>OX376333.1:57500-5057500 GCA_947369225.1 Hofmannophila pseudospretella
CTAACCTAACCTAACCTAACCTAACCTAACCTAACCTAACCTAACCTAACCTAACCTAACCTAACCTAACCTAACCTAACCTAACCTAACCTAACCTAACCTAACCTAACCTAACCTAACCTAACCTAACCTAACCTAACCTAACCTAACCTAACCTAACCTAACCTAACCTAACCTAACCTAACCTAACCTAACCTAACCTAACCTAACCTAACCTAACCTAACCTAACCTAACCTAACCTAACCTAACCTAACCTAACCTAACCTAACCTAACCTAACCTAACCTAACCTAACCTAACCTAACCTAACCTAACCTAACCTAACCTAACCTAACCTAACCTAACCTAACCTAACCTAACCTAACCTAACCTAACCTAACCTAACCTAACCTAACCTAACCTAACCTAACCTAACCTAACCTAACCTAACCTAACCTAACCTAACCTAACCTAACCTAACCTAACCTAACCTAACCTAACCTAACCTAACCTAACCTAACCTAACCTAACCTAACCTAACCTAACCTAACCTAACCTAACCTAACCTAACCTAACCTAACCTAACCTAACCTAACCTAACCTAACCTAACCTAACCTAACCTAACCTAACCTAACCTAACCTAACCTAACCTAACCTAACCTAACCTAACCTAACCTAACCTAACCTAACCTAACCTAACCTAACCTAACCTAACCTAACCTAACCTAACCTAACCTAACCTAACCTAACCTAACCTAACCTAACCTAACCTAACCTAACCTAACCTAACCTAACCTAACCTAACCTAACCTAACCTAACCTAACCTAACCTAACCTAACCTAACCTAACCTAACCTAACCTAACCTAACCTAACCTAACCTAACCTAACCTAACCTAACCTAACCTAACCTAACCTAACCTAACCTAACCTAACCTAACCTAACCTAACCTAACCTAACCTAACCTAACCTAACCTAACCTAACCTAACCTAACCTAACCTAACCTAACCTAACCTAACCTAACCTAACCTAACCTAACCTAACCTAACCTAACCTAACCTAACCTAACCTAACCTAACCTAACCTAACCTAACCTAACCTAACCTAACCTAACCTAACCTAACCTAACCTAACCTAACCTAACCTAACCTAACCTAACCTAACCTAACCTAACCTAACCTAACCTAACCTAACCTAACCTAACCTAACCTAACCTAACCTAACCTAACCTAACCTAACCTAACCTAACCTAACCTAACCTAACCTAACCTAACCTAACCTAACCTAACCTAACCTAACCTAACCTAACCTAACCTAACCTAACCTAACCTAACCTAACCTAACCTAACCTAACCTAACCTAACCTAACCTAACCTAACCTAACCTAACCTAACCTAACCTAACCTAACCTAACCTAACCTAACCTAACCTAACCTAACCTAACCTAACCTAACCTAACCTAACCTAACCTAACCTAACCTAACCTAACCTAACCTAACCTAACCTAACCTAACCTAACCTAACCTAACCTAACCTAACCTAACCTAACCTAACCTAACCTAACCTAACCTAACCTAACCTAACCTAACCTAACCTAACCTAACCTAACCTAACCTAACCTAACCTAACCTAACCTAACCTAACCTAACCTAACCTAACCTAACCTAACCTAACCTAACCTAACCTAACCTAACCTAACCTAACCTAACCTAACCTAACCTAACCTAACCTAACCTAACCTAACCTAACCTAACCTAACCTAACCTAACCTAACCTAACCTAACCTAACCTAACCTAACCTAACCTAACCTAACCTAACCTAACCTAACCTAACCTAACCTAACCTAACCTAACCTAACCTAACCTAACCTAACCTAACCTAACCTAACCTAACCTAACCTAACCTAACCTAACCTAACCTAACCTAACCTAACCTAACCTAACCTAACCTAACCTAACCTAACCTAACCTAACCTAACCTAACCTAACCTAACCTAACCTAACCTAACCTAACCTAACCTAACCTAACCTAACCTAACCTAACCTAACCTAACCTAACCTAACCTAACCTAACCTAACCTAACCTAACCTAACCTAACCTAACCTAACCTAACCTAACCTAACCTAACCTAACCTAACCTAACCTAACCTAACCTAACCTAACCTAACCTAACCTAACCTAACCTAACCTAACCTAACCTAACCTAACCTAACCTAACCTAACCTAACCTAACCTAACCTAACCTAACCTAACCTAACCTAACCTAACCTAACCTAACCTAACCTAACCTAACCTAACCTAACCTAACCTAACCTAACCTAACCTAACCTAACCTAACCTAACCTAACCTAACCTAACCTAACCTAACCTAACCTAACCTAACCTAACCTAACCTAACCTAACCTAACCTAACCTAACCTAACCTAACCTAACCTAACCTAACCTAACCTAACCTAACCTAACCTAACCTAACCTAACCTAACCTAACCTAACCTAACCTAACCTAACCTAACCTAACCTAACCTAACCTAACCTAACCTAACCTAACCTAACCTAACCTAACCTAACCTAACCTAACCTAACCTAACCTAACCTAACCTAACCTAACCTAACCTAACCTAACCTAACCTAACCTAACCTAACCTAACCTAACCTAACCTAACCTAACCTAACCTAACCTAACCTAACCTAACCTAACCTAACCTAACCTAACCTAACCTAACCTAACCTAACCTAACCTAACCTAACCTAACCTAACCTAACCTAACCTAACCTAACCTAACCTAACCTAACCTAACCTAACCTAACCTAACCTAACCTAACCTAACCTAACCTAACCTAACCTAACCTAACCTAACCTAACCTAACCTAACCTAACCTAACCTAACCTAACCTAACCTAACCTAACCTAACCTAACCTAACCTAACCTAACCTAACCTAACCTAACCTAACCTAACCTAACCTAACCTAACCTAACCTAACCTAACCTAACCTAACCTAACCTAACCTAACCTAACCTAACCTAACCTAACCTAACCTAACCTAACCTAACCTAACCTAACCTAACCTAACCTAACCTAACCTAACCTAACCTAACCTAACCTAACCTAACCTAACCTAACCTAACCTAACCTAACCTAACCTAACCTAACCTAACCTAACCTAACCTAACCTAACCTAACCTAACCTAACCTAACCTAACCTAACCTAACCTAACCTAACCTAACCTAACCTAACCTAACCTAACCTAACCTAACCTAACCTAACCTAACCTAACCTAACCTAACCTAACCTAACCTAACCTAACCTAACCTAACCTAACCTAACCTAACCTAACCTAACCTAACCTAACCTAACCTAACCTAACCTAACCTAACCTAACCTAACCTAACCTAACCTAACCTAACCTAACCTAACCTAACCTAACCTAACCTAACCTAACCTAACCTAACCTAACCTAACCTAACCTAACCTAACCTAACCTAACCTAACCTAACCTAACCTAACCTAACCTAACCTAACCTAACCTAACCTAACCTAACCTAACCTAACCTAACCTAACCTAACCTAACCTAACCTAACCTAACCTAACCTAACCTAACCTAACCTAACCTAACCTAACCTAACCTAACCTAACCTAACCTAACCTAACCTAACCTAACCTAACCTAACCTAACCTAACCTAACCTAACCTAACCTAACCTAACCTAACCTAACCTAACCTAACCTAACCTAACCTAACCTAACCTAACCTAACCTAACCTAACCTAACCTAACCTAACCTAACCTAACCTAACCTAACCTAACCTAACCTAACCTAACCTAACCTAACCTAACCTAACCTAACCTAACCTAACCTAACCTAACCTAACCTAACCTAACCTAACCTAACCTAACCTAACCTAACCTAACCTAACCTAACCTAACCTAACCTAACCTAACCTAACCTAACCTAACCTAACCTAACCTAACCTAACCTAACCTAACCTAACCTAACCTAACCTAACCTAACCTAACCTAACCTAACCTAACCTAACCTAACCTAACCTAACCTAACCTAACCTAACCTAACCTAACCTAACCTAACCTAACCTAACCTAACCTAACCTAACCTAACCTAACCTAACCTAACCTAACCTAACCTAACCTAACCTAACCTAACCTAACCTAACCTAACCTAACCTAACCTAACCTAACCTAACCTAACCTAACCTAACCTAACCTAACCTAACCTAACCTAACCTAACCTAACCTAACCTAACCTAACCTAACCTAACCTAACCTAACCTAACCTAACCTAACCTAACCTAACCTAACCTAACCTAACCTAACCTAACCTAACCTAACCTAACCTAACCTAACCTAACCTAACCTAACCTAACCTAACCTAACCTAACCTAACCTAACCTAACCTAACCTAACCTAACCTAACCTAACCTAACCTAACCTAACCTAACCTAACCTAACCTAACCTAACCTAACCTAACCTAACCTAACCTAACCTAACCTA
The DNA here is from genome assembly GCA_947369225.1 of Hofmannophila pseudospretella. Lineage (NCBI taxonomy): Eukaryota > Metazoa > Arthropoda > Insecta > Lepidoptera > Oecophoridae > Hofmannophila > Hofmannophila pseudospretella. Next base: position 61,994 of record OX376333.1, read on the forward strand.
ACCTAACCTAACCTAACCTAACCTAACCTAACCTAACCTAACCTAACCTAACCTAACCTAACCTAACCTAACCTAACCTAACCTAACCTAACCTAACCTAACCTAACCTAACCTAACCTAACCTAACCTAACCTAACCTAACCTAACCTAACCTAACCTAACCTAACCTAACCTAACCTAACCTAACCTAACCTAACCTAACCTAACCTAACCTAACCTAACCTAACCTAACCTAACCTAACCTAACCTAACCTAACCTAACCTAACCTAACCTAACCTAACCTAACCTAACCTAACCTAACCTAACCTAACCTAACCTAACCTAACCTAACCTAACCTAACCTAACCTAACCTAACCTAACCTAACCTAACCTAACCTAACCTAACCTAACCTAACCTAACCTAACCTAACCTAACCTAACCTAACCTAACCTAACCTAACCTAACCTAACCTAACCTAACCTAACCTAACCTAACCTAACCTAACCTAACCTAACCTAACCTAACCTAACCTAACCTAACCTAACCTAACCTAACCTAACCTAACCTAACCTAACCTAACCTAACCTAACCTAACCTAACCTAACCTAACCTAACCTAACCTAACCTAACCTAACCTAACCTAACCTAACCTAACCTAACCTAACCTAACCTAACCTAACCTAACCTAACCTAACCTAACCTAACCTAACCTAACCTAACCTAACCTAACCTAACCTAACCTAACCTAACCTAACCTAACCTAACCTAACCTAACCTAACCTAACCTAACCTAACCTAACCTAACCTAACCTAACCTAACCTAACCTAACCTAACCTAACCTAACCTAACCTAACCTAACCTAACCTAACCTAACCTAACCTAACCTAACCTAACCTAACCTAACCTAACCTAACCTAACCTAACCTAACCTAACCTAACCTAACCTAACCTAACCTAACCTAACCTAACCTAACCTAACCTAACCTAACCTAACCTAACCTAACCTAACCTAACCTAACCTAACCTAACCTAACCTAACCTAACCTAACCTAACCTAACCTAACCTAACCTAACCTAACCTAACCTAACCTAACCTAACCTAACCTAACCTAACCTAACCTAACCTAACCTAACCTAACCTAACCTAACCTAACCTAACCTAACCTAACCTAACCTAACCTAACCTAACCTAACCTAACCTAACCTAACCTAACCTAACCTAACCTAACCTAACCTAACCTAACCTAACCTAACCTAACCTAACCTAACCTAACCTAACCTAACCTAACCTAACCTAACCTAACCTAACCTAACCTAACCTAACCTAACCTAACCTAACCTAACCTAACCTAACCTAACCTAACCTAACCTAACCTAACCTAACCTAACCTAACCTAACCTAACCTAACCTAACCTAACCTAACCTAACCTAACCTAACCTAACCTAACCTAACCTAACCTAACCTAACCTAACCTAACCTAACCTAACCTAACCTAACCTAACCTAACCTAACCTAACCTAACCTAACCTAACCTAACCTAACCTAACCTAACCTAACCTAACCTAACCTAACCTAACCTAACCTAACCTAACCTAACCTAACCTAACCTAACCTAACCTAACCTAACCTAACCTAACCTAACCTAACCTAACCTAACCTAACCTAACCTAACCTAACCTAACCTAACCTAACCTAACCTAACCTAACCTAACCTAACCTAACCTAACCTAACCTAACCTAACCTAACCTAACCTAACCTAACCTAACCTAACCTAACCTAACCTAACCTAACCTAACCTAACCTAACCTAACCTAACCTAACCTAACCTAACCTAACCTAACCTAACCTAACCTAACCTAACCTAACCTAACCTAACCTAACCTAACCTAACCTAACCTAACCTAACCTAACCTAACCTAACCTAACCTAACCTAACCTAACCTAACCTAACCTAACCTAACCTAACCTAACCTAACCTAACCTAACCTAACCTAACCTAACCTAACCTAACCTAACCTAACCTAACCTAACCTAACCTAACCTAACCTAACCTAACCTAACCTAACCTAACCTAACCTAACCTAACCTAACCTAACCTAACCTAACCTAACCTAACCTAACCTAACCTAACCTAACCTAACCTAACCTAACCTAACCTAACCTAACCTAACCTAACCTAACCTAACCTAACCTAACCTAACCTAACCTAACCTAACCTAACCTAACCTAACCTAACCTAACCTAACCTAACCTAACCTAACCTAACCTAACCTAACCTAACCTAACCTAACCTAACCTAACCTAACCTAACCTAACCTAACCTAACCTAACCTAACCTAACCTAACCTAACCTAACCTAACCTAACCTAACCTAACCTAACCTAACCTAACCTAACCTAACCTAACCTAACCTAACCTAACCTAACCTAACCTAACCTAACCTAACCTAACCTAACCTAACCTAACCTAACCTAACCTAACCTAACCTAACCTAACCTAACCTAACCTAACCTAACCTAACCTAACCTAACCTAACCTAACCTAACCTAACCTAACCTAACCTAACCTAACCTAACCTAACCTAACCTAACCTAACCTAACCTAACCTAACCTAACCTAACCTAACCTAACCTAACCTAACCTAACCTAACCTAACCTAACCTAACCTAACCTAACCTAACCTAACCTAACCTAACCTAACCTAACCTAACCTAACCTAACCTAACCTAACCTAACCTAACCTAACCTAACCTAACCTAACCTAACCTAACCTAACCTAACCTAACCTAACCTAACCTAACCTAACCTAACCTAACCTAACCTAACCTAACCTAACCTAACCTAACCTAACCTAACCTAACCTAACCTAACCTAACCTAACCTAACCTAACCTAACCTAACCTAACCTAACCTAACCTAACCTAACCTAACCTAACCTAACCTAACCTAACCTAACCTAACCTAACCTAACCTAACCTAACCTAACCTAACCTAACCTAACCTAACCTAACCTAACCTAACCTAACCTAACCTAACCTAACCTAACCTAACCTAACCTAACCTAACCTAACCTAACCTAACCTAACCTAACCTAACCTAACCTAACCTAACCTAACCTAACCTAACCTAACCTAACCTAACCTAACCTAACCTAACCTAACCTAACCTAACCTAACCTAACCTAACCTAACCTAACCTAACCTAACCTAACCTAACCTAACCTAACCTAACCTAACCTAACCTAACCTAACCTAACCTAACCTAACCTAACCTAACCTAACCTAACCTAACCTAACCTAACCTAACCTAACCTAACCTAACCTAACCTAACCTAACCTAACCTAACCTAACCTAACCTAACCTAACCTAACCTAACCTAACCTAACCTAACCTAACCTAACCTAACCTAACCTAACCTAACCTAACCTAACCTAACCTAACCTAACCTAACCTAACCTAACCTAACCTAACCTAACCTAACCTAACCTAACCTAACCTAACCTAACCTAACCTAACCTAACCTAACCTAACCTAACCTAACCTAACCTAACCTAACCTAACCTAACCTAACCTAACCTAACCTAACCTAACCTAACCTAACCTAACCTAACCTAACCTAACCTAACCTAACCTAACCTAACCTAACCTAACCTAACCTAACCTAACCTAACCTAACCTAACCTAACCTAACCTAACCTAACCTAACCTAACCTAACCTAACCTAACCTAACCTAACCTAACCTAACCTAACCTAACCTAACCTAACCTAACCTAACCTAACCTAACCTAACCTAACCCGAGTCGCAACCCTCCCCCCATCGCGTGAGCATTGAAACTAAGGAAGCTCCACGTTAAAAAATCCTAAAAATAGGAAAATTTTATCGGATTGCGACGTGCAATACGTCAAAACGTGCAGAAAAGTGACGCGCATAATATTGTGAAAACAGTTTTTTTAATATGAGTGAAACATAGGGAGTTAAGTGAAAAAATAGTGAAAAAGTGAAAAATTAAAAACTTTAAGTGCGTGCGCCGCCTTCAAAAGATCTATGACCCCCCATTTTTATTTTATATAAAAGTGGGCGTGGGTCGTCCCTTGCTGTCACCGAGGTTCCAGAATTTTTCAGTGAAAACTCACTGAGAAATATGGAAAAAACATGAAACCACGTGGACACGAGGTTGGCGATCCAGGTCTGCCGGGCGAAAGCTGACCACAGGATCACACGAGGGAAGCCAAAACCAGCCGGGAGGCACTTCAAACGCCGCCAAAAGTTAAGTAACTTTGAAAATATTGACATTTTAAAAAAGTGATAAATTTCAAAAATTCGCTATTTCCAAAAACGATCGAGGACATGTACTTTTGAGTGGATAACAGTGTAGAGGTTAGAAAACTCTAGTGACGTGCAAAGTTTTAGAATTTTTTACCAAGTAACTTCGTAGCTATAATTTTTTAAACATTTAAGTGGAACACGTGGTACCCTTAAAATACCAACTAGAATTAAATTTACATTAGAATAAATTAATACCTTAGTTTAATAGAACTATACATTTTTTTTTCAAAATTTTAAAGCCATTATTGTTAATTATATCGTTTATTTTGTAAAAAATTTGGTAACTTCTTGAAAAAACAAATTAGGGGGTGTAGTAACATTAACGCAGAGGGTTGCTGTAGATTGGGTTCCAAAAACCCTTTAAAACGAGCCCAAGGACGGGTCAATTTGGACTAAAACTACCGAAGTTGCATTTAGGGCAGCCATATTGGCCGCCATCTTGAAAATATTTATTCATATGTAACTTGTGACAGAACAGTCGGATCGGAACGCGGTTTTCGACATTAGCATCGACACGATCGACCAAATTTATTAAAAAAAAAAAAAAAAAAAAAAAAAAAAAAAAGTCCTTGGAGAAAAAAAAAATTTTTTTTTTTTAGATTAGTAATATAAGACAACTTTAGAGATAAGTAACGTAGTTTAGACGAGCGCAGGTCAAGGAAAACAGAAAACTTTTACAACTTATACAAAATTTGAAACGTGCGCATAGGATAGACAAAATATATTTTATATTTTACATTTTACGTATTATTGACGACGTAGCCCCTAATAGGAGTCTCGAGACAAAAATAGACAGCAGAAATGTCGAGCTTTGCAGTCAGAACACCACCCTCTCGAGGGAATGGAAATGGCAGTAGGAAGGGAGACACAGAGAAGGCAGGACCTTCTGCAACCTCGTCAGTGCGGAGAAGCATAGGAGAATACGAGGCCAAACAGAAACCAACGACGCCAAAAGGACAGGCTGAAAGTCTGGAGAGAGTAGTTATACCGAAACAGATCACAAGAACGGCAAGAGCTAAGCAACTGCTCCTGACGGCAAAGCTTCACATTGGAAACTCTCGCAACATGAAAACAGAGATAAAAGTGGCGATAACAGAATCGGTAGAAAAGCTATACAGGCTAGTAAAGGAATCGGAAGAGGAAGGAAAGAACAAGGACGAAACGAAAGAAAGGACAGAGGAAGAAGTAGCAAAAGAGAGCGACGACGTGACAGGAAGTCAAATATATGGAACGAGGGAAGAGATAATAAAAGGACCCCCCCTGGAGGAGAAAATAGAGGGACGAATAGTGGAGGTAATTAAAAGAATGGAAGAGCATAGCATATTGCTGAGGGAATGCAGGACACAGACCGAAAAGCTCAACGAAAATCTAACTGAGGCAAACAGCAGACAAGCTACATATGCAAGTGTGGCAGCAGAAAAACCTAGACAGCGCCAGGGTCCATATCTTGCATTGCACTCGGCAGTCATAACGTCGGCAAATGAAAAGGAAACGAGCGAGGAGGTTATGGAAAAGCTGAGAAAGGCTGTGGACGCAAAAGCAGAAGGTATAAAAGTAGATAGGATAAGAAAGGCAAAGGACCAGAAAGTAATTATAGGATGCGGAACAAAGAAAGAAATGGAAAAAATAAAAGAACGACTTAAAAAGACAGGGGGAGAACTGAGAGTGGAGGATATAATAAACAAGGACCCTCTAGTGATCCTAAAAGATGTGCTAACGTACAACTCAGACAAGGATATACTGGAGGCATTGAGAAAGCAAAACAGCCAGCTTTTCGAAAACATAAAAAAGGAAGAAGACAGAATCGAAATAAAATATAAGAGGAAAACAAGAAACCCGCTTACAAGCCATATCGTATTAAAAGTGGCTCCGATACTCTGGCAAAGGATCACAGATATGGGTAAGGTACACATAGACCTCCAAAGAATAAAAGTGGAAGACCAGTCCCCGCTCATTCAATGTACACGATGCCTGGGGTTCGGCCACAGCAAGCGCTTCTGCAAAGAAACAGAGGACAAGTGTAGTCACTGTGGAGGACTACATATGCGAACAGAGTGTCAAGAATGGATAACTGGAGAAAAACCCTCATGCATAAACTGTAGACATGCGAACTTGACAACCGTAGAGCACAATGCCTTTAGTAACGAATGCACAGTAAGAAAAAGATGGGAGTTATTAGCAAGATCAGCAGTAGCGTATTGCTAAGGTGGAAATGGGTACCGATAGCATAGCAATAGTAAATAAACAAAACGCCTCAACTAGCGAAAAGCCATATATCGTGGCTCAAGCGAACTTGCAGCGAAAGGAACTCGCAACACAAGAGTTAGTAATAGAGGCTCACGAGAAAAAGATCGCTTTTGCGCTACTCCAGGAACCATATGTAGGAGGTATAGGCAGGATGAAGGACTACAGTGGAACAAGGATCTTTCAGAGCACAAATCAAGGAGACGGTGTCGTAAAAGCGGCGATAGCCGTCTTCGACAACGACATAGACGTCATCCAGTGTCCGAAACTCACCACCAACAACATCACGGTGGTGAAAATCAAGACAACTGCCTGGGAGATCACCATAGTTTCCTTCTATTTCGAACCAGACCAACCGATAGAGCCATACCTAGAACAACTGAGGAAAATAGAAGAGGAATTGGGACCGAAAAGAGTCATCATGGGAGGTGACGCTAATGCCAAAAGTGCCTGGTGGGGTAGCTCAAAGCTCGATCACAGAGGAGAGGCGATGTCTGGAGCGCTTGAAGAAATGGGCTTGCAGATTCTCAACAGAGGGGACACACCGACTTTTCACACCATCAGGGGAACCAAGACGTATACCAGCCACGTCGACATCACGGCCTGCTCAATGGACATGCTGGACTTGACGGAAGACTGGGAGGTGAACGACAGCACGACGAGCTCCGACCACAACACGATCAAGTTCAAACTCAGACTAACAAAAGCAAAAGGGATAACCATAAATAGAACAACCAGAGTTTACAACAGTAAAAAAGCAAATTGGGACCAGTTCTGTGAGACACTGGCTCAATTACAAAATGACAATAAAATAAACAAATTAGAAATAGAGGAAATTAAAAATCAGTCCGAATTAAACCGAGTGGTAGATAAATATACAAACATAATAATTCAAACATGTAATGAAACTATGCCAAAAAAGAAAACTGTTACCAAATTTAGCCTACCGTGGTGGTCTGAGGAGCTCGCCGTGCTGAAGAAGGATACCGTCACCAAGAAGCGAAGGATCCGTTGCGCAGCGCCGGTCCGTAGGGGAAAAGTCGTAGACGAGTACCTGCAAGCAAAGGAAAAATATGAAAGCGAAGCCAAAAAGGCCCAGATTTCCAGTTGGAAGGGATTTTGTGAGAAGCAGGATAAGGAAGGATTATGGGAGGGGATATACAGAGTTATAGGAAAAACGACCAAGAGGCACGAAGACCTACCCTTGGTGAAGGATGGGAACGTACTGGGCCAGAAGGAGTCGGTGAGGTTGTTGGCGGAAACTTTCTATCCGGAGGACCTGGAAAATGAGGACAATGAACAACACGAACGGATAAGGCAAGCGGCTGACCAAGCAAACGTAAGGGGACATGATGAACAACATGACCCCCCGTTTACCCTTGAAGAACTAAAAACAGCTGCCGATAGCTTCAATCCCAAGAAGGCCCCCGGACCGGATGGTTTGACGTCCGACATATGTCAGAAGGCTATAGCCCTGGATCCAGCAATATTCCTGGCACTGGTAAATAAATGTCTAGAGCTCGGACATTTCCCAACCATTTGGAAGGAGGCTGCGGTGGTAGTACTACGGAAACCCGGGAAGGAAGAGTACACAACACCAAAAGCCTATAGACCTATTGGACTACTGCCAGTGCTAGGAAAGATCCTGGAGAAGATGATAGTAGCAAGGATTAAGTGGCATATTATACCCCAACTGAGCACCCGCCAGTATGGATTTATGCCACAGAGGTGCACCGAGGATGCCCTCTATGTCCTAATACAACATCTAAGGAAAAAACTACGAGAAAAGAAACTCATCACGATGGTATCCTTGGACATAGAGGGCGCCTTCGATAGCGCCTGGTGGCCCGCCATAAGACTGCGACTGGCGGAAGAAGGGTGTCCCATAAACATAAGGAGAATTATGGACAGCTACCTCAAAGACAGGAGTGTGAAAGTCAAATATGCAGGACAGGAACACACGAAGCAAACAACAAAGGGCTGCGTCCAGGGTTCCATTGGAGGACCTATATTGTGGAACCTACTCCTGGATCCTTTGCTGAAAGGGCTGGAAGAGAGGGGTGACTACTGCCAGGCGTTCGCGGATGACGTGGTCCTGGTGTTCGACGGGGATACAGCAATGGAGGTCCAAAGACAGGCCAATGCCGCCCTCGCCTATGTGCAGCAGTGGGGAGTCAGAAACAAGCTAAAATTCGCACCACACAAAACAAACGCCATGGTGCTAACAAAGAAATTGAAATACGACTCACCACTGCTGACCATGGGCGGGGTCGACATTGGCATGTCACGCGAAATAAAAGTCCTTGGACTAACAATTGATGACAAGCTCACCTTCAACAGCCATGTCATCAATACGTGCAAAAAAGCTGCCAACATGTACAAGCAGCTATCCAGGGCCGCGAAGATCAGCTGGGGCCTCCACACCGAAGTTATCAGGACCATCTACGTGGCTGTGGTCGAGCCAACCATGATGTACGCGGCCAGCGCGTGGGCGCCTGCAACCGAAAAAATAGGGGTACGAAAGCAACTGGACGCCGTGCAAAGAGGGTTCGCACAAAAAATTTGTAGGGCTTACCGCACCGTCTCCCTGAACTCGGCCCTAGTGCTCGCGGGGTTACTTCCTCTCGACCTCAGAATACAAGAAGCAGCCGCATTGTACAAGGTAAAGAAGGGGGTGCCCCTGCCGGCACTGGGAGACCGGGACGTGGAGACACCGGTCGCTTACGCCGAAACACCGCACCCGGCCCAGCATATGGACCTCAAATTCATAAACCTGGTGGACCAACAACAAGTGGACATCCACAATACTCAAGCAGTACGAATCTACACCGATGGCAGTAAGATTGAGGGCAGGGTCGGGGCAGCACTATCTCTGTGGGATGGTGAAGCTGAGACCAAGGCCCTCAAGCTCAAACTGCCATCATACTGCACGGTCTACCAGGCGGAATTATTGGCCATATGCAGAGCAACCCTGGAAATTTTAAAGAGCGCCAAAACTAGCTTTGGTATATACAGCGACTCCAGATCGTCGCTGGAGGTAGTCACCAACCAAAGCTCCCTCCATCCCCTCGCAGTAAAAACGCGCAAAAACTTAAAGGCAATTAAAGACCAGAACAAAGATGTTTCTTTGTTCTGGATAAAAGCCCACGCGGGATTGGAGGGAAATGAGCGGGCGGATGAGCTGGCGAAGCAAGCGGCACTGAAGAGCAAAACGGCCCCGAACTATGACAGGTGTCCGGTGTCCTTTGCCAAGCGTGAAATAAGAAAGGATACGTTACGGGAGTGGAGCCTCAGATATGCGAGTGAAGAGACAGCTGGAGTGACAAAATTGTTCTTTCCAGACGCGATAGCAAGCTATCGAATTATTAAAAAAATAGAACTTTCACCGACACTCGTGCAAGTGATAACCGGTCACGGAGGGTTTTCACAATATCTACACAGGTTCAAGTGTAAAACTAGTCCGGCTTGTATATGCGACGAAAATGTAGAGGAGAGTGTCGCACACCTGCTGGTAAAATGCCCAAAATATAGCGCACGAAGGAGCGACCTGGAGTTCAAATTAAGTAAATGCATTACTGAGGAGACATTCTGCGAAATGTTGTCCAGCACAGAACACAGATCGCTCTTCATAAAATTTTGTATATTTATAGCAACTGATGTAATAAATAGGAATAAAACCAGATAGCAATAAGAAAGTCAATGTAAGTATATTTTGTAATAATATATTAAGAAACATTGACGAAAATGTGTATAAAAAAAAAAAAAGAAAAAAAAAAATTGTAGTAAAAAAAAAAAAAGCAATAGCTTTATCACAATAAAGACAAAAAAAAGACCTGAAAAAAAAATTAAAAAAAAAAAAAAAAAAAAAAAAAGTATATAATATAACTAGAAATTATAAAAACCATGTAGAAGTAGTTATTTTTAGAATATAACTAGTATAAGATATAATGTTGCAGAATATAGTGCATAAATGTGCATATTATATTTGTAAATAGTGTAAACCTTGTCATGCAGTGTAGCTTTACAAGAAAAAAAAAAAAAAAAAAAAGAATGTATTATTGGTTTCAATTGAAGTTATATGTATTTCTCAAATTTATGTTTTCTAAATTTCAGCTCAGTCACCGGTTATCATTTGTACAACTTGTACAACTGATAAAGAAATAAATGTATAAAATTATACAAAAAGCAAACAAAAGTGTCCGCTAAACAAAGTCTCCGATTTTCTTGTCGGAGGAAAGCTAGCGAAACATACAAAAAAAAAAAAAAAAAAAAAAAACCTAACCTAACCTAACCTAACCTAACCTAACCTAACCTAACCTAACCTAACCTAACCTAACCTAACCTAACCTAACCTAACCTAACCTAACCTAACCTAACCTAACCTAACCTAACCTAACCTAACCTAACCTAACCTAACCTAACCTAACCTAACCTAACCTAACCTAACCTAACCTAACCTAACCTAACCTAACCTAACCTAACCTAACCTAACCTAACCTAACCTAACCTAACCTAACCTAACCTAACCTAACCTAACCTAACCTAACCTAACCTAACCTAACCTAACCTAACCTAACCTAACCTAACCTAACCTAACCTAACCTAACCTAACCTAACCTAACCTAACCTAACCTAACCTAACCGGTATACATAGGTCTCCAGCGACGGCCGGTTCTCGACCAGTCGCCACTAGTGCAGTGCTCGCGGTGCTTGGCCTACGGTCACTCCAAGAGAGTGTGTTCCGAGGCTAAGGACCGATGCAGCTACTGTGGAGACGACGGACACGCAATTTCCAAATGTCCAGAAAAGGCCAACGGCACAAAACCATCGTGCCGAAACTGCTGCCTGACAAAGCGGACCCCCCCAGAGACACTCCACACAGCATTCAGCGAAGAGTGTCCTGAAAGAGCAAAATGGGATGGAATAGCAAGATCGCGAGTTTCTTACTGCTAAGGGCACCCACAGGAACACTGCAAATTGCGCAATAAATGCGTCACAACAACAAAAACCAACAAACTCTCATTGTTACCTAAATGTGATCCAGGCAAATCTACAACGCTCTAAACTCGCAACAGCGGAGCTTCTGAGTGAGATGACTCGGAGGGGTGCTTCACTAGCTCTAGTACAAGAACCGTATACCGGAAACACAGGAGAAGTGAAACATTACCCAAACACCCGAGTTATCCAGCGTAAGACTAGTGCTGAAGGAAGAGTTAAAGCGGCAATAATCACAGTAGGAAACTGTATAGAGGTGATCGAGGATCCCCAACTAGTTACTGAGAATATTGCCGCAGCACGGATTAAGACTGGAAACACCACAGTGGGAGTTCTATCCGTATACCTCGATGGTAACGCACAAATCGGTACCGATATAGAGAGGATACGTAACGTCTGCGCAAACCTTAAAACCCAACATATCCTACTAGCCGGAGATGTCAATGCCTGGAGCCCATGGTGGGGAAGCAAAACAGCAGACCATCGCGGTGAGGAATACAGTTCATTTCTGAACGAAATGGATTACCACATCCTCAATACAGGCGACAGTCCCACTTTCGAAACCTATCGGGGAGGAAAACTTTACGCTAGTCGAGTAGATGTCACAGCGTGCAGTTCCTCCCTCCTGGGTAAGGTCGACGAATGGACGGTGGACAGAAACATCACAACATCTGACCACAATGCCATAACCTTCACAGTACAACTCGAACAGGCTCCACAAGAACTAAAGCCACAAACGACCCGTACCTACAACACCAATAAGGTAGACTGGTCCAAGTTCGTCACCACGCTCCGCGAAAACCTTGAGGGGAGCCAACTATCGACTGGGACAGCTGAGGCCACGGCTACCACGGAAGACCTGGAGAAGATTGTGGAATCATACATAACATGCATCACAAAGACTTGTGATACCGTGATCCCAACACTTAAAACCAAAAAAGGGAAAACATACCCACCATGGTGGACACCAACTCTCGAATCCTTAAAGAAAGAGGTTTTAACCAAGAAAAGACGGATTCGGAACGCCGCTCAACACAGAAGGCAAGGCGTCTACGAAGATTACGTAGCCACCAGGGACGACTACAACAATAAAGCCAAAGAGGCACAAACTACGAGCTGGAAAACTTTCTGCTCAACACAGGACAGAGAAAGTCTGTGGGATGGAGTCTACAGAGTCATTAGAAAGACGGCGAAGCGCAAAGAAGACTTATTATTAAGAGACTCTTCAGGAAACACCATAGGCCCAGAAGAGTCCGCGAAACTACTAGCGCTAACGTTCTACCCGGATGACACTGAGGACACCGAAACCACAGAACATAGGCAAATACGACATCAAACAGAAGGGAAATCAGCCTCGGAACTTCCAGAACTGTCTAGCGAGGATCCACCTTTTACAGAAACAGAACTACTAAGGGTATTACAACAACTTAACCCAAAAAAGGCACCAGGACCAGACGGGTTCACAGCGGACATATGCACTGCGGCGATAAACAGCAATAGAGAAGTGTTCTTGACGATTGCGAATAAATGCCTTTCGCTCTCACACTTCCCAAACGCCTGGAAAGTCGCGCATGTGTGCATACTGCGGAAACCGGGAAAAGAAGACTACACCCATCCCAAGTCGTACCGCCCAATCGGTCTGCTCTCTGTCCTGGGGAAGATCGTCGAAAAAATGGTCATCTCCAGGCTCCAATGGCACCTATTGCCTCAACTCAGCTCTAGGCAATACGGCTTTATGCCACAACGAAGCACGGAGGACTCGCTCTTCGACGCGGTGACACACATACGACACGAGATAGAACAAAAGAAAATCGTCATTGTTGTGTCACTCGACATAGAGGGAGCCTTTGACAACGCGTGGTGGCCAGCTATAAAAAGTCAAATGGTTGCCAAAAAATGCCCTCGTAATCTCTACGGCATAATGGAGGCATACCTACAAAATAGGAGGGTAAGAGTCAATTACGCCAGACATCAATTCGAAAAGTCCACAAACAAGGGCTGCGTACAGGGCTCCATAGGCGGTCCCACACTGTGGAACCTCCTCCTGGACACACTTTTGGTTCTACTTGAACAAAAAGGGGTACACTGCCAGGCTTTCGCCGATGACGTGGTACTTATGTTCTCGGACACAACCACTCCCCCCCTACAAGCCAAAGTGAATGAGACACTAGAAACCGTGAGAACTTGGGGAATCAGAAACAAGCTAAACTTTGCACCACATAAGACCAACGCAATGGTTGTGACAAGGAAGCTTAAATATGACGAACCAATCATAATCATGGGAGATACTCGTTTACCTCTCGTCACAGAGATCCGCTTGCTAGGAGTGACTATAGACAACAAGCTCACCTTCAATGCACACGTCTCCGCAATATGCAAAAAGACTGCGGACATTTATAAACAACTGGCGTGTGCAGCAAAGGTGAATTGGGGACTAAACCCAGACATAATAAAAACCATCTACACCGCTGTCATCGAGCCAATCGTGCTGTATGCAGCAAGCGTGTGGGCCCCCGCAGCCACAAAGATATCCGTACGAAATCAACTGGATACGCTGCAGCGAGGGTTCGCACAGAAGATCTGTAAGTCATACCGTACAGTCTCATTAACGGCGGCCCTGGTATTGGCGGACCTCCTACCAATCGACCTAAGAGTCCAGGAAGCAGCGCGCCTTTACAGGGCAAAACGAGGAGAAGCCTTGGATGACTCGCTGGCCGACAGGGAAATGGAAAAGAGAGTCAGCCACAGCGAGACACCTCATCCCAGCAAGCAAATCCAAATAGTTTACGAAGATGTCGAGAACTTGGATACAGAAACTCCTAACAGCCACCACATATCCGGTCCCCAAATATACACGGACGGCAGCAAGATTGAAGGGAAAGTCGGAGCTGCCCTAACATGGTGGAAAGAAGGGAGGGAAATCAAGAACTCGACATTCCGTCTTGAGTCCTACTGCACAGTATTCCAATCGGAAATGTACGCTCTCCACAGAGCGGTGGAGATGGTGAAAAAGAGTCGGGAGACTACGGTGAGCATACTCAGCGACTCAAAGTCGTCCCTGGAAATGCTGGCCGGCTTCCCGACATATCACCCCTTAGCCTTCACCATCAAGAGGAACGTACAGGAAATACGGGCAGAGGGCCGAGACGTCAAACTATATTGGATAAGAGCACACATCGGCACAACTGGTAACGAGAGAGCCGACGAACTCGCCAAAAAAGCGGCACTCACCAAAAAGACGGCCGCAAACTACGACCTATACCCCATCTCTTACGCAAAACAACTAATCCGTAAGGACACCGTGGCAAAATGGCAAAAACGGTACGAAGCTTCGAGCACAGGGGAAGTCACCAAAGTCTTCTTCCCAGACGTTGCGCTTGCGCATAGAGTCATATCGAAGACAAAGTTAACACCCCCACAAGTGCAAGCTCTAACCGGACACGGAGGTATCGCGGAGTACCTACACCGCTTTAAAATCAAGGACGACCCGGCCTGTGAATGCGACCCCGAAAAGAGCGAGTCCATCTGGCATGTTCTCCTGGAGTGCCCCAGATTCCAGGTGGCGCGGTTTGAGTTGGAACACCAGATCGGCACAAATCTGGACAAATCAAACCTTAGCGAGGTCATTTCCGACGGGTCAAAGAGAGAGTTCTTCCTGAGTTTCGCTGAAAGTGTCATGCGTAAAGCGGCAGTAAGAAATAAAACACCAACCGCGACGAGTCAGCAACAACCCACGCAGACACAACAAATCCAAGTGTCGGACCACACCTTAGACACAGAGGCTGAAAGCGAAACATCCACTCAAACCATCGAACAGGAATCAAGGACCTTACTGGACCTGACGGACGTGAGTACCCCGGGAGTGACGCTGCGGACGGTAGCTCTTTTCATGGACACGGCACGCGAAAAGCTAGGAATAGTTTTTGTACGCGGCCTTGACAACGGCAGGGTGGCCATGTCTCCTGGTTACGGAGCGGCGTTAAAAGGCTCCACAAACAAACCTAAAATGAAATCACCGGAACTCATGCAGCTTCCTGAAATAACAATAAAAGGAATCAAAGTACGCAAAGGCGGAACAAAAACTGGGAAAACGTTGATAATTATCCCCATCGTTACAGCAGAGGATTACATAAACCTAATAGTGATATTGGAATCGCTAAAATCCGCCGCAGAACTGAGCGGAAAAATGGGGGCAACAATCAGCGTGGACTCTATGGTAGTGAGCAACATAAAAGCGGACGTGGCATTCTATGCGGATGTGAGGCGATGCGCGGACACTCTAAGAATAATCATGTACGAAGACCGCGGCGAAGACCTCTCCTTCATGCAGCCAAAACCAAAAACGGTAAACCGTGATGGTGACAGGCGCGATGGGGCAGGTTCGCAGCGGAACCCGGGGACGAGTTGGACGTATGATCCCGGCCAAATTGCACCTGAGTCTCCAAAAACCAACAGCGAGACACTCCAGGAGAAACGAGCCTCTGAAAAAACAACTCGGAGAGAAGATGCCTGGAATCAAAAACAAACGGACCAACTGGACACATACAGACAACTAACAGCCTTGTCACAAGCGGCAGACGGAAGTGCTCAACAAACACCAATCGAGCAGGCCGGATGGAAACGGAAAATGAGGGAATTAGCTCAAGGTAACCCAATCGCTACCTTTCTGGACACCTTTTTAAAACGGGACAAAACCATTCCGTCCCGAGAGCTACCAGACACAACCTCCAACCCCAGTCCAACAAAGGCCGATCTCAAGCTGGTGGAGCCTCCAAAACTAATAGCCGCGGATACCCCCCTAAAACACATGATCAATGCTTTCCTGGAGTTCCGGGCATCAACAGCCGGACACCTACGCATAACGGAGGAAACCTGCAAAGACATCCTAAATGCCTTCACAAAAAATAACAAAAGGCTAGCCGACAAGCTGGAGTCCGAGAAAGCGGCAATATTTGACAATATGACAGGTGAAGTCATAAAGGGCAACAAATCGGGTAAATACATGGCGGCGTACGGCATCGGATGTGGGTTTGTCACCCCTGTAGATGAAACGTCGGACCAGAGTAAATTTGTTGCCCCAGAGACAGAAAGGCACCTAGTCGTCAGCGAGCGCACTCGTATAATGCTGGATGTCCACGTTCTCAAAAGGGCAGACGCTCTATGCTCGGGAATAGAGGAGGAGCGGAGCTTCAGCACCTGGAAGGAACCAAAAATCGAGTGGATAAACGGCGTACCCGGCTGCGGAAAAACCACGTGGATCATAAACCATTTCACACCAGGTAAAGACCTCATCATCACGACTACTCTGGAAGCCGCCGCAGACGTCAGGGAGCGGCTGAAGAGTAAGCGTGGAGTCGAGGACGGAAAGAGGCACGTAAGAACTCTAGCCTCTATACTGGTAAACGGTTTACCCACGGGGAAGGACGGCACGACGGGATACGACCGTATAACAGTGGACGAGGCGCTCATGAACCACCTCGGAGCTCTAGTCATGGCGAGCCAACTGGCCGGAGCAAATACACTGGTGCTAATAGGGGACTTCAACCAGATCCCCTACATAGACAGAGACAACCTGTTTGTTCAACAATATGCGAGACCCGACCGCATCGTGAGCATCACGCAGGAACTCATATGCACGCACCGAAACCCAATGGACGTCGCATATGCCTTGCGTCAAATCTACCCGGGTATCTACTCATCGAGGAGTCAAGTGACCTCATTAAAAATGGAGAGATATTCGGGGGGGACTATACCGAGGGATATCACAAACTGCCTATACCTAGTCCATACACAGGCGGACAAAGAACTGCTCCGCGAAATGGGTTTTGGGGCGGGCGAGTCATCGCGTGTGCTCACGGTGCACGAAGCGCAGGGCCTCACATATAACACGGTCATAATTATAAGAACTAAAACAGGGAAAAACAACATCTACGACAGCATCCCGCATGCAGTCGTCGCTGTCTCACGACACACTCAGAGCTGCACGTACTACAGCGACGACAGCAATGACGCAGTGGCGCACTTTATCTTGGCGGCCTCGAGAACGGCACCTAGTAATATTATTGCCTACATCACCAAAATGGCTATAACAGCTGGAGACACTAAGGTTTTGGTGGAGCTGAGAAAGTGCAAAGGCGAAACGCCAACAACAAACACTTAATCCGAACGACGAGCCGATTCGGTCAACAACTAGGCAATTAGGCACCATATATAAAAGTGTGTACAATACAATTAACCTGTATAATAATTTCAATTATAAACCACACGTTTGTAAACATTAAATTTAGCATATCACTTAGCATATAACTTACCATTGTATTAATGTTAAGGATAAACATTGTTAACATCATTTGAAAAAAAAAAAAAAATACACAAACAAAAGATGAGCGACTACATTAGATGAAAACATTATTTAAACAAAAATTACATAAGCAAAAAAGAATTAAATTGCATTATCAAGAGCTTTGACTCAAGTCAAAGGTGTAAAAAAGACTACAAAAAAAAAAAAAAAAAAAAAAAAAAAAAAAAAAAACCTAACCTAACCTAACCTAACCTAACCTAACCTAACCTAACCTAACCTAACCATGTTTTGTTTCAATTCGTTGACATCAATTAGACATCTACATAAAATGTTTGGTTAGTTTCGCGGCCAACTCCTGCAGACGGTCAGTTATTAATATTCTCCTACACTAATTAAAACTAATTTTGAAGCTCACGTAATTTGAATGTAACCTTGGTTTTTTTTTTTTTTTTTAGATGATTTATCCTGTTCGAGTTTTCATGTGGTGAGGTATTTATGTTAAATTTACTTGTTGTAACTAAAGTCCCACTGATCACTTAGATATTTTTACCTGTTTTTACAATTATGTCACTTTTATCTAACCGACATACATTTCGCTAATTATAAGTGTTGAGCACGTGATTATCATAACAGTAATCGCTGAAAAAATAAGAATTCCTAGACTAACTATTGTTTCGATTCACTGTAATATAATGATTATATGAGCCTTTTCCTACAAATAAAACCTTTACACATCAATGGGTCAATGTCGCTTGGGATGTTTTGCCTTTCAAGCGTCGATATTTTAATGTAATTTTATTTTATGTGTATTTTTATATTAGTTCAATAAAGAGACTACAAGAAACATCACTTTCCTAGTAGGTGCAATGTTGTATGTGTGTTGTGTGTGTGTGTGTGTGTGTGTTGTAATGTGATAAAATCAGGTCTCCCTCGATTTACTATGAACATAAAATGTTCATTTGTGTGTAGAACCCGTACACTTCAAAATAGAGCAGTAACCATAGCAATGAATGGGTCTGGTATCCAAACTGTGGATATTTCCAAAGACGTGCTCGTATTACGCCTCAAACGATTTACCACTACCCGGCCTCGAGATTCACCTCGTGGCAAATGGGTAATGCACGTTTAATCCAAACAATGCTCAAGTACCGCTCGTGGTGAGAACCATTCAAGAAATCATTTCTGATGTTCACTCCTCACCACTCGCTCAATCGCACGCGGTACCCAACCGCGTGTTCCTGAACCAGGTCGCCTAGTCGACCGACCGACAATTCCATTGCCTCGCAGCACTAAGCTACAGGGACGCCGGACAACCCTTCAGAGCATGCGCGAACTCTGTGACGAACAAAGGGTATAAGAGTCGGTTTCCGGCATGTATAAAAAGTGTCAGTTCAATGATAAATAAATGTGTGTAATGTTATCGAAGCTGTTTGATCCTGAAACTCTACAAACGACGAAGTGCTCCCAGCAAGCGGGACACTACCTCGCATTAGAGAATCTCAAAAATCTAATAAGTCCTCCATTACGGTTCATGCATAATGACTACAGACATTCCTTTCCAGCTTCGTGATCCACACCGAGGTGCTTTCGTATTCGCAAAGGAAGAAAATACGCCATCATTACACATTAGCTGGTTTCAGCCTCCACTCTCCATGTTTGCACATAGGAATAAGAAGCCGTCCCCATATAGGTCGGGCATGTAAAGACTGGCATTTTATTGTCATGCACCAAGTACCTCAGTACTTTACAAGCGAGTCTCGAATGAGATACCATTTTTGAAAGCCACTTTTCTTATTATGTTTGTTTGGACAGGGTAATTTTGTGTGGCGCTCCATTCTCTCCGCCTTGCCCCATAGGCGAGATAATGGTCGTATAACGGTCACATAGACCTAGCCAGTCTCTACTCTGTGCGCCCTGTCCCTCGGTGCCGTGCTCACCGATGCCCTCCCTATATACACTGACAACGCGATATGATCGTCCGCCGTCGGGTATAATGCCCTCTCCCCATACAAAAGCACTAGTCAAAAGTTAAAGTCCTGTTTGTTTTCTTTATTGGCTTATATCTCGAGAACTAAACGTGTTAAAACAATACAGTCTTCGACAAAGTTATTCAGTTTGACGAGCTCTTTCCAAAAAAAAATTTATTTTTTTACAATTAAATTTTATTTTTAAATTTTAAATAGAAAATATAATATAATATAACACTAAAATAAAACTAAACTAAGGCTAAGAAAGCTAAAGATTAAAAAATTTAAAAAAATATTCTAAAGTGAAAAAAAAATATTTATTAATTCATTTAATTTTAAATTTTTATTTTTTAAATTTATTATAATTTAAATGTTCTGTAATTTCGAAGCTATAACCGATAAATTATTTGTATTTAAACAAATATACCTAAATATATTTGCAATTCAACATTGAAATGACATGTTTAACATCTATACATTGTTACATTTATTGAATCTGGGAAATTAATATGTAGAAGGCTGACGACACGTTTTGTTTTCATCTCGGACAATCCTTCATCAAGTTATCATCTAAATAATTATAGTTGCTTGCTTATCGTACGGTTAGTGGCCAACCTATTTGGTCAAGAGTTGTTCAGGCCGCCCATAGGCCTCTGACATTGATTAACGACTGCTGACGAACGACAACAACCGGGACCGACTGCTTAACGTGCTCTCCGAGGCACGGAGGAGCTCAGATGAAATATGCCACTAGCGGTCACCCATCCGGGTACCGACCGCGCCAACGTCACTTAACTTGCACGATCACTTCCGGACCGTGCTCGCAACTAGGCTACGAGCTCCTCAATAATTTTAGTGTATTTTTTATTTAAACAATTATTACTATATTCCAAAATTTAAAGCGACAAACCCATAGATTCAATTATTAGAATAGAATATGTACAGAATAGAATTGTGGACAATTTAATACTTTATCATTATTTTACTGTTTGTAGTCCTAGGGTGTTTTATTCCCCGACACCTCGTCGTCGTTTAAACTAGACGCGCCCGCCTCGGAACGAGCCATGCTCCTCTTCCTTCCTCCTCTTTCCCCTCCCGGGGACTCCCACAACCGACCCCAAGACGATCGGTCCGATTGCACCTCGACCATAGTAGAGTCGGTGTCCTACACTCTCCTGCTCTTTCTTCGTCTGTTTTTTGGGTATTTTTGGTTTTTGGCTTGGGCTGCCTCCTACGGGACAGCGGACGCGCCCGACGCAAGTGTCCTAGCTTTCATACGGGGGCCGCGCTTTGCCTTACGTTTTTTATCAGGCGCTAGCGATATTCCCCTTTCTGTCGGTGGGTTTGCCTCCAGGATTAGTAAAGAGCCGGGGCAGTTGTAGGGTAAGGAAACCGTGGGGATCTCCGCCGGTTGTAGAACCTAGAAGCCATCGGTCTAAGCTGAAGGGGTCGAGGCTGCGGAATAACCGCAGGCGGGGCTACGTGAGGCGGTAGCGGAGGGCGGAGTTTTAGTTGTTTCCGCAATCTCTTTTAGAGCGGCGATCGTTGGCCGCGTGGCCTACGTGGCCTAGTGGACCTAGGCGGCCGGAAGCAGTTGGCCGAGGAGTGCCCAATAGCTTGACATCTGTGGCACTGCGCCGGGCCCGCCCTGCCCTTCCAGGCCTCGATAGTGATGTCCGGAAGGAAGAGCAGCTCGCTGATTTTGTACAGGCTGCCAAATTCCTCCTGAGACATGTGACAGCCTGGGCGGCTCTTTTTAGGCAGGATATGTGGCGGGGTGTGTGGCGCACGGTAACGCCGTGCTCCGCTAGCGCCCCACGAATAGCCTCAAGATGGGTGTCGGAGGGGAGGCTCCTAAGGGCGACTTTGGTGGAAAAAAATGATAGCTGACATTCTCACTAAGACTCTGTTTATTTTTAAGCATAGAGACTTTATGTTTGACTTAAATGTAATAACTCTCGGTAAATAGGAGTGGAATCGTATGTTATTACTTAACATAACTTAACTTATTATTAACGTTTATTATTTAACTATTATTTTAATTTGTAGAGTTTTTGTATGGTCGCCAAGTCTCGCTATGTATTCGATGTTACGTTATATGTATTTGTTGTACTGATGCCTATGTAGAGTCACGTACGTGGTATTCTGTTCCATGGTGGCTCTCGTTATATAGTGTAAGGGGATGTGATGGACTTGTACCCTATATAACAAGTCGAGTGAACGTGTATAAGGATCCTCGCTATGTTTATTTTTAATGTATAGTAAATATAGCGTCGCCTGTGGGCGGTCCCCTTTCCGGTTTTGTCTTTGTTTCCGCCATCGAGCCTAGTTCGCCATAGTGCATAATAGTCACGCCTGTGTCTAATCTCTAATTAGGGATCTAATTTAAGTGAATCTACTGACGTATTGTTGTGGCCCGCTTTCTGAATAAAGTGGTGCTCTGCAATTACGGTGTTTATTGTCCACCTCCACGCTCGCCATTACCTCTACTGCACATACAATAACCCCGATGAATCTGCTCGTGCGGCAGGCCGCCGCCGCCGCCTGGGGCGCCCGCGCCCGCTCGCACCAGGTCGCGCACTCACTAGTGGCCAGTGGGTCACCTGCCAGAGAGCCGGGACCATCCTCCGCGGGAGCTCGAGTTGTTCGGGAGGCGGACGCGTCAGCGACACGTGATCCGCGGATTGCGCGCAGTCGCACAGTAGAAGTGATGTTCACGACATAGTGAGATAATACTTATTTAATTTCACTAGGTCATGCACGACAAAGTGAGAAAAAATGCACGCATGACCTGATGGAATGGGAGTACTCCGAAAAAAACCCATTTCATTGTAAAAAAAAATTACTCATTCGGATTTTTATTCACTCGGAAGGCGACTCGGTTTTTTTATCAATAAACGAACTCCAAAAACAAATTAATAGAGAATTTTGCCGAGTGTGAGAACACTTTTATCAATTATCACTTTTATTTTATCTTTTTTAAATGGGACCAGTGGTTTCCAAAATCTTGGAGTATCTTTGATATCAGAAGGGATCTCTGGAACGGTAATATCTAGATGGTTCGAATTTGAGCTCACATATTCAGGTTCGTGGTGCGTTTCTGACATCTAATACCTAGAGGATCTGACGATAACCAGGCAAAGAAAGGAACATAATGTAGTAACTAGGCTCTCCTACATTAAGTTAAATGTAGTACGTGCAGTGTCCTAACATCGATCACAGATTTAGTACATTTGTTTTAAATCTTTAAACCTACCACACCGAGAGGTGAGGAGCGGAGTGGCGTGGCAACGATGTGTGATAACATTGTCACATCTCGATTACCGGGTGGTAGATCATGAAAAGGACCATTTAGACCTGTATATAAGTAGCTAAGTGAGCGGTGTAGTGTACAGAGCTGGTGACTAGCGGCCAGCGGCCAGCGGCTAGTGACTAGCGGCTAGTGACTAGCGGCCAGTGACTAGCGGCCAGTGACTAGCGGCCAGTGGTCAGTGACTATAGCTGCCGGCGGCCGGCGGCCGGCGGGCGGGCGCACTCCCGCACGTTACACCCTGACACGAAACTAATAGCAGGTGACAGTTTATAAATATTTATTTGAGCTTTTATGGCAATATAATGACAATTTAATTCGTATTTTGAATTTAGATGCTCGAAAATATTATTTTTTAAACAATAATAGAAATATTACATATTTTAAATGTATATCGATTTTAGTATCTTCCTGTAAAACAAGTCGGCCGACGTGTGATAATTTGGTTTCTAGCGAGGCCGTGATGATATATTGGAGATTGATGTATTGCATTTTAGGGTTCAGAAATGATCATATTATTAATTCAAATATTATGTTTCATAATATTAGGATTACCTAATATTATAAAGTAGTGAAACGTATCCGGCAGACAGAATATGGCGGTATCACGCCACCTCATTTTGTTGTTTACATCGTACGATGGTGTTATTAGACTTGGCTTTAAATTATAAGTTAATGTTATAAAAAAGTTAGTTAGTTATGTTATGTTAAACACGTCGATAAATATCCAATTCAATTAACAATAGATTAATTAATGTGTCCATTACGATGTATTAGCAATAAAGTGAAATAGTGTTTAAAACATTGTACGGTAGTCGGAATCGACAGCATGGCGACGATTTGATATAAATAGAAGCCAACGCCCAAGATGGGGGTTCAGTCTGCGACGTGTCTCTAGTGTATAACGTATACACTTCTGCCATGCTGCCCGAGTCTTAGTCTGTTCTATTGACACCGGTGTACCTGGTTTGTATATAAATTATGACTGCTGTGCTGTATAATACAAAAGATGAGTATTGAATTGTATTACTTTGATGTCGTAGCTAAGATGCTTTTGATAAGTGTGTTCCTCTGATATTTGTCTGACACTGATGATTTCTATGAATACAGTAATGATTCTTGTTTTGTCTTAAAAACTATCCCTAATAATACTTATTAAATATTGCCTAACAGGCCCAGGCAGGGTAGTTTTACAATGAGCAATGCCATCCTCGCTACTACAGTATATGATCAGTACCTAAATGTTACTTGCTAACTTGGAATGCTGAAAGTAAATGCAGTATATTATTATTATTTTGCATAGTCACCGACATTTCCATAGCTGTTACATTTAATCAATAGTCCATTGGTAGTGCTCGGTAATATTAACTACACATGACTTATTAAATCAAATGTAGGTACTTCATTAATTACGTAGGTAATTCACTAAACCTGAGGTTACTATTACCTACTATGAATAACCAGTACCAAACATATCTCGTAGGTAGTTCTTATTATCGCATTATTACAGCTATTGTGAGAAGGTTAGTAACTAGACTGACCTCAGTCCGTGTGCCGATCTGAGATGATCCAATTGTAACATGAAACTATCGTGTATCGCACGTGTGTCGCACAGTAAAATTCCACAAACTAAAATATTTGATGAAATTTCCGTAAAAATCTCAAATATATACTCGCGGAGCATAATAAGACCATCTAACATTCAATTCAACCACCAAACAACAATTTCTGATGATCTTCATGATGGACCCCCCCCCCCCCCCCACACATTGCCCATCATACCTCAATTCCATGTTGACCCATGAAATCGTATCATACCCACACAAAAAAAAAGGAAAAGCAGGAGGAGGAGGAGCTAAACCACCCCAGGAACGTATTTCCATATTCACTCCCGAGATTTATGCTCAAGTTACCATCGGTCCGACACGCCTGTCGACCGACCGCTCCCCACACTTATGTTAACATTAAATCCAGACCACAATCAGACTAAATACTGACCAAATCCTGACCGAAATCATAGCAAAACTAGACCAAAATCAGATCAAATCCAGACCACAATCAGACCAAATCAAGACTAAAATCAGACAAAACTCAGATCAAATCCTGACCAAAATGAGACTAAATCCAGACCGAAATGACACCAAGTCCTGACCAAAATCAGATCAAATCCAGACCAAATCCCGGCTAGACTAGCCGTGCTTTTTGTTGTTTCTGATCTTCCATTATTTTTAGAAGCATTTCCTTCATTTCTTCCATTTTTGTTCACAGTGGCCTCTGGTGCTTTTTCTGGTACTAAATATTTAAAGCTACTCGCCGGTAGATGTCGTTGTTTCGTAGTTCGCCGGTAGTCGGCGCTGTCAGCAATATTGCGCTACTCCGTCACTAGATGGCGCCGTGTGCCCGATATTTGGATGGTACTATCTAGATTTAATTCGATTCTCACACAGTATTTTAACTTTATTTTAACTTGTCAGCGGAAGCATTTGTGAAAGTTTCTTTCTTATCTTCAGTTCCACAGGTTTTCTGCATTATATGAAGAGACACGGCATCGTGCCAGACATCGGTTATTTTATTCGTTTACACTTTATTTACATTTGCCAACGATTACCATCGTGAAATGCAATAGCAAACCACCGCATCAAATCTGCCAAGTGTTCTTTGTGACTCCTTACAATGATCACGACCCTCTCCGACGAGGAACGACTCGAAGAAGCGGTGTAGACGGCGGGTGTGGCTCCGCCCGGCGGGGGAGGGGAAGTGGGGGGTAAATGAAAACTCAAAAGTAAGAGGTAAAATACGTACGCTAGGTATAATAATAGTATTTACATGTGGCAGCACTTAACTTACGATTTTACAGAGTGTACACGCGGTCGCTGGCAATTCCAAGAGTATACAACAATACAGTACAGTACAATACAATACATACAACTCTAACCTTAACACTATGTGTCGGTCGCGACGTCGCGGCCTCGCGGGTGACGAGGATGATCCAGGGTACATCCAGTAGCGAGTACGAGTACGAGTACGAGTAGAGGACTAAGGGTGGTAGTCGTTTAGTACATTGTCGCTCTAACTTATACAAGTGTCAAGGAGTCATCTCACTGCGACAGGGTTCCATAGAGTACAGCTCGATGCGTCGTCAACTTATTATATAATAGAGGCACGTGGTACGTCTGTGGGAGATTCAGTTTCCACCGCTCATTGGCGAGGGTGTGGACTGCGGCACTGCGGCACTGCGGCGACAGGAAACTATATACTACACGAATAACGGTGAAGTAGCTTTAATAGTCATATTCGTATTGTTATTTACATGTTAAAAAGTTGGAAAAACATGACAATTAATGTTTTAGAAAAATCGTTCCTGCATTTATTTCACAGTAGCCTTGAACTTGAATATATTATTATTGTTATAATGGGGGGCGCCGTCTGCCGTCACGGCGCGCTCCGGGCACTCCGGGCGCTCCGGCCGTCGACCGTGAGATCAGGTGCATTGTTGGAATGTGTCAGTCAGTGGGCGGCGCGCGACGTCACGACACGTCACGTCATCGACTCGCGTCACGGGCACGTCAGACTCCGCCGGACGTGCCCGACTCCGTTTTGTACTTCACACGATACAAAAAACATTAACGTTTAACATTAACGAGATTCCATATTACAATATCTTACGATTTTTGTTCACAGATAAAATATATTCTAATATCTAAATAATTCCTCCGCATGGCGTGGCGTCCGCATGGCGTGGCGTCCGCATGGCGTGGCGTCCGCGCCGGCTCGCCTCGTCCGCGAGCTCGATATACGATTTACAAAAATATGTATAGTACTTTGTAAAAAAATGTATAATCTAAATTTAAAAAAATAATATCGCATAAATTCGATCGAAGCTTCCCGACTCCGCGGCCCGATCACGTCGCACGGGAACGACACCGACACGACACCGACACGTGCGGTGTCGTGGGCGACACAGTGCTAAAGATTTTGGTACTAATTGTATGAGATTCTAATGTACATAGTACACGGTCCCCGGACGCGTGGAGCCCGGGCGCGTGGGGCCCGGGCCCGCCGCCGGGGAGTACCCGGGGGCCACGTTATAAAAATGAAATGTTATAATTGAAACAGCGGTCACGCGGAGCCGGGGAACATTACAAAAACAAAGTGTCGGAGGGGACGTACACGAAATGACCGGCCGGCGACATTACTAAAATAATGCTTCCTCATTCTAACAATGTTTACACAAAAATATAAAAACGATAAGATCCGAGCGAAGCCGAACGCTCTCAACTTTGGTGCGCTTACAGCTTTGTGCTTCGTGTTGTGGCCGGTCGAGTGGCCCGGTCGAGTGGCGAGGGCGGTGGCGAGCGCCAGGCCGGTGACAAAAAGTCAAACAAAATTTAGATCCACTAGCAAGGCGACTCGACTCGCCACTGTCCCACCGGTTTACACCATCGTTCTTGCCACTCGACTGACGCACTCGACCGGACACTCGACCTGGGGAGAAACTGGGCCTCAGAGTCTGTATAATAAATAAGTTATGGGATCTGTCAGATTTTTATAAACTGAACAACGCACACCGGCAACACCTTCTCTGTGTGAAAGCGCGTTATCAAGTCGGGACTTCGGAATTTTTTGTATGAAATTTTGTTTCCAGCATCCATTTTTTAAATATCTCAAAACTTATCAGAGTCTAATAATTTATAAGACAGACCCTACAGGCACGCACGATCGTGTGTGATCGGCCATAATGGTCTTTAATCGGCGACAATCTCTCGATCCATCATGGCCCATCGTGATCGCCCATCACGGCCCACCGTGGAGAATGTGTACACGTAGTGAGTGTGTGCGCGTGCGGCTGACTAGCGCGTCGTTGCGTTTGTTCAGAGACTGAGTATATAGAGTTATAATTGTCGTAGGGGACAACGTTCCGAGCAAAAGACAACAAGTGTTAAACCGGTATAACTCGTTCATTTTTAAATGTTACACATCTTAAAATAACCCAAATTGTATAATAACAGAGGGTGTCCTTTGTTAGTCGGATGTCCCGTACGACAACCGAGTTGAGCGCAGCGGCAGCGGCGAGCACGTACTGCCTGTTGTCCCACCACCGGGACCACTGGACCGTCCGGCGTCCGACCCGCCTCGCCGACCGGTCGACACGTCCGGTCGGGTAGAACGCCCCGACCGGCCGAGGGAGGGCGCGTCACTGATGTGGAGCGGCACCGGCCCCGGCCCCGGCCCCCACTCGGCCGGGCGCGTGCCGGCGTCTCGCGCGGTGTCCCCGCGAGCGCCCCTAGCTGGCGCACTTGGTCTTCCCGTCGAGCAGTTTCCTCCAGAGGTCGAACTGCTCGTGGTAGCGCACCATGTGTATGGCGACGCCGCGCTGCACCGCGCACGGGTGCGGCGCGACGCGTTTGTTGTAGAACTCCGCCGCGTGCTGGCGGCGGACGCCCAGGCGAGCGGCGAGGACGCCCGTCGTGAACACGTCTTCCAAGCGGAGGTACGGCTCCGAGGGCGCCGCCGCCAGGAGCTCCCTCACAATGTCTCCCGTGAGGACGTAGGCCGGGCCCGTCGCGAAGTCGGGCAGCACGCGCGCCGGATACTGTTTCGGGGACAGGTAGTATTTAGACTTGGCGATGCGCTTGGGCAGCGACTTCCTCAGCACTTTCCCCCAGATGGTCCTCGTGGCGTTGGCGCGCGACGGCACCTCCAAGAAGCGCAGCAGGCGCGGCACGTTGATGAACATGTCGTCGTCCGTCTTGAGGATGCGCGGCGCCCGCGGGCAGTACGTGTCCGCCCACTCCAGCATCGACAGGGTCTTGAGCGTCAGGTTGGAGTAGGAGTCGATCGACCGGCCCACGATCAGGTCCCCGTACAAGGCGTCCTCTCGCTGTATCGCGGGGCGGAGGGCGGCGGGCGGCGCGCCCAGCACGAACCCGAGCGCGACGTCGGCGCGCGCCGAGTAGTGCCCCCACGTGAGCCGCACGGCGTCGCGCGCCGCCGCGTGCGCCGGCGCGGACGACACCAGGATGAGCAGGCGCACGCGCCCGCCCAGCGCGGGGCACAGCTCGGGGTGCGGCCGCTCGTGGCCCGCCACGTACACCTCCTGCAAATAGATAATACTAGTTTATGCAACGGACACGTAACGATGGCCATCGTGTAACACGAGAGCAGTCGAGTTTCATATGTATGGCACAGTATAGCATCTGTGGTCAAGCTATAGACCCTGAATATGAAGGATCGTCTGGGCTGGTACCATCCCCTTATCTATTGCTACCGTAAAGCAGACCCAGCGTGATCTCCAGAAATCCATCATCCAATCGATCCATCTTCGTCCCTAAGGTAAGCAGCGCATCAAAGACCCTCTAATAATAATACAGTGAGGTGAAATGGGCGGCAGTTACCCCGTACCATCTGGTGGCCCGTTCGATCGTCTGCTGCCCTTGTTTAAAAAAAAAGTACCTTGGTGAGCACCACGCCGTCCGCCCTCGCCGGCGGCCCGCGCCCCGCCGCCTCCCGCGGCCCGGCCGGCGGCGCTGCAGGGGCCGGCGCGCGCGGCGACGGCACCTCCGCACTCGCGGGCGCGGGCGTCGCGTTCCGCGCGGGCGGCGCGACCGACGCGGTGAGGGGCGCGCGCGCCGTGGAAGGCGGCGGGGACGACTCGCCCGAGGACTCGGGGTAGAGCCGCGGGCGGGCCGCCGACGCGACGCGCGAGGCGGCCGGGCGGGGCGCGGCGGGCGAGGGCGGCAGGCGCGCCAGCAGCAGCAGGAGCAGCGCGGCGAGCGCGGCCAGCGCCAGCGCGGGCGGCCGCCGTGCGCACGCGCCGCCCATGGGCCGCCGGCCGCGGGCCGCTAGCGCGAGCACGCCGCACACGCGCTCTGCAACAACATCGGACACTGTTCACCGAAACTGCCGCCAGGGACGGGGAGGGGGACACTCCGCGCTGCGTAGTCTTCCGTGTCGACCGTGCGTACCGTGCCACAGCGGTATAAACAGCGGAATTAGACAGAGGACGCGCTCGAAGCGCGAGGCGAGTCTTTCGGAGGGATAATATTAAAACAAAAAGTTAAAGTGAGGGCGGTACTCCGGACCTCTATTTTCCCCTCGCACGACCCCTCGACCGCCGACGAGCCGACCCCGCACGAGACCAGTGCCCGCTAATTTATAACAAAAAGCACTAAACGCCCCGAAATCATCAGCGTCCATTTGATTAGATAAAAATACTGATAAACAAGCGTTCACTAAATACACACCGAACACACAGTGAACACCGCGCGGTCGGACGACGCTCGTAAGGGCCGCGCTACACTACGACGCTCGAACACCGCGCTAGCGCCAACGGCACGGAACATATGTAACGAGCACGGCACCCAACCGGCCACCTCGACCACCGCACCCCTCCCCGCACCACGGCACGCCCCGAGGGGCCGCGAGGACCCCGCCCCGCACCGCCGCCGCGGCGTGACAAGACGACGCGGGTACACGCGCGATAATGCGACGCCACTTCACACACATCTGCACATTGCAGGCGATCAGTGAGATGCCGTGAGATTGCGAGCACGCGGCCGCCGGCCGGGCGCGAACCTGTCTCCACATTGAGGAGAGGGATCGACTTCGGCCCCTCCTCCGAACGAAGGGGTCACATGACGACCGGTGGAGATATAATGTTTTTGTCCCCCGTGACGGTCCGTCTGCCGCGCGCGCTCCTCAATGGCGCCCAGCAGTCGGTCCGTCCGTCATCAAAGATTGCAATATCTGTTTATCGAGCAGCGTGTAGAGTGCGGCCCGCGACCTTCCTCGCGCACGACGCACGCACAGCCATTAATATAATCGATGGCAACGTTTTATTCATCCATAATCCATGTTTCGTCTCGTTAACCTTCCGCTTTGGTGATACAACAGAGAGGATGACGGGCTTCTAATAATATTTCATTGCCGTGTTATCGAGTTATCGTGTCTGTGCGACGGAGGAGCCGGCGGCCTCGCGGCCCCGCGGAATTTAATAACAGCTCAGACACAAAAAAGCACTTTATTATGTGAACTTGGTTACGATAATGGTTTTCAGTCAGTTTTACTGACACAGTATCAGATACTCGTATCGAATCATTAACGTACAGTCGGTGAAATGAATCGGACCTGGTGTGTTGGTACTGCAAGTGACAGGCTCACGCAGCAGCGACGGACGACTGACTGACCACTGATGTCCGGTTTATATTTGGTCAAATACAGTGGCTAAGTTGCGAGGACAGTTGCATCATTACAGCCAATCAAACAATATTTAAATCCACTGGTAAGGCAGCTCGCGAGCCGAGTTGACTCGCCACAATTTACGGGTTCACACCACTGTCCCGACTCACCGTACTTTACTCACCCACTTCGCTGTACACTTGGCCGAGTGTAGAACGGGCTCGAGGGTGTCGGGTCGAGTCACATACGACATAGAAGACACGTTTAACGCTTTACAGGCTGCCGCGACTGTGCGACGGCACGCCGGGGAGGGCGGAGCGGTCAGGACGGAGCGGAGGTCGCGACACGCCGCGGGGCTCGTCCTTCACCGCCACTCGGTGTTCGAGCGTTGCAAACTGCCGGTGACCGCGTGCGGGCTGCGGGAGACTACTACACGGACAGTCCTCCGCGACAGACCGCCGAACGGCGAACGGCGCGCCCTGTCCGGCACGAGACGGCCTCGACATACAAACCACACACCGCAGAGAGTCGCCCCGGCGCTCACCGCACGACAGTCGGCGTCCACCACACAGGAAACACTGGTGGTCCACCGGCCTCCTCCTCGTGGCTCGAGAGTGTAGTGTGTGTGTGTGTGTGTACCGGGTCACTCGTAACGTTGATTACGTTATCTTTATGCAAACGAGAGTCAGTTAAATTGAAACAGGTTTTGTGCGAGCCGGAGGTCGACGCGTCCTCACAACGATCATTACTTGTATCCTCGTTCGACAGTACGCCTTCGCCCTCGTCCGCGCACGACCGACCCGGTAGTACTACCAGTGTCGTGGTACGACGAGGTATCTCCCTGCACTCCGCCGTACACCGTATCTGCAATCTGCTAATCCTTGCGCAACGAGAGGTGCATCACGAGGATTGTAAAACTATTACCAGTCTTAATGACTCCGGGCGGGATGTTTGTCGAAGCTCGAGAAAGATAATTATTTAATCTCGATCTTCCGTCACGTACTGTGGGTGAGGTAACAAGTGAAGTACATTACTTTATTTGTAGAACTGTGAGCGTACATAAAGAGGGAAAGTAGAATGGAATAAATATAAATAAATTGTTATCAGAACGAGAAGGAAAAGTTAAATACTGTACAATGTAGTTCCCCCGCGGCTCTGTGCTCCGAGCTGGAGGTCACAGGTGCGAGTCGGCGAGATGACACCTTATACTTGTACCGAGAACAACCGACGAGATACCTTACACCGGCGACCGCGTACTTTGCGCTCGTTTTTTATATTATTTGTCAGTCGCCGAACTGTCAAATGCTAAATCCGCACCATGAGCCCGACACGTTTTTTGTCACGTGGTCAAAACGAACTACTGCTTTCATACTTTTGAATGAAAATTCATACCGTGACCCTTAAAATGGTGTCCGGTGTGAACTGCTTAATAAGTTCGCCGATACTGCACGCGACAGGTCATAATTTCCGAAGGTGGCACAGTAGCGCTGCAGTCGTTAGAGTGTCGCTCCAGTGCGGTGAGGGAGGCGAGCACACGGCGAGACACCTTCGGCCGGGTCCGCCGAGCCGGGTCGTGAGAACGAGGCGCCCGGGCCCATACATACGTACTAATGTTCGTGCCGTGAGTGACCGAGCAGTGACCGAGCGGCGAGCGAGTACGTACGCGGCGGGGCGGAGGAGCGCCGCGTAACTGTAGCCCGCGAGCGAGGACGAGCGACCGGTACACACGACCGGTACACGATCGGTACATTCTCACATTTCCATTTCAGCCAGCCGGTATTGATAATAAACCCGCAGCTAATTATTTTAATGCGTCTCTATCGCTGTTATTTTCCTGTTAACGGCAAAAAATATGAGGTCACTACCACAGAAAGAGAGTGTGTTGTGCGATGGAATTATTTAGACTCGAGCCGTCCCCGTCCGCGGCGAGCACCCTCCCGGGTACGTAGCGTACCCGCGGCACCTGTCGTCACGAGTGACGTCAACACATCATACATTACATTTGTTGTAGGATCTGTGATCTCTATCATCGCAGTTCACGTGTAATTGGGAAAAGGGTAAAAAAGTGGTCGGAGCGGCCGGCGGGTGCGGCGACACAAGTTATTGCGGGATCGAGTCCATTGGAAATATTTGCCTCATGTTTTTATTTTTAAAAATTCCGAGGGCGCGGCCCGGGAGCGCCCCGGCTTTTGCCCGACTGCAACCCCGTCCGCACGGGCGGCCGCGGCCCCGGGCTCCGCCACCTGTTGCGTGCGTCAGTCGAGCGTCGAGACGGAGCCGCGCGGCGCCGGAGACAATGACTTGCTATTATCATGTCGAGCGATAATAAGTATAATTACTTGTCACTGAAATGTTAAGCGAGAATTTAATTAGCGCCTTGAGAATATTGCCCGAATGCGGCCCCGAGGAAGGTGCGCGAGCGAGGCGCACGCCGCGAGTAGCCACCGGGGGCGCCGGAGCCGGTGCTGTGTGACTGGCCTCGCTTTAAAGCCCGAAATCTATAATACTACGTAGATATTTTTATACTCGATTATCTTTTTTTGCAGTGTGAGTCATGCGAGTTAAAACCTAATGTTTAATTTTTTTAGCGATCGAATGTACTAGTCATGATACCACTTTTTAATTTTTATATAGAGACTGAAATACCATAAAGCGGAGTCCAATGACAGAATCCAATGTGTATGTTATAGATGTGTGCATTCTGGAAATAAATGCTTTATTTAATTATTGTATAGCTTTCATACTATGCATGACAAATAGTGTGGCAATGAGTCTCCCGGAGCACAAGGATGACGTGCGGAGGCGAGGGGAGACGACCGCCGACCACACACTGAGGACACAGGTGTGAAGGAAACACTACAATGTAACGAGAGACAATGTCCGCGCCGGCCGGCCTCAACAACACATTGTCATTAATTGTGTACAAACACTATGCTTTGTGTCATTTGACTCACAAAAACTACTTTATTATTATTATTGGATCAGCGGGCTGGCAGCCAATACTGGTCAGCCTTAAGTTTTGTAAGTGACTCTCCAATCTATTCTTATATCGGTTTATTGTTTCAGGTTTCAGCATTCACTAGTTGCTCAGGTACTCGTAGTTCGATCCACGGGATGACTTCCCGGTTGAATAGGAGATGATGTTTAGACCGAGTTCTTTGCTAGTTGTGTGCATTGCTCCTTCAAGTTTGCTCCGGCTTTCACAGTCAACGGCATAAGACAAATAATATATATAATATATATATATCAAACAGTAGTGTATTCTTCAGTGACGTGCCTCTATCCCACAGAAGAATAGAATAGAATAGTGATAATTTTAGTAGTATGCAATATGCACAGTGCATAGAGAAACTGCCGTGGCCTAATATCAGATGATATTCATTTGATTACCAAGTATAATAGCTATTTCATAACACAAGCGCGTGTGATGACATGCTCCCGTACGTAGCTGTCACTGGCATTTTACTATTATGTAGTAGGTAGCGTAATAATAATTCTCACTGAACCGTGCTCCATGAATAGTTCGTTTTGTAATCATTTTGTGAGCCATGAATCAAAAGTAACACAAACACGAGTATGTTGCAAAAATTAGTGTATTTATACGAAGTGCCAATCATATTGTACAACTTCACTACGAAATACAAATCGTGGTATGATCGCAACGTAGTGGGGATTGCGACACCGCGCGGACTCGGGTCCCGAGAGACTCCCTGAGGTGTAGAGTGTCCGGAACCCAGTACTCACCATGATGGGAGACGAGGGCGACGCGACGGGGCGCCGGGTCGGCAGCTGGGGGCGCTACGGTGCAGGAGCCCACACGGGGGCGCTCGCGGCTCGGGGCGACACTGCCGTGCACGGCTGGTGGGTGGCGCTGGAGTCGCACTACATCCCGCGACGCGCACCCGTTCTGCGGCCACTCACATCACATTCACGAATTGCAGCGTACGGACCCCACCACTAAATACAACCAGAATCTGCGAAATACGATGACAATGACGAGTGACGTGACGAAACGAACGACTGACTTGTTCGACTGACTGACGGTCAATGAATGAATGAGATTTGAAATTAGCGGAGAGCGGAAGGGTAAAAAGGAACGTACGTTTGACGTGACCAGTTCGGCAACCACGAAATTGCCGAAATCAGTTTTGCTTGATAATTTTCTCCGCTTTTTATTTTAATAAATAAAATAAATATGTATACATGCAAACAGTGTCTGACCTTTTATATTTTCTCAGATTTTATTATTGTACAAGGCCTACGATGACGACGACACTTTTAGAACAAAAAAACCTTGAATGCCCCATAATTTACCGTGTTAAATCAAAGTTGATATAAGATTGAAAAAAATATGTCATTATGTAGGTATTTATTCATGGTGATGATCAATATTTTTTGTTATTTTCGATAAAATTCGCACCAATTCTGATATAAGTACCTACATAGGTATATAGGTAACGAGTATAGACTCGACTCGCTAAATTAAAACGTCGTTTTATGAAATGTCATCTTTATTCTCATACAATTTAGTAATATGAGCGTGACTGGTGGCAGTTTCAGTTTTAACTTCAATTTAGCGGATAGATCAAAATCGACTCCATTCAAAATTAAAGTGAAATACATTTAAATTATTGATTTTGGAATAAATTACCCTTGTATTACATTACATCAGATCAATCAATCCCTAATTAATCCACAAAAAACCTACACGAAGTCATTCCCCAAATAAAACCAGCATCACGTCTGATTTCCCCGAATTTCGGGAAAATTCCGTAATACGACAACACGA
Organism: Hofmannophila pseudospretella; assembly: GCA_947369225.1. NCBI lineage: Eukaryota > Metazoa > Arthropoda > Insecta > Lepidoptera > Oecophoridae > Hofmannophila > Hofmannophila pseudospretella. The sequence goes on from OX376333.1 coordinate 98,092, forward strand.
TGTGACGTGTAGGAATGAATGAACAGGACGAACGAAACTATCTAATAAATAAGGCCTCGTTCAGACGAGCGCTTTTCAAACGCAAAGGATAACCAGCAAAATCTACTATAATGTCTTTACTGTATAACATAGGGAATATAATTATTGGGAAATAATAAAGATTATTGTATCGCTTGTTTATCTTATTATGGTCTATCGTATTATAAATATTTTATTTTCATCTGCAATTCTGACGCGTGATTGTTTATTTTTGTAAATTAAAAAGTTAATAAATCGCTACGCCTCATTTTCTATGGGAGCGAATCAATCTTCCTTAGGTAATTCTGGTTGGCGAAATTGTTTATTTATACCTATTTGTACTGTAATCTTTTGTTTTAATTGTATTATTGTTTCGTTACGATTGTTAAAATCTGCCTACATGTATTTTCAATACACATGTATGTGGGTAGGTACAATAGGTAGGTAATACTACATAACTAATGGATAAGTTGTTATAATAAGTAGGATTTCTCATTTTAATATTTTTTTTTAGATTTAGCTAATTAATTGTAATAGTAAAAACCACACTGTAATTCATCAGCAGCCTATTCTAGTCCACTGCTGGACATAGGCCTCTCCCAGGGCGCGCCATTGAGCCCGATCTTCGGCTCTTCTCATCCAGTCGCTGCCAGCCACCTTGCGCAGATCGTCGCTCCATCTAGCAGGGGGGCGTCCCACACTACGTTTGCCCAAACGCGGTCTCCACTCCAGAACTCGTCTACCCCAGCGGTTGTCGGTTCTGCGACAGACGTGACCGGCCCACTGCCACTTCAGCTTGCTAATCTTATGAGCTATGTCGATAACTTTTGTTCTATGCCGGATCTCCTCATTTCGGATTCGATCCAGCAGAGATACTCCGAGCATAGCTCTTTCCATAGCACGCTGAGCGACTTTCAATTTGTGAACCAATCGCACCGTCAGTGTCCACGTTTCGGCTCCGTAGGTCATTACTGGTAGGACGCACTGGTTAAAGACTCTTGTCTTTAGACATTGAGGTATGGGCGACGAGAAGATGTGACGTAACTTCCGAAATGCTGCCCAACCCAGCTGAATTCTTCTGTCGGCTTCTTTCTCGAAGTTGTTTCTACCTAATTGCACAGTCTGCCCGAGGTAGACGTATTGTTGCACAACTTCGAGGGCCGTACCGTCGACGATAATCGGTCCCGGAACGACATGGTCATTGAACATGACCTTAGTCTTGTCCAAGTTCATCCCGAGACCGACACGTCGTGAAGCAGCATTGAGATTGTCCAGCATTTCTTGAAGGTCCTGCAGCGACTCCGCCATTACGACTATATCATCGGCAAAACGTAGGTGTGAGATGTACTCGCCGTTTATATTGATGCCGTGTCCTTTCCAGTCCAGTGTCTTAAAGACATCCTCCAATGCGTTCGTGAACAGTTTCGGAGATATAACATCTCCCTGTCTTACTCCTCTGCGCAATTGGATGGGTCCTGTTTGCTGGTTCTGTACTTGAACAGACATCGTCGCGGCGTCATACAGACATCTCAACACTTCGATGTATCGCCAGTCGACTTGGCAACGCTGCAAGGACTCTAGAACAGCCCAGGTTTCGACGGAGTCAAAGGCTTTCTCATAGTCCACAAATGCAAGACACAGGGGCTGATTATATTCTTCAGTTTTCTGTATAATCTGCCGCACAGTGTGGATGTGGTCTATGGTGCCAAAGCCTCCCCGAAATCCGGCCTGTTCCGGAGGTTGGAAGTCGTCTAATCTCCGCGCAAGACGATTCGTGATGACTCTCGAAAACAGCTTATATACATGGCTCAGGAGCGAGATGGGTCTGTAGTTTTTGAGCAGAGTTTTGTCTCCTTTTTTGAAGAACAAAACTACAATGCTCCTGTTCCACGCCTCCGGAGTTCTCCCAGAGTGTAGGACGGAGTTGAAGAGCTTCCGAAGTTCCCTCAGTACAGGGATTCCTCCTGCCTTAAGGAGCTCAGAAGAGACACCGTCCTCACCAGGGGCTTTTCCATTCTTAAGCTGTTTGAGAGCCAGCCCGAGCTCGTCTAGGCTAAAATCTGGCAGTTCATCGGTATAGTGTCGGGTTAACGTGGCTCTAGGATCTTCGATTGTCGGTTCAGGCCGCGGAGCATGAGCAGCGTACAGTCGGCCATAAAAGTCTTCGATCTCGGCGAGTATCTCTGGCTTGGAGGTGACGGTCCTGCCACTAGAAGTTTTGAGCTTCGTCAGGTGGCTCCTCCCTAGTTGCTGAACGAACACTTTTGACCCCCTATTCTGCTCTATCGCCTCTTTTATGAGTCGTGTATTGAAGCTTCGGAGGTCTGTCAAATTTGTTACTGACAAAATTCAAAATTTTGTGATGTTTCGGAAAGACTGCATAAAAATAACCCACATATGGCCTATTTTTTGATTCGATATTGCGCTGTTTGTGCCAAAATTTATGTACACTTTGAGATGTTGCCAGCTGTGGAAATTTCCAGATCTCCTGTCCAAATTCGACGATGCTGTAAAACCAGTTCGACCTTGACCCCAACTCCTGGACCCAGGCATCGCTGCCTATTAGATTCGGAGGCTTGGGTATCCGTACAATCTCAAGTGTGTCGCTTCCGGCGTTCCTGTCCTCAGTGCACAGTGCGCGCCCCTTGGTGAATAATATTCTCACAAACTGTTTGGTTAGGTTTGACATTCCCTATGCAGCTGAGGCTAGGAGCGCCTGGGTGACCGCTTGCCCCAATACCGACCCCCCAACTACCCCCACATCTCAGAGGCTCTGGGACGAGCCCCTCTGCAAATTGGTACGGAACAACTTGATTCATACGTCAACCAATTCTGCCGAGCGTGCTCGTCTACTAGCCGCTGGGGAGTGGGAATCAGGGCTCTGGCTGCATGCTCTCCCGTCGGCCAACATCGGTACCTTACTGGACCGCACCACATTTCGTCTCGCCGTATGCCTGCGTCTCGGCGCTGCATGCAACGTCTTCCACCTCCGCCGCTACGGCGCAGCCGTCGACCAGCTCGGGCACCATGGTCTCTCTTGCTGCAGAAGCGCCGGTCGCATTCCCCGCCATGCCGAGCTCAACGACATCATACGCCGAGCACTTTCCTCCGCCGGAGCGCCAGCTGTTCTTGAACCGAGCGGACTGACGCGCGACGAAGGCAAGAGGCCCGACGGAATGCCCCTCGTACCTTGGAAGATGGGACGGCCTTTGGTGTGGGACGCCACCTGCGTCGACACCCTTGCCCCGTCTCACCTTCCAGCCACTTCTTATAGAGCCGGCTCTGCGGCCGCTGCTGCAGAAACCCTCAAAAGGCGCAAATATACCAATCTGGGTGAAACATACATATTTGAGCCGTTTGGGGTTGAAACATTGGGACCCTGGGGCCCGGGAGCGCACCGCGTCTTCAAGGACCTCGCAAAGCGCCTGGTCGACGCGTCAAAAGACCCAAGATCTGGCTCCTATTTGGCCCAGCGGATCAGCTTAGCTATCCAACGGGGCAACGCAGCCAGTCTCTTGGGTACACTGCCGGATGTGGGGGACTTAACCCAATTTTTTTATCTTTAGCTTTCTTAGCCTTAGTTTAGTTTTAGCTTTAGTGTTATATTATATTATATTTATAAGTATGTTATTGTTGTGTAAATAAAATTCCTAATTAATAAACTAAATATTATTTAATTAAAAATTATTTATCTAAAAAATTAGCTGCTCCACCCTGTATTATCTAACGATGTTTATTTCTAATCTTAAAAGCGTATTTATTTGCGGCCTGTCTATCGCCAGACGCAGCTGCGCGCCCGGTGAGCGTGTAATGAGCTCCAGCAGCTCCATCCCTCATCGCTCGTCCCCTCATCCCCTCACCCCGCTCCTGATAAGCCGGTACAGTAGACATTATAGAGGTGGATACAATACATTACACACTTTACTCGTACATTGCCGCTCGCTTTGCGTACACTTTGTTTTCGTAAAAACTTTTTGACTTTCCATTTCTCAATGTTCAATGGTCGACCACCGGTCGAACAGAATGCTCCGGGAAATGGAGCAGCCGATGAAAGTGAAGATGACTAGATAACTAGCAGAAACACCTGGAGAAAGAATAATTTGTGCCTTCTTCTAAAAATGAATTTCTTTTTTGTGGAAAATTCTTAGGTATTTTGTAACTTGCGCGATCCGTCGCTCCGGCATCCCCCACTCGCCTAGTCACGATCGTGCGGCGGCGGGACGGGTCCCGTCCGTGAATCGCGAGCGTGAGGCGACCCATAAAGCGCACGCGAGCCTGAAAATGAGATTAGGGGCGAGACACACGCGCCGCCGCGCACTGATTGGAAACCTCCCCGCGTTATCGCCGCGCCGCAGACGCTCTCGGCTCGCGGCGGCGGCGCGCCGGTTCGGGCCGCAGTCTGCGCGAGGACATGGGCGAGACGCGCGGCGACGGCGGGGCGGCCGCTTTCGCGCTCATATACTTCACTTTCTTCCTGGACAACGTGCTCCTTACCGTGCTCGGTCCGTCGATTTAACGTCGATTTATATTCCGCCGCGCGCCACTCCCCGATGGGAAATTTCTATATAGAGAGAGCTCGGTGCACGTGTGGAGTACACGTGCGCCGAGCTCTGTCTATATAGATAGATCCATACGAATGGGGTATCGGCGAGCGGCGCGCGGTCGAATATAAATCGACGCTTAGACTGAGAAATTCTAGAGGTGGACGGTTAGACAGCTCGGTGCGACGGTATCGTGTGTTGCAGTGCCGATCATCCCGGACTGGGTGAGCGGGCCGGCGCTGGCGCTGTGGGCGCGGCACGACGCGCCGCTTGTCGCGCTGCTCAACGGGACGGTGCGCGGAGTAGGGGCGGAGGAGGGGGGAGGCGGCGGCGCGCAGGCGGCCGTGGGCGCCGTGCTGGGCGCCAAGGCGGCCGCGCAGCTGCTGGCCGCGCCGCTGTGCGCCGCCGCCGTCTCGCGCCGCGGGCCCGCGCGCGTCCTGAGCGCCGCCACAGCGCTGCTCGCGCTCGCCGCACTCGGTACAGTTTCACGCGCGCTCGCATACACACCAGAGTACGGTAGATGATACGTTGTTAGGGCCTTCACACATACGCCGGATATTGATTAATAATAAAAAATTGTATGGGCGCCTTACAGCTTGTGACGCGCGGCGCCGAAGTTTCAAAGAGAATGTATGATCGCTCTGGTGACACAGCAGCACTCGCGGCGCCGCTGCGGCAGATAACGGCACCGCCGCGGGCAAGCGCTGTCACATCGACACAGGGCGGGATGCTCTATGCGCCGCGATGCGCTAATGTAACCATTGATCAGCGTAAAGTGGCCGGTCGTATTAGATTGATGGTGACGACGATGTCCGTAACTGACGGTGTTCTCCGGGCAGTGTTCGCGGCGTGCGGGCGGATGGCGGGCTCGGGCGCGGCAAGCGCGGTGTGCGCGGGCGGCGGGCGTGCGCTGCAGGGCGCGGGCGCGGCGGGCGCGGCCGTGGCGGGGCTGGCGCTGGCGACCGCCGCGCTGCCCGCGCCGCGCCGCGACCGCGCCGTGGCCGCGCTGCTCGGCGCCGTCGCGCTCGGTGGGTGCCGCGACGTCGTCCAGTCCCAGCGCTGCCCGCCTTCCGGTCGAAGGGCCGCCGCGCCGCTCGCTACCTATTTGTATAGGGAAAGCGCACGTGGACTTCGCCCATAAAAATCGGCAGTGGCGAGCGGCACGCGTCGCGAATGTAAACGGAGGCTAAAGCCGCGCTCGCTTGCAGGCGTGCTGGTGGGGTACCCGGTGGGCGGCGCGGCGTGCGCGCTGTGGGGGCGCGCCACGCCCTTCCTGCTGATCGCCGCGGCGCTGCTGCTCGACCTCGGTGAGCGTCGCGCTCGGCCCGCTCACGTGTACCTCTATATATCAGTGCGTTAATGTTCCGTTGTTGCAGCCCTACAGTGCGCATATCTGGACAGAGAGGAGTATAACCGGGTGAGTGACGCAGCTCGTCGCTAGGATTGCCACCTTTTTTCGGGGATATATAGTAGTTTGAGCTCAAACACCCCCAAAAATACAGTATACAGAAAACCCACAAAAAATGTAGGTAGTATTTTTGGATCCTTTTTTAAATTATTTTTGAAAACATTTTTTTAAGTTGGGTACTTTATATGAGCAGTTTCAAGCTCATTCATCAAAGTTTTTTCAGTGCTTAAAACGTCTCATTCCCCTCTTCGTTTTAGTGATAGAGATTAGATTAGAAGACTAGAACGGGAGCGAGCGAAGCGAATCGAAATTTCGGCGCCGATCCTACCTTAGATAGTTAAGATTATAGACTAGAAGGCTAGAGTGGAACAGTGGACATGAGCGAAGCGACACGAAATTTCGCCTCAGTTCCGACATGGATGATGGATAGGTTAATACTAGTACGTGAGCGAGCAAAACGAGCTTGAAATTCCAGTGAAGATCCGACACAGATGATGGCTTACATTGGAAAGCTAGTGCGGACGCGAGTGAAGCGAGCTTGAAATTTTGGCGCAGTTTATAGATTAATTAGGCTACAAGGCTAGGATGGGAGCGAGCGAAGCGAGCTTGAAATTTCAGAGCAGTTCCGACCCCCAGCCTGCCCCTCCTTGGATCCGCCTCCGTCCCAGAATTATAGTAGTTTTGTCTACTATATATTTTTTTTCAAAGATATATTGTAGGGACGCCCTCAATATAGTAGGATGCTATATTATTATATAGTAGGGGTGGCAACTCTACTAGTTCGTGTGTGCGTGCAGGCGTGCGCGGCGGATGGGGAGGGGGAGGCGGAGGAGGTGTCGGCGCGCGCGAGCTACGCGGGCGTGGCGCGGGCGGCGCGGCGCGGCGCGTGGGGCGCGTGCGCGGGTGCCGTGCTGCTCACCACGAGTGTCATGGCCGCGCTCGAGCCCTGCCTGCCGCTCTGGATCATGCGCAAGTTCCATCCGCAGGTGATCCTCACCGATCTTCGCCTTATCTCCGTGTCGCTCATAGCCGTCGACTCGGACGACCGCAACGCCTCGTCGCGTCGCGTGTCGTTCGCGATCCGACGAGACCGTGCGTTTCCCCCAGCGGTGGCAGACGGGGCTGGCGTTCGTGCCGGACAGCGCGGGCTACCTGGTGGCCGCGAGCTCGCTGGGAGGCGTGGCGCGGCGGCTGGGCGCCGAGCGGGTCGCGCTGGCCGGGCAGCTGGCCGTGGGGCTGGCCGCGCTGGCCGTGCCGCACGCGCCCTCCGTGCGTACTCTACCGTCTCTATACTGTACACACGGACCGAGCTCCGCGTGTAGTACACGGCCTGTCCGCGCAGGTCCCGTGGCTGGCCGCGCCGCATGTGGTGCTGGGCGCGGGGCTGGGCGCGGTGGACGCGGCGGTGGTGCCCGCGCTGCTGGCGCGCTGTCCGCCGCGCCACGTGCCCGCGCTCGCCGCGCTGCTGCAGGTAGGGCGGCCTGACACGTGACATTGTAGTACGGATGCATTCTGTCTTGTCTAACCTAACCTTCCTACCGACAGAATGTCTTCTTCCTACTTACCCGTGCTTAGCAGAGGTCCCCCCTCCCTCCAAACGTGTTCCCCCAGAGCGCGTCGGCGGCGGCGTACGCGCTGGGCCCGGTGGCGGGCGGCGCGGCGGCCGCGGCGGCCGGGTTCGAGAGCACGCTGCGCGCGCTGGGTGTGCTCAACCTGCTGTACGCCGCGCTGCTGTACCGCGCGCTGGCCGCGCACCCGCTCTCCGAACAGGTGCTCCTCTTGTGCTCGGGGACCGCGTAGCTACACGGTCCCTCAACGCTCTCATTATTTATAAAAGCGGTCTAAAATTGACAACTTTGACGACCCCTTCGTCGTTATTTCTCTAAGAAAATAATTATAAAAAAGTACCTACTCGGTGAGCGATAGTGTGTGTTCTTTATCAACCCCGCTTATACTTGCAATATCCCTATTACACTATTTCAGGGAATTCAGGAGCGAGCAATCAAATAACCGTATTGTAGGCTGACGATTTATTAACTCACGTTTTACCCAATTGTCGGTACATGCAAAAAATAACTACCTACTATAAAGATAAATAAAAAATTATTGAAATCACATCACATACTTGTATGGAACCCCCTCTAAAACATAATATCTAAATCGGTTAACACTCACTAATGTGCAAAACTTCCTAGTATTTAAGATTTAAGTGGGTATGTACGTTCTGTTTTCTATTTTCTTAGCTACCTAACTTACTGTTATTTATATATTTTGTTTGCATTTCAATATTATTATCTCGCTTCCTCCTCGACCCATTTATAAATATACAACACCATTAAACATTTATTTACCGACGTCCTCCAGGCGAACACTTGTAAACGGCACAGTTTGTTATATTATATTTACACGTTACGTTATGTATATTAGCTGTAAGTTTTCAGAAAAGAATAAAATTAAATATCTAAATACCCTCATGCAACGTGTCCGCAGTGGGGCGCCGGCCCCGACGACGACACCGACAGCGAGGGCGCGGCGGAGGGGCGCGGCGCCGCCGAGCTGCGCCCGCTGCGGCCCGCCGCCCTGCGTTGACGCTGCCGGGCTCCGCGTGCGCGACCGTCTCTATGGCCGATATGAGAGTAGGCACCTGTCGCGTTCCACCACAGGCGTCAGCGGGGCGTAGAGGAGCGAGGGAGCGCGGCGTGTCTCCCCCGCACTCACCCCTCGCTATACCCGCCCCGCGAACACCTAAAACTTGTACTGAAACGCGACTCGTGCCTGTATGTGCTCGGCCACAAAGATTGACGCGCACTCTACCAGCGGACGCGTCCTGTCCTAAACACCTGCGATACTAGACGTACGCGTGTCCCGTCAGCGCGAGGGTCTCGCCGGGGGGTGTCCAGCGGCCGCCACCTACCACCTCTCACTGATGACCGAGCTGCTTGCTTCATTGCTCTGGTCTTCGCTTCCGACATCGCATGTCGCGTCGCGTACTTACTGTTTAGTTCGCCTAAAGATGCGAGCTATGCGCATGTGGGAACACGAAAGCGCCATGGACAGCACATCTATATTGATCACTCGCTGGGCGACTCTGTGTCGATGTCTTTGAACAACTTTTACGTAAACTTGCGATGCAAAATATTTAAGTAGGTAGGTATCAATAGGTCGGTACGAATATAATGCAAAGACCTTTCAAGTCCTTGGAGTAAGGGTAGCTCTGTCTCTACTATCAGTTTGTACCTAACTTGCCGGACAAAGTCTGTACCGATACAGAATCGCTCCATGGAATACCAAATATTAAATAAACGTTATGTCATGTGATATATTCGTGTTTTATTTATCGATCTTTGCATTTAGTTAGTCGAGCGTCGGTGGCCTAGTGGCTGGGATGTCGGACTCCCGTGCGGGAGGTCCGTGTTCGGAACTAGGCAATGTCATGTACCAATGAGTTTTTCGGTTTTTTGAAAGACTTACGTACATTTACCGACCGCTCCGACGGTGAAGAAAAACATCGCGAGGAAAGTTGAGACTGCACACTGAGATAACCAGTGTGTGAAATGGGGAAGGCAATGTCATACTACCCCATTAAATCTGCCACGAGAGTCGTTCTATGTGATTAATTCCTTAAAATGATCACGACCCTCAGCAATGAGGAACACGACTTAGAAGAATTTAGTTCGTTTGGCCCCTGCAGGCAGATAATACTTATCGGTGTGATAGTGAGTCTTTCCCTCTCTAAAACAAACCAATGAATGAACCAGCTATTTCCTAAATATGTATCCGGTAGGTGCCTACCAATACCGAATCACACAGCCATGAATACTTTGTCTCGTCCATAGATAAATAACTCGTGCAAATAGGAACTCATTAGTGAGACGGCGCCTGAATCCAGAGTGCCGCGACCTGTGGTCGAGTTCGACACTTGTGTCGCTTGCATTTGTTCGGGGTCGGCCGGGGCTCGTGTCTAAATTTTCGTACAAAAATTTCAGTGTTACTTATTAAACTATTCGCACAATACATGTAACTAAATTCCAGTGCCGCAGTCTCCGCTACACACGGCAACATGTCCAAGCCACTCGGTGAGCGTACCACCATTGTGTACTTCTATATAAGTAGATTACGCTCGAGCGAGCAAAGCGCGCTCTGCCCGGTGCGATACTCGTAGTTCAATTCGGGAGCCAACCGCCTTGCACACTAGAGTGATGGGGGTTCGATTCTGGCCTTGCCAGTTTTCAGGCTCACGCAATCCAATCTCTATTCTTCTAACGTAGACTTCGAAAAGTCGTACCTAATACGACCGGCGAGGACCTGCCTACACAAACAGCACTTAGGTAATCTGGAAGGGTTTGCATTTTGTGAAATGAAAGTATTATAACCACAGAAATCAAACTGTGAGTTACGCTGACAGGGTGAAGTTCAAAATGTTTAATTATTACGAGGTGCTGTCTCAATCAGGTCAGGAATCGAACCTGCAGTTTTTTGCGTGGAAGTATTTAAACGCTAAGTTATTGTACTGCCAAATTTATGTACCTACCCGTGTGAAACTTGTAGAATGCTTTCACTGTGCTCGCGTTGTAGAAGGTGGTGGCGGAGTATCCCCAGTGTAGCGATTTGTTCAGTCCGCCCGTAGGCCTCAACATGCCTTAACGACTGCTGTCGAACACGTTACAACAAGTTAACGTGCTCTCCGAGGCACGGAGGAGCTCAGACTCAATACGCTACTCGCGGTCACTGTATGATACCGTGTACCGTGCCGTGCCGCAGGTCCCGGTCCGGGCGCGTACCGGCTCCCCACGACGGTGGGGTTCGGCGCGCACGACCCGTCGCGCTACCGCAACCCCATGTACTCGTTCGGCATCAACGCGGGCTACCGGCTGCGCGCGCCGGGCCCGGGGCCCGCCTACCGCATCGAGCGCGTCACGCGCGACGGGCTCGTGTCCTCGCCCGCGTGGTCCTTCGGCGCCAGGTTCCCGCAGCGCGCCTCGCTGCGCACGCCGGGCCCCGGCGCGCACGCGCCCGAGCGCTGCCCGCCCACGCGCGATCCGCGCGCGCCCGCTTACACGATGGGCGCGCGCCTCGGCTTCGCGCTTAAGCGCCCCGGACCCGCGCCCAACGCTTACGCGCTACGCTTAGGGCCCGGCACGCCCGCCTACACGATGGGCGCGCGCGTCGGATACCAGGTTCTTTATTATTTTGTTTTTATTAGATAAGGAAACACACGGGCCACCCGGTGGAGAGTGGTCTCGCCCGTAAACATCTTACCTCACTATAATGTTAAATATATAGAGGACAGAGTTGGAGTACCTCATCTCATGAGCCGGTAGTCACGCTGGCTCTCACCCTTCAAACCGAAAAACAAGTATTTCTGCTTTGCAGCAGCAGATAGAGATAAAAGGATGGCACATCGCCATCGCTTGTGCGCTGCAGTTTTAGAAGGATAGGATTCTCTTTACGTTCTTTTTGAAGCACCCCATGTTGTACCGCAGCGGGAATACGTCAGGAGGAAGAGTTCCACATTTAACTAAAGTTACACAGTTGAATATGGTCGTCGACCGCTTCGACGACGGGCGACCCACGGTCACCGACCTCCGTCGTTGACCTACATTGGGTCGTTGGCCGAAGCCGTTGAACGTCATTCGCTCGATGACAACCTAGTGACACTTCGACGTTCGTCGACTGGTGTGACCGAAAAGATGGGCATGTATAACCGCACCATAACAAAAAATGTACGTATCTCCGCAGGCCAAGGCCAAGTCCCCGGGCCCGGCGGTGTACTTCCAGAAGGACCAGAACATCTACCGCGCGCGGCCGGCCGTGTACTCGCTCGGCGCCCGGCTGGACGGCGCGGGGAAGGCCACCAAGTCGCCGGGGCCCGCCAGCTACCCGCCCAACCTGTACAACATTAAGAAGGTACCACACCGACCACACACAACACACACGGCACGAGGAGACTGCTCGGCTTCCACCCTTAATGACCACTTTCCAAAAGGACCACGTCCTAAATTGTCATTTGTCACTTTGACATATATAACTTGCATTTGAGGATGGTAAACATTTTGTGACCGCGACTATACTTTCGAGAATTTTGAGAACAAAGGGTTTCGGGAAGTGGTCGTTATGGGACGACCGGCTCATTGTTCACTGGGCGTACCTACCCGTCACGTACACGGGTACAACGTCATCATACGAGTGTTTGTTTCTTCTCGTGCCATGCTCTTATAAACTTCTTCTCTGTGATTACTGGTTAGATCACATTGTACTGCCGGCTGAAGTTGCAGTCACTGAGGGGCCAGCGCTGTGGCTTGCCTCAGCATTATGCTGAGCTGGTGTACCCTTTTTGGCACTGTACCGCACCGGATGTTATATATATTATATTATATCCTTGTATACTGTTGTATTGTGTACTTGCTATATTCTGGTGTTTACAGTGATAAATAAACGTTTCTCAAATTCAATTTCATAACAAAAACTCATTGCGACGGGGTTCCGCCGAGTAAACGGTTTCTTCCCCGTATTCAGGACAAGATGCTTCAGCACTAAGGCCCGGTTTACACTCGGTCAAGTACAATGGCGAGTCAACTTGACTTTTAAACTGGCTTGCCAGTGGATGCAAACATTGTTTGACGGCCAGCTACTCGCCATTCTAGTCATCACTGAACATGACTAAATGTAAACCGGCCATATGACCGTCACGTGTCGTTCCAGAACCCGTACAGCTACTCGTTCGGCACGAAGCACGCGGAGTGGGCGCCGCCCATGGTCGTCCAGGAGGACACCATGGACTGCCTCTAGTGCTCCGCCCGCCCTCTCACCCGGTGGGCCTTCGCCGGAGAGGCAGCTGGTCAACAAACAGACAATGATTCATGCGACGAAACCTTTGGCAGTAATTTTTATCAAGAATGTGTGGAGTGAAATCTTTACTGACTGTGACGATCACAACATTCGTCAAGTTTTATTCTGACCCGAGTACTTGACCGCGTTTTTGTGATATTTTAATAATTTGTATTGGGTTTTAGTCCTCGGCTGTGTCTAAATTAGTGCTGTTTTGTATAAATTTTGTTTTTGAGAATTTATTATACTGTTTAGAAAACTGTGTTGTGGTGTTATTGGTGTCAGTCGCTCGCTTCTTCAGTTTATAAACAGAGGGTTCATCATAATACATACCTTCACGCTATATCCTTTGCGGGGTAGGCAGAGAGAACGGGGCACACCTTTTGCTTCCTCTAGTAATTCGTCGTTTCACGCATGCTCGCCGTTTAATCTCATTAAAATAGTAAAAAGATTTCCGACTTATGATGTAGCAGTGACTAATCCGTATAGTATAATGTCTCACCGGTTTAGACATTGACAATTTCACAATGACGATGCAATGCCGAGCCCTCAGGCTGAGAACGACAACTTCCTAAAACGACAACTTCCTAAAACGACAACTTCCTAAAACGACAACATTTTAGAATGTCAACACCGTCAGAGGCTAAGAACGACAACTTCACTATGAAATTAGTAGTTGTTTACTATTTTTATTACTTGCTACTACGGAACACTTCATGGTTGAGTCTGACTCACACTTGGCCACTTTTTGTACGTTATACACGTACTACAAACTAACAAACAATTCATACTCGAGTGAAGTGCACTTTACTTTTCTCGAAATGCTACTTCCTCATACGTATAAATTAGACATTTTTGACATTTCATAACTAAGGGCATTTTCGGAATTTGTAATTTTCGGAAATTGTCTATTTTGGAATAGACGTTTTAGGAAGTTGTCGTTTTCGGAAGTTGTCGTTTTAGGAAGTTGTCGTTCTCAGCCTGAGGGATGCCGAGGACGGCCTGCCGGCTAGTTTCAATTCTATTTTTTTTATCGACGAAAAATCTAATAAATTCTATAATAAAAACCGTTAAACAATTGATACTTAGTTTATTAACAGTTTAAATAACACTATTTACAGCTATCTAACATAATTACCAGTTGCACACAGCGGCACCTGATATTCCTGAAACTGTTGGTTCCTTCAACGATCTGTTAAAGTTAACCTGGTCATTTTGTTCAACGCCGCGGGTGTAAAAGCCCAAAAATTGGAGTCGTACTTGATACTTGTATATAAAGAGCTAATGGTTTTTCACTGATGATCGTATTTCATTTCACTGACCATTCATCAATATTATATGTAGTGGTGTCAGTCACCACAAGTGTTGTGTTTAGCGAAGTGGGTCAGGGCAGTGGCGAGTGCAAGTTACAAGGATAGCGGCGAGTAGAATGGCGAGTGTCTGGCTAGTGACTGTTTACACTACAGCCAGTTCAACAATATTTGGATCCACTGGAAAGGCAGCTTGCAAGCCAACTTGACTCGCCACTGTCCACCGGTTTACACTACTGTCTTAACTCACTGTACTTACCCATTGTGCTAAATACTTGATCAAATGTAAACCAGCCCCAAGACCTGGTTTACACGTCAAGAGCGTTAGGAGAGTGGTGTAAACCAGTGGACAGTGGCGAGTCAAGTTGGCTTGCAAGCTGCCTTGCCAGTGGATCCAAATTTTGTTTGACTTTTTGTCACTGGCCAGGCAGTCGCCACTGTCCTTGCCACTTGACTAAGCATTAGACCAGGTGTAAACCGGCCTGTGAGGACTCAGCCGTGTGACCGGCCGCCGCGCCTAGAACTTGCGCATGGAGCGCAGCTTGTTGTTCCTGCGCATGCCGGCCGCGCGCACGCGCAGCCAGTACTGCTTGCTGTCGGGGTCGAGCTCGTCGAGCCGCGGCGGCGCGCCCGTGCGCACCTCCCACAGCCACGCGGGGTACGCGCCGTCTCCCTGGACCTGGAAGCACAGTACCCTGTCAGAGGTGAGCCTCTCCACGACTCGCAGCCTACATCAGTCGACTCGCGAACACGAGCCCACTTTGTGGTGAGAATCACTTGTGCACATAAATCAGAGTAGTAGCGCTCTGTTCTCAAGAATAATTACGTGAGCACTGACAGCGAGCCAAAGGGTTAGGGCGAATACGCTTATAGTTCCATATATTTGATTTCAATTTCCGACTAATGTATAGGACGTCACATCGCATGCGCCAACTGGCAGAAGCGGACTGTAATATTGTCAATAACCACATACAGTTTTTATTACTACTCTTCTTTAGTGAATGTATTTCAAAATTTAAAAAATATTACATGATCAGACTTCAAGAGTTCGGCTGTGTCCGATCATAAAGCACTGATCACACAAGTGGGATAAGATCGGAGCACATGATTGGTAGCAATGAACTAAACCGTGGCTGAAACTGGACTCGTGTAGTCCACAGTTGATATGTAACCCATGTATGTTATCCAAATTAAATATATCAGAAATTCTATATAAAATTCAGTAGTTTTTGGTACACCCAAAATACTTACTTACTTACTAATTTTTATACTTCACTACTTTTCTGATGAACTAAAACTGTCTGTTCCTTCATTGTGTAATTTTCAACTAAGTATATAAAGCTGATACACAGTGAAATAACCCATGTCTCATAGAGGTATTATGAGACTAGGTCACTACACCCCACCACTCGAGTAGTAAGTGTGTGTGTTACCTGTACGTCCTCCCCAGTGGTGTAGATGTTGGAGCCGCACACGTGGCTCACGAGACGCCGCGCGTCCGTCTCCACTGGCAGCTCCTTTTTCTCCATGGCGCCCAGCTTGCCCAGCTTCTTCTTACCCTTGCCCAAGCCCATCACACCTGCCAAACACGTTTTTTTTATTTACACCTCAATCTCACCTGGTGGTAAGTGATGAAGAGGCCGAAGATGGAGCACACGGGCTTAGTAAGTACAGGCTGTTCGATAAACACTGCCGAGACACATCAACGCCGAAGCGAAGATATTTGACGACAGACTTTACATAGAAGTGTGATCGCAGGACAGGCGAACCCTGAAGGACCTTCCACTAACAAGTTACTCGGATCAGTCGCTGCGTACGACATACTTAACCATAGTCGGTAGGGATATTCTACATCCGTCCCATACATGGAAATCGAAATATATGATCGTGCATAATTCGTCAAACACCTGACTCACCTGAACTTTCGTATATGCCAGGCCAACTCAAGCAAACATTCTTTGTATCCTATTCACCTTTCATAGAATAACATGAAACTGAAAGCTAACCTCCTGCTGCTGAAGTGGTCTTCTTAACGGCGGCAAAGTTCGCCGCATGAGTGTGTACGGGGGCCGAGCTCGCGGTGAATATGTGGCGCGCCTGGCACAGCGTTCGACATAACGATACAGGATACATTATTAATTTATATAATTGATAAAATGCGACAAAATAAAAACCCGTATTTCGACTTTTGTTGTGACAGTTTTATTCGGCTTGAATCTTTTATAATATTTTTTGGCCTGGTTACTTAGCTGTTTGCTGTTCGCTTGAAATAAGTGCAGTAGAGTGACGAGCGTTTATTAACCGACGATTATGTCAAAGTTTATTTTTTACAAAAATAGTAGAAATCTATATTTTACGGTCACACTGACGCTGTCATTTAAATATTCAATTTTTCGTCTGGCAATGTTTCTTTCTTTCTTTATGTTTTTATGCGGATTTTATCGCTAGGTTGTGCATCGTGCTTCTTCAATCTATCGGAAAACTAAATAACTAGCAGAACATTAAAATTAGACAATAGTTATTATTCAATTACAGAACAACTTATCAGCGATTGATCCGTACACGTAAAACGCCACCGTCGTCGCGTCGGAGAGCGACTCCTCGCTGATCGTTCGAAGTGTTGAGTGTCGTGTTTTCCTTATCGCGCGGGCAAAACCCCTGGGATTGCTGCATGAGTCATGACATCGCAAATATCGAGATGAAGTCACGCATTCGCACAGTGGCTCCGCAGTCGGGGGCAATGACAGTGAGCGAAGAGAGTGCAGGCTGCAAGTGCTGAGCGCGCTATGTTCGGCAACCGCGACGACCGCGAGTTCGATTTGGACGACTTCAAGGTGAGGCCGCGCGTGACGTCACGCCTCTGTTTGGTCCCGTAGAGTCGGTCGCACGGAGACGGAGACGCCCGCTGGGTTGTTATTGAAGCCACAAGTTGGTGGTGGGTACTAATGAAATGACGTTGATATGATATATGTCACATTGGTATGTAGAAAGCTCGCCAATCTTTATGGAGTATCTGAATATAGGCACGATTCGCGTTTCAGTACATGTATTGGGTGTTGCGGGGTGTAGAAGTTCCGAGGGAGCGGGGCATGCCCTCCCCCACACCGTGCGGCGGTCCGTATTTATCCCTCACTCTTCTACACCCCGCTGACACCTAAAAACATTTTACTGAAATGCGACTCGTGCCTATATTCAGATACACCATGAAGATTGGCGAGCTCTCTAACTGCAGTGCAAGTGTTTCCAAGGGTGTGTTTGTTTGTTTGTATATCTATCTGCCTACTACAATACATTTATAATGATTAATGACTGTGACTAATGTAATCGAAGGTAGATACAAAGATAAATGTAATTCAGGCTATCTGATAAAAAGGTTTTAAACCTTTTTATCATTCCGATATTGAATTAAATTAGTTGAGTGACTGTGACCGTGTGTGTAGTCTGAAGTACCAGTTTTTATTTTTCATGGGATTTTTGCCAATTGTTTGGGATACCGACAGTCTATTTTTTTAAAATCAAGACTAACTGATTATTGCTGTGTAAGTTTTTTTTCATTCTGAGGATTCATAGCCGGTTACTAGACTATAATCGAATGAGTCGAGCGAATACAGGCTCCTCTGCCAGTAAGTATTAATTCTACAGATTAAGTCTCGATGAAGACGATCTGAGAGGCAACACTGTTCAAGAAAGTCAGAGCACATAATATTACCAATAGTGTTTTCATTCCCTGTCCTTCTATGTACATTGTGCAGTACCAATATTGAAGATAAAGTACAGGATTTGAACATTCAAATCTTGTACTTTCTATACTAGGAGTGTACACCCATATACAAGCTCTTGCTTGCAGGTTGCACACAACTGGAGTAGTGGAGAGGTACACTTGTATGCAGGGTGCAGATTGAATATTGGTTGTGATCAGTTGTTGTGACATCGTAACCAAATTATTATTTATTAATGAGCAGGCAGCATTAAGCTGATGCGCCCGTATCTAAGCTGGTGTATTGCTCATTTACTTATTTGTAGTACTTAGTCATTGAGTTCATAGTCAGTCGACCACTTCTTATGCACTATAAATTTATGCGAATATATTTTTTCAATTTAAAATTAAATATTTTAAAAAAAAACTATGTTATTGACAAGTGTGTTAATAAGATAAGATTAGATTTATTGTGCAAAAATTTTGCTAATAATTACAAATACGAGTGTTGCAGATATATATAATTGCATAAACATGTCATACTAAACTTTACCTTTACAGGCATATACACCGAATTCACAAGTTATTATATAGTTATTATGTTATTATACAGATTTTGAGAAGAAAACAGAAAAGAAAGAGAATGTCATTAGAATTTATACAATGTCAATAATATTAAATTTACTATATAACATAGTTTGGTGCGATAGTTTAAGCACATACTCTATGCCTGTGAACATGTTTCAACCTGCATAATGGAAACACATTTTGCTGTACGTTCCGTAGCCAATTTAGCTTTCTTGGATAATAATTATTGTCGAGTAAACTTAGCATTATGGGACCGGTACCCAACAAATGTCACTCATTACCCAAAACGGTTTTGGAACTGGCACTTATTCAAATGTCAGGTAATGATTACCCTTCGTCATGTAATTAATACATGTTATGGAATGGAACCTTCAATTGGAAGCCTCGAATGTCATAGGTCAATCAAACATGTATTTGTCAGACTACAGTCTTATTTCATTTCATTTATTCTGTCCAATCTGACATCGCTAATGTTGCCGACGCAGTGGAGCGTTTGAACCGGGATTTGGATTGGATAAGGGATTGGTCGATGAGATTTGGGGTTGCTGTCAATCCTACCAAATGTCAAGCCATCATGGTTGGAAGTTCCCGTCTGATGTCAAGGGTCGATGTGGGCTCTATTGCACCTGTAATTTATGATAGTAAGGTGATACCTTACTGCCAGAGTGTGAAGGACCTAGGGTTACACATCGACCAAACTCTTGGCTGGAGTGTGCAGGTTGCAGAGGTGAGTCGAAAAGTGGTAGCCACTTTACGCACACTCTATCGCCTGAAATTTTTTCTTCCCATGAAGACTAAATTAATGCTAGTTCAGGCGCTAGTCTTGCCGATTATAGATTATGCTGATGTGTGCTACTTGGACTTAACAGAGACTTATCTTGATAAACTTGATCGTCTTCTCAACAATTGCATTCGCTTTGTTTTCGGCCTTCGTAAGTACGATCATGTTTCACAATACAGGTCCCAGCTTAAATGGCTTACCATTCGACAACGAAGAGACTCTCGCATTCTTTGTCTGTTATACTCTATACTAAATGAAAAATTTTCTCCTTCTTACCTCAAAATTAATTTTCACTACCTATGTTCAATTCATGACAGATCTCTTCGTTCCTCCCACAATCTTCGCCTTGGCCTCCCCTCTCATCATACTGATTTCTACTCGTACTCGTTCACTGTTCACGCAGCCCGCCTTTGGAACAATCTTCCAGTAGATATAAGGAGTGCCCCGAATCGCTTTGTGTTTAAAAATAAAGTTCGTATCCACCTTTTGTGTTCCTCATAATCCCTAAATCTATATATTTTACATATCAATATATTTGTGCATAATATTTTATTATTTTTCGTATGTATTTAATTATATTGTATTTATATATATAAGTAAATTATATTGTATATTTGTATTAGTATTGTATATTAGTATACTATGTAAGTATATTGTTATTTTAATATATAAATTTCACATATTATTAAGTAAGTTTCTTTGTCATTTTTATTATTGCCACTGCACCGCCATAACATATCTGCATGCCCAAAGGTCAGCTGGCAGAGAATGCCGCAAGGCATTAAGCTCACCTGTACACAAAAGTGTAAAAGAATAAATAAAATAATAAATAAAAAAATGCATTACAATTTAATACAGCACGGAGCCAAAATTGGAATCAGAATTATAGGTCTTAAAGTTAATGTCACAGTATTCTGCCTTTATAGAAGGTATAAATTAGTGTACAGAGATCGTTCGTTGCAGAGGTTCCACTCTCACACGGAGACGGCAGCGTGGAGCACCATGAGCGTGTCCATGGCGCTGTACATCATCGGGGCCGTGGTGGTGATCTGCATAGTGGTGGCGTGCTGCTGCCGCGGGCGCCGCTCGCGCGGACACGTCATCTCCGGTCAGTTGCGTTGCGAGTCGGCTCTTGCGGTCCGTTCGCTCAAATCGTCTCGCTCTTTGCGAGTGCTGCCCGCGCTCGCGCCAGAGAATACCGCCGCGACAACAGACCATGGCGACTGACGCGAACACTTTCATATTTTATGATACAATTTCCAATTTTACGATATTTAAACACCCGCAGTCCCGTTTCGTTTGGGAGTACCGAGATTTTTTGAGCGAATGGACTTTACACTGCCCGCCATTCGGCTTCAGTGGAGTCCAATTCATTCATTCCAATGCTAAGATATGTCTAGCTTCAGTGACCTGTGGACTCCACATATACCGTTTCGATTTGTAGAGACGTACTACGTTCTACAGGAATTCCCTTGTCAGATATTTTATATCGCACTCCACGTCAGTAGGTCCTCCACCGCTGTCGTGTACAGTAAGTTCAGTAAATATTTGGTTTACAAGTCGAGTCGGTGTTTGCATTGAAGATGACTCCGTGAAGGTGAACCTGGCGAGGAGGTAGCTGATACTGGCCAGTATTACCTACCTCCTAGGTCCCCCGAGCTCCTAGGCAGCCCAGCCCATACACTTTACAAATTGATTAGTCACCGAAGTCAGGACATGGCACTCCATTCCTCTCACCCTACACGGGACATAACATAACGTCATAACGTGACATGCAATCAATGTTTAATTAGTTTTAATTTCTCAAACTCTTTTCCCTGCCTACAATCTATCAGTTTGACACTGAGTCATATTACTTTACTCTCAAACTTGCCGTCTTACCTTTTCCATCCCCGTGTGTGTCAGCAGTTCCTGTTCAGTCAGGATCGTCACTGATCCATTAAATATAAGCAATGCTAACCATTGTTGTGGCTCCTCTATACCATCGGTTATGATGGGCGATTACGATGGGCCATGATGGGCGCTCGCTCGCGCACGATCAACCGCACGCATTCCTTTGGTGTGTTTACGAAAAGCCGATGGCCGTCTGCACGATCGTGCGTGCCTGTGATCGCCCATCATGGCCCGTCGGGTAGACGAGCCATTGATTTGGGCCCGCAATGACTAGACTGCCTTCAGTGCTGGCCCGACAAATCTTATTTTATGACAGGGGGCCGGGAATAACTCGGCGCATTTAACCCCATTTTACACACTGGTCATCTCAGTGTGCAAGTTTCCTCACGATGTTTCCCTTCACCGTCGGAGCAGTCGGTAAATGTACGTAAGACTTCGAAAAATACGAAAAACTCATTGGTACATGGCACTGCACGGTTTCGAACACGGACCTCCCGCACGGGAGTCCGGTGTCAAACAAAACAATAGATACACCAACGTAACATTCGCAGGTCCGCCGCCGCCGGCGCCGCCCGCGCCCAACGTCACGATAACGGTGCCGCAGGCCGCCTACCCGCAGCAGCAGTACGCACAGTACCCCGGTCAGTTATCTGAAGGTTCCTCTCCACAGTCGGCCACGATGGCCGATTACGGGCACGCACGATCGTGGGTAATCGGTCATGATGGTCCTTAATCGGCGTCAATCGGATAGCCGTCGGTTTTTCGTACACACATCGAAGGAATGCGTGCGGTTGATCGCCCGTCGCGGTCAGCCGTCGTCACGGTCGATAGTGAATGCTCCTCTGAGACCCGAACCCCTTTCTAAGAGCTCACGGACTTTGCACGTGACAAATATTTGAATAATAAATTTTGCACAAGCCTCGATCTCCACACGAGTGTGGAGGTGCACCCTTCACTCGTCGTGACTTGTATATGCACAATGGGTACATAAAACATATAATTGGTGATATTTATTTAATTTAGATAAACACTTAAACCTTGGAGAACCTCGTTCGTTAATTCAAGGTGCACTCGGTGCAAGTTTTTGTGTATTCAGTTGTGATTCACGGACGTTATCGTGTTGGCTCAAACCATTACGAGCACAGTCGGTTATCAAACATGTTACACATTGTCCACTGTCTAATATCTAATCTATTTTATTTACTGTATGTTAATCGAACGGGGGCTGTGAACGCCAATATGTTACAGTAATAAGTCCAGTAAAATGATAATCCATTTCTTTGTTTGATCCACGGCGCGAAACGTCAAAATCTGAAATGTATCATATTGCGCAGGCATAAGGTTGAGAGTTAATCGAAGGTTTTGACAGACGGCATACTATAGCTCGCGGTCGACTTTACGCGGAGCCCGTGTGTCCGTGGGCCAGTATCGCGCGTTCGTATCGAGCGTATGTTCTGTATCGCATATATTGTGGAGTGGAGGTTCCCGGCGTGTCGTGTCGTGACGTGTGTACTCTGCCCGCAGTGCAAGTGACGACGACGTACCCCGCGCCGCTGGTGTCCTCCCCGTACCCCGGCCACGCGGCGCCGTACCCCGCGGCGGCCCCGTACCCCACGGGAGCCGGCTCGTACCCGATGCCCGCGGCGGCGATGGCGCCCTACCCCGCCCCTAGTGCGCCAGACTCCAACGGTAAGTGTCACACGAATAAAAAGATAATAAAAAAAACGGTATTTCATAGAATAGCACCACCCCGACTCTTCCCGTGGGTGTCGTACGAGGGGACTATGGGTTTTTGTGGATACCGTTTGACACCTAAAGTTCAGTTTTTTCATTATCTTTATACTATACCCGTCACACTGACACCCCCTAAATCGTCTTCAAATTTGACAGTTATTTGTGACGGGTCTCTCAGCTCATGAAAAAATGGACTTCAGTAGACGGCGGTAGACTCGCCGCCTGTCACGTTTATCCACCACATCTTACGGCGAAAAGTGGGAACTATGATGAAGGTGGTTCCTGCGTCTACCCCCTCGGGGATTATGGACGTTTCATTTCATTTAACGCCGTGTCACACGCACACTCTCCGCCACACCATGGCACAACGAGCCGGCTCACACGTCACCAGACAAACCATCTTCGGATTGCACGGCGACGCGACGCGCGACGTGGCGTCTCTCGGGTTGACATTTTGACCGTATTGCACATTCTTACAGGACTGTTGCAAATTATGTTTGAAGAATGAGAGCCGTGTTCCTGTGCCGTGCACACTCGCACATACAACTCTGACACTCCCACACATACATCTTGAACAAAGAAAAGATATTCAATTCAATTAATTTATTCGAAAAACAATGTACATTGTATGCGAATTAAAACTTAAGACTAACAAAATTTCATTAATTATAAATGTCAAACTAAGTATCTGTAGAAACGCGCTATGTGAGGACATGGATGACGTAATGTCAGTTGTATGAAAGGGAAAGTGAAGATCTTCCACCAGGCGGGGTGTCGTGCCCGGTGACCAGATGTCCCGGTCCAACAACGGATGTTTGGAACTCGTATATATACGAAGTCCCAGGAAAATTACGATAGCGCATTCTACACCGATGTGAGTAGGTACTAATCGTAATGGCGCGTCGTGCGTCGCCACATTCTTATGACGTTAAATAATAAATTATGTCAAAGTAAAAAAATAAATTCAAGTCCATTATGCGACGTCAGGTGTGTCACACACTGAGCAAACAATAATTTACAACTCCTCTATCGAGTAGCGACACTCTCCAACGAGTGGAGCTCTTAGTTTCCGCTTAAAAATATATACATTGTTTATAGTTTTTAATTCAACCGACATAAATTGCTACACTCGCGGTGACGTTCAACGATTGACTCTAAAAGAATTAATTACTCTAATTGTTGCCATTTCTAACGTAATTGTGGGCAAAACCCGAGGTCACAGCTAGAAGATAGAGTCAGTGAGAGAGAGCCCCGCGCGAGGAGAGTCGTGTCTACAATCTAAATATACACGACAACACTCTAGCTGCAGTATAAGCTTGCGCATGCGCTGTTATATGTAAACTAGTCTAGGTTAGCTTATAAGTACGGGGTGTTATCAAAAATACTCGACGGACTTGCACCGGGAACTCCACTCGTGTCATGAACAAAGTTGTTCACCTAAATTTTAAAAATGAAATAAAGACAAAATCGTATGTCGATAGCCGCGCTAATACCGTAACACCTACACAAGCAACAGTTGTCCGTACATGTCCCAGGCGCGGTCCCAGGGGGGTCATGACCCCCACAAAATCTTGGAATCTAAAATTCCTTTTACCTAATCCATAATCTGCGTCGGATCTGCGCCAAAATTCCGAGGTCAGACGAGGTACCATGCTAGCAACCAGTGGACGTGACCGCGCGGCACCGGGCGGCGCGTGCGCGTGCGCGTGCTGACGGGACACGGGCGAGCACGAACCGTGCCTCTACCGGCTTCTACTAGTGTCACTTTATAAGTTATAAGTTTAATAACATATTTACATTGTGTAGGTGTCGCTACCTCCGACATTGTTCCGGCAAATTGGACAGTATAGTAATTGTAGCGCCGAGTATATCAAGTATACGGGAAACATTGATATACCTAGGTATGTTCTAGGTTTCCTTGTATATAAATAAACCGGTGTAGCTATGGAGACATTGTGCGCCGTGTGGCGCATTCATTATAATGGTGACATAATGAGCGGCTCCGGGTGACGACACCGGTCTCAGGCTGGGCTGGGCTAGGCAGACTTAATTTTAATGTTTTTATTAGGTAAACACAACAGATTACAACCAGAGAAATAACAGAAAAATCAATATAAAGTTATGAGCTAGGTCGTAACCCTTAACGTGTAAACACAGCATGGTTAGGAAGTGGGAAATTGGTTGTTGTACAACATTGAGTTGGGGGAAAAACTACTATTACTACTGTGATAAAAAATAAGGTTAATTTGTTTATAAAATGAAAAATCTTTATTTTTTCTTCCAGATCAATTTCCTTCAAAAATGCGACACAATGCACTTATTACAACTTTTTTCCAATCCTCGGAACAGTCGGAGAAGTCTTTTTAACCCCGACCGATCGAGGGAGCGCGAGTTATAAATTTGACACGTTTGCCTGTCTGTTTGTCTGTGGCATCATAACTTGACAACGGATGATCAGATTTGAACCCGGTTTCTTTCATTTGATAGAGAATTTAGTCGAGAGTGTTCTTAGCTAGGTCTGATAAAAATTGGACCAGTGGTTTCCAAGATCTTGGAGTATCTTTGATGTCAGATGGGATCTCTGGAACGGTAACAGCTAGATGGTTCGAATTTGACCTCAAATGTTCAGGTTCATGGTACTTAGGTACGGTTCGTGGAACATAAACGAACAGGGGCACAGGCCAGGGTCGTGTCAGGGGTTCACTATGCCGATTTTGATATAAATGCAAAAATATAATAGCTTTTGGACTGTCAAAAGTCGAATAATCACTTATGAGATTATATTGGTCGTTTGATCCATGCCTTCCGGACACCCTGTATGAATAAATGTTCAAATCAATACTAAATACAGTACAATTCGCCCTAAATGACCCAATGTTAAACTTTGTGCGTCACCTCACTGACTCACTGACTCACTGACTTATCAGCTCACCGTATAACATTATCAAACCGACAGAGAAAAATAAATACTTTTATTTTATTGTACGCGGAGAACAACCCCGTTAGTGGTTCATCATCATCATCAAATCATCTCTAGCCGTACACGTACGTCGTATTTTTGAATGTTTTTTTAACTGTGCTAGTGGCGCCTCTAGTGGTAACTCATTGCAGGATTATCTCGTATTTATTAGAGGGTTTTGATGCACTATCTTAACCTTCAAATCGAAACAGAGATGCTAACATTGCTGCCTTGCGGCAGTAGGAGGTGGTGGTAATATGTGTACCGTGTACCTACACACGAGGCTCTGATGCGCGACGTGGCAGAGCCGCTAACTGAAGTAATCCCTCGCTCCGTGTAATCGTAATGCGGGTACAAACACGTTATCTCACACGAGTCGCGCAGGATGTCGCTGTTTGTACAGTTGTATTATTAGTTGTAATATTGTGTAACATGTACTAACTACTCGCGTAACGGCAACAGACCAACGTTTTTCTCTCACATCAAATACAAAGATGTTAATAATATAAAGATAAACCGTTCAAGTATTACGTAGCCATATGGGGGGGGGGGGGGGGGGGGGGGGGGTTTGAGCGCATTGCATATTTTTGGTGGCGGGGAGGGGGGATTGAATGGTGATTACGTCAGCACAAAAAGCGATCAGCAGTTAATAACAATAATGATACTTGTTTATGAATTATAATTACATACTTGACAAATTCTGTATAACTTATATCAATGCTCATATATGCAATGCTCAAACTTTGCTTACTTTCGGTGACAAGAGGGACGGGGCCGGGGGGTAAAAATTTGCTATAATACTGCTTACGTAATACTTGAACGGCTACGGGCGGATTCAAGAACAAAATTATGGCCTTCCCTGGATCCGTGACCGGCACCGTGAGCTTAGGGTAGAAATGTAACTGATTCTCTGAAGCTGTCTAGCGCCATCACGGTTAACACAAAGCTATTAGAAGAAAGAAAGATTATACAATTCGCGACTTAATCCGGGGTTTATTGGCGGCGCAAGGCTACATACCGGGTGTATATATAATATGTTGCTGACACTAACACCACATCATCCGCCTAATCATCTATTCATCACGTACAGCACCGTACGTGTGTGCTGCACTGTATTATACACTGAGGAGCGTTTCCATGATGCAAGATCTTACATTGTAGAGACGTAAATCGGTTATTGTGCAGCACGTGTAAAATTAATACAGAAAATACTTAAGACAATATTTGATAAAAATGTCTTAACAGGCCATTTTTCTGCCTTTTGTATCAATTTTACACTTTCTGCGAAATAACCCTTTCGATCGCCGGTGGAGAGGTACACTTGTCACCTGCTTAAGCGCTTGTTACACTTGATTGAATTCAGTTTGAAAGTTTGCATTCAGACTGACCAGTCTGCGATTCACACCTGTGTCTATTTAGTTAGTGACCAAATCGTTGATTAATGTTTGTTAAGAAGTAACCCATGCTGGGCGTACTTAAATAAGTTAGAAAAAGTTGTTGTATCATTATCCGCGAGCGGGATTTGAACCAAATCAATTGCCGTTCCATGGCAGTGCTCTAACCGGCTCAGCTACCCTGGCCGTGACTCGTCCCGCCGGCTTCCAGCTAGTCGACCCCTTTTCCGTATACCGTCTGTAAAAGCGACGTAACGAAGTCCACACCAGCTTAACTATGTGAGAGGAGCTTGACTAAATTCAGTCAGGTGTAAAATAAGCGCTATAACGTACCGGTAGCTGACTAACTGACTAACCGGTTCATTGACGTGCGTGGTGTGTACAGCGCTATACGGTCCGGCGATGCCGATGCCGATGCCGACTCCGGCGCCGGCGGGCTGGGGGCCGCACGCGCACGCGCAAGGTGCGTCGCGTTGCTAGAGCACGGCACGAGTAGCATGACGTAGCATGTAGTTGAGTTGAGTATAGACGCGAGTGGCCCGCGCGGCAGTTTGTCTTTCTGGCCAGTAGTGTAGCTCGACCACAATCGCTGTACGACGCCTCGGGCAGTGCGCGGCGAGACGCGGGAGGGCCCGTCCCCCCGCACGTGTGTCACTACCCGAGGCGTCGTACAGCTGTTGTGGTCGAGCTGGATGAACTGATCGTATGACAGAATGGAGCGACCCCGGCGGTCACCGGGCAGCCGGTGGTGTGTCGCCGGGCATGTTTGATGGTTGCCGTGTCTTGATACGGAAGGAGGCCGCTGAGTGCAAAACGTGATTTTGGAGAAAATTACAAAACGCGCGTGGAATTGGTTTTCTAACGTTTCTGGAATTCTATGAAAATTCCAGAAATTTCAAAGAAAAATTCTAGAAATTACTAGGAAATCAATTTGGCGAGTTTGTTTGTCATTTTCACGACAATCACGTTTTGCATTTTCAGTCACCTAGTACTGTGTGTGTGTAGCTTTTGTTGTTACTTTACTAATTATTACTAACAAGTGTGTGTGTGTGTTCGTGACGTCGTCGTCGGATTCAACACAACCCGTTCATAATGTAGACGGCCACCTTGTCGGCGATGGTGGTGGTCTAATGAATTATCCATATTTTATTTCATCGTATATTGCAGTTTAGGATACGAGAAAAGTTAATTTTACGAGAATCAAACTGTGGTTCATCGTGTAATGTGATAAATCGAGGATAGGTTTGTTTACATTATGAACAAGTTCTATTGAATCCGACTAAATGATTTTTTTAAATAGGTACGTTGCTTTGAGAAATTTAAACTTGAACTTGGAGTGCCTATGGGGTGGACTACCCTCAAAATCATGGTGGATTTTGTACTGGCTAAATAACAATTTAGCCAAGAACATTCATACCATTTTCATGTCCAATTACTTATACAATTCATACACATTCAGTCATTCAATCGTTTACGGGATGGCCGCCTTTAATCGCTACTACACGTTCCGTTCACTCGTACGCGATCTAGTATATGAGAGAGCGTGACAGTTTCATTAAGGCGAGGCATTAGGCACACTAGCGCCGCCTTTCGAAAAAAACCCATCAATTAATTGGAAAAAAAAGTGGCTGGTTCCACGAATGAAGAAGAAATTTTTAACAGTGGCCACTTGACAGCTTTTTGTTTCTTATTGTTTCAATATTTAAAAAAAATCTTAATTCGTGATACCTTAATACCAGACACTTTTTTTTAAATGCCGTAATTAATTGGTATGATTTTTTCGATTGTCGGCGCTAGTGTGCTCAATGCCTCGCCTTAGGTTTAGCTTTATACCTGGCGGCCACCCCGGAATTGAGGCCAGCCAGTATCAGTTGTATTGTATTTGTTTACTTTAATCGTGTGGCTATAGCGTGTTTACACAGTTGTACTGTACCGCACGCTCGTAGCGCGAGGATCACCGGCCCGCTGTTTGTAGCTCGGTAGGCACGGACTACACGACGACGGTTCCAGCGACGGTTCGGTTCAGGAGATCGATTCCACAAATACAACGTAACTAAATCGAATCTAAACTGCATCGTTATGACGTGTTTCATATGCTGTTATCCACTAAGTAACAGTAACGAATTTGTGCATTCTACTAAAACGTTTAGTTTATACTGAATCGCAGTTGAACGGTAACAAAACGCTTCAACTGACAAATATAACGATCGAACATAAGTTCCTCCCGAGGCACTTTTGCCCGATCGATAGTAAATCTAAAGGTGGCAGTGGTAGAGTTATGCGTCAGCAGAATGCGATTTGGTGTCCAAATAGAATTGGAACGAAAACTAAAGTGAAATTGGATAGACTGCATACTATCGTACTAACTGCATTCAAACTCATGAGTTCCGCTCAAGCCCCGCCCACTCGGTTCAGGAACCGCGCTGGCCGGTTCCAAGTGGAACCGCAGTACGTGTAGTCGACAGAGCATTTTTGTTTGAGTTTATATGAAGCACCGGTTCCATGGAACTGACCGATACTGGAACCGTAGTCGTGTAGTCCTAGCCTTACATCTTATCAGTGCATGTTCTCTACGTTTTTTTCACTCCATTTCATCAGGGGAGGCGTTCCGAAACTCGTAACAATTAACCGATAAAGGGCCTGACAGTTTAAAAAGTGCCCGTTACTGAGTGCCCTGTGTCGGGTAATGATTACCGGTTCCAAAACTCTAACTTTACTCGACACTTATTACCCGACAATAAGCGAAATTGTTTTCGGAACATACCCTGAGTTGTAATAAGCTCGGACTTCACGAGAACAGTTCCATTCCGGTTCGGTTCGTTGTAAGTGTAACTAAACCAATCACACGCGCTCGCCCTCCTCCCACATGAAATGAGCACTTTGTGATTGGATGCGGTGAACCGAACCGGAATGTAACTGGCTTCGTGAAGTCCTAGCCTAAGTGTAATTGCAGGGATTCTGAGAAGCTCAATGCAGGTGGCGTTTGTGTAGTTGGAGTCTGATAAAATGTTATAGTGTCTGCCAGTAACATCCGGTCGGAGGTTCCCGACAGACAGCTCATGTACAATGACTGGTGGCTATAACAAACACACTCCATATTTCCATACAAATGAGTGTTATATTATAATAAATAAATAAAATAAAATGTTTATTGTAAACACCACAAAGCCTGTAAGTCAATCAACACCCTGACTCCCAAACTGGCGAACCTGTCTCTTGGGAGACAGTGCCTTCACAACATGAAGGTGTTCAATAAAGGGGAGTATTTATTTTATAAATAACTACCTACAAAGCATTAATAATTAAAAATTAAAAAATATTATTAAGAATATTATTACATATTGTTATTTTAATATTTAAACTTCTATGTATTATTATTATTGTTGGTAATAGGTATATGATATATTTCTTAATTACAACTTTATACTCAAATACATCTTGGGAGCCTGTGCTTTCCCAAAAAGAAGGTAAAAGGAAGGATAAAGGGTAGTATCTATTTCATATTGCTGTCATCATTTGACCTCCAGCTACACTAACTCCACAGCGGGAGAAATCGGTGAACATTGGCCTCTGACTTCACGAGTTCTGTTCCAGCCACGGTTCACATGCACTCCGCCATTTTATCATTATCCGGATAATAAACCGGAATAGAGCCGACCTCGTGAAGTCCTAACCTTTTTTTCATTTATTGGGCAAAATAATTTCTACAAATAAAAAACGAGATCCACCCTCGGACACATCTGGATTTCATCTTGCGCTTGACGCATGCCTCTTATGTGTCACAGTACCGTGCGATATATTTAACGTATGTCATTATATGTTCCACAGCGTTGCCGCCGTCGTACGAGCAGGCGGTGGGAGTGGGCGTGCCAGGGCCGGTGGGAATGGGAGTGGGCGGATGCGAAAAACAATCCGCATACAACCCGCACGCGCCGCGCTAGCCTCGTCAAACTACAGCGAAACCGCATGGCGTCACGTGATACAAGCATAAAGGCGCAGTTACATAATTATAGTCGCTGACCGCTTCGGCGAACGACTTACGGTCACCGACCTCCGTTCTTTCTTTGAAGTTCGACGAATGCGGTGGCCGCATCCCGTGACCGGCCGGACGGTCGGTGGACGACCAGGTGTAACCGCACCTTAATGGCTCGTATCTATTTACATAATACGTATCTCGCGTGGTAGTCGCTACTTGCGTTATGGAAAGGTACGTAACGTGCAGGTTGAAGGTTGCACGTAACGTGCAGGTTGAAGGTTGCACGTAA
Source organism: Hofmannophila pseudospretella (assembly GCA_947369225.1). NCBI lineage: Eukaryota > Metazoa > Arthropoda > Insecta > Lepidoptera > Oecophoridae > Hofmannophila > Hofmannophila pseudospretella. Next base: position 129,508 of record OX376333.1, read on the forward strand.
CGTGCAGGTTGAAGGTAGTACGTGACGTGCAGGTTTCCTCCTATTTCTTCTTTGATATTCGTATGAATGTATCAAATAACTTGAAATTACAAAGTACTAAAGGGTATGTGTTATCCACTATACAGTCGGCCTCTAGCTAAAATATAACTTATTGAACCAAAATTAAATCAAATTTCTATAATTCAAATTTAAAGTCTATGGCGAATGCCTTAAGGTTCATTGTAGATTGCAGAACGACAGATGGTATACACAAGCTGGAGGCCGACTGTACAACTCGACTGAGTGTAAACCGCCACCATCGTCTCTCAATACCGACAACCAGCACGCGATTCGCAGTGGCTCACCGACACTCGTCCGGCGCGGCCGAGACGGGTCCGCCTCGGTCACCGAGCCGGCTCGCCTGTTACGAACTATTAATGTAGTAGCCGATACTCCACGAATTAACATTTGTTTATATAACAACAAAAACATATGTTTGTTTGTTCCTAGTCTGTAAGCGACAGTGTAAGTACAGTCGACCACAGGCCCACCTACCCAAAACGTTGGCCATGGAACCTTATTGTCCCGCACACCTACTATCCGATATTTGAAATAAAATGACAATTTTTAAGTTTTAAAATAAGTGTCTGTCATTTTTATTGCCACTGCACCGCCGTAACATACCTGCATGCCCAAAGGTCAGCTGGCAGAGAATGCCGCAAGGCAATAAGCTCACCTCTACACAAAAGTGTAAAAGTATAAAAAAATTGTTGGCGATCGACCCCAGTTTAATAATTCGATAGACGACATCTATAGAAACATAAAATATATCTTGACAAATACTCCTAAAGTATCTCCGAATACAGATATTTGACCCAGTAATCTTACTAAAAAAAATATTGCAACTTTCGATATCAAATATCCGGGTTCAGAGATACTTGAAGAGTTTTTGTCAAGACATGTTTTATGTTTCTATTGATGTCCTCTATCGAATTATCGGGCTGGGATCGATCGCCAAGAAATCGTGATATTTTTTTTCAAAATCACGGAAAGTATGTAAGTGCCAGGCTCCATAGTAAAATGTTCCATGCCCTTTGTGAATCTGAAATTTATCATATAGCGCAGGTATAAGGTTGAGATTTAATCGATGGTTTTTGACTGATGGTATACTACAGCTTGTGGTCGACTGTACAAGAGATTATTTTGTTAAGCTAATGGTTTGATTACGAACACAGGGTCGACTGTACCATATATAGCAAGTTATTATATTGCTTGTGCGAATTATTACTTATGAATGTATGTTTAATTTTTATACAAGTTTACAAATTATATGTTTAGTTAGATAGTTTGATATTAGTATGAGAAATGTTTATTTTGTAATGCCTTTGTGTCTGGAACAAGCTAACGTTGTACGCTAGTACCTGTCGTGGGCGCGGGGAGTTGACCGTAATCGACCCCTGTCTACATAATGACGTGCCGACACAATACGACTGTCACAGATGACTCACAAATGTGGGTAGTCGAGCAAGAACGGCCTAACTTCAAAGGTGCAAGTTTCAGATATATCACCGAAGTTGGTATTTTTGCACATATTATATTTTGTAGTACGGAAGACATTCCCGATTAAGTTGCTTAGCGCCATCGCACATTGTAGCGACTCGACGCGAATCCGACACGAACTCGACTCGGAGCGAAGCAATGAAATGTGAGCTTTATATTGTATTACATACAGTAGGTTTTCAAAATTCAAATGAAATAGTTGCTGACGAGTGGCCCACGTTGACAAGTCCTCGTCACCGTTTACTTTTGCATTTTGAAAAATCTGTATGTAACACTATATAAAGCTCACATTATTATGCTTTGCTCTGAGATGAGTTCGTGCCGGGTTCCCGTCGAGTTGCTATATATGCGATGGCCATTAATTATAATTAGTTTGAGACGACTAGTTAGTCAGTGTTGGCCGTTCTTGTCTCACCGACTCAATAATAAAGCCCCTTGCATCATCATCATAAGCTCAACGATAAACTGAACGCTGAACATTGGTCGCTTCCTTCAGTACAACTTAACCATTATTCACTCGGTGTCGTTTGTCGACCAGGCCTCTCATGTAAAGATACGAAGCATTGCGCACACAGCGCCACTAATCGAAAAAAAAATCAACTATTAAGCATTAAAAAAAGATTTTTTTTAATAGTTTTGTATTCTCATGTTGTAACAAAAACTAAAAGCGAAACTATCAAAAGTAGCCACTTTTTTGTTTCACTACGAGGATACTCAAATAAAAAAAATTAATGCTTTAATTAATAGTTTTTTTTCGATAGGTGGCGCTTGTGTGCGCAATGGCTCGTCTTAAATCTCTCAGATCTCAACACGTAGGTACAATACAGGAATTACGTGACGTTAGACTGCACTGACAATATTCTATGGCTAGGCTTCTAATCTAAGACTGATTCTATAGGACACAGAACGCAAAGCGTTGCGTAGATGGAGTCACGGGCACACTCCATAAAAAGAAAAGAAAAACGAAACGTCATTTTTGAAGATATCACAAATTTCTCGTTATTTGGATTAATTTAATATAATTTCTCAAAGCTATAGTAAAATTGTGATGAAATCATGGCATCATATGGCCATTTCAAAATAGCAGACTTAAACAATCTGTTAAGACAGCCTGACGCGAGTCTGGAAATCTACATGTTGATATTCGGCTTTATGTACTAGTTGAAAAGTTTATTAAACAAAAATCTTCATCAAAATAATCATTTATCAAATTAATGTCATTGAAAGCAATAAATTAAGGTTATGTTAGAACGAGATCGTAAGTCGTTTTTTAACTGTGCTAGTGGCGCCTCTAGTGGTAAAACATTGCAGGATTATCTCTTATTAGTGGACGTTCACATTGTTTCTATAATGCTCTCCCTCGCTCTTTCCTTACATTACATAGATAATAGATGGCTCCTGGCATCATGCTACACGCATTTGTCCCTGATATTTGTTACTTTATCACCGATCTGACTGCCGACACTACAACCGAATCAGTCCGCCCAGGGACACGGAACTGGCCGCGGCCAGGTTGACATCGGACGACTCGGTCAGATCCCATTCATCTCACACTCTCAATCCTTATCACGTCCTCAGGAAGTCGGATTTGTCATGGATTATCTTTCTGGTTATGGTAACCAACTAACCAAAGGTTATAATTGGGGAGGATGAATCCGGGGGTGAGTGGCGGATCCTTCCCCCGATAATTTTTATAATTTGTAAGCTAAAGTAGATTTTTTTATTAGACGGACTAAACTGACAGGTGCTAATGTCACTTTGTAAAATAATGTTGCCACGTTTAATGTGTGATGCGTTCAGTTCACGTGTGAATCACCAACAGAGCTAAAAAGATAACGTTAAATTATATATTAAAAGGAGGAATCGACAGATTGCACTTGCTGGACGACGTAGCCATAGCATGGCTGAAGAATATTTTGCCTTTGTAAAATAATAGTGTGATTGTGTGATGCTGACGACCGACAGATAAATAAATAAATATATTGAAAGAAGATGGAGTTCAAAATGATGCTCAGCGATTTAACTTTTTAATTTACAAAAAAAATCACGACAAAAGAAAATATACTTTTCTGAACTATTGGTCAGTGATTGAACTCGATCTTTGGTCACAACACTGTTTTTATTTCATCAAAAACTGGCAACACAGGAAACGTCAGTTTAGTCCGTCTAATAAAAAAACTACTTTACCCGCCTGCTTAAAACAATACCAAAGGCCATTTTTTTTAAAAAAAAAGTCGTCAGTGCGACCACAGTGTTTGTTTCCGTTGGAATCTATGTGAGCAGTGAACTGCGTGTTTATGGTCAATGCGGATGTTTGTAGATCAATTAGGGACTGACTTTAGTATCGTCTCAGTCTTCAGTCTGGATTAGACCCGCTCATTGTTGTATACTGTAGCGAACACAATACATTTTATACCTTATTCTTATGTACTACACAGTTTAAAGTTTCTGTGTGTACTTCTCTATTGTATGTCATTTCTTCCATTTGTTGTATTGTATACCTCCTTACTGTTATAAGAATAAGATAAATACTTTACTTAGATAGGAATTATTGTTATTATAATTAATTACATTTCGGGGTCCTATCTCCTCCCTCTCAATGTATCAGTCGGTCACTCGGTGTTTCAATGAACAGAGTCGACTTGCTGCATTTATTTGAATTCGATCTCTTCAGGCGAAGGCAAGCGAATCTTGGATGTGGCACGTTTGTCATGTCGAATTCCATATCGAGTGCTCCCTGGGTTCGACTTGGTCTTCGTGCGTTCGTTTGATTCGTCAATATCTAATAATATCGAGTGCAGGAGCCCCATTGCAATGTTTTAGAACGTTTGTCGTTATTTTACAATTAAATAAGCAGCGATTACGTCTTTGTATAATCACTACCTACTTAATGAGGGATTTTCCGGCAGCTTCCAATTAACTCAACAGATGGCGGTGATTGTACACTGGAATGTCAAAATGTGCCAAAATATCGGTACCTAGCGTGTATGTACCTAGGCCATAAAATTTAAATTAAAAAACTTTCTTTTTTATTTGACCGTCGATATTATTTCTTTATTTGCTCGTAGTTCTTGTTTTATCATTGGGAAATGATGAATTTCTCTATTTTTACAAAAGCAATGAAAAAACACTGTCTAAACAATCTTCTGTCAATTTAACATTCCTGTTAGATGCAGCGCCATCTATCTCGAATGGCAGAAACTTAAGCTGGGAAATCCCTAATTGAAAATGGACGACAAACCTTGTAAAACAGTGGAATTGCGCTTAATTCTTGTGTTAAACCTAACTGTTATTCGGTTATACATTATTATAATCTGTAACATTTAATTATAAGAGATAAATGATGGAGAGAGAATGTAAATACATAAATATGTGATGGATGGATGGATGATTTAGAATAAGAATTTAGTTTTATACCAAATTAAAACCAATATAAACTGTTGATACCTATGTAATGTGCCGCACTCTGTAGTTTTATTTTGGTGCTTGTGGAAAGCTGATCAAGAGGGATCCACCATGACATGACAGACAATCTTTTTTCCTACTTACCGTGTTGCTCAGAGAGTATTCGTCCGGTTCCAGTCCTGGTTCGGTTCGCTGCAACTCAACATCACATACGTTCTAACCGAACTACAGAAGTCTCAGTAGTAACCGAACTATTGAGACTGAGAGGGTCTCAACAGTTCGGCACCGGACAAAATAACCGAACTACTGAGACTAAAGGTATAAATCCACCCACAGGCAAAATAGAGTAGAAATTAAATATTAATGGCTTCTTTCCATATATTGATTGACGTCATTCCATACTATTTCAGTAAATGTTGCCATTATTTAATTTCTACTCTATTTTGCAAGCTGTAAACCTCCCTCCACTTGAATGAAAGCAGCGCTTCGTGATTAAAATCGGTATGCTCGGCTTTTTTGTATACACATTTATAAAACGTATGGTATGTCTCACTCCCGCCCTCTTTTTACCTTTGGCAAACTTTGAGGTAATTAGCCAAATCAGAGCGGCAAAAAGACACGGAGCCACGCCACGGACTGCAGTAAGAAAAATAATGGAAACTTTTTGACATTTCTTATCTTTCCTAAACTTTTCCCGCGTGCGAGCAGTTGGTTTTCTCCGTTTTATTAACTTTTCCCGCGATTTTTTTTAGCAATTTTAAACAATTGTTAAAGCACAGTCATATTTGCCGCTTTCTCTCCTGTCAAACCCTGGTTCAATTAAAACTTTCCAGTCATCGACCAATTAGAACGATCCTATTGTTCATTTACTCACCGAAAAACTTTGCATCAAACTTTGTGTCTCCACTACGTTTTCCAACAAAAACTATTAAAATGATGAAAATACTCGCTTGCTAAAAACAATTGTGCAGTGCCTACAGTGGATGTGGTGAGACCTGGATTCGCCGTAAGTCCTTATAATTCAAACGAGGATGTGGGATATAAAAAGATAGAACAGAAAAATTTAATACTTTAACAGCTACTGCATTACTTTCGCTGCTATGACGTGGAAGCGTAGTTTGGGAGTAAGGAATGGGACATTCAATTAGCAGAGCAGGGCACAGCCAGCGTACCCGTCGATTCTATCATCTCGCAGACAGGCATACCCCGGAACTATAAAGAGCCTGGGCGGAGCCAAGATTCCGAAATGGCAAAAAAGAGGGGGGAATATTTATTATTTAAGTAAATAATTTCATGTTTTTATGATTGGCACTTTTAACGTGTAGCGCCGAGGTCAAAATAACTTTATTTAAAGAGTTTTGCCAGTGTCTCTATACTTGCCAACTTTGGGTTAAATGCCTACGGAAATCGCATAGCACCATAAGGGTGCAATACAATGATGCGTTTCGCACCCTTATGCGGTTGCCGCGATTCTGTAGTGCAGCGGGCATGTTCGCAGACTTGACTTGTTTCTTTTTGGAAGCGGTTGCGACAATCTGACAACAGCATACTGAAGGCTGTGTGCAAGGACCTACGCAGTCCCATATTCAAACATTTGGCTGTCCACCGGGATGAGAACCGTAAATAAATAAATTGTAGCCAAATAGTGTTTTGGTATCGTTTGTGCATTTGTGTTAGTATTAATTATTTTTTGTATGTTGAATGAATGAATGAATGAATTAAAATTTATTTGCACACATATACATAACACGATGTTGTATTATTGTTCTTTTGTTATATGGGTTTTTTATGCCTGAAATAAAGATTTATTATTATTATTATTTACAGTTCCATTGAAGTAAATGGTCCGTTATTGGAAAGTTTATTAAATAGAGTATTAAGTTTCGTTAAATTTAGTGAGAATGTTCATGAGAAGGGACAAAAATGTCCAATACATTTTCATTTGGGGAAACATTAACAAGGAGGGGGTGGGTCATATGAGACAATTGTAGCTCGGTGAGCTTCCACATCATAGCCCTTCTGTAGAACAGGACGGCTCTTTGGGGGTAAGAATACAGTCTTTTTGTTTGAGTGTTGAGTAGGATAAGAAGAGGGGGGACTACGGTTGTGTGGGGTGGGGGGGATTGACTGGACGACGGGAACGGCGATCGGGACGGTTAAAGACCACTTCTAACAACCAGAAAACTTTAATACTTAAGAGATTTTATGAGAAAGTCTGGCGCCTGGTGTCATGACTGTCATGAGAATAATTTGTCATAAGTAGGTAGGCAGTGAACTATTTACATTTATTTCTACCCATGTACGTGTTGTTCGCCTCAACTCTCGGTGCGCTATCATCAGTATAAGAAAAGATATTTTTTATTATTATTTCATCCTTTTTAGAGCATGTATTTTAAATTAAAGCATAACGTTTTTATATCATTCATTACTTTTTTACAGCTCAATGTTTTGCCGGCTTGGGTTATTTAAAAAAATTATTGTTTTTTGATATTCATATCTCAATGATTCACATTCACATTGTATTGTTGTTTATATTTACGAACATGGAAATGATTGATTTTTTAAATTAGTGAAGAAGTTGTTACTCCACCAGATATTGTCGAAGAATTTATATAATAAGCAGGTACCTGTATAGTATAGTGTAGTGCTTTAGTTCAATATTTTTTATTGTATTCTTTTCCCACAGACGAAACTAAAAATATCGTGTTTAACTCGTGCGAGAGGACCACTTATCGCACTCGTTTTTATTTTATTTTTATTGACTACTAAACCGGCATTTGACCTCGATCTCGCCTGATGGTAAGCGACGATGGAGCATGCGGGTCCAGTAAATGCCTATTCACTCTGGCCTTGGAGATCCCAAGTTTGTAGGTTTCGGGAAATATAGACGCCGGCAGGCTGTTCCATTCCTTAGCCGTTCGCATAATGAACGAAGAAGCAAATCGCTTCGTACGAGCAGATGGGATATCAACAACATGAGGATGGAACCCCTCCCCGCGCCCGGTAGTCCGAAGGCGGAATGGAGATGATGGAATCAGGTCGTGCAATTCCGATGCGCACTCTCCGAAATGTATCCTATAAAATACCGATAGACAGGCAACCTTAGTTTTTACTTTTCCTGATTTTGTTTACAATAAAGTGTTTCTATCTATCTATCTTGCGCCGATGTTGACCTCATCGTCGCTTACCATCAGGCGAGATCGAGGTCAAATGCGGGTTTAGAAGTAAATAAAAAAAAATGTTCCAGACTTTGTCCGCAACCTTCGCTGACGGTTCGTATCGGGAAGTAGACTCGTGCCGACAATCTGGTCCCTCTCGCCCAACTCTCGCCCTGGGTGAACAATATACTATTATTATCCTACTCAAAGCAACGGATGGATAGACTTATATGACGTCGGTCAGATTCAGAAGCTGACGAGCTCGCTTCTCGCGTGGCGCTACGATATGCTACGAGCGAGCGGCTACGCGTGCTACGTGCGCTACGCGGCGCATGCGCTGTCGGCCGCACATCCTCCGGCGCCGGGCTGACGCGTCGCAATCCTGTCGTGCTATTACGCTAGGGCTGCCTCCGCCGCCTACTGGCAAACTACGACTGGTGAAGGTGAAGGTAAGGGTGAACGCAGACTCGGCCGCACCGCACGCGCTGCACGCTTCGCATCGAATTGCTTTCATTTCTGCCGTGCGGTGAATGCGAGGGACGTCATCCGCTGCGGGTAGTGCGGCGAGCGCGGCTCGGATGAGTGTGCGAGGTTGCATAGAACTTCATACAACTGCGACTGCGGCGCGTGCGTTGCGGCCAAATGTGCGTTCACCTTTGATGTCTACTTTGTCTCGAAGAACTATGTCGTCTTTACTTCAGAACTCTTTATCAATCTCTTAGGCCAGTTGGCGAGATTCGTAGCGCTTCATTATCTCCGCCTAACCCGCAAGAGACGTAGCGTGAAGTATGTATCGAAAATATTAAGTATCCTTAACAGATTGTATTATAAGCTAAATTAGTTGGTCATCATCAGCCTATTAATGTCCCCACTGTTGGGGCACAGGCCTCCCCTTGCACAAGGGGGTACGGGCCGTGATCCACCGAGCGGGCCCAGTGCTGTGTGGTGGATTTCACACGGCTTCTGAAACTTTTAATTTCCTCAGACATGCAGGTTTACTCACGATATCGGTAAATGTACGCAAGTCTTCGAAAAAATCCGAAGAACTCTTTGGTACATGGCATTGCATGGTTTCGCAACCGGACCTCCCGCACGGGAGTCAGGCGTCCTAACCACTAGGCCACCGACGCTCCGAAATTAGGTGGTGATAGAAACCAATATCGCGTAAAAAAATATCTTTCGAATTTTGATAGCCGTCTTCAATGCGTTAATCATTTCACCACTGGTTTCCACTGCAGCATCTCCCAGTCCACAGCGGCGGCGGCGCCAGCCCTGCTGGCCGCGGCTGGCGCCGGAGTGGCGGCGCACTTGTTGCCGCGTCTCGTCTCCCTCCTGAAGGACTCCGCGCCCGTATTCTGGGACCACTGAAACCGTTTCTCTAATGCACCGTATATGTAACCAAACAATCAATCTATGCGGCTTCCCGCCAGCCATAAGCCATTATGGCTCACAAAAATCTCGTCTTTTGACCGTCCAGTACGTAGGTGCCTAAGTGTACCTACTTACCTATAACTTGTCTGTCGGAACAGTAAACGTGAAATAATTCACAATAATAATTCATTCAGTAAATTTATTATTATTAATTATTAATAAATATACTGTATATTAAGTAATAGTAACCTTTTTCATATCTTCACACTACACTGTCGCTAATCTCTTTAATGTCCAATTAACTTCAGAGGTTGCCTGGAAGAGATCGCTTTAAGTTATAAGGCCACTTTACATATCGTGCTAGTATTCCTGTAGTTTTTACTTTTCCTGATTTTGTGTACAATAGAGTGTTTCTATCTATCTATCTAATAATTCCTTCGTAGATACACTAGGTACCTACTCAAAAGGCTTTTTTTAAATAGGTAGGTAGGTGTTATTTTAGAGTGTTTTCACTGAAATCGCGTGCGCCTAGTTCGATAAATTTATTGACATTAAAGAAGATAGAAAAGCTATCAAAAAATTATTATTAAAGTAATTCTTAAAAAGAGGTTTCCCAAGTTTGGACATTTGAGACGGATCCGTTTATGCGGTCCGTATAAATATTTCATATTTCGCTCTTCTACAGTATACTGCCGGTAACCTAATAATAATACTTCTATCGCCTAGGTTGCCTGGAAGAGATGGTTCAGAGCGATAAGGCCGCCTTTGTACACTTATTCTGTTTCCTTTCCTATGTAAATTTCATGTGTACAAAAAAAATATTAATCTATATATCTATCTAAAAGTTTCTAGGATTATTTTGAAACATTAAGTCCAGAATAGGGTGACGAAGTGAGCCAGCCTCGGGTGAGCACCCACGCGTCAGCGAGGGGAGCCGAAAGGGAGAGTGCGGCGCCCGACCTGACTCCGCGTGGACGGGGACAGTCGGCCGCGGGAAACGTGTCTCACTGCTACTTTCTCTCGTATTTATTAATCATACGACTTGCCTAAGCAACAACGTATCAAGTTTTATACTTTCGACTCTATTCTGTGATAATGATAAATTAGCGAAATAACTATCAAATCGTCTAAAATATCTATCAATTTTACATCACAGATAACCATTTACCAACTAAGCTATTTACAATAGACCTAGCTATGAATGTAATAAAATGTAATGTAATGTACGTAAGAAAATATTGAAGAAATGGGGCCACAGAAGAAACCAATCTAGTGTAACTAGAGTGTATCCATCAGAACATGAAGAGACGAAGAGCCAGGCTGTGATCCCGGTCCTGAGCATCCAGCATCGCGCGGGAGAGTAGCGGCGGCGGCGGGCCCTCGTCGGCGAGGTAAATTTTTAATTTCACATTATTACGAGCGTGTTCGCTCAGAACTCAGAACCCATCAAGATGCTTTCTCTATCTTTGTTTGATGGACACCTTACAAGTTCACCACTTTCAAAGTAATTGTTCTGTTTGGTGGTAGGATTCTCTCCGAGCACGCCGGGCCGGCAGAGCGACCACACTTTCTATGGAGTCGGATCTTGGACGTTACAATCTGTCGCCAATAATATCTCAGTCTGTTCCGAGAGGGTTCAGAAAAGAGACCAACTTCCAATATGGTCCTATTTTATTAGCGGTGTCATCTATAGGTTATAACTACTTATAACAATAACGATAGGGCAAACACATTTTTTTTTACTTATTAGATTTTCAAGAAAGACATGGATGAGATTATGCCACCAAGGCGCAAAATATATTTTTTCTGCTTTTGTATGGAAAATTTTCATACAAGTAACAGGGTTATTTTTCCGTGTAAAGTGGTACAAATGACCAGCACATACCTCCCTCCAAATATTTGCTACTAATATAAAAGCACCTTATGTACGTAAAACTGTCAAACTGTCCGGTCGTGTACAACTAGTTCCCCTGTCTGTGTGGCGGTCAGTGGCCGCGATGGGTGCGGCGCGCGGCGGGGCGCAACGGCGGCCGAGCCACGCGGCATACTTCGTGGCTCTGGGCGGAATCCTCGCGCTGCTGCTCATGCTGTGCTGCTACTTCCTCTACTTCTGCGTCACGCGCGTCAAAGGTACCCTCTGTAGGATAAGGCCCTAGTTAGGAGTAAGCTTGAGACTGCCTCAGTAGTATGGAATCCACATGAGATTACTAACGCCTCACTTCTAGAGAAAATTCAAAAGGCGTTTTTGAGATTTTTATATAAGAAAAGGTATGGGTACTACCCTTTTTTATATCCAACGAAATTCCTGCTTCGTGCTCTGCAGAATCTCAATGCGCTTCTCGCGTCAGCACCAGACTGTGATTTGTTTGCAAGTCGATGGGCGAGTGTGCGTGATGAGTGTCTGAGGTTCTGTGAGAGTATGGATGTGCGTCCCTCTTCAGTTAGTGTGTAATTAATTATAGATATGTTTTTGTTGAATTTCACAGTGCTTTAGTATAACTGTTATACTGTGAAATTTTTTGAAATAAAATAAAATAATAAATAATGAGCCGTGATGGGCGAATACGGGCACACGCGATCGTGGTGCGTGAGTTTTTAGAACCATTCGGGTCTTAACTTCGGTGTGTAACTCTTCCTCCCGGCGTATTTCCGCTGCGCTACGACATGGGCTGCTTCATAAAAGAGAATAAGAATAGTTTGTGCGGTAAGATTACAATGGAGTAGGAACTTAAGCATATGTTACATTAAACTTAATACAATTAGTGAGCAACCAGTTATCCTACTATAAGCGCTGACCTCCGAACTAGGAAGTTTCTGTATCTCGGAGGACACAGAGAGTCCTTTCCGTCCACGGCCGGCAACACACGTGCAATACCCCTGGTATCGCACGTGTCTCTAGGCGACGGTAACTACGTACCATCAGGTGGTCCGCCTGCCTGTTTGTTTTGGCCTATTTATATATAAAAATTACTAGTAAGATAAAGACCGATTTCACCCAATACCCGAATGATTTTCTAAGAACTCACGAACGTGCATAGGGGGTAAGTTCGGCAGTGAGGACCCCGTTTTAAATCAAATAACTACCGAATCTAGCGGTATTAATAGTGCTTAAAGCGAGCGAGAAAATGGCGTCGCGAACTGATTTGCCAACACTGTATTATACCGCTAGATTCGGGAGTTATTTGATTTAAACGGTCTACCCCGAGGGCCGCAACACACCTTAGAGTGGATTTTGACTTCGGTTCGATACTAAAGAGCGCCATCTCTCTCTCTCTCTCTCTTTCCTGCGCAGTCTTGAGCCATTCAGGCGCCTGAAGCAGACTGAATGAAGCTTTTCATTTTGCTGGCTCTCTTACCCTTCAGATCGAAACATAGCAATGGAATTGTTGCTCTGCGACATAAAGAGGTTAAAAGGTGGTACCTTCTCAGGCGTTCCTACCGCCGTCTATAGGTATAGCTTTGCGGCCTAAGTAGATAAGGCTGGTACCACACGAGGCTGACTGCACCTAACCTCGTGACCCTCAGAGCTGTGGAGCGTGCCGGACCTGTCTCAGCCGGTGCTGCGCCCCGGCCCCCCGGCCGCGTCCCCCGCGCGCCCCGCGTACCCCGTGCGACCAGGTCAGTACCTTAGCCTTCTTAGTCGTTCATTGATGAGGGTCGTGATCATTCTATGGAAATAATCACATAGAACGACTCTCCTGGAAGATTAATGGGGTGGTTTGCCATTGTACACGGTTATCTCAGTGTTCAGGTTTCCTCACGATATTTTCCTTCACCGTGAGAGCGATCGGTTCCTTACCTCACTTTATTTACTTTTTGAGAACTGAAGGGGAAAACGGAACCCTATTGGTATTACATGATGAAGGAAAATGTTTGTATCTGCACGTATTAGCCATTTCATCACTCGTGTCAAACACGGCTGCGCCTCGTATCACAGCAAATTAGCACCCGTGTTAAAGTGGCTGTTATTACGTGGCAGTTGCATAAACCACTATTTCTGCACGAGGGAAGTAGTGTCCTGAACCCTGTGAATTGGCCAGATACTCGCACCATGTGACAACAGCTATAAATGTCACCATGGTCGGTGCCGACTTCAAAATAAAGTTTAGAAAACAGTAGACAAAATCGCTTTTGTAGAGTGCGTTGGGGTCAGTTCGGATGTGGCATCTAGCGCTCATGATAGTGCTGGCAAAAGAGCTCGCGGCGCCATAATGGCATAATACCGTTGGATTCGACAGGAACCCCACATCCGACCTCACCCCAACGCACGTGGTACCTACCTATCGCAAACGATTTGGGACTACTGCCTTTCAAACTCAATTTCGAAAATGGCACCCGATGATCATAATGACATTTTGCTGGTGTTACACGGCTTCTGGCCAGTTCTCGGGGTCTAAGACACTGGGCACATCCCTCGTGCAGAATTAGTAGTTTTGCAACTGACCCCACCGCACCCTACCGCCGTGTCCCGCAGTGGTGCGCGACTCGGCGACGGCCATGGCCAAGCTATGCGAGGAGCTGCCCCGGCCGCCCCCCGCGCCCGCTCAGGCCGCACCCCCGCAGGCCAAGGGCGACACGGTGTTCCCGGCGCGATCGTCCCCCGAGGCCGTGCGCGCCGCCGACGATCCGCCGGCGCCGGCGGTGCCGAGCCACGAAAAACCGCCGGCGCCGATCGCGCCGGTCGCCGCGCACGAGACGCCAGCGGTCAGGTAGACGTGTGTGTTTGATAAGGCTTCACCGTACCCTGAGCGTTCAGAAAAGTTTGATAGCTCTTCGTCGCACATTGCTCAGCTCCCGCTCGCAGTTTTGGGGATTATCATTAAAGCGACAATGGCTGCGACTAGGACACGAGACTGCGGCGCACGCGTCGCCGGATCGAATCCCTCTTTGGACCGGCGTGGTTGACCGCTCCTAACACATACATTTAACCTAGTCGGAGTGAGTAATGAAAAATATTGGTCATGTGTTGTTTAAAAAAATATTTTCCGGTGATTCGCCAAATTATAAAACCTTCCGTCGTAACGGCAAATATCGTTTCCTTGGGCGCTCTAATAATAACCGGTAGCTCGCGCGCCGAGGCCGCCGGCGCCGGCGTGCTTTTGCTTGTGTTTATGTACCTATGAATTTCATGTCGTATCTAAGTAATGTTATTATATGTGCTCTGTGTGTACGGACCTTCTCCTGTCGTGAGATGAGATTTTTTTTAACGTGTGAGCATTCAATGAACGTGCCTCTATGTAATTGTAATAAAAAATATCCATCTATATATATCTAGCTAAACTAAACTAATTCGATTACATGTAGGTAATTGTTAGTTTTCATAATGTCTACGTTTTACATAACCTGTAACTAAGTATAAATCAGTAGGTATTATTTACAAGATAAACGGTATGTTATTTACAGATTACAAAATTAATATCGATGTATTTTTACCTACTCTATGTACGCAAAATGTAGGTACACTTTATGTAAATAATGTAAAGCTACAATGTACCATTTGATGTTATAAATGTTTTACATGTTTGTATATTTATATAAGAAACATATTATAGCCAAAATTAATGTGCCAATAAAATATTATATACCCACAGTGTGATTTGGAGACAATACATTTACATTTGATGACAAGTTAATCCCTACTCGTACTTGAGCGATGTTCAAAAGTAAAAAAACCAAAACCAAAACTTACTGGAACAGTTATTTATAATATACCGAGCTTTGCTTATGTTATGTATTAAAAGTATATAAACTAATAAATATTTCATATTTCACTCTTCTGCACTATACTGCCGGTAACTAGGGGTTCCATCCTCATGTTGTTGATATCCCATCTGCTCGTACGAAGCGATTTGCTTCTTCGTTCATTATGCGAACGGCTAAGGAACGGAACAGCCTGCCGGCGTCTGTGTTTCCCGAAACCTACAACCTTGGGATCTTCAAGGCCAGAGTGAATAGGCATTTACTGGACCCGCATGCTCCATCGTCGACCTCATCGTCGCTTACCATCAGGCGAGATCTAGGTCAAATGCGGGTTTAGAAGTAAATAAAATAAAAAAACCTAGTAATAATTCCTATCGCCTAGGTTGCCTGGAAGAGATCGCTCTGGGCGATAAGGTCGCCTTTCTACACTTATTCCATGTTTCCTTTCTTGTGTGCAATAATTAAAGTATTAATCTATCATCTATCTATCTATCTATACGTCCTTAACGATTTTTGATAGAGAAATAAAAATTCTTCCTTAGTAACCGGTTTCGTACAAAGAAAACTCGTCGCTAACTGGTTACAAAAATCCAGTCACAATACCTTCACACACTTCTCAACAATATAGTACTTCGTGTCTCAGGAAAAAAAAAAATTTTTAATGGAATAAAACCTTTACACAAGTTGAAACGAGAACTTTTAATTTTAACAAAATGACCGGCTGACATTGTTCTGTTTTACAATATTCACTTTACATCGTGGAGTGGGCACGAGGAGGACGACCTCTACGTCGTTAGCACATTGCAGCGAAAGCGGAACGGAGGCGGACAGAAACCATAGAAATATATTATTGATTTTCTTAATTTCTATGGGTTTCAGTCCGGCTCCGTTTCACCTTCGCTGCGGTGTGCGAACGGCGTCATACACAGTATTTTGACAGCGGTCTTATTTATTAAACACATAAAATATCTAGTAATTTATTTACAGTTATAAACATTTTTTAATATTTAATTGACGTATCTTATCTTAACTTATGACAGGGGGCCAGGGACAATCCCAGCGACACTTCGCCCTCAGGGATCTTTTATACTCACCCCTTACCTTAGTCTCCTTCCCGTTCCTTAAAGATGCTTTGCATCAAGGACGCTGTACAGCTCACAGGAAGGAGCCTATAGTCCTCTGGTTTCGGGTAGGCGACCCCCAGAAGACTCATACGCCCTCCAGCCAGCGAGTCACATTCGCACAGCAAGTGTTCCATTGACTCAACGGTGTCACCACAGGCTCTTAAGGTGGGATTGTCTGCCAGTCTCATCTTGTGTAGGAGGCTCTTAGTGCCAAAATGGCCTGTGAACGCCGTTACAATGAGGCGGGTGAGACTCCTGTTGTTGACGTAACTACATAATTAATAAAACAAATTGAGATCACATGTTTCTATTATGCAGAAGTTAATTAAAGTACATTAACAAATGTAAATTCAAACAGATCAAAAGATTCTTTGATGTGTAAGTCATGTTCCATAGTAGAGTTGGTTTTTGTCACGTCTTGTGTGATTTAATATTTTTAAAATTTAAGTTCACCTCGAAATACTGTAAATACTTCATTCAGACGAACAATCGTACTATTTTAAATATATAGGAGCCGCAAAAGTACAAATTCCGAACACATGGCGTTAATATAAAAAATCATGTCATTTTCTTCATTGAACGACGCACATTCTATATCAGTTTCAAGTTTTGCATTATCTTTTAAATTAACGAAACAATGGACCGGACACACGGACGTTTCCACGATGTATAAATATTAATGTTGCAGAAACATTTTTTTTAAATTAATTTATTAAAACTTATGTAACATTAATTATTTTTCAATTGATGATCAATACTATGCGAGTATGTAGGTAAGTATTTTACAATTACATCTTACAAATATATAAGGTCGGGGGAAAAGTCTTTTCGCATATTGTATGTATAAACTGATAACTGGTGATGAAAAGTGGATCACGTACGACAAGAACGTGCGAAAAAGATCGTGGTCAAAGGCCGGTCAGGCTTTACAGACTGTGGCAAAGCCCGGGTTAACTCACAATAAGGTGATGCTGTGTATATGGTGGGATTGGAAGGGCATTGTTTATTATGAGCTTTTACCGCCGGACAGAACCATCGATTCGGATCTCTACTGCCAACAACTGATGAGATTAAAGCAAGAAGTTGCGAGAAAGCGGCCGGGATTGATCAATAGAAAGGGTGTGGTCTTTCATCACGATAACGCTAGACCACACATATCTTTAGCCACTCAGCAAAAATTAAGAGAGTTTGGCTGGGAGGTGTTAATGCATTCGCCATATAGCCAAAACTACTTGTTGCGTTTTTTTTTATCAGAAGTCCCAAAATTTCTACAGCAACGGGATCATGTCACTACCTACAAGATGGCAAAAAGTCATCGAACAAAATGGCACATATATAAAAAGTCATCGAACAAAATGGCACATATATAAAAAGTCATCGAACAAAATGGCACATATATAAAAGTCATCGAACAAAATGGCACATATATAAAAAGTCATCGAACAAAATGGCACATATATAAAAGTCATCGAACAAAATGGCACATATATAAAAAGTCATCGAACAAAATGGCACATATATAAAAAGTCATCGAACAAAATGGCACATATATAAAAAGTCATCGAACAAAATGGCACATATATAAAAGTCATCGAACAAAATGGCACATATATAAAAAGTCATCTAACAAAATGGCACATATATAAAAAGTCATCGAACAAAATGGCACATATATAAAAGTCATCGAACAAAATGGCACATATATAAAAGTCATCGAACAAAATGGCACATATATACTATAATTAAATGTAAATAAACTTTGAAAAAAAATGTCTTGAGTTTTCATATAAAATGCGAAGAAACTGTTTCCCCGACATTATATAAAAGAAACTAAGTTGCATTCAATCGCCTCACAGGCAGGTTCTGGGTCCGGGGCGACCGCCAAACATTAAGGCTGGGACTATATGCGCCGGTTCCAGCGCCGGCTCGGTCACTGCAGCCAATCACAAGCGTTCCGCCGTCCTCCACTCGAAGTCAGCGAACCGAACCGGCGCATGTAGTCCAGGCCTAATTAAAGCTGTCACGCTCACTCGGATACCGCATTGTGTGCGAGTGAACGGGACGATTCGTTTAGCGATTATCACTAAATATAAATTTGGCGGCCATTGGAGCGGTTATCGCGCAGCACTCGTAGGTACCTTGTATCATCAGTGTTGTCATGTGCTGGCGAAGGTCAAGCGTGTCTACGACAGACTGATTTTAAATAGTGTTGAATTATCCATAAACAAATGCTTATTTAAAGTAAACTGGGATTACCTTTTTGTAAAAAAATAAAATAGAGGTAAGAAGGAGTCGGCGCAAGTACGGCGCGGTGTTCATTCTTCCGCAAGTGTCTCCTACACCTACAAACAAACTGGTGCCTTTAGTGTACTATCGGATAAAACGCTGGTGAGTAGAGATAACTCCTCGTTATTTTGATTGTATTGTACCAAGTGATAGGAAACTGCGGAAGGCACTCGATTAATATCATCGTTCACAAGATTTACTGTTATTATACTAAACAGAAACGATGGCTCTCGGGGCAGTTCGTCGAGTGTGACGTCACCGCTCATAGAAGTGCGATGTCGTTTTTCATTTGAGGCGATGGCCTTTATCTTTATACAGCCTATAATATTGGTCGCTTACATAGCAGTTCCGAAATCTTTTCATTTTTAATTTACGGTAGGTACCGAATAGGTATTGAAACAGTAAATATCTATCTCCGAAACGAGCTGGAGATCTCCGGCATTGCGGACCTTCCACAGGAGAACCTTCACCGTACAATCCTCGCGACGGCGGCTAAAATAGGCATCAAACTGGAGGATGGAGACTTGTACTGGGTTGGGCGTGCGGGCGCGCCGGCCGGCGCCTTGCGGCCGGCAGGTTGCCAGGACCATGGGCCGGTGGCGGGTTCGATCCCGGCTACGGGCCTAGAGCCCGGCATATAGCCACTACGCTACATTTATTATTAATACTTTTTCATTGGTGTGCAATGTACCTAATGTAATATGTCGGTAGCCGGCGAGGTCGCGAGCGCGGCATGTCGAAGCATATCCCGCCGGGGCTGCAGGTGCTGCTGGTGTTCATCTTGATCGCGGCGGCCCTTTGCAAGTGCTGCTGGATGTGTCACCAAAAGGAAAAGGCGCGGGAGCGGGCCGAGCGCGGCCGCGCGAGGCGTGGGCGTCACTCGTGGATCGCCGGCGGCGGCGCGGACGGTGAGGGGCGAACGGTGGCCACTTATCCTGAACTGTCTTCTTCTAAGTCTAATTCCTCATTGCCGAGGGTCAATGCGCTCTACACGCCAAACACCAAACTTATTTTGTACGTGATTCGTGACACGCCGACGGCGAGGGCCGAACGGCGGGCCCGCGTGGCCGGGAGCGGGTTCGGGCGGGGTTCAAGATAATTCATGAGTTTTCACATAAGTAGTTATAAAAACACGTTTTAATCGAACGAAAAAATATATTTGAAGCGCCTTGTGGACTTATTACATTGAAATCAGTTTCTATTTTCTAATTGTATACATGCCGGATTTGTCTGACTAGTCTTATAATTATTTATTGTCCAACGTGATTACGGACGTGTCACTGACAGAGTACCTGATGTCAATGGAACGTAGTTTCTCTTTACAGCGGAAGCGGGCAGAGGACTGCAGAGTGAAGGTACCGACCGGGTGCGCCCCGCGCGGAGCCCGCCGCCCCCCACAGCCCCGAGCGCCCCGCCCGCGGTCCTGATGCCCCCCGTTGCTCCGAGCGCCTCACCCGCGGTCCTGGCGCCCCTTATGCCCAGCGCCCCCTCTCTCGAAAGTGAGTGTCGTCAACTTATCTTGTTGTTATGGACGTGTCTGGTGATAGAGTGCGAGGCCAGTGAGAGTGCGAGGCCAGTGAGAGTGCGACGCCAGTGAGAGTGCGACGCCAGTGAGAGTGCGACGCCAGTGAGAGTGTGAGTATGAAGTTGCTTTTGGACCCCACACTAGAGTAGGCCTGTCCCGTGGACACCATTTACTTGCATTATTAAACCAGGATCCAAAATATGGTCTACATTACAGTACATACTTTAACAATAGGTACTTTACTTGATATATTGGGGGGATGGAGTGAGGAGTGGCCGGGGACGTGTGATTATGTGCGTGAATGTGTTTGTGTGTGGAGGGTGTGTGCGAGTATACTAACTACTAGGTACTAACTTTTGATAGAAACTATCATATCGTACATAATGTTTTATTGTCATATCATTCAATACAAATGAACCGTTCACCCGTTGCAGCGCCGCCGCCGTCGTACAGCGAGGTGATGTTCCGCGCCGGCCCCAGCTAGCTACAGCCGCCCGCCGGCCTGCCGCTCCGTGTCGTACCGTGTCGTGTCGTACCGTGCCGTGTCGTACCGCGCCGTACGACATTTCAATACGATGGATACGAACGTAATGCCAGGCATCTCCGGCGATGAAGTGAGCACAGATAACGGCTAGAATGGACCTCCCAAATCAAATTTTTGAATAGCCTATTCTTATTCCGCCGTGAGGTGCCGGCCTTAAAGAATATCGCTACCCCGTGGATGTCGTAGGAGGCGACTAAGGATCTCAGTGGATACCTATTTAACATCTAGAAACGGCGATAGGCTCGCCATCTACCATGTTGTCCACCAAATCTTACGCCGAAAGGTGGGAACTGCCTCTGATTGAAGATGGTTCCTCTGTCTCTGTCCCTTCGGAGATTATGGACGTGATAGTTATGTACCTATGTATGTACTGTTATATGTATGTACGGCATATGCCAGCGATCTCTATTCATGCTTTACATCATGTAAAACACTTACCTAAATGCTTGCGTAGTGTCAGTTGTATGAAAGGGAAAAGGGAAGATCTTCCGCCAGGCGGGTGTCGTGCCCGGTGATCAGATGTCCCGGTCCGACTATGGATGTTTGGAACTCGTATATATGCGAAGTGCCAGGAAAATTTCGATAGCGCGTTCTACACCGATATGAGTAGGTACTAATCGTAAGGGCGCGTCGTGCGTCGCCACATTCTTATGTTAATTTTGAGTAAAATGTTATTATGAAACTGCAGGTATTTATTTTTACTATTTTTTTAGTTTTATTTTATCACAGCTGTTACACGCCGTTCCCCGGGGATCACGCGTGTTGCGGACTAGCGATAGCGGGCCAATCTGATGTCGTTTGTTAGGTGATATTATTATTGTTTTCTTTTAAGTTAGGTACTTACATTAAAATAACGTTATTTGAATAAAGGCTGGACACCTATAAGCAGGGACTTTGCTCTTAAATATGTACTATCTATTAATTTTAATGTAACAGTAAAAGAATTTTTAGAATCATTCCAGTTGTTTTTGAGAAAATACCACGGCGCAGTGAAGTGAAGGTGCGGTTACATAACAGTCGGTGACCGACCGGGCACGCGGTCGGTTACCGACTGTGTGTGGATTACCGGTCGTCGGCCGCGTCCGGCGAACGTCAAAGTGTCACCAGAGTCTATTTTTTATCCATCTTAGTCCTCAAGGTTAGCAGCGTATCAAACACCCTCCAACATTAATACAGTGAGGTGAGGTGTCTATGGGTGACGGTGACCACTCACCATCAGTTGGCCCGTTTGCTCGTCTGCTCTCCTGATATAATATAAAAAATACAGCCAAAGCAAAGTGTTTTTATAGGAAGTGCGATTTTATATTTTTCATCGAAATAAGTATGTAACTTTTTCTTATCTGTTTGCAACCGGCCACTTCACTGGGTTACTCGGTTACTATCAGACTATTGGATGCAATTGACTACCATGTTTTGGAAGTATCAAACTGCAACAACAATTTTAACTGAGACCGAACTTATAACCTCAAAAGTATTCTCATTTTTAATTTGAGCCATAGTCGGTGCTGTGTTGTACCTAGGACAGTTAAAATCGGTTGTACCTTGGACCGGGTCCTGCAATATATAAATATTGGGATTATGAATTAAGACACCAATTGATTACTTAAAGTAGGTAACTAGTCTTTAGACTAGGTAGGTATATGAAAACATTTAGGAATTATGAATAATTGTTTATCTTTTGTGAAAGTTGATTAATTTCACTTTTCGTTTTCAATTTTGAAAATTTATTTTTTATTTTGAGTATAATATTTGATTTATGTCGTTATCTATCAAATGAAATAAACAATTTAATACGTCATAACGTTTCCTTCATTTAAAACAGATATGTCCGAGCGAGGTACCACTGGGCCTGTCCAAGGTACATCGTACATGTTGTACCTTGGACACTGTTCCCTTTTTTTTTAAATAGTCAAAATATATACGTCGGAGAGTGAGGCGCTAGAGATCCTCAAAAACGGTAATATGCAGCGCTGTAATGCGTGGAACGAAAACGCAAGTCAGTCTAGTGGCAGAGCGCGAGCGGCGACTTGTGGTTTTGAGGTTATAATATGAAGAAAACAGTCGGCTCCATCCCGGCTGGTGGTGATGGTAATCAGGGCGGTTTCCCGGTGCTGATATGATCATTTTCTGGTAAGGTTGTGATGTTAAAATGACGTGAAACAAGGAATACGCAGGTCGGTATGTTATCATTGTTTTTCAGAATACTATAGCGGGGTGTAGGTGGTCCTCCACGATTGTGTGGTGTCTCCCCCGTGCTCAGGGTTGAGAGGTACACGTTCAGGTTTTCCTGATAAAGTTAGCTGTTATCCGTAACCCGGGTTAAACGTCCACATATTTCAATGGCCTTCCTTACAACTGTACGATCTGTTCACGCTATTTCTGGTGTTGACGCGTGTCTCGTCTGCGGCTTCGACATATATTTTATGTCAATACTAATGTGCAATTATTATTATACTTAAAGGTACTCAAATACCTTATCTTTACGAAACTTTATATTCAGTAATTATTGATTCGACCATTATTTAAAAAACAAACAAATATTAACTGTCCGGGGTACAACAGGTGCCCCTACTAAAAACCAACTAGAACCGTTATATTACCTCAGTATAGATTTGATAAAGAATAATAATTCTTCCTTCGTAACCGGTTTCGTGGGTACTTTTATAAAGAAAACTAATTCCTATCGCGTAAACTGGTTACGTGGTCGAATTTTTCAACTACCTTCTTATACATTTAATTTTGTCTTAGGATTTTTTGTAAATTTTGAATATTTTTAATGAAATAAAACCTTTACACAAGTTGAAACGAGAACTTTTAATTTTAACAAAATGACCGGCTGACATTGTTCTGTTTCACAATATTCACTTTACATCGTGGAGTGGGCACGAGGAGGACGAGCTCTACGTCGTTAGCACATTGCAGCGAAAACGGAACGGAGGCGGACAGAAACCATAGAAATATATTATTGATTTTCTTAATTTCTATGGGTCCGGCTCCGTTTCACCTTCGCTGCGGTGTGCGAACGGCGTCATTCACAGTATTTTGACAACGGTCTTATTTATTAAACACATAAAATATCTAGTAATTTATTTACAGTTATAAACATTTTTTAATATTTAATTGACGTAACTACATAATTAATAAAACAAATTGAGGTCACATGTTGTAGAAGTTAATTAAAGTACGTTAACAAATTGAAATTCAAACAGATCAAAAGATTGTTTAATGTCCTATATCTGTGGTAGAGTTTGTACAGGTGTAACAAAAACCCCATTTAAATCCGGAGCACCTCGTGTTCAGAATCCATAACTGAAATTTTTTGTCCTACAATTTATTGATAGTCGCAAAAAGTTTACAATATTATACAAACGAACCGAACTCGCTGGAATGGGGGGAGATCGTGCAGTAAACGAGCGCGTGGGGGACGGTCTGCGAGAGGTCAGGTATCGCAGGACAAGATCCACTTCGGATCGCTGCGCTAGCGATCCGAAGTGGTAACAAATGTTACAAACGGAAAAAAAATCCTTTTTTTTTACATTTTATCAAACTTTTTTCCTTTTTTTTTCGTATACTTATACCTATCATACAAATAAATCAGCTATAAAACTGAAACTAAAACTAAACTAAACTGTACCAAATTTACAAAATAAAAAAAATTGTAGAACAGAAGTTGTTCAGTTATGGAAACTAAACTCTACCTTTCGGATTTATAGATAGTTAGACCTATAATTAACTAAAGTGGCGCCGATACGAAATAGTTTCGGCACCACTTTTGTTAAATTCATTATACTTACACATTAACGATCATTTAGCAATCGATCGATGATTGTATTCCATCTATTAAACGATTATATTGGCGACGAACTGACGAAGCTGTCATCGTAACCATTAACTACAAACAATAATGAAGTAAACAAGTATCTACGTTTGTCTCACTGTATGTCCTTACAACAACTTTAGGTTCTATTTATCAAAATATTCTAACAACAATAATATCCATTAATGACAAGTACAAAAATACTTCTGAGAAATATACTCACTTACTCCGCTGGCGCAGTGACCCGAAGTGGATCTTGTCCTCCGATACTAAGGAGCGCCATCGC
This sequence comes from Hofmannophila pseudospretella, assembly GCA_947369225.1. Taxonomy (NCBI): domain Eukaryota; kingdom Metazoa; phylum Arthropoda; class Insecta; order Lepidoptera; family Oecophoridae; genus Hofmannophila; species Hofmannophila pseudospretella. The sequence continues at coordinate 154,263 of OX376333.1, forward strand.
TCTCTCTCGTGCAGCAGTGGCGCAGAAAGTGGACTGTCATAACGCAATATCCTTCTGTAGTCCAGTAAACACATGATTGAATCCCAGCAAGATTAGTATGACAAACAGTAGGTAGGCTACAGAGAAAATAAAGCTTGTTTGAAAATATTCTGTTCTACTTTCGCTTGATCCCTGGGGGATAACTCTAAGCTGCTTTATCTCCCGAACCGGTTGGATAATTAAGAAAGACAGAAAAGAGTATTCCAATAGAAAAAGGTAGGTATATATTATAGTTAGGTACTTCTTTTGACTGGACAGAAGAGGAAGAAGAAAGAGACAGCACTCCTCTCGGCGACCGACATAATGAAATGAAATGAAGAATTTCAACAAGACCTTCACAAGTCAGACAAATAGCTACTAGGAAAAAAACTGCATTTCCTGCAGGTTTACAATGCACGAACGGCTAAAGGATGGAACAACCTGCGTTTGTCGGTCTGCGTGTCATCTTTGTTTCCGATACGTAGAACCTTGGGATCGTCAAGGTCAAAGTGAATACTTAATAGGCATTTACTAAACCCCATGCTCCACCTTCGACATCATCCCTTATCGCCACTTACCATAAGGTGAGATTGGGGTCAAACGTTGACATCTTTGTATTAAAAATTATCTGCTTTCCAAATTCGACAGGCGTTCTGGACTAGACTTCAGCTTGTCTGCGTCGTTTAGGCGCCTATATGGCGGTCTCGCGCGCGCTGCCCGTGTGCTTGTGTTGTTGCTGCAGCTTGTCGTGTTGCTGCAGCAGGTCGTGTTGCTGCAGCAGGTCGTACGGCGGCGGGCGCTCGTCGCCGCTGTCCAGCTCCCAGTCCACGTCGCTCTCTGGAACGTCACGACAGGCTGGTTGAATGACGTCCACATACATTCATTGGTGGAGTTGCTAAAGAGATGTGGGCGTATTCCATACAAGCTTGGGCTATATTTTAATGCAATTTTGAATTTGATAAAAATAATGAGATTTTAAACTTACACAATTTGTACCTATTCATTTTCAACTTTGAAAACGGGGCTAAATCGCCTCGGTATTTAATTTATGGTAAACTATACTGAAATACTGTAAATACCGACGCGATTGAGCCCCGTTTTCATAGCTAAAAATAAATAAATATTGTTTATGCCCATAGTTGGGCCCATATTTTAAGTACCTAACTAAGATGTTAACAAGCAACAAACAAGAAGATCGCACATGAAGGAAGTTTCTCAGACACTGTACACAATTTCTAATAATGATATTGTCTAACCTCAACAGACAGACATAATATTATAATCTCTGATCTCTCAATTAATTACTTCATGGGATGGCTGATGTAATGAGGGGAAATGTACAAAAGTCCCAAGTGATCGGACCAGGTACAGGAGCTGTGAACCTCACAATCAAGAAGTATCAATACTATCAGCTCGACGCCACACACGCCACTAGCCAGCCACTGACCGGAGAAGGCGCCGGACTCGGGCCGCAGCGCGGGCGCCAGGATGTCTCCGTCGCTGGCGTGGCGCCCCCGCCCCCGAGCGCAGGGGGCCCCCGCGCACACCCGGGGGCCACCCGCGCAGTCCCGCAGGTAGCAGGCACAGCCCTCGTACCCCACGGCCTCTGCATGCGCACACAACACAGCGGAGCTGGAGGGGGCTGCTGCAGTGCTATTAGCCCCTTCCAGATACAAAAGCTCAGGAAAACCACGCAGATTATAGATAGATACACACAAGGGTTAGCTTCAAGTCTTTGGAGCTATAAGTTCTGGAGTGTGACAACATAAGGCAACAAGGCTGCAAGATGCGAGTTCAGTTTGAAAGACGTTGATATTAGAAAATCATGCACATATAAGCAACATTCTTGAACAGCAAGCAAGAGAGGTCACTGACCTACGGAGGGCGGCGGCAGGCGTGGGCTGCCCGTGGGGCCCCGGCCGCCGCGCGATTCTGCGTCGTGATGCACGGCCCCGGACCGGTCCAGCTCGTCCGCGCAAAGCTCCGAGTCTGCGTCGAACAGGCGCGTGTGGTACCTGCGGCGACGGACTCATGTTGTAGCTAGAGCAGACGAGTAAACGGGTCACCATAGACTCAGGCTCTAACCACACTATAATATTTCAGAACCTTCTAAGGCCATTCAGGCACTTCTGGACACCGATGAGTAAGCTCTGCGCATGCGACTATCTACTATCTGAAACTCATCAACTCCCTTGAACGTTCCCCGACCACTGATCCTGGCTACGGGTCTGGTTTTTTAATATGCTTCCAACCCTGGGGACAAAGGCGAAGTACCTACCTCATTTGCCGGTATGTATGCTGCCTCTTTTACCCTTCAAACTGGAACACAACAATACAAGCTTTGCGGCAGAAATAAGTAAGAAGGTGGTGGTATCAATCCAGGCTCGGTCGGTGAAGAGTCCACCGACCTTTCCAACACTTCGCTTAACTCAGTAACTAATGTTGCTGTGCTAAATCTACCTACTTATTTATTTTATTACTTTACTTTACTTTTTTTATTCAACTCTTAATTCCATGCAAAAGTAGAACGCGCTATTGATGTTTTCATTGAATTTTGCACATACCTATACCGACTTTCAGCATCTACTGTTGGACTAGAATACCTGCTTAGTGTGATCTTCTTCTCATTAATTATCAAGGTTTTCCTTCAAATATTCTAATAATGTAGGTATCCCTTTATCATTAACAAATAAAAACGTTCTATTATATTCTTGCATTCTGAACAGTAGGAACCTACCTTTCCAAACCGCCAGCAGTATCTCCCCCGCTCCGTTCGTCAAGCCCGGTCCGGGGCCGCTCTTTAGATTTAATAGACTCATTGAACGATTGCTTGGCCTCCTTAGCTCGGTGAGACCTGGCCCCTACGTCATTGTCGATATCGAGTGTTGAGGTGGACCCGCCGGGGGTGGCGTCTATCTTCGCATCTCCGATGTAGAAGTTGGTCATACTGCTCTCAGTGGCGTCTGTGTCTTTGACATCATCCGTGGTGGCCTCCTTTGTGGTCCTATTTCGGGAGGACTTGATGTTGGTGTGATGCTTCTTGCAGCTCAGTCGCTCCTCGCTCCGGAACTCCTCGGCGGAGCTGGACTCGGGCTCTGCGCGCGGCGCCTCGGGGCTGCTGCCTTCCGAGTCCTCAGCGGCTAGAACGATAAGTACTAACATTAACAAAGTGGACTACTATTTTCTTAAATAAAGATTTACCTATATATTTATAGCCGGACATTATTGGAGAAACAAAAGCAGCTCAACTCCGATGGCTCGGGCACGTCGCTAGGGGTGGATCGTGCAGTAACACTAGCGTATTTGAGACGCCCGAACGGATGACGTCCGGTCGGACTTCCCAGATACAACTGGCGCGGTGAGGTGGAGAAGGATCTGCGAGAGCTTCAGGCGCCTGACTGGCTCGAGACTACGCAGAAGAGAGAGCTACAGCGCTCTTTGGTGTCGGAAGTCAAAATCCACGTTGAGTGGTTACGTCAGCGGAGTGAGTAAGTAGTAATTTATAGCACTTGCGTGTGTAACACACATACCTCTGTAACATAATGGTAAGTACTTAGAGCTTTTAGAAAGGTATTCGGGTATGAGGTAAAATCGGTCTCTCTCTCTCTCTATCACACATTCGCGTAATAACCGAATACGACCGAAGTCTCCTATAAGAGCCAAATCTTTTTCTAGAGCTCACGGACTGTATTTATTTTTATATTATTTAGAGCACCTGCGCGTGTGAGGTCCGTGGGTGACCGGAGCGGGATGTGCAGGTCTCTAGCGGAGCGGTCCCAGGCGCGGCGGTGCAGCACCTCGTGGATCACGGACGGTGCCGAGTGGTAGCGGGCTTCGGGAGGGGAGCGGTCGGAGCGTCGCCGCGGGGGGAGCTCCTCGTGGGAACGGTGCGCCGAAAGAGGCTGCTTACTGCTGCCTGCGGGGCGGACAGTGCGGTCATGAGGCGAACTTCAAACGGCTTCGAGACTTCGCGCACAAGTGCCACCGAATACGGAGCAGGCTAGAGCAGGAAGAAAAGAGAAAGGAGCAGCCCTCCACCGAAGTCGTGAACGTGTCGTAGAAGTACTAAGTGGAAAATGTTATAGCATAGTACACGAAGACTGCATCGGTATGGAAGGCGGGCACCGTCGATATGGCAATTGTTTTCGGCAACCGTAGCGATGGAGCAAGGTATCCGTGATACACCTTGAAGGGCGTACGTCAGGATCTATACATGACATGCGGCTAATCACTGCATCTCCTATTTCTTATCAGTCGTATCAGTCATCTGGTCCACTGGTGCCAGGAAATGGAAGACGAGAGAGTGGATCTGCACCGGCGCAACTGCTTGTACACTTTAATAATTCACGCGCTGATGACTCCTGCTGTGTTACTGGAACCTGAGACAAAAGTCCTACGGCGATGGAGAGACGGTGGTGAGGTCAGGATTACGATGTATCCGGGCCTTAGCTGGACCTCTGCACGTAGGCGATCAGACGAGAGTGGTCGCTCCTGGAATCGACTGAGGCGGGAGGTCAGGTTCGGCAGCACGTCTGATGACAAAGCAGCCCTGTTTAGGATCGCTCTGCTTTCCCCAATCCGGGGAGGGGCCTAGAAAAGGTGGCCTAAACATTGTCCGTCTCACCTAACCCCCAGCTGTCAACCGCGGGCGGCTGGTCATCGATCACACGCGGTCGAAAAAAGAAACAACAGCAAACATCAAATAACCATCTATTAATAGGAGCATGGAACGTCCGAACCCTCATAGATGACGATATAAACTTGTGTCCTGAACGAAAAACAGCTCTCATTGCAAGGGAGTTGAACCGGTACAATATAGATATCGCGGCAATAAGTGACAACAGTGCCGGACAACTCTACTGCGATCGCTGTGACCGGGTCTTCAAGAGCAAGTTCGGATTCGCCAGCCACATTCGAGCGCATGCTAGGAACTGAAGGGGGTCGCCGTCGTCGGTTTCGACGAGGAGGACTATACAGGGTGTAACATTAAGAACGGTCAGTATGGGAAAGTCTGAAACTATAAGACATACGAAGATCTGTTCTTAGGAACCATGTCATCAATTTTAGTAACAAGAAAAACTGTATTCATAAATTTTTAAAAAAACCTATACTCAGCCTGGGAATCGAACCCGGTTGTTTTGAAAAAAAATCCAACACTATTTCTATTTAGATATCGATTGTGTAGGTCTTAAGGAATAAATGTTAGTATGAAACGTGATGTGAAGCAGCCATAGAGACAATTTTAACGCAAATTCACCACCTGAAGATACAAAATTCAATAGTAAGATCGTTACCTAAACGAGTTGAATGTTGTATTTTACAAAATGGTAGTCATTTCGAACACCTACTAAAATAAATTAAAAGATATGGAAACAATGCGTTTTATTAATTTTAAACATCACGTTTCATACTAACATTTATTCCTTAAGACCTACACAATCGATATCTAAATAGAAATAGTGTTGGATATATTTTTTTTCAAAACAACCGGGTTCGATTCCCAGGCTGAGTACAGGTTTTTTTTAAATGTATGAATACAGTTTTTCTTGTTACTAAAATTGATGACATGGTTCCTAAGAACAGATGTTCGTATGTCTTATAGTTTCAGACTTTCCCATACTGACCGTTCTTAATGTTACACCCTGTATATATATATATATATATATATATATATATATATAAGTGGGAAATGTGCAAAATATGTACACTGGATGATAATTTCTTTCCGTTCGACGTTTCGGCCATAAGACCTCGTCGTCGTAAGGCCAAGTAAGAAAAAAAGAAAAAAGTGCAGTCACACATGATGAGCCCAAGAGGACGATCGACTGTCATCGTTGCTTTACGCCACGTTCCTCATGGCCCATCCAGGGTACTTTTATTGTCTGTGTTACAGAGGTCGCTGTGATGTGCCAGAAGCTCGAATAACTCCGCAATAATACTATAGCGAGGGTTTTTATTTATCTGGTTACGGTACTCTTTTCCAGACTTATTTTCTTATCGCTACCAATGTAGGCATATTTTGCAATATATTTTTATTGTTTATTTATTTATTGCATTTTTATACCTTACAAAATATACATGTCAGCGCAAACAACAAGTGACGTCATAGTGCACGTGCAATGCCCACCTGCGCTTGCGACGAAGCAAACACGCAGCAACAGCCGATACCACGTGATGCTGCCCGCCACTACCTGGCCTCTATAAAAGCGGGCGCCCGACCCAAGGTGGCATCATTCACTTGCGACTCGTCGACGAGGCAGTCGGACTTGATATTTTATTAGGGAATATTGCATTTCCGAATAATTAACCGTAACTGGTTGCTATCAGGGGACTCTCGTATGGCCGGTTACTATTGTCTAACCGGTGACTAGTGGTTGCTATTGAGACGGTTGACTAGTTAGTGTCGAGTAACTAGGCAGTAACTAATTCGCTGTTAAATAACTCTAAAATAAGTTGATTGAGTCAATATAGTTATTAAATTATATTTCGCTGTTTTTAAAAGCAAAAATAGAACCACAGGGTGAGGACCACCCGGAGAATGATAGCGGGCCATCTATGCCCTTACCCTCAGATCTGACATACATGAAAAATAATCCAACAGCATCATTAAACGCGCATACGCATTTACAAATTGTCGGACAAGTCCGATGTATTCACAGTTCTTTGTAAGAGATATCTACAAATGGCTTCCTAGACTGAAGCAATATGTACCGGACTACCAGGTACCTAGTCAGACATTCACCTGAGGTGCTGGGCAGTTGAAGCGACGCGGCGCTGGCGGCGAGCCGCTTGCTGAATACCTCGCCCGAGCGCCGCCGCCCGCACGACTCTGAAAATATCATTCATGTTAAATTTTACAATTTAATTTAAAATCTTAAGTAACCTCCTGTCGGTCGCTGGACTGACGCTCTTAAAGATTCCCATTAGTGTGGAACTTCGTCGCCGGTCAGCGAAGTACGTAACTATAGACGCTTCCTCGGACCTACATATAGATAGATTGAAGTTGTATTGCACTGCGTTCAATTTAAAAACACTCTGGTATGAGGGTCTCATTTCGTGCGTCAAATGTGTCATTTGGGCGATCACTGGCGCCCACCGTGGACTGACCGTATGGTACGCTTGTTACACACCGTTCGCTATGGTCGGCTTCCGCGGACGCTTCCCCTTGCTCGACGTATCTGAAAGGTAGAAACAAAATATTTTAAACAGGTCGAAACTGCAAAATTGTCGAATTATTTAAAATATCCATTTATTAATTAATAAATCGATCGATTAAGTTTTTACGTAGGCGGGCCTTAATCCAATTTTGCTACAGCGGTGATCAAGTCAACGCTATAAGCACTGTTTATTTTATTTCCTCATAGGTGTCCATATCTAAGTAGAAAGTTGTCATCATAGTAAGGATCGTCCGGTACCGGAGCTGCCATCGTCGGGCCAGCAGCACAGCCAGCACAGCAGTAGTAGCGGCGCGCAAACCTTCGCACCGAGCACTTCGGCCGCTGTGTCTACGCCTGGGTCGCCCACGCCCATATTGCACCTGGCAACGTCAGCAGGTATTAGTCACCAGTCCACTTCCTCCTTTAAGCTATATATACAGCCACAATGATACATCAGCGTTTCTCCCAGGACGTACCTTCTGAACCTGTTCTCAACTCTTCCCATACAGTCGCTGTACAAACTGCAGGAAGCGTAGTGTACGTCATTTAGTGTTTGCGATACGCCATCTCCACTCAAAATCTCATCCCAGTGATAAAAGGTTATAGATACAGATAAGGAAGGAAAACACGTTACCGACATGAATAAGATTAGCAAGCTGAACTGGCAATGGGCCGGTCACATCTGTCGCAGAACCGACAACCGTTGGGGGAGACGAGCTCTAGAGTGGAGACCGCGTTTGGGCAAGCGTAATGTGGGACGCTCTCTGCTAGTTGTAGCGACGATCTGCGAAAGGTGGCTGGCAGCGACTGGATGAGAAGAGCCGAAGATCGGGTTCAATGGCGCGCCATGGGAGAGGCCTATGTCCAGGAGTGGACTAGAGAAGGCTACTGATGATGATAATGATGCACGTGGTTCGAACATTTTCCAATAAATTCCAAGTGATAGTACCAATAGAAACTTTTTCGCAGATGGCCCACGAAAGTGTCCTCCACCTCATCCTCCTCGTTGCTGTCCCTACGGACGGAGTGACCTTTACATGTGACGGGTCGCATTCTGGTAATCGAGTAGGTACACTAAGTGTCATAAGTCAATTAAAGTTCTACTTTCTTATTTATTCATAATGAGACGCTAACTTACGTCTACGAAAACCGAGGAAGGTCTGTCTGCGTTTTGAGGAAGTGCAACGGGCGCATTTGGCGAGCATGTGGAACTAAACCGGAGCAGTGGGTCGAGGTCGCGATGAGACATGAGAGAGATAACAGGATACTAGAACGAGTGCATCAGGAGATATCGGGGACACACTCTCACTAGGAATAGGTACTTTAGATGCGTGCTGCACACCAATGCTGCACACATAATCGGTCAAGGTGAGGGTGTCAGTACTTAACAGTATTCACCTTGGGTGAAAAAAAATATCTCCCACGGGCGTTCTTTCTTTTAATGCCTCTTTAAATAGTTCGGGCGTAGAATCATCTCCCAGGGATCCGCCTACCTTAACTGATAGCGTTATTTTCACGTCAGAGTACTTGACTGTCGATCCTGGCTCACAGGGCCAAAGGGAGAGGTGGAGGCGGGTTTGTCCCGTAAATAGTAAAAGCGAAGATGGTGAGACGATCTGGATGGTTTTCGCAGACACTGACCGTAGGTTTCACGAGATAGGGACACTGGAAAGATTGAAACGAGGCCTTTGCCCAGCAGCGGGACGGTGTGGGTTGACATATATAATGATAAGAATTCTGACCTTGTAATGATAACAGAACATTTATACGTACGGTGTCCTCAGTAAGTCGAAGTAAACCTCGAACAAATCGCACCAAACTACAGATTTCTCTTGAGTTTCTTCATAGCGAGCCCTCACACGACCGACTGAGCCCCGACTCCCGCACGCCGCGGCGGCGACTGGCCGTCAGTGTCGATGTCAGCAGTGCCGCGGCGTGTGAGGACATCCCGACTCTCCACGACGAGAGGAAAACTCCCGCTGAGGTCGGGGATACACTGGATGGGAAGGATTTAGCACATTCCGGTTTCTGCCTAATCGCAAATTAGCAAAGTATAGATGAAAAGATCCGATAGGAATAATCGGAAACATCGTTATGGGCTTTTATTATAAGTAGGTATACGATATATGTTCCTGAGATATCGACTGGCTTTTGTAAACCTTGTGAGACAGGAGCTATCATCGCTTAAATGGAGATAATATTTGTGGACAGACTACATAGTTACAGAAATTGGTAGTCGAGATCCATATTCTCATTAAAAATACAGGGTTTTATGACTAAATAAGGCCCCTAAACCAATGTTTATTTGTTTATACGAGAGATAAAGTTTTCTCTTGGTGCTCGACTTGCCCTCCTAGCCAAGAACTGGATATCCCCGGTCCAGCTGGTGCCAGATATAAGAAAAAACTTAATCTTATCTACCTGTTTAGACATACCTCGGTGTGCGCCCGCCCTACCCGCGGCGCCGGAGTGTCGCGCGACATCGATCTCTCAAACCCCCCCCCCCCCCCCGCTCCCGCATCCCTCCCTCCCCCCTTCACCCCCCTCTCTCTCGCTCACACCCAGCTACTCCAGCCTATAACTATTGCCAAATGGGTTACCCTGTACACTTTCGGCAGGTTGTCATACTTACCTAACCTTAGTATAGGTAATGGCCGCAGCAACTCGTGCTCAACAAAACATTCCATTAGTATGAGTCTAATATAACACTAAATTTAAAAACTAGGAAGGACTGCATAATGAAATGTGACAGAAGGAAAATTTTAACTCTTAAAGCGAGAGCTGACTCTAGTAACACTTGAGTTTCCCATTCCTCCCAGTGACTCTAACGAGGCTAATATAACGAGGTAAATCTGAGGTAGAGTCAAATAGAAGGAATGAGGATGAACGAATGACGAAACAGGTATACGAATCGAAAATGAGTGGAAGGAGAATCCGGAGTCGTCCCAGGCTGACCTTTAAAGATTGACCTGATCAGTTGACAGTGCTCTTAGATTTTAATATACAGAACAGACGACCCCTACGGTGAACATGGCGGGAAACGACGAATGACTGTAATGTAAAGGAAGCAAGAGAGCGTGCCCAGACAGAGATTCGTGGCGCTCTGTTTTCTCTGCCTACCCCGCAAGGGACAGCGTGAACGTATGTAATATAGAGCCAAATGAGGTCCCTAGTTACCACGATAAGCAAGTACCTACAATCAACATCGTAATCTGAGTAGCATTCTACATCTGGCTCACAACACAACCGTAAACTGATGGAAAGTTTCTCCAGTGACGTTACGTCCTCCCGCCGATTCCGCCCCATTCCAAGACCCCCAAGCCCGCCCAGTCTACCGGCTCTACAGCCACACGGATGTCGACCATCATGAAGGAACGAACGCCTGGGGAGGACTACTTTTTCTTTCATCCGTGTCTAAAGGGATTAATTACGTAAAGATATAGCGATTTCAATTTGCTATGCTCTTACGTATATACGATTTTGAACGTTCACTCCAACGTACTTTTTTACTAGTATCATATTTTATTGATCAGGCTACTAACAGGTTTGCGAAAGTTTTGAAAATGGACTAAGTACCTACAATATTTCTCCGACTTCCAAATCGATCGCTCAATACACGTTGAGGCTGAAGAATATTTTTCAAACCCAATTTCGAAATGTGAACAACCATTTTCACATGAAGAAACGAACGTCCGCCCCTGTGGAAAGGGAGACTAAGTACGAGTATTTGTTCTTTCATCCAAGCTTATTGAACAACACAAAGTTTTTTGGAAGTCGGAGAATTTGACATTCATAATAGCATCTCCCAGTAAAAGTCCGGCGAATATATTTGTTAACACCCTATGTAATTTGTACCCTAGGCTACAGCCCGGGGTGCCTGGGCCCAGCCCAGCATCCTGTAATACCTAGGTCGAGTCTGCGCGACCTGTGTGGTAGACTGTGCTTACATCTAGACCGGTACACAGTACAGAATTACTTAAAAACGGTATCTCATCTTCATTCTCATCTCGTAGTGAGACATCTCTGAGAAATTACATCACAACACAATTGTCTCCTGCTTGGGCGAAGCGGGGTCAAGAACACAAGATTCTTCCTGAAAAAGATTTCTAGGACGAGGGAGGATCGTGCAGTATTTTAAAACGAGCATATGTTGGACGTCCGGACGGACGTCCCAAATACCGCGGGCGCGATGAAGTGGAGAAGGATCTGCGAGAGCTCTCCAGGCGCCTGACTAGAATAGAATAGAAATACTTTTATTGTCAAATACTCATAATTTTTTTACAAAAAATTTAAAATTAAAGTACAAAGCACTATATTTCGCAAAAGGGGGGAAAGTCAGCAAATGCTGACATACTCGGGTACCAAATATGCAGCGCTGTTTTTCATTTCCCCCCTTATCCCAAGAGACTGCGCAGGAGAGAGAGCGATGGCGCTCTTTGGCATCGGAGTCCAAGATCCACTTTGGATCGCTGCGCCAGCGGAGTAAGTAGGTATAAATATAACTACTAAATCCACAGAAAAATTGAGTCCTCTGTCTTTTCTGAATCACCTCTAACTAAAATAATTTAATAATCCAAATCAAGATCCAATCAAAAGGCAAGAGGACACACCTTCACCAGCCAGAAAATAAACCGAAAAATTATTGGTATACATCATGACATTTGCACCTCTCGCATGAGAGTCGTATATAATCTTTGAAATAGAGTTACTGTAATTATCGACTAAGCCCTAAGTTACACTGTGGTAATGCCCAGGCCGCCCGCACCCAGCAAACCCCCGCTGCGTTGCCCGCCGTACGCGCGTGCGCGGCGGCCGCCCACGCCCTGCACTGTACGACCCCACTTTGTTTATATTCTCCGCACCGCACGCCACAAGGAACCAGAATTACCACTCAGTTGCTACATTTAGTGAACACAAGGACTGTTTACTGAACATATTGTTTGTTGCTACAGCTGATGTAACTAACATGTGTTGTGAGGATTGCAGTGTTTTAAATTGTGGTATTGATTGTGTGACGGACCTCCGTGTGTAGGCCTGGGATTTTGGCTCGGATTTCTGGTACCATCTGGTATGTAAAAATTTGTTAATTTACTTATTTGCTGAAGTATTTGGACTATTCATCTATTTTATGGTAGAATCAGCAAACGGGTTTATTTACCTACATTACTTTCCTTACACTTACTGAGTTTAGGGTAAAATTGATCGAATAGTGTAAACATAGCCTTGTCCTAGAAGAGCCGCACATACTCACGTACCTATGATATGGTATGATATGATCCTAAAGAGAGTTGTTCAAGAATATTCAAGATCAATAACACTACTTATAGTGTGTGTTATTTCAATAAAGTTCTATTTTTATTTTTTTCTACAACTAAGTAATAAATTTTGTTGCCCTTGAAAACCGTACGCTGGTACCCACTAGCGTTTGTTAGGAGGAGACTAGACTAGCCGGAGCAGTGTCGGTGGTGGGTCCCGTATTACACGGTACACGGGGCCCAGCAACAATCCATAACCCTTCTTATGCTACGCAAGAGGGCTGCTAACTGCAAAACGTCATTTTCAAAAACAAGTCAAATTGGATTTCGTGCGTTTTCTGGAATTCTTCTTTGTATTGGAGTTTTCTTGTATTTTCATAAAATTCCAGAAAACTATGTTGACGCGTTCTTTGTTACTCGTATATCTCGAAAATAACGTTTTGCATAGTAACTTGGCAGAGCATTGAAGTCCTATTTTGCAACAACTTGATCATTGAAATGTTCTTTCTGTTCGTTCCGCTGTGTGCACTATTACGTCAGGCCGTCACTCAGTGGCTAGTGGCCATGCGTAGACATGCTCCGCTTACTCCAGTAGGTACCTACTGTTACTGGACTGTCAAGTTAGGAGCCAAGTCGAACTGGTCCGACGAAACTGTTACAAGAGTGGAAATGGGTAAAATGCATATTACGAGTACCTACACTTGACTAAACTCAGCGACTAATTAGTCAATGATTTAGTTGATTAGTCTGTTTATAAGTTGTAAATCAGACGCATTTCCATGAGGAGGGGGTCGGGGGGGGATGTCAACACATCGAACTAGCAGGCTTTCGGAGTGGATATTCCACCATCGACCACATCCTTACCGTCAAATAGCTGACGGAGAAATGCCAAGAGTACAACCAGCCTCTGCGTTTGGCCTTCGTTGACTATGAGAAGGCCTTCGACAATGTTGAACACTGGGCTGTGTTTCATGCTCTCCATCGCTGCCAAGTCGACGCACGGTATGTGGATGTACTCCGGGAGCTGTACAGGTCAGCCACGATGCAGGTGCGCCTGCATGAACTTACGAACCACATTTCAATTCAAAGAGGAGTGCGTCAAGGAGACACCATTTCACCCAAACTATTCACTGCTGTCTTAGAAGACGTAGTAAAACACTCGATTGGGATAATAAAGGAATTACCATCAATGGAGTCTATTTGTCGCACCTCCGTTTCGTGGATGACCTAGTACTGTTTACTGAATCCCTGGATGATCTCCGTGACATGCTTCAAAACCTTTATGAGGCTTGTTTACAAGTTGGCTTGAAGATGAACATGTCCAAGACCAAGGTAGTGTCGGGCGTTTCTGGCGTCCCAAACCCCACAATAGTTGTGGGGAATGAGACGCTAGAGATGGGCAATCTATCTTGGGCAATGTTTATCTTTTGGTAAAGAATAGCAAGCGAAAGGATCTCCAGGAGAATACAGCTGGGATGGGCGGTATTCGGCAAGCTCGATGAAATCTGAGGGATAGAAAAATGCCACAATACCTGAAGACCAAACTGTTTAACCAATGTGTTCTGCCCACCATGACTTACGGTGCCGAAACATGGACGCTCACAAAAGAAGCTGTGCACAAATTAAGGGTCACACAAAGGGCCATGGAGCGTGCCATGTTAGGTATCACCCTAATGGACAAGATCTGCAACACAGCGATTCGACAACGAACTAAAGTCCTAGACGTGGGAAAGCGGGTTGCGACGATAAAATGGCGATGGGCGGGACACTTGGTTAGACGTGGTGATGGCCGGTGGACCAGAGCCCTCACTGAGTGGTGGCCAAGGTTGGGGAAAAGAGGAGTAGGTCGTCCAGCAGCCAGATGGGCGGATGACATCACCAAAGTCGCATCGAAGACCTGGATGCGACTAGCACAGGATCGTATAGGGTGGCACAAAAGAGAGGAGGCTTATACCCTGCAGTGGGACGACATGGGCTGATGATGATGTAGATGAGAAGCCGTTCTGTATGTCGAATGCGCCAGAAACATTTCATATACTTACATTACATATAATGCTTTGTACTATAATTTTAAATTTATATGATTTGGCAATAAATATATTTCTATTTCTATTCATCTGCCGTATCGAATGTCCCGTGAAGGTAGGAACGGTAGACAATTATTTTTTTCAATGTCCAATCTTGGTACTCGTTTTCCAGGTGGTTCCACCGTCCGACAATGCAGCCGACAACGCGTCCGTGGTCGGCGTGGCAGGGCTGGGCGGCGGCGCGGCGAGAGCTAATGGCGCGCTACCAGCAGCGGCGCCGCTACCGCCCGCCCGCGCAGGTGCCGGCCGACAGCGAGGGGGCGGGCGCGGGGAGCGCGCGGCGTGAGCTCGACGTCGACTGGGCGCGGCTGCACTTCCCCGAGCTCGCCATCTACATGCCCAACCAGATACGACACATGATCAGGTGACGTCACGACGGGTACGGCGATTAGTTCATCCATTCAACTCGCCGACTGATGTCGCTGTAGAACGCGTTATCGAAATTTTCAATGGACTTCGTATACAGGTATACAAGTTCCAAACATCCGTTGGTGGACCGGTTTCACCAGGCGGGGTTTTGTGCCTGGTCCGCCTGTTGGAAGATCTTCCCGTTTCCAATTCCTCCTTCCTCTTCGGTTTTCTGTCATCTGTAGGTATACCTTTCAATCACTTCTTACAAAACTGCCGCCTCTCACCGCACCGCTGTATGCGCCCGTCCGACCTTTGGAGCAGAGCCCTGTCCAGGGAATCAGGGAACTGATAAGCTACTGATACATAGAAGGCCGCTAAGAGCAAAATGTGATATTCACGAAAATAACAAAAAATGCGTCAAATTGGTTTTCTACAATTTTCACAGAACGGTTATCCTCACGCGCGGAGAGACTCATTTCCGTGCATTCAAATTACTATTACTTTTAATTTGAAAATCGTTAAAATTAAGCGGAGAACGCCTGCTTCTGAGAAAACCGAGAATTCCAGAGAACACTAGAATACCAAAATGGAAAAGGCATCAACTTTTCCGTCGTTTTCTCTAACACCATCTTTTGTAGTGGTAGATCCTATTGTGAAGGATCGTCTGCGGTGGTACCACTCTCTTATCTGTTTCAGTCGTGAAGCAGCAATGCTTGCATTTCTGTGTTTCGGTGTGAAGGGTAAGAGAGCCAGCGTAATTACCGGCACATGAGGCAATCCATCTTAGTGTTCAAGGTTAGCAGCGCATCAAAACCCTCTAATATTAATACAGTCTACAGATGTCTATGGGCGACGGTGACCACTTGACATCAGGTTTACTCGTCTGCGCTCCTTATTCAGTAAAAATTAAAACTTAGCGGCCTTTATGTGCCAGACGTTCTGTGCTGCTTAAACTTTGTATACTTCTGTATCGTGTACTGTATTCTGGTGTTTACAGCGCTAAATAAACGTTTTCAATTTCAATTTTATCCTCGCCGAGTGACCACATACACTTGCTTCTTTGCGGCTCTGGTATCTATCACTCCAGACCGCCTATATATCACTTACAGTATCGAGGCACTTCCGGGACCGTCCTTTTACCGTTTGTTCTGTGGACGCGGCAGGTTGGAGGGGCCCCTGTCGCGGCCGTCCCAGCCGCTGGTGCTGCCCACGGTGCCGGCCGCCTGGCTGCGGCACCTGCAACGCGAGCCCACGGCGCGCTGGCGGCCAGACCCCACGGTGAGTGTACCACAAAACGGAAGACTTTATGGTCAAATATATGACGATGGGAAGCTTTTATCGCAGTGAGCTCGAGCGGTAGCGCCGATGGGGGAATCCCATTTGCCGAGGGGGGAAGTGGGAATCCTTTTCCTAAATTTAATATTATTGACATTGTATATATATTAATGAAATTCCCTTTATCTTTTCTGTTTTCTTCTCAAAATCTGTATAAACATTATTAACTTGTGAATACGGTGTATATACCCGTGTAACCTACACTTTTATACAATAAATCTTATCTTTTTCCTAGTGCTAATCTGTTTTTATTAAGTCCGGGGCCCAAGGTAGCGTGGAATCCCCGGGAGGGACCCGCCTACCTTCACTGGTAGGCGTTGTTTACAGGTCAGATTACTACTATCGATCCTGGCTCATAGGAGTAACAGTGGAAGAGGAGTGGAGGGTTTGTCCCATTAAAAAAAAGACCACGTTGAGACCACCACCTGGTTATATCTACACTGCCCTGATACAGAAGAAAGCCGTTAAGTGTGTGGCGACTCACGCGCCGAAACAATTAGTTCACTCATCTCGCCGACAGATGTCACTGTAGAACGCGCTATCGAAATCTTGTATTGTTTGTATTGTATTGTAATGTCAGTTGTATTACGTCATTCCATCTCCCTCACAGCGCGTTCCACAAGTGCAAAACGTGATTGTCGAGAAAATGGCAAAAAACTCACCAAATTGGTATTCAATTTGAGTGTATTTTGAAAATTCCCGAGTTTTTTGGAATTTACATTCCAATTCCAGCTCTTTTTGACATTTCGTAGACAACATGTTTTGCACTTAGCGGCCTTCTTCCGTATCAGGTCAGTCCGGCACAAGACGCAGGGCCCCATATTACGAAACAATTATGCTTGAAATGACAAGAAGTTTTGTTTCGGTAAATAGATCCAGGTTTATTAAGGTTTAAAAAACCGTAAACCTACTCGGAGGGTTTGGAACATAGGTGAAAAAGAAATAGAAATATATTTATTGCCAAATAGGTACTCATATAAATTTAATATTGAAAAGATGATGTTATGAGTAAATACGAGTATAACAGTACCAGACTTAAACTGTTAATTTGGATTTTATTTTAGACAGTTAAATTGGCCGTGCGGCCTTGACACACAGAGAATACAGCAAACATAGACTAGAAATATCTTATACTTATAGTATTGCTAGCCTAAGGTTACAATTACAAACTACTTTTTTATGTTCGTAATAATTTTTGAACACTACACATTGCCTGTTCTCAGCTGGTGCCGCCGGTGCCGCCGCCCGCTGCGGGCCCGGCGCGCGCGCTGTCCTGGTGGGAGGGCGGACTGCCCGTGGGCGCCGTGCTGCTGGCACTGCTGGTGCTGGTCGTGCGGTTGGCAGACAAGTGGCTCGACACCAACATCTTCAAACGTGAGTGTACCTCCCTTAAAACTATTGGTGGAGTTATTTACAGATACCGGTATACAGGAGCGAAATAAAATGTATTAAACTTTGTATACTTCTGTATTCTGGTGTTTACAGCGCTAAATAAATGATTTCAATTTAATTTTTTTTTTCAATTTTAAGTAAATATTTTTTTGAGATTTTCTCGAGATTTCCTCCTCCTTGCGTCGTAATCCTCAATGCTGAGGGTCGCGACCTCCCTTGGGTATCACCTTCTGACGATAGAAATCCCCAAACAATGCCATTTTAGACTTGTAATTACACTCTGACCGGAAACTAAAAAACCCTATCAAGAGGGCGCCACTGGTAGTTTTGTGATCTGTGTTACGGAGTTGGCTATGAAAAATATAGTACCATTTAATTCCGCAAATGGCGTGGGTTATTTAGTTTCTGGCCAGGGTATAGAGGATTTTTCCTTCGTGAAATAGGACCCTGCTATCTTGGTGGAGTTATTTTCAGTGAACGATATAGAATAGAATAGAAAAACCTTTATTAATAGACCATATATAAAAATATGTACAAAATATCACAAAATGAGTCGGATTATAAATTGACCATATTTTACATTCTGACAAGTGATAACATATGATATGATCTATTAAAAGGGCCAAGTTCAGCTGAGTGTCGCCAGATGTATAGATCCTATACCTCTACCGACGCTGGTTTTCAACTTGACCCTTTCCAACTTATAACTATAGAGAGCAACAATGTCGTTATGTCTGTTTGTCTGTCGTATCGGCTCATCTCCTTATACAGGATCACGGGTAGAGTAGAGACGAGTGGCATGTGAGAGAGGAGGCTTATCTTATGCGCAGTGGGCGGATACGAGCTGTGTGAGATTTTCTCAAGAACTACGCGAGCAATCTAGAAAATATTTCACTAGCATATCGTTTGGACTTTAAACTGTTGAGCTGCGAAAGAATTTTTGAAATCCGAACTGTCGTTTTTGAGAAAATCTCAATAACTTGTCTGCGATTTTGTGAGAAGATGAATGAATGAGTTGTAAGTTGTTTTATCTTTGTAGATTATTGTATTTTTGCTACTGTTAAGATAGTATACTATACATTAAGTACTGTATTGTGTCAAGCACATGAAAGTTTTAACTGTATTGCTGTGCAATTTTTGTAATAGTAAATAAATAAATTTATAAACTAATTGCTCCGTTTACCATTCTCTGTGCATAACCTTTACCTGTTAATCATGTTACGGTGCTGACTGAAACACAAAAAGATGGTGATCTAGGAAGAGAATGAATGTTTTATTGAGTCATAGGCTGGCATCCCATTTTAAGCAAAACTATAAAGTAAACTCTTTACTAGACATTGACAGATGACTTTTCTTCCTTTTTTTATTTCCCTTATTAGATTTTACCACAAACAGGCGGCAAGATCAACTTGATAGACTCTATCTAGTGAGATAAAGAAATGAACATTTAGCTAGTCATTCCGGTCACCGCACCAACTGTAACTATATATTTTTTTAATTTCAGTGAGGAGACGGCAGTCAGAGGAGTGGCCCACGCCCAACGTCCTCGCGACCAGCCGTGAGTAGTTATTTAATCTTTCTTTTTTGCTCTGCCTTCGGTTCTACATCGGTACTAAAGGGGGCCTGTCTGAATCATTTGTGCAATGCAATATTTGCATAGTACGTTGGCCTGAGCTAGACTGGAGTCAACGCCATACAAGAGCATTAGTTTTAAGTTTTTAATTATATTTTTATTTAGTTTCTACGTTATGCATTATACTTAGGTACTTACATCTTTTTAAATAAACCTCAAGACTTTAACCCAGTTTACATCACATTAATAGCGTTTACATTTTTTTGGTCCTTCGAGCCGGATTGTGTCAGCGTTTCTCGGTAAGCGTTTTAAAACGCTTTAGTTAACTAAAGCCTACCCTTTCATTACAGATCGACCGAGAACCGAAGCAGACTCGTTGAGCGCGAACCCTCGCCTGGCCGACGCCGACTTCCCGTCGGACTCGACCGACGCGGCGAGCGCCGACCTCCCTCCCCCTTACTCGGAGTGCGCGGACGCCCCCCGCCCCAAGCCCCCTCCCCTCGTCCTACACGACGGGCCTCCCCCTCCTTACTCCGCCTGCTACGTCGCATACTCCAATCCCAAAGACGGAAACCCTTCGGTACACTTCTACAACAGTCGGAGACAAAACTTATTCGGCAATAGAGGCAACGGTCACTCCAGTTTCGATAACACTGGAGACAGAGACGGCGATACCGGACCGAGTGCAGCTTCCGAAGGTTGTGACGTCAACGCCGGTAGAGAGTACGTGTTTGATAATGGTAGGATAGTCCAGAGAGATGCTTCGCACCGGAGTGAGAATGTACCGGGGGACGATAACTCTGGAGTAGTCAGAAGTGTTGAGAATAGTAGCCAAAGGGGAGACCCCTCGGCGCGCGAGACGTTTCTCGTAGTATAAAGATTTAGAATAACGGCTTTTATGTACTGTAAGTGTAAGTTAATGCTAGGAGATAAGTCTGTAAAATAGAAACGATATAGACATGAATGACATGGAAGTAACGGTACATCAATTGAGATGAAAAAGGATATTTTTTCATCAGGCGAGGGGTTATGCCTGGCGATCGGGGCCACAATTTACGAAATTACAATCCTTCCTGGTATTTACAAGCCAAAAATGGCAACACTAATAAAATCCCCATTGTAACTGTTGCCATCTTAAACTTGTAAATAAAAGATCGTTTGTTCGTGAAAAGGGCTCGGCCAGCTGACGTGCGACCGGTTAGAAATGTATGTACGAAGACCGGTTGACAATATCGATAGCATGTTCTAACATTGTATGGGAATACGGACTCGAGGTATGCAGAGTGCGCTTCAGATCAATCGGCGCCATCTGTCAGCGGGCCGAGTGAACTAGTGGTTGTGGCTTCAGGTAAGAGTTTTATAAGTTGACCGAATGGCGTCCGAGACTGGGGACACGAAATGTCGGTCGCCCTGCGGTCTGGTGGGACGACCACAGCCGGGGTCGCAGGAAAGACACGGATGAGGCTGGCCGGGATCGACACGAATGACACGAAAGGAAAGAGGCCCAGCAGTGGGCGAATACAAGCTTCAAATGATGATGATGAAAGTTCTTGATATTATGTTGGCGCAAAGTTATCTTTGTATAGAAATTGCTACAATTCAGTATTACTAGACCAAATAATTACCTGTGTAGGTGTACCTCGTCTTTCCAGCTGCTACGTAGTGGCATAATTGTTTTTACCTCATACTTAGTACTCGTTTTATAGGAACCTTTAGGTACTTTTATAAATGGTGACCGTTCATACTGTACTGTACTGTAGGCTCAATCAATAGATATTTTGATGTTTATGTAGTATTATGTAGGAACATAAAATACATCCCTGACACGAAATAGTTGTAGTTTATAGTTAACACACTTCCAAATAACTACTATCCAACGAATTTGTAGAGCGGCGGACATTTTAATAAAACTTTTTTCTTTTTATACACACTCTTTTATTTATTTCAAACTAACCGACCCTTTCATAGCGTTGGTATTGTGTTTAGGTTGGATCATCTAGCCAGTCTGAGACATTGCAGATCCATTGATGCTGTTCAGTATTCGATTCAATAAATAGATCACGACTGTAGCCTCTTTTTTAATGTAACTGCATATAGTTGTACTACGAGCCGCTAGATGGCGAGACCCGTCCTCGAATTCGCAAAGAGATTGCAATTATAAATGCCTACTCAGTTCTAACCTAACTTTCGTGTGACATGCATAAAAAAACCGCATGCATCGCAATGCAAATTAACAAAAGCGCTTTAATTATAGCCGACGGAACTGAAAAATTGTGCTCAATGGTGTTTGTGAATATTATGTATACCTAAAAACTGTCAGGTGTGGATACAACGAAGCCCGGCCGGTACACGAGGGAACGGACATTGCCTATCGGTAAGTGGTACTGCATGTCCTGTCCTTATGCATTATATTAAAAAGGGGTCCACAATTGTGATTAGCAATTAGTAAATAAATTAGTCCTATATCACCTTACGTTGCGGTGGTAGAGTAAAAAAAAATTGGAAAAGGGTATTATAAGTTTAGATAATCTAAGACTAGTAAGGTACTTACAATAAAAAATAATTTGACTTGACTGTACCAGGCCAGTGCTGCCTTCTGGACCCCAGATTACAAAACAACCAATCCTTGTACAGTCTGGCAAAATGGCAACACTTATTGAAATAGTATGGAAATGTCATTGTGATTTGACATCAATGTATGGAAAGTTGCCATTATTTATTATCTACTCTATTTTGCCAGACTAGTTACAGGTCTAAAATGGCAACATTAATAGAAATCCCCATACAATACAGCGTAACAGTTGTCATATAAGACTTGTTATTACAATGCAAGGATTGTGAGTTACTGCGTGAAATAGGACACTGCTCCGAAAGATTTACGCAGTACTTACCCATGTGGAAAACACATCAAGCTATACTCGGTGGAACCCTGTCGCAATAAGTTTTTGGTATGATTCCTTGACACTCATATGAATAAGTTAAAGTGACGGGTATATTATAGCCTGACGTGTTGTCCACTGTACATGGGAAGCTTATACTCGTGTCCTAATTGTTTAATTTTCCTTCGTTTGAACTAACGAGGATACCCCAGAGTACCCCAAGTGTCAGTCCGGCTTCCTTCCTAACGGTTTTCTCATTAATTCACGATGTTCCCCTTCATTTCATTTAGGTATTAGTACCTACCATTACTTCGTATTATTTAGTGCCTAGAATGCCGACATACGGAAAGGCCAGGTTCGAAACCAGTGCAGTATCAAAGTAGGTAAATCCCATTTACGTACTCTAACGGTGAAGAAAAAACTCCGTGAGGAAACCTGCGTGTCTGAGCATGTGAAATCCACCAATCAGCACTCGGCCCGTGCAAGGGCGGCCCCGACCTGGCTATCAGCGTTTGTGCTAAGGGACCCGGCTCGGTCTCATGTCTGAAAAGGTTCCATGCTTGTGCATTGTGGGTACAATGCAGGCACTTTTTCTGAGCCTGGTTATCAACATAGGGAATCCTAATACATATGGGTATAAATTAAACAAAAACAATACGTAATTAGTGTATTTCATAATAAACCTAAAATAATCTATTTACAGTAGGTACGTGGCTAACCCCTAATCAAAATGGAGAAGCCGGTATAAAACTACACTACTTTGCCTATGTACAATATTTAACAATCTACAATTTCAATGCACCTAATAATAAAAACCGCGATGGCTTAGATGCGAGTCTATCTCGCGTAAGGAAGTGAGTTCGATTCAGAAGGTACGTATATGTTTTAAAAGTGCGCGATACAAATTGGAAGTAGTTAAATACTAAATACAAGATGTTACCAGAAGATCCACATAAGTAACCATATAAAAAAAATATCTATATAAATATTTTGAAATTCACGCCATATTGCTCGCTAGAGAAGTTTTATAAGGCAAACCGCGCCTGCAAGTTGGCGCATGCGATTTGATTTTTCCATATCAAATGAATGAAAATATATACCCTATGGCAGTATGGGTCAATTCCGTAGCTCGCTCTCAGTGCTCACGTCATTGTTCTAGAGAGGATGTGGTACAATATTTAAAATTTTCGACAAATTATTATAGTTTTTAGACAAAGTTGTTTAATTCATCAGTACCTAGATTTAATGGTAAAAGTCGAGTTTGTGTTAACACCTGTACAGTGAATTGTGACATTAAATAACATCTGAATGTTGTCCAATAATTAATATCATAATAAGTATTAATATTAATAAATAATAATCAGAAATACTTGACCCTAAACCTATCACATCACTACTAAGTTCCTGAGACAAATGAAATATTATTAAATGCAAAAATATATTGTTCTCGGCTGCCTGCTCGTAATTAATTGTCAATTTTACTATTTCTATTTTCATTTATTTTGCCATTTCTATTTCATCGTAACATAATTAACTTAATAAGTAGATGCCTTTAAAACAACTGTAATAAAGCCTGACCTGCACTCGACCAATCAAACACAGTTACTCATAGTCATCCGCATAATTGGTACAATCTCAAAAATAACTAGTTATTTTCAAAAAATCATATAAAACAATATTGTGAATGAATTTTAAACGCTTTGCTCGGAGTTTACCGACCACCCACTATAGTAAATAACTAACTATACCTCTAAAACATTGCTATTGGTGCGTTAACACTTACTGAGAAATAAGTGTATGGAGGCAACACACAGGTATGTTTGATATTTTTTCAAAAACTACAGGAACTATAAGATATAACTATCGCCAGCGTGTAGTTTATATTTGAAACTAAATATCAGTGAAAGAATTTTAGAAAAATGGCCAGTAACTTTTAAGAAAATCTCAATCATACATTGCCTTGGATTACCCGACTAAGACATACATTACCCGACTAAGGCGGAGCAAAAAGGAGTTAGTGTGTTCTCTTTAGATACCATATTGTAATGTACCAGCACCTGAAGTATCATTGATTCTTATATCTTATTTCATTAATTTACAATTAAAAGATGTAAAACAGACGTTTAAAATATAATTATATTGAATCACATCGGGGCGGGACCCTCGTGCCTCTGTAGTGCATAGCTTCCATCAGAACTCGTCCAGAATTTAATGTCATTGTATTGGTAATTTATTTAAAACAATTTATTCCATAAATATAATAAAATTACTGAGTGGGTGGTCTATGAAACTACGAAGCTGCCAGGGCCGCAGCCAGAGGTTTGCGGGGGCGTCAAAAAATTTAAAAAAGGTTTGGGTCCATAAAACGCTAAAAGTCCAAACCTCATGTTCAGACACAGAACTTTTAGTAGCATGAACGAAAAATTGGTAGTGATTTGTTATCGATAAATGACAATTGTCGATAGTTACTGTGCTCAATATGTAATACGACTATTCATAATGTACAATCCGTACCACGCACACCTAGTTCATAGGTTTTGTTTACATTAGCGACAGTTATTGTGGGTAGTTTTAACTTTCGTTTTTGTTTCGTTCTGTCGAATATTAATGTCCAGTGAGGGTAGTTTTTATCGTTGATAGCCACTCGCTGACACAGTCTCGGAAACACAGCCCTTGAGACAGCAGCGATTTGTGTGCGTGTCACCGAAATTCGTCATAGCTTATGAACTATCACCTCCATGGACTCCTCGCAGCGCTGATACAGTGCTGATGCTTCGGTGATATAAAAAACTGCCAGAATTTTGGACTTTCATTGGTATTTATTGCCTGCCCTGGACATTATCTCGTTCCCCTTCGTTTATTTCGCCCTCGAAAGATTCCTGGAATCGCTGGTTTGGCACACATTATACTGATAAACAATATGCTAATGGATTCAATAGTAAAAAGGAGGGACTGGTTCTTCATAACAAATGTGTCAAATGCGGAACCAGTCGACAATAATATGACGATGGAGGTGCTATTCCTAACAATGATTAATATTAATTGTATTGTAAATCATGTGCCGCAGAAAGTGATAATTTTGTAGAAAATGTATTTAATAAACAATCATGAATGAGAATGATATTATTATTATTTTTCAAGAACGACTCAAGAAGCGAGTTTAAAACTATCGACAATTTTCATTTATCGATAACAAATCACTACCAAATTGTCGTTCGTGCTACAAAAAGTCGTTTATCTGGTCACGTTCCATATAAGTCGGGTCCTTTCTCGGTGAGCACTGGGGGGTCCCGAGTCAGCCCCTGCCCGCGGCCCTGAGGCCGTCCTTACAGCTACACGCTACACACACAATGTTTGGCACGGGGGGCTACCGGCGGCGGCGCGGCCTCTGCAAGTAAATGGTCACACTCGTCAGTATACCATCGCCGGTCACTCGCCGGCTCTTCACTCACACCGCTAACATATCACAGTTCATATCACAGCTCCGATAGTCTCTAAGTAAAGTCCGTTTATGTGACAACTTCGGTTCGCCGCTAAAAGTGCTGTCCCAATAAATTTGCGATCGTTTGCGCCCAAATTTATTTATGGGTCAGTTTATAATTTGGAAAGCTGTAAAGAAATGGGAAGCGGCTTCCGGGCGGCTGGAAAATGTAGCTAGTTGCTTTTTGGTTTGTTAGAAATTGAAAATTAATCTCAGTCTAAATATATTTGAAAATTATTTGCCCAATTGTATGATAATTTATTAGATAATAGACTGGCGGCACAGTGTTGGTGCTGGTTGGTTTGATTGTTAAAAGGTTCAAGTTTTATTTTTGGGTTAATGTTTACTACAGTTCATTAAATAATTTAAAACATAATACTTATTTGTAAATAAAATACAATTAAAATACGAATAAAAATACTTAATTTTGACCGATGACCGATTGTATTATATTGTAGTAACGGTAACGGGCTGGTTTCCGCAACTCCACGTCTAGCGCCTATTTTGCGTGTGATAGAAAAACAAACTAATTATAAAAAAAAATGAATTTCCAAAGAATTAATGGCTCATTTTGATTAATAACGCAGAAGTAGTTATTAATTTCAATGACAATTAATAACTGTACTTGTAAATTATACAATTGGGCGAAGACCGACATGAATTTTCCATTCCTAGCCTGAACTGTGGTCGGCCGTCGTCTCCATCCGTCGGTCCGGGCAGGGAATGCATACATTTACCTGTGCTGGTAAACCTGGAAGGAACACGGTTAGCTTAGCGTAGTCCATAGTATGGTATGCCAAGAAAGTGGTTTACCAGTTTGGCAAAATCTTCAATTGAATCAAAATATCATTAAGGTTCATATTTGGTATGACAGGAACCGAGTGATGCAAGCCAGAGTAGTCTTTATTGTTCTTTGAGCGGGCAAATGACATTCAACCTTAGGGTGGTAAACCAATTATTTGGCGGACTGTACGTCAGGGGTACTCACCAAGCGCAGGTTGGCTAGGGCGGTCGCACGGTACGCTCGGGGCCACATCTAGTGTAGTGAAATCAGAATCAGACCATTAGACACGCGCAACAACCAACGACACCGGTATGCCACCACCCTTCAAACCCCGTAACCGTTTTGCACCGATGGAGGATTTTGGAACGTTTCAGGTCCACAGGTTAACAGATATTGAGGGAAAATGTTTTGGAATTTTCCGGTTATATCAGTTACCATCAGCCACACAACTTTGGTAGTTTTTAAAGTGCAGAGTATCTTTGCCCCGGCTGGTATACTAACGGATAATAAGTGATCACTTGATAAGACAAAATACCCAGTTACACCATTAGAGATAGTTTTAATTTTAATATATTGAATGTGCTATAAATGTGGCGTACTAATCCTGAAAAAAAATCACAAAGAGAAGACACACATTTTGTAAACAACTGAAAAAAATGCATGAATTAAGTAGGTAGTTAGGTACCTAGTTTCTGGTTTCAGAATGATTATCATTGGAGATAAACTGTCTTCTGATTGACTTTAAAAAAAAGTAAAAGTTTTTATCTAAAGATAATATAGTAATGCTAGTTTAGTTTACCTAAAACAAATTTTTTACTCAGGTAAATAAATAAAAATAATACTGAACTGTGTAGAGAAAAGTTCTGAGTATTTGATGAAGTTTGATATTGATAAAAAACTAATTAACACATCAACTAACCTGCCAATCCAACATCTGCAAAAGAAGAATCATTAGTACCATAATACAGAGACAGAGAGATACTGACCTACTTGGGGTCCTCTTGTCCGACGACCTCCTTGTACCGCGCGATCATCAGCTTCTTGACGGTGTCGCGGTAGGTCTCTCCCGGCGTCGGCGTGTAGATGCCCCGCTTCTGCCCCAGGCCGATTAATGCGGGGCGTTGCTCCGCTTCTATCGGGGCGATCCGCCCCTGCTCCGTCTTTCCAAGCCCCCTTCCTTCCGACCAGCCCATTTTCTGCAGCATTTTCCCCCCGATGGTATCGACGACGTTGGGCGGCGGCGCCGCCACTACCGGAGGCGGCATCGGGTCCGGCGGATCGTACCGCTTCCGCATTATAGGCTCGTCCTCCCCGAATTTCATCCTCCTCTCCGCCGCCCGATCCCTGTACCCGTTCGGCTGCGGCTGCGACTCGTTCTGTTTCCTGAATTCCACCAAATTCTGCTTGTGCAAGTCCGATAGCGTCTTATGTTTGGTCAAAACCTCGGGCGAGGGGAAGCGTCTCTTGCACAGCAGACAGGTCAACTTGGCCCAGTCTATGATACCGTCGTCGTTGTCTATCGACACCGGTTCCGGGACCTTCTTTACGAGGAATTCGTCCACTGTGGCTGGAGGCGGCGATAGCTCCCTGACGTGACTAATGCTTTGAGCCAAGGAGGGCCCAGCACCTAGTACAGAGAAGCCTATGTCTGCGGAACCTTTACTGGATCCAGTATCTAATGGCTGTTCCATCACTACGTTGCTCCGAGCGTTCTCTTTCTTTTGATTCAGAGTCCGGGCCCACCGTTCCATATCTTTAGCTATCTTCTTGGCTACTTTAACTTTATCCTCTTTTTCTTTCTTCTTCTTTTCCTCTGGTTCTTTCACAATGGTATTTTCGACTGTAACTGTCGGTGGATTCGGTAGCTTAGGTTGTTCAGTATTCTGTTGGGCTTGAGTGGCCGCTATGTAGGTGGAGCTCGTGGCATCCCAGTACATGTACTGATTTGTTGTACTGTTGTAGAAGTACTGTGTGGTCCCGTCGTAGTACAGCCCTGTCGCTGGATCATAGTAGTAACCTGAAGTCTCATCGTACATGAACGTACGTACATCAGGGGCCGTGCACACAGTTTTTCCATCACCTGTGGGAACTTTTACTGATGAGCTAGCTTGGAGAGTGTTGGGTACGAAAACGGGAGCGGCCACCGGAGTCCAGGACATGTTCCTCGCTTGGGCGGCCGAGATGGCCGACTGGGCCACAGCCGCTGCAGCATTTACTCTGTCAGCCTCGGAAAGAGCTTGAGAAGCCGTGTAGCTGGACATTTGCGCATAGTAGCTGGAGTAATCTGCTGAGGTGGTATTGACATTTTTCTGTATTTTCTGAGGCTCATTGTAAAATGAAATAAGTACTTCTCTTCCATCGATTTCTAGAGGTGGGTGCAAAGTTAACAGTTCCGAGTGAGCCACTGTGGAGTCGGCGATGGAATTGAAATTAATGTACGCTAAGCATTTGGATGCACCGGTCAACGTCTCGCGTCCTATAGTAATGCCTGCAATAGAATCTAGAATATCTTTTGAGCATCTATCTTTAATTGCTTCTAAAATTTTTTCCTCAGTTGTCAAAGCATCTAATCTCCTAAACAGTAACCGTTTTGTAATACCAGAGTTGCCATCCATGGTACCTGTCCTCTCAGCGTCTCCACCATAAACGACTCCTTCTGATCTCGTACCGTTACAGTTGCGTCTGTAGCAAATCTGTCGCCTCTTAAAGTTGTACGAGCCACACTTACAAAACCAATCACCCGGGGAAGCGTTGACAGACGACTGGTTCTCTTCATGTTTGTCACGGTCATACTTATCATAGTCTGTGGAGTCCTGTCTCTCTTTGCTATTGGAGCGGCTACTCGAGCGCGAGTGAGATTTCTCTATGTCCATGCTTATTGTAGGTGGAGACGGAGCCGAGGGGATATCTTTTTCTTTATCGTCGAAACGCCTCGGGGAGCGGCGCCGCTCGCGGTCGCGGTCGCGAGGTCGGTCGTATCTCTCTCGGTCGCGGAAACGGTCGAAGTCGCGGTCGTGTCGCTCCGGGTCGCGGTCGTACCGCTCGCGACGGTCGCGCCGGTCCCGCTCGTAGCGGTCGCGGCGCTCGGGGCTCCACTGCGGCCCGCGCGCGCGCGGCTCCCTCTGCTCCCTCCCGTCGGGCCAGCGCGCCTCGCCCTCCCAGCGCGAGCCCGGCCGTTCATCCCGGCCGCGCCACGACATACCTCCTGCCTGCGAACATCACGCGCACTGTAGGTACACACCATACTCACAAACCGTTCCGCCGCCGTCGCCGCCGCGTCGTCCGACATGGATGGAGCCCTAGAAAAACGTCGATCAATGACCTTCCCACACGACGCTTATGTTTACCTGAAACGCTCACTGTCTCGATTTGATACGAAGACTTATGGAAAGCTATTGTTACCAAAAACACTTTCAATGTGTCATTAGTTTGAATCAAACGTAGAGTACGACTTTTTAATTTAATTTTCTAAAAATCGTACTGCACAAACTAGAACAGAAACGACGCCATTTTTCTTTTCATCATTTTTGTTTGTTTGTTTATTTTTAAGGCAAAGGGAACTTAGCCCATACATACAAGTCTGATGTGAACAATTCTTTCAAGTCTTCATTAAAATGCTGGTGTGACACATTTCAATGTTATCTGGAAGAATCTTCCACGCGTCTGCACCATCCGAACCAAAGAAGATGGCATCCCAGACGCAGTATGGCTCTTCAAAATCCAGCCAAGTACGGATCGGGCTGCAGCGTCTATTTACGTTATTTACTTCACTGTCCCACACTTTATTCAACTTTTGTTTATATAAAATTGGGAACGCAACAATAAGGTTCGTTGTCCGTCGTGTCGCTACTGTCAATGGGGAAAGGATTGTGAAAATGTGAAATAACATGGAATCGTTCTAATAAAGTTTAATACAAATTCTCACAACTCGTCTCTCAATTCCACCTATGATCAATTCGAGCAAGAAACACCATTCTTACTAGAAAATCACTACTGTAAAACAATTTGCAAGACAAAACGAAACAAAGCTGACATGGATGCCACAAAAGCGCGGGAGAAAAACCTTTCTTCCATCAGTCAGTTAGTGTTTTTTAAGGCCTTAACTGAGCCCATACAGCCATGCCTGATGTAAACAACTCTTCAATTCTTCATTAAAATGCTGGCGTGACATCCCTTTCTCCATTTGAAAATTAATGAAGTGATGCTCCATGCGAAAATATAAAAAGCGTAGGTGTATCGATAAATTTGATTATTTAATTATATGCGTGGAAGTTGTTTTGATCCAGTCAGAGTGCGTCAGATTATGAAAGAAAGGATAGTATAAAAAGAGTTATAAAATAAAGACAATTTATTATTTGATAACAGGGACTAAAATTGGTTATGAATTTATTAATATAACAGCTTTTTATTTCAATAGGTACATAAATAAATAATTTATAAGAATAAATTCTAAGTTTTAAAAACAGTACGAGTAGTGCACTAAATCCATCGATTTCTAAATCGTGAATGCATTTTCAAATGCTATATTACATTGTAGTGTAATGCCTGCCTACTAAAACATCGATGTCTAAAAATTACAAATAGTTTTTTTAAAAGTTTAAACATTTAATATTAAATAACTAACTAGATACCTGTTAATTAATTAGACTATAAATTTTGATAAATTATATGTTTCCAAGACTATGACATAGACGCATCAGCTTAAATGCTAGCTGTCAATAAAAAATATTACTTATTAAATATATAATACCTATTATTATAGGGAATACAAAGTGGAATGCATTCTACACTTAAAGATGGCTTATTAATTACACTTTTTCACAATATATTACATTTGCTTTGCTGCTACATATTTATTTAATTATCCTGCGTTATTTATTAAGTTATCAACTGTCGTGCCAGTGGCACTTGCGGTAATTTCTAGTTTATTTAGCTATAAGTTCTATTAAAATGTAGGTAACATTAATTCATCATCATCATCGACAAAAAACATTTTGTATTTTAAGCATATCGATATTACAGAAAT
Organism: Hofmannophila pseudospretella; assembly: GCA_947369225.1. Taxonomy (NCBI): domain Eukaryota; kingdom Metazoa; phylum Arthropoda; class Insecta; order Lepidoptera; family Oecophoridae; genus Hofmannophila; species Hofmannophila pseudospretella. Next base: position 185,601 of record OX376333.1, read on the forward strand.
TAAATGACTTCAACACTAGCATATTAAAGACTAGAAAATAAATAATAGAGAACGGACAGAAATACAATGCCTCATAATTAATACCTACACACGATTCAATTCAATTTATATCGGTGGATAAGATAAGTCGTATTTATAAACTAATTTTAATTTTCAAACATTTTATTCTTGAACACTTTCTGAACAATATTCACGAAACCGATTTTTGTCGATTAAGTACTTTTACCCATTGTTGCATTTGACATTTGTCTACAACAGTGCCATACTATTAGGTCCGGACTTCACGACGCCGATTCCTACTCCGGTTCCAGTACGGTCAGGTTCTATCAAAACGGAGTTTCATTTATATTAATACAGTGCATTTTTATTTGAGTATATACTCAATGCGCTTTCGGCTTCACGTAGTACGGTTTCGGTTCAAACCATGCGGTTCGGTTCTTAGGTAGGTAACTACTTAGTTACATATTAAATAAACTGGAAAGTGTTCAATATAAACATATTAGCTTGAAAATTAACAGTTCGCTTGCCCACTATAGGTCTCAACCACCTAACTAATTAATTATAAGTTTATATTATGTACCTATACATGAGGGATCTGTTCCTCTGACAAGATGGAAGAAGGGTAAACCCTTCCCTTCTTTTTTTTTACTGGCTAAAGCCACTTACACAGAAACAGAGCGGCGATTCATTTCTCATCTCCTCTCAACTCTTACTACAAATCTAAGTATAATATAATAATTCATCTATCTATTGGGCTACGCAGTGTCCAGGACGACCGGTTGGCATTTGGGCAAGCGAAGCGATCTAATAGTACATCGTACACTGCACGCTATTTTGACGCGGCGATTCACTGTTCACAAAGCGAGGGAGCAACGCACGCACAGCGGTCAGCCTGCCGCGGCGGAGCAAGCTGTTGGCGAGTAGCCAGAAGGGTCCGGACTCGCTCAACAAAGTCTAGTAACTTAACACTTCACTGTACCACTGTCACAGTACCATCAGAAAAGAACCGTTTTAGGCTCGGACTTCACCAGTCCGGTTCCAGGCACGGTTCGGTTCGCTGCAACCAGTGATTAGGTGCAGCGAACCGAACCGGAAGGGAACCGGGCTGTGAATTCCTAGCCTAAAAGCCACGGGTCAGCCAAGGACAACATTTCACTTATAGCTGGGTGTTGTGGGGGCTGACGTGACGTTCCTCGCGGTTCTCCTTCTGACTGCGGCGCCGGCGGCGCCGGCGCGCACGCCGCACCTGTAGAGACGGGAAAAACTGTTACTTTTTTATAACAGTAATTGTTGTTACTGTTCCATGGAAATCATTGTGATTTCGTTACACTGTTACTAGTAGGTACCTATAGGTACCTTATTGTTATCCAGTCGCTTTCGATCGACCACTAACGATAGTGTAACATATACTCATCGCAGATTCGTCCATCGGGGCGAAAATAAAGCATGTGTAGATGAAGTCAAAAGTATATTTTTTTTATTGCAAGTAAGTACCTACCTTAAAAGTACATTACAAAACTTGGCGTGGTACCACACCTTTTTTCTTTAGCAAAACAGCAATACTTGTATTGCAGTGTTTCGGTTTGACAGGTAAGAGCCAGCATAATTACCGGTACAAAATTAAGAAACTCCATCTAAGTTATCAAGGTTAGCAGCGCATCGTAAATCCTCTGGTAACATTACAGTGAGGTGAGATGTCTGTGGGCGACGGTGACCACTCACCATCATGTGGCCCGTTTGCTCGTCTGCTCTCCATAAATACAATTTTAAAAAATACTTTGATTTTATGAGAGTATTTTGAAAAACTGGCACAGTTATGATGTCACAGTAGCCCAGATCACTGTTTTTTTTCAGTTAAGAATAACTTCAATGTGAAAATATAACAGTGATCGGAAAAATCACAGTGAACACAGTGATAACTGATTTTTCACAGTAAAAAATCATCACTAAAAATAGTCACTTTAATGTGATTTTTTCACTGTCAAAAAATCACAGTAATCTGTAAGGTGTTAAATATAACATCAGCCGCTAGCCGTCTCTCGCACCGCACCTAGTCCGCCGACGCGCGGCCTGTCAACAAGTGCTCGCGCAGGGTGCAGATCTCTCGCTCGATGTTCTCGCGCGCCGCCGGCTCGAACCGCGCGAACTCGGGCGTGTGGAACAGCTTCGGGATCTGGGAGAACTGGTTCAGCACCTGCGACAACACGTACATTGGTTGAGGGCGCGTGGAGTGATTTACAGTACTACAGAAGAAAAGTGGATAACTACTATTCTACACCTAGTAGACGGTGGTAGGCTCGACACCTATCACGTTTGTCCACTAAATCTTAAGGCAAAAAGTGAGAACTACCTATGATGAATATGATTCCTCTGTCTACCCCCTCGAAGGTTATGGAAGTGAGAGTTATGCTATATATTCTTATACGAAGACAGATGTGTGAATGTGTAAAAGAGCGACCACATCTCACATTATACTGAATTCATATATGCACCCAACACCCATACTTCACGAGTTATTAGACGTTTTCACATCAAAAATAGAGTGGGGGCGAAAAAGCTTGCGCAAGTACCGCACGCATCTCCTGTAATTCGGTCTGTATAACCCAAAAAGTTGTTAGGATCATGGGTTAATGGAGTACGAAGAAAGATGAAATGATCAAGGAAACGTGGATCGATTTCTCCCAAATTCTTTAAAGTCCACACTTCGTTGCACTAGTGTGAAAAAAACTACACAACGGCCAGCTCGCAGTCGAACAGCTGTAGGGTAGGGGGCTATCATCACGGAGCGCTACATTATAGGAGAGTCACCTTGATGCGGAGCTCCACGTAGTTGTCGTGCGTGAGCTTGGAGTACTCGGCGCGCACGCGCTTGGCGTGCGCGTCGTACTCCTCGCGCGTGGCGGCCAGCACGGCCAGCTCGCAGTCGCCGAACAGCTGCAGGTCGCGGAGCGGCGCGGGGCCGGGCGGGAGAGGGCGCGCAGGGGTCTCGCCCGCGCCGCACGCGCCGCACCACGCCGCCTCGTCGTCCGTTAGTAGTGCCAGCACGTATGATGTCAGGTCTTGCTGCGGGCGGAGCGACAGAGAGGGCTGCTAGCAGGACCCAGATTACGAAGTAAGACCCTGGTTTACACTCGATCGAGTGTTTAGTGAAGTGGCAAAAAACCTAACTCACTGTCCTAACTCACTCGAGTAAAGTGAAGACCGATGTAAATCAGCCATATCTTATCTTATGAAGGACTTTACTCTCGTGCGGTAACATTAACATCGTGCAATCCGTAGTCGTTTTGCCTGGTAAAGGATGAGTCGTCTTCTTGTGCCATGGCTAGAGGGACCCCAGATTACAAACGTTAGGTCTAGCTGCGGGGAGGCGGGGAGTGCTGCTAGCAGAGCATAGGACTACGAGGCCGGTTCCTTTCCGGTTCGGTGCGCTGCATCCAATCATAAAACGCTGATTTCAAATGGTGAGTGCGGAGCGCATGTGATTGGTTGCAGTGATCCGAACCGAGACTGGAATCTGACACGTGAAGTTCGGACCATATACTTAGAGGCCGGTTCATCCGGTTCGGTTCGCCGATTTCGACAGGACGGAGCGCATGTGGTTGGTTGTCGGACCGGAACCGGAATGGAACCGGCTTCGTGAATTCCGAACCTTATACTTTCAAACAATTTATTGCCATGTATTTAACATAAAAAAGGCGGGTGTTCAGTATCCATAACTGAATACACGTTTGTTTTACGACTTTTTGATTTACGACAAATTATTACTTTTTTCATACGAATCGATCAATATATATTAACCTGAATGAAAGAATGGAGGAACGAAACTTTTCTTTCACGAAAATAAAAAAGTTGTAGGTAGAATTAAAGTTGTTCAATTATGTACCTACTAAACACGCCCTTTTCGGAAAAGGAGAATCTACTAGAACAAAGGAATGACGTATCTTCAGTTACTATTCAATGTTTTACACATGGATTAACACTTCCAAAGTCGTTCAATGCGACCATTCCTCATTTCGCTCGAACCATATTAAAAATATTCTCACAGATTGTGGATGTAGATGCAGCAAGTCAGCCAATAACCTGACCGTGAGCTCGGACGGCGTGTGCCTCAGTACCAGCGCCAGTTTGAACGCGGCCGGTTGGATCACCTCGTCTACGCCTTTTGATAATAAATTCTGCCACACGCCCGCCTGGAACCGGCAATGTACATCAAATGTGAGATACTCCGGAAGTCACATGTAGAAATGTTACAGGGAAGACGCCGTTTATTCAAGGTATTCGAGTATTTCGAGTCGAGTGCATTCGTGCGAAAGTAGCATGCATTGCGCGGACGCAGCGAATGCGACGGATCGCGCTCTTAAAATGTAGCAGAATGGACTCCATGGATCAAAAAGTCAAGTCAAATGCCAATATTATCTATCGGGAGCGGGTATTTTTAAATAGAGAAACGATATTACCTAAATAAATGGGTGTCACAAACTCATGTCATTCTATCATGTATAGTTATAATAGTTATCTAAGTATTTCATCTTTAGGTATTTAAATATTAATTTGTACTTTTATTATTTGTACTTTAATATATTTTTGTTTTCGTCCCTGACCTGCTGTTTCGCCCGCGATGCCTTCGTCCTGGCACAGCTGAAAACCAGCGCTGCGGTTCTGCCGTACCAGTCGGACCGCAGCACATGCTGAGCTTGTGTCCTTTTAACGTTGCGTGTTTTTTTAATTTCAAATATTTTAAGTTTAATTATGTATGCATAATACAATGTTAATAAATGTTTTTCTTTCTTTCTTTCAAATACATTAGCTTTTATGACCGTTAGCATTAATGGTAGAACTGAAATACCAAGCAATACACGACGTTTCTTCACACAGCTTTGTTCCCAGAAGTTCCGTGGTACAGTCCGTGACGGAACTACTGACATTATTGGAATGCCGGCACAGATGCGATGGAAATCGTTTCTCACTGCTTTCTTACTATCTGCATGAATATTTTTTTTTCTTTATGTTTTTTTATAGTCATTATTTGTTGTGAAAAATGGATGGAACAAATCACCGCTATATTAGCGGTAAGATGAGCCTTGTTACAAGGTTAAAGTATAGGTTCAGATAGGCGTGTGATTATGTGGTCAAACAACCTTATCTTATCTCGATTTATGATAGAGGATGTAGGCGGTCAAACCTACTATAGTGCAGTGCATGTAAAATTTAAAAAAAATCATCTAAGACCTAACTCCTATACCGACCTACAGAGAAAGCTGATTACTGCTCAACCCCTAGCGAAAAGATGTAGTCCTAGGTGAGATCTATCATACGTACTGTTTGGCTGGAGGCGAAAAAAAAAAAGTGGGTACAAGCTTGTATGGAAATCGCCCAATCTCCTCTCCTCGATTAAATCTCAAGTTTATGTCCACTTAATTTGGTTTATATCAGGTTCACGAATAAAGTTTTGGCACATGCCAAAACTTTATTCGCCGATCACATGATCGGCTGTACCTGTGAGGTGCGTTGGGGCTTCGGACGGGGTAAGTTCAGATGTGGATGTGGGATAGGACCGTCGCATTTGGCGGTATTTAATAGTGCTGGCAACACAGTTAGTTACGCCCATTTTCTCTTTCTCGTTCTCGTAGCGAGCAGTGTTACCAGCACTATTAAATACCGCCAGGTTCTGCAGTAATTTGATTTATTCGATCTTGCGAGCTAACCCCACCGCACCACCGTACCTGGTAGGCGACGCAATTCCTGAGCGAGTGCCACACGGTGTCTGGCGGCGAGCACTCCACGATCTGCTGCCACGCTTCGTCCGCGCCGGGCGCGCACAGCGTGCCGCACGCTGTGCGCCACATCCTCGCCGCCGCACAGCTCTCCAGCTCGCCCGCCGGCACTACAAACACGTCCTCCTCATGAATCACATACAACTCAACCGTATATCCGATCCGCGTCGGTTTATAGCCTGAACAGAAACTAAAACACCCTCGCCATATTTCGGAATTAAACGGTACTCTTTTTTTCAAAAGGAACTCCTTAACACAGATAACTCCATAAACTACCAATGGCTCTTGACAGTTTTTTTTACTTCAGTTTCATTGATGTTTTGGGTAGGTTAACCTCTCGAAATTCCATTTACTGAGTACCTCCTAGTAGGTACCTACTGCTCGCTCTTACCAGAGCCCGCGCTCGCAACAGAAATCTATGCCGGGCGAGCACTGTGTAGGTATATGTACCTGACATCTATTCTGCAGTCTATGAAGTGTCCTATCTTTACCATTTAATCTTATACTCGGTCACACACAACACAATATTATAAATTACTCCATCTGCAGCACACACCCACAGCCCACCACACCACACCACACCATACTCCAACCATAACTTTAGTTCTATTTTAACTTACATTCAGAAGTCGATATTGTATCACTTTTTTCACTTGTTCCTTTTTCATCTTCGGAAGTTTTTTTACTCATATTTTATTTACCTACCTATTTGTTACGAATTTATACTGAATACAGAATATATTTATTTGCAAATTAAATTATTACTAAATTCAGATTAACTACCACTACCAGTTATTATTTATGCATAAACTACCTACACAGTGATGTCACTTCTGCTGAGACAAAAATATTAATCTGCCTACATTAAAAAATACGAAATTAAAAATACTCACCTCCCATATCCGGTTCCTTCCACCAATTTATCGCCAGTTTGAAAAAATCGCGGCCGCTAAGCCGTGACGTCACCTGTAAACACCACAATCGAAATTTACACAAGGAAAATTCACCGTGTGAGCTCCAAGGTCCAGCTCCAAGCACACATTACACTCATCACATCAATGAATAATTCTGCAGAGTAAAAACATCAAACGACACCGCGAAGTTGCGAAGCGAAAGAAAATTAGCACAAAAATGATATAACTTGATGCGTTCTGTCATTTGCAGAAAATACGGCATTTAAAAAAAATTAGAAAGGAGAACTTACACCGAATAATCTAGGGCTTTCCTGGCTGGATATGATTAAAAAGTGTTCTATTTTTGAACGTGACAGGCGCGTAGGGCGCACGCGAGTGTCATGGCGCCGAGTCGATGTTCGCGCGAGGGGAGGCGCAGGCAAGTGCTGTGCGCGGCGCATTGCGAGCCTTATCGACCATCGGCAATGTTGTAATGGAATCGCACCGCACGTACGGTACCGTAATACCGTACCGTACTTTGCTTGGCATGGCATTGTTGTTACCACGAGCTTGTCTGTTTACGACTTGCGAGGTAATAAAAGTATTAAGTATCTTTATGTATTGTTGACATTGAACATTCTTAGTCAACTCAATACTTTTTGCAGTAAAATTATTATGTAGGTATCATTTTTATAGTCTTGCTCAAGTCTTTTATTTCTTGGTCTTGATACGTATACTATGAAACTCACTTAAGTATCATTAAAAATAATGGTCTAACTATCCTGTATTTTGTTATTTAAATTGTGTAATGTACCTAATTAAATTAATTAAAAAACATAAGAAAATATGTGTGTGTGTGTGTGTGTCAACTGCCAACAACGTACATCAATTTATTTTACTACATCGATAAATTAGAAAAATTACGAGAACATCACTATTTTCAAAGAGGGTGGATTTGGCAATGAATGAGTTTAGTTTACGCATGCGTGGGGCAGTGGGGGTGCAAGAGGGCGATGTCTAATTCAATCAGATGGCAACCTTATTGTACTGACATAAGAAACATTTTAAAAAACTTCATTAATGTGTAAGTACTTCATGTTAAATGTCATGCACAGGTTTAACAATAAACAGTCGTCGTACTTTGAGATAGAGTGATAATTTGAAACAACCTGCTGAATTAACTGAAGTGATACCAAACATTTTTTTTAATATAAATGTTCACGGATGATATAAATAGTCTCCACCTAACGGGGCGGGAGTTCCCTCCTTCATGTAAAAGTTCTTCGAAAGATACCTAGGTAGATCTGACGTTGGATGTGTTATCCGATTTTGTACTTGCCTCTGAGCATGCTTTGTTACCAATAGATTCTTATATTACATACTAGATGGCGCTGTAATGGATATTGTTTGAAATTAAAAAGTTAGTTTTAGAATATAGTTTATTTATTTAAAATTAAACCAGTCAACACATAATATTACCGTGATAATAACACAGATTATCTTTCTCTAACAAATAGGATATACTCGTAAAACGCAAAGCGTTGCGTAGATGGAGCCACGAGCACACTCCGTAAACAGAAAAGCAAAACGAAACGTCATTTTTGAAGATTTCACAAATTTCTCGTTATTTGGATTAATTTAATTTAATTTCTCAAAGCTATAGTAAAATTGTGATGAAATCATGGCATCATATGACCATTTTAAAATAGCAGACTTAAAACAGCGTGGCGCGAGTCTGAAGGAATTTGGTGGAAGGTATATATCTACATGTTGCTTTATGTGCTAATTCACGCCGGGACAGCTTTTATACATTTACCAAGCTCAAGTCCGGTCGTGCATGGAGTACTGCTGCCACCTGTGGGACGGCTCAGCTAAATACCAACTGGCTGCCCTTGACTCGGTGGAGAAACGCGCTAAGCGCCTTATAGGTGACGAATCGCTGGTGGAAGCTAGACTGCAAAGTCTGGAACATCGGCGCAAGGTTGCCTGTCTATCGGTATTTTATAGGATACATTTCGGAGAGTGCGCATCGGAATTGCACGACCTAATTCCAGCATCTCCATTCCGCCTTCGTACTACCAGGCGCGGGGAGGGGTTCCATCCTTATGTTGTTGATATCCCATCTGCTCGTACGAAGCGATTTGCTTCTTCATTCATTATGCGAACGGCTAAGGAATGGAACAGCATGCCGGCGTCTGTATTTCCCGAAACCTACAACCTTGGGATCTTCAAGGCCAGAGTGAATAGGCATTTACTGGACCCGCATGCTCCATCGTCGACCTCATCGTCGCTTACCATCAGGCGAGATCGAGGTCAAATGCGGGTTTAGTTATATATAAAAAAAAATATATTTAAATTAAACAAAATATCTTGTAAAATCATCCAATATTAATCAAAATAATCATTATTTATTTATCAAATTATTGTCATTGAAAGCAATAAATTTAGGTTAATTATCTTATGTTTAGAACAAAATCATCTTTAAGTCGTACACGTACGTCGTAATTTTGAATGGTTTTTTGTAACTGTGCTAATGGCGCCTCTAGTGGTAAAACATTGCACGATTATCTCCTATTAGTACTGAATCGGGTAAAGCTCCTCCCACAGTTTGAACCTATCTTCATAGAGGTTGGAGCGGACAGAGAACTCCTTGTCGATACGTAGGTACTTCCGGTCGGTCGCCGTCATAGCGGGCCACTCCAGTGACGTCAGTTCCGGAGTGTCGCCGCGAGGGTTTGGGTTTCTGCGTAGAAAAAGTTACATTGAAATTGCCTTGTACTTTATTATAGCAAAAGTTTAGAAGTACAAATATAAATGTTGCTCTACAATTTTGTTTAGGCGTTCTCATTTCTTTTGAAGTTTAGGGGTTGATTCTGACTACACGCAAATAATTATGTTGAATTCGATATAGCTCGATTGACAAGCTAAGGTTCCTATTAGATTCCTATTAGGTTCTTCTCGCATTGGACTTTTCAGTCATGAACGAAGATCGTCGTATTCTACGAATAAAGGCGCAACTGCAAACTAACAACTTTTCAGGAGGAAGTTTTTTGTATTTTATTTCAATACTAAGAGACATTATTGAGATGTTAACATTTAAAATATTGTAAAACTATTCTGGGCTTGTTATAAAACTGCAAATAAGTCTATTATTTCAATATTTCTGCTAAATTTGTCCTTTAAGTCTTTATTCTCCGGATTAAAATGTGTTTGTCTTAGAAATAAGTGACGTTATGCGTTTTTTCTTCGGAATATTCCGGGTTGCAAGAGTCGAAACCACGTAATGTCATGTACTAATGAGATTTTTGTTTTTTTCGAAAACGGTGAAGGAAGACATCGCGAGGAAACCTGCACGCTGAGATAACCAGTGCGACGGCAAACCCCATTAAATCTGCCAAGAGAGTCGTTCTATGTGATTATTTCCCAAGAACGCTCGCGACCCTCATCATCATCAATGAGGAATACGACTAAGAAGAAGTTACTGACCCGTATCTAGCGAAGTTGTAGAAAAGTGCGGTCATCCTGTCCACGATGACCGAGTCAGGAGAGTCCAGCATGATGGGCCGCCAGCGGTAGGGGAGGGTGAACAGGTAGAGCAGGTCGTCGTGATGCGCCGCGCCTGGCGGTCAGGAGGGTCAGGTCACGTCAGGGTCGGTACCCTTTATGATTAACCTAAGGTATAATGAGTTTCTCCCGCGCTTTTGTAGCGTCCACGTCAGCTTTTTTTGTTGTTTTGCAAATTGTTTTACATTAGTGCTATTTAAGTTAGAATTGTGTTCTTTACTCGAAGAACGTCTACAAAATGTGATTAATGTGTGGGACAGTAAAATAAAGCCAAATAAGACGCTGCAGCATCTAGCTATTACCGTTCCAGAGATCCCATCTGACATCAAAGATACTCCAAGGTGTTGGAAATCATGGATCTCATTTTTATCACACATAGCAAAGAACACTCTCGACAAAATTAATCGGATCATCTGTTGTCAAGTTATGAGGCCACAGACAAACGTCTTCAACGCCTCGCCCTCCCTCGAACGGTCGGGGGTTAAAAAAACAATTTTGTTTACAATTTTGTTACTTTACTCGAAAAGGAGATAAAAAAAATTATTCCGTTTATTGATCAAATTTTTTTTTTTTTTTTTTTTTTTTTTATAATAGCCTATAGGCTGTCCCACTGCTGGGCAAAGGCCTCCCCTCCTCCTTTCCATTTTTCCCTATCCTCGGCGTCCTTATACCATCCTTTTTGGAAGTGGTCGCTATCGTCCTTCCACCTACGCCTCAAATTTGATCAAATTTACACATTAAAAATAAATAAATTAATACGGTAAATCTACGAAAGTTTATAAAAAAATGTAACCGGAATCATGAATATTTAATTAAAAAGTATTGTTTTGATATTTTTTACGGTTCCGCTTGATTCCTGTTAATATTCTGACAGAAGTTATGGACAACTTCACTCTTACGTTTTCTTTCGAATTGTGTGATATTGTTTTTTCTGTTTTCCCGTATTTCTTTGAAATGTTTTACGAAAATGGCATCTACAACGGCTTTCGTGTCAATTGTGCAGTAACGAAAACAATTACTGTCCGAAACGGCAGCAGAGGTGCGTGTGAGGTGAGTGTTTTATCGTCAGTGGCGTTCGTGGCTAGGCCGTCGGACTCCCATGCGGGACGTCCGAAAAAAGAAAAAGTGGGTTTTAGGTTTCGTTTTTGTTGCAATTTATAGAACCTTGAAACATTTGCATCTAATTATGGGAGAGTCGTGTAATTCTTGGTTAGCCATCAAACATCAAAAGTCTAACTCGTACAGTCCTCCCCGCAGACTCACCGCGTGACTGTACGTTAGTGGGGCCCTGGTAATGGCTGTATTGGCCGACGTAAGCGAACTCGTAGAAGTACACCGGCTGCGGCGAGTGGCGCGCCATCAGCTTCGCCATCCTGAGGGTCGGAGATAATCACGTTGGATTGAGGTATTAAGAGGCACGCAGGATTCCTCGCTATATTTTCTTTCACTGTTAGGCCAGTTGGTATGTAAGTAAATACGAAATAAAAAATATTTTGTGCCGTGCAGTGCCGGCCTTAGAGAATAGCACCATCCCAACTCTTCCGGTGGTTGTCGTACGAGATGACTAATGTGGAAACTATTCTACACCTAGTAGACGGCGCGGCGATAGGCTCGCCTCCTTGCCTAGAAGAGATCGTTCTTAACAATAAAGCTGCCTAAATTGTACCTCAATTATATATTAGCAATAAAGCTGCCTAAATTGTACCTATTATATATTAGCAATAAAGCTGCCTAAATTGTACCTCAATTATATATTAGCAATAAAGCTGCCTAAATTGTACCTCAATTATATATTAGCAATAAAGCTGCCTAAATTGTACCTCAATTATATATTAGCAATAAGGCTGCCTAAATTGTACCTCAATTATATATTAGCAATAAAGCTGCCTAAATTGTACCTCAATTATATATTAGCAATAAAGCTGCCTAAATTGTACCTCAATTAATAATAATATTATTACTTATTGTTTGTTTTATTCTACTTTTACTTTGATTTCATAGAATGATCATGATCCTCACCTGTGCACAGGGAAGCCGATGATGGAGTCAGCATACAGCTTTCCGAGCCCATCGGCACTAGGCTGGTCGTCTGCCAGTGGCCGACCACCCAGGTATTGCTGGGTCAGCCGCCGCAGGTTCTCCTTCAGGCCTTCCCTAGGCAGGTTGAAGGAGGTCGGCGCGATTCTCTCCCATTCTGAGTTCACATGCTTCAGGAGGGTCTCATTCTTCAGGATCGCTGGTGGTAATTATTTAGATTGAATTAAGCTGAATGAAGATTCCATGCACAGAATCTTCAAGGCCAGAGTGAATAGTCATTTACAACTATTAGAAGACATCGTCACTATCTAGATATTAAACTTTATTTCATTTCATTTCTTACCAACAGGTGGGATTGAAGTCAAATGTATGTTTAGTGGTAAATAAAAAAAGATAAGCCTTGGAGTCCAGGATCTTAAAGGAGTAGGACAGTCAGATACTGTCTACATGTATAATAATTTTTTTTACAGTGTGACTCACTATAGGCGAGCCAGTAGAACTCATCCTGGGTCTGACTGATGATGTGCGGCACGGCGTGCATCTGGCGCTCCCGGATGGCCACCGCCGGGTCCACGGACAAGTAGCGCTCCTGACCCACGTTCGGCTCCACAACTGGCTGCCACAGGCTGATGGGGTCGAAACCGAACTCCTGGAGAAAGAGAAATCATTCGCAATCATGAAGTAAGTACGGGCGAAGAATGTACAAGTGTTATAGGTACTTATACTTCGAGGCATTCTAGATCTATTACGTTACACTGTTCGCAGCCTGTGCCCCCGAGGGGTAATTTGGCTAGAGTAGACTAGAGGTGCGACGAAGTACCTCTAGTGTACAGTCGACCTCAGGTCAACCTACCCAAAACGTCAAAATTTGAGAATCTGAAATGTATCATTGCGAAGGCATAAAGTTGAGATTTAATCGAAGGTTTTTGACAGAGGGTATACTATAGCTTGTGGTCGACTGTACCATAAAAAAGGGAGCTGGATTTGAAGCCCCAGAACTTCTCAAGAAAATCTCAAGATTATTTCTTTATCGTGTTTCATCTAATTTACTCTTCTTCTGTCTAGCAAGATCCTTCTTCAAGAAAAATAAGGAAGTCCTAATCTGAAAGTACCGCGTTTTTTCATTTCCATGTTTTCGTTCTTCATCTCCATCAGCCCTTCGATTATGAAGGTTCAAACCACGCGTTGTATTCCCCCAATGAGTTCTGTCTTGCGTCAATACATTATCCTTGAATAATGACCTGACTTACCCGAAATCTAAGCAGCGAATCGCCGAGCTCCCTCCAACTCTTGGTCTTCAGGCAGTCAACAATAGCCTTCGAGCTGTTGGTGGGACAGTCGAGCAGTTGCGCCTGCTTCACGGCCAGGTTGTACTGGTGGGTGGGCGTCGGGGCCGCGCCCGTGGGTGATGCACTCATCGATATGCCGCGGTGGAACAGACCTGGAACGAGACAAAAGCATTAGTGAGCAGATGAGCTTACCTGACAGTGAATGACAAGTCGCTCATAGACCAGCCAATAATCTTAGTTATGAGAAATTGGGAATAATTACACTTTAATGTAGGTTGTTGGCAACATAAAGTATTTTTTAATTTGTCATTGTAACATACGGTGATTGATAACATTGGTTTTTCTCTGATCTCCAGCCAGCCTGCGACCTACATCTCTACAATCCACTGTTTCCCCAACAACAACAACAACAATCAACGAGGCAGCCGCCATACAAGGTATGTCTATGATTCCCATACTGTACATTAGATACATTTTAGTAATAAATTGACAATAACTTTCATTATGTTTCGAACTTGTGTAAGTAAACAAAATAGTAATGTTGTCTCTTTAGAAATGTGTCATAAATCTATAATAATATTAAAACTAAAACTAAACTTAGACTAAGAAGAAAAACACTAAAGATATATTTTTTTTTAATTATCTTAAATGGTAAGTATCGGTAATTGGTTTTTAAGTAGACTTGTAATTAAAGGAGAACGTGTGATTGATTTCACTTCTGAAGATGCCAGAAGGTCACCCGAGTAAAATATGTAGAATCTATGAATAGGAAGTGTGAATGATATGTGTGAAAACACACATATACAAACACACACACATACAAACACACACGCGCGCACACACACTCACACACACACACTTTTTTTTTGCAAATTCTTACCTAAATTCTTCACATAAGTATTTAATCCTTTGATTTTTAGTTTTTAAATTTTTTTATCGCTCCCTCTAACATCTTGGGATAAGGGCTGAAATGAAAAACAGCGCTGCATATTTGGTCCCCGAGTATGTCAGCATTTGCTGACTTTCCCCCTTTTGCCAAATATACATATACATAGAAAAGATGTATTATTAGCAAATATATTAATTAGAATTAGAATGGAAATCTCACAACACGAGTCAACGCATATGGAGACATACAATATTCTAAAGGAACGAAATATGAAGTTTTCTTCAAACATATTCTTTCTGCAAGAAAGGTTACAAGAAAGACTCCACCTACATGCAGGGTCAAAGGAACGTGCAAAAACGAATCGTCATCTCATATGTTACCTTTAGTCATGGGCGAGATCATATGCAGCATGACGCTGATGGATCCAGCGCTGCAGCCAGCTATGGTCACCAGGTCGGGGTCACCGCCGAATGAGGCGATGTTACGCTGCACCCAGCGAAGAGCTGCTACCTGGTCCTTCATACCGTTGTTGCCTGGAGCCAGAGCGTCTCCGGTGCTCATGAATCCTGGAACATAGAACCGGAATTTGCTTTAGAATTGTTGTAGGAGCTCAGGAGGGTTAATAGTAACCATTTCCATCTCAGAGCTTTTTCTATAATGCACAACATTGGTTTCCTAACAGGCGTTAGAAGGTGGATGGATCGCGGCGGTAAAGTGTTGAAGGACAAATCTTTGTTTTCCCGAGCTTCTATCAAGCAAATAACAAGAATATATCTCCCAGGATTCCCAATTGAATTCTTGTCTTTGGAAGTGGGATCCTTAAAATTGCTAAATTAAATTATATCATCAAAATTTGAAAACATTGAGATTTGTACAATTTGAGCAATTGCACCATACAAACATACCTTCACGCTATGTCCCCTGCGGGGTAGGCAGAGTGAACGGCGCGCCCCTAATATCTGTCTTGGCACGCTTCTTTTTTTATTTTATTTATTTATTTACAATTTACATAATTATTACGGGAATTCCCAATTCAATTATATAAGACAATACTATTCCACTAAAATTAATACACTAAAATTAATACAATTCACAATAATAATAATAATTACATGCTTAGATAAGTCATTGTTACTTCTGTGAATTCTGTCACCGAGCAATGGACCAGATCAATCCTTTGGGATACCTCATTTAGTATTCGAAGAGCTCTCGTGATTGGAGCAAATTTAAGTAGGTTTGTTCTAGCGATCGGGACCTTGAAAAATTGGTTTCTGGGTCCTCGCCGCAGTCTCGCGTCCGGAACAAACCGTCTCAAGAATGCCAACACCTGCCGATTATCAATTTTACCTCGGAACACCTTAAATACGTAGGTAGCTAACGCAAGGTTTCTCCTGACTTCGAGCCTATAGTATCCCACCATCCCTAGCACAAAGTTGGTCGGATACATAAGCGGATAGAACGGGTAAACTCCGTATTGCTTTAAGTATAAATACCTAATAAACTTGTTCTGTATCCTCTCCACCATAAGACTATATTTAGTCTCATGGGGATTCCATATGACTGCACTACTCTCTAATCTGCTCCTTACCAGCGCGTTGTACAGTGCTCTAACAGCCGTCGTGTTCTTGAACCCCTGCGCCTGTCGCAGAATAAAACCCAGGTGTTTAAACGCTTTCCGACAAATATCTATAATATGGTCACGAAACGTCAGCTGAGCACTGATACGGACCCCCAGATCACGCACCGACGACACCCGCGCGAACTGCTCGCCGCCCACCTGGTACGTGTACTGCAGAGGCCGGAGCGCGCGTGTGCACGACATCAGGTTGCACTTTGATTCATTAAAGTACAACCTGTTGTCGCGACTCCACTGCACCACCCGGTCTATATCTGTCTGCAGTCGCTCGCAGTCCGAGGTTTTCTCCACGGCCATATACAGTTTCAGATCGTCAGCAAACAACAAACACTCCGCATCCCTAACCACGTTCGGGAGATCATTGATCATGATTAAGAACTCCAAAGGCCCCAGGTTGCTCCCCTGACTGACCCCTGAATGAGTGTTATACTCATTCGAGATATATCCCGCGTATTCCACGTATTGTCTGCGGTTGCTGAGATAGCTCGCAAAAAATCTCAGCAGTTCAGGGGTGAACCCGGTGGTCGCCAGCTTCATTAGGAGGATGTCGTTATCAACCGTGTCGAAAGCTTTACGAAAGTCAAAATATGCGACGTCCATCTGTCGTCCCGCGCCGGCATCGAGGGCTGGTGCTGCATAGTTAACGAAGCACATCAAGTTGCTGTCCGTACTGCGGCCCGGCCGAAAGCCGTGCTGCGCATCGCTGAGCTGCGTGCTCATCTGCCGATATATGGACGAATATAGAGCCGACTCGAACACCTTCGCAAACGAAGACAACACAGCCACCGGCCTAAAACCGCTCACGTCCGATCCGGGGCCGCTCTTCGGTACCGGTATCACCCGTGTCAGTTTCCACTCCTCCGGATATGTGCACGAGTCCAGGCAGAGGTTGAATAGATGCAGTAGCGGACGATCCAGCACAAACCTGCAATCCTTTATGAGGAACGGTGGGATGCCGTCCGGGCCTACCGAATGCTTGGGTTTGAGGCGTGCGAGTGCGGAGCGCACGTCGCATAGGCGCAACCTATCCACGCAAACATGCGCTCCGTCCGCTCTAGTCGCCGCCGCCGCCGCCACAGCCGCTGCATCGGCGTCCAGTTTGGGAGGAACGTCACCATACACTGAGCTGAAATATTTGGCGAATTCCCGCGCACATTCCTCCTCTTCCAAGGCTTGCCCGTTCTTAAAGATTCGATTCTTGTTTCGTTTAGAGCGTTTGCTTCTGACGAAACTCCAAAAAGACCGAGGATCCTCCGAAAATTGGGCCTGAATTCTCGCCTGATAAGCCTCGTACGCGATCGCAGTCTTTTCCTTAACCATTTTGCGATATTTTGAGAACATGTTGTAGTCATCCCGAGACCCGGTGTTCTTATACGACTTATGCCATTTGCCCTTTTTCCTAATGTCGCCTATAAGATCAGCCGTGTACCATTCCGGGTAGCGATACCTGGCATCCACAACTTTAGGCTTTTTGATGGGAGTGCAGTCATTTATCACCCGAGTGATAGTAGCGACCAGCATATCAAAGGCTTCACGGAGACCGCTCGTCCCACAAATCGCGTCCCAGTCTGCCGCCGCCAACAACGAGTAAAGTGCGTGAAAATCAGTTTTACGGAAATTCCACCTCGGATACAAAGAGGGAGACGACAGAGACCGGGGAGAACAAGACGTCGGAAGGTCAGGCAGACAAGGACGCGACCATTGGACACTGAGGGGAGGATGCTGAGGGTCCACGGGCACCAAGCACTCCCGCTCCTCGCACACCGAGATCTCGTCACCAAGAGTTGTAAGTACTACGTCTAACAGTCGATTATTACAATTGGTCACATTGTTCCGTTGACAGAATTCACAGAACGTAATGAAATATTCATAGTAACATTGTATATCTTTCGTCGTCGAATACATGTTAAGGTCACCGATGAGTAAAACGTTGTCATATTTAACACATAGTTGTTCCAATAAGTGAAATAAATGCATATATTCACTGTTCTTGCTTGATGGTGGTATATATACGACACAACACATGAACAAAAATCTGTTTCGTCTATACACTGTCGCACAAACAAGTTCGAAGGTAGTTCCGTCCAGATCAGTCGCATTTGGTAGTGGTAACCTATTTAGCTCGTACCCGGGCGCAGCCGCCAGGAGCACCCCGCCGTGCTTGCGGCCGTCGGCGCGGTCACAGCGCAGCACGATCCAGCCGGCCGGCACCAGCTCGCCGTCGTGCACTGACTCATTTAGTCCAGTTTCTGTTATTGCGAACAGAGAGGCCGTAGATGCAGATATATTCTTTTGAAAGGTTTCCAGCTTGGTTCGTAGGCCTCTTGTATTTTGATAATATAATTCTATTTGCATGCTATGTGGTTTTGTTTGGGGTGTTCGATTTTCGAAAGGTCCGAAACCACGTCCATTCCCCGAATCTTGCATTCACTGGCCAAACCTGTGGCTGACATACTTTGTCAAATAAGCTCTCGGGAACTCCAATTTTAAATGAGGCATAGTCTCGCTTGATTTTCGGGTTGATTTTTTCAACAGTAACATTACAATCTTCTTTACATATCTCTTTTAGATGATCTTCCAATGCCTGACTAGTTGTCCTTGGATGCAACGACCATACATGAAGATATTTCTTCTTTTCGATTGCTTGTAGGTTGTTAAGTTGGGCGTTACCACCTCGCATAACTTCAGCCCTCTTTGCTTTCCGTTCTTTTTTCCTGTCCATAGCTGTTTTCCATCCCCTTTCACCATCTGCTTCCTCTGCTGGATGCCCTTTATTTGGGTCCTTTACAGCTTTTTTAACCTCGCCATCATTTTTACATTGTTCACTCGTTGTTGTGCCAAGTGCTTCAGTGTCTCTTTTACTTGTATTTGATATATATTTTTTACCCTGTTTGATATCAGGTGAAACACCTTCGTCAACCGACACCCCCATGTCACCGCTAACGGACTGGCAGAAGCTCAGTGTAACATTATCAGCCTCTAGAGGTTCACCCTGATCAGCGATTTGAAGTTTGCCTGTCAACCGGTCTACTGTTGACTTCAGTTCAGCATTTTCTGCTTGCAGCTTCATGATTATGTCAGCTTTTTTCACTAAAGTGGTTGAAAGCGATTCATTTGCAGTGCAGTATGACTTGACCGCCCCCGTCAAACCGCGTATTAGCTCCATGATGTTATCGAGTTTACCCGCAACTATTTCCTGAATGTGGCCCTCCATGACAATTTGTAATTCCTGCCTCATTACCTTTTGCTTCCTCTACAGTTATTCGTCGTTTCAGGCTCGCTATTATGGTAATTCAAAATATCGTACACTTTCTCTTCTGATTAATTTATAATGGGTGCATGCAGTTTAGTCTGCCTGAAATAAAATAAAATAACATATGATTCTGCCGAGACACGATGTCACCTTACCGAGGGAACCGAGACGGTAGTTGATGGTGACCAGCACGAGGTCTCTGTCGAGCAGGTAGTGCGGCCCCGCGAGGTCGCTGCGCCCGGTCATGGAGTAGAACCCTCCCGCGTGGATGAAGAAGATCACCGGCAGGCGTTTCGAACTGTGAAGCGAGAGAGATGGTTGAATTATTTGTCGGTTGTGGCTTTGTTGAGGACTGATCTTGAAATAATGTCTGGTGTTATTGGAGGCTGAAGTTTAGGTATGTGTAACTTTGGTTGGACGGCCGTGGACGGCCCATTATTTGTGTGCATAAGGAAGGCACAGCCATCAGAGAGGAGGATCGTTTTGTGAGACGGCCACAGTCACTGCAGAGACGACGAATTGTTGATTGATGCTCACCGTGCGACCACTCTGTCAACAGTGAAGCGACCGAGAAGAACTTTGTGTTGAGACTTTGTCTTGACCTTGACTTCTTGGTCCTCCTCCTCCTCCTCCTCGCGTCGTAATCCTCAATGCTGAGGGTCGTGACCACCTTTAGGTATCACCTTCTGGCGGATGATCTTCCTCCATTTATTTCTGTCCCCGACTTCTTAGTCATGATGCGTCAAATGTGTTGAGGTGGGTTTCTCTTATACAAAAAGAACGCTTACTAATCTAACCGTTTTACTCCAGGATAAATATTTTATTATTTATTATTGTTGTGTACATACAAAGTTACAGTATTTATAAATCTTCGCGCCCTGAAACCATAAAGCTGGTTTGTCTGGGCGCTGTACATTCCACTCTGTTAAAACACAAACTAAATATAAAACAGCTTAACAAATATCTACTTGGGTATGATATGACAATACAAACCAAAACATGACCGTTGCAATTTCTGAGTAATTATACTAATAGACAGGTAAAAAAACAAATTAGTCATTATTCCTGACATTTTCCTTCCTCAAGGTGTTTCCTGTGAGCCAGAAGCCAGGCAAATCGAGGACTCGGTTGCAATTGCCTTCCCCATTTCACACTCTGTTTATTTTATTATGTTTTCCTTCGCCGTCAGAGCAGTCGGTAAATGTACGTAAATCCTTGGAAAAACTCATAGGTGCATGACATTTATGTAAAACCAACTTTTACATCTGTAAAGACAAATATTTTATTTTGAATTTGAACATTCCATGGTTTCGAACCCGGACCTCCCGCATGGGAGTCCGACGTCCTACGTCCGACGTCACGACTCCACCGACGCTCTCCATTGAAAGCTTAGGAAGAAGTAATTTGTAAGAATGCTAAAAGCGTTGAATTTTTCAAAGGACTTGTTTTGTATTTTTTGTACTGAACCATTAGGTAGTAGACCCTTGTGCTTTGAGGAAAATAAGCTGCTGGTGATGACCATGATCATCATATTTACCTCCCCTCTCTAGTGGCACCCTGTCATATCAGTTGGTGATGGTGTCGCAGCCCTCACCTGTTGTTGTGAGGCGTATAGACGTTGACCCGCAGACAGTCCTCGTCGACGTAGTACTCTGGCGGCGCGGGCAGCGGGCACGCCGGGCCCTCCTGGCTCGCGTCCACCTCGCCCTGGTACTCGGTTATCAGCTTCGGGGGCTGCAAATATGAGGAGACTGTGATACGATGATGAATTGATGATGCAGCATGGCATATGATTTTAGAAGTGGACCGAAGCTAGAAATGGAATCGGCGAGGGAGAGCTGTTGCTATTTTAGCCTGGGACTACATGCGCCGGTTCCAGCGCCGGTTCGGTTCGCTATATAACAGCCAATCACAAGCGTTCCGCCCTCCCCCCACATGAATGAAGTCAGCGCCTCGTGATTGGCTGCAGCGAACCGAACCGGCGCTAGAACCGGCGTGTGTAGTCCAGACCTTAGGGTGATTTGCTTATTTTAGAATGAGGTACATATAGGAAAACAATGAAAGAGGGTTCTGAGGATTCGAGGGCAGGAGATTCAATACAATAAGGATTTTACAATAAGGAAGAACCTTACAATAAAGATTTTCTTATTCCAATCACTGGAAAGTAAAATGAGCTTCGATGGAGTATAGTTTAAGCCGGACTAGATCAAAACCATGTATTGTCATGTACGAGTAGAGTGCCCGCCAATCTTTATGGCGTATCTGAATATAGGCACGAGTTTATAGAACATTGGCGGGCACTCTACTAGTGAGTTTTTCGTTTTTTTTTAATACTGATACTTTGAAGGAAAACATCGTGAAGAAACCTGCACTCTGAGACAATTACTAAGTGAAATGCTATGATAAACCTCATTGCCTAGGAAGTGGTTCTATGACCGTGACCGCGTGGGCATGTAAAATGACGTGCGGGGATGTAAGTAAAATAACGTGTGGGGATGTAAAATGACGTGTGGGTATGTAGGTAAAATGACATGTGGGGTTGTGATATGACGTGTGGGGATGTAAAATGACGTGTGGGGATGTGAAATGACGTGTGGGGATGTGAAATGACGTGTGGGGATGTGAAATGACGTGTGGGGATGTAAAAAGCTGCAGACGATGCTACACTAACCTGGAACCGTAGCTCCCCCACGGGCGGCTCGGCGTACCGCACGCCCCGGTACGCCTGGAAGCGTCGCCCGCGCCGCGTCTCCATCCACGAGCCCTTGATGACGCCGGAAGGGGTTCTGGTGATGGGCCCTGGCGCCGCATCCTGTGGTGCTTGCGTTGATGAGGTGCCTGTCGGATTTATTTATTGTTTGTAGGATGACTGTTCTGATCAGTTGCAGGTGATTCGGTGAAACCAACTAAAATCTGTCAGGTGACTTTTATAAAATCTTACAAGAGAATAATGGAGCATGTATTTAAGTACATAATTATTGAGCAAATAATAGGAGATAATCCGGAAATGTAAGAGAATTGATTAATTTAAAATAAGCAGCTGATCGGTGCGAACAAGTTGTATTAGTAGGATTTGTTTCGTTTCCAAAAAAATCGAGCACGCCAGAATCGGAGTCAAGTTACAGCAGTTAAGTTTTTTTTTTACGCCAGCACTCATTTTAATAGAGATAACTGTTTTGGTATTACCTATTATGTTATTTATTAGTCATCAATTTTCTGACTTTCAGCTGCTCTACATTTGCTGCCTATTATTATTTTTTAACTCTTATTTCATATACATTTCATTAATAAAACTCTGTTCATTTAATGAATTAAACTCCTAAAATATGGTAAATGTTTTATTAACAGTAACATCCTGTATTATCTCATGTTAAAAAAAAAACGAAAACCAAAAGAAAGTAATGTTTTCACCCAGTCCCTGACACCGGGTACCTACTTACCCGCACTAGTCTTGTTCTTGTGACACTGGCCGGCGCACGCGCACAGCAGAGCGCACAGGACCGCGACCCGGAGAGACATGTTCGCTGCCCGCCCGGTCACACACTGAGCCACCGCGGCTCTCCCGACCTGTTTTATACTAGCATACCATATCCAGCTATATGCGGTGTGTGTGGGAATCTGACCACAGTGTGGAGGACACAGTGGTAACCGTCTGAGGGGTAGAGTCTGTCTAAAAAGTCAGTTTACCAGGATATTTTAAAGATATAAAAACAGATGTTAGCGACACTGCATCTAACTGAAATTATAGATTAACCAATTTGGTTAACTTAACTAGACGGACATGAAAACAAATAGAATTTTTTGACAGAACATTGGTAAGTTTTAATTTCTACCAAAATACCCGCGTAAAGTGATCAGCAATTGGTGACTTTCGCTTTTAGTTAGGGGGAGGGGCACAGTGGCTAGGTCGCCGGACTCCCATGCGGGAGGTCAGGTCCTGGGGTTATTCCCGCCCCCCTACCATAAGATAAAATAGGGAGTGGGGGGCAAAATCATCCAACTAATATGAGCCTTGTATAACCCGTGAAGCATGGTGTGCCTACTCCTTTGTTTACGAGAGTATTGTCATAGATATTGTCATGACTTACAGCCTCAGTGTTGCGAATCACCTCGCGGAGAACAAAATGCATAATATCATAATAAGGAAAACGCGGCGACGGGAAACCCACGGCGCACTGCACGGCGCGCGTAGCGTATCTCGAGCAGGTGACCGCTGACCGTCCACATGTGAGCAATGTCAAATTGATTGTGTTAACTATAAGGAAAACGACATTCTATTGGATGAAAGAAAAATTCTCTCCCCGGGCGTTCGTTCCTTCGAGGACATTCTGAACCCGAATGTTTTACCTAAGTTGCAAATTGAACTCTTGACAAATAGTTTGCTCAAATAATTTGTCTGTGATTCATTCAAGGTCATTTATTGATTCAATACCTAAGCGGTGTCGAAATCTAATGTGGATCTCATGGTATAGGTGGGTAAGGGTTCTAACTGTTGTGTTCCTCTCCAACTTCCTCGCGTTATTTTCGAATTATTCCTTAAATATGGCACTTAGAAAGATTTCGTCAGATTCAGAAATCTACACGCGATGTATCTCTTCTCAAAAGCGTTTCGCCAGCTTCCCACAGTTTATCGTTTGTTCGGAACGGCCAACGATTTTGAACTTTTAGTAGTTTTGACTTTTGATTCACAGAATCGCACTAAATGTCGAGTATTAGGTATTTCATTGCCTTAGTCGCTGGCAAAATTCTAGATTCTTCTCTAGGACGACACGACTGTCAGTCAGTTACTCACCTAGCAGTCAAATTATTCTATTGTAAGTAAGTAATACGTTTATTTCACACACAGCGATGACCGAAACAGTTATAAAATGATAATGTAGTCAAAGGTATATCTAAATCATGTCTGATGGTCTGCTGTTGTTGTGAAAAGGGCCTCAACTCGGCTTATTGCTGCAGACTTATTGAGTTTCCCTAACCTTAACCTCTAGTGCCCTGACATCTGACATCAATCAATACGTATGATTCTCTGCTCGGGTTTCCCCGGGGTCCCCGTATGGTCGTCACTGTTGCACTGTTACACTGTGCAGGAGTTTACGTATAGGTAGAGAAATTAGGATTCTTGTAATATTGTTAGTAGTGAGCAGGTGCATACAAGCATAGCGATGAGAATCGAACCCAAATGTTATGCCAATAGCAGACCGTAAACAGACCAAATTAAAATACAGATTTGAAAAAGTATTTTTATTTAAAACACATCCCTGTAAATATCTCCCTCTGTCTTATTGTCATCTGTCAATCTCGCAGATATAGTCCAGTCCCTTGGTTTCAAACTCCTCACCACGACTTTCTTGGCCCACCGACATTTTTGGGATATTGTCTTTCTATCATTTCATTCAAAATATGCCGCCTTCATTCAGCAACTACTTCGCCTTTCTTCCTCGTCACCAAAGTCTAGAGGTGCTATGGGAACATGTGTGGAACTCCGTGAAGACTGCGCCCCTCGTGTATGTCCACAGAGGGGTCGGCGGTGAGATAGCGTTCCTGGCCCGCGTCTGGTTCCACCACCGGAGACCACAGCCCGATGGGGTCGTACAGGAACTTCTGAAATAAAATATAATAAAAATATGGTAGAATATTGGCAATCTCTTCCAGACAGCATTCTACTCTAATCCACTGCTGGACTCTCCCAGGCCCTGTGAGCCCGGTCTTCGGCTCTTCTCATCCAGTCGCTACCAGCCGTCTTACGCAGATCGTCGGTCCATCTTTTTGGACATTACCAATATTTTTTATTAACCAACTAGACTAAAATGCCTGTGTTAGAAGTGGTCCACCACAATGTCTCAAGATGGATTCGATCCGGCGCCGCATGCGCCGCAGTCTAGTGACCTAGCCCTTTGACCATTGTCGCTTCAAATCTACCAGGGATCCCACATTACACAAACGTACGTACCCGGAATCTCTTCGGTATTTCCGTCGCTTTCTCAGTAATCTCCTGCCACGTCCGGTCCCGGAGGCAGCGGACGATGGCGGTGCTGTTGTCTGTTGGGCAACCAAGCAGCTCGGCGTACGCGCCGGCTAGCTTCAGCTGGTGCGCCGGCGACGGTAGTGGGATGAGCGGCGTGCCCGGCTGGGGGCGGTTGGACATCGCGGTGTGGAACAGACCTGCAGGAGGTATAGAGTCCGGCGTGAGAATAGCGATACCACAAAAATAGCCAAGTTTTATGTTAGGGGTTTTTTGATGCGCTGCCTTAACCTTGAGGATT
The DNA here is from genome assembly GCA_947369225.1 of Hofmannophila pseudospretella. NCBI lineage: Eukaryota > Metazoa > Arthropoda > Insecta > Lepidoptera > Oecophoridae > Hofmannophila > Hofmannophila pseudospretella. Next base: position 211,199 of record OX376333.1, read on the forward strand.
TTGGTGCCTCATATGCCGGTAATAATCTGCTATCCTACCTAGGCGATCCTGCAGATCGGTCTACCACCACCAAAATATGTATCCTCGGCTGCCTCTCCACAAAAGCTGTGCGAGGAAGCGAGGAACAAATTCACCAATAGAATTGCTTCATTATCAAATCACAAGTAAAATGAAGCAATCTTATTAGTGGATTTTGTCATCGCACAGCTGTGGTGGAAAGGCAGCCTTAAGGTACCTTTAGTAATTGGCGAGACGAGATGCGTCTTGACGCTGATAGAGCCGGTCCCGCAACCAGCTAAGGTAACTAGGTCGGGGTTTCCCCCAAACGCTGCGATATTCCGCCGCACCCAGCGGAGAGCTGTCAGCTGGTCCTTCAGGAAGTTGTTGCCTGGAGCCTGCATGTCTCCCGTGCTCAGGAACCCTGGGAAATAAAGCAAGTGCTGTCCTAGATTTAACATTTTGGGAAGGGTCACTTATATACTTATAGGAAACTGTCGGTTTTGGGGGGAATCGTACTTAGATATAGATGGTCGCATCTAATTATTATTATTTTGTATGGGAGTCGAAGATTTTGGAGTAGGCGGAGGCGGGTTCATGCATGACTAAGACACTAGATTGGTTTATATAGCTTTGACATTTTTTTTCTTTACGTATCGTTAGGCAAGAGGGCCGAGTAGCTCGATGGTCTGGCCAGATGTCTGACCACCTTGAGATAAGGAATAACGATTCACTGTGCGAAAGACCGGCGCGTTTGGAAGAAGACTGGATGTTGTCGGAGTCACGATCCTTATCACTAAGGGACCGACTGAGGATGAGGAGGATCATTAGAGCCATACAATAAAATAAATAAACCACCTGGTGGTCCGTTTGCTTTTCTTCCCCCTTAAACATCAAGAGAATAGTGTTGCTCCTTACCGAGAGCTCCAAGGCGGTAGTGCACGGTGACCAGCAGTACCCTGTGGTCCATCAACTGTCCGTGCCCGCCGGGAAACAGGTCCAGACAGCCCGCCGTCGTGTAGAACCCTGGGTGGAGGAATACTAGCACGTCCATGGGGTTCGAGCTGCGGACAGAATGCTCGTTGTCAGTCTGAGCTATTTGCTTCATCATATATAATGCGAACGGCTAAGAAGTGGAACAACCTGCTGACGTCTGTTTCCCTAAAGATATAACCTTAGGATCTTCAAGCCGAGAGCAAAAAGGCATTTACTGGGTCCGCGTGCTTTATCTTCGACCTTATCGTCACTTACCATCAGATGAGATTGCGGACAAATGCGGATCTAGTCACAACATTTTAAAATAACGAAACTCCACGGTGTCTACAGGCGTTTCGCACTCTCCGTGATCAAGGCCTTCAAAACAGACCGAAACTAGTCGGAGGACTTTACTTGAAACAGGGTAGTATCCAGAGGGAGATGGGGACATCAGGGTTTATTTTGTCTCAACTAACTAATCATCGTTGTAATAAAAGTTGAAATAAAAACCAGTGCATACTTTACGGAGTCCATTCTAGTAAACAATGATCCTGTCCCCAAATGTCCAACACCTGGCTACAAAATCTAAGGTGATCAGATAGTGTCCTCGAGCTATGGGTACCTGTTGGTGGTGGTGTACACGCTGAGCCGCAGACAGTCCTCGTCCGCGAGGTATTCTGGCGGGGCGGGCATCGGGCACGCAGGACCTTCCTTCCTCGCGTCCACTTCATCCTCGTACGATGTGATCGGCTTCGGGGGCTGCAAGCACGATCAATGATATGCACTCTCGTGTTCCGACTCAGATCTTGGTCTTGGTTGAATTGCTTGGATTAAATAACACGAGACTAGATTTCTAGAAGTCTCTGGAATTTATATAGAATTCCAGAAACAGAAAACCAATTTGACGAGTTTTTTGCCATATCTGCCATAATAGGAGATCATACACACCCCCGAGAAGGGTTTAAGCCAAAGTTCACCCGGGGCACCGGTGCCTTCCACTGGACATTCCAGATATTTAGTCCTCCGCTATGCACGAGGTTGGCCATCGAAGGGCGTTTTTAGTAAGTAAGTAATACGTTTATTTCACACAGCAATGACCGAAACAGGTATAATTATGATAAAATAATTATGTAGTCAAAGGTGGTATGATAAAATAATTATGTAGTCAAACATATGGAAATCATGTCTGATGGTCTGCTCAACTCAGCTTATAGGCAAAGTTCCACATAATTATGATAACCTCAAGAGATTATGGTATATTCAAGAAGCCAAGTGTCTTTGGAAGATTTTTCCCCCGAAAACAAAAATAAAGGCGTAAGATATTCTGACCTGGAACCTACGTTCCCCCACCGGCGGCTCGGCGTACCGGATCCCCCGGAAGGCCCGGTAGCTGTTTCCCCCCGGGGTCCGGAGCCACGACCCTCGGAACACGCCCTCCGGGGTTCTCACGATAGGATCGGAGTGCGTCGCCTCACACACCTCCCGACTCGGTAGTTCTGGGGGATTGTTACTTATTATTTTTATGTGTATGGTCCTATGATATATTGGGTGTAATAAAAACCCAAATTAGTCCCAAAATAGGAGTGTTCAGTATTAGAGCAGGAGAAAATTTTATTTTATTTATTTTTATTTTATTTATTTACTTAAATTTACAGCTTTTTTTTTGACCTTATAAAAAGAATAAAATATTACTATAACATTTGCCAATTATAAATTTTCATTATGTTACTTAACATTATATAATATATTTTAGGTAGAAAACAACAAAAAACAGATGTAGGTAACTATTATGAATGAGAGAAATGCGTCGCATAATGTTTACGTGTGTGTGTGTGTGGGTGTGGGTGTGTGTGTATGTGTGTGTGTGTGCGGTGTACGAGTGGCGAGTTGTGTCTGGTGTGAGGGAGAGGTGCGGGGAGGTGAGAGAGCGTTAGTCAGGGTGGGTTCACATGGTCACAGTTATTGTTGTATTTTATAGGTTGGTACTAGTTAAAGGGATGTTGGTAGGTAGGTGTTCACTAGGAGTCACTGCAAAAGCATTGAACAAGATCAGTGCTTGGATCTTTCCATCCTCCGACCGACCTGCAGGGTCCCTCGAGATAGGCTCGTCCCGGCCGGCGCACGCGCACAGCAAAGCGAACAGGAGCGCAGCCCGGAGCGACATGGCGGCTGCGCGAAATACCGCTTACTGAGCCATTGACCGCGCGACGCGACGACGACGACGACGCGCTGCTAACCTTGGATGACAACTCTCGCACGGTCGACACATTAGACTCGTACGTACACTATTGGCTTACTACTATGTACTTAATGGCATCGATTTTGGGGTGGCCGCCACGCCATTTTGGCGGTCACCCCGGAAATTCCGCTGGCTCAGCAACAGCAACCGAGAGATGCCACTGCACACTATCTCTAGCCACCTATGTGTATGTACTTATAGGTACCTAGTACTATATTCAAGCTATGTCCTGGGAAAAGAGGAGTAGGTCGTCCGGGAGCCAGATGGAGATTCACCCACGGCACAAGAAGACGCTCATACTTCACAGAGGCATATCGAATATGCAAATTGCACGATGTTCAAGTCGGTACAAAGTATCGGGGTCAGCACAAGGGTACCTACGTCATCAAACCATATGATGATGGTGACGTACCCTTGTGAAGACGTGAACATCGTGCTATTTGCGTATTCGATATGCCTTTCTTCTTGTGCCATGATATCACCAAAGTCGCATCGAAGACCTGGGATGCGATTTGCATAGGACCAGGAAGGGTGGTGCGAGAGAGGACGCTTATATCCTCCAGTGGGACGACGTGATGATGATGATGTCGCTGGCGGGGCAGGCAGAGAGATAGGAGCGCCACGAATGTCTGTCTTTCTTTCGTCGTTTCACGCATGCTTTCTTGTGCTCTCATTTTGTTTTATAATTATAATATAGTAGGTACCTACGCTTAAATTTGTGTATGTTACGTGAGACAGAATGTCGAGTCAGCCAGAATCGCCCCTCTGTTTACAAACTGGCCGTGACCTCGCTCGTACGAGCCACAGGGAAGATAACAAAACGGTGACTCAACTCGACCTCGAGTCAAGTGTATCTGGTACTTTGCTGCTCTATTATGGACACTATCTACAACATCTGTATTTTCAGAATTTTGTAAAAGATCTATTACAGTAGTTGGTCCACCCGCACACAACTTTATGTTACTGTACGGCCATGACATTCATACCTACATGTTTTGTGTATAATGCGCGATCGTGTTTGAATGACCTATAGTAGTACGGTATACCTGTTTCAATATCATAATAAGGAAAATGTTCTGCTCGCGGGGAAACCCACCATGTAGGCCAGGTAATGATTCGTGCTGTGCAGGTGGACAGTCAAGATACCAGCGACCACCCAAACAGGCTTCAATAAATATGTCTGGCTACTTTTTAGTCTCCATTAAATTTTCTGTGTCATTATAATAATCCACAATCAATCCTTAATCCACATTTCAAATCCTTTTTTAGAGTAGATACGTAGATAAATTAAGTTCGGTTCGACAGAGGGGCGTAAGAGTTTCTGCTCCTCGCCTGGCACTGAGTTTAAAATTTTCGGGTTTATTAGCGTCTACAAACGCATTTTACTTTTCTGACTCTAAGCATTTCAGTCTCTTTATAAAGGGCCTTTGTCGGTGCAGAAAGGGTTTCTTAAATAGATTATTAACGATAAGGCCGCCTAAATTGTACTTCACTATTTCCTTTTCTATCTCATGTTGGTTTTTTATTTTTTATTTGTGCAATAAAGTGTATTTTACTTTTACTTTATTTTAGGGTTGCTCTTTGGGCTCGCTCCACTTGAGTTGTAGCGGCCCCATCCCACGTGGCCACACAGTAACGCACTATCGACTCTGCTATTGCTGTGTATATTGTACGCTTGCCCGTCTTACAGGTTTGGGGACCCCCCTTAATTCCTCCTCATGGATGCGCCCTTATTATAATCGTCCACCGTTGCCACACTCTAGTCGTACTGTATGGGATACAACTCGTCCCACAACCGGAACCGGTCCTCCTTGAGCCCTCGCCGCACGTCCATTTCCCGGCCCACCCGCAGATAGCAGGGGTCTTCGCGGGTCATCACGGGCCACCACACGCCCGCCAGCTCGGGCGTGTCGGGCCGCGGGTTGGGGTCCCTGGGGACAGAGAATAAGGTGAAATAAAAATTAATACGCAAGTAACCGATATATTGCGAGGGTGTAACAAAAACTTTGAGGGTGTTTGTATCCATAACTGGACAACTCTCACTATAGGGCCAACTCTGAAATCTCGAATAAAAATCAGCTGTGCCATACAAAAACGCAATATCTAACCTATACGACCGAAATGTATGAAACAGCTGATTTTTTTATCGAGATTTCAGAGTTACTATAGTGAAAGCTGTTCAGTTATGGATACTGAACGAACACCCACCTTTCGGGACTATAGGGTGTTTTTGTTACATCTAGAAGAGACTGCAAGACTTCAGTGGCTTGGACAGGTGCAGAAAATGGGTGAGGATCGGCTGCGTGGAGAGCATACATGGGGCTGCCGAACGGACGTCGCCTCGTCGCTGGAGAGACGCGGTGGGAAGGACCTGCGCGAACTACAAGTCGGCAACTGGCAGGAGATCGCGCAGGACAGGGGAAAATGCCGTCTCTTGGTTGCGGAGGCCAAGATCCACTTCGGGTCACTGAGCCAGCGGAGCAAGTAAGTAAATATCAGGTCATCAATTTTTGTCTACTGCCCTGGGGTAAGTAAGGAGTCTATAATACCTATATACCAGCTGACGTACTCATACAAAGTCGCAAGAGTGCCGCGTGAGTCGCGTAGGTGCCTACTGACTCTCATGCTCCAGAGATCCGGGTTCGAAACAATGTTCAATGAGTTTTAAGGATTTTTTCGAAGAATTATACATATTTATCGACCGCTCTAACGGTGAAGGAAAACATCGTCAGGAAACCTGAAAGTTTCCGGAGGCGTGTGAAATCCACAAATCAACACTGGGCCCTTCTCGTGCAAGAGGAAGTCCGTGCCCGATGCCCCAACGAGAGACTGCACTGACCCGTATCTGGCGAAGTTATAGAAGAGTGCGGTCATCTTGTCCACCATGGCCGAGTCGGGGGAGTCGGGAGTGATGGTGTCGAACCGGAGGTTGATGGTGAACAGGTACAGGAGGTCGTCGTGGTGCGCTACACCTGGAATAAAAAATACGATTTACTTATAAAGACATTTAAGTTTAGTTGCAAATTAAAGATTTGCGCTCTATGTTTATGTTTTGATGTCTTTACAAGACATTGACAGATTTATTATTTTTTGTTACGTAGATTTCCTTTTGGTATACTCACTTATTTATACTACTCTTTATACCACAGACAGCAGAGTCGTCGAGACTGACTTGATAGATGTATATAAGATATCTCACAGTAATAATAATGCAGTGACTGAAGCTATAGTGAAACCGCGTAACAGGCAGATCGCCCGCGACGTAACAGGGGCGCGGGGCGAGATGACAGGGCGTGCATGCGGCGTGCGGGAAATGGGCTCACCCATTGTCGTCCCTCCCCGCGCCACTCTAACGTCGCGGGCTATCTGCTGTTACGCGGTTTCACTATAGTTACCTGTAGGTTTCTTAGTGTCGGGATCGACGTAGTGGCTCTGTTCCCCGACGTAGGCCATCTCGTAGTAGTACACCGGCTGCGGCGAGTGCCGGCACATCAGGTTAGCCAGTCTGACACATGAGAACACGGGTTACTCTAGCTATTATATTTCGTTCCATTCTATTCCATTTGTACCTTTGAGCTGACCAACTGACCTGTGCACCGGGAAGCCAGTAATAGCGTCCCCGTACAGCTTCCCCAGCGCCGCCGCACTCTTCTCGTCGTTGTCCAGCGGCCGCCCTCCCAGATACTCCTGCCTCAGTCGCTCCACCTTCTCCCTGGAGTCGTCTCGCGGCACCATGAACGCAATGGGCGCCACGCGATCCCATTCGTTGTTCATCGTGTTCAGGAGGGTCTCGTTCTTTAGAATTGCTGTCGAGAATAAACAAAACTGACAAATACCGAATCCATGTGGTTGATTTTCTATTTGCGCTATACTTGCAATTTCTGGGATCTGGACGCTAAACGATTTCGTGTTGGATACATTATCCGTTGCTAGATTGCTGAATGAATGGATTTTTTTAAATTCTGTTCTGGACCCTGGTACACTTCTTCTGATTCACACATGAAATTTTTTAACTAATTATGTTTAGAACAAGGTTAAGGATTACAGAATTGATATTAGAATATTTCAGATACGAATAGTTTTAATGTAATAAGGTTTTTATTGTTTTTATAAAAATACAGTTTTTATGAACAAAATAAAGTTATACATATATAGTATTAATATAAATGTCACCATGATTTTCTCCTGTATTTTGCATCGGGGGCGTCTTGTTGTAATGTCCAAGAGTAATCTGCTAGCATACGTGGACTTCAGTTGGCCTGATATCGTTTTTATATTGTAGAAATGTCCTGGTGGAATCTTTCACTGTGGTCATCGCTGACGGCGTCCAAATTTTCAGGAAAAGTCCATATGTTAATGTTGGTAATGTGTTTTTAAGGAACAATACTTTTATAGTCATTTGATCGGTGATTTCCCAGAAAATTTAAAGTAAATTTCAGGAAAGATTCCCAAGCTGATTTTTCCAGATTACTAAGTTTTTCTTTAAATTTTTCATCTTTCATTAATTGCCTGATTTGAGGACCTACAAATATGCCCTCTTTAATTTTTGCGTCAGGATCTAACGTTGCGTTATCTATTGACTCTGATGCAGTAGACAGATCGGAACTTTGAGGTGGTTCTGGTACAGGTAGTTCTTGACTGTGAGGGATCGGTTTTTTGACAGACTTTTGGTTTTTTGGCCAGGGTACTTAACATGTTTTTTGGTTTAAATTGTAATACCTTTTGTATCAGTAAGACAAAAATAACAATCTGATAAATGGTTCGTGGGTTCCGTCCAAATCATAGGAATGCAAAAAGGCATAGATCGAGATCTTTTGGCCCATCCAGTAAGAAGGCCCCACACATGAACACAACAGATATGAGGAACCCACGCTTTGTCTTGTTGTCTGACGGCAAAGCCAAAATAATGTTAATATAACTTGGTTACTAACTATATTTAGCGATAAATATTTATTGCTTTAACTTACCTTTTTTAATTCGGGGTATTTTGTATTTATTTCAGTAAAGTGGTTGTGTTTTACGTTGGCAGAGTTAAGTGATTCTAAAATAATGTCAAGAAAGTGTAAAAATGATCCTGACAAGTTTTGTTACATTTGTGGCGAAATTACTTTTAATACTCAACGGAGAAATATAGTAACACAAAAACTAGACCTGTTCAAATCGAAATAAATATGGTCTCATAGTGAGGGTAGGTAGGTATTTCAAAATTGGTAAGCACCTTGTTCCAAAATTTTGTTGACCAGTATCAACAGTAATTTACTCAAGGTTTACTTAAATCGTGTTTTAAGCCAGCTACTACGAGATTGGATTATCTCTCCCTTTCTTTCTTACTCCTTTTTTCTCAATCATCATCAGCAATAGCAGCCTATCCTAGAGCGCACCATACGCCTTTTTAGCGTTCTTATCCAGTCGTTGCAAGCCCCCTGCACCACAGTCGTTCATGAAGAAGAGATGTCAGATAGAAAGCAGTACTTACCGCATCCTTAGTACTTACTGAAAGCCTTCCAGAAGAACTCGTCCTGCGTCTGGCTGACGATGTAAGGTACGGCGTGTATCTTCCCTTCACGGATCGCGTCCGCGGGCTGCATGGTAAGGAACCGCTCCTGACCGAAGTCTTTCTCCACCACCGCCGTCCAGAGACCCACCGGGTCGTAGCCGAACTCCTGCATAATTTATATGTGATTAACTACTGATGAAACTCGGAAGTCCTCTGACTTTCCGAAAGCCTCTGACGAAAATTAGAAATACAATACTTTCCAAGACCCAAAAATATTAAAAGGCAATGTTTTTGGTAGGAAACCCTGTTACCATAACCTCAACTAAACGACGATCAAGTAGAAGATGGAGCACACGGTTTTAGTAGGTAAATGCTTATTCATATTGATCTTGAAAATCCAGATTCTGTGGGTTCGTTTCGGAAACCTGCCTTGGCCACCATTCTGAATTATGAAACAAATAGCTTCGTGCAAAATGGCAAGATATCGACGGATCTGGTATCCCTGCATCTGGTAACATTATCAACTTACAGCGAATTTAGGCAGCGAATTCCCGAGCTCCTGCCAAGACTTGGTCTTCAGGCAATCGACCATTTCCTTGGTGCTGGTTGTGGGGCAGTCTAGGATCTGAGCTTGCTTCAGAGCCAGGTCCATCAGGTCATGGCGAAGCGGCACTTTGCGTACAGGGGAGCCGCTCATTGATATTGCTCGATGGAACAGGCCTGGATAATGATTAGTTTAAAAAGGTAAGAAGCCGGTATCACAGAAGCAACAATCCTTATAATTTTTAAGTGTAAAAACAACGTCAATGTTGCCATTTCAGACTTGTAATTACAAGGACTGATGCTTTGTAGAATAGGGTCCTGATGGTAATTAAGTGTTCACAAATTCCCGCTCCTGGTAATTGAGGGAGAAAGACCCCGCGTCAGACCCATAAAGCGATGACTCGACATATTGAGGTCCGACATGGGTGCCAATAGACTCACGAGAGAGGTTGCGAATGACCCAGCCAAGTAAAGAAGACTGTTTGTCCTTGAACACTGGCGAACCCCCGAATAACGGCCGAACCATTGCTAAGTAGAATAAGAAGAGAAGATAACTCGCTGATAGAGACACTGAAGTGAAGGGAAGAACTGACTCTTCTAAACCCGGTCGGAATACATTACCGCCGAGCTGGTGAAGTATCGTGCTATAGTAACATCATGCTACCGCCAAACAATTCACAGAGACATTTTGCACACACAGTCGTGCATAACGGTTTCTTTTAACCTTCAGTTCAAATATGGAGCCAAACACCGCACAGACAGCATCGTCTTTATACTGTGATCCGGTCTTCCGCCCAAGGTACATTATACAGACACAGCAGAGAGCTGAACTAGTGGTGTTAAACCTTAGCTTACCTTTGGTCATAGGCGAGATCATATGCAGCATGACGCTGACAGATCCAGCGCTGCACCCAGCTATGGTCACCAGGTCGGGGTCTCCGCCGAAGGAAGCTATGTTGCGCTGCACCCAGCGCAGAGCCGCTACTTGGTCCTTCAGACCGTTGTTGCCTGGAGCGTACTCATCACCCGTGCTCAGGAAACCTTAGAACAACATGGAGTTTCGGAGACCTTGGCAAGTGATTTAGTATTAGTGATGGGCTTCAAACATGAAACCATTGAAGAAATAACAGGTTTTTTTAATTAAATATTATTTGGGGAAGAAGGATCCTCGGGATGCCCTCCCCAACCAAAAGTAGGATTTACAATCGCAAAGGATGACATCTGACGTCCTAAGGATGTGATAAGGATTCAGAGAGTATAAAATGAATGAGACCTAAATGAATAGCTGTATTCCGCTAGAAATATTTTTCCCATTTGTTCTAATTGGTAGAACAGATGGGATCGATTCAAATAGCACCCTCGCCTTTAGAACGGTAATGGGTAGGTACTGACTGACCCGCGGGTTAGCAGTGCTCAAGATGTTTTGATAACTTTTATACAATAACATTTCAAATTGGCAACTGATGGAACAACTTTGTTGCGAGAAATACCAATCGACAAAACGGATAGTCTTCTGTATTTTGGATCAGCAACTGTGGAACCCAACGAGCATAGCTCGTGTAAGCTGTATAGCATCCTTGATGCAAAGCATCGTTAAGGAACAAGAAGGAAACTGAGGGAAAGGGTGAGCACTAAGATTCCCGAGCGTCGTAGTGCCGCTGGGGATATCCCCCGGCCATCTCCTTACCGAGTGTGGCGAGACGGTAGGTGATGGTGACCAGCACGAGGTCTCTGTCGAGCAGGTAGTGCGGCCCCGCGAGGTCGCTGCGACCCGACATGGAGTAGAATCCGCCGGAGTGGATGTAGAACAACACCGGCAGACGTTTCGAGCTGTGGGATGTTAATAAGTAAATGAATACACAGGACATGCAGATTGGCCTGTCTTGGTGGCGGAGGCCAAGATCCACTTTGGGTCGCTGAGTCAGCGGAATGATGTGAGTGAAATGAATTTATTCATGCAGACATTAATTATTATTGTTACAATTATTTTATTTATTGGGTGTATAGCTAGGGGAAAAGTGGACAATTTTAATAAACTCGTCGTAGAGGGCAAGTTGCTGATCAGACCGACCCAACAATAATAAAAAATAAACCACCTGAAGCGGTTGGGACTCCATGGCAGCCAGCTACCGGCAAAAATACAGAAGCCGGTGCTCCTTGACACCGCTCGCATTGTCCGCCGGTTTCTGTCCCTGTCGCCCTAACCTCCGGTCTGCTGGACTCCTCAACCGGAGGATGCCGCCTGAGCACATTTTGGCCGTAGCGCACGGGCGAGAAAGATTTTCTCTCCAAATAATAATAAAATTACTTTAGGTACCAACTTTCTCACGACTGCTGTGGATCGTAGTCTGTTCCCCTCGTCATCTTAGCTGACATATCAGTACCAAAAGGGTCAGACAATTTGGGGCACTGACTGTTCCACTATTTCATGAGAAGACTTAGAAAACAAGGTTTGCCTCGGGTGTCCAGAGAATAAAATTGCATTCAGATGAAGACTGAAGATTCGACTAATAGTGTCGCTTTAAAGACCAAATTAGGCATTTGTTTATGTTAAGTTATAGTTCCGATGGCAAATATCTGCCTTGAATTTATTGGCTTCTGAATTTATGCCTGAATGGTCTTGAATAATCTTCAAATCCCCGAGACATTAAAAGAAGTGGCAGCAGCTGGGTACCTGTTATTGTCCGGAGTGTACACGTTGACCCTGAGCACGTCCTCGTCGACGTAATACCCTGGTCGAGCGGGCTGCGGCGCGGCCGGGCCGTCCTCCGTCGCGTTCACCGACTCGGCGTAGTGAAGGATCAGTTTCGGCGGCTAGGTGACGTAGGTACTCATATACTCGGATGCTTAATTTTGTATGAGAAACGCAATCACTTTCACTGTGACAAACTTACGTGGGGTGGGGGCCATTACATGTTTCACCATGCTCTAAAATATGGGTTAGGTTAAAAGAGAGGGATTGGTCGATGCTCATCACATTGAGTTTTTCCATTCCGCGATTCGCGATACAAGTTGGTTAGAGGTTTGTAGTGGAATAGTAAGTGCTTGAGAGAAATTGGTTATGAAGAAGCTTGACAACAACCGGGATCGACTGTTTAGCGTGCACCCCGAGGCACAGTGGCTCAGATAAATTGTGCTGCAAGCTGTCACCCATCCTGGTTCTGACCTCGCCCAACGTGGCTTAACTGACACGATCACTTTATGACCATGCTCGCAGCTAAACTACCTGGGGGTAGTTTAGCTGTATGGGATTTAGGAGCAATTAGGAGGGGGGGTCCCTAATTGCACCGTTTATTACCGAGTCATGTGCCTCACCTGGAACCTGAGCTCCCCCACTGGGGGCTCAGCGTACCGAATGCCCCGGTACGCCTGGAACTGCCTTCCGCGCCGCGTCTTCATCCACGTGCCATGGAACTCGCCCGAAGGGGACGTCGTCACGGGACCATCCTTCGCCAGCACTGGGCCTTCATTCGTCATCACGGGGCCTTCATTCGTCGTCACGGGGCCACCTTTCGCTTCCATGGTCAATGTCGCTGTTTCATATCATAACAATCGTAATTATAGAAATGTTGATTGCTACATAATGTCTTAAGTTACGGTACGCTGTTTGATATGAAAATATCTTATAACTCGTGAAGTATGGCAGTCTGGGTGCATGTTCGGGCAAAGTGCGTCATACTTTCTTCCCGTTTTTCAAAAGGTAAAAACTTCATCAATTTTAAAGATATGTAAAAACAAATAGTATCGGTCAAATTAGCGTTATATTAGTTCTTTGTGGAGTGAAATATATTTGGCTAATATAATCAGGAGAGAGATGAGGAAGAAGGTCAAAGTTAGCTAGAAATTTATCATATTTATACGAACAACGTATAAAAGTGAAATATTTCTACAACTATAAAAGGTACAATAACAATTGATATACTGTTTTCTTCGGAATGAAATGGAATATCTAGCGCGGTGATCAGTGTCGCATTGGAACAACAATTTGTGGAACAGCAGCCGTCAAAAGAGTGAATTTACCGACATGTTGAGGAAAAAGTCGAAAGATCCATCACGAAACCCGCGCCGAAATCGACAAAACCCACTTAGTAATGCGAAGAGGTATAGTATCTATCGTTTGAAGAACAAAATACATCAATTGGGCAAGTCTGACGGAAACCAGCCCGGCTCGAGGACGCGCGGTGGTCCACTGTACAGTCGACCACAAGCTATGGTATACCATCTGTCAAAAACCTTCGATTAAATCTCAACCATATGCATGCGCAATATTAATATATATAATTATATAATTACAGATTCAAAAATTTTGACGTTTTGGGTAGATAGTTTTATTTTTTGTTGCGGGTTGGCTGAAAGAAATCTCTTTTAGAGATAAGTTCACCCTCTGTACAATGTCTCATTTTAATTGTTTTTATTAAGTGTATTGTTGTACAATAAAGTGTAAATGAATAAATAAATATTGACCTGCGGTCGGCACGATGCAGATTGACACTTTATTTTCACTTATCAGATCAGACTGGTGGAATCAGGAGATAAGCATGTTTGCTTATGGAAATCAATCAATCTTAGATTAGATCATGATAATGATAATCATTGATAATTGACAACAATACCTTTCCTTCGCACTCCAGGGTCTGTCCCGGTTAGTTGGAGCACTAAACATATAAACCAGAGCCGGTGTAACAATAAGCACATGATCTTCCTCGTGATGCGGAGTGCGCACTGAATTCAAGAGCTCACATCCCGGCTTTATACCTTAGTAGGTGGCATGACTGCAGAGTCGGTCTCATGTGGTACCACGCTTTTAACTGTTTCTGTCATGAAGGAGCAACGCTTGCATGCGTTAATGTGTTTCGGTTTGAAGGGTAAAGCTCGGACTACACGACGACGGTTCCAGTATCGGTCGCTTCATATTGGAACCGTTATAATTTCAATACCAGAAACAAAAACAAACTTGCAGTCCAACGCTTTAGACTTAGTAAAGTAAACACATCATTTATGTGTCACTGTGTACGATTTTATAATAAGATACCTGATACTGTAATGAATATGACAGAGAAAACATTTAAGACCCATATAAGTCGGACCTTATGTAAAAAGGGTTATTTTAAAATAAATCAATACTTAAATGATAAAGAGGCTTGGTCCTAAATTCAGCTCCAGCTCTGCACATTGTGTATATGATTGTATTCATAATTATTGTAAGATATATTTATTTCAAAAGATGTGCTGCTGAAAGTTTCTTGCGCCGCTTCTTTCCTTTCAGCTATAGCACCTTACAAAGCGGTGGGAGAGTTTAAAAAAAATACCATTGTAAAAATGTACTATAAGGTACTTACAATAAAAAATACCATTGTAAAAATGTACTATAAGGTACTTACAATAAAAAATACCATTGTAAAAATGTACTATAAGGTACTTACAATAAAAAATACCATTGTAAAAATGTACTATAAGGTACTTACAATAAAAATACCATTGTAAAAATGTACTATAAGGTACTTACAATAAAAAATACCATTGTAAAAATGTACTATAAGGTACTTACAATAAAAAATACCATTGTAAAAATGTACTATAAGGTACTTACAATAAAAATACCATTGTAAAAATGTACTATAAGGTACTTACAATAAAAAATACCATTGTAAAAATGTACTATAAGGTACTTACAATAAAAAATACCATTGTAAAAATGTACTATAAGGTACTTACAATAAAAAATACCATTGTAAAAATGTACTATAAGGTACTTACAATAAAAATACCATTGTAAAAATGTACTATAAGGTACTTACAATAAAAATACCATTGTAAAAGTACTATAAGGTACTTACAATAAAAAATACCATTGTAAAAATGTACTATAAGGTACTTACAATAAAAAATACCATTGTAAAAATGTACTATAAGGTACTTACAATAAAAAATACCATTGTAAAAATGTACTATAAGGTACTTACAATAAAAACATTTTAATTTCATTTATTGAAAATGCATTACAATGTCATACAGCACGGAGCCAAAATTGGAATTGTAGTCAGTCATACGTGAAAAGTTATTGTCAACTATTAAATTATATAAATCAAATAATAATTAAATTAATAAACACATTTAAATATAAATAAAAATTATAAATTGAAATTAAATTAGGTAGGTATATAAAAACAAATTAAATTTAAAATCAACTGATATTTTGATTTGCTTTGTTTTATTCCATGGAACCGGTGCTTCATATAAACTCAAACAATAATGCGCTGTCAACTACACGTACAACGGTTCCACTTGGAACCGGCCAGCGCGGTTCCTGCACCGAGTGGGCGGGGCTTGAGCGGAACGCATGAGTTTGAATGTACACGGCCGGTAGCGGTTCCTGAACCGAACCGTCGCTAGAACCGCCGCCGTGTAGTCCCAGCCTAATCACTCAAAGTCGTTTTAGTTTCTAAATCCCTGTGATAATATTATAGTGAGGTGAGATGTCTACGGGCGACGGTGACCATAGGTACCGTCGGGTGACACGTTTGCTCGTCATACAAAAATATTTTTAAATTACTTTATCGGTGTTTAAATCTTCTTTTCAGCCTAACGTAACCCATCGTTGGGTATAGGCATCTCCATGTGCACGTCATTCTCCTCGATCTCTAGCCGTTCGCATCCACATCCTCCCCGTCGGTTTTTAAATACTTACATAATTATTATTTACTATGAATATCGCGATCAAGATGGCTAGACAACTGATAAACTCCTGATAACAAACAACAATAATATTATTGTTTATAATAATGATCGCCAATTAGATAACATCAATGAGGAAAACACAACGTGAATCCACAACCGACAGGAAAATCCCGACCCAGCCCGACACATGAGTAAAGGTGACCATTTTCCTCATAAGAACTTTCCTCCTACCTAGTTAGTTTGCTCCTCTGCTTTCCTTAAACTTATAAAAACACAAAGAGTAAGTGAAACACATACATTATCATCAATGTTCTGGTCCTGAAGGATCAATTGGAAGTTTAATTTATTTTATCTATACTTTGAATTTATTTCGTAACTTTTAAAATGAAAGCATTGAGTTGTCCTTCACATCCTGAATAATAAATTTTCCTTATATCAAATAGTTTATTTGTTGAAAGGTATGTAATGTACCTAACATTACAGAGTTCTTAAATTATAATATAGTATCACTACTTTATACCACATTGTGTAGCATACAAATATTTATCATTTTAACACGATAGAATCATAATAAACACAATAGTAATAATATTTAAATGTTCTTATGTCAATTTCATATTTTACCACATTGCATAAACGAAAGTTAAACTTAATTATATTACAGATTTGTCTTCTACGTATTCTTTTATGTCGTAGTAGCATTTCTGTTTCAGAATATTTGTTACTCTTTGTCTAAATTCTCCATAAGTCACATTTTTAACTGTTCCCGGTAGCTTATTAAATAACTGTATTCCCATGTGATACACACTTTTCTGGAATAGGGCACACTTTGGAGAGGGCAGTGCAAGTTCATTTTTATTGCGAAGATTTCTAGTGCGTGTTGATTTTTTTTGTGGAAAGCGATCATAATATTTTTTATAAACCTTAAACATTCTAAAATACCTATATATAGAGGGAAGTGTTAATATGCCCAAGTCTTGGAAACAA
Source organism: Hofmannophila pseudospretella (assembly GCA_947369225.1). Taxonomy (NCBI): domain Eukaryota; kingdom Metazoa; phylum Arthropoda; class Insecta; order Lepidoptera; family Oecophoridae; genus Hofmannophila; species Hofmannophila pseudospretella. Next base: position 228,115 of record OX376333.1, read on the forward strand.
GGCCTGCAACTTTCCCATTATGGCTCTAATACACCTCTTTTGCATTTTAAAAACGTCGTTTTTGTTAGTGGAGTTCCCCCAGAAAATAATTCCATATCGGAGAATGGAATGGACTTATCCATAATATGCAGTTACAGGTGCATCTCTATTGACTATGTACGATAGTTTGCGTAACGGATAGACAAACCTGTTAATTTTAGAACATAGTGAACAATATGCAGTTTCCAATTGCAATGTTGGTCAATTTAATAGGCCTAAGAGTTTACCGTCATTACGTACCGTGTCGTCGTGTCCCCGGGTCCTGACTGATAACCAGCGCTGCGGCGGGGGCTGGCGTCTAGCCGTATCGTCACAGCATAATGCTGAGTCAGGGACCCTTTTGACACATATGCAAGTTCACAATTGTAAACTTACTCTAGAAATTGTAAAAAAGTAACTCTTTTAAGTAATCTTAAAAGAGTTACTTTTTTACAATTTCTAGAGTAACACGATTACATTTCTAATGAAATAATTTTATCGTGTTATGTATATGTGTGCAAATAAATTTTAATTCATTCAATCATTAATAAAAAAAAATAAAAAAAATAATGTTAATATTGTTATTTTTGTAATTAATATGTAGAGGAGGTGGATCCCCTTGTCGATGGAAGAACTGTATTATGTTAGTTTTAGATAGATTTATTAGTAAGTTATTTTCGTTCAGCCATTCTTAATCTGGAATGATATGTGCGTTACATCGGGACCGCCACTGTGCTAAAATAGTCGATTTGTAGTTTCGTTACAGATTACCTAATAGTTATAAATGTATACTTTTGGTCTCTAATTTTTGCGATGGGATTAATTGTACTACTCAGGCCTGGCACAAAAAATGAAAAAAAAAACACTAATACAAAAAATAAGTATTTTTAATGTTATTAAATAAGTACTAAATTTTAATTTTCTTAAAATTATCATTTAAATACAGTACATATACAATCGACCACAAGCAAAACATATAATATTATCTATCATCCGCATCTTCCCGATTATATCTCAACCTCACGTCCACATAACATAGTTTATTTTCAGAATCGCTTTGATCATTTGGTTTTGAGTTAACCTGTCGCATGCACCTGCCTAGTAGACGACACAAAGATCATCAGTACTGGATAGGGTACAGTTCGTCCCAGACGCTGAATCTGTCTTCAAAGAGATTCTGGTGCACGGAGAACTCCTTGCCGATCCGAAGGTAGTTCCTCTCCCGCGGCGTCATCCTGGGCCATGTCATGGTGGCCAGTTCAGGGGTGTCCGGGCGAGGGTTAGGGTCTCTGAAATGAAGGAATATATTTTAAGCGACAATAGCTCTAAGGCTAGACCATGCGACTGCGGCGCAGCCGTCGCCGGTACGAATTCACCTCTGGACCATTCTTAGCACAGGCATTTTTTTATAGTTTCAGAGGTTATCACAAATTGAAAGTCGCTCAGCGTGCTGTCGAAATAGCTATGCTCGGAGCAGGTAGGTATCTCTGCTGGATCGAATCAGAAATGAGGAGATCCAAAGATTAGCAAGCTGAAGTGGCAGTGGACCGGTCACATCTGTCGCAGAACCGACAACCACTAAAGTAGACGAGTTCTAGAGTGAAGAGCGCTTAGTGTGGGACCACCCTGCTAGATGGAGCGACGATTAGCGCAAGGTGGCTGGCAGCGACTGAATGAGAAGAGCCGATGTTAGGGCTCAATGCAAGCCCTGGGAAAGGTCTATGTCTAGCAGTGGACTAGAGTAGACTGCTGATGATGATGATGATGATGGAAAGGTTAGTGAAGAATATTGGTATTGTATAAAAGAGGTTACTAATGGGTTTTTTTTTAAATCGAACCAGTCGTGTAACGTCTATCTTTGTTGCAACATCTTTCTGAGACTATGTAAGTATATCGTGCAAAGATAAAATGTGTCTGAATATGAATGGAGATTTATCTTAAAAATACGATGTTCAACGGCAGAAATGGCCCTTGAAGTACACCGAAATAAACATAGATTTAGCTGCATCTGCTCTCTCAAAAGAGCTGCAGACTAAAGGGTCGTCATTTCCTTAGGTTCAAAAGAGAATTTGTGTTCTTACCCGAATCTGACGAAGTTGTACCAAATAGCCGTCATCCTGTCCACGATCGTAGAGTCTGGTGTATTAAGCGGGATCTCCGGGAAGCTGGTACTTATATTGAACAGGTAGATGAGGTCGTCATGGTGGGCTGCACCTAGGAAGAGCACAGATATATTAGGTTCCTGCATCTAAAATATTTTATCTCTATACATAAACTAACGCCTGTTTCCCCCAGGGGTGGGCAGAGACTAAAGATTTCCATCTGCAATGATCCTGACAAACCGTTCTCGTTTCATCAATCGCTTCAAACATGCTCTTCGGTTAGTTGTCTACCGCGCCTGACCTTTCATTAGAACGTCTGCAATTTGAAGGGCTATCACGTAGGATTCAGTTTGACAGTCACGAAACAAACATTTTGACAACGGGTCTCGGGACTGTAACAGAATTTCAGGCTGGGGGCAGAGCAGAGCACACGTATACAAAGGATGGAGGATTGGGAACGCAAGTTTTCTAAGTAAATATATTTTTGCGAATAATATGTATAAATAGAGTTGTCATATGCTAGACGATAGAGACGAAGCGACAAGAAAGCCAACCCTTGAATACCAAGTATGTCTCAGACCTCGTTTTCAAAGAGAGATTTTCTTTCGTAATTGTCAAACTGAATCGTACGGGATAAGCCCTCAGGTCTTAATCTTATCTCTTAAAAATATTTATATATCTTCATTTTCCTTACCAACTGGTTTCTTCGTAACAGGATCCTCATAGTGGCTGTGCTGACCGATGTAGGCGAACTCGTAGTAATACACCGAGTGCGGGGAGTGCCGGCACATCAGGTTAGCCATTCTGAAAGCAGACAGAAGCAGACTTAGTGCTTCTGATAGCTTTTATTATGGTGAAAAGACATTGTGTTGAGACATACCTGTGAGCAGCGAAGCCTATAACAGCATCTGAATAGAGTTTTCCTAATCCCGAAGCCGATTCTTTGTCAGTCCCTACTGGTTTCCCATCGAGGTATTTCTCTTTCAACCTGTTTGCTGCTGCGACTGAATTCTTCTCTGGCAGCATGAATGAGACAGGAGCAATTCGATTCCATTCAGAATTCATCGTGTTGAGAAGAGTAACATTGTCCTGGACATCTGGGTGAGAGAGAATACATAATTATCCTTAGTCTTCCTTCTTCGTCTTCCTTCAGAACAGCTGGATAGTCATTTGCATGGTGCAGCCTTAATCTGGTGATATCTACCATAAGTTTAGTAATATCTCTTTCTAAATCTGACATGGCAACTATATAAAATTATTGATGCAGATAGTATCTTTTACATTTTGTCAGATTTCCCTGGCTCCCACACTAGGATACCCTGTGTATTAAGGCAGGAACTGAGTATGTTTTAATGAAGGTTGAATTCACAGCATGCTTAATGCAACTGAACGACCCCTTATGGGGACAACGTAAACGACGAACTTACTGAAAGCCTTCCAGAAGAACTCGTCCTGCGTCTGGCTGACGATGTAAGGCACAGCGTGCATTTTTCCCTGACGGATCGCGTCCACGGGCTGCTGCGTGAGGAACCGCTCCTGACCGAAGTCAGGCTCTAGCACCACGTTCCATATGAGGACCGGATCGTACCCGAATTCCTGATGGAAGAGAAAGATTTGCTGGATTTATTGATGAAATATTTTGAGAGTTATTGCTCAAAATAACTGATGTTGGCTCTACTGTTTGGTCGAAATTGGCTTTTGTTTCTATTAAGCTTTAGACCGGTCATTAGACACACTTTGGAGTGGAAAGATGATTGAGGTTGTAGTGAAACAATGTAAGTAGTGTGATGATAATAGTTATTTAGTTACAACACGTGAAAGTTCCTTCCGTGGCCAGGTAAACAGTTTTAATTCGGCCACTTTCCGAAACGGCGATCGAACTGTTCAGCTGTATCGAGCGCTGTCTCAGGGCAGCAGTGTAGTGATTTAGTATTTGTGTTATCTTATGAGGCTGGCATGGTCCTGACCTATTACGGATCAAAGTCTCAAAAAAGGAATAGAGAAAAGTTCCTTACAAACATGCCATCTAACGAGTCTCCCAACTCCTTAGAAGTCTTCGTCTTCAAACAGTCAATGATTGCCTTGCTGCTCTCTGTCGGACAGTTGAGGAGCTTGGCCTGCCTCTCCGCCAGGTTGCGCTGGTCCGATCCGATCACCACTTGGGAGACGGGAGATGCACTCATGGATATCGCGCGGTGGAACAGACCTAAAGTCAATACAAAAGATGATTTTGCTTTAATTTCACGTACGTATTCTGTATACACCTACTTCGTTACGTGGGACAAAGCCAATGGTAATGTTTATGAGAAAAGATCTAATGTTTGCATAACAAAGGTAAATAAATACACGTTTGTGCATTTCAAATAAGCAGGAAAGTCGAACGTATAAATATAAATCGTCTGAATATTTAACGGGGTTTGTTTTCCTCATAACTACGGGCTGTGGTGCAGAAATCAGGGTTTTAATATTCAGCAAAATGAAGAGACTGGTTGAAGACATAGGTTGGCATTTCTTTCTAGAGCTATGACGTCGAAAGGGACAGCAAAACTATCCAGGTTTACTCATGTGTGAATGCGACGCGAGAAAAAGAATCTACTATTAGGCACTGTCAATTCAGAGACTGTAGAATACAAATCTCTCAGTAAGCCGAATAGTCTTTGTTATTTTTTGAAATGTCTATGCAATAAATAGGTTGCACACAAAAGTTCTCAGTGGGTCGTAGTATGGCTGCATCAGCCAGGCCCTTCCAAAAGTTACCTTTAGACATAGGGGAGACCATGTGCAAGGCGACGCTCAGCGACCCAGCGCTGTAGCCCGCGATGGTGACGAGGTCGGGGTCTCCGCCGAACGCGCGGATGTTCCGCTGGATCCAGCGGAAGGCCATCACCTGGTCCTTGAAGCCGTTGTTGCCGGGAGCGAGGGCATCTCCCGTGCTCAAGAAACCTGAGGTATGCAAATGTACTGTTATTAAAACTCACAATCAAATTGGATCCTAGATGTATAATCCCCTGGAATTTAATCCTAGAGCGTCTGTATTCTGAGTTTCTGACTAAGGGGTTTCATAGTGCCCTGTGCACGAAAGAAGACCACTAAGTGCAAAACGGAGTGGCAAAAACCGGCAAAGACGCACCAAACTGATTATTTAGTGTTTTCTGAAATACTTTGAAATTTTCTGGAGTTTATTTAGGCAATATTAATAGAACTCCCCATGCAGAACAGCGTCAATGTAATTCTAGACCTGTAATTACAAGGATTATTGCTTCATGAAATTGGGGTCCAGTAGACAGGGCAGTCAACTCACCGAGACTAGCGAGCCGGTAGTTAATGGTGACCAGCACGAGGTCTCGCTCCAGCAGGTAGGCGGGCCCGGCCACGTCGCTGCGGCCCGACACCGAGTAGAATCCGCCCGCGTGCAGGAACACTACCACCGGCAGGGGGCGCTTCCTGGGTACAAACAAATAAACATTAAAAAAAATTAGTAGGTTCTGGTTGGCACATTCCGCAGTCTTGTTGAGCCGCCATTGTCATGTCGCTTGGGAGATATGACAATGAAATGCAATGAAAGTCAGACTTTTTGGTAAAAAAAAATGACATTTTAAGATCATGCAAAAATATAGTAAATTTTTGCATTTGCATTTCTAGCGTACAGATACATTAAGAAATCCTTTAAAAAGAATAAATACATCAACACTTCGAATTCAAGTGCAGGTAACACAGATAATGGTGGGCCCGCCGGTGTCACGCACTTGAGTACTTGTGAATTTTAGTAGTTGATGTAGGTACCAATATGCATACATAGGGTATTCGACGTGGTGTTCTAAAGCCCCCGACCTGGGATAACGAATGAATTTAAAAAAAATCTTTGCTCACCCGGTGTTGCCAGGCGTGTACACGTTGAGCCGCAGGCAGTCCTCGTCCACGTAGTAGTCCCCGATAGTGGGCTGCGGACAGGCGGGGCCGTCAGCACGGGCGTCCACCTCTGATGGATACTGCTGGATGGGTTTCGGCGACTGTGGACAAGTGGAGTGATTAGAATTGTGAAGCCATGTTGTCACTGTTAATACTCCCGATAAGATGTAGGAGATTTTTTTAAACTTATTTATTTGACCTAAACCCGCGTTTGACTCCAATATGGTCGAATATGGAGCACACGGGCTTAGTAAGTACTTGCTCTTCTATAAACACTGCCGGAACACATCGACGACGAAGCGAAGCTATATGACGACAAACTTTATATAGAAGGGTGGTCGCTAGCCAGGCGGAACCTGAAGGGGTCCTACCGCCAGCGAGGTATTCCGATTAGTCGCCTCGTACGAGACGCTTTATCCAGTGGCGGTAGATATCTACATACACGGAAAAAAATTGGGAGCCCTGATGACTGACCTGGAACCGGAGCTCCCCCACGGGAGGCTCTGCGTACCGCACGCCCCGGTACGCCTGGAAGCGGCGCCCGCGTCGCGTCACCATCCACGAGCCGCGAATGGCCCCCGCCGGGGTCACTGTGAGGGGCTCCATTGAAGGTGATGGCGTACCTGTACAGGAAATACAAACTTAGACTCACGCCTCTTTCCGTAGGGGTAGACAGTAACTAAAGTATTCCATCATATCGCATATTTGTTCCATATTATCTACGATAAACAAACATAGAAATCGGACTAAGTACTCGTAGTATCGCCCTCTTGAATTTCAAAATCTTTGGTCCCACCTCTTGTGACCATATTACGCGGTGGGTCAGATCGCTGGTGGTCCATAAAAGTATACAAGTTTTCAGCTTTGTTGAACAAAAAAACAAGTAAGTAAGAAAGTAATATGTTTATTTCCCACACAACAATGACCGAAACAGTTATAATTATGAAAAAATAATTAAATAGTCAAAGGTAAACATATTGAAATCATGTCTGATGGTCTGCTGTTATTGTGAAAAGGGCCTCAACTCACCCTATGGCAAAAAAACAGCTTATTAAAACAGTATGTTTTTAACAAAGTTATTGCAAAAAAACAGCTTATTAAAACAGTATGTTTAAAAAAAGTTATTGCACATAAACAGCTTATTAAAACAGTATGTTTTTAACAAAGTTATTGCATATAAACAGCTTATTAAAACAGTATGTTTTAAAAAAAGTTATTGCAAAAAAACAGCTTATTAAAACAGTATGTTTTAAAAAAAGTTATTGCAAAAATACAGCTTATTAAAACAGTATATTTTTAAAAAGTTATTGCAATAAAACAGCTTATTAAAACAGTATGTTTAAAAAAAGTTATTTCAAAAAAACAGCTTATTAAAACAGTATGTTTAAAAAAAGTTATTGCAAAAAAACATCTTATTAAAACAGTATGTTTTAAAAAAAGTTATTGCAAAAAAACAGCTTATTAAAACAGTATATTTTTTAAAAGTTATTGCAATAAAACAGCTTATTAAAACAGTATATTTTTAAAAAGTTATTGCAATAAAACAGCTTAATAAAACAGTATATTTTTAAAATTTTATTGCAAAAAAAACAGCTTATTAAAACAGTATGTTTTAAAAAAAGTTATTGCAAAAAAACAGCTTATTAAAACAGTATGTTTAAAAAAAGTTATTTCAAAAAAACAGCTTATTAAAACAGTATGTTTTAAAAAAAATATTTGCAAAAGAACAGTTTATTAAAACAGTAAGTTTAAAAAAAAAGTTCGACACTTACTAGTACTAGTGGTCGCCGGTCTGTGTCCATGATGTTTATGCGCGTACGCACACAGCACCACACTTGTCACAAGCAATTTCTTTATTTCTTTATAATATTAATGATGCCTGGTTTACAGAATGATCCAACGCACCAGACATTCAGTAACTATACATAACAGTTTACAATCACCTACCGATACTTTACAAACTTTAAAAACAAAAACAAAACTTACTTATCTTAAAGGTTAACACCCGAATTTACAAATAATACAATTGCTTTGCAAATACTGCTCCAGGGGTCTGAAAATACGTCGGCATTCTGGACCGTGGTTAGAAACTTATTAAGTAGCAGGACAGCTCGGGCCGTCGGTGCGGCACGCGCTTGACGCGTGCGCGCGCCGGCGGGCAGCGCGAACAGGCCGCGGCGTCGACGCCCGCACGCGCGCACGTACTGCTGGGGCACGTACAGCGGGAGGCGCGCCAGTGCAGACGGGTTGTCCACCCTGTTTCGCAATAGCAGGCAGTAGTGGAACATCAGGAGCATCTTTCGTCTCAGTTCTAAAGTCTCTAGTCCGACCATGCCCGAAACGAACAACGATGGGTAGAGGAAGGGATAGTAACCGTACAGTCTTTTGTACAGATACCTAGCGAATTTACGTTGGATTCTTTCGAGCATTAAAATATATTTATTTTCATATGGATCCCACATAATACAGTTGTACTCCAGTTTACTCCGAACGAAAGCGTTATACAATAGAAGTGCGATTTTAACATTGCGGAATTGTGCAGCTGTGCGCATTATGAATCCAAGATTCTTGCTAGCACTTTTGCAGATCTGTACAATGTGGTCACGAAAGACCAGACTGTTGTCCACATTTACTCCCAAATCGCGGATACAATCAACGCGCTCGAGCACGGCACCATCCAACGAATATATAGCCTTTACAGGTACTCTGGATCGCGTAAGGGTAACAATCTTACATTTTTCGGCATTTAATTGAAGACGATTAACATAACTCCACTCCGCCACCGCATCGATTGCTCGTTGGAGCTTGTCACAGTCGGAAGAGCTCGACACAGGTTGCAATAACTTTACATCGTCTGCAAACATTAGGCACCTAGTTTCGCCTGTAAATGCAGGAAGGTCATTGATCATAATTAAAAATAGAGTTGGTCCAAGGGTGCTACCCTGACTAACACCCGAGCGGGTAAAGTATTCACAGGATTTAAAGCCGGCCATCTGCACATACTGCCTTCGATCCTTGAGGTAATCGGAGAAGAATTTCAAAAATTTAGGTGTGAAACCTAATGACGAAAGCTTAATCAACAGAATGTCATTATCGACCAGATCAAATGCCTTTCTAAAGTCGAAGTAGGCAGCGTCTACCTGCCTGCCCAAATCCATTTGAGAGGTAACAAAGTCCACCAGGGATATATGACATGTCGTGGTGGATCTAGATCTCCGAAATCCATGCTGTGCGTCATCCAGTCGATGGTCGATTTGATCAAGGAGGCATCGATTTATTATACTCTCAAAAATCTTCCCGAAAACGGATAGAACAGCTATTGGCCTAAAATTTTCAACACTAGATGAGGCGGAAGATTTGGGAATCGGAGTAACTCTAGATATTTTCCATTGAGTAGGATAGACGCATTGTTGGAGTGAAAGATTGAATATATATAATAAAGGATGTTCCAAAACAGATAAACAGTCCTTTATAAGGAACGAAGGTATTCCGTCGGGACCGGAAGAAGCATGTAACTTAAGTTTACGAACTGCTTTGCGCACCTCGGCGCCAGTGACACGATCTACACACACCCTGAGAGAATCCCAGGCTGCGGCCGCACTCCTCTCAGCAGCCTCAGAACTCAGTCGCGGCACGTTATGCAGAAAAACAGACCCGAAGTATTTTGCAAACGCGTCAACAGCCTCCTGTCCTATCACAGATCTATCCAATACTCGACACCACATTGCTCTGAACACTCTACATATACTGGGAGCTTCGGGCTTCAGCTAGGTTTATATGCGAATCGTTATCGGCCGGCTGAGTCAGTCTGCGCCATTCTGAGACTTCAGTCTAGGTGTTGATTCACAGACTGAGGGACAGACAGACAGAGATACTACTCCAAAAATTCCATCTGATGACATTAAACATACACTAAGATCACGGAAATCTCTAACTCAATTTTTATCAGACAGCTGAGAACAGTCTCGTTAAAGTTCTCTCTCTCTCTCTCTCTCTCTCGTCAAAATCGCATCATCGGCTGTTGATGCGATTTTGACGAGATCCCACAGACAAATACCCATACGAGTCAAGCTTATTACACCCCATCCTTTTGGTCGGGGGTTAACATTTCCTCGGGTACCTAAACATTGTCATTTCTTGGATATGTTTCGTATGTACGTAGGTACTTAACTCGGTGTTCATAGGGTCAAAAGTATAAGATAGGAATATTATGAGTGATAACTTATCATATTCCTATCTTATACTTTAACCGATAGGATAACGGGTCAACTCACCTCACATACGTAATGTAGAGACGTCAAGTGACAAGGAAAACCTTATTAATTATGTTTGGGGCTTGGGGACTCCCGTGTCAACACAAGAAACATTTAAAATCTTGACGAACCTCCCACTGTCATCCATCATCAAAGCCTCGATTATCCGATTTGTTCCTGTTTCTGTAAAAGTATGTGGAAGACACAATGAAACCATGGTACAGGGTGGACCAAAAGTCCGTTAACATTTGAATAGGTCGCTGCGTCGGCGCGGGCGGGGTATTGGCGCGGGGGGTGTTACTACAAGCGAGAGCTACTAATAGGGATTTAGTACCATGGCGTCATTCAGCGGAGCGCACCGCGCATTTTGCGTACGCGAGTACTATTGAAACAACGATTCTACGACCGAAGCTAAACGGAAATTTTGTAATCATTACAATATACGGAACAGAAATCAAGCACCAACAATTCAAACGATTAAAAAATGGGTACAGAAGTTCGAAACAACAGGTTCAACTTTAAGTCAACCACGATCCGGCCGACCTAGGACATCGCGCGATCCAGTAAACATAGGGCGTGTACGAGCGTCTGTTCGAGAACAACCTGGTCTCTCTACTCGAAAGCGGTCTAGTGCTTTAGATGTGCCCAGAACATCTCTAAATCGCATTCTACACAAAGATTTACATTTACATCCTTACAAAATTCAAATTGTACAGGCTTTAAAGCCAAATGACCCTGCTCAGAGACTGCAGTTTGCTAACGAAGTGCTTGAGAGGTTTACGAGCTTCAATAACATCTTTTTCTCAGACGAGGCACACTTCCACCTAAATGGACATGTCAATCGACAAAATTGCAGATACTGGAGTGACACTAACCCGGACTTGAAGCACCAAAAACCTTTACACTCGCCCAAGGTTACTGTATGGGCCGCATTGTCAGCCAGCGGAATCATTGGTCCATATTTTTATGAAGATCAGAGAAACCGCGCCGTCACCGTTAATACAGAGCGATACATTGTGATGCTACAGAATTTTTTTGCTCCAGCATTACAGGACTTCTCAGGCTTTAATCGAAGCTCTTGGTTCCAACAAGATGGGGCAACATGTCACACCTCCAATGACTCTATAGCAGCACTTCGTGAAATTTTTGGCCAAAAAGTCATATCCAAAAGAGGTGACATTCACTGGCCACCCCGCAGCCCGGATTTAACTCCAATGGACTTTTACCTTTGGGGATATCTCAAAAGTAAAGTTTACATCAGCAACCCAGTGTCTATTGAGGAATTAAAAGAAAATATACGCGAGGAAATGCAGAACATTTCACCAACCACTTGTCGGGCGGTCATGCAAAATTTCCGTTCCCGGTTACAGGTGTGCCAGGATGAACAAGGGTCACATTTGAATGATGTTATTTTTAAAAAGTGAAATCCTAATTTGTCTACTTTATTATTAAATAAACAGTTTTTCACTAAAGTAGCATTTGTATTTTTTATAACCATTTTAAATGTTAACGGACTTTTGGTCCACCCTGTAGTAGGGCAATGACTGATCTTTATTAATTGAGGTATAATAACATCTTGTAGGTAGATCTATCTTACATCTACCTACCTGACAGTTTCGTCCCACAAGTTTCGCCCTACTTTGGAAAATTCCTGTTTCGTCCCACATTCTATTGATACATGGCATTGCCTGGTTTCGAGCTCGGACCTCCCGCACGGGAGTCCAACGTTCAAGCCACGACGCTACCGACGCTCTCGATTTGGAATTTGAAGCGATGTTATACTATAGAGGAAAATCATTCTATAATTTCATTTGTTACCTCAGTGAATACTTGTAAATACAGTATTGTGACTTGTTATTGCAGAGTACCCATTTATTTACATCTAGATTACTGTAGATAACGGTGTTCGCGAGATATTTAATAGCTAGTGACCAATATTGACCACCTAATTTAAAATAACCCACATTTTTTAAGTGTTTTCACGTGTGAGGTCTTTAACTTGACGTGACCCGTCCCGTGATGCATTTTTGAAAACCTACCTATAGTTTAGGTGCAGATATGTTTGAAGATCAAATAAAACAGTGGAATATCACAAGATTAAACTGGATTTAATTTTTATGATTAGAAAACAACGTATAAAGGCTGTGCGCAGGAAGAAACATGGCGAACACAGAGAGAGGACATAGATAATAGAATTGTAGAGTGTTTTCATTATGGAACGGTGCGTTCGAAATCAATGTTGAGTATATAATTCAATGATATACTTCACGTTTTTAACAATATTCCTCATTGGTAAGAGCCGTGATCATTCTGTGCTATGCATTTACATATGCGGTTATTAAACTTGCTTGACTGAATTCAGTAGATCAGTCAACGATTTAATCGACTAATTAGACAGGATTTATTTAAATTTTTTACTTACGACTAAACCCGCGTTTAATTGCTTCGTTTACTCTCACCAGGTCCTGGTAGTAGGTGATGATGAGGTCGAAGATAGAGTACACGGGATTAGTAAGTACTGGCCCTTCTTCATACACTGCCGAAACACATCAACGAAGATATTTGATGAAGGGGTCCTACCACCAGCAAGTTACTCGTGTTGGTCACCTTTTCCCACCACACGATTGCCCAGTGCTGTACCATACACGGAAAAAAAGGCTTCATCTGTAAATCGCAGACTAACTCGGCTGAATACATTTACTCTTGACGGAATTGAATTTGAATGAGTTGTAGCACGTTATCTTATCAGTTAATATTTTTGGATATCTTCAACTATTGCCACTGGGACGAAAAAATAACGGGTTACTTAAAAAAAACTATGATATTTCCTTAAATATATGAGATTGATTCCTGAAATTGTAGTACGTGGAAGATGACTTATTACTACATAAAAAAGTACCTTTTGTACACTTTAATTTTAATGTAACAAACGTAAATACACTTCTAACTTTTCGAACTGAAGCTTGTACAAATGAAACTTCATTTGAGGTTTATAATACTCATCACTGATCTACTTATAACACTATTTATACGAACGATCTATCTCTACAACTTTGGGAGATATCACGGTTTTTCTAAGTGATCCGTATAAAAAAAAATTTAAAATTTAATCTGTTTATTTCATTAAAAAAATTATAATTATACACACATGTTGCAGACTTAATCTTAATTACAAAAGATTACGCGTCTACAAGAGCTCGCCAGCAGCGACTTTATTACATTAAATGCATATTTATAATATAATACTTAAAAAAACAAAAGTAATTGGGCTATTTATATAATATTACAAACAAATACAATCTTATTAATATTAGGTATTATCATCAGTGAATGTTTTAGTAATAGGTTTTTAAGATAATTTTGTACATACTTAGGGTTTTTATTATTAATTTTTTCAATCGTTTCAGTGGGGAGATCATTTAATATGTATGGTAACAAGTAATTACTATTTCTTTCGCCGTAAACATTTTGAATGGCAGGTAGGGTAAATGTAGGTAAGTGCGGCTGAATTCGTAGGTTCTGGGGTCTTTGTCTTTTGTCTATATATTACTTATTTTTGCGTCCCAGTGTATAAGTGCATGTTTTACGTACGTTGATCTATTTTCGGGTCGTTATTCCTGCAAGATAACCACCACTGAGTCAGCTGATGCAGTCACCGTCACCAGGTCCCTATCTGTGTATCTGCAATGTTTTTGTGCAAAGTTTTTCCTTATTCCTTGTTGTTTTTTTATCTAGTTTCTTATCTAAGATTAAGTACAGATTATTGACACTGATTATGTCATATGACAATGCTCCTTTACAGCAGCTATTTTTAATTTACCTATTTTAAAAAAATAGCAGCTATAAATTATTATAATTATTATTTGTTCGACGACAATGCAGTTACCGCAGATATATTAATTTTATTATTTATTAATTTAGATAAATGAAGAAAGAAGAAGAAGAAAAGAAAAAGAAAGAAGAAAAAACATTTATTTAACATTGCACACATTATTAAACTTAAAACAATATTGGACAAAAATTTCAAAGCCCTCTTACACCTGCTACAATCTTAATTTTTAAATTTAATTAGAAAAAAAAAATTAAAAAAATAATAATAATAAAAAATTAGACAATGTACATAATTGGTTTTATTTTTGCTAATTTTTTAAATATAAATCGAACATACCAACCGTTCGCTCCTGTCCAGTTATGTTTATAGTTAACATGAGTTGTATTTGAATTATGTAAAAAGCATGACGTAACCAATTGTTCCTGGTGTCCCGGGGGTTTTAATAAATGAGTATGAGTATTGTAGTTTAGTTTGGTAATTACCAATTGGTAATTACCACTTGCGTTTGCACGTATGCGGCGTCGCACTTGAGGAGCACCCAACGCGCTGCTGGCTCAGCAGCTGAAACAGCTGCTGGGCTGAAGCACGCCAAATACGCCAATTTGGAGTCAGCATACGACTTTGTGCCAATCGCCGTTGAGACGGCGGGCACGTGGGGCTCCGAAGCAAGGAATTTCATCTGCGAATTGGGGAGACGACTGAGGGAGAAGGGGTGCGACCCCCGGTCCGGACACTTCCTCGCCCAACACATCTCCATCGCAATCCAGCGGGGCAATGCGGCTAGCATTATGGGCACTTTTGGGAGGGACACGGTGAGAGGGGGCTTGTTTGACTGAACTGTCGATTGGATAGTTATACCTGTTTATTGACTATTTATATGACACTGAAATATTTTTAGATTTTTAGTTTTATTTATCTAACATTTGACATTTTAATTGTATTTATCATTTGTTAAAAGAAAATTAGTTCATTGGTAATTATCATTCAATTGAATTACTGAATTGGGTGATTATTGCTTGATCGCTTGATTGTCGTTCTATGTACCCTCTTAAATGTCCTCATTGACTAAGATAATACACCTTTGTAGGGTACTGAGGGGTACCAATGGTCCCGTATCTTCTCAGTATAGATGAAAGACGGCTGAAGATGAAGAGGCTCTAACAGGTCGGGAGTGCAGGATGTGGGTCAGCGTGAGACAGGTAGGCCGGGCGGCCTTGCCCGCGGCGCCGGCGCACGCCCAAGGGATTCACATAGAGCTGATAAATACACCGCGTATCGAAACATGTGCGTAGTCCCCGGAATAGGATCCCGGACCCGTGTCAGTTGGACCTTGGATCCATGTATGGATCCGGCTGGGACAAAGCATACCGCATCTGTAGCCGAGTGTAGGCTACAGATCCGTCCGGGGCGAATTGCTGACCGGACCTACTATACCATGTAACAATAATTGTTTATTTATATATTTCATAGCAACACTAACAACAATAACAATAATTAGTAACTGTTATTGTTACCAACACCTACACAGATCCGGGATCCAGGTGACCAGGTCAGAGTAATCGCATAATTCCGGATCTGGGCCTTGCAGGATTCTGTTAACGGTACCTATAGTAGATTGATTTTGATTATTATTATCGATTTATGGACAGTTGCCATTATTTAACTTATACACATATTAATTGTATTTATTGTTTAAGATGGCATTTAATTTCCATTTAAATTCTACTCCTGTACCTACATTAAACTTTGTCGAACAAGAAAAATATTTTGGTTATGAGTAAGTAGTGAGAAGTGAGTATTTAACAGCTCTATACGATGTGCTCTCACCAAATCGTGACGATTTCCCGTTCTTTCTCCGCGGTCCCGCTACGAACAGTCGCCAAGCACTTCCGACGGCGGCAGAACGCCTCACGTGCCCGTTGCCTCCAAAACATTAAAAAATAAAGTGTCACGCTGCAGCGCGCGAATTCGAAAGTATAATAATAAGTTTGTTCTTTTTGAGAAGTTTTTTAATCTTTATTTAAATGGTCAGGTGAACTTTCGTTTGAGCCGACTTTTGTGTGTGTTCCAATTCTGAGTTACCGAGTCAGTGGGGCAGACATGGAGAGAATATTTTTGTATTTGGTGAGTTTTTTTTTAATATTTTGGTGGAATTAGCTTGGATTGATGAATTAACTGACTGTGAAAAATAGCTTTTTAGACTTAATATATCCGACACAGGTTAACCTACCTTTACACAAGCAAATCCTACATATGTGCCAAATTTCAAGTCGATATCTTTAGTAGTTCCTGAGAAAAACAGCTGATGTGACGGACAGACGAGACGGACGGACGGACCCCGAAGTCTCACCATAACCACCACCGGGTTCCTTTTTTACTATTTTGGTACGGAACTCTAAAAATGTGAAAAGGGCACCCATTAAGCTTCTCGGGGGCAACACGGTTTTGGATTTCTTAGGGCATCCAAGTTACATAATCCGGCACTATGTACATGTGGAACTCTACCTTTAATTTAACTTATTAATATCTAAGTGATGTTTCCTAGCTTTCTGAGCCACAATAGCTTTAAATATGACTTTACATACAGCCGGCCCCCTTGGTCCCTCCATGGGCCAAAGTAAAACAAGCACAAAGAGGAAAGAGAAATCACTAAACGCAAAGAAAGTTTCAAATTGAATGCGTTCGGTTCGTGGCCAGAGATACAAAACGAGCTGTAAAACCGTAATGGAGTCATTTTTGTCTCCACGGGTGTGTTCGACTCGAGTCGACTCGTTGCGTGTCTAATGAGCTGAAAGTGGAGTCACAAAGTAAATTAGTATCAGAAGGAATTCTCGGTAACGACGTGCTTTACGTGAAGCATTGCGGGTCGGCGATTGCCAGGTGTTCTATGCATTATTTATACAAATACACCTCAATCAAGCGGCGCAAGTATGCGGGCCTGGGTGGTGATTGCATATTGCGCCGTTCGGGGTGGAGACCTTGGGGCCGTGGGGGCCTGGAGCCCACTGTTTACCAAATTACAAAATACCTAACTATTGTACAAGTAAAAGACCTGGCCCAGGTCGCTCCCTGCAGGGAGTGTCCCGAGGGGGCTGGCGGCGTTGCCCCGCTGTATGGCGAGGCTTGTACGCTGAGCAAAGTAGAGGCCAGCCTTCTGTTCCCGGGATGTCTCTACGAGGCGCTTGGCTTTTTCCCGGTAGAGGCAGTAGGCTCCAGGCCCCCACGGCCCCAAGGTCTCCACCCCGAACGGCGCAATATGCAATCACTACCCAGGCCCGCATACTTGTGCTGCTTGGTTGAGGTGTATTTGTTTATGCTTTATGCTATTTATAGATAATGTACAGTGCTGATTGATGAAATTATGATCTACAACCTGTCCCCGAACAGATTTTGTACACCAAGGGAATTTAAATTGAAACAGTTCACACAGAGTTAACATAATTCCTAGAAGTTTTTTATAATAATGACTACATTACGTAGGTATCTTTCTAGATCTATGACGACGAAACGAAAAGAGGACGTTTGATTAAAGACGTTTCCTACAACTGACGGTAAACCCATGATAATATGATATGACGGTACTACTGATCTAGATAAAGCCTATGATCATAGTTACAAATTCACTGAATACACGCAGCATCATGAGATTGCGTGCCGCCCCGTGCGTAGCGAACCGAGATTCCCTTCTATACTAATTTATTTTATGGCAGAGTGCGAACACGACCTCCAATTGCAGCCTAACCTGTAACTAGCTCTATTTTGATTCTAGGCTACAATTCTACAATGCGCTTACGTGCCTATAATCTAACTAGGTCTTTTTAGTTTCTAGGCTAGGTATTCTAGAATGGGGCGTGTAGTCTGACTGGGTCTATCTAGATTCTAGGCTAGGTTAGATATTTTAGAATAGTTCTTGAGAAATAGGTTAGATTCTTTTGTATGGATTCAGTTTATCTTTGGGTAAATATGTCCGGTAGATGACCTAGAAGTACTATTATTTCATCTGTGCTAGCTAGAAGGAATATACTGTTATTTTTTCTTTTATAAGAAGAGCACACGAGCAAAGACATTACACCTTTAAAAAAAATATAACATTAATCTATTTTCCCCAGGTAGGTAGTTACCTAGTGGCAACAGAGAATGAATCAATTTCCCCCCTTTGCCGCCAGAAGTGGCGTTGGAGGTGGTGGTAAATGGGAATAGACGATTATTAGGTTTTCGATGCGCTGCTAGCCTTCCTAGCTTAGCTGGATCACCTCGTGTGCCAGTAATTACGCTGGTTCTCTTACCGAAACAGCAACTGCCGCACTGCTGTTTTGCGGCAGAAACATGTAAAAGGGTAGTATCACCCCAATCCAATCTGATTCTGTAAAAAGTCATACCACCATCAAAATATTGATAACACGAACCAAGGACTGAATTTAGTACCATAACCCATAAAAAAAGATACCGGTATAACATACCGTAACCAAACTAACTTAACCCATAACCCATTAAACTTACTTTAGTAAGTATTTTTTGGTAATTTATTACCAAAGGCTCCAACTTGCCTCAACAAATACTAGGTACCGTTATCGTCCCTATACGGAACTAAGTAATGTATTAACGTTGGAGGTAAGTTAGTAAGTAATATGTTTATTTCAGACTGTTATCTTGGACCAATTTCCAAATAAGTAACGAAAGATACTTAACGAATACGTCGGTGAGAGAGTCAACAGAGGTGAAAAAACCTCGGAAGTTACGATTTCTAGACACCAATTCAGGAATCAATCTTGTTGTTATAATTTGCAAACGATTTCACACAAACGGTGATTAGAAGTCGGTTGTCGACAAATAACTTATATGGCAGAAATCTATAGTAGCTTATTTCAGTCAGTAATTGAATTGAGGGTTGTGAGAATCAACCTCCAATAAAATACTGTCTTTATACCATCCATGGCAATCAAAGATATATTTTTTTATTTACTTCTAAACCCGCATTTGACCTCGATCTCGCCTGATGGTTAGCGACGATGAGGTCGACGATGGAGCACGCGGGTCCAGTAAATGCCTATTCACTCTGGCCTTAAACATCTCAAGGTAGGTTTCGGGAAATACAGACGCGGGCAGGCTGTTCCATTCCTTAGCCGTTCGCATAATGAACGAAAAAATAAAATGAAATTATAAGAAGGTTTCTGTGACGGCAATAGAGAGGTAAAGGCATCCCCACATACCCCGAATTCCTCTGTAGGTACGCGTTATGTGAAAAGGGAAAAGGGAAGATCTTCCACCAGGCGGGTGTTGTGCCCGGTGACCAGATGTCCTGGTCCAACTATGGATGTTTGGAACTCGTATATATACGAAGTCCCAGGAAAATTTCGATAGCGCGTTCCACCCCGATGTGAGTAGGTGCTGTACATTGGCGCGCGTCGTGCGTCGCCACACCTCAGCTCATATGAAAATTGCCGCTTTTTAGTTTTAATTTTCATTTTTGAAAAAATTGGATCAAAGCCCCGAAAGTAATTTCTGGATTTTCTGGCTATACGGTCCTGCTTACGTTCGTATTTCTTTCTGTCTCTTAAGTTAAAAGCAAGTTAAAAGAATTCTGCCAATGACGAATCAATCAGAGAGTAACAAGAATGCTTAGAGAAACTTTATGCTTCATGTATCTCAGTGCTTCTATGTTGACCTCTCACTTTCAACTGTTTACCAAACGAGCCTATTTGTTATTTTGGTCCAAACGGGTCGGAACTGGATCCGAAGACATGTCCGAGTCGGAATGTGGTCAGACATCCGCGGCGCGGTCCCGTTCCGATCCGGTGCCGTTACCAATGAATATTGCATGGCGCCGCCGCGCGCCGCAGAGAGCTCGCGCCCACAGCACACACTTACAATAAGTTACTTACCTGCCGTCAATAGACATACTGAAAGCCCTCCGTGTCGGTAGTACTACCAAGAAGTACAACTGGTAGTACAAATGACACATCTAAGTATCTCTAGTACTACTAAAAAAATACAAGTAAATTCACTTGACTTTCTGTATTCTAATTAAAACATAAGATCAACTGGTAGTACAAATGATACACCTTTGTATCTCTAGTACTACTTTAAAAAAAGGAAATTCACTTGACGTTCTGTATTCTAATCCACAGTACAATAAATGTTTTAAAAGGCATAACAGTTTGTAATTTTTTAGAGATAAATAAAAAAAACTGTCATGTGAGAAAGTGGGAGCGCGTCCTTGTTTTTTTACTTAACGTAATTTTTCTAAGAAAAGAGGTACATCAATTTGCCCATTGGCCAGCTGCATTTGAACGTGAAGAATATAATTATTCCGTTCTATAACATTCTTTGAACGCTTTTTTGCTGGTTCTGATGTTAAAGAATTCACGGCGTTAAATTCTGCATCGTCCTTGAGAATTTTCAAAAGATAGTATGTCATTTTATAATCCATCATCCAAGAGTTACTTCAAATCATTTATATTACAAGTGGCCAGTTATATTACAAGTGGCCAGTTTAGAATTATCAATAACGAATATCGATTGCCATGATAAATGTTCAGTTGTACTACCAATGCCGATCCGTGTCACTAGTACTACTGGTAGTACTAGAGATACTTAGGTGTGTCATTTGTACTACCAGTTGTACTTCTTGGTAGTACTACCGGCACGGAGGGACTGAAAGATCTACAAACTCTATGTATAGACATCAGGTGGAGCTAGAGCGTCGGTGGCAGGCAATGGCTAGAACACCGGACTCCAAAGCATGAGTTTGTCGGTCTTTTTCGAAGACATACATTTACCGACTGCACTAATGGTGAAGGAAAACATTGTGAGATAACCAGTGTGTGAAATGGGGACAGCAATGGCAAACCACCTCATTAAATCTGCCAAGAGAGTCGTTCTGTGGTTGTTCTATTTTTGCAAGCCTCAAATAAATGTTCCAAAATATAGCATTATAACGTCAATGTGGTCAAGTAAACAGAAAATGTACTTGGCAATAAAGCTTAGATGAAAGAAAATATAGTCTCCGGACGTTCGTTCCTTCATGCAATAGTGTTTTTTCTATCCTTCTTTCTAAAGATAGTGGTTTTACCTATGAACGACAATTGTGTGGGAAGACTCTTTATTATACCGCCACATGTGGTGAAGTGAACAGACAAACAAACAGTGCTAATGTAATTATGGTGGCGACAGTACGGTGCCTGCAATAAACAGTGCTAATAGACATTAATAGATTACAGTGACCGTACGGTAAAGACGCGAGGCGCACTGTACGTAAACACGCGGGGCGACGACGTTCTCGGGAAACGATCTATAGATCACTATCGATCGTTCACTTTGTTTGTAATAATTCATCTTATCGTGTGTGGTTTGTGGCCAAGCCAATTTATTGTCATACTCGTAGAGATGTCCATGCCACTGGATAGGTACCTTTTTTGTCATCGAGGCGGAAAGATACCCAGCCTCCTGGGGGAAAGGCTGGATTATGTGGAACTTTTACCCACAAAACCCCTCGTTGGCCGACTTCGTGCTGTTTAGAGTAGGACTCCGGGATCGCACCGGTCCCTCCAAGCACTTGTCTTTGTATACCATATTGGACACCTACACACGGCAGTGGAATCCAGGACCCGGCGATGGAATGTATCCGTTATACTTTCACCCGTTTTGGGCGTGAATGTTTCTTTCATCTCGCTATAGAATATCTTTCTCCACTAGGCTTGTTTCGCATTCCTTGCTTAGTCATTTAGGTATAAATTCTATTGTGATGCGAAATAGTTTTTTTATACGACCAAACCCAGGTTTGGTTCCAATCTCATCTCTTACATGCTATATGCAGTCGATTTAATTCACTTTATTCTGCCACCGCCGACTAATCCTTTATTAGCATTGCGCATTCTGCTGGGTCCTTTAATCCCATGTATAGTTTGAAATCGTTCGCTAACTATGAGCACTTAGCTCTTTGTTCTCATAAGGCCAGATTCTCAAAAGGACAGATTCTCAAAAGGACAGATTCTCAAGAAGACAGATTCTCAAAAGGACAGGAGTACACGTGAGCAGAAAAAGAAACGATAAATTTTTTTATGATAAGTTTATGTATGATAAGTTTGCCCGAATTGTCATATTATGCACGTCTCAATATCGCAAGCCGTTGCAAGCACTCTAAGACCGATATTTCACTCCTTAAACATTCAGATACAATGTGTTCAATTTTGCGGTGCTGGTGGCCTTCGGTTGGCCCTAGGGTGCTGCCCTGGCTTACACCCAATGATTATAGCTTATACCGGAACGAGTGTAATAGCACTCTGAATGATAAACGTGGACATTTACTTACGTGTATTAAATTTTCGAGAAAAACGACAAAATTGTTTGTTTAAAAATTCTACAAATTAATGAATAATTGCTATTCTAATACTAATAAAAGAAGTATGAATGAAACTCGTTTCAATCATAACGACATGGATGTATTTATGCCACTAAGGCGCAAAATAATGGGGTTTATTTTTTTAACCTATAATTGTTGTATTTTTATTATTGGCTTACGTTGTATTTTACAAAATTACATCACCCAAAGGTTGCCTGGAAGAAGCTCAAAGCTATAAGTAATTGTGTTTTGTATCTTTTCTTCTGTCCTGTGTGCAATAAAGAATATTTGTATTTTTCTTTTGTATGGAAAATTTTCATACAAGTAACAGGGTAATTTTTTCGTGTAAAGTGGTACAAATGACCAACACCCCCCTCCAAATATTTGCTACTAATATAAAAGGACCTTAATAGGTATAGCTTTCACTCAAACCGAGATAATTGAGTCGCCATTGTGAGCTCGGTCGGGCCGTGGGTAGTTGAAGTGAAGATAATATAATAACAACAAGTAAAGGTATAAATGCTCGTAGGATGTGTTGTGTTGTGGTCCCGTTGCACTTTCACCGGGGTATTGTTTCTTCTGACTCAAGTCGGTCATCAGGGTCAGTCGATAAGTTAAAATGCTAGTGTAGTTTTTTTTTTAAATCTTATGACAGGTGGCCGGGAATAAACCCAGCGGCACTTCGATCCCTTGGGAATATTTTATGTTTCATTTCACACACGTCATCTCAGTGTGCAGGTTTCCTCACGATGGTTTCCTTCACCGTTAGAGCAGTAGAAATGTACGTAAGTCTTCGAAAAATACGAAAAACTCATTGGTACATGACACTGCACGGTTTCGAACCCGGGCCTCCCGCGTGTGAGGTGTCCTAGCCACTGTGCCACCGACGCTCTAGTGTAGGAAAATAATTTCGACCTAATTCCGAAAGCTACACGATTATTGAAGCGAGAATAGATAAAGGCTAGGGCATGAAACTGCGGCGCAAGCGTCCCCGGATCGAATCCGCCTTTGAACCACTCCTAGCACATGCATTTTATTGTAGCTGGAGTGGTTAGTGAAGAACGTGTTTTTTTTTAAGTAGGGTATCGGATTCCACAAGTCGATTTCAGTTTTAGAAACCAACAAAATTTTACTAATTAAAACTATCGAGTAAACAACACAACAAATGTAGGGCGATCAGTTCTGTTTTGTTTGTTTATTTAATCGACAGTGACGTCACAGCAAAACTATCATGGCGACCAGTGTTTTCGCAGGAATGTATACTTAATGATTAAAATTTAAATGCTGTTTAAGACTATTTCGCGACTTTACTAAATTTTCGGACCGTGATGGCGACTTCCTCGTTATCTGTTCTTAATTTGAAGCAGAAATTAAGATTTTGGTCTTAATTTTGGACGTCGCTCGTAGAAGAGACGAAGCCACCGAGTAAAGGTCAACTGGACCCTGGACACGGCATAGACAGTCCAGGATATCACAGGATAAATTGATTGATCCCAGTCCACCCAAACGCTAGCTTCCACTCGAGCTCTACTTACATTGGTCACTCGGTGCAGGTCAGAGCCAAGTGGTCAGTGGGTCGGCGACCGGCGCCGGGTGAAGGTCACGGGTAACGGCACACGGTGACGTCATCGGCTCCACCGGATTACCGGACCGGCTCGTGCCGCGGAGGTCGAGTTAACCCGTCTGAATGAATGAATACTCTGAAATATATAGGGAACTATTTTATTAGCGGCAAATATTTCTAGAGTGCCATAGGGTTTTCTAAATAACAATAACGATAAGCCAAAAAAAACAAAGTGTACAATCCGTACCACGCATACCTAGTTCATAAGTTTGTTTACATTAGCGACAGTTATTGTGGGTAGTTTTAGCTTTCGTTTTTGTTTTGTTCTGTCGAATATTAATGTCCAGTGAGGGTAGATTTTATCGTTGATTACCACTCGCCGACACAGTCTCGGAAACACAGCCCTTGAGACAGCAGCGATTTGTGCGCGTGTCACCGAATTTCGTCATTGCGTGTGATCTATCACCTCCGTGGACTCCTCGCAGCGCTGATACAGTGCTGATGCTTCGGTGATATAAAAACTGCCAGAATTTTGGACATTGTCGGCGCCGACGGGTGATCTCGGGCTGAGACGCTGGTGAGTCGGTTTTTCATTGGTATTTATTGCCTGCCCTGGACATTATCTCGTTCCCCTTAGTTTATTTCGCCCTCGAAAGATGCCTGGTATCGCTGGGGATCGCACACAAAGGATACCTTTCGCGGATAGATTTCTCTCAGAGCGATCTATGCCAGGGAACGTACGTACGGTCAGCCAAGCTGAAAAAGTAGATCGTCTTTTTTTAAGATTCGGTTTGTCCCTTTCAAAGGCGTTGGGTGCGCCTAACCTTAGGACTAATAAAATAATATACATAGCTACGAGTAATTAGGTAATATACTAACACATAGTTCTTAAGTCTACTAACAACAATATGGATACTTGCATCTGAAATAAAGATTAATTTAATTTAGCATGGCAACACACGCCCATAAATGCGAGTAGGGTAAAACCTCCAGTCACAGCACACTGCGCGAATCTGATGTAGTTACGGTCTGCTTGCCACAACGCTACGGAACGTTACACTTACGTACAGGGCACCACAAGAGTCATGCCTCGTGTCTTATGATCTCATGTGCTAAGGGGACAGGCCTGTGTGGTCGGGTGTCGTGCGTAACGGTCTCGGGAGCTACTCGTATCTCACATGTAAATGTTAATATTTGCGTGTGGAATTACGTATGTTTGTGAGCGATATGGATGTGATAATTTGTCGTACAATGACTCTAGCAGCTAGATTCTGTTGGGTGTCTCCATTGTCCACTCTCTATCAAAGACATAACACAATACAATAAGTTGTAACGATGTCGACTTCATCGTCCATATCAACCTCCTTGCCATCAATTTCAACCTCATCGTTAGCGTTTATCTCACCTCATTTCGTGTTGGCATTTTCATTTCTTCATCTATATTTTCAAAATTCAAATCATATTCCCATTCCATTTCTAAATTCCATTAATTTCATTGTTTTCTTTGTATTTGCACTATCTCTCTGTATTTTGTCCTGAACGGACGTTTCTCCGTTTTATTTTTGTCTCCTACTACTACCTATTTTCTACATTTACTATTTTATAGGCTCGCTCTTCTCCGCCCCGCTGACAACTAAAAACATGTACTGAAAAGCGATTCAGACCCGCACTCCCGGGTCGCGTACTGTAGGTAGGTAGGTAATGTCAAGTTTTTTAGTATTTAAAGTATTATTTTTTATTAGGCGGACTAAACTGACGTTTACTGTGTTGCTAGTTTTTGATAAAATAAAAATAGTGTTGTGATCAAAGATCGAGTTCAATCACTGACCAATAGTTCACCAATCAAAGTATATTTTATTTTCTTCTGTAATGTCGTGATTTAAAAAAAAAGTATAAAGTTAAATCGCTGAGCCTCACAGTTTGGGTGAACTAAGGGAACTGATTCACAAGTGAATTGAACGCATCACTATTACATTAAACATGGCAACATTATTTTACCAAGTGACATTAGCACCTGTCAGTTTAGTCCTTCTATTAAAAAAATCTATTAGTGGCCTACTTTTCTAAATTTTCTACCAGAAGCAGACTCTAATGGTAATGGCATCTCCTTTCTGTGTCGAAGCCACGACACCGAGAAATTGTCAGTGAAATTACACTTCATTCTATTCTTTGTCCACAAAATTATGGTACTGTTGTCCACAAGGCTCGCCTCTAATATACTTGTCTTGTCATTGTGTACAAAGATGCACTTGTATGATGGATTGTACTCGATACAGCACGTGCCTCAAATTGAGGTTTCATTTGTCTGACATGCATAATAATTTAAATCTGCCTAAGAAAAGTAAACCTTATGTATTAGTAATAATAAGCTTTAGATGAATTTACTTTGTATTCGCGGTACTTATAGAGCTTTTTTGTGTTGGTCGCATTAAAATATCCCTACTTAACTTGCTGGTGGTAGGACCTCAGGGTCCGCCTGCGAGCGACCACCTTCTATGTAAAGTCTGTCGTCAAATATTTTTGCTTCGTCGTCGATGTGTTCCGGCAGTGTTTATAGAAGAGGTCAGTACTTACTGAGCGTGTGGGCTCCATCTCCGGCCTCATCGTCACTTACCAGTACTTACCACCGGGTGAGATTGAGATGAAATAGTATTGGCACTGTCTGTCCCCTAACCGAATGTACTCGTACCTACCTGTTTAGTATTAATTTATTATTATTTAATTATTACTTTATTTACGCCATGCGTGTAGATTGTAGAAACTGTGTCGGAATGCGTGTCGTAACGGTGTCGAGGGACCGGTGATAGGCCGTTTACCCTAACTGTGTCAAACTTACCATTCTATTCCAAATATATGCGAAGTTTACTTTTGTATCGTAGTCCTATTAAATAAATAACAGTTGGTTATATTGGAACGTTAGTTTTGGGAAACCCCACTACATCGCTACGCCCCGCGAAAAGATGTTCTGTTTGGATAAACCGGATGGAATTCAGTCAACTCTGCTACATATTCGAGATTTCTGTGTTCGAGTGATGGCGTAAGTATATTACGCTGAAATTGATCCAAGTTCAACTGTATGTTACATTGAAAGCAAGGTTGTTTGATTTAAAGCATATAAAGTAATGTTTATTTATTTGGACAAATTACTTGAAAGATACGACTAAGAGCTTGGTTGAAGTAGCCTAGCCGACTTTATATACAAATCGCTTCGTACGTACTGTATAATATTGACACTCCAACCTCGTCACTAGTAGTAAAAGACTGTGAGTGACACACATAGCGGCGCGTGCGCACACCTAGCTGTGTACAGTAACCCGCGCGCGCGCGACACACTTCTCCATTCATGACGTCTGACGGAGCAGTCAATGTACCGTAAAAGACTCCCTATAGTTAATCCAGAAAGGGAGGTGTTCATTATCCGTAATAGAACATCTTCACAACGGGTCCACTCTGAAATCTGTCGTAGTATTGGTAGGTACAGTCGATCATAAGCTATAGTATACCATCTGTCAAAAACCTTTGATTGAATCTCAACCTTATACCTGCGCAATATGATACATTTTTTGACGTTTTGGGTAAGTTGACCGGTGGTCGACAGATTTGGCAACTTTGTGAAGTGGCGTCGTGGCTAGAACGTCGGACTTCCATGCGGAAGATCCGGGTTCGGAACCGTGCAATGTCATGTATCTAGTAACGAGTTATTCGTTTTTTTCGAGACTTACGTGCATTTACAGACTGCTCTGAGGGTGAAGGAAAACATCGTGAGGAAATCTGCACACTGGACCAGTGTGTGAAATGGGGAAAGCAAACCACCCCATTAAATCTGGCAAGAGAGTCGTTATATATGATTATTTCCTTAGAATGATCACAACCCTCAGCAATGAGGAATACGACTTAGGTGTAATATAATAACCCACTGACATCACATTCCAGACGCTCCTGACGACCCTGGCGCCGGCAGCTCTCCCCGAGCCCCCACCCTCCGCGGTCACCCCCGCCCCCCAACCACGGACAGAGCCTGCGGGGGCCGGCGGCGCGGGAGAGCCCGCCGTGGAGGAGCCCCCCGAGGGATACTACGCATTTGTGGAGTCGCCTAACGCGACGCCGCCCAGGTGAGCGCCTGATCATCATCAGCAAAGAAGAAAGGCATAACGACTTCAAATTGCATAAAGTTGCACGCACAATAGTATTTTATGCAGCTGACACCAAATTTAAACGAGTTTTACAATGGCTAATTACGTGGAGTTGCATACAATACTTTTTCTATGACCATGAAATACATAATTAACTGAAAATACAAACTATTGTGAAGCGTCCAACACACCATTACAACTCGTCAAAACTCCGTTGACAACAGTGCGTGGTTCAAGTTGTTGCCTCGTGTCGCCGGCATTGAGTTCGTTTTTGCCCTCATAGATGGCTCTCGCACGTAGGGGCGATCTGTCACTGTCAATAAATAATAATTCACGCGTCACGCGTTCAAATTGTATCTGAAATGAAATAAACGCGTAAATAAAAAGGGATAAAACATTTTTGCTATTATAGCGCGGTCTCGCTCACACATCTAAAAGCTCTCGTGGAACTTCGTTATACAAACTGCAATACTAAACGTTGGCAGTTTTACGGCTCCGGCTACCAGCCTTTATGACATAAAAAAAATGCCCCGTCTCATTGGAGAGGATGGCGCAATACAAAAAAGCTAGAAGGTTGTAAGCGCCTCTCGCTTCTTTATATTGCGCCGTCTCACATTAAATGTCAATTGCAATTGATCGTTTCGCGGACTCTTAACAGCCACCCATCGTACCTGTACGACCACGTTCTAACCATATCTGCAATACCAGCATTTTCCCACTGTTAGGGCAGTTCAGTCCAGGATAAGTTCTAGGATCAGGATAAGCCAGGATCGACAGAGGTACTCTGACGTGAACACGACGCCCACCAGTGAAGGTAGGCCCCTGGGTGGTGATTCTACGCTACATGAGGCAAAAGATGTCACTAAGCCACAACTGTGTGATAGCGTGGTCCGTCCACAACAAACAGTGAAAGTGAGAAATCGCTGAGATATCCATCGCCACGTCCAATGACACCACACACCACCGTACGCTACGAACTAAACTGATATTTCCGTTTGTAGTTAGTTCCACTCTCGCTGGACTGGTGTCGGTCGGCACGCGATGTGCTTTGGAGCTTTTGAATCTCTCCGTTTCAATTTCATTCAATAGGACATAAAACGCAAAGCGTTGCGTAGATGGAGCCACGAGCACACTCCGCGAACAGAAAAGCAAAACGAAACGTCATTTCTGAAGATATCACAAATTTCTCGTTATTTGGATTAATTAAATTTAATTTCTAAAAACTATAGTAAAATTGTGATGATATCATGGCATCATATGGCCATTTCAAAATATCAGACCTGAAGGAATTTGGTGGAAAGGTACGTGTACAATCCGTACCACGCATACCTAGTTCATAAGTTTTGTTTACATTAGCGACAGTTATTGTAGTTTTGTTTCGTTCTGTCAAATATTAATGTCCAGTGAGGGTAGTTTCTATCGTTGATTGCCACTCGCTGACACAGTCTCGGAAACACAGCCCTTGAGACAGCAGCGATTTGTGCGCGTGTCACAGAATTTCGTCATCGGTTATGTACTATCACCTCCATGGACTCCTCGCAGCGCTGATACAGTGCTGGTGCTTCGGTGATATAGCCAGAATTTTGGACATTGTCGGCGCCGCCGGGTGATCTCGGGCTGAGACGCTGTTGAGTTGGTTTTTCATTGGTATTTATTACCTGCCCTGGACATTATCGCGTTCCCCTTAGTTTATATAGTCCTCGAAAGATCCCTGGAATCGCTGGGGATCGCACAGTACGTATCTACATGTTGATATTTGGCTTTATGTGCTAATTTAATCTTTATTTATATATCAATTTATTGTCATTGAAAGAAAGAAATTTAGATTATGTTATGTTTAGAACAAAATCATCTTCAATCATCGCTAACGCAAACGGGGGACTTTTGTCCGCGAAAACAGTTCAATACTAGAAACAATTACCTACGAACTTGCAGGTCCACGTTTTATTTATGGGTCACTGTGTACGTGTTTATAATAAGATATCTGATACTGTAATAAGTGTGACAGAGAAAATATCGTTTAGTCCACTTTCAGGCACTTTCGTAACTATTTTCGTAACCAGTGGACGATATCTGGCAGGTTGATTCATGGTCGGACTACCCGGTTACTAATGTTCGCTGTGTGTGCAGGGTGCGCCCCCCGCCGTACCGGCAGGTGTCGGCGGACTGCCCCGAGGCGGCGGACCCGCGGCCCCACGTCACGGCGCACAACCTGTGCGGCGACCTCAACCGGGGCGTCATCCCCAGGAACCCCATGGGGCAGAACCCCGCCGGAGAGCCCTACCCCTTGTAAGTAGCACTGTTTGTAATTTAGAGATGTTAGTGTGAAGTAAAGATCCCACGCTCCACGGTGATTAAAGACTTAGAATGAACCCTCTGGATAATGTGACAAACACAGAAATCCGACTAGTAGCGCCCTTTCCTCAATTTTAGTAACTAAAGCTGGGACTACATGCGCCGGTTCGGTTCGCTACAGCTAATCACAGCGTTCCGCCTTCCCCCTATTTGAAGTCAGCGCCTCGTGATTGGCTGCAGCGACCCGAACTGGCGCTGGAACCGGCGCATGTAGTCCAGGCCTAAGAGCTTGTGTTCACGAGACAGTTTTGCGCCGAGGCTACACACGTTTTCAAGCCGGGCCTACGTCTGGTCATCAGTTATGTATCGAACCACTAGAAGGTCTGTTCACGACGCGCTGAACGCTGGCACCGGTCCGGGTCGCAGGCGTCTTGAACAGACCTTATACTTATACATAACTGACGACAGGACGTAGAGGCCCGGCTTGGAACCGCGTGCAGCCCCGGCGCAAAACCGTCTCGTGAGCACGAGCCCTTAATAATACTCATAAGGCCACTAATTTTCCTAAAATAATTCTTGACTGCAGCGAGCTGATCCGCAACCAGACGCTCCGCTTCCTGTCGCGCACGTTGCCCGTGCTGCGCGCAGACGACACGCTGCCGCGCGTCGCGCACCTCGCGCACGCGCAAGCCTACGCGCACGCGCACGACGGCCAGGGCAACGGGTGAGCCATCATCAACTATTAATGTCCCCACCGTTGGGGCACAAGACTCACCTCGCACAACGCTACGGGCCATGATCTATCTTACGCGCTGTAGGGGTCGCGTTAGATTTCATGAAACAGCTCAACGCAGACGACGGACTGTCCGCCGCGCACTATAAGCGGACTGTGCGGACAGTACCCGTGAAACTGTCACGGACTCAAGGAACACGACTTACACTCATTTTGTCGACAAAACTCTAGAGGATGTTGTTATGGACACGCATACTAAGATTATTGAGATTAGATGAGATATTATCTAATTGAGAAACGAGAAAAGGAAAACAGTTATTTGTATCATTTCGGAAAAATCGCGTACCTACTATTGTACGCTCCGGTCCGCGAGTGTCCCTCGTTGTACGCCGGACTTTTGTCTTATGTCATAGAGTTCTATTCGCCGCGGACAGTCCGCCATTTGCGCTGAGTCTAAATAACGTAAAAATAAAAATGTTTAAATTGTTGTTGGATTCAGTGCGTGACGAACACTAGATTTGGGCTAAATTGCCGCAAGAAGGTGCAAATCTAGGCCGTGTACACAGATGGCCCACTCAGGCGTCTATGATATACAGTCATGGGCTATAGACGTGGCTAGTGCTGGCAGATTGGTGGATATAATGAACATGTAGGTTCAAGAAATTCAATATAAAATGTTCGGAGTCGATAGATCAAATCAATAACCTAATCAATAGAGCAAATAATAGTTCTAACCATTAAAACACGGCGTGATCTATAATCGAATCATGACCTCACGTATGGATATCTAACGTCTATACGTTTGCACTGCAATCTCGAGCGCACAATACACTGGACACGAACGTTGAATATTAATGATTTTGATTTCCCTCAGCATTGAGGAGCGCAACAAGCGGTCCTTACCCACACCGGCGCGGGACGGCGACGCGGTCCCGTCACACGAGCTGCCCGTGGAGCATCGCAGTATGGGGGAAGAAACACCGCGCGAGAGTCGGAAATTCTGCGACGGCGGCGGCGTGTGAGTGTACCTTTATTGTTTACTAAGTTACTTTTAAACGAAGTCTGTGACAGACTTCCGAGCTTCTGGACGGAGCTGGATTGGCTGAAAATAGAGATAACCCAACATACAATGCGTGAATTTTTAGGAAGGGTTTCGGGTCTCGAGGCTTCGGTTATTCATAGCGATACGCGAATGTATTAAGACTATAGTAAAACAGAGAGCGATTTTACCTGATACAGGGATCGCTTTCTAAGAGTTCGCGGACTGTACCTGCACGCATAAAGGACCAAGGACCTAACCTAAAGTTTGCAAGTAAGGGTCAATTCAGACGACGCAATAAAAGTCCGCGGCAGACAAAAGTACTTACATGCAGGAAAAATATGCAACGTATTTGATCGGTGGTGCGTACGTCACTTGGTGATACACAACACGGACCTAAAGGTCGCCATGTGCATTGATGAGTAATTTACAGTTTATCGCGGACATCCGCGTACTTTTGTACGAGTCAGTCCGCCTACGTGCGTGGTTGTCCGCGGGACTTTTTTACGCAAGATTCAACAAACCATCAAGCTTTTTATGAAATGAAACGCCTTTGTATAAACGCCATAATTTATTTTATAGCTAGTTATAACAACAATACTTATATAAACCTACGCTTGGACGAAAATTTACTATAAGCCGTACGAAAATACATTTGCTACGTAAATAAATACCCGGTAAACGTAATATAAAATTTACACTTATTTTGTCTATGCGTTCACTTCAGCCGTTGTTATAATAATATCTCCCATAATATTCTAGTGTAGCGGTAATTCTTGATAATTGTTATCGAAGGCAAGTCGCGTGTTTTATGCCTCAATGACGAATATTCAGAAAATCATACAAAGTATGATAATAATCTTATGAAAGTACTAGTTAGTCATAGCACGGACGGCAGATATGGACCGTCCGTTCATAATTCAGAAACGAGTAGTTCGAAGAATGGCGCGGGTCGCCGAGGATACACCGGCTCGTGATCTATTCATCGATTTTCAAATCCTCACTGTACCATCGCTCTACATACTTGAGATAGGTAAATATGTCAGGTATCCTACTAAGAAATGGGTTGGCAAGAGACTGACAAAAGTGAGGCAGCAGGATCTCGAACTGATTGACAGTAGACTGCTGAAGACCCAGCTGTCCACGCACGTCGCTGGTCCGCGAATTTACAACAAAATACCAGCTCCTATCCGAGATACTAAAACGTACAACAGTTTCGTTATTGAATTTAAAAAATGGTTGATCCAAAAGGCCTATCACTCTGTCAACGAGTTCCTTGACGAACGATGTTTGAAACTGTAGATTTATATTCTGCAATACTTTTTTATTTTATTTTAGTTTTTAAACTTGTTGACTTTATACGAGTACTTACTTTAAGTAAGAAATTTTACTATTATTGATGACATGCTAACATTTTATTATTTATTTTTTGACAATGTATGATCATTACTGAAATAAATGAATAGGAATATTTAGACTAGTTCAAGTACAGTCACTGTTTTTTGGAATCGATGTATGGCAAGTTGTCATTATATAAATTATATTCTTCAAAATCAGATTGTACCTAAAGTGACTAGACCATCCAATAGTCCGTATTCAATATAACATAGAACGCAAACCGTTGCGTAGATGGAGCCACGTGCACACTCCGTAAACAGAACGAAATTTGAGTCATTTTTGATGATATCACAAATTTCTCGTTATTTGGATTAATTTAATTTCTCAAAGCTATAGTAAAATTGTGAAGATATCATGGCATCATATGGGCATTTCAAAATAGCAGACATAAAAAAATCTGTTAAAACAGCGTGACGCGCGTCTGAAGGAATTTGGTGGTAAGGTACATGTTGATATTTGGCTTTAAGTGCTAATTTAAAGATTATTAAACATAAATCTTGTAAAATCATCCGATATTAATCAAAATAATCATTATTTATTTATCAAATTATTGTTATTGAAAGTAATAAATTTATGTATTTTTAAATGTTTTATTTGTAACTGTGCTAGTGGCGCCTCTAGTAGATTATTACCTATTCAATTTGCGAGTTACGGACTTATTACACTTGACTGAATTCAGTAACTGTAAATGCATTCAGTACGGTTAATCTGGACGACTGTCCAGTTAGTCGACTAAATCGTTAACTGAATTCAGTCAAGTGTACTGCCTTAGTCGACGCCAGACTTATATCCGCAAACGACCGTATGGCTGGTCTGCTGAACGCTTTGTATGTGTTACAAATGCCTTTGTAGGCCTGCTAAAGGCCCGGTATGGCTGCTACTCGTCAGCAGGCCCTGTAGGCTCAGGAATCTCCCTGGCTCCCAGAGCCTTAAGGTCCGAAATCACCAGGTCGAAGGCGTCAGGCCGCATGCCGTCTAGGAGTTTGACGCGGGGGTCTTTCTCCATCTGGGAAGGGAGATAACATTAATACAGGAGGTAGATCCCAATGTGTAGGATCACCTATTTTACCTATTTCTGCCGCAAAGCAACAATATGTATGCCTGTTTCGGTTTGAAGGGTAAGAGCCAGCGTTATTACTAGCACATGAGGCACATCAAAGACCTCAAGGAGGTTCGAAAACCCTCTAATAATATGAGAGGTGAGATGTCTATGGTGACGGTGACCACTTACCATCAGGTGGCCCGTTTGCTCGTCTGCTCTCCTGATAACAATAATAAGAGATAAAAGCACAAGTGTCTACCAGAAGGTAGAGCGGGTGGATGGGCGATTTTTTTTTAAATAACGGATTGTTGGAATCAGAAGAAGAAACTGTATTGCTACAAAGAAAAAAAATACATGAGAGCGTCGGACTCCCATGAGTGATTCGAAGTGAAGGAACACCTCGTGGGGATCTGTAAACTGTGATAATTAATGTATGTGAAATGGGGATGGCAATGCGAAACTACCCCATTAAATCTGCCAAGAGAATTCTTCTATGGGGTTTTTTCCATGGAATGATCGCGACCCAACATCAACGAGGGATACGACTAAAAGATCGTTTACTAAAATTAGAAAATAGTACCAATAAAGTGGCCTCGCGTTCTATAGTAATCATACACCCCGCCTTCCTCATCCACCATCCTTTTACACATTAATTCCGGAAATAGTCCCGTCTACGAAATGTCAGGTATGTTAAGACCCCCTGACCCTTCAGCTCACCTCGGCGCGGTACCGCAAGTGCTCGGGCCACACGCAGAGGTCGAAGTACCCATCCACGTCGGGCGGGTCGTACAGACGAAACACGCGCCGCGCCAGGCACTCCGCGTACTCCAGCACGAAGTAGTACCTACGGTTATTTAATACTAGTTACGTCAGTGTACATAGTACTCTGTGATACTAGTTTATGCGACTGTCGCGCAAGGGCCATTTTATCACTCGTGCTATCTATTGTGAAACTCGACTGCGCCTTGTATTACGCTAACACTCACATACATACATACAATATTAAAATAATAAAATTAAAAACAGAAGACCAATTAAGAAATTTACAGATCACAATGTAGGTATCAAATTCTTCCCCTCTATGTGTAGGTTAAGACTCTCCTATATAGGCGATGACGTCACGGTACATGACAGCGATGACGTCACAGCCTCACCTGAAGTTACACAGCTCGAGCAGGGGCCTGTAGTTGAGCGCGGTGAACCCCTCCACTATGAGGAACTTCTTCCCCTCCACTCTGAGCCGGCCGGGGTCGTTGACCTCGTGGCTCGCGTGCGACAGAGCGTGCCCGCCGATGGTCTCGATGACGTCACGGTACATGCGAGGCATGTCCAGGGCCGACAGGATGTCGTAGTTGTTGTGGTCTAGACCTGGAAAATGGGTGATGTTGGTTAAGCATTTGGGTTGCTACTCTTGGCTGACCTACTTCCTACCTAATAAGGTTCTTCTTCATGGAGTTAAATCTTTAACTAGACCACTAACTCAATTTGTAAACCAAATATTTACTGCAATATAATTAACCTAATTTTTTTAATGCATCAAACAACTTGCATGGACATCCTGAAGAAGGATCTAAAATTAGTTTTTCGATATCTCAAGTAACATCAGAGATATCAATGGTTTAAGTTAGTACTGGACAGATATTCTGTCCCTTTTTAGAAAGTCTTTTATATGTAGCCAGGACCTCCTTGTATGGCGCTAGGGAACGTTGACGTCATAATTCTTATTTCCGAATCTTTCTACCGTCTGATTTTTGATTGCTCTGTAGCTATTATTTTTCAACGAATTTTAATTTTGTTTTCACATTAGACCATCAATTTATGTCTGTTTCTTATTTTTTATGAAATTCATTTAATATTTGATACTTGGAAAACACCCTATTATGACTACAGAATGGTAGCGAACGACTGAAGTTTAAGTTCCCGGGGGACACCAGAATAACATGAAGCGTTTGGAGGCTTCGGAGTACCCTGGCAGAATGAGGAGGTATCAATATCTTGCATTGTTGAAAGGCAGGGGGGTACTTTTAAATGTTGGGAGACCGACGTCGACGTACCTTGGCATCGCACGTGTCTCGGGCTGTCATCGGGGAAGAAGTACTTGTCCTGGTGGAACACGTGGACCGGCGTCAGGGTGCTCAGCAGCTTATTGGACAGCGTCGTCTTGCCGCCGCAAGTCACGCCTGGCATGTTAGAAAAATGGACATATTTTGATCTCATTTGGTCATTTATCAATAGACGTCAATAGACCGTCGGTGGCGTAGAAGCTAGGATACCGTGCGGGAGGTCAGTTCAAAACCATACAGTACGGTATTAACCTATAGCAGGCCTCCTTAGAGGGCCAGCACAAAGACTATATTAAAAAGAAGACAGTGACAGTGTGGATAGGAAAATTAGTTATTCTTTTGTTGATTAATGTCAATTCAGTTTCAATAAATATATAAAATATTATCGTAATATAACTTGAGTATTAATTATATAGTGAGGCGTCTATAACTGGTGACCCCGACGTGATAGTAATATTATAAAGTGTGTGTGTAATAAATTTCGGCGAAAAACAACAAAAATTCCATAAAAAATTTCGATTTTTCAAACATAAAAAATATACACGGTGTAATCGTAAGTACATGGATATACAGGGTGTTTATATACAATGTCTGATCCTGAAGTGGAAGTGCCACTTCCCGCTGAAGAACACACGGTCAGTATTAAAATACCAATTTTTTTGAAGGACAGGCCAGATATATGGTTTTACCAAGTTGAAGTATTATTCAAAATCAGTAAAATTACTACTGAAGAAACTAAATTCAACTATATATTATCACAATTAGATCCATCAATATTAGAAAATCTTTACGATATTATATTGTCAGAGAGCACAACAAAATATACATTGGCAAAAAATAGATTACTAGACATATACAAGGAGAGTGAAGAAAAAAAGATCAAAAGACTGTTGACTCAAGTCGAGTTAGGAGATGCAAAACCTAGCCAATTCCTACGCCGGCTTCAAGGATTGGCAGGAACAGAAATATCCAACAAAGCCCTTAAAACTATTTGGATAGACCAACTTCCTAATGCGGCAAAAAATATAATAGTGGTCAGCGATGAAAACTTAGATAAATTAGCTATCATGGCTGATAAAATTATTGAAATATCTTCAACTCCGACTATTTATTCAACAAGTGAGCAGCCAATACCGTCAACAAGTTTCAATTTGCTTACAAAAATCGAGGAACTGGAAAAAAAGATCGAATCCCTTACTGTCAGACGCTCCAAAAGTAACGCTGAAACTAGATCTCGTAGCCGCTCACACAGTCGCAGTCGCGATCGATTTAATCCTAAAGGAAAGTATTGTTTCTACCATTTCCGATTTGGTAAACGATGTAAGCCAGAAAAATGCCAACAACCATGTAGCTACAATCAGGGAAACGCCAGCCGGCAGACGAAATAGCGGCTCAAACGTCTGCCATTAATGAAACGTGCCGCAGATCACGATTATTCGTTAAAGACAAAAGTACTGGTCTGCGATTCTTAATCGATAGTGGCGCCGATGTCTCAATAATACCTGCCTTAAATATTCAAAATTGCACTGAAAGCTCATATAAGCTCTTCGCAGCTAATAACACTGAAATTCAAACCTATGGTACTAAATTATTGACAATAGACCTAGGGCTGAGACGAAAATTCCAATGGCCATTTATAGTTGCTAAAGTCACAAGAGGCATACTAGGAGCAGACTTCCTTGAACATTTTAATTTAACAATAAACTTGCATGCTAGAAAACTTACCGATGGCGTTACTCAGCTTAGCATCAAAGGCGACGTAGCGTCTATCGAAATAAACGAGATAATAAGCTCAAAGAACGAAGCATCAAGATACCACAAATTACTAGCCCCATATCCTGATATCACGAAACCAAACTTCCTTCTTGGCAATGTTAAACATGATACCAGACATCGTATCGAAACTACAGGTGATCCTGTTCATTCAAGAGCTAGACAGCTTGATGGAAAAAAGCTAGAAACTGCAAAACAAGAATTTCAATTTATGTTGGATAACGGAATAATACAACCATCTAAATCGCAATGGGCAAGTCCACTACACATGGTGAGCAAAAAGGACGGAACTTTTCGACCTTGTGGAGACTATCGCAGATTAAACGAAAGAACTGTACCAGATCGATACCCATTGCCACGAATTGAAGATGCTCATTTTATCCTTAAGGATAAAACAATATTTTCCAAAATTGATCTCATTAAAGCTTACTACCAAATACCAATGGCGGATGAGGATAAACACAAAACTGCAGTAATTACGCCATTTGGCTTATACGAATTTAACGTCATGAGTTTTGGTCTACGCAATGCACCTTCGACATTTCAAAGATTCATCAACGAAGTCGTCAGAGGTCTAGATTTTGTATTTCCTTATATTGATGACATTTTAGTAGCTTCTAAAGACGCAGAAAGTCACGAACATAACCTCAAACAATTATTCGAACGACTTGATAAATTCGGACTTAGAATTAACGTAGCAAAGTCAACTTTTGGTGTAAATGAAGTAGAATTTCTGGGATGCAAAATAATTCCAAATGGAATTGAACCACTTAAACACAAAGTGCAAGTCATTCTTGACTACAAGCTTCCAGAGACCTTGCAAGATCTACGTACATTCTTAGGTCTTGTGAATTTTTATAGACGTCATCTTAAAGATGCAGCTAATACTCAAGCGATACTACATGATTACCTAAAAGGTGCTAAGAAAAAAGACAAGCGAAAAGTACCATGGACAGATGAAGCGATAGAAATGTTTAACAAATGCAAAAACGACTTAGCAAATGCTGCATTATTAACATTCCCCAACTCAGATTTACCAATAGCA
This sequence comes from Hofmannophila pseudospretella, assembly GCA_947369225.1. Taxonomy (NCBI): domain Eukaryota; kingdom Metazoa; phylum Arthropoda; class Insecta; order Lepidoptera; family Oecophoridae; genus Hofmannophila; species Hofmannophila pseudospretella. Next base: position 267,655 of record OX376333.1, read on the forward strand.
TTATTTACAGACGCTTCTAATACAGCAGTGGGATCGGTGTTACAGCAGTATGAAGATAAAAGCTGGAAACCGATTGCATTTTATTCCAAAAAACTTAATGAAGCACAAAAAGTATATAGTGCTTACGACCGAGAGCTACTAGGAATATACATGTCCATAAAACATTTTAAGCACTTTTTAGAAGGAAGAGACTTTATCATTTTCACAGATCACAAACCATTAACATTTTCATTAAAGCAAAAAAACGATAAAGCATCTCCAAGGCAACAAAGACAACTTCAATTTATTTCACAATTTTCTACAAATATACAGCATATTAGTGGAAAAGACAATATCGTTGCAGATACTCTGTCGCGTATTGAAGAAGTTCGTTTAATTGACTATGATGAGATAGCTGTAGAACAAGACAAAGACGAAGAACTCAAAACACTGATGACAAATACATCTCTTAAATTGAAGAAATACACATTACCTTCTGGTCGAAACCTTTGGTGTGATACATCAACACAAAATATCAGACCTTATATACCTTTTAAATTTCGAAAATTGATATTTAACTGCATACATAATTTGCATCATCCAGGTGTGAAAGCAAGTGTTAAACAGGCCACGTCTAGATACATTTGGACAAATATTAGAAACGACATTAAGCTTTGGTCAAGAACTTGTCTGGAATGCCAACGAAATAAAGTGACAAAGCATACTAAATCTGAATTAACAGAATTTCAGCAACCAGACGACAGATTCAGTGTTGTCCATATTGACCTCATTGGCCCGCTTCCTCCATCGGACGAAAAACATTATTGTCTCACTTGCATTGACAGATATACTAACTGGATGGAAGTCATACCTATCCCAAATATAACTGCAGAAACTGTCGCAAAAGCTTTCTACAACAATTGGATAACACGATTTGGTACTCCTCAAAAATTAATTACCGACAGAGGCACCCAATTTACTTCGGAACTATTCAAATGTTTATCCAACAAATGTGGAATCAAATTATGTCATACAACAGCTTATCATCCCCAATGTAACGGCAAAATTGAACGCCTGCACAGAACGCTGAAAGCCGCAATCAAATCTCACAAGTCACGACAATGGACTGACGTCATACCAACTATACTATTGGGAATGCGTGCGTCCATCAGAGAAGACACAAATCATTCTATCTCTCAAATGGTCTATGGAAAAACAATTCGACTACCTGGCGATTTCTTTGATAAACCTTCAACTGAACAATTATCAGAAAGCTTTGTTAAAGAACTACAAAATCAAATGCAAAAATTGAAGCCAGTGCCAACCCCTCACAAGACAACAAGAAATATATTTGTACACAAAGCGTTGTCATCGTGTACCCACGTATTCGTGAGAGTGGACAGAGTCAAAAAGCCGTTAGATTCGGCATATGAAGGACCATTCGAAATAATTACGAGAGAAGACTGTTTGAGGGATAAGGTTGATTTTGGGTTGTACTCGGCTCAGAAAATTAAACGACGTCTTCACAGTGAGAGATTTGTATTGCGACTGGATGTCTAGGTAGCATGCACATATAAATATAATAACAGTCTTTACACTAACATAACCGCCCACCAAAGAACGGCAGTTCTTTATAAAGGGATATAAAATAAGAAATTATCTAACAAAACTTAATATAACAAAAACATCGATAATACATGCATAATTATCAATGGGCACAATACTAACTTTACTTTTAAGACTTATCTACTGGTAGTGCGCACATTTTTGAAACTGATCTTTTAATTACATCATTACGACATTTAATGCTGTAGACTCTCGTGATTCCATCTGGACCGGGATGTTTGTCCACCACTCTCCCTAAGGACCATTTTCCAGGTGGGAGCTGATCATCTTTTAAAAGAATGATATCACCAATCTCAAATTCATTTTGACGTTTAAGCCATTTGGGTCGTTCTTGAAGTCTCGATAAATATTCATTTTGCCATCTGTGCCAAAAGTCTCTTACTAGTCTCTGTGTTACTTGCCAACGCGATAGTCTGTTTAGGGTGATATCACGTAGATCAGGGTTAGGGATTGTGACTGGAGCTTCACCTATAAGAAAATGTCCAGGCGTGAGTGGCTCCACTGCATCTATATCTGCCGTGTCGATAGGAATCAATGGTCGTGAGTTAAGGCAAGCCTCTATCTGACATAAGGTTGTTGTCATTTCTTCGAAGGTGAGGCTGTTTGTCAATATTCTTCTTAGGTGATGCTTCACTGACTTGACACCGGCCTCCCACAAACCACCGAAATTTGGACTGTACGGAGGTATGAAATGCCACTGCGTTCCTTCCGCTGAAAGCTTATCTGATAAGTGGCCCGGTAGTTCAAAGCAGGCGTCCTTCCATGCGGCTGCTAGCTCTTTGTTAGCGGCAATGAAGTTTCGTCCTTGATCACTCCACATGTGGGTGCACTTACCTCTTCTAGAAATGAATCTGTGGAATGCTCCAATGAATGATTCTGATGTCATGTCACCCACTAATTCAAGATGTATGGCCTTTATAGCCATGCAGATAAAAATGGCGATATATGCTTTATTTGACTTTGCTCCTCTGCCCTTTGACATGAGAACCTGTAAAGGTCCGGCAAAGTCTACTCCGCTATGAAGAAAGGGACGTGCTTGTACTGTACGAACTTTGGGTAGATCGCCCATGATTTGCGCTCTTGTTATGGCCTTCTGTCTTGCACAAACCATACATTTGTGAATGTAGGCCTTTACTGCATTTTTTATACGAATTATCCAGTACTTGGTTCTTAGATAGCACATCATAATTTGAATTCCTCCATGAAGGGTTTTCTGATGAGCATCCGCTATAAGCAAATGTGTGAAACCAGTTTTAGTTCCAAGAATTATGGGATGCTTGCGTTCCATTTCTAAATTTGAATTTCTCAGCCGTCCGCCCACCCTGAGTATATTGTGATCGTCTAAAAATGGATTAAGCGTTCTTAAATTGCTGTTCTTCTTTACGTTCTTTTTCTCAATTAGTCTGTCTATCTCTTCTCTGTATTCTTTACATTGGGCTTTTTTTACACATATCAACAAAGCGTCTTCTAATTCATCTGTCGTAATTGGTGTATCTATTTGTTCTGGATGCTTCTTACTGTTTAAAAATCTTTTGCAAATTACTATTGTTTTTCGTAATTCTTGTAGTGTGTCAAAATCATCGAATTTTATTGTTTCCTGTGTATTATCTTCCTTTATTTTTGTGTTTACTTGTATGGTTTTCTTTCTTTCTATATCAGTAGCTATAATGTTCGGTCTGGAATACTTAATTACTTTCTTGTTCAGCCATTCTGGCCCTTTCCACCATAACTTGTTGTTGACAAGCTGAGGAAGATTTACTCCTCGTGACCCTAAGTCAGCAGGGTTTTCCTTCGACGCGACATGAAACCATTGTGTGTTACAGGTATTGTCTAAAATTTCTACAACTCGATTGCTGACAAACGGCTTCCAACGATTAGGATCTCCTAATAACCATGAGAGGACAACGGAGGAATCTGTCCATGCATACACTTGATTGATAGGTATTCTCATGGCTTCTCTGACCTGCGTAAGAAGTTTTGCCAGAAGTACTGCGCCAAGAAGCTCAAGCCGTGGCAATGAGACAGGTTTCACCGGGGCCACTCTAGTTTTGGATGCAACTATTCCTGTATTGAATTCACCGTCCTGAGTTTCAGCTCTGCAGTAAACTACGGCGCAATAGGCTTTATTCGAAGCGTCACAGAATCCATGGAGAGTTACTTGGTTTGTATCTTCTGTGTTGGTGTTAAGCCATCTATTTATTTCAATGTCCTTTAAATGTTCAAAACTCTTTCTCAGCTGTAACCATTCTTCTTCAAGTATGTTGCTCACTTTATCATCCCAATCATATCTTTCTATCCACAGTTTTTGTATTAAAATCTTTACAAGTATAATTGCAGCTCCCAACCAACCTAAGGGATCGAACAGGCGTTGTAAATCTGCAAGTATGTTTCGTTTAGTTATGATAGTAGGTGGCTGTGACAAGTTGAATTGATGCTGAAAGGAATCAGAAGTCATGTTCCAAGTGAGACCAAGGGTTTTCATAACACGTTCACTCTTTATGTCTTTGTTAGCATGAGCGCTTCTCAGCGATGGATGGATTTCATTCATGAACTCAGTGCTATTAGATGCCCATTTTTGGAGTTCGAATCCGCCTCTCGCCAGAACTTCAGTGAGTTCTTGGCTGATCCTCACAGCTTCCTTTGCTGTCATACATCCACTCATGCAGTCGTCCACGAAGAAATCTTCCTTAATTATTTGTGCCACCCTTTCATGCCCTTTATCCTTCCCTTCGTCTTCGGATAGTTGCATCAGAGTCCTTACCGCCAGATATGGCGCCGATGCTGTGCCAAATGTTACTCTTAATAAGCGATACTCTTCCAGTTCTTTAGTATTGTTGTTTCGCCACAAAAGTCTTTGATAATCTGCGTCTTCTTTAGTCACAAGTATCTGGCGATACATCTTTTGTATGTCTGCTACGAAACATATTGGTTTCATACGCCATCTCATGATTATACTCCGTAAATCCTCCTGTAGTTGTGGTCCAACAAACAACTGATCATTTAGCGATTTATTGTTTGATCCTTGGCTTGATGCATTGAATACAATTCTGACCTTAGACGTTTCTTTATCATCTCTCAGAACTGCATGGTGGGGGAGATATATTGCTGGTCTGTCTTTCTCTTCTTTGGGTACTTCTTCCATGTGGTTTAGTTGTATATATTCTCCTATAACGTTCGAATATTCTTCCTTTAGTTCTGAATTTTTTTCTTATTTTGTTTCTAGTTGGTGAAATCTCTTTAACGCAATATGTCTCGTCTCCCCGATTACATCAAATACTTGATCAGTTTTGAACGGTAGTTTTACAACGTATCTTCCATCAGGAGTTCTGCATTGAGTAGTTGTGTATATTTCTTCACACAATCTTTCGTCAGCTGTAAGATTTCTTTTGGTTGATTGGTCTATGTCCCACATATTTTTTAACATGTTATCCAAGTCCAACTCCACGTGATGGTGCATGACTAAAGTTTCTTCATCAGAATGTGTGTCATTGATATTTCCAAATAAAATCCAGCCCAGGGTGGTTTCTTGTGCACATGGTGTCCCTGGTGGACCTTTGATCAGATTGTTCTTCAGAATCTCTGTGTAGACATCTATACCCAGCAGCATATCTATTTTCCCTGGCGTAAAGTACTTCGGATCCGCCAGGTTGAGTCCGTCTAGGTGTGACCATTTCATTGGTTTGATTTCTCGACATGGTAACTTAGTAGTCAGCTGTGTTGATAATACATAAGCTTTAACTGGCAGGCTGAATCTTTCTTCGTATCGTGATAAAACCTCTAGCTGTACCACATGACTGACCGACGTTTTCGTAGAACCAACTCCTGTTACCGTGCCGTGGATTGGAGTTTTGTTGAGATGTAATACTTGAGTCGCTCTCTCACTCACAAACGATGCTTGAGAACCTGGATCGACGAGGGCTCTCAGCATGGTTACTTGCCCCGAACTGCTTCTGACTGGAATCATGGCTGTAGCCAGAAGCGCTCTTTTGTATTTTGAAATGAAGTGCGAGGCAATTGATACGTCTTGAGGATCTTCATCTTGTTTTTCTGCGCTCGTGTGTATTGAAGATATACGTTCCGTCGATTCCTCTTTATTAGCTGAATCACTTTCCTTTGCCTTTGATGAATGTAGAAGTGTGTGATGTCGTCTTCCGCAGATTCTGCATGTCGTCTTTTGTCTGCAGTAATAAACCGAATGTCCAATTGCAAGGCAGTTAAAACATAAACGTTGCTCCTTAACATATTCGGATCTTTTCTCTGAAGTCCATTTTCCAAATTCCTTGCAATGGCAGAGAAGGTGTTCTTCATTGCAAACTATACATCTCGGTTGTGTTGACGCAGCGGCTGCAACGGTGCAGTATGAACGCTCTCTTATAGCATTTTTCGGCCCAGGCGTAGGCGATATCATCTCGAGTGTACAAATTCTGCTTTCTAAAAATGTTATAAAGTTTTTGAAGGTTGGCAGATCATCGTAATATTCACTACTTACGTATGATTCCCACTCTTTGTGTGACTCTTGATCCAATTTCTGTATAGTCAGAAATATAATCACTGGGTCCCAAGAATCGGTGTTTATTTTTATAGCGTTTAAGCTAGTCAGGCATTCTCGTGTGTTGTCAATTAATGCTTTTAACTGTGTGGGTGATTGCACAGTTATTTTCTTTAAAGAAAGCAGTCTTTTCAAAATAGTATTTACAAGTATTCGTTTGTGACAGTACCTATTTTTTAAGCAGTCCCACGCCAATTCATAGTTTGCATCGGTAATTTGAAAATGCTTGATCGTATTACTCGCTTCGCCAACCACACATGATTTCAAATAATGTAGTTTCTGTACATCGCTCAGGCACTTGTTTTTATCTATGAGAGATATGAACTGATCTTCGAACGACTGCCACTCATCATATGTACCTGAATAAATCGGCAGGTTAATTTTCGGTAAGTTATATTCGTCGCGCTGAGTGGGGCCGGCGAGTGGCGCGGGCGCGGGCGCGGGTGCGGGTTCTAGCGGCGACGCGCTTGCGGTCGTTTTCTGCAGAACATCGGTAAGATCACCTTTTAGTGATAGAAAAACATCTTCACATTGACTGTGTAAGTCTTCGATGAAATACGGTAACTCGGTCCTCTGTTCCTTCTTAGTCGAGTTGAACAAGCTTCGATGTCCACTACGGAAGTCCTTCCAGTATTCTTCTATGCATTTTATTTTTGTTTGTAAGTATCCCGGGGTTTGTCGAACTTTTGGACATTTCTTGAAGTTTACTTGCGCTTTGTTAAGCAAACCGAACAAATCCTCTTGTTGTTCAATAATAGATTGCAACGACATAATTCACTATTATTGTTCTTCTTGCAAATCAGTAAATTTCACTTACGTATTTATCGTAATCTATTTGGATGCAGCAAACATTATGCCTATTGTTGTTCACACAGCGCGGCGCGCAGGTGCGAGGCGTAGGTAGATAAGATGCCGAGCGCAAGCGACGATACTGATTCTAATGCAGTCTTCGATAACTACTGTGCACGATCCGGCTCGATATTGACCACTATGTTTGAGGGATAAGGTTGATTTTGGGTTGTACTCGGCTCAGAAAATTAAACGACGTCTTCACAGTGAGAGATTTGTATTGCGACTGGATGTCTAGGTAGCATGCACATATAAATATAATAACAGTCTTTACACTAACAAAGACAAATATTTTATTCTGAGAATTAAGTCGAGAGAAGAAAAAATATCAATAGACAGACTGAAACCGGCTTTCATGATTGTTGAAGATATATCAGCAGATGACGACGAATTGACTGAAGATCGTCAAACTACTCCAGTATCTCACAGCGCTCGCCGCGTGGGATTCACGAAAGGGGGGTGGTATAGCAGGCCTCCTTAGAGGGCCAGCACAAAGACTATATTAAAAAGAAGACAGTGACAGTGTGGATAGGAAAATTAGTTATTCTTTTGTTGATTAATGTCAATTCAGTTTCAATAAATATATAAAATATTATCGTAATATAACTTGAGTATTAATTATATAGTGAGGCGTCTATAAACCTTTTTTTTTAATGCATCAATCAACTTATATGGACATACTAAAGAAAGATCTAAAATTAGTTTTTCGATATCTCAAGTAACATCAGAGATATTAATGGTTAAAGTTAGTATTGGAGAGATGCTCCATCCCTTTCTAGCAAAACAGTCGTTTATATGTAGCCAGGACCTGCTTGTATGGCGCTAGAGAACAGTTACGTCATAAAACTTATGCCGTGTCTTTCTACCGTTCTGATTTTTGATTGCCTGTAGCTATTTTATTTTTCAACGAATTTTAATTCTGTTTTCACATTTGACCATCAATTTATGACTATTTCTTAATTATTAAGACATGCATGTCATATTTGATACTTGGAAACTACCCTATTATATTTCGTTTTAAAAAAATGTCGTGTACCAATGAAAACATTGTGCGGAAACCTGCATGTCTAAGGAAAAACGATTGAAAGGCGTGTGACATCCACCAGTCAGCATTGGGCCCACCGGAGGAACATGGCCCGTACCCCCTTGTGCAAGGGGAAGAGAATAGACAACATCACGCACCACACGTACCTGTGACGTCACTATGTATGTACCACACGTGTCTATGACGTCACTGTGCAACTCACCCGAGATCCCTATAACGATCCACTCGTGCCGGTTGCGGGGCATGGCGCGGCGCCGCGAGCACAGCAGGTTCCCCAGCGTGCCTGTGACGTCACCGTGCCCCTGTGGCCTGTGACGTCACTATGCGAGCCACATGTGCCGCGTAGTGAACCACATCAGGCCCCCGATGAAGAGCAAGCCCCAGACGGCGGACGATACCAGGAACCACTGCGGGTTCGGGATTGAGCTGTAGAATGGCAGATCTGTGACGAGAATAAACAGGAAAAAATAAAGTCGCACATTTTTGGTCATAAGTCAGAAACTGTAGCACATAAAATAAAAATAGTTTTTAATGTTAAATAGAGCCCTTTCATATGATACCCCACTTGTCTCAGTTGCCCCGCTTTCAGATTTCGACCCCCCATTTCGGACCCCATTTTCAATAAAAATAAAATTATTTTCTAATTTCTTTTACGGGCAATTTAACTTTTTTTATTTAATTTTTTTTGCGGGCAAGCAAGTTCTACAATTTTGCTAAATTTCAAGTTGATAGCTTCAGTAGTTCCTGATAAAAACAGCTGTGACATACATACAGACAGATGGACACTGAAGTCTCATCATACGGGTTCCTTTTTTACAATTTTAGTAAGGAACCCTAAGAATTAGATCGGAAACGAGTTGCGAACACTTAGTTATGAATAGGTACGAGGGTGGATACTTGGCATAAAATAAGTTTTTCTGTGTTTTCAAATACGTATTAGGTACATTTAGTGACAGTTCTAAGGTAAGCGTCGATATGAATTCTGTATATCTGAAGAAAAGGCAATGTGAAATCCTCCAATCATAACTTTTACCCCCCTGTGGAAAGAAAGGCCTGTGCCCTAACAATGGGGTCAACAACTAAGCTATTCATGGGATGATGTTAGACATAAGAAATGACAATTTATGAAGACGGGACAACCGCTCTACAATTAAAATAACACCAAAACATTTCTTACCTTCGTCAATAAATGGATAAATATTGGTCCAAAGCACGAACACCGCGAAAATAGTCGAGGTGACTCCGAGAATCACCTTCCCGATGGCAGCGTCCGTCGCGTCCATACACACATGCCCCACTGTGCCTCCCTACACTGTAGTCTCTCGATGACGTCACTATGCTACTAAAGCACCAGTCTGTGACGTCACTATGCACTTAGCTACAAAAGTACTGCTTCTCAAAGGTTTTGAACGGTTCCTCTTCAGGGAATAATATGGATTTTCCTTCTTCCACTTTCACTTCAATTTTTTCTAGTAGAGGCTTGCCTTTGACGGCTCGTTCTACAATCTGAAACGTTTGGTTATCTTTATTATGTAATAGTTCATTTACAGGGTGTAGTTAAAGTTGTATTAGAACTGTAAAGATAGTCTGTTGATAACTATAAGGACATTGACACACTCTTATGAATTTTTCGAATGATGTTTGTAATTTATAAATAAAGTTTACCGTCAGTTGCACGAAAAGTCTTCATGAAAATACATGCTATCTTATCCTACACCATAGCTCTAGATAGAGGTGACACGAGACTTATGGAAGCTTTAACATTTGTTGCAACTGAAGGTTAATCTCGTAATAAAATTATATTATATAATGCACAAAATCGTGATTTTTTATAAACAAAATGTTCCACCCATTCAAATTACTTTGGTGACATACCGTATCAAAAGATACGTCATATTCTTAATAGTTTTAGACGATATTATTACTGAGTAAATAACAGTTATTGCAGACATTAACAGCGTTGTACCTTATCAGTCACACATAGCTGATAAATAAAATAATTACATATTAAAACAGTTATTTAACTACCGCTACATCTTATCTCCATATGTATGTCAAACTTGGGCGCTCACGATGTCACATAGCAGGAAACTGGAAACAAGTCAGCGAACCATGGAAAGGAGCATGATAAATAAGAGAAGAACAGACAGAATTAGGAACGAGGAATTGAGAGATAGGACAGGGGTAGCAGACGTCACCTTCAAAATAAAACGTCACAAGTGGAAATGGGCTGGACATACCATGAGAGGTCCAGACAAGTGGAGCAATATGATCCAAGAGGTGATAAAAGAAAGAGAGGTAGACCATTTAGACACTGGGATGATGAAATAGCGGAATAGGCCGGTAGGACGTGGACTAGGGTGGCGTTGGAAAGGGAAGAATTCAGAAGACTTTGTCCAGAGGCACACAGATTCTAGTTACCGTAAAAAATGTAATAGTATGTAAGTAAACAAAATCTGAAAGAGGCTGTAATAAATAAACAAACATCTCGGTAACATTTTCTTAGAGCAATACATGTAACATTCAAACAATATTTAAGACCTTCGAACCATTTCGCTTCGCTAATTTTTTTTTTATTTCTATAAAAAAGAAATCTGCACAATCTTCTATTTATATGATTTCTTTGTAAAATTACCTATGTGTATGTACAGTAAAGAATAATGAATAAGATGGCTGACAGAGTGACTCACCAACTATAGGTAAACCATTTAACTCAGGCTATGCCCGCGACGTAAGGCCGCGGGGCGAGATGACAGAGGGCGAGCGGGAAGCAGGCCCCACCTCCCGCTCGTCGCACGCTCGCCCACCCCTCTTACGTAATGGTTTACATTTAAATATTAACATTTAACATCCAGAAAAAAATTAGTTACTGAAATTGGAAAAAAGTACTAAAAATGGTAAAGGGTGAATCGAGCATCACTCTCTCTAGGTGTTCCATGGTCTCCTCGGACCATGGAACCCCTAGCCCTCCTGAATCCGCCAATGAGACAATACTGCTGTTGTGGTGGGGATGAGGCAGTTTTGATGACTTCTCTATACAAAGGGCCATGATGGGCGATTCCTTTTATGTGTGTACGAAAAAAGACAGCTATCCGATTGTCACCGATTAAAAGGCATCATGGCCAATTAGTACACATGACCATGCCCTCTACATGATCCTACATGCCAGTAATCGACCATAATGGCCCATGTAGATGAGTGTACATACTTTCCCAGCGATTGCAGTGTCAGTAGTGGGTCGGGACAGAGCCAGCAGCTTTCTGATATTGTCCTCGGTGATACGCTCTGCCGACTTAAGGTCCTCCTTGACTGCCGGCTTGCTCTTACGTTTGTACGGCTCTCTGTGCTCTGAAAGACATGTTAAAGTTTTGTTAATTATGGATTGACACCAAACTGTTTTGTGCTATACGGAGTATTTATACCCTGACCAGAAACTAAAACACCCTCACTATATTGCTGAATTAAATGGTACTTACTATTTTTTTCACAGTGTACTCCATAACACAGATTATAAAACTACCAGTGGCACCTTCTTGACAGGGTTTTTTAGTTTCTGGTCAGGATATACTTACATAAATTATCTAGGTTTGTTTTTTTAGTACAAATAAGTATCGGACAGTGGTAGTTGAAGCGTTTCGGGTGCCTTTTATTTAGAAACACAAAATATTTACAGGAATACAACTACAGAAAAGTAAGGTTGAAATCATGTTTGGTAAGACCTTATTCTTCAATGATATGCCTATGAATGTAGATTTGTAGTCAACCATAGTTTTTTATTAATGATTAAACCCATGTTTAATCTGAATCTCACCTGATAGTAAGTGGTGATGAGGTGAGCACACAGGTTTAGTAAACTACTTACATGATCAATTGCTTACCTCAGTTAAACTGAAGAGATAAATAATCAAAATTAGTCACACTATAGAATTTGCTGGACAGCTGACGTAAACGGACCTTACAACAATGATATCGAGTTGATAACAATTTGTGCTGCCTTCTACCAAAGTTCCTTAATATTTCCGGCCAGTTAAGCTCAATTCGGAGTGATTTTACTGTCGCAATGAATCCTGGCTTAGGGCCACTATGACGCAACCTACTGACTAAATATTCAATAAATACTTACGTAAAGTGGAACCTTGACCCTCGCCCTCGCGCCGGCTGGCTCTCACGCGACGCTTGCTTCGCTTCCCGCTGTTCTCTGAAGAAAACGACACAATAATATAACCACGATCCGTGTTGATGAAAAATCAATAGAAATATTGACGAAACAGCAGCGCACCTTCTTGGTCCACGAATTCCAACGCTTTCCGAACTAGAGCTGAAGACATTGTAGGACTGCGCACATCGAAAACATTTATTTTACGAAAACAAAACTGATTTTTCACTAAAAATTCTAACCTAAAAATTATGAAATTGTCAAACGTCAAATTCGCTGGCAAATGAGCGTTTCGTTTCTGCTATGTCAACGTTAAGGCTACGTTCCAAAACCAGTTGAAATTATTCACGTTGACAGCTGTACATTATGCATTGCTTGTCAAATAGAAGTTTGATACATTTTCAGCTAATAACGCGTTAATGGAACTTGATAGTTGTCATTGTGAATTATTTCAACTGGTTATGGAACGCTGTCTTATTTTCAGTGTGGTGTTTGTTGTGAACCAAGAGGATTTAAAGAGATACGATACATGACGCTAGGATTTCGATAGTATAACATTTTGTTTTTGTTTTTTCATCACAGTTTTCAATTTGAAAAGTTTATTTCACAATATTTATTGTTGAAGTTGTTATCATATAGCAGAAATGCAGGGACGCACTTAGGTTGAACATCCGGGGGCGATGAAAATATTTGACATAGCCGACATCGAAAGAGACATGGATATCCCGTCACATATCAATTTCGTCCCTTCGAGCATCCCTCGATAGTTTGTCGAGTGTCCCTCGGCCACATGTGAAATTGTGAAGCAATAATTCGGCCATCTGTAACGTGAGTGTCCCTGGCAGGTTCTGCATGCTATACCGCGCCATCAACGGCGACAGCAGCCCGGCGGCCGGCGTGGAGCGGCGCGAGGACCCCGGCCCGCCGCCCGCCGGCCCGCACGCCGCGCACGCGCCGCACGCCGCGCATCCCAGATATGAGGCAAGGAGAGATGATTGCTGCAGCTGTTTCCTAAATAAATAAACGAGGCGTACTGTACTTCTTTAGCAAACCAAACTTGTGTGGATTCTTATGCCAAGTCAAGTCCATTTTTTATTGCAAGTAGCAATTTTTTACTTTATTTTTTTCACACTTTGTTGAATGGACGTCCTCGTCGGTAGAAACTTTTACTTACTCAAGTTCAAGTACTTTTTCTGAGTTACTAATAATAGTACCCACTTTTCTGCGTATCTTGTTTCTAAACTGATTTCTGATTGAGCCTACGAAATGTTTTTTTTAAATAAATTGGCTACAACAAACAGGCAAACGGGCCACCTGATGGTAAGTAGTCACCGTCGCCTAGAGACAATACAATACCAGGGGTATTGCACGTGTGTTGCCGGCCGTGGAGGGAGAGGACTTAATACAGTGAAATATGGAATGACGAGCTGTAATCGAAAATATTGTGGGTATTTTACATCAAAAAGTGTTATTATAGGTGTGTTTTGTGTGGACTTGACGGGTTTTGTGACAGAGCAATGGATCAGGTTCAGGTCCATCTCGTACACGTATTGTAACCGAGTGTATCCGCAGGGCCCCCCGACGCCGTGCCCGGCGCGCGTGGAGTACGCCACGCCGGTGTTCGCGCGCAACTACCAGGGCGTGTGGCGCTACGTGGTGCAGATACCGTACGAGGGGTACTTCACGCAGACCGTCGAGGTCACCAGGTACGAACCAAATTAAAAGCGCGGTCACGCGGCGCGGCCGCGGTCTCCAAGACAAGTAAAGAACTATATAATAGCGACAACCTAAAATAAAGTTTCCTAATATGTGCCCTTCCTACCAAATTATCTAGTATAGCGTAGACAGAATTTGATTCCAACAGGATTATCTTTTCGTTTTTGTAAGTTGAAGATTAAAGGGGTTGACAAAAACAGTTAATTGCCTGATCAGAATGTGACTCGCTTCTCAGGAGGGGGAAGAATGTATATATGTACATTCTTCCTCCTGCTCACTCTCCTATCTATGACCTTAGTAACTTAATACAATGTTTATGCGGCAGGTGCATGCAGTCTCGCTGCCACTATTTGGAAGGCGGCTGCCTGAGCTCGCCGCGCTGGGTGTCTCTACTGGTAGCAGAGCTGCATTATCCACAGGTACTACCTACTTCTCACGTTTAGTTTTAATCAATTACTTGGCATAGGTTGTAGTCCACCTACCTATTGAGTACTGTGCAAGGATTCGATTTCTGGTCGGTAAATATGTTCGCACGCAGAATACAGGCTCTTTTTTATCCGAGTTTTATTTCTCCTTTTTAATTATTCCTGTTCAGATTTAGATCTGATTGCAAAATCGCGCCATTAAAACACATTACGACGTTTTCAAGCGATTATCTACCTGCCTGTTTACGTTCCGAATATCCTTGATGTACTTGAGACTTAATGAATCCTGGATTAGTCAAGTAACAGTCTATCACTATATCTATATACTGCAATATCCTACCTACATAAGACTAAGCATAACTGAAATACAATTTTTAAAACCATTGTAGCATGAAAATCAATAAAGACAATGCTCTTATTCATAGGAATACCAACAGCAACAGCAGTACTTACAGAAGCGCGCGGGTAGCGCACAAGGTGCGGGAGCCGGTTTACAAGGCATGCAGGGAATGCAAGGCATGCAGGGGATGCAAGGCATGCAGGGGATGCAAGGCTTGCAGGGTATGGCAGGCGCACCCGAGACCGAGCCCAGCACGGACAAGCCGCCGCACTGCGACGGACACGACGAGCTCGGTTGCTTCCAGGTATGACGACACTGGTCACACTACAGCTGAGTACAATACGAAGTTCACAGACTAACGGGAGGACATTACTGTTGTGATTGCCTTTGCAAATTAGGTATACTCTCAAATTATCTAGGTACGGCAGTTCCCACACGATGTTTAATTGTTCGAAAAAAATATCAAAACTCATTGTTTATGGCATTGCATGGTTTTGAGCTCGAACCTTACACATGGGACACCGGTATCCTAGCCATTATGCCATGGAAACTCTTGCTCTAGTATTGAGTTATGGTCGTTTGCTGATATATTATTTTCCAACCACCCTCACCTTCCCTAGCTACGACTATATACAAGGTACTATATACTAGATTGCATTAACTTCGCCAAACACTTCTGTAGTTTTTACATAATACATTTGACAATGGAAGTGATCCTTATAAACGCTTCGTTTTCTAGATACATGCTATTTTATTTAATTAAATTTTACAATGAGTAAGGGTCTTTATTTATGCCCGTAAGAAAACCAGAAACAAAACAATAACAAACTATTTGCCTTTCGTTTGCACATGTCATTAATGATTTATGTCATGATTGTCATGTTTAAATTAATCAAAATACGACGTTGCCAGCTCGGATAAAGAGTATGGCATACTAGGTCATTTAAGGCGGCAAAGCATTTAGTTTGTACGAAAATAAAAATATTTTTTGAATTAAAACTAAAATTTTTTTTAAATTAAAAAATGTGACAATATGGAAAATAACTGCTTCGGTGCTCTGAGTACAGTGTCGAAGTTAATGCATAACGAAAGAAACAACTTGTCACCTATATGACTCACGTTAGGCATGTCGTATGTCCTCAGGTGCGCCTCTACTACGACTGGTTCCTGGTTCCCGGCTCGTGTAAATGCTGGCGGCCCGACTACTTCGCGCGCTACGTGCGCCGCCGACACTCCAACGAGCTCTAAGTAATTTTACGTTATGCTCATTTTTTAGCAGTTATATGCGGTCAAACACTTCGCAGACGTTGGTTTTAATAAAGCAGCGCATGTCATTACCAAACCCCTATTGGCACCAAAATTACAGGACAGCTAGGTGGTGTTCTGGCACTTGACCTATCGTCACTAGCTTTTGAATAGCTTTAGTTATTGCGCCGCCTTATCTCTGCAACACATGATAACCTACACTGACTCCCATTTATTAAGAACACTTTACATTAATAATTTGTACGAATTATTATTGTTATCTAAAACTCACTTGTAACTATCTTAGTAGATAAAGTGGTGGTTGATGTTGTTGAGTAGGAGTGGTATAAGAATTTAGCGCACGTTGGGGGCAATATTTGGCCAGACAACAGTACGCGTCATGAAGGGGTGCCACTCTTACCGCCCTGATTCCGATACTGGCAAATCCTTTCACTATAAAAATGAAAGGATTTCGTACCTATACTATCTATAGGCCAAGATTTTCCACAGTGAACTATTTTGATAATTTAGCTTTAATATTTTGGTCATATTAAATCCTTAATTTCAATTCTATTGCGTTACACTTTGGTTTAGAATATTCTTGGAAGAACAATTATTAAAGAACGAATTTCCTATAAATATTGCTTTTTAATAGTTTGTTGGTTTTCTAAATAAAAAAATAAAGCGAATACAGATTTATACAACATAGGTAATTATTTATTCTCTTACTAATTTACTATATGTAAAATTATTGGTGCTAAGTTATTATAACGTTGTGACTTTAAGACTGTATTTATAATGATTATTATAATGTTATTCGTAAGTGAGTAGATGTTCCAACACCAAAATATTTTAGAGTACGTGTACAGAGGGGTGAGATCTCTACTATTTATTATTTTAGTAAGTTTGTGGCCGCGCGTTCGCAGCGGGCCAAAAGGTTGCGCGTCACGTGCGACGCTACAAGTGACTGATAAATTCGCGCGACGCCTCCAGGCATCACGGTACGAGACGGAAGTTCAATATTAAATGCTCGAACTCCCTTATTTGCTTATCGTATGCCAGTAGTAAGTACTGCCAATACGGACAGTAAACTGGAATATCGTCTTTTGTGAGAAGAAACTAACAAAGTCGCACATCACGTACACAACATGATGCGCAAGCGCAACATTTTGTCTCCCAGTGATCCGCGCCTTATTTTATTAGTAACCAGATGAGTCTGTATGCGAATACCAATTGCTTGTGTGTAGATAATCCTATTTTAATACATTATTATAACTTTCTTGTACAAATGATTGTACACCGTATTTATTAAATTAAAATGTAACTCGCTCAATGTGCATTTATAATTATAGGTAGTGATTAGAATAATGGTTTAGTTAATATTACTGTATTATGAATAGCTTCAGCAATAATTTATTTATAGTTTAATTAATTTATTAATAAAGCACCCTGAAATAGATTTGTTTGGTTTGAACTCCTGGATTAATCTGATAGGAAATCATTCATCAGCTTTTCAAAAAAGAATTTTCATCATGTAGCATCGCAATATGTAAACTAAATAAATTAAGTGAGTAGGTATAAAACTTATGTATTCTACGAGTTAGAATTTAAAACCCCCCTCTAATATTATTAATATAGTGAGGTGAGATGTCTATGGGTGATGGTGACCACTTACCGTCAGGTGGACCTTTGCTCGTCTGCTCTCCTTATTTTTTTATTATTATATTAAGATTTACATAAAGAAAGTGGTTGGGATTTATACAATGTAAACCATTAATTTAATTTAGAAGGGTAGAGTTATTTATACTCTGCTGTATAGTTATATATATATATATATATATATATATATATATATATATATATATATATATATATATATGTATATCTTGTATTGAATACATTGATCCTAATTATAAAGAAATGGTGGAAAAGGAAATGGTTGTGGATAGGGCACACCTTACGCCGCCCAAAAAGCATCGCCTACGCCTCCTTGAACTGGCAACCAACAGGAGGATCTCGCAAACGGGGAAGACATGGAAACGTAGTCTTCAAAAAGACCTTGATGCGGCTAAAATATCCTGGGAAACCATAGAGTCTGCGGCATCGGACAGAGCGCGGTGAAAGAATATTGTCTCAGCCCTATGCACCACTAGGTGTTCTAGGACCTGAAGAAGAAGAAGAGAATTATAAAGAATACACCTATGATAAGATTATAATAATCTTAATTTTTTTTATTTCAGGCTAATTAAACACAAAATAGGGAATAATTTAGTTAATTTAAATATGACATGTTTCACCTTAAGCATTCATTTCGTCAGTTCTTGCATTCAGGGCGTCAGCTATAGTTTCCGCAGTCATTCCGTCAGCTCTCCCGCTCCAGGCGCCAGGCAGAGCGACGCAGCGGGCGCGTCCTGGCGTGGTACGACGCCGACGCATTTTCACCACTACACTCCGAAGGTATGATTCAAAACGAGCCACAGTTCTCGGTTTGAATTTAAAAGTAAGACGAACACACAAAAAGTATTACTTGTAGATATTTGATAAACAATATCAGCCAATACTAACAATATTTGCCAGAAATATTTTTCACCAGGCTATTTCTTTTAAACTTCTTTTAAAACTGCCGGCAACGCTGCCGGCAACATTGCCTTAACAAGTATTTACTCGGAATTTTGCTTAATTACTCGATTTTCAATTTTTTTATATTTGAACCGCATTTCTTACATTAATTTACGCATTCTACGTAAAATTTTGTTTATTAAAACTTACGCATACCTATAAATAATTTGCTTATTATTAGCAATACAGCCCGAGTTGGGAATGTACCGACAGCGCTGCCGGTTGATGTTGCCGGCAACGGCACATCACTAACAATGAATGACAATCACATAAAAATAGTATTTAATAGGTACTCTGATTACATAGTTACAAGTGAAGATAACGAAGAACATGGACCTTCATATTCCTCTTATAGTTATGTACGAATGGGGGGAACTATGTATGGGGGGTGGAACTCAACTCCCCCTGTAGGTGGAGTAACCGAAGGGACTCAGGATCAGCGGGATGTGGTAGTGCTGGTCCTCCTTCGTGATGAACACGATCTGCAAACGTAGAAAGACAAGTCTATACAGTTTCAGTGTTATTTCAACGCATATAATATCATCAAATCTAAAAATAATGAGATTTTTTGTTTTATGGTCAATGGGATAAGACATGATTTTATTGACTCTCGAGACATTAAAATATTCTTCTCTACTGTCCGTAAACCCAAATTTTTAAAATTAAATACGATGATGAACACATTGTTAGATAGGTATTTGATCTTTGAGGTAGTGGCCCTCGGTCCCCATTCCTCGTGACGGCCCTGTCGGATTAACTCGTTGACTTTCGTGATGTTTCTCAAAGTTGTACGACAACAATGACGCGCAACAATCGTGTCCTAGTGAATGCTAAACAAGTAGCGTACCTCGACGACGTCGTAGATAGTATCTTTGCCGGCCCGCCGATAGTACTCCCCCACGTTGAACAGCAGCTTGTAGGTGCCGGCCGCCATGGACTCGCGGCTGAAAGGGAACTGGACTCGACCGTTTCCTGCGTCGAAGATAGTTTTAAAATAAAATATTAAGCGTGTATATATCAATCGTACATATATTTTTTCGATATTTAGATCTATACATGTCAGGAAGGATAGCACTCGTACTAGTTTTCTAAAAAAACTACGACAGATATTATAAAATAACAGATAAATGAAATGTTTAATTAATAATCTAATTCATTACGTTAGATTTACCTACTATGCAATATTTTCTCCAATAAAAAAGCTAACATGAGGCGCAACATTTTTATCTAATATGGAATATACCAACGCGACATAAAATATTAAATATCTCTTTTCCTAAGGTATTTCTAACACTAGGTAACAACAACAAACAACAAACAAAAATTCTAACAATAGGGGGCGCTAGGGCGCTAGACGAAATTAGCCCAGGGCGCAACATGCCTAAATGCAGACCTGTCTTTATATATTTTTTTTGCTATTGACACTATTCACACAGATGAAACACTGACCTGAAGTGACGTCGCTGTGCCATTGCGTCCAGTCGTTGTCTCTCTTCTTGTAGAGCTCGACGAACATGCCCACCGCTGGGGTCCCACTGGCCGTGTCCAGCACGTGCGTCGTTAGGATGGGCCGCGACATTTACAATTTAGAACTCCGGTAATTTGAATTAAGAAACCAATCACAAACCGTAAACTGTTGAATTTAGAAGTCCATTTGCAACTAACTTCACGGGTGCAAAATAGAGAATTTCTAATTTTAAATACAGGATTTAGAGAGCTATAAAACTTTTAATTCAAAGAACTAAATAAAAGATGTGTTCTCTCCAACTGAGATGTTATTGGTTTAGCAGATAAATGTAGTATCTTCACATTGATAAAAGAGGCGCCAATTTCACTTGCGGATTGGTGTGGCGCTGTCTGTTAACATTGACTGTAAAATCATTTAGTTCCAAATTTCGCCGCATGTTGAAATAACTTTGTTACTGTAATGATAAGGTCAATAGATAGTAACTAATGGGCGGTTTTAAGATTACCGTGCCGTTACGTGCCGTCCACGTCCACGGTTAACGTTTTTATAATTTAGCTACCGGTAGGTGGGAGGCGCGAGGGCGACGTCACTCACACATCTTTAATATTCTTGTAGGTACACACTACCACTACACTCTCAACTTTGCCGTGACGATTTGACGCCTAGGTGTGCCACGGTAAAACGTTACCGTCGACGAAAAAAAAGCGTCTTCATACAGTAACCTAAGTACACCTAAGCAAATCAAATCGTCACGTGTGTACCTACAAGAATATTAAAGATGTGTGAGTGACGTCGCCCTCGCGCCTCTCGCCCCGCTTCCCACCTACCGATAGGTAAATTATTGAAGCGTTAACCGTGGACGTGGACGATATCGGGGTCGGCACGTAACGACACGGTAATCTTAAAAGGGTCCAATAGAACGGTACAAAGTTAAAATGTTATCGTGTTGAACCAAACAAAGCAAGGAGTGATAGTACAAATGTACCTAAGTTGGTATGAAGGCAAAGGAAAGTAAAGTTATTTTATTCTTTTACCCAACGTATCAAAAGACGAAGATATCTTAATTAAAAAAAATATAAGTTGCAGAAATTGTAAAGTTGATTGTTATGTAAACAATAATTAAAGCAACTTATAAAGATTTAGGGAATAGCATTGGACTTTGTAATTTCAAAAACTGCAGTTTACCAATCCAATTTAATTAAAACAACTCTAATTACATCGTTACCCTAATCAACTTCCTCCATATTTGCATTCACCGACGCTTTCCTCGTGAACTTCTTCTTTATGTACACGTCAGGGTGTAAGACCTCCTTCCTGGCGGCTTGTTCCAGAACGTTCTCATCGACTATGACGTTGGGTCCTGTCTGCATGATCTTGCCCCTCAATCTGTCGTCCTCGTAAGCGAACATGTTCAAACTCGGCTCTCCGTGCTTCATGTAGTCTATCCTCCACACCGGAGGGTCATCAGAATCCACTTTGTAAGTGAGATGCTGATTGGGCTTTCTAATGCTCGCCATATCTGGCACTTCCACCGACATGGATAATTTCTCATCGGAATAGTCTCTGAATTCACTTTTGGTGCTCCTACTATTCTTGTCCTTGTATTTTATTTTGTGCGGGTAGAACTTACGAATCTTCTTTCGACCGGTGTACAGCTCCGGTCGTTTCCCGTCCTTCGACCCTTTAATTTTCTTCTTCGACTGCTTTTCGTGCGACCAGAAGTTCTTTAGAGTCTTCGGGCCAACATTTTTCTTTTTTCTTTTATTATTCTGTGAGTTCTGGGAATTGGGCTTGTCCTTATTAAAGTATCCTGTGTTGGAGACCTGTAGAAAGTTGGACAAGTCTTCACTGTTTATCATGGGGAACAGGGTTAATTCGAAACCTGGAGATATGGTTGTTTTATCCATATTCATCTTCTTGTACGTGATTTGTTGGATAGATCGTTCCATTAGCTTCCTTAAGGTGTCGTCTTGCATTATTAGGTTGCAGGGTATCGAGGGGAAGTTTTTACAGAGCACATTCTGCATGAGTTCAAGGATGTTCTGTGGTTGTTCTTCTGGCCGGTTGTTCTCCCGGGGAGCCTCGGTCGGCTCCACGGAGAGTGCGTTGTCCTTCTGGAAGTGTGACATCATCTTGGTCATGAGGGCGTTGTTTCTGAGGATCTTGGCTCGGCAGCTCGTCAGGTACACAACTGTCAGCACCAGTGGTATGTGGAGTAAGGGTCTCATTTTGATTTTTTTGTTTAAATATATCTATAACAAAAGATACAATTAATTACAAAGATGTCACACGGTTTTTAAATGTACGGTGTTGTGGCGTAATCGGTATTTTATTGTTAATTTCAGAGACGACTCCAGGGGGAAATGATAGAGTAGCCTGTCGTCACAACATTAAAAAAATATACCTACTCAATTTGACAGGTAAATTGCGTTAATTTTATTATTGTAGCTACCTAATCCTCTGAAAAATTATAATGAATTAAAAAAGTAATAATGAATCCGCCTTAGTGCAGATGCTACAGGCTTTAGATTTTCATTACTTACGATAACTTTAATATCTATTCACCTGTATGCCGGAATATATGTCTGGATCTAATAAAGTAATGGGTAGTAAATACTCGCTTATCAATGTTTGGAAATCCGTACAGTACACACGAACACCAATTAAAAGGCGCAGAACCAAAATATTGACTGGAATACTTCACATTTCGCACATTTTACGATTTACAAACACACAATGAAAAAGTATGCGGTTAATGTTAGTTAAAAAGAAATGTGAAATTATGTTATGGTAAGAAATTTTATTAACTAAAAAACTAAAATGCTAAACTAATGAAAATACTGGTTTTATAAACTTTAGAGTATTTTGATGACATGCTTTTAGATGGTAAACTGTTAACAGTATTAATGTACCTTACCATCTTTCGAACTTGACAAAAATATTTAAGTACAATCTATGAGAAAGTAAATTCTCATACCTACTTAAATCTAATAAAATAAAGAAAACTCTTACCTTTTACCTATTAATCCCTAACATATAGAGCCTAACCAACTTTTACTTCCGCCGTACTTTTCTCACATATTAAACATTCTAATTGTAGGTAAAAAAATCTGTTCCCACCTAATTATTGTACTAAAATAACTCCTACACTCTCCTAGATCGCACCGGTAACACTGGAGGCGACTTCTCGCCGGAATGCAAGTCACATGCGGTTGTTTGTAAACCCAAATGTTGATACTAAATCGCCGGTTGTTGAATAAACACCCATAACACAGCTACAACCTTACACGACCACTTCGGCTGCGGCGCCACTGTCTTCCCCATAACGCCACTCAAAATTAAAATCCCTCGTTCAATAAATTAGTTCATTTTTCCGCCGCAAGCAAGGTAAAAATAGTCGGTTTATATTTGCCACGTGCAACCGCTGGTTATCGAGAGTTCACGTGAGAAATAACAAAATGTTTTGGCAAGTTCCCATGAGGCGGCAGTCGCAGAGAAATTGGGGTTCAGTTGGAAGCTGGCAGTTACAGTAGAAAAGAGGTTCAATGTGAACGAGCAGAACAAACGTGGTCAGAGAAAAAAAATCGGAGCGAAGATCTAGGTCCTGGGTCATTTAAGAAAATTTTATTAAGTAGGGTAGTTACTTACTTAAATCACTTCACGTCATTGGAAGTAATAAATTTCAATAATAGTAACCTACGTTGTTTTATTTTCGGAGAAATCTCAGAGGGATAGGTTATCGTGTTTCACTTAAAAGATCCTAATGTATCGAAGTATGGTTAAAAGCCTCTGCTTAAATTAAAATAAATATTTTTGACCTACAAGCTAGAACTTCGAGCTTCCATTATCGCCCCCTGAACTGAATACGACTCTGTATTTTTCGTTAGAAAAAGTTCCCGGCCGTTTCTTCTTGTTATGTTGCTATCTTTTTGTTCTGTGGCTTTATTATGTATCTAGGCACTAGTTATACAGGAAGTAATAAAATGGCCGACTTACACACTCACTTCAAAATCACGCTACTCGCCAATTTTTGAATTTTTGTTCCATTTGGAACGATTATTCAAGGTTTCATTTTAGGAAGAACCTTTTGTGAAACTCATACCTACTTCAGCAGTGTTCAAAACGAGTTTTCAATCACAAATCTTAGCTCCTCTTCACTCATAAATAAATACCTAATATCTCTACCAGGTTTATCCTTTTTTATTTCATTCGCTAGGTACTTACGTCACTACCTTCCTGGACTCATTCCAGATCTTCAATGTTCCAGGTGTCACGATAATATTATGGTCCTTATAAACCTCGAACTTTCTGTGATCCCATCCGACTGACACCGACACCTAGTTCAAGATCTCTGAACCACTGAACCAGTTCTGATCACGAAACGCCTGTGCGGTGTCTATATTGACCACTTGCAAATCAAGGCGACTCTATCCCGAACGGAGTAACTTTACATAGCAAATTATGTTCCTGATATTAATGATTATCGATTTACCGTGTTCCATAATTTATCACCTTCCTTTACAACTTACCTGTATAAAGAAAAACGGATGACGGGGATTCGTATTTGTAATTTTGAACTCATTTTATAGATTCTAGATTTGATTGTATTTTAGTAACAGCGCCATCTATCGAGTTACTCTAATATTAATATATTTTAAGTCAAGCGCCATCTAGACATAACTACCGGTATTACTTACATAGCTAGCAAACAACCTTACATCAATTTGTTTTGTTTCCGCTACTGGACGACAGATGGCACGCTGTAAAAATTTAGTACATCTATTTCCCACACAATCTATTTGGCGCTAGTAGTTATAAATTTCACCTTTTTTTTGTTCGTAATAACGATTGTAACAAGAGGGCGCTACTAGTCCTATTTATGTGGTTGCAACATTGTTCAGGCTATGGAGGTTCGAAAAAATAATTATAATTTTAGTATGTATTAGAACATCTAAGGTACCTAGCTAGGTATCTAAGATTTTTTTAAATAGAAAACGAGGCATTGCGCACACCTAGTGTCGCCAATCGGAAAAAAAATCATTTCAATTAATTAAGGCATTTAAAACAGTGTCTGGTTACACGAATAAAGAAGAAATGTTTAAAATTAGTTTATACTATCTAACATGTAACTTCAATCGATAATCTAATAACATTTGTATTGAAATTTACCCAATTTTCTGAAATCATTTGCCAAAAGAGTCCTCGAAAGTTCTTTAACTTCCCCTTAGTTTTATTCAAATCAACCCTCCTCGCGGCTCGCGGCACGCGGCACCACGTTTCTAACAAAAAGCTACTTAACCCTCCCGGCCGGACCGCGGCCGGTGTCGGCTCTCCATCAAGCTCACCCGCAGACGAAAAACGGGAAAAAGTCAGCGGGTTCTCTATTTTTGGTTTTTGCTGGTCAGCGGGATGTGGGACGAAGGAATAGCGTGGAATAGACGGACTGCTTTGGAGACTATGTTGCTTTGATTCTACCTTTATAGGGATACGTCGTACCCTACCCCGACTGGGCAAACGGAGGTCTATTGCTGTCGTTCCGTTGTCCGTTCGTCGGTCCGTCTGTCCGTCTGTCACGCGGGTGTAACGCCTAAACGGAATAAGAGACAATAAGATAAAGGATGTTATTAGAGGATTTTCGAAGCACTACTTAAATGTAGTGCCTCATGTGCCGGTAGTTACGCTGGCTCTCTTATCAACCGGGACACAGTAATGCAAGCATAGCTGCTCTGCGGCAGTAATACCTATGTATGAGGGTGGTATCACTCCAGGCGATCCTGCAGCAGTATCTACAACCTTCACCGTCTCTTCTAATGTTGTGGTAAATAAAGCGTGCCTACACACACTCGGCTCGGCACGTTCGAGTCGGCAGTGTCTGTCAAATTAGTGCCGGCACAAATGTGTGTGCACAAGCTATAGTATACCATCTGTCAAAAACCTTCGATTACATCTCAATACGATACATTTTAGATTCTCAAATGTTGACGTTTTCGGTAGGTTGACCTGTGGTCGACTGTACTATTGCATGCCTAAGACAACCTATGAAAACGGGGCTCAATCGCGTCGGTACTTAATTATTGGTAAACTATACTGTAGTTGTAGGTAAGTAGTTACCATTGTTCGATGTTCGTTCGCTGACACTCGACATACATGACAGATTATAACTCTGTCTAAATGTCGAACAAAGGTAACTTCACTATAGAGGCTGTGATTATGTAAAGTAAAAGTAAAATACACTTTATTGTACAAAAATAAAACAACAAACATGAGATAGAAAAGGAAATAGTGAAGTACAATTTAGGCGGTCTTATCGCTAAGAGCGATCTCTTCCAGGCAACCTTCGGGCATCAGAGGAAATAACTATGTCTGTGTTGACTAAAAACTAACTTACTTTTTATTTTAACATGCTCTGAAGCTCAAAACAATACATTATCCAGTGTGCAGTGTGCATTGTTTAATTCTAATATAGATAAAGACTGTCCACGTTATGACCTCCAACCCGGCCAGCGAGTGCCGAGGAGGGACACGTCAGCGCGTCGTGGTCTCCGGGAGACAGCAGAGTCGGCAGCTTGTCGACAGGAGACGATGGCCATTTTTTAACCCCCGATCGAGGGAGGTTTGTCTGTTTGTCTGTCTGTTTGTGACATCATAACTTGGCAACGGATGATCCGATTTGGACACGGTTCTTTTATTCCATAGAGAATGTTGTAGAGAGTGTTCTCTGATGAAAATTGGATCAGTGGCTTCCAAGATCTTGGAGTATCTTTGATGTCAGATGGGATTGGAACGGTAATTGCTAGATAGTTTAAATACCGAAAGATACCCGAAAGAGTGACATCAGGTCATAGGTACTGCCGTGTGGTGCCGGCCATAAAGAATAGCACCACCCCAACTCTTACCGTGTGTGTCGTACGAGGCGACTGAGGGTTTATCTTACTAGCTTTGGTTTTGTTCAGACAATGCAAGAGATCACATCCCAACCACCACAACGCAGTCAAGTATGTTCCAAAGACAACAAAGGACTTAGATTCATTGCCGGCGCTCCATTCCCTTCGCCACCTTCAACCTTCTAACAATCCCCAAAAGGCAGACTGAGTTACCTTTAAATTCAAATTCAAGTGCATTTATTAATTATATACCTATAAATATAGAATATAAAAATATAAGAATTAAAAAGAAACAAGCAAAACAACTTAAAAAAATAACTATAATGATTAAAATTCACCAAAAGGTAATATTCACCTTCACCTTCACCTCCATACCCTGCGCCGGTGTCCACCGGCCCCAACCACAACAGGTCTGTTCTCGTTCGTCCACTTTCCATTTGGTCCGCAACCAACGGCAACAGTTGCAACACCCTCCGCCAATGAGAGCGCGCGCAACTGTAGCCGGCGTCGTGATTGGCGGACGGATACTGTTGCCGGTGGGGGGGCGGGGCCACTTCATTAGGAAAAGTTGCTTGTATTTACTTAAGGGTGGTGTTCGTGTTTGGGGAAGACACGTCGAGGTACACTCGGCGGAACTTTGTCGCAATACATTTTTGTTGTGATTCCTTGACGTTTGTATGAAAGTGTCAAATGAGGTAAAACGACAAAGTACTAATAAGCTATCCACGCACCTACTTTATAATTTTTATTTCTCAATAGGTACTTTTTAATCACTACATTCTCTAGTAGTCTTTTTGCTTTCCCAACTCAATGTTGTACAACAACCAATTCCCCACTTCCTAACCATGCTGTGTTTACACGTCAAGGGTTACGACCTAGCTCATAACTTTATATTGATTTTTATGTAATTTATCTGGTTGTACTCTGTTGTGTTTACCTTAAAATAAACGGTTGATACCTAAGAGTTTTGGCGGGAAAGTCGCTGGAGAAGGTTCTACGGTGTTCGTTTTATTGCTCAAAAATTGTTTTCTGGTGATTTTGGTAGCTAAAATCGGTGTAGTTCTAGCAAACGTCAGTAACAGTGACAATGACCTACGGAGTCGAAACGTGGACAGTGACGGTGCGACTGGTTCACAAGTTGAAAGTCGCTCAACGTGCTATGGAAAGAGCTATGCTCGGAGTATCTCTGCTGGATCGAATCAGAAATGAGGAGATCCGGCATAGAACAAAAGTTATCGACATAGCTCATAAGATTAGCAAGCTGAAGTGGCAGTGGGCCGGTCACGTCTGTCGCAGAACAGACAACCGCTGGGGGAGATGAGTTCTGGAGTGGAGACGCTCCCTGCTAGATGGAGCGACGATCTGGATGAGAAGAGCCGAAGATCGGGCTCAATGGCGCGCCCTGGGAGAGGCCTATGTCCAGCAGTGGACTAGAGTGGGCTGCTGATGAGTGATAATGTGTTGAACTCTTAAAATAAACTTCTCGTTAGTGGTTCGTTGTGTAATGTCACTCTGTGATTCTGCGGCGGCCCACGATAACTCGCCAGAGACTAGACCGGTTGAAAATTCCGTCAACTCCTAGGAGTGTTAAAATGTGTCTACACAACAACATTTTGATGCTGAAAAACTAAAAACTGTTTTAAATCACTTATGTTTAGGCTGATGGACCGTGTTGCCAGTGCCTTGTTACATAAAAAAACGGTAGACTATTGTCCACAGATAAAAGCAAAACTGTTGTCTTTTATACACGAGTTTATGTCATACATAATAATTAATTTTAATTAATGCACAAATATAGAACATATCTTTTTTTATTTACTTCTAAACCCGCATTTGACCTCGATCTCGCCTGATGGTAAGCGACGATGAGGTCGACGATGGAGCATGCGGGTCCAGTAAATGCCTATTCACTCTGGCCTTGAAGATCACAAGGTTGTAGGTGTCGTGAAACACAGACGCCGGCAGGCTGTTCCATTCCTTAGCCGTTCGCATAATGAACGAAGAAGCAAATCGCTTCGTACGAACAACGTAGTTCTGCTACTGGAGTGTTTCTTTCTATTCCAAGGTAAGTAGGATCAAAGTTTGATAGTATAAGGAGTAATAAAAACTGTGGTAGGTACAGTCGACCACAGTATACCATGTATAAAAACCTTCGATTAAATCTCAACTTTATACCTGCGCAATGTGATATTACATTTCAGAATCTCAAATTTTGACGTTTTGGTTAGGTTCACCTGCGGTCGACTGTATTAACTCCAGTTAGTATGTAAGTAGTGAAATATAATTATAGTGTGAACAAATTAATCATAATTCATTAATTACCTACAGGGTGAAACAAAAACCCTCTATAGTGCCTAAAGTATCCATAACTGAATAACTTTTACTTTGGGGCCAATTCTGAAATCGTGAAGAAAAATCAGCTGTTCCATACATTTTAATCGTGTGTGAGATTTTGTATGGAACAGTTGGATTTATTTCCCGGGTTTCAGATTTGGCCTCAAAGTGAAAGTTGTTCAGTTATAGATGAATATTAAAAAGCATAAATCGATATATTGATAGCAGCCATTGGAAGGTCTTATGCTGACATTACAGAGTAGAGCGGTGAAACTATCATCATCACCATCAGCCTATTAATGTCCCCACTGTTGGGGCACAGACCACCCCTTGCATAAGGGGGTACGGGCCATGATCCACCGAGCGGGGTCTAGTACTGTGCAGTGGATTTCACACGCCTTCGGAAACTTTTAACTTCCTCAGACATGCAGGTTTCGTCACGATATTTTCCTTCACCGTTAGAGCAGTCGGTAAATTATCGTCGCCATGGCATTGCCTGGTTCTAACCACTACACCACCGACGCTCATGTGAAACTATGAACTACGTTTATTTTTTAAAGTATCTTTTGCGTTCCTTTCTACAGTCATAGGTACTGAACACCCCCCTTTAGGGACTATAGGGGGGTTCGTAACACCCAGTATGATTGATGAACAGTGGAACATACTCTCTATCTATCTGTATG
Organism: Hofmannophila pseudospretella; assembly: GCA_947369225.1. NCBI lineage: Eukaryota > Metazoa > Arthropoda > Insecta > Lepidoptera > Oecophoridae > Hofmannophila > Hofmannophila pseudospretella. Next base: position 297,573 of record OX376333.1, read on the forward strand.
TACAGTTCAACACAAGCAGTCATATAACAGCCGCCGCACATCTCTGTCGGTAATGAAATTCTTCAAAAGGGCAACATATAGGTACCACACGTTATACGAGATGAGATGAGATGAGACAATACGAGGATGAGACCAGAGAGTCTGTACGTAATAACTTGAACAACACAATATCCGGACGAGCTACTCGCACTCGCACTCGCACTCGCACTCGCGCCCGCCGCCGGGGACCGAGAACGTAACCTTCACTGTAAAATAAGATTAAGTTTATTTGTGCGGTAAGATGACAAAGTATCCATAGTCCATACACCAGTAGGAACTTAAGCATACGTTATATTAAACTAAATAAAATTAGTGAGCAACAACTTAGTTACAATAAACGCTGACCTCCGAACTAGGAAGTTCCTGTATCTCGGAGGACAGATCTCTTCTGTGACCAGTGCAAATGAACACGTAACAGAACAGACGTTGGCCATAAATACTACCCTTTATTGAATACCTTCATGTTGTGAAAGCACTGTCTCCCAAGATACAGGTTCGCCAAGTTTGGGAGTCAGGGTACCTATTGTTGAATTTATTTATAAATTGTACAATAAATACTTACCTATGTACAATCACGAACCATAATTTATGACCCGCTTTGAAACATTGAATGACTTTGTCACAGTCGTTACTAGATTAACGCTAGTATTAGATCTCCTTTGATTGACGTCTAAGCGGGTTTCAAATTAAAGTACGTGACTGTTCCTAATTAATATTAAGGGTCCAAGTCTTTTGCAAAAAACTTATACTGATGTTCGCCCATCATCCTTTAGGTACTACCTACTTATAAATATGAATATTCATAACTAACATTTATCAGATAAGACAAGTTTGTGCAAAAATAAGGTACTGATGTTAGAACTTTGAATGTATAAAATTATAATGAAAAATTCGCAATTTTAATTAATTTATTAAAGAATTAATTCTAGATTAGGTCACCTACCTATAATTTTTTCGATAAGTAGGTACCTAAGAAGCAGAAAATGGTAGAAAAGTATCTTACTAGAGCTTATGAGGTATTTTAGTAACATTTTTCTAATATTAAATATTTAAAAACCAATATCATCATTAATTGTATCAAAACCAACAGTTACACATTACATCCCTCCAAGACATCTGCGGGCGGCGGGAGGGGTGGTGGGGGGTGACGGGGTAGTAGCGGGGGGTAGGGGGGATGAACGATATTCAAATTGCGAACATTTCATTTTAACGCTTGCGAAGATATTCGCGCGCTCCCACGCTCCCGGGAGCTGGGGGGGGGACATCGATGTTTGTAACTTGGTGTTGTTTATCGATATACTGAGTTTATCGATAAACCACGTATAGTAGATATTGTGTTCAATATGTATTTAGATAGATACGTATTATGTTAGATCGAAAGTAAAGACATTAATTTAAAAAAAAAAAATTCTTTTAGTACCAACATTTTTTTAACACGAGAAAATAACACTATGCAACGAATCAAATAAATTTAACAAAAAATACACACACGAGTAGTACTCAGGAGTGTAATGAACATAAAAAATACACACACGAGTAGTACTCAGGAGTGTAATGAACATAAAAAATACACACACGAGTAGTACTCAGGAGTGTAATGAACATAAAAAATACACACACGAGTAGTACTCAGGAGTGTAATGAACATAAAAAATACACACACGAGTAGTACTCAGGAGTGTAATGAACATAAAAAATACACACACGAGTAGTACTCAGGAGTGTAATGAACATAAAAAATACACACACGAGTAGTACTCAGGAGTGTAATGAACATAAAAAATACACACACGAGTAGTACTCAGGAGTGTAATGAACATAAAAAATACACACACGAGTAGTACTCAGGAGTGTAATGAACATAAAAAATACACACACGAGTAGTACTCAGGAGTGTAATGAACATAAAAAATACACACACGAGTAGTACTCAGGAGTGTAATGAACATAAAAAATACACACACGAGTAGTACTCAGGAGTGTAATGAACATAAAAAATACACACACGAGTAGTACTCAGGAGTGTAATGAACATGAAAAATACACACACGAGTAGTACTCAGGAGTGTAATGAACATAAAAAATACACACACGAGTAGTACTCAGGAGTGTAATGAACATAAAAAATACACACACGAGTAGTACTCAGGAGTGTAATGAACATAAAAAATACACACACGAGTAGTACTCAGGAGTGTAATGAACATAAAAAATACACACACGAGTAGTACTCAGGAGTGTAATGAACATAAAAAATACACACACGAGTAGTACTCAGGAGTGTAATGAACATAAAAAATACACACACGAGTAGTACTCAGGAGTGTAATGAACATAAAAAATACACACACGAGTAGTACTCAGGAGTGTAATGAACATGAAAAATACACACACGAGTAGTACTCAGGAGTGTAATGAACATGAAAAATACACACACGAGTAGTACTCAGGAGTGTAATGAACATAAAAAATACACACACGAGTAGTACTCAGGAGTGTAATGAACATAAAAAATACACACACGAGTAGTACTCAGGAGTGTAATGAACATGAAAAATACACACACGAGTAGTACTGAGGAGTGTAATGAACATAAAAACGTTATGGTAGGTCTATAGTCATTGAAAATGACACTAGCATGGTCCTGTATAAAGGAAAGGTAGCCTAAAAAAACATTATTTATATTCTATGAACGCACATCACGTAAAAACTACTCAACGGATTTGTATGGAGATCATCAAATACTCATATCACCGGATGTCAAGGGAAACATGCCTCTTTATCTTATAGGGGACCGGGAATAACCCCAACGCCACTTCGACCCTTGAGGATCTTTTGTGTCTACCCCATTTACACACTGATCATCTCAGTGTGCAGGTTTCCTCGCGATGTTTTCCTTCACCGTTAGAGCAGTCGGTAAATGTACGTAAGTCTTAGAAAAATACGATAAACTCATTGATACATGACATTCAGCATGGCATGGTTTCGAACCCAGACCTTCCCGCAGGTTCGTCCTTTGTGAGATAATGCAGCTTAATTTGGGGGCAAAATTGTTTAGTATTTTTTTAATTTTTAAATCTCAATATAGAGGTTTTGGTACACGATAAAGTGACCATGTCAGCCTCGTTAGGGTCACTAAGGAAAGGGAACGGAAGCTCAAGTATTATCAGAGTCAGCCCTCACTTTGAGAGCCAACTTAGCAAACAACAGTAAGTGTTTCATATTATCAGATAAGGGCTGACTCAAAATAATATTGAGTCTCCCATTTTGGAGCCTATTGAGGTCATATTTTTTTCTATCAATTTTCACCAGGTCACAGGTTTCCTTCACCGTTAGATCAGTCGGTAAATGTACGTAAGTCTTTGAAAAATATGAAAAACACATTGGTACACGACATCATGGCACTGCACGGTTTCTAACCCGAACCTCCGCACGATAGTCCGGCGACCTAGCCACTGTGCCACCGCCGCTCACCCCCTTTACGAATCATAAAACGACTTTCCATCGACAACTGCACCCCCATAAAGCGCCCCCCTTCAGCCAAGTTGAGACGTTTACGAAATGTGAACATTTCACGAATTGATCGTTGCTGCGGAATTCTCATTTGCGCCTCGAGTGTCGCCCCCTCGCCCCACGGCGCCCCGCGCCCCTCGCGCACCTGAGGCTGTTATAGAGGGTGTTTCAGTCGGGAAGAGGGGCTTTAGTGTTACACGATCGTTGACACATTTGTAGTGTGGCAAAGATGTTCCACTGATGATGAAGTGTCCGCTGCGGTTTTCGTCCATTTTGAAGACAAACTTGTGACTATTTTTACACTGAGATAGAAATTTTAATTAAACGATCTGACGTGTGTTGAAATAGATGGAGACTGTATTAAGGTAAAGTAAAGGTATTTGTTGCACAAATATAAAACAACAAACAAGAGATAGAAAAGGAAATAGTGGAGTACAGTTTAGGCGGCCTTATCGCTAACAACCACCTATCTCTTCCAGGCAATCTAAATGATTTCGAGAAACAGACGTGCATCAAACAATATGGGACACGTTACATAAGAGAATTGTATGTACACAACAAAATACCAAGGTAATTAATTACCATACAATACGTACTAAAAAAAAAATTCATGACCTCGAGTCGATTTTTTCGGAAACTTTCGGACCTCACCTCTTACAGTTGTTAATAAAAATGCACTGAGGTCTAGTCGTGATACTCCAGGCAGGCAGAGCTACCCCAGGTCAGTACCCACTTCAACAGTAGAGTGTACCAGCAACATGCTATGTACAGTCGAACTGTGTGTTGCACCTGATAAAGTTCTGTCTTTCACTTAACATAGCTGTTAGGACCCTCGGGTCTAGATTCTAGATATTAAATATTCCTGTGCTTAATTCCTTGCCTCACTTACGATAAGAAATCTGACACTCGGATCCTTCTGCACACTGTATCCGTATAACTCCGATCGACTGTATAATCCTCAATACGCGCAGATATTCAGTTATACATTCATAATTACCACTCCCCCCTCCCAACCACCCCCACCCTCGTCCCGCGTGTCTCTCCCCCCCACCTCTCATTGTAATTTAAATCGAATTCCTGTCGACAAGTAAATTGAAATATTTCAATTTGGACCCACCTTCACCCCCCCCCCCCCGGCGCGCGGCGCGACGTCCCGCGTTTGAATATAATTTTATTAATTTAGAATGTCACCCGTCACACTTAGCATCCAGTTTCATTTACTTCATTAATGATGAATTAACGTTTTTGGTAGAATTTTTATTACCATTCTTAATATAACATACAGTAGACAACACTATATTTCCTCTGATGCCCGAAGGTTGCCTGGAAGAGATAGGTGGTTGTTCAATTCAACAAAACACTTCAATACACACAAAGAAGATGTATATGAGGCGAGCTTAATACCTTGGGCATTTTCTACCAGGTAACCATGAGGTTATGCAGAAATATGGTAGGTGCATATAAAATTGAGAGTTGTCATTATTATTATTTGGTTACATAAACTTATATTTTATAAACCTATGTTATGTTTTTATTTCATACGAAACATAACAAAAACATAATGAGACAGGGTTCCAGAGAGTACCAACTGAACCTATCAGTACCTAGGTACCTATTAATGAACACACAAATAATCCTCTAACCTTTGAAAAGAATTCACGTAACGTAAACGTTTATGAACCACCTAACAATAACAATAGAGTCACAGTGCATCAAGGGAGAACACTCTATATTTAAATATAGAAAAAAGTGCACTCTAATAATTCTTGCCAGAGACAATAAATGTACAGAATTCCGTCACGACTGTGAACTATGGACTCCACAGATAAGACCTGAATATAGAAAACAAAATGGCCAACTAAATACAATCTGTAACCGATCTCGTTAACAAATAACGAGATAACATCTCCTGTTGTCTGACCTCCGTTATGATTTATAAACCAGAAGCACTAAAACTGTGAGAACCCCTAAACAATCAAACAAAAACTTCTAACAATAAATATTAAAAAAGCGGAATCTCGAACAAGTATAATTGTGTGTCGCTTCGTTCCACGCGGCTTTTGTGAGAACACAAAAAGTGCTTCTCAAAAAAAGCCACCTTTGTAAATTAAGTTTCAGCATTCGTGACCGCCAATCGGGCGCGGGGGGCGGGGCGAGCGACGACACGCGATTGGCCCGCCCGCTCCTCGCGGCTGACAACATTTTATATAACCGGATGATACAACATATACAGTTAACACTCTGGTGTGAGTGGGACAGAGCTACAAGAATACAGTGTGTCGTTTCGTTTGGGGGTAGCGTCGTCTCGCTCGCGCGCGCCCCGGCAACTGTCAGTCCGGTCGCCGATAATGAAGCAACAGTGTCGGCGGCGACGCGGCGCCGCGCGGAGCGATAACAGTTGCGCGTTCCGATTTCGAAACCCTGACGTTTTTCGAATTTCGAAAAAAATATAAATAAATTCTAGAAATTTCGGCCAGTGTCGTTTCGTAAAATGCCGAAGAGTTTTTCGAGTGTTTGATTGGAGTTGTAAAAGTTTTTGTGATTATTATGGAGATGTCTCTCCCGAACGGGGTCGACGTGTCTCAGCTGGTGCAGCACCCGGTGCTGGCCGCCCTGCCGCCCTTCTTCCTCAGGGCGTCCGAGAGATACCAGGTAAACATTTACAGTTACGCACTTTTATAAGGTTAGGTAACCTCGCCGTGTCAAAGTGGGTCGCTTTTAGTTCGGTAAAAAGCATTGACGCAAACATTTTTATGTTCATATTTCATTTAGTGGTAAATTAGGAGTACTATTAAAATAATACACAAATGCTTAGGATACTTACAAAAAAATTGTTTTTGAATTAAATTATATAGAAAAAAAACTTCGAGATTTTAAAAATGCAGTATTTTTTAAATGTTAAATCTTTATAAAATACTGGAACGGAAAATATTTTTTTTTGCATTTTTCAAATCAATTTTTCGAAATACAAATACGTTGAAATCTCTGAACATAGGTACCTACCGTCGGCAAATAAACCGACGGCGAACGGTGACGCCGCGTCGGACGGGAACAGTATACGTTATTATATTAGTATACATTATAATTGTTATTACGGTATTGTGTTATTAAATTGTTATAATAATAGCGTGTAGATATTTAATTTTATGATAATTCAATAAACCAAAAAAACAACTTCTATTCACAAGGCACTTCCTGCAAAAAACAGCTGATATCGTAGCTAGCTATTACCACCTCTGTAATTACTTAACGAATGGCTACAACTCACCCCCAGTCACGACGCGCGGAGTGTCTCGCGCAGTGCTACAATGAGTGTAACGTAATACCGTAATGACTGCAACATGCGGGTCTCGGCGCGCGGTGTAATGGTGTAATGTGATTTGTATTGGTTACGCGTTTGAACAGTCTTATTGTGAGTGTAATGCGATGAAAGGAAATTATGGGGTTTGATGTTGTGGATTAGATTATGGGCTTTGTTGTACGTAGGTACTTTATTGTGTTACACAGTTGCAAACATTTCTCAACACCGACAACAGGAAGCAAAAACATTAGAATCGGTTTTAGGTAACTTTATACCTTAATTATTGAAAATGATTCTTTTTTAATTTTGTTTTTTTTTAAAGCAATAATTCCATAAGGTATATAGGTACGGACAACAATGTTAGGGTATATTTTTGTGCAGTTGTCCACAAGCTATAGTATACCATCAGTCAAAAACCTTCGAGTAAATCTCAACCTGATACGTGCGCAATATTATACATTTCAGATTCTCAAATTTTGACGTTTGGGATAGGTTGACTTGTGGTCGACTTGTAATCAAAAAGTCGATCCACCATAACATGACCACTCAGTCTTTTAAAAAAAACTCGCAACATTCATTAAAAGAGCGCTCCATAATGTTCCATTACCGCGTTATCAGCTGAAAATGTATCAAACTTTGACACAAGCAATGGATCATGTATCTACCTACAGCTATCAACGTGAATTATTTCAACTGGGTTTGGAACGTAGCCTTGGTAGAGATACTTATCGCTGATGCGCTGGTGACCACTCACCAGCGCCACCAATCGAGTACCTAATAATTTACATTATTACGTTTTACTTAGAAAACTGCACTCAAATTGCATTCCGACGTAAAAAAAATTAAGCTAACATCAAAGCTGTTGGAATTCCCGAAGAGTTAAGTTGTGGTACCCAAGTCCTACGCATTTCCGTCAATATTTTTTTATCCTATCGGAGTGTATGCAACTCGAACGGATTTTTTAATAAAACGTAATAATGTTACAAATATGATTCTTTTTCGCTTGGAGTAAACTTGGGAGTAAAGAAAGAATGTATGTCCAATACACACATACAAACAATCGAGGATCGATATTATCTCCGCCGCCGCCGAGGGAATAAGTTTGTGTGAAGTAAAGACTGAGAAACTAGGAGCCGTGTGTGTCGTCATCAACCTGGCAAATTGCGTTCAATTACTGATGCGTATTTATTTAATTAATTCCATGATCCTCATTAACCAGTGCCAGTTTGTCCACCAGCGCACCCCGAAATGCGCGCGCTGCCGCAACCACGGCGTGGTCTCGGCGCTCAAGGGGCACAAGCGGTACTGCCGCTGGAGGGACTGCGTGTGCGCAAAGTGCACCCTCATCGCCGAGAGGCAGCGCGTCATGGCCGCGCAGGTAACTGTTAGTGCTCGTTGTACACTCCCGACGTCACCTGGGACCGGTCCGCACCCTGGACATCGTCACAACCACGGCGTGGTCTCGGCGCTCAAGGGGCACAAGCGGTACTGCCGCTGGAGGGACTGCGTGTGCGCCAAATGCACCCTCATCGCCGAGAGGCAGCGCGTCATGGCCGCGCAGGTAACTGTTAGTGCTCGTTGTACACTCCCGACGTCACCTGGGACCGGTCCGCACCCTGGACATCATCACAACCACGGCGTGGTCTCGGCGCTCAAGGGGCACAAGCGGTACTGCCGCTGGAGGGACTGCGTGTGCGCCAAGTGCACCCTCATCGCCGAGAGGCAGCGCGTCATGGCCGCGCAGGTAACTGTTAGTGCTCGTTGTACACTCCCGACGTCACCTGGGACCGGTCCGCACCCTGGACATCATCACAACCACGGCGTGGTCTCGGCGCTCAAGGGGCACAAGCGGTACTGCCGCTGGAGGGACTGCGTGTGCGCCAAGTGCACCCTCATCGCCGAGAGGCAGCGCGTCATGGCCGCGCAGGTAACTGTTAGTGCTCGTTGTACACTCCCGACGTCACCTGGGACCGGTCCGCACCCTGGACATCATCACAACCACGGCGTGGTCTCGGCGCTCAAGGGGCACAAGCGGTACTGCCGCTGGAGGGACTGCGTGTGCGCCAAGTGTATTGCGATTGGAGGATTTTTATTTATTGGGAAACAATCATCAACCAGTAAGTAGTCAAAACAACCTCCAGAAATGAAGGAGCACTTTGGTTTTGGAACAAAATACACAAACAAGATCCTGCTGTGGTTCTGTCTGGTGCGCGAACTGAAGTCGAATCTATAAAGATTTATTGTAAGATTAGGAAAATACTTATTGCTTACTAATCCCTCTGGGCCGTCATCTTTGGACTCATCGTCAAGGTTTGGTATCTTATAAGTTAGATTATGTGCTTAATTTTATTTCTCATAATGCATTTATTGTTTATCCTGTGTACAAATACAAAGTAACAGTATGAAACTGTCGCACCAGGTGGCTCTCCGAAGGCAGCAGGCGCAAGAGGAGAACGAGGCGCGGGAACTGAACCTGCTGTACGCGGGGCAGGCGGCCGGCGGCGCGCACCACTACACTGACTTGCCCGAGGACACGCCCGGTGAGTACTGGCTCTACTGTAAATAATTTACTATGACAATTAAAAAAACTTAAATGTACCACTTCACATAACGGTTATTAGTTATTACAAGTTTACCTTGACTAGGAAAATACAAATCCACGCCATATTGTGGAGTTAAATAGTGCTAACAATAATTTGAAAGCACGGGCCATGAGACAACAAGCAACAACACAACAAGCGAGAACGAACCAATTTAATTCCATATTTAATAGTGTTTTAATACATATTTCATAGTATTTAAATACTCACTTAATTTTATTAAAACAAAATTTCTTCAATAAATACTTCGTGTAATAAACCCCGCCCCGTGTCGACCCCGGCGCAGAGGTCCCCATGACGCTGGCGGCATCGCCACGCTGTAACGCCACGGACAACCTCTGCACCAAGAACGACGTATTTAATTCCGTATTTACTAATATTTAATAGTGTCCATATTTAATGACATCTGTCTGTGAATGTGTACAGTCAAGTGTGTCAAGAAACTGATCTTACCCGGCTCGGCTCCGGGCGCTTCCCGAGTATAACGAGGATATTTCCGGGTTCCGGCGAACAAATTATAATCTTGTGACTTGTTCTGTGCTACTTTACGGTCTAGCTATTTACAAAAGTTTTATTTTTATTTTTTATGTATAACTAAACCCGCATTTGACCTCGATCTCGCCTGATGGTAAGCGACGATGAGGTCGACGATGGAGCTTGCGGGTCCAGTAAATGCCTATTCGCTCTGGTCTTGAACATCCCAAGGTTGTAGGTTTCAAGAAATACAGACGCCGGCAGGCTGTTCCATTCCTTAGCCGTTCGCATAATGAACGAAGAAGCAAATCGCTTCGTACGAGCAGATGGGATATCAACAACATAAGGATGGAGCCCCTCCCCGCGCCTGGTAGTCCGAAGGCGGAATGGAGATGCTGGAATTAGGTCGTGCAATTCCGATGCGCACTCTCCGAAATGTATCCTATAAAATGCCGATAGACAGGCAACCTTGCGCCGATGTTCCAGACTTTGCAGTCTAACTACCACCAGCGATTTGTCACCTATAAGGCGCTGAGCGCGTTTCTCCACTGAGTCAAGGGCAGCCAGTTGATATGCTGTATAAATAAATAATAAATAAATAAAATCTTTATTGAAATATTTGGTACACAATGGTTGTACAGCGTGATTTGTTTCGAGCGCCTGCCCTCTAAACTAGGTGGAACCTGTGCCCTGGGAGCAATAATTGTTTGCCCCTAAGGCACAGGTTCGACTCTAAGCAAAGTAAATCAAAACTATGCAAAATTGATGAAATAATTCCATTTGAACCAATTTAATTTAATTTTTAATTAAATTGAAAATTTAAATAGGTAAGTAAGTTGTAATCAATTCATTACAAGATGCAAGCTTCCTTTTTTTAATTTTTTAACTATGAAACAAATCGTTTAGTTTAAAATCTCATATTGCATGCTTCCTTCTTAACAGTTAAAAGTAAAGTAAAGTAAAATACACTTTATTGCACAAATATAAAACAACAAACAAACGATAGATAAGGAAATAGTGAAGTACAATTTAGGCTGCCTTATCGCTAAAGCGAACATTATTTTTCGTAAGTAGGTAGCCAGTAATGTCAATTCATGTTCTCATCAATCTATCTATTTTATAGTCTATCCATCTCAGCCACGTGTGGTCCGCCTTCGGACATAGGCCTCCTCCAACTTCTTCCATTTCCGACGGTCGCAGGCGGTGCGCATCCAGTTGTGGCTCGCTATTCCCCGAATGTCGTCCACCCATCTCATAGGTGGGCGACCTTGTCCCCGCGTGTTTTGCCGTGGTCTCCACTCAAGCGTTCTTCTGGCCCACCGGTCCCTATCCATCCGTGCAATGTGTCCCGCCCATCTCCATTCCCGGCTTTCGATGAGGTCTACCACGTCTCTAAGCTTCGTCCTTTGTCTGATCCACTCGTTCCGTTTGTGGTCTAGCAGTGTTACACCGAGCATCGCCCTTTCCATCGCTCTTTGTGTCACTCTAAGCTTCTCAGCGGTATTTTATAGTAAGTATATGTTATCTACTTACTATAAAATATAAAATGCAAGTTCAAGTTAAAATCATGATCCAGAAAACGAACAAAATACCCATTTTTTCGACAAAACATCGTAACCAGCGACGCCAATTAAAAACACCGGAGTTGTGACACAAAAGTGCAAAGTGTGGCCACTCCGCCGCCGGGCCGGTGAGCGGGGCAACCCGCGCGGAAAGTGGAAAAAAACCGGGTAAACGTTGCAGAAAACAGGATAAAAAGTGTAAAAAGTAGCGGCGCCCGGTTATTGTTGCTAGAAGTAAACCCTGTTCATAGCACAGGATACAGTTGAGTCGGTGCTTTTGCGTTGGAATTGTCCGTTTCCTTTTTTTTTCATATAATGTTACAATTATTTAACATTTATTTACTAAATACCCAATGCGAATTACCATTTACTATGTACAACGTTTGGTTTCGACAGTTTCGGGAACTTTATGTTGTTTGCCCAATTGGGAGTGTTGGGAAACGGGAGTGTACCTACTCTCGCAATTACTTTGGGACTGGAAATTTTCCAATAATTATTAATATTATATTATTATTATTAACAATTTTTTTTCTTAAATTATTTTGTTAAAAGTAGGTACCAATATAAACTAATAAATATTTCATATTTCACTTTTCTGCCGGTAACCTATTAATCATTCTTCTATCGCCTAGGTTGCCTGGAAGAGATCGCTTTGTGCGATAAGGCCGCCTTTATAGACTTAATAAAGTATTAATCTATCTATCCCCCCCTCCCCCCTACTTCCTCTAATTATAACAGTTTATAGAGTGTAACAAAAACACCATACCTATAGAGCCGAAAGGGGGGTGTTCAGTATCCGTAGCAAAAGAGTGTCGGTGGCTAGAGCACCAAACTCCCGAGGTACGGGTTCGAAACCGTGCAGTGCCATGTACCAATGAGTTAGTTGTTCAGTTATGGATTCTGAACACCCATCCCCCCACCCTTTCGGTTCATTGGGGGTATTAGTTCCAGCCTATAGTATCCTGTAGTAACATCAGCTCCACAGACGGCCGTGTCCCCTCCCACGTCACGATGCAGTCGTAACGGAACGACTCAACGTGTCGGTCGGGTCGCCGTCCGCGTCGCGACGACATTAACCAACGACTTGAGTCGTTTACACAGGATGTTACTAAAAGACTATTAAAAAGAAAAATTATGCAGACTACATCAAGTGATCTATTTAAGACTTGGTTACTCGCGTTAAAAAACTTACATTTTAGTATCTTTTACATTATTTATTTTTATACCCCCAAAAAGCGCCACCCCTTCAGCCAAGTTGAGACGTTTACGAAATGTGAACATTTCACACCGTGCAGTGCCAGCACGGTTTCGAACCCGGACCTTCCGCACGAGAGTCTGTGCCGACGCTCTTTTTTAGTAAAAAAATGTGGTGCCTGAACTCATGGGACAACATTACGAAATGACTTCCTCTCAGGTCAGTTACAACACCCTGTACCGCCAGCTCCGCCCGGCCCCAACCAAGTCGGCATTTCAGTTAATTGCGAGCTTTCTTCATACAAATGTGTATGATTCGGTTTGCTGGTGCTTAATCACAAAGCTCAAAGCGGGTCTGAAAAGCTCGGGTAAATTACTGCTACTAAATTATAAATGTATGAAATTAAACTAGCTTTTAAAGCTCAGCGCGTTCTAGGTTGAATGTGGAGTGTCAGGGCAACACCAGCGGTGAAACATAGGACGTCAGACTCCCGTGCGGAAGGTGCGGGTTCGAAACGATGCAATGTCTTATAACAATGAGATTTTCGGTTTTTTTCGAAAGACTTACGTACATTTACCGACTGCTCTGACGGTGAAGGAAAATAGTGAGGAAACCTGCACACTGAGATGACCAGTGTGTGAAATGGGGAAGGCAATGGGAAACCACCGCATCAAATCTGCCACAAGAGTCGTTCTATGTGATTAATTCCTTAGAATGATCACAACCCTCAGCAATGACAGATTTCCTCAAAGAAGAATTGTTCCTCGGATGAATATTTTTTTAGGAATGTTTTAGGACGAAGGAACGAACGTTCTTTTTAGGGGAGGGAGACAATTTTTTCTGTCATCCAAGGTTTTTAGGGTTGAAACAAGAAGTAGGTTTAAAAAAAGAGGTTTAGTTTTTCTACAACCAAATTTTGTTCAGTTGTACTCTACTTTTGCACTCTTTATAAGTAGAACCTACCCTCCGATTCGAACCTCAAACCTTCCCTTCAAAGTCCGCCCTACCACGTCAATATCTCCCACTATAAGATTACAGTTACACTCTACTTCTGCATATTGTTTAGGTAGAGCCGTGCCTCAGAATCTAACCACATGAAACTACCCTCAAAGTCATTCATTTTAATACCGTTTAATACCGAGTCAATATCGTCCAGTATAAGAATGTCGCCACGATACGATGACACAAGTTACAAGCTTCAGCGTCGAGCGGAGCGTGAAGCGTGTGTTTCTTCTTACTTTCTTATCGTGCGTTTAGTAGTCAACCTATTGTCGAGCGTCGGTGGCGCAGTGGCTAGGCCGCCGGACTCCCGTGCGGCAGGTCCGGGTTCGAAATCATGCAATGCTGAATGCCATGTACTAATGAATTTTTCGGATTTTTTCGAAGACTTACGTACAACTACCGACAGCTCTATCGGCGAAGGATAACATCGCGAGGAAACCTGTATGTCTGAGGGAATTAAAAGTTTCCGAAGGCGTGTGAAATCCAGCGCACAGCACTGGGCCCGCTCGGTGGATCATGGCCCGTACCCCCTTGTGCAAGGGGAGGACTGTGCCCCAACAGTGGGGACATTAATAGGCTGATGGTGATGGACCTATTGTCAGAGTTTTTAAGGCATCGCTTACTTCCTCATCGCTTACTACCTATCTCTGCTTTGCCTAGTCAGTAATCTATACCTACTTAGGTATAGGTACCTATGAGGAAGTAACAGAGGTGACTAAAACCACCAGGCGACTTGACCACCACTGTGAAAAGAGTAAAAAGTTTTTCGAAAACAATCCTTTTTATAATTTAAATGAATATGTCAATGCGCCCAAGAAATATTACCAACTTGACGATATCGGAAGATTGAACAATTAAAGTTATTTACTTCAATGTAATATTTTTTTTATAAATTAGCTACGACAAACAGGCAGATGGGCCACCTGATGGTAAGTAGTCACCGTCGCCTAGAGACACGTGCAGTACCAGGGGTATTGCTTGTGTGTTGCCGGCCGTGGAGGGAGAGGACTTTTTTAACGTTCTTTTTGAAGCATCCCATGTCGTAGCGCTGCGGGAACACGTCGCGTGGAAGAGAGTTCCACATTTTACGCAGAAACGCTCGTGTACAACTGGTCGTGGTAGACACCCAAGGCTTTAGAAAGTGCGGGTGAAAATTGAGCCGTCGACGAGTATTTTTTAATTAGATATTAAGATTTATTAATATGTACCTACTTTTTATAAGTACTTACATTATTATTATTATTTGTAAATTTGACGTGCTTGATGTTACATGAATAAATAATTTTTAATTTATTGTGGCAAAATTGCGTAAACGCGCCGGCTACGGTGAAGCCGGAGGTGTGGGTTCAAGTCCCACCGTGTTTTTTATTTATTTGTATCGCTTATTTCTGATTTATTTGTAATAAAATTTGAAGTAAATTCGGAGTATAAATAAAAAAATAATACCTTGGTTTTATCAATACCATCTCTGGACAGATAAATTAATCTTAATCTTAAAAAAAAATATTTATTTCATTTCTCATACAGAGAGATCATGAACGAGGAACGAAAATATCAGATTTTTTTGGTAAAATAGAAAATAATAATCACCCTTAAAGGAGGAGGGTGCGTTTTCTCTTACAAATCTATTTATTATCTTTCATTAGTGTGGAAAAATTAAGACCAAACACTTCAGCTTTCCATCCCATTCTTACTTTCATATAGTGACTCATTCCCCGCTCCCGCTTTTCCCCCGCACCCCGCACCCGTCTCGGATATTGCTACGATATTACGTGTTGGAATGGAATGCGCCCCCATATTGCGGCTACACTGTATTAGCGCCCCCACGCGCTACCGAGTGGCGCCCCCAGCGTTAAGTGTATAGTGACCTTTATGGACGTGACTTTCGCATTCTCATATCTTCCTAGGGGGGTTACTGGTTAAATAAAAGATCTTCTTCTAAGTCGTTTTTCCTCATTGCTGAGAGTCGTGATCATTCTAAGGAATTAATCACATAGAACGACTCTCGTGGCAGATTTAATGGGGTGGTTTGCCATTGCCTTCCCCATTTCACACACTGGTAATCTCAGTGTGCAGGTTTCCTCACGATGTTTTCCTTCACCGTCAGAGCAGTCGGGAAATGTACATAAGTCTTTCGAAAAAACCGAAAAACTCATTGGTACATGGCATTGCCTGGTTTCGAACTCGGACCTCCCGCATGAGAGTCCGATGTCCTAGCCACGACGCCACCGACGCTCTAAATAAAATAAAAAATAAAAGATAGGATACGATAAATACTTTCTAGTGGCTAGGACGCCGGGACCACAAGCTCCCGAGGTCCGGGTTCGAAACCATGCAATGCCATTACTTACTACCTCTTTCTCGGTATCATTTCCTCTGCCCGAAGGTTGCCTGGAAGAGATCGCTCTTAGCGATACGGCCGCCTAAATTGTACTTCACTATTTCCTTTTCTATCTTTTGTTTGTTGTTTTATATCTGTGCAATAATGTGTATTTTACTTTACTTTACCAATGAGTGTTTCGGGTTTTAAAACTTACGTAGGTAGTACATTTACCGACTGCTCTAACGGTGAAGGAAAACATCGTGAGGAAACCTACATGTCAGAAAAAAGGTTCCGAAGGTGTGTGAAATCCATCAATCAGAGGGGATGTTAATGGGTTGATGAGATGAGATGATAAATACTTTCTTATCGTTCGATTACAAGGCTATTCACGGATTACATAATGTGACAAAACTTTCTTGATGTAAGCTGAATCAGGGATGAATCGCTGACTGAACAATTTTTGTTCTACGACATTTGGAATTACACAAAAAAAATGATGCTCTTGAATCCATTTAAGAATGAAGAAGTACAGTCTGGGTACAGGAGATCGGTTCCACTTTCGTATGCTACTATCCACTAAGTGACAGTAACGTATTTGTGCATTCTACTAAAACGTTTAGTTTAAACTGAATCGCAGTTGAACGGTAACATAACGCTTCAACTGTCAAATATAACGATCGAACATAAGTTCCTCCCGAGGTACTTTTGCCCGATCGACAGTAAATCGAAAGGTGGCAGTGGTAGAGTTATGCGTCAGCAGAATGCGATTTGGTGTCCAAATAGAATTGGAAAGAAAACTCAATTGAAATTGGATAGAAATAGAAATACAAACGTTGTAATTTAGGCTAATTGGGCCCTTGTGCCTCAATTTGAAATTTTAATCATTAAATATGTAGGCACGTAGTTTGATTAGAATTAGGGAACGTACGGTCCCTGGCGCCCGAAAGAGAATTTTCTAAGGTTACTTTATTTCACCTCAAGCATTACAAACAGTGGTAAGCTTCAATAAAGCTCAATGTGTTTGTACCTGAAGCTCGAGGTATCGTTCGCCACAGCCAGTACTGTCACCATAACCGTAGTCTCGCGCCGCGTGTCGCGTCTGAAGCTTTTAATTAGACATCACGCTGTGCCGACACATACTGCACTTTCATTGTATTACTGCAGAATAGAACTCTATTTAATTAAACCTTTATATACAGGCTGGAGCAGCTAAGTGTTAACAGGCGATTATTTCGGCACTGATAGAGATATTCAAAATATTTTAACTGGTATTGCTACTAGAACCTAGTGCCTCTAAAGTGTTTCTATCTATCTATCTTTCCATCTAGTGCAAAAGGTATTTTTTCAATTTCCAATTTTTTTTGTCGTAAGGAAAAAATGTTAAGAGGGTGGTTTTGCGCGTGAAATTTCGATTGTTAATTTCTTGATAATTAAAAAGTTTCTGAGAAAAGTATTTATACAAACATTCATATAAAAATGGCATTTCTTAATATTACTTTATTTTGATTTTATGGCGGGTGAACATTTCACGATTTTATGGCGGGTGAACATTTCACGATTTTATGGCGGGTGAACATTTCACGATTTTATGGCGGGTGAACATTTCACGATTTTATGGCGGGTGAACATTTCACGATTTTATGGCGGGTGAACATTTCACGATTTTATGGCGGGTGAACATTTCACGATTTTATGGCGGGTGAACATTTCACGATTTTATGGCGGGTGAACATTTCACGATTTTATGGCGGGTGAACATTTCACGATTTTATGGCGGGTGAACATTTTACGATTTTTCACGTGCAGACCACTCTCTTAAGTCAACATTTTTCATTTTTTGTGCCTCTAATAAGTTTCGGAAAACACAGACGCCTGCTGGCTGTTCCTATCAGCCGTTCTTCGTAGTGAACTGACTATAAGGACAGTCAAAACCTGCCCCTTGACATAATTTGCTCCATTATCAAATTAGTGTGTTGAAATAATAATCATGTCAAAATCCCCACTGAAAGAAAAAGAATTCAATATAAAAAAGGAATCAAATTAGAGGCAAAGGTCAGACCGCCCCCGCAGTAATTAATATAGAGTCAATCAGACGCGGGTACAAACTCGAACACCCGGGGTCACTGAGGGGTGCATGCCTCACGTGTGCAACAAGGTTTTGTTTGGTAGCTGGGGGGCGCTGCTGGTGAATGGGGAACAACTAAGTTCATACTTTTGGGGATTAGTTCTTAGATTAGCCACTGGAAGATGTTGAAAAATTTTCTGGTTCTACCGAAACGAAGAACACGACAGTTGACGAATTAATTACTTAGGCACTTACTCGAGACCTACACATACAATTTACGTACACAAGAATAGAATAGAATCACATTTATTGCCTAAAATTTAATGTAGATGCAGATACTTATAAACTTTTGGTAGTGGTAGATCCCAATGTGAAGGATCGCCTGCGGTGGTACCACCCTCTTATCTATTACTGCCGTGAAGCAGACATGCTTGCATTTCTGTGTTTCGGTTTGAAGGGTAAGAGAGCCAGCGTAATTTCCGGCACATGAGGCATTCCACGCAACAAAAACCCTCTAATATTAATACAGTGAGGTGAGCTGTCTATGGGCGACGGTGACCACTTACCATCAGGTGGCCCGTTTGTTCGTCAGCTCTCCTTATTTAATAAAAATAAAATAATAAATAAACTACGTAAGTACCTATATTTGCTGCGAGCATACGCCGGTGACCCTGACGACTTCATCCTACTAACCTCAGACGCCGCCGAATGGCTAAGAAACCTGGATATTTGGTTGTGACATATCGCAAGTACCTACTGTTATTGTATATTGTGTATAACTCCATCTGCCATACGAATAAATAAATAAACCTATATTTGGCAAAAGGGGGTACAATCAGCAAATGCTGACATACTCGGGTATCAATTATGCAGCGCTGTTTTTCATTTCACCCCTCATCCCAAGATGTTAGTGGCAGCGATAGTGTAGTGGGTAAAAAACAATAAAAATCAAAATCAAAAGGATTACATAAGTTAAGATTCTAGATAAATTATAGTAAGAATTCGCTAAAAATAAATAAATTGCACGAATGAACCGTGACACATACTGTGTGCGTGCGTGTGTGTGTGTGTGTGTGTGTGCGTGTGTGTGTGTGCGCAGTACACGGTAGTTTCGTTTCATCGTAGCCGTAATTGTTGGTGGTAAAAGTAACTTCCAGTTACTTTTTGTACGTAAAACCACAGGTAAAACTAAGAAATACTATTTATTTTGTCCCAAGCTTTCACCAGTAGGTAAGCCAATGTTATTTTTTGAGAAATAAGTAAAAATTATGACTAGATATTTCTAGTATATACGTATACTAATGTGGTAATAATGTAGGGTTGTGGCGATAGCTACAGACGATTTCGAAAAAAAAAGATTATCCTGTAAAATGGGATTATCTAAATACTTTTTTAAAGTATCTATATTGATAAATCTATATTAATACTAAAGCTAAAACTAAACTTAGACTAATAAGGAAAAAAAGCTACTACTGTAAAATGGGTAGATTGTTTAAGAACCTATAGAATCAGATTTTGTGTTGTTATAATCATGAGTGGTTGGAACTCTGATATTTGATATTAAAGGCACAAAAAAAATCCGGTTTATTACAAAAAAATAGTGGATAGATTTAATTACACGACAATGGTACACCGTTCAACCATTAAATCCGCATTTGACAAAACTATCGGTAACTAAATACGGTAATAGATTGATAATAGTTCTAACGTGTCGGGTTACTGACAAATGTTGGAACAATGTCGCTTTCTGGTGGACCAGTACTGCGACATGAGGCCGGCATGACCCTACAATGGGCCGGAGCTCAAAAAAAATATAGATTTAAAAGAAATGCGATATTTGGTGTCCTCGGTTATTACAAAAGTTATAATGTTATTTAGCTATTTTGAAGATGGTGACTTTGTGCGGAATCAGTCTGTGGTGGTAATTACCCTCTAAGGCCCGGACTACACGGCGACGGTTCCTAGGCAGGTTCCAGTATCGGCCGGTTCTATGGAACCGGTGTTTCATATTATTATAAACTCAAACAAAAATGCGCTGTACCTTGTGGAACCGTTGTACGTGTCGACCAATTTATTATTATTTTTTACCACACAAATTCAAATAAAATTCTGATTTCTTTTTATTTTTCTATTATGGTAGGTCGCTTGTATGTATGTATGTAGGCAAAGTGGGTGTGTTTGACGATACAAAAAACACGAATTACTGCTCAATAGTGACCCATTATAATAATAATTGCGTAAATAAATTGAACACAAAACTGAATGCACCCGGTGGTACAATCTGCGGGGAACTTGGATCAGGTGGGGGGCGGGGAGTCGCTTCTGTACGTAGTACTATTTAGTATTCTGACCAATAACTATAGAACCGCGCCCCGCGCGCGCCGAACATTAGCAGTATATTTCATATAATTTTCGCGGCACTCTAGCTAGACGCTTATCAGATCTAAAGCGAGCTCGTTGATGTCTTTGTCGCCGCCTTTTTCTTTCATGTGCTTAATTGTATAGCATTGTCTCGTTTTTGCGATAGCCGCGCTCTTCCCTCCGCTACCCTCCACATTTTTCGCTCAACGTTTGTAGGAAGATATGTAGTTATCGGTACTCCATTGGTTACTTGCTTCATGATTCTGATCGATACTGGAACCGGCCTGGGAACCGTCGTCATGTAGTCCAGGCCTTACAAGTATTGTCAGCCTGACCGCGCGGTGACAGCCCTAGTGTATTTCTTTCACACACACAATTGTGCGAGTGATTATAATCGCTGCGTTGTATGTAATGTGGAAGCTAGGCTGCAGTCTTTTTATAGGATACATTTCGGAGAGTGCGCATCGGCATTGCACGACCTAATTCCAGCATCTCCATTCCGCCTTCGGACTACCAGGCGCGGGGAGGAGTTCCATCCTTATGTTGTTGATATCCCATCTGCTCGTACGAAGCGATTTGCTTCTTCGTTCATTATGCGAACAGCTAAGGAATGGAACAGTCTACCGGCGTCTGTATTTCCCGAAACCTTCAACCTTGGGATCTTCAAGGCCAGAGTGAATAGGCATTTACTGGACCCGCATGCTCCATCGTCGACCTCATCGTCGCTTACCATCAGTAAAAATATTAAAAAAAATGTCGTCCGTGTGCCTCTACCGTGTCTTTACCTCGTACCCCGGTCCCTCAAAGCGGTCACTATCCAACAAATACTCGAGCGCAAACTAAACATCTACTCGCCTTCCCTCTCCCTCCCGCACACGTGACGGTATACTGCTATCTCGCCCACAATCCGATACCATTTATATTTCAAGTGCCACTTGAGTATATCCGTCTCGCTCTGAGTCGTTGTGGTGTATATATATCCCGTCTCGCTCGGTGAGCGGATGCAACCTGGGTCTCCATTGTATAGAATGGTATAATGACTGGCTTTCAATTGAAACGCGGCGGCGGTTGAAGGGTTAGCTTTTGATAGTGTACTGGGCACTTGGTGGAAAGCCTGTTTTGGTGCGGAGCTTAAAAGTTAGGTTTGTAAAAATGTTTTCAGTTCGATTGAAATGGAACGTGTTATATTTTTTTCACTGAAAATAATTATAATTATAACTGTACTTATCTAAAATTCGAAAATTCAAATTTAAAACTTATTATTATTTTATTATTGTAATTGGAAATGTAATATATTTATAAAAATTATATACATATAATAATACATTTTAATAATTTTAATTTGTAATGTTTTATTATAATTAATTTAATTAATTGATAATTTTTTTGTCTGAAAATATAGACATTTTAATAAAAAAAATTAATTTAATTAGTTTAGGTACCTATAGGTATTTTCTTTTCTTACTATTACTTACTTTCTGTGGTAACTGTGGTAGACGACCGCCTTAACTATAATTATATGATACATTAGGATAACTTATATGTTTCGTTATTAATAATTATTTAGTTAGTTTAGTTTTAACTACGATTTATTCCACGTATACGATTTGAACATTCGTCTAGTTATTTATGAGTTATGTTAATTTTTCTTAAAGTAGCTGCTGGTTTTCTAAATAAAAAAAATAAACTTGAGATCCGCTGAAATGTTTACAGAAGCTGAAGCTGCCTTTTTAATTTATTCTTAACATTTTAACTGTGACATTAAAATAAACGGCCCCCAGTTCCCGGCCGCCCCACTATCTGCGCAAGGTGGCTGGCAGCGACTGGATGAGAAGAGCCGAAGATCGGGCTCAATGGCGCCACCTGGGAGAGGCCTATGTCCAGCAGTGGACTAGAGTAGGCTGCTGATGATGATGATTAAAATAAACAAATCTAAGCCCAATAACTTGCTAACCGAACAGTGTACTTCGTGTTTTGTAAAGGAAATCCAATAAAAAAAAAACATCGATCGACTTTTCCAAAACTCCTAATAATGAGCTTCTGATCGTAGCTTTATAACAAGTCTAACTTTTCAATAAAAAAAAAACTCGATACCACCTCGAGGGCTCTCATTATTTCCACTGACCGCTATTATTGATAGAAATAAAAAAAAAAACACAAAAAAGAAAAAAAAAATCCGAATTGGAATCCATGTCAAACATCTTCTGAATCATTTACCATTCAAAATTATATCTAAAACCTTTCTAATAAGTCCCTTTTTCCTTATTTAGGCAAAGTTATCTTTTACAAATACGTTTATACGGATTGTTAACTCAAGTGCCATTTCGTTAGAGTCCAATTTGCAATGTTTACTTACACTTGACGAACTGATCTTTTTAAGGGGTTGTGTCTTGTAACTTTGAACTCAAGGTCCTAAGGATAGGGTACAGTTTGCAGTAGCCGGCGGGGGTTGTCTGTTTGAGTGGAGTGCCACAAGGGTCCAATTTCGGAGGTTAATGGTTCAGTAATCGAGGGCGCGCCCGAGGGTTCCGCAGTGTGTTTGATATGTTTGGATTGAGATAGTGACACTGGAACCGTTAGTTGTTACAGTATTTTTTTTTCTTAGCCTTTTCCCAGCAGTGGGGCAGCCAAAATCTATTATGAGGAATTATTTAAAAAAAAAATTACTGAATTTTAAAAATTATACAATTAATTAGGTATATTCCCATTTCGACCATTTCCATTAGCCCACTGTGGTTAAATATCGTGTGAAAATATCGTTTACGAAGCATGCTGTTTGTAATTGATAGTACTGTAATAGTACTGTAGTAGTACTGTAACAGTTTTAACAATTTATAAGAAAATAATAATTTATTTATTTAATTTTTTTTTTTTACTTAAGATTAATTCAATCTGAGCGTTGTATACGCAGTTCTACTACATATCCTTAAACATGGGAAGACCATTTTAACCTCTTCTCCTTCTATTAAGGGGCAGGCCCCTGTCTGTAGCAGTCTCCATTCTGTCCCCCTTCTCCTTTCTGTCTTTCTCTCCTGGAAGAGATCGCTCTTAGCGATAAGGCCGTCTAAATTGTACTTCACTATTTCCTTTTCTATTTGTGCAATAAAGTGTATTATACTTTTGTAGGATATGGCTACATTTATTTTAGTGAAACGAATTAAAAATTCATTATAAAGTAGGTAATTATTTAGTTTTTATTAACATAATTAACTAACTGTTCCCTATGATGATCACAAAAGACAGAGAGCGATGCCCTGTTTGTATGTGCCAGAACGAGAGGGAAGATTTGACGTGTGCGTTTAGTTCAACCATATTTATAATCTACGCTGCGTTTCGCACAACGTTTACTTTACTCTTTTCTTCTCCTTTTACCTCAGCGAATAATATTATCTTATTATCTCTTCCAGTCTTCAGCTACACCCAATTCTTTCCCTTTTTTATTTGCCAGTGAAACTGATACATACACTAGTGCGATTGATTTATTCCCGGCCGCCGCTCGCGCCAGTGTCTATGGAGACTGGCTCAAGTAACGCAATATCGCGTCTGTTGTGTGAGGCTTCTTGCCGTCTGTTTGTTTTTTATTAAATTTTTCACGGAATACTTACTCTTCAGTTTTTCTGCGAGTTTCTTTCTGGGTGAGGTTTGATTAAATGATTGCGAGAGGTTTCTGTTTCGGTGTCGTGTTACATGCTGTTCTGGTCCCTCTCCCTACTGATGTTCTTTGTATTTTTATTTTAAGATATAATTTGTAAGCTGTCAATCATTAATTATTTATGCATAGGTAGGTTTTGCTTCAATTAATACCTGTGGCGACGCACGACGCACGCCACTACGATTAAGTACCTACTCACATCGGTGTAGAACGCGCTATCGAAATTTTCTGGAACTCGTATATATACGAAGTTCCAAGAAAATTTCGTCCATAGTTGGACCAGGACATCTGGTCACCGGGCACAACACCCACCTGGTGTAAGATCTTCCCTTTTCCCTTTCATACAACTGACGTTACGTCATCCATTACCGCACACAGTGCGTTCCTACATTTCCTATTTTTATAAGCTTTTTAGAGCTCAAATTATATGCGTAATAATATTCTAAAAACTAGATAAATTAACTTTTGTAATTTAAAGCCAGCTTGCTGCTACAAGCGTCAAACCTCGGGGGAAATTTGTTAGTAATGAAAACCAGTAGATAATTCGCTGGTTAATCCCGGGTCAGATGTGGAGCTGGTATTCTGCTATTCTTTACATTTACCACCTTAAACTACAATTGCAAATAATGAATTGGAGATTACAATTGCATTTAAAATATTTTGTTTCACAACTTACTATTCAAAATTATATACAATGTACGTACAGAAACTATGACTTAAAAAAATAAATGTTTATCAGTCGCACACACGTCCAAATCCCCAGCATGCGGCATGGTCCCCAGGACGCTGGCTGCGTTACCTCGCTGACTCGTCAGGCTAAGTCTCTGGCACAGCCTGAGGTCTCCGGAGACGAGGACCAGCCGGGTGGACAGATCTTGAACTAACTTTAGGTGTCAGGGGACCACGGACCCATAGTCTCAAACGCAAGCTCCGCATAATGGCAATGACAATGTAGACCCGAATATTTGCGGCGTTTGTGGGAGCTCGGCTGCCGTCCCGACCCTGAGGGCGGTACGGACATGGGACGCAGCCAAAGTGTCTACTGACAGCGTCCCTTCCAAAGGAAGGAATGGCGTATATGGTTGCACCCAGGAGACTGAGTGAATATCGAGGACAAGCGAGTCAGGATATCTGAACGAACCGCAGTGGGAACCGACTCTGGGATAAAATATTCGCATTTGCCGAAATTTAAATGTAGGCCAATGTCATGAAAACCCTGGATGACAGATTCGAGGTCTTCGATAACCGTAGATGTCATTACTCCCAGTGACCCGTCATCTAAATACCATTAATTGAATTTTAAAGATGAGTTTATAGGGTGAATGGTCAGGCTGAAGATTCCTTGCTTGCAGCCCACTCTTGAAGCAAGTTCCTCATTTCCAAAAAACTAATTTGGAAGTGGCACTGTAACATTGCATTTGTTTCAATATCGTTTTTGCAACGCATTCTATATTACGGAAAATTATCAAAGTATGATTACCTAGGTATGCAACTATTTCCAATGCCTTAAAATTACGTTAGTGTTATGATAACAGTAACCATAAACAGACAACCATAAACAACACCCTCTTCCCTGACCCCATGAACATTAACAATTGAACTATTGTATTGTAAGTACCCCAGAGCTCTGTACGATGAAGCAACCCTTGCCGCGATCACCGATAGTGAGCTGACTGCGGCAGCCCACTCCAGCTCCCCGGCTAATTAGTTTGTATTATCTGTGAACGGCCACCAAGCTAGCCAGCCGCAGGGATACAAAAGTTGTATACCTAAACGTGAAGCAAGGTTATGGTTATTCTAAATCGATAAACGATTTGACGACACCTTTGGTTATACGATATAGTGAATTCGATTCTTCGTCAAATTAGGGTATTTAGGATTCCTAAGATCCTATTTAATTTTCTTAGCTTATTGTTTACCTTTTTCCTTTTTAGTGCTTAGGCCGAACCCAAAATACATTAAGTAAATAAAGTCGAACATATTTTTTGACGCCTGTTCTGTTACATGTTCATTTAATTTTAAATTGTATATCTGGAATATGAATATTAGTATATTATTATTATTTTTATATCTTAATATTTGATTGACACCATTGTAAAGTGGTCAATGTGTGAACCTATGTTATTATTATTATTTTTTATTATTATTTATTAAAAATCTACATAATTTCATTCAAACATTGACATTCACAGTGTAACAGAAACCAATATAGGTTTGTTAAGAACACTGGCAGACCGTCGACGGTCGCATAATATTTGTGAGTGTGTGAAGAACAGCACTGTGCTTCTGCATTTCCAGTGCTAGTGCACTGCTTCGGCAAGGAATCACGTTTATTCCCTTGTGTGCGTTATCGGGCAGTACTGCACAGTAGTGTCCGTATGCTGTGCCCCACACAGTCACGGGTACGCTGCTCATCACAGGATGTTACCATTTAATGTAATCTCCACGATACAGGCAACGCCTAGTGTAGAGGTTATAGTTTAATGTTAAATATTAATTAATATGTGGTAAAGGAATTTTTTTTTAAAATTTTTTCCATTTCCTCTGGTCACAGAAGAGAACTGTCCTCCGAGATACAGGAACCTCCTAGTTCGGAGGTCAGCGTTCATTGTTACCGTTTGCTCACTAATTTTATTTAGTGTAATATAACGTATGCTTAAGTTCCTACTGGTGTATGGACTATGGATACTTTGTCATCTTACCGCACAAATACACTTATTCTTATTCTAGTTTGGGCAGTATTTTTCTTAATAATTTTCTATTTCTACTGATTTTTTTACCTATATTTTGACTTTGCAACGGTAGGTACGTTTGTTTTTTCATATTTTATGTCCCAAATGTAATAATTTCTATAAAGCTCGTATGAAAAAGCAATAACAGCGGGTAGTGGCTCACCGGCGCGGCCCGGCGCCGGGTATTTATTTATTGCGTGTAATCCGACTACAATGGGACGGGACGCCTCTCCGCGCCGTATATTAAATACAGTCGCGTAATTTAATTTAGTAGCTTTGTCACTGTGCGCTTCAGGGTTGTCGACATGTGCTGCTGAAAGTTTCTTGCGCCGCTACTTTCCTTTCAGCTATAGCACCTTACTGCGGTGGTGGAGTGAAAAAGAATGACGTTGTAAAAATGTACTATAAAGTACTTAGTTACAATAAAAACATTTTGATTTTGTGAGATGTATATCTAATAAATGTCACATTATTTCTTGGACATCCCACTGTTGGGCCTCCTCGCCCTCGTGTTTTCCACTCCTCCTAACCTCGGCGTCCTGATACCATCACAGCTGGAAGTCGTCTATCTCGTCTTTCTCTACCTACCTTATTATGTCATCGATATAGATATATCGGAAGAGACTGGCCGTCACAACACAGGGTATCCTAGTGTGGGAGCCAGGGAAATCAGAGGAAATGTAAAAGACACTGTCTGCATCAATAATTTTCATTTTAACTATTATTATATTATATACTGTGATGTCATTTGATGCATTAATTTAAGCCCTTAGTTAGATAAACAGTTAGCTAAAACGGATAGCTATTGGGATAGGATTCGTAGGAAAATCTAACAGGACAGTCATAATGTTTCTTACAGTAATTCGCCACTTGTTCGTGCTCTGCAGTATTTCAATGCGCTTCTCGCATCAGCACCAGTCTGTGATATGTTTGCCAGTCGATGGGCGAGTGTGCGTGATGAGTGTCTGAGGTTTGTGAGAGTATGGATGTGCGTCCGTCTTCAGTTAGTGTGTAATTAATTATATAGAATGTTTTTGTTTGAATTTCAATAGTGCCTTGGTATCACTGTTATGCTGTGAAATTTATTGAAATACCAATAAAAATAAATAAAAAATAATAATACTTGTAATAGTTTCTTACTTTTTGTATTAATTACGTACGAGTATACAGAATGCAAACAGCATATAAATTCAGCTAAATTAATCTCACACAAGCTTTTCAACATTGAAATAAATATTAATTCAATTCATTTATCGTTCACCGACTGATCTAACCCAAATCCATCTCCCGCGGTATTATATCAGTTGCGAGGTGGCAGCCCTACCAACGAGCTACCGTATGATTGCATTGTAATAGAATACTAATTCTTCAATCGAATGCATAACCCTAACCTTTCATTCAACAATCACCGTAATTTAAACTCTATTCTCCAGACATAAGGCTCAGTGTCGGAGGACACGGCAGCATAATAGAGTCACCCTACAATTGGTTTTATTGTTACCACCCGTCGATTCGGAGTTACGGACAAACTTTGGAATTAACGGTCAGCAGATTTTAAACTTTATTGTTTGAGATTAAAGTTTAATTTGATTTTGAAGAGTGGTATAGGCAAGGGTTATTCCTAACTGCATGTTTTCTGAATAAATTTATCTTCAAAAAGACAATATTTCATTTTTTTTAAATCATTAAAGGTCTAAATACAAAACTTAAAGCATGGCTGGTTGAAAAATGTTTTTTATTCAATAAAAGATTTTTTTTTATAAATAATTAAAAAAATTTAAATTAACATACATTTGTTGCATGTCAAAATAATGTCGAAACATGTATGATCTATTCCAACAGTACTACTATCTTATATGTGCCGTGTTTCGTACGAACCAATAACATTTCATTTCGTGTCATTTGGTAAGGAGTGGATGATTTCACTTTCTCGCTTTAATAAAGATGTTTATTTAATTTCTTTTCCTAAATCTCCATCACCCCTCCCTCATGGAAGCGTGATTCAAGTATACATAGGTAATTAGTTGATAATTAAATTCGTCTTTTTGCGTCCAAACATAACACCAAAAGTCGAAGATCAAATGCCTAAATGTTTCAAATCATTAATCAGCTTCTGATTATTTTGGCATTCACAGATGTTTATCAAAAAAAAAAGTTAGGTTTCCCTTGCTCAATGAAGCATTCAGGCGACAGCTAACTGTAACTGAAAAAAATAATAAAATATGTACCTAGTTTAAGTTTCTAAGTTGCAAAATTGGTACAAACAGGAAAAGCCCGTACTAAATAATAGGTGTCGTAAACAATTGGTCGCGCCTGCGGGGGAGGGTCGGCGGGGGGAGCGGGGTCGTGGGTGCGCGGCGGAGGGGGAGGGGGGGGGCGGTATTGTCGGCATATCGCTAATCACTCGGGAGCGCGCGCGGCCACGGCCAGGGTTAAGAATGAGGGGTGAGGGGACGGTTTATTAATTTATAAACGCAGTCATTTGGGTATTGTGTGTGATTGTGTTTCCCATTCGGAATATGAAAAAAAGAATGGCGGTGGAAACCTGTATCTTGGAAGTCGGGACTTCGTCGCACTTTCCGTGCAAGCATATTACAATTGAAAACATTACATTAGTGTAACTATATTCTAAACCTAAAAGGAATTTGGAACAAGATAATCAAATGTTTAAGAGTGTTTGCGGGTGGGGCTGTGTTAGGTTGTGTGGGAGTGTGTAATAATGTAAGTGTGCATCTGTAGTGAAATAATTAATAATATCGTGAATACAATACTTTACTGATAACAACAAGTTACAGGTCATTTTTCAATACAACATACTCATATACTTATGTATAACAATAATAAAAATAATTATAATTTCCAAATAAAAAAAAATTCAATAAATAATTCAATCACTTCCCACTGGTAATAATTAGAGCTGGTGGGACCAAATGCGACTCGTATTTTATAAAATTTATAACGTGACTGAGACGCATCGCATCCATCCGTGGGACCAACACGCGTATGACCGAATGGGAATAACCCGTGCAGTGTAATCGGGTTGTGTTGGGAGTAAAGAGGTAGAGAGGTGCGTTCTTCGGTAAGTTTCTCGATGTAGGTACTTGGTGCCGATTTCGGAGTGTCACTCGCTAAAAATCACGTGACGTCACGTGAGTAAGCATAGTTCTAATTTAATTTTAGATTTAGCGACTACTCTAAAATCGACACCAAATCTTATCTTATTATGATAGGGGATCGGGAATAACCCCAGCGGCATTTCGACCCTTGAGGATCTTTTGTGTCTACCCCATTTACACACTGCTCATCTCAGTGTGCAGGTTTCCTCACGATGTTTTCCTTCACCGTCAGAGCAGTCGGTAAATGTACGTAAGTCTTCGAAAAAATCCGAAAAATTCATTGGTACATGGCATTCAGCATTGCATGGTTTCGAACCCAGACCTTCCCGCAGGGGAGCCCGGCGTCCTTTGTGAGATAATGCAGTTTAATTTAGGGCAAAACTGTTTAAGTATTTTTTTTATTGGTAAACGAAGTCTTCGAAAAATGCGAAAACTTCATTGGTACATGGCGCTGCACGGTTTCGAACCCGGACTGATGTCCGACGCATGGGAGTCCGATGCCGTAGCCACTGTGCCACCGACGCTCTTCCTCCACACCAAATACTCCGCTGATCCCTTCATCTCTTCATACAAATCGCGTAGTATAGGCAGCTACACTGACCTGACCACTTCGAAAAAGCTTTTTTGTACCTACCCCTTGTAGCGGGAAACTAAACAAAGTTGACCAACAACCCTCGACGCGTTCACTCCACATTCGTACAGACCACCACACAAGCACCTGCACCTCAACCATTCCCAGCACTCCAAGCTCAAAGGTTATGGCCGAACCAAAAGTTATGTTCTGTGTTGTTGCCCGCTGCGTTCCGTTTTGTGTTTTTAACCTTTTTGTATTTTCCCTTTGCGTTCGGCCGCGCATGTTTGTCGTTCACTATGCGCGGAGTGTGTAAATACATGAAAAAAAGGGTCTCTGTTGATGTCAACTGACCTTTAGAAATTAGAAGAAAAGAACATAAGTATCATTAAAACTAAAATACTCTCAGTTTCCCATACAAAATTATGTTAGTAAAAATAAAAAATAACATTATACATAATCTTCATTTTTTCTTCTAAGTCGTGTTCCTCATTGCTGAGGATCGTGATTATTCTAAAGAATGAATCACATAGAACTTCTCTCGTGGCAGTTTTACGCACAGTTTTATGCTCGTAGGATGTGTTGTGGTGTGGTCCCGTTGCACTTTCACCGGGGTATTGTTTCTTCTGACTCAAGTCGGTCATCAGGGTCAGTCGATAAGCTAAAATGCTAGTGTAGGAATATATTTTTTTATATTATGACATGTGGCCGGGAATAAACCCAGCGGCACTTCGATCCCTTGGGAATATTTTGTGCCTCATTTCACACACTGGTCATCTCAGTGTGCAGGTTTCCTCACGGTGTTTTCCTTCACCGTCAGAGCGGTCGGTAAATGTACGTAAGTCTTTCGAAAAAAACCGAAAACTCATTGGTACATGGCATTGCCTGGTTTCGAACTGGGACATCCCGCACGGAAGTCCGACGTCCTAGGCACGACACCAACGCTTTGACCACATGGGGCGGGTCCTAATACAAAATACAATACAAAAAAGTTTATTATTTTCTTCCACTTAAGGTAACAAAGTTTAAATACATAATATAGGTTTTGACCATCTAGCTAGTGGAAGACTGATGCTCAAACTAGGATTAACCTGTGTTTTGAGTCACCAGGTCTCCCCTTCCAGATCCATGTACGGTAAGTAAATTTATGTACAGGTAGGTAGTTATAAAAGAAATAAGGGGCCAAAATATAGAAAATAAAAATAAAAATAAAACCAAATTACAATAGGATTTTGTGTAAAAGCGTGTTTGGTGTGTGTGTCAGTATGTGTTTGTGTGTGTGAGAGTTGCGTGTAGTGTGTGACAGAATTGGGTGAGGATGTGTGTACATGCGAGGTGTATCATATGTGTGTCTGTGTGTGTATTTGTGTATGTGCGTGTGTGTGTGTAAGAATGAGAAAAAGGGGTGTACAAATGTTTGTGATTGTGCGGTGTTGTGTGAGTACGCATACAGGGTGTAAATGTGTGTTCCCATTCTGCTCTAACTAGGTAGTTATAAGTAGTAGATTTTCTGTTTCATCATAACTAAGCGATAGAAGCCATTTGCTAACAGCCTTTTTACATTCCCATCTTGTTTTAGGGTAAATACATAGGATTTTGTTTATTAAATTATACAGCCTTTTTCCTTGAAAACCGAAAAATCTTTGTGTGAACGCAGTTCGAGTTGCTATAGTAGAAAATATTTTATAGTGACGTCTTTTGTTCGCATTACGATGTTCACTAATGTATTCCACGATTGTATGTTGTCTTAGAACTGTTTCTAAAATGTACAGTTGGCGTACATTTAACACTTCAGCATCTTTATACAGCTGTAGGGTAGGGTGCAGCCGAGGTTTGAAGAGACAGATTTTTAAAATTAGTCTTTGTGCCCTTTCAAGTGGTAGTAAGTGAGTCTTGGCTGCTCCTCCCCAAACAGCTATACAATATGTTAGTATTGGTTGACAAATCGCAGTGTATATACTTTTTAGCAAATTGCCGTCCATAACATGTCTTAGCTGTTTAAAAACATATGACAACTTTCTCAATCTTGAAACTAGGCTTTTAATATGATCATCAAACGTTAGATTGTTGTCAATAATAACGCCTAAGTATTTGATTTTATCCGTTTTCTGTAGTATGATACATTTAGAGGTACATACTGTATCTGTTTGAGTATTACAGTTATGAGCGGTTATTTTGTAATTATTGTTAGGTAAAAATGCAGGGTTTCTTATCGAAAAGGGTATATATTTAGATTTATTAGCATTTAGGGTAAGTGAGTTGGCTGCCAACCAGTGACAGACCATGTTGAGACCTTCCTGTGCTAAGCTGAAGACTTCATTCCAAGATTCACCATAAAAAGTAAGAGTTGTGTCATCTGCATAAGATATAATTTTGCAATTCTTAAGTTTGAGCTGACAAAGGTCATTTATGTAGCACAAGAACAAAGTAGGACCCAAAATGCTGCCCTGGGGCACACCGTAAGTAATATCTCTATCTTGACTTTCCAGTCCCTCAAGTTTCACTCTTTGTAAACGATTCGATAAGTAATCTTTAAGCAGTGTTAGTTGAGTGCCTCTAATTCCAAGCTTTTCTAGTTTGTTTATTAGGTTGGGAAGAGAGACTGTGTCAAATGCCTTTGCAAGGTCCAAGAAGATAGTCAAACATTTGTGTTTAGCATCAAGGTGGTTTGTAATGAGATCGACAAATTCCTGTACCGCATCAGCTGTGGATTTCCCAGTTCTAAATCCAAATTGGGCACTTGATATAAGGTTATTATTCTCCAAATATTTTGTTAGACTATTATTAATATATTTTTCGAATATTTTCGATAAGGACGGCAGTATAGAAATCGGACGATAATTGTCGACACTGTCTCTCCTCCCCCCTTTATGTATAGGTATAACCGCGGATTTTTTAAGGGTTTTTTAAGGGATTTTTTAAGGTCCTAACTTGGCCCTTAACTATAAATGAATTTAATAATTAATAATTGCAAATGTTTTTTAAAGTGTTTGTCGCGAATATTCAATTAACGGCAGCAGTTAATTTTATTTTGCTTCTAAGTGCAATGTGCTTAAAGAAGCATAAAAAATGCATTTTTATGCGTGTTTTACTAAATAATTCAATTACAAATATTAATACAGAGAGGCAAAGGGAAAGAAAGACTCGTATATTTTGAATAGGCCACTGAGAAAAAAATAAAGAAGCAGTTAAAAGTTTCACCGTCCGCTAATTACCGCGCCCCTCGCCCGATTCAGATATTATAACGCAATTAGACGGAGTTTTATTACAATTTATTTTTTATTTTCATTTTTTCCTCTACAGTTTTCGTTTTGTTCCGACTCTGTGGGCGGCGTTTCGTTTCGTTTAGGGGCAGAAATGTTTTGTTTGCAGTTTGTTTTTGATTAAAAGTTAAAACTGTCGGGAAATTATAGCAATTTGCAATGAAATTGGTCGTAAATGTAATAGACACGTAGAAGCGTCAGTGGCCTAGTGGCTAAGACGCCGGACTCCCATGCGGGAGGTCCGGGTTCGAAACCATGCAATGTACCAATGATATTTCGGAATCTTTCGAAGACTTACGTACATTTACCGACTGCTCTAACGGTGAAAGAATACATCGCGAAGAAACCTGCATGTCTGAGGAACAAAAAACAAATCCAAAGGCGTGTGAAATCCACCACAGATCACTGGGCCCGCTCTGTGGATCATGGCCCGTACCCCCCTTGTGCAAAGGGAGGCCTGTACCCCAACAGTGGGGACAATAATAGGCCGCTGAATAGACGCAATTTTCAAAACAATAAATTAGTTTGAATGATTTTGAATGATTGTTCCGTACAAGGCACCGTACTTATATAATGTACCTACTTATAATACCGTACTGTACTTATAATATAATGTACTTAAATGTACCTAAGCTAGAGAACGAAGGCTCAGCTTCGCTTTGGGGGAAGAATTGTCAAGGATCTACGAAAAAAATCCTACTTCTGTTTGGTTCTGTGAGAAGATTAGCAGAAGAACTATAGATCATACGTTCTACTAACGGCTGGCACATTCTTACATTTTCGTAAATCTTGATTGTTAGGAAACTAAATCGGGAGGTAGGTACCCCTGTCCCTGAGTATAAGAGCTTATATAGAAAAGTCCAAGTAGAGCATAATCTTCTAAGTCGTATTCCTCATTGCTGGTCGTGATCATTCTAAGGAATTAATCACATAGAACGACTCAAGTGGCAGATTTAATTGGGTGTGGTTTGCCATTGCCTTCCCAATTTCACACACTGGTCATCTCAGTGTGCAGGTTTCCTCACGATGTTCTCCTTCACCGTCAGAGCAGTCGGTAAATGTACGTAAGTCTTCGAAAAATACGAAAAACTCATTGGTACATGGCATTTCTTGGTTTCGAACTCGGACCTCCCGCATGGGAGTACGACGTCCTAGCCACGACGCCACCGACGCTCTTAAGTAGAGTATATAGGAGAGATTATATATTTCATATAATAGCGACATCTTTGTTTTAGTCTCTCTAAACCTTAGATAGCTCTCAACGTGATCTTGTAGCAGAGGTTTGCGACAGCGGGCAGGGCGATCGCTGCAACCGTCTTCATACGCTATGTGAGGACATGGATGACGTAACGGCAATTGTATGAAAGGGAAAAGGGAAGATCTTCCACCAGGAACATTCCAGGAAAATCCCAGGAAAATTTTGATAGCGCGTTCTACACCGATGTGAGAGACTCATCGTAGTGTACTCCCGGAGCTACCACACTGGTACAGTAATAACAATAAACCCCCCAGCAGCCCAATGAATGCGGCGACACATCCCCGCCGCTAGTAGTGGTAGCTGTTCGTCACACTCGGCACTAAATCTCGCCACAAAGCGGCGCGGCGCCACTGTGCCGTGTCGTGGCGCGCGGCCAGCGAGCGCATTGTGTCGCGTTGCGCTCATTGTGGCGCGCCCGATTTATGACGTCACTGTACAACACTGTTTTAACACTTTATTGTTGTTTATTTTGTGTTGAATATATGTGCGGAGGAAAAAGCGTGCCCGGACAAAATAGAGAGATCACGGGAGCATTACCGGTCGAGATTTTTTTTTGGAAGAAACTGGGGCATTAGTAGGGGGAGGGGGGTATAAGGGTGAATAAGATGAATTAAATAAATAAAATCGAACTAAAGAATCAATGGAAAGTGCAAACAGTCAAAACTATACCAATCATTTTGTCATCTACAGGAGTAATCCCAAACACACTTCACACCGGTCTCAAAACACTTGGCATGCATGTGCTCACTCACAGACTCACATACAGACTCCTACAAAAAGCAGTTATAATAAATACATGCAGAATAGTTCGCAAATTCTTATCAATAGAAGAATAATCTTAAATTACTATAAAATACTTATATATTTATCATTTTCATATATATCTTTTTATTTTTTCGTCCCCACTCTCGTTTGGCCAAAAGTCCGCGATTGTGGTAGAATACCCCAGAAATGGGAGATAAACAATCGTTTTAAAACAAAATAAATAAAATAATGTTTATTGTAAACACCACAATGCTTGTAAGTCAATCAACACCCTGACTCCCAAACTGGCGAACCTGTCTCTTGGGAGACAGAGCTTTCACAACATAAAGGTGTTCAATAAAGGGTAGTACCCCTCCCACAGAGAACCAGGTAGTTATATATAACATAAATACTGCCCCCTATTGAATACCAAGCATGAAGATGATGATCTTCTCAACTCATGCGCAGCTCCACTCTATGAGTTATAAAACATCTATTGCGGTTAAATAATTAAGCGTCGGTGGCCTAGTGGCTAGGACGCCAATAGACGGCTAGGCTCCCATGCGGGAGGTCCGGGTTCGAAACCATGCATGCAGTGCCATGTACCAATGAGTTTTTCGGTTTTTTCGAAGACTTACGTACATTTACCGACTGCTCTGACGGTGAAGGAAAACATCGTGAGGAAACCTGCATGTCTGAGGATATTAAAAGTTTCCGAAGGCGTGTGAAATCCACCGCACAGCACTGGGCCCGCTCGGTGGATCATGGCCCGTACCCCCTTGTGCAAGGGAAAGTCTGTACCCCAACATTGGGGACATTAATAGGCTGATGATGACGATGAATAATTAAGTAAATATTACAAATCAATCAAATTCAATCAATCAATCAATCATTTATTCGTGAACATAGGTAATAATAAGTAAGTATACAGTTTAAATGAGTTTGTATCACTGTGCAATTACAGGTGCCTAATTTCTCTGAAATCAAATGTTTTGAAAATAAAAATGGCACGTTAATAAATTACACTGATTTAATTATTACATAAAATGCGTACTGATTGATTGCGCAATCATATTTATAACGGGATGTACTGTACGAGGTTTTATTTACAGTATTGTTAAAATAAATAAAAGTTCATCAGATTGATGACGTCAATCAAACA
This sequence comes from Hofmannophila pseudospretella, assembly GCA_947369225.1. Classification (NCBI taxonomy): domain Eukaryota; kingdom Metazoa; phylum Arthropoda; class Insecta; order Lepidoptera; family Oecophoridae; genus Hofmannophila; species Hofmannophila pseudospretella. The sequence continues at coordinate 334,506 of OX376333.1, forward strand.
GCATGGCGGGAAAATGAAGGGTCAAGTGAAAAAAAACATATCTCGTAGAAATGAATACTGATTGATAAAATTTGAATAAAGTGCCTTATTTTTGTAATGTTTCAAAACATCCCCTACTTATAAACAACTCGACAACAAACATTTTAAACAAACTATACTTACAACACAAATAATGGTACAATGAAACTCATATACCATTATTTACAAGCAGATGTCTCTATTAATTCAGTTTTCGAATTCAATACCACCGGCCATCCCTTTCAAACTCAAATAAAACGCTATTCCCGTCTCGCTGCCGACATAATGAGATTCAAAATGGCCAGTATTTCTTTTATTGTAATTCATAAAGTGTTTGGATTGCGTAAATAAAAAAAAAGAGTGTATTATTTTAATGAAATTTTTGGTCTGTGGGCGTAGCCTTTGTGCCTCGGATAAAAGAGAATTGAAGGAGGTACATTTTTGCCATTCTTTGTGCGGTTTTTTCTCGTGGAACGGTTTACATTGGTCTTTGTGTTCAGTGAGCCAGCTCCTTTGACTGGTGTCTACTCAATGTAATGTAAAGATCGTTTTAATGGTTTTGTTGTAGGAGCTTCGGTTTCATTTTTATGATTCTTTTTATTATCTTAATGTTCTTATTTTATAATGTTCAGGTAGTGTGAGAGTGTTTAATAAAAATAAACTTTATGAAATCCTAATATGAAATCGTATTGTTGTTTTACGACAGGTTTTCAAAACAATAATGGGTACCTTATGTCATTTCATTACCGCAATTCCATTCTTATTTTACAAAGGACAATGTTTTTAGCCTAAAATCTGCTAAACAATGTTCTAGCCTAGAATTTATTCCAATAAACCATATTCATTAAATCAAAATTATAGGCACCTCTGAGAATGGTATTATTTCAAATATTATAATTTGTTTCATTATGTATTATATATCAGTATTGCGTTTGTAATAAGAGTTATCGACATAGCTCATAAGATTAGCGAGCTGGAGTGGCAGTGGGCTGGTCACATCTGTCGCAGAACCGACAACCGCTGGGGTAGACGAGTTCTGGAGCGGAGACCGCGTAGTGTGAGACGCTCTCCTGCTATATGGAGCGACGATCTGGATGACAAGAGCCGAAAACCGGGCTCAGTGGCGCGCCCTGGGCGAGACCTATGTCCAGCAGTGGACTAGAGTGGGCTGATGATGATGATGATGATTGCGTTTGTTTGAAATATGTGACGCGAAAATATTATGCCTTTCATATCAAATTGTCACTTTACGGGGTGTGCTGGAGGAGATCTCTCTTAGCGATATGTCGCGCTCTTTGTGCTTCACATGTTTTTGTCTAAGTTCGTAACATATTGTGTACAATTAAGAGTTAATAACAAATAAACAGACTTCCATACCTAAAAAAAAATATTCCGTCAAAACTCCAGAATAATACAGTATTGTATTCCGAAAGTCTAGGTAGGTATACTATTTTCAGGTAGGTAAATAGAATGCAGGTACTTTTGTTGGTTGTGAGTGAATATACTCCTGAACTGATCGACTTCGAATGCACACTATAACCACACACCGCTCCCCCTCCGCTGAACAGTTAAAAAACAATAACCGGGGCCATTAAATCCGCACACGTCACTGAAACCGACTCCTTTCTAATTGCACGTCGCGGAACACAATGGTTTTTTCACGCGACTGTACATTCATGTTCATTTCATAATTATTATTTTTTCAGAAAATTCTTAATAATGTTTTTTCTAGACAGAATACTTATAAAATTAATGTGTTACAATAACTTACACGTACTTATTTTTACCATAGGTATCATATGTACTACTTGACACACGTATTTCGAATGAAAAAACCGGCCTCGCGCACCGAGGGTTCTGAAACGTTTTCTTTTTCATTCTGAAAAAATATGATGTTCAATTTTTTAGCTCAAAATTCATAAATTTTAGACTTCGTTTTATTTTTCCCATAATACATATAACACCTTCAATCATTACTAAATATTTCAGAATTTTTATCGTAAAAAATAATATCATATCTTTAAATTTTTGAAACTTAATTTATTTTTCCTGTATATAATACCTATAGGAAATTATCTATGAGTTCGAATTATTTCAGATTTTTCGGCTTGCAAACTTCGAAGATAAGGGAATGGTAATTTTTTGATTTTTTTTGCCTTAAGTCAAAATTAAAAAATTGTTTTGTAATGTGCAAATAAAGTCCTTTTATATGATACCCCAATTGCCCCACTTTTTTCGACCCCATTTTTCATAAAAATAAAATTATTTCCAAATTTCTTTTACCTACTTGAGATACATGAGGGCAAGTAAGTCCTACAACTGTGCCAAATTTCAAGTCGATACGATAGCTTCAGTAAAGTTCAGTACTTCCTGAGAAAACCGCTGTGACATACAGACAGACAGACACAGAAGCCTTACCATAAGGGTTCCTTTTTTACCGTTTTTATACGGATCACTAAAAATGGAATTGAAAAATGTTAGGTAGGTTTAAAAAAAGTTACAATGCCTATAAAAGGCAGTGCAGTGTACGAGTCGTTCCTTTATTTTATTTGTCTCCTTTAGCCCTTTCTGTGCGCGAGTGTAGTGCCGCTCTTGACTGCTGTGTACTTTACAAAATGTACTTTGGTTGTACTTTTACAATACTCTGACTTTTTGGCGGAAAATGTTTCAAAGAACTGCCAACACAAAGAACTAAAGAATGCTCGCCACAAACAAATAACAAAAGTTGCCTTTGATGAACAAATATGAACGGCACGGTGTTTACTCGTGCTTAAATGTGTTTTAAACACATTTAGTTCTTAGGAAAGGGAAACTGGTTTTCTGCATCGCGGCTGCATGTATACGAATGATTCGTCATCAAAATATTTGAGAATTCATTTTAATTAACTTATTTGCGCCGTTCGGGGTAAGACCTTTTGGGGCCGTGGGGGCCTGGAGCCCACTGCCTCTACCGGGAAACAGCCAAGCGCCTCGTAGAGACATCCCGGGACCAGAAGGCTGGCCTCTACTTTGCTCAGCGTACAAGCCTCACCATACAGCGGGGCAACGCCGCCAGCCTGCTCGGAACACTCCCTGCAGGGAGCGACCTGGGCCAGGTCTTTTACTTGTACAATAGTTGGGTATTTTGTAATTTTAGCTTAAGTATGTATTTTAGTATTACTTTATTTTGAATAAACAGATACACCCATTATAATATATAAATGTCAACATTAATTAAATTTTGATGACGTCACAGCTTATTACTGCGGAAGTCAGTCATTTTGTAATAGCATTTTTCTGCGAGTACAATATGTATTAAAAATAAGGAAACATTAAACGATAGGGTAATACCCCCCCCCCCCCCCCCCCATCCTTGTCCTCAGGTATACATGTGACATTTACAATTATGCTACGATGATGCAGAGTAGTTTACTAGTTAGTTAGTGTCACTAGTTTCCAAGCAACATAATAGTAATTCATTATCTACAAATATCATAGAGAGAAAGCAGTGCATTAACAACACAGCTACTAATTCCTAATGTCACAAGCTACTAGTTCCTAAGTCAAAGCACACCGGGTCCTATATACATGAACAGAACAAAATAGTAACATAAATACCATAGCCGGCTTGTGATGTCACTGAATAACTAAACAGTTAATTTTTAATTTTTAAGATAAACCTCTATGGAAGAATTAGTATTAAGTATTACTCGATACAAAATATAATGATACTTTGTGTACTAGACTTCCTGCAGGAATGAAAAGTATCGTAATAATACCGAGAAATCAGGACAATTGTTCATATCGTATCCATTACAATATGTCATAGCATCCATTACAAAAAATCTTGTAATAGTAACGAGAAATATTGTAATAGATACCTACAACATCCCTCGCTGTGCAAGATTTCTCGTTACCATTACGAGATTTAACTTTCCGTGTGGCTTACTGTCCCAAACATTTTGTAAACGTCTTTTCTCTTGTCCTCAGTTCAGAAGCGCGCGCGCATCACAGAAGTATCCTCCAGCCCGTCGCCCCCAGCAGAACCGGCGCAGGACCCGAAGACCCCCGCCCCCACACCGCCACTAACGACCCCACCCCCTCGCTCGCCCTCCGACCACGAACTCAATGTCGAAGAGGAACTCGAAGACCAATCGGAACCCTCTCTCACCCCCGAGAACCTATCCCTCAAAGAACCCAGAGAAGAACCTATCAAAAAGGAGGACGACGAAAAATGGGAGAGTTCCAACGCAGAGTTCAAGTACAAAATGTTCAGACGCGACAGAAAGGAGCTGCCGGCTGAGGCTCCGGAGGATTCTGCGCCATTCCAAAAGTCACCAGTCGACGTTTTAATAAAGGTGTTTCCTAGACGAAGTCGACACGAGATCGAAGCGATACTAACGAGATGTAAAGGGGACGTGGTGGCGGCCATGGAGACGATGGTCAACGGACCTGACCTGAGCTCCGCGGCGTATAACATGACGCAGGAGTCACCTCCCTACATGCAGAATTATCAATCCAAATCAGCTTTCTCCCCTCTCACCAATCAAAGTTTCAAGTTCTCTCCTTCTAGAAGGTTCCTAACCCCCCCTTACAGTGGTACAGGGTACTTGCCCACGGTAATAAGACCACCTCCAGAATATCTGTCAAGCTTCATGCCTCCGTCGGAGCTGATGTACGGCAGACAGCTCCAAGTGCCATCACCCGGTACTTCACCGGCCTCTGATAATACTAATAATGATGGGTTCTCCGATTAGGGGTATCTGAAATATTGGACGGTGCTCTAAATAAAAGAAGATAGAGTCTTTGAATGAACTAAAGTCGGGACAGAAAACGACGCTCTAAGCCTCGGACTTCATGAGTCCGGTTCAGCCTCGGCTCACAAAGCGCTGATTTCAAGTGGGGGGAGGGCGGAACGCATGTGATCGGTTGCAGCCAACCGACCCGGGGCTGGCACCGGATACGTAAAGTCAGAGGCTAAAACCGTCAGTGGACGAAACGTCCTTGAAGTACAATCTATCCCTTTCTGAGCGATAGCTCTAGATAAAAATGACACGATACTTAAGAAAGCTTAACATTAAGGACGGTTTCTTGCAACTCGCTTAGTTATTGACCAGTAAGACGTGAATTTGAATTGAGATTATTTATTATAATAACAGTTTCATATAGATCTTTGTCTTACAAATAATAATTACTGATTTTAGACGTAAACAATATTTTTAAACATTCCAATTCAATAATTATAGATATTGGCCAATTTCTGAAAATACTTTTAATTGTAAATTAAATTTTGCTTTATATAGAAGGAATATTGTAAATTCTATAATATAGGTTAAATAGTTTGTATATGATACTGAGGGTACGTGAGATTAACGGATAGATATAACAATAATTTTAGATACATTAGTGACATAAATGTTATGTAACAACTTATTTTACAAATCAATATTTTACATGTACAGTACAAGGGAACCTCGCGAAGTGTAACTCTCCGATTTTAATGAAATTTGGCTCAAAAGTAGGTCAGGTCTAATATTGAAATATGACATTCAAAATTTGGGGACAACATCTTCCTTCGGTCCTAATACTTTTATATGAAAACTTAGCTTTTTTATTATTTACTTTAAGTTAACATTCAGTTTGGTGTCTGAAGGTGATAACTTCAACATTATATAATAATAATATTTAACAATACAATTCTCCACTACAGAATCTACAGACACACTTGTGAGCTGGTAAGTTTTTTATTATCTTCAGTCACCAAACTGAAAAAGCTAAGTTTTCATCTCTAACCACCTGGCTTGCAACCTTGGACTATGACAGCACTGAGAAAGCATTGGAAATTGTCCAATGAATAAACACACATATACTAGTTATGCAGTCACACACCCGCACACTCTCACACACCCTAACACGCACCCTCACCATTCCACACCCCCACACCAATACGCACAAATACACACACACTTTCACTCCATGCTTACGTCTTAGTATCTAATGTTAATTAATTTATTTATTTTTCCTTCATAAATCAAAATTGTACCTAAACAGAAGAGCCTAAATCCCGCGACACAGGGTATCCTGGTGCGGGATTTAGAGCATCAACCACTCTTGTACTAATGTAAGTTGCAAAATACATTTATTTGTATTTAAAAGACTTAGTTCCCTCCCCCCTCAATTTGATCTTGGGCCCAAATTTTAAATGCCAGATTTCATTACTAGACCTGCAGGTCAGGTGAGCCAAATTTCATTAAAATCTGAGACTTGCACTTCGCGAGATACCCTTGTAAGATGTACTCGTAAGTAGATCTACATGCTACGTGATTAATTAACAGCTGAAGAAAAACTTGGTGCGGGTTTAGTATCCTCAGTATCTGGATATGGAGCGTCGGTGGCGTCGTGGCCAGGACGTCGGACTCCCATGCAGGAGGTCCGTGTTCGAAACCAGGCAATGCCATGTACCAATGAGTTTTTCGGTTGTATCGAAACACTTACGTACATCTACCGACTGCTCTGACGGTGAAGGAAAACATCGCGAGGAAACCTGCACACTGGGATGATCAGTGTGTGAAATGGGGAAGGCAAACCACCCCATTAAATCTGGCAAGACAGTCTTTCTATGTGATTAATCGTTAGAATGATCACGACCCTCAGCAATGAGGAACACGGTGTAGAAGAAGATCGTCAGTATCTATCTAGAAACTCCTTGAGCCATTATCCAATAAACAATAATTCTAAATTAAAAATTTAAGAAACCCCCGACATACCATTGTGCAGATCCCATTACTTTTTCCTGGTCTTCATCAGATCCTCAAGGTTCCAGATGTCGGAAGCGCACCATGTGTGAACGCACTATTACCGTTCCAGAGATCCGATCATCTGACATCAAAGATACTCCAAGATCTTGGAAACCACTGGTCCAATTTTTATCAGACCTAGCTAAGAATAATAGCTAAGAAAAATACTCTTGACAAAAAAAACCGGGTCTAAATCTGATTATCCGTTGTTACGTTATGATACCACAGACAAACACAAACAGACAGACAAACAGACAAACGTGTTAAACTTATAACACGCCTCCCTCAATCGGGGGTTAAAATATAGATTATGGTAGATATTGATTGATACTAAATTACTTAGTAGATTCCGGTGCAACGCGTTGGATTCTTCAACCGTTTTCTGTAAATAATTACGAGTATAATTCAATTTTACTACAACAGTAAAATACTGAATCTGTATACGTATTCATGAAATAAGTATTTTATTCCGTAAATGAACAGTCAGTGTCATTAAAATGCAATTTAAATTGTGTATTTTAGACATAAAAAGGATCATATTCTGTTTGGAAGTCATCATGGCGCGCGTGACGCCAATATTTGTAATAGACGATACGTCATATTAACACGTTCGCGCGCGGTACTTTTACTCATCTTGGCAGTACCAATCTTCACTGCCGTACTGCATAAAATTAATGTAAGTAAGTTATTGCATACCATCACTAACTGCTGGTGCCGTAATACGATACATAGAATAGCTGTCATGTCCGTACTGTCAATGTGTAAGTACCTGTGTATGTGTGAGTCGAGTCCAAAAAGGAACACCTATAAATCCCGCAGTTTTGCCAGTAAACACAAAATGCACTCTTTGCAGAATGGCCGTGGCCCTCCCACTGCCATACTGCATAAAATTGATGTAAGTAAGTTATTGCATACCATCACTAACTGCTGGTGCCGTAATACGATACATAGAATAGCTGTCATGTCCGTACTATCAATGTGTAAGTACCTGTGTATGTGTGAGTCGAGTCCAAAAAGGAACACCTATAAATCCCTTAGTTTTGCCAGTAGATACAAAATGCACTCTTTGCAGAATGGCCGTGGGAGGGGCCTACGTACCAAGTGCATAGAAAGTCGTCACCTATAACCGTAGTGCTTTTAAGAAAGGTGTAAAGATTTGCCGGCGATGACAGTACTGTAATTTTTTTAAACTCAATTTAACGGCATTAGCCGTTACCGCGCGCGAACGTTAATTTTACAAATAATTATAAACAAACAACGTTTTTATTAGAATGACTATTTCTAATCATCGTATTTCAATAAGTATCAAATAACAATATTGAATGGAAATAATTACTTACTAATATTTATTTTAAAATATCTAAAAATAATTATTTCGAAATATTTGTAAAAAAATATATTTTTTCTGAAAACGTCTCATTATTTTGTCTTCTTTCTGTCAGTCTTCAAACATGATACTCGTAGCTAATTTAGTGTTCAATAGTAAATAAATATAGTTATTTTGTAAATACTTGATAATTAATTACGTAGTAGGTAACGGTAGAGTTAAACGCGTAACCGTAGAGTTTAGAGGAGACAATTATTGTGTTGTAAAATATTATGTAACGAACAGTAATAAACGTGCTCAATAAATCAAGTCATTAATTCAAAATTTGGTATTTTATGTTCTGCCATTAATAAATAAGTAAAAGAAACCCTCGGCCTCGACTATAATCTGAGATATAATTGTATGATAACTAAATGTTTTTGGCCCATTATTTTTATTTCATCTTTTTAGTTTATTTTTTCTCTCCATAAATATCAATTGCAGTCTAAATTAATGTATATCTGTGAAATGAACCAAAGTATGTAATTTGACGGAGGTATGTGAAATTAACAAGTCAAATTCCATATAAGGGGCCATTTATGTGTCTAGACTAGTTGTTGAATTTTTTCCAGAATATCTCTCACTGATCTATAGTACTTTTTAGTGTTATTGTCGGTAAAAGGCAAATTTATCAGCAACGGAATTGTAGTGTTCATACATTACGTCACACATTAAGGGGGAGGGGGTCAACAAAGTGTGACATCGTGTGACAGGGGGCGGGGGGAGTCATAAGCTTCGTGACGTCACATGCGTAAATCTAAAAGAAGTCATAATTAATATAAAAGAATGGGTTCAAACCATCTAGACCGCCTAGATTGTATTAATCGTTTTGTACGCATTGTATCACACTAATTTTGTGCAATAAAGAGTATTCATTCATTCATTCATTCAAGTCCATGGACACGAGATGATTACATTTTGAATCGATCATTATGAAAAAAGATTTTTAGTAGACATATAAATATTTTTTTAGTAGACATATATAAATATTTTTTTTAGTAGACATAAATATTTTTTTTAGTAGACATAAATAATTTTTTTAGTAGACATATATAAATATTTTTTTTAGTAGATATATAAATAATTTTTTTAGTAGACATATATAAATATATTTTTAGTAGACATATAAATAATTTTTTTAGTAGACATATAAATATTTTTTTTAGTAGACATATAAATAATTTTTTTTAGTAGACATAGGTATATAAATAATTTTGGAAGTGCTGTTTTACTTTAATAATTTCTAAATTTAAAATTGCAAAATATGTGACGTCACACCAGGAAAGGGGGGTCACACAAATGTGACCACATGTGACCCCTCGCGTCCTGATGGGGGAGGGGGGGAGGGGCCTCAAAAAATCATGAAATTCGTCTGACGTAATTTATGGATAGCCCCTAAGTAGTATTTCATAAAATAGTCCCCATAAACTAAATCTAATTTAGTACTAAATTCACAAACCAGAGTAGAGGTTGCATCGATTTGTTTCTATTTACAGGGTGTAATAAAAGATCTGTAAAACACCCGTAGGCACGAAGCGTGCAGTTGCAGGCTAAATCCGACGCAACGTTAAATCGTCAACCACGAGTGACGTCCCGACGTCTAACGTCTGCTCGAGGTCCGCACGCAGCACTGCACGTCAACTCCACGTCACCGACGTCACTAAGACTCAATACAAAGCGGCCGCTGAAGGGCTATAGACGCCGAGGGATGCGGGACGGTTGTGCCGGACAAATTGGATGCAATGCAAGATGTGTGCGGACTGTGAATGCTTCAACTGACGATTATTGAGCAGTAGTGCATCTGATTTCTGTTTAAGAAAGGGATTTTAGGCTACTTTTCTGTATCGGAACTTCTCTATAGTTATATAATTTGTTGCCTAAAAAATAAAATATTTTTATTTATATCAGGCGCTGTATGGGCAGCAGTGTAGTGATTGAGAACTTGTGTATCCCGTTGAGGCTGACATGTTGCAATAATGAGCCGATGTCCTAAATAAAAACAGATTTAAACAAATCCAAGTCAAGGTGAAATCTACCAATCATATTGATTGGTACGGTGGATCCGCACGGTGGATGTCACGTACCTACTTGTGGAAGACGAGGCCTGTGCTTGAAAAGTGAGGACGTTAATATTGATGACGAAAGTGAATTAAAAAAACTATTAATTTCCTGTCAACGAATGCCAATTATCTTGGTATTTCCATCAAGGTACGCGTTGTAATATGGCCGAGATCTTCGAGCTCTATACCTACATTTAAAGTAACATACATTGGTAAGATTCTTATATTAGTTTGAAAGTTAAGTTGACATACAGATGCCATATTCCGGTTCAGCAGAAACTGCAGTTATCATAAACACACACAGTGACGTCGCAACGTCAACTCGACGTCGGGGAGCGGTCACTCGAGCGAGCGGGCTGCTGTATGCGCGACTCTTGCTCGACTGGATAGACGTGTAGTAGACGTCAGAGTGACGCGCGGGACTCCGGGACACACGCAAGAGGGGGTGGACGACCTGATAACTAATCTTTGGCGTAGGTATTATTTAAGATGTTCTGAATGTTCTTTCTTTCAATATTCCATTGACAGTTTGAACTAAGGATTTGATGACATTCTTACTTCAAAATTTGAATTGTACCGTTTGTCTATAAAAACGGAGTGCGTTGGGCCTTAGAATACAAACTCTATTTTACACGACAAAAAAATTAGATTACATAGCAATTATGGACAATACCCATTATACCATGTCATCAATAAACCGTGATAGGGAGCTCTAGAATCGACCCCGAAATCTCTTGTACAGTCGGCCACTAATTTAAGTACCTATACCATCTGTAAAAAAATTACGATTTATACTCAACCTACCTGCGCTGTACCTACTCATTTCAGATCCTCATGAAGTGTTGGGTGGGTTTACTTGTGGTCGACTGTACAAAGGGCAAGCACTACCGACTATGGTAGAACCTAGTCTGGAGCTAGATCTATATCCAAACGTTCTAACACAAGATAACGTCAGTTAGCTAGCCCTGTCGAAGCGCCGGACAGTGTTCCTAGACAGCCTAGGGCTTTGTGTGAGGCGCATGTGGGCAGACGCTAGTCTAGTCTAGGCGTAATTATAGATCTGAATTCTAGACACAATGCATGGCTAATAGCTCTGTGGTCAATGGGGGCTTGAGATAATTGACAATTTCAAACTAGATTATGTAACAGGTATTGTTTTATTCTTTGGGGTGTCAGGAGAGAGACGAGCAAACAGTCCATGTGTTAAGTATGAGGTCACCGTCGCTCATAGACATTTCAACTCAAGTCACTGTAATGTTATTAGGGGGTTTCCGATGTGCTGCTGACCTAGAGGATTTAGATGAAGTGCCTCATGTGCCGGTATTTTCTATCACAAATACTTAATTGCTATACATAGTAAACCTTAGACGGACAGCATGACTTTTTTATAAATATTTTTATCTTTTTATTTTTTTTATTTACTACTATACCCGCATTTGACCTCGATCTCGCCTGATGGTAAGCGACGATGAGGTCGACGATGGAGCATGCGGGTCCAGTAAATGCCTATTCACTCTGGCCTTGAAGATCCCAAGGTTGTAGGTTTCGGGAAATACAGACGCCGGCCGGCTGTTCCATTCCTTAGCCGTTCGCATAATGAACGAAGAAGCAAATCGCTTCGTACGAGCAGATGGGATATCAACAACATAAGGATGGAGCCCCTCCTCGCGCCTGGTAGTCCGAAGGCGGAATGGAGATGCTGGAATTAGGTCGAATTAATATAGGAATTAATATAGGCTAAGACAAACAGGCAAACAGCTACCTGACGGTAAGTGGTCACCGTCCTCGCCTAGAGACAAACCCGACCGGCAAAAACGTTCGCCACAAAATATACAGGTTGTAACAAAAAAAAGTCTATAGTCTCGAATTGCTCAGTATCCATAACTGAACAACTTTCACAACAGGGTCAAATCTGAAATCGCAATAAAAAAATCAGCTTCTTCACACATTTCGGTCGTGCAGTAGTACTTCTTGGTCTTTTGTATGGAACAGCTGATATTTTTTCGCGATTTCAGAGTTCGGGAAATAGGGGTTTTTTGTTACAGCCTGTATAATGGGTCGTAATCTTCATCAATTTTTTTGGATGGTGACCATGCAATTAACACACATGTCTGCTGGTGACAACTCACTCGAAAACGATTACATCAAACCAAAGCAATTGTCAGAACGATTTAATCCAGAACTTGAACCCTTAACTAACTACAGTTAAATGCTAACTACAGTTAAATAATCTCTGTTATCGGCACGTGGCGGCGGACGAATTAGTTTAATTTAAATTTAAACCGGCGGTTAACTTATTGTTTGTCGGTTTTGTGAAATTAGGGTAGGTAAAGTTAGGGGTTGGAAACGGATTTCTGGTTTTTATTGTAGTTGGACGGCGTGGGAAGTGTCCTATTGATTAAATTCTACAGTTTAATGATGTATCTAATTAATACATAATTATGTTAGCAAAAAGGAATACAAGTGTAGTGGTAGATCTTGATGTGAAGGATCGCCTGGGGTGGTACCACCCTCTTATCTATTTCTGCCGCAAAGCAGGAACGTACATTTCTGTGTTTCGGTTTGAAGGGTAAGAGAGCCAGCGTTATTACCGGCACATGAGGCATTTCATCTTAGTCCTCAAGGTTAGCAGCGCATCAAAAATCCTCTAATATTAATACAGTGAAGTCTATGTGCGACGGTGACCACCAAGTGGCTGATAGACAGTGGCAGACGCTCTCCCTATTTAATAAAAATACAAAAAATAGTTATTATTTCCAATTCCAGCTTAAACTAATATACTTGTACCAGTCTAAATCTAGAAAAAACTGCAGCAACATAACCTCACCTAACTTTGTTATAGGGGAGCAGACGAGCAAACGGGCCACCTGGTGGTAACTGGTCACCGTCGCCCGTAGACATCTCACCTCGCTTTAATGTTATATTAGAGGGTTTTCTTACTAACCTTGAGGACTTGGGGTTACCTAGATGAGTGCTTCATGTGCCAGTGGGTAATTACGCTGGCTGTCCTACCCTTCAACTCGGAACACAGCAATGCAGCAAACATTGCCACTTTGCGGCAGAAAAAGGGTGGTACCATCCCGGACTGATTGCACAGTCATACCTGGGTACCTACTTACGTCTATTCACTAACTTAAACTGAACTGAAAATCTTCTATTAGACGGAGGCCGTCAAAGAAACGCGGTACACTGAGAGAAAGCACAACCTACCTTTTTCCACCAAAATTACTCCACCAAAAGGTTGTCTGTAAGAGATCGCTCTTAGCGATAAGACCGCCTAGATTGTATTAATCGTTTTGTACGCATTGTATCACACTAATTTTGTGCAATAAAGAGTATTCATTCATTCATTCATTCAAAGCTTGTTTGATTTAGACCATATAAAATATAAGGTCCTTTTTTATTAGTAGCAAATATTTGGAGGGGGGTATGTGCTGGTCATTTGTACCACTTTACACGGAAAAATAACCCTGTTACTTGTATGAAAACTTTCCATACTAAAGAAAAATAAACACCATTATTTTGTGCCTTGGTGCATAAACTCATCCATGCCGTTAATTTCAGTGTTAGAATAGCAATAATTCATTCATTTGTAGAATTTTCAAACAAACAATATTGTCGTTTTTCTCGAAAATGGAAAAAGTAAAAAAAAAACAATTGTTTCCCCTATCGTTATTGTTATAACTTATAACCTATAGATGACACCCTAGAAATATTTGCCTATATATTATAATGTTTTTTTTTAATGATTTGAACAAATTACTCGATAGATACGACAAAGAAAAAAAACTAAAAAGCAATAAACAATAAAGGTTGTCTGGAAGAGGTCGCTATTAGACCGCCTAGATTGTATTAATCGTTTTGTACGCACTGTATCACACTAATTTTGTGCAACAAAGTGTATTCATCCATTAATTCAATAAGATCTTGGTTGAAGTGAACAAGCTTTTCTTTCAGTGAATTAACAAGACGTGAACGCAACGTACCGTGAACTATAGCTACTTATATACGTATATGTAGGTATACTTAAACCTAAGCTATATATATCTACATGCGAACATACAGCTAACACTATCTAGGTATTATAACAATGTAGAGACGAGACTCCAAGTCGAAACTCAATAAATTAGCAAACTTCCCGCTCCATTGTTCACACTCCGTATCTCAGCGCCACACTGTGCACACTGAACACTGAACCGGGCCCGTTTCTACTAATACAGTGTCATCTCAATATTAACTTTTATTTTTAACCTTAAAGTACATTTTTACAACGTCACGTTTTACTCCACCACCGCTTCGTAAGGTGCTGTAGCTGAAAGGAAAGAAGCGGCGCAAGAAACTTTCAGTAGCACATCTTTTGAAATAAATATATCTTACAATAATTATGAATACAATCATATATGTACACAATGTGCAGAGCTGGAGCTGGATTTAGGACCAAGCCTCTTTATCATTTAAGTAGTCATTTATTTTATAATAACCCCTTTTTACATAAGATCCGTCTTATATGGGTTTTAAATGATTTCTCTGTCATATTTATTACAGTATCAGGTATCTTATTATAAAATCTTATAAATTTAAGAAATGTTAGAGAGCCTTAGAAAAAATTTGAAGTGTTTTTTGCTATTTTCTCGAAAAACATGCACGTTTTGCACTTAGTGGCCTTCCTAAAACAGTGGAATCGAGCCCAGAACGGAACTGAACGGCCGGCTGCGGGTTATTGTGTAACTTGCCGTATAAATTATACTCTGTACAGGCAGCGGTCGCATCGGTGAGTTCACGGCACATTGACGATGATAATGTTCCAGTATAAGGTTCAGTTTCTGGTTTAAAAAAAAGGTTTTTTTATGTAAAAGGAGTCAACAAAGTACGAGTAATATTGATTACTTATTATATATGCTGTTTCCCTTAGTAACGTCGACGTCTAATGAGGAACTAATTCGTGACGTTTTCAGATTCTTAAAAGACGTTTCGTTTTGGTCAAAGTAGCACCTACTCTACTTCACTCTACATTATCCTTTGTGTCCGACCGAAGGTCGATTTCTGGCCGAAGCCGATTATTCGGCTATCGGCCGAAGCCGAAGGTTTAAAAGCACTAAGAATTTTGTTCAAGATTTCATACAAGCTAATTTGATTTGATTTTAAATCTTTAAAATTGAAGGTTTTATATCGACTGTATAATATAATATAGAAAGGTAATTTTAATCTTCTCTAGAAGTTGATCTAGTGGTCATCAAAATTACCTTGCGATTTATGAAAAATAATAACATTTCGAAATGATAAAAGTAAAAGTAAAAGTTAAATGGTAAAAGTTCGTTCGAATTCGTCGTTTGTTAGGAACCTTCGGCTTCGGCCAAAACTTCGGCCCATTTTGGAAAGCCGAAGGTTCGGTCGGACACTAATTATTTTTCACTTTGAAACTAAAATTATAGCATAACTCTCCCGTCGATAATCCCCGAGGGGGTAGACACAGTAACCACCTTCATCAGGCAGTTCCCACTTTTCGCTGTAAGATTTGGTGGACAGACGTGACAGGTGGCGTGCCTAATGAAACTAAAATTACTACTTTACTAAGATTTACTTAAATAAAGTAGTAACTTTAGTCGAATTGAGAACCTCTTCTTTTTTGTCGTCGGTTAAAAATACTACTTTAGTAAGTTTTTTGATTTAATCGGCACTTTGTCTGCAATATAAAATACCATCATTTTCAATGTGATCATACCTTTATCTGACTTCGCCATAATTCAATACTTTCTTCTCACTTAGCTACCTCTATTACAATAAGTTCCCTAGACGGAGACAGACATATACCTCCTGCAACGAGCGTGAGAGAGACGGAAACCCATTGTGCAAGTCTCTGCTTCCATCGATAATTCTGATGGAAAATTGTAAAATTTCCAACGAAGTTTGAGTTATTAAGCTGACTAGAACAACCACCTAGATTTCTAAAGAAGAAACCCGCGTTTGACCTCACTCTCACCTGGTGGTAAGTGACGATGAGGTCGAAGATGTAGCCCACACGGGTTCAGTAAGTACTGACCTCTTCTATAAACAATGCGGAACACATCGACGACGAAGCGAAGATATTTGACGACATGTTTTTTTAAGAGTGTGTAAAAATATGGATTTGTATGAGAAATTCAAGAGTTGCAAAACGAAAGATGAAGGAAGAAGGATGATGAAGGTGCAAAGCTTAAGAAAAAAATGTCTTACAACTGTGAAGAAACAGATACGAGTAGTTACTAGTGTAACGATGTCGACTTCATCGTCCATATCAACCTCCTTGCCATCAATTTCAACCTCATCGTTAGCGTTTATCTCACCTCATTTCGTGTTGGCATCTTCATTTCTTCATATTTCCAAAATTCAAATCATATTCCCATTCCATTTCCAAATTCCATTATTCCATTAATTTGATTGTTTTCACTTCCTCTCTGTATTTTGTCCTGAACGGACGTATATCCGTTTTATAAAATGGTCTCCTACTACTACCTATTTTCTACTATTGTGTTGTTCTGTTCCTGATAAATATAATATCTACTATTACCAAGTTCTTCTATTACTTCATCTGCACACTGTCCTAGAACCCTGCTAGCCGGCACCTAGAGGGCAGACTGTAGCACTAGATGGAGCGACGATCTGCGCAAGGTGACTGGCAGCGACTGGACGAGAAGAGCCGAAGATCGTGCTCAATGGCGCGCCCTGGGAGAGGCCTGAGTCCATGTGTGGACTGGAGTGGGCTGCTGATGATGATACAAGTAGTTATGTTAGGCACAGGTAAGTATTCCGACAGAACACAATGATTTAAATAAATGATAATGATTTTTTAATTTTTTTTACTACTAAATCTTAGACATTTTTAATGGTATGGAAAGGAGACGAGCAAATGGACCTAAGTAAACCTGGTGGTAAACGGTGACCATCGTATTCTCACCAAATGCTATGCTAAGGTAAATATCTAAATTTATTGAAATAATATTTTGCAAATAAATCTTTGTAAGAAAACAGTTGAGGGTAGATGATGGCGTAGTGGTTATAGCACGCAGGATTCTCGTGCAGATCTGGCGGTCTGGAGGTCTGGGTTCGAAACAATGCAGTGTCATTTTTCAAAGACTTACGTAATTTACCGACTGCTCTAACGGTGAAGGAAAACAACGTGATGAGACCTGCACGCTGAGATGACCAGTGCGTGACATGGGGTAGACACAAAAGATCCTCAAGGGTCGAAGTGCCACTAGGGTTATCCCGGCGCCCTGTCACAGGATAAGATATAAGATAAGAAAACAGTTTCTAACACCTGTTTTGCAGTCATAGGAACAAACCGAGAAGCATGAACATTGCTACTTACAAACAAGCTGTGTTGTAAGTAAAACAGGGCCGGAATGAGTTAATTAAATAAAATCCGTGAAGTGTCGCCAGTGTCGGCCGCAGGCGCGATAAATACCCGCGAATAAACAAAATAAAACAACAACACAATCCCGAGGGTTAGAGGGGAGGGGAGGGGAGACCGGGCGGGGGGAGGGGAGGTGGGGGAGGGCAGGGGGTCAATAATAAAAATAATTACCGAGTGAGTGCCGGTGACAGGACAGCTTAGCGGGGTAAAATGAGTAGAGGCGGCTTTTGTATGTAACTTTTTTATTTTATACTGCTCTACATTTAGGAGACGAGGTCCAAAGTGTCTGGCCAGACATATTTTTAGATTTTCCACTTATGATGAAGTGTCCGCTGCGATTTTCATTTTTGAAGACTAAACTTTTGATTATTTTAATACCGGGATAGAAATGATAATTGAACGATCCGAAAAGTGTGTTGAAATAGATGGAGACTACCTATATTGAGAAATAAAAATAGTTCCTTTAGTGTCCCGTTCCTTTGTCAGACTGGAAACTTTCGGACGGTCTGTGGTTTTCGCTCGGTCGTACCTAGTATTTTAAACTGGAAATAGATGGACATCACCTACGAAGTCAAATATCTAGGATTGGCCTAGATTTTTGTAGTCTGTGATGCACCACGATAGAAGCTATGGAAGGTTTGGCTCTCACACGAGTAAGTACATCACAGATTGTAAAAATATGCAGATTATAAGTATGTTCTCAAGCAACAGTAAGCATGAATGCAACGACACGGGACAAGAGTTTGCTAGGAATTACCATGACAGATATTCCTGGCGCAGTATGTGCTGTTTATTGTGTTCTTTGTGAATGTTACGGGAGAGGTACACGCCAACAGGATATTTTAGAATTGAAACTATAGTGAGACAATTAAAACTATACGTAACCAAGGCCTTCGAAACAGGCCAAAACTAGTCGTACGACTTTCGACTTTCATCAGTGAGTAATCCATACTTGAATTAATGAATGAATGGATTATAATTTATTTGCACACACATAACACATATATAATAACATACGCTTCTCCATTAATTAAATCATCGCCATTTCTTTTTTCCTCCATTGCTCCAGTAGGTAACAGTTTATAGTTTGAAGTACCTAACCTAAATACATACTCGTATGTCGTTCCAGTTAATTCATCACTTGTTACAATCTGCCCTCTAGGTGCCGGCTAGCAGG
Organism: Hofmannophila pseudospretella; assembly: GCA_947369225.1. Classification (NCBI taxonomy): domain Eukaryota; kingdom Metazoa; phylum Arthropoda; class Insecta; order Lepidoptera; family Oecophoridae; genus Hofmannophila; species Hofmannophila pseudospretella. Next base: position 353,296 of record OX376333.1, read on the forward strand.
GTTCTAGGACAGTGTGCAGGTGAAGTGATAGAAGAACTTGGTAATAATAGATATTATATTTATCAGGAACAGAACAACACAATAGTACTCGTAAAAATAGGTAGTAGTAGGAGACAATTTTATAAAACGGACACACGTCCGTTCAGGAGAAAAATACAGAGAGGAAGGTGAAGACAATGAAATTAATGGAATAATGGAATATGATGTGAATTTTGAAAATATAGATGAAGAGATGAAAATGCCAACACGAAATGAGGTGAGATAAACGCTAACGATGAGGTTGAAATTGATGGCGAGGAGGTTGATATGGACGATGAAGTCGACATCGTTACACACTATTTCTTTTTTTCTCCATTGCTCCAGTACAATCAGTTTCCGGTTTAAAGTAAGTATGTGTTTCAGAAAGTTTAGAAAGGAACCGCTTCCACTCTTTCCCGCCGCGTTTGTATCGTGAATATAAAATTGTGTTCGAGCCACAAGTATAGCGAATTAATCGAAACACCACTACAATCACCCGCACCCTGCACCCCGCACCCTGCACCCCGCACCCCGCACCCCAACGTCAAGGGGTGAGGTTGATTGCGATCCGTGTCACCTTAGCGGTAATACACGATCCGTACGGAATTGAGAATGTACAAGTAGATACAGATTAATACTTTATTGCACCCAAGACATTTACATAGGAAAGGAAACATAGAATAAGTGTACAAAGGCGGCCTTATCGCACAGAGCGATCACTTACAGGCAACCTAGGCGATAGAAGAATTATTAATAGGTTACCGGAAGTATATTGCAGGAAAGTGAAATATGAAATATTTATTAGTTTATATACTTTTAATACATAAGTCAAGCTCGATTACCGAAATACTATGATCCTAGCCATAAAACTATACATATAATATAAAAAAAATATATATTGATAAGTACATAATAATGGGAGCGTCGGTGGCCTAGTGGCTGGGACACCGGACTCCCGTGCGGGAGGACCGGGTTCGAAACCGTGCAGTGCCATGTGTCAATGAGTTTATCCGATTTTTCCGAAGACTTACGTACATTTACCGACGAAGGAAAACATCGTGAGGAAACCTGTACACTGACATGACCAGTGTGTGAACTGAGGAAGGCACTAAAGATCCTCAAGGGTCGAAGTGCCGCTGGGGTTATTCCCGGCTCCCTATCATAAGATAAGAATATATAAATATGTAATGAAACAATAATGTCAACATAAAAACGGGCCACGTGATGGTAACTGGTCACCGTCGCCCGCAGGCGTCTCACTTCACTATAATGTTAACATAAAAACGGGCCACGTGATGGTAACTGGTCACCGTCGCCCGTAGGCGTCTCACTTCACTATAATGTTAACATAAAAACGGGCCACGTGATGGTAACTGGTCATCGTCGCCCGTAGGCGTCTCACTTCACTATAATGTTAACATAAAAACGGGCCACGTGATGGTAACTGGTCATCGTCGCCCGTAGGCATCTCACTTCACTATAATGTTAACATAAAAACGGGTCACGTGATGGTAACTGGTCACCGTCGCCCGCAGGCGTCTCACTTCACTATAATGTTACTAGATAAAGAGTTTACGTTGCGCTGCTGAGGGCTTGATGGAGTGCCTCATGCCGGTATTACGCTGGCTCTCTCACCCTTCAGACCGGAACGAAGAGATGACATCATTACCCCGGGCTGACAGCAATAAGGGATGCTAGTTTCCAGTCGTAGTACCGTATTTTTAACCAAATGCTTTGAAAAAACCACTCGTGATATACAAAGCAAGTGTTTGTCAACATTTTCTTGAACAATACGAGTAGGTACCTATAGATATTGTAACGTACGCCGAAGGCGTTTCCGAAAGATAACATCTGAAGCAACCTTACTTTTTTATCGCTACAATACAGGCTGTAACAAAAGTCGATATACATTTTATGAAATGAAATGAAATTTATTTGCCAGAACATAGTGAAAATTACAAGTGATTTTAAAAGCTTAGGTATCTGTTCTGCTGTTTGTTAGTGTCATTGGGATACTCTTTTATGGAGTAATAACATTTGTCTAGAAGCCACTTGGAAATATTAGTTTTAAATTGGCTAGCGGGACCATTTTAAGGCGACTAGGCACATTATTGTACACTAAAATTATAGAAGGAATTCTTTTTATACATGTCTAGGTACTCTGGAACTTGGCAAATAGAGACCTATTTTAATGTCTTATTTGTTAGTATTCAAAAACTCGTTCATAATGTGCGTCAAAACGTATAGCAAGCTTCCGGATGAATTTGAAACAATGTAAATTAATAAACTTAAATTTACTCTGAAACCATGGCTTGTGGAAAGATGTTTTTATAGCGTCAAGGAATTTTTAGACGGTAAACGATAATTTTGTGGTTGCTGATTGTATATTTAGATTTTTATTGGATTATTATTAAATAAATGATTGTATTAATATTATTCTCACAGCATTAATTAGTGGACACTTTGTAAATTTATTATTATTGACATTGTATAAATTTTAATGAAATTCCCTTTATCTTTTCTGTTTTCTTCTCAAAATCCGTATAAACATTATTAACTTGTGAATTCGGTGTATATGCCTGTGAAGGTAAAGTTTAGTGTGACATGTTTATGCAACTATATCTGCAATATTTGTAATTATTACATAAACTTTTACACGATACATCTTATATTATATCTTATCTTAAAGATATTGAAGAAAAAAAACAATTCAAAAAATTACAAATTATGCATTAGTTGATAATTATGAAGATTTTGTGATCTCTTGTAAATCTTGAAATAGATATTGGAAAATTAAAGCCTTCATCATCATCACAGACGCTGCAGATTACCATTATCTCGTGACATTCCTTCAGGAGGGGTAATGTAAACGTTGCAGTATATTTTAAACGCACCATTATATTTCTGTCCTTTTATTCTGTATAAACTTTCAAATATCCTGGAAGATTTGTTCTTTGAAAAAAAAACCCTGATAACTTGACTCTGATTTGTTTTATTTGTCAGTCGAGAGGTGAGACCACGCCACATTTTCTCCGTACTCCGTAATATTCAGTAATCGGTGATAATGTCCCTCAGTTACTTTGTTACACCCTGTATACAAAGAAATGATAGTTTAAAATAACAATTGTATCTTTTTAGATGCGGTTTTATAAAGTCGTATCGCCCCCGTGTCTCCCACGTGAGTGATCCAAAAGGTAAAGGATAGGGGTTGTTACAGGTGTCGTTAGCCGTTTTTTAGCTAAACTAAACATTTTTTAGCTAAAGTGTTGGTGAAAGAATTTGTCCCACGGTTCTTATGTGTTACGGGCTTGTGGTAAAGTACAATGGATTTGTTGTTGTAATAATGTGAAGAGTGGTTGTTTGTTTGTTTTGTTTATATTAATAATAAATAGGATTGGGTTAGGTTAAATGAAATACCTTTTATTTTATTAGCGTAAGTATATGAGATGTAGAAACCGCATATTTCAGTTATTTTTACAGCATAATGTCTTGTGGCGACGCACGACGCGCGCCACTACGATACAGTACCTTCTCACATCGGCGTAGAACGCGCTATCGAAATTTTCCTAGGACTTCGTATGTATACGAGTTCCAAACATCCACAGTTGGACCAGCACATCTGGTCACCAGGCACAACACCCCGCCTGGTGGAAGATCTTCCCTTTCCCTTTCATTCAACTGACATTACGTCATCCATGTCCTCACATAGCGCGTACCCACAGTCTTATGGCATTCTGCTGTGGGGTCGAGTGGCTGATATTGAAACCATCTTCATTCTACAGAAGAGGGCAATTCGTCCAATATACAATCTACGTTGCAGGGACTCTCTGAGGGAATTGTTCAGGGAGATAAATGTACCGACTGTCGCGGGTCAGTATATTTATGAAAATATTATGTAAGTACGCAAAAACTTACAGTTGTTTCCGAAAAACTGCGATAATCATAAGTTCAAAACCAGAAACAAAACCTTTTTCTACCAAAATTACTCCACCAAAGGTTGTGGAAGAGATCGCTCTTAGCGATAAGACCGCCTATATTGTATTAATCGTTTTGTACGCATTGTATCACACTAATTTTGTGCAATAGAGAGTATTCATTAATTAATTCAAAAACAAACTTGCAGTCCCACGCTTTAGACTTAGTAAAGTAAACACATCATTTATGGGTCATGGAAAAAATTTAAGACCCATATAAGACTGATTTGTATAGTAGCCTATTTTTGTAAAATTATACAAGTGATACTAATTTGCGGCAACATGTTGTCGATTCAGAATTAATATTTTTCTATAAGCTTCGTTATGTGTTGCATTAATGTAAGATATCATCATCATCTATGATCGGAGTAGGTAGAGCTGTTTTTGGTACTTGCCACATACGGTCATAATATGGATAAGTATGCCCAATAATCCCGGGATTTCCGGGATTGAATAAATATATTATTCAGATTTTTAACGTTATATTTGTTTTGATACACATTTAAGATTGGTGGCGAAATAAAATTTTTTAAGATTCATGGCGCTTGTGTACCTATGGTAGTGTTTTAACTTCTTCGTAAGTTCACAATTTAAAAAAAATCGTAATTCGCCGAGTAAGGGCGAGGTTTATAAAAGTAATTTACAACATTTGCTCGATAACTAAAACGGGATCCCGAAATCATATCCATATTAATATAACCTTTGAAGACATTGACCCGAAAGAGCTCTACCTACTCCGATCCCTGATCATCATCATTGAAAAAGATTTGACACATTGACTGTATTGTTGCTATACAGAGGCAGGCCCAGGTACTTGTCTAAATACTACCGTCTAACGTCTAGCGTCTAAGTACGTCTAAGTTTTCCAGTGAAAATATCTAAACCTGTTCACTTTCTTAACGAGTGTACTATTCCCTAATTTAAACAATACCAAGCGTAACATTTTCATTAAAACCGGCCCTCTAGTTACAGAGAGATTTAGAGACAAATCCACATACATACATACATACATACGCGCCGAATTAAGAACCTCTTCTTTTTTTATCGTCGGTTATAAATAGGAACTGGGTGTTCAATCACTCATTATAATAATTTACGGTTAACCTAGCTAGAGGAAATGGGGAGATAAAGTACATTTTTGACATCACTAGTGAACTTAAGCGAACAGAATGAAGCGGTATTCTGTAAATATTGTGCATTTTAAGTTACGCTTTGAAAAATAATTTTTCTTTATAATTCAAATTATTTATTAATTCGTAAATACAGGTTGCACAAGTTGTAACATAAAAGTATGGATATCTATATTTAGCTATAACAACATACGAATTTTTTCTTAATAATTATAACAAAAGAATTATAACTATAGTAATTATTATTTACATTAAATTTTACATTTAATGATATGCTAAATTTCGTCAATAAAAAATAAAATAAAAGACTTATGAAAAGCCTTAGTCAAAAATTCCGCCCCGCATCGACCCCGGCGCAAAGGTCTCCATGACGCTCGCGGCATTGCCACGCTGAATCGCCACGGCCAACCTCTGCACTAAGAACGACCCGGAGCGGGGGTCACAGCCCCTCTCTCTAAGCCGACGGCCGACCTCCCTGACAAAATCCTTTCCCTCCGCCCCAACAACCTGTCGTTTCAACCGCAAATGGGACAAAAACGTAGTTTTGCTCCAGAGCGGCGTACTTCTCCCGTTTTTTTTGCGCCGCTGCTTCGGCTGCTGCCCCGGCTGCCCGCGCAGTCCGTCTGAGGTGACTAGCGGCGAACGTACTGACGCAAGTTGCGTCCCACAGGAGACACCTACCTTGGCGCCAGGGCACCAACGTTAGGCCGTCTGGTCTTTTGCCGTCAGTGCGGCTGAGATCCGGAGGCTCCAGCACGCACGGCACGTTGGCGTAATTTAAGTTATTAAACAAGTAACTAAATAAAAAATTTGAAACCCAATTAAATTCAAAATTAAAACATAACATAAAATGAGATCAAAGTTACTTTATTCAAGTCTCGGTGCCCACTTGAATTACCTAATTGAATAACCCTTTTTTTTCGGGGGGAAACGCTCATGCTTACCTCTTCGCCGCAAGGGGAAGACGAAGAGGTCATGCCGGACTTTTACCGGCCAAAACCCCCCCGGTGTTCCTGCGCACCGCCTGACGGCGAAGCCACGGGAACGCTTGCGCATAACTTCGCCAGCGGGTGTCCGCATTACGGACCCAACTCTGGAGACTCACGTCCCCATTCGGCTTGTGGTGGCGTGCCGGAACACGGGCACGCCAGACCAACTCGAGGACCTGTTATCAGGCAATGACTCCCCGTGTCCATTGCCCGGAGGCCCTCATTAAGGGGGAAGGTGGCGAGCGTGAGCCAGCCGCCTTCGCCCGGTTCTGCTACGGCGGATCGGGTCGGACGTAGGGTCGTCTTCCCTGATCCGCTCCTCGCCTTCCTTCTGCGCCATTACGTGCTCGCAGAAGGCCACCATTAACCTAATTGAATAACCTGAAATAAGTATTTGGACACAATAATCTCTCCAAGTAAAAACCGGAAAATGCCAGAATACATGTCTTCCCATAAGGACGCCCCATAGAGTAACTTATAGGCACCAATTACAAAACCACAGTTAATATTCCAGACAAAGCGTCTCACCAGTGCAGCGACTAAACGCTCGACAAAGGACTGGAGCCCAACAATGTTCGCCACACGGTGCCCATTGACTCCGCATTGTACGTAAAGTGCGTATACGTTAAAACCACTCGACTTATTGTTTTATTATACTCTTTTATTTCATATACTTACATAATACCACCCCTCGATAATTGTTATTGAATTATACTCTAATATAATACTGAAAAGTAATTGAAAAATAGTTTCAAATCGTTTAAAAATAGTGTTTGAGCGGTTTTATTAAGGGTTACATTAGATTTTTGGGTGAGCATTTGGTTTTTGGTTTGAAATTTGTCACGAACAAAAGAATGTAGTTAAATATATTTGACGTAGAGTTCTATTGTCGGCATTGTTTGGGCGTGGCTACTTTAAATTATATTAAAAATATAGTTTGAACCGATTTCGGTAATTAGTGGGAGGGCTGGTTCTAAATAACGGAATTAAATTTTGTAGGTTTGAAAGCTCTGATGGCTCAGTTGGGGGCTTTACTTTACATTGGGGATGTTGTAGGTTGGATTCCGAATGCATCAGATTCTTTTTACTAAATCATAATACTTAAAAACTTGCAATTTGCTTGAATCCTCCCATATTCCCACCATTTTATATAATGGTGTACCTATACTAGTCACCAACACTGCAAAGAATCTGGGAGTTATTTTAGATAGTAATCTTTCCTGGAATTCCCATATCAATGAAATTAGTAAAAAAGTCCATTTCTCCTTTCACTCTCTTAAACGTCTTCAAAATTTCTTACCTCTTCAAACTAAGATCAACCTTGCCCAAAGTCTTCTTCTTCCCATAATTGACTATGCCGACGTCTGTTTTCTTGATGCCAAAGAGGAGCTTTTAAATAAACTTGAAAGACTTCAAAATCTCTGTATACGTTTTATCTTTGGCTTGCGTAAGTTTGATCACATTTCCCAATTTAGGTCTCAACTCCAATGGCTCCCCATTCGTCATCGTAGAAATTCTCATATTCTTTGTACTCTTTTCAAAATTTTAAGGAATCCCACCTCTCCCCCCTATTTGCGTGAACGCTTTAATTTCTTGCGGTCGGGTGATAAGCTCTCTAGGTCCCACATTAGTTCCCTTCTACAGTTTCCTCGCACCCCACACAAAACCGACTTCTTTAACTACTCCTTCTCTGTGCATGCGGTCAGGTTGTGGAATGCTCTCCCTCCCGGCATTCGTGAAAGTCAATCCTTTCCTATCTTTAAGAAACTTGTCAAGGAACATTATTCTTCTCTCCTTTAGTTTTATTTTGTCATCACTGTATTATCTTTATTATATTATTATTATATTTTTATGTTAGTATATAGTATTTATTTATTTATTTGTATATTTATGTATTATATTATATTTATGTATATATTTATATTATATTTTGTACTATTAAGTAGGTATATTTATCTAGCATATAGGTGTACACTTCGCCTGCCTTGATATGAATCAAATTGTTATTTTATGGGGTTTGCTGGAAGAGATCTCTCTTAGAGATAAGTCACACCCTTTGTGTTTCACATATTTTTTTGTATAAGTTTGTATTATAATGTTTGTGTACAATAAAGAGTTAATAATTAAATTTAAACACAATTTTTTTTTATTGTTAAGTATATAAGTACCGACTCATTTTGTTTTCAATTTCTTTCCGTAGAACTTGTGAAATACTTTTAAGGAAAAATTTAAAAATTGTGTCTTATTTATTCAATTCATGTATATTCTTATCTTAATTCATGTATATTCATCATTTCATGTATATTCAAATTTTGCTGATAGAAAAAAACCTGTCAATTACCATGTGAAATTTTGAAGTCAGAAGATATCTTATTCCATTTAATTTAGTCCATTATTTAGTTTAGTGGACCTCGTAGGAGCTCGTAGCCTAGTTGCGAGCACGGTCCGAAAGTGATTGTGCAGATTAAGCGACGTTGGCGCGGTCGGTACCTGGATGGATGACCGGTAGTGTCATATTTCATCTGAGCACCTCCGTGCCTCGGATAGCACGTTAAGCTGTCGGTCCCGGTTGTTGGCGTTCGACAGTAGTCGTTAAGCCATGTCAGAGGCCTACGGGCGGCCTGAACAACTCTGACAAATAGGTTGGCCACTAACCATACGATAAGCAAGCAAGCATTCCATTTAGTTGCTAAATCCGCGTGACAGACGGACGGACAGGTAGTAGCGACAGGAATAGTTTTTTCCGTTTCGGTTTTCCCCTTCAGGGTACGCATACCCAAAAAACTGAAGAATAGAATAGAATAGAATAGAAAACGTTTATTTGCTGTCTGCAGCACACACACAATTCCACTTATACATTATACAATAATATACAAGTGTATACATATACATATATACCATACAATATATTCTTAAACTAAATTAATAATAATGCACGGCGTATGCTGCAGCACCAAATAGGCCTCAGCTCAGCATAATGCCATACTCTAGAGTAGTCTAGAGCATGGCGCTGATATTCTGCTTCAGCCTGTCGAGGTCGGAGGCGGATACCAAGCGACGATAATCTACATGTAATGTAAAGTTGTGTGCTGTAATGGTAATGAAATGTGAGTATATATACGAATAAGTAAATAGATGATAACTAAATAAACTAAAAGGTAACACGAGCGGGAGTTACAAATAAAAATAATAATAATAATAGATGTTAGAGAAGATAATGAGTCGGATATATATATGTATATATAAAGGCAGTAGTCGCTACGGAATACCAAGATTTTGCTTATCAAGTAATATGGCTTTGAATTGTTTTTTAAATGTAAATTTAGAGATAGTGGTGCAACGAATCGGAGGTGGGAGATTGTTCCAGCACTTTGTTGCCAAGTAGCGAACACTGACATTGAAAGACACAGTTTTGTGCAATTTATTGACGAGTAGGTATTTAGAGGCCCTTGTGTTGTGTCTGTTCCGTGAAGAGGCCCATTTAAGTTTGCTATAAAGATACTCAGGCTTCTGAAATTTTATAATATCATGCACGATGCATGAAGAAAGTACTTTAAACCTATAATTAATATCTTAAAAGTAGGTACGGGAAGAAACTCATTTCTCTTTTATTGTACACTTTCGGCAGAACTCTTTCCTTGATCAAACGATAACTATCGCACAGCGTATTCCTATAACTAAGTAAAAACCCTATAATAATGACAACGGGTTGGTTTTTTAACATTTTGAACAAACAAAGATACTGTCATCCAATACTCCACAAGTTCAGCTGTAAGCATTTAAACCGCAATATAATTTTAATTGTACAAAAAAAGAAAAAAAAAACACAGAACCACTCAATGAAAATTTCAACATAATAGCAGGTAAAATTCTTTTCACACCGTCCAGTTTATGAAGATACCTAGCTTCCGTACTGTGTCATCGCATTGTAGAAGAAAAATAGTTCTAGTCGAATTGGTTCAGTGGTTATTCGAAACCACTGAAGGCATATCCATTACGTATTGTTCAAAATGATTGCAGAATCGACCGAAAAAACTTTTTATAATAACCTTTGTACTCGATAAAGTATTTTGTTTAGAATGGACCGATTCTTGTCTCTACACTTTACTTAACTCTTATATTATACGAAATACAGATTATATTTGAGTTTTAAAATGGTCGTTTTGCGTGGGAGTTAGTTTTTAACACAAAGGGAATCTGACAAAAGTATTGTTTGTTATTAATTCGTTTTTTTGTAGATCTATTGAGATGTTGAAAGGTTTGGCATGTGACTGGTAATTTGTGTTTGTTGATTTGATTTGAATAGAGTTAGTTGAGCCAGCCGTAATGGATGGTGATAGAGATAGATATAACAATTTTACATGTGGTAGATCCTAATGTGTACGATCACCAGGGTTGGTATCACCCTCTTACCTCTTAACGATAAGAGAGCCAGCGTAATCCATCTAAGTCCTTATCACGGCATTGAAAACCCTCTAATATGGGTCTGGCTTCATGTGTCGTCTACACAGGTGCTGCCTGAAGATCAGCGCCGCAGTGCTTTCGGCAACGAGCTGAGGCAGTTGCCTTTTTCCGGTTCTAAATAAAAAAATCAGAATTTTAAAGATGGTCTGGTCCGGTGTGCAGAGTCGCCTGGTACCAGATGCTTGGACTGCTGTGTTTCGGTTTGAAGAATAAGGAAACCAGCAATACCGTGCCCCAGAAAACAAAGTCAATCTTGATACATCATCCTACAATCTCAAAGAGGAAACGCGGCCAAAACCTTACACTACCTCTAATCTTTTTACCACTAACTCCTACAAAATCTGCCAAAATCGTAATTTTTTTGCAACTTGTTAACAAAATCCAAGTTATTTTGACACTCAAACGTCCACAAATCTAACAAACAATGAGATCGGGAGGTAGTTTGCACAATTTGCGATTTCACGGGACGCTGCACCCCGCACGTCGGTCGGGGCGGGGTGCGGATTACAAAGGCGGTTGCATTACGGATTAGGGATGCTGTGATACAGTGCAGTTTCAAGTCAATTCAGTCTACAAACTTCAGTACGATACAGAGCACCGAGTACTGTGCTGTTAAGGAGGAGTTGGATTTGGAAATCTATCCACCCCCGTACTCGGCATGTAAAGAAAGAAAAAATTTATTTCCAAGAGAGCACATATACAAACAATTAGGTACAGAAAATAAAAATAAATAAACAAAGTAATTAAGTTTGGATGAAGGTGGTGTGCAGCACCGGACAAAGGGGGCTGCCTCAGCCTGATGCCGCAGCGGATTTAAACTCGGCATCACCTGTATTGTAATACAACATAGATAAAGGGAGGTGCAAAGGGCTGAAGACTTTTCAATGACTTGTAAAAAGAAGGACGGCGACCTAGAGCCCTATTACTATAAAATAAACGAAGACATCTTCATAAATGATATAGGTATAGTTTTAAATATAAGTTTATGCTAAGTTATTTAATATTATGTCGTATATTTTAGCAGTCAGGAATGAATAATTTGTAGAATATTTGTAATCTGACTTTATGTTATTGGTACTTTGTTTTTCAAAGTTATGCTGCGAAGTGATTCGCCACTTAGGCATGGATATTTGCAATCTTAGTTCATTTCTAATTTCGGAATGTATCATTACAAAGGCAACCAATGACACTGCATCTTCACACAAAATACACGACACTCTGTGCAGTATTCGGGTTTGTAAGATTTACACGTTCCAAATACGGCTGCACTGCAGATCAGCTTTTGTCTGCCATCGTTTAGCTTTTGTAACTACACAGCCGGGATGCGTGTGTCGATTTGAGTGTGTTTTTCACGATTGAGTGGGTTTCAGATTTGTTACTATTATACTGTTTGGACGCGTAATTGTATCTGCTTTGGATTCATTTAGTTATAAATAGGATTTATGGTCGATGGTCTTTAAATATAGGACAAAGGTTTGTGACAATGAGGTTTTGAAAGTAGGCGGAATATCTTGGAGACAGGAAGTCATATACCATGCCTAAGAAGTAGGTTTGAAAATAAGTAAAGGTGTCTAGGAAACCTATGTAGATATACCCATGAGAATATGATTTTGAAAGAGTATTGTGTCGAGAATATTCTAAGCCATCTCTAATTAAAATGGTTTACTCAGTGGATTCCAAGATCTTGGATTACCTTTGATGGGATCTTAAAAACGATACAATAGGTCCAAGTTTGAGCTTAAATGCATCTTTGAGGAACTGATGATCTTCGATTAGGTCCTTAATGATGACCAGGTAATGATAGTATGTGAATCTTATATTGGAAGTCGTATTTTTCTACGAATGTTAAATTTAACTTCAGCACTCAAACTCAAGGTCGATCTGAGTCGTAATAAGTTATTAATACTCTGCAAATGTTCATGCATTCTCATGCAAATTCGTCCAGTATTTTAGGCGTGACTGACAGACATACAGACAGACAACAAACCGACCACGTCGTTCGCATAACAAGTAGTAGAGTACCTAGCTGTGTTATAATAATCTGCATAAAAAAACAAATTAATTCCCAGGAGGTTTCGTCAATGTGGTTATAAACACTTATATAGTGTTTCGTTAGTGTGTAATCGTGAAAGTTAAGCAATGTTGGGCGCGGTCAGAACTAGGATGGGTGACCGTAGATCCATGTTTTATCTGAGATCCTCCGCACCTGGAGAGCATGTTTTGGTCGGTCATAGAGAAGACGTCAAGGTATATCTGAGGCCTACGGGGGGGGCCTGAACGTATCTTACTATAATTGCCCACCACACGACAAGAATAAGAACTCTGAAGATTTTTAATTACACAGAGTATGTTGTAAAAATAAAATATACAATATAAAGACAATTAGATATCTTCTAAGTCGTGTTCCTCATTGCTGAGGGTCGTGACCATTCTAAGGAATGAATCACATAGAACGTGGTAGATTTAATGGGGTGGTCTGCCATTGCCTTCCCCATTTCACACACTGGTTATCTCAGTGTGCAGGTTTCCTCACGATGTTTTCCTTCATCATCAGAGCAGTCGGTAAATGTACGTAAGTCTTTCGAAAAAACCGAAAAACTCATTGGTACATGACATTGCAAGATTTCGAACCCGGACCTCCCGCACGGGAGTCCGACGTCCTGGCCACTAGAGCACCGACGCTCACGCTCACGCTCAACTACTCTTTGTCTTCTTATGTTTGTCTAATTTCAATACCTAACTTCATTGGGTAATTATACGATATACCTACTGGTAAATCACAACCCGTTTGTTGTTATATCTGTACCGACGCAACATAGTATTTATTTTAAACTTGAAAGCACATCACCCAGTGATAACAACATATCAAATGAAAGCTCTGACGAAGCTCTTCAAGTTTGTTGATTCCAAGATTTCTATCAAACCATTAAATATTCACGCGCTGCTGCCTTATTTGCAAAATATTATTACAATACACCTCTCGCCGTACAAAAGTAATAAAAAAACAACTCACAATACAACGGACGAACGGACAAAACGATATAATATCGGCTTACCCCCGATTTTGTACAAAATATCGAATTACAGAGGGTAGTCTTAACTATTAGGCAATTGTGGTTCTTTTAAAGAGTTTGTTTATTGAATTAAAGGTTTTGTGGTTTACATTTTTCATTTGAATTCATATGATTTTAACAACTTTATAGACCCTGGGATGTGACCATGATTAAAATATGAATAACTTAAGAAAAAATAACGACTCCCCAATATACCCATAGAGAATTTGTAATGTTTTTTTTTATGTATAACTAAACCCGCATTTGACCTCTATCTCGCCTGATGGTAAGCGACGATGAGGTCGACGATGGAGCATGCGGGTCCAGTAAATGCCTATTCACTCTGGCCTTAAACATCGCAAGGTTGTAGGTTTCGGGGAATACAGACGCCGGCAGGCTGTTCCATTCCTTAGCCGTTCGCATAATGAACGAAGAAGCAAATCGCTTCGTACGAGCAGATGGGATATCAACAACATAAGGATGGAGCCCCTCCCCGCGCCTGGTAGTCCGAAGGCGGAATGTAGATGAGAGAGAAGAGATGTATCAAAAGTATTTTTTTTTAGTTCTACTTCTTAGGTATTTTCTGTAATTGAAGGTGGTTCCTCTGTCTGCCGCCTCGGGGATTATGGACGTGGGTGTTTATGTATTATTTATTCTCATAGTAGGTACCTTCCTATGTATAAGTAATACGGCTTATTCCCATATCGCCACACCTAGGAATGTGTTTTTTTTTAAATTTATTTAAATTAGTAAGAAAAGCCGCTAGTAAAAGGTAGTGTATTCCTAAAACCGATGAAATCACCAACACTCGAAAATTGAGCAAATGTAAGCAGTGGAGTCCACTGTACCACTAAATAAACTCAAACATGGTAACCCTATAGTAACCACACGTATAGTTTTTATGACCAAAAGTTCTTTACTTCTACTAGCCTCTATTACTAATGAAATAAATGCTATAATATTCGTTTTACTTCGATTTAGTCAAGGAAAATTATGTTTGCTTTGTAAACTTACAAATTGTGAACTGCACGGTCTTTATTTCAATAGCATTAGAGTTTAAATTAGAATTGTAATTTAGGTGTTTTTTATAACTGACTAGAGTTCCGTAGTCATAACCAAATTAGTGATTATGTATGATAGAGTTATATTTCTCACAAATAGTAGGTAACTAAGCGCGCGGCAGTGTGCACGCTAAGTTCAGAAATGCTGCACTATTTCAGGCCACCTTTGAAATGTCTCTTTCCCTCATAAAAACCCGGAGTTTTCTAAACTTAAGTTTCCTAACATTTGCCATTATTTTTCTTCTTGTCTTGTGTTTAGTGGTCAACCTATTGCCAGAGTTGTTAAGGCCGCCCGTAGGCCTCTAACATGGCTCGACGACTGCCGCTAGGACCGCACACGCACAGTTGCACACGTTAAACTGTCTCGAGTCAATCTGCTTATCCAAGAAATCTTCCATTAACATGGAAGATTGAAAGAAATCTTCCATTTTACATGGAAGATTGAAAGAAATCTTCCGTTTGCATGGAAGATTTTTATTGTACTTATGTACAGAACACCTAACATATAATCAAACCTATATAGTAGGTAGGTACGTGCTTCAAGTCTCGACCCCCAATGTAAAGACATTCAAGTTTCTAAAATGTCCAAATATTGTGTCGTGTATGAGAGGTTGGCACAGGGCCTCATTTAGACGCCAAGGTGCCCCAGGTCAATTCGGCGACCCGTCTTTTTCTAATGACCCGGTAAGGAATTCTCATTGCGCCCGTGGGGGCGATAGAAGATAGTGGTATCTTCCCACAAAATCTTATAACGAGTTTAACATTTACCAACGAATTGTGACAATTTATAGTACCTACAATAATGTACACTGACTTGGCTATCTTGAATTTTAAAATTACTGTTTGTAGTAGGTATGCGTCGGATTTGTTAGGAAGTCTCTACGGTAGAGTCGAGTGAGATCGTAGGTGGCGTGTGACCCGGAACTCCCATGCGGGAGGTCCGGGTTCGAAACCGTGCAGTGCCATGTACTAATGAGTTTTTCGCATTTTTCGGAGACTTACGTACTTTTACCGACTGCTCTAACGGTGAAGGAAAACATCGTGAGGAAACCTGCACATTGAGATGAACAGTGTGTAAAATGGGGTACTTATAGGCACAAAAGATCCTCACGGGTCGAAGTGCCGCTGGGATTATTCCTGGCTTTTATATTCTATTCTATTATTAACATTTTGTATCTAATTAAATTGAAAAAAATTGAAATTGAGAACGTTTATTTAGCGCTGTAAACACCAGTATATAGAACACAATACAGAAGTATACAAAGTTTAATACATGCAGCACAGAACATCCGGTGCGGTACAGTGCCAAAAAGGATACACCAGCTCAGCATAACGCTGAGGCAAGCCACAGCGCTGATCAGCTGGCCCCTCAGTGACTGCACGGACGAAGAAAGCAACAGTGTGTACGTGTTGTGTTTTATGAATGTGTTTGTTTTAGTAGATACTACCTATTGTTTTATGTTATATTTGACTTGTTACATTTATATTGAATTTATATTGTGACGATCATTCTACAAAGACGACTTATATGTAACATTATGTACGTATATTTCTAATTCTGTATAATGAAATAAATGATTCTAATTCTTGCGCCCCTACCCGTGTCTGGTGTGAAGTGCCGCCCTGGCCGGACGGGTCGCCGGTGCGGCGGCGGCAAACAGGCGACCTGATAAACAAATGATCGCCGCCGCTCAGGTGATCGAGCGGAGAGATGATCGACCGTGTTACCTCCGGGTGTACACTTGAAGATAAAACTATTACAAATACTTTTTCAATCATCATCAGCAGCCTATTCTAGTCCACTGCTGGACATAGGCCTCTCCCAGGGTGCGCCATTGAGCCCGATCTTCGGCTCTTCTCATCCAGTCGCTGCCAGCCACCTTACGCAGATCGTCGCTACCATGGCCGCCACCGTGACCAGGAATAGTGGGGCGGCCGGGAACTGGGGGCCGTTATCTTTTTGCGCTGTCCATAGGAGGTGATGCCATAATCGCCACGCTAGGCCTTCGGGTTGGCGATCGCAGTAGTCGGGTCGCTTGCCCCGATGACGCTGCTGCCCGTCATCGTGCTTCTGGTATTTTGACCCAGCCATAATTTGAGTGGTTATACCGCCACTAGTCGGTCGCCAGGGACTCGTTCGTTAATCGGCAGGATGCACCACGTGCAGGTGAGTTTGACATTTGGAGGTCTAGATGTTGGTGACCCCCCCTTACATCCCCCCTTACATCATACTTTTTCAATAATAATATTCAGTGGTAACGTTGCTAAGCGCATAGCGACGCTTTAAGTGGCAATGGGAGGGACACGTGGCGACCGATGGACCCACAAAATCCTGAGACCCTGTACTGGCCAGCAGCGATGTCCGACGACATTAGAGCCGGAGCCGGTTCCACCTGGCTTAGAATGACTGCACTTAGGGCGAAGTGGAGAAGCATAGGAGAGGGCTACATCCAGCAGTTGATGGAAACAGTCTGAAAAAAAGAAGATAAGTAATGATTTGGGCAAAGGTGGAGGAAGTCGGCAAACGAAAAACAAAGACTAAAGTGGAGGTGGATAGAACATCTGGTTAGAAGGAAACCATGGACAATGGCGCAAACAGAGGGTGGCCGAGAGCAGGGCGAAGGTCAGTGGGCAGACCACCAGCCCGATGGTGGAACATCGTTTATTATGATGAAAGAAGACGCCTATGCCCAGTAGTGGACGGAAATCGGCTGAAAATATTGAAGAAATAATTATTTTATTAGAATGATTGTGCGAAACGCAGCATAGACTATAAATATTATGGTTAAACTAAACGCACACCTCAAATCTTCCCTCTCGTTCTGGCACATACAAACAAGGCATCGCTCTCTGTTTTTTGTGATCATCATAGGGAACAGTGCAAAGTTTTGTAATAAAAACTAAATAATTAATGTAAAATGAATTTTTAATTCGTATCACTAAAATAAATGTAGCCATATCCTACAGTGATGTTTCTCAGACCTCGTAAGCCCACGTTTTGCCTCAATCTCTTGTGTCACCGTAAATATAATGAGGCTGAAGATGGAGCACACGGGTTTGTAATAAAGGACTTGCTCTTCTAAACACTTTTGGAACACATCAAGGTGGCGAATGGGTGACTGACTTTTAAAATAACTGAGTAACTCTCACTAAATCTAGAATAGATTTACATAGTTCATTCTTGTTTGACAAATAAATGTTAATGTGAATCTGGATCTAAAAGCACCGACTCTACATTCTCATTCATTCAAGAAAGTTTAATGAATTACGATTGGCTGACACCTCGTGAAAGAAAATTATTTTACGCATCTTTCACTTTCGCGGGTTTGCTGGAAGAAATCTCTTTTAGAGATAAGTTCACCCTTTGTACAATGTCTCATTTTAATAGCTGTAAAATAGGGGCTAGAATGATATAGGTATTTAGGGGTAGTGGTAGTTTATTCTCATGTCTAAGTTACACGTTGAATTATTGGTATTGCATTACCAAATATATTTAGATGATTTCTCGAGAATTTTATAAGTGAAATAGTTAATTCAAGATGAAGTAATTTTAATTGTTTTTATTAAGTCTAGTGTTATACAATAAAGAGTAAATAATAATTTAACACTTTCATCGTCGCCGGTACCCGACTGGTGTCTTTGAAACGGGTTAATTGTCCTCAAACAGTGGAATTAAGTACACACAGGATTAGAGTTGCGTTGCGTCACTCGCCAGAACAGTGTCGTGTGTCTTACCGAGCACAAACTAAACTAACACAGAACGGAATCTTACTAGGCACTGAACAGTCGGTGTAGTACGACGTTCGCCGAGCCAGCCTCGCTTAGTTGTCATTAAACTGACAAACGAGTACACTTTAATATTACAAAAAGTAAACGAATAAACAAAGGCTGGAACATCACAATAAGTTGCAAAGAATGTCAAGGCTTTGTTTTAATTATGAATAGGTGCTTATTACTAATGTAGGGACACTGTGTACAGAAACACTGTTCTACATTGTGAATTATTATGTCAGCAGTTTTAAATGTCACGCGGCTGCGCCCGTGTCAGGCTGGTCGTGTCTCTACCACCGTCATGTATGGTACACTGTTTGGAAATATAAGTATCGGTTAACAAGTCCAGTGTCTCATTGAAGATGACTGCTCGAAGACATACCCTGGCTAGGACGTACCTAAGTATAGACACGTGCCGAACTCCTAGACCAGTAAAGAGGTACAACTCGTATACCTCTAAAGTAACTGCTGCATAAGGCATTGATATATATATATATTTTAATCTCATAATTTGGTACATGACAAGGTGACCATGTCATCCTCGTTAGGGTCTCAAAAATTTCCTTCCTACCTTTCACAGTTAGTATAAACTGTGTGGCGTTCTATTTCCATTGGTTGATTTTCTAAAAACATAATAGAAGATCACCGTGCCTACTCAACACCATATATGTAATCATCCAACTCACCCACACACCGAGCAGCCGCGGGCATATTGAGCCTGACACTTCTCATACTCTCTTCTCTTTTTTAAAAACAAGGCTAGAATAACGAAATATTTTTGTCAGTAAGTACTTACATCCTGACAATATAAAATACACACTTGTTCCCTTCTGAATTTATTTATTTAGTGGACAGCCAGTGTCTACGTGAGTCGGTGGGTACCTTAATATACAGGGTGGCCCAAAATAACGTTGACAACTAATTTTACGTATAACTCAAGTAACTATAGAGATACATGAAACTATTTTTGATCAATAATATTTATTTATCTTCGAAATACCCTCCTTTAGCGTTCCTTCCTCAGCCTCCTCCAAATGTATGTGACGCGTTGCGCAGGCCCTCGCCTCTAAGATAGACCGATTACTGTAATCCATCGGATTCAGATAAGGCGAGTATGAGCGAGAGCGAGGGTAGCGAGAAACTTGGGCATTTAAGGCCCTGTGAGATGGAGCAGAATCTTGTTGGAATATCCATGGATGGTTTCCAAAATGCTGTTGCTCCAAGGAAGAAGAACAACCCCAAGAATGTCTCGTCTGTAGTTGTTTTGCTTCATTTTGATACCCTTTTCCACAAAATCTTGAGGTGTTTTGCCTGTGGAGTAAATACCGCTCCATAACATGACGGTTTCCGCGTTTTTACGATGAAAAACAACTGCAGCAGATCCGGGACGTTCAGAAAAGTAGATAATTTCAATTGTAAAACAAATCGTCTGAAACGACGATGTTTTTCCAGTTCTCAATAGCGGCGCGAAGTTTAAGCAGACGACACCTGTCAAGGCGAATTTTTTTATCTTTATCTGTGAGAAGCCGAGCTTTTCGTATTTTGTATGCCCTTAAATTGAGATCATCTTTAACAATACGCTGCACAGTAGACCGACTGATCTCGAGCCATTTTTCTCACCTTGACCCGTGGATTACGAGCCAACCTTTGCTTGATGATATGCCGCGTTCTAGAAGTCCTAACAGTTCTTTTCTTCCTCTCCCGAGACGGTCGGCGATGTTGCCGAACTCCATAAATCGTTTAATCGTTGAAGAAACTAACTGACGACTAACGTCGGGACTCCTAACTATCTCACACTATCGTGTTCCATTCTCGCGCAACGCTATAATAGCTGCACGCTTTAAAGACATGGCAAAAAAATTATAATTAATCGACTTAGTAACTGAGAATCAATGTTAAAATGACGCCAAGACAAGCGAAATCAATCATAGAAAACAAATGTAATATCAAAGCATTCCATTAAGAAAAAATTAATTTTGTCAACGTCATTTTGTGCCACGGTGTACTTCCAGTTTTTCTATTAGTTTGGTTTTGTGTAACGATAGCAACAAAAGACCACTTTACACTTTTTGGTACAACTGCCAAAATTCACGCATTGGACTTCAGTCGTGATTCGACTTTTCAATTCGATTAAAGACGAAATTTCTTTTTTGGTTAAAAATATATGGACTGGCACATCATCATCATCAGCAGCCTACTCTAGTTCACTGCTGGACATAGGCCTCTCCCAGGGCGCGCCATTGAGCCCGCTCTTCGGCCCTTCTCATCCAGTCGTTGCCAGCCACCTTGCGCAGACCGTCGCTCCATCTACTGGACTGGCACATCCCTTTGTTTAAATCTATGGATAGTGTTATAGACGATGACTTCTTGAGTTACGATGGATAAAGCTTAAAAAAATTGACAATTTCTGTCAGTCATTAATAATTATGATTTTGCCGACCATACGATAAGTGCCAAAATGCATTTACAGTCGCGCAGCTCTCAGCAAACAGTTGCCCAAATCTTAATGTATTTTTCATTATTTCTAAACAAATCATCTGTATACAAAAGCCAGCGCCTTGATATCGAATTGTCAGCAATAATATTAGATCTTATGCAATATCACGCCGCCTATTATTAGATTAGATTAGACCAGCACGTGTAATATTCTAATGGAGCGGCAAAATTCCTCGAAATCTATAGGAGTCGGACTCAGTAAATAGTTTATCTGGAAATTCCTAATTGGTTAGGCAACAATTTGTTAATTAGCCAGTTTTTATTCCTAACTAAATATTTTAACAAACCGCAGATTGTCTTAGATTTAGATTGTTCCATAGACGTACGATACATATTTATTCTAAGTAGCTCACTTGAGGTAAAAAATATATTTATATCTACAATATCTACACATGCGGTAGTGTGTAAAAAAAGGGCGACGCATTGATTGTCTGTATATTTACACGAACCATTTCGAGCTATATATTTATGACCCCCCCCCACCATTACTCAAAATTAACCCAATGTCAAACACATACGAAAGACAAACAAAATAAAGACGGCACATAACATTGCAGCGTAGATTTCAAAGAAGCTTTAGACATCTGCCACCACTGTCATCAACATTCAATGTTACTAATAAGTAATAACTAATAAGCTTTGGTGTCATCATTTGACAAACGTTACTAGTCGACCGCGACGTGTGTTCCTATCCTAATAAAGTGCCCTTGAGGTTTTACAGATCAATTGAAAATTACTCTATTAATGGAGCATGTAAATATACGAAACATGAACATAATGATCCATGGTTTGACCACAATTTTATGATCTAATTAAGTCTTTATCATCATCATCGTCAGCCTAGTAATGTCCCCACTGTTGGGGCACAGGCCTCCCCTTGCACAAGGGGGTACGGGCCATGATCCACCGAGCGGGCCCAGTGCTGTGCGGTGGATTTCACACGCCTTCGGATTTTTTAAATTTCCAGACATGCAGGTTTCCTCACGATATTTTCCTTCACCGTTAGAGGAGTCGGTAAATGTACATAGGTCTTCGAAAAAATCTGAAAAACATGGCATGGTTTCGAACTCGGACCTCTCGCATGGAAGCCCGGCGTCCTAGCCACTGGACCACCGACGCTTAAAGTCTTTATACTGTGGTTTAACTGCGTCACAGTATAAAGACTTAACAAGCTCGTACTCTCGACTCGTAACTCTACGAGTACTCTACTCTCTCTCTTCTCTCTCTCTCTCTATACTGCCGGTAACCTATTAATAATTCTTCTATCGCCTAGGTTGCCTGGAACAGATCGCTCTGAGCGATAAGGTCGCCTTTGTACACTTATTCTATGTTTCCTTTTCTATGTAATTTTCTTGTGTGTAATGAAGTATTAATCTATCTATCTGTCAGCTCTCACCCTCGGCAGGGAGCTGCTTGTCCTAGCATTTATAGTTTCGTTGTGCTCGTGTCACATTCCATTAAATTTCTTATTTGTTGGGAAGATCTGCATCACCACTCTCTATTAATTGTAACACAATAGAGACCTCACTCACCTCGTAACAATGGAATGTGACCTAATTAAAATTGAGAGAGTTTAAGACCCACATAAGACGGACCTTATGTAAAAAGGGTTATTATAAAATAAATGATAAAGAGGCTTAGTCCTAAATTCAGCTCCAGCTCTGCACATCGTGTACATATATGATTGTATTCATAATTATTGTAAGATATATTTATTTCAAAAGATGTGCTGCTGAAAGTTTCTTGCGCCGCTTCTTTCCTTTCAGCTACAGCACCTTACGTAGCCGTGGTAGAGTTAAATATGACGTTGTAAACATGTAGGTACTATAAGGTTTATGTACTTTCTGATTTTGTTTTGGCTTCAATATAGGTTCCAAAATGGTAGGCCAATATTACTTTGAGTCAGCCCTCATAGGATACCATGAAAGAATAACAACTCTTTGCTAAATTAGTTCTTAAAACGAGGGTTGACTCTGATAACACATTGCTCTTTCCATTTCTTCTCTTAACGAGGATGACACAGTCAACTTGTCGTGGTATCGAAGTCTCTAAAAGACAGCGTATTACCGACTTACCGGTGTATTTTAAGATAAGATAAGATTTATTGTGTAAAAGTGTATGTAAGAATCACAAATATTGCAGATATAGTTGCATAAACATGTCACACTAAACTTTACCTGTACATCGAATTCACAAGTTAATAATGTTTATACAGATTTTGAGAAGAAAACAGAAAAGATAAAGAGAATGTCATTAAAATGTATACAATGGCAATAATATTAAATTTACAAAATGTCCACTAATTAATGGTTATCCAACAAGGCAATTAATTGGTAAAAGGATAACCTGGGTCTACTGGATCATGGGCGTTACGTACAAACTAAAATACCATTATTACAGAAAGGTTATTAAATAAAGGTACAGTTTTGGTATATTTGCCAGTGCAAGTACCAGTTCGTATACTTGTACAAGTGTCCAGTATTTGACCTGCGAGAGTGACAGTCGGCAGAGACACAGAGGCAAGTGGAAGTGGAACGGGTTGGCCGTCGAGTGGTCGGACATGCGACGGTGAGTGTCTGGGGCGGAGCTAGGGGGCGGGGGGCCATGGTTGGAACGTGGCTCATTCTTCACGGATAACACCAGCGGCACTTCGACCCTCGGGGATCTTTTGTACTCACCCCATCTCCTTCCTGTTCCTTAAAGATGCTTTGCATCAAGGACGCTATACAGCTTACAGGAAGGATCCTATAGTCCTCTGGTTTCGGGTAGGCGACCCCCAGAAGACTCATGCGCTTTCTAGCCAACGAGTCACACAGTCACAACAGGCTCTGCAGGTGTGGTTGTCTGTCAGTTTCATCTTATGCAGGAGGCTCTCAGTGCCATAATGGTCTGTGAACGCTCCTACAAAGAGTCGTGTGGAACCCCTGATGTAGATTTTCCTGCACCAAGCCGAGTCACCATTTCCATTCTTCACCTAACATAACGAGTATGCAATTTGCACGATGTTCACGTCAGTACAAGTTATCACAAGGGTAAAGCACAAGGGTACGTCATCAAACCGTACTCGATATGTCTTTCTTCTTGTGCCATGTGGTCGGCTATGATGGATGATAGTATGTATGAGGCACGTATATACACGAGACATCTATGTATATATCTATCGACCCATGTCTTTCCATCGTTGGTTATAGGCCTCTCCCAGGGTATGCCACATCACTCGGTCCTCCGCCTCTCTCATCCAGCCATCGCCAGCATCTACCAACCTTCTTGAGATGGTCGGTCCACCGGGCCAAGATATGGATATACCTATTTCTGTCGCAGAGCAGTAATGCTTGGATTGCTGTATTCTGGTTTCAAAGGTAAGAACCAGCGTAATTACCCACATCTGAGGTACTCCATCTAACCGCATATATAGTCAGAGTTATTCAGGGCTCTGTGATGTGTAACTAGCAGCCGGGACCGACAGTTTAACGTACTACCGTGTTTCACGCAAATTTTCACTTCATTTCCACTAACGGTCACACATCCTGGTTCGACCGCGCCCAACGTTGCCCCTTTCTGGCTATGCTCGCCT
The DNA here is from genome assembly GCA_947369225.1 of Hofmannophila pseudospretella. Classification (NCBI taxonomy): domain Eukaryota; kingdom Metazoa; phylum Arthropoda; class Insecta; order Lepidoptera; family Oecophoridae; genus Hofmannophila; species Hofmannophila pseudospretella. The sequence continues at coordinate 377,826 of OX376333.1, forward strand.
AGGCTAGGAGCCCCCCCAGATATATAAAACACCCTAACTCCGGGCCTGCATTGCCACCATGCTAGTTATTGTGTTAGGCGGCAGCTTTGACCAACTCGGGCGCACCATAGGTCTACCGGGCTCTCTCTAGCCGAGGACTCTCAAAGGGAAAAATTCTACGACCATACATTGGCTTCGATCCCGGTGTCGCCGCCACATCTAAAGCTAAACCTAAACAAAACTGTCACGCTCACTTTTATACTGGATTGTGAACGAGTGAGTGGGACATTTGGTTTAGCGAGCATCGCTAAATTTGGCGGCCACTCCGGAAAATAACATGCGTTTTGTTCCAATAATTGTATAAATTTAAAATTTAATTTAATTTGATAAAGGGACACTTCTAAAAATAGTTCTGAAGTCATGTTACAACTCTCGATCACATATTTTATTTTCATTATTGTAGAAAACTTTACAATTTATAAATAATAATTAAACTTTAAGTAAGTAATAATAATGTACAATATTTTCCCTTTCCTTCTCAAGTCTCCCCCCTCCTAATTTCATGAAATTTAATGAGTTCATAAAGGGTATTATTATCTTCGTATGTTGATTTCCTTAAAATGATGATGATTTCCTTAACTCCTTCCGATGTTTCATTTTTTTTTTTCATTTATTTATTTTGTATTAATCATACATCATCCATATTTACAATTTCAATGTCACACATGTGAAAATTAAATAAATAAGTAAAATTCCTCCGGGGTCCCAGAATCCCAGTTTAAGAATCCCTGTCCCGACCAATACTCTGGCAAGAGTCTCGAGTCACCGTCCACCGTCGCAGGACGCTGGTCGAGACAATATTTGACCACTTATTGGCTACACCGGTTGCGCCCGCGCCGCCGACCGACGGACGGGTAAAAAGTGTTTGTGTTCGGAAATTTGTGATATTTTCGATTGTTGACACTGGAGTGGACTACACTAAGAGGTCATTTGACAGTTGGGGGGGAGGGGGAGGGGAGAGTACCCGGGCTGCTTAGGTTATTTTGTAAGCAACGGGTTTGTTAAGTATTTTGTTTCAGTAAAGTATCTTATCTTATCTGATGACAGGAGGGGGGGGGGGGGGGGAACCCCAGCGGCACTTCGACCCTGAGGGATCTGTTGTGCTCACCCTTACCTTAGTCTCCTTCCCGTTCGTTAAAGATGCTTTGCATCAAGGACGCTGTACAGCTTACAGGAAGGAGCCTATAGTCCTCTTGTTTCGGGTAGGCTACCCCCAGAGGACTCATACGCCCTCCATCCAACGAGTCACATTCGTACAGCAAGTGTTCCATTGACTCAACGGTGTCACCACCGGCTCTGCAGGTGGGATTGTCTGCCAGTCTCATCTTGTGTAGGAGGCTCTTAGTGCCAAAATGGCCTGTGAACGCCCGCGCCGTTACAATGCGACGGGTGAGACTAAAGTAAAGTATCTAATGTCAGTTTTAATATAGTATGACTATGCAGAGTCTGCCTGTGCTAGTATCACCCTTTTCTGCCGCAAAGCAGCAATGCAAGCAGCATTTCTGTGTTTCGATTTGAAGGGTAAGAGAGCCGACGTAATTACCGGCACAGGAGACACTCCATCTTAGTCCTTAAAAAATAACTTACGTTTACCATTGTTTACGCTCGCCTCTTTTATACTTAATACTTTGCATAAGATAAAATAATTATATAAGATTAAGTATATTTCGATAAAAATATATCTTAGACGACCGTCTTTATATTACTTTTATTAAAGTAATTAATGTGATATCGTTTAAAAAGTTATCAATACATCTTCCTTCCCAGAATCGCGCATTAACTGTAAGTGTCCTATAATGTTCACAAAAGAGAGCATTAAACACTGAATCCCGAATAAAAATGCAAATGGAAACAATTTCTTGCAAAAAACATTCTTAAAGTGACGTGGAGTGTTCCGCGGACAAATTAGGGGCCCGCGGGCGGCGCGCGGAACCCTTGCCGTGGGTTTTATTGTGGCTTGCGTTTTAGTACTTTTTTATTTCTTTTTAACGGCCTTGGGGACGGTCAGTTATAGATATGCGCTTAGGGCTGTCACGAAAAAATTAAAACTAGTTCAGGTTGTTCAAAATAGTGTTTATTTTAATTTTTAATTTTCGCTGGTAAAATACTTGCTGATTACATTTTTCGCTGGTAAAATACTTGCTGATTACAATCTTTGCGTAAATCCAAGTGGCTTGTAGAGAATAGCGCGAACATTGAGAGTCCTATGTTATATCCAGCAACGGACTGGGAATACGACAAAGATTTACCACGGAATAGCTTTACCATGCAAGCAAAGGTTTTTTAAATTACTTACGAAACAAAGATTTAAAAAGTACTTTATACGTCTTTACAGAAATCTATTGAATAATTAAGTACTTTCTTACTTATTCAATTATTAAGGGAGATTTTTTTTGGATAGGTAATAAATAAACATTTTTCAATTGCGTTTATTAATTAGAAACAATAATTTATTCATTTTTAACGCAGTATTTGTGATGATAGTTTATATTTTGTATTTCGTGTAGCTACACCCTAATGGGTAAAATTACATTGTAACACTAATTGTATTATAATAAGACCTATAATTACTTGTTTCAATGAAATAAATATACTATGTAAGTATTATCTGCTTCAAATTTAGTCCTTTTAACGTCTTAGTTTTGCGCAAGTGAATTTTTTTTAAATTAATTTCTTCCTCTTAAAGTTTGTGTATTTTCAACCCCTAAAGGGAACATAGGTACCTACTTTAGATCTATCTTTTTAATATTACGCCAATTACAATATTTTCTTAGCTGGTGTATGTGTATATGCCCAAAGGTAAGATTCAGTGAGTCTTACACTGTATTAATAACTGCAAATGTGACCTGAAATCTATATACAATAAAGATATTCTATTCTATTCTATACCAGCGCTGGAGGCATTCTTGTCTGCAGCAATAAGCTGAGTTGAGGCCCTTTTTCACAACAACAGCAGACCATCAGACATGATTTAGATATGTTACCTTTGACTACATAATTATTATATTATAATTATAACTGTTTCGGTCATTGCTGTGTGGGAAATAAACGTATTACTTACTTACTAATTCTATTATTTTCTATTCTATTTAATTTTAGTGAAGCTGTCGCCCCTACCCCATCACCCGGCGCGGTGCAAGGCGAGCGTCACCCGTCACCCGTCACCCGCACGCCACGCCGCAACCCTATCGGTTCCTCCATTCAATAATACTTATAACTAAGAATGCAATAATATCCTTTATATTCCGTTTCGGAGATATTCCCTCCTCGCTGCGACTCTCCCTAATATCGCGGGGAATTCCTTGTGGGAAATGAACGTTTAATGTGGCAATAATTATGAGGAAGGTTTTTTATTTACGTCTAAAGCCACATCCATCATCATAAGCAGCCTACTCTAGTCCACTGCTGGACACAGTCCTCTCCCAGAGCGCGCCATTGAGCCCGATTTTCGGCTCTTCTCATCCAGTCGCTGCCAGCCACCTTGCGCAGATCGTCGCTCCATCTAGCAGGGAGCGTCTCCACTCCAGAACTCGTCTACCCCAGCGGTTGTCGGTTCTGCGACAGACGTGACCGGCCCACTGCCACTTCAGCTTGATAATCTTATGAGCTATGTCGATGACTTTTGTTCTATGCCGGATCTCCTCGTTTCGGATTCGATCCAGCAGAGATACTCCGAGCATAGCTCTTTCCATAGCACGCTGAGCGACTTTCAATTTGTGAACCAGTCGCACAGTCAGTGTCCACGTTTCGACTCCGTAGGTCATTACTGGTAGGACGCACTGGTTAAAGACAAGTAAACCTACATTTGACCTCAATGTCACGTGTTGGTAAGTGACGATGGGGTCGAAGATGGAGCTCACAGGCTTGGTAAGTACTGACCTCTTCTATAGACACTGCCGGAACACATCGACGACGAAGCGAAGATATTTGACGACACACTTTACTTTAGGTGGTTGCCAGCAGACGGACCCTGAGGTCCTACCACCAGCCACCACAGAAACGGAAACTCTATATTTTATTATCAAAACAAAGATAAGCTGGTGCTTACAATAATATAAATATAAAAACACAATAAATAAAATTAAAAACAAACCAAAACGTGGAAACAGACCGAAACGGAAATCTCAAATTGGATTTCAAAGTTGTTTCCGAGTGAGACGGGCTTATGTCTCAGGCTATATGTAAGAAAGAGATATCCATACGTTTCAAAGCACAAAGCAAGTAATTGTAGACAATGGAGACTGAAAAAGACGTTTCCTTTAACAAGATTCGTATCTACCAAGTGTTTTGCCTGAGGACGTCGGCACCGACATAACTTTGCGCTCCGCAACCAGAAAACTCTTCTATATTTGTTACGAAATGCTTTTTCAGCAACTGCAACTGTAAGTTTGTAATGCCTAAGGAGACTTTGTGAACGTATGTCGTGCGTAAAACAAGGTTTTGTCAAAGTATAATTTTAGACCAGTTTGTTTTGAGCTGTGTATTGGTTTGTTTAAATGTTATTCTGAGGTCTAGTTACGGTGGTATAATGAGGAGGTCTGATAAAGCTAAGATGTGGGGTAAGTAAGTTAGATGTAGCTGAAGTTCTACTTAATATAAAAACAAACCATAATAATGATGTAATTATACTTACCTCCTTGGGTACGAGATTGGGTAAAGGGAAAATGGACGTTCGGGGAAATGGACGTTCGGGGAAATTAACGTTCGGGGAACTGGACATTCGGGGATTTAAACGTAACGCCCATGATCCACAGAAACAACGAACTCTACATAATTATTGGCCTCCTCTTGTACTGGGGTCTTGCTAGGGCCTCCTGTCTTCGAAAACTTTACACATGTAGGTTTCCTCACGATGTTTTCTTTCACCGATAACAGCTGTCGGTAAAAATACGAAACTCGGAACGGAAACTAAGGAAATGTAGTCGCGGATTCAAATCCCGCTCGCGGCAAAATTTATCACACTTTTCTAGAAACGAAAAACTTATTGGTTAGTAAAGTAAGTACTTGGTGTGACCTGAGTGAGATCGAATCGAACCCAGACCTCCTAGTGGTGTAGCCACCGTCGACGCTGATATCTAGATCCAACCCTTTTCTGGTGTCAAAACCAGAACTCTAACATTTATGAATAAATTAAAGACCGTTTTCGATCCCCATACAAATTAGATTGCTATTGTAAACGCATGGCTTTCCACTTTCCATGGTATTTGAACTCCATGGTGGCGGGGCCCCGTGGCCGCGTGGCGGGGATTAGCGATCCGTGGTGTTAATTAAAAACGCCCGGCGAAGTGTGATCTGTGGGAATGTCATGAGGGTTCGGTATGTGAGAAAAATCATAACTAATAAATACTTATTTACATAGACTATATCGACGGTTATAATTTCAAATGAAGAAAAATAAACCCCATTATTTTGCGCCTTGGTGGCATGAACTCATCCACATCGTTAAGAATGAAACGTGTTTCATTCTTACTTCTTATTTCATTATTAGAATAGCAATAATTCATTCATTTGTAGAATTTTCAAACAAACATTTTTTTTGTTTTAATCGACAATTTAATAAGAAAAAAAAATGTTTCATTAGGATGAAATAAAGATAGGTCTTTATTGTTATAATCTATAGATGACACCCTAGAAATATTTGCCGCTAATAAAATAATATAACCGTCAAATCTTATGTCCTGAAACCTGAATAGATTTGATTATGAATTGTAGGTAGGTACTGGATATCATGGTGAAGTAAAGGTTATTTCTTATTTCATAACATCACTTAGGTTAGGTATAAATAAATAAATAAAATAAAATGTATTTATTGTCAGGTTATACACCCATAATGCCTACAAGTTTTATAAAAAGATAAGTAAAATCAGAATAAAACATTAAAAAAAATTGAAAAGAAAATAACCAGAAAACAGAAAATTAAATTAAAAGTAGAAGCAGACAGTAGGTAAGTAGTATACCTGAGTACTTACTTATCAGTAAAAAGTAAAACACTAATACGTCCCAAGTAATAATTATAATTTGTAATGTAGGTAGGTAGTTACCTATCTCCAAAATAATTTCATAACTAGGTGGTTCTTAAGATGTTTTAGATCTTATTGTTATAATACCTAAAGATTTATTTACGAAGTAAGTACAGTCAACCACAGGACAACCTAAGCAAAACGTCAAAATTTGAGAATTTGAAATGTAACATAAGGTTGAGATTGAATCGAAGGTTTTTGACAGATGGTATACTATAGCTCGTGGTCGACTGTACGAGTAAGTCGTAGAGTTTCATTTTATCTCTTTGTCTGGTTTATTATTTGGCCAGGGAACCCTAGGGCTCCGGGGCTAGCGGGGGCGTGTGGCCACTAATTGGATAGTTTGCGGGTGAAATCGAGTGTGACTTATCAATCAAATTATCACGGTACTAGGTAATAGTTCCATAAGAGGGTAGTTTCCAAGTATAAAATATTAAATGAATTTCTTAAAAAATAATAAATAGACATAAATTGAGGGTCAAATGTGAAAACAGAATTGAAATTCGTTGAAAAATAAAACAGTTCCAGGCAATCAAAAATCAGAACGACAATAAGTATTATGACGTCAGTGTTCCCTAGCGCCATACAAGCAGGTCCTGGCTGCATATAAAGGACTGTTTTGCTAGAAAAGGACAGAGCATCTGTCCAGTACTAACTTAAACCATTAATATCTCTGATGTTAGTTAAGATATCGAAAAACTAATTTTAGATCCTTCTTTAATATGTCCATGTAAGTTGTTTGATGCAAAAAATATTAGGTTAATACCGTATTTAGGTAAGCATAAAAACAAAATAAAAACAGAACATCTAATTGTAGGAATTTGATATAAATTATATACTTAGATACTTACCTGCTCCGCTACCCGCAGCGACCCCAAGTGGATCTTGTCCTCCGATAACAAAGAGCGCCATCACTTCCTCTCTGGGTCTGCAGAGCTGCAGTCTGGAGCCAGTCGGGAGCCAGGAGCACACGTAGATCCTAAAAAAATATATGCGTTAAATTAATTATTGTCGGAAAATAAAGTAATCGAACGAAACATTTATCAAATAATAACATATTAAAGTCCATCGCATATTATTGTAACTAGACGCAAACCCGGCACTAACTCAACTCAGAGCATTTCAATTCAATTTCATGCATTGAAATTTGATTTTTTTATATTCACTTGAATTTTGAAAACCTACTGGTATCCAACCATGATTATTCAATTACTTTGGTTCATAAAAATACGTTTAAAGTGCTGCCATCTAGTGTTAGATAGCATAACTAAAAAAAACAACTTCAAAACGTATATCCGCCATCTAACGTCAAGTAGCATTACTAGAACAAAAGTACTAACGATGTATTCCAGCTAACGAAGTAGTTAAACAAAAGTCCGTTAGATGGAGCTAATTTAATAATAGTTACATAAGAAAATCATAGATGGCGCTGCAATGAAAACTTGCACTTTTAAGCGGGAAAGTAGTAAAAATTATTTTGAAAGTGATATTTATTTTGAAACTTGAATACAGCACAGTATCGGAATTACTAGCTAACTAGATAAGAAAAAAGTAAAAGTAAAATACACTTTATTGTACAAATATAAAACAACAAACACGAGATAGAAAAGGAAATAGTGAAGTACAATTTGGGCGGCCTTATCGCTAAGAACTTAGGTACCTAGCCTTTGTTGAGTTAGATATGTCGTAGCCACAGCGTAATAGCGCAATTCAGCAAGTGCATAGTCATTTCACGAAGCGCTAATAAAGTTAGACAGATACTGTAATAGTCGAGTTTTACACTATCCGTCTAAGATTTTTAGCCACTTCGTGAAAGGCAGATCCCTAGTTAGCACATGGCGTAATTGTATTGACCTGAACCGCAGTTCATGATGCCAGGTTTTAAATTATGAATATATACTAGCGCCATCTCTTTTACTATCCCAAAACATTATCTTGATTTGCTTTAATGTCGTTATACGAACGTTGTATTAGAGAATTTATTAAATATAGTTAGTATATATTTAGTAAATAACCGGTCGCGGTGAATTTGTTTGAAAATAAAATAATTTTTTTTGCAGAACTCATTACTATAAATCTCATTTAATATTAAGTTTAATGAAGTTCTACGAACTAGCGAGATGAAACATCGATAATATACATGTACGCGTGTATAGCATTTCTAATAAAACCGGGGCAAACTACCAGATGGCGCTAGTTTTAAAGAAGAGTGATTAAGATCCACACGAGATTCAGTACCATTACGCTATGTGCGAATTATCGATCCGCACTTCACGAAGTGGCTAAAAATCGTAGACAAAAGTGTAAAACTCGACCATTACAATCTGTCTAAGATTATTAGCACTTCGTGAAATGTGTACGCACTTCGTGAAACGCGCCATTACGGTGTGTGTCTACGACAGATATGCAAAGCTTCATACAGAGTTATTTGATTGTGGGACCGTTTGATATCAATTGAAGTATTATTTATAGTATAGTACGTACAACAATAAATCATGAGAAGCATCCATCATGCATGATCCTGTCATTGGGTCAGTGACCCTTCGTCCTATCACATGTGTGGGACATTGAGTCTTTTATATTTGAAAACAGAAAATTTATATTTTTTATATTTAAAAAAAATCTCGTATGGTAACTACGAGAATCATACTATATGTACATAGCATGTATTTTAATGAAGACTTAACTTTATGGAAATTTCGTGCAACTGATGGTAAATCTTGTCATAGTTCTCTGAGTCACGGATGCGGCTTGGGTTTCCAGATGTAAAACCGTAATATCTGGACAAAACAAAATGTATGGATTTTGGGGTTGTTAGCAGGAGAAATAAATAATGTGAATCAAAATTTTACTAGTGATTTAACATTATTCAATGATTACCAATTTTGACATCAATCAATCGCTCAATTAAATTAATTTTTACTTTATGTATTTTGAATTGTTTTTTACGGAGTTTAGGAATTTGGTAAAAGATCCAAATTCCTAAAGGAAATCCTCCTAAAGGTAGGAGTAGGTATTAAGAAACGCCTTAAAATTCTAACAATTTTCCTCGAAGTTCTGTCAGTCTAATTATTAGTTAAAGGCCATGCGATTCCTCTCTTTGGTATACAAATTATTCAGCAGGTTAAATACCCTTTAAGAGTAAACATTGCTTATCACTCTTATCAGCAATGCTTAGGAATTAATAATACAATGATATACATTTTTTGGCGGGAGATTTTGCATTTTGCCGAGAGTCTGGACATCATATGACAAGTCGGGAGAATCCAGGCGAATCCCGGCCATCTGGCAACCTTATCTAGATATCTAGAGATACCTTACGTATTATTATCTTGTTATTTGAAAAGATTTCTTCGTGTTTTGTTTGTGTTATTTTATCAACGTCAACATCATAGATAATGATAACTTCAAAAATCACAAATTCACAATAATTGTATGAAAAATAGAACTTAAATAGTAACCGGATGGATACTATATTATATACCATATTTTATAATATGTCTGAGTCCGTACATTTACCTACTGCTTTAGTGAAGAATGCACCTGCACCTGCACACTGAGGAAACCAATGAAATGGAAAATCTTCCAAGAGAGATTATCTATGTGGTTAATCACGACTCTCAAGGTGTAATGCGAGTACGATGCGATGGTAGGATTTTTGACTACCAGTAAGTGGTCACCGTCGCCCATAGATATCTCACCTCACTGTATTATTATTAAAGGATTTTCGATGCGCTGCTAACCCCGCCGACTTGGGTGGAGTGCCTCATGTGCCGGTAAATCCTCTGGCTCTCTTATCCTTAAAACAAGCATTCTGCTTTGCGGCAGAAATATTAAAGGTGGTTCTACTACCTTCAAATTCCACAAGGATAATTCTAGAAAACACTGTTTTCGACTTTCCTATGGGCGCGTCATATCGTATCCAAGAGAGCGTTCCATAATCCGTTGAAATAATTCACTTTAACAACAGTGCATCTTCCATTACCGCGTTAACAGCTGAAAATTTATCAAATTTTTATTCAAACAAGCAATGGAATGTGTACAGCTGTCAACGTGAATAATTTCAACTGGTTTCGGAACGCACTCTAAATAAAGTGAAGTATTTTTAAATATTTCGTCGAGACTCGCGCGGTGAGCGATCTGTCAAGTGTCCAGTCACGAGCCGCCGATAGCAACAGACCGGCGCAGGAGTCGCCTATAGCCATGGACACTGGAGGGGACCATGGCAATTGAAACGCCATGCTATTATTTTGATAAGAAACGAGATTTAAGGCTGGCTTCGGTTGATCGCGGCCGATGCGGTCGACGACACGCCTCGCTTCCGATGTGAGCGGCTGTCAGTCAGGTGCGCAGCTATTATAGCGAGAGGAATATGAACTAGGGTCATCCTCTCTAATCCGCGGGGGGAGAGAGGGTACGTGCCTTGAGATGGGACCTCTTTACTCGGGCGGGTCTCGGAGCGTTACCGCGCTCCGGTGTTGGGTGCCGCTGATACGACGGCGGACTCAATGAAGTGATGAACTATATTTAAAAGTATAGATAGATAGATAGATAGAAACACTTTATTGTACACAAAAACAGGAAAAGTAAAAACTACAGGAATAATAACACGATATGTACAAAGGCGGCCTTATCGCTTAAAGCGATCTCTTCCAGGCAACCTCTGAAGTTAATTGGACATTAAAGAAATTAGCGACAGTGTAGTGTGAGGATATTAAAATGGTTATTATTACTTAATATACAGTAAATATAGTAAAATAAAAGTAATATGATATACATATATAAATATGTAGGTATACTAAAATAGTTAAATGCATAGATATATATAATATAAATAAATAAACATATTTAATAGATAGTAAACAATACATAGGTAAATATACATAATAATGAAAATAAAATGCACAACTACAACGACAAATAATGATGAGTGAGACCCGCTTTAAACGAAGTCAGGGATTCCGAATGCCGAATTAGACGAGGAAGTGAGTTCCATAGGTGTGCTGCCTTGACAGCAAAGGAGTCAGTGTAGTATCTAAAAAAAAAGTAAAGTATAGTTCATGAGTTACTGGGGAAAGGGGGAGGGGAATAGAGCTTGTACGTCGCATTCACCGCTCGTCATCATGTCGCTCCTCCCTGGCTCCTGGCGACCTCAGGCTTCGGAGACGACAACAGCTCACGCGGAAGCGGGCACCGGGGCGATATTCCTCAAGTGTTCGTGGTGACCGTTATCGACCGCGGTCGTACATCGCCCGCGCTGACCTCACCACGAACTGGTGGATGGACTCTCTATTTGCACATCGCGGGCCGTTACGTCATTCCTAACGTAACGGCCCGCGCCTGTGCAAATATGCAGAGCAATATTCAGCTGAACCTATTGCCTTTTCCTTTGAGTAGGCCTGACGAATGGCTACCACGCGGGGGCGGCGTACGCGAGTCGGGACCGGACGTAGGTCTTGTATAGCCTCAGTGAGAGGAATATACTCACGCGCGCGACAGGTGTCGACACGATCGCGCGCGGCTACGACAGACGTCGGCCGCGCCCGTCAGCCGCATCGGCCGCGATGATCGGAAGCGGCGCCATACATTTTCATAGTGTATAGTGTAGTATTGTAGCGTCAGCTGTCTGCCGTCGGCCGCGCGCGTCAGCCGCATCGGCCGCGATCACGGAAGTCTAACTTTATAGAACTTAGTTCTACAAATCTTCTTAGTTTGATTATTTGATTACGAATACCAATATGAATACATATTTTGGCTCCTATCCCTCGCTATTTAGGATATAATAATGAAAGATGTAGCTCTACATGACATATATCGAATGCACTGTTGGTTTACTCTACGCCCTAGCACAGAGTTCGGTCTTTTGATATGAAAATATCTTATAACTCGTATATGAAGTATGGCAGTCTGGGTGCATGTTCGGGAAAAGTGTGTCACACTTTTTGCTCGTCATTCAGTAGCTAATAACTTCGTCAATTTTAAAGATATGTAAAAACAAATAGTATCGTTGAAATCGTCGTTATACAAAGTTTATTTTAAAATGTATTTGGCTAAAATAATCAGGAGAGATGAAGAAGACGGTCAAAGTAACCCATAAATTTATTGGACTTGTTCGGACAAAAGATATACTGTTTTCTTCGGAATGAAATGGGCTATCTAGCGCGGCGATCAATGTCGCATTGAAGCAACAATTTTTGGAACAGCAACCGTCAGAAGAGTGAATTTACCGACATGTTGAGGAAAAAGTCGAAAGATCCGTCACGAAACCCACGCCAAAATCGAGCAAACCCACTTAATAATGCGGAGAGGTGTCGTATCTATCGTTTGAAGAAGAAATTACATCAATTGGACAAGTCCGACGGAAACCAGCCTAGATCGAGTTCGAGCGCGCAGCGAGTAAATTTCAAACGCGCGGTGTCACCCGCTCCGGGCTGCTCTGGTACACGTCCCAAGAGACAAGATATTTTCATACAATAAAATTTACAGCACAGCATCTCTTTGCCTTTTTCAGTTTTTTTAGCCATTACAGCTGTTACATGATCACATGATTGAGTTATTTGATTATGCTTGTCGCAATGATGTTTTTAATAAAATAAATAAATTAGTGCTTTGAACTAACAATGGATCAATAATTAGAGAGTTACTGTCAGTTAAGTCATAAGCCTGGAATGTAATGAATTGACATTTGTATTATATAACATATTTGCACGTCTTTACATAGAGAATACATTAGACATTATGTTTAATTATTAAGACCTTATTGACATGTATTTTTAGCAAATAAAATTAATTTAATTTTTTTTTTTAATTTTATGCGCTCCCTTCAACGCCCCCCATCGCTGCCGGTGCGGGTGCCCTGTTGACCAGCATGGCCACCATAGCTTATCGTGCGCCCGAAGTGCCGGGCGCATTCCGTGGCACGCCGACCTGAACGACATCATCCGCCGGGCCTTTGCCACCGCGGGTGCGCCAGCCGTGTTGGAGCCCAATGGTCTGGCTCGCGATGACGGTAAAAGGCCCGACGGTATGACACTCGTGCCCTGGAAGCTGGGACGGTCTCTGGTGTGGGACGCTACCTGCGTCGACACCCTTAACCCGTCCCACGTTCCAGCCACGGCGGCGAAGGCCGGGTCAGCAGCAGCATCTGCGGAGAACCTCAAGCGGCGTAAATATGCGGGCCTGGGTGGTGATTGCATATTTGCGCCGTTCGGGGTGGAGACCTTAGGGCCGTGAAGGCCTGGAGCCCACTGCTTCTACGGGGAAATAGCCAAGCGCCTCGTAGAGACATCCCGGGACCAGAAGGCTGGCCTTTACTTCGCTCAGCGTACAAGCCTCGCTATACAGCGGGGCAACGCCGCCAGCCTCCTCGGGACACTCCCTGCGGGGAGCGACCTGGGCCAGGTATTTTACTTGTACAATAGTTAGGTATTTTGTAATTTTAGCTTAAACATTTATTTTATTGTTATTTTAGTTTTATTTTATTTTGAATAAACACACTTATTTGAATTTAAATTGCTCCTGCAAGAAACGTCCCTAAAAATACACACTATCCCTTTCTACGCCATAACTCTAGATAGAGATAGATTACACGAGACTTAAGGAAAGCTCTGTTTCTCACGTGCCTGTAACTGAGAAGCCGAGTTCCATGAACTCTGACGAAGTCAATAGCCACTAACCGCCATGTCACGTATTACCGTTCCCTCTCTGTTATCACTGATGCTCTACGCAGTTGTTTGTTTGGCGCTCGTCCTGTATGTCTGTCTGTCAGTCAGTTGATCTCCGACTACGCGGCAGACGACTGCTTTAGTGTGCGGTGAGCTTTATGTCTTTGTTCAGAATTTAAAAAAAAGTGATTTGTGTGCGGTGTGTACAAAACTTACATAATAATAATTACGTAACAATAATAAACCAAAAATAAATCTAATAAATAAGTAAATCAAATGTAATATAAAAAAATCTTCCAAAAGATAGTTTTTTTTTAAATAATAAATTCTTAATCTAAGTTTAATTAATTACATAGGTATAGAATATTTTTTTCACTCCTACTTATGAAGGTTAAAGAAAATTTTGTTTCAATAAGTTGATTTTTCCTAAAAAAAAAATAGAAAACAAGATAAAAATCAAAACAATTGTTATCAACAGAAACACAACAAACAAATCTATCAATCAATCAAATTAGTGATAATATGTAAGTGCTTACTAGAAGTGACAACAAACATTGTTTATGTAAACAGGATAAATAACCAAACGAAAAATTATTCCTCATTTACTCACTGCTAACGTTTACTTACGAAAAAAAAAGTAAAATTAATAAAAAAAAACCAATAACAATTATTTAAAAAAGGGGAAGGTTACCGACTTATAATATATAACAATAGGTAACCAATTGAAAACCAGCGTCATTAGAATACACAGGTATCTAATATTCCGATATTTATTTGAACTTGGTCCTCGTTAATATTAAACCTTAATAATTCATCATCATCATATAATAATTACCGACAACATTATCATCAGTTATCTATCACCCAAACGATCTATTATTAAAGGTTCTATTCTATTCTATTCTAAATAAATATTAATTTGCCTCGTCAGCAGTGGAAAAATTCTAACATGTTACAAAAATACCTTTCATGCTCGTATCAAGTTTTACCTTATTTTTTTGTTATATCACTAGTATTTGGCCGAGCCGGTACATCGTCATGTGAAACATGTTTCCCCCGGCCTCCGCCAGGGGCGCCACTCTCCATTATATCATAGTTTTAGCCGAATACTGAAGAATTAGATCAAAAATTAATTAATTACATAATATACTAATTAAACCCTTCCAGCCGCCAGATCTAGTTTATAAGTCGGAGGTCTTAGCATTGTGCCTAGTAAAAAAAAAAATTATTTTTTAATTTTCATAGAAATAGATAAGAAAATTCTATGATATAGTAATCTCAGTCTATAGGGGAAGGCAAATATCTTTAGATATAGGTATTTATATAGACAAATAAACAGCAAAAGGCTGGGATTGAGTCACAAAGACACGGATATGTTTTCATCCCATCAGCTCGTACGAAGCGATTTGCTTCTTCGTTCATTATGCAAACGGCAAAGGAATGGAACAGCCTGCCGGCGTCTGTATTTCCCGAAACCTACAACCTTGGGATCTTCAAGGCCAGAGTGAATAGGCATTTACTGGACCCGCATGGTCCATCGTCGACCTCATCGTCGCTTACCATTAGGCGAGATCGAGGTCAAAGGCGGGTTTCTCCCCGCGCCTGGTAGTCCGAAGGCGGAATGGAGATGCTGGAATTAGGTCGTACAATTCCGATGCGCACTCTCCGAAATGTATCCTATAAAATACCGTTAGACAGGCAACCTTGCGCCGATGTTCCAGACTTTGCAGTCTAACTTCCACGAGCGATAGGTTACGTGAATCGTACTACCCAGCAGTTAAAAATATTATGCATATACTATAATGGGCTAGTATGTTATTCTATTTACACAGATATAATGTAATAGAGTCATTCATTACAGTAACTACTCTTGGTCTTGACCTACAAACAGTACTTAAGTACCTACTTAAGGCGCAGTTACATATTATTACAGTCGTTGACCGCTTCGACGACCAACGACCTACGGCGACCGACCTCCGTTGTTTACACTTAGTCGTTGGCCGAAACCGTCGTACGTCATTCGCTCTATGACAGCTTATATTCATATCATTTATTCATAAACAATCATAAACTATGTTTGAATATTTGCCAAATGCCAAAAAATTAAAAATCAGCACCTTTCTCTCGCTATTCAGCGAGGAAATGCAGCATGCATAATGGGAACATTTGGGCGGGGCGCGCTAAAAGGCGGCCTTTTTGACTAAGCTTCTCACGTAGTGACAAAGTTTTAGCTTTAAAAATCATAAAACATCATTAATAAATTAGCAAAATAATAATAAATTAAAAATGATAATCAAACTCTTTCCGTGACAATCTTAGCTACATTATAAGCACGTTATAAAAAGGAAACATACATAGTGACACTGCGGCCGACGACTTTTAATTCACATATAGGCGGTGGCCGCATGCTGTGACCGGCCGGCCGGTCGGTCAACGACTAAGTGTAACCGCACCTTAAAAGACAATTTGTACGAGTGTAAGGAATTGGAGGGAGATTTTTTGTTTATTATCTAATAGAGTAAGATAATGAATATAATGACATAAGAATTACTTTCTGAAACACTTTGTTTAAAATATCAAATAAATCTAAAACACCTTTAAAAATAAGTTAAAAAAATAAACAAACGTAACCATGTAAAATAGAGTTTAAACTCTAATTTGAATGAAGAATACATTTTTATTATGTATTATTATAGATTAAGGTAAACTCTTTGATTAAACTGAATAACAATTTCAGAATATTTATATCCAAACAATACACATCCACAGATAAACAAACAAACGCCAAATTCAAAATGGCGGAAACAGTCCTTGAACCAGGCAAGGATATTCGGCCTGTGATAGACCAAGAAGGAGTCCAGCTCCTAGCCGAGAAACTGTACGGAATCTCCGTGCTGGAACTAACGGAACTAAACGGGTACGATGACAAGAACTACAAGATTATGGAGGACCCCAATGTGAAGAACCCGCTGATCACTGATCACAGCCCGGACGGATACGTGCTGAAGATAATGAATGCAATGGATTCGCAGAATATAGCGGCGGTGGAGGCACAGAATGAGATTATGAACTTTTTGAGTAAGTACCTACTTTAATTAATATATTTCTTATAACCTGCATTCAAAAAGAAGGGTACCTATATCTGTTTGTCTGCAGCATCATAACTTAATAACCGATGATCCGATTTGGACGCAGATTATTTTATTTAGAAGGTAGAAAGAAACGGCAATAGCAATTTGTGACGTCACTCTACTGTAGCGCCATACAAGCTACATTGGATTGTTGTGTTATTTTGCTAAAAAGAGATGGAGCATCTACATAACTTTAACAATTAATATCTCTGGTGTTAGTTGAGATATCAAAAAACGAATTTCAGATCCATTTTCAGAATATCCATGTCAGTCGATTGATGCAATCATGGTACAAGAAGGCTCGTTCTTCACCAGACATATCAAGTACCAATGCAAATTGCACGATGTCCACGTCAGCACAAGGGTACGTCATCATACGAGTGCTACGTTTGATGACGTACCCTTGTGCTAACGTGAACATCGTGTGCATACTTGATATGCCTTTTTTCTTGTGGCATGAATGCAATAAAAAAACCGAAGCACGATTC
This sequence comes from Hofmannophila pseudospretella, assembly GCA_947369225.1. Lineage (NCBI taxonomy): Eukaryota > Metazoa > Arthropoda > Insecta > Lepidoptera > Oecophoridae > Hofmannophila > Hofmannophila pseudospretella. The sequence continues at coordinate 395,168 of OX376333.1, forward strand.
TGATTGTGCCTACAGTTTTGGGCAGGGAACCCTGTATTTATTTTAAGGAAATAGTATCAATTACAGTTGGTCGATTGCAATGATTTTAGTGACAGAATAAGCGAGCAACCTTGCTCTCGCGATAGACACTTACGGCACTGAGCTCGGCTTAATAGTGACTGAGCTAGAGACGCGCGAAAAGTGTAACATTTTGGTGTCGCTCGCGGTGTCGATGTCGCTCGCGCCGTTAGCGTTCCGCCCGTCTTGCATGGGAAATTAGGAAGACCGGGTTCCCTGTCAAAAAAAACTACTACTACTGCCACTGTCCTACTGTCCCCGCCAGCCACTCGCAACGTCACCTGCCCCCGGCCAATCCGCAACGTGTTCGGTCACCTCCACTCCATGGAGTCCATCAACGGGAAGCAGCACGCCGTCCGACTCCTGGAGTACGTCAAGGGAGAACTGCTGAAGGACGCGCCCAATTCGGAGTCCTTGATGTACCAGCTCGGGGAGTTTGTTGCCAACTTGGATAATAAACTGCAGGTAAGACGCTTCTTTACTTCCCTTCTTTTAAAGAAAAAAAAATTTTATTTCCAGAACGCACGCATAGCCGGCCCCTCTGCACAAACACCTAAGACAAAACACTCAGATTTTAAGGTTAATTGGCTCCACTCAAAAACAAAAAAATTGCCAAACATCGTAAAAAGTTGACTAATAATAATGCACTGAAAACTACGACTCTACCAGGCATAGACACTAACATAACAATACCATAATACGCCATTAGACCTTGAAACCGGCATCCACACAATACACTGAGTGCAGGAGATAATGAACTGTGACCGGCGACAATTTTAGAGACTCGACGAGTGTGTTAGTTAGAATACAGTATGGGTGATCCTGTACTCTTGTATATGGAACTAAAGAGCATTGTTATTGTAGGCAACTCATTGGTTATAGGTTTAATATTGACATAACCGATGAATTATGATAAGAATTGATTTTGTTCACAATACATTAACGAGTTAGTTGGAAATTAAAGATAAAGGTTATCATGGAGCTAATCTTCCAAGATGTACTCTCAAGAGAAGAAGAAAGGAAAGTAAACAGTAAAATAAACATATGAAAAGAACCACAGAAATCGGACTAGCAGAACCCAATCTCTAAAATAACACAATTAAGATTATTCTTATTGTCAATAAGTAGGTATCATGTTTTTCTGTTCAACAAATTAACTCGGTTTGTTTCCCGTAGTGAACTAATTAAGTGGGAAAAAATGGCGTGATTACATAATTAAGCCAATATAACTTCTCCAAGAAACAATACAACTACAACAAACATTATGATGGAATGAAGAGTATTTTCGTCTGCAGCACTTCAACCACTCCGGCCTGGTGTCTCGGGAGCACATCTGGATGCTGACCAAGGTGCCTGACCTGGACAAATTCAAGTACGTCATCAAGGACTCCGAGAAACTCGAACTGGCTGAAGAGGTAATCTATCAGACGTATTTATTTAAGAATATTAATCAACATGGTCAAAAGCCTTAGTGAATACTGATGTAGAAATTGTCACAGCACAGAAACCCAAACCACAATCTTAGTCTTTACACAAAGTCTAAACCGTGATAACAAATCTGTTTCTGACTGCAACTACCTGAGACAGTTACGAATACAAGATGCTATGAAAATGACACTGCCCTGATCATAAAAGGGATTTCTAGTATTCCCTGGAATTCTTATCTGAAAACTTCTGGAGTTTTCTAGAATTTTCATAGAAAGAATTCCAGAAGCATTAGAAAACCAATCTGACGCGTTCATTGCCATTTTCCCAAATATCACTTTTTGCAAGTTGTCTTCAATACTCAATATATTTATTGCTTTATGTGGTTACAAATAGATGTTACATTTTAATTTATGTACGTACACAATCCCTGTAACATGGCAGGATATAACTAGGGCAGAATAGACTGAACTCTTGATATAACAACAGGTGATTGAAGAATTCAAGTACGCCATAGTGCCGCGACTGGACGAGCTGGAGAAAGGAGTCATCCACGGAGATGTAAACGAGATGAACATAATCGTAGCCCACAAGGAGGGCAGGTGGGTACATCGAGACAGGGAGAAACTGCACTACCCTTAATGGTAAAGCCAAGGAAGTTCTGAGTACTAATATAGCTACCTAGGTATAAACTAATTTGGAGTCCTGACATTCTACGACTTTGACATTTCATATAGGACTAAAGTTGTCATCATCTGGAAGTTCAAGACGTCTATAGGAAAAGAAGGACGGCGACCCAGGGTCCAGTTATTATAAAATAAACGAAGACCTCTTCATAAATGATATAGGTTTTAAATATAATTTTATGCAAAGTTATTTAACACGAGTCATTTTTAGACGTCGGGAATGAAGAATTTGTAGAATATGTTTTTTTGGAATAAATGCAATTGATTCATTCCGATTCAAGGACCTTTACCCTGACTGGACCACTCACGGTCTGGCCCGTTTTTCCTCTTTGGGTTATATCAAAGCAAGAACCTTGTGGTGTGGGAATAAGATTTAATCTCCTTTTTACTTTTAATGACAGTTATCTATCTAGTCAGGGTAGAAATCTATGGTCCGACTACAGACAGAGAGAAAGAATCCTGGCTGCCAATAGACCATAAAAAATACTGGGCCTCAGAATGTATAGAATTTCGCAATCCTTCATTGTGAGTCAACTTCTAATGTTAGTTAGCTGTCTAACGAAAGGCAAACACACAGTGAAGATAAACAATATACGGTACCTAATTAAGAAACATAATTAAATAAGTAGGTACTTAATTTTGATGTGGGTCTATATAATAAGCAATAATGTCCAATACAAAATCATAATCAATTAAATTGGATTAAGTAAATAGGTACTTAATAATCAATCGAAACAAGAGAGCAACACAAAGCCAGAATAAATATAGAAGTGGGTGACAAAAAGCTAAAAGTAGAAAAGAAAACTCCATATCTCAAGATTCATCTCTAGCCAGCTCACTTGGTTATTCACAAAGTTTAACACAAAATACTGTCATATTCAATGTAGGTGCGAAGCTACAAGATAATAATAGAAAGACATGCATAGTGCAAACAAACATGATTCCCGAATTTTCCTTAGCGACAGGATGTCCACAGATAATACATCAGCACTATCAGATAGTGGTGTTTGTTTGGAAAATGATGAATCGCTGATAAACGTTCTTTCGTATTTATAGTATAGTTATCTTGGCTTTATACGCAATCAAGTGTTTACATCCAAATTCCAGGGGGTATTTTGTATCGGCAAAAGATTCTAAATTATGTAGGTGGAACAATTCGATCAGGAGATTATCTCGGCACAACCCATATAGTACGTAGTATTCATTTTGAATTTATTGTTTCTTAAGGCGCTTGGTTACTTTCAGAAACATCTAAACTTAATGCAATTGAAATGAAATGAAATATGGTAACAAGTTGTTTTTAATTTTGAAATTGTAAATACTACATATTAATGATTTCGCTGGTTATGCCATGCAAGTATGTAGTGTTACGACTCATTGCGAACTACTTGCGATCAACGTAATTTTTATACTTTTTACCATCTGACGTTGATCATCAACAGATTGATCATTTTCTTCTTGTTGCTACTCCTCCATAGGAAAATATTTTGGAAAAGGAGTTTGTCCTTCACTGCCTATTTAAGAGGCCATTCACCATTTTCTGAGAATTTCGACAAATTTCTGCAATTTGAAGATGCTGTTGTGGCAATACCAAAACGTATATAGTCGTAATGTTTGATGTTTCTGAAAGTTTTAACAAAAATACCATCTCCAGTTCCTCAGACTACCGCATCGCCGGTATCATCGACTTCGGAGACATCCAGTACTCGTACTACGTGTTCGAACTGGCCATCACGATGACCTACATGATGCTGGTCACAGGAGACCCTAAGACTGGTGGCCTCGTCCTGGCTGGCTATACCGTCAACAAGAGGCTGCCGGATGAGGAATACATGCTTTTGAAGGTGAGATGGTGCCTAGGCACATCGGGTGCCCAATTTGCACGATGTTCACGTCAGTACAGGTATCGGGGTCTGACGTACCCTTGTGATGACGTGAATATTCGATATGCCTTTCTTTTTGCGCCATGAACTGGATCTATAAATGTGTGATTCCGTCCCGAATTTTCTTGTAGAGACTTTCCCAATAACCACTGGACAAGCGTGTCGTCGTGATCATCATTTCAGCCCCTGAGCGTCCAGTATTTGACATAGGGCTCCTCTAGTTCTTTTCAATAGCAGGATTGGGTAGGAGTATGGGCGAGTGGTCAACTGAGAAATTGCACCAATTACTCACAATTCAGGTCGTCGATGAAAGTATATCAGCCCTCGCTTTAAGAGCTAATGGAGTCCGTGGATGAGTTTAATGGTCTGAAATGCTTCCGGTAGACTACGATTCCCTCCCACACAAGCAATACAATGCTGTAAGTACACTCTTTGAGACGGAGAGTACTCGTTAATAGAGCTTCTATTTTACTTTTAGCCCCAATATTTCAAACATGATCTTCGTTGTTATGTCTACATTGTTTTCCTCATCCACGTCTTGCCTGTTACTCCTTTTTCATTGTCCGACCATCGAGCCTTCAGCCTGCTCAGGTCTCGGCCGTTGGCACGAGGACGTCACTCGGTTATCTTGTGGCTCCATCGATTACCTGTGCATCTCATGAATGGCGCGTCTATTGCCACTTCAGTCGGGAGACTCTTACTCCGATGTCTGTGATGCCGGAGCTCTGGCGATAGGCGACTAACCCGAGTAACTTGCTGGCGGTAGGACGCCTTCAGGGTCCGCCTGCTAGCGACCACCTTCCATGTAAAGTCTGCCGTCAAATATCTCCGCGTCGTCGTCGATGTGTTCCAGTAGTGTTTATAGAAGAGCCGTACTTACTAAGCCCGTGTGCTCAAATGCGGGTTTAGTCTCAAAAAACGACCTATCAAATGTCGCCACTGACACTCATCCAACCTTCCAGACCCTGGTGTCCTCCCGTCTCGTCCAGAGCCTGATCCTCGGAGCCTACTCCCTGGAGCAGGATCCCAACAACACGTACGTCCAGTCCACGGAGCGGGCCAACGGTTGGGACCTGTTGCGCAAGATACGAAAATCGAGACCCTCCGAGGATGGGGACCCGACCGATTGGAAGACCATCGCCAACGAATACCTCACCAAGAGTTAGAGTGCCTTCGATTTCTACAGCATCATCATCACTGGTCTTTCCACTAGTAATAAATAAAAATACATACCTTCGCCTGATTTTCAAATCAAATTGTCGCTTTGTGGGGTTTGCTGGAAGATATCTCTCTTAGAGATAAGTAACGCATTTTGTGCGTCACATATTTTTCTCTAAGTGTGCAATGCCGAGTTTAACTAAATTTAAAAAAACATACTTAGGTACATAGTGGTAGGTGGATTAAAAAAGTTGACAAATTCCATTATCACGCATTCTTTCTTATAAATGGAACGAAAAAATGTGAATGCGATTCATCCTTTTTTTATCACTAGTGACTAGATACAGAATAGAGCCATTGCTTGTGTCATCCTAACCTTAAAGTTTCTATCGTTGTTAAAAAAAAAACTTTTGATGATTTTTTTTTTTTAAAATTACCTGATTTCCAAAATAAAGATGAATTCCTAAAAAATATCATGTGAAGATTATTTAAACAAATCAATATATATTATACTTACTTTATACTTTATTTGCACACATAAATCACAAATGAAAAAACATACACAGGTGGAGCTTATCTTTAAAATAGTGATTTCTTCCAGCTAGACCTAATATTATAATGTATTATTTTGTAGATACTAAGTTTGTAATAGTATTTTGATAGTTATTTTAAATATGTAAAGTACTTAGGGACCAACTAAGGTAAATTGTGTAAAAGTAAAATGTTAAAATGAAAATTATGAAAGTCAATTAATGCTACTCAGTTGTTAATTATATAACTTAAGAATTATTAAATAAAGTATAGTATTACATAAAGACTGTTACGAACATAGAGTTTTATTCATCATCATTATATATCATTTATTCATAAACAATCATAAATTAATAATAATTAAACTCTTTCAGTGTCAATCTTAGGTAAATTATAAGCACGTTATAAAAAAGAAATTATAATGACATTTTTTAAAATTAAAATCCAAGTCAAAAAATATTTAGAAAAAAATGAATCCAAGAGTTAGGTTAGGTATTATATTATTATGATATGATTTATGTTAATAATACTAGTAGATATTATAGAAAATTCACAGAAAAAGATAATAAATGTCACTTATCTAAAACGGTTACTACTTACGCCATCTAGGGGAACCGTCTATGAAGCTTCTATACATCTGTCCGAAGCCATCTTTCATATTCGTTAGTTACTCTCCATTTTCAATAGATGTCGCTCAAATACCGTAAATTATACAGTTCCAAGCTTACAAGTAAAACACACAGATTTTAATTTTTTTACGTAAAATATATTTAGGTATCTTTTGTTCTTGTAGAGGGGTTAGTCCATCTAGTTCTACTATTAGTTCTACGATAGAACAAAATGGACTAAAAAAATCCAGACTGTTCTACTGCTCAATGCGATAGAACAAACTGGACAAAAAAATCCAATTAGTTCAACTGTTCTACGACTATCATTAAGTTTGGTATTCTGAAAAAAAAAGGTACTTTCTATTTATTTTTTGCATAAATTGAAAGGCGGTTTTTCCTAGATAAAAAAAGTTTAGCTTTGTGTTATAATATAAGTAAGTAATATGTTTATTTCGAACACAGCAATGACTGAAACAGTTATAATTATAATAAAATAATTATGTAGTCAAAGGTAAACATATCTAAATCATGTCTGATGGTCTGCTGTTGTTGTGAAAAGGGTCTCAACTCAGCTTATTGCTGCAGACGAAAATGCCTACAGCGGTATTCTGTTGTATCGATGGCTGGCCAAAACCTGTCCAAGAGGACAAAGATACGACACAAATAAATTTAATTGAAGATAGGTCCTGTTAATAAGTGAAAAATATATACCTACACACAAATATATACATATATAAGTATACTAAAGGGGTACAGTGCGGTATGTTCAATAAGTTGAGGGAGATAAAAAATATTTGTAATTAAATACAAAGTTTAAAATTCTGTATTGTGAATTAGTGCGAAGTGATTACGGAGCAAGTGATCACGGCTCAGTTTGAAGTTCAAAAGTCATAGAACAATCATCCACCATGCAAGTGATCAATTATTTATTTTGTTACATTTTACTATAGCTCTTAGATATTGATAGACAAGAAAGATAGATAGAGATAAACACCTTATTGTACACAAAGAAAACAAGGTAAGGAAAATTTCAAACTAAGGTGTACAAAGGCGGCCTTATCGCTCAGAGCGAGAAAGCAAGAATGCAGGATACTTTTTGCAGGCATTATACTAGTATTTGAAGCAATAGAACAGAACCCAAGTGGTTATATTTGAACCATTTGTCGAATAAGGCTTTACGATTACGGTCCCTGTCTCATGGGGGACTATCGGCGATCTTTATGCTCTCTAAACGCTGCGCCCGCGACGACTGTACGTATACAGGGTGATCGTGACAATAAAATGTTGGCGCAATACTATCAGACAAAATATAATTCGAAATTAGAAAGAAAGAAAGAAAATAAAGGAAAACACATTTATTTAACGTTGCATTATACATGATTAAACTTAAAGAGACTTGAAATTTTTAAAAACAACGCAACGTTAAAAGGGCATGCTCAGCATGTGCTGCGGTCAGAATCACAGCGCTGGTTTTCAGCTGTGCCTGGACGAAGACATCGCGGCATGTTTCGCTGCCGTTTCGCGGCAGGTTAAATTGTTAAGTGTTGATCAAATAAATTGTTTCTATTCTATTCTAAATAAATCATTTATTTGATTTAATCTGTTTGTACATACGAAACAAGCTCAGCGAGACATTCTTCTTGAGGTAACCCTCGGCGAAAATTGTGATAAATTATGGCACAGAAATTTTCACGTGTGAGCTCCATTTTTTTTCGACTTGGTAATTGTTTTTTTTTAAGGCAAAGGGAATTGAGCCCATACAGCCATGTCTGATGTAAACAACTCTTGCAAGTCTTCATTAAAATGCTGGTGTGACACATTTCAATGCTATCTGGGAGAATCTTCCACGCTTCTGCACCATCCGAACCAAAGAAGAAGGCGTCTCGGACGCAGTATGGCTCTTCAAAATCCAGCCAAGTACGGATCGGGCTGCAGCGTCTTATTTGACTTTACTTCACTGTCCCACACGTTAATCACATTTTGTAGACGTTCTTCGAATAAAAAACACCATTCTTACTTGAAAAGCACTACTGTAAAACAATTTGCAAGACTACGAAAAAAAGCTGGTGTGGACGCGACAAAAGCGCGGGAGAAACTCTTGGTAACTTTAAACCGACGTATAATTTTTTTAACATTCTTTTTCTATTGTGTAAACGTCATTACTATTCCAAGTAGCCAGTATTCACGTAACAAAAAAGATTTTATTCTAACTATAGAAAGAGTACTTTTGGTAGTGGTAGATCCTAATGTGAAGGATCGCCTGGGGTGGTACCATCCTCTTATCTATTTATCTATTACTGCCGTGAAGCAGAGATGCTTGCATTTCTGTGTTTCGGTTTGAAGGGTAAGAGAGCCAGCGTAATTTCCGGCACATGAGGCAATCCATCTTAGTCCTCAAGGTTAGCAGCGCATCAAAAACCCTCTAATATTAATACAGTGAGGTGAGATGTCTATGGGCGACGGTGACCACTTACCATCAGGTGGCCCGTTTGCTCGTCTGCTCTCCTTATATAATAATAATAAAAAAACTCAATTTCCAATCGGTTTGGTTTGTTTTAGATTATAATTACCGGCTTCCTAACTAGCTAAAAGCTGTGTCTTGGGAGCCAGATGATAGTATCATCATCAGCAGCAGCCTAGTCTAGTCCACTGCTGGACACAGGCCTCTCCCAGGGCGCGCCATTGAGCACGATCTTCGGCTCTTCTCATCCAGTGGCTGCCAGCCACCTTGCGTAGATCGTCGCTCCATCTAGCAGGGACGCCCGTCCCACACAGATGATAGTATGAAAGATAATATTGATGTGCTCCAGCAGTCTTTTTATTCAAAATCATCTTCATTGTATCATTGTCATATAATTATCAATGATGATATGAATGATCTAATACAACACTTTTTAGCGAATAGAAAATAATCTGAATAAAAGTGGCAAAATTAAATCACACCCTGTAAAAAGGTTAGTCTAGTTCAAAGTTACAGGCTGTCTAGAATAGATTGACGTGTTACGATTATGATAGAATTTGTCCCAGGCCAGGTTTCCCTTGGGAACTAAGTCTTAAGGTTGCCTTATAAGTTATTATAGTATACTTGCTTTTAGATTTCCATGTTTCATTGGACCTACAGTTTCCTTTTTTCCTTTACAATCCATCTTATCTTATCTTATGACAACCCCAGCAGCACTTCGACCCTCAGGGATCTTTTGTGCTCACCCCTTACCTTAGTCTCCTTCCCGTTCCTTAAATATGCTTTGCATCAAGGACGCTGTACAGCATAAAGGAAGGAGCCTATAGTCCTCTGGTTTCGGGTAGGCTACCCCCAGAAGACTCATACGCTTTCCAGCCAACGAGTCACATTCGCACAGCAAGTGTTCCATTGACTCAACGGTGTCACCACAGGTTACAGTCCATACATTTGTAGTCTCTTTAATGGTGTGTTTCCCATTTTACTTACTGGTTATCTCAGTGTGCAGGTTTCCTCACGATGTTTTCTTTCACCGTTAGATCAATCGGTAATTGCGATTCAGTGTGTGTTGTCCTAGGCATAGGCACAAAGCCACCGTCGATTTTTTACCAGAACGGCTCTAGTACTTTCCATTTCATTTTAGTAATACCTTTTAACTCTACGTACGACTTGATTACATAATAAATGAAGTTTATTATAATCAAGTTACAACTTAAGCACGCCTGAACCGATCCAATCACACGACGCGTCAATTCGAAGTTATAAAGTAGCTATATAACTTCACCTATGGTTCTTTATAACAGCACCATCAGAATCCACCACAATCATTATTATCGTAAACCAACGTTACTTATGTAACTGCTTACTCACTATGGATGTAACTATATTTGCCAAAATCGTTAATGAAATAACAGGTATTGGTATTTGCAATGAATTTGGAGACACGAATGAATTACAAAATATTTACCAGCAATGAGTATTGAATAACGGACTATTAGAAAAACATTTTTATTTTATGACACTTATAATCACTGATCGGTGTATGTAGGGCTGTTTGGGGTCAAAGACCTCAAAAGCTAGATTAGTGCTAGGTTAGTATGTAGACGTCAGAGTGAAGCGAATTTATAATTCAATAGAATTTCGTCGTCTATTTCATTTCTTTCAAGTATGTCTAAATCCGGGTTTCTTTAGTAGTCTTCTAGTCTTCTTTTAAATTCCGAAAATCCCGGGATTTTTTAATATTTTTTTTTAATGGCATGTCCATAGTATGATGATCGCAGGTTGGAATTACCAAAAGTAGCTCTATCTACAGCGATTTTTTCAATTCCAGAAATCCCGGGATTATCCAAATATGGTTTATAAGACAGCCGTATCCATATCATGACAACAGCTTGCAAGTACCAAAAACAGCCCTAACTACTCCGATCGCTACTTATAATATATTTAAAAGAAAGTAGAATTATTAAAATATGGCAACTTTTTGAGCCTAACATTCTTTTAATTTTAAATCTCATTTTTTTAAATCATTATTTTAAATTCCTCTCCCTCCACGGCCGGCAGCGCACGTGCAACACCCCTGGTATTGCACGTGTCTCTAGGTGACGGTGACTTCTTACCATCAGGTGGCCCGCCTGCCTGTTTGTCGTAGCCTATTTATATAAAAAAATTAACATTATTTTCCTACAAATACTTGCTATAATACATAAATAACACTATACATTATACAACCTCCCTGGTGCCCAGCCCCAGTTGCGTCCATACACGGTAAATAGGATTTATCTCGGGATCTGGTCCCAGAGCGCGCGCGCATTCCCGCCTGTCACCATTGTATGGAAATATGTGTGGAGTGTGGACACACACTGTGCCGAATTCCCGCCGCGTTCCGCCTAGTGGTTCTTTAAGATAATAAGGCTCTAATTTTTTCTAATAACATTGGTAATTTTAGTCTCCCTTCTTTTTTGAATAAACCTTTATCACTTTGGACATCTTCCGACTAAACCAAAATGCTTGTGAAGTTATATTGAACCGCGACAGTGGACTAGAGGTGGAGACGATCCAGGGACGCTAGCGCCAGTTTCTGTCTGTTCTGTAAATGTAGAATTTTATGCATGACAGCTCCTTTGGCGGGCACTAGAGATGTTCTCCTTCGTTCAGAAAGTGTCTATACTCACGACGACCCGACCGACGACCGACTATTTGATTTAGTTCACTCAGTTTTTGTATAATTATTTTTTTACCCGACATTTTCGTAGTGATAAATTACTTAGTGTAATAATTATTTATTTATTGTAACATGTAAAAAGTAAACTATATACAATAGCTTACATATTCATAAGATAACGTAAAATTAGTACCTACTTCACTTTGACACATCTCAAGATGTAATGAGCAATTATTAATTAGGTAAATTACTTTAGAGTGTAATTACATTAGTGTGTGTGCCTGTTGAAGTTAACAACAAAATCATTGTAAATGCATAACTAACTTAAGTTAGTTATGCATTTGTTTATAAGTTTGCATAATAAAGAATTGTATAAAAACAAAAAAACAAAACTCAGTTTCGCGGAGTGTCGCAATGCTGATACTGGTTGTCGTTTATTCGAGCAGTTTTTAATCGCGGCGTTTCCTAAGCTCAGTGGGTTAACTGGCACGCGCTGTTAACGTCAGCCTAACACCGGTCCGTACAAAGACTTCTGGTTGCCTGTTCGGGCGGTTTTAATAACAAGCTCAGCTGTTATCCAGTCAGGTATTATGTGGAGATGTGGATCTAACGATTACTTTATTGCGTGGTATCAATAGTTCGAAAACCACAAGGTTTTTACTTAAGTCAAGTTTAGTTATTCTGGCTAGGTATGAGCTGGTCCATCAGGTGTTGCCGGGTTGATATTGGTTTTTGTGATATCCTGTATAAGGGGTGTAAGCCGAAAAGGGGGTGTTTTCAGGGTTGGCCCCATAGTTAAAGTTCAGTTATGGATACTGCCTATCTGGGCACCTTTCGGCTCTATATGGGCATAACCGACTCTTCGCGGAGTAACACCACCAAGAAAACTAAAAGAGGTATCAATCGAGCATGAGCGTCGGTGGCATAGTGGCTAGGACGCCGGATTTCCATGCGAGAGGTCCGGGTTCGAAACCATTCAGTGTCATGTACCAATGAGTTCTTCGGTTTTTTCAAAGACTTACGTACATTTATCGACTACTCTAACGGTGAAGGAAAACATAGTGAGGAAACACACACACTGAGATAACCAGTGTGTGAAATGAGGAAGGCAATGGCAAATCACCTCATTAAATCTTTCAAGGGTCGTTCTATGAGGTTAATTCCATTAGAATGATCACGCTCATCAGTGAGGAATACGACTTAGAAGAGATTAAATACCGTTGACCATATATTATTATTGTAAGATAGACGCGCGTTCGTGATAGGTCCTCACGAGGTCAGACATGATGGAGATGAATTTAATTAAAGTTACGGTAATTAGTACAGTCAGCTACATGGATAACTCGTAAAATATCACTGAGGTCAGTACTTTATTATGAGGCGATGAACAGACCTGATTACGTTCATTTCAGTATGTAAAATAAATAATAAATAAATAAAAAAAGTAAAAAGGTACAACACTGTTATTTTATTCTAATTCTTAACCTATAAACAATATATCTATAACACGTATTGACCTGTGTCTAATGAAATGGCCGAGACCTCAGCGACACGCTGGTTGTCAGGTCTCGCCTGATGTGCTGGATGGAGCGCTGGTCGCGGGATTACTACACAACACGATCATGTGGTCAAATCTCCATTATGTAATTGTATATTAAAATGAATGACGATAAGTAGTTATATGTAGCTGGTTTTAGCTTCCTTCTGATGATAACATAATTGTGTTTCTGTGTTTGAGAGAGTGTCTATACCATTCACTGAGGTCAGCTAACAGAGACTTTGCTGTATGTACCTAATAAGTTATCCTAAAAATAACTCCTATCGTGGCTTCCCACGGCGCGTGATATCATAAGTCGCGCCGCGCCCGCGCCGAGCCGATGCCCGCGCCAACCGTTCCAAAAAAAAATTCGGTAATTGTTTCATTGGAACTCTCCATATTTACGGTACGCGAGAGTACTTCACGGTCGCACGGATGACACGAAATGAACAAAAACACGCGCAATCCCGCGCCGCCCCACGCGCGCTCACGCCGCCGCGCCTTTGAAGTGACAGACTTCGGGCGGATCGGACGCGCCCTCACGCGCCACCCCGAGCTCTTATAGTACATTTTTACAACGTCATTTTTTAACTCTACCGCCGCTTCGTAAGGTGCTGTAGCTGAAAGGAAAGAAACGGCGCAAGACACTGTCAGCAGCACATCTTTTGAAATAAATATATCTTACAATAATTATGAATACAATCATATACACAATGTGCAGAGCTGGAGCTGAATTTAGGACCAAGCCTCTTTATCATTTAAGTAGTCAATTATTTTATAACTCTTTTAGGTTCGTCTTTTTTGTATCCTTTCTTATTTTGTCTAGTCTAGTAAAGTTTGTTTGTCTGATCATTAAATTGTAGAAACGTATATGATGTTTGTGATGTGCGTAAGTATAATTACTCACTTACTAAAACAAGTATAACTGTACATATCAATGTAATTTCTGCCGAGTGTACATAAACGACTTGACATATTGCCGCCGTGATGATTAACAGCTTATAAATGGAAAATCTCAGCATTCGCAGTGGAGTGAGACATACAACATTTATACTGTACTTTATCATTACCTACATTTGATGCTTAGACCTCCACTTGCACAAGGAGGTCCACTGGACAACACATCAGGCTATACCCTTTAGTATGTTTTCTTCTTTAATTATGGCTTTTGCTAGTGTACACACTGCAAATTGGCCAATGACTGTGTTAGAATCTTGAAAATCACTCGAACGTTTTGAGAAAAACAGTTTACCAACGTCGAGATTATGGGAGAGTCGTATGCATCAGGAATGCCTAGTGCTTAAGTTGCCGGATACACATCATCTGTAGCTTTTCATTCCCATTTCACTGTCTTATATAACGTTCACTTGTACACTAGTTTTACGAGAAAATGACCACTGTAAACAGTTTTTAAACAATAAAATAGGACGAACACGCCATGACAGTATGAACGCTCAACATAACCTCCTACCCTCGCTTTAACTAATTTGTCACATTCACAGGAATGTCAAGGAAGCCTATCAAAAAATATTGCGACAGGGTTCCACAGAGTATAGGTTTATGTATCTTCCACATGCCTTTCGTGCATCGTCGATTGGTGGATTTCACATGCCTTCAATAACTGAGACATACTCGTACAGGTATTTCACATGCCTTCAATAACTGAGACATACTCGTACAGGTATTTCACATGCCTTCAATAACTGAGACATACTCGTACAGGTATTTCACATGCCTTCAATAACTGAGACATACTCGCGAAGTTTTCCTTCACCATTGAGTCCGTAAAATCCGAAAATCGCATTGACATACAAATACAAAATACAAGTACAAATATACTTTATCGCACACCCGGGACAAAAACAAAACATACAACATAAAGAGAGGTACAATATAATGTGCAGAAGGCGGCCTTATCGCTTTAAGCGATATCTTCCAGGCAACCTTCAGGTAATGGAAAAATCATAAGAAACATAATATACGGGTGCAAAAGGCGTATGAAATAGATACTACCCTCAAATAAATAAATAACAATAATAATAATAAAATGGAAACCTTTGCAAGCTGCAAAGCAGTAGTAATAATATTACATAAATACTATAATATATACAGAAATATAATACTTAATATACACTTGACATGTCCGGAATCGAAGCCACACTTTTGACATTCACAGATATTTTGGAAAATACCATACCTATAGTATATTACTCGTAGTGGAACTGAGATAGCCATAAGGAAAAACGAAAGTCTATTATGAATTTTTTATTATTTTTACGTTTTTTTTTTAAATAAGGAGAGCAGACGAGCAAACGGGCCACCTGATGGTAAGTGGTCACCGTCGCCTATAGACATCTCACCTCACTGTATTAATATTTGAGGGTTTTTGATGCGTGGATTGCTACATGTGCCGGAAATTACGCTGGCTCTCTTACCCTTCAAACCGAAACACAGAAACACCTAGATAAGAGGGTGGTACCAGGCGACCCTTCACATCAAGATCTACCAGTTGTAAATTTTATGGGATAAATTACCTTTGGCTTTGCGTTTTATGGTGAAAAACTAAAAAGAAATGTTGACTGTAAGAAGTCCCCTGGGGTGCTTTCATGCAAGTTTTTATTTTTAGTTAATTCAAACAAAAATGTAATAGTTAGACCTGGATTAGATACCTGTACTTTCCATAGAGGATTGGCTAGAATAAAACCCGTGCCATGTGCCGGAAATTAAGCTGGCTCTCCTACCCTTCAAACCGAAACACAGAAATGCAAGCATTTCAGCTTCACGGCAGAAGTACCACCCCAGGCGATTCTTCACATCAGGATCTACCACTACTGAAATGTTATGTTATTAGACACAACTTATACTACCCGCACTAGGGAGATAGTAACGGTGCTGTGTATTTTTTCTGTTTTTAATTTAGTTTTTACACATTATTTCCATATACACACACACCATAACTTATTTCTCCCTGTTTTAAAATAGGAAATCTTTAATTTGCAGTATGTTTTTTTAATGGCTGTTTTGTTTTTAAATTTAAGTGCTGTAGATTTTGTAATAAATAAATTTAAAAAAAAAACAATTTTCATGTAATATATAAAATCTAGTTACTTCCCCGTAAGTAGCTGCACATATTTCAACATCGCAATTCATCAATATGCTGTTGGTGTAACGAGATAATTCCTCATTTGATTAATATCGTCTGTAATCGGATTAAGTCGCCGACATCGCCCCGTCACTACCGCCGACAGATCAAACGTGCCGACACGCTCTTGAGACTTGGTATAGGGATGGGATTACTTGTTATCGATAAATAGTTTGATTATAAGTAACACTACATTACAACCATTTTGTTGAATGTCGACATACCTGACAGAGTGCATGTGAAGGAAAACATAGCACTCCTTTTAATGGGTTAAAGTAACCATAGTAGAGCATAAATCTCATGTCCATAATCGGCGAGGGGGTAGACAGAGTAACCACCTTTATCAAAGGTAGTTACCACTTTTCGAGATAAGTTAAAATACCCACACATTGTAAATTAATAATGATATACGAGTACTCGGTGAACAGTAATTCGCGAAAAAATATTTCTGTACATTATTCCTGTTGAGGCGCAGGCCTCCCCTTGACCAAAGGGGTACGGGCCATAATCCGAGAGCGGGCCCAGTGCTGATTGGTGGATTTCACAAACCTTTGGAAACTTTTCATTTCCTCAGACATGCAGCTTTCCTCACGATGTTTTATTTCACCGTTAGAGCAGTGGGTAAATGTAAGTGTTCGAAAAAATTCGAAAAACTCATTAGTACATGACACTGCACGGTTTCGATACCGGACCTCCCGCATGGAAGTCCGGCGTCCTAGCCACTAGGCCACCGACGCTCATGTTGATGATATTTTAATATTCTAAAATAATTATTAAGCTAAAAACCTGTATCTGCATATTTTTAATTGTTATTTTAAAAACTTGTAATGATCGAAACGAGTTCATTCTGCGACGCGACGTTTGCACCAGAATATGTTATCGCATATAGATGATATTGAGCTGCTGTTGCTAGTCACTTTCAAGTTTTCGCAACGTTAGTAAATGAATCCTTACGTTTATGTTTACCAAAAACCTGTAATGTGCAGATAATAAAAAGACTTGATGTTGGTGGCTGATGGCCTGTGACCGCTAAAAGGTCCTTTTTTTGTTAGTTCGTTTTAATAGTTTCTATTTCTATTAGTTCGTTTTTCCTGTCCGGGATCCATTTCGTGATCATAATGTTGAATTTATTAAACCTGTTCTTCTAAGGCTTCTTTGTTTACCTAAATTAAGACACAGAACAGACACGTTGGTTTAGACGAGTAACTTCCAACAAAATTCCTGTAAAAGACGGCACCAAACCTCACGCCATCGCCACTGTGTGCGAATTGAAAATATTGCGTCCCACCACAGCGCCCACGACACAGGATTACCTAGTGTGGGTACAAATCGTAGGCTCGTTATTAAAAAATATGTATGTTATTTTATTTTTATTGTAGTATTCATTTTACTGTACCTTTCATTGTATATTTGCATACAGTGTTGTCGCGAAATAAATTTATTTATTATTATTTATTTATTACATTTCTAGGGTATAATATTTCGCTGGTGTGTCTCATGATCTTATCTATCGATACTCGATACCCGATTTCATTTCACCGCCACTTCCCATCCCTAGCGGATCGTGAAGCGACATCGACGTGTCTCACAATTTGTCGAGTTCACCACATTCGTTGCTATCTCACATCTCACATCTCATCTATATGTCGTAGACGATATAAAAAGATAAGAAATGCAGTTGCACTCAAAAGTGCCTGGTTGCATGGATTTAGATCTTAAAAGTGCACTTTACGCTAGTCGCGAAGTGGGTTAGGACTTCATGGGTCCGGTTCCAGCCCCGATTCGATCCGCTGCATCCAATCACAAAGCGCTGATTTGCTGACAAAGGCGGAACGCATGATTGGTTGCAGCGAACCGAACCGGGGCTGGAACCGGATACGTGTAGTCCAGGCCTAAACAGTAAGTATGAGTGGTGTTTTGTGGAGATGAGAGAACCTCCTAACCGGTGGTAGATAGAGATTAGAACGTGATTAGAGCTGAATAAATTGCCACCGTTGAAAAATTCTAATAATTATAAAAAAAATATTTAAAAGAACAAAAGTATATAAGTCCTGAGTGACTGGAACTGCTGTCTCCGTTAAAAGAGTATCGGTAGCCTAGTGGCTAGGACGCCGGACTCCCACGCGGGAGGTCCGGGTTCGAAACCATGCCATGTACCAATGAGTTTTTCCGATTTTTCGGAGACTTACGTACATTTACCGACTGCTCTAACGGCGAAGGAAAACATTGTGAGGAAACCTGCATGTCTGAGGATATTAAAAGTTTCCGAAGGCGTATGAAATCCACCGCACAGCACTGGGCCCGCTCGGTGGATCATGGCCCGTATCCCCTTGTGCAGGGGGAGGCCTGTGCCCCAACAGTGGGGACATAAATCTGCTGCAAACTTCGACTCAGTTAAGCCACATATGTTTCGAGCTTTTGAGCCATCACCGCTTCACCTGACGTTTTGGATCACATGTAGCAATATTTAACTATCGGATTAAGATTAACTCGAGGTCAATTTAGTATGAAAAGCGATGAGTTAATCCAAGATTAAATTAAAAGTTCGCGCAGCAAGTGGGTAATTATGGTGGTAAATCAGTTCCTCTGCGCGAAGGTCCCCTAGAAGAGATCGCTCTTAACGACAAGACCGCCTAAATTGTACGTCACTATTTTCTTTTCTATCTTTTGTTTGTTGTTTCCTATTTGTACATAATTTAATTAGTTAGTAATTTAAGTCGTTTATTTATATCCACAATTAGTTTAAACTAAACTCGTGAATTCTATGTTTGATCCCAAACACACAGTAAACAACATTAAACGTTCTCTGAAAATGTGTAAACATTCACCTTCTATACTTACATCACGTATATTAATGTAAAGTATGGACTTTTATATGCAGTCTTACTTTAAACATTTTAAGCGGTAAATTTATTATCCACAATCTACTTATTTTCTTGTTACCAGAATTGTATTGTTTTTATTGTATTTTAAAATGTAGCCAGTAGTTGAGTTGGCGTCTTAGGCTTAATTTACATTGCCGCGGAATGGAATGGAAGCGAATTTTCGCAGCGTAATTGTACATAACATAATTAACTTTATGTCAATTGGGTAACATACAAACTAAATACGCTTTACCGCTAGGGGAATTCTCGAGAATGCGCGAGGATTCCCCGGAAGACGCGCGACCTCTTTTTTGGCTCGTGTTTAGTTTGAATGTTACCCAATTGACATAAAGTTCATTATGCTATGTACAATAACGTTGCAAAAATTCGCTTCCATTCCATTCCGCGGCAATGTACATTGAGCCTTAATCTTATTACAGATTTCAGATTTTTAAGAGGCGGCAAATCAAAATAAGTAGAGTTAAGTAAAATACACTTAATTGCACAAATAGAAAACAGAAAGATAGAAAAGGAAATAGTGAAGTAAAAAATACTTCGTAAAGAAAATACTTTGTATTAATTTTTATTAATCCTTCCTTTCAGAGTTCGGGTCCGTTCAAGTATTACGTAAGCATCAAAGGGGGGTAGGGGGTTTGAAGGCAGCAGTTAATAACAATGATACTTGTTAATGAATTATAATTAAAGACTTTACAAATTCTGTATAAATTATACCAATGCTCACGTAAGCGTATGAGGGGGGGGGGGGGGGGGGGCACAGCATTGTTTACTTTCGCTGACAAGGGGGACGGGGGGGTTAAAAATAGCTAGAATTCTGCTTAATGTAATTTCGAAGATACGATTTCTGACAATGACGAATTCGTCAAATGATGAGTTTAACATCTAGATCGACCAGTTTTATTTTTTGTCCGATTGTCTAATGGGTCGCCCGGCACGACTGCGATAAAATACATATCTCGTAAAGTACAGACAGCTGCCTGTACTGCTAGCATACATACACCGCTGTTAATTTGACGGGTCTTTGTGCCAACTAACGGGTTATAAATCCGACGGCTTTGACGTGTTAGTGTTAAGTACAGTCCGCCGCACAGGCCTACCCATCCACTATCACGTTACATACAAATTGAATGGAAAGGTGGTACAACATGTGGGGTTTTCTGTACTGGTTGGAGCCGAACCATTTATAATTACTTCTTAGAATGAAACATTTCATAAATTTTCCTTAATCCGATGTTGTTTTTATTACCTACAACTTTTTTTATTCAAGGGTGGGACCCTGATGTGCTAGGGTCGCCTTAAGAAGGTACCATCACTCTCTTGCTTATATCTGCTGCAAAGCAGTAATGCTCGCATTGCTGTTTTCCAGAAAGGTTTTGGTTTGATGGGTAAAAGAGAGATATCTATGGGCGACGGTGACCACTTACCATAGATGACCCGTTGTGGCTGTTTTTTTACTAAAGAGAAAAACCAGGGTATGCAAATTCAAATGCAAATTTTTTATTTATAAAATTAATTACACATCAAATAAAAAAAAAATTGATTCCATTACAATAACACACATGACAACATTTGTATTAATAATTAGATTTAAAAACATAATAGTCAATAATTCAAATAATAAATCATAGTAATAAAAAATAAAATAAAAAACCGAACAATGTCATGTAATACATGTAATGTACTTAATATAGTATAATGTCATGTAATACATGTAATGTACTTAATATAGTATAATGTCATGTAATACATGTAATGTACTTAATATAGTATAATGTCATGTAATACATGTAATGTACTTAATATAGTATAATGTCATGTAATACTTGTAATGTACTTAATATAGTATAATGTCATGTAATACATGTAATGTACTTAATATAGTATAATGTCATGTAATACATGTAATGTACTTAATATAGTATAATGTCATGTAATACATGTAATGTACTTAATATAGTATAATGTCATGTAATACATGTAATGTACTTAATATAGTATAATGTCATGTAATACATGTAATGTACTTAATATAGTATAATGTCATGTAATACATGTAATGTACTTAATATAGTATAATGTCATGTAATACATGTAATGTACTTAATATAGTATAATGTCATGTAATACATGTAATGTACTTAATATAGTATAATGTCATTTGAAAATCATAAATTCGTAAAAAAATTAAAAAGTCTGCTCGAACAGCCATGCTTAGGTACCTTTCCTGCAAAACAGATAAAATAAAATAAAAAATATAATCTAAATATTTCGGTATATTGTAAGTACTTGTAACTTTTAAGTTTCGTGGTTTAGGTTGCTACAGTCTGTCCTCTAGGTGCCGGCTAGCAGGGTTCTAGGACAGTGCGCAGATGAAGTAATAGAAGAATTGGTTGTTAAGTAATATATTTTAAGGAAAAGAACACAAATAGTATCACAGAAAATAGGTAGTAGGAAATAAAAGTGAACGGGAGACGTCCGTTCGAGACAAAATACAGAGAAAAAGTGAAAGTACAAATAAAACAATGAAATTAATGGAATAATGAAATTTAGAAATGGAATTGGAACATGATTTTGAATTTAAATGAAGAAATGAAGATGCCAATACGAAATGAGATGAGATAAACGCTAACGATGAGATTGAATTGGATGGCAAGGAGGTTGATATGGACGATGAAGTCAACATCGTTACAAGGTACTATAGTTAGACACGGGGTTCTTAGCACGGCGTGGGGTTGATTACCCGCGACCGTTGCATGCAAGTGTGTCGAAATATCGGGAGCTCAAACCAACCCCAACCCGTGGCAAGAATCCCAAGTCTAACTGGGTATACTTGTATGTTGTCCGCAAATGTTATAACACGCGCGGTGCTATGAACTGCCGAGAGCTAAGCAAGCTAATTTAATATGCAATTTCATAATAAGCTGCACGAGTACTTACGTTTACCAATAAGCACTGCACTTAAGAATACACAGAAGGTAAAGTTGGAGGTTAATATCTTTGTAATCGATGATTTTAAAGAAATTATACTCTATTGCAGCGATGGAAAATCTTAAAAATGTTAGGTTTTGCACTTATTTTTGTCTATGCTTTGAATATAGTAATTAATTACCTAATTACGTTTGAAATAGACGTATGAATAATATGGACGGCTCACTCTCCGTTGACTGCTACGCTTAAGTTATTTATTTTTTATATCATTCTACTCTCAGGTGTATCAATATTTTAATAAAATAAATATAAAATTATATCGTCTGTGGAAAGGAAAAAATGCGAAAGCGCCAAAATTGAGGTTTTGGGAAATTGTATTTAAAGTATTTATAGATAGTACCTATTCTGGCGCGGCGCCCTAGTCAAAATAGCGTACAGTAGGCCACAAACTATAGTATACCATCTGTCAAAAACCTTCGATTAAATCTCAACCTTATGCCTGCGCAATATTATATATTTCAGATACTCATATTTTGACGTTTTGGGTAGGTTGGCAAACGTAGAGTGGGATGCTAGATGGAGCGACGATCTGTGCAAGGTGGCTGACAACGACTGGATGCGAAGAGCCGAAGATCGGGCTCAATGGCGCGCCCTGGGAGAGGCCTGTGTCCAGCAGTGGACTAGAATAGGCTGCTGATGATGATGGATAAGTTGACCTGTGGTCGACTGTACAATGAAATAAAACCAACTTGTGAGGCTCACAATACAGGTTATATCGGCAAAGCAGCGACGAAACAAAATTCTAAATATACTTTTATGACAAAGGTGAACTGAAGAATTTCTTTATATTAAACTTGAAAGAGCTCTCAATATGACACTGCACACAACTAGTACAGAACACGGCCAAAACATCATCTCCTATTCGACCGGGAAGTCATCCCGTGGAACGGTCTGCCTAAGCAAGTTGTGAATCCTGAAACTATAAACCAATTTAAGAATAGATTGGACAGGCACTTACAGGCTAACCAACATGAAACATGAAGAATTAGCCTGCCTGCTAATCCAATAATTATAATAATAAAGGGGCGAATCCGTTAAGGGCATTATAGAATGGCTTATATGTAGGTAATTAAAATAATAATCCTAAATTAATAATTTTAAAAAAAACCGACTCACCATTGTGGAGATCCCCTTACTTTTTCCTGGTCATCATAAGGTCCTCAAGGTTCCAGATGTGGGAAGGCCACCATGGTCATAAACATTTGAGATCAAACTGGAACCACCTAACTGTTACCGTTCCAGAGAACCCATCATACTCCAACATCACAAGATACTCCAAGATCTTAGAACCACTGATCCAATGGTCATTTGACATGGCTAAGAACATTCAACAGATTAGACCTGCGGCGCCTGAAGGCGGAGGGTCGCTCCGGGCTTCGCCCAACGCGAAGCTCGGCCTTCTTAAAATTCCTAGCTCCATATTGTTTTAATAATTTTTTTCGCCGCCATCTTTAATTTTTTTTTCTTTTGTTATGTCTCAGTATTCCCTATAACTTAATAAGTTTCGGCGGGTAGCGGCGGTTATCTTCCAATGCTTCCAGTTTCATACAGTTTGAAATTGAAGTTCACTTACTTTTTCCTTGTCATCATCCGATCCTCAAGGTTTCAGATGTCGGAAACGCACCATGAACCTGACTATTTGAGCTCAAACTTGAACCATCTAGCTATTACCGTTCCAGAGATCCCGTCTGATATCAAAGATACTCCAAGATCATGGAAACCACTGGTTCAATTTTTATTGGACAAAATTATCTAATAATTAAAAAAAACGGGTCCAAATCGGATCATCCGTTATCAAGTTATGATGCCACAGACAAACAGACAGACAAACGTGTCAATCTTATAACACACCATCCCTCGATCGGTCGGTTAAAAAAAATATCTCAGTTTAGTGGCTTTGGTACACGACAAGGTGACCATGTCAGCCTCGTTAGGGTCACTAAGAAGAGGGAAGGGAAGCTAGAGTCAGCCCTCACTCTGAGAGCCAACTTAGCAAACAACAGTAAGTGTTTCATATGATCAGATGAGGGCTGACTCAAAATAAAATTGAGCCTCCCATTTTGAAGCCTATTGAGGACAAATTTCTCCTCTCAATTTTCACCATGTCACACTCATTTAAGAGGTGAGTGAGGTTTTCTATTTTATTGCAGTTGGTACAGAACGGTGATGCAGCTCTTCCCACCAAATCGGGGGTTAAAAATGGCATTACAAATGAATTGCCAGTAACAGTGGAGTGCCTCGCGGCGCCCCTGTTTACTCTCCAGAACCCTGGTCTAGCCTGTCGTCATCTAGACTAAACCTCTCTACACAGTGTAGTGTGCAGACCTCTAGCCCCTAGCCTCTAGGCTCGTGTACGATGTAGTGTAGTATCTCTGCGCGAGACGACCGAACGCTCTCCGCGCCGCGATCTGCGCACGCGCCGGTACAGTGCGACACTTAATTCCAATACCAATCGGACACCACGTTCTATAAAATTTTGATTTGGATTATCGGTGTATCTGAAATATTCGAAGCCTCGATTTCGAATCCCATAGTACTAGGTTACTCAAAAACTTTCAATTTATAGGTGGTTCATGGGATAATATTTTTTTTTTTATCTATAGACGAGTAACAATAAGAATATGAAAATAAACGCTAAAAAGTCTACCTATTCGATTAAATAAAACATAATTACTTAAGCTAATTATTATTTCTATAATTACTAAATATTTTTTTATAAATAAAAGTTTTAACTATAAATCCAGTCAAATATAAATCCAGGGAACATAAAACGATCACAGTCTTCACAGCTAAGTGAAAAACTAGTGATTTGCTTTTAATTCTGCGGCTGACTGTACTCTATTCATGGTACGAAAGTGATAAAGGATTTGAAAAGTGAGTTTGAAAGTGATACTTAGTGGTTTTTAGTGAACTTTGAAAGTAAATCTAGAGTGAGACTTTTGTTTACCGAAAAACTATATCTGTTTAATATAAATTGAGAAGAATTGATTGAATTAGAATTAAAATTACTTACATGAAACGTGATAAAAATAAGACAAATAAAAAAAAAGTGAAATAATAATTTAAATTGAAAAACACTTCTTATTTTATACGTTATACAATAAAATAATAATATTGGATATTCCGTGTTAGGTACGATTCGTAATAGACATGCAAATATAATCGTAAAGCTAACAAATGTTCACACATATTTAAATGAGATGGAAATATATAATAGTTTAAGGAAACGAAACTAAAATACAAACGATTTACATAACCGGACTAGATACATAAAGGAGAATGCCCCTAAGTTGTAATAAAATATTCGAAATATTATAAGTAATAAAAATCCATATCAAAGAACATAGGTTTTAAGTGATAAGTTAATAAGATTTTATTTGTATTAAGGAAGACTATTGTTTCAAAAACATATTTAGTTGAAACGTTTCTAGTTAACAGGTTTACTTAACCATTAATTAAATAAATTTCAATGAATAATTTTCTAGTACCGACAAAGGCTCTGATAGCTGCTCTTTCTGTCTACCTCTTTTTATTTTTCCACCCTGTATGTATAGTAGAATACACTATTATGGGAAAATAATAGTGTATTAAAACCAGATGTTCTATCATTCTTATATATGTCGCAAGGAAATAGCCGAATTCAGGGAAATAGCCGGTATTGGTTGTCAGTGACGGATGGTGGATTAAAACTGTTTATCATGTAATAATGAGTTACGAGATTGGTTGGAGGGGGCAATGAGGACTGTAAATATTGCGTGAAAAGTACCGTCCTAAACCTTTTTAAAGAGTAGGTATAGTATGGAGGGAACCCCGGGGAACCTGCCCTCGCTTCATACCCTCCATCTTCCGCCAAAGAAATTGAAAACGTTTATTTATGACTGTAAACACCAGAATATAGAACACAATACAGAAGTATACAAAGATTAATACATGCAGCACAGAACATCTGGTGTGGTACAGTGCCGAAAAAAGTACACCAGCTCAGCACAATGCTGAGGCAAGCCACAGCGCTGATTGTCAGCTGCCCCTCAGTGACTGCACGGACGAAGAGAGCAACAGTGTGTGCGGTTGTGTTGTATGAATGCGTTTGTTTTTATGAAAAAGGTGCTCCGGACCCTCAGAGTAAGAGTTCTCCCCAGTCTTGGCCATATTCCAATGAATTCGGCTATTTCCCTGCGACATATACATGTACCGGTAGAGACAGGAATGATCGACTTTCACTAAGCTTTTCAACATGATTTATTCTAATTCGTAATACTCGAGTCGCCGGGGACTGTTGAATCATAGAATTAAGGCTCCGTGAGCGTAAAAGTGAAATTAAGTTATATTTTTGAACTGTACCTATATAGTACATACTTTATTGTTTCAAAATTCAAGGGACGTTGAAAGTACTAAATGTTTACTTGGAGTTATCGTTTATTTGGTTAATACTTGCGGTTGTTGGTACTTGGTGAAAAAATGAAAAGGTTTATTTACTTATTACAGGACACACAAAAAAGGACCTCCGACTTACAAACTAGGTCGAAAACCTGTATCTTGTAAGTCGGGATTCCGTCGCACTTTCTGTGCAAGCAAATTACAAATTATATTCTTAACCTAAAAGGAATTTGGAAAATTTAATCATAAAGGAATTTAGTAAAGATAATGGTAAGAGTGAGTATGGGTGGGGGTGTGTTAGGTTGTGTGCGAGTGTGTAATGATGTAAGTGTGCATCTGTAGTGTAGGGTGAGTGGGTGTGGGAAGTTAAGTGTTAATAATCTGAAGAACGTAATGAGTTTAGTGTGTAAAATTTTAAAACTTGAAACTTGGTGAAACTAGTAGTACATGATTAGACTTAAATAATATACTGTTTCACGTGTTTTTACTGTATTTTATTAATTACGACCGGTTTAGTTTACACATCTTCAGGTATTGTTGTGTAAACGAAACCGGTCGTAATTAAACCTGTGAAACAGTATATTATTTAAGTCTAATCATGCACATTTAGTCATGAACACAGGTCATGGGACCAAAACGAAAATAATTTCAAAAAAATAAAAAATAAAAATTGATTTTTTTTCTCAGAATGACTAATTTTTTTTGCTAAATTATAGTACCGGGAGAATAATAATATTTACTTCTATTACAGAACCACCGCGTAAAAAAGAAATGTCGAACTTAACCGTAAAATGAAGTAATATCAAATATCCATTTAACGCCTACATGTAGCAAGCTTACTTAGATTACATACATCAAACAGAAATCAAGTTTATACTTAATCGGAAACTTATTCGAGGCCCCAATCACTTTCGTTAATCTGCAGATGTAATAAATCTTAGTTTATTATAACTCGCCGTTTGATCTTAGTTTAATGCACGTGATAAACTTACATAGGAAGTCGTAATAACAACAAAACAAGTAAAAACAAAAGTGAATCTAGCAAAATAATTTACAAACTGGATAAAAATGATACAAAACAAGTGAAAGTGATAAAAAATGGCGTCTCAAAATGGTAACATTCGAAATATAAATAGTGAGTCATCTAAAAAGGAAAGTGGCAGAGAGAACTTACCTATTAATGAATCAAGTGACGATAAAGTGCCTAAAAATGTAGTAATAAGCATAGATGATATAAGGAAAGGCAGCTATGGAAACAAATTAGAAGACTCTGCAGAAAAAGAAATAGATAGTGCAACAGTGGAATTGACCATAGATAACGATGATAAGAAAAATAATGATACAGAGATCAAAATGCAAGAACCCGAGCCAAAAAAGTATGGCACCGCAGTAATTGACATAAGTACAGAAAATGCAAAAAGTGATTTCAAACATATCCTGCCAAAACCAGAATTAATTGAGATCGAATTACAAGAAAATGGCGCTGAAAAATTTGACATAGACGCAAAACACAAACAGATCGTCTCTACAAAGACAGAGTTAACCGAGATCAAACTGCAAGAATCCACGCCAAAACAAAATGTCGCCGGAAAAGGCGGCAAAAGCGAGTTTACGGATATCGATTTGCCAACATTCCCAACACAAAATGGGGATGGGGAACTTGCTATACCTAAGGACTTGCTTGGGATACCAGCCAATGGAAATGGGCATCGGATGTCGTTTATGGAGGAAGAAAGCGTTAGGGAGAGGATGAGGCTGGCTCTTCTGAAACAGTGTTCAGCTATACTGAAGCAAGGAGACCAGCGGTACACCAAGGACAGTCTGCATAAGACTTTTCAGGATGAGGTAAGTACTCGTACGTTGGTTTTATTATCTTTTTTTTTGTAATTTGCAAGCAAATGTCCCCGATTATTGTAATAAAATTGTTAGCGATAATCGAAACCTATAGATCTTTTAAACTTGATCTATTTAAATACCAATATACCTAGATATTATGAGTCTGTAATTTAAATACCGTTAGAAATGTCTCTCAGAATTTCGCTCAGAAATTTTCAAAAGTATTTTACAAACTCGATAGGTAAGCTACGCTAAGGTGAGCTGTAGTCTAATAGTGAAAAATGATCAAAATACAAATGTTCTACATCAATTTCATAAAGTTTTGTTGACTTTTGAATTGAATAACAATCCAGAAATGCATGTAAGTTAAAGACATCTGTCTCGTCCACGTTACGAGACAGATCAATAATAAACAGTAGACGATTACCTTTTTTGTTGTAAGTTTGAATTAAGAATGTTACGAAGCTTCCGACTCGGACTCCGAACGGTCGGAACTTCCGATTGATTTTACACCTCCGATTCTGACTTCGGCTCCGATAATTTTGAATCGGAGGTTATACCGACGATTTGTGAGCAAACATATTCAAATATCAATATTTTATTAAATAGTGTAGGAATACATTTATGTATTATGTAATACAATTATGTATTCCTACACTACTCTCTAAAGGTACATGTTTTATTGCCGTAAAGGTCATTATAATAAAAAATTGTCCAGTTCAGCTAGAAGAATTTAAAAACGGTTCATAATTTGAACTTCTTCGAACAACTCTCTTCTACCTCCGCCTCCGACTCCGGTTCAGACTCCGATAAATCATATTTAAAACCTTCGGTTTCGACTCCGGTTCCGGTAAAACCACCTCCATAACATCCCTAGTTTGAATTCATGATGTAAAAAACAAATCTCATTCAATATTGGAGACCAATATTGAATGAGAAATTCGATCGTACATGTAGGTCGAGGTAATAGTGAACAAGACCTTTGATGTTATTATCAATATTGTTTTATTATATTTTAATAGTTTGTGCTCAAACGCGGATTCGAGAATTGCTACCTTTCTGCTTACAAAGCTTTCGCGAGGATTTCTCGTAAGGTTTTGAAATAAGCGAGTTTTTGGACGATGACGAAAAAAAAGCATCGCTCAGCGTACAAGCTAAGTTATGATTTAAAAAAAGTAGATGTATTAAAATTGTCACCTATTTAACAAAAAAATTACTATTCGTTTAATTCTTAGAAAACGACCATGTTTTTCTCTTATACATTGTTTGCCTAAAATCCAGCAGTCATAGAATATTAATATAAAAGGAATATAAAATACTATCAGGTAATTTGATAATTTGATTGCGTTGGTGGCGTCGTGGCTAGGACGTCGGACTTCCGTGCGGGAGGTCCCGTGTTCGAAACCAGGCAATGCCAAGTACCATTGAGTTTTTCGGTTTTTTCGCAAGACTTACGTACATTTACAGACTGCTCTGACGGTGAAGAAAAACATCGTGAGGAAACCTGCACACTGAGATGACCAGTGTGTAAAATGGGGAAGGCAACGGCAAACCACCCCATTAAATCTGCCACGAGAGTCGTTCTATGTGATTAATTCCTTAGAATGATCACGACCCTCAGGAATGAGGAATACGACTTAGAAGAAGAATTTGATAAATTATTGTTTTTTAGGAATTCTTAGCATCCACAACGACATTATTTAATTATTTATGTCGCTCATTTAATTATTAATCATAAGAAAAATTCATCATCATCAGCCTATTAATGTCCCCACTGTTGGGGCACAGGCCTCCTCTTGCACAAGGGGGTGGTACGGGCCATTATCCACCGAGCGGGCCCAGTGCTGATTGGTGGATTTCACACGCCTTCGGAAACTTATTTCCTCAGACATGCAGGTTTCCTCACGATGTTTTCCTTCACCGTTAGAACAGTCGGTAAATGTACGTAAGTCTTCGAAAAAATCCGAAAAACTCATTGGTACATGGCACTGCATGGTTTCGAACCCGGACCTCCCGCATAGGAGTCCGGCGTCCTAGCCACTAGACCACCGACGCTCAAGAAAAATTAAATAATTAAAATTATTGGAGGAAAAAGGACCCACTAACTCTCGGATCCGCCCTCCCCAACGGTAACCAAATTCAAAAGGCTTTACAGGCGAATCCGAGAGTGAGTGACGGGAAATTCTACCGCCAATATTTTATATAATTATTATAGGATTTCCGGAAAGTTACGCCATTCCATCATCAAATGTAATCAATCGCTCGAGTCGCTATTTCTAGAGGCCTAAAGGTAAATATATACCGACGTGAAACATAAAATTTGATGTGTACAACAAAACCAGATTAATTACTACGTAATTAGTACATTAAACATTGTGCACCTCACATACTGCTTTACTGATCGCTTGCTGGGCGACTCGGTGTCAACCACAATGTATAACAATATATTTTTATATTTTAACAAGAATAATCGATTTTAAATACGTAGATAAATGTATGGTGGCCTAAAGAAGTGTCTAGCCACTTATCGAGTTATCGACCTTAGTAGAGTCAGTAGAGGCACAGACATGGAGGCCATAGACGGGGAAAAAAGGCAAAAGAAAAATAATGTTCAAATTAGTTAGTTGGCGACGGTTTTTACTAAGAAAAATCAATTACTGTGTGCGATCCCCAGCGATTCCAGGGATCTTTCGAGGGCGAAATAAACTAAGGGGAACGAGATAATGTCCAGGGCAGGCAATAAATACCAATGAAAAACCGACTCACCGGCGGCGTCTCAGCCCGAGATCACCCGTCGGCGCCGACAATGTCCATAAATTCTGGCAGTTTTTTATATCACAGAAGCACCAGCACTGTATCAGCGCTGCGAGGAGTCCATGGAGGTGATAGTTCATAAGCGATGACGAAATTCGGTGACACGCGCACAAATCGCTGCTGTCTCAAGGGCTGTGTTTCCGAGACTGTGTCAGCGAGTGGCTATCAACGATAGAAACTACCCTCACTGGACATTCATATTTGATAGAACGAAAGTTAAAACTACCTACAATAACTGTCGCTAATGTACTCGTAAACAAAACTTATGAACTAAGTATGCGTGGTACGGATTGTATACTGTTTTAGACCTTGTATTGAACAATATTTAAATGTTATAAAATTAACATAAACACCTTTATACCGTCATTATTATTACATTTGTTGATACCAATTCTAGTTCCAAGAAAAGATAAAACTGGAATAAAACTGGATTATTTGTTTTTAAAACCTGCTCATTGTAATTTTGCGTCGTAAAAATATATGGTACTGTTAAGAGTTCCACTCCGGCAGCGTAATGTGTAATACCGATATACTTACTTGGAACTTAACATGCACTATAAGATTCCTTTATTATTTATGTCTCCAAAGGCTTGTAATTTATTCTCGTTTTATTGTGAATCAAAATTTTTGGCGTAATTTAATTGGTGGAGTCGTAATTTAATATTACGTTTCGTTTCGAAGCCCTGCGGCACAGTCAGAAAAGTATTTGTACCAATGGAGTTACACATTAACTATTTTTCATTTTTGAACTTGTTTCAAGTAAAGGTCGAAAAGTGGTACAACATACAAAATATTTAGTTTGTAAAAATATGGGTACATTTAAGGTGGTACATACATGAGTATAGATTTAGTTCCTTGCATATTCTGCCCATAGCTGGCGTGCAAACATTGAGTAGCAATATTAAGTACTTATATTGCAAAATAATATTCCCGCAGCGCTATGAGATGGGATGCTTCAAAAAGAACGTTAAAAAAGTCCTCTCCCTCCACGGCCGGCAACACACAAGCAATACCACTGGTATTGCACGTGTCTCTAGGCGACGGTGACTACTTACCATCAGGTGGCCCGTCTGCCTGTTTGTCGTAGCTAATTTATAAAAAATATATATTTCAAAGCTAAGTGATTACTTAAAAATCGTTAAATACCTGTTGTATAAATTAATAAATTACTTACAAACAAAAACACATCGAAATGTCACATTATATTATAATAGCATTTATTGACCAGTAACTTAAATAATTTACGTGGTATGATACATTTTTGGGTGATGGTACTTTACGAGGTGACACAAAACTTTTATCAACTTTTATTAAAACAAAAAAAACTGTCTTGACGGACTGATGAACAACAAACTGATCCTTTGAGGTATTTTTTACTCTTTGTGACACAAAACTTTAAAAAAATATCGAGAATTTAAAAAAAAGTTGCAAAGACAACATATTTTCTACTTAAAACAGTAACATACGAGTAGCCGCTGAAATAAAGCTGCTAGTGAAATAAGATTTTGGCTCGTGATGAACTGAAGACAGAATGAGTTATTGAATGAGCAGTGATGAATGAACGGAATGATTGATACATGACGTATATCCGTGTTAGTGAAATACAAGATAGAAAGGACGATAGGAAAGAGAGAGAGAAAGGAGGAGAATGGGGTTGCCAGTGTTAGAAAATGTAATTTTATCTAACCTCATAATAACTCAGTAGTAAGGAAAATCACTTTGTAAATGGCCAATACCAGTGATTTATACAGCCTGTATACTAGCGGACATTGCTTCATAGTCGGGCGGTAAGACGTTCACATACATGGTGATTAACAATTTAGTTTTGACCTTTTTATTGGCTTTAATAATGAGTTTTGGATAACGATTTTATACAAAGTTAATTATTATTGGTTTAAAACGAAAGTTTAATTTGCTTGTTTTGTTTATCAAGGAAACCTACTTTAACCTAATTATTGAAGATCTTAGTTTATCGACCTTTTTACGGATGGGGGGGTTACCTATTTAAATATTAAAATATAAGATCCTTTTTTATTAGTAGCAAATATTTGGAGGGGATATGTGCTGGTCATTACTTGTACATATTGTTGACAACAGCCAGTGCTCTCAGAACACCGATGAACAACTGGCCCGTGATTCACGATCTCATCCTTATATAGCATTTCAAGCACCCCCTCCTACCACCGTGCCGCTAGGCATCAGTATTCCAAAATAAATACTTAATTATTATTTTATTATCTCAAATAATATGATTTGAATCAAAACACACTTTTTTAAATATTGTATAAATTTTGATAGTCATTAATTAACATATTTTGAACTAGTTACTTATTTAATATCCTTTATGACTAACAAGACGTTGTTTTTGTAAAAGTAGATCAAATACGTATTGTAAAGGGTCTTTCAAATAGAGCGGGTCGATGTTAATAACTTGTGGCGGCCATTTTGTTTTGGCGACATCTGTCAAATCTGTTGTTTCTTATTCAGTCACTGATGCCAAATCACCATGGCAAGTTACACGGTTCAGCAGCATGTTCATCTACTTTTACAAAAACAACGTCTATATATATTATATTATTTCTGCGCAAATTAAGTCACAAAAATGTTGTAAACAATTAATATATCTCACAATATAAATATAAAATTTTAATACTAAAGAATAATAACCCTCATTATTTATATAGACATAAACTCATAAATCTATCCAAACGAGTTTCATTCATACTTCTTAGTCCAGTATTAGAATTGCAATAATCCATTCATTTGTAGAATTTTCAAAAAAACAAAATCAGAGAGGAAGCAATTATTAAGTCAAGAACTTTATGAATACTTACATATACCTACGACCTATAACTCTACATTCATTATTTTAGAAACCCCCGCGACTTACCTTTGTGGAGATGCCCTTACCTTATCCTGGCTATCATACCTAAGTCCTCAAGATTAAGATGTGAGAAGGGCTCCATGGTCCTAAACATTAGAACCACCTAACGGTACCGTTCCTGTGATTCCATCTGACATCAAAGATACTTCAAGACCATGAAAACCCCGATCCAATTTTTATCAGACATTGCTAAGAACAGAGGTGTGAAGTTGGCAGCCAAAAAACTCGCAGCTTATATAACGTAACCAAATTAAGAAGTCTTATGATACCGAAATAATTATTTTAACGATTTTGGGCTGCTGGTTTTTTCACCCTGAAACCGTTTCTGGCACTCATTTTCACATATGCAGTCGCGACCCCCCTTTGTCTATAATCTCGCACTCGCATAGTACAGCCGCTAACATTTCTCACCTCACCTCAACCACCTTCTTTAAATTTCACGCAGCCCAAGCCATATAATAAATAAAAACGAAGACTGCTTAATTTGATCAGGTTATTATAGGCTGCGAGTTTTTCGGCTGCCAACTTCACACCGCTGCTAAGAAAACTTTCGACAAAATAAAATAATTCGCATCCAAATCGGACCATCGTCTTTGGTTATGATGCCACCATAGACAAGCAGGACATACTGGTCATACTTATAACACCGTTTTATTTTATTCGGGGGTTAAACATGTCTATAAAAACAGCAAACAAAACAGCGAGACATTTCTACAAATCTATGCCTCTTCAAACCACAAATAAAAGAGAGTGAAGTGAAGTGAAAGCCCATATGTATAACAATAGAAGTCGTGTCAGTCTGAGTATAGACAGTGCAGTGTATCAACCGGTATCAAGGTTATGTAATGCCTAGCTTAAGGTTACGACTCGTGATGCTCCACTAATTTGTCCCACTAGTGGTACAGTATCTCGATATAATGGACTCGTGGTCCCATCAGTCAGCCGTAATGCAGTTGCTCTTGGACCCAATTTTCCAAAAAATATATTTTTTTTTGTTGACTACTAAACCCGCATTTGACCTCGATCTCGCCTGATGGTAAGCGACGATGAGGTCGACGATGGAGCATGCGGGTCCAGTAAATGCCTATTCACTCTGGCCTTGAAGATCCCAAGGTTGTAGGTTTCGGGAAATACAGACGCCGGCAGGCTGTTCCATTCCTTAGCAGTTCGCATAATGAACGAAGAAGCAAATCGCTTCGTACGAGCAGATGGGATATCAACAACATAAGGATGGAACCCCTTCCCGCGCCTGGTAGTCCGAAGGCGGAATGGAGATGCTGGAATTAGGCCATAAACAATATTTTAGGAATTCAACAGTAATTGGGAAAGAGAAACGCCAACATAATGAACGGGTAGTTTACTGATGAGTGATGAAGTAAAAAAATATAAATTTCTCAATAATGCCGAACTATTTTTTTTACATTTCGCTTTAAAAAAATATTTCATATTTTTCAATAAAGTCAAACTAATTGTTACCTTTTATTTCTTAAAAAAAAAACTAAAGTGAGTAAGTATTTTCATATAGGACTTCATTACATTTGGAAATAAAAATAGAGTCGGTCCACGAGCCGAAATCTACAACTTTTACTGATAGTTCCACTATGCAGTGGGACCACGAACATACATGTCGAGCTAGTGGGACTTCGAGTAATGGTGGGACAATGTAGGTGGGACCACGAGTTACACACCGTTAGACTTTGTCAGCTCTCAAGACGTTTTTGCCCGGATGTTATGGACTATGTTCGTTGTTATTTATTATAGACCTTTTACTTCAAGCAAGATTAACTATAGTTTTAATTTTTATGTATTTTCCGCTAAAAACACCATTGCATTTAACTAAATCCAAGAGTTAGTAAAAAAATAAATGAAAATCAACTCAGTAGTTCATACACTCCACTGTTACAGTTACCATAAATATGCCCATAACCGTCTCTATGGATCTATAGATCATTGATCGATAGTAGATCATTAGGGCGGCGTGATAGATACGCGGCGCGCGCGGCTTGCATTATTCATGGAGTTGTTTTTCGGTGCGCGGGAGTGGCAAAAAGCTTGGGTTTTAGATTGAGTGGCGTTCCGTTGATGGAGTATACATTTGAAAGATGTTTGCCGGCTTTATAAATGTGTGGTAGTGTCTCTATTATGCTGGTTATCAAATGATCTTGATCTTGATCTAAGGAGAATTTGAAATATTGTATCTTAGATGAAAAAAAAAATTGTTTCTCTAAATACAGCACGCGTTCCTCAAAGTCAACGTCGATATTTTTTATTGCAAACAAGAACTTACAGAATCAGGGCTAAGAGAATACAGGTGTAACAAAAACCCTCTATAAAGCCGAAAGCTTGTCAGTATCCATAAAACTCTAAATATGGGTACAACTCTAAATTCGCGAAAAATCAGCTGTTTCATACTCTATTAAGCTTAGCTTAGATATTATAAGGCTTTTAAAAAAATCGCAGTTTAGAGGCTTATGTACACGACAAGGTCACCATGCCAGCTTCGTTAGGGTCTCTAAGAAAAGGGAAGTGAAGCTCAAGTATTATCAGAGTCAGCCCTCACTTTGAGAGCCAACTTAGCAAACAACAGTAAGTGTTTCATATTATGAGATAAGGACTGACTCAAAATAACATTGCGCCTCAAATTTTGGACCCTATTGAGGCCAAATTTCTCCCCTCAATTTTCACCAGATCACACTCCATTAGGAGGTGAGTGAGATCTTCTATTTTGTTGCAGTTGGTACAGAACCGTGATGCAGCTCTTCTCACCAAATGCAAAAACTTAATTAACGGAATGTGACCCGAGCGTAACCTAAAAGTCAAGACAAGTAGCTCCCTACCGAGACTGACTCAGTCAAACCATGGAGCCCAGGATGGCATGTAATTAAGCGTTTCTTTAGCCAATTCCTCAAATTGGTCTCTCCAGCGAGTTATGGCTTTATAGGGGTTTTTTGTTCCACCTGTATAACAAAGACAGTGTCTGATTTTATTTAGGTTGAAATTAAGACAGTCAAGTGTTATAATCAGAGAAAAATAGGATGAAACATTATAAAAATTAGGAAATTGGTAAGTAGAGCAAATTAGGAAATAATGTGACGGTGAAATTGAAGATGGAGCACACGCAGGTGTTGGCTCTTTTATAAACACGGCCGGAACACATCAACACCGAAGCGAAGATATTTGACGACAGACTTTACATAGAAGGTGGTCGCTAGCAGGCGGACCCTGGAGAGGTCCTACCACCAGCAAGTTACTCGGGGTAGTCTTCTCGTACGACACGCTTACCCCAGTAGCAATAGGGAAATTTTGACCCATCCATACTGTATAAAACTTAGAACAATAATATTAAGGAAAATTAACTGCTTTATCTAATTTACTGTCTAGAAACAAAGAAAGATTTTTTTTATTTAACATTGCATTATTCATACATAATTAAACTTAAAAATATTTGAAATTAATAAAACAATACAACATTAAAAGGACACATACTCAGCATGTGCTGCGGTCCGACCGGTACGGCAGAACCACAGCGCTGGTTTTCAGCTGTGTCAGGGCGAAGGCATCGCGGGCGAAACAGCAGGTCAGGGACGGAACCAAAAATATATTAAAAGTACAAATAAATAGATAAATACCTAAAGATGAAATAGATAACAATTAAAACTGGAGAGAAAAGGGATAGGAATACATAGTGAGTGTCTGTCCATTATGCGTCTCGTCATTTCGATTCTGTCTAACCAAGTGCATAATAAAATTTCAGTACTTGTCTATAATTTTTTCTCCACTTCATTACTCAGCTCGACCGTAAATCTAGACCTAGATGTTGATAAATATAGCGTATCTAATTGCCGAAGAGACAGCCGACTTTATTGACGGATTGCTATTGGCTGCTCCAGTTCTAGCACAGACCAATGGGAGGCCGTAAATCTTTCGCTTGTCCGCAACTAGTGACCTACTTAACTGTATACCTACTGAATGTGACAGCTGACATTATGTTGTACACACATGTATGGGCGAAGGTTAGATAAATAACAATCTAATTTATTCAATGCTATATAAGATCCTTTTTTATTAGTAGCAAATATTTGGAGAGGGTATGTGCTGGTCATTTGTACCATTTTACACGAAAAAATTCTATGAAATGAAAGTTTTCCATACTAAAGAAAAATAAACCCCATTATTTTGCGCCTTGGTGGCTTAAACTCATCCATGTAGTAATGAATGAAACTTCTTATTTCAGTATTAGAACAGCAATAATTCATTCATTCATTGTTGTTATTACCTATAGGTGACACCCTAGAAATATTTGTTGCTAATAAAATAGGACCATATACAGTACCTTTCGAGTAGACGTGTCGAATTTTCAGGAATATATTCGTGGCGCTCCATTCTCTCTGCCAAACCCCCCCCCCCCCCCCCCCCCCGCAAGGGACATAGCGTGAAGGTATGTATGTATTGTATGTAAAACTAACAAAACATTCAATAAAGTTGACAACAGCCGCTAGCTACGATGTTGCAATAGAAAAACTAAATTAAATCAAATGCTAAAGGATCGGTCAAATCAAATCAAATCAAAATGTTTTTTTTTGTAAGTAAGTACATTTTTACAACGTCATTCCTTTACTACTTTACTCTACCACCGCTTTGTAAGGTGCTATAGCTGAAAGGAAAGAAGCGGCGCAAGAAACTTTCCGCAGCACATCTTTTGAAATAAATATATCTTACAATAATTATAATACAATCATATACACAATGTGCAGAGCTGGAGCTGAATTTAGGACCAAGCCTCTTTATCGTTTAAGTAGTCATTTATTTTATAATAACCCTTTTTACATAAGTCTTATATGAGACTTAAATGTTATCTCTGTCATATTTATTACAGTATCAGGTATCTTATTATAAAACCGTACACAGTGACCCATACAATGATGTTTTAACTTTACTAAGTCTAAAGCATGGGACTGCAAATTTGTTTTTGTTTCTGGTATTCTTATGATTGAAAAACATACGATAATGCCATCAAACTAATAAATAGTAATATAATTAGTTGAAATCCCCTCTAAATCTAAGACCACATAGTGCAGTTACATACTTGTATACGAGTATTTATTTCAAAGAAAGCCTATGACCGCTCGAGTGCTCCGATTGGAACACCCCGCCATACAGACGTCGCGATGTAATCGACAGCACAGAGGCTCGCTGCTGGCACTAATTAGAGGGAATAACTGGATGTAACTGGTCTAGTCTAGATATAATCCAGATTAAGAGTCGGTGCGGATTTTAACAGGAATAAAATAGAGTGAAAACTTAAAACGCGACCATGTTTAAAAAGGTCAAAACAAGAATTTTACCCAACTGTGAGTTCTGTCTTCAATTGCTACAAAATATGGTTGTCACTAAATTCTGAGATAAGAGTCGGGGGGCCCGGACGGTTACTTACCTAATTATTACCTAATTAATTACTTACCTAATTTATTAACCATTATTATTGTTCTTTTTTGTCTTTCTTTCAAATTTTGTCAGTTTTATATTTTCCCATGTTCTGTTACATGTTCATTTCCACTGGTCACAGAAGAGACCTGTCCTCCGAGATACAGGAGCTTCCTAGTTCGGAGGTCAGCGTTTATTGTAAACTAACTTGTTGTTCACTAATTGTATTGAGTTTAATATAACCTATGCTTAAGTTCCTACTGGTGTATGGACTATGAATACTTTGTCATCTTACCGCACAAATAAACTTATTCTTATTACTTAATTCACTTATTTATTTAATTTACTTTACTTAATTTATTACCTACAAAAGTAGGTACCATTTCCTTGAAACTTGGGGCTATGATCAACAACCAACAGGGATCAAGACGAATCCAAATATTTCGAACAGGGAACAGAAGAGTTTACTTTATGATTTTTATGGGTTTTGTTCGATTCTCGAAATCATAGATGTATGGGGGTAGGAAAAATCAAAATTTTGGACATAACCTGTTTTTTCCAGATAATTACCTGTTTTTTCAATATATTAAGCTAGTCAATATCAGTAAAAAGTTTTACAATATCTTGAATAGTTCAGGAATTATAGAGTGAGATCACGTATCGTTTCCACTCTGTATGTCAAGACCAATCCTAAAATTTTCATCTACAATCTTCCACCCCCCAAATAAAGAGACACTTGATATTTAACACAGAATAGTGTCACAATAGAAGACACTATTCTTTTCACACACATCCTCGTATTAGGTACATCAGAACGGAAGCCGATTTCCTTAAGAGGCACAGGCTTAATGTGAACCGACGTGTGCAATAAACACTCTTAGAATACCCTTTAAATGAAGGCTTGACTATCGAGTTTTGCTTTACAAAGTTACACTTGCAGTTGCTTTTGGTTAAATCCTGAAGGAAATGAAGAGGGAAATGAGTCGTCGGGATGTATGTTAAGTTTGTGAAGAGATAATCGATAAATTTACCTTTTTGCATCGCACCATCTCTGAGGGTATAGAGTAATAAGTGTCCAAGAGAGAAACAATTAAAAAACCACCTAATGTTGTTTCTACTAGGTACTAATTATATCTTCCTGTTAATATTAATCAGATACGTAAGATTCCAAATGTCGAACGAAATGGCGCCATAGTTTGGCGCATTTGAGCTCAGTCTCGTACCACTTAGTTCGTTTGTACTGAAGATTCCATTAAATGGCGCCATAGTTTGGCGCATTTGAGCTCAGTCTCGTACCACTTAGTTCGTTTGTACTGAAGATTCCAATAAATGGCGCCATAGTTTGGCGCATTTGAGCTCAGTCTCGTACCACTTAGTTCGTTTGTACCGAAGATGCCAATAAAAGCATCGAATATTGAATCCATACTGATCATACATAGTAGGGATGTTACGGAGCTTCGACTACACCGAAAGGTCGGAACCTCTGATTGATTTTACACCTCCGACTCCGACTTCGGCTCCGATAATTATGAATCGGAGGTTATAGCGAAAATTTGTGAGCAAACATATTCAAATATCAATATTTTATTATTATTTCTCTAAAGGAACATGTTTTATTGCCGCAAACGTCATCATAAAAAAAATTGCCAGTTCAGCTATAATAATTAAAAAACGGTTTAAAATTTGAACTTCTTCTGAACATCTCTCTTCTACCTCCGCTTCCGACTCCGGTTCCGACTCCGATAAATCAAATTTAAAACCTTTGGTTTCGACTCCGGTTCCGGTAAAACCACCTCCGTAACATCGCTAATACATAGCTATGAAATTAGCAGTAACTATTTTAAAAAATCCGTATATGATTAGTAAATAACCCTTATACCGAGAATATATTCAACGTCCCTCGTAGCTATGAATCCTCTCGACTTAATAATGTTTCTGTTTTTTTATTTACAACTTAAACTTTACAACTTGGAACCCTTTTCTCTAACTACCGAATGATTTTTTTAGTCAGCTCAGTTTAGGCACAGGATTCTTACCACGGTTGGGGTTGAAAGAATCCCACAACTATAGTATTGACAGCAAACACGAAAGCTTAAAAAGTTTGAGCGCCCATTTTTCCACTAGACTTAAAAACAGATTGACAGGTTCAATTCGACAGATTTAGACCTGCCCAAACTTGACGAAATATCCATTAAATTGCTTAATCGGCCATATGTGGACGTGTAATCTAGTCGTAGCCCCGGGCGAGTGTTATCACGGCCTGTTTGAGTGTTGACTTTCAAAGCTTCAATTTGGTTTTCACATTAACAATGCATCAATACCTGTCTAATTTAAAATTGAGATAAATACAAGGTGTAATAAAATAGTTATGTTCCTTGACCTCTAAGGAACAACCCACACTTACCAAGGCTTCTATAGATATGTCATTTCTATCCTTTGTTATATGCATTAATACACGTAACATATTTTTTTTTTTCACCAGCATTTTTTTTCCATACTTGCTATGCTATCTAATCTAGAGCTATGGTGTAGAAAGGGACAACATGTATTTTAATGAAGACTTAACTTCCAAGGTTTTCGACCTAGTTTGTAAGTCGGAGGTTCCTTTTTTGTGCCTCGTATAAGTGAATAAAAAATTTAAAAAAAAAACTTTTAGGACTTTTCGTGAAACTGACGGTCAGTATCCATTATACCTAAGTTGTACTTACTATTTTTATTTTATTTAATGGTGCATATTTTGACACTTTTCATGCATATTTCAAGCTTTTTATGTTGCATTTAATCCGGTCTCTATAGTTATAATGGTTAAGGGGATTTCTGGACTTTATATCTAAAAATCCCCTGCGGCACTCAACGGCGACGCACAGGGGATTTCTGGAATAACCCACTAATATAATTTTAAGCCGAGTGACTTTCCGGAATTCTGAATTATTTTTGCTTTCTTGTCGCAGTGTTCGGTTGATAAATTTTCGAAACTGTTTGAAAAAGTCTGTAAACGACCACACAATCTAATATGGACCAAGATGCTGACAAGATAAACATCTATAATATTTACATCAATGCGGCATCTGTGGTGTCAAACCAAAGATTCTTCTGAAGAATCCGGCAGAACATACTAAGGCCGTTAATTCTCGGGTTAACTCTAACATTGACAATTCGCGAGAAATAACACAGGGTTAAATTTTCGCGTAAGCGGCCCTGACTCACCCTGCCAGAGGTTAATGCGTGTATATTGTTATCCCGTGTAGCACAGAATATTTGAGTTAATATTGATCTGCACGTCCGTCTAGTCTGTAAATGTATCGATACGTGATAGCTTTGCCAACGAGCCGGCGCGGGCGGCTCTGAGGCTATTATCCAGGGCTGCATCAAGGATTATAGACGGTTGAAACTACTACAATTTTCTTTCAATTCTGGCGAAGCTTTTAAATCCTCTGTTCCCCCGACCACTTCAATAACCACTTGGATGAAAGTAAAAACAATCTCCCTGTCTAAAACAACAGACCCCCATAAAAATAAAAATCAATCTGTATGAACTTCATATAAATAAATAAATAATAAATTATTTCTTTCCGTCTTTTATATAAATAGAGATTCATATTAACCATTTTCAGATCTTTGTTAACGTTAATTTGTGTTTATAATGTTTATTTTTACCATTTCGATTTATATTAACTGTTTGACATTTAAAAGAATTCAATAATTTCACATATTTTAATAATGTATAGTATTATGATGTATTGACTAAAATTTTGATTTGGGACATCCCGTTATAAAATTGTAATAGGTTTTCAATAAAAAATAATAAATTCATAAACGATTTCACACACAGGTTATCTCAGTGTGAAGGTCTCCTTACGGTGATTTCCTTCAGAGTTAGAACATGGTTTCGAACCCGCGGACTTATTGTGGAGAAAACTCATAGAGCTTACATTTCCTTTTTTTTTTGCTGTCCACCCTGAGCCAAGATAAGAGTGGCGAGTCTGCGCGTGTGGAGATCGCAAGCGCACACCTCGGCGACTTTTTGTCGCGCGCCGCGCATGCCGCGTGCTCATGCGCACCGGATATCGTAATTAGAGCCTTTTTAGACGGCTTTGTGCACGGACCAGTAATTGGCTTTCAGAAACGAGAGACTTTAATCATTTTGCTGGAAAACGTGGTTCGGAAAATTCTAGTAATTATACACTTTTCCACGAAGATATATATACATACAAACATACATAACGGTCGTAGGTTAAATGACGTTGACCGTGGATTGGTGACCAGAGGCAAATTTTCATCTGAGCATCCATGTTTCGACACCGTAAGTCATGTAGGGCAGAACATATGGTTAAACAGCTAAATCTTCAGGCGTTGTGGCAATT
The DNA here is from genome assembly GCA_947369225.1 of Hofmannophila pseudospretella. NCBI lineage: Eukaryota > Metazoa > Arthropoda > Insecta > Lepidoptera > Oecophoridae > Hofmannophila > Hofmannophila pseudospretella. The sequence goes on from OX376333.1 coordinate 438,884, forward strand.
TACCATCCTTCGGGATGTCGCCAGACTTGCCGAAGGCAGCCCATCCTAGCTTGTCGATCTTCAAGGTCAGCAGTTCGTCGAAAACCCTCTAATGATGTCATTTCTTTTTCTTAGTCGTATTCCTCATTGATGAGGGTCGTGATCATTCTAAAGTAATAGAACGACTCTATAGATAGACTTAATAAGTTGGTTTGCCATTGCCGTCCCCATTTCGCACACTGATTGCAGGTTTCCTCAATTAACCGTTCGAGTGGCATTATGTACGCAAGTACCCGTAAAAACTCATTGGTACATGACATGACATTGGATGGTTTCGAACTCAGACTTCCGCGATGTCTATGCCATGAGCGACGAACGGTGACCACTTACCCTCTGATGGCCGTTTGCATATAAATGGCACTACAGCCACTAATACGAGGCGACGTGGCGCCTATCACGTTTGTTCACCAAATCTTACGGCGAAAAGTAGGAACTACCTATAATGAAGGTGGTGCCTCTGTCTACCCCATGGGGATTACGTGAGAGATATGCTATGCTATGCTACAATCACTCATCATCATATAACCCAATACCTCGGGCACGCTTCTGAACCCGAGAACACCGAGAATGGTGTGTTACACCATCCATCATGGAGTCGTGAGTGCCCGCTGTAATTATATAATTCCCGTCGATGTGTGATTGATTGCACCCTCCCTGTTGAGAGAGCTTATCAATCGTATCAATCAGGAGGTCAGGGTCGTCGACTGACTCTCTATTTATACTTTGGTCTCGCCCAATGTCACTGACTCACTCAAAATGGCCCTAATGCATAATGACCATAAGTTTGTTCGATTTCTTCGCATTCTTTGAAAAAATATCGGCGGTAGCCTCGTTTTCGGCTCACGTTTAAAAAGTCATCGTCCAATAATTGTTTGCAATTTCCTGGGCTCTGCAGTAATGTTTTAATAATGAAACTTCCAAAAACCCCCTATAATGCCGAAAGGGGGGTGTTCAGTATCCATAACTGAACAACTTTCATTATGGGGCCAATTCTGAAATCGCGAAATAACATCAGCTGTTTCATACATTTCGGTGTGTATTGAGTTGTCGTATCGAACAGCTGATTTTTTGCTATTTCAGGAACGCTCCAGTTGTTCAATTATGGATACTGAACACCCCCCTTTCGGGACTATAGGAGGTTTTTGTAACACCCAGTACAGCGCTTGCCAAAAACCTTTACCTTTAAATATAGAATAGAATAAGAATAAGTTTATTTGTGCGGTAAGATTACAAAGGATTCATAGTCCATACACCAGTAGGAACTTAAGCATATGTTATATTAAACTAAATACAATTAGTGAGCAACAAGTTAGTTATAATAAACGCTGACCTCCGAACTAGGAAGTTCCTGTATCTCGGAGGACAGATCACTTCTGTGACCAGTGGAAATGAACATGTAACAGAACATGGGAAAGTAAAGAAATTTGAAAGTTGTATTGTTTACAAAGGATCCTCAAGATTTCTGCTTAAAGGCCCAGACTCTACGGGTCCGTTTCAGCTCTGGTTATGTTCACTGCAGCGCGCCGTGATTGGATGCAGCGAACCTAACCGGACTCGTGAAGTCCGGGCCAAAATGACTTGTCAATAGTCTCGTCTGTCACCTCAGGCAGCTAGCTGACAGTCTGACAGCGTGCAATAGCTGTTAGCAGTGATCCATCATCGGGTCGTGACTGTGGGCGGGTAATTATATCACTGTGGTCATCGTGTGATGGATTGTTGAGTGCGGTGGTTGGTTAATGGTTAATACCAGTGCTGGCCACTGTGAAATATGGCGAAAGTTATACGTAAATAAATAAACTACTTAGCTCAATGGTTTGTAACTTAAAAACCCCTGATTTACGGTGGTTTTCTAACAAAGCTGTGCGAGGAAGCGGATTAGTGATCGAGGACAAATCCACCAATAGCGTTGCTTCATTATCACATCACGAATGAAATGAAGCAATCCTATTGGTGGATTTCTTTAAGCCACGCTAATAGATCCTCTTGCAGTGCAACATGAATACAGTTTTGAATATAGAACTGCCCGCCATTCCTGAACAAAATCCTGGCTACGCCCTGGTCTTCATCAAGTCCTCATTCAACATGTGGGAATGACATCATGGCCCGAAACATTTGATATTATTCTCGATCTTATCACTTCTAATTCTAACTATTGTCGTTCCAGAACTCACAATCTAAGATATTGGAAACTCCGACCTAATTCTTTCTAAAAAAATACTACATCCAAATTGAATCATAGGTTATTATTATAAGATGCTACAAAAAAAAGATGCTAAGAAAATTGTAGACAGAACCACGATGGTCTCAATAATCGACGTTTATTCAATTTCGATCATTCAGAGTAATACTCGTGAAACTTAACACCCCTCTTTTCACTCGTGGGTTTATAAAGATTTAGTAAATCTTGATCAGTAGACGAATTTATCAGATATTTTAAAGGCGAAACTCAAACTTCTTAAGTTCTTCTTATCTTATGATATCATAGCCGGGATTAACCCCAGCGGCACTTCAACCCCTGAGGACCTTTTGTGCCTACCCCATTTTACACACTGGTCATCTCAGTGTGCAGGTTTCCTCATGTTTTTCTTCACCTTTAGAGCAGTCGGTAAATGTACGTAAGTCTTCGAAAAATACGAACAATTCATTGGTACATGGCAGTACACGGTTTCGAACCCGGACCTCCAGCAATGGAGTCCGGTGTCCTAGCCACTAGACCACCGAACGCTCAACGTCGTTAAGTTAAATGTGTGTTGTTATGAAATATATAAATAAACAACAACAATAAACTTATAATTTGTATAAATTACAAACTCAATCAATAATCGGATCATATCTTTATGTGTAGGTTTGGTTAAATATGGATAAAATGTTAACGTGATTTTAAACGTTAATGCCGGCATATAAATAATAACACTTTATATCAATTCAAAAAAGCATTCAATTATATCAGAATAATATTGAGAAATTATTATTGGCATTCGGGGAACATTAAATAATATCATACTTGGTCATTACGCCAAATTAGTGGAGAAATACGTGTAGCACTTACCGAGATTTTAGTTATGGAAGTTTTGTTATAAGACTTACAAATTATTTTTGTATTTCTCTTAAAAAGGCAATATGTGTGCAATTCTTAATAAAATCTGCAGTTTGGTATTTGTAATTGCCTCAAGACCAAGTTAATTTATTTAAAAATAATTATACCTAGATGGATTTAAACGATCTTACGGGGTAACGATAATGAAAACTAACAATTCTAAAAATGATTGTAAAAAAAAAAGAAAAACATTTATTTAATATTGCATTATGATTATGAATTCATAATTAATTTTAGTAGTGGTAGATCCTAATGTGAAGGATCTCCTGGGGTGGTACCACCCTCTTATCTATTTCTGCCGTGAAGCATAGATGCTTGCATTACTGTGTTTCGGTTTGAACGGTAAGAGAGCCAGCGTAATTTCCGACACATGAGGCAATCCATCTTAGTCCTCAAGGTTAGCAGCGCATCAAAAACCCTCTAATATCAATACAGTGAGGTGAGATGTCTATGGGCGACGGTGACCACTTACCATCAGGTGGCCCGTTTGCTCGTCTGCTCTCCTTATTTAACAAAAAAAACCGTTAAAAGAACACATGCCCAGAATGTGCTGCGGTCCGACCGTTAACGGCAGAACCACAGCGCTGGTTTACAGCTGTGCCAGGGCGAAGGCATTGTGATCAGTGGTTCTTGAGTTACAAGCGCACTTACGGACAGACAGACAGGAGACGCTAGAGGGAAAAGCATGTAATGATTTCCCGGTTAAAAAACAACCACAACAAATCGAACCCGAAAATCTTTAAAATATCCAAACTTCATTTTCAATGTTGCTTAACATAAAAGTTTCCAACTCGTCCAACAAAAGATGGGCAAAGCTCAAAGCTCACGATATCAATTAACCAGCGATGGTATCTCCCACCGTTGTCCAGTCGTTGTCAAAACACCCCGCTATCGCAGACACCATCTATAAAGATCACTGGGTGCCGCAGAACTAAAACTATGCGGTGGTATTTCTCAGGTTTCAAGTTTGAGTATCAATCAATCAATCAGAAATACTTTTTAGTGTTCCTTAACCGACTAGGGGTATGATCGCACACAGTCTTTTTAAGTCTAATGCTGTATAATGCAATGTTAAATTAATGTGTTTTCTTTCTTTCTTTTACACACGCTGTCAATCGCAAAAAAAAAACATTTTTATTACATTAATATTACTATGTTTAAATCTTAACGAGTTGCATCCCGACAGGATAAGTGGGTAGTGTTTTATTAATACAGCAAAATTTTTTTTAAAAAAATGACAGAAAGCTATAAAGTAATATAGAAATAAATATAGTTTTTATTTTTAAATAGCGGTGGTGGTATAGGACTGGGACCAGGAGCGTAGGTCGACCACCAGCGAGATGGGCAGATTACATAAGATGGTCTGCTGGAGGAAACTGGATTGGCAAAGCTCAAGATCGTAGGAAATGGCGTGCATTGGAGGAGACTTACATCCAGCGGTGGATGGACACCGGTGGAAGAGAGAGCGGTGGTGGTAATTTGGGTAATAGCATGACCCACTATTAAACTACTAAATATAAATAAACTAATATTAACACCACTAAATAAAACTTGACCTCAGTAGAAACCTCACCGTATTTTATTGTGATGACTTCGTAAAATCACCTGCTTTATGTCAGTTTAATACGACAGCCTGTATACATAGGTATCATGCTTACGAAATCAAACTTACTGAGGATTGTAAAGATGTGATTATTCTAAACATTAATAAACAGCGACATTGAAACGGTATAACAAACAAAGCACTCTAAATCTCTAACCTCAAAATAATGAAACCTTATTGGGTCGACTTAGAGTACAAAGTCACAATAAGACGCTATGTTACTCTTAAGGGGCGCGTACGAATATTAATGCAATCGAAAGTAGATCGATTAAAATCGGACCGGTTCGATAGCTCGAATCGATACCGCTAGCATCACGTGTGCAACCACAGGCTGAAGTCACATACAGCATTGTGTTAAATTGAATTAATTCATGACATAATAATAAATTAATTAATACCGGAAGATGTGTAAACGAAACCGGTCGTAATAAATAAAATACAGTAAAAACCCGTGAAACAGTATATTATTTAACTCGAATCATGTAATTCATGACAAATTATTGGAGGATGAAAGATCCGCCCTCCCCAACTCTCCAGAACGATTTACAATCGTAAAGGATCACAAATCCGACATCCTAAGGATGTGATAATGTGAATCCTAGTAGATTTGGTTATCGTTGGGGAGGACGAATCCGAGGGACAGTGATCCTTCTTTCCAATATAATTTTAATAACTAGTGGATTTATCAAAAATAATGTCAAATTAAACAATATTTCGTCAATAGATGACTTCCTGTAAGACTGCCTTAGTCAAAAATCCCGCCCCGTGTCGACCCCGGCGGCGCAAAGGTCCCCATGACGCTCACGGCATTAGTGGATTTCCGCAAGGTAAAGTTCCAGAAACATGGACCGTTAGGTAAAACAAAAACCCCCTGTAATCCGAAGCAGTGTTCAGTACCTATCGATAACTATTAAACAACTTCTGTTCCGCGCCTATTTTATTTTCGCAAAAACTCCTTTTCAAACAAATTATCGATCTGCTCATCGATACAAAATGTATCGAAATCGGATTTTTTTCCCCAACAACCTATCCAACTGTAGGATATTTGAGCCATAATTTACGGCAGACATATTTATATCTAGAAAAGTGAAATTTATCGCGAGCGAGATGGGAATGGCGATCAGCCTTTCTAGATTTTAATTTCCGCTTAGCATAACGTACATGCTAAATATTATTCATAAGTCAGTCATTATTAGTTTATTATTATTAGAACTATAAACAAATTATTGTTATTGAATTTGTTTATTGTTATTTTTTATCAAAGAACAATTGCAGATACTGCTACAGCCCATGAAGAGTAATTAACTGCAATCTTTGCGATTCCATAATTTCATAATCATGTGATCCACTTTTCATCACCAGTTATCAATCTCTTCAAAAACGGTTCGGTTTCTTTACGTCTCAATAAAGAATCGCAAATGAGTACACGGTTCATTAGGTTTCTTTCAGTGAGCTCGTGTGGCACCCAAATATCGAGTTTTTTTGTGCACCCAGCTTTTTTCAAATGGGTCAAAACTGTTTTGTGGTCAATTTCCAGTTCTTCAGCTACGTCGTAACTACTGATATGCCGATCTTGCTTCACTTTTTCAAAAATGGCGTCCATTTTATCCGTAACAGGGCGACAAGAGCGAGGTGCATCATTGACATCAAAATTCCCGGTTTTTAAACGCTTAAACCAACTTTGTGCTACTCTTACTAACACTGCATTAGGTCCATAAACGTCACAAAAAATGTCGCGGCTTGCGTTGCATTTTTCCTTTTTTGTAATAATATTTCAAAATGTATCGAAATTCTTCATTAGATGCACTCATTTTGACAGAAAGAAAAACAAATGAAAAATAGCTGGAAACAACATTATACTAATTTGTTTATTTTATTTTAATGTAACCTTCTTAATGTCATCAAAACCAGCCAGATACAAATAGTACAGCCAATAAAATTTCAAGTTTATACATACAATATGCGAAGACTTTTTTCCCGACCTTATATTTGTGCAATAAAGTGTATTTTACTTTACTTATATCATTTGCCCTCCCTGTATAAGAGCACAAATGTATAATGTAACTCATTAAAGTTCTGCATCTTAGAGGTGCTTAATTTGGGAGCTTTCGGTTGCCTTGTCGATTGAAACGCATTAACAAGAGGTAGCTAAGTAATTACTTATACCTTATACCACTCTGTGATGTAACATATTATCACTTTAGAGAGAGCAATTAAAAATTTACCATTAGTTTTTTCTTGTTTATTTATACGTGGTATATTATATTTATTGTTATTTAACTGGTTTGTGTAATAAATACACTTCTGACGATTAAAACAACTTCAGAAAGAAATCAGTTTTCAAAATACCACCCAAATACATCTTAGTAATGATGCCTATTTAATTAAATAATAAATAATTGATGAAATTATGAATAGATAATCTAAAGTATACGACAGCTGCTTTGTTAATAGATGGGCACGAGATAGGAAAGAATGGAAGTCTTTACAGGAGGCTTGTGTCGGAACTTACTCTAGAAATTGTAAAATAATACATTCAATCATTCGGAAGACAAGCTGCTATTATTTAAAAATTATATGCTTAGCCGATCCGTGGCATGCTCTAACCAACTGCTCTCTAAAGTATGTTGCAAAATGACGTAATATTACCCAAACGACCGGTCATTTTTGGTAAAATTACGGTAATGTATTTACATGATCGTAATTTAAATTACCCACGACCTTGGACATTTTTTTATTTGTTTTTGTTTTTTTCTAATGTTTAACGAATAAGCAAGATTTACATAGCAACCATTTGTTTAAAAACTTTTAGAAAGCAGAAAAAGAAGAATAACAATTGAATGTCATAACATCGTAGTAAAAAAAAACAATGCGAATAGTAAAAAAATAGTTAGAATTTTACCAAAACTTACCGCCAATCTTGGTCATTTATCGTAAATGACGCTATCTATTTTAAATGACCGTAACTTACAAGGGTAAAAAAGTAAGTAAGTAATACGTTTATATCACACACAGCAATGACCGAAACAGTTAAAATAATTAATCAATAATTAATTTAGGGTAATTTTACCGCTTTACATCTATACTCTAAAGTAACTAATACACCATATTATTTTCGTAAATCTTGACAAAAACAAACAACACCGAAAAAGATACTGACCATATATTAACTGTATTCAAACTCTAGTTAGCAACTTCTTTAGGCGGTGTTACAACGATCAAAAGCCACATTATCTGTGTCACGACACGGTCTGAAGTTACGCCTCCATTGTATTCTAACTAGGTGTAATTACAATGAACAGCTACTATGACCGTGTACGGACGGACGGTGACACTGTGTCGTGTTTATATTGTAAGTAAGTACCTTATAGTACATTTTTACAACGTCATCTCTTTTACTACTTTACTCTACCACCGCTTCGTAAGGTGCTGTAGCTGAAAGGAAAGAAGCAGCACATCTTTTGAAATAAATATATCTTACAATAATTATGAATACAATCATATACACAACGTGCAGAGCTGGAGCTGAATTTAGGACCAAGCCTCTTTATCATTTAATTAAGTAGTCATTTATTTTATAATAACCCTTTTTACATAAGGTCCGTACCCATGTAAGTATTTAATGATGGCGGCCAAAAAAGAAATGAAAATGATGTGGAACTAGGAATTTTAAGATAGCCATAGCGAGGCTGAGGACCGAGTTCCGCGTAGGGCGAAGTCCGGAGCGTCCCCTCGCCTCGCAGGTCTAACCTGCTGAATGTTCTTAGCAATGTTAGATGAAAAATTGATCAGTGTTTCTAAGATCTTGGAGTATCTTGGGATGTTGGAATATGATGGGATCTCTGGAACGGTAACTGTTAGCTGGTTCGAGTTTGAGCTTAAATGTTTATGACCATGGTGACCCACATCTGGAATATTGAGGACCTGATCATGATCAAGAAAAAGTAAGTGGATCCACAATGGTACGTCGGGGGTTTCTTACATTTTAAATTTAGAGTTATAATCATCATCCCCAGCCCATATCATCCCCCTGCTGGTTTTAGAGTTATAATATTGTACCATCTATATTATAGTCAAAGCTAGACATGTACCTATAATATATGCCCAGGTATCCTATGATCTAGGCACGCTAGCCCGCCTAGGTAACTCACGAGTGACCCACATAGGTCGGGAGATAATGCCTGACATACACGCATATTTATTGCACGAACTGTGTTAAAGTACTTCTGGGATCTAAAGGACTAGAACGGACTAGAGCCTATTTTAGAATCGGGTTTAAATAAAGCGCTAAAGATTTTTTTTGGATAGATACTGTTCTAACGTGGTAAAAATCCCTTTAAAACCGAAAGGTTTGGTAAACATAACTGAATATAACTTTTGTTTTACGGCAAATAAAAATTAAGAGTTTTCATACAAATCGATCAGCGTAGACATTGTATGAGAGGTAGGGGTTTCTTTTTATCTTTTTATAATCGCATTATCACGGGTCGCCGTCATGGAATTGAACCACATAGAATGTTTCCTGGATTAGCTTATCTCTACTGAAGTCTAGTCTAATCTGCTGAAGTTCTGCTGGGTCCAATAGAAAAATATGTAGAAACAAACAATATGGACCTAAATTCATGAATTTCATGTCAGAGGTTTAAAATTAACAAATCCAAAATACTTTGTTATATCCATGTATGGACATAGTTCATGTTTTACCCATTCAATGCGTTAACTGACTAACACACTACGCTGGTGTGGGAGTAAATCATTGATCCAGATCAGCTATAGATCGCGCGCGCTGCCGTAGATCACTATCTGGCTGGTCGACGCGGGCGCAGGTTTCCGTAAAAAGTATATAATTAAACCGATCAATCACATCGTCTGTCCGTTAGGCTCGAAACGAGTTTTTAATTATAAAAATTCAATCTTCGGAGAAAAATACGCGGTTAAAAAGACGCCAAGTTATTGCGACAATGCATACAATATTGCACGTAAAGAAATAGAAGGTACTTATTTAAAAAGTGAATGATTGATTGATTGATTGACTAAGTATCTTGCCAAAACCACATATTAATATTATACCTACATCAATTTTTTTTAGTCATTTTCGTCAATTAATATTTAGAAATATCTAACCCAATAAGTACTTGTACTTTCACCATTTATGTACATATTATGCTATATTTTCCCCTTTCATTATTTGTGTATTATATTAGGTAAGTACTGTAGTAATATAGACGGAGTTTCTTTTGCAGAAATATTTTCAAAGTAAAATACACTTTAGTGCACAAATATAAAACAACAAACAAAAGATAGAAAAGGAAATAGTGAAGTACAATTTAGGCGGCCTAATCGCTAAGAGCGATCTCTTCCAGGCAACCTTTGGGCAGAGGAAATGATTTCGAGAAAGAACTGTATACGACTTTTAGTCAGTGCGTTGTAAACGCAGACCAACCTTGATGGGTCAAGGAGCCAGGATTCATCGCACGGGCGCGGACGGGCGCGAGGCCCAATGACGGCACAATGGCGTCCGAATTCACCATAGACTGCAACCACCCAAACAGGCATATGGCTTCAACAAAGTGGTAAGAGGTGGAAAGAGGTGGTAGGTGTGCACAATCAATATGGAAAATGATATATAAGAATGAATGAATATCTACTCTTTAATGCACAAAATTAGTATGATACAATGCGTACAAATCGATTAATACAATCTAGTTTTTTTTTAAATTGATTTTTTATAATTTTTAGATGCTGACTGCGAGTTTCTCCCGCGCTTTTGTCGCGTCCACACCAGCTTTTTTTTCATTGTCTTGCAAATTGTTTTACAGTAGTGCTTTTCAAGTAAGAATGGTGTTTTTTATTCGAAGAACGTCTACTAAATGTGATTAATGTGTGGGACAGTGAAGTAAAGTCAAATAAGACGCTGCACCCCGATCCGTACTTGGCTGGATTTTAAAGAGCCATACTGCGTCCGGGACGCCTTCTTCTTTGGTTCGGATGGTGCAGAAGCGTGGAAGATTCTCCCAGATAGCATTGAAATGTGTCACATCAGCATTTTAATGAAGACTTGAAAGAGTTGTTTACATTAGACATGGCTGTATGGGCTCAGTTCCCTTTGCCTTAAAAAAACAAACAACAACAGATGCTGACTGCCTCAATGATGAGGGCGGAACGCGGAATATCGAATGTTTGTTTTAATTTATACAACGACCCTGGTCTATTTTAAATGATTAGGTACATTTTGTTTGGTGACAATTTATTTTGGCAACGATTTGGGTTTTTTGGCAATATACCTAATAGGTACAATTCTTGTAACCGTTTAAAGACATGCCTTTCCTTTAAAAGTAGTCTCCAAAAAATTTACTTCTACAGTACGTACTGATGATACTTACTAAAATATATTTTTTGGCAATATACCTAATAGGTACAATTCTTGTAACCGTTTAAAGACATGCCTTTCCTTTAAAAGTAGTCTCCAAAAAATTTACTTCTACAGTACGTACTGATGATACTTACTAAAATATATTTTTTGGCAATATACCTAACAGGTACAATTCTTGTAACCGTTTAAAGACATGCCTTTCCTTTAAAAGTAGTCTCCAAAAAATTTACTTCTACAGTACGTACTGATGATACTTACTAAAATATATTTTTTGGCAATATACCTAATAGGTACAATTCTTGTAACCGTTTAAAGACATGCCTTTCCTTTAAAAGTAGTCTCCAAAAAATTTACTTCTACAGTACGTACTGATGATACTTACTAAAATATATTTTTTGGCAATATACCTAATAGGTACAATTCTTGTAACCGTTTAAAGACATGCCTTTCCTTTAAAAGTAGTCTCCAAAAAATTTACTTCTACAGTACGTACTGATGATACTTACTAAAATATATTTTTTGGCAATATACCTAATAGGTACAATTCTTGTAACCGTTTAAAGACATGCCTTTCCTTTAAAAGTAGTCTCCAAAAAATTTACTTCTACAGTACGTACTGATGATACTTACTAAAATATATTTTTTGGCAATATACCTAACAGGTACAATTCTTGTAACCGTTTAAAGACATGCCTTTCCTTTAAAAGTAGTCTCCAAAAAATTTACTTCTACAGTACGTACTGATGATACTTACTAAAATATATTTTTTCAATCAATAATTGTAGAACATTCCATTTTTCCCTATCCTCGGCGTCCTTATACCATCCTTTTTGGATGGAGGGAAAAATGGAAAGGAGGAGGGGAGGCCTTTGCCCAGCAGTGTGCAGCCTATAGGCTATTAAAAAAATATATATGTAGAACTGTTACTTTAATACTTTCTCTCACCATAACTTCTATATAATAATAAGTAATAAGTCTTTATTTCAGACAAAGCACCCATATACAAGAATTAAATTAAAAAAATTAAAATATAGAACATACAATAAAATAATCAATATTATATTTTAAAAAAAGAAATAAATTATAAAATAAAACGTAAGGTACAACACTAATATATACATCTACTTTTGATTCCCATCACGCTGCACCCAGTGCCTCAGGATCAGAATTACAAACCAACTTGGCCTGTTTTCTGCCGTACACAAAAACAAAAAAGCACCAACTAGTTTGGAAACGTCGGATTTAGTCGTCAAAGTCCTCGTTAGGTGTTTACTACACACATGGGCAAAACAGCCGGTAATTGGATCATATAAAACATAAAATAATACTGGTCACGCATTTCGCATTAATAGAAACTGGCTCGTTGCGTAGTTTTAATAAACTTGGCTGTTTTTTCAAACACTTTCTATTGTGAAACAAATATTCGCAAATCATTTGCGAAATTCCGGTTGAAACGAATCACAAATCCTATTTGCATGCCGAATTTCGCAAGTGATTTTTACCATCCGTGATGAAGGTGGTAGGTCTGACGTGCAGGTCCTCTTACCTATTTCTGCCACAAAGCAGCAATGCTTGCATTTCTGTTTCGGATTGAAGGGTAAAAGGACCAGCGTAAGACAGCGTAAGGACAACTGACTGGGTCGTCTGAGCCCTAGGAGCGGGTTTTGGGGCGAACCCCTTTCCCGGGCGGGATCTCAGAGGGGTAACTACGTAACTACCCCCGGCCATGGACTGCCTCGAAAAGAGGCGAAGGTTACATGAGGCAGGTGAACTTCACTCTAATCTACCTAATGGCTGGCGAGAAGGTTCTGACCTACCTAATGCGCATCGAAATTCTCTTACAATATTTTAGTGAACATGTAATTACCATCAGGAGGTCCGTTTCCTCGCCTGGTCTCCTTATATAATTTAAAAAATATAAACCGGGCTTATTTTTCGCGTGTGCAAATAGTGGTAGTCTATTATTAAACCTATGTTCATGTTACCCTATTTGGTTATTAATTTATATTGCGTAATAATTTTAATTAGTATCATTCATCATCAGCCTATTAATGTCCCCACTGTTGGGGCACAGGCCCCCCCTGGCACAAGCAGGTACGAGACATGATCCACCGAGCGGGCCAAGTGTTGATTGGTGATTTTCTCACGGAACTTCGGAAACTTTTAATTTCCTCAGACAAGCAGGTTTCCTTCAACGTTAGAGCAGTCGGTAAATGTGCGTAAGTCATCGAAAAAATCCGAAGAACTCATTGGTACATGGCATTGCATGGTTTCGAAACCCGGACCTCCCGCTTGGTAGTCCGGCGTCCTAGCCACTAGGCCACCGACGCTTTTAGCATCATTATAACGTTGTAAAACTTGGAAGAAAAAATGTACGAGTACAAAACAGCATTTAACGAAATCGTGAACATTAATAAAACGTATGAACTTTAGCCGAATTAAATTTAATATTTATCATCAATCATAAATAATATATTATAATTAGGTATGTTTGCCGTCAAGTGTCTGTCTAGACACAGTAACTTGAAATCTGTTTTTTTTTAAGAATAGATAGGTGATTAGCGTGTTATTCATCTTAAGTAATACTTAAACTATAATTAAATTATTTCTGATTAATTAATTTAAATTAAAAATAAACTTGAGTTAATCTCACGTCACTATTTTCGTTTGAATCAAATAACTTTAGATATCTACCTAAGTTCTTTCTAATAAAAATTAGAAAATGAGTTTTGGTTCTGCAGGTTAGATAATTTTTTTTAAAACAAGTTAGAAAATGATACGCATGTATCGAGACCGCGTTTGGGCAAACGTAGTGTGGGACACCCCCCTGCTAGATACTGGATGAGAAGAGCCGAATACCGGGCTCAATGGCGCGCCCTGGGAGAGGCCCGTGTCCAGCAGTGGACTAGAGTGGGCTGCTGATGACGTATGTATAATGCATAATTGAACTTGGCACCCACTTAGATATCAATTCTTTATATCGGCGAACCCGACAGACCCATTGTTCCTTGTACCGAACTTGGCTCCTTTTCTCACATTAATGTTTTTGGTGGAATACCAAAGTTACCAATAGATTAGCTGTTAGCTAAGATTTTGAAATTCATTTATGTGAATAGATTGCTCGCTAGAGAAGTTTTATATGGAAGGAAACCACGTCTGCCAGTTGGCGTATGCGATGTGAGCATTTTCCCATACATTAGTCGGGCATTGAAATTTCAAATGTATGGAACTATTCATGCATTTGCCCAAACCGTATGGCTCGCGGTCAGTGCTCACATCATCATTCTAGAGTAGTGATTGTACTACGAGAATCGAGCCTCTGCTGTTAGCCAATCATCAGTGCATATGCATCCAATTCAATTGTTTGTATTAATAAAGCTCTGAACTCACTACACCGGTCCCAATGACAATCAGTCAGTTATGGATCGCCATAGATCACAATGGCTATTGCTATGCATTGGGATCATTACTATTGTTGAAGGGCGGCGAGTGGTAGATGGTAAGATTGATTGGTAGTTATGTGGTGTTGCGAAACGCTAGCTATACCGGATGGAAGTATCTCTGGAAACTATCTGGCATGACAAGTAGAGTAGAACCTAAATTCTGAAGATTTTGTCGAAATTACGAGTTAAAATATATGTACCTACCTACGTGGCAAAATTTTTCGAAATAAATAGAACTCAACTTAATACACCCTTGTAGCCTATTTAATCAGGTGACAAGTTCTAACTCCGATTAACCGCAGTTCGATGCTCTTTTATAAATTTTTATCATCTTTTATAACTTTTACCATGTTTTCTTGGTCTTGTCTTTTTCTACGGTAGTTTGAATCGATTTTGACAAGTCGTATATAACTTGTAAGCGTGAAAAGTAGGACTGTTCATAGGACTCTTATAGTAGAACTCGAGCCATCTCTTTACTCGGTTTCTGCGAGGTCTCCTTTGAATTACTCATTTTAGTAACGAGGTTAAAAAAATATATCAAAGTAATTAAAGAAAATTATGTAATAGGTACGTCGGAATACTAGTTACGTTACAATAATCGCGGAACGACTCTATTAACCAAAATGGCGACCGTGCGCCGAGCAACGCTACGGAACTGTGAGCGCAATGACCTTAGCTGTTCGCGGTCTTCGCGTGCCAGCTCACGGCGGAGCATAGGGATCCGCTGGCTGGCTGGCCAGCTAGATTCGCAGCGGTAGCGGTGTATGTAGGTACAGTTCAATGTAATAATGTCATCAAACCGCCAAAACATTTTACGCAAAAGAATGGAACACTGAGTATGAACATTTTAATTATAAAATACAAAATGCGTAGGTAAGGAAGATGGCATAAATATATAGGTAGGTATTACAAACAAATTAGGTAGGTAGCGTATTATTTGAATAGAATATTATGTAGGTACTAAAGAGATGCATATAAGTATGTGTACTCTCAAATAGGTATCGTAGTAGCAGAATGCTATAATTAAAATGTAAATAACGGGAATTACTTTCATTAAAAACACAGAAAAAATGGCGGAAATTATATCAATTTATAGTGTGGACTGTATTTATCATAGAAAAATGCGGTTAGATATCACGGCCGAAGTGACCAAATGGGAGGTACAGATACTGCAATGAAAGCCAGAAATTGTCTCCTTGCTGGTGTCTTCCCCCAACAAGCAATATAAAACTTTAGCTCACCTGAATAGTTATCCGCGTTTGACAGCAGAGTCAAGCCACCATCACCATAAGCTGAAGCGAATCTTGCCGCGTTTAATCCATGCACAGCAATTGTATGGGTTAGTTCCTGATCCATTCGTTAGTAAGCGGATGCATACACACAAATAGCACAAACAACAGTCACAAAATCACATAAATTAATGAAGTTTTCATAAAATGCGGAAAAGCACGGGAACTGCGCGGTCACTGAGTGCGCGTCTACGCAGGAGCCTTCAATGGACGACTGACGCTGATTTTTCCCCGTCATTCAATATGGCCGCCGCGCGCGATCGTATTCGTTCGGTCTTGTTTTCATACAGTTCACTCACTCCGCGGCAGGTGGCGCGCGCTATTGGGCGACCATAAAAAATACATTACTCTTTGCCTGAAAAACCGGCTTTTTCGCATACACTGTCAAAGCGTATTCATCCTATGTTATTGTTTAAAAACGGTTTACAGGTATATTTATTTAGCACATAAGTGCACACTTCGCTTGCTTTTCGTATAAAATTTTCACCTAATGGGGTTTGCTGGAAGAGATTCTCTTAGAGATAAGTCACGCCCTTTGTGCTTCACATATTTTTGTCTTACTTTGTTATATATTATTTGTGTGTACAATAAAGAGTTAACAATACAGTGGTCATTTTGTCATAAAACTAGTATATTTTACCTAAAAATCGTCCGTGATAGGTGGACGTTATATAAGACAGTGAAATGGGAGTGAAAAACTACAGATGGTGTGAATTCGGCAACCTGACCTCCAATTGCACTTGGAATGCAAGGCGCTAGGCATTCCTGATGCATACGACTCTCCTATAATCTCGACGTTTGTAAACTGATTTTCTCAAAACAGACGCCAAAACGTTCGAGTTATTTCTACCATGGTCATTGGCCAAATTGGCCAGTACACCTGCAGGGGGCATAAATAAAGAAGAAAAAAAAGCAAATGTCTCGCCCTCTGCAATAATGTACAATAATGTAAAAATGTATATTAGGGTACCTACAATTACAATAAAAAAAATGATTCGAAAGACTTTATAAGTACTCTCAAAGTGAGGGCTGACTCTTATAATATTTGAGCTTCCCTTCCCTTTTTAGTGACCTTTTTAGTTTCCTTCTTAGTGACCCTAACGAGCCTGACATGGTCACCTTGTCGTGTACCAAAGCCTCAAAACTGAGATTAAAAAAAGAAAACGTATTCATATTCACATACACATTTCCAAAGAGCGGGTCTATAAACATCTCGAACTAAGCCTATATTTCCCCGTCAATTTGCATGCAAGCTCCAGCTATTAAATGAAATTGAATGTAACTTTGCCAACTTACTAAGTAACGCAGCCAGCCGCACTTAATTTAATGCAAAGGCTGATAATAACAGGTGTGCATATCTTTGCTAGTTTATGTGAGCATGGCTTAACTTGATTAAAGATTTTTGCATATAGGGATATGACATATCACACATCGTTGTAATAGCGATATGACATGCGAAAGGGTGATCAGCCTTTTCAAATTGGAAAAATAAAGCTGAGAGGAAATTCTGTACAATTTGTGCATTTTTTTAATTTAAAAATGTCGTATTTCTTACTTCAATAACGTCTTTAAAAAAAATTGCATTCCAGAAATGTGTTCTGTAACACGATAAGCTTTATCTTCTCTCTTTCCAATTTCACCTCTCCTATTGAGCGACGTGGTAATATGTTTATTACAAATAAGTATAACAATAATGTAAATTAATTAATTTATTTATTTATTAATTTGTATTATTATTATTTGTGTATGCCTAGACTACACGCGTCCGTTTCCAGCTCCGGCTCGGGTTGCTGCAACCAATTACTTGCGTTCTGGCCTCCGGGACCCCATTTGAAGTCGAATTTGAGCGAATTTAAATAGATGACGATGAATATTACACAAAGCATATTTCTTTTTCTGGAGACCCTGATTCTGCCATCAATTTCCATGCCGCCTTACAAGCAAACCGGCATCAGTAACGTAATGCAACACACACAGAGATTGATAACACGTGTGGTCTCGAGGGCTGCGCGGGAGCACGGGGTTACTGGCGGTCCTCGAACGGTTCTCATCAGCAGCCTATTAATGTTCCCATTGTTGGGGCACAAGCCTTCCCTTGCACGGGGTACGGGCCATGATCCACCGAGCGGGCCCAGTGCTGTGCGGTGGATTTCACACGCCTTCGATAACTTTTCATTTCCACAGTCATGCAGGTTTCCTCAAGATGTTTTCCTTCACCGTTAGAGCAGTCGGTAAATGTACGTCTTCGAAAAAATCCGAAAAACTCATTGGTGCATGACATTCAGCATTGCATGGTTTCGAACCCGGACCTCCCGTGGAATGGGAGCCCGGCGTCCCAGCCACTAGGCCACCGCCGTTCTTAACAGTTCTTTTTGGCTCAAATTTTTTTTGTGTATAAAGAAGCAGACTAGCAGTCGGGCTACCTGATGCCAAGTGGTGCATCTGAACTCACTTTGATGTTATTAGAGGATGGAGTGCCTCATGTGCCGGTAATTACGCTGACTCTCATATCCTAAAAAAGAAAGAATTTGGGGCAGAAATAAGAATAATCGATCACAATCCACCAATCAGCACTGTGCCCTCTCTGTGGATCATGGCCCGTACCCCCTCGTGCAAGGGGAAGTCTGTGCCCCAACAGTGGGGACATTAATAGGCTGATGATGATCTCAATCCTCTTTAATGCGGATGTGCGATCCCCAGCGATTCCAGGGATCTTTCGAGGGCGAAATAAACTAAGGGGAACGAGAGGATGTCCAGGGCAGGCAATAAATACCAATGAAAAACCAACTCACCAGCGTCTCAGCCCGAGATCACCCGTCGGCGCCGACAATGTCCAAAATTCTGGTAGTTTTTTTATATCACCGAAGCACCAGCACTGTATTAGCACTGCGAGGAGTCCATGGAGGTGATAGTTCATGAGCGATGACGAAATTCGGTGACACGCGCACAAATCGCTACTGTGTCAAGGGCTGTGTTTCCGAGACTGTGTCAGCGAGTGGCAATCAACGAAAAAAAATACCCTCACTGGACATTAATATTCGACGGAACGAAAGTTAAAACTACCTACAATAACTGTCGCTAATGTAAACAAAACTTATGAACTAGGTATGTGTGGTACGGATTGTACAGCGGATGACAAAGCCTAGCCTTAAATCGTAATTTTTAAATTTAATTAGACGATGTAGGTACCTACATAATTGGTTTTATTGTGCTAAACTTTTAAACGTAAATCGGCTTTAAGTCTGTTCGCTCCTGTCCAGTTATGTGTATAGTTAACATGAATTGTATTTGAATGTTAAATTTGTAAAAAGCACGACGTAACCATGAAGGTAAAAAAAAAAGAAAAAAAATATTCTTTGTCCATGGACGTAACCAAGAGTTCCTGTTGTCCCGATGGTTTTAATAAATAAGTATGAGTATGAGTATACTGAAAGAAGAATGGTACAAAATCTCCATCACCCAAAGGTTTCCTGGAAGAAATAGCTTAAACCTATAAGGCCGTCAATTGTATTTGTATTTTGTATCTTTTCTTCTGTCCTGTGTGCAATAAAGAATATTTGTATTTGTACAAAACACTTTCTAGAACTTTGTGAGTTTATAAAAACCAACGATACTCTACGACGATGCATACTTGCCTTAACTCTTAACCGACTGTCAAATAGATAAGTAATGCTATTACCGGTCTGACGCAGAGCTGGCCGCGTGAGCTGGCCGGCTGTGCTAGACGGATATTAATGGCTCAGATTTAATTTTAAGTCCAGTCTACTTTAAGTCGGCTTTAAATGATTACGTTTTAACTGGAAACTAAATGATTATGCTAGAGTCTAGACTTTTACCTCGGGCGATATCTTAACGTTTGGAAGAGTAACGTAATTTATTCATGTTCTTCTGTCTTGCTTAAATAAATAAAGTCTATATAAACGATTTAATTAAATTACAGAATATGCAAGTCCATATGACAAGCAAGCATATTGATGGAAATGTAATATAGGTTGAACGTCAAAGTGTTTTTCTTTTCTTTTTTCTTTCTTTTTTTCTTCAAATACTAATAAAATAAATATTATTATTAATTTCACTTTCACCCAAGGTTGCCTGGAAGAGATCGCTCTGAGCGACAAGGCCTTTGTACTCAATTTGAAATTGTATTTTACTATTTGTGTATCTTGTGTGCAATAATTATTTATCTATCTATGTATCTTTCGTATTTCTCGAAGACTTACGTACATTTACCGGCTGCTCTGACGGTGAAGGAAAACATCGTGAGGAAACCTGCACACTGAGATGACCAGTGTGTAAATGGGGTAGGCACAAAAGATCCTCAAGGGTCGAAGTGCCGCTGGGGTTATTACCGGCCCCCTATCTAAGATAAGAGAAGATCTGTCTAAAAACATGTATTTTATTTTATTATTCATTTAATGTGAGGCTATACGGACACTCTTTTGAATAAATTATTGGCAAGAAAGACATCCACGATGAGCTGATGGCAAAATAACCATCGCAAGTAGCTCGCATGCCTTAATGTGTTTACCGCCTTATAAGGGTCCCGGCGGCACGCAGCTAGTGTGGGGCAGTGCTACACTGGACGGTCCGCAACGCCGGGCTGCGGAGCGCAGTGGCATCGATTCCGGGGTGTCCGCCAAATCTAAAGCTAACTAAACCTGTGTAACAATGAGCGGGTTATGTTTAGCGATCATCGCATAATACACGTACCAAATTTTATTTTTATTTTTTCACCGGATTTTTTTTTCCGCATACTTGCTCTGCGGTGTACTTTGGCGGACACCAAGGAATTTATACAATTGTATGTTTTACAATTGTGAATCTAATTATGAACTGATTTTTTAAGCTTTCGTCGTTATTCAAGAAGTCTAACTATAGTATAAACTGATTCTGTTTACTAAATCTCGTTGAATTAACTACCGACAAAATAAGAATAAGTTTATTTGTGCGGTAAGATGACAAAGTATTTCATAGTCCATACATACACCAGTAGGCATAAGCATAGGTTATATTAAACTAAATAAAATTAGTGAGCAAAAGGTAACAATGAACGCTGACCTCCGAACTAGGAAGTTCCTGTATCTCGGAGGACAGATCTCTTCTGTGACCAGTGGAAATGAACATGTAACAGACGTTGGCCAAGCCAAGAAAATATAAAACTGACAAAATTAATACTAAAAACAATATAAAACAAGATAAAAGCAACAGTCTTTTGAAAGGAAAATAATATCTAATATTATGTGCTAACATGGATTAGATAGATTCACAAATTACTTCACCACCTAGTTTAGAATGACGTAAGGTGGAAGAAGCCAATACTTCAATGGCTGAACTAGATTAGGTATAATTATAACCATGATGAGAAGGATGTCACAAGATTCAAATTCACCTTCGAAAATATGGTTTGTCAGCATTTATTTATTGCGACAAATTCAGGTACTTACTTTTCAGATTAATATTTTAGGGGTGGCAAAATTACGCCGATTGTTCCATAAACAAAATTCCGCATCTTCTTCTTCTAAGTCGTATTCCTCATTGCTGAGGGTCGTGATCATTCTAAGAACGACATAGAACGACTCTCGTGGCTGATTTAATGGGGTGGTTTGTCATTGCCTTCCCCATTTCACTGGTTATCTCAGTGTGCAAGTTTCCTCATTATTTTTTCTTCACCGTCAGGCCAGTCGGTAAATGTACGTAAGTCTTTTCTACCGAAAAACTCATTTGTACATGGCATTGCTTGGTTTCGAAATCAGACCTCTCGCAAGGGACTCCGACGTCCTAGCCACGACGCCACCGACGCTCTAAATTCCGCATAGGTTACCCTAAATAAAATATCGATGCGGCGGAAAATCCACGCCTGGAATTCCGTTGCGGATCGTCCGGTGTGGCACTAGCCTAACCGAAAGCCTACGATTACGGGCTTGCGGCAATATAATTTAGTTTTCTGCGGTTACGGTAAAAACGGAGCGGCGAGCCCTCAGGCCTGTCAAAGCGCAGTGGGGGCCTTGTGGGGACTAATGACGTTTTTTAGATAAATTACTCATTCTCCATACGTCGTTCGATTATATATTTATTGAGACAACATACTTGGAAAGTGCTATGGAAAGAGCTATGCTCGGAGTATCTCTGCTGGATCGAATCAGAAATGAGGATATCCGACATAGAACAAAAGTTATCGACATAGGTCATAAGATTAGCAAGCTGAAGTGGCAGTGGGCCGGTCACATCTGTCGCAGAACCGACAACCGCTGGGGGAGACGAGTTCTGGAGTGGAGACCGCGTAGTGTGGGACGGCCCCCTGCTAGATGTAAACTCTGGTAAGATCTGGCAACGACTAGATGAGAAGAGCCGAAGATCGGGCTCAGTGGCGCGCCCTGGGAGAGGCCTGTGTCCAGCAGTGGACTAGAGTGGGCTGCTGATGACGATGATGAGACAACATACTCAATTGTTATTAGATATAACTTGTGTTACTAATTATTGCTCCGACGACGTTTCGGTGTACTCAGGAGACCTTTTTCAAAGAGTATGAAGTCGATGCCGCACTTCAAACAGCAGATCGATTCCACTAAATACTACGTAACTAAATATAATCTAAACTGCATCGTTATGACGTGTTTCGTATGCTACTATCCACTAACGATCACATTTCAGTTAAGTTCCGATCGAGTCCACGACCGATCGAACAGTCACGTATTTGTGCATTCTAATAAAACGTTTAGTTTATACCGAATCGCAGTTGAACGGTAACAAAACGCTTCAACTGTCAAATATAACGATCGAACATAAGTTCCTCCCGAGGTACTTTTGCCCGATCGATAGTAAATCGAAAGGTGACAGTGGTAGAGTTATGCGTCAGCAGAATGCGACTTGGTGTCCAAATAGAATTGGAACGAAAACTAAATTGAAATTGGATAGAAATAGAACTACAAACGTTGTAATTTAGGCGAATTGGGCCTCAGAAAGTTCTCCCGAATAGACGAAAACGTCGGAGCAACCTTCGCGAGAATTATGAAGTAAGTAACACCCGTTATACCTACTTAAGATGCTTCACTGGAGTTTTGTTTTAAAACATACCTACCTATACTCAATTGTCCAAAATAGTATTTAGGCCCAGATACAATAAGAGCGTCGGTGGCGTCGTGGCTAGGACGTCAGATTCCCATGCTCCCAGGTCCGAGTTCGAAACCATCATGTACTCGTACCAATGAGTTTTTCGGTTTTTTCGAAGCCTTACGTACATTTACCGACTGCTCTGACGGTGAAGGAAAACATTGTGAGGAAACCTGCACACCGAGATGACCAGTGTGTGAAATGGGGAAGGCAATGGCAAACCACCCCATTAAATCTGCCACGAGAGTCGTCCTATGTGATTAATTCTGATTAAACTGACTGTGATAAAACTGTATACTAATATCTACTTATTATTACCTATGATCACGAATAAATGATGGATTGATTGATTGAGAAATTGCATCAACCGCTCACAATTCATAATTTTCTTCTCACCACTATAAATAAAATATGGGTTATTAAAATACATATTGGTCTAATGCCGTTCAATAAAACAAATACTTATCTTATTTTTTCATTAATAATTTGACAAATGACGCTTGTGACAGCACAATAATGTCATTAATAACGACCACTCACATTCGTCATCTCACTGACACCCGACTGATAACTAGAGAAATAGGCATGTGCTGCGCTCTGTGCAGACTGTTCTAACTTTTGATATTAAAATATTACAGTAACGCTGTTTTATTCTAGCTGAATGAACAAAATTCAACACGAGTTGTGCATACGGAATCATCAGGTAAACAGCTACAGCTAGTGCCCCGAGTTCCTGCCTGTCTTTCCAGTGTACCGCGGACACGTCACGCTACCTTCTTTCTCGAGACTTCTTTTTCGTTCGAAGTGTGGTGCATCTTAGCATTCGTGAGCTCCTGCCTGCCTGTCCCGCAACCACGACAGGTTACCTTCTATTCGAGGCTTCGTTTACGGTCGAAGAAGTGAGTACCTGAAATGAACAATTCAAGACAACGAGGGGCCACCGCGCCTGAACCAAAAAAGCAAATTGATAAAAAGATTACTGTTCAACCAAAAAAAGGGATAACCGTATCAAAAGCATCACAGCATCCAAGGATTTTTCACAAGGAGAATGTTGCTACCATCATGCAAATACCTGAAAATTCAAGACAAGGAGGGGCCACCGCGCCTGAACCAAAAAAGCAAATTGATAAAAAGATTACTGTTCAACCAAAAAAAGGGATAACCACATCAAAAGCATCACAGCATCCACGGATTTTTCACAAGGAGAATGTTGTTACCATCGTGCAAAGTAAGGAGGCCGTCAATAGATCAGATCGTTTGAAGAAATTTAACACAACCATTATCAGCATTGATGACGAATCAGATGTCATACTATTGCCTGAATCTGCAAGCAAAACTATGAAAGATATAGACGAAGCGGGCGTAGACATAGCACAGTATACTGATATTATCTCAATTGATGATGATGAAACAGTCGTGTCTGTTGAACAAGATCGTGGCGACAACGTCCTTTGTGCTGAAGAAGTGATCGTAGTAACTATGAAACTTGTAGATGCTATCGTTGCAGGCGACTACAATATGTTCTCTCTGTTGTGTGACGAAAATATGACAGCATTTGATCCAAATGCATTAGGTAACTTGGTGCAAGGTGTTGATTTCCACAAATTCTTCATGGATAACACCCCGGCCCATAAAAAAATTAATGCTGCCATTCTAAAACCAAAAGTTCATCTTCTTGGCAATGGCGCAGCTCTAATTGCCTTCGTATGCATAACAAAACTGTGGATGAGAAAGGCCAGCGATCTACACATCAGTCCCAGAATACCTGTTTGTGGCGCAGGCGTCATTGCAAATGGTCGTTGGTGCATGTCCATCGTTCTTAACTAAATCTCGCTCGTGGTCCTTGTTACTTTAGAAAGTTATCGCAATTCACTTCAAACCACATAATACTTCGCTGGCGATTAGTACTTAAATAACAATCTTTATATTATGTTCATTGTAAGGTTTAACGCCAATTTTATTATTCTACTTTGTTCATGTCAAAAATAAGTTTAAAAATTAATGTAGGTACGTATTTTAAATATTATATTTTATAGAGAAAAAAAAAAATTTGTAACCAGTATTTTAGTTGTCTGCGTGGTTCCGGCAAGGAATAGACCACCCCATTTCTTCCCGTGAGTGTCGTAAAAGGCGACTAAGGGATTATTATCCGGGCGGAAGATCAAAACCCGAAGAGGCGGCCCACACGCCTGGAGTACTCCAAAAGAGTGGATTCACCAACGAGCACTGGCCAGCACGGTGTCTTAAGGCTATCAACCTTCATGGAAGCACAAAACATAAGAAGGCCCTTAGTCCCCAGCGGTCCTGCGAGGACTGATCACGGCAGCGGTCAGAGCAGCAGCAAGACAGAGGGTGCTAAGAATCACTGGGTAAGATCCGGCTGCCTCAAAACAATGTACTTGGCTACGTTCAACGTTAGAACTCTACGCACTGACGACAAATTATACGATCTGGAAAACAGTGTCCTGAACAAAATAAAATGGACAGTAATGGGACTTTGCGAGACTCGACGGCGGGGGGAAGACCTTACAAAGTTACCGTCGGGACACTTATTCTTCCACAAGGGGTACGACACGAAATCGGAAGGTGGGGTAGGGCTACTTATCAATAAAACCTTTAGCGATAAACTTAAGTGCATCGTGGGAATTTCACCTAGAGTCATATACGCAATCTTTAACATCAACAGTAAGACGAAAATAAAGATAATTCAAACATATGCACCGACAAGCACTAGTAGTACTGCGCAGGTCGAAGCATTCTATGGCGACCTTGAGAAAGCCCTACACGACAACCCATGCTATTACACATTTGCTATGGGTGACTTCAATGCTAAGATCGGTAAAAAGACTGCCACGGACTGTGAAGATTGCATTGGATGTTTTGGGTTGGGGACGAGGAACGACAGAGGACAGATCCTGATCGATTTCCTCGCAAAGCACAACCTTTTTGCGATGAACACCTTCTTCCAGAAAAAGGACCAACGGAAATGGACATGGTCAAGCCCAGATGGATATACGAAGAACCAAATAGAATTCATCATAACAGACAAGAAACATATATGCACCGATGTTAGTGTCCTGAACCGTGTAAATATTGGCAGCGACCACAGAGTAGTCCGAGCTAAGATTAGTATCGATCTTAGAGCCGAACGTAAACGGTTTATCCAGAAACGACCTTGCAACTTGGATTACACTGCCATTGAAATACAAAAGGAATACTACCAGAAACGTATCGAAGAACTGATACAGGACCAACCATCAGGGAATGTGGACGAGCTTAATGATCGTATATCTATGGCTGTCAGGAAGGCTGCTGAGGAAGTTGGTAGGAACAAGCGGAAGAAAGAATCCATTCTTTCAACTGACACAAGGCGTCTTCTCGAAGACAGAGAACGACACCTCTCAGACCCTAGCTCTAAAGAACTTACAGATATCAACAAACGAGCCAAAGCAGCTATCAAAAGAGACCTCAGACGCCACAGACACAGAACGATTGTTGATACTATACAAAAACATCGCGGGCCAAAGGTATTCAGAAGGAAATTGCAAGGAGGTACGGCCCAAATATACAAGCTGAAAATTGATGACAACAGTGTTACAACGGATTTGGAAGAAATTATGCAAATAATAGAAAATTTCTATTCTGACTTATACCGCTCGAGGACATCAGAGCTGAACCCTTCCATTGCAGATCCGAGAGCTAAACTCATTCGTCACCTTACTGAAGACCTACCAGAAATCAGTTTGTATGAAATAAAGCAAGCTTTACGTCAAATGAAGAACGAAAAGGCACCTGGTGAGGACTGTGTCCCAGTCGAATTGCTTAAGTCTGGTGGCGGCGTAGTTTTGAGGGAACTACAGACACTGTTCAATATAGTATTGACTGAGGGCGCGACACCGAAGAAATGGAAAAACGCTATAGTTACACTTATATATAAAAAAGGCGACAAAACAAACTTAGCCAACTATAGACCCATCTCTATCTTACTTCACACATACAAAGTCTTTACGAAAGTACTCACAAACCGTCTCACCAGTAGACTTGACGCCGCACAGCCAGCGGAGCAGGCGGGCTTTCGAAAAGGGTTCTCCACAATCGATCACATATTTACTGTAAGGCAGCTGATCGAGAAAAGTGTCGAATACAACCAAAACCTGTGCGTAGCCTTTATAGACTACGAGAAGGCATTTGACACAATTGAACATTGGGCAGTATTCAACTCTCTGAGAAGGAGCCTAATAGACACTCGATATGTGGAAGTATTGAGGGAGATATATAGAGGTGCTACACTGCAGGTCAGACTTCACGAGCTCTCTAGACCGGTGAGGATCGAAAGAGGGGTAAGGCAGGGGGACACTATATCGCCAAAGCTGTTCACAGCCACTCTAGAAGACGTCTTTAAACTAATAGACTGGTCGGAGCAAGGTGTGAACATAAACGGCAAAATTCTGTCCCACTTGCGATTTGCGGATGATCTCATGATTTTCGCAAAGAACCCCGAAGAGTTATGCGCTATGCTAGAACAACTACATGATGCTTCTCTCGCTGTTGGACTGAAAATGAACACATCTAAAACAAAAATAATGTGCAATAAAGATGACACTACCACCCGTCACATTTTAGTTCACGGCAGGCCAATCGATAGGGTAGACCACTATATCTATCTGGGACAGGTAATCACGTTGGACAGATTCAGCCAAACTAAGGAATTAGATCGACGAATACAACTAGGATGGGCTGCATTTAGTAAATTGTCTGACGTGCTAAAAGACAAAAAGATCCCTATCTACCTAAAAAGGCGAATGTACGAGCAGTGTATCCTCCCAGTTATGACATACGGAGCGGAAACCTGGACACTAACTGAACAGGCCATTGAAAGGCTCCAAGTGACACAAAGAGCGATGGAGCGTGCCATGATAGGCATTTCCCTCGTGGACAGAGTGCCAAATATCGAGATCCGGAAAAAGACGAGGGTGCCGGATATAGCCAGTATAGTGTCCAGGTCTAAGTGGAGATGGGCAGGACACGTGTGTAGAATGCAGGACGATAGGTGGCCCCGAAGACTGCTCGAGTGGCGACCCCGAGTGGGGCGTAGAAGTGTTGGTAGGCAGCCCGCGAGGTGGACCGACGACATTGTAAAGACGGCGGGGAGGATGTGGATGCGAACGGCTAGAGATCGAGGAGAATGGCGTGCACATGGAGAGGCCTATACCCAACGATGGGTTACGTTAGGCTGAAAAGAAGAAAGAAAGATTTTAGTTGTCTGGTTATGGAAGAGGTAAATAAAAAAAATGGTTCTCTGGTTTGTGGTTTATTTGTCAATACGTGACACAATTTCTTAACTGGGCACTTATGCAGAATATAAATTTTCTTATAAAGGAGATAAAACTTTAATTTAAAGTAACTAATTAATTTAATTTTAATACAAACTTAAATATTTGAAAAGTTATAATAACGTAATTAAATAACTTTCGATTTACAGCTTTCTTGACAATAATCAGGCATATGCAGATCAAAACGCGTTGAAAACAACTTCTATGAAAAGAAGAAAAAGAAAAAATAACTTTAAAGACGTATAAAATTCTCTCAAAATAATTTTATGTTAAGGTTTCAAATTTAGAAAACCAATTTGTTATCGCTAAACTCTAAAACGTTCAATAGTGCCTCTCTAGATTTTAAATCAATAAAACTGATTTGTTGTGAACAAAACCTTAAAATATTAATAGTGCCAGTCTAAACTTTAAAAGCTAAGAGAATATAACGTCAATATATTTTCTGTATTTTACTGTAGAAGGCTTCCAAACCAAATAGCAATAGCAATATAATTTGTTCTAAAAATAGCACTTAAAATTTTTAATAGGCTCGCTCTAACATAAAATAATCTTTGTCACTATGAATGTCTCGAAATAAAAAAAAAGAACACTGCACCGCCTATTCCGAATCAATCCGACACTAACCACTGAATCCACTGTGCCACCGTAATGCACCGGCAGGAATAACAATAAATCTGCACGTACCTCCCAAAATTGTTACCGTATCGGATAACTGATATTGAAGCAAATGCGTGAGGAAGCACGGCACAGGCACAAGCGGGTCGCGGCAAGGAACAGCATACAGCGTGCAGGTTCACCGGGAAACTTGGACCGCTGAGCGACAAGCAAGCAGGAACATGTACAGGAACATCGAGCCAGCAGATTAGCACCCAACCTGGAATTGAAAGCATATTTGATGCAGTAAAAGCAAGCTATGTGACTTCAGGTCAGCGATACATGTCAAAGCAATACTTACAAATTACTCGTAGTAATTTTCTCACCACCCGTTCGCCTTGGGATCACACCAAAATGTGAGGTTACAATCCTGAAATTTGAAATGGAACTTCTTTTACTTCCTACAGACAATAGAATCCTTTCAGATATGCCGCACTGATATTCTACTTACCCAAAATACTGGAACAAATACTTATTTATACGAACGCGTCCTTCTATGATAAAAATTAGCTGAGAAATTTGGCACAATTCACTATAAAGAACACATGGCCACAGCGATTTCAGGACACCAGTTCGACGATATTTTCTGCTCCGCTCCACGGCCGCTCGCAAAATGACCTCTGCGGAGCTCCCCGCTTAATTCCGATCTTTTCTCGACTTCCTGTTTGTTTCTAATCCAGAATATTCTTTCAGCAATTTCCAACAAGCCTGGGCCACGACACAGTGTCTCGGATTCTCCAGTTGCAGGCCAGCCTTCATCAATCACAAATCGAAATACTGCCAGCAACATGACACAGTCTACTCGACACGCTAATTTCTCGAAATTAAAAACCTCTTTTTTTCTAATACAAAAACAAATGCATAAAAAATATTCTAGAATGTTTAAAATCGGAAGTTGTTTTGACAAGCAAGTATTACGTAGTCTCTGGATGGCAGCTAATTGCCACAGGAGAAAATTAATGTTGACGTTTCCTTCTCCAGTGAGATCTTTTCTATTTTAACTCTATTTTATAAATTTATGTTTGTAACTTAAACTTCCATTTATTTTGACTTGTATTTCAATAAAATTTAGATTCTAGATATTCTATTTAAATTAAAAAATCAACTTGAAAATGATAGTGTTGCCTGAAAGAAAATAATGCGGCTTGGTTTACTAGACAACTAAACGGTTCAGCCACCGCGCTAGATGGCGTTGTACTGAAAAGTTCATCCACTCGATAACAGATGTCGATACCTACACCATTTTGATGTCAATATCTGCTGGAGGGAATTTTTAAATTTATAGCTAATTGTTTAAGTTTATTTGAAAGAAAAGAAAAAGTGCCACGTTACATACTATACTTCTCGAGTACAGATATTGCAGTTTTTTTTAAAATTTATTAATTATAAAATCCACAGCACTTAAATATAAAAACAAAAATTAAATAGAAGACCTCACTCACCTCCTAATGGAGTGTGCCCTGGTGAACATTGAGAGGAAGACATTTGGCCTCAACAGGCTCCAAAATGAGAGGCTCAATATTATTTTGAGTCAGCCCTCATCTGATAATATGAAACACTGTTGTTTGCTAAATTGACTCTCAAAGTGAGGGCTGACTCTGTCGTGTACCAAAGCCTCTAAACTGAGATATTTTTTAAAAACCATTAACAAAACATACAGACAATTACAGATTTCCTATTTTTAAAATAATGCTTATAGAAAGAAATATGTTTCGGTGTGTGTGTGTATTGTGTGAGAGTGAGTGAGAAGTGAGAGTGCGACAAGAGAGTGAAAGGGTGTGTGGTCGCCACACACCCTTTCACTCTCTTGTCGCACGACGCGCGCCACTACGATCAGTACCTACTCACATCGGTGTAGAACGCGCTATCGAAATTTTCATGGGACTTCGCATATATACGTGTTTCAAACATCCATAGTTGGACCAGGACATCTGGTTACCATGCATAACACCCGCCTGGTGGAAGATCTTCCCTTTTCCCTTTCATACAACGGACGTTACGTCATCCATGTCCTCACATAGCGCGTTCCTACAGGTGTGTACATTTGTATGTGTTTGTTCGAGTCTTCGCTACATGTATCCAGCTACAACGCTACTGTACTAGTACCATCTAAGTATCATTGATTATTGTTACAATGTCTTTCCTGATGGCAGCGGCACCGCCATGGAACAAGTCCAACGTTTGTTACTATTATGTTTACATATATGTTTATATATAATTCGGTATAATAATAAAATAAATATCTAATCTAAGCTTTAGAATGTGACAAATATTTGGTTTTTTCACGTGGAACAGAAGCCAATATTTCTTTTACATCTCAACTTTCAATAGTTTTACAGAAATAACATCTTAAAAAGTGTAAAAACTAAACTCAGAGTTATACTGGAGGTAATCTAATGGTTCGGATAGTATAGTAGGTACGGTGATACTAACTAATAAGTATAATATCAGTCAGTCAGGACCTAACTTTCATTATTCTTGCGGTCAGAATCACTGTTGAAACAAAAATCTCAACATTTTGAGTTACACTATCTTCCTACAAGCCTCTTACTATTGTGCCGATAAGGGGCCATCCATAAATTACGTCACACGAATTTCATGATTTTTTAGTCCCCCCCCCCCCCCCCCCCCTCCCTCACCTGGTGTGACGTCATATATTTTAAATTTAGAAATTATTAAATTAAAACAACATTTCCAAAATTATGTCAATTATTATTATTTTAAAACTAAAACTTTGTCACTACGTGAGAAGCTTAGAATATTATTTTTTTTCATAAAATCAACAATAAATCAAACATTTTAGAAAATTTACAAAACATCAAATCAAATGAACGATACAAAATTTAATCATCTCGTGTTTATGGACTTTGAACCCTTTCCTTTATATTATTTATGTCTTCTTTTAGATTTACGCAAGTGACGTCACGAAGCTTACGACTCGTGTCACACGATGTCACACTTTGTTGACCCCTTCCCCCTTAACGAGTGACGTAATTTATGGTTGGCCCCTAACATCCGAGTATCAGACACAATTATGGATCGGACATGCGCAGGCGCGGCGCGCGGCGCGTGTCAAAATATAACAAGTTCGAGCGGCAATCGGCGGCCGGGATGGATCGCGTGCCGATTGCACAACGCTCGATGTGACTCCTTTATTTAGGTGGGTATGTTAAAAATCTTGGCACAAAAAATGTTTCCTGGTTCCGGCCCTGAAAAATAGCACCATTCCAACTCTTCCCGAGGGTGTCGTAAGAGGCGACTAAGGATCTTAGTGGATACTATTTTACACCTAGGAGAGACCGCGCGGCGTCGGTTTCACGTTTGTTCACCAAATCTTACGGCGAAAAAGAACTACCTATGATGAAGGTGGTAACTCTGTCTACCCCGTCAGGGATTATGGACAGTTCCGATTTCCATGACGTTTCAATCACAAGGGTGCGTCACTCGGGTTGCCATATTTACAGAATTGCAATTGTATTTCTTACTTTCTTGTAACTAATAATATTTTAATAATTTCGCAATAATTATTTTATTTATTTATTACGTCAAAAATAATCTTTGAACACTCTCAAACTAGTGCCTAAGATAAAGGATCTAAATGGTCCAACACCCTTCACATGCGCGTACGTCGATTAGCGCGTAACCTTGCGCTCACGTCGTCACGCTATTGGCTGAAACTGTGCCGCGTTGACAGCTGAGGTCAACGCTGACCAATCAGGGGACAGTTGGGCTTGGAGGAAAAATTGTTAAGCTTTTTAGTTTAGGTATTTGTGACGTTAAAGGTAGGTAAGTTAATAAACATGAAATATGTGGTCTTTATAAAAGAAATTATAAAAAAAACTTGTGCTAGGACCTTATGTAGGTACTTGTACAATTACGTATACCATATACTTACCTATTTACTCCGCTGGCGCAGCGACCCGAAGTGGATCTTGTTCTCCGATACCAAAGAGCGCCATCGCTCTCTCTCCTGCAGTCTGGAGCCAGTCAGCCGCCCGGAGCTCCCGCGGATCCTTCTCCACTTCATCGCCAGCGGTATCTGGGACGTCCGCCCGGCCGTCGTCGTCCGTCCGGCCGTCCCACATACGCTCGTGTTACTGCCCGATCCTCCCCCATCCTGGTGACGTGCCGTTTCTTCAATAATGTTCGGCTCGTTCACCATCTCTTCAATCTCCCTATGGAAGGAAATAAATATTTGATTTGATTTGATATGATCAGAAGTTTGACCAAAGGAGGATTCGATCCGGCGACGCTTGCCCCAGCCATTGAACTATTCTCGGTTCAATAAATTTAAGAAAAATATATTCGGTGCCCCATGAAAATTATGCTTCGAGGCCAAATCTGGAATTGAACTTTTTTTGTATTGTGGTCCAATTTGCATGGAAAGAGGAATTAATATTTGTTTTAAAGATGTTACTATTAATTAATCAATCACATGGAACTAGCCACACGTGGGACCAGATGGTGAAACTAGATACGAACGAGATAGTGAATTTAGTCTTTAGTATTAGTCTTTGGTAACATGTACGTTATATTACCTACTTTATAACTACCTTTTTTCACCCTTTTTCTAATTTATTTAAGTATCATCAGCCTATTAATGTCCCCAGTGTTGGGGCACAGCCCCCCCCCCCCCCCGTACAAGGGGGTACGGGTCATGATCGGGCACCGAGCGGGCCCAGTGCTGTACGGTGGATTTCACACACCTTCGGAAACTTTTAATTTCCTCAGACATGCAGGTTTTCTCACGATGTTTTCCTTCACCGTTAGAGCAGTCGGTAAATGTACATAAGTCTTCGAAAACATCGGAAAAACTCATTGGTACATGGCATTGCATGGTTTCGAACCCGGATCTCCCGCACGGGAGTCCGGCGTCCTAGCCACTACGCCACCGACGCTCCTAATTACTTTATAGCTACTCTTAAAGCCGCAAGGTATATTACATCAGTAAGAAACAAAAACTAATCTCCTGATCACGGCGGCGTGTGACTGTAACTGTCATTATATCAATGCTATAGGTCAGCGGTTCACAAACTATACGCGAATAAACCCCCTGCGATCAGGGATAAGTTCTGGTTCCTTTTTAGCTTTATCTTATTTGACACAGAATTTGTGAATGTGCGTGAATGTGTTTTTTCTCACGCACATGTTAAGAAATCGTAACTGATTATATCGTAATATCGTAAATGATTTTCAACATTCAATATTTGTGTGAAACCTTAAGGAGGGTACTGACTGATGTTCCTGTAATGTAACAAATAGGCGCTCGATGGTGAGCGTGGCGCGGTAGAGCATCACTTTACCCTGATGTAATGCTCGATTGCGAGCTGTTACATTACACGCGAATGCTCCCGGTTAGTACCCCCTTTAAAGTGAATAAAGAAACTATTTAATAAAAAATATATTGTAGGTAATACATTTTTGTATTTGCGACAATACAACAACACGAATGACCAATGGTATAATGAATGAATGGTAATAATTTTTTACGAGTACGACATGAATGTGTAAAATTTATAGAAATCAAGACATAACATACTCCTTATGGAACTACGCTTTCATATTCATGCAGATCCGAAAATATCCGAAAGCAGTCCAGAATTTGTTTCCAGCTTGCTACGGGCCCGCAGAAACATAAGTTTGAGAATCGGTGTTATAAATCATGAATCATGATCTATGTCGCATGCATGATGTCATAGCGATACGTGCAGCATTGATCTAGATCATAGCATGAGGCCGTGTGGGACAAAGGGTACGCCATGTCAAACTGAGATGGTAATAAATATGTCACTCGTATTCAACGAGCTCATATGCATGGAGCCATAAAAGAAACGTAAAAATTGTAGCCACTAAAATGCAGAGCAGAGGGTCGATTTTTGATTATTTTCCAAACAACGGATAGTAAATTACAGGTTGTAATAAAAACCCCTATAGTCCCGAAAGAGGGGTCTTCAGTTCAGTATCCATAACTGAAAAACTTTTACTATGGGGCCAAAACAACACTGAAAATGCGAAAAAAATTCTGCTGTTACATACAGTATAGAGCTTTTGCTTTTCGCGATTTGGATCCACAGTGAAAGTTGTTCAATTATGGATACTGAACACCATGCACCCTTTCGCGACCATAGTTTTT
This sequence comes from Hofmannophila pseudospretella, assembly GCA_947369225.1. Classification (NCBI taxonomy): domain Eukaryota; kingdom Metazoa; phylum Arthropoda; class Insecta; order Lepidoptera; family Oecophoridae; genus Hofmannophila; species Hofmannophila pseudospretella. The sequence continues at coordinate 473,958 of OX376333.1, forward strand.
TTTTCACCCTAGAAAGAATGTGGTTTTCTAAAATAGGAATTCCATTAAAAAATCTATATTTAAGTTGGGTTTTTTACAATAATATTCTAGAGTTTCATGTTATAAATTAACCCATAGAACTTGTTCATATTCATTTATTTCAGTAATGATCATATACATTGTCAAAAAGATAGGTACGGTACATTTCACAATTATAAAATAAAATAAGTTAGAAATAAATATTAAAATATTAGCATGTCATGATCATTATTATTATATTACATATTACTATATTGAAATTTATAAAATTCCTTACTTAAAGAATGTAAAAAAAAAGTATTGCAAAATATATGTCTACAGTATTTAAAATATACATAGGACATCATTCGTCAAGGAACTCATTGACAGAGTAATAGCCATTTTGGACCAACCATTTTTAAAATGTATTTACTTACTTTTACTTACAATCAAACAAAACTAATCACAATCTTAAACCTGCCAGAGATTATATACTGCATTTTAAAGTAGTACTATTTAAACTGTCTGATCAAATTGATCAGCTACCAATGGACATATTTTTTCCACACTATGACCAGTTCATTGTAAGCTTAATTTACTGCATCCGGCTCAGGACGAGATTGCGAAAAAAGCGTGTAATTTTTTTTTATTGACTACTAAACCCGCATTTGACCTAGATCTCGCCTGATGGTAAGCGACGATGAGGTCGACGATGGAGCATGCGGGTCCAGTAAATGCCTGTTCACTTTGGCCTTGACGATCCTAAGGTTGTAGGTTTCGGGAAATACAGACGCCGGCAGGCTGTTCGATTCCTTAGCTGTTCGCATAATTAACGAAGAAGCAAATCGCTTCGTACGAGTAGATGGGATATCAACAACATAAGGGTGGAACCCCTCCCCGCGCCTGATAGTCCGAAGGCGGAATGGAGATGCTGGAATCAGGTCGTGCAATTCCGATGCGCACTCTCTGAAATGTATCCTATAAAATACCGATAGACAACCTTGCGCCGATGTTCCAGACTTTGCAGTCTAGCTTCCACCAGCGATTCGTCACCTAAAAGGCGCTTAGCGCGTTTCTCCACTGATACTCTAGGCACTCCACTCCACTCCACACTCTAGGGCAGCCAATTGATACTTATAAAAAATATTATATTAAATTATCTATTTAGACCTACATTCTCGTACTGTGATAGACACGTTTGAAAAAGTTTGAGCTAGAATTTGAATATTCAAGATCTGTTTGTCAAACGGATTCGACTACTAAAAATGCCGTGTATTTTTTGGGTCTACCTCGCTATGAATCTTTTAAAGTAATTTAATACGACTGAAAGGCTATTTGGAAATATTAGAAAAACGTAATCAGCTATGATTCTTCAATCAAATGAACAATATAGACGGATGCACCATTTTGCGTTTGACGTAATATTGAATATTATAAATAAAGAGTTGAAACTGGAACTGAAACATTCAGTTAGTGTAAGAGTTATAAGCAATTGACTAATTAATACTACCGAATACCCCTTAATTACTACCAAATAACATTAAATAAACACAATATAAAGGAATCTTTACAACCCATAGTATTTCACACTCAAGATGAGCGCGTTGAACTCTTTTGTTTGGTGCAACTTTTACTTCTAACTAACATTATTTTTATTTCAAAAAGCCTCAGTCAAACGCTGTCAAATTACCACATAGTTACCAAAACAAACTTGCAAACACTTCAATTATAATATTTTTTAAGCTAATTGGTTAGAAAAATACGTGATATTTCTATGAAAACAGTAAATCGCTTTTTGAAATTATTAAAACTGTGGTATACGGATCAGTTAACTTGAACGAGGCAATAAACGGAACCCAGTGATAATAGGTTTACCTGTCTGTAATTTATGAATGACTTAAGGGCGTAGTAGCTGTGATAGTAGCCGCGGTAGTAGCTTGAACGTCGGACTTCCATGCAGAAGATCCGAGTTCAAAACCATGCGTATCATGTACCAATGAGTTTTTCGGTTTTCTCGAAAGACTTACGTACATTTGCCGACTTCTCTAACGGTAAAGGAAAACATTATGAAAAAACCATACTAAAATAACCAGCGTGTGAAATAGGGGAAGGCAATGGCAAACCACCTCATTAAATCTGCCAATAGAGTTGTTTTATGTGATAATTTCCATTGATACATAGAAAAAAAATCGAAAATCACATTGTCAATCTAATCAATGGCCTGGCCTCTACTTCGCTCAGCGTACAAGCCTCACCATACAGCGGGGCAACGCCGCCAGCCTCCTCGGGACACTCCCTGCAGGGAGCGACCTGGGCCGGGTCTTTTACTTGTACAATAGTTAGGTATTTTGTAATTTTAGCTTAAGTATGTATTTTAGTGTTATTTGCAAGAAAGGAACATCCACGCGGTGCACCCTGGCCTTTCAATAGAATAATATATTCTAATCCTTTCACTATGATGATTCCGAATGATAATCGACCTAATGGCTGCCTTCTGGTCGGGAAAAATTTAATTCGGATCATCAACACGAAAGAAGAAGAAGTGTTATTTTAGTATTATTTTATTTTGAATAAACACCTATTAATCTAATCAACAATTATGCATAATCAACCTAATGTATAATTAACCAAGTTTATCTAAAGCAGGATATTGTGACAAAGTAATAATTGTCGCCCGCTGCGAGTCTCGAGCCACATCCGGTGTCAGAATGAATCTTGTAATACACGCGTTCGTTACGCTTAGGTATAGTAACTTACTACACGGCGGTACAACATACTTTCCCACGCTTTATAAAGATTTTTTTTATTAAATAAGGAGAGCAGACCAGCAAACGGGACACCTGATGGTAAGTGGTCACCGTCGCCCATGGACATCTTACCTCTGCTACCCTGCTCTGCTCTGTTAACCTTGAGGACTGAGAAGGATTGCCTCATGTGCCGGAAATTACGCTGGCTCTCTTACCCTTCAAACCGAAACACAGAAACACCTAGATAAGAGGGTGGTACCAGGCGATCCTTCACATCAAGATCTACCAGCTGTAAATTTTATGGGATAAATTACCTTTGGCTTTTCGTTTTATGGTGAAAAACGAAAAAGAAATGTTTACTGTAAGAAGTCCCCTGGGGTGCTTTCATGCAAGTTTTTATTTTTAGTTAATTTAAACAAAAATGTAATAGTTAGACCTGGATTAGATACCTGTACTTTCCATAGAGGATTGGCTAGAATAAAACCAGTAGTTTTCAGTAATATTGTAAATAATCGATACTAAATAACTCCATTCGTAACTGATGCAAATGGATTATGATTAGGGTTCCCTTGAAAAATCTGCTGTTTTACCTTCCTAATAAATATATGGAATAACAGTAGATCAGTCTATATGAATGGGAAAAGGGAAACTCTTCCATAAGGCAGGGTGTTGTGACTAGTGCTGGTCCATCAAAGGATGTTTGGAACTCGCACTCGTACGTAGGCGGTTCTATCGAAAATATCAATAGCGCGTTCTATGTATATGGAAATACGGACTCGTGAGTTGCGGGCGAACAGCGACATCTGTCGGCGAATTGAGTGAACTAACCGTACTTTATCATGCCCGTGTTTTCGTAACACGATTTGACGTCATATTTGCTGCCCCACCCTGTACAACATACAAGATCTATAATTTATGGAACTGTTTGCGCATGCGCAGTATAAAGCGCGCACTAAATCAGAGCGGCTCTCACGCCCGCCATTAATTGTGTCACACACACCGGTATAAGGTCGAGGTTCTTAGAGCGGATTTAGACTCATGCGGTTGTTGAAGCTACCGCAATTATGAAGCAAAGTAGGTGTCGATGCTAAACTAACCGCCTGTATTCACATGGGTTGGGGAACTATTTACAACCCTAAAAGAGATCGACTGTCTCTTAGTCATAGACGCTGCATCGCCTGGGACGCAATTAAGGAAAATGCGGGCTTGCCCAGTACCCGCGCCACCCTCTCGACCTCACCGACTTAATCCGCAGGAACGACAAGTCGATACGTGCGGAGCCGGATCGGCTGCAGGCTAATGCCACTTTCTGGTTGAGGCTCAGGACTCCAAACGGAGGCAACGGTGTTCGGTACTGCCCCGTTTCCCTTAGTCGCCTTTTACGACACCCACGGGGAGAGATGGGGTGGCCTATTCGAGAACCGGGAACCACACGGACTCTTAGAACGGTTTTGTATTAGAATGATGCGGTTACAGCATGCATGAAGTTTTGAGTTTCTGTTGATCACGAATATTTAAAAGATACTTATTAATTGAGACTTAGTATTCAGAAAAAAATATTTTTTCTTGAAATTATTCCCTACAACTTTAGTTCGAGAAGATCCCATATAACTTATATACCTTCGGCGAGCTGATAATCTTCCAATTCTTCAAATTTCATATTGTGAAATTGAAGTTCACTTACTTTTTCCTAGTCATCATCAGATCCTGAAGGTATCAGATTTCGGAGACGCACGATGAACCTAAACATTTGAGCACAAATTCGAACCATCTAGCTACTCGTATTACCGTTCCAGAGATTCCACCTGACATCAAAAATACTCCAAGTTCTTGGAAACCACTGGTCCAATTTTTATCAGACCCTAAGAATACTCTGGACAAAATTCTCAATCAAATAAAAACAACCGTATCCAAATCGGATCATCCGTTGTTAAGTTATGATGCCACAGACAAACACACAAAGAAACAAACGTGTCAAACTAACACGCCCTCCATCGGGGGTTAAAAGTGAACTCTTGAAGTGGTTTCAGAACTATGCGATCAGACCGCATCACACTAAATCGACGTTTACCTCCACGTATCTTTATATCAGTAAAGGTTACTGAGCATTATGCCTTAGGGCGTCTCACGTAACCCTGTTATAGTATAAGGTGATATTATGCTAAGCTCGCTAATTATTTAATCACTATAAACTGTTTAAAACTTACATAGAAGGCTTGTGGGGTAATACGCTAGGCATATAACCTTCTACGTGTTAGAAATTGTTACAATATTGATGTCTTACATGCTTTTAGTACATTTAAAATGTTGTAATGTGAATATTATAGATACTTTAGTACTGGGGATTATAATAGGAACATGTCCAGTATGTGTAAATCTTTTTTTTAATGTGAATATTTATTTAGAAGTTCACTTCAGTGTACTGGATTACGAACTTTTTTTTACAAAACAATTGAATAACCTTGAAACCGCTGGAGAATAATTTTGTTAACATATCAACATTTTTTTTACTGCCATTGGCAACTTTACTTTTTATTAATTTTACCTTTATGAGAATAATAAATTCAAAATACTGATAATATAAAGTTGACAGATCATCAATTATACAAAACATCGATCCATTGAAGAGTTTCCATTGAACGCTGTCTGTCACGTTAAAAAAACATTAAAAAAACTAAACATAAACTAAACTTGAACTAAAAAAACTTAAAGTAACTTATTCCAAAACTTTTCTGCTTGTGCCACGAGATGTCCAATGATGAAATCAATAGCGTTTGCACGGTCTTGGGTCGGTTGTTTATTTTAGTTTCTTTAACCATCATGTAACATCAAGTTTAGGTAATTTAAACATACTTATCGACTATCGATTAACTGCTTTTGCAAGTCGTCAATATAACGCCGCTAGCTCCAGACAGTATAATAGAATTAACAAGGAAATCGACATATACTCCCTAAATAAACACAATTTCCAAAGTAGAGTTCAAAATTGACTTCAAAAACTTACGTATGGTGAAACCGAACACCTTGGCTTGGCATTATTGAATAACATTCGTTAGACAGGCGCCTGACTGGCTCCAGACTGCAGGATAGAGAGCGATGGCGCTCTTTGGTATCGGAGGACAAGATCCACTTCGGGTCGTTGCGCCAGCGGAGTAAGTATTCGTTAGATCAGTCATACAGAAATTCTTGCACATATGATTACACACACCCTCACCTTAACACCCCCTCACCCTAACACACCCTCCCACTATTCAGCACGCACGCACACACCCTCACCCTACACCCCCTCTCTGTCCCACACTCACCCCACATCCTCAAATACAACCCCAGGAACATACACACGTCACTCACGCTGGTTGATAATGAAGCTGCTATATAGAGGATCACCGGCCCCTAAGGCACATCCTAGGTGTATGAGTTTAGAGGGCAGGCGCTCGAAACAAATCACGCTGTACAACCATGGTGTACTAAATTTTCCCATAAAGATTTTATTTATTTTATTAATTATTTACCTTCATGACGTCACAAATAAGGCGTGTCTGAGCGAGTGGGCCGTTCTCGTGAGATCGTGACGGCTCTCAAGGCGTACGAGTTCGATCATGATCTTCGTCCGGCAGTGTGATCAGGTGATCACATCTGATCACACTTCTGATTACTACGCGTACGTGTTAATGCAAGGTTGATGCAAGTACTTACGTTATAGGTACTTATTGTTTTTTATTATTTCTGTCGCATCGTCATCCATTCGTCCGTCTGTCACGCGGGTCTAACACCTAAACGGATTAGGACAGTTTAAAAAAAATCACATAGGTAATTAATTTGATTTCCTTGACCCAAATCCGAATATAACTTCAAAATTTTGTAAAATAGTTTTTATAGGGGGTCTTATACAAGTAAAGGAGGTCGGATAAATAAACATATTTTTGTACTCTATCGTGTGGGATATTGTTTTTTAGAGGTCAAGAAGTAAAGTTCGAATAAATGGCAGCCTCGTGCCAATCTAACCTTAGCGTTCAGTTTTCTCTGGCACCATAATTAAATAAACCTGTGACCTGGTGAACATTGAGAGGAAGAAATTTGTCCTCGATAGGCTCCAAAATGGGAGGCTCAATGTTATTTAGAGTCAGCCCTTATCTGATAATATGAAACACTTACTGTTGTTTGCTAAGTTGGCTCCCAGAGTGAGGCTGACTCTGATAACACTTGAGCCTCCCTTTTTTATATATATTTTTATTGACTACTAAACCCGCATTTGACCTCGATCTCGCCTGATGGTAAGCGACGATGAGGTCGACGATGGAGCATGCGGGTCCAGTAAATGCCTATTCACTCTGGCCTTGAAGATCCCAAGGTTGTAGGTTTCGGGAAACAGACGCCGGCAGGCTGTTCTTTATATTAGCCGTTCGCATAATGAACGAAGAAACTAATCGCTTAGTACTAGCAGATGGGATACCAACAACATCATATCCTTCCCTTTTATTAGTGACCCTAACGAGGCTGACAGCTGAGGCTGAAAATATTAAAAAAATACATAAACAATTTTGTCCTAAGTTAGGCTGCATTATTTTACAAAATGTTCATATTTTTCGAAGCCTTACGTACATTTACCGACTGCTCTAACGGTGAAAGCAAACATCGTTAGGTAATCTGCACACTGAGATGACCAGTGTGTAAAATGGGGTAGGCACAAAAGATCATCAAGGGTCCAAGTGCCGCTGGGTTATTCCTATCATAAGATAAGATAAGATCTCACAAAATTCAACAATTTCCTGTCATTCCAACACAGTTATTTCATACAGAGACCGTCAACTCTGACTAAACATCTAAAATTATTTAATTGAAAGCTGATTTGTCAATGTGTAATCAATTATCCAAACACTGCACACGTGACGATGACGGCTCACAAATAAAAAGTCAAATCACTCTCTAATTAGAAACGAACCGTAAAAATGTACAAGGTGATACAAAGTTTGAATAAGAATGTGTAAACAGAATGAATGAAAACATAACACAACCGCACACACTGTTGCTTTCTTCGTCCGTACAGTCACTGAGGGCCAGCTGGAAACCAGCGCTGTGGCTTGCCTCAGCATTGTGCTGAGCTGGTGTACCCTTTTTGGCACTGTACCACACCAGATGTTCTGTGCTGCATGTATTAGTCTTTGTATACTTCTGTATTGTGTTCTATATTCTGGTGTTTACAGTGGTAAATAAACGTTTTCAATTTCAATTTTTCAATTTACATTTTATTGCACAAAATTAGTGTGATACAGTGCGTACGAAACGATTAATACAATCCAGGCGGTCTTATCGCTAAAAGCGATCTCTTCCAGACAACCTTTTCTTACAAGACAACCAACAGAATTCAATGATTAATTAACTTTGACTAATCTATGATCTGCTTAGATAATATGACATTCTTATTTTTGATTATTTGATTACCTTATCTATGTTTTTGATTATTTGATTACCTTATCTATGTTTTTGATTATTTGATTACCTTATCTATGTTTTTGATTATTTGATTACCTTATCTATATTTTTGATTATTTGATTACCTTATCTATGTTTTTGATTATTTGATTACCTTATCTATGTTTTTGATTATTTGATTACCTTATCTATGTTTTTGATTATTTGATTACCTTATCTATGTTTTTGATTATTTGATTACCTTATCTATATTTTTGATTATTTGATTACCTTATCTATGTTTTTGATTATTTGATTACCTTATCTATATTTTTGATTATTTGATTACCTTATCTATGTTTTTGATTATTTGATTACCTTATCTATATTTTTGATTATTTGATTACCTTATCTATGTTTTTGATTATTTGATTACCTTATCTATATTTTTGATTATTTGATTACCTTATCTATGTTTTTGATTATTTGATTACCTTATCTATGTTTTTGATTATTTGATTACCTTATCTATATTTTTGATTATTTGATTACCTTATCTATATTTTTGATTATTTGATTACCTTATCTATGTTTTTGATTATTTGATTACCTTATCTATGTTTTTGATTATTTGATTACCTTATCTATGTTTTTGATTATTTGATTACCTTATCTATATTTTTGATTATTTGATTACCTTATCTATGTTTTTGATTATTTGATTACCTTATCTATGTTTTTGATTATTTGATTACCTTATCTATATTTTTGATTATTTGATTACCTTATCTATGTTTTTGATTATTTGATTACCTTATCTATGTTTTTGATTATTTGATTACCTTATCTATATTTTTGATTATTTGATTACCTTATCTATGTTTTTGATTATTTGATTACCTTATCTATATTTTTGATTATTTGATTACCTTATCTATATTTTTGATTATTTGATTACCTTATCTATATTTTTGATTATTTGATTACCTTATCTATATTTTTGATTATTTGATTACCTTATCTATATTTTTGATTATTTGATTACCTTATCTATATTTTTGATTATTTGATTACCTTATCTATATTTTTGATTATTTGATTACCTTATCTATATTTTTGATTATTTGATTACCTTATCTATATTTTTGATTATTTGATTACCTTATCTATGTTTTTGATTATTTGATTACCTTATCTATATTTTTGATTATTTGATTACCTTATCTATGTTTTTGATTATTTGATTACCTTATCTATATTTTTGATTATTTGATTACCTTATCTATGTTTTTGATTATTTGATTACCTTATCTATATTTTTGATTATTTGATTACCTTATCTATGTTTTTGATTATTTGATTACCTTATCTATATTTTTGATTATTTGATTACCTTATCTATATTTTTGATTATTTGATTACCTTATCTATATTTTTGATTATTTGATTACCTTATCTATATTTTTGATTATTTGATTACCTTATCTATATTTTTGATTATTTGATTACCTTATCTATATTTTTGATTATTTGATTACCTTATCTATATTTTTGATTATTTGATTACCTTATCTATATTTTTGATTATTTGATTACCTTATCTATGTTTTTGATTATTTGATTACCTTATCTATATTTTTGATTATTTGATTACCTTATCTATGTTTTTGATTATTTGATTACCTTATCTATGTTTTTGATTATTTGATTACCTTATCTTTTTTTTTGATTATTCCTTAAATATTTAACATTTTATTTTATCTTTTGCTAAAAGCTTTAAAGTTCAAATTATTAGATATTCATATTATATATAAGGAGCACATTATGCTTTTTTTCTTTTCAAAGCTCTTGGATTTTTTACATCTAAATTATAACTATGTAAGTAATATCTTTTCTAACACAATATAATGTAAATTGTTAGAAAAAAATAAACAAGATTAGACTTAAATAAAATACTGTTACACGGTTTTTTTAAATTGTATTTTATTAAAATAAAAATACCTGAACATGTGTAAACGAAACCGGTCGTAATTAATAAAATACAATAAAAAACTGCACCGCCATAACATATCTGCATGCCCAAAGGTCAGCTGGCAGAGAATGCCGCAAGGCATTAAGCTCACCTGTACACAAAAGTGTAAAAGAATAAATAAAAAAAAAATAAAAAAAAAAAAACGTGAAACAATATATCATGTACTACAAGTTTCACCGAGTACCAACAACCGCAAGTATTAACGAAATAAATGAACTTCAATCATAGTGAAAAATCACAATATTTTATACAATTCTTCATTGTTTGACCTATAATTCTAGCAATAACATAATGTTAATTTTTTGGAAGCTAAATAATTATTTTAGTTCAGCGAAAGAAAACTTGATAAAGTTAAAAAGTAACTCTTTTAAGTAATGAAATGTAATTATCGTGTTATGTATATATGTGCCAATAAATTTTAATTCTATCATTCATAACAGTTTACTTGTGGTGTTACGTTGAATGTCAAACAACACATTTTAACTCACCTTATATTAGAAAGCGTGTGCCAATCACAAACAACGTGTTAATTGGCCACAAGACGGGCGTCCTTTTTTTTTAATGGCCTTTATGTCCTTCTCTGTCCCTGTTACGTGACATCTGACAGTCGCGCGGCTGTCATAATCTGCGGCGACAGTGACAGCTGATACGAAGACCCGCTGTGAGAGGGAAGATGGGCAGTCAGCCGGTTGGAATGGAATAGCTTGTTTTTGTTGATGTTTGAGTTGGTTAGTTGTTTGGCAGGATTGTCAGATACTCGTATATATGGATATTTATGACAATATAAATCATACGACGTTTTCATTGTTGAACATATACAATGTACAGTCGACCATAGGTCAACCTACCCAAAACGTCCAAATTTCAGAATATGAAATGTATTACATAAGGTTGAGATTTAATCGAAGATTTTTGACAGATGGTATACTATAGCTTGTGGTACTGTGGTACGGTACTGGTAGCTGTTTCATACGTTTCGATTGTGTAGGTATTAAGCGATTGTATGGAACAGAATATTTTTTTTCGCGATTTCTGTCACAGATACTGAACCTCCCCTTTGTTACACCCTGTATTCTTCTTCTAAGTCGTATTCCTCATTTCTGAGCGTCGTGATCATTCTAAGGAATTAATCACATAGAACGATCCTCGTGGCCAGTCGGTAAATGTACGTAAGTCTTTCGAAAAAACCGAAAAACTCATTGGTACATGGCTCATTAGAGCATTGCCTTGGTTTAGAACTCGGACCTCCCGCATGGGAGTCCGACGTCCTAGCCACGAGGCCACCGACGCTCTAGTATAACCCGTCGAAAATATCTACGGACTTGGGGTAATGAATATGATGGCATTGTATTGACATGCATAAATCGAAACGACATTTTACATATATTTTTAAATAAATTTTTTTCATGCATCCCGTTCACTCACATATAATACTATTCCATATATATCGACTATCCATAACTCCGGAAAAACTCAGGTCCCCTGATATTTACTAGAGGGGGTATTCCATAAACGTCGACGAATCTCAGAATCAAGAATGGAAACGACATAATTTCTTCTACAATAAAAAGAGGGTAGTTTGTATGTATTATGTGAGGGTAAGAAATAAATAAATGTCAATTGCATAATTCCTTTAAAAGTTACATCAGGGCGATAAACAGTTGCAAGATTTCATATAAAAAGGAGTTAAGTAGTGTTTTTAATTAATTGGGCAAGTTGTTATAGAAGACAAAACGTGTTTTGTTGAAGAAAGAGCCAAGTTGTGATCAGAGTGCCAATCTTCGTGCAGGTTTGTTGGTTGAGCTGGTTGAGGTTGAGCTTTTCAATACTAAAATAACTAAATGCTGCCGATAGTACAAAAATGTAACCGATTCCGTGAAAAACCGTAAAAAGAGTATCATTCAAGAGAAAAAAAGAGATTTAGAAATTGATTTTTGCGAATCAATCCTAGGCCATTAGTTTTTAAAAGACGGGTTAAGGATGTCCTTAAGTAAGCTAGCCACGCACCTACTTTATAATTTTTACTTTATTAATTTTATTTTAAATAGGTATTTTTTAAATATTACATTCTCTAATATTTTTTGCTTTCCCGACTCAATGTTGTACAAGAATGAATTTCCCACTTCCTAACCATGCTGTGTTTACACGTTGAGGGTTACGACCTAGCTCATAACTTTATATTGATTTTTCTGTAATTTCTCTGGTTGTAATCTGTTGTGTTTACCTAATAATTAAATTAAATTAATCGAATTGATCTTTTTTATTCTTCTTATGCTCGAATCATCATCATCATCAGCAGCCTACTCTAGTCCACTGCTGGACATAGGCCTCTCTCAGGGCGCGCCATTGAGCCCGATCTTCGGCTCTTCTCATCCAGTCGCTGCCAACCACCTTGCGCAGGTCGTCGCTCAATCTAGCAGGGGGGCGTCCCACACTACGTTTGCCCAAACGCGGTCTCCACTCCAGAACTCGTCTACCCCAGCGGTTGTCGGTTCTGCGACAGATGTGACCGGCCCACTGCCACTTCAGCTCGCTAATATTATGAGCTATGTCGATATCTTTTGTTCTATGCTTCGAATACTATTTGTGTATTTTCTTTTGAATATAACGCATTGGACTGTATGTACTGTAATATTATGTTTTAGTTAATAAACTGAACTTCTTAATTATTAAGAATCTCGTGTGAAAACTTGCCGAGTTAGGGATTTAGTTTTAAACAAACAATCATTTTTACAATGTTATAAATATATTTCTGAAGATAAGTTTGAAACCTTAATTACACACTGAGATAACAGTGTGTGAAATGGAGAAGAAAATGGCAAACCACCCGATTAAATCTGCCAAGTTACTTATTATTATTTAGAACTAACTTCCAAACTAGCGAAAGCTGTAACTTGGAAGCCAGGTCCTTCTCACAATAATCTTGTATAAATTTAATTATTACAAACGATGGGGCTATTCTTACTTTTATATCTGGATTTTTTGTTATAATGTTCCTGACAATGTATCTGTTTGTCTGCAGGACCTGCTGGAGAGGATCTTCCGTCTGTTCGATGTGGAGCGACGGGAGTACCTCGTGCAAGACGACTGGATAGAGTTCCTCAAGGAGCGGCTCACGTGAGTGTGGTTCCACTGATTCCACAGCTAATACCACCGTTGATATCAGTGATTCCACCACTGATCCCACAGTAGATCCCTCTGATCCCACCGCTGATCTTACTGATCCCGCAGCTGATTTCGTGGAACGAAACGCAGACAGATTGGGTGTTCAGTAGTGGGGTCAAATTATGTTGGACTCTGAGAATGGAGTTTCTTGGCACACACTACCATATACTATATAATAATATTGCCACTACGAACAGTTCAGGAGCCAAGATACCTTGGTTTAAGAAATCTTAAACCAAGGTAACTTGGCTCCTGAACTGAAAACCCTTACAGCGAGGACAAACAGAAAGACTTCGTGGAACAAGTGGAGAGCGTCGCTTACGTCCTGTGCGGCAACGGAGTCATTACGGTGGACACCTTCCAGCACATCCTGAGGAACAAAGTGGTACATAACTTAATAATCATCATTTTCAACAATGTTATTGTAGCGACGGTGAAGTAAAACATCTTGAGGAAACCTGCACACACCTGGAATACCTTCAAAAATCGGCTAAACTCTAAAATAACTGCAAATGCTCAGTATTTAACGCAGATTGCTACTATTGGTCTGCTTCCCGACGAAAGATTTGCATACCTTGTTGGTTGCAAGCGGTAATGTTTGGGATAAATAATGAGAAATGGGGAAAGCAATGACAAACCATTAAACCTGCCAAGAAAGTCGTTCCATGGTAAGTGGTCACCGTCGCCCACAGAAACCTAACCGCACAAAAATATTTCACGAGGTTTTTTTGCGTTGCTATCCCTGATGTCCTCAGGAGGAATAAATGGAGTGTGCCGGTGTACGTCCTACATCAGTAGTGTAATTACCGAACTGGTTCTCCTACCCTTGGTTCTTCTACACACTGACATCTACCGACCGGTTAAGGAAAACATCGTGAAGAAACTTGCATGTTTGAGGAAAAAAAGTTTTCTAAACGCAAGTGAAATCCACCAATAAGCACTGGGCCCGCATGGTGGATCTTGGTTCGTACCCCCTGTGCAAGGGTAGATCATGCCCCAACAATGAGGACGTTAAAAGGCTGGATGATGATGATGATAAGGTCAACATTCGCAGGTGACCAACAAACTGTTCCGTCTGGTGGACCGCGACGGTAATGGCTACACCACCGCCGATGAAGTGATGGATATCCTCGCCACTGTCTCTAGTAGTAGGTAATGCCTTTTTACATTATCATGAGCGTAGAGGCTTATAGCTGGCTGCAAGCATGGTCATAAAGTGATCGTGTAAGTTAGGCCACGTTCGGCGAGGTCTGAACCAGGATGGGTGATCGCTAGTAACATATTTCTTATGGGCTTCTCCATGCCTCGGAGAGCATTCGTTCGACAGCAATCGTTAAGCCATGTCGGGCGGCCTGAACAATTCTGACAATAGGTTGGCTACGAACAATACGATAAACAAACAAAATCACCAGATTTGGGAGAACTCACCACCTTTTACATTGCTACTCCTGGTTGACCAATAAACCAATAAGTGTTCTGAACTGGACAATAGGGATGTTGAGGTGGTTTCAGGTAAAAAGAATGAATGAAACGAGAATAATGAAAGCGGTGTATAAGGAAAAGGCGAACCCTTTGAGGCACCCTTCCAGGGTGTCGGGAAGCAGAGACCTGGATCGACGTACGTTGATAAGATTCCGAACGTTCTAACGGTTTGGTATGGTCAATCACTAACCGAAGAGCGTGTATGAAGCTATTGATGAGTGTGGAAGAAGCTAGAACAGGATCATTGCAGGTGGAGAGGAACTCTTTAGAAAAAGAGAAATATGCTTCCTAAGATGTTTATATTTCCTCTAAAGTCTTTCGCTTCCATTTCCAGATCGCGAACCGGCTTCGACAGGCACAGCGTGGACTGGCTAGAGGAACTGTTCAAGCGTACTGTTGGAGACCAGCAGGAGATCACGCGGGAGCAGTTCCAGAGAATCGTCGTCTCCAAAAATGTGAGTGCCTTTGACTTCTATAGATTTTTCTGGACAAGAATATCTTAGATAGCGTATTGACTGGTCACAATATGACCTATATCTTGTGACCAATCAATACGTTAATAGTCATAAGTCAAGTAAATCCAGCGGGATTTACTTGGCTTATGACTCGTTAAATATTATATGTGTATCTACTACATTTGGCCTCACAAAAACTTACCACACCATCATGACAGACTGACGTCAAACAATTTTCATCTCTAATTCGCATATCATAAATTCCCATTTCTCCTTCCACAGCCATTCTTCACGGAGCGAGTGTTCCAGATCTTCGACGAGGATGACTCGGGCAGCATCTCTCTGCAGGAGTTCATCGCGGCGATGCACCGGTTCGCGGGCAAGTCGCCTGACGACAAGCTGCGGTTCCTCTTCAAGGTCTATGATTTAGATGGTGAGCGACGCGACACTACGATTAGTTCACTCAAATAGTTATGTACTACAGGCGCTTCGCACTCTCCGTGCGTGATCATGGCCTTCGAAACAAGCCGAAACTAGTCTTTTTTTTTCAATTTCAAATACTTTACTGTGCATTGGCTTCAGGTTACATCTTGCAGTTAATGATACAGTTTTCAAATGTCTTCACTTCGGCGTTGATGTGTTTCGGCAGTGTTTATAGAAGAGCCAGTACTTACTACCTCATATTCTACCTCATCGTCACTTACCACCAGTGAGATTGAGGTTTAGATGTAGGTTTAAAAAAAAGTAAACTATACAGTTTCAAATTCCAAAATTCTGTGAACCTCAGGTGACGGGCTCATTCAACACCGGGAGCTCCAGCACGTGATGCGAGCCTGCATGGAGGAGAACGGCATGCAGTTCAGCGACCAGCAGCTACTGGAGCTGACCAGTGCCATGATCGAGGACGCCGACACGGAGTGCCGGGGCGCCATCACGTACGAGGCGCTGAAGACACAGCTGAACACACACGGGGGGCTGCTAGAGAATTTGTCCATTAGGTGAGAACGTACATGTGAGTGGAAAGAAAAGCCGGGACCATCCTAGAGTCCTGACTGACCTTTAAAGATCAGATTGACAGAGTGCTCTTAGATTTTAATATACAGAGCAGACGACCCAACGGCGAGCATGCTTGAAAGGACGAATGACTGTAGAGGAAGCAAGAGAAGCATGCCAAGACAGACATACGTGGCGCTTCGTTCTCTCTGTCTACCCTGCAAGGGAGATACCGCGAAGATATGTATGTAAAAGACAAAGATATATAAGTTACTTATGGTATACTACCGCATCTGTGATGGAAGACCCAGGGCACAGATTACTCTATAGTCATAGGGAACATTGTCGAGGACGCTGACACGAAGTGCCGGGGCGCCATCACGCATGGACGCTGAAGATGCAGCTGAACAAACACAGGGGGCTGCTGGAGATCTATCGAATAGGTGAGGATGTAATCTTGGGCGTAGAATACGAACTATGGAATCTACTGCCTGTCGTATGAGAGGAATACTTTGGAGAGGTAAATACACCTACCAAAATGACAGGAGAACACACCGGTGCGTTCCATTGAAGATCCCAAAGCACCCTGACATGCATAAATTCAAAATAAAGTTTGAAGTTTTACTTTCTTCTATTTATGTACATGTCACTTTCTTCACGTGTACTTTTATATCATTAAATCTCCTCCACAGTATAGACCGCTGGCTGGTCCCCCCAAAGTCGGCCCCCGAACCAACCTCCTTCTATCACAAGCTGGCCAAGCTGAAGCCATACCAGCTCTCCCGGCCGTACTTCCGCAACAACTACGTATTCCTCATCTACCTGGCTTTCTTCTTCCTCGTCAACCTGGGACTCTTCGTGTCTAGATGCATTCAGTATCGGGAGTCGAATGGATTCGTCATTCTGGCCAGGGGGTGTGGTGAGTAAATACAAAAAAAGAAAATCGTGAAAACTCAATAAATTATTTATAACTTAATGCTAGAAGAAATAAAAGAGTTGAACGGTAACAAAATAATAAAAAAAATCTATTCACGGTTCATAATGGGTACAGGCCTTCCCTTGCACAAGGTAGGTGCGCGCCTTAACATGTATCGGGTTAGTGTTATTCCGATAGTTAAAAGACCGCAAGACGGTCTTAGATTTGATTAGAAGCAAATTCCTCTTGCTTTCTTTCTTGAAGTGTAGTTAGTGGGTAACTTATGTCAGAGTTGTTCAGGCTGCACTCTGCCTCTTACATGGTGTAACGTAACGACTGATTTCGGAAGACAACAGCCGGGATCGAAGCACAGAATAAATAATACGAGTCATGGAGGGGCTCCAATTAAATTGTGTCACTAGCACCCATCCTGGTACTGAACGCGTCATTGCCTAACATGCACAATCTATTTCGGACCATGCTCGCAACTTGGGTACGCGCCTCCTCCTAATTCTCCTTCCACCTTCCAGGCCAATGCCTGAACTTCAACTGCGCCTGGGTACTAGTCCTCATGCTTCGCGCCTGCATCACCCAGCTGCGCGTGCGCGGCCTCGGTGCCCTCCTCCCGCTCGACCACCACATCTACCTGCATAAGCTGACCGGCGTCATGATCGTGGTCTACAGCGTCGTGCATACTGCCATGCACTTGTGTAACTTTAGTAAGTGTCTGTGATATCGAGGTTTTTTGTACATTAATACGTAAATTATTTTCTATCAACCATACATTGACATCAGAAAACACCTTCTCTACCTCAGACTCATCTGCAAAAAGAATCACAAGGAATAGTAACGGTCCTAGTAAATTACCCTGTGGTAGACCATATGCAACTCTCTCAAACCCTGATCTATGTTTTTTTAGTGCTTACTCGTGCGTGTGGGAGGAACCTAGTTAAGTTCAAGAAGATCGAACTAGGATAATTATAATCTTTAACGATGGTGAAACCATTGTAGGGGGGAATTAGGTGAACGATGAGTAAATCAAAATCTTTTACTGTCATCTCTTGTGGACAGTAACAGCTTCGTTTACATCCATTCAATCCAGGGCAAAAGCCCCAAAAAATATGACAAAAGACTTCTTCAATTTTCAGGTATAATCATAGTAAACGACCCAGTCATCAACAAAGCCAATCACACAATACACGAGTGGCTACTGACGGAGCGGCCGGGCCAGTTCGGGCTGGTGGGAGGCTGCGCCAACCCCACCGGCGTGGCGCTGGTCCTCATCTTAGCTGTCATGTACGTGTGCAGTCAGCCGTTTATCAGGAGAGGAGGGAGCTTCGAGGTGAGTGGTGACGGGGCAGAGGTCTGGTTGGGATTGGATGAGACTGACGATGATTTGGATGATGAAAGGCCGCCAATCACAGCCGAGCAACGACGTAAGCAAGCGCCATTTTGTTAAATGGTAATTTGCACAAACACAAAAGCACTGAACTGTTTCATTTGCAAACAGTGCAATGTCCAATACAGTAATGTTTTAACTCCATATTGGTAATTTTGTTTATGGAAGTTTGTTCAATCTCCATTTTAAAAGGCAAAAATACACGTAATCTTACATTATTTCTTACTTACTTACTTACTCCGCTGGCGCAGCGACTCGAAGTGGATCTTGGCCTCCGATACCAAAGAGCGCCATCGCTCTCTCCTCTGCGCAGTCTCGAGCCAGTCAGGCGCCCGGAGCTCCCGCAGATCCTTCTCCACTTCATCGCGCCAGCGGTATCTGGGACGTCCGACCGGACGTCGTCCGTTAGGACGTCCCACATACGCTCGTTTAACTGCCCGATCCTCCCCCATCCTAGTGATGTGTCCGAGCCATCGGAGTCGAGCCGCTTTCGTCTCTCCTATAATGTTCGGCTCGTTCACCATCTCTTCATCTCTTCTTTTTTTACATTATTTCGACAATGTCAAAATAGTTTTACGTACATAAAGCACTGCTTAAATGTATGTCCGCCAAAAAGAAACACCCAACACGTGCTTTTTAAAAATAAAGCAAAAAACCTTTCCTTTTAAATTTTGCCTATTGGTAGTTTGAACTACCAAGCACAAGGACGACGTGTTATCAAAGGCATTCAAAACCATCATCTCCTGCGAAAGCGACCACTAACACCTGCTCCCACTTGCTCAGGTGTTCTACTGGACACACCTGCTGTACGTCCCGTTCTGGCTGTTGCTGATATTCCACGCGCCCAACTTCTGGAAGTGGTTCGTGCTGCCCGGGACCATCTACATCGTCGAGAGGATCCTTCGGCTGGATTGGATGAGGTAAAGACTAAAGCATGTAACAACAGAAGAATTTGAGAAGACATTACACGGAACAATAATTATCCGAAAGAACCAAGAGCGCGTTTGACCTCGTTCTCACGTGATGGTAAGTGACGATGAGACTGAAAGTCAATACGGGTTTAGAAAAGATTGGTTGTTTTAAACACAATAGGAATAGGTCAAGAAATCTTCATCTGTCTACCGATGTCCCGGCCGTTGGCCAGGATCAGCTTTCCTAGGGTTTTACTCTTAACATTGCCGGGTTTTTAGAAATTCAACAAAATCATAAATACATTATCTTAGTGATAATTGGGGGTGGAGAATTGGCCGAAACCTACTACAGATAAAATTAATGTAACTAACTAGGTATTAATATGAATCACATTATTTAACAAACAAAAACTAGTATCTGTCATCAGGCCCCGGATTGTATGGAACCGCCTGATCTCCTTTGCTCTTCTACTCTTTTCATAAACTATAAGTTCATCTTACTTTATTGCAGCATAGTAAAGTTGAACAACCATAACCAGCAAGGTTCACTCAAACCCAACAGATCAGAACGCGGCAAGACCTACATCTCATCGGGCATCCTGCTGCCCTCCCGGGTCACACACCTGGTCATCAAGCGGCCCCCGCTCTTCGACTTCATGGCTGGAGACTACGTGTTCGTCAACATACCAGCCATCGCCACCTATGAGTGGCACCCCTTCACTATTAGCAGTGCTCCGGACCAAGAAGGTATTAAACAGGACAAATTTTTGCTTGCGATTGAACTCGATTCCATTCCTCTGGTATCCATGAATGGGTCCAACCAGGGTCGACAAAGTTTCTCCTTAAATTCATACTGCCAGCTGCTTCGATTTTTGATTAAATGTAAACAAATGCTATGGTGATAAAGGACGTGACATTCCAAATTACCAACAAAGTTACAACCATCTAACTGCTAATGACTGTCACTACCAGCCCCCCCCCCCCTCGAGGGTCCTCGTCGAAGACACGCGTGCGCAGGAATTTCACCAAGCTTTCTAGAAGTTTCTCTACGCTGTGCTTTGCAGCTACCGTGGTGCTCCCTGCTTCCATCACCCGCTCCTGGTTGTCACGGGTAATCGGCATCGAGAAGTAGGTGGTTTAACTTCAAGCACTTTCTTTCTTGCACCGCGGGTTTCCTCAGATTTAGCTTCCTTACCCTCTACTACCCGCACAAATGTAATGCAATAACATGCTGTTTCAGACTACATCTGGCTGCACATCCGCGGGGTAGGCGAGTGGACCAACCGACTGTACTCGTACTTCGAGTTGGAACAGGCTCGCCTGCACGCCGGGGACGTGGAGCCGCACGAGGCGGATTCTGACGACCACGAGTAACATGGAATATGCTTTATTTTTCTAATTATTTAAATTATCTGGAGAAGACCCCGCCACTCACCCTCGGATTCGCCCACCCCAACGATTACCAAATCCAGAAGGAACGTGTCGAATTTGTGATTCTGCCGGAGCAGAAAGCAGCCTCGGTGATGCTGAGTGAAACTTTACCGATTGCTATCTTCAATCCTCTTTTGTACGACGACCTTTATCTCTTTATCCGTACCCCGATGTCTGACGCTACTCAATGGTACATAGCGTGTGAAGTTATGTATGTCTGTATGCATTTTTGCAGAAAAATAACCAGAACCAGTTCGAACCAAATCACTAAGAGCAAGGCCGCCGGTGATGGCAAGAAGCGCTCCGTGGATTTCTCTCCGGAGAGCTTTTCCAGCGACAGAAGAGGCAGCGAGAACTTCAAATGTGAGATATTTATTTATAAGGCATGTGAAATTCATCAATCAGCACTGGGCGCGCTTGGTGGATCATAACCCATACAATGCGTGATTCTTATAAAGGCCTTCGGGTCTTAAGACTTCAGTTATTGATAGCGATACGCGAATGTACTAAGTCTAGGTAGTAAGAAGACAGACAGATTTTACCCGATACCCGAATCCCCTTCAAGAGCTCACGGGCTGTGGAGTGGACAACTTATCAGGCTATATCGATGACATAGCGCACACTTGTAAAAATGTCGATTTTGAACTAATAAGTGCCAAATGTTCTGGGCCAAAAAGCAGTTCAAAATCGATATATTTGCACAAAAATGACGATTTTACTATGCCATAGATATTAGACATGGAAAGTGGTCACCGTCGCCCTTAGACATCGCACCTCACTAAATTATTATTAGAGGGTTTTTATGCGCTGTTAACCTCGAGGACTAAGATGGATTGCCTCATGTGCCGGAAATTACGTTGGCTCTCTTACCCTTCAAACCGAAACACAGAAAAGCCCGCATTTCTGCTTCACGGCAGAAATAGATAAGAGAGTGGTACCACCCCCGGTGATCCTTCACATCCCAATGTGTATGTAGATCCCAATCTACCACTACAAACATACGAATGTCAAGGATTCGTAACAAAAGTTTATTGCGACAGGGTTCCACGGAGTATAACCTGATGTGAGGGGCGCCCCTGTGCCCCAACACTGGGGACGTTAATAGGCTGACGATGATGCAATGCCTTCCGTATTCCAGTCTTGTCCCCCCTCCCGACGCGGGACGGGCTCCTGGCGCCGCTGACACCGCAGCACGCACTGGAGAAAACCCGCTCCATGCCCGACGTGAACAAGAATGTTAAGAAGAAGCAGCGGCTCATGGCGTGAGTAACCTACCTTATAGTTATGAATGGCTTAAGGCGAGGTGATTCAGCGCTAGAGAGAATTTGAGGGGGTGAAGAAAGTCGCGTAGACGACCCCGCTCGTCTCCCATTCGTGTTCGAAGTGCCACAGTCTACCATGTTCAGTAAAACAGTTGTGAAACATGACACTATTGTAAATAATTGTTTGTTAAGTGTAGTAGGATATGGAATATCGGTACTTTCGCCTTAGCCGGGAATACCTGGCCTTAAGGCTAGTCATTTTTCGTTGAACTCGAGCTTCGTGCCGTGACGTCGGCGTCGTAATGGAGATTGAGCTTAAGTCAATCCTCAATCTCACGTGATGGTAAGTGATCGAAGATGGAGTACACGGACATAAAAATCTGGATCTTCTAAATACTACCGAAAATGTATATTTTGGGAAATGTACACTCTGCACTCAAACGATCACGCCCCAAAGATATTTGGCGACATACTTCACAAAGAAAGCCGATCGTTAGTCAAAGTGATCGAGAACGCTAATTATGTAGCCCCAGAAGAGATCCTACTGCCAATCAAGTTTTCTTGGGTGAGTACGACTGTATCTACTTATCTTATCTTATGCCAGGGATAACCCCAGCGGCACTTCGACCCTCGGGGATCTTTTGTGCTCACCCCTTTCCTTAGTCTCCTCCCTGTTCCTTAAAGATGCTTTGCATCAAGGACGCTGTACAGCTTACAGGAAGGAGCCTATAGTCCTCTTGTTTCGGGTAGGCTACCCCCAGAAGACTCATACGCTTTCCAGCCAACGAGTCACATTCGCACAGCAAGAGTATCATTGATTCTATGGTGTCACCACCGGCTCTACAGGTGGGATTGTCTGCCAGTCTCATTTTGTGTGTATCTACTTATTTTAAATGTTCTAATCTATCCAGATTAGCAAAGCGTGTGGTACTAAATGAATAATTTGAGTATGATGAATAAGTCTTGATAGGTGAGAGGACCCCTTCTTCATCTAACGAAACGTTTTCCTTGATGTGTTTCGGCAGTGTTCAGAAGAGCCCAGCATTTCTAAACACGTATTTTACCACCTCATCATCGTCAACACTCAACAGTCTTACCCCTTTTCCAGTCTCCGCGACTACATGCGCTCCGAATCCGAGAACAGCTTCGCCCAGAGCGAGATGCAGCGGGCCCGCTACCGAGCCCTCGGTCGGGCCTACAAGAGCCCCCAGAACGTGGGTCTGGCACATAGCTTCCGCTACATGAGGAATAAACCCACCATCATCGCCTTCAAGACTCCCAGCATGGAGCATTGTGAACGGAGGAGAAGCAACGAGAGCATACTTACTATTGGTATGTTGATTATGAATTTGTTCTTTACAGGATTGGTATGATCAAATCCACCTCTGGACCATTGTGGTGGACCACTCCTAGCCCTAGCACAGGCATTCTATCTTTCCCAATTCCCGGTTCCGAATGGGCAAAACGAAAATGGCAAAAGTGCGAACAATACGATAACTAAAAAGCATTAGATACCATAGTCAAATTCAGAATCGCGTTTGGTCTACATTATAATAGACTCCAACTTACTTTATGGTTTGGTTTACCTGGCAGTCTAACGACTCCGTCTGTCACCAAACAACTCCGCCTATGATTGATGGTAAGGCCGGCAGTATACCAAACAACTCCGCCTATGATTGATGGTAAGGCCGGCAGTATATCAACAGCGTCTTTATAGTCTTGCTGATTTCTATAAGCGGCGGTATCCACTTCAATTTACCATCAGTTGAACCGTCTATTTGTCTGCTGTAACCTATGTATAAGGTTCAAAGCAATGCACGTATCTTGTAAGTAATTTTCAATGTCCACAGCAAGACGACGCCTCTCGAAGAGTCTGTCTCCAGACAAGGACGCGGAGAACCAGATCGACAGGCCATCCGACGACATCGCGAATCTCTCGGAATCTGTGGAAGCTGATAACTCCTTCGCCAATTATCCTATGGGAAAACCTTTAGAGGTAATTATGGGTGTTTTTGTTCTAGATTAAATATACGTATGACTCCAATTTTTTTGTATGGAGAGCTCTCTGCTATAGCAATCCATGGAATGGCTCAAGTGCCAGTAATTAGGGTGCCTTTCTACCAAAGCTGTACGAGGAAGCGCGGCGCTGAACGAGGAAAATATCCATCAATAGGATCACGTCATATAAAAACGACACCTTTGGCTCTTCCAAACACTGCCGAAACACATCTAGGCTGAATCGACAGACTATAGAAGGTTGGTCTTAACCAGGAGGATCTTAAAAGGGTTTACGAAGCTATCCTCCGGTTTGTCAGATTATATTTTGCTCGATGGCAGGACTCTAGATTACGACTAAGTATCTATGGCGTCTGTCACCAAAATATTTTACACGAATTACCAATTTTCCAGTCAAAACTTCAGATTATGTCCTTCATCTTTATCTTTATTATCTTTAGTTTATAAATACTGTAACTTTGTATATGTACACAATAATAAATAAATGTACCACCACTAGCAGGAAGATGGTAATGTTTTGCCAGTCTTCCTAGGCCATGACTTCAACAGCATATACTTCTTAAATCTTGTTGGTTTACTGACTTTTACCTATCTCAAATGAATTTGTCTCTAGATACCCAAAGCAGCATTAACGTCCCGGCAATACATGAGGTATCTCAGCAGAGAAGCGCCGGAGTTACCCAAACTCAGTTCTGAAATAGAGGTTCATTGTGATTGGATGTTGTATGTGTTTGAGTGTTTATTCGTTTCAAATGGAAGTTTATTATCTAATAGCCTTATCTTACCTATGAATTGATATCAACGATGGCGTGCAAAACAGAGACAGCGCGATACCTACCAATTGCCAACGCGATATCATTGTCTCTGTTTACGCTATCTCTCAACGTCATTTCATCGTTTTGAGAAAGGTAATAATAGCTACCCTCGTTAATCACAAGATAATTTGCTTTAAATTAATGTATGTTGTTTTATGTTAATAAAACACTGAATTAAATATTTTCACTACTTTTATTGTTATAACATCTTTCTATTCCATTGCTAAACTGCAATCACTCCCGGAGTTCATCCTTTCCATTGCAAGTGTCCCTGAAATAAAACAATGCCATAAATTATTGTTCGAATGTCTGTGTTATTCTATATTCTTTCATGCTTATTCTTCTTTCAACATGTCTAGTTTGTGTCGTCTTTTTATGTTCCTTCTTGTTTATGTTTGGTTTAGTATTAGTGAATTTATTGTTATTACTAATAAGTCTGACATATTTGCAACTGCTCTTTCTGGTGTAATATTCCCTGGATTACTCCTCTTTCTTACTGGCTTCCAGATCTACCTAGACGGCCCATACGGCGCGCCATCCTCCCACATCTTCCGCGCACAGCACGCAGCTCTCATCGCGGCCGGTATCGGCGTCACCCCCTTCGCTTCCATCCTGCAGTCCATCATGCATCGCTACTGGAGCACCAGGAACGTCTGTCCTAATTGCCAGCATACTTGGGCTTCTAATATACCGCAGAGCAATATGAGTTTGAAGAAGGTGAGATTGTATTTTTAGATCGGATCATCTGGAGCTGAATTTAGGTCAGGTTCTGCGTTGTACCATCATATGTAGCTACAGAAATCAGACAAGGTACGAAGTTAGTGATGATGGTGATGAGCAAATAACAAACCACTTAGCGACTGCTACTGCCACAAAGAAGTTGATTTCCTTACTCAGCCAGGACTAAGTGTCAATTTAAAATGACTTTAGCCTATGATCATGTACCTGGCAAAGTCTATTGAACCTGCAGTCAAAATTAGACCCTTGGCTTTGCCACTTGCAATCTAAACTAATCGATGCAATTAGCCACTATCATCAGGTCATCAGTCCGCTTCTGGCTGTAAAGGCGACTCATAAAGGCGCGCCATTGAATTCTTTCAGCCCATAGCCCATACAATTTTGATTCAAACAGGTTAATGCTTATTTTCACGCCTTTTTAAGATAATGTCACTGTACCAATTAACCAATCTCTTATCTTATAATTATAAAGAGCGTCGGTGGCACAGTGGCTTGAGCACCGGACTCCCATGCGGAAACCGTGCATTGCCATGTACCAATGAGTTTTTCGTATTTTTCGAATACTTACGTACAGTCACCGACTGCTCTAACGGTGAAGGAAAACATCGTGAGGAAATCTGCACACTGAGATGACCAGTGTGTAAAATGGGGTAGGCACAAAAGATCCTCAAGGGTCGAAGTGCCGCTGGGTTATTTCCGGACCCCTATCATAAGATAAGATGAACCAATCTCTTACCGATTTCTTCTGTATCACGTAACCACTTTCTCCCATCCCCAGGTGGATTTCTTCTGGATCAACCGCGAGCAGCGCTCGTTCGAGTGGTTCGTGTCCCTGCTGTCTAAGTTGGAGATTGAGCAGGCGGAGCTGGGCGGAGTCATGGAGCGGTTCCTCGAGATGCACATGTACATAACGAGTGCGCTGCAGAAGACGGATATGAAGGCTGTCGGCTTGCAGCTAGCTTTGGACTTGCTGCATGAGAAGGTGGGTTTTAAGGTCTTCTCAGTAGATGCTAGTAGGTTTAAGCTATTGGCCGCTTAGCTAGCACTTTTGGCTAATAATATGGGCCATCAACTTGATTGGACCTATTCCTCTGGCTACTGAGTACTACTAACTTCACAAGTGTATCAGATAATGTTGAAGCGTACCTAGTTAAATATGGTAAAATAATGTAAAATATGTCAAGAAAATGTACCATGGATCACTAGGGGATAACAACACTAACAGATTATTGCCAAACAATAACAACTACATTAGCCCTACTAATATTAACCTCCCTCTTCCAGGAGAAGCGCGACCTGATCACCGGCCTGAAGACCAGAACTAACGCCGGGCGTCCCAACTGGGACAAAGTGTTTCAGCAGTTACAGGAGCAGCACAAGGGGAAGGTCACCGTGTTCTACTGCGGGCCGCCGCAGCTAGCGCGGATACTGAGGGTCAAGTGTGACCAGTTCGGGTTCAATTTCAGGAAGGAAAGTTTCTAACCTTTAGTAGACCAGACAGTAAACGAGTAGACCATAGATCGGATCATACAGCACAATGGGATGGACAGTATACAATGCAGTAGACCGACAATATACTAATGCAGATATCAAGTATGACCAGTTCTGCTTCAAATTTTGGAAGGAAAGCTGCCGCTACCGGCCTTCGTGTAGCATTTGTAAAGTTAGTATAGAGAAGACCATACAGTAGACCATACATTGGGACAAGGTGCAGCTGCAGGAGCAGAACAAGGGGTAGGTGACAGTGTTCTACTGCGGGCCGCCACAACTGGCGCGGATACTGGTTAAATGTGACCAATTCGGGTTCAACTTATTGAAGCAGAGCTCCTAACCTTCAATAGACAAGTAGACCATAGAGTAGACCATAATTAGAGTAGATAAATGCAAATGCCCGATGTCTAGGATACGCGCCATGTGTGGATGACCATTTGGGTTCAAGATGAGGAAGGAGCGGAGGTCTTGATTGTATTTCACATTAGTGGTATTTCGTGGTGACCATTTCGTGATCATATTGTACATCAGTGTATAAAGTAATAATAAAAATAGGTAAGTAAATCATCCAAGCTACAGAAGTTACAATAAAATCATTCATGTAAGAAATGTTTTAAGTTAATAAAATATAACAGTAAGATCTGTGTAAATTAAGTACTAGTAGTTATTATAATTAAGTACTACTAGTTATTATAATTAAGTACTAGTAGTTATTATAATTAAGTACTACTAGTTATTATAATTAAGTACTAGTAGTTATTATAATTAAGTACTAGTAGTTATTATAATTAAGTACTAGTAGTTATTATAATTAAGTACTAGTAGTTATTATAATTAAGTACTAGTAGTTATTATAATTACGTACTAGTAGTTATTATAATTAATAATGAATGTACGAATTATTTATTTATTTCAATTCATTTAACATTTTTTTAAATAAGAGTACTAAAGATTTTAGTTTTGGGTTAAAATTGTTTTTAGTATGGGAAGAAGTTTTGAAAAGTACCTTTTACCATGAGTTGTTTTGAAACGTACCTTTTACCATGAGTTGTTTTGAAAAGTACCTTTTACCATGAGTTGTTTTGAAAAGTACCTTTTACCATGAGTTGTTTAGAAAAGTACCTTTTACCATGAGTTGTTTAGAAAAGTACCTTTTACCATGAGTTGTTTTGAAAAGTACCTTTTACCATGAGTTGTTTTGAATAGTACCTTTTACCATGAGTTGCTTTGAAAAGTACCTTTTACCATGAGTTGTTTTGAAAAGTACCTTTTACCATGAGTTTCAATGCAAGAAACATCCTTAATGTTAACTGTCATCTTTATCTAGAGCTGTGCTGTAGAAAAGGATAGCATGTATTTTAATGAAGACTTTAAGGATGTTTCGTGCAATTGACTGTTAATTAGCAAATAAAGAATACATTTGAAACGTAAAAGGAAAATATTTTTAATCTTTTCTTCATTAATTAGTGAAAGAATGGTTACCAGTTTGAAACGAGTGTTCATACTTATTGTTAGTAAGATTTATCCGAATATTCGAACAATTGTTAAAATTATGAGAGTAATGTAAAATTATTGACTGTTGAAAATGAATTTATATTATTTTGTTTATTCGCTTATATTTCAATAAAATGACATTTTAATTTTAATATTTTTGTAAACTTTTATACTGTTACGCTTTTCGACTTTGAAAAGTTTAATTAAATTGTTTCAAATTTCTAATTTTGTGGTTTTATATATATTATCACCACCACCACAGTCAAGCGTGTCATACCAGGTGATTATCCCGAGTAACTTGCTGGTGGTAGGACCCCTTCAGGATCCGCCTGGTAGCGACCACCTTCTATGTAAAGTCGTCAAATAATCTTCGCTTGTTCGTCGATGTGTCCCGCAGTGTTTATAGAGGAGTCAGTTCTTACCACCCTTTTACTTAGCCGTACTTAGCAATTGCTTTATTTCGGTTTAAAAAAATAAGAGAGCCAGCGTAATTACCGGCACAAGACAGCACTCCGTCTAAATCCTCAAGGTTAGCAGCGCATCGAAAACCCTCTAACACATTATAGGTAGTGGTGAGATGTCTATGGGCCACGGTGACCACTTACCATCAGGGGGCTTGTTTGCTCGTCTGCTGTTCAGTAAAAAAGGTAAGTGGATGCAAATGTACATGGTGTTACAAAACCCATTTGTAAGCTGAAATATTCTTCAACTCTTCGGTAGATGATGAAAGAAATAAAGTTCCCTCTCATGCTGAAAGTGCCATTCAGATGTTGATGATGATGATGTTCGCCAGAAAGATATATGGCTCCAATGAGGATGTTAGGTGATGAGGGTGAGTGAGGAAGTTATCGACATAGCTCATAAGATTAGGGAGCTGAAGTGGCAGTGGGCCGGTTACATCTGTCGCAGAACCGACAACCGCTGGGGTAGACGAGTTCTGGAGTGGAGACCGCGTAGTGTGGGACGCTCCCCTGCTAGATGGAGCGACGATCTGCGCAAGGTGGCTGGCAGCGACTGGGTGAGAAGAGCCGAAGATCGGGCTCAATGGCGCGCCCTGGGAGAGGCCTGTGTCCAGCAGTGGACTAGAGTGGGCTGATGATGATGATGAGGAGGTGTCGCCGAGACTGAAGCGTATTTTAAAGGGTTGGACAAATCGTTCTATTAGAAAGGCATAGAAATGTTAGAGAAGCATTGAAATGAATGTATCACTAAGGAATATATTGATGAATAAAATGGAATATGTTGATGAATAAAGTGGAATATGTTGATGAATAAGGTGGAATATGTTAATGAATAAAGTGGAATTTTGCTTAAAAGTTGTTGTTTTATTAGTCATCCTATGAACTTATTGAGTTATCTTATCTGTAAGGTATCATTTAGGGTCACATTAAAATCGCTTCTTTTGCAAAGGAGTTTGTATTCTATAGAAGAATTTTCATGTAAGTAGGTATCTGTGACGGAAATATGACTATTTTGCCTCCAAATGAGGAGCTCGTAGCCTAGTTGCGAGCACGGTCCGAAAGTGATCGGGCAGGTTAAGCAACGTTGGCACGGTCGATACCAGGATGGGTGACCGGTAGTGGCATATTTCATCTGAGCTCCTCCGTGCCTCGGAAAACACGTTAAGCAGTCGGTTGTTGTCGTTCAACAGCAGCCGTTAAGCCATATCAGAGGCCTACGGGCGGCCCGAACAACTCTGACAAATAGGTTGGCCACTAACCATACGATAAGCAAGCAAGCAAGTGGACAATTTATTGTATTGTATTTGTTTTGACAATAACGCTTAGATTCAGTTTTTTACAATACAATACAAATTTTATTTTATTTTTCTTTAAATTTTTTTTTAATTTTTAATTTTTTTTTAATTTTTAATTCAATATTTTTTTTTGTAATTTAAATTTCTTTTTTATAACGTGCTTATGATAGCTAAGGTTGACACTGAAAGAGTATAATTATTATTTTTGACATATAAGAGAGATTTTTGTAAGTAGAAATAAAAACTTATCAAAACCAGATCTATAACGTCATGAATCATGAGTTCATGATACAATACATACGCTGTTACTACGCACCTATATCTAACACACACAACTATGAATGCTTACCTACGTGTGTAACACACGTCATCCGCATTATCAAGTCTGCCAAAATTTCGCGAGCAGACCTTGAGGCCAAGGTGAATGCCAAGGTAAAGGCCACCTCGAGGTCGACCTTGCCGCGACCTCGTCGCGAGGACACCCGACCTCGGAGCGAGGTCGCGTCCTTATATCGAAGGTCATTGATTGTGGGGTTTATTTGGAGGACTTTTGACGATTGGTGGCGGCGATTGTAGTAACTTTAGGATTTGGTAGTCATATCGGCGCAAGGTTGCCTGTCTATCGGTATTTTATAGGATACATTTCGGAGAGTGCGCATCGGAATTGCACGACCTAATTCCAGCATCTCCATTCCGCCTTCGGACAACCAGGCGCGGGGAGGGGTTCCATCCTTATGTTGTTGATATCCCATCTGCTCGTACGAAGCGATTTGCTTCTTCGTTCATTATGCGAACGGCTAAGG
The DNA here is from genome assembly GCA_947369225.1 of Hofmannophila pseudospretella. NCBI lineage: Eukaryota > Metazoa > Arthropoda > Insecta > Lepidoptera > Oecophoridae > Hofmannophila > Hofmannophila pseudospretella. The sequence goes on from OX376333.1 coordinate 505,273, forward strand.
AATGGAACAGCCTGCCGGCGTCTGTATTTCCCGAAACCTACAACCTTGGGATCTTCAAGGCCAGAGTGAATAGGCATTTACTGGACCCGCATGCTCCATCGTCGACCTCATCGTCGCTTACCATCAGGCGAGATCGAGGTCAAATGCGGGTTTAGTTATACATAAAAAAAAATTAAAAAAAAACCTGCTGGTGATAGATCCTGATGTGCTGGATGGCCTGATACCCTCTTATCTATTTCTGTTTCGCGGTTTGAATGTTAAGAGAGCCAGCGTAATTACCGGCACATGAGGCACTCCGTCAAGTCCTCAAGTTAGCAAGGTTAGCAGAGCATCGAAAACCCTCTAATAATAAATAATACGTTGAGGTGAGGATTTCGAATCTATGGGCGACGGTGACCATCTGGTGGCCTATTTGCTCGTCTGCTCAATCTAGCTTGGGGAGGATGAGAACCCCATATAGGTAAAAGAAGTATTATGATTGGTACTTGCCGACTCCTCGTCTCCCCTTTATTCTTCACTGCACTGATTAAAAAGCATTTTTTTTAAAGAAAATAACTTTTAACAAAAGATGTTCCGCTAAGGCTGATCAACCTCTTTTCGACTTTTAAAATGTTAAGTATTGTAATTATCTGAATATGCATGAAACAGAACGCACACAATGTTTAATTTATAATCTGTGGAGTGCTCTACTTACTCTATGGTCAATATTAAAAATATGTCCGGTCCATTTTCTAGTTTGTGTTTACTGTTCAAATTAAATACTTTACATTAAAAACCCGCTTCACAGCGCAAGTGTGTTTCTTGAAGGGGCGGGCGATGGATGGATTGATAACTTGCAGTGGCTTCCAAATTTCCACTCACAGCAATAAATTGTTGTGTAATTTACGAATTAATGAATATTAACTGAAACTGAATAAAATCATAAATTAGAAACATCAAAATCAGTAGATACAGTTTCAAGGATAAAATAAAATATAGTACAATCAGTAGTCAGCGCCACCTAGCGGTTATCTCTCAATTCAAGTTGTGTATGATTCCACTTAGATTTTAGACAGGCAACGCTTGAATTAAGTGTTCTATAATTTTTATAGATAGCGCTTTTCATAATAGATTACGATTTTTACTCATGGATTTTCCTTATTCACTGATAAGTTTCATTCGAGCAAGATTTTGAAGTTCAGGAGAGGGTAAACACAATACAAATAATTCTTTATTTCAAACAAGAAACTAAAATAGCATAGCTTAACTCTCACGTACAAAAATATAGAGCAGAGATAAAAGGTAAAAAATACAAATGGCGGCCTTATAGTTTGAAGCTATGTCTTCCAGGCAACTTTAGAGAAAAGGCGCCACTAGTTCGATTTATGTGGTTTCAACGAATATAGAATAAGTATAAAGACTCGACCAAACCGATGTGAAACTCGTTAGAGCGATCCGTTGTTGACGGATGATTAAGCTTTGGGCGAAGGTCGAATTCAGAGATGACCCGAGAGTTAGTGCCTAACTCGGGTTAAATCAAAACTGGAAAGTAGTGCGATATGATAGCTTTGGGTGGGGTGTGTTTAGAGATTACAACTCTCCGGTTCTCTCCCCTGGGTGCTTCCCCCCTCCGGTCCTTAGAAATGTCCCTTTTTACAGTTTTTCCAATATTGTACGAAAACTCTAAAAGCTGCGACACAACTGTTAAAGGCCGAAATGATCCTTACTAAATTCTACACAAACTCTTGTACTTTTCACATAATTTGAGATGAAATTAAAAATATTTTTTTCCTTAAAATGCCGTATATAACTTTTGCACCGTTAGTCCTTTTAAAAAATATGTACAATCATATTGAATGAATGAATTATAATTTATTTGCACACACATACATAACACGATAATTACATTTCACTACTTAAAAGTGACTATGACTTAGAGTAAGTTCACATGCATGCATGTGTCAAAAGGGTCTCTGACTCAGCATTATGCTGTGACGATACGGCTAGACGCTAGCCACCGCCGCAGCGCTGGTTGTCAGTCAGGGCCGGTGACACGACGACACGGCACGTGATGGTGAGACAGCTGTCAGCATTGCACAATTATATAAACATATTTCAATACAAAATCAGTGGTATTGTGTAGAATTCATTAAAGAAATTTCCGCCTTTAACAGTTTTGTCGTAGTGCTTACGGTTTTCGTACAATATTGGAAAAAGTGTAAAAAGGGACAGGAGGGGGGAATCACCCAGGGGAGGGGGCCGGAGAGTTGTGATCTCTAAACACCCCACATTTAATTAATTTAATTTATTAATTTGCCACTTCTCCCATACATCGAAATTTAGAAAGAATGGACTAAATACAATTCGCGAGTTAACACATGATTACCCAGGGTGCTATGGCCGCCGGGCAATGGACACGGGGAGTCCATTGCCTGATAACAGGTCCTCGAGTTGGTCTGGCGTGCCCGTGTTCCGGCACGCCACCACAAGCCGAATGGGGACGTGAGTCCCCAGAGTTGGGTGTCCGTAATGCGGACACCCGCTGGCGAAGTCGCGGAAGTTATGCGCAAGCGTTTCCGTGGTTTCGCCGTCAGCGGTGCGCAGGAACACCGGGGGGTTTTTGACCGGTAAAAGTCCGGCATAACCTCTTCGTTTCCCCCATGCGGCGAAGAGGTAAGCATGAGCGTTTCCCGTCGAAAAAAAAGAAAAAAAAGAAAGGGTGCTATGGCCGCACGCTGCTGTGACGGGAGGAACCGGGAGGTGGATGATACACCTCCCAAGAAGAGCCCATGGCAAATGCTAGGAAAGCACCGGTGCGTTCCTCTGGAGATCCCGGAGCCCTCCGATATGTACGAGGCCGGCCATCGAGGGGGATTTAGTGAGTAAAAATCTCACATAACCCGGTCTCTCCCCCAGGAGGCTGGGTATCTTTCGAAGATTTCCCCCCCGTTAATAAAAAAAGGGTTATCTAACCCGGGTTAAGAACATAACCCGCACTTTCGTGCAAACGGTCATAAGTTGTTAATTTGTTTTGTTCTGGTTCAGCCGATATGACCCTTCCTACTGGGACAGTGATTAGTTATACAAATACCTACTAAATGAGGCCCAAAGGTTATGTACACAAAGATTCATAAAATAAATGACTAATGTTTGGATTTGCTATTACAATAATTGAATCGATGAGTTTTAAAACCCCACATGTTACAATATTCTCCACAAAAAATATCATTCTTTAGTATTGCATAAGAAAACAAATAAGATTTATAAATTTCTGAAAAAATGTGGTCAATGTAACATGTGGGGTTTTAGAAATCATCGAATCAATTATTATCATGTCAAATTAGTTGTTGTTTTCAATCCAATGGTGTAACTATAGTAAGAGCTAGCCCAAGGCCAACGTCGTATTCACTTATAAATAGAGTTCATAACTGTGTAGGTGTCTAAATGCACTTTATGTAAATAAACACTGAATTATAATTATAAGTGTTTTTATTTTTGAGCGAGTGGAAGGCTAGGAATTCACGGGCCCGGTTCCAGCCCCGGTTCGGTTCGCTGCATAATCATCACCGTCTATCACGAAGCGTTGATTTCAAGTGGGGGAAAGTGGAAATGATGATGTGGCATGTGACGTCAGGCCGGGGCTGAAACCGGACCCGTGAAGTCTTAGCCTAATAATTTATTGTTCTTTTATGCTAGCAATGAATATGGTTTACTGTTCTCGTATTTCTGTAAATGAATGAACATAATTATTATTAATTATTAACATAAGGTTGTCTGGAAGAGATCGCTCTTAGCGATAAGACCGCCTAGATTGTATTAATCGTTTTGTACGCATTGTATCACACTAATTTTGTGCAATAAAGAGTATTCATTCATTCATTCATTCATAATTTTTTTTCCCGATCGCCATTACAATAATTTCGAACAAAACATTAGCATTACTTATATTATTATCGATGTTTATTGAGTATTGGTAACGTATCACGTACGTTGATAACTGGTATCAGTAGCATACCGTAACTACAGTCTTTTAAATATAGCTTGATTAGAATGACAGCTGGCAAACAAATGTGACTAGTGCTGGGAATATATTCGTAATAATGAAATCGATATATCGATACGTTATTCCTAAAAAATTTAAATATGCACCCAGTGTTTTAACTATTTAAATACTAATACTAATTTTGGGCTAGTAAAAATAAACAAAAAAAAAATAACAATAATAAATTTATTGACACAAAGGTGTACATCCTAAGTCACAATCATCATCGTCAGAATCAGAGTCACTGGAACAATCTTCGAGATTAATTATTAATTCCTGGTCACACAAAGAATCAAAGCGGACATCACGTTGCCAATCTTCTGTGATAATTCTTCGCGTTTTATCGACCACCTTCTTCCAATCATTTGGTGTTACATGTTCACATGCATTGTTCAACAAATTCAACATTTTATTTGCCGTGAACGGTGGGGTGGTATTGTGTCTTGCTGCATGACCTATAACAAAAAAATAATATGAGATACATTTTTTTTTTTAATAATTAAATTCGAAATCAACTTCATAAAAAATATTAAATACCTTTGACTTGCGCCCAAATCAATTCTATTGCATTATACTGGCAATGATATGGTGGCAAGCGGATGACAGTATGTCCCTGTTCTTTTGCCATCTCATCCAAAACATAAGTTGGAGTTCGGGGTTTGTGTATTCCCACTAAACGCAACGGCTTGTACTGTAAATAAGAAGGCGTCCCGGACGCAGTGTGGCTCTTCAAAATCCAGCCAAGTACGGATCGGGCTGCAGCGTCTTATTTGACTTTACTTCACTGTCCCACACATTATTCACATCTTGTCGAAGTTTTTCGAGCAAGAAACACCATTCTTACTAGAAAAGCACTACTGTAAAACAATTTGCAAGACAAATCGAAACAAAGCTGACGTGGACGCGACAAAAGCGCGGGAGAAACCTCTGTCAAACATTATTACCATACGATTGTGCACAGATTATAGAAACAGGATATTAGTTTCTTTATAATTTGTGATTATGGAACACTGTTGATTGCCCAATACAATAAAATAAAAATAAAATAAAAGCTAAGTAGTTAATTAATAAAAAATAAAAAAAAGATTACCGTGATCGTAAACGATGTATGAAAATAAAAAAAACACCAATGTAACCTATCAATTTTCCAAGATGGAATTACAGTGTTGCAAGAAATACAAAGATTTTCGATAGCCTATCGACAGTATCGTATCGTCACAACACTGTCGATAATATTGAACAATAAAAGTAAGTAAGTGAAATACTAATGTAAGGGGGGTCACCAACATCTAGACCTCCAAATGTCAAACTCACCTGCACGTGGTGCATCCTGCCGATTAACGAACGAGTCCCTGGCGACCGACTAGTGGCGGTATAACCACTCAAATTATGGCTGGGTCAAAATACCAGAAGCACGATGACGGGCAGCAGCGTCATCGGGGCAAGCGACCCGGCTACTGCGATCGCCTAGCAGGCCTAGCGTGGCGATTATGGCATCACCTCCTATGGACAGCGCAAAAAGAAAACGGCCCGCAGTTCCCGGCCGCCCCACTATTCCTGGTCACGGTGGCGGCCATGGTAGCGACGATCTGCGTAAGGTGGCTGGCAGCGACTGGATGAGAAGAGCCGAAGATCGGGCTCAATGGCGCACCCTGGGAGAGGCCTATGTCCAGCAGTGGACTAGAATAGGCTGCTGATGATGATGATGAAGTGAAATACTTAATAAATAAAATTATGTAAATTACTTTAGGTGTCTATTTAGCCTGATGAAGTTAACAACAAAATCATATGTAATTGTATAACTTAAGTTAGTTATGCATTTGTTTATATTTTTTTTTTATTTTTTTTATTTTTATTGACTACTAAACCCGCATTTGACCTCGATCTCGCCTGATGGTAAGCGACGATGAGGTCGACGATGGAGCATGCGGGTCCAGTAAATGCCTATTCACTCTGGCCTTGAAGATCCCAAGGTTGTAGGTTTCGGGAAATACAAAATCAACTAACGATAACATTACTCTACTCATTTGGACTATCGACACGATAGTAACGATACCACTTACTAACGATAGTGTTACAGTTTTCCACTGAAAACTATCGGCAATCAAACTATCGATAGTTTTGCAACGCTATCTCATTCTATCGACACTCAATCACGAGCTTCACTACGCAGTCAGTAGCTAGCAAACAACCGCGTGTATTGGACGTACGTTAAACCGACGGACAAACATATTTATATCTACTAATAAATGTTCAGTGATAAACAATGAGACTGTGGATTTGCGTGGCGTTCCTCGTCGCCGCCTTCGGGGCGTCGAAAGGTAACATACATTACTGTTATTTTTTTACTTTAATAGTAATAGTAACATTAGGGGTGTTTATTTAGAGTGTGTTGAAATGATTCCCGTTGATAGATGTATGTACTCGTTCCATTGCTTGTTTTGAATACAAGTTTGAAACATTTTCACTTGTTAACGCGGTAATGGAACTACACAGTTGTCAACGTAAATTATTTCAACTGGTTATGGAATGCTCACTTATAATGAAGACAGCTTGGTTTCACAATGACCACTTTCCCAAAATGACAATTTTCCCGTGTAACAGTTTTAATTTTAATTTATACTTTTTCTAATAGTCGATAAAGATTAATTATGTAAGATCAATAAACATTAGCAATAAATTACAGTCATAATAATTGAAATCAATACAATTCTAATAAAGGCAAGATTTGAACCTGGGACCTAACCTAGCCATTTTAAAGTTTCATCATCATCATCAGCCTATTAAACTCCCCACTGTTGGGGCACAGGCCTCCCCTTGTACAAGGGGGTAAGCGCCATGATCCACCGAGTGGGCCCAGTGCTGTGCGCTGGATTTCACACGCCTTCGAAAACTATTAATTTCGTCAGACATGCAGGTTTCCTCACGATGATTTCCTTCACCGTTAGAGCAGTCGGTAAATGTACTTAAGTCTCAAATTTTAAAGTTTGATCTAAGCCAACTGCGCTGCCGTGTTCAATAGAATACTTTCATATTTTTCTCATATGTATTATATATCCTATGTATTACCTATATGTAGAGACCCGTACCGGCATGGCACGGGTAAAAACGACCCTATCGGGAAATTAATCTATACCTCAGTGAAAACCGTAACAAAATCCCTTCAGCCGTTACAAAGATGCTTTCATAGACAGACAGATGGACGCGCAAGGGGACTTTGTTGTATACCGACTCTTTTACAGTGATTTTGTACACTCATTATTCTTATAAACTGAGGCTTATTCTAGAAGTACTCGGAGTTCTTATCTTTAGAGATAGGAATCAAACCTGGTGCTTTTGCGCCGCAATCGGCTAGCCACTGCGCCATTGTCGCTTTAAAATATTTTTACAATCATTTAACGTTAATCCTCATTACATGTTTTTCTATATCATACGTCTATAGTCTAGAATCTTCTTTAAACATAATGAAACGTTATGTTTACTGACGTTTTGTGCAACTGATCGTGAGTTGCATAACACGTCCTTAAAGTTAAGTCTTAAAAATACATGCTACCCCTTTCTAAGCCATAACTAGGTAATTAGGAGAGAGCCGGATTTGAACCTGTTCGCGTGTACTCTGCCGAAAATCACAGAGGTAACTCTGATATACTTGTCATCTACTCGTAAATAGTTATTTATGATAGAATTAATTACATGTTGTTTTTTTTATGTTTACAATAATTAGGTTAACCTGAAAAATTGTAAACAGAATGTAACTAAATAAATAACTCTAACTCTAACACGAGACTTACAGGAAACATTAGCTGTAAATACGATTCTTGCAACATGCACTGTAAAAGTAGGTAAGGTAGAAAATAAGGAAGTTGAAAATAAACTTTTTTAATACAGAAGATCTCCGATAAAAAGTATGCATTTTAATATTACCTAGGTAAAAGTTACAAAGAATAACAAAACGCCTATTGGTCTTATCTTATAGCGATTTCTTCGAGATAAGATTAGGGTAATAAAATAACTGAAATATGAATGCTACGGTGATTCATAAGCATAACTTTCACGTCCCGAGGAACCACCTTCCTTATAGGTGGTTCCCACTTTCCGCCGTAACATTTGGTGAACAAACGTGATAGGTGGTGGCGAGCCTATCGGCCGCCGTCTTCCACGTGTAGAATAATATTCTCTAGCCCCCTCGTAGTCCTCGTATGACCCCGGAACAGTACGATGATTCATAGCTTTTCAAATAAAATTATCAGCTGATTTCTATTTTGTATGTAATACCTAACTTGATAAACTGATAACATTAAAGGAAAGATATGATTAAGAATTATGTATGATGCAAACAAACCTTTTTGGTTTCTTTAACCATATCTCGAAAATAACTCTAAATTAAAAATTTAAGAAACCCCTTCCCCCCGCTCCTATCTTGCCATTGTGGAAACCATCTTACTTCTTCCTGGTCATCATCAGGTCCTCAAGGTTCCAGATGTGGGAATGGCACCAAGGTCCTAAACATTTGAGCTCAAACTTGAACCACCAAAGTTACCGTTCCAGAAATCCCATCTCACCTCACAGATACTCCAAGATCTTGGAAACTCCTGATCCAATTTTTATCAGACATGGCTACGAACACTCTCGACACAATTCTCTGTTAAATGAAATAATCAGGGTACAAATCGGATCATCGGTTATTGAGTTATAATGTCACAGACAAACAGACATCGCGCCAAACTTATACTTGTAACACCCTTTCCTTTTGGTCAGGAGTTAAAAATTATCAGTTGTCATTTCAACACTGAATCGCTATGTAAACGATCAATGTATAAAATATATTGCCGAGTAACTTGCTGGTGGTAGGACCCCTTCAGGGTCCACCTGCTAGCGACCATCCTTTCACGTAAAGTCTGCCGTCAAATATCTTCGCTTCGTCGTCAATGTGTTCCGGCAGTGTTTATAGAAGAGGTCAGTACTTACTGAGTCCGTGTGCTCCAAATTCGACCTCGTCGTCACTTACCACCAGGTGAGATTGAGGTCAAACGTGGGTTTAGTTGTAAATTTAAAAAAATGCATAATATTTGTGCTGTGAGTGCATGCATCCTTGTTTTCTTTGTCCCGTCAACCTGAGAGTGATCAATCAAAGGACAAACACATTCTAAACACGCAGCCTGTTATTTTCCAAGAACAAGTAGCCAGGTACTAGATATTTTTAACGGTAACGAATGATAAGCGAGTACTTAGGTGTAATATTATATGAATAATATGATACACTCACTATACGAGTATCAATGGAACGATTAAGCCAGAAGTTCCTGGTATAGGGATGTTGACTATTTTTTTTAAATAAACTTTTCCTTATTACACAACGATATCAAATTGTAATATCTGTTACCTAGATATTAGTTTGATTTGTTCCTGTTTCGTCCCACTTTTTGTTCCTTTTTCGTCCCACATTCTGTTTTATTATTTCGAAATTATTTTATTCCTTTTTCGTCCCATTTTTAAATCTTCTTTCGTACCACTTTTATTTGTATGGCGTTGTATGGCGACGACGGTTCCTAGGTCGGTTCCATGGAACCGGTGCTTCATATAAACTCAAACAAAAATGCGCTGTCGAATACACGTACCGCGGTTCCACATGGAACCGGCCTGCTCGGTTCCTGAACCGAGTGGGCGCGGCTTGAGCGCGACGACGCAAGAGTTTGAATGCAGTCGACTACACGGAACCGTCGTCGTGTAGTCCCAGCCTTAATAGAGATGCTGTTTTTAGTAACGCACGGTACAATCAGCAGAATAATAAGCTGCTCCTAAACAATAAAAACCTAGAGAGTAAACTGACCAAATTCGTCAACATGCCAATATTGTTTCAGTCCGGGCCATAAATAATAGGAGTGGTTCAGCAAATATTTCCCTCTCTCTACCACACACGGGCCTCATGGGCAGGCGCAGTGCGCATTATTGTAGTTGATAAATGCTATGGATATCCATGGTGTTAATTTTTTTGGTACATAATGGTACTGAATAAAAAGTAATAATGGAAATAATAAATAACTTATTTATTACACACATAGTATAATAATGAATGAGTGAGAAATTTTAAACAACAATAAAAATTTATAATAAAACCATATTATAATAGCTATATGGAAGCCCATGTCATATTAAAATTACAATTGTGATAAATTAGAAGCAGTTAAGAGCGTTCGTGGTTAGGACGCCGGGCTCCCATGCGGGAGGTCCGGATTCGAAACCATGCAATGCCATATACCAATGAGTTTTTCCGATTTTTTCAAAGACTTATGTACATTTACCGACTGCTCTAAAGGTGAAGGAAAACATCGTGAGGAAACCTTGCATGTCTGAGGAAATGAAAAGTTTCCGAAAATGAAATCCACCGCACAGCACTGGGCCTGCTCGGTGGATCATGGCCCATATCCCTTGTGCAAGGGGAGGCCTGTGCCCCAACAGTGGCGACATTAATAGGCTGCTGATGAGAAGCAGTAATACAGGTTGTAACAAAAAACCCCTATACTCCCGAAACGGTGTACAGTATCCATAACTGAAAAACTTTCACGAAAAAAAATCATCTGTTTTATAAATTTCGTTCGTGTACGTACGTATTGTACATTTGTATGGAACAGCTGACTTTATCGCGATTTCAGAGTTTCTGACACCCAATTAAACGTTATATCAGGATTTTAAACGTGTCCCCTGTAATGCCCCAGTAGGTACTGAACTTCTATACTTCTCTACATACTATTATTTATTCTATGACTCTAATAAAATTAATGTGTAAAATAAAAATATGTGATACATATGTACCTAAAGTATACCATGAAATTTCATACCATACCGTCAATCTCGTATCATTGATTAAATCTCAACATTATGTCCGCGTAATAATTATGGTTTATTTAAGTTTCATAAAACGTTTTGTGTTGGTTGATCCATGGTCGATTGTACTTAGGTATTTTTTACAGTAAAGATAATCAGGTATAGGTGTGTACGATACAATGATACGATTCGAAAAACTGCGATAATCATAATTTCAATACCAGAAACAAAACCAAACTTGCAGTCCCACGCTTTAGACTTAGTAAAGTAAACACATCGTTTATGGGTCACTGTGTACGGTTTTATAACAAGATACCTGATACTGTAATAAACATGACAGAGAAAAATGTAAGACCCATATAAGACGGACCTTAAAATAAATGACTACTTAAATGATAAAGAGGCTTGGTCCTAAATCCAGCTCCAGCTCTGCACATTGTGTACATATATACGATTGTATTCATAATTATTGTAAGATATATTTATTTTAAAAGATGTGCTGCTGAAAGTTTCTTGCGCCGTTTCTTTCCTTTCAGCTACAGCACCTTACGAAGCGGTGGTAGAGTAAAAAAAATGACGTTGTAAAAATGTACTATAAGGTAGTTACTTACATAAAACCATGATATGATACATTACACCAATGAACCGACTGCACGTTCCAGGAATAAGACGTAATGGACCTCTCGAGTTTATTGTTAGGTATACCTACGTTAGTTTTTCCTTGTTTTATTTCATCATCATCTCTCTCTCTCTCTCTTATCACTATCAGCCTGTTAACGTCCTCACTGTTGGGGCACAGACCCCCCTTGCACAAGGGTACAGTTCATGATTTTATGATCCACCGAGTGGGTCCAGTGGTGATTGGTGGATTTCACACGCCTTCGGAAACTTTTTTCCTCAGACATGCAGGTTTCCTCACGATGTTTTCCTTCACCGTTAGAACAGTCGATAAATGTACGTACTCGTAAGTCTTAGAAAAAGTATCATTGCAATGGAGCATTGCACTGCGTGGTTTCGAACCCGAACCTCCCGCACAGCAGCCCGGCGTCCTAGCCACTGAGCCACCGACAACGCTTTATTTCTTTCATCGCCATTGTTGGGGCACAGGCCTTCCTTTGCACTAAGGGGTACGGGCCCAGTGCTGGTTAGTGGTACCACGGGCGTATCATTTTCTGTATAGGCTTGTTTGTTTGTTTATCGTATGTTTATATAGTGGCTAACCTATTATCAGAATTGTTCAGGCCGCCCGTAGCCCTCTGACATGATCTATGATCGGAGTAGGTAGGGCTGTTTTTGTTACTTTCCACATACGGTCATAATATGGATAAGTATGCCCAATAATCCCGGGATTTCCGGGATTGAATAAATATATTATTAAGATTTTTAACGTTATATTTGTTTTGATACACATTTAAGATTAGTGGCGAAATAATTTTTTTAAGATTCATGGCGCTAGTGTACCTATGGTAGTGTTTTAACTTCTTCGTAAGTTCACAATTTAAAAAAAATCGTAATCCGCCGAGTAAGGGCGAGGTTTATAAAAGTAATTTACAACATTTACTCGATAACTTAAAACGGGATCCCGAAGTCATATCATTAATATAACCTTTGAGGACATTGACCCGAAAGAGCTATACCTACTCCGATCACTGGCATGATCTAACAACTTTATCGAACACTACAATAACCGGGACCGACTGTTTACTGTTTAACGTGATCTCTCAGGCAGGGAGGGGCTAAGATGAAATATACCACTAGGGGTCACCCATCCTGGTTCTGACCTCATCCAACGTGGCTTAACTTACACGATCATTTTAACCCCTCAATAGACTCATTGACATAGAGCACAGTAGTTCGCCAGCTTCTCTTTTCTAAAGAAAGCTGGAATTAAAAAGCTAGATTCATCAAAACCTGAAGAACCGTTAATGTTGAAGAACAATGGTCAACTGTGTAAACATCATGTTTTGTGTTTCAACTAGTTTCCAATCTACCCAAACAACGTTCGAGTAACTAGGTACCTACTAGGGATGTTACGGAGGTGGTTTTACCGGAACCGGTGTCGGAACCGAAGGTTTTAAATTTGATTTATCGGAGTCGGAACCGGAGTCGGAGGCGGAGATGTTCAGAAGAAGTTCAAATTTTAAACCGTTTTTAATTTTTATAGCTGATTTAAAATATTGGCCAATATTTTTTACGATGACGTTTGCGGCAATAAAACATATTCATTTATGTAGTCCTACACTATTTAATTAAATATTGATATTTGAATGTTTGCTCACAAATCTTCGGTATAACCTCCGATTCAAAATTATCGGAGCCGAAGTCGGAGTCGGAGTCGGAGGCATTGATTTTACACCTCCGACTCCGACTCGGAAGTCCGGGATCGGAAGTTCCGACCTTTCGGAGTCGGAGTCGAAGCTCCGTAACATTCCTAGTACCTACTATAAGATTATTGAATGACAAGTTGGAGTACCTAGCTAAGTACTTGTCATTCAATAATCTTATCTATAGAGAGGCTTTTCTTTCTGTGTACAATAGAAGACTAGATATTCTGTGGAACCCTGTCGTTAGTCTCAAATACTTACGTTAAAGCGACAAAAAAAACTGTAACTTGATATGTTATCTATGGCTTCTGTATGTGATGTTATGACCGTGAAGGCAGAGATGTACATAGGTATAGAATTGAGTTAACGATTACGAGTAATTTTAGTCATTATCATCATCGACCTATTAATGTCCCCACTGTTGGGACACAGGCCTCCCTGCACAAGGGGGTACGGGCCATGATCCACCGAGCGGGCCCAGTGCTGTGTGGTGGATTTCACACGCCTTCGGAGACTTTTAATTTCCTCAGACATGCAGGTTTCCTTACGATGTTCTCCTTCACCGTTAGAGCAGTCGGTAAATGTATGAAAAACTCATTGGTACATGGCATTGCATGGTTTCGAACCCGGACTTGCTGCATGGGAGTCCGACGTCCTAGCCATTAGGCCACCGATGCTCGACCGTAATTTTAGTAATATACTTATATTCCACCAATAGGATGACACTTCAGAAATTGTGCCGTGTCGTAGAGTAACTCCCTTTGACCTCACTGTCACCTGGTGGTAAGTGACGATGAGGTCGAAGATGGAGCACACGGGTTTAGTAAGTACTAGCTCTTCTATAAAAACTGCCGGAACACATCGACGCCGATTTTGATATATTTTTTAAATTGTAATTGAAAACGTTTATTTAGCTCCGTAAACACCAGAATATAGAACACAATACAGAAGTATACAAAGATTAATATATGCAGCACAAAACATCCGGTGCGGTACAGTGCCAAAACCAGTACACCAGCTCAGCATAATGCTGAGGCAAGCCACAGCGCTGATCAGCTGGCCCCTCAGTGACTGCACGGACGAAGAAAGCAACAGTGTGTGCGTGTTGTGATGTATGAAAGTGTTTGTTTTTATGAATGAGGATATTAGTGTGTATATGAGGTACTGAATGTGTGGGAGGGTGATGTCATGGTGCGTGTGCATATATGGTATTATGTGTGTGGATGGTAGTTAACAGTAGAGGCATAAGATTACCGAGCACATCCAGATTGTGAAAGGCAGTAGTTGCAGGGCACCTAAAGAATGTACGGAGCAGTGTCCGATTTATGTAAGTCAATTGTATAGATTTTAAGTTTTAAGATTTTGATATTGATATTTGGCTACTGTTTTTATTGTGAAAATCTTGAATTATACCTATAGGTAGATAATTTACCAGTAGACGTAGATATAATAAACAAGTTTATTTAGCAGACTCTTTATCTTGTTTTGCAGATAAAAAATATAAGTACTATCCGGCATTTTCACCGATAGCGTAAAGTCATCTCGAATACTTTCGATAGCCTGCCTTAAACACGGAGCTGGAAAAATCTAGATAAAAATATCGGCATAGTTCGACTCAGACATAGTTCGACCTTTGTTTCTTTGAACAACTGTCTTTATTGTTATTTTTAGGATTCCGTAACTAAACGGTAAACATTCGATACGCGTCTAATTGAGAACCTCTTCTTTTTTGTCGTCGTTTAAAAAGGAACTCATAGGAACTCGAACCAGAGTCTCACCATAAGGTGAGACCAGAACCCGAGTCTCACCATAAGGTGAGACTCGGGTTCGTCTACTAATGTTATCGATTTGGCACAGTAATATAACTTGTTTGCTCGCAACTTATTCTAGGTAAAAGATATCCCCCAAAAGTAAGTAAATGTGAAAAAAGTGGTCAAGTTCGGTACAAGGAAGAAGTGGGTCTGTCTGTGTCGCCGGTAAAAGAACTGGTATCTAAGTCGCTGCCAATGCCAAGTTCAGTTATCTTCAACCTTAACTATATATGTAAATAACATTGTTGAAATTATTTATTGCTTGCTTCAAACTAAATCCCTAACTTGGCAAGTATTTGGTATTAATTGTTACATCAGCACCGGGCCCGCTCGGTGGATCATAGCCCGTACCCCCTTGTGCAAGGGGAATCCTGAGCCCCAACAGTGGGGACTTTAATAGGCTGATGATGATGATATTACTCATGTTATTTCCTATAATTAGATATCAAAATGTTGTCTTTGGAATCAATAAAGGAAATCATTTTCATTACGTGTTACTTTCAGACTTGCGATAATGCGTTCAATACATTCGTCATCGGATTATATTTAATACGCTATACCTTACATACTTAACTTACTTCGGTTGGATCGACATTTCGTCAAATTCAGTTTTCGTCAAATCATTTTTCGTCAAATTCGAGCTTCTAGGGGAAACGCCACTTGCTTGTAGGTATTTATTTCAAAAGTTTTGTTTCTGATTGTTTCTTGCGCCGCTTCTACAATAGCACCTTACGCAGAAGTATTAAAATTGTATCTTGTGAGATTTCTAGTAATAAATAAAACTAATAAGAAATAGGTACTTGAACGGAATAATATATCGGACAATCGCACATGTTCCCCTTGTTCCCGACACATCTACCGCGGTTTGTTTGTTTGTTTGTAGTCTCTTTATTGCACACATAGGAAAAAATAATAATACACAGAAATTAAAAACATTAAAATATGTACAAAGGCGGGCTTATCCCGTAGGGATCTCTTCCAGCTAACCTTTGATTAAGGAGAGTTTAGACTACTTTTACGGTGGGTAAGGTGTGGAGTACAGTAAATAATAAGTATAAATAAACCCTCTACGACACAATATTTTCATTAAACAGTTCAGATTTTCAGATTCAGTGGTGGAATAGTGATGAAACGGGAAATACATCCCCAATTCAGCCACCAGTGGATGATCCGCGGGAGATGAAACAGGAATAAAGGACAATTATTAACAAAAATGTGTCGCTAAATATCTTCGGTACGGCGTTGATAACTAAAATTTAACATCTCTAGAATAAGAAGCTACCTACAAGACAATGGGTAGTAAACAACTAACTTTCTAGCCCACTTGACTCCAAGCTGGTTCTTGGGCATGCTGACTGACAGGTGGTCTGGTCAACACTCTACATTGTGTAGAGTGTTGACCATGTTTGTATCATCATTATCATAAAATATTTATTAATGTAGATAACACACACATTCGATATAAATAAATATTCAGCAACAATCTTTCTTCTTATGTATTCTTTTTTTTCCTTTTCCTCCTCAATTCTCATTGATGTGATGCCCACATCACACACATCACATGTGTGAACATTCTATTAAAATAGAACTACTTTCTTAGCAAATTTAATGGGATGATTTGCCTTTGCTTTCCCCATTTCACACACTGGTTATCTCAGTGTGCAGATTTCTGTATGATGTTTTCCTTCATCGGTAGTGCAGTCGTAAAAACCGAAAAATTCTTTAACAATACCTACCTATATAAAAAAATGTATCGCGAGCTGGATTTGAATCACGTCATAGCCTACTTGCTCTATCTCACTAGCGCCATTCACATTTTTCTATTGGCCCTTTCTATGTTCTAAGGAATTGGTTTTTTACGAGGAATTTCCAGTCAAAGTCTTT
Source organism: Hofmannophila pseudospretella (assembly GCA_947369225.1). Classification (NCBI taxonomy): domain Eukaryota; kingdom Metazoa; phylum Arthropoda; class Insecta; order Lepidoptera; family Oecophoridae; genus Hofmannophila; species Hofmannophila pseudospretella. The sequence continues at coordinate 522,138 of OX376333.1, forward strand.
ATTAATCTAAACGTCTTTTTTGCAGCCCAAGACGACGACTACAGCTTACCAGGATACTGGGACGACGACTACGAGTGGTATGACGAGGGTGCTGATAAGCTGGGTGACGTCAGCGCAAACAAAGAACCAGTTGAAGAAAACAAGGAACAACCAGCTGCAGCAGAGGCTTCCGTAGCATCCGACCAACAACAAGATGCTGATGCAAACAGCAGTGAAGAACTCCTCCAAGAACTAGAAGCATTAAGAAATTCCGCTGTAAATGAATTAAAGGATGAAGCTGAACCGAATGGTGACGACGACTCCTTTGACAATTTCGATTATCAAGTTGAGGATAACAGATCTGAACCTAAAGATCAGAATCTTGGAGATCCTTTAGAAAATGACAACGAGGATGAACAGGACAATGATGATGCAACGGAAGAAGATATTAAAGTAGACATACCAGAGATTTCAGCTAATGATGAAAACCAGGAAATATTCGACGAAACTCGTAACATCCTTAATGATGAAAATAAAGAAGGGAATGACTTTGCTGATAAAGTAGATGAAGTTGAAAACGAAGATAACGATGATTTCTGGGAAACTTTTTTTGACGTCGATGACACTGTTGAAAATGTTAAAGGTTCACCAGACAAAGCCGACGAAATAAAAGATAACGCAGAAGAACCAGTCGACACTGTTGTTTCCAATGAGGATGTTAGTAAAGATGAATTAGATAAACTTTTAGAAAAAATTGAAAACATTCAAGATGAAGAATCTAGTAAACTATTTGATAGCGATAGTGACGAAGTTAGGGACATGCAAAAAGAAATTGATCAAATGCTTGATAGCTTAAATGATTTCCAAAATGAAAATCACGATAAACAACCCATTAAAATTGAAGAACCACAAAAAGATAACGTAGATTCCACAAATGTTAAACAAGAAAATATTGAATCAATTGTTTGGGATGATTCTTCAGTAGAAACAGCAGATGAATCACAACAAGCAGACGGCAATGAAAAGCTTACCAACGCAGTTGAAGGCAAGGATGAAAAAGATGACGCTAACAACCAAGATAATGAAGAAGAAGATACATTTGATAAAGTGTATGCAGATTTGGATGACGACTTAAAAAAATTGTTTGAAACTTGGGATAAGCTTAGCAATGTCGATGAAGACCAAAACGATGATGTTTCGAGGGATGGCGATGATGTACTGGAGTATGAAGCGAAATACGGAAAACCGTTCAGAGAGGATGTTGTTTTATCCCAAAGAGAAGATTATGAAAATATCGACGACAGCAATTTGGATGACATTTTTTCAGATATCTTTGATGATAATAACGAAGATCTCGTAGAAAATGACGCTACCGACAAACTATTCCTCGACGCCAATGATGTACCTAAAGAAAAAGAAGAACCAATATTTTACAATAACGATGGACTTTTTGATGAAAGCGAATCTAATCATCGTGAAAATGCCGAAGATGATAACGATTCAAAATCCGACGATCATTTTGCATCAAATGAAGACAAGATCCAAAACGAGAAACCAGATGAGGCACAGAATCCTAAACCAGTTGATAACAAAATGGAAACTTCCTCAGACAAAATTAATGTTCAAGATTTAAACGCAAGACAATACGACGATCTGATGAAACAGTTTTCTATAGTTCATAGTGATGATTTGGACATAGAATCTGAAGACTTTGGGAAGAATGTTGTTCCAGTTCATATACATCTGTCCGTCGATGAAGCGACAACAATCACATCTCCAGGATTCCCAAATAATTATCCTGCGACCAATAATATTATAGACTGGATATTGGACGGAGAAGGGCAGGGTATTGAACTAAATATCACAACTTTCAATGTTAGTGGTACTTTGGGAGATTACCTGCTGGTCATTCCAGGTAATTTGAAATTTCTATTTTGTATTAACACCCTCATTTGTAAAATCTCCTTGGTGGTTTTATAGGCCTTTGTATTCAGACATGCAGGTTTTCTTCCACTATTAGAAGCAGTCAGTAAAATTAAAAGTCACTATCCATCCTCACTAATATTTACTCCGCATACTCTGATCCGAAGTTCTCAGCTACTACGAGATCCCGTTGTTCCCTATCTTGTGAGATCTCTGACCAGCAGCTGACTTGAAGCTCTCGAAGCTCCTTCTCCACCGCTAAAATAATTTCTGTACCCTTTACATAAGCTCTTATTACACTCTCTCTCTTATACTGAGCGACAAGGGCCTGCCCTGTCGTTGCAACAGCTTCCATACACCTTTTCTTCCCTGATTTCTTACACTTCTGGTACGACGCACCATTGCCCCATGTAACCAATCTTGGGTCGACCCACCCCTCTGTCTATTCCCTTCGATTTTTCCCTCTATTATTAATTTAATTATGTCGTTATGTCACATAATATGACCGACACAATTAGCCCGGTTTGCTATAGTGTGCATAATTTTCCTTTTTCCTTTACCAAATCCACTACTACAACATTCGTCCGTTTCTCCCTCCAGCTAACTTTCACCACCACCAAATTTCGAACACTTTTAGATGTTTGTTACTTATCCTTAGATTTAGTGTACTAATTAGACAGAGTACTGTTTCTCTCTCTCTCTCTTCTTCCGGTTACTTCTGTTTACAGGATCCAAATCGCAGACTAACCGTACTTTACAATTTCTAATGATTACTCAGGTGGTATCGACACAGACAACAAGGACGGATTGATATTCTCGCATTACCTGAACACAGCGCGTCGCTACCGGTTCACGGATGTGAACCGCATGTTCCTGCGGTTCGAGACGAACCAGGCCATGATGGGCCAGAGGCAAGGATTCGAGCTCACAGTCAAGATGATCGGTAAGTCGTTTATCTAAGAAACTACTGAAAAGAGACACTATTTCCTCGCAAGTTTCAGTTGAGACTGTTCAGAATAGACGATCACAGTTGACAAATACCTAGAGCGATCCATTAATTTTTAGTCAAATAGAAAATAAAAGATATATTACAAATGTATATTTACAACTTTTCAAGTAATACCCTGCAGCATCAATGCAGTCGACTGAACCAGCTTTCAAAACATGTGAAAAACTGTTATTGCGAAAACTCGAAAAAAAGCCGCCTAAATTGGTCTACTGTTTCGTCCGCAGTCATAAATTTCCTTCCCCGCAGAGATTTCTTCAACGTGGGGAACAAAAAGAAATCACACGGAGCCAAGTTAGGATTGGTAGCAATTGCACGCCCGAATGGGTTAAAAAGTCCATGATTCTGGCGGCCGTGTGAGCGGAGCGTTGTCTGGGTGAAAAATCATACCACGCGTTCCGCTCCTCGGATGATCGTCACTCAGCTCCTGGAAGGCTTGTAGCAAGCAAACCTATACCATTGGCTATTAACTGTTCTTCTTCGATCTTCTAGTAGAATTACGACTACAGACCCACTACGGCGGAAAAAAACGGGAACCATTTTTTTGTTGACGCTTCGTCCGTAAACATCCTTAGTGGGTAAATCGTCTTCTTCAAAGACCCATTCTATCGATTGCTGTTTCGTGAGCGGGTCGTAGCTGTATATCCAACCCTTCTACCCTTAATATGTTTTCCATCTTCCCCGCTTTTTTGGTTTGGTTATCGATGGCTGCTCGATTTTGGCTGTCAACTTCACACCGGTTCAAATCCAGACAGATCCATGCAGATCGCATCTGTTGATCTAAACTCGAATACAGATCAACGGTCCTTCGAGCCCAATTACGAAACAGTCCATCCCAAACAATATGGGCTGACAACAAACCACCATGTTTTAAAAGCTGACTCTTTCTTTCCAGCGCCTATCCCCGACCCTGAACCAGAGCCCGAACCGGAAGGCTTGCCGTTCCCAGAAGCGAGGTTGACCGTCAACCTTGGAGTCGCCAGTCTTCGAGAGTTCCTCGACGTTAAGGAGGAGTTCAGACAACTGGTCGCTGACATGGCTACCATGTACATCCACAACAACGATGTTGACATCGGACTGAACAGCACGTAAGTTTTTTTAACCATTTTTTATTTAAATTAAGCATTTAGCAAAAGAGCTTACTTCAATAAATTAGAAAGAGTGGTTGATACATTTTTCGGCGAGCAGGATTTGAACCTGCGACCTTGCAGTGGCAGTGCTCTAACCGAGTCTAACAAACTGAACTATCTGATCCTGCCGGCTTTAAATTAGTCAACCCTGTCTCCGTGTACTGTCTGTATAGAGGACGTAACGATATACCAGCTTTTGTCCAACTAAGCTTATTTTTTAAAAAAGAAATATTTTTTTGAGTAAGGAGTCATGGTTGCCCTACTGCTGGGTAAAGGCCTCCCCAAAGCCTTTCAATATCGCCTCGTCTTCGTTATAAGGACCTAGCTGAAACTTAGAAATCATTCTGAGTCCTGTTTTCGTATCAGATAATTACATAACATTCAGCTGTGCGTGTGGGATCCAAAGTAAAACATGGCATTCTCAGAACACCTTATCAGCTGAACCTGAGCTTTCGTCCGATGCCTACTACCTACGGGTATTATTATACTAAATCCCAGACGTCAAAATATAAACATTTCCTTACTTATCGCCTCGACAGTCTGACTCGCCTATTAATAACTTAGTGGGTATCTTTGTAATCGTATTCCTATAGTATCGTGATCTTTTTATGGGTGGATAGATTGTCATTGCTTTTCCCATGTACAGGTTACTTCGCGATGTTTTTTAACGTTAGAAAAATGCGAATTATGTCTTCTCTTTGAATTTGATCTGATATTTTATTGTTGGGACTTACAAGAAGAGTAATTTTAACCCCCGGACGAAGAGGCGTGTTTAAAGTTTTACGTTTTACGCGTAGGTATGTATGTGCCTGTGACAATCGATGATCCAATTTGAACGTCTTTTTTTTATTAAACAGAAAATTTTATCGAAAGTGTTATTCATGTCAGCCATGTCAGATCAAAACTGGTGCAATGGTTTCCAAGATCTTGGATTGTCTTCTGTGTCAACTCAAATCTCATAATCCGTTTATAGGACCATGTGCCATTCTCACATTTGAAATCTTAATGACCTGATGATGACCAGGAAAGATAAGGGGATTTGCAAAATCATAAATCTTATTGAGTTATTAGACAAATAGTTGTTTTATGAAAATTAAAAAACACTATGCAATTTTACAAATTAATACTTTAAGATCACAAAAAAGCAGCTTTACCTACTTATATCTACTTAAATCAATTCCAAACATTATAATTATTAAGATGACTTCTCAGTTACACAATGATAAATCTATAATAATATTAAAGCTAAAACTAAAATTAAAGATGAAAAGTTTGGGTTAAGTCCCCCACATCCGGCAGTGTACCCAACAGACTGGCTGCGTTGCCACGTTGGATAGCTAAGCTAAGCTGGGCCAAATAGGAGCCAGATCTTGGGTCTTTTGACGCGTCCACTAGGCGCTTTGCGAGGTCCCAATGTTTCAACCCCAAACGGCTCAAATATGTATGTTTCACCCAGATTAGTATATTTGCGCCGTTGTAAACCATAATAATACTCAGAAATATTTTCGTCTATTATCAAAAATAATACTCGTACCTAAGTAAGAATATTGACAAATACTTTAGTCATACATACTGGTATTATAAACAATGTATATATACCTACCATATAGAAATTGCCTTTATCACAGTGCTACACGAGTATGATTATAGTATTTGTCAATATTCTTCCGTTTTACGTAAACCTATCTTGTGTACATATTAAGTAAATTAGATATAAGTACATATAATACTACGATAAGCTGTCTAGTAATAAGTCCTAATTTTTCCTTTATTATTTATTGGTTTTGGTTTTATTAGGATTTCATTTCATTTATTTCATCATCAGCCTATTAATGTCCCCACTGTTGGGGCACAGGGTACAGGCCTCCCCTTGCACAAGGGGGTACGGGCCATGATCCACCCAGCGGGCCCAGTGCTGATTGGTGGATTTCACACGCCTTCGGAAACTTTTAATTACCTCTGACATGCAGGTTTCCTCACGATGTTTTCCTTCACCGTTAGAGCAGTCGGCAAATGTACGTAAGTCTTCGAAAAAATCCGAAAAACTCATTGGTACTCGTACATGGCATGGTTTCGAACTCGGACTAACCGCATGGGAGTCCGGCCTCCTAGCCACTAGGCCACCGACGCTCTTCATTTATTTAGTAACCATAAATTACAAGTCATTATAGATTATTATAATACAATTAGTGTTACAATGTAATTTTACCCATTAGGGTGTAGCTACACAAAATATAAACTATCATCACAAATACTGCATTAAAAATGAATAAATTATTGTTTCTAATGAGTTTATTCAAAATAAAATAACACTAAAATACATACTTAAGCTAAAATTACAAAATACAAGTAAAAGACCCGGCCCAGGTCGCTCCCTGCAGGGAGTATCCCGAGGAGGCTGGCGGCGTTGCCCCGCTGTATGCCGAGGCTTATACGCTGAGCAAAGTAGGGGCCATCCTTCTGGTCCCGGGATGTCTCTACGAGGCGCTTGGCTATGTCCCCGTAGAGGCAGTGGGTTCCAAGACCCCCACGGCCCCAAATGAAAAAAATCCCATGTCAAATTTATAGTTTTATATCAAACTTACACTAAATATTTGAATTAAGTTATTCAACAATTAATCAATAAAGAAGATGACCAGCTATTTCAACACAAAATATAAAATTTTATCATTAATAAAAATACAATTCATATGTACTTATCCAAGTAGATGTACGATTAACTGAGTAAATAAACCACATATTTATAACGTTAATTTTAATTTACGACCGCTTCGTAAGGTGCTATTGTTGAAGTCAAAGAAGCGGCACCAGATACTGTCAACAGATCCATCACGTATTCATTTAAAATACTCTTTAATTCAGGTAGGTTATACTTACACAGCGGCTGTGGTAGGTTATAATTAAGAGCGTCGGTGGCGTCGTGGTTAGGACGTCGGACTCCTATGCGGGAAGGTCCGAGTTCAAAACCATACAATGTCAAATTCAAATTCAAATTATTTATTTAACCTAAATATAACATGATACACAAAGTTACCTTGGGACCCCACACTAGGCTAAGCCTGTCCCGTGGGGACCATTACATTATTAACCAGGAATTCAAATACGGCTTACAGTACATACTCTAAAACTTTACATTGGTATGAATTAGAAAAAGAGATATTGGGGAATGGAGGGAAAGAGAGAATGGACGGGGAGGAATATGTGATTATGGGTGTGAGTGTGTGTTGTATGTATGTGAATGTGTATCAGTGCAAAGTGAGTAAGTGAGTGAGTGTAGTCAATAAAATGAGAGTGTGTGTTGTGTGATATTGTGATTGGAGTGAAAGATCATTAAACACAAGAAAGTTAAGCACTATAACAGACTTATTTTTCTACCCTGAGTAGAGTTTCCATCTCTTCATAATTCAGGGTTGCTAATAATTTTGTAACTTTGACTTTGGCCGCACGCATGTTACCAATAAGTTTTTCGGTTTTTTCGAAAGAGTTATGTACATTTACCGACTGCTTTGACGGTGAAGGAAAACATCTGAGATAACCAGTTTGTGAAATGGGGAAGGCAATGGTAAACCACCGCATTAAATCTGCCACGAGAGTCGTTCTATGTGATTAATTCCACGACCCTCAGCGATGAGGAATACGACTTGGAAGAAAAGAAATACTGACACAAACTATTTTCTAACAAATTTCGTAACATAGCGTTGCCTACGTAAGTGTATTTAACAATACAGTAGGTATGTAACTGATTTATTAAGTAACTCATTGTAGGTATGGAATGTTAATGATGATTAACTATTTCAACATTTTTGTCATTTCAATTAATTCGTCCCAAATTAAGAAATCGTTCGTGCAAATCTATAAGGGATTATTTTATTTATTCAAACAATTACAGAAGCAAGAGCAATATAAAAGAAATGTAGAAATAATTAATTTAATAATGTACACAAAAAAAATAATTAAATATAACTTATAAAATGTCTTAGATTAGGCCCGTGTGGTAGGGTACCGAGGATGCTGGCGGCGTTGCCCCGCTGGATCGCTATACTGATCCTTTGGGCAAGATAACCGCCAGCCCTTGGGTCCCTCGTCGCATCGAACAAACGCTTGGATAGCTCTCGGAACAGTGACCAAGCTCCAGGGCCCCAAGGACCAAGGGTCTCTACACCAAATGCAACAAAGTTGTAGTAAAATCTAGTATATAAAAGTTTTGAATCTACTTCAGCCTACTAATGTCCCCACTGTTGGGGCACAGGGCCTCCCCGGCACGGGCCCAGTGCTGATTGGTAGATTTCACCTTCCTTCAGAAACTTAATTTCCTCAGACATGCGGACCTCACGATGTTTTCCTTCACCGTTAGAGCAGTCGGTAAATGTACGTAAGTCTTCGAAAATACGGAAAACTCATTGGTACATGGCACTGCACGGTTTCGAACCCGGATCTCCCCACATGTGAGCCCGCCGTCCTAGCCACTAGGCCACCGACGCTCGAAGATTTGAATACCAAAGATTTTGAAAATCAGCCTATAGATGTAGATTGCTCGCTAGAGAAGTTCTATATGGAAACGTCGTCAGCAGTTGGCGCATGCGATGTTAGCATTTCTCATACATTAGTCGGGCATTGAAGTGTCAAATAAGAATAAGAATAAGTTTATTTGTGTTGTAAGATTACAAAGGTTTCATAGTCCATACACCAGTAGGAACTATATAAAATTAGTGAGCAACAACTTAGTTATAATAAACGCTGACCTCCGAACTAGGAAGTTCCTGTATCTCGGAGGACAGATCTCTTCTGTGACCAGTGCAAATGAACATGTAACAGAACATGAGAAAATAAAAAACTGACAAAATTTGAAAGTAAGAAAAATAAAGGTTAATGTAGGGGGTGGTGGGAATGCATTGTGTGTGTGTGTGTGTGTGTGTGTGTGTGTGTGTGTGTGTGTGTGTGTTTGTGTGTGTGTGTGTGTGTGTGTGTGTGTGTGTGTGTGTGTGTGTGAAGAGAGAGAGAGAGAGGATAAGTGGGCGTGTTAGTACAAATGTATGGAACTATTACTTATGTGCATTTGCACAAACCCTTTAGATCGTTATTATCATTCTAACTAAAGGAATTCTGTTATATAACTATGCTTAAGTAAACTAATATATTTAGTTTTACATACTCTTATTTCAGTCATACTAAATATAAAGGAATTTCAATACAATGTTATGTCATACAAACAACTTACTTACGTAATCTAATGCTTCATTGTATGTAAGTAACACAGAACATTAAAATCACTGTAAACTGACTCTTAATTGACTCAACGACCTACAAGGAAAAATAAATCAAACACGCCAAACACCCACTGGTTCTAAAAATATCTTTTATTTGAAACCAGAGTGAAACTAACCGTGGGCAATACAATGCCATTATACTGGGTGTAATAAAAACGTCCTATAGTCCCGAAAGAGCGGCGTCCATGTTATATACATACATACATATACATACATAACTGGACAACTTTTACTATGCGTCAAACTCTGAAATTGAAAACGTTTATTTAGCACTGTAAACACCAGAATATAGAACACAATACAGAAGTATACAAAGATTAATACATTCAGCACAAAACATCCGGTGCGGTACAGTGCCAAAAAGGGTACACCAGCTCAGCATAACGCTGAGGCAAGCCACAGCGCTTATTTTCAGATGGCCCCTCAGTGACTGCACGGACGAAGAAAGCAACAGTGTGAAATAGCGGAAAAAATCAGCTGTTCCATACAAAAGCACCTACTCCAGTAATAATTTAGTGTGATATTGATATGTCTTTGGGCGACAGTGTCCATTTACAATCAGGTGGAATCTGCTCTTCATTTACAAAAAAAAAAACGATGGGCATTTCTTAAAACCTGTGAAAGCACTCATCAAACTGATCAACTTTCCCAAAAAACCAAGGTCGAAATATTATATTAACTTTTGGGGTCCCACAGGGTTCACAATTTCACATACAAATAATGGAGTCACGTGACATTATTACCTATGACGTGTTCCGATTCGACCTGTCTGTTTACGTCACTTTGACCTAGTTTAGTAATTGAAGCACGCTGCACAAAGGTCACTTCCTGAAATAAGGAAAAGGTCACTTATATGAAAGTGAAAGTGACAAAGTTATTATTATAAAGTATTGACATTGTTATTCTTTTAGTTTAGAGGAATGGATAGTTAAACACATGAGAAAAAGTTCAAAATAACACAATAAACAACACAACTGGATTAGAAGAACACCCTACGCGCATGCGTGAACGAAAGCTCCGCACATGCGCAGTCAAAACGTCAAATCTATTTCAGTAGTCCAAGCGTACGTGCGGGATAAGCTTACAGACCAAAATCGCTTTAAAAACCAAAAAATATATAACCGTAACGTAACAAAACCAATATTATATTTTAAATTAGCTCAGTGCTTGTGTTCAATATTAAATTTGTTAATAAATTAAAGAATTTTAAGTAATCTAATCGCCTGCAGTCCCATTAAAATTTAAACGAGATAAACATACAGTGAACGAATGCGGCATTGCGACAGAATCGATGCAACCAGTATTCCCTGATGCCAAACCTAAATAGTGTCAAATTTACCCAAAATGGAACCTTTAATAGACAGAAACAACTTTGCCATAAGTGCTATGGTGACTGTAGCAATGCAGATACTATTCTTCACCATAGCCTCGCTCTTCCAAACCGACAAGGTGACGGATTTCACTGGCGGAGCTAACTTCATTATCATCGCTTTGCTCACATTCTTCTTAGGGCAAGGCTCCAGCCATCTCAAAAGCTATGACAGCAGACAGCTCATGGCCACAGCCTTCGTGTGCTTATGGGGAGCAAGACTATCTGGCTACCTGATCTACAGGATCTACCACATAGGTAGAGATAAGCAATTCGAGGATCGCAAAAGCAATACCCTGAGGTTTGCTGTATTCTACACATTTCAAGCGGTATGGGTGTATGTAGTCAGTCTGCCAGTTATTATTATAAATTCTCCACATCATTCGTACCCGAAATCTCCTAAAACGATGACGACTTTGGACTCCGCTGGAGCCGGGATCTTTGTTATTGGATTGTTGATAGAAACCTATGCCGATTTGCAAAAGTTTGCCTTCAGACAAGAGCCTTCTAACCAAGGGAAGTGGTGCAACGATGGACTATGGGGCCTTTCTAGGCATCCGAATTACTTCGGCGAGGTGGTTCTCTGGTGGGGGATATTCATAATATCTCTGAATGTTATCGAAGGCGTCGAATGGGTTGCAATATTATCGCCATTATTCACGGCGGCTATCATATTATTCTTATCTGGTATACCGCTGCTCGAGCGATCAGCGGACGAAAAATACAAAGATAACCCAGATTATTTGTATTATAAGGCGTCCACGTCACCGTTGATACCGATACCTCCGGCTATTTACGTCGAAGTACCTAGGTTTCTCAAGTGTATATTGTGCTGTGAGTTTCCTATATACGATTCTACTGGAGAAGAGTTTCCTGCGCCTACGATTGTAACTGAGACGACCAGTATCTCCATGGTGCAGTCTCAGACATAGCTAACACATGCCGCGCGTGAGCTCACCGCGGCTAAGCACGACTCCAATCAGACCAAAGGCCAAAACCAACAGAAGCAGTTGTGATACACGGCAGAGGAGAAGCCTCTAAAGAAATTGCCAAATTCATTGCCACTAAAACAAAACAATACTGTAGATATGAACCTTTATAATAGTTATATGGAGAACGTTAGGAAAAGCAGAAGAGTTGCGTTAGACTTGTTGAACGATACAAAAGATATTTATGACGGAATCTCAGTTGAGAACACAGTCAATCCTGTTAAAGTAAAGAGTAACAGTCCTGATAACGATATAGAATTAGAAGCAGGCCCTAGTACTAGTAAAGAGAGGCCTACAAGACCAACAGAGTTTGTTAAATATGGTAAAATAACTTTTAACACTACAGCCATTCTGCACCACTATCCTCAAATTCCAAATAAAAACTGTACAGACTGTTCGCCCCAAGTTAATGTAGCCACTAAGAAATCGGACCTAAATCTACCTGTAGGGGAAGTGCGGATAGACAATAACAACGATGTAAAATCTGAGAATAAAGAAACTAAAATAACGATAGAAGAAGATATCGATACAGATAACAACAACAGACTATCGAAAACCAAGAAAGTTGTCAAATCAGACAGTAATAAAGTTAACTGCGTTGTCAAATCCGACAATACAATAGAAGTATTAAAGAATCCTATTAAATTTACAGAAGAAAAACTTGTATGAGGTTTGGAGATACAATTTTTTTCTATGCACTTTCTACTGTGTAGACTTTGGCATAAAATGCGAAGGCCTGCGAGAGTGAAAACAAACATATCGAACTATGAAATGCTGTAGCTGTAACTGTAAATAATATATAAAAGACTGGAGATGATATATAAAGAGTATGTTAAGAGAATATAACAGATATTCGATCTGAGAAAGGAAAAGTTTATTGAATAAAAATATTCCTCGTTCTTATGATAAGAAAATGAAGCTATGTCGTTGTACTAAGATAAATAATATATAAATAAATGTATTGTTTTATCCAAATACTAATAGTTCCAAAATCCGTCTTGATTAGAATAATGTAGCAATATTATATACAATAAGGAAATTAAAGTTACACAACAACGAAGCAGTGAAATTTCATGGTGAGTATAAATAGATAGTTATTAATATACATCGTTATGATACATGCTTGCATACTGACAAAGAAAGTGAATTTATCAGAGCTATGAGCCAAGCTGTTGGATAACGCCTTGAACTTCAGCATAATCGTTTTAAAGTAACATCAAAAATAACTCTATATGTATTTGATTTACTTAATTGAGGAGCAACCAAACCTTGAATCAAAAAGAAAATCGGGAAGTTGTGACATTTGTTACCTTTTAATATTATTTACCATTCTACGTATTCCTACATGTCCACTTGTTGGTAAAAGATCAAAGTCATTCATAATCACTTTTTTTTAATCTTTTATTTTTATTCTCTGGACATCTTTAACTACCTACACATACTCGAGGTTCATTAAAACTATGAACAGTTTTGATATACTGTGCGAACATTTTAATTAGCATTTCGTTAATCTCATTTTTATACATAATATAATGACCTCATTTATTTTATTTTCATTACAGAATGAAACTATATCTTTCGACAACTCAGCTCGTGAAGATGACGATAAAGATATATAAAATGGTAAAACTCGTATGATATTTTCAAAACTGTGCATTAGAAAATTTATATTTTCATATATCTACATTATCGTAAATCACATAAGATAATTTGTTATTATCAGTCTTTGTAATCCACTAATCGTGTAAGACTGATATTGGCTTGTAATTCGTTAATAGATAACATACGGTTTCGTCGCCGTTCACTCAATTGTCATTATAAAGAATGGTAACATTATAATGGATAATAAAAAAGGACATTAAAAAGTCTGTCACAATTTAAATAAATTGTCAGTCAAAACTTGTATGACTCAAAACTAAACCCGCATTTGACTTCAATCTCACCTTACTATAAGTGACGATGAGGCCGAAAATAAGCACCCAAAATCTTAAAGTACAGACACTAGAAAAGTGTATTAAGTTAATCTACATAAACCCCAAAAGAGAAAAATATACCCTAAATCTGGAAAACAAATATTCACTACAGTTATCTTTCTTCAAACAAGGATGAAATATTTCATCGGTCGACTGCATTTCCAAATGCTAAGGAAGTTCAGAGTAAAGGTAGCCAACAAAACGATGTAAATGGTACAAAAACGGAATGTAATGTAACTGTAAATGGTACAAAGTGTAGAAATGGTTTCCCATTTAAAGACAAGGGTTGGATTGCTGCCAAATGAAGCACCTCGCGATTGCATCTACTTGTTTGCAGTGCTAATAAATACGTAAATTTCAGTTGCTTAGCGACGCTGCGAATACAAAGGAAGATTTAACCCACTAGTGGGACAGTATCTCTATATAATGGGCTCGTGGTTGCTGTTTGGTGGGATCATCAGTCAGCCGTAATGCAGTTGCTTTTGGTCCCACTAATTTGGCCATAAACAATAACACAACATTTTCGGAACTCTACATTAATTGGGAAATAGAAAAAGCCAACATATGAGTATAATAATTAACGGGTAGTTTACTGATGAAGTAAAAATAATTATAAATTACTTATTTCACAATAAAGTCAATCTAATTTTTACCTTTCTCTTTAAAAAACATATATGGGGTTATATAGATTGTTAATAACGTCAGACATTACCATGTTTCGTTTGATCCATACTTTCTGGGACACCCTGTGTTGTAACTTGTGACTAAAGTAGCCAGTATCTGAAGGACTTCACTACACTTGGAAATAAAAATACAGTGGGACCATGAGCCGTAATCTATAACTATTACTTGTAGTCCCACTATGCAGTGGGACCACGAACATACATTTTCAGGCTAGTGGGACTACGAGTAATGATGGGACAATGTAGGTGGGACCACGAGTCACCAAGTAAAATTATATGAAAGATTTCTAATGAGAAATTGTTTATTTGTTGCAAGAATTATATTTGCTTACTAGAAAACTTATATCTTCTGTATGTTTTTCGTTCAAATCTTTTGGAATATATCTGATAACGTCATGGGTACACGAAATGTTATGATTACGAACAATAGCCTCCAAATTCATATACAATTCAATAGATAGGAAGATAAATGTAGGAGTTAACACATGCCTTGTTTTAGTATTATCATGCCATAAATGTTATATTCCTTTTCTATGTTCGCAAACCTTTCCCTGATAAATAATAAAGTATTATTTATCAGGGAAAGGTAGACTATGATAGAAAACAGCCAAGGATACCACCTTTACAGTACTATCTCTGATAGTAAATGACCACCATAATCTATTCATACCATACCAGTAACAACGTAGTCATTAATGACGCATTAACAACTGGAAAGAACTTTCACTCTTCTATATTTTTTCAGAAATCATCACCTTCCGTTAACTTGATCGATAGTTAGCTGATAATTAGCAAGAAAACTTCTTTTGATCTCATATCATCATCATCACCATCGTCTCCCAGCTCATTCCAACATGATCTACTACTGTTTTTCCAATATCCACGTCTTCTCAGATCAGCGGACCATTCAGTCATCTCCATTCAACTTATCCAAAACCATCTTCCTCCATTCCAGGTCCGAAGTGACCCAGATCACCAACGTCACCATCTGCAACATCAACTGGCCAAACACCACCATGTGTGTTGCTGTCAGGTTCGGGGTGCCACTGCAGCATGAAGACGACAGCCCCCCGAGACTGAATGAGGACGATCTGAGAGCCATGTGGTACACGTACGTCTACCGAGACCCCTTCGCGATTCGGTTGAGGAGACTGGGCATCAACGTGAGTTTTTATGGAATCTTTTCATACATACTTTCCCACTATATCCCTTGCGGTATGCAGGAATGGAGCGCCATGCTCTTGAATCACGCATGCTCGCCGTTGGGTTCGTCTGCTCTGAATATTAAAATCTATGAGCACTCTTTCAATCTTTAGAATCTTTTTATAGATGCTATAAAGTCATCAACAGTCAAACCAAGGTTTAATATTATACTTGGAATTTAATTCAATGAAGGAAGGAATGAGGCGAAATTGCATAAACGCGCTGGCGACTGGTGGGTTTTATTTGTATCGCTTTTTCTAGATCTTAGTCTCCTATTGCCAATCGCTGCACTGTATCGCAAACCAACACCACTTATAATCAATTGTTCGAAACCTCCTTAAAGTTGTCTTCCTTAAAATACATGCTATGCCTTTCTACATAAGGACGTCTTGCTACTCACAGTTAATTGCTACATCATTTAAATTCTGGTCAGTCTGACTGCTCATAGAATATATAGAAATGAAAATTTTAAAAACCACCGAGTTACCATTGTGTATATCCCTTCACATTTTCCTGGTCATCATTAGGTCCTCAAGGGTCCATATGCGGGAAGAGCTCAATGGCCTTATACCACCTAACCTACAGTTCCAGACATCCCATCGTAGATCGCCAATTTTTATGGCGGATCTGAATATAGGTACGAGTTGTTTCAAAACATGTTTTTAGGTGTTAGCGGGGTTTAGAAGAGCGAGGGAGTGGGGCATGTCTTCCTCCATACAGTGCAGCGGCCCGTAATCATCCCTCGCTCTTCTACATCCCGCTGACACCGAAAACAAATACTGAAACGCGACTCTTGCCTATATTCAGATCTGCCAAAAGATTGACGCGCTCTCTACTCTATAAAATGTCTACTGGCATATGCCAATTTCTTTCTTTTAAATCTTCTTCTATATCGTATTCCTCGTTGCTGAGGGTCGTGATCATTCTAAGGAATTAATCACATAGAACGACTCCCGTGGCAGACTTATTGGGGTGGTTTGCCATTGCCTTCCCCATTTCACACGCAAGTTTCCTCACGATGTTTTACTTCAGCGTCAGAGCAGTCGGTAAATGTACGTATTACGTAAGTAGAATAGAAAAGAAAAGAAAAACGTTTATTTGCTGGCTGCAGCACACACACACACACACAATTCCAACTATATATTATACTAGCGGCCCGTCCCTGCTTCGCACGGGCTTTAAACATTACATTTAGATTTGTTAATTTTAACACATTCATAATAATAATAATAATAATATAACACACATATTCACTCCTTTTTGTGTCGAGCTCCTAAAAAAGAGTAAATTAAAAAAAAAACCGAGTTACGCTCTACAACGCATAAGTAGCCGAATGGAGTTTATTTTTTCAAAGTTTTAAACTCGTGATATCTTTTGAATGGAATGTCAGAATCGAATAATTCAAAAAGTAATATAAAGGTATTGAAGCAGACTTAAATAATAAATCATTTATTTTGATAAGGTACAAATAAAGAGCTTTTTGTAGCGGTGGTATTTTAATTTCTTTTTTTTTTTATAAAAAAAACGCTTATTGTGACATGACTATAATAGGTAGAGACACGCTGCCGCTGATTTTTTTGTTGATAATGGTGTGTTCTAAAAAAATGTTATATATCATTTTGTTCTATCATCAATAGTTTTCGCAGCGTACGCGATGTAAGGAAGTTTTTTGATATTTTTTTACACTTTATCGTAATTTAAGTAAGGATCCCCATTTTTTTTGAAAATGAAATATAGCCTATGTCACTCAGGAAAAATGTAGCTTTCCAACAGTGAAAGAATTATTCAAATCTGTTCAGTAGTTTCGGAGCCTATTCAATTCAAACAAACAAACAAAAAATCAAACCTTTCCTCTTTATAATATTGGTATAGACAATAAACAAACAAAAAATCAAACCTTTCCTCTTTATAATATTGGTATAGATATGTCTTACGAAAAAACCGAAAAACTCATTGGTACATGACATTCCATGGTTTCGAACTCTGACCTCCCGCTGGGAGTCCGAGGTCGTAGCCACGACGACGCCACCGACGCTCTTAAATAAATAAGATTAGATAATGTAAATAAGGCTTTAAGCTACCATAATATAATAAAATAAATGAAACCCCTAATTTTCCAGGAGTTCGACGTGCCCGACGACAGCCAAGTGATGATGCTGTGGCTGGTGGTGGCTGGCGCAGTGCTCATCTCAGCCGCGATGCTGGCCGTCGCCCTGTGGCGGTTTAGCTGCTTCGACAACTACACTAGGTATATGTTATCTTCTTGTCCTAGAATACTACCAACAACCTAATCTTCATTCATCATCATCAGCAGCAGTCCACTCTTCTAGTCCACTGCTAGACATAGGCTTCTCCCAGACTGCGCCATTGGGCTCGATCTTCGAAGCTTTGAAATTCAACCTGTGTAGATTGCTCGCTAGAGAGGTTTTATATGGAAACATTTTGGCGCATTTTCCCATACATTAGTCGAGCATTGAAATGTCAGATATATGGGACTATAAGTGCATTTGCACAAATCCTTTGGCTCGCTGTCAGTGCTCACATCATCATTCTAGAGTAGAGGGCGCTACGTTCGTTTCTGTGATAATTCTAATGAGCTTGGTGTAGTGGTGCTTCAGCTACGTTGACAACTGTACCGGTAACCTATTGTTCTTAGAAAATAATGGGATAGTTTGCCATTGCTCTCCACATTTCACACACGTAAAATATAATTCCTATAGGCGACGGTGACCACTTACCATCAGATAGCCGGTTTCCTCGTCTGCTTTCCTTATATAAAAAAACTTTTACCATTACTTTCTGAATATGCTCGTACTGTCGACCACAGTATACCATCTGTCAAAAACCTTCGATTAAATCTCAACCTTATGCCTGCGCAATATGATATTACATTTCAGATTCTCACATTTTGACGTTTCGGGTAGGTCGACTGTACAGAAGCCTGTGCCTCAGATGTATTATTCTTATTTCTGTGTTGGGGATTCTGTGTAGAATATTAACACCTTTGATAACCGAAACTAATTGTATGAGTGTAATTCCAGGATGCCAACGTTCAGCGACACAGACAGCGTGGCCAATGAGAAGCGAGGATTCGACCTGTACCCCACCCCCCATCAACCACTACCCCCCATGTACGCGGAGCCTGATTACAAATGGGACGACGACGGCAAGTTTGAAGACTCCACTAGAGGTAATAAATTTGAAGACTCCACTAGAGGTAATAAGTTTGAAGACTCCACTAGAGGTAATAAATTTGAAGACTCCACTAGAGGTAATAAGTTTGAAGACTCCACTAGAGGTAATAAGTTTGAAGACTCCACTAGAGGTAATAAGTTTGAAGACTCCACTAGAGGTAAAAAGTTTGAAGACTCCACTAGAGGTAATAAGTTTGAAGACTCCACTAGAGGTAATAAGTTTTGAAGATTCCACTAGAGGTAATAAGTTTGAACACTCCACTAGAGGTAATAAGTTTGAAGACTCCACTAGAGGTAATAAGTTTGAAGACTCCACTAGAGGTAAAAAGTTTGAAGACTCCACTAGAGGTAATAAGTTTGAAGACTCCACTAGAGGTAATAAATTTGAAGACTCCACTAGAGGTAATAAGTTTGAAGACTCCACTAGAGGTAATAAGTTTGAAGACTCCACTAGAGGTAATAAGTTTGAAGACTCCACTAGAGGTAAAAAGTTTGAAGACTCCACTAGAGGTAATAAGTTTGAAGACTCCACTAGAGGTAATAAGTTTTGAAGATTCCACTAGAGGTAATAAGTTTGAACACTCCACTAGAGGTAATAAGTTTGAAGACTCCACTAGAGGTAATAAGTTTGAAGACTCCACTAGAGGTAATAAGTGTGAATATTAAAATATTCAGACTAACATAACATAACAACAGATCATTCATTAATAAAATTAAATAGGTAATAATTCATTACATACAAAAAAAACCATAAAAAACTAACTATTTTAACTACTTCAGTATACCACTATCACACACTATCGCTTAAACGACACAACACAACGAATGTAGGTGATCAGTTCTGTTTAGTTTATAAAGAGTGTGTTCCAAAACCGGTTGAAAATATTCACGTTGACAATTCTATCCATTTCTTTAATATACCTACATATTTATTTATGTATAATATATCATATTACTTTTATTTTACTATATTTACTGTATATTAAGTAATAGTAACCTTTTTCATATCTTCACAGTACACTGTCGCTAATCTCTTTAATGTCCAATTAACTTCAGAGGTTGTATGGACGAGATCGCTTTAAGCGATAAGGCCGCCTTTGTACATATTGTGCTATTATTCCTGTAGTTTTTACTTTTCCTGATTTTATGTACAATAAAGTGTTTCTATCTATCTAAAAAAACATTAAAAAAATATATAAAACTATATATTATAAAACATTTGAATTTGACATAGGTCAATTTAATATTTATATTAATATGGGATTGATTTTTAATTTAATTTAATTTAATTTTTACTTATTTTTTTAATTTTAATAATTTAATTTTTCATGTGTGAAATTGAAATTGTAAATGTTGATGTATGATTAATACAAAATAAATAAATGATATATGATATTTAAGAAATACCCGACTAACAGTTAATTCGTTAGAAAATATATTTAGAATAGAATAGTTGGAATATATTTTTATGGATAAGAACAAAAAGGAACGAATGTATTATAAAGAACAAAGAACAAAAAATTATGACTAAAAATGTAGAATTGAAACTACAGTGAGACATTTTAAATATGTGATTACTCACTGATGAATAATTCGTAATGAATCACATATTGAAAAGAAAAAAAAAGATTTTTTAATACTCGTAAATTTATTTACTCTATATTTGTTTTAGGCAGATTTAGTCACTGGTAATATTTAATAAGCTGGACAGAGAGAGTGACAAATGAAGAGGTACTGAAGAGAGTAAAAGAAAAGAGAAACATCTTAAAGGGAAAATAGAAGGGGAAATATGGTGGGCCACCTTATACGACACGACGAATACATAAGAAACCTTATAGAAGGAAAAGTTGAAGGCAAGCGGGGAAGAGGAAGACCGAGGATAAGCTACTACGATCAAATCAAAGAGAAGGCTGGCGTTGCGTCGTATAAGGAGGTGCAGGAAAGGGCCCTAGACAGGACACAGTGGTGTTTAAGTACTACACCGACAAGAGCATAGCTCTTAAATTGAAGAAGAAGAAGATTTAATTATCATATGTGTTTAAGACCATGGTTGCCATTTGATATTTTGAAATATTTAAGATCATTAGATGTTGGTAACCAGTGACGTCTGTTACAAAACAAGACAGATTTTAAAATAAAATATTTATGTCTTTATAAAATCTTGTTCTCTATAAAATCCCTTTTTGTTCTTCTTCACAACATTATAATTTTCTTTTTGTTCTTCTTGATAAACTCTTTTGTTCCTATTTATACAACTTGTAAAATGCATATTTTGTAGAAAAATACTCTTGTGGTCTCAGCTGTAATTCAATTTTTCATTATTTTCGTGCTTCTTGGTAAACTTTCTTGTTCAAAGTCAAAGCGTTTATTTTTTAAATGGATCTTCGCAGATACCCTTTCGAGGCATTACATTTTATACATTTATTAAAATTAAAAAATATTAAAAAATTAAAACAATTATGATGTTCCCATTAATATTAAATGATTTAGTTCTAAATACAATAAAAATGACTCTTATACAATACAACTATGGTTTAATTTCCAGTGGACATGGGCGGGTTCGCCAACCGCAGTTTTGCACCGGATGAGCTGCTTGACCTGGACTCTGATGAGGAGGGGGTCACCGACCCTCGGGACAGGTCAGTGACCTCACACGTACAACATGTTCTACAGGGTGTAACAAAAAACCCCTATAGAGCCGATAGTGGGGTGTTCAGTATCCATAACTAAACAACTTTCACTATGGGACCAACTCTGGAAGCGCGAAAAAAATCAACTATTCCATACAAAATTTCAATACACGACCGAAATGTATGAAACAGCAGATTTTTTTCGGGATTTGGCTCCACAGTAGAAAGTTTAGTTATATAGGATATTTTTTATTTATCACTAAACTCACATTTGACCTCAATCTCGCGTGATGGTAAGCGACGATGAGGTCGACAGTGGAGCATGGGGGTCTAGTTCAATTACTCACTCTGGCCTTGAAGCTTATAGGTTTAGGGAAACACAGACCCCGCAGAAATTTGGTAGTAGGAAATATGCACATCATATAGTAACTTATACTAACTGCAGTGGTAAGAGCGTCGGTGGCACAGTGGCTAGGGCACCGGACTCCCATGGATTCAAAACCTTTTACGTAAGTCTTCGAAAAATACGAAAAAACTCATTGGTACATGGGGCCTGAGTGGTCCAGGTTCGAAATCACGCAGTGCCATGTACCAATGAGTTTTTCGTATTTTTCGAAGACTTACGTACATTTATCGGCTGCTCTAACTGTGAAGGAAAACATCGTGAGGAAACCTGCGCACTGAGATGACCAGTGTGTACAATGGGGTAGACACAACAAATCCTCAAGGGTCGAAGTGCAGCTGGGTTATTCCCGGCCCCCTATCGTAAGATAAGATAACTCGAGTGGTTTATAGATGACTACTTTTCAATATTATTTGCCATGCTGTATGCTTCTGGAATAACAAGAGCTGTATATTTCATTCACTAAAGCCAGTGCTTATCATGTAGAATGTACAAGGTTTGCAGATGCTTATTTCGTAGAATTTACAACGCTAAGTGGAAAAGATAAAATCTTAGACATTCTTATTTATTACTTACTAAACCACTACAGTGACCTAACAAATGCTTGATTTGTAGAATAAAGAAAGTTTGCAGATGCTTGTTTTGTAGATATTAGTTTGCAGATGCTTGTTTTGTAGATATTAGAAGCCTAGCAGAGCTTTTAGATGTAATATCCGTGGAAAAAGGTACTAATTATGCTAATAATGCTTGTTTTTTTCAACAATTGCAGGTATACAACAGATGTTTAGCCGTTATATGTATATAGCCGCTATGTACTCCCTAACGCTTTATATAATGCTGGTATGCTTTATTATTTACGTTACTATATTAGTTATTTAAGCCATTTTAGAACTCATGCTTTATATCTGCCTCTTTTTCTATCATCTATATTTCTTAACATTTTCTATATTTTTTAGTCAGAACAAAATATGTATAATATTTTTTTTTAAATATTCCAGCAAACTATTTAAATCTATGGACCATTTGCAGGGCTTCTACTTAATCATATTACAAAATGATTTAAATTTGTATACCCACTTTTGTCTTAGTTTTAAAAATACCAGTTTATTCTATTCTCATGATACTCTGTCAGAATGTTTTAAAATAACCATTACAACTGGCCACTATCCACTAACTACATAACAAGGCGGAGGAGGGTAATAAATAAAATATATATTGTAAAAATATTAAACTTCAAAGTGAAATTAAACACATTATTGTATGTTTTCAGGAACAACCTGAGTCCAAGGGACATCTACCCGGTGTAGTGCGAAGGACCCGTTTCCACCTAGAGGTTTGCCCAAGGTATACCTCTGCTCTGATTTTATAGTCACATCTGATAAAATGGTTAAATTTAAAACTTTAAACTTTACTATATTTTAAAGTTCGTTTATAGAACACTTTTAACATTATACTCATTTGATTATAAAGTCAGAGCAAACGTACAACGTAGTGATTTTAGATATAAGTATATAGTATACTCCGTTTGAGATTCAGGTGTTGAGTTTATTGTGATATTTATTATCTTTTACAAGAACTGTTAGATACTTGACCTTAGATACTTATAGAATTTATTCTTTGTTCCTAATGAAGAACAAATTCATTATAAGAATAAAGAATTTGCAAATAAAGATTTTGTTCTATGCAATTATATAATTATTTCTACATGTTTAAAGCTGTATGAAGTATTATCAGTGCTTGTACAAGATGATAAAATTAAATATTAGATAAATTAGATATTAAAAACCTGTTGTAGTTGTACCTGGTTGTTATTTATATTTACTGTCATCAGTTCGAAAAATTTAAAATTTAGATATGCAAGTATTTTGTTTACTGTATAACTCTAAATTACAAATAATGTCAACTTAATTAATTACAATATGATAATAAAAAAACTAATTAGTAAAATGTCATACTATAACTAGGCAAAAATTATACAATATAACTTCAGTCAAACAGCCCCCCGCGAAGTGCCCCCTGGCCGAAAGTACCCAGAATACTCGCGGCGTTCCCTCGCTGAATGGCGAGGGAGATGCGCTGTACCAAAAAGTGGCCGGTACGCGGATCACCTCCTCTCTCCTTAATTCGCCTCCCCACAGCGCGAATCAGATCCTTGGCCTCGGAACCCCATGGTCCCGCGGTTTCAACTGCCAAAGGCACGAAGTCGTACATCGATTCCAGGTTGGAGTACTTTAGGTGCTTCCTCTGGGCCGCCGCCTCGGCAGCTGCACCTGCAGTCTGCCGAGTGCTGGCGAGATGGCAGGGCGCGAAAGTGCTAACGCACGTCGCGTCCCAGAGGAGACAGCGCCCTCTCGCCCATGGAATCAATGTAAGACCAAGAGTATTTTGTTTCGTAAATATTTCGTATACCTGTAAAATATTTTTAGCTCAGCTCGTAGTAGGTACAAACTTTGTGTTGTTATTTCGAATTGATAAAAGTAATTCTTCATAACATACTAGTGTAAAAATATATTAAAAGACGAACTTATAACGTTAATGTAAATGTAAAGTATACCAAACGTTGTGATTATTTGTAAACATTTTAACAACTATTGTAAATTATTGTCGTAAATCTTTTTTATTTTCGTTTTAGATTATTTTCTTTGATAATAAATTGGCAATTTTTTATTATTTTCGCTTTTTATTTCTACTTTCTAAGATACATTAATTTCGTACATCAGATACAAACATTATACTTAATATAATAGGTACATAATATTTGTCACAAACCTACAGTATTCCTTTAAAATCTATCAGTCCTATACATTTATTAATTTAAAATTCATTTAATATAAATCGTCACAAAATATAATTATATTATAAGTTATAATTAACATTGTATGTTATAATTTATAACATACGGGGGAGGCCCCTTGCCGCTCCCGATGCAAAGGTGCCCATAACGCTTTACATACATTATTAAAATAATGACATATATCGGTACAAGATGTAAATGTAAAATCTAAGAAGTACAAAGAAGATAAAATATTCTCTCTTATTTTAGTCATTGAAGCAAAAATTGAAAGAAAAAAATAGAGTATGTCAATGTTAGTTCATTTATATTATATATAAAGCCATAATATACGGGTTGAGTTTCCTGGTTGTGTAACAGAGTTTAGAAAGGGTTGTGAAGATATGGTTTTCCTGAACATAAGTCCTATTTCTCCTACTCCATTTTAAAATTTTTATATCCTACCTACCTTGATATACCATATTATACAATACTGTTGTTTATTTATAACCTATAGGTATAATTTTATATAGTCTTATATTCAATGGTATGGTCAAGTTTAGCATTAAATAATTTTATTATTTAACGCATTGACTGCCTCTGTCCACTCTAGTTGTTTTCCTTACTTTATTCGGATGCCGCTGTCACAAATAGTTGAACATAGGTTTTACGTAGTACTCTGCTAGGTGCCTCTGTCCATTCTGCGTGTCCTTATCACTTACGAAATTCAGAGTAGGGAATTCCATTTCTATGAAATACGTGTTTACGGCACCTAGCGGTAGTCAATATGGACCAGCATAGATGTTCAGGGCACTGAGTATTGTAATTTTTTGAACAACTATTGGTGTTCGGGGCATACAGCTTTTTTATTAATTAGTGGCACCTGTAGTTTGTTTTCTAATTGGACAGGCAGTCAATGCGTTAAGTACCTATACCTATTACCATTAAAAATATGTATATGTAATTGTTAGATTATATATTTTTTCTTTTCTGTCAATAACTATTAGAAAATTAAAGATGTGTCACCTTGTTACCTGACATAGGTATAACTGTTGTATAGCGTAGAATAGGCATGTAAAAAAATTAAGTATTATTACGTAATATTTAATATTAGCTTTTTAAATAGATGCAAATATTTCAATAGTAACATATTTAGGTATCTTTTATCTTTTTACAACAACGAATAACTAAAGACCATTTTTTTTTCGTATTAAATTTTCGAAAAATGTGCTTTCTCATTTCGCTGTATTTTTAATTTATCTACTGAAAAATGTTACCTTGTCAAAGCGTTATTGTAAAGTTTTACATACGAGTAAGAAGGATAATTTTGGTATGAATATAATATCATATAAATCCAATAATGGCTACTACAAATTCGCTCTTTACTTTATAACATTATGTCCCCTTCAAAATATTTGCATCTAATAAAATGGCGCCATAGATTTATCCATAATTAAATAAATAAATCAGTTGGCTGTATGTAAGTGTACCTACTAAAACTGTTGTTCGAACTTATCTCTGTTCTTAGTTATAATAGATACTAACTTAGTCTCAACTTTTTAAAGTAGAAGCAGTTTAAAAGTATAGATTTAAAATATAATAAAGTGCCCATTTATTAGTATTTAAAATTTGCCAAAATTAGATAATATTCTAAAGTCAATTTAGAATGCCAAAAATATTCTGCTTTTAGATGCCTAGGTAATAAAATCTTAGGTAAAACATAATGTTTTAAGAAAAAATAGATTTAAAAAAACCAGACTTAATACACAGTTTCTTTAAATAATTTTAAATACTTAACACAATATTACCTACTTGTATTTAAAAAAATCGAAAGGATTGTATAAAAAAGAACAAATTATATGGAAAAGAACAAATGTATAAAATCCTTTATACTTACATCATTATTATATTGAAATAATTAAAAAGGGGGGCAAAAGTTAATAACATACGAATATAGTACTCGTAGTATTACGAGTACCCACTATAATTTTAAATATAAAATAAAATTTTCATTTATTGTGAAAATATACTACTTATGACCCCCTTTTACCCCAAGAAAGATTTTTAAATGTTGTAAGTAGAATAATGAATTTGTGTTCATTTATTGTATGTAAGGGGGGTCACCAACATCTAGACCTCCAAATGTCAAACTCACCTGCACTTGGTGCATCCTGCCGATTAACGAACGAGTCCCTGGCGACCGACTAGTGGCGGTATAACCACTCTAATTATGGCTGGGTCAAAATACCAGAAGCACGATGACGGGCAGCAGCGTCATCGGGGCAAGCGACCCGGCTACTGCGATCGCCTAGCAGGCCTAGCGTGGCGATTATGGCATCACCTCCTATGGACAGCGCAAAAAGAAAACGGCCCCCAGTTCCCGGCCGCCCCACTATTCCTGGTCACGGTGGCGGCCATGGTAGCGACGATCTGCGTAAGGTGGCAGCGACTGGATGAGAAGAGCCGAAGATCGGGCTCAATGGCGCACCCTGGGAGAGGCCTATGTCCAGCAGTGGACTAGAATAGGCTGCTGATGATGATGATGATGATGTTCATTTATTGGTACAATAAATTGTACAGTCGGTTAGGAAAAATATTCAAAAAATCTTGTACGTAGGTACGTAAATCTATTCTCTGTTATAAAAAGTTTCTTCTTTAATATAATGTGTACTTACCTTGTATAAGTAGCAAAAATTACATCTTTTGCTGTAAAATCTACTTCAGAATTTAAAAAAACATTGAGGTGTAAAGTTAATTAACTCTAATAGGTAAGTCCTTGGGTAAAAATAAATAGTAAATTATAATATTAATTTATAAAATTAATTCCTATAATATTATAATTTTCTACTTCCAGCATTTGATCTTTATTTGCCCCATAGGTACTGAGCGTTGTTCAGTTATGGATACTGAACACCCCCCTTTCGGCTATATAGGGGATTTTTATTAGACCCTATATAGGTACCTAATCCAATTAGAATGCGTTTTGATGTGAACATGTTAATGGTAATATGCATGTTAAAAATGATTGGACACCTGAACTGCTCATCTATTTCTGACTCTGACGCTAACTGTACATTCTGTCCTCCCCCTATTTCCCCTATTTAATGATTGTTGTTTAATATTTAACTTTATTTTATGTAATGTACATAGAGAGAAAAGAACACCATTACATGCCATAGTTACCTAGTATATAATGTATGTATAGTATGTACGTATTTAAGATGTATTTCTATAATAATAGGCAGAAATAAACGCCAAATATTTATAAAATTAGTTTTAATTTTATATGTTATTAATTTATGTAACTTGTAAATCAAGTTACATAATAAAACAGTACATTTCATGTTTACAGTTTACAGCGATCTCCATAACTCAGACTATACCTACAGGCTGTAACAACAAACCCCTATAGTTTACAGCGATCTCCATAACTCAGACTATACCTACAGGCTGTAACAACAAACCCCTATAGTCCCTAAAGGGGGGTTTTCTCTGAAATAGCGAAAAAAAAATCAGCTGTTCCATTCCTGTAGGTATTGAACAGCCGATTTTTTTTGCGATTTTAAAGTTGGCCCCATCTTATGATCTTATCTTATGATTGGGGGCCGGGAATAACCCAGCGGCACTTCGACCCTTGAGGATCTTTTGTGCCTACCCCATTTTACACACTGGTCATCTCAGTCGGCAGGTTTCCTCACGATGTTTTCCTTCACCACTAATGGTGCTGCTAAAGCAATCGGTAAATGTATGAAAGTCTTCGAAAAATACGAAAATCTCATTGGTACATGGCACTGCGTGGTTTCGAACCCGGATCACCCGGCCCAATAATGAAAGCTGTTATTGATACTGAACATACTCCCCCTTTCAGAACTATAGGGTATTTTTGTTACACATTGTACATTATAAGAACCAGTGGCAGATATTTTAACAGAGATTTTTATTTTCCTGGTCACGATTTATAAAAATTAGAGACCGACTGTACTGAAATCGGCATCCAACGCAAAATTACACAAAAGAGCCTTCAGTAGTCGATTACTATTTTTTAAGGACTGTGGATGGAAGTTATAATGGCCCTTAGCGAGCCTTCTTTCAACTCGTTTCAGAATAATTGCAAAGTAAATATTGACGGTCTCATTCCACCGTGTAAGTGGAGGCAAGGTAACACGAGGTGAGGTTCCTCGCAGCTGATAAGGCTGATAAGAATGACGTTACGGCTATTTCTGACCTAAGAATGTAGTCAGGTACCATCACGGCACACTGTCAACGTGAAAAGGTTAAAAATAAAACTTTTGCATGAGTATATGTATTAAGTATGTGGTTAGCAAAGTAACTACGAAAACGGGGTTCATATATAGGTCTTTTTTTTTAATTAGTAGCAAATATTTGGAGGGGGGTATGTGCTGATCATTTGTACCACTTTACACGAAAAAATAACCCTGTTTCATTTCCATACCAAATAAAGATAAATCCCATTATTTTGTGCCTTGGTGGCATAAACTCATCCATGTCGTTATGAATTAAACGAGATTCATTCACACTTCGTATTCTAGTATTAGAATAGCAATAACTAATTCATTTGTAGAATTTTCAAACAAACAATTTTGTCGTTTTTCTCGAAAATTTGAGAAATAATTTTTTTTTTCCCTATCTTTATTATATAACCTGTAGATGACACCCTAGAAATATTTGCCGCTAATAAAATAGGACCCTATATAATCACTTCGATATTTAGTTTTCGTAGTTAAATAATGAATACAAATCGTGTAAGTTTAAAATCTCAAAATCACAGGTTTTTTTAGAGCAATTCATCCCGCTACTGGGCAAAGGTCTCTCACTTTCCACCTTTCCCTACCCTGGTCACCTTCTGCCATGCCTTTTGGAAAGCATCGATCTCGTCCTTCACGGTTTTATTTTAAAGAGAAATGCAATACCAGCCTTTTGCCTATTTATTGCCGCAAAGCAGCAATGTTTGCATTGTTGTGTTCCAGTCTAAAGGGTAGGACAGCGTAATTATCGGCACATGAGGCACTCCATCTAAATCCTCAAGATTAGCAGCGCATCTAAAACTCCCTAATAACATTATAGCGCTATGAGCGACGATGATTACTTTCCATCATTCCCGTTTGCTTGTCTGCTCTCCTTACCTTTACATTAAATAAATAGAATTTTCAATTTTGCTCTACCATTGAATACCTACAGAAAAATACATTCACAAAAGGTACCGTACTAACATACAAAGATATAAGAACTTGGGAATAATTCTCCCCGTAAATTTTCCTGAAAATTTACATAGGTAAAATAAACAAAAGAGATAAACTGACTCAAAAGACAACAATAGAAAAAGATAAAATTCAAAAGTAAAGTATCTAGCAAAGACTAACTGACGCAAGAACAATGTTAAATGCACTGTAAACAATAGACATAAGGTGCTAAATGCTTGATCATAAATCAGTTAGCGATTAGCACGCACGAATTCGAACGAATCCTGCGCATTTACGAGTACTTAGTTCTGTTGCCGCAACGGGACATTCTGAAATTATTTTGGTCTAGGAACCCAACCGATGTAGCAAGCCGATGTGGCCATAAGTTGACCATTATAACCACACACATTTGCCGAAGGAATGATCAATGGGGGGAAAGTCGGTGACATAAATAGGTTGATGATTATGTCTATGATAGAAATGTACGAGTAGATAGATGTAAAATCATAAATCATTCTCCACACAGTAGATAGATGTAAAATCATAATCACATTCAACAGTTCATGTATACCTAACGATTAAGGTATCAAATTAGTGTTACAAAATCAAGTCAGTACAGTAAGCATAAAGTAGTAAGTACCTAAAAACGCAAACAATGTTAGCCTATTGTTCAAAGCTATAACAAGCAAGCAGTCAATAAGTTCTAAGGTTCAAATCCTGGTAAAAGATAAAATAGATTGATAGATACCCTTTATTGTTTGTACATAACTACAGGAAAAGTACAAATTACAGGAATAGTAGCATTTTAATGTATAAAGGCGGCCTTATCGCTTTTATCCAGGCAACCTCTGAAATATACCTCTGAAGATAGAGATACACTAACTATACCAAAACCCTCAAAGGACACGAGCGATACACAGCGATACAATGGCTCAAAGGCTAGGACACGAGGCTGCGGTGCAAGATTCGCCGGATCGAATCCACCTCTGGACCATTGTGGTGGACCACGCCTACCTAGTTGGAGTCGTTAATAAAGAATATTGGTAATGTTTAAAGCATTCAACTGTGCTGGAGAAAAATGCTTCGAATTCCGTGGACAGCACATCGTACCAACGTATCCATTCTACATGAACTCAAAATCACCTCACGACTGTCCTCCGAGTGCCTTCGTAGAATTCTCGAGTACTTCGGTCACATTGCCAGGAAAGACAGTGACAACCTCGAAAAACTCATTGTGACCGGAAAAATGGAAGGAAAGAGGCGTCGAGGACGTAGTCCGATGCGCTGGTCCGACCAAATCCGCACCACCCTTGACTCTACAGTTCACGATGCCATCCACACCGCCGGGCACAGAAATAAATGGAGGAAGATCATCCGCCAGAAGGTGGTCACGACCCACATTGAGGATTACGACGCCAGGAGGAGGAAAACATTCAACATAAAAAAAATCTATACCAAATCATCAATCTCTGAGAACTGTACTGCCGGGCAAAATGTGCAGAATGACACCTCCCAACAAGGTCACACTGGAGATCTGAGCGCGTAGTGGGCGCTTGAGACAATTAGAACTGATAGCGAGATAACAGCGATAGAGGCTGGCAGTGGTAGTGGAGTTGTCGGTGACGGAGGCGTGTGACGTGGGCAAGTTGGGGTTGATATCCGCGAATTTGCTAACGATAATATTACTGTTTTAACCTCTGGATGGAAGTTTTTGGGGGAACTGTGACGTGACATGGGAAAAGGTTCGATTAGGTTTAGCAGTACTGTTGTAATTCGGTGACCTAGTTGGGCGGAAATTTTTATTTGTGATGTGACATAGTGCGTAAAGGTGGGGTTGAATAGTGTGTTGGAAAATTGTATGGTGAGATTGGAAGATTAACAATATTCCTGTGATTCTATGAAGGAGTTGATCAGAAGTTGCGTGATTATTGCAAAGATGTGGGGATGAAGGTGTATTGGAAAACGATTGAACACGTAATAGGTAGAAAGTAAGTTCAAGTCGAGGAAGTCTATCCAATGATATTTCGAGATTTACTACAGTGAAGAAAAATAATAGGTATAGGTAAAATAGAATAAATAAAAATGGAATACGATAAATTAATATCCAAAGAATCAGAATTCGATCAAATAAACCAACTCTACGACGAATGTCTCAGTTATTTACAAACTTTGACCGATAAAAATTATGAGGAGGAAGTTGAAAAGGAAAATTTAATAAAACTAAAAGACTTATCTTTAGACAAAGAAGTAGCTGGCAATAACGACGAGTGCTCCGATGATCCGGGGTACGAAACTGTAAAAGTTAAAGACGTAGTAAAAAAGGAACCAGTTAAAAATAAGAATGTACGAGAGGTACATAAAAAAAGATCAGAGAAACCAATCATTGTTGAAGCTAGAAATAAGGTTTTACCGGTACCACAAAAACGGGTAAGAGTGCCAGAGAAACAAGGCATTGATGAAGCTAAAAAAATAATTTTACCACCACCTGAGAAAGAGGTCACTGACGATAAACATGTAATTTTACAACTACCTGAGAAAGAGGACACTGAGGCTAAAAATGTAATTTTACCACTACCTAAGAAAGAGGTCACTGAAAATAAAAATGTAATTTTACCACTATCTGAGAAAGAGGTCACTGAAGACATAAATGTAATTTTACCAATACCTGAGAAAGAGGTAACCGATGCAATAAATGTATCACTACCTAAGAAACAAGTGATTGATACTAAAAATGTAATTATACCAATACCGGAGGAAGATGTCATTCAAGAAATACCGAAAATTGATTTCAAAGTGGAAAATGAAATGAAATCAAATGAAAGCATCAACACACAGCCCAACATAATTGGAAGATTAAGAAAGCTGTCGCAGCAATTGCCGAAAATAACTTTAACTCGAAGCAGTGACAGTTACTTAGATCTTCCAAAACAAGAGAACCACATGAAGCTAGCTGGACAGTATCGGATAACAAAGGGTATAACTCAGGGCCCCAGGAAGAAATCAGTTCATGTGTTCAAGTAAGTGATTGTTCTGATATTACAATGACATGTCTCCATTGAAAAAGTCTTCTAGGTACTTATAAATGCTACACATGTTCCAACAGTCCGGTGCAGATATGCTTGCTTGCTTAATTACTAACCTTTCTGGCAGTCAGGTTTCTTTTCGATGTTTTGCTTCCACTTTTAAAATAAACAAATGTAAGTAAGTTTACCAACTCATTGGTACAAAAGATAATTTGGATCAAACTAAAGTCCATCGTAAGAGCGTCGTTGGCACAGTGGCTAGGACACCGGACTCCCCTGCGGGAGGTCCGGGTTCGAAACCGTGCAGTGCCATGTACCAATGAGTTTTTCGTATTTTTCGAATACATTTACCGACTGCTCTAACGGTAAATAAAAATATCGTGATGAAACCTGCACACTGAGATGACCAGTGTGTAAAATGGGGTAGGCACAAAAGATCCTCAAGGGCTGAAGTGCTGCCCCTATCATAAGATAAGATAAAGTTCATCGTATAGGATTGCGACTAACTCTCTATACCTTTAGATGATAATGATGACGAATCACTGTAGCAATATAACTTAGAGTTCCAGACACAAGACATACACAAATGCTTAAACTGACTTCAACTAAAATTTAAGAACCCAGTCCTAAAAGTCCAAATTTGAAGGTTAACATCATATTCAATTGCAGCATAGCAAGAAATCCACCACCCCTTCGAACCAGGGCGGCCTATGGAGATTTCCCGAAACGTCTGGTGTCCAAGAGTGGGATAGAGAACGTGGCTCTGATATCCAACGTGCCGTATGAGAAGATCAGATTGCTAAATGATACTTTTCATACCTTGGTAAGAACTTTGTGGCGGTGCTCGACGCGCCACAACGATTATGTAGTTCATTCAACTCGCTAACAGATGTCGCTGTACACTGCGCTATCGAAGTATTCCTGGTACTTTGTTTGCATATATACAAGTTCCGAACATACTGGTCCCCAGGCACAACCCTGCTTAGCGGGAAATCATCCCTTTTCCAAGTTCTAATTCCTCTTCGCAACAGTACCTAACGACTTTCTGACATCTCTCTATACCTACCGATCACTTCGTACAACTAACCTCCTTTAGGCATCCAAAGCTACCGGTCAATCCTTATTCGTATGCGAAGTCCTACAACTTTCTCGAAAGATTTGATGTTTAGTAGTAGAATAGAAATGAAAGAATTGATCAGACTCATACTCTTTATTTAAAATTATCTGTTCAAGATCTGACTGTTTTAGCTATTATTCTCTACCCAAACTAGAAGTGCCTATATTATCAGCCCAGAAACAATTAGGAACCTAAAATCACTCTATTCGTAAATAGATAAACAATAGAAAGTAAATTTTGGAAATAAAATCTTTGCTACCAGAAACTGAATCCGATATCTTTTACATAGGAGAACTTAGTTTACTAGAAAACACAGGTTACTCAGTATGAATAAAATATTAAACGAATAATGCCTTACTACGGGATTTAGTTCAATGACAGCATTTAATTTTTAATCCTTTTCATCAGCAACTTATATCATCATTACGCTAGTATATAGTACTCTGTGTTCATGTGATGCATTATTTTCTATATCTTAGGTATTAAGGCTTTTAATTAAGAATTTAATCTTGATAAATACCAAGTATACATCTTCCATTTTGTCTTTCACTGAATGGATAATTTATCATTAGCATCAACGGGTCTATCTATATTCTCAGAAAATCTTCGTACTAAAGTAGAAGCAATTAGTACAAGGTTATCTACTACTAATCCTACTAATTTACCTTAATCGGTGCAAGTTGAGAATGACTCATATCCTTCCAAACTGAGTTGCTCAAAAACATGATGTCTTTACCTAATTTGTCACACTTTTTGGTCGGCACAACTGTCAAAATTCGCGCATTGGAATTCAGTCGCGAATCGTTTTTTAATACGATTATATTCGTTTTGAAGAACTTTTTTGAAGAAAAATTAATGAAATAGAATATTATTATCCTGTTGTTCAAGGGGATGGAGTTGTTCATGTGGAACATTCTTCCCTCAGACGTATTTTTAGGTTTTATCTGCACGCTCTGTATTTCCGCTGCGCTACAATATGGGGTGCTTTAAAAATAACGTGAAGAGAGTTCTATCCTTCCAAGGCCGGCAGCGCACAAGCAATGCCTTTGGTATTGCACGTGTCTCTAGGTACGATGACCACTTACTATCAGGTTTCAATATCCTTACCCAGATCAACCTCCGTTGGCGCTGGATCGTGGGCGGCACCATAGTGACACACTTCGCTATCTGGCTGGTGTTCGCCGTGTTTTGGTACTTCACTGCGCTCGCGCACTACGACTTCGATCCCGACCCGCCCAAGCGCAGCTGCATCACCGGTGGCAAAGACTTCGTCACCATCTTCTTGGCTTCCGTCGAGGCTCAGGTAACCATCTACGTCTTCAGACAATACTATACCACCTTCTTCTTAGTCGTATGCCTCATTGATGAGGTCGACTCGTGATCTTTCTATGGAATTAACCACATGGAACAACTCTCTGGACAGGTTTTACCTTCCCCATTATACTTCGCTTCTTCATCATACTGGTTATCGCAATGTGCAGGTTTCCTTACCCCCGTTACTAGACATAATATTAGCATCCATCAAGCACCTTGACTTCGAAACTCAGATACATCAGCTGCACGAAAGCATCGAATGTTGCCAAATACACTTCCGGGATTTCTGGAAGATCTGGGATTTCTGACCCCCATGTTAATTACCCCAATGTTAAATAGGATATCTCTCAACTTCCGATATTAATCGACCCTGAACAGTCTGCTCGCTCAGCCATAAAACTATTTGTTCCAAAACGGCCTCTCAAAAGATTAAGATAGTAACAAGATGACTTCATCAGCTGGCGTGCTTCCTCGCCAGCCTACAACAATTTGACACGATTTATTTGTCCCTAAATATAGCCGAAGCGTGCCTTATAATGGGATAATGGCAATAACGTTGTTGTATTATGAAATGTCATTCACATTGGAGTTGGGAGCGAGTTATGAGCGACTCCAATCATAAAAGACTTTAGAGATCGAGTCTAAGATACGCTAAGGCTCAATTTACGTTGCCGCGGAATGGAATGGAAGCGAATTTTGGCAACGTAATTGTACATAGCATAATGAACTTTGTGTCAATTGTGTAACATACAAACTAAATACGAGCCAAAAAAGAAAAGTAGCTAGGGGATTTCTCGAGAATGCGCGAGGATTCCTCGGAAGACGCGCGACCTCTGTTTTGGTTCGTGTACTAAATACGAGCCATTTATGTTACACAATTGACATAAAGTTCATTATGCTACGTACAATTACGTTGCGAAAATTCGCTTCATTCCATTCCGCGGCAATGTAAATTGAGCCTAAGGGGATATTTTTTTACTACTACTACTGTGTGTGTAAGCTTGTCGTACGAGGCATCTAACCCAAGTAACATTGCTGGTGGTAGAACCCCTTCAGGGTCCGTCTGGCGAGCAACCTCCTTTCAAAATCTGTCCTTACATATCATCGCTTCGGCGTCGATATGTTTCAACAACGTTTTGAAGAGCCAGTGCTAACCCGATGTGCTCCATCTTCGACCTCATCGTCACTTACCACCAGGTGAGATTGAGGTCAAACTTAGTGTTGCTTGACTTTAAAAAATGGTAATAACAAATCCGCTAGTTGCCTCTACTTGAAGCTCAGATTTCGTGGGCAGAAATAGCTTGAAATCGGTCGTATCCTACGTGAAGAAGAAATTGATACTTACTGCCTACTACATATTCAGTTTTGTAGGCATTGTTCCTAATTACAATGTTTCGCATATTACTGAAATACGTATTCGATTCATACCAGAAATCGGCAGGGAAATATGGCGGGTGGCAAGCTCCCATTTGCCCACAATAACTAAATTTCTCCAATTCGTCACAAAGTCTGTCTTAAGGAATTAACGTACGGACGGGCGTCCGTACGTTAATTCCTCAAACAAGGAAGCCGCTCGATCGACCTTGATTGCCAAATTGCTCAATCGAGTTAAATTTACTCTAAATTGGTACAGCTGTTCTTTCGTTTATCGGAACTCTTTTAATGACGGTAGACCGAAGCTGGAGCACACGGGCTCAGTAAGTACTGGCTCTTCTATAAACACCGGAACACATCAACGCCGAAGCTGAGATATTTGACGACGGACTTTACATAGAAGGGTATGGAGTCCTTCCACCAGCAAGTTACAAGGGTTAGTCGCCACGTACGACACTCTTGACTCTTGACCAGTGGCAGTAGGGATTTTCTGATCTTTCCCTGTAAGAATCTTTATTTTTTTATTGACAAGACTTTTTTTTTTCAATTTTGTCGATTTATTTTAGCTGGTAAACATATCTTTATTGTAACTCTTCCTAGTTTTAACCTAGTGATTTATACCTAATTATGATTTCATTTCAGACAACGATCGGTTTCGGAGATCGAACAATAGACGAAGAATGTCCCGAGTCTATATTTCTGTTAATTATGCAGGTCAGTTCGTCATTTTTACTTATTTCCTTATAAGTATGTCAAAAGACATCATGTGAAGATAATAATAGTTGGGTTTAACAATCTTGGGTTCAGTTCTAAACTTATTGATGGAAAAATCCGTAAATATGGGAACTATTGGTTCTTATTATAATGTCATTTAATCGGAGGTCTTTATCTATGCAGGTACCTACTCATAATATAGAGTACCTACGTATTTATGTACTAATACTATGCGGAGATACAATTACTATAAACGTATTTATGCAAATGCATAAGCAAATTCTATAAAGAGGTACGTGTCTTATCGTAGTTATAGATAAACAAACAACATACATGTAAGTTACAAGTTTACAACTTACTATAGTTAAGAACCCAGGTAAGAGAGCCAGCGTAATTACCGGCACATGAGGCACTTCATCTTACTCCTCAAGGTTAGCAGGGCATCGGAAACCCTCTAATAACATTAAATTCAATTCAATTCAATATTTTTATTTTTGGGATACTCGATCTATTGTGTTAGTGTAATTACAAACTATGTTAGTAAATATATTCAGCAAAAATTACGAGTTTTTACACTTCGATCAGATGCTGATCAAAGATAACATCATTCGATCAGCACCCGAACGAAGTGTTTAAGGATAGGGGAATCGTATTTTTCCGCTATCACGTTCAGGATGCTGTTGGAGCTGCTCCGAAGCCTGCAAAGCCATCGGAATGTGCGTGCACAAACATGCCGGAGGCACTGCAGAAACGAGGCAACCCCATCAACATCCTGAAGCCATTATTATACTGTATACGCAGGGCATTGATCGATTTTTTCGTGTAATTGCTCCACAAGCTGCTCGTGTAGAAGGTCTGGCAATAGGCTTTAAAAAGCGTGATTTTAACTTGATCGCTACAACGAGCAAACAAAATTAAAGTGAGGTGAGATGTGGATAACTTTTCAAAAGTTGTACTCGGTGGCGGCGATGCAGTTCGCAACTCATCGCGCCTAGCTAGGTCTACACGGGACCGAAAAGTGAACTGGGGAGAGCCTCTTGCGACCTGCATGTGAGCGGAGGAATGTCAGAACATTGATGACTGTGGAAGCGTGAACGGTATGTCAGGATCGTTGCAGGTGGAAATCCTTACTCTCTCGTCTCTGCCCTTTTTGTGAGTTAATTTATGTATGTTTTTTTGCAGTTGATCTTAGGTACAGGCCTGTCAGGCGTGCTGACGTGTGTGGTGTACGCTAAGCTGACTCGCCCTGAGAAACTGTCGCGAGATGGCGTCGGCTTCAGCAAGAAGGCTGTGGTAAGGAAAGATATAAACAAAGAAATCGGAATAATGCCACACACACATTTACAACGGTGCGGTGGCAGCAGTCGTAGGGTCATGTCGGAGGTCTACGGGCGGCCTGAACAATTCTGACAGTAGGTTGGCCATTAACCACACGACATGAAGATAAAGAAGCTCGGTTTAATAACTTCTCTCCTCTATAGATCATACCTAATTACTTGATATGAAACACGAACAAAGTTTTGAAGAAAGTTGAGTTGTGTTTGAAGCAAGGTTTGAAGGGATTGATTTAGTACTTATTCCTACATCCTATTTTTGTTGAAATATCAGAAAGTTTGTTTGTTTGTAAGTCTCTTTATTGTACTAATATAAAATACACAGACAAATAAAAAACATTAAAATATGTACAAATGCGGGCTTATCCCATAGGAATCTCTTCCAGACAACCAAAGAGTTTTCTCTAAGTATATTAATTTAATGTTAGAAAAAATCGTTCGGTTCGTCGTTTTAAGTGCCTGACAAAATATTGTTTGCAACATTATAAATTTTGTTTGACAGCATTGCTCTTTGTTTATGAGAAGTGAGAGTACCTAAATTAATTAATTATTGATTATTTTTTTTTTTTTTTTTTTTTTATGTTTCTTCTTCTAAGTCGTATTCCTCATTGCTGAAGGTCGTGATCATTCTAAGGAATTAATCACATAGAACAACTCTCGTGGCAGATAGGGTGGTGGTTTGCTATTATTGCCTTCCCCATTTCACACACTGGTTATCTCGGTGTGCAGGTTTCATCACGATGTTTTCCTTCACCGTCAGAGCAGTCGGTAAATGTACGTAAGTCTTTCGAAAAACCGAAAAACAACCGACATGACTTTGCATGGTTAAGAACTCGGACCTCCAGCATGGGAGTCCGATGTCTTAGCAACGACGACGCCACCGACTCCATTGACGATCGAATTATGTAAAAATAATAATCATGAATTTATAAGTTATAAGCATTGTGTTATTTCAATAAAGTGTTATTCACTCATCATAATTCAGATCAGCATGCGCGACGGCCGCCTGTGCCTCATGTTCCGTGCTTGGGACCTCAACTACGACCACATCATCAGCTCCGACTTCACAGCATACTTCATCAACACGCACAAGTGAGCATCTGCTCTTTGAAACTGGTAGACCTGGTCTACAGGATCGCTACCGCACCCTTTAAGGTCTGGACGTTACGTGACCTGTAGCATTGCTGTGTACCGGTTTGAAGGGTAATTACCGTAATTACCGGTACAAGAGGCTAGTGATATCCTCAAAGTTAGTCCAGTAATATATTTAAGAAATCCCCGACTTATTATTGTGGAGATCCCCTTTTTCCTGTTCATCATCAGGTCTTTAAGGTTCCTGGCGTGGGAAGGGCACCATGTTCCTAAAACAAAAAGTTGTTTATTTCAAATTTTACATGGGACCAGTTGGTGAACAATCCAAACATTTGAGCTCAAATTCGAACCTTCAAATGTACATACGAGTATTACCGTTTCAGAGGTCCCATCTGACATCAAAGATACTCCAATGTCATGGAAACCCCTGATCCAACTTTTATCAGACATACTAGAACTCTCTCTACATAAGTTAATCCGCGGCCAAATTGGATCATCGGATGTTGAGTTATGATGCCACAGACAAAGAGACAGACTTGCTCATGAGAACTTGCTTCTTATATTTTATTATAATAATAATGTAGAATGTAACAACCATAACGAACAGCGAATAAATAAATTGTATTTGTAAACATACAAAGGCGTTAAAATTACGACGTCCTCTGTCAATCGGAGGTTAAAAATAACATAGATTTCTAGTAATTTCTATAACTCCTGCTCCCCAGAACGAAGGAAGGCGAGATCATCCGGTACTACGCCCGCACCATGCCGCTGCAGCAGCGCCAGTTCCTGCTGTGGCCCGTGACCATGGTTCACATCATCGACGCCACCAGTCCGCTGTTCCAGTACAACCCTGACCTGCTCGCCAACAACAGGTCGGCTCTACATCGTGCTATTGAAATTTCCTAATTAACAGAGATGGTCGGCAAATCGAGACTGCATTTCAGTCATAAGTCCCCCCCTCCCCCTCCCATAATTTCAGTAACCGATTCAAATTTTCGATAGGTACTTGCGTCAGAAAATGTCAATATCGTAATATGTCCAGATATTCTGGTACCGACATTGTGTGTGTGTTTCAAAGATATGGTGCAGTTGAAGAAATTCATTATTGGTATTCATTAGTGTTGTAACAGGCAGGACAAATTGAATTTCAGAAATTCATCAAGCTTCTGTAAAATATCTTGCTCGGATTCATTCCAGGTCCATATAAATTGGGTGATTTCTCCTCGAAAACCTATTTTATTTAGTGCCCATTCGCCATTAGGTAAGTACCTACTGGAAGTCAACAGTTGGTCTTATTATGTTCCAGCTACGAGATCACGATCAGCCTGAAAGGCGCCTCGGCGTCGCTGGGCACCTTCACTCAGAGCCAGACCTCGTACATGCCGGGAGAGATCGTCTGGGGACACCGCTTTCCTCCCGTCGTGCAGTAAGTCATCTTCTATGTGGTCATGTCTTTCTTCTTCACTGTCTGTTGCCTCAAGAGCAATTAAAACATGGATGTCGAAGAAATAGTAGCTCAGCCGAATATAACCAAAGCCGCCCGACTTCGATGGCTCGGCTACGTTTCGCGGATGGAGGAGGATTGTAAGGTGAAACGAGCATACGTGGTACGCCCTAACGGACGGCGGCCGTTTGAGCCTATGCTCAGGATGCTATCATCCTAGGTGTCGCTGGAGCGATGAAGTTGCGAGGGATGCGGAGACAACTGGCTTGACACGGCGGCGTGGCGCTCTTTGCTATTGAATTGAATTGAATTGAAATCGTTTATTTAGCGCTGT
Source organism: Hofmannophila pseudospretella (assembly GCA_947369225.1). Taxonomy (NCBI): domain Eukaryota; kingdom Metazoa; phylum Arthropoda; class Insecta; order Lepidoptera; family Oecophoridae; genus Hofmannophila; species Hofmannophila pseudospretella. The sequence continues at coordinate 563,607 of OX376333.1, forward strand.
AAACACCAGAATACAGAATACAGAAGTATACAAAGTTTAATACATGCAGCACAGAACATCTGGTGTGGTACAGTGCCAAAAAGGGTACACCAGCTCAGCATAATGCTGAGGCAAGCCACAGCGCTGATTTTCAGCTGGAGGTCAGGATCCGTTTCGGGTCGCTGCGACAGAGAATAAATAAGTAGTAAGTCTGTTGTCTTAGGTCTAAAGGCACAAAGTATTCTCCCAGAGTGCTATGAAAAGAGCTATTTGGAAAAAAAATCTTTTGTTTCTTTCTATGCCGAAAGTATCTCTGCTGGAACGAATCTGAAATGAGGAAATCTGTCATTGAAAGCTACCAACCAAAATAGCAACCAAAGTTGCCGACACTGTGGGCTAGTCACATCTGTTGCTGAACCAGGCCCGCCTCTAGCCACCTGAACGCGCGCGTGCAAAACCGATTATCCCCCCCGTCAAAATAAAATTTCGACAAAAAAATCCAGTGCGCACCATAACACTCAGCCTACTTTCAGATATGACAGCAGGAAACAGCGATACGTGATCGACCACAAGAAGCTAGATGCCGTGGAACCTGTGGAGACGCCTCCATGTAGCGCCAGCGAGCTGTACAGGTAATTTCTAGCACTAAGTCTTTTTGTAGGTCCTGCAATCTCTTGAGTCTGTACTGAGTTACTATGACGGCGGTCCTGCAACTCAAAGTAACTTTTGAGTTTCGTTTCGAACAAAATACCCCCGCTAGCTAAACATCTTCGCTTTGGTGGTATCTTCGATTGGATTCTTGAATAAAATAGATTTCTTGAAGATTTAACTGCTCAAATTCATTTTGAGAATTCCTCAAACAATTTCTGTGATGATGACCACGCATCTATAGAGACGAATACTAAGACATCAGAAAACGAATGGTAATTAGAAACTGAAGAATACGAAATAAGTATACAACCACAGGCTACTTTATTTGTGCAAAATGCGAGCTAATCAGTCGATATATTTCTCCACTTACAGTTCAGCAAACGAAAGTGAAGGACCACCAGCTTCTTCAACTCCTGGAACTCCGAGCAGCTTTGGCGAGAGGATCTCGAGCTTCGTCTTTCAGAGGTCGTCGTCCTTCCGGCAGAAGGAGACCAAGTCCTGAAGGTGTCTGCGGAGGCCGAGCTACAATAGACTTCTTGCAATTAGGGTTTAAACTAAGCTCGACCTTCGTCTTTTAGAGGCGAAAGGAGAGCCTTTCGCGTGAAACCGTAAAACGTGCTACCCTAAGAGCGTTTTCTGTTCCGCGCGGATGCGCGTGCGGACGCGGACCGGTTCGCACGCGTACCGGTTATGGTACAAACGTTAGGTTTATCCCACAACCATGACAGCATATGAATTTCGATAATAAGTCGTTCTATTGTCGATGTTCATCGTAGTTGTAGGTGGGACACTGCTGCCTGACCACCTTATGGTTCAATATTGTCTGCAGAATACAAAAACTTATTGTTTAAGGCTCAAAAAAGGGTCGACGTGTCTGTTAACGCACTATGGGCCAAAGGATAAAGTTTTGAAACTGATCAGGCGGCCGGCAGTGTCCACGATGGTACAACTGAGCGTTTACGCTCAGCTTGACAGCAAAATCTACAATAGAACGTATTCGCACGCGGAGCTGTGAGCTCCGCAGCGGACCGTGCTCCGAATGCCCGCTTTACTAGAAAAGAGCGTCCGCGTCCGCACCCGCAACCCGCGCGAAACAGATAACTCCCTAAATCGTCGAGATGTCTCCGAAGGCCGAGCTTTTAAAGAGCTCTAGTTCTAGTAAATAGTTAGTAGGTATAGTCTAGGCACTATACGATGATCTGAATTATGTTGAAAAGATTAAAGTTACACTTCCGTTGAACGCGGCCGATGCGGCAGACGCGCGCGGCCGACGTCTGTCGTAGGCGCACGCGATCGTGTCGTGACCTGCCGCGCGCGTGAGTATATTTCTCTCGCCTCATGGGTATGTGCTGCCCATGTGCGTCTCGCTCATTCGCGCTGACTGACAGCCGCGCGCGGCTAGCCGCTTACATCGGAAGCAAGCTGTGTCGTCGGCCGCGATCAAAGGAAGCCGCGATTAAAAGATCTTCGTTGTAGAAAAGTAGTTAAAAGATAAATAGTAAGCTAGTACATACCTAAATATTTGTTAGTTATTCTAAGGAAAATGGACGATAGAAAAGATGCTAATATTGACCAGGAAAATAATGTTTTAACAAATATAATGTATGTCAATGTAAATGGTAGAATACCTACTGAATTTAAACGCTATACAACTATACAATACAGTACATTCGTAAAAAAATTAAATAATTAAGAATAAAATATTATCTAAGTTCTTTACTTATTCTTAATACCAAAACTGTATTGATCTTGTAAGATGCCTAAGTGTAAGTACAAGTATACTAAGTATAAGTATAGTATTGCCTTAGTATAAGTAGTCGTGCCTACCTAACATAATTTAAGTCTAAAATAACTCATTAAAATATGAATTTTATCGGTATTTTATAGGATACATTTCGGAGAGTGCGCATCGGAATTGCACGACCTAATTCCAGCATCTCCATTCCGCCTTCGGACTACCAGGCGCGGGGAGGGGCTCCATCCTTATGTTGTTGATATCCCATCTGCTCGTACGAAGCGATTTGCTTCTTCGTTCATTATGCGAACGGCTAAGGAATGGAACAGTCTGCCGGCGTCTGTATTTCCCGAAACCTACAACCTTGGGATCTTCAAGGCCAGAGTGAATAGGCATTTACTGAACCCGCATGCTCCATCGTCGACCTCATCGTCGCTTACCATCAGGCGAGATCTGGGTCAAATGCGGGTTTAGTAGTACATAAAAAAATAATCTTGCACGTCTAATAATGAAATGTTATAATTCATTATCTTATGCTATTCTTTAAAACCATCTGACTGAGCATTGAAAGATTTGTCTGGCTGGTCTACTGGACACTCAGCTGTGCAAATACCAGAAATATTTAAAGCCATGCTCACATCTATTATTGTCGATACAACTTCTCTGAAGAAATGATAACTTTTGTTCGAATAAAATTGAAGCATTAGACTACTCTCGTATTTATTTAAATCTTGAAAATTAATATTTAATCATAATCTTTATTGTAAATAAACTGTTAATTTAACTTTGTATTTTAATTCTCAAGTCTTAGACTAATCTAACCACGAAATAGACTACAGCTTTCCAGAATAATTTTCCTTACTAGCACCTTGTCCGTTTGTTTTATTAGCTCCAGCTTTTTTGGCTAAATTATTTAGCAAAAGCATTTAGGAATACCTTAATTTTTGTATGTTAACATTTTCAGATTTAGACAACTTGATATTTTACAACTTTGACATCTCCAGTAGAATCGATAGACAAAACTAACTTCAGTACGTTGTCTCTTTTGAGTTTTGTCTCTTTTTTGTCCAAATCTGAAAATGTTTACATACAAAAATTGAGATATTCCTAAATGGTTTGTCTAAATAATTTTCAAACCAACTAAATCAAATCAAATCAAACTTTTTTATTGTAAGTAAGTACCTTAAAGTACATTTTAACAACGTCATGTTTCACTCTACCACCGCTTCGTAAGGTGCCGTAGCTGAAAGGAAAGAAGCGGCGCAAGAAACTTTCAGCAGCACATCTTTTGAAATAAATATATATTTTACAATAATTATGAAAACAATCATATACACAATGTGCAGAGCTGGAGCTGGAATTAGGACCACTTTATCATTTAAGTAGTCATTTATTTTATAATAACCCTTATTTTACATAAGGTCCGTCTTATGTGGGACTTAAATTTAGCATACATGCCCCTAAGGTCACCCTAGGGGAGAGGGCATAGACTTATATATTACTAAAACTATATTTTTTTTCTTTTATCCAATCCAAGCAACAAATTCATCATCAAAATCAGCTAAAAACACCAGTGCAACGTTTGCGTTGCTCAAAACATATTTACACAGAGATTTACAAGTCAACCTACCGTCAACTTTCTAGACTAAGAACATATTGATGACAACAATACTATAGTACAAAATATATATCCTTATCTTACAGGTGAAGGTATGTCTGTTATCTATAAATGTCTGATAAGTCTTAGTAGACATACACATGTCTTATAAGACACACATTTACGTTGTATTCTGTGAAAAATATAAATAAAAGTGAAGTTTCGCATACAGGTGGAGAGATCACTGTGTCTACTGAAAGAAATATAGTTTACTGTTTCTTGTTGAAAGTGGTGAAAGATTCTGCAAGTTTAAAGACTGCGGGTACGTTTAATATGTAAGGAATTGTTTTATTTTTTTGTTCGAATGCATTTATTACAATATGGATATTGTTTGAACAGTTGTTCCGAACACTACGGACAAAAGTGCTCACGCAAACTCTAATAATATTTGTTTAACTTTTGAAGTGGTGTGTTTTGCTCTCATATATTCGAAAGTGTTGTTTAAACAATAGACAGAAACAATATACAGGTTTTAAAATATAGAAATACACAGGATGATATCTTAGATGACTTAGAAAGTCTGCCTGGAATCAATTTAAACCCAATCATATACATGGTAGTTGCACAGCACAGGTCGACGAATTCCTTTTAAATAAACACTCTAACACTCTATCTTTTAAACAAGCATCTATCTATATAACTATCAAACAGATATAACAATAACCACCACTTTTCAGATGAAACCAAACCAAATGTGACACCAAACTCTCAGTCCACAACTATCAATGACAATAACGATACCTAAATTATTAAACCAAAATGGAATACAATCAAGAAAGAAGAGGAAGTAGGTCCAGAGCTTTAGAAAGATCCCTAAGCTACTCCGAAGCCATCGGGAATGACTCCAGACGATCATCTATACAGATCCCAAGCATCATCCACACAGACGTTTATAATAATGAAGAACTGAAGAAACACTATCGAATATCCCAAACTTACGTTGAAGGAAAAGAGATTTCTTTTCCATCCATCATTACCAATGTTGATACTAGAGAGACTATCCCTTCAAGTGGAGATGGTTTAGTCACCTCTGACAGTCAGTTTTCTAGTGAAGACGAAGGTACTGACCAAGGATTAGTAATGACCATAGATGTTGAATCAACTCCTAAATCTGACACAAGGCAGTTTTCAAACGCTTCTACACAACCTGTACTCAGCTCCGGTGCACCAACTGCCAATGATATTTATTCGAATGGCGATAGTAGTCATATATATGATAGGATAGATGTGGCAGATAGTATAATAGATGACCATGATACCCTTGGGCCTTCAGCACATGCGTACGGGACGCCTTATACTAGGAGGAAGAAAAAAGGGATGATCCATAGGTAAGTAAACTTTCTCTACTAGAATTCAGATCCAAATATTATAGCTAGATTGAAGCGGGGATAATGATCTGGATTCAAATAATTCCAATATAGAGTCCTCTACAGCCACGTCTGCAGAACCATAGACATAAAATTGTATACAAAAGAGGGAGATAGAGAAGATGCAAAAAAGGGATAAATTGGTGGACTACGTCTTGCGGAATCTGTTGTTATATTAGTAGATAGAACTAATACTATTCTGCATGTAACTCTACATATAACCACATGCGTATTTTGTCCCTCAAAAAAGAAATAATCCATCAAACGAACTCATATCATTATGTGCGACCGATAAGACAAATCAATAACTGGATAAGATATGTGATGAGGTTTCTTCGAGGAAACTTATCTTTTTACACGTTTTACTATTAATATCATAGAAAAAGAGGCCTGCAAATTACTTTGCAAATTTACTGCATGATTCGTTCGTAATTGACGATAGTAATTCTAAAGAAATGTCAGGTGCGGATACCAAAAATCGTTTCGAAATTCGCAATTTCTCTGTCGCCCTATAAGAGGTCAATACAGATATTATTGTTACATATTACTAGTTGTATCCCTAGTTAGTACGATCGTTACATCAACATTATTGTTATTATCCATCTAGGAGGAGATACGGCAGACGAAACCGCACAAGACGCGTGGTCTTCAAAGATGGTGAGGAGAATGTCCCCATCCGGAGCAACATTCCTGCCAAGTCCCTCAAGTACATGAGAGATGTCGTCAACACTGTGGTTAGTATCAGACTTGGAGCATAATTAATTGCTCTGTACGCATTGTTTCATATTAAATTTTCGTGTAATAAAGTGCATTCATTCATGATGATGACCCCTTAACACTTACAGTGAGTAAGTTGGAGTTGGACTTCTTTTTGACCACTGACCGATCGAGGAAGGGGTATAAGTTTGACGCGTTTCTCTATTAGTCTGTCTGTTTATCACCATCTCCTCATCTCAACTTAGCTCGACAACCGATGATCCGATTTGGACACGGAGTTTTTATTTATAAGAGAATTTTGTCGAGGGTATTATTGACTATGTCTTATAAAAATTGGATCAGGGGTTTCCACGATTTTTGAGTATTTTTGATTTCTGATCTGGATCTTTGGAACGGTAACAGTTAGGTGGTTCGAGTTTAAACTCAAATTTTTAGGAACATGTTGCTTTTCCCACATCTGGAACTTTGTGAACCTGATGGTGACCTTGTAGCTTATTATTATAAGGATATATTACAATTTAGTCTCCCTCCAGATCAACAGCAAATGGCGCTTCATTCTTCTCCTGATGGTGGTCTCCTACTTCGTGTTCTGGTTCATCTTCGCCGCCATCTGGTACGCGGTGGCCAACTCCTACGCCGACGACATCGGTGACGGCAGGCAGCACTGTGTCAACGGCACGTCCTCCTTCGCTGGAATGCTTATGATGTCTGTTGAAACTCAGGTGACGCTAAATGAATCGCTGTAGTGTTCAGCAGAAAAACGTACCTTTCTTTTTTTTGAAACTTGTACTTGATTCAAGTCAGCAACTGGCAGGAGATTTCTTAAGGTAGATACCAGTAGAGTCTTAGGCAAGCAGCGGCAATCTAATTTTGTGATAGATTTGCATCTACTTCAAATTGCCAAGTCAGCGAACTTTGATTCTATATCTAATAGTAATCTACTTTTTAGTGTTCTAAAGGAATAAGAAACAAACACAAGATGGTACCGTAGATTTGGTCGCAATTACAGTTGCAGAAACAATTAGGCTATAAATCTAAATACATGTAAATTAATATGATCATATTTTCAGATGACTATAGGATACGGCGTAAGGTTTCCAAATGAAGAGTGTCCTGAAGCGATCATCGTAATGGTGATGGAGGTAAATATTCAGAACATATAATTTTATTAAAAGAAATCACCACCGATGGGACTTGAGCCACAGAATAAATAATAGTACTAGGTACTTACTACTTGGAGTCTTGAACCCACATCTCCGGTTTAACCGTAGTCGGAGAGCGTTATCTCTTGGATGAAAGAAGAAATAGTCTCCTCTTACAGCATTCGTTCCTACATGCGTTATCCAATTTCGCTACAGGAATTATGCATGGTGTTCAAGTCTCCCGGCGTTTTTGAAAATTACTTTTTAGGTAGGTAGCTTTATTCGAAATTCTTTCGAATTTGAAGTAAATTCAGAATATTAAAATAAAACCTTGGTTTTTCTGATGACATACAAACATAAACTCATGGAGCAGGGGTAGACAGAGACTAAAGATTTCCACCTGCAACGAGCCTGACAAACCGTTCTCGCTTCTTCCACACTCATCAATCGCGTCATACACACTCTTCGGTTAATGACCGCACCTGAACCATTTCTGATGATATCTGTAATTTTTAGTCATTTAATATTGCCACTTTAAAACAATAAAGATCACAACAAGAGCGCTTTGCGATTTGTTTCCAAAATCTGGATTAGACGACTTTTCATGTAAACTTACCGCCCCAAAGAAGATGCAATGGGGCTTAGTGACAGAAGAGTACATAGATACTGATGTACCTTGATATTGCTGTGTGTGAATTAAACGTATTACTTACTTACTTTTTTACCTCTTATTGCAGATAGTAGCAGGGACTGCCCTCTCAGGCGGTCTCTCCAGCTTGCTGTATACCAAGTTGGTGCGGCCCAACCGACACGTGTCTTCCGTGGGATTCAGCAGGAAAGCCACGGTGAGTGTTATTGGTGGGATGAGTTCAAGAAATCTATCACGAGTTTAAGAAAACTCAGTCGTTTGAGGGTCTGCTATACAAAAGATTGCGAAGTGTCCAGTGTCCAATTTCGTGAAGCAACAATACTTGTTTAAAATTGCAACATTGACGCCATCTTGTATGGGGATTTCTTACTCTTCTTTCTTCAATTTTCTTCTTATTTCTTTCTTCATTTCTTTCTTTCTTATTTGCTTGTGTGTGTGTATCGGAAATAAATTTTTTCTTTCTTTCTTTTCTTTCTTAGAATGTTGCAATTTTAGATTTGTGATTACATACAAAGATTGTTGTTTCGTAACTGAGGTCCAGTAGGAAAACATCGATATCTTGGTTTCAAAGACTCTCAAATATTCATCGGTTTTTAACTACCTTAATTTTTGATTACAAAATGTTTATGCCCAAAACCATCGATTTAAACAACATGATATGGCAGTCCAAACATTTTTCCCAAAAAAAACGTTCGTAAAGAATCTAACTGACAAATTGAATCGCGACGGAAGTTCATCAGTACCTACCTCATGATCAATATCTGCAGGTGTGCCTGCGTGATGGTGAGATGGTGCTTCAGTTCCGCGTTTGGGACCTGCTCCATCTGCACATCATCGGCAGTAACATCAGCGCTTACATGCTCAAACCCATCAGGTGATTATCTTCCTCTTCTCTTCTTCTCGTCCTACGTCCCCACGTCAGGGCAGAGAGCAGACATAACGTTCTTCCATGTACGTCTGCGCGCTCTATGTCCCTCCAAGTAAAGCAGGCTTTCTTCGCTTCATTCGTGACTGTAGGTGACTGTCTAACCTTAAGAACGGACGAGTAATAGTCACCGTTATCTCATTTCACTTTAATGTTTTTAGAGGGTTTTCGGTGTGCTGTTAACTTTAAGGATGGAGTTTAAACTGTCTTTAAGTGGTTAGATTGTCTGTTATTTTTCTTTCTCTAAGACGACCGACTGCCTCACATTGTCGAAAGAACACCTTTAAAAAATTGTCGCTTCTTAATGATACACATAATGATAATGATGATGACCTGTCCCAGGACCCTAGAAGGCGAGATGGTGCGGAACTACATCCACAAGCTGACGCTGAAGCAATCGAACGCGTTCCTGCTGTGGCCAATCACAGTCGTTCACGTCATCGACGCCGAGAGTCCACTCTACGACTTCTCAGCTCAGGATATGATGGATTACAGGTATCTGGCCATAGTATTCATCATCATCAGCCTTTTAATGTTGGGATATAATATAAGCCTCTCCTTGCACGAAGTGGTACGGACCATGATCAACCGTGCGGGCCCAGTGCGGATTGGTGGATAGGTACAGATAATGAAATAATGTTCTTCTCAGTCGTATTTCTCATTGATGAGGGTCGTGATCGTTTTATGGAATTAACCAATATAACGGTTTTCTTGGCAGGTTTAATGGGATGGTTTGGAAAAAAATCACCCTTTTTCTAGTTTATTTCAGTATACCTTGTATGAGAAAAACCTAATAAATAAATATATATTTTTGACTAAACTTTGTTGCCTTATCTGTTAATTTCTTGGACAGGTTCGAAATAGTGGTGTGCCTGACGGGTGCTTCCAAGAACATGGGCACGTTGACCCAGAGCCGGACCTCCTACCTGTCGAAGGAGATCATCTGGGGGTACCGCTTCAAGAATGTGCTGCAGTAAGGGATCCCACTTCTGATATCTATTAATCAATGCTAAACCCGACAAGACAAGTGGCTCTAAATCGCACAAAAAGGCGATGACGCTCCTATCAGAGGCCAAGATTGTGACCTCAATCTCATCTGATGGTGAGTGATATCCGAAGATGGTGCACACGGGTTTAGGAACTACTAATATTCCATTCTTCTCCTCCAGAGGATTGATAGGGACTAGTGGAACAAACCGACTGTTTTAAACTCTGCCGAAACAACGACAGTTTAAAGATCTAATTTGGCGACTCTCTCCCACTTTACACAGGGTCGAGAAAACACACACCCTTCAAAGGGTGAAAGTACCCGTCTTAATGTAAAGGAAACGAAGAAGAAATTTGCTGCTTCATATACAAAATAGTAATATTGAAGGACTTATTATCTCGACACGAGGGGCATGAGGTCGGATGTCCAATTTAAAATACATATATAGGACAGCCAACGCCTCTCGCGTCGAGTTCCATTTTACATTATCGTTACAAGATTTCCTAATTTAACAATCTAATGATTTAGATCTCCTCGTAAATATATCTAGATTAGGATACCTACAATGGGACTGGCATATACTTTGTATACCTACAAGACCCTAAATAAATAAAGAAAAGAAAAAAATCCCATCGTAATGTTAAGTAACCTCCTCCAGACATACTTAGATACAGATACTGAATCATTTAAAACCTTTCAGCTACTCAAGACGCAACGAAGCATACGTCATCGACATAGAAAACCTCAATAGTGTGGAACAAGTCGAAACCCCTCTCTGCAGCGCGAGTTGTCTCAAAGAATTCCAAGAAGACATCAAGGCCTCCCATAACATCCTTACCACACCCAACATCTCCATGACTAACATATCCTTCAGCCAAGGAGACTCGTCTACGGTTTCTAAAATGGGAGATTCCCTACCCTCGTCACCCAGTTTGAATAGAGCTGCTGGCACGCAGAGGAGCTTCGGGTGGAATTTCAAAGGGTTTTATCCAGAGAGGTATATTAACCAGCCGGTGCCGGACCAAGGTCAGCAAAGGCAGTATGGTGGTGGAAGTGGCGAAAATGGTGATTGTAGGCGCACTTCGTGAAGTTGCTCGTTTAATTTATGAACTGGTTGGACTAAATGGATTTTGGTTGAAGCTGGAAACTCCATTATTTCAAGGTAAGGGTGTGCACAGATGGACTACATTTCGACTCCAAGCCATTGCTAGCTGCAAAATTGAAGGTTGGATGTAGTTGCAGTTGGATTTTTTTGTTGCATGTTCATACGTGCCATAATCGCTACCCAGGTCCAAAGATCACAGATTTTCCGACGGGTTATACCTACATTGATATTAAAAAAAAATTATAACATGTTCTAGTCTTCTCTTTCGTAAAAACTACCATCAAAAATGTTTTTGAATGTCCTTAGTTGCATTTGCAAGTCATACCTAGAATATCTTGCAATGTATTAAATCTAGATATATGAATACTATGCTAGAAAAAAATAGATTTTACATAGGTAAGTGCTCATCGTGTGTTAGAATAATAATTTAATTTATGCTGATATCGAATTTACTAATAGGTAATAAATATTTATCAACTGTCTTTAGTTAATTATTTTCCTGGAACTCTACAGAGTGCAAGACGACGGTAAAACTCGAAGAGTTCAGTCATCATCATCATCTGCAGCCCTATTGAGTTCAGTACCTGAAAGCTATACCTCTAATAATCTCGAAAGGCTGTCTGGAAGAGATCATTGGGTCGGGCATGTGGAAAGAATCAAAATCAAAATGTTTTTTATCGTAAGTAAGTACCTTACAGTACATTTTTACAACGTCATTCTTTTTAACTCTATATACCACCGCTTCGTAAGATGCTGTAGCTGATAGGAAAGAAGCGGCGCAAGAAACTTTCAGCAGCACGTCTTTTGAAATAAATATATCTTAAATAATCTTAAATAAGCAAACAAGCAAGCAATATATCTTACAATAATTATGAATACAATCATATATGTACACAATGTGCAGAGCTGGAGCTGGATTTAGGACCAAGCCTCTTTATCATTTAAGTAGTCATTTATTTTATAATAACCCTTTTTACATAAGGTCCGTCTTATGTGGGTCTTAAATGTTATCTCTGTCATATTTATTACAGTATCAAGTATCTTATTATAAAATCGTACACAGTGACCCATAAATGACGTGTTTACTTTACTAAGTCCAAAGCGTGGGACTGCAAGTATGGTTTTGTTTCTGGTATTGAAATTATGATTATCGCAGTTTTTTGGAAACAACTGTAAGTTTTTGCGTACATATAATACATACATATTACATACATATTACATACATATTATTACGTACATACATATTTTCATAAATATATTGAATGAGTGATGAACGAATGACGAAACAGGTATACGAAGCGAAAGTGAGTTTAAGAAGAACCCGGGGTCGTCCTAGACTGACCTTTAAAGATAAGATTGACAGAGTGCTCTTAGATTTTAATATACAGAGCAGACGACCCCAACGGCGAGCATGCGTGAAACGACGAATGACTAGAAAAGAGAAGTCAAGCGTGCCAAGACAGATTCGTGGCCCTCCGTTCTCACTGCCTACCCCGCTAGGCACATAGCGTGAAGGTATGTCGTCGTCGTCATGGCAGCCCCTCGTTCTGCTAATCCTAGGTATATTGTTGTTGTCTCTGGTGCGTCTTGGAGTCGCTCAACAACCCGATCCTGGAGTTCCACTCGCGACCGCATTTTGTCACTGTTGGCAGCCTGTCTCTCCGGATTTGCCTCTTTCTCTCTACTCTCTCTCCTACCTCTTACGCCTTTTCTTTGCTCCAGCTTCCACCCTCCCCGTCTCGAAAGATTTTGCTGCTTTCTTCGTCAGGTCGCGCCATTCTGACTTGTTTTTCCTCCCATGAGTTGAAGGTGATGTTGCACTTTTTCAGAGAGTGCTTAAGGGTGTCTTTGTAGCGCTTCCTTTGGTCTCTTTCCTTTTGTCAGCTTTGCATATAAAAGGGATTTTTGTAGCCTGGTGTCGTCCATTCTGATACAAGGTATGTATATGTATATCGGTGTCCTATTCATAATAAAATAATTTCTTGTATCATACTCGTAATTTATGTTAAACTAAGTCTTGAGCAATAAAGATTATTTTACTTTACCATTACTTTACGTCTGTAGGTACTTTTATTTTAGATATCAATGTAAACATTAGGTAGGTACGAAAATACACAGACTGTTTAAATTTCCATACTTTCAAAACAAACATCCCCCATATGGATAACTGCATGCAGCATGTCTGAAGCTCACGCATTGTGTAAACAGATTAACAGTACGAGATGTGTAAAAAATACGCAATGTGTGAAAAAAATCGGCTGGTCAACGACCGCGCATATGCGGTTTGATGTAAATATTTTGATTACCATTGCGACTTAGCGGTTTTATTTTGAGAGAAAGTTTGGTATAGTATACTCCGTATATACCTAACTGGAAAACTTTATGTTCTGTGTACGAATATTAAAAGTCAAAAATCTTTTTCTCTGGGTGGCATTCTCTCTTCATTTTAGACTTAACACCCTCCAAGTTAAGGAAAAACCCACCATTTTCTATGAAGGGTTAGTAGTTAGTAGACCAAGTACTCAACCCATTCTTCCCTGATACGAAGAAAGCCACTATTCTTAAGTGCAAAACGTGATTTTCAAAAAAATGACAAAATCATTTAAGTTGGTTTTCTAGTGTTTTCTTTATTTTTTCTGAGGTTATGTAATGTTTCCGGGCTGATTTCCGCAACTCTACGTCTTTAGCGCCTATTTTGCGTGTGATGTAAACAACAACTTACTCAAGCCACCCCAACCTCGCCAGAAAGTCCAGAAGTCCTTTAATGTCCTGTAGCACTTCGGGAAGTGATCCTGTGGTGCCGAGGCTTCCCGCCCGGTAGGTGGTCCCCTCACTACATTCCAACAGCACGTGGGCGACCGTCTCCACTGCCTTTTTATTTTTATTTTTTATTATTAAATAAGGAGAGCAGACGAGCAAATGGGCCACCTGATGTTAAGTGGTCACCATCGCCCATAGACATCTCACCTCACTGTATTAATGTTGGAGGGTTTTTGATGCGCTGCTAACCTTGAGGACTAAGATGGACTGCCTCATGTGCCGGACATTACGCTGGCTCTCTTACCCTTCAAACCGAAACACAGAAATGCAAGCATTTCTGCTTCACGGCAGAAATAGATAAGAGGGTGGTACCACCCCAGGCGATCCTTCACTTTAGGATCTACCACTACAAGAAGCCCCCAGCGTACTCTGCACAGGGGGCTGTCTGTGATACCTATGTTGAAAAGGTGTCTGTTGAGTGGACTGTGTCCGGTTACCTTTCGCAGTTGGGTTCTGCTGAGCCGCAGGAGCTGTCTGGTGAGTTTTGGATCGGCCTTCGGCAGGGCTTTCCGAGACTGCATGCTGTCCACGATCTTGGCCCAGCTAGAACTCCTGACACTCAATTATTACGAAATCATCGCTGAACATAATTGTTGTCATGTAACTTTCGAACAACTCCTGTAGTACAAATGCTGACCATTCATTACGAGCAGACAAGACGCTCTGCATCAGCAGAATGTGGCTGTCATGGGCGCTGTCACGTAACATATTCAAGGAAATGCCTACCTGTGTTTTGTTTACAAAAGTACGTGTTGATTTTGTTAGTAATTCACCTTTATGTTACATGTTACGTCACATAGAGGTGATAAAATAACAGAGATAGTAACAGTTGGGGATGACTCAGTTGATAACAGGTACAAGTTAGCTTAGTTAGTTTAGCACTAGCTAGTGGTTCGATTTAAAAAAAAAATATTATGTAAGGAAAGCAGGGAGTGGTGGCCTAGTGGCTAGGACGCCGGACTTCCTTGCAAGAGGTCCGGGTTCGAAACCATGCAATGCCATGTAACAATTAGTTTTTCGATTTATTCCGAATACTTACTTACGTTTACCGAGCGCTCTGGCGGTGAACCTGCATATCTGAGGAAATTAAAGAGTTTCCGAAGGCGTGTGAAATCCACCGCACAGCACTGGGCCCGCTCGGTGGATCATGGCCCGTACCCCCTTGTGCAACGGGAGGCCTGTGCCCAACAGTGGGGACATTAATAGGCTGATGATGATGAAGGAAAGCAGACGAGCAAACGGGCTACCTGATGGTAAGTGGTCATTTAACCTGTCATTAGAGTGTTTCCATACGCTGCTCACCTTGAGGACTCAAATGGACTGTCTCATGTGCCAGTAATTGCGCTGGCTCTCTTATCCTTCAAACCGGAACACAACAATGCAAACATTGCTGCTTTGCGGCAGATATAGATTATTTATGTTCGATTTATATAGACATTTTCCAAACTTTTTAAAACCTTTTCGCAAGCTTTTTAGTAAACAATATTCTGTTAATCTAGAAACTAACAAGTAACATATACCTACTTACAACTACAAGTACTTGTAATTACTTATTTGTTTTGATGTGCTGTATTTTCAGGCTAAATATAAAAATACTATTACGGGTAGGTAAGCCTGTTGGACTAAACAATATAAGTACTCCTAAGTGGGTACATAAATAAAATACCTATAGTTATCGGTAAGGCACGATAAATAATTTTTTTTAAAACCGATACCGATACAGACCACCAATTGTGTCGACTCGACATCTTTATGTGCATCCTTTTCGAATGTTATAAGTGTGAGAGAGACAAACGGAGACATTCCAGACTAGGGAATTCGATCCCGGCCCTTATTTGTAATCCCGGGATTTCGGGATTATACTTAGCCAAGCCCGGGATCCCGGGATTATTTCGGGATTAAGGGTTACAAATAAAAAAATAAGAAAATCTTTCAAAAATTAGCTCTTTAATCAACAAATCAAAATTTAGACAAAAATACACGTATTTTACGGTATACATCTAGCTAATCTAATCATATTTAGAGTCAGACTAACCAGACTCAAAATCACTTAGTCTCTATGTTAAAGTTATTCTTTTTTTTTTTAGAATCAGTGAGATCTCATTAAACTCACATAAATTGAAAAAACCTTTATGTAGCAAACTATGCGAATAAACTTTAATAATTAACAAAAACCTCTCTTAACATCGACTAAATCGAAGCAAGCATCACCAATGGTGATTGCTTGCAATAAAAATTCTTGTAGTTGAAATGTAAATGATAGGCAAGCAATTCTGTGGAGAGCACTGGCACTGAGCGTTTCCCTTCATGCAGTCTATTTTTCAACTTTTTTTAAATGATGTCAAACCCGAAAATCCCGGGATCAGGGAAACTTAATACCGAAAATTTCGGGACTGAAAAACGGTCGGGATACCGGGATCCCGATTTTCGGGATCCCGGGATCGAATCCTCTATTCCAGACATACTGGTAGGAATAGGGGATTAGGGCGGGAGTTGTCACGGAGCAGAATTGTCAGCGAGAAATGGAGTAACCCATTTTAAACTTAAAAAAATAATAAAATGTTTTGTACATTAGTCAAATTATTCTTTAACACGTTCACTGCCCGGCGAAAATTTGTCGCACTTTCATTTGTTGCGATGCCGTTGCCGGGTCTAAAAGTCCCTTTGCACCTTTCTACACTGTGCGATACACCAGGTCGGTTCGACCCGATAAAATAGGTCGTTATTCAAACTCGATTATTCCAGCGAATGTTTAAAATTACCAATTTTATTTTCAACATAGAATCTCCATTAATTACTTAGTTTAAATCCTAGTATAATATTTGTGCTACTCGCAGGAGTAATTCACTACAATACAGGTCCGTAGTTTAGGGTTTCAAGTGAGTTTTCGTCAATCTACTAATAAAACTAGGACGACTTGCGGAAAGCGTTATTTCTCAGAATAACACTAAGTCTATTTTAATTTTGTATGAAAAAATAGGCCATTCGCGAGTTAATCCAAGGTTAAATATTAGCAAAAGTCCACCGTGATGGTTTGAAATGTTACTGTCCTTTTAACTGATGGTTAACTATAAATATGACTGGTCGATCGGTTCATACGCAATCAGTCAGGAATAGATCATCTTGACCGAATTCCCGCCATCGTGAACCAGTTGGATCTATGTCAATTGTTTTGGTTAGGAAATCCCTGCTTCATACAATAAATAAAACAAAACCCTTTCTATAAAAGATGTCCAATAGCAGTACATAGTGTTCAATACATACTTTCTTTCTTTGAAAGAAAGAATTTTTTTCCAGAACGCACACATAACAATTACACAAGATAAAAATGATCATTATCAAACAAACAACACGAAAGACAAGAAAAAATAAACAAAAGTTTAATGATGGTGGTTTGCAGCACCGGCAAAGGCCTCAGCATGTTGCCGCAGCGCTTTTAGCACTGCGGCGCTGATTATCAGGCAGCACCTGTGTGGAAGACACCAAGCTATACCCCGCGGAACCACCGTCGCCCAGCCGTAGCCGCGCCGACACCTCGGGAGGTGCTGAGTATCGGTTGACGCCTGGTGGACGGCGAGGCGATACGGAGGCGATCCGGTGCAGGGTTGATAACTGTGCGACAGCCTTTAACCGAAACACAGCAGTGCAAGAAAAGCGTGCCAAGATAGAGTTTCATGGCGCTCCGTTCTCTCTGCCTACCCCGCAAGGGATATAGCGTGAAGGTATGTATGCAATGCAAACATTACACTGCTTTACGGCAGTAATAGGTAAACAAAAAGGGTGGTACCGTTTATTATATGGTGTAGGTAAGAATTTTTTAAAAAAATTTAACAGTATTTCAGGAAACCTTTATTTTCCAGACAATAATAAAAAAATGAGTAAACTTTTCAGACTCGGTGTTTTGATTCGGGGCGAGAAAGTAAACAAGTCTTATTTGGGTAAATTCTCCAGAAATGTTTTTCGATGAAAATCCTGTGAAAAGCTTATTGACAAAGAAATTCAAGGAAATTCTTGGTTATTTTCACCAATGGTTTTTCAGTTACTTACTTAATATAATCACCTCATGTTTTTGTTATTTTAAACGGTGTTCAGTAGGTGCCTATACGTTATCTATAGAAAATTTCCGCGATACATTTCCTTCATTTGTCGTAATGACTACCAATACCGACAAACTACACCTATAATGTACCTACATAAAGTATTAATAGATAAGGAAGCACGTAGGAAGCCAATAGAATTAATTAGAGCATAATGGAAGACACATCGAGCTATAGGGTCCTATTTTATTAGCGGCAAATATTTCTAGGGTGTCATCTATAGGTTATATATAACCATAACAATAAGGCAAGAAAAAGTTATTTTACCTTATCAAATTTTCGAGAAAAACAACAAAATTGTTTGTTTGAAAACTCTACAAATGAAAGAATTATTGCTATTCTAATAATGAAATAAGAAGTAAGAATGAAACTCGTTTCATTCACAGACATAGATGAGTTTATGACACCTAGGCGCAAAATAATGGGGTTTATTTTTCTTTAGTATGTATAACTTTCATACAACAGGGTTATCTTTTCGTGTAAAGTGGTACAAATGACCAGCACGTACCCCCCTCCAAATATTTGCTTTTAATAAAAAAGGACCTTAATTATATACTCTGTGGAACTCTGTCGCAATATGTTTTTGTTATGATTCCTTGACATTCGTATGAAATGAATGAGTCAAATATATTAAAGCAAATATATAAAAAATTAAATATAATAATAATAATATAATATTTAATGTAATTATTATATTAAATGTGCCAAAGGGTAGTAGGTATATAAATACTTTGAAATTGAAATCGTTTATGTAGCACTGTTATATGAGTTGCACTGTTATATAGAGGTATATGAGTTGCACCTCTTTACTGGTCTAGGAATTCGGTACGTGTCTATACCTACGTCCTAGCCAGGGTGTGTCTTCGAGGAGTCATCTTCAATGAGACACTGGACTATTTAACCGATACTTATATTTCCAAACAGTACACCATACATGACGGCGGTAGAGACACGACCAGACCGACGCGGGCGCAGCCGCGTGACATTTTAAACTGCTTACATAATAATTCACAATGTAGAACACAGTGTGCACTGTGTCTATACACAGTGGCCCTACACTGTAAACACCAAAATATAGCAAGTACACAATACAGAAGTATACAAAGGTTAATAATACATGCAGCACAAAACATCCGGTGTGTACTTACACTGGTTGTTTTTAATCCATTTTTATTTTTAACAAAATTCACTTACTGTATAAAAAATCCCATGGTTCGATCAATCGACTCGCACTTGGCCGGTTTTTGACTTTTTATAAACCTGTCGGTGTGCACATTTCTAGTATAATTTAGATAAACGCCGGAAAACAGGCGGGTTGATCCAGTTACACAGGATATTGTTAACGCTTTCCTCGCCCTATCTAATGGTACTGGTGGAGTGTAGTAAAATAGTAATTATTTTCAAAATGGGTAGGAGGAACTTCCTGATTGTGGACTGGGTGCTGTGCCATATTATTTTTGGTTTACTTACATTCATTAAGTATTGTTTAATTACCCCATTTAGCGCTGCCGTACACTTTCATGGCCTTTTTTTTTGTTTATTTGGTTGTAGTCTCATTATTGTACACAAAAAAAATACATAGAAAATAAATAAATAAAACATTAAAATATGTACAAAGGCGGGCTTATCCCATAGGGATCTCTTCCAGCAAACCTTTGATTTAGGAGAGTTTAGACTACTTTTATGGTGGGTATGGTTTGGAGTAAAATAAATAAAAAGTATAAATAATTATGTTTTTAATTTGTTTTATAGTTTTTCAATAAATTACACAGCATTACAGTAATAAATACTAAGGCACTTTGAATGTATGACATACATAATTTATTTCAGTATATATAGTAATTTAACTAACTGTAGACGGACGCACGTCCATACTCTCATAGAACCTCCAACACTTTAAAAGTTTTAATTAAATATTACTTTGCCTTTTATTGAATAAAAATTAAATATAATAGTTACTATTTTATTTCATTAAAAATAAATAAAATCAACATCATTTTGTAATAAAATAAATATTTTTAATTCCTACTAAATAAAGATTTTTATAGAATAGATATTTTACGTTTTTATTTTACGTCTTTTCAGAAAAACCTTGACAAATCGCATGTTTACGTACTCAGCACATTATTTGTCGATTCACCTATGGATTGATTACTCACTGGATGACTCAGTCTCGATTTATCAATCCATCTTGTCTCAGGGTTGTAAAAAACAGGTTTTTTATTCTAAGAAACTGACAGTACATTTATTATCGTAAAATATAAGTTTTTACTGCAAATCCAATCTTTGTTGGTCATACGGGACTGCGTAATTCATTCCTTGGTTAAAATGAAAAATAAACTTCAGAAATACAGACATGTAGGTAACGTTACGGAGGTGGTTTTACTGGAACCGGAGTCGAAACCGAAGGATTTAAATTTGATTTAACGGAGTCGGAACCTGAGTCGGAGGCGGAGATAGAAGAGAGATATTCAGAAGAAGTTCAAATTTTAAACCGTTTTATAATTTTTATAGCTGAACTGGCAATTTTTTTATGATGACGTTTGCGGTATTCCTACACCATTTAATAAAATATTGAAATTTGAATGTGTTTGCTCACAAATCATCGGTATAACCTCCGATTCAAAATTATCGGACCGAAGTCGGAGTCGGAGGTGTAAAATCATACGGAAGTTCCGACCTTTCGGAGTCGGAGTCGAAGCTCCGTAACATCCCTAGTAGTTATTCAAATTCTACCCTAAAAATTCCTTTACACTTAGCTTATAGTAGACTAATGCTTGATTTTAAGAAGTGGAGATAATGGAGCGCCACCAAATTATGTCCTTTTTGCTAAAGCATATATATATCTCACGTCCATAATCCCCGAGGGGGTAGACAGAGGAACCACCTTCATCATAGCGAGTTCCCAGCTTTCGTCGTAAGATTTGGCGGACAAACGTGATAGGTGGCGAGCCTACCGCCGTCTACTAAGTGTAGAATAGTATCCACTAAGAACTTTAGTCGCCTCGTACGACACCCGCGGGAAGAGTTGGGGTGGTCTATCAAAATCCTAGTATGAGTTACTGGAAATATCCACACACATAGAGTGATTTATGTATAGGTAGGCATGTATGCCACGTATGATATAGAAGAAAGGTGGCTGAAGAATTTTTGAAAGGTTACGAACATATTTTAGAACTGGCTATAAATATTTTACATGGCGTTTAAATATAATACCTAGAGACCTTTTATAACATTATAATACCACTAAAATAAGTACCTATGTAAAAGTGAAAGAAAACATCGTGAGGAAACCTGCATGTCTGAGGAAATTACAAGTTTCCGAAGTCGTGTAAAATCCATCAATCAGCACTGGGCCCGCTCGGTGGATTATGGAACATAACCCCCTTGTGCAAGGGGAGGCCTGTGTCCCAACATTGGGGACATTAATAGGCTGATGATCTTACAAGAAAAGTCAAAAAGTTACTTTCCTACTTATAATAATATATTTAAAAAAAGGGTAACCTATAAAATATGTAAAAAAAATTTTTTTTTAACACGCAACATGGAACTTACATCAAATAATATTAAAACTAGGTAGGTAACTGTTAAATAAGAAACCAGAAACAAAGTAATTCCTGCTTCTACAAAAACTTATTCAGTATCTACTTATAATTTACGTAGTAGAACATAGTAAATTATAAGTCCGCATGCTCTATCTCTGGCGTCGTCACTTACCACCATGTGAGGATGCGGTCAAACGCGGCTTACCTGTAAAAAAAAGTGAAAAAAAAACATAAATTACCATAGAGGTTTTTGTGGGGAGAATGTAAATTGTCCCCATTCAAAAGCCGTTGGCGTCGCGTATGGGATTCCTCGTAAACACTATTCAAAACACGTAGGTTGTAAGAGTTCTAGTAAACAATCTATAGAGCTGTCGGTCAGGGCTGTTCAAAGTTTAGGAAGCAAACTTAAGTGTGTTTAGATCACAACTCTTATGTAAATTGAATGTATGAAAAGTACTATGAAATAATAATCATCATCAGCAGCCTACTCTAGTCCACTGCTGGACATAGGCCTCTCCCAGGGCACGCCATTGAGCCCGATCTTCGGCTCTTCTCATCCAGTCTCTGCCAGCCACCTTGCGCAGATCGTCGCTCCATCTAGCAGGGGGGCGTCCCACACTACGTTTGCCCAAACGCGGTCTCCACTCCAGAACTCGTCTACCCCAGCGGTTGTCGGTTCTGCGACAGATGTGACCGGCCCACTGCCACTTCAGCTTGCTAATCTTATGAGCTATGTCGATGACTTTTGTTCTATGCCGGATCTCCTCATTTCTGATTCGATCCAGCAGAGATACTCCGAGCATAGGCTCTTTCCATAGCACGCTGAGCGACTTTCAATTTGTGAACCAGTCGCACCGTCAGTGTCCACGTTTCGGCTCCGTAGGTCATTACTGGTAGGACGCACTGGTTAAAGACTCTTGTCTTTAGACATTGAGGTATGGGCGACGAGAAGATGTGACGTAATAATGTGACGTAATAGAAGATGTGATGAAATAATACAAAAATAAAATTTGTTCGCTGTTAAATTAAAGACGAATAATTTTGAAATTTTAAATTATTTATATAACATAAGTTCCTACTGGTGTATGGACTATGAATCCATTGTAATCTTACCGCACAAATAAACTATTCTTATTTATTTTCATTTTTGTTACATACATATTACATACATATTATTACGTACATACATATTTTCATAAATATATTGAATGAGTGATGAACGAATGACGAAACAGGTATACGAAGCGAAAGTGAGTTTAAGAAGAACCCGGGGTCGTCCTAGACTGACCTTTAAAGATAAGATTGACAGAGTGCTCTTAGATTTTAATATACAGAGCAGACGACCCCAACGGCGAGCATGCGTGAAACGACGAATGACTAGAAAAGAGAAGTCAAGCGTGCCAAGACAGATTCGTGGCCCTCCGTTCTCACTGCCTACCCCGCTAGGCACATAGCGTGAAGGTATGTCGTCGTCGTCATGGCAGCCCCTCGTTCTGCTAATCCTAGGTATATTGTTGTTGTCTCTGGTGCGTCTTGGAGTCGCTCAACAACCCGATCCTGGAGTTCCACTCGCGACCGCATTTTGTCACTGTTGGCAGCCTGTCTCTCCGGATTTGCCTCTTTCTCTCTACTCTCTCTCCTACCTCTTACGCCTTTTCTTTGCTCCAGCTTCCACCCTCCCCGTCTCGAAAGATTTTGCTGCTTTCTTCGTCAGGTCGCGCCATTCTGACTTGTTTTTCCTCCCATGAGTTGAAGGTGATGTTGCACTTTTTCAGAGAGTGCTTAAGGGTGTCTTTGTAGCGCTTCCTTTGGTCTCTTTCCTTTTGTCAGCTTTGCATATAAAAGGGATTTTTGTAGCCTGGTGTCGTCCATTCTGATACAAGGTATGTATATGTATATCGGTGTCCTATTCATAATAAAATAATTTCTTGTATCATACTCGTAATTTATGTTAAACTAAGTCTTGAGCAATAAAGATTATTTTACTTTACCATTACTTTACGTCTGTAGGTACTTTTATTTTAGATATCAATGTAAACATTAGGTAGGTACGAAAATACACAGACTGTTTAAATTTCCATACTTTCAAAACAAACATCCCCCATATGGATAACTGCATGCAGCATGTCTGAAGCTCACGCATTGTGTAAACAGATTAACAGTACGAGATGTGTAAAAAATACGCAATGTGTGAAAAAAATCGGCTGGTCAACGACCGCGCATATGCGGTTTGATGTAAATATTTTGATTACCATTGCGACTTAGCGGTTTTATTTTGAGAGAAAGTTTGGTATAGTATACTCCGTATATACCTAACTGGAAAACTTTATGTTCTGTGTACGAATATTAAAAGTCAAAAATCTTTTTCTCTGGGTGGCATTCTCTCTTCATTTTAGACTTAACACCCTCCAAGTTAAGGAAAAACCCACCATTTTCTATGAAGGGTTAGTAGTTAGTAGACCAAGTACTCAACCCATTCTTCCCTGATACGAAGAAAGCCACTATTCTTAAGTGCAAAACGTGATTTTCAAAAAAATGACAAAATCATTTAAGTTGGTTTTCTAGTGTTTTCTTTATTTTTTCTGAGGTTATGTAATGTTTCCGGGCTGATTTCCGCAACTCTACGTCTTTAGCGCCTATTTTGCGTGTGATGTAAACAACAACTTACTCAAGCCACCCCAACCTCGCCAGAAAGTCCAGAAGTCCTTT
Organism: Hofmannophila pseudospretella; assembly: GCA_947369225.1. Lineage (NCBI taxonomy): Eukaryota > Metazoa > Arthropoda > Insecta > Lepidoptera > Oecophoridae > Hofmannophila > Hofmannophila pseudospretella. The sequence continues at coordinate 587,693 of OX376333.1, forward strand.
AATGTCCTGTAGCACTTCGGGAAGTGATCCTGTGGTGCCGAGGCTTCCCGCCCGGTAGGTGGTCCCCTCACTACATTCCAACAGCACGTGGGCGACCGTCTCCACTGCCTTTTTATTTTTATTTTTTATTATTAAATAAGGAGAGCAGACGAGCAAATGGGCCACCTGATGTTAAGTGGTCACCATCGCCCATAGACATCTCACCTCACTGTATTAATGTTGGAGGGTTTTTGATGCGCTGCTAACCTTGAGGACTAAGATGGACTGCCTCATGTGCCGGACATTACGCTGGCTCTCTTACCCTTCAAACCGAAACACAGAAATGCAAGCATTTCTGCTTCACGGCAGAAATAGATAAGAGGGTGGTACCACCCCAGGCGATCCTTCACTTTAGGATCTACCACTACAAGAAGCCCCCAGCGTACTCTGCACAGGGGGCTGTCTGTGATACCTATGTTGAAAAGGTGTCTGTTGAGTGGACTGTGTCCGGTTACCTTTCGCAGTTGGGTTCTGCTGAGCCGCAGGAGCTGTCTGGTGAGTTTTGGATCGGCCTTCGGCAGGGCTTTCCGAGACTGCATGCTGTCCACGATCTTGGCCCAGCTAGAACTCCTGACACTCAATTATTACGAAATCATCGCTGAACATAATTGTTGTCATGTAACTTTCGAACAACTCCTGTAGTACAAATGCTGACCATTCATTACGAGCAGACAAGACGCTCTGCATCAGCAGAATGTGGCTGTCATGGGCGCTGTCACGTAACATATTCAAGGAAATGCCTACCTGTGTTTTGTTTACAAAAGTACGTGTTGATTTTGTTAGTAATTCACCTTTATGTTACATGTTACGTCACATAGAGGTGATAAAATAACAGAGATAGTAACAGTTGGGGATGACTCAGTTGATAACAGGTACAAGTTAGCTTAGTTAGTTTAGCACTAGCTAGTGGTTCGATTTAAAAAAAAAATATTATGTAAGGAAAGCAGGGAGTGGTGGCCTAGTGGCTAGGACGCCGGACTTCCTTGCAAGAGGTCCGGGTTCGAAACCATGCAATGCCATGTAACAATTAGTTTTTCGATTTATTCCGAATACTTACTTACGTTTACCGAGCGCTCTGGCGGTGAACCTGCATATCTGAGGAAATTAAAGAGTTTCCGAAGGCGTGTGAAATCCACCGCACAGCACTGGGCCCGCTCGGTGGATCATGGCCCGTACCCCCTTGTGCAACGGGAGGCCTGTGCCCAACAGTGGGGACATTAATAGGCTGATGATGATGAAGGAAAGCAGACGAGCAAACGGGCTACCTGATGGTAAGTGGTCATTTAACCTGTCATTAGAGTGTTTCCATACGCTGCTCACCTTGAGGACTCAAATGGACTGTCTCATGTGCCAGTAATTGCGCTGGCTCTCTTATCCTTCAAACCGGAACACAACAATGCAAACATTGCTGCTTTGCGGCAGATATAGATTATTTATGTTCGATTTATATAGACATTTTCCAAACTTTTTAAAACCTTTTCGCAAGCTTTTTAGTAAACAATATTCTGTTAATCTAGAAACTAACAAGTAACATATACCTACTTACAACTACAAGTACTTGTAATTACTTATTTGTTTTGATGTGCTGTATTTTCAGGCTAAATATAAAAATACTATTACGGGTAGGTAAGCCTGTTGGACTAAACAATATAAGTACTCCTAAGTGGGTACATAAATAAAATACCTATAGTTATCGGTAAGGCACGATAAATAATTTTTTTTAAAACCGATACCGATACAGACCACCAATTGTGTCGACTCGACATCTTTATGTGCATCCTTTTCGAATGTTATAAGTGTGAGAGAGACAAACGGAGACATTCCAGACTAGGGAATTCGATCCCGGCCCTTATTTGTAATCCCGGGATTTCGGGATTATACTTAGCCAAGCCCGGGATCCCGGGATTATTTCGGGATTAAGGGTTACAAATAAAAAAATAAGAAAATCTTTCAAAAATTAGCTCTTTAATCAACAAATCAAAATTTAGACAAAAATACACGTATTTTACGGTATACATCTAGCTAATCTAATCATATTTAGAGTCAGACTAACCAGACTCAAAATCACTTAGTCTCTATGTTAAAGTTATTCTTTTTTTTTTTAGAATCAGTGAGATCTCATTAAACTCACATAAATTGAAAAAACCTTTATGTAGCAAACTATGCGAATAAACTTTAATAATTAACAAAAACCTCTCTTAACATCGACTAAATCGAAGCAAGCATCACCAATGGTGATTGCTTGCAATAAAAATTCTTGTAGTTGAAATGTAAATGATAGGCAAGCAATTCTGTGGAGAGCACTGGCACTGAGCGTTTCCCTTCATGCAGTCTATTTTTCAACTTTTTTTAAATGATGTCAAACCCGAAAATCCCGGGATCAGGGAAACTTAATACCGAAAATTTCGGGACTGAAAAACGGTCGGGATACCGGGATCCCGATTTTCGGGATCCCGGGATCGAATCCTCTATTCCAGACATACTGGTAGGAATAGGGGATTAGGGCGGGAGTTGTCACGGAGCAGAATTGTCAGCGAGAAATGGAGTAACCCATTTTAAACTTAAAAAAATAATAAAATGTTTTGTACATTAGTCAAATTATTCTTTAACACGTTCACTGCCCGGCGAAAATTTGTCGCACTTTCATTTGTTGCGATGCCGTTGCCGGGTCTAAAAGTCCCTTTGCACCTTTCTACACTGTGCGATACACCAGGTCGGTTCGACCCGATAAAATAGGTCGTTATTCAAACTCGATTATTCCAGCGAATGTTTAAAATTACCAATTTTATTTTCAACATAGAATCTCCATTAATTACTTAGTTTAAATCCTAGTATAATATTTGTGCTACTCGCAGGAGTAATTCACTACAATACAGGTCCGTAGTTTAGGGTTTCAAGTGAGTTTTCGTCAATCTACTAATAAAACTAGGACGACTTGCGGAAAGCGTTATTTCTCAGAATAACACTAAGTCTATTTTAATTTTGTATGAAAAAATAGGCCATTCGCGAGTTAATCCAAGGTTAAATATTAGCAAAAGTCCACCGTGATGGTTTGAAATGTTACTGTCCTTTTAACTGATGGTTAACTATAAATATGACTGGTCGATCGGTTCATACGCAATCAGTCAGGAATAGATCATCTTGACCGAATTCCCGCCATCGTGAACCAGTTGGATCTATGTCAATTGTTTTGGTTAGGAAATCCCTGCTTCATACAATAAATAAAACAAAACCCTTTCTATAAAAGATGTCCAATAGCAGTACATAGTGTTCAATACATACTTTCTTTCTTTGAAAGAAAGAATTTTTTTCCAGAACGCACACATAACAATTACACAAGATAAAAATGATCATTATCAAACAAACAACACGAAAGACAAGAAAAAATAAACAAAAGTTTAATGATGGTGGTTTGCAGCACCGGCAAAGGCCTCAGCATGTTGCCGCAGCGCTTTTAGCACTGCGGCGCTGATTATCAGGCAGCACCTGTGTGGAAGACACCAAGCTATACCCCGCGGAACCACCGTCGCCCAGCCGTAGCCGCGCCGACACCTCGGGAGGTGCTGAGTATCGGTTGACGCCTGGTGGACGGCGAGGCGATACGGAGGCGATCCGGTGCAGGGTTGATAACTGTGCGACAGCCTTTAACCGAAACACAGCAGTGCAAGAAAAGCGTGCCAAGATAGAGTTTCATGGCGCTCCGTTCTCTCTGCCTACCCCGCAAGGGATATAGCGTGAAGGTATGTATGCAATGCAAACATTACACTGCTTTACGGCAGTAATAGGTAAACAAAAAGGGTGGTACCGTTTATTATATGGTGTAGGTAAGAATTTTTTAAAAAAATTTAACAGTATTTCAGGAAACCTTTATTTTCCAGACAATAATAAAAAAATGAGTAAACTTTTCAGACTCGGTGTTTTGATTCGGGGCGAGAAAGTAAACAAGTCTTATTTGGGTAAATTCTCCAGAAATGTTTTTCGATGAAAATCCTGTGAAAAGCTTATTGACAAAGAAATTCAAGGAAATTCTTGGTTATTTTCACCAATGGTTTTTCAGTTACTTACTTAATATAATCACCTCATGTTTTTGTTATTTTAAACGGTGTTCAGTAGGTGCCTATACGTTATCTATAGAAAATTTCCGCGATACATTTCCTTCATTTGTCGTAATGACTACCAATACCGACAAACTACACCTATAATGTACCTACATAAAGTATTAATAGATAAGGAAGCACGTAGGAAGCCAATAGAATTAATTAGAGCATAATGGAAGACACATCGAGCTATAGGGTCCTATTTTATTAGCGGCAAATATTTCTAGGGTGTCATCTATAGGTTATATATAACCATAACAATAAGGCAAGAAAAAGTTATTTTACCTTATCAAATTTTCGAGAAAAACAACAAAATTGTTTGTTTGAAAACTCTACAAATGAAAGAATTATTGCTATTCTAATAATGAAATAAGAAGTAAGAATGAAACTCGTTTCATTCACAGACATAGATGAGTTTATGACACCTAGGCGCAAAATAATGGGGTTTATTTTTCTTTAGTATGTATAACTTTCATACAACAGGGTTATCTTTTCGTGTAAAGTGGTACAAATGACCAGCACGTACCCCCCTCCAAATATTTGCTTTTAATAAAAAAGGACCTTAATTATATACTCTGTGGAACTCTGTCGCAATATGTTTTTGTTATGATTCCTTGACATTCGTATGAAATGAATGAGTCAAATATATTAAAGCAAATATATAAAAAATTAAATATAATAATAATAATATAATATTTAATGTAATTATTATATTAAATGTGCCAAAGGGTAGTAGGTATATAAATACTTTGAAATTGAAATCGTTTATGTAGCACTGTTATATGAGTTGCACTGTTATATAGAGGTATATGAGTTGCACCTCTTTACTGGTCTAGGAATTCGGTACGTGTCTATACCTACGTCCTAGCCAGGGTGTGTCTTCGAGGAGTCATCTTCAATGAGACACTGGACTATTTAACCGATACTTATATTTCCAAACAGTACACCATACATGACGGCGGTAGAGACACGACCAGACCGACGCGGGCGCAGCCGCGTGACATTTTAAACTGCTTACATAATAATTCACAATGTAGAACACAGTGTGCACTGTGTCTATACACAGTGGCCCTACACTGTAAACACCAAAATATAGCAAGTACACAATACAGAAGTATACAAAGGTTAATAATACATGCAGCACAAAACATCCGGTGTGTACTTACACTGGTTGTTTTTAATCCATTTTTATTTTTAACAAAATTCACTTACTGTATAAAAAATCCCATGGTTCGATCAATCGACTCGCACTTGGCCGGTTTTTGACTTTTTATAAACCTGTCGGTGTGCACATTTCTAGTATAATTTAGATAAACGCCGGAAAACAGGCGGGTTGATCCAGTTACACAGGATATTGTTAACGCTTTCCTCGCCCTATCTAATGGTACTGGTGGAGTGTAGTAAAATAGTAATTATTTTCAAAATGGGAAGGAGGAACTTCCTGATTGTGGACTGGGTGCTGTGCCATATTATTTTTGGTTTACTTACATTCATTAAGTATTGTTTAATTACCCCATTTAGCGCTGCCGTACACTTTCATGGCCTTTTTTTTTGTTTATTTGGTTGTAGTCTCATTATTGTACACAAAAAAAATACATAGAAAATAAATAAATAAAACATTAAAATATGTACAAAGGCGGGCTTATCCCATAGGGATCTCTTCCAGCAAACCTTTGATTTAGGAGAGTTTAGACTACTTTTATGGTGGGTATGGTTTGGAGTAAAATAAATAAAAAGTATAAATAATTATGTTTTTAATTTGTTTTATAGTTTTTCAATAAATTACACAGCATTACAGTAATAAATACTAAGGCACTTTGAATGTATGACATACATAATTTATTTCAGTATATATAGTAATTTAACTAACTGTAGACGGACGCACGTCCATACTCTCATAGAACCTCCAACACTTTAAAAGTTTTAATTAAATATTACTTTGCCTTTTATTGAATAAAAATTAAATATAATAGTTACTATTTTATTTCATTAAAAATAAATAAAATCAACATCATTTTGTAATAAAATAAATATTTTTAATTCCTACTAAATAAAGATTTTTATAGAATAGATATTTTACGTTTTTATTTTACGTCTTTTCAGAAAAACCTTGACAAATCGCATGTTTACGTACTCAGCACATTATTTGTCGATTCACCTATGGATTGATTACTCACTGGATGACTCAGTCTCGATTTATCAATCCATCTTGTCTCAGGGTTGTAAAAAACAGGTTTTTTATTCTAAGAAACTGACAGTACATTTATTATCGTAAAATATAAGTTTTTACTGCAAATCCAATCTTTGTTGGTCATACGGGACTGCGTAATTCATTCCTTGGTTAAAATGAAAAATAAACTTCAGAAATACAGACATGTAGGTAACGTTACGGAGGTGGTTTTACTGGAACCGGAGTCGAAACCGAAGGATTTAAATTTGATTTAACGGAGTCGGAACCTGAGTCGGAGGCGGAGATAGAAGAGAGATATTCAGAAGAAGTTCAAATTTTAAACCGTTTTATAATTTTTATAGCTGAACTGGCAATTTTTTTATGATGACGTTTGCGGTATTCCTACACCATTTAATAAAATATTGAAATTTGAATGTGTTTGCTCACAAATCATCGGTATAACCTCCGATTCAAAATTATCGGACCGAAGTCGGAGTCGGAGGTGTAAAATCATACGGAAGTTCCGACCTTTCGGAGTCGGAGTCGAAGCTCCGTAACATCCCTAGTAGTTATTCAAATTCTACCCTAAAAATTCCTTTACACTTAGCTTATAGTAGACTAATGCTTGATTTTAAGAAGTGGAGATAATGGAGCGCCACCAAATTATGTCCTTTTTGCTAAAGCATATATATATCTCACGTCCATAATCCCCGAGGGGGTAGACAGAGGAACCACCTTCATCATAGCGAGTTCCCAGCTTTCGTCGTAAGATTTGGCGGACAAACGTGATAGGTGGCGAGCCTACCGCCGTCTACTAAGTGTAGAATAGTATCCACTAAGAACTTTAGTCGCCTCGTACGACACCCGCGGGAAGAGTTGGGGTGGTCTATCAAAATCCTAGTATGAGTTACTGGAAATATCCACACACATAGAGTGATTTATGTATAGGTAGGCATGTATGCCACGTATGATATAGAAGAAAGGTGGCTGAAGAATTTTTGAAAGGTTACGAACATATTTTAGAACTGGCTATAAATATTTTACATGGCGTTTAAATATAATACCTAGAGACCTTTTATAACATTATAATACCACTAAAATAAGTACCTATGTAAAAGTGAAAGAAAACATCGTGAGGAAACCTGCATGTCTGAGGAAATTACAAGTTTCCGAAGTCGTGTAAAATCCATCAATCAGCACTGGGCCCGCTCGGTGGATTATGGAACATAACCCCCTTGTGCAAGGGGAGGCCTGTGTCCCAACATTGGGGACATTAATAGGCTGATGATCTTACAAGAAAAGTCAAAAAGTTACTTTCCTACTTATAATAATATATTTAAAAAAAGGGTAACCTATAAAATATGTAAAAAAAATTTTTTTTTAACACGCAACATGGAACTTACATCAAATAATATTAAAACTAGGTAGGTAACTGTTAAATAAGAAACCAGAAACAAAGTAATTCCTGCTTCTACAAAAACTTATTCAGTATCTACTTATAATTTACGTAGTAGAACATAGTAAATTATAAGTCCGCATGCTCTATCTCTGGCGTCGTCACTTACCACCATGTGAGGATGCGGTCAAACGCGGCTTACCTGTAAAAAAAAGTGAAAAAAAAACATAAATTACCATAGAGGTTTTTGTGGGGAGAATGTAAATTGTCCCCATTCAAAAGCCGTTGGCGTCGCGTATGGGATTCCTCGTAAACACTATTCAAAACACGTAGGTTGTAAGAGTTCTAGTAAACAATCTATAGAGCTGTCGGTCAGGGCTGTTCAAAGTTTAGGAAGCAAACTTAAGTGTGTTTAGATCACAACTCTTATGTAAATTGAATGTATGAAAAGTACTATGAAATAATAATCATCATCAGCAGCCTACTCTAGTCCACTGCTGGACATAGGCCTCTCCCAGGGCACGCCATTGAGCCCGATCTTCGGCTCTTCTCATCCAGTCTCTGCCAGCCACCTTGCGCAGATCGTCGCTCCATCTAGCAGGGGGGCGTCCCACACTACGTTTGCCCAAACGCGGTCTCCACTCCAGAACTCGTCTACCCCAGCGGTTGTCGGTTCTGCGACAGATGTGACCGGCCCACTGCCACTTCAGCTTGCTAATCTTATGAGCTATGTCGATGACTTTTGTTCTATGCCGGATCTCCTCATTTCTGATTCGATCCAGCAGAGATACTCCGAGCATAGGCTCTTTCCATAGCACGCTGAGCGACTTTCAATTTGTGAACCAGTCGCACCGTCAGTGTCCACGTTTCGGCTCCGTAGGTCATTACTGGTAGGACGCACTGGTTAAAGACTCTTGTCTTTAGACATTGAGGTATGGGCGACGAGAAGATGTGACGTAATAATGTGACGTAATAGAAGATGTGATGAAATAATACAAAAATAAAATTTGTTCGCTGTTAAATTAAAGACGAATAATTTTGAAATTTTAAATTATTTATATAACATAAGTTCCTACTGGTGTATGGACTATGAATCCATTGTAATCTTACCGCACAAATAAACTATTCTTATTTATTTTCATTTTTGTTGTAGAACCACAGAGTAGGTACTAAATTTAAATTAATTTTAATTTTTTTGGCAATAAATTTAATTTTCATTTCAATTTTACTTTTATTTAAAAAAAAATTCATTTCACTTCATTATACTACTCGTATACACGTGTTCCGGAGGATATGCATTAACTACACCAAACACTTCTGTTGCTTTTACACGGTTTAAATACTGGCGTAACTAATTTATGTTTGTAATTGACATAATATTGTTTTTGATAATGAAAAAAATAACTTAAATAATACTGCTGGAAGACATCTCTCTCAGACATAATTCACGCTATTTGTACTTCGCATATTTATGTCTAAAGAAGTTTATTGTAACTAATAAATGAAATAAGTATTTTTTTCATTGCGATCTCCGTACGTATGATAAAAGAATCGACGCCCTCATGGCATGGTTTTTATTTTCCTGGTCAGGTATAGGTAGATGATTTAATAAACTCTTAAAGATAACAAGCACACACAATAACAGATAAGATATTAAACCCAAACACGAGGATTACGTTGAGAGTTGATATAAATAAAGCGGGTCTCGAGCACGACAGTTTGAACACCGCAGATAAGGTGCCATACTCTGAATGTAGTGAGTTACCGGCTACTACACTACTACACTACCGCCAACAATCGTCAGTCCAGTATTTAACGCTTGTCACACTAGTTCACACATGGAGTCACCTCGAGAGCACGGGCGCACATCACCGATAAACGTCAGAAATCGGCGCGAAACTCAGTATCTAGTCGTGTTCTGGATTTGAAATTTAAAACATTTAAAAAGTATTTTTTGTGCCAGTATTCTTTATTAAGTTTTTTATTAAATTTTTAGTTTTTATTAGATTCGTTTTTAGTTTTTTTTAATGTGTGAAAATGAAGCTGTTGTTGTTTGTTATTTTGGCGGGCTATGCAGTGAAGTGTGATGATAGGTGAGTGGTTTTTTATTTTTTTTATTTTAGTAAGTCGTGACATTTTAATGTTTAATTAATAATAAAATAAAATATGACAACATTATTAAAACTCATGAGATTTATTTAATATTTTTTGGAGTTTCTCCCGCGCTTTTTCGCGTCCACACCAGCTTTTTTTCATTGTCTTGCAAATTGTTTTACAGTAGTGCTTTTCAAGTAAGAATGGTGTTTTTTATTCGAAGAACGTCTACAAAATGTGATTAATGTATGGGACAATGAAGTAAAGTCAAATAAGACGCTGCACCCCGATCCGTACTTGGCTGGATTTTAAAGAGCCATACTGCGTCCGGGACGCCTTCTTCTTTGGTTCAGATGGTGCAGAAGCGTGGAAGATTCTCCTAGATAGCATTGAAATGTGTCACACCAGCATTTTAATGAAGACTTGCAAGAGTTGTTTACATCAGACATGGCTGTATGGGCTCAGTTCCCTTTGCCTTAAAAAAAATTATATTTTTTATTGCTTTATTCTTATTTTGTACGAATTTTATATTTATTTCTACAACGATTGTATCTATCTATTATCTATATATCTCCAAACGAAGTAATAATAACCGATAATGAGTTCTTTGTCTTTTCTTGGCACCAATACAAAATTATTTACAAAGCAGACAATGACTTGCGGAGATTCTTTTATTAAAAACATATTTTTAATATAATTTTATCTACTTACATATCTACGATGATCTTTTACCGATTGTTGATTATAAGATTGTTTTCTTCAGTCATTTTAATTATTAGATAGAAACATAAAATGATAATAATAACAATTCTAATATTTTTTTATTTAATTTTTTACTATTCCACAGTTTTATTAACCGTTTAAGAAATAATGTCTGAAAGTAAAATTCAAAATAGGTATGTAAAATCTGCATTTTTAACATTTTTATCAACTGATATTCATTAGCTAAATTACAAAAATAATAATAGTTACCTGACCTGCATTTTATTAGTTTCCATATCAAATATAAAGTAAAGTAAAGTAAAATACACTTTAGTGCACAAACATGAGATAGAAAAGGAAATAGTGAAGTACAACATAACCAGATACCGCGTTGTTTACGCTGAGTGCACGTTGCTAGGCAACTATTTGATAAAATTTTATGAATCACTGCAAAACTGGGACAGTCGCTCTACCTTACAAAATAGACTGTATCACATTCTTATAAGACCTATTTCTTGATTATGACATTTCTGAAATGACATTTTTAACTATTCCCCACTCGTTACTAGTAAATGGTGACGGCAAAACGCTTTAGAAACCTACCTAAGTACAGAAATAAACAATATGAAAATGAAAAGTTTATTTACTTATTACAAGGCACAATAATAGGACCTCCAACTTACAGACCAGGTCGAAACCTGTATCTTGGAAGTCGGGACTCCGTCGTACAATCCCAAACCGTGGTAAGGATTCCGGGTCTAAACTGAACTCTATAAAAATATCATTCGGTAAGTAGAGAAAAGGGTTCCAGTTCAAGCCAAGAAATACCAAACAAGAGATAGAAAAGGAAATAATGAAGTACATTTTAGGCGGCCTTATCGCTAAGAGCGATCTCTTCCAGGCAACCTTCTTGTAGGTATTATGTCTATACCATAGACGTTGGATTCTTTCCCCGTTCATAATAATCACTATAGCTTAAAAGTACTTGTAATACTTTTGCCCAGACCTGAAATTCTTCATTCATAATTACTGATTTAAATCAACATTAGATACTTATGAGTTATGACCTTCTTTTAGTATTAGATAATTTGAAAGGATATTAACATAAATCTAGATAGAGACATAAAATACTAGGAAGTGGGCTGAGAATCTGTGTCAAACAATCTATATAATCGCCGACTGAGAAACCTTTTATTTGATAAATTAAGTTAAAGAATTTATGGACATTAAATTTTGAATATAACATCTTAGAATGAATGAATGAATGAATACTCTTTATTGCACTCTTTATTATGTATTTACCAGACATTAAAATCATCTCCATAATTCATTAACAATAATTATTGACATTATTTACAAGTGGCCTAGTGGATAGGACGCCGGACTCCCGTGCGAGTCCGGGTTCGAAACCATGCCATATACCAATGAGTTTTTCCGATTTTTTCGAAGACTTATGTACATTTACCGACTGATGTAAACATCGTGAGGAAACCTGCATGTCTGAGGAAATAAAAAAGAAATTCCAAAGGCGTGTGAAATCCACCAATCAGCACTGGGCCGCTCAGTGGATTATGGCCCATAACTCCCTTGTGCAAGGGGAGGCTTGTGCCCCAACAGCGGGGACATTAATAGGCTGCTGATGGCTGATGATTTACATTATAGGTAGTTACGTATTTACCTACTAATTTATTTTCAATTACATTATTTTATTTTAAATTAATTTATCTGACGATCATTTTACAAATAAGAATTATATTGTTGACATGTATATTTCAAATTGTGTAATGAAATGAAATGAAATGTATTTGCCAGAACATAGTGAAAATTACAGGTGATTTAAAAAGCATAGGTATCATATGTTCCACCGACAACGGTATGCAAATCTTTTCAGCTATTTGTTAGTGTCGTTGAGATACTCTTTTATGGAGTAATAACATTTGTCTAGAAGCCACTTGGAAATATTAGTTTTAAATTGGCTAGCAGGACCATTTTTAAGGCGACTAGGCAGATCATTATACACTAAAATTGCCATACAGAAGGAATTCTTTTTATACAAGTCTACTCTGGAACTTGGCAAATAGAGACGGTTCTTGTATCTCGTAGACCTCGGGAAGACATCAGCGTGTGTTTTGAAATATTACGGATATTGTCGAACGAAAATACACATCTGTAATGTACATACATGGTACGGGCAAAATTTGTGAAGATTTAAAAAGAGGTCTACAGGAGTCCATGTAATGTAGCATGAAATAAAATTATTCTATTCTATTCTATCAGAAAACATATTCGGTTTATAAACAGTCAATTTATTTGATAGCCCATAAACAATGAGCTTGATTACCATTGTTATGAAAACATGTCGTTATTCCACCAACAAAGTAACTTACGACCCATTAATATCCGGTTTATGTTTAAACCTCAAAGGTATCGAATTCCTGCAAGGAAAGTGTTAAATAACTTGGTGCATATTTCTTTGGCTTCCTGTACTTGGCTTGGCTACCCAATTATTTTATTAATAGTTTATTTATTCACTTTAAGGTGAAGGTTTTCACAATTGTTGAAAGTTGAAAATTAATCATTTTTAAGATTTAAACATATTATTTTTATATTGGCGATAGTAAAACAGCACTTCTTCCTTTCTAAGTCGTATTCCTCATTGCTGAGGGTCGTGATCATTCTAAGGAATTAATCCCATAGAACGACTCTCGTGGCAGATTTAATGGGGTGGTTTGCCATTGCCTTGCCCATTTCACACACTGGTTATCTCAGTGTGTAGGTTTCCTCGCGATGTTTTCCTTCACCGTCAGAGTGGTCGTTAAATTTACGTAAGTCCTTCGAAAAAACCGAAAAACTCATTGGTACATGACATTGCATGGTTTCCGCATGGGAGTCCGATGTCCTAGCCACGACGCCACCGACGCTCAAGTAAAGTAAACCAGCATGAAGGAATTAATGGTACCTAACAATATTCCACAAAAATACGACGTGAATGTGATTCTAATTTATATGAAAATGAAAACAAAGTTGTACGTAACGTAAAATTTTTCATATAAAAGTTAAAAATTAATCATATTGAAGGTTCTAACGTATTATTATTTTTATATTTACAGTACAAAAACATGATTGATCTAATAGTAACAATATTTAATACATACATAAAGTCACGTCTATTAATCCATAGTCCATAACCCCGAGGGGGTAGACAGAGGAACCACCGACAGGTAGTTCCCACTTGTCGCCGTAAGATTTGTTGGACAAACGTGATAGGTGGCGAGCCTATCGCCGTCTACTAAATGTAGAATATAATCCACAAAATCGCAAGTCGCCTTGTACGACACCCACGGGAAGAGTTAGGGTGGTGCTATTATTTAAAGCCGGCACGACACACGGCTAACAATATTTCTATAATATGAATGAATTGGACAAATACGATATGAATATGTAAACACTTTTGTATTAAAACCACTTGGTACGTTTCACCTTCATAAAAAGATGTCTGGGTATATATGATGGATGACCTATATACCTTATCTTAGCGTGTTTATGAAATGTGTCAAAAAAATCTGGTTTGCGTGACGAAATATAATTGAGGACCAAAAATGAAGATTTAATTATATACCTTAATATTAAATCCAGTGGTATTCGGGTTAATGTGTCTGTCTCCGAGTTATAATCATAACCCTATAACACGGTCAAAGTTAATGATAGAAAGACATTAGACAACAATCATAATGACATTATATCACACAGAGCAATGATTTAAATCTTCTAGTTTTCTGTGGTTAACTCAAAACTAAATACTTTGGTCGTCAAAGGGTTATTTAGATATAATTTTTCACATTTTAGAAAATTATATTTTATTCACTTGTTCTCTTGTCCGGATGATGCCTAGTTTAAAGGCAAATACGTGTGTAAATAAAAAAAATACAAATTAAAAAAGAGACATCCCGGGACCTGAAGGCTGGCCTCTACTTCGCTCAGCGTATAAGCCTCGCTATACAGCGGGTCAACGCCGCCAGCCTCCTCGGGACACTCCCTGCAGGGAGCGACCTAGGCCAAGTCTTTTACTTGTAAAATAGTTAGGTATTTTGTAATTTTGACTTAAGTATGTTTTATAATAAATTAAAAAATAATAAGGAATATATTTTATAGATGATCTATATTTGAATAGAATTAAAACGAAGAAAATAACGATTATATACGTAAAGTTTTATAAGTTATAATTCCTTGTTAAAAATAATGTACAATCCGTACCACGCATACCTAGTTCATAAGTTTTGTTTTCTTAGCGACAGTTATTGTGGGTAGTTTTAACTTTCGTTTTTGTTTCGTTCTGTCAAATATTAATGTCCAGTGAGGGTAGTTTTTATCGTTGATTGCCACTCGCCGACACAGTCTCGGAAACACAGCCCTTGAGACAGCATCGTTTTGCGCGCGCGTACCGAATCTCTTCATCGCGTGTGATCTATCACCTCCATGGACTCCTCGCAGTGCTGATACAGTGCTGGTGTTTAGGTGATATAAAAACTGCCAGAATTTTGGACATTGTCGGCGCCGACGGGTGATCTCGGGCTGAGACGCTGGTGAGTTGGTTTTTCATTGGTATTTATTGCCTGCCCTGGACATTCTCTCGTTCCCCTTCGTTTATTTCGCCCTCGAAAGATCCTTGGAATCGCTGGGGATCGCACATGTAATATTTTTATTATTATTTGCTAGTGAAAGTATTGAAAAAGAATCGAACCTAACATACAATTTTATTTTAAGCAGTATTTTAACAGACTTCCTTTCAAAATGTTTGTTCTAGTACAACACAAGAAGAAAGTTTTTCTTTCAAGCTTGATTAGGATATATCTACTTACTACATAATATCTATAGAAAGAAGAAATAATTTACTTCCAAGATATCTGCTGTCATAATGGAAAAAATCAATTAATGTTTTGTTTCTATACTTATAAGTAATTAATACCTTTTTTCTATAAGTTATCATATCAAATTCAGTTTATTTTTATTATTATTTAAGTAAGCAATTATTATTATGTAATACCCTTTCGGCCGCTATGCGCATGGGCTTGTTACTGAGGGTAAAACTGTCGAGGACAAATGGACGGAAAGATGGAACATCTCGGCGGTCCCTAATCGACACTTGATCCAGAACACAAACAGCATAGTGAACGGCTTTCACCTGCCCAGATCACTGTGGTCGAAACTGAACCGCCTGAGGGTCGGACAGGGACGATGTGGTGAACTCATGCACAAATGGGGCTTTAGAGCTGACCCCGCGTGCTCCTGCGGGGCCGTGCAAACAATGAGCCACCTAACGGAGGACTGCGAAATATTGGCATACCAGGAGGAATCGACAGATTACACTTGCTGGACGACGTAGCCATAGCATGGCTGAAGAATATTTTGCCTTTGTAAAAATAATAGTGTGATTGTGTGATGCTGACGACCGAACGATAAATAAATAAATAATTATGTAATTACTTACTTATTATTATATTTTAAAAATAACATACACAAGCTTCTGGTCTATTAACCCTAAGCAAACACAGTGTGTATAATTTAAAATATTTTTTAAGTAAATATTTTTACGTGTGTTTCATTTATGGAAAACTATGATGATATTATATTTATAGGAAAATAGGTCATCTCCTCGCGTCTGGCACTGTGTTATGGTAAACACGACTTGGAATAAAACCAAATTTATTTGCAAATATTAGTACTGCACACCCGTTCATTATACAGTATTATAGCAAAAGACGTGAGTTGGTTTCAGGATTGGTAACTGTATAGTTACAAGACTTTTAAAAAGTTTGAAACAAATATTTTTCGCTGGGTATCAGTCTACAAAAAATTGCGTTTTCTTTCAACTACCTAATCATTAGTATTAAATGTTTTTAAGAACACATCTTTTTTAACCCAATTGTGCGAATGTGTAGATTGTTTAACGAAATCTCTTCGAACAGCAACAATAAGCCATCGTTAGACTTATTCGATCCTAGGAGATTAGTTTTTAAAAGACGGGTTAAGGATGTCCTCAAGTGAGCTATCCACGCACCTACTTTATAATTTTTACTTAATTATTTTTATTTTTCAATGGGTATTTTTTAATCATTACATTCACTAGTGTTTTTTGCTTTCCTAAATCAATTTCCCACTTCCTAACCGTGCTGTGTTTACACGTTAAGGGTTACGACCTAGCTTATAACTTTATATTGATTATTCTGTAATTTCTCTGGTTGTAATCTGTTGTGTTTACCTAATAAATAAATGAAAATTAAATTAAATTATCTAATAATTTACCCAGGTAGATAAAGAAACATTTTTAGCATTGAACTGGATTTTATTAACTTTACTTTATAACAGTTAGACGAATCCTGACACAGAACTACTTTAAGAATGACTAGTTTCCCACACTCTCTGTCACATAATGTTTAAACCATTTCCTTTTTTTTTTCTTTTTTTTTTTAAATTAATGACCTTTGGTATTATGTTTTAAGGCCTTTTCCTTTTATTTCTCTTTATTTAATTTACAACCGGCCTGTTTCTGTAAAGTGATATTTTTTATAAGTGAGTAATAATTATTTCAAGTTCTATTTTTATTCTGTGGAAAGTGGAAATGTATTATTAGCATATTTTATTTATATATTATAAGTCTGTTGTAGTTATGTATTTGTAAATTTCCCTTAGAGAAAATAAATAATAAATTATCATTATTATTACCTACCTTTTCGGATCTCCCTTTTGCTACACCCTGTATATAGTCCTCCTCGTCGAAACCGACGACGGCGACCCCCTTCAGTTCCTAGCATGCGCTCGAATGTGGCTGGCGAATCCGAACTTGTTCTTGAAGACCCGGTCACAGCGATCGCAATAGAGTTGTCCGAGTTGTTTGTAGAGTTGTACACCCTGTATAGTGTATATAAGTAGACAAAGTAAAGTAAAGTAAAATACACTTTATTGCACAAATATAAAACAACAAACATGAGATAGAAAAGGAAATAGTGAAGTACAATTTAGGCGGCCCTATCGCTAAGAGCGATCTTTTCGGCAGAGGAAATGATATCGAGAAAGAGGTAGTAGGTGTGCAAGGTTTATGGAAAACGTTATATAAGATAATTTTATTTACAACAATAACATAATATACTAAGTACATAAAATAAATAGGCAGATGTATATGTATACTTAAATAGATACAATCAACCGCGTATAAAGTCTAGTGATAGATAAGTAGTTTATTTTCATAGCGATCTGATAACGACACCCGACAACAATCCATTTCCTAGACTTAATATAGATTTACATATCTAGCTGTTTATTTATTTTGTTCAGGAAGTAATTTTAAAATTAAAAAAAAGATGCCTACAATGAATTCTTACGTAGGCTTAGCATGAATCCGTTTCCTTTCTACATTACAAAGCGGTGGTACAGTCATAATTTGAGAAACTGAAATGAATCATTTTGCGCAGGCATAAGGTTGAGATTTAATCGAAGATTTTTGACAGATGGTATACTGTAGCTTGTGGTCGATTGTACAGAGATAATAAAAAAAACTTATTTAATTTATTAATGCAATAATTAATTTATTATTTCTATTACCATTTTGGTTTTCATCGGGAAAAGAAAGACTACTTTTGAAATTGAACATTTTTGAAATTGACTCGTCGATTCTGATGTCAATTATATAATTTGATTAAACACAAGCTATTATGAATACAGATTTTGGTGTTATTGTTTACAATTTAGTATAACCATAGTTGATGGAGATTTATCCATTTTGGGGATAAAAAGGATTTATTGTCCAAAACGCATAATTATTCCGGTTCACGTATATTTATTACTTTGTCCAAAATGTTTTGTAAATGGAGTACAAAATTTATCGGATTTTTCATTCAAAGTCACGTATTTTCTATGGAGAGTCTGAAAAGTTTGTTTTATTAACATTCTGTATAACGTGTAGTCTAATTTATTTAACTTTTTTCTGAAATAAAAAAAAACTATTGAAAACAGCACAATGCTTGTAAATCGAACAATACCCTGACTCCCAAACTTTGCGAACCTGTATCTTGGGAGCAAGTGCTTTCACAAAAAGAAGGTATTCAATAAAGGGTAGTATCTATCTTATTTTGGAACTAAATGCGTTCTTTTCTGTGCCCTTATTTAGGAATCAATTTAATTTATTGAGAGTCTATTTATTTATTTGGTACAGTCAACCACAGGTCAACCTAACCAAAACGTCAAAATTTGAGAATCTGAAATGTATCATAATGCGCAGGCAAAGTTGAGATTTAATCAAAGGTTTTTGAC
The DNA here is from genome assembly GCA_947369225.1 of Hofmannophila pseudospretella. Lineage (NCBI taxonomy): Eukaryota > Metazoa > Arthropoda > Insecta > Lepidoptera > Oecophoridae > Hofmannophila > Hofmannophila pseudospretella. Next base: position 606,498 of record OX376333.1, read on the forward strand.
AGATGGTATACTATAGCTTGTGGTCGATTATACTTAGTGTTGGGGGTCTAAAAATTTATTTGATGGACGTTTAAATTAAAGCCTTTTAAAATTAATCTGTAAAATAATCCTATTAATCTGACGTACAAAATTTTAGAAACGTTCTCAATTCTTTTCTTACAAATTTTACGTTAACTAAATGATACCAACTTAAACATAAAAATAAAAACAATGTGACTGCAGGAAGACCTTGCATACACGCACGTACCTAGTACCTGCTACTGTTACATAAATTATGCAAATAAACACGTAGGCGATAATGGTTATAATAACAGGTAACAACAGAAAACAACGTACGAGTATAGGTACTTATATGTAAGTATCTAAGGTTAGGTACTAGTGTAATCAAAAATGGGAAAACTGCTGAAATTGTAGAACAGTTTTTGGGAAAAATACACATGGGATAAATCATTCGCCGGACTTTTATCTGGATTTCTACTCATGAATGTGATTTTTGTCCAAAATGTTTTGTGAATGGAGTACAATATTTATCGGATTTTTCATTCAGTCACGTATTTTCTATGGAGAGTCTGAAAAGTTTTTTTTATTAACATAACGTGTAGTCTAATTTATTTAATTTTTTTCTGAAATAAAAAAAACCTTTATTGTAAACATCACAATGCTTGTAAATCAAACAATACCCTGACTCCCAAACTTGGCGAACCTGTATCTTGGGAGACAGAGCTTTCACAAAAAGAAGGTATTCAATAAAGGGTAGTATCTATCTTATAAATAACTACCTTCTAAGCATTAATAACAAAAAAATAAAAAATAAAAATTATTAATTACGAAAACTATTACATATTTAATTATGATTTTTAAACTTCTATTATTTTTATAAGGGTATATTCAAAATAAGGTAGTACTAAAATACATACTTAAGCTAAAATTACAAAATACCGTTGACTCCGTGCAAAGACGCGCTACTCGAATTGTCGACGATTCCGTGCTCACGAGCGATTTAGAGCCTCTCAGTTTAAGAAGAGACATCGGCTCTCTCTGCGTCTTCTATCGCGTATATAATGGGGAGTGTTCTTCGGAACTATTTGACCTGGTGCCATCTTCTACTTTCTTGAATCGCACCACTCGTCGGCGGCTCAATTTTCACCCGCACTTTCTAAAGCCTTGGGTGTCTACCACGACCCGTTTTACACGAACGTTTCTGCCACGCACCTGTAAAATGTGGAACTCTCTCCCACCCGACGTTTTCCCGCAGCGCTATGACATGGGATGCTTCAAAAAGAACGTTAAAAAAGTCCTCTCCCTCCACGGCCGGCAACACACAAGCAATACCACTGGTATTGCACGTGTCTCTAGGCGACGGTGACTACTTAGGGAGTGTCCCGAGGAGGCTGGCGGCGTTGCCCCGCTGTATGACTTAACTTTATTTTTTAAAACTTTATTTATTATTGTTGTGCTTGATTGAACTTAACATGACTTTAATTGTTGTTCCCGTGGACTCTTTACATACTTACTAACAAAAAAACTCACTTACAATATTTAAAGTAGGTAGGTTTCATTTTTTGTTCACCCAAGCAAGATTTATAGTAGTTTTTATACTTTAGTTTTGAGATCAAACATTCAATGATGTAATAAGCAGGTCAACAAACTTGTTGGCATTTGTTGTAGATACGAGTACAAGTAATGATTTCAATGTCATGGCATCTATTGGTTATGACGATGACGGCCGTTGTATTCCCACAGTTCTGTTCTGTACTGTAGTTCCTCATACAGAACTAGTGAAACGATGTGTGCCCTTTGTATTTGCGACAGAACTACAGTATGGTTGAATATTTTTTAGAAGAATATTGGCGAGTTACATATGAGGAGATACAGCATATATTACAGATCGGATCGGGAAGTGTGACGTCTTTTTATTCCCCAAAATAAAAATTACACTCAAAGGCAAACAGTTTCCGCCGTCGGAAGATGCTCTAGCTGCATTCGAGCAGGAGTAAAAGAGGTGTCTGATCAGGACTGGAAGAAATGTTTTGAAAATTGCTTTAGACGCATGAAACTTTGTATAGACGCTGGTGGAGATTTTGTAAATATATTATAAACGCAAAACTTTCTGAGTGTCCCATGTATATGAGAGCAGACAAGCAAACGGGCCAACTGATGGTAAATAGTCACCTTGCTTGCTTATCATATGGTTAGTGGCCAACCTATTTGTCAGAGTTGTTCAGGCCGCCCTTAGGCATCTGAATGAATGAATGAATACTCTATCTGACATGGCTTTACGACTGCTGTCGAACGACAACAACCGGGACCGACTGCCTAACTTGTTCCCCGAAGCACGGAGAAGGTCAGATGAAATATGCCACTACCGGTCACCCATCAAGGTACCGACCGCTCCAAAGCCGCTTAACCTGCACGATCACTTTCGGAACGTGCTCTTCGCCCATAGACATCTCACCTCACTACATCAGAAGATTTTCGATGCGCTGCTAACCTTGAGGATTTAGATGGAGTGCATCATGTCCCGTAATTACGCTGGCTCTCTTACCCATCAGACCGAAACAGCAATACGCTTGCTTTGTGGCAGAAATAGTTAAATGCAGTAAGACTCATGTATGTGCCCCAGTTAAAACGTTTCTACAGAACTTAAAGAGCTTTATACCAAGGTCAAATCTATATGACTACGACCAACCAGTACAAATACGTGATCATTTCCTAATGTGCTTCTTGCATGTACAGTTTTTGTCCAGCTGAGCATTGCTAATGATAAAATAATTCACATTTTATTACTATTTGAGACACTAATAAGATGCTTGGCAGATATTGAATTTCCAAGGTTCCAAGTCTGTTTGCGTCCCCTTTGGGGCCCAGGCCTCGCCTCCATCACTACACAAGGGGGTACGGGCTATGATCCACCATGCCGGCCTAGTGCTGTGCGATGGATTTCATCTTTCATCATCATCATCAGCCTATTAATGTCCCCACTGTTGGGCCACAGGCCTCCCCTTGAGCAAGGGAGTATGTATTTCATGTTTATTTTTTGCAAAAAGCCACGCCCAAGTGGTCACCGTCGCCCATATACCTACATCTCACCTCAGTATAATGTTATTAGAGGGTTTTAGATGCGCTGCTTACCTTGAGGACTTAGATGGAGTGCCTCATGTGCCGGTAATTATGCTGCCTCACTTACCCTTCAAAACGAAAACTTCGCTTCCTCTGAAATGCTGGTTTCCTCACGATGTTTTTATAAGAGAAAAATAAATTCCAAAAACAGATCTAGGTAGAGCGACATTTAGCAAAATTGATGGGTTTTAATTAATTTTCCCATTATGTCACGGTTTACCCCGAGTCTGACCACTCATCAGTCCAATTTGTAATTACAGTTCAATTAACAACCATGTGTCAACCAAACAAAACAATTAAAAACTAGTGGATCGCGGAAAACGTGTTGTTTTTCAAAAACCTGTTATGTATCTAGGTGGTATGGTTATGACTCTGTGCTGAATCAGTCTGGAGTGGTACTACCAGCTGCGTCACTCAAACCGTAAAAGGAGGCCACCAGATCGCTTCGGCTTCCAAACCCTCCGAGAGGAGTGAATTGAACCTCTGTTGTTCCGAAAATAAATTGATTTGATTTGAATGTAGTATCCTAGGCGACGTACATCAGCATTGTCAAACGACTTTCCGAACCGTAATGCAACACTAACCTTTTATCTATTTCTGCCGCAAAGCAGTAGCATTGCTGTGTGTCGATTTTAAGGGTAAGAGAGGCATCATACCCTATAATAATTATCGGCAAATGAGGCACTCAATGAGGCTCAATGGCGCGCCCTGGGAGAGGCCTATGTCCAGCAGTGGACTCTAGTCCACTCTAGTCCAGCCTACTCTAGTAGGCTGCTGATGATGATGATGGTGATGATGATGACGAGGCACTCAAGGTCAGCAGCGCATTAAAAAGTCTCTAATATTTTTTTAATTAAGCCGTTTTTGCTTAATCTAAAAATGAAGACAACGTCTTTGTCTACAATTTTACATCAGAAAATTTTAGAAATGTATCAAGATTGCTAATATTTCCGAAGATTTAAAAAAGAAAATGGCCGCTAATCAAACCATAATGTTAAAGAGTTGATACAAATCTTTTCTGTTTTTTCAGCAATAACTACTACGTCATTCAAATGCCAGACGATGACCCACCGAAGGAATTCAAGAAACCATTCCGGGTATACTGGAATGTCCCCACCATGCAGTGCAAATCCAAAAAGATTCCATTCCTGAACCTATACGACAAATTCGGAATAATCCAAAATAAGAACGACACTTTTCGCGGGGAAAAGATCGCCATTTTGTACGACCCGGGAGTTTTCCCCGCGCTTTTGAAGAATGACACGAGCGGGAAATATACGTTCAGAAATGGAGGGGTTCCTCAGGAAGGGGATTTGGAGAAACACACGACTTCGTTCAGAAAAGTTTTGGACCAAAGTGTTCCGGATCCCGATTTTAATGGTAAGATATTTTTCGTTTCTAACTTGGAAAGCACCTAAAAAGTTGTGTAATAAAAACGCGTGTACTTATTCCTAGCATAAGCAAGGTACAATTTATATTAACTGACTTTTAAAACCACAAAAAAAATCTGTCTGTCGTCTTCCCATACCGAACACAGGACTATTTTAAATGGGCAGTCGGTTTTTTTTTTGCGATAACGTAACCTAGTTCTAACAAGTTATCGATACAGAATATCTCAATTATGATGTTATGCTAGACTTTCTTATATACATAGAAAAAGATTAGATTAGATTGACTAATTTGATGCCAACAGGATGTGCTCCGATAGCTCAGTTCACGTTTTAATTCCGCTCGTGGAAATTTTTTCAACCTTTTTCTAATTAATTTAATATGTAAGTTGTAGATTAGTTTTCTAATAGAATTCTAATAACATAATTCTTACTCCCAAATTGATTCGTCGGTGATATATATAAATATGCCATGTATGAGTTTTTCCGATTTTTTCGAAGACTTACGTACATTTACCGACTGCTCTAACGGTGAAGGAAAACATCGTGAGGAAACCTGCATGTCTGAGGAAATTAAAAGTTTTCGAAGGCGTGTGAAATCCACCGTACAGCACTGGGCCCGCTCGGTGGATCATGGCCCGTACTCCCTTGTGCAAGGGGAGGCCTGTGGCCCAACAGTGGGGACATTAATAGACTGATGATGATGATGATGATACCTTTTATTTACATTTAAAGTTCACAAAACTCCAAACCAATAAAAAAACACAATTCCTCGATTCTCTGTGTTTACAAACACTGTTACATAATTCGGGTCATATTAACACGTATACCAGAATCAGGTCGTGTAGAATTTCTTCAATGACTCATTTGAGTATACAAGCTGAGTTTAGGTATTTTCATGTAGCAAGCACGTAGCTTGCATTTTCTGTGTCCGTTCTTTTTTTCTTTTTTAATCTCAGTTTATTGACCATGTCAGCCTCGTTAGGGTCATTAAGAAAAGGGAAAGGGAAGCTCAAGTATTATTGGAGTCAGCCCTCACTTTGAGAGCTAACTTAGCAAACAACAGCAAGTGTTTCATATTATCAGATAAGGGCTTTCCGTTCTTAAATTAACTTTTTTACTCGTATGTTTAAAAATAATTATAATGTATTCGTACTTTATAGGCTCTATCTACTCGTATACAATGATATACGATAGGATACAGAAACATTGCTGTTTTTTGCGACCCCTGTTATTTGTATGAAACCCACTCTAAAATAGGTAAGTACTTACTTAGTAAAATTGTGATGATATCATGGCATCATATGGCCATATCAAATTAGCAGACCTAAATGGAATTTAAAATTTATTTAAGTACCTACCTATGAAGGTACTTAACAAAATTTTAAATTCGATTTAGGTCTGCTAATTTGAAATGGCCATATTATTATGATGCCATGATATCATCACAATTTTACTATAGCAAATAACGAGAAATTTGTGATATCTTCAAAAATGATGATTCGTTTTCTTTTCTGTTCACGGAGTGTGCTCGTGGCTCCATCTACGCAACGCTTTCTGTTTTATGTCCTATTACGCACGTTCAGTCGCAAGCGTTTATGGTTGTTATATTTGTTTCATCATCATCATCAGCCTATTAATATCCCCACTGTTGGGGCACAGGCCTCCCCTTGCAGAAGGAGGTACGCGCCATGATCCACCGAGCGGGCCCAGTGATCTGCGGTGGATTTCACACGCATTCGGAAACTTTTAATTTCCTCAGACATGCAGGTTTCCTCGCGATGTTTTCCTTCACCGTTCAGCAGTCGGTAAATGTACGTAAGTCTTCGAAAAAATCGGATAAACTCATTAGTAGTGGTAAACTAGTGGCATTGCACGGTTTCTAACCCGGACCTCCCGCACGGGAGTCCGGCGTCCTAGCCACTAGGCCATCGACGCTACATTTGTTTACGAGCTGAAGGTTGCCATATTATCAGACGGAACCAGCACCGGCAACAAACATCACTGACCTATTCAATATGTGATGATGTCATGGGTTACTACCCACGCGGTGTGGTGCTCCCGTTTATGACAGCCAAGTTAACGCTAAAACAAAGGGAGCATTTCTGCCGTAAAGCAGGGTAAGAGAGCCAGTATACCGGCACATGAAATAATTCATCTAAGTAGACCAAGTTCTCAAGGTTAGCTGCGCATCGAAACCCTCTAATAATAATACAGTGAGGTGAGATGTCTATGGGCGATGGTGACCACTCATCATCAGGTGGCCCGTTTGCTCTCCTCATTCAAATATATATATATATATGCAATCACTATGCATTAAAGGATAGAGTGGATAAGACACTTGCAGCAGGTTACAAGTATAAAATACAAAAATCTTTATTTACTAGAACGGTTTAAAAAATATTAGTATATCTTCTCTATGTCTCCGATGTCTTTAATGTGTTTACTCTTTATTAATTAAAATAGTTTACATGTTTTTAAGTATAAGTAAGTACTATTCGGATCCTCACATCGCATAATATTGTAGTTATTCTTAATATTAAAGGTATTGTACCTCCTTATTCGTTTCTGTCGCTCGCAAGTCTACCCGCAACATTGGTAGGATGGATTTCTAGATAATTTTGCAAATAGGTAGATGCGTGACGGAATTCGCATCAGAATGCATTCCGCATAAATAAAAATAAATAAAATAATCTTAATCTTATAACATTTCCGATTCCTCGGGTTATATCAAAATCGTAAAAGGTTTAGTCTTCAAATTATGCCACATTCATATTTTAAACTATACCAATTAAAGGAAAATGTAGTGGTAGATCCTGATGTGCAGAATCGCTTGGGGTGGTACCACCCTCTTATCTATTTCTGACGTGAAGCAGAAATGCTTGCATTTCTGTGTTTCGGTTTGAAGGGTAAGAAAGCCAGCGTAATTTCCGGCACATGAGGCATTCCATCTTAGTCCTCAAGGTTAAAAGCGCATCAAAAGCCCTCTAATAATAATACAGTGAGGTGAGAAATGGGCGACGGTGACCACTTACCTTCAGGTGGTCAGTTTGCTCGTCTGTTATCCTTATTAAATTTAAAAAAAACATGTTACATCCACGCTACACTATTATAACTTTACTGAAACTTGACAAATAAAAGCTTGAAGCTTTTTCTGACAATTTTCAAGTCAAGTATTTCTGTTAAAGTAGTTTTCCATCTTCGCAGCCGCATTGAATCTCACGACCGCAACCCGAACTCAACCTCAATATATCACAGATCATAATAAAAATTAGAGTAGAGCACTCGATACAATGCGAAGGTCGGAGGCGCGGAAACTTTTGTGTCCCGGGTTCGATTCCTGATCCGTTAAAAGATTACATTGACCGTTTATAGGTTTTGATTTTGTCGAAAAACGAATTTGACGAATGTCGTTCAACCTTTTAAAAGCACTAATTAGTTCCAACTTCCAACCAAAGATTTTGAAATTCACCCTATGTAGATGGCCTGATGCCGCGCCTGCCAGTTGGCGTATGTGCGATGTGTGTGAGCATCTCCCCATACATTCGGCCATTGAAATGTCATGTATGAAATTTGACAAAATTATAAGGGCTCGCTGTCAGTGGTCACATCATCATTCTAGAGGAGAGGACGCTACTTTTTTAAAAATTAAATAAGTAGAGCAAAGGAGCAAACGGGCCAAATGGTAAGTGGTCACCGTCGCCCATATCTCACCTCACTGTATTATTTTTTTCATCTCACGGTTTTCGATGCGCTGCTAACCTAGCGGACTAAGATGGAGTGCCTCATGTGCCAGAAATTACGCTGACTCTCTTACCCTTCAAACCGAAACACAGAAATGCAAGCATTTCATCTCGTGTTCCACTCCATGTTTCCGGTTCTGAATCTCTACTCCAACATTGAGAACATCAATACCTAAGGCTGATGGTGACAGGAATGTAAGGTCACTCATAGAAAAGGCTTCAAGAATCCCCGTGACATCTCCATTATCTATACTTAATGTAAATAAAGAGATACAAGGCCGCCCGCATTTAAAAACTAACAACCATATATCAACACATAATTCTAGCGTATTGTTGTCTCGCTATGGATACAAAGAACGTATAATATAAGAATTCTAAGAAGCGGCCTTTGGATTTACCGGAGGCCGGTATGCAAATTAGAGATGCCACGAATATTCGGCTACTATTCGGTATTCGGCCTATTCGGCCACTTTTTTTGGTATTCGGTATTCGGCCGAAAACCAAATACCAAATCATGAAAAAAAAACCACATATTACTCAAGATTATATGTATTCTATTACCAAATTACAATGCTTTAGTAAGTAAAATTGATCAATGGTAGGTTGTGATGGATAATATCTCATAATATAGGCGATTTTTTATTAATAGGTGTCATTTTATAAACCTTTTAACGAACAAACAATTGTATAAGAACTATTCTCTCTCTGCACAATATTAATGTTTTATGTATTATTATGATCTGACAAAGCGTGCCGTGACTTACTCGCAATTGAAACAAATACCCGTCCGTCGCTCCCGTGTGCACCGTAATGAGACAGGTTGCGGCCTGTCTATTACGAGTTTATGTCCTCGGCAACCATGTATTTTGTGACGAATATTCGACGCTTCAGCCAACAGCGTTGCCGAATATTCGGTATTCGGCCAAATCACTATTCGTGGCAACTCTAATGCAAATAACAGCGTCGGTGGCGTCGTGGCTAAGACGTCAGACTCCCATGCAGGAGGTCCGAGTTCGAAACTAGGGATGTTACGGAGGTCGTTTTACCGGAACCGGAGGTTTTAAACTTGATTTATCGGAGTCGGAACCGGAATCGGAACCGGAGTCGGAGGTGGAGGTAGAAGAGAGATGTTCAGAAGAAGTTCAAATTTTAAACCGTTTAACCGGCAATAAAACATGTTCCTTTAGAGAGTAGTGTAGGAATACATAAATAATAATACATAAATGTAGTCCTACACTATTTAATAAAATATTGATATTTGAATATGTTTGCTCAAATCTTCGGTATAACCTCCGATTCAAAATTATCGGAGCCGAAGTCGGAGTCGGAGGTGTAAAATCAATCGGAAGTTCCGACCTTTCGGAGTCGGAGTCGAAGCTCCCTATTCGAAACCACAGAGTCATGTATACTCGTACCAATGAGTTTTTCGTTTTTTTTTCGAAGACTTACGTACATTTACCGACTGCTCTGACGGTGAAGGAAAAAATCGTTAGAAAACCTGCACACTGAGATAACCAGTGTGTGAAATGGGGAAGGCAATGGCAAACCAACCAATTAAATCTGCCACGAGAGTCGTTCTACGTGATTAATTCCTTAGAATGATCACGACCCTCAGCAATGAGGAAAATGATTAAGAATAGGTTCTATAGGAAATATGGGTTTTAAAAAACTGATCGATTATTTTGTACTGGCTTCGAGCCTAAACGTAACACTGTCAACTGAGTGAGAAGCGAGGTGAGGTGAGACAGAATACTAAACTTCGTGTTGATCAAAGTTTTGTTTTGTTTTTGACCCCCTGGTACTTATAATATGTTACAATTAATAATACTACCTACTGCCAGACCTTCTACATGAGCAGCTTGTGGAGCAATTACACCGAAAAATCGATCGATGCCCTGCGTATACAGTATAATAATGGCTTCAGGATGTTGATGGGGTTGCCTCGTTTCTGCAGTGCCTCCGGCATGTTTGCGCACGCACATACCCATGGTTTTCACGCCATTATGCGCAAAAGAACTGCGTCTCTGCTTTGCAGGCTTCGGAGCAGCTTCAACAGCATCCTGAACGTGATAGCGGAAAAATACGATTCCCCTATCCTTAAACACTTCGTTCGTGTGCTGATCGAATGATGTTATCTTTGATCAGCATCTGATCGAAGTGTAAAAACTCCTAATTTTTGCTGAATATATTTACTAACATAGTTTTTAAGTACACTAACACAATGGATCAAGTCATCCGAAAAATAAAAATATTGAATTGAATAATATAAGTAGGTAAGAATGTGATAAATTGTAACTAGTAATGTGATAAATTCCAGGTGTGGGCATAATTGACTTCGAGTCGTGGAGGCCGGTGTTCCGGCAGAACTTCGGCGTCTTGACGCCCTACAAGGACGTTTCCTACCAGATCGAGAGGAGCAACCATTGGTTGTGGCCACAGTCCTGGATAAAAGAAGAAGTGAGCTCTTTTATTGTTTAGGATGCAGCTGGAAAGCGGTAAATTCTGATGAGCAGGATCGCAGGATTTAAAAGTGGTAGATTCTGAGGGTGGGTGCTGAACGGGAGCTTTCGTGTATGATCACAGTGATCGGATTAGGTAGTGCAATTTTGCGGGATTCCATGACGAAATATTAAAATGGACATGCCCAACGAGTAACGATATCCCGGGATTACAAATTCGCTAAGAGCTGGTTACATTGGCCAGTAATATCGTTCAAAAATATTATTGAACTTTCTTATGAGACTTTTACGAGGATAAATTTGCCGCCATATTGTTACACTTAATAAAAAATCTTAGAAATGTATTGTTTCGGCATAACAAAGACGACGGCTGATAAGAGCGTTCTGACAAAGTGTGAATGTGAGAAAGAGACAATAAATCTCGAATATAGTCCTAGTAGTGGTATCTCTTTGTCTCTCTCTCTCTCGCAAAAGGGTTGTTGAGATGATTTCCTTTTGGAGTTCCCATTAGAAGAAAAAGTATTTTATACATACAGAACATTTCCGAAATCCCGCAATCCCGCGGGCGTACCCATACTAATTTAACGTTTGAGGTCATTAACCCTAAATTGCACTACTTAATCCGATCACTTGTAATGATACAACTTCCAACATAGCAGGAGTGAGTTTAGAGGTACAGGATCGCTCGGGTATGTACCACCCTCGTACCTATTTCTGCTGCAAACCAGCAATGCCTGCATTGCTGTCTTATACTTTGAAGGGTAAGAGATCCAGCGTAATTACCGGCACATGAGGCACTTCTAAGTCGTCAAGGTTAGCAGCGCATTTATTTCCCATGATGATCACGACCCTCATGTCAGAATGAGGAATACGACTGAGAAGAAGGGGGTAAAAGTAAAGTAAGTAAAATACACTTTATTGCACAATTATAAAACAACAAACATGAGATAGAAAAGGAAATAGTGAAGTACAATTTAGGCGGCCTTGTCGCTAAGAGCGATCTCTTCCAGGCAACCTTCGGGCAGAGGAAATAATATCGAGAAAGAGGTAGCAGGTGTGCAAGGTTTATGGAGTACTTATTCTAATGTCGAGCGTCGGTGGCACAGTGGCTAGGGCACCGGACTCCCGTGCGGGGAGGTCCGTATCCGAAACCGTGCAGTGCCATGTACCAATGAGTTTTTCGTATTTTTCGAAGACTTACGTACATTTACCGACTGCTCTAACGGTGAAGGATAACATCGTGAGGAAACTTGCACACTGAGATGATCAGTGTGTAAATGGGGTATGCACAGAAGATCCTCAAAGGTTGAAGTGCCGCTGGGTCATTCCCGGGCCCCTATTCTAATATAAGATAAATTAATCTAATGCCACCATAGCTGTGACTATTACACAATCGGAGTACCTACATAGATAATTAAAAGCCCTTTACGGTTCCAGTAACGAGGCGACTGACCTACTTAGCCAGATGTACAATTAAAAGTGATTGTGTAATTATAACAGGATGAGTAATGATTTACTATGTAACAAAACACAACTTACGTAAACTTCTAGAGGGGATGCGTATGAGTAGCGAAGTTTAATTTAGACACATGTCTCAAAGGAAATTAGCCTTGACAAATCAAAATGTTTTTGTTGTAAGTACATTTTTACAACGTCATTATTTTTTACGCTACCACCGCTTCGTAAGGTGCTATAGCTGAAAGGAAAGAAGCGACGCAAGAAACTTTCAGCAGCACATCTTTTGAAATAAATATATCTTACAATAATTATGAATAAGGACTGAATTTAGGACTAAGCCTCTTTATCATTTAAGTAGTCATTTATTCTATAATAACCATTTTTATATATGGTCTGTCTTATATGGGTCTTAAATTTTTTCTCTGTCATGTTTATTACAGTATCAGGTATCTTATTATAAAACCTTACACATTGACCCATAAATGATATGTTTACTTACTAAGTCTAAAGCGTGGGACTGCAAGTTTTTTTTTCTGTTTTTTTTTTCGAAAAAATCCTTCGAAACTCACTCTCTAATTCTCTATCAAGATGGTGTCTTCAAAAGCAACCAACTACAATATAAACTGACCACCGTAGGTACACTGAATTGACTGATGGAGCTAACGTTAAATCTGTGTTACTTTGTTTCGCCCTATCTCTCTAATACAACTTTATATATATCGTTCTGCTAACTCAGCTGTAGAGGACGCTAAGATTGGCCAATAAAATATTCTTATTCTTTTAACCAAACTGCCTTTCGTTCCAGGCAAAACGTCGCTTCGAGAAGAGCGCCCGAACCTTCATGCAGAACACCATCTCCGTCGCCAAGGAGATGAGGCCCAAGGCCCTGTGGGGGTACTACGGGTTCCCTTACTGTTTCAACATGGCATCCAACAACATGGCCCAGCACTGCGCTGATAAGGTGCCTGCTGAGAATGACCGGTATGTACTTATTTACTTATTAATAACCTTATGGCCGGTTTTCATTTGTTCAAGTGCAAGTTCAAGTAACGTGTACAAGTACAGTGGCGAGTGGCGAGCGCCAGTGACTGGCACACAGCCAGTCAAACAACATCTGGATCCACTGGCAAGGCAGCTTGAATGCCAAGTTGTTTCGCCACTATTCGATAATATTCGGCTATTCGGCCACGCTCCTGGCCAAATATTCGGTATTCGGCTTAAGGCCGAATATACTATTCGTTGCAACTCTAGTTTATACCACTCTCCTTACTCACTTGACCAAATGTAAAGCTTTAGAGGAAGCGAAGCAAATATAACCTTAGTCTTCTAGCGAAGCAAATGACTCCTACCCGTTTAGCTAAGCATTTGAACTTCACTTTTCCAGCAAAGCAAACGACTTCTACGATATTAGCGAAGCATTTGAGCCTCAACTTTCTGGCGAAGCACACTGTATCAAGAGAAGCATTAAGGCTTCACTCTTCTAACAAAGCAAATAAACGTTAATTTCCTAACGTCTACTTTTTTAGAGTAGCAAATAAAAGCTTATATGCTACTCTTCTAGATTTCCGACTTTTTCGAAGACTTACGTACATTTACCGACTGCTCTACCGGTGAAGGAAAACATGGAGAGGAAACCTGCATGTCTGAGGAAATTAAAAGTTTTCGAAGGCGTGTGAAATCCACCAATCAACACCGGGCCCGCTCGGTGGATTATGGCCCGTACCCCCTTGTACAAGGGGAGGCATGTGCCCCAACAGTGGGGACATTAACAGGCTGATGCTGAATACACATCGAACGAAGCAACTGGACCTTAGTCTTCTAGTGAAGAAGAACCAACAATCCCTTACACTCCTATAGCGAAGAATTTGAGCCTCTCTCAGATGAAATCCGGTATTTTAATACTACCTACATTTAGAGAGCATTCCTTAACCAGTTGAAATAATTACCGCTGACAACTGTCAATGTTCCATTACCGCATATCAGCTGAAAGTGTATCAACTTCTATTTGACACGAGCAATGGATCATGTACAGCTGTCAACGTAAATAATTTCAACTGGATTTGGAACGAAGCCTTAGTACCCAGTTTATTTTCTAATTCCAGCATCAACTGGCTATGGACCGTGAGCTCAGCGCTGTACCCGTCGCTGTACAGCTCTCGCGAGCTGTCGACCTGGCAGGTGTCGCAACTAGTGAGGGGCCGGGTGAGCGAAGCAGCGCGCTTGCGCCGCGGTGGGAGCCCGATACTGCCCTACTTCTGGTTCCGGTACAGAGATGGCGGGTATTTTAGTGAGGTTAGTTCGTTTTGGCTTCTAATCTGGATTTACGTGGATTCGTATCCCAAGGTTAGAATACCAATATCTCTTTTGACTCAGTTCGTCCGTTCAGTAGTGCCAGATACATTCCAATAAGAAAGAACTCATTGCTAGTAATTACTAAATTAGCCGTTTGGGATCAACTTAGCTAAAGATCTAGGCTCAATGGTGCGCTGGTGTTCTAGAATAGACTAATATGATAATGATGAATACTAACCTAGTAGATAGAAATTCTTCAATACATTAGTCGGGCATTTAATGTCACATGTATAGAACTATACGTGCATTTAAATTTATTTATTTATTTATATGTTTTCTTGCCCATAAATTCTTTGGCTCGCTGTCAGTGCTCACATCATCATTCTAGAGGAGAAGGCGCTACTAGTCCGATTTCTGTGGGAATAACACTTAGATGTGTAGGCTTTATTGTGTCAACCGAAAGCCACTATTAATGCTTTTAACAGATTCAACTGGTACCCACATCATAAAGTCTTTCGTAATCTAACTCGCTTTGTTTCCCATTTTCAGGAAGACCTACAGGCTGTCCTCAAAACATTGTACAAATCCGAAGCATCCGGCTTAATAATCTGGGGAGCTTCAGCGGATGTCAACACTGTGGAGAAATGTGAGAAGCTACTCAACTACGTGGAGAATGTCTTGGGTCCTGCCATAGCCAAATACGCAAAAGGCAAGCTGCATGATGAATTAGATACTGGCACCGAGGATGAAGCTAATAATACGGTTAGTGTAACCGATCATAATAGTACTACTACTACTACAACTACTGTAGATCCGATTATAAATGCAACTAGTGATAACATTGTTACTGTGAAACCACTATTTGATAAGAAACAAGAAAATACTACTACAACTAAAGCTCCTTTAAGAAACATTGAACCGGATCTGGCGGATCCAGAATTCGAATGGAATCCTCCAGTAAACTATACTCAGGATATAAAGAAATATGTTGAGGAAGAATTTAATAAGAAAACGGATAACGATATTAGCCAGACAGATAAAAACAAAACAGTAATACATAATCTTAGTGACAATGTACTTATGGATTTAATTATAAGCACGTTTACTGAAGATGTAAACAAAACTGAATCTAATTTAAATATTACAAAGAATGAGACTGGTAAAGATAAGAATGATGAAACAGAGCTTCTTCAAGAAATAGAAGGAATATTAGTAGGTACTTCAGCTGTGGAGAGTACTGAAAACTATGAGATAGAAACCAGTACTCCTACATATATAGACAGTCAGTCAATCTATAAAATTACTACTGATGATGAGGGTTACACAGAATATACAACTGAGAATTATGACCAACATACAACAGGAAATGAAGAAAGTAATGTACTGTTTAACGAAGAATCATTTTTCGAAGATGCTACATTTAAACTAGAATCTAAAAGTGCAGAATTTGTAGAAGTTGATGAAAGTATAACAACAGAAAAGCCTTCTAAGGACAAGAAAAAAGGAATTCCTAAAGAAGTTACATTAAAACAAAACGCTACTAAGGGCGAGGAGGCTGTTACCACCACCGAAAACATTTTAGATTATAAGGACTCTTCAGCAACAAGTACAAATTTAGTCGAAGTTACAACAAAAAGTACAGAAGTTTACAGTAAAAATAGGAGGAAAGGAATCCCAAAAAGTACAACAGCAAGTTTGAAACTAGAAGCAATGGAGCCTACGTCTGACAGTCTTATTACAAGACCAACACAAGAACAGGTGGTTGTCTATGCTATATAATATTTACTATCCCATTTTAACTTAAGAAGAATCTGATGTATTTTCGATGAAAGCATTAAACTTATGTGAAATAGACTTAAAAACTTCAAATACATCAGAATTTAAATCCTTATCAGATTCTTTGCGAGTTGAATATCTTTATTGTCTTGCCTTATATGACATTTGCCAATATCAATTTTATAATTAATCACAGTAATCTATCATCATTCCAATTCCTTAGTTTATTTTTTCACAAACTCAGTATGCACTATTGCATTTGTTTCAGTAAAAGTATCATTATCATCATCATTTTTGACTAACCCTCTATCTCATTATATACTATCTATATCTACCACTGTATGTTTGTTTGTCTAGGTGGCAGCATCAGCGTACAGAAGCAGCCCCAAGTACTACTTTTGTATCTTCTTCTATTTCTATTCAGTATCTAAGTGCCTCTGTGACTACTACGGACAGTGCACTTAGGATTATATTAATGTGTTCTTATTTATATTCAATTTGTGACTAATTTCTATCTGTGATATTATATTATTTAGTGTAAATTGTAAATATAGATATGCTTTTGTAAATAGTATTGTTTTAAAGTGAAATTGCATCAATTAAAATGTTGTTTTTGATGTAATTTTCGTTTTTTACTTGTTCGTCGAATTTTGGTACTGTTTTTAAGACTGAATCGTTCTTAAAATTTCTTTTTTTCAATTTTTTAAGAGAAAGTATTGTTAAATAAAGAACTGAACTCAAAGACAGAGACTATCACCAGGCTGGTTTCCTCCTGTCACTAAGCAATATGAAACTCTAGCTCACCTGAATGGTCAGTTATGCGCAGTCTAGACCATGCCATGCCATCATCAAAGCTGAAGCAGATCTTGCGGAGATTAGTCCATACACAGGAGTTGTATTATTAGTTAGTTCCATAACTAAATGTTAGTAAGCACACACACACACACACACACAAATAGCACAAACAATATCTTAAATTCACATAAAATAATAAAGTTTTCTTCTGAAAACCGAGATAATTCTACAACAGAACTCGTCTCTTCAACGCCGCCGCCGCTGCTGTCTTCATCGGCGGTAGTTTAAGAAGACAAAAAACCTCCTTGTGCCGAAGCGTCCCCAGAGAATATACTTCGAGAAGATGTAATGAATGATCTCGCGTTATGGCCACAGGTGTTATCCGACAAACAAAGGATATTTTTAATTGAGCGTGGACCAGTACAGGTAAAACAGAGATCCTATCCTTCGAATTGTTCGAAAAGATTTTTTCAAATGCTTATTATACTAAAAAGATGTTAAATAATGAAACCGTTTTAAGAAACTGGCTGGTTTACTCTAAATCGACTGATTCTGGTTATTGTTTTTATTGTAAACTTTTTCATGCTGATGAGTTGATGACACTCCTTTTAATGGTAAAATAGTTTACAAAGATTGGCAGCATTTGTCTATCTATATATATAGCTTTAGAACGTCATGAAAAGAGCTTAAGTCACCTATCATGTCTTAAGAAACAATTTTAAAAGAAAAGACGGAAGAGTTTTTGAACCAGGTTGTAATTGAACGAATAATCAACATAATTCATTTTTAGCGAGGCAATGTCTGGCTTTACGCGGAATTATAAAATATTAATAAATTAAATATTTTTGAAATAACCACAAAGTTATGTTTTTTTATTCTTGTAACCCCTTCCTTTCTAAAAATACTTTTTACCCGTGTACCTAAACGCCTATTAGGAGTTTCTCCCGCGCTTTTGTAGCGTCCACACCAGCTTTTTTTCATTGTTTTGCAAATTGTTTTACAGTAGTGCTTTTCAAGTAAGAATGGTGTTTTTTATTCGAAGAACGTCTACTAAATGTGATTAATGTGTGGGACAGTGAAGTAAAGTCAAATAAGACGCTGCAGCCCGATCCGTACTTGGCTGGATTTTGAAGAGCCATACTGCGTCCGGGACGCCTTCTTCTTTGGTTCGGATGGTGCAGAAGCGTGGAAGATTCTCCCAGATAGCATTGAAATGTGTCACACCAGCATTTTAATGAAGACTTGCAAGAGTTGTTTACATCAGACATGGCTGTATGGGCTCAGTTCCCTTTGCCTTAAAAAAAAAACAACAATAAACGCCTATTACTCTGTCAACGAGTTCCTTGACGAACGATGTTTGAAACTGTAGATTTATATTCTGCAAAAATTTTTTATTTTATTTTATTTTAGTTTTTAAACTTGTTGACTTTATACGAGTACTTACTTTAAGTAAGAAATTTTACTATTATTGATCATGACATGCTAACATTTTATTATTTATTTTTTGACAATGTATGATCATTACTGAAATAAATGAATATGAATACCTACTGCTTCCCGACATCATATAAAATTGCACCATTTGAATGAGCCAGGGGCTCGCGCGGGATAGCGGTTGTATAAAAAATTATTAATTATAAAATGCAATACCTAAATGCCTTTTGCGTAGTCAGGCTAGGAATTTGAAAATAGAATAAGCTCTGGAACACAAGGAAAGATGACTTATTCTTAGGATACGCACTGACCTGTGGATACCCGGCGTGGCAGTCGTCTAGGCTTCGTTTACAGCACTTCCTGCTGGAACTTTCATGGGCAATGTCCAGGCATCACACATAGTCCACCACACATAGCACATAGATTTCAGCGGGTTTCAGATATTCAAAAAGCGGTAAATTAAGCAATTAGCGAGAGCGGTTACAGATCATGCGATCAAATCAGCTGTCGAAGTCCAACTGGTTGTTTAACAACCAATAGTTAAAGCCGGACGCGGTGACGTCACATCAGGCGATAACGTGCGTAAGAAGGTATAGGTAAGATGACAGGGAGAATGACCACGCATTGGCCGGTAGGTATGCATTTATAAAAAAGGAAGCGCTTGGCGCGACCATTACACCCGGGGTTGAAGGGTACCTTCAAAAGAATAGCGGAATAATGATAAAATGAAATATATTAGTTAGTAAAAAATAAACTAAAATTAATAAGCATGCAATAAATACAAGGAATGCGGAATATATTAAATAATAATTACTGGTTAGGTAGGGGTATACTAGACCATAAGTCGCTTGTACAAACCCTTAGCCGTGCAAACGGACGCTACACGGATAGCGCCGTCGTTAGCAGGAAAAAACATTTCTATAATGCCCAAATAATTACCACTATTATCAGTGTAGAGATACGCAATAGAATCATAGCGGGAGAGAAAGCATTTTAAGACATCTAAAACACAAGCGGAACTCAAATCAGAAGCCAACTCTTTGTCCACAAAATGACAAGATAATTGAGAGTGATTCTTCAGAGGTTCAGCGAAGTCTGTACCTGTATACTTAAATGGTTTAAGTACAAGTATGACACGGCATGCCTTGTAGTCGGACATCTCGTGGCATTTCAATTTAGTACGCGGTTTTAAACAGAATTTCCACGTAGGAACTCTATTGCGAATCAAGCGGTGGGCAGAACAGGTCCAGTACCTCTGTTTCAGGATTGACATGAGTAGGTTAGGATCTGCGTGACAGTGTTTCCTGCGTGTATATTTGACTAATAAGTCCATCACATGATGGTAGCGGGGCGGCGCCAGAATGTAGTGATCGTACTCCAAAGTATAGTCGACACGTCGCCATACGCGGTTTAAATTATTTTCGTCCAAAAAAAGTTTTAGACGCAGAAAGGCAAGCGTACACAGTCTGCCTTTTCGTAGCTTTTCAATATTAGCGGCAAAATAAATTTTCAATTCTGGGAACTGTAAGTCGGTCGTAGTGACACAAGCGGAGTATCTGCGTGGTAACACTTTTAAAAACCGATAAAAATAAACGATACATCGCAGTAACATTAACCACGAAGAAATTAGTTCTGAAAGAACATACAAAACCGATTTTTCGTGTTCATTTCGGTTTACAGCGAGAAATGTGACTTTCTGTTCAGGCACTTCTGAGCCAGAAGTCGCGATGAAAAGCTCAATTGGCCGTTGTGAAGGCTCAGATTGAAGCCATAGCGGGCCAATGTACAACAGCGGATGGTTTAAATTATTGTCTGGAGTGAGCACCCGGGGTAGACTGTCTGCAGGGTTCTCCACATCTGCGGCGCGGTTTAAGTCTGTAGTAATATACTCATGAATATTAGAAATATTAGACACAAAAACGTTCCAGCAGTGCGCGGACGAGGGTATCCAGCATATGGTTATCTCCGAATCTGAGAAAGAATAGACTCGAGATATTTTATAAAGCGGGTTATAGTTGTCATAGACAAAGCGAAGAAATAGCGACAGCACTACAGCGGCGGCGCTCAGCTCAGATTCTGTCACTGAAATTGCTTTCGTTTTTGAAACGTTGTATTTTGCACACACGTGTATAAAACTCGCACCAACATTAGCGTGGCAAATCATACCATCATTCGCTTCGTTATTACTAGCCTTGAAAACATTTAAGGTGACAGCGGTTCCGTCTGCCACTCCTAAATGGCACGGAAATTTATTTTTATTTAAAGGCGGAAGCTCAGCACAGGATTGTGGCCAGAGCTGGACATTGTCAGCGGGATGCTGCTCGTTCCAGTCGATCCTCGACAACCAAAGTTGCTTAGTAAGCGACTTGGCGTGAAGCACAACTGGATCGATGAAGCCGAGTGAGTCAAACGACCGTGCCACCGTGGACAGAATCGTGTACTTAGTGCACTTTTCGCCAGGTGTATTTACTTGCAAATCAAGTAAATCGGTTGTCGAACTGGATTGCAACCCTAATATCTTGTGCAGTTGAGATTTATCTAATTCGACTTTGGGTGCAAGGCGGTGCGATGCGAGAATATTTTCTAAGACAACTTGAAAATTAGGGTTCCGCAACGTAGCGGGCGCGGGTGATAAAAAACCTTGTTCGAAGTACTCAGGAATGAGGTCATCGTAAGCCTCTTTTAACTGCGGTAATAATTTTTTATTTTCTAAATGTAGAAAATGCTTGCGGATGGCCATATAGGAATTTCCTAATGACGTAAAATCTCCACAAAATGGGAGCGCGGAAGTAAATCTACCAATCGCAGAGTCACGAGTGGTAATGACATCTGTAAATAATTTCTCGCATTCCACATCCTCCTGGTTCTGTGCAGGTTTACATTGGACTTCTACCAATTCCTCTTTTTTGAGAACTAATTTGATCGATTGATCTATATAAGCACAGCAAGTAACAAAGGTATGCGGCGGATTTATTATAGGTACGGAACCCATTATTATATATCCCAGAACGGACTGGAATGCGGGCGGAGCGGATTTGTTTGCATTATCTATTTTATTAGATAATAGCAAGTGCGGAAGAAGCGAAGCACCGATCAAAATATCTATTGACCCCGGTACCATGAAAGTATCATCAGCGAGTTGCAAGTCATTCAAGTAGGTAAACACAGACGTGTCTACCAAAGCGGTGGGTAAATTATCTGTAATCCTGTCCACGACCAAACTATCAATATTGTAAGTAATACTGTTATCAAATCGTGAACAAAACTGCAGATTCGCCATGCCTTTAATCGTCTTTAAAGACCCACCTATACCTTTAACAAAGGAATGCGAATGTGATTGTGATTTAATTAGGCCTAATTTAGCGGCAAATTCCTCTGTTACGAAGTGACTTTGAGATGCACTATCTAACAAACAGCGGGCGATGTGTGTGTTACCTGTGTGGTCATATACGCACACTTTTGCAGTTGCTAATAAGACAACAGTAGCTAGGGGCGTGGCTTCCCTATTCATAAACCCTTCCACTGAAATTTTTGATAAGGCACAGATGCTCGCACCTGACGGCTCTGCGCTCGGGTCAGTCGGCGCGAGTGTACCGGCAGAGTTATGCATTTTATCACTGCTAACAACTGATGCATTATTTTGAATGGAATGCGCGGAGGAATGTTGCGAATGATTAGGTGTAGGTATTGATGAAGGTTGCGGTTCAAAGTGTAGCATGGTGTGGTGTTTCCCGTTACATTTACGACAGAAAACACGTGAATTACAAAATTGAGTTCTATGCCGTGTACTTAAACAGTTAACACAAAATCTATGTTCTTTTACGTATTTAAACCGGTCGGTAGGTGATAGCTTATGGAACTCGGCGCACTTATATAGATTCTCATGAATATCGTTAGTACACAGACACGGCACGGAACTCGCGGGAACGGTGTTTACATATGATTGCGGAGGTTTAGAATTGTAGGTAGATAACTGCGGTTTCGATCGATCTGCGGATTGTTTATAACTCGTGTTATTATTAGCAGGAGTGTCAGAAATACGGTGTAATATTTTAACCTGTTCATTAGTGAAAGTAATTAGACTATCGAGGGAAGGAATGTTGGTACCTCGTACATTCATTTCGAATGCGCGTGCGGTTTCGCTGTCTAACTTCTGTAAAGCTACATGCATTAGAATAAAATCAGCTAAGTTTTCGATTTTAAGGTTTCGTAAAGCGGCGACTGAAGCATTGAAAGTATCAGAAAAATGTTCAAGGTTACTTGCGGAAGCGGACGTAATCTTTTTTAAACCAAAAATATTATTTAAATAATTAGTAGCCAACATTCGCTTATCTTCGTATTTATCTATGAGAGCCTTATACACACTCGAGTAATTTTCTCCACTGGGAGTGAAACCTGAAATAATTGCCTGCGCCTTGCCCTCCAACTTACCTATTAAGTAGTACAGTTTTTCGGAATCAGTGAGTGAGTTGTTTTCGTGTACTAAGGATTTAAAATTGGAGTGAAACATTGGCCAAGACCTAGGATCCCCATTAAATACAGGTATTTGAATAGGACCTAACAGTGGTTTAGTACGAAGAAACTCAGTGTTTTCTTCGGCCTTGACAGGTTTAGTCTCGGTTTTATTGCATATTTTAGATCTGACTCGGGCTATTCGACAATACAAGTCTTCTAAGGCAATAAATCTTTGATAATTAGGAACAAACTTAGGTTTTAGATCCATTTGCAATGAATTTATTTCATTTAAAGTCGTCATAAATTCGCTACGGATCACTACTGCGGTCTCAGAACTATTTATGAATGATTCCATATTTTCAGGATCTTCTAAGCATTGTGATAATTCGTAAATATTTGTCATTCTCTCGAAATATACATTACAGGTAGCTTCTAGAAGCTTTAAATTCTTTTCTGTTGGAAGCGACATTATGATATTAGCGGTTAAATAAAATAATAAATGTTAATAAAGGCGGAATTGAGTATAATAAAATATACCTATTATAAAAACAGCGGGTAAGTATAAGCGGGTAGGTAAACAGCGGGCAGTAAATATAAGCGGCTAGGTGAAACAGCGGGCAGTAACAGCGGATTTGTATAAAATAAAATTAATCAGCGGAGAATTAAATAGCGGTATAAATATATTAAATATGATAAGGGACGTAATACGTAGAGTATGATTCAATATTCGACTCGAAGGACCAAAAATGAATGAGCCAGGGGCTCGCGCGGGATAGCGGTTGTATAAAAAATTATTAATTATAAAATGCAATACCTAAATGCCTTTTGCGTAGTCAGGCTAGGAATTTGAAAATAGAATAAGCTCTGGAACACAAGGAAAGATGACTTATTCTTAGGATACGCACTGACCTGTGGATACCCGGCGTGGCAGTCGTCTAGGCTTCGTTTACAGCACTTCCTGCTGGAACTTTCATGGGCAATGTCCAGGCATCACACATAGTCCACCACACATAGCACATAGATTTCAGCGGGTTTCAGATATTCAAAAAGCGGTAAATTAAGCAATTAGCGAGAGCGGTTACAGATCATGCGATCAAATCAGCTGTCGAAGTCCAACTGGTTGTTTAACAACCAATAGTTAAAGCCGGACGCGGTGACGTCACATCAGGCGATAACGTGCGTAAGAAGGTATAGGTAAGATGACAGGGAGAATGACCACGCATTGGCCGGTAGGTATGCATTTATAAAAAATGAAGCGCTTGGCGCGACCACCATTTGCACCCGGATTTCCTTTCACTATTGAAACCAGGGCATTGATTGCACTCAGGCGCTACATGGGCTAAAGCCGCCGTTCGAGTGGACGACCCGTTTGATTGAAACAAAAAACCTTCACATGTCAACACTTTATTAAATAACACACCAAAATCAACAATAACTTAAAAAGCTCCACAAACAACACCAACACAATAATTCTTGAACAACAGTGGCATTTCATCGTCGGATATAAAGTTCCTATCGGGCCTCACACTTGCGAAGGCATTGTTCTTAGGTTCAGATATGACATTGAAGTCTATTTCGGCACACTCCTTGATTCTGGCCAGATCTCTATGGAGTTCGGTCATGGTGTATGATGTCACAATGAAGGGTACTCTGAGTTTCAAGATACATTTGACAGTGGTCGGCCAGGTGTCTTTTCCGTTGAGCGCTGCTGCTCTTTGTATGCTAGGGTTGAAGGCACATACTGTAATAAAAATTAAAAGGAATTTAAACCTATAGGCTTCCGCATCTTAGACTTAAACATTAGACCAAGAGATAGCTGCAAACCATTTTTCATACGCTGTAAAAACTAACATTCCCATGTATAAACATTCTGGAAAGTGTATTATTTGCTAGGAAAAATTTGGATCAATACGTTTGTAATAAAAATCCTAGACGAAACAATTTACTTGTAACTCCACCACCATGTCTTACTATAATAAAAAAGAATCCACACTATATGTCAATTCAATTATATAATAAAATTAGAAAAAACAATTACCCCTATTCGCAATAAACAAAGAACTTCCTAATAACTAAATGCTATTACTCAATAGATCAGTTCTTTAATGAAAAATAGTTATTAATAAGATCATCGATCATGCTGTTGGAAATGAATCTAATTGGAAATCTGTATCGGCCCATACCACGGTGATACTGTAAGTTGGGTGTCATAAGAAATAATTTCTATGGTGTTCTAGACGCAGTGCCAAAATGTAGGTGTCCTTTATAGAAAGGACACCTACATTTTAGCACATTACACATTTTGGCACTGCGTCTAGAACACCATAGAAATTATTTCTTATGACACCCAACTTACAGTATCACCGTGATACTATTGGCAAAATGCACCAGAAAGGAATAGTCATATGTCGGAAGAGACTGTCCCCCACAACACAGGGTATCCTAGTGTGGGAGACAGGGAAATCTGAGAAAATGTAAAAGATACTGTCTGCATGAATATTTTTTTATTTATTTATTATTTTAATGTTTGTTAACTGATCCATGCTCTGATTTTATTATTAAGTATCTAGTATAAGTATTAGTGTATATGCCTGTATAGGTAAAAAATAGTGGAACCAACTAAGAATTACTTAATGTGCAAATTTACCTGCAAAATGTACCTGAATTTAGATACACTATAAAACATTATCTTATCTTATATCTTATGTATCTAAATATATGAAATAATAATCATATATCTAAATATATGAACGGGTTTCTACCAGCTTACATTAGCATATTCTGAGACCAATATATATAAGTTATTGCCAGCACTACGGAAGAATCCAAGTTTTCCTCACCTAAATCGGGTGTTGTGAAGTCTGTACTCCAGTACTCGTGGTAAGTCTGCTTGTCTTGGAACTCGAAGACCAGACGACGTCTATTTTGACGACAATTCTCGCATAGGCTGTGAAAAAATCAAGGGTGGGTTTATTGCAGCATTGCTTAAATAAACTCTATTATCCGTAATCCCCGAGGGGGTAGACAGAGGAACTAAGTTTCCCACTTTTCGCCGTAAGATTTGGTGGACAGACCTGATAAGTGACGAGTCTACCGCCGTCTATTAGGTGTAAAATAGTATCCACTAAGATCCTTAGTCGCCGGGAAGAGTTGGGGTAGTGGTATTGTTCAGAGTCGGCACCACACAGCTATCGCTTAGACCTAATCATTAAACTTATTTTCTCTCTTCAACGGGTGTCTACTTACGCCATTCTCTACGGTCTTGCGCTTTTCTTATCAAATTCCCTCCAGCATTATGTCATCTGCCCATCTCACAGGTGGCTCTATTGGCTAATAATCTTATCTGACAATAACGAGGGGAAAACATACTACCTACTTAAGGTGGACAAGAAATCTGATCATTTTCAAATCACTACGTATTAGACTTAGGGTATCTTAACCAAAACAATCAGAACCTTTTGCTACGCAAGAGTCCTAGATCTTGAAATGATTTACGAGGAAGGTCAATTTGCTTAAAATAAGCTCGTTGCACCCAGTTTGATTGTGGGACTGCGGGTGGGCTTGCAATACACAAATGGAAGCAATCAGCAGTCTGTGTCCTCTGTTGTTTGACTAGCAGCGGCGGCGTGAGCGCGGGCGGTATTTTCAAAGAGCGATCTTATTTAAGCGAATGGACTTTTAAGTAAACGTCTAAAACTTCCAATGCAGTTTCAAAGACATGGTCTAAGTGCTAGACACAGAATCAATCACATAAAAATTCTAAATTGTCGTGATAAAGTAGGTTGACTTCCGATCATCGTGTCAGGATAGATTAATTCTAAACTTACTTTACTATGTGCACAAATCCTTAATCAAGTCTCAAGACAAACAAATGAGGAACTTATCTTACTTGATCTTTCCAAGTAAATCCAAAGGCAGATTGGAGGGGTTCAGCTCAGGACTGATGAGCACGACCCTTAACTCCTTGAGGTCAGGCCGCAGGTGGAGGAAGAAGATCTCCCATTTGTTGAGGGCATCGGCTTCGAACTGGAGTTCTGCGCCCACCACGTGGATGGTGAATGACGATTTCTGGGTAAAATTATTCCATACGTAATTGCGAGGCCTAAATTAAGTATTCATGGAAAAATATCTGGTATTTTTGACTTGGTATTAAAAATAATTTCAATTTAAAGTTGTATAGTTCTTATTTGGCCACCCTGTACAAACCTTATGCATTCCGTTGGCATATGTAGAGTTCATCTTGTTAGTGTACAGCTGGTGGCAGTAGAGAGCGGTCAGAGGAGCTGTGGCGATCTGCGTCAGTGCCGCGTACTGGATGTCGGTCATATCTGTTTGGAAAGTTACATCAGTTACTTGCTTGGTTACTTTTGATTTTGCTCTTTCTTGGTGCTCTTTAGTATCACATATACTATTATAATATTCTGTAGTATCAGAGTAAGTTGCTAGTGTGATTAGAATCCGAAGATCTGCTTGTAAGCGATCACCCTTCTATGGAGCCTGTCGCTAGATCTAGTGGCCTTTTTTTTTACCAAGAATCTAACCGACTCTCGTGCAGTTATACTAGAGGGTCATCTAAGACCTTTCACGCTAGTCGTACCTATTCCTCATTGATGAGAGTATCTTGGTCATAGAATCACTTTCTTGGCAGATTTAATGGTTTGCCATTCTTCAATTCACATGCTGGTTATCTCAGTGTGTAGGTTTCCTCGCGATGTTTTCTTGTACTATTAGCAACCGGTAAATGTACTAAGCATGAAGGAACGAATGCGCGCCGAGAGACTGCCAAGGTTCTAAGTCTTAACTAAAGTAAACGAACTAGTCATTTGGTACATGGCTTTTGCCTTTCCAGGACACTGTATGTAACCCATATGGAGAAGGCAATGGCAAACCGCAGAGATTCTCTTCTAAGTAGTATACCTCATTGCTGAGGGTCGTGATAATCTTCACAATCACATAGAACGACTCTATTGGTGGATTTAAGAGTAACCCCTCACCAATTTTCTCCTCATACATCGACGCCAGGACCTCATTAAGGTTCTCAGGAATCTGGCATAGCTCTGGCACCACCCGGCTCGGCAACTTCGGCTCCAGCCGGCCACGAGTCTGCTGATAGCTCACCAGCCTCTGGTAAAGGCTGTAGGACTTGCACCAGCGTTGGTGAGAGCTTGGCAAGTGGTCGGGGTGGTCTGTGCAGTACGATATCTGGAGCAGAAATGAGGATAGAACGTATTGGTAATAGGACAGCACAAAAGATCCCCGGGGTTCGAAGTGCGCTGGGGTTATCCTCACCCCTCACCTTTGTAACCTCTTATCATAGATAAAATTGCTAATAGGACCAGAAACATTGGTAATTAGGATCAGAGGATTACTAGAGTGGAGGCCCAGCCAAAGCATGTGAAGCGAAGGACGTTTATTTGCTGAAGAGATGGGTGGAGAACATTCGAGGACACGAAAGTTTTTGAAGGCATATGAAAGATATCAATTTCACACAGAGCCTTTACGATGGATAATTATCTCATACTCATTCATGCAAGACAACAGTGGGGAAGATATAGATTGACGATTCTAAGACAATCATTCTAGGATTCTAAGATAACTCCTAAAGACAATCATAAATCGCACCCGGAACACTGTACAGAATACAGGTCCTTTTTTAGAAATGTACTGAAATCGAATAAAATATCTAATAGAAAAGTATGAAAACCTGGTGCTAATTTAAGAATGTACACAGAAGTATTTAATTAACCTACCTGCCCGCACCCCTCACAATCCCTCAAGCTCCCCTGCCGCCATTCCCGGCACCCCACATCAGTGCAGACCCTCGGGTACAGCAGAGCCTCCTGTTCCCACGGCACCAGCTTTCGTTTGAGCACTTTCTCGCTAGAGACGATCGCTTGCATTCGCAGAAGACGGTAGTTGTGTCCGGTTACGTCTTTCGCTTCGGCGTATATGTGTTTCTGGTCTGGGGAAATTGTTTTAGCATTTCAATTATTTGTCATCTTGTTCATGATCTTAAAGATATCAATAATTTCAGAAAATAAGCCAGATTATAGACAAGAAGATAGTGGGATATAAGCAGATAAGGAAATAGGGTTTGTAGTGCATTTAAAATTGGAAAAAAATTACCTACTATGTCTAAAACAATTTATAGGAAATAAAATTGCGGAATACCGACTAACCCCCGTACCCGGAAGCTTAAAGCTCATTAAATTAGCATAATCACTGGTTACACAATGACTTATTGGTCTGGCTGGAGGTAAGTTGGTTATATCTTTAAATTATACCTTTATACCCTTTAATCTTAAAACAGCAGCAAAAACCCTGATACTAAATAATAGTCATTACGACTATTATATTATAAGAACGCTTTCTCACCTTTTAAATGAGCGATGGTTGAAACAGCAAAGCATAACGCTTGGTGTTTAGGATAATCTTCGTCCTTATGCTTTGGACTGCAGTAGAAGACTAAATTACAGAAATTACAAGGTACTCTTGCTTGCTTCAAATCTTTCTTACATACATGACATGCACTAGGAAGAAAGACCTTTCGGAAGCTATATTTATAGACGTATTCTTCATTTTCATTTGTCATACAAGTAATAGTTTCACTTATAGATTTCCCATCTTTCTGAAATCTGGTTTTGTTATCAGTTTGAGATTCCTTCGACTGTTTGTTGACATCTATAGGGACTGCATCTTTTATTTTAACTTTAGCCTGTCTTTCATTAGGCGGTTTATTCTTTTCCTTTTTGTAGTCCGTTTTATTCAATCGTGCAGGAATATTTGGATGGCCTAGCAAGTTTTTTGGCTGCGAAAGTGGATTTTCTTTTTCTTGTTTATCCGTTTTTTCATCGTCTTCTGTGGGTGCTGTGATACTTATTTCTGGATTATTTTGAGATTGTATTTCTGTGTTGATCTGAGATTCGGTAGTGGGAGTTGCTTCATCAGCTATTATTTCAAATGTTTTATTTACATCGTCGGCGCTTGAAGTCATAGCATCTTCAAAATTTTCGATGGGATCAAAATCCGTTGGCAACGTATCAATTGTATCTTTACATTCCGTTCTAGTATTGTTTTCTACTTCAAATGAGCTAGATTGTTGTTTGCCTCTTTCCTGGGTTTGAGATTTCTGTTCAGATTTTTCTTCTTTTTTAGATTCTTGAGAAGTATCTTTAGCTTCACTGCTGCCACTTTCAGCAGAACTACTTTGAATGGTGCTAGTTACAATAACTGCAGCCGAAGTAGTCGCCGCACCATGCTCACCTTCATGTTTACCCTTTTTCTTAGATTTTCCTTTACCTTTATTATCTTTTCTCGGTGGATGTACAGGGGGAGGTGTTGAAATATCAAGAGAAGTAGATATTTCAGTAGATTTTTTATCCTCGTGTATTTTTTTATCTTTGGCTTCAATTGACGACGCTTCTAGATTATCCTCCGCTTTTTCGATTGGTTCCATTATCTCTTGACTCTTTGAAGTATCTTGTTTTAACTCTAACTGTTTAATTTCTCTTAATTCATCTTCAATTTGTTCTTGTTTGAATTCAGTTTCTTTTGTTTCTTCTGCTTTAATTTCCATGGTCTTTTCCACTTCTTTTTCACTTTTTTCCATTGCAGTTAATTCCGCTAAGGATCTTTCAATAGATAACCTCAAATCCTCCATATCTTTATTGACTTCCATGACTTTAGATTTCAAATCAGTCTTCTCATCATTTGGTCTAGTTATCTTGGCATCTATCTCTGTTAATCTTATACCAGTAGATACAAACTCAGGTATCGTAATCGGAGTTTCACCAGAGCCTCGAATAAAAGGTGTGTCGGGTAAAACTACAGGAATGTTTAATTTCGGGTATTTTGCTGCAACTGACGTAACTTCTTGTATGATCATATTATTATTAGCATCAACTTCACTGGATGAGCGAGGGTACTGAACGTCTGGTATAATATCACACGTTGAACTTTCAGATTCATCGGTTTTAATGCTCCGTATTTCTATATCCTCTAGAGGAGGTAAATCTGATGGACTTTCCGTTTTTTCTGTTCCTTCTTCTTTAGCAGATTCGTCAATATTCGTTGAATTTTTTACAACAGATTCTTTAGGTTCATGTGTAATGTCGAATTTCCTTGGGAGTTTTGGCGACTTCTTTCGTTTCTTACCCAATCCACTATCAGGTTCCGGTTTTAGTTCATCTTTATGCTCACTTAAACTACCTTCTGTAATTGAAATATTATCAGCTGGAATTGACATTGTTTCACTAGACAGTGGAATAATTGGTAAATGTTCAATTCTTGGAGGTTCTATCTTTTGTTCGGTAGATTCATCAGGTTTTACAATGGGTTTTTCGGTATTTATTTCAATCATAGATTGAAAAGATTCTTTTGGTTGACTACTTTCAAAACTGGGTGCTGGTGTTTCCTCTTTACTTATTGGTACATCTTCATTTTTACCTTCATCGGACATTATAGCTTCTTTGTATTCTATATCTTTACAAAACTTGACTTCGTCTGTGGTTTCAATACTTTTAGGTGGTTTAGGAGACTTTTTTCTTTTCTTTCCCATTGCAGTTTTGGGTATTTTAATGTTATCATCAGTTTCGTGGAGTAATTCGATTATTTCTTCTCTTTCTGGAATGAGTTCATCTAACTTCTTTTGTGTAATTTCCATAGATTTCACTTCGTCCTGCGGTGACACTATCTCTTTAGCGAACTTTTCTTCTTGTTCTGTGGGCTGGAGGCTGAGTAGAACATTGATAGGCTTTTCTTCAGTAGTGATAAATTCCAAATTACTAGTCTCTGGCACAATACTTTCTGGTTCTGATTTTCCCTTTCGTTTCTTGTCTACGGGTTTGGCAATTTTGGATTTAGGTTTTGGACTTTTTTCTCTTTCAATTGTGGGAGATTCTAGTTTTACCTTTTGTATTTCACTTATTGTTTCTTTAGACATAATTTCTGATTTTGTATCAGTAGTTTCCGGTAAGGTTGTATATTTTTCTGCAGTGCCAGTTTTAGTCTCTAACAATATTTTTACTTCTGATGTAGGTGGATTATTAATGGTTTCCGTCCCAATTGCAGGAGGTATTACTTCTTGATCTAGTTTCGGAGGGTGCTTCTTGTCTTTTTTATTTTTCTTCTTACCTTTTCCAACTTCTTCCCTAGGAATGTCTGAAAGGTTCTCATAAGGCGAATGTTCCACGGGTGGTAATATTTCAGTTTCGATTTTTACTTCTGTTCCAAGATATTCAGAAGTGCTAGTTGGTGGCTTAATGTCCTCAGCTTGAATATCATTCCCTGCTTCTTTATTTTCATCTTTCACTTCTAGCAATTCTTGAAAAGCTGCTGTACAAGTCATTGTTTCTTCTGCCTTATCAGATCTTTCTGAATCAGTACGTTTCTTCTTTTTATTCTTCTTCTTAGAAGTCTTAGTATCCTGTTCTTCCATCTCAACAGGAACAGGAGAAATTGTTTCTTGTTTTACTTCTAATTGAATGTTCTCAGGTTCAATTCTAACTTTTTCTGTAGTAGGTATATTTTTATCTTCTTTGTCTCCAGTCGTTTGTTCGTCAAAGTGTTGCTCAATATTTTTCTTTTGTTTATTTTTCTTTTTACGAGCTGTTGGTGTTACATCTGGGACTTCACAAGACATTTCTATAGGTGTTTCTATATTCTTGAAATCTTTTGGTTCATCTGTAAGTTTAATTTCTTCAACAACAGGTTCAGGAGATTTATGTTGTTGATTATCATCAGCATCGTCTTCTTTATCGCCCTTTTTCTTCTTACCTCTGTTTCTTTTAGGTTTCTTCGGCGTATCCTCTTCAGAAGGCTTAGCCTCTACAACGGGTGGTACTGAAACTTCACTGACAATTTCAGGGACACGTTCTTCACTCACTATAGTTACCTCAGGTTTTTCTTCAACAATATCTTCAGCCTTTTCAACTGTAGACAAATTTTCAGCTTTCTGAGGTGGATTTGGGTTAGGTTTAGGTTTATGTTTTTTATTCTTTTTAGAATTCATTTTTAAAGCACCGTACTCACTGATGACTTCACTTTTTTATGTTTTCCTGTATTTTTTAGTTTTATCCGAGTGAACAGTCCAGGAAGCACGACTGAGCTAATCTAAATTCGGGTTTCGTCTGCTTCACGCACTTTATTCTCGTCTTTGCGTTCTGAAGTGTCAAATGAAATGTCATTAGCGTCATACAACTCATTACCAACCTTAGTGTTGGCTATTAAGGTGGATTTTAGTTTATTTGCGAATGCAGTTTTGGTTGTTTTCATCGTGCAGTGCAGTATGAGGAAGTGAAGGCTTGCCAAGTGTGAGCTGGATACTGGGTTTAAATATAGGCAGAGAATCGATTAGATCGGAAACGTGGCGGTACTATTGTATTGTAACATTTACTGTGTATTGGCAGATTATACATAATGGTTAATAATTCACTAGTAAATTAATAGATAAACACATTCTTTGAGTGAGTTGTTGCTAACAACATAATTAATTGGTATATTTTTTTTCCATATTGTTATGATGCAAGTGGGTTATGTTGTAAAACGATGTTTCCGGAGACATATACTTTGGCATGACGCCAGCTAGTTGATACTTAGCGTCATGCCTCCGCGTATGTTCCTACTACTCACGCGTGAATATAAAAGTATAGTTAGGGCGCAAGTATAGTTATTATATATAAATATAATATATAAGAATAATAGAATAGAAAAGAAAGGTAGATATGTGTTATGTAAGTGTAAGTACTTTAGGGGTTTTCAAAATTTATTTGGAAAGATGGGGGACAGTGTGTGGGGGTGGGGGGCGAATTGGTAAATAATAGGTAGGTAATTTATGTGTGATGTAATGATTGTATTCCAAGAACTTGAATTTAATGAAGTTAACTTCTTTAGCTGCCGACGCTACAGGCACGGCGTACCCGAGGTGAACTAATCGAAGCATACAAAATCTTATCCAATAAGTAAAACTCCCCGGACTTGCCCAGACTCTTCAATGTGAATACTATACACAGAGCCCGGCACAATAATGACTTGCAACTGAAGACACCGTTCAAACACCTTGGTCGGCCATAACTCTCTCAATAACAGAGTCGTGAGAATATGGAACAAGCTACCGCAAGAAGTCGTGGATGCATCTTCAGTCAACAGTTTCAAAAATGGACTGGATAGGTTTTTAAACAGTGCATAAATAGTGGTGGACTTAATTAACTAACATTAACTATGAACAATGTCTAAGCGCTATTAAGTGAATGAACAATACACCAGCTTAGATAAGGGCGCATCAGCTTAATGCTGCCTGCTCATTAATAAATAATAATAATAATAATAACTCTAAAATATTTGCATGCCAAAAACCTGGCGAAATATGTGTGACCTAATATTTAAGATTTGTCATGCAATGCATATTTCTGGCGAATAAATAATTTCTGGCTAAAATCCACTTTATTGCACAAATAGAAAACAACAAACAAAAGATAGAAAAGGAGATAGTGAAGTACAATTTAGCCGGCCCTATCGCTAAGAGCGATCTCTTCCAAGCAACCATAAATTACTTAGTTAAGTACCAAGATTGTTTCCATTAGATTATGAATACGGAAACTTACTTACCTACTTACTCAGAATTTTTTGAAAGATTAATAGTAAACTCTACGAATATTATTAGGCAAAGTGTTTCTGTAAATAATTATACGTTTCTTTCTTTACATTTTCTTATACCGAAATAAATATATCTTTATCTAATACTATAGTACTGCTACAATCGCTTTGAGACCACATATAGTAATTCTATGTCTTCTATATATTTGATTTATTAAAATTAATTTTGAGGTATTGTGTAATTGGCGTTATAACTTTTTAGAACAAGTACTGTTATAATAGATTTCATCATCATCATCATCATCAGCAGCCTACTCTAGTCCACTGCTGGACATAGGCCTCTCCCAGGGCGCGCCATTGAGCCCGATCTTCGGCTCTTCTCATCCAGTCGCTGCCAGCCACCTTGCGCAGATCGTCGCTCCATCTAGCTGGGGAGCGTCCCACACTACGCGGTCTCCACTCCAGAACTCGTCTCCCCCAGCGGTTGTCGGTTCTGCGACAGATGTGACCGGCCCACTGCCACTTCAGCTCGCTAATCTTATGAGCTATGTCGATGACTTTTGTTCTATGCCGGATCTCCTCATTTCGGATTCGATCCAGCAGAGATACTCCGAGAACAGCTCTTTCCATAGCACGCTGAGCGACTTTCAATTTGTGAACCAGTCGCACCGTCAGTGTCCACGTTTCGGCTCCGTAGACTACAATTATTCTTATACCAAAATAAATATATCATTATCTAATACTACAGTACCAACTTATAGATTAGTTACCATTTTTATAGAAAGTCGAAAGAAAATCTTGTGACAAATCGTTACTAGCACTAATCAAAAATTACCATAAATGTACTTAATCTGTTCCCTTTATTCACTTTATCTCCTACTTAATACCTATCTACTATCTACTACTATACTACCTATCTTCAATTACATTTATTAGTGTCGTATCTTTGTCCTCTTGGACAGGTTTTGGCCAGCAGAATACCAGCGCTGGAGGCATTCTTGTCTGCAGCAATAAGCCGAGTTGAAGCCCTTTTCACAACAACAGCAGACCATCAGACATGATTTAGATATGTTTACCTTTGACTACTAATTATTTTATCATAATTATAACTGTTTCGGTCATTGCTGTGTGTGAAATAAACGTATTACTTATTTAGGTACTTACTTTGTTTCGTAACATGTTTTTTCATAGTAAAAAAGACAACAGTCTACTTTTTCACAATACAATGCATTATTTACGACACAGTGAGTGTAAGGAATGACCTACATCCATCTTTTACGCTTGTATGACCAGATATGTACAACGAACCACGCGTTACTATCACTTCATCTGCCTTCCTGCAACCTAAAATGTACGCTAAATAAATTGGTTATAGCTCAAATTGCATTCCAACAATTTGATATTATGTATAAAACTACGGTTTACTGTTGTACCGGGATACTGTCCTGCTCTTTATCATATTTCAAAAAGCCGTGTTCTATTCGGAAATTATTGGTCATGCTATTTTCAACTTTATTATATAAATAATAAAAATATCAATAATTTTCAGGGTTACAGAGTAGTTTTGGGTTTATAAAGAGTGGCCCCCGTTTTAAAATGTAAATGCACAAGGGTTGTACAACCCTAAAACTAGTACCGGAGTCGAAACCGGTTTCGGACTTTCTATTTTGACTTCGCATTTTGCGAATTTAGGTTTTTGTTGGTGAATAGAAGAACTGGACTTTCAAATATCACAAATTACAAACTATTATCTAGTATTTAGGTCAATTGTCATACATAAGAAAGACGAGCTTTCGTTCATGATGTAGTCCGCATCGGAATTCGCTTTTTTACTTATAAATAAAATAAAATTAACAAATAGCAGAAAAGACTTGCATACCGTTGTCGGCAGAACATATGATACCTATGCTTTTTAAATCACCTGTAATTTTCACTATGTTCTGGCAAATACATTTCATTTCAATTCATTTCATTTACTTGAAACTACTAATCGTTCATGATTTGGAGTGAACTGAGAATAAAATTGTAACAATATGAAGTGAGATAATTTCATAAGTAAATTGACACATTAAATTAAATAACGTCAAATCTAAATTATAGATCTAACTAGGTACTACCGAAAAGCGTGCATAGGATATAATCCTGCAATATTTTACCACTAGAGGCGCCACTAGCACAATGGTACGTAGCCAATCAACGTGTAGATACGTTCCTTTCCACCAAAAAATTTTTTAGATCTGCTATTTTGAAATTGCCATGATGCCATGATATCATCACAATTTTACTATAGCTTTGAGAAATTAAATTAAATTATCACAAATAACGAGAAAAATGTGATATCTTCAAAAATACACAGGGTATCCTAGTGTGGGAGCCAGGGAAATCTGAAAAAAATGTATATATGTATAGATAGGTACTGTCTGCATGAATAAATTTTTATATATTTTTTTAACGTTTCGTTTTGCTTTTCTGTTTACGGAGTTTGCTAGTGACTCCATCTACGCAACGCTTTGCGTTTTATGTCCTATTGTTGAGTGTAGAAGAAGCAAGAACGATTTGTCAGGATCGTGGCAGGTGGAACTCTTTAGTTTCTGTCTACCTCTACGTACTGGAAACAGGCGTGAATATATGAAGTCTTTGTATTCGAAGAGCTCCTGCCCATTTCCGTATGTAAGCTCCCAGCGTATCGCAGGGGTGCCAACCGCGCGTGCTAGAGTGGCAGCGGCGGATAAAGACAGCGCAAACCTAATTATGAGCTGCGCGGACGCAGGGCTGCCTTGTGTGGAGACGGACTTTTTATTGGTTTCAGTAATTGCGAATTTTCTTTACAATTGCTGTTATTTTAAGCATATCCAATAATCCAGGCCTGTTGTCCTGTATCCTAACAACGTTGGTCATTAGCCAAAATACTAATTTCATATAATCAGAAAAATATTCGTCCCAATCAATTAATCTTTTTATTAGAGTGCTGGCTGTGTCGCCCTTTTCCCCTCTCTAGCTGAAAAAGGTTTTATCTAAAGTGCACCCGTTACTGGAAAAGGTGTCATGGGCCTACGATATTTAATTTGTATCTGTGCCTATACGTCGTAGTTGTTTGTAGTGAAATGAAATACTTACATTTATACATACATA
Source organism: Hofmannophila pseudospretella (assembly GCA_947369225.1). Classification (NCBI taxonomy): domain Eukaryota; kingdom Metazoa; phylum Arthropoda; class Insecta; order Lepidoptera; family Oecophoridae; genus Hofmannophila; species Hofmannophila pseudospretella. Next base: position 644,142 of record OX376333.1, read on the forward strand.
CATATCACACATACATTTTAGAACCAAGCAAAAATCTGCTATTTATAGCGTCATCATCATCATCAGCAGCCTACTCTAGTCCACTGCTGGACATAGGCCTCTCCCAGGGCGCGCCATTGAGCCCGATCTTCGGCTCTTCTCATCCAGGCGCTGCCAGCCACCTTGCGCAGATCGTCACTCCATATAGCAGGGGGGCGTCCCACACTACGTTTGCCCAAACGCGGTCTCCACTCCAGAACTCGTCTACCCCAGCGGTTGTCGGTTCTGCGACAGATGTGACCAGCCCACTGCCACTTCAGCTTGCTAATCTTATGAGCTATGTCGATGACTTTTGTTCTATGCCGGATCTCCTCATTTCGTATTCGATCCAGCAGAGATACTCCGAGCATAGCTCTTTCCATAGCACGCTGAGCGACTTTCAGCTATTTCTAGCGTATTTACAAATATTGAAATGCAAACTTTTAAATGTATATAAATATTCTATTTCGAGTTTGCTATACCGTTTTTACCTATTTGTTTTTTTTTCATAAAGTTTAGTATGAACAATAAAGATTATAAAGAAATTTAGACAGACAAAAACTACAGCAAAAAACATAACATAGAGTAGAAAACAGCTCACAGTCATAGGTTGTGTGTTACATAACTCTTAACAAACACAAGCACTCTCCATATTATGACGGGATATGATATCCGCACATGTTGTGCGCGTGCGGCCCTCGGGAAACTGAGCACAGAGTAATGTAGAGTCGTAGAGAGAACTATTTTCAGAATAAGTTTATTTGTGCAGTACAATGGTATAATGTACATACTTAAGCATAATACTCAAAGATTCATGTGTAATATCCGATTGGACTATAAGTCTTTAAAATTCTATATTTATTAACAGTCCATAATCAATTATACATTTTGATTTGATTTGATTTGAAATAGGCAACATTTCTTTACTCTCCACATTTTCAACTACTCTGTACCACTATGTAAATGGGGTTGAAATATTTATGTCCTGTTGAATAATTCCAGAGAGTATTAAAAAAACTTGTACAATATTACGAGGGAGCGTGCCCTTCACTAAATGTAGGGCTTAGGTCCGATTCCCGGGTGCATGTTATTGACAGGAACAGGGCTTTAAACTTTTGGCAAGGTTTGTGACCACCGATGGTGAGTGGTTACCATCACCATCGCCCATGTACATCTCACCTCCGTAAAATATGGCAAGAGGGTTTAGACTGTATTCTATGGTTTCGATGCGCTGCTAGTACACTGAGGATTTAGCAGATGGATTATAGGGAAATTAAAATCTGCCGAGAAAGTTGTTCTATGTGATTAATTCCATGGAATGATCACGACCCTCAGCAATGAGGAATACGTCTAAGAAGATACTAACCATCAATTGCACAAGCTCATTAAAGTTAAGGCTATATTAAAATAGGTACATGGTATCCCTTTCTACGCCAGAGCTCTGCAGTCCGTGAGCTCTTAGAAGGAGATTCGGGAATCTGGTAAAAACTGTCTCTGTCTACATGTTACTACAGTCTTATATATTATACAGTATTAGTACATTATACAGTATACAGTATTATATAGGGATACCTACGTGAATGTACATTCGCTTAGGTAACCCTATCAATAAAGGAAGTCTCACGCCCCGAAACCCTTTCTAAAAACTCACGCACTGTAGATAAAGATGACACGAAGCATAAGGATTATATTATGACGTCTTTAACGTTAAGGATGTTTCTTACAACACACCGGCCCTAAAGAATAGCACCACCCCAACTCTTCCCGTGGGTGTCGTACGAGGCGACTAAGGATCTTAGTGGATACTATTCTACACCTAATAGACGGCGGTATAGGCTCGCCACATATCACGTTTGCCATCAAATCTTACGGCGAAAAGTGGGAACTCCTGTGATTGAAGGCGGTTCCTCTGTCTACCCCCTCAGGGATTATGAACGTGAGTGTTTATGTTATGTAATGTTAGAATTAAACCAATCCAATGTTCCAATTTGACTTAAAAAACTACTTAGTAAACAAACCACCTATCTTATCTTATGATAGGAGGCCGGGAATAACCCAGCGGCACTTTAATAGAAATAGAATAGTGCCTTTTGTGCCTACCCCATTTTACACACTGGTCATCTCAGTGTGCAGGTTTCCTCACGATGTTTTCCTTCACCGTTAAGCAGTCGGTAAATGTACGCAAGTCTTCGAAAAATACGAAAAACTCATTGGTACATGGCACTGCATGGTTTCGACCCGGACCTCCCGCACGGGAGTCCGATGTCCTAGCTACTAGGCCACCGACGCTCTAACAAACCACCTAAAATGACTTCATAAGATTTGCTCCAGCACCGAGGTGCCCTGCGTTTGGGGCAGCTGTGTCATTGACCTCCATGCCGTGACAAGTAGATACTTGGGGAGGGGTGGTACCCTGATTGAGTTGGGGTGAGGTTCCATAGACGGACGGGATACGAGGTTCAGACGATATTCTGGCAATCTTGGAAGACATAAAGCTACATGTACTCGATGGAACTCTATTTCAATAAGACATTGTTTCAAATAAGTTAAAACTACAATTAAAGTACTAAATAAAATTAATTTACATGTCATATAATAATAATAATAAAGAAATAATTATCGTCAATCAAATAGCCCGCCCCTTGTCGTCAAGTACTAAATTGTATAACCGGGTGTGTTATCCACTGTACCTATATTTACCGACTACTCTGACGGTGAAGGAAAACATCGTGAGGAAACCTGTACACTGAGATAACCAGAGTGTGAAATGGATAAGGCAATAGCAAACCACGCCATTAAATCTGCCAATAGAGTAGTTCTATTTGATTAATTCTTTAGAACGATCACGTTCCTCAGCGATGAGGTATACGACTTAGAAGTAGAAGAGAAACATGTAACACAATACCCCTGGGTATTGTGTGTTGCCGGCCATGGAGGGAAATAACTTTATTTTTGAAGCAACCCGTGCTCCCCAAAAGATAACACCCCCAAAATTTTTTTTGGAGAATATCGCTCCTAGATAGCACCCCAAAGATAACGGCGGGCGCACCTCCTGTCGGCCGTTAGCTAGCCCTCTGACGTGCCGCCCCGCGCCCCTCTGCCGCGCAGGTGACCCCACAGTTAACCGGTTTACCTATAGTTCCTCCACCCTTTGGGATTTTTGGCCTTGTATATTGGGGTGCCATCTTTGGGGTGCTATCTAGGAGCGTTAATCTCAAAAAAATCTTTGGGGTGTTACAATAATTGTTGGATTTATCCAACAATTATAAAATTGATAAATAAATAATCCGTCAAAATGCTATTTATAACTGGTCCAATGGAAACATACTGAACCCTCGAGCACGACTGGAAAAGCACACCCTGCCTACCCTAATAAAAACATGTCTAAACAAAAATCGACCTTATATCCCTACATTGCAACCCATTTTGCAATATCGCTGTTATTTTCACCCACTTCTTAAAACAAACTAAACTGAAGCTTAGAGGCTTAAATATAGAGTTGAAATTTCGGTGGGAATATTAAATTTTCCGGGTAATGTTTTCCTAAATATCGTGAAAAGGGAAAACTATCTTTATGTTAAGGGGATAAAGTTGTATTTGAGTTGTAAATAGGCTTTCTTTTAGTAAAGTAAACGACAACAGAGATCTAAATAAAAAGCCAATAGAAGTGCCACACTCGCGGTGATTATATAGCACAGGTGATTTTACACTACATTATATAATTATATAGATTCCTATTTTATTAGCGGCAAACATTTCTAGGGTGTCATCTATAGGTTATAACAACAAAGCTAGGGCAAAAAAATATTTTTTTCTTATTAAATTTTCGAGAAAAACGACAAAATTGTTTGTTTGGCACCACGCGCCATCTGTCTCTTGTCCTGTCTGCTGGCCTGTCGTGATGATTCATTAAGACTGGGATCATCATCATCATCATCTGGATATTAATGTCCCCACTGTTGGGGCACAGGCCTCCCCTTGTACAAGGGGTTACGGGCCATGATCCACCGAGCGGGCCCAGTGCCGATTGGTGGATACACACGCCTTCGAAAACTTTTAATTTCCTCAGACTTGCTTTCCTCACGATGTTTTCCTTCACCGTTAGAGCAGTCGGTAAGGCTGGGATACATGCGCCTTTTCGGTTCGCTGCAGCCAATCACAAGCGTTTTGTCAGCGCCTCGTGATTGGCTGCAGCGCTGGAACCGGCGCATGTAGTCTAGGCGGTTCAGCAATCAAGCTATTCAGCAAGCGGGGTTTGGTTTGACAGACCTTTGATCTGCTTAGTCCTGCGCATGGCCCGGTGACGTGCCGCTATCCACTCTACTGTCTAGAAGTCATTTCTACTGGGTATTTATTCCGGTATCTGTGGCGCCCTAAGGGACGGCAGGTTTGCAGAACGTGGTGAAAAGATTGTGCTTTTTGCGAAGTTGGGACAGTGTTGCCCTGTTTAAATATTACAAGAGGGAAACATTGTTGTTTGTTTTACTAATACGGTTTCTGTATGTAGTATTTTCTGATTTACCTAAAGTAGTATTTTCTATTAGACGGACTAAACTGACGTTTTCTCTGTTTAATTTTTTATTTTAATTTTATTTATTACTCTTGGGACAATGAACAGAAGAACAAAATGTATTAAAAATAAGGTAACATTATACCATAGGGTAATTGTACCCCCCACATCCTTGTCCTCGGATATAAATGTGACATTTACAATTATGCTACGATGATGCAGAGTAGTTTACTAGTTAGTTAGTGTCACTAGTTTCCAAGCAACATAATAGTAATTCATTAACTACAAATATCATAGAGAGAAAGCAGTGCATTAACAACACAGCTACAAATTCCTAATGTCACAGCACACCGGGTCCTATATACATGAACAGAACAAATTCTCGGGAGGAACTTATGTTCGATCGTTATATTTGACAGTTGAAGCGTTTTGTTACCGTTCAACTGCGATTCAGTATAAACTAAACGTTTTATTAGAATGCACAAATACGTTACTGTTCGAACGATCGTTGACTCCATCAGTATCATACGAAACACGTCATAACGATGCAGTTTAGATTCTCTTTAGTTACGTTGTATTTAGTGGAATTTAACCTGCGATCGTGCCGATCCGTGGCAATGCTCTAGTAACTGTGCTATCGCGGCCCATCGTCCTGACCTCAAATTACTTACCTTTCGTAGGATCATCATAGTCGCAGGTTCGAAACCTGCTTGCGAAAAAAAATGTCAACCTTTCGAAACATAATTTTTTTAGCGTTTTTATTTGATTTTATTACAATACATCACAGCATAAATACATTAAACAATATTAAAACAACATTAAAAGAGAGTAAGGCCAATTAAGATGTACAACAGAAACATATATATTATTAAATAGAGAGTAAACGGTAAAAGGCAAGTATCAAGAAAACAGAAAAAGAGGTGTAATGGATCTAAAATAAAAAATAATATAAAATAATAATAACAGTTATTTCCAGTTACCAGTCCACGTGGGAAGATGAGTAAGGGTGGGTGAAGGTGTGTATGGTGTGTGAAGAAATGTATGAAACAACTGATATATTTTTTGCGATTTCAGAGTTAGTACGGTCCCACCGTATGGGTAGTGAAAGTTGTTCAATTATGAACACCCCCTTTTGGGTAGATAGGGGGTTGTGTCACAGCTTTTATATCCAAACTGTACCATACAGCACTGCTCATTTTTAAAACATGGTAAGCACCTGCATTATGAGAATGAATTTCCTTCTAAAAGCGTTATTTTAAAAGAATTTTCCTTCCCAGCTTTCTTAGAGCTCCATAATTTCTACTTTGCCGGAAAAAGTAGCTGCTTCCTAAGAAAAGCACTGGTATTTTATTACCTGCTTCATCTAATAAGAAAAGTAGGTTTCTTTATTTAAAAAAAATATTATTGTACTATTCTAAAAACCAGGTAAGGTCAGTGGACAACACATCAGGTCCTTTTAGGACTTTGTCGCTAAGACAACTATGGGCCCACAAGTTTATACCAGGATCCCCGGGGATATTAAAAAAGCTCGGAGCGAGTGGACTTTTAAAAAGAATTTAAATAAATGAGTTTATCGAGCAATCCTTCAATGATTTTTTAGAAATTAAATAAATAAATAATATCTCTTTTTTTTCTTTTTTGTAACAATATTTAATTTAATTGACACAATATTATAATTGTCATTTTAATTAATTGTTGGTTATTAATGGTTATTATGACTTTGTTAAATAATGAATAATTGTTCTGTAGTTTTTTTAAATCTGAGTGTATACCTTAGTATATGCTGTTAGTATATAATACCTGAGTGTACTTTGACGTGTCATGAACATTATCAATAAACTATGTCTATGTCTTAATCTTATACATTTTAGGTTTATTATGGTGTTGATGGAGAGCGCAGTGTCTGGCCACAAGTATATGGCTATCAGAGAGATGATGTCTTAATTGATATCTTCATAAGATTGTCCAGAAACTATATAAAACTTAATGCGACAGAGTTCCAAAGCAGTATAGCATACATGTCTTCCACTGAACAGAAAGTGGTTAATTAAGTCTATTTTGCAAAATTGAACACAAAACGCATGCAGTTAAGGTATATATTGCAATAAATTATTTTGGTCAAATATCGGTATCGGTTACCAATATTTGACTAAAATAATTTATTGCAGATTCTACCTTATCATTTTATTAGCATGCATTTTGTGGATGCAATAAATTAATAATGGACTTTGGATGGGATTAGGGGGTTTCTGACTCACTCATGTTCTTCAATGTCGTAGTTTTGAGGTTCAATTCATGCTGGTTGATGGCAACTTGGTTTTGTCCGGAAAAAAATAATGAAAAATGACAGGTCAAAAAGGAAGATGGCCGCCGTCGGTAAAGCGGCCATAGATCGGCCAAAATATAATAATTAAAAAAAAATATCTCAATGAATTTTTAACATATTTTATGTTCTGCAAAATAAGAAAACAACGCCATCAGTTGTAGAGATATAAAGCCACAGACAGACATATTAGTCAAACCAGTGTGGGGGGTTATACCCCTTTTTTGGTCATCATCATCATCGGGTGCCATCTTCAAAGTGAAGTTTGGAGGTCAGTAGGCCAAATCGGTCCCATGCTGCGTGTTTCAGATCACGGTAGCAGACATTTACGCCTGGACGTTCTGGGCCTCTTTTTCCTCTTTTTCGTCGGTGGTTAAGATGTAGAAATGGCAGACAACGCCGCAGGGCACACTTGTCTAGGTTCACCTTCCTGAGGCATTATCAAAGGAGCCCCGCGTCCGACGGATTACCATTTAAATTGTTCCCGCTTCTGTTGTTATAGGGGTGTGGGAATCAAAACAGGTAAAAGTATAAAACTCATTATAACACATTAAATAATAACAGGTACTTACAGCCACCGCCATTAAACGTGGGTGATCCACGTGGAAAGACTTTTTCGTCGTGAAATGACCACTTTTGAAAATGTCCACTCATAATTGTTACTTCTGGAAATGACCACGTCGTTATTAATTTCTCTCTTGGCAGATTTTAATGGGGTGGTTTGCCAGTGCCTTCCCCATTTCGCACACTGGTCATCTCAAGGTCTCCTCATGATGTTTTCCTTCACCGTTAGAGCAGTCGCTAAATGTACGTCCTCCTCCTCGCGTCGTAATCCTCAATGCTGAGGGTCGTGACCACCTTTAGGTATCACCTTCTGGCGGATGATCTTCCTCTATTTATTTCTGTCCCCGGCGGTGTGGATAGCCTCGTGAACTGTAGAGTCAAGGGTGGTGCGGATTTGGTCGGACCAGCGCATCGGACTACGCCCTCGAGGCCTCTTCCCTTCCATTTTCCGGTCACATTGAGTTTTTCGAGGTTATCACTGTCTTTTCTGGCAATGTGACCGAAGTACTCGGGAATTCTACGAAGGCACTCGGAGGACAGTCGTGAGGTGATTTTGAGTTCACGTAGAATGGATACGTTGGTACGATGTGCTGTCACGGAATTCGGAGCATTTTTATCCAACACGAATGTACGTAAGTTACTAGAAAAAACGCATTGCATTGGTTTCTAACCCAAAACTTCAGCATCATGGAAGTTTGGTGTCCTAGACACTACGCCACCGACGCTCTCTAAACATACCTATAGCACCTACATCCCTGAAATTCCATGGCTCAGTATGAAAGATCTGAATAATTCATAGGAGAGCAACACGACAGTTTGCAGAGAGACATTTTCCGCTCGAGATTGAAATTCTGCGCATAAATATACAAACTCGTAAAACAAACAAAAATACAAATTCATGCTGTTTACAGCCCCGATTCCAGCATCAAAGTGGTCTTGTATGCAAGGTGCAGGTTGCATGGAACTGATTATTGCTTGAATAGTGGCCTAGATTTAACAGAGTCAGTTAATTATCTATCACTATATCTAAATTTACATTTAAAAACATTTCAAAGCCGTATTACTTGATAAGCAAAAGCTTGGCATTCCGTAGCGACTACTGCCTTTATATATATTTTTGATTCATTATCTTACTCATACTCATACTCATACCATTTATTGCTTAGTCTTAAAAATGTATATTATCTGGTCATACATGAAACCCTGAATAGGGCACCGCAATATTAAATAAGAGATTATAATATTTTAAAATAGTAATAAATACTAACGAGATAAATTGAATTAAATGTCATTATAAGTTATACATAATTGTTTTTATAGTTAGGTATTGTTTTTATCATCAAAAAACTCCTGCAGTGAATAGAAACATTTGTTAAGAAGATACATCTTTAATCTTTTATTGAATATCGAGTCTTTTAATTCAATGTCGATGATTTGTGAAATTTTGTTATATATTTTTATTGACATAACGAACGGTCCAGAACTGTGTATATTTAATTTAGATTTTGGCAGAGCAAGCCTTTTCTGGTATCGAGTGTTAAATGGCGTACTGTGTAGGTCCTCTGCTTTTTTATACAAGTGTGTATGTTTCCTGACAAATTTACAAATCTCCAAAATGTATATTGATGTTAAGGTTAAGATTTTTTGGTCAATAAAGTGCATTCTGCAGCTTTCCATTTGATCTATGTTTACGATAATTCTTACACATCTTTTCTGTAATTTAAAAAGATCTTCAACTGAGGTGCCGTTTCCCCACATAATGGTACCGTAGCTTCTCTAACATCTATTTTTTTTAATTGTATATCCCGCTCGTTTTACGTTTTAGTTTATTTAGTTATCATCTATTTACTTATTCGCCTATACAATCTCATTTTATTACCATTTCAGCACACAACTTTACATTACATCTAGATTATCGTCGCTTGGTTTCCGCCTCAGACCTCGACCGGCTAAAGCAGAATATCAGCGCCATGCTCTAGACTCGTAGACTACTCTAGAGCACAGGTTCTCAAACTTATTTCGCCCACCGCCCACTTTGAGAATCAAAAATTTTCAAACGCTCGTAATTTTTTTAAACTTACTATCTGTTGCACATCTTAAAAACAGCTATTGCAATAATTTTTTTTAACATGCCATATCCTATTTCTGAGCAATATAAAGCATACTTAATCTTATTTAAGGGTATTTTTATCCAAATTAAAACAAAGTATTGAATTTAAAAGACCTGTAAAATTGTGTATTCTCTGAGAAATAAATAATTGATTGATTGAAAACTTATCTAATATGAAGGATGAATTTGGTGCACTTTAAAGAGTTTGTTAATATCAGGCTCCGAATTCATACTGAGCATGTTAAAACAATCGCCGATAATTCTGTCAATTCATGCACAAACAGCACACGGGCTAAGAAAGACGGGACAAATAAAACAAAATCAGAGTAACAATAACATCGAAATTAATGATAGTTGTAGTAGGTATTTAATTTTAGTTTGAAATATAAGGGAAGCATAATTTATCGCATTTCGTTTAAATCTGCTATCGCCCCCTAGACCGCGTTAACGCCCCCCCAATTTTCTATGGACCTTCTACCGCCCCCATGCAGACCCCCAGCGCCCACAAGGGGGCGTTATCGCCCACTTTGAGAAAGACTGCTCTCGAGTATGGCATTATGCTGAGCTGAGGCCTCTTTGGTGCTGCATCATGTACGCCGTCCATTATTATTAACTTAGTTTAAGAATGTATTATATATAAGTGGAATTGCATGTGTGCTGCAGACAACAAATAAACGTTTTTCTTTTTCTATTAATAATAACATACTGCCTCGTAATTACTAAAAGGCAAGAGCTATGGAAGTCGAAGATTAGGTTATGTTATGAATCTTGTGATCCCCCACCCTCTGACCGCGCCTGGTCCGACCTAGTGAAGATTATAAGATTTCTCCCAAAGAAAAGCATTTATTTTCTTTCAAAAAAATACTTTTGTAAATGATACCCGGAAAGCCCCGGAAAAAACCGGGTATCTTTGTCTTTTTGTTAGCAAATCCGGCACATTGTGCGGAAGGCACAATCCCTTTGTAAAACCCAAACAACACCTTTTATTTTTCCGGGGTAAATTTAGCGAGACGTGGATGCGAAACACGATATCTGATTCATAGGTTCAACTTTAGGAAAATTGCCTAATGTTCAAAATAAGAAAACATTTTGTGATCTAATACCAACATACATACAAAATACATATGTATGTTACTTTTTTCTATAGGACTTTGAAAATTTTCAAAATAATATGAGATCCAAAAAATTTACATACAAACTAAGTATCTATAACAAAAAAAAACCAGCACGATCGTGCCTCAATTTTGATCAGGGAACCATGTTACAAGTATGTTACGGTTACTAGGATAATACAGTCGTAAGAAATGATAACATAATTTATTAGCGCCTCCCGGGGAGGTCCGGGTTCGAAACCGTGCAGTGCATGTACCAATGAGTTTTTCATATTTTTCGAAAACTTGCGTACATTTACCGACTGCTCTGACGGTGAAGGAAAACATTGTGAGGAAACCTGCACACTGAGATGACCGGTGTGTAAAATAGGGTTGGCACAAAAGATCCTCAAGGGTCGAAGTGCCGCTGGAGTTATTCCCCCTATCATAAGATAAGCGCTGAGTAAAATTTATTGTCCAAGAGGTCGCGTAAAAAGAAATTAATTAAAATTTCATGTTGCATTATACTTCATAAATCAACTGGTTGCAGTCTGGATATTTTCGTTACAGTCTAGATATTTTCGTAGCAAAAGTATGTTTATAGTACAAAGGTTCGTTACGTAAGATAATGAAAGTTAGTTACCGACTCTTGCGTAAATTATTCAACGAATCACAAAAGCTGTCTGCAAAATTGAATTCGAAGAACCGTTAGCTTTAAATAACTTAGTTATGTATTGAATTCCTGTAACTTGTTATTCACAGTTTAAAGTAAATGAAATAATAATAATAGATCTTATCTTATGATAGAGGGCTGGGAATAATCCCAGCGGCACTTCGACCCATTGAGGATCTTTTGTGCCTACCCCATTTTACACACTGGTCTTCTCAGTGTGCAGGTTTCCTCACGATATTTTCCTTCACCGTTAGAGCAGTCGGTAAATGTACGTAAGTCTTCCATAAATACGAAAAATTCATTGGTACATGGCACTACATGGTTTCGAACCCTGACCTCCCGCATAGGAGTCCGGTGTTCTAGCCACGGTGCCACCGACGCTCTCACATAATAATAGATATAATCATTACTATATTATACTATCAATTATTTAAAAAAAACATCAAGATCGTGTGAAAGATGTCGAAAAACTTCAAGATCGTGTGAAAGATGTCGAAAAACTTCAAGATCGTGTGAAAGATGTCGAAAAACTTCAAGATCGTGTGAAAGATGTCGAAAAACTTCAAGATCGTGTGAAAGATGTCGAAAAACTTCAAGATCGTGTGAAAGATGTCGAAAAACTTCAAGATCGTGTGAAAGATGTCGAAAAACTTCAAGATCGTGTGAAAGATGTCGAAAAACTTTTTTATAGACTATGTCAAAAATATTGATATTCATAGAAATAGAAATAGAAAGAAATAGAAAAGTCTTTATTCCCATATTTTGTTATGTCACAATATATGTAAAGTACCTACATGTTAAATTGTTTATTTAAATATCGTAAGAAACAATACAGGCTCATCAAAAAAGAATTTCTACATATTGTCTAAGTTTTTTTAAGATAACTAAAGCGAAAACTCGAGCGGCCCAGTCGGCGAGATTCTCTCCATGTTTTTGTTCTGCTTTATAAAAATTATATCGTTCTACAAAAACACATCTTTTAGACTGGAAATGTGTGTCTAATATCGATATAATTTGATCATAGCCACATGAGTCCAAACTATCTCGATAAGCCAAATCTGTTACCAGACCGAACGTCTCTTCTGCCAAAGCTGTGATGAGAATTGCTCGCTGCTTCTTCGATTCCTTGTCCGACTCCGCTACTATGCCGTTTGCTATGCAATATTGCGTCAGCCGTATCTTGAATTTTTTCCAATCATGGAATCGGTGATCAAACACTATATTTCCACCAAAAACTTGTGCCATTACGATAATATATCGCCACTAAACACTAGAAATGAGTAGGTTCGTAAGATAATCGTCGCCAGATGTAGTGTTTGGGAACTTAGTGAAAATCACAGCTTCTAGTTCAACGTATTTATTGGACTGACGTCTATTGTTTTTTCCTCTACCCACCATGATAAATTATGAATATACAATAAGCCTGTAATCTGTACTCTACAAAATAAAGTCGGTCGTAAGTCATTCATGAGATTTTCTTTCTTTGTAAGTTTTTTTGCAAGTCCAAAAGTTAGAGCAAGACCGGAACTACAATATTTGAGTGTTTTATTTTTCTTTTTGTAAGTTTTTCTTTCAAGTTGGTTAAAGCTGGTATTTTATTTCGTCTTACAAATTACGTAAGAAGATACCAAGGATAATAATAATAATAATAATATCAATCATTACCTATATTAATTCAACATATTAAAAATTATAGTCCAAGAGCTCGCGTAAAAAGAAATTTATTACGAATTATTTTATAATGAATAGTATAATAAAAGGTCTTTTAACCAAAGACCTAGTACGTATTTCAATGAACATTTTGTTTATTTGGAAAAAATATATTCGCAAGACGGATAGTTAGAGGTGTAATTTATAAGAAGGAACCTAGTTACGTTTCCCGGGCCCGGGATCGATGCCGCGGGGAGTATCTGGTTTTTTCGGACACTATACCATCCGGGAGGGGTGAACGAACCGCATTATGTAAGCGCTCGATACCGCCTGTCATGCGCACCCTCCGGCTTCTTGTGTCGTCGGGTTGCAGCGGGGTTGGCGCTGGATTGCAGCTTTTTTGTTACTTTCCTGTACGTAATTGTTAACAATCCGTAGCGCTCCGTTCTCTCTGCCTACCCCACAAGGGACATAGCGTGAAGATATGTTTGTATATGTAATTGTGTACAATAAAGTGTTCCTATCTATCTTATTGTTGAAATTATTATCAAATACGCAAAAAAAATTCTTAAAGAGTCCAAAAAATGTTTTATACCTAAGTATATTTTTCTATTTTTGTACAACAATACAATTTGGTAGTTTCCAAGTAACAAATATTAGATGCATTTCTTAATAATTAAGAAATAGACATAAATTGATGGTCAAATGTGAAAACAGAGTTGAAATTAGTTGAAAAATAAAATAGCTACAGGCAATCAGAAATTAGACGATAGAAAGAAACGGCAATATTACATTATGACGTCACTGTGTAATAGCGCCATACAAGCATATCCTGGTTATATTATAAATAACTGTTTTGCTAAAAAGGGACAGAGCATCTCTCCAGTACTAACTTTAATCATTAATATCTCTGATGTTAGTTCTGATATCGAAAAACTAAGTTTAGATCCTTTGTCAGGATGTCCATGTAAGTAGATTAATAGAATTTTAAAAATTTAGTCAAATATTGAATTGTAATTTTTTTATTTATACACCTACTACTATTACAAAATTTTTATAAAAATATGTATCAAGTGTAATTATATATAATTTGTATAACATTTCTGTATTTTTGCAGTGTATCAGTTTATTTTGTCGGTATTACCTATACTTAATATTAATTAAGGAGGTACTACATTAGATTAACCATTATATAATATTAACTGCATTTTAATTCAATTCTTTTTTTTTTAAATGAACTTTACTAAATTAAATTTTTTGTTTGCATACACATTTTATTTTAGAATTCAATTTCCAATGTAATTTTTTACGAATATAAATCTTAAAATTTAGGTACCTACATTCAAATGTAATGTTGTAATCTGTTGTGTTTACCTAATAAATAAATAAAATTATGTGAATTAATTTTTTTTAAATATTATATAGTACGCACAATTTTTTTGCGTATACATTTTGCGTTAAAAATGTCTCTATGTAGCGCTGCGCCACCCCGGCACGCAGCGCGGCGCGGCTGATGGCGCACCCCCGGCAACCCTTGCAATCCCGCTCGCGCGCGCCACCACTTCGGACGTGTGCCCGTGTTTTATTTTACCGCGTTTTTCGTTTCCCTTTCGTTCTTTCCGTTTATGATTTAACGCCACCATGTCGAAAGGCGACGGGGAACAGCAGAACGGCGGGGGCGAGGAGTCCAAGACCAACCTCATCATAAACTACCTGCCGCAGAGTATGACGCAGGAGGAGATACGGAGCCTGTTCTCCAGCATCGGGGAAGTCGAGTCCTGCAAACTGATACGGAACAAAGGCGCCGCCTTCCCGGATGCCTTAAATCACGCGCTGCACGGCGGTGGACAGAGCCTCGGATATGCGTTCGTGAATTATCATCGCGCCGAGGATGCAGAGAAAGCCATCTCCACACTCAACGGCCTCCGGCTCCAAAATAAAACGATCAAAGTATCCTACGCCAGGCCCAGCAGCGAAGCCATAAAGGGAGCAAATCTCTACGTATCCGGATTACCGAAAACGATGACGCAACAGGAACTGGAGAGACTGTTCAGCCCGTACGGCAGAATAATCACGTCGAGGATTCTGTGCGAAAATTCTGGTGGTCGACCGTTCACCGGCGGTGAGCAGGGTTTATCGAAAGGAGTGGGTTTTATACGGTTCGATCAGCGTGTGGAAGCTGAGAGGGCCATTCAGGAGTTGAACGGGACCGTGCCTAAAGGAGCGACGGAGCCGATCACAGTGAAGTTCGCGAATAACCCGAGTAACAATGGGAAGGCGCTGGCTCCGCTGGCGGCGTACCTGCCGGCAGCGCTGCGCTTTCCGGCGCCGCTCGGACGATTCAGTTCAGGCAAGTCCCTTCTAGCAATCAATAAAGGTCTACAGCGCTACAGCCCGCTAGCAGGCGAGCTGCTGGGCGGCGTGCTGCCCGGCGCCGTGGGCTCCGAGTGGTGCATCTTTGTGTACAACCTCGCCCCGGAGACGGAGGAAAACGTCCTCTGGCAACTCTTCGGCCCGTTCGGCGCCGTCCAAAGCGTAAAAGTCATACGCGATCTCCAAACCAACAAGTGCAAAGGGTACGGTTTCATCACGATGACGAATTACGACGAAGCAGTGGTGGCCATCCAGTCGCTCAACGGGTATACGCTCGGTAACAGAGTGTTGCAAGTCAGCTTCAAGACCAACAAGATCAAGACCATCTAAGGAGATGGACCGGACTCGGCCTAGCTGGACGCTAGGACGGCACAGCAGGCGCGCACCCATACATACTCGACACACGCGGCCCCGAAGGCTCGGCCGCTCGGATCGCAACCAAAAATGTTCGGACGCTTTTGGCTGCGAATCTCCACTTGGACCTGACACGATAGACTGTCTTCCGGACATTAGACGGCTCCCCGCCGGTAGGGGCGGGCGAGCGAGTTTTGTACGTTAATTATAAACTAGCGAAAGTTTTTGACTCGCTCTTTTATGTGGCAGCCCTTTGTTCGGCGAGCCCGGCCATTTTAGTGACGTATAGCTATAATATATCACGCTCGAATTGGGTTAAGTGTTTCAGGAAATCAAAATGGCGGAACTTTACACCCGGTCCGGGTCCGAGTGCGCATGTCCGGATAAAATGGCCGCCGCTGAATGAAAGGCCACCTCGAGCACGCAATAATAAATTTAGATCGACGGCATCAAATGCTAACTCTGGCCAGACGAACCATACATATTGGTAATAGTCAATAACAAAATAATGATATTAAACTTCGCTTATGAACGGTTGTGGTTATCGAGAAATAGTTTAAAATAATAATTAGCAATAATAGCCTAATGCTATGCTCCAATTTTATATGCGATCATATCGTAAGTACCGTAAAGTAACGCGGTTAGGGCCGGCACTGCGGAAGCAGATCAATGAATGCCAAATATATCGAACTACACTCAACCTGTCGCTCACTCAAAGCAGTACTGCACTCCTAGCTCATAGTGTACGGACCGGCCAAATGTAAGAGAGTGGCCCTCGCTACAGAAGGCACTTAATCGAAGTAAAATAGTGTTATATTGTTAAAAATTGGAAAAATATATATTATCTATACGTATATTTTAATCATATATTCTAATTAAGGATGAAAACTAATCAAAAACTGTGATAGGTTTTGATAAAATTTTAAAAAGTAAAAGATCTCGAAAGGAACAATATATGGCGTCGAGGACAGGTCTTGCCGCACGAGGTAGGTTAGTTTTTTGAGATTTTTGCAACTAGGATTCGGATTACGCTTAAATGAGCCGAGGCCTCGGGGGCCACGGAGTTGACAGACGAACAGCGTCACACGAGCAGTAGTACGTTGGGGAAGAAGGGGGAAAATCGATGGAGCTGTTCTGGGCATCGCGCGGGGGGGCAAGGGGGAGAGAGGGGGCGGGAGTGGGGCGCCTGGGTGGCTCCGGCCCTCATCCCTCTCGCAGGGAGACGGCAGGCCACGCCGAAGTCACGGGATTCGAGATACGGGATCGAGAGTCCGTACGCGGAACAATGGTGCATACCCTAGTCTAAACGATATCGTTTCAAAAATTAAAATCGATGTCTAAACATATGATCGGTACCTGCTATAATAATAATGTATGGATGCGACCCTGCGTCTATTCGAAGTAGGCTTTAATTGTCTTAGTTTAAATGAAAATTTGTAAATAGAAAAAAAGTTGTTTAAAGAAGATATTCCCGCCGCGTCTGAATACACGCCACACCACTCACAAGTATCATTATAACCCGATAAAGACCTATTTGTGAACATCGAACTTGAATAGATTTTAATATCGTGCCGTCCTAACGACCCTACGATTTTTGTAAAAAAAATATATACTTAATATTATGTAAAAACAGTTTTGTAACATTTCAGATATTAACTAATAGGTACTCATTACATACCAAAGATGGAGATTAAAATTTACAAGTATTTATATATTTATTATTAAATGTAAAACGTGCAATAACTAATAGCCAGTAATTTAATAAAAATATATTAAACAAAATGACTCGAAGAGGCGTTGGTAGACATATGTCACGGATGTGGGTTTGAATAGAGCCACGTTAGTAGACATATGTCACGGATGTGGGTTTGAATAGAGCCACGTTGGTAGACATATGTCACGGATGTGGGTTTGAATAGAGCCACGTTGGTAGACATATATCACGGATGTGGGTTTGAATAGAGCCACGTTGGTAGACATATGTCACGGATGTGGGTTTGAATAGAGCCACGTTTGTTTACTATTTATTGTGAACTTCGTTTATCCGCACTCTAAAACTTTACTTATATATATTTTTAAAAATCTTACAAAAAAAATTTCTTTCGCTTTATTTCATATAGCTTGAATATGCTTACACATTCCAATTTAGTAGTAATATGTTTTATTATTATATTAGGTGTACTTTATATTTAGTTTAGACAATTGTGAGTTACCTTGGCGATTCTAAATGTCACCGCCGTGGAACACGACAGACACGTCAACGAGGCAGTAGAAAATCAAGTTTGATTTGTTCCACGCGAGTGAGGTCTAGGATCACATTATAAATGTTTGATTTAATTATAATTATGGATCGTACGGTTGGCAAAATCATTAGATATTGAGCGGACGGAGAGTGAAGCACAAGTTTTGCTAACCCTACTTATAACTAAACTATTGTAGTATCGTCTTTAGGTTAAAATAGCTGTTGTATTTTGTGTTGTTTTAACTCAGCATGACAATTTCAACTATTCTAGTCATTATTTCCGTCGCGACGGAATCTTATATTTAAAAAAAATATTTGAATAGTTGGAATTACAATTTTAATGTTGATGAATAATAACCGTAATAATAATTTCGTGCATTCTCTGTTTGTAGGATTTACTCATTAATTAATTTAGTGTACGTGCAATTAATTGTATTTTATGTGTATTTAAAGTATGTAGGTGTGTATTAACTTATTTAATATATAATTTGTATTATATTATAAATTCAGGTTTAAAATTTCGATTATGACAATCTAAATTGATTTATTTATTAGGGAAATGATCGGGCAGGATTAATCTAATTTCGGACGGACGTACGTAATTTCGGACGGACGTACGTAATTTCGACGGACGTACGTAATTTCGGACGGACGTACGTAATTTCGGACGGACGTACGTAATTTCGTTAAAAAATTACAATCATACAGTTACATTGATTTGGAGAAAGTATTAACGTTAACCCTTATGGTTTCGATTCATTTAAATAATTGTTTTTCGCGCGTTTGTGTAAAATGACTCACGTCGTTTGAATCGAAACAAAAACACCAAAGTATTTACTGTAAACTCATCGACTTGTTAGATAATAAATAATAATTATTGAAAGTAAATAAATGCAAAATATTTTGGAGTGAAGTTGTTCGTTAGAACTTCGGTTAGGTAGGTCACTTAATGTGGAATAAGTATTAGTAGAATGTTTTGTGCGTTCCCTGTTCTTTCGATAATAATTGTTAAAAATAAATAATAATAAAATTAATAATAGTGCTCAATAGCTTAGACGGTCCCGAGACCTTAGTTACATAAAAACTGGAGAAGCAATAATAAGTATATCGTGAATTTTGAAACCATTGCACTAACTTAATATTTTTATATGTATTTTAAAAATATACTGTAAATCATATCTTCATAGACGTAAGCGGCCGACTTGCAAAACGTTCTACTAATAAAAAAATGCCTTCAGGGCGACTTGGGCCACTTCCTAACTTGTCAATTTCCAAAGTTGACCACTTCCTAACTCGTCTTCATACTAACTTGACAATTTCCAAAGTTGACCACTTCTTAACTCGTCTTCATACTAACTTGACAATTTCCAAAGCCGCCACTTCCTAATTTGTTAATTTCCAAAGTTGATCACTTTGTCTTCATCCTAGCTTGACAATTTCCAAAGCCGTCAATGCTATTATTTCAGAATAACAGGCATGGTCCTCGAAGGCCAGTGGAGGTTTACAGAGCACTTCCGGCGCTTGGCTCCCAAATTGGTAGCCTCTGCCGGAGCGCTAGGGAGGGTTCTCCCCAATATTGGGGGGCCAGGAAGTGGACGAATTAGGAATTGACTTTTTAGGAAGAACGAATTAGGATTTGAAAGATGACAATTTAGGAAAAGGACGTTATAGGAGTGGACGAAATAGGAAGTGGTCAACTTTGGAAATTGACAAGTTAGGAAGTGGTCCAAGTCGCCCTGAAGGATAAAATGTTTGAGGAATTAATAGTTATCGGTAGACAAATCTTAATTAAGACGGGTCAAGACTCCGGGACTAAGTGCTAAGCTTGAAGGTAAAAAAAAATCGAGCAATAATTTTTTAATTCAGAATTGTAGATCAAGACTTCTAATTGATGTCAATTTATTTTCAGGTCTAGCACTGAACAGTAAGTTTGACTATTATTTTGTTTAACTTGATAACTGTTGAAGCTTTGAACATCGCAGATAAGTCTACAAATCTATGGCCAATAGCATTGTGGATATAATCTATGTAACCCCGTAAGTGACAAGGGATAATCAGACGTATTATCAATAGCATAACGGCTACTTTTTAAACGGTGTTTTGATGCATTTTTATGAAATTAAAAATAATATTAAAAAATAATTAATTGGCAACACAGAAACAATACTCTAATACGCATAGGCTAATTGACATTGAGGCTGTGAAATTAGCAAAAAAATAATAAAAACAAGTGGCGATTGATCTTATAGATAATAAAGGTTAAAAATAAGTAGAGTCACGGGGCAAAGACAGTGTTTTCACTTTTATAGAAATAGGGCTAGGGTTGGGACACCACTTTGAAAACAAAAATAGGGCTAGGGTTGGGACACCACTTTGAAAACAAAAATAGGGCTAGGGTTGGGACACCACTTTGAAAACAAAAAGGTGTCTCAAAGATGTCAAGATATAACATGTGTCTCCGTAAAGTTACAAGCAAACTAGAATTGAGACCAGGCCAAAATTATGTATGGTCTAGAATGACAAAGTAACGATTTTGAAAACCAAAACGATATACGAAAAGTCAGATAAAAGTTAAGACACAGAGCTGCGTCACGCCCAAACATTACTTATAAATCTTATAATGAATGGGTTGTAGAATGAGTTAATAGGAAACACCAAAGTATGTCTCAAAGAAGACAAGACACAAATATGTGTATTGAAAAGTCACTAGAGCTTAAGCTAGAGGAGTTTTACAAGTCGACTTTAGCCCAAAATAATTTACGGGCTAGAGTTGTATGGCATGAGATTGAAATTTATAAAAAGAAACACCAAAGTGTGTCTTAAAGAAGTTAGACACAAAAAAAGTTTGTAACTAGAGACGGGAAATAAAATGGCGTAAAGTAAAAAAAAATGTCGTTGTTTTTAGACACGCATTCAATTCAAAAATACATATTTCTATCACTATCTTTGCCCCGTGGATGGAATCATGCACTCACGCGTACAAACGGTTAATGGCCCATATTTAATAAGTAAATCAATTGACAATTATCCGACGATAGAAAGTTTGCGTGAAGCGTCCATATAACTAAAAAATTCGGTGATAAATAGTGCTGTACGGTGGAAATAAAGCATGTAATGTAGCATTTACTAAGCTTTTGTGGTCGTATGGTGATAGGAATGGCCTTAGACTCGGACACGGCACAAAGCGAGATGGTGGCCGAGCCGTACGCAATTCCGGTAGGTAAGACACAAAATGGAGAAATGAAATCTTCCATAGAAAATAAATACGTAAGTTAAACGTTCTACACGTAAAAATATTTCAATGAACACATCCCTAAACTGTGTTGCGATATTCGATGTGATACTCTAGTCAAATGCTCAATACAAAGTCACATTTAGTGTTGTGACACAGATATTACAGTTTTAAAATATCAGTTACACAATATTAGTTCGTTGTACAAAGAATTATATTGAAATATTTTTCACGCAGTAGAAAACTCGAGACATCGACTAAATGTGTTACTATTACTTCATACGTCAAAATTTTAATAAAAAATATATAAAAAAAGAATGCACAATACCTACTTCTCAATGCTGCGTCGGCTATATTCTTGTAAAATTATTACTACCTATATAAAAAGAATACATTTGCTCATAGCGTACTTCCTCGTCTTTTCGATCCGTTTCTCTAGTAGTAGCTTTTAGATCGTATATTCATTGATAATTTTATAAAATATAGCCGTTACGAGCGGCGCACGCGTCGTCGCTTCCTAACGCATGATCGTCGTCACTATAAGCGAAACTAACATACCCCCATCGGGTCTTATTATAACACCAAGAGTCCTTAAAAATCCAACGATCCTACACTCATCAAAAATTAAAAGACATGAAAATGGACTCAAAAACATTATTTATTTCAATCATTATAGACAGTGAAAGTAAAAAAAACCGGTGCGAGAGATCAAGCGGTTTTACTAGACACAATAAAAAAAAGCTTTATTTAAATTGTATGTAGCTCGACGTCGGGTAAATGTACAAGATTACAATAAATATGTAAATAAACAAAACAAGGCAACGGTCCAGCTTCGGGTAAGCGAATTATTAAATTAACCAATAGTTTCGAATTTATAAAGTAAAAGTAATATCATGTAATATCAATTTCACTGTCTATTTATTAGGTATTCGTTTTCGGTGTTGATTCCTCTATTAAACTGCATAGCACAACGTTGGTTCCCATTTCGTATCACCCTGTGTCTAAAAGAAGTCTAGATTTGTGTCTGGTAGAGTCATTAGACATTTCTAGTTACTTTTTATGTCTGGTCAAATTACCATCATCTATTTGCGTATCATAAGACATAACTGGTTTCGGAGTCTGGTGACATTAGTATTTTTTTGTATCTAATGGAATTTACGTCTGATCAAATTATCAACAAAGGTAACTAGCTACTATTTGCATCAGCCAAACCATCATTAGACATTACTAGTTACAATTTGTGTCTGATCGAATGAGTATCAGACATTACAAGTTATTATTTTTTGTCTAGTCGAGTCATCATCATCAGACATAAAAAGTATCAATTTGTGTATGGATGGTCTAATTATCATAAGACATAACCATTTTCTGTTTGTGTCTGAAAGCAGTCAGTCACAAGTCAAAACCTTTTTAAAGACACAAGGCCTAATGTTGTAATTTAAATAAATGACACGTTATGGGAGCAAACATGGCATCGTGCAGAGTAGCATGTGATACTCCTAGTACATAACTGTAGTGAATATTCCGTTCGTTCATAACCCCATACGATGTCGAGATCAGTACGGACACAATCTCACTTTTCATGGTAATGAAATCATCCCGACTTCCAACAGACTCGAATGTAAGGCTAGAGAATAATTAGAAAAAATGCATCGTAAGATATAAGTCTCAAAATAAAGTATTGAATAAGTATTTTACCAACTTCAAAGTTAAGGTGTACTAAACAATGAAAGCAATGATATTTATAATTAAAAAAAAATGAGATTATGAAAATCGGTCAGCCAGTTTCCTCGTTCGTGCTAGCTGACTTCACTTTGATACAAATACGTATTTTATAAAATAAAAAATTGAAAAAAAAGTTAAAAACACTTAAGATCTTCCGGTTTAAATCAATGTTGAATTTTCATTTCGTCTTTTTATGAATTATTATAAAATTAAGAGGTAGGTGTCTGTGTTGGTCGTATTAACCGATTTAGTTAATATAGTACCTAATCGTTAGGTATTTCCGGGGACCTAAAGCGTTACCTGACTCCTATTTTGCAGCACATGCAAAGTTACACACAAAACGCATGCATGCAATCTACACCAAATATTTATATTAAATATCGGTATCGGTTACCGATATTTAACAATTTATTGCAGATTCAACCTAAACAGCATGCGTTTTGTGTCAAATATTGCATGTTCTGCTAAATAAATTTAGGTAACCACTTTCGGTCACTGGGTATTTCTATATACATATTGTGTCGATTTAAATAATTACCTCTACTTCATTATAGCTTTTGTGGGAAAGTTTGTTTTGCACAAGAAATAGTAGTGGATTAAGGTCGGAACACTAAACCTGATGTCGTTTCTTTCTTTCCTATGTATTTTCCGATTACAGACACAGCGATACACTGATACTTAGTTCCACAAAGATTCCTTATTGTTAATTTAATGAATCCTAAATTAAAACATATGACATCGCCAGAAAGAGATGTCACGAAACATAAAAGAGCATTAGTTTTAAGAAAGGTCTCTTAATTTCGAATCAAAGAGCAGTTGCAAAAAAAAAACTACTTAAAGATAGAGCATCCGTTATGGATTGTATCATATCTTCTGTACCTATGATGTAATGATAGCATGTGTCCTAATTGAGGGTTTACTTTCGGGCGTACCCTTCGTGAAACTGATTGGGTTTCATTGGTCTGTAATCGGAAAAAAGGACAGAGACAAATAAAGTTCCAATTTGAGTCAGTTTTAGTGTCGTCTTAGACTTAAATGTTGTTCCCAATAATTTGTAAGATCGTTTAAGAGTTTTTGTAAAGTTTTCCAAAAGGGCTCTAGAAAAAAAATGCGATACAAAAAACGCAGCGTTTTTGGAAAATTGCTACACGCCGTCTTTCTTTCGAAGTACGGAGTAGAAATTTTAAAATACTCATTCCTAAAAGTAAGCATTATTAACCAAATATTTACATCCGTAGTGGTTATTTGGCTGTTTTTAAGTAATTTATTCATTAATTAATTAATATTTTCACGTAATTTATGTGTCTATAATTATTAATTTATTGGAATTAATTATAATTGAATAAAAAAATATGAAAAATGTCACATTCTCTTCACTTTATACAATAGTTTTTACAATATGATATTTAATATCCTCAATGGTTGTAACTATACATTTCTTGTTCTAAATATATAAAAAACCCGAACTCCGACTTTTTTATTTGAATTTAAATTAAATTTCTGTTTCATTGGAAGGAAAAACCTGTACATTACAGAAATGTCATGGTTTGAAAAACACGACGTGACATTTCTGTAAATTACCTATACATACAGAAATGTCCTGCACTCCTGAACCAATTTCCAAGACAAAAACGACACTTTACCCCAACTCAAAAAAGAAAACACGCACCCCAAATCTATCACAACGACAAAGCCCAATTTATGACACGCGTCGTTCCATCGCCCCAGTCTGAGGCACCCCTTAGCAAGGGTGGATAGGGGTAGGAGTTGGCTTTTGGAATTAATTATTGACGGATTTATGCGTAATGGGGACTGGACCGTAGAATTATTATAGTTTAAAGTGGAAGGACGCAACCAGGTTGAGTTGAAGTAAACAGGAATGTAGATTTGGGGACTCAATTCCCTTGGAATCCTCATACATTTGGTGCATTTTCAACATAATTTTTATTCAGGAAAGGGTAGTATTGGGGCAGGGTTTTTTATTTATCACTAAACTCACAGACGTCTAAGACTACCAATTTAAGAGAGATCATCCTTCATTATTAATATAAGAAATAAAAACACTTACAGGAACAAAGAGTAGTCTTCCATAATAAAATGACATCTATGGGATCAGACAGGGGCCTTCCCCTCTGGGTAAATAACTAAAAGAAGTTTGAGGTAGTGTTGCAAGTCACTGATACTATCGAACTGTGCTACGAATAATATCGATATTAGTTTCGCTCTTACCGATACTATTCCTCATAATGGGCTATTGATAATATCGATTCTATTAGTAAAAACTATCGGTTATCAAATTATCGATAGTTTTGCAACGCTATTTTGAAGTATCAGTAGTGGCACAGCAGAGCTATAGTCAAGAAAAGTACCGGTCGACAACACCAAAGAATTTTTTACCCTTAAGAAACAACTGGAGTAAGTATACTGGATCTAAATAGTAAGTGAAGGGTACAGTGGAAGACACATCAAGCTGTTCTCTGTAGACCCCTGTCGCAATAAGTGTTTGTTATGATTCCTTGACATTCGTACGAATGTGTCAAATTAGTTACAGCGACAAAGTACTGAAGGGTAAAGCCTGATGTGTTGCCCACTGTACATGAAGGAGGAGGAAGTTAAATGTTCAGGCTATTATAACTCCTGAACTCCTAATATTATTTATTCAGTGGTTCAGGAGACAATATTTAAAGTTACAAAACTAATAAGAATAAATCAGCCACTTTCCGAAACAGCGATCAAACTGTTCAGCTATATGTAGCGATTGAGAACTTGGGTTACCCCATAGGCTGGCATGGTCCTATAAAAGGGATGGTTACCGCATGCTGTTAAGGTAGAATCTACAAATAGTAATAATAATTGATATTAGCTAAGGATAACTTATGAACCGGCCTCCGCGTTACAGACTGTCGCCTAGTCTGGAGGTCAACGTTTTTGAATTAAAAAAATATAATTTTAGGCATGAAAAAAAAACAATAAATTGTTTTGGTAAATACCGGTAACCGATACCGATATTTAACAAAAATATTTACTGTAGATTCTACCCTAAGAGCATGTGTTTTGTGTTCATTTTGGATGTGCTACAAAATAGATTGAGGTAACCGGTTTGGTTTTCAGTAGGATTGTAACAGAAAATCTTGATAATAAATTGATAGTTTCAATGAACTTTGCCTGACCTTTCCTGATGAGCTCAGCAAGTGAAGTTTTAATAGGGTTTGTTACATTTGACCTGGTTCAAACTATGCAGCATTGATAGTTATTATGCAATCTTGAATAACTATTATTAATAATATATATTTTATACAGGTTGTCAGAGAAATCGCAAAAATTCCTTTTTAGGGGGAAAGTACCCAATGAATATGTAGTCACATGTAGGGAATGCACAGTATCAACATGTATGTTTAAGATTGTTTCAAAAACTTCTGGAACGATTTTAAAAACTCAATCACTTAATATTATAATACCCTGACCAGGAAAAAAACCCTCGCCATATT
This sequence comes from Hofmannophila pseudospretella, assembly GCA_947369225.1. Taxonomy (NCBI): domain Eukaryota; kingdom Metazoa; phylum Arthropoda; class Insecta; order Lepidoptera; family Oecophoridae; genus Hofmannophila; species Hofmannophila pseudospretella. The sequence continues at coordinate 670,495 of OX376333.1, forward strand.
TTAGAATTAAATGGTGATAACTATTTTGTTCATAGTAAATCCAATAATACAGATTATGAAACTACCAATGTGCCCTCTTGACAGGGTTTTTATATTCCTGAATACGGTATACATGTGACCGACTTTAGCCAAAAAATAATTAGAAAAGGTATGGTAAACATTTTTCAGAATAAAATAAAGTAATACTAAAATACATACTTAAGCTAAAATTACAAAATACCTAACTATTGTACAAGTATAAAATACCTGGCCCAGGTCGCTCCCTGCAGGGAGTGTCCCGAGGAGGCTGGCGGCGGCGTTGCCCCGCTGAGCAAAGTAGAGAGAGGCCAGCCTTCTCGTCCCGGGATGTCTCTACGAGGCGCTTGGCTATTTCCCGGTAGAGGCAGTGGGCTCCAGGCCCCAAGGTCTCCACCCCGAACGGCGCAAATATGCAATCACCACCCAGGCCCGCATATTTGTGCCGCTTGAGGTTCTCCGCAGAAGCCGCTGCTGACCCGGCTTTCGCCGCCGTGGCTGGTGGGACGAGGCAAGGGTGTCGACGCAGGTAGCGTCCCACATCAGAAACCGTCCCAGCTTCCAGGGCACGAGTGTCATACCGTCGGGCCTTTTAACGTCAGAATTATTTTTCCGATTTTATTTATATTCATAGGTATGGTGTGTACTCCCTAACACCAAAACTTGTTCAGTTCTCTATACAGAGCCACCTTGCAACCGATCAATAAAGGTAATTCACCCTCACACACTTTACTTCATAAGAATCGCAAAAAAACTCAATATCTCCCAAACTAATAAAGAATCTCGAACCCTCGTTCCATTCATCTCTGAACACGCACGACCCTCAAAAAGCGACCCCTTGCATGCGGAACCCCAAAGTAGATATCCGTGACGTCAGGGGCCGTTGACCTCACGCATCCCCCGGTTGGCGGAAGGTCACTGACCTCTCTTTTCGGGGGTGTTTCTGAGATGTTATCTTTGAATCGAAATGTGTGTAAAATTATAATTATTCCATAATTGTAAAAGGCTACAAAAAAGAAACTATACAGGGTGTATTGTGCAAGAAATATGGGTAGCTGTATCCGTAACCGGACAACATTTGATTTTCGCAAAAAATGTCTACTCTCTATTTATGGATACTGAGCGGATGCATCGACACCATAACAAGATTTATTTATGGATAGGTACCTACTGAACACCTGTATTTAGAGGTATTGTCACTAATCAGCAAATTCTAGACTCACTGAGGCTGCTAGTACCAGACCTTCATAGCAGACTTCGGCGTAGAAACTTGGGTCTCTTCTGGGTGCCAAACTCCAGGACCAAGGTATTCCAGGAGGCGCCAGTTAATTAATTAGTTTATTTATTTACTATTACAAAAATTGCACAGCAATACAGTTAAAATTAAGACACTGTGAATTCATGTGCTTGACACAATACAGTACTTAAAGTATCAAGTAGTATTAATAGGGCTTTACAAATTTTAAGTTATTTGCTAGAAGCAAAGCAAGGTTTTGATTTATTTATCTGTAGGCTGACGCGGCTCACGGAGACTGCTAGACTATTCTTATCTTCAAAGTGATATAACTTGTAGGTAGCCATTAATTAAAATAAATAAAAAATCTTGCTAGGTACTTATCCAATATGTGTGATTCTGATATTATTTATCTATTTGAATTATTATTTGTTAATGACAATTTGGGCAAAGATCGCCATGCACTGGGTGCCACAAGACGGACAGCGGCGCCGAGGCAGGTCCAGGCGTAGGTGGAAGGACGATATCGACCACTTCCAAAAAGGATGGTATAAGGACGCCGAGGATAGGGAAAAATGGAAAGGAGGAGGCCTTTGCCCAGCAGTGGGACAGCCTATAGGGTATTATAAAAAATATATATAAAAAAATGACAATTTAAGTACCTATTGCAATTTTAATTATTTATATTAATGACTTGTTGTTTTTATAACTCTGTGTTAGTTGTTATTTATTTTATTGTATTGTATTTGTTTTGACAATAACTCTTGGATTCAGTTTTTTTTTTTAATTTATGACATGGATTTAATAAAAAAAATGTAATTTAAATTTCTTTTTTATAACGTGCTTATAATAGCTAAGGTTGACACTGAAAAAGTTTAATTATTATTTTTAACATGTAAATATATTCAAACACAATTTATGATATGATAATAAAAAACACTACCCTTAAAATACTACCCTTTATTGAATACCTTCTTGTTGTGAAAGCACTGTCTCCCAAGATACAGGTTCGCCAGTTTGGTAGTCAGTGTGTAACGATGTCGACTTCATCGTCCATATCAACCTCCTTGCCATCAACTTCAACCTCATAGTTAGCGTTTATCTCACCTCATTTCGTGTTGGCATCTTCATTTAAATTCAAATCATATTCCCATTCCATTTCTAAATTTCATTATTCCATTAATTTCATTGTTTTATTTGTATTTTCACTTTTTCTCTGTATTTTGTCTCGAACGGACGTCTCCCGTTCACTTTTATCTCCTACTACTACCTATTTTCTGTGTTACTGTTTCTGTGTTCTTTTCCTTAAAATATAATATTTATTACCAAGTTCTTCTATTACTTCATCTGCACACTGTCCTAGAACCCTGCTAGCCGGCATCTAGAGGACAGACTGTAGCAAGGGTATTGATTGACTTACTAGCATTGTGATGTTTGCAATAAAGATTATTTTATTTATTATGTATTTATTTATAATATGTTTATTTCACTCACAGCAATGACCGAAACAGTTATAATTATAATAAAATAATTATGTAGTCAAAGGTGAACATATCGAAATCATGTCTGATGGTCTGCTGTTAGTAGTTGTCCGTTTTTTCTACACCCTATGTCCTATTGAATATAGTACCGTTGTAAGTGACAAAACAGACTTTCCGTGATACATTTACTATATCCCAGTTTTCAACAGATTTCGAGGTTCCAGATATGGGAATGGCACCATAGTGCCAATTTGAGCTCAATTACGAACCATCTAGCTATTACCGATCCAGAGATCCCGTCTGACATCAAAGATACTCCAAGATCTTGGTAAGCACTTGTCCAATCAAGTTTAATAAGATACCTACAAATATACAGGCGTTGTTAAAAACAAGCCCCAATATAGGGTCCTATTTTATTAGCGGCAAATATTTATAGGGTGTCATCTATAGGTTATAACCAGTGATCGGAGTAGGTAGAGCTGTTTTTGGTACTTGCCACATACGGTCATAATATGGATAAGTATGCCCAATAATCCCGGGATTTCCGGGATTGAATAAATATATTATTTAGATTTTTAACGTTATATTTATTTTGATACACATTTAAGATTGGTGACGAAATAATTTTTTTTAAGATTCATGGCGCTAGTGTACCTATGGTAGTGTTTTAACTTCTTTGTAAGTTCACAATTTTAAAAAATCGTAATCCGCCGTGTTTATAAAAGTAATTTACAACATTTACTCGATAACTTAAAACGGGATCCCGAAATCATATCCATATTAATATAACCTTTGAGGACATTGACCCGAAAGAGCTCTACCTACTCCGATCACTGGTTATAACAATAAAGATAGGGCAAAAAAAAATTTTTTTTAGCTCATAAAATTTTCCAGAAAAAGGTTTCATTCATAACGAAATGGATGAGTTTATGCCATCAAGGCGCAAAATAATGGGGTAGGAAAATTTTCATACAAGTAACAGGGTTATTTTTTCGTGTAAAGTGGTACAAATACAGTACATCTCCCCCTCCAAGTATTTGCTACTAATAAAAAAGGACATTATGTAATCCCCCTACAACTGCATAATTAATGAACAAATTAGTAAGTTGCATGTAATATAATCAGCTGCTACCCTCATTGTGATTGTAATATAATGTTTGGACTATTTGTGGGTTGTAATTGTATGTCTATCGACCAAAGGCGTTCCCATGGTTACCGGGACAATGCCATTGTGCTACCTGGATTGTACAGTCGATCACAAGCTATAGTATACAATCTGTCAAAAACTGACGATTAAATCTCAACCTTATGCCTGCGCAATATGATACATTTCAGATTCTTAAATGTTTTGGGTAGGTTCACCTGTGGTCGACTGTACAGGGTGGTTGAAACACCTGTATTGATACAGGTTTACTATAACTACAAGACAACCAAGACAGAGATTCTTGGCGCTCCGTTCTCTCTGCCTACACCGCATGGGACTTAGCGTGAAAGTATGTATGACTATAACAAGTAACAGGCGATAGGCTCGATTTATATAAAGCGGCCAACCGCCCGCCGCGCGACGCGGTTCGTTAAAATACACGGGTTATTATTACTCGATTTATATTAAAAAGGCGCGCCGCGCCGCGCCGCGACATATTGCGGTTTGAATTAAATCGAATAAGAACTCGTGTGTTTTTGGGAACCGCGTCACGCGGTTTTGCGTTTTTATATAAATCGAGCCATAGCGCAAAAAAGTAAAGAATTTCACGACAATAAAATCTGAAATAATTAGTAGATGGTGTATTCCGGGAAAAATAAAACGACGTCTAAACATTTATGAATTTTGAGAAAAAAATATTAAAATTGTATTTTTTCTTTTTTTTTTAAGAATGGATCCCTCGTTGCGCGCGTCCGACTCGCACTTGGCTGGTTTTTTTACAAAATGGAATGGAAATTAATTAACCGAAATGTTAATCGATCTTTCAAAGAATCGGATCGGTAACGATTCGAGTAGAGATGTCACGAATATTCGGCTACTAATCGGTATTCGGCCACTTTTTTTGGAATTCGGTATTCGGCCGAATAGTGCGTACTATTCGGCCGAATACCGAATACCAAATCATGAAAAAAACGCCACATATTACTCAAGATTTTTTTTTTAATGTATAACTAAACCCGCATTTGACCTCGATCTCGCCTGATGGTAAGCGACGATGAGGTCGACGATGGAGCAAGCATGTATGTATGTATTCTATTACCAAATTACAATACTTTAGTAAGTAAAATTGATCAATGGTAGGTTGTGATTGATAATATCTCATAATATTCCCATATTCGCGATTTTTTTATTAATTGGTGTCATTTTGTAAACCTTTTAACGAACAAACAATTGAATAAGAACTATTCTCTGCACAATATTAATGTTTTATGTATTATTATGATCTGACAAAGCGTGCCGTGACGTGATTTACTCGCAATTGAAACAAATACCCGCCCGTCGCTCCCGTATGCACCGTAATGAGACAGGTTGCGGCCTGTCTATTACGAGTTTACGCCCTCGGCAACCATGTATTTTGTGACGAATATTCGGCGCTTCGGCCGACAGCAATGCCGAATATTCGGTATTCGGCCAAATCACTATTCGTGGCAACTCTAGATTCGAGCACCGAATAGACATCCCTGTATGATACGTCAAAAAAACTTCCAAAGGATCATCCCAAAATGAAAAAGGTATAAATGGTAGGTATGTACTTCTACTAAAAGAAGCGACCATGGCTCAAAGTCTATGACACGTGATTGATCTGTGATCTATGATCCGGGTGCTCCACAGTCCACTGCCGGAAAATTGAATCAAATCAAATCTTTTTTTTAAATTGTAAGTACCTTAAAGTACATTATTACAACGTCATGTTTTACTCTACCACCGCTTCGTAAGGTGCTGTAGCTGAAAGGAAAGAAGCGGCGCAAGAAACTTTCAGCAGCACACTTAATACAATCATATACACAATGTGTATTGATATTCACCTTTACTTATTTCTGCCGCAAAGCAGCAATACTCTCATTCCTATTTCTGTTTGAAAGGTAAGAGAGCCAGCGTAATTACCGGTACATGAGGCACTCCATGAGAGAGTCCTTAAGGTTAGCAGCGCATGGAAAACCCTTTAATTTTACAGTGAAGTGAGTCTATGGACGACGGTGACCACTTACCATCAGGTGGTCCAAGTGGCAAAACAGAACAAAAACTATTTTTTTTAGTGTTATACACTAAATAAAAATTCAAAACCTGTTTAGTGTACAAACACTATAAAAAATTCAAAACCTGTTTAGTTTTCTAATAACACAGGTTTTTGATATATTTTTTTAATATAAATTAGCTACGACAAACAGGCAGACGGGCCACCTGATGGTAAGTAGTCACCGTCGCCTAGAGACACGTGCAGTACCAGGGGTATTGCTTGTGTGTTGCCGGCCGTGGAGGGAGAGGACTTTTTTAACGTTCTTTTATTGTATAAACAATAAGAAAACTAAACAGGTTTTGAATTATTTTTTGTGAGTTTATACACTAAAAAAATCAAAACCTGTTTAGTGTATAAACACTAAAAAAAATTCAAAACCTGTTTAGTTTTCTAATAACATATATTATTATATTTTCCCAAAGGATATTATCCAAATAAAATATTCAGTCATTTTGTAAAATAACATAATTTCGTTTATTTAAAACAATTATTTACGTAAATACAATGCATGCATTACCAAATTACAAGAACAGTGATCAAACAAGACATTTCAACTTGCCAAGTGATTCCCGACTTCGCACTTGAAGATTTCGTTTCCTGGAAAAAATGAAAAGATACTCAAAACAACGTGACGGACCCACGGCCCAACTACGATGCTCAACTGGTTGTGTCGTGGGTAATTTTTATTCCCTTCGGCACAACTAATTGATACAACGGGAAAACAAATGTACCTACGGCACAACTGACAAAAAAGTTGAATCTTGGGTAACTCGGAATTAGCTACGGCACAATTGAGCATCATCTGACGGATGTGTACTAAATCATAGAATGGTCTTTCTCAAATGGTCTAGCAAGGTATAATTTTTATTAGAATTTGTTAAAATTCGAAAGATGTTACTTATATCAGAAATAAGTGATACAAAGTTAGAATTCAAATAAAAAGCTGCCTAATAATCTATACTTAGATATAGATACCTATCATACTAGTTTATGCAACGTTATAAAATGAGTATAAATTTATATTTAATTTGGATTATTATTGACATTTTGTAAATGTAATATTATTAACTATGATCGGAGTAGGTAGGGCTGTTTTTGGTACTTGCCACATACGGTCACAATATGGATAAGTATGCCCAATAATCCCGGGATTTCCGGGACTGAATAAATATATTATTTAGATTTTTAACGTTATATTTGTTTTGATACACATTTAAGATTGGTGGCGAAATATTATTTTTTAAGATTCATGGCGCTAGTGTACCTATGGTAGTGTTTTAACTTCTTCGTAAGTTCACAATTTTTTTAAAATCGTAATCTTTTCTGTTACTTATTGCGACAGGGTTCCACATAGTACAGCTCGATGTGTCTTCAACTGTACCTATTATTTCTTCCCCAAACGCATGAGGCTTTTGGATAATGAATAATAAACTAACCTCTGTGTTTGATGACATGTTTCCTCAACTCCCTTATGCTGAGGAACAGCTCTAGGCAGATACGGCACTTGTAGTGGTAGTCCACCACCTGGAAGAGATCGCCGCAGTCGTAAGACTCCCTGTTTCATAGCAGTCGGTATTCATAAAACCAATTACCCTATTATGGCTCCTCTATACGATGGGCCATGATGGACGATTACAGCCACGTACAGTAGACCACAAGCTATAGTATACTATCTGTCAAAAACTTTCGTTTAAATCCCAAGCTTATGCCTGTGCAATATGATACATTTCAGATTCTCAAATTTTAACGTTTTGGGTAGGTTGACCTGTGGTAGACTGTACGCATGAGGCCATCATCATCATCAGCCTATTAATGTCCCCACTGTTGGGGCACAGGTCTCCCCTTGCACAAGGGGGTACGACGGGCCATGATCCACCGAGCGGGTCCAGTGCTGTGCGGTGGATTTCACACGCCTTCGGAAACTTTTAATTTCCTCACGATGTTTTCCTTCTCCGTTAGAGCAGTCGCTAAATGTACGTAAGTCTTCGAAAAAATCCGATCAACTCATTGGTACATGGCATTGCGTGGTTTCGAACCCGGACCTCCCGCGTGGGAGTCTGGCGTCCTATCCCCTAGGCCACCGACGCTCCGGCCAGACCCTCGGTTTTTCGTACACACATCAAAGTAATGCGTGCGGTTGATGTCCACACGATCGCCATCATGGCCCATCATGTACGGCCTTTATACAGATTACCCTGACCAGGAAAATAAAAACGCTTTCAAGAGGACGCCATTGGTAGTTTTATAATTTGTGCTATGTAAAAAATGTAGCATAACTCTCAAGTCCATAATCCCCGAATGGGTAGACAGAGGAACCACTTTCATTGTAGGTATAGTAATAAATTCATATTTCACTTCTCTGCACTATACTGTCGGTGACCTATTAATCATTATTCTATCACCTGGAAGAGATCGCTCTGAGCGATAAGGCCGCCTTTGTACACTTATTCTGTTTTCTTTCCTATGTGAAATTCTTGTGTGCAATATAGTATTAATCTTATCTATCTATAGTTCCCAGTTTTCGTCGTAAGATTTGTTGGACAAACGTGATAGGTGGCGAGTCCACCGCCGTCTACTAGGTGGAGAATAGTATCCATTAAGACCCGTAGTCAGAGCTTCGGTGGCACAGTGGCTAGGACACAGGACTCCCATGCGGGAGGTCCGGGTTGGAAAACGAGCAATGCCATGTACCAATGAGTTTTTTGTTTCCAATTACGTACATTTACCGACTGCTCTAACGGTGAAGGAAAACATCGTGAGGAAACCTGCATGTCTGAGATGACCATTGTGTAAAATGGGATAGCCACAAAAGATCCTCAAGGGTCGCAGTGCCGCTGGAGTTATTCCCGGCCCCCAATCATAAGATAGGAGTAGTGGCCTCGTACGACACCCACGGGAAGAGTTGGGATGGTGCTATTCTTTAGTGCCGGCACCACACAGCAAGGTATTAATATCACTTACCTCGGCCAGAGTCTTGGAGATATGCCTCTTGTACTTCCTGACCTCAGCGTTGGAGTGGTGGGTCTTGAGGTGGGTCAGCATGTTGTAGACACTCACGAACGTTATGGAGCATATCTTGCATCGCATGTTCTTGCCTGGGGGAAACAGTACAGCGATACTAGCGTGGAAAGTGACCAATTGGCTTGTAGACACGACTGTTATTTAATTTCTGTAATCCATGTATAAAATAAAAATATTCAGTGAAAGAATTACTCCGATATCTTCAAACATTAGTGAATATGCAAAGTGCCAACTGCCTAAAGTTTGTTCTACACAGATATTCAAATATTACACATATTAAATCAGATTCTTCTATACTGTCTCGTCTGACATATTGACATGTATACAGTCTTGACATTAAATATTAAATGATGTATGCAAAGTTAAAACAATAATTAACAAAATTGTTAATTCAAAACAATTTAAATCAGACAAATGAGTCCATAATTAAAAATTATAACAAATAAACATTTTTTTTTAAATTAAAAAAAAATCGCATATCAGTACAGAAAAAACAGTTAGTAAGAGTACAATGAATACATATGTAATTTTTGAATTTTGACTAAAGTAAAATATTTTTTTCAAAATCAGTAATTTATTTCAAAATTTAAATATAACCAAACAGTGAGTTGATATAGCAACTTATTGTTAGTGCAGACTAGGGATGTTATGGAGCTTCGACTCCGACGTCGGAAATTCCGATTGATTTTACACCTCCGACTCCGACTTCGGCTCCGATAATTTTGAATCGGAGGTTATACCGAATATTTGTGAGCAAACACATTCAAATATCAATATTTAATTAATAGTGTAGAACTACATAAAGGAACATGTTTTATTGCCGCAAACGTCATCATAAAAAATATTGCCCAGTTCAGCTATAAAAATTAAAAAAGGTTTAAAATTTGAACTTTTTCTGAACATCTCTCTTCTACTCTATCAAATTTAAAACCTTCAGTTTCGACTCCGGTTTCGGTAAAACCGCCTTCGTAACATCCCTAGTGCAGACCTCAATTGGGCACTGTGCACTTTCAAACTGACGAAGATATCAGAATAATTTCTCAGATGTATATTTTATACATAGATTTTAGAAATGTAATAAAAAATGTCAACTACAGGCCCGCCATTGTAAACAAGGTGACGAGTTTGAATCCCGATCCGTAGCTAGCCATTGCCCTGACACAGAAGAAGCCGCTAGGTGCAAAAGGTGATTGTCAAGAGATATGGCAAAAAACGCGTCAAATACACACACATACACACACACTTTCACTCCATGCTTACGTCTTAGTATCTAATGTTAATTTAAAATTGTATACGATTATTTATTTATTTTTCCTTCATAAATCAAAATTGTTCCTAAATGGAAGAGCCTAAATCCCGCGACACAGGGTATCCTAGTGCGGGATTTAGAGCAATCAACCACTCTTGAATTAATGTAAGTTGCAAAATAAATTGATTTGTATTTGTCTGCATAATAAATGGTCAAATTGATATTCTAATAAAAATAAAATAAAATAAAAATGTATTGATGCAGACAGTATCTTTTAGATATTCTCAGATTTCCCTGGCTCCCACACTAGGATACCCTGTGTTGTGGGGGCCGGTCTCTTCCGATATATCTAAATTATGATTACATAATAAGGTTATGCAATTAATTAAATAATTAAGTATGCGTGTATGTGAGGAATGTTTATGAAATTATTATTATTATTATATATTTATAGACAGGCAGCATGTATGCTGATGCGTCTATGTCATAGTGTTGGAAAGTTATAAGTTCTTAGTTTCATTTTATAGATTTCACAGTTCAGTTTTTACACAGTCAGTCATTGTTATTTATTTAAATTAAATGTTGCACTAAATCATTGTTATAAGATTAAAAATTAATTATTTATCACTGCTTTTTAAACCTTTGTCTAGTCTATTTTTGAAGGAGTTCACTGAAGGGGCAGACACAACATCATCGGAGAGCTGGTTCCACGCTTGCACTACTCTGCTACTTAAAAAGTGATATGTGATGTTGGTTCGCTTTTGGTGCGGCTTATTCTTAGATGGTGCCCTCGCAAGGGCCGTTTATCCTTCATTTTGAAGAGCTCGTGCAGATCTGGGAGGTTGTATCTGTGTGTGAGGATTTTATATGTTTCAATGAGATCTCCTCTCAGTCGGCACTCCTTGTCAATTCAATTAGTTTTCTAATGTTTATGAAATTCCATGATAATTCCAGTAAACTCCATTTTGAAACATGAATTATAGAAAATCAATTTGTCGAGTTCTTTTGCTGTTCTCCGACAATCACGTTTTGCACCTAGCGGCTTTCTTCCGTATCAGGGCAACACAATCCACAAACGAGTTTGGGGTATCAGAGTAGTCGCCACCCAGTGTGTGGTCTGTGCTCCTGGCGGATTTAAACCCTAAAGGAAGACAAACCCACTGCACCGGTATACCCCGGTAACTCGGTAACTGATACATTGGCTACTGTCTTCGTCTTGTGAACTACTCAACAGTAGTGTAGGTACCGCGCTATGATGAGGACATGGATGACGTAACGTCAGTTGTATGAAAGGGAAAAGGGAAGATCTTCCACCAGATGGGGTGTTGTGTCTGGTGACCAGATGTCCTGGTCCAACTATGGATGTTTAAAACTCGTATATATACGAAGTCCTAGGAAAATTTCGATAGCGCGTTCTACGCCGATGTGAGTAAGTACTGTATCGTAGTGGCGCGCGTCGTGCGTCGCCACAGTAGCAGTGGGCCCAGAGCCGTACCCCTACCCTTCTGCTGGATAAAGGCATCGCTATAGCGAGTTCCTGGGGCTCAGTAGAGCCCAACTGCAGAAGAGCATGTCTGGAGGCAAAGGATACAGTCACCCACGTGCTATTAGAATGCACTAAGGTAACCATCCTACTGGATGGAAAGCCTCGGCATCCTTATCCTTCCTGAAGTCCATTAAAGGATTGCTGGACTTTTTGTCGAGGTTGGGGTGGCTTGGCAAAATAGACGCTATAGACGTCGAGTTGCGGAAACCAGCCCGTTACTACAATATAATACAAATATTCACAAACGAGAAAATCTACACTAAAATAAATAATAATACATAAAAGAGCATATATTTATCGACATATAAAGTAATAACTAACCATTATCAGCCTTCCGGACCCCTCGCCACGACACCTGGTAGCACGGAGCACATATTTTGGTGCACGCCACCTCCTTCAGCTTAATCTTCCCTTTCTCGTCACCTGCATCCACCATGTCCTCACCGTAAAATAAAATTGTTAATTTAGGCTAGGACTACACGGGTCCGGTTCCAGCCCTGGGTCGGTTTTTATTTTTATTTATTATTGTTGTGTACATACAAAGTTACAGTATTGCTGGTTTGTCTGAGCATTGCACATTTTACTCTACACAACAGCAACAAACAGCATCTAATCACGGAGCTGACTTGAAGTGGGGGAAGGGTGAAACACATGTGATTGGTCGCAGCGAACTGCTTTTGCCACCCTTTCCAGTCTTGTGCAGTTTTTAAGTTAGATCTACTCCTCAAATAATTACAATACTATTCCCATCCTGAAATAAAAACCTTCCTTAACAAAAAAGAAGGAACATGCCAAAAAAAGCATCTTTAGCATAAGAATCCCTTACAAAAGAATCAAACCAGGAAGAAATGCATAATAAAATAATAATATTCTCCTAAACCAAAGGTTGGCTGGAAGAGATTCCAATGGGATAAGCCCGCCTTTGCACTAGTTTTTCTAATTTTTTTGTATGTTATATTAGTACAAACAAGAGAAATAATAATATCAGGAGGGTAGATAGATTCTGATGTGTACCTACCTGTGTCAGTCTACCCACGACCACGGCGCATGCAACTGTGCCGAAATATAAAAACAACCCCTAACCGTGGTAAGAATTTTTAAAATAATAACAAACCTTTCCTTTCTCCCATGAACCTTATAAACTGCAGATATGGCTTCTTTAGGCTTGTAAACTACCAGCATCTCCTCATCCTTATAATCCTCCTTCGTCATCACCACTTCGTACGAATGGTTGACTTCCCGGTGCCGACTCTTTACCAGATGGTATGCAGGAAGGATTTTCTTCTCGCGGTATCGGGGCAGCGTACATTGGAATACTTCGGACTTCTTCTCACCACTGTGATTTTCTACAATTGTTTTGCTCCAGATATTTGTTTCATATTTTCCTGGAATGGTGTTAGAGTCAGGAATTACTACGTAACATACTTATATTATGACATAATTTCACCATATACAGTAATAATTATTATTATTGGATTAGCAGGCAGGCAGCTAATGCTGGTTAGCCTGTTTCTTGACATTTCGTAAGTGACTGTCTAATCTGTTCTTAAATTGGTTTATAGTTTCAGCATTCACAACTTGCTCAGGTAGGCTGTTCCACGGGATGACTACCCGGTTGAATAGCAGATGATATTTTGGCCGTGTTTTGGCCGTGCTCCTTCAAGTTCAATATAAAGAAATTCTTCAGTTCATCTGTGTTAGGGACATTAATGCAAAAATAATCCAACTCGAGGTGTGGTGAAACAGCCCAAAAAGACTGAGGAATTTGCTAGATCTAGTTAATCTAAGTATAAACTAAAAGGTAAAGATAAACTGTTAATTTTTACTACAACTTTTAGACGTTAAATTAAGCAACATTGGGAATGGTAAACCAGGATGGTGTAGTGGTTTTCATCAGAGCCCCACTTTGTCTCTGAGATAACTTTTGGTCCCAGCTACAGTGTTTCAATTCAACAACAGTTGTTAGACCATGTCAGAGGCCTTCAGATGGCCTGAACAACTCCGACAATAGGTTGGCCTAACCTAACGAACAAAAAGAAAATTAAAAAATACAAACCAGTAGCCTTATTCTGAATATTCCTGAGGACAATGGATCTAGTAGACCCGACCGTCTCCCCACTTTCAGGCTCAAGAAACGTATCCGCCTTCTCAAAGTGCTCCAAACACAAGTTATTCCAGTGCTTCAGCTTTTTAGCATCATTGTCATCAAATTTCACAGCCCTAACCGGAAGGCATATAGGATCTTCATAATCAGGGATCTTAATATCCATGTTTTTACGCTTAACCAAGTCATTATTACGCCTGACCTGGTCAGGAGTAACTGCAGGCTTTTTTGCAGGTTTTTCTACCTTTTCTGGGTTGCTTTCAACAACAGGAGGAATACTGTAACGCGGTACGAGAGTGATGGTACGAGATTTAATGTTAGTGTAAATTTTTGGCGTCTTTTTCACTGGAAATCTCTTTTTTTTCCGGAAAGGCTGCATGTCATCGGCGGGGTCGTAATCCGAGTCATCCTCTTCTATTTTTCTTTTATGTTCGACTGTTCGTCTTCTTACTAGCAAAGGAGTAATTTTTTCTTCAATGTCCTCAAAAACGGGTACATTTTTTATAATTGGCGTAGTTGGTACGGGTTGGACGTATTGCTGGATAATTTCTTCGTCTTCGTCAAGGTATTCTATTTCACAATCCTCATCAGTCATGGTTTTGTATTTAATTTTAATGCCATAGGAATTTATCAAACAAAAACAACCGAACCTAACAAAAACTTTGAGGTTATAGTTTTTTTTAAATCAATGACATTGATTCTGAGCCCCAAAAACCTATGATTAGTAGAACATTTGCTATATAATGTTATGTTATAATTATTTAATTTCTACTCTTTTTTGCCAGACTGTGCATACAAATACATGCCGTCTAAAATTGTAGGCCGTGGCTTAATTTGACAGCTCTAAACCGAAATGACACTGCCTTTTTTTACCGATAACGAAAGAGACAGACGGACTGACTTAATTTTAAGTTTTCAGGAATCGAGGCAATAGTCATGATGTCACATCTCTAGCAAAAAATTAACCTGCAGCCACATAGATACCAATAAAAGTATACTTATACTTAGATGTCTGTGCACGCAGCAAATCGAAACCGCTCGTCTGTACTGTCAACCATAGATAATGAGAAGAGAAGGACGGATGAAAGGTGAAAAAAAAAGAAAAAAAAATACTTTGTCAACATGTCGGACAAGTGAGTGTTTTTGCAGATTTTTTACAATCTTCTATTAGTTTTCTGTATATTTCTAACACAATATCTCTGAAACTACCTTTCCACTTATCCCTCAGGTCGACTATACAAAAATCTACTTACAATTAAATCCCAATACAAGTAAATTAAACTCCCATGTTAAGCGTCACCACCACGCGTTGCTTTCATTTTGATTTTTCTTTGTTTTCCTTCCAGTGAAGATTTGTTAGGCGATGATTTAGGAGACCACAGCCTCGCAGACTATAACCTCGGCAATGAGGAGGAAGAGCAGCTCTTAGCTGACGACTACGAGAGCGGGGCGTCGCAGAATGTTCCTACGTCACTTTCAGGCTATGGCGAACCCGTGGATATGGTTTCTACGGAATATTCTAGTCACGAAATACAGTATACTAATCAGGTATGTACCTACATAAAGTATACTAGTAACTTTTGTTGTTCAGGAGAATTCTTGGTCGGTGTTTTTTTAGGTCAGGCGACCGATTCTGATGTCATATTAACCCCCCATTTGGTTACACAAGTTGGTGAAATTTTTTTCGGTTGGGGTGTCTAGTGGCACTGAGGGAAATTCCTTCTATACTCAATGTCTTTTTCAACCAGGACATTGGCAGAGGAGAAAAAACAAGGAAAGAGTAAAAAATGTATGGTTTCACAGAAATGCCGATCTGACTTGGAAAGATTATGTTACATTATGATTTATGACTATCACACAAAACCTTGTGAAGCGGGGCTTCTTCGACCTACATTGAGTGAGTTTTTAGAGAAATATTCGCGTCTTGAATTCGGTGTTCTTAGTTTATTGTTAACGATATGTGAATGTACTAAGACCTGATGCCCAAATGTTTTTCTAAGAGCTCATGGATTGTATCTGATGCCCCTTCCCTACACTTTGATCCATTATCTGTATTTTTGTAAACATTTTTAGTTTAGGGATCTGTATCCCAAAATGATAAACCGACCAGTTTTTGACTCAACGTTACATCCCCACAGCCAGTGCAGTACCAGATGCAGCCAGACACAGAGTGTGTGGTGCCCAACATTACGGTGGAGGTCCCCAACACACGACCGGAGCACTCCACATACGCCCCATACGAGCCCCAGGTGTATGAGGTGGAACGTGCCGTGCCACCAGCAATTGTGAGTACTAGACAAGCACATTAGTCAAATAAATTAATAATCATTAATATTGGAACCAGCTCTCCGATGATGTTGTCTGCCCCTTCAGTGGACTCCTTTAAAAATAGACTATACAACTGGTTTAAAAAGCAGTGATAATTAACCCTAATCTTAATCTTATGACAAAACAATGATTTAGTGCAAACATTTAATTTAAATAAATAACAATGACTGACTGTGTAAAAACTGTGAACTGTGAAATCTATAAAATGAATCTAAGATCTTATAACTTTCCAACACTATGACATAGATGCATCAGCATTTATGCTGCCTGTCTATAAATATATTATAATAATAATAAATTGCTCATTCAGCTAACAATCATAAGACAATCTTATCAAAGGTTTTAGTTCAGCCATGAGCCACAAAATATCAATACAAACATGCAATATTACCCATGCACACTCGGGCTCTGTGATCTCAAATTGAATTAGGTGAAATACACACTCTGTAGTGTGATCGAGTGGTAAGTATTATTTTTGCACATTGTACAAAATGGACGATCCTTGTTTTAATGTGGGAAATATATGAAGTATTTCCACTAGGTCATGCGTGATTTTTTTCACACTATGTCATGCATGACCTAGGGTTACAGTTGAGTGTAAGTGATTAAAATGGTGGACGCCCGGAGCGGACCTTCTAAATCTTTATATTAAGCTTTATACTACATTCCAGACTTAAATTGAGAGTTAGCGACGTCTATCCTTCGAATTTGGTGCGAATTTACCTGCTACGCAGCGCCACCTACTTGTTTGACCCAAGCAGCAAGGAGTGGGGGGCAGCGAAGCTATGCGGAGAGCGCCCGCCATGTTGGTTTCATTGGCGTATCGTTTTTCGAACGTCGCGGACGTGTAACGAAAATACGAACATTTTCGTTACTTATTTAATTTTTTTGTCAAAATATGATCATACCATAGATCGTTTGAACTAATTTTAAATAGTTTTTAAAAATAAAAGATCTACTGTGCGTCACCTATTAGTGGTCGCGGTCTTCGTGGTCGTGGTGTGTTCCTGAGTCGTCGAGTCTGTCGGGGTAAAGGAAGGAATCATCATGAATATCATGGATCAGTAGTTGGCTGAGTAGTTTCGGATATGTATATATTTTTATATATATATATTGCATTTTTTTCTATAAAATATGCGAGGTATGTTACTTCATGTTTTCTTTTTTTCGTCATGTGAGTAACTGTACTGGTTTTATTAGATTGTGATTAGATTACTATGACTCTTTTACTGAGTTATTTATGATGCGATCTGCGCATAATTAGTTTTATTGTAAAATATTTCATCTACCCTCATTTGAGGGTATATTGGTGATTTCACAGCCTTTACGTAAGTGCATTCATACGATCGAGTCACACTCGTGGGTAATTAGTTAATTACATACCTAATTTATTTAGAAAAATGGTTTTCTAAAAACAGTAATAGTATCCGAATTTAATTCTAATTTGTTTTTCATTGGACTATCGTAATACCGTCCCGTACCGATTATGTTTGAATACCGATTATATCAGTTATATTTGAATTTAATTCATAATGGTTTTCATTCGACTACCGTCATATTTTTGCTTTACGAGAAACGAACAAAACGTAAAATATTCTGCAAGAAAGACATTTTTAGTGTGTTGTGGTGATTTTACGAGTATTTCGGTTACTACGCCGCGATTTTGTTAATTTAAATGTAATTCTCGGTAATTGCATACTGAGTTTCATTATTTTTAGCTTAAAATATTGCTGAGTTTCACTCACAGCGGCGGACATTCAATCAGAACGTAGCGGTGGCCGTGTAAAACACTGCTTAGAGAAGTCTGTTATTTCAATTCATAAAAGTTTAGTATTCCAAGAATTTAATGAAGCAGCAACGTACGGTGGCTCTGCAGTCTGCGTGTTGGACTAAATATCGCTTGCGCTCAGAGGCGTGTTCGATTCACGCCTTTCGACCATTTACTCCTGCGCAAAGACGGTCTGTTTATATTGTTATGCACGTGCGCAACGTCAATCATACAGACGCTGCTCATGACGCTGTACCTGCGCAAGGTAGACGCATAGAGCCGAGTGTTCACATGCGCAATGATGCCATCAGTCATCATCTTCAGCCAGGCTTTCTCCGTGGCTCTGGCTTTCCATGCATTATCCATATATCATATCATTCATTATTTGAGGTCATGATGATATATTTTATACCGTCACCCTACGCAAGCAAGATATACGATGCTCGTGCGCAACGATGATGCACCAACACCCCCCCGCTCATACCGCTCTGCCTGCGCAAGGTAGTGTGCGAAGATTGAGCTGACCAATCCTTGACTGCGGTGACACTCGGGACTTTGAAACACTCTGAAGGCGGCGGTGACCACCAGGAGCGAAACAAACATTAGGAGATAATTTGGAGGAACCGAGCGAGCAATGCGCACATTCACATAGAAGAATGTACTGTCGGCTATGTTAATTTATATTTTATAACAAGTAGGTGGCGCTACTGTAGCAGGTAAATTAGAGCCAAATTCGAAGGATAGATGTCGCTTACTCTCAATTTAAGTCTGGAATGTAGTAAGTATGCTTAATAACAATTTTATTTTTAGGTAAAATTGATATATTTTGTGCATGAGTCAGGTAAAAGCACAAATAAAAACACATCTCGCTTCCTCTAATGCCGATCGCTGGTAACAAACAACGTAAAAATCGACCGTATCCCCAATTAAAATACAGAATGGTGTACGCATTCCAGCATCTACAATCATTAAGTGCCAGGTTCTACAATAAGATAAACGATCAACTTGATATCTTCCCACTAAAAAAACATAATTATAAAACCAAGCTTAAGAGATGGCTACTCTCTTTAGATTACGACGAAACTGATGCTCTACTCATATAACCTATCATTTTACACACTAAATTGAAATTGAAATCGTTTATTTAGCGCTGTAAACACCAGAATACAGAAGTATACAAGGTTTAATACATGCAGCACAGAACATCTGGTGTGGTACAGTGCCAAAAAGGGTACACCAGCTCAGCATAATGCTGAGGCAAGCCACAGCGCTGATCTTCAGCAGGCCCTCAGTGACTGCACGGACGATGAAAGCAACAGTGTGTGCGTGTTGTGATGTATGAATGTGTTTGTTTGTATGAATGAGGATATTAGTGTGTATGTGAGGTATTGAGTGTGTGGGAGGGTGATGGCATGGTGTGGGTGTATTTACATGGTATTATGTGTGTGGATGGTAGTTCACAGTAGAGGCATAAGATTACCGAGCACTTCCAGATTGTGAAGGACAGTAGTACACTACACTCATTATGTTCTTCAGACTCGTTATTAATTAACATTTAACTTCCCTTACTCACACACACCCTCACCCTACACTACAGATGCACATTTACATTATTACACACTCAAAATCTGGTACGAAACAACCATATTTAAGTATTATCTTTGAACCACATCCAAATATCAACAGATCTACCAAAGTTTTTAAAATTTACATCTAAACCCACGTTTGTCCTCAATCTTACCTGGTGGTAAGTGATAATGAGGTCGAAGATGGTTTATCATGGATAAATTTTTATACCCCAGATGAATGATTTGCATCCCTTTTTTTTCTAATTTCCTCGTTTTTATGCTGAAACTCAATATTTTTTTGCAGCCGGCGTCACCACTGGAATCTCCACAAATAGTTCCATCAGAGTTAGCACCACCTATAATACCCAGTGAGTTTTTTATTTTTTTATTTACGACTAAATCACAATCTCACCTGATGGTAAGTGAGGATGAGGCAGAAGAACCCCGGAGAACTCGCCCTCCCTTCATACCCTCCACCTTCCGTCAAAGGTGCTCCGGACACTCAGAGCAACAGTTCTCCCAGTCTCGGCCAAATCTCTAGGGGATTCGGCTATTTCCCTGCGATAAATGCATGTAAGGCAGGCGATTAAGGCTGTCGCCAATGACCTTGAGGGTTTGACCTTCAGCTTCTAGAAGTTTACGGCTTTGGACTCTTGCCGAAAACCTCCTTGACAAAAAACCTTCAATTGGCGACTGTAGGCTGTTAAACAATTTTATGTAGGAACCTTATTCAGATGGTGATTCATTGTTCAGATGGTGACATGGGAGGCCCTCGCGAGCGATTCATATCGGAGCGGCCACCAGGGGCGCAGAGGCTGCCGCAAGTGAGGGACATACCGGACTCTTTAGGTAAGGTCATAGTCAGTCAGGATAAGATAATATAAGATTTATTGTGTAAAAGTTTATGTAAGAATTACAAATAATACAGATATAGTCGCATAAACATGTCACACTAAACTTTACCTTTACAGGCATATACACAGAATACACAAGTTATTAAAAACATACATTTATACAGATTATGAGATGAAACAAAAAAGAAAAAGAGTAGGTCATTAAAATTTATACAATGTCAATAATATTAAATTTACAAAATGTCAATATTAATCCAAATTAAATATAAATATATAATCAGCAATCAATTAACGTTTATCGTCCAAAATTTTGTTATTTTGCTATTTTTTTTATTTACTTCTAAACCCGCATTTGACCTCGATCTCGCCTGATGGTAAGCGACGATGAGGTCGACGATGGAGCATGCGGGTCCAGTAAATGCCTATTCACTCTGGCCTTGAAGATCCCAAGGTTGTAGGTTTCGGGAAATAGAGACGCCGGCAGCAGGCTAATTCCTTAGCCGTGAATTCCTTAAATTCCTTTACGCTATAAAAACATCTTTCCACAAGCCATGTTTTCAGAGTAAATTTAAGTTTATTAAGTTTCATTTCAGGTACATAATTAAAAAATACATTGTACAGGTGACCACAGGTCAAGCTACCCAAAATGTTAAAATTTGAGAATCTGAAATGTATCATATTGCGCAGGCATAAGGTTGAGATTTAATCGAAGGTTTTTGACAGATGGTATACTATAGCTTGTGGACGACTGTACTTTTGTTTAAAAGTAAGTGTGGTATGTAGTGCATCGACTTGCTTCTTCGTTCATTATGCGAACGGCTAAGGAATGGAACATCCTGCCGGCGTCTGTATTTCCCGAAACCTACAACCTTGGGATCTTCAAGGCCAGAGTGAATAGGCATAAATAAAAAATTTTGTAATGTATGTATAACCAGAAACTACAAAACCCTGTCAAGAGGGCGCCAGTGGTAGTTTTATAATCTGTGTTATGGAGTTTGCTATGAAAAAAATAGTAACATTTAATTCTGCAATACGGCGAGGGTTTTTTAGTTTCTGGTTTTCTGGTCAGTTTGTTTTTTTAAGGCAAAGGGAACTGAGCCCATACAGCCATTTCATATGTAAACAACTCTTCAATTGTTCATTAAAATGCTGGTGTGACACATTTCAATTCTATTTAGGAGAATCTTCCACGCTTCTGCATCATCCGAACCAAAGAAGAAGGCGTCCCGGGCGCATTATAACTCTTCAAAAACCAGCCAAGTACAGATTGGGTTGCAGCGTCTTATTTGACTTTATTTTACTGTCCCACACGTTAATCACATTTTGTAGACGTTCTTCGAATAAAAAACACCAGTCTTGAAAAGCACTACTGTAAAACAATTTGCAAGACAACGAAAAAAAGCTGGTGTGGACGCGACAAAAGCGCGGGAGAAGCTCTATTTCTGGTCAAACAGAGTTTCTCCCGCGTTTATTTAATGTTAGAAACAGTTATCTGTTTCTAACATTAAATAGAAACTTTTTGTAAGCTAAGACCTGGTTGCTAAAACCAAGTTCAGTAGCCTAAATATATATGTAAGCCTAAATACATATATATGTAATTTATTTAAGTAAACCTAGCATGCAAAATGCGTAATAAATAGAAAATTAGATCTAATTGAAGTGTAATTTATATACAAATGGTTTCCATAATAACTACCCGTCCGGACGGACTAACTGACGTTTCCTGTGTTGCCAGTTTTTGATGAAATAAAAATAGTGTTGTGACCAAAGATCGAGTTCAACCACTGACCAATAGTTCACCAATCAAAGTATATTTAATTTCCTTCTGTAATGTCGTGATTTATAATAAAAAAAGGTTAAATCGCTGAGCATCACTATGTATGGGAGCGAAATCCATCTTCTTTCAATATATAATTTAACGTTATTTTTTTGGCTCACTGTGTGAGTGAACTAAGGGAACTGATTCACAAGTGAACTGAACACATCACTATAACATTAAACATGGCAACATTATATTACAAAGTGACATTAGCACCTGTTTAAAAATACTACTTTATCCGAGTGTGAGACACAAGAATGAGCTCCGTTTTCCCCTTCGGAGTACGGATCCCTAAGAACAAGGAGTTGAGGGTCCGGTATGTTTCCAGACAAGGTGGTCGTCCCTCGCGGTCCCTACGGCGGTCGCGGCCGCAACACGTGGCGTAACCCGCACTTTGCAGCCCGCTTCCACACGCAGTACCGGCGGAACAACATGCATAGGGTAACGTATTGTTTGATTATCGTATGTTTTTTTTTAATTTATTGTTTATGGGAGCTGACGAGCAAACGAAACTCTTGGTGGTAAATGGTCACCGTCGCCTATATACATCTCACCTCACTTTAATGTTATTAGAGGGTTGTGATGCGCTGCTAACTCTGAGGACTTGGATATAGTGCCTAATGTGCCGGTAATTACGCTGGCTCTTACCCTTCAAACTTAAAAACAGCAGTGCATTTGCAGCTATTGCTACTTTGCAGCAGAAATAGGTAAAGGTAAAGAAACAATAATAATGTAGATATGTCTTTTCAGGGAAATTTCGCACCTCGCCCATCATTTCCACCGCCGCAAATTCGTCATAATCCACCGCAGATGCGCCCAGGATTGAGACCAGGCATGCGCCCAGGTATGCGTCCGGATATGCGCCCAGACTTACGACCGGATTTGCATCCGGACGTGGGACCGGACGGGCGCCCAGATATGCTAATAGATAGGCGCCCAGATATGCGTCCAGGCATGCGGCCGGATATGCGTCCAGATATGCGCTCAGATATTATACCTCCGGATATACGCCCAGATATGCGACCAGATGGGCGTCCAGATATGCGTCCCGACATTCGCCCGGGCATGCATCTCGACATGCCTCCTGATATGCGCCCAGATATGTTCAGAGATGGGCGTCCAGATATGATCCGTGATGGGCGCCCAGACATGCGCCCAGATATGATCAGAGATGCACGCCCAGATATGATCCGAGATGGGCGCCCAGATATGATCCGAGATGGGCGCCCAGATATGATCCGAGATGGGCGCCCAGATATGATCAGAGATGGACGCCCAGATATGATCCGAGATGGGCGCCCAGATATGATCCGAGATGGGCGCCCAGATATGATCCGTGATGGGCGCCCAGACATGCGCCCAGATATGATCAGAGATGGGCGCCCAGACATGCGCCCAGATATGATCAGAGATGGGCGCCCAGACATGCGCCCAGATATGATCAGAGATGGGCGCCCAGACATGCGCCTAGATATGATCCGAGATGGGCGCCCGGATATGCTTCCAATTATGCATCCGGATATGCGGCAAGATATACGCCCAGATATGCTACCGGACTTACGCCCAGATCTACGCCCAGACAATCGCCCGGATATGCGCCCAGATATACGACCTGACATGCGTCCAGATATGGGACCAGACATGCGGCCAGATATGATCATAGATGGACGCCCAGACTTACGTCCGGATATGCGCCCAGACATGAGCCCGGACGGACGTCCAGACATCCACTCCGACCTACCCCAAATAGGCCCAGACGAACGCATCAACATGCCTCTAGAATTCCCACCCAACCAATTCCCCCCTAGATTCCCATTCCGTCCCAACCTAGACGAGCCCCGCTTTGGCCAGCTCCGTCCATTCGAACGACCGTTCTTTCAACGACCGATCTTCAATCCCAGACCGTTCGGGCCTCCGATTCGTGAAGTGGTTCCTAATAGTAGTCATATACCCCAAGTGACCATAAGGCATGCAGTGCCAATGCCCCAAGGTCCCAAGCCGTTGGGAAGGGAGCCTGAAGTAAGGATGCTGCCCGTACAACTGCCTCCAAATTTGCCTCCAGGTGGTCTGGCCGGGAAGAAAGTGCTGATCAATCCACATTTCAAGGGGAATTTCCAACCTGTTGATGGTAAGTTTTTTTCTGATTTTTTTTGGTTTCTGGTCTTTATAGTCTGATTATAATGAGTAGAATTTCAATGGTTTTCGACAAGGATCAGAATAGGATAGAACACTGACTTGTATAGATAGAGTCTTCCATAAAAAGTGGCAATTGAAAACCATGTCGCCGAAAATCTAGTTGATAATTGTTTCTTGGCATCAGCCAGCGTCAGCGGAAAATAGGGTATTTCACACTTTTTTGAAAAGTATGTTAAAATGTTTAAATCATAGCCATTCTTTTTATTTCCTCAAAATAAAGTCGCTAAATAGTCTTAAACAGCATTTAAATTCCCGCGAAAACGCTGGTCGCCATGATAGTTTGCTGTTACGTCACTATCGATTAAATAAACAAAAAAACAACAACGGATAGCCCTACATTCGTTGTGTTGTTTACTCGATAGTGACGTCACACTTGACAGCGTCATGTCGGATAGCGTTTCACTGTGTTTCAGGTCACGTGATATACAGTTTAATATTGCTTCCGATCATTAAGATCGGAAATCAATATATTTATGTTTCCCATTACTTGAACTATCATATTTACATACTCTCATAATTTATTATGTTGGCAAGTAGCCTATTGTAGGTTTCATCTAAAATGGAAATTTCTTCACGACACGAAACTAAGACCCCATGAGTCTGGCTATAGATGTCTGGGAACGATAAGGTTCCATCTTATTCTGTTTTGTTTTGTTCATTTAATATCAACTTTACATACCACAGTGTCAAATTGCAATAACATTTCATAGGTAGGATTCCTGTAATTTCTGCGTACCTTACGAGTATATCGGGTAATTAATGGAAATAAAACCTTTACCACATATTAATTAACATTTCATATTAAACTATTACCTCCACACGAGGCGATGGCTGTGTCGTGGAGATTACATGGATACACACATTGACCACTTTACAATGTTATGTGTCAATCTAACATTCAGATTCCAGAATTATGATTTAAAATTACAATTTAAGTTAAAGAGATTATATGACTATTAAAAATTTATAAAATATATTAATATATACATTTATATATTTAGGTATATTTATTTAATATATATTTAAAATAAATAAGTCACAGCTTCAATTACACAAGCGTCCTTTTTATTACCTGTTTTAAACGCTCCCCTTACTGAATTATCTCATTGTAATTAAACAGAGTATGTGCTAGATAGTAATGTATGAACTGGAATGTCGTAGGGCTGCCATTGCCAGCGTACATCCCCACTCGGATACAAAAGTCTCCGCCTGTCAGCCCCACGCTGGAAAACAAATTCGGTAAACTATAGCTCGCTCGCCACACTGTCTGCGATATATAGCAACCTTCGCTACACTTTAGTCTGCGATAACCAGTAAGGCCCAGCGCAGATATTATGAAGCGGATTAATTTGAAAAATGAAATAAAATAATCTTTATTAAAAACATCACAATGTTTGTAAGTCCATCAACACCCTGACTCCCAAACTAGGCGAACCTGTATCTTGGGAGACAGTGCTTTCCCAAAAAGAAGGTATTAATATAATATATGATGGTAAAATGCTGTCAAATCTGCCCTTATACGGAAGAAGGTCGCTAGGTGCAAAAAACGTTATTGTTGAGAAATTGACAAGTAACGCTTCAAATGGGTTTTCTAGACTTTTTCGTTTTTAGTGGAATTCTATAAAAGTTTCTGATGTTTTCTGGAATTTTCATAGAATACATTCAATTCATCACAACGATAATTTGACGCGTTTTTTTTTGCAAGTTTCTCGAAATCAAGGTTTGCACTTATCGGCCTCCCGTATCAGGGCAGAAATATGTCAAGATCGTTATAACACGCGCAGCTTTCGATAACAATTTAAACTAAACCTTAACGTCTATAAATACGACAGTTAGATACGGGGTTCTAACCACGGTTTGGGGTTGTTAAGAAGAATATGAAGGTAAGAATCCCATGTCTAATTACAGTATTGACAATAACCATGAAAGCTTAAAAAGTTATGTTTATAAATACAGTTCAAAATTGCAAGTATGTCTCCACGCCGCTAGTGAGCGCTGGGCCTAAGCCGGTAATATTCATCCGCGAGCTAAAATTGACGATCGCGTCCTGTGTGGCGATAGCTTTACCATATGTATCTCTTGCATGGATGTGCCAGCACGATATATATTGTTGTTATTGTATACGTACCCTTCAATCACAGAATATTTAACTTTAATTATCGTTTTCTTTCTAGAAGAACAAGTAGTTAGACATTTTTTTTAGATTTCACGTGTTCGAATTTGAAAGAATTCTTCGCTACGCTCATGATTCTATTTAAGAATCTTGCGCTTTGCTCTGGATTCAATATAGCGCTCTCGCCGTAAATGCACTATTTTAGTCCCTCGTAGCATAATATACTATTTCTGAATAGGAAGTATAATGTTCCAACTTTCCTCTGCTTTCCCAGCGCTAAAGATTCTAGTGTGTTTGTGTTTTTCTGAGTGCTTTAGGGTGTTATTAAACTTGCACGATCGACAAATCGGTGGTATGATCAATACCGATTATAGACCGTTCAATTTCGATCATTGTGTGCTATTACACCAAACCGATCTGCAATCGATTGAGTATTGATCAATGAAAACCTTCGGCTTTTGTTGATTGATCGCAACAACTAGCACAAGATTGATCAATAGGGTATTTGACTAATTTTTTTTTATTGCATTAATCAACTTACATCAGCTATATTAATGGTTAAAGTTAGTAGTGGGGGGATGCTCTGTCCCTATCCAGCATAACAGTCCTTATTATGTAGCCAAGGACCTGCTTGTATGGCGCTACATCACGGTGACGTCACAATTATCTATTGCCGTCACTTTTTACCGTCTGATTTTTGATTGCCTGTAGCTATTTTATTTTTCAACGGATTTTAATTCTGTTTTCACATTTGACCATCAATTTATGTCTATTTTCTTATTTTTTTGAAATGTATTTAATATTTGATACTTGTCAAATACCCTATTGTCGATGGACGTATTTTACAAGCCACAATCATTGATCATCCTGAGCTATTACACCTACGGGGCCAACGTTCATTATGGCACCGATGCGACATCGATGGTGCAGGTGTAATAACAGCCTTAGGCTCAATTTACATTGCCGCGGAATGGAATGGAAGCGAATTTTCGCAACGTAATTGTACATAGCATAATGAACTTTATGTCAATTGTGTAACATACAAACTAAATACGAGCCAAAAAAGAAAAGTAGCTAGGGGAATTCTCGAGAATGCGCGAGGATTCCCCGGAAGACGCGCGACCTCTTTTTGGCTCGTATTTAGTTTGTATGTTACACAATTGACATAAAGTTCATTATGCCATGTACAATTACGTTGCGAAAATTCGCTTCCATTCCATTCCGCGGCAATGTAAATAGAGCTTTATAGGCCCAGCGTTCATTAGAAGAGTGGAGGCGCGGCGACTTAATTCGATAACAATGTAAACTAAATCTTAAAGTCACTAAATACGGTTCGATTGTTATGCCTGGGATTCCGCGCTTCGCCCCGCTTGCCGCCGCCCGTGTCGCTTGATATTGGCACGTTATTTTGAACCGTATATACAAAGACGTTCAGGTTTAGTTTACATTGTAATCGAAGTAAGTCGCCGCACCACTCCGATAGTGTGCGCTGAGCCTTAGAGTTTTTAGAGAATTGGTTTTTTTTTTACTTGGTATTTTTTGTATTTTGTCTGTTTGATTGTATTTTCGGTATTTTAGCTGAGTTGTATAGTTATCGTTTCTTGTATATTTATACTGGATGTTAGTGTAAATACTGACTTTGAAATTAGATGAAAGAGTCATGGAAGTCACCTTTTTTGTAGAAATTGACTTTAGAAAGTATTACGTAAGCAGAATTCTAACTATTTTAACCCCCCGTCCCCCTTGTCAGCGAAAGTAAGCAAAGCTCTTACCTTACAGAATTTGTCAAGTCTTTAATTATAATTATACAGAATTTGTCAAGTCTTTAATTATAATTATACAGAATTTGTCAAGTCTTTAATTATAATTATACAGAATTTGTCAAGTCTTTAATTATAATTATACAGAATTTGTCAAGTCTTTGATTATAATTATACAGAATTTGTCAAGTCTTTAATTATAATTCATAAACAAATATCATCGTTATTAACTACTGATCGTTTTTTGTGCTGACGTAATCACCATTTAAACATATCTCAAAATGTCAATCGAATGACTTACATGACTCTTTCTATGCTGTCTTCAATTACTTTCTTTCCGCATTCCTATCATAATACTGGGTGTAAAAAAGCCCTATAGAGCCGAAACGGTAAGGCCAACTCTGAAATCGCGTAAAATCAGCTGTTCCATACAAAAGCTGCACGACCGAAATGTATGAAACGGCATTATTTTTTTCGCGATTTCAAAGTTGGTCTCATAGTGAAAGTTGTTTAGTTATGAATACTGTACAGTGGGCAACACATCAGGCTATAACCCTTTAGTACTTTGTCGATTTAACTTAGTTGATACATTCGTTCGTACGAATGTAGAAGAATCATAAAAATTTATGGCGACAGGGTTCCATGCTTGATGTGTCTGTCTTCCACTGTGTTAACGCCATATATCGTTATTATTAAATTACACTATACACTTTTGTACTTATCTAATATTCATATAATTATACCTGTTCCTTTCCTACCTATCACCTAAGAGACAAGACCGAAAGAATACGCGCATCGTGATGACGTCACAATGCCATCTGCCAATCAAGCGCACTCGTAAAATGACTTCTGTCGCAACGGTCACGCAAAACAAACGCTCATCGGAATTAATTGATTTCCACGCTAATTAGTCT
Organism: Hofmannophila pseudospretella; assembly: GCA_947369225.1. NCBI lineage: Eukaryota > Metazoa > Arthropoda > Insecta > Lepidoptera > Oecophoridae > Hofmannophila > Hofmannophila pseudospretella. Next base: position 699,686 of record OX376333.1, read on the forward strand.
AATATTGTAACTGAACTATCGCCGCGAGTGCTCTAAGTGCTCAACCATTCAAACTTTGGTGGAAACCTGAAAGAAACCAGCCGCCGGAGATCAGATCCATGAGCTTCTCAAGTCTTGTCTCATGTCCTTCTAGCTCTCTGCCGCAAATTTTTCCACCACACTGTACACCTCTCTTTCGGCTCTATAGGGAGTCTTTGTTAAACCCTGTATACTATTTTTGAAAATTATTTATTCATACCTTAAAAGACGATGTATGTTTCCGTACACAGGTCCAATTAAGGACATAGACGACGCGGCGGAGCGGTTCATAGCGGAGCAGAGGAACGCGCTAGCTCGAGCCGCCGGCAGGCAGGGCCCGCGACGGTCGCCGCAGAGGTCACTTTACTTTTTTTTATTTGTTTTTATATCGATATATCACAGCACAAACACATTAAACAATATACTTACATTAAAAGAGAGTAAGGCCAATTAAGATGTACAACAGAAAAATATATATTATTAAATAGAGAGAAAACGGTAAAGGGCACTTTATTTACCTACATCTACATCTAAACCCGCGTTAGACCTCAATCTCACCTGGTGGTAAATGACGATGAAGCCAACGATGGAGCATTGACACTGCCAGAAAACATCAACGCCGAAGCGAAGACATTTTATTTTTATAAGATCACAAAGGTGTTATTTTTAACCTCAACCGATCGAGGAAGGGGAGTTATAAGCTGACACGTTTGTCTGGTTGTCTGTGGCATCATAACTGAACTGAATCTATGATCCGATTTGGACACAAACATTTTAAATTTAGAGTAATGTATAGTTTGTCAAAAAAGAGTTGAAATTAAATAATGGCAACCTTCTATAGACCAATGTCAAATCCTAATGTCATTTCCATACAATTTCAGTAAAATGTTGCCATTATTTAATTAAAAGAAAGAATTTATTTCCAATACACACATGCAAACAATTAGGTACAGATGTTAAAAATTATATTAAACAAATATATTATAAAAATAAATAAACAAAAGTGATTAAGTTTGATGAAGGTGGTGTGCAGGAAAAAGGGAACTGCCTCAGCTTGTTGCGCTTGCGTCAGCACCGCGGCGCCGATTAAGTTTAACTCTTTTTTGACAAACAATATATCTGACCGCAGCGGTGTTTTTATTTTGAAGGAAAACAGATTGGCCACGTCATGGTAAGTGGTCACCGCATTTAGCACTGACAGCGAGGGTCATAGTGTAGTAAGTATTTACTGAGCCCGTGTGCTCCATCTTCGGCCTCATCCTCACTTACCACCAGGTGAGATTGAGGTCAAACGCGGGTTTAGGTGTAAATAAAAATGGGCAACATGATAAATCGAAGGGCTCCTTGCGTGGCTGTCAAAATGCAACCTAATCTATCATCTGAATCTTTCTAACTCTTTCCCTCAGTGCTCCTTTGACACGCCAATCCCAATAATTGGTTATCGTGTCCTTTATTCCGTTTATTGTTTGTGACAGGTTCATAGAGAACACGACCATAGAGATAGAGAACGAGCTGGCGCGTCCCGCCGCGTCCCCTGTACGTCGCCGCAGCGACGACGACCTGCTGAGGAGACAGGAGGAGTTCATCAACGCTAACAGGGCCGGCCTGAGGCGCAGGTAACCATAGACTTATAGTGTACCAGATGAACGTGCTCGTTCATGAAATGACGTATTTTTCTAAGGAAAATGAGTTCTGTGTCTTGTGACCAGCGAAATATTATACCTTAGAAATAATTACGTATTATAATGTCAACTTATAATGTCAAAAATATAAATATAAAATAATAAAATCAATGTCATCCTATAACTAGGTAAAATTATATAATATAATTTCAGTCAAACAGCCCCCCGCGACGTGCCCCCTGGCCGAAAGTACCCAGGATACTCGCGGCGTTCCCTCGCTGAATGGCGAGGGAAATACGCTGTACTATAAAGTGGCCGGCTCGCGGATCACCACCTCTCTCCTTAATTCGTCTTCCCACAGCGCGAATCAGATCCTTGGCCTCGGAGCCCCATGGTCCCGCGGTTTCAACTACCAACTACCTTAGAAATGTAATATTAGGGTATAATATTTCACTGTACAGTACTAATGGCGATCTCCTATCAGGAGATCGCCATTAGTTTTTAAATTGGTGATTAGGGTGCGACGCGCGCCTCTACGATTAGTACCTACTCACATCGGTGTAGAACGCGCTATCGAAATTTTCCTGGGACTTCGCATATATACGAATTCCAAACATCCATAGTTAGACCAGGACATCTGGTCACCAGGCACAACACCCCGCCTGGTGGAAGGTCTTGCCTTTTCCCTTTCATACAACTGACGTTACGTCATTCCATATCCTCACATAGCGCGTTCCTACAAGAATATAATTTGCTATTAATATCTAGCATAAATTGTACTGTGTTCATTAGGAAATACTTAGATTGTATTGTTGTGTGCACAGAATGCGGTCGCCGTCGCCGCCGCGCCGCTCGGTGTCGCCGCGGCGCAGCCCCGAGCGGCTCAGAGTTAGAGTTGACTCCGCGCGGCCCGCTCCCAACGATGAGGTAAATAATATTCATAACTAATAAACCCTCGCCCTATTACGGAATTATCTTATGAAAGGCCGGGAATAACGCAGCGGCACTTCGACCCTTGAGGATCTTTTGTGCCGACCCCATTTACACACTGGTCATCTCAGTGTGCAGGTTTCCTCACGATGTTTTCCTTCACCGTTAAAGCAGTCGGTAAATGTACGTAAGTCTTCGAAAAATACGAAAAACTGTACATGACATTGCATGGTTTCGAACTCGGACCTGGTAGCATGGGAGTCCAACGTCCTCGCCACGACGCCACCGACGCTCTTTTATTGTCCACTATTATCTAACTAAATTATAACCTTGTTCAGGAGAGCGAGTACCGCCGACGCATGCGCGAGCAGGAGAGCCTCCGGGAGCGTGTGTTACGAGCCAAGGAGGCCAGGAGACGGAAGAACGCGGTGGCCTTGCACAGGCAGGTACAGGAGCGGTGAGTCAGGTCACAGCTCTTGGACGGTTCAGGTCAACAAAGTTCTGGACCGTTCGTTAGGGGGCGTCCATTAATTACTTGAGGCGTTTTCGCAATTTTTCGACCACCCCCCTCCCCCCTTGGTGAGATTTGGCTCGACCCCCCTCGAATCTCACGCGAGATTTTTCAAAATGCGTATTTTTAGTGTAAATACGTTAATAAACCGCGATAAATATTATTGTGTACGATTTAGCCATATTTTAGTGGAGAAACATGTTTTACTTAATTTAACAAAGTTTTCTCGCAATTTTACAGTTTCTTGCTGAAAACTAACTTCTTGCCGAGACCCCGCTCTCCCCCACGTGAGATTGGGTGAGATTCGGTTCGCCCCCTCCCCCCCTTAACGCCTCACGTAATTAACGGACGCTCCCTTATGTCTATAAAAATATATAATAAAATTTCACAAATCATAGATATTTAATTAAAAGACTCAATATTCAATAAAAGATTAAAGTTACATCTTCTTAAAAAATGTTTCTATTCACTGCAGGAGTTTTTTGATGATAAAAACAATACCTAACTTTAAAATCAATTATAACTTATAATAACTTATAGTTATAAACTTATAACTAATCATACGAGGAAGAGATTTGTCCTCAATAGGCTCCAAAATGGGAGGCTCAATATTATTTTGAGTCAGCCCTTATCTGATAATATGAAACACTTACTGTTGTTTGCTAAGTTGGCTCTCAAAGTGAGGGCTGACTCTAATAACACTTGAGCTTCCTTCCCTTTTCTTAGTGACCCTGACGAGGCTGACATGGTCACCTTGTCGTGTACCAAAGCCTCTACACTGAGATTAAAAAAATAAATTATAATAACATTTAATTTAATTTATCCCGTTAGCATTTTTTACTATTATAATTTCTTATTTTATATTGCGGAGCCCTACTCAGGGTTTCATGTATGAACATATAATATATTTTTAAAGACCAATTGTAACACATGAAAAGGACCCGGACCGGACCCGGACCTCCCGCACGGGAGTCCGGCGTCCTAGCCACTAGGCCACCGACTTTTGTATAGTTGTGTTATATGGAAAAGTTAATCTAACCTAGTTAGACTTAATCTAATCATCTTATCCAACTCTTTCACAGGGAACGCGACCGCCTCAACAAAGAAAAAGAAAAACCCATCCAACCGCAAGCCCAAGCCCAACCCCAACCCAAACCGGAACTGAAAACCGAACCCGAAACCACCAGCGAGCCTGCTGCCCCCGCGCCCGATACTACCCGCAAGTCGCCCGAGAAATTGGCGGAGATAGCGGAGCGGGAGACGGAACTGTCGCCTGTAAGGGAGGAGGTGGCTGAGGTTAACTCTACTTGTGGTGAGTTTGTGTTGAAAAATATATTATGTGGAAAAATATTAAAAAATATATCAGAGTATCAAATGCAGCACCCCATTTTTAACCCCCGACCGATCGAGGGAGGGCCTGTTATAAGTTTGACACGTTTGTCTGTTTGTGTGTTTGTCTGTGGCATCATAACTTGACAACAGATTGATTGATCCGATTTCGACCCAGTTTTTTTTTATTAAATAGAGAATTTGGTCGAGAATGTTCTTAGCTAGGTCTGATAAAATTTGGATCAGTGGTTTCCAAGATCTTGGAGTATGTTTGATGTCAGATGGGATCATTGGAACGGTAATAGCTAGTTTTTTTTTTGAAATAGATGATTCGAATTTGAGTTCAAATGTTCAAGTTCATGGTGCGTTTCCGACATCTGAAACCTTGAGGATCTGATGATGACCAGGAGAAAGTTAGTGAACTTCACTTTCACAATATGAAACTGGAAGAATTGTAAATTATATGGAGCTAGGAATTTTAAGATAGCCATGGCGAGGCCGAAGCCTGGAACGTCTTTACGCGCCGCAGGTCTAACCTGCTAAAAATGGGTCAGTGGTTCTAAGATCTAGGAGTATCTTGGGATGTTGGAGTATGATGGGATCTCAGGAACGGTAACAGTTAGGTGAATCCAGTTTGAGCTCAAATGTTTATGATCATGGTGACCTTGCCACATCTGAAATTTTGAGGACCTGATATGATGACCAGGAAAAAGTAAGGGGATCTACGTAGGGGGTTTCTTAAATTTTTAATTTAGAGTAATTGTAAAGGAACATAAAAATCGGCGCTAAGCAAAACTAAGGGTGTTATAAGATGTGCACGATCTACGTTGATTATAGACCGTTCAACGTCGTTCATTTGTTTGCTATTAAACCAAACCGTTCTGCCATCGATTGAGCATTGTAGCCAACATTAATACAACTTATCACTCTTTATTTTCAGAGAACCTCACCCCACCCCGAGAGGAACTACCAAAACCTTCCTCCCCTGAACGAGACCTGACCCCCCCTCTGCCCTCTAAGAGAGACGAGAGGAGGGTGGATAGTGACGACGACCTGGACCTCATACTGGGGGACATAGACGGGATACTGTCTGATGATGATGATACTGGAAGATTCAAGGAGAGGGTCAAGAAGTAAGTTGCTTAAAGAATAGAACTAGTTTTTTCGGGCGGGTAGAAAAAGACAGGCCTGCGGCATCTGAAGGCCGAGGGACACTCCGGGCTTCGCGGTACGTGGTGTTCGGCCTTCGGCCTCGCGGGGACCGCCGATGTTACTTGACTTTGAATATAACTGGAAGGGACGCTTCAAACTTCGCTCTACGCTTTGTTGTTGCCAGCAATGAATTCTATTCTATTGAACATTGTATTATTAACTGATCATTTGTATAATGACTCGCACACTACACGAAGACAATACAGGAAGGCAACACTAAATTTTACTCTGACAACTATATGACACAAAACGACAGAAGACGTTTCTTTTTTGTTGTTGCCATACGCGTAGATTTTACCCAACGCGCGTCCACCTGGCAAACATTAAAATCACCTCGAATCTCTGTCTTGGCACGCCGCTCTTGCTTCCTCTACATTCATTCGTCGTTCACGCATGCTCGCCATTGGGGTCGTCTGCTCTGTATATGAAAATCTAAGAGCACTCTGTCAATCTGTCCTTTAAAGATCAGTCCAGGATGACTCCGGATTTTCCTTCCCCTCGCTTTTCTCATGTATATCTCGTAAATACGAATTTGCGCTCCCACGCTCTTCGTCTTTTTACGTAGAAAACTAAATATTCTAAATCTACTATGTTAATTCTACAACGTTCCAGACCGGAGCCACCGAAACCAAAGCCCCAACCAGACCTGCGCACGAAGCTGCCTCCCAAACCTCAAGAGGGTAAGCGGCCGCCGCGACAGAAGATCGTCTTCCACGACGACAAGGATAAGGAGAGACAGAGGGAAGATAAGAGGAAAGGTGAGCCTCTTTCTTAAATCGTTCTAGACCGGAGCCAGCGAAGCGGAAACCCCAAGTAGATTTCGGTGAGAAGCTGCCTCCCAAACCGCAAGAGGAGGAAAGGTGAAACTGTTTTACACATCATTTTAGACCGGAGCCAGCGAAGCCGAATCCTCAAGTAGACCGCACGAAGCTGCCTCCCAAACCGCAGGAGAGCAAAAAGAGGAAAGGTAAGCCTCTTGGATGACAGCAGACGTCAAGTAATAACAAAACCAAAATCAGTGTTGCTTGTTATTTACAATAAGGATAAAAGAAGCATCCCACATTTTTGATACTGGTCGAGTGTCGGAAAATAATTGTGTGTGACGTGTAAGGAGATGAGCCAATACGACAGACAGACAGACAGAACGACATTGTTGCTCTCTATAGCTATAAGTTGGAAAGGGTCAAGTTGAAAACCAGCGTCGGTAGAGGTATAGGTATCTATGCATCTGGCGACACTCAGCTGAACTTGGCCCTTTTAATAGATCATATCACTTGTCAGAATGTGAAATATGTCCGATTTATAAACCGACTCATTTTCTGATATTTTGTACATATTTTTTACAGATATTTTTATATATGGTCTATTAATAAAGGTTATTCTATTTCTATTTCATCCATTTTTTTTATATACAAGGTGTTCCTTTGGTTATACATTAACTTCGACATTGTACTCAGAACATCTAAGTAGTCATTTTCCAGATTGTCACATTTTTTAATTTTACTAAAAAATAATATTTTTATTTTCATACAAACTAAATCTTCTCTCCTTCAATTTAAGAGCTATGCTCTTGTCGGTGTAGTAAACGCCACTGTGTCCTGTCTAGGGCCCTTTCCTTGACCTCCTTATACGACGCAACGCCAGCCTTCTCTTTGATTTGATCGAAGTAGCTTATCCTCGGTCTTCCTCTTCCCCGCTTGCCTTCAACTTTTCCTTCTATAAGGTTTCTTATGTATTCGTCGTGTCGTATAAGGTGGCCCACCATATTTCCCCTTCTATTTTCAATAGCCTTTAAGATGTTTCTCTTTTCTTTTACTCTCGTCAGTACCTCTTCATTTGTCACTCTCTCTACAAACTAAATGCCTAGCTTTAAATGACCTAGTATGCCATACTCTTTATCCGAGCTGGCAACGTCGCATTTTGATTAATTTAAACTTGACAATCATTACATAAGACGATAATGACATGTGCAAACGAAAGGCAAATAATTTGTTATTATTTTGTTTCAGGTTTTCTTACGGGCATAAATAAAGACCCTTACTCATTGTAAACCTCAATTAATTTTAGTGAAATAAAATAGCAAGTAACTCGAAAACGAAGCTGTTTTGAGGATCACTTAATTGTCAAATATATTATGTAAAAGCTACAGAAGTGTTTGGCGAAGTTAATGTATATCCTCAGGAACACTTGTAGATAATCTTTTTTTAGTTTTACTAACACTTTTTTTATTATTATTTTTGTTGTGGCATGGAACGATTGTTTAAATGACAATTTATTTGAAAAAATAACAAATAAATTAAAAATAAATAAATAAATAAAATATACAAAAAATAATAATAATTAATTAATAAATTCATAAAAAAATAAATATAATTAATTAATAAATTAAATTAATTAATATAATACAAATAAATTAAAAATAAATAAATAATAAATTTGACAATATTTTTTTTAAATATAAATGTATTTTTTAAGAGTTGGTTGCGCATGCACCGGAGTCCGAACAAAAATAACGTAATATAGTATAATTTAGTACAAATACAAACATTCTTTATTGCACACAGGACAACAATACAGGTCAGAAGAAAACATACAAAATACAAATACAATTGGCGACCTTAAAGCTTTAAGCAATTTTTTCCAGGCAACCTTTGGGTGATGGAGTAGTACCTAGTTTATTATTATTTAGTTCTTTTTAATTTTATTTGTGTTTATAAATTTTTTGGGTTGCATTTTGCCTGAAATAAACGATTTATTATTTATATATTGTTAATTTGGTTACAGAAAAGTCGCCGCCTCCCAAGAGGGCCGCAGTATCCAGCTCCACTAAGACCGATGACACTCAACACACTGAGAAGAAAGTTTCTAAGGTACGGAACCAATCGGAGTTGTTGATACCGTTCTCAAAACGATGGATGATATCATGAGATGGCTTGCTAAACAGAGACAATGCTATCGCGTTGGTATAGCGCTCTCTCTGTTTAGCACGATGAGAGAATGCTATCGCGTTGGTATAGCGCTCTCACTGTTAGCACGCCATCATTATCATCAGCCTATTAATGTCCCCACTGTTGGGGCACAGGCCTCCCCTTGCACAAGGGGGTACGGGCCATGATCCACTGAGCGGGCCCAGTGCTGGATTTCACACACCAGAGCAGTCGGTAAATGTACGTAAGTCTTCGAAAAAATCGGATAAACTCATTAGTACATGACATTGCATGGTTACGAACCCGGACCTTCCGCACGGGAGTCCGGTGTTCTAGCCACTAGGCCACCGGCGACGCTCTCACGCCATCGTATGACTTTATTTCATCGTTTTGAAAACGGTAATGGCGCGGTTACATATAGTCGTCGACCGACTGGCCGCATGCGGTGCGGCCACCGACTATATGTGAATTACCAGTCGACCGCTTTTGTCCATGGAGCGAATAGCGTTAAAAGATTTGGCCAACTACCAAGTGTAAACAAAGGCGGTCGGTGGTCGTAGGCCGGTCGCTGAATCGGTGAACGACCAGGTGTAACTGACAGTACACTGTTTATTTGTCAGAATACAGAGTAAATAAGATGGTCGCTACGCCTAGTTCGGTATTTATAAACCAGATAAACCTCTGAACTTTTTATTTTCAATTTTATTAAAATTAATTTTAATTTAAAAAAAAAAATTAAACAATTTTATTGCTATTATAATTAATTCTGAGGGTTTTAGTAGGTGATCCATAAAAGATTTTTGTGTTTTTTCTTTATATTAACCAATTTTAAAAAATTACAATTTTTTTTATTCCATCAATCAACTTACATGGACATCCTGAAGGATATAAAATTAGATTTTCGATATGTCTACTAACATCAGAGATTTTAATGGTTAAAGTTAGTACTGTAGAGATTCTCTGTCTTTTTTTAGCAAAACACTGGTTTATATGTAGCTAGGTTCTGCTTGTATGGCGCTATTACACAGTGACGTAATGATGTAATATAGCCGTTTCTCTCTACAGTTCTAATTTCTGATTGCCTGTAGCTATTTTATTTTTCAACTAATTTCAATTCTGTTTTCACATTTGAACATCAATTTATGTCTATTTCTTATTTGCATTTAATATCTGTTACTTGGAAACTACCGAGTTACCGCCCTAGCCTCCAATGCATGTTCTATTTTATAGTAGAGGCTTACTACCTACATATAATGTTACATATTTTGTTTGTTTCAGACTAAAGAAAAATCTGATGTTAGCACAAAATCGAGGCCGAGGATAATATTTGAAAATAAAGAGAAAGAGGTAAGCTAACAAATGTTCTAAACATTGACTTTACTGATTCAAATAGTGAAACTTGATCTAAACTAAAGGCTAAGAGGAATCTTTGTCGTAGTGCGGGTTCGAAACCACCAATGAAATTTTAGCACAGGATCGTATAGGGTGGCACAAAAGAGAGGAGGCTTATACCCTGCAGTGGGACGACGTGATGATGATGATGATGAAGAAGATTATGGGTTTTTTTTTTCAAAAGATTTAAGTACAATTACCAAGTGCTCTAACGCTGAAGGAAAACATCGTGAGGAAAACTGCACCAGATATCTAAGATAACCAGTGCGTGAAATGGGGAATCAATGGCAAACCACCCCCCATTAAGATTTGATCTGCCAAGAGAGTCGTTCTATGTGGTTATTTTTTTAGAAATTTAAATTGATAATATTTAGCGCTGTAAACACCAGAATACAGAAGTATACAAAGTTTAATACATGCAGCACAGAACATCTGTGTGATACAGTGCCAAAAAGGGTACACCAGCTCAGCATAATGCTGAGGCAAGCCACATCGCTGATCAGCTGGCCCCTCAGTGACTGCGCGGACGAAGAAAGCAACAGTGTGTGCGTGTTGTGTTGTATGAATGTGTTTGTTTGTATGAATGAGGATATTAGTGTGTATGTGAGGGTGAGTGTGTGGAAGGGTGATGGCATGGTGCGGGTTGTATTTACATGGTATTATGTGTGTGGATGGTAGTGGTAGAATGATCACGACTCATCAGACGAATACGATTAAGAGTGATTTCTAACCTAGAATTCCCGCATGGGAGTCCGGCGTCCTAACCACGCCACCGATACTCCGAACCTGAATATAAATTTTTAAATTTAAAACAGCCCTCTTTTTGCAAAAGTAATTTTTTTTTAACCCCCGACCGATTGAGGGAGGGCGTGTTATAAGTTTCTGTACCCTTGAGGACATGATGATGACCGGGAAAAAGTAAGTGGACTTCAATTTCGTAATATGAAATTTGAAGAATTGGAAGATTATCAGCCCGCCGAAACTATAATAGTTAGATGGGGTCTTCTCAAACTAAAGTCGTAGGGAATTCTGAGACATAACAAGAGAAAAAATATATTTAAACATGGCCAAAAAATAAATGAAATAATGTGGAGCTGGGAACTTTATGTTAGCCATGGCGAGGCCGAAGGCCGAGCTCCGTATAAGACGAAGCCCGGAGCGTACCCCCGCAAGTCTAATATGCTGAATGTTCTTAGCCATGTCAGATGAAAATTAGATCAGTGGTTCTAAGATCTAGGAGTATGATGGGATCTCTGGAATGGTAACAGTTAGGTGGTTCGATATTGAGTTTAAATGTTCATGACTATGGTGACCTTCCCACATTTGAAACCTTGAGGATCTGATGAAGACCAAGAAAAAGTAAGGATCTCCACAATTGTACGTCGGGGGTTTCTTAAATTTTTAATTTAGAGTTATTTCTTTACAGCCCGAAAAACAAAAAGAAGAACCGAAACCCCAATTCTCGAACCGTCGGGTCATTCTCCAAAGGAAGGTCTCACAAACCAAAGACAAGTCCGTGTTCACCAGAATCGAGGTCAAAACGGACCCGAGCAAACCTAACCCGGGCATTTTCAGCCGAGCGGTCCGAACCGCCATCGGAACGGATAAAAACAGGATTGTAATTAAAAAAGAAGAACCACAGGTAGAATATGAAAGCGATTCAGATATTGACGAGGATAAGTTGTTGGAAGAAGATATAGGGAATATAGCTGAAGTGAAGAATTTGCCGCACGGGATGACCGACACTAGGTTGAAAACTTTGGCCGGAAGCGACGTTCAGGTAATTCATATGAAATGTAATCTTATTATTCGGGTTTGTATATACTGATTTTGGCCACGATTGTGGTGGCGCTGATGGGGAGCATATTTGTTATTTATCAGAGTTTTGAGGGATATTTTTATTGCCGATTAGTATACATGGTGTTATGTAATATACGATGATTGATGACTTGCTAGGTGATTCGGTAATTATAATTGTAAATGAGTTACCTTCATGTAGAAATTGAGTTTCTAATGTAATTTCATTAATCATTAATACAAGCTATTAAAAACTATACAGGGAACGAAATATATGACGCAATAAACATTAAGTTAGCATTATCTCAAAATGACAATCGAGTGAGTTCAAGGAAGTTGCATACTTACTAAAGTAACTGGAATGGGATCTCCATAGAAACAAAGTGGCCCCGTACGAAACCCTGTTTAAAAAAAAGAGAATAAGCTAGACTTACTGGAGTAGGGCATCCCGTCTCTTTTCATCGTAACCTGTGTTACCAGCATTAATAGTTCTGCAATTGAATCATAGGCAATTTAGGATTTTTTTACTATGGTCACAGTACTAAAAAGAGATAGGTGTCCTACTCCGTATGTCTCGCTTACTCTTCCTTTTTTTTAATAGCGTTTCGAAGGGGGCCACTTTCTTTCCATGAAGATGCTTTTCCAGTTCTACATAGCAGTATTCCAACTTCCTTCAGTGAGTTAACTTTTGTTCTGGAAGTAGTACTAGTAGTATTAGTACTAATGGTATTAAAAAAAAAGATTTTGTATGAAAAGTCCGATCTTTTTGTGTATACTGGAAAAGTCTTAAAATTGAAGTTTTCAGTTAATTACCGTGCCACCTTGCTAGTGATCAATAGAATATTATGACACCCATGTTGTGTAACAAGTGTTACCAGATTCGAAATAGTGACAATCGGAATCGATAAACGAACAACTTTTCGGTCAACAAAAGTGACTCGAATTATCGGTTAAAATGTGAGAACTTCTGGAACTATGAAGCTTTTATAATACTTTTTTGTAACGAAAAGATTTCACCCCATGTAGATTGCTTGCTAGAAAAGTTTTATATGGAAACCGCGTCTGCCAGTTGGCGCATGCGCTGTGAATATCTTCCCCTACATTTAGTGGGTCATAGAAATGTCAAATGTGTGAAACTATAAGCGCATCTGCCCAAACCCTTTGGATTGCTGTCAGTGCTACATGATCATTCTAGAGGAGAGGGCGCTACTATCATTATCTCGTGAAAAAGGGATCAGATCAATTGGTGCAGAATTTTCCGAAGGTCATGGTGACATTATTAATAATTGTAGGTCATGATGACATTATTAATAAATTATTAATAATGTCATCATGACCTACAATTATTAATAATGTCACCATGACCTTCGGAAATAATGTAGGTCATGCATGGTGACAATATTAATAAGTTTCATTTCATTTATTTTGCCATAAATCGCGTGTACTTACATCGTGGGTCTTATAAATATATACATACGTTTCAACACAATTTTACCCAATGGGTGTAACAAACAAAAATATAATATCGATTATAAAATTAAATTAAAATTAAGTAATTAAATCAAATATAATGAATATAAAATTAAATTATATACCCAAATCAAATAAATCACAATAATCTCTATTTATAAAACCATAATGTCAATCATATTGTAAATTCCATGTCATCATGACCTACGGAAAATTCTGCGTCTATTGATCTGACCCGTTTTTCCAAGAGATAATGATAGTAGCGCATTACTCAATTTCGGTAAAATTAAAAAAAACTGATTTTCACTTAGGAGAGTTTAGTTCTACGATTATTGGAAATTTAAAAAAAAATCATAGATAAATAGAGTTCTCTCAATAGTAGGTACTGTATGTACGGAGAATGATTATTTTTTTTGCGATTTTTCAAATGTCAATAGTTGTTCTGTTATCTAATCCGATTATCACCCTTTCAGATCTTACATACTGTTTAGTTTGGAGAGAGTTGACAAGATACTAGTATTTTTTTAATATTTTTAAAAACCTCGTCTACATTTTTCAGAGATCAATATGAATTTTCATCATTTTTGATTATTTTTTTCTCTGTACAGATATGTAGTTTAAAATCGTGAAATATCTAGAGCAGTATTTATCTACTGCATTAACCTTACTTACTTACTTACTTACTCCGCTGGCGCAGCGACCCGAAGTGGATCTTGGCCTCCGATACCAAAGAGCGCCATCGCTCTCTCTCCTGCGCAGTCTGCGTATGTGGGACGCCCTAACGGACGACGTCCGGTCGGACGTCCCAGATACCGCTGGCGCGATGAAGTGGAGAAGGATCTGCGGGAGCTCCGGGCGCCTGACTGGCATTTACCTTACATGCCTTTTTTCCCTGATGGAATAAAGATTCTTACATTATTTTAATTTCGTTAATATTTATCATACATACCTGAATTTCGATAAATTAGTTATCAAGTGATACATCAAGATCTCAATGAATCATTTTTACTTTAGAATACACAATTTAAATTCACCTTATTTAGTGGTTTTTTTTAAATAAATGGTTTGAGTAAGAACTGATTTTACATGTAATTTTAATTGATTTTACAATACCTACTTCACAATTGCAAGAATAATTACGTAACAAAAGATGAAGTAAATTAATTCTTGACTTATTTATGTAACATAATATAGAATAAGTGAAACAAGGATATATTTGAACGTGACACTTTCAGGATTCTCAAAATAAGCATGTTTGACCAACTCTCTCCAAACTTATTGAGTTAAATTATGGTTAACTCACAAACATTTTAAATATATGAGGCAGACGTCACATAATTTCGCGTTCAAGTACATATAACCATCTCTCTCGCTCATTGTATTCAATGAGGATATCCCTTTCACTACTATATTGATTGATTGATCAATCACTGAAGAGTTTTGGCGTGAAAGTCGCTGGAGAAGGTTCTACGGTGTTTATTTTATTGCTAAAAAATTGTTTTCTGGTGATTTTGGTAGCTAAAATCGGTGTAGTTCTAGCAAACGTCAGTAACAGTGACAATGTGTTGAACTCTTAAAATAAACTTCTCGTTAGTGGTTCGTCGTGTAGTGTCACTCTGTGATTCTGCGGCGGGACATGAGAACTCGCCAGAGACTAGACCGGTTGAAATTTCCGTCGTAACTCCTAGGAGTGTTAAACTGTGTCTACATCACAACTTTTTAATGCTGAAAAACTAAAAACTGTTTTAAATCGCTTAATGTTTAGGCTGATGGCCTGTGTTGCCAATGCCTTGTTAAATAAAATATAAAAAAATGATCAATCACTACTATATTACAGGATACGGAATTGTGGTGTAAAAATTTGTCACAGTCCGCCATACAAATGTACCTTACTAAGTTACTAATGTACTAGTTTCTCCATACTGTATCCCTCACCGATGTGTGCGTTTTTGCCACGCCATTGGAATGTGAAGTCTGCCCCTATACATATAAGTATTATTGAATGTTTGTGGATTAAGTTTAAATATGGTTTGATGCTTTAAATGACTTGAAATTAATATACCTAACCTTCACCTTAAACCGAATTTCACGGAAATTATTTAAATAGCATATTATTATATATAGTTTAAATATTATTTCATCAAAGAATCTAGGAATTATTTAAATAATAAATGCCTGGCTTAATAAGCAAAATTATTTAAACAAAGACTTTTCCTGGTGGTAAGCAGGAACTGATTTTGAAGCACATGCTGTTAAAGTAGAATCTACAATTACATTATTTTGGTTAAAATCGGTAACTTTAACAAAAATATTTATTTTACCCGCTTTCGGTCCCTGGTGGAAATCCTCTCGGAACTTATTTAGCGACATACTTTTCTTTGGTAAGGAAAGCAGACAAACAAACGGACCGCCTGATGGTAAGTGATCATCGTCGCCCATAGACATCACACCTCACTGTATGTACATTAATGGAGGGTTTTCGATGCGCTACTAACCTTGAAACCTTAAGGCCTTAGGTATCGGTAATTACACTGGTTCTCTTACCCTTTCCTTTGCGGCAAAATGGGTAATTTAAATATTTAGAAATTCGATTGTTCTGGTGTTCTTTTATTAAATTAGTCAGTTGGCCCATGGCCATGTTCCGGTAATCGTCTAAACTAGACTTAAATAAAGCTATAATTTGTTAAGGAAGTAGCTTTTATCCCCAGACTGACTGCCTGCACAAGTCATACCACCAGTAAAGAAGTAGGTGTAACGAAATACACTGAAATGTAGTATTAGACAAGTATCGGAAATTAGATGTTATTAGAGTAACTATTTTATACATTCGAAGTATCAAACCATGCGTTATAAGAAAGATCATAAAATATACTGCGTTTACAATAATTATTATATCATATATTTATGTATGTATATTGTAAACTGGATTGTAGATACCTACGTTTTGTATTCTACCATTAGTTTCTACCATTTACACACAATCCTCGTATTGTAGTTTTATTATCATACATAACATGTTTATTAGAATATGAATTATACATAATTATGTAATGTGAAACGTGAACAGGCAGTAATTACACTAACATATTATTTTCAAAAATGTGTAGTTAAACCTTCATGTAAAGAATGGAAAAGAAGTTAACAAAATTTAAAAATATAAACTGTTTAAAACTTTTTAAATGAATATGCTGCGATATAAGCTATGATCGGAGTAGGTAGGGCTGTTTTTGGTACTTGCCACATACGGTCATAATATGGATATTTATGCCCAATAATCCCGGTATTTCCGGTATTGAATAAATATATTATTTAGATTTTTAACGTTATATTTGTTTTGATACACATTTAAGATTGGTGGCGAAATATATTTTTTTAAGATTCATGGCGCTAGTGTACCTATGGTAGTGTTTTAACTTCTTCGTAAGTTCACAATTTTTAAAAAATCGTAATCCGCCGAGTAAGGGCGAGGTTTATAAAAGTAATTTACAACATTTGCTCGATAACTTAAAACGGGATCCCGTAATCATATCCATATTAATATAACCTTTGAGGACATTGACCCGAAAGAGCCCTACCTACTCCGATCAGTGGATATAAGTAATAATACCTGTGATATTTTAAATTAACTTCATGTAAAGAATAGAAAGGAAAAGTCAACAAAATATATACAGTGTTTAAAACCTCTTAAATGTATATTCTGTTATATAATATGTACCTGTGATATTTTAGTGTCTTAGTGTTAAAGCATGTTTTTTTAAGTTAGTAATACAATTTCAATATGAAGAATAAATCTACTAATAAAATGGAATAGCAGTAGTTAAGGAATGTTGTGTTTTATGGGTTTAAAAGTGTCTAGCAATTACTTTAAAACAATTATATTTTAAGCACTGATTGATATTGATAATCAATTTGAGATTTGATTAAGAATCAAGTGTTAACATTCATGTTGAGATTGTATTTTTCTAAAATATGGAAAGTGTTAAGTGCTCATGCACGTAGTGTCAAATATTTTAAAAAATTGTGCCACCTTTGTAATTTTGTATTATAGTTTAATTATGTGATTTTGTATTATGAAGTAGATACAATACTATATAAATATTCTTTCTTGCACATAAAGATACAAAATAGATATACAATTGGCGGTCTTATACCTTTAAGCTATTTCTTCCAGGCAACCTTTGGGTGATGGGAGTTTATGTAAAAAAAATACAACGTAAGCGGGTCTGACTCGGTCTAACTGTTTAAATAGAACCATCCATAGTAATAAAAAATAAACAATTACACTAGATTGTGATACGTTGATGTAATAACTAATATTAACCTTAACACTTTGTTGTTGTAACGCTAAAAACTGTTATTTTACTACTGCTTTGTAGCTACTTAACATTTTTCGTATTTTTTTTTGTAATACGACGTCAAAACTAGTCATACCTAGTCTTAAAACTAGATTTAAGTCGTAAATAGGTAGTATTAAAATTACGGAAAATACAAAAACAACAACGGATTAATGTTCCAGAGTTTGGTTTTGGACAAAGAAGATCGCAGCGCGAAAATTACGTTCAAAACGACCGTCGGAGCTGAGAATTTTAAGAAGAAATTCAACAATAAGATGGTCGCTGCCAGCCGTTTGACAGTCGCAATACGTTAACAACAGTATACTGTGACAACACTTTGAGTTCGCCAACAACAATTGACTGTTGTTTGATAGTTTAGTTAACAAATATCTATTGTAACAACAAATTATTTGAGTTTGTTATAAACTGTGTTCATTGCGGATTTTATAGTTAACAGACTATTTATTGTAACAATAAATTATTATTTGAGTTTGTTACTGTGTTGAGTAAAGATTCGGAATACAACAGCATTTGTTGACTGTTGTTTTCTTGCTAATTAAAAACAAACTATTGTAACAACAACAACTATTGGAGTTTGTTATGAGCCGTAGTAAGTACGGAAACAACACATTTTGTTGACTGTTGTCTTATTTCTAAGCTAACAACAAAATCTTGTAACAATATTTATTATTTGAGTTACAAAATGCATTAAGTGCGGACTGCGGATACAACTGGTTTTGTTCTTTGATGTAAAAATATTAACTGTTGTTCAAAAACAATCGTATCAATGATTACTGTCGGTGTATTTCTGTTTAGATAAGTTTATAATAGATTTTCTGCTTTGCAGTAAAAATGTTGCTGTTGTTTAGATTAACAACAGTGTTGATCACTGATACAACAGGTTTGTTTGAAAATATTTTGAGTTTTGTTACTTATTACAAAACACTATTAGTCAACAACAATTTTTCATGCTATTACAACAACTGAAACAACATTACATAGTGTTACGATAGGTTTAGTTTTTCTTCCACATTACATTGGCGTTAAAATATAATGCATTACTATTAATGCTTTATTATTTATAGTTAATTAGAGGTATATTTTAGTTAAATATGTACGCTTTCAAGTCCTCATATGAGCGTTGTTTTCGTTTTAAAGATGTCTTCTCAGATTTTCGAATTATATTTCATTATCTTGTCTTTGTCTTATTGTGCAAATCGAAAAAAATGAAAGAGGCACAGGGACACTGCCGCAAACTTTATGTGTGAAAACATCTTCACTGACATGTCTAGTCATTGATATATAAGACCTCAATGTATCGCGGGCATAGCAAAAAAATCGTTATCTCTCCTGATTATTTTAGCCAAATACTGAGCTGTTTATCGATGTTTTCAACGATAATATTTGTTTTTACATATCTTTAAAATTGACGAAGTTATTAGATTTTGAAAGATGACATAAAACTGTGACACCCGATGCCCGAACCGGTTCCCATACTTCACGAGTTATTAGATGTTTTCACGTCAAAAGTTGTTCAGTTCTAGATAATGAACGCCCTGTATAAACAGCTTTCCATGTTTCTAGTAGTAGTAGTAGTAATAGTAGATTCTTTATAATCTGACAACAGATATCAAACGCCGGTTTATAAACTGTAAGTTTTGTTTTTATTATTGCAAAATATATGCCTTTTAACTAAGTTTTACTTGCATCTTAACGACTTGGAGTATATCACATTATGTATGACTTGTGTGTATGAATCATGTCATACAGCTATTTTAAAACCTTATTATCATTTTTTATTGTAAGATTTTATTATAATTTTGCGAGATATTAAGATTGTTTCGGAATTTCTGACCAAAATGTTCTTTATTTTCAGTAATTTGTAGTTTTACTAATATAGCAATTATTGCGTTTACTTTTTAAAGTTGCATACAATGTTGTCTTTACAAAATTAACTTAAACATTTGTAAATGTGCATTTTTCAAAACTGTAATGTCGCTTTGTTTCAAATTGTAGTGACATCTTTTGTAAATTGTGTAAAAATTACATATATGCATGTCTAAGATATGGATCTTTCATAATATAGGAAAGATTTTGAAATGACTAACTGCAAATTTAACTACTTTCAGAAAAAAATAGGTATCTGTATGTACATTATTAGATTTCAAAGTTATGGAGGTTCCTTTTTGCCACAACGCTGAATTTACTAGAATATACTTATATACAGATTATAACTAAATTCCTATTATAGTAATGTCATTCATTATCTATAACTGTAAATTGTGTAGACTACAGGAAATTCGCAAAAGAAATTTCGGATTCCATACAAATTCCACTGGTTTTTTTTCAGATCTTTTTGTATGGAATATCGAAGAAAAAAAAAAGAAGTAATTTCAGTTATAAATGCTGAATCGCAACAGGGTTCGAAAAGGTAAAATCAATAATTACTTATCTTTTTAAAATCCGGATAAGTAATTATTGATTATTACAATTTACAAATATTTGTGATTATCCAAAGTCACAAATTTAGTACCTAGGGCCTAAACTCTAATGGCAGATTTTATGTGCAAGCAGTATCAACTGCCAATTTTTTTATTAGATTTTTTTTTTCTTTATTTGTCGCGCAAAAAAAATTGTGTTATCTGTAACAGTTTCCAAGATCTAAACTTTAGACAAAGATATCTTTAGCAGCAAATTACGTTACTTACTTTTACTTTCCAGTTTTTTTTTTAATTTGGGATTTTTTTCTATGATCTACTAAATATCCATAGATAATTATTTTTATTTTATTTTATTTATTATTACAAAAATTGCACAGTAATACAGTTTCCACTAAAACACTGTGAATTCAAATGTTTAAAATTGACACTATACCGTACTCAATGTACAGTATAGTGTCGTACAATATATTAAATATAATAATATATCCACAAATATAAAACAATTTTTACAATAACTTAAAGCTCATTCATTCATCCTCTCACAAAATCGCAAACAATGGTAACATTATCAACGCATAAATATCATGATAATTATCAGCGAACCCTGCTCTGAATGTTATCAATTATGTAGTAGGTGTTTAGTTAGATCTTGTATGTGAATAGATTTATCTTTTTTTCCCGTATAATACTAGTTATTAGGTAGTTAAAACTTGTAGGTATGTAGGGTGCTTGTTTCTATAGAAATAATTATAGCATTTATTTTGTTCAGGTTCAGAATTTAAAAAAAATATCTCTCCTTAGTTAGAAGAAACAGTGTCTGTATCAAGAATTTGTAATAGGGTTTTTGGATTTTGTAAAATATTTCAATGTAATATCTGGCTATAGGGATTAGGAAACAGAGATAATCTTAGTTCCATTGATGAAGCATCGGGTACCAAATACGGCTAAATCTAATTTCAAAGTAAAATTGGACACAAAATGTATCCTGTTAAGGTAGAATCTACAATAAATATTTTTGTTAAATATCGGTATCGGTTACCAGTATTTGACCAAAATAATTTATTGCCGATTCTACCTTAACATGTGTTTTGTGTTCAATTTTGCACGTGCTGTTAAATAGATTCTGGTAACCACTTTCGCTCACTAAAAAAAGTAGACGTTAGAATAATGTTAGATAGTTATTTTGCCACGACCAGTACAACAATAAACACAACAGAATGTATTTCAGTATATCTGTGAGTCCGGTGAATAAGGGTATAACTCAAAAGTTGAACATTTCAGAAATGGGTAAAAAGTTTTAAAAAAATGTTTGTTTTTGTCTTTTTTTTTCAAATTAAACCATTTTACAAAATTGCTGTCTTCGTTGTTTTTAAAGATAAGTTATATTCTATTACATCGTTCGATAGAACTATTAATTTCAATAAGAAACTAATTTCCAATATAAGTCGACTTAGACCGTTATTCACCGGACCCACAGATATGTAACCCAACAACTTTAGGTGACTAGACTTTTGGAAATAACTTGTGGTAATGTAAGCGAAAATATTATGTAAATTAACGAAGTAGAGTCCGTAACAAAAATACCTGTATTGCTTATTTATGCTTACATGCTAAATGATCTTAAATCTAAAATCTTTTGACTTTTAACACCCTGCAGCGGGCACAGCAATTTACGGGGCTATCGATTCACTATTAATTATCATCATGGCGCTCCATTTTCTCTGCCTACCCCGCAAGGGACAGGACGTGAAGTTATGTATGTATGTTTGTATGAAATCTGTTTACTACTTTTGAAAATTCGCAAAAAAATTAGTTAAAAATACTGAAGTATTGCAAGAAGTTGGTACAGGTGTTTCGTTACAGCTTGTAGATGTTCCCATAGGTACTTTTTTTTACGGATAATGATGTTTTTTTTTCAAGTATTTCTGCATCAATAATAATAAAATATCCCACTTATGTACTGGCTTCGTCGTTTATTTGGTACAATTACGTATGTACTAAGTTTTAGTTATGGAAAAAGCAAATATAGCTGCATTATATTAGATGTGTTCTTATACTATTCGGAACATAATAAAACTATATTAGATTGTACGAATATTGTTCTCATTTTTACCTGTTTTTTTATATTCACAAGCAAGTGATTTGTTCAGATCTCAAAATAAATAGAAAAAGCAATTTGTTGAAAACTGAAAGTTGTTTTAATTTTACTTCTAAGTGTTATTTATTTATTAAACCCTGTAAATATTATGGCTTAGACGTAAGGATTTTCGTTAGTTGTTTTACGAATATGAAAGTTACTAGTGGAAACGATACCCTATATCGTTTCCAGAATTAAGATTTTTTGTTTGATTATAAATTATAATAAAACTTGTATTTGTAATAATATTTGTAATTAAATAAAAAATCTTACTCCTTATTTTGGTTACAAATATTTCATAATGTCGCGTACTAAGTGACTTTGAAAAGAGACTGAAGTTATTACATTTAAAATCAATAAATAAAACTCGAACCTAATTTCTTGTGTTTTCATTTTTATTAATAAACCCTACCTAGTCCGATCAAGTAAATAAAAATAAATTATTTCTTACAATAACAATAGATGAATCTTGTCATTAATTCACATCGCTCGAATTCCTTCGAAACAAAATGTGAACATAATCACTGGTCCTTTTTAAAAGGGAAAAAATAAATAATATAAAATAAATTACTCAAAAGAAAGCACACCATTCGTTTTCAAGTACCCATAAATATAAACAAAAAAAATCGCTATTATAAGTTTTTGGAATTCTCGTATAATCGATACAATTTGCTTTTTTGCTAGAGGTATTCCATGCTGTAAGATTTTAATTTTTTTTCCATGAATATTTTTTTCTCTTGTATTATTAAGTAATGGTTTTTATTTATGATTAGTAGGTACTTAAAAATGGAATGGTCCGTTATCCTATGACACCCTGTATACATAGTTTATATTAATTCTTGTCTCACAAGAATTATTTTGTCTTTCATGTGACTGATAATTGAGCAGAAAGTTTCTCAAGGAATTTATCCTGAGAGTTATTAATATTTATTATACAATACAACTCGGGACAGAAAAGGGTTACCATTATCTATTCTGTAGCAAATGCAAATTTGAACACAAAACGTATGCAGTTAAAGTCGAATCTACAATTAATTATTTTAATTGAATACCGGTAACCGATACCGATATTTAACAAAAATATCTATTGTAGATTCTACCTTATCTGCACGCTTTTTGAGTTCAATTTTGCATGTAATGCAAAATAGATTCAGGTAATCGCATTTGATCCATCGATATACACACTAGATACGAACTCCTATACAATGTTCATACCAAATATTGAAATTCAAGACGTAGCTTTGAAAACAACAGTGATTTGAATTGGAGACATATAGGTGTATCTTTCTCACATAGGCAAATAATAGGAACAAATGTCAAGATAAAAAGGGAGAACGTTATTATGCAGTTTGACATTACCAGTGTTACTAGCGCTTAATCTTGTTTCCCCAAAAGAACGAATGAGTGACTCGATCGATATAAACAAAATCATAATAATACAGTAGAACGTTTACGTACGCTTTAAGTATTGGCCACGATTCTTGAATGACCGTTGAACTAAGTAAGGCCCGCCTGTCTCTTTCGTTATCTGTAAGAAAAGGACAAGAAGAAAGTTGTGTTATTTTAAGTTTAGAGTTATCAAATTAAGACAGCTCCATAAAAAAATAGATCGGATACAAAAACATGCCGTCTAAAATTGTAAGCCGTGGCTTAATTTGACAGATCTAAAACTAAAATGACACCTGTCCTTTTTTTACCGATAACGAAAGACAGAGACTGAACTTAAATTTAAGTTAGCAGGAATCGTTGCCATTGTTTCACTACGAGGTGACTTAAATATTATTAAAAAATATCTTCATTAGTGGAAGAACATTATAAACCACTTTTTTGGTAAATGCCATGATTCAGGAGAAATGATTTTATTCGGGAGTGGCGCTAGTTTCGCTAGGGGTTGAGCCAGGGATATGGGGAATAGTGTTTTTTCTTACCGTGTATGTTCCGTATACCTTTTGTGCCAGAAATGAGTTTTTTGGCAAATCATTTGCTTGGCGATGTCGGCGTGTACGCGGGTGACCATCCCGCACACTGAATAAATATTGCTACATAACACTGGCAACACTGTTGTATAAATCAGATCTATCGACGTATATAAAGTATCATGATATTGTTCTGCAAACATCGATGTGTAAACTTTATTGCACAAATAGAAAACAACAAACAAGAGATAGAAAAGGAAATAGTGAAGTACAATTTAGGCGGCCTTATCGCTAAGAGCGATCTCTTCCAGGCAACCATCGGGCAGAGGAAATGATTAATTTTTAAAATGTTTAATTTCCTACTGAAAGCTCAAATCTACTAAACACAGTAAAGTATCAATTCCAATAATACTCATTCCTTCATTCAAATATTATCGTACGTTTTGGGTAATTATTTTGGAAATTAGTGGCAACATTGGACCATTAAAATGGCCGAAAATATGACAAATAATTAAAATCTACTTTATGTTTTAAAAATAGATATAAACTGAAATCGCAGTGAAATCGGTATTTACTAACTTTTGGAAAGTAATCCTGGTTGTTATGTTATCTTTTACTGTGGTGGCGGAACAGTGATTCACAACACATTTCCCCACTTTGTTCGGTGAACATGATGAGTGCATTCAAAGAGGATGGCGAAGCATCTGGCAAACGCGAAAGAGACAATCCTTTTGATATACTTATACCACTCTTTGGCTAGGACTTCGAATCCGGGGACTCCCATGCGGGAGGTCCGGGTTCGAATCCCCATGCCATGAGTTTTCCGGATTTTTTCGCAGACTTATGTACATTTACCGACTGCTCTGACGGTGAAGGAAAACATCGTGAAGAAACCTGCATGTCTGAGGAAATTTAAAAAATCCAAAGGCGCCTGAAATCCACCAATCAGCACTGGGCCCGCACGGTGGATCATATCAAGTTGGCCCGTACCTCCTTGTGCAAGGGGAGGCCTGTGCTCCAACAGTGGGGACTTTAATAGGCTGATGATGATGAGTCTCCTTCATGAGTCGTGCCATTTGACAGCTCGCGAGTTCGTATCTAGTGTTGTTGTTTTAGTCCCTCCCGGTACAAATTAGGCTTTCAAATACAGTCTTAAGTTTCATAAACTTTTGCCAGAGGCAGTGTAAGCTAGGCTAGGGACCCTAGCATAGGGTCCTCTTATTAAAACCACTAAGGTGAAGGTCTACACAAAAGTGAAGAAAGTTTGAAAATATTTCTTCACCTTTTTAAGCACTTACACAGAATACCTTTACATTGATCACTTGCAGAGAATACTTTTAGTTTAAAAAACGGTTCAGCTCAGGTAGTTACTGAGTCGGTCCAGTGCAAATTGTATTTTTTTTAAATTTCCGAAAACTTTCAGTAATTTCTCGAAGCGGAATCAGCCCTACGAATGGTTCATTAAATATTCTGTTTAATCTTGTATACAAAGGTTAAACCCTTTTTTTTAACATCGCGTAGGAACTTCCCAAAAAATCTAAGGAGCACAAAGATGTGAAAAAAAATCCTTTTGGTTAAAAAAAAAGTTTACACTAATGAAGGATCTGCTCCCTAGCTACAACTCAAACCTTCCATCTATCAAAAATACGCTGCCTAACTGAACTACCCACACTAAACGCATAGTCTTAAACCCAGAGTCCAATAAACCTAAAACACGTAATTTCTCCTAAAAGTGAGGTAACTGGCAATATTGAAAAATTTGGGCACGTTATTGATGAGGTTGCGGTATTCCGACGTGTAGTCTTCAGGGTGGTTGATCTTGTGGGCGTGGTGCGACAGGTCCAGTAGCGGTTGTGATTGTTGGGACACTGGGGCCTGAGGGGAATGGAACCGGTTAGTCTTGACGTTATGTAGACGTTTAGACGTCGTGTTGACGTGTTTTTGACGTCCGTAAAGTTTCTTTACATACGTCGGTACATTTACCGACTGCTCTGTCTGGCGGTGGCGGAAAACGTCGGCAGGAATCCTGCACACCGAGATAACCAGTGTGTGAAATGGGGAAGGCAATGTCAAGAGTCGTTCAATGTGGTTAGTTCCTTGAATGATCACGACCCTGAGCAATGAGGATTACGTATTAGGTTTATTTTCTTCAGAACATGCCACCTAGTATCCTTATTGTACGTGGATTAATCATATTTTATATACACACACGTCGTGAATTGACGTCAAACTGACGTTAAAGATAACTTTTACCACTCACGTCATCTCTAATAACAACATTCATCCAGGCGGACCGGCTTGCTTTATTCTCAAATCTAAGTCAAAATCTGACTCTAACGTCAGTTTGAAACTCTGGCAGTTTGATGTTCTAATGTCATCACGGAAGCAATAAAGTACTTCTACGAATAGAAGTTAGATCGAAGCGACAAAGGCACAAGAGTGCAGCGTAGGATCCCGACGTAAATTAGACGTTATGACGTCACTTTGACAGCTATAACACAGTGACAGTAACTTTGTAGTATAACGGCAGAAACACGTCAATTTATGTAGAGGTGAAGTGTACTGACGTCAATTAGACGTTATTTCACTTTTGTAGTTAGCGTTAATACTCACAGTGACAGTAACATTGTAGTACAACGGCTGGAAGACATCACTGTAGGTGGGCGTGGAGTGCACTATGATGTAGACAGGTCGGCCGTTCTGAATGAACGAAGACTGTAGCTGTGACACGAACGTCCACGACGTTATGTTGACGCCTGGTCGCGGCCATAGGGTTATCAGGTTGTGAGCTGGACCTGTGGGGACACAGAGTAGAGTTGGTATAAGCTGAAAAACTTGGGTACTGTTGAAAGTAGGGTAATATGTACCAATGACATTCGATATTTTAAATTTATCAAATAACGTATTTTGCAAGCTCATTGTTTGACCAAGCCGTATACAATTTAATTGCATTAATAATTCAAATTAAACAAAACTTTTTCAGTAAACTGTATTACTACATGCAAGAGTTCCCTTCGTTAAGTTTTTCACCTTTACGACAAATATTGGTAGCTATGACTGCTGGTTTATTTACAACTACCTATGATGAAGGTGGTTCCTCTGTTTACTCCCTTGGAGATTATGGACATGAGAGTTATGCTGTGATCTTTATAATAATGTGATATAACAACATCTGTAGGTAATAGTACATTATGATATAAGTGCGGTAAGTTGAAAATTACAGCCGAGGCGATATTGCTAGCCCGAGCCGTAGGCGAGGGCTATAAGGAAGCAGAGGCTGTAATTTTCAAAGCGCACGTATGTCATACGACGTTTTATAACATATTTACGAGGAAATAAATAAAACTTTGACTTTCTTAAACGAATAAATCTTTAATTACTTGTTAAAGCAGTTATAGAAATTTGAACAATTTTTAAAAGTGATTGTTACGTTGCCAGTTGCTTTTTAGCATTGAATAGTAGCACCACAATGAGCTTGACTTATATTTTTGAGAAAGTTTCATGAAATATGCTAAAAACACATTTTCTGAAAATGAATTTGCATCTTTGCTTGTTTTCCATATGATGAAATTTTGATACGCTTGTAAGTATCTATCGGTCGATTTTTCAGGCAAGAGGCTTAGAGTAGCCTTTTTCGCTGCGTTTAAGACTTGTGGCGGTGTCAAATTAATAAATTCATCACTACTTGACGACATTTTCAAATAAAAACAATACAGCGAAAAGAAAAAGCGCGCGGAATAATTTTACTTGTCCACAAATTAGCGATGCGCGCGCATCAACTTTTTTTAGGTAAAGGTACAAAAACAGCCAGTATTACTAATAAAGTAAATTAATATTTTTGTGTTTTTGTTACAGATAAATGGTTGTAATTTATTGTCAAAATTAATTAAATTAAAGAATTAAATCTTTATTTATTATATTTTATCTCCCAAAGTTAATTTTATTCATAAAATATTGACCACTTTTTTAACATAAAAACTCTTTGCTAAGATTTTAAAAAGTATCGTTCATTTTTAGACGGAGCATCTTAAAAAACCGTACATGTTACTTTATTTTATAACATATTTGCTCGTAAAGTGGCTGTAATTACACCAATTTCAATATCGTAATGTATCTCATTACGCACTTGTGCGTTATAGTAATGTGAAACGCACGAGTTTTTTTAAATAAAGTAACATGTACGGTTTTTTAAGATGCTCCGTCTAAAAATGAACGATACTTTTTAAAATCTTAGCAAAGAGTTTTTATGTTAAAAAAGTGGTCAATATTTTATGAATAAAATTAACTTTGGGAGATAAAATATAATAAATAAAGATTTAATTCTTTAATTTAATTAATTCTGACAATAAATTACAACCATTTATCTGTAACAAAAACACAAAAATATTAATTTACTTTATTAGTAATACTGGCTGTTTTTGTACCTTTACCTAAAAAAAGTTGATGCGCGCGCATCGCTAATTTGTGGACAAGTAAAATTATTCCGCGCGCTTTTTCTTTTCGCTGTATTGTTTTTATTTGAAAATGTCGTCAAGTAGTGATGAATTTATTAATTTGACACCGCCACAAGTCTTAAACGCAGCGAAAAAGGCTACTCTAAGCCTCTTGCCTGAAAAATCGACCGATAGATACTTACAAGCGTATCAAAATTTCATCATATGGAAAACAAGCAAAGATGCAAATTCATTTTCAGAAAATGTGTTTTTAGCATATTTCATGGAACTTTCTCAAAAATATAAGTCAAGCTCATTGTGGTGCTACTATTCAATGCTAAAAAGCAACTGGCAACGTAACAATCACTTTTAAAAATTGTTCAAATTTCTATAACTGCTTTAACAAGTAATTAAAGATTTATTCGTTTAAGAAAGTCAAAGTTTTATTTATTTCCTCGTAAATATGTTATAAAACGTCGTATGACATACGTGCGCTTTGAAAATTACAGCCTCTGCTTCCTTATAGCCCTCGCCTACGGCTCGGGCTAGCAATATCGCCTCGGCTGTAATTTTCAACTTACCGCACTTATATCATAATGTACTATAAAAAAACTCGTGCGTTTCACATTACTATAACGCACAAGTGCGTAATGAGATACATTACGATATTGAAATTGGTGTAATTACAGCCACTTTACGAGCAAATATGTTATAAAGATCCTTACCAGTCATATTAAAGCTGAAAGTGCAGGTGTCCCCCACACAGGAGCGGGGGGCAGTGAGTTGCGTCGAGGACTCCGGCACGAACGGCGCGGGCGGGTTTGTCTGGAGGAACAGACTGTCCTTCCTACGAAGAAAAAATTAATTAGAAACCTATCGGTACTCACTAAAACTCCCAAGTACCTACCTACTCACTTAATGTTTATTTTAAAATGAAGTTTTTATAAATGAAATTAAATAAAAAATATCGGAGTACTTATAAAACTCCCGAGTTGTCACAAAATCTCTGAGAGTAGGTACTCACAAAAAATCCCGAGTCCTAGTAAAATATCTGAATACTCATGAAAACTCCTCAGTAATCACGAATCACCAAATACTATAAATACTCTCGTCTGTCTTCGAGTACTCAGAAAATATCTGAGTACTCACAAAAACTCCCAATACTCACAACAACTGTCCGAAGCGCACTCTGAACAGCGGCAGATTACAGTGGATGTATTCTTGCAAAACATTATTTCTATTTCTCATAGTCTGTCCTTTTGTTCAGCCTAACACCGCGGTCTGCGTCGTATATAGTAATCCTACTGCTCAAGTACTGTCGACCACAGGTCAACCCACCCGTAACGTCAAAATTCGAGAATCTGAAATGTATCATATTACGCAGACATAATGTTGAGATTTAATCGAAGGTTTTTGACAGATGGTATACTATAGCTTGTGGTCGACTGTACTATGTATTTTTAAATACTGTCATAAAATCTGAGCACTATAAATATGTACTTACAACCTCACCGAAGCTACTAGTACGTTGGAATCTCACCAGTACTCACAAAAACTACCGAGTAGTCATGAATTTGCAAATACTATAAATACTCACGAAAACTCCCAGTACTCACAAAAAACCCCGAGTACTCACAAAAACTCCCAATACTCACAAAAACTGTCCAAAGCGCACTCTGAACAGAGGCAGGTTACAGTGCACATATCGTTCGCAGTCCTCCGTGAAGTCCGTCCGAGTGTTCAGTCTGATGTCGCGGTCAGCCAGGGCCGGCAGGACGGTGTGGAGGGAGTACGGGTCGTATTTGGTGACCAGCACGCCTGCGTCGCGATGGGTTACCGCGTTGTTGAAGTCGTATGTTACTATTTCTGTGTGCTGGAATGGAATTGAAAAGAAAACTTTAATTAAAAAAATTAGTTAACTCCGACTTACTAATGAATGATGAATACATAATATAGAATGATGTATCTATGTATATTTTAAATATTTAAGGGCTTGTACACAAAACTGCGATGCGACGTCGCATCGAGCTCCCTCTACGCATCGCAAGAACTTGCGAATTGATTCGCATCGCGCATTCCTGCGATGTTTCTGAAGATATGGTGACAATAAACTTAAAAGCTCTTCGAATGAAGAGATGCTCATTCTAAAATAGTCAAAAAAAATTTCCTCGTCTGTTTTCAAAGCTACATATTTTTGATTAAAATAGTTTCCACCGGGATTCATAATACTAATAAAGGGATGCACCCAAAATCTTCTTTGTTTCTTTTTTCTGTATCTCCTAAGCAATAACAAAAGTGCACACTTCTTTTTACGATCCATGTCACAGATTTCACTTCAAAATACGTTTAGTACCGTTGACGGTCGTCGAAGGAATGGTCACCCTGGGAGACGCCTTGCCGCACGAAATCGCATCGCAGCAATTCGTGTCGTAATTTTATGCGTTGCGAATTCGCATCGCGTCGCATCGCAGTTTTGTGTACGAGCCCGTAGACGTATAGTATAGTAACGTATAGAAAGTAACCATAATATTTTCAGTTTACAAGTTACAAAACTACTGATAGAAATATTAATTAATTAATAACATTCGTTATAGAATGTATACAAATTTCATTCGTAATAAAAAAAATCTTTTATATTGTAGGTACACGTATATATGTCTATCTATTTTATCATGTTATATCTCCCCATGTCTTAGGTTTGGCTGGAAGAGATCTCTTCTTAGAGATAAGCTCTACCTAATGTACACTATAATTATTTCTTGTAACATTTTTTTTTTTTTCTCGTGTACTAATAAAGTATATAGTATAGAAAATACACTGTACAATGAAGGAAGAAGTATATGGAGCATGATGAAAAATACACTGTACAATGAAGGAAGAAGTATATGGAGCATGATGAAAAATACACTGTACAATGAAGGAAGAAGTATATGGAGCATGATGAAAAATACACTGTACAATGAAGGAAGAAGTATATGGAGCATGATGAAAAATACACTGTACAATGAAGGAAGAAGTATATGGAGCATGATGAAAAATACACGGTACAATGAAGGAAGAAGTATATGGAGCATGATGAAAAATACACGGTACAATGAAGGAAGAAGTATATGGAGCATGATGAAAAATACACGGTACAATGAAGGAAGAAGTATATGGAGCATGATGAAAAATACACGGTACAATGAAGGAAGAAGTATATGGAGCATGATGAAAAATACACTGTACAATGAAGGAAGAAGTATATGGAGCATGATGAAAAAAAAATACACTGTACAATGAAGAAGTATATGGAGCATGACTTTAAAACAACACATAACGAAAACGGGGAACCACACTGTCTGCTGATGTACATCTGGGTGTGCACTTGTTTGGCCAGCTGTGCATTTAATGTCCATAACTTAGATAGATAGATGGAAACCCTTTATTGTACACAAAATCAGGAAAAGTAAAAACTACAGGAATAATAACACGATATGTACAAAGGCGGCCTTATCGCTTAAAGCGATCTCTTCCAGGCAACCTCTGAAGTTAATTGGACATTAAAGAGATTAACGACAGTGTAGTGTGAGGATATGAAAAAGGTTACTGTTACTTATACAGTAAATATAGTAAAATAAAAGTAATATGATATACATAATATAAATAAACATATATAATAGATAGTAAACAATAAATCCTTTAGTACATATTTATTTCGTTAATTAAGTGCTTTTGTATTTTGTATGTGTATTGTGTGTACAATAAAGATTATAAGATTAAAGATAAATTGAATTTGTTTGCTGTAATTGATTAATTAATTGAATTAATTTTATGTAATTTAATTCAAGTTAATATAATAATAATAATCTTCCAATAATGAAATAATTATAGTCAATCAAATAGTCCGCCCCTTGTCGTCCTCGGTAAATAGGTAAATATACATAATAATGAAAATAAAATGCACAAGTACAACGACAAATAATGATGAGTGAGACCCGCTTTAAACGAAGCCAGGGATTCCGAATGACGAATTCGACGAGGAAGTTAGTTCCATAGGTGTGCTGCCTTGACAGCAAAGGAGTCAGTGCAATTACTGTTGCCCTAGTCTGAAGGCATTCTTGTCTGCAGCAATAAGCTGAGTTGAGACCCCTTTTCACAACAACAGCAGACCATCAGACATGATTTAGATATGTATACCTTTGACTACATAATTATTTTATTATAATTATAACTGTTTCGGTCATTGCTGTGTGTGAAATAAACGTATTACTTACTTACTTACTTACAGTGTAGTATCTGGTACGACACAGTGGAGCGCCTTTAGGATATTATCATGGCTGGATCTGAGAGCGACATCATGATCAGAGCCTATAACTTAATAATTTAGTAATCAAATTTTACAATTCTAATAATCAAAAAGCCTGACCTAAGTTGTGTTAGCTCAGGCTTGGGCTACCCTCATTAATGTGGTGGGTGCGGCAGTATCAGTAGTATCATGTCGACTTAAAAATAATTTACGACAAATCAATTTTATGATTATTAATACTACTAATTGCTTGCTGTACTATAAATAACCATGAACAGTTTAAAATGTTAAATACCCACACCATAATTTAAGTTTTGGCTTAACGATTACTGGCATTAATTATTTTTATTTATTGTATCCCGAAGGACGATAACGACCACTTCCAAAAAGGATGGTACAAGGACGCCGAGGATAGGGGAAAATGAAAAGGAGGAGGGGAGGCCTTTGCCCAGCAGTGGGACAGTCTATAGGTAATTTTAAAAAAATGTATCCCGATGGAAGTCGTTAGCATCTGTCTTGCAGTTTTTTTACAAAACTAGTACGGGTGCTATCGTTCCTGATATCTACAGGTCTATCACAAAAAAAATTGTACCTACTGTATGTATATTATAATAAAAAAATATAAAAAAACCTCGACCGACACGTGTGTCTGTCTATATGTTTGTCTGTGGCATCATAACTTGACAACGGATGATCCGATTTGGACCCGTTTTTTTTATTCAATACAGAATTTTGTCTAGTGTTCTTATCTAGGTCTGATAAAAATTGGATCAGTGGTTTCCAAGATCTTGACTCCAAGATCTTGGAAACCACTGATCCAATTTTAATCTCATCTCATTTTTGATGTCAAATGGGATCTCTGGAACGGTAATAGCTAGATGGTTGAGCACGTGTCCTTTTAACATTGTGTTTTTTTTTATAGTTAAGTCTTTTTAAGTCTAATTACGTATAATGCAATGTTGAATAAATGTGTTATCTTTCTTTCTTTATGGTTCGAGTTTGAGCTCAAATGTTTAGGAGCCCTCCCACATCAGGAACTTCAAGGACCCGATGATGACCAGGAAAAAGTAAGGCGATGCTAAGACAACAACAATTATAAGTCCGGGTATTTTTTAATTTTAAATTTGGAGTTATATCAAACACACACACACACATTTATTATTGTTCTTTTTTTCAAATTTTGTCAGTTTTATATTATCCCATGTTCTGTTACATGTTAATTTCCACTGGTCACAGAAGAGATCTGTCCTTCGAGATACAGGAACCTCCTAGTACGGAGGTCAGCGTTCATTGTTACCTTTTGATCACTAATTTTATTTAGTTTAATATAACCTATGCTTAAGTTCCTACTGGTGCATGGAAAGAAAGAAAGAAAGATTATTTATTTCCGATACACACATACAAACAATTAGGTACAGAAGACAAAAATAATATTAAACAAATATATTATAAAGTAACTAAGTTTGATGAAGGTGGTGTGCAGCACCGGACAAAGGGGACTGCCTCAGCTTGTTGCCGCAGCGCTTTTAGCACTGCGGCGCTGATTGTCAGGCATCCCCATGGACTATGGATACTTTGTAATCTTACCGCACAAATAAACTTATTCTTATATGCAGTACATATGTAAAGTATACTCACAAACCAGTAGTGCCTCTGCGTGGAGGGTCCGTCGTCGCTGAACGGGCTCCACGGTATGAACATCACGATGACACACGCCACGGAGAGCGGCGCCGCTATCAGCCACATGCGTTTGCGAGAGAACAGCAGTTCGATGCCGGACTGGGGCACAACAGAAAGTAAATGTTGTAGAATTTAGCATAGGTATCATTAATAACCGGCCAAGCGCGGGTCGGGTCTCGCTGTGTCTATATCCACAATCCAAACTGCAATAATACTCTAATACTATGTATAACATTCGAGAGCCTCGGTGGCACAGTGGCTAGGACACCGGACTCCCATGGGTCCCACGGAGTCCGCGTTCGAAACCGTGCAGTGCCGTGTTCTTCTAAGTCGCCGAGGGTCGTGATCATTCTTTGGAATTAATCACTTAGAACAACTCTCGTGTCAGTTTTAATGGGGTGGTTTGCCATTGCTTTCCCCATTTCACACACTGGTTATCTCAGTGTGCAGGTTTCCTCACGATGTTTTCCTTCACCGTCAGAGCAGTCGGTAAATGTACGTATTTCGAAAAAACCGAGAAACTCTTTGCTACATGGCATTGCCTGGTTTCGAACACGGACCTCCCGCATGGGAGTCCGACGTCCTAGCCACGACGCTACCGACGACCGACATATCACAATGAATTGAAATTGAAAACGTTTATTTATCACTGTAAACACCAAAATATAGAACACAATACAGAAGTATACAAAGATTAATACATGCAGCACAGAACATGAGCACAGAATATCAAGAAAATATTGTCAAAATGACAATCAAGAAACAATTGTCGTGACAATGAATTATCAAGAAGAAACTGCCAAAATGTACCTGAAAGAAACACAATAAAACATAAAACTCACGATGGTTGTGGAGACGAAGATGGCCAGCCCCACGTTGATAATCGCGATGGTGTAATCTGGCGTGGCGGAGTGAGACCGGCCCATGGTGGGCAGCATGAGAGCGTTTATACGTAACGCTACCGTGAACAGGAACATGGAGGCGGGAAGCGACAGTGCCACTTCCATTATCAGGTGGAGCCACGCTGTCACAGAAAACAGTGTTTGGTATTAACACATAACATATAAGGTCCTTTTTTATTAGTAGCAAATATTTAGAGGGGGGTATGTGCTGGTCATTTGTACCACTGACAAAATAACCCTGTTACTTGTAAGAAAATTTCCCCATTATTTAACACTAGATCCCGTATTAGTAATACTCATACTCATACCATTTATTGCTTTTCATGTGTTACAATTGGTCTTAAAAATATATATATTATCTGATGATCATACATGAAACCCTGAGTTGAGCACCGCAATATAAAATAAGAGATTATAATAAATTATAATAGTAATAAATGCTAACGGGATAAATTGAATTAAATGTCATTATAAGTTATACATAATTGATTTTATAGTTAAGTATTGGTTTTATCATCAAAAAACTCCTGCAGTGAATAGAAACATTTGTTAAGAAGATACATCTTTAATCTTTTATTGAATATCGAGTCTCTTAATTCGATGTCGATGATTTGTGAAATTTTGTTATATATTTTTATAGACATAACGAACGGTCCAGAACTGTGTAGATTTAATTTTGATTTTGGCAGAGCAAGCCTTTTCTGGTATCGAGTGTTAAATGGCGTACTGTGTAGGTCCTCTACTTTTTTATACAAGTGTGTATGTTTCCTGACAAATTTACAAATCTCCAAAATGTATATTGATGTTGAGGTTAAGATTTTTTGTTCAATAAAGTGCATTCTGCAGCTGTCCATTTGATCTATGTTTACGATAATCTTTACACATCTTTTCTGTAGTTTAAAAAGATCTCCAACCGAGGTGCTGTTTTCCCACATAATGGTACCGTAGCTTAGCCACGCGTGGGCGTAAGCATAATAAGCAGCAAGTGCTGTTTCTAAGTCCTAAGTAATTTACCTGTCAATTTTTGTACATGAGCTTTCCAATTTATATTTGTATCAATTACCAATCCTACTTACCTACAATACAACTTCTAGTATTAGTAACGCCACTTCTACCATTAGTAACACCACTAACCTGGCATCCGGAAGTATCTGACGACGGTGAGAGACACCATCGCCATCAACGCCATAGCAGTTAAGGGGACGGTGATGAGGTAGCGCAAGTACATCATGCTCGGTATGCAGGTCATCAGTAGAAGGATGATGGACAGTATGAGGCGGGTGGCCGCTTGGGCTTGGATCGTGCGGATGGAGCGGTTCAGGCCGCTCTGGAAATGGAAAATAATAATTATTAGAAACAGCTTTTGAAAAATTTGTAAGGCACCTCGACCCTTGAGGATCTTTTCTGCCAACCTTATTTAACACACCGGTCATCCCAGTGTGCAGGTTTCCTCACGATGTTTTCCTTCACCGTTAGAGCAGTCGGTAAATGACGCTACGCTACGACACTACGACGGTACGCTAGCGCTCTCTCTGTTTAGCACGCCATCATCATCATCAGCATATTAATGTCCCCACTGTTGGGGCATAGGCCTCCCCTTGTACAAGGCGGTACAGGCCAAGCTCCACCGAGCGGGTCCAGTGCCGTGCGGTGGATTTCATACGCCTTCGAAAACTTTTAATTTCCTCAGACGGTTTCCTGACGATGTTTTCCTTCACCGTTAGAGCAGTCGGTAAATGTACGTAAGTCTTCGAAAAATACGATAAACTCTTTGGTACATGGCACTGCACGGTTTCGACCCGGACCTCCCGAATGGGAGTCCAACGCTCTGTAAGTAAGTAATACGTTTATTTCACACACAGCGATGACCGAAACAGTTATAATTATAATATAATAATTATGTAGTCAAAGGTGAACATATATAAATCATGTCTGTCAACTCAGCTGTTATGAACTAATTCAATCCAATTTTAGCAAATATCTCCAGATCCATTGGTATTTTAACTAACTGGTTTTCAACTTTTTATGTAGAGTTAAAATAGTCCTTTTGGATGGTCCCAAAAAATGGCCTCTGAGCGTAATTTCAGCATAGTGTGTCGCTAGCACTATTTCCTGTTAAGAAATTTCATTTTAATTTCATTTATTTTGCCATAAATCGCGTGTACTTACATCGTGGGTCTTATTAATATATACATACGTTTCTATAACATAAACATCTCACCCTCTTGGCGCGCCACGCGTCGAAGGCCTGCGAGACGCAGACGGCGGCGATGAGGTAGGGCAGCCAGAACATGGGGACCACAACCCACGGCTCGGTCAGGTATCTGGGGAACACGGGGAAAGTGATCGGAATAATAGGAGATTCCTGCAATGTTTTACCACTAGAGGCGCCACTGGTACAATAGGGTAGTTTCCAAGTATCAAATGCATTTCTTAATTAAGGAATAGTTATAAATTGATGGTCAAATGTGAAATCAGAATTAAAATAGTTACCTACATCTGTTTTTGTTGTTTTCTACCTAAGATATATTATATAATGTTAAGTAACATAATGAAAATTTATAATTGGCAGATGTTATAGTAATATTTTATTCTTTTTTAAGGTCAAAATAAGCTGTAAATTTATGTACATAAATAAAATAAATAAATTTGTTGGAAAATAAAATAGCTACAGTCAATCAAAAATCAGAACGGTAGAAAGAAACGGCAACAAGTTTTATGACGTCAGTGTGTTCCTAGCGTCGTACAAGCAGTTCCTGCATTATTATGCAGGACCAAAACTACTACACTTACTAAGATTTCTATTAAAACTGCTACCTGTTTTGAAAAGTGTAAAATGCTTTTTTCATAAACATTGCAACCTCTTTAATATAATATATATTAAAAAATTCAATACTGAAACAGAGAAATTAATGGAAGTAATAGAATACAAATCATATTGTTACCCTCAACAAAACACACACACTCGCACACACATCCTCTCTCTCACAACACACACACACACACTCACCCACACATATCTCTCTTTCTCTCATACAAACTCTTACACATAATCACACACCTAGATGCATAAACAAATAAATATGTAAGCTTTGGTAAACCACCGATTATCTTTACATTGCATAAATATACACAATAATATAATATATAAGATACATGAGATAGGAGTTAAGCTGTGTGTAGACAGCTATTAGGCTAGTGCAGGTGTCAGGAGACAACAATTATTTTAATGGACAAGTACTTAAGTTTATCTCAAATTTATGTATGTAATTGTATAAATAATGATTTTGGTATTTTTTTGTATACAAGTTGTTCCTGAGGATATGCATTAACTTCGCCAAACACTTCTGTAGCTTTCACCTAAAATATTTGACAATTAAGTGATCCTCAATTGAGTATTCATTCATTCATTCCTCAAAACAGCTTCGTTTTCGAGGTACTTGCTATTTCATTTAATTGAGTACAATGAGTAAGGGTCTTTATTTATGCCCGTAAGAAAACCTGACACAAAAAATAACAAACTATTTGCCTTTCGTTTGAACATGTCATTATTACCTTATGTCATGATTGTCAAGTTAAAATTAATCAAATTGCGACGTTGCCAGCTCGGATACATACAGGTAACATACATGTTGCATACTAGGTAACTAAAGCAAGCATTTAGTTTGTATGAAAATAAAATATTTTCATAATAAAAATTAAAAATGTGACAATATGGAAATAACTACTTCGATGTCTGGGTACAGTGTCGAAGTTAATGCATAACAAAGGAACACCAGAACCACACCAAGGAGCGTCGGTAGCCTAGTGGTTAGGACGCCGGACTCCCATGCAATGCCATGTACCAATGAGTTTTTCCGATTTTATCGAAGACTTACGTACATTTACCGACTGTTCTAACGGTGAAGGAAAACATCGTGAGGAAACCTGCATGTCTGAGGAAATTAAAAGTTTTCGAAGGCGTGTGAAATCCACCAATCAGCACTGAGCCCGCTCGGTGGATCATGGCCCGTACCCCTTGTACAAGGGTGCTACAGTCTGTCCTCTAGATGCCGGCTAGCAGGGTTCTAGGACAGTGCGCAGATGAAGTAATAGAGGAACTTGGTGATAAATATTATATTTTTAAGGAAAAGAACACAGAAACAGTAACACAGAAAATAGGTAGTAGTACGAGATAAAAGTGAACGGGAGACGTGCGTTCGAGACAAAATACAGAGAAAAAGTGAAAATACAAATAAAACAATGAAATTAATGGAATAATGAAGTTTAGAAATGGAATGGGAACATGATTTGATTTTAAATGAAGATGCCAATACGAAATGAGATGAGATATGCTGATGATGATGAAAGGAACACCTAGTATGGACATTTACCTGAGTTGCTGTGTAGTAGACACCATGATAGGTGTGAGTATGAGGCAGACCACTATACCAGCAAACATGGCTGCGAACCGGCTCAGCACGGAGAACAGCAGCTCTCGAATTGTCGTTATTCCTGAAACACAACAATACAATACACAATACAATAGTATTATATTTCAAAATAGAATTAACTTTAAAAAAAACATAATGTCACAACCTAGATGTTTATAATTTACAAAAGAATTACAGTTAATTCGTATTTTCGTGAATAATTATGGCAACACACTGAGGTCTGTATTCAGAGCGCGCGCCAGCAGAAGTGGGCGAGCCCGCCTGCTGCATCGTATTTAAGCAGAAGCGGCCCGGCCGGTGGCCGCGACGATGGCTGGAGGGGGGTCCTCAGCTAACAATAGGGTATGTCAGCGCAAACAACTAGTGACGTCATAGTGCACGTGCAATGCCCACCTGCGCTTGCGACAAAGCAAACACGCAGCAACAGCCGATACCACGTTATTCCGCCCCCCACTACCTGGCCTCTATAAAAGCGGGCGCCCGACCCAAGGTGGCATCAGGAACTCCACGCGCAGGAGCATAAGTGCCTGCGCGCCATCTTAGACGCCCCACGCTACGTGTGCCACACGACTATCGCCAGAGACTTGAAGATCGAGTAGTTACAGTCCGTAGTTACGGGTGGCGATAGACACCCCTGTAGAGGGCATCACGCCCTGGAACAGGCTCCCCAGGCCCCCTAGGGGACGTGAGAAGATTTCGATGATGACGGTGGGATCATTCTCTTGCGACTCGTCGACGAGGCAGTCGGGCTTGATATTTTATTAGAGAATATTGCATTTCCCAATAATTAACCGTAACTGGTTGCTATCAGGGGACTCTCGTATGGCCGGTTACTATTGAATGTCTAACTGGTGACTAGTGGTTGCTATTGAGACGGTTGACCCGTGGCTAGTTAGTGTCGAGTAACTAGGCAGTAACTAATTTGCTGTTAAATAACTCTAAAATAAGATAGAACCACAGGGTGAGGACAACCCGGAGAATGATAGCGGGCCAGCTATGCCTTAACCCTCTGATCTGACTGGTAAGTTACCAAATATCAAATTATATTTTTAAGTATTTTGTGCAATAAAGAGTATTCATTCACTCATTCAAATATTAAATGCATTTCTTAAAAACTAAGAAATATACATAAATTGACGTTCAAATGTGAAAACAGAATTGAAATTAGTTGAAAAATAAAATAGCTACAGGCAATCAGAAATTAGAACTGTAGGGAGAAACTGAAATAAGTTTTATGACGTCAGTGTTCCCTAGCGCCATACAAGCGGGTCCTGGCTGCATATAAAGGACTGTTTGCTAGAAAGGGACAGAGCATCCCCCCACTACTAACTTTAACCATTAATATAGCTGATGTTATTTCAGATATCGAAAAATTATAATAAGCTAGATGGTTCGAATTTGAGCTCAAATGTTTAGGACCATGGAACCCTTCCCACATCTAGAATGTTAAGGATCTGATGATGACCAGGAAAAAGTAAGCGGATATACACAACGGAAAGTCGGGAGTTTTTTAAATTATAAATTTAGTGTTATGTATTTTTCGTATCTTATGATAGGGCCGGGAATAACCCAGCGACACTTCGACCCTGGAGGATCTGTGCCTACCCCATTTTACACACTGGTCATCTCAGTGTGCAGGTTTCCTCACGATGTTTTCCTTCACCGTTAGAGCAGTCTGTAAATGTACGCAAGTCTTCGAAAAATACGAAAAACTCATTGGTACATGGCACTGAGTTATGTTAGATTTGGTTCATACTCACTGGGCCCCACGAGCCAGACGAAGTAAGCGACGCTGAGCACTCCCAACACCACCACCAGCAGGTCAATGGCGATGGCCGCGCCGTACGAGTACGTCACCAGGAACCAGTTCAGGTAGTCGTAGTACACCGACGCTGATGACTCGATCTGGTGAGGATAGAATAGTGTAGGAACACGCTATGTGAGGTGATATTACATCATGGAATGATGTAATATCAGTTGTATTGCTACAATCTCTAGGTGCCGGCTAGCAGGGTTCTAGGACAGTGTGCAGATGAAGTAATAGAAGGACTTGGTAATAGTAGATATTATATTCATCAGGAACAGAACAACACAATAGTAGAAAATAGGTAGTAGTAGGAGACAATTTTATAAAACGGATATACGTCCGTTCAGGACAAAATACAAAGAGAAAGTGAAAACAATGTAATTAATGGAACAATGGAATTTAGAAATGGAATGGGAATATGAATTTTGAAAATATAGATGAAGAAATGAAAATGCCAACACGAAATGAGGTGAGATAAACGCTAACGATGAGGTTGAAATTGATGGCGAGGAGGTTGATGGACGATGAAGTCGACAATAAAAAAGAAATCGTTACAATAAGAAAGGGAAAAGGGAAGATCTTCCACCAGGCGGGTGTCGTGCCTGGTGACCAGATGTCCTGGTCCAACTGTGGATGTTTGGAACTCGTATATACGCGAAGTCAGGAAAATTTCGATAGCGCGTTCTACACCGATGTGATCTAATCGTAGTGGCGCGTCGTGCGTCGCCACAATATAATATTATTTATTTTATTGCATTGAATTCTACATAGGATGGAAGTTTAGATTTATGTACGTATTTTTACCCACATCGTAACGGAGAGAGTTGAAGACCAGTTTCAACGACCAGAAAACTTTAATACTTAAGAGATTTTA
The DNA here is from genome assembly GCA_947369225.1 of Hofmannophila pseudospretella. NCBI lineage: Eukaryota > Metazoa > Arthropoda > Insecta > Lepidoptera > Oecophoridae > Hofmannophila > Hofmannophila pseudospretella. Next base: position 742,139 of record OX376333.1, read on the forward strand.
TGAGAAAGTCTGGCGCCTGGTGTCGTAAAAACATACCACAATTTTTTTAACACGTTTTTAAGTTTACTGTTGGAACCCGCACTAGGGCGACCCTGTGTCGCGGCGATACTTAAATACATTAACAATAAGTATTAATTAACTAATTAGGACTCGGTTGTAGATTACAGTTTACTATATACCTTCTTCTTCTTCAATTTAAGAGCTATGCTCTTGTCGGTGTAGTAAACGCCACTGTGTCCTGTCTAGGGCCCTTTCCTTGACCTCCTTATACGACGCAACGCCAGCCTTCTCTTTGATTTGATCGAAGTAGCTTATCCTCGGTCTTCCTCTTCCCCGCTTGCCTTCAACTTTTCCTTCTATAAGGTTTCTTATGTATTCGTCGTGTCGTATAAGGTGGCCCACCATATTTCCCCTTCTATTTTCAATAGCCTTTAAGATGTTTCTCTTTTCTTTTACTCTCGTCAGTACCTCTTCATTTGTCACTCTCTCTGTCCAGCTATATACCTATGTTATCCATATAAAATTAGGCCAATGAGTGAAATTTCATTAATAGGACATAAAACGCAAAGCGTTACGCAGATGGAGACACTAGCACACTCCGTAAACAGAAAAGCAAAACGAAACTTCATTTTTGAAGTATACACGTGCCTACACTTATTGAATGGTACGTCCAATGTACTGATGATGACCAGATCCTCAAGTTACCCGAGTCTCCAACTCCTGAGCCTCAGCCGCGTCCCGCACTAAGGGCAGGAGCATGTTCTGCATGACACCGCGTTGCAGGAAATCCACGTGGTCTTATCTCGACATACCTACAGTCCTACACGTGTGGTACACACTTGTTGAACGCTACGTCCAAGTATCTGATGACGGCCAATTCCCCAGCTACCTGAATCTCCAACTCTTAAGAATCGGCCTATTCTCTTTCCCCATACTATCATGAGATCCACTTCATCCAGCAGTTGTCTACTCTAAGAGACGATGATGACGAGATCCTAAAGTTACCTGCGTCTCCAGCTCCTGATCCTCAGCTGCGTCCCGCACTAATGGCAGGAGCATGTTCCCCGCGTTCTGCATGACGCCGCGTTGCAGGAAATCCACGTGGTCGTACCTCGTGTGGTAAACATGTCCCCACTTGTTGAATGCTATGTCTAGACCTGTACAGATACAGAATACGGTTTAAGACATTTATTTCACTAAAAAGGGATACAATCCAGTTAGCTTAGGGAAATACAAGATAAACTTATGGTCTCAATTTACATTGTCGCGGAATGGAATGGAAGCGAATTTTCGCAACGTAATTGTACATAGCATAATGAACTTTATGTCAATTGTGTAACATACAAACTAAATACGAGCCAAAAAAGAGGTCGCGCGTCTTCCGCGGAATCCTCGCGCATTCTGGAGAATTCCCCTCGCGGTAAAGCGTATTTAGTTTGATTGCTTTATTAGATATTGCAATAACTATCAATTATTTAAAAATGCTTGGTTTATTTAACAAAATGTCTTATGTCGTTGATTTGCATCTTGAACCTGGATGTTGTTAATCTAGATAGATAGATAGAAACACTGTATTGTACACAAATACAGGAAAAGTAAAAACTACAGGAATAGTAGCACGATATGTACCAGAGGCGGCCTTTATCGCGTAAAGCGATCTCTTCCAGGCAACTTCTGAAGTTAATTGGACATTAAAGAGATTAGCGACAGTGTAGTGTGAAGATAATGAAGAAGTATGTTCTTAATCAAGATGATTATTTATAATGCAGAGATATGTTGCTAATGGTAATTGCTGAGGTCGATTATCTAAAGCTGGCACGTACAACACATTCACACATTGCGTTTGTGAAGTGTCTGTGAATAAGCTCGCGGCATGACGTCACACTGCATACTCAATATGAAAATTCTGTCTCACTAAGAGTGACTTTTTTTTAAAATTTACTTCTAAACCCGCATTTGACCTCGATCTCGCCTGATGGTAAGCGACGATGAGGTCGACGATGGAGCATGCGGGTCCAGTAAATGCCTATTCACTCTGGCCTTGAAGATCACAAGGTTGTAGGTTTAGTTAAAACACAGACGCCGGCAGGCTGTTCCATTCCTTAGCCGTTCGCATAATGAACGAAGAAGCAAATCGCTTCGTACGAGCCGATGGGATATCAACAATATAAGGATGGAGCCCCTCCCCGCGCCTGGTAGTCCGAAGGCGGAATGGAGATGCTGGAATTAGGTCGTGCAATTCTGATGCGCACTCTCCGAAATGTATCCTATAAAATACCGATAGACAAGCAACCTTGCGCCGATGTTCCAGACTTTGCAGTCTAGCTTCCACCAGCGATTCGTCACCTATAAGGCGGTTAGCGCGTTTCTCCACTGAGTCAAGGGCAGCCAGTTGGTACTTAGCTGAGCCGTCCCACAGGTGGCAGCAGTACTCCATGCACGACCGGACTTGGGCTTGGTAAAGGTTTAAGAGCTGTCCCGGCGAAGTACCGCCTAACCTTACTCAGGATGCCCAATTTTTTGGCTGCGGTCTTAGCTTTTGACTCAATGGAGCGCCCAAAGTAAAGATTGGAAGTCAGATCCAACCCCAAAAGGCTAAGGTGGTCGGTAATCGGTACGGATACAGTGACTAAGATTGTTATTGTTTTGTTTTTACTACTATTAAGAAATAGTGTGATGTTTACAATTTTAAACCGGTTAACGCTCAGTCATCCGACCAACGCGCATAGCCCACCCAATTGCTACATACCGTATAATGAAATTGCATCGGTGTGAGTACGGTGAACGTGCCAGCTTTGGATAATCGACCTGTAATCAAGAAGTACGTTGCTAATCAAAAAGCCTTTACCGTGGAATTTTCCGAAGTCGCGCCAGATCCTGAAGTCCGTGTCTGATGGGACGATGCCGGTCGCGAACAGGAACTCCCCTACACTCTGGGCGTTGGGCCGGTTGGTGACGCGCTGGTATATGCTCAGTAGGCGAGTGTCGGTCACCTGGAATTGTTGTGGTCACTGGTTCATACCTTGACTATGTTATAAATAGCAGTTGTCAATAGAAAACCGGTTTTTCAAAAAAAGTTGTTCGTTATTATTTATTATTATAGTATTAGTTTGTAGGTAGTTATTAAATTAGTTCAAGCCAGTCTTCAAATAGACGTGTCTCTAGAAGGCCAAGCCTTTTATTGCGCTCCCGTTCCCGGTTCCAGGACCTTCCTAAGGGTTTCATAACAGTCGGTATTCATAAAACCAATTACCCTATTATGGCTCCTCTATACGATGGGCCATGATGGACGATTACAGACACGTACAGTAGACCACAAGCTATAGTATACCATCTGTCAAAAACTTTCGTTTAAATCCCAAGCTTATGTCTGTCCAATATGATACATTTCAGATTCTCAAATTTTGACGTTTTGGGTAGGTTGACCTGTGGTGGACTGTACGCATGATCGTGTGTAACCGGCCATCATCATCATCAGCCTATTAATGTCCCCACTGTTGGGGCACAGGCCTCCCCTTGCACAAGGGGGGTACGGGCCATGATCCACCGAGCGGGCCCAGTGCTGTGCGGTGGATTTCACACGCCTTCGAAAACTTTTAATTTCCTCAGTCATGCAGGTTTCCTCGCGATGTTTTCCTTCACCGTTAGAACAGTAAATATACGTAAGTCTTCAAAAAATACGAACTCATTTGTACGTGGCACTGCACAGTTTCAAACCCGGACCTCCCGCATGTGAGTCCGGTGTCCTAGCCACTGTGCCATAGACGCTCATGTAAATAAGTACATCTTTAATCAAATTAATCTCAAGGAAATGGAAAAATTAATATTAAATCATTATTTTTTTTTAAATCGTCAATTTTAATGCATCAAATAGCTACTTACAAAATACCATATTCAAATAAATTTTCATTCAAATTAATTTCAATTAAAGATAAAAATTTACTATAATTCAATTCATTCTACTTTTTAGCCAAAAAATTCCGTTCCGTATTATTCAATCCCCTTAACACCACCAGTAGTCTCACCAATGTTAAGTGGGTCCTAAATTAAGGCTAGCGACCACACACACACACACACACACACACACACACACACACACACACACACACACACACACACACACACACACACACACACACACACACACACACACACACACACACACACACAATACATACTATATTTTTTAAGAATAATAATGTTTTTCTTTCTTTACACAATAGAAGTCATACCTGAAAGACGATAGGCTTGCCGTTCATGCCGGCGGCATCAAGGTTGATGACGTTGGTAATTCCGCGCGCCCACGGGTGCTTAAGGAATGCGTGGCTAGCCTGTAAAACAAACGAGTATTGATCACTTGTTAGTAATTTTAAAGATATATCCGGAAGATTTTAAAAAAGTAGTATTGGCGAGAGAGGTGTTCTGTTCAATACTGTGGTATAAAAGTACTAAATGAAACTGTGGATAAAATATTTACTGAATTAAATATCTAAATACGACTGGTGCAGCACAGCGCAATGGCTGATGAAGAAGGTTCGAACAGCCTTTTAAAACCTAACAGACACTGACGTTTTAAAAAAGTCACGTAGAACCAGCCGGTCGCCAACATATTGTCTGAAATAAAACGCACCCTAAATGGGACGCCTTATAACATAAATAGGACACCCACGTAACCTAAATATGGTACCTTAACTTAGCGCTAACTTAAACAACAAATTACCTCATGATATAAGGGTGTTAGAGGGTAGACTCTTTAAAACTGTATTAATGAAATGGCTGCATGAAAATCATTTCTATAGTGTGAAGGAGTATCACGAACATTCACATTAGCACTAAAATTGACATTATTTTAATTTATATTCTTTGTAGGTACCTGACATTTTGTACGTCTTTTAACAGGCTGAATACTCTGACTTTAATATATTTTTAAGATCTTTTACTTTCTATACAGTATTCTGACAAATAAAGTATTTTGATTTGATTTTGATTTGATTTGAAATATTTTACTTAATATTTCGCGCCAAAATAAATTTTTAAAGTTATGAATAATTATGGACACATTTGTCTGATTTAATAAATAATTTAAATTAATTTAAATAGGACGCCTGTACCCTAAATAGTTCACCCACGTAACCTAAATACGACGCCCCGGTAATCTAAATAGGACGCCCCGGCAACCTAAATAGGACGCCTCGGCAACCTGAACAGGTCGCCCACGTAACCTAAATAAAACGCCCCGGCAACAAAATTAGGACACACCTGTAGCCCTACTAACACGCCCTTATGACCTATAACCCAGGTGTTACCTGCAGCGGGTTCTCCTCCGCGCCGTTGAACAGGAACACGACGTTGTGCCGCAACTTGCGCGTGCGCCGCGACAGTCTACTCAAAGTCTCCATCATCGCCGCGCAGAACACACCGTCGTCGGACGCGCCTGCAACCATTATACAGTAACATGATCCACCGAGCGGGCCAAATGCTGATTGGTGGATTTCACATATCTTCGGAAACTTTTCATTTCCTCAGACATGCAGGTTTCCTCACGATGTAAGATGTAAGTCTTCGAAAAAATCAGAAAAACTCATTGGTACATGGCATGATTTCGAACCTGGACCTTCCGCATGGAAGTCCGGCGTCCTAGCCTCTAGGCCACCGACGCTCTATAAACTAAATCATAATATACGGTAAACCTATAACTTGAAGAGGAAAATAAACCCACTCACCAACAGCATAAGGCACAGAGTCGTAGTGACAGTTGACGAGTAGCGTGGTGCCGATGGTCCCGTTGCTATGGAAACCGCTCTCCCCCTCCAGTAAGGCGAAGATATTGGACACATTCTGGTACACGTTCACGTGGGGTATGGAGAACGCGAGCCAGAAATCGTCTGGAAAAAAAACCAGGATGACATGATTATTAGAAAATACATAGAAGTTTCTTTTCAACACAAAATGACGAACTGACGAGTGAGTACTGAACTAAGTCTAGTTAATACAATTTACAAAACTTGCACCCGTCCAATCCTCACGTACGCAAGCGTGACATTCGCGCACTCTTGCCACATTCGCCGCCTTCAGGTTATCCAAAATAGGTTCATGCGTAGAGCAATCGGTGCTCCACGGTACCTACGTAACGTAGACCTCCATCACGATTTGGAACTCCCCACGATCGCTCAATACATGAAGTTAGCGTCTCGACGCTTCTTCGAGCAAGCTCCCCACCACCCAAACCCTCTAGTAGTAAGCGCCGCCGCTTATTCCACTAACGGTTTACCGACATCCCGTCGTCGACGTCGGCCTTGACACGTCCTAGACGACCCCGACGATGCCATCACGATCTCCATCGCGGAAGCCACTTCCCCACCCGATAGTAGTTCACACACAGCACCTACATACCGCCCGCGACGGCGCGGGCGGCGACCCGCTTCTGGCGCTTACACGCGCTATCGGCGTATTCCAGGCCGCTTCTCCCCGACCCCTCCCTCCCCAGCGACGTCCTAAGCCGAGGTCCGTACCCACCTGAGTGCCCTTAGGCAGTCGCTTCTAATAGTAATTTTTAATTCCTCCTCCAGGCTGGAGCGCACTTAGCGCTCGCCCCAAAAACCCCGGTGAAGCTGTAAAGGTCATTAGGATCAACAGCAATTATCAGTAAGGAAAAAAAACTGGTTAATTTCATTGTACCGACAATACAAAATATCAATATCAAACACTCACAATCCCCTTCTTATAAAACAAATGACAATAAATCTTATTGAAAATAATAAAGAACAAAACTTAAAAGTTACAAGCTTAAGCTGTGCGACTTAAATTTGAATTTTATTATAATAATTTGTATTTGATTTTTAGGTTTATTTTTGCTTATTTTTGATGACAACGAGGGCGGCGGGGGGTTTGAATGGTGATCACGTCAGCATAAAAAGTGATCAGCAGTTAATAACAATGATACTTGTTTATGAATTATAATGAAAGACTTGACAAAATCTGTATAAATTATAACAAAGCTCACGTAAGCGTATGGGGGTGGGGGGAAGAGGTTTGCTTACTTTCGCAGACTAGGGGGACGGGGGGGTTAAAAATAGAATAGCTAGAATTCTTCTTACTTAATACTTGAACGGCTTGAGAAGTAAATTTACCTGAAGCCATCTGCCAGTCCGTCCTGACGGGTAAAGTGGCCTGCGCGGCGACGGAGTCTATTAATTCCTTAAGATCGTAGCTCTTTTGCAGGTGGTACCGAGTGCCCGAGACCCTGGGCTCGTCTCCCAGGATTATATGGAGGTACCGCATCGCAGCTTCTTCGCTGAAAGTGTCTGTGTTCTGCGGAAGGAATGGCATATTGAGGTTAAAAATTCGCAAATGCAATTGACTATGACTACTAACAAACTCTTTGGCTCAGCGTTCATTTGAAGAGTGGAGGCGCAGCGACCTTCTTCGATAACAATTGAAACTAAACCTTCATCATCATCATCAGCAGCAGCAGCAGCCTATTAATGTCCCCACTGTTGGGACACAGGCCTCCCCTTGCACAAGGAAGTATGGCCATGATCCACCGAGAAGGCCCAGTGCTGATTGGTGGATTTCACATACCTTCGGAAACTTTTCATTTTCTCAGACATGCAAGGTTTCCTCACGATGTTTTCCTTCACCGCTAGAGCAGTCGGTAAATGTACGTAAGTCTTCGAAAAAATCTGAAAAACTCATTGGTACATGGCATTCAGCATTGCATGTTTTATTAACTCGCAGGAACTTTATTTATTTTTGCCTATATCTCACACAGAAAACGTTATAATAGCGCGCACCAAAACAGTACAGCGCCATCTATGGGCATATTACAGCAATCAATGGTTTTGAGAACCGTAACAGCCCGGCTGGTTTGCTCTCCAAGATACCTACGCCTTCGGGTAGTGAAGTAAAAAAATATATATTAATTGATGCAGACAGTATCTTCTACATTTCCTTCCACACTAGGATACCCTTTGTTGTGACGGCCAGTCTCTTCCGATATATCTATATTATGATGACATAATAAGGTTATGCAATTAATTAAATAATTATGAATGCGTGTATAAAAAAGCACAACTCACATCTCTGGAGACATCCAACTCGTTGATGACCCTCGGCATGTCATCCTCCACCAGTTGCGTCAGGTATCCGAGTAGCAGGTACACGCCCACCACTATCACCAGGAGGGCACATGGTACCTGGTGGTGGTACATGGTTACTATGGTAAGTAAAGCGTTACCTGAGCGAAATTAGCGCCGCCAATCGAAAAAAATTCATATCAAATAATTATGGCATTAAAAAAAATGGTTTATAGGATTATTTCACGAATGAAGAAGAAATGTTTAAGAAGAGTTATGTATTCTCATATTGAAACAATAAGAAACGAAAAGCGAATCTGTCAAAAGTACTGTACTTGCTATATTCTGGTGTTTACAGTGATAAATAAACATTTACTACTACTACTACTACTCCGCTGGCGCAGCGACCCGAAGTGGATCTTGACCTCCGATACCAAAGAGCGCCATCGCTCTCTCCTGCGCAGTCTCGAGCCAGTCAGGCGCCCGGAGCTCCCGCAGATCCTTCTCCACTTCATCGCGCCAGCGGTATCTGGGACGTCCGACCGGACGTCGTCCGTTAGGGCGTCCCACATACGCTCGTTTAACTGCCCGATCCTCCCCCATCCTAGTGATGTGTCCGAGCCATCGGAGTCGAGCCGCTTTCGTCTCTCCTATGATGTTCGGCTCGTTCACCATCTCTTCCATCTCCCTATTCTTTCTCATCCTCCACCCTCCATCTTCCTTCTTGGCTGGTCCCAGAATCTTCCTCAATATCCTCCTCTCGGTCACCAAGAGTCTGTTTTCTTCCTTCAAGGTGTGTCCAAATCTCGCATCCATACAAACATCAAAACAAACATTTACAATTTCAATTTCAAAAGTGGTCAATTTTTACAGACTTTCGTTTCTTATAGTTTCACTACGAGGATACTAAAATACTACTAAAAAAAAAATATCTTCATTCATAGAATAATCCTGTAAACAATTTTTTAAAATGCCTCAATTGTTTTTTTTTCAAATTGGCGGCGCTGGTGTCGGTCATGCAGCCCCCTTTTTGTCATCGAAACTACATTGGTCAACATAATTTTTTTAATATATTTTTTCTTCTTTTTTTAATGATTAATTTCCATACAATCTTGGCGATTTCAGTGAAGAGCAGGGAGAAAGATTTTAAAAAAGTAGAACTAATTTTAACATTAAAACAGTATTATTTTTAGTAATCAGTACCTCAGAGATATACCCTATAATAGCGTTGACCAGTGTAATCAATAAAAAAAATACCTACTATCCCATAAACATTTATTTTCTTTTAGATGCCTTTGCCCAACCCAATCCAAGCGAGTTTTCATAGCTAACTCCATAACACAGATCAACACAGGGTTTTTAGTCCCGCTTTCCAGCCAATTTCAGGCTAACATAACATATGTTAGCCTGAAATTGGCTGGAAAGCGTATGAGTCCTCTGGGGGTAGCCTACCCGAAACCAGAGGACTATAGGCTCCTTCCTGTAAGCTGTATAGCGTCCTTGATGCAAAGCAAAGGAACAGGAAGGAGACTAAGGTAAGGGGTGAGCACTAAAGATCCCTGAGGGTCGAAGTGCCGCTGGGGTTATCCCTGGCCCCCTGTCATAAGATAAGAATAAGATAGCCTGAAATTCCAGAAGTCCATGGAAAAATTCAAGACAGTGCTTAAGTAGCCAGAACGTTCCCTCCACCTATATTTTCCGAACAAATTCTAGAAACTAGTTCAGGATTTACTACTTAATCACTGTCTTTGAGAAGCGATTTGTCAAGACAAGACAAACCCCTTAGAATACACCAAGATAAGACATACCCATAGTTCGCACACACAAGTAGGTATTTGATAACACACAATAAATAATAACAGATGGGAGCTTCCGTCAGTTCGTAGTAGCTTCGCCGCGCGCCGTGACCGATAAAGTTTAGGGACAAATGTAGCCGAATTTTGCACGCGCAATCTTAACGTCATATAATGAACCGGCAGATAGTAATATTTACAGTAGCCTGTGTAAAAACAATACTTAGTTCGATTTATTTGTTAATTATTATTAACTTCCGTAAATTACAGTATTTGTCGCACATCACTAGACACGGCTAACTTTTTGAAATTCAATAAACTCTGTTCGGATTTTAGACTAAAATATTTTAGATAAATATCATAAATGTAACTTAGTTAAGGCTTTTTGTCAGATTTGAAAAATTCATTTATTATAAATTTATTATTATTATAAAAAATATTTATTTGTAATTTAGTAAATTTTCATGGGTGAAGTAAAATATAAATAATAAAATAATTAACTTAGCGCACAGGTGCATTACTTGACCGTGATTTTCAAGCAAAAGCGAATTCTATTCACTAAAATAATGAGAATACAGTAGCATTATTTATTTTGTCCAGGAAAATCGTTTTAAAAATAGTGTTTATACACAAAATTACATTTTAGGAGTACTTACTCATATGATGGTTACTATATGTATACATTTTCTTCAATTTATTGTACTCTCAGCGCGACCCTGTATTTTAGCTAATTATTTTAGAGAGAGACGCGTAGTACAATCGACCACAAGAGTATACCATCTGTCAAAAACCTTCGATTAAATCTCAACATTATGCCTGCGCAATATGATACATTTCAGATTCTCAAATTTTGACGTTTTGGGTATGTTGACCTGTGTTCGACTGTACGATGGATTGCGCCGCGCTAGATTTGTCCTCGGCTAAAGACGATCCCACCCGTACGAGAAACGGGGCCGGTACCTACGTCGTGCGGCGAACGCTACCAATCTACTATGATAGGTGCAGAGATTCCTTTCTGAACTTACTTATTCATTACCAAACACCCTTTATCTTGTTTAAACGGATAAGCATAAAGCAATAAATTTAAATCCTAAAGAAACCGAAACTGAAGTAAGTATTAGGAAAGATAACAATGATATTACAAAATCACGTGATGTTCTGATTACGGAACTGAAATTTAATAGAAATAATGTGATTAAATTGAAGAAACCGAATGAATTGAAATTAAAGAATAAGAAAGACTATAAAATGAAAGAAAAAATGAAATTAAATGCTTAAAAAATATATCGATATTAGAAGTCATCGAGAAATTATAAGAAACAAATTAGTATCCGTAGAATGAAAACGAATATCATTAGAAACATATCAGTATCACAAATGAATGTAATTCGAAACAAATGAATATACTTAATTAGAAACAAATGAATATACTTAATTAGAAACAAATGAATATACTTAATTAGAAACAAATTAATATCAGTAGAAACAAATTAATGTCATTAGAAATTAATATGAAACTTGTTAGAAAAAAATGGATAATGGAATATTCAAATGAATACAACTCAAATTACAAGATTCTTACTGAATATCGTTTGGATATCTACATTTCGTATTCCAGACGGTCACCAAACAGCAGTTCTTCTTCAAAGTTGTATTCCTCATTACTGAGGGTCGTGATCATTCTAAGGAATTAATCACATAGAAGGACTCTCGTGGCAGATTTAATGGGGTGGTTATCCATTGCCTTCACCATTTCACACACTGGTTATCTCAGTGTGCAGGTTTCCTCACGATGTTTTCCTTCACCGTCAGAGCGGTCGGTAAATTTACGTAAGTCTTTCGAATAAACCGAAAAACTCATTGGTACATGACATTGCATGGTTTCGCACTCGGACCTCCCGCACGGGAGTCTGAAGGCCTAGCCACGACGCCACCGACGCTCTAGTAGCAGTTAAGCAGTCTAATATAGTTGGAGTAACTTAGTTTGTCAACGGCTGAAACGGGCTTTATTTTTAAATGTTGTGCTGAATATTATTTCTTGAGCAAAATGTTTTGTTTTAGAAATAGCCCGGTCGCAAATATTACATTATATGTTTTTATTTATTTATTTGTAAAGTATTATGTATGAGCCTTCAATACTCATATTCATACTCATTTATTAAAACCACCGGAGCACCAGGAACTCTTGGTTACGTCATGCTTTTTACAAATTTAAAATTCAAACACAATTCATGTTAACTATAAACACAACTGGACAGGAGCGAACAGACCAACCGATTTACAGTTAAAAATTTAGCAAGAAAATTAATATTGTAGCAGCTGTAAAGGGGATTTGTCATGTTCCCCACGATCGCTCAATACATGAAGTTAGCGTCTCAACGCTTCTTCGAGCAAGCTCCCCACCACCCAAACCCTCTAGTAGTAAGCCGCTTATTCCACTAACGGTTTACCGACATCCCGTCGATGACGTCGGCCTAGGCACGTCCTAGACGACCCCGACGACGCCATCACGATCTCCATCGCGGAAGCCACTTCCCCAACCGATAGTAGTTCACACACAGCACCTACATACCGCCCGCGCCGGCGTGGGCGGCGACCCGCTTCTGGCGCTTACACGCGCTATCGGCGTATTCCAGGCCGCTTCTCCCCGACCCCTCCCTCCCCAGCGACGTCCTAAGCCGAGGTCCGTACCCACCTGGGTGCCCTTAGGCAGTCGCTTCTTATAGTAGTTTGTAAGTCCTCTAGGCTGGAGCGCATTTAGCGTAAAGGTCATTAGGACCAGCTATTATCAGTACGAAAAAAAAAGGTACATCGTCGTACAAATAATAATTATATTCATCTTCAATTCTAGTTGTAGGTACTTAAATTAGAAAAACGTTGAGTTTTTTTTCTGCATGCTGCATTATTTAACCATTTATTATTTGATTTTTCAACCCTTTTTATTTATGTATTTAGTTGAAATAAAAATTTTGATTTTTTTTTATCTTCAAACGTTGAAACGATAAGCATAAGGGCTCCACCACACTTATCGATTTCCTGATAATGCCCGTGCTACACGGTAGATAAAAGAATCGGGTTCAAACGCTATCACTGTACGTTTAGTGATAAGGTTTTCAGAAAGCAATAGTTCACTTCCTCATGAAGCGGAACTGTTGCTATCAAGGTAAAGTGACTATACACTCAGTTATTTTTTAATTTGTAACGGAGAATTACTAGGAATTTATAACAGTATTTTATTTACTTAATTGGATTATAATAATATGGCATGGTTAATAATATTCCATGATTGAGTTTTGTTAAAAGTAAAAAAATTTTTTTTAATATATTCCAAATACATTTAGTATTCAGATAATTTTAACTCTACCACCGCTTCGTAAGGTGCTGTAGCTGAAAGGAAAGAAGCGGCGCAAGAAACTTTCAGCAGCACGTCGTTTGAAATAAATATATCTTACAATAATTATGAATACAATCACATACACAATGTGCAGAGCTGGAGCTGGGTTTAGGAGCAAGCCTCTTTATCATTTAAGTAGTTATTTATTTTATAATAACCCTTTTTACATAAGGTCTGATGTGGGACAACCCAAAACGGACTTCACAATCTTATAAACTAAAAAAATTGTCCCAAAAAGCTAAAAAAACAGCTCCAATACTAAAAACATCCCGAATAGAACGACACAACAAGAAAACCCCATTTAAATACAAATTTTTACTCACTGATTTAACAGGTTCATATAAATGTGTCCCTTTCCTAGTGACCTCGTAAAACACCTAGAATTTACAAATAAACAATATAAATCAACTACAATTCGTGGCAGAGAGTGTCCGTCGCCTCAGGGAGAGGGGCTGTGACCCTCGCTCCGGGTCGTACCTGGTGCAAAGGTTGGCCGTAGCGATACAGCGCGGTAACGCCGCGAGCGTTATGGGCACCTTTGCACCGGGGACGACAAGGGGCGGGCTATTTGACTGACTATAATTATTTCATTATTGGAATATTATTATTATTATGTTAAGTTGACATTATTTGTAATTTTATTTTAATAAATTTTTTTTTAAACCAACTACTTAAAGATAAAAATAATAAAATTTCAATTTAGTGTATGTTTTGAGGAACCAAATTTAATCAATAAATTAATCATATTTTTTTTGTAAGAGCTTTTTTGTAGAAAACCCGACGGTCCCCTGATGGTAAGGAGTCACCGACCATGAGCACTAGAAACGTCGCTGATCCTCTGCTGACCTTGGAAAGAGAGACCGCCCAATTATTTCCAACTTTTTCCTATTCTCTGGTTTCCTAAAGTTGAATCCTTATGAATGTTCTCACCGGTGATTCATGTTTCTTTGAACAATTACACATGATAATATGACGAATTAATTGACTAGTAACAACCAACATTTTTCATTAAACTTGCGATCACTTTTCATCATCATCATCATCATGATCACTTTTAATCATTAGAAAAAGCCTGGTTAATAATGATACATTCATAGGAATGAAAATGGTTGGTTGTATCCGTCCGGTATCCGTGGTCAGATCGCTTAGTTAGATCAATCTGACCACGGCTACTGTTTTGTGTCCCTGGTCAGATTGATTCAATTTAGGTGTCCGTAGGTAGATCGGTATCCGTGGTCAGACCGCATAGGTAGTTAAATCAATCTAACCACTGCTACTGGTTCGTTATTTTTGGATCTAGGATCCATAGTTAGATCTAAACTGCTAAATATAATTGAAATGTAAATTATATATTGCGTTTACAAATTTAATTGAAATACAATAAAAATGCATTCTAACTTGTAATGCAAGTTTTGTTTCATTAATCGTCTGTTCGCACCAGAACAATGTACGTGTATCCGAATGTATTCCTGCTCCTGGCATAGATAACAAAATGATTGGGCCTGTTAAAACCTAGCCACCGATAGTGGAGCACGCGTTTTAGTTAAAATCTATAAACCAGTCTATAATCTGGAACTGCAGTGCGCGTTACAGCATCAAATGTATATCTTATCGTATACTTCAATAAAGTGTGTTATAAAATCAAGTTTCTGTTTCCTTGCCGGTCGCTTGATACCGGCGAACCTACACCCTGTGTGAGGAACATCGTCATTAATTAACATTTTACAAAGATTCCATCCTCAATCATTCTAAAAAATGGCCCAAAGTATGACTGTCATTTAACATCATTTATCAAATATAAAATCTGCTACATACTCGTAGCAAAACTACAGCTTTAAATCTCCTTAGTGAGATCCGGAGGAAGTAGCAATCTGACTATGGATACCTATTGTAATCACGGATACATTTAATTTATAATCTGACCAGGGACACAAAATAGTAGCCGTGGTCAGATTGATCTAACTAAGCGATCTGACCACGGATACCGGACGGTTGTTTCAATAATGTCAGAAGGAATAAAACTAACGTGTGTCAATTCTCAGTTGATATGCAAGCATTGTCTATGTTTACATAACACTTGTGTTTAATATAACAAGTGTTATGTAGCTTTAAGCCAACTGGCTGCCCTTGACTCAGTGGAGAAACGCGCTAAGCTCACCTATAAGGCGACGAATCGCTGGTGGAGGCTAGACTGCAAAGTCTGGAACGTCGGCGCAAGGTTGCCTGTCTATCGGTATTTTATAGGATACATTTTGGAGAGTGCGCATCAGAATTGCACGACCTAATTCCAGCATCTCCATTCCGCCTTCGGACTACCAGGCGCGGGGAGGGGTTCCATCCTTATGTTGTTGATATCCCATCTGCTCGTACGAAGCGATTTGCTTCTTCGTTCATTATGCGAACGGCTAAGGAATGGAACAGCCTGCCGGCGTCTGTATTTCCCGAAACCTACAACCTTGGGATATTCAAGGCCAGAGTGAATAGGCATTTACTGGACCCGCATGCTCCATCGTCGACCTCATCGTCGCTTACCATCAGGCGAGATCGAGGTCAAATGCGGGTTTAGTTATACATAAAAAAATAAATTATAACAGTCTGGATGATAGATCGATAACTGAAGCATATAATATAAGCAAATGAAAGAAAATGGTGACTAAACATGAAAACAGTTTAGTAAATGGTGACTAAACATGAAAACAGTTTTGTAAATGGTGACTAAACATGAAAACAGTTTAGTAAATTAGTAGAATAATGTGAGGAATACAGAATATTACAAACAGATGAGTATGTATGAATCTGGTATGAATGCAAAAATAATAAAAAATCTTTAAAAATGTGTACTTAACTAGTAAATAAGAAGTGGGAAAAGTATTGAAGATGAGTTTAAGGATGATAATAGTGAAAGTGAAGTTACAAAGAAAGAAAAATCTAAATCTTTCTTTATATCTTCACTTTCACTATCCATCTATTTTTCTTTCCATCTCTTTGTATCTTTAAAAAAAAGATAATAATGAAATTGAATATAATAAAAAGATAGATTTGAAGAAGATAATATTTAGCGAGAGAAGAATACAAAGATGGATTTAGAAAAGATAATCTTCTTCTTCTAAGTCGTTTTTCCTCGTTGCTGAGGGTCGTGATCATTCTAAGGAATTAATCACATAGAACGACTCTCGTGGCAGATTTAATGGGGTGGTTTGCCATTGCCTTCCCCATTTCACACACTAACCAGTGTGCAGGTTTCCTCACAATGTTTTCCTTCACCATCAGAACAGTCGGTAAATGTACGTAAGTCTTTAGAAAAAACCGAAAAACTCATTGGTACATGGCATTGCCTAGTTTCGAACTCGGACCTCCCGCATGGGAGTCCGACGTCCTAGCCACGACGACACCGACGAGAAAAAATAATAGTGAATGTGAATACAAAGATGGATTTGAGACCACGGCCGATGAGGCCAGTGCAGGTAGTAGAGACCGATATTTACTTATACATTCTAACTACAGTTGTTAAGTGATTATAATTTGAATATTGTTTGGTTTAATAAATATTATGTATTTTTTTTTGGATTTGAAGAAGTTATAGTGAAAGTAAAGGACATACAACAACATATAGTATTAATAAATGAGGATGTTAACCCGTTGCCAGGGCTTTTCGTCTCGGCCGCCGTCGTATTCCGCGGTCGGGACGCCAGTGTAAGTGTGATCGCGATTCTGCAAATATACAAAAATATATATTTTGGAAACGAGAAGCAGTAAACCAATTCTATATAACGTACTACTACTAATTACTAACGTAAGAATAATGATGTTACTAATATTTAGAAACTAGAGAAGCAAAGAAAGAAAGAAAGAAAGAAAGAAGAAAGAATAACACTATTGCCAAAAAGAAGAATAATAATTTTTCTACAAATATTCAGCATATCAGTGGAAAAGACAAAATCGTTGCAGATACTCTATGTATATTTCGCAAAAGGGGGGAAAGTCAAAGATGTCATCCGACGGAACTCTACTCGAACCCGTAGTAGTTTCTAAATATGTATTTGTAAAATGTATAACATACTCATATGCTGCCAGACTAGTGATGCAAAAAACGGTTTTTTTCTGTCTTGAAAAAACCGTTTTTTTTCTGGCACATGTTTTTTTTTTCATAAGTTACTAAAGCTTAAAGTTCTAAGGCCATTATCGTTTAATATGCTTTTGGAGTTTATGTTACATACCAATCTTAGTTTTTAAAACCACTATAGGTATTTTTCTGTTATATTTCGTCGAAGAAGATACAGTTCTGGCAGAACTTGCAAATTATATTGCAAAAGGTTTTTTTTTTAAAAACGTTTCTTTGGTCTTCAGTGAACAAACTTACTCCTATAGCTTGGTGGGCAGGACTTTGCAAATCGACTGCCTTATCAAAAGTAGCCATCAGAATTCTAACCCTTCCAACTACATCGGCAGCAGTTGAGAGAACATTTAGCACTTACAGTGATATTCATTCTAAAAAACGGAATACACTGACAAATGACAGGGCTAGCAAAATTGTGTATATTGCTCACAATTTAAAATTGCAATGTCAAAATCTTTTACCTACTATTGTAGAAGTACAAGAAAAACCAGGAATAGAAAATGTAATCGATTTAGAGGAGACAGAAGATGAAACAGAAAATTCCGACACCGACCGAACTAGTGTTAGTAGTGAGCGTGACACTGACCAAGAGACAGAATAACATTTTGTTACGAACATTTATCGATGTTATTACGATTTTGTTTATGTAAGACGTTATATTATGACTAAGATTTATAAACATATGTAAAGTTTAAGTTCCATCAATAAAACAACAATTTTCAAAATATTGTTTTTCTGAAAAAAAACCAAATTTAGAAAAAAAAAAACGGTGCCAGGTTTTTATGTTTTTTTTTTATTTTCATGTTTTTTTTTCATAAAAGTTGAAAAAAAACAATGGTTTTTTTCAATTCACAGCCCTATGCCAGACTACTCAGTTAAAACCTGATTTTGTTTGAGCTATCTAAACTCCTAACTTATCGGCATTATAGGTAAACTGCCATGGGGTGGAAGGGGGATGGATAACGTAACCTAGAAGCGATCGCCTCAGCACCCTTATCCCACACCACGCAGCTACCCAAGACTTATACTTTAATACTTTATTTGTGCACACATGATATACAATTCAAACATAAACAAGAAAAATACGTACAGTGGAAGTCAAATCAAATCAAACCTTTTTATTGTAAGTACATTTTTACAACGTCATTTTATTAGAATTTCAATAAATATTTGGGAAAGTTATTCATATATAAATAAAATAAAAGGGTGAAAAAAAAAAGCGAGCGGGATTTGAAAGGCACAGTAGTGGTATAGATCCTAATGTAAAGGATCGCTTGGGGTGGTACCACCCTCTTATCTATTTCTACCGTGAAGCAGAGATGCTTGCATTGCTGTGTTTCGGTTTGAAGGGGTAAGAGAGCCAGCGTAATTTCCGGGACATGAGGCAATCCATCTTAGTCCTCAAGGTTAGCAGAGCATCGGAAAACTATCTAATATTAATACAGTGAGGTGAGATGTCTATGGGCGACGGTGACCACTTACCATCAGGTGGTCAGTTTTCTCGTCTGCTCTCCTTATTTAATAATAAAAAATAATAAAATAGTTTCATGAATGAAATTCTTGATAAAAAAATAATCCTACACAGTACCTATAAGCATCAAAATCGTCATCTGTCCCCTTAATCCATCGCTTTTGGTTTTCCGTAGGATTTTAATAATAAATAAAACAGATAAATAATGATTATGAATGTAAAAGTTGATAACACTATGTTTACATTGAGGAAACTAATCCAATACAAAACCGTTTAACGATAAATTGTAATATATAATTGTCCGCAAAATGCTATAAGAAATTAAATTTAATCCTTATAATCTTAATAGAATTATTATAATCTTGTTCCCAACCAATTTATTGTACCCAAATACAGGGTACGACCAGTTTCCCAAATCGTCTAGAATGAACCGAAAACTTTCATATTCTTAAAAATGATTCCTAATCCGAAATTAAATTAGAACGACTGGGCAACATTTGAGGACGAAAGAAACGTATTAAAGATATGTATGGACGAATGAACACGACATCGTTACATGCGAGAGATCTTCAGGCAGGCATAAGTTTAAGTAAAGAAGAAGAAAAAGGATTAAAAAAAAGAATTCCATTTCTAACTTTGGCTATTTGTATCACAAGTTTTCTAAATTAGTATGCTGTGTGGTGCCGGCCCTAAAGAATAGCACCACCCCAAGTCTTCCCGTGGGTGTCGTACGAGGCGACTGCGGATCTAAGTGGATACCATTTTACAGCAAGTAGACGGCGGTAGGCTCGCCACCTATCACGTTTGTCCACCAAATCTTACGGCAATAACTTGAGATTGAAGGTGGTTCTTGTCTATCCCCTTGGCGATTATGGATGTGAGGGTTTATGTATTTATTTCTAAACTAGCAAACACATTTTTTGTTCCCCAAGATTGCTGCTTTGCGGCAAAAATAGGTAAAAAGGTACTACCTTTCCTACATAGCCCGACTCTGCACCACGGATCATATCATAAACACCAGAATACGTAAAGTTGTAAAGTACAGGAAAGAAAGTTGGTAGAAAACTAAAGCTTCTTATTATCTACCGTAACTTTGACTGATAACGGCTTTGCATTTATCGGCAATCCTTTGATAAATAAGCCGTTTCTTATAATAATCCGTCTGGAAAAGTTTATCCTTATCGTTTTCAAAACAAAATTAACTTGCATTATGCGATCGTACGCAAGAAGACCGCCTCCTTGCTGCACAGAGTGGAGGGCGGTAGCAATGGCATTCTGAAGATGATAGCGGGCAAGTTTGATTGTTGATCGGGTTCGGGTAGGTGCCCGATGAACGCACGAACTCTCTGTCCCACATCCCACATGTCTGCCTAAAGTGTTCTTTGTAAATAATTACTAACATAGTCTTAAGTACCTGCATTGTTACTAACAGAAATTGAACCCTGTTGTTCCGAGGAATACATTTTTTTTATTATGTTAGATTGTATCATCCAGAAGTCATCCAATAGCATCATCTTCGAGGGAAGAGCCCTTCCCTCTGGATAATTTTTAAGAAAAATGTTGAGTCCCTTCTTCAGGAATTCTATGATAAGAGGGTCCCTCGAACATTCTGTGTCATCATTAATAAAATAACAACAATCACTGTTAACTTGGCAACATCGAGGCGTATACACACTTTCGTAGACAAGCATCAATCAACCGTACGTATGGGCACAGTGTTCGCCGAACACAGTATTTGACAATTGAAGACACATCAAGCCATACTCTAAAGAACCCTGTCCCAATAAGTTTTTGACATTTGACATGAATTCTTGACATTCGTATGAATGTGTCAAAAAGTAAATAGCCTGATGCATGTGTTAGATTTAAAACATCACGTATCATGTAGAGCAATAATAAAATATATAAAATAATATTTGAATCGTAAATTATTGTCAAGACGACATGATACTACACTATTGTATAGACACTACTAATTTTAATTATAATTCCACCATAGTTACACTACACATAGCTACACGATAGTTTCATGTTATAATTGGATCATCTCAGAACGGCAAATGGACTAAGGTCAGTCTAGTTACTAACCTTCTCACAATAGCTGTAATAATGCGATAATAAGAACTACCTACGTGATATGTTTGGTACTGGTTATTCGTAGTAGGTAATAGTAACCTCAGGTTTAGTGAATTACCTACTGGTGTCATACGAGGCGACTAAGGATTTTAATGGATACTATTCTAAGTACACCTAGTAGACGGTGGTAGGCTTTTGTCCACCAAATCTTAGGGCGAAAACTGAGATCTACCCCCTCAAGGATTATGGACGTGATAGTTATGCTATGCCTATTATTTCCGCAAGGTAACATTTAATTCTATCGTCACTAGTTTATTACTAATTGCGGATATCTGTAACATATTGCTGATAAAATGTTAGCCGTAAATCATTTGAAGCCGTTTCCGTCATATATGTTATGAATGAACCTATTCATGGTGAAAATATAATACTTAATTATTTTATTTAATTACATAATGTTTATGGAATAATAAACCAGTAAAGTTAATAATTTGACCCATAAAATACCAAATCTAAATAAATTTTAATTAAATGAATAAATAATGTATTTATGAAAACTATTTATATTATAGTCATAATCAGTGATCGGAGTAGGTAGAGCTCTTTCGGGTCAATGTCCTCCAAGGTTATATTAATATGGATATGATTTCGGGATCCCGTTTTAAGTTATCGAGCAAATGTTGTAAATTACTTTTATAAACCTCGCCCTTACTCGGCGGATTACGATTTTTTTTAAATTGTGAACTTACGAAGAAGTTAAAACACTACCACTAGCGCCATGAATCTTAAAAAAAATATTTCGCCACCAATCTTAAATGTGTATCAAAACAAATATAACGTTAAAAATCTAAATAATATATTTATTCAATCCCGGAAATCCCGGGATTATTGGGCATACTTATCCATATTATGACCGTATGTGGCAAGTACCAAAAACAGCCCTACCTACTCCGATCACTGGTCATAATATTTCGTTACCTACATCTATTTTTGTTGTTTTCTACCTAAGATAGATATAATGTTAAGTAACATAATGAAAATTTATAATTGGCAAATGTTATAGTAATATTTTATTATTTTTATAAGGTCTGAAAATGCTGTAAATTTAAGTAAATAAATAAAATAAAAAATATTTGTTAATGTGGGTACAATCAAATTAGAACTTCCCGGCTACTAAACTAGCTTACGCTGTATCTTAGCAGCTGGGTCCTTCCCTTACAAAATCATTTCTAATGAATAATCTAATTAATACAAACAGTTATGCAATACATTACATAGCAGACGTACTTTTAGACAAAAGTACAATGTAATTCATTTTCATAAGTACATCATCATCATCAGCCTATTAATGTATGTAGATATGAGCATAAATAGATTATTATTAACATCTGGTTTTCAGGTCATGTCAAAAGGTAAACTGCACAACGGGCGCGGCAAGAGGGGTGCGGGGCGAAACGACAGAGGGCGAGCGGGAGGAAATGCGGTTTATATGATTATCTAATAAAATTGAATTTCGATTTATGTCACTATAGTTTTTCATGGTAGCTAAGAACGGTATAACTCAAAACATACACCAATAACGTCATAAGATGATAACTCATAAAATGATAATAAAGAATAAATTTTCCAGTCAAATTCTTTCTCTTACCTTCGACGCCATCGTATTTTTCCTATGAACCAACTTCGTATCACCTTCAGCCCCCATATTTAAACAAATAATATTAAAAATAAATAAATTAAAACACAAGAAACATGTATACCACTAATTTAAGGAGAACGAAAAAGAACTGCCGTTATTTATAAGAACTTTTATTGGCCATAAAACATTATCAAAAGATATTGACGCCATTTATGACCCCATATCAGATCAGCACTTGATACCTTAAGCTGGCTAAACCATTTTTTTGTCTTTGTCTTTTGTAAACGTGGAGACAAGGAGGTTAAAATTAAAAATAACGAAAGATAAAATGGATAAAGTGCATTATGTACTTTCCGATTCAGAAATGACAATGACCGTCGTGTTTACTATATTTAAGTTTGATAATTAATAATGTGATTGATAACCTTTGGGAAGTCTTAAACCTATAATAAATCATCAGTTAATCAAGCCACTGCGGATTCTTTACGGCTAACCTACAGCTAAATCCCGCGTTTGCCCCCAATCGCACCTGGTGGCACGCGGGCTTAGTAAGTACTGGCTCTTCTACAGGGTCTTCAACCAACGTCAACCCGGCAAGACGTGATGGGCCAGCTCATGCCGAACTAGAATAACTAAATGACCTCAGTAAAAACCTCTTGGTTTTCGAGCTATTGGAAATTTTCAAAATTCGGGAAAATTTCTGCCTCCAGTAACTGTTTCGAATGTAGAAATTTTATAATTGTTTTTTTTTTCTTAAATACTTATACTCTAATACTCTTAATTAATATTTTATTTTGTGTGTTATTCGTCTTCTGGTTACCCGCAGCTCAGAAAAAATACAGCTCTTCAATTAAATTAACCTTAAAAACCGAGTATTATATACTAGTAATTTAATTTATAAACATTATCTTATCTTTGGATGGGGGCCGGGGACAGCGACACTTCGACCCATGGGGATCTTTTGTGTTCCACCCCTTGTACCTATCCCTTGACCACATCACCGAATATGTCATGCATGAGCAAGACTATGCGTCTCAGTGGGAGGGATTTGAATTCCCTTGGGTCCGGATAGGCAGAGCCTAGCAGACACATCCTTTTTGCCGCGAAAGCGTCACATTCACATAGGAGATATGAAACGGTCTCCAGTTGTTCACCACAGGCTCTGCAAGATGTGCTGTCGCCAGCTTCATCTTGTGTAGGTGGGCATTGGTGCTAAAGTGTCCGGTGAAGGCACCGACCAGTAGACGCACTTGACGTCTATTCAGCCCCCAGATCTTGTTGTTCCAGCCTGTGACTTTGTCCCCAATGAATTTCTTAGAGTGTTCTAACCCCTTTAGGGTTAGAACACTCATGTTTGTGCCTATGGGTACTGTACTTCTTTAATTATGTTTTGATAAAATTATTACTGTTTTGATAAAATTAAAATTATTATAAGCCTTAAAATCACGTACACCGTACACACTGTTAATTACAATAAGTTTATCCTGTATTTCCCTAAGCAAAGTGGATTGTATCCTTTTTTAGTGAAATAAATATCTTAAACCGTAACAGTAATACCACAAAGGACGTTGCTTCTAAACGTAATCAAAGATTTTTTCATTACGGTTACGGATATCTCATAGAAAAATAATATCTTCCCTGGTTAAAGTTTACACAGCCCAACTTTGACCGACAATGCTGTAAAAAAATGTACTAACCTAACACTGTCAGAACACATCAACGCTGAAGCGCAGACATTTAACGACAAGACTTATAGAAGGGTCGCTAGCCAGGACCTTGAAGGGGTTCTTCCACCAGCAAGTTACTCGGATTCGCCTCGTACGACACGCTTATCTAGTGGTGGTAGAAATATTCTAAATCCGTCGCGTACACGGAAGAAAATGTTTCCCAAATAACTATTCAAAATTGGAAAAATTCGGATTTTAAAAATCTCCTTGCTCAAATTCGATCAAATATCGTTAGTTTAGTCGTCATACAAGTTACCAATACAGGTGTCTTATAAATATAACAGCAGCAGTAAATTGAAAGAATAAATTGTTTGCCAAGTTAACAGAGAGGGTTATGATATTAACTTAAAAATTCATGAATTTACGTCGTAATCGATATCACAAGGAAGTATGCGAATCGGTCAATGTTATCATTGCAATAAAAACATAAACAAAAATGTACTTCGATCCTCAAATCACGTTACATGTACTACAGTTTATGGTTTTATTATACTGTTTACTAGACTTGCCGTACCTGGTACTCTGCAGTACTTGTACATATATAACATAACTCTCACGTCCAAAATCAGAGAGGTTACCACTTGCCATCATCACCGTTTACTCTGTTCTCCTTATACAATAAAAAAAAACCTGTTGTTTTCTTAATTCAGTGTAAATAACACTAACAAAACGACAAGTGAAAATACATACATTTTGTTTCAGAGCACATTAATCCAATGGCGGTTAGTGTTTTGGATAACTTTAGCTGTGTTCATATTGACGAACCTCGTCTTCGTGGCCTGGGCCTCGGGAGATGAACAATGGTGGAATAACGCGGTCTAGGACCCAAAGAAATAGCAAGAGATCGAGGCTTCTAAGAGATCTGTCAACGCTGAGGTCAAATTGTAAGAATAAGACACAAGAGATATGGGTTCTTGATCAACGTACATATACATATAAACTCTCAAGTCCAGTAATCTCCGAGGGGGTAGACAGAGGAACCACCTTCATCATAGGTAGTTCAAACTTTTCGCAGTAAGATTTGGTGGACAAACGTGATAGGCGGCGAGCCTATCGCCGCGCCGTCTACTAGGTGTAGAATAGTATCCACTGAGATCCTTAGTCGCCTCGTACGATACCCACAGGGAGAGTTGGGGTAGTGCTATTCTTTATGGCCAGCACGACACGGCACTACAGTACTTGTCTTACTGAAGTATACTTAAGAAGGTAGATCCTAATATGCAGGATCAGGATACTTCTGTCGCAAAGCAAGAATGCTTGCATTTCTGTGTTTCAGTTTGAGGGGTTAAAGAGCCAGCGTAATTACCGGCACACGAGGCAATTATAAGTCCTCTTGGTTAAGCTAGCAGCGCATCAGTACTATAATAATATTATAGTGAGGTGAGAAACTCTGTACCGCTAAAAGGGGTATAGTTAGAGACATTCCATATGAAAATTTTGTATAGTGTGTGGATATGGGGATAGATTAGACGGAACAAATCAAATCAAAATGTTTTTTATTGTAAGTAAGTACCTTGTAGTAAATTTTTACGTCATTCTTTTTTACTCTACCACCGCTTCGTTAGGTTCTATAGCTGAAAGGAAAGAAGCGGCGAAAGAAACTTTCAGCAGCACATCTTTTGAAATAAATATATCTTACAATAATTCATTTTCACTACATCCTTTGACCAAATCCACAGTAGATTTTCAACCAAGTGCTTTAAATGATGTCTCCCCATTTACTCAAAACATTCCTCATTCTTCCTTGTACTTTTCATATATAAACAGAAAAATAATCGCCTTTTTTAAATCTGGGTATATGCAAAAGGATAACAGATTTGCAGAAGTACGAATTACGATAGTATACCATGGGAATCTAGGACTGGCTTTATCATACCCGTTATCAAGTACTCATTCTACAATAGAGGCTTGGCTGGGTGATATTTATCTATTTTGTTTAAGAATGAACTGTTTAGCAATAAAAAACTACAGAAATCGAACTAAGGTGACATAACAGTGAAGTTTGGCTCTGAATACTTTACCATGGCGATAGGCATGCCATAATCTTTGTAGGGGGTAAATTTAATTACAAGCAAACATTCTTAACAAATTCTTATATTGCATGTAGGTATACGTATATGATTAAAAGTTATTAGAGACAATAAATTGAAGTAGGTATAATAGGCATTATAAACCAATAATATTTATATTGTTTTATGGTTCTGATTGTTATTTGGAAAACATGTAAGTTCCGGCTTCAGATTATATCTTAAATTGTCTGGAAGAAATTGCTTGTAGCGTTAAGCACTCTATTATATGATTATTTCTTACCCTGTCGGAAATATTTGTGGACCTAGGGTAGTGATTATAAAACGTATCGACATGCGAAAATCGAAATGATATTTTTAATCCATCTCGTTCACTCACATAGACACAGGCGTAATGTGAGCTTAACAACACATTCCGTAGCCATACGACTTTGCATATCGAACGTGCCAGCAAGCCCCGTTCAGGTCCATAGATATTTCCAACACGTTATATGTATCTCTGGGTTTACTTCGTAGAATTTATTGGTAGTTATTTAAAAACAAAGTAAACTAAGCCCGACTGTCACATTATGAGACACTGTTTGTAGCTGGCAATCGGGTAGATCTCTGTGCTGGTTGGCTCCTGTACAGTGCCTAATCTACTCATACCTACCTCAAAATACTATTATATCTACTAACATAGTTTTTAAGTTACAATTGTTACTAACATTTTTGGACTTTTTTGTCTGTTAAATAAATGAATTTAATATATTTTTTAATTTTAAATCCCACAAATCAGGGCTTATAACCCAAACCCCGTGTGAGGCCTGTACCCCAATATTGGGGACGTAAAATTCCCTAAAATTAAAATATTTTCAAGTATAGTTACCTTCACTTTGTGTTCTCATTGACTTAAACTACTAGTAGGAAACACATTCATATCTCTGTGTATGTTCTGGTCAGGTTGTAATGTAATGTAATAACGGGCTGATTTCCGCAACTCGAAGTCTTAAGCGCCTATTTTGCGTGTTCTGGTCAGGTTTTATAATACCAGTAGGTATTATAAAACAAATAAAAATAAAATCAGGTTAATCAGATTCAAACGAATGGAAATATTGAATAAGTCCCATTCATTGTACCTTCATTCTTTATCAAGTTATCACAAACCTTGATGAGGTTGAATTCCTCATCTGATAATGTTACCTTCACATGATCTTTATCTTAGTTGACATAACTCTGTAAGTGTCCCATTCGCCAACTGTTAATCCTCAGGTTAAAATCAATTTGAGATGTGTTATAAAATAAATTAAATATAGGTAAATTAATTTATTAATGGTAAATATTTTATTCAGGCACAATTCCCACACTTTTACAAAAAAGCATAGATAATACATGAACTAATTTAGGGTTAAACTTTGGCGCTAGTTGGGCCAAGAGTTTTGTGGTTACTAAACAGTGTAGCATGTGGATTTGGGCATGCATGCCATGCTCAACACATCAGGGCCATTGGTAATCTGTCACTTTTTGTCAATTATGTCAAGAAAACATAACAAAAACTTATTGAGACAGGGTTCCACAGAGTATAGCTTGATGTATCTTCCAAGTCGAACCGAAATATCAGGTAATGATTTAGTATTCCACATTCTTATAGCAACAATCTTGCCTTCACTGAACGTGATGTAATTTTCTGATAAGATACCTACTGATTACTACCTATGACCTAAATAATTAATTGAAAGCTACCTTTACGCTATTTCAAGATCATGGACTAAGTCTTTAAATATACCTAAGTTTTTAACCTCAAACTCATTAGGTTTTTACTAGTGATTTATACCATTTGTAAGTCCTCTACGTACTGGTTCATATAGTTTTCTTCGTACTAAAGCTAATATTTCAACCACTTACCCCTGGAATCCCACTTTTTCTGCGTAAATTATCTTTGTCGACGCCGTTTGTCGTCATTTCCATTTTGTAAAATTACACCACCAAATACTAAATTAAAAGTAATGTAATGAATTATGGAATTAAATTCGGCGTAAATACTAAATAAAACGACATACAACTGTGCTAAAGAACAAATCGGCACTGAAAACCGATAATGTTATGATAACAATCAAACAGGTGAAAAAGTGACACAAGTGTGACATTTTTTTAAAGGCATTGGCAACACGGGTCATCAGCCTAAACATTAAGCGATTTAAAACAGTTATAAGTTTTACAGCATCAATTGTTGTGCTGTAGACACATTTTAACACTCCTAGGAGTTATGACGGAAATTTCAATCGGTCTAGTCTCTGGCGAATTCTCATGGCTCCGCCGCAGAATCACAGAGTGAAGTACACAACGAACCACTAACGAGAAGTTTATTATAAGAGTTCAACATATTGTCCCTGTTACTGAAGTTTGCTATACAAAACTACACTGATTTTAGCTGTCAAAATCGCAAGAAAACAATTTTTGAGCAATAAAGTAAACACCGGGGCAATGATATGGTTGGTTGCTCACCTGCCGGTGCTCTTCCAGGTTGTTTCCTTCTATTCACTGATTTGTCACGTGTCTCGGGTATGTTTCTGCTTCGCCTTGGATTTATATCTTTGTAACCCCTCTGCTTAGTCTTCTTTCTTCCCGAATCTGGAGGAAACTGTACGCACGGTGACATCGCCGCTTACGATGTCACCGGCGTACGAGGGCCATACCATGAAACCACTTATCATGGCAGCCCTACCGGTGGTTCTTGTCTTAGTCTGAAATAGTTATGTAATTCTGTGGTAAATCGGTTTATAGCTGTCTCTAATTTCAGGGCAGTCACTTCAGCTTCTCCAATATTCTCATTTGTAACTTCACTGTATCTGAGAGCTTTGTTAGATAAGGTTTCGATCCATTATTGTACTGTGTCAGTTATTGTACTGAGACGTTGAATTATTAAAGACTCCATTTTCTTATTAAGCTTCTCGTTTTGTAGCTGTACTAGAATTAAATTCAAATGTTTAAGTATAAGTTACTGATATTCATCAACAAAGGTATGACGTTACTCAAATATAAATTAATTATCTTAATGTATTTAAATGTGTCCATACGAAACAAGTTTCATTAAATTCGCCCTATTTTTAGGTAAATTTTCTCTTCATGGCAACACTAAATGTAGTAGGTAGGGTGGTGGAAAAATTTGCGGCAGAGAGCTAGAAGGAGATGAGACAAGACTTACTTGAGACGCTCCTGGATCTGATCTCCGGCAGCTGGTTTCTTTCTGGTTTCCACCAAAGTTTGAAGGGTTGAGCACTTAGAGCACTCGCGGTGATAGTTCAGTTACTATATTAGAGTAATTAACGTGGAAATTAATTAATTCCGAGAAGCGTTTGTTTTGCGTGACCGTTGCGACAGAAGTCATTTCACGAGTGCTTTTGATTGGCAGATGACATTGTGACGTCATTACGATGCGCGTATTCTTTCGATCTTGTCTCTTAGGTGTTAGGTAGGAAAGGAACAGGTATAATTATATGAATATTAGATAAGTACGAATGTGTATAGTGTAATTTAAAAATAACGATATATGGCGTTAACATAGAGTACAACCCATATCCTATAGTTGAGACTGCCTATGTAGGTAGGTAGGTACCTACATACCTTTTTTTTTTTTTTTTGGTAACGGGGGGGAAATCTTTGAAAGATACCCAGCCTCCTGGGGGAGAGACTGGGTTATGTGAGATTTCCACTCACTAAAACCCCCTCGATGGCCGGCCTCGTGCTTATCGGAGGGCTCCGGGATCTCCAGTGGAACGCACCGGTGCCCTCCTAGCATTTGCCTTGGGCTCCTCCTGGGAGGTGTACATTCCACCTCCCGGTTCCTCCCGTCACAGCAGCGTGCGGCCATAGCACGTTGCTGCCTTCCCCAGGGTCGCCCGCCAATGAACGGTCAAAGCCCCCACTTTGACCGCCCGCGACCCTGATCCCTCCTTTTAGTCGCCTTTTACGACAGGCAGGAGTTACCGTGGCTCTATTCTTCGCCCGAGACTACAGGGCTGACGGACCACGACGCGCGTCACCGGCGCACCGGCGTCTCCGTCTCCGAGCGGGGTCGGCCCTCTCCCGATCCCGCTCGGCGGTCTCCTTCCTAACCATAACGGTTTCACAGAAGGAGACCACCGTCTTCCAGGCTCTGTCGTCCGCCAGCATAGCCGCTACTACTGCTGGCAGACAGAGATCCCGCCCGATGCGGTCGACCAGGACTCGCCGCTCGGAGTCCCATGCAGGGCACTCCTCGAGCGTGTGCTGTGCGTCGTCCCGGTCCCCTCCACAGTGGTGGCATTGCGCCGTCGCTTCGCGCCCGATTCGATTCAGGTACTCACCGAAACACCCGTGCCCGGTGAATACCTGAGTCAGCCGGAAGGTGACGCTTCCTCCCTCCCGCCGGAGCCAAGCTTCAAAGCTTGGCAGGATCGCGTCGATTGTGCGTTTGCGTGCATTCCGCGGCTCGTTGAGTCGCGTATGCCACAATTCGATCACATGTCGACGCGCCCTCCTCTTGAACACTTCGAGCTCTCTGTGCTGGTCGATCCCGCCTCTCTGGCGGATGGCGCGGGTCTCATGGTAGACCCTCGCGTCCATGTCCGCCAGAATGACCAAAGGCGGGAATCGCGCCAGGACAGTCGCCGCCTCAAAGGATATCGTGCGATATCCCCGTACGATCCTGATGGCCATCATGCGCTGAATAGCATTCAGCTTGGCTCTACTGCGCCGTTCACGCGCCAGTCTTTCCGCCCAGACGGAGGTACCTACATACCTACTCTAACTAAACTTTATATTGTGGTCTTATTCACTGTTATCATTTAATTATAAATGCATAAACTTATTTTGTTTCAGATTCAAAGCGATCAATGGTACAACATTTTTATGAACCAAACAATCTGTTTATATAATTGAGTATCTAGGTACTATTAGATTGTAATGCCTTACCTGTAGGTAATAAAAATCTCGCCTGATATCTTAGTAGTAGTAGGTTCCAGTTGCCGGACCTGTCCTCTGTTATGAAGGTATGTTGGTGTGAAACCTACGACGTAAATAACAAAATGTCAGAGTTACACTTGCATAATTTACATTGCGATGTTTTGTATAGAAACTAATGTCAGTGAAAAATAGGTACTTAGTTTTATGTTATACAAATGATACGGTTGTTACATCGTATTGTATTGTAGGTAACTTTTCAGGGCTCTCGAAAAATGTTTGAAATCGAACTGTCATGGTCGCGCGACATTCTTTTGAAAGGAAAAATGATTCATTTTGTTACAAAAGAAAATTATAGAGGCCGACTATTTTATAAATCGCAAATGGTGATAAACAATGTATTTACAATTTCGGACTATTCGGGATACTCGATAGGTATTTTCTTATGGTTAAAACAATGGTTTTACAACTCAAGCGCTCACCTTAGTTTCGTCAAAGAAATATTAGATGAAAATTGTTTCATTCTTAATTGCGCA
The DNA here is from genome assembly GCA_947369225.1 of Hofmannophila pseudospretella. NCBI lineage: Eukaryota > Metazoa > Arthropoda > Insecta > Lepidoptera > Oecophoridae > Hofmannophila > Hofmannophila pseudospretella. The sequence goes on from OX376333.1 coordinate 773,914, forward strand.
TCTTGGTATCGAATCACTATGTATTTTACACACAAGTTGCGTTAGATTGTTTACACAGCTAATCAAAACAAATGAATTACTAATTAATAATTAAACTAGTTTCTACCACATTGAATTTTCAACTGGAACCTGTACGAACAAGAACTTTATTTGCCGGTTTTGAACTTTTATTTATAAGTGTTGCCACATGCTGACGCAATAATCCGACCAAATATTTCAAAGTTCGTAGTTCGTAAAAAATCTGTTAGAGTCCGATTCATTTTAATCCGTATTGTGGTGACAGGCGTATCATGAACGTTCATAATTACATAAATACTGGTAAATAATATTTCTTGACAAACTTGTTCCTTATAAAATTATAAAACCAAACTTGTATTCGAAGTCCATATTTCGTATTATTACGAATATGAACTTCGAATACAACCTGGCAACACCGTTAAAGTTTGTAATGAGGACACAAATGAGTACTTTTATATAGTTTTCCGACTGCAACCATTCAAAAACATCAAATATCGTAATTTATATTATTTATTTCATACATTTTTAATAAGTACAAATCGAAAATAAGATTCGATTTGAATAAAACTCATATACGCGACACGTAGCGCCATCTCTGATTAGCTTGTATGAAATAAAATACTACGGATACGACTCTAGCGTCATCTGTCTACTAAGCCTGCCAACATTCTTGGTAACAAAAAAAGAAGGCTTACTCATTGTCTCGCTAGATGTCGCTGTGTAAAAAATATTCTATACATGAATAATTCTTTGCTGAAAGTTATCTCTTCTGGCTTTCATATCACCGCAATCTTCACCGTATTCATCAATTCATTCTTCACCATGTCGGGAAAAATAAAGATGGGGGTGTGTATGTATTGAGAGAGGGGCAATGATATGGTTGGTTGCTCACCTGCCCGTGCTCTTCCAGGTTGTTTCCTTCTATTCACTTATTTGTCTCGTGTCTCGGGTATGTTTCTGCTTCGCCTTGGATTTATATCTTTGTTACCCCTCTGCTTCGTCTTCTTTCTTCCCGAATCTGGAGGAAACTGTACGCACTGTCACCGCTTGCGATGTCACCGGCGTATGAGGGCCATACCATGAGACCACTTGTCATGGCAGCCCTACCAGTGGGGTTCGACACCCTTAGTGGTGAACAGAGCAATGCCTCTGTTAGTGGGACTCCCACGCAGAAACTGTGGATTTCTTATTACTGTGATTACACCGGGCACCGAGTCGCAGGATCCAGTTTACCAGACATCCTCACGCTCATGGTTGAGACGTAGGACCCGGTTTTCTCGTTACTTATTACCGGATGCGCACATGAATTGCTCATCATGGACCCGGGTTTTGACTAATATGTTGTGACTCGGAGCTTATATGATCCCCACGATTATTTCACTGATATACGTACGTACTTTAACTATTTAAATTATCACTTCAAAGAAAGAAATTAACTTTCTTACTACCGCCAAGTTGAAACACGAATGAAATATGAAACTCACCATAGACTACTGTCAAATCATGGCGGTGAAGTCCTCTCGGTGTTGCCAGTTGTATTTACATATTTACACTGAGTTTCGCGAGCAGTCGCGACAGTAAACAAAGGCCGAAATATGTTTTTTCACAAGATTTGAAGAATTGCAAGTCGTTAAGCTTATATACAAGAATATATAAGTATAAAAAACGGGGTTAAGTTTATTCAAAATAAAGTAATACTAAAATACATACTTAAGCTAAAATTACAAAAATAACAAGTATAAAACAAATGTAAAATAATAATAATTTAATATCTCATCAATATCTTATTGTAAATTGATGTAATTATTAGATAAGGAGAATTGAACCGGCACCTGCGATACAGGATGCTGCCTAGTGCGGAGTCCAACGTTTGGCATGGTTTAATGTATTGTGTTCATGAAAATAAAGAGATTTTAAATATATTTTTTTTAAAGATGCCATTTTATTTCTGCCCGTGCCAGCCAACGAATCAATGATTCTATTTCAAGATGCAAGCGGTTTTATTGGTTTCGTACCAGTAGATAGGAGTAAAACGAAACTGAGGAAAGGTAAAATGATAAGTATTTTCAATTATTTATGTACTTAATATTTTTATTATTATGCTCACAATCTAAGTACAGTGTATAGTTTATTAGGTATCTACCGAATAAATTAAACAATTGGTAATCCCTAACAAAGATTAGCATAATTACATCACCATTTTATTTTATACATCAAAAATGTATAGATATGCAATTGAGGGTAGACGTAAACACAATGAACATAAAATATACCCTGACCAGGAAATAAAAAACCCTCGTCTAACTGCGGAATTGGTAGGTATTATTTTCTAATGGCGCCCTCTCGACAGGGTTTTGAGTTCCTGGTCAGGTTATATATAATATAAGACTTTTTAGAATAGTACCAGTATTAATTCGATTAAAAAATATTTTTATCAGTTATTTTATTAAAGTGACTGGTTTGTTTTTTTCTAAACGTACAACCACATTACGTTAAAGATCATATTAATTATATTCTAATGTTAGGCGTACATTACACTAATTAGTTGGTAAATATTTATAATAATATGTTCAGATTTATACAATTTATTTACACAAAACTATATACAATTCGAAAGCTAACAGATCTTCTATAAAAATGTAAAATATATATATCCAACGCTAAATTATAGAAAATTAGTAAAATTATAATAAAACTAATGGTAAACATCACATCAAAGAAGTAAATATTTTTCCCCGTGTAGCCGAAAACTTATTTATTGATTTTTCGTATTCTTGAATTATAAAACTTACAATATCAAAACAAACAGTAGTTGGAATAATTCAATATAACAAAACTTTTGCACTGCCCCTTCCATAGAAACAAAATACCAATTCTTGAAATTATACTATATTTCAGAGGTTCCCAAACTTTTTCAGTTCGCGGCGCACTTGCAGGTTTGGCATTTGGTCCCGGCGCCCTAGTTAAAATATAATTATGTGTATTGTATAATTAAATGAAAACAACTTTTTAGTTAAACCTTACAATGTGAGGCTCACATATATATTTAAGTTGACATAAAAATATAAAGTACCTATAGTAACAGAAAAAAGTGCTTTACGATTCACATTCAAATATGAACTGTCAACTTGCTTATTTAATTAATATAGTTTCATTTGAATATTTGATTGACACATAGCTTGTAATGTGTGTACCTTTGTAATCTCCACGACACAGGCAACGTCTAGTGTGCAGATTATAGTTTAATGTGAAATGTTATATTGCAAAATAATTATTTTTTTCAATTTTCAATTTTACATGTAAGTAATTTTAGCTTCCAGAGAAGAGAAAACAGGAGTGCCTCGCGGCACCCCTGTTTACTCTCCACGGCGCCCCGGGGCGCCGCGGCGCACACTTTGGGAACCCCTGATATATTTGGTTTCAAAATTTCAAAGTGACAATCATTATCCGGATTGACATCTAGAACTGAGTATAATGATATCTTGTGTATTCCCCTCCCAATAGGAAATCTGGATAAGTAAAACCATCACGATCATTATCCAAATTCCAATAGAAGCCTATTGTTTCATTCTCCTGTTGATGTAAAGGAATCCCATACCCAATGAACATTTTAATTTTTTTTCATGTTACATTTAGGTATTTCTGGTCAAACATTCCAAGAGCAAAGAGTGGGACAACATTAGTGTATATGTGTGTATGTATAGCAAATTGATTAGGGTATCTAATGCCCGTAGCACCCGTGCGGGGCGTTAGGCGAGGCGGCACTAGGGCGAGGGCGGCAGGCTGTCGTCGCTCTCGAGGTAAGTGACATAGTTGTCCTCGCCCACGCTGAGCGGCGGCCGCGGCGGCGGCAGCGACGGCATGTCATAGCCGTGCATCTGGAAAAAAATTATCTTTATTTACATTTTTTTTTAAATTTACTAATAAACCCGCATTTGACCTCGAACTCGTCTGATGGTAAGCGACGATGAGGTCGACGATGGAGCATGCGGGACCAGTAAATGCCTATTCACTCTGGCCTTGAAGATCCCAAGGTTGTAGGTTTCGGGAAACAGACGGCAGGCTGTTCCATTCCTTAGCCGTTCGCATAATGAACGAAGAAGCAAATCGTTTCGTACGAGCAGATGGGATATCAACAACATAAGAATGGAGCCCCTCCCCGTGCCTGGTAGTCCGAAAGCGGAATGGAGATGCTGGAATTAGGTCGTGCAATTCCAATTCCATCTATCTATCTATCTATTAACCCGTGTCTGTCCACTGCTGGACAGAGGCCTCTCCCAGGGCGCGCCACATCACTCGGTCCTCCGCCTTCCTCATCCAACCATCGCCAGTAACCATCTTCAGGTCGTCGGTCCACCGGGCAGGGACCGCGTCCCACACGGCGCTTTCTACAAGAAAGCGCAGTCTGGGACACCCCTTGGCTTTGCGCTTTATTTACATGGTCACATTAAAATTATTATAAAATGTTGGTGGCTCAAAGGGGATGGAACCCAGAGCCTTAAAATAATTTTTTATATTTTTTTTATTCTAAAACGTTGGCACCACACTAGGCAACAGCCTGTATCGCGGAGGCCATAGGTAATTAAAACCTTTTTCTATTCATATCTTTAAACTTTGTCCTTTCTATAAAACGGTTATTTATCAGCCGATGAAACGAGAACTTATAAATTGTAATTACGAGTGAAGCTTTTTATTAAACTATGACAGATAACAAAGTGACGTCACCAACTAAGCATAAACACAAAGACCTATAAGAAGTATTTATATCATTCGTCCCACATTAATCTAATTCATGTCTTCTATGAGTCGGCGCGGCGGTCGCGTTGTCCGTTTGCTGCGTCGAGGCATTTCTGCTTGGAAGGGGGCGGCAGGTAGACGTACTGAAGGAACGGCACTCGACTGAATAGGTATCAAGGCATTGCGAGCCACAGATGAACGTGGGGTAGAATTCGCAACTGCAATCGCGACTGGTGAAGGAGACGGTCGAGCAATCGATGGGGCCACCGGAGTTGAGTGACTGGTAGGATTACCGAGAGCAGAGGTTGAAGGACTAGGTTGATGAACGGTTGGATCAAGTTCTTCTTGAGGAGACGTAACTTCAGCGGAATCGGCTAGTCGAGGACGAAGGTGGTCGGCATGGAACCTCTTCCTTACACCCCCGGGAGTATCAATCAGGTATGAGTATCTATGGGTACGCCTGGACACCGTTCCCGGTTCCCAGCGTGTTCCGTCCCTAGAACGAGCGTAAATACTCTCACCATGCCTATAACATGCAGTTTGAGTGTCCATGTTAATGCTGTCTTGCACTTGTTTGTACTGCAGCCGCCGTTTCAAGTTTGGACGAGCGTTATCGAGAGTACAACGTAACTGACGCCCAAACATAAGTTGGCCCGGTGATTTTCCCGTCGCAGTGTGAGGCGTTATTCGATATGTAAAGAGGAATTGTTGCAAACGTGTTCTGAGATTACCGCTCTCACCTGCGCTAGCCGACATCCTGGTCTTGAAAGTTCGTACTAAACGTTCAGCTAAACCGTTAGTACGTGGGTGGTACGGCGAAGACTTAGCATGCATGACGCCCTTATCTTTACAATAATCTAGGAACTCTTGTGAAGTAAATTGTGGCCCATTGTCGGACACGATACATTGAGGCAAGCCAAAGGTCGCGAATAAGGAGTCCAGTTCTTCACAAAGTTTCGATGTCGTTATTTTGCTGATAGGTTTTATCTCGATCCACTTAGAGAAAGCGTCCGCGAGCACGAGCCAATAATTTCCCTGAAAGGGCCCAGCAAAATCCACGTGCAATCTTTCCCACGGGCCATCGGGAATGGACCATGAATAAATGGGCAATTCAGAGCTACTTGGCCGATTCTCTTGACAGTTGTGACAACGTTTTACAAACTCATCGATATCCACGTCAATAGAAGGCCACCATACGTAGAATCGGGCTAACGCTCTCATGGCAGAAGTGCCAGGATGACCTAAATGCAGAAACTTCAAGGTCGCATTCCTTAAGACATCTGGAACCACTATTCTACCCTGCCACATCAAAATTTTGTTTTCTAGTGATAATTCGCTGCGTTTCCGGGCATAAGGCTTGAGTTCATCTGTAAAGTAATGCTCACGCCATCCAGTTGCGACATGCTCAGAAACTTGTTTAAGTATTAGGTCTTTCCTTGTCTTGTCTCGTATAACTTCCTCTGTCAAACTAAGGTCCCCCACTTTGTCACATTGTAAACGAGCCTCAATCCTATGAACAGAGAGTTCGGCCTTGGAGGGACGTTCCTCTGGATTGGGCATCCTAGAGAAGTAATCGGCCATAAAATTCTGACTCCCCTTTGTGAAGACAACGTCGTAATTATAGCTCCCGATGATTAAAGCCCATCTGATTAACCGATTATTTACAAGTTTCGGTAAGTTGCGTTGTGTACCCAAAACGTGAATCAAGGGCTTGTGATCAGTTACTAAGGTAAACTTCATACCACGCAGATATTGATCAAATTTTTTGATGCCGAAAAATATAGCTAGTGCCTCGCGATCAATGACAGAGTACTTCGATTCGGCCGACCTTAACTTCCTTGAGGCAAAAGCAATGGGTTGTATGACCTCACTGTGTTTATGGAAAAGTACAGCACCCACTCCTTTCTCTGAAGCATCGCAAGCTAAGAAAAGTGGTCGCTTATCATCAAAAGCTATGAGAGGTTTAGAACTGACGATAAGACTCTTCACTGCCTCAAAAACGTTAGCTTCCCGCTCAGTCCATCGCCATTTCTGACGGGTACCTGTCAACGCATGTAGATCTGCGCAGGCCCCATGTAAGTGTGGTATGAATTTCTCATAAAAATTAATTAATCCAAGAAAGGAACGCAATTCCTGCGAATTAGTGGGAGGAGTAGCCTTTGTGATTGCATCAATCTTTGATTTTGTTGGTCGAATTCCTCCCTTGTTAATTGTATGTCCAAGATATTCAATTTCTGCTTGAAAGAAGGAACATTTCTTCAAATTCACCTTCAAACCGGCTTCATCTAACTTTTTAAACACGGTTGATAGCGTCAGAAGATGCTGAACGTCGTCTTCTCCTGTTATAGCAATATCATCGAAATACACTGCAACATTTGGTATACCGTCAAGAAGTTTGTCAAGATAATGTTGGAAAACTGATGGAGCTGTTGAAATTCCGAAGGGCATCCTGTTATATTGATAATATCCCTTATGCGTCGAGATTGTCAAGTATTTTTTTGATTCGGGTGCTATTTCAAATTGTAGGTAAGCATCTTTCAGGTCTATCTTTGAGTATTTCTCCCCATTTGCTAGGTTTTGACGAAGCTGATCAAATAGTGGTACAGGGTGGGCATGTGTGATCATCACAGGGTTGATCGTACTGCGAAAATCACCACAAATCCGAATCTGGCCATTTGTTTTGACCACGTTGACTGTAGGCGTTGCCCACTCGACAGGAGTCAAATTTGGGTCTACTTTAGTGACTATTCCCTGTTCTACTAAACGTTCCAGTTCCATTTCAATATTTTTCCTCATGGAAAACTTGATAGGACGCGCTGGGCAATGTTTTGGCTCCGCTTCGGGTTTAACGAAAATGTTGACTTTGTAATCCTTAACCTTTCCCAGCTTATCATCGAAAAGTTTTGAATGAGCGCTTAGCACTTGTTTGAGCGTTGCAGTGCATCGAGTGGGTTTGATTGAATATACAGGTTTAGGGAACTCCATTTGAAATATTTCACTCCACTGTAAGCCAAACAACATAGGATCTGCGCCCTTCAATACCACCACTGGCAATATCTTCTGTTCTCCTTCTACTTCCACCGTTACGTCTGTTAGTCCCTTTGGTTTCAGTTTAACGTTGCAGTAGGCCCTTAGTCTTGGTGCTTTTGTTAGAGCTGGGGACCCAATACGCTTCCAGAACTGAGTGTTAATGATGGAATAGACCGAGCCAGGATCCCAATCAAGGGTGCAGTTGATACCATTGATGAGAACATCTATCTTCTTGCTGTCCTTACTTTTCTTTTTGTCGACGTTGCAGACTGTGTCGCTGTCGTCATCGCTGTCTACCGAGGATGTTTCTGAATTATCTGCAGATAGACCACTTCCAGTAGAGTTGTTATTTACCTTATTCAGTCCTTTTTTCTGCTTAGATACATGTTTATTCCCGGACCTTACGTTTAACAAGTAAGCTCTGCCTGATTTAATACAACAGCTTTCAAAGTGACCTTGAAGGTTACACTCTTCACAAGTATGATCCTTTGCCTTACAAAGATCTAGCTTATGTCTGTCGTAAGACCCGCATCGCCGGCACTGATCTAGATAAAGCTTGCGTCCTCTCGCGGTCTGCTTCCGCCTGTTGTTACTTGGTTTCGTTTTAAGTTTGTTAACATTAGATGTTATGGCAGCATCACCCTCTGCTAGCTCTCTGGACTGTGCCACAGCGAACAACTGTGAGAAGGTGACCTCCACTTCCTTTCCGTTATTGACGTCCAGGAGGTCGGGCCATTTCTGCTTCAGATCTACCTCAAGCTGCGGATGATTCAATCCAGTGGCAAAGCGATCTCGTAACTGACGCTCGAATAATGTATTGTCGTACCCACAGTCCCTGGTCAGCTCCTTAATTCTGTTAGCATAGTGCTCCACTGTTTCAGTGCTTTCCCTCGTGCAACTCCAAAATTCTGTAAGAGCTTTATATCTAGTTCTCTTTGTTCGATGTAGATCCAGAAGTTTTGATTTTATAGTAATATAAGAGGTTGTTTCAAAATTTGGTGTTAGAGCAACTTTTAAATCGTGAAATGTTTGAGGCGATAAGCAGGAAAACAATAAATCCTTCCGTAATCCACTCTCTTCGCTTACTTCCCAAATGTCACATTTTGTCTCAAAATATTCAATAAAATTTTCGACGGTCGCAGATGTGGGGTTAAATGTCTCACATTTAAAATTTTTCATTATTGTGAATTTGTTACCGTTGTCGTCGCTACTTCTGATCGAGTTGGGTGGCGCCGTGCCAGATGTACCTGGTGTGGAGGCCTCCGCCGTCGAGTGCAGTTGCTGCTGGACTAGCTGTTGCAAGATGTCAGATATTTGCTGTTGTTGTGTTCGTTGCAACAATATGAACTCCTGAAACTGTTCGGGGTTCATTTTTGTACGTTTTTTATACTCGTCGCCAATAAAATAAATTGTAATTACGAGTGAAGCTTTTTATTAAACTATGACAGATAACAAAGTGACGTCACCAACTAAGCATAAACACAAAGACCTATAAGAAGTATTTATATCAGGTCGGGTCAAGAACCGGTTCTGATAACGGCGAAATATCGGCGGTAGAACCGGGTTTTCGGTTCTGGGCCGTATTCTCAATTCATGGGATTTCAGTTTATTTATTCAATAACAATAAACATTGTGTGCGAATTTAGTTAAGTAGGTACCTACTTAAGTAAAATAATGACAAAGAAGTCAATTTTTAATAATCCATAAGAATATACCTATTCATTATAAATTATCATTATGATTTCCTATATCTTGGATGGGTACAGCTAAAGCCAGCTCAAAACATAATCAGAGCGCCCGAAGTGCGCCCTTTCATTTAACGCCCTGAGCGCAGCGCTTGCGGTTCCACTTCTTCTCTTCTCATGGTACTTGACGACATAGAATAATGGATTGAGAATACACTACCTGGTTAACAAGCTGCTGGAAAGCTGCGCTATGATGGGGCGCGCGATCCAAGTCAGCGTGTAGCGCGAAGTCCGACAGAGCCTTCCACGGCGGCTGGTAGGCGGTCACCTCGAGGGCGAGCGGGCCGGCGGGCTCGTGCCGCACCGGGGACCCGGCTACGAGAGGTACTCCCATTGACATGTAGCCCATGCGACGGCCTTCCTGTTGGGATACGGGGTACAGGTTAACGTATAGTCTGTCAAAAAAGGGTTGAAATTAAATTATGGCAACATTTTACTGAAATTGAATGGAATTGACATTAGGATTTGACTTTTTTTTTTAAATTTAACAAGGCAATGGCATTGACACAGGTCATTACCCTAAACATTAAGCGATTTAAAACAGTTTTTAGTATTTCAGCATAAAAAAGTTGTGGTGTAGACAAATTTTAACACTCCTAGGAGTTATAAAACTAATTACACCGATTTTAGCTATCAAAATCACCAGAAAATGATTTTTGTTCAATAAATTAAACACCGTAGAACCATCTCTAGCTACTTTCCCGCCAAAACTCGGATTAGACATTGGTCTATACAAGGTTGCCATTATTTAATTTCAATTTTTTTTTGACAGACTATAATAAGAAAGAGTACAAAGCATAGGCGCTTCCGACTAATTTATTTGGTAATACTAGCAGTTTTAACAGGAACATTATGGTCGTGCGAAACTTTTACTCAAACGAATTATTAATTCTAGATAGGTACATAGCATTGGAAAAAACCATGAACATCGTAAAATCATAATTCGGAAAATTATCCGTCTATATCACTAACTGAACTCAACCATGGATGATATAGCAATATTTATGATAACATTAATCTTAAAACCTAGAGTAATAAAACCAGTAATAAGTATATACCAAAAGATAAATTACCACCTTCTCCTGCTGCATTTGCATCTTGAGCTGTATGGTCTTCTTCTTGTCCTTGCAGCGCTTGTTCTGAAACCAAACCCTGATGACCCTGGGGCTCAAACCCGTCATCTCCACGAGCTGCTCCTTCATCAGAGCGTCGGGCCGAGGGTTGGCGGCGTAGCAGGTTCTGGAAAATGTTGATTTGGTTTTTAGTTGAGTTTTTATCAGTGTGCAAAGTTGTAATATAAAAAAGAAATAAAAATAAAATAAACTTTATTTGAAAACAATGCTTTTTGCATTTTCCCACTGGCTCATCTCATCAAACATCTGTAAATTGAGAAGTTGGCAATACATACCTACTTTGTGATCTATTCTATTTAGTATCTATCTAGGTAAGTACTTATTTAAAATGGTAAAATAAATACCTACCTTGAATTCTTCTTCATTATGAAAAATAATCAAGTTAAATACCAAGTTTTAAAGGAAGAAAAATGTTTTTTTATTACAACATTGACAGCGAACTACATAAATCTAAATACCCATATAATTTAGGGTATATATTTCGATAAGTAGCAACACCGCTCCTAAGAAGGAGGTATTTCATTTTCGCTATGACGCTCGTATTAAAATTTTCAAAAATAGCAATTTCTTCGTAATATCAAAGAAAATAATATAATTTACTAGGTACGTGTAATTTTCAAACGAGCTCTGCCGGGCACTAATGAAAATGTGCAAATATAGCGGTCATCTATGGTTCTGATCGCGGCCAATCTGATCTATTGCGTAACTTGCACCACCTCATGCTAAGCTGTTAAATAAAAATCTTCGACGCTCACCTGAGTGTATGGAGCTGCTTCTCGTTGAGCACGGTCCGCACCCGGGTGGGTTTCCCATCGGCAGCCGCCGAGGTACGCGCCCGACCGCTCTTATGCGAGCCCGACTCGCTGCCCGAATCTGGGAAATTAATTACGTTGGTAACACTTTCGAAATTATTATTTTTTAATTTAAAGACCTACACCTAAGTGCATCAAAAAAGAGTAGACAATAAATGAGGGAGCCACTGTCAAAAGCAAACTGTCAAAACGTACGTAATTTATTTAGTTCCGCGTGAAATAACTGCCTACTCTTTTTTGACGCATTGTAGGAACGAATAAATCCAGAAAAAAAATGGGGGGGCCAGAAAAAAATAGGTAGGTACTAAAAATGGCCAAGGGCAAGTCGAGCCCCGCACCCAAAAATAATCTTACAGGTTTTAGGGAGAGGGAAACATGGCACCCTTAGCTCCCCCCTGGATCCGCCACTGCCATACCACCTTTCTCTCTTATCCTAGCCGAAAACTTGATGGTAAGTGGTCACCATCGCCATAGACATTATCTCGATTTCGATGCACTGCTAACCTTGACTTACCCTTCATACTGAAACATTACACAGCAATGCAAGCGTTGCTGCTTTGTGTAACTAATGGCAGGCATAAAGTTGTCAGCTAATTGTAAATTTACAAAAGGATCAACTCGATGTCCAGTAGCACGGATTACCGAGGTGTGAAGTGGGATTGGGACGGCACGCGACCTCGAGTCCAGGGATCAATCTTAATTACTGCTGACCCTCTAATTTTGTGTACATTGGAAGTTGGACACGTTAAACTAAGAACACTGTTACAATTATTTTTTGTTGTAATTACTTTGACATAGGTACTTTTTTATATGTCGCACCCACCTGATTTTCTGGCTATACCATACAGATATTAAATCTATTTGTAAGTCGTATTCTTTATTGATGAGGCCCGTGATCATTCTACGACTTTCTTGGCAGATTTAATGTGGGTAGTTTGCTATTGGCTTCCCTATACGGTTACGGGAGCATTGGTATAATTTATACTGAATTTGTCAAGTCTTTAATTATAATACATAAACTCATAAACAAGTATCGTTGTTATTAACAGCTGATCGCTTTTTGTGCTGACGTAATCACCACTCAACCCCCCCCCCCCCCCCGTTGTCATCAAAAATAAGCAAACTTAAACCCCCCCCCCCCCCATGCTTACGTAATACTTGAACGGCCCCTAATCTCACTGTGATAGTTTCCTCAAAATGTTTTCCTTTATCGTTAGAGCAGTTAGTAAATGTACATAAAAACCGAAAAATCTCTGGCTTCTGCATGGTTTCGAACCCGAGATTCCCGCATGATAGTCCCGTCCCAGCCACTCTACCTATACACCTAATAGACTTTCTAAACGTTTCTAGGAATCATTTCTAGAAGTGGCCCAACTATAAATCCAGAGGTGGGTTTGTTCCAGCGATATTTGAGCAGCAGTTTCGAAATTGCATTGAGCCATCATTTTAAGTAATTTGTGTGGAGGATTATAATTAGTCCACCCGGTTATCCGAGTGGACAGTGGGCAGGGGGATTACCGCGTGTGATGAGGCCTTTATGAATGTATTAGCAATTAATGGATCACTGTACTCGTAATAACTTATTATCCAGGGTGTTATGAGCTATTAGGAAAATTACTTCCCTTAATTTCGGGGAAAATCTATTTAGATAGATACCAGGCAACGCAGAAAGTTATGTGAAAAAAGTTTTTATGCATGAGGCACTGGCTATATATTTGTTACTAAGTTCTAAGATACATCTTCAAATTTCCCTTCGCATTTTTTACGATCTAAATAGAAATATCGTGTCTCACTGAAAAATGGACTTGCGCTGGGAACATGTTCGCGCTATGATTTTGTATGATTTTAAATGTCGCTTAAATCCGGAGGAATCGTTTGTGAAACTTCAAATTACATTTAAGGACAGAAGCCCTTCCAAGGCAACCGTGTACCGATGGTATAACGAATTTAAGTGCGGTCGACTAACTTTGGCGGACGAAGAGAGAAGTGGTAGCAATGATACATTTAATAGAAAGAAGCGAATTACATATGAGGAGATACATATTATAGATTGGACCGGGAAGTGTGATGGCTTTTTCTTCCCCAAAATAAAAATATACACTAAAAGGCAAACAGTTTCCGTCGTCGAAAGATGCACACCTGCTCGAATGCAGCTATTCGAGCAGGAGTAAAAGAGGTGTCTGATTCTGACTGGAAGAAATGTTATGAAAATTGGTTTAGACGCGTGTAACTTTGTATAGACGCTAGTGGAGAGTACTTTGAAAATATGTAATAATAAAACTGTAAGTCGTAGAACATTTTATTTTGTTTTCGAAAAACTTTCTGAGTGTTCCACGTACCTGGAATATATCCTGTGGGGTATCCTGTTATGTTTGTTGTAAACAATAATAGGTAGGCATGGTATGTTTTGTCATCCCACTAAACCTAAGTCATTTCACGAATCCACGCGCGTATGACACAATTAATGACTTTTCGCGTTATCACTAAACTCGCTCGTGGTTTCACGAAATTGCAATTTTTAGAAAACGAGACGAAATTTCGTGAAATCCCTAAAGATTTCACGATTTCCCTAAAGATTTCGTGAATTCCCTAAAGATTTCACGATTTCCCTAAAGATTTCGTGAATTCCCTAAAGATTTCACGAAATGATGGACGTAACAATATTTTGATGAGTGGATAGACAAACAGATAAACTACCTTGGTATAATTAAATCGATTCGCAGAAAACCCTAAACACATATTAAAACTATCATTTCACATATGAAAACCTCACACCAACCGCTTAATAAAGAATTTTCCGCCTCGTAATTGGGTATAGATAAAAAAAACTGCCTGACACTCGAACTTTCGGCGTAACATCAAGAGAGCGGCACTTTTGTCGGCTAACATCAAAGAACGATTACCGAGCAATCACGGCGATCGAAACAACACTCGAAAACTCAAATCTGTATCGATAACATCGATATAGTATCGATAATATCGATAGCTGACTAATTACGGATGTTGGGAGATAAGTGATAAGTTTAACCGAACCAATATTGCCAAGTGTCTGACTCTGTGGGATTGCTGTGACCTTTTTCAGATTTGCATGACTTTTGTTGACTAACTTAATTACATAATAACTCTTTTGTATGTAGCTAAGTTACCTAACCGTAATGGTCTCATTAAGTAGACGAGCAAACGGGCCATCTGAAGGTAAGTGGTCACCCTCGCCCGTAGACATCTCACCTCACAATAATGTTATCAAAAGGTTTTCAATTCAAAATTAATGGTAATTGGTAAGTCGATTTAAAAAAATCTCACCTGCAAAAAGTGATAAGTTAAGTTTTCATTTTTGTGTGTACAAGGAGTATTTTTTTATTTATTAGAAGTATATTGTTTCTAATCACGTAAAACACTCATAAATTCACGGAGACTGGAAAAATGCCTGTAATCCCTTAATTCTCCGCAAACAACCTCACAAGACTCAGCTGAATCTCAGTGTTTCCACATTGTTGATGTAAATTCCCTTCAGCTCGTAGCGACCAGAAATTAATCTAGTCCTCCGATACCAAAAAACCCCATCTCCTTCGCAGTCTCGAACCAGTCCGCTCGGAGCTCGCGCAGATCCTTCTCCACTTCATCGCGTCAGCGGTATCTGGGGCGTCCGCCCGGCCGTCGTCCTCCCCCATCCTGGTGAAGTACCCGAGCCATACCATCATCATCTACTTACCTAATTTTTTTAATAGTATTTGGAGAGCATGTGAGCAAACGACCTGATGGTCACCGTCGCCCGTAGACACCTCACCTTGCTATAATGTTATTGAGGGTAGGTACTAAAAGACTCACCAGACATGGAGCCGAGTTCGTGGGGGTGATGCGAGTTGTTGTTGCTAAGGGTGGTGTTATTGTTACTCTCCGCGTTTCCGCTCCCGCTGCCGCTCGTGTTCGCGCTCTGCAAGTAAACATTGCTTTCTTATTCGCTAAGGCTGCGTCTTCGGATGCGAATGTAGAGTGGCGGTTTGCGTACTTATAAAATACCCAGAAAACTAATGCAAAATGTTTTTAGGCTAGCATTAACCCAGGGATAATTATGATCGCGCACGCCGTCAATCGATTTTCTTTTATATTTGTTACATTATTACGTTTTATTAAGAAAAAACTCATCAAGCTGCACTGCAGCAGGATAAGTAG
Source organism: Hofmannophila pseudospretella (assembly GCA_947369225.1). NCBI lineage: Eukaryota > Metazoa > Arthropoda > Insecta > Lepidoptera > Oecophoridae > Hofmannophila > Hofmannophila pseudospretella. Next base: position 789,562 of record OX376333.1, read on the forward strand.
TACTATTTAAACTAGTATTAAAATAACCCTGTTTGAATTCCTAAAAATTAATAATGTAACAAGTATCTACGAGTAGATGTAAGTTTTTTTTTCGATTGCCGGCGCTAGTGTGTTTTTCCACACTGCAGCGATTTTAAAACGGAATCGAATCCTTAAAAATCTATTTTGTGGTACACATTTCTAAGGGTTCGCTCCGATTCTTTAAGGCTTTAAATGAGTATAATCCGAACTCAGCATAAGTGGTGTTGTCGCTGATACTCTACTGTAGAAATTAAAATTTCGAAATCCACTTTCCATTTCATACATTTGCGATTTAAGAAAATCTAAATCATGAAAAGGATTTCAATTCGGTCACCAAGTTCTAAACGGCTAACAAAGAAAACAGGAGATATTTTTTTAATAAACGCGACTTTTAAAACCACATCAAATAAAACGCTCTACGCTCCGCTCATCCGAAAACGCATCCTAATTCTGTTTATAAGTGGCAGTAGATGTCAAAAGAATTCACTTTGTCAATTCTTACTTTTTAACCCCCAACTCCCCGAGAAAAGGGTGTTATAAGTTAGAAGCGTTTGTCTCATGTCTGTTTGTCTGTGGCATCATAACTCAGCAACCGATGATCGGAATTGGACGCGGAATTGTTTATTTAACAGATAATTTTGATGAGATTACTCTAAGCCATGTCTAAAAAAAAATTGGACCTATCATTGATGTCATGGTGGTATTTAAGCTTGAATATATAGCACCACGGTGTTATTTCCACATGGAACTTAAAGGATCTGATTTGATGATGACCAGGAATATGTAAGTGTATCTCCACAACGGTAAGTCTGGGGGTTTCTTATTTTTTTCTTCTAAGTCGTTCCTTTTATTAATTTAATTGTTTTCCTCGTGGTGAAACTGGTGGTTTGCCATTGCCTTGTTTAAAAAATATATAAGTGTTATTAATATTGTAGTGACTTAAACAAAGTGTACCCTTTTCCATCTACCACCATTTGAGAAATAAACTGACTGAATCTCCTCGATGGCTCAGTTGTTTAACGCGCTTGGTCGAGCGCCGGACGCCGGGTGATGGATTCGATTCCTGCTGAGGACAACTTTGTTTGAGCTGTTCTGGAGTATGATTGTAGATTGATCACCTACATGCCTGATAAGTAAAATGACAGACATGAAAAAAGACTGGGTTTCGGCTAGTGCACTCTCTTGGGACAGAAAAAAACTAGAATTTTTGATAGAAGAAATTGTCCATTTACATAAAGATTGCGACTAGTACACCAGGATATGACAGACATTTAATTCGAAATGAAATTAATCGAATCGAAAAATTGAATCACGCACGACTGAAGTCCAATTCGTGAATTCTGACAGTTGTAAGTAGTAAGTAGTACTTACTAAGTACCCACCAAAAAGGTAAGTACTATTGCCATATGATTGCCATCATAATTTTCAAAAACCCTAGGAATTTCATTTCAACCTTCATTTAGTAAGTAAGTAGTACCTAAGTAAAACATTTGTAACATTTATTTTTCTGTAAATACCTGGATATCTAAGCGATAAAGATAACACCTCTCTGGTCGCCAGAATCGAGGTCAAAATTCATTCGAAGGTAAAGAGAGGTCAAGAGCCATGACACAGGAGCCCACAAATGGTTACTAACCTTTTCTAAGACATCGTGATCTTCTCTACAATATAAAGCACCACCTTCTCTTAACGCGAACTCGTCGCCTGCAAAAGAAAGATATCATTATAATGATAAAATAGACGAAAGTCTGTATTCCCAATAGATGGAGCTTCAGGTAGAGCCTACATCGCGATAGTGAATTTTTCTGGCGGCTGTATGAGAATGTGATTTTATAGTCGCTTTGCAGCCGTACGCCAATAGATAGAGCTACAGATAAAGATCTATTTTAATTTTCTAATATCTACAACGCGCTATTATAATTTTCTTACACTTGGACTACAGTCGTATTCCTCATCAATGAGGAATACGATTCATCAATGAAGGTAATGATCATAACCACAGAACGACTCTCTTGGAAGATTTATCTAATTGGATTTTAAAAATCTGTTATAATTATAACAATAATAAAACTTTATTGCAGGCATTAAAACCCATATTCTTCTTCTATCTAAGTCACATTCCTCATTGCTGAGGGTCGTGGTCATTCTATGGAAATAACCACATAGAACGGCTTTCGTGGCAGAATTAATGGGGTTTCACACACTGGCTATCACACACTTCCTCACATAGTTTTCCTTCACCATAAGAGCAATCAGTAAATGTACGTAAGTCTTTCGATAAAACCGTAAACCTCATTGGTCCCAGATTCGAAACTTACCATGCAATGTCGCGTACATGCATGGTTTCGAACCCGGACCACTCCTCATGGGATTTCGGCGTCCTAGCCACTACGCCACCAAACGACGTTCTTAGATAGAGTCCTACATCGCGCTAATAAAATTAAGCAGCACCGGAAGACCGCTAGGATAGATGGCGCTACAGACATAGAGTTCTACATCGCGCTATTGAAAAGTCCTCTAACCCACCAGGTATGAGCTGCTTCCCGCACGCGCAGCACCGGAAGCAGTCTATGTGATAGATCTTGGTCTTGGCTCGCATCACGAAGTCGCTTTTGCTGAACGAACACCCGCATTTGTCGCATTTCGTGCCGAATAACCTGCGGAGAACAAATAAGAGACGGTGAAAATCGTGAAAAAATGAGGAATCTTTTTTTATTATAGGAGTGGGTAATTGTATCGTGGTGGGGTAATAACTGTACGGTTTTAGGTGAAATAATTATTTTATCAAATGTGTTTATTTCAGATATCTACATTTGAATTACTTTCACTCAATCACTGGTTAATAGGTGGTAAGCCATTGGTTAATAGGTGACTATTTATCTTATCTTATCTTATAGGGGGCGGGATAACCCCAGCGGCACTTCGACCCTTGAGGATCTTTTGTGCCTACCCCATTTACACACTGGTCATCTCAGTGTGCAGGTTTCCTCACGATGTTTTCCTTCACCGTTAGAGTAGTCCGTAAATGTACGTAAGTCTTCGAAAAATACGAAAACTCATTAGTACATGGCACTGCACGGTTTCGAACCCGGACCTCCCGCATGAGACCCGAGTCCGGTGTCCTACTGTGCCACCGACGCTCTTAGGTGACTGTTCACTGAAAGATTATAGACGATTGACTGAAAGATATTTCATCAAGAACAAAGTGATATCTTTTCTCTACTTATATTTCTCAAAAAAAATCACATTATAAGGGTTCCTTTTTATATAGTAGTTAAACTATTGTATAGTAATTAAACTATTGTATGGTAGTTAAACTATTGTATGGTAATTAAACTATTGTATGGTAGTTAAACTATTGTATGGTAGTTAAACTGTTGTATGGTAGTTAAACTATTGTATGGTAGTTAAACTGTTGTACGGTAGTTAAACTATTGTATGGTAATTAAACTATTGTATGGTAGTTAAACTATGGTATGGTAGTTAAACTGTTGTATGGTAGTTAAACTATTGTATGGTAGTTAAACTGTTGTATGGTAGTTAAACTATTGTATAGTAATTAAACTATTGTATGGTAGTTAAACTATTGTATAGTAATTAAACTATTGTATGGTAGTTAAACTATTGTATGGTAGTTAAACTATTGTATGGTAGTTAAACTATTGTATGGTAGTTAAACTCTCAATACAACTAATGTAACCTATAATATGAAGCTAGTGTCATGTTCTATATAATATGTGCTTTTAATGTTTTCTTATAGTTAATTCTATTTAGGTAAATGTCTCTCACATCATCTGGCAAACTATTTATTATTTTGGGTAATATATATCTATAGTTTCTCGCACCATATATATTGTTATATTTAGGTAATTTAAAGTGACCCTCATTACATAGTTTTCTCAATCTTTCACATCGTTTTTTTTGTTCTAATTCAATAACTTTATACTGACCCCTTGGTTTCCTAGCCCCTGACATCAATGAGATTGTTGAAATATTCGGGATGCGACTTCGTGAAAAGGCAGATATTTCACGAACGATAAACAAGGAAATATTTACACCGCCTTCTATTGACCGATAGATAAAGACGAAACACGGTTGATTATCGATTGATAATAGCCATAGATTATTGCTCAATTTTTTATCATGCGATAACTAAGTGCGATAATCAAGTAAATACTTATCTACTCGTACAACAAGTAATTTAAAAATAAACATCAAGCAATTATGGTATTCAGTAGAGAAAAATAAGTAAACTAAAAAATATAAACCGATTCTACAAACACAAATATACTGTATTGCACACCCGGGACAAGAACAAAACATACAACATAAAGAGAGGTACAATACAATGTGCAGAAGGCGGCATTACCGCTTTAAGCGATATCTTACAGACAACCTTCGATTCTACTGTAGTCGGCTCTTTTGTATTCTTTTATTGTTTGCCGACTTCAGTAGGTAGAGGTGGATTCTATTTTTTTTCATGGACTTTTGTTACTAGGCTAGGACGTCAGACTCCCATGCGGGAGGTCCGAGTTCAAAACCATGTAATGCTATGTACCAATGAGTTTCTCGGTTTTTTCGAAACACTTACGTACATTTTTTTTTAATTATTTTTATCCAACTTTTACACAGTATAGTAAATACAATAATATATAAGTGTATACCGCCAAACTGCTCAGCAGTTTATCGGCGGACTTATTGCTCCCTTTTATATATATAGTATAGTAGTGCACGTAGTGAGTATGCGTCAGCGTCACACACACACATCAACACATTATAGATCACTAATATTAACTAACCTTATATATAGTTCCCTACCTACTATTAACTAACACGCACCGACTTCTGCATAAAAATAAAAACCGGTCAGGTGCACTGCATTAATACATTTACCGACTGCTCTGACGGTGAAGGAAAACATCGTGAGGAAACCCGCAAACTGAGATAACCTGTGTCTGAAATGGGGAAGGCAACGGCAAACCACGCCATTAAATCTGCCAAGAGAGTCGTTCTATGTGATTAATTCCTTAGAATGATCACGACCCTCAGCAATGAGGAAAACGACTGAGAGAGAGAATCATACCAGCACCTTGAAAACGGTATCCAATTCGACCAAATTTTCATTCGACTCACAAACTTTTCACGAGGAAAATTCCCATAACAGGTGTTTATTCCTATAGAGCTTATAGCGTTCAACCCTCCCTCGCTAGCTATAGGTACAGCAATAGGCAATGCTTTTAGCGATATTACCCGGGGGGAGGGTGTTGAGGGGAGGGTTTCATTCTGTAAAGTGGCGGTCGATGACCCCTCGGGGGTTTCAGGCTGTTACGGGCTTTTTGTTAAGGCTTTACGTTTTATAGCTTTATTTTTGGTTCTGTGTCGAATGATGGACTGGAAGATGGAGTAGTCGCTAATAACTATAAATACATACATACATACAAAAACACACGTCTACAACACAAAGCATATAGATATTTATATTTAGTGTCCATAATCCTCGAGCGGGTAGACATAGGAGGTGGTTTGCTATTGCCATCCCCATTTCACACACTGGTTATCTAGGGGTGCAGGTTTCCTCACGATGTTTTCCTTCACCGTCAGAGCAGTCGGTAAATGTACGTAAGTCTTTCGAAAAAAACTGAAAATCTCATTGCTACATGGCATTGCATGGTTTCGAACCCGGACCTGGGGAAAAGGTGGTATGATAATGACTGTGAAAAATCCTGGGAATTGCTGGGCCATGCTTGTATTGCTGCGTTCCAGTTTGAAGTGTAAAAGAGCTAACATCTAGCATAACTATTACTAGACACTTTATATAACTCCTCAAGGTTAGCAGATCAATAACGGTGTACGTTGGTCTTCATGACTCCGGAGTCCCATGCCTGCAAAAGTCACTCACCAATTGCCACCGCCAAACTATATTTTCAGTGTCGTAATTCATTAAATACTTGTGTAAGTTAATAATTAAGCGATGGCAATTTTATCTGTAACTTTAAATTGAAAAAATTGAAATCGTTTATTTAGCGCTGTAAACACCAGAATACAGAAGTATACAAACATCTGGTGTGGTACAGTGCCAACAAGGGTACACCAGCTCAGCATAATGCTGAGGCAAGCCACATCGCTGATCAGCTGGCCCCTCAGTGACTGCACGGACGAAGAAAGCAACAGTGTGTGCGTGTTGTGATGTATGAAGGTGTATGTGTTTATCTCTAATTGCCTACGATATTGATGGTTATAGTTAAGATGTGTTGTCTATAGCCAACGATGACCACTTACCCTGTTTGCTCGTCTTCTCCCCTTATACCTAAATTAAAAAACCATAGGTATCCTATAGCCAAGGACTTGCATATGGTGGAGTGACCGGGGACCAACTTAAAACACTCATAAGAGGTTCATTGGAAATGGTGACACAACTGGGTGTAGAAAAATCTACAACCATAGCAGGAGTCTCACCCGTGTCATTGTAGGGGCGTTCACAGGCCATATTGGCACTAAGAGCCTACTACACAATGGTGACACCGTTGAGTCAATGGAACACTTGTTGGCAAATGTGACTCGCTGGCTGGAAAGCGTATGAGTCTTCTGGGGGTAGCCTACCCGAAACCAGAGGACTATAGGGTCCTTCCTGTAAGCTGTACAGCGTCCTTGATGCAAAGCATCTTTAAGGAACAGGAAGGAGACTAAGGTAAGGGGTGAGCACAAAAGATCCCTGAGGGTCGAAGTGCCGCTGGGATTATCCCCCTGTCATAAGATAAGATAGGTTTCCTATAAGTTTAAAAAGAAAGTAGTTTTCTGTGAGCATTGCTGATATGCTTGTTTTCCTTATTAACGAATTAAGTCGCGGGCGAAAGTTAAGTTTATAAATACACAGCAAATCCGATCTGCGCGTACGTCGGGAATGATTGGCGTGTGTTCCAGGCTGAACAAACATACAGACTGACAGACGACAGACCACACGCGATACAGCAAAACAGCTGGTCGCCGGGTCGTGGGTCGCGAATTGAGACCACTTTTTAGGCTTGGATTACACGCGTCCGGTTCCAGCCCTGCTTTGGATCGCTGCAACCAATCACATGCGTTCCGCACTCGCCTCGTGATTGGATGCAACCGGACGCGTGTAGTCCAGGCCTTAACCACGCGTCCACGGCTGGGATTTTCGATTATATATCATTAACAAATATGTAAAGCTACTTTAGGAAAACCTATAATTGGCTTATGTCTAGATTCTTAAGTATGGTTAATTTGTTTTAACAATAGCTGTTGGTTCTCTAAATAAATATCTTGATACTCAGGTGAACATTCAGTCTCATCAGCCTATTAACGTCCCCACTGTTGGGGCCCAGGCCTCACCTTGCACTAGGGGGTACGGGCCTGGACTCACATGCGGGAGATCCGGATTGGAATCAATGCAATATCAAACTACTCCTTTTAACAATTTATTTATCGAAAACATGTCTGAAAGAGATCGCTCTCAGCAATAAGATTGCCTACATTGCATTCTACAATTACATACGCATTGTCTTATAATAAACGTGAAATAAAGTGTATTCTATTCTATACTGTGTTAATGAAGGTTGATTTCCTATAGGATGCTTAATGCAACTGGTGTACTAAATCTTCTAAAAGATTCTCCGTGGCCCGTAACACACCCGCCTAACCCCACGGCCCACAATTAGCGACACCGGACCCCATCCGGGAGTATCACCTTACCGCTACCGACTTCTGTTCATCGTCATGGCTATTTTCCCTCCTATATGCTGGCAATACTGCGTTTATCTCAACGACATGTCTTATAGGTGTCTACACGGGGTTTGCTAACTTTCTTTTGATAAAGTATATTTTATAATACATTCTTCTTCTTCTAAGTCGTGTTCCTCATAGCTGAGGGTCGTGATCATTCTAAGGAATTAATCGCATAGAACGACTCTCGTGGCAGATTTAATGTGGTGGTTTGACATTGCCTACCCCATTTCATACACTGGTTGTCTCAGTGTGCAGGTTTCCTCACGATGTTTTCCTTCACCGTCAGAGCAGTCGGTAAATGTACGTAAGTCTTGCGAAAAAACCGAAAAACTCATTGGTACATGACATTGCTTGGTTTCGAACTCGGACCTCCCGCACGGGAGTCCGACGTCCTAGCCACGACGACGCCACCGACGAAATACATAAGTACCTACTTGGTATTTAATTAAAATGTCTGACATTACAAATATTGGAAACATCCAAGTGAAAAATTCCTTTTCTCGAACCCGCACCTCTAGCTTTACCCAATCCAAGCGTCGACGAAATCCGATCCATTCTGATTTCTTTCCCTCACACACACCCTTTCATTTCCCCTTACATACATGCTTGGTGTTCAGTAGGGGGCGGTTTTTATCCCATAGATTAGATTATAGCTAGAGTTAGACCTAGTTGTCTATGGGATGAATGCCGACCTTTATTGAATACCTTCTTTTTGGGAAAACACTGTCTCCCAAGATACAGGTTCGCCTAGTTTGGTATAGTCAGGGTATTGTAAGATTTATAAGTTTTGTGATATTTACAATAAAGATATATTTTTCATTATTTTTTATATGATACTTTCGACACAGATCTCGGAGGAAAGAACTTGGCGCTCGCAAATCTTCTTTCCTTCAAGGTATAATAGAGATAGATAACTTTATCGATATATTTCCGACCTTTAGCTGTAATGGTTACCCGATCCGACGTCGGAGCGAATAAACAAACAGTTTCCGCTCGGATTGTTTTACAGAAGGGTTAGAATTTAACTTCAGCTTAAATCTTTTATTAATAATTACCTAGCTACCTAAATGTATTATATGTATTATATTATCCTATTATTATTCTCCTTTCTGCCCTTATTGTTATTTTAAGAAAATTTGATATGTGGTATCTTGTATTGGCATACTAAAATTACTAAAATTTGTCATTCTCTCGAAATATACATTACAGGTAGCTTCTAGAAGTTTTAAATTCTTTTCTGTTGGACTTCGACATCTGATTTAATCGCATGATCTGTAACCGCTCTCGCTAATTACTTAATTTTCCGCTATTTAACATCTGAAACCCGCTGAAATCTGTGTGTAACTCTATGTGTGTTGCCTGGACATTGCCCGTGAAAGTTCCTACAGGAAGAGCTGTAAACGAAGCCTAGACGACTGCCACGCCGGGTGTCCACAGGTCAGTGCGTATCCTAAGAATAAGTCATCTTTCCTAGAGCTTATTCTATTTTCAAATTCCTATCCTGACTACGCAAAAAGCACTTAGGTATTGTATTTTTTAATTCGCATTTTTTATACAACCGCTATCCCGCGCGAGCCCCTGGCTCGTTCATTTTTTCCTACTCCATTGCAATCTTACCGCACAAATAAACTATTCTTATACTTATGTAAAAAAATATGCGTTATAAGATTTCCTGCACTAAAGAAAATAAATTAATTACTTAGGACGTCCTCGCCTCGTTGTATTAATATCTATGAAATTAGAAATAAGTAAAGATTGGATCAGCTGCATGCATCATCTTGATGAGGATAAAAAATGTAACAAAAATTCTGCTAAATTCAGTTCTGGGGTGAATGTCAACCTAACAAAATGCGTGGTCTTGTATGAACACGCAATATATGTAAGACTGGATTAGGTAAAGTCCATTTTAGTCAACTGAAATCTCAATCGATTTAATCCCATAGACTTATAGGGCGCCGTTCAAGTATTACGTAAGCATCAAAGGGGGTTTTAACTTTACTTATGTTTGATGACAACGGGGGGGAAGGGGGTTGAATGGTGATTACGTCAGCACAAAAAGCGATCAGCAGTTAATAACAATGATACTTGTTTCATCATCAGCAGCCTATTCTAGTCCACTGCTGGACATAGGCCTCTCCCAGGGCGCGCCATTGAGCCCGATCTTCGGCTCTTCTCACCCAGTCGCTGCCAGCCACCTTGCGCAGATCGTCGCTCCATCTAGCAGGGGGGCGTCCCACACTACGTTTGCCCAAACGCGGTCTCCACTCCAGAACTCGTCTACCCCAGCGGTTGTCGGTTCTGCGACAGACGTGACCGGCCCACTGCCACTTCAGCTTGCTAATCTTATGAGCTATGTCGATAACTTTTGTTCTATGCCGGATCTTCTCATTTCTGATTCGATCCAGCAGAGATACTCCGAGCATAGCTCTTTCCATAGCACGCTGAGCGACTTTCAATTTGTGAACCAGTCGCACCGTCAGTGTCCACGTTTCGGCTCCGTAGGTCATTACTGGTAGGACGCACTGGTTAAAGACTCTTGTCTTTAGACATACTTGTTTATGAATTATATAATAATTAAAGACTTGACAAACGTATAAATTATACCAATGCTCACGTAAGCGTGTGAGGGGGGAGGAGGTGAGAGATTTGCTTATTTTTTTAATTTATTTTTTTATAAATTTTTAACCTCCCATATATACAGTTTCATTTCACCAAAGCATATGTGAGCTCAATTATTTACATAATACAACTATATGGCTATATTGTTCAAATATATTAACATATTCTTGTTACATTCGTTGACAAGGGGGAAGGGGGGATATTTTAAAAAAATACCTAGAATTTTGCTTACGTAATACTTGAACGGCCCCTAGTGAAAGAATCAGGAGTTATAAATTCAGGCAAATTTTTAAGAACGACTCGCAGTTAATAAAAAATAATAATTCAGTTTTTCCGTCAATTGCACTAAACATCCTTAAAGTTAAAGTCTTTATTAAAATACATGCTATCCCTTTTTACGCCATTGCTCTTGCAATTTTTCTATAGTCTCTTAAATACCTACTTATTTCAATCTAGGTAAAGACAGTAGAGAGGATAAACATCTAATTTTACACTTCTAAGTTTACATTTCCCATATTTAGACAAACAGTTTACACCATAATCTAAGTCGTACCAAAAAAAAAAGAAATTCATAATCATCCGTCAATCACACACCGTCGGCGCCACTTTTTAAAACCAGAGACCAAAGACGAAATACGAAATTGACTGAAATAACCCGCTTATGTTTACCTTTTCACCCTTCCATCTCTCGCGGCTAAAATATAGAATTACACATCGACAAAAATAACTTTGTCTATGGTTGACGAAACTTCATAATCTCCAAACTCTGGCGCCTTAAAATAAGGTGCAAAATCGAATGTTATCGAGCTAAAATCGATTTGAGAGGTACAGAAATGCGCTGGTGTTTTTACTCTGATGTGCCGAAGAGAAAACAAACGCAGTTTGACTGAGCATTATGTATTTTGGCGCCAAAACAAACGTCAGTTTGACAGCGCGGCGGGCGGCGGGAACTCGATATGTCTATGGTATGTTTGTTCCCGTTTACACCGGGTCCGGATAAGCGGGTTTTCGGTTACAAACCGTTTTTTTTTGGATTTCGGTCTTTGGTTGATAAATATTTTGAATGTTTGCAATAGTATAAAAGTAAATAGCATTTTGCGTTTGTGTGATTCGTGTTGTCTGTCTCTTTTGATTCTCTTTTACATTTAGTATTTATTATTTTAAAAATATTCCGATACACTCTCGACTTAATAAAATACATTACCATTTACAGTAACTCTTATCTAGTGTTTAGTGTTATTCCCTCTTAGAGTTACTCTTACTTAGTATAATCCCTCTCACAGTAACGCTTACCTAGTATAATCCTCTTAAAAGTAACTCTTACCTAGTATAACCTTCTTAAAGTAACGTAACGCGTACCTAATGGTCACGTTTACAGTAACTCTTACCCAGTTAAATAGTAACTCTAATCTAGTATAATCTCTCTTACAGTAACTCTTATCCAGTATAATCCCTCTTACAGTAACTCTTACCCAGTTAAATAGTAACTCCCTTCCACCTGACTTTCCGAGATGTATCCGTACCGATTACCGACCACCTTAGCCTTTTGGGGTTGGATCTGACTTCCAATCTTAACTTTGGGCGCTCCATTGAGTCAAAAGCTAAGACCGCAGCCAAAAAATTGGGCATCCTGAGTAAGGTTAGGCGGTACTTCACGCCGGGACAGCTCTTAAACCTTTACCAAGCTCAAGTCCGGTCGTGCATGGAGTACTGCTGTCACCTGTGGGATGGCTCAGCTAAGTACCAACTGGCTGCTCTTGACTCAGTGGAGAAACGCGCTAAGCGCCTTATCGGTGACGAATCGCTGGTGGAAGCTAGACTGCAAAGTCTGGAACATCGGCGCAAGGTCGCCTGTCTATCGGTATTTTATAGGATACATTTCGGAGAGTGCGCATCGGAATTGCACGACCTAATTCCAGCATCTCCATTCCGCCTTCGGACTACCAGGCGCGGGGAGGGGTTCCATCCTTATGTTGTTGATATCCCATCTGCTCGTACGAAGCGATTTGCTTCTTCGTTCATTATGCGAACGGCTAAGGAATGGAACAGCCTGCCGGCGTCTGTATTTCCCAAAACCTACAACCTTGTGATCTTCAAGGCCAGAGTGAATAGGCATTTACTGGACCCGCGTGCACCATCGTCGACCTCATCGTCGCTTACCATCAGGCGAGATCGAGGTCAAATGCGGGTTTAGAAGTAAATAAAAAAAATTAAAAAAAACTCTTATCTAGTATAATCTCTCTTACAGTAACTCTTATCCAGTATAATCCCTCTTACAGTATTTCTTATCTAGTATAATCCCTCTTACCCGGTATTAACCCTTTTCTTACAGTGCCTAGTATAAAGAATCCTTAATACCTCTTACAGTAACGCTTACCTAACTCTCTAATACGAGTAGCAACTCTTACTCATGTATAATCAATCTCAGTAACGTTTACTATATTCACTCTTAGGTACAGAAACGCTTCCCTAGTCTAATCCCGTTTGTAGTAAGTGTTGCGGTCCCTAACGAAGCAGGTGCAGGTTTCATCGAGGAATTGTCTGCACTCCTGGCACTTAAGGCAGGTGGCGTACCAGTCCAGGTCAGGAGCCACCCTCAGGATGTCTGGTCGTGGATTTTACATCCACAGCATTTTATTCCTCTTACAGTAGCGCTTATTTAGTATAAACCCTCTTACAGTAACGCTTACCTAGTATAATCCCTCTTACAGTACCTCTTACCTACTATAATCGCTCTTACAGTAACTCTTAACTAGTATAATTCCTCTTACAGTAACGCTTACCTAGTATAATCCCGTTTGCAGTAAGTCTTGCCGTCCCTAACGAAGCAGGTGCAGGATTCGTCGAGGAATTGTCTGCACTCCTGGCACTTGAGGCAGGCGGCGTGCCACTCCAGGTCTGGAGCCACCCTCAGGATGTACTGGTCGTGGATCTGACCTCCGCAACCCACGCAGAGGGATAGCCGGAGTTTTTCTGTAGAGAAAGGGAGGGTATTTATTAATGAAACATTTCTGTAAGTTCTACTCATTTTCGACTGTTTATGACTTTTTAGATCCAGCTTCGAAGGGGCAACTTGTAATTTTACCATTAAAATGTCATCTTAGCTGGGAGGTCCGCGTTCGAAACCATGCAGTGCCATGCACCAATGAGTTTTTCGTTTTTTTCGAAGACTTACGTACATTTACCGACTGCTCTGACGGTGAAGGAAAAAATCGTGAGGAAACCTGCACACTGAGATGACCAGTGTGTGAAATGGAGAAGGCAATGGCAAACCACCCCATTCAATCTGCCACGAGAGTCGTTCTATGTGATTAATTCCTTAGAATGATCACGACCCTCAGCAATGAGGAATACGACTTAGAAGAAGTATATGGGTTTTTTATGTCTGAAATAAAGATTTAAAATTATTATAACAGATTTTTAATCCGAGGGTTCGCTATATAAAAAAATAAACCCCTGTTTCGCCAAGGAACATGGCATAAAGGACTCTTTGGGTGACAATAAAAGAATTATGAATAAATTAGACAGGTCACGAGCAAAATCGATAAATATTACGAATGGGCGTGGCGCTTATAAGCCGCGCCCCGTCTGCCACCGTTTTGACTCTACGCCGACAGAATAAGCTCGTCTCTTTCCCGCAGTTAGATCTCTGTTTCTCTTACCAAAGAACTTAATATACTTTAACCCGGATCTAAATTATCATTCTGTTGCTATTTTTAACGGTGAACTATATCCGCAACAGATTTGGATGATGACTATGATTTCGTTAGTTGAACATAAGTACGTCTATTTTTAGGGTTCCGTATCTAAACGGTAGATAAGGAACCCCTATTGTATCTGTCGAGAGCGTCGGTGGCGTCGTGGCTGGGACGCCGGACTCCCAAGCCGGATGTCCGGGTTCGAAACCGTGCAGTGCCATGTACCAATGAGTTGTACCAATTTACCGACTGCTCTAACGGTGAAGGAAAACATCGTAAGGAAACCTGCACACTGAGATGACTAGTGTGTACAATGGGGTAGGCACAAAAGATCCTCAAGGGTCGAAGTGTCGCTGGGTTATTCCCGGCCCCTATCATAAGATTGTGTCCGTCAGTCTGTCCGCCTGTGTGTGACAGCTGTTTTTCTCAGGAACTGCTAACGCTGTCGACTATTCTAGATAAAAGAAATAATAGGTAAGAAGGTAAAAGGTGTTTCTATTTATTTAAAAAAATTAGAAAAATAATAATCATGTGTGTAAACACATGATTATTATTTTTCTAATTTTTTAAGATGTTTTCCCTGTTTCTTTCTAGTTCTTACATTTTTATATTCTACTAGCTGTTGCCCGCGACTTCGTTCGCGTCATATAGCCTATGTCACCCGGGGATAGTGTAGCTTCCCAACGGTGAAAGAATTTTTCAAATCGGTCCAGTAGTTTCGGAGCCTATTCAATTCAAACAAACAAACAAAAAATCAAACCTTTCCTCTTTATAATATTGGTATAGATATTTATATAAGTAATGTACTTTCTAACACAATATGTATATCTATTGTTATTGAAATAAACACACTTGAAATTATTCTGTGGTTCCACAAAGTATAGCTTGATGTCTTCCTGGAGAGTGTTCCAAAACCAGTTGAATTAATTCATGTTGACAACCTGTCCATCTTCCATTATCGCGTTCTTCTCTCTTCCAAGTCGTGTTCCTCATTGCTGAGGGTCGTGATCATTCTAAGGAATTAATCACATAGAACACCTGTAAAGGTGGAGTTTAGTGTGACATGTTTATGCGACTATATCTGCAATATTTGTAATTATTACATAAACTTTTACACAATAAATCTTATCTTATCTTATCTTACGACCCTCGTGACAGATTTAATGGGGTGGTTTGCCATTGCCTTCCCCATTTTGCACACTGGTTATCAGTATGCAGGTTTCCTCGCGATGTTTTCCTTCACCGTCAGAGCAGTCGGTAAATGTACGTAAGTCTTTCGAATAGACCGAAAAAACTCATTGGTACATGGCATTGCCTGGTTTCGAACCCGGACCTCCCGCATGGGACGACGTCCGTCCGACGTCCTAGCCATGACGACACCGACGCTCTTAACGCGTTAACAGCTGAAAATTTATCAAACTTAAACGTGTACAGCTGTCAATGTGAATAATTTCTACTGGTTTTGGAACGCACTCTGTTTCTACTGTTTACACTGAGCTTCCTTAACCCTTCCTTATCTGTGCATCTGGGATGGTTTAGCGCATGCGCGTCGGTGCACAATGCAATGCGCATGCCGTGACGGAATGGCGACATGCAAAAGGTGACCAAGTATGGATTTGCGTTAATTTGACAGCTCTAAATCTAACAGTAACGTATTTAACTGGGTAACAGTAGTATTTTTGCTGGATCGAATCCGAAATGAGGAGATCCGGCATAGAACAGAAGTTACCGACGATAAGATTAGCAAGCTGAAGTGGCAGTGGGCCGGTCACATCTGTCGCAGAACCGACAACCGCTGGGGGAGACGAGTTCTGGAGTGGAGACCGCGGAGTGTGGGACGCTCCCCTGCTAGATGGAGCGACGATCTGGATGAGAAGAGCCGAAGATCGGGCTCAATGGCGCGCCCTGGGCGAGACCTATGTCCAGCAGTGGACTAGAGTGGGCTGCTGATGAAACCTAAAATGACACCGTCATCTTGCTTACCGATAACGAAGTTCAGTTCGTCTGTCTCTTTCGTTATCAGTAAGAAAGAAGAAGATAGCGTCATTTTACGTTTAGAGCTGTCAAATTCGATACAAATACATGTCTAGTAAAATTGTTGGTCGTCTATTAATTTGACAGCTCTAACCTAAAATGGCACCTTTGGTTCTGTCATTTTCTTACCGTTTACAAAAGAGACAGATGGAATGAACTTTTTAAATTTAGTGGCCATGTGGGAATCGTGGCAACTTTTTAATTCTCAGGTACCTAATTTGAAAAACAAAAATTCAGTGCAATAATGCATTTTTAATTATCTGCACTTCCTACAATAAACTTTTAATGACTAACTGTCTTTGTGCGAATTAACCCGTCCTTTCCATCGTAAACCAAAGCACCGTATCTGCAATTGTAATAATACAAAAAAATAAAATTTTTACGTTTCCGTTTATTTTATTATGAAGAGTTGCAATTATTAATTAAAAATCCTTTTTAAGATTTAAAATGGCATTGTTTATGCATGAGTAATAAACATTATTGTAGACGTTTCTCAAAATAATATATTCGTAAGTTCTGTTGCATTTTTTATAGTTATAAATTAGTATTAAGTAATTACTCAGATAAGGTACCTCGCTTCGTTCGCTTCGGTGGGACCTCGAAAAGTTTCACAAGTGTCTAATTACGAGTGACTTATTGTTGTCACCCAATAGTAGGTTACGATTAAATCCCAGATTTTTGATACTGGTCGAATTTCAGAAAATAATTGTGTGTGTGCTGGAGCCTCCGGGTCTCAGCCGCACTGACGGCAAAAGACCAGACGGCCTAACGTTGGTGCCCTGGCGCCAAGGTAGGTGTCTCCTGTGGGACGCAACTTGCGTCAGTACGTTCGCCACTAGTCACCTCAGACGGACTGCGCGGGCAGCCGGGGCAGCAGCTGAAGCAGCGGCGCAAAGAAAACGGGAGAAGTACGCCGCTCTGGAGCAAAACTACGTTTTTGTCCCATTTGCGGTTGAAACGACAGGTTGTTGGGGGGCGGAGTTAAAGGATTTTGTCAGGGAGGTCGGCCGTCGCCTGAGGGAGAGGGGCTGTGACCCCCGCTCCGGGTCGTTCTTGGTGCAGAGGTTGGCCGTGGCGATTCAGCGTGGCAATGCCGCGAGCGTCATGGGGACCTTTGCGCCAAGGTCGACACGGGGCGGGATTTTTGACTAGGCTTTTCATAAGTTTTTATTTTTATTTTTTATTGACAAAATATTCGATGTTTATATTAAAATATTGTTAAAATTGTGTGTGACGTGTAAGGAGATGAGCCAACACTACAGACAGACATAACGACATTGTTGCTCTCTATAGCTATAAGTTGGAAAGGGTCAAGTTGAACACCAGCGTCGGTAGAGGTATAATGTATCTATAGTAGGGATGTTCCGGTAAAACCTTACCGGAACCGGAGTCGAAACCGTAGGTTTTAAATTTTATTTATCGGAGTCGGAACTGGAGTCGGAACCGGATTCGGGGGCTGAGGTAGAAGAGAAGTTCAAATTTTAAACCTTTAAACCGTTTTTAATTTTTATAGCTGAACTTGCTAATTATTTTTTATGATGACGTTTGCGGCAATAAACATGTTCCTTTAGAGAGTAGTGTAGGAATACATAAATAATAATACATAAATGTATTCCTACACTATTTAATAAAATATTGATATTTGAATGTGTTTGCTCACAAATCTTCGGTATAACCTCCGATTGAAAATTACCGGAGCCGAAGTCGGAGTCGGAGGTGTAAAATCAATCAGAAGTTCCGACCTTTCGGAATCGGAGTCGAAGCTCCGTAACATCCCTATTCTATAGTAATCTATAAATCTAGCAACACTCAGCTAAACTTCGCCCTTTTAAATAGATCATATGTTTACTACTTTAAACCATACCATTTTAAAAATGTATTCAGGAGTATTAAGCCAATAATAGACCATTTTTTACTTATTGAAGGATGTTTCTATTCTATTCTATTCACCCGCTGATAACTTCCGCTGTCCATCTTCCAAGTGCATCATCGGATCTAGATCAAATTTTTATGGGACCTGCCTTCTCACTAAAAGAAGAATAATCAAAATAGGTAACATACAATTTAAAAAAATTAAATACAGTCCAATTGAGACCATCCACCTTTTTTGGAAGTCGGTTAAAAAGTATGATAGTATTTTAAAAGTGATTAAAAATAGTTACTAGTTTAAGTCAAATTAACTTCAAAATAAAAAATATTTAAATATCTTTGAAGATGCCGAGAGACAGAAGCAGAGTTTAACAACAGATACCGAGATGCTAATTAACTTTAACGATAAAACTTTAACGATTTTGATGACAAGCTTAATGAATCATTAAAATTGATTTATTTATTTGTTAATTGGAGCAATAATGAAATTAATGACGGAAGGGTGGACTTCACAAAGTAATCTCGAAAAATGTTACATTTCATTTAAATTAATTCATGTTCGTAGTTTTAATTTTAGGTTACGCTTTTCTGAATTTGTAATTTAAAAAATAAAAAATAATTTTAAATTACAACAAGTAAAATTACAGCAATTCTTTTTTGTAATGTAGGTAGCTGGCTGTATTTTGTAATGTAGGTAGCTGGCTGTATTTTGTAATGTAGGTAGCTGGCTGTATTTTGTAATGTAGGTAGCTGGCTGTATTTTGTAATGTAGGTAGCTGGCTGTATTTTGTAATGTAGGTAGCTGGCTGTATTTTGTAATGTAGGTAGCTGGCTGTATTTTGTAATGTAGGTAGCTGGCTGTATTTTGTAATGTAGGTAGCTGGCTGTATTTTGTAATGTAGGTAGCTGGCTGTATTTTGTAATGTAGGTAGCTGGCTGTATTATGTAATGTAGGTAGCTGGCTGTATTTTGTAATGTAGGTAGCTGGCTGTATTTTGTAATGTAGGTAGCTGGCTGTATTTTGTAATGTAGGTAGCTGGCTGTATTTTGTAATGTAGGTAGCTGGCTGTATTATGTAATGTAGGTAGCTGGCTGTATTTTGTAATGTAGGTAGCTGGCTGTATTTTGTAATGTAGGTTGCTGGCTGTATTTTGTAAAAATTTGAGTTGCATAGCATACATACTTTTTGTTGGAACTGTATACAAAAGCAGTTTATTTGACGTCTAGATTTATATTTTGTGATTTAGAGCACTGTATTCCTAGAAGAAACAAAGAAAAGAGGAGTAGGTCGTCCAGCAGCTAGATGGGCGGATGACATCACCAAAGTGGCATCGAAGACCTGGCTGCGACTAGCACAGGATCGTATAGGATGGCACAAAAGAGAGGAGGCTTA
Source organism: Hofmannophila pseudospretella (assembly GCA_947369225.1). Classification (NCBI taxonomy): domain Eukaryota; kingdom Metazoa; phylum Arthropoda; class Insecta; order Lepidoptera; family Oecophoridae; genus Hofmannophila; species Hofmannophila pseudospretella. The sequence goes on from OX376333.1 coordinate 808,942, forward strand.
TACCCTGCAGTGGGACGACGTGGGCTGATGATGATGATGACTCCTAAAAACATTTAAATATGATTCTGAAAAGTTTTCGAATACAGGTACGCAAAATCCACCAATATAACGTATTTTCAGATCCATGCAGCAGTATTTGCAAAAAAATGTGTCTGGAACTTCCTAGTTCGGAGGTCAACGTTTATTGTAAACTAACTGGTTGCTCACTAATTTTATTAAGTTTAATATAAGTTAAGTTCCTACTGGTGTATGGACTATGAATACTTTGTAATCTTACCGCACAAATAAACTTATTCTTAATCTTATTCTTAAGTTTCTATGTTTACTTTGTACCTGTAGGTAATTGTAAACTACACATATAGTTACTAAATACCTGGTGTTTTGGAACAATCTGTGAACCAGACATAATTATTGTAATAAAGAAATAAAGAATAAACGCTGTTCTGGTGGAAGTAACAGTGGAACTCTGCGAAACTTTGTCGCAATAAGATCTTGTTATGAGTAAGAATGTGTCACAGTGTACAATTCACAGGCCATTTTGGCACTAAGAGCTTCCTACACAAGATGAGACTGGCAGACTATCCCACCTGCAGAGCCTGTGGTGACACCGTTGAGTCAATGGAACACTTGCTGTGCGAATGTGACTCGTTGACTGGAAAGCGTACGAGTCTTCTGGGGGTCGGCTACCCGAAACCAGAGGACTATAGGCTCCTTCCTGTAAGCTGTACAGCGTCCTTGATGCAAAGCATCTTTAAGGAACAGGGAGGAGATTAAGGCAAGGGGTGAGCACAAAAGATCCCTGAGGGTCTCATAAGATAAGAAGAACAACGTGTCAAATGAGTTAAAGCATTATGTACAGTCAACCTACCCAAAACGTCAAAATTTGTGAAACTGAAAAGTATCATATTGCGCAGGCAAAAGGTTGAGATTAAATCGAAGGTTTTTGACAGATGGTATACTATAGCCTGTGGGCGACTGTACCTACCAAAAGTTTCAAAGTGTGTGGTTCAAAATAGAACATTTTCTGATGTTTTAAAAATATATAAAATGAATTTTCGACTATGTTTTAAGTATGTAATAGCTTATTTAATGAAGTTTAATGTAAGTAATCAGTAAACTACTAAAAACACAACTACTCGTATCTCATTTGAATGTCACCTCTGGTATTTATCTAGACTATGTGATTTAAAACAATTTGCATTGTTAATTAATTCTTTTTTATTTGAAAATGAATAGGAATTTGAACGGGTTTTGTCTTGGAATTTAAAAAAAACTGGCGAAGTGCGAGTAGACCTCAATCTCACCTGATGGTAAGTGACGATGAGACCGAAGATGGGGCACACGGGCTAAGTAAGTACTGGCTCTTCTATAAACTTCTTCCTAAGGAAGGAAGACCTCCTTCTCGGCTAAGGAATGGAACAGCCTGCCGGCGTCTGTATTTCCCGAAACATACAACCTTGGGATCTTCAAGGCCAGAGTGAATAGGCATTTACTGGACCCGCATGCACCATCGTCGACCTCATCGTCGCTTACCATCAGGCGAGATCGAGGTCAAATGCGGGTTTAGTAGTACATAAAAAAAAACTGCGGGAACACATCGACGACGAAGCGAAGATATTTGGGGAAATATCTCTGTTAATATTAATCAAGACATATTGCCTTTCCAACTCAGTTAATATTTAACCAGAGCTTAAAAACAATTAAAAAATAAAGCGCAAAGCTGTAAAATTAACAACCATCTCAATCCACTAAAAAACTTTCAAAGTCGTCTAACCACTGTTTAAACATATTACCTTGACTTTACCACGTCCACTAAGCTCAAAATCCGTTGCACTTTTTCTCTACTTTTCATTTCGTTTGTACGTGATTAACGGTGGAGTTGTAAGCGATTATGACCCGTAGCGTTATTGTTGTTGGTTTTTGAAATGTTTGCGAAGGACCGCGTTTAAAATTAGCGGGTCCTACCGCGGCGAGAGTAAAGAGGGTTCCGGAGGGTTAATGTTAACGACAAATATATGAAATGTACACATATGGGCTTTGCACGAAAAGAGTTTTGGGGCTGGTTGCACGCGCGGGTAAGAAACGTCGCACGGGGTTGCTGTAAGGAATTTACACTTGTGATAAAATGGCGACTCGCTCCAATATTACGCTTTCTTATCACCAATTTTGAAAATGGACGAAAAAAGCATGATATGGAGCGAGTCACACTTTCTTATCACTAGTGACAAGATACAAAATAGAGCCACTGAAATGATAGTAAGGCGTCGGTGGCGGACATCCATACGGGAGGTCCGAGTTCCAATGAGTTTTTTCGATTTTTTCGAAGACTTACGTACATTTACCGACTGCTCTAACGGTGAAGGAAAACATCGTGAGGAAACTTGCATGTCTGAGGAAATGGAAAATTTCCGAAGGCGTGCGAAATCCACCAATCAGCACTGGGCCCGGTCGGTGGATCATGGCCCGTACCCTTTTGTGCAAGGGGAGGCTTCTGCCCTAAACAGTGGAGACTTTAATAGGCTGATGATGAAATGATAGTAATTCAAAAAAACGATTCAATTCGATTAAAGCTCGAATTAATGTCTTTTGTAAATAGACTTTTAGTGAATTTAATTTATGTGAAACTTTAAGTTTTTATAATAGTTTTTTAATCTATTGAAAATACCTATGTGACTTGTAAAAAACCCTGTTTTATTACTATATGTAACAATATTCATAGTGATATAAGCGATCAGACAGACCCGAAAAAACGATATATTGAACAGTCGCGAATTTTCAAAAATTGTTTGATGTAACTCGTTTGTTTTGTTACATTCAAGTGTTCATTCGTTCAGCCTAGTGTGGGATCTACTGTCATTCAGTCTTAACTTCTGGCTAAATTAAAGAGCAAGATGAAATTGTAAATTGTTATAATAACAGTACACCGTGTAACTAGTGTGGTAAGGGCCAAATTGTCTCATCGAGTGATAGTTTACAATAATGAGGATAGGGTTGCGAAACATGAGTTGAGTTGAGACTCTTAACGTACTCATGATACACACGATAACTTATGTAAAAAGTGTAAATAATTCAGAATATAAATCCAATTAAGTACTTACTAATAATTGTTTCGTCTATAGGCGTTTATAATAAATACTGTTCCTCAAAATTAGCTCACTGCTAACAGATAGGTAAAAGGCCAATTATTGAGCAGGTGTTGCATAAAATATATTTTATAATTTTTAATTATCGTGTTATCGTGTTGTTTCTGCAAGGAATATAATATGAATCATTGCATACTTGCTTATCGTATGGTTAGTGGCCAACCTTTTGTCAGAGTTGTTCAGGCCGCCCGTAGGCATTCAACATAATCATTGAGTGTGTATTATTCTTTATGGCTTTATATCTACAGCGGATTTTAACCGCCCGTGTGGCCGCCCCGTTAGCCCAATACATAAAGGCCACAAAATAAGGCTTTAACCGTAGTTTAGACGATAACAGCGCATTGTAGCGTGTTCAGACGCGGGTAGTTGTTTGCCGACTGTTAACAAGTGGGATGCTAGACTGTGTCCGGTATTATTATGAGATTTGGAACTGTGTAGTTACTGGAAGAGTCTGGCGCCAAGTGATACAATTATAGTAGAAACATTGGAAAGGATTGGTAATGTACGAAAGATGTACGATGTTGACATTTCGCGATGTATCGAAGCCACCAGGGGCCCAATTCGCCTAAATTACAACGTTTGTAGTTCTATTTCTATCCAATTTCAATTTAGTTTTCGTTAAAATTAATATTACTGACATTGTATACATTTTAATGACATTCTCTTTATCTTTTCTGTTTTCTTCTCAAAATCTGTATAAACATTATTAACTTGTGTATTCGGTGTATATGCCTGTGAAGGTAAAGTTTAGTGTGACATGTTTATGCAACTATATCTGCAATATTTGTAATTATTACCTAAACTTTTACACAATAAATCTTATCTTATCTTATTCTATTTGCACACCAAATCGCATTCTGCTGACGCATAACTCTACCACTGCCACCTTTCGATTTACTATCGAACGGGCAAAAGTATCTCGGGAGGAACTTAAGTTCGATCGTTATATTTGTCAGTTGAAGCGTTTTGTTACCGTTCAACTGCGATTCAGTATAAACTAAACGTTTTATTAGAATGCACAAATACGTTACCTACTGTTCGATCGATCGTTGTTTCGTACTGAAACTTAACTGAAATTGGATCGTTAGTGGATAGTAGCATACGAAACACGTCATAACGATGCAGTTTAGATTCTATTTAGTTACGTTGTATTTAGTGGAACCGATCTCCTGGTGGTATGTGATCACCGTCGCCCTCAGCATCTCACCACAATAAAATATTGTTAGTGAGTTTTCAATGTCCTACTAACATTGATGACGGTGAAAGAAAACATCGTGTGTGAAATGGGGGAGGGAATGGCAAACCATCCCATTAAATCTGCCACGAAAGTTGTTCTATGTGGTTAATTCCTTAGAATGATCACGACTCTCAGCAATGAGGAATACGACTTAGAAGAAGAAGACTAACATTGATGACTTAGATTGCCTCATGTGCCGGTTATTACGATGGCTCTCTTATCCTTCAAACAGAAATATGCTGTATTTCGGTTTGAAAGGTAAGAGAGCCAGCAGCGTTGCTGCTTTGCGACAGAAAAAAGAAAAAGAGTGGTAGCACCCTTGAGCTCAAATCCGAATTACCTAACTGTTATTGTTTCAGAGGTCCCTGATTACTCCAAGATCTTGGCAATCACTGACCCAATTTTTATCAGACAAAATTTTCCGTTTAATAAAAGAAACCTACATCCAAGTCGGGTCAATTATTGAGTAAAGTTGAGTTTGATGCCACAGACAAACAGACATACTAACGTTACTAGAGGGTGGCAATAAAATGAATTACCGCAATTGCAACTACCCCATGATACAGTTAAAGGGATGATAGGCGATTTTATATGGAGGTTGGTACAAAGGTTGGTCCATCAGCGGCCATCTAAAAAAAAGTGCCCGTGTGAAGGGCTCTTTATAAGGCATACATTAGTGAAAACAGAACATAGTATCTATTTTTCAAATACCAGAAATTACTTAGACCCTTAATCCCTTAATCACGAGAGCTTTCGTTGAAGCTAGGTTCCTGAAGTGGCCGCGGACTTTGGGTCTTAAACTGCCCATCATCGTTTTGCTCGTCTACCCTCCAAAACAGACCGTTAATGGTCATCGCAAGTTTTCAACACAGTATTCACAAAGTAAGTTGCCTACTTGCCCCTGAGCGAGGCAGTATGGAGATAACTCGGTACGTGTAGCGGTGCCCTTTGTGGCTGGGCTTTGCCGTGCCGCCTCCGATTCGATTATTGGCTTTAGGGCTGGCAACACTTGTTACCGTCGGCCTCCGCAGATGGTCGCAGGTGGCTTAGGTTACAGGATCCATCGGTTAGGTCCATGAATAGGTTGGAATTCTTATCTTATCTTATAACAGGGAGACGGGAATAACCCCAGCGGCACTTCGACCCTTGAGGATCTTTTCTACCCCATTTTACACACTGGTCATGGTTGGTGCGCAGGTTTACCGCAGAGCAGTCGGTAAATATGTACGTAAGTCTTTGAAAAATACGAAAAACTCATTGGTACATGGCACTGCATGGTTTCGGACCCGGACCTCCCACTTGGGAGTCCAGAGTCCTAGCCACTGTGCCACCGTCGCTCACGAATAGGTTGGAAGCAGGAGAGATTCTCAAGGGTAGTGTCCGAAAGAAAAAGGTCAAATAGGTGTCAGAGATGTGATGTCAGAGATGTTATATTAACTATACCACATGTTTAACAAAGTTGGTAAGTACGTAGAAATAGAGTAGAATGAAGGAAGGGAGAAGAAGGGAATGAAACAAGAGTAAAAGATATAAAAAGAGTCCCTGATGATTGAGTGGTGATGATGATGATAGGGAACACTTCAGATTTGGCACTTACCCCGTAAAACGGGTCCACGTTGAGGCCTTACGAAATTTTATAACACAAAGATGATGTACTGGTGAAGATTATGAAGTGACTGAGTGACGTGAAACAATGGACGAATATGACGGTGGACGGCAACTTAGAAACGAATACACATAATGCGGAGAAACCTCATGAGGATTGAGGTTCTGCAGAACAATAACTTATGAGGTGGCAACCCTACCAACCCGCGGCGGCGGTCAACTCATTATTGACACAATAAATTCTAACGCACACACACAAACCCCTCACACGCACACCCTGCGCGCGCGCCGCGTGTGTCCAGTCAGACCAGTCGCTAAGTGATGAGGGTTTCCGGGTTCGAATCCGGATGGTGATCGATGCTGGTTACAGGTTTAGTTAAAAGACGGTGGGGAGGCTGTGGAATGAAAATGGGGCGTGCATTTGAAGAGGCCTGCACTCAACAAGGAGTTACAACAGTCTGAAAAGAAGAAGATAGATTCTGAGAAGCTCAAAGCAAGTGACTACATTAGAATGTAACTAAAATAGGACATGGCTAAATCAGAACAGAATATAACGTGTTTGCGACAGCATAACCCCGCTTGTGTAATTGGAGGTCTCTCAAACTGTTTTAGGTTACGTTTTGTTTGACAGTGAATGAGAAAAAGTGCCCCATGTGCCGGTAATTACGGAACACAGCAATGCAAGTATTGCTGCTTTGCGGCAGAAATATTATAGAACAGAGTTAACTTCGTGGTCCAATGGTACGATGGTCCTCACCCTGACTAAATAGCGGGTACACTGCTCGGTCTCAGATATTCTCAAGCATACATTGGCCTGAAATGTCCTCCAAAAAGGTTTTAAAAACAACGACAGGTTTTTTATAAGGCAAAGATGGACAAACAGTGGATCAGGTATGTTTTTTGAGGTTCACCCGCGGTGCCCTTTGGCGGTATGGTAAAGAAGCTAAAAATTGGGGTATTGGTTTTACCAGCGATGGGGTTAAATGACATGTGAAGGGTATAGTCGGTTATTTTCTCACGCGATCTTTGATCTAGGTATACCCTGGCTAGGGATATAAAAATCCGTGTCATATTGTGCAATTAAATGGTATCTGCTGCCACTGCTGGATGTGAGTCTCCTCTAAAGCACATCATTCTCTACGGTCTTGAGCTTTTCCAATCCAGTTTCCTCCAGCAGACTTTCTTATGTCATCAGCGCATCTCGCAGGTGGTCGACCAACGCTCCTGGTCCCAGTCCTTGGCCTCCATGTCATGACTTTCTTGCCCCACCGATCGTCATCTCTACGGCAAATATGGTTCGTCCACTTCCACTTCTTTTGGGATACCATTAACACAGCTTATAAAACCACCAATGGCGTTCTCTTGACAGGGTTTAATATAGCTATATTCCTGGTCAGGGTATAAGAGTACTGACTTATTTCACTGGAGTGGACAACATATCATCCTTCAGTACTTTATCGTCTTGGCTTATTTCACACTTATATTTTTTTAAGAATGTCAAGGAATCATAACGAAAACCTAATGCGACAGAGTTCCACGTGTATAACTTGAAGTGTCCAGAGTAGACGAGCAACGCGCCATCTGATGGTAAGTGATCACCGTTGCTCTAATATCACCATTTTCATACTAGTGTTTTCGATGCGCATGCTGCTTTGCAGCAGAAATAGTTAGAAGGGCGAGTTTCGGTATCTCTGGCAAATTCAGATTCAGATTAATTTATTTGTCCAGAATATAGACACATAATTACAAGATGGTATTTTCTAAACAAAGAGCCGATACATTGTACTCAACAATGAGCATGCAAATAAATAATATAACAGTCAGACAAATTTAAAAAAAATGACATTAGATCGTAATCATAATCTTTTGAAGAAACAAAGCCTACAAAAACTATCTATAATTCTGATAAATAATTATTAAAAATTTCATTAACCGAATAGTAACATTTATCTAGTAACCATTCAAATAATCTTCTTTTAAAAACTCTTAATCGATATCGGAATCCGGAAAGGGGGGCAAAGATCGCCATGCACTGGATGCCACAAGACGGACAGCGGCGCCGAGGCAGGCGTAGGTGGAAGGACGATATCGACCACTTCCAAAAAGGTGGTATAACGACGCCGAAGATAGGGAAAAATGGAAAGGAGGAGGGGAGGCCTTTGCCCAGCAGTGGGACAGCATATAGGCTAATAAAATAATAAAATAAAATAAAAAAACTCTTATGGGTAAGTCGGCAAACTGGCGTGGTAATTTATTATAATAAATAAAATACGTGGTAAATATATATATTCGTTTCCTTAATCAATGTTAGGCGTCATCCTGGGCAAACTCAGCTTGTTCATGAACCTCACATTGGGTCTAATTACGACATCGTTATGCAATATGAAGCATTGTTGAATGTTGACATACATGATGATGATATTATGTTCGTCCATTACGAACAGGCAAAGGACTGAGCCATACAGCCTTGTCTTTGTGTTGACATACATACAGGACCTGTGGTCGAATACACTTTTTTTTATTTATTTTTGCCGTCTAATAATGACAACACCAAGTCAGTGACTTACCGAGTGAGTCACAGGCGTGTGAATAAAAAATTACAAGTCACTAAATATGTTATCTGTGCATCAATAGTAATACCATATACATTACTGGGCTACCGTGACCGGTGGGGACACGAAACGAGTAGGAGAGCGGTGAACTGAGAGGTAGCGAAAGCGGAATTAAGCGCACTACGTCAGACTCGCGTTTCTTTTGATTTTCAGGTCAGGCTTTTAGTATACTGTCGAAAACAATTCGAAAATATTGCTTTAATTTTAAAGCTACTAATGTTAGTTTTATTTGTATAAAAAATGGTAAAGTTCTAAAATCTTTCCGAAATGATTATAGTGTTATAATTATCTTCTGAATTATAATGTTATATTAATATCAATGTAAGCACGTACGATCAATCTTGTACTTGCGCACAAGCCAGTAATTAAGTGTTAAAATTGTATTTTTATCATAAAGATAAAAAAATATGATACATTTTGATAGGTATCAGTGTAGGTAGGTCAAGGATACTGGTAGTATTGCCCCGATGAATCACTATGCTGATCCCTTGGGCGAGAGAACTGCCAGCCCTTGGGTCTCCTGTTACATCCAATATACTCGTATAATTTAATTTTTAATCGCTACGCTACCGCCACCGCTGTTCTCCTGGCCTAACTGACACGATCAAGATAAACGTCTTCTCTGGCGCGATTTGACGTCTATATCCAATATCGGGCGCCATCTTGAAATTCGAGAAAAAAAACAAAAAGTTAAGGCCTCCACATACGTGTCAACCGATCGAAGATTAGTTCGTATAATAGTTGACGGTGGGAATACTAATTGATGAGTAATTTTTGTGTCTTCTGAACTCAGATTATAAAAAACATCTGAATAATAAAAAGTTTTTTTTATTGATTACTTAACCCACATTTATGCGTCTGTGGCATCGTGGCTAGGACGTTGGACGCGGAAAGTCCGAGTTCGAAACCAGGCAATGCCATATACCAATGAGTTTTTCGTATTTTACGAAGACTTACGTACATTTACCGAGAGCTCTGACGGTGAAGGTAAACATCATGAGGAAACCTGTAGAATGAATTATTGCTATTCTAATACTGAAATAAGAAGCTGGATGAGTTTATTTCACCAAGGCGCAAAATAATGGCGTTTATTTTTCTTTAGTTTGGAACATTTTCATACAAGTAACAGGGTTATTTTTCCGTGTAAAGTGGTACTAATGACCAGCACATACCTCCCTCCAAATATTTGCTACTAATAAAAAGGACCTTATATATGTATAAGCTCCCGTTTTCCCCTTCGTGGTAAGGATCCCTAACATGAAAGCAAACAGTATAAAACCCAAAGATTTGATATTTGACGCATCGACAGGTAAAAGCTTAACCATAACCAGGTCTCCAACAAACGAAGGATTCAGAAGCAGAGCAGCTGGGCAGAGATCCATAATGACTTCCAGTGTCGGATTATTGAGGACGCGGCTTAAGATCAGAGTCGTTGTACACCGAGAGCGCTGCTTTGGTTCAAAATTTACATTGTAATTTATAATTTACATTGTAATTTAATAGTGAATTAATTTCATTTACATTGTAAATTAAAATTAGAATTAGATTTTTGATTTTAAATTTTTCGAAAAATGTTATTATTATTTATTGAAAACCTATTACAATTTTATAACGGGATGTCCCAAATTAAAATTGTAGTCAATACTTCAAATTACTTCTGTTGTTGGGTTAGGCTAAAAATAAAATCTTTGATAAAGGGATAGCGTGTATTTTAATGATGACTTAACGTTCCTTGCAACTCACGGTAAGACATAAATGCCAAACGTTTTGCAGCGCGACTTGTACTTGGTGGGGATTTCCGGAATCATTAAAAAAAATATTTCCAGCTTGTCGAAAACTAAAAACTAAGGCAATTTCGCGATTCCCGAAATCCACACCAGGATTCTCAGCGGGGATTTCCGGAATACCCCAAAATATCCTAGTGTGCCACGGCCATAACTGAAAAAATGCCGAATAAAAAACAAGTTTTGACAGATCCGGGCTACCGTAAGGGTTTTATGACAATGTGAATGGACCACCACAAAAAATGTGGTAAGTCGGGCACCCTGTATGTATACGTAGGTACCTACTTTATACACCAGGCTGTATAATAATCCGCGCCTCTGTTTATTATGGAATATTTAGTGCACTTGTTCGTAATAAGTTAATAAGGTTTGAGCGGTAGTTTAGTAGTTTTTATTATAGCAGGAGAGCAGACGAGCAAACGGACCACCTGATGGTAAGTGATCACCGTCGCCCGTAGACCTCTCACCTCACTATGTCGTTATTCAAGAGTGTCGGTGGCACAGTGGCTAGGGCACCGGACTCCCATGCGGGAGGTCCGGATTCGAAACCGTGCAGTGCCATGTACCAATGAGTTTTTCGTATTTTTCAAAGACTTACGTACATTTACCGACTGCTCTAACGGTGAAGGAAAACATCGCGAGGAAACCTGCACACTGAGATGACCAGTGTGTACAATGGGGTAGGCACAAAAGATCTTCAAAGGTCGAAGTGCCGCTGCGTTATTACCGGCCCACTATCATAAGACCAGGTGACATTGAGGTCAATCTTGGGTACAGTCTTAATTAGCTCATTATTTCAATAGAACATGAACTTAAGACATTTTTCGTGATAAAATTACCCTTAAATTACCAGATGTGTGAATTTTTTGGGTCAAAATCGAGGCGCCACTGTCAACAGATTTCTCCAAAATCCCTCAAAACCATCTGGTGTTACCAACTTCCGAGGCTGAAAAAAAAACTAATAGACCCAAAACGTCAGCCAGACGGGAACATAAATCATTAGGGCACCTACAGACGGACAATATTTTAACGCCACGGGCACTGACCGTCCGGGATCGAGAAAAAAATAAAAACAAAAGTTTTTTTTTTTTTTGTTTCACGCACCGGATATCATCGGCGCGACATTACGATGGCGACAAAACGTGGCGCCTAATATTTTTTTTAGAAAATTTTTAGAATTTCAATTTAAAGTCAAAGAATTAGGATTAGTTTTCGAGTTGAATCAGTATTTCAAAATGCAATGCTCTAATAAGATTCGGATTTCGATTGACAATTACAACAGTTTTGACTATAAATCTACATGATTTTCATATTTGATTTTCAAGATTTTGGTTCTAAAAATAACATAATTTAAGTACCTAGTTCGATTTAAAATAACTTACTTACTTACTTACCCACTTAACTTCAGACGTTGCCCGGAATAGATCGCTGTAAGGCTTACTCTAAGCTATAAGACAGTACTGCCTTTGAATTATGTTATGACGCTAATATTACTACATAACTAGATTTAATATTATAAATAAATATACCTAAATATATAAATGTATATGCTCGGAGTATCTCTGCTGGATCGAATCCGAAATGAGGAGATCCGGCATAGAACAAAAGTTATCGACATAGCTCATAAGATTAGCAAGCTGAAGTGGCAGTGGACCGGTCACATCTGTCGCAGAACCGACAACCGCTGGGGGAGACGAATTCTGGAGTGGAGACCGCGTAGTGTGGGACGCTCCCCTGCTAGATGGAGCGACGATCTGGATGAGAAGAGCCGAAGATCGGGCTCAATGGCGCGCCCTGGGAGAGGTCTATGTCCAGCAATGGACTAGAGTAGGCTGCTGATGGTATAAATGTATATATTTTATAAATTTATAATAGTCGTATCATCCCATACTTCCTATTTCCTTTAATGGTGCATGTTTAATAGTATAAAATAAACACCATAAGCTTTAACTTAAATCATAATTCTGGAATCTGAATGTTAGATTGACACATAACATTGTAAAGTGGTCAATGTGTGTACCTGTGTAATATCCACAACACAGGCAACGTCTAGTGTGGAGGTTACAGTTTAATGTGAAATGTTCATTAATATGTGGTAAAGGATATATTTTTTCAATTTTTAATTACTGTAAGTTTCACTTTTCTTGTAATTGTGTACAATAAAGTGGTTCTATCCATATTTATTATTTTATTTTGATTTTATTATTTGCTTGACGATCTTTTTATGAATCTGTTAAAAAGTATATAATTCTAAGTCTATACCTACCTGAACGGAATAATTTATATTTTGTTGAACAATCACTAAGGAACCATTATTTTGTCTATTGTTCTTACAACCCATAAAAATGTCACAGGCGCCAGCTTTATCAATCCTTTACAAAAGATATCACTAAACATTTTGCCTCTACGTCACCTCAAAGGAATTTTGCGCCAAACATACCTTTACCCAAAAAAACGCATTGTCACTGGTTGAAATAGAGAAGAAAAAATGCAATGGAGCTGTCAGTTTAATTTGACAGATTTTGACAGCTGTCAAAGTGGGCGGTGTTTGTGGCAAATTGAGATTGACTGTGGAGATGCGATTTGAAAAATATTTTGAGTTATGATTTTGACATAAGATGTCATTGGTCCGTTCTGTTGAGTCATTGTGTGGGTGCCTTTACCTTCATGCTTCACTGCAAAATAGGATACAGCTCTCAAATAATCCTATATCATCTACATCAAGGATCTTGGAAAAGGTTGTCTGGAAGAGATCGCTCTTAGCGATAAGACCGCCTAGATTGTATTAATCGTTTCGTACTCACTGTATCACACTATATTTTTAATTATGAAATATTCATGTTAATTCTATATTTTTATTCTAAAGTTAACCGCGTTCTACAGGTATCTTATTTTATCTTATGATAGGGGGCCAAGGATAACCCCAGCGGCACTTCGACCCTCAGGGATCTTTTGTGCTCACCCCTAACCTTAGTCTCCTTCCTGTTCCTTAAAGATGCTTTGCATCAAGGGCGCTATACAGCTTACAGGAAGAAGCCTATAGTCCTCTGGTTTCGGGTAGGCTACCCCCAGAAGACTCATACGCTTTCAGCCAATGAGTCACATTCGCACAGCAAGTATTCCATTGACTCAACGGTGTCACCACAGGCTCTACAGGTGGGGTTGTCTGCCAATCTCATCTTGTGTAGGAGGCTCTTAGTGCCAAAATGGCCTGTGAACGCCGTTACAATGAGACGAATGAGACTCCTGTTATAGTTGTAAATTTTCCTGCACCCAGCCGTGCCACCATTTCCAATAAACCTCTTAGAGTGTTTTAAGTTGGTCGTTTTTGACCACTCCACCATATGCTGGTCCCTGGCTTTAGCCTTAATGGCTGTTTTGATGGTACTCATTGAGAGACCAACAAAAGGCTCAGGCCCCGTAAAAACGGTTTTTGAGCCCTTTTTCGCCAGCTCATCAGCACACTCATTTCCCCGCACCCCTACATGGCCTGGTACCCAGACTAACCGCACCTTGTTGTGTCGACACAGTTTGTTTAGGGATCGAACGCAATTCAGTACCAGTCCCGAGTCCATCCTGCAGGAGTCCAAGGCCCTGAGCGCCGCCTGGCTGTCACTGAGGATATAAACAGTTTTGTCCCTAACATTCCTGTCTAAGTTCTCCTGTGCACAGGCAATTATTGCATACACCTCAGCCTGAAAGACTGTGCCATGCTTACCCATGCTTTGACTAATATTGCAGTCCTTTGCATAAATTCCTGCACCTGTACCAGGCTCCATTTCTACAGGTATACAAGTCAAGTATAAACGAGGAAATCTGTAATTGGCCTTCTTTAAGTTTAATACATATGTAATTTCATAATTGTTAATAGCTGTAGATTTCCCTTATAAATATAAATTTTAAAAAAATGTGCAATAATGTGTATTCATTCATCTTTGGCGCATGGATAGTAAATAATCCAGTAATTCGTCAAAGTATATATTGACGATTTGTTGGTATCACTATTTTATTTTACTGTCATGTAGTGACGTTTGTACAAGGATTGCGGCGTTAGTTCCGATTTTTGTCACGCGCCAGAAGATCCTTGTGTAGGACTGTAGGTAGTTATACTCTGACCAGAAATATAAAATTGTTTGCCAATCTTGCCAATGAGAAAATTCATAGGTAATTCTAAAAGTCGGCACTGCGCTATTATCTGTTCCGAATTTTTCATCAGCAAAGTGCGAAAGTCGGCACTCCGCTCCGAAATCAAATAATGGTAAGTACCTACGTAAGTAAGTTGAGTTTTTTAAGTCATAGTAACTTTTAAGTAGTGAAATGTAATTATCGTGTTATGTATGTGTGTGCAAATAAATTATATTTAATTCATTCATTATCTACTATTTTTCCATAGCCAACTCCACTCCATTTTTTATTTATTTTTGTTTTTATTCTGCTTGTTTCTATTTAGTAATCTTGTAATTTTATGTTTATATAATGTTAATGTATTTTCAAACACAATATGTACCTATGTTATTGAAATAAATGCACTTGAACTAACACAGATCATAAAACTACCAATGATACATGGTTTTTAGTTTAATAGGTAGGTGTGTTGTATTGTTAAGCTCACATATAATATGTCCGGTTCTATGTGAGTGAACGAGATGGATTAAAATATTTCGATTTTTATATGTCGATTCGTGCCACATAATCACTACCCCAGGTTCACAGATATTTCCGACAGACAGACCTTGAGATCGAACCCGGTCCATGGCCATAGGTACAACAACGCACGCGAGTTGTGACACATCTTTGTATCTCTATATGGAGCTAAAGCATAGAAAGGGATAGCTCATAGCATGTAATTTAATTGAGACTTCATCATCATCAGCCTATTAATGTCCCCACTGTTGGGGCACAGACCTCCCCTTGCACAATGGGGTACGGGCCATGATCCACCGAGCGGGCCCAGTGCTGTGCGATGGATTTCACACACTTTTGGAAACTTTACATTTCCTCACGATGTTTTCCTTCACCGTTAGAGCAGTCGGTAAATGTACGTAAGTCTTCGAAAAATACGAAAAACTCATTGGTACATGGCACTGCACGATTTCGAACACGGATCTCCCGCATGGGAGTCCGGTGTCCTAGCCACTGTGCCACCGATGTCACGAATAACTTTAAAGACGTTTCGTACGTACAAGTGACGCTCCTTTCCTTCAATTCTTAGGTAAAAACAAATACCTCAGGAACGGGTTCACCTATCTACATAAAAAAGAAACTTTAATCTCGCCCGCGTGTTATCGAGTGTCCCCCATAAAAGACCTATAACGTTGACAAAAAAAAACAAAAGAAATGTTCAAAATCCTTCGTTATCTTTGCCCGGCGCCAGTGGCAGCGAGGCGGGAGTATTTTTTTTTTCAATTTCTTTTTTTTTAAGGCAAAAATCCCGGCGCATGGGTTCGATAATTGACAGAATTTACGCGTCCGATAAGGGAGGTTTATGTTATTAGGAACTGGTTTATTTTCAGTTGGGGACTCTGAGAGTGAATCCGCTTTCGTTTTCTTCGGAGTTGATGACGCTGAGTTCTGTTTTGATATAAAGGTTTATGCTTTTTAGAGAGTTGTCTACTCTGCTCTGAGGCCTCTGATATGGCTTAATAACTGGTTATTGAAAGACAGTGGCCGGGAGTTTAGTTTCTAGATGCTCTGACAGTTTAGTTTCTAGATGCTCTGAAAGTTTAGTTTCTAGATGCTCTGAAAGTTTAGTTTCTAGATGCTCTGAAAGTTACTTGTGTGAAGTTGACCGGCCCCAAAGCCGTTGCCCGCAATTCACCTATGCAGGTCGAAAGTACTCGGTAAGTACTTTTAAGTTCTGTGTAACTTTTCGTTAGTACTCTTACGCAATTCGATTATTTTTAAAAAACTTTTTGGGGCCGGCCAACTTCACACTCCCGGCCCAAAACGACTTTTTCGACTTTTTTTTTCGCCAATCGACAGACAATCGTTAGTACTCGATTGTTCCAAAATATTATCGTTAGTACTCTAAAACAGAATTTTTTTTTAAATAATTGAAATGGGGTGGCTAACTTCACACCTGCCGCCCCATATGCAATTCACAATCAACAAAATACACAGGCGAGGTGTTATCGTTAGTACTCGATAGTTCTGCAAAACTTTTCGTTAGAACTCTCACCGTAACGAGAGAAAAAAATAAAACAATTAAATTACTCAAAATTTCAATAGGTAATATAACTTTACTCAACTTCATACTTCAGGAAAGCTATTTCTACGGTAGCGGAACCAAGTAGTGACTGACACTGATAATATTAAATCATCAACGTATACCAAAAATTAGCTAATTAATTAAGTAACACCGAATATTTTTATATTTAGCACACGCATAAAACAGTCCATTTGGAAAAAACTGATACATGAAATACCTATCTCATGTCTTGGAAAAAATCTTTAAACGTGCATTTGATGAAATTCATTAGAGTCAAGCCCGATAATTCAGTAGTGGTAATAGCCACCCCGGATATTTTCAGTATACGTAGACAACAGCCCATGTGGAACACCCCTAGTCGACTAATAACGTGAGTACTTTCATCAACTCGTGGAAAATAAACATAATCTCAAAAAAATTAGACCCTTATTACGCGGTGGCGGAGATAGCCACCCCGGATCTTTTCAGCATATGTAGACAACAGCCCATGTGGAACACTCCTAGTCGACTAACAACGTGAGTACTTTCATCAACTCGTGGAAAATAAACATAATCTCAAAAAAATTAGACCCTTATTACTCGGTGGCAGAGATAGCCACCCCGGATCTTTTCAGCATACGTAGACAACATCCCATGTAGAACACTCCTAGTCGACTAACAACGTGAGTACTTTCATCAACTCGTGGAAAATAAACATATTCTAAAAAAAATTAGACCCTCATGACTCGGTAGCGGAGATAGCCACCCCGGATCTTTTCAGTATACGTAGACAACAGCCCATGTGGAACACTCCTAGTCGACTAACAACGTGAGTACTTTCATCAACTCGTGGAAAATAAACATAATCTCAAAAAAATTGGACCCTTATTACTCGGTGGCGGAGATAGCCACCCCGGATCTTTTCAACATACATAAACAACAGCCCATGTGGAACACTCCTAGTCGACTAACAACGTTAGTACTTTCATCAACTCGTGGAAAATAAACATAATCTCAAAAAAATTACCCTTATTACTCAGTAGCGGAGATAGCCACCCCGGATCTTTTCAGCAAACGTAGACAACAGCCCATGTGGAACACTCCTAGTCAACTAACAACGTGAGTACTTTCATCAACTCAAGGAAAATAATCATATTCTATAAAAAATAGACCTACATTACTCGGTAGTTGAAATAGCCATCCCGGATCTTTTCAGTATACGTAGACAACAGCCCATGTGGAATAAGGGAATAAGTAATAAGGGTCCAATTTTTTTGAGATTATGTTTATTTTCCACGAGTTGATGAAAGTACTAACATTGTTAGTCGACTAGAAGTGTTCCACATGGGCTGTTGTCTACGTATACTGAAAAGATCCGGGTGGCTATCTCCGCTACCGAGTAATAAGGGTCTAATTTTTTTGAGATTATGTTTATTTTCCACGAGTTGATGAAAGTACTCACGTTGTTAGTCGACTAGGAGTGTTCCACATGGGCTGTTGTCTACGTATGCTGAAAAGTTCCGGGGTGGCTATCTCCGCCACCGAGTAATAAGGGTCTAATTTTTTTGAGATTATGTTTATTTTCTACGAGTTGATGAAAGTACTCACGTTGTTAGTCGACTAGGAGTGTTCCACATGGGCTGTTGTCTACGTATACTGAAAAGATCCGGGGTGGCTATTTCCACTACCGAGTAATGAGGGTCTAATTTTTTTTAGATTATGTTTATTTTCCACGAGTTGATGAAAGTACTAACGTTGATAGTTATCCAGGAGTGTTCCACATGGGCTGCTGTCTACGTATGCCGAAAAAATCCGGGGTGGCTATCTCCGCTACCGAGTCATGAGGGTCAATTTTTTTTTAGAATATGATTATTTTCCACGAGTTGATGAAAGTACTCACGTTGTTAGTCGAGTAGGAGTGTTCCACATGGGCTGTTGTCTACGTATGCGTAAAAGATCCGGGGTGGCTATCTCCGCCACCGAGTAATAAGGGTCCAATTGTTTTGAGATTATGTTTATTTTCCACGAGTTGATGAAAGTACTAACGATGTTAGTCGACTAGGAGTGTTCCACATGGGCTGTTGTCTACGTATACTGAAAAGATCCGGGGTGGCTATCTCCGCTACCGAGTCATGAGGGTCTAATTTTTTTGGAATATGTTTATTTTCCACGAGTTGATGAAAGTACTAACGTTGTTAGTTAGCTAGGAGTGTTCCACATGGGCTGTTGTCTACGTATGCTGAAAAGATCCGGGGTGGCTATCTCCGCCACCGAGTAATAAGGTTCTATTTTTTTTAGAATATGTTTATTTTCCACTAGTTGATGAAAGTACTAACGTTGTTAGTCGACTAGGAGTGTTCCACATGGGCTGTTGTCTACGTATACTAAAAAGATCCGGGGTGGCTATTTCCACTACCGAGTAATGAGGGTAAATTTTTTTTAAAGAATATGTTTATTTTCTACAAGTTGATTAAAGTACTCACGTTGTTAGTCGACTAGGAGTGTTCCACATGGGCTGTTGTCAACGTTTGCTGAAAAGATCCGGGGTGGCTATCTCCGCCACCGAGTAATAAGGGTCTATTTTTTTTAGAATATGATTATTTTCCACGAGTTGATGAAAGTACTCACGTTGTTAGTCGACTAGGAGTGTTCCACATGGGCTGTTGTCTACATATATCTAAAAGATCCGGGGTGGCTATCTCCGCCACCGAGTAATAAGGGTCCAATTTTTTTGAGATTATGTTTATTTTCCACGAGTTGATGAAAGTACTCACGTTGTTAGTCGACTAGGGGTGTTCCACATGGGCTGTTGTCTACGTATACTGAAAATATCCGGGGTGGCTATTACTGAATTATCGGGCTTGACTCTAATGAATTTCATCAAATGCACGTTTAAAGATTTTTTCCAAGACATGAGATAGGTATTTCATGTATCAGTTTTTTCCAAATGGACTGTTTTATGCGTGTGCTAAATATAATAATATTCGGTGTTACTTAATTAATTAGCTAATTTTTGGTATACGTTGATGATTTAATATTATCAGTGTCAGTCACTACTTGGTTCCGCTACCGTAGAAATAGCTTTCCTGAAGTATGAAGTTGAGTAAAGTTATATTACCTATTGAAATTTTGAGTAATTTAATTGTTTTATTTTTTTCTCTCGTTACGGTGAGAGTTCTAACGAAAAGTTTTGCAGAACTATCGAGTACTAACGATAACACCTCGCCTGTGTATTTTGTTGAACGTGAATTGCATATGGGGCGGCAGGTGTGAAGTTAGCCACCCCATTTCAATTATTTTTAAAAAAATTCTGTTTTAGAGTACTAACGATAATATTTTGGAACAATCGAGTACTAACGATTGTCTGTCGATTGGCGAAAAAAAAAGTCGAAAAAGTCGTTTTGGGCCGGGAGTGTGAAGTTGGCCGGCCCCAAAAAGTTTTTTAAAAATAATCGAATTGCGTAAGAGTACTAACGAAAAGTTACACAGAACTTAAAAGTACTTACCGAGTACTTTCGACCTGCATAGGTGAATTGCGGGCAACGGCTTTGGGGCCGGTCAACTTCACAGAGGTCTGAAAGTTTAGTTTCTAGATGCTCTGAAACTTTCAAGAGGATTAAGTTTGGCTTACATAATAATACACTAAACAATTCAATTTGATGATCCGAACTTTTTTTTCTAACCAGAATTCTAATTTTGACTAATAATCAATCAATAAAGGAATACTTCAAGTTGATGAATGATAATATCAGATAAAATACTTTTAAAAAAATGCGTGATTATTTTATGATTTTTAAAAAAGCGGGAAACATCGACGAAGTTACGTCAAAACCTAGTCATAGCGTAGACATGAGAAATCTCCAGCATACGCACTTAACATTATTGAGATTCTAAAACCGAAATGATTCGTTAATTTTCTGCTCGTAAAAATTTTAACACCGTTTCCGTCGAGCCTAATTAAAAAACAAAACAAGGTTTGGCGCCAAAAAGGTAACTCACGGAAGTTGAAGCAAGATGGAGGGATAAGCGGTACGATCAAAGACCTGTGACCGTGTTCCGATCTTAATATACGATCTTACACATCGGTAAGAAGGATTAAGAATTTTGGATTAAGGTTTATATTTATCCGTTAAAAGAAAACCGTTACCTTCTGAATGTTAAAAAATCCAAAAACAAGACTAAATTAATTTACTTTTATTGGACCTTTGGATAGGAAACCATTTTTAACAAAAATATCTTTTGTAAAGCATTTGACAACGTAATTCACAGTTAATCTATTTAGATTTAATAATACGATGATTTCTGTTGATAAAGTATTTACATAAATCATAATCGCAGATTAGTAATCAATCAATGTAACTCACTAAAGCCTAAGCAAGAAATGTATAAAACTTGCAGCGTAGGTACCTCAGGGCTCTTTTATAGGACCGCAACTCTTCCCTAGAGATAAAAATAAAAATACATACAATTAACGCCTTGGTAGAAATCTAAGGTACCTATTCAACATACGGAAGTTGGAGAGAGATGGCCAGATAGCGGCACGGAGCACTATCAAAGAGCTGAATCTGTGCTCGGAGCGTAATATATGAGCTTGAGATCCGATATCGAGTCGATAGGAAATCGATAGTGTTACGATTTGAATATTTATCGATATGTGTTGTAAGAAATCAAATATTTTTCCTTCGGCAGTGTCTATAGAAGTAGAAGAGCCAGTACTTAATAAACCCGTGTGCTCCATCTTCGACCTCATCGTCACTTACAACCAGGTGATATTGAGGTCAAACATTAGGTATTTTTAGATAAAAAAAATAAGTATATCTATTATTTTTTACTTATTCAACACGTCTTTTTAGTACACTTTATAAACTTGACTTCCTCAGGAAATGATTTTCCTGAACATCATCATCATTTTCCTGAATGAATACAGCGTAAAATTACATACCTGATCAGAGGGAATTCGGAATTCAGAATTCAGAATTCCCGTAGAATTCTGTTTAACAGTTACGAAACGAAATAACGTTCGAGCATAGGTACATATGGAGGATTGAAAACGCATGATTTCCAAAAAACTTAATAAAATCACAGAACATTGGTAATTATATTTTATTGCGAAGAATATGTATAAATCGGAAAATTTCGGATAAATCTATTGTTCTCTTTTACACAGGGTCAGATTAGTGGGAAAACTTCCGGAGATGACTGGAAATGTGTGGTAAATGGTTTTGTGATGGTTCCGTAAGATATCGGCGCCTGTGTGTTTTACTTTTTGTCATATGCTAGCTAGACGATAGAGACGAAGCGACAAGAACTCCAAGCCTTGAACACCCAGTTTCTGTCAGACCTCGTTTTTCGTTTTTTATTTTCGTTTTGTAATTGTCAAACAGAATCCTACGGGATAAGCCCTCTTATACAAAAAGTAAGTTAAAACAGTGACACTAAGTAAAAGATAAAATTATGTAGGAACGCGCTATGTATGACATGGATGACGTAACGTCAGTTGTACGAAAGGGAAAAGGGAAGATCGTCCACCAGGCAGGGTGTTGTGCCTGGTGCCCAGATGTCCTGGTCCAACTATGGATGTTTGGAACTCGTATATATGCGAAATCTTAGGAAAATTTCGATAGCGCGTTCTACACCGATGTGAGTAGGTACGAATCGTAGTGACGCGTTGACCGTCGCTACAACTATAAAAATAATGTCTTGATAAAACACGTAAACTTAAAAAGTAAATAAGCTTACTTCTAAAGCTTTTATACTAACCACTAATTGTCATGTGCATATAAAATAAATGAGAAATTAAAGACATACCTACACGTAATACCTAATTGAATAGACCTGTAGCCATACTTCCAACTAATAAATGTCGACTATGCATCCAGCTTTTCATGCCAAGCAAGGATATTTAAAATGCATAAAATTTGTATAAACTTACATTAAATGCAACCAGCTGGATGCACATTAGCATAATGCTGACCGATTAAGGGGTAACGAGCTAGAAAATTTCCATGACCAGTCGTTACCAGCAGGCTTTATCGGCTGTCTTGACAATCCATATGTGAAGATTAAACTTGGCAGTAAATTATAAAAGCTATGCGTAACTGTCTGTATATTTTATCTAATAGACTGCCAGTAGAACGTTGATAAACTTTGACGATCGATACCTACTTCAATATCGTCTTAATTAAATTAAAAAATGCGTTTGGTGTAGAGACCCTCGGTCTTTGGGGCCCTGGAGTTCGGACACTGTTCCGTGAGCTGTCCAAGCGTCTATTTGATGCGACGAGGGACCCAACGGCTGGCGGCTATCTCGCCCAAAGGATCAGCATATCGCTCCAGCGAGGCAACGCTGGTCCTTGGTACCCTACCACACGGGCCTAATCTAAGACATTTTATAAGTTACATTTTTTTGGTGTACATTAAAGACTTATTATAAATTAAATTAAATAAAAATTTATTCATACAGACAGTATCCCCTACATTTTCTCAGACTTCCCTGGCTCCCACACTAGGATACCCTGTGTTGTGTCTTCTTCTTTGTTAAGTTAACAAAGAAGAATATCAGAAGAAGGTCAAGTATTGAATACAAATATAAATATACTTTATTGCACACCGGGGACAAAAACAAAACATACAACATAAAGAGAGGTACAATACAATATGCAGAAGGCGGTCTTATCGCTTTAAGCGATATCTTGCAGGCAACCTTCAGATGATGGAAAAATCTTTTTTTAATAGCCTATAAGACTGTCCCACTGCTGGGCAAAGGCCTCCCCTCCTCCTTTCCATTTTTCCCTATCCTCAGCGTCCTTATACCATTCCGGAAAAATCATATGATTCATATATTGAATTTTCATTTATAAATTTATGGAGCCGTGTGCCCCATGGAATGAATGTCAGCATGTTGATGCGATGATGGAATATATTATATAGATATTGCGATGATGAAAGGAAGAGGAGTGACAGCGCGAGTAAGAGAAAAGCGGAGGCGATTGTTTTTAAGACGTCAGCAGCGCGCGCAGTCTGCACAGCGCGCATGCGCCGTCATTGTGGCGCGAAGTCGCCACAAATTCAATACTTGACATCTTCTTCTTCTTCTAAGTCGTATTCCTCATTGCTGAGGGTCGTGATCATTCTAAAGAATTAATCACTTAGAACAATTCTCGTGGCAGATTTAATGGGGTGGTTTGCCATTGCCTTCCCCATTTCACACACTGGTTATCTCAGTGTGTAGGTTTCTGTTCCTCACGATGTTTTCCTTCACCGTCAGAGCAGTCGGTAAATGTATGTAAGTCAAGTAAGAAAAACTCATTGGTTGGTACATGGCATTGCATGGTTTCCAACCCGGACCTCCCGCATGGGAGTCCGGTATCCTAGCCACTAGACCACCGACGCTAAAGATCAAACCAAAAAGGTACTAAAACCAACCTTAGTTAACGTGACCATATGCTCATACAAGTGTACCTATTTTATAACAATTGATAACGTAACTATTTGCGTTCCAAGCAAGTGGGTTTTACTACCGAGGCTTGTTCGTGTGTTTGTCGTAGATAACACTCTATCTACAAAACATATGTTCGCATTAGTTCCCCTTCTCATAAGATATGGAATACAGACCATTAGAAGACCGTATATTAATTTCCTTACGTGTTTAAACTCAATGGCATGTACGTACCTATCTGTTTTTTTATTCTAAAAGACTTAAACGTTTGATTTCAATCTCACCTGGTGGTAAGTGAAGATAAGGATGAAGATGGAGGACACGGGTACACGGAAGACCGTATATTATTTTACTTACGTGATTAAACTCAATGGCATGTACGTACCTATCTGTTTTTTTATTCTAAAAGACTTAAACGTTTGATTTCAATCTCACCTGGTGGTAAGTGGAGATGAGGCCGAAAATGGAGCACTCGGACTTAGTAAATACTGGCTCTTCTATAAACACTGCCGGAAATCACATTGGCGGCAGATTTTATGACGATATGGTAGCTCCAAAGGTTAGGACACGAATCCACCTTTGATCCACCTTTGGTGAGTGGCAAGGTATATAGGCCTAGTTGGAGTGATTCATCATCATCATCGGCACAGGCCTCCCTTTGCACAAGGAGGTATGGGCCATGATCCACCGAGCGGGCCCAGTGCTTATTGATGGATTTCACACGCGTTTGGATTTTTTTAAATTTCAGACATGCAGGTTTCCTCACGATGTGTTGTTGTTGGAGTGATTAATGAAGAATATTGGTTATGTCTAAAAGATTGTCATAATCTTGTCTGATAAATGTAGACTTACTTTTCCGCCAGTTTATCGATTGTATTATTTCTAGGAGAGTTAAACGAGCGTATGTGGGACGCCCTAACGGACGACGTCCCAGATACCGTTGGCGATGAAGTGGAGAAGGATCTGCGAGAGCTCCAGGCGCCTGACTGGCTCCAGACTGCAGGAGAGAGAGTGTTGTCGGTCTTTGGTATCGGAGGACAAGATCCACTTCGGGTCGCTGCGCCAGCGGAGTAAGTGAGTAAGTATGTGGATGGTGGATGAACCACGGTGGTTCAAAAATTTCCATTTCACCACTGCTAGTTAAATTGGGAGTTACACTTTTTTTTTACCATCATAACTATTAGAATCTACAATCTTAATTGCTCATTACTGCATTATTAGTCTTAATTAGCATTGAACTGCGAAGATCGTCACCTAAAGTGAATTGATACTGATAAAGTCAACAAAGAAAGAATATCGTGTCATTCGTGTTATCTTCCGTTAAAAGCCTAGCATTAGAATATTTTTTTCTTCAAACATTTTATGGTTAAAAGTGTGAGTTTATAGCAATATAAGTTAATAGATGCCGTATCTCCTTTGAGAGGTAATATTACGACATTGTCAATTTATGTGGAGAATTTGTATCAAATTAATAATTTTGTAATAATACAAAATTATAACTGGATATAAATTTTAAGTGGGTGACTTTAGAATTGGTCTCTTCTTCTTCTTCTAAGTCGTTTTCCTCATTGCTGAGGGTCGTGATCATTCTAAGGAATTAATCACATTAGAACGACTCTCGTTGGCCTTCCCCATTTCACACACTGGTTATCTCAGTGTGCAGGTTTCCTCACGATGTTTTTCTTCACCGTCAGAGCAGTCGGTAAATGTACGTAAGTCTTTCGAAAAAACCGAAAAACTCATTGGTACATGACATTGCATGGTTTCGAACCCGGACCTCCCGCACGGGAGTCCGACGTCCTAGCCACGGCGCCACCGACGCTCCTAGAATTGGTCTACCAACGTTTAAAAAAATATACGTAGTACCAGGAAGATAATTTTAATGAACGAATGAATGAATGTTTATTATTTTACAAGGCCTTATACAAGGCCCATATAGATACATACCTTATAGACTAACATACCTACCTACATGATAAAAAATAAAAATAAAAACTAATTTTAACGCCCCTTTGCGCTGACTGTATCTCGTAGCCTTCCTCCAAGGCGACGAAAAATACGACTAACTTAATATTTACAATGTTAAAACTAAGAACAAAAACCTAATTAAAATGGCAACCATATATATATTATAACCTATGATCGGAGTAGGTGGGGCTGTTTTTGGTACTTGCCACATACGGTCATAATATGGATAAGTATGCCCAATAATCCCGGGATTTCCGGGATTGAATAAATATATTATTTAGATTTTTAACGTTACATTTGTTTTGATACACATTTAAGATTGGTGGCAAAATATTTTTTTTTAACATTCATGGCGCTAGTGTACCTATGGTAGTGTTTTAACTTCTTCGTAAGTTCACAATTTTTAAAAAATCGTATTCCGCCGAGTAAGGGCGAGGTTTATAAAAGTAATTTACAACATTTGCTCGATAACTTAAAACGGGATCCCGAAATCATATCCATATTAATATAACCTTTGCGGACATTGACCCGAAAGAGCCCTACCTACTCCGATCAGTGGTTATAAGCTAGCCAAGAAATATACTAAAAGATACTAAAAAACACCCAAAAGAAGTAACTGAACCAAGAACCTATAATTGCGCAAGATTGCGACTCTCCACACCACACATTAATAGATTTGCACTTAAAACATTTTTTTTAATAATTAAGGAAAGTAAAAATAGTAAGAAAGACACTATTTCTACTTTCTTTTCATCTTTCTTTACCATTCTTACTTTCAAAAGTTGCCCAATCATACTACAAAAGGTAAGTACTGAATCACTGCAATTGAACAATAAAGGCATTTACCTGGTCGTCGACCGACCATCTGGGCGGTCACAGCATGCGGCCACCGGCTTACTAGTCGTCGAACACATTCGGCGAACGTAATATCTTAATCTAATAATTTAAATTTAATAAAGACCAGACCAGACCGTCGAGCACATCACGCGCGAGTGCCCCCCGCGAGCATACGCCGGTGACCCTGACGACTTCATCCTACTAACCTCAGACGCCGCCGAATGGCTAAGAAACCTGGATATTTGGTTGTGACATATCGCAGTACCTACTGTTATTGTATATTGTGTATAACTCCAACTGCCATACGAATAAATAAATAAATAAATTTAATAATCAATATTATATTTTTGTTTTTGATTTTACCTTTTTTCATTTGAAAATGAAAAAAATTAAAAAGTTTATTTACTTATTACAGGGCACACAAAAAAGGACCTCCGACTTCTAGGTCCAGGACTAGAACTAGGTCGAAAACCTGTATCTTGTAAGTCGGGATTCCGTCGCACTTTCTGTGCAAGCGAATTACAAATTATATTCTTAACCTAAAAGGAATTTGGAAAATTTAATCATAAAGGAATTTAGTAAAGATAATGGTAAGAGTGAGTATGGGTGGGGGTGTGTTAGGTTGTGTGGGAGTGTGTAATGATGTAAGTGTGCATATGTAGTGTACGGTGAGTGGGTGTGTGAGTGTGGGAAGTTATGAGATTGAGGATTTATAAGACCTACAATGTCACTAGGTTGTCATAGAGCGAATGACGTTGAACGACTTCGACTAACGACCAAGTGTAAACAACGGAGGTCGGTGACCGTAGGTCGTCCACCGCAGGTCGGTCGCCGAAGCGGTCAACGACTATATTATTATGTAACTGTGCCTTTAGGCGCAAAACATATACAAGAAGCGCGCCACTCGCGTGGCGTTAGCGCAACGCTGTTTTGCACAATTTCACTGTCATACAAACAACTCGTGTATGAAGAATAGATGGACAAAATATTATTATTGGATCAGCAGGCAGGCAGCTAATGCTGTTTAGCCTGTTTTTTCAAATTTCGTAAGTGGCTGTCTAATCTGTTCTAAAATTACTGTAGACATTTCTGTAAAAAATTAAAATGAAAACTAAATAATGAAATGAAAAATAGTAATTTTAGTTAACAGGGTTTTGCATTTTTTTTGAAGCTATATATAATTTAAAAACTTTAAATATCGTTTACGGTCCCATGGAGAAATAGTTTATAATTTTGATTTCTAAAATCATATTTTTTTCGTTCGAAACAGGATACCTACATTTTTCTCCATAAAATTTTCTATGAAAGTTGATTTCTTGTAAATTTTCACTTATGTTTTTGATTCGCGAAAACTATAAGACAGAAATTTATGCCTGTGGGATATTTTGTTATATGCATCAAGATAAATAACATATATTGTCTGCGGTGTACGGGCAAAGGGTCCACCGTGAGGTGCGCTTCGGGCACAACTTCAATCTCTTTAATGTCCAATTAACTTCAGAGGTTGCCTGGAAGAGCTGGCTTTAAGCGATAAGGTTCCTGTAGTTTTACTTTTCCTGTATTTGTGTACAATAAAGTGTTTCTGACAAAACATGGTCGCTGACAAAACATTAAAAGTCCAAACTCAAGGTTTGCCAGCGTGCTATGGAGCGTAGCATACTCAACGTGAAAAGGACGGATCGCGTCAGGAACACGACCCTGCGCTCCAAAACACGCATCGTTGATGCAATAACTAAAGCATCTCTATTGAAATTGGGCTGGGCAGGCCACGTATGCCGCATGCATCCGGAAAGGTGGGCAAAGATCGCCATGCACTGGGTGTCTGGGTGCCACAAGACGGACAGCGGCACTGAGGCAGGCCCGGGCGTAGGTGGAAGGACGATATCGACCACTTCCAAAAAGGATGGTATAAGGACGCCGAGGATAGGGAAAAATGGAAAGGAGGAGGGGAGGCCTTTGCCCAGCAGTGGGACAGTCTATAGGCTATTATAAAAAATAAAAAAAAGTGTTTCTATCTATCTAACTAACTTCAGTTGCATCCGAAGCGCGCGACGCCCGTTGTATATGTTGTGCGCCTTACGCTCTATCTACGTATCTATAGAGAATGGTAGAGAATCGACCCAACCTGTCATCGCCCACCATTCCCTAGGACAGAACAACTAAACCCGACCAGTTCTCGGCTACTTTCGAAAAAATAGACAATAAGTTTATATCCGGCCGTAAAAAGCCCTAAATTGGTAATGCGGTGATCATAGGAGCCGACACGCGCGTGCGCGGTCCATTGTGTCCGACACGAACAATAAACAACGGCAGTAAAGTCATAAACACCGAAAATATTAAGTCCGTAAAACATCTAAAACACACGTAGGTACTGATAGGTTGACTGTACAGTCTATTTTAAAGTCTAGAATTCAAATACAAATTACAAAGTGTAAGGGGTACCTAACCTAACCTTGAATTTTGTCATTGAATGTCAATACATTGTCATTGCAATTTATTATTAGTTTTGGAACCTCTTTTCGATGAGGTTATTGATTTTAAAGTACGTATTACTCTTACGGTACACTAGTGTTTATAAGAGGTATGTTTATTTGTTTAAAATTTATTCATTATTCTATAAAGTAAGTTTTCACAAAAGTAAAGTAAGTAAAAGTAAAATAAATAGAAAACAACAAACAAAGATAGAAAAGGAAATAGTGAAGTACAATTTAGGCGGCCATATCGCTAAGAGCGATCTCTTCCAGGCAATCTTCGGGCAGGGGAAATCATTTCGAGAAAGAGGAGGTAGTAGGTGTGCAATCAATATGGAAAAAAAGTTAGTTACAAAGTTTTTCATTATTTTAAAAAGTAAGTTTTCGCGAAGCCAATCGGCGAAGCGGCTCGGAGCGCCAAACAACTTAATTCCTTCATTAATTAAATAATTTGTATTTGTAACAAAAACCTTATAACTGTCTATAATTTTCATGCAAAAGTGATATCGGGTTAAAGTTAACACAGTGTTAAATTATCGCATAAGCGGGTCTTAGTTTTCCTAATCTCTCAATTCATAGAACTATCAATAAAAAATAACCCCAATTATTCCATATTATTGTTTGTGTCGGCAAGCCCGACTTCCGAAAAGACTTTTTTGTGTCGACACCAGTGGCTCACGTCCAAACACCAGTTTAGTGAGAGAGTGCGAGACGCTGTCAGCTACCGAGTTCGCACCCCCATAAAACGGGCCATGGTGGTCCGGCCATGGGTAGAGTTGGGTCATGGAATTTAATTTCGTGAAAAAAGAAAAATTCGGTACAAAATTGAAAATACAAAAAGTAAGTAAGTAAAAGAAGATTGTCAGGAATGTTTACCGCATTTTATTGTTCCAAAAATCTCCAAAACACTTCGGTAAATACTTACATTGTAACATAATCATAAGGGAAGTTTCAAGTATATGTGTGAACATATTTCTTCGATTTTCCATGATTTTGTCCATAAATAAATAGATAAAAATCTAATTAGGCATAGTTTAACCCTATTTTTCTAAATATGTCATCGATTTTTATCGATATTTGTTTCGATACTGGACAAATTAAAAAAAAAACTTTTAAATTATTACTTTTTTTACAAAAAAATCACAGATTCGGAAACGTGTATTGAGGCGAGGTAGCGATATTCATTTACAAACACCACGGACACATTATGGAAAGAAAAATATAATGAATGAGGGTGCTCAGCTGTGTAATAAATTGCCAAATTGTATCAAAGAAGCAAAGTCCTTCCTTTCATTCAAAACTAAATTAAAGCACCACCTTTTGAGCCAATTTACAGAGTTTAAATAATTGATAGTAATTGCAATATCTATCACCAAACCAAATGGCATCTGCAAGTCGATACTTAATTGAATCCTAATTATACCTATTTTGTGTGTTATTCGTCTTCTAGTTACAAGCAGCTGGTAACTGCCACTCCCCGTGTTGTTTTCCCCGCAGCTGGATCTTAAAGCTGACGTGGATGAAGTGTCCTCTCCACAGACGCTGCATCGCCTGGGACGCAATTAAGGAAAACGCGGGCTTGCCCAGTACCCGCGCCACCCTCTCGGCCTCACCGACTTGATCCGCAGGAACGACGAGTCGATACGTGCGGAGCCGGATCGGCTGCAGGCTATTGCCACTTTATGGTCGAGGCTTAGGACTACAAACGGAGGCAACGGTGTTCGGTACTGCCCCGTTTCCCTTAGTCGCCTTTTACGACACCCACGGGGAGAGATGGGGAGGCCTATTCGAATAGGGTTATTTAGCCACGAAAAGCGATGCCTTCGCGACGCTGCTTAAATCGTCTGCAATAGACGTATCAGGCCTATGATGATGATGATGATGAGTTACCCGCAGCTAAGAAAAACTACAGCTCTTAAATTAGATTATATTATACATTAGTAATTTAATTTATAAGCCTTATGTCTACCGTACACACTGTTAATTACAATAAGTTTATCCTGTATTTCGCTAAGCAAAGTGGATTATATCCTTTTTTTAGCGAAATAAAATGTCTAAAACCGTAAAAAAAACCGTACTTTTTGCCCATAGAAATAGCCAATTTAAAATACGTAAGTACCAAAACAATTACAATTTTGAAATAAGTTTATATCAACGAAACCGTTGTACTGTTAACAAATATAGATTCAAAGGCCTAAAAAAAGTTTATTATATTTTTTTTTAATTTATTTTTTTACTACTAAACCCGCATTTGACCTCGATCCCGCCTGATGGTAAGCGACGATGAGGTCGACGATGGAGCATGCGAGTCCAGTAAAAAAAATATAGTATTAAATACAATAAACGTAACCTCATTCGACGGTCGTACTTTTACCCTATATCTCTATCGTTTATTTGTTTAACAATTTATCACACCATAACATTGGGCCCGCAACACTGCATTCTTTGCCATAAAATCAGACAGGTAGGAATCTTTACACGAAGTTTAGGTATACAGTTGAAAGTAGTCTATCTATATATAAGTACCTATATAACTTTTTAAGCTGTCGTGGTTATTGTAAATACTAAAGTTAGATGTCTACACACACACACACACACGCACACACACACAACCCCTTATATTAACCTTTATTATGGTTCTTATTTTTCTTTCTTCCAAATTTTGCACTATTATATCATGTTCTGTTACATGTTCATTTGCACTGGTCACAGAAGAGATCTGTCCTCCGAGATACAGGAACTTCCTAGTTCGGAGGTCAGCGTTTATTGTAAACTAACTGGTTGCTCACTAATTTTATATAGTTTAATATAACATATGCTTAAGTTCCTACTCCATTGTAATCTTACCGCACAAATGACAAGTATCAAATATTAAATATATTTCATAAAAATAAGAAAATATACATAAATTGAGGGTCAAATGTGAAAACAGAATTAAAATCCGTTGAAAAATAAAATAGCTACAGGCAATCAAAAATAAAGACGGTAGAAAGAGACGGCAATAGATAATTGTGACGTCACTGTTTTGTACCGCCATACAAGCAGGTCCTTGGTTACATAATAAGGACTGTTTTGCTAGACAGGGACAGAGTATCCCCCACTACTAACTTTAACCATTAATATAACTGATGTTAATTGAGATATCGATAAGCGGATTCCAGATCCATCTTCATGATGTTCATGTAAGTTGATTTATGCAATAAAATTTTTTAGTTCAAAACTCTATTGTGCTGAAATATTGGGAGCTCAAAACAACCACAAATCGTGGTCTAAGTATAGTAGGTAATTATAGTTTATCTAAGTTTTTTAGTTTAATAGCGTCGATGGCGTCGTGGCTAGGACGTCGGACTCCCATGCGGGAGGTCCGAGTTCGAAACCATGCAATGCCATGTACCAATGAGTTTTTCGGTTTTCTCGAAAGACTTGCGTACATTTACCGACTGCTCTGACGGTGAAGGAAAACATCGTGAGGAAACCTGCATACTGAAATAATCAGTGTGTGAAATGGGGAAGGCAATAGCAAACCACCTCATTAAATCTGCCACGAGAGTCGTTCTATGTGATTAATTTCTTAAATAGATAGATTAATACTATATTACACACAAGAAATTTACATAGGAAAAGAAACATAGAATAGGTAAGT
Source organism: Hofmannophila pseudospretella (assembly GCA_947369225.1). Lineage (NCBI taxonomy): Eukaryota > Metazoa > Arthropoda > Insecta > Lepidoptera > Oecophoridae > Hofmannophila > Hofmannophila pseudospretella. The sequence continues at coordinate 841,867 of OX376333.1, forward strand.
TTACAAGGGGGCCTTATCGCTCAGAGCGATCTCTTCCAAGCAACCTAGGCGATAGAAGAATGATTAAAAGGTTACCGGCAGTATAGTGCAGAAAAGTGAAATATTAAATATTTATTAGTTTATATATTTTTAAAACATAAGTAAAGCTACGAATACCAAAATACTATAGAATGATCACGACCCTCAGCAACGAGGAACACGACTTAGAAAAGAGATAGTTCTTTTTTCTCCTTTTTTTTCTTTTTGTAAAAACAATTTCAAATTTAATATTTTTTAAATAACAAAATGTGTTAGAACAGCACGGCCATTTCGCCCGCGCCCTGACCCTAAGATAGGTGGTTTATTTGCTCAAGTATTTATCACGCACATAACCCGTCTGCAACACTGCACATGCAATAAAACGGAGCCAGGCTCCACTCCGGCGCTAAAAGGCAAACAGAGGAAAGAACGGGTAGCCTCGCTAAAATATTATGAGCCAAGCTGTTTGCATTGTCTGTCGGATTTGCTGAGGCTCTTCCAGTTTCAAAATAGATTTTATCGATATTTAACTGCGTAGATGTATAGAGAATATTTTTTAGCCTACTTAGGAAGGTGTTTTAATATTGTGAAGTTAGTAAATTCATAGAATTTTTTTTGAGCAACTTGGTACACATATAACAATTAATCATAGAAGTTAAAGCTCCGTTTTTTTAAAAAAAATCTGTTTAATTTAGTGATTGTAATCATAATTGATTATGTTAATCCCATCGTGCATATACTAAACCTAAACTAATTACAATTACGTTATAAATTAGTTTTCCTAAACATATAATAGAGCATTCTAGCTGCACCAGAAATTGGACCAGCTAAAATGCTCTGAAATATACCAACATCCAATAAATTTAAACCATAATATCTAATCAGTTGCTAATCTATTATATCTAATATATCTAATCTTTTTTTTTTGCGTAAATGACACAGTCCATAAGAATATGAGAAACGTCGTCTCTGACTCCACACTCCTCGCAATCTGGTGAGCTAGCTTTCTGCATTAAAAAGGCAAAAGATTGTGTTGGTAAATGTCCTGAACGCAGTCTATAAGCAATAACCATTTCTTGTCTACTCAAATTAGATACAGAAAACCAAAGTATATGAGGAGGCTCAGATTGGATACATTTGTACCAAATACCTTTAATTTTTGATCTTTCATTGAAATACTCCTTCCAAATCTCTCGGCATTTAAATTTAAATGCATTAAGCATTTCGGAAAAACGTTAGCTTCCGTTCCTTCTTCTACAGCTTTCTTAGCCAATCTGTCAGCCTCCTATAACGATAAATACAACTTTGCGTTTTGTTTTTGCAACTACTAACGAAATGTCAAGTTACGTTCCAAAACACATCAATTAAATTATATTTCAAAATTAAACTAACGTTAAGGATACGGTCCAAAACTATACTTACAAATATTGTCAAAGTTAATAAAATGTGTCATACCTTACTACAAGTTTCACCAAGTACCAACATCCGCAAGTATTAACCATTGAACGATTTATACATTACTATTTTCCAATAAATTTTACCATAGAAAAAAGACAAATTAGGCCATTAGAAAAAAAATTGTAGGTAGGTACTAATATTGCACTACAAAGTAAAAAAAACAGGTTTTTACTGGTGGTAGATCCTGATGTAAGAAGTATCGCCTGGGTTGGTACCTCTTATCTATTTCTGCCGCAAAGCAGAAGCTTTTGTGTTTCGGTTTGATGGGTAAGAGAGCCAGCGTAATTACCGGCACATGAGGCACTCTATCTTCCAAGTCCTCTAGGTTAGCAGCGCATCGAAAACCCTCTAATAATACAGTGAGGTGACGGTGACCACTTACCATCAGGTGGCCCATTTCTTCGTCAGCTCTCCTTATTTCATTTTAAAAAAATCCACTGAGCTAAACTTTTTCATGTGTGTATAGTATAATATATTTCAGATTCACTATTATTTTTAAAGAATTAGGTTTTGTTAAGAATTTATTTTTAAAGAATAATATTTTATTTAAAGGAAGCAGGGATCTTAAAAATAAATTCTAATACGAATAAGTAGATTCCGATGTAGAAAAGTATGCAATCCGCACACGGCACAACTTCTGTGCAAATAAATCTTTCCTTTAACCCTCTAATGGCCGGTCTCGCTTGCATTAGCAGAAATAATACCGCGGGTCGAAGCAACCCCACCGATTTATAAATCAATCAGACTCCCCTTTCCTTTGCTACTTTGTATTTATTGGTTTAAGAGTTACACTCACGAGATTGGATGGATTTTCAATATTTAATTAAGAGAAACTCTGACTTAAAGTTTTGAAAGGATGTTCTTTTCGGATTTAAAAATAAAAAGCGTTTAGTAACTTTTGAATATTCAAAAAGATATTTAATATGGTAATCTAAGGAGAGTGATAATTTCGATTTTAATTTGTGTTTATTTTTTGTTAATTTTTTTTATTGGATCGTGCTACTATGCAAAATGAACTAATTTACATTGCCATGTTTACGACTTTGAAATTATATTTTAATTTTATAAGGATTTTAACGGTACTTCTAATTAATATTCAACAATTAAATAACTATGCACATAAAAAGTTGTTAATATGTTAATAAAATTTAATGTGTTTAACCTGGTGGCTAACAAAAATAACAAATACACACACCAGTGTGTATTTTTTGTGCCTTTAATTTAGGCACAAAAAATACACACTGGTGTGTGTATTTGTTATTTTCGTGAAATAGAATTTAGATTTAATTTAAATCTAGTTTTCTTTTAGAAATTTATGTTTTTTTAATTCTACAATATATATATATATATATATGCAACTTATGGTCTGTAAAAAAACGTTTAACGCTTTAATAACCTAATTTTAAAACAAATTTAGTAGTTTCCAATATACTTGCTAATACTAAACTACTTATTAAAATTGTCTGGATGAGATTGCTCTTAGCGATAAGACTGCCTGCATTCTATTTTGTAGACACTAAGGTGTAATTAACCCATTATTTGTCAGTCAAATATTCTGCTTGTTAAGTACTAAGTAACATAACATAAATTCTCACGTCCATAATCTCCTAGGGAGTAGACAGAGGAACCACCTTCAATCACAGGTAGTTCCCACTTTTCGCCGTAAGATTTGGTGGACAAACGTGATAAGCGAGCCTACCAAGTATATGATTAAGCTAGATACTCACTCGGCATCATCTCCACATGTGAGGAGGTGTCCATGATGTGGTGATGCATCATGTCGGGTGGGGACTGGACCAGCCCGCCCCCACCACCGCTGGCCATCACCATCACTGACGGCGGTATGTCTTCACCGATGGTCACTTTACCCCCAAACTCTTAAGAGACTGTTCTTTTACTGTCTCAGATTCTTTTACTATTACCTTGTTTTCATTTATACTAGATTGTGTAATAGATTATTGCTCGACTACTAATTGGAAAAGTAAACTAGTTATTTACTAACAGTGATATCACAATGTATGCATAGGTATATTCGATCGAAAGACACTATAAAACGAGCGGTCCGTTAAAACACTTTTGTTCTACCACAAACGGAATACACCAAAAATCTTCGTTTAGATCAAAATAAAAAATTCACTAATTATCGTCCTTAGGCACTTCGACATTATTTTTACAAAAAAAAATGGTCTATCAACGAACATGCGTCCTTCCACGGCAGCGGCCAAGCCCACACTGCCGTATTATAGCTATAATTCTATGGATCGACGCAAAAGCGCATGAGTAGACCGGCCTCCTTTCCCATTGGTCGAATTTTAGAACGCCTTTTCAAAATAACCTCCTCGATTGGCCGACAGCTTCCCATTTTCCCTCCCTAATCGACAGTACCCTTACAAAATGGCGCCCCCTACAGCCTTTTGATGCTTTTTTGAACATTTTCTCTGGTAAAAAATAATCCTGTTCCAATAATGAGCATGATTTATGGTTTTTGATCCGTGGGCTCCTTTTTCTGACTTTATTTTTTTAATCTGGTCATGTTAATCTTTCGTGTTTTAGGTGGTTTGTTTTTGATTAATTGCGAGTCGATTTCTGTTTGATCTCCAGCGAGTGCTTGGCGTTTACGCGTTTTTATTCAATTTATACTTTGTTGGAACGTGGGCGGAATTATGTTCCGTGGACAAGTGATGTTTAATTGTTGTGAGTGAATGTTTAAGAACTTTTAGAGAAGAGGACTGAATATTAGGATAACGAGGTGTGTTTTTTTATATTTTAATTTATTACAATAATTTATTATATTCGGGAGTGTTGTAGGTAATGTGTTAGATGACTGTTAAGACAAATTAAATATAAAACAAAACGTTTTAGTTCACCTTAGTATTTATTTAAAAGCGACGAAGACTCAGTTAATTTGATATCATATTTTTTGTGACGATGTTTTTACCGTGGCGTTGCGCTGAAGGGGTTAAATTTAGTACTTTAATGATTGATTCATTGCACGCTAAACATTAAATTTAAACATTAATATTATTTAAAACAAATAAAAAACACAAATTAATTTGTATTAAACTAATGAATGAATTATCTGACGATCATTCTACAAATAAGACATATATTTTGACATGTATATTTAAAATTGTTTGAAATAAATAATTCTATTCTATTCTATTCTTCTATCACAGTTGTTTTGTATAATTTAGGTATAATGCTGGGTAGTATAAGTATTTTTTAAACATAACGAGAGATTTATTACAATTAAAACTGAAGACGAATTAAAAATAATAAACTTAAACTTTTAAAATATAAAAAATAATTTTCGGTTGTAAGCGATCTAACCTCGTTGTAGGTAGGTACTTTTATCTACCTACCTTACTTTGAAATTCCAGTCCAAAAACGTGCCATTAAAGGGACGTGTTTTATAAAAAAAATTAAGTCTTATTAAGAGGTAGGTAGGTAACTATGTATCTAGGTAATATTCGTTACAAGACAAGTTTGAAACAATAAATTATCATCATCTTACATCATGTTATATCAATATCATCATCTTACATCATGAAGAGCGTGGCCCTCTGACACAGGTGTTGTCACACTTAAAAGATGAAACCACAATTGAAAAAAATAATTGTTTGTACCTTTTTGTTACTGAATAAATCTTTTTTTTAATTTATTTTTATTTATTTAATAAATTACAATAATCATTATATTAATTAAATAAAGATACCTAATAAAATAAGTAGGTATTATATTTATTTATGACAAAGAATGTATACTAAATAAGTTATGTTTTCCTTCTGTAATTATAATAAATATAATTTTAAGTTGTAAATATGGAAATAAATGACATTGTTTCGCTAAAGTTAAAATAATTATTGCAATAAAAATATATCTATTTAATAAATGACTTAAAATGTAGAAACCTAAGTTAAATATAAAAAAATAACATGTCAATATACCTTTTTAATATATCGTACGTGTATCACATATCTATCGTTTATTTATCTATCACAAAAAATCATCAAATCATCATTTTTCCACTAATTACATTGTCAACGTGTGAGGTGTCATTCGTAAATTAAAAAGATACAAAAAATTGGCGCCAAATGTTCGCGCCAAATGTCATTAGGACTACGAACCATAGATAAAGTGATGGCTCATAGAAGATAAAGTTTTCGTCAGGATATAGCAGATGTGTTGATTAGGCATAAAAAACTTCCCGAAAAAACTCTATAAAAATAAGACCGGGATATTTTAAGAATTTCTTACGAGTAACTTGAGGAAGGAAGTTTTAAAAAGGTTTAAGATAAAGAACTGGAGCAGTTGAAATAGGTTTTTTAATGTAGGTTTTCAGGTGCTTATCTGGGTTTAACACAATTATCTATATTTTAAAAAAAATCCAATTGTAATTAAGCGTCCAACACGCCATGACAGCTCGACAAAACTCCGTTGACAACAGCGCGTGGTCCAAGTTGAAGTTTAATGATGTCACCATTAAAAAAAAAAATTCCGTGACTTTTTCTTTCCTATACTACTAATTTTGTATCAAATTTAATTTTACTTTGTACTTAATGAGTTGTTGGTATCGTAATGCAAGTTGCAAGTTGTTGGTATGGTATCGTAATATTCATTATGACACCGCGAACCTCGCGGTGTCTTAATGAATATTACGACACCGCGACGCTCATTATCGTAACGACCCTTTGTAATGAAATAGTGTGTGTTGCTGTTTGTGGTTTCACATTGAACAAATTACCATATGGGAGTAGAAAAAATAATTTGCCGTAACCGTAAAAATTCTGAATAAGGAATTTAATAAAACAAAATTATTAAATAAATACCTGGAAAAAAATTATTGAACAATCCATTAGATTAGAACCAGAAGATATTGAAAAAAAATCTGAAATGCGAAGAATTTATGAGTTCAGAAAAAAACTTAGTTTATGTTCCAAGGTTTTATTTCCATGGATGAAAAAATTTGTTCCTACCTTCATGGTTGTCATCTATTTCATGAATAAGGTTATTTCCGTCAGTTGCTCGAACACACCTTTAAAGTTAAATCTTCATTAATATACGTGCTATCACTTTCTACGCCATAGCTCTAGCTAGATAGAGATGGCACGAGACTTAAGAAAACTTTAACATTAAAGACATTTCTTGCACCTCAAGGTAAGTTTGGTAATTTTTGATTGTCTATTACGTCATACGCTAAGGTCGGGGAAAAGAGGATTAGGTCGTCCATCAGCTAGAATCGAAGACCTGGATGCGACTAGCACAGGATCGTATAGGGTGGCACAAAAGAGAGGAGGCTTATACCCTGCAGTGGGACGACGTGGGCTGATGATGATGAAGATTACGTCATCTATCTCTACAACATTTTTCTCCAAGTATTTTTACTGCCGGCGCCACGTGTGCGGCGACCCTTACGTTTTTTGCTCGTAAAAGTGTGCAACATTAATTAGTGGCGACACTGGCGATTAGTAAACCATTGTTAGAATAGTAATTAGTAAACTATGAATAGAATATTTTAATTTCAAAAGATGTGCTGCTGAAAGTTTCTTGCGCTGCTTCTTTCCTTTCAGCTACAGCACCTTACGAAGCGATGGTAACATTAAATTAAGGTAAAGTAAAGGTAAAATACACTTCATTACACAAATAAGAGCGATCTCTAAGTACCTATAGCTAGCTGTGTCTTCCACACCCAAATTCCTGACGCACCCTTATTAACATACCTCTCTCCCAACCCTATACAGGGTGCGCCAGGCGCGCGGGGAGCGAAATGAATTAGCCGCAATCAATAAGACGAGCTGACGTCACGTCCGGCCGGCGGCTTCCGGTTCCGAGTCCGGTCCGGCCTGTTTCCGGTCCGCTGAGAAGCTGTCCGGATCGAAGGAGAAATTGATTTATTTATATTACGTATCATTGCAGCGATTTTGAAACGGAATTGAATCGAACCCATAGACTAGAAAACTGAAAAAAAAATTTTTTATTCTGTAACAGGCCACCTGATGGTAAGTTATGTCACTATGAGGTCATTAGAGAGTTTTCGATGCGTTGCTAATCTTAACGACATGGATGCAGTACATGTACCTGTTGCTGCTTTGCGGTAGAACTTAGAGAGTAAGTACTTTTCTACATTTTAGATACAGAAATAGGTAAAAAGGTACCACCCCAAGCCGACTCCACAAAGCCCGCCTGGGTTTTTCAACCAATCCAACAACAATTATACAAGGTGTAACAAGAAACCCCTATTATCCCGAATTGGGGGGTGTTCAGTTCAGTATCCATAATTGAACAACTTTCACTATGGGACCAACTATGAAATCGTAAAAAAATCAGTTGTTTCATTCATTCGAGCTTTAGTATGGAACAGCAGATTTTTTCGCGATTACAGAGTTGTCCCCATAGTGATGGGGCGGGCCAAGTTCAGTTATGGATACTGAACGGTTATTCAGTTTACTATAGGGACTATAATGGATAGTCCCGAAACTGAATAACTATAATGGATAGTCCCGAAACTGAATAACTATAATGGATAGTCCCGAAACTGAATAACTATAATGGATAGTCCCGAAACTGAATAACTATAATGGATAGTCCCGAAACTGAATAACTATAATGGATAGTCCCGAAACTGAATAACTATAATGGATAGTCCCGAAACTGAATAACTATAATGGATAGTCCCGAAACTGAATAACTATAATTAATAGTCCCGAAACTGAATAACTAATGGATAGTCCCGAAACTGAATAACTAATGGATAGTCCCGTAACTGAATAACTATAATGGATAATCCCGAAACTGAATAACTATAATTAATAGTCCCGAAACTGAATAACTAATGGATACTCCCGGAACTGAATAACTATAATGGATAGTCCCGAAACTGAATAACTATAATGGATAGTCCCGAAACTGAATAACTAATGGATAGTCCCGAAACTGAATAACTAATGGATAGTCCCGAAACTGAATAACTATAATGGATAGTCCCGAAATTGAATACCCGTTCAGTATCCATAACTGAACTTGGCCCGCCCCATCACTATGGGGACAACTCTGTAATCGCGAAAAAATCTGCTGTTCCATACTAAAGCTCGAATGAATGAAACAACTGAATTTTTTACGAAAGATGTTTTTGTTGCACCCTGTATAGTCTGATATGATAACAGTAAAATCATCAGTAGATACCGAACACTATCATTTATCAGCTAACATAATTCACCGGTCATTCTAAACAAACATTCGGTAAAAGCACTACATTATCCATATCTGAATTATCTGGGCTACTACTTGAGAACCATATGGTTTATGATTGAAGGGCTTAGTGCCAGTATGTACCTGATGGTAAGTGGTCACCGTTGCCCATAGACATCTCACCTCACTGTATTTTTTTTTCTTTGGGCAATCAACAGCGTATATAGATTTAACAAAGTGAATTAAAGATAATAAAGCAAATAACATACTGCCTTGTAGTTATTAAAAGTAGACAAGATAATGAAAACTAGGTGCTAAAATAGAAAAATAGTAAATTAAAAAATAAAAAGAAAACAAATATATAGGAACAAGCAATAGAGGGCTCTGAAAAAAAGATTGAAAGAAAGAAAGTAAAACACTTATTATTATTATTACTTATTATTTTTCTTCCTGGTAATAACCAGGAAGAAAAATAATACATTTTCTACAAATATTCAGACATATCGTTGCAGATACTCTATGAATATAGAGGAACTCGTAGCCTAGTTGCGAGCACGGTCCGAAAGTGACCGTGCAGGTTAAGCGACGTTGGCGCGGTCGGTACCTGGATGGGTGACCGCTAGTCGCATATTTCATCTGAGCTCCTCCGTGCCCCGGAGAACACGTTGCTTAACGTGTTCTCCGGGACGTCAACAACCGGGACCGACTGCTTAGTCGGTCCCGGTTGTTGTCGTTCGACAGCAGTCGTTAAGCCATGTCAGATGCCTACGCGCGGCCTGAACAACTCTGATAAATAGGTTGGCCACTAAAAACCGCTTTCTGTGCATCTTTGATGTAACTATTAATACGTAAATTAAAATTCAATTTAAAATAGTATTTACGCGAGTGACATGTTAGTTATTTCTTAGTACTTTCTGTGAAAACTTCACTGGTTTTTGTGTTATTTATATTGTCTATTATTATGTACTACTTTAGCTGTGTGATTTCCTTAAAAATTAAACAATTTAAAAAAAATATATCTATGTAGGTACCTATATTTCCTAGTATATTTGGCAAAAGGGGGGAAAGTCAGCAAATACTGACATACTCGTGTACCAAATATGCAGCGATGTTTTTCATTTTTTTAACAATTAATTTTTTCTTTCTTATTATTTATAAAATTTTACATAATTCCGTAGTATGATCATTACGTACCCTCACTAATTAGAAATACAACTAAGAAGAATGACGAGCACGGTTTCGAACCCGTACCTCAATGGGAGTCCGGCGTCCTAGCCACTAAGCCATCGATTAATACTATACTACCCCATAAATATTATAGTATGTATGGTGGTATGATTTGTTCAGGTACAGTCATACAAAAAGCACTCGAACCATAAAGATAAGGGTATGTTTACAAAACGCTCCACTCTCATTATCTCGTGTGCGCCGCGCATTATCGTCGATCACGCAGTGTGCGCGCGGCCTTATCGAACTGATACTGTTTTACAAACTTATAAATACCGCTGTGGAACTTTTAAAATATAGTTTTTAATATGATCTTCTTTACGATGAAGGTGTAATGACTCTATGCAGAGTCAGCTTGGGGTGGTACCACCCTTTTACCTGTTCCTGCCGTAAAGCAGCAACGCTTATATTGCTGCGTTTAGGTTTGAAGGGTAAGAGAGTTAAAGTAACTTTTTTTTTTAAATAACGAGGGATTTATTGCAATTCAAACTGAAGACGAATTAAAAAAAATAAACTAAATCTTTTTTAATACAAAAAATTATTGTCGGTTGTAAGTGATCTAACCTCGTTGTATAGGTACTTTCATCTACCTACCTAACTTTGAAATTCCAGTCCAAAGGACGTGCCATAAACTGACGGGTTTTAGGTATATAAAAAATCTCTCAATAAGAGGTAAGTAGGTAACTACGTATCTAGGTAATATTCGTTATAAGTCAAATTTGAAAAAAAATTATATCATCATCATACCTGAGCCAGCGTAATTACCGGCACATGAGGCACTCATCGAAGTCCTTAAAATTAGCTCTCTCTCTCTCTCTTCAATCAGTGTCCATCCACCACTGCACGCCATTTTCTACGGTCTTGAGCTTTGCCAATCCAGTTTCCTCCAGCAGACCTTCTTATGTCATCTGCCCATCTCGCTGGTGGTCGACCTACGCTCCTGGTCCCAGTTCATGGACTCCATGTCATGATTTTCTTAAAATTAGCAGCGCATCGAAACCCCTCTAATAACATTATAGTGAGGTGAGATATCTATGGGCGACGGTGATCATTTACCATTAGGCGATCCATTTGCTAGAGAAACCACAAAAATCACAGAAAGAAACTATCATCCCAAACGGCATCCCAACGACAAAGTGGGGTAAGTAACCCCGGCTGCCATGAGACAACAAAGCGGCTGTTGTGACCAGACCATACACTTGGAGTAGCTTCAAGTGTGTTTTATCATATCTATCAGAGACCAGACCAGACACGAGACGTCTTGTGTGAACGTTTTCGTCAGTGAGATACTTACATATCTTTTTTATATTATTTACGTTTAAACCCGGGTTTGACCTCGATTTCAACTGGTGGTAAGTGACGATGAGGCCGAAGATGGAGCACACGGGCTTAGTAAGTACTGACCTCTTCTATAGACATTGCCGGAACACATCGACGACGTAGCGAAGATATGTGACGACTGACTTTACATGGAAGGATGGTCGCTAGCAGGCGGATCGTACCACAAGCAAACATATTATCATCAGTCTATTAATGTCCCCACTGTTGGGACACAGGCCTCCCTTAGCACATGGGGGTACGGGCCATGACCCACCGAGCGGGCCCAGTGCTGATTGGTGGATTTCACACGCCTTCGGAAACTTTTAATTAACTCAGACATGCAGGTTTCCTCGCGATGTTTTCCTTCACCGTTAGAGCAGTCGGTAAATGTACGTAAGTCAAGTAAGAAAAACTCATTGGTACATGGCATGGTTTCGAACCCGGACGGGAGTCCGGCGTCCTAGCCACTAGGCCACCGACGCTAGCAAACACACCACCAACCTATAACCACATCGATTCTATCTACTGCTCTCCCCTTATAAAAAAATTGAAAATGAAATTTATCACTGTAAACACCAGAATATAGAACACAATACAGAAGTATACAAAGTTTAATACATGCAGCACAGAACATCTGGTGTGGTACAGTGCCAAAAAGAGTACACCAGCTCAGCATAATGCTGAGGCAAGCCACAGCGCTGATCAGCTGGCCCCTCAGTGACTGCACGGACGGCGAAGAAAGCAACAGCAGCAGTTTATTATTATAAAAGACACTTCTCACTACCATGTACACACTTACAATAAATAAGATTTACCTAACGTTACGTCACTGACACAATAGCTCCAACTCTCCAAGTCTAATCTCCGTAAAGACTCTCCAGACAGAACCTCCTGCGCGTAAAAAAATGCCAAAAGAGCAACATTCCGGGCGAGGCGATTAGCTACCGACACAATGGGCGGCGATGGCACGTAATCCGCTGAGCGATTCGCACTGTGTCGGAGAAACACTGCGTTTTTTAGACGTCCAATCGATAGAACACAATACAATATAAAACCATTTATTTCACACAAATACATATTACAGGTACATATCTTGCCCTTACAATGTTGTACATAAACTAATTTGTGGCAACAGGGAGCGTGATCATCTTAGCTATGGACGGAGTCCACAGCGTTGATTTTCAACACGTCCCTTTGTCACTTGGAAGACACAATAATAATATTACGAATACATGCAAAATGGAATTTTATTAGCATACTCGAAAATGGTAATTCGCTTAAAACGTTATTGGATTGGATTGTATTTAAGTCTATATTAAAATTACTTGTTAATTTCGTAAACCAAGACGTTCTTAGGAGTATATAGAGGTCCTGTAACCTTTCAACTAACCAATGACGAAATAAATGATTGCTTTTTCTGTATTGTTATGCGTTTTTTTTTGTCATTGTATGTTATTTGATATAATTTTTAATGTGGACTCATTTGTCTGATTTAATTTTTTTTTTTTAAAATAAATTTTGAACATTGGTCGGAGAAACTCTTGGGTTTTGATATTTTAAAAAACCAGAAAGAAAGTGCAGAGATAAAAAAATTATTGATCTCTGCACTTAGGTACAGTAGTAATTTTTTATTATTGTTTATTGGTAGCAATAGAGATACAAATCGTCAAGTACAAGTATATTTCGATAAAATACTGGAGATTTACAAATTTTCTATACAGAGAGATAAAATAAGTGATGATTTTAATCCCGTTTCTAAGTTTAACGGTATAGTAAATACAAATTATAATAAACGGATCGATGCGTGAAAAATCGCTGCGTTTTACTCACACAATGTGCGGACTATAGGAGGTAGCACACTAACCGGCTTACACGCGCTGCTGAGTTGATAGATCAGAGTGACAGGTCGCCATATTGTGCTCTCGTGGTTATGTTTAGTGAGACCGTTAGTGAGACGTGTGACAAATCATCTGTAAATACTTATCACTTGTACTTTAAATCCTAAAGATGCCAACATTTAAATATTAGATAGCAGCCACGAAGGGGCCAGCTGAAAATCAGCGCTGTGGCTTGCTTCAGCATTAGTTATGCTGAGCTGGTGTACCCTTTTTGGCACTGTCCCACATCGCACCTTTTGCGCTGCATGTATTCTATCTTATACCTTTGTATACTTCTGTATTGTGTACTTGCTATATTCTGGTGTTTACAGCGCTAAATAAACGTTTTAAATTTCAATTATTTCAATTTTCAGATAAAAACCCTGGATTAACTTGTGAATCGGGTAAAATTCAGAAAAAATGTAACGAAACTGTGACTAAACAGAAATAACTAAGCTGAGACAGACGTTTTTTGCAATAATTTACATTTCCTAAATATTTTATGGATTTTCGAATGTAGAGACAGTGATGTAAAATACAATATAATTTTTTCTGCATTTTACCCAATTGTCTATATTTTTCAAACAAAACTCCTAGTAGAATTAACATAAAAACCCTAGGTGTTAGTAATTAGCTGTGATCGGAGTAGGTAGAGCTCTTTCGGGTCAATGTCCTCAAAGGTTATATTAATATGGATATGATTTCGGGATCCCGTTTTAAGTTATCGAGCAAATGTTGTAAATTACTTTTATAAACCTCGCCCTTACTCGGCGGATTACGATTTTTAAAAAATTGTGAACTTACGAAGAAGTTAAAACACTACCATAGGTACACTAGCGCCATGAATCTTAAAAATAATAATTTCGCCACCAATCTTAAATGTGTATCAAAACAAATATAACGTTAAAAATCTAAATAATATATTTATTCAATCCCGGACATCCCGGGATTATTGGGCATACTTATCCATATTATGACCGTATGTGGCAAGTACCAAAAACAGCTCTACCTACTCCGATCATAGGTAATTAGTATTATCTGGTGTTTATCTTGAATGTCTGAAAATGTATTCGTTGTTATTGTGATATTTCTGTTTGAAATGTAAGTAATGTTCAAACTTTGGGCGGCGTGTTTACTTTTTACAATAACAGCAAAAACTACCCGAGCACCGAAATGGCCAGCAAATCCTCTAGGCTTGACAGTAAACAAACGTTTTTTTTGCTGGCAACACTACACCCAGATCAGATTTGGGCTTACGGTAATCGCATCAGCGTCGGTGAGGCGGCGAGCGTGAAATCCGCGCCACCTCGTGTGGAGGGGTCTTTAAAGCAGCTACGTGGATTGGGAGCTAATATAGGTACAGCGTGTATATATGCTATAAGCGCGTCAGTGGCCTAGTGGCTAGGACGCCGGACTCCCCTGCGGGAGGAGGTCCGGGTTCGAAACCACGCAGTGTCATGTACCAATGAGTTTTTCCGACTTTTTCGAAGACTTATGTACATTTACCGACTGCTCTAATGGCGAAGGAATACATAGTGAGGAAACCTGCATATCTGAGAAAAAAAAAACCAAAGGCGTGTGAATTCTATCAATCAGCACTGGGCTCGGTGGATCATGGCCCCTTGTGCAAGGGGAGGCCTGTGCCCCAACAGTGGGGACATTAATAGGCTGATGATGATGATACAGCGTGTAATAAAAACCCCTATAAAGCCTATCTATAAGCAGGCTGTGCTTAGAGTAAATCCATGTAAATCCTAAAGGGGTATTTAATTCAGTACCTATTCAAATAACTGAACACCTTTTGTTCCACAACTTTATTTTTCAAAAAAAAATATTCTCCATTCAATTTGGTTTTGCGCAAGGTGGCTGGCAGCGACTGGATGAGAAGAGCCGAAGATCGGGCTCAATGGCGCGCCCTGGGAGAGGCCTGTGTCCAGCAGTGGACTAGAGTGGGCGTTTGATAATAATATTTGATCCCGATCGATTTGTGTCGATATATTAAATTAATTTTACGGATTTAATGTTTGTATTGTAAGGTACATGCAGTCTTGAGACGAAAGGTGGAACGTTCAAATTTTAAGTTAAGTATTTATTATATTTAAAATTTAATCACTTATTAAATCAGACAAATTAGTCCATAATTATAACCAGTGATCGGAGTAGGCAGAGCTGTTTTTGGTACTTGCCACATACGGTAATAATATGGATAAGTATGCCCAATAATCCCGGGATTGAATAAATATATTATTTAGATTTTTAACGTTATATTTGTTTTGATACACATTTAAGATTGGTGGCGAAATAATTTTTTTTAAGTTTCATGGCGCTAGTGTACCTACCTATGGTAGTGTTTTAACTTCTTCGTAAGTTCACAATTTTTAAAAAATCGTAATCCGCCGAGTAAGGGCGAGGTTTATAAAAGGATTTACAACATTTGCTCGATAACTTAAAACGGGATCCCGAAATCATATCCATATTAATATAACCTTTGAGGACATTGACCCGAAAGAGCTCTACCTACTCCGATCACAGATTATAACCTTATAAATAATACTTTAAAAAATTCGCATAACAATACGCAGTAGAAAAAAGTAAGAGTAGAATGAATAAGTAACTTTTGAATTTTGACTAAAACAAAATAAATTTTACAACATCAGCAATTTATTCCAAAATTTAAAAATAATCTGTTGATATAGCAACAATGAGGGTACAGCAACATTAAATAATCGTTACATTACATACATCGACGTCAAATTATAATGATTTTTCTATACGATATCAGTAAAGGTTGCAATTACTTTAAAAAATAATTTAGGTATTTCATACAAAAACTAAAGAAAACTATTAAAAGAATATTATCTATAACTTTATTTTGTTATCACCACGAGAGATCTCGAATAGATCTATTGATCTATAGATCCAAAACCCGACACAAAATGACACGTAATGGCGCCAATCGATGTGTTAAACGCGCTTCTATTTTGACAAAGGAGGTTTTAATATAATCTCCTTTGATTTTTTCTACGTTTTTAGGATTCTGTATCATGGAAGAAGCAAAGATTCCGTATCTTTAGAAGATAACTTTTTCCCTCTGACTTTCTTATAGACTCGTTTTTTAAAAATGACTAGTGTTAAATACAAAATGCATTTTAAAATGCAAATATTTCAAGATTCGGTGGCGTCATGAAGGAACGAACGTCCGCCCTTTGGCCCGCCCCTACTACTTTTTCTTTCATCCTAGGGTGGCGTAGTGGCTGGACGCCGGATTCCAATGCGGGAGGTCCGAGTTTGAAACCATGCAATGTCAATGTAAGTACCAATGAGTTTTTCGGTTTTTTCGAAAGACTTTAGTACCTACGTACTCTGCTCCAATTACGTACAGCTCTGATGGTGAAGGAAAACATTTTGAGGAAACCAACACACTGAGATAACCCAGTACGTAAAATGGGGAATGCAATGGCAAACCATCCCATTAAATCTACCAAGAAAGTTGTGTGGTTGTTTCTATAGAGTGATTACGATACTCGTGAATGAGAAATACCTACAACTATGAAGGCAAAGAGTAGGTATATGTAGGTATATATACTTGGGCCTCCTAACACACGTATATCTTTACTTAAAAGGAGTGCCCCAACAATGTATATCTATATATAAGGTTGTAAATGATAATAAATACTTTTTTTATATAATACAACCGACAACCGCTGGGGAGACGAGTTCTGTAGTGGAGACCGCGTTTGGGCAAACGTAGTGTGGGACGGGCGTCCCTGCTAGATGGAGCGACGATTTTGACTGTATGCTGAAACACAGGTTACACCTAGTTCGGCAACAGTGGCTTAAAATAGTTTTAGTGACATAGCCTAATATAGTTTATTTAACAAATCTGTAAAACTTTTAAGAAATACATTTATTTATTATTATTTATTATTTGCGCAAGGTGGCTGGCAGCGACTGGATAAAAAGAGCCGAAGATCGGGTTCAAAGGCGCGCCTCTGAGAGAGGCCTATGTCCAGCAGTGGACTAGAGTAGGCTGCTGATTATGATGATTTTTTGATAATGTTACTATCTTATAAATAAAAATACTTGTCACGTCACGGAACCCTCAAAGTACGAGTCCAACTCGTACTTGTCCGTCTTTTTTCTAAGGCAAAGCTACTCTGTCATTCTGCCGGCTTTCCTTTGTCGGTTTGCTATGTAACACGTTTGTGATATATTTGAAGAAAAATCTTATTGTTACGGTGAAAATAAGTTATCCTTTTTGTCGCTGGCAACAAAGTGACAGTGTGTTGTCGTGTCTAATATTTTACAGGACAGTAGCTGTATTGTAAGACATCCTGTGTAACAGACAATGATATAGTATTGTACAAATACTACATAAGATCCTTTTCTATTAGTAGCAAATATTTGGATCCCATAATGAAAAATGTAGTCCTAGGTGAGATCTATCAAACGTACTATGTTTGGTTGGAGGCGAAGCCTTGGGTGAAAAGCGCCCATCTCCTTTTATATACGTTGATACGGCACATATAAGGTCCTTTTTTATTAGTAGCAAATATTTGGATCCCATAATGAAAAATGTAGTCCTAGGTGAGATCTATCAAACGTACTATGTTTGGTTGGAGGCGAAGCCTTGGGTGAAAAGCGCCCATCTCCTTTTATATACGTTGATACGGCACATATAAGGTCCTTTTTTATTAGTAGCAAATATTTGGATCCCATAATGAAAAATGTAGTCCTAGGTGAGATCTATCAAACGTACTATGTTTGGTTGGAGGCGAAGCCTTGGGTGAAAAGCGCCCATCTCCTTTTATATACGTTGATACGGCACATATAAGGTCCTTTTTTATTAGTAGCAAATATTTGGATCCCATAATGAAAAATGTAGTCCTAGGTGAGATCTATCAAACGTACTATGTTTGGTTGGAGGCGAAGCCTTGGGTGAAAAGCGCCCATCTCCTTTTATATACGTTGATACGGCACATATAAGGTCCTTTTTTATTAGTAGCAAATATTTGGAGAGGGTATGTGCTGGTCATTTGTACCACTTTACACGAAAAAATAACCGTTACTTGTATGAAAATTTTCATACTAAAGAAAAATAAACCCCATTATTTGCGCCTTGGTGGCATAAACTCATCCATGTCGTTATGAATGACACGAGTTTCATTAATACTTCTTATTTCAGTATTAGAATAGCAATAATTCATTCATTTGTAGAATTTTCAAACAAACAATTTTGTCGTTTTTCTCGAAAATATAATAAGTAAAAAAAATATTTTTTTTGCCCTATCGATATTGTTATAACCTATGATCGGAGTAGGTAGGGCTGTTTTTGGTACTTGCCACATACGGTCATAATATGGATAAGTATGCCCAATAATCCCGGGATTTCATTTAGATTTTTAACGTTATATTTGTTTTGATACACATTTAAGATTGGTGGCGAAATATATTTTTAAGATTCATGGCGCTAGTGTACCTATGGTAGTGTTTTAACTTCTTCGTAAGTTCACAATTTTTAAAAATTCGTAATCCGCCGAGTAAGGGCGAGGTTTATAAAAGTAATTTACCACATTTGCTCGATAACTTAAAACGGGATCCCGAAATCATATCCATATTAATATAACCTTTGAGGACATTGACCCGAAAGAGCTCTACCTACTCCGATCAGTGATTATAACCTATAGATGCATAGAAATATTATATTATAATAATATTATATTAAGGTTCGCAATTGTACAACACAACATAATTTACTGGGTGTTTTAGATTACGATTTTAAACCCCAAACCGACCAAGGAAGGGATGTTATAAGATTGATGCGTTTGCGCATGTGACATCGTAACTCAACAACCGATTACCCGACTTCGACACCCGGATTTTAAAATAACAGAGAATTTTGTAGAGAATATTGTTAGCCATGTCTGTTAAAAATTTGACCAGTGGTTTCCAAGAATTTGGAGTACCTATCGTTTATGTCAGATGGGTTCTCTGGTGGTTCAAGTTTGGGCTCGACATCTGGTACTTTGAGGAGCAGGAGAACCTGTAGGGGATCTCCACAATGGACGGTCAGGGTTCGGTTTCGTTCTTGTAATTTAAAATCCCGCCCGGGCGGCAAAAAACCCACGCTACGTCACCAATTGCCCCTAAAATAGGTTAAAAAAAAAGTTAAACATCTTCAAAACAATAGAACGCCGGCTACTTAAAAAGCTTCTCGTAAACATCCTACGTTAACTGTATGTAGCAGCATCTAATTGAATTAGGACTATTTGTGAAACGTCCGAAAGTGTTCCGTGAAGACGTGTTCCTCAGGTAATAAGATGGACAACTGGACGTGTTTGTACTGGTCTAATGAACTCGTTGGACGTGATAGAGTCGTGAAGGGGGGCTATTAGGGTTCCGCCACAGTTTAAACAGGTCACACGTTCAGTCGATCAACGATATGGTTGTTTTCTTTCACGTTAGACGATAAACAACATTAACGATATCGTATACAAATTGCTGATTGTATATTTATTCATCATCATCATCATCAGCATATTAATGTCCCCACTGTTTGGGCACAGGCCTCCCCTAGCACAAGGGGGTACGGGCCATGATCCACCGAGCGGGCCCAGTGCTGTGCGGTGGATTTCACACGCCTTCGGAACCTTTTAATTTCCTCAGACATGCAGGTTTCCTCACGATGTTTTCCTTCACTGTTAGAGCAGTCGATAAATCAAATCAAATCAAATAGTTTATTTGTTGAAAGTAGGTACATTACAGAGTTCTTAAATTATAATAATAGTATCACTACTTTCTACCACATGGTGTAGCATACAAATACTCGATAGAACCTTATAAATAGAAAAACTAAGAGAGTTAAATAATTAATAAACACAATAGTACCTAATCAATTTAATATAATATTTAAATTCAATTTTATGTCAATCTCATATTTTACCTTATTTACTACATTACCTAAACGAAAGTCAACCTTAGTTATATTACGGATTTGTCTTCTACGTATTCTTTTATGTCGTAGTGGCATTTCTGTTTCAGAATATTTGTTGCTTTTTGTCTAAATTCTCCATAAGTCACATTTTTAACTGTTTCCGGTAGTTTATTAAATAACTTTATTCCCATGTAATACACACTTTTCTGGAATGTACGTAAGTCTTCGAAAAAATCCGAAAACTCATTGGTACACGGCATTGCATGGTTTCGAACCCGGACCTGACCGGATTATTATTAAATAAATGATTGTATTAATATTATTCACACAGCATTAATTAGTGGACATTTTGTAAATTTAATATTATTGACATTGTATACATTTTAATGACATTCACTTTTTATTTTCTGTTTTCTTCTCAAAATCTCTATAAACATTATTAACGGTATTCGGTGTATATGCCTGTAAAGGTAAAGTTTAGTGTTGTTTATTGTTTATGCAATTATATCTGCAATATTTGTAATTATTACATAAACTTTTACACGATATGAAACTTTTACATATATATGAGGCCTTAGATATTTTAGGATTATGGCTACTATGGGATTGCAGGTTCCTGAGAAAGACGTACACAACAAAGTGGTCCCATAGGGGGTTCGTTTTTAAGTACCTACAGAGGTACGAAACTGTAAGGGTGCCCGCCCACGTCCGACAAACGGTGACCGACTTTTTGTAGGAGGAAAATAGAACGTACTGATTGCAATAGTATAACGCACACGTCCTACAAAAAGTCGGTCAGAAATAAAATCGGTGCATCCCGACCGATCCGATTGTCTGTGAAAAATGGAACGTCTGGAAATGTATGCGTTAACGCACACTTCTCACCGACAGTCGGCCGCTTGCACTTGCCAGGGAAGGACGTTGTGTGTGTCGATGACATTGCTCAGCGATGCAGATCGATATTGAGAGTTTGATTGAGGAAGTAGAAAAGCGGCCTGCTTTATACAACACAGGGTTGGCCGAGTATCACGACAGGAATAAAAAAAAACCTTAGTGTTACGGATAACCTTTCCTCTGGATGAATGCACTTTCTCATAATAGTGTCCTGATGTGTAATAGCATGTTCTACTAATGACAGCAGCTCATCAAACGTACTAATTGACATTCTATAATATTTGAAAAACTTGTCTGGTCGTAGTCTCAGATCAGCATGACGAACATAAAATAACCCCTTCAATAATCTCTGAGAGATAATTGGATCAACCCAGAACTTTCTTTTCTCTCTTCTGTTCCTCAAGTACCAAACACAAACTTTCCTCTGTATATCCAACATTCATGACATGGTATACGTTATCACTCTCCATGACGTGCTACTCCCTCGAAAGCTACAGACAAAGTGACGGCCGTGTGCGTTGAGTCGGTCACAAAATCGGTCATAAGAATCGGAGGAAAAATCTGCCCGATTATCGGTCCTACAAAAAGTATGACGTGGGCGGGCACCCTAAAAAAGATGACTCACTGTACGAGTATATTACCAGATTGTGGCTCTATTTTTCTAGAGTCAAAAGCACGGCAATATTCTCACGCACGACGCGACGTTGGTCGGAGAATAAAAATCTTTAGTTTTTTTATATTGTAGGACCTATAAGGAGAGAATAGGAACAAACGGAACATCTGATGGTAAGTGGTCACCGTCGCCCATAAACTCTCACCTCACTTTGATGTTTTTGATGCTCTTCTAACCTTGAGTACCTCGACGGAGTGCCTCATGTGCCGGTAATTACGCTGCTTAGGTACCCTTCCAGGCAGAAATAGGGGTGAATGCCCTGCCCAGACTGACTCTTCGCTGACGAAATTTTATACTGGCCTCCCGCGAACGGCCATCGGATAATTATTGTCAAACCCATATGGCAGGAGTTTGACATTCGTTTGGTCGAATGTTCTATTGCCTTTAAGTGGTACAAAACGATAGAAATTTACAAATTAAAGTAAAGTATAGTAAAGTACACTTTATTGCACAAATAGAAAACAACAGATAACAACAAATAGAGTACAAACAGATAACAAAGCACTAACATTTACATTGCAGCAAAAAAAAAACGACAAAGGAGATGCCAAGGAAACTTCAGTATATTTCAAAATTTTCTACAAATATTCAGCATATCAGTGGAAAATTGAGCATCCTGAGTAAGGTTAGGCGGTACTTCACGCCGGGACAGCTCTTAAACCTTTACCAAGCCCAAGTCCGGTCGTGCATGGAGTACTGCTGCCACCTGTGGGACGGCTCAGCTAGTACCAACTGGGTGCCCTTAACTCAGTGGAGAAACGCGCTAAGCGCCTTATAGGTGACGAATCGCTGGTGGAGGCTAGACTGCAAAGTCTGGAACATCGGCGCAAGGTTGCCTGTCTATCGGTATTTTATAGGATACATTTCGGAGAGTGCGCATCGGAATTGCACGACCTAATTCCAGCATCTCCATTCCGCCTTCGGACTACCAGGCGCGGGGAGGGGTTCCATCCTCATGTTGTTGATATCCCATCAGTTCGTACGAAGCGATTTGTTTCTTCGCTCATTATGCGAACGGCTAAGGAATGGAACAGCCTACCGGCGTCTGTATTTCCCGAAATCTACAACCTTGGGATCTTCAAGGCCAGAGTGAATAGGCACTTACTGGACCCGCGTGCTCCATCGTCGACCTCATCGTCGCTTACCATCAGGCGAGATCGAGGTCAAATGCTTTTGAGGTTTGGGTTTAGTTATACATAAAATTTAAAAAAAGACAATATCGTTGCAGATACTCTATAAAAGGGGGGAAAGTCAGCAAATGCTGACATACTCGGGTACCAAATATGCAGCGCTGTTTTACATTTCACCCCTTATCCCAATTAACTTTGTTAATGGACGTTATGAGACGTAAGAAATCAAATTTATTAATTATTGCATTTTAATTATGTAGAAAACATGACTGGCTGTATGGACCAAGTCCTTTGCCTTTTTCTTTTGCTATCGATTTTAGAAACAAATTCGGCATCAACCAATCACAGCCCGGCAGATAATTTTTCTCGAGGTCTGGAAGCCAATTCTCGCAGAATTCGACATACAAAAGTCGAGCGCTATGTACGTCTTGTCACGCTCACATGTAGGACTCACAGAGAATGAGATAGGACTAATGTCGAATTCGACATTCCACCTGTGAGAATCGCCTTCCAGGACGATTCTCGCAGGTGGAATGTCAAATTCAACTCCATTCTCCGGAGAATTTTTATACTGACAGGCGTGCACGAACGGCATATTTTGACAAACTTTAGTATAAAATTTATACGGAGAAATTTTATCTACGTTGAACGAACGCACCCCACAGTAATTCCAGCTTCATTAGAGTCATACGTATTTCGAAACCTTACGTAGTAACAATTAGTACTTACTTACTTATTTAGGGTGTCAAGGAAACCCAGAATATGAAAAACATTAAGGGGGTTAAAACGGAACCCCATAAAAGCTCTCAACAATTAAATTGTTAAAAAAATTTTGAAATTCGGATTCCAAAAAATCGTTTTCTAGAACTCTCGTTTCTCTGAGAGTGTGAATGAATAATTCGTATAAAAATCGAATCGTTAGGATTTACATACATAACCTCACGCTATATCCCTTACGGGGTGGGGTAGGCAGAGAGAATGGAGCGCCACGAGTCTTGGCATGCCTCTCTTGCTTCCTCTGCAGTCATTCGTAAATAGGACTGAAATCAAGTCCTAAATTAAGTATGTATACTTACTTATTGATAAATTAACACAACTTATTTTTTTGTCTACCCACAAACTCCCATAAACTCAAGTATTTCCGTTTTCTTAAGTAGACTTGCAATTTTTTCCACGTGTCTCCTATCTTAACCACTCAAGTCTCTAGACGACGAAAAAAAAATCACAGCCGTCTAGTCGACGCGTGTCCCGGAGATTTATTAGCTGGTGTGGGTTCGGTGTTGGGTTGTGCAAAAAAAAAATGTCTCATATGGGCAAATGTGGTTTTAGAATCGCATACCTACTTATGAAAAACTTTTCCGTTAAACAGTCTGAAAAATAAACCTAGTGGCTGTAAAAAAGCTCTTATTATGCACTGTTTCTGAGAATAAAGTATTAAGGTAGATTAATTGAAGATTTAGCTTTCATACAAATTATTAGAATTATTTTGTACTCTGACGAGGAACCCTGGAATATAACAGCCTTCGCCTTTTTGGAATTAAATGATAGGTAGGTACTTTTTCATAGCGAACTCCGTTACACAAAATATAAAACTACCAATGCCGCTCTTTTTAGTTTTTTATATTCCTTTTCAGGGTAATCAGGGTATAGGCATGTCTCCAAAAAAAGTGTTAAAAAGCTCCTCGAAACTCAGAAGAAAAAACTTCACGCTCGCCTATCTTCATTCCTCCAAGCATTGGACAGACTTTAAAAAACCTAAAAAGACTTCTAAAAAGCTAAACGATCTTTTGTTTTTGTTCTAATCAGTTTACTTGGGTAGTAATAAAACTAATTAGGGACAGACGGACGGACAGGCGACATTCCGCGGCGGCGACGCACTTATCGCGGAAATAAATTTACTCAAACCTTTACTGTCCACTTCTCCTTGTCCGAGACCCGGGTGACATAAATATGTTTTGGAACCGCTGGTCGCAGGTTCGAATTGTTTTAGCTCTTTAATAGTAATAAATTCTTTATTTTCAAGCAACAACTTAAATAGTTAACTATATAACTATGGGAGAGTGTCGGTGGCACAGTGGCTAGGACACCGGACTTCCATGCGGGAGGTCCGGGCTCGAAACCAAGCAATGCCACGTACCAATTAGTTTTTAGTATTTTTCGAAGACTGACGTACATTTACCGACTGCTCTGACGGTGAAGGAAAACATCGTGAGTAAACCTGCACACTGAGATGACTTCTAGAGTCGTTCTATGTGATTAATTCCTAAGAATGATCACGACCCTTAGCAATGAGGAGCACGACTTAGAAGAGATATTACTTTAGTAGAGAAATGTTTTAACTGTGTATTTATTTACTGATAAAAATTCTGGATTCTTTCAAAATATTTTCAAATCGGTCACTATAAGATCTTTTATGATGTGAAATAGTATATTGTGATTCAAGTGGGAGTCCGACGTCCTAGCCACGACGCCACCGACGCTCTAATGGGTGATTTACTTTAAATAACAAAACTTAACGAAAGAAAAATACTGGCGGGCGCGCGTTCTTTCCTCCATAAAACAAAAGCTCAATAGAAAACAGCAAGTATTTATCATTTGTCCATTTAGCACAAACAATAGTAAAAGTTGTTCACTTAATTGCACTATGAGTTTGCTAAAAACTAGACGAAAACTTATCTTTCGTAACGCTGACTAATTCTTCCACTAAGCTAAATGTTAATCACTGAACTTTCGCTTTCTGATAATGAATGGATCTCTTAAGAATTTTTTTTGTTTTCATTTGTTTGAGATGTTATTTCGGAACTTTGGAACAATAAATGCGAAATTCATTAAATGTTTATTGTATTTTTGCGAATAATAATTCTGAAACTATTAAACTCTTGAAATATCTCGGTTTCAAGTGTATCGAACCAAGATTGTACACAAAGTTGTAAAAGAAAGTATGAAAATATTGTTAGGAGCAAAACAATATTTTGGGGAAAGTTAGTGTGTGTTTAATTGTAGGTACTTACGGGTATGTGATTGATGGTGGTATGACTCTATGCAGAGTAAGTAAACCCATGGGATAGGTAGTACAACCCCTTTTACTTATTTCTGCCGCATAGCAGCGATGCTTTCATTGCTGTATTCGGTTTGAAGAGTAAGAGGACACTGAAAGAAAATAATTGAGAGTATTATTTTTATTCATTTGAACAAATTACTTGATAGATACAACTAACAAGCCGACTTTATATGCTCGTATTGAAACAAGTTCTTGTTTGACCTAAACAAGCTTTTCTTTCAATGAACCAGCGAAATTACCAGTAGGTATATTATAAGGTGACAGGATATCACCAAAGTCGAATCGAAGACCTGGATGCGGCTTGCACAGGATCGTATATGGTGGCACAAAAGAGAGGAGGCTTATACCCTGCAGTGGGACGACATGGGCTGATGATGATGATATTATAAGGTCCGGGTTCGAAACCATGCAATGCCATGTACCAATGAGTTTTTCGGATTTTTTCGAAAACTTACGTACATTTATCGACTGCTTTAACGGTGAAGGAAAACGCGGGGAAACCTGCATGTCTGAGGAAATTAAAAAGTTTCCGAAGGCGTGTGAAATCCACCAATCAGCACTGGGCCCGCTCGGTGGATCATGGATCTGTGTCCCAACAGTGGGGACATTAATAGGCTGATGATGATATTATAAGGTACTCCATCTACGTCCTCAAGATTACCTATTTACGTAATATTATTACTACTGCTTTGCAGCTTGCAAAGGTTTGCATTTTTTTATTATTGTTATTTATTTATTTGAGGGTAGTATCTATTTCATACGCCTTTTGCACCCGTATATTATGTATCTTATGAATTTTCCATCACCTGAAGGTTGCCTGGAAGATGTCGCTTAAAGGGATAAGGCCACCTTCTGCACATTGTATTGTATCTCTCTATATGTTGTATGTTTTATTTTTGTCCCGGGTATGCAATAAAGTATGTTTGTATTGTATTACCAGCGCGACGAAACCCCTCATAACATTATGGTGAAACGTCTATGGATGACCAGATTTCTCGAGACCTAACTACTACTAATTTGTAAGCTTATAGGTAAGTACCTATTTTTTATTTTAATTTGGCTATCAACGTTTAAATCTGCAACATAAAAAAAACTCTACAATAAAGCGATGACGTGTAATATTCGTAACTAGATCATGATAGATCATTTATATCAATTTATTTGCGTGTGATCCATGGTATAAGTTCGCTTTTTACCAATCTGCAAACATGTGCGATGACGGTGCTGTTTCGTATCGAAATAGAACACCATTTGTTATAATTTACGTTTTATGTCTCATCCTGTTGTTTGTATTTGATCTAGTTACATATTTTACGTTTTTAAAATGGTCAAATTGCTTATTATATAAATTGATCTTATAGAAAATATACACTGTACTCAATTATAATTATAATGTCAGTCACATAATCAATTTAATTTATTTTTTAAAACATTATTTATTAGACAGAGAATATACAATCGTACACGTCATTTAAATTCAAAACTTTGTTTTAATTAATAATAATAATAATAAAATACACATAACGTTACATCAACACACACAGATAAGATTTCCAAATATACCGATTTATCAATTGAACTAAAGTCTCAATGGAAAGTGCAAACAGTCCAAACTATACCAATCATTTTGTCATCTACAGGAGTAATCCCAAACACACTTCACACCGGCCTCAAAACACTTGGCATGCTCGCCCTCACATACAGACTCCTACAAAAAGCAGTTATAATAAATACATGCTGAATAGTTCGCAAAATCTTATCAATAGAAGAATAATCTTAAATTACTATAAAATACTTACATATTTATCATTTTCATATATATCTTGTTATTTTTTCGTCCCCACTCTCGTTTGGCCAAAAGTCCGCGATTGTGGTAGAATACCCCAGAAATGGGAGATAAACAGAAATTTAAATAATAATAATAATAATAAATATTTATAATTATAAGTAGTGTTTATTCGCCAGATCCATGTTAAACTTCACCTGCGGAAACATTATTAATAACAAATATTAAAAAAAAACATTTCAAACCTTTTTGCAATGTTTTATTTAACAACAACAAAAGGAATTAATATCAAAATAATATTTCGACACCACCCCCTACTCTCCAACCCTTTTGCATAGGTACACCTCTATTATTGAATAATCAAATTAAATTAAACTGAATTTAAAAACGCGAAATGTACAACAATCGGGCGTATTTCATGAATTATAATATTATAATTGTATGGAATAATTAATATTCATAATGTATAGAAAATATTTTTCTTTAACTTGTCAGTCAAATCCTCTCCC
This sequence comes from Hofmannophila pseudospretella, assembly GCA_947369225.1. Lineage (NCBI taxonomy): Eukaryota > Metazoa > Arthropoda > Insecta > Lepidoptera > Oecophoridae > Hofmannophila > Hofmannophila pseudospretella. The sequence goes on from OX376333.1 coordinate 869,942, forward strand.
CTTAGCACGGTGTGTTGCCGCCCTATGACGTAGAAGGGTGGTTTATATTCGGTTTCTATACTTTTGATACTTTTACACCTGAGAACACTGCAGCGATTTTGAAACAGCGATCGATCGAATGAAATGAAATTTATATGGGTTCGATCTGATTCAGATCAATATCAGTCAGAATGATTTCAGATTTTCGGCTTGCAAACTTCGGAGATAAGGGGGGAGGGGGTGGTCATTTTTCACACATTTTTGGCCATAAATAAAAAAATATAGCAGTATAAAATAAAATAAAAATAGTTTTGTAATGTGCACATAAAGACCTTTCGTATAACACTCCACTTTCCCCAGTTTCAGATTTCGACCCCCCCCCCCCCCCCCCATTTTAGACCCCATTTTTAATAAAAATAAAATGATTTCTAAGTTTCTTTTAGGTACCTAGAATAGATGCTGGCAAGCAAGTTCTGCAACTGTGCCATATTTCAAGTCCATAACTTCAGTATTAGTTCCAGAGAAAAACAGCTGTGGTATACAGACGGACACCGAAGTCTGACCATAAGGTTCCTTTTTTACCATTTTGGTACGGAACCCTAAAACCCCCAACCTCATCAAGTATCAACCAGCAAGGGTCCTAGCACTATCCACAGCGCGGATACAGAGCGCCGAGAATGGGTCCTTTATAGCGGCTCATTGCGCGTATTGTATGGGTTGCGCTTGCCATCGACACTTTATTGAATTATGAAAAACACACATACGCAAAAACTTACAGTTGTTTCCGAAAAACTGCGATAATCATAATTTCAATACCAGAAACAAAGACAGTCCCACGCTTTAGACTTTGTAAAGTAAACACATCATTTATAGGTCACTGTGTACGATTTTATAATGAGATACCTGATACTGCAATAAATATTTAAGACCCATATAAGACAGATATTTTGTAAAAAGGGTTATTATGAAATAAATGACTACTTAAATGATAAAGAGGCTTGGTCCTGAATTCAGCTCCAGCTCTGCACATTGTATATATGATTGTATTCATAACTATTGTAAGATATATTTATTTCAAAAGATGTGCTGCTGTAAGTTTCTAGCGCCGCTTCTTTCCTTTCAGCTACATCACCTTACGAAGCGGCGGTAGAGTTAAGAAAAGTCGTTGTAAAAATGTACTATATTAATTATCTTACTTACAATATAAACATATTGATTTAATTTTATTTATTTATTAGGTAAATACAACAGATTACAACTAGAGATATTACAGAAACATCAATATAAAGTTATGAGATAGGTCGTAACCCTTGACGTTTGATTTGATTTGACTCGATTGTATAAGGAGGAACCGACAACCGCTGGGGTAGACGAGTTCTGGAGTGGAGACCGCGTAGTGTGGGACACTCCCCTGCTAGATGTAGCGACGATCTGCCCAAGCCTGGCAACCACTGGTTGAGAAGAGCCGAAGATCGGGCTTAATGGCGCGCACTGGGAGAGGCCTACATCTAGCAGTGGCCTAGAGTAGGCTGCTGATGATGTAGTAAAACCACATTGAAACTGGCATCATTGTTAACTCAAACACGAACAGAACAGTTGCAGCAAAATAACAAATTAAATCACACCCCTCACTAATCAAAAATAATCGGCAGAAGTCATCGCCGCGCCGCCGTATCGTCCACAGAAATCACCGCGTCCCCACAATACGCATAATTATTGACACAAACAATTTCCGTGATTGTCGTCTGATTAAACGCACACGTTAAATACATAAAAAAGTGTGCTTTTCTGTTATTTTTTCCGTCGAATCATTATCGGTATGGGAAATGTAGTTCCCCCCGTTGTTTGGGTTTCACACCCACGATTTTTTGATTAAAACTCGCGTTAATGCACTGGGGTGTGCCGCAAGGGTGCATCCTAGGTCGCTTCCTCTTCATTGTTCACATATTTTTAATATATTCAGATATTTTTCGTTATTATTATACAAATCATAAAACGAACGCCGGAAAAACTTTTTACAATATCGATGCCATGTTACTAGATTTTACTTGATTCAAGATATTATAGACAAAGTAAATAAAACTCTAAGTATTTATTAAAATCTTGCCTTACATCATCAATGAAAATTACTGCGTGATGATAATGACTCATGAATACCATAATTATTATCATAATGCTGATTTTATAATAAGCAATAGTATGGTGTCTGTTTAATTTATTTATTACCTACCAAAGGCTTCAAGCTCCACCTTTTCTGATTAGTTAACGGTACATTACTGATCTTTGATAATGCATTATTGCTCATAGCCTTACCTAACCTCATCTGCTTTCCTTAATCACTTTTTTCTAAAGCAAAATGATCTATCACTTGGAGAACCAACTTGTCATTCTACACTATCTGACCTAATTCCTCTCAATCATGAAGCTTCACGGGAATTCGTCCACAAATTCTGTAACATCTATGTTAATCCCCATAGGAGCAATAATCTACGGCACGTGCCATCGAGTGTGCCAATTTATGGTCACCAGCTGAGCGAAACCGTTACTATATTATTTTTTCATTACGGTAATGAAATCGGAAAGGTTTCTAGTGGCGCAATTTGGAAGAGGCCTTTGCAGACAGGATGGTTGTCGATGTTCCACCAGTGTATTGATGAACAATGAACACTAGTAATACCTAAGTAGTACGCTTTTTTATCATGTGTAAGTTTCCTCAAATATTTTTCTTAATCTCGACGCTAATAGATCTTTAATTTAGGTAATACTATGACAGCACGACATAATATATTTTGTGTGTTATTATATTCGTCTTCTGGTTACCCGCAGCTCAGAAATATTACAGCTCTTCAATGTGATTAACCTTAATAACAGAGTATTATATACTAGAAATTAATAAGTAATAACTTTAAAATCACGTCTACCGTACACATTGTTAATTACTATAAGTTTATCTTGTATTTCCCTAAGCTAAGTGGATTGTATCCTTTTTTAGAGAAATAAATGTCTTAAACCGTAAAAGTTTATCTGCAAAACATCTGCTTCATATTCTACAACATTATAACGATAACCATCTGTTTGAATCGACCTAAAGATGCATTGACTTATTAGGTAGATAATATTCATCAAATCGTGTTTCAATCGACGTTTTAAACTTGAATTTGATTGTCGGTGAAATGTAGTTCACCCGTGGCGTAAACTCGTAAAGAATGCATTTAGGGCCTCTGGTAAAGTTCTACTGGGGGCCTTTTAACTTTGTTTTTATGTATCATGCTTATACCTTTCCAAATTAATTGTCATATCAGTAATAGATATCAATATAAATAAAATATTATCACATTAGTGCGCGCGGTCTAGAAGGAATTTAGACATATTTAGAATTTACAGTATGTAAACAAATTTTGAAGTGACCTTTGAGGAAGAGTAATTAAGAAAAATGGTTAATATAATACACCATTCAAAAGATAATTCATTCTTCTTCTTCAGACTTTATTCATCCACTGCTGGATATAGCCCTCTCCTATATATTTCCATGTGGCCCGATTTGCAGTGCTTCTGAGCCAAGTCACTCCAGCTCTAGCCCTGACGTCGTCTGACCACCTCGCTGCTGGACGTCCCACACTCGATAATTCATTGAAGATACAAAATTAACATCGTTTTGTAATCACTATAGTAATCTGTTCTCTATAATTTTTTGAACCACCCTCCTATTCGAGGGACGAAAACGACCCCATGAGCAAATATGGGTTAAAAGAAAAAGCTTTTAAAAACTGACCAAGTGCGATTCAAGCTTGAGAAAGAAGGACCCGTACCTACCAAAGTAGTAGAAGTAGATGAATATAACAAATTAAGAACACTTTCTCCCCGCACCCCTGACTGCGCCCTCGAGACAATGCGTCCATTTGCGGCGCACGCGCCGGCGCGTGGCGCCACGCGGCAACATGGCGGCGCTTGACAGCCATTAGACTGTTTATTGTTGATTAGATTAATGTGCGGTCGTTTTCACTCTCAACTGTAACCGTTGTCTCAGACGTACACGGTGGTGGAAAGCTGCGGTTTGTCGCTGCGATGGTTTTTATTCGAGTAGATAGAGTCAGCCAAGAAGCTTCGTCGTTGTCGTCCCTCTTATGAAGATGTTTTATCCAGAACGATCTGAGCAAAGTTGCTGGCACCTGGCACCTAAGATCTGACTTCGTACCGCACCTTGGGAGAGGTCTAGTAGCTAGATACTTACCTACTAGTATAAATAGCGGAATAGAACAAAACTTATCGACGTAGCTCATAAGATTAGCAAGCTGAAGTGGCAGTGGGCCGGTCACATCTGTCGCAGAACCGACAACCGCTGGGGTAGACGAGTTCTGGAGTGGAGACCGCGTTTGGGCAAATGTAGTGTGGGACGCCCCACTGTTAGATTGAGCCACGATCTGCGCAAGGTGGCTGGCAGCGACTGGATGAGAAGAGCCGAAGACCGGGCTCAATGGCGCGCCCTGGGAGAGGCGTATGTCCAGCAGTGGACTAGAGTAGGCTGCTGATGATGATGATGATAAATAGCGGAAATAGCTATCAAATTTTTTTAGTTGTTTTCTCTACATATGTGCGAACGTTTTCTCTGATGTCATACAATTATTGCGTTTTTGTTTGTCGCTGTATTTGTGAATCTCTCGTAGCGGCAGTGTGAGGGATGTTTGACTCGGAAGTGCACGCAAATTATTTTCGATGTTTTTTTTTTCGTGCAATATGCTAATGTTTCCGTTGTGGATGAATACGGCACTAATTTCGGCTTTTAGAAATTGTTTATGGATTTTCATAGTGATAGATAAATGAAACGCGCTTATTTTGATATGTTTATTTTAGAGAATTCTCAATAATTGGGGTTGGTTTTTATAAATGAGATGAATATTGGTCATTATATAGCGTCGGTGGCATAGTGGCAAGGACACCGGACTTCCATGCAGGAGTTCCGGGTTCGAAACCGTGCAGGGCCATGTACCAATGAGTTCTAGTATTTTTCGATGACTTAGGTACATTTACGGACTGCTCTAACGGTGAAGGAAAACATCGTGATGAAACGTGCACACTGAAATGACCTGAAGTGTGTAAAATGGGGTAGGTACAAAAGATCCTCAAGGGTCGAAGTGCCGCTGGGGTTTTTCCCGGCCCCCTATCATAAAGATATCATATAAGATAAGATTGGTCATGATAAGTATTGGTATTTATGCGTAGTGGTCGTTTTGCGTATTGGTCATTATGCGTATGCACTGGAATTGACTTTTCACTTAACGAACGATACTTTTTCAAATATTTTGAAATTCATGGTGACCAGTTGGTCCGATTTCTGTGTATTTGTTACTATAAGGGAAAAATTACTGCTTCCTAACAAATTTCACTTAATATTACTCGTAAAGCCTAAAATTACCATGGAAGTAGTAAATAAATTACTTATCATTCCATGCAGAAAGCTGTATTTTTTTTACAAAAGATGCCTTTTTACCACGTTTTTGGCACGCGCCACGACCGCCATATTGCATTAAAATTGGCGGGAGTTTCCGTTCGCGAAATGGCGGGCTTTTACTTTTTTCGCCATAAACAAGAATAAGTCTATTGCCACAGATGATAAATCGATCTGAGAATACTTCCGGTTCCGGTTGTAATGGCGGGTATAGGGATTGATGCTCCTTTTTTAAGGGATTTTAACCGATTTCCTGTTTTGGTTCAGGATTTTATGAGGGTTAACTGTGGGTTAGGGAAGCGATTTAACGGCAGTAAAAGAAATGAGGAATACATAATAAACGATGAGAATGTGACAACTCAGCAGTTTTCACTCTATTAGTGATTCTATGCAGTTGCTTTGCGGCAGAAATATGAAAAGGTGGTACAGTCGACCACTATAGCTAAAGTAAACCATCTGTCAAAAACCTTCGATTAAAACTCAACTTTATGTCTGCGCGATATGGTACATTTCATATTCTTAAATTTTGACGTTTTGGGTAGGTTGACCTGTGGTCGACTGTACTACCATAGATTGACTTTGCACAGAATCATACCACCTTCATACGTATCTTATCTTATCTTATGATGGGGGCCGGGTATGACCCAGCGGCACTTCGACCATGGAGGATCTTTTGTGCCTACCCAATTTTACAAACTGGTCTCCTCAGTGTGCAGGTTTCCTCACGATGTTTTCCTTCACCGTTAGAGCAGTCGGTAAATGTACGTAAGTCTTCGAAAAATACGAAAAACTCATTGGTACATGGCACTGCATGGTTTCAAACCCGGACCTCCCGCAGGAGTCCGGTATCCTAGGCCACCGACGCTCAATGTTTTGAAGTTAGTAAATTCATATTTTATATTAGTCAATAAAATGACTATTTTCCAATAAATTTTACCATAGGAAAAGTACAATTAGGTCATTAGAAATTACGATTCATAATCACGACTCGTGGCACTGCACGGTTTCGAACCCGGACCTCCCACATGGGAGCTTGGTGCCTTTTTTTTTTTTTTGTAACGGGGGGGAAATCTTCGAAAGATACCCAGCCTCCTGGGGGAGAGACTGGGTTATGTGAGATTTCCACTCACTAAAACCCCCTCGATGGCCGGCCTCGTGCTAATCGGAGGGCTCCGGGATCTCCAGTGGAACGCACCGGTGCCCTCCTAGCATTTGCCTTGGGCTCCTCCTGGGAGGTGTACATTCCACCTCCCGGTTCCTCCCGTTACAGCAGCGTGCGGCCATAGCACGTTGCTGCCTTCCCCAGGGTCGCCCGCCAATGAACGGTCAAAGCCCCCACTTTGACCGCCCGCGACCCTGTTCCCTCCTTTTAGTCGCCTTTTACGACAGGCAGGAGTTACCGTGGCTCTATTCTTCGCCCGAGACTACAGGGCTGAGGGAGCTTGGTGCCTAGCCACTGTGCCAATAACGCTCTTAAAACGCTCATACGTATACCGTGCATTTAATTCCCACAAACACAAAATTACCAATTTTACTTACTTATGACTAATACTAACTCAAACTACCCCAAAGCATTACTAATAGGTGTTAACGACATACGCAAACAGAATCGAACCCGCACTGGGATTACGAATGACTGTGCAAATGTATCACTGCACATGTCGACTTACTTTTATGAATTGCAGCTTGAAATGCGAGAGGTAACCAAGATTTTAATTCTGCCTCAGTTTACAGTAATAAACTATGATCGGAGTAGGTAGGGCTGTTTTTGGTACTTGCCACATACGGTCATAATATGGATACCTAAGTATGCCCAATAATCCCGGGATTTCCGGGATTGAATAAATATATTATTTAGATTTTTAACGTTATATTTGTTTTGATACACATTTAAGATTGGTGGCGAAATATTTTTTTTTAAGATTCATGGCGCTAGTGTACCTATGGTAGTGTTTTAACTTCTTCGTAAGTTCACAATTTTTTTAAAATCGTAATCCGCCGAGTAAGGGCGAGGTTTATAAAAGTAATTTATAACATTTGCTCGATAATTTAAAACGGGATCCCGAAATCATATCCATATTAATATAACCTTTGAGGACATTGACCCGAAAGAGCCCTACCTACTCCGATCAGTGGTAATAAAACTAAGAAAAAAACGATTCAAGATCTAAATATGTAAACGAAAGGTAAAAAATACCTAAAGAATGTATAAATTATGATTACGATCTAAATGACATTTATATTTTATAATTTATCTGACTGTTATATTATTTATTTTTTATATTTGCATGCTCATTGTTTAGTAGAATGTATCGGCTCTTTGTTTAGAAAATACCATCTTGTAATTATGTACCTATATTCTGGACAAATAGATTAATCTGAATCTATAAAGTATACAAATAAACAAAGACAGTTAATAGATTTTTATTTTTATATTCTGCGCCCCGGCGGCGGCTTCGCTCTACTTTGTTTTTTTGCCTCAGAAACCTTCCCTGGCGTGCGTAGAGCACAAACAAAGAAATATTCATAGTTATATTATTATATAGATTTAGTGGTAAATAAAATATAAAAATAAAAAAGCAAAATAATAATATTTTTAAGTTGTAAATAATAATTTAAATCTGTTTAAATCTGCTTTAATAAGTTTTTTTATTGCCACTAGAGAACGACTGTCAGAAAGTTGAAGAACGTGTTTTACTCTAGTTTAGAATACTTAAAATAAAACAGATTTTTTTTGAGGTCCTCCTCAAATGCTAACCATTTGAGGAGGACCTCAAAAAAAATCTGTTTTATTTACTGTTTTATTTACGGGGTTTCTTAAATTTTTAATTTAGATTTTTGTATTTGTTACGACCGTTATGTGCTATTTTCAAAATAATACCCACTTCTTATAACATTCGCTTCTCACATGCATTATTTTTCATCGTTAAAACATCATTAGACATTTTACCTATAATCTGTGTTATGGAGATCGCAAAGGAAAAAATGTTTCATTAATTAATTCCGCAATATAGCAAGGATGTTGATATTCCTGGTCAAGCTTTAGTTAGTAACGCATACTGACCTTTATCTTCCTGGCAACACGCCGCATAACACCCACCAATAACGCCAATAGATCACGCGGATTAAAAAAAATAAGCTCATGTATATTTCATAGTTTGCGGCCATGCGGAAAATTTGCAGTTTGCGGTCAGAGGAGGAAGGGAGAGGGGAAATCATTGCGGGGGAAGAGAGAGAGGGAAAATAATAACAGTGGTGCATTAGGGAAATTGGTTGTAAGTAAATATTGGAAGGCAGGGGCGGACTTGGCGGTTGGAAAAAAAATAAAATGTAATGGTGTATTTTGAAGGTTAGACTAAAGATGAAGGAAAGCCTAGGGTTATTTCTGCCGCAAAGCAGCAATGCTTGCATTGTTCTGTTCCGGTTTGAAGGGTAAGACAGCTAGCGTAATTACCGGCACATGAGGCACTCCATCTCATTCCTTAAAATCATAATAATACAGTGAGGTGGGATGTCTGTATGCGACAATGACCACTCCCTCTCTTTATGCAAAAAAAATACGTTATGGATATTGTGCGTAGGTATGTTCTATGTACTTGTTGAATGTTCTGCGTATAATTGCACAAAATGGCTATGATTTATCCATAACCTGTAGGTTGCCTGGAAGATATCGCTTAAAGCGATAAGATCGCCTTCTGCACATTGTTTTGTACCTACTCGTCTTTATGTTGTCTGTTTTTTGTTTTTTGTCCTGAGTGTAATTATTTGTGTCAGCGCAAACAACAAGTGACGTCACAGCGCACGTGCAATGCCCACCTGCGCTTGCGACGAAGCAAACACGCAGCAACAGCCGATACCACGTCATGCCGCCCCCCACTACCTGGCCTCTATAAAAGCGGGCGCCCGACCCGAGGTGGCATCATTCAGTAGCGACTCGTCGACGATGCAGTCGGACTTGATATTTTATTCGAGAATATTGCATTTCCTAATAATTAACCGTAACTGGTTGCTATCAGGGGACTCTCGTGTGGCCGGTTACTATTGAATGTCTAACCGGTGACTAGTGGTTGCTATTGAGACGGTTGACCTGTGGCTAGTTAGTGTCGAGTAACTAGACGGTAACTAATTCGCTGTTAATAACTCTAAAATAAGTTCATTGAGTCAATATAGTTATTAAATTATATTTCGCTGTTTTTTAAAAGCAAAATAGAACCACAGGGTGAGGACAACCCGGAGAATGATAGCGGGCCATCTATGCCCTTACCCTAAGACCTGACATATGGTATTGTATTTGTTTTTGTACGGTTTCAAAAATGACTACAATCTGTAGAGTGTAGAGTCATAGGGTTGAGCTGTTGAATAGGTATGTTTTATTTTTATAAAACTCAAACTTGGCATTCTTTCATTTAAGGTTCCGAATAATTGCATCAGGAATAAATAAATTGGTTGTTAAATTTTTAGACCCATCCATACCGCATGACATTAAGCTCGCCTATCTTTGGAATAAATAATAACAGTGGAAATAAAATAACAAAATAAAAATAATAAATTAAATAAGTAAACCAATGAAAAAACTATGCCATGATATCATCTAAAGAAAAATTCTTAAAAAAATGTAAAAAATCAAATAAAGAATTGAAATTGAAAACGTTTATTTAGCGCTGTAAACACTAGAATACAGTACACAATACAGAAGTATACAAAGTTTAATACATGCAGCACAGAACATCTGGTGTGGTACAGTGCCAAAAAGGGTACACCAGCTCAGCATGACGCTGAGGCAAGCCACATCGCTGATCAGCTGGCCCCTCAGTGACTGCACGGACGAAGAAAGTAACAGTGTATGCGTGTTGTGAAGTATGAATGAGGATATTAGTGTGTATGTGAGGTACTGAGTGTGTGGGATGGTGATGTGATGTATGGCATGGTGCGGGTGTATTTACATGGTATTATGTATATGGATGGTAGTTCACAGTAGAGGCATCCATCACCGAGCACATCCAGATTGTGAAAGACAGTAGTTTCACCTAAAGAATGTACGGAGCAGTGTCCGATTTTTGTAGATCAATTGTATAGATTTTAAGTCTCCTGAAGGTGTCAAGAGTCTGCGCGTCTCTAATAGGAGGTGGCAAGGTATTCCAAATCTTAGAATAACAAACAGACCGTCCAAATCCGCCCCCGCGCTATAGGGTGCCCACACATCAAACGCATCGGATTATAGATGCACCGCCACGTAAGAGATTAGATGGATTACGACCGCAGTGTGCGTTCACCCTTAGTTTCAATATTTTCTTTGCTTCTTTACATTAATACAAAGACTCAAAAGCTAGGACACGAGACTAGAAGCGTCGTCTCCGAAACAAATCCATCTTTGGGCTATTGTGGTGGACTCTACTGAACCCGCGTTTGACCTCAATCTCACCTGGTGGTAAGTGACAGTACTTAAAAATACAATACTTAAATATTTATTGAACCAGAACATTCAAATTACAATCAAGTAACAATGTAGTCGGAATGTATCGACAAGTAAAACATATCGGTCTCTACTACCTGCACTGGCCTTATCGGCTGCATGGTAGATAGCAAGGATAATTAAGGATATATGGCTTGGTGGGACACACTTCTATAAAACGTAAGTATTTATCAATTCTGTTGTTGTTCATACCTGTTGTGAGAGGGTGTGTGTGCGAGGGTGTGTGTGTGTGTGTGTGTGTGTTTGATAGTGTGTATGTGTGAGTGTGTGTGTATGTACCTGTTATTGTTAGTATGGCTTGCTACTTTTTATTCTCCATTAAATTTTCAGTGTCATTATAATCTAATCTGGCGCGATGAAGTGGAGAAGGATCTGCGGGAGCTCCGGGCGCCTGACTGGCTCGAGACTGCACAGGAGAGAGAGCGATGGCGCTCTTTGGTATAGGAGAACAAGATCCACTTCGGGTCGCTGCGCCAGCGGAGTAAGTAAGTAAGTATTATAATCTAGATCCTTACTAAGCTACTTATGTAAATTATATTTAAAATTACACCTATACCATTTATGAAGAGGTTTTCGTTTATTTTATAATAACTGGGCCGTGTGTCGCCATCTTTCGTTTTAAAATCGTAAACTGTATTTTTTAACGTCAAACCGTAGCTCCTTTCAGTTTCTTTGGTCCAAATCCGCCCAGTAGTTTCTACGCTAGCTCTCTTTAAACTGAGCAGTAACCGCGCAACACCTCATTTTCAGTGTTCACTTGCGCAGCCCATGACGCCATCAGAGGGAGCCGAGGGGGGTCGAGTATTTTTTTTCGTCAGACCAATCTTTACGATGGTATCGTTACACAATTTTTCTTGAATGACCCCCAATTTTTTCTTATCTTATGCCAGGGATAACCCCAGCGGCACTTCGACCCTCAGGGATCTTTTGTGCTCACCCCTACCTTAGTCTCCTTCCTGTTCCTTAAAGATGCTTTGCATCAAGGACGCTACACAGCTTACAGGAAGGAGCCTATAGTCTTCTGGTTTCGGGTTACCCCCGAAGATTCATGCGCTTTCTAGCCATCGAGTCACATTTGCACAGCAGGTATTCCATTGACTCAATGGTGTCACCATAGGCTCTGCAGGTGGAAATGTCTGCCAGTCTGACCCCCCTTAACTTAACGTAAGACATTCATTAGAATTCATGTCAAAAGAAAGCAATGTTATAACTGGCCAATTAAATAAACAGTTACTTACCTCAACAAAAAGAAAGTCGGTGTGTCTTAACGCCGTCGCTACGTTAACCTAAAAGAGTTTCCATGTAAGTACAGATTACAATTCCGACTAGTAACTACCGGTCATTGTTTTCGTCCTGTATACCGTGACCGATTGCGGAAAAATGACCACACTATCTCTTCTTCTTCTTCCTCGTATTCCTCATTGATGAGGGTCGTGATCATTCTAAAGAAATAACCACATAGAACGACACTCTTGGCTGATTTAATGGGGTGTTTTGCAATTGCCTTTCCCATTCACGCACTGGTTCCTCACGGTGTTTTCCATCAGTCGGTAAATGTAAGTAAATGTTCGAAAAAAAAAGGAAAAACTCATTGGCATATGAATAAGAATAGTTTATTTGTGCGGTAAGATGACAAAGTATTCATAGTCCATACACCAGTAGGAACTTAAGCGTAGGTTATATTAAACTAAATAAATTTAGTGAGCAACAAGTTAGTTTACAATAAATGCTGACCTCCGAACTAGGAAGTTCTCATATCTCGGAGGACAGATCTCTTCTGTGACCAGTGCAAATGAACATGACATTGCATGGTTTCGAACCCCGACCTCCCGCATCGGAGTCCGGCGTCCTAACCACTACGCCACCAACGGTCTCTTCTTACACAGTATTATACAGGGTGTTTTACATGTATGGGGCAGTTGATTAGACGATCGACACGCGTCCGATTCGTCGCGGTGTCGTTCCCACGTCGTCGCTCAGTCGCACGACACGCCTCCGGGGTTACGATCCGACACGGTCTGGTCAAGGGTTGGAAGTGGAAGGGTGGAGAAGGGTGCTCTACTTTTTATTTACGACTGAATCCGCGTTTGATCTCAATGTCACCCGGTGGTAAATGACTATGAGGCCGAAGTCCGCCCAAGATGGAGCACACGGGCTTAGTAAGTAAAGTATTAGCTCTTCTATAAACACCATCGGAACACACCAACTCCGAAGCGCTGATATTTGACGACAGACATTACACAGAAGGGGGTCGGTAGCTAGGAGGACTCTGAATCGGTTCTACCACCAGCAAGAATTAAATATCCCCTTTAAGAGTTTAAAGAGAGGAAGTAGAGCCACTTCCACGACTGAAATGAATTGACTCTAGGTTATAGGGTAGTGACACAATATGCTCGGTAATTGAGTTCTCACGAGCTAGCTGAAACACTTGTGTCGATGTTAAGTTTGTAAATCGAAAAAAAATGCTATAAAAAAATGTATAATTTATACAGACTGTACATTTAGCATGCTGTATGTGGTGCCGGTCATATAGAATAGCACCATCCCAACTCTTCCCGTGTCGTATGAGGCGATTAGACACTTAGTAGACGGCGGCGGTAGGCTCGCCACCTATCACGTTTGTCCAGCAAATCTTACAGCGAAAAGTGGGACTACCTGTGATTGAAGGTGAGTCTAACCCCTCGGGGATTATGAACGCGAGTTTATTTGTAAGTATGTATATATGTCAATAACCAGTGTGATGCCGTTTGGTTTGCAGGTTTGACCATTATTTACTGGACACCTGTATAATTAATACCTAACATTAATATAAGTCTATTCAGGAAGAAAAACAAACAAAAACATGCTTGACTAACTTTTAATATAAATATTTATTTGACAACAAAATTAATAAATTACCTACTCTAAAAATTCATGTTTTATTGCATAATTTTTAATGGGCTAGCTAAATCTCCTTAGATATGATTGTTGATGTTTCAATGCTTTTATTTTTGTTTTGGTATACCATTTCTGAGATTAATCTAGTGGAATGTTTACATTATTCAATCTTGGGTCCCTATCGATTAATACACAATTGAATCTTCCTTCTTTCTGAAATTTCTTCACAATTTTGTAAAATTCCACTCTCTCATCAGTGTCCTTCTGTAGACTAACTCTCAACCTTTCTATATCAGCTACAACATAATCGAAAAACTTTTCATTGTTAACTCCAGATACATTAAATTGTGGTGCGTCTTGAACTGTGTCTTTTGCCGTCTCTTTCACACCAGATTTAGATATTAAGTCAGCAGAATTAACTTCTCCAGAAAGTGAATTATTGGCTATTGCTACATCAGATTGAACCAAACCACTTTTAGTTTGTACATCGTTCTGAGCCACGTTAGCTTGTGCCACACCAGAATTAGCTGGCTGTGCATTTACTTGTGACCCAACGTTCTGAGGCACATTAGCTGGTGCCACAACTGAATTTGGTTCTTGCACTTGCGGTGATTTATCATTCGTTGGAACAGAAATTTGTTCTGGTATGGATCGTTTCATCAATCCTGATACTTTAGCTATATTATTTAGCAATACTTTTGATTTTTCATACACACTGCTTATAGGATTGTTATTTTCTTCTGGGGCCTTTCTTTCCTTGTCTGTCTCCTTTACATCAATAGATTGAACCAACGGATACTCGCCCACGTCTAGACCATCATTTTTTAAAATCCTAATAAGTTGTACGAAGACCGCGCTGTGAAAAATAGAATTTTTGCAATACGAGATTTCATTTCTAAGTTTTTCGATATATTTATTACCACAGTGAGCCGTTGTTGAGTTACAGTTGGTCTGTACCAGTTCCGATTGCTGTGGAAAAGACAAGAAAGAAATTACTAAAGTATTTTAACTCTGGTCACATAGAGACGACACATGGATAGTCTTAAGAAACTCGTGGTAGTTGCTAAAGTAAAAAACCACAAGAGCTTTCACCGACACGATGGTCAGACTAAATCAGAAAACTATTCGGGGGATGCCCATTAATACCGCCCTACGACATACCCGTGACCAGTGGAGGAAATTAATAACCAATTCTGTGCCCAGTTTTATAGAATGGTCACGTATTTACCAGTTTTATTAAACGAATGGAAAACAGCAAATATTTGACTACAAACTTCATTTGATCCAAATCTCACTTGATGTACGAGTAAGTAACGCTGAGGCCGTATATAGAGCATACGGGTTTAGTAAGTTATTGACTGACTAACCTCCTTTATTAGTAGTTGAAAGGTTATTCTGACCAGTTCCAAGATGTACACAACTTACCGTATTAATAAGAGCCTTCAGAATATCAACAATTCTTTTAACAGGAGCAGCAATTGCCACAGCGCTTTTTCCATTTAATTTCTTTGTGCTATTTAATGCCAAATCAAATGCCAGGTTTTTGTCATTTACTGAGCTGATCCTAATGTATTCCAAATAGAAGAATGACATTATTGAAAAGGTATATTTGGCTATATCTCCATTGTCATCGTTGACGAGGGCTCTGTAATCAAAGATAAAATAATTGTATTGCCGTATGGGCGGACTCTATTGCTAACAAAATTACGCTTAGATACGTTATGGTACAATTATTATCCGTTATAACATTTAAATTATTACTTACATGCTACTAGTTGCTGTAAAAGGGCATTACAAAAGAAAAAGAAAAAATATGGCTGCTGCATAAGGCATTGTCATATACGAATGTACATTATGTTATAGTAAGTTTGTACACAATATCAAATTTAAATTTATATATACATTGTAACTACACTGTTGTTAAATGATTACAATTTGAATATTGTTTGATTACAATAAGGTTCCTTGGCCTTTCTATCTATCTTTCTATCTAATTGGAATAAAGTCTTACAAGGGACTACCCACAATTTATATAGCATGAAGCTACTGATTGACTATGAATGGAATATCATTAATTAAAACATAATCTACTGTGCAATTGGAATTGATACATAGAGAGCTGCTCTTAAAACGTATTTAAAGTGTCGTAAGGAAACCTGCAATGTAGTGTGTAGTGTAATGTAGGAAAGATAATTAAAATCTACTCCATTAAATCTGCAAGAAGGTAGTTCTATATTTTATACTTTCCTATAGAGAAGAAAGAAGAGGGAGAGAAGAGATTTGAAAGGAAAAACTTACAGTGCATTGTAGAAATTGTTCAGACCCTTTACCAAAGAATCAGTTAAAATTAACAAAGTATCTTTGTTATATTTCGATATCTTCTTTTCCAACTCTAAAATCAAGGGTTCTTCTTTAGCTACATCAACTAGATCCGAATCCTTCGGTCCCAGACCCAAAGTTCCAAGTCCTGCAAATTTTGGACCAGATTCTGACTGTGCTGTATTGGAGGATTCAATAGCAGACTTTTCTGATTCAGGCACCACAGGCGTCGACTCTTTAGAAGCCGCGCGAACTACATCATCAGACTCTGCCAAACCTGACGCTGATTCAACTGCATTCGGTGTTACTGCCGCTGGAGCTGTATCGTTCATTCCAGTTGAACCAGGTGCTAAATTTACTAATCCAGGTGCCGCATTAGCTGTTACATCTGTTCCATTTGCCACTGGTGCAGATTCTGCTGCCCCCGGAGCTGCGGGAGCTACTCCTTGTGGCGGAGATGCCGGCTGATTTATCCCAGATCTTTCAGGTGCTGACTTTACTACACCATGTGCAGCTGCATCTGTTAAATTAGTCCCAGATGCCGCTGATGCTGTATCGGATCCTGATGCACTTGATTGTACTATTCCCGGAGCTGCGGGAGGTACAACTTGTACTACTCCAGGTTGTACAGCCGATTGCTCTGACCCAGAACCAGTTCGAGATTCTTCGGGTACGGGTGGTGATTGTACTAATACAGGTGCCGCTGGAGCTGCTACGTTAGGCGCAGATGCTATTGGTCCAGAACCTCCTGTTTCTGATGCAAGAGCTTTAGCTTCTAAATTAGCGCCAGATGTGGCTGATGCCGTACCAGAGCCTGATGCTACCGTTTTCACTGATTCCGGTGCTACGGCCGCTACCTTTTGTTCCACAGGAGCCGAACCTACCACTCCTGGTTGTAGAGCAGATTTCACTGACCCAGAACCAGTTCGAGATTCTTCAGGTACTGATTCCACGGGAGGTGATTGAACTGACCCAGGTGCTAAAGGTGGAGCAAGACCGGCGTTTGGTGCTGCTTGCACTGGAGGTGCCACAGGAGCTGCATTAGCTACCACAGCTGATCCTACTGGCCCAGCCAATCCAGTCGCCGAATCTTGTGGCCCAGCTACTTGGGGCGGAGATTCTTGAGGTCCAGATGCCACATAATCTGGATCCATAGGTCCTTGTTCGAGATACATAGGCACTGATAACACAAGTGTGGTGGTAATAGATAGGCACAATAAAACTGACGATATCCGAGACATAGTACCTAGGAAAAAATTTGACAAGTTATTGAAAATGTACAAGTAAATTAAATCCAATAATATTTGTTTCTTTTGTACAAGGCAGTACGCAGAAAGCTGTATGTAGAAAGCTGAAGACCGAGTGGTCTTTGTGTCTTGAAGTGGACTTAGTATATGGTGATGAACGTAAATAATTAAACATAATACTTATATAAAATGGGAAAAATAAGATTACTAACCGGCTCTGATAGAGTAATGGGCGAAACTGTACTGCACGTGCAAACAAACAAAGGCGTCCAGAGTATTTAGTTACAGTTAATTACATTTTATATACTTTCTATAGGTTATATATTAGTCACAGGTCATTATAATTATGTATGAGTATGAGTATACTATATGATTCATTTTGATAAAAAAACAGTGATTATTTAGGCATTGAATTTTTTTTTAGATAGTTTCTAGGTTTAGTAAATAAAAAAATAAAATAAAAATGTTTGTTAAGGAATGGTTAACGAAACGAGTTGTATGTACTCATCGCATCTGAAAAGCAAGCAGCATGCAAACATTGATAATTTTGAAATAAAATTAACGGCAGTTCTGTGTAACATGCTCGCTCGAAGGTTTGCTAAGTGCTCTAAGGATGTTAAAGTAACGCTGTTCAAGGCATATTGCATGTGTTTCTATACATCGCAGCTTTGGATCGTACAACATCCTTAGAGTCCAGTATAACGATGCCTTCCGCATTCTATTAAGATTGCCTCGCTACTGCAGCGCCTCTTCATGTGCACGCCATTTTCCTCGGTCTCTAGCCGTTCGCATCCTATCAGTGGTGTTTTCTTTGTATTATTTCAAACGTTCGTCTAATGCTTATTACACTCCTTTTTCACCCTAGGGCGCCACTAGTCCGATTTCTGTGGTATATTTCTTTAATGCTTTCCATAATATATTAATTAAGCTAGAAATAAAACAGGATATTTCTAATTCCTATTTTTTATGTGAAAAAATTACTTACTCGTACTAGCAATGTAAATCGCTTACCGGGTCTATAAAAGTATTCAAGATGAAATATATTCTTAGAACCGGAGCAGCAAATTGCATGGCACTATTGTGTATTTTTATTAATAGTGTTCTGTAATGCCTTGTCGAATGCATCAGTGTCAATCTATTTTGTAGTTGTCTTTGCCTACGGACCTTATATACACGTTTACAAATTCCAAGAAGCAGTAGTGCATGACGGAGAAAGTGTATTTGATTTCGTCTTCGATGTCACTTACTGTTTAGGCTCTGGAAAAGTACATAATATTATTGAATTCTTATCTATGTTAATATAGCAAAAATAAATTATGTTTTTAGAACAAAAATTGAAAAAAATAATTATTTTTTTCACTTAGCAACCCGTGATTTTATCAGCGATGAATAATAAAAGATAAAATGGAATGGAATGGAACTACAATTACTTTGATAACAATAGAAACATCTCGAACATAAACCAAAATAACAGTCTTGGGCTATCGAGTCTTATTCTTTTCATATCAGTAGGTATTCCATTACAAACTTACCTATTTTTAAAATTTAGTTGAAATCCAAGTCTACTTACAGCATGTCTTTCTCCCGCTTCCGTACCCTCATCAGCAGATCAGTATCATTAAACAAAGAAAACGCATCCCCAAACTCGTCATTAGCTCCCAAGTCATCTTTCAACTCATCATCCACTCCATCATCTAAGTTCACCAAATTTTCCAAGGCTGGGTTACCCACGACGACTGATTGAATCAATTCTGGGTCGTTGTGCTTTAGATAGCGTGAAGTGAAACACGAGATAGCAATGGAAACATTTGTATTATCACTGCAAATATAAGGTTTTCCTTTGCTTGTGCAAAGTATTAATAAACATAATTGTAATTAAAATTTTCTAAAAACTCTCTCTTAATCGGAATCATTACTTACTTATAATACAGACTTCTATCTTTACCTATAATAGTCTAACAACAATTTTAGATTCGACTTTCTTCTTCAACTTACTGACTAAAACTTACTGCAGGTCTGAGAGTTCTATGCCAACGTCAGCGGAGGCGTCCCCATTTTCCACGTCTGTATCTCTTCACGCCTAGTTTCCACTATCCAATGTTACATACATTGGATAGTGGAAATTATGCGTGCTTGTTTCACACCACTTCAGTATTCTTCATGGTTATTGTATTAGTTATGGTTAGTTTAGTTTCTAATATACGAGTACTTTCGTATACTTCGATTTGTGATCTCTGTTTGTTTAGATATTTATCATTCTTAATATGAGATAATACACTATCTGAATTACTGAAGCATTAACTAATGTAAAATAATTCAATTAAAAATTTATTTTTTTAAATTAAATAAATATAATGAAATATCTCATAAATACCTTATTATAAATTGATGTAATTATTAGATAAGAAAATTGAACCGGTCTCCGCGATACAGGCTGTTGCCTAGTGCGGAGTCCAACGTTTAGCATAGTTTAATGAAACGTGATCATGAAAATAAAGAGATTCTTAATATTTTTTTTTTTTATTTATTAGGTTTTAATCGTTCTTGCGGAAGAAAAATCAATTACCTACCTATTTCTTCTGCAGTGTTGTTCCCTATTTTAGTGAATTATATTTATATTTATAAGATTTGGATATCTTTTTCGATACTGAAACAAAATTCAAAAATAAAATTATAAAAAATACGTAGTTGTTATCGTCACCTTTTTTTCTGCATTCTTTTTTATGTTTTTTGTTTTAAAAGTAATTGTTTTAAATTGTTTTTAGTTGCTATTAGTTGTATAAGGTACTAGACCTATATTGTAATGTTATACCTAAGTAATTACCCGATGTGTTAGTGAATGCTGTGTATGCCTTTAATTGGCACATATATCAGTTAAAGTACAATTTTATTAAGATGATTTGAAATGTGAAATATATGTGCTGTTGGCTTACCTAAATAAATAAAATAAAATAAAAAATTATACATAAGCATAACTCTCTCGAAGTCGATAATGCCCGAGGGGGTAGACCGAGAAATATTAATGATTTATTTTTAATGGGGTATTTTATCAAAAAGAAGTTAAAGACCTGGCGCACACTCTGGAATCGGAAGCAAAGAAGGTTGGTCTCAGAATTAATCAAGACAAGACAGAATATCTACACATGAAACAATACAAGAACGTCAAAGAAAAACGCGAAGACCTAGTGTTGGGGGAGACGACATATAAAGGTGTGGAGAAATTCAAATACCTTGGATGTACAGTAACCGATACCAACACAAGAGAAGAGGAAATCAATATCCGAACTCAAAACGCCTTAAGATGCGCCGCAGCCCTGCACAAGGCTCTGGTGTCCAAGTTACTGAGCAGAAATACCAAGATCCGGATCTACAAAACTGTCATCAGACCGATCTTGATGTATGGATGCGAGATTTGGACACTAACCTTAAAGGAAGAAAACAGACTCTTGGTGACCGAGAGGAGGATATTGAGGAAGATTCTGGGACCAGCCAAGAAGGAAGATGGAGGGTGGAGGATGAGAAAGAATAGGGAGATAGAAGAGATGGTGAACGAGCCGAACATTATAGGAGAGACGAAAGCGGCTCGACTCCGATGGCTCGGACACATCACTAGGATGGGGGAGGATCGGGCAGTTAAACGAGCGTATGTGGGACGCCCTAACGGACGACGTCCGGTCGGACGTCCCAGATACCGCTGGCGCGATGAAGTGGAGAAGGATCTGCGGGAGCTCCAGGCGCCTGACTGGCTCGAGACTGCGCAGGAGAGAGAGCGATGGCGCTCTTTGGTATCGGAGGCCAAGATCCACTTCGGGTCGCTGCGCCAGCGGAGTAAGTGAGTAAGTAAGTATTTTAGTGAATTGTTTATAATATACATATTACGATTTCGTTGCAAATTAAACATACCTAATATATTATTACTATTTTAAGGTAATAATGATAATAATTATATATTATCTATTCCATTTAAGTATCAGAATTTTCCAGAATTTTTCTTAACAAAAGTCATGTGAAAACTCTATATTCTAACTTTATACGAGTATATCCGTGAAGTATTTGATTGATTTATCTTATCGCTCGATTATTTAAAAAAATTATACACTGCTACAAAGTAGGCAAATAATGCCCATAAATGTCAAAATACAAATGCACAACTAATATTTAAAAAAAAAACATTACTAGTATTTCACCATGAGTTACCTGGACTCCCTTTACATTTACTATTTCGTAATTTACACGTCGTATCCGCCCACTGCAGGGCATGATATTCCTCTCGGCCCTTAGCCTCATCCACGTCTTCCCTGCGACCCTGGCTATGTCGTCAGCCCACCTGGCTGCAGTACGACCGACGTCTCTCCCCCAGTTTTTTTTTCTGACTGTTTTTTGGTCATATTGACCTTTACAGCTTCATCGGGGTTTTGGGAGCGAGCGCTAAGGGCGCTCCAGCCTGGAGGAGGACTTAAACACTATAAGAAGCGACTACCTACCTAGGATCGCCTGGGGTGGTACCACCCTCTTATCTATTTCTGCCGTGAAGCAGAAATGCTTGCATTTCTGTGTTTCGGTTTGAAGGGTAAGAGAGCCAGCGTAATTTCCGGCACAAGAGGCAATCCATCTTAGTCCTCAAGGTTAGCAGCGCATCAAAAACCCTCTAATATTAATAGGTGGGTACGGACCTCGGCTTAGGACGTCGCTGAGGAGGGAGGGATCGTGGAGAAGCGGCCTCTCCCCCAGTCGTCGTGTCAGACGCCATTCGGTCAGGGCTTTGCTCCAACTGCCGTCACCGCATCTGGCCAGGTGTCCTGCCCACCGCCTATTTCGTAGTGATCTCTAGGTACAGTTGTTTCGTAATTAAACGCTAGTAAAAAATTAAAAGAAATCAAGGTGGTCTAAGTAAAATACACTTATAGCACAAAATTAAATATAAAACAACAAACATGAGATAGAAAAGGAAATAGTGAAGTACAATTTAGGCGGCTTTATGGTTAAGAGCGATCTCTTCCAGGCAACCTTCGGGCAGAGGAAACATAACATTTTATAATCACCGAAGTACGAGTTATTTAAATCAACTAATTCAGTACAGCTAATCTCTATGATGACCAAGCCACCATTATAGTTTATCTGAACTGTCAATTGGAATTTAAAGATGGACAGACAGATAAAACAATAGTATGTAGTATTAATGTATATTCTATGACGATAGTGAATGCGAGAATCTATTTTAAAATATTTTAGACCTAATAATCAAAATTCCTGAACCAATTCAATTTTCTTGCATACTTATTTATTTTATTGTGATTATTTTATTAATTTGCAACATCACGTTTTAGTAATCAAGCATGACAATACTGTATGTTTTCACAACCGTGTCTGATCAGATAGTTCTTTAAATAGAGAAAATCGTTATTAATATTCATTCTGCTCCAATACTTCTTATTGGAACACAGGTAAGCTTCCAAACCTATTTCAAACATACTAATTGTAATATGTTCTTTACTTAGTTTCTCTATTTCTAAATCTAATTGAATCGTCAGTTTCGCTTTTACCGAGGTACATGTCAACGGTTATACTAATTCAGTCTTCAAAAATATCAGTCGCTGGATTTTTTTAACAATTCTATCCCAGCTATAACGGTATAGAAAAATAGAAATAGTAAATCCTTTATTAATAGACCATATATAAAAAATATATGTAAAAAGTATGTAAAATATATCACAAAATGAGTCAGATTCTAAATTGACCATATTTTACATTCTGACAAGTGATAACATATGATATGATCTATCTAGATCTAGTATTCAGTAGGGGGCGGTATTTGTCCCATGGATAGCTACCAAGTTGTCTATGGGATGAATGCTGACCGTTATTGAATACCTTCTTTTTGGGAAAGCACTGTCTCCCAAGATACAGGTTCGCCTGGTTTGGGAGTCAGGGTATTGTTTGATTTACAAGTTTTGTGATGTTTTCAATAAAGATTATTTAAATTAATTTAATTTAATTAAAAGGGTCAAGCCCAGCTGTGTCGCCAGATGTATAGATAACTATATATATCTAGCGACGTTGGTATACGGTAGTCTTTCCGTTAAGTTCGAAAACTTAAGATTCCTGTCTCCTACAATTACCTCATAATATTTAAATTATGTTACCGTTAGATGTATTTGATATCAAACAATCTATAGTTCTATTGAAAAATTAGTATGTGACTGTGACTGCTTTTATGGTCACAGGTCTAGTTTTTTTTCTGCGATTTGCTGAAATATGAACTTGACTTATATTTTCAGCAAAATTTGAAAAATTCTGTTGAGTTTAAAGATAGAAGAATTAAGGACAGTGATCGATCTCATTATAACTTGATCATCTCATCTTTTAGAGAGTCCCTGTTAGAGTATAATGTAGGTAACTCGATACCTACACCTTTTCTGAATCTGCTCTAAGAACTGCCTTTCAATTTCCTGCCATTTTATCAAAACCATACATACATATTTTACATATCATTTCCTCTGCCCGAAGGTTACCTGGAAGAGATCGCTCTTAGCGATAAGGCCGTCTAAATTGAACTTCACTATTTCCTTTTCTATCTTTTGTTTGTTGTTTTCTATTTGTGCAATAAAGTGTATTTTACTTTTACTTTACCTTATCTTTTTAATTATTTATAATAATTTCCCTTAAACACTCAGACATTTGCGTTAATTTTTTAATCGCGTTGTCACATAGGGCGCGTGTGCACTACACGGTTTTTACCGGATCCGTCATTTGCCGGACGGTATCGATGTACCTGATTGGTTAAAAACTTAAAAAGAAAAAGATAGAAGTATTCCGTCCGGCAAATGACGCATCCGGAAAATGCCGTGTACTCTTGTAAGTATATTTAAGGTCAAGTCGAAACACACAGTACTATATTCTAAAAATGGATATTCTTCTTTTTCAGATCATGTCGCTTTTCTACCTGTTGTTACTGTGCTTGGCCCTGGCCGATGCTCGTAAAGACGATCTGCTCTCTGACTCCTCTAGCTTCCAAAGTGGATCTAGTGGCCTCAGTGACAGTGACAGTTTGAGTTCTGGGGGGCTGAGTGTGTCCAGTGGCGTGGGAGGGTCTAGTGGGGTCAGTGGGTCCAGTGGACGGGCGCGGAACCGCAATGCACAGAGTGGCGTCAGTAGTAATGACTTGAGTAGCTCGAGTCTAGGTGGCTTAGGCAGCTCTGGATATGGTGGGTTGGGTGGATTAGGCGGTTTAGGTGGAGTCGGTAGCGGTTTGGGTGGGGTAGGTAGCGGTTTAGGTGGTAGCGGTTTGGGTGGAGTAGGTAGCGGTTTAGGTGGATTAGGCGGTTTAGGTGGTAGCGGTTTGGGTGGAGTAGGTAGCGGTTTGGGCGGTGCCGGTAGCGGTTTGGGTGGAGTAGGCAGCGGTTTGGGTGGATTAGGAGGCTATGGATTAGGCGTAAATGGATTGGGTGGATTAGGTGGACTTAATGGCCTAAATGGTCTAGGCGGTTTGGGCAGAGTTGGCGGAAACGGATTGGGTGGTCTGGGTGGGTATGATAACAGCGGTTTGGGTGGAGTTAGCGGTGTGGGTGGATTAGGCAGTCTAGATAATACCGGTCTGGGTCTCAACGCAAATCAATTAAATGCTCTAAATGCTTTTCGCGGAAATTCAGTAGCAGGCCTCGATAATAGTGGGCTTAACGTTAATAAGCTGAGTCTTCTTAAAGCACTTTACGGTGGTTCTTTGAGCGGTTTAGGTGTGGTGGACAATAGTGGATTAGGTGGAGTGGGTAGTGGATTAGGCGGAATGGGTAGTGGATTAGGCGGAGTGGGTAGTGGATTAGGCGGAGTGGGTAGTGGATTAGGTGGACTAGGAGGTATGGGTGCTGTTGGTAGTTCTGGCTATGGTGGTGTGGATGATAGTGTGGGTGGACTCGGCATGGATGTAAGCAGAGTATCAGTAGCTGATCTCGTCAGATTAAATAGACTGAGAGCGCTGAGAAATAATTTAAGTGGAGTTGGAGGTCTCGGTGGTGTAGATGGATTGAATGGGCTCGGTGGGGTTGGTGGATTGAATGGACTAGGTGGGGTTGGTGGATTGAATGGTCTAGGTGGAGTTGATGGATTGAATGGACTAGGAGAAGTTGGTGGATTGAATGGTGTAGGTGGAAATGGATTGGGAGGTGTTGGTGGACTGGGAGGCTTAGGTGGTCTTGGTGGATTAAATGGAGTAGGTGGAAATGGATTAGGTGGTGTTGGCGGATTGGGTGGGGTAGGAGGAAATGGATTGGGTGGTCTGGGTGGAGTTGGTGGAAATGGTTTGGGAGGTCTTGGTGGTTTAGGCGGTGTTGGTGGATTGGGTGGTCTAGGTGGTTTAGGCGGTGTTGGTGGAAATGGTTTGGGTGGAGTTGGCGGATTGAATGGTGTAGGTGGAAATGG
Organism: Hofmannophila pseudospretella; assembly: GCA_947369225.1. Taxonomy (NCBI): domain Eukaryota; kingdom Metazoa; phylum Arthropoda; class Insecta; order Lepidoptera; family Oecophoridae; genus Hofmannophila; species Hofmannophila pseudospretella. The sequence goes on from OX376333.1 coordinate 895,698, forward strand.
ATTTGGTGGTTTAGGTGGACTAGGAGGTAATGGACTGGGAGGTATGGGTGGAGTTGGAAATGGCTTAGGCAGTAGTTTAGGAAGGTTGGGTGGATTGAACCGTTTGGATGGACGGCCAGTCAGTCCCAATGATGTAAGTGGCCTAGGAGGAGTAGGAGGGTCTAACGGGGTAAGTGGATCGAGCGGGGTAGGAGGATCAAGTGGGCTGGGAGATTTAAATGATCTCGATTTTGATGGCCTGCGCAGATCTGGAACTAGGCTCGGTGGTCGTGGCGTAAGAGGTTACAGATACGGCGTGAGTGTATAAATACAAAAACGAGAAAGGATATGTTTCAGAATTGTTTAGGGTTAAAAAATAATATGATTGATGAAAAATAAATTACCAAAGCAGTTTAATTTGGTTTTTGACAACGTTTTGGATGTGATAGAATTCTGAAACATAACCTATTTCCTTTATATTTTATATATGTAATAAATTATAGTATTTTATCCAATTATTTATGTAGTATATGTATTTTATATACATTACACAAAATTGTGTAGAACTGTTTGTTGAAGATAGGAAAGCTTATAATTTTGTATAACATAATATTGTTTTCTAATATGTACAAAATAAATAAAGAACGGACTAAGCGATCTAAGAGGATATGGAGAAGACCAAGAGCGTATAAAATATATAGAGAAAGTGAGTGGTTTGGGTGATATAAGTGTATTCAGCGGAATTAATGCCGATATTGACAATACTGATGATGAGAATATTGATGGTGAATCCCACAATCTGCTGTCGTTGAAACGGACGTCGGAGAAGGAACTTGGCGCGGATGGAATAACAAAAGATGTATTTAAGAAAACTGATAACCTTATGAGGCAGATGAAATACATTGATGAGCATTTGTAAGTCATTTATCTTTCTTATTATTATTATTTCCATCTTCATCTTATTCTAGTTGATAGGTACATGCCTATATTGGGGCACTACGTTTAAGTATGATATATCTGTTTTATGAATTTGATTGACTGAAAAGTATTTTACTACTGTTAAGATTTTAGCTGTTTGAACAGATAAGTTTTCATTTCGATTGTTTACATTGATTGGCCTTAGAATTGATCCAGAAACATTTATTTTCTCTAAATACTACTGTCTGATGTTGGTAGAAAATCAAATTTGTAATAACTTCTGAGACCATAATCTGCCATAATTGCTCTTCTCGCATCAACACCAGTACCGATAGGCACAAACATGAGTGGCTAACCCAAAAGGGGTTAGAACACTCTAAAGAAATTCATTGGGGACAAAGTCACAGGCCGGAACAACAAGATCTGGGGGCTGAATAGACGTCAAGTGTGTCTACTGGTCGGTGCCTTCACCGGTCACTTTAGCATCAATGCCCACCTACACAAGATGAAGCTGGCTGACAGCACATCTTGCAGAGCCTGTGTTGAACAACTGGAGACCGTTTCATATCTCCTATGTGAATGTGACGCTTTCGCGGCAAAAAGGATGGGTCTGCTAGGCTCTGCCGGACCCAAGGGAATTCAAATCCCTCCCACTAAGACGCATAATCTTGCTCATGCATGACATATTCGGTGATGTGGTCAAGGGGTTGAACACAAAAGATCCCCATGGGTCGAAGTGTCGCTGGGATCCCCGGCCCCCATCCAAAGATAAGATAAGATCAACACCAGACTGCGATGTGTTTGCAAGTCGATGGGTGAGTATGTGTGAAGAGTACTGATGAGTGTTTGAGGTTCTGTGAGAGTAAGGATATACATCCGTCTTCAGTGGATTTGATTGTGCTTGATTCATGTTTTTGTTTGTTATACTTATATTAATTTAATGAATTTCACAGTGCCTTTAAGGCACTGTAAATATACTTTACTGTAATGCGTGACATGACTGCATTCGCAATCAGTCACGATGATTGGCAGCAGCTCGCGTATGACAGAGATGCATGGAGGAAGCGTCTTCGGGAGGGATGTCGGGAACACGATGCAAAGTGGTTCGAGATACTGGCGGCCAGGAGAGCAAACAGACACCGAGTGTTCACTCATCTACCCGGTGCACCACTCGCTTGCCGCGCGTGCGTGTATGCCGTTCCCGAGTAGGTTTATTTAGCCACGAAAAGAGATGCCTTCGCGACGCTACTTAAATCGTCTGCAATAGACGTAACAGGCCTATGATGAATGCTGTGTAATTAATTTGATTTAAAATAAATAGGTCAATCCCAAATAATCTACAACTATTATAATAAAGTAACTTGGTGACAGCATTTTATCCATGAAGGAATAATCTCCGGGATCCGAGACTATTTTTCTTTCATCTTTTTAATAACTCATGTCAACTATTAGTTAATAATTTTTGACAGTATTACCTCTTGATAGTCTACCTTTGGTACCATTATCTTTTGTTAAATGACCTATAACAACCTTATTTCCAGATCCCATAACACAAAAGACGTCAACGTCAACAGTTACGTCTTCTCCGTAATCTCGTACAACTACTTCCAATTCCTGAGGATCTACAACGACCTAGGCAACACCACCGACCGGTACGAAGAGGCCTACGAACAGGCCTTGGAACGGACGGCGGACAACAAGGACTTGGAGGCTTACCAGTTTGCCGCGCCTGTTAGGAGGATCCAGGACATTTTCCAAGCCATGATTGGAAGGGTAAAGTGTTGCATTATTTTGTTATCAACCAAAGCTATTCAATTTTAGTTGGTTTCCAATTTTCAACTAAAGGGGATTATTTCTCTAGCGGAGAGTTCTTGGCCCTTGGCTTCATTTCTTTTTTTTAAATTCCTTATTAAAATACCTAATTATAGTAAATTAATCGTTCTTGTAGAATACATCTATCTTTATTAACAGAATATCTTTTCTCAAAGATGCTTAATACATTCGAACTTTAAGCCGGGGAAATACATACTTCCTCGTTGTCTCGAAGCCAAATATTTTTTTTTAAATACGACAGTAATGGATTTTCATACAACCTTACCGGGCTAAGGCCAAGAATCCTCTCGTCTTTTATTTTTCACTTTATAAAATTCGAATTAGTCGGTCGCGCGTCATAGCCCTCCCCGCACTGCCCCGACACGAGCACCTGCACCACCGTCGCGACCAGCTCCTACTGACAGCGCCACTTCTTTCCTTTTATGGACGTCTAGTACTTTCGACTTGAAAACAGTATTTGTAATGTGATTTTTTTTCGATTTCCTCGCATTATTTGAGAAAAGCACTATACAAGCATCAGCCGAAATAGCCAATTTTGGCCTTGGAATATGATCCGCGACCAATAATGGCTAATTTCGTGGCCTCTGCAGTAATACTATTATAGTAGATAAAATTGTAGGTATGCAATGTGCATATTACATCAGAGTAAAATAATTTTACAATTATAAACTGGTACCAAAGCGTGGTTTCGTTCCACGATCTCTACGTACGAGTATAACATTTCCAAAAGAAACCTTGTTAAATTAGTATTCTTCAAATAAATTTATACATTTTTTGTCCAAACAGCACGTCGAAATCGTCCAAACCCGCTGCACCGACAAGACTCCTGACGACTGGTGCAGCCTCTACGTTCTCATGGAGACCCATCAAGAGTCCTATCGCTGCAAGAACGTCTGGAACCACCTCAAACTCTTCGTCAAAGCCTTGGACACTCCCTTCTGTCCCAACGAAGCCTTGCTCAAAGAAATCCGGTCTAAAGCTCCCGTTGCCTCCAAATCTATCCTCTTTGACATCGCTACCACCACGGTGAGACTCAACATCTTTAAGATTAAGGATCAACTGCTGAAATTAGCAGACCTGTTCGCTAAGATCGTTGCCGATCAATCAAATAATCGATTGAACTGTGTCATTCTTGACGATTTCGTTTTGTGAATTCTGATGGTGTAATGGTCCGTCATATGTATTTTCTATATATTTGTATTTATCTAATATCTATGTAATACTGTGCTCATCATTGGTTATAATAAAATGTCACTGTTTATTTAAATTCATCAAATGTTGATTGATTAAAAGAAGCAGTTTATTGTATAACTTTACCAAAGAATGTATACCAACTTTGTTTTTAAGGAGAGCAGACGAGCCAACGGGCCACCTGATGGTAAGTGGTCACCGTCGCCCATAGACATCTCACCTCACTGTATTAATATTAGAGGGTTTTTGCGCTGCTAACCTTGAGGACTAAGATGGAGTGCCTCATGTGCCGGAAATTACGCTGGCTCTCTTATCCTTCAAACCGAAACACAGAAATGCAAGCATTTCTGCTTCACGGCAGAAATAGATAAGAGGGTGGTACCACCCCAGGCGATCCTTCACTTTAGGATCTACCACTACTTGTTTTGTTCATCTCTTGTATTACTTGATTAGAATTAATATTTCGACCTACAATTCTATACAAATGACCACGGTAAACTCATTTTATATATTAGGTACCTTTTATACAAGAAAGTTTTTATATATATTTCAAGACCTTTTTGATATAGGTATTTGTATCTTAATATGTATTTATTGAAATAAAATTATATATGTATTTTAATTTATGTTGCTATTAATTTCATTCCAAAAATATTATACCTTTTTCTCGATTTAATGCAGTTAGAAGTTCCGAATATAACCTTATCAACTATCAAATCTGACGTTTAGGACGGCCATTGTGTTGCCGGCCAATGGCGGCTCCTGCTTTGAATTTGGAATGTTTTCTTTTTCATTTTGACGGCCATTGTTTCGGCCAGTATCTTCGTTATAATCTATTTTCGTTTGTGTTTTGTTATTAAACGTCCATCTTTGAGATATAAATAGCGTTTTATATTCAGTTTATTATATTTTGATGTACTGGAATTATATCGCGTCACAAGCGCTATTCTTTGGAATTTATATTATTGTACCCGCCTAATAAAAATATAAAACAGATTTAAATAATATTCAAATCTATAATAAATAATATCAAAGTTGTTCAGTAGAGACAGAATATTATAAAGATTAAGGATCATTTAAGTATACCTGGAGGGGAAGCCTTTGCCCAGCAGTGACAGTCTATAGGCTATTTAAAAAAAAGTATACGTGGTGAGACCCTGAGGAGCGTCGGTGGCGTCGTGGCTAGGACGTCGGACTCCCATGCAGGAGGTCCGAGTTCGAAACCAGGCAATGCCATGTACCAATGAGTTTTTCGGTTTTCTCGAAACACTTACGTTCATCTACCGACTGCTCGGACGGTGAAGGAAAACATCGTGAGGAAACCTGCACACTGAGATAACCAGTGTGGGAAATGGCAACGGCAAACCACCCCATTAAATCTAGCACGAGAATCTTTCTATGTGATTAATTCCTTATAATGATCACGACCCTCAGCAATGAGGAACACGTCTTAGAAGAAAGGTGAGATCCAGTTTTAAATGTATACTGCAATAAAATAATAATATGTAGTACCCATATTTTAAATTAGAAATGTATTGTAATTATAAATGTACTGCCTAAAAACATTAAGTGATTATGTTTTTTTTATATAACTACGACAAACAAGCAGACGGGCCACCTGATGGCCGTGGAGAGAGGGAGGGGGGGAGGACCTTTTTTATGTAATATTACATATTTAAATATTAAAAAAACAACGAAATAGAGGTAAGATGATTGCTGTTGGACTAAAAGAAAGTAGACTAATTATGTAAGTAAAGGTAACTAACAAAGAAAGAGCTACCTATTTCTTGTCCGCTGCATTTTGACAATCAAAATTAGCCATCAAATTAGCCATCAAATTCAAAATAGCCATAATTTTGTTGGAAATAGTAGTAAAGTGGCTAAAAGCATTTCGTGCGAATCATTCAGAGGAAGTGTGGGGTGGTTTAAAATACGGAAGTAAACTGTTCTCCGCCGCCCGGTATGTGGAGACAGCATTTAACGGACTTCGGTAGAGACGCGGACACTCTATTTTTTCTTTGAAATTACAACCTTATTAATGATTAAAAAAAAATTAAAATGAAAAAACGTTTATTTGCCCTCAATACAATAAAATTAAAACATGAAGGCAATTGGCTCCACGTCTCAGCATAATGGCTGACGACGGGGTGTCGTCAGCCGCTGGTATTCTGCAGTCCATGATCGATATTTGAACTATTTTTCTATTATTAGCATGATGATTGATGACTTTGTAATACAGAACAAAGTAGAAGAGAAGAGAACTAAGTAGTTTAGAATAGCTATAACAGAATAGAAAAGAAGATACGAGGGGCGGTCCAAAAATGGTTAGTCAACGGCTTGTTATCAAGCTTATTGTTTTACTTTTATTATCCCTTGGAGGCAAATTTTATTACAAACTCCTTGGCCAAATTTCACTGGCTGGCGAACTTTAGTTATTTTTTAAATTAATTATTGAACAAAACATGTCTGTCACTTTTCAATCGCTACGATGCGATGAAGGTAACGCGGGAAGCATTTCGTGCTATGATCTATTATGATTGTAATTGTAATTAATTATTTTCAATAATTTTGATAATATGGGTTTACTACCTGAAGTAAAGGAATAATAATTATATTATTATTATTCCTTTACGTTAAGGTAAGCGGACGTTTTGTTCTCCTATGTAGAAATAATCATAATCAATAATAATAATAATCATAATAATATTTATTGTGTGAATCTAGGTATACATTGTAGTTCTTAGAACAATTTCCTACTTATCGCTAAATTCTACCTTCACAGGAAAAAAACACGTTTTGTTACTCCACCAACTTTTTACACAATTTTTTTTTATTTTTTTTTTATTCTAAAAGCTTATATAATATATCATACTACAATACAATACAATGGAATATAAATTGAAACAAGTAGGTAGGTATCTATTTATAAAAACAAATCCTGGCACCTGCACTAGCCAACGGCTGTCTTGCAGCATGCCAGTCCACATTAAGATAGCCAGCGGGATATGATACTGTGGGTGTACAGGGGAGAGGGCGTATGAAGTTGTGTGAGGTGATGTGTGTGTGTGTGTCAAAGTCACTTTATGCTTGCTCCATTAGAGGCGTGCTTGTTTCCTTCGTGTTTAAAAAGTGCAGACCCACCCTCTGTGATGCCGCCGTTATTTTGACAGGCGATTTTTAGGGTCTATGCCTAAAAGCTTTTAGAGGTGGTGGCGAAGAAAAAATATCGTGTAAAAGATGTGTAGTCATTCTTATCGTGCAACGATGTAGCTGTCTGTATGATCTTCATCAGACACTGATCTAATACATTTATTATCATTTTACAGTTTTTACACCTTGAGTTTTTTTTTAATTTTTTTTTATTAAATAAGGAGAGCAGACGATCAAACGGCCCACCTGATGGTAAGTGGTCACCGTCGCCCATAGACATCTCACCTCACTGTATTAATATTAGAGAGTTTTTGATGCGCTGCTAACCTTGAGGACTAAGATGGATTGCCTCATGTGCCGGAAATTACGCTGGCTCTCTTACCCTTCAAACCGAAACACAGAAATGCAAGCATCTCTGCTTCACGGCAGAAATAGATAAATAGATAAGAGGGTGGTACCACCCCAGGCGATTCTTCACTTTAGGATCTACCACTACCAAAGAAATAGATAAGAGGGTGGTACCAATTGGTAAAGAATGGTTTGGGAAAAGTTTGTATCTTCTGAAAATTGTCAAATGATTTCATTAACAACCCTGTCTACGGACAGAGGTGCATCTCGTATATACCTACAGACCTGCACGCGGAAAATCTGAAAAATATGGCACTTGCTGACACAAGCCAGACACTTTGCACAGTTGTTGTGTAAACCATAAGAATACCCTTAATTTTTCTGGTCATCATAAGGTCCTCATGGTTCCAGATATGGGAAGGTCACCATGGTCATAAACATTTGAGCTCAAACTCGAACCACCTAACTGATACCGTTCCAGAGATCCCATTATACACCAACATCCCAAGATACTCTAAGATCTTAGAACTACTGATCCATTTTTCATCTGACATAGCTAAGAATATTCAGCAGGTTAGACCTGCGGCGTCTGAAGGCGGAGGGACGCTCCGGGTTTCGGCTTCGCCAGGGCTATCTTAAAATTCCTAGCTCCATATCATTTTCATTTATTTTTGGCCGGCATCTTTAATTTGTTTTCTCTTGTAATGTCTCAGGATTCCCTGCAACTTTAGTTCGAGAAGACCTCATCTAACTATTATAGTTTGGGCGGGCTTACAATTCTTCCTGTTTCATATTGTGAATTTGAAGTTCACTAACTTTTTCCTGGTCATCATGAGATCCTCAAGATTTCAGATGTCGGAAACGCACCATGAACCTGAACATTTGAGCTCAAATTCGAACCATCTAGCTATTACCGTTCCTGAGATCCCGTCTGACATCAAAGATACTCCAAGATCTTGGAAACCACTGGTCCAATTTTTATTAGACCTAGCTAAGAACACTCTCAAAAAAATTTTCTATTAAATAAAAAAAACCGGGTCCAAATCGGATCATCCGTTGTCAAGTTATGATGCCACAGACAAACACACAAACAGACAAACGTGTCAAACACGTTCTCCTTCGAACGGTCGGTGGTTAAAAATAGACAATTTGACCCGAAGCAGTCGGTTAATTACGTACCAACATACAAATACATACATACAACATACAATTACGTACCAACATACAAATACATACATACCTGTAGACTAGACTGTGATGTGTTTGCAAGTCGATGGGCGAGTGTACGCTCTGAGGTTCTGTGAGAGTATGGATGTGCGTCCCTCTTCAGTTAGTGTGTAATTATTTATAGATATATTTTTGTTGAATTTCACAGTGCCTTGGTATTACTGTTATACTGTGAAATTAATTGAAATAATAAAAAATAATACCTACTACATACGAGTACAAATAAAAACTGTTGAACGAAATCTCTTTGAACAGTAACAATAAGCCATCCTTAGACTTATTCGATCCTAGGCCATTAGTTTTTAAAAGACGAGTTAAGGATGTCCTCAAGTGAGCTACGCACCTACTTTATAATTTTTACTTTATTAATAGTTATTTTTTAATTATTTTTAATAATTAATTACATTCCCTAGTATTTTTTGCTTTCCCAACTCAATTTTGTACAACAACAAATTTTCTACTTCCTAACCATGCTGTGTTTACACGTTAAGGGTGATTTTTCTGTACTTTCTCTGGTTGTAATCTGTTGTGTTTACCTAATTAATAAAAAAAAATAAAAATTTTTTTTTTCGAAAAACCCCCGAAACATCCGTAAATCCATGAGAGTCCGCGGCAGTCCTAGGCCACCAGACGTTTATACGTTTACGTATTTTTAATCCGTTTTTACTTACTATCATTTTCATCAAAATTACGTCATCTATTTGGATGACGTAATAAGGGACTATACGAGTAAGGGAACCTACAATAACAATAAAATAAAAACAACTCAAGAATGCAGATTATTTCCGTTCAAGTTCAATGTCATAACCTCAAATCGAACCCACTACCAAACGATAATGTCTAATGATAACCGCTGACAGATCTACTTTCATTCCGCATAAATCACTCGTCTACCCGCATTAATACTAAAATTATTACCTTATCTAACACCCAGCGTTGATGTATTTACAAGTTATAAATATAAACGGAATCGATAATAAACAAAAACTGATTTTTGGGGATCCGTAATTGAAGGAGAAATCCTATTTCTGTTATTACTCCTAATAAGCTTGACACTTTTGACTATTGTGTGTTTGTCTGTGGCATAATTTGACAACGGCTGATCCAATTTGGACCCGGTTTTTTTTTATTTATGTCGAGAGTGTTCTTAGCTAGGTCTGATAAAAATTGGACTAATAGTTTCCAAGATCTTGGAGTATCTTGGATGTCAGATGGGATCTCTGGAACGGTAATAGCTAGCTAGTTCGAATTTGAGTTCAAATGTTCAGGTTCATGGTGCGTTTCCGACATCTGAAACCTTAAGGATCTCATGATGACATTTCAGGTCTGTATTTCATTCCGTTTACGGCCTGTGATACCTTGTGATGTGTGGCCTTTAGCTCATATACGGAATGAAATACAGATCTGAAATGTTCACATTAATTATTTTAGGTGAGTTTCTATCGCAGGGGCTATCCGAGGCAAGTTATAAATTATATCAATTTTACGGTAATATATATGGTAAAGAACCACAGTTACAGAACACCAAGATCTGAAATAGAAAAAAACTAAACACCTTGTTGTAGTGTATGAAAAACATTATCTTAATTCGACACAAAACCGAATATTGATATGAAAATGTGAAAATATAATAATATAGAATATTATAGATAGACAATTAGTAATGGAGGATGATAAATGAAACTAACCCACCGTTGTTGAGAGCTGGTCAAGTACGTTTACTAACTTTCTTTTATCTTTGTCAATTTCTATCGAAAAATGTAGACGCGATCAGTCGTCTATAAACATATCTAAGACATAGTCTAAGACCACGGGTTCCTATGGCGCGAGACTCGACTCGCACTTGGCCGGTTTTATTTTTGAATTTGGAATGTGCGCACGCGGCGGTGGAAACAGCCAATGGGAGCCCTCAGCGCCATCTTCAAAGGAAGTGGGCGTGGTTTGGTTTGCGTTGCAGACTGATTTTAAGGTGAGATGGCTAGTTAGATTATGGCCTTTTTCTGTCTGTCATGGGAACTATGGTGTGTCAAAATATTTTATAGTTTTTTTTTCTGGGTTCGGCCACGGTAGAGTTAGGCAAAGTCTTTATTATTTTATGAATTTTTAACACACGTCTTGGGTGTGTAGAACATCTCCAAAAATAAGATACCATAGACTCTACCTACTACATGTCATTGTAAACAGCGTTTGCACAAACAATTTTGACCCCTTTTAGAATATCAGCATATTTATAGAATTTCCCATTACATGGGAAATCTTGGCTTATTACTAACTCACTTGCTTGCTTGTTTATCGTGTATGGTTAGTGGCCAACCTATTTCGTCAGAGTTGTTCAGGGCGCCCCGTAGGCATCTGACATGGCTTAACGACTGCTGTCGAACGACAACAACCGGGACCGACTGTTTAACGTGCTCTCCGAGGCTCGGGTAGCTCAGATGAAATATGCTACTAGCGGTCACCCATCCAGGTACCGAGCGCGCTAACGTCGCCTAACCTGGACAATCACTTTCGCACCGTGCTCGCAACTAGGCTACGAGTTCCTGAACTAACCCACTGAATGTGTGACTGTACTTTTTTATCATTTAAAGTTTTAAAAATACATGCATTAGCTACGTATCCAAACGTGTCAATAAAATCTACTCCAAAAAAATATCATTTATTCCAAGAATACAATAATTTAATCCATGTTGTATTCCATAGAAAAATCTAAAATTAAGTTTCTCCAAATGTCAAGTTAGGACCGCCGTGAAAACCCTATAAATACCTAAGAACAAATAAATACTTTCTTTCTAAATCACAGAACTCTACAAAATGTAGAGAAAAAGAACTTGGCATCTACAAGAGAACGAACTTGGCATAATTTTTCCGAACACACATTTTTATTCAATTCACTACCAAAAACTTTACCGCTACTCTACCCTCCTCTCTAACACCAAAACCCAATTTCAAAGCATCAAGGTTCAAAACTAACTCAATTTATTTTTTCGGAGTTAGTTGAAAGTTTGTAACAATTAAGTCAATTATAACTAATTTTACAACTAGAAAATTAGTTGGTTGTAGCTCTGCTATATCATTTGGGGCTTTTAGTTTTATGGAGTTGGAATTGGGCTACCTCACAAAGTGGCCTCACCGCATTATAGGTTAGCATTGGGCTAATGTTTTCTTTAGGTGACTGTCATTTTAGACGAAGATTTACTAAGCTGTGTTTGGTTGGAAAAGATGTTCATCTTATCTTTTTTTTTTTTTTTTATTTACACTTTAATGCACAAAAAAGGTGTACATGAGGCGAGCTTAATTGCCTTGCGGCATTTTCTACCAGGCATATAAAATGGAAGATGTTCTTATATTATATATAAATAGCTATTCATAATATATATATTAAAAATACATATACCTTATCTTATGATAGGGGGCCGGGAATAACCCCAGCGGCACTTCGACCCTTGAGGATCTTTTGTGCCTACCCCACTTCACACACTGGTCATCTCAGTGTGCGGGTTTCATCACGATGTTTTCCTTCACCGTTAGAGCAGTCAGTAAATGTACGTAAATCTTCGAAAAATTCGAAAAACTCATTGGTACATGCCACTGCACGGTTTCGAACCCGGACCACCCGCATGGGAGTCCGGTGTCCTAGCCACTAGGCCACCGACGCTCTTCGATGATGTTACTCGTATAAAAAATAATATGGTTATATAAAAATATGACACGGTCTTATCGCTAAGAGCGATCTTTTCTAGACAACCTTTGAGTAGAGATTTTTTTAAAGGAAGAGGTAGGCCGGGTAAATGAAGTGACTACATAGGTAAGCTAAGTATAAACTATAGTAAAAAAGATTACATAAATTGTGGAGGTCCACACGAGAAAGTTACGTTTCTATTTTAGGTAGAAAGTACCTACTGAGTATGAAAATCGATCGCCAACATGGATAAAGAAATTGTCACCCCCGGACGCCGTTTGTTCCTTCATGGTCGCCAAGGATAAAACGAATCTATAACACACTAAAATTACATTAATACTTCATGGACACAGTTATAGAATTAACACTGATAAAGCGATACTTCCTTTCTATCACAGATATATGCGATAGATCATAAAATATTATATGTACTACTAGAAACCGGCATTCCGGGGATGTCGCGTACTATACCTAATACATTAGCCACTCCAATTATACCTGTGCTAGGAATGTTGTGATCTATGCACTCTTCTCCAACTACAAATCTTTCAATTTCAGTTTATTTTTCTGAATACTCTTTTATTAACTCAAGTACTCTATCATAAACCAAATCTTTAACGTTCTTAGCCCATTGCCAATCAACGTGGCTATAATCTTCTACAAAATAGTCAGTAACATTTGTCAGTTTGTCGCGCAGAATGGACACATCAGTCATATTGGAGAACCAATCAGAATCGCTATAGAACAGAGCAACTGGTGCTGTGATCTTCTCTACCGGGTAGTCAGGCGGAGTTTCCGTACCGTACACAGCTTTATTTTCTCTGTTACCATAGTCAAATTGCCGAAATTCTCCCGACAAAATCTCTTGCCCGTAATGAGCCATCTGTTTTGTCGACGAACCCGTTGGAAAATGGTCAAAAATAACAGGCAGATTCGAAACATTCAATTGTCCATTATCAAACCCAACCACTAAGTTAAGAAAACTACTGCAAATGAACTCAGCTAAAGCGTTGTCTCCGCATAATAGATTAGCTATTGGTCGTGTGATGAGATCACTAGTAGTAACTTCGGTTACTCCAATCGCTGCAGCAAAATAATATATGAAACCTGTGTCCAAAGCTAGTAATCTCGGAATGGGGCTTTTCAAATGTGACATCCAAGCGACGGGGGATAAAGCGACCATCAATGATATTTTCTCGTTGTATTCAGGTAGTTCTGAAGCCATCACGAAGAAGCACGTGGTACCTTGAGACCAGCCTACGTAAGACAATTGTGTGCGATCAGTCATCTCCAATACTTGGTCGATCATAGCGGGGAGGTCGTAGCGGCCGATTTCGTCCCAACTAAAGTCCCAGAAGTCAGCGCAATCAGGAGAAAGACTCACGTGTTCCATCGAGTGTCTGTTGCCGCGAGCATTGCCCAGCCAAACGTCGTAACCTTCAGAAGCGAGGATATATGGTAGAGCAGTATCAGGTCCTCCAGTTATCCAATCATCAGCGCTTCCCAAGAAACCGTGCATTAGAAATACCACTGCACCATCTCCCTTGATCCTTTGCATTGTCAATATGTACCCATCTTTGGTCTGCACTTGGTATTCTGTCATGTTATATCCGTATTTTTGGGCCAATTCAATAATCGTTAAATGCATATCTTCGTTGACAGATTGGTGGTCGATAGCTTCTTGGAATTCTTGTAACTCTGTGCTGGTCACGTCTTCGACTAGTTTGGACGTTATCTGAAGAGATTCAATAAAGCTGATAATATCTGTCATATTCGGTGGAGTAAGATTAACAGCAACAAAGCTTGGTGCACATAAAGATAGAGAATTGCAATTTTGGATTAATATAATTTTTAAAAAGATAATTTTTAATAAATTATGTAATTTAGGATTCATTATTATAAGTTCTATACCGACTTGTCTAAGGATGAGAGTGGAAATCATGTTTTTTATCTTTTTAAGTACTTTTACGTAATTTACAATGATCGTGTGTTTGCCATAAAATTTATTTCTAGGGGAAATTGGGGTATGATTGCCACCCGATAAGAAAATTCCATTGAATTCTATACTCGAGTACTTTTTAATTTATCTTCCAATGTCTTCAATCTTATAAACTATAATTGCGTCCACACCTCGATCGCTGTGAATAATGACATTGTAAAAATGTACATTAAGGTAGTATGTACAATAAAAAACGATTGATTGATTGATAATATTTTGTGAGCCCTGTGGAACCCCTCGCTATAAGTTTTGTTATGATAGGAAGAAAAGTTTACACTAGATAATTTATTGACCCTGAAAAGGAAAATTACAATTAGCGTTAGATAATTATTTGTAGGTTTTAATTTTTGATACATGGCTTACGTCGTCTTGCTGGTAGCATTTGTATCTGATTCTGTTTAGTGAAAAGTAAATTAAATTATTCCCATGTGTTATCATACACACAACGTACCACACATAACACACTGGAATAAACACACGGGAGTATTTCAGCTTCAATTGTAAATATCAGCGCCAAATGAATTTATATTTTACGTTAGAAACGCAAAAATAATCGGTTACATTAACTATGTTATAAAAATGGTCATATTTCAATACATACCTTGTCTAAAATGCCAGCCTAAATACCCAAAATTTATGTAAAAAGTTGATTCGTACGAATAATGTCGATATTACTCGAAACACAACGATGTCTGACAAAAAATATTAGTTGACAGTTGACTCCAGGTGTTGCCGCTTCACAAAAATACCAAAAAATGTTGTTACTAGCGCAGATAATTTTACATCATATCATAGCATCAAACTCATCATAACACAATGGAACAATTTTGGAGAGACATATTTAAATTTATTTTTTTCTACCAAAACATTAGTTTTTTTCTCATTTCATAGTTTTTTTAACGCTCTAATCGTAGATTACAAAAGTTTCATGATAATCAATATACCTACTTTTTTCTATGATTTTTTAAAATTCTGGAAACAGTTACAAACAACTACTTACTAACAACCTCAATATTTTATGCTAGATGGAATCATAAATATGTTTTGGCTAATTCTGGATAATTCTAAGGATGTAACGATTATTCTTGAATTTATCCTTTTTTTTTAATTCCAGACAACTCCGGGACAATTTTTTTTTCAAAATGTACAACTTTTCGCGTCCTCACCCATCTATTCCTTTATATATCAGAATAAAGTGAGCAATATTTTCACACTTTACCTTCTTAAAGATAAGATAACATTTATTGTGTAAAAGTTTATGTAAGAATTACAAATATAGCATATATAGTTGCATAAACATGTCACACTAAACTTTACCTTTACAGGCATATACACCGAATTCACAAGTGACATCCAAGCGACGGGGGATAAAGCGACCATCAATGATATTTTCTCGTTGTAGTCAGATAGTTCTGAAGCCATCACGAAGAAGCACGTGGTACCTTGAGACCAGCCTACGTAAGACAACTGTGTGCGACCAGTCGTCTCCAATACATGGTCGATCATAGCAGGGAGGTCGTAGCGGCCGATTTCGTCCCAATTGAAGTCCCAGAAGTCAGCGCAATCAGGAGAAAGACTCACGTGTTCCATCGAGTGTCTGTTGCTGCAAGAATTCACAAGTTAATAATGTTTATACGGATTTTGAGAAGAAAACAGAAAAGAAATAGAAAATGTCATTAAAATGTATACAATGTCAATAATATTATAACAAAATGTCCACTAATTAATGCTGTATGAATAATTGCTTACCATAAGATTAAACTATAATATAATTTTCATAATTGTAATAAAAGAATTATGTCTAGGTGTTGTGTTATACAGATCAAATATTTGTATAGTCTTTATCTACTTTAACACATAGTATTTAGATAAAACCTAGGTGTATAAAAAATTGGATTCATTTATCGCGTAAATAAACAATTTCACTGATGTTTCGTGCGTAATCGTAGATTATAAACCGAGCGCTGTATGTAAACAATTCATTATATACGAATACGTATGTGAAGTAACAAACAGTAAATATCTTGATTTCTCCGATATTTATTATAATAAATTACTTAATTCTGCCCTTAATCAGCAATGCTGTGTTGAGGTCTGAAGGGTAAGAGAGCCAGCGGAATTACCAGACACTTGAGCCACTTCATCCAAGTCCTTAGGGTTAGCAGTGAGTACACTAATAAGTGAGGTGAGATGTCTATGGGTGACGGTGAACATCACTTACCATCAGATGATGGCCCGTTTGCTCGTCTACTCTCCTTTTTTTAAAATCTCAGTTTAGAGGCTTTGGTACACGACAAGGTGACCATGTCAGCCTCGTTAGGGTCACTAAGAAAAGGGAAGGGAAGCTCAAGTGTTATTAGAGTCAGCCCTCACTTTGAGAGCCAACTTAGCAAACAACAGTAAGTGTTTCATATTATCAGATAAGGGCTGACTCAAAATAACATTGAGCCTCCCATTGTGGAGCCTATTGAGACCAAATTTCTTCCTCTCAATTTTCACCAGGTCACACTATACAATAAATAAATATACAAATAAGTACTAATTGAATGGTTTTTTATATCGCAATATATTTTATTAGATCATGGTCAAAGCGGCAAGCTAAAATGACGTCATAAAGCGCGTCATAAAACACCATATCGTGACGTAATCAGCGTCCCTCGACATATGGTGCCTAGCGTGCGCATGCGCCATTGAGCCGCAACTGGTGTCATTACATCGCTGGGTAATGAGCTGGTGAGATGATGGGTTGGTAGGAAAAACGTAATTAATTAATCATAATGGCTTGGCCAACGTCTGTTACATGTTCATTTCCACTGGTCACAGAAGAGATCTGTCCTCTGAGATACAGGAACCTCCTAGTTCGGAGGTGCTGACCTCCGCAAAAGCAAAAGGTAACAATAAACGCTGGTTTATTCACTAATTTTATTTAGTTTAATATAACCTATGCCTAAGTTCCTACTGGTGTATGGACTATGGATACTTTGTCATCTTACCGCACAAATAAACTTATTCTTATTTCAAAATCCCAAAGTTCGTAAAATTATTTGAAGTCACGTAACTGTTTTTCCCATTTTTTTTAGCTCCCCCCCCCCCCCCCCCTTCCATTCTGGCTAATGATCGACCTTTTGCCACATTACATCACTATAATGTTATTATATTAGAGAAACGATGCGCTGCTAACATCGACCGAGGCTTTGGATGAAGTGCCTATGCCGGTAATTATGCTGTTATCTTTAACCTTTCATACCGAAACACAGCAATGCAAGCATTGCTGCTTTGCTGCAGAAAGAAGTAAAAGGGTGATACCATCCCCGGCTGAATCTGAACAGAGTTATATCACCTTTATTCATGAAATTGACACCAATCCAGAATACGTTAGAGCGTCGGTGTCACAGTGGCTAGGACACCGGACTCCTATGCGGGAGGTCCGGGTTAGAAACCGTGCAATGCCATGTACCAATGAGTTTTTCGTATTTTTCGAAGACTTACGTACATTTACCGACTGCTCTAACGGTGAAGGAAAACATCGTGAGGAAACCTGCACACTGAGATGACCAGTGTGTAAAATGGGGTGGACACAAAAGGTCCTCAAGGGTCGAAGTGCCGCTGGGTTATTCCCGGCCCCCTATCATAAGATAAGACAATCCAGAATACGTTACTGGCGAATTGGGAATTTTATTCGGGCAATTTTTTTGGGATGAAAATCGTATTTCAGTAGTTTCTCGGGGTATGAAGGTAAATATTGCGTAGCAGCACGGTGATGGTAAAGCGTCACCGTCCCGCGCGCCCTCTGAGCACTCACTGCAAAAACAAAGGGAGGACTCACTTGAGGATGACAGGGGAATACTTGGAGTGGAGAGAGCTTATGTAAAATAACTCTAAATAAAAAATTAAAAAACCCTCGACTTACTATTGCGTTCCCTTACTTTTTCCCTATCATTTCATCTAGGACATTGAGAAAATGCTCAAATATTTTGGGCTCAAGCTCGAACCACCTAACTAGGTCGCCCGGAAGAGATAGATCCAACAACCAACCAACTCCTAGGTTGCCTGGAAGAGATCTCTCTGAGCGATAAGGCCGCCTTTGTACACTTATTCTATATTTCCGTTTCTATGTAAATTTCTTGTGTGCAATAAAGTATTAATCTATCTATCTAACTGTTACCGGTGCACAGATCTAATCTGACATCAAACAGATGATCTTGACAACCCTTTATCCAATTTTTATCAGAAATGGCTAAGAAGAGTGTTCTTCCTAGATAAAATTCTGTGTTTAATAAAAAAATCTGCGTCAAAATCGATGATCCATTTTTATTATGATATCACAGATAAACAGACATATGCGATAAACTTATAGGTAAACACCTTTTCTTTTTGGTCTGTGGTTAAAAATTATTTAAAAAATTGTTTGTTTGTTTGTAAGTAAGTAAGTAAATAGGTAGTGGTAGATCCAAAAGTGAAGGATCGCCTGGGGTGGTACCACCCTCTTATCTATTTCTGCCGTGAAGCAGAAATGCTTGCATTTCTGTGTTTCGGTTTGAAGGGTAAGAGAGCCAGCGTAATTTCCGGCACATGAGGCACTCCATCTTAGTCCTCAAGGTTAGCAGCGCATCAAAAACCCTCTAATATTAATACAGTGAGGTGAGATGTGTATGGGCGACGGTGACCACTTTCCATCACGTGGCCCGTTTGCTCGTCTGCTCTCCTTATTTAATAAAAAAAAAAAAAAAATATGTTTATTTCACACACAGCAATGACCGAAACAGTTATAATTATAAAAAATAATTATGTAGTCAAAGGTGAACATATGTAAATCATATCTGATGGTCTGCTGTTGTTGTGAAAAGGGGTCTCAACTCAGCTTATTGCTGCAGAATGCCTGCAGCGCTGCTATTCTGTTGGACCATGTTTGTAGTCTCTTTATTGTCACTAATATAAAATACACAGAAAATAAAAAACATTGGAATATGTACAAAGGCAGGATTATCCCATAGGGATCTCTTCCAGCCAACCTTTGATTTGGGAGAGTTTAGACTATATTTATGGTCGGTAAAGTGTGGAGTACAATAAATCAATATAAATAAACCTACCTTCGGAAGAGGGGTTGTGACCCTCGCTCCGGGTCCTTCCTGGTGCAAAGGTTGTCCATAGCGATCCAGCGCGGTAACGCTGCAAGCGTTATGGGTACCTTTGCATCGGGAGCGGCAAGGGGGAGGTTTATATATAATTATTTATTAGTTAAGTTGACATTATTTGTAATTTTGATCTTAAAATATATGTTAAAAACCCTAATTAAATATATAAATAAATTACAATGATTATTTCGTTATTCGTTAGAAGTCTCCACGGCCGCGCTGTGCAGCCCCCTATTCCATTAAGGGGATTAAAAGCACGAGGCACTGCACCGCGGCAGGCGCCTACAGAACCCTACACCATCTATTACAATAACAGTAACACCATGTATTTGTCACCTTACGTCTCAGAGAGCGGTTTGAGACACCATGTAGGTTTAGAATTTTCTTAATTTTTGTAATTCACTGGAATATCGAATGTTCAAAGTTCACAGTGTTTATTCCATGTAACAAAATACATTTACAGGCCGTCACGTTTTACAAAAAATATCTTTAGATATATTATCTAAATCATTCTAAGCTTAAGAAATATTTATATAAGAATAATTTAGATAATATAATATAGTAAGTAAAGTAAAGTAAAATACACTTTATTGCACAAATAGAAAACAACAAACAAAAGATAGAAAAGGAGAGTTGCTATTATTAGATTATATAAACTAATGTAAGTAAAGATATATACGAGTAAATAGTTAATAAAAATACATATACATAAATCTAAAAAATATGCATTATAATATTAAGTATATTATACATAATAAAATCAATGTCATACTATAACTAGGTAAAAATTATATAATATAACTTCAGTCAAACAGCCCCCCGCGAAGTGCCCCTTGGCCGAAAGTACCCAGAATACTCGCGGCGTTCCCTCGCTGAATGGCGAGGGAGATGCGCTGTACTAAAAAGTGGCCGGCACGCGGATCACCTCCTCTCTCCTTAATTCGCCTCCCCACAGCGCGAATCAGATCCTTGGCCTCGGAGCCCCGTGGTCCCGCGGTTTCAACTGCCATATTTTTTATACATAATATATAAACATATAAAACATATATCTTTGCCAATCACACTTCGCCTGCTTTTCATATCATATTGTCGCTTTACGGGGTTTGCTCTCTTAGAAAAAGTCACGCCCTTTGTGCTTAAAATATTTTTGTCTAAGTTTGTAACATACGAGTTTTTTTGTGTGTATAATAAATATTATAATACTAGAATAAGCATTTAGTCTCATAAGCATCACTTTTACGACCAGACCATGCCCAAAATTATCACCCAGATAGAAATACCTTAAGTACTCCTAAGTTAGGACTCCTAACCCCAATACTCCAGCCTGCAATAATACCAGTTCCAAATGTAAATCACTTTCAAGTATTCAACACTCGACCGACAGAGGCGCAAACGCAATATCATTGAAATGGCGCCTCATATCCGCTTCGAACCGGATGGCGCCACTTGAGATCGTTCCGGCGCTAACGTATTTTGCATTTGAATTTCGAATGCAGTTTGATTGGTTGACGTTGTTTAGTGCACGTGTACTTGACTAGGTAATGATATTGTGGCAATAAACTCTATTTGAAGTAATTTACAAATCATACGACAAGAAGAAAAAGTGGATCCACCTTACATTGACTAATGATGTTTAATGATCAACTATTGGTTAATGGTCGACCTATTGTCAGTTAAAATGAGATAGAACGTTAAAAAGTAAGTTATTTTTTGTAGTATAAGGAGAATAGACGAGCATACGGGTCGCATGATGGTAAGAGATCACCATCGCCCACAGAGCCATGGGCGTAGCCAGCTGCCAGATACAGGCAGGGGGGACAGCTCGCTACGATCGCTCCCGCCCTAGCCCTCTCACTTAATCCATCATCTGTGATGGAACTGCTCCGAAATTTTGAGCTTGCTTCCGCTCTAGTATCCTAACCTAATCAATCATCTGTGTTGGATCCGCGACGAAATATCGAGCCCGCTTCGCTCGCTCCCGTCCTAGCCTTCTAACCTAATACACCATCTGTGTTTGATCTGTCCCGAAAATTCGAGCTCGCTCCAGCCCTATAGCTTTCTAACCTAATCCAACATGTGACTTTTTCCACCCCCAACACCACCACTCTACCTTTTGTTAAAAACGTTTCGATTGGATCTTTTCAAAATTCTGTATGCACGTGAACGTGACCGTGAAAATGCTCAAATTCCTGGCAACGCCCTTGCACAGAGCCATCACACCTCACCTCCTTGAGGACTTGGAGTGCCTCATGTGTCGATAATTACGCTGACAATCTAACCCTTCAAATCGAAACACAGCAATGCAAGCATTAATGCTTTTCGGCAGATATGGTAAAAAGGATGATACCAACCAACCACTCCTTTCAAAAGTACGTCTCAAACAAGTTACAATGAGTAACAAATACAGGTACAGCGCATCGAAAACCCTCTAAATAATACAGTGAGGTGAGATGTCTTTGGGCGACGGTGACCACTTACCACCAGATGCCCGTTTGCTCGTCTACTCTACTTATACCATTAAAAAGACGAAAATTTTAACTTCATCTTTATTTATCTATTTCTAACTTACATCAAATTAATCAACACCGCAAACTCACATACCAATATCAATATAACCCTACCTGACATCAAATCCACTCCCGCGCATTCTCACGGACATCAAAGCCGCACCGGCGCCGGCGCCGCTTTTTCCAGTTCCGCCATTTTAGATAACGAACCACTCTAGCGGACGCTGAGTGGTCCACAAATAGCTTCGAGTGGTTTTAGCTTCTGGGCTTGGTACGGTACAGCGGTGGTTCAAAGAGGTGTTTGTCGGAACAGCTGGTAAGAGGGTATGGGGTTTGAACTTAGTCTATCTTGTAGGTTTGGTAAGATATTTATAAACCCCGATCAAAAGGTAAAATTGGTGGTACAAAATAATGCGAATAATGTAATAAGATCTTAAAATTTTGTTGCCGAAAACGGCTATAAAAACGGCATAAAAAATGCTATTTTTGTATTCAAATTATTATCTATTTATAGATTATTTCATGTATATTGTTTGAAATAAGATTGATACTATATATTTTTCAATAACTGCGCAGTTATCCACATACTTACGTCGAAACGTCTAGAGATTGACTCATTGAAATCGACTATTATTATTCAATTTCTTGTAATCGTGATAAAACTCGAGAAAAATGCCTCAAAATATTATTACCTTTCGTTACATTTAAAAAAAACAGATATACTCTTTTTAACAATTGGAATGTAATGCCGGCCACACCACACACCACCGTAACTCTTCCCGTGTGTGTCGTACGAGGTGACTAAGGGTCTTACTGGATACTATTCTACACCTAGTAGACGGCGGTAGGCTCGCCACCTATCACGTTTGTCCAACAAATCTTACGGCGTGAAGTGGGAACTACCTGTTGATGAAGATAGTTCCTCTGTCTACCCCCTCAGAGAACATGGACGTGAGAGTTATGCTTATGGAATGTAAATTAATTAATCAAAATAGTTATTCTATTTTTAAAAGAATCGAGTCGGTAATGATTCTAGCACCGAATAGACATCCCTATATGATACGTCAAACAAACTTCTAAAGGATCATCCCAAAATGAACAAAGTATAGTAGTGTTATAAGTTTAACGCGTATGTGTGTTTGTCTGTGTGGCATCACAACAAGCGATGATCAGATTTGGACGCGGATTATGTAATTGAACACAGAACTTTGTAGAAAATATTTTTAGCCACGTCTGATAAAATTCTGATAAGGGGTTTCCAGGTTCTTGGAGTATGTTTGATGTCAGAGGGATCTCTGGAACGGTAAGTAAGTTAGATTCGAGTTTGAGCTCAAATGTTTAGGATTATATGGTGTCCTTCCCACATATGGAAACTTGAGGACCTGATGTGACCAGTTAGATGGAAGATAATATAACTATTTCGGTCATGGCTGTGTGTGAAATAGACATATTACTTACTTAATATTAGAAAGTGAATCTCAATTCCCTTGAAAGGGTTAAAGTATGCATGTATGAATTGCATATGTGCTGCACACAACAAGTAAAAAATTTTTTCTATTCTATTGTAAGTACTCATAAATACACATTACAAACTTTTAAAATTGTATATGGAAAGAACTGGTCATTTGATGGTAACAGGTCACCATCATCTTACTTGACATTTCTCTTTCTCGATTTGTATCATTAATATTTTTTTGCAAATCCTGATTATCGACCCACCCAATAACCATTCATGCGTAAAGATCAATATTAATTATTCTAAGGCCCGGATCGAACCCTGTCGAATCGATCCCGCTCCCCGACACATCGCTTCCAGGTCGGCGGGCAGATTGCACCAGTGACACCCCTCCCTACGCGGTCAAGCGTGATCGTGTCAATATAAATAGAGTACTTACGCAACTGGAATCCAGATGACTGTTTGGCTAAATATTGATCACTTTCAGCTTCGGTGGCCTAGTGGCTAGAACGCCGGGCTCCCATGCTTTGGTCCGTGTTTGAAACCATGCCATGTACCAATTAGTTTTTCCGATTTTTTCGAAGACTTACGTACATTTACCGATTGCTCTAACGGTGACGGAAAACATCTTGAGGAAACCTGCTTGTCTAAGGAAATGGAAAATTTCCGAAGGCGTGTGAAATCCACCGCACAGCACTGGGCCCGCTCGGTGGATCATGGCCCGTACCCCCTTGTGCAAAGGGAGACCTGTGCGGCCTGTGCCCCATCACTGAGGACATTTATAGGCTGATGATGATGATAACTTTCAGAAGGACTGAATATACCTAAGCTTTTTTATTTTCTTCGAGCGAAGCAACGAGTGAGAAGAAAGTATTGTAACTTTTTTTATGTTAACGAAAGCCAATTGGTTCATGCTATGCTGACATTGTATGGAGACAAAACATTTTACAACGTAGTTCTAGAAAGAAATGTCACTAGAATTTTAAGGAAGTTACGTGCAATTTTTTTTTCAGATTTTTCTAGATTTCTATGTTTTTGCTTCTATTCCGTTTGAAAATCGTCGCAGTGCGCTAAATGAGTAATCGTCTCTCTTTTGAATCTAACAATACTTTATCGTTAGATCCTGTAAGCAATGTAATAATGAGGGAAATCGATACAGCGCGCACAACACTAGCGCGATCGAATTTGCCCATCACTACTATTAGAGTTTGACATAAAACTTGTTGAATAAAATCCCATCGAATACTCATACTCATTTATTACAAACCACCGGGAGGCCAGGAACTCTTGGTTACGTCATGCTTTTACAAAAAATTTAAAATTGAAACAGAATTCATGTTAACCATAAACATAACTGGACAGGAGCGAACAGACCAGCCGATTTACATTTAAAAATTTAGCTAAAGAAGATTGTAGCAGCTGTAAAGGGGCTTTGTCAGTTATCTCAATTAATAAATAATACAATTAATATATCTGCTATAAAGGGGCATTGTCGTACAAATATATAAATTACGACTGGTGCGTTTAAAGCAATCGTACAGACGACTATAAGCACAGACATGACCAGGTTGCTGCTATCATACATCAGTACTTAGCATTTAAATTCAATTTAATCCCTGAAAAGACTGACAAAATGTACTGGGATAGAACAATAATAACAGATAAAACAATACATTACAATAGACCAGACATCACACTCCATGACAAAAAGAACCGAACTGTTTACCTCATTGATATAGCCGTCCCCGACACACACGACCTCACTACCACCCACGCTGAAAAAATAGCAAAGTATACGGACCTCTCTATAGAGCTGAAGACCCAGTGGCGGGTAAACACTATTAGAACTGTACCCATCATAACTTCATCTACAGGAGTCATACCCAAATCCTTACACACCAGCCTGAAAACACTTCAAATACACCCTCTTACTTTCATTCTTCTTCAGAAAGCTGTCATTCTAAACACTTGCAGGATCGTTCGAACATGCCTGTCCATGGATACATAAACGTCTCACATTCACTCATCATATTCACTCATTATCAACACTCTCACACACCGATCAACTCACTTTCTTTATTTCTTCTAATTAACTCTACTTCTAATACGTCTTTAACTCATACTGTCGTTTGGCCAAAAGCTCGCGACAGTATGGTAAACTCACCCCAATAATGGGAGAAAAACAGTAGTTTAAAAATAAAAATAATAATAATAAATAACTGAAAATAATATGTAAATTAAAAATAGCTGCTGTAAAGGGTAATTATCAAAACTGAAAATATGTGGTTTTTCTTTATAATATCGGCCTGACGCCCCAGATCGATATACAGTAAGTAGGTAGATATATAAAATATTCACAGATTTACACCCCAAAAATTCAAGATTGATCTCTACACTCCGTCAACAATCTCATCGCCCCAGCCACAACGTCAATACTAATTCCCATCACCTCATTCTCGGTACACCTCACACATTGTCTCTTATTACCAGACGATATCGCTATTCTAATCTCTGTGATTGCCCGCGATCGAGAGACAATGGTGACGTTATTGTAATAAAGGGTCGTGATCGGGGACTCGGAAAATTATACGTACAATTTCGACGAAATTAAAAAAGACATGCTTCATAGAATGGGTTGGATAAAATGAAGGATTTTTTTAAGAAAGTCATCTAGAACTTAGTCACTACTTATGAACTAATCGTTTAAAACTTGGATTACACGTGTCACGGTAGTTGCGATTACGGTAAAATCAATTGCTGCCTCCTCTTACCATCAGTTATAATCGCAAAGAAAGAATTTCATGTATTTTATTTGGGTAGCTAACAGCCTTATCTACAAGTTACATATACATATATAAAAACAACAGCCATTTATAAGCTTCCACAGTTAATGTAAAATTAATAATAAAACAACTCTTAATCTAGCAACCATGTACATCTACAGATAGGCAGAGAAAATTCGTTAGTGAGTAAGGATTTTACGGAATCAGAGTTTCTGCTGAAAAGATCTATAGTAGGGTTGTTGCTTAACTGGTTAAAGGCTGCACATGCTCTTACTAGGTAGCTATTCTTGCTGAAAACATTAACCTTAAAAACAGAGTATTATATACAAGAAATTAATAAGTAATAAAATAACCATGCACTGGGTGCCACAAGACGGACAGCGGCGCCGAGGCAGGCCCAGGCGTAGGTGGAAGGACGATATCGACCACTTCCGAAAAGGATGGTATAAGGACGCCGATGATAGGGAATAATGGAAAGGAGGAGGGAGGAGGCCTTTGCCCAGCAGTGGGACAGTCAATCTATAGGCTTTTTTTTAAAAAAAAACTTAAAATCACGTCAACCGTACCCATTGTTAATTATGTAGGTACTATAAGTAAGTTTATCTTGTATTTCTCTAAGCTAAGTGGATTGTATCCTTTTTTAGAGAAATAAATGTCTTAAACCGTAAACCGTAAGAAACCATAGATGCACTCGTATATTATACCTTTATCTGACAACAGCTCCTGTCAAATGTAGCCCATCTCTCTACAATGTATGATGTTTCAATATTGTCATCTCGCTCAATAAGATGACGTATCCGGAGAAATGGGCTAATATCAAACAATCGCGCACTGTCATTTACCGATCGCGACTAAATCGCAATGTAAATACATTTTCTTCAACCTCATTTCTGTTCCATTTTGTAGGTATTTAAACTAGCATGTAGTTTAAAATTCATTACGGATATTAGAGGGTAATTTTACCGGATATTAACAATTCTTTGTTTTATTTTCCCTGATACTATGTCCCTGAATTATTTTATTATTGTAAATTAGGTTACAGATCAAATATTTCAACCCCAAACTAATAAGTATTGATGCATAATGCCATCATTAATAATGTTTTCTGACAGACGAACGGACACATGACAAATGGATGTTTCATATAGCTACGTAATGAACGATAATGAGAATGTGATCTATGGAACATGGTAATTAGGTTTTGTTATTACGGCGTGACACATTTTTATTTGGAATGAAAGCAGACAATCATTCGGGCTTCTAATGGTAAATGGTCACCGTCACACATCACTATAATGTTATTTGAGAGTTTTCGGTGCACTGGTAACCTTGAAGAGTTAAATTACCTCGTGTGCCGGTAATTACGGTTGCTCTCTTACCCTTCAAACCGAAACTTCGACGCAGTGTCATTCGAACTTTCGTCCGGCAGTCATTGCTGCTTTGCGTCAGAAATAAGTAAAATGGTGGTATAGTGGCCATCACATTATTTTTTACACATTCATACTGTGAGATATTTTAATTGTTAACAAAATTTTTGTGACTTAATTTGCGCAGAAATAATATAATAGTATTGTATTTGATCTACTTTTACAAAAACAACGTCTTGTTAGTCATAAAAGATATTAAATAAGTAACTAGTACAAAATATGATAATTAATGCCTATCAAAATTTATACATTATTTAAAAAAGTGTGTTTAGATTCAAATCATATCGTTTGAGATAATAAAATAATAATTAAGTATTTATTTTGGAGTACTGATGCCTAGCGGCATGGTGGTAGGAGGGGGTGCTTGAAATGCTATATAAGAATGAAATCGTGAATCACGGGCCAGTTGTTCATCGGTCTTCTGAGAGGTCGGTACTCCGCCAGACCACTGTCGCTTATATTATCCTATCTATCTCTAAGTTCGGCCGTGTTCAATACTTAAAGTGCTACAATGTAGAAATCAGTGAGTGTTTGTGTAAAAATCTAGTTAAGTGTTCATGTATAGTGCGCGTTAATAAAAGTTTGTTAATTTGGTGAAATCAATTGTTTCATTACTATTCGAGCACTGGCTGTTCACAAATACTGCTGTCAACAATTCAGAAGTGGGATTCGAAACCACGCCCATAAAAGTGAATGTCAAGGAATTATTACAAAAACTTATTGCGACGGGGTTCCAAATAATATAGCTTGATTTGTCTTTCACTGTACCTCACCAAGCTGACTTTGCATAGTGTCATGCCACCTTCAAATAATTATCACATCACACGAAAAATTGCGTTTAAAAAAATGCAATACCTAAGTGCTTTTTGCGTAGTCAGGCTAGGGTTTTGAAAGTAGAATAAGCTCTGGAACACAAAGAAAGGCGACTTATTCTTAGGATACGCACTGACCTGTGGACACCCCGCGTCGTCCAGGCTTCGTTTACAGCTCTTCCTGCAGGAACTTTCACGGGCAATGTCCAGGCACCACACATAGAGTCTTAGCACACATATTTCAGCGGGTTTCAGGTGATAATTAGCGGAAAATTAAGTGAGAGCGGGTTCAGACAGCGGTTACAGATCATGCGATCAAATCAGATGTCGAAATCCAACTGGTCAGTTAACGACCAATAGTTAAAGCCGGACGCGGTGACGTCACATCAGGCGATAACGTGCGTATGAAGATATAGGTAAAATGTCGAAGTGGTCACGGGATAGGTACAAGGGGTTGAACACAAAAGATTCCAATGGGTCGAAGTGTCGCTGGGATTCCCGGCCCCCATCCAAAGATAAGTAAGATGACAGGGAGAATGACCACGAATTGGCCGTAGGTATTCATTTTATAAAATGAAGCATCAACCTACCCTCAGAGTTGTTCAGGCCACCTGTAGGCCTCTGACATGGCCTAACATACGAGACACGGAGGAGCTAGGATGAAAATATGCCACTAGGATGGGTGACCACCCATCCTGGTTCAGTCCGCGTCCAACGTTGCTTAACCTGCACTATTACTGTCTGACTACAGGTTACGAGCTCTTTAACTATTAATTACACTAAAAGGTCCAAACGGGTAATTGATATCAGTAACTAGGCACAAAGGGTTTTATTACCAAAGGGTTAAAAATACCCGGCGGCGATAGAGGGTTAAACATCGCAAAGCTACGCAATCAGCTAATTGCCATATAATCCGTGTAAACAAACAGGCGTACAGGATGTTTATTAGTCAAATGGACTACACTATAGACCAATTATATTACTACTACTCCTATACTGGTCTGAGGACGTAAAACCGTCTGAAACCCCATTTAAACTATATATCCTGGTGAGGCTTAAGGCTGGGCTTCTAAATAGGACGGGGGAACGATTTCCATTAGGGCAACATCCCCTAACATCTTGTGATTTTGGCACTGCTGAAAACAGGAATCTCGGAAACCAGATTAAATGCGAAGCAGAAGAAGAATTCGCCCAAAATCAGCATGCCGACCGGGTGACTCCATGTACGGTCTCCACGCAGCCCGATCCTCTCCCATCGCACGTGTCAGAGCCAGCGGAGTCTTCCAGCGATGGGCTCCAACACTAGGTCTTTTATTTCCACCTTACACTTTTAACTGTCCAGAATATTTAAGGAGCTTTTTATTACTTGGTATTATTTTAATCGTTCTTGCATCTGCTAACATTATATTTTACAAAAACTCCATCACCCAAAGGTTGCCTGGAAGAAATAGCTTAAAGCTATAAGGCGGCCAACTATATTTGTATTTTGTATCTCTTATTCTGTTCTGTATTTTTGTCCTGTGTGCAATAAAGAATATATATAGGTATATTTAGGGCACGGGAACGGCATTGTGAAAGTTGTGGCGTTCGGCGAAGCCACAGGTTTTAGCTTTAAAGTGTCCGTCCAATAATTGGATCACCGCACTGTATGACGATGTACCGACATCTTCCGGTAGTGCTAGGTCTCTAATGAGTCTATACGTGTTTTCTAAAACTACTCAATAGAATTGCCCGTCGTTTCACACCGCTCTTGTCCGCGTCACTCGTAATGTCGTTCGAGAGGAACCATTGTTCCAACCGACCCTTAAACAACACCCAATCTTGTGTTTCGTGATTAAATAGGCTTAACGCACCAACCGATACTTTTGCCATCTTTGTAAATCACTACGCGTAGTATGTCGTATACCAATGAGTTTTTCGGTTTTTTCGAAAGACTTACGTACATTTACCGACTGCTCTGACGGTGGAGGAAAACATCGTGAGGAAACCTGCATACTGAGATAACCAGTGTGTGAAATGGGGAAGGCAATGGCAAAACCACCCCATTAAATCTGCCACGAGAGTCGTTCTATGTGATTAATTCCTTAGAATGATCACGACCCTCAGCAATGAGGAACATGACTTAGAAGAAGAAGAAGTTCGATCGCCACTGTTATTTAGGGTGTGTATAGCTAACACACTAACACTAAATAAAAGGTCTAGAATAAAACGACTACGTCCGTGATAACCAAGAGCTATATTTAGACTGGTATTACATAAAATGACGGTGACACGGACGCAGCCGTGTCAGAGTTTTTATTATCTACCCACTTAATACTAACAGTATTGTATTGTATATTTATTTAGACAGAACCATTTAAATTGAGACATCTAAAACCAAAACAAACCTTTCGAAGCTGGGACGGCTAATCCCAAGGACTCTACAGTCGCTACATCTAAAAATTTCATGCGTCCACATGTCCCAAGCCCTGTCCTATGTTACGAGGAGTACATTTAGAGGTACATTTGCACCCTCCGGCTCGAGGGGAGGTGTACAGAGGGGGAGGTAAAAGCATATTTATGTTAGTTTCAGATTGACGATGATGGCTTCCCCTTGGTTAGAGCGCGTGCGGGGCTGCTGCGATGAATTTAATAAAAATCTTCAAATCGAGCGAAACTATCGCGCTCTGGAAAAAAAATCATTCGTCCTAAGTAAATATAGGCATTTTAAAATAAAAGTTTGTAGTCGAATTGTTCCACGATGGTAATAGATTTTTTTAATAGTGTCTTAGTATCCTCATAGTGAAAGAATAAGAAGTACGTAGAAAATGAATGTGCTAAAAGTGGCCACTATTGACACTTGAACATTAAAAAATGTTTTGCGAAAGAAGCCGTTATCAATTTAAGTGAGTAGGTATATTTTGATAAAATTGTTTTTTTTGGGTATTATCTTTTACAAGATAAAAGTAAAATACAATTAAAACTCACGCAACTTACTAGTACAGTTTTTATAAAATGATTCGGGACTTGAGACTTCGGTTTGGTTCGGTTATTGTTAACGATAGGTACGCGAATGTACTAAGACTGTAGCTAGACAGAGACAGATGCCGATTTTATCCGTTACCCGTGTTACATCTATAGTAGCTTTATTACTCTATGGAAATCACTGTGATATTCTGTAGCTCGGTAAGTCTATGGTATCATGTCAGTCAATAAAGTACTACGTTTACTCGCTTTACATATTCTAATTATTATAATTGCACCTAACCCACGATACATACACAACAACCCGAATCCGTTTCTGAGAGCTCACGGACTGTATTTCAATTTCATTTAAGTACCTACCTAGTACCTTCTAAATGAAGAACAACAAACATGTCGTCTAGGTTTCTTAAGAGCGAGAGAGAGAGAGAGAGATTGATTTTATATCTTTATAAATACTTTCACTACTTTACAGTATTATATGATTAGACTTAAATAATATACAGTTTCACAGGTTTTTACTGTATTTTATTAATTATGACCGGTTTCGTTTACACATCTTCAGGTATTTATTTACAATTATTTTCTTAGCTACATGTAGGTAGATAAATACAACTTTGCGTTTTGTTTTTGCAATTAATAACGAAATGTCAAGTTACGTTCCATAACACATCAATTAAATTATATGTCAAAATTAAACTAACGTCAACAGGATACGGTTCAAAACTACTTACTTTGAAATATTGTCAATGTTACTAATGTGTCATACCTTATGGTATTATAATATAAAATAATTCATAAGTAAATATATATATAGTATAAATAGTATATAGTATTATAGTATAGTTTGAAATATACCGAAAGGACACTTAGGTACAGTGATAAATTGATAATATAATTTAAACTAGAAGCCGAAATTCGTCGTAATAAACCCGAACGCTACGCACTTAACGCACTCTAAGCATCGCAGATTTTCTGGCGGAACATTATGGCGGGAACATTTTACATGTAAGTAACCGTAGGTGCATTACTACAGCCATAAATACTTAGGTAGGTACTTGTGCCATATACTGACCTTCATCTCTTCTTCCTCGTATTCCTCATTGATGAGGATCGTAATCATTCTATGGAATTAACCAGATAGAACTACTCCCTTGGCAGATTTAACACTTTGACAGTCCCCATACAATGGCTAAAATTGTTCCGTGGAGTCCCAATTATTTTTTCCAACAAAGTGAGTTAGGTTTGGGGGCCGGTACCCGGACTTGTGCGGCTTGTCTACCGGGACCCACATGTGGTACCCGGGACTGTGAAAGTGTTAATGGGGTGGTTTTCTAGTACCTTCCCCAATTCACACTTGTTATATCAGTGTTCAGGTTTCCTCACGATGTTTTCTTTTACCGTCAGAGCAGTCTATAAAATCGATGTATGTATTGTCTTTCTAAATAACCGAAAACTCATTGGAACATGACATGCATTGCATGGTTTGGAACCCGGACTTACCGCGTTGGAGTCCGGCGTCCTATGCCACTACACTACCGACGCTCTACTTCGGACCTAATGGAGAGGAAAATACATAGGTACCTAGGTAATATAGTGGGACTTTTCCTTGTACGGGCGGATCAAAATTTCCCTACCGCCACTGTGTAAGTTGACTGACCCGATTTACTCGCTGGTGGTAGGACCCCTTCAAGATCCTGGCTAGCGACCCCCTTCTATGTAAGGTCTGTCGTCAAATATCTTCGCTTCGTCGTCAATGTGTTCCTGTAGTGTTTATAGAAAAACCAGTACTTACTAAGCCCGTATGCTCCATCTTCGACCTCTTCGTCTCTTACCTACTACCTATTAGGTGAGATCCAAATCTAATTAGAATATTCTATTTCTAGTCTTGGCAAAAGGAGAATGAGAGCCGAATTAATGCTGTGGAAATGCGTTCCTTGCGTAGTATGTGTGGTGTAACAGTGTGTGACAGAATAAGGCAAAGGTGTGGTGTACAAGACGATGTAGGGAGTAAGATTGAAATAGGGATGTTGAGATGGTTTGGACACGTAGAAAGAATCAATGAAACGAGAGTAACGAAAGCGGTGTAGGTATAAACAAAAAGGTCAGCCCTGTAGTCTCGGGCGAAGAATAGAGCCACGGTAACTCCTGCCTGTCGTAAAAGGCGACTAAAAGGAGGGATCAGGGTCGCGGGCGGTCAAAGTGGGGGCTTTGACCGTTCATTGGCGGGCGACCCTGGGGAAGGCAGCAACGTGCTATGGCCGCACGCTGCTGTGACGGAAGGCACCGGGAGGTGGAATGTACACCTGCCAGGAGGAGCCCAAAGCAAATGCTAGGAGCGTAATGCTAATGTGCGTTCCACTGGAGATCCCGGAGCCCTCCGATAAGCACGAGGCCGGCCATCGAAGGGGTTTTAGTGAGTGGAAATCACACATAACCCAGTCTCTCCCCCAGGAGGCTGGGTATCTTTCGAAGATTTCCCCCCCGTTACCAAAAAAAAAGGTCTAAACAAAGGTGAATGGAAGGGAAGGAAAGGGAAGACCTAGTTGGACCTACGTCGACCAGATTGCGGACGTTTTAAAGAAAGGTCAGGTGAGGTGAGCGTGTATGAAGCGATTGATGAGTGTGGAAGAAGCTAGAACGGTTTGTCAGGATCGTTGCAGGTGGAAATCTTTAGTCTCTATACCCCTGCGGGAAACAGGCGTGAGTTTATGTATGTATTTCTTTTCTACTTGTTTTTGGCGTACCTATTAGGACCTAAAGTTAAAAATATTGGATTTAATTTGACCACAGGTGTGTATGTTATATCTAGTTAATTATACAGGGGGTGACCAGAACATCATCGCGTGTGCGCGCACGCTTCGGCCATTAGATCTCATTTGACTTGCTACGGGGTGATTATTATAGTATTGTTATTGCTTTATATGAATCATAATGGACAGGACGGGTTTTGTTACTTTATCTTTGTTTTGTAATATGTTTTACATTCGATTTGAACTAATTTTAAGGTGAAAAATGTTATGGGCTCATAAATACATGGCATATCCTGTGGAGAATCATGGATTCTTTTCCAATCAGGATTAAAAAGATCAGAGGCACAGTTTCATCTTACGTTTTTATGCGCCAAATCATGAATTAAAAGTAAAAAACTGGATTTTAGATTACCTCAATATTAACATTTGAAATATTGTAAATTGTAAAAGAAAAAATAAATTGGTAAGGAGAGCAGACGAGCAAATGTGCCAACTGATGGTAAGTGCTCACTATAATGTTATTAGAGGGTTTTAATGCGCTGCTAATCTTACCCTTACCCTTCAGAAATAGGTAAAAGGGTTCTACCGTTTCAGGGCAGCTAGACTGACTCTGCATAAAGACATCCAAACGGATTTGTAACAAAAAGGAGCTCGTAGCCTAGTTGCGAGCACGGTCCGAAAGTGATCGTGCAGGTTAAGCGACGGTGGCGCGGTCGGTACCTGGATGGGTGACCGCTAGTGGCATATTTTATCTGAGCTCCTCCGTGCCTCGGAAAGCACGTTAAGCAGTCGGTCCCGGTTGTTGTCGTTCGACAGCAGTCGTTAAGCCATGTCAGATGCCTACGGGCGGCCTGAACAACTCTGACAAATAGGTTGGCCACTAACCATACGATAAGCAAGCAAGCAACAAAAAAGAAACCCAACTAAGTAGGTACCATTAGCCAAGCTACTTGTTTATCATTTTCTAATCATTCTAGCAGGAATATTAACTAGTAGATAGGTACCTAAAAATAATAAACCCAAACCAATGACACGAAGTCAATTACGTTGTAATATGGTGCGCGTGCGACGCCGGCACGCGATGATGCGCCGGGCATCGGCCGAGGAACGAACACCCCCTGTGTAATTAACTAGATGGACATTGGCTACCCCTGTATACAGGTTGGGGGTAAGTTTGAAATGATTAAAGTAAAATACACTTTATTGTACAGAAATATTGTGGAATTACATAAGGTACCTAAAATCAGAGCGATCTCTTCCGGACAACCTTCGGTCAGAGGAAACTATTATAAGGCCAGAGTAAATAGGCATTTACTGGACCCGCATGCTCCATCGTCGACCTCATCGTCGCTTACCATCAGGCGAGATCGAAGTCAATTGCGGGTTTAGTAGTAAATAATAAAAAATAATATTTTTTTTTAACTATTAATTTTATTATAGTTTTACTTAGGTATATAATGTTATGTAAGGTAAGGTATATATCTATTTTGTATAGTGAGCTATACAATTTGTTGCCTGAAAATAAAGAATTTATTATTATTATTTTGTTTATACTTACATATTATGATCATATTTATCTCTTTATTATTATTATTACAAGACAGAAATAAAGTATGCCTTCCGTACATCCTTCGGTCAAGGGAAACTATTACAAGACAGAAACAGAGGTATTAAGCTATCTCTTCCGGTCAACCTTCAGTCAGAGGAAATATTACAAGACAGAAATAAGGTGTGCCGGTAGCAGAAAACTAATAAGACTAACATAAGTACATTATATTAACAAAGTTAGAACGAAAGCACAGAATTCTTTTTATATTGATGGTGGTATGACTCTGTGTAGAGTCGGCCTAGGATAGCCACTTGGCTATCTACCTAGGTAGTTAGGGCCTATTTCAACCGCGAAGCAGTTGCTTGTATTGCTGTGTTCCAGTTTGAAGGGTAAGAGAGCCAGCGTAATCACCGGCACATGAGGCACTCCATCTCAGTCTTCAACGTTAGTAGCGCATTGAACACCAGGTTATCTAGTGAGGAAACGTGCACACTGAGGTAACCAGGTTTTCAATTCGCTGCTAAGCTTGAGGACTTAGATGTGTCTTATATGCCGGTAATTACGCTGGCTCTCTTACCCTTCAAACTTTGAATGTACATACCTATCTTATCTTATGACAGGGGGCCAGGGCAACCCCAGCGGCACTTCGACCCTCAGGGATCTTTTGTGCTCACCCCTTACATTAGTCTCCTTCCTGTTCCTTAAAGATGATTTGCATCAAGGACGCTGTACATCTTACAGGTAGAAGCCTATAGTCCCCTGGTAGGCTACCCCCAGAAGACTCAACGCCCTCCCGCCAGCGAGTCACATTCGCACAGCAAGTGTTCCATTTACTCAACGGCGTCACCACAGGCTGTACAGTACCTAAGTCTTCGAGTATACAATAGTGGACCTTATATTTGAGCCGCCAGTCATCTGCCGGCATCTGTCCAAACACTCCACTATACTATAGGGGTGCTCCCAAGCTCTCGAGCGGCAGGATCGTGTGTCACTCGCACACACAACAAACAGCGCACCCTGTATGCATGTGAAGATGCGTACACAGGGGTACGACACAGTGTCGGGGAGAATGGCTAGCAACATGTTAGTAATTCTGTTGAAAGGATGCGAAAACAGTATTTATGAGAATACCGTTTCAATAGGTAATAAACATTGTTCTCAATTGAATCCCTGAATATTATGAGATTTTAAACTTACACGATTTTTATTCATTTTAACTATGAAAACGGGGCTTAATGAATATTGCAAAGAACAACACTCTCTACACAAATAAAGATTTTAAAATCTAAAGTTAAACGAATATCACCTTCTGCTATTTTAGTGACTTTTACGCTTACGCCTTTAGGTATACTGCAATGCAGCGATCACAGAAATCAAATATTATATAGAGGAAATTTTATGAAGCAGCCGTTCTTCAAAACAATCTCTTTCAAAATGGCGAACGTCTATTCAAAATGGCGAATATTTGTCAGTGTATTGGTGAATATAATTACACGGCGAAAAAGAAGGAGAAAACATTGCATAAATAGCGAGTATGAGTGAGACCAATAACATATTACCAACATTCCAAACAGTGCACGTCAATCATGATCCCTCTGCTACATTATATTAGTAGGTACCTCTGTGGCATGGAAACGTAGTCTTCAAAAAGACTTGGATGCGGCTAAACCATAGAGTCTGCGGCATCGGACAGAGCGCGGTGGAAGAATATTGTCTCAGCCCTATGCACCACTAGGTGTTCTAGGACCCGAAGAAGAAGAAGAAGAAGAACTCTGTGGCAGCGATTTAGAAACGGAATCTAACCGAACTCTATAGTTTCGGTTTTCTAGTTTTATTTTTATTTTTTATAAATTAGCTACGACAAACAGGCAAGCGGGCCACCTGATGGTAAGTAGTCACCGTCGCCTAGAGACACGTGCAGTACCAGGGGTATTGCTTGTGTGTTGCCGGCCGTGGAGGCATTTATTGCGTTTCATGTTACAATTGGTCTTAAAAAATATATATTATGTGATCATACATGAAACCCTGAGTAGGGCACCGCAATATAAAATAAGAGATTATAATAGTAATAAATGCGAACGGGATAAATTAAATTAAATGGCATTATAAGTTATACAGAATTGATTTTATAGTTAAGTATTGGTTTTATCATCAAAAAACTCCTGCAGTGAATAGAAACATTTGTTAAGAAGATATAACTTTAATCTTTTATTGAATATTGAGTCTTTTAATTCAATGTCGATGATTTGTGAAATTTTGTTATATATTTTTATAGACATAACGAACGGTCCAGAACTGTGTAGACTTAATTTTGATTTTGGCAGAGCAAGTCTTTTCTGGTAGCGAGTGTTAAATGGCGTACTGTGGAGGTCCTCTGCTTTTTTATACAAATAAGTATGTTTCCTAACAAATTTACAAATCTCCAAAATGTATATTGATGTTGAGGTTAAGATTTTTTGTTCAATAAAGTGCATTCGCAGGTCGGCCGTCGCCTGAGAGAAAGAGACTGTGACCCCCGCTTCGGGTCGTTCTTGGGACCGGGGACCTTTGCGCCAGGGTCAACACGGGGCGGAATTTTTGACTAAGGCTTTTCATAAGTCTTTTTATATTATTTTTTATTGACGAAATTTAGCTTTGCAAATATTTAGATATTAATGACGTAAAATTAATTTACAATATATAAATAAACAATTTATTCATCTATTTTAACATAAATAGTACATTCTGCAGCTTTCCATTTGATCTATGTTTACGATAATATTATAAGGATACGTTCTCGTCTTTCGTACGTAACACCACTGTGTCCCAAAACCGACACCTGGCGGATGACGTCATTTCACCCCTTGCAATCACAATTATATCGAGATTAACGTGAAATGACTCCTCGCGTTATGAGGTGTGGTCGGGCGTGGCTATTGATCAGAGGTCACTGGCTTTATGGCGGTTGACGAAACGTCCTTCAAGTCTTCATTAAAATATATGCTGTCCCTCTCTACGACATGGCTTAGATAGAGATGACACGAGACTTATGGAAAGCCTTTTCTTGCAGCGGTGTTAGTTGAATTTTTTTTATTGTATGAGAGCAGAAGAGCAAACAAGCCACCTGATGGTAGCTTTGCGGGAGAAACAGCAGCCGGGACGTGCTCTCCGAAGCACGGAGGGGCTCAGACGAAAATGTGCCACTAGTAGTCATATATCCTGGTTCTGCATCACGCGACCTGGCCACAACAACAATGTCAAGAGCCCTTAAAAGGTATTTCAATTAACCTGAAATATAGCCATTCTAAAACTATATATGCCGTAGAAAGGGACAGAACATGCTTTTTAAGATAATTGAAATCTTATGATGTTTCGTGAAACTATTGGTGAGGGCCTTGCATTATTTACTCGAGTATGGCAGAAAACCTCTTTCACTCTTTCTATTTAACATCATCATCAGCCTATTAATGTCCCCACTGTTGGGGCACAGGCCTACCCTTGCAGAACGGTACGGGCCATGATCCACCGAGCGGACCCAGTGCTGATTGGTGGATTTCACACGCCTTCGGAAACTTTTAATTTCCTCAGATATACAGGTTTCCTTACGATGTTTTCCTTCACCGTTAGAGCAGTCGGTAAATGTACGTAAGTCTTCGAAAAATACGAAAAACTCATTCGTACATGGCACTGCACGGTTTCGAACCCGGACCTCCGAGAGTCCGATGTCCTAGCCACTACACCACCGACGCTTTTTTCTATTTAACACCAGACCTCAACTACCCTGATCGTCTTAGGGCCATCTCAAAAGACCTCTTTCATCCTTCATTCTGTTTGATAGTAGAGATCAACCACCCTGGTTTCTCTATCTACCCCATAGATCTGGAAGCCATATGTGTCGTAGATACAGATCTACACATTTCATAGTAATTAGATGATACAGTAATAAAATCATTGTAGCCCAGTGTGGGGTGCTACAATCTCTCGATCTAAAAATGTATGGGTAATTATGTTTCTGTTGTTACTAGGGGTTATTGCCTAGATGTATTAAGCAACGTTGCCGCGGTCAGAACCAGGATGGGTGACCGTTAGTGGAAATTTAACTCCTTAAACTGTAAAAGGAAATATCTTCCACCAGGCGGGTATTGAGCTTGGTTACCACAATTATTGTCCTGGGGCCCAATTCGTCTAAATTACAACGTTTGTAGTTCTATTTCTATCCAATTTCAATTTAGGTTTCGTTCCAATTCTATTTGGACAACTAATAGCATTCTGCTGACGCATAACTCTACCACTCTACCAAGTACCTACCTCGGCAGGAACTTACGAGTATGTTCGATCGTTATATTTGACAGTTGAAGCGTTTTGTTACCGTTCAACTACGATTCAGTATAAACTAAACGTTTTATTAGAATGCACAAATACGTTACTGTTCGATCGATCGTTGACTAGATCGGAAATTAACTGAAATTGGATCGTTAGTGGATAGTAGCATACGAAACACGTCATAACGATGCAGTTTAGATTCTATTTCGTTACGTTGTATTTAAAAATAAGAAATAAATTTATTTAACGACAACACTGTATGCAAATATACAATGGAAGATACAGTAAAATGAATACTACACTAAAAATAAAATAAAACACATACATATTTCCTAATACCGAGCTTACGATTAAAACCCACACTAGGTAATCCTGTGTCTTGGTCGCTGTGGTGGGGAGTGTGTGTTCTGAATTGTACCGAATGTACTGTAAGTTATGTAATTTGGCGAAGTAGAATTGTGTGAGTAATATTGGTGTTTCTATTTGTAAAATTTAGTGGAATCGATCTCCTGGTCAACCAATGGATGTTTTTGAACCTCCAAAAAAGTCCCATTGAAAATATCTATAGCGCGTTCTATGTTTGTCTTGATGCATGCGAAGTGATGTGCTCCGGACGAACAACGACATCTGTCGATGATTTGAGTGGACTACTAAGCCTGCTCCATCTTCTACCACCAGGTGAGATTGAGGTCAAATCGGTTTATTTTTCTAGGAATAGCAGTGTAAATTATAATTTAACAAAACCACACGCGTCGCTCCAACCGCCCATGTTCACAATCTGTTACAAAATACGACGCATGCGTACAAGTGTTCGATAAGATAGTGCTATCTCGTCTGGAGTTATTTGAGGCACGTGCTTTACAGTTGTTTTGAGTAAAGGCAGTGAAAACGGTGTGTGACTCGTGGTCCCACCATTACTCGTAGTCCCATTAGCCTGAAAATGTAGGTTCGTAGTCCCACTGTACAGTGGGACTACCAGAATGAGTTGTAGATTACGGCTCGTGGTCAACTAAGGATATTATTGGATAATACCTACCGTGTGATGCCGGTCCTAAAGAATAGCACCACCCCAACTCTTTCCGCGGGTGTCGTACGAGGCGACTAAGTGTCTTAGTGGATACTATTCTACACCTGGTAGACGGCGGTAGGCTCGCCACCTATCACGTTTGTCCACCAAATCTTACGGCGAAAAGTGGGAACTACCTGTGATTGAGTGATTGAAGGTGGTTCCTCTGTCTACCCCTAGGGCATTATGGACGTGAGAGTTTGTGTAAGTATAGTTAAAAACAAGAATAGAACAAGAAAAGTTTACAGTTCATACAAAGGTCATACTACTAACTGTGACTGAGTGATTGAAGGTGGTTCCTCTGTCTACCCCCTCGGGGATTATAGACGTGAGAGTTTGTGTATGTAGCTATAGTTAAAAAGGAGAACAAAAAAAATACAGTTCACACAAAGGTCATTCAAATCCGTCTCAGGTCACTAAAATAAACGAGTTCACACAACGTGCACGAATATAAACCCAATCATATAACAAAGTGTATGATACATAATGTAACTACACTATGTACCTACATGTAGATATAATTTATACGCGCGGACGTCAAAGCGCTCTGAAAGCTTTTAGGCGCACACCTATGGATGGCTTAAGCAGAAAGGAACCAGGTATAATTAACTAGACTAAGACTAGACTAGGCTTTATTAAATCCGCTCCGCGGCCCGTTAGCCTTTTTTTTGCGGCACTTGAAGCAATCTATCTTAGCCCTCAAGGTTAGCGGCGTATCAAAAACCCTCTAATAATAATACCCGGTGACCCGTTTGCTCGTCTGCTCTCCTTATTTAATAATAAAAAATTATATCTGTAGGTATCAACAAGTGCCATTTTTGGCGTTTTCACTTTTTTGGTGTTTTATGTCCATGCTTCATCTTTACGGCTAATTATTTCTAGCGGTAAAATGTAATAATTCTTCTACTTATGTTAAGTCTGAAAGTGGTCTATGGGTATTTTTTTTATTTGTTGTCCTGTAAAAAAACCTCTGAGGTAAGGTAAGGACACTCAAAAAAATTGGTACCGTGACTCCGAAGTTAACCTCCGGATCTTGTAAGGATCAGGAGTTTTAGGGTCGAAAACCCTTTATGGATGGGAAGTAAAATTACGAAAATGCTGATACCACTGTATCCTCTGAATTTCTATGAAGGACCTTAATTAGGGAGTTTTTCGAAAATAACGATGGGAAACGAGATAATGCTGTACCAACATTTCTTTATAACTTTTTCCCCCTTTATTTCAATAAAACTAATTACATGTCTTAAAACATAATACTGGCATAAGGCTTGTGCGCCAGTAAAGAATCGGTCGTACGTACCTATTTACTTTTCCCAAAGTTGACAATAAAATATAAATACTTAATCTATTATGGAATTAGCGGAGTTATTCAATAGTCGTTAATGCGAGGCGCAGTAGGCATAGCGATGTGTCGATGTTCCCGCATCTAACTGATAAGACGGGCAAAACTTCAAATGACATTGTAATTTTTGCTCTACATTTTTATTTTTTTATTCTAGCAGGCTGAGGAGGGGGGTAGCTCCGATATACCTAAATATGAAATAAATGCAAAACTGAAATCTGAAATTTTTAGTAGCTTGTCTCAGTACTGCATAAGCCGGTCCGAGTCAAGCAAGGCCGCGTCACGCCGACACCGTCTGCGGTCACGGACAGAGGACTGTGGAGTCGCATCAGTTTCAATGAAAAAAGAAAACATTCGATTTGAGCATTTTCCCATACATCAGCATCGGAATTGCACGACCTAATTCCAGCATCTCCATTCCGCCTTCGGACTACCAGGCGCGAGGGGGTTCCATCCTCATGTTGTTGATATCCCATCTGCTCGTACGAAGCGATTTGCTTTTTCGTTCATTATGCGAACGGCTAAGGAATGGAACAGCTTGCCGGCGTCTGTATTCCCCGAAACCTACAACCTTGGGATCTTCAAGGCCAGAGTGAATAGGCATTTACTGGACCCGCATGCTCCATCGTCGACCTCATCGTCGCTTACCATCAGGCGAGATCGAGGTCAAATGCGGCTTTAGTAGTAAATAAAAAAAATAAAAATACATTAGTCGGGCACTGAAATGTCAAATGTATGAAAATGTATATGACCTATGCCTAAGGGTCAATTCCGTGGCTCGCTGTCAGTGCTCACGTGATTATTCTAGAGGAGATCGCGCTTATAGTCCAATTTCTGTGGTAGTCAGTCTCTGAATAATGTACTTAAACCGTTTTGCCGTGTAATTTTTTTTCGATCAAAGACCTAACAAAATGTTAACTACTCGTATGTAAATTGTTTTAATAGGTACCTATGCCTGCGTCATATAGAGATTGGGCAGATCCTATACAAGCTTGGGCTCCATTTTGTTTTTCGCCTTCACCTAACATTCAAAACTATTACAACCCGATCTAAGGCTCAATTTACATTGCCGCGGAATGGAATGGAAGCGAATTTTCGCAACGTAATTGTACTTAGCATAATGAACTTTATGACAATTGTGTAACATACAACCAATTGGTCAAAAATTAATAAATATACAAATATAGGCGACGGTGACCACGCACCATCAAATGGCCCGTTTGCTCGTCTGCTCGCTATTTAATATTAAAAAATACACTAAAGCGTCTCCACACCTCCCCAGCTCTTCCATTAGCGCCGCGCCGCACTATTTTTTACCGTCGATACATCTCTCCGACCATCACCGTCGCCGTTCACCGTCCTACTATAAACAGTAGTAATCTACTACAATATGGACTGCTCACGTCGAACTCACCTACTATTCGCTTTATCCTTGAAATAAATTGGGTTTGAACTGTTTTCGGTGAACTTTCTGAATGAGGCAATTTTTAGAATACACAAGTGGACAGTCAATCTGATAGTAGTGGACATCGTCGCTCTAAACACGAGCTATTGAAGAGGAAAATCATGAGAAGAGGACAAACCTCTTACGGTAGGATTCGTGTCGATATCAAGGCAGCTGTGCAAGCATTTTTGGGAATTTCTCAAGTGTTACTAATTGGAGTATTTTCAGTGCAGGTTTCATCTTAAAAATCACAGGATCTATATGTAATCAATTTTGTTACAATTCGCTGGTCGATAACAACAACATGGAGAGAAAAACACAATGGCTGCTACTCTGACATATCCGAGGCAGTACCATCATAATAACAATAAGTATATTTGGTATATTTGGCGCTGCATATTTGGTACCCGAGTATGTCAGCATTTGCTGACTTTCCCCCCTTTTTGCCAAATATACATTACATATTATATAATTCTTTGT
This sequence comes from Hofmannophila pseudospretella, assembly GCA_947369225.1. Classification (NCBI taxonomy): domain Eukaryota; kingdom Metazoa; phylum Arthropoda; class Insecta; order Lepidoptera; family Oecophoridae; genus Hofmannophila; species Hofmannophila pseudospretella. The sequence goes on from OX376333.1 coordinate 940,039, forward strand.
ACTATAATTTTAAATTTATATGATTTGGCAATAAATATATTTCTATTTCTATTTGAAGTAGGTGACCAAGTATTTTAAGTTTTATTTTTATTATTTTTTATTTTAAGTATTTTTATATTTGTAAGTAATCTTCTTTTAAAACATATGGGAACAACAACCATTTCTCAAGTTATGAAATATTACTAACATTATTAATCATTACAATCATAATTAAATGATTGCAGTACACAATTAATACTTGTACAAACTACAAGCTTTATTTGAATTGGAAAAAACCTTGTACAGCTGCTGTACAAGCTGGTGTGACAACGATGAATAAAAATCGTTTTTTTTTCGAATTTCTCGAGTTTCTTAATTAAAAAAATTCAGTTATCGACACGGGTCCTTCTGTTAGAGGATTCTCCTCTTCTCATGGCAGACAGAACCCATCAACCGATTGATTTGTATGGGTCTGGCGACGCTCGACGCGCCATCACGATTAGTACTAATTCACATCGGTGTAGAACGCGCTATCGAAATTTTCCTGGCACCTCGCATATATACGAGTTCCAAACATCCATAGTTGGACCAGGACATCTGGTCACCAGGCACAAAACCCCGCCTGGTGGAAGATCTTCCCTTTTCCCTTAATACAATGACATTACGTCATCCATGTCCCCTCAGCGCGCTCCAACATGGGGAAGTAAAAAAATATGTACCTACTTAATCCCGAAAAAATAATAAATTGTTAAATTATATCACCTGCTTAGATATAGTTACATTGTTTTCATTAAAAAAAATAGATTAGTGCTTGTCACCTTTGACCAATAAAGTCAGTTTTCGAAAAAAGTGTTATTTTAACAAACGACTTCCAAGATACAGATCCTATCGACGTCAGCCCTGTAGTCTCGGGCGAAGAATAGAGCCACGGTAATTCCTACCTTGTCGTAAGAGGCGGCTAAAAGGAGTCATCAGGGTCGTGGGCGGTTAGAGTGGGGGCTTTGGCCGTCCTTGCGATCCTGGGGAGGGCAGCAGCGTGCCATGGCCGCGCGCTGCTGTGACGGGAGGAACCGGGAGGTGGAATATACACACCTCCCAGGAAGAGCCCAAGGCAAGTGCTTGGAGGGCATCGGTGCGTTGCTCAGAAGATCCCAGAGCCCTCCGCTATGTACGAGGCCGGCCTTCGAGGGGGTTTTAGTGAGTAAAAATTTCACATAACCCGGTCTCTCCCCCAGGAGGCTAGGTATCTTACGAAGATACCCCTCCGAAAAAAAAGGTCCTATCGACGTAGTTTCTAAGTTAAGTCTGATGTCTTAGCATTGTGCCTGTAGGTACCTGTTTCTGTTTTCACACAGTACGACTATGCGACAGTGCGACAAAAAAGAGTAGACAATAAATGAGGGAGCCACTGTCAAAACGTACAGTCGGACTCTAGCTAGCGCTCTCTCTCTCTCTCCATCTGTCAAATATCTGCAATCTGCAATGCGTTTCCATAGACTTCAAATTTTAATTGTAGATGGTATACTTTAGCTAGTGATCGACTGTATGTAATTTTTTTAAAGTTCCGCATGACATAGGTAACTGTCTACTCTTTTTGACGCACTGTACAGTTCAGAACAGTAGCTAAGAAAATCATTTTCTGGGACGTGTAAGAGTGCGATTTGCCAGAATTTTTATTTCCAATAAATCAACATTTTTCACGCTTGAAAAAGCATCTCAAATCAATGAAAAATTTTTTCCTTCGCGGACATTACGGCATTATGCACACATCACTTGGCTAGTCACAATGAGTTCACAGATAACCCAGCCACAGCATAGACACATACAGTGAGACATCGGTTCATTCTGTACTACTAGTATAGAAGTAACGCCTTTGATGAATTAATGTAACCAAGAAAGTTTTGAGGCATCTTAAAAAAAGTTAATCTTATCACTTGACTTTCAATTCTTCCATTGATATCTTGGATTCCGAGGCTATGTATGACTCCGTGACCTCCCCTAGTAACTACTGAGTCGTCCAACAAGTGCAAGTGGTCAATACTCCATGTAGATGCAGTCTCTTCTAAGTCGTTTTCCTCATTGCTGAGGGTCGTGATCATTCTAAGGAATTAATCACATAGAACGACTCTCGTGGCAGATTTAATGGTTTGCCATTGCCTTCCCCATTTCACACACTGGTTATCTCAGTGTGCAGGTTTCCTCACGATATTTTCCTTCACCGTCAGAGCAGTCGGTAAATGTACGTAAGTCGACAAATACGAAAAACTCACTGGTACATGGCACTGCGTCGTTTCGAACCCGGACCTCCCGCATGGTAGTCCGGCGTCCTAGCCACGACGCCACCGACGCTTCAGTAGATGCAGTAGCGGTCAGAAAATGGTGACCACCAGTAACTTCCACAATCGCAAATTTCTCTGAAATTTCTGAATTTATTTAAATATGCTTTAACCAGCTTACACAATCTATGTAGTTGTAATAGCTAGGTAGTTAAGTTGCAGTGGCAACAACTTTCTTACCTCCATGTAACGCAGCTCACGAATTAAGCAGTTAAACAACTGTTACGAAGTAGTTTTTAGACTGTGGTCATGGCTTGGAAAATGGCGCACAATCGGCGCACGCGACGGCATGGAAAATCACTTCCGATTCGCAGCGGAGGGTTCCGTACTTTTAGTGACGTAGGTAATAGAGGTCCTCATTTTGGGCAATCATATTGTTCGGTCAATTGAACAGAGATTTGCTTTCGATGGGTTTCATTGTTCAATGGGAGAATGAACGATTAGAAGACCTTTTCCTTTTTTCATCGTTTTTTTTATTATAAAATGCGAGCAGCGAGTAAAAGGGCCATCTGATGGTAAGTAATCACCGTTACCCATAGATTTCTCACCCCATTATATTAGAGAACCTTGAGGACAGTGCCTCATGGTCGGTAATTACGCTGGCTCTCTTACCCTTCATAACCTTTAAAGCGTCGGTGGCACAGTGTCATGCTGGAAGTCCGGGCTCGAAACAATTAGTGCCATGTACCAATGAGTTTTCGTATATTACGGAGACTTACGTAGGTACATTAACCGACTGATCTAACGGTGAAGGAAAACATCGTGAGGAAACCTGCGCACTGAGATGACCAGTGTGTGAAATGGGGTAGGGACAAAAGATCCTCAAGGGTCGAAGTGCCGCACTTGGACTTATTCCCAGCCCCCATCATAAGATAAGATAACCTTGAGAACATGGATGAAGTGCCTCATGTGCCAGTAATTAGGCTGGATATCTTACCCTTCAAACCGAAACCCATGTAGGTACTAGTGTGTTTAATTTTTAATACCATAATACCATGTAAATACACCCGCACCATGCCATCACCCTCCCACACACTTAGTACCTCCCATACACACTAATATCCTCATTCATACAAACAAACACATTCATACAACACAACACGCACACACTGTTGCTTTCTTCGTCCGTGCAGTCACTGAGGGGCCAGCTGATCAGCGCTGTGGCTTGCCTCAGCATTATGTTCTGTGCTGCATGTATTAATCTTTGTATACTTCTGTATTGTGTTCTATATTCTGGTGTTTACAGTGATAAATAAACGTTTTCAATTTCAATTTCAAAAAATATAAATGTGTGAGCTGCAAAAACTTACTTTGTCTTCTCTTGAACATGATCTTAATTCCAGTACATCGCTTAATTAGTTAACCCCGTATTTCGCCACGTGCCCATAACTCTTCCAGCACTTAAGGCGGTGATATAAATTTGTCTCATCAAAGCTCTGGTGGTACCATTCAATATAATGCGTTTCTTTTGTCGCTGCCCCATTCAGTGCTTCAAGAGTTTAATGAATACCAAAATAGAATCCGTTTTATGAATGAACTGTTTACATTTTAATGTCACTGAGGGTCGGCATTAAACTCGCTATTAATATATTTTTAAATGTTTCTGTTACTAGCTCTCTGATAAAGAGGCTTGTCCTAAATTTTGCTTCAACTCTGCACGTTGTGCTTATTTTGTAATTAAGAAAGAAAGAAAGATAACACATTTATTCAACATTGCATTATACATGATTAGACTTAAAAAGACTTAACATTAAAAACAACACAATGTTAAAAGGACACTTGCTCAGCATGTGCTGCGGTCCGACCGGTACGGCAGAACACGCACAGCGCTGGTTTCCAGCTGTGCCAGAGCGAAGGCATCGCGGGCGAAACAGCAGGTCAGGGACGAAACCAAAATTATATGAAAAGTACAAATAATGTATGTTTGTATGTAAGTATGTCAAACAATTTTTGTATTTGAAATTGTAAGTTACTGAAATTAATAAGTAGATACATAAATATATAAAACTTATTAAGTATAAATAAGTTACAAGTTATATTAGTTATAATTATAATAACTTAGTTTGCAGTGCCCTTGCAGGGATCATGTGCGATTCTAAAAATATTGTTCCTAACATCTATGTATTAGGTACCTACCACATGAAGCAATAAAAACTTTGAGTATGTGCTGATAACAGTCAACTTAAAATCACGAGAAACTGTTAGGCCTGGCCTAGATGAGCCGGTTCCAACGCCGGTTCGGTTCGCTGCAGCCAATCACGAGGCCGTGCAGTGGGGTGAGGGCGGAACGCTTGTGATTGGCTGCGGCGAACTGAACCGGCGCATGTATTCCAGGTCTAAAGCTTACGAGTATCTGTAAAGGGAGAATCGGAATTTAAAATAAAAGTAATTGCACAAATATTTATTTCGCCACTTACACAAAAATACAATATAATGAAAGTTACACGCAACGCTACATGAAACAAAATCACAGATACACACGTTCATTTCAACGACTCGAATTCACTACGACTTGACCAGTTAACAGAGAAACCTACCATTTGAACGGTAGATATTGCGGTTGAAATGACAATGGGATTTTTGTCCCAAGATTTAACACACTGGGTGATATTGAAGCTCTAGTAAAGTTATTCGAATTTTTATATGGCGACAAAGTTGTAGCTGGAAACTGGACAGAGGTAGACATTTTCTGTTAACATCAGAGAATATTGACGAAGTGCTCATAGATTTAAATATACAGAGCAGACGACCCCGACGGCGAGCATGCGTGAAACGATGAATGACTGTAGAGGAAGCAAGAGAGTCGTGCCAATACAGAGATTCATGGCGCTCCATTCTCTCTTTGCCCCGCAAGGGACATAGGGTGAAGTTATGTATGCAACAGAAACAGATCCAATTCAAGGAAGGTTGCAGGCGATTGATGGCTGGATGAGATAGCGGAAGACCGAGTTATGAGGCGGGCCTTGTGAGAGACATAAATGTCGAGAAGTGGATGAAATCAATTGTTACAGGGCTACAGGAAGACAGGAATAATGTCGGATGACGTGAAAGCCATGGAAGCTGGCGACCCCGCACCCTTTCCCTCCCATATCGCGAAGCTAACTAAAGTGTCTCAGTGAAGCGGTAGGCCTAGCTAGAGGTAGATATGACCAGCATCATAGGGAAAGCTAGGTACTGTCATTTAGGAAATTATTTTGAGTATGTTCTGAGATAAGTGTTTTCTAATACGAGGGGAAATATTTCTCCTAAACTCTGTTGTTTGTGAGAGCAAGAGCAAGATCGATGTTTATACTTTGTTAACTCGTCAAGCCCTAGGCTAATAATTATACATTTTAAGCGAGAGTATATTGATAAAAATATAAATCACAGTTTTAGTAATGTTGAAAATTTATCACAAACTAAATACAACAATAATTAAAGAAATAGAAAAATAGTGCCAATTTCGACTTGACTAAAGCCTTTGACAATGTGAGTCGTCTATTACTCGTTAATTTAAGGTTATAAAAAATATTGTAGACGAATTAATAACTACGTTCCACTTTTATCACAGTGTTCCTAAGTTTTTAATACTTAATTAAGTTTAATGTTACTTGGTTACATTTTTACAATATGGAGTCCCACAAGGCACTCACCTAGCACTCCTTCTCTAATTGATTTATGCACAGACACTTGTCTACTGGACCCCTAGGACAAAATAATAGACCATAGCCAATTTTACTTGAAAAACTGTTCTCAACAATACCTTAACTGAACACTTGCAATATAAAATGCAACTTGTAAGGTATGAAAAAAACGTGTTATTGCGAATGATAAAAAAAGGTATCGCAATTATAATTTCTCTGAACAGCTTTGTAATCAGAAGGCAAAGGTGTATTGTTTCATACTTTATACGCGGTAAAGCTAAGAAAACAAAAAATTTAGGTGGCCATTATGGAAAACTATTTTGCCTCCAGTAAAGTCTTTAAGATGTGGAATGCGACTTTACACTTCTCTAGACCAATTAAAATACTAGCATTAGTCAAATTAATAAGATTCCCATGGAAAATGGGAATCTAGTCAGTCAAATACATTATTTAAATACTAAGTTAATACAATTTTATATATTAAGTTTTTTTAATATTGTGATGCCGTTTTTATAAATAAATTATACAAAATAATGATGCTTCACAAACACAGTTTATAAACATGGTCCATAAAGAATAAATACAAAAAATATCTAATAACGTCTTTGAATAATTGAATGACAATAATTTGTATAGAAGAACAAGTAGTTTAGAAACCCTAACAATATAAACGGAAAATGTGGCCTTCCAAAAACATTTTGATGAAAAGATAGCATAATAAATTCCAAACAGCCAAAATACATAGGTAACTAAAGACTACAAATTCTTTCAAATTGATTCTTATACCCTGAACTACCATTAAAACCCTACTTAGGCCAATTTCTTAGTTTTTGTTATTATAATTGTATAGACAACAATTTACCAAAGCTAATGGAATTACTGAATGTACCTTGGCTAAAGTAAATCGATACAATTTGATATCTCTAAACATGAAAAAATAAGACAAAAACCTTTGTATTATTTTTTATAAATGGATTCGGCAAACAAGCAGACAGTCCATCTGATGGTAAGTGGTCACCATCGCTTATAAACACCAGCAATATTAAAGACATCACTAATGCGCTGCCGACAGTGAGAGATTATAAGTAATTTGGGACTTGGTATTTTCCCTACCTGTGTGCAAACATTCGTCTATATTTCTTCTTCAAGCTATAATCATTTCTGTTTCTTCAGAAAGCGCTATTTTTTACTCGAAGTCTTCCTTACCCTTGTCTGTTTAATCACCTGCACCAGTTTTACCTTCTGAGCTTCTGGACTCTCGAGGTATTCTTCTAACATCTGTAACCAAATGTCTACTGTAGTCTGTTTCTTTAACACTTTCCTTTTTAATAAGGGTTTCTCCTTCTAATGAATATGTACCTATAACTAAAGCTTTAACGGAGTGATATGGCGTGTCTTTTAATGTAATATTAAATTTAAAGTTACCCTGAACAGTTCGTTTTTCAACGACAGTCAGTATATGCCAAAAGGTGTTGCTTACCATTTTTTTACATTACATGACATACATTTGATATACGTGTGACCTTATTATTAATGAATTCTGGATGAATTTGCATGTAAATGCAAATATAAACGACTTTTAATAGGGAAAAAAGGGAAAACCAAAACCACGGGAACCCACAGCACGTGACTGAAGCTACTTGTATTTTAATGACATTAATAATGAATTTTACGCACCTATCATTTTAATTATCTCTATATAAGTAAGGCGTCATTATTCTCTAAAAGACATCAGTGCCAGAACATCTGCTAAAAGTTTTCTTCTAAACTAATTCCACTCATAAAGGACAGAAAACAGCTGCGCCTGTAGCCCCTGCAGTTTCAGCGATATCATCAAATATTCAGACAAATTGATTTTACGACGTTACTACGTACTCTAGGAGATAAACGTGTTGGGGGAAAACTTAGTAATTTTCGAAATTATGTGCTGAAAAATGAAAGATTGTATTAACGTCTATCAAGATGTAACAATTTGAATGTAAAAAGTTATCTCGCAACTCTTTAAGCATATGTCAACATGTTGAAACATCACTATTCATAATTTGATACTTGAATAATGTATCATCATTTAAATGTATTGTTATCTTTTACGTAAAATCAGGATGTCTGTCATTAGAAGTCCTTAATCGGCGACAAAAATCAAAATCTAAAAGAAGATATACAAAGATTTGTAAATGGATACCTAATGGCAAAATCGGGATGTCATTGGGCCATTGGTCGCCCATTAATCGGCGGTGAAAATCACAACACAAAAGAAGCTATACAAAGATTTGGAGATGAATACAAAATGGCACATACCTCCATACTAAGTTCAGAAGCGATCGCAGCAGCTGCAGACGGCCGTTCAGCTAACGCCACCAAGGTCGGCAGTAACGCATGACAGTGAGGTTTGGAGACCAGCCAGTTGGCTGGCAACGTGCAGAGAGTCTTGATCACGCTCCAGCCGTCGCAGATTGTCTCCTGTGCGGAGAATGAAGAATGAGAATGAAGATAATAAAATTAATAAATCATAAAAAAAACTGTAATTATCTAGTACAAATAAATAGAAAACGGGTGAAAAAAAAATCCGCGAGCGGGATTTGAACCTGTGTGGCACTGTTCTAACCAACTGAGCTATCGCGGCTTACCCCGCTGGCTTCAAAAATCAGTCAACCCTTTCTGCGTGTAACGTCAGTAAAGGCGACGACGTGAGGCGTGACTGCAAGGTCGTAGGTTCAAATCCCGCTCGCAGATTTTTTTTCCACCCTTTTTCTTATTTGAATATGCCTAGCATGGCTAATTGCTTAATAAATAAAAATTAATTTATCTAGTTATTAAAATTTATTATTATTTTTATACAAATAAAAGTAGATCCATTGCTTGAATTTAAATTAAAAATTACATAAGGCATGCAAAATGAAGCAAGACATAAGATTGATTAGATGGACTATATCATGATGTGTGTTTGATGTGTAAGTTATAGATTCACTTTAATTACAGTGAATCTCGGAACTTCGGTTAGCACGAGTACGAGTACTATAGATAGGAAATTCGGCACCAGAATTTTGTTGTTTTGTAAAAGACAATGCTACTGTTAAAAGATTTTTTTAAAACAGTAGACTTTTTTTAAATCACACTAAGTAAATTATTTTAATGGATATAGTATGTCCGACATAATAATCGTTACAATTCACTTTCACCCACTTGAAAGTTAACAGACAAAGCATTTGACAAAAACAAACACCTTAATTATGCAACATAGACAAATTTCCGTTTGAAAACATTAATTTCTTCCTCTTACATTGTCTCCAATAATGTATTTAGCAACGACATTGTGAGGAGAAACAAGTTTCCCACGAGCACAGGTGTGCGGCAGGGCGCAGTTGCTCAAGGAAGCGTTCTGGGCCCGTTATTGTTCAATGTGCTCACTTTGCAGACTGGCCATTACTATGAATAATTTACAAGTTTTTGTTGGACAGGGTGTCTTAGACGTTAATTAAATATACAGTATGAAACAATATGCTTGTATAGGTTTCTTGCAAACTCAATATTCATAACTAAACTGAACTCAGCTGATGGAGATCCAAATTGTATTTAAAGCCAAAAAAGTATTTGCGAATTTAAAAAAGTAACAGTTGTTAAATTATCGATAGATACTGGGTCGCCTTTGAAGTGATAAATACAATAGTTTTGTTACACCCTGTATTATTGCCAAGAACCTTTTGTCTTCAAGACAGAAGTTAACGATAAAACAATATATAATAAATTACATACGAAGATAACGTATATCCGCCGCATAATTGAAAACCACAATAAAACAATAATTACCAATTACATGCTAATTAACATGTAAACAGCTTTAACAGAACTCCAGTAAATATTATCAGCAAAATAATAACACCAGAAGAAGTAATTCTATACAAGAAACAAAACAAACTGATTGTCTGTCTAATTCACTTTAGACGCGGATTTAAATATTTAATAGAGAATTAATTTTGTCGAGGGTACTTTAAATGTCTGATAAAAATTGGACAAGTGGTTTCCAAAATCTTAGAGTAAGTATCTTTGATATCAGATGGGATTTCTGGAAGGGTAATGTGCTTCGAGTTTGAGCTCAAATGTTTAAGACCATGGAGACCTTCCCAAATCTGGAACCTTGAGAACCTGATGATGATCTGGACAAAGGGGAACTCCACAATCCGGCTCGAAGGACCATTTAATGTACGGTTTTGTACATTAGAACAGATGTTGTAGTTATAGTTGCGTTGCTGCTGCGGATGATGTTGTTAGAGTTGGAAGTCGCTCCGCAGATTGTTATGGTACATTGAGTAATAAGTTCAGGTGCAAAGAGTTGTAGATAGTTCAAGTTAGTTGTTGAGAGCGCAGCGGGGAAAGATCACTTTAAAGTAATGTATAATGAAATAACAATTATAACAATTACTATCGGTGGCGACTTCTCTCTGTCAGTTCTTACTGCACTCTCATTAAAAATGTTTAAAATTAGTTACACGAGTCGCGGCTAAAGTAGGTTGTTGACTAAGCAATATAAAAATGTACGTGTGTGAAGCGTACAAAGGTGTTTCTTAAATTTTTAATTTAATGTTAGTAGTTTTTTTGTTCTTTAACGCCTGACGATTATAAAACCAATTAACTAATACGTTTCTTTCCAACCCTAAAGAAGCTAATATAAATGCAAATGCCATAGCGAATTATCTAAAAGAATAACACGTGTTAGCCACAGGTGTCCGACCGAAGAGGCACCCGCATGAGAAAAGCAACGGTCAATACATTGTGAGAATTGATACGGTCTAGGGAATAACTCATGCATTTCAACGTAAAGAAAGTGTGAATTTGAAGTTTAAGGTAGCATCTTAATAATCTTTATTATGTGTGTCCAACGCATAAAACAAAACTAAATTACAGAAAACATGTTCAGTACATTTCTTTTTCTCTATTTTTCGCCATACCGTACACACGATGGCTATTTACAATTATTGGAATTGGTTTATAAAATACAATAGCACCACCCCAACTCTCCCCGTAGGTGTCGTACGAGGCGACTAAGGGTCTTAGTGGATACTATTCTACACCTAGTAGACGGCGATAGGCTGTCCACCTACCACGTTTGTCCATTAAATCTTACGGCGAAAAGTGGGAACTACCTAGGTATGATGAAGGTGGTTCCTCTGTCTACTCCCTTGGGGATTATGGACGTGAGAAATATACTATACAGAAATATGTAGAAATAAAATTAAGTCGAAAACCAGTTATGCCGTATACCGTTTGTATTGTACAGTGAGCAACACATCAGGCTATAACGACGACTCACAGTCGTTAAAACTAGATGATAGCGCGTTATCAGCTTCAGCGATCACAGGAGTAGGTGATGAAAAAGCCTCAATAACTCCCTGATTTCCTTCTTCCTGTGTTCCACCTTCTACAGTTTCAGTTTTTTCAGAACTGACATTCAATGTCTGGTCAGACTGTATCTCAGATATAACAGCTTCACTTGGACCTTCATTCAATGTCATGTGTATAATCTGTATATTTGATGATAAATTATAAATAATTAATAACTCTTTAGTAATTTTGTCGCTGTAACTTTCTTGCGAAAGGGTTCCATTGAGTAGAGCTTGACACTGTGCAGTGTGATCGCTGTGGAAACTGTTACCACCTTGTAGAAAATATAATATCTTGTAGAATATACCTGTAACTGAGGGTTGTTGACGACGACGAAGCCCACCAGGACAATGAGATCCACCACCATCGCCTCGGACAGCGTCTGCTCGAGCCGCTCGCTGTTCGTGCCTGTTTTAAACGTATGCTTTGAAACCACAGAAATCGGACCACAAACCAAGATCTTAGTAATTTGTTCAAATACTTTATTTTTTTTATTATTTTATACTTTATATTTTACTTTTTTACTTAATAATTTATATGTTTTTTTACTTTATATGCTCTTCTCTAGAACAATGACGCACTTACAGCGAGCCACGGAATAGGAGATAATCCTGTAATGTTTGACCACTAGAGGCGCCACTAGCACAATGGTACGTAGCCTATCAAGATGTAGATACGTTCCTTTCCACCAAATCTTGTTTTTACCCTTCAGACTCGCGCCACGCTGCTGTTTTAACAGATTTTTTAGGTCTGCTATTTCGAAATGGCCATATAATGGCCATTGCCTTTCACTCAGTGGCCTCCTTAAACAATAAAAAAATATCCAACTTACGAGTATTGGTTCTTGGAGCCTCCTTATCACTGGGTGCGTGTTGGGACAGCAGCCGGGCCACTGCTGCTCGGAATTCTAGGGGCCAGCCGCCTTCGCCGAAAGCCTCCTGTTAAAGATAATTTAATTTAATTAATTTATTAGTAAAAAATGCAACATAACAGAAAAGAATACACTGAAAGAAAATCTTGTTTACTTCAAACAAGAACTTGTTTCAATACTATCATATAAAGACGTCTTGTTAACTTCAACCAAGAAATTGTTCACTTGAACCAAGATCTTAGTCGTATCTAACAAGTAGTTTTTTCAAATAAATAATAATTACTATATATGCTCTAAATCAAACAAGACTTCTTTCAGTGTAGGTTATTGTAGTATAGTATAGTAGTGTGTAGTGTAGTATAGTAGTGAAGGTATTTTTAATAATACTTGTTTTTGGCCGGGCCAAAAAAAAAGTATTATTAAAAATAAATTGAAACTTCATTGACATAACATAATGCATTGTTACCTTTTGCTCACTCATTTTATTTAGTTTAATATAACATATGAAATTGTAATCGTTTATTTAGCGCTGTAAACACCAGAATACAGAATACAGAAGTATACAAAGTTTAATACATGCAGCGCAGAACATCTGGTGCGGTACAGTGCCAAAAAGGGTACACCAGCTCAGCATAATGCTGAGGCAAGCCACAGCGCTGATTTTCAGCTGGCCCCTCAGTGACTGCTTAAGTTCCTACTGGTGTATGTACTATGGATACTTTGTCATCTTACCGCACAAATAAACTTATTCTTTTGTAACTTATTCTTTTGTACTATTTGGACACGGTGTCTTATATTTGTCAAGAAAAACACTGCATTAGGTATAATTGTTGATCCATCACTGTAAAGAAAACCAACATCTTCCCTAGACCGATCAAATAAAACATTCATAAAGACATCCCACCCATCTTTGAAACTGCAATGCAAATAATAATAAAATAGTGCAGCCCGCAAGTGAAACAGCACACCGGGGCGGCTGCGATCCCCTGGGTGCGGGTTCGAGTCCCGACGAGGCTAAACTTTGATGTCTGTATACGGGCCCCGATCTGTGGCATTAATAATTGCACACCCAAGGGACCGTGGATAGGGTTGTCACTAATCGAATTAAAGAAATAAGTATACCACTTTTATTATTTACCACTAAACCCACATTTGACCTCAATCTCATCTGATGGTAAGCGACGATGTGGTCGAGGAGCATGCAGGTTTAGAATTTTTTTTGTGTATAAGGAGAGCAGACGAGCAAACGGTCCATCTGATGGTAACTGGTCACCGTTGCACTTAGACATCTCACCTTACTATGGTTATTAAAGGATCTTCGATGCGCTGCTAACCTTGAGGACTATAGGACAGCGGTAATTACGCTGGCTATCTGAGGCTCGGACTACACGACGGTTCCTAGGCCGGTTCCAGTATCGGTCGGTTCCATGGAACCGGTGCTTCATATAAACTCAATCAAAAATGCGTTGTCGACTACACGTACAACGGTTCCACTTGGAACCGGCCAGCGCGGTTCCTGAACCGAGTGCGCGGGGCTTGAGCGCAACGCATGAGTTTGAATGCTGTCGACTACATGGCCGGTACCGGTTCCTGAACCGAACCGTCTCTGAAACCGTCGTCGTGTAGTACGAGCCTTACGCTTCAAACAGGAACACAGCAATACAAGCATGGCCGCTTTGCGGCAGAAATAGATAAAAGGGTATTACCACCCCAAGCTGACTCTGCACAGAGTCAAACCACAATTAAAACAAGCTAATTTAAAAGAGTGTGAAAGTGGCTATACATTTTTTTTGAAATACACCCTATGTAGATTGCTTGCTAGAGAAGTTTTATATGGAAAACGCGTCAGCCAGTTGGCGCATGCGATATGAGCGTTTTCCCACGCATTGAAAAGTCAAATGTATGGAATTATAATGTGCCTTTGCCGAAACCCTTTGGCTCGCTGTCAGTGCTCACATCATCATTATAGAGGAGAGGCTGGCAACCCTAGCCCAACGGGTGTTTGTTTAGTGTTTGCGCGGGCAATAGATAATAAACACAATTATAAGTTTATTAGCTCGCCGCAGCTGATGCGGCCGAATTCAATAGTTTTTTGGGGGAGTGAAAATTACCCATGATTGATTATTTACTCTTGTTTGCGATTTGACATGCTCGTGGTTGTTTAAAATTGATATAGGTAGTTACTATAATTATAAAACCAAAGAAAAAAAAAGAATCGCCCTAGGGGGCAACACTATACCTTGTTCATTTTGTGATATCCTTAGAAGTTTGTTTGACGTATCATATAGGGATGTCTATTCGGTGCTCGAATCATTACCGACTCGATTCTTTTAAAAATAGATAAACTATTTCAATTAATTAATTTACATTCCATAAGCATAATTCTCAAGTCCATAATTCCCGAGTGGGTAGACAGAGGAACCATCTTCATCATATGTAGTTTCCACTTTACGTCGTAAGATTTGGTGGACAAACGTGATAGGTGGCGAGCCTAATACCGTCTACTGGGTAGAATAGTATCCACTAAGACCCCGATATCCAAAGTCGCCCTTTTATTTTTCATCATCACGATTACAAGAAATCGATTGGAGATTTTTTACAATAATTGTCGATTTGAATGAGTCAATCTCTAGAGGATTCGACGTTAGTATGTAACTGCGCAGTTATTGAATAAAATATAGTATTAATCTTATTTCAAACAATATACATGAAATAATCTATAAATAGATAATAATTTGAATATAAAAACAGCTTTTTTATGCTGTTTTATGTATAAAATATATATATAGCCGTTTCGGTAGCAAAATTTTAAATATTTTTTATGACATTCGCCAAACCCTACAAATTTACGTTGTATGGGATCTATCTAAAGGATCATCCCAAAATGAAAACAAGGTATAGTCCGATTTCTTTGGATAAATCATACAAATACAAAAGGCAAAACAAGTTTTTACCTATACCTTTCCAGACACAAATATGTCTTCCAGACTATGTTTTAATTAGAAAAATAAAAACGATTGTACTCGTAAAGATCGCGACCAACATCTAGATCGCGCGTACTACTCGAGCTTAGAATTTTTTTCAATGGACCACCTGTAACTTTTGTACAACAGTGTTTATAGAAAAGCAAGTACTTACTCTTCATATTGGCTTAGTAAATTGAAAACGTTTATTTAGCGCTGTAAACATCAGAATATAGAACACAATACAGAAGTATACAAAGATTAATACATGCAGCACAAAACATCCGGTGCGGTACAGTGCCAAAAAGGGTACACCAGCTCAGCATAATGCTGAGGCAAGCCACAGCGCTGATTTTCAGCTGGCCCCTCAGTGACTGCACGGACGAAGAAAGCAACAGTGTGTGCGTGTTGTAAGTACGTAAGTAAGTACTGACTCTTAAACACTGCCGGAAGACATCGACGACGAAGCGAAGATATTTGACGACAGACTTTACATGGAAGGTGGTCGCTAGCAGGCGAACCCTGAAGGGGTCCTACCACCAGCAAGTTACTCGCCTCGTACGACATGTTTATCCAGTAGCAGTAGGGACTTTTCTAAATAGGTCATCATCATCAGCCTATTAATGTCCCCACTATTGGGGCACAGGCCTCCCCTAGCACAAGGGGGTATGGGCTATAATCCACCGAACGGACCCAGTGCTTGGTGGATTTCACACGCCTTCGGAACCTTTTAATTTCCTCAGACATGCAGGTTTTCTCACGATGTTTTCCTTCACCGTTAGAGCAGTCGATAAATGTACATAAGCCTTCGAAAAAGTCCGAAAAACTCATTGCATGGTTTCGAACCCGGCATGGGAGTCCGACGTCCTAGCCTCTTGTGGCTAGGCACCGACGCACTCTTTTACTTTCTAAATAGGTAAATATCAACTACTGGGAAAATAAGACTACTGGGTAGGAATAGGCGATATTATTACAATCCGTCTCATACACGGAAGAAATCTAGAAAATCTAAAAAAAAACGAAAAACATAATTTTTATATGGGTTCGGTTGGTACCGTTTCAAAATCACTAGTCCAAAGGCGTAAAGGCACTCACGCGAGATCAAACCTCAGCCAAGGCACGGACCCTGAGTGACCCCACTAACGCAATCTCCACCGCGTTGCGTGACCTGATGCCATTACGGAGATTCCGAACTGATTTACTTCGAAGTTTCTAACCGACATCCCTTCAGTAGGCTTCCGCCTTCTACTCGGTTCGTTGACTTCGCGAAGTTTCGGATGGTTTCGTGATGGTCAATCTAACAAACGAGTACAGTGGGCAACACGTTATACCCTTTAGAACTCTGTCGCTTTAACTTTTTTGACAGATTCGTACGAATATCAAGGAATCATAAATCAATCAATCAATCAATCATTTATTCGTGAACATAGGTAATAATAAGTAAGTATACAGTTTAATGAGTTGGTATCACTATGCTCCGTCGTTTGACATACAAATATTTTCAATTAAATTAAACAGTTGACTAGTAGTAGTAGTATTAATAGTAAGTAATAGTAGTCGTAGTATTAATTCACTAAACACTGATTATGGACATACACATAGATGGGACATAAGGTTAACAAAAACTTATTGCGACAAGATTCCACATAGCTTTGTCTTTCACAGTACACATGTACAGTCCGTGATATCTTAGAAGGAAATTCGTGTATCGGGTAAAATCGGTCTCTTGTCTCTCTCTTAATCAATACCCGAAGTCTCAAGACCCAAAACCCTTTCTAAAAACTCACGTAGTGTACGAAATACTTTATCTTTATCTAGACAACAAATACAAATATACTTTATTGCACCCCCGGGACAAAAACAAAACATACAACATAAAGAGAGGTACAAACATAATGTGCAGAAGGCGGCCTTGTCGCTTTAAGCGATATCATCCAAGCAAGATGATGGAAAAATCATAAGATACATAATATACGGGTGCAAAAGGCGTAAGAAATACATACTACCCTCAAATAAATAAATAACAATAATTTAAAAAAAAAATATTACGTAATAACGTTGTCTGCCTCTCCATGGCACACGAAGAAAGGCATATCAACTATGGATTGCACGATGTTCTCTTCACCGCACAAGTATACGTCATCATACGGGTGTTACGTTTAATGACGTACCCTTGTGCGGTGACGTGAACATCGTTCAATCTGTAGTTGATATGCCTTTCTTTTAATGCCATGTGGCTCTCAAAATAGGTTTAACCTATGTCTTGAGAACAAAAGAGAATGTGGCTAAGATTTTTAGCAGCGACTCATTTGAAATACACAAAAAAGTTTAGTTATACATAAAAAAAAAAAAATATCCGCCTTGAGAACCAGGACACACATTTACTCTGAGACCCACCGTGCGTCGGAAAGCACGTTAAACAATCGGTCCCGGTTGTTATCACTCGACAGCGGTCGTTAAAGCGGCCTGACCTACTGTGACCACTAGGTAATCACACGACAAGAAGAATACAAACCCTTTCTGTAGTAATCATCATCAGCCTATTAATGTCCCCACTGTTGTTACATCTAGATTATCGTCGCTTGGTTTCCGCCTCCGACCACGACAGGCTGAAGCAGAATATCAGCGCCATGCTCTAGACTACTCTAGAGTATGGCATTATGCTGAGCTGAGACCTATTTGGTGCTGCAGCATGTACGCCGTGCATAATTATTAATTTAGTTTAAGAATATATTGTATAGTATATATGTATACATTTATATATTATTGTATAACATATAAGTGGAATTGTGTGTGTGCTGCAGACAGCAAATAAACGTTTTTCTATTCAATTCTATTCTTTTCTGTTGGGGCCATGATCCACCGAGCGGGCCCAGTGCTTATTGGTGGATTTCACACACCTTCGGAAACCTTTCATTTCCTCAGACATGCAGGTTTCCTCAAGATGTAATCCTTCACCGTTGGAACAGTCGGTAAATGTACGTAAGTCTTCGAAAAAAACCCGAAAAACTCATTGGTTTGGTTGGCAGTTTCGAATCCGCGACGGGAGTCCGGCGTCCTAGCCACTAGGCCACGGACGCTTCAGTAGTAATACCGTAGCCTATGAAGTAAGATAAAAAAGGAAAACAAACAAAGCAAATAATCAAGACCAAAAGTCGATACTACACCGCCACTCAACGCAACGACCCGCAGCCGGCCGTGCGTCCCTAATGGCCGCTCCCGCAGGACCGAAATCGATACTTAGGCCGGGCCGCTAATGGATTGGGCGGCGGTGTAATGAACGCTTTGATTCGCCAATTGAAATGGGGAGACGCTTTTCTGAAAACGACTAATAATGATTGTAAGCCGCCTGTAAAGGAAATCAGAAAAGGTATGAATGTACAGTGGACAACACGTCAGGCCAGGATATACCCTTTGGTACACTGTCGCTTTTACTTATTTGACACGATCATACGTATGTGGGCCGGTCACATCAGTCGCAGAACCGACAACCGCTGGGGGAGACGAGTTCTGGAGTGGAGACCGCGTAGTGTGGGACGCTCCCCTGCTTGATGGAGCGATGATCTGCGCAACGACTGGATGAGAAGATCCGAAGATCGGGCTCAATGGCGCGCCCTGGGAGAGGCCTATGTCCAGCAGTGGACTAGAGTAGGCTGCTGATGATGATGATACGTATGTCATAAATGAGCGTCGGTGGCCTAGTGGTTAGGACGCCGGACTCTAATGCCGTGGTTTCTTGAATCGCACCACTCGTCGGCGGCTCAATTTTCACGTACACTTTCTGGAGCCTTGGGTGTCTACCACGACCCGTTTTACTCGAGCGTTCCACATTTTACAGGTGCGTGGCAGAATCACCTGTAAAATGAGGAACTCTCTTCCACCCGACGTGTTCCCACAGCGCTACGACATGGGATGCTTCAAAAAGAACGTTAAAAAAGTCATCTCCCTCCACGGCCGGCAACACACGTGCAATACCCCTGGTATTGCACGTGTGTTGCCGGCCGTAGAGACACGTGCAATACTCCTAGTATAGCACGTGTCTCTAGGCGACAGTGACTACTTACCATCAGGTGGCCCGTCTGCCTGTTTGCCGTAGCCTATTGATATAAAATACCCAGACATCATTTTCCCATACCCACAATTAACGTATCCAAAGTTCGGATGACCGAGTTTGAATGGTCACAAAGTCACGTGGCACGTCTCCACGATGACCACGGCTCACCTACAGCGTTGACAGCCAGCTCTGACAGCTCGCTTTGACAGCTATTGACAAGCTTGACAATAGGAGATAATCCTGCATTGTTTGTATTGTACCACTAGAGGCGCCACTAGCACAGTTAAAGAAATATTCAAAAATACGATGTACGTGTACGACTTAAAGATGAATTATTGCTTTCAATGACAATAATTTGATAAAATAATGATTATTTTGATTAATATTGGATGACTTTACAAGATATTTGTTTAATAAACTTTAAATTAGCACATAAAGCCAAACATGTAGATACGTACCTTTCCACCAAATTCCTTCAGACTCGCGCCACGATGTTTTAATTTTCTTTTTACGGAGTGTGCTCGTGACTCCATGTACGCATCGGTTTGCGTTTTATGTCCTATTCTTGCTTTTAGTGTATTAGATATTGAAGCACGCATTAGTCATATTAATTCAGAGAATAACAGATTGATAAAGACATTTTGTGGAATGTGTTTTTGTCTTTTGCAAGTACTTATAGCGTTTCAAAATTGATAATAATAAAAATATGATATTAATATTGTAAACATAAATATTTTGTATGCCTTTTAAATAGGCTGAATACTGTGACATGTGCATTACTATAAGACCTGTAAGATTGTGTATTCTGACAAATGATTGATTGATTGAAAGATTGATTCATTACTCTAGACTTGATTGAATTCAGTCAAGTACAAAATGCATTCAGTACCGTTAGTCTGGGATTTACATCCTGTAACAGAAGCCTATTAGTGAAGACCTGTAATTGGCCTTTTATTGTTTGGTTTGGTTTATATTTTACTTTAAGTGCTATTGCTTATCTAATAAAATATAATTAGTTAAAGATTTAGTCGACGAATTAGATAGGTTTCTGTAAGTACTCGTAGATGACTAAATCGTTGAATAATTAGTCTACTAAAACGTTGTCTGCATTCAGTAAAGTGTATAGATAGTAAAACCCCGATTTGTTGAAGCATTCAATTATGAGAGAACGTAAAATAAAATTAAAATAAAACTAAAGGTTTGTAATAATGAGATCTTATAAGAATCCCCAGGCTCCGAAGAACTACAGACAGCAGCCAAAGTAAACACGAAGCAAACAAGTTTCAAAACAAAACAAACAAATTGCGCACTGCCAATAGAGTTGTTTAAAAACGGAAAGTGTATAGGTACAGGGCGATGTCTATCCGCTTGAGAATTGCGGGGGCACGTGTCGTGAGCCCCCTGTGTGTTGAATAAGTGGTTATGGTTAAGCTGGGTCATGGTAACGAAGGCCATGAGTTCGACACCATAATGGACATGACATTATTTATTCTGTGACCGTTCACTCATTCGAAAGGTCTGAATTCGATTCGAGAAAACATTAATGCAGTCATTTAAACGGAGATCGAAACGCTGGCTTGTCGAGCAGACATTTTACGATATAAAGGATTTTTTAGAAACATGACATCTATTGTAATCTAATTTTTAATAAGTAACATTAGTAATATTCTGTGAGAGCTCTTTCGGGTCAATGTCCTCAAAGGTTATATTAATATGGATATGATTTCGGGATCCCGTTTTAAGTTATCGAGCAAATGTTGTAAATTACTTTTATAAACCTCGCCCTTACTCGGCGGATTACGATTTTTTAAAAATTGTGAACTTACGAAGAAGTTAAAACACTACCATAGGTACACTAGCGCCATGAATCTTAAAAAAAAAATATTTCGCCACCAATCTTAAATGTGTATCAAAACAAATATAACGTTAAAAATCTAAATAATATATTTATTCAATCCCGGAAATCCCGGGATTATTGGGCATACTTATCCATATTATGACCGTATGTGGCAAGTCCTACCTACTCCGATCAGTGGTAATATTAATTGAATTGTTACATACGCAACGAAGAGATACGTAGAATGGCTGGTCCGAATGAATGTGTTACCAATAAGATGAAAAAAGGCATGCTCCGTTGGTTCGGGCATGAAGAAAGAATGAGTGGTGAACGAATGACGAAACAGGTAAGTATACGAAGCGAAGGTAAGTGAAAGGAGAAGCCGGGGTCACCCTAGATATAGATGATAGAGTACCCTTAATTAGGCGACCCCCTGTAGAGGAAGCAAGAGAGGCATGCCGAAACAGAGATTCAAGGCACTCCATCCTCTCTGCCTACCCAAGGGGCATAGCGTGAAGTATACGTATGTAATCATCAATTTATTTCGTTATACAAGACAACCAAATTCCGTTGAACAACAAATTACCTTCCCACATAAGAAGCATCCAGAAAATATTAAAGTAAACACAGTCCCCTACATCGTTAACTGCGCAGCGCCGGGAGTACGCCGCAGTATGCGAATTGTGTGAACAGAGGGTGTTATCATAGAGAATTACGAGCCACGTGCTCCGTTGGATTACAGTAATCACTTAGAGCTGGATCACAAACGTGGACGCGAATTTGTTAACTGCAATTTGTTTAAGAATGTGGAGGGAACGAATAATTGTCGTGGGAAGACAAGAGACCAGCTACAGTTTACCGTCTTGGAGAAAGAGATGAATGAGGTATCATGAACGGATATTAAAATAGAATTTGAAACGTTTATATAGCACTGTAAACACCAGAATACAGCAAGTATACACGGATATAACACATTCAGCACAAAACGGTACAGTGCCAAAAAGGGTACACCAGCTCAAGCCACAGCGCTGATCAGCTGGCCCCTCAGAGACTAGACGGACGAAGAAAGCAACAGTGTGTGCGTGTTGTTTTTAAGAATGAGGATATTAGTGTGTATGTGAGGTACTGAGTGTGTGGAAGGGTGATGGATAGAAGGATTATGGTAAAAAAGTTGCACTATATCATGAGAACTAGTCAAAGGCTTTTGATGATGTGGAACACTCTTCATCCCGACGTATTTCCGCTGCGCTACACCATGGGGTGCTTCAAAATGACCGCAAAGAGTCCTATCCTTCCAAGGCCGGCAACGCACAAGCAATGCCTCTGGTATTGCACGTGTCTTAAGGCAACGGTGACCACTTACCATCGGTATCCTGTTTGTCTTAGTCTATTTATAGAAAAAGAACGCGCACGAGAAATAGTAAACAAAGTAAAAACAGTAAACAAACAGACAATGGGATAAAGACTGGTAAAAATGTCGCTAGATCGATCCGTGTACCATAACCATTAGAATAAAACAGAATACACACACATCTAGTAATGTCATTATCATCATCATCAGCAGCCTATTAATGTCCCCACTGTTGGGGCACATGCCGTCCTTGCAAAAGGGGGTACGGGCCATGATCCACCAAGCGGGCCCAATGCTGATGGTGGATTTCACATACCTTCGGAAAATATTCATTTCCGCAGACATGCAGGTTTCCTCACGACGTGTTCCTTCACCGTTAGAGAAGTCTGTAAATATACGTAAGTCTTCGAAAAAATCCGTAAAACTCATTGGTACATGGCATTCAGCATTGCATGGTTTCGAATGGGAGCGCGGCGTCCTAGCCACTAAGTCACCGACGCTCTAAAGTATAGAATATCAATTACTGATAGTTTTTTGAACTGTTGTAATCATAACCAAGTAAACAATAAAAACCTCATTATTGCTTGCTTGCTTAGCGTATGGTTAGTGGCCAACCTATTTGTCAGAGTTGTTCAGGCCGCCCGTAGGTCTCTGACATGGCTTAACGACTGCTGTCGAACGACAACAACCGGGACCGACTGCTTAACGTGCTTTCCGAGGTACCGACCGCGCCAACGTCGCTTAACCTGCACGATCACTTTCGGACCGTGCTCGCAACTATGCTACGAGCTCCTCTATGAAAAACCTCATTATTTATCATGTGATTAGATAAAAGATACAAATTAATGCAGATGTCGATGAACCTAAAGAAAAAATAACAACAAAAGGTAAGAACGCTAGAGCGAAACAGATATACCACTTATGTAATGAACGCAAATCGCTGAAGTGGTCGGCACTGAACCATATTGCCAAGAAAATCAATACCAATTTAGCAAACAACTCGAGTACACTTACCGTCAAAGATTTAAATAAAAATAACCAGCAGAAGCAGCAACCGATGCTAGAATTTCAGAAACAGACCACAACAACAATGTAGTATTATTACTGTTTCGCTCTTGCAAATTGCAAAACGGTGTGTGGGAAAGAGAAGGGGGTGTGTATTCTGAAGAGTTTGCTACCGTCGGCCGTTGGGGCGAACAAACAGATCGGGCCGTGGTAATATATTTGCGGTGGGCTGTGCAAATGTACTGTTGGGTAGAGATGGGGAACTGGTGCAACGGTGGAAAAAATTATTGGTTGGAACTAGTACGATGTATTCTTGTTTGTTTGTCACATGGGATATTAATGGAGGATTATTTTTCAAGACGGTTACTATCTAAGACGTTGAACATATCTTTAAATCATGGGTTAATAATAGGAATTACTGTACAAATGTAACGAAAAGAAATGATGTCCACAAAAAACTAATGTGGGAATATTATCTAGATTTTGGGCAATAGAAACCAAATGTAATGAAAATAAATAATAAGCATAACATAACAGCAGCTAGTAGCGTTAAGAAAATTTAAATTTGAAGTTGTGTACAAACCTATTATAACATAATGTACATTCCTATTAAACATGCCTTATGTAGCAGCCGTATCTTTATTTTTATTTTGACAATGCCCTTTTACAGCAACTAGTAGCGTGTAAGTAATAATTTAAATGTTATAATATAATAGATGCTAAACTGAGACTCTATAAGACCTACATCCGGTCCAGACTCACATACGCGGCACCCGCGTGGTTTCCATTTATCTCAGCCACTAATAAAAAGAGGCTGAGCCCGTTTAATACAACGGCACCAAACACCGGGGATGTGGTGACACCCCGAGCTTCTGTCCGGGCACGAGGTTCGCCTCCAGGCCCGCATCCTCTCCCCCCTTCAAGGTTCGAGTGGACGACCCATTTGATATAATATAACGGATAATAATTGTTCCATGACGTATCATCGTAACTTTGTTATCAAAAGATAAATAAAAAAACTAAACTAAACTAATTACTCACGTCCATATTCCCCGAGGGGGTAGAAAAGAAATGATGTCCACAAAAACGGATCAGGCCACATTCCTAGATTTTGGGCAGTCTTTGGACACCTACATGATTGACTGATCTAGTCAGAGTTATTGAGTGATTGATCAATCTATCAATCTAAAAAAAAAGTAAAAACTTATAAAAATATCTAAGTCTACACTTTTATTTGCATTTTTTTCCATTGATATCGACAATTTCTAACAGTTAACATCAAACATCACTGAATTTCAAAGTAGGCATGACGATGTTCAGATAACAAGGCCTGTTTCCGTCGATTTTAAATTGATCGCCCCGACCCGTGCAGAATAACTTTGTTACTCGAATCACGACAAATTAGTTTACTTTTGACTATCTACGCATCTCTCTTGGAAAATGCGCAGTGCCAAAGGAAATTTACTGCGTACAATTGAGAAGTTATTTCTTTTTTATGTATTTCATCATCATCAGCAGCTTATTAATGTCCCTACTTTTGGGGCACAGGCCTGCCTTTCCACAGGGAGGTGGCACATCTACTCTGAGACCACCGTGCCTCGGAGAGCACGTTAAACAGTCGGTCCAGGTTGTTGTCGCTCTACAGCGGTCGTTAGAGCGGCCTGAACTACTCTGACCACTAGGTAATCACACGACAAGAATAATACAAATCTTTTCTGTAGTAATCATCATCAGCCTATTAATGTCCCCACTGTTGTGGCACAGGCCTCCCTTTGCACAAGGGGATATGGGCCATGATCCACCGAGCGGGCCCAATACTGATTGGTGGATTTCACACGCCATCGGAAATTTTTCATTTCCTCAGACATGCAGGTTTCCTCACGATGTTTTCCTTCACCGTTAGAGCAGTCGGTAAATGTACGTAAGTCTTCGAAAAAATCCGAAACACTCATTGGTACATGGTATTTAGCATTGCGTGGCCACTAGGCCACCGACGCTCTGTGTATTTCATAGTAATGAATATTAAAATACATTGAGAATAGTAGAATTTGACAAAACCGGGCCAAAAAGAATTGGTACTGGTTTTTATTGGACATGTTTTAATTTATTTGGGAAATGTTACTTATTTCGAGTTTCACCATCTCGTACCGCGTGTGACCAGTTCCACGGGACCAGTTGGTGACTAACCCGGAATTTCAAACCAGTTTACAATTTATTTATTTTGGAAACTTGTCTGCAATTACAATCAAGACCGGAAAACATTCTATCATAGACACAAAGCTGATTAATGGCCATCGCATATTATACCAACTAGACGCGAACCCGGCGCGAACTCAGCTCAGAGCAAAGCATTGAAATGTGAGCTTTATATCGTATTACATACAGTAGGTTTCATAATTCAAAAGTAGAAGGTGAAGTAGTCGTCGATGAGTTGTCAAAGTGAGCCACTCGTCGACAACTACAGACGCTACAGACGCCGGCAGGCTGTTTCATAATTCAAAAGTAGAAGGTGAAGTAGTCGTCGATGAGTTGTCAAAGTGAGCCACTCGTCCACAACTACAGACGTTACAGACGCCGGCAGGCTGTTTCATAATTCAAAAGTAGAAGGTGAAGTAGTCGTCGATGAGTTGTCAAAGTGAGCTACTCGTCCACAACTACAGACGTTACAGACGCCGGCAGGCTGTTTCATAATTTAAAAGTAGAAGGTGAAGTAGTCGTCGATGAGTTGTCAAAGTGAGCCACTCGTCGACAACTACAGACGCTACAGACGCCGGCAGGCTGTTTCATAATTCAAAAGTAGAAGGTGAAGTAGTCGTCGATGAGTTGTCAAAGTGAGCCACTCGTCGACAACTACAGACGCTACAGACGCCGGCAGGCTGTTTAATAATTAAAAAGTAGAAGGTGAAGTAATCGTCGATGAGTTGTCAAAGTGAGCCACTCGTCGACAACTACAGACGTTACAGACGCCGGCAGGCTGTTTCATAATTCAAAAGTAGAAGGTGAAGTAGTCGTCGATGAGTTGTCAAAGTGAGCCACTCGTCGACAACTACAGACGCTACAGACGCCGGCAGGCTGTTCAATTCCTTAGCCGTTCGCATAATGAACGAAGAAGCAAATCGCTTCGTACGAGCAGATGGTATATCAACAACATAAGGATGGAACCCCTCCCCGGATTGAGATCAAATGCGGGTTTAACGAAGTTGCAAAAGACGTCCTTTAATTTGAGACTTCCTTAAGTCTCGTGTGATCTCTACCTGTAGTTTATTAATGTATTGAATGAGCACATACCATGGGACAGTACTTAGATTGTCGCAGTTGTTAGTTGGTTAACTTTGTATAAGGACTGGCTGTGTATCAGCGCTGTGTTTACACGCAAGTGTATTCACTCAAGCATCAGCTGAGCCAGGTGCCTGTTGCCAATAGTGTTATGGAGTGAACTAAATATGTATTTTTTGTGCCAATAAAGTATTTTTCTTCTTCTCTGTCTAGAGCTATAGCATAGAAAGGAATAGCATGTATTCTAATGAAGACTTAACATAAGGACGTTTTGACTAATCGTCTTTTATACCTTTGGAAAGTTACTACATTTTTTCAAAATCCCGCAAGTCTCATCGTCACCCAAAACAGCAATCAGTTTAGACCACCTATACCGGTAACTAAACCAATAATGGAAGACAAAGCATCACGTGGACAGACAGGACAAACAGACGGACAAACACGCGGCCAAGAAACGTAAGTCTCAGGAGACGATGGGGCTTCAGACGATGGATGCGGTAAACAATTTGACCTTCAATTGGAACAAGTACTGAATGCTAACAAGCAATAGTGAAGAGGTAAGATATATTTTCGTGACCACTTGTGAAGTTATTTTTTTTCGCGAATTGAGAGCTTTATACTTAAAACTACACATACATAGGTATACAGCCAATTATGAAGATCGACCTATTAATAAAAATTTTTAAACCGAGGTAAGTTTTTTTTAATAAAGGTAGAAGAAAAACATGATAGAACATAATAGATGCGGCAATGATCTTAAAATTTGAGGCATTGGTTTAGTTTTAGATAATCTTAGATAAAACTTTGAAGTGTTTTTTTATATTTCTATCTTTGTCTTTCTGTCTGTTTACCTGTCCTTGTTGCACCTTTCGGGCTTTTTCGAACAGTCCATAGTAGCTTGTATGGCGCTATACCATATATACACCATATACTATGGGCAGAACACATTGGTTAAACAGTTTGGTCTTCAGGCATTGTGGCATTTTTCTGTCCCTCAAGATTTCAACGAGCTTGCCGAATGCTGCTCATCCCAGCTGTATTCTCCTGGAGATCTTTCGCTTGGTGTTCTTTACCAAAAGATAAACATTGTCCAAGATAGATATAGTGATCGACCATCTCTGGTGACCCCACAATAGTTGTGGGGTTTGGGACGCCAGAGACGCCCGACACTACCTTGGTCTTGGACATGTTCATCTTCAAGCCAACTTGTAAAGAAGCCTCATGAAGGTTTTGAAGCATGTCACGGAGATCATCCAGGGATTCAACAAACGGTACTAAGTCATCCGCGAAACGGAGGTGCGACAAATATACTCCATTGATGTTAATTCCTTTGTTATCCCAATCGAGTGTTTTTACGACGTCTTCTAAGACAGCAGTAAATAGTTTAGGTGACAGACAGGCAGGCAGGCAGGAGTTACCGTGGCTCTATTCTTCGCCCGAGACTACAGGGCTGACGGACCAGGTCGCGACGCGACACCGGCGTCTCCGTCTTCGGCGTTCTCCTTCTGAACCATAATTCTAAATAAATCATAAATGAATCTAACCATAAATCTAAAGCCACCTGTCCACTTTCCCAGCTCCACGCTCAGCTACCGCGCACCGCAATGTTTACCGCCTGTTTGTGCTCAACAAACACGCCGCATGGCATGATACTGCCCTTAATTAAGGAGCCAGGGCAAATACTGGGCTGTGTCGTGCGCCGCTAACGAGATGAGAGTCGAATAAATATCGGTTAGGGCTCGGGAATGGGAGGTGATTTGAAGTAAGGGTCTACATAACAATGATGTCATCATTAAAGACCAATGACTGTACAAGGTGTTCTGTGCTGTTCTGCATTTACTTCGACACTGTACCCAGAACATCGAAGTAGTCATTTACCATATTGTGACATTTTTTAATAAACTAAATGCTAAAGGTGCTAAGAAGCAGGGTGACAACGTTCTAGGACAGAGTGCGTGACTCTAATAATGAGTTAGTGTCTGTACTCAATGACAACTTATTTGAGAATGTATTTTTTAAGAGTTGGTTGCACATGCACCGGAGTCCGAATAAAAAATAACGTAATATAGTATAATTTAATAGGTACCTAGTACATTTTTGTTTGTTAAGTTATTTTTACATTTGTATTTATTAATTTGTATGGGTTGCATTTTGCCTGAATTAAACGATTTATTATTATTTATTATAAATGCTTGCTTTCGTCAGTTTTATATTTTCTTGGCTTGGCCAACGTCTGTTACATGTTCATTTCCACTGGTCACAGAAGAGATCTGACCTCCGAGATACAGGAACTTCCTAGTTCGGAGGTCAGCGTTTATTGTTACCTTTTGATCACTAATTTTATTTAGTTTAATATAACATATGCTTAAGTTCTTACTTGTGTATGAACTATGGATACTTTGTCATCTTACAGCACAAATAAGCTTGTTCTTATTCTTAAGTTACCTCTAGTATGCCAAACTCTTTATCCGAGCTGGCAACGTCGCATTTTGATTAATTTAAACTTGACAATCATGACATATGCAAACGAAAAGCTAGTTTGTTATTGTTTTGTTTCAGGTTTTCTTACGTGTACAAATAAAGACCCTTACTCATTGTGTAACTTAATTAAATTTAGTAAAATAAAATTGCAAGTAACTCGAAAACGAAGCGTTTTTTCGGTTGGTGTTTGATAAACCATCTTCCGTGTGGAAAAAGGGGAAAACAGGGGTCGTCCTAAACTGACCTTTTAAGATCAGACTGACAAGTGCTCTTTCATTTTAATATACAGAGCAGACGACCCCAACGGCGAGCATGCGTGACACGACTAATGACTAGAGGAAGCAAGAAAGTAGGAGATAATCCTGCAATGTTTTACAACTAGAGGCGCCACTAGCACAATAGTACGTAGCCTATCAACGTGTAGATACGTTCCTTTCCACCAAATCTTTTTTTTACCCTTCAGACTCGCGCCACGATAATTTAACAGATTTTTTAGATCTGCTATTTTGAAATGGCCATATGATGCCATGATATCATCACAATTTTACTATAGCTTTGAGAAATTAAACTAACCCAAATAACGAGAAATTTGTGATATCTTCAAGTATGACGTTTCGTTTTGCTTTTCTTTTTACGGAGTGTGCTAGTGGCTCCACCTACGCAACGATTTGCGTTTTATGTCATGAGAGAAGCGTGCCAAGTACCCCGCAAGGGACATAGCGTGAAGGTATATATGTATATTCTGCATCACTAACCTGCGCCGCACGAGGGTCGAGCGCGGCCACAGCGCGCAGCAGTCGCGCCGTGCTGGCCGCGCGCCAGCTCGGGGCCAGCTCCTCAGCAAAAAGAGAGCACAGCTCCGCCCGCGCCCCGCAAACTGACGCACCCAACGCGCAGCGGAGGGACTGTGTCGCTGATGTTCGTTCGGAACCCTACATAGAAAGATGAGCTTAGAAGCCAGTTGGTGGCGGTAGAAATTAGAAGCGTCTGAATTCACCATATACTGCAACCACCCAAACAGGAATATGATTTCAACAAAGTGACACTTTAGGTTATGTTAGTGCGTTCATGCTATCATGGCGTGTTCGTCCTATTTTATTGTTTATAAACTGTTTACAGTGGTCATTTATTCGAAAACTTAGTGTATTTCACCTAAAAATCGTCCGTGATAAGTGGACGATACTGGATGAGAAGAGCCGAAGATCGGGCTCAATGGCGCGCCCTGGGAGAGGCCTATGTCCAGCAGTGGACTAGAATAGGCTGCTGCTGATGATGATGATGTGTGAACCCGGCAACCTAACCTCCAATTGCACTTGGAATGCAAGGCACTAAGCATTTTTGATGCATACGACTCTCCCATAATCTCGACGTTGGTAAACCGTTTTTTTTCAAAACAGACGCTAAAACGTTGGGAGTGATTTTCAAGATTCTAACACACACTACACACTAGCAGAGTGTACACTAGCAGAGGCCATATTTAAAGAAAATAATCTACTTTAGGTACTAAAGACTAAAGAACTGCTAAGTATAGAGGCTGCTAGATCCTGAGATCTCAAGTCTAATATAACATCCATACTCACAACGTCGACATCACAAGGCTGGCACAGATCAGCGCAGACGGTCAGCAAGGTATGGATGCTCTCGCGGACCTCGCCCGCGCTCTCCGCCCTCGTGATACAGCCGCAGAGGCAGAGGTAGCTGGAACAATAGAACTGGTTAATACAATACTAGTGAGGAGATTCTTACTGAATTTAGATATATAGATAGATTAATACTTTATTGTACACAAGAAATTTACATAGGATAGGAAACAGAATAAGTGTACAAACTTCTTCTTCCAGGCAACCTAGCCGGTAGAAGAATTATTAACAGGTTACCGGCACTATAGTGCAGAAAAGTGAAATATGACATATTTATTAGTTTAAAGTAACGTAAAGTAAAATACACTTTATTGCACAAATATAAAACAACAAACATGAGATAGAAAAGGAAATAGTGAAGTACAATTTAGGCGGCCTTATCGCTAAGAGCGATCTCTTCCTTCGGGCAGAGGAAATGATATCGAGAAAGAGGTAGTATGTGTGCTTGGTTTATGGAAAACGTTATATAAGTGAATACACTTATATACTTATACATATACTATACTTATGTTTATATATTTTTAATACATAACATAAGTAAATCTCAGTAAGGAGAGGGATTTAAAGAGACCAAGCTTGTGTTCATAATTCAGCGTTAATATTGCATTCGGTCCCGGTTTTTGTCGTTAAGCCATGTCACGGCGGCCTGAACAACAGGTTGGCCACTAACCATACGATAAGTAAGTAATAGAATGGCGGCGACCCTCAGACGGGGAATCATAGACAAGACAAGATCTTGGTTTTTAGAACTAATGAGACTCCCTGGTCCTTGGGAGACGGTTCACCAGAGGTGAATATCACTAACATCCGAGATAGTAGATAGGTTCAAGAAACCTACCCTCACAATATCGTCAAAATAATATAAACCTGCATGTAACTTAACATTAGTATCCAAAATCTTTTCTCTTTTCTCGCACCCCATGTATACAAAAAATATTGTAGGGATCGACCGGTTGGTGATACAGGAATACATAATAAGCGGAACGTTGTAGCCTGGCTGTCGGTGAAGGGCTATGCTGAAACGGAAGAGCTATTTGATGTATTACGTTAAGTGGTATTTTATCGTGGCCATTGTTAACCTCTCACATCACACACACTAACACACATCATCACACACACACACACACACAAACACCACCTCACACACCCTCTCCCCTGTACACCCACAGTATCATATCCCGCTGGCTATCTTAGTGAGGACTGGCATGCTGCAAGACAGCCGTTGACTAGTGCAGGTGCCACGATTTGATTTTTATAAATAGATACCTACCTACTTGTTTCAAATTATATTGTATTGTATTGTAGTATTCCGTATTATATAAGCTTTGAATAAAAAAACTCTTTCATAATGTGCGTCAAAATGTATAACAAGCTTCCGGATGAATTTAAAACAATGAACATAAATAAACTTAAATTTACTCTGAAAACATGGCTTGTGGAAAGATGTTTTTATAGTGTCAAGGAATTTTTGGACGATAAACGTTGATTTTGTGATTGCTGATTGTATATTTAGATTTTTATTGGATTATTATTAAATAAATAATTGTATTAATATTATTCACACAGCATTAATGAGTGGATGTAGAAATTTTAATGATATTCCCTTTTTCCCTTCTGTTTTCTTCTCAAAATCTGTATAAACATTATTAACTTGTAAATTCGGTGTATATACCTGTGAAGGTAAAGTTTAGTGTGACATGTTTATGCAACTCTTCTTCTTCAATTTAAGAGCTATGCTCTTGTCGGTGTAGTAAACGCCACTGTGTCCTGTCTAGGGCCTTTTCCTTGACCTCCTTATACGACGCAACGCCAGCCTTCTCTTTGATTTGATCGAAGTAGCTTATCCTCGGTCTTCCTCTTCCCCGCTTGCCTTCAACTTTTCCTTCTATAAGGTTTCTTATGTATTCGTCGTGTCGTATAAGGTGGCCCACCATATTTCCCCTTCTATTTTCAATAGCCTTTAAGATGTTTCTCTTTTCTTTTACTCTCGTCAGTACCTCTTCATTTGTCACTCTCTCTGTCCAGCTTATCCTTTCCATCCTCCTCCAACACCACATGCATTGCACATTTATGCAACTATATCTGCAATATTTGTAATTCTTTCCTAAACTTTTACACAATAAATCTTATCTTATCTTAAGGGAAAATGTCCGATACGCTATCAAACATAGAACCCTACCACCACATAAGTTGGGATCCATATTATGGACCTTACGACTAACAGCTTGGGTGGAAGAAAAAGCTGGGCGTTTGTTCCTTCATACCTAACAAAGACAACGATCTTCTTCTTCAACGATCAGCGCTGTGGCTTGCCTCAGCATTAAGCTGAGCTGGTGTACCCTTTTTGGCACTGTACCGCACCGGATGTTTTGTGCTGCATGTATTAATCTTTGTATACTTCTGTATTGTGTTATATATTCTGGTGTTTACAGTGATAAATAAACGTTTTCAATTTCAATTTCTTCTTCTTTTCTTTCTTTTTTTGCCTGCTACGGCAGCCACGGAAAGAAATAGATTAACCGCAAGCAACGCGATATAAAATCATAACAAACTCATCTTTCAATTTCAACCAGATTTGAATGCAGTTATTTAACCTTGTTTACGCATAGAGTCGCCGCTGGCTCCAGTCCGTGTTTAAACTCTGAGTTAATCCGTTGCCCGCTGTTGTTTGGTCCAACAACGTCAACACACCTATTGTTTGTCTTCCATTCGGATTTGCATGCTGCGATAAGGGCCAGTGTCTTTGGAACTCGTTCAAAGTTTAAACTTAATTGATATATTTTCTATTTTTTATACAGGCTGTTTGGTAAGGGGATGATAAAGAAGGTTATTGTCAGGTTTTGGCCAGATATGCTTATATGCAATGTCTAATATATTTTTAAGTATTGCCATAATTTAGTTTTTGTGAATAAAATAGTCGGTGAGTCGGTGAGGCAGGGTTCGAAACCATGCAGTGCCATGTACCAATGAGTTTTTCCGATTTTTTCGAAGACTTACGTACATTTACCGACTGCTCTGACGGTGAAGGAAAACGTCGTGAGGAAACCTGAACGTATGAGGAAATTAAAAAAAATTCGAAGGCGGTTGAAATCCACCAATCAGCACTGGGCCCCCGCTCGGTGGATCATGGCCCGTACTCACCTTGTGCAAGGGGAGGCCTGTGTCCCAACAGTGGGGACATTAATAGGCTGATGATGATGATGTTAAAGGTCAGTAATACAATACTTCAGGTCAAATCTTCAATATTATACGAGATTTGAGTCATAAAGGGGAACTGTCCCTTAACAAAAAGATAACAAGGAAAAGGCTTGCCGCGCGATAATCTTTTGATCTAATTGCAACATGTTACGTTTTACAATTTCCCTCAACTCCTGATGGGGTGTGCGGTATGTTTTGTAAACATTTTCATTGTAAACAGATTAGGTTTAACTTTTATAAACAGAACAGTTAAACTGACTTATTGCTGACCAATAATGAACAATCATGAAATAAAACGTGGGAGCTCGAAACCTAGTTGCGACCATGGCGGCTGCGGTCTCAACCAAGATGGGTGACCACTAGTGACGCATTTGCACCTGAGCCCCTCCATGCTCGGAAGGCAGTTGTTCCCAGGTGCTGTCGTTAGGCCATATCTGAGCCTACGAGCGGTCTTAACAACTCTGGAAATAGGTTGGCTACTACACGAGAAAGAAGAATAATAAAAAGTCATTGTGAGGAAGCTCGACGTCATTGACACATTTAAAAACAGTAGACGAGTAAACTGGTGATAAATGAAATGCGCTGCTAACTTTGAGGACTTAGAAGTGCCTCATGTGCCGGTAATTACGCTGGCTCTCTAACCCTTCAACCAAGACAGCAATGCAATAAAACCTATTTATTGTTAACTCACTCCACACATAATCATTCCACTTTGCAAGAGACCAATATAATCTCCAATCAGCTCCCCCTCCCCCCATCTTTCCAAATAAATTTTGAAAACCCCTACAGTACTTATTACAATTATTAGATACATCAATCTCATTTGAACATTAGGAATATCTACCTTTTTATATATAGAATTACTATACTTGCGACCTCTTTTATATTCATACGTGAATAGTAGCCATGTATGACAAAGCATATGTCTCCGGAAATATCTTTAACATAACCTACTTGCTTTAAAACAATAAGAAAAATAAATATCTCCAATCAGCTTACTCCACAGATAATAGAACAAACCTTACGAATCCAGAGTTAACTCCCTCGCGATTCTATTGGAATACCGGTACAGTAAGCAAATATTAGCTCAAGTTATAATTGGATAGGGAAGGGGCTCAGATATGCTTACTTGTGAATTTTTTAGTTTACTCAATTATTTTTTCTTGCTTGAGTGTACTTATCTCAAATCTTATCGTAAGTTTTGTAAAAATATTTATTTTAAATATTGTATAGACTATAAAGTTCATCATCATCAGCCCACGTCGTCCCACTGCAGGGTATAAGCCTCCTCTCTTTTCTGCCACCCTATACGATCCTGTGCTAGTCGCAGCCAGGGCTTCGATGCCACTTTGGTGATGTCATCCGCCCATCTTACTCTTTTCCCCGACCACCACTCAGTGAGGGCTCTGGTCCACCGGCCTTCACCACGTCTAACCAAGTGTCCCGCCCATCTCCACTTTAGCGCCGCAACCCGCTTTCCCACGTTTAGGACTTCAGTTCGTTGTCTGATCGCTGTGTTGCGTATCTTGTCCATTAGGATGATACCTAACATGGCACGCTCATTGGCTCTTTGTGCGACCCTTGTTTTGTGCACAGCTTCTTTTGTGAGCGTCCAT
Source organism: Hofmannophila pseudospretella (assembly GCA_947369225.1). Lineage (NCBI taxonomy): Eukaryota > Metazoa > Arthropoda > Insecta > Lepidoptera > Oecophoridae > Hofmannophila > Hofmannophila pseudospretella. The sequence goes on from OX376333.1 coordinate 975,648, forward strand.
GTTTCGGCACCGTAAGTCATGGTGGGCAGAACACATCGCGTCTAGGAATACTGGAATGGTTTACTGTAAATCTAGTTCCGAATGCGAAATAAATGCATTAAATTCACTTTGCCTAACGTAAAAAAGGTAGAAAATAAACTAACATTGGATAACAGTAGGCTAAAATTGGTTAACAACACAGTTTTCCTTGGACTCAACGCTTCAGCGGGATCCTCATATAAATTCATTGGCCGGAAGATTAAGTTCCGCCGCTTATGCTGTTAGAAAGATAAGACAACTAACTGATGTAGCAACCGCACGGCTAGTATATAAAATAAATATAAAAATTTATTAATGCAGACAGTATCTTTTACATTTTCTCAGATTTCCCTGGCTCCCACACTAGGATACCCTGGGTTGTGGGGGGCGGTCTCTTCCGATATATCTATATTATGATGACATAATAAGATTGAGTGAGTGAGGTGAGTTATTTCCACATCATAATGTCTTATGGCATTCTGTTATGGGGTCGAGTGGCTGATATTGAAACCATCTTCATTCCACAGAAGAGGGCAATTCGTCCAATATATAATCTACGTTGCAGGGACTCTCTGAGGGAATTGTTCAGGGAGATAAATATACTGACTGTCGCAGGTCAGTATATTTATGAAAATATTATGTATGTACGCAAAAACTGACAGCTGTTTCCGAAAAATTGTGATAATCATAATTTCAATACCAGAAAAAAAAAAACATGTAGTCCCATGCTTTAGACTTAGTTTAGTAAACACATCATTTATGGGTCACTGTGTACGATTTTATAATGAGATACCTGATACTGTAATAAATATGACAGAGAAAACATTTAAGACCCATATCAAACAGACATTATGACTCTACCTAATGACTACCTAAATGATAAAGAGGCTTGGCCCTAAATCCAGCTCCAGCTCTGCACATTGTGTATATGATTGTATTCATAATTATTGTAGGATATATTTATTTCAAAAGATGTTCTGCTGAAAGTTTCTTGCGCCGCTTCTTTCCTTTCAGCTACAGCAAAAAGCAGCTAAAACATGACATTGTAAAAATGTTTTTAGGTAGGTACTTACTTACAATAGAAAAAAACTGATTTCTGCTGAAAATTTAAAATTTCTTAACCGACATTTTAAAACAAAATTCGTCCGAGTCCTTAATGTTAAGGCGTTCTTAAGTCTCGTGTTAGGATTTCTATCTAGAACTATGGCGTAGAAAGAGATAGCACGTATTTTATGGAAGACTTAACTTTAAGGAGGTTGCGACTGACGATGACGGTATGTCATGGATACCGTATAAAACTTGTAATGAGGATGTCGTTTAAACTTGTAACTCTTTTAAAGCCATAACTTTAAGATTTACGTATCATACAATACAAATGACCTTTTCAAAAACCCAAACCGTACCGAAGAGGTAAGAAATATTTAAGATTACCTTATCTCCACCCGTCACTGTGAGGAGGTCCAACATTATCAAAGGCTTTACTGGCAGACAAACTTATAAAAACACCTAATAAAACCTCCATACAAACAAATAAACCTCGAAAATCACTTGAGCATCGGCAAATGTAAAGTTGTATAAAAGAACATAAAGTGTTACTGGCCAATCAGAGAGCGGTGTTCGAATTCCAATTTTGGATTCTTGAAGTTCCTGCGGCGCCATGTTTGGTTTTTTTCTTTTTTAGGCGTCAGAACAAAAGAGGTTTTATTTATTCAATGTTTCTTTTTGACTGGCTTCAAAAATGGCATGCATGTCCGCGGGAGTTTCTTAGCAATTAAGTACTTACTTACCACTTCTACTAAACCCGCATTTGACCTCGACCTCGCCCGATGGTAAGCGACGATGAAGTCGACGATGGAGCATGCGGGTCCAGTAAATGCCTATTCACTCTGGCCTTGAAGATCCCAAGGTTGTAGGGAATACAGACGCCGGCAGGCTGTTCCATTCCTTAGCCGTTCGCATAATGAACGAAAAAGCAAATCGCTTCGTACGAGCAGATGGGATATCAACAACATGAGGATGCGTTTCGTGCAACTCACGCCTAGTTGCCTACGGAACCCTAAAAACAAACCACCTTAAATAGGCGCCAATGATTCATATCACCCGTCTCTACACTAGGCGGGCCAATCACTGCGCGTTCTAAATTCAAACGCGCTAATGGAAGGCGAGCTTACGACCGGCGCCTGCGTAACTATGTCGGCAGGGTTGTCAGGTTAACGCAGTTTGCCAAATATTTGGGAAATTATAAAATAAGATATAATTGTTATAATCATAATTTATTCATAAAATTGTTACAATAAACTTAGAAGTTCGAAGATTTAAGGATTGCGACAAAAAATATATGAACTCAATGTTAATTCATTCATCAGTTTAGTAACGTGAAGAGTTGGAAAGGAAGGTTCTTTGCAGAAGGAGGAGGTTAAACCATTATCAACTGTTCAAATGCGTAAATTACAAACGAAATCAATCATTATTCCTTAAAATGAGTTCAGACAAGCGGGTTTCTTCAAATTTTCTGAAAGTTGCCTGGAAGAGATCGCTCTTAGCGATAAGGCCGCCTAAATTGTATTTCACTATTTCCTTTTCTAACTCATGTTTGTTATTTTATATTTGTGCAAGAAAGTGTATTTTATTTTACTTTTACTTTCTTTACGGAAAGGTAAAGAACACGTGAAGAAACTTTTGAAGAAACGTTCGGGTCGCACGCAGGTCCCAAGCCTTATCGAACCCAATATCCCAATGTAGTGTTGCGAGTCTGCGACTTATTCACTGCGCTACTGGCTCACTTAATCTTCGACTCTATCATCTATGGGTATTTTTATTTCCACACATGGCAACACGAAAAGAAAAGCACTCACGACCAAAAACGTATAGTGCATTTAAAATGTTTTGGTTCTTAATTTCAGTTAGATAAATGCACCGAATGCATTCGGCACCTTTAACGAGGTGAAATATGCTTCCCCATTAACGCTATGTTCTTTCCTGTCGCTTTTGAAGCTTGACACATCCAGCATAACATGACCTTTAAATCCCTTTCATTTACTTCTCATCGCAGTTTAGTTAAAAATAGTTATGAACGTTTTGAAGTTTAAAACGTCCAACTTAATCAGAGCTATGAGTTTTCATACCAAATCCTCTATTACGTCAGAGTTTTTGGTTGTAAGGGAGGAAGGGGAGGTCATCCCAAATTGGGACGTCGTTGGAAATTGCCGTGGCATCTTAAGTGTGTAAGGTATGTTAATTTCGGTAGTGGATTTATTTTAATTTCAGAAGTTGGAATCAAAGGGTCTGGTTAATACATTTCCCGTTTAATTTAAATTAAAATTAACCGTCATTCTTTTAAAATACCGCTCATATATTTTTAACTTGGTTGACTTTCACCTTGAAGTCGATAGGTTAAGGTTATTATAATGTATATATAAGTGATATAACGCTGAAAGTATTCTTCGCTGGGTAGGTCGAGTGAATTGATCAATTAATGTCTACCCTAATGTTTTTGTTTCTTTTAATTGCTTGTCGTATGGTTAGTGGCCAACCTATTTGTCAGTGTTGTTCAGGCCGCCCGTAGTCCTCGGACATGGCTTAACGACTGCTGTCGAATGACAACAACCGGGACCGACTGCTTAACGTGCACTCCGAGGCACGGAGGAGCTCAGATGAAATATGCCACTAGCGGTCACCCCTCCAGGTACCGACCGCGCCAACGTAGCTTAACCTGCACGATCGCTTTCGGACCGTGCTCGCAACTAGGCTACGAGCTCCTCAGAATTACTCACTCGGTACTCACTGAATTAAATACTTAAATAACTTGTTTAATGAAAAAGCCCATGACAATCTGCCATAAAAGTCTATAGTAGCCTTGTACCTATGTATTCGATGCCTATGTAAAGTATTTTTTTCTTTCAGCTATTATAAACAACTAATTTCTATATTTTTGTTTTCTGAGCAGTAGATTTTTTTAAATTAATTTTTCTAACGTTTTAGCAAAAGTAGGCTGAATATAGTCTTGCCTAGCCTTTGCTGCGTACAAAACTCAAAAGTAGGCTGAATATAGTCTTGCCTAGCCTTTGCTGCGTACAATACTCAAAAGTAGGCTGAATATAGTCTTGCCTAGCCTTTGCTGCGTACAATACTCAAAAGTAGGCTGAATATAGTCTTGTCTAGCCTTTGCTGCGTACAATACTTAAAAGTAGGCTGAATATAGTCTTGCCTAGCCTTTGCTGCGTACAATACTCAAAAGTAGGCTGAATATAGTCTTGCCTAGCCTTTGCTGCGTACAATACTCAAAAGTAGGCTGAATATAGTCTTGCCTAGCCTTTGCTGCGTACAATACTCAAAAGTAGGCTGAATATAGTCTTGCCTAGCCTTTGCTGCATACAATACTCAAAAGTAGGCTGAATATAGTCTTGCCTAGCCTTTGCTGCGTACAATACTCAAAAGTAGGCTGAATATATAGTCTTGCCTAGTCTTTGCCGCGTACAAAACTCAAAAGTAGGCTGAATATAGTCTTGCCTAGCCTTTGCTGCGTACAATACTCAAAAGTAGGCTGAATATAGTCTTGCCTAGCCTTTGCTGCGTACAATACTCAAAAGAAGAGGTTAGTTTCAAATCAGTGTAAACATGTAATACCAAAGCTTGAAGAGCTATAAATAAAAAAATAATGATTGCAAATGATTAATCTAGAAATGGTTCTGGAAAAAGGTTAGTTAAATTTTTCTTCACATACCGACTTCCATTGCTTATGATTCAGTAAAATAAATAAATATTATTCCATATAATGATCACGACAACACCAATCATCACACTAATGGTAATGATGGCCCCCATGAAAGTCTATAAGTAGCTAATTCAATAAAATAAAAACATAGTTTATTTACATATTTAGAACTTAAAATTATTTATATTATAATTACAGAAGGAAAGAAAATTGAATGTAACTTATAACATGTCTTAGATTAGGCCCGTGTGGTAGGGTACCGAGGATGCTGGCGGCGTTGCCCCGCTGGAGCGCTATGCTGATCCTTTGGGCGAGATAGCCGCCAGCCCTTGGGTCCCTCGTCGCATCAAATAGACGCTTGGACAGCTCTCGGAACAGTGACCAAGCTTTTTTTTTTATGTATAACTAAACCCGCATTTGACCTCGATCTCGCCTGATGGTAAGCGACGATGAAGTCGACGATGGAGCACGCGGGTCCAGTAAATGCCTATTCACTCTGGCCTTGAAGATCCCAAGGTTGTAGGTTTCGGGAAATACAGACGCCGGCAGGCTGCTCCATTCCTTAGCCGTTCGCATAATGAATGAAGAAGCAAATCGCTTCGTACGAGCAGATGGGATATCAACAACATAAGGATGGAACCCCTCCCCGCGCCTGGTAGTCCGAAGGCGGAATGGAGATGCTGGAATTAGGTCGTGCAATTCCGATGCGCACTCTCCGAAATGTATCCTATAAAATACCGATAGACAGGCAACCTTGCGTCGACGTTCCAGACTTTGCAGTCTAGCTTCCACCAGCGATTCGTCACCTATAAGGCGCTTAGCGCGTTTCTCCACCGAGTCAAGGGCAGCCAGTTGGTATTTAGCTGAGCCGTCCCACAGGTGGCAGCAGTACTCCATGCACGAAGCTCCAGGGCCCCAAGGACCAAGGGTCTCTAAATTTCATAGAATGATCACGACAATACCAATCATCACACCAACGAGGGATATAACTAAAGAAATAGTATAACTTATCGCTTATCTAAAATGTATTCCTGAACAAAACTAAAGCTTTAGAATTAAATCACAGTTACTTTACTAAGCACGATTTAACTTTACAAAATTATTCTATGCAAAAAGCAACAGGTGCCTCCACCATTAAACTAAACCCATAATAGTCCATAAAACCATTGAAACGCACTGAAACGACAGGCGTGATCATATGAGCCCATACGTTGAGACTAGGGATGTTACGGACGTGGTTTTACCGGAACCGGAGTCGGAACCGAATGCTTTAAATATGAATTATCGGAGTCGGAACCGAAGTCGGAGGCGGAGGTAGAAGAGAAATGTTCAGAATAAGTTTTAATTTTAAACCGTTTTTTTACATTTTTATAGCTAAACTGGCAAATTTTTTTGTTGTTTGTGTTTGTTTGCGGAATTGAATTATGTTTCTTTATGTAGTTTTACACTATTTAATAAACTATTGATAAGTATTTGAATATGTTTTCTCACAAATTTTGCACTTTTCCGTATTCGCGTCAACTTCATAAAATAAATAAATTCTTTATTCAGGCACGAGTCCCAATAGGTACAATTTTACAATTGTATTAATATATGACAGTAATTAATTTAAATTACTTATACTTATATACGATCATTTACTTAGAAAATGTAAGTCATACATGTACAATGTATTGAATATGGCCCTGATAATATCATTTTTACATTTAAATATTCTGTCATTGAACGCAGCTAGGGTTGCCACCCGTACTCTAAAATAGAGTATTGTCCTCTTTTTCGTGTAGATGTATTTTGTAATCTACGATACCAATAAAGTACGCTAAAATACTCTATTTACGTAACTCTGACTGTTACTGGCTTGTTACTCATAAGAGACTAAATAAATTGGTATCCAAAGCCACAAAACTGTGAAGATTTTCCAAATATATATAAATTTATTTCATATATTTTGTCTGTGCCTGCCACTACAGCGTTCACTGAGAGAGTTTTCTCCCTTATGAATGTAAACTGGAGAGACGAAAGGAACAAAGCTACCCTAAACTGAAATAAAAACGAGCTGAAATAATTTAAATATATATTTCTATTTTAATTTCAATTTTGATTGCAGAAGCTGTAACTATCTTCAAGAAAGACAAATATTTGTTAAATGTTGCAAAAAGTAACAAAAGATATGTTTTTAAAGATAAATAAGTAAACATTAATAAGTACTCTTTTTTATGTTGTGTACTTTATTTTTGTTCTACCGAAATGAAAAAATACTCTATTCGTCCCAAAAAAAGGTGGCAACCCTAAACGCAGCCCTCATTTTGCGTATAATCATCATAAAATTAGTTCCATGTATAACACTTGTTTTTGGCTTCATTGTTCTAAAAATAAACTTGTCACAAATTCAATTGTAGCGCGTCTGACACACAATTCACAAAACAAACAACAAAACCGGCCACATAAGTACCATAGTAAAATAAGCTATATCGTGGCTGCGAGCGGGAACGTGAGGGGATAAACCGGGCGGCAAGTCGAAACTTATACGCGCTCTGGTCGCGGTCGATTTCAATCTTCGGTGTAACCTCCGATTCAAAATTATCTGAGCCGAAGTCGGAGTCGGAGGTGTAAAATCAATCGGAAGTTCCGACCTTTCGGAGTCGGAGTCGGAGTCGAAGCTCCGTAACATCCCTAATTGAGACATGAAATTTATTTCACTTTAATACACGCAAATAAAAATGTTAATGTAGTTTAAACAAATTCATTGGTAGCTTTATGCGCCCCTTTGTGAACTGTGAGGGGACTGATTTTGATTATTTATTTTTTTATTCTAGTGGACTGTCTGTTTTTTTTTACTAGTGTTTGCTAAGATATTTCAACTACATAGATAGAAACTCTAATGTACAGCAATGTAGTTATGTGTAATTACATCCTATAAGAATGTATTGTGTTTACCTGTTGTTATTTTTTTCTTATATCATATATACATATTATTATATGCATTTATATTATAAATATCTATCTTATCTTATGATATGGGTCCGGGAATAACCCAGCGACACTTCGACACTTGAGGATCTTTTGTGCCTACCCCATTTTACACACTGGTCATCTCAGTGTGCAGGTTTCCTCACGATGTTTTCCTTCACCGTTAGAGCAGTCGGTAAATGTACGTAAGTTTTCGAAAAATACGAAAAACTCATTGGTACATGGCATTCAGCATGGCATGGTTTTGAACCCGGACCTCCCGCATGGGAGTCCGGTGTCCTAGCTACTGTGCCAGCGACGCTCTTATAAATATCTAAGTATACCTACCTATTTATGTATTTTAACAATATAGTTCATTATTATTTATTAAGTACCTGTAATTGTTGTATTTTTATTACTTGGTATTATTTAAATTTTTCTTGCACCAGCTTAGATTGTATTTTACCCAAACTCCATCACCCAAAGGTTGTCTGGAAGAAATAGTTTAAAGCTATAAGACCGCCAATTGTATTTGTATTTTGTATCTTTTCTTCTGTCCTGTGTGCAATAAAGAATATTTGTATTTGTACATAAACACCGTAAGAGAGCCAGCGTCCTGTCCTCAAGGTAAGCAGCGCATCTAAACACATCATAGTGAGGTGAGATGTCTATGGGCGACGGTGACCTTTTGCCGTTAGGTGACAATAAAAAATGTAGAACCTCAATTCACAACAGAAACCTTTTTGAAAAAGACTAAAATCGCCTTTTCTACCCACGTTTCTATTCGACAAAAATAACTCAAAAGCTTCAAAACACAGAACATATTTACATACGAAGGCGGGCAGAGCCGGGTAGAGTAATCCGGGTAAGTAATAAGTAATTCGCGTAGAGTAAGTAATGCGCTGATAAATGAAATTAAATCGCACAAACAAGTGCTCCCGTTCGCCCGGGGCTCCCCTTTTGTGATCTAGGATTCTGACTGAGTAGTGATGTGCGGGAAAAATATCGATACTTATTGTGGGCGACGCACGACGCGCGCCACTACGATTAGTACCTACTCACATCGGCGTAAAACGCGCTATCGAAATTTTCCTGCGACTTCGTATATAAACGAGTTCCAAACATCCATAGTTGAACCAGGACATCTGGTCTCCAGGAACAACACCCCGCCTGGTGGAAGATCTTCCCTTTTCCCTTTCATACAACTGACGTTATGTCATTCCATGTCCTCACATAGCGCGTTCCAACACTTATCAATCATTTATTTGTCAGAATACACAATCTTACAGATCTTATAGTAATGCACATGTCACAGTATTCAGCCTATTTAAAAGGCATACAAAATATTTATTTATTTTTAATATTATTATATTTTTACAATATTAATTTCATAATAATATAATATATATTTTTACCTAGTTAGATATTAATCAAAATAATCATTATTTTTACCTAGTTATAGTATGACATTGATTTTACTATAACCTTTATATAATATACTAACTTTATTTGTATGGAGGGTTTGATTTAAATATATAATAATAAAAATAATATAATAATAATATATATAATTGTAATTTGTGACTATTATTGCTTGATATTCAGTAGGGGGCGGTATTTATCCCATGGATAGCTACCAAGTTGTCTATGGGATGAATGCTGACCTTTATTGAATACCTTACTTTTGGGAAAGCACTGTCTCCCAAGATACAGGTTCGCCTGGTTTGGGAGTCAGGGTATTGTTCGATTTACAAGTTTTGTGATGTTTACAATAAAGATTAATTTTTTATAACAAATAAAACATATCGAGAATAATAGTAATGTCAGTATTGTACTACTACAGTATTGACTTGAACCCATACCATTGTAACGATGTCGACTTCATCGTCCATATCAACCTCCTTGCCATCAATTTCAACCTCATTGTTAGCGTTTATCTCACCTCTATATCTATATTTTCAAAATCCAAATCATATTCCCATTCCATTTCTAAATTCCATTATTCCATTAATTTAATTGTTTTTACTTATTCTCTCTGTATTTTGTCCTGAACGGACGTTTCTCCGTTTTATAAATAACGATTGTGTTGTTCAGTTCCTGATGAATATAATATCTACTATTACCAAGTTCTTCTATTACTTCATCTGCACACTGTCCTAGAACCCTGCTAGCGGGCACCTAGAGGGTAGACTGTGGCACCATAGCGCGTAAGTATACAATTACAGTGCTACAGTGGTGGCCAAGTCACACGGCGTTTTTAGTATCTACATGGAAAGAAATAAAGAAAGAAAGACACTTTATTGTCACAAAAAATACATATTTAGTTCACTCCATAATACTATTGGCAATAGGCACCTGGTTCAGCAGATGCTTGAGTGAATACACTTGCGTGTAAACACACAGCGCTGATGTTCAGCCAGTCCTTATACAAAATTAACAGAGTGAATAGGCATTTACTGGACCCGCATGCTCAATCGTCGACCTCATCGTCGCTTACCATCAGGCGAGATCGAGGTCAAATGAGGGTTTAGTAGTCAATAAAAAATAAAAATAACACTAACTACATAATATGTAGATACTAAAAAGCTGCCTATATAGTAATCTATGCTTAAGACATATTTAAGCATAGATTACTAGGCAGCTTTAATCGACTGCTAGCCGCCATCTGTGACTTCTGAAGCAAAGCTCTCAATTACATCATTCAGCTGACTTGACTATGTTACAAAAAAAATAACATAGTATAAAATCATTCCAGAGGTGGCCGACGTTGAAATGCTGATCAAAATTAGAAATAAAAATTATGGATAGACGACAAAAATATATATCGATAACATAAGTAACATCACTACAACAAAGTTAGTGAAAAAAAGAGCATCGCAACTCGACATGTGCACGCCAATCTGTCGCCGAAACGCCACTACACTTCGAGCACATCTCTCGTCTCTTACAAACATACTATTTGCTATATCTGCGTCTCGCTCTAGCGCCCTATTCATTGGCCCCAACTTACGGTTGTCGCGACTACTTAACGAGTAACGTTATCAGAAATGGTCAACGTTTTTTGGATGCTGGTCAAAATTAAGAGGAAAAATTTTAGGCGATATTTTAAAAAATAATTAAAGTTTTGAATTTAATTATTTTTATTTTCATGAACACATTCAACTATGCTAAACGTTGGACTCCGCACTAGGCAACAGCCTGTATCACGGAGGCCGGTTCAATTTTCTTATCTAATAATTTACATCAATTTATACAACGTATTTATGAGATAGTTAATTATTATTTTTATTTACTTACATTATACATTTATTAAAATAAACAGAAATAACCATTAGTTGCACGAAAGTTAAGTCTTGATTAAAATACATGCTATTCCTTTCTACGCCTTAACTCTAGACAGAGATGACACTAGACTTAAGGAGGCTTTCGTCTAACTCACGGTAAAACTTCATCAAGGATATAATTATAACAAGATATCTATATTGATCGCTTTCAAGTTGATATATACAATACTTCTCATAAAATTATTACCATGAAAAATGTAAATAAGTAGATAGATTGATACTTTATTCCACACAAAAAATTACATAGGAAAGGAAATATAGAATAAGTGTACAAAGGCGGCCTTATCGCTCAGAGCGATCACTTACAGGAAACCTAGGCAATGAACCTAACCAGATGATTATTTTGTATGGGAAGCAGCCTCAAATCAGAGTAAGAAATCCTCATGACATGATATTATGGTTTTTGCTAATTTTATCTTGACTTCTTAACGATTTTTATAAATTTTAATCGCGACTCAATAAAACTAACCCTATGTGATTCGCCTTCTGCACATTGTATTGTACCTCTCTTTATGCTGTATGTTTTGTTTCTGTCCCGGGTGTGCAATAAAGTATATTTGTATTTGTGATTCTAAAATCAAGAACAAATATTCGATCTTCAACTTGAATAGATATTGGTCGTCCATATTGGAAACTAATTTATTTTTCCGAAATTCCAAAAGTTGTAAATCAAAGTTGTTGACTTACAAAAGTTATACCGAACGTTGGCAACCCCTGGCGCAAGATTATTGCTTGTTTGAAGCGACGCGATTGTTTTCGATTGTCCGATTCGATTACTCGATAAATAATAAAAAAACTCGAGTTTCTATCTCGAATTACTTATGTGGACGATTGAATTTCATTATGTCCACTATAAAAGCTGTGTGGTGCCGGCCCTAAAGAATAGCACCACCCCCAACTCTTCCCGCAGGTGTCGTAACGAGGCGACTAAGGATCTTATTTATTTATTTTCTTTTAGGGCAATACATAACTACAACAGCCACGGCGGCGAAGGCCGGGTCTGCAGCGGCTTCTACGGAGAACCTCAAGCGGCGCAAATATGCGGGTCTGGGTGGTGATTGCATATTTGCGCCGTGCGGGGTGGAGACCTTGGGGCCGTGGGGGCCTGGCCTGGGCCACTGCCTCTACCGGGACATAGCCAAGCACGTCGTAGAGACATTCCGGGACCAGAAGGCTGGCCTCTACTTTGCTCAGCGTACAAGCTTCGCCATACAGGGGGGCAACGCCGCCAGCCTCCTCGGGACACTCCCTGCAGGGAGCGACCTGGGCCAGGACTTTTACTTGTAAAATAGTTAGGTATTTTGTAATTTTAGCTTAAGTATGTATTTTAGTGTTTTTTTAGTATTATTTTATTTAGAATAAACTCACTACAACAGACTAATAAAATAATATATAAATAAAAATATGCTTATAATAAATTTCCACTTGTAAAAAACAGTATAAATATAGTACTTAGTAGAATTAATTACGCACTTATGAAAAAGGCGTATTTCGTAATTCCGCATCAACATTCCTATAATAAAATCACGTGATATTTCACCCCCCATTTGGCAAGTGACACACGTGTGACTACTCCCACGCCGGTGAGAAATGTCGGGTGAGAGCAAAGCTGGTGAGAAGTGCACCTGGGGTCTCACACGGCACTTAGTGTCACTTGAAAGGGACGTTCTGGTTGGACAAAGGGCTAAAATCAGGGTTTTTATTTTATTTACAGCTTTGACTTAAATCTCACTGGTGGTAAGTGACGATGAGGTCGAAGATGGAGCACACGGGCTAGTAAGTACTGGCTGTTCCATAAACACTGCCGGAGCACATCAACAACGAAGCGAACCACAGTTAGGTGGTTCCAGTTTGAGCTCAAATGTTTGTGACCATGGTGAAGGTGACATCTGGAATTTTGAGGACCAGGAAAAAGTAAGGTGATCTCCACAGTGGTACGGCGGGGGTTTCTTAAATTTTTAATTCAGAGTTATTTCTTTGGACTCGGGGAATTTGGATTGGATTGACGGTGCTCCTATTGCACTCTCTTTAAAAAAAGCAAGTGCAAAACGTCAGAAATAATCAGAGTCCACTGTTATTCGTATAATACAATAGTGCACCAACAATGACGTCATGGTCTATTGTTGTTAAGCGCATTTCGCGAATGATTGAACAATTGGATAAAAGGGAAATGGAAATATGTCGTCTACTATTTGTTTTGAACATTTCTTTTATTGTAGGTATAATGAGAGGAGACGAGAAAACAGGCCACAAGGGCCTACATGATGGTACACTGCTAACTTTGAGGAGTGCCTCATGTGCCGGTAATTACGCTGGCTCTCTTACCCTTCAAACCGAACCAGCAATGCAAACCTTGCTGACTCTACACAGACTTATAAAACTTACAAATGATGGGAATACTCCGAAAAATTCCACAGAACTTAACATATCACCTAAATTCGCACCACCTATATAAACCCACGCATATAATAATAATAGTCTTTGACATATATTTTAATGTTTTGACAATGCCTCTATACAGCAGCTAATTACTGTAATTATTATTCTGACAATGCCCACAGCAGCTATAAGTTATAATTATGTTATTATTTTTTTCTAATTATGATGTTATTAGATGTAATGACCTATTCTTCACTTAACAGTGCTAGCTAAGCCAAGCAAAATTTCAATTTAACGCTTTTGTGTAATGCGTATCATATTATGTTGACGTAACCGCAGTGCTTTAAATGTTCCAGTTGGTTAAAAATGAATAAATATACAATACTAGCGGCCCGTCCCGGCTTCGCACGGGCATTAAACATTACATTTAGATTTGTTAATTTTAACACATTCATAATAATAATAATAATATAACACACATATTCACTCCTTTTTGCGTCGAGCTCCTAAAAAAGAGTAAATTAAAAAAAAACCGAGTGACGCCCAACAACGCATAAGTAGCCGAATGGAGTTTATTTTTTCAAAGTTTTAAACTCGTGATATCTTTTGAATGGAATGTCAGAATCGAATAATTCAAAAAGTAATATAAAGGTATTGAAGCAGTCTTAAATAATAAATCATTTATTTTGATAAGGTACAAATAAAGAGCTTTTTGTAGCGGTGGTATTTTAATTTCTTTTTTTTTTTATAAAAAAAACGCTTATTGTGACATGACTATAATAGTTAGAGACACGCTGCCGCTGATTTTTTTGTTGATAATGGTGTGTTCTAAAAAAATGTTATATATCATTTTGTTCTATCATCAATAGTTTTCGCAGCGTACGCGATGTAAGGAAGTTTTTTGATATTTTTTTACACTTTATCGTAATTTAAGTAAGGATCCCCATTTTTTTTGAAAATGAAATATAGCCTATGTCACTCAGGAAAAATGTAGCTTTCCAACAGTGAAAGAATTATTCAAATCTGTTCAGTAGTTTCGGAGCCTATTCAATTCAAACAAACAAACAAAAAATCAAACCTTTCCTTTTTATAATATTGGTATAGATATACACCGAAAACATCTTAATCACGAATTAACCTAACCAATAAACTCTCCATCCTACCAAAATAAATCACAATATCCCGCCTCTTGTTCAGTTGACATCTCTATCGTGTATAGAGGCGCCCCGTGGCGGTGCCTGCTGGGTTGTTGTCCCCACTGGGCCACCGAGAGTGGAGAACAGCCACCGTAAACCTATTATAGTCCATTGCGCTGCCCACTGTGGTAATTACGGCTTTGGACTGTGGAGAGACCGTAGTTATTTTCTCAATTGTGCGAAGGACATTTAATTCTATGCATGTTTTACTAGCTGATAGATAAAACCCAGAGAATTTGGCGCTGTGGCTTGCCTCAGCATTATGCTGAGCTGGTGTACCCTTTTTGGCACTGTACCGCACCGGATGTTTTGTGCTGCATGTATTAATCTTTGTATACTTCTGTATTATGTTCTATATTCTGGTATTTACAGTGCTAAATAAACGTTTTCAATTGCATATATGGTGGGACTGGCGTATCCTGTTGCTTATGCGAAGTAAGTTGTGTGTAGGTACCATAAACTGTATTTTTTTCTTTCTGTTTCCATTTACAGTATTTCATCTTTGTCTCATTTTGTATATATCCCATTGCGATGTCAAGCAAGTTCAATATCCGCTGAGGTTGCTGCGACACGTATCGGTGGACCTCGACACGGGCTAGCCTGGTGAGGCTCCTACTCTCTAACAGCTTGCAACGCTGCTACTTCAAACACATCACTATGTAATTTTAATGCTTATTATTTACTTAGTTTGTAAGGATGTCGAATTCACCGTCCTTATCAACCTCCTTGCCATGAATTTCAACCTCATCGTTAGCGTTTATCTCACCTCATTTCGTGTTGGCATCTTCATTTCTTCATTTAAATTCAAATCATATTCCCTTCCATTTCAAAATTTCATTATTCCATTAATGTCATTGATTTATTTGTATTTTCACTTTTTCTCTGTATTTTGTCTCGAACGGACGTTTCTCCGTTCACTTTTATTTCCTACTACTACCTATTTTCTACGTTACTGTTTTCTGTGTTCTTTTCCTTAAAATATAATATTTATTACCAAGTTCTTCTATTACTTCATCTGCACACTGTCCTAGAACCCTGCTAGCCGGCATCTAGAGGACAGACTGTAGCAAGTTTAGTATAACGTACCTCTATTGTATGTAACTTGTGTTTGAATAAATACAAATAAAATACAAATTATATTGACGATGAATACCCATAATAGGGAATAGAATCCGAATCAGAAGATCCAGGTAAAATCCGGATCTGATCCAAGTACCTACATTGGATCTGATCCAAGCCATGGCTATGGATCCCATAATTACCGTTATAGTCGCGTGTCACAAATGCGGTTTCGCTGTATCCCCTTGAGACCGGGGTCGATTACCGACCGTCCCTGATGACGTATGTCTGTCTGTCTCGGTGACATTGTAGGGGTGAAGGGTCAAATCAGCTGCCAAAATCTTTAAAAAAGACCCAAACGGGGTTTTATAAGTTTGACGCGTAATAGTCTGTCTGTGGAATCATAACGAGTCTAGAAGAATCTTTTTCAGCAATGTGTGATAAAAATTGGAATAAATCAAGATCCAAGATCTTGGAGTGCCAGAAAGCCCCGTTCAGTTCCACAGATATTTCCGTAATGCCATTGCCAATTTATTAGTCCTCCGTCCTCTCTCGAATTAAAAAAAGCGAGGGGCAAGATCAATGGGCCGGTAACAATGGGCGCTGCGTTTTGTCGAGTGTTTTGATTTCATTTCACACCCGGCGCGCGCGCATATGGCGCTAAGTACGGCGTATTGCTAATGTGACGTCATTATAGGAGCTGCACAGGTAATCAAGTGGAAGAAATTACTTTTTCACCCTACAAGGATGACATACAATTTATATCCCTTGCGGGGTAGGCAGAGAGAACGGAGCGCCATGAATCTGTCTTAGCACGCTTCTCTTGCTTCCAGTCATTCGTCGATTCACGCATGATCGCCTTGGTCGTCTGCTCTGTATATTAAAATCTAAGAGCACTCTGTCAATCTGATCATGGTAAGCATATGAAATCGTTTATTTTTCTAGCTAAGATGAAAGTCATAAAAGTAAGTAGTAACTAGATAGATAGATAGTAACTATTACAGAAATACTTTTGCTGTGTTCTGGTCTGAAGGATAACGAGCCACATGGGATAGACTGAAATGCTAGCAACCACCCTTCTATATGTAAAGTCTGTCTTCAAATATCTTTGCTTCTTTGTTTATTTGTTTCGGCAGTGTTTATAGAAGAGCCAGTATACATACTAACCTGTGTTCTGGATTCGCCAGATTCTGGATTTGACCAGAACAAGCCCTTATTAAGCCCGGGTGCTCCATCTTCGGAGGTGAGATTAAGATTAAACGCGGGTTTAGACTTTAAAAAAATTATCTTCGTTAATCCGATGTTCAAATAAAATTACACAAAATACCAACAATCAACAATAATCATAATGACACGTGCCTTCCACTATAAGCGAACTACCTACCGCAGTTAAAAGCCCAATGACATTCGAAACACGACCTTACCACATTCATAATAAACACTCCCCTCAACTTAACCAATTGCAACTATAACTGCATTCATGCACGTGTGTATGACATAGAGAATAGATCTGATAGATACTCTAGGGATAGATCGCGCCGGGAATCGAACCCAGTACCCGGGAGGATTCGCGGTCACGGCACGTGACATCTGAATCATCTGTGACATTTTTTGTATATTTTTATTTAATTCTTACTATGTATTTATTTAGAATACGGAGTTGTTGAAAAACTTACATTTAATACATATGTGGCGATCCACGACACGCGCGCCACTACGTAGAACGCGCTATTGAAATTTTCCTGGGACTTCGTATATATACGAGTTCCAAACATCCATAGTTGGACCAGGACATCTGGTCACCAGGCACGACACCTGGTGGAAGATCTTCCCTTTTCCCTTTCATACAACTGACGTTACGTCATCCATGTCCTCACATAGCGCATACCTACATACAAAACTCGCACGTTCATAATCCCCGAGGGGGTAGACAGAGGCACCACCATTAATCACAGGTAGTTCCTCCCACTTTTCGCCACTTGTAATAAAAAAAAATTGACTTTACTAATAATCCGGTAATCCGACACGTCCAGTAGTCGGGCCTTTTTCGAATGAGCTCTCCCGATCAATAATCCGGTAGTTTACACATTAAACTGCCGGATTATAGAGCATGGAACCGTATACGCAGATTGTACGCCGTTTTTTTTTAATGTTGGACATGATAAATGAGGCACAACATATTATCAATATTAATTAATAATGTTACTAATTTTTCATGTGTAACCTATAATAACCTAAATACTATGATAGAATTATTTCCTATAGAAATTCAATAATCCGGCATTTCCAGTAATAATGGGGGGGAAATGTGGGTGGGATTACTGTAATACAGAATATGTTATATAATATTTTCAGGATTATTTCATTGATATACATTAATTTTATTAGATCTTTCTTGCACAGTTTAAAACTTTTTACAGTCAATTTTTACCACTTTTATAAAGAATAAAAATGTTATTTTTAACTATTTAACGTTATAAATTTATTGTTACACGTTTTTTTTTAAATTAACGACAAGATTTGACATACCTATCACATTGTGTGAAAATATAATAGATGATATTAAAAGTTTACATTTTCATCATATTTTGGCGCCATAGAGTTTATTTTAAGGCCGTTTGTACTACTCCGTGTTTCGCCGGATCGGATTGGATCTTTCACTCATACTCGTACATATATAGTCCTCCTCGTCGAAACCGACGACGGCGACCCCCTTCAGTTCCTAGCATGCGCTCGAATGTGGCTGGCGAATCCGAACTTGCTCTTGAAGACCCGGTCACAGCGATCGCAGTAGAGTTGTCCGGCACTGTTGTATGTGTAGTGGTAGGAAGGCTTTGGGCGGGTTTTCCTTGCATGGCGTTTGGTATCAAGAATAGCTAGACGGGCCTCTTCGAACTGGGCTACACTTTTCCTGACACGCGTACGCCACTCCGGCCTCCGTGACGCGAGCTCTTCCCACCGCTCAGTTGGTATGTCGCAGGCATTTAGGTGTCGCTTCAGCACGTCCTTATAGCGCAGGAACTGTCCACCGGATTTGCGCTTCCCACTGGAGAGCTCCGAATAGAATACGGCTTTCGGTAGTCTGCAGTCATCCATGCGCTGAACGTGGCCACAAACGCGTGGTACATTACGCTAATGAGTGAAAGATCCGATTACAAGAAACTCTACATAAAACGTTTACTGTACCTACGTACTAATAAATGAAAGTCTAAATTTATTTGCAAAAAAAAAAAATTGCTACAACAATGTAAGAACACACCATCCGTTCTTTACAAAAAATATTACATTATAATGAGAATATAAACATTGAAAATTACATTATAATATCCCCTTGCAACTATCACGTGGCAACAAAAAACAGACAGTAATATATTCAAAACAAACACCATACATCCTCACAGAGCATATTTATCAGTTGTACTACAATCCGGTAGCTTTGGGGGTGATCGGGGTTGCCAAGTCACATTTAAAATTCCCAAAATTCTGCCAAATTTTCTCCCGGTAGATAAGTAGGTAGTATAGTTTAATACGTAGGTAGTGTAGACAAATAAATGTCATGTGATTTGACACATATAACCAGACAATAAACATAATTTAATACTCCGCACTCCAGCACAATTACATTTTTATGCCTTTTGCTGTGGAGACTACAGGCTGCTGGAGTGCGGAAGCAAAATCGTTTGTAGGTGAGATTGGCCGTCGCCTTCGGTAGAGGGGTGGTGACCCTCGCTCCGGGTCGTACCTGGTGCAAAGGTTGACCATAGCGATCCAGTGCGGTAACGCAAGCGTTATGGGTACCTTTGCATCGGGAGCGGCAAGGGAGGAGGTTTATTTATAATTATTTTTTAGTTAAGTTGACATTATATGTAATGGAAATAAATTGGAGTATTTAATACTTTCTTTCCTATCTCATTTTTAACTATTACTTTACAGTAAAGACTAAAGATCTTAAATGGCATATCCTACATTTTAATGTTAAAAAAATCCCAATAATGTTTTATTGTCAAAAGAAAATCATTGCTAGAGTCTATCAAATGGAAATACGGCACCCCCTTTTTCGTAAAGGAAAATAAAAATGCACAGCTGAAGTAATACTCTGACAGATGACATTTATTTTTTCTATGTTTTTTTGTTACAGTACGCAGATTTCACCACACGAAGGCAGCGAAATCGACTTGATAGACTATATTTTTTTATCACGGAAACTACAAACGATTTCGGATGATTTTCTTTCCATCACCTACCCAATCCAATCCCCCTAAAAGTTGAGAAATCTTATACCATGGCAACACTGTAACAGTGAACGTCACCTGCCATTAAATCGAGCGCGCATCATTTCCAAAACACAAATTGAATGCGACCCCCTCGTTAAGAGCGGGGGTCGGGTCACCCCATTCTGTGCAGAGAACTATTGAATAAATATCTTGATAGATTGAGTTAGCTTTCGGAGCTTTGAATCAGATTAAAAAAGACATCTTTGATAGAGAATGTGGCGACCTAAGGTTAGAAGCGCATTGAAAACCCTAATTACATTATAGGGCGGTGATATATGGCGTCCTATTTTATTAACGGCAAATATTTTATAGGGTGCCATCTATTATAGTAATAATGATAGAAAAAAAATTATTTTTACTTCTTAATATTTCGAGAAAAACGACAAAATTGTTTGTTTGAAAATTCTACAAATGAATGTATTATTGCTATTCTAATACTGAAATATGAAGTATGAATGCAACTCGTTTCAAGGGTCGCTATTTTTTGACAAAAAACGTATGACAAATGATCATTATACAAAATTCGTTTTAAAAAAAGTATCATTTGACACACTTTATATTCCACAAACATATCGTTTCATCATCGTTTTATCGGTTGATCATTTGACAAATACACATTACGCAAATATTTCACGTTCCAAATGTGTTGAATGTAAAATTATATCATTTTAAATATTTTTAATTCACCAAATAAAAAGAAGAAAAAGGAAAAAAAGGAAAGGAAGAAAACAGACTCTTGGTGACCGAGAGGAGGATATTGAGGAAGATTCTGGGACCAGCCAAGAAGGAAGATGGAGGGTGGAGGATGAGAAAGAATAGGGAGATAGAAGAGATGGTGAACGAGCCGAACATTATAGGAGAGACGAAAGCGGCTCGACTCCGATGGCTCGGACACATCACTAGGATGGGGGAGGATCGGGCAGTTAAACGAGTGTATGTGGGTCGCCCTAACGGACGACGTCCGGTCGGACGTCCCAGATACCGCTGGCGCGATAAAGTGGAGAAGGATCTGCGGGAGCTCCGGGCGCCTGACTGGCTCGAGACTGCGCAGGAGAGAGAGCGATGGCGCTCTTTGGTATCGGAGGCCAAGATCCACTTCGGGTCGCTGCGCCAGCGGAGTAAGTAAATAATTTGTTTGTAATGTGATGTGATGCTGAACACCCCCCTTTTCCAGAACTCTCGTATAGGGTTTCTTTTAACGTGAAAGGGTTCGTCAGCGAAGGTAGGCAAGAAGAGAAGAAAGAAGAATATGTTTCTCATTTTTGTGTATTTAAATTAGTGTACATTATAGATATTACAAACAAACAATAATGAAGAAAAAATGAGATATCTATATACCTACGACGGTGACAACTTCCCTTCCCATTTGAATGAATGAATGAATGAATGAATGAATGAATGAATACTCTTCATTTGCTCTCCTTCAACAGAAAATCACGAAAAATTATGAAACTCGCGTATTCCAATTCCTCTGAAGAACATAATAGCATTATCAGCATAGAGTACCTTGGGAAGGGCAATCGTATCGAGTGGTTAATTCTGTTCCGGTCGATTCTTCGCCACGTCGAGGGCTCTCGAATCGATACGGTCATGAAGTGCTTTCGAGTCGCCTGATTGTAGTCGATTGCTCAGATTGGTGCTACAATCTGAGTGGTGGAATTCGATAGAACGAGTTGAGAACCAGAATTTAGACTAAACTAGGGATGTTACGCAGGTGGTTTTACCGCAACCGGAGTCGAAACCGAAGGTTTTAAATTAGATTTATCGGAGTCGGAACCGGAGTCGGAGGCGGAGATAGAAGAGAGATGTTCGGAAGAGTTCAAATTTTAAACCGTTTTTTAATTTATATTACTGAAGTGGCCCATTTTTTTAATGATGACGTTTGCGGCAATAAAACATGTTCGTTTAGAGAGTAGTGTAGGAATACATTAATAATAATACATAAACGTATTCCTACACTATTTAATAAAATATTGATATTTGAATATATTTGCTCACAAATCTTCGATATAACCTCCGATTCAAAATTATCGGAGTCGGAGTCGGAGGTGTAGAATCAATCGGAAGTTCCGACCTATCGGAGTCGGAGTCGAAGCTCCGTAACATCCCTACCCTGAATACAGGGAACAAAATTTTTAACATGACATAACTATCAAGTCCATAATCCCCGATGGGTAGACAGAGGAACCACGTCCAATTAACAGGTAGTTCCCACTTTTCGCCGTAACATTTGGTGGACAAACGTAATAGGAGGCCTGCATTTTTAATGCGCTACTAACCTTAAGGACGTCGATGGTGTGTCTCATGTGCCGGTAATATGGTAGTTTCCAAGTATCAAATAATAAATGAATTTCTTAAAAATTAAAAAATAATCATAAATTGATGGTCAAATGTGAAAACAGAATTGAAATTGGTTGAAAAATAGAATAGCTACAGGCAATCTAAAATCAGAACGATAGAAAGAAACAGCAATAGAGAATTATGACGTCACTGTTCTGTAGCGCCATACAAGGAGGTCCTGGCTACATATATACATGTGTAGGAACGCGCTATGTGAGGACATGGATGACGTAACGTCATTGTATGAAAGGGAAAAGGGAAGATCTTCCACCAGGCGGGGGTTGTGCCTGGTGACCAGATGTCCTGGTCCAACTATGGATGTTGGAGCGTTAAGAAAAGACTTAAAAATCAAACAATTTTCCTCGAAGTTAAGTCTAATTACTAGCACAGCTTTAATTAAATCAAAGGTCATGCGATTCCTCTTTGTATTGGTACTTATAAAGACATTTCTGGCGGGAGATTTTGTATTTTGTCGGGAGTCTGGACATCATATGAAATGTCGGGAGAATCCAGGCGAATCCCGTCCATCTGGCAACCCTACCTGACATGTAAGTTGATTGATAGAATACAAAAATTAGTCACATACATATTACGCTAGCTCTCTTACTCTTTAAACCAGAACACAGCAATACAAAGCATAGCTGCTTTACGACTTTCATGCAGCTAGAAAATGTCACGACATAAGTCACCGACTTTACAGTTCACACCCTACTAATGTTTGTATGTCCAATCATTTTAATGCCGAAAGCCAATGAGCCGCTTTATAATTAGAGCGAACGTCATGCGACTCGCGACCAATCATGGAGCTCCGCCCACCAATCGTGGAATTAAAAAGTTGAGTTCTTAATTCGAAAATGAGGACGGACTGTGCCCCGTGGCGCAAACACCCCTCTGTGTGGTGTGGTGCGAGGTGGAGCGGGTGGGTTCATAAACTGAGCGATTTAAGCAACTCGCTTATCATTATCTCTAGTACCTACTTATTTTACGTTTGTCAGTATCATAGGTAATAATAATAATAAAAATCTTTATTGAAAAATTTAGTACACAATGATGATTTGTTTCGATCGCCTGACCTCTAAACTAGGTGGATTGTGACTTAGGGGTCAGTGATCCTCTATATAGCGGCTTCATTAATAACCAGCGTGAGTGACGTGTACATGTGCCTGGGGTTGTATTTGACACTGTGAGTATTGACTCACACATCCGTGTGAGTGTGGGTGTGGGGGGAGTGCATGCTGAATAGTGGGAAGGTGTGTTTGTGCGTGTAATAATATATATGTGCAAGAATTTCTGTATGACTGATCTAACGAATGTTATTCAATAATGAATGAATGAATGAATACTCTTAATGCCAAGAAGGTGTTCGGCTTCCTCATACGTAAGTTTTTGAAGCCAATTTTGAACTCTACTTTTGAAATTGTGTTTATTTAGGGAGTATATGTCGATTTCTTTGTTAATTCCATTATACAGTCTGGAGCTAGTGGCGTTATATTGACGACTTGCAAAAACAGTTTTACATTGCACCGGAGGACAGACTGGCATGCCTTTCCGTTTGTTTAAGACGTTAGTATCCAAAGGCAAGAAGAAATCTCCTCGTAATAAGATACGTAACACAAAGAGTTGTCTCACAGTGGACCTCCAGTCACCAGACCCTGACCAGACTTGTAATAGGGTTGTCAGAAGGATGCCGCTATTATGGAGATCGCTAAGAAAAAATTAGTTCATATAAAATTCCTAAAATTAGGAACACGACCCTGCGCTCCAAAACACGCATCGCTGATGCAATCACTAAAGCATCTCTATTGAAGTGGGACTGGGCAGGCCACGTATGCCGCATGCATCCGGAAAGGTGGGCAAAGATCGCCATGCACTGGGTGTCTGGGTGCCACAGCGGCGCCGAGGCAGGCCCAGGGCGTAGATGGAAGGACGATATCGACCACTTCCAAAAAGGATGGTATAAGGACGCCGAGAATAGGGAAAAATGGAAAGGAGGAGGGGAGGCCTTTGCCCAGCAGTGGGACAGCCTATAGGCTATTAAAAAAAAACTCAACATGGCGCACTCTAAATAAACTCTGTTCAGACTTTACATTATCACTTGAAGGGCAACTCGGTATCGATAATTTTAAGATACCCGTAATATAAAATAAATATTTATGAAATATATTAAATAAAATATAATTTTAATAGTAGCCTGTGGAAACTAGCAAATAAATTCGAGTTTATTTAGGCTTTAGTTCTTTAACCAGTAATTTAAAACATGCCAAAAAATATTCAGTTATCGATGCTGAATCGCCAAGCAAAAGGTCAATATAAGTTTTGTTACACCCAATAGAACAAGCCCCTCTCTTCTACCACCCAATAGAGAAGAAATACACATATGCGCGGTTATTTACTGCTCATAGTGGAGCCCCAACCTTAGGAGTCCTGTAAAAGTGTGGGGACATTTTTAATTTATTAAAAAACGCCGGGGCACATCCATTATTTGATATTCAAAGTCAATATTTATTTTTTATTTGCGTCCGACATCTCATGCACCTATGGGTGAACAGAAACCGTCTATTTTGATCGTATAAACAATACTACGAACTCGCTAGGTGCGTTGGATTCAGTGTTTTCGGTGTTACCTACATTAAATATGTTGACATTTTTCTTGTTGACTGTACCATATTTTTCAAAATCTATAAATGCAGTTGTAAATAACTCCAAAAACTAGGGAAGGTTTCTTCCGAACGTTTTCCTGTAGCTACAACTTTCAAGAGATCGATTCCACAAAATACAACGTAACTAAATATAATCTAAACTGCATCGTTATGACGTGTTTCGTATGATACCTACTATCCACTAAGTGACAGTAACGTATTTGTGAATTATACTAAAACGTTTAGTTTATACCGAATCGCAGTTGAACGGTAACAAAACGCTTCAACTGTCAAATATAACGATCGAACATAAGTTCCTCCCAAAGTACTTTTTCCCGATCGACAGTAAATCGAAAGGTGGCAGTGGTAGAGTTATGCGTCAGCAGAATGCGATTTGGTGTCCAAATAGAATTGGAACGAAAACTAAATTGAAATTGGATAGAAATAGAACTACAAACCCTGATAGCTGCCTTGACTGCCCCGTCTCAAATTAGTATACAAGTGTATATGCTTTAAAATTTCGTTTGAAATTTCACATTCCGATGTCTAAACTTAAATTTACCTAACTGGGGTCAACAATTCAAAATGGGCTCCAAAATTGGTATTGCCATCTTTTCAGAGAGTTAATAAGGTGGTATCATTACATTGAACTGCCCTTCTGTGTAATCAAACTAAAACCGTTCGATTATCGCGTGTAATCTGGGAACTATCGATGTCGCATGGACCCAGTGCGCTTCCCACAGAGTAATGAAAATGTAGAGATAAAACAGACAATGTCCTGCGCCCATACACTGTTAGCCTAAAATCGAACAGTCAGTTTAAAATACACGATTTTGTTCCAATAAATGCATGCATAATGCGTAGATAAAAAGGAATAAAACATAATTTGCTATAGCGCGATCTCACTCCCACTAAAGGTTCTCGTGGAAATTCGATAAACAAACTGCAACACTAAACGTTGTCAGATTTACAACACTGGCTACCAGCCTTTTGACATTAAAAAAATGGCCCCTTCATAGAGCGCTATCTAGCGAGCCTCTTGAAACCAATCGGAAAACCTCTTATTTACGGAAAAAAATACGCCTTTTACAGACTTGATGCTGACTTGACGCTTGAATTGTTATTGACTGACAGTGACAGATCGCCCCTACGTGCGAGAGCCATCTATGAAAACAAAAAAGAACTCAAAAAAATCAAAATTATTCCTCCCATTGTAATGCTTATTATTTTTATAATTTGTATTTTTCCTGTAATAACTACTGCCTTTCATAATCTGGATGTGCTCGGTAATCTTATGCGTCTACTGTTAACTACCATCCACACACACATAATACCATGTAAATACACCCGCACCATGCCATCACCCTCCCACACACTCAGTACCTCACATACACACTAATATCCTCATTCATACAACACAACACGCACGCACTGTTGCTTTCTTCGTCCGTGCAGTCACTGAGGGGCCAACTGAAAATCAGCGCTGTGGCTTGCCTCAGCATTATGCTGAGCTTGTGTACCTTTTTTGGCACTGTACCACACCAGATGTTCTGTGCTGCATGTATTAATCTTTGTATACTTCTGTATTGTGTTCTATATGCTGGTGTTTACAGCGCTAAATAAACGTTTTCAATTTAAATTTAACGTAGAATAAAGTGTTGCTATCATCTACATATCTTCCCTACTCTGCACTAAAGGGGCGGTCTCAGTGCAACGGGCCCAAGCGCCCATATGGACACAATAGCGCGGGTCTGTCGCTATACCACATGGCTGTTTATGGTGCACCGATGGGTTCTGTGATGTCGGGACATTCAATTGAAGTAATACTAGTTTCACCCCAAAACTGGGCAGGAGGAAGGTCTTTGATAAAAATGAGAGGATTTAATGTGATGTAAGGTAATCTTCACAAAAGAGAGGAGGCTTATACCCTGCAGTGGGACGACATGGGCTGATGATGATGATGACGATGAAGGTAAACTTCGCGAGAGCGTCGGTGGCGTCGTGGCTAGGACGTCGGACTCCCATGCGGAAGAAATAGACAAGAGAGTGGTACCAATCCAGGCGATACTTCTTACATCAGGATCTACCACCTGTAAAAACCTGTTTTTGACTTTGTAGTGCAATATTAGTACCTACACCATACATCTCTCTTGCACACACACATACACCCTCTAACACACACCCTCTCTCTCTCTCTCTATCTCACACACACACACACACACACACACACACACACGTTTTTATTATTATTATATTCGTAAATAGGTACACAAATAAAGAGATATGGAAGAGCGTGGCCCTCTGACACAGGGGTTGTCACACTTAAAAGAGGGCCTCCACAATTAGAAAAAAAAAATTTGTACCTTTTTGTTACGGAATAAATCTTTTTTATTTTTTTTATTATTTTTACCTACCTACTTAATTTTTTTATGAATCATAATTTCTATTGACCTTATTGTAATTTTTCTATGGTAAAATTTATTGCAAAATAGTCACTCTTTTTAACTAATATAAATCGAATAAATATAAACGGAGCTGTATCTTCTATGATTCATTCTAATGTGTAACAAGTTTCTCAAAAAATTCTATGAATTTACTAACTTCAGAACATTGAGCGTCGGCGGCACAGTGGCTAGGACACCGGACTCCTGCGGGAGGTACGAGTTTACAACCAGGCAATGCCATGTACCAATGAGTTTCTCGGTTTTTTCGAAAGACTTACGTACATTTACCGACTGCTCTGACGGGGAAGGAAAACATCGTGAGGAAACCTGCACACTGAGATAACCAGTGTGTGAAATGGGGAAGGCAATGGCAAATCACCCCATTAAATCTGCCACGAGAGTCGTTCTATGTGATTAATTCCTTAGAATGATCACGACCCTCAGCAATGAGGAATACGACTTAGAAGAAGGTAAGGCCGCCTTCTGCACATTGTATTGTACCTCTCTGTTGTATGTTTTGTTTATGTCCCGGGTGTGCAATAAAGTATATTTGTATTTGTAATCTTAGCGGGATTGAAAACTCCGCATCTGCCCGGGTCCGCGTTGTATCACCAGGTTTTTTAGAAACCACTCCTCGAGCTCCTTCTTTTGATACTACAATGAAGGTGGTAAAATAGTTTGGAATGGGCATGGGATTCTATTCTATAGTCACTGCCAAAACAATGTCACTGTACCATGCACATTCACTGATACAACACGTACCACACACATCTTTAAAGAAATAATTAAAAAACCTAAAAAAATATATTTAAAAAAAAAATTCCAAACAAAATAATTTACAGGCATGCACAATATATAATTCATTCTATTAATATATTTTTTTTTTTTTTTTGCTACTAAACCCGCATTTGACCTCGATCTCGCCTGATGGTAAGCGATGATGAGGTCGACGATGGAGCATGCGGGTCCAGTAAATGCCTATTCACTCTGGCCTTGAAGATCACAAGGTTGTAGGTTTCGGGAAATACAGACGCCGGCAGGCTGTTCCATTCCTTAGCCGTTCGCATAATGAACGAAGAAGCAAATCGCTTCGTACGAGCAGATGGGATATCAACAACATAAGGATGGAACCCCTCCCCGCGCCTGGTGGTCCGAAGGCGGAATGGAGATGCTGGAATTAGGTCGTGCAATTCCGATGCGCACTCTCCGAAATATATCCTATAAAATACCGATAGACAGGCAACCTTGCGCCGATGTTCCAGACTTTGCAGTCTAGCTTCCACCAGCGATTCGTCACCTATAAGGCGCTTAGCGCGTTTCTCCACTGAGTCAAGGGCAGCCAGTTGGTACTTAGCTGAGCCGTCCCACAGGTGGCAGCAGTACTCCATGCACGACCGGACTTAGGCTTGGTAAAGGTTTAAGAGCTGTCCCGGCGTGAAGTACCGCCTAACCTTACTCAGGATGCCCAATTTTTTGGCTGCGATCTGAGCTTTTGACTCAATGGAGCGCCCAAAGTTGAGATTGGTAAAGTTTTTATTGTATTGCATTATTATTTGTCACTTATATCATATCTTTATATATTGTCGTTTAATATCCTACTTCATGTCATATTTATGTACCTTATTTATTTATTATTATATTTACATTATTTTAAATTATGCATTCATTATTCAGGTTTGGGCACCCATCGTCGGGTGAAGGTTATGATAAGACATTACTTATTATCGTGGTTAATTTGGTATACCTATAGTTTGTTTGTTTGTACTAATATAAAATACACAGAAAATTAAAAAAACAATAAAATATGTACAAAGACTTATCCCATAGGGATCTCTTCTAGCCAATCTTTGATTTAGGAGAGTTTAGACTACTTTTATAGTGGGTAAAGGTATGGAGTACAATAAATCAGTATAAAAAAATTACAATAATATTCGTGTACAAACTGTGTATGCCTGTGAAGGTAGAATTTAGCGATAAGTAGGAAATTGTTCTAAGAACTACAATTTAGGTATACAAATTCACACAATAAAGATTATTATGATTATGAACGCCTCCTCCATCTGTTGCCAAGTATGGCAAATACCTAATGTCTAAAAAATACCCATAATTTCCGCCTTTTTCGATTTGTTTAAAAACCAATAAAATCATTTAAATGGCTCTTCTACTCATAAATATCCCATTAACCATGTCCTCCTTTCAGCAACATTTCAGCTCTGAAAATATGCGTTCTAAACAAGGATCAGAGTGTTGACAAGGGGGCGCCTTAAAACTCAAAAAATACATAATGTCTAAAAAATACCCATTATTTCGGACTTTTTCGATTTGTTTAAAACCCAATAAAATTATTTAAATGGCTCTTCTACTCATAAATATCCCATTAACCATGTCCTCCTTTCAGCAACATTTCAGCTCTGGAAATATGCGTTCTAAACAAGGATCAGAGTGTTGACAAGGGGGCGCCTTAAAACTCAAAAAATAAATAATGTCTAAAAAATACCCATTATTTCGGACTTTTTCGATTTGTTTAAAACCCAATAAAATCATTTAAATCGCTCTTCTACTCATAAATATCCCATTAACCATGTCCTCCTTTCAGCAACATTTCTGCTATGGAAATATGCGTTCTAAACAAGGATCAGAGTGTTGACAGGGTGGCGCCTTAAAACTAAAAAAATCCTCCCCCTTCCATATTTCCACCTTAGCTGCCCCTTATACAGGCTGTTTGTACATGACAGTGGAAGCACCAGCCCCAGTAACAACATTATGATGGCCCTTACGTTTATTTAGTTACGGGACATAATCTCATTTGTCTAATGCACTCGCGCGAGTGCGGGGTGTTGAGGGGAGAGGGAGGGGTTGAAAAATGTAGTGTCTGTTTGTTTGAAATGCAGTAATAAATATACAGGGAAACGTATTTTTGTACCTACGCCAGCGCCACGGAAAAACTATATAGGGTCCTATTTTAAAGCGGAAAATCTTTCTAGGGTGTCATAAGAATAAAGACAGGGGAAAAATTTTTTTTTTACTTAGTAATTTTTTGAGAAAAATGACCTACTTGTTTGTTAGAAAAGAACAGCAGTCGTTAAGCCATGTCAGATGCCTACGGGCGGCCTGAACAACTCTGACAAATAGGTTGGCCACTAACCATACGATAAGCAAGCAAGTTTGAAAATTCTACAAATGGATGAATTATTGCTATTCTAATACTGTAATAAGAAGTATGAATGAAACTCGTTTCGTTCATAACGACATGGATGAGTTTATGCCACCGAGGCGCAAAATAATGGGGTTTATTTTTATTTAGTATGGAAAATATTCATACAAGTAACAGGGTTATTTTTTCGTGTAAAGTGGTACAAATGACCAGCACATACCCCTCCAAATATATGCTACTAATAAAAAAGGACCTTATAATAATGTGCTTTTTAGTCGCTCCGTCTTCCGTCCGTCCGTCTGTCATACGGATTAGCGCCTAAACGAAATAAGATGTAGACCTCAAAATTTAACATAATATGTAAGTATTTGAGAGCGTAGGTGGCCTAGTAGCCAGAGCACCATGCAATGCCATGTACCAATGAGGTTTTCGGCTTTTTTCGAAGGCTTACGTTTACCGACTGCTTTAACGGTGAAGGGAAACATCGTGAGGAAACCTGCATGTCTGAGAAAATGAAAAGTTTCCGAATCCTTCCAATCAGCATTGGGCCCGCTCGGTGGATCATGGCCCATACCCCCTTGTGCTAGGGCAAGCCTGTGCCCCAACAGTAGGGACATTAATAGGCTGATCACGATGATGATGTCCTATTTAGAAAAGTCCCTACTGCTACTGGACAAGCGTGTCGTACGAGGCGAGTAACTTGCTGGTGGTAGGATCTCTTCAGGGTCCACCTGCGAGCGACCACCTTCCATGTAAAGTCTGTCGTTAAATATCGGCCTGTGCCCCAACAGTGGGGACATTAATAGGTTGCTGATGATGTAAGTATTTAATAGTTATCTTTTCACTATTTCATTTCATGATTATTACCATAATATAGCTACCTATTCTGTCAATACAAAACAAACACCCTTTGACATACAATTAAGTGCTTTAACATCCAATCATGTTTAATTAAAAAAATTGTGAAAACAAAACAATGCACCCCTCTTTGCTCAGTCGGTAATCGCTAATAGCGTTAAGTTTTCTACTACAATCAAATGTCGCGTCAATCTGAACATTGTGTGCTGTCTTGACAGGTGGAGGGGCGGGTTTTATTTCCTTTTTATTTTATAAAGAGAGCAAACCAGCAAACGGGTCACTTGATGGTAAATGATCACCATGTCGTTCGTCCATGGGGTCACTCGCTATCAAGTTACAAGAGGGGTTTCGAAACGCTGCTACCCTTGAGAACTCAGATGGAGCTCCTTATGTACCCGAAATTACCCTGGGTCTCTTACCCTTCGAACTGAAACATACCTATAACATTTACAGGTTGTTTTTTTATATAAATTAGCTACGACAAACAGGCAGACGGGCCACCTGATGGTAAGTAGTCACCGTCGCCTAGACACACGTGCAGTACCAGGGGTATTGCTTGTGTGTTGCCGGCCGTGGAGGGAGAGGACTTAATAGGTGTTTATGTACAAATACAAATATTCATTATTGCACACAGGACAGAAGAAAAGATACAAAATACAAATACAATTGGCAGTCTTATAGCTTTAAGCTATTTCTGCCAGGCAACCTTTGGGTGATGGAGTTTTTGTAAAATACAATGTAAGCGGGTGCAAGAACGATTTAAATAATACCAAGTAATACAAGAATACAGTGATGGAATCATCGATGCTTTTCGGCAGAAATATGAGGGTGGTCCCTCCTCGGGCGATCCTCATCATCGTCTACCACCAATCTACCATCTGAATTTTGTACAATCGATTTCCCACTTCCTAACCATGCTGTGTTTGCACGTTAAGGGTTACGACCTAGCTCATAACTTTATATTGATTTTTCTGTAATTTCTATGGATGTAATCTGTTGTTTACCTAATAAATAAATTAATTGAATTTAAAAATGTCAGCTTCTCAAATAAAAAAAATAAACTAATCTTTATTGTAAACACCACAATGCTTATAAGTCAAACAATACCCTGACTCCCAAACTTGGCGAACCTGTATCTTGGGAGACAGTGCTTTCCCAAAAAGAAGGTATTCAATAAAGGGTAGTATCTAACTGGCAACAGAGGAGCTCGTAGCCTAGTTGCGAGCACGATCCGAAAGTGATCGTGCAGGTTAAGCGACGTTAGCGCGGTCGGTACCAAGATAGGTGACCGCTAGTGGCATATTTCATCTGAGCTCCTCCGTGCCTCGGAGAGCACGTTAAGCAGTCGGTCCCGGTTGTTGTCGATCGACAGCAGTCGTTAAGCCATGTCAGAGGTCTACGGGCGGCCTGAACAACTCTGACAAATAGGTTGGCCACTAACCATACAATAAGCAAGCAAGCAAGCTACAGGCTGAGGCAGTCCCCTTTTCCCGGTGCTGCACGCCACCTTCATCAAACTTAATTACTTTTGTTTATTTATTTTTATAATATATTTGTTTAATATTATTTTTATCTTCTGTACCTAATTGTTTGTGTATGTGCGCTATTGGTAATAAGTTCTTTCTTTCTCATAAATAACTACCCAATAAGCATTAATAGTTACAAATTACAAAATATTATTACAAAAATTATTACATATTGTTATTTTGATTTTTAAATGACCGCTTCCCAAAATGAACACTTCCCACAAACTCCTTTTCCGAATCTGTCCGCTCCCAAAGTATCTGCTACCCAAAAAGTCCGCTGCCCAATACTCATACTCATTTATTAACACCATCGGGACACCGGGAACTCTTGGTTACGTCATGCTGCCATGCCAACCACAAACATAACTGGACAGGAGCGAACAGACCAGCCTATTTACATAGAAAAAATTAGGCTAAAAAATCAAAATTGTAGCAGCTGTAAAGGGGCTTTGTCATTTATCTAAATTAATAAATAATAAAATTAATATATCTGCTGTAATATGTCCGATAAAGTCCGCTCTCCAAAATGTCCGCACCTTTCAACATCCAGACCATAGAACGAAGGATATTCCAGGCTACAAAACTAAGCACTTATTATAACCTTCGCAAGTCAGACATCTGACACCGCACGTATATCCGTACCCCATTAACAAATATTGACGCAGTTGGCCGGGATGCATCTCAAACACTTGTAATACTATACTTTGTATTATAACTGAGGGTAGGTTACTTAAATGTGCAAAATAAGAGATATTTCTGTGCTAAATATAAGTGATGGTAAATAGGTTTAATAACGCTGGTGCGTTTGCGCTTTCAGTATATTTTCTGTTAAAAGTCAGTCTTCTTCTTAAATTTAAGAGCAAGGCTCTTGTCGGTGTAATAACGCCATTTTGTGTCCTGTCCAAAGCCTTTTTTAACCTCCTTACACGACCCAACGCCAGCCTTTTCTTTGATATGATCTAAATAACATATCCTAATTCATTATTTCATCCTTCCTCTTTCAGCCTTCAACTAATTAGGTTTCTGATGTAAACGTCATGTCGTATAAGATGTCCCATTATACTTCCTCTTCTATTTTCAATTATCCTCAGGATGTTTCTGTTTTCTTTCACTCTTGCCAATACCTCTTCATTTCTCACTCTCTCTGTCCAACTTATCCTTTCCATCCTTCTCCAGGATCACATCTCAAAACGTAAATGGTATGTTGTGTACCTCTGTGAAGATATGGAGAACAGTGGTTGCTTGACAATCTTACACTAGGCAAGACTATGAATAGCTCATTCATAGAGTGAAACTCTGTTAAAGAGTCAAACTCTTACTTGATCGGCGTATGAGCATACATTCTCAAGATAATGAGCGTTTCTTTATGAAATTAATTACTATTGTGTTTATTAATTATTTAACTTTTTTTGGTATTTATAATTTCTATCAGGTTAGAATGAAAATTATTTGTATGCTACACAATATGGTAGAAAGTAGTGATACTATATTATAATTTAAGAACTCTGTAATGTACCTACTTTCAACAAATAAACTATTTGATTTATACCATGTAATACACCCGCACCATGCCATCACCCTCCCACACACTCAGTACCTCACATACACACTAATATCCTCATTCATACAAACAAACACATTCATACATCACAACACGCACACACTGTTGCTTACTTCGTCCGTGCAGTCACTGAGGGGCCAGCTGAAAACCAGCGCTGTGGCTTGCCTCAGCATTATGCTGAGCTGGTGTACCCTTTTTGGCACTGTACCACAACGGATGTTTTGTACTGCATGTATTAATCTTTGTATACTTCTGTATTGTGTTCTATATTCTATTTTTCAATTTCAATTTACCTCTTTTCTCTTTCAGCAAGGACTCCATCCAGACGAAACAAAGTCGCTCAGCTATCTCAATCCTATCTCTACATAGATATTCGACGCTACATGTAGAGTACATTGAGTCAAACTCTCTTAAAGAGCCAAACTCTGCTAAAAAGTCAAATTCTCTTAAAGAGTAAAACTCTCTTACCTGATCAGCATGTGAGCTATATTCCTGAACGTAGTTAGCATTTCCTCTCCACTGTTTTCCTTCCTATGGTAGAATCGCGTAGAGCAAAGCATGGCGTTCAGTATCTCTTATATAAATACCAAACTCTCTTATTTAGAGTCAAACTCTCCTAAAAAGTCAAACTCTCCTAAAGAATCAAACTCTCTTACCTGATCAGCGTGTGAGCTCTGCTCCTCAAAGTCGTAAGCATTTCCTCTCCACTCTTTTCCTTCCTCTGCTCATAGAGTCGCGTAGAGCAAAGGACGGAGTCCAACGCGGAAGAGAGGCAGTCGCTCAGCTGTCTGGCTAGCTCCGTCTCTTTCTGGTCTGATTGAAGGTCTTTTTCCTGAGGACAAGGGGAATGAAGTTATAATAGGAAAGGAATAGACAATGTACAGTGGAAGACACGTCAAGCCATACTCAGAGGAACCATGTTATTATGATTCCTTGACATTCAAATTAGTTAACGCGACAGAGTACTATTTCTGCCGCAAAGCAGTGCTGTGTTTCAGTTTGAAGGGTCTCATACCCTGGCTCTCAAGCCTGCGTAATTACCGGCACATGAGGCACTCCATGATGGACGAGACTCAGGACTTTTTTAATTGCATAGGGAGAGCATACTAGCTAACGCCACCTGATGGTAAATGGTCACCATCGCCCGTAGATATGTCTCCTCACTATAATGTTATCAGAGGGTATTCGATGCGCGACGCGTTGCTAAGGTTTTTTATTGACTACTAAACCCGCATTTGACCTCGATCTCGCCTGATGGTAAGCGACGACGAGGTCGACGATGGAGCATGCGGGTCCAGTAAATGCCTATTCACTCTGGCCTTGAAGATCCCAAGGTTGTAGGTTTCGGGAAATACAGACGCCGGCAGGCTCACCTTGAGGTCTTAGATAGAGTCCCTCATGTGCGGTAATTACGCTGGATCTCTTACCCTTAAAACCGAAACAAGCATTGCTGCTTTGCGGCAAAAATTTAAGTAAAAGGGTGTCACCACTGCAGACTGACTCCGCACAAAACTATAAAACCATCATTTCTTATTGAAAAATGTCGCAACCACGTTATGAACTCCCAGTAGTACAGTAAACTCCTTGAAGGTGTGCTAATTCCATTTTAAACTCTATTTCTATGACACAAGGTGCATATACAATCTACTTACAAAGGTACGGGTGGAGCTAGAAAGATACATTAGGGAAAGCGTGTTTAGATGGTCCAGTTTACTTGTACTAGTTATAAATTTGGAACCTTGTCGCAATAAGTTTTTGTTATGATTTCTTGACATTTGTATGAATATGTTATAGCGACAAAGTACTAAAGGGTATGTTCAATCCATTTATTCGAAAAACAATATAATTGTGACCTTTGCACCGGGGTCGACACGGGGCGGATTTATTGAGTAAGGCCGTCTCGTATGAACCGTTTATTTAATGACGAAATATTGTTTTAATAAGATTTACCTATATTTGTTAATGTAATTTTTATTTACTTAATTATGAGCGTCGGTGGCGTCCTGGTCCGAGTTCGAAACCAGGCAATGCCATGTACCAATGAGTTTTTCGGTTTTTTTGAAAGTACGTACGTAAATGTACGTAACATCTACCGACCGCTCTGACGGTAAAGGAAAACATCGTTAGGTAATTTTGCACACTGAGATAACCTGTGTGTGAAATAGGGAAAGCAATGGCAAACCACCTCATTATATCTGCCACGAGAGTCGTTCTATGTGATTAATTCCTTGGAATGATCACGACCCTCAGCAATGAGGAACAGGTCTTAGAAGAAGAATTATATATAAAAGAGAGAAAAAAAATATAATTTGTGTGCGAAAAAAAAACTTAGGACTAATATAGCATGGTGTGTTGTCCAGTGTATACAGGTGTAACAAAACCGAATGTTAATGTTAAATATAGTTCCGAATGGGGGGTGTTCAGCATCCATAGTTACTGGTAAATTTTCACTATGGGGATAACTCTGAAATCACGAATAAATTAGCTGTTCCATACAAAATCTCAATACCTACACAACCGAAATGTGTATCTATCATGAAGCCGACTTTTTTTTCGCGATTTCAGGAGTTGGCCTCATAGTGAAAGTTGTTTTGTTATTAAGGATACTAACATACCCCCCTTTGTGGGGTTATATGGGGTCGATAAAAGTAAACAGGAAACCGACACCATGCATCCACTCCACAGTAACACCCGCCACAAGTAATATGCAAGCTGTGGCGGGAGAAATACCTGCCTGAAGACTTCATACCGCCAATAGAAAACCTACCACCGGGTTTCAAACTCCCGTGGCCAACCTGGAACATACTTAATCGCCTGCGAACCCAGGTTGGCTGTTGCGGAGATAATCTACGCAAATGGGGGTTTTCCAGCGATCAAGTAAAGAGTGAGTGTGGTTTTTTGGTGTCTCCATGGAGCACTCGCTCTGCTGTCCCGCGTGTCCGACCATTTGCACGCGGGAGGACCTTTACAAGGCCAACCAGAGGGCTATCGATGTGGCTGCCTTCTGGTCGGGAAAAATTTAGTTCGGATTATCAACTCGAAAGAAGAAGAAGCAGATGGGGTTACTGTTACACCCAGTATACGCATTTATTTTATTTATTATGGCAAACTTCACAGTTCAGCTTTAGTCCGAAGGACAGAATTGGATTCCAAACTGTAACTTCGGTAATCGGATATTTATAATCCATTTTATTTGTTTCAAAGCACGCTACCGTACAATGATGCTTATAAACAGTTGGGTACGTTCGTTTTATAGTGTTATTGCCGGCAATAACGAGACCACTAATTAGGAACGAACGGGCTCTTGAGCAACGAACTAATAATGTAAGGAAATGTAATTCCATACATGAAACATACGATAAGCGGCTGCATCGACAATTTTTTGTTATTTAGGTACGATTAAACCCGCGTTTGACCTCAATGTCACGTGTTGGTAAGTGACGATGAGGTCGAAGATGTAGCCCACACGCTCAGTAAGTACTGACCTCTTCTATAAACACTGCCGGAACACACCGACGACGAAGCGAAGATATTCGACAACAGACTTTACTTAGAAGGGTGGTTAGCACCGTTTCGCCACGTGGTTGGTCCATTTTCGATGACGTTTACTTTTAGCACTAATCGCAAATCGCAGATATGTATTGTAACTTGCAATTCCGCCTTCTGCGCTACGTTTTGGTTGCCATTTTACACTTCCATTATCACTCCATACATATTAGTTCATTGGTCTCGAGGTTTTTTAAACAAATTCTGTGCCCTCGTAAAAAAGTTTTTTATACTTATTTTTTTCGTCCGGATCTTATCTGGACCGCGGTAAGATCAGAAGCGTACCGGCGATGTGTCAAAGTCTTAAATTCGGAATTTTTAGGCGAACTGTTGTGACGTTATTTTTAAGACATGGATATAGGCTCAAGAATCAATTTGTATATTTATTTATTTTTACCCATTTGGAACAGATACAGCACTGAAACGCATTACATAAAAAACGTTAAATAACTTAGCTTCGCTGATACTGTTAAGCTAAGAACAGGTCAATATATTACGGAAATAAACATAAACAAAGGTAATAACATCATACTTACGAAAAAAAAACATTCACTTGATCAAATTTTATATATCGATGAAATTATAGTAAAGTAAAATAAAAGTAAAATACACTTCTACTTTACTTTACTATAATTTACTTTACTTCTATATAATTATCTTTTTTATCTCCTTTTTTCTTTCTATTATATCTGTTTTTTAATTACTTTTTAAGATATATTTTTTTTAATCCGCACCAAAATCTGATTAACAGTTGTTGAAATGATGCCACAGACTGCAGACAGACATACGCGTCAAAATAACAGCTTTTTTGGTCGGTGGTTAAAAATAGTTCAGTTATTTAGGTACACTGAATCGCACTGCAAACAATCAATAACAGTAATAATAATATATCTCGATAACTGCGATTCTTACGAAACGGTGGTAGTGTAAAAAAATGACTGCTGTAAAAATGTAGTTTAAGGTTCTCACAAAACAAAAATTGATTTGATTTGATTGTAACGAGGTAATATCACAAAAGTTTCAAGTTACATCCAGTGTTTTATAACCACGTAATTAGAATATTAATGTTCACCCAAACACCCAAAACTTGATGTTGGCAAATAAACGGATATTCGGATTTAATATAATTTCAATAAAAATCCGCTACTCTTGTCGAAAAAATGCACCGCAAATCCAATATTTACTGTATGGGTTACAATTAAAAACATCTTATTGAAACGTACCGTCACAAAAAGATACATACATAACTATAGGATGTTTATTTTCAACACAGACAGTAAAAGCTTCCAATCATAAAACAACATAGTCATGTCCTAAAAATATCCTAAACGTTTATTTCAATAACACGATATTTTTTTATCTTAATAATTACAATCATAAAAAAAACAAATACAAAAATAAAATAAAAAAATACATTTTCAAATACAAGAAATAGTCAGCAAGCGCTTTGGATATGAACATATTAATTAACCAGACCTAAAATCGAACCCGTAATAACACAGAAGTTTCCACAGAAGAAAGATATGATATCTTTTTTTTAATATTGGCATGAATTCAAATGAATGCCTGTGAGAAACGCAGCATAGATTATAAATATTATGGTTAAACTAAACGCACACGTCAAATCTTCCCTCTCGTTCTGGCACATACAAACAAGGCATCGGTTTCTGTCTTTTGTGATCATCATAGGGAACAGTGCAAAATTATGTTAATAAAACTAAATAATTACTTTAAAAATGAATTTTAATTCTTTCACTAAAATAAATGTAACCATATCCTACAATGCCTTACGTTAAGGTTAAGGCTATTTTTCGTTACTTTACTTTTTTTGGATGACCCCTCCAAGAATCGTAACGAAAAATATGTACTTTCGAGAGCTTCGTGTAACGAAAGTTTAAGAGTTAGAAAAGTAGTAGATATACCATCGTAAAGATCGGTCTGACGACAAGAAAAAATATATAAACGTTATTGGAATGAAGTGAAAAACTGTAATAATTCACAGATCATTTCCAATTCCTTTCTTTCAGAAGATTGAAGGTGGTAGATCCTGATGTGCAGGATCGCCAGTAATGGTACTACCCTCATCTATTTCTGTCACTAAGCATAAAAGCATTTCTGTGTTTTGATTTGAAGGGTAAGAGAACCAGTGTAATTACCGGCACATGACACTCTAAGTCCTCAAGATTAGCAACGCACCGAAAACCCAATAATAATACAGTGAGGTCTATGGGCGACGGTGACCACTTACCATCAGATGGCCTCCTTTATTTGATAAAAAAAAAATTTTTTTTTTAATCAATCTGTATATTATTATGAGGTGGCACTGCGGTCAAACGCTATGTTAATTGTCCCTTATCTCTGACGCCATCTTTTATTCTTTCCTCTTTTTTTTGCCTTAAATCTAACATTTTACGATCGACCGATACTTTGATACGGTCCCAAAATGCGGTCAGAATCATTGCACGATTTTTTTTAAACTGCAGATTTTAATAAAGATTGTTATGGTGGTGGGAAGTCGGAATATTTTGATTTCGATTGCTTTGGTCAGTTGTAATATTAGAGGTTCAAGTATAATAGTATGTTGGTTTTATTCTGGAATCGGAAGAAAACATATTATACGTACGGTCGTACAGTGAGAGTAACCATTATAGTTTATTTTATTGTATAACCTGAGACCTGATGGTAAGTGGTCGCCATCTCTCACCTCACTATAATGTTATTAACCTAGAAGACCTTGACGCCAGACGCCATATCCGTAAAACGCGACCGAAGCCCTCCTATAACAACACCTTCAACTCAACTTCACTTCAACATAATATAGATATGTTAGCATATATTTTATAGGCATTATATAGGCATTTACTGGACCCGCATGCTCCATCGTCGACCTCATCGTCGCTTACCATCAGGAGAGATCGGGGTCAAATGCGGGATTAGTAGTCAATAAAAAATAAATATTATAGAGTCAGCCCTCGCTTTAATAGCAAAATATATTCTACATGTACAAACAAGCTAGTAAACTAACACAAAACTAAGCAAGTGTAGTGGCGCGTGTGAATGGGGCAAATGCATTAGCGCCATGGGTAGGGCGCCTCCCGCAAGCACCAAGATACTATTATAGCGCCGGCACTATAGGGCTGCCACTGAACTATAGTGGTGTAACAAACACCCCCTATAGTATAGTCCCGAAAGAGGGTTCAGTATCCATAACTAATCAACTTTCACTATGGAACCTACTTTGAAATCGCGAAAAAATCCTCACATACACGACCGAAATGTATGGAACAGCTTTTTATCTCGCAATTTCAGAGTTGGTCCCATAGTGAAAGTTGTTCAGTTATGGATACTGAACACCCCCCTTTCGGCTCTATAGGGGTTTTTTGTTACACTCTTTATACATACATTCGATACCTCGGGCGTAAAGGGCATTAGGGCGTAATGGCATTTTTACACGTTCAAGATCAGCAGCGCATCGAAAACCCTCTAATAAACATTATAGTGAAGTAACAAGTACAAGTCTAAGTAGTAAGTACTTCACTATTTCCTTTTCTATCTTTTGTTTGTTTCTGTACTACCTCTTGTGTGTATCTATCTATCTTTACTAAGATGTTTACATAGGCGACGGTTTTATGTACTGTTGTTACAATACATAAATACCCTGATGAACATCATCAGCGTTTTATGTATATGGGTATACAGGGTTTTATATATATGGTTTTATGTACGTATACATAAATACCCTGATGAACATCATCAGGGTTTTATGTACTGTTGTTACAATACATAAATACCCTGATGAACATCATCAGGGTTTTATATATATGGTTTTATGTACGTATACATAAATACCCTGATGAATATCATCAGGGTTTTATGTACTGTTGTTACAATACATAAATACCCTGATGAACATCATCAGGGTTTTATGTATATGGATATACAGGGTTTTATATATATGGTTTTATGTACGTATACATAAATACCCTGATGAATATCATCAGGGTTTTATGTACTGTTGTTACAATACATAAATACCCTGATGAACATCATCAGGGTTTTATGTATATGGATATACAGGGTTTTATATATATGGTTTTATGTACGTATACATAAATACCCTGATGAACATCATCAGGGTTTTATGTACTGTTGTTACAGTACATAAATACCCTGATGTGTACATCAGGGTATCTTCTTTTTACATTTTGTCGTTTTAACTTATTTGGCAGATTAATACGAATGTAAAGAAAACTTATTGCCACAGGGTTCCTCTAGAGCACAGGTTCCCAAACTTATTTCGCCCACCGCCCACTTTGAGAATCAAAAATTTACAAACGCCCCCCAATTATTTTAAACTTACTACTCGTATCTGTTGCACACCTTAAATATAACTATTGCAATTTTTAATTTTAAACATGCCATATCCTATTTCAGAGCAATAAAAAGCATACTTAATCTTATTTAAGGGTATTTTTATACTAATTAAAACAAAGTTTTGAATTTAAACGATCTGTAAGATTGTTTATTGAATAAACAATCTTACAGATGACTTATGAACCAGCCAATTGATACAGGAATGCACAATTCAGGTTATTTAATAAAAACTTGTTAAAACATGATTGCCCGCGGTCTACTATCTACGAAAATTACCTATCTAGGAGTACTAATAACTATTAAAATGCGAAAGTATGTCTGTTACCTTTTTATTTGTTTGTTTGTGTCTACTTTCATTTCGAAACGAAGCGACCGATTGACATGAATTTTATTTCATATATTCAATAAAACAGGCCAGATATATGAACTACGCGGAGAGAAATAGCGAACCGAGTTTGAGCAATCTCTTAACTAATATTAGTTGATGTTCACAAGTTGTAGTTGAGAGTCGAGAGCTCATGCAGTCGGTGTCTAAGAGGCCTCTTAGCTAAATGAAATTACAAATCACCCCCCAAGCCTCTACACAACGCCCCCATTTTTTTTCTGGGTCTCTTACCGCCCCCCTTTAGGCCTGCAGCGCCCACAAGGGGGCGTTATCGCCCACTTTGGGAAAGGCTGCTCTAGAGTATAGCTTGAAGTGTCTTTCACTCAATAAAATTTGAAAATATAAAAAATATATCTTTGTTTCCACTTTATGCTCACTGCTCTCACTGTACATTGTTTCGTCTTCTGACATTGATTTCAATACCAATTTCCTCCGAAGAAAACCCATATACCCACCAAAACTTTTACCCTTTCCTTTTCTAAACTAAAAGTGGTCGTAAACCGTCCAAAACAAGATTGACAAACTTGGCGAAAGGTTGACGGCGCCTGATTGAGGGACATCAAACCAAACTAGCTGGAAAAATGTTTTTTACCCCTTCCTTTGTAGATTGGAAAAGTTGATTCTGGGGTGGACAAAGTTTGGTTTATGGTAATAGGAATAATAAAGAAGGATTTTTATTGTTTTTTTTCCGAGGATATTTTGGCGCATTACTTGTAAGTGGAGATATACATTTTTGTTGTTGAATTCACGCACATACACACCCTCTCACATACACGCACATTTAATTATTTTAATAATTGCATAACCTTATTATGTTATCATCACTGATCGGTGTAGGTAGGGCTGTTTTTGGTACTTGCCACATACGGTCATAATATGGATGATTATGCCCAATAATCCCGGGATTTCCGGGATTGAATAAATATATTATTTAGATTTTTAACGTTATATTTGTTTTGATACACATTTAAGATTGGTGGCGAAATTATTTTTTTTTAAGATTTTTGGCGCTAGTGTACCTATGGTAGTGTTTTAACTTTCTTCGTAAGTTCACAATTTAAAAAAAATCGTAATCCGCCGAGTAAGGGCGAGGTTTATAAAAGTAATTTACAACATTTGCTCGATAACTTAAAACGGGATCCCGAAATCATATCCATATTAATATAACCTTTGAGGACATTGACCCGAAAGAGCCCTACCTACACCGATCAGTGGTTATCATAATATAGATATATCGAAAGAGACCGACCCCCACAACACAGGGTATCCTAGTGTGGGAGCCAGGGAAATTTTAAAAGACACTGTCTGCATCAATACATTTTTATTTATTTATTATTTACTAATTATTATTTTTGTAATGTTCACCATCAGCTATGTATCTTCCAAAAACAATAGATTAAATCTGAATACTTACCATATTATAATATGGTATATTTCAGATTCTCAAAGGCAATGGAACCTTATTGGATAAAACCGAAATTTTTAAAAAAATGACAACTTCTTGGCGATCGATCCCAGCTTAATATGCTACAGTCTGTCCTCTAGATGCCGGCTAGCAGGGTTCTAGGACAGTGCGCAGATGAAGTAATAGAGGAATTTGGTGATAAATAATATATTTTAAGGAAAAGAACACAGAAACAGTAACACAGAAAATAGGTAGTAGGAAATAAAAGTGAACGGGAGACGTCCGTTCGAGACAAAATACAGAGAAAAAGTGAAAATACAAATACAATAATGAAATTAATGGAATAATGAAATTTAAAAATGGAATGGGAACATGATTTGAATTTAAATGAAGAAATGAAGATGCCAACACGAAATGAGTTATCTCACAAACGCCAACGATGAGGTTGAAGTTGATGGCAAGGAGGTTGATATGGACGATGACGTCGACATCGTTACAAATAATTCGATAGACACCATCAATAGAATCATAAAACATATCTTGACAAAAACTAATAAAGTATCTCCAAATCCAGATATTAGATCCAGAAATCTTACTAAAAAATATTGCATCT
Organism: Hofmannophila pseudospretella; assembly: GCA_947369225.1. Classification (NCBI taxonomy): domain Eukaryota; kingdom Metazoa; phylum Arthropoda; class Insecta; order Lepidoptera; family Oecophoridae; genus Hofmannophila; species Hofmannophila pseudospretella. The sequence continues at coordinate 1,020,426 of OX376333.1, forward strand.
TTAGAAGTCAAATATCTGGGTTCAGAGATACTTTAGGAGTTGTTGTCAAGTTTTTGGAAAGTTTAGTAACTTGTGTGGTGCCGGGCCTAAAGAATAGCACCACCCCAACTCTCCCCGTGGGTGTCGTACGAGGCGACTAAGGGTCTTAGTGAATACTATTCTATACCTAGTAGACGGAGATAGGCTCGCCACCTACCACGTTTGTCCACCAAATCTTACGACGAAAGGAACCACCTGTGATTGCCAATAGAGATTCACTGTAACTGCATATTATGGATATGTCCATTCCATTCTCCGATATGGAATTATTTCCTGGGGGAACTCCACTTACAAAAACGACGTTTTTAAACTGCAAAAGCGGTGTATTAGAGCCATAACGAGAATAAAGCCATGGGAAAGGTGCAGGCCTTGTTTCCAAGACTTGGGCATATTAACACTTCCCTCGATATATATATTATAATGTTTAAGATCTATAAAAAAAAACATGATCGCTTTCCACAAAAAAATTCAACACACTAGAAATCTTCGCAATAAAAATGAACTTGCACTGCCCTCTCCAAAGTGTGCCCTGCTTCAGAAAAGTGTGTATTACATGGGAATGAAGTTATTTAATAAGCTACCGGAAACAGTTAAAAATGTGACTTATGGAGAATTTAGACAGAGTAACAAATATTCTGAAACAGAAATGCTACTACGGCATAAAAGAATACGTAGAAGACAAACCCGGACGTCCCGCATGGGAGCTTAGGCCTAGCCACTAGGCCACCGACGCTCTCTAGCTATGTATATTATTTTATCAGTCCTAAGATCAGGCGCGGTGGAAGAATATTGTCTCAACCCTATGCACCACCAGGTGTTCTAGGACCTGAAGAAGAAGGTCAGGCGCACCCGATGCCTTTGAAGGGCTAAGCTATGTAGCTAGCTAGCTGGTGTACCCTTTTTGGCACTGTACCACACCAGATGTTCTGTGCTGCATGTATTAAACTTTGTATACTTCTGTATTCTGGTGTTTACAGCGCTAAATAAACGATTTCAATTTCATATTTTTTTTCTATAAAACAAATAACTTACCAGCTGATTGCTGAGCAGCTTAACCATATGGACGCAGACGTTGGTACTGATGACGTAAGCAGCGCTCACAACGCATCCTGATATAACGCGAGACGTTATGTTCACCGCCGTTGTTAGCGATCTGGGCAAAGAAACAAATAGTAAATTACTGCAGAGGCCAGGAAATTAGCCATTGGCGACCAGAGCAGCTGCCAGGCCGAATATGGCTATTTCCGTCGAGGCTTGTACATATTTTTTCTCAATGAGGGATTTTCCGGCAGCTTCCAATCAACTCAACAGATAGCGCTGATATTATACTGGAATGTCACATTGTGCAAATATATGGGTACCTAGCATGTATTATAGGTATTTTTCTATATATTTTTTAAATAGACTGTCCCACTGCTGTGCAAAGGCCTCCCCTCCTACCTTCCATTTTTCTCTATCCTCGGCGTCCTTATACCATCCTTTTTGGAAGTGGTCGATATCGTCCTTCCACCTACGCCTGGGCCTGCCTCGGCGCCGCTGTCCGTCTTGTGGTATATTTATGTTAAATATAATCTTAATTATCTAAGCTGCGCAATGTGTTACATAAGTAATGGATATAGGTACAAATGATCTAATTTTTATTTATTATTTAATTATTTTGTATGACTTACAACAACCTAACTAACCAACCTACAACCTTGGGATCTTCAAGGCCAGAGTGAATAGGCATTTACTGGACCCGCATGCTCCATCGTCGACCTCGTCGTCGCTTACCATCAGGCGAGATCGAGGTCAAATGCGGGTTTAGAAGTCAATAAAAAAATAATTAATAAACTTATCTTGTAACGGTTTTTGTAGCTTTTAGATAAAATAAATACTAATAACAATGTACCTAGGCCATAAAACTTGAATTAAAAAAACCTTTTTTTTTTAAATATTTGATCGTCGATATTAAGTCTGTTAAGTTCTTGTTTTATCATTGGGAAATGATGAATTCGAGGAATTTCTATATTTTTACAAAAAGAAAGAAAAAATTTATTTCCAATAGGTACAAAAGATAAAAATAATATTAAACAAATATATTATAAAAATAAATAAACAAAAGTAATTAAGTTTGATGAAGGTGGTGAAAAGTTACCTACTGTGCAGTGACAATACATTATGTCAAAACACCTCTTCTGTCACTTTGACATTCCTGTTAGATGCAGCGTCATATATCTCGAATGGCAGAAACTTAAGCTGGAAAATCCCTCATTAATGCGAGGAAATTTAAAATCAAATGTAGTTTATTTCATATAGGTAAGTAGGTACTCTAGGTACTTCCTGATTATTATTATTTTTTTATTTACTTCTAAACCCGCATTTGACCTCGATCTCGCCTGATGGTAAGCGACGATGAGGTCGACGATGGAGCATGCGGGTCCAGTAAATGTCTATTCACTCTGGCCTTGAAGATCCCAAGGTTGTAGGTTTCGGGAAATACAGACGCCGGCAGGAAAGTATTCCAACATGAAAGTACTAGGTACTGGAAGCGAGTTATCAAATCACTATTTTGTTTCATTCAGGATATATGGTGGTGAATAGAGAACGTTTTTATTTATGAAATCATGGGTACTTTCACCCGATATAATATAATATATAACACCTGTTAGATTGCAATATATTCAAACTTATTTATAACACCCTTCCTCGATCGCTCGGGGGTTAAATACGGACGCACACTGACCCTTACACCTACCAACATACACCCCCTCACACACACCACATACACACATCACACACACACACACACACCCTCTCACGCACACACTCCTCATACACACCCTTTCACATACACGCTTACTTAATTATTTAATTATTTGCATAACCTTACTATGTTATCATAATTTAGATATATCGGAAGAGACCAGCCCCCACGACACAGGGTATCCTAGTGTGGGAGCCAGGGAAATCTGAGGAATTGTAAAAGATACTGTCTGCATCAATACATTTATATTTTATTTATTTTATATACTAACTTGGCAGAGAACTGCGAGGCCAAATCTTCCCTCTCCGCAGCTACTGCCATCAACTGTCCCAGGATCTTGAGGCCGTGTATCTTTTGAGATATACCCTTGTCTTTGGAGCTCTGTGGACATTATGTAAATGTTATCGACCGTTTTTTGAAACACATTGTACTTTGTTTTTGAATTTTTTGTCTATAGCCCGAAAGGTAACCGTAACTAAACAACTTTAACTATGGTGATGGTATAACTCTTGAACTTTCTTTACACGAAGCTCTAGAAAGTACAAATATTTCGTTACACAATTTTTCTTGGAAGACCTCCCATAACCTAACGTAAGACATTCATTTGAATTCATGTCGAAATGTATTTTTCCGAAATTCGGATAAGACACCATTTTTGCAACACCTTCACAATCTCCAATTTTAAATCAAAACTCACCTTATCTAGTTTCTCCATCATCCTATGTAACTCGTTCAAATGCCTTTCCATAACCGTCATGTCTATAGAAACCTTGCATTTCCTGTCACTTCTATAGCTAGCTTTACTTGTATCACTCAAAGAACTACAGATTGAACTAGTTTTACTGAGTTTAGGTCTATCTGATCTATTGTCTTCTCTATTAGTCTTATTTTTTTTTCTCTTCTTACTATTATCACTTTTGACACTCTCTGCTGTGTCATTTGTTACTATTATTTCAGTTTCCACGCTGTTTTCTTTACTGCTGTTGCTTTCTTCGGCATTTTTTTTCTTTTTTTCTTTCTTTGGTTCTGAATTCTCGGTACCGATTCCGTTATTGTTGTTAAGTTTCTTGTTTTTCTTGTTGTTTCTTTCGACATCATTGTTAACAGTTTTAACGACAATGTCATCTTTTCCGGCAATGTCATCGTGTTTACCGATATTATCACCGTGTTTACCGATATTATCACCGTGTTTACCGATATTATCATCGTGTTTACCGGTATTGTTATCGTTTTTACCGATATTGTTATCTATTTTACCGACATTGTTATCGTTTTTCCTGCCATTATCGCTGTTTTCTGTGTCCAGTAGGGGAGTGAGTATATTGCTCAGTTGATGGATGACTTTATAAAGCTTGTTGGTGATCGGGTTCGGTTCCAATGGGGTACTGTCGTCGATAACTGATGTTTCGCTGCAACTGTAAAAAAAATCATGTTTTAATCACCTGCTCAGAAAACGGGGCCTATTTGTTGACTAAGAACTGTGCGGGAAGTGCCACATTCCTGCGCTGAGTGCGAGAATTACTACCGACGTTCGGAAGTACGCAACAATCACGTTGCTATCTTCTTCTTTCGTGTTGATGATCCGAATTAAATTTTTCCCGACCAGAAGGCAGCCACATCGATAGCCCTCTGGTTGGCCTCGAAAAGGTCCTCCCGCGTGCAGGTGGTCGGACACGCGGGACAGCAGAGCAAGTGCTCCATGGTTTGAGGGGAGACACCACACTCACACTTTACTTGATCGCTGGAAAACCCCCAATTGTGAAGAATATCTCCGCAACAGCCAACCTGGGTTCGCAGGCGATTAAGCGTTTTCCAGGTTGGCCACGGGAGTTTGAAACCCGGTGGTAGGTCTTCTTTTGGCGGTATGAAACCTTTGGGTGGGTATTTCTCCCGCCACAGCTTGCATCTTACTTTTGGTGGATTACAAGAAAGGAATTTGGGGTGCAAGAAAGGAACCTCCACGCGGTGCACCCTGGCCATTCAATAGAATGTCTAATCCTTTCACTATGATGATTCCGAATGATAATCGACGTTGCTATCTATTAGACCGAATACAAAAAATCTGTACTTTATAATCGAAATATATTATTTATAAGTACGTGATGTTATGTTAGAAAGAATCAATATTGTATTAAAAAAAAATCTCCATATAATTGAAAAAATTACAGATGAAAAATAAACTGATTTAGAGTTTTTTTTTTCTTATTGTTGTAATGCAAGTGGGTTATATTGTACAAAGATATTTCCGGAGACATATGCTGTGGCATGACGTCAGCTAGTTCATACTTAGCGTCATGCCTCCGCGTATGTTCCCACTACTCACGCATGAATATAAAAGTATAGTTAGGGCGCAAGTATAGTTATTATATATAAATATAATATACAAGATAACGGTAGATATGTGTAATGTTTAAATGAGATTGATGTATCTAATGCTTGCTTGCTTATCGTATGGTTAGCGGCCAACCTATTTGTCAGAGTTGTTCAGGCCGTCCGCCTCTGACATGGCTTAACGACTGCTGTCGAACGACAACAACCGGGACCGGAATAAAGGCTTTTTTTTATTAATTTTATTCATTTATATTTCATAAAGTAGTTGAAAGTGTGTGCATGGGAACATTCTATTTCTATTAACCTAATGAATATTATCACTTCCTGTGGACATACGATATGGACTGCTTTCTATTTTAATTTATATTTTATAACAAAAATATCGTTTATCACATCGGAAAAGACCACGAGATCGATTCCACATATCGCGTACACAAATAATTATTTTTTATATCAATCTTCTAGTTAAGAGACTTCGGTCACAGAATAAACCATACTTGCTTTTGTTCACGACAAGGAGACCGATTCCACTAAATACAACGTAACTAAATAGAATCTAAACTGCATCGTTATGACGTGTTTCGTATGATACTATCCACTAACGATACAATTTCAGTTAAGTTCCGATCGAGTCAACGATCGATCGAACAGTAACGTATTCGTACATTCTACTAAAACGTTTAGTTTATACTGAATCGCAGTTGAACGGTAACAAAACGCTTCAACTGTCAAATATAACGATCGAACATAAGTTCCTCCCGAGGTACTTTTGTACGATCGATAGTAAATCGAAAGGTGGCAGTGGTAGAGTTATGCGTCAGCAGAATGCGACTTGGTGTCCAAATAGAATTGGAACGAAAACTAAATTGAAATTGGATAGAAATAGAACTACAAACGTTGTAATTTAGGCGAATTGGGTATTGGGAAATGGTATCGCACCGTGTATTGTATCACCAACACTCGCCTATGGTTCGTGTAGTGAAATTACACTCGATGCGACAAAGTAATCTTTCCACATTAGTTACACAATCATTTTATACTCACGTCGACAGTAACTTCTGTTTGACTTTCCGAGCTCTCTTCTTGATGGCCTTCTGTTTCTCTCGCTCCTTTCTCTCTAGCTCCAGTCTCTCCGCCTCTTCTTGTAACTCCCTCTCCTCTTTGGAGTTCTGGTCTTGGCTTTCTGATGTTGTCTGTAAATACACAATTAGTTTATTAAAAACGCCTTCTTATTAACCCCCGACCGATCGAGGGAGTGTTATAAGTTTTGACACGTTTATCTGTCGGTTTGTTTGTCTTAGCAACGGATGATCCGATTTAGACCCGGTTTTTTATATAAAAGAGAATTTTGTCGAGTGTCTTAGATAGGTCTGATAAAAATTGGACCAGTGGTTTCCAAGATCTTGCAGTATCTTTGATGTCAGATGGGATCGAATTTGAGCTCAAATATTCAGGTTCATGGTGCGTTTCCGACATCTGTAACCTTGACCTTCCTGGGTCAGCACTAGATACTGATGACTTCTATTAGGGTGGTGGTATTCTTCAGGGCCGGCGTCACACATCAGGGCACGATCACTTTCGGACCCTGCACACAACTAGACTACGAGCTCCTAGATATTGTACAATAAAAAATATAAACAATCCTGTATGTATGTTACTCACCGCCTGTCGAGGCCCGGTAGCTTTCTCCCTAATAGCCTGTAGGTGCGATTCCAATCTCTGCTGGCTCGCATCCTGCTTGTCCCGGATTCGAGACCGGAGCGCGTCCGCTTCTAACTCCGCCGCGGCGGCAAGCGCTGACAGGCGGGACTTTACGCCTTCTGCCTGTGGCGATAAGGGTTACAATACGGTATTAAACTATTTTTTTTATTGCATCATTCAACTTACATGGACATACTAAAGAAAGATCTAAAATTAGTTTTTCGAGATCTCAACTAACATCAGATATATTAGGCTCAGTTTACATTGTCGCGGAATGGAATGGAAGCAAATTTTCGCAACGTAATTGTATATAACATAATGAACTTTATGTCAATTGCGTAACATATAAACTAAATACGCTTTACCACTAGGGGTATTCTCGAGAATGCGCGAGGATTCCCCGGAAGACGCGCGACCTCTTTTATGGCTCGTATTTAGTTGTATGTTACACAATTGACAAAAGTTCATTATGCTATGTACAATTACGTTGCGAAAATTCGCTTCCATTCCATTCCGCCGCAATGTAAATTGAGCCTTAATGGTTAAAGTTAGTATTGGACAGATATTCTATCCCTTTCTAGCAAAACAGTCCTTTATATGCAGCCAGGGCCTGCTTGTATGGCGGTAGGGAACACTGACGTCATAATTGCTGTTTCTTGCCGTATGTATTTTTATTTCACATTTATTATTAAGCACTCCATTAATAAATATAGCCTATAGTCGGGTCGATTCAATAGTGTCGCGAAAAAAAAGTTCCATTTTTTACCTAATACTTATAGAAACCTGGATATTTGGTTGTGACATTTTATTTTATTTTATTTTTATTTTATTTTATTACAGGTTATTGTACAGCAAAACAATTATACAAGTACTTGTCTTAAAAAGTTATAACGCCAATTACACAATAACTCAAAATTAATTTTAATTAAATAGCACTAAATATGTAGAAGAAATAGAAATAGAATTACAATATGTGGTTATTTGTGTATGTGAAGGTGTGTAAGATGGTGTGAAGGTGTGTGAGGTAGTGTGTCACAGTACTGTAATTGTGTATAATTCCAACTGCCATAAGAATAAATAAAAATAGAAAAAAAAATACGAACGCGTTTAAAAATAATACTATCATATCTTATCCAACATTACATGGAACAGCCTGCCTGAAACCTACAACCTTGGGATCTTCAAGGCCAGAGTGAATAGGCATTTACTGGACCCGCATGCTCCATCGTCGACCTCATCGTCGCTTACCATCAGGCGAGATCGAGGTCAAATGCGGGTTTAGTAGTAAATAAAAAAAAAAAAAACATGTACAATTATCAACACTATTTCAACGACGTAACACAGGCAAGTTCAAAAATAAAACCAAACAATAACGGAACAAGTGATGACTAATTTCAACAGTCCGCTCACAGCCCGGCTAGCTCAGTCGGTAGAGCATGAGACTCTTAATCTCAGGGTCGTGGGTTCGAGCCCCACGTTGGGCGAAACAACTTTTTGTACTTTTTTATTTTTGGTTTTTTATTTGCGATGTTTTTGTTTTTTATTTTTTATGATTACAATAAAATTAATGACAAAATCACTTTTTTCCGATGTGATATCTTCAAAAATGACGTTTCGTTTTGCTTTTCTGTTTACGGAGTGTGCTAGTTTAGCTTCGCGTTTTATGTCCTATAAACTAACAAAAAATCAACATTTCATACTAAACGTGCCGATCGATCAGCTGACTTCTATAGCGAATATTACCCTGATATGGAAGAAATCATGTAATAAAAAATTATTGCTAATAATAATAGAAAATATATATGTGATTTTTAAGAAATTACAAAAACCGCGAGAAAATTGTTTTGTGGGTATTTTTTTTTTAATTTATGGAGTTTTCTGGAATTTTCATAGAATTCCAGAAACATTAGAAAACCAATAGGACATAACACGCAAAGAGCACACTTCAGAAACAGAAAAGCAAAACGAAACGTCATTTTTGAAGATATCAAGATTTCTCGTTACTTGGATTAATTTAATTTAATTTCTCAAAGCTATTAAATGGTTAATACTTGCGGTTGTTGGTACCTACTTGGTGAAACTTGTAGTACATGATTAGACTTAAATAATGTACTGTTTCACGGGTTTTAACTGTATTTTAAACCTGTATTTTTCTTAACCTGTGAAACATTGTGTAAAATTGTGACGATATCATGGCAGCATAGGGCCATTTCAAAATAGCAGACCTAAAAAATATGTTAAGACAGCGTGGCGCGAGTCTGAAGGAAAAAAAAAGATTTGGTGGAAAGGAACATATCTACATGTTGATTGGCTACGTACCATTGTGCTAGTAGCGCCTCTAGTGGTAAACAATCAGGATTATCTCCTATTTGACGCGTTTTTTACCATTGTCTCCAAAATCACGTTTTACATTTAGCTGCCTTCCTTCTCCCCGTATCAGGGCTATACAGTACGTGAGGTCTTAGAAAAACATTCGGGTATCGGGTAAAATCGATCTCTGTTTCTGTCTTACATTCCTGTGTCTTCGTTAATAACCGAAGCCTCCTCTAACACCCGAATGTTTTTCTAGTGATCACGGATTATTAGATAAAGTTATAAAAGAAGTCCAGCTCAACTCACCTTCTCCCTAGCGGCGTCATCTCTCTCCTGTTTCTTCAACTCCTTCAGTTCCTCAACCCTCGCATCCCTTTCTTTCCTCCTTTCCATCAAGGTCTCCACGTGCAGTTTCCTGGCAGCCTCGAGGGCCTGTCTGCGGGCACCCACTGCGGCTTCCCGGGCTGCTTTTTGCTCCTGTCGAAATAAAAGCCAGTATAACGTTGAGCCCTGTGAGGTAAGGTATGGTATCATATTTAGGGTCAAGATACGTTGGTTCCTTCAATATTACTATAAATTAAACATTTGAAACCACTGACTTACCATTGTGGGAACAGCGTCGGTGGCACAGTGGCACCGGACTCCCATGCGGGATATCCGGGTTCGAAACCGTGCAGTGCCATGTGCCAATGAGTTTTTCGTATTTTTCGGAGACTTACGTAACTTTACCGACTGCTCTAACGGTGAAGGAAAACATCGTGAGAAAACCCGCACACTGAGATGACCAGTGTGTAAATGGGGGTAGGCACAAAAGATCCTCAAGGGTCGAAGTGCCGCTGGGTTATTCCCGGCCCCCTATCATAAGATAAGAAAAAGAAAGAAAAACATTTATTTAAAATTGCATAAATTATTAAACTTAAAAAAGAAGATACCATTGTGGAAATCCCTTTACTTTTTTCTGGTCATCATCAGGTCTGCAATATCCCAGGTGTAGGAACCTTGGTCCTAAACATTTCAGCTCAAATTCGAACCATATAGCTACATATTACCGCTCCAGAGATCCCATCTGAGATCCAAAATACTTTGAGATCTTAAAACCACTGATCTAATTTTCGACAAAACTCTGTTAAATTAAAAAAAAAACGGGTCCAAATCGGAGCATCGCATAGTTGAGTTATGATGCCACAGACAAACGCGTCAAACTTATAACTCCCCTTCCTCGGTCAGTCGGGAGTTTATTTATTTTATTTATTTATTACAGAATCCACAGCACTTAAATTTAAAAACAAAATAGTCCATTAATAAAACATACTGCCAATGACAGATTCCCCATTTTAAAATAAAGCTTATAGGGAGAAATAAGTTTTGGTGTGTGTGTATATGGATGTGTATATTAGAAATGTGTGTGAGCGTGTTTATGTAGAAGAGAGTGAAAGGGTGTGAACATTTGTATGTACATTTTATTTCTACAATGCACTACAATTATTATCATATAAGGAAAGCAGACCAGCAAACGTGCCACCTGATGGTAAAGTGGTCACCGTCGCCCATAGACACCTCACTGTATTATTATTAGAGGGGTTTCGATGCGCTGCTATCCTTGAGGATCTAGATGGAGTGCCTCATGTGCTGGTAATTACGCTGGCTCTCTGACCCTTTTTCGCGGTTTGAAGTGCGATGAATGAGGTAATTTGACATCTCAGTGGAAGAGGGAAGATCTTCCTCCAGGCTAGGCAGTGTTGCCACCTAACTTTTGTAAAAATCGCTAGGATTATTTTGAAAAGTCGGTAGTTTAGGTAAAATTTTGCCCAAAAATCACTAGTTGTATGGAACACTAGTTCTGAAAAAGTCACTCAAATGTATGATACGCCTGCCAAAAAAATGTCGCTGACAAATTGAAATCAAACTTTTTTAATGTTAGTAAGTACCTTAAAGTACATTTTTACAACAATTTTTAAATGTCAAAAAACCGCTAGATCTAGCGACAAAGTCGCTAAAGCGGCAACTCTGGTGGTAGGCCTGGGTGCAGCTGTCCGACAGTTTGTGTTCGGAACTTATATACGAGTATATGAGAAGTCAGGAGATTTCTTCAACAGCGCGTTTCAGATTGGTGAATTTGTTCGGAGAGGCTGTTCAGCGCCATCTGTTGTTGAGTAGAGCGAAGTATGAGATGCCTTTTCTTGGTTGACACATAAACGCAAGCATTCCTGATTTGCGGCAGAAATAGATAGCAGGCGATCTTCCACATCGGGATCTACCACCATGCCCGCAGCTAGACTATGATACCCCTCAATGATAATGATGATAATGATAGGAGCTCACCAGTCTGTCCAGCCGGTCCCGTCTCATCATCCTGAGCCGGGTAGTGTGTGACCGACACTGGTCCAAGAAGTCATGGCGTCTGTTCTCAGCTTCCAGTTGTTTGATGAACGCGATCTCACGTAGTTTTTCTTCTTCGTCGTGTGCTTTGCGAACTATGTCCTGAAAATTATTATGAAAACATATTGAAATTGAAAACGTTTATTTATCACTGTAAACACCAGAATATAGAACACAATACAGAAGTATACAAAGATTAATACATGCAGCACAAAACATCCGGTGCGGTACAGTGCCAAAAAGGGTACACCAGCTCGGCATAATGCTGAGGCAAGCCACAGCGCTGATCAGCTGGCCCCTCAGTGACTGCACGGACGAAGAAAGCAACAGTGTGGGCGTGTATATATTCACGGTTTAATGTAGTAGTTTATGCAACTGTCAAGTAACGATAGCAATATTAACATGAATACTTGTTTGTCAAACGAGGCGCAGTCGAAATTCTTGTGTCCAATGCCATAAATCATTTCTTTTTTTAATTTTGAAAGAAGATAAAGTCAATTACCTTTAAATGCTGATCACGATTTTCTGCTGCCTTCTGCAGTCTCCTTTCCATTCTCAATCTCTTTTCTTCTATCAACTGATTTTTAGCAACCTGAAAAACATAAGTGTAAAAATTTAGCTAGGTATTTAAAACAATATAAAAGGCAGATCTTGATCGACCTAGAAAAATCTAAAACTATGTGAATGTACTAGAAAAAATCATGGGTTTCATTCGTACATGTTTTTTTAGCGTCGGTGGTCTAGTGCCTAGGACACCGGACTCCCATGCGGGAGGTTCGGATTCGAAACCATGCAATGCCATGCACCTATGGGGCCGTGTGCCCCACGGAATGAAAGTCGGCATGTTGATGCTTTGATGGAATATATTATATAGATATTGCGATGATGAAAGGAAGAGGAGTGACAGCGCGAGTAAGAGAAAAGCGGAGGCGATTGTTTTGAGACGACAGCAGCGCGCGCAGACCGCACAGCGCGCATGCGCCGTCATTGTGGCGCGAAGCCGTCATTGTGGCGCGAAGCCGTCATTGTGGCGCGAAGCCGTCATTGTGGCGCGAAGCCGTCATTGTGGCGCGAAGCCGTCATTGTGGCGCGAAGCCGTCATTGTGGCGCGAAGCCGTCATTGTGGCGCGAAGCCGTCATTGTGGCGCGAAGCCGACACACACCCATGAGTTTTTCTTTTCTTTTTTCTGTTCTTTTCATGTCTTCAATTGGACATATTGAATAACATCATTTTGTGTATTCATTGCTCCCCTTCCAATAAGAACGCAGAAAACTTTACAAATTTGTAAAATTCCCTAAGTAACGTAACATAACGTAACGTATCCCACGTTACGTTATGTTACGTTACTTAGGGAATTCCCTAAGTTCACATTTAGACACGTTAAATTCACAACAAAAAAATATCGTCATCGCGGGAGATATAAATATCAATATTAAATCTAAACAGTCGGAGCAGACATACGAATATAATAATAGAAGGAATTATCTTAATATGTTATCAGTGCACGGTATACTTCCTGGTCACTCCCTTTTAAAAGATTTTATTTATTACTAGCGGCCCGTCCCGGCTTCGCACGGGCATTAAACATTACATTTAGATTTGTTAATTTTAACACATTCATAATAATAATAATAATATAACACACATATTTACTCCTTTTTGCGTCGAGCTCCTAAAAAAGAGTAAATTAAAAAAAAAAACCGAGTGACGCCCTACAACGCATAAGTAGCCGAATGGAGTTTATTTTTTCAAAGTTTTAAACTCGTGATATCTTTTGAATGGAATGTCAGAATCGAATAATTCAAAAAGTAATATAAAGGTATTGAAGCAGTCTTAAATAATAAATCATTTATTTTGATAAGGTACAAATAAAGAGCTTTTTGTAGCGGTGGTATTTTAATTTTTTTTTTTTTTTATAAAAAAAACGCTTATTGTGACATGACTATAATAGTTAGAGACACGCTGCCGCTGATTTTTTTGTTGATAATGGTGTGTTCTAAAAAAATGTTATATATCATTTTGTTCTATCATCAATAGTTTTCGCAGCGTACGCGATGTAAGGAAGTTATTTGATATTTTTTTACACTTTATCGTAATTTAAGTAAGGATCCCCATTTTTTTTGAAAATGAAATATAGCCTATGTCACTCAGGAAAAATGTAGCTTTCCAACAGTGAAAGAATTATTCAAATCTGTTCAGTAGTTTCGGAGCCTATTCAATTCAAACAAACAAACAAAAAATCAAACCTTTCCTCTTTATAATATTGGTATAGATTTATTATATTATTATTGTGCGTTGTATTTATACCTTAACTTCCTCGACTCTGGCCAGTAATTGGTGTATTTTCCTCGCCCTCTCTGTCTGGTACTCTAGCCTCTGCCGTTCAGCCCTCGCCTGCTTCGCTTGGAGCCTGTAATAGCAATGGAATGGTTTCTGACGAGCTCAAGTTAGGTGGCGCTTTTGTGAAGTCAATTCGCTCAAATAATCCCGGTACACTAAAGCGAAATTGTATCATAAAATAGGAAAGTATACGTGGCAGTCGCCAACATCTGTTGTCGCGGCGGCATCCTAGCGGCGCGAGCGCGGGAGGCATTTTCAAACAGCGAGACTATTAGAGCGAATTGACTATTTTAAAAATATAATAGCAGGAACCGCGTCGAACCATTATTTAACCCCCGATTTTGAAATTAAAAAAAAAAATGTATAGCCGTTTTCGGTAGCAAAATTTTAAGTTCTTATTTTGACATTATTCGCAAAACGCTACACATACGTTGTATGGCATCTATTTAAAGGATCATCCCAAATTGTATAATGTATAGTCCGATTTAAAATACAAATATTAGGCTATGTCACTAAAACTACTTTAAGCCACTGTTGCCGAACTAGGTGTAACCTGTGTTTCAGCATACAGTGCCTCTCCTCCAGGACTCGTACGATTCAGCCATTATCTAAACGCAATTTGTTTACAGAAGTGTATTAAAATATTGTAACAGTCAAAAATAGAAACAAAAACATAAAATAAAAATAATAATAACTAATAATATATATATATTTTTTATTTTTTTAAACTAATAAGATTAAGGTAAGTAAAATAATATAAGTAATATTAAGTGTGTGTGTGTGTGTGTGTGTGTGTGTGTGTGTGTGTGTGTGTGTGTGTGTGTGTGTGTGTTGTACTGTATTGTATGTATGTTGAAGTAGATATAATTAAATATAAAAAAATATTTATTAGTTTGTAATTTCTGTAGTGTTATATAATTGCTACAACCTCCCCTCGGCTAGCAGGGTTCTAGGACAGTGTGCAGATGAAGTAATAGAAGAAACTTGGTAATAGTAGATATTATGTTTATCAGGAACAGAACAACACAATAGTAGAAAATAGGTAGTAGTAGGAGACAATTTTATAAAACGGATAAATGTCCGTTCAGGATAAAAATACAGAGAGTAAAAACAATGAAATTAAAGGAATAATGGAATTTAGAAATGAAATGGGAATATGATTTGAATTTTGAAAATATAAGTGTAGAGGTGAGATAAACGCTAACGATGAGGTTGAAATTGATGGCGAGGAGGTTGATATGGACGATGAAGTCGACATCGTTACATAATAATACCTTCTGAGAGCGTCCTGGAAGCTGCCCCGTCTTTTGATTCCCTGCGATAGCTTGGCGTGCAGTTGCTGCGCTCTACCTGCAATCGACAACATGTTACATTTACCAGACTTACGCGTACCGACTGCACTAACGGTGAAGGAAAACGTCGTGAGGAAACCTGCACTGGTTATCTCCAGCGTGTGAAATGGGGAAAGCAATGAGAAACCACAACATTCAAATCTGCCAAGATCGCGACCCTTACCAATGAGGAATACCACAAGAATGACTACGACTTTTTGGAGGAACTTTTGGTTTTTTGTAGAGATATTTCTCCCAGTTTCCTCAGCGGAGCTTCGGTTACTGATATTCCGGCTGGTCTCCTCCATTCCATCTTCCAGTGTCTTTGCAGAACCTCAGGATGTCTCCGTAGTTTAGATCTTGTAGCTCTCCTTCTCCTATGGTATGAGTATGAGTATGCCGTCCCTGCCAAAAGATTCCTACCTTGGTTTGGAGTACACCACACACTGGAAGTGTTGACTGGTTTCTTCTTCATCGCATTCAGGACAAGATGCTGAAGCATCTTAGTGAACTAAGAATAGGTTATGTGACTTAATTTTTTTTTAAACCCCCAAACTGACTCTGCTCTCTCTCTTATGGCGATAGATTCTCCACTCACCAGGGTCCCTGGCGACCAAAGCCTCCAGCACAACTAAGGTGTCCACCCTCTCCGCCCAGGACATGCCCGCCAGCGCGGTCTCATACTGGTCCTCAAGACTGGCTGCTAAGGCTCCCAGGTTCTCTGGAGATTGGCACGATGGTACGGCTAGGTTGGTTTCGCATAGGATTTCTGCATCGGTCTGGAAGAATTAAGATTACGTGTTAATAACTTTAAATTTTAAAAAAACTGCCGATTTACCGTGGTGGAGATGCCCTTACTTTTTCCTGATCATCATCCAGTCCTCAAGATTAAAAATGTGGGAGCTCAAACTGGAATATAACAGTTGTCGTTCGAGAGGTCGCATCTGACATTAAACATACTCTAAGATCTTGGAAACCCCTAATCCAAGAGAGCGTCGGTGGCCTAGTGGCTAGGACTCCCATGCGGGAGATCCGGATTCGAAACCATGCAATGCCATGAGTTTTTCGGATTTTTTCGAAGACTTACGTACATTTGACGACTGCTCTAACGGTGAAAGAAAACATCGTGAGGAAACCTGCATGTCTGAGGAAATTAAAAGTTTCCGTAGGCGTGTGAAATCCACCAATCAGCACTGGGCCGGTCTGTGCCCCAACAGTGGGGACATTAATAGGCTGATGATGAGTTATGATGCTACAGATATACAGACAGACATACGCGTCAAACTTATAACATCTCGTCCTTTTGGTAGGGGATTAAAAAAGCGGTCAGTTTAATAAATAAATTCTCACTACAGTCGTAGTACATTAACAATAACCGTAGCACACCGGAGTTTGAAACCTTCAAGTCAATTTTATCTATTTATAATAAACAGTAAATTAAAGTGTAAATCAAAACTATGTTTCACGAAACCTTCAACCTTGGGATCTTCAAGGCCAGAGTTAATATGACTGAACCCGCATGCTCCATCGTCGAACTCTTCCTCGCTTACCATCAGGCAAAATTGAGGACATGTAGGTTTAGAGGCAAATCACAGTGGCTAGAGCACTGGACTCCCATGCGGGAGGTCCGTTTTCGAAACCGTGCAGTGCCATGTACCAATGAGTTTTTCGTATTTTTCGAAGACTTACGTACATTTATCGTCTGCTCTAACGGTTAAGGAAAACATCGTGAGGAAACCTGCACACTGAGATGACCAGTGTGTCAAATGGGGTTGGCACAAATGATCCTCACGGGTCGAAGTGCCGCTGGGTTATTCCCGGCCTATCATAATATAAGATAAGATTAGAGGCAAATAAAAAAAGTCTTACCTCAGTATCATCAGTCTCCGTATCCAAGTCAATATCAGAGACCTGTTGCAGCTCCATGATCTGTCTGTTCAGAAGGTCCTCCTCCTCGCACAGTTTCCTCTGGTCAACATCTGACTGGAAATCCAGCGCCCAACTGATTTTCTTTTCATTCTCCTCAATCTGAGACGTCATCTCGGCTATCTCTGACATTTCTGACGGATCAGCTGATTTCAGTATTTCATTATGATCCGATATCTGATCGTCGTCCTCTAAATATTTGAAAGTGAATTTGAATTCAGCCTTCCATTTATCGAAGTCGAAAGCTTCCTCAGTACTTTCTTGAGATCTCGCTAGACCAGTTGTTAAGCTTTCAAGGGAAGAGTGAAGGCGATTTTTAGTCAATTCCCCTTCGTTTTTAGCTTTGAGCTTCTCAGCCTTTTTAGCTTTATTCCTAGCAGAATGGGTTTTTAAACCTGTAACATCAGATTTCTGCCTAATCATAGCAGGATCTTTGATTTTAGACACACATTTAGGTTTCACAGTAACTTTGACTTTATCAGGTTTACGTTTTTCCGGTTGTTCTGATTTAGCTCGGTCTAGTTTCTCAATTTTATTAGCTTGTTCGATTACATTAGTTTCCTGTTTCGGTGATATCATGTTAAGCGTAGGAAGACTAGTAGTTGCAGATGGTTGGTGAAATCGGTTCGCCCAGTGTGATTTGGACTGTTTCTTGGATTCGCGACTTAGACGTCTAGATTTCACAGTCAGCCAACCTTCGTTGTCATTCTTATTACCATCAACGTTAAGTACTTCAATAGAACTCGCGACATCCGGTATCATCAGCAACTCTTCTGGTACCAAAGTCTTTAAACTTTCACTGGATTCGATCCTAAACATGTCTATCTGTGTTACAATAGTGTCTGAGCTACTATATTCATCGCAGTCCTTTATTTTTTCCAATGTAATTGTGGCTTGTTCTTTTTTATCACCTTTCTCGTTCACTTTCAATGTGGTTCTTGGAGGTCGTTTTTTAGGATCGAATTTAGTTTGACTAGATTTAACGTCTCCAGAACCTATTTGAAGGTTTCGACTTAGAGGTTTTTTAACAACAACTTTGATTGCAGCTGCAGGGGTAGCATCAAAAAGACTAGTTCTTCCTGTTGTTAAATTAAAAGGATAACTGCATTTGCTAGTCTGATTCCTCTTCGGAAATTGACGGGTTTTCGGTATAGTGATAGAAGTTTCCACGACATTTTTGTTTCTAACCACAGCAGTGGTTGATCTAACTGGGGGTTTCGCTTCAGGTTTACTTGTTATAGGCTTAGGTTTAGCCGCTGCTTGGGAATAGGCAGGTCTTGAATTAGGTTTTGGGTCTGAATTTGATTTTACTTCTGTCTTTTTGAGGTCGTCTTTCTTTGTATCCTCTTTATCTGTTAATTCTTTAGTAACTGCATCTTTGGGAGCTGAAACCAAATCTTGGATTGGCGCTTCCATTGCATCACCGTTCTCTATTATGACTTCTTTTCTTTTATCATCTTCTTCCTTAGTCTCGCCAATTGAATCTTCAGTAATTACTGCTGGTCTTTCTTGAGATTGTACTTCATTTTCTTTAATAATTTCAGTTGTGTGCGTTGGTTTGGCATCACAAGAGCTATTAGCTGAACTTTCATTGGAGACATCAGCAAAATTGTCATCAGATTTAATTGGAAACTCTGAACTTTCGTTTTTTGGTTCTAAAGATGAAGCCTCTTCTATTTTTTCTTGGCTACATTCTTTAGACGCTAATTCTGCTTTATGGTCGAGTACTTTGTCTTCATTCAGTAAATTGTCGTTTTTAGCTTTATTTTCATTGAGTTGTTTAGCTAAAAACTCGTTTTCTATTTCGTCAAGTTTATTAGTAGTTGCTTTAGCTTGACTTGAAAGTTCTTCTACCTTTTTAATTTCAGGACTAGTTTTACCGTGTTTTGATGATTTTATAACAACCTGTTTCGGAGAGATGTTCGGACATTCCTTAGCTTTACCAATTTCAACGGTAAGCGTATCTAATTTCTCATTCTTCTTATCTTCCTTTAGAGAAACTTTAACATTGGCGTCTTTAAGATCTTCCAAACTGTCTCTAACATCTTTTTCCTTAATCTCAGATAGTCTAGTATCTTTACCACCTTTAGCTTCCAGCTTCGTAGCAACTTTAGAAGCAATTTTATTGCTGAAAAACTCTACATTCCCTTTCGGGCTACTAGAATGTCCAGAGATTCTGGGACTAATTTTACCACTGCCTGGGCTAACTTTGCCAGTCACGGGACTGTTTTTACCACTTGGAGTATTATGGCCGGAGAGTAACGGACTATTTTTGCCTGAAACTGAAGGGGAGCTTTTAACGGAATAGGCACGTCTGGACTCTGGTCTAACAAAGTCGGTTTTTCTGATCTCCCAAGCTAGGCTCTGGGGTCTTTGAGGGGGAGGAGTGTTGTCATACTCCCATTTGAGTCTGAACCACTCCCCTAGGGCTTTGAAATCTCGCGTGTAGTTCTCCAGAACCAGGATTACTTCCTGGCACTCATTTAAGTTCTCGTGGGTCTCAACTGTGTTATAGATTTCTCCAATCTGCGAATGTATAAGAACGTTATTTTAATAAAGTAAATTGGTCAACATTTACTTTTATGCGTTTAGTGCACTGCAACGATTTTGAAAGAAAAACATTGCATTATGCATACATAATTAAACTTAAAAATAAACATTAAAAGGACACGTGCTCAGCATGTGCTGCGGTTTGAAACAGAATCAAACAAAATCCATAGATATATATTTTTCTGTTCTCTAGATTTCTATGGGTTCTTTCTGACGGATTCAATTTCAACATCGCTGCAGTGTGCTAAAGGTTTAAAAGGCATTAGATTGATTATAGTCGGTCCACGAGGGTTTTTTTTTACACATGATCCAATCACTCTGACAATGAAGAAACAACAAATGATTTATATTCCTCTTCGTTAGACTACCTAAAAGACATTCACATTGAAGATATAGATAGATAGATCTGTAAGATTTTTTTTCTTTACATATTTTTTGCTTTTTACAGTACGATCAGACCACGCGTAATCGACCCCTCCCTTTGCGACGACTTCAGAGCATACAACAATTTTATGGGCTATACTCACAGACCGCTGCAAGTCTCCAAAGAGCAGGGCCCAGTAGCGCGCCCTGAGCTCTGAGCGCTTGTCTCGTCCAGCCGATGCGGAGCGCAGGCGCGCGGCGATGCGGGGCGGCGCGCGGCGTGCGGGCGGGATCGCGCGGGGCGGCTTGCGGGACACACGCGCTGGGGATGAATGGATTCGTATTTAGTGCTAATAAGAACTTAGAACACCTTTTTATAATGGGGACTAATGGGAGGGACACAGTGAGAAGGGATCTAAGGTACATTCAGATCTCTTCTATTCTACTTTTGATACATTGAGCTTTTCTATGATAGAAAGGAAATATCACGTATTCACACATTGAAATAAATGTGGTATATTTTTAGAAATGTGTGTATTATTATTATGGTGGGTGTAACACTAATGTTTTTTTTAATTCTCGTGGCAATGACGCGGCGGACGAACTGGCGAGAAGGGCATCAGAGATGGTTGCAGAGGGCCCAGAGCCCCTCATACCACTGCCCTTCTGCTGGATAAAGACGTCGCTGCGCGAACGCACGAAGGATATACAGAACTCTAGCTGGGCCAAGGTCGTGGACTGCAGGCAGTCTCGAGAAGCCTTGCCGAAGGCTGATCCGAGACTAACCAGACAGCTCCTGCGGCTCAGCAGAGTCAAACTGCGGAAGGTAACCGGGATAATAACCGGTCACAGTCCACTTAACAGACACCTCTTCAATATAGGATTCACAGACAGCCCCTTGTGCAGAGCTTGCATGGAGGCAGAGGAGACGGTCGCCCACATGCTCTTGGAGTGCAGAGAGGTGACCACCTACCGGGCGGGAAGCCTTGGCACCCCAGGATCACTTCCCGAAGTCCTTCAGAACATCAGAGGACTGCTGGACTTTCTGGCGAAGTTGGGGTGGCTCGATCAATAGTAGTTTCCACCACACGCAAAATAGGCGCTTAAGACGTCGAGTTGCGGAAATCAGCCCGTTATTACATTACATTACATTACAACACTAATGTTTTCACAAGCCTTGCGGCCGTTTTTTTAAAGCATTAGTGGGCCCGGAGACAATCCTAAGAGGCTTAAAACTATTATATATTTAAATCAGACAGGGTCCATACAATAAAGTTAGTATATTATATTACTTAAAGCTATGTTAGTAAAAAAATATATTAAAGAATTAATACCAAGCCCATGGTACCCCAAAGCACTGGACGACTACTTCGCATTGACATGCAGGTATATTCAGTGCCTCAGGATCGGGGAGTCAGGGGACTCGGCAAACGTCAACAGGGACTGCTATGTATAAGAAGTTTTTACAAGACCAAGAGTAAAAAAGAGAAGATCAAAATTGTGATTACGAAAGGCAAGTGAAATCCACCAATCAGCACTGTCTCGCTTGGTGGATTATGTGGCGACATTAATAGGTGTATATGTGATGAGAGATCATCAGAATTATGTGCCACTATTCTATTATTTTTATCTAGATATTTTGTGCAATATAGGTATTTTAAGTAGCTAAATAAAAAAATGTTAACTAATAAAACATGTAAATCTTATTGAATAGAATAGAATAGAATAGAAAACGTTTATTTGCTGTCTGCAGCACACACACACAATTCCACTTATATATTATACAATAATATATAAGTGTATACATATACACCATACAATATAATCTTAAACTAAATTAATAATAATGCACGGCGTATGCGTATTGGAAACTCAACCTCAACTCTTTGCAGCTATAAAGTGGCAGTGAACAAAGGATAACCTTATTGTGGAACTTCTGGATACAATTAACAACAGAACCACATAAAACTCAATCATTACTTAATAGACACTCCTTAACGGCTGTTTATTCGAGTAACACTCATCAACGCCCACGGTAACCAACGGTTTTAGTTCACGGAAGTCAAAAACCTAACCAGAGCCTCAGGATGTTTAATCGATAGCTTACTAGGAGTATCCACGGCAACATGGAAGGCCACCAGGTTCCTGGCCTCTCTGCCTTCCTCCTGCACCAGCTGCCTCACTTCTTCCATCTCAATTCAACACGAAATTGCAAAATTTTTGAACAAAACAAAAACCAACAAAACTCATCACTGCGTTTTCATGCGTTTCGCGGTAACTTTCTAAGAACTCGTGGCGAATTATAAATTATTAATAACGTGGAATAGAAAAAGGAACTGAAAAATAATAAAGTAAAGGAGTTTATGTAAAATAATGCGAAAAATCAAAACTGATGGGTATTTTCATAACAATTCGCGTTTTGACAGATTTGCCAGAATTGCCAAAATTGCCAGCAGTGAAAAATAATAATTAGCCGTCCATTCACGATCTAGCTTACATTATTCATATGACATGCATGCATGACACTTTATGAAAAAATGATTGTTTTTTCTTTTCGGGTTAACTGCCAAATTTAAGTTAAAACCAAATGGAATGGAATTTGAAACTGTTCGTTTTAAGTACATTATTTATTTTATTATTATTTGAGCATGTTTCCGTTTAACGTAGTGTTGTTTTTTTAATTTCAAATATTTTTAAGTTTAATTATGTATGCATAATGCAATGTTAAATAAATCTGTTTTTCTTTCTTTATTTTCTTTCATTCTATTTAAGTTACACTTATGTAACTTTTTAAAATAATTTACCAAAGAAGTTTCATGAACAGTACGCAAAACGTTTAGAATTTTCTATCCTGGCAATGGCAATATCACCTTCTTTTCGTTGTCAAGCAAGATGGCGGATCAGGTTGGTGTCGATTTTCTTGAAAAAATAATTAATTTTTCACGTATTTCTCCACACTTTTCTTCTAAAAATATTCGCAAAATCCGTGGAAATGTGATAAATAAAGTTTGTAGTGAAAGTACAAGTGTTTCATGTGAAAATCAACGTGTTGTTTTCATGCACGTGGGGGTTGGGTTTCTGATCGATATTACTGTGAAACTATGAATAATATTGGGCTTATTATTTAAGAATTTCATACAGTAACCATGAAAATTAGTTTATCTTGTAGAAAGTATATATTAGACGTGCGAATATCATGGAAATAATGGTTAACATGTGTGAGATTGATAGGTTAGTTTTGTGCTTTCCCAGGAAGTGATTTGTATTGTCAGGATACAGGACCACTACTTCTAACCTATATTTCATGATGCTCTTTCTTTTCCTGTAATTTTCCTACTTCTACTAAACCCGTACTAATGAATATTGAAAAATTACAGACCGAAAGATCGTTTCAAAAGCAGCCAACGGTATTCTTGAACCGTAAAAAGGGTATTGGCGTCAAGCGAAGCCGAAAGCCCCTCAGGTACCACAAAGATGTGGGACTGGGATTTAAAACACCGCGTGAGGTAAAAACCAGCATGGAATGTGATTGTTTTAATGTGTGACTTTTTTCTTAGACAGAGAAAGCGTGGCAGAAACAGGCGACGGTCTTCCTTAACCGGAAGGGGGGCATGAAGAGGAAGGAGATGCGACACACGAAAAACATAGGGCTCGGTTTTAAGACTCCGAGAGAGGTCTGGTTTATTTTCAGTCTTTGAATGCTGCGGTGGCAGGCGGTGGTAGCTTCTTCATTGATGAATGCTGCGGTGGCAGACTGATGGTGGCTTTTTCATTGGTCTCTGGGGATTTGTTAGACGTTGAACAGAAATATGTTTATTTTTTCATGATTTTAAGCTCAATTTAAATCTAAATTCTTATCTTAGAGAATAGAATAGGCTCGTCTTTCTGAATATTGTAAGATCACATTTCATATTTCTGTTCTGTGTCCAATTGAACAAGCAAGGTATCGGTTGGTTAATCAGAACCAGTCATTTATTATGTATAAAGAACCATTTAATCACTTATAAGAAATCCAATTTTTTGTTACCATTCTGCAGTTAAATTAAAACTAAAGTACTTTGTCATTGGTTCTTTAAACATGATTATAATCATTATTTCATCACTCATCACATCATCATTCAATGTACTTCGTCATTAAATGCTTAAAAGGTAAGATATTGCATGACAATTTAACAGCATGATCTAGTCTTAAATAGGTAAGTATGCAAAATATTAAACATTTTAATTTGTGATGCGAGTCAAAATTGTTATAAAATATTTTTATTGTAAGTTGGACATCGATTGAATCCTATTCATGAATATGTACTGTTATTTCATTGAAATGGTCACTGGTATTTCACAGGATTATCATAACCACAATTTAATTGCATGATGGCCACCATTTTTGGTTGTGGAAGGTTGTATAGGGTGGTAGAGGTGGAGGCTTGCATCAGATGCAAGTTTATAAGATCATTATCATAATTATTGTTCCAAAAAAATTCAGCGATGAAACTGTAAAATGATGAAATCCACACGACGGTCTTCTGACAACTAAATGATGAAGATCGTGTTCTAACCCAAACTCTGATTACTGTTTCTGCAAATTTTCAAATGTTGTATTCTAATATCCATCCATTCATTATTAATTTATTTCCCACATAATGCATGATTGATTTGGGGTTTTGGAGGGCAAAATCCCCGAAATCCCTGAAATCCGCGTCATTAAGAAAATTAACGCTTTTTGGACCAGAATCTTCATTTTTGAGTATAATAATATAAATTGGATCAAAACATTCCCTGTAATCATTGGACCCCCTGAAAGAAATTTAGGGCTACGGGCCTGAATCCAAATACTCCAGTTTTAACTTCGGACATAATGAATACCAAAACTGGATTTGAATTTCTAATACATATAAAAATCCACAAGTTTTAAAATTACATGTTAGCATTTAAAAAATACCTCTATTCACCTTCATCCACAGATTTCCTTACCCATTTAGGACCTTACCTATCAACTACATCAAATCCACCATAACCCCTACTAAATCTAATCAAACCCTCGTAATTGCAGGCTATAGAAGGCACCTATATCGACAAGAAGTGTCCGTTCACCGGTAACGTGTCCATCCGAGGCCGCATCCTCACCGGAGTGGTCCAGAAGATGAAGATGCAGCGCACCATCGTTATCCGTAGAGACTACCTGCATTACCTGCCTAAATATAACAGATTCGAGAAGAGGCACAGGAATATGTCTGTTCATCTGTCACCGTGCTTCAGGTAAATTTATATAACAGGTAGACCTATTATCGTTTTACCAATTTCTTTGATGGTGGTAAGACTGTGCAGAGTCAGCTTGGGCTGTAATGCTTGCATTGCTGTTTTGGTTTGAAGGATAAGAGAGCCAGCGTAATTACCAGCACATGAGATACTCTAAATCCTCAGGCTAGTATATCAATAACCCTTTAAAAACATAGTCTGGTGAGATGTCTATGGGCAACAATGACATATACCATCAAATGGTCTGCTTGTGCCTCATGTGCCAGTAATTATGCAGGCATTGGTAAGCACCTATAGGTAAAAGGGTGGTACCACCGATTCTGATTCTTCAAAGTTATTACCACTATAAATATGTCACCCATTTTTTAGTGAAACCTTGCTTTACTTTTTTTATCTGAGCACGGTTCCTACAAGAGAACCCTACAGTAGTAAATGATGAAACTCACACGACGGTCTTCCGAACACAATTTGACGAAAATCGTGTTTCTAACCCAAACTCTGATCCAATAATCCCCACATCCAATTGCCTGTGATAAAAGACCTTATGTACTTAACAATAAACCTCACTTCCAGAGACGTGGAACTAGGAGACATTGTAACCATCGGGGAGTGCCGGCCGCTGTCCAAAACCGTCAGATTCAACGTTCTGAAGGTCTCCAAAGGCAAAGGCTCCAAGAAATCCTTCAAGAAGTTCTAATAATAAACTTATGATAAGTTACTTGGTGTTTTCTTTATATACCAGTTATGGTTGCTAGCCTATTGCAAACTAAGACCCGGACTACACGATGACGGTTCCTAGACCGGTTTCAGTATCGGTCGGTTCCATGGGACCGGTGCTTCATATAAACTCGCACAAAAATGCTCTGTCGACTACACCAGGGGTCCCCAAACTTATTTTGTCTACCGCCCACTTTGAGAATAAATTATTTTTTAGCGCCCCCATTTTTTCCCCTACTTAAAAACGACTATAACTTCAAATTAAATTAATCAATTATTGTGAGCTATATTAGCGGAGATTAAACATTAATTCTAAACGAGACTTTTACTATAATTCGCAAGAGTTAACTTGAAACCTGAGCGCAGTCGGTAATACACAACGGCGCTCAGGTCTCAAGTTAACTCTTACGGGCTACACCTGCCAATGAGTTGTATGTAGTTGAGAGTCGAGAGCTCATGCAGTCGGTGTCTAGGAGGCCTCAGCTAAATGAAATTACAAATCACCCCCCAAGCCTCTACACAACGCCCCCATTTTTTTCTGGGTCTCTTACCGCCCCCCTTTAGGCCTGCAGCGCCCACAAGGGGGCGTTATCGCCCACTTTGGGAAAGGCTGGACTACACGTACAACGTCGGAACAAGGAATCGTCGTCATGTAGTCCGAGTCTAGGACCTAGATTCTAACCTGGACATAACGTTTGAGTGACTGAGGTTTTGGCTACTACGCCAACACAAAACAGCATACAGGTATTTGAACTTTCAAAAACAGTAGGTTGGTGGAATCAACTACTTTTGAATTGAAAGATATTCGCACACTATATATTGTTATTCGAATAAATTAATTGAATTGAATTTGTGGGCCATTTGAAATGAAATAACCATTTTTAAAAATCCAAGAAATATTAATTTCCCATTTTTAACAAAGCCATCTGTACTTTAGTTAGGAAATTACTACGTTAATCCGCAAACAATGAAAGTTGTTTTTGTCTATGGAACGGAAGAATTCCATTCTCTAGCATAGCAAACATAACTGTGTTGCCACTTTAGCCATTATCCAGCAAATTTTAGCGCATTTTCACTATATAATTTTTTTAAATAAGCTCGAAACTAATGAAACATCGTCGCCCCCCCGGGTATAATGCAAGCAGGTGCATTAAATATGTATTGAAATTCATGTTCATTGAACGTGTTTCTTTTAAATATATTGGTTACGAATTTTTCATCATTATGGACCATTATTATTGTCTTATTTTATATACCTAGGAGCTTAAAATCACTACTCAATACGTTTTTCCTTGTTTTCGTTTAGTTTCTGAATTTTTATACAATGACTACATTACACAGTTTTGTCTATTTCATAAACTTGATACGGCAACACTGTGAAACTTTGCAAAATAAGTAACAACAAATATGTCCGACATTTGCCTTGAGTGAACGTAATCTATTGTTTTCCAACGCTATGATATCTTTCTTCTCGAAGTTATCCTTAAATAACGCGCCTCCTCCTGTGGAAGTCGGCAAGCCCGCTTATATGGACAAAAGTGCTTCGCTACAGGAACTCGGGTACCGAGACGAAAATGATTTGAGAGAAACAATATATGGTTTGTTTATTGCTTTGCCGTGGTATTTTGACTTTTGAGACTTTCGATGTGGTTTTGAATGTGTTGTGGTGTTTTTAGACTTTTTGCGGACGATTCGGGACCCGGAAAAGCCTAATACGCTTGAGGATTTGAAGGTGATTTACGAAGAGGGGATTTTCGTGAAGGAGCCTACGGCGGACAAAGTGCCAGTTCTCAGGGTGGAGTATAATCCTACGGTGCCTCACTGCTCGCTGGCGACGCTCATAGGACTGTGCATTCGTATAAAAATACTGCGGTCTTTACATCACCCTGTGAAGCTTGATATTTACATAAAAAAAGGAGCACATACTACTGAAGATGAAAGTAAGTTCTGTTTATATTTCTTCTATTGTTAAAGAGAACAGACAAGCAAACGGATCTCATAGTCTCACGTCACTATAATGGAATTTAACATGCCATGGGATTTTATTTTATTTGGATATGCTGGTTTCCTCACGATCTTTCCTTCACCGTTACAGCATTCGGTAATTGTATGTAAGTTTTCAAATCTCATTAATACATGCAGTAGTATGGGTAGTTTTTCTGATTCGTGCCTTATCGAATATTTAAAACAAAGTCACTAGTTCTGGCTTGTATCACCCACTTTATTATGTTACCTTTAAATTTATCAGTTTGTTTTGAAATGTTATCTAATATTGGCAGACAATAAATAAATGCTATTTTTAGTTACTATTGGTATGACAGCTTGTATCTCATAATCAGTGAAAGTCAAAGTTGTAGCTACTTCTCATCTTCAGGTATGTATGTTGAAGGAAAACAGATGGACCATCTTATGGTAAGTGGTCACCGTCACTCACCCATAGTGTCTCACTTCATTAAAATATTGCAAATATAAAAATGCCTAATCTATTTTTGATCTACGACTCTTCAGGAAATTTATTCCAAATACTGCTTGACTTAACTTTGTGTTCTACAATCTCTAGCTGATTCTTGCTAGTAGCTGTAAATCTTCAGTCAACATGGCAGCTATTTTCCGATAGGTATATTTGTGTAAGATTTAGGTCTGAAACAATTAAACCATAACAATAACAAAGGCATCTGGTAGCCAGATTATTCAATGCCTACTTTAAAGGCCTTGATTTTGTTGCAATGTTTTACAAGAGACTTAAATTACTCATGACTACAAGTCACATACATAAATTTTGTACAATAATACATATTAATACACAAATTATCATTTATTGTAACTACTTAAATCAAACCTCTACCTACATAACAGTACTATCTGCTTATTTATTATTACTTGATCATAAAATACTTACTAAATGAGTAATCTTAATGATTCATTAAGTTTCATTTAACGATGAAAATGTGTATGTAATACCATGGTATCTAGTAACTTAGTAAGATACAGTGAGTCTTCGTTTTTGATATTTTCGGCGTCCTGCAGACTGTTAGATATTATCAGTGCTGATGATACGTGCATACGTCTGTCCTGCACGAAATTCAGCCTTAGGCCTAGTGCACACTATCAGAGTGGAGCCAGGTGTAGGCGTAGCGACTAAGCCATAGACTTCAGGAGTCCGGTTCCAGTCACGATTGTGTTCGCTGCACACAGTCACATGCACCCCTTTGTGATTGGATTGGATGCAGCGAACCGAATCGAATCAGAACCTGCGTCAGGTCCACTACTTTCTTCATACTGTTTTTCTCACCTATGTGTGTGTTTTTGCCACGCATTATTAACGCTAATGTGGCATCCATCTGCTCCTATAAAATTACTATTAAATGTTTGTGGATAACATAAATGCTAGATCAGAAATAGATTACTACTAACCTATAGAAATAACTATAGTTTATCAGAAGGGTTATTGACTCTGGCCTCTTTTATCTATGTGTTATTGAATCCTATCCTAACATGTTTTCAAATCCTATTTCTCTGGATGTTTACCCATTTTGTATCTTTTTTTATCTATATACTTAGCTCGTACGTCAATAAAAATTAAACATTACTTTTATTACAGCCTCTTGCAGATTTTGTTCACTTACATACTATTACATTTTCTACAGTAACTAGAATCTGTGTGCCTCCGGGCAAAGGCCTCCCCCAGTCTTCAGAATTCTTCCCTTTCCAACTAGTCCACATCCTACCGACCAATTCCGCTATTTCATCATCCCAGCGTCTGCATGGTCTACCTCTCTTTCTTTTCTCGCCTCTTGGATACCGAGTTGTGATAATTTTGCTCCACTTCAGCCCATTTCCACTTGAGATGTTATATTTTGTAGGTTACATCTGCTACCCCTGTCTTATCTCTCAATTCGTCATTCCTAATTATGTCTGTTCTTCTCTTTTTTATCATGCTCCTTTCCAATTGAATAAATAAGTACCTAATCAACTTTAGAGACAAACAAAGAGTCGTATAGAGGGTCGATAGTACAATGGAAAAGTTTGAATCTCATCCACACATACCAAAAACTCATATCGTAGCATATTGTCTTAAAAAAGATTTTATGCAAGTGTTGACGAAGTCGTGAGAAAACCACGACCTTAAAACGAGATACTAAGTTCCGATGCCAAGGTATGTCACGAACAAACAACGTAATTACCATCATGCCTGTAGATGCTACACGACCCTCGAAGACAGGCAGGTATGTCGTCGGAAATATGTGTGGACCTAAGCGGGGCGTTCATTTCGGCATGTTCGACATGCAAAGTATATGTGAGTGAACGAGATGGACTAAATCACTAAAATTTCGATTTTTGCATGTCAAATATGCCATAGTCCCTTCCCAGGCCCACACCACAGATATTCCTAGAACTTAGCATTAATAGGGTAGTTTTCAAAACCTAAGAAATAGACAAAATGAGGGTCAAATGTGAAAACAGAATTAAAATTCGTTGATAAATAAAATAGCTACAGGCAATCAAAAATCAGAACGGTAGGAAGAAACGGCAATAAGTATTATGACGTCACTGTTCTCTACAAGAAGGTCCTGGCTGCATATGAAGGACTGTTTTGCTAGAAAGGGAATACTAACTTTAACCATTAATATCTCTGATGTTAGTTGAGATATCGAAAAACTAATTTTAGATCCTTCTTTTGTATGTCCATGTAAGCTGATTGATGCAATAAAATAAAAAAGGTTAATACCGTATTACACAGGGTGTCAAAACAACATGTTAATACAGAACATTGGTATTTATGTAATTAAGTATATAGGTATAAGATATATAGGCCACATAATGACAAAAAACACAAATTCCAGCATCTCCAATCCGCCTTCGGACTACCAGGCGCGGGGAGGGGATCCATCCTTATATTGTTGATATCCCATCTGCTCGTACGAAGCGATTTGCTTCTTCGTTCATTATGCGAACGGCTAAGGAATGGAACAGCCTGCCGGCGTTTGTATTTCCCGAAACCTACAACCTTGGGATCTTCAAGGCCAGAGTGAATAGGCATTTACTAGACCCGCATGCTCCATCGTCGACCTCATCGTCGCTTACCATCAGGCGAGATCGAGGTCAAATGCGGGTTTTGAAGTAAATAAAAAAATTAAAAAAAAACTGCATTGAATTTTGTCAAGCCGTTTTGGAAGTTATGAGGGAACATAAAAACCATTACCCTACATGCATAGTACTGCTTCTTTCGTCGTGGATGAAAAATAATTCTAATCATAAAAATTAGACATGAACTATGGACAGTCCTGTTTTAAAATAAGACATGAACTATGGACAGTCCTGTTTTAAAATTAGACATGAACTATGGACAGTCCTGTTTTAAAATAACTGCATGACATTGAATTGCATTTATGTCAAGATTGTTTAAAATGTGTGTCAAAGTTGTTTTCGTTCGACAATCTTGTTTACCCTGGTCTTGTCTGTCCTTGGTTTGTGTTTGGTTCAGTTGGACGTTTGTCACATTGGGCCTCGGGTTCGAGTTCCGTGTCTGACCAATTTCTATTACAAGGTGTTTCGAATCCGATTTAGTTAGTATGTAATTACAAAGAAGAAACGGGATTACAAATAATGGTTGGGCTACCGCTTGTCCGTACGGAATATTTTTCTGTAACTCTGTCCTTTTTCTCATCCAGAAACATCGTTTGCTAGAGCGAGAAAGATTGCTTCCGCTAATTATCTTTAAAAAAGTCTATTATTTTTGTTGCAGTCAACAAACAAATCAACGACAAGGAGCGCATTGCGGCCGCTATGGAGAACCCCAATCTGAGGAACCTCGTCGAGAACTGCATCGCTGATGAAGAATAATTCATCACGCTAGTCTCATCATCATCAGTTCATCACAGGACTTTATTCGTGCTTTCAATGTATGTGTATTTAACCATGGCACCGGACGCGGCGTTTTCTAACATCTCGGACAAGAATGAATTTACAAAATTCACGAAATTCCTCGCCTACAAAGGGGTCCAAATCATTGTAGAATCACGGAAAGGGGTTAAAATCGAACCTTATAGCAAAATCGGCACATCAGACTCTGATTGGTTCAATCTACAAATACCTGATTCGCCTGAAGTTAATCAGGCGACCAAAAACGCTTTGCCTTCAGATAGAATTTTGGAAACCATTAAATCTCGGTTGCATGTGGAAATCTCTGTACAGACAGAGGATGGCGATGAAATGGTACTTGAATTATGGACTTTAGAGCTCGACGAAGCTCAGTATGATACGTCTTTAAAAGCAATGAATACTGTATACTTCCGAATGGGTATACTGCTAAAATCTCTCATTACTATAACAAGAATAACACCTGCTTATCATCTTTCGCGCAAACAAAGGACTGAATCATTCACAATTTTCTATAGAGTGTACAACGGTGAACCTAAAACTAAAGCTCTTGGAGAATCCGTGAAGGACATCCAAGCGGGAATGCTGAAAACTCCCTTGGGTGGTCTATGTTTCTCAGTTTCATATCGTACAAACTTCTCCATATCTCCTAACAGGTCGGACAAGAGCAAAACATTGATACTGAAAAGCGATCACTTCGAACTAAGTCCGAAACACATTATTTTTGAATCAAAAAAGAAGAGGGAAACGAAAGAAAAGGAATTCAAAGTAACTAAACCTACCGATCTGAACAAGCCGTTACGTCTTGCAGCGTTTGTGGATGAAAATATAGTTCTGCAGGCGTGCCAGGAGTTTTTAAAAAAAATGCCAATTCCAATATGCAGGGTGAAACCTAGAGCGAAGAGTCCAGAAAAGCCTACCGAATCAAAAAGCACACAAGACTTAGACATGACCGTTATATCCCGAAGTCCAACGTCTCTCGAGATGCCTCCAAAGAAATTTACTGGTTTCCGCAATGAAAACGAACCACCATTAAAGCTGCTTCATTTCCCATTCGCAGACGATCATCCCATAACAGAACTAGCGGAGTTCTATAAAGACTTTTTCAACGCCCCTCACCTTAAACTAGTTGATGAATTGAAGCGTTCAAGATCAAAAAGTTCTGAGTCTCTAAAAGAGGATATAGAACTAGAGACTGATGATTTAGCGAAGGATCTGGACCTCTACGAGAGTTCTGTTCAAGAGTTTGATGAGCTGATTGCTGATATGTACAGGTCGGCTGAGTGGAGTGGGAATTGAGGGAACAAGGGTATGGGTTGGGTATTAGTTATTACTAATGTATGGCCTTGGGGACATAAGGACTGGCTTTCTCGTCCATCTACATGTATCGTAATTACTTGAATTATGTCATGATTCTAACAAAAATGTTAATTGAAATCATGAACGAATTTTATTGGATAAGGGCCAGCGTAGATGTGGCGTAGTGCGGCGGATGGTCGAGTGAGCGCGCTCTCAATCAGAGAGAAAACATTTCTATGGCTCGCGCTGCTGCGTTCCAGCTTTGAACTGTATATAATAAATTTTTCGAATTTTGAACTTTGAAAGTTCGTACAGACGAACTGCTTTTCGACTGCAAGCCAGCTGCAAAAATGCAGTTAGGATGCAGTCGGCAGTTGGACCGACTGCACAGAAACCGCGTCCAATCTACAATTTTTCAGCTGCCTTGCAATCGAAATGCAGTTTATCTGTATACACCCTTCACTGACAGCAAAACCCCCTTCGCTGCGCCTCAGTCGATCGGCGCTGGGCCTAATGGTAATTTGTAGGTTGGTGTAAGGTATAAGACTGAAACGTTGGTAACTTGGATGACTATAAATGGACTGTGTCTCTATTAGGGATGTTACGGAGCTTCGACTCCGACTGCGAAAGGTCGGAACTTCCGATTGATTCTACACCTCCGACTCCGACTTCGGCTCCGATAATTTTGAATCGGAGGTTATACCTTAGATTTGTGAGCAAACATATTCAAATATCAATATTTTATTAAATAGTGTAGGACTGCATAAAGGAATATGTTTTATTGCCGCAAACGTCATCATAAAAAATATTAGCCAGTTCAGCTACAAAAATTAAAAAACGGTTTAAAATTTGAACTTTTTTTGAACATCTATCTTCTACCTCCGCCTCCGATAAATCGTACTTTAAAACCTTCGGTTTCGACTCCGGTTCCGTTAAAACCACCTCCGTAACATCCCTAGTCTCTATGCCTTTACTGGCATAGTTTTAGTGTAGAATTATAATTATTTACTGTCAGTTAGTTTATTTGGAATTATTTGACGGCCTAGTTGTATTTGAGAAATACCGTCATTTTATGTTAGTGATTTTGCTATGGGAATGAGTTCTTGATCAAAATGTTATACAGGTGTAAGAAAATCCCCTTGTAAGTTATCTTATGATAGGGGGCCGGGAATAACCCCAGCGGCACTTCGACGCTTGAGGATCTTTTGTGCCTACCCCATTTTACACACTGGTCATCTCAGTGTGCAGGTTACTTTACGATGTTTTCTTTCACCGTTAGAGCAGACGGTAAACGTACGTAAGCCTCTGTGCCACTGACGCTCTCTCTTGTAAGTTAAAATAGGGGTGTTCCGTAACTGAACCAGGGATCCGGGTAACCATTTCAGTCACTGAAGAACTTTGTTCTAAAAAATTTTAATTTTCACAAACTAAAATATTTTTGATTAATTTGATACAAAATTTTTGATCATCGTTGTCAGACAGATTGTAAGTCAGCTTATCACAGTTTAATCGGCCATCTTTTTTTAAAATTTTCCAAAGTAATCCGTATTTTTTTATTATCACAAAATATTTCGATTATTTTTAGAATTTTTTTAAAACAATTTCGTCGTTATCTGACCGCGATAGTTCAATTGTAATTCAGCTTATAACCATTTTTTTTAAATCGACAATCCATTTTACCAATTTCCAAAAGTTTCATCAGATATCGACGCTGCACACCCCTGTTTCGCGTACAAGGAGTTTTTGTTACACCATGTTTTTGATTTGCTAATTTCTGGTTGTATAAAGTAGATTTTATAATGATGTTGAATCATATTATGTAGGTACACACACCGTAAACCTTCATTGATTCTAAAATATGTTTATTTGGGTGCAGGGGAAACGGGGAGAGTCCAATAACAACGTTAATATTTTATTATACATACATAGTTTTGCTAATTTTTTTATTTTTTTTATTTACTACTAAACCCGCATTTGACTTCGATCTCGCCTGATGGTAAGCGACGATGAGGTCGACGATGGAGCATGCGGGTCCAGTAAATGCCTATTCACTCTGGCCTTGAAGATCCCAAGGTTGTAGGTTTCGGGAAATACAGACGCCGGCAGGCTGTTCCATTCCTTAGCCGTTCGCATAATGAACGAAGAAGCAAATCGCTTCATACGAACAGATGGGATATCAACAACATGAGGATGGAGCCCCTCCCCGCGCCTGGTAGTCCGAAGGCGGAATGGAGATGCTGGAATTAGGTCGTGCAATTCCGATGCGCACTCTCCGAAATGTATCCTATAAAATACCGATAGACAGGCCACCTTGCGCCGATGTTCCAGACTTTGCAGTCTAGCTTCCACCAGCGATTCGTCACCTATAAGGCGCTTAGCGCGTTTCTCCACTGAGTTAAGAGCAGCCAGTTGGTACTTAGCTGAGCCGTCCCACAGGTGGCAGCAGTACTCCATGCACGACCGGACTTGGGCTTGGTAAAGGTTTAACAGCTGTCCCGGCGTAAAGTACCGCCTAACCTTACTCAGGATGCCCAATTTTTTGGCTGCGGTCTTAGCTTTTGACTCAATGGAGCGCCCAAAGTTGGAGCTTCCAATCTTGGAAGTCAGATCCAACCCCAAAAGGCTGGTACTTTATTTATTTCTTGGTAAATGAGCAAACCTGGTCCAAGGCGCGGTTCAAATCAACCTTAATTCTGTGGTGTCATTTATATAGAAAACTGACATTTTGGAGTGGGTGGGGGGTCATATCTCCCGTGACCACCTACAACCGCGCCATAAAGGATAATCAAGTTATAAAATTGAATATTTAGAGGGATGATGTGCTTCTACTTTTCTTGTCGTGTCGTTAGTGTTCAACCTATTGTCAGAGTTGTTCAGGCCGCTCGTAGGTCTCTAACGTGTCCTAATGACTGGTGTCCGACGACAGGAGCCTCGACAGCTTAACGTGCTCTCTGAGGCACGGAGAGGCTCAGATGAATATGTGCCATCGGACTTACGGACCACGCTAACTAAGCTATTGAGTCCCTCCTTATTTTAGTAAAATTGTTTTTCCCCTGTACCCCTAAAAATGTATATAATTTATCTCAATGAAATGATTATTATATTGTTATAATTATAACATTATGGATTGATCAATGTGATTTTGAATGCTGTTCGTGCCGGCTGAATGTTCCTTGTTTTGACTTTTTATGGTGTACTATGGTTAATTATGTTTATATACTAAAGCCGTGTTTTACTCAGCAATTGTATCTTTTTCCATAGCGAACTCCATAACACAGATTATAAATCTAGCAATGGCGCCCTCTTGACATGGTTCTCATATTCCTGATTAGGGTATACTGAATAATTTGATGTACGTGCAGTCAGACCTCTGATGTAACATTTTTGTTATCTACCTTGACCAGGAAAATAAAACCCAGCTAGCACAGAGTCGTTATAATGACGTCAGATTCACGTCCTTTTTATGACGTTTAGACATCATATTAGCCTCCAAAATGACGTCCCAAGGACGAGATATGTCCGGTGATATGACGTGTCATTAAGACGTCATTGGGACGTCCTAGGGACAATAGTTTTTTATATAGATTAAATATACTGAGAATAGAGTTATCAGTCAAATTTTCGAAAGTAGCAACATCTGTTGGCATGATAGCGCAAAACAAAAAAAGGCGATATTTTTGCTTGGTTTCGATACGGCGGTCAAGTAGCACTACTTTAGCCATTCGGCTAATGGACTTGATAACAAGAGGTGAATTTTGCGGTCATATGATAGTTGTAGTTGATGCAATATAGGTATTTATGTAGTTAATTCGTGCCATCTAATTGGTGGGAGTCCTAAATTACGTCTGGTGAAAAGACTAATGGGGACGTACTCATGACGTCCTAGGGACTATTTATATGACTTCTTAGGAACTCTTTACACGCCGTCCTAGTTACTGTTTATGACATCCTTGGGACATAAACGTATGAAGTGACGATGTGAAAAGCTGAAGATCGGTTCAATTATATTGACGACATACTTCGGACGTCCAAAGTACGACATATTGGTCACGTCCTGAGCAAGTCATATTAGTAACGTCTTACGGACGTCCATTTTTGGACAGTGGCCGTCATCGTCGTGAAATGACCTAATTTCGACGTCCTTGTGCCGGCTGGAAAACCCTGTCAAAAGGGCGCCATTGGTAGTTTTATAATCTGTGTTAAAAATTTCGCTATAATAAAATTGTACCATTAAATTCAGCAAAATGGCGTTTTTAAGTTTGTATATATCCTGGTCAGGGTATACAAAGTAGTTAAAAACCGTCATATATTTTCTACAACTAAGTATAATTGGTAGCTGAGTATAATTCGGCCCTGATTCGTACAAATGTAATAATGTTTTTCATGATTTATCAAATGTTTTACTATTGTAGATTAATAAATGCATAATTATTAGGTACCGTTCTTTTATTGCTTCTTCCTTGGAACTTTTTAACGTGTCGTTCACATAAATAATTGTTATTTTATTCTGGTTCCATCTGGTTGGTTTCTGGAAACCAACATGGCGGGCGCTCCGTCTGTTCCCAATAGTTCAATTAACAGTTCAATCAATTGAACTAGTTGGAAGTTTTTGTCCCAACAGTTCAATTAAACAGATTGATTGAACTATTGGGAAAAAATTGTCTCAGTAGTTCCCTTTTAAAAAACCGGTCCAGTGCGAAGCGTACTTGTGCACGGAGGGTTCTGTTTTAAAATAAACATTTTTCGTCTTTAAAAAAAATTATTTTTCTCAAAAACACTAACATATTTACTTCGTGCCGATTGCCGTCGAAACTGCGGACACCTGGGGCTCAGAGTCGGGAGGCTTCATTCGGGAGCTGGGGAGGCGGTTGAGGGAGGGGGTGTGACCCCCGATCGGGATACTTCCTGGCCCAGCACCTTTCTCTCGCTATTCAGCGAGGAAATGCAGCATGCATAATGGGAACATTTGGGCGGGGTGCGCTAAAAGGCGGCCTTTTTGACTAAGCTTCTCACGTACTTAGTGACAAAGTTTTAGATTTAAAATAATAATAATAATTGACATGTATAATTAAACATATTTATGTATAATTATTATTGTACGAACTAAAAAAAAATTTTTTTTACTACCGAACTATTGGTACTAGAGGAATAATCCGACCAACTCAACAGAACGGGGCGATCCACCAGCTGGATCCTCCATGTGGTCTTGTTTAAAAAAGTAAACTACTGAATTAGAAAACAAACTGATTATTTCATAGGGAACTACTGAGACAATTTTTTCCCAGTAGGTCAATCAATCTTTTCAATTGAACTGTTGGGACAAAATCTTCCAACTAGTTCAATTGATTAAACTGTTAATTGAACTACTGGGAATTAACGGGGCGCTCGCCGCGTGGCTTAGTTACCCCCCACTCCTCGCGCTGCTGTAGCAGGTAAATTCGCGCCAAATTCGAAGGATGGATGTCTCTCTCTTTCTCAATTTCTAAAATCTGGAGTGGGGTATAAAGCTTAATATAGATTAGTCACGATACTCAATCACTTTTAAACATTAAATCCGCATTATGACAGTAACACAAATAACATGGAATCAATACTTTTATCCTTATATTTACAATGAGGCTTATGTATCTAGAAGTGAGCAGTCAGTCTGTCTATCTCATATAGGTCTGCCGTAATCTCTTCAACTTTGCTGCCGATTTTCTTGGCGATCTGAAAATAAAAATACAGTTTCAGTTACAAAATGGAAAACGAGTTACTATTGGCATCGATTCCGGACTAGCCGCAAAGCTTAACGAAACTAAACTTTCGCTAAACGAAACGTTCTCGCT
Source organism: Hofmannophila pseudospretella (assembly GCA_947369225.1). Classification (NCBI taxonomy): domain Eukaryota; kingdom Metazoa; phylum Arthropoda; class Insecta; order Lepidoptera; family Oecophoridae; genus Hofmannophila; species Hofmannophila pseudospretella. The sequence goes on from OX376333.1 coordinate 1,059,426, forward strand.
CTCGTTCTCGATCGCTCTTAGCGATAAGGCCGCCTAAATTGTGCTTCACTATTTCCTTTTCTATCTCATGTTTGTTGTTTTATAATTGTGCAATAAAGTGTATTATACTTTACTTTACGTTCCCCTCATTCGTACACAATCTATAGTATGAGCATAGGTATATGAGTGAGTATATGGTTTAGATTTAGCAGCCACACCGAAATCGACGCCATTACATGTCTTACGTATGTATAGTCAATCACAATCTATAGTATACCATCTGTCAAAAACCTTCGATTAAATCTCAACCTTATGCCAGCGCAATATGATACATTTGATACTAAAATTTTGACGTTTTGTATAGATTTGACCTGTGGTCGACTGTACGTAGATTCGAGTTTTTATAGTTTGGCATCAAGAAAAATAATTCAATCCATAACTGAAGTATGTAAAAACGTATTTTCAGTTTGAGAAAATAATAAACCTGCAGTTTGATTTTGAGTTGTAGAATTTATATAATAGAACTGGTTCACAAATAGAAAGTCGCTCAGCGTGCTATGGAAAGAGCTATGCTCGGAGTATCTCTGCTGGATCGAATCAGAAATGAGGAGATCCGGCATAGAACAAAAGTTAGCGACATAGCTCATAAGATTAGCAAGCTGGAGTGGCAGTGGGCCGGTCACATCTGTCGCAGAACCGACAACCGCTGGGGGAGACGAGTTCCGGAGTGGAGACCGCGTAGTGTGGGACGCTCCCCTGCTAGATGGGGCGACGATCTGCGCAAGGTGGCTGGCAGCGACTGGGTGAGAAGAGCCGAAGATCGGGCTCAATGGCGCGCCCTGGGAGAGGCCTATGTCCAGCAGTGGACTAGAGTGGGCTGCTGATGATATAATAGAAACTATGTGAGATGTCTCACCTGCTCTCGTTACCACAATTCACCTGAGCTCCTCCGTGCCTCGGATAGCACGTTAAACAGTCGGTCCCGTTTGTCGTCCGACAGCAGTCGTTAAGAGGGTGGTCTACACGTGAAAAATCGTGAAAGGTTCTCCCGTCATAAAATCTAAAAGTAATATTAAAAAATGAAATTTTATATTCCTTATCGGATAGTCAATATGAATGATTGCATAAAATTACTTTTATCAGTAATGAAGAAATACGAAGCAATTAACAATCGAAATTTCACGATTTATTACGCGCAGACCACCCTCTTAAGCCATGTCAGAGGCCTACGGGCGGCCTGAACAACTCTGACAATAGGTTTTATACTCACGTCCAGTCGCTCCGTGTTGGGCATGGATGTATAAAGCGTGACCAGGTCTCCGTCGAGGATCCCGCGCGCCGGCCCGCCGCCCGCCTGCCTCCGCGCACATTTGTACGTCCTGGGAACAGGACACGTGTATTTTGAATTCCCGTAAAGCTCGTAAAAGTAGTAAATTTTATGCCTATTGTCTATTTTAATTGATTAATTCACATGGGTCACGTAGTTTAAGAATTAGAAGAGTTAATTATATTTGTTAGTCACTTTGTATTTCATCATCATCACCCATTATGCCTTATATCCCTACCGCCACTGGATAAACGTGTCGTACGTGGCACTAAATGAATCTTCCTTGAAATTCTGGCTTCCTCTAGTGCCATCTAGACCTATATGGCCAAGGCCATGGTGTTCATATGAATAGAGCTGTTCTAATGGACATTGAACTCTCAGGATACTTCATGCAAATTCCTTTATGATTAAATTTTCCAAATTCCTTTTAGGTTAAGAATATAATTTGCAATTTGCTTGCACAGAAAGTGCGACGGAACCCCGACTCCCAAGATACAGGTTTTCGACCTAGTTTGTAAGTCGGAGGTCCTTTTTTGTGTGTCCTGTATAAGTTAATAAACTTTTAATTTTTTTTTCATTGTTAGTCTCTAATTTAAAATTAATGAGCCCATTTTTCAGTCTGCTAGAAGTCTTCATCGGCAGAATCCAGTGCAGACATTCTTCTGTCAAACTTGACAGGGCTTATGGGTCCATTAAATATTTTTACCTGAATTAACTTGAATCTTATCTATGTATAGTATAGGTACTGATATCATCATCATCAGCCTAACAATGTCCCCACTGTTGGGGCACAGGCCTCCTCTTGCACAAGGGGGTACGGGCCCAGTGCTGTGCGATGGATTTCACACGCCTTCGGAAACCTTTAACTTCCTCAGACAGGCAGGTTTCCTCATGATGATTTCCTTCACCGTTAGAGCAGTCGCTAAATGTACGTAAGTCTTCGTAAAAAATCCGAAAAACTCATTGGTACATGGCATTGCATGTAAAGGGACACAAGTCACGTTATGTCGACGCAGCATAACGTGGCTGGCGAGGCCCGCCCGTGCGGCCAGCCAGTCGTTCCCGAACCTCCGTACCGTAATGTTAATGTTAAGTAGTCGCTAAGTTTAATAGGTTCAAAATTGTAATGTGTATTTTCTGGATAATATAAGGTAAAACTAATTTGGACTCTTTTATTAATCATCCTTCTGATCAAGCAAGAACCTAGAGCACTATTTCACATAATGAACACATGGAATAAGACATTAAACATGGTTTCGAATCCGGACCTGGAGCATGGGAGTCCGGCGTCCTAGCGACTAGACCACAGACGCTCTATAAACATTACCAATAAAAAAAATACCTGTGCGCGCGAGGGTTGAGCCCCGCGACGTGGCAGCAGTAGTTGTTCATAACATTCTGCAACATCAAGAGTCGCCGGTACATCTTCTCGGTCACGGGCAGAACGTGGCCGACCCCGCCGTCGAGGGTTGCTGTAACGACAGTTTGTTTAAGTAAAGAAAGAAAACACATTTATTCAACATTACATTATACATGAGTAAACTTAAAAATACTTTTTTTTATTGACTACTAAACCCGCATTTGACCTCGATCTCGCCTGATGGTAACCGACGATGAGGTCGACGATGGAGCATGCGGGTCCAGTAAATGCCTATTCACTCTGGCCTTGAAGATCCCAAGGTTGTAGGTTTCGGGAAACACAGACGCCGGCAGGCTGTTCCATTCCTTAGCCGTTCGCATAATGAACGAAGAAGCAAATCCCTTCGTACGAGCAGATGGGATATCAACAACATAAGGATGGAACCCCTCCCCGCGCCTGGTAGTCCGAAGGCGGAATGGAGATGCTGGAATTAGGTCGTGCAATTCCGATGCGCACTCTCCGAAATGTATCCTATAAAATTACTTATAGGATACATTTCGGAGAGTGCGCATCGGAATTATCCTATAAAACTTAACATTAAAAAACAACACAATGTCAAAAAGACACATGCTCAGCATGTGCTGCGGCCCGACCGGTACGACAGAACCACAGCGCTGGTTTTCAGCTGTGCCATGGCGAAGGTATCGCGGACGAAACAGCAGGTCAGGGACGAAACCAAAAATATATTAAAAGTACAAATAAATATCTAAACTTAGCTTACAAGTTACATCTATCCGATGTTGCGTACAATTATCCGATGTATTAAAAAATATATTCATTCAGACAGTATCTCTTACATTTTCTCATATTTCCCTGGCTCCCTCACTAGAATACCCTGTGTCGTGGGGGCCGGTCTCTTCCGATATATCTATAACATGATGACATAATAAGGTTATGCAAATATGACTGCTGTTAACGATAATAAAATAAAGAAAAGATAATTAATAGACGAAAATTAGCCCAACAACTTGATAGTATACAACTGTTCTATATATGGTACAACAATCCGAAGTTGCGTACAACTATTCTGTGTACCGTACAACTGTCCGATGTGTCCTATTTGTTTTATTTATTTAGGACATTCAGTAGTTATTACATTCATACTCTTAAATATAGACAAAACATTGACCGAAATACAGATAAATGCATATCTTATTAAGGTGTGACACCTTAATAAGATATGCATTTATCTGTATTTCGGTCAATGTTTTGTCTATATTTGGAACTAAAAGTTGGTTGTTGTACTTGTTATACAATATGTAGAATTAAAATTGGATAGAAATAGAATTAAAATTAGGAAAAATAACGGAGATCTAGAGTTTAGGTAACAAAATAAAATAAAAAATATAGACACACAAACTTAATTTATAACCAATATTAAGTTACAATTACCCTAAGTTGCGTACAACTAACTATCCGATGTTTAAACCCGATTGAAGCGACAATGGCTGAAAGGCTAGGGCATGAGATTGCGACGTAAGCATCGCCGTATCGAATCCACCTCTGGAGTATCGAGATTTTTGAAAAAATAAATCAAAAAACTATCCAATGAATCGAAAAATTATGTAGCGTACACCTATCTGCTATTAGGGGCCGTTCAAGTATTACGTAAGCCGAATTCAGGCTATTTTAACCCCCTCGTCCCCCTTGTCAGCGAAAGTAAGCAAAGCTCTTATTCGCCCGCCCCTTATACTTGAACGGCCCCAGCTTACAACTGTCCGATGTATCTTACAACTACCCGATGTATCTTACAACTGTCCGATGTATCTTACAACTACCCGATGTATCTTATAACTGTCCGATGTATCTTACAACAACCCGATGTATCTTATAACTGTCCGATGTATCTTACAACAACCCGATGTATCTTACAACTGTCCGTTGTATCTTACAACTGTCCGATGTATCTTACAACTACCCGATGTATCTTATAACTGTCCGATGTATCTTACAACAACCCGATGTATCTTATAACTGTCCGATGTATCTTACAACAACCCGATGTAACTTACAACTGTCCGATGTATCTTACAACTACCCGATGTATCTTATAACTGTCCGATGTATCTTACAACAACCCGATGTATCTTACAACTGTCCGTTGTATCTTACAACTGTCCGATGTATCTTACAACTACCCGATGTATCTTACAACTGTCCGATGTATCTTATAACTGTCCGATGTATCTTACAACTACCCGATGTATCTTACAACTGTCCGATGTATCTTACAACTACCCGATGTATCTTACAACTGTCCGATGTATCTTACAACTACCCGATGTATCTTACAACTGTCCGATGTATCTTACAACTACCCGATGTATCTTACAACTGTCCGATGTATCTTACAACTACCCGATGTATCTTACAACTGTCCGATGTATCTTACAACTACCCGATGTATCTTACAACTGTCCGATGTATCTTACAACTACCCGATGTATCTTACAACTGTCCGATGTATCTTACAACTACCCGATGTACCGTACAAGTACAAATACTCACTGAACATAGTCACGTGGCGGCGATGATTGCTGTTGGGCATGTAGCGCGCGTTGATACGGAACATGGCGTTCACCTGCTGACCCAAATGGAAGTCGCATTTGCGGATGAGACGTTGGCCTGTAATGTTATTATGTGTTATTTTGTATCTTTTCTTCTGATCTGTATTTTTGTCATGTGTGCAATAAAGAATATTTGTATTGTATTGTTAAAATTTAAGACCTGTATTACGACATTTAGTCAGTGCGTTGTAACCGCAGCCCAACCTTGATGGCTCAAGGAGCCAAGAATTCATCGCACCGGGCTTTCAAGGCCTGTCGGAGCACAACAGGCCTGAGGTCCAAATGACGACGCAATGGCGTCCTAATTCACCATAGACTGCAACCACCCAAACAGGCATATGGCTTCAACAAAGTTTATTTGAGGGTAGTATCTATTTCATACGCCATTTGCACCCGTACATTATGTATCCCTATGAGTTTTCCATCAACTTGCTTAAAGCGATAAGGCCGCCTTGTGCACATTGTATTGTACCTCTCTTTATGTTGTATGTTTTGTTCTTGTGCCGGGGGTGCAATAAAGTATATTTGTATTGTATTTGTTAACAATATTTAAGTGGTATTTATTTTTAAGTGGTTGATGTGTTCCGGCAGTGTTTATAGAAGACCCAGTACTTACGAAACCCGTGTGCTTAATCCTCGGCCTCATCGTCACTTACCACCAGGTGGGATTGAGGTCAAACGCGAGTTTGAGTGTGAATAATAAAAAATTGGGAATGAAACTGGTAAAATTTGACAAATAATTAAATGAACCGGCGAATTAACTATAGAGATTTTATTTAGACTCAATGGACTCTGGGATGTTTTTATTTTGTTTCATGCACTTGTTACTAACATAGATACATATACATTATAAAATATGGCAAATGAGCAATCCGAATAATTTGCGGAATATATAAAAGAACCTCAGCTCGCAATTACTTTACTGAAAATAATATAATGACTGTTATATCGCTATATATTTATAAATGTTTATTAGAAATTCACGGGAAAGCTGCTCATCTAGCTAAATATCAAGATAGTCATGCGTATTACACACGAAATAGAGAAAGACTGAACATTCCTAAAGTGCGTCTGACCAAAACCCTAAAGCAAGGTTTGCAAATAATAATGAAAATGTATAATAAACTTCCAATAGAGATCACTGAACACTCCACTAAAGAATTTAAGGTTGTTTTAAAAAAGTACTTTCAGGGAAACGCATATTATAGCTTGAACGAATTCGTGTCCACAAAATTAAGGCACACTCATTTTCTTTGACACATATTCCTTACTAACCATAGAAATTCTATACTTATACCTATTATAATTGATTATTATTATTATTTTTTATTTATATTCTCTGACGGTGTACAAGACTGTACCTAACTATTATGTTTTATTTTAAGTATTTGACCGACACTTATAACTAAAACTTTTGATTTTATATAGTTTGAATTTATATTATTGTTAGAGTATATTTAATACTGTTGTTAATGACGTATCTTGTAACGGTTTCAGTTACTATAAGATAAATAAATACAATACAATATGGACAATAAGAAAAATAGCTAAAAGCTATTTGTATTTTGTATCTTTTTTTCTGTTCTGTATTTTTGTCCTGTGTGCAATAAAGAATATTTGTATTTGTAAGAAATGACTTTGTAGTAACGTAATTTAAGGTTTAATCTTACTTCAAATAAAAAAAAATTGACTTGTGACACTTAATAAACATATTAAAAAGTTAAATTTCGTCAATAAAAAAATTAAAAAAAAAAGACTTATGAAAAGCCTTAGTCAATAATTCCGCCCCGTGTCGACCCTGGCGCAAAGGTCCCCATGACACTCGCGGCATTGCCACGCTGAATCGCCACGGCTAACCTCTGCACCAAGAACGACCCGGAGCGGGGGTCACAGCCCCTCTCTCTCAGGCGACGGCCGACCTCCCTGACAAAATCCTTTCCCTCCGCCCCCCAACAACCTGTCGTTTCAACCGCAAATGGGACAAAAACGTAGTTTTGCTCCAGAGCGGCGTACTTCTCCCGTTTTCTTTGAGCCGCTGCTTCGGCTGCTGCTGCTTGTGACTTGAATAATCCGAAATATTTTTAATTTCATTTATACGCACCTCCGTAGCTCTCCCTTGCCTGCGGCTGGTACATAAAGAGCGCCAAATTCCCCTCCGCCTCGCTCACTAGAAATCCCAGACTAGTGTTGTCTACCATGAATTCCATGTCGTAGATCTGTGGGTAGTAATTTTTATATTTTATTTATTACAAAAAAATGCACAGCAATAAATACTTAATGCTAACAACTAGTGCTAAGTTCTTGACGGATACTAGCCTGAGCACTCCTAAGATCTCTAGACACGAGAGACAGCGTCCTATGCTGCGCCTGGTACCGCAGTAACGACACAGATTTGTACACATCGGCCACCAGCACTAAGTTCTTGACGGCGAGCATTCTGTGCGCGTAGATCTGAGTGTCGATGAACGCTATGCCCACCAGGTCGTTGTCTTTTAGTTGCCAGATGTAAATCTGAAATAGAGGTGTTTATATTATAATTAATTAATTTCAATGCGGCAAGCATAATGGGGACTTTTGGGAGGGACACGGTGAGAGGGGGCTTGTTTGACTGAACTGTCGATTAGATGGTTATACTTATGTATTGACTTGTATTGTATACCAAACATTTGAATTTAATTTATTTTAAATAATCTAATTTAATGATTTCAACATGCACAATATAATTTTTAAATAACATTTAATAAAATTCCATTAATGTCTAATTAATTTCCCATTTTTAGGCTGGGGCCACATGCGCCGGTTCCAGCGCCGGTTCGGTTTGCTGCAACCAATAATAAGCGTTCCGCCATGTTCCGCCCTCCCCTAATAAGTCAGCGATTCGTGCTTGGCTGCAGCGAACTGTATCGGCGCATGTAGTCCAATTTTTGTATGAGCAATTGTCGCTTTAATAATTATGTGGGGACACTGTGTACAGACACAGTGCACTGTGTTCTACATTGTGAATTATTATGTCAGCAGTTTTAAATGTCACGCGGCTGCGCGAGCGTCGGGCTGGTCGCGTCTCTACCACCGTCATGTATGGTGTACGGTTTGGAAATATAAGTATCGGTTAACGAGTCCAGTGTCTCATTGAAGATGACTCCTCGAAGACATACCCTGGCTAGGACGTAGGTATAGTACGTATACACGTGCCGAACTCTTAGGCCAGTAAAGAGGTACAACTTGTATGCCTCTAAAACTAGCTTAAATGTTTATAAAAGATGAAATTCTATTCTATTCTATTTCTATTTAATTCACCACTCCAACTCTCCCCGTAGTTGTCGTACATCGCGACTAAGGATCTTAGTGGATACTATTTTATATCAAATTTGTCCATTAAAGAGAGACGGCGCAATATAAAGAAGCAAGAGGCGCTTACAACCTTCTCGATTTTTTGTATTGCGCCATCCTCTTCAATTGTCAATCGCAATTGATCGTTTCCTGTAGCCCTTACGACGAAAAATGTGAACTACCTGTGATTGGCGGTGGTTCTTCTGCCTACCCTCTCGGGAATTATGGACATAAGAGTTTATGTAAGACTGAGAGCGTCGGTGGCACAGTGGCTAGGACACCGGACTCCCATGCCGGAGGTCCGGGTTAGAAACCGTGCAATGCCATGTACCAATGAGTTTTACGTATTTTTCGAAGACTTCCGTACATTTTCCGACTGCTCTCACGGTGAAGGAAAACATCGCGAGGAAACCTGCACACTGAGATGACCAGTGTTTAAAATGGGGTAGGCACAAAAGATTATCAAGGGTCGAAGTGCCGCTGGGGTTATTCCCGGTATGATAGGGGATCATAAGATAAGATATGTAAGACTGACCTTCTGACCCACGGCTGATATGAGGTACCCCAGCACTTGCGTCAGAGCCGTGATGGGCCCCTTCTGCTCCTTGGCGTAAAGCTCTTTGAACCTGTTCTTGGTGAGAGGCTGCCCGGGCTCCGGAACCACGTCGATTATGTCATAGATTATTATCTGGAACAAAAAGAAACGAACTTTTTTTATTGTAAGTAAATACCTTATAGTACATTTTTACAACGTCACTCTTTTTAACTCTACCACCGCTTCGTAAGGTGCTATAGCTGAAAGGAAAGAAGCGGCGCAAGAAACATTCAGCAGCACATCTTTTGAAATAAATATGTTGATACTGCCTATATAATATTGTAATAAGAACATTTGATGCACTGCATCAAATAACATTAACCATTAAATTATAAATTAATTAATTATTAATAATTATTATTATAAAACACGTATCGCTGATGCAATAACTAAAGCATCTCTACTGAAGTGGGGCTGGGCAGGCCACGTGTGCCGCATGCATCCGGAAAGGTGGGCAAAGATCGCCATGCACTGGGTGCCACAAGACGGACAGCGGCGCCGAGGCAGGCCCAGGCGTAGGTGGAAGGACGATATCGACCACTTACAAAAAGGATGGTATAAGAACGCCGAGGATAGGGAAAAATGGAAAGGAGGAGGGGAGGCCTTTGCCCAGCAGTGGGACAGCCTATAGGCTATTATAAAAAATAAAAAAATATATATTATAAATACAATATCTCATGTCAAATTTTATAAATTATAAGTCCTTATCACTAGTGTAATAGCATTTGTCCATTAACAATCTTAAAACACATATCACTCACCCTCCCTCGAGATGTGATGTCCTCACTGTAATTGTAATTTGTTCCTAGCGCTATGTACCCTCTCAGACCCGATCTGTGAACAAAACAGATTTTAAATTAAGCGAAATAATTATGGAATAGATATTTATTGGTGGAATGCACAGTAATAAATCAAGATAGAACGGTGAAGTGGGCGGGGCACGCGTGACTCAGTCTTGCAATATACTGCAAGATTTCTATCGTTCAGCGCCTAATTTTCGACCCGGATCGGTCAGAGCGGCTGTGCTAAAATGCCTTATTGTGCGGTTTGTAATTGTTATTCTAAGAACAACAGGTACGACAGTGAATCGATCAAAAGGTATTTCGTTCGTAATGACGTCACTTTGGAGGTGTGGCTTATGAAAATGTTGACACGCGCGATTCATAAGGCTACAGGAGACAATGAATTGCGACAATTGGACAGGATGGCGCAATACAAAAAAAGCGATAAGGTTGTAAGCGCCTCTCGCTTCTTTATATTGCGCCGTCTCTCTTTAATTGTCAATCGTTTCGCGGACCCTTTATAGCAGCTCGCCCGCGTCACCGTTCTATCTCGTTTTATTTCTGTGGTGGAATAACTCTCTGCAGTCAGAGTGGAGATCGCGATTGGGCAAGCATAGCGTAAGAGGCCCGCTGCTAGATGGAGCAACGATCTGCGCAAGCTGGCAGCGACTGGATGAGAAGAGCCTAAGATCGGGCTCAATGGCGCGCCCTGGGAGAGGCATATCCAGCAGTGAACTAGAGTGTGCTGCTGATAATAGCTTATACATACATACGTAACTCTCACGTCCATAATCCCCGAGGGGTAGACAGAGGAACCACCATCATAGGTAGTTAGTTGCTGATAGCTGTTTCTTAAAAAGTAAAATACTCAAGTATACTAACCTGGTCCCCTCGTAAGAAAGCGCCACGTTCTCCAAACATGTGACGTGCTCCCATTCTTCAAGTTCTATCTTGGTGTTGGGGATGATCTCCCAAGACACCGGGGAGAACAGCATCACCGAGAAATGTTCTTGCATCGGGTACGGGAACCTGGGATGTTGGAAAACCTTTTTAATAGATCATATATTTACTACTTTAAACCATATCGTTTTAAAAATGTATTCACATAATGTAGTATTTTAAGCCAAAAATGGTCTATTAATAAAAGATGTTCTATTCTATTCTATTCTTGGAAGACTATTAATATTGAATGTTTTAGCCTGTCAGGAAAAATATGGTATGGCTACCTTACTTACATCTGGCCTACCAATTACTATTTTTTTGAGAAAACACAGATTTTCCCTTGGAAAAATTTAATCAGAAACGCCAGCTTTTAATTACAAATTTTCAAACTTACATTACAAATTTTTCCACGGGAAATTCACTTCCTACCATGGGAAAATTATTTATCACCCGTTTCTCTTATTCTCCGATTAACATCAATCATACAAATTACAAATATTAAAGCTTAAATTACAATTTTTCCCACGGGAAACTCACATGCTCCCATGGGATATTTTTTTACCTGTCTCCCTTATTCTCCGTGGATTTCTCCTTGTCCTCCCCGTTAAACTTGTAGTACGAGGTGGTGGGGGTAGACGTGGATGCGACCAGGCAGTAGGTCTTCGACTCCATATGGTATGTTACGAAGTGGGGGGTCATTCTTATTGGTACTTTACGAACGGGCCACGGTGCGTCGTATGACAGGTGGGTTGGTAGAGCGCAGATTCGGAGTTCAGACTGTGTGGAGGGAAAAATAAAAATCATTGTTACACAGTGCGTTAGGCTAGGACTTCGTTCCAGCCACGGGTCGGTTCGCTGCAACCAACAGAAATATAATTTATTTGTAAATATGGGTAATGCAGATGTTACATTGTGTTTCAGTACGAGTATCACCATATTCTGCCCTAAAGCGTACAAATTATTTGTTCAATTAATAAATCAAACAATCACAAATTATCATCAATAAATTAACAAAATAATAATAAAGGCAACAAAATAATAATAAAGGCAACAAAATAATAATAAAGGCAACAAAACAAAAATACATAAGAATTAATAATAAAGATATGTTTTCAATTAATTAGAATATGATCACATGCGCTCCTCCCCATTTGACATTACTGCCTTGTGATTGGATGCAGCGAACCGAACTGTCGCTGGAACCAGCCTCGTGTAGCGTGGGGTTTAACGAAAATATCAGTTCCATTCTTGAATATGAATGACTTTTATTTTTAAATTGAGGAGCTCGTAGCCTAGTTGCGAGCACGGTCCGAAAGTGATCGTGCAGGTTAAGAGACGTTGGCGCGGTCGGTACCTGGATGGGTGACCGCTAGTGGCATATTTCATCTGAGCTCCTCCGTGCCTCGGAAAGCACGTTAAGCAGTCTGTCCCGGTTGTTGTCGTTCGACAGCAGTCGTTAAGCCATGTCCGTAAATAGTTTTCTTGTAAATAGTTCTTGTAATCTAAAGCGTATTAGTTAGCTTCGTATCAATTTTTTTTTTATTTTTAATTTTATGTTATCTATTATATAAATTTGCACACCACAATGTGATAGGATATACTGGAACTACCTATGTAATTTTAAGATCCTTCATAACGTATATTCTTGCAAATAAAAATTCATTTCAATTCGTGGCTAGGACGTCGGACTCCCGCGAGGGAGGTCCGAGTTCGAAACCATGCAATGCCATGTACCAATGAGTTTTTCGGTTTTTTCGAAAGATTTACGTACATTTACCGACTGCTCTGACGGTGAAGGAAAACATCGTGAGGAAACCTGCATGAAGAAGTATTTTTATATTAGTATGTTTATAAAGAGACTACAAACAAACGTCAGATCTTACCTTCGCATTGAAATACAGGAACCCTTGCGGACAATTGGTATTATTGAACGACGCGAACGTAGCAACGGGTGCCTCCTCGCAGCAGAGCGGATGCACTCGCAGCTCCCCCCTTGAAGTTAGAAACAGGAAGTAGGGGGTCTGACCACAGATGAATACGCCGTTGTAACCGCCGACGTTACCTGGTGGAGGAATTAATGTGTTAAATGACATCATGAAATCAGGTATTAATAAGGAGAGCAGACGAGCAAACGGGCCACCTGATGGTAAGTGGTCACCGTCCATAGACATTTCACCTCACTGTATTATTAGAGGGTTTTGGATGCGCTGCTAACCTTGAGGACAAAGATGGATTGCCTCACGTGCCGGTAATTACGCTGGCTCTCCTATCCTTCAAATCGAAACACTGCATTTCTACTTTGCGGCAGAAATAGATAAGAGGGTGGCACTCTCAGGCGATCCTGCACATCAGGATCAGCCACCTTAAAAAAAGTAAGAAGAAAAAAAAGGAGGTGGAAGGTGTCAAGAAATCAGGAAGCCCAATTCCATTGTTTTACATCATTCGTAGTTATTTTCAAATCCAAAAAATCCGAAAATTTCATTGGTACAAGGCATTGCATGGTTTCGAGCCCGGCGTCCTAGCCACTACACCTTCGGCGCTCTACCATACCATACATAAACGACCCTATAATACTACCCGGGTCACCAAGCACCGACCTTGTGAGAAAACATAACGAAATAGTACCCGGGTCATAAAGGACCCTTTGAGAAAACGTAGCGAAATAGTATATGGGTCACAAACGACCCCATCTAACCCACTACAAACTCACCAAAGTACCGTATCTGCCGCACGTTGTCCCTCAACATGGCAGCCTCGTATCCGTCGTCGCCCCCGCCCACCGGACTGCCGACGTAGCCGAAAGGGAAACTGACACTTATGCGGGAAAACCGCATCTTTAGGTTGCCTCTTGGATATTTGTATGCCTGAAATTGGATATTTTTATAAGAATGTGTTGTAATAATATTTTTCTTAAATTCCTATATTTGAAACCTATAAATTCGCATCGAAATAAAGGCAAAGGTGACCACTTACCATAAAGCCTGTTTGGCTTAGCCTATTTATAAAAAATAACTGAAAACCGAAAGAAGGAAATCATCACAACACGCACACTCTGTTGCTTTCTTCGTCCGTGCAGTCACTGAGGGGCCAGCTGATCAGCGCTGTGGCTTGCCTCAGCATTGTGCTGAGCTGGTGTACCCTTTTTGGCACTGTACCGCACCAGATGTTCTGTGCTGCATGTATTAATCTTTGTATACTTCTGTATTGTGTTCTACATTCTGGTGTTTCTAGCGATAAATAATCGTTTTCAATTTTAATTTTTTATTGCATTTGTTAAAAAAATACACGGTATTTTTATTTTATTTATGACTAATCCTGCTCTTGATTTTTAGAACAGAACAGAACTCGTGTTAAAGTGGTGAAATAATGGGTCTTAAATGACCACAACTAAAATTAGGCTCTACGATGAATCCAGAATACTTTTAACACATTTACCCAGAATCTAAAACCATTGCATTTCATTTATTGCTGTCATGGGTATTACAAGGTCTTAAAATTAATTGTAGCACCAATCATGAGCTTTGTTAGGACATAGCAATTTTCATCAGCAGCCCACTCGCTGGACATAGGCCTCTCCCAGGGCGCGCCATTGAGCCCGATCTTCGGCTTTTCTCATCCAGTCGCTGCCAGCCACCTTGCGCAGATCGTCGCTCCATCTAGCAGGAGAGCGTCCCACACTACGCGGTCTCCACTCCGGAACTCGTCTCCCCCAGCGGTTGTCTGTTCTGCGAGAGATGTGACCGGCCCACTGCCACTTCAGCTTGCTAATCTTATGAGCTTTGTCGATAACTTTTGTTCTATGCCGGATCTCCTCATTTCTGATTCGATCCAGCAGAGATACTCCGAGCGTAGCTCTTTCCATAGCACGCTGAGCGACTTTCAATTTGTGAACCAGTCGCACCGTCAGTGTCCACGTTTCGGCTCCGTAAGTCATTACTGGTAGGACGCACTGGTTAAAGACTCTTGTCATTAGACATTGAGGTATGAACGATTAAATTAAAATAAAATAAATAACTAAATTACAAATGAAATATTAAAATTGAATTGAAATTAAAAGATGTCATTAAAATAAGCGGTAAATATCTAATATCGGAATACCTGTCTTTTCTAAAAATATGTATTGAAATTGATTTTTTTTATTTCTAGAAGCATTACAGTCTTCTAATACACACATTACAAATTAAATACATTAAACTAATTAAAAATTGTTAACTTAAATTAAATTAAATGAATGAATATTAAATAACCACCCAGAGGACTAAAATGACTGGGTCTAAACCGACCCAAGCCTCACCTGGTACACCATAAGCTGGTCCTCGTCACACCTCATGAGGAGCAGAACCCTGGACCCTTTATTCCCCAGTCCCACCACGAGGATCTCTTTAAGTTTGTCCACTTCAGGGTTATGTGTGTTTGAAGTCATGTCTTCATCTTCCGTGAGGGTTGCCGCCGGGACGGATTCGAGGCTGTCTGCTAGGATCTGGGGAAAGAACAGGCTATTTATATAACTATAGCAATATGCTGAGTTGGAGATCTTTTTGGCATGACACTGCAGCACAGATTTTTGTATCCTCGTGTATACAGGGTGGAAGGGTAAACACCGTTATCCTTAAAACTGGATATTCAATATCATTTAAAGAATCTACAATCGATAAAAAATTATACCATTAAAAAAATAAAAATAGTGCGTTAAGTCCCGCCGGGGTCACGAGGTCAACGGACGCCCGCGCGGCGCGGGCGCCCGCTGCCGTCCCCGCCCGTCATTTCACCCCTCGCTCGCGCTGAGTTCACGCGCAAGTTACCTACACTCTATTTTATTTTATTTATATTTTTTAATGGAATTTTCTATCAATTTTAGATTCTATAAA
Source organism: Hofmannophila pseudospretella (assembly GCA_947369225.1). Taxonomy (NCBI): domain Eukaryota; kingdom Metazoa; phylum Arthropoda; class Insecta; order Lepidoptera; family Oecophoridae; genus Hofmannophila; species Hofmannophila pseudospretella. The sequence continues at coordinate 1,075,236 of OX376333.1, forward strand.
TGATATTGAATATCCAGTCTCAAGGATAACGGTGTTTACCCTTTCCAACCTGTATATACATCTGCCTATTGTTTCAAATAAAGATTTTTTATTATATTCTCTTGTAAATATTATAAGTATTTGAAGAGACGATAGTGTTAGAAATGTGTTAGTCATGGAAACGAGCCAGAATCAATCTTATACTTGTATAGTGATAGATATCTCTTTTACTTGTATAGTGCTGTTCCTCTTGCACCTCTCCCGCCATCTTGAAGCTGTACGGTGTAGAAACGTTGTCTCGGTGTTTTATAATTAAATCTCGTTTAATCGCAAGTTATCTTTGATTTTATACATATAACACTTCAGATAGTTCGGTGGTTTAACATCAGAGTTAGAAGGTTCATCATCAGCAGCCATTTGAGGTTCACACTATTGGGGCACAGACCTCCCCTTGCACTAAGGGGTACGGGCCATAATCCACCGAGCGGACCCAAATTCTGATTGGTGAATTTCACACGCCTTTAGAAAACAATTTTTTCCTCAGATATGTCGGTTTCCTCACGGTATTTAGAGCCTGAGCGGTTAACATCCATTTAAAACTAATACTGCCCCTTTTTACTAACAGAAGCTTCCTAAGATTTCGACCTCCATTAAAACATACTCTGTCTCTTTCTACGTCTAACCGTCAATTGCACGAAGCATCCTAAGAATACGACCTCCATTAAAACATAAACCGTTCCCTTTCTTGTCATACATCTCTTCTTTCATTATAGTAAGTATATTATAATTATTGAATGGATGAATAATCTTTATTGCACAAAATTAGTGTGATACAATGCGTATAAAACGATTAATACAATCTAGGCGGTCTAATCGCTAAGAGCGATCTCTTCCAGACAACCTTTTGGTGGAGTAATTAATTCATTTACTTATCTAGCTTTATGCAATTGGCCGAAAAATATGATAAGAGTGGCAGAGAGACCGGAGCGTCAGTAAACTTACCTTATGCCCTGCGCATACATCTCTAACCAGGAAACTTAGCCTCATCTCTGGCAGCGAGTATATCTCCAAGTTCCCGTTATTTCTGACCACGAACAGCCAGTACGTCGGCTTCACTTCCATCAAGTGTTTCTTCCACCAGCGCGATATGCGACGCGGAACGCCGGGGTTCTTCGATTGTTCTGCTAGCATTATCTGTGGGGAGAAAATGGTGAAATATTCTGTGGATGGATGGAAGCAGACGTTACTTTATCACCATCACTTTTCGCTACCACCTTAATTAAACTTAGATAGATAGATAGACACTTTATTGTACACAAAATCAGGAAAAGTAAAAACTACAGGAATAATAACACGATATGTACAAAGGCGGCCTTATCGCTTAAAGCGATCTTTTTTTTATGTACAACTAAACCCGCATTTGAACTCGATCTCGCCTGATGGTAAGCGACGATGAGGTCGACGATGGAGCATGCGGTTCCAGTAAATGCCTATTCACTCTGGCCTTGAAGATCCCAAAGTTGTAGGTTTCGGGAAACACAGACGCCGGCAGGCTGTTCCATTCCTTAGCCGTTCGCATAATGAACGAAGAAGCAAATCGCTTCGTACGAGCAGATGGGATATCAACAACATAATGATGGAACCCCTCCCCGCGCCTGGTAGTCCGAAGGCGTAATGGAGATGCTGGAATTAGGTCGTGCAATTCCGATGCGCACTCTCCGAAATGTATCCTATAAAATACCGATAGACAGGCAACCTTGCGCCGATGTTCCAGACTTTGCAGTCTAGCCTCCACCAGCGATTCGTCACCTATAACCTCTTCCAGGCAACCACCTCTAACCTTAATTAGGTACTTTTGTTTATTTATTTTTATAATATATTTGTTTAATATTATTTTTATCTTCTGTACCTAATTGTTTGTATGTGTGCGCTATTGGAATTAAATTCATTCTTTCTTTGCGGAAATGTATTATTAATCGCAAAGGAGGACAAATCCGACCTCCTAGGGTTTGACACTCCCACAAACCTTATCGAATCCTTAGAAGGTCGGATTTGTCATTCTTTGCGATTGTAAATTCTTGTATTTGGTTATCGTGGGGAGGACGACTCCGAGAGTGAGTGATGGATCTATCTTATTTCTGTGTCCTTTGTACACTAATTCTGTTTCGTTAAAAAATGCTAGATATACTCTTTTTAACAACTAGAATGTAATGTCGTGCCGGCTATATAGCACCACCAGAGTTGGGGTGGTGCTTTCTTATGTTTATTGTCCCAAATAAAAGAAATTTAGTACGGAAAATGTTCATACAAGTAACACAGTGATGATAGACAGTAGATGGAAGAGATGGTGAACGAGTCGAATGTTATAGGAGAAACGAAAGCAGCTCGACTCCGATGGTTCGGACACGTCACTAGGATGGGGGAGGATCGGGAAGTAACACGAGCGTATGTGGGACGGCCGGGCGGACGTCCCACATACCGCTGAAGATGAAGTGGAGAAGGATCTGCGGGAGCTCCGGGCGCCTGACTGGCTCCAGACTGCGCAGGAGAGAAAGCGATGGCGCTCTTTAGTATCGGAGGACAAGATCCACTTCGGGTCGCTGCGCCAGCGGAGTAGGTAAGTAACACAGTGGTGGAATACTTACGCTAGCCATAGAGGCGGGGGTCTGGTCCCCTCCGTACAGCAGCTCATCTTCGTCGTTCAACTCGTATACCGTGTCTGGTTTGAATCCTTCGGCTTTTACATTCCTGCCCTTTTTCTTGCCTGTGAACTCGCCTTTCACCTGTAAAAATGCGTGAAATTCGGTATTTGACTTTTTTTAAATCCATCAATTAACTTAAGACTACAGTAGACGATCAATTGCGATTGACAATTGGAGAGGATAGAAAGAAAGAAAAACACATTAATTTAACATTGCATTATGCATACATAATTAAACCTAAAAATATTTGTAATTAATAAACAACACAACGTTAAAAGGGCACATGCTCAGCATGTGCTGCGATCCGACCGGTACGGCAGAACCATGGCGCTGGTTTTCAGCTGTGCCAGGACGAATGCGTGGAACGGATGTTTTCCTTCACCGTCAGAGCGGTCGGTAAATGAACGTAAGTCGTCGAAAAAATCCGAAAAACTCATTGGTGCATGGTTTCGAACCCGGACCTCCCGCATGGGAGTCCGGCGTCCTAGCCACTAGGCCACCGACGTGGCGCCATTCGCGTGCGTCCGTTACATTTCCACCATATTTAGGTGGTTTTCGCTGACCTCACCTGTACTGTTTCAATGTCGGCAGAAGTGAACAGTCCACTGAGGTCTCTGTAAGGGGTGGCCCGCACCAACTGCGGCCGATGAGGCACGGGCTGTCTGGTGGGCGCCAGCCGCGCTGACTGTAAACAAACATTACTATATTATAGTGGCGAAGGGTGAATATTTTCGCAAGGGAAATAAATTAAGTCATACGTTAAGGGGGAGGGAGAGGGTCAACAAAGTTCAATAAACACAAACAAACTGAATAAAAACAACACAAAAATTTCGAAAACTATAACAAAATACAAAATAACCTACTGTTTACTGTTTCATTAAAACACTCTTTTCACATGACCATGACGAATTTTATGTTACTGTTTGTGGTTTGAACACATTACGAAATGGGAATAGAAAAAGGTTATTATAAAAAAAAGGGCTTATTCTCAAAATACCAGATTCTCAAAATAGGGGAAGTACAGTCTAAGTGTCAAACAACTGTTAAAGTGACAAATGACAAAGTCACTTTGACATGTCACTTGGCACTTTGACTTTTGAGGGTGGTAAACATTTTCTGACCGCGACTGTATCATACATAGACTATATCATCACTCATCCAATTATTGAGAATAAGTATTTTGATTGCAACTGTTCAATATCTGGTATTTTGAGAACCTTGTATTTTGAGAACAAGCCAAATAAATGATTATTTAAGATTTTAAATGATAAAGAGACTTGGTCCTAAATTCAGCTTCAGCTCTGCACATTGTTTACCTATATTAATTTAATTATTGTAAATAGGTATAACAATATTAATTTTTGTAAGTACTTATATCTTAGACTTACATTTATTTCAAAAGATATGCTGCTGATTCTTTCTTGCGCCGTTTCTTTTCTTCCAGCCATTACAAGCAGAATATTGTTTTTGAAAAATGTTCTCAAGCTAAATTTCTAGCAAAAATACTAGATTGAGTGGGATGGGAAGAAGCGGTGGTAGATTTAAGAAAGTGACCTTGTAAATATGTACTTTACGGTACTTACTTGCAATAATAATATTTGACATCACCAACCCTCTATCACGATGAAAGAAAGATGATATTATAATGGTGACTTACCATCCCATCCTTAGCGCGAAATTCCCTCAAAGCCAGTACGAGCGCGCGGCCGCACGAAGACACCACGCAGACGTACGGGTCGGCCGTGGCCGCGTACTGCGCCGTCCATTCCAGTTGAATGGACTGTATTTGTACGCCATCTGGTGGGGAGGTTTATTGGACAGGTGCACCGGATATCCGGATACCGGATAGTAGGTGCATAAGGCATAGTGGCACCAATTACCGGAGATGCTGTACCACTCCGAGCTTCTGCCCTGGCACGAGGTTCGCCTCAAGGCACGCACTCCACTCACCCCCTCAGGGTTTGAGTGACGACTCGCTTGCTTCAGACAATAAGGGGCCATGCATAAATTACGTCACACGTATTTCATGATTTTGGAGGATTGTCACAGGTGGTCACATTTGTGTGACCACCTGTGACATGTGACATTTGTGTGTGTAAATTTAGAAATTATTAAATTAAAACAGCACTTCCAAATTTATAATTTAATAACTATATTGACCCAAACAACTTAATTAATTATAATATGATAATAAAAAAAAATTAGTAAAATGTCATACTATAACTAGGCAAAAATTATACAATATAACTTCAGTCAAACAGCCCCCAAATTTATGTATATATTTCTATTTAAAATATTTTTTCATAAAATCAACAATAAATCAAACATTTAAGAAAATTTACAAGACATCAAATCAAATGACCGAGACAAAATTTAATCATCTTGTGTCCATGGACTTTGAACCCATTCCTTTATATTATGTATGACTTCTTCTTTTAGATTTACACGTGTGACGTCACGAAATTATGACTCGTCCCACCCCTTGTCACACGATGTCACACTTTGTTGACCCCCTCCTTCCCCCTTAACGTGTGACGTAATATATGGACCCCTAAGCTGAACAGACAAGAGTTATGAATATGAGACAATATATTTGTTTATTTAACGTCTCATTAAGTTACAATAACTTTCGTAAGTTTGGATGATCCATGACAAATGGGGTTTTCTTCGCAGTGAAGGCGCAGACTTGTGTCTTTGTGGGGTTGAATTGAACTAGATTTAGTCTACCCCAATTAGAGATCTGTTCTAAAGAGTTCTCGATTCTGACTCGAGACTCGATTTATTTATATTTATACCCCAGCATATGCTGAGCATGTGTCTTTTTAACGTTGTGTTTTTTTTAATGTTAAGTCTTTTTAAGTTTAATCATGTATGCATAATGCAATGTTGAATAAATTGTATTCTTTCTTTCTATAGCCGTTTTCGGCAGCAAAATTCTAAGTTCTTATTTTGACATTATTAGCAAAACGCGACACATACGTTGTATGGAATCTATTTAAAGGATCATCCCTTATTGTATAAAGTATGGTACTAACTTTTAAGCAGTCGTATGGCAGCGGCGGTGACTTGCACCATAAACTTGTTGGCCCCGAGGTTCCCCGCGAAGACGGTGGGTGCTCCAGACATGAACCCGGAGCTGTCCACTTCATTGATCTCTTGTCCCGTTTGCAGGATCTGTACGGAAAACACGCTATTACTAGTTAGATAAAGTTATGGGTGGCGGATATTCTGGGCTATGAAGAATATATTTAAAACTAATTTACCAATTAAACTCAAGAAAAAAGCCATAGATAGTTTTTTGTTGCCATATCTAACATACAGCCAGACTTGGACTAAGACATATTTAAGAAAATTAATTATTTAAATTCATCATCATCATCAGCAGCCTACTCTAGTCCACTGCTGGACATAGGCCTCTCCCAGGGCGCGACATTGAGCCCGATCTTCGGCTCTTCTCATCCAGTCGCTGCCAGCCACCTTGCGCAGATCGTCGCTCCATCTAGCAGGGGAGCGTCCCACACTACGCGGTCTCCACTCCAGAACTCGTCTCCCCCAGCGGTTGTCGGTTCTGCGACAGATGTGCCCGGCCCACTGCCACTTCAGCTTGCTAATCTTTTGAGCTATGTCGATAACTTTTGTTCTATGCCGGATCTCTTCATTTCTGATTCGATCCAGCAGAGATACTCCGAGCATAGCTCTTTCCATAGCACGCTGAGCGACTTTCAATTTGTGAACCAGTCGCACCGTCAGTGTCCACGTTTCGGCTCCGTAGGTCATTACTGGTAGGACGCACTGGTTAAAGACTCTTGTCTTTAGACATTGAGGTATGGTATTATTTAAATTAATACATGTCAAAGAGGAATATTTAAGATAAAACAGTGAATAAAATCAACTATAATAAGAAGGAATACCAAAATAATTGACGCTGTTAAATTCATATTAAGGCGAGGCATTGCACAAGGGGGTACGGGAAGATGTCGCTTAAAGCGATAAGGCCGCCCTCTGCACATTGTATTGTACCTCTCTTTATGTTGTATGTTTTGTTTTTGTCCCGGGTGTGCAATAAAGTATATTTATATTTGTACGGGCCATGATCCACCGAGCGGGCCCAGTGCTGATCGGTGGATTTCACACGTCTTCGAAAACTTTTAATTTCCTCAAACAAGCAGGTTTCCTCACGATGTTTTCCTTCACCGTTAGAGCAGTCGGTAAATGTACGTAAGTCTTCGAAACAATGTGAAAAACTCATTGGTACATGGCATTGCATGGGAGTCCGGCGTCCTAGCCACTAGGCCACCGACGGTTTTTACTGAATCTTTACTGAAAATTACTGCCTCCGCATCAATGACAATGACATCTCACCATGCTGGAGTCCTCCTGCGTCAGTATGAGGTAGGCATGGGATCCCTCCATGTCCTTGTGCACGTCGCGAGTCACCTCCGCGGGCTCGCCGAACACCGACCACATGTCCAGGCAGCCTGGGGGCAGGTAGTAATATGGTGATTACCAACTACCAGAAAATATATAAGTATATAAGATAAGATGTATTGTGTAAAAGTTTATGTAATAATTACAAATATTGCAGATATAGTTGCATAAACATGTCACACTTAACTTTACCTTTACCAATACACCAAATTCACAAATCACTAAATAAATTAATGAATTAATCTTTATTTATTATTATTATTTATTTAAGTCAGACATAGTCCATACAATATATAGGTTAGTATATTATATTACTTAAAGCTATGTTAGTAAAAAATAATAATATAGAAATTACCAAGCCCATGGTACCGACCCCAAAGCACCGGACAACTACTACTTCGCATTGACATGCAGGTATATCCAGTGCCTCAGGATCGGGGAGTCAGGGGACTCGGCAAACGTCAACAGGATGCTGCTGGGACTGCTATTTACTCGGTGCATCAGGGAAGCAACCCTTTTTCGTAAAATTGCGTGAAAGCCATCCACGCGTGCTTCTGCAAACATCCCCGATGCACTACAGTATTTCGGCAGCCCCATCAGCATCCTGAAGGCGTTATTATATTGGATCCGCAGGGCATTGAAAGCCTTTTTGGTATAATTAACCCACAGACTGCACGTGTAAAAAGTCTGACAATATGCCTTAAAAAGGGTCTTTTTGACTTCCGTCGTACAACGTGCAAATCTGCGGGCCAACATTATTTGCACACATAAAACACATGACATGATAACATTTTTCTTATACAAAATACTTTTAAAACTAATATGTTAACATGCATATGGAATGGCAAAAGGGACGAAGATTGAAAGAGCACATATAAGTCACCCGGCAGATTGAAAGTGAACTCATAACTCACCCGGCAAATTGAAAAAGTACTCCTAACTCACCCGGCATATTGAAAGAGCAATTATAACTCACTCAGCAGATTCAATGAGTACTCATAACTCACCCGGCAGATTGAAAGAGCACTTATAACTCATCCAGCAGATTAAAAGAACACTTATAACTCACCCAGCAGATTGAAAGAGCACTTATAACTCACCCAGCAGATTGAAAGAGCACTTATAACTCACCCAGCAGATTGAAAGAACACTTATAACTCACTCAGCAGATTGAAAGAACACTTATAACTCACCCAGCCGATTGAAAGAGCACTTATAACTCACCCAGCAGATTGAAAGATCACTTATAACTCACCCAGCAGATTGAAAGAGCACTTATAACTCACCCAGCAGATTGAAAGAGCACTTATAACTCACCTAGCAGATTGAAAGAACTCTTATAACTCACCCGGCAGATTGAAAGCGGTCACGAGCTGCGGGCGTACAGTTCTCTGTAACACAGTGAGGGCCCCGTTCTTCCCGCGACCGCTGCAGACCACCAGCTCTACCGGAGGACCGTCCACTTGCTGACGGCTGAACTCTTCGGAGAGTAGCTGTGGCTCGCCCATGGAGACGTCGCCGATTGGACAGATGTTTAGTAGGGAGTCGCACACCTACCACAAGAGATTTTTTTTAATATTACAACTAAAGATTTACAGCATGTTTTTGGAATGTTATTTAAGGAGAGCAGACGAGCAAACGGGCCACCTAATGATGAATACTTTTCGCACATTTCCTTAGATATTTTCAAGGCACCGGTTAAGGCCCACTATCTATCCCAATGACTCCTTCTTCCTTCCTTACTTTTCCACAACTTTGGTTTCTAGTTATATTTTAATATTATGTATGTATGTATATATGTATGTGTGTGTGTGTATATGTAGATATTTTATATATAAGTATATATAAATATATTTATTTGTATGGGTATATTATATACATATTATTGTAAACGGTGCACAACCTACCTTTTTCCACCAAAATTACTCCACCAGAAGGTTGTCTGGAAGAGATCGCTTTTAGCGATAAGACCGCCTAGATTGTATTAATCGTTTTGTACGCATTGTATCACACTAATTTTGTGCAATAAAGAGTATTCATTCATTCATTCACATAATGTGTTTTTGTTTGTAAATAATTTATTAATTTAAACAATAGGTATTTAACGATTTTTAAGTTGTTACTTAGCTTTGTAACATTTTTATATTGCAATATAAGTACTTAATGTTGCTACTCAATGTTTGCACGCCAGTTATGGGCAGAATATGCAAGGAACTAAATCTATACTCATGTATCTGGATCTGAAATCTTCGCCTGGATCTGGATCTTATCTACTTAATATTAATACGCTCTACTGGTAAACGGATAACTCAAACTAAACGTCCAGGGACGCTGCGACTAAAAATAACAGCGCCAGAAAAATCGCAATGACAGAAAAATCGCAGCGACAAAATAATCGTAGCAACAAAAAAATCGGTAATATCCAGCGACGCTGCGACTAAAAATCGCATCAACAAAAATCGGTAACGTCCTGCGACACTGCGAATAAAAATCGCAGCGACAAAAAATCGCAACGACAAACCGCACTAACCTCAAACACGTAGCTGGTGAGCTGTGTAGACGTGCGTATGTCCGACCCGTACACCTCCAACTCATCCTTGTCGCTGATCTCTATCACGTTAGTCGCGATACAGTCGCTGATGGTGTCCAGGCGGCGTTTTTTAGCCGCCGGGTCGGAGGCGTCTTTTAGCTGCTGCGGGTCAGACGGCGGAGGCTGTTCGGCGGCGGCGACTGCTTCTTGGCGTTCTCTTTCTGGAATATCGTCAAAATAATGTTATCGACCCTGAAAGGATCACCGATTTTCCTTCTTTTTTTATTTTATAAGAATAACAGACCCAGGCGTATGTGGAAAGCGACTAAACGACCAATATACCATATTTCTGGCGAATAAATAATTCATTCATAGATATCGTATCGTATATTTTGTTTGTAGATTAAAAATTAGAATAAATTAACTGTGTTGTACATTATTACTTTGATGTGTGTCAATGAATAAATACTCTTTTATTTAATTTATTTATTATATTCACGTCAGCACGATGGTCTTATCTTATCTTATGACAGGGACAACCCCAGCGGCACTTCGACCCTCGGGGATCTTTTGTGCTCACCCCTTACCTTAGTCTCCTTCCTGTACCTTTGCTTTGCATCAAGGACGCTGTACAGCTTACAGGAAGGAGCCTATAGTCCTCTGGTTTCGGGTAGGCGACCCCCAGAAGACTCATACGCTTTCTAGCCAACGAGTCACATTCGCACAGCAAGTGTTCCATTGACTCAACGGTGTCACCACAGGCTCTACAGGTGGGATTGTCTGCCAGTCTCATCCTGTGTGGAGGCTCTTAGTGCCAAAATGGCCAGTGAACGTCCCTACAATGAGACGGGTGAGACTCCTGTTATGGTTGTAGATTTTTCTACACCCAGTTGTGTCACAATTTCCAATGAACCTCTTAGAGTATTTTAAGTTGGTTTTTGACAACTCCACCATATGCAGGTCCTTGGCTTTAGCCTTAATGGCTGTTTTGATGGTACTCATTGAGAGACCAACAGAAGGCTCAGGCCCCGTAAAAGTGGTTTTCAGCACAATGGTACGTCATCATTCGAGTGTTACGTTAGATAGAAACAAAGAAAGAATCTATTACCAATAGCGCACACATACAAACAATTAGGTACAGAAGATAAAAATAATATTAAACAAATATATTATAAAAATAAATAAACAATAGTAATTAAGTTTCATGGCGGTTCATTTCAAGCTCAAGGCGGTGTGTAGTAAGGGAAAAAGGTGACCGCAGCCTGTTGCCGCAGTGGATTTAGCGCTGCGGTGCTGACTGTCAGGCGAAATAAAAAGGAGGAAGGAAGGCCTTGGCCCAGCAGTAGAGTAATCTATGGGTTTAAAAAAAAGAATAGCACACGAGCAGATAGGTTTGATGGAAGTGGTCACCGTCGCCCATAGACATATTATTTTTAGAGGGTTTTTAGTGCGCTGCTAACCTTGAGGCCTAAGTTGGTTTGCCTCATGTGCCGGTAATTACGCTGGCTCTCTTACCCTTCAAACCGGAACACAGAAATGCAAGCATCTCTGCTTCACGGCAGAAATAGATAAGAGGGTGGTACCACCCCAGGCGATCCTTCACATCAGGATCTACCACCTATTCTATTCTTGATTACTATCGTAAAACATACCTGCATCAGAAACTGTCAGATCGACAGTAGCTTCTAAAGGCTTTTCGACCGAAAACAGCATTCTATTTTCCCTCTCTGTCACTCTTAGTAGAAGGGAGTTCCCGAGCCTCGAACCGAGGAAAAGGAAGTCCTCTTCTATGACACACATCTGAAACAGGTACAACAGTAACAATAGGAGATAATCCTGCAATGTTTTACCACTAGAGGCGCCACTAGCACAATAGTACGTTTCTTTCCACCAAATCTTTTTTTACCCTTCAGACTCGCGCCACGCTGTCTTAATAGATTTTTAAGTTTGCTATTTTGAAATGGCCATATGATGCCATGATATCATTACAATTTTACTAATAGATTTGAAAAATTTACCCAAATAACGAGAAATTTTTGATATCTTCAAAAATGACGTTTCGTTTTGCTTTTCTGTTTACGGAGTGTGCTAGTGACTCCATCTACGCAATGCTTTGCGTTTTATGTCCTATTATGAAATTAATATATACAAATAAATTGGGTTCGATTCCGGAATCGCTCTCCGAAAAATGTTTGTTATAATATAATTATAACTTCACGCTATGTTCTTTGCGGAGTAGACAGAGAGAACGGAGCGCAACGAATTTCTGCCTTGGCCTCTCTTGCTTCATCTACCGCATGCTCGCTGTTGGGGTCGTCTGCTATGTATAAATATATCTAAGAGCACTCAAACTTATCTTTAACCCGTCAAATAATTCACCGCACAGCACTGGGCCCGCTCGGTGGATCATGGCCCGTACCCTCTTGTACAAAGGGAGGTCTGTGTCCCAACAGTGGGGACATTAATAGGCTGATGATGATGAAAGATCACTTACGCAAGTGGTCAATACAGAGGCCGCGGCGCGGTCCAGGTGGAAGCTCCTTACACTGCGCACAGAGTCCGATAGTAACGTGAGAACATACAGCTGTCCTCCCTTTAGTGAGAGGGCCAGGCGACCCTCCCCTAAGGGGGCTACGCACGCCCCGTCAAGAGTAATACAGACCCCTTCTTGTATTCCTGCAAAAAATATATAATAGGATATAATCCTGCAATGTTTAATCACTGGAGGCGCCACTTGCACAATGGTACGTAGCCAATCAACATGTAGATACGTTCCTTTCCACCAAATCTTTTTTTTACCCTTCAGACTCGCGCCACGCTGTCTTAACAGATTTTTTAGGTCTGCTATTTTGAAATGGCCATATGATGCCATGATATCATCACAATTTTACTAATAGCTTTGAAAAATTAAATTAAATTAACCCAAATAACGAGAAATTTGTGATATCTTCAAAAATGACGTTTCGTTTTGCTTTTCTGTTTACGGAGTGTGCTAGTGGCTCCACCTACGCAACGCTTTGCGTTTTATGTCCTATTGGTAAAGGCTGTAAAATAGCTCGAAAGGGATTAGTGATGGGGATGGAACAAGAGTGAAAAAAATATGGTCGAAAGTTTAATGTTGTCTGAAATAATCAAAATGACTATGAAAACGATGGCCGGTGGACCAGAACCCTCACTGAGTGGTGGCCAAGGTTGGGGAAAAGAGGAGTAGGTCGTCCAGCAGCCAGATGGGCGGATGACATCACCAAAGTGGCATCGAAGACCTGGATGCGACTAGCACAGGATCGTATAGGGTGGCACAAAAGAGAGGAGGCTTATACCCTGCAGTGGGACGACGTGGGCTGATGATGATGAAAACGACAAATTAGACCTTGCATTGTTGTGGACGGAGTTTTGCTGTCATGTATGGTCAACCTACCCAAAACGTCAACATTTGAGAATCTATTTTATTTTATTTGGGTAACTTACAGCCTTATCTACAAGTTACATATACGAGGGCTGTTCTGAAAGTTATTAGCTACTTCGTTAATATTATTCAAATATCCCTATGTTTATAACCGTTTGCAGGCTTATTTCAATGTAAATCTCTATGGAAAATGGTATCTCAAGACAATGCTCCTGCTCACATGTCTGCTAGAACCTTGGATTTTTTATCAACCACGGGACTTCAACTGTTACCCCATCCACCCTACAGTCCAGATCTGGCCCCGTGTGATTTTTTTTAATTTCCCACGGTAAAAAAAATGCTCCGTGGGAGACTTCGGACGAGGCCGTCCATGAATTTAGGCGACTGTTTTTCGACCTTCCGCAAGAATCTTTTTTTAAATGTTTTGAAAGCTGGTTCAGTCGAATGAACAAATGTATAGAGGCAGGAGGGGAGTATTTTGAAAAACTGTAAATACATTTTTACGATAAACTTATAACTTTTGATTTTACAAAAAAATTTCGGAACAGCCTCGTACGTATATGAAAACAATAGCCATTTATAAGCTTCCACAGTTAATGTAAAATTAATAATAAATACTTAATCTAGCAACCATGTACATCTACAGATAGGCAGAGGAAAATTCGTTAGTGAGTAAGGATTTTACGGAATCAGGACTACTGTTGAAGAGATCTATAGTAAGGTTATTGCTTAGCTGGTTAAATGCTGCACATGCTCTTACTAGGTAGCTATTCTTTCTGTAATTTGTGTGACACTTAGGGACGCGAAGTGACCTGTTACTCCGTAAATTTTCATTAGGAACCGTCAATGAAATTTTGCTAAGGAGCTCAGGATAATCAATTTTACTTTGCGCAATTTTAGTAGGAATGTAGCGTCCGCTATATCCCTACGGACAGTGAGGGGCAATAAGTGGATATGAGCACAACGTTGCTCATATCTTAAATGTATGAGAAATTATTTTGCGCCTTGGTGTCATAAACTCATCCATGTCGTTATGAATGAAACTCGCTTCATTCATACTTCCTATTTCAGTATTAGAATAGCAATAATTAATTCATTTGTAGAATTTTCAAACAAACAATTTTGTGGTTTTTTCTCGGAAAATTAATATTTTTGGCCTATCTTCATTGTTATAACCTATAGAAGACACCCTAGAAATATTTGCCGCTAATAAAATAGGACCCTATATAAAAGTATTCACTGAGAGGAAAGTACTGAGGAGTGTGTATGTATAAAAGTACTCACTGAGAGGAAAGTACTGAGAGGAGTGTGTATGTGTATGTATAAAAGTACTAATGTACTAGTAAACCAAACTACTAACTAGTAAATCCAAATGACATTAACTACATTACAAGTATTACTTGACATTGTTCAGTTTTTTTATTATTTTTTATTATTATGATTTAGTATTAAAATATTTGACAATGATATTTTTAAATGTAATTATTAATTCAAATGTTTTTTTTGTGTATTATTGCAATGAAATGTAATCATTTTAATTTTTTCTTGACGTGTAATTCATATTATGAATAAAAAAATTGAATTTGAATTTCAATTACTTGCTGAGAGGAAAGTACTGAGAGGAGTATGTATGTGTATGTATAAAAGTACTCACTGAGAGGAGTATTTATTTTATTTATTTATTAGGTAAACACAACAGATTACAACCATAGAAATTACATAAAAATCAATATAAAGTTATGAGCTAGGTCGTAACCCTTAACGTGTGAACACAGCATGGTTAGGAAGTAGAAAATTGGTTGTTGTACAATATTGAGTTATGAAAAAATACTATTGAATGTAATGACTAAAAAACTTATGCCTATTTGAAAAATAAAAATAATAAAGTAAAGACTATAAAGTAGGTGCGTGGATAGCTCACTTGAGGACATCCTCAACCCGTCTTTTAAAAACTAATGTCCTAGGATCAAATAAGTCTATCGATGGCTTATTGTTGCTGTTCGAAGAGATTTCGTTAAACAATCTACACATTCGCACAGTAGGGTTATAGAACGATGTGTTGTTCTTAAAAACATTTAATACAAATGTTTTAGGATTGCGAAGTTTAAAGTTTGTGTTGAAGTTTATTTCTTCCAGCCCTTTGGGTGATGTGTATGTATGTGTATGTATAAAAGTACTCACTGAGAGGAAAGTTAGTAGTACATGTACGTATAAAAGTTATCACTGAGAGGAGTATGTATATGTATGTATAAAAGTACTCACTGAGAGGAGTATGTATGTGTATGTATAAAAGTACTCACTGAGAGGGAAGTTAGTTGTATGCGTGGCAACGCTATTGAGCGACACGCCATACGGCGGAACCGACTGGTTCAAGTAGATGAGCGAGTTGACCGCCATTATCAGGCATCCACCTGGAAGGAAAGCATACACACATAATTTGTCATCTTATCTTATGATAGGGGGCTGATAATCTCGGCACTTCGACCCTTGAGGATCTGTTGTGCCTACTCCATTTTACACACTGAATAGAATAGAATAGAAAAACGTTTATTTGCTGTCTGCAGCACACACGCACTTCCACTTATATATTATATTATACAATAATATATAAGTGTATACATATACTATACAATATATTCTTAAACAACTAAATTAATAATAATGCACGGCGTATGCTGCAGCACCAAATAGGCCTCAGCTCAGCATAATGCCATACTCTAGCTAGAGCATGGCGCTGATATTCTGCTTTAGCCTGCACACTGGTCATCTCAGTGTGCAGGTTTCCTCACGATGTTTTCCTTCACCGTAAGAAAAATACGAAAAACTCATTGGTACAGTCGGCCAAATAATTGGTTTACCACCCTAAGGTTGAATGTCATTTGCACGTCAACGAATAATAAGGACTATTTTCGCTTGCGTCTCTTTGAAGGTTCCTTTGAAACTCCATCACCCAAAGGGCTGGAAGAAATAGCTTAAAGTTTTAAGACCGCCAATTGTAATTCTATTTTGTATCTTTTCTTCTGTTCTGTATTTTTGTCTTGTGTGTAATAAAGAATATTTGTATTGTATTGTAAGGTTTCTACCAAGTATGAATCTTAATAATATTTTCATTCTATTGAAGATCTAACCAAAACGGATAAACCACTTTCTTGGCATACTGTACATGACATTGCACGGTTTCGAACCCGTGGCTGTTCCGTGGTGCGGGAGGTCCCCGCATGGGAGTCCGGTGTCCTGTCCACTATGCCACCGACGCTCTATACCATAAATACTCACGTCCATAATCCCCGAGGGGGTAGACAGAGAAACCACCTTCATCATAGGTAGTTTCCACTTTCCGTAAGATTTGATAGAACAACGCAATAGACGTGTCTATCGCCGTCTACTAGGTGTAGAATAGAATCCACTAAGATCTTAGTCGTCTCGTACGACACCTACGGGAAGAGTTGGGGTGGTCCCATACTTTAAGCTGATAGCTTCAGTAGTTCCCGAGAAAAACAACTGTGACATACAGACAGACAGACACCAAAGTCTCACCATAAGGGTTTCTTTTTACCAGTTTCGTACATAACATAACTCTCACGTCCATAACCCCCCAAGGGGGTAGACAGAGGAACCACCCGCATCATAGGTAGTTCCCACTTTTCTCCGTAACATTTGGTGGACAAACGTGATAGGTGGCGAGCCTACCGCCGTCTACCAGGTGTAGAATAGTATCCACTAAGATCTACTAGGTGGAGAATAGTATCCACTAAATAAACGTTTTCAATTTCACTAAGATCCTTAGTCGCCTCGTACGACACCCACAGGAACAGTTGGGGTGGTGCTATTGGTCAGTTTGGTATGGAACCCTAAAAGCTGATAGTAAACTTACCCAGAGGTCTTTGCACGGGCACGGCTTGCAGACAATCGAAGGGAAGGCCGGCCGTGGCCCAGATCACGGGGTGGACCCTGGCGCTCATATTGAGGCTGACGCCGGCCATCGCGCATGTGTCGTTACGGACTGCGGTGCGGCTGGATAGGACAGGTACAAGTCGGGGTCAAGAAATACAAACACAAATATACTTTATTGCACACCCGGGACAGAAACAAAACTTACAACATAAAGAGAGGTGCAATATAATGTGCATAAGGCGGCCTTATCGCTTTAAGCGATATCTTACAGGCCAAAGAAAGAAAGAAAGAATTTATTTCTAATACACACATACAAGAATACATATTTTTTTCTTGTGTGTGTACAATAAAGAGACTACAAACAAACAATTGGTGCAGAAGAAAAAATAATATTAAACAAATATATTATAAAACTAAATAAGCAAAAGTAATTAAGTAATAAAAGTTTGTTTTTGTTTTTATAAATTCTTTATTAAATCAACCTTATATACACTTTTATTTAAATTGATTTGGAACTTTATTTGTTTTTTTTAAAGGCAAATGTGAACAATTTATTAAAGTGAACAAATTTTATCTCCATAGTTAACAGAGAAATAGGTACAAACATTTCTGTAAATATTTTTAACCATGAAAACGGGGCTTACTCGGTATTTATTATTATTACGAACATAATAGACAGGCAACATAATGCTTGTGTGTCTATATCAGAGTGTTGGAAGTCTCTTATCCCAGATGATATAATGATATAAGTGTTGCATGTGGAAATAAATGGCTTTTTTTATTTTTATCTGTAAATATTATTTCACAGTTCCAAACTTAGCTCTACGTTTTTCCAATTTCTCCTTATTTTCAATATCTGTCATGAATTTTGATACAGATTGTCCAAACCTCTCTGCTCTCTTCTTAAGTTTATCAGCCAATACAGGAATATTAGCATTAGATATGACACTGGTGGCTCCAGCCTTATTTGACTCAAACCGATTCTTCCGTGCCTGCTTTCTCTGGGCTTCAGTGATTTTAACAGGCAATCCAAATCGTTTTGCTCTCAATTCCAATCTAGCCTTCGGGTCTAAGTTAGGACTGATCTTTACCTTATCATCGTCTGATGAGGATGTTTTTAACTTTATTGATTTATCGTCAACCTTTTCTTCAACTATTTTAGGCACTGTTGAGGTTACAGAAGTAGTTCTGTTCAATATAATTTTCTTAGATCCGCTCTCCTTGTTTTTCGCAACCTTTGTTTCAGCTGTTTGTTCCTAGGCTGGGCCGGTCATAGTTATTTGACTTGGTGCCGTCGTCTACTTTCTTGAATCGCACCACTCGTCGGCGGCTCAATTTTCACCCGCACTTTCTAAAGCCTTGG
Source organism: Hofmannophila pseudospretella (assembly GCA_947369225.1). Classification (NCBI taxonomy): domain Eukaryota; kingdom Metazoa; phylum Arthropoda; class Insecta; order Lepidoptera; family Oecophoridae; genus Hofmannophila; species Hofmannophila pseudospretella. The sequence goes on from OX376333.1 coordinate 1,093,538, forward strand.
GTGTCTACCACGACCCGTTTTACACGAACGTGCCACGCACCTGCAAAATGTGGAACTCTCTTCCACCCGACGTTTTCCCGCAGCGCTACGACATGGGATGCTTCAAAAAGAACGTTAAAAAGTCCTCTCCCTCCACGGCCGGCAACACTCAAGCACTACCCGTGGTATTGCACGTGTCTCTAGGCGACGGTGACTACTTACCAACAGGTGGCCCGTCTGCCTGTTTGTAGCTAATATATATATATATAAATAAAAAAAACAATTGCAAAACTAACTTAAGGTATACAATTACATATGATGGTGTTACTTCAACAGGCTAAATAAACACCTTCTAAAGTAATTTACCTGATTAATAATCGCTCATTACATCTTGAGATGTGTCAAAGTCAAGTAGGTACTAATTTTACATTATCGTATGAATATGTAAGCTATTGTATAGTCTTTACTTTTTTCATGTTACAATAAATAAATAATTAATACACTAAGTAATATATCGCTACGAATAGCGGGTAAAAAATAAAATAAATTATAATACATATAAGTAAGTAAAGTAAAAGTAAAATACACTAAGTTTGATGAAGGTGGTGTGGTTTTTCTTTTTGAGTCTTCGGCCCTTTATGGGACTATGAAACTTGTTCATAATGTAAACCAAACCTATCCTTGATTTATTTTATAATGCATAATTATAATTAGATGATCAACCTGCAATGCTTGCTTGCTTATCGTATGGTTAGTGGCCAACCTATTTGTCAGAGTTGTTCAGGCCGCCCGTATGCCTCTGACATGGCTTAACGACTGCTGTCTAACGATAACAACCGGGACAGACTCCTTAACGTGCTCTCTGAGGTACGGAGGAGCTCAGATGAAATATGCCACTAGCGGTCACCCATCCTGGTAGTGACCGCGATATATAGCTTGCTTATAGATAGAGCTATAGCCTGCAATTATAACTGTATTAACCCCTAATATAGAGCGTCGGTGGCCTAGTGGCTAGGACACCGGACTCCCATGCGGGTGGTCCGGTTTCGAAACCGTGCAGTGGCATGTACCAATGAGTTTTTCGTATTTTTCGAACACTTACGTACATTTACCGACTGGTCTAACGGTGAAGGAAGGGAAACCTGCACACTGAGATGACCAGTGTGTAAAATGGGGTATGCATGTAATAATTTTATTGTAATTTTAAAAAGTTTTTTTTACTGTTTAATGTACTATACTATAATTTCTGTATTAGATCTGTAATGCACACAGTTTCACAATAAATTATTTCTGATTCTGATTCCAACTTACCCAGCAAAAGTCCTAACCGGCTCATATAGCAGCAACAGCGTAGGTTCATAGTAGCCGTGGAGGAACTGTATGTCGAGGACGTTATCAATCTTTTCATCCAGGTCTTTGAGCACGATGACGTACGAGGCGAGAGTGGGCGCGCGTGTTATGGGCTGTGCAGGTTGCTGGAAAGAGTGGGAATATTAAGTTTACCATCATTGTCGTCCCTAAGGCTATTATTGTCCTCTCTTTTGGGGTAAAGGCCACACCTTGTACGTACAGTTGTTGTAACAAAGCGAGTTGAAGTAACAAAGTTATAGTCCGATGTGTTATCCACTGTACAGTCGGCCAAATAATTGGTTTACAACCCTACGGTTCAATGTAACAGCGTCGGTGGCACAGTGGCTAGGACACCGGACTCCCATGCGGGTGGTCGAAATCCGGGTTCAAAACCGTGCAGTGCCATGTACCAATGAATTTTTCGTATTTTTCGAAGACTTACGTACATTTACCGACTGCTCTAATGGTGAAGGAAAACATCGTGAGGAAACCTGCACACTAAGATGACCAGTGTGTAAAATGAGGTAGGCACAAAAGATTCTCAAGGGTCGAAGTGCCGCTGGGGTTATTCCCGGCCCCCTATCATAAGATAAGATAATGATAACTGTCATGCTACTAGACGGATACCTTTGTATTATAATATAGTAACTCACAATTTTCTTGTTATCAAGTGGCTTGGCTTCCAAAGGATCTCCGTCCTCTGAAGTGAGGTCCTTTCTGAACGGCAGCACGGCTAACTTCTTCCCGTATAACAGCATCACTGCACACCGGCATTCGGGGTCCACTCGGATCCAAGGTATATGGGGATGAGTGGTCCAGCCGTTCTGTAAACATTTTTGTAACCTTTTAAATCAAGTGTTAAAATTATTTCTGAAGTGAAGTTGATTGTCAACTTGTAATGCTTTGCCATTTTTATAGGTAAGGTTCTGAGCTACAGCTCACCTGTACCCCTCTGTGATAGGTTGGAGTGATTGCTCATCTTACCTCTTAGCCCCCCACTTCTTACCTCGCTAGAGGTTGTCTAAGACCGGGGGCTTAATTAAAATGGCAACCAAGTATGGTCATCACTACGATGACCATACTTGGTTGCCATTTTAATTAATCGAAAAATACCACACATCTGATAGATTTCACTTTACAAGTAAAGACTTTATGGTAGTAAATCTCCTAAATTATTAGTATTGAACAGTAAAGGTAATAAAGAATAATATTTTTTTTAATTAATAAACTTAACATTAACTTTATAGTTGGTAGATTTTATTGTATTATTGTGATTTATGACTTATTATTATTATTTTTCATGAAATTGACATAATAGATTGATTATAATTTTATGAGTTTTAATGTGATTAGAACTATCTTTTTTTACAATAAACTAATTAATTAATTTATAAACTTATTTAAAAAATTGCATTCCAAGCTACTGGTGAAATACGCTAAACACTTAAAATTCTATATTCATATTATCTAAAATTGTACCCTATTTCTTGCAAATAAAAGTAATTTCAATAAAGGTTTTTAGGTACAGTGTTGGAAAAAAATAATAGATACATACTTACAACAAGCTCCCATGCATCTTCTGTTGCAAAACAGTAGGTTTTCAAATAGTGCATAGTGATGGACTATATTGACTATGAAATCTATGGCAAATTGCTATACGCCAATGAAATTAAATACACCAGCTCAAATATGGACGTATCAGCTCCTTGCTGCCTGCTCATGAGTTACCTTATCATATTCACATTATGTGTTACAGCACAGGTTCCCAAACTTATTTCGCCCACCGCCCACTTTGAGAATCAAAAATTTTCAAACGCCCCCCTATTATTTTAAACTTACTACTCGTATCTGTTGCACACCTTAAATATAGCTATTGCAATTTTTAATTTTAAACATGCCATATCCTATTTCAGAGCAAAAAAAGCATACTTAATCTTATTTAAGGGTATTTTTATACAAATTAAAACAAAGTTTTGAATTTAAACGATCTGTAAGATTGTTTATTGAATAAACAATCTTACAGATGACTTATGAACCAGCCAATTGATACAGGAATGCACAATTCAGGTTATTTAACAAAAACTTGTTAAAACAGACAGATATATGAACTACGCGGAGAGAAATAGCGAACCGAGTTTGAGCAATCTCTTAACTAATATTAGTTGATGTTCACAAGTTGTAGTTGAGAGTCCAGAGCTCATGCAGTCGGTGTCTAAGAGGCCTCTTAGCTAAATGAAATTACAAATCACCCCCCAAGCCTCTACACAACGCCCCCATTTTTTTTCTGGGTCTCTTACCCTTTAGGCCTGCAGCGCCCACAAGGGGGCGTTATCGCCCACTTTGGGAAAGGCTGTGTTACAGTATGCACAAATGCTTTGCCACAAATAACAAGTTAGAGTTTAAAAGTAATCATATACCTAGGAAGTATGTTTACCTGAGATGGAAGATTTGATATGGATGTAGAAAGACGGAAAGCTGCCGGAAACAGAGACAATGAAGCCCTGTCCACCTTGACGCTAAACCAAAATGTGTCGAAAAAGGCACGACTGGAGGAGCACAACGCGGTGTTGGTGCCAACTAGTGCTGCTGTTAGTGTTGTTTTGAAATATGTAAATAAACAATAAACTCTACTGTACGACAGTGAATACTGGGTATGAATGCGGTGTGCGTAAATTGTGCGACGTAAGCCTGGCTGACGGAATACGAACGAAGAGATACGTAGAATGGCTGGCCTGAATATATGTCATTGCGAACGAAGAATGACTGTAGAGGAAGCAAGATAGGCATGCCGAGACAGACATGCGTGGCGCTCAATTCTCTCACCCACGCCCACCCCGCATGGGATATAGCGTGAAGGTATGAGTTTAATATGAGGTATGTGTATTTTACTTTACTTATACTTTATTTGCACATATAAATCACAAATAAAAAAACAACAACAAGAATTTTTTTACATACACAGATAGAGCTTATCTCTAAAATAGAGATTTACTTTACTTACTTAATTTGACGGAGTCCTAAAGTGTACCCATTATTTCTTGCCCCACTGTACTTTACTTCCATTTACGGACTAGATTTAGATAATTCCATATAGAAACATGAACATAATATTGTTTATTATAGAATATCAAAAGTACCTTCATATCATCCTCCTCAAAATAATGCATACTCAATGTGACCAGATTATTGACTTGTGGGTCGTACTGTAGCACGGACATTTTGGCTTCCTTAAACGACAGCAACAGGAGGTCTCGTCCACCGCTGGGACATCGGACAGCAGCCATAGACATGACATTGCCCCATAGAGTGTAGGTGGCCAGGCATTCTAGCTTCATTTTTGGTGGGATTGGTTGGCCGGCTAGAACAAAAGGTTTTTTGTTTTCAAGGTGGTAAGACTGTGCAAAGTCAGCCTGGTAAAGTACCACCCTTTTACCCGCAAAGCAGAAATGCTTGCGTGTTTCAGATTGAAGGGGTGAGAGACCACTGGCACATGATACTCTCTACCGAAGTCTTCAAGGTTAACAGCGTGTCGAAAACCGAAATAATGAGGTGAGATGTCTATGGGCGACAGTTACCACTTACCATCAGGTGGATCAGTTAAGGTCACTGAGGGAAAAGTTAGAAAAAACTGACTTGTTAAAAAATGAACTACAGTGTGTCACAGAAATCTTGTGGATGAGAAACCGACCCGGAATAGTAGGTTATGTTATGTTGCATTATGATAAACACACAACGGGGCTCCTTTGACTTCTCTTTGCATGCCTTTGTTAAATTAATGGTTTCACTGAAACCTAGTGAACACAGAACCGACTCGGATAACTTAGGTTATATTAGGTTGCATTATGACAACTACGGCTCGGGGTGTCGTTAAGGGGGCACAAAAAACTTAGAAATTTTGACAAAAAAATCTTTCTTAATGCCCTCTAACGACACCGTAACCCAGCTACGCTACGAGTTCCGCAAATTGGGGCTCAATGGAGCCCCAATAAAGTCATATCTGAATGCAGGGCTCCTTCAAATTATCTTAGTGCCTCCTTCCATACACTCTGACCGGTGGATCATCTATTTATTTGCCTCACCTATCCGCAAACAATAAAATAAGCTTACCGGCGTTAATTTCCTTCGTTTGGCCTTCAGGTAAGAGTCTAAAAACCTTGATAATGTTGGCCCCAGCGGTAACCAGACAGACATCATCGTTGTTGAAGAAGCAGCAGCTGACTGCATGCTCAATCCCAGTCGCAGGGTGCGTTTGACGACAGATCGAAAACATTATTCACGAATTTGACGATTTGCAAACCGCCAATTGTTGAGGTTATGTCTTATAAACTAACAAATAACTGCAAATAAACTCATGCAATTGTGCTTTTGCACGAATTCTACTATTTTAAACACATTTCACGAAATAATTGGCCATAATAATGTATTTTAACGCAAAAATAACAAATAAATAAATTCGATGAGCTTGTTGTTTGTTTTTTAAGGCAAAGGGAACTGGGCCCGTACAGCCATTAGCTGTCTGCATGCTAGCTTGGCATAGCTTAAGCAAGCAGTAATTCAAAAATATACGTAAATAAAGTATGTACGGACAAGGTAATTTATTTCTCATAAAAAATCTTTATTAATTCAAGTACTCTAGTGTAAACCAAATCTTTCACATTTTTCGCCCACATGTAATCTATATGACTATAATCTTGAATGAAATAAGTGCCTACAACATTTGTCAGTTTGTTGCGCAGAATGGACATATCAGTCATGTTGGAGAGCCAATCAGAATTGCTGTAGAACAGAGCCACTGGTGCGGTGATCTTCTGAAGTAAAGAATACACCCGTAATAATAGGCTTTATTTAACAAAATTATACATATTGCCTTTTTGACAACTGACACAATCAAAACCCTGACAACTATTTCTTCTTTGGTTAATTAATGGCATTCCAATATTACCACATTCTCCTGGGCTTCTTTATTGCGTCACATAGTCGGCAAGGCGAGCAGGTGGACGGCGTGCTCTCTCAGAGCGCCGCAAGCTCTCCATTGTGATGTTCTGTGGCTGAGCAACCTCGTCTTGAGGATTCTCGGGATTTTGGTTCTCCGTGCTTTCATCCTCTTCATCAATTGTAGTCACGGCGTCGTTATTTGAAACAGCTCCATCTGCTTCCATAGGATATTCTCCAGCAGGAGCTAAATGTCGATTGGAGACAACGACTTCTCTTCCATTGCTCAACCGCACACGAGAATGTTGAGGATTGCTCTCTAACATCTCAACTTCTTCAACTAACGGGTCATATTTACTGGTTCGGTTATGGTTCCGCATCAGTACTCTTCCTGGAACAGTTAGCCATGTGGGCATCGACTGACCATTCGAAGACCTCCTGGCGTGAGAGAACATCCGCTCATGGGGTGTGTTATTGGTGGCAGTGCAAAGGAGTGATCTTACAGAATGCAGGGCCTGAGTTAAAACTAACTCCCATTTGGTTATAGGCAGATTGCAACTTTTCAGACCCAATTGTACCGCCCGCCATATTATTCCGTTATATCTCTCAGTTTGTCCATTGCCTTGAGGGTTGTACGGTGTGGTATAGCTCGTAGCAATGCCTTTCTGGTGAAGAAAATCTTTCATCTCTTTTGATAGAAAAGAAGTGCCACGATCAGAGTGTACATATGTTGGCATTCCGAAGATAGAAAATAAGTCTGTTAGTTTTGTAATCACCGTGTTTGTACTCAAATCCGGGCATGGGTAGGCGAATGGGAATCGCGAATATTCATCCACAATAGTTAGAATATATCGATTGTTTCGGGTGCCATCTGTAGGGAGTGGCCCCTTAAAGTCTATCGATATCCTTTCAAAGGGGGCCACAGCTTTTACTAGTTTCCCAATATTTTGTTGGAAACGAGGCTTCACTTCAGCGCATATAGGACAATTTGAAGTAACGCGTTTTATATCGTCAGTGGAATACGCTAAATTCTTGCTTCGGACCCAGTGAAGCATCCTTGTTACTCCAGGGTGACATAAAGTTTTATGCAATTCTTTTAGCGTGCTTTCCGAATTATTAGAGCAAGAGCCAACACAGTAGTCGTAGAAGCGACTACTGTGTTGGCTCTTGATAGGGCGTCAGCAGCTATATTCTCTCTTCCGGGGCGATACACGATGTCAAAATTATAAACAGAAAGTTCCAATCGCCAACGTTGAATTTTGTCATTTTTAACTCTCGATGAGTGACGCTGATTGAACATGAACGCGACCGATTTTTGGTCGGTTATCAGCTTAAAAGCTCTCCCGATAAGGAATTGTCTCCATTTTCGAAGGCATTCAACTATCGCCGCGGCCTCTTTTTCTATAGCCGGGTGATTTCGCTCGCTGTTATGGAGGCTTCTTGAAAAGAATGCTATGGGTCTCCCTTCTTGCGTCAAGGTCCCCGCTATAGCACAATCTGAAGCATCTGTTTCAACAACGAATTGTATTTTGTCGTCAATCGCGTTGACTGCTGATGTGGCTATCTCCTGTTTTAGGGCTTTAAAAGCATTTACGGCCTCCGAAGCTAGAGGGAATAAGTCTTGCGAAATGAGGGGGCGAATCTTGTGAGAAAATCTTGGCACCCATTTTGAATAATGAGCGAATAATCCTAATGCTCGACGAAGTGATGCCGAGTTCGAGGGCAGTGGCAGTTCTAATAGTGGACGTAAACGGTCCGGATCGGGTTTTATTACTCCACCGCATATGTTGTATCCTAGAATACTTATTACTTTTTGTGAAAACTCGCTCTTATCGAGATTCAGTGTTAAATTATATCGCTTGGCGATGTCAAGAAAACGCTGCAGTTTTCGGTCATGATCACATTGATCTGTCCCACAGACAGTGATATCGTCCAAGTAGGCGTATACTCCTTGTAGATCCTCCGTGGTGATAATATTATGGATAGCTCGTTGGAAAGCTGCTACCCCATTGGTGACTCCGAAAGGTATCCTTCGAAACTGGTACAAAATTCCTTCTGCTTCGAATGCGGTATAGGGTTTTTCCTTTTCGAGAATTGGGATCTGATGGTAGGCGCTTTTTAAGTCAATTTTGCTGTATACTCTGTATTTGGCTACCTTAGAAACTACATCTTCAATACTTGGTAGGGGATAAGCGTCGAGTTGTGTATATCTATTTATCGTCTGAGAGTAGTCTATACACATTCTTCTCTTGTGATTTTCATTTGTCGTTACGAGCACTTGCGCTCTCCAAGGCGACAAGCTAGGTTCTATTATCTCCTCAGCTAGTAATTTCTTTATTTCTGCGCTAATGAATTGCATGTCACTATCTGAAAACCTTCGTGACTTGACAGCTATTGGTTTGCAGTCTGGCAGGAGATTTGGGAATAAACAGACGGGATCAATATTGGCGCGAGACAGTGCACATAGTTTCAATGGAGCTTTAGGTCCACCAAAGTGAATTTCTAATGTCTTGTGCTTCATAAGAATATCATGGCCAATAATAACATCCGTACATAAATTCTCAATTATTAATAAGTCCGCTTGGAATGAATGACCTTGCAAGTCAATATTAACGGAACACATCGCGTTTATTTTTGACTTTAGATTTGAAGCTGCCATGCTTACATGTTGGTCGCACGAAGTCATCCGTAGATTGTGTTGACGAATTAGGCGACTATCTATAAAACTCGCGGTGCTACCCGTGTCAATCAATGCTTTAGCTGTAAAGAGACCGTTTATTGAAATCGACACCATAGCTTTGTTTAGGTCAATTGTAGCAGCAACGATGCATGACAATAATTGTTGAGATTCCCCATCTTCCATGTCTTTATTTGATTCATTTTGGGCAATGAACGCGCTCTGCTGTGGTACCGTCGCAGCTTTGCATACTTTTGTCCAGTGCCCTCTCTTCCCACATTTGAGGCAGGTTGAGCCGGCAGCAGGACAGTTTCGCCGTGCATGTTTCTTATTTCCACAGAAATAACATTGCTCTTCGATATTTGTTTTCTGATTGTTGGTAGATACTGCATTGATAAAAGAACTAGTACTGGCTTGCTGATAATTGTCATTGTGCATTCGCGCCATCTCTAGGGCGCGGGCCTGCTTGAATGCTTCGTCTAAAGTGAGAGTACTATTTTCTAGCAGTCTTTGACGTACTGAGGACGACGATAGTCCAGCAATGAATGCGTCTCTAATAAATTCGCTTTCGTATTGCTCAGCAGTTACAGTTTTAAAATCGCAATCCTTTGAGAGGAGTTTCAAAGCTTGCAGATACTGGTCTATGGACTCACCCGGTTGTTGCGATCGTTTCGCAAGTCTATGTCTAGAGTATATTTCATTGGGTGGTTTCAGAAACAATGCATCCAGTTTCTTGATAGCAGTATCATATTCGGTGCAGTCCTGCACGTGAGCGAATATCGTAGGGGATAGATGATTTGTCAAAAGTTGGAACTTCGTTTCTTTTGCAATCGATTTTTCCGTAGTAGAGATAGCTGACAGAAAATTTTGGAACGTATTTTTCCAATGTGTCCACTGAGGGGACAGATCTTGGCTCGAGGATGGGTCACCGTCAAAGCGTTCTGGACGTAGATATTTTTCCATTTTGTTAAATAAATTGAAGTAAAGAATATACCCGTAATAATAGGCTTTATTTAACAAAATTATACATATTGCCTTTTTGACAACTGACACAATCAAAACCCTGACAACTATTTCTTCTTTGGTTAATTAATGGCATTCCAATATTACCACATCTTCTCTACTGGGTAGTCAGGAGGAGTTCCATAGCCGTAGACCTCTTTATTCTTACTCTCGCCATAGTCAAATTGTCGAAATTTTCCAGATAACATCTCTTGTTCGAAATGAGCAAACTGCTTTGTAGCCGATCCCGTAGGAAAATGGTCAAAAATAACAGGCACATTCGTAACATTCAATTGACCATTATCAAAACCAAAAACTAAGTTATTAAAACTACTGCAAATGAACTCAGCTAAAGCGTTGTCTCCGCATAGAACATTAGCTATTGGTCGTGTGATTAGATGACTGGTAGTAACTTCGGTCACTCCAATTGCCGCTGCAAAATAATATATGAAACCATTCTCTAGAGCCAAGAACTCTAGGATAGGGCTTTTAGCATGTGACGTCCAAGCGACGGGGGACAAGGCGACCATCAATGATATTTTCTCGTTGTATTCAGGTAGTTCTGAAGCCATCACGAAGAAGGACGTGGTACCTTGAGACCAGCCTACGTAAGACAATTGTGTGCGACCAGTCGTCTCCAATACACGGTCGATAGCGGGGAGGTCGTAGCGGCCGATTTCGTCCCAACTGAAGTCCCAGAACTCAGCGCAATCAGGGGAAAGACTCACGTGTTTCATCGAGTGTCTGTTGCCGCGAGCATTGCCCAGCCAAACGTCGTAACCTTCAGAAGCGAGAATATATGGTAGAGCACTATCAGGTCCTGCTGTTACCCAGTCATCGGCACTACTTAAAAGACCGTGCATTAGAAATACCACTGGGCCATCTCCCTTGATCCTTTGCATTGTCAATATGTACCCATCTTTAGTCTGCACTTGGTATTCTGTCATGTTATATCCGTATTTTTGGGCCAATTCAATAATCGTTAAATGCATATCTTCGTTGACAGATTTGTGGTCGAGAGCTTCTTGGAATTCTTGTAACTCTGTGCTGGTCACGTCTTCGACTAGTTTGGACGTTATCTGAAGAGATTCAATAAAGCTGATAATATCTGCCATATTTGGTGGAGTAAGATTCACAGCAACAAAGCTTGGTGCACATAAAGATAGAGAATTGCAATTTTGGAATAATATAATTTAAAAAAAAATTTTTTTTAATAAATTATGTAATTTAGGATTCATTATTATAAGTTCTATACCGACTTGTCTAAGGATGAGAGTGGAAATCATGTTTTTATCTTTTTAAGTACTATTACGTAATTTACAATGATCGTGTGTTTGTTATAAAATTTATTTCTAGGGGAAATTGGGGTATGATTACCCTCTCTATACCGCCAAGTTGAAACGCGAATGAAATATGAAACTCATCATAGACTATATGTCAAATCATGGCGGTGAAGTCCTCGGTGTTGCCAGTTGTATTTACATATTTACATTGAGTTTCGCGAGCAGACGCGACACTTATGGTAGTCCTAGGTGGTAGAGCAGGTTGGAGAGATAAGTAAGAGACACTTAGGGTTTAGAATTATATTGTTCAGTTATTTCAACTGGTTTTGGAACGCACTCTTTTTTTTTTCGTATTGATAATTACTGTTGGTCCTAATGACCTTTACAGCTTCACCGGGGGTTTTGAGGCGAGCGCTAAGTGCGCTCCAGCCTGGAGGAGGACTTAAAAACTACTATAAGAAGCGACTGCCTAAGGGCACCCAGGTGGGTACGGACCTCGGCTTAGGACGTCGCTGGGGAGGGAGGGGTCGGAGAGAAGCGGCCTGGAATGCGCCGATAGCGCGTGTAAGCGCCAGAAGCGGGTCGCCGCCCGCGCCGGCGCGGGCGGTATGTAGGTGCTGTGTGTGAACTACTATCGGGTGGGTTGGAACGCACTCTTAAACTGTCAGATGAATTTATCAACGTTGTGTGTTGGAATTGGAACCGGGTAGAGAAGGGGTAGAGTAATTATTACTCTTTGTCGGGTAATTAATAAACGTTATGGAACGGAACCCTAAACCTCACTTCCTAGCGCATGAACAAAATATAACAATTGCTTTGTATTGTCTCGGTAAAATTCATAGAACAATGAAAGTATTACCCACTTGTTATATTAAACAAAGAGCATTATTAGCTGATTCGAATTCTTCCGGTTGAGGAAAAAATAGTTCTAGCTTTTATATTATGTTATATAAAACAAAGAAAAATAGACCAAGAAAATGTAGATAGAGGACCGATCTTGTAAAGTACCTAGGTGAGTGGTGACAAAATTGTCTCCTTTGCGAAGCACTTGCCTGCCAATGGCAAGTGTTTAAAGTTATTAATTTATTATTTATAGTTAAATATCTAGTAAGGGGGCGTCCATTAATTACGTGAGGTGTTCAAGGGGGGGAGGGGGTCAAGCTAAATCTTACTCAATCTCACCTGGGGGAGGGGAGGGAGTTTCGAAAATATCACGTAATTTTTCCATGGACTGAATTAGAATAAATCTTTTATTCATTTTTGTTAAAGTATTTATTATTTAATTTTATCACAGTGAATTTAAGTAACGGTAATAATCTCAACTACTAGTCTTTGCTAGTCTTAAATAAAGATAATAGAATAAATTGTGTTCTTGTTTTTTTTATTTTTTTTATAAGTAATCCAACGCGTTCATAATCAAAACACAAATTTTAAAAAATCTCACGTGATATTAGGAGAGGGGGGGAGGGAGTTGAGGAAAATCTCACAAAATCTCACCAGGGGGAGGGGGAGGGGGTGGGGGGTTACAAAATCCTAAAAAATGCCTCACGTAATTAATGGACGCCCCCTAACAATAGAATTTGTTAATTTATGACTATGAAATCAAATTCACAATGGATTAGTCAACCTACCCAAAACGTATAAATTTGAGAATCTGAAATGTATCATATTGCGCAGGCATAAGGTTGTGATTTAATCGAAGGTTTTTGACAGATGGACTATAGCTTGTGGTCGACTGTACCTATTATACAATCCATAGATCAACTTATTTTTGGAAAAATATTGGATTAGCAGGTAAAGAGCACAGTTGTTGCCTAATTTATGTCATTAAATTTACTGAAATTTATAAAAATTTACATAAGTAACGTTACACATTTCAGAAATTATAGTGCCAATTATGTATTATTATATACATAATATATAATCATATAAGATTACTGTAGTCACACTCTAAGGCATTTAAAATATTGAAGGATGAATTTATATGAAGGATGAAGTAAGTAATATATTATTTGGGATTATTTTACTATCGGTGGGTAATTTTACCCTAGTTTCCCCTACAAATGAATAAGTAAATAGGTTGTAGGTATACATGTTGACAATTTTGGTCATTGTCGCAACTCTACTGTCGACTCTCACTATTAAACAGGTTGGATTGATATCATTTTAATTAAGTAATTATAATGAATCTTTTATCAAACATTTTACTCAAATTTATAATTTTTACAATCATATTCACCCTGAAATGTCATTCTCTATTATCGCCTTTATTATGTAAATCAAGTTTTGTTCCTGTGAACCTTTCTCAACCTAATGTAGAAGAAATTGTCAATTTCATTCAATCTCAAGAAATTACACCTAAACTAGTCGCTGATGTACCGAATACTGAGTTACAAGAATTTAAAGAAGCCATGGAAAATCGAAACGTCAACGACGACATGCATTTAACGATTATTGAATTGGCCCAAAAATACGGATATAACATGACAGAATACCAAGTGCAGACTAAAGATGGGTACATATTGACAATGCAAAGGATCCAAGGAGATGGCCCAGTGGTATTTCTAATGCACGGTCTTTTAAGTAGTGCCGATGACTGGGTAACAGCAGGACCTGACAGTGCTCTACCATATATCCTCGCTTCTGAAGGTTACGACGTTTGGCTGGGCAATGCTCGCGGCAACAGACACTCGATGAAACACGTGAGTCTTTCCCCTGATTGCGCTGAGTTCTGGGACTTCAGTTGGGACGAAATCGGTCGCTACGACCTCCCCGCTATGATCGACCGTGTATTGGAGACGACTGGTCGCACACAGTTGTCTTACGTAGGCTGGTCTCAAGGTACCACGTGCTTCTTCGTTATGGCTTCAGAACTACCTGAATACAACGAGAAAATATCATTGATGATCGCCTTGTCCCCCGTCGCTTGGACGTCACATGCAAAAAGCCCTATCCTGAAGTTCATGGCTCTAGAGAATGGTTTCATATATTATTTTGCAGCGGTAATTGGAGTGACCGAAGTTACTACCAGTCATCTAATCACACGACCAATAGCTAATGTTCTATGCGGAGACAACGCTTTAGCTGAGTTCATTTGCAGTAGTTTTAATAACTTAGTTTTTGGTTTTGATAATGGTCAATTGAATGTTACGAATGTTCCTGTTATTTTTGACCATTTTCCTACGGGATCGGCTACAAAGCAGTTTGCTCATTTCGAACAAGAGATGTTATCTGGAAAATTTCGACAATTTGACTATGGCGAGAGTAAGAATAAAGAGGTCTACGGCTATGGAACTCCTCCTGACTACCCAGTAGAGAAGATCACCGCACCAGTGGCTCTGTTCTACAGCAATTCTGATTGGCTCTCCAACATGACTGATATGTCCATTCTGCGCAACAAACTGACAAATGTTGTAGGCACTTATTTCATTCAAGATTATAGTCATATAGATTACATGTGGGCGAAAAATGTGAAAGATTTGGTTTACACTAGAGTACTTGAATTAATAAAGAATTTTTATGAGAAATAAATTACCTTGTCCGTACATACTTTATTTACGTATATTTTTGAATTACTGCTTGCTTAAGCTATGCCAAGCTAGCATGCAGACAGCTGTTGAGGACCAATACTATCTGTTTAATGACAGACAGTCACTGTTTAAAGTGTATTATTACATACTTACATATTATGTAAAAAGAATAAAAGATTTATTGCAGAATAAACAAAACGCGGTTTTTTCATAAAATAAGTTCCTATACTTCGTAATCAAATCATGTATTTTTTCTGATAGACAACATCTTTTACCTAATTTCCGGCAAAATCTTTTTTAATTGTCAACTTTAGTTTCGAAATGGTGGTCGAGTGAAGTTGGCTTGTTAGGTGTGTGCTCCCATCTATATGGCCAAGTATTAAGGAAACAGCAACATTGTCGTAGCTATGTAATCATATTAGCAGCCTCAATGATAGATAAATAATTGAGTTATTTGAATTAAGCATGTTTCGATTAACGTATTTTAGCCGATTCACTTTTATTTTTGTCGGTTTTAAGTAAATTACAGTGAATTCCATTACTGATTCAAGAAAATACTACAAAACCAGTAAGTAAATTAACGTGGCGTTCATACACTGGAAAAAGACATAGTAAACTGTTTTTTTTTAAATTATATCTTCTAGTCAAAGTAATAAATTTGTTTTTTGGTAATATTTCTGATCTTGCGACCTGTATTGGAACTAGGGTGAATATCATTGGTTTACTACTCTCTAACTATTCATTCAAGTTCATTTACTGATGTTTACTGTATGTACCAGTTAATGAATGTAGTCATCCTCGTAGGTATAGTTCATACAATAACTTTCGAATTTGAATACATATAATCCAGTACTACTAGCTCGACCGCGTCACTTCGCACCTAAATCAATACGTTATATTCTTTAGATATGCAAAAGTAAAATATATTAAAAAATAAGTATAACAATTAATATTCGACGAAGTAAATGTGTATTCAAGTGTATCTACAACAATTGAACAGTTGAATGTATAGTGGGTAGTACGTGTATGGTTAAGTTTTAAAATAGTCACGATCAAAAATATGTGGCAACCATGCTGGTCAAGTGGATTGTGAATATTTTTTACAAAACAATAATCCTTATAATTACAAGCCTAAAATGGCAACATTAATGGAATCATACAAAATAGCGTCAATGTTGTCATTTAAGACTTATTAATTGGCACCTATTAGAATTAAGGTTTGTTATTTCTATGGAATTACTAACTAATACCTAAGTACTTTACTTACTAACGTCATGGATATTTCGAAACGTGCCTACCAAAACTACTAAAACGCTTACATAACTATGGTTAAACTAAATTTTCCAGAGAGAACTATACTAAAAAAATTTAAAGCAGTAAAGGTATTTTTGTTTGCTTAAAAACTTTAAGGGAGCGGGTGTTTTACCACTCGCGCTTGATTTGTTATTATTTCGTAACTAATAAAATTAAATGTAATGAACGTGACTAGTTTCCTCCCACGCATTTCAAGTATATAACCTAATAATAGTCGCTTCTTTAGCTCGGTTTCTTAGCTCTATCCCAAAGCAGTTTTGTTTTTATTTGACTGCGTGAGATTCTGTAAAGAAAAGACTAATGGATGTAAAAAGTTTCGTCTGTAGATCTCTTGATGATACCTATCTTATCAAATAGTATGGGGAACTCTGAAACTATAAAAGACAGAGAAACATGTTCTAAGGAACCATGTCGTCGATTTTAGAGTGAAGAAAAACTGCATTCATAGATTTACAAAAAAACTCATACACGACTCGAGAATCGAACCCGGTCATTTTCAGAAAAAGAACGTGTTATTTTACTACAAAAATTTATAGGTATTGTAAACGAGCGTATGTGGGACGCCCTAACGGACGACGTCCGGTCGGACGTCCCAGATACCGCTGGCGCGATGAAGTGGAGAAGGATCTGCGGGAGCTCCGGGCGCCTGACTGGCTCGAGACTGCGCAGGAGAGAGAGCGATGGCGCTCTTTGGTATCGTATCGGAGGCCAAGATCCACTTCGGGTCGCTGCGCCAGCGGAGTAAGTAAGTAAGTAAGTATTGTAAAATTACACGAATCTTAAAACAAACTAAGTACATAACCCTTATCTGTCTTTTATAAATAACTTATTTAGGTAGGTAGGTCAAATGCGGGTTTAGTGGTAAATTAAAAAAAGTACTAAATGTTACAGAGCAGACGACCCCAACGGCGAGCATGCATAATGACTGACTTTTTTTGTAAATTAAAAAGTTAAATCGCTGAGCCTCACTTTGTATGGGAGCGAAAGACATCTTCTTTCAATATATAATTTAACGTTCTATTTTTGGCTCACTGTTTGTGTGAACTAAGGGAACTGATTCACAAGTGAACTGAACGCATCACTATTACGTTAAACATGGCAACATTATTTTACAACGTGACATTAGCACCTGTCAGTTTAGGAGTTTCTCCCGCGCTTTTGTGGCGTCCACGTCAGCTTTGTTTCGATTTGTCTTGCAAATTGTTTTACAGTAGTGCTTTTCTAGTAAGAATGGTGTTTCTTGCTCGAAGAACTTCGACAAGATGTGAATAATGTGTGGGACAGTGAAGTAAAGTCAAATAAGACGCTGCAGCCCGATCCGTACTTGGCTGGATTTTGAAGAGCCATACTGCGTCCGGGACGCCTTCTTATTTGGTTCGGATGGCGCAGAAGCGTGGAAGATTCTCCCAGATAGCATTGAAATGTGTCACACCAGCATTTTAATGAAGACTTGAAAGAGTTGTTTACATCAGACATGGCTGTATGGGCTCAGTTCCCTTAGCCTTAAAAAAAAAAAACAACCTGTCAGTTTAGTCCGTCTAAAATTGACTCTACCATAATACGCCATTGACCGACGACGCTCCATGAAGAAAAAAACACACTGAAGAAAAAAAACCACATTCGTTCGTTGGGTAGGTAGCTGGGGCCCAATTCGCCTAAATTACAAAGTTTGTAGTTCTATTTCTATCCAATTTCAATTTAGTTTTCGTTCCAATTCTATTTGGACACCAAATCGTATTCTGTTGACGCATAACTCTACCACTGCCACCTTTCGATTTACTGTCGATCGGGCAAAAGTACCTCGGGAGGAACTTATGTTCGATCGTTATATTTGACAGTTGAAGCGTTTTGTTACCGTTGAACTGCGATTCAGTATGAACTAAACGTTTTAGTAGAATGTACAAATACGTTACTGTTCGATCGATCGTTGACTCGATCGGAACTTAACTGAAATTGGATCGTTAGTGGATAGTAGCATACGAGACACGTCATAACGATGCAGTTTAGATTCTATTTAGTTACGTTGTATTTAGTGGAATCGATCTCCAGGAATAGAAAACTAAGTTACACTTTTTTTATTTGTGAACCAACTGATATAATGTAATGTAATGTAAGTGTAATTATGTAATGTGTGAGGTATTCGTGTCATATACCTATTTCCCTACCACTTTTATGCTACTTGGTTTGAGCTTTATAAGCTAATTGGTTTGAAGGTGGTATAATTATAATTCTATGCAGAATTAGCCTGGGATGGGTACCTACTACCTTTTACCTATTTCTGCTGTAAATCAGCAAAGCCTGTGTTTCTGTTTGAAGGGTAAGAAGCCAGCGTAATCACCGGCACATGAGGCACTCCATCTAACTCCTCAAGGTTCAGCAGCGCTCCAAAAACCTAGTCTTCATTCCATATCCGTTTCCCGATAGGCTAATACACCTACCAGTAACTGTGCGACAGTAAAAAAACGAAAAAAAAACCTAACCTACTTGCCTCAATCGAAAACGAACCTTTACTTTGTTATACATTACTCACTACATACACGAAATCAAAAAGAAAGTTACTACTGAAGCTTCAATGTATAACGGAAGAAAATATCGTCGAGAGGTTGTTAGAAGAGTTAGAACTATTGATGACATAAGAAACCAATATAAATCGATCTGTAATAGTTTACAATGTTGATAGGAATGATAGGTCAACGAGTTTTGGTTAGAATTTGGAGCGAAAAAAAAAAAAATAACAAAATTTGCCTGTCACTTTTAGTATAAATTGGTGCACGGTATTATTATGAAATCATTCCATTTTGTGCAACGCGAGCCGTGGACATCAAAATGTGTTCAGTAATAGTTTATGTGAGTTTTTGTGTTAATTAATATTTTTATTAATATAATTTTAAGCAAATACTAATAGTGTAACAGTGTGAAAGTTCAATATTGGTCTTACGTGAATAAAAACTTACAAACGTGTGTAAAAAAAATTATAATTTACTTAAAAAAAAATTTTGTCTGACGCAAGACGCTTGTCTGACGTCATCACATCCCCCTGTCTATGAGAGGGGAGTACCTATCAAAGAAACCAAAATAAAAGATATATTGTGTCTTAATGGATTAACATATTTTTCTTATTCTTGAGTGGTCAGAAAACAAGACCTTTTCTTAAAAAATGTTTTTTAATCTTTTCTTATTTTATTTTTAATTTTGAATAAAACTTCAATTTAAAAAAAAAAAACTATAAGGGCTGGATCTATAGGAAAGGGGTAACACACCATTTAAAAAAATAAAATACTTTTTTTTTTTGACAAAATTGTTCAGATTCCTATGTAGAATTTCTGGTAAAAGAAAAGTCAAAATGCGAATATTTGTGTTAACCCGTATGACTAAATATACATTTATCTTTTCACACGGAACACATACATAGTGTAACATTATATGGAATTTTATTAAGTGAATTTCCAAACTCGTCTGCTGTGGAACAACACAGTAACTAGAACATTAAAGTTCAAAAACACAGTAACTCGACTACTTTCCGCCATAATGTGAGATTAATAACGCAGTTACTAGCAACAATGTGCAACACGATGCTCCCCGATGCAGTAACTCGCCGCGACCCATTGCACAGCCGCGCTACTATAGAGAGACATACGGGATTGTATCATATTCCCAAACGCTACGATAGAACGCAGTATCAGGTCTACTTTCACAGTAACTCTCTCATTGAATTTGATTAGGTAAATATCCAAACTCGTCTGCTGTGGAACAACACAGTAACTAGAACATTAAAGTTCAAAAACACAGTAACTCGACTACTTTCCGCCATAATGTGAGATTAATAACGCAGTTATTATAGCAACAATGTGCAACACGATGCTCCCCGGTGCAGTAACTCGCCGCGAACCATTGCACAGCCGCGCTACTATAGAGAGACATACGGGATTGTATCATATTCCCAAACGCTACGATAGAACGCAGTATCAGGTCTACTTTCACAGTAACTCTCTCATTGAATTTGATTAGGTAAATATCCAAACTCGTCTGCTGTGGAACAACACAGTAACTAGAACATTAAAGTTCAAAAACACAGTAACTCGACTACTTTCCGCCATAATGTGAGATTAATAACGCAGTTATTATAGCAACAATGTGCAACACGATGCTCCCCGATGCAGTAACTCGCCGCGAACCATTGCACAGCCGCGCTACTATAGAGAGACATACGGGATTGTATCATATTCCCAAACGCTACGATAGAACGCAGTATCAGGTCTACTTTCACAGTAACTCTCTCATTGAATTTGATTAGGTAAATATCCAAACTCGTCTGCTGTGGAACAACACAGTAACTAGAACATTAAAGTTCAAAAACACAGTAACTCGACTACTTTCCGCCATAATGTGAGATTAATAACGCAGTTATTATAGCAACAATGTGCAACACGATGCTCCCCGGTGCAGTAACTCGCCGCGAACCATTGCACAGCCGCGCTACTATAGAGAGACATACGGGATTGTATCATATCCCCAAACGCTACGACAGAACGCAGTATCGGGTCTACTTTCACAGTAACTCTCTCATTGAATTTGATTAGGTAAATATCCAAACTCGTCTGCTGTGGAACAACACAGTAACTAGAACATTAAAGTTAAAAAACACAGTAACTCGACTACTTTCCGCCATAATGTGAGATTAATAACGCAGTTATTATAGCAACAATGTGCAACACGATGCTCCTCGATGCAGTAACTCGCCGCGACCCATTGCACAGCCGCGCTACTATAGAGAGACATACGGGATTGTATCATATCCCCAAACGCTACGATAGAACAACGCAGTATCTGGATTACTTTCACAGTAACTTTAGTAGTATTTTCTCATTGAATTTAAATAAATATTTGTTATCAACAAATCAGAAATCAGTAGTTTGTTTACAGGTCCGTTGGTTGAAATTTGAGTTCGAGATGAAAAACAGCACTAAAAATAAACAATAATAGACAACGTTTATCATACATTAGTACATTATGATTTAGATATAGCTTTTCAACACATTTGCGAGGAAAAAAATACTTAATAAACTTATTTTTAGACTCTTTGTTGAGATTTAAAAAAATGTAAAGTAAAAAGCACTAATGCGGTAATATGAAGTAAAAAGCAAGCGTGTTTTATAAGCTGTATTATGAACCTAAAAGCGTTGCAGTAAGATAAGAGCCACTTTACGAACAAGTGTGTTGAAAATTATGTTACGATAGAACAACGTAGTTTCTAGAGTCTAAATAGTCTAGAATCTAGACTACTCTCGCAATAACTAGGCTACGTTCGATCACACATACAGCAGTATTGTAATGAGAACATACGGGGTTCTATCACATCTCCAAACGCTATGACAGAAAAACCGTAAATAATAATACTGTTGTCCATGTAGTCAGTTCAGCCGTTTCCAAGATAACCCTTCACAACCAGACGGACGCGCCCTAGGCGTGGGTTACATAAGAAACCGCAGCAGTAGGTACCGTCCCAAATCCCAATCCGTATGTCCCGGCCTCTACATCACTGCAAACCTTTTTACGGTCGCCAACACAGGGTGATAATTTTGACACATAGCCCCATCAGCCACTTCCGCTTATTTATGGGGTTATTTACCATTATGAAGCCAATGTTTGCTGTTATAGTTGAAGTTAATATAAGTTCCCTACCATTACTGTGTATTAAGTAATAGTAACCTTTTTCATGTGTTCACACTACACTGTCGCTAATCTTTTTAATGTCCAATTAACTTCAGAGGTTGCCTAGAAGAGATCGCTTAATCGATAAGGCCGCCTTTGTACATATCGTGCTACTATCCCTGTAGTTTTACTTTTCCTCTATTTGTGTACAATAAATTAAATTAAATTATTTATTAAATCAGACAAAAGAGTCCATAATAACAAAAAATTCGTATGACATACACAGTAAAAAAAAGTAAGAGTTACCTACAATGAATAAGTAAATTTTGAATTTTGACTAAACTAAAATAAATTTTACAACTTCAGCAATTTATTCCAAAATTTAAAAATATCCAAACAGTGGGTCGATATAGCAGCAATCAGGCTATTTTTACTTCTGAAGACCCTATCCCTAAACCTAGCTGCACGGTGTCTGATCAGCTCGTCAAACCCTCACATCTCAGAATAAAGTGTTTCTATCTAGCTATCTAATTCTTGCCATTATTACATACCAACTTGACACCCAATTTCATACAAGCCACAGCTGGGGATAGAAGCACTACCAACTCATGACTGCGTGAATAGAAGTATCAGATTACCACAAACGTCAATGCATATTATCAGATTACACATTAAATGTTGAGTCAATTGGAATTGTATGATAGAATTTGGGAACAAGATGCTCCACCGAAGGTTATATGAGGAATTTCATGATTTCTCTTCTATCTTCGCTTCTTTATCTATAGAGCGTCGGTGGCCTCGTGGCTAGGACGTCGGACTCTCATGCGGGAGGTCCGAGTTCGAAACCAGGCAATGCCATGTACCAATGAGTTTTTTCGAAAAGACTTACGTACATTTACCGACTGCTCTGATGGTGAATGAAAACCTCGTGAGGAAATCTGCACACTAAAATAATCAGTGTGTGAAATGGGGAAGGCAATGGCAAACCACCCCATTAAATCTGCCACGAGAGTCGTTCTATGTGATTAATTCCTTAGAATGATCACGACCCTCAGCAATGAGGAACACGACTTAGAAGGAAATAAGCTCTTCTAGTTAGAATATGATTCATAGTAGCTCTACATTTTAAGAATTTTACTGTGATAAAGAAAGAAAGAATTAATTCCAATACACACATACAAACAATTAGGTACAGTAAATAAAAATAAATAATAAAAAAATACCCACACAAATAAATATACACTTATAATACTTCTGTGTACGTCCGTGTTCAAAACCGTGCAGTGGCATGTACCAATGAGTTTTTTGGATCTTTTCGAAGACTTACGTACATTTACCGACTGCTCTAACGGTGAAGGAAAACATTGTGAGGAAACCTGCATGTCTGAGGAAATTAAAAGTTTCCGAAGGCGTGTGAAAACAGTACAGACATTCATATAGGCTGATGATAATAATGAAATTACTTATAAGTGTTATAAGGATTTGCGACGAAAAATCTCTGAAAAAATGACCAGATAGACCGATCTTCAGCGTTTTCCACCAGTCATTGCGTTGTTGTGTTGTTTGAGAAAAACAAAACACATTACGAAGAAACTTACATGTTTTTATATGCCACCATACTGGGTACCTACGGATTTGAAAAACATGTTCACATTAAAAAAAACAATCAATTTAAATGTTATATAACGCCTCCGTCGTGTATCGCGATCTGTCATCCATTCACCGATTTTGTTTTGTTGTGCTCGTGACTGCAGTCGCCATTTTGTTTTTTTTGTTTTTTATTTTGCGGTTGTTACGTTACGATTGATGGAGTTTTGTTTTGTTATTCGTTTATTACATGTGATGTAATACATAACCCAGTTTGAGCTGCTCTAACGTTGTAATATCGTAGTTTGGTCCCGAAAAAGTGTTTTGAGTTTTAACGATTTGTTGTCCGTGATCCAGCCGTGTAGTTCACCCAGGTGTACCAAGGGAATATATATTTTCCTGTGATCCACAAGAACGTCCATAAAATTACATTGAAAGAAAGAGTTTATGTCCAATAGCGCACACGTACAAACAATTAGGTACAGAAGATAAAAATAATATTAAACAAATATATTATAAAAATAAATAAACAAAAGTAGTTAAGTTTGATAAAGGTGGTGTGCAGAACCGGAAAAATGGGACAGCCTCCGCCTGCATTGTGGTAGTACTAAAGAAAATTGAGGATTGACCATATTGATTTGTACAGAAACAAAAGACGATCAGAGAAACAAATGAAGTAGGTACTTACCTAGGTATACTTAAGTGATTTTAGATCAACTGGACTCGGAGTGTCTCTGAGGGCCATCGCGATATATCAGAACAAAGAGTATGGGTGACCGCTAGCCACTAGTAGCACATTTTTAATTGCATCGGCTACTATCTTTCAACACTAGGGATAGGCAATGTTAGAGGATGTCAGAGGCCTGAACAACTCTTTTTTCTTTCGTTTCTTTAATTATGGCCTGTGCTA
The DNA here is from genome assembly GCA_947369225.1 of Hofmannophila pseudospretella. Classification (NCBI taxonomy): domain Eukaryota; kingdom Metazoa; phylum Arthropoda; class Insecta; order Lepidoptera; family Oecophoridae; genus Hofmannophila; species Hofmannophila pseudospretella. Next base: position 1,117,754 of record OX376333.1, read on the forward strand.
GTGTACACACTGCAATTTGGCCAATGACCGTGTTAGAATCTTGAAAATCACTTGAACGTTTTGGCGTCTGTTTTGAAAAAAAAAACAGTTTACCAACGACGTCGAGATTATGGGACAGTCGTATACATCAGGAATGCCTAGTGCCTTGCATTCCAAGTGCAATTGGAGGTTAAGTTGTCGAATTCACATCATCTGTAGTATTTCACTCCCATTTCACTGTCTTATATAATGTTCACTTATCACGGACGATTTTTAGGTAAAATACACTAGATTTACGAAAAAATGACCACTGTAAAACGTAAACGCAGACAAACAAACGTAGTGTGGGATGGAGTGACGATCTGCGCAAGGTGGCTAGCAGCGACTGGATGAGAAGAGCCGAAGATCGTGCTCAATAGCGCGCCCTGGGAGAGGCCTATGTCCAGCAGTGGACTAGAGTGGGCTGCTGATGATGATGATGACGATGACCACTGTAAACCGTTTTTAAACAAGAAAATAGAACGAACACGCCATGACAGCATGAACGTTCAACATAACCTCCCTGAACAACTCTGACAATAGGTTAGCCATTAGCGACAAAGACAGAAGAAATTTGAACATGATTCAATTTCCGATTACGATGGGAGGTCTGAGGTCAGTCTATTGACGGATGAATTAATTTGGGTTCTAGACTGGAACTAATTTGAAGTTAGTCGGGTATTGATGTGAGTAGGTCTAACCAATTTACATTTCAAATTCAAATGCCCAATATAATTGCTGTTATGTCCTAAATCAATAGTACTACGTTGTAAGTAAATAGGTATCTACGGCTGAGTACTGTAATAGCAATTACGAATTTGGAAATATCTATTGCCAATACCATTTATCATTTTAATTTCACAATGCTTGCTTTTCGTATGGTTAGTGGCCAACCTATTTGGCAGAGTTGTTCAGGCCGCCCGTAGGCCTCTCACATAACTTAACGACTGCTGTCGAACGACAACAACCGAGACCGACAGCTTAACGTGCTCTCCGAGGCACGGAGGAACTCAGATGAAATATGCCACTAGCGGTCACCCATCCTGGTAGTGACCGCGATATATAGTTTGCTTATAGATAGATATAGCCTATAGATAGAGCTATAGGCTGCAATTATAACTGTATTAACCCCTAATCTAGAGCGTCGGTGGCCTAGTGGCTAGGACACCGGACTCCCATGCGGGTGGTCCGGTTTCGAAACCGTGCAGTGGCATGTACCAATGAGTTTTTCGTATTTTTCGAAGACTTACGTACATTTACCGACTGCTCTAACGGTGAAGGAAAACATCGTGAGGAAACCTGCACACTGAGATGACCAGTGTGTAAAATGGGGCATGTATGTAATAATTTTATTGGTACCGACCGCGCCAACGTCGCTTAACCTGCACGATCACTTTCGGACCGTGCTCGCAACTAGGCTACGAGCTCCTCACAATAATAATTATGAACGCAAGTTTGGATATTTTATAATGCTTCCCGAAATGCTGTACCCCGATGGAAGGTATCACGTGTCATACAGTTTTACTAGAAAACGTAGATAGATAGATAGATTAATACTTTCTTGCACACAAGACATTTACATAGGAAAGGAAACATAGAATAAGTGTACAAAGGCGGCCTTTTCTCTCAGAGCGATCTCTTCCAGCCAACCTAGGCGATAGAAGAATTATTAATAGGTTACCGGCAGTATAGTGGAGAAGAGTGAAATATGAAATATTTATTGGTTTATATACATAATAACATAAGTAAAGCTCGGGTACGTAAACGTACGCGTGCTATGGTTCCTGATATACTATAGATCAAAATATCGAGGGGAAAAAAATTACAGTAAATTAAGATAAAATAGGCCATAAATAAATAGACCATAAAGAATAGAGACCATAGAGAATAAATAGGCCATAAAGGCCAAAAAAACAAACAATTTATTTACTTTATTTTTTTATTCCTAATAACGCCGTAAAGGCTCATTATGATTAGCACTAGTCTATAGGAACCGGAATAGTACTATGGGGAAGGCAATGGCAAACCACCCCATTAAATCTGCCACGAAAGTAGTTCTATGTGATTGCTTAGAAATGATTGAATAGAGGATAGATTAGATTAGATTGCTCGTCTGCTTACCTTAATTAGAGAGCATGTAATCTAATTGGTATACCTAAATATAACAAGAAAAAAAATTGTTTGAAAAAAAAAAACGCGCGGCCACTCATTAAAAATATGTCAATCGACAGAGAAAAAATAACAAACAAGATATGTTATTTGACAAAATCTCCTTAGTGATATACTTTCTGAGATATTTGAGGTACTGGATTTCCTATTTATTGTCTGTTGATAGACATGGCTGCAAGAATTTGATTTTTTCAAAATGGCGGTCGTAGTATTTACGACTCCATACAAACATGTTCAAACCTCTTTTGGTTACTAAAAATCCTCGTTGTTCTTTCCAGCTGGCGAGCACGCTGCTCATCTCCTCGACACTGGCAGGCCAGTCACAATGGATGCCCTACGGGTACAGCCAACAGCAGCTACAGAATCGGCAGTGGGACCAACAGGTAACCCTCAAATCCAGCTGCGTTTTCAACAGCTTGCAGGTTTCCTCTAGATAGAGCAGCCGGTAACTGTACTGTCATTCTAACTCAAAATTAAAATAAACCTATGGCTTACCATTGTGGCCAATCACTTCTGGTCATCATCAAGTCCTCAAGGTTCCTGATGTAGGAAGCGCACCATGCTCCGAAACATTTTATATTAAACTCAAACCATCTAGCTAAATATTACCGTTCCAGAGATCCCATCTGTCATCAAATCAATGATACTCCAAGATCTTGGAAACCACTGGTCCAATTTTTAACAAACAATGACTTCTTAGATTACTCTACATCATCACTGCCACAGACAACAAAAACTCATTGGAATATTATGACTGAATTACATGGTTTCGACTCCGGACCTCCGCACGGGAGTCCGGCGTCCTGGCCACTACGCCACCGAACATCTCACTTTCGACTTTATAGGGTCATTATTTATCCTGCCTGTATGAAGTATAGATTATAAATAATCCATCTCTTTACCCACTGGGTGTAACACATCCAGTAGGTATCCCCCTAAAGTCCCGAAAGGGGTATGTTCAGTATCCATAACTCAACAACACAACTCACTGTGAAGAACTGTGAATTCGCGAAAAAGAAATGCTGTTTCATACATTCATACATTTCGGTATTGAGCTATGTATGGAACAGCTGATTTATTTTCGCGATTTCAGAGTTGGCCCCATAGTGAAAGTTGTGTGACACCCCCCTTTCGGGACTATAGCGGGGTTTTGTTACACCCAGTATTTGCTAGCAATACTGGGTATACCCCAGGCCGGAGTTTGTTTGCCTCGCCAAATAAAGTGGAACATTATGCTCGACGTGACAAAAACGTCTGTGTCCCCCACACAGACGTGTCTGTACAAACAGATTACGCGGTATTCCGGAGGGATATTGAGGAGGCAGGGCCGTTGTTAGGAAAGAAGGGTGACCCCTCCCCTTGCATTTTTTTATGATAAGGAAAGCAGAAAACCTCACGGGCCACCTACTTGTAAGTGGTCACCGTCCGCTCATGAATCAGATCATATTCCAGATTCCACTTTCCTATAGACTTCTCATCTCTTCATAATGTTTTACGTCTACCCTCTCGGGGATTATGGACGTGAGAGTTATGTTTTGCCTATGCAATGCTCTCGATCCGCTAATTTGAGTAATTTTATTTTTGGTCACTTTTATTATAATATAATTATGACTTCTTTTCAATTATTCGCAACATTTGAATTGTCATGTTTTACGTGCGGAAATGGCCGTAGGTCAAATGAAGATCTATCGATTTTAAGAAACGGAAAAAGTAACTAATTTTTAATTTTAACTAAGTAAGTAGATACAATGATTACAATCTTATTTCCGGAAATGCTATTTAACTAGACCGGAATTTTAAAAAATGGACATTGCATTGAATTTTTGGTAGAATAATATAATTATGCAATTTGTAACACAATATTAATTTTTTGATGAATACATAGCAATTTATTTATTATATTTATTCGTATGGCAGTTCGAATTATACACAATAACAGTACTGTGACATGTCACAACCAAATACATAGTAATTATGACTACTATTATTATTATTTCGTAGAAGCAACAAAGCTTTTTTTTTGAAATTAATGGCCTTTGGTACAACAAAGCTTTGGGGATTATACGCATAAAATCAAAATACGCATAATGTCAAACTCTAGTACTTACCTCAAGTCGTTTGGACCCCCATTCGATTTTACCTTACTACGACCCTGTGAGAAGGCTCTAGGGCCGTAGGGGGAAATTGGAGGTTACCACCCCCCTTTACTTAGGTCTCATTGTTACACGCAAGTAGAAATTTTATTTACGTCTGAATTCTAATTTAAAATCGCCATTGTATCGTCTTTTCTGTAGAATCGAATCGAACAATAGGAGTTTTTGACGTCACATAAAATACTTAAGCGTCTGTAAAATTATTGTGTTTAGGCGCTAGACACTCGTGACAGACGGACGGATGGAAGGACGGAGTAACGACAGTGATAGAGTTCACTTTTCCTAAATAATCTTAGGGTTCAGTTGTAAAAACAGAATAAATTCGTAATGATTTAAATAATAATACATGAAGAGATAAAATAGAATAGAATAGAATTATTTATTTCACACTACACAATTTTAAATTTATTCATAAAATTAATTTACATGTCATATAATAATAATAATTTTCCAATAAAGAAATAATGTCAATCAAATAGCCCGCCCCTTGTCGTCCCCGGTGCAAAGGTGCCCATAACGCTCGCGGCGTTACCGCGCTGTATCGCTACGGCCAACCTTTGCACCAGGTACGACCCGGAGCGAGGGTCACAGCCCCTCTCCCTGAGGCGACGGCCAATCTCTGCTACGAATTGTTTCGCCTCCGCCCCCCAACAACCCGTTGTCTCCACCGCGAACGGGACGAACAGGTAGTTCTGTTGGAGAGCGGAGTACTTATCCCGCTTTTTGCCCGTTGCAAACTCGGCTGCTGCCCCGGCCGTTCGTGTCGTGCGTCTGACATGGCTGGCCGCAAACGTACTAACGCACGTGGCGTCCCACAGCAGACACTTTCCCTCCCGCCATGGCACTAACGTGAAGCCGTCCGGTCTTTTGCCGTCTGTGCGACTAAGACCCGGCGGGTCGACCACACACGGCACGTTGGCCGACACTAGGGCCCTCCGGATGATATCATTAAGCGCATGGTGACGCGGGAACCTCCCTGAGCACCGACAGCAACTCAAAGCATGATGGCCGCTGGCTTCCACCATGGAATTTTAAATATACATGTCAAAATATATGTCTTATTTGTAGAATGATCGTCAAATTATTAATGAGTAAATTAGACTAAAATATTGTCATAAAGCATTTGCTTAATAAAATAAAATAATGAAATAAATCATTAAAACAAATCAATAGATAACAACTAACTAATTGTTAAAATTGTTGTTATATCCGTTGTTCGTTGCCATTCTCATTACAGAAATTGTTTACTTACTAAGGACTTATTCAGTGATTTTGCTTCAAAAGAAAGACAACAGATAGAAAGTTTTATACAAATTGTCTCAAAATGTCCATGTTTCGAAGAACGTCTGAGAATGCAGACCGATCATGTTTATCTGAAACTAGTTATAGACCTTAATATGGCTTCGTATCATGTCTAGTGGCCAAATCGCCTGCAGCGTTTATATGAAAGTAGTGTAACTAGCCACAGATATTTTTAACTATTTGAGTTATAAGTACCTACGTGTTGGAGCCCAATGGTCTGGCTCGCGATGACGGTAAAAGGCCCGACGGTATGACACTCGTGCCCTGGAAGCCGGGACGGTCTCTGGTGTGGGACGCTACCTGCGTCGACACCCTTGCCCCGTCCCACCTTCCAGCCACGGCGGCGAAGGCCGCATCAGCAGCGGCTTCTGCGGAGGACCTCAAGCGGCGCAAATATGCGGGCCTGGGTGGTGATTGCATATTTGCGCCGTTCGGGGTGGAGACCTCGGGGCCGTGGGAGCCTGGAGCCCATTGCCTCTACCGGGAAATAGCCAAGCGCATCGTAGAGACATCCCGGGACCAGGAGGCTGGCCTCTACTTTGCTCAGCGTATAAGCCTCGCTATACAGAGCGGCAACGTCGCCAGCCTCCTCGGGACACTCCCTCAGGGGGCGACCTGGGCTTATTTTATTTTGAATAAACCATATACCAGTACTTATCTAATAGGTTCTTTAGAGGACAAATAAATACTTACCAACACGACCAAAAAAATATTCTGTAATCCGACACTTTACGAGTGTGATTTTCGTAAAATATTGTACCCTCATGAATAATTCAGTTTCGTGCTTGACCTACAAATTATCTATTGTGGTATGAACACCGTAACTAATATTAAATTAGGTAGATTATTATTATAGCTTTATTGCTATATTGTGACATAATGTTACCTAACTAGAAATAAAACCAAAAAGCTAAATGAAAGCTGAAATAAAAAACTTAAAAATCTAGACGTTACTGAGATACTTTACTTATTCACCGTCGAAGCGAAGCGATGTTTTTTTTTCACTTGGTTTTTTATTTTTTTTAACCTCAGTTCTCGTCCTCATTGAGGTCGATAGCAAATTGGCGGGTCGAGTTTAAAAAAAGTTTGAATAGGTTTATTTTATTGAAGTGGCAGTTTTCATCTGAGCTCCTCCGTGCCTCGGAAAGCACGTTAAGCAGTCGGTCCCGGTTGTTGTCATTCGACAGCAGTCGTTAAGCCATGTCAGAGGCCTACGGGCGGCCTGAACAACTCTGACAAATAGGCTGGCCACTAACCATACGATAAACAACAACATTGAATTATTTTTTCTCACTGGTGTGGTTTGAAATTATTATTGGGTTTTTTTCTGGTAGTATGATGAGGGGAAAGTTATAGAAATTCTGCTAAATATGACTTGATTTTCTAATTATCATAATAATTATGGTGTAAAGTAAAGTAAAGTGAAATGCACTTTATGGCACAAATAGTAAACAACAAACAAAAGAGAGAAATGGAAATATAATATAATATAAATTTTTTAAATATTTTCTTATATCTATCTTATATCTAAACATTTTTTTTCTTTTTAAATAATTATTTAGATAATCGATGTCCGGATTATCTTCCGCACCCCTCCTCTAGTCTTCCGACATAGGCTTCCTCTAATGACTTCCATTCTTTGTCAGAAAAAGAAATAGTGAAGTACAATTTAGGCGACCATATCGCTAAGAGCGATCCCTTCCAGGCAACCTTCGGGCAGAGGAAATGATTTAGAGAAAGAGGTAGTAAACAAACAGTGCAAACATTATGGTGTTATTTTATTAGAAAGATTATTTAAGACAATTACAAAACAAACAACACTACTACTACTACTACTCCGCTGGCGCAGCGACCCGAAGTGGATCTTGGCCTCCGATACCAAAGAGCGCCATCGCTCTCTCTCCTGCGCAGTCTCGAGCCAGTCAGGCCGCCCGGAGCTCCCGCAGATCCTTCTCCACTTCATCGCGCCAGCGGTATCTGGGACGTCCGACCGGACGTCGTCCATTAGGGCGTCCCACATACGCTAAAACAAACAACACAATTAGATATAATTATTTTGAGATGATACCCCAAAACGGTCATAGGGAATGTTCATAGTCGTAACATAAGTCTACGGAACTCAGAAAAATGTTTGCAATTTGGGTAAAAGCATTTAACCAGTTCACAAACATGAAAGCTCACCATCTCTTAATCCTTAAGCGTCATTGTAAGATTAATATTATTTTTTCTTTATTCACAGTTACAAGCGAGCGATTACTCGGGTGGCTTTGATTTCGGCGGACACGGCGGAGACGCATCTGCGAGCCACGATTCCGGTGGCGACGCTGGCGGCCACGACTTCGGCGGCCAAAGTTACGGCGGCCACAGTTTCGGCGGCCACGATTTCGGAGGCCACGACCTCAAAGCCCACTCCTACCCAGTCCACCAACACATCGAAGAAGAGAATCCAGAACCCATCAAGCATTACAAAGAAGTTGTAGTACCTGTACCCAAGAATGTAGAATTCAAAGTCTACCAACCGATCCTAATCCCGGTACCGCATCCTGTACCGATTCAAGTACCGGTTCCTAAGGCTGTAGTCATACCCATTATAAAGGAAGTGTCGATTCCCGTAGAGAAATCTGTACCGTATCCCGTTGAAAAGACGGTGCATGTTCCTAAAGTGGTAAAGGTACCTTTTGAGGTGGTGAAACATATTATTGTGCCGGTGGAGAAGCCTATACCATTCAAAGTACCGGTTTATGAAACTATTATCCACACGAAGAAGGGATCGCATAAGATTTAAATGGGGTCAATGTAGTCAAAATACATAATTTTTAAGGGGTTTGTCAAAAAATATTACCTCTTACATTTTGTGCAGCATTTATAATGAAAGCGATGCACTAAATTAATTAGCCCTTTTTGCCTTCTAAGTGAAAAGCTATTGAATGTTAAGACACTATAATTCATTCATAAGTGATGTTATGTCCCATTCAGTCCACACGAATTTTTGGTCATCTGACTTTTTTAAAGAATTGTAGAACTACGCTTTTGACTGTTGTTGAATTTTGTTGTTAAAGTTGTTGAATTTTCTTGTTAATGTTGTTGAATTTTCTTGTTAATGTTGTTGAATTTTCTTGTTAATGTTGTTGATTGTTGTTTGTCTGTTGTTGAATGAATGAGCGCGTGTTTATGTACCTGTTGCGTTGTTAATATTATTTTATTTAATTCTTTTAAGGACTATTAAAGACTTTTTTCTTTACTCTGTGTTTCTATCTTCTCTTCTAAGTCGTTTTCCTCATTGCTGAGGGTCGTGATCATTCTAAGGAATTAATTACATAGAACGACTCTCGTGGCAGATTTAATGGGGTGGTTTGCTATTGCCTTCCCCATGTTACACACTGGTTATCTCAGTATGCAGATTTCCTCACGATGTTTTCCTTCACCGTCAGAGCAGTCGGTAAATGTACGTAAGTCTTTCGAAAAAACCGAAAAACTCATTGGTACATGACATTGCCTGGTTTCGAACTCGGACCTGGGAGCATGGGAGTCCGACGTCCTAGCCACGACGCCACCGATGCTCCTAGTACCTATCATAAATAACAATAATAATATTGGTAACAGTTTACAACCATGCCTTCCTTTTTAAACCATAGAAATTTAATTAATTATGCAGAATATCCAACATGCAAAATCAACATGGATAGGTAATTAGACAAAAAAACTACTGTTTCATACATTTCTGTCGAAGGTATGAATTGAGCTTTTGTATGAAACAGCAGATTTAAAAAAAAATCAGATTTGGCTCTATTGTGAAATTTAATGGATGGAAAGTTGTTCAAATACACAGACTATACTACACTATACTTACTATACTATACTTATATTCTACTATACATATATACTATACTTACTATACTTTTGGGACTACAGGTGTTTTTGTTACACCAAGTACAGGGTGGTTTTTGTTACGCCCTGTAGATTGTGACGTGAATTGTATGACCGTCAAAAACCCCGGCAGTACACCGCCTTTGTCGATCACCATTTTGAATGGTCACTTCTATCACCTATTGTTTTATTATTAAGTATATCTGCTGCGCATCATCTGATTCCTTGTATGGGAGCAATAATGGTCTCATACAAATCCCATGACGATGGTAATGAAGGTTAGTCTTTAGTATTGGTTTTGATCTTAGAAAAACAACATCTGTGTGGTTTAAAAAAGTTATTTTTACAAGAGTTATGTAGTTTGTGAAGTTAGAAAAAGATCTGAGGTATGATTTTAACGAAATATTCCTGTGTGGTTTCAAAAGTTATTTCAGTGGGTTTTTATAAGATTTTTGTAATTTGTGATGTTAGAATAAGTTCTGAGATATGATTTTAACGAAATATTTATTTAAATTTTTAACAGTTATTCTGTGATCCCATCGTCCATTCAAGTTAAATTCCGTAGACTGAGGGCTAATCCCGTAGATTTAAAAAAATAATTACGAAACGAAAAATCTCTCTCGAAAAACGAGGTTTATGAGACATATTGGGTATTCAAAGCTTGCCTTTTTTGTCTCTATCGTCTAGCATACGGAAACCATCACTAAACCATTAACCACACATCATCATCAGCAGCCCACTCTAGTCCACTGCTGGACATAGGCCTCTCCCAGGGCGCGCCAGTGAGCACGATCTTCGGCTCTTCTAATCCAGTCGCTGCCAGCCACCTTGCGCAGATTGTCGCTCCATCTATCAGGCGGCGTCCCACACTACGTTTGCCCACGTTTGTTTTTATCACACATTTACTGTCATCTCCGGAAGTTTTTGAGAGTCATTGCCATAATTCCGCAGCTCTCTCATTAATCCGACAACTGTGTAAACGATAGATTCGAAATTTTCCGATTTCCTACGGAGTTGTGTGGTATTTTTGCCTAGTTCGTACGGAAACCATCACGAAACCGTTTACCAGACATCTCCGCCGGTCTTCACCTCTGTGAAGTTGACCGGCCCCAAAGCCGTTGCCCGCAATTCACCTATGCAGGTCGAAAGTACTCGGTAAGTACTTTTAAGTTCTGTGTAATTTTTCGTTAGTACTCTTACGCAATTCGATTATTTTTAAAAAACTTTTTGGGGCCGGCCAACTTCACACTCCCGGCCCAAAACGACTTTTTCGACTTTTTTTTTCGCCAATCGACAGACAATCGTTAGTACTCGATTGTTCCAAAATATTATCGTTAGTACTCTAAAACAGAATTTTTAAAAAAATAATTGAAATGGGGTGGCTAACTTCACACCTGCCGCCCCATATGCAATTCACAATCAACAAAATACACAGGCGAGGTGTTATCGTTAGTACTCGATAGTTCTGCAAAACTTTTCGTTAGAACTCTCACCGTAACGAGAGAAAAAAATAAAACAATTAAATTACTCAAAATTTCAATAGGTAATATAACTTTACTCAACTTCATACTTCAGGAAAGCTATTTCTACGGCAGCGGAACCAAGTAGTAACTGACACTGATAATATTAAATCATCAACGTATACCAAAAATTAGCTAATTAATTAAGTAACACCGAATATTATTATATTTAGCACACGCATATAACAGTCCATTTGGAAAAAACTGATACATGAAATACCTATCTCATGTCTTGGAAAAAATCTTTAAACGTGCATTTGATGAAATTCATTAGAGTCAAGCCCGATAATTCAGTAGTGGTAATAGCCACTCCGGATATTTTCAGTATACGTAGACAACAGCCCATGTGGATAACTCCTAGTCGACTAACAACGTTAGTACTTTCATCAACTAGTGGAAAATAAACATATTCTAAAAAAAATTAGACCCTTATTACTCGGTAGCGGAGATATCCACCCCGGATCTTTTCAGCAAACGTAGACAACAGCCCATGTGGAACACTCCTAGTCGACTAACAACGTGAGTACTTTCATCATCTCGTGGAAAGAAAAAAAATTCTAAAAAAAATTTACCCTTATTACTCGGTAGTGGAGATAGCCACCCAGGATCTTTTCAGCAAACGTAGACAACAGCCCATGTGGAACACTCCTAGTCGACTAACAACGTGAGTACTTTAATCAACTTGTAGAAAATAAACATAATCTTTAAAAAAATAAGACCCTCATTACTCGGTAGTGGAAATAGCCACCCCAGATCTTTTAACCATACGTAGACTACAGCCCATGTGGAACACTCCTAGTCGACTAACAACGTTAGTACTTTCATCAACTCGTGGAAAATAAACATAATCTCAAAAAAATTAGACCCTTATTACTCGGTGGCGGAGATAGCCACCCCGGATCTTTTCAGCATACGTAGACAACAGCCCATGTGGAATACTCCTAGTCGACTAACAACGTGAGTACTTTCATCAACTCGTGGAAAATAAACATGATCTCAAAAAAAATAGACCCTTATTACTCGGTGGCGGAGATAGCCACCCCGGATCTTTTCAGCATACGTAGACAACAGCCCATGTGGAACACTCCTAGTCGACTAACAACGTGAGTACTTTCATCAACTCGTGGAAAATAATCATATTCTAAAAAAAAATAGACCCTCATGACTCGGTAGCGGAGATAGTCACCCCGGATTTTTTCGGCATACGTAGACAGCAGCCCATGTAGAACACTCCTGGATAACTATCAACGTTAGTACTTTCATCAACACGTGGAAAATAAACATAATCTAAAAAAAATTAGACTCACATTACTCGGTAGTGGAAATAGCCACCCCGGATCTTTTAGGCATACGTAGACAACAGCCCATGTGGAACACTCCTAGTCGACTAACAACGTAAGTACTTTCATCAACTCGTGGAAAATAAACATAAACTCAAAAAAATTAGACCGTTATTACTCGGTGGCGGAGATAGCCACCCCGGACCTTTTAGGCATACGTAGACAACAGCCCATGTGGAACACTCCTAGTCGACTAACAACGTGAGTACTTTCATCAACTCGTGGAAAATAAACATGATCTCAAAAAAAAATAGACCCTTATTACTCGGTGGCGGAGATAGCCACCCCGGATCTTTTCAGCATACGTAGATAACAGCCCATGTGGAACACTCCTAGTCGACTAACATCGTTAGTACTTTCATCAACTCGTGGAAAATAAACATAATCTCAAAAAAATTAGACCCTTATTACTCGGTAGCGGAGATAGCCACCCCGGATCTTTTCAGCATACGTAGACAACAGCCCATGTGGAACACTCCTAGTCGACTAACAACGTGAGTACTTTCATCAACTCGTGGAAAATAAACATAATCTCAAAAAAATTGGACCCTTATTACTCGGTGGCGGAGATAGCCACCCCGGATTTTTTCGGCATACGTAGACAGCAGCCCATGTGGAACACTCCTGGATAACTATCAACGTTAGTACTTTCATCAACTCGTGGAAAATAAACATAATCTAAAAAAAATTAGACCCTCATTACTCGCTAGTGGAAATAGCCACCCCGGATCTTTTCAGTATACGTAGACAACAGCCCATGTGGAACACTTCTAGTCCACTATCAACGTTAGTACTTTCATCAACTCGTGGAAAATAATCATATTCTAAAAAAAATAGACCCTCATGACTCGGTAGCGGAGATAGCCACCCCGGATTTTTTCGGCATACGTAGACAGCAGCCCATGTGGAACACTCCTGGATAACTATCAGCGTTAGTACTTTCATCAACTCGTGGAAAATAAACATAATCTAAAAAAAATTAGACCCTCATTACTCGGTAGTGGAAATAGCCACCCCGGATCTTTTCAGTATACGTAGACAACAGCCCATGTGGAACACTCCTAGTCGACTAACATCGTTAGTACTTTCATCAACTCGTGGAAAATAAACATAATCTCAAAAAAATTGGACCCTTATTACTCGGTAGTGGAACTAGCCACCCCGGATCTTTTCAGCATACGTAGACAACAGCCCATGTGAAACACTCCTAGTCGACTAACAACGTTAGTACTTTCATCAACTCGTGGAAAATAAACATAATCTCAAAAAAATTAGACCCTTATTACTCGGTAGCGGAGATAGCCACCCCGGATCTTTTCAGCATACGTAGACAACAGCCCATGTGGAACACTCCTAGTCGACTAACAACGTGAGTACTTTCATCAACTCGTGGAAAATAATCATATTCTAAAAAAAAATAGACCCTCATGACTCGGTAGCGGAGATAGTCACCCCGGATTTTTTCGGCATACGTAGACAGCAGCCCATGTGGAACACTCCTGGATAACTATCAACGTTAGTACTTTCATCAACACGTGGAAAATAAACATAATCTAAAAAAAATTAGACTCACATTACTCGGTAGTGGAAATAGCCACCCCGGATCTTTTAGGCATACGTAGACAACAGCCCATGTGGAACACTCCTAGTCGACTAACAACGTAAGTACTTTCATCAACTCGTGGAAAATAAACATAAACTCAAAAAAATTAGACCGTTATTACTCGGTGGCGGAGATAGCCACCCCGGACCTTTTAGGCATACGTAGACAACAGCCCATGTGGAACACTCCTAGTCGACTAACAACGTGAGTACTTTCATCAACTCGTGGAAAATAAACATAATCTCAAAAAAATTAGACCCTTATTACTCGGTAGCGGAGATAGCCACCCCGGATCTTTTCAGCATACGTAGACAACAGCCCATGTGGAACACTCCTAGTCGACTAACAACGTGAGTACTTTCATCAACTCGTGGAAAATAAACATAATCTCAAAAAAATTGGACCCTTATTACTCGGTGGCGGAGATAGCCACCCCGGATCTTTTAGACATACGTAGACAACAGCCCATGTGGAATACTCCTAGTTGACTAACAACGTGAGTACTTTCATCAACTCGTGGAAAATAATCATATTCTAAAAAAAAATAGACCCTCATGACTCGGTAGCGGAGATAGCCACCCCGGATTTTTTCGGCATACGTAGACAGCAGCCCATGTGGAACACTCCTGGATAACTATCAACGTTAGTACTTTCATCAACTCGTGGAAAATAAACATAATCTAAAAAAAATTAGACCCTCATTACTCGGTAGTGGAAAAAGCCACCCCGGATCTTTTCAGTATACGTAGACAACAGCCCATGTGGAATACTCCTAGTTGACTAACAACGTGAGTACTTTCATCAACTCGTGGAAAATAATCATATTCTAAAAAAAAATAGACCCTCATGACTCGGTAGCGGAGATAGCCACCCCGGATTTTTTCGGCATACGTAGACAGCAGCCCATGTGGAACACTCCTGGATAACTATCAACGTTAGTACTTTCATCAACTCGTGGAAAATAATCATATTCTAAAAAAAATAGACCCTCATGACTCGGTAGCGGAGATAGCCACCCCGGATTTTTTCGGCATACGTAGACAGCAGCCCATGTGGAACACTCCTGGATAACTATCAACGTTAGTACTTTCATCAACTCGTGGAAAATAATCATATTCTAAAAAAAATAGACCCTCATGACTCGGTAGCGGAGATAGCCACCCCGGATTTTTTCGGCATACGTAGACAGCAGCCCATGTGGAACACTCCTGGATAACTATCAACGTTAGTACTTTCATCAACTCGTGGAAAATAAACATAATCTAAAAAAAATTAGACCCTCATTACTCGGTAGTGGAAATAGCCACCCCGGATCTTTTCAGTATACGTAGACAACAGCCCATGTGGAACACTCCTAGTCGACTAACATCGTTAGTACTTTCATCAACTCGTGGAAAATAAACATAATCTCAAAAAAATTGGACCCTTATTACTCGGTAGTGGAACTAGCCACCCCGGATCTTTTCAGCATACGTAGACAGCAGCCCATGTGGAACACTCCTGGATAACTATCAACGTTAGTACTTTCATCAACTCGTGGAAAATAAACATAATCTAAAAAAAATTAGACCCTCATTACTCGCTAGTGGAAATAGCCACCCCGGATCTTTTCAGTATACGTAGACAACAGCCCATGTGGAACACTTCTAGTCCACTATCAACGTTAGTACTTTCATCAACTCGTGGAAAATAATCATATTCTAAAAAAAATAGACCCTCATGACTCGGTAGCGGAGATAGCCACCCCGGATTTTTTCGGCATACGTAGACAGCAGCCCATGTGGAACACTCCTGGATAACTATCAACGTTAGTACTTTCATCAACTCGTGGAAAATAAACATAATCTAAAAAAAATTAGACCCTCATTACTCGGTAGTGGAAATAGCCACCCCGGATCTTTTCAGTATACGTAGACAACAGCCCATGTGGAACACTCCTAGTCGACTAACATCGTTAGTACTTTCATCAACTCGTGGAAAATAAACATAATCTCAAAAAAATTGGACCCTTATTACTCGGTAGTGGAACTAGCCACCCCGGATCTTTTCAGCATACGTAGACAACAGCCCATGTGAAACACTCGTAGTCGACTAACAACGTTAGTACTTTCATCAACTCGTGGAAAATAAACATAATCTCAAAAAAATTAGACCCTTATTACTCGGTAGCGGAGATAGCCACCCCGGATCTTTTCAGCATACGTAGACAACAGCCCATGTGGAACACTCCTAGTCGACTAACAACGTGAGTACTTTCATCAACTCGTGGAAAATAAAGATAATCTCAAAAAAATTGGACCCTTATTACTCGGTGGCGGAGATAGCCACCCCGGATCTTTTAGACATACGTAGACAACAGCCCATGTGGAATACTCCTAGTTGACTAACAACGTGAGTACTTTCATCAACTCGTGGAAAATAATCATATTCTAAAAAAAAATAGACCCTCATGACTCGGTAGCGGAGATAGCCACCCCGGATTTTTTCGGCATACGTAGACAGCAGCCCATGTGGAACACTCCTGGATAACTATCAACGTTAGTACTTTCATCAACTCGTGGAAAATAAACATAATCTAAAAAAAATTAGACCCTCATTACTCGGTAGTGGAAAAAGCCACCCCGGATCTTTTCAGTATACGTAGACAACAGCCCATGTGGAATACTCCTAGTTGACTAACAACGTGAGTACTTTCATCAACTCGTGGAAAATAATCATATTCTAAAAAAAAATAGACCCTCATGACTCGGTAGCGGAGATAGCCACCCCGGATTTTTTCGGCATACGTAGACAGCAGCTCATGTGGAACACTCCTGGATAACTATCAACGTTAGTACTTTCATCAACTCGTGGAAAATAAACATAAACTCAAAAAAATTAGACCGTTATTACTCGGTGGCGGAGATAGCCACCCCGGACCTTTTAGGCATACGTAGACAACAGCCCATGTGGAACACTCCTAGTCGACTAACAACGTGAGTACTTTCATCAACTCGTGGAAAATAAACATAATCTCAAAAAAATTAGACCCTTATTACTCGGTAGCGGAGATAGCCACCCCGGATCTTTTCAGCATACGTAGACAACAGCCCATGTGGAACACTCCTAGTCGACTAACAACGTGAGTACTTTCATCAACTCGTGGAAAATAAACATAATCTCAAAAAAATTGGACCCTTATTACTCGGTGGCGGAGATAGCCACCCCGGATCTTTTAGACATACGTAGACAACAGCCCATGTGGAATACTCCTAGTTGACTAACAACGTGAGTACTTTCATCAACTCGTGGAAAATAAACATAATCTAAAAAAAATTAGACCCTCATTACTCGGTAGTGGAAAAAGCCACCCCGGATCTTTTCAGTATACGTAGACAACAGCCCATGTGGAATACTCCTAGTTGACTAACAACGTGAGTACTTTCATCAACTCGTGGAAAATAATCATATTCTAAAAAAAAATAGACCCTCATGACTCGGTAGCGGAGATAGCCACCCCGGATTTTTTCGGCATACGTAGACAGCAGCCCATGTGGAACACTCCTGGATAACTATCAACGTTAGTACTTTCATCAACTCGTGGAAAATAATCATATTCTAAAAAAAATAGACCCTCATGACTCGGTAGCGGAGATAGCCACCCCGGATTTTTTCGGCATACGTAGACAGCAGCCCATGTGGAACACTCCTGGATAACTATCAACGTTAGTACTTTCATCAACTCGTGGAAAATAATCATATTCTAAAAAAAATAGACCCTCATGACTCGGTAGCGGAGATAGCCACCCCGGATTTTTCGGCATACGTAGACAGCAGCCCATGTGGAACACTCCTGGATAACTATCAACGTTAGTACTTTCATCAACTCGTGGAAAATAAACATAATCTAAAAAAAATTAGACCCTCATTACTCGGTAGTGGAAATAGCCACCCCGGATCTTTTCAGTATACGTAGACAACAGCCCATGTGGAACACTCCTAGTCGACTAACATCGTTAGTACTTTCATCAACTCGTGGAAAATAAACATAATCTCAAAAAAATTGGACCCTTATTACTCGGTAGTGGAACTAGCCACCCCGGATCTTTTCAGCATACGTAGACAGCAGCCCATGTGGAACACTCCTGGATAACTATCAACGTTAGTACTTTCATCAACTCGTGGAAAATAAACATAATCTAAAAAAAATTAGACCCTCATTACTCGCTAGTGGAAATAGCCACCCCGGATCTTTTCAGTATACGTAGACAACAGCCCATGTGGAACACTTCTAGTCCACTATCAACGTTAGTACTTTCATCAACTCGTGGAAAATAATCATATTCTAAAAAAAATAGACCCTCATGACTCGGTAGCGGAGATAGCCACCCCGGATTTTTTCGGCATACGTAGACAGCAGCCCATGTGGAACACTCCTGGATAACTATCAACGTTAGTACTTTCATCAACTCGTGGAAAATAAACATAATCTAAAAAAAATTAGACCCTCATTACTCGGTAGTGGAAATAGCCACCCCGGATCTTTTCAGTATACGTAGACAACAGCCCATGTGGAACACTCCTAGTCGACTAACATCGTTAGTACTTTCATCAACTCGTGGAAAATAAACATAATCTCAAAAAAATTGGACCCTTATTACTCGGTAGTGGAACTAGCCACCCCGGATCTTTTCAGCATACGTAGACAACAGCCCATGTGAAACACTCGTAGTCGACTAACAACGTTAGTACTTTCATCAACTCGTGGAAAATAAACATAATCTCAAAAAAATTAGACCCTTATTACTCGGTAGCGGAGATAGCCACCCCGGATCTTTTCAGCATACGTAGACAACAGCCCATGTGGAACACTCCTAGTCGACTAACAACGTGAGTACTTTCATCAACTCGTGGAAAATAAAGATAATCTCAAAAAAATTGGACCCTTATTACTCGGTGGCGGAGATAGCCACCCCGGATCTTTTAGACATACGTAGACAACAGCCCATGTGGAATACTCCTAGTTGACTAACAACGTGAGTACTTTCATCAACTCGTGGAAAATAATCATATTCTAAAAAAAAATAGACCCTCATGACTCGGTAGCGGAGATAGCCACCCCGGATTTTTTCGGCATACGTAGACAGCAGCCCATGTGGAACACTCCTGGATAACTATCAACGTTAGTACTTTCATCAACTCGTGGAAAATAAACATAATCTAAAAAAAATTAGACCCTCATTACTCGGTAGTGGAAAAAGCCACCCCGGATCTTTTCAGTATACGTAGACAACAGCCCATGTGGAATACTCCTAGTTGACTAACAACGTGAGTACTTTCATCAACTCGTGGAAAATAATCATATTCTAAAAAAAAATAGACCCTCATGACTCGGTAGCGGAGATAGCCACCCCGGATTTTTTCGGCATACGTAGACAGCAGCTCATGTGGAACACTCCTGGATAACTATCAACGTTAGTACTTTCATCAACTCGTGGAAAATAAACATAATCTCAAAAAAATTTGACCCTTATTACTCGGTAGCGGAGATAGCCACCCCGGATCTTTTCAGCATACGTAGACAACAGCCCATGTGGAACACTCCTAGTCGACTAACAACGTGAGTACTTTCATCAACTCGTGGAAAATAAACATAATCTCAAAAAAATTGGACCCTTATTACTCGGTGGCGGAGATAGCCACCCCGGATCTTTTAGACATACGTAGACAACAGCCCATGTGGAATACTCCTAGTTGACTAACAACGTGAGTACTTTCATCAACTCGTGGAAAATAATCATATTCTAAAAAAAAATAGACCCTCATGACTCGGTAGCGGAGATAGCCACCCCGGATTTTTTCGGCATACGTAGACAGCAGCCCATGTGGAACACTCCTGGATAACTATCAACGTTAGTACTTTCATCAACTCGTGGAAAATAAACATAATCTAAAAAAAATTAGACCCTCATTACTCGGTAGTGGAAAAAGCCACCCCGGATCTTTTCAGTATACGTAGACAACAGCCCATGTGGAACACTTCTAGTCGACTAACAACGTTAGTACTTTCATCAACTCGTGGAAAATAAACATAATCTCAAAAAAATTAGACCCTTATTACGCGGTGGCGGAGATAGCCACCCCGGATCTTTTCAGCATACGTAGACAACAGCCCATGTGGAACACTCCTAGTCGACTAACAACGTGAGTACTTTCATCAACTCGTGGAAAATAAACATAATCTCAAAAAAATTAGACCCTTATTACTCGGTGGCGGAGATAGCCACCCCGGATCTTTTCAGCATACGTAGACAACAGCCCATGTGAAACACTCCTAGTCGACTAACAACGTTAGTACTTTCATCAACTCGTCGAAAATAAACATATTCTAAAAAAAATTAGACCCTCATTACTCGGTAGTGGAAATAGCCACCCCGGATCTTTTCAGTATACGTAGACAACAGCCCATGTGGAACACTCATAGTCGACTATCAACGTGAGTACTTTCATCAATTTTTTTTTAGAAAATTAATTTCTATATATAAATTTCCACGAGTTGATGAATACTCACGTTGTTAGTCGACTAGTAGTTTTCCACATGGGTTGTTGTCTACGTATGCTGAAAAGATCCGGGGTGGCTATCTCCGCCACCGAGTAATAAAGGTCTAATTTTTTTTAGAATATGTTTATTTTCCACGAGTTGATGAAAGTACGTTGTTAGTTAGCTAGGAGTGTTCCACATGGGCTGTTGTCTACGTATACAGAAAAGATCCGGGGTGGCCAGTACCACTACCGAGTAATGTGGGTCTAATTTTTTTGAGATTATGTTTATTTTCCACGAGTTGATGAAAGTACTCACGTTGTTAGTCGACTAGGTGTGTTCCACATGGGCTGTTGTCTACGTATACTGAAAAGATGCGGGGTGGCTATTTCAACTACCGAGTAATGTGGGTGTAATTTTTTTAAGAATATGTTTATTTTCCACGAGTTGATGAAAGTACTAACGTTGTTAGTCGACTAGAAGTGTTCCACATGGGCTGTTGTCTACGTATGCTGAAAAGATCCGGGGTGGCTATCTCCGCTACCGAGTCATGAGGGTCTAATTTTTTTTAGAATATGTTTATTTTCCACGAGTTGATGAAAGTACTAACGTTGTTAGTTAGCTAGGAGTGTTCCACATGGGCTGTTGTCTACGTATACTGAAAAGATCCGGGGTGGCTAGTTCCACTACCGAGTAATGTAGGTCTAATTTTTTTGAGATTATGTTTATTTTCCACGAGTTGATGAAAGTACTCACGTTGTTAGTCGACTACGAGTGTTCCACATGGGCTGTTGTCTACGTATGCCTAAAAGATACGGGGTGGCTATCTCCGCCACCGAGTAATAAGGGTCCAATTTTTTTGAGATTATGTTTATTTTCCACGAGTTGATGAAAGTACTCACGTTGTTAGTCGACTAGGAGTGTTCCACATGGGATGTTGTCTACGTATGCTGAAAAGATCCGGGGTGGCTATCTCCGCCACCGAGTAATAAGGGTCTAATTTTTTTGAGATTATGTTTATTTTCCACGAGTTGATGAAAGTACTAACGATGTTAGTCGACTAGGTGTGTTCCACATGGGCTGTTGTCTACGTATACTGAAAAGATCCGGGGTGGCTATTTCAACTAGCGAGTAATGTGGGTGTAATTTTTTTAAGAATATGTTTATTTTCCACGAGTTGATGAAAGTACTAACGTTGTTAGTCGACTAGAAGTGTTCCACATGGGCTGTTGTCTACGTTTGCTGAAAAGATCCGGGGTGGCTATCTCCGCTACCGAGTCATGAGTGTCTAAATTTTTTTAGAATATGTTTATTTTCCACGAGTTGATGAAAGTACTAACGTTGTTAGTCGACTAGAAGTGTTCCACATGGGCTGTTGTCTACGTTTGCTGAAAAGATCCGGGGTGGCTATCTCCGCTACCGAGTAATAAGGGTCTAATTTTTTTGAGATTATGTTTATTTTCCACGAGTTGATGAAAGTACTAACGATGTTAGTCGACTAGGTGTGTTCCACATGGGCTGTTGTCTACGTATACTGAAAAGATCCGGGGTGGCTATTTCAACTAGCGAGTAAAGTGGGTGTAATTTTTTTAAGAATATGTTTATTTTCCACGAGTTGATGAAAGTACTAACGTTGTTAGTCGACTAGAAGTGTTCCACATGGGCTGTTGTCTACGTTTGCTGAAAAGATCCGGGGTGGCTATCTCCGCTACCGAGTCATGAGGGTCTAATTTTTTTTAGAATATGTTTATTTTCCACGAGTTGATGAAAGTACTAACGTTGTTAGTCGACTAGAAGTGTTCCACATGGGCTGTTGTCTACGTTTGCTGAAAAGATCCGGGGTGGCTATCTCCGCTACCGAGTAATAAGGGTCTAATTTTTTTGAGATTATGTTTATTTTCCACGAGTTGATGAAAGTACTAACGATGTTAGTCGACTAGGTGTGTTCCACATGGGCTGTTGTCTACGTATACTGAAAAGATCCGGGGTGGCTATTTCAACTAGCGAGTAAAGTGGGTGTAATTTTTTTAAGAATATGTTTATTTTCCACGAGTTGATGAAAGTACTAACGTTGTTAGTCGACTAGAAGTGTTCCACATGGGCTGTTGTCTACGTTTGCTGAAAAGATCCGGGGTGGCTATCTCCGCTACCGAGTCATGAGGGTCTAATTTTTTTTAGAATATGTTTATTGTCCACGAGTTGATGAAAGTA
This sequence comes from Hofmannophila pseudospretella, assembly GCA_947369225.1. NCBI lineage: Eukaryota > Metazoa > Arthropoda > Insecta > Lepidoptera > Oecophoridae > Hofmannophila > Hofmannophila pseudospretella. The sequence continues at coordinate 1,140,457 of OX376333.1, forward strand.
CTAACGTTGTTAGTTAGCTAGGAGTGTTCCACATGGGCTGTTGTCTACGTATACTGAAAAGATCCGGGATGGCTAGTTCCACTACCGAGTAATATGGGTTTAATTTTTTTGAGATTATGTTTATTTTCCACGAGTTAATGAAAGTACTCACGTTGTTAGTCGACTACGAGTGTTCCACATGGTCTGTTGTCTACGTATGCCTAAAAGATCCGGGGTGGCTATCTCCGCCACCGAGTAATAAGGGTCCAATTTTTTTGAGATTATGTTTATTTTCCACGAGTTGATGAAAGTACTCACGTTGTTAGTCGACTAGGAGTGTTCCACATGGGATGTTGTCTACGTATGCTGAAAAGATCCGCGGTGGCTATCTCCGCCACCGAGTAATAAGGGTCCAATTTTTTTGAGATTATGTTTATTTTCCACGAGTTGATGAAAGTACTAACGATGTTAGTCGACTAGGTGTGTTCCACATGGGCTGTTGTCTACGTATACTGAAAAGATCCGGGGTGGCTATTTCAACTACCGAGTAATGTGGGTGTAATTTTTTTAAGAATATGTTTATTTTCCACGAGTTGATGAAAGTACTAACGTTGTTAGTCGACTAGAAGTGTTCCACATGGGCTGTTGTCTACGTATGCTGAATAGATCCGGGGTTGCTATCTCCGCTACCGAGTCATGAGGGTTTAATTTTTTTTAGAATATGTTTATTTTCCACGAGTTGATGAAAGTACTAACGTTGTTAGTTAGCTAGGAGTGTTCCACATGGGCTGTTGTCTACGTATACTGAAAAGATCCGGGGTGGCTATTACCACTACTGAATTATCGGGCTTGACTCTAATGAATTTCATCAAATGCACGTTAAAGATAGCCACCCCGGATCTTTTCAGCATACGTAGACACGTATGCTGAAAAGATCCGGGGTGGCTATCTCCGCCACCGAGTAATAAGGGTCTAATTTTTTTGAGATTATGTTTATTTTCCACGAGTTGATGAAAGTACTAACGATGTTAGTCGACTAGGTGTGTTCCACATGGGCTGTTGTCTACGTATACTGAAAAGATCCGGGGTGGCTATTTCAACTAGCGAGTAAAGTGGGTGTAATTTTTTTAAGAATATGTTTATTTTCCACGAGTTGATGAAAGTACTAACGTTGTTAGTCGACTAGAAGTGTTCCACATGGGCTGTTGTCTACGTTTGCTGAAAAGATCCGGGGTGGCTATCTCCGCTACCGAGTCATGAGGGTCTAATTTTTTTTAGAATATGTTTATTGTCCACGAGTTGATGAAAGTACTAACGTTGTTAGTTAGCTAGGAGTGTTCCACATGGGCTGTTGTCTACGTATACTGAAAATATCCGGGGTGGCTATTACCACTACTGAATTATCGGGCTTGACTCTAATGAATTTCATCAAATGCACGTTAAAGATTTTTTCCAAGACATGAGATAGGTATTTCATGTATCAGTTTTTTCCAAATGGACTGTTTTATGCGTGTGCTAAATATAATAATATTCGGTGTTACTTAATTAATTAGCTAATTTTTGGTATACGTTGATGATTTAATATTATCAGTGTCAGTCACTACTTGGTTCCGCTGCCGTAGAAATAGCTTTCCTGAAGTATGAAGTTGAGTAAAGTTATATTACCTATTGAAATTTTGAGTAATTTAATTGTTTTATTTTTTTCTCTCGTTACGGTGAGAGTTCTAACGAAATGTTTTGCAGAACTATCGAGTACTAACGATAACACCTCGCCTGTGTATTTTGTTGATTGTGAATTGCATATGGGGCGGCAGGTGTGAAGTTAGCCACCCCATTTCAATTATTTTTTTAAAAATTCTGTTTTAGAGTACTAACGATAATATTTTGGAACAATCGAGTACTAACGATTGTCTGTCGATTGGCGAAAAAAAAAGTCGAAAAAGTCGTTTTGGGCCGGGAGTGTGAAGTTGGCCGGCCCCAAAAAGTTTTTTAAAAATAATCGAATTGCGTAAGAGTACTAACGAAAAATTACACAGAACTTAAAAGTACTTACCGAGTACTTTCGACCTGCATAGGTGAATTGCGGGCAACGGCTTTGGGGCCGGTCAACTTCACACAAGTCCGGTCTTCGGTAGTCAGTCGGCAGTTTTTCTGAGATGCATAGTCCTGGCTTCCTTGTTTCGCAATTTCATGAGTCGATTTTAAGTGATAACGAAACGAAGGAAAACGAGAACTTTCCTGACTTTTGGAGTTATCTACAACTGCATTCACAAATTTAGAAAAAATGGTACAGTCAGCGAGGAAATTGGGAAATACTTACATTTTCTTTTTAAGGTGTCAATTGAGGTTAGAGTGCTAGAAAATTCAGAAATCGTAAGAAAAAATCCCATACTTATTTCCCTACAAAATGTTTATTGTTATGTACAATTATTTAATTTGAAAACTTGCGTGTTCAATCCTCCATCCACTGTGTGCTCTGCTCTGCCCCCAGCCTGCTGGCCTGAAGTCCTGTTACAGTCAGACTACTGGTGGCGGTGTTGTATATGGAGCTTGGTTTTCAAAACCCGTTGTCAAAATTTTCGTTTCGTGACTGTCAAACTGAATTCTACGGAATAAGCCCTCTATTAGTTCGATTGATCTAACAATGTGAAAAAAAACTCCAGTCTAGAATTTTTACACACACATAGAATTTTGTACAATAAAACAATAATCATCTCCTTTCAGTCGGATAAACCAGTATTTTGAAGGATTGGAAGTAAAGACAGAAAACCAAAATGAAAATAAAGCTGAACCTACCATTACTACAATTAATAATAAGATTGTTAATACTACTAATATTATTCGTGATACTGTTCATGATATCAGCCTTCCTATATACTGGTAAATACTGGCCAGATGTATATAACTATATAAACGCAAATATTACTATTAAGAGGATACCTTCTATATCTGAGCTAAACCTCACAATACTAACAATATATGAAACTGAATATACCACTGAATCATACTCCACTACTGAAGATTACACAGATATGACCACAGATGAAGATTTCACAGATTCCTTGGAAGATTTCTTCCCAGACAGAAGGAAAAGGGAAATCAAAATAGAGGAAATTAATAAAGATTATATAGAATTACCAAAGAATGTCATAATAACGTATGTTTTTGATGAGGACACGACGACAGAAACCATGAGGGATTTGGTTGATGAAGGAAAATTGGTTACCAAAGACATGAAGGACGTTGAAATTGTCACTGAAATTGCTGGAAAAGGAAAGGAATTTGAGGAAATGGTAAGTTATACGCACAACCAATTGCGATAAAAAAATTGCTTCTTTAACGCAAATATATAATTTTATAGTAAGTGGTCACCATCGTCAATTAATATTACACCTGCTACTAGTAATTTGCTAACATTGAGGAGTTGGATGGAGTGCCTCATGTGCAGATAATTATGCTGGCTCTCTTACTCTTCAAACCCGAACACAACAATGCGAACATTGCTGCTTTGCGGCAGATGTGGGTACCTCCAACGCAGGCTGACTCTTCACCTACCACCAAAACTTTTTCGCATAGCATTATTTGTTTTCATTATCATCAACGTGGACACTGACGGTGCGACTGGTTCACAAACTGAAAGTCGCTCAGCGGGCTATGGAGAGCGCTATGCTCGGAGTATCTCTGCCGGATCGAATCCGAAATGAGGAGATCCGGCATAGAACAAAAGTTATTGGCAGTGGGCCGGTCACATCTGTCGCAGAACAGACAACCGCTGGGGTAGACGAGTTCTGGAGTGGAGACCGCGTTTGGGCTAATGTAGTAGGCACAAATTGAAAGTCACTTAGCGTGCTATGGAAAGAGCTATGCTCGGAGTATCTCTGCTGGATCGAATCAGAAATGAGGAGATCCGGCATAGAACAAAAGTTATCGACATAGCTCATAAGATTAGCGAGCTGAAGTGGCAGTGGGCCGGTCACATCTGTCGCAGAACCGACAACCGCTGGGGTAGACGAGTTCTGGAGTGGAGACCGCATAGTGTGGGACGCTCCCCTGCTAGATGGAGCGACGACCTGCGCAAGGTGGCTGGCAGCGACTAGATGAGAAGAGCCGAAGATCGGGCTCAATGGCGCGCCCTGGGAGAGGCCTATGTCCAGCAGTGGACTAGAGTAGGATTACTACTACTGATTTTTTGTATTAATTTGTGATAAATTTGTTAAAACATACTTACAAAAAAGATTTAAGTAAACAAGTTTCACCATTGCAAGATTTCTGTCTAAACAATTATTGCGTGTTTAAGTGATAGTCTATTATGACGACACCTATTGATTTCTTGCGACGTGATTCACTATGAAAGAAACCAGTTGAACATTGAATTTCCAAACCCCCAAAACCTTTTGTCCATTCCTTACCGATAACGAAAGAGATGAACTAAACTTAATTTTATGTTCAGCGGCCATGCAGGAATAGGATATAAAACGTAAAGCGTTGCGTAGATAGAGCTACTAGCACACTCCGTAAACAGAAATAGGTACAAAACAAAACGACACTTTTGAAGATATCACAAATTTCTCGTTATTTGGGTTAGTTTAATTTAAATTCTCAAAGCTATAGTAACATTGTAATGATATTACAAAATAACAGACCTGAAAAAATGGTTAAGACAATGTGGCGCGTATCTGAAATAAAGATTTGGTGGAAAGGAACGTATCTACATGTTGATTGGCTACGTACCATTGTGCTAGTGGCGCCTCTAGTGGTAAAACATTGCAAGAATATCTCGTATTAAGACCATTGTATTTGTTAAGTAAATTAGGTAATGTTACAGTGAGGATGGGCGACGGTGACCACTTACCATAAGCTGGCCCGTATGGTCTTCTCCATTCCTTAAAATAAAAAAAAATATTCACCGACAAATACATTGCGTTCTATAATAAGTTTCTTTCATCCCCATTAATAGGGAATCCTAGTAGATAGCTATTAACCATTACTACCTCTTTATTCCTTAATTAATTATTTAATTCCCGTGGCAACTCCACCAAAGCTTCACCTTAAGCTTTCATCTCGAAGCGGCTATAATCCACGTTAATTGTAGGCAGCCATCTATCAAAGTCAACTTTGCCACGCGAGCTCAAGGTGAATTGCCCAGGAATTGCCAAACACTTATGGTTTGGGGCCGTGAGCATGGCGAGGGAGTGGATGAAATACAGAGAAAGAAAGGGGAAGAGACGGAAAGGAAAGATGGATAGAAAGACTCTCTATGTTGTAAGAAGAACGGGGATAAATAGAAAGTAAAGAAGAGATGGAGAGAAAGCTATGATGTAAGACGGAAAGGGATAAACAGAAAAGAAAGGAGATATGGATAGAAATACTCTCTATGATGTAGTAAATCTATTATATCTATAAATGTGAAACGTAGTCTGTCTGTTATATTATCACGGTCAAACGGCTGTTAAGATTTGCATGAAATTCTGCATATTATATAGTTCTAGACATATAAATGACCATTAATCTATTATTTTTGAGAAATTACGATTAAAAAAGTCAACAAGAATAAAAAAACAGAGTAGAAACAGAGGAGAGTAGGCAGAAAACGTGGAATAAGGAGAGTGTAGGATGTGATAAAAACGAAAGAAAGACTTATGCTGAGAAGAGTTGTGTACTGAAATAATAAAAGATATTTGAAATTGAAAACGTTTATTTAGCAATGTAAACACCAGAATATAGCAAGTACACAATACAGAAGTATACAAAGATATAATACATGCAGCACAAAACAGCCGGTGTGGTACAGTGCCAAAAAGGGCATTTTATCTAGTACCTATTCTTAAAAGTTCCTATTTCCAACATTGTAGTTAGCAAGAACTTTGTAAAGTAACTACTTAATAGCTCGTTTTATGGCCACAACAATTCACATAATTTCACAGCAAGTTGCATCTTAAATACTTGTAAATAAGTCTCAAGATGTTAGATAATAAATATCTTTAACTAAAGTGAAACGAGTTCCTTCCTTGCATTTGATTCTTGACCGACCGACCGTAGCAACGTTTTTGAGTAATGTAAACGATATTGGTTTAAAAAATGAATTTGAAGTGTTTGTTTTTAATCTGTGCTCTTGTGGTGCAAGTGAGTGAAGTGAAAAGTGATTGCGACCACTTTTTGGGGTGCATAGGTGAAGTTTTTCGTGACTTTTTTGGTGTCGACAAGAATTCTACTGAAATTGTCTTATATGATAATAAAGATCATAGTGAAATCAATGGTACAGATGTGGATATCGATAGAAAAGGAAATACATCGATAAATGTTTTCGATTTGACAGGACTACAAAGAGGTCTAAATAAAGTTTTAACAGACTTAACAAGTTTTTTTACAACCAATTCTGATATTATAGAAACTATTAATAATGATACTGAAATATTTGTTAAAACTATTGACTTGGACAAAATTACTGGTGATCTTTTGATGAATAAGGATGCTCGTAATAATATCAGTATTGATAATAGTTCTCAAACTTTTGAGCAATTGTTCAATGTTAGGGATGCTAAGGAACATGAAAAAGATGATTTTACCAGTTATGTTAATAAATCTGAAATATTAACTAGTAATGTTACTTTTGTGAAAGAACTGCCTATATTAATAGACGAAGACACTAAAATTGAATCAGAACAAGCTAATGTTAAAACAAGTGAAAAAATTCATACGCAGCCGTTTTATTTAGAAATTATTCCCAATAAATTACTAGAAAGTCATAGAAATTTCGAGAATTTTGCCAAAACAGTTGATACAGGCAATAATAAAGAAGAAATTTATATTCAACCACTACACATCGACTTAACTCCAGATATTGTGTTACATAATGATGACGAAATTAATAATATTGTAAAAAATGCAACTGATATACTAATTAATAATTTATCTATATCACAAATACCGGATATTATAAAGCATTCAATTGATGATAAACATACAAAATCCGATAAGACCCAGATACAGAAAGATCTTGAAATAGTTATTATGAATAACCCAGGAAGCATTCAATATAATACAAAAGATTTAACATCAGATTTGAATCTAACAACAACAGTACCTTTCAATGTAACCAAAACATTTGATATACAAATACCAAACGTCACGAAATTACATACTAACAAATTTGAAAATGTACTAGAAAACGAAATATCAACATCAGATCAAGACTTCGAACTATACTATGATATCGGAGATGATAACTCTACAGATTATCCCATAATAGATTACCTAGAGCTATACAAAGATACTACAAATGAATACATTGAATACAAACCTACAGAAACTCCGACAAGCGATATACGTAAGAATGAGGAAGGTAAAACTGACCTGGATAATGTAATAGACAATTCGGCTGCAAAAGAAGGTGTCTTAAGAAATAGTGGAGACAATGCAAATTATGTAAGTGTAGTTTAAAACAATTATAATGAATCATTTAAACATTTAGTTAGAAGCTTTATAAAGCATGCAGGGCGTGGGAATTGGCTGTTATTAAAACTATTTCCTATGTTAGTGTTCAAAATGGGACGCTGTGGTACCATTTCACCATCGTTGGTGACACTGGTGATGAGAATACGCGATCCGGAACGATTTTAACTAAACTACTTTTTATTCCACAAAAAGTACTACTTATACAATAATGCCTTCATAAAAATGTGATACAATAATCGTGTTGCTAAGAACGATCTATTCCAGACAACCTTTGAGTAGAGATATTTCAAATGAAACGACTACATAAACTAATATATTATATATTAATGCAAACTTTTAAAAGTATAAACTGTTACAATAAGATTGGAAATAAACTAAGTGTAGTCACTCAATGAAATGGAAGTTCAGAACGTAGGTACAATGGAAGACAGATCAGGTTAATAACCTGTACTTTGTAATTTATTGCGACAGGGTTCTATCGAGTATAGTTTGACGTGTTTCCCACTGTACATTATTTATCTAACACTGTAAGAGCTCATTTATTTATTTGGCTCTATCTTTTTCCACGCCATGTAAGGTACAGACTATAGCAGAAATAGGTAAACAAGAAACAAAAAAACTTTTTTTTTTCATCTAATTACCCGGCCTTGGGAACTCGTGACTAGGCCATTATTTCTGCCGCAAATGTATGAAGATGTACTTGATATGGAGTCTTGGGAATCGTGTTTTTGTATTGAAGACATCGTTAGGCCGGTTTATTTGTGGCTTTAGTCTGATCTCAGCAGGAAGTAAGTTAAATACTTATATTGTATACTTTTTTAAAGTAGCGAGTATTGAGTACTTGAACGTAAGACTCGGAGTCAGTGGGGTAATGGCTAGGAACTTGGACCTTCGAGAGGTCTGAGTTAAATTCTAAGGAATTTTGGGATTACCTAATCATTCACGCATTATTTACGTGCGTCCGGACTGGGTCGGGTCCGGACGCAAGTGTTTTGCGGTCGAGTGATGAATTCAAATCAAATCAAATCAAAATGTTTTTGTTGTAAGTAAGTACCTTATAATACATTTTTACAACGTCATTTTTTTTACTCTACCACCGCTTCGTAAGGTGCTATAGCTGAAAGGAAAGAAACGGCGCAATAAACTTTCAGCAGCACATATTTTGAAATAAATATATCTTACAATAATTATGAATACAACCATATATGTACATAATGTGCAGAAAGATACCGTAGCGCGTGACAGCAGCTGTGAACCTCATGGCAGCCCTATTTATTTATTTATTTTTACAGAAAATAGCTGGATCCGAACCAATATTATGTCGAATCCCTAGATAATTTATAAATAACTAATCAAAAGTAAAGGCGTATTTCGTTAATCCGACATACTTACGTCCGAACTGGGTCCAAACTCAAATGTTTTTGGTCGAGTGATCGTCAGTGCATCGTGCCATACTCAACCAATATCTCTAGGTTGTTACTCTGTGACAATGAGTAGTAATTTCCTACCCACATCCCGATAATATCAACTGCCAACTACCCTCTCTTCCTGTACTCCTGATCGCGCGGCCATAGCTGCAGTCGGCCCGGGACCGCATTGAGAGGTGCACCGAATTATTATTAGGGATTACTAGCTGGGAATACGATACCAGATCCATCTCTGCGCCAATCGATACCGTCCAACACCGAAAAATATTCGTGAGTACTCCTTTTCCCCCCTCTTAAACGCTATCCCCTTCTCATTGTCACAACTCAATGCAAATGAGAGCAAAGTATACACAGCCATCGATATGATATTCTAAAGATGACACGATAGCGGATCACAGGGAAAGTTTTCTTCGTGTAAAATTATCCGACGAGTAGCGCGCGTCAAAACACTTGTCATTCCTTTTCTGTCAGTAGCCTTAATCCGTAGCCTTAAGCCATCACCCACCCACACACTCAGTACCTCACATACACACTAATATCCTCATTCATACAAACAAACACATTCACACATCACAACACGCACACACTGTTGCTTTCTTCGTCTGTGCAGTCACTGAGGGGCCAGCTGATCAGCGCTGTGGCTTGCCTCAGCATTATGCTGAGCTGGTGTACCCTTTCTGTCATTGTACCACACCAGATGTTCTGTGCTGCATGTATTAAACTTTGTATACTTCTGTATTGTGTTCTATATTCTGGTGTTTACAGCGCTAAATAAACGTTTTCAATTTCAATTAATGTTGAAATTTGGTTGGAACCGCCCGTTGTACCTCCTTCACCCCCCTAAAATGAGCTTCAATGGTTTTCATACAAAAATGTCTCATTGCCCGGTCCATAGATAATAAATCAGTGTACACAGCACCTCGGAAAAACATTGCCATATCAAAAATAAAGGCGTATTTCGTCGCTCTGACACGTGCGTCCGAACCGGGTCCAAACGCAAGTGTTTTGTGGCCGAGTGATGGATGAGCTTGCATCGCGTGATAGCCGCTATCAACGTCTCGGGCGCCGGCGATTTATTTGTTACGGAAAATCCGATATTTTCCCGCAAAACATACACACTACACGTAAACATGTTAGCTATAAATATATTGTTTTTTATTTACGACTAAGTCCGCGTTTGACCTCAATCTCACCTGGAGATCGATTCCACTAAAAAGAATCTAAACCGCATCGTTATGATGTGTTTTGTATGCTACTATCCACTACTGATCCAATTTCATTTTAAGTTCCAATCGAGTCAACGATCGATCGAACAGTAACGTATTTGTGCATTCTAATAAAACGTTTAGTTTATACGTTACGTTACGTTTTTTTATCTTACTGCACAAATAAACTATTCTTATTCTTATACTGAATCGCAGTTGAACAGTAACAAAACGCTTCAACTGTCAAATATAACGATCGAACATAAGTTCCTCCCAAGGTATTTTTGTCCGATCAATAGTAAATCGAAAGGTGGCAGTGGTAGAGTTATGCGTCAGCAGAATGTGATTTGGTGTACAAATAGAATTAGAACGAAAACTAAATTGAAATTGGATAGAAATAGAACTACAAACGTTGTAATTTAGGCGAATTGGGCACCTGGTAGTGGTAGTGGTAAGTGACGATGAGGCCGAAGATGGAGCACACGGGCTTAGTAAGTACTGTTCTAGAAACACTGCCGGAACACATCAACGCCGAAGCGAAGATATTTCACGACATATACGCAAACGCTTATAAAGTTCACTGTTGATTGGCGCAAAACATTTATAAGCGACGTGGAACTGACGCATACCATTAGCTGATAATTAAAAGTGAACTTTATCGCCGTTTGCATACAATTCAAAACTCCATTGTCGCGTGGCCCGCCCGTTCCTCGTCTGCCCCCGGCGTCTTTCTCTGTCACTTTCAAATGCTAAATTATAGATTGAAACTGTTACGCAAAGATTGATTTCCACATTGTTATGTCACATCCGTTACGACGTACGTAATGGTACCTACTTACTTCCGTAACTCGGTTATCGTGAGGTCATGAACGTTTTCACGTAAAAACGTCTTGCAAATCGTAATGCGTTAGGTAAGTGTTCAAGTTGCAACGTACGATATAAATAATTGTAATTCATGTCGTTTTCGTACAATATTTTAGGTATTTTTTATTACCATCAAGTCAAATATAAAAATAATACACTTTAGTAATAATACACACGGGAGTGTGTCCGCCAAGTTCGGAAAAAAACCGACGATGTATCTTTTACATACACATTACACAGGGAAACCTAGTTGGGAGTCAGATAGCCAGACACTAAATAAGGGTGAGTGAGTGCATCTTTTGAGCCCTGAGTCAGGTTACATCTTCATATACCTATCTCTTACCTGTACCTACTTGTGTATGTGTAAATAAAATAAATTGAAATAGAAAGACTTAATTTTTTTATTTTGAATTAGCGAATGTACAGGTACAACATCAAGAAAAAAAAGATTGACCTACCAGTAACAATATTCCACTAGCACCCCACGACCCCTTCTATTAACCTTTATTATTATTATTATTGGATTAGCAGGCAGACAGCTAATGCTGGTTAGCCTGTTTCTTCACATTTCGTAAGTGGCTGTCTAATCTGTTTTTAAACTGGTTTATAGTTTCAGCATTCACAACTTGCTCAGGTAGTCCATTCCACGGGATGACTACCCGGTTGAATAGGAGATGATGTTTTGGCAGTGTGTTGGACGTGTTCCGCACTAGTTGTGTGCAGTGTCTTCTTGAGTGCTCCTTCAAGTTCAATATAAAGAAATTCTTCATTTCATCTGTGTTATAGTGATTGTTTAGAATTTTGTAAGTCTCTATAAGGTCGCCTCTATCTCGTCGCTGTTTCAGTGATGATTATTATTCTTTTTTTTCTTTCTTTCAAATGTTTTCAGTTTTATATTTTCCCATCTGTTACATGTTCATTTGCACTGGTCAAAGAAGAGATCTGTCCTCCAAGATCTTCCTAGTTCGGAGGTCAGCGTTTATTGTAACTAAGTTGTTGCTCACTAATTTTATTTAGCTTAATATAAGTTAAGTTCCTACTGGTGTATGGACTATGAATACTTTGTTATCTTACCGCACAAATAAACTTATAAACGCTAAATATTCATTCAGCCCAACCAAATACCCACCATACAATTCAACTGACCGAGAGACAAGATATGGGCGAGTCAGTGCCGCTCAATAGAAAATTGTTTTCGTACGTTTTTAGGTTATTTTTTCGGAGACATGATTGATTTGAATTTTCTGCGGCTACCCACGCGAATGCCTGGGGGTAGAGACACCCTGTTCTACAGAATATGGTGCAATGAAGACTAGCTACTCTTTTAAGTACCTAATGAAATGTAATCGTGTTATGTATATGTGTGCAAATAAATTATAATTCATTCATTCATTCATTCAGCTTTGACAGTGGAACATAGTTCAAATTTTTTATTATTTTTTATAATGGCCTTTATTGTGTTTCAGGCACAATAATTCCGCCAATGTCGCGTATTAGACGAAACACGAAAAGTGAATTGTCCGGAAGAAGAAGATAAGAAGACATGTAAACAACACAAGAAACGATAGAGTTAGAGTTTTATATTGAACATTTGAATATATTTACATAAATATTTAATAAAGGGAGAATCAACATAGGTTAAAAGGGATTGGAAATTTATAGGACGGGGGATTTCAGGTGGGAGGACATCATATAAAGAGAATAAATATCTTGGACAATTGAAAAAAATGTGATCTAGTTCAAAATTATTGCGGAAATTGCTGTGACGTTCGAATGAATGACTTAAAATTTATTTGCAAACATACATAACACGATAATTTCGTTTCGGTCTACTCGGCAGACGTTTTTCACAATATGGTACATTTCTTGCTCCTTGAAGTCTAGTCTTCATTGCACCATTCTGCAGAGCAGTCCGTTATAAGTATCTAATGATAATTAAAATTCTCAGTTGAGTTTTAGTTCTAAAAAAGTGGGACACAGATAACTAAACTATGTACTTAGGTTAGTACTTTAGTTTAGTATTTAGATGGGCAAATCAAATGTACCTAAACGATAGTTTAGTAGGTATAAGTATAAGATCCCGCACGGGAGTATGATAAAAACTTTCGGTCAAATTCGCTGAAAAAAATATGTGTTGTGTAGGACGATAAGTTGACCAAAACCTGTAGAAAAAATATACCTGTTGAACCCTGTTTTTGAGAAAAACGGGCTTAAGTGAAAATTTGACTTTCATACAAAATGTATGAAAAAAAAGTCAAAAATATTTAAACCAAAAAATATGTTCTAGAACTCTTAAAAATATGTAAGTTGTTCATTGGATCAACAAAAAAAATCTATGTAAGTTGTTCATTGGATCAACTAAAAAAAACTATGTAAGTTGTTCATTGGATCAAAAAAAAAACACAGTACTTTACGAGTTACTCAACTTCAAAGAATGGCAAAAACCTTGTCGTAGTAAATGGTAGATTCCAGGTAACTCTATACATTATGTTTAAATATTATTTTTTTATGTGAACGGCAAGCCCACAAGAACTAAAAACCAGTTTCAAACAAATTATATATCAAAGTTATCGGCGATAACTTATTGAATGAATGAATACTTTGTGAACGTAAATCTCCTACAAGATATTTTATTTTCATCTGAAATTATTTAGTAGAGTAGAATATCAATGTAGGCGGTCATATCGCTAAGGGAAATCTCATCCATATAACCTTTCATAACATCAACATACAGTCACTCTATCAGTTGCTAACGACTCTATACGTATTTTTCAAGTTACCCACAAAAAGCACGCCAAACGTATCGGCAGTGTGTCCAACACGAACGCGTAGAAATCCATTATGATTTCATTCGACTGTTATGAAACATTAAAGAACAAACACAATGGAGGTAATGACGTTCTGATAACCTGGGAACTTTCAGGGAACTGGGAAGCACTTTCTAGCGCTTTTCTAATGCTGTTTTGTAAATTATTTGAATGGGTCACAGCTTGGGTTACTTAATATTGATAAATTATTAAAAATTCGACGGGAAATTATAGTCGATATTTCCCCTATCTAATAAAACGAATACATCTTTAGCACACATCAGATGTTTTGAAAGGAAATCGGACCGAACCCATAGATTTCAAAAAAACAGAAAAAATATTTATTATAAAAATTATATTTAAAAATATTTTATTTAATATTTATTTATAAAATAACAATTAAAAAAAATTATAATAAGTTGTAATTTGAGACTATTATTGCTTGGTGTTCAGTAGGGGGGCGGTATTTATCCCATAGATAACTACCTAGTTGTCTATGGGATGAATGCTGACCGTTATTGAATACCTTCTTTTTGTGAAAAACCACTGTCTCCCAAGATACAGGTTCACCTAGTTTGGGAGTCAGGGTATTGTTCGATTTACTAATTTATGATGTTATCAATAAATATTTTTTTTATTTTTTTATTTCTATTGGTTCAATCCCGTATCAAAATCGCTGCATAGATACATGTGTTAAAAGTGAACTACCAATGCTTACCGAAAATTTCATTTTAGTTCTTAGAGTATCAGCCAGCATTAATAAAAAATATCGAATAGTATAGGATACGTCAAAAAATATTTCGACTTTCATTCCAATCGGTCGCTGGTTCATGATAAAGTGTGTCAAGTCCAATAATAACCTAATCTTACTCCTAACTTTAAATCTAAAAACAAGGCAGTGTTGTTGTTTTAAAAAAAGTTGCTTGCCTCAATTCCTAATTTAGCAAGTTTTCACACAAGACTCTTTGTCTAATGCCCTACTTTAGGCCAATTTGCCGACAGGTGTCGCTATACATCTATACCTGGCGGCATCGTTTTGTGACCTGGGTTTTGTATAGTGTTTTTAATATTGCTAATAAAATGTACTCTTTGAAAGTTCATGGCTTTCTGTTCTTTTTGATATAGGCGCCCTCTGCGCAAACATAGTGGTCCTTCGAGCCGGATTTAGTTGTTTGGTGTCGGGGGGCAGTAGGTAGTAGTGTATTAGACACTCTTGACCTCATATAATTAGTGATTTAGTTTGAAGCAAGCAATAATTTTTATTTTAAAACAATTTACACAATGTTATCTTCTAAGTCGTGTTGCTAATTATTTTGCACACATAATATACATAACACGATAAAATTACACGATTACATTTCATTACTTAAAAGAATTACTTTTTTACAATTTCTAGAGCAAGTTCACAATTGCTGAGGGTCGTGATCATTTTAAGGATTAATCACATAGAACGACTCTCGTGGCAGATTTAATGGGGTGGTTTGCCATTGCCTTCCCCATCTCACACACTGGTTAAGTATCTCAGTTTACAGATTTTCCCACGATGTTTTCCTTCACCGTCAGAGCACTCGGTAAATGTACGTAAATCTTGCATGCATGCAAAAATTGCATGTTTTCGAACGCGGACCTCCCGCATGGGATTCCGACGTCCTAGCCACGGCGCCACCGACGCTCCCAACACTGTTAAGTATAGGTATATTTCTGTAGGTAAGTCTGAAGGTTAATTAAACTTGGCAGCAACTCAGATCTCAATTAAGTATTTTAACACTGAAGCCGACAAACCCACTTGTTCCTTGTACTGAACTTGGCTCCTCTTTTCACATTTATGTTTCTGGTTATTGTGTAAATACATGTTTTCTTGTACCTTGTATAAAATATACAGTCAGGAAACTGAATGCTAAACATGACGGGGTGATTACATAATTCAGAAGTTGGCGGTGTTATTTCAATAATATATTGAAATATATTCCCTGAATTTATATTTATCATTGATTTTCTTGAAAATGGCTTTGCTTGTTTGAATAATAAAATATGAGGAAATTAATAATTTAGCAAAACAACTGGAAATTAATGATTTATTTATTTATACCGATATTACTTTGAAGTAAATAATTAATTACATTGTGTAACATACCGTCATAACATGAGCCACTTTATCTTTCCTTCTATCGTGGCCAACATATAGGACTTCACGGGTCTGGTTCCAGCCACGGTTCGGTTTTCGGTTCACTGCAACTAATCACATGCGCTCCCCCCCCCACTCGAGATCAGCGCTTTGTGATTGGTTGCCGCAAACCGTGACCGAACCGTGACTGAAACCGGACCTTCTTTCCTTGCTATAGCACCAAACTTGTAAAAACGTTGTAAAAATGTACTTATACTTACTTACAATAAGAGTTTCTGATTTCTGATTTCCCGTGAAGTCCGAGGCATAATTATAGTTAACATGGTTTAATCTGTCGTATATAGGTACTAGGGTCATTTTTGTACATTTTAACGTAAGAAAAGAGAAAATTCCTTTGTATTGCATATTTTACCTGACTTCCTTTAACGTTTCTAACTTTGAAAGAAAATATTATGTAAACTCTGACCGGGAATTAAAAAATTCTGTTACAGGGCGCCATTGGTAGTTTTATTATTTGTGTTATCGAGTTCACTATGAAAAAAATACCATTTATTTTCGCAATATGGCAAGGGTTACCTATTATAATTTACTACATAAAATTCTGGCTACCTACCTTAGGTAAAGCGAAGGATTCTAGAGTGGAATCTCTTTCTTTAATTATGACGTGGAAAGGGACAGCATATGTTTTAATAGTGATAGAATTCTCTTCGTGCAACTCACAGTAACTCATAACTTATGAGTTACTGTGAGTTGCACGAAGAGAATTCTATCACTATTAAAACATACGCTGTCCCTTTCCACGTCATAAATATAGAAAGAGATTCCACTCTAGAATCATAACACCGTACCGTAGTAGTACACCGTGGTACGGACCCCTTTTAAAATTAAAATTTCAAATCGCCGTCATCTTGAATTGCTGTTTATAACCATGAACGGCCATAAATTGTCGGAAAATGCCATAAATTCGCTTTAATGGCGATTATTGCTCTAATGACGGCCATAAAAACCAGCCACGACATTATTAAGATCATAATTTTTGAATTTTTTATCCAGAGTTTACAGATGACACTCAAATCAGACTCGGAAAATCTGTCTGCACTTTTACAATAACTCCTGACCAAATACGAGTATATGATCTGACCTAGAATCCCTTGCACAGACAAGGTAACATTGCTGCTTCGCGGGCTACCACCCCAGGCCAAGCTAACTGTGCACAGAATCATACCACCTTGGCGGGAACTAGGATTGGCGGTCCTCACCCCAGAATTGACGCCACTGGCAGTCTAATTCAAGTTTTGCGGAAACCACGGAACAAAATCTTTACCTCGTATCTACGAGTATATTTTTAGAGCGCAGGTTGCCGCGGGCGACAGGAACGCGCGGTTTGTACCAGTATTTATTATTTGCTGTGCAAAGGAAATACGAACGAAGGAAAATGTGTGTATTTTTAATAATACATTTTAGAAGAAGCTTTCATTATTTTAGAAGAATGGGTGCTCACCCATTTTGCAAGCGTGTTTTTGCAAAATGAAGGTAGTATGATTCTGTGCTGAGTCAGGAGGCCGTGACTTATCCATAATTAACTGATTTACTATTACAAAAATTACATAGCAATACTGTTAAAACTAAGACACTGAATTGTGCGTGTGTGTGTATTTACATGGTATTATTTATTTATTTAATTCTGTTACCTGCCAATGGAAATTGTATTTTTTTTTCAGAGCAACCCCAACGACACAAGCATAGCAGAGACGTTCCCCTGGGTGGCGACCATTTTCATTAAAAATGGTTCTAACGATCAATTCGACTACTTTTGCGATGGGGCTATACTGTCCCAAAACGTTATTCTGACTGGTAAGTAACTACTTAGTATTTTGTTCCGTGGTTAAGAAGACTAGGTGAGCAAACTGGCTACCGGATGGTAAGTGGTCACCGTCGCCCGTAGACATCTCACTTCACTATAACATTACTAGAAAGTTTTCGATATAAATGGAATTTATTTGCGCTGCTAACTTTGAGGACATAAGATGGAGTGCCTCATGTGCCGGTAATTACGCTGGCTCTCTTACCCTTTCGCATTGCTGCGTTGAGCTCTCCGGAACATAGGAATGCGAACAATGTTGCGTTACGGTAGAAATAGATAAAACCTACATTTGTTTGTTAACGGGGGGAAATCTTCGAAAGATACCCAGCCTCCTGGGTATCTTTTTACTAACTAAGACCCCCTCGATGGCCGGTCTCGTGCATATCGGAGGGCTCCGGGATCTTCAGAGTAACGCACCGGTGCGTGCCCTCCTAGCATTTGCCTTGGGCTCTTCCTCGGAGATGTATATTCCACCTCCCGGTTCCTCCCGTCACAGCAGCGTGCGGCCATAGCACGTTGCTGCCTTCCCCGGTGTCGTCCGCCAATGGACGGCCAAAGCCCCCACTTTGACCGCCCGCGACCCTGATTCCTCCTTTTAGTCGCCTTTGACGACAGGCAGGAGTTACCAGGTAGGAGTTTTATTTAGACAGGAGTAAGTTAGTGAGGGTGAGATAAAACCTACCTAAACTGACTCTATACGGAGTCATACCACTGGTAGAATAACAAAAAAAACTTAGCTACTTACGAGCACTACTAAATGATCAATGTTATCATATCTATCAACAAAATCCTTATATTTTAATAAGATTGCAATAAATGCTACATCCCGAATATAGCATGTTATCAATACATATAACAATTTAGTTTTGGTAAGTATTTTCTGTTATATACGGTTTCTATTACTTACTCTTCTAAGTAGTTGCTTTGCTGAGGGTCGTGATCATTCTAAGGAATTAATCACATAGAACGACTCTCGTGGCAGATTTAATGGGGTGGTTTGCCGTTGCCTTCCCCATTTCACACACTGGTTATCTCAGCGTGCAGGTTTCCTCACGATGTTTTCCTTCACCGTCAGAGCAGTGGGTAAATGTACGTAAGTCTTTCGAAAAAAACCGAAAAACTCATTGGTACATGGCATTGCATGGTTTCGAACTCGGACCTCCCGCATGGGAGTCCGACGTCTTAGCCACGACGCCACGGACGCTCTTATTACTTACATACAACTTTATTAAGGTTGAGACGATGAAAACTCTGTCCAAGTACCTATTTACACATCCTGAAGAAGCTGAATAAAGCTGAACAAAGCTCTGTACGAGTAAGATTAACTTTCTTAATAATTCTTTTGTAAGTAAGTACACAATTACTTAAGACCAGAGCGAGGTTGAACAATGAACTTGTTTTCCGTTAACTTAAAATACAAGTGCAAATACGAAAGATATATAATTTAGCCTAGATAATCTAGGTATTGTTTTGAGGGAAAACTATATCTTCCTACTTTTTAGTCTGGGGACTCAAGGTAGCATAGACTCAATCCAAGGTACTCTGCCATCCTTCTCTAGTTGTCGTGGCATCAGGTTCAGTTACCATTGTAGATCCTGGCTAAACAGGAGTAGCAGTGGGCGAGGTAAGGTGGCGCGAAAACACTTGTTTCGATTAAAGTTTCTTTCTTTGAGAAATGCACTATATAAGCCTTCGCAGAAATAGTACGTAACTGTTTGTTGACCTCGCATCAAAAGCTTCGCCTGCAGCTTAATTTTTCAAACTGATACCAAGTCTGCTGTTGTCAGTTTTGCAAGACGACCATTACAATTAGTTCACTCAACTCGCCGAGAGATGTCGCTGTTCATCCGAAGCACACTCTTCATACATCATGTCCGTATTTCCATTCAAACATAGAACGCGCTATCGATATTTTCAATTGGACTTCTCCTATATGTCTACAAGTTCCAAACGTCCATTATTGGACCAACACAGTAGGTCACCAGGCATAACATCCCGCCTGGCGGAAGATCTTCTCTTTTCCCACTAATAATTTTCTATATTCATTATTTCTTACTAATTCCTGAAGCGGGTCTTTGCTCCCTATAGTTAAATAAGCCATAGTTCTTATTTATTGAAATAAACCTCAGAAAGGCTGCAAAGAGACGGCAAGCCAAATCAAATTAGGTTGTCAACCGTTCCTTTGCCTAGTTGGAAAATAAAATAAACCGGTCAAGTGCGAGTCGAGGCTTTGGGCCAAGGGAGTATTGTCGGAGCCAGAAAACCCAAATCCCCAAAATAGTAAAGAGAAGTAAAAATAAAATACTTTTATAATGCACAAACCTTAGTTTAAAATATGGTGTACAAAATGATACAATATTGGCGGTCTTATCGTACAGAGCTATCTCTTTCAGGCAACTTTTGGGTAGAGGAAAAAGCCTATTTTTTGTTGAACCCCTTTAGGTACTTGTTGTGTATTGAAAACATACCATTCTTAAAAAAGCCAATATTCGGTTCCGTGTGTTCAAACTGCATCTAATTCCGTTTATGAATTGACCGTTAGGCCGGGACTACACGGCGACGGTTCCTAGGCCGGTTCCAGTATCGGTCGGTTCCATGGAACCTCAAACAAAAATGCGCTGTTGAGTACACGTACAACGGTTCAACTCGGAACCGGCCAGGGCGGTTCCTGAACCGAGTGGGCGAGGCTTGAGCGCAACGCATGAGTTTGAATTCTGTCGACTACACGGCCGGTACCGGTACCTGAACCGTCGTCGCGTAGTCCGAGCCTTACAGGCGGACGATTTAGCACCATTAATTTAATAGGGCTCCGTTTTGTTTTAGTTTTTGCCGTCAATTCTTAGCTTCAATTAAAATCAATATCTTTGTGTTTTGGTGTTATTTTAGTATTACTTGTTGAAAGCGATCGTGCGGGTTAAGCAACGTTGGCGCGGTCGGTACCAAGATGGCTGACCGCTAGTGGCATATTTCATCTGAGCTCCTCCGTGTCTCGGAGAGCACGTTAAGCAGTCGGTCCCGGTTGTTGTCGTTCGACAGCAGTCGTTAAGTCATGTCAGATGCCTACGGGCGGCCTGAATAACTCTGACAAATAGGTTGCCCACTAACCATACAACAAGCAAGCAAGCAAGCATTACTTTAATTAAATTAAATTATGTCAGATATCTTTATTTATCGGATAACCTGATCCATTATGTTAGTAGTTGTACTTAAAAACTATGTTAGTAGAAGGTATACATTGTATCGGGAAATATTATGAGTTTATTTTATACACTTCGATCAGATGCTCATCAAAGATTTTATTTAATCAGCACCCGAACGAAGTGTTTAAGGGTAGGGGAATGATTCATATTTCGCCTACGTATCCCTAAAAAAAGAAACGAGGTCGCCTGACAAGCCCCGTTTTTTCCGAGAGGGACTCGACAAATCCTGATTATCTTAACGGTCCTCTTGTTTGACTTTATGAATCTAAAGAGTCGAATTATTTTCCTCCCATACGTACATTCTGCCATATAATTTACACGGTATGCGGGAAGTGGTCCATATTTTTTTAGCCTAAGTGGTTTATATTCAGGAATATTTTCACACACAAACTTTGTCGCATGTCGCATTTCAATATCCCTCTACAGCCGCCGTGTAAATAATGATAAAAAAATAATTAACGCTCGCCAAGGATTGTTTGTATTTTTTATTGTACTATAAGGAGAACAGACAGACGAGCAAACGGGCCATCTGATGGTGTGGTCACCGTCATTAATGTAATTAAGGTGAAACACAGCAATGCAAGCATTGCTACTTTGCGGCAGAAACGGTTAAAAGAGTAGCACCACCCCAGACTGACTCTACATTCAAATTCAAATTTCAAATTTATTCAAAGCTTATATAATACATAATACTACAATACAATACAATATAATTTGAAACAAGTAGGTAGGTATCTATTTATAAAAATCAAATCCTGGCACCTGCACTAAAGCCATCGGCTGTCTTGCAGCATGCCAGTCCTCACTAAGATAGCCAGCGGGATATGATACTCAGGGTGTACAGGGGAGAGGGTGTATGAGGTTGTGTGAGGTTGTGTTTGGGCGCGCGCGTGTGTGTGTGCGTGTGTGTGTGCGTGTGTGTGTGTGTGTGTGTGTGATGTGAGAGGTTAACAATAGCCACGATAAAATACCACTTAACGTAATACATAGAATCATACTTTCCACCTTTAAAATTTTACATACATACATAACTTCACGCTATGTCCTATGGAGTGCTACGAATCTCTTTTTTTTCAATTTCAATTTATTTTACTTTCAAATACACAAGTAGGTACAAGTAAGAGATAGGTATATGAAGATGTAGCTTGACTCAGGGCTCAAAAAATGCAT
Source organism: Hofmannophila pseudospretella (assembly GCA_947369225.1). Lineage (NCBI taxonomy): Eukaryota > Metazoa > Arthropoda > Insecta > Lepidoptera > Oecophoridae > Hofmannophila > Hofmannophila pseudospretella. The sequence continues at coordinate 1,162,553 of OX376333.1, forward strand.
TCACTCACCTTTATTTAATGTCTGGCAATCTGACTCCCGACTAGGTTTCCCTGTGTGCGGGATATCAGGAATCCATCCATAGAGGCACGTGTCTCGCTCGATACATTTTTATTTCTACTCAAACACTGCACTTGTATATTTACTTTTACTTTTAAATTACTCGTAAGTTGCACCAACACCGGAAATTTTTGGAAATTATTTATAGTTTTGTTATTTATTACAGCGGCGCGTTGTGTTAACCCCTCGAATACAAAGATAGAAGTGGAGAATGTCATCATTATCCTGGGCAAGACGTCTCTGCAGACATCAGGGGATGGCGAGAGAGTACACAGGGTAAGATTGTCAATAGGGCTTCACCCAGGGACAGCTTTGTAAATAGATGCGCGGGGACTGAGACGGGAGGACGTGGGAAGGGAACCGCATTCCAACCATTTTTAATTACCCCCGACTTAGTATTGTTGAGATGCCCTTGTTTTTTCCTGGTCATCATCAGGTCCTTAAGGTTCCAGATGTGAAGGGCACCATGGTCCTAAAATTTTTGCCTCAAACTCTCATCAGAGATCCCATCTCTTATCAAATCAATGATACTCCAAGATCTTGAAAACCCCTGGTCCAATTTTTATCAGACATGGCTAAGAATACTGCCGAGAAAAATTTCTATTAAATAAAGAAAACCGGGTCCAAATCGGATCATCGGTTTTTGAGTTATGTTACCACAGACAAACAGACAAACGCTTCAAACTTATATAAAACCCTTTCCTCGGTCGAAGGTTAAAAATGAATTAGTACAAACGTGCAAGTTTAAAATATCAATATATCATATAATTTTACACACTACACTCATTATGTTCTTCAGATTAATTAACACTTAACTTCCCACACTCACACACCTACTCACCCTACACTACAGATGCACACTTACATTATTACACACTCCCACGCAACCTAACACCCCCCCACCCTCACACACTCTTAAACATTATTTTCCTAAATTCCTTTTTATTAACTGGTTCCAAATTCCTTTTAGTTTTAGAATATAGTTCACTAATGTAATGTATTGAATTGTAATTTGCTTGCACGGAAAGTACGACGGTGTTCCGCCTTCCAAGATATAGGTTATCGACCTGGTTTGTAAGTCGAAGGTCCTTTTTTTGTGTGCCTTGTATATGTGAATGAACTTTTTCATTTTCATTTTTTTCATCATTTTCAGGTGAAACAAATAAAAACCCACGACAACTTCACCATCTCAGGAAGTGAGGCAGCGAACGATTTAGCAGTCCTAGAACTGGAGGAGCCAATTACCTTCAGCAGCACTATACTGCCAGCTCGTATAGAGGGTGATGTTCTTGGAGAAGTTGGAGAAGCTTTTGTAAGTAGACATTTATTTTGGAAGACAATGACTTGAAATAAGTGTGAAATTACAGTACGGGTCTACCAAAGGTCAAAGTGAATCTGAAATAAATCAAATTGCGCGGGCGTAAGGTGAACTTTGGCTAGAAGTCGACTGTACAACTGATTTGGTTCATATCCCCAACAGTTTTCTAATATTTTTGTACATTATTTCGATTTCTGTGGATCAAATCAGTTAAGATAGGTTATAGGTCGCGCAACCAGAGTTAAGATCATTTTTTGTATACAGATAACGCTACGAAATGCTTGCTTGCTTCTCGTATGGTTAGTGGCCAACCTATTTGTCAGAGTTGTTCAGGCCGCCCAAGACCGACAACAACCAGGACCGACTGCTTAACGTGCTCTCCGAAGCACGGAGGAGCTCAGATGAAATATGCCACTAGCGGTCACCCATCCAGGTATCGAACGCGCCATCGTCGCGTAACCTGCATGATCGCTTTCGGACCGTGCTCGCAACTAGGCTACGAGCTTCTCACGCTACGTAATGCGGGAATAGATTCACCAACACATGCAAACGTATGCGTGTGTTGGTGGCCTCAACTCTGACTGCACGACCTATAAAAGTTTTTGTAGCCATTCAGACATGAAGTAATATTTTATTTTATACATTTCAGACAACTGGCTGGGCCATTTCTGGAAATCTGATAGCAATACATTTCGACAAGGAAAAGACTCAAAGTTGTGTGAAGAATACAGTATCGGAAAATGTATTTTGTGCTACTTACGATTATGGTAAGATAATTAAACTGTAAGGGTCAGCGTTGCCTAGGCGAGGCGTAGGCCGAGCAGCGCATTTTTCATCAAAATTTTATAGAGTTAACAGTTACAATTAATAGTTAACATACTCATTGCTCTACTGGAACATTAATAGAATAGAATAGAAATTGAAATTGAAAACGTTTATTTAGCACTGTAAACACCAAGTACATAATACAGAAGCATACAAAGATTAATACATGCAGCACAAAACGTCCGGTGCGGTACAGTGCCAAATAGGGTACACCAGCTCAGCATAATGCTGAGGCAAGCCACAGCACTGATCAGCTGGCCCCTCAGAGACTGCACGGACGAAGAAAGCAACAGTGTGTGCGTGTTGTGTTGTATGCATATACTTTATTGCTTAAAACTTAATATAACATTAATTATAGGCAGAGGGACCGAACACATCTGCCATAACTAAGGTAGAATTTACAATGAATTATTTTGATCAAATACCGGTAACCGGTACTGATATTTGGCAAAAATATTTATTGTAGATTGTACCAAAATACTGGACTGGATTGAACCCGGAACTCCTTGACCAGAAACTCTTTCTCTGAAAAATAAAAACCTAACAGAACTTGTGTTAGTCACCGAAGCTTTTGCTAAATGTCCTCATTATTATTTGTTCATTTTCCAGACGTAGCCACGTGCCCAAACCACGGAGGTCTGTACATACTCAGACTGGGCGACCAGTGGTCGCTGCAAGGCATAAGAACTGGAGACACGACCGACCGCAGCTTCTGTATAGATAAAACTGTTCTGTACACCGCTCTGAGCGGTTATACGCGATGGGTTACTGACAAAATTAATGAAAATAAAGCTGTTTAGGTTTTCAACTGTTCAATAAATTAGTTGCTCTCCCAATGTTCTCAATCGATGTGCGTAGACTGCGCCTACGCATTTCCTACCTTGACAAATACAAAATACAAATACACTTTATTGCACACCCGGGACAAAAACAAAACATGTTGTATGTTTTGTTAATAAAGAGAGGTACAATATAATGTGCAGAAGGCATCGCTTTAAGCGATATCTTCCAGGCAACCTTCAGGTGATGGAAAAATCATAAGATACATAATATACGGGTGCAAAAGGCGTATGAAATAGATACTACCTTCAAATAAATAAATATCAATAATAAAAAATAATAATTAAAAAAAAATGCAAACTTTTGCAAGCTGCAAAGCAGTAGTAATAATATTACATTCAGTTTGCAAAGGCAAACAGACCTCCATAGACTTGAACCCGTACGCGAGTTAATCGCAAAACCCCCACGTGCTTTATGCCTGAACTGTTGAGCTTGGGAACTTCCAGGTTGTTTTTTATTTTTAATTACGACTAAGCCCGCGTTTGTCCTCAATCTCCCCTGGTGGTAAGTCTCAATGAGGTCGAGCACACGAGCTTAGAAAGTACTGGCTCTTCTATAAACACTGCCGGAACACATCAACGTCGAAGATACCTTTAGTTGGCGACAGATTTTACATTATCGCTAGCTGGGCGGACCCTGAATGGGTCCTATCACCAGCAAGGTTACTTGTTAGACACGTTTATCCAGTGGTGGTAGGGATATTCCCCATACTCTGAGTATTACTTACTATTCTGGTCTGCGCTGAACCTAATCCTAATAACTAATTTGTAACATTAATAAAGATGGTTGATCTAAATCGAAGCATGAGGACTCTAAGGGTCTCTACAACTGTTTAATAATTCACTAGAGTGTAGGTAGATAGAGAACACTAGTACAATTTCAATTACACCCAGATGAACTTGTGTAAACGGAAACATCCTTTATCTTAATAGCTACTATTACTAATGGTAGGGCGATGTATGAGAGTATATACGGGATGTTGGGAAACACTATGGAAATAAAAATTGGGTGAAATTTTCCATGAACAAATTATTATTATTATTGGATTAGCAGGCAGGCAGCTAATGCTGGTTAGCCTGTTTCTTCACATTTCGTAAGTGGCTGTCTAATCTGTTCTTAAACTGGTTATATATATATATATATATATATATATATATATATATATATATATATATATATATATATATAACGGGTTTGTCCTCTTCTTTATGTCATGGAGTGGAAGCATCTATTGATGCAGCCAATTGTATAGGTCCTGAGGCACCCTTCGCTTCAGTCTGCGTCTGCCCCATCTTTGTTGCATCAGTGTAGTTACCAATGCATTTGAATGCGAACTATAACTTATCCCTTTGGAAATAACAATTCCGGTTTCCAAATTGACAGTCGATTATGCCAGATCATGTAGTTTAACAAAACCTATTTTTCCATCGGTCGTTTAATTATGTCAACACCATTACCTATGTAACTTCAAAACTTTTGCGGTAAGGTATCATTTCATAATTTTTTTTCAGCCATAAATATTCATGGCTATTTTCACCCGTTAACGGATGCTTTTTCCGTTACACACTGTATGCGAGATATATTAATTTCCTCGCTTGGTGTGTCCTAACCTATGAGACGCCGAATGGAATATTGTGGCCATCTTGTGTTTCGACATGTATTGTATTACAATTGTAATAGTTGTAGCATACCATTATAGAACGTCGTCCAGTGGCCCTTCATTCCAAAGTTCTAAACTGTTTTTTTTTAAATTTGTTTTATTGGAAAACCAATAACAGTTAAAGTAAAATATAAACCAAACTAAACAATAGAAGGCCAATTTCTTTGCTAAAAGTAATTTATGACTCAGAAACTCAAGCAAGAAATGTAAAGTAAAATATCCTTTATTGCATAAAACTTACTATAAAGTACATAATAGTTTTTTATGTACCTGACACGTAATTACAGCCATTATAAAATGAATTTTTAGTTTTGATTCGAGTGTAGTGAGTATCAACGACCACGAAATATGTACGACCTATACCTACGACTATTTTTCTACGACCATGAAATACCTAAATAATTGAAAATGTAAACTATTGTGAAGCTACAGCTCATCAAAACTCCGTCGACAACAGTGCGTGGTCCAAGTTGTCTTCTCGTGTCGTAGGCAATAATTTTTAAAATTATTATTTTTAAATTTACGTGACAATTTTTTTTCATAAACTATTATACTAACTTTGTATCAAATTTCATGAAACTATTAATAAATTTACTTTGTACTTCATTTAATGGACAGTATCGTAATAATTATAATAATAATAAATTATTTATTTCAGGTAAATACCCATACAAAAGTAATAATAACAAATGAATCAATGAAACAATGAAGGTCATAATCTATTATACTTAGACTAAATAAAATTAAAACAAATGTAAAAACAATACAATAACAACAATAAAAAATGTAATGTATACAACAATAATGTATACAATAGTAATGTATACAACAATACAACAATAATAAATGTAATGTAGGTACGCAGTGTCGTAATGAATATTACGACACCGCGATGTTCATTACGTAACGACCCTTAGGAAAGAAGTAGTTCGTGTTGCTGTTTGTGGTTTCACATTGAACAAATTACTAAATGGGGGTAGAAAAAATATGATACCATATGGCGGTCTTTATTTTCAGAGCCACTTCACGTTGCATGCCGTTTTAAATTCCTTGCTATAAAGAAAATGGCAAGATAGATAGACAGATACAACCTTTATTTGATGTTACAATGAAAGCTTACAACACAAACATTATGTATGTGTTTAACAATACAATGTCGACAACAACAAAAAGACGCTGACTCAGCATTTGTTGCTGCGGGCGCACGATGGCGTACGCAGCAAGCGTCGATTTGGAATGACAGGTCACCGGATGCCGGACTATTTGCCTTATCTGTACAAATAGCACAGTGGTTCCTCCGTGGCAGTTTGGCAGCTCTACCAATGTGGTCCATATAACGTAGGATCAGCAGATATGGTCGTTCGGTTTCACATTAACACGGAGCTGGTATTTGGCAGCGTCTGTAACGAGACAAGTATTGCTGCAATTTACACAGAATACCCTCAATGGCTTAGGATTTGCTGTGTATTGGAGACGACAGTTAAGCACTATTTGTTTTTATTAAAGTAAAGTAAAAGTAAAATACACTTTAGTGCACAAATATAAATCAACAAACAAAAGATAGAAAAGGAAACAGTGAAGTACAATTTTGGCGGCCTTATCGCTAAGAGCGATCTCTTCCAGGCAACCTTTACAACAAACTAACAAATAAGCTATGATCGGAGTAGGTAGGGCTGTTTTTGGTACTTGCCACATACGGTCATAATATGGATAAGTATGCCCAATAATCTCGGGATTTCCGGGATTGAATAAATATATTATTTAGATTTTTAACGTTATATTTGTTTTGATACACATTTAAGATTGGTGGCGAAATATTTTTTTTTAAGATTCATGTCGCTAGTGTACCTATGGTAGTGTTTTAACTTCTTCGTAAGTTCACAATTTTTTAAAAATCGTAATCCGCCGAGTAAGGGCGAGGTTTATAAAAGTAATTTACAACATTTGCTCGATAACTTAAAACGGGATCCCGAAATCATATCCATATTAATATAACCTTTGAGGACATTGACCCGAAAGAGCTCTACCTACTCCGATCAGTGCAAATAAGGAAACTATTAAATAAGAGAGCAGACTAGCATACGGGCCACCTGATGGTAAGTGGTCACCGTCCATAGACATCTCACCTCACTGTATTAATATTAGAGGGTTTTCATGCGCTGCTAACCTTGAGGACTAAGATGGCTTGCCTCATGTGCCGGTAATTACGCTGTCTCTCTTACCCTTCAAACCGAAACACAGAAAGGCAAGCGTTTCTGTTTTGCGGCAGAAATAGATAAGAGGGTGGTATCAAGACTATGAAGTGTCAAGTCGACGGTGGGATTTTTCCCTTCATAAAGAAGCTATAACTTATGCCGATTACAGATGATGAATTTAAAAAAAATTCTGCTCAGCGTATCATAAATACCTATACCTTTTTATTAAACCTTACTTCCGGTCTATGTGTATGTCCATAATCAGTGTTTAGTGAATTAATACTACGACTACTATTACTTACTATTAATACTACTACTACTAGTCAACTGTTTAATACTACGACTACTATTACTTACTATTAATACTACTACTACTAGTCAACTGTTTAATTTAATTGGAAATATGTGTATGTCAAACGACGGAGCATAGTGATACCAACTCATTTAAACTGTATACTTACTTATTATTACCTATGTTCACGAGTAAATGATTGATTGATTGATCGTATTTATGATACGCTGTATATATAAAAAGATGTATTGATTGCAGATCATCATCAGCCTATTAATGTAACCAGTGTTGGGGCACAGGCCTTCCCTTGCACAAGAGGGTACGGCCCATGATCCACCGAGCGGGCCCAGTGCTGTATGGTGGATTTCACACGCCTTCGAAAACTTTTAATTTCCTTAGACATGCAGGTTTCCTCACGATGTTTTCCTTTACCATTAGAGCAGTCGGTCAATGTACGTAAATCTTCAGAAAAACTGAAAAACTCATTGGTACATGGCATTGCATGGTTTCTAACTCAGACCTCCCGTATGGGAGTCCGGCGTCCTAGCCACTAGGCCACCGACGCTCTGATTGCAGACAGTGAATGTAAAGACACGGCGCACCATACTTATTATAAATCCGGCGTATCATATCGTGAAATAATTACATAAATACTTCTTTTAATTACACAAACTTTTTATTTTCTTTTATTTTTCTTTTTTTACTAAGTTTTTTTAACGTTTTTTTTGCGAAATTGTGAAAAGTTGGAAAAAGGTTAAGCCCTCGCCCCGGGCGGCAGAAAACTACGCTACGCTTTGACGATGATGGATGATTGATGCTGAATACGCTTACGAAAAAAACACAGCACAAAAAAGCGCATCAATTCATTCAATATATAATACAATATTCATTTGTATGTTAATGCGGTGCCTCGGCTTCGTCGCCGTAATGCGTGTTGCATAATAAATTGGTCCCTGTTGCAGTGGTAAGTGGTACCATTTGTCTATACTTCTCTCTTCGTTCTCGCTCAATTAGTTTTACTTCTCACTAAATTCTTGCTTTGACTTGTTTTAACAAAAATGAAAATGAAGAAATGAAAATCGCCAGATAAGTAGACGATTTGTCTGACGGTAAGTGGTCACCGTTGTTTATAAAGGCCAGCAATATATAGGTACTAGAAACTTCGCTACAATTTGAAAATGGTTGCCTCTTAAATAAATAAACACTATCGTAACATAACAGTATAAAAATAATCCTTCGACGCTTATAACCGATGAAGAATATTCTTCATTTATATTCTTCTTTAATTTAAACGGTAAATAATTACTTTGTCTGCAGACTTCATAAAAGGTTTCTACAGCCAACTAAGTTAGGGTTGAGATTTTGTTAAACGTTCATGCTGTCATGGCGTGTTCGGTTTAGTTTATTATTTAAAAACGGTTTACAGTGGTCTTTTTTTCGTAAAACTAGTGTATTTTAGCTTTTACGTTATATAAGACAGTGAAATGGGAGTGAAAAACATTCCTGATGCATACGACTCTATGAGATTATGGATCTCGACGATGGTAAACAATTTTTTTGAAAACAGACGAAAAAGTGTTCGTGAGATTTTCATGATTCTAACACGGTCATTGGCCAAATTGCAGCGTGTACACTAGCAGAGACCATAAATAAAGAAAAAAAAGTTACGGTTCACATTATGTAAACAATAGTGGAGACCTATAGTTACTTTGCTACTTCGAACTCAGCCCGGTGGCAAAGGCAGTCTGATTGTAAGATCATTCTAACTAACAGTGTAACTAAATTGCACGGACGTAGGCCAATAGTGCAGTCCGTGTCGAAAAATAACTCCGGTGAACTTGAGTACCTAGATGAACTGTCAACGTGGGGAAAATGAACTTATACCCCCGCCGGCCGTGTAAATCCAATACACTGTATGTTAAGATACAGTGTTTTGATTTAACAACGCTAATTTGAATTCTAATTATCGGTTTAGTACCTTGGTATTGTAACTTTCGAGCTCTGTGATTATGATACAGAGATAAGATACAGACAATACAGTGTATTTTTAACAATTACAAGGGTCTAAAATGTATATTTACGCGATTATTTCAAAATCGATGTTTCCAAGTTACAGTGTATTGGATTTTCACGGCGGCGCCTGTAGAGTCACTATCTAACCCCCAGTGAAGTATAAGAATAAATGAGGCATTCAGTAAATGCTTATTTCCCCTCTTCGTTTTACGATACCCACGGAACGAAACGAGGCCTTATTCGCAACAGGGAACCCCACGGCGAGTAATAAGTGAGTTTATCAAAGTATCTAGCACAAAGTCAGATCCCATAGTACCACTTACACCAGATGCATTCAAGATTGGCATTTTATTATGTCAGATTATAGAAGAAATAATGACGGTTTCTATTTGCATAGCAAAAGACGTTTGATTTATCTATTTACCAAAGCTGTATTTACCTACCTATGATCAGGCGTATATTGACGTAGTAATTTAATACTGTGTGGAAAAATACCTCTTACGCGTAGGAAAAACCCGATTAGAACCTCTCAAAGGTAAAAAGGCGATTGATCTTAATAAAAAAAAGGATAATAACACCAACTATTCATGTATGTTTTAAATTAAATGATTCATAATAAATACCGGGAACTTTTGTGGTTTTTATTTTCATTTATTGTTTAATACAAATGAACATATTTTTTTAAAATGTATTTGGCACATCTACAGATTATACATTTAGGATTCAACATCATCAGCCTATTAATGTCACCACTGTTAGGACACAGGCCTCCCATTACACAAGTGGTACGGGCCATGATCCACCGAGCGGGCCCAGTGCTGTGCGGTGGATTTAACATACTTTCGGAAACTTTTTAATTTCCTCAGTCATGCAGGTTTCCTCACGATGTTTTCCTTCACCGTTAGAGCAGTCGTTAAATGTACGTAAGTCTTCGAAAAATACGAAAAACTCATTGGTACATGGCACTGCACGGTTTCGAACCCGGACCTCCCGCATGGGAGTCCATTGCTCTAGCCACTAGGCCACCGACGCCCTAATAAGCTCTAATAATAATAAGTAGTAACTATTAGGAATCTGTGTCAAATGTTCAATAGCAAAGAATTTAAAAGAAGTTTTATATGGAAACCTCGTCCGCCAGTTGGCGCATGCGATGTGAGCATTTTTACATACATTAGTCGGGTATGAAATGTCAAATGGAACTGTATGTGCACTTGCATAAACCCTTTGGCTCGCTGTCAGTGCTCACATAATCATTATAGAGGAGAGGGCGCACTAGTCCGATTTCTGTGTTCAATAGCCTACTACTTGCCCTTTTGTAGTCACACTGGCACTGGCACTTACTCGGCAAATGACAAAGGACAAAGAATGAATATGTGAGGCGAGTCACGCAAATCTACTTGGTACTAACTTATTAATATACTTAGGTACTTACTTAATATTCTAGAGATACCCCCCCTTTATAACCCCATATTTTATTGTATATGGAGAGCACACGAGCAAACTGGCCACATGATGGTAAGTGGTCACCGTTGCCCATCTTATCTTATGATAGGGGGCCGGGAATAACCCAGCGGCACTTCGACCCTTGATGATCTTTTGTGCCTACCCCATTTTTCACACTAGTCATCTCAGTGTGCAGGTTTCCTCACGATGTTTTCCTTCACGTTAGAGTAGTCGGTAAATGTACGTAAGTCTTTGAAAAATACGAAAAACTCATTGGTACATTGCACTGGTTGCTGGCATGGTTTCGAACCCGGATCTCCCGCATGGGAATCCACCGTGGTCCATAGATGACTGCCAAATATCTTCGCTTCGGCGTTGATGTGTTTATAGAAGAGCCAGTACTTACTAAGCCCGTGTGTTTTATCTCCGGCGTGATCGTCACTTACCACCAGGTGAGATTGACGTCAAAGCACATCAAATTGCGGCAGTAGGATAGAAGGATCGGTATCCTGACATAAAATATGGCGGCAGTGATGCCTTGTGCATATAAATCGGAGAAAACGTCATACGACTTCATTTAGCTATGGATAGAGACAATAGGTTGGGTAAAAGCAGACGAGCGATTGATGACAGGCTGAGTTAATTATTACATATTGGTAATGTATATAAGGGACACGGGGTCGCCCTAGTGCGGGATTCAACAAAAAAAAGTTAGTATTTCGGTTTAGTATTGCGATTTTGTTGTCGTTTTTGCGACTGGAGTAACTTTGAACGTTGAAGTGAAACAGTGAACATTCATAATGAAATGAAATGAAAATAAAATGAAATATTTATTTTCCAGAAGCATTATAGATACAATAAATGGTCAGTGATGTCTTCTAATACATTACATTAATTGTAGCTTGAGAGTATAACATTGAGAACTTAGTTGGAGTGGGTGGAGGGAGAGATTTCGCTGGCTCTCGTTCACCCAGCTTCCCAGCGTTTGTCGTTAATAACTTTTAATTGGAATGGCTCACAAAATTAAAATTTTAATATGTTGATGCACATAATGTGCACTAAATGCTGAGTATACTCTTATTGCCCAACTCGTCGTTGGGAAGCTGACGAAACGCACTCCTTACCCTTCAAACCGAGAAACAGCGAATGCAAGCATTGCTGCTTTGAGGCAACTATTTTACGTAGTAGTTAAAATCTATTCTGTGAACACTTGGACTAATCGATCTATGGATATATTTCTATAGGTTTTTCATGGTTTTTTTTAAATCAAATTTGCTAGAAATTCAAAACAAAAATGCTAATATTATTTCTCAGTGGAATTAAATACTCTTTACGCTGAATTTTTGTTCATATTTATTATTTATTAATCCGATACATTACATAAGTAAGAAAATTGACAAAATAACATGTAATTATTGTTATTACAGCATTAATTAAAAAAGTGTTTCGTCATTTCATCTCACTATTTAGTTATTAATTACTAACATAGGATAAGTTACATTTTACTAACAAATTGGACCATTGTTGTCTTAAATAAAGATTTATTTATTTATTTGATACAGTTTACTGGCTGTTTTCCTATTCAACAAACGCTCTAAGAGCAAATACAAGTTTACAGAAATGCGATTAAAAATCGCGCGTCTGCTTCACCCAAAGCGAACCGCAACAAAACAATCGGCCTCTTATTACGACGCGATCGGTTTTTAAATATTTATCGAGATTTTCCTCGTCATGTTAGTTCTCAATCACGTTCGTAGCCAGTCGCTCGTACCGTGTGAAACGCAAACAATTTTGTATAAAAATCGCTGGTGTACTTAACACCTCCAATGTCGAAGAATTTACGAAAGTATGTAACTAAGTCTAGTTTTAGCTTTTAACGAATTAAGTGAAGAGTTAGTAGCGTGGACTAATAATACTCCTCCAGTGTGATCTTTAGAAAGATATTTGATGAAAGTATCAATGAAGAAGTTGGCCCTGAATAACTGAGTTTTGAAGAAGTTAATATTGAAAAAGTGAGTGAAGAACTGAGTAGTGATTAAGGAAAAATTAAAGAAGAGAGTCGCATAGAAGTGAGCCTAAAAGAAGTAAGTCTTACAGAAGTAATAATTGAAGAAGTGAATCTAGAAGAAGTGGATCTTGGACAATGGTGTGACAAAAATGTGGTGGCGTGTCCTGACCTTCTGTGTGTTAGTCTGCGTGATACTTTTCATCGTCTTAAGCGCCATTCACGGTCGTCCAGCCATTCATCTGTTCTTTCATCGTTGCTGCGAAGAAGATATTGAAAACGATCAAGTTATTTTCGAGAATTTCGGGAACAACTTCCTCAGGGAGCGATTAGTAGGCGATGATAACATCTTTGTCGCTGATAATGATAGTTTTGTATCAAGTGATGAGGTAGAAGAAGTTATATCACTTATGAGAGAGAAGTTAAATGTTCACGATCCAAAATCGAGGATAAGTCTGTCATTTATACCAGTATTACCAGTGATCGGTGAAAGAAATTCCGTTGAAAGCGGAGATGTAACTACTGAAAGGATTGAAGAGAAAGGAAATGAAGGAGAAGTGAAAGAAATAAATGATTTCACTGGAAGTAAAGAAGTGGAAGCAAAGGTTGAAGTTGAAGTAAACTCTACAGTGAGTAAAAGTGATAAATCTAATAGTGAAAAAGTGACTACAGAAACGATTGATCTATCTGCTCTAGTGGATGAAATAAGTGATTTAGAAGAAGCTATTGCAATTGAAAGTGGTTCTTCAAATAAGGATGTTTTAAGCGAATTGGATTCTGATGAAAGTATAGAAGTGACTACAAAGAGAAATAAAGGAAAAGAGATGATACACTTTAAAGATAGTGATATAATCAAGTGATATACTTATCAACGGTTAAGTCATAAACTCAATCGTGAATGCGAAATAATCTATTTATCATAAAAAGTGATAAATTATAAAATGACTTTCAAAATAATAGAAGAGAGGACAGAGCATGAAGTGTAAATTAAAGGAACTGGCGAAAAACATTTTTTTAAACGGATCTTCTGCTTGTATGTGGTTAAGGGCAATCCTATTGTCACAGATGTTCAGGCCACCCGTACGCCTCTGACACAACCTAACGACTGCTGTCGATCGATAGCAGCCGGCTCTCCGACACTAGGAGGTGTTCAGATGGAAATGTGGCACTAGCGGCCACCCATCCTGGTTCTGACCGCGGCTAACGTTGCAAAACCTGCACGATCACTTTCGGACCAGCTTGCAACTAGACTTCGAGTTCACTTTTAGACTGATGTTCAATTAGTTATTTATTGCCAAAGGTAAAATGTAAATAGACTAATGCCTAGATTTATTGTAATATTAAAATTAAAGATGTTTTAATGTTAGTGTGTGATTGTTTTAATGTGATGAATCCTCCAAGAAATAACATTAAACTTGCAAATCTGTGCCCCTTAAAAATAAAGTTTCAAATATTTAAAGACGTTGTTCATACTTTTTTTCCATGGATCTATAAGAATATTATGGACCGCTCACTTATCATCATCAATATGATAAAGTGTAAGATAAAAAAATCGATATTTTAATGGTATGTTTTTATTTTCTTTTACCATGTGTATACAGTGTTGCCATACTCGCGTCGTCGCGTCGAGTCTCATTTGCATCAATTTGAATTCCATCGAGGGTTTTATTTGTATGGAGATTCATATACATTTCGTCGCTGTATGGAAATTTTATTGGTTTATGAAAAATTCCAATCTTGTGTGTTTTAAATTAAACGAGGAAATTGGACCGCTGTCACTTACTTACATAACTTATCTTATGATAGGGTTTACCCCAGCGGCACTTCGACCCTTGAGAACCTTTTGTGTCTACCCCATTTTACATACTGGTCATCTCAGTGTGCAGGTTTCCTCACGATGTTTTCCTTCACCGTTAGAACAGTCGGTAAATGTACGTAAGTCTTCAAAAAACACGAAAAACTCATTGGTACATGGCACTGCACGGTTTCGAACCCGGACCTCTCGCATGGGAGTCCAGTGTCCTCGCCACTGTGCCACCGATGCTCGTATTTACTTACATAACTTAACGCTATATCCCTTGTGGGGTAGGGGGTAGGCAGAGAGAATGGAGCGCTACGAATCTCTGCCTCAGTATGCCTCTCTTGCTTCCTCTATGGTCATTATTCGTTTTACGCATGCTCGCCGACGGGGTCGTCTGCTCTGTATATTATCTCGCATCGTCACGTCGAGTCTCATTTGCGTCAATTTGTATTCCATCGAGGGTTTTATTTGTATGGAGATTCCTTTTACAAGTACATGTACGGTATAGAGTGCCAACTGTTTTACTTATTATTTTCACACATATGGGTGTAACAAAATATATCGTCTAACAGGTGCGGGAAGACCACGTGCCGCACTCATGTACCTATCCATAACACTCGCCTTCCGCTCATGTTGTAGAATAACACTTGTTGAGACAATTTGGTCGTTCCTGCACTATTTAGACTGTCTAAGTACTTCATGAGGGCGAAACACAAAATCATATCAGCGTATTTTTGTTTGGCCGATGCACATTTGAGCGACAGTAGCGAAATTCATGATTTTTGGACCCCCCCATCCTCGTCTCTTTGTCACAGATGGTCATCACATTTGTGTGACCCCTCCTCTGGTGTGACGTCATATATTTTGCAATTTTTAATTAGAAATTATTAAATTAAAACAGGACTTCCAAAATTATTTATACATATATTCTATTTAAAATCTTTTTTTAACAATAAATCAAACATTTTAGAAAAATTACTAAACATACATTTATATCCACTGATCGGAGTAGGTAGGGCTCTTTCGGGTCAATATCCTCAAAGGTTATATTAATATGGATATGTTTTCGGGATCCCGTTTTAAGTTATCGAGCAAATGTTGTAAATTACTTTTATAAACCTCGCCCTTACTCGGCGAATATTTCGCCACCAATCTTAAATGTGTATCAAAACAAATATAACGTTAAAAATCTAAATAATATATTTATTCAATCCCGGAAATCCCGGGATTATTGGGCATTCTTATCCATATTATGACCGTATGTGGCAAGTACCAAAAACAGACCTACTTACTCCGATCATAGATTATAACATACAAAGGAGACAAAATTTAATCATCTCGTGTCCATGGACTTTGAACACATTCCTTTATATTATTTATGACTTCTTCTTTTAGATTTACGCACGTGACGTCACGAAGCTTATGACTCGTCCCCCCCTTGTCACACGATGTCACACTTTGTTGACCCCCTCCGTCCCTCTTAACGTGTGACGTTATTTATAGATAATATAGATATTATAGATCGTATGATCGAAAGTTTGTTTGGCCGAAATATGAAATAGCAACAGTACGTTTGAACGACAAACATTATAGCGAAATTACATAAGTAATCAAGAGAAAAAAAATGATTTATTCAGTAACAAAAAGGTACAAACATTTTTTTCTAATTGTGGAGGCCCTCTTTTAAGTGTGACAACACCTGTGTCAGAGGGCCACGCTCCATACCTCTTTATAAAAGAAATAGATTTATAGTAATGTAAGGAGAAAAGTGACGTCATCAGTGCGGGGCCTCACCGCCCCAGCACCCGATTTATTATAAAAGGCGTGGCGGCGACAGTCTCAGACGCTTTTTGCCGGCGCTGTTCGAGGCGAACACATCGTGATCTTGGTGATTTGTTCTAATTATTTGTGTGCTGAAGTTAAAGTTATTGTTTGTGTGAATTGTGCAGTTTGGTTGAGTTTAGTGTTATTTGTTGTTGTAAAAATTTAATTAAATTGTTTCTTTAGGTTAACCGGTGTTTATTTTTTTAAATCAAATCTACTTCTGATCCTTAGATCAGAAGTGGGATTCTAAGCCCTTAAGGCCCTTAATAAGTTTAGCCGTCCAGTTAAAATTAGCACAACAAACAGCCGAACTGCATAAATCGTCAATTTTTCCGTTTTAACGATTTTACTTGTTTGTTTACCTTTTGTGAGTTGCTTGTAACTATGCCCAAGCAACGGAGGTCTCGTAGCAAAACACGATCGTGGGGATAGGTCACGTAATCGCTCGCGTAGTAACACGCCGCCTGGGCGTCCGCGTCGCCGCGAAGCCGATAGCGTGTTGCAACAGACGATTAGGCGCAATATTGTCGCGATTAAGTGCCCTCGAGGATAGCCATGCAGGTTCGACTCGTAGTACGGTTAGCGACACTAATAATGTTGACCTACCCTCAGTACCGTTACGCGCAAACAATGTTGATCTACCCTCGGTAACGTTTCGATCGAATAGCGTTCCTAATGAGGTCATGCCGGGTTTATGTAGGCCCCACGTGGGTAGTGACGCGAACCGTCTTGAAAATATTCCAAACGAGTCGGGACGCGTCGAGAACCGGGCATGCCGCCGGGCGCGACACCAGACGCGCCACTGTGTCCCCCCATGCGCGGCCGCAGCTGAGCGCGCTGCCGGGCGCGCTGCCGGGTGCGCTGCCGGGCGCGCTGCTGAGCGCGCAGCTGAGCGCGCAGCTGAGCGCGCTGCCAGGTGCGCTGCTGGGCGCGCAGCCGGGTGTGCTACTGGGCGCGCCGCGGTGTTTGTCTGCGCTGTTGCCACCGCGGGCTGGCACGCCTCCGGGCGCTTCTTCGTGCATGTTGCTGCCGCCACCGCAGCCCGCTGCGCAGCTGATCTCGCCACCGTGCGCGCCGTCAAACGCGCTGCCGGGCGCGCTGCTGAGCGCGCTGCCGGGTGCGCTGCCGGGCGCGCTGCTGAGCGCGCAGCTGAGCGCGCTGCCGGGTGCGCAGCTGAGCGCGCTGCCAGGTGCGCTGCTGGGCGCGCAGCCGGGTGTGCTGCTGGGCGCGCGGCGCAGTGTTTGTCTGCGCTACTGCCATCGCGAGCTGGCACGCCTACGAGCGCGCTGCCGGGTGCGTTGCTGAGCGAGCAGCCGGGTGCGCCGCTGAGCGCGCTGCCGGGTGCGCTGCCGGGCGCGCTGCTGAGCGCGCAGCTGAGCGCTCTGCCGGGCGCGCTGCTGAGCGCGCAGCTGAGCGCTCTGCCGGGTGCGCTGCTGAGCGCGCTGACGGGTGCGCAGCTGAGCGCGCTGCCGGGCGCGCTGCTGAGCGCGCTGCCGGGTGCGCTGCCGGGCGCGCTGCTGAGCGCGCAGCTGAGCGCGCTGCCGGGTACGCTGCTGGGCGCGCAGCCGGGTGTGCTACTGGGCGCGCCGCAGTGTTTGTCTGCGCTACTGCCATCGCGAGCTGGCACGCCTACGAGCGCGCTGCCGGGTGCGTTGCTGAGCGCGCAGCCGGGCGCGCAGCTGAGCGCGCTGCCAGGTGCGCTGCTGGGCGCGCAGCCGGGTGTGCTACTGGGCGCGCCGCGGTGTTTGTCTGCGCTGTTGCCACCGCGGGCTGGCACGCCTCCGGGCGCTTCTTCGTGCATGTTGCTGCCGCCACCGCAGCCCGCTGCGCAGCTGATCTCGCCACCGTGCGCGCCGTCAAACGCGCTGCTGGGTGCGGCGCAGTGTTTGTCTGCGCTGCTGCCATCGCGAGCTGGCACGCCTACGGGCGCGCCGCCGGGTGCATGTCGCTGCCGCCACCGCAGCCCGCTGCGCCGCTGAACGCGTCACGTCATTGTGCGCGCCGTGAAACGCGCTGCTGAGCGCCTTGTTGTGCATGTGTGCGCCGTTGCCGCCACCACTGACTCCGGGTGCGCTGCGGGTCGCGCCGGCACGTCTGTGTGCGCCGCCCGCCTGGCGCCACGGTCGGTCAATCGATCGCGATAGTAGCGTGCGCGATGCGCGGGGCACGTGCCCGTGATGCGGGTGCGCTCCGCGTGCGGTACGGTTGCCATGGCAATAGAGCCGAATGCTACTGAACGAATTGTCGATGCAATTAAATCGATCAACAGTACGGTAAGGTCGAACCAATCTTATTACATCTCGAACTTTGACCCTAGTTTACATGACATTGACGCCTGGTGCGGGGAGCAAAGATTTTTAATAATTTGGAAACGAGCGATCGAAGCAGGAGTAATTTTAAACGCGAGTTTAAGCCATTGTGTCCAAAAAGGTTAGACAATGCTAATATCTTGTTCGAGGTTACGACTACCAATTCAGATAGTTACCACACTTACGCTGATTACGCTCGTCGCTCGCTGCTTCGTTTACGTATCGTTAAAGGGTTGCCACAAACGCGAATTTAATGCCAAATGATTTAGTCGAGTTCTTTTCTATTTACGTAAATACACCTTCCTGTCCACTCAAATAGAATACCTAGGACGATCAATTAGCATTGGTCAGGTACAGCCGAGCGTGCATAAAGGTTAAGGCTTGTAGAAGCACCAGCTCCTAAAAATGTCAGAGGTTCGTCAGTTACTAGGACTGGCTGGCTACTTTCGTAGGTACATCCCTAGTTTTGCCTGAAAAGTGGTACCATTCATTTGGGGTAGTAAACAGGAAAGCTTGATCCAGGTATGAGAGGCCCCTACAAGGTGATGAGGAGCTTACCCAGTGGGCGGTACGAGCTTAAACTACTGAGCGGGTCGTATGGGAAGACGACTCAGGCAGCGGCTCAGTTCATGGTGCCTTGGCGTGGAGAGTGGTGCCCAGAGACGTGCGCTGCTTTCTTTGAAAGTGGGTAGTCAGATTTTGTTTGTGAATTGCGTGAACAAAAAGGGGTGATGTATTTTTGTCACTATCACCCTCTCTTATCGTAGCTCCCACTTAAAATTTAAATTTAAAGGCCTAATAATAATTCTCTTTACATCATTAAATTTTATTTACTGTCCCCGTGGCAAAATACGTTACAACGCTATGTGATCGCTTGCAAATGAATCTGATGCAGTGTGCTTATGATACGGGTACGCGATTCAGCGATGCCTCTTCCCGTATAGCTAAGCAGAAAGACAGGCGATTCAGTGATGCCTCTGTCTAGTTACGTTCACGCATTATTATGTACGTAACTTTGGTGGATACAAACGAGGGTATGCGCGATGCGCCTGCCCGCGTGAGTGAGTAGACATGGCAAGCAATTCAGGGACGCCTCTGCCTCTGAGGATGTACATGTCTAATGTGGCATGTATGTCAGGATGCGTACGCTGGGATACTCTGGACACGCGATTCAGTGAGGCCTCTGTCTATGAGTTTTAGAGTGTGTTAGAGACGTCTCATTAGATGTGTGATGTATGATAGAAACGTGTGAATGCTTTAGTAACTTTATTTGAGTATGTCATGTGTGTGACAGGTTATGTACAAAAGGTGAAGCGAAAGTGTGAATGAGAGTGAAGTAAGGCTTTGCGACCGCATCTATACCAGCCTTACAATTCCAGATAACGTAGAGGAGCTCGGAGCTGGCCCATTGTCGGCCCAACACAGGGATGTAGACCCTGGCGCTGGCCCCTCGTCAGCTCCACGCAGCGACGCAGGACCCTCTACGCGCAACCAGAGTGGAGTCGCGGACGACTCATCGTCAGGGGAGGCCGTGTAAGGAGAAAAGTGACGTCATCAGTGCGGGGCCTCACCGCCCCAGCACCCGATTTATTATAAAAGGCGTGGCGGCGACAGTCTCGGACGCTTTTTGCCGGCGCTGTTCGAGGCGAACACATCGTGATCTTGGTGATTTGTTCTAATTATTTGTGTGCTGAAGTTAAAGTTATTGTTTGTGTGAATTGTGCAGTTTGGTTGAGTTTAGTGTTATTTGTTGTTGTAAAAATTTAATTAAATTGTTTCTTTAGGTTAACCGGTGTTTATTTTTTTAAATCAAATCTACTTCTGATCCTTAGAGTAATATTAATAATTTTATTTTATTTATTTAGAGAACCAACAGCTATTATTAAAACAAATTAACCATACTTAAGAATCTAAACATAAGCCAATTATAGGTTTTAAAGAAGCCTTACATATTTCAATATAAATGCGGTATTTTATTGTACATATTAATTGTGCATTATAAATTCCAAAAGTTGTTAGTGAGGAGACATAGGTGTCGTGCATGACATTGTGTTCCACGAGTATGTTATACGAGGGGTGAGTGTGTGTATATGTATGTGTGTGGGAGTGTGGGTGTTAGTGTGTGTGTGTGTGTGTGCGTGTGAGAGAGGGGGGAGGGAAGTGCATGTGTGTGTGAGGGTAGATAGATATGTAATATAATAAGTGTATACAATTATGAATACACATACATATAATAAATATATATAAATACGTATCATACTAAATACATAGTATAAGTACATAATAAACTGTACATAGATTATTTATATAACATAAATTAAATAAAATAAATTGTGACACAAACACTACAAGTATTAATTACCCATGTCAGGATAATTCTTACAAATTTTTCTAATAATTTTTATAAAGACCTGATGAGTTAACAAACTCTGTATAACGAACACGGCGGAGGGTAATTGTATTTACTCACATTATTACATGCATCTTACTCTACTTGAACATACTTTACAGGATACGAGTATACTGCTACACGGTACGGTACTGTTAAAATGAAACATGATAAATACATACATACCTGGTTAATACTTGCGGCTGTTGGTACTTGGTGAAACTTGTAGTACATGATTAGACTTAAATAATATACTGTGTACTAGAGATGCCACGAATATTCGGCTACTATTCGGTATTCGGCCTATTCGGCCACTTTTTTTGGTATTCGGTATTCGGCCGAATAGTGCGTACTATTCGGCCGAATACCGAATACCAAATCATGAAAAAAAACCACATATTACTCAAGATTATATGTATTCTATTACCAAATTACAATACTTTAGTAAGTAAAATTGATCAATGGTAGGTTGTGATGGATAATAACTCATAATATTCTCATATAGGCGATTTTTTATTAATTGGTGTCTTTTTGAACCTTTTAACGAACAAACAATTGAATAAGAACTATTCTCTGCACAATGTTAATGTTTTATGTATTATTATGATCTGACAAAGCGTGCCGTGACTTACTCGCAATTGAAACAAATACCCGCCCGTCGCTCCCGTATGCATCGTAATGAGACAGGTTGCGGCCTGTCTATTACGAGTTTACGCCCTCAGCAAGCATGTATTTTGTGACGAATATTCGGCCGCCGAATATTCGACGCTTCGGCCGACAGCGTTGTCGAATATTCGGTATTCGGCCAAATCACTATTCGTGGCAACTCTACTGTGTACGACCGGTTTCGTTTACACATCTTCAGGTATTTGTTTATATTATAAACAAATATGAAGATGAAGAAGAATGAAGATGTGTGAAGAAACCGGTCGTAATTAATAAAATACAGTAAAAACCTGTGAAACAGTATATTATTTAAGTCTAATCAACATACATACCTTCCTGTATTCTAATGTATAATTTAAAAATTAAGTGCCTTCCTTCGTTTCCTAATATTTTACTTCTGTTTATTAATATTACCGTTATTTATATGTTCCGGTAGTGTATCATTAGGGAGTGATCCCTGGCACTCAGGTGATGCCTGAACTTCATCCGCTGCGGCAACAGGCTGAGGCAGTCCCCTTTTTCCGGTGCTGCACACCACCTTCATCAAACTTAATTACTATTGTTTATTTATTATTATAATATATTTGTTTAATATTATTTTTATCTTCTGTACCTAATTGTTTGTATGTGTGCGCTATTGGACATACACTCTTTCTTTCTTTCTATAAACAATTTTTGTAAGCGTCGGTGGTCTAGTGGCTAGGACGCCGGACTCCCATGAGGGAGGTCCGAGTTCGAAACTATGCAATGTCGTGTACCAATGAGTTTTTCGGATTTTTTCGAAGATTTACCGATTGCTCTAACCATGAAGGAAAACATCGTGAGGAAACCTGCATGTCTGAGGAAATAAAAAGTTTTCGAAGGTGTGTGAAATCCACCAATCAGCACTGGGCTCGTTCAGTGGATCATGGCCCGTACCCGTTGGCCGTTTTTTCCATGGTTACCTGGCGACTGCCCTGTCTAAAGCCTGCCCTGTCTGTGTTACAAACGTAGTGGAAATTGTTTCATCATCAGCCTATTAATGTCCCCACTGTTAGGGCACAGGCCTCCCCTTGCACAAGGGGCGTGCAAGGGGAGGCCTGTGCCCTAACAGTGCGGACATTAATATGCTGATGATGAAACAATTTCCACTACGTTTGTAACACAGACAGGGCATGCTTTAGACAGGGCAGTCGCCAGGCGACCATGGAAAAAACCATAAAAAAAGATCCTGGTGTGATCACTCTGCCGCAAAGCAGCAATGCAAGCATTGATTTATATGCACCAGGCATCACTGCCGCCATATTTTTGTCAGGATATCGAGCCTTCAATTCTACTTTGATGTGCTTTAGCACTTTTTTTACGAGTGTTCCCGCCGTTTGACCTCAATCTCACCTGGTGGTAAATGACGATGAGGCCGAAGATGGAGCACACGGGCTTAGTAAGTACTGATAAACCAAACACTGCGAACACGTTAATGCCGAAGCGAAGATATTTGAGGATAGAATTTCTCAAAAACTGTAAAGTTCTGAAACTTCTTTTTATTTTACCTGTACAATAACCACTATTTTCATTACTTTAGTACTGTAGGTTAGATTAGATTTAGGTTAGATTTGTAGTAATACTTTACTACAAATCTAACCTGAAATCATGAAAATGGTGGATATGTTACTCTAAAAGGTATTTAGAGTCCCGTCTAGGTAGAGAACGTATGCATCAAGATTCCAGATGTAGTTAATGCATTTCCATTTTCACCGAGATTCATTTAATTATGTATGGCCTTACCATACGTACGTTTCCTCGGTAATATAATACAGCATTCCGTATTTTCTGCATAGTTAGTATTCATATGAAGTCTTGAACGAGGATCTTCCAGTCTAGTTTAATAATAGGTTGTTTATTTTACTGCTTTGTGATGTCATAATGAAGTATATACGGGGTATTGTGTTCGCAGGTTTTTTTCTTTTGATAACATAGTTACGAGTACACTTAGAGTGTCTGTTGCACAGTGGCTAGGACACCGCACTCCAATGTCAATGCGGGGAGGTCCGGGTTCGAAACTATGCAGTGCCATGTACCAATTTTTCGTATTTTTCGAACATTTACCGACTGCTCTAACGGTGAAGGAAAACATCGTGAGGAAACCTGCACACTGAGATGACCAGTGTGTAAAATGGGTAGGCACAAAAGATCCTCAAGGGTCGAAGTGCCGCTGGGCTTATTCCCGGTCTCCTATCATAAGATAAGATAGATTCGAAAGGAACAATTAATATGAAATACTATCAAATGTTTCCCTTCGGCCATTTGCGAAAAGTACCGATACGACAGCTTTGAAATATGAATTTTGGTCTATTTACGTGGCGACTAACCCGAGTAACTAGCTGGTGGTAGGACCCCGTCAGGGTCCGCCTGGCTGGTCACCCTCCTTCTATGTAAAATCGGTCGTCAAAATTTTCATAGTTGATATGGTGTTTTAGCAGTGTCTATAGAAGAGCCAGTACTTACTAAGCCCGTGTGCTCCATTTTCGACCTCATCATCACTTACCACCAGGTGAGATACCAAAGTAGGATTGAAGGCTCGATATCTTGATATAAAATATGGCGGCAGTGATGCCTGGTGCATATAAATATTGCTGCTTTGTGGCAGAGTGATCTGGATCTACCACCTTATTCCTTAATTCCAATATTAAATTCTAAATTTAATTACGCGACGGACTACCAAGTTAAATAAAACATTAACAGTGGCTTGAATAGCGATGGCTTGGGGTCCATCTTGAATCTCGAAGGATATTGAAGATTTATATCTTAAGGGCCCGCCCCATTAGTTCCGAATGGCAGATTTACTCTCCGTCTGTCACTGGTGACTGCTAAAACGTCGTAAAAGTATTCTAGTATTCAAAAAATCATTAAAAACAAATATTTTCTACTTCCATTTCATATTTTTTTTTAATCTACCACCGCTTCGTAAGGTGCTATTATAATAGACTTTAAATAAATAATAAATTGCATACTTATATACACTATACAGAGTATGTTAAAATGAAATAAAAAATGAAAAAGTTTATTTACTTATACAGGGCACACAAAAAAAGGACCTCCGACTTACAAACTAGGTCGAAAACCTGTATCTTGTAAGTCCGGATTCCGTCGCACTTTCTGTGCAAGCAAATTACAAATTATATTCTTAACCTAAAAGGAATGTGAAATAAAATAAAATATACAATACAAAGACAATTTGCTATTTACAATATTCAACTACCTAACCTTACCTATATTTCATAATTTGTTCAATACGAAACAATCAATAACACAATAGTATTTATTTTGTTAGTTATTAGTATTGTTTGATTTTGGCGCCAATCGGATCTGGCTCGGATGCTTTTTATTATTTTAAATCGGTATATGCTCGGCTTTACCTGTTTATATTTATGTAGGTATTTTAGTTTAACATTTCTCCCCCCACCCCCATTTTGTGTTGAAGACACAGATTGTATAGCTCTAATTTTATTTTTAGTTATTTTCGTATGTGTTATGTTTTTTACTTGTCAATTATAAATATATTTTATTTTGTAGCAAAGTCTCTATCACACATTTATAAATCACGTATGTTTATTTTCCTCCCTCTTTAACATTGGGGCAATCGGCCAAATCGGAGCGGCCAAAAGGCATGGAGCCGCGCCACCAACTACAGTATGAAAAAGAATGGAAAACTTTTGACATTTCCTAAAACTCTAACTTTCGCGAACGGCGCGCAACTTATGAAAAACGAATAAAATGGATATTTTACTGTGAATTGGACTGTGAAACACCAAGTGAACTCCATCCAAGATCGTTCCCAGCTCCTGCGATCTGAGTGAGTCCAGGAATTGTTGTATTTTATCTATTTTACACCCGTCATCACAGACGCAGGCTTGAACCAACAAAGGAGCTGACTGTAGAAGACTGGGCCAGCTCGTGCGACGCTACCCAGTCTGCCATTCAGAGAATAAGGGTTCTACTGGTAGCCCCGATGAGACTTGACTGTGTATACTTGATTATTTATTCTGTGACTGCGTAGAAATTGTCAGATACCAGTTCCCATTCCTCCAGAGGTTACAATTCACCGCTACCAGTCTCTCGATAAGCAAATCGTAGCGCCTGGGCAAAGCCATTATACCGTCGCCGTTAAACTTAAATTTATTGTTAATGTCACAATAAATCTAATGAGAGCATTGTTACTGCTTTCCGTTCGAACGACAGGAGTGTAATTAAATAATACCTAACACCAAAAATATAAACGTGAAAAAAGAGCCAAGTTCAGTAAAGGAACAAATGGGTATATTTTAGAATTGTAACTACAGAAAGAAAGAAATAACTTATTTCCAATAGCGCACACATACAAATAATTAGGTACAGAAGATAAAAATAAGTTAGAGCGGTCGGTAAATGTTCGTAAGTCTTCGAAAAATTCCGAAAAACTCATTGGTACATGGAATTGCATGGTTTCGAACCCGGTACGAATCCACTAGACCACCGACGCTTGCAAAAATTGTTTATAGAAAGAATTTATTTCCAGTAGCGCACACATACAAACAATTAGGTACAGAAGATAAAAACAATATTAAACAAATATATTATAAAAATAAATAAACAAAAGTAATTAAGTTTGATGAAGGTGGTGTGCAGCACCGGAAAAAGGGGACTGCCTCAGCCTGTTGCCGTAGTGCTTTTAGCACTGCAGCGCCGATTCTCAGGCATCACCTGTGTGCCAGGGATCACTCCCTAATGATACACTACCGGAACACAAACTAACTATAGTGAGACATTTTGAATATGTGTTTAATTACGGGTTACTCACTAATGAAAATCGGAAGTTCAAGGCCTTCGAAACAAGTCGAAACTAGTCGGAGGACTTCCAACTTTCATCTGTGGGTAATCCGTAATTAATCACATATTTAATATATCTCACTATAGTTTCAATTCGAGCGTCGGTGGCACAGTGGCTAGGTCACCGGACTTCCATGTGGCAGGTCCGGGTTCGAAACCATGCAGTGCCATGTACCAATGAGTTTTTCGTATTTTTCAAAGAATTACGTACATATTTACCGACTGCTCTAACGGTGAAGGAACATCGTGAGGAAACCTGCACACTGAGATGACCAGTGTGTACAATGGGGTAGGCACATAAGATCCTCAAGGGTCGATTTGCCGCTGGGTTATTCCCGGACCCCTATCATAAGATAGGATAGTTTCAATTCTGTCTGTCGCCTTCGCTGATAACAGAATTGGGATCTAAGTGGATGCCAAGTTCAATTAACCTTTACTTCAAACTTACAGAAATATAGGAAATGTATAAAAATAAGGAAAGCGACCGGCCGGTGTCCGTTCGGCCGTCCCACATACGCTCGTTTACTGTCCGATCCTCCCCCATTCTAGTAACGTGTCCGATAATGTTTGGCTCGTTCACCATCTTTTCAATCTCCCTATTCTTTCTTATCCTCCACCCTCCGTGTTCCTTCTTGACTTGTCCCAGAATCTTCCTCAATATCCTTCTCTCCGTGATCAGGAGCCTGTTTTCTTCCTTTAAAGTTAGTGTCCAAGTCTGGATACGAGACTTGGACAGAAATATATAACCTTGTTAAAATTGTTTTAAAAGAAAAATTACTGTTATCCTTGACTTGGCAGGTTTTCACATAAGAGTCATTCAAGAGAAGAGTAGAGTTCATGTGTCTAGTTTGAAAACTTACATTCTGTGTATTGAATGTGAATTATAGCATATCTCTTTGAAATGTTATTTGAAAACCAAAGCGGAAATTGATTCGACCCATTCCAATACTTTCTTCTTGCCGCCCATAGGAGACATCTCACTTCTATTATGTTATTAGAGGACTTTCGATGCGCTGCTAACCTTGATGGAGTGGCTCATGTGCCGGTAATTACGCTGGCTCTCTCACCCTTCAAACCAGAACACAGTAATGCAAGCATTGCTGCTTTGCGGCAGAAAAAGGCAGAATAATTTTCCATACCCCAATATGTATAATCCGAAGGGATCCTCGTTAGGCGGCCTCGCGGTACAGTAGGTCTTGTGCGGAACCATATCTATGATAAACTGAGGGCTGTGCTTGAATACCAATGGAACATGGGGCTGGGAGAAAACATACAGAGGATTTTGACGTGGTTTTAATACCATGCGAAATGACTTTTCTTAGACTGAATGACTCATTGCGAAATGACTTGATAGGTCAAGTAATTTCGCAATGAGTAGGTAGACCACTATGTACAATAAAATACCAACAGCGAACAGCTCTATATACAGTTTTATTTCTAAACTAAAATCTTGGTAGATCCAGAGAGCTTACTACTAAGAAAGCACCTCTTTATTTTTTACAAATTATTTGAGTTAAGTGGGTTTATATAAGTTTATTTTAATAAGTTTGCATTAAAAAGATGTATAATTTATATTGTCATGTGAAGTACTTTTTATATATTTTTTTTAATTGGGTATAATTATTGTTAAACAATATGTACTTATGATAATTACGATGTATGACTTGCCCTCAGAGTGTGCACGGGAGCGGGTCATTATGTCAGGAATGATGTGATAGCCCGCGACGTGCAGGTGGAAACCATTCAGGTGTTCGTGGAGAGGTTAGCGAGATCAATGTATGATCGCGCAGACAACGGTCCCCACGAACACCTGAGGAATATCGCCCCACTGCACGCGCGCCCTCCTGACGCACGGTACCCGCTCCTGCGCGAGTTAGTACGCCCGCAGTCGCCCCGTGGCGACAGAGTGGAGCGACGTGACGGCGCGCGGTGAGCGCAGCGTTCAGGCTCACCAATTTAGCTAACCTTAAGCCCGTTTAAATTTAACGGCACCAAACACCGGGGATGTTGTGACACCTCGAGCTTCTGTCCGGGCACGAGGTTCGCCTCCAGGCCCGCACCCACTCCCCCCAGCCAGGGTTCGAGTGGACGACCCGTTTGATTGACGATGTATGACTAGTACTAATTTGTTGCTCACTAATTTTATTTAGTTTAATATAACCTATGCTTAAGTTCCTACTGGTGTATGGACTATGAATACTTTGTCATCTTACCGCACAAATAAACTTATTCTTATTCTTACTAAATAAATTGAATTGTTAAACCCACAGAAATCGGATAAATATCACCCTCTTCTCTGCGTCGCGTCACCTTTTTCCGAACTTGGCGGACACACTACCGTGTGCCTATGTCTGGACGAGATTTAAAATGGAGTTAAAATTGTCTCTTCCTCTTGCCCTCAATAGTTATGCGCGGTCCATTCCCACGAAGAAGTTCCCCAAGCAATAAATAGGACGAAAACAGAAGTCGATTTGCATTCAATCAGTCGATATGCTGCGTCCTACATATTGTATTAGTTATCTATTTTTGGCGGATATATTGCAGTTTGTTTTGGTCGAGTGGCTTATAGAATACTAATAAATAAGAAAGAATATTGGTTGATTAGTGTAAGGGGGAGAGATGATATTATCTTTCTTCTTCTTTTAGCCGCATCTTCATTGTTGAGGTTTGCATGAATTAACCACATAGAACGACTTGCTAGGCAGATTTAATGGAGTGGTTTGTCATTGCCTACCCCATTTCACACACTGGTTATCTCAGAGCAGTCGGTAAATGTACGTAAGTCTTGCGAAAAAAACGAAAAACTCATTTGTACATGGCATTGCCTGGTTTCGAACTCGGACCTCCCGCAAGGGAGTCCAACGTCCAGCCACGATGCCACTAGCTCTCTATACAAAGGCGTACCTATATTATAATCCTGAAAGCGTATCTTCCTGTAGATATTTGAGGAAAGGATTTCCCAAAAACTTTCCTTCTTCATTCATCAATCAATAATCGATTGAGTGTGACATTGCTCGAATTCATTAGGTAGGCGCTTTTACAATTTTATTGAAAATGGTAATAGAGGCTTCAATTGCTCTGAGCGATAAGGCTGCCTTTGTACACTTATTCTATGTTTCCTTTCCTATGTAAATATCTTGTGCGCAATAAAGTATTAATCTATCTATCAATATTTAACTTGGTTAACTATATAAAGTGACTAACCAACGTATATATAGCCTAGTTGCGAGCACGGTCTGAAAGTGATCGTGCAGGTTAAGCAACGTTGGGCGCGGTCGGTATCAAGATGGATGACCGCAAAATTACATCTGAGCCCCTCCGTGCTTCGGAAAGCACGTTGAGTCGGTCACGGCTGTCCTCGTTCGACAGAAATCGTTAAGCCATGTCAGAGGAGCACGATAAACAAACAAACAACGTATATTTTAATAAATATTTGGAACATTTTACTTTCAAACGTTAAACGGTGCTACCCGCCAAAGCCTCTAAATTGAGATTTTAACAAAAAAAAAGATTATAGCAGCTGTAAAGGGACATTGTCAATTATGTGAATTAATAAATAATAAAGTTAATAATGATTAGACTTAAATAATATACTGTTTCACGGGTTTTTATTGTATTTTATTAATTACGACCGGTTTCGTTTACACATCTACAGGTCTAGAAGATGTGTAAACCTGAAGATGTGTAAACGAAACCTGTCATAATTAATAAAATACAATTAAAACCCGTGAAACAGTATATTATTTAAGTCTAATCATGTACCTACTACAAGTTTCACCAAGTACCAACAACCGCAAGTATTAACCAGTAAAGTTAATAAGTAAAGCACATACAAGTCGTGTATGAATTTAAGGTTAAATGTTGTTCAGTTGTTGGCAACATAAGTAATGGGTACTTAAACATTAATTAATTATTCATTAGAGGAATATCAGGCCTAGATATACCTTATCCCCGACTTTGAAGAGTTTATCCTCTAATCTACCTTGTAGGTGCTTTGCTTAGAATATAGAAAATGTAGGTAGGTGGTATCTAATCCCGCGTTTGACCTCAATCTCACCTGGTAGTAAGTGACGGTGAGGCCGAAAATGGAGCACACGGGCTTAGTAAGCACTGGCTCTTCTATAAACACTGCCGGAACACAAAATCGTCCTTTGAATCACTAGCCTCCGTGTAGATATCTATATTTTTATAAGTAAGTAATTACACCCCCACCCCCACCCCCATTCGACAGCCAACAATAACGGGGAACCCTCATATATCACACAGTCAGTTCATTTGTTTAATTGTCAATACGTCCGCGGGGCTTGCCGAAATAGCTGGCTGAGGCTAAGGGCTGTACGGCTACATGGAATATCGATATGGACAAAATATAAGTTACAGAGAGAATAGACACGGAGAAAAAGAGTAACAGATCTTTTCCGGTTGCAGCTGGTCTGCTTTTGCATTGGCTTTCTTTATTTTATAAATTGGCTAGTGAGGTCTAGAAAACAGAAGTCGACGTAGTCAAGTAACCAGAAGTGACAAGGAAGTAACTAAGAGAAGAAAACTACGCCCCGGTGAGTTGCACACTGATTACTTTAGAAACGAGGGTAATATATCGAGAAGTTATGTACTAAAACTAAGAGTAAAGATTTGGAGGAACGGGAAGGTCTATGGGGAAGGCTGGAGGATCATCCAGGAACCCTGGGTCCCGATTTTGTGTAGGAAACGCACTGGTGGTTAGCCGATCTGTTGAGGAGAGGAACCAACCACCCATGTGGCTCTCGGATCGGATAATGGCACCAGGGACGGCTCATATTTTTTTAAAATAAATTGGCTACGACAAACAGGCAGACGGGCCACCTGATGGTAAGTAGTCACCATCGCCTAGAGACACGTGCAGTACCAGGGGTATTGCATGTGTGTTGCCGGCCGTGGAGGGAGAGAACTTTTTAACGTTCTTTTTGAAGCATCCCATGTCGTAGCGCTGCGGGAACACGTCGGGTGGAAGAGAGTTCCACATTTTACAGGTGCGTGGCAGAAACGTTCATGTAAAACGTTCGTGAATTTTTAAACAGTTTTTATTTGATATACTTATTTTAGATTGACATGAGAATCAGTCCCACCAATGGGATAACCATGGCTAAGCAAAAGATTGAGAAACCATAGAGGCTCGCCACACCTTGTCACGGTCTCCACTTGTGGAATTCGCCATTGAAATTAAACCTCAGATTTTTCAAAAAGTTCACGTTAGATAATATCTTAAACAAACATGCCAGTAAAAAATATCATTTTTTTAAGAAACCGTAGAACTATTACTCTTACTTCCATAATCCCCGAGGGGGTAGACAGGAACCACCTTCATCACAGGTAGTCCCCACTTTTCGTCGCAAGATTTGGTGGACAAAAACAGCTTATGTATATCGATATCGATCGATATACAGTTTATTGTCATCTCTATTCCGCTTTAGCACAATGTGTTAATTAATAATAGATTCGAGTCAATTAATTACTGTAACCAGGAAATGTTTCAAACAATTACTTAGAGCTCTGGCTATTGTATGGGTGTTCGGGCATTATAATTTACCAATAAGAGGGTATACTACAATATCCGCGACATGCGGGCGTGCGAGTGGTGGGAGACTCTCGGTCGGCTGCCATCTTGTCTCGACCACACGAAATCAACGGCGGACAATTAAAAATTCGGTTTATGTGGTTTTTCTCAATATTTCTGGACAATTTCCTTCGAATTATGTGCTATTATATGTGAACAATGTTTGTGTAACAAATTGGCTAGCCAAAACTTTGTGATTAGTGTGCACTGTTGGACACTACGTGGACTAGCTCCTTTCCATGAGACGCAGCTCAAATCCAGTCAAGGTGAGTGGTATACTCCTTAGGGGTCTATTGTAATGCCTGGAAACGCTTAACAGTAGAACCAGACCAGCTCCATCCACTGTCTATCGAAGTGTATTAAACATACTTAGTCCTCCGAGCGCGAATTGGTTTTTCGTCAGAAGTTAGGTCGTTTGTAGGTCATCTGTAGAAGTTTCTGGGTTTTAAACAATTTATTGGGTTAGTTACAATGTATTTCAATCGGTGTTAAATAGTACATACATAACGGTAGATTTAGTAATTTTCATCGGTTTTTGAGGTTATCGGTTCAAATTATTTTTCGGTAAGGTATCGGTTATAACGGTTATTCGGTAAAATTAACTGTTTTGCAGTTTAAATGTAAGTTGAAAATACACTATGTATGGTTTAACACTACTATGGAAATGATAGAAAGTAAAACGCACGATGCAAAGGTTATTTCGGCTCGGTTACAGAAATTAGAAGCAAAATACCAGTTGTTGGTTGATGAATACGAGGGTATTTTAAAAGAGATTACGGAACAAGAGGTTATTTCTAAATATGACCGAGATTTCAAACAAGCTAAGCAATCATACAATCAACTAGATTCGGTATCGGTGGCTTACCCTAATGCTTGCTTATCGTATGATTAGTGGCCAACCTATTTGTCAGAGTTGTTCAGGCCACCCGTAGGCCTCTGACATGGCTTAACGACTGCTGTTGAACGACAACAACCGGGACCGACTACTTAACGTGCTTTCCGAGGCACGGAGGAGCTCAGATGTAATATGCCACTAGCGGTCACCCATCCAGGTACCGACCGCGCCAATGTCGCTTAACCTGCACGATCACTTTCGGACCGAGCTCGCAACTAGGCTACGAACTCCTCAACTACCTTACCCTCAACTACCTTACTCCTCAACTACTTACCCTAATATAGACGGCATACACAAACCTACCCAGAGTACATGTTTGTCGCGGCTAGGTTTATCGGTTTTTGACGGTGATGTATTTTCATGGTCCAGTTTGCCTCTTTATCATTTAAGTACTCATTTATTTTATAATAACCCTTTTTACATAAAGTCCGTCTTATATGGGTCTTACATTTTTTTTCTGTAATATTTATTACAGTATCAGGTATCTTATTATAAAATCGTACACAGTGACCCATAAATGATGTGTTTACTTTACTAAGTCTAAAGCGTGGGACTGCAAGTTTGTTTTTGTTTCTGGTATTGAAATTATGATTATCGCAGTTTTTCGAAAACAACTGTAACTGTACGTTTTTGCGTATATACATAATACATAATATAATATTGTTCATATAGTATCCATTACAATATTCTGTAGCATTCATTTCATTACAAAAAATCACGTAAGTAATATTAACGAAACATATTGTTGTAGGTAATGGATATATCTATTGTTCCCCGCTGTACAAGATTTCTAGTTATTATTACGAGATTTTTTGTAATGGATGCTATAAAATATTGTAATGGATACCTACTATATGAACAATTGTCCTGATTTCTAGTTACTATTACGATATTTTTCTTTCTGTGTAGGTATATCGATGGCTTATGGGTACAAAAGTATTATATGGACGACATTCTAGTCAGTCTGAAAAAAACCGGGGAGGACAGGAGGCTTTAGAATGGAGTAGAACCAAAATCCTGAATATTTTGTGAAAATAAAGACTTAAAAATAATTGTGTGGCAAAAATCATGAAATAGGTAAAACTCACTTTTCAATTTCAATCCATTTCCTAAGGCAAGGGATTGTTTAACTTTGTACCATCCCACTTTGAATCGGGAACACGACCGGCTATATACAACCTGTCCCATAGATTTTTATCCGTTTCACAATTTCCCTTAAAATCGAACCCTATAAAGGCTTTTTAACCGGACAATTCCGAATTAAACTGGATCCGACGGTTTCTGCGAACCGGATATAGTGGTCGTAATTTTGTACGGGACCCGGATATCCGGACATAACTGGATACGGTTCATCGGCAATCGATTGTTCAAACGACAGTGTGTAATTATCGGCTCGTTTGACAGAGAGCCGGCGTACTTACGTGGGCGGTGGCGTAGTGGTTAATAGAAGAATCGCATGCGGGAAGACCGGGTTTGAAACCATGTTACTTATGTACTTACTAAACCTAGTCGTATTCCTTATTGCTGAGGGTCGTGATCATTCTAAGGAATTAATCACATAGAACGACTCTCGTGACAGATTTAATGGGGTGGTTTGCCATTGCCTTCTCCATTTCACACACTGGTTATTTGAGTGTGCAGTTCCTCACGATGTTTTCCTTCACCGTCAGAGCAGTCGGTAAATGGACGTAAGTGTTTCGAAAAAACCGAAAAACTCCTTGATATATACATGGCATTGTATGGTTTCCTGTACCTCTCGCATGGGAGTCTGACGTCCTAGCCACGGCGCCACCGACGCTTGAGTAACTCGAAGTATACCTCTGTCAAATTTCACAATTAAAAAAGTCTATGGTGAATGCATTAAGGTTAATTTCAGACTGCAAAAATTCGACATATGGTATACATTGCTAGAGGTGGACTGTACTCTATTTCATAAGCTATAAACAACGATACCCCATACGATAGGGTACAAAAATATTTTTTTGATTGATCCCAATTACTTAATTGTATGGGACCTCCTCTAAAAACCACTATACAGAATTTTTAAAGTCGATATTAGAATTGACGAAGACTATCACAATTATTACTGACGACGTAGCGGCTGCAATTATTATAGGACTCCGTTTATTTTATTTATTTTTATTGGGTAAGGGCTGTTTTAAGACTATCTAAGGTTTTAAAATGGAAGGGAAAATTATATGGTATCCTTGCTTGCAGAACTTTAGAGAAAGTAATTGGTGGACATTATCATCTGCCTTACTAGGTATATTGTACATTCGCTTTGAAAAAATGCACAATAATAACACCTCCGACTTACAAACAAGGTTGAAACCTGTATCTTGTAAGTCGGGACTCCGTCGCACTTTACGTGCTAGCATATGACAATTTAATACATTACATTAGTGTAATTATATTCTAAACCTAAAAGGAATTTGGAACAAGTTAATCAAAAGGAATTTAGTAAAGATAATGTTTAAGAGTGTGTGAGGGTGGGGGTGTGTTAGGTTGTGTGGGAGTGTGTAATAATGTAAGTGTGCATCTGTAGTGTAGGGTGAGTAGGCTAGGCTTTGTTTCTAAGTTGAATAAGGCCAAGATTTCCTTTGGTTTTGCGTTTAACATGTATCATTTATTTTATTATTAAATCATACAATTATTACAGGCAATAACACCTAATACAGACGTCAAAAACACTTAATATTTCATTTATTTTGCCATAAATCGCGTGTGTCTTATAAATATACACATACGTTTCAACACAATTTTACCCAATGGTTGTAGCAAACAAAAATATAATATTGATTACATTAATAATTATAAAAAGGGGTACCGATCCCTAAAAGATATTATCCAGGCGTTCAAGGTCTTTTCCAGGTATTTCTAGAATCAACGTTAGAACTCAGCGCACGAATCAAAATGCCTGCAAAAGCGTGAAGCGTAAAATGGAATTTTTAAAATGCAAAGAATGAAAATGAAAAGAGTGTAGCAGGCGAGTGAAGTTTCTGTTTCATGAGCGTACCTCATTACTTGGCTGGATTTGATGCAACGAATTATCTGGGATGTTTTTAAAAAGACAGTTTGAGGGTGGAGGATTCTGTGTAGAGTCAACCTGGAGAGGTATTATAGCATAGATAAAGAAAGAAAACATTTATTTAACATTGCATTATGCATACATAATTAACACGTTGACAGTCTCCTTACAAAATGTTTTGATTTCCTCGTAAGTCCCGCATATTACTTCAATCTTTACACGTCCTGTTAAAAACGTAAATAATAATAAATGTAATCTAAACACTTCAAAATATATATTGAATGCAATAGGAAGTAAATCATATCTCTTATTATCATGAAAAAATCAGAACTTTCAAGAGCCGCACTCAGGACTCTGGGCACGTAATAAAAACTTATCGATATACATACTCTTAGTTATTCTTTGATTTTGAAGCGAGTCTTATGTCAGGTAACAGTCAATGTAATTCTTTTGTTTATTTTACCACATTTGTTCATTTCACGAACTTGAAAATGGTTGATGGTTGAAAACGATTACGGAGAACGTGGGGATGGTGTAAATGACGATGATTTTTTTAATTACGACTGAACTGAACTGGTTTTAGTCCAATTTCTTTATTGAAATAGTAGAGCTGAATAAACAGATATTTTTGATTGTCGTTTCTTAGTAACCCATATATGGGTCACGGACTTGTGGAGCTAGTTTGTCGTGACCCATATATGGGTCACTGGACTGTCAACGTGTTAAACTTGCCACACAGCCACATGCTCAGCATGTGCTGCGGTCCGACCGGTACGGCAGAACACAGCGCTGGTTTTCAGCTGTAGATATTAGCCTTTTACCTATTACTGCCAATGCTTGCATTGCTGTGTTTTGGTTTGAAGAGTAAGAGAGTCAGCATACAGTCGATCACAAGATATAGTATATACCATCTGTCAAAATATAGTAATATACCGAGTATTTACCGAGTGAACCAAATATGTATTTTTTTGTGGCATTAAAGTGTTTTTCTTTATCAAAAACCTTCGATTAAATTGAAATTGAAAACGTTTATTTATCACCAGAATATAGAACACAATACAGAAGTATACAAAGTTTAATACATGCAGCACAAAACATCCGGTGTGGTACAGTGCCAAAAAGGGTACACCAGCTCAGCATAATGCTGAGGCAAGCCACAGCGCTGATTTTCCGCTGGCCCCTCAGTGACTGCAATTAATACCAATCAATCTTATACCTGCGCAATATGATACCTTTCAGATTCTCAAATGTTGACGTTTTGGGTAGATTTACCGTCGACTGTATGTAATTACCGGCACACGAGGCACCTAAACCCTCTAGTAGGTAATATTATGGTGAGCTGAGATGTCTATTGGGCGATGTAACCATTACCGTTATAGGTGATCCGTTTGGTCGTCTGCTTTTCTTAACATAAAACAACCAAGGCACACCAAATTGAAACCACATTTTTTGGTCTTAACTGGAATAGTCTGGATTTCGATTTAAAAACCGGAATTGGGAAATTGTGAAAAGGTTTTAATCCATTTCCGAATAAAGGAAGCAATCCGGATGTAGTACCATGCAGCGTCGGTGGCACAGTGGCTAGGATATCGGACTCCGATGCGGGAGGTGTAGGAAAACATCGTGAGGAAACCTGCACACTGAGATGACCAATGTGTAAATGGGGTTGGCACAAAAGATCCTCAAGGGTCGAAGTGCCGCTGGGGTTATTCCCGGCCCCCTATCATAAGATAAGATAAGTTAGTATCAGACTGATCTATGTTGATTGCTAATGGAGAAATGTAGTTAAAAAAATGTAGTTAACAGAGTTATACCTTATAATCTTAAACTGCAATCTGTACATGAAATCCGCTGCGGCAACAGGCTGAGGCAGTCCCCTTTGTCCGGTGCTGCACACCACCTTCATCAAACTTAATTACTTTTGTTTATTTATTTTTGTAATATATTTGTTTAATATTATTTTTATCTTATGTACCTAATTGTTTGTATGTGTGCGCTATTGGAATTAAATTCATTCTTTCTTTCTAACGTAACACTCGAATGATGACGTGTCATCGTGCTGACGTGAATATAATAAATAAATTAAATAAAAGAGTATTTATTCATTGACACACATCAAGGTAACACAGTTATTTTATTCTAATTCTTAACCTACAAACAAAATATACGATATCTATGAATTAATTATTTATTCGCCAGAAATATGGTACAATGGATGACAAATCTTTAATACTGGGTATCACATATTTCGTCAGCTTTAACATGCAAATATTTTATAGTTAACTTCATTAAATTCAATTAAGTATTTGCAATATTTAATTTAATTTATTTATTAGGTAAACACAACAGATTTCAACCATAGAAATTACATAAAAATCAATATAAAGTTATGAGCTAGGTCGTAACCCTTAACGTGCAAACACAGCATGGTTAGGAAGTAGAAAAATGATAGATATAGATTGTTGTACAAAATTGAGTTGGGAAAAAATACTATTGAATGTAATGACTAAAAAACTTATACCTATTTGAAAAATAAAAATAATAAAGTAAAGACTATAAAGTAGGTGCGTGGATAGCTCACTTGAGGACATCCTCAACCCGTCTTTTAAAAACTAATGGCCTAGGATATAATATAATCATAACAACAATATAATATAATCATACAATCATAACAATCATGGCAAGAGACCTGACGGTTTAACGTTGGTGCCTTGGGAGAAAGGCAGATCCCTGCTGTGGGACGCCACGTGCGTAAGCACGTTCGCGGCTTCCCATCTAGGCCGCACCGCGTCCGGACAGCAGGGTCGGCTGCCGAGTGGGCGGCCAAACAAAAACATGTCAAGTACGCTGGGCTCGAAACGTCTTATATTTTCGTTCCACTCGCTGTGGAGACCACGGGCGTATGGTGCACGGAGGCCAAGGATTTTGTCCGAGGTTTGGGCCGACGACTGAGAGAGCGCTCAGGTGACCCCCGCGCCGAGTCGTACCTGGTGCAGCGCATCTCGCTGGCTATTCAGCGTGGAAACGCTGCCAGCGTGATGGGTACCTTCCCGCCGGGTGCGACTCGGGGCTGTTTATTAGATTAATATGTTTATATAATATGACACATATAATATGTTTATATTATATTTTAAGCTTTTAAAATTAATTATTTTAATCTAATTTATTTGTGTATTGACTGTATTACTTATTAATTGTGTAATAAATAATTAAATTACTTAATATTATATATAATCATTACATAACACATCATCGTCATCAGCCTATTAATGTCCCCACTGTTGGGGCACTGGCCTCCCCTTGTACAAGGGGGGGCGCTATTGGAAATAAATTCTTTCTTTCTTTCTTTAAATCCAGTTTTTACTTGTGTAGGGACTGATTAGTTCCACTCGTAAGTGTGAGACATGAATGAACAACAAAACCTAAACACTGGACGTATGACACACTGGACATTTTGATACACTAGTAATTTTGATACACTAGTCATTTTGATACACTAGTCATTTTGATACACTAGTCATTTTGATACACTAGTAATTTTGATACACTAGTCATTTTGATACACTAGTCATTTTGATACACTAGTCATTTTGATACATTAGTCATTTTGATACACTAGTCATTTTGATACACTAGTCATTTTGATACACTAGTCATTTTGATACACTAGTCATTTTGATACACTAGTCATTTTGATACATTAGTCATTTTGATACACTAGTCATTTTGATACACTAGTCATTTTGATACACTAGTCATTTTGATACACTAGTCATTTTGATACATTAGTCATTTTGATACACTAGTCATTTTGATACACTAGTCATTTTGATACACTAGTCATTTTGATACACTAGTCATTTTGATACACTAGTCATTTTGATACATTAGTCATTTTGATACACTAGTCATTATGATACACTAGTCATTTTGATACACTAGTCATTTTGATACACTAGTCATTTTGATACACTAGTCATTTTGATACACTAGTCATTTTGATACACTAGTCATTTTGATACACTAGTCATTTTGATACACTAGTCATTTTGATACACTAGTCATTTTGATACACCAGTCATTTTGACACACTAGTTATTTTGATACACTAGTCATTTTGACACACTAGTTATTTTGATACACTAGTCATTTTGATACACTAGTCATTTTGATACACTAGTTATTTTGATACACTAGTCATTTTGATACACTAGTCATTTTGATACACTAGTAATTTTGATACACTAGTCATTGTGATCCTGAATCACTATATTTATTGACGACGAATGTTTTTGTTTATATAAAATTCTTTATTAAGCAAACTTATGAAACAAATGCATAACCAACTGAAAATTGTACAATACACATGATTTGTTGTTAACTTCAACATGCTAAAAAGATACCTTATGACAGGGATAACCCCAGCGGCACTTCGACCCTCAGGGATCTTTTGTGCTCACCCCTTACCTTAGTCTCCTTCCTGTTCCTTAAAGATGCTTTGCATCAAGGACGCTATACAGCTTACAGGTAGGAGCCTATAGTCCTCTGGTTTCGGGTAGGCGACCCCCAGAAGACTCATACGCTTTCTAGCCGAGTCACATTCGCACAGCAAGTGTTCCATTGACTCAACGGTGTCACCACAGGCTCTACAGGTGGGATCGTCTGCCAGTCTCATCCTGTGTAGGAGGCTCCTAGTGCCTTTGAACGCCCCTACAATGAGACGGGTGAGACTCCTGCTATGGTTGTAGATTTTTCTGCACCTAGTTGTGTCACCATTTCCAATGAACCTCTTAGAGTGTTTTAAGTTGGTTCTTGACCACTCCACCATATGCAGGTCCTTGGCTTTAGCCTATTTACATAATTATTAAATGCTCATTACATCTTGAGGTTTGCGGATGACATCGTTCTAATATCTGATGACGTCGACGAAATGGTCTTAATGATCGAAGAGCTGCAGAAGGAATCGGAAAAAATCGGCTTAAAGATGAACAAGTCCAAAACCAAAATAATGACTAACATTTTCACTGCCGATAAATGCCAGCTTCCTGTTGAAGTGGTCGACCATTACATATACTTAGGTCACAAAATAACCCTGGGTCTTGACAACCAAACAGCAGAAGTAGATCGCAGAATAGCACAGTCCTGGTCCGCCTGTGGAGCTAATGCTAACATTATGCGCTCAAAAACCATCCCCCAACATCTAAAGAGCAAAGTATTCGAGCAGTGTGTCTCGCCAGTTTTTACGTATGGAATGGAAACTACCACGTTGACAAAGAAGTCCGCTGAGAAGCTTAGAGTGACACAAAGAGCGATGGAAAGGGCGATGCTCGGTGTAACACTGCTAGACCACAAACGGAACGAGTGGATCAGACAAAGGACGAAGCTTAGAGACGTGGTAGACCTCATCGAAAGCCGGAAATGGAGATGGGCGGGACACATTGCACGGATGGATAGGGACCGGTGGACCAAAAGAACGCTTGAGTGGAGACCACGGCAAAACACGCGGGGACAAGGTCGCCCACCTATGAGATGGGTGGACGACATTCGGGGAATAGCGGGCCACAACTGGATGCGCACCGCCTGCGACCGTCGGAAGTAGAAGAAGTTGGAGGAGGCCTATGTCCGAAGGCGGACCACACGTGGCTGAGATAAATAGATAGATAGACATCTTGAGATGTGTAAAAGTTATGTACTAATTTTACGTTATCGTATAAATATGTAACCTATAAAACCTATTGTATAGACTTAATTTTTTTCATGTGACATTATTACACAAGTAATACCTATATCGCTACGAAAATACACGACGAATGAAAAAAAGCCAATAAGTTGATTACTTACTTACTCCGCTGGCGCAGCGACCCGAAGTGGATCTTGGCGTCCGATACCAAAGAGCGCCATCGCTCTCAGTACCAGATACCGCTGGCGCGATGAAGTGGAGAAGGATCTGCGGGAGCTCCGGGCGCCTGACTGGCTCAATAAGTTGATTGACGAAAAAAAAATTGATATAAAAGTTTCATTTCTAATTCTCCAGTACAAAAAGGCAATGTTTTAAGTAAGGACCTATTAATTTGCATTTACTTTTAACGACTAAATTTTTACTTTACATGTTCCTGTTAAAGTGAAAAGTAAAATTGTTTTCACTAGAAATATTTTTTTTAATCCATTGGCTGTAAAATTTACAAAATATTGAAGCTAGAAAAATACAGTGAGATAAATTCTATAACACTGATAAAAAGGGATAACTAAATAACTTCAGTTACTTTAGCAGAAATAACAAAACCACAGAAATCGGAGCAGAACCCCCTCATCATCCTCTAGAATGATGATGTGAGCATTGACAGCGAGCCGAAGGGTTTCCTTCAGGTCCAAAATGTCCACTTTCCCAAAAGGTTATAGATTAGGTTAAGGTATGGGAAGATGCTCACATCGCATGCGTCAACTGGCAGACGCAGTTTCTGTAGCGAGCAATCTACATGGGTGAATTTCAAAATATTTGAACAAAACTTTATCAAGAATTATCAAAAACCATTTTATCAATTTTCCACTTCCTAACCATGCTGTGTTTACACGTCAAGGGTTACGACCTAGCTCATAACTTTATATTGATTTTTCTGTAATTTCTATGGTTGTAATCTGTTGTGTTTACCTAATAAATAAATTAAAATTAAATTAAATTAAATTTGTAATTAGCAAAAGTAGTTTATTTACTATATTATGTAATATGGCTTTGTAACGAAAGCGTTACTAAAAGTTTTGTAATTTTGTAAGTAGTTTTTTGAGTAGTTCTGTTTTCAAGTTATAAGACTTAGGTAGACAAAACTTTGGTTAATATAACATACAATGATTTTTTTATCTCAGTGAATATTCCACAAAAATTCTACGGAACGGCTCTTTAAAATATCTTTTTTAATCAGAATGTTTTTCGGCTCGCGTTCAAGCTCGATTTAACTTAAATTCGGGCCAATTTTCCGGCTCATAACCACCGGTGGCAATTGGCGAAAAAAGAAATTGTGGCTTTGCGGCCGGTGTATTTACTTTTGAATTTGTGGTTCATTTTCATTCAGAATTTTAAAATATTATCACAATGCCTGACGGTCATACGGAGGGGTATTCTTCGCTAATACTATTCAATCAATGTCCCTAAAATCCTTGAAGTCGTTGTGACAGGCTGGTGTGGCGGTTATTCTGTCCTCGTTTTTTTCTTTAGCACAGTGATTATCACAAAATTATTATGACTTCTAAATTAAATGGTCATATTCATATTGTTTATTCCAATATCAACATTCATACAACACAACACGCACACACTGTTGCTTTCTTCGTCCGTGCAGTCACTGAGGGGCCAGCTGAAAATCAGCGCTGTGGCTTGCCTCAGCATTATACTGAGCTGGTGTACCCTTTTTGGCACTGTACCACACCAGATGTTCTGTACTGCATATATTAAACTTTGTATACTTCTGTATTCTGGTGTTTACAGCGCTAAATAAACGATTATAATTTCAATATGTTGTTGGAATGTTTGACCACTAGAGGCGCCACTAGCACAATTGTACGTAGCCAATTAACGTGTTGATACGTTCCTTTCCACAAAATCTTTTTTTACCCTTCAGACTCGCGCCTCGTTGTCTTAAGAGATTTCTTAGGTCTGCTATTTTGAAATGGCCATATGATGCCATGATATCTTTACAATTTTACTAAGAGCTTTGAAAAATGAAATGAAATTAACCCAAATAACGAGATATTTGTGATATTTTCAAAAATGACGTTTCGTTTCGTTCGTGTCTACGGAGTGTGCTAGTGGCTCCACCTACGCAACGCTTTGCGTTTTATGTCGTATTGCAAGTAGGTATATTATGATACAAGCGCGGATAATGTTTTTACCTGTAGTTTATTAATTTATTTAATGAGCACATACCATAAAGCAGTACTTAGATTGTCGCGGTTGTTAGTTGGTTAACTTTGTATAAGGACTGGCTGTGTATCAGCGCTGTGTGTTTACACGCAAGTGTATTCACTCTAGCATCAGCTGAGCCAGGTGCCTGTTGCGAATAGTGTTATGGAGTGAACTAAATAGGTATTTTTTGTGGCAATAAATTGTTTTTTTTCTTCTTATCACACTTGTGAGTAAATGTGCAACATGTGGCCAACATAATGTAAGGTATTTGGTCACCGTCTTCGTCTATCATAGACATTCATCTCACTATAATACAGGGGTTCCCAAACTTATTTTGTCTACCGCCCACTTTGAGAATAAATTATTTTTTAGCGCCCCCATTTTTTCTCCTACTTAAAAACGACTATAACTTCAAATTAAATTAATTAATTATTGTGAGCTATATTAGCGGAGATTAAACATTAATTCTAAATGAGACTTTTACTATAATTCGCAAGAGTTAACTTGAAACCTGAGCGCAGTCGGTAATACACAACGGCGCTCAGGTCGAAACGAAGCGACCGATTGACATGATTTTTATTTCATATATTCAATAAAACAGGACAGATATATGAACTACGCGGAGAGAAATAGCGAACCGAGTT
This sequence comes from Hofmannophila pseudospretella, assembly GCA_947369225.1. Taxonomy (NCBI): domain Eukaryota; kingdom Metazoa; phylum Arthropoda; class Insecta; order Lepidoptera; family Oecophoridae; genus Hofmannophila; species Hofmannophila pseudospretella. Next base: position 1,207,092 of record OX376333.1, read on the forward strand.
TGAGCAATCTCTTAACTAATATTAGTTGATGTTCACAAGTTGTAGTTGAGAGTCGAGAGCTCATGCAGTCGGTGTCTAAGAGGCCTCTTAGCTAAATGAAATTACAAATCACCCCCCAAGCCTCTACACATTTTTTTTCTGGGTCTCTTACCGCCCCCCTTTAGGCCTGCAGCGCCCACAAGGGGGCGTTATCGCCCACTTTGGGAAAGGCTGCTATCATCAGCAGCCTACCCTAGTCCACTGCTGGACATAGGCCTCTCCCACGGCGCGCTATTGAGCCCGATCTTCGGCTCTTCTCATCCAGTCGCTGCCAGCCACCTTGCGCAGATAGTGGGGCGGCCGGGTATTGGGGGCCGTTTTCTTTGTGCGCTATCCATGGGAGGTAATGCCATAATCGCCACGCTAGGCCTGCGGGTTGGCGATCGCAGTAGCCGGGTCGCTTGCCCCGATGACGCTGCTGCCCGTCATCGTGCTTCTGGTATTTTGACCCAGCCAGAGTTTGAGTGGTTATACCGCCACTAGTCGGTCGCCAGGGACTCGCTCATTAATCGGCAGGATGCACCACGTGCAGGTGAGTTTGACATTTGGAGGTCTAGATGTTGGTGACCCCCCGTTACATCCCTGGCTGCTACAAGGCTGCTATAATATAATGTTATTAGAGGGTTTTAAGTTTTCGATGCGCTGTTAACCTTGAGAACTTATGGCGTACCTCATGGCGGGTAATTACGCTGGTTCTCTTACCTTTCAAACGGAAACGCAATGCAAGCATTACCTGCTTCTTTGCGTGGTACCACCTCAGACTGATTCTGCAGGTGTTATTCCCCAGGCTAACTCTCTACAGCGTCATATCACCGTATCACACGGCAAGAGACTCTCTCTCTACACATAGTCATAGCTACCAATGAAGACATTAACAAGGGTCAGGACTAGCCATCAAACACCATCAGAACCATCGCCACACCTATATAGAGGCCAGGATCTCGTAAACAAGAGGGACAGCGGCTCACCGGAATTAATTACCCATGAATATTAATCAACGAATCCCGGTTCCTATTACGGTTGCGGTTTAAATGACAGGCTGTGGCGTCAGCGTTACAGGTTCTGTGTACAGGACGTGGCGACTAACCCTAGTAACTTCCAGACCCAAGGGAATTCAAATCCCTCCCACTAAGACGCATAGTCTTGCTCATGCATGACATTTTCGGTGATGTTGTCAAGGGATAGGTACAAGGGGTTGAACACAAAAGATCCCAATGGGTCTAAGTGTCGCTGGGATTCCCAGCCCCCATCCAAAGATAAGATAAAATAACCCTAGTAAGTTGCTGGTGGAAGGAGTTCAGGATCCGCCTGATTAGCGGCCATCCTTCTATTATCTGTCGTCAAATATCTTCGCTTCATCAGTGTTTATAGAAGAGCCAGTACTTACTAAGCCCGTGTGCTCCATCCGCGGCCTCATCATCACTTACCACCAGGTGAGAATCGGTGAGATTGAGTTCAAACGCGGGTTTAGATGTAAATAAAAAAAGGCTGTGGCGACTTATGATGGGATCCCACGACCTGTTTCGCAACAGATCAGACCGGCCGGACAGGCGGACGCGCTTTGGGGATAGTCTCGTCCGTTGTGATCTGTGGTGGCCTGTCCGATCCTTCGCGAGTCGGTAACTTCAAAGGCGCGGCACGGCGCCGCCTGTTGCGACCAGTGACCTGTACTGCTTTGCTTGGTTTAAGGATTTTTGTCTACTGAATAAATATACAGTGACTGCACATGCATTGTGCGCTCTGTATCACTTGACATCATGGCGATTTATAGAGCGGTAACGACAGGCGAGTTCAAACCGACAGACCGTGGGAACGCACTCGTGCGGGGCGCGTTAGTCCGCACAGACCACCACAGGCGTGGCGCAGCGCGGCCTGGCTTGAGGACCGTGGGGCCCTAGCATTATAAGCGCCACTCACTGAACAGGGTGTAACAAAAACCCTCTATAAAGCCGAAAGGGGTGTTCAGTATCCATAATTGAACAAGTTTCACTATGGGGCCAACTCTGAAATCGCGTAAAAATATATCCTAGTTTCATACATTTTGGTCCCGTAGGTATTGAGCTTTTGTATGGAATAGCTATTTTTTTGGTACTAACCCAACCGTAAAGCATGTGAGTCCCAACCACTACGCCCCGACGCTCTCAACTGGCATTCCTTTATTCATAATTCATTTATTCATGCATAATCATTCATGAGTTACATACAGATGTTACTATGTACAATTATTTAGTCCCAACATGATGAACCTTGTCGGTATAGCAAGTTTGTAAGAGTAGTTCTTTTCGTATTATAATTTTTAAATGTTTATTATTATTATTTATTTAAGTCAGACATAGTCCATACAATATATAAGTTAGTATATTATATTACTTATAGCTATGTTAGTAAATAAATATATAGAAATAATACCAAGCCCATGGTACCGACCCCAAAGCACTGGACGACTACTTCGCATTCGACTCGGCAAACGTCAATAGGATGCTGCTGGGACTGCTATGTACACGGTGCATCAGGGAAGCAACCCTTTTTCGTAAAATTGCGTGAAAGCCATCCACGCGGGCTTCTGCAAACATCCCCGATGCACTACAGTATTTCGGCAGTTTCGGCAGTTTATCTTCAAAATATTCCCGAACTGAATAGTAGCTTTTGGTGGTTAATAAGACCCTTAGATACTTTTGAAATTGCGTTTCATTTTGGACTTTATTAAAATTTTCAGGGAGGTGGTTGTAGACTTTTATTGCCATGAAATAAGTGCTGCCATTTGCATTTTTAATCTTATTATCGGGTGATATAATTTGTTGTTATTACGCATTAACATTGAGTGGAGACAGTGTTAAAAAAAGTATTATATTTTCTGACAAAAAATATATATGCATGGCATTGTCAAAATGTTGATTTTTTTAAAGTATGGTTAATTTTTTTTATCAATTGGCCACGACAAACAGGCAGGCGGGCCACCTGATGGTAAGTAGTCACCGTCGCCTAGAGACACGTGCAACACCAGGGGTATTGCTTGTGTGTTGCCGGCCGTGGAGGGAGAGGACTTTTTAACGTTATTTTTGAAGCATCCCATGTCGTAGCGCTGCGGGAAAACGTCGGGTGGAAGAGAGTTCCACATTTTACAGGTGCGTGGCAGAAACGTTCATGAAAAACGGGTCGTGGTAGACACCCAAAGCTTTAGAAAGTGCGGGTGAAAATTGAGCCGCCGACGAGTGGTGCGATTCAAGAAAGTAGACGACGGCACCAAGTCAAATAGTTCTAAAGAGCACTCCCCACGCGATAGAAGACGCAGAGAGAGCCAATGTCTCTCCTTAAACTGAGAGAATTGGTCTATATTAGCTATAATTCGTATACATCTCTTTTGTCTTATAAAAGAGTATGATACCGTATTCAAACCACAGTAAGCGTAAACATAATAATCAGTTATCGCCGTTTGTTCGTTTGTTGATTTTTTTAGTTCCTGTAAAGCATATGTAAATTGTCTTATTTTTGATTCTATTTTTTCTATATCTTATCCTATTTATCTTATCCTCTCACTAGCTCATCTAACCTACATTCACGCCAACATTTTCTTGCATTGACCCGCTTTCCGCCCCCGCTTCCTCTCATCCCACCCACCATCCCTCAAGGGCAACACCGCGGAATATTGATGTAAACCGTAATCGCGTCCCGGGCCGAGACATGTTTTTAAATGCCTGTTTTGTGATCGAGGGGGTTGATCGAGCCGACGCGTCATTATGACCGCTTAGGGTTCATATAGGTCCGGAATTTACCGGAAAACAGTGGTTTTACTTATAGTAATAAATCAATGATATCTAGCCATATCGTCACAGCATAATGCTGAGTCAGGGACCCTTTTGACACATATACATGTGGACTTACTCTAAGTAAAAAAAAGTAACTCTTTTAAGTAGTGAAATGTAATTATCGTGTTATGTATATGTGTGCAAATGAATTTTAATTCATTCATTCAATAACATCGACATGTCGCATTGTTAAAAATACATCTTAATCATCATCATCATCAGCAGCCTACTCTAGTCCACTGCTGGACATACGCCTCTCCCAGCGCGCGCCATTGAGCCCGATCTGCGGCTCTTCTCATAAATACATCTTAATGATCACAATTTCCAAAAAAATGTATTAACTAATTAGTTAATTACTATGAAGTATTGTAGAGTTTAAAATTCAGCTCCAGCTCTGCACACTGTGTACATATATGATTGTATTCATAATTATTGTAAGATATATTTATTTAAAAAGATGTTCTGCTGAAAGTTTCTTGCGCCGCTTCTTTCCTTTCAGCTATAGCACCTTATGAAGCGGTAGTAGAGTGAAAAAAATGACGTTGTTAAAATGTACTTACTTACAATAAAAACATTTTTATTCGTCACATTAGTGACTTAGTGGCTAAGATCCGGACTTCCGTGCGGGAGGTCTAGGTACGGAACAATGCAACGTCATATGAGTTTTTCGGTTTTTTGGAAAACTAACGTACAATTAACGGTGAAGGAAAACATCGCCAGGAAACCTCCAAACTGAGATAACAGTGTGTGAAATGGGGAAGGCAATGGCCAACCATCCCATGAAATCTGCCACGAGAGTCGTTCTATGTGGTTAATTCCATAGAATGATCACGACCCTCATCAATAAGGAACACGACTTGGAAGAAGAATCATCTGCAGAGTCAGCTTGGTACTAAATATGTATTTTTCTTTCAAAGTAGAAGCAATGTTTGCATTGCTGTGTTCCGGTTTTGAAGATTTTTTACCATTCAGCCAAGACCTCAGTCTCGCCTGATGAAGAGAGGAGCCATGTATGTTCGAGATAAAATTGTAAAAAATACTTACTTTTATATTCTTGTCATTAATTTCAGTCAGAGACGTCCGGTCAGACGTCCCAGATACCGCTGGCGCGATGAAGTGGAGAAGGATCTGCGTGAGCTCCGGGCTCCAGACTGCGCAGGAGAGAGAGCGATGGCGCTCGGAGGACAAGATCCACTTCGGGTCGCTGCGTCAGCGGAGTAAGTAAGTAGTAAATGCATACATACTGTAATAGTTATAGGAGCTCGAAATGAAACACACCGGTAGACGTGTTAAAACCAACTGACTTTATTGAGAATTACCCTCTATTATATTATTAAGCAACCTACCTACATTATAGTTAATATTACTGTTTGTACACAAAGTACTACTACATATGACATTTGTAAACATTTGTAGGATTTTAATAGGTACCGGAGATTCACAGTTCTTTTTTGCGTGAGTTGTTATTTTTCGTGGAAATTTATTTTATTTTTGCGTAGGTTTAGATTTCGTTCCCTCTTTGTCACAATATTTCATGGGTCATTTATTTTGATGACTATCTTCTTCTCCTACACAAAATCCGTGATGGCTTTTGCCTAAAAATTGCATTATTAAATTACAAAAAGGTGAAAAATTGGTTTAGAAAAAAATTTCCGATAATATACATTTTATATGGGAACCCTATGGGGTTTGGTAGGAATTTAAATATGGGTCTTATGGATTTTCATGGGGGTTGAAGAGTTTTTAATGAGATCGAGTAACATCCACCACTCTTTGATGGTGTGTCCTAAACAAATCTACGTTTTATCATTGACTTAGTATGCTATTCACTGAAAAAAAAAACTTGTTTGATTTAACTTTCTCAGAATTTTTTTTAGTGTTGATTAATGCCATAATTCAGGAGAAATTATTTTTTCGGGAGTGGCGCTAGTTTCAGTAGGGATTGAACCGTACTGTCACCTCCACCACCACACCAACCTCACCAAGAGACACGTGATAATTTTGACCAAACAATCCAGGGTCCAATCTTCAGGGACCCTGCAGATTGCCACGTCTCTTTTGGGGCTTAATTAGCTGATCAGTTTATATGACAATATTTTTTTGGTCAGTACGCCTAACAGAAGAACCAGACCAGCTCCATCCACTGTCTATCGAAGTCTATTTAACATCTAAAGTTTTTGGAATTTGAACATAAACACAATGCGACACCTGGCAACCCCAGACGACCCGGCTTCTACGTATATTTACTCTGTGCTCACCGTTCGTTGATGTCAGTTTGTGAGTTTCCTAATTATCTAATTAAACCAAGTTTAAAGTTACTTCCGTCTATTTAATGTTATTTACAAGTAAAGTGGCCACTTTTAGCATTTTCTCTTTCTATTTTTCATTATTAATAAATTCTTCTTCATCCGTGGAACAAATTCTACTCTTTTTAAAAATGCCTTTCACTTTTCACGTCCACTTTTTTATAAGTGCCTTAATTTAAGAGAAATTATTTTTTATCGGGAGTGGAACTAGTTTCGCTAGGGAAATATTTAGTCGCCTTTCCAAGAGGTATTTTGTTTCATAAAATAACAAACTTTCCTTTAATCTTTTTTCATAAAATGTTCAGTGCAAAATGAAACATAACTATCTTAAAAAATCTGCAACTTCGAAATGAAACAAAGTCAAACAAAACGCATTGTTTCACACTAACTTTTCGTGCAATAAAGTGTAGGTATTAAGAGATATATTTTTTTCATGTACTAGTAAACCCGCATTTGACCTCGATCTCGCCTGATGGTAAGCGACGATGAGGTCGACGATGGAGCATGCGGGTCCAGTAAATGCCTATTCACTCTGGCCTTGAAGATCCCAAGGTTGTAGGTTTCGGGAAATACAGACGCCGGCAGGCTGTTCCATTCCTTAGCCGTTCGCATAATGAACGAAGAAGCTAATCGCTTCGTACGAGCAGATGGGATATCAACAACATAAGAATGGAACCCCTCCCCGCGCCTGGTAGTCCGAAGGTGGAATGGAGATGCTGGAATTAGGTCGTGCAATTCCGATGCGCACTCTCCGAAATGTACTAAGAATGACACATTTCAGACCTATGAATACTTTTCCGTGATTTGGGAATTTTCCAGGTATTTATAATATTTTCCCAATTTTTTTATACCCAGGGAAAATACCGAATAGAAAGTAGAAGTATTCGTTCATACGTTCAAAATTCGTCAGTGAAAATAAAACACCTGGAGAAATAGCTCTCAATCGTTCGGGATACGCCGTGGTTTCCCGGGATATGCCGGTTTCCCGGGATTGCGGCCAATATCCGGGACTGGCGTGTGTCGCGGGAAATGAAGAGCCGAGTCACTGGTACAGAACATCCTGTTATACAGGCTGTTAGAAAATGCCTTAATTTCTTCTCACTTATAAAACCTTAAATTACGAAACCTTGCTTTATCTCTGAAGTTCGTAAGATAATCTTCTACGCTTTACAGGAAAAATACGAATAAAACGCAGTTACAAAACTTGAAATTTTTTGGGATATAATGTAACATCTCTCTTCTCTTCTAAGTCGTGTTCCTCATTGCTGAGGGTCGTGATCATTCTAAGGAATTAATCACATAGAACGACTCTTGTGGCAGATTTAATGGAGTGGTTTGCCATTGCCTTCCCCATTTCACACACTGCTTATCTCAGTGTGCATGTTGCCACACGATGTTTTCCTTCACCGTCAGAGCAGTCGGTAAATGTACGTAAGTCTTTCGAAAAAACCGATAAACTCATTGGTTCATGACATTGCATGGTTTCGAATTCGGACCTCCCGCATGGGACTCCGACGTCCTAGACACGGCGCCACAGACGCTCCAATTTTTTGTTGTTTAAAAAAAAAAATCTGCTAGACGAAAAATATTTCTTTTAAGAAGGGAACACCCGGTGCGCGAATCCGACTCGCACATGGCCGATTTTTTAATATTTTGCACATTTTTATTATTAATTTATTATCGAAAAATAAATCAACCAATTATTGTTTTATCCAATCATACTTTCAATGTTAATTAAATGAGAAAATGTGGCTGAAAAATTTTCCGCGAGTAGGGTAGGTATTAAATAAAATTTCATTTTATGTTTATCTATATCAACATCTAGGTATTTTGTATTCCATTCCTCCTATTTTAATTCCTTCTGTATGGCAATTTTAGTGTATAATAATCTGCCTAGTCGCCGTAAAAACGGTCCTGCTAGCCAATTTAAAACTAATATTTCCAAGTGGCTTCTAGACAAATGTTATTACTCCATAAAAGAGTATCTCAATGACACTAACAAACAGCAGAAAAGATACCTACTTATGCCTTTTAAATAACCTGTAATTTTGTGCGTGCTTTGTGCAGAGCTCATTACATGGACTCCTGTAGACCTCTTTTTAAATCTTTACAAATTTTGCCCGTACCATGATTGTACATTAAGCAGATGTGTATTTTCGTTCGACAATATCCGCAATATTTCAAAACACACGCTGATGTCTTCTACAAGATACAAGAACCGTCTCTATTTGCCAAGTTCCTGAGTAGACTTGTATAAAAAGAATTCCTTCTGTATGGCAATTTTAGTGTACAATAATCTGCCTAGTCGCCTTAAAAATGGTCCTGCTAGCCAATTTAAAACTAATATTTCCAAGTGGCTTCTAGACAAATGTTATTACTCCATAAAAGAGTATCTCAACGACACTAACAAACAGCAGAAAAGATACCTACTTATGCTTTTTAAATCACCTGTAATTTTAACTATGTTTTGGCAAATACATAAAGTAAAGTAAAATACACTTATAGCACAAATATAAAACAACAAACATGAGATAGAAAAGGTAATAGTGACGTACAATTTAGGCGACCTTATCGCTAATAGCGATCTCTTCCAGGCAACCTTCGGCCAGAGGAAATGATATCGAGAAATAGGTAGTAGGTATGGAAATAAGAGATTTTTTTAATTTTAAATTTCATTCATTAACAAATGTTTCTATTCACTGCAGGAGTTTTTTGATGATAAAAACAATACCTAATTATAAAATTATAAATAATGTCAATTAATTAATTAATAATTATTAATTAAGAATAAGAATAGTTTATTTGTGCGGTAAGATTACAATGGAGTAGGAACTTAAGCATATGTTATATTAAACTAAATAAAATTAGTGAGCAACCAGTTATCTTACAATAAGCGCTGACCTCCGAACTTATCTCGGAGGACAGTATCTGTATCTCGGAGGACAGATCTCTTCTTTGACCAGTGCAAGTGGACATTAATTGATATCATTTGATTTGATTTGATGCATATTATTTTATTATTTCACGGTATTTTTGCTTTTTTACCACTGGTTTTGATCATGCTGTAGCGTAGAGCAATACTTCGAAGAGGGGATGAGGGTATGGATTCCAATTAGTGGGTGCGATTGGACGTGTGATAGCGGAGTGGCTGTTCCTTCTATTGTCACCTTTATTTATTTTATGGAGACTGGTGAAATGTGGCATCCTAAAGATGGTTAAACGAATCTAAAAAAAAAACGACTTAACATTGTGGAGATCCCTTTACTTTTTCCTGGTACACACACACACACAGGACTAAAATACAGAACAGAAGAAAAGATACAAAATACATTTTCAATTGGCGGCCTTAAAGCTTTAAGCTATTTCTTCCAGGCAAGCTTTGTGGGAATGCCATCATGGCCCTAAACATTTGAGCTCAAATTCGAACTATCTAGCTATTACCGTTCCAGAGATCCCACCTGATATCAAATATACTCCAAGATCTTGGAAACCACTGGTCCAATTTGTATCAGACCTAGCTAAGAATACTCTCAACCAAATTCTCTATTAAATTAAAAAAAACCGGGGCTAAATCGGATCATCCGTTGTCAAGTAATGATGCCAGACAGACAAACGTGTCAAACTTATAACATGCCCTTCCTCCATCGGTCGGGGGTTAAAACAATATTCGTACCAACCCTAATGCGGTACATCTCATCAAAACCAGCCTTCTATTTACCGAGAAATACATATATGTACTTACTTAAGAAGAAGAATTTAAAGAGCGTCGGTGGCGTAGCGGCTAGAGCACCGGACTCCCATGCGGGAGGTCCGGGTTCGAAACCGTGCCGTGCCATGTACTTCGTAATGAGTTCTTCGTATTTTTCGTATATTTGCCGTCTGCTCTTACGGTGAAAGAAAACATCGTGAGGAAACCTGCGCACTAGGATGACCAGTGTGTAAAATGGTGAAGGCACAAATGATCCTCAAGGGTCGAAGTGCCGCTAGGATTATTTCCGGTCGTCTATCATAAGATAAGATAAGATACATAAGAAGAATTGAGAATCTCTTATTTTTTCTATCATCGGATAAAAATGCCACTTCTCAAAAAGATGTAAGTACACAACATTTTGCCATGAATTCAAGAAAAAATGTGTTACGAAAAATATGTACTTTCGAGAACTCCGTGGCTCCGCGCTCGGTTTCAAAAATGAAATTGAAAACGTTTATTTAGCACTAAACACCAGAATATAGAACACAATACAGAAGTATACAAAGATTAATACATGCGGCACAAAACATCCGGTGCGGTACAGTGCCAAAACGGCTACACCAGCTCAGCATAATGCTGAGGCAAGCCACAGCGCTGATAAGCGCTGTTTTAAGTGAGCTAGCGTCGAAACTACTCGAAGGATTTGGACTAAATAAACTGTATTTTAAAGAATACAGTATACACTACGGTTTGCCTTTAAAAAAATTCTATTTGCGATATTAATAAAGTTCTGACGTTCATTGCAAGTGAAAATGGCAAGGTAGAAAGAAAAAAAAGGCTAAAATTAACAAATTAAATCTTGTTTGATCGACCAAAACCACTTTCGGGCGCGGAGAGGATACGTCTTCATCATTTAAGAAAGAAAGAAGTCCAGAAAAATGACACCGACTCGAACCAGGTTGACCAAGATGGTGAGAGCCGAGGACGAAATTTGAATTCATTAAATATTAAAACCATCAGTAGTAGCCCCCAGTTACCCACGGTAACAGTACCCAGGTAGCTTTTACCCACCTCAATTTTTTAAAATTACTTTAGACTTAATAAAACTAGAAATGCACCTAAACGCAGAAAATTAATGATTTGCAAACAGGTAGCCCAAAATTAATGGTTTCCAAATAAAATCAAGCATTTCCACACCCCACAGTCGTCAAATTAATTATATTTCGGACATAAATTATAGCGCCATAACTCGAATATGCAAATAGCGTTATGCATATTGCCCCACTGTGGGTAAACAATAAAACTAGTGGGCGAAATACACCAATAAACGGATTTGTGTCGAACGTCGATGGTTTCAGTTGTTGTAGGGATGCCATAACTTGGAGAGAAATTTCAAGAAACGTCCGAAGTGAGAAGAAGTACCATCAGACATATCTTAAGTTCTATAGGAGTAACTGAAGTATGTACGAGTATCATTGTGCTGTCCACTGGTCGCCTATTTTTAGCGTATCGTAACTTCGAAGAATTTAAATAGGTATCGCAGCATAAGTAAAGGAAAAAATCCGAAAAAAAATTGCACTCTAAAGCTAAGTTTGTCATTCAATCCTACTTAACAACGGATGATCCGCTTTGGATCAGGTTTTTTTTTAAATTCAATAGGGTTTTTATCGAGTTTTATAGTGTTCTTAGCTATGTCTGGTAAAAATTAGACCAGTGGTTTCCAATATCTTGGAGTATCTTCTTGGAGGATCGTAATTGAGCTCTAAACTACAATAGTTAGATGGTGTCTTAGGTTAGGTTTGGTATCATCTTTTACGGGAATTTTGTTGGAAGTTACTCGTCTAGGGTATAATATGTCGCTGCCGACGCGTCCCTCTCGCCTTCAGGCGCCGAAGGCCTAACTTGGCGCGCCCCGTAAAGTAACCTTTGCTGTATGCTGCAATGTCTCTGTTAGCTGACCTCAGTGAATGGTATAGACACTGTCTCAGACCCATAAACCCAATTGTTATCATCACAAGGAAGCTAAAGCCAGCTACATATTGTCATCCATTTTAATATACAATTATAACGGAGATTTGACCACATAATCGTGTTGTGTCCCGCAACCAGCGCTCCATCTAGCATGTTAGGCGAGACCTGAAAACCAGCGTGTCGCTGAGGTCTCGACCATTTCATTCTACACATAGGTCAATGCGTGTTATATATATATATATATATATATATATATATATATATATATATATATATATATATATATATATATATATATATATATATATATATATATATATATATATATAAAATAACAATATTGTACCTTTTAACTCATGTGTGAATAAATAAATACTCTTTTATTTTATTTTATTTATTATTTATTATAACCTCTAGATTTGATAGATAGATAGAAGCACTTGATTTGATTCGTTGAACAGCCTCAAAGACCGCTTTATCACATTGGATCTTTAACAGACCCTCAGGTCTGATGATGACCAGAACTGTAGTAACAGTAACAGAGGCATATAATAGCGACTAGCGTATACTATCTAAGTAATTTCTTTTATGTTGTTGTCTTTCCTTTAATGTTGCATGTTTAATAGTATAAAATAAACATCATAAGCTTTAACTTAAATTGTAATTCTGGAATCTGAATATTTGATTGACACAACATAACATTGTAAAGTGGTCAATGTGTGTATCCATGTAATCTCCACGACACAGGCAACGCCTAGTGTGGAGGTAATAGTTTAATATGAAATGTTAATTAATATGTGGTACACGTTTTTTTTTCAATTTTTCAATTAAGTTGGTTACGGAACCCTCAGGGCGCGAGTCTACTCCCATTTGTCCGTTTTTTTTTATTTCTTGTGATGTTCATGGACACAGTAGTCTAGTAATGAGGTGAATTTCACAACAAATGTGCCGCGCTCCGCCGCGTTCGACGTTCCGTTCGACGTAATACTAATTAATCACTCCATTTTGTCCGATTGTTTGCGACAATTGTAGCACTGTGCAGCTGTTATTTGTATGGGCGCTGTGGAGTATAACTACGACTAACTGGTTTTTGTAGGTGATAATCATAATTTATTCATAAAATGAGTAAAAGATAAAATAATACTAAAATAACACTAAAATACATACTTAAGCTAAAATTACAAAATACCTAACTATTTTACAATTAAAAGTCCTGTCCCAGGTCGCTCCCTGCAGGGAGTGTCCCGAGGAGGCTGGCGGCGTTGCCCCGCTGTATGGCGAGGCTTATACGCTGAGCGAAGTAGAGGCCAGCCTTCTGGTCCCGGGATGTCTTTACGATGCGCTTGGTTATTTCCCGGTAGAGGCAGTGGGCTCCAGGCCCCCACGGCCCCAAGGTCTCCACCCCGCACGGCGCAAATATGCAATCACCACCCAGGCCCGCTTATTTCATAAAATTAATTTACATGTCAAATGATGTAATTAACAATAATAATAATTTTCTAATAATAAAATAATTATTACTTACTGCTTTTTCGTTTATTAAATTTTCGAGAAAAACGACAAAATTGTTAGTTTGATAATTCTACAAATGAATGAATTATTGCTATTCTAATACTGAAATAAGAAGTATGAATGAAACGAGTTTCATTCATAACGACATTGATGAGTTTATGCCACCAAGGCGCATGGGGTTTATTTTTCTTTAGTATGGAAAATTTTCATACAAGTAACAGGTTATTTTTTCATACAAGTAACAGGTTATTTTTTCGTGTAAAGTGGATCACAACTTAACTGAAATTGGATCGTTAGTGGATAGTAGCATATGAAACACGTCATAACGATGCAGTTTAGATTCTATTTAGTTACGTTGTATTTAGTGGAATCGATCTCCTGAGGCGGAACACCAAATGCCGATTATAGAAAGAAAGAGAGAAAGAAAGGAAGACTTTATTCCCAATAGCGCACACATACAAACAATTAGGTACAGAAGATAAGAATAATATTAAACAAATATATTATAAAAATAAATAAACAAAAGTAATTAAGTTTGATGAAGGTGGTGTGCAGCACCGGACAAAGGGGACTGCCTCAGCCTGTTGCCGCAGCGCTTTTAGCACTGCGGCGCTGATTGTGAGGCATCCCCTGTGTGCCGGGGATCACTCCCTAATGATACACTACCGGAACATATAAATAACGGAAATATTAATAAACAGAAGTAAAATATTAAGAAACGAAGGAAAGTACTTAATTTTTAAATTATACATTAGAATACAGGACGGTAATTATGTAGGTATCATTATCATATAAGTACGCGAATGTTTATTTGTCCGATGCACGTTTGAGCAACAGTATGAAATCAATCAAGAACATAAGTGCTGGACTACACGCGTCTGGTCCAGCCCTAGTTTTCGCTGCAGCCAATAACAAGCGTTCCGCCGTCCCCCTACTTGAAATCAGCGTCTCGTGACTGCAGCGAACCGAACCGGAGTTGGAGTTGGGCGCATGTAGCCCAGGCCTTAAGCGTTTTACTTTTCCTGCTTTGTAAGTTTCATAACTACCAACAATCTACTCGTGCATGCTAAAGCTCGCTAAAGGCTCAGCTGCATTATGCAGAAAATGCTGTATTTCAATGGCTTGGCTGAAGCTTTAAGAAGCTAGACTGTAAGAGCTAAATGGATCTCTCTAGGCACCTATTTGTGGTAAAAGAATGGATAGGATAAGTTTTTTTTCTTCACTATTTTACTTTTTCATGTACCTTTATCCCATCCTCGTCGCCAATGATAAATATGGGGCGGAGAGAATTAAATACCGTGTCAATGGAACGTTTATTATAAACTGACTTACCCTCAATACGATGTGTTATTTACTACCTACATATACATCTTTCAATCTCATTATTTGCAGTGATAAAAGTAAAGTAAAAGTAAAATACAAAGAAAAGAAAATAGTGAAGTACAATTTAGCCGGCCTTATCGCTAAGAGCGATCTCTTCCAGGCAACCTTCGGGCAGAGGAAATGATTTCGAAAAAGAGTTAGTAGGTGTGCAATCAATACGGAAAACGATATATAAGAGAATTTTATTTACACAACAATAACATACTCATAAATACCAAGGTAATTAATTACCATACTATACTAAATATAAGTCAGTCAAAAAATTGGCAACTTTTGGACCTTAAACCACTAAAGGATCACCTTAAATATTATTTTATGATCAAGGAGAGCAAACGCGTAAATGGGCCATCTAAACTAGCCGTCATCGCCCTGAAACATTCACCTCACCTTTGCACTACTAGAGGGTATTCGATGCGCAGACGTTTCGTCCTCAGAGCGCTTGTCCCACGTTGGGCGCCATTCCTATTTCTATTAACCGCTCCCCTATTCCTCATCTCTCCGCTGATGTAAAGTTCCCCATGTGTGGGTAATTACCCTGGCTCTCTTACCCTTCAAACAGGAACACTGCAACGCAAGTAGTGCTGCTTTGTGGCAGAAATAGAAGCCAAACATAGTCTGTTAGATAACTAAAACCATAATAAAGTGCATTATTAACAAAACCTTTTCTAAAACAACAAATATTTACTTCTTATATAGGTAAAGACATAGACAAATATATTTTATTGATAAATTTCCTGACACGTCAAAGTGCACTCAGGTATTATATAGTTATGTTATATGCAGCATATACTAATCTGTTCGTACGAAGCGATTTGCTTCTTCGTTCATTATGCGAACGGCTAAGGAACGGAACAGCCTGCCGGCGTCTGTGTTTCCCGAAACCTACAACCTTGGGATCTCCAAGGCCAGAGTGAATAGGCATTTACTGGACCCGCATGCTCGATCGTCGAACTCATCGTCGCTTACCATCAGGCGAGATCCAGGTCAAATGCGGGTTTAGTAGTCAATAAAAAGACTTAATAAAAACTAAGGTATACACGCAGATAAAAACAAATACACCAACTCCCGGAGGAACTACAGAACAATTATTCATTATTTAACAAAGTCATAATAACCAATAATTATAAGTACATAATAATATATATGACTGTAATTAATTAAAATGTCAATTATAATATTGTGTCAATTAAATTAAATTAATCATTGATACATTAAATAGGTAAACTTATGTATTTTGTAGTTGAGAGGATCCGCTGGAAATGGGGTTCAGCTCCCACTTGGTTTTTAGGATTCCGTTGTCTAATTGGAACCCTTAGGGTGTTATTAGACTGGCGCGATCGATGCCTTAATGGCAGGTTATTCGAACGCAGTTGGGGCTACTGAAGCGGAGCGCGTGCGCCGCTTTGTTATATATATTTGTTGAGTCTGCGCTTTTGCGTTCCTAACACACGTGACAGTGTCTTGTAGGTACAAGGCAGACATCATTATTCTATGTGCCCTTATCGTGAACTAACTATGCACAAAATTCTATTATCCGTCGCATACACAGGTCATATAATAAAAAATATTCATCGTTGGACTTGTTCAATGGCGCTGCCGCTGCCATCAGGAGAGACATTGTATCTATAATCAATAATACTTAGATGGTACTAGTACAGTAGCGTTGTAGCTGGATACATGAAATTGAAATTAAAATCGTTTACTTAGCGCTGTAAACACTAGAATACAGAATACAGAAGTATACAAAATTTAATACATGCAGCACAAAACATCCGGTGTGGTACAGTGCCAAAAAGGGTACACTAGCTCAGCATAATGCTGAGGCAAGCCACAGCAAAGAAGCGAAGACATGTAGCGAAGACTCGACCAAACACATACAAATGTACACACTCCTTTCACTCTCTTCTACACAAACACGCTCACACACATTTCTAATAAACACATCCATATACACACAACAAAACTTATTTCTCCCTATAAGCATTATTTTAAAATTGGAAATCTTTAATTGGCAGTATGTTTTTTTAATGGACTTTTTTTTTTAAATTTAAGTGCTGTGGATTTTGTAATAATTAAATTTAAAAAATAAAAAAATATTTTATTTAAAAAAATATCTTTCTTGTGAAAATGTAACCATTAAATATTCTTCTAAACGTCATTATTTATTTTTAGACATATTTTTTGTGAGAATGGGTTTGATAAACTTCAAGTACCTACGACCAAAAAAACAATCAATAACAATCAAAAATCTACCTGTCTCGTATTTTTTTTTATCTAGTGAAGTTGAATGTATCGTTTTGAACCATAAAATAACCAAGAACGCTTATGAAACTACAACATATATTTTTATCCGATCAAAACAAAGAATATTTGATTGTTTACCGTCGAATCAAAAATAGGTTAATTTCAAAGATCGTGGAAGCACGTGGCCTTACTTACTTACTTACTTACTCCGCTGGCGTAGCGACCCGAAGTGGATCTTGGCCTCCGATACCAAAGAGCGCCATCGCTCTCTCTCCTGCGCAGTCTCGAGCCAGTCAGGCAAGCACGTGGCCTAGCTTAGGATTATTAATTATTGCGGCTTGTAAAACACGTCGAACAAAACTAACTTCATGCAATTTAAGACATATAGATCAAATGACATACCCTTGCAAATAAAACAATAATATACGCATTGACGAAGGAGAAATGACTATTTTGTTGGGATTCTCTTTGGACAAGTTCTGTAACTGGAAAGCTCATATTGAGTGTGTATGTCAAAGGATCGACATATATGTTTGTGCACTTAGAAAACTAAGACGAACAACCTCAAAGAAAGTAGCCCTTATGGCCTATTATGGCCATGTGTCATCAGTACTGAATTACGGGCTCCTGTTGTGGGGTAACTCGGTCGAAGTAAATAGGGCCCTCATCGTACAAAAAAAGTGTGTGCGTGCTTTGTGCAGAGCTCATTACATGGACTCCTGTAGACCTCTTTTTAAATCTTTACAAATTTTGCCCGTACCATGAATGTACATTAAGCAGATGTGTATTTTCGTTCGACAATATCCGCAATATTTCAAAACACACGCTGATGTCTTCTACAAGATACAAGAACCGTCTCTATTTGCCAAGTTCCAGAGTAGACTTGTATAAAAAGAATTCCTTCTGTATGGCAATTTTAGTGTACAATAATCTGCCTAGTCGCCTTAAAAATGGTCCTGCTAGCCAATTTAAAACTAACATTTCCAAGTGGCTTCTAGACAAATGTTATTACTCCATAAAAGAGTATCTCAACGACACTAACAAATAGCAGAAAAGATTTGCATACCGTTGTCGGTGGAACATATGATACCTATGCTTTTTAAATCACCTGTAATTTTCACTATGTTCTGGCAAATAAATTTCATTTCATTTCATTTCAATGATCAACCGTGTGCTAACGGTTGCGATAAATCAACCAAAGCCGAATATTTTCATGTATCAATTGACAATCACACGATCGACGTCGGATCAATGCTTAATGAATGGCAGATCGGTTTTGTTTTAATGGCAAACAATGATCGACGTTGAACAGTCTATAATCAATGTTGATCAATACCACCGATCTATGTCGATCGCGCCGGTGTAATAACACCCACCCTTAGGTATAGTTTCGACCTGTCTGTCTGTCTATATATTACAGAGCGCGTCGCCCTCTGTAACTTTTGAAATACAGTTAGGTACAAGAATCTGAATAATACTTGGTAGTAAGTAAGTACTTGTTAGGTATTCTGATGAGGGTATCTACGTATACCCTTGGTTGAGGGTAGGTGTGCCTAATAATGTGCCCAAGGTGTGCCTAATAAGTGCGAAACAGACTACTGATGCTTTGACTCGCTGTTCCCGGTTCTTCCCTAGTAATCCTGTACAAACTTATCACTACAGTACTTTCAATGAAAATTATAATGGATCCAGTACTAAAGTTACGTTGTGAAACAGAACTCCACAATTATAGTGAAGGTGTTGGAATAAATTGTACGTAATCGACAGCAAAATTTGTTTGCCTTAGAACGGTTACGGAGAGTAAGTGGGAGGAAAAGCCGGGGTCGTCCTGGACCGACCTTTAAAGATCAGATTGACAGACTGATCATAGATTTTAATATACAGAGCAGACGACCCTAACGGCGAGCATGCGTGAGACGACGGATGACTGTAGAGAAAGCAGGAGAAGCGTGCCAAAACAGAGATTTATAGCGCTTCGTTCTCTCTGCCTACCCCGCAAGGGACATAGCATGAAGTAATGTATGTATCTTGTAACGGTTTTAGTTACTTCAAGATAAATAGATACAATACAACCTTATCTTATGATAGGGGGCCGGGAATAACCCCAGCGGCACTTCGACCTTTAAGGATCTTTTGTGCCTACCCCATTTTACACACTGGTCATTTTAGTGTGCAGGTTTCCTCACGATGTTTTCTTTCACCGTCAGAGCAATCGGTCAATGAACATAAGTCTTCGAAAAATACGAAAAACTAATTGGTACATGGCACTGCACAGTTTTTGTGCCTACCCCATTTTACACACTGGTCATCTCAGTGTGCAGGTTTCCTCACGATGTTTTCCTTCACCGTCAGAGCGGTCTGTCAATGAACATAAGTCTTCGAAAAATACGAAAAACTAATTGGTACATGGCACTGCACGGTTTTTGAGCCTACCCCATTTTACAGACTGGTCATCTCAGTGTGCAGGTTTCCTCACGATGTTTTCCTTCACCGTCAGAGCAGTCGGTCAATGAACATAAGTCTTCGAAAAATACGAAAAACTAACTAAAAACGGTGTCCGAGCCACTAGGCCACCGACGTTCTTATACAATACAATATGTATGTAACGGCTACGGAACTCTATCATTGCGTGCCCGACACACACTTCGCCGTTTTTTTTAACAATACTGTGAAAATATTTGACAAAAATCTTATTAATATTAATGTCGTCGTAAAGGGTCACGTGACCTTAACCCTTTACTGCGGCCTAGGCGGGTTGGAAAGGACAAAGGGTCAAAGGTAACGACTAACAAACGGGACTTATGTACGTGATATTACGTGGTCGTATAAATCCTACGTGATATCAAATTGTAATTTTAACATTTAAATGTCATCTTCGCCGGCGGCCTCGTGGCTAGAATGTCGGACTCCTGTGCTGGGAGGTCCGCGTTCGAAACGATGCAGTGTCATGCTCATGTACCAATGAGTTTTTCTGTTTTTTTCTAATGATCTGTATTCCATATCTTATGAGAAGGGGAACTAATGCGAACATATGTATCGTAGATAGAGTGTTATCTACGACAAACACACGAACAAGCCTCGGTAGTAAAACCCACTTGCTTGGAACGCAAATAGTTACGTTATCAATTGTTATAAAATAGGTACACTTGTATGAGCATATGGTCATATTAACTAAGTTTGGTTTTAGTACCTTTTTGGTTTGGTCTTTAGCGTCGGTGGTCTAGTGGCTAGGACACCGGACTCCCATGCGGGAGGTCCGGGTTGGAAACCATGCAATGCCATGTACCTACCAATGAGTTTTTCTTACTTGACTTACGTACATTTACCGACTGCTCTGACGGTGAAGGAAAACATCGTGAGGAAACCTGCACACTGAGATTACCAGTGTGTGAAATGGGGAAGGCAATGGCAAACCACCCCATTAAAAATCTGCCAAGAGAGTCGTTCTATGTATTGTGTAATGAAGTCCTTCAGATACTGGCCACTTTAGTCACAATTAACAATATAATATACGAGTAATTGTATATTGTCATGAAGTGGGACCAACTGCATTACGGCTGACTGATGATTCCACCAGACAGTGGGACCACGAGCCCATTATATCGAGATACTGTACCACTAGTGGGTCAAATTAGATAGAAACACTTTATTGTACACAAAATCAGGAAAAGTAAAAACTACAGGAATAATAGCAAATTAGTGGGGTCACGAGTCGTAACCTTTTTTATTTTTACTCTACCACCGCTTCGTAAGGTGCTATAGCGGAAAGGAAAGAAGCAGCGAAAGAAACTTTCAGCAGCACGTCTTTTGAAATAAATACAAAAATAAAACGCCTTTCATTTTGAAATAGCAAGTGTTATTTCAGCATGTAACGTCAGTTGAATAGAGTAGGCGCGACGTTGGAATGTAATATACTCCGCCACTGCGTTCCTTGTCTCGACCTGACTGCGAATTGTGGGCTCCTGACATCGCGAAGTTATATTATGTTGCAGAAGTGGAACAATAAAGGCACGAATTTTCGAACTAATCTGTACGTTGCATGGTACGCAATAACTTTGTTTTTAACAACTTAACAACAATGACGTTGAAAGAAAGAAACACTGCAACAATGAAATTTAACATTGCATTATACATGATTAAACTTAAAAAGACTTAACATTAAAAAAAACACAATGTTGTCGTTGTTTGCTTGAATATATTTTTTTAGATATTTTATAGAATAGCTACATACTTTAAATTTAAAACCTAATGAATAAGTACCTGTTATGTACGTAGGTACCATTTCCTTTCATATTTTGCAATTTTCTCCGCAGAAAGTTTGGAGATTTCAAATTAAAAGTTGCCTCACGAGTAACTTCATAACGTACATCCGTTTTGAAGTACCGCGAAAGCGGAAGACGGGGTTCCATTTAACGCGGAAAGCGGAAGTTTCTAAGGATGCGGCAGCGGTGCATGTTGCATCCCTAACTGAAAATTCAAAATTCATTACAGTCCACCATTACCTGCTTTACTTTGTAGTTACGAGTAACCACGGCAAAATGTGTATCCAGCTGGTATCTTCTCTTGGCATTCCCCAAAGCTGTGCGAGAAAGCGGAGCGGTGAGCGAGGAAAAAATCCACCAATAGGATCGCCTCATTATCACGTCACTATTAAAATGCAGCGACCTATTGGTGGATATTTTCCTCGATCACCACTTCGCTTCCTCGCTTTGGGGAAAACCACCCTAACAATTCAAGAGAAGATGTTAGCTGGATACACTTTGCGGCAGTTAACGACAAAGTAAAGTAGGTAATGGTAAAAATGTGGTGTTACACCATGTTTTAACGTGTCGTTCTGTTTGTCTATGCCTGGGAGTTATAATATTGTCCACCTCCCAGGTCCTCCCGTCACAGCACCATGAGGCCAAAGTACCTATTACCTATGTATTTTATGTAATCTTTTATGATCATACTATATATTATGTTATAGGTATTTACTTACTTTATGGGAGCTCACAACATAGTAAGTAAGTAATATGTTTATTTCACACACAGCAATGACTGAAACAGATATAATTATAATAAAATAATTATGTAGTCAAAGGTGAACATATTGAAATCATGTCTGATGGTCTGCTGTTATTGTGAAAAGGACCTCAACTCAGCTTGATGCAGACAAAAATGCCTACAGCGCTGGTATTCTGTTGGACCACGTATCATGTATCATGATGTAAGATGATGCGACGTTTCGGGTTGCCTCTACGTACTACGTAGATCATTTCTGGCAAACAAACCGTGGTGTACCAATAAGCGGTAACCGTTCTGCGTTCCTATAATGGAATTGTTGCAACGTGTCCTTTCGAGACAAACGAAGCGACCTTTTTTTCGACACGCTGCAGGAACGCACAACTTTTGTTGGCTTGACCTCGTCTTCGAAGACCCAAACTGCCGATTGGTGTTTTCTTTCAGGCTCATATGAATAAATCCATGATTCGTCACCTGAGACGATGTTATAAACGGCATATGACTTCCCTCCGTTGAAGCGTTGCAGAGTAGACCGGCACCAATTAACACGAGCCGCCTTTTGTTCAGACCTTGGGGTTACCCAGCGGGAAACTAGCTTTCTGACACCCAATTCATTATGCAAAATAGTTTGAATTGCAGTTATTCCAATCATTTCTTTTGCCCGACCTATTTCTTTAAAAATTTCTCTACCCAAACGTTGTCAGGAAGACTTCGCTTTAAGCGATAATAACGCCATAATTGTATCATATTTTTATGTACCCCCAATTTTGTACCAAATTTAGTCAAATCAAATCATCATCAAATTGTTTTTATTGTAAGTACATTATAGTAAACGTTTACAACGTCATTTTTTTAACTCTACCACCGCTTCGTAAGGTGCTATAGCTGAAAGGAAAAAAAGCGGCGCAAGAAACTTTATGTTGCTAATTACTACAATTATTATGAATACGATCATATACACAATGTGCAGAGCTGGAACTGTATTCAGGACCAAGCCTCTTTATCATTTAAGTAGTCGTTTATTTTATAATAACTCTTTTTACATAAGGTCCATCTTATGTGGATCTTAAATGTTTTCTCTGTCATATTTATTACAGTATTAGGTATCTTATTATAAAATCGTACACAGTAATGATGATACACCCATAAATGATGTGTTTACTTTACTAATTCTAAAAAGTGTGCAATAAAAAGTATTTTACATCACTTTACTTTAGCAAAGAACGTTGCTGCCTTCCCCAGGGTGGCCCACCGATAGAGGGTCAAAGGAGGCCCCTAAGGAAAGCCCCCACTTTGTTCGCTCGCGACCCTGATAACCCCCTTTTAGGCTACCGTAGCTATATTCTTCGCCTGAGACTACAGAGCTGAACAAAATAATAAACATGATTAGACTTAAATAATATACTGTTTCACAGGTTTTTACTGTATTTTATTAATTACGACCCGTTTCGTTTACACATAAACTTCACACACCCTCTCCCCTGTACACCCACAGTATCACATCCCGCTGGCTATCTTAGTGAGGACTGGCATGCTGCAAGACAGCCGTTGGCTAGTGCAGGTGCCAGGATTTGATTTTAATATTTGATTTATTAGATTTTAATAAATAGATACATACCTACTTGTTTCAAATTATATTCTATTGTATTGTATTGTAGTATTATGTATTATATAGGCTTTTGAATAAAAAAATTGAATTTTGAATTTGAATCTTCAGGTATTTATGTAAACGTGCTAAATATTTGACAGGTGACACGAGATTCTTTATTTAGCCGTGTTATACTACTAATTCTAACTCTAATTGACATTAATTACTTTTCATTGATAAATTAAAACTACGTAAAATTAGTTTTAAATATTAGACTTTATTATATAATTTATTGCTATGATAGATAGATAGAAACACTTATGATGGTTGTAATCCATTTCCAGTTCTTATTGTGATTTAGCTGATAATTTATTGTTAATTATTATTTAACTATGATTCATTAGTTAATTTTATTATGTTTAATTTCGAACACAATTTATATTGTTAAAGAATAATTAAATTGAAATTGAAAACGTCGTTTTACGTTTAGGTCCCCTGCTTTTTTAGGTCTTTTATAGTGTAAGTTTTTGAAGACGATTGTTGATTTTATTATCATTAGACGTTTCAGTATTGAGAAATACGTACCTACATATAAATATATGTAATTTTTTGCGACCTTTATTGAATTTTTTGCACATTATATTTATAAAGTGCCCGATAAAATACCTAAAACTTGCTTCTGTTTCATGCTAAAAAAATGAAGTACACTCGTAGATCCCTTGTGCTTTTACATATCACTTTTCTTAAAAGTGAGACGATTTTACTCTGACTCTGACTCAAGTGACATAATTTCCTTTTACCTTTTTACTTTCCAAAGAACCAAAGGAAGTTTTTAATGGGCAATGAACTGAGTGAGGGTTATTACTAGAGGAGGTGCTACGTGGTGGGGCCGAATACCGAATATTCAGTACCGAATATCATAATTAGACGCGCCAATCGCATTAGCCGTTGTTTCGCCACCCAAAGCCGCACAATTATTATATATATAAAAAAGAACAATTACCGCTAACTTCACCACGCTTACCGCGACAACTTCATTCAACCTCTTCTTCATCTCAAGCTCGCAATGAGCCACGTCTTCATCTTTTCTCCGCTGAATATATTAACTAAATTTCGTTAATTACGACTATCTACACCCCACATCCATACATAAACATTAATTACATCATTACACTACAATTTAACTGTGAGAAAGTGGCTGTTACCATTATTTTCGGTAAGTCAATTTTTTTACCTCTGGATCGTCATTTTACCGCCTGGATGGGCACTTAAACGGCCTTAAAATGAAATTTAAGCCCTATCTAATACTATATTCTAATACTACTACTTACAATACAATACTAAATTAATGTATCCAAACTTAAAATTGAAACGCTTACCGATACTAATTTGCAACATTTTCATAATGATTTGCACAGCAGTGAGTTACCAGTAACATGTAGAGGGCGATGGTGACACTTACCATCATGTCGCCCATTTACTCGTCTGTTTCCCTCATAAAATAAAAAAAGTATAAATGGTGTTACTTGATGGGTAATGTAACACCGAATATTTATGCTGTAATACCGAATATTTACCGACTCTTCGTCACATCTCTAGTACCGCGTTCTTTTTCCCCGACTGGGCGGAGTGCAACGGACAAGTACAATTTATGCTTGTTTTTGTTCGTGGCCACTAAGTATCGTTTGTACAAAAGCTACTGGGTTTCAGACACGGCGGCGGAGCACTGTTTAGGAAGTGCGCTAAAAAAGTAGATATCATAAAATTGGTTCGGCTGTAAATAGTAAAGTTACTTTAGAGAGCGACGCAAAAAGTGAATTGGATTTCTGTATTTTTTCCACTTACCCTGTTTTATTTTTATTTCCTGGATGTTATAATTTATGAAGTGCGCTAAAAAAGTAGATATCATAAAATTGGTTCGGCTGTAAATAGTAAAGTTACTTTAGAGAGCGACCCAAAAACTAAATTGGATATCTGTATTTTTGCTACTTACTTACCCTGTTTTATTTTTATTTCCTGGATGTTATAATTTAGGAAGTGCGCTAAAAATGTAGATATAATATTGGTTCGGCTGTAAATAGTAAAGTTTTTACTTTGTGAGCGACAAAAAACTGAATTGTTTTTCTGTATTTTTGCTACTTACTTACCCTGTTTTATTTTTATTTCCTGGATGTTAGAATTAAGGAAGTGCGCTAAAAAAGTAGATACCATATAATTGGTTCGGCTGTAAATAGTAAAGTTTTTACGTTGTGAGCGACAAAAAACTGAATTGTTTTTCTGTATTTATGCTACTTACTTACCCTGTTTTATTTTTATTTCCTGGATGTTATAATTTATAAAGTGCGCTAAAAAAGTAAATATCATAAAATTGGTTCGGCTGTAAATAGTAAAGTTACTTTAGAAAGCGACCCAAAAACTGAATTGGTTTTCTGTATTTTTGCCACTTACTCACCCTGTTTTATTTTTATTTCCTGGATGTTATAATTTAGGAAGTGCGCTAAAAATTTAGATATAATATTGGTTCGGCTGTAAATAGTAAAGTTTTTACTTTGTGAGCGACAAAAAACTGAATTGTTTTTCTGTATTTTTGCTGCTTACTTACCCTGTTTTATTTTTATTTCCTGGATGTTAGAATTAAGGAAGTGCGCTAAAAAAGTAGATACCATATAATTGGTTCGGCTGTAAATAGTAAAGTTTTTACGTTGTGAGCGACAAAAAACTGAATTGTTTTTCTGTATTTATGCTATTTACTTACCCTGTTTTATTTTTATTTCCTGGATGTTATAATTTATAAAGTGCGCTAAAAAAGTAAATATCATAAAATTGGTTCGGCTGTAAATAGTAAAGTTACTTTAGAAAGCGACCCAAAAACTGAATTGGTTTTCTGTATTTTTGCCACTTACTCACCCTGTTTTATTTTTATTTCCTGGATGTTATAATTTAGGAAGTGCGCTAAAAATTTAGATATAATATTGGTTCGGCTGTAAATAGTAAAGTTTTTACTTTGTGAGCGACAAAAAACTGAATTGTTTTACTGTATTTTTGCTGCTTACTTACCCTATTTTATTTTTATTGCCTGGATGTTATAATTTAGGAAGTGCGCTAAAAAAGTAGATACCATATAATCGGTTCGGCTGTAAATAGTAAAGTTTTTACTTTGTGAGCGACAAAAAACTGAATTGTTTTTCTGTATTTTTGCTCCTTATGTACCTGGATGTTATAATTTAATAAGGATGTTTGAATTCCAGTTCGGTCCAACTTTGGACTTTTATAAAACCTAGAAGTAGAGAAGTGACACATTGGTTATAGTATTTGTATAGCTCATCCATAGAATTGTATTTGTGGAGGGTAATTTGAAGCAATTTTGTATACGTATATAAATATAAATATTATACTTAACATTTAATTCAATAGGCAGTGAGTAGCAATGAACTCAATAGGCAGTCTTATCGCTAAGACCGAACTGTTACAGGCAACCTTTTGTTATAATACTTGGAAGGAAGAACTAGATTGTGATGTGTGGTGGGACGGGCGCGGGCCGGGCCAGCAAATATGCTGATGATGATCAATAGAAGTGGCACTCGGAAGCGCAGTCCATTTCGTCGGAAGCATCACCGCAATCGTCTTGCTTGTCACATTTGAAGGCTGCGTTTATGCATTTACCGTTTGAACAATGGAAGGTTCCTGCAAAAGAAAGGTATTGTTCAAACAATTGTTTTAGTGTTGCATGTTTGCGCTTCCGCTTGACGGTAAATTAGTTCAATTAACAAAACAAATTAAACTTACCAGCTTTGCAGGCGTTAGCTCTACACATGAAGGGTAGAAGAGTTTCAGGTGATCAGCTCCCACGACTGGCTATCAGAGCTGACGTGGACGTCGACACATTCGCCATCCTTAGGGTTTGGTTGCCTCAGGTCCAAAAAGCCAGCATACTGTGATCCCCAACAGTGGGGATATTAATAAATATCCCCACTGTTGGGGGCACAGGCCTCCCCTTGCACAAGAGGGCACGGGCCATGATCCACCGAGCGGACCCAATGCTGATTGCTGAACAATTTTTCATTTGGAAATTTGTATGTTTGTATTCATTATCAATAACTCGGACCAGTGGGATCCAGGCTCCCACGGCTCCAAAGTCTCCACCCCCACATCTTCATTATACTTTTTTTAATAGCCTATAGGCTGTCCCACTGCTGGGAAAAGGCCTCCCCTCCTCCTTTCCATTTTTCCCTATCCTCGGCGTCCTTATACCATCCTTTTTGGAAGTGGTCGATATCGTCCTTCCACCTACGCCTGGGCCTGCCTCGGCGCCGCTGTCCGTCTTGTGGCACTATCATTATACTTACATGCTGAAAAACTTATTCCCTTAACAGGATGTCAAATATACCTACCACGCTTTCGTACATGTACAAATATAGACAACCGTAAATATAGCTTCACAAATACAACAAAAGGATTTTCTGGGAAAATATTTTCCTTTTACTAAACGACGATCGGAAATTCATACTTTATATTGTAACTGAAAATATATTAGTGCCTGGAAAAGAACCCAGCAATCAATCAACTTGTAACACACGGAAGAGTAACGTTGTATATTACAATAATCTGCGCCCATAGCCAGAATACACACACATTGTGAGAAGGCCACGACGGCGGCGACCTCATCGTCGCTTACCATCAGGCGAGATCGAGGTCAAATGCGGGTTTAGTATTAAATAGTAAATTTAAAAAAAAGACAAGGCTGAGATTATCAAGAAATCTTATATCTTATCTTATGTGTTTGTTTGTTGTAGTCTCTTTATTGCACACACACAAAAAAATACACAGAAAATAAAAACATTAAAATATGCACATATTGCAATATACTGTGTATGACGCATGATGGAGTGCTTGACGCAAGTGCATTACTGTATTAGTACATTATTGCATCCCCGTTGTTTACCGCCTTAGCCTCGGAATTCAAGGACCCTATTCCAGTCCCGGTTCGGTTCGCTGCATCCAATTACGTAGCGCTGATTTCGAGTGGGGGGAGTGCGGAGCGCATGTGATTGGTTGCAGCAAACCGAACCGTGGCTAGAACCAGGTCCGTAAAGTTCTAGCCTTATAAATATGTGCCACAGCTAATTGGCTACAAAACGACTTTCAGTTTTCGCATCAATCATAAGTAATGTTTTTTTTTTTTTTTTTATTACATTAGGAGAGCAGACGAGCAAACGGGCCACCTGATGTTAAGTGGTTACCGTCGCCCATAGACATCTCACCTCACTGTATTAATATTAGAGGGTTTTTGATGCGCTGCTAACCTTGAGGACTAAGATGGATTGCCTCATGTGCTGGAAATTACGCTGGCTCTCTTACCCTTCAAACCGAAACACAGAAATTCAAGCATTTCTGCTTCACGGCAGAAATAGATAAGAGGGTGGTACCACCCCAGGCGATCCTAAGTAATGTTAGGTATAGTCTAGCTCATTTAAACTTGTTCCTAATGAAAACAAACTATCCATATTGGCGATGTCGTGGTTTGATGGATTGTCCATGTTTTATTATTTATTTATTTTATTTTATTTATTTACTTAAATTTACAGCTTTTTTGACCTTATAAAAATAATAAAATATTACTATAACATTTGCATACATACATACATAACATTACACATTACTATATATTTTATTTATTAATATTTAATAGTATAATGTATAATACGAAAAAATGAATTCCAAGTTAATTAAACTATGGTTGATCGTCTAAGGCGGTCTTGCACGAACCGTTTTCTCTCATGTTAACTTTAACCCGATGTCATTTTTGTGTGAAAAACATACACAATTCGCGAAATAACCCATGGTTAAATTTTCGCGCAAGCGGGCCAATGTGGTAAAACAAGGATAAGTTTGTTTACATTATAAACAAGTTCCATTGGATCCGACTTTATGTAGGTATTGTATTGTGACTTGTAACTCCGCCATCTACACTAATGTTTGGTTAGAGTATTTTTTAACTTTCGTTATCTTTCCATATTTTGTGAGTTCGTTGCATCCTGAAAAAGAGCAGAGCAATATATTAATGTAATAACCGCACATGGGAAGCAAGTCAAGTGATTCGACGGAAATACGCGCTTAAATCACGCTCATAGAGGAAGAAAGGGCCGTACTCAGGGATTTTAGGTAGGGGGTCTTATGTATCTTGAATGCATCATCAATAAGATTAGGATGAACAGTTACTAGGAAGTGAACTGGAGATCGATTCCACTAAATATAACGTAACTAAATAGAATCTTACTGCATCGTTATGACGTGTTTCGTATGCTGCTATCCACTAACGATCCAATTTCAGTTAAGTTCCGATCTAAAACGTTTAGTTTATACTGAATCGCAGTTGAACGGTAACAAAACGCTTCAACTGTCAAATATAACGATCGAACATAAGTTCCTCCCGAGGTACTTTTGCCCGATCGATAGTAAATGGAAAGGTGGCAGTGGTAGAGTTATTGAGTCAGCAGAATGCGATTTGGTGTCCAAATAGAATTGGAACGAAAACTAAATTGAAATTGAATAGAAATAGAACTACAAACGTTGTTATTTAGGCGAATTGGGCCCCAGCTAAATCAAGTGGTTTTTTTTATTATTTTAATTTTTTGTTCCTTTGGATTCCTTAACACGTTCACAGTTCAGTGCCTCCACGCTGGGGATCCCAAGTGCCTATCCAAGGAGTCCATGTCTCCTTTGTTGGGTCACATAACAAAAGATTTAAATTAGGTGGATTTGTGAAGTTGACACACAATTTTGTATGCAGACTGTGAACGTGCCTCCTGAATCCGTGCCTGCACTGGCAACGGAAACGGATGTGGTTCCCTAATAAATATGGCCGCCGCTCAGCCGGCGCGGGCGTCGGTAAATATCTGGTTATCTGGTACTCTCCACTTGGAACAGAGACTACACACAACATGATATATTTTTTATTGTATAAGGAGAGTAGATTAGCAAACGGGCCTCGTGATGGTGAGTGGTCACCACCGCCCATAGACATCTCACCTCACTGTATTATTAGAGGATTTTCGACATGTTTGCTACAACATTGAGGTCTTAGGGGAGTGCCTCATGTGCTGGTAATTACGACAGCTCTCAAACACTTTAAACAAACTTTTTAAATCTAAATTGACAAAATGGTTGCTAGATAATCGTTTTTATAGTGTGAAAGAATTTATGACTCATAAACGGTTTTTTTTCTTTAAATATGGCTTCTGCTAGTGTACACACTGCAATTTGGCCAATGACCGTGTTAGAATCATGAAAATCACTCGAACGTTTTGGCGTCTGTTTTAAAAAAAAAAACAGTTTACCAACGTCGAGATTATGGGAGAGTCGTATGCATCAGGAATGCCTAGTGCCTTGCATTCCAAGTGCAATTGGAGGTTAGGTTGCCGGGTTCACACAGTCTGTAGTAATTTCACTCCCATTTCACTGTCTTGTATAACGTTCACTTAACACGGAAGTTTTTTAGGTAAAATACACTAGTTTTACTAAAATATAACCACTGCAAATTATTTTTAAACTATAAAATAGTACGAACACTCCATGACAGCATGAACGCTCAACATAACCTCCAAAAATAATGTTTATTGAATGTAATGATACAAATGTCATTTTTAAAATAGGTGTAGGTAGTTATTCATTTTGTTGACAAGTCCTTTCAATAATAAATTAATTGTACGTTTTAATATTTCTAATAAAGTTTGTACTTATAATTCATATACAATTGTATAATAATGTATAAACTAAATTTTACATATTTGCACTTCTGCATGTAGGCAAAATACATTGGACATCTAATTAATAAGATATTTTATATACTTACATGTATTTTTGCAAATATATCTTTGAATCTTGAATCTTACCCTTCAAACAGAAACACAACAATGCAAGCATTGTTACTTTGTGGCAGAAGAAAGTAAAAGGATGGTACCACCCCAGGCTGACTCTACAAAGAGTCATACATACAAGAGTCACACATACAAGAGTCACACATACAAGAGTCACACATACAAGAGTCACACATACAAGAGTCACACATACAAGAGTCACACATACAAGAGTCACACATACAAGAGTCGTACATACAAGAGTCGTACATACAAGAGTCATACATAAAAGAGTCATACGTTGATATGTTCCGTCAGTGTTTATAGAAGAGCCCGCGTGCTCCATCTTCGACCTCGTCGTCACTTACCACCAGGTGAGATTGAGGTCAAACGCGGGGTTAGATACCACCTACCTACATTTTCTATATTCTAAGCAAAGCACCTACAAGATAGATTAGAGGATAAACTCTTCAAAGTCGGGGATAAGGTATAGGCCTGATATTCCTTTAATGAATAAATAATTAAAGTTTAAGCACCCACTACTTACGTTGCCAACAACTGAACAACATTTAACCTTAAATTAATACACGACTTGTCTGTGTTTTACTTATTAACTTTATTGGTTAATACTTGCGGTTGTCGGTACTTGGTGAAACTCGTAGTACATGACTAGACTTAAATAATATACTGTTTCACGGGTTTTTATTGTATTTTATTAATTACGACCGGTTTCGTTTACACATCTTCAGGTTTACACATCTTCTAGACCTGTAGATGTGTAAACGAAACCGGTAGTAATTAATAAAATACAATTAAAACCCGTGAAACAGTATATTATTTAAGTCTAATCATTATTAACTTTATTATTTATTAATTCACATAATTGACAATGTCCCTTTACAGCTGCTATAATCTTTTTTTTTGTTAAAATATCAATTTAGAGACTTTAGCGGGTAGCATCGTTTAACGTTTGAAAGTAAAATGTTCCAAATATTTATTAAAATATACGTTGTTTGTTTGTTTATCGTGCTCCTCTGACATGGCTTAACGATTTCTGTCGAACCAGGACAGCCGGGACCGACTCAACGTGCTTTCCGAAGCACGGAGGGGCTCAGATGAAATTTTGCGGTCACCCATCTTGATACCGACCGCGCCCAACGTTGCTTAACCTGCACAATCACTTTACATAATTGACGATGTCCCTTTACAGCTGCTATAACTCACATATATTTTTTAATATCAGTTTATTGGCTTTGGTACACGACAAGATGACCGTGTCAGCCTCGTTAGGGTCACTAAGAAAAGGGAAGGGAAGCTCAAGTATTATTAGAGTCAGCCCTCACTTTGAGAGCCAACTTAGCAAACAACAGTAAGTGTTTCATTTTATCAGATAAGGGCTGACTCAAAATAATATTGAGTCTCTCATTTTGGAGCCTATTGAGGGCACATTTCTTCCTCTCAATTTTCACCAGGTCACATTCCATTAGGAGGTGAGTGAGGTTTACATTTTGTATTATAAATAAATTATTAACAAATTAATATTAAAATCAGTCTATAAGACGTCCAGATGACCGCACGGCGAGCTTGCGTGAACCGACGAATGATTCGTGGCGCTCCGTTCTCTCTGTCTACCCCGCAAGAGACATAGAGTAAAGGAACGAGTATGGATGTACGTCTATAGGACGTACGTCTATAGTTTTTCGTATTTTTCGAAGACTTGCGTACATTTACCGACTGCTCTAACGGTGAAGGAAAACATCGTGAGGAAACCTGCACACTGAGGTGACCAGTGTGTAAAATGGGGGTAGGTACAAAAGGTCTTCAAGAGTCGTGCGTTCAAGTGCCGCTGGGTTTATTCCCGGCCCCTTATCATAAGATTAGATTGTTTTTATTAAGTCTATTGTTGTACAATAAAGTATAAATAAAATAAATAAATAAGAAGATAAGATAAGATGTCTATAGGACCACCTGATGGTATATTGTCACCGTCCTATAGAGTGTCTATAGGACAGTGACGGAGTGTCTCAAGTGCCGGTAATTACGCTGGAAAACATTTAAAACAAAATAAGTATTTAAAACAAAGAATCAAAGCGAAAATTCAAATAAACGAGCCCATGAAGGAAAGAACGCATTGCCACTCCTAAGGAGTTGAGTGCGTCTAACCAAAACCCTAAAGTTAACCCCAAGGTTTGCAAATAAAAGTGAAAAATATAATAAACTTTCAATAGAGCTCACTATACACTCCACTAAAGAATTTAAGGTTGTTTTAAAAAAGTTATTTCAAAGTAACGCATATTATAAGACTGTACCTAACTATTTATGTTTTATTTTGACAGACACTTATAACTAAAACTTTTGAATTATATAGTTTGAATTTATATTATTGTTAGAGTATATTTAATACTGTTGTTAATGACGTATCTTGTTACGGTTTCAGTTACTATAAGATAATTATTTTTATATTATTAGAATACATTTTTTTTTCTTTCGTTCAAAAACGGGCCCAAGTAGAATTTACCAGAATTCCAGTTGCACTGAAACACGTTCTAGATCCCCGGCAATGCGAGCAAAGCCTGGAATTCGGATTAGATCACAAGTTTAGTGCTGGCTAGTGAGAGAGCAACAAATTATCTAGGTATCCTATATGTTCCTATTTTAGATAGATTTGAATACTAGATGCTAAGTTTCTAGACAGAATTTGTAGATCAAGTCAATGATTTATATTATACTGAACACCCCCCTTTCGGGACTATATAGGGGGATTCATATCAAATCAAAATGTTATTATTGTAAGTAAGTACCTTAAAGAACAAAGTCATGTTTAACTCTACCACCGCTTCGTAAGGTGCTGTAGCTGAAAGGAAAGAAGCGGCGCAAGAAACTTTCAGCAGCACATCTTTTGAAATAAATATATCTTACAATAATTATGAATACAATCATATACACAATGTGCAGAGCTGGAGCTGAATTTAGGACCAAACCTCTTTATCATTTAAGTATTAATTTATTTTATAATAACCCTTTTTACATGAGATTTTTTAATAATAACCCTTTTTACACAAGAAATTTAAGACCTTAAATTTTCTCTGTCATATTTATTACAGTATCAGGTATCTTATTATAAAATCGTACACAGTGACCCATAAATGATGTGTTTACTTTACTAAGTCTAAAGCGTGGGACTGCAAGTTTGTTTTTGTTTCTGGTATTGAAATTACATTTTTGTTACACCCTGTATAATAATTCAATATGGTTCTTCTTGTCCGTGGTTAGTGGCAAAGCTATTGTCAAAGTTGTTCCACGACTAACGACAGCAGCCGGGATAGACAGTTTAACGTGCTCTCCGAGGCACGGAGTGGCTCAGGTGACAATGTTCTACTGGCGATCTTGCATGATCACCGCCTGTATTTACGATCTTGATATATTCCGATTTTTACAACAGGGGCCAGAATCGGGACTTTAACGTACCTACTATTATTTATATAACCCCGTAATGGGAATGGTGCGGTTTTCTTTACACTTTGTATAAACCCTATAACCAGTCTCTGAGTATTTATTTATTATAAAATCCACAGCACTTAAAATTAAAAACAAAAAAGTCCAGTAAAAAAAACATACTGCCAATTAAAGATTTCCTATTTTAAAATAATGCTTATAGGGAGAAATAAGTTATGGTGTGTGTGTATATGGATGTGTTTATTAGAAATGTGTGTGAGCGTGTGAAGAGAGTGAAAGGGGTGTGTACATTTGTATGTGTTTGTTCTAGTCTTCGCTACATGTATCCAGCTACAACGCTACAGTACCATCTAAGTATCATTGATTATAGTTACAATGTCTCTCCTGATGGCAGCGGCACCGCCAGTGAACAAGTCCAACGATGATTTTTTTTTATTATATGACCTGTGTATGCGACGGATAATCTCAATATAAACTAAGGTTGCGTTCCATAACGTTTATTTACCCGACAATAATTACTCTACCCGGTTCCGAAACACAACGTGAATTTTTCATCTGACAGTTCAAGTTGTGTTATGGAACCGGGCAATCGAGTAATATTTGAACTGTCAGGTGAAATCAGAGTTAATTTTTACTCCTGTCAAAGTGACAGAAAGCTATGTTGAGCGTTCATGCTGTCATGGCGTGTTCGTCCTATTTTATTGTTTAAAAATGGTTTACAGTGGTCATTCGTAAAACTAGTGTAAGTTATCTAAAAATCGTCCGCGATAAGTGAACGTTATATAAGACAGTGAAATGGGAGTGAAAAACTACAGAAGATGGTGTGAATTCGGCAACTAAACCTCCAATTGCACTTGGAATGCAAACTACACATTACTGGAAGGCACTACTAGACATTCCTGATGCATACGACTCTCCCATAATCTCGACGTTGGTTAACTGTTTCTTTCAAAACAGACGCCAAAACGTTCGAATGATTTTCAAGATTCTAACACGGTCATTGGCCAAATTGCAGAGTGTCACTAGCAGGGGCGGTAAATTAAAGAAAAAAAAAAGTTTGTGGCCGTTCCACGATTCTTTTGTAAAACCAGGCATATGCCTGGTTCCAAAACGTTCGTTTTACCCGAGAATAATTCTCGGATAAAGCAAAAAGCAAATTGGAACGCAGCCTAAATTGTAGCGATTTTGACATTTTTCGTACCTATATGCCGCTTAGTTATGAACCGTTCGATTAACGTTACGTTTCGGTAAAGCTACCGATCGATCGGTCTGCTAGACGTGTAGCGTGGTAGCAGAATACGATTCGTAGTTAAACGAAGTCGCTGCTTAATTGGAAACGAACGACAAACGTAAAACAGAAGAATTGGTCTTCGACATTTCCCGACGAATCGTTATAGATGGACTTCAATACATTCTGTAACTACCTTCAATAAAATCAAAATGTATTGGCCCAGCAACATTATTTTCAATTTTATGTATCTGTATTTTATTTTGAAAGTTGGCAGTGCCGTTTCCTCTCAAGTAGGTAATAACCATAACTCAATGGTATTGTGGCGATCCTCTGGTTATTTTTAAAGTTATGGCGCGCAATAAAATTGCCTTTATTTTGAGCTTGTATCCTAGCCTAGCGCAATAATATGAAGGTGAGATTTATACTTACGGCGTTAGGAAGGTTTATTGCTTTTTCTATTAGGAGGAGAATGAACATAATATTTCTAGTGTTAAAGTTGTTCAGGCAGGTAAGCCAATGGCCAGCCAATGAAATGGCCTAACGATTGTCGAAGAAAAACAACCCAAACCGATAGATAGAGAAGGCCAGAGTGAATAGGCATTTACTGGACCCGCATGCTCCATCGTCGACCTCATCGTCGCTTACCATCAGGCGAGATCGAGGTCAAATGCGGGTTTAGTAGTAAATAAAAAAATTAAAAAAAAGATAACGTGTTGTCCGAGACACGTCCCTCAGGTGAAAATGTGCCACTAGCAGTCTCTGGTTCTGACCGCGGTCACGACACAATCGACGCTCTGATACTACTTGATATAAGTAAAAGAGTATTTATTCATTCACACATTAAAGTAAAAAGGTACAACACTGTTATTTATTCTAATTCTTAACCTATAAACAAAATATATCTATAACACGTATTGACCTGTGTCTAATGAAATGGCCGAGACCTCAGCAACACGCTGGTTGTCAGGTCTCGCCTGATGTGCTGGATGGAGCGCTGGTCGCGGGATTACTACACAACACGATTATGTGGTCAAATCTCTATAATGTAATTTTATATTAAAATGAATGACAATAAGTAGTTATATGTAGCTGGTTTTAGCTTCCTTCTGATGATAACATACTCGTAATTGTGTTTCTGTGTCTGAGATAGTATCTATACCATTCACTAAGGTTAGCTAACATAGACTTTGCTGTATGTTCCTAATAAATTTATTTATTCTTTTACACTTTTGTGTACAGGTGAGGTTAATGCCTTGCGGCATTCTCTGCCAGCTGACCTTTGGGCATGCAGATATGTTATGGCGGAGCAATGACAAAAATAAACTTACTTAATAATATGTGAAATTTATATATTAAAATAACAATATACTTACATAGTATACTAATATACAATACTAGTACAAATATACAATATAATTTACTTATATACACAAATACAATATAATTAAAAACATACGAAATAATAATAAACTATAATATTATGCACAAACATATTGATAAGTAAAATATATAGCTTTAGGGATTATGAGGAACTCAAAAGGTGGCTACGAACTTGATTTTTAAACATGAAGCGATTCGGGACTTTCCTTATATCTACTGGGAGATTGTTCCAAAGGCGGGCTGCGTGAACAGTGAACGAGGACGAGTAGAAATCAGTATGATGAGAGGGGAGGCCAAGGCGAAGATTGTGGGAAGAACGAAGAGATCTGTCATGAGTTGAACATAGGTAGTGAAAATTATTTACAAATACCTAAAAAGAACTCAACCTCAACGCTATCAACAACTAAAAAGATCCTCTCAACTTTAAAGCCATCAAAACAAAGATGAAATGTCCTGAAACAGGAATTTTATAACGACTTAAAGGCACTTGGCACAGTTTCAAATCTCCAGCCAATCCGTACCTGTCCGCGGCGTCTTCCTTCGATAAATCATAGCGAACTAAGATATTACTTATATTTTATATCGCCGGGAGCACAGTAGAGTTTAAAGGAAATGCATTCGGTGTATGATTTCGTACTTATAAAGCTTTATAAACCTAAATTAAATTTTCGCTTGTACAGAGCCCAGGTTCATGGCAGTGCTTTGCTTAATCAGTGCTTTGTGATTAGTTGCAGTGAACGAACCGTGGCTGAGACCGGAGCCGTGAAGTCGGAGGCTTACATAATCGTTGGAAGACAAACCACCCCATTAAATCTGCCAAGAGAGAACCGGCGTTATGTGATTAATTCTAGGTGATCATGACCCTCATAATGAGGAAAGCAACTAAGATGAAAACTTTGTAACAATCTTTCGTATTAAATCTATACTAAAAACTAGGTAGTCAGTGCTTCATTTCATCTAAAAAACTGTACCGTATTTCTTGAGAATAAATCTCATTTCCACAGAAATCAGACTAGTAGCGCCCTCTCCTCTAGAATGATGATGTGAACACTGACAGCGAGTCAGAGGGTTTGTTTTGTTTGAGCAAATGATGATTGACTGATTGATTTTGAAAGTTCTTTATTGTAACATAAAACACATAATAAGTAGTAGTACTACTGGTACTACTACTTATTATGTGTTACACAGTCATGGTATACTAAAACATAAAGTACCTACAACGTTTACGAGGATACATACCTTTTAAAACTTATACAAACTGTAACAAAATAGAAGACATCACTCACCTCCTAATGGAGTGTGACCTGGTGAAAATTGAGAAGAAGAAATTTGGCCTCAATAGGCTCCAAAATGGGAGTCGCAATGTTATTTTGAGTCAGCCCTCATCTGATAATATGAAACACTTACTGTTGTTTGCTAAGTTGTCTCACAAAATTAGAGCTGACTCTAATAATACTTGAGCTTCCCTACCTGTTCGTAGTGACCCTAACGAGGCTGACATGGTCACCTTGTCGTGTACCTAAGCCACTAAACTGAGATTTAAAAAAATATGTAAATTATAGCAGCTGTAAAGGGACATTGTCAATTATGTAAATTAATAAATAATAAAGTTAATAATGATTAGACTTAAATAATATACTGTTTCACGGGTTTTTATTGTATTTTATTAATAACGACCGGTTTCGGTTACACATCTTCATGTCTTATTCGTCATCTGTATTTAGATATTTTCACACATAAGATTTTACATTTAAAACATAATGTTGAAATATTATGGACATTTCAGTTAAATGTTCATACTTAATATTTATTTTATGCAACGTAGGTATAATTCCATACATTTGATATTTCAATACCCGACTAATGTATGGGAAAATGCTCAATGGCAGACACGGTTTCCATATAAAACTACTTCATCATCATCATCATCAGCCCATGTCGTCCCACTGCAGGGTATAAGCCTCCTCTCTTTTGTACCACTCTATACGATCCTGTGCTAGTGCCGTGTGTGTTGCCGGCCATAAAGAATAGCACCACCCCAAGTCTTCCCGTGGGTGTCGTACGAGGCGACTAAGGGATCTTGTGGATACTATTGTACAACTAGTAGTCACAAAAACTCGCCACGAAGCACTACCCAGCAAGGCGTTTTAAGGCTATTAACCTGTAACGATGTCGACTTCATCGTCCATATAACCTCCTTGTCATCAATTTCAACCTCATTGTTAGCGTTTATCTCACCTCATTTCGTGTTGGCATCTTCATTTCTTCATCTATATTTTCAAAATTCAAATCATATTCCCATTCCATTTCTAAATTCTATTATTCCATTAATTTCATTGTCTTCACTTTCTCTCTGTATTTTGACCAGAACGGACGTTTCTCCGTTTTATAAAATTGTCTCCTACACCTGTGTTGTTCTGTTCCTGATAAATATAGTATCTACTATTACCAAGTTCTTCTATTATTTCATCTGCACACTATCCTAGAACCCTGCTAGCCGGCACCTAGAGGGCAGGTTGTAGCAAACCCTCTCTTTAAAACTACTTTAGCGAGCAATAATAGAGTTAATTTCAAAAGATTTGGTCTTAACATTTCATTTCATAGCTCGCGCTCTTGAATAACTTAACTCGTAGCAAGTGTTGAAGAAAAATCTCCAATTTCTATAAATCAAGGAGTACTAAAACTGAGATATATCTAGCCGGTTAGACCGATTTGGTGGAAATGTGTTCGGTGTTCGACTTTGGCCGCGCCATCTGTGCGAGTGCGAAAGGAGAAAAAAGTATCGGGGTAGGGACGCTGTAGTAGCGGGATGGCCGAATGTAACCGATAAATTCTTTTGCCAAATATACATAGTGCTTTGTTATAGTGCTTTGTACTTTTGTAAAAAAATTATGAGTATTTGGCATTAAATGTATTTCTATTCTATTCTATTCTAAATGTTTTCCTAGCGAAGACAAGTTTAATTCTAAATATATAATAACCCCCGACGTACCATTGTGGAGATCCCCTTACTTTTCCTGGTCATCATCAGGTGCTCAAGATTCCAACTGGGAAGGTCACCATGGTCGCAAACATTTTAACTCAAATTCGAACTACCTAACTGTTACCGTTCCAGAGATCCTATCATACTCCAACATCCAAGATACTCCAAGATCCACTGATCCATTTTTCATCTGACATGTCTAAGAATATTCAGCAGGTTACCTTTAGTAATTTTGTACCTTTTTTCTGGGATATAAGTAGGTAAGTAAGTAAGTAATATGTTTATTTCACACACAGCAATGACCGAAACAGTAGGTAACTTTTTTCTGAGTTGAGAGATGGTTTGGACTGAACCTCTGTTGCAGTAAAAAATATTGATGTTTTGTGAAAACCTTTTTTTTTCGAGAATCAATGTTTTTCGATCTGCCATAATTAACACAATGCGTAGACTAAATAAAATATTTACGCATACTCTAGTAGTAATAGCACTGTGGTAGGCCACTAGTGTTTTGTGTGTGTGAAACCTATATCGATAAATAGCAGAATTAACAAATAAGATTATAACCTAGATTTGGTAAGATAATTTTTGTCGTAAATTAAATTTTATTTTATTTTAACTTGGATGAGTTTTTTGTATTATTTAACTAGCATAAAGTGGAAGAGCGGTTCCTCCTATCACAGGTATTTATTACTTAAAAGGAGGTCTCGTCAATGTATTAGATTATAAGACTGGAAACAGAAATAATAATTATAAAATAAAACTTTATTTAAATATCACCAAGCATATGAATCGAACAATGCCCTGACTCCCGAAATAGGCGGACCTGTATTTTGTAAGTCAGTGCTTTCCCAGACGTAATAGTTTCTCGGTTTGATGGTAACTAAATTTACAATACAAATACAAATATACTTTATTGCACACCCGGGACAAAAACAAAACATACAACATAAAGAGTGGTACAATACTTTGTGCAGAAGGCGGCCTTAAGTGATATCTTCCAGGCAATCTTCAGGTGATGGAAAAATCATATGATACATAATATAAAATAAATTTAATCAGGTATACAAATATTTATTTCATCGCTGATACCGAAACTCTACACAGAAGCGCTACGGAGCGAAGGGTGCTATTCGGTGGCGTTCGTTATTCGGACGTGGGACGGCAGTCACCTGATTACGCGCTCCGATAGACAACTAGTACTGGGAGACATCATATCGATAGATAAACAAGGCCATTTTGGAA
Source organism: Hofmannophila pseudospretella (assembly GCA_947369225.1). Lineage (NCBI taxonomy): Eukaryota > Metazoa > Arthropoda > Insecta > Lepidoptera > Oecophoridae > Hofmannophila > Hofmannophila pseudospretella. The sequence continues at coordinate 1,248,784 of OX376333.1, forward strand.
TTAAAATCATTTATCTAAACAAAATATGCTTAAAATTGGAATAGAAATAGAAATATCATTTACTTGTAAATATGGGTAATGCAGATGTTACATTGTGTTTCAGTATCACCATATTCTGCCCGAAAGCGCACGAATTTTTGTTCAATTAATAAATCAATCAATCACAAATTATCATCAATAAAATAATCAATCAAGGCAACAAAACAAAAATATCATTTTTTTACTGATGTCTCAAATTAAAAAATTACATAAGAATTAACAATAATTAAAAATGGATTTGATTTGCTAATAAGTATCATCATGCCCAAATTACAATACTCTACGCTGTAGTGCAAAAAATTATCATCAATAAAATAATCAATCATAATAAATCAGCAAAATAATAATAAAGGTAACAAATGGATATCCGGAATGTTGTATTTAGAGGAATAAGTACCTAAATAAAAATAGGAGTTCTTTTGTAATTTTTTTTAAAGTGAAACTCATTTCTCTTATAGACACTTCTTAAAATGTTAAACAATTAATAATATCGAAAATAAACTAGAATCAGCTTCTAGTGCTACCGCTCAGCTACCTCTACTTTATCCATGATCATAATTTTCACAAAATAAAATTATCGTTAAAATAAAACTATGTACGATAAAATAAATTATCGTTAAATCTTGACTTCATCACTAGACACATTTAATTCAGTTTTAATTTGTCCCAGAGCCCTTTTTGTACTACATCTATATATATTTCTTCACCATTTATTTTCTTCGTGCTCGACTACAGATCACTCGAAGTTAGAAGGAATCTCTCCCTTTTTAAGTACTTCATGAGACTAACCAGGGGTGAAATAAGTAACCCATTCTTACTGGCTTACGTGTCGCTGTCCGTACCCCTATACCTCAGTACAGCCTGCGCCCGCGCACCCGCGCGCCCTGCTGGTAGCGCCGCGCTCGCCGCTGCACCGCGCCCTGTCCCTCATCAACGCGGTGCTGTCCTGGAACAGCTCCTAGGACCTATTCGCGGACACCGAGTCGAGACTCCTGGCCTCGGCCCCACGTTATTTTGAAATGACCGCTCCTTCTACTTCAGTACCAATAGAAAATACAATGCTGTGTATAATCTAACTTGAGATGCTACACGTTTGGAAATAACTGTTAGTGTTGTTATGAAATATGTAAATAAACAAATAAACATCTACGCTTTGCCCATAATTAGACAAAAATTAAAACTATGTATCGATAAAAACTGACCACAACACTACATTACAGCTTTAATCGTCCCTTGTATTGCTCTACCGTCTCTAAATTACGAACAATAATAATTCTGACAAAAATAAATCTATCGATAACAAAATAAAGTTATCGATAAACTCTGACTGAGCACAACACTAAAGACAGGTTTAAGTGTGCATTTGGTCCAGTGCCACCGCTCTTCTGTCTGTCTACTTTACGTACAAAAGTTCCCTCAGTCCTATGAATAAAAACATTTTTTACTCCTGATGAAAAAGCTGAATTCTTGGTATTTTCTTGAAAGCTAGTGTGAATAAACGAACCCAGACCTCCCGCATGGGAGTCCGGCGTCCCCCTATGCAAGTAGATTGCTCGCTAGAGAAGTTTTATATGGAAACCGCGTCTGCCGGTTGGCGCATGTGATATGAGCATTTTCATAACATTAGTCGGGCATTGAGATGTCAAATGCAACTATAATGTAAACCTTTTGCCTCGCTGTCAGTGCCCACATCATCATTCTAGAGGAGAGGGTGCCACTAGTCTGATTTCTGTGAGCGACACTATATACTCACGCGTGAAACCCTCTTCCACTTCGCCGTGGTCGGGTAACAAGACGATTATTTCGTATCGATATTACGCAAAATAGGCGCTAAAGACGTCGAGTTGCGGAAACCAGCCAGTTATTACATTCGTATCGATATTGTTTGTAGGCCTAATATATCGTGTAAAATAGAGTATAATGATGACATTTTCGAGGGGTCGCTGTCGGAACACGCACAAAGTCGACGAAAGCCCCAAAACGCCTATATTGTAAAATTTCTTAGTTCGCAAATAGTCCTTACAGTAAAATGTACTACTAGCAAAACGTCTAAATTGTCTTACGTCAACATGGAAATGTACAGTCAATTAACTCTTTTATCTAACATATTGTAGGCAATACAAGAAGATGAGAGTCGATATTATTATTATTATTGGATTAGCAGGCAGGCCGCTAATGCTGGTTAGCCTGTTTCTTCAAATTTCGTAAGAGTCGATATTAAGTAGGACTCTTTATGAATAGTTAGATATTTGAAACACTGGCCACTTTTGAAATAAATAGAAAATCACATTATAAGCAATTGTATTTTTGGATGTACCTGTCGTTTTACACATATTGACCATTTAATTTTCAGACGTTTTGCTATAAGGTCAATTTCCTAGTTTAGTCGTTTTGCTACAAGGTCAATTTGTTAGTTTAGTCGTTTTGCTACAAGGTCAATTTGCTAGTTTAGTCCTTTTGCTACAAGGTCAATATGTTAGTTTAGTCGATTTGCTACAAGGTCAATTTGCTAGTTTAGTCGTTTTGCTACAAGCTGAATTTGCTAGTTTAGTTCTTTTGCTACAAGGTCAATTTGCTAGTTTAGTCGTTTTGCTACAAGGTCAATTTGCCAATTTAGTCATTCTTCTGCATGGGTCTTTTGGCTATGTGGGTGTTCCGATAGCGGTGCCATTGTGCCCATTTTAAAGATGAGTCACGTAAAAAATATAATAACGTATCAGCAATATAGCCTTTTGAATGACAAAGGAGGTTCAGGCACGAATATGATAGAAATTTTGTTTTATGAGCCCTAGGCGCTTTTAAAATAAGATATTATAATATTGCTTTCGTGCAAAATGGACTAAGTTTCAGCCTTTTTCATAGATATTGAAATGAAATGAGATAATTATTTTCCAGAAGCATTATAGATACAATAAATGATCAGTAATGTCTTCTAATACAATACAAATTAAAAACATTAAATTAAATTAAAATTGATAAAGTTAAATTAAATTGAATGAGAATTATAAATAATGTCAGTAAATTAATAACAAGTATATTATGTTATTCTTGTAAATAAAATTATCTTATATAACGTTTTCCATAAACCTTGCACACCTACTACCTCTTTCTCGAAATCATTTCCTCTGCCGAAGGTTGCCTGGAAGAGATCGCTCTTAGCGATAAGGCCGCCTAAATTGTATTTCACTATTTCTTTTTATATCTCATGTTTGTTGTTTTATATTTGTGCAATAATTAACCATATTGTCGTCAAGTTATTAGTATGTCAGCGCAAACAACAAGTGACGTCATAGTGCACGTGCAATGCCCACCTGCGCTTGGGACGAAGCAAACACGCAGCAACAGCCGATACCACGTCATGCTGCCCGCCACTCCCTGGGCTCTATAAAAGCGGGCGCCCGACCCGAGGTGACATCATTCTCTTGCGACTCGTCGACGAGGAAGTCGCACTTGATATTTTATTCGAGAATATTGCATTTCCGAATAATTAACCGTAACTGGTTGCTATCAGGGGGACTCTCGATTACCGATATGGCCGATTACTATTGAATGTCTAACCGGTGACTAGTGGTTGCTATTGAGACGGTTGACCCGTGACTAGTTAGTATCGAGTAACTAGACAGTAACTAATTCGCTGTTAAATAACTCTAAAATAAGTTGATTGAGTCAATATAGTTAATAAATTATATTTCGCTGGTTTTTTAAAAGCAAAAATAGAACCACGGGGTGAGGACAACTGGCCAAGGATAGCTGGCCCTACCCAGGATGGATGCCCTTACCCTCAGATCTGACAGGTACATGATAAGTGGCCCATATCCGATGTGGTGGGCTAGGAACCCATTCTCTAGTCGCCGTGATGATAAGGTTGACCGAGCGCATGACCCGCTCGCGGAGGGAGCCGCGTCGTGCGCTGCCGGAGCAGCACCTGCCAGGCGGGCGCGCGGCATGAACATCTCGCTGGCGCTGCATCACCTGGACAGCCGGGTCATGAAGGTTGTATGACTCTGTGCAGAGTCAACCTGCAGTACCTATCTACCTTTTATCTATTTTTGTTGCAAAGCAGCAATGCCTACATTGCTGTGTTTTAGTTTGAAGGGTACTCAGGGACTCTAAAGGAATTGTTCAGGGAAATAAATGTACTGACTGTCGCGGGTCAGTACCTATATTTATGAAAATGTTATGTATGTACGCAAAAACTTACAGTTGTTTCCGAAAAACTGCGACCAACATAATTTCAATACCAGAAACAAAAACCCCACGCTTTAGACTTAGTAAAGTAAACACATCATTTATGTGTCACTGTGATTTTGTAATAAGATACCTGATACTGTAATAAATATGACACAGAAAAAATCGAGTTCACGACCTAAGGTGATTCTTCTCAGCTCGTTCCCTAAATAAAACGTCTCTATAATCTGGCAACCCTAAATCAACCCCGTGGGGTTTATAAGGGGGTTAATAATGCCCCCAGTAAATAACTACTGGGGCACCTAGCGTTTTATTAAAGGTACACAGCAGGGGACGTATTAAGGAGCCATAACTTGCGATGAAAGGCGTATGGAAGAGTTAGCTGGATGAAAAACTTTGCTGATCAGGAAAATATTGGGTTGGTCCATTCTGTGCCTACCTTTATTATGTTTTACAACTGTTGTTTATCTCCCATTTCTGGGGTATTCTACCACAATCGCGGGCTTTTGGCCAAACGAGAGCGAGGACGAAAAATAAAGAGATATATATAATTTAAGTTTATTCTTCTATTGATAAGAATTTGCGTACTATTCTGCATGTATTTATTATAACTGCTTTTTATAGGAGCCTGTATGTGAGGGCGAGCATGCCAATTGTTTTGAGGCCGGTGTGAAGTGTATTGGGATTACTCCTGTAGATGACAAAATATTATTATATATTTATAGACAGACAGCATGTGTGCTGATGCGTCTATGTCATAGTGTTGGAAAGTTATAAGTTCTTAGTTTCATTTTATAGATTTCACAGTTCACAGTTTTTACATGGTCAGTCATTGTTATTTATTTAAATTAATGTTTGCACTAAATCATTGTTTTGTCATAAGATTAAAATTAGTGTTATTTATCACTGCTTTTTAAGCCAGTTGTCTAGTCTATTTTTAAAAGAGTTCACGTATTACTTTAAAAGTAATCTGTAGAACATAATGAATTAACAAATCCAGTTTCTACTGTTTGTTACTGCCTAATATGACGAACGGGCAAAAAAAACCCACAAGAAAATGTGATTTTTTAAATTTACGACTATACGTGTTTGACCTCAATCTCATCTGATGGTAAGTGACGATGAGGTCGACGATGTGAAGTATGTGTTTTAATTTTCACAGTAATATTTTTCGGCGATACGTACTTTCGTTCCGTGATTCGATATATAAAAGTTACTTATAATAAAAATAAACACACAGGTAAGTACTTTGGTACAGTACTTAGGTTGCTTGAGAGATCGCTCTTAGCGATAAGGCTGCCTAAATTTTACTTCACTATTTACTTTTCTATCTTTTTGTTATTTTCTATTTGTGCAATGAAGTGTATTTTACTTTTACTTACTTTATTTATTTAGTACATGAGGCGAGCTTATGCCATGTGGCATTTTCTACCAGTTAACCATTGGGACTTACAGATATTGTAAGGCAGGTTCATATAAATTAAATAGAAGAGAGTTACTATTAATTATTATTTTAATTGTACTATTACAATAAAATACCCACTCGTATAATACATAAAATATACATACACGTGTAGGAACGCGCTATGTGAGGACATGGATGACGTAACGTCAGTTGTATGAAAGGGAAAAGGGAAGATCTTCCACCAGGCACGACGCCGCCGCCGACCATGTGTCCTGGTCCAACTATGGATGTTTGGAACTCGTATATACGAAGTCCTAGGAAAATTTCGATAGCGCGTTCTACGTTGTGGCGCGCGTGTCGTGCGTCGCCACACTCGTATGCAATTACAAAACAATTACATACTTTACCTACATTAAATAAATTTTGGAACAAAATCAATGATTTTGTCCAACAGTGTTACTCTATTTTTATCGAGCCCCTTTTACCTCAAAAGAGAACCCGCCTTAGAAAATCCATCCAGCTCAAATATAAACCATTGAATATTAAGCTAAAACCGACTAACTATCTAGAGTTGTTCATTGCACAGTAAGTAATAAAAGTGATTTAATTATTGTCGGTTCATTGAACAGGGAAATCAATTTGGATTTAACGCTGAGCTGACTCATGAGGGACTCGGTTGATTTACTAACTTTGTATTAAAACATACATTCATCATCAGCAGCCTACTCTAGTCCACTGCTGGACATGCGCCTCTCCCAGGGCGCGCCATTCAGCCCGATCTTCGGCTCTTCTCATCCAGTCGCTGCCAGCCACCTTGCGCAGCTCGTCGCTCCATTTAGCAGGGGAGCGTCCCGCACTACGCGGTCTCCACTCTAAAACTCGTCTACCCCAGCGGTTGTCTGTTCTGCGACAGATGTGACCGGCCCACTGCCACTTCAGGTTGATAATCTTATGAGCTATGTCGATAACTTTTGTTCTATGCCGGATCTCCTCATTTCGTATTCGATCCAGCAGAGACACTCCGAGCGTAGCTCTTTCCATAGCACGCTGAGCGACTTTCAATTTGTGAACAAGTCGCACCGTCAGTGTCCACGTTTCGGCTCCGTAGGTCTGTTAGGACGCACTGGTTTAAGACTCTTGTCTTTAGACATTGAGGTATGGGCGACGAGAAGATGTGACGAGGGAGACACATCGTGAAAGTGACCGGTTATGAAATTGGTTTATCGTAATTTAGAATTTTGCACTTTTTGTCAAGATTGTCCGGAAACTCTACCTACAACAAACATAAAACGCCGTACATATGGACGGACGAAACAATATGAACAGGGGAACATTTAGGGAACTTGTACACAATAAATATGTATTATACAAACAATACAGAAACCATCACAAACAATCACAGTTTAATATTATAAATATTAATATATTTGCATAAATATTTGATTGAAGGAGAATCTACTAATGTTAACAAAGACTGAGTTTTTCAACTTATATATCCCGCTAAAAAAGGTTCTCACAAATCTGACAGCTGTCCGACTTAACTTTTTTAATATCTAATTTCTACGGCTCTGGGTTCGAGTTCAGATTGAGCGGTATTGCCAATACAACATTCTAATTTACACGACATTTATTTTAAGAGTTAATTGATAATGAATTCAAGTCTAAATTTAGAAATAGAAATAGTAAATCCTTTATTAATAGACCATTTTTGGCTTAAAATACTACAACGATGCGAATACATTATTAGAAGGGCCAAGGTCAGTTTTAGTGTATATCTTATAGTTCCGAGCATGGTCATAAAATTATCGAGCAGTTAAGCCACATTCGGCGAGATCAGAACCAGGTTTGGTGCCGTATTTCACTGTATGGAAACCGCATCGTGTCGATTATCTCCTGATTTCTATTGCCTGAATCGAGTGTAGCTCCCTCAAGGCACTTACTCGTATAATAATGAAGTCTCTAACTTGGGATAGTCTTTGGGGAAAGTTAAGCTAACTACGCGGTCGTTACTAACTAATAAAATATGTTATATCCACACCGGGGAAGAACAATCGATTCTCTATTGGTAGCTACGTACTGGGTGTTACGAATAATTCAAAGGAGAATGCTCAAAGACGGTATCAAGTTAACCCCTATTGTGCTCTTGAAAATTTAAAGACCTTATTACCTTCGGTGTCTTAGTATCTTCGTCTGTATGTCACAGCTGTTTTTCTCAGGAACTACTAATGCTATCGAATTCTAATTTTGCATACTTACTTGCTTACTTAGCTTCTTTATTCTTCTTCTTTTCAGCCTATCGTAACCCATCGTTGGGTAAAGACCTCTTCATGTTCATGCCATTCTCCTCGGTCTCTAGCCGTTCGCATCCGCATCCTCCCCGCGGTCTTCGCCGTTGTCGGCCCACCTCGCGGGCTGCCTCCCGACACTCCTGCGCCCCACTCGGGGTCGCCACTCGAGCAGTCTTCGGGGCCACCTATCGTCCTGCATTCTACACACGTGCCCTGCCCATTTCCACTTAGACCTGGACACTATACTGGCTATATCCGGCACTCTAGTCTTTTTCCGGTTCTTACTTAGCTTACTTACTACTTACTTGCAAGGTATAAAAGAAATTCAGAAAAAAAAATGTGTTGAAAATAGGGTCTGAAATAGGGTCGTCGAAATTTGAAAGAGGGATAACTGGGGCAAGTGGAGTATCATAATGAAAGGGCTTCATCTGAACATTACAAAACGTTTTTTCAATATATTTTTTTTAATAATAAATAATTTAATTTGGCATAAGTTAAAGTTTCCAATTTTTGGCCAAGAATTTCTGAAATAAGACCATTCCCTCTTATCTGCGAAGTTTGCAATCCGGAAAAACTGAAATAATTCAGATTCATAGATAATCATAATATTTTACAGGAAAAATAAAACGAAGTTTCAAAACTTCATATTTTTTGAGAAATTAAAAGAAACTTATTATTACTGATAGATAGAAGGCGTTGTATGTATTTCGAAGAAAATAAAACAAAGTCTAAAATGATGTTCGAGAAAAAAATGGTATTTTTTATGGCAAACTCCATAGCACATGTAATAAAACTACCAATGGCGACCTTGACAGGGTTTATAATTCTTGGTCAGGGCATACTTACTTTCGATAAGTATGTGTTTTCCCACTGTGTAAGGTAGCCCGTAGAGCGTCGGTGGCGTTGTGGCTAGGACGTCGGATTCCCATGCCGGAGGTCAGAGTTCGAAACCATGCAATGCCATGTACCAATGACTTTTTCGGTTTTTTCGAAAGACTTACGTACATTTACCGACTGCTCTGACGGTGAAGGAAAACATCGTGAGGAAACCTGCACACTGAGATGACCAGTGTGTTAAAAGGGGAAGGCAATGGCAAACCACCCCATTAAATCTTCCACGAGAGTCGTTCTATGTGATTAATTCCTTAGAATGATCACGACCCTCAGCAATGGGGAACACGACTTAGACAAGGTAGCCTGTAAGCAATTTATCATTTTTTTATTTGGACTTGTAATTAGACTGTTCAAGGATATAATTATTTTCTTTTACGACAAAAAAACATTTTTCATTGAAAGCGGTCAAGGGTTTTACAGTCATTTATCATTCGTTCACTGTAGGAGCTAATTTATATAACTTTCATGCTGTTTACAAGAACTAACGCAAAAAGTAAAGTATTTATTTAGGGTTCCATAGCGAAAATACCCATATTTACCGTGAAAATGAGTATGATTTGAATTGAATTGAAATCGTTTATTTAACGCTGTAAACACCAGAATACAGAAGTATACAAAGTTTAATACATGCAGCACAGAACATCTGGTGTGGTACAGTGCCAATAAGGGTACAGCAGCTCAGCATAATGCTGAGGCAAGCCACAGCGCTGATTTTCAGCTGGCCCCTCAGTGACTGCACGGACGAAGAAAGCAACAGTGTGTGCGTGTTGTGTTGTATGAATGTGTTTGTTTGTATGAATGAGGATATTAGTGTGTATGTGAGGTACTGAGTGTGTGGGAGGGTGATGGCATGGTGCGGGTTTATTTACATGGTATTAGAGATAGATATCCAAATGACCACAACTCACACAAATTCCAGTTAGTAACGTTATATAAAAAAATGTTACTCAAAGGAACATTTGGACGTAAATTTAACATTTTGACGTGACGTTTTAACCCATTCGGGCGTGCAATTGCTACCACATCCCCCCTACAGTCCTGACATGGCTCCGTGTGATTTCTTTTTGTTCCCCACGTTGAAGAATTCTCTGCGGGGAAGGAAATTTTCGACTGCGGATGAAGCAGTAGACCAATTTAGGCGACTTTTTTTCGACTTTTCGCAATATCAGTTTTTCACATGTTTTGAAAGCTGGTTCAGTCGACTGCATAAGTGTATTGATGCCGCAGGAAGCTTTACAACACAACACGCACACACTGTTGCTTTCTTCGTCCGTGCAGTCACTGAGGGGCCAGCTGATCAGCGCTGTGGCTTGCCTCAGCATTATGCTGAGCTGGTGTACCCTTTTTGGCACTGTACCACACCACATGTTCTGTGCTGCATGTATTAAACTTTGTATACTTCTGTATTCTGGTGTTTACAGCGCTAAATAAACGATTTCAATTTCAATTTATTTTTAAATACACATTGGTAATATTTCTTTTATTTTCTATTTGACTAAAAATTAAAGGACCGCCTAATTCCTACGAAAATTGAATTTTCTGATCAGAGCAAAATACATTCGTATAGATAGTTTACTAATTAATAAAATGACATCGAAATCTGATTAGTATCGAATGAATTAACAAATACATCAAGCTACTTTCCAAATAAATAAAGTCTTTCGAAATCAGCAAACTTTATTTGGCAGCACTGAATTTCTAAATTGTTTCTTTTAACAAACGAATTGTTTCTTTTAACAAACGAATTGTTTCTTTTAACAAACAAATTGTTTCTTTTAACAAACAAATTGTTTCTTTTAACAAACAAATTGTTTCTTTTAACAAACAAATTGTTTATTTTAACAAACAAATTGTTTCTTTTAACAAACAAATTGTTTCTTTTAACAAACAAATTGTTTCTTTTAACAAACAAATTGTTTCTTTTAACAAACAAATTGTTTCTTTTAACAAACAAATTGTTTCTTTTAACAAACAAATTGTTTCTTTTAACAAACAAATTGTTTATTTTAACAAACAAATTGTTTCTTTTAACAAACAAATTGTTTCTTTTAACAAACAAATTGTTTCTTTTAACAAACAAATTGTTTCTTTTAACAAACGAATTGTTTCTTTTAACAAACAAATTGTTTCTTTTAACAAACAAATTGTTTCTTTTAACAAACAAATTGTTTCTTTTAACAAACAAATTGTTTCTTTTAACAAACAAATTGTTTCTTTTAACAAACAAATTGTTTCTTTTAACAAACAAATTGTTTCTTTTAACAAACAAATTGTTTCTTTTAACAAACAAATTGTTTATTTTAACAAACAAATTGTTTCTTTTAACAAACAAATTGTTTCTTTTAACAAACAAATTGTTTCTTTTAACAAACAAATTGTTTCTTTTAACAAACAAATTTTTCTTGTCGTTATTTGACAACCCCGGGTTAGGGAAATGCTATATCGAAACAAATAGGACAAAAGAACTCCTTTAGCTACGTATTAGTAAATACAATATAGTGTTTCTTGTATGTCGATAAAAGATTACGATAGTTTGGAAGTCATTTATCGATAGACTTTGTGACGTAGCAGTATGAATCAAGGCTTGAAGAATATTTAACTGCATACAATATAAACGAATACATGATATCATACACACATACATAAACTAAAGTCTACAACACAAAATATATAGATATTTTGTGTCCATAATCCCCGAGGGGGTAGACAGAGGAATCACCGATAGGTAGTTCCCTCCGTAAGAGCCGTAAGAGGAGCTCGTAGCCTAGTTGCGAGCACGGTCCGAAAGTGATCGTGCAGATAAGGCGACGTTGGTGCGGTCGGTACCTGGATGGGTGACCGCTAGTTGCATATTTCATCTGAGCTCCTCCGTGCCTCGGAAAGCACGTTAAGCAGTCGGTCCCGGTTGTTGTCGTTCGACAGCAGTCGTTAAGCCATGTCAGATGCCTACGGGCTGAACAACTCTGACAAATAGGTTGGCCACTAACCACAAACGTGATAGGTGGCGAGTCAATCTACATTATATCAAATGTAGGTACGATAGTTGGATTTTGACCCTATATATATAGCTATGGACAATATATTCCATGCAATCGATATTTAGGTGATGGATTAATTAAATAAGTATGCTGGTATGAACATTGCGTACGAAGAGTCTCATTCTTCACCAGGAAAATAAGGCAAATAAGGCTGTAAGCTACCCAAATAAAATAAAATAAAATAAATAAAAACAGTTACGGTTCACATGACATTCCAGGCATCAGCACGTCACTTCACGTTGTACATTCTTGTTACAAATGTATCATCAGCAGCCTACTCTAGTCCACTGCTGGACATAGGCCTCTCCCAGGGCGCGCCATTGAGCCCGATCTTCGGCTCTTATCATCCAGTCGCTGCCGGCCACCTTGCGCAGATCGTCGCTCCATCTAGCAGGGGGGCGTCCCACACTACGTTTGCCCAACAGATGTGACCGGCCCACTGCCACTTCAGCTTGCTAATCTTATGAGCTATGTCGATGACTTTTGTTCAATGCCGGATCTCCTCATTTCGGATTCGATCCAACGGAGATACTCCGAGCATAGCTCTTTCCATAGCACGCTGAGCGACTTTCAATTTGTGAACCAGTCGCACCGTCAGTGTCCACGTCTAGGTCATTACTGGTAGGACGCACTGGTTAAAGACTCTTGTCTTTAGACATTGAGGTATGGGCGACGAGAAGATGTGACGTAACGTACAAATGTATGTTGTGAATTATTGTCGGAATTATCGATGTCTCTTTTATCGATGTTTTGACACCACTAAAAGAAGACAATGTTAAGACCTTATCTTCGTCTAGGAATTAGAACACAGTATATTTCTTACGCTAAACAGAAATCCAACCATTTCAGCTTCTAAGTCTTTAGAAATAAGCTTCAATTCAACAGCAAAGTTAACTTTGTCACTTACTCTTGTTTCTAAAGAAATACAACATTAAATTTGCAGTTGGATTGGAATAAAATAGATGTTACGGGGTTGCGTTAAGGTTTAAGATGGTTTGTGATATTAACGTTGTGTAGTATGACACAGAATCTTGGGGCTTGTAATGAAAGTTTCACTTTCCGAGACAATGATAGCGGCTTCAATCTAATATAATGGGTTTTCTTGTCTTTACATATTGCTTTTAGGCCGAATATTTACAGCAAATACCTAGATAAAAAAATTAACTAATATGAAACACTTACTGTTGTTTGCTAAGTTGGCTCTCGAAGTGAGGGCCGACTCTAATAATACTTGAGCTTCCCTTCCCTTTTCTTAGTGCCCTAACGAGACTGACATGGTCACCTTGTCGTGTACCAAAGCCTCTAAACTGAGATTAAAAAAAACCCATTGCAATTGTAGAGTTCCGGTTACTTTTTCCTAGTCATCATCAGGTCCTCAACGGACGAAAGAGCCACCTAATACTTACTTACTTACTTACTCCGCTGGCGCAGCGACCCGAAGTGGATCTTGGCCTCCGATACCAAAGAGCGCCATCACTCTCTCTCCTGCGCAGTCTCGAGCCAGTCAGGCGCCCGGAGCTCCCGCAGATCCTTCTCCACTTCATCACGCCAGCGGTATCTGGGACGTCCGACCGGACGTCGTCCGTTAGGGCGTCCCACATACGCTCGTTTAACTGCCCGATCCTCCCCCATCCTAGTGATGTGTCCGAGCCATCGGAGTCGAGCCTAATGTTACCTAATGGTAAGTGGTTTGTGATGCGCTGCTAACCTTGAGGACTGAGATGGTGCCTCATGTGCCGGTAAGTAAAGTTTAAAAATCATAGATAAGAAGGTACTTTGCTCCAGATAGTTACATAAAATAAAATAAAAATAAATAAATAATATCTAAAACCGGGATCGTCCTAGAGAGATCAGATTGTCAGAGTGCTCTAAGATTTTAATTTACTGAGCAGACGACCCCAACGGCGAGCATGCGTGACACGACGAATGACTGTAGAGGAAGCAAGAGAGGCGTGCCAAGGCAGAGATTCGTGGCGCTTCAGTCTCTCTGCCTACCCTCTACCCCACAAGGGATATAGCGTGAAGTTATGTAAGTAAATACGAGCGGCGGTGGCACAGTGGCTAGGGCACTGGACTCCCATGCGGGAGGTCCCGGTTCGAAACTGTGCAGTGCCATGTACCAATGAGTTTTTCGTACATTTACCGACTGTTCTAACGGTGAGGAAACCTGCACACTGAGATGACCAGTGTGTAAAATGGGGTAGACACAAAAGATCCTCAAGGGTCAAAGTGCCGCTGGGTTATTCCCGGCCCCCTATCGTAAGATAAGTTATGTAAGTAAGTTACAGCGGTCCAAATTCCTCGTTTAATTTAAAACACAAGATTGGTATTTTTCATAAACCAATAAAATTTCCATACAGCGACGCAATGTATATGAATCACCATACAAATAAAATCCTCGATGGAATTCAAATTGATGCAAATGAGATTCGACGCGACGACGCGAGTATGGCAACACTGTATACACATGGTAAAAGAAAATTAAAAAAATACCATTAAAATATAGATTTTCTATCTTACACAGTGAAATAAAACCATTCTTTTTCTTTTGTGTCAAATATACAAATACAAATATACTTTATTGCACACCGGGGACATTAACAAAACATACAACATAAAGAGAGGTACAATACAATGTGCAGAGGGCGGCCGCATCGCTTTAAGCGACATCTTCCAGGCAACAGGATGTAAGGGGGGTCACCAACATCTGGGATGTAAGGGGGGTCACCAACATCTAGACCTCCAAATGTCAAACTCACCTGCACGTGGTGCATCCTGCCGATTAACGAACGAGTCCCTGGCGACCGACTAGTGGCGGTATAACCACTCAAATTATGGCTGGGTCAAAATACCAGAAGCACGATGACGGGCAGCAGCGTCATCGGGGCAAGCGACCCGGCTACTGCGATCGCCAACCCGCAGGCCTAGCGTGGCGATTATGGCATCACCTCCTATGGACAGCGCAAAAAGAAAACGGCCCCCAGTTCCCGGCCGCCCCACTATTCCTGGTCACGGTGGCGGCCATGGTAGCGACGATCTGCGTAAGGTGGCTGGCAGCGACTGGATGAGAAGAGCCGAAGATCGGGCTCAATGGCGCGCCCTGGGAGAGGCCTATGTCCAGCAGTGGACTAGAATAGGCTGCTGATGATGATGTCCAGGCAACCTTCCTTGTATCGTTTGTATACAAGGTCCTTTTTAATTATTAGCAAATATTTGATGGGGGGTATGTGTTGGTCATTTGTACCACTTTACACGAAAAAATAACCCTGTTACTTGTATGAAAATTTTCCATACTAAAGAAAAATAAACCCCATTATTTTGCGCCTTGGTGGTATAAACTCATCCATGTCGTTATGTAATTCTTATTTCAGTATTAGAATAGCAATGATTTATTCATTTGTAGAATTTTCAAACAAACAATTTTGTCGTTTTTCTGGTTGCTTGCTAGTCGTATGGTTAGTGGCCAACCTATTGTCAGAGTTGTTCAGTTCGCCCGTAGACCTTTGACATGGCTTAACGACTGCTGTCGACAACAACCGGGACCGATTGCTTAACGTGCTCTCCGAGGCACGGAGTACCTTAGATGAAATTTGCCACAAGCGGTCACCCATCCTGGTACCGACCGCGCCAACGTTGCTTAACCTGCACGATCACTTTCAGACTGTGCTCGCAACTAGGTTACGAGCTCCTCGTTGGTTATTCTGGTAATTTTGTATGTAAGAAACATTTTTTTGGCTCTATCGTTATTGTTATAAGTTATAACCTATCGATGACACCCTAGAAATATTTACCGCTAATTAAATAGGACCCTATATACCTTACAGATTAACATACATAACTTTTATATAAATATAAAAACAATTTATTAATTTGCAATAAAGTATATAAAGCCGGGTGTGCAATAAAGTATATTTGGTTAGGTTGCGCGCGCCACTGTCGCGGTCAACATCGTCTACGAGTATAAAATTAATTTAAAATTATAAATAATAGGTTTCTTATGTATTGAACAGTATCAGTGTGTTGACTGTGCTACAATAACCATGTGTTGTTGTTTGTGAAGTTTTATCTGGACAGGAGCAGTGAATTTTTAACATCAAAAACCTTAGTGTAAAAAATAATAATAAAAAACAAACTAACGAATTTTTCGCCATAAAAGTTACAAAACAAACATCCCTACCAAGTAACAAACAAAATTAAATTGAAACAAAAACCATATTATATTGCTACAGTGTCTAATTTTGAATTTTATTTTAAATCTTAACCGTTGAATGTTTTGAACTTTGTTTGAAACCGAACCAACGGCACCAGAAAATTATAGCGCCATCTATGCAATGATTAGTGAACCACAAGCGTCCTATTATTGCCGCCTGATGAATAAGAATTAAGTAACACTACTCGACACAAGATGGCAGGAGAATGTTATAAATGTAATAATTCCATTAATAATAGAGAATTTTTGGTATGCTCATTATGTGGACATAACTTCCACGTCGTATGTACTACGAATGTTTCTTCAGAGAGATTCTATTTGATGACCCAAGATAACAAAAATAATTGGAAATGTAGTACATGTTGGGAGTACAAAAGGAATAACCTTCACTCGTCTACCCCTATTCCTTTAAATCATTCAGCCTCTTCAGAAAATATCCCAGACTACGTAACACGTCGGAAAAATTTTGTAATCAATGTCTCCACAAACAACTCCTTTGAATCCCTGCTTGATGATAGTGAAGAACCATTAGACGAGACATCATTTTTATGTGAAACATTGAAAAGAAGCTGCCCTTCACAGGAGGAACTTAGCTATACTGAGATAAGCAAAAAACTTAGTTATCTAGAAAAGAAATTATGTGCAGTGAATAGCTCTATAGCTCATTTAAAGTCTGAAAATAACAAATTAAAACAAAAAGTTTCCAGCTATGACTTAAAAATCAAACAGTTGACGCCAAAATGCAAAACAACAGAGAACAGTCCAGTTTGCAAAGATTCTGTAAAAAGCAAACGTAAAAATAAATCGAATAAAAAGAAATTGCATGTTACAAATACAAAAATATTTGATTCTCCAAGAATGGAAAGTATGCTTTCTGACAATTGTGACAATAACATCGTGACTGGTGTGACGCCAACGTCATCGTCTACGAACTCTACCACACCATTGGACGATGGAGCTAACTCTTCATTAACACAAAAGCAAATCATCACTGGAGACGTTAATGATACCCTGAAATGTCAAGAAAGTTCTAATCCAGTAAAAAAAGATATTTCTGCTACATCTTCACCAAAAAATAAAACTGCAAAGCAAGACAAACTTTGTATTATCAGCTGCAATAATAGGAATAAAATATTTGAATATATTGAAGATGCAAAATTACTAAGCAATTTCAATTACTGTCACTATATTACAACTGGAGGTGGAATACCGAATCTTCTACACGGTATTGAGAACAAATTACGAGAATTCACCCTGAATGATTACTGCGTGATCTTAATTGGAGAAAGAGACTTTAGAACTTCGAATAATTACACTAAAATAATATATGAAATTAGAGAAACATTACGCAAAATCTCCCAAACCAATGTAATTATAGCAGTACCAACATATATATGCGGAGCTATTCTTTACAATTGCAGAGTGGAAAGTTTCAATACATTACTAAACTTGGATATAGAACAGCATCAATATGCCTACTTCTTTGACTCTAACATGAACTTATCTTATGACATGTTTTCTCACAGAACTGGAAAACTGAATAACGCAGGGATGAAAAATATAATAGAGCATCTTCAGAAACATATTACTGATATAAACTCAAATGTGGAAACTGGAAATATAAGTTTTAACACCGAATTACCGAACCCTGAATTCAACGATAAATCCCAGGAATATCCTAAAAAATCAGATGAGAATATGTCAAATTTTTTTCTATTATAAACATATTACTGTACTCCACCAAAACATAGCCGGTCTCATATCCAAATCAGATCAACTGACATTACATCTAGAGGATCTAGCGCAGTGTAATAAATCTGTGGATGTGATATGTATTACTGAGCACAATATGACACCGGAACGCGAAGAATACCTAACAGTGCCGAACTACATACTAGCTGAAAGTTTTTCACGCGATAAACCAAAAGGTGGTGCGAGCATACTAATCAAATCTGGACACCAATTTCGGGTATTGCACGACATAAAGAAATGTTCAGTGAAAAATATCATAGAATGTTGTGCTATAGAATTAATTGATCATAGTATTATAATAGCATGTGTATATAGAGTTCCAAATGATAGATATCTTGATACGTTTCACGAAAGATTAGAAGTATTGTTGCATAAACTTTGTATTCTTAAGAATAAGAAAATAATTATTGCAGGTGATTTCAATATTAACATTCTAAAAAATGACAGAAAATCTCACGATTTCGAGCAAATACTTAAGTGTAACAATTTAAAATTAGAATTTAGACAATCAACTAGACTAATCAGTGGAACGTGTCTGGATAACTTTGCACACAATATAAAAGGGTGTAAAAGTGAAGTTATTGATTTAGGTTTATCTGATCACACTGCACAATTGATAAAATGTCCTGTCAAAAAATCTTGTATACTTAAATCATGGCGCTCTCGACGTCGTGACTACTGTAAGGATAACATTTCAAAATTTAAATATTGTCTTAATAGCATTAAATTCGTAGATGTATACAACTCTGATGATCCAAACATTGCTTTCAACTCATTCTTTGAAACTTTCAAGCTGTTCTATGATCTATGTTTCCCATTCAATATAATTAAATATTCAACAAGAAAAAAGCCAAAGTGGGTTTCACGGGGAATCCAGACATGCTGTAAAAGAAAGAGAAAAATGCTTTGGATTTATAGACTACATCGAACTTCTGAAAACAAAACAAAACTGAGAAACTACTCAAAAAGGCTAAAAAAGGTTATAAAATATACACAACGCTCACAAAATATATACTACATTAAGACATCTGAAAATAAATCAAAAGCCATGTGGCAAATAATAAACCGTAATAAAACAAATTACCCTAAAGAACCAATAACGAAAATAGTTACGGGTGACCAAAGCATTACAGACCCAACTGAAATAGCAGAGGCCTTAAATAACTACTTCATAGATCAAATAAAAGATAATTCTACAGATAAACCAAACATTCGTTTAAAAAACCCGTTAACCAATAATTCATGTTCAATGTTTATGTTTCCTACTATTCCTCAGGATTTAGTGAATGCTATAACGTCGCTAAAAAATAAAAATAGTGTGGGTCACGATGGCATTTGCACTAAGGTCATTAAACAAGTCTCCAACTTAATAGCATGTCCGCTGAGTCATATCTTCAATGTTTGTATATCTAAGGGTATATATCCTGACAATTTAAAACGTACTATTGTTATACCGCTATTTAAAAAAGAGGATAAAGAAAATATGAAAAATTACAGACCTATTGCACTGATCTCTGTTTTCTCCAAAGTTTTCGAAAAAATAATATATAAGTCTTTATACTCATTTCTGGAAGCAAATAATATTCTGGTTAAGGAACAAAAAGGATTTCGTAAGCATAAAACTATTAATATGGCTATCTATGATTTAGTACATACCGTGCTTAGGAGTATAGATAAACGTACAGCTGTTTGTGCACTGTACATGGATATGACAAAGGCGTTTGACTACGTGGATCATGCAATACTTCTCAGAAAGCTTAATATGTATGGTATACGTGGAAATGTACTAAATCTTCTCGAGTCTTATCTAAGCGATAGAGATCAGATAACAGAACTGTCTCAGATCTGTTTGACCAATGCACAAGAAATTAAATACAGATCTAAAACTAAAAAAACTCCACGAGGGGTACCCCAAGGTAGTGTTTTGGGGCCTCTATTATTTTTACTATACATCAACGATCTACCCAAATGTGTTAAATACCAGATGGTTCTATTCGCAGACGACAGTACAGTAATAATTGAATACAATGACAACAGTAACTATGAAAGAGAAATCAACGCGACGCTCGAAAGTATAATAGAATGGCTAGAATGTAATAAATTACAAATTAATCTGGATAAAACTAAGATCATGCATTTTACGCAAAGAACTCCAATCATGAATATTAACTTATACTATCGTGGAAAGAATATAGAGTCAGTCGATGACACTAAGTTCCTAGGTGTAACAATTGACAACAATATGTCGTGGTATCCACAATCTGAGATTATATGCTGCAAACTCAGTAAATATGCCTTTGCTTTGCACAAATTGTCACAAACCGTCAGCCGAGACGCTGTATTAACAGCGTACCATAGTTTTGTCGCATCAACTTTACGCTATGGAATAATTTTTTGGGGCAATTGTTCGTCGAAGGAATACATCTTTAAGGCACAAAAAAGATGTGTCAGGTCTATGTGCGGCTTGAAGGTGACTGATAGTTGTAGACCGTATTTTAGATACTTGAAGATTTTAACTTTACCATGCCTCTACATATATGAAGTTGCTGCTTTCGTTAGGACTAACCCATCTCTGTTCCAAAATAAAGTCCATGATAGAAATCTGCGTAACAGAGACAAACTATGCATAGTAGCATCAGGGACCGCTCTATTACATAAAAGTCTGGTATGTCTAGCGCCTAAAATATACAACAAGATACCTGAAAATATCAAAATGCTTGACTTGAACAGGTTCAAGAATGAGTTATTCACATTTTTGGTGAATAAAACTTATTATACTTTAAATGAATTTTTGGCAGATAAGTTGTAATGATATATGTAGAATTAAACATATCTATTATATATTTCTAGATACTATTATATATTTTAAAGATTGTATTAAATAAATACTTGTTTTGATATTAACTTTACTAAATAGATACTTATTAATAATTTATATAATTTGCACGCCTAGTACAAGGCAAAATGTATTGGTACTTAATTAACACCAACATCCTGTAAATACACCTACATTTTTGCAAATAAATATATTCTGTATTCTGTATTTTGTATTTATTTTAGTGCGGCATGGGATAACAGATTTTTCCACGTCATTTCCCTATACCGGATAAACAACACAAAAATAACCACTAACCATTCGATTTAAACTCGCACTCGCCAAAAGGAACATTACTTGCTGCCTTTTGCTGCTTTTTTCTGCATTTTGCCCTGTCGCCCACAGTTAGAGCGTGCCGTCGAAAAATATAGCTGGAAAAATACCCCTCCGTTATTTTTAGAGAAATGCCTGTGGCTCGGTGACTTCGTTTGCAATTTTGTATTTGTATTTCTTAACTGACTTACAGTGCCATAGTTAGTTACTGACTGGAAATTGTATCTCTTTCATCTTCCAATGTACATACATATAAGTACTGGTGAGATGGATAGACGAAATAAAAGAGGAAGCGGGAATAATGTGGAGCCAGAAAACAGAAAATAGGAAGGAGTGGGAAAAATTGGGGGAGGCATTGCTCAAAAAAGGGCATGCGATAATAACGTAGGTACATAAATAAGGGAAAGTTAAATAATAAAATGGAAATATATAGGGTCCTATTTTATTAGCGGCAAATATTTCTAGGGTGTCATCTATAGGTTATAACAATAACGGCAGGGCAAAATTTTTTTTTTACTTATTAAAAATTCGTTTTGACATCGATGGGTTAATGGGGTTTTTTTGTCTTTAGTATGGAAAAAATTTCATACAAGTAACAGGGTTATTTTTCTTGTAATGTGGTACAAATGACCAGCCTCCAAATATTTAATACTATTAAAAAGGGGCCTTTTATAGAATTTAATAATTAAAATTGCAAAATAAAGGCTATTTTTATTTTATACATTAATTCTCACGTTCATAATCCCCGATGATCAAATAAATACTCCGAAACTTTAACGGCATCTTTAAATGATAGGCCACGATGGGCGATTACAGGCACGAACGATAAACCGCACGCATTCGTTTGATATGTAAAAATCGACGACGGTTATCCGATTATCGCCGATTAAAGCAACCATCGGTCATAATCGTGTATAGAATAGAATAATTAATTTCATTCTACAGATTTTTTATATTTACTTTTTATTAATCCGACATTACATAAGTAAGAAAACTGACAAGATAACATGTAATTATTGTTAAAAAAGCCAAGTGTTTCGTTTCGGACTTCGCCACTTCACTGGTCCTAGGACTACCAAGCCCAAGTCCGGTCGTGCATGGAGTACTGCTGCCACCTGTGGGACGGCTCAGCTAAGTACTAACTGGCTGCCCTTGACTCAGTAGAGAAACGCGCTAAGCGCCTTATAGGTGACGAATCGCTGGTGGAAGCTAGACTGCAAAGTCTGGAACATCGGCGCAAGGTTGCCTGTCTATCGGTATTTTATAGGATACATTTCGGAGAGTGCGCATCAGAATTGCACGACCTAATTCCAGCATCTCCATTCCGCCTTCGGACTACCAGGCGCGGGGAGGGGTTCCATCCTTATGTTGTTGATATCCCATCTGCTCGTACGAAGGGATTTGCTTCTTCGTTCATTATACGAACGGCTAAGGAATGGAACTGACTGCCGGCGTATGTATTTCCCGAAACCTACAACCTTGTGATCTTCAAGGCCAGAGTGAATAGGCATTTACTGGACCTGCATGCTCCATCGTCGACCTCATCGTCGCTTACCAACAGGCGAGATCGAGGTCAAATGCGGGTTTAGTAGTAAATAAAAAAATAAAAAATAAATAAACTAGTGGTGGAGTGTCAATTTGAAATATACATTAGGTTACATTATAATGTAACCTAATGTATATTGACAAATATGTCAGAATACACAATCTTACATGCCATGCCGTGTGCCATCATCCGTGTCGTTCTGATATATATATAAAAGAAATGTATATAACATGTGTATATTATGTGTACAATCGTCTGTAAGGACAGACGATATAAAATTGCTAGAAGGAACAGAATTTAAGACAAAACTAACTGTCTAACTAAATGTCTTAAGACACATTGTTTTTAAACTGTAAACGAGTTTATTAACCATAAAAATAATTGAATTCATAGTGTGCGTAGAAAGTTTTAATGTGATGGGAATAAATATGTAATATTGTTTATATTTTAAGATTGTTTGCAACTTATTTATTTTGTTCGAAACAATTGCATGCCATAATGTGGCTGAATACAATACTATGTATAAAATTATAAGATCTTTTGTTATATAGTATTCTAAGCAAATAAACAATTTATATTAATATTTCTACAGGTCTTATAGTAATGCACATGTCACAGTATTCAGCCTATTTAAAAGGCACACAAAATATTAATGGTTAATATTTGCGGTTGTTGGTACTTGGTGAAACTTATAGTACATGATTAGACTCAAATAATATACTGTTTCACAGGTTTTTACT
This sequence comes from Hofmannophila pseudospretella, assembly GCA_947369225.1. Lineage (NCBI taxonomy): Eukaryota > Metazoa > Arthropoda > Insecta > Lepidoptera > Oecophoridae > Hofmannophila > Hofmannophila pseudospretella. The sequence goes on from OX376333.1 coordinate 1,272,032, forward strand.
GTATTTTATTAATTACATGTAGTTAAGAAAATTATTATAAACAAATAACTGAAGATGTGTAAACGAAACCGGTCGTAATTAATAAAATACAGTAAAAACCTGTGAAACAGTATATTATTTAAGTCTAATCAAAATATTAATGTTTATAATATTAACTTCATATCAAAGACGCACCATTATGCCCTCTATACGTTCGTGTCTGCCTATGATCACCCATCATCATATAGAGGAGCCATAAAGTGTTTTGTCCGTAACAGCAACACATCACCTGTTTAAGGTTTAAGCCACAATAACTCAAGCGCCGTAAAACACTGTTTAGGCTTTATGCGTGGGCGACGGTCACACCAGAGTGTAATGGCACAGGTTCATAGCACCCCCAAATCTTCGACTCCCATAGAAAAGAATCTTAATATCGTTGCGACCCCCTATATCCCTTATATCCAGCAACTCCAGAGAGTTACTCCCTGCCTCTCGCTTCCTCAATTGGCTTGATTTCGAATGTATTGCAATTAATCGGTACAAAAACAACTTCTTACACAAATCAGAAAATAACAAAACATGTTACAGTAATTAAAAATAACTAAATTAACAATTACGTAGTCCAAAAAACACTCCACTCGTCCCATAGATTATGTTAAATTATACCTACCGCGGGGTCTTTGACAATTCAGGTGACAGTTTGAAGTTGCAGCGTAATAAGGACGGTGTAAAAAGGGGCCAAGTTAATCCCAGTTTAGCGGGCCCGCTAATCCGCGGCGGGTATTCGCGCTCCGCAGATTTATTGTGCGCCTTAGCTCAGCGCCGCTTATTCAATTACGCGGAGCACTACTTGAGCCCCACTAATTGGACTAAAAATCCTAGATACAATTTATACCTAAAGGTTGTCACGTCAAAGGTGAAGATTGACAGCAAAGTTAAAAATCAGACTGACAGTTGAGTGCTAATAGATTTTAATATACAGAACAGATGAGCTAATACATCTGCGAAATGAAATGTTATTTGTTCGCACGAAACACGGTACATATAAGATGTAGTATTATTGGAATAGATCATGTTTCGCCATTATTTTGGCATGCAAAAATTTTTACGTCGTGAAAATTATTATTAATAAGTTATAAATCACAATAAAATTAAAACTACCAATTTACGACATTAACCTTATGGATTAATTATTATCTAAAAAATCTTTTATTGAAAGAAAAAAAGCATACATGCACCAAGCATGCGTGAAACGACGAATTACCGTAGAAAAAGCAAGAGAGGCGTGCCGAAGCAGAAATTTGTGACGCTTCATTCTCTCTGCCTGCCCCGAAAGGAATATAGCGTGTAGTTATGTATGTATCTATGTGACAAAGACGTAGGACGTAACGTTGAAAGAAAAAACCTACCAAAAACATAAATGTGAAAAAGGGGCCAAGTTCGATACAAAGAACAGTGGTTCGGTCAGTTTTGCCGATACATTATAATTGAGATTTAAGTACTAAGTTCAGTTAACCTTCGGAATACTTAGATTAGACTCAGAAATATTGTTTAAAAATAAAAAACAATTGCCTGCTAAAATATTAGCGGTTCAATCAATCTTAGGTAGTGCTCTTTTTTACAGCAGAACGTATTGCTTGCTTAAAACTAAATCCCTAACTTGGCAAGCTTTCAGACAAGACACTTGAACTCTTCTTCGAAGAGTCATTCAAGGGAGGAGCCCTTGAATGACTCTTCGGTCGTCTGCTAAGACTAGCACCATGAAATTCGGTATTATCTAGGAACTTGAAAGTTGACAAGAATATTGGTCATATTCTCTATTAAAACAGTATTTACTATACAGCGATACGAAATATTCAATACGAAATAAGACTTGATACTTCCACCTGTAATAAGAGCGTCGATGGCCTAGAGGCTAGGACACCGGACTCACATGCGGGAGGTCCGGGTTCGAAACCGTGTAGTGCCATGTACCAATAAGTTTTTCGTAATTTTCGAAGACTTACGTAAATTTATCGACTGCTCTAACGGTGAAGGAAAACATCGAGAGGAAACCTGCACACTGAGATGTCCAGTGTGTGAAATGGGGTAGACACAAAAGATCCTCAAGGGTCGAAGTGCCACTGGGGTTATTCCCAGCCCCTCTTATTCCTTAAGATAAGATAAGATACATCCGTAATACTTTGTAAGTTGTGAGCAAAAATGGTAAACGATTTTTTCGTATAAAACCTACTTACTAATTGTCTTTTTAGTAATGGATCCCTGCTGATAAGACGAGGCCCGACTCGCGCTTGACTAAATATGATACGAGACTTAAGGAAGCCTTAACATTAAAGACGCGTCTTACAACACAGACGATGGAGAGACAGACGAACGGACAGACACGACGAAACTAGTAAAGATTTTTGAATTTGACTGCTGAACCTTAAAAATAACATTTCTCGTATAGGTATATTTTTATAGACCATTGCATAATTAATAAATTTGACATTAACCTTATGGTTAATGTCAAATGGTAGACTTAATTTTATTGTGTTATTACGATAACCTATTATTATTTTTCATGACGTAATAATTTTTTTCAGGCCAAAATAATGGCGAAACATGTATGATCTATTCCAACAATACTACTATCTTATATTACTTATCACAATTACACACTCTTACAACTTACACACTCTTACACACATACCCTTTTCTTTGTTCTCCCCACTCCCTATTCCACTTTCCCACCTCCATATTTTATTAGCTGTTACTAATTATTATTATTTTGTATAAATTAAGGAGACCTATTTTTTGGCTTGCACACATGTAAAAAAAAACAATTCAGGCATTACATAGCTGTAAGGTTTCTCAGAAAAATTAAAAATAATTTAAATATGTACCGTGTTTCGTGCGAATAAAATAAATTTCATTTCAAATTTCATAAACGACTAATCTAATAACAATACAATTTCTTCTAAAAGACATATAAAAGTGGAACAAAATTCCAGTGGGAATAAGCCAATGTACTGCATAAATATGCAAACGTAATAAGAATTCAACGGTTAGAGGAGATTTGGCGCGTTTAACACGGATCTTATCTTAGCCGGGGAGAATGCCCCGGGAAAAATTCCCGCTACTTTGGACGTATTATATAAGTGTTTCCCCACCTTTCCACCTTTTAGGGTCGAGATGCACTGGAAGAATAAGAATAAGAGTAGTTTATTTGTGCGGTAAGATTACAATGGAGTAGGAACTTAAGTATATGTTACATTAAACTTAATAAAATTAGTGAGCAACCAGTTATCTTACAATAAGCGCTGACCTCCGAAGTAGGAAGTAGAGATAAAAGGTTTGATATTTGAAAGCGATCTGAACTATAAATATGAACTAAGCACGTTCATATTTATCGCTCTGTTTAAGCTTATTTAGAGCGTCTGTGGGGTCGTGGCTAGGACGTCGGACTCCCATGCGGGAAGACTCCCATGTGTGTATACACACACATCACAACTGGTCACACCACCCACATCACAAACAAAAACAACTTGTTATTTCTAAACATTTGAGCACAAACTTTTCGACATCCCATACAATATTGACCGCGATAATATTCATTTATTATGTACTTATGGCTGCCAGACTTGGATCTTCACAAATGCTGTCCAAAATAAAATTAACAGAGCGATGTAGCGGAGTATCCAAAAAAATCCAAAAAATTAGAAGTAACACTAGAGGAAAATCCAAAATTACAGACGCTCTACAACAAGCTCTGAAGCTCAAATGGTAATGGAGGACACATCGCGCGACTCGAAGATCAGATATGGACTTTTTAGGTCACTAAATGGCAAGGTCTCGGGGTAAACGGAAAGTAGGCAGACCAAGAAAGAAATGGACAGATGACATCGTAGAAATAGCAGAACATGACTGGATAAAAACAGCACAAGACAGAGATACTTGGTGAAAACTGGAGGAGGCCTTCACCCTAACGGGGTCCTTATCTACTTAAATGTATATAATTGTATTTATAAATATTATTGATTGAATGTTTAAAAATGTGACATAACTTTATTTTAATTAAAATTTAGATGCTTGCTTATCGTATGGTTAGTGGCAAACCAATTTGTCAGAGTTGTTCAGGCCGCCTGTAGGCATCTGACATGGCTTAACGACTGCTGGCGAACGACAACAACCGGGACTGACTGCTTAACGTGCTCTCCGAGGCACGGAGGAGCTCAGATGAAATATGCTGCTAGCGGTCACTCATCCAGGTACCGACCGCGCCAACGTTGCTTAACCTGCACGATCACTTTCGGACCGTGCTCGTAACTAGGCTACGAGCTCCTCTTACGGCTCTTACGGCGAAAAGTGGGAACTACCTATCGGTGGTTCCTCTGTCTTCACCCTCGAGGATTATGGACACAAAATATATAGATATTTTGTGTTCATAATCCTCGAGGGTGAAGACACAAAATTGTATATGTATGTATGATATCATGTATTCGTTTATATTGTATGCAGTTAAATATTCTTCAAGCCTTGAACTAGGCTACGAGCTCCTCATTTTTTAGATAATCGTTTTTTTAATGTACTTGTGACGACGATAAGTAGTATTTTTAGGCCAGCATAACCCTGTTTGAATTCCTGAATTCCGCCAAAAGCCGTTATATTCCCTGTCTTATAGATAGCATTGTCGTTGGTATTGCCAGCACTTTGCCCGCAATTCTCTGAAATCCCCAGCATCTGATAAATTGTATTTCCACTTGTTCTCAAAGAAGCTTAATAAATTTAACTTATTTAAGTCTGGAGATGAATCTGTTCTTGTTTCTCAACTCGACGAATGAAGGGCATTTCGGAAAATTAAACCAATGAATTACATTTTCCATGTGAAAGAAAATAATAAGGCAAGTCTTAACACAAGAGTAATTTTTTTAAACATAGTGAAAAATTAACTTCTACTAACCAACCATACACCATACCTATATCTACTTCCTAACCATGCTGTGTTTACACGTTAAGGGTTACGACCTAGCTCATAACTTTATATTGATTTTTCTGTAATTTCTATGGTTGTAATCTGTTGTGTTTACCTAATTAATAAAATAAAATAAATAAATAATTGCCAAGATAGGGATTTCTTCACGGGTCCTGTTCCAGCACTGTTTCGATCCGCTGCATCCAATCACAAAGCGATGTTACGCCCGCGATCCCTTCGCCCTGGCACAGCTGGAAACCAGCGCTGTGGTTCTGCCGTACCGGTCGGACCGCAGCACATGCTGTGTCCTTTTAATGTTGTATTGTTTTTTTTTAATTTCAAGTCTTTTTAAGTTCAATCTTGTATGCATAATGCAATGTTGAATAAATGTGGTTTTTTTTTAAGTAAGGTGGAGAGTATATGTGATTGGTTGCAGCGAACCGAACCGTGGCTGAAACCGGACCCGGAGTCCGAGTCTTAGTTCTAAGCTTTTTTTTTCTTTTTAAACAATTTAAACAATATGTTTACAATTCGATTTAACACATAGATCACAATTATGGTCTTTTTTTTTAGTATAATTGCATCTGGTTGTACTGCAAGCCGCTACTACACCCGTCCTCAAATGCATTCAAATTCACAGTTCATCTCAATCGAAGAAAATATTGTATTATTCCTACCAATCAAGTAAGTTTGAAGGTTAATTACCCTTGGAATTGTTACCCACTTACATATCAAATCTTTTATCGGGGAAGCCGACAGGTCCACTTGTTCCTGTACCGAACTTAGCCACTTTTTTCACATTTATGTTTTTGGTGGGATGACACTGCATCGATTTTGAAACGGAAGCGGATCGAACCCATTGAAATCTTATTATCGGTTTTTTGATTTCAAAATTGATGCATGTGTTAAAGGCGTAAAGCCTCCGTTCTTTTACCGATGCTACGGTAAAAATGAAATTTAGGTCAAACCGGGAAAAATTTGAATGCAAACGAGTTCCACAAGTTTCGAATAGGGTTTAAGCGTACCTCATACAAATCGGAGATATGCGATTTAGGCTAGAAAACGTGCCAATCGTTTGACCATTTCACTTTAGAGCTCTCTCAAAGAATCCTATTATAATTATGTGTACATTTCGATTTTAACATACTTACATTTTTCATAAAAAAAATCGTTCGAAAAGATTCGAATAAAAAAAATAATTGGATTGAAGTCTAACCTAAATTTATTGCTTTCAATGACAATAATTTGATAAATAAATAAAGATTATTTTGATTAAAATTGGATGATTTTAAAAATTTTTGTTTAATAAACTTTAAATTAGCACATAAAGCCAAATATTAACATGTAGATACGTACCTTACCACCAAATTCCTTCAGACTCTCGCCACGCTGTTTTAACAGATTTTTTATGTCTGCTATTTTGAAATGGCCATATAATGCCATGGTATCATCACAATTTTACTATAGCTTTGAGAAATTAAATTAAATTAATTCAAATGACGAGAATTTTGTGATAACCTCAAAAATGACGTTTCGTTCTCTTTTCTGTTTACGGAATGTGCTCGTGGCTCCATCTACGCAACGCTTTGCGTTGTATGTCCTAATTTGACAGTTGTGCCAACCAAAACGTGAACAAGATCTGAAAGATACCTGTGAAAGGTTTTTGTGTGTAAAGTACATGTGTGTTTCTGGAGTTAGAAATGTAATCAATCTTATATCATTGGATTTAGACAGACACTCTAAAGTGAGTGGAAGGAAAACCCGGGGTCGTCCTAGACTGATCTTTAAAGATCATATTGTCAGAGTGCTCTTAGATTTTAATATACAGAGCAGACGACCCCAACAGCGAGCATGCGTGGAACAACGAATGACTGTAGAGGAAGCCATAGAGGCGTGCGCGTGAGATTCGTGGCGCCATTCTCTCTGTCTACCCCGCAAGGGATATTGTTACGGAGCGCGACAACCCCACGTTACTGTACATACCTAGGTTAAGATAGATGTAATATTAACCTAGCGTAAGTACTATTGTTACTAACATAGAGTAACGGTATTTTAATAGTAAGTCTCGCCGCTCATGGACTTCAGTTAGCCGGGGACGCAAGGGGGTCCGGGAATAAAACTAGTGTGAGAGCGCCCGGCCAGCCAGTTGTCTGCGAGCAGCCGTTGTTGTAGTATATTGAAAGTGAACTGTAATTACCATTGTGTGAACTGTACTGTGTGTGTCTTTATTAAAGTGTACGGTAAAGTGTTTCCATATTTTATTGTAGCAGCACACACCCTGCTCCTGTCGTCTTTTTTAGATATAGTGTGGAGTTATGTGTGTATGTGTATGTCTAAATCTAAAAATAGTTCCTTAACTAATAAATTCAATTATATCGCTTTTATGTAGGTGATTACATTGTTTCATTCGCTAATCCGTCATCATTCATCATACGATAGCAACATAAATATTTATCAGCAGACTGGCTAGAAAAATTAGGTAAGTATTTATTAATGAAGCAAGAATGGTAAAGAAAATAAATGCCACAGTGGTATGAATGAATCAGGAGATCGATTCCACTAAATACAACGTAACTAAATAGAATCTAAACTTCATCGTTATGACTTGTTTCGTTTGCTACTTGCTTGCTTATCGTATGGTTAGTGGCTAACCTATTTGTCAGAGTTGTTCAGGCCACCCGTAGGCCTCTGACATACATGGCAACAACCGGGACCGACTGCTTAACGTGCTCTCCGAGGCACGGAGGAGCTCAGATCCTGCACGATCACTTTCGGACCGTGCTCGCAACTAGGCTACGAGCTCCTCGTATCCACTAACGATCCAATTTCAGTTAAGTTCCGATCGAGTCAACGATCGATCGAACAGTACCGTATTACTAAAACGTTTAGTTTATACTGAATCGCAGTTGAACAGTAACAAAACGCTTCAACTGTCAAATATAATGATCGAACATAAGTTCCTCCCGAGGTACATTTGCCCGATCGATAGTAAATCGTAAAGGTGGCAGTGGTAGAGTTATGCGCCAGCAGAATACGATTTGGTGTCCAAATAGAATTGGAACGAAAACTAAATTGAAATTGGATAGAAAAAGAACTACAAACGTGGTAATTTTGGCGAATTGGGCCCCCAGTACTTACTTACTTATCGTATTGTTAGTGGCCAACCTGTGTGAGAGTTGTTCAGGCCGCCCGTAGACAATAACCCGGACGACTGCTTAACGTGTTCTCCGAGACACGGAGGAGCTCAGATGAAACACACCCGCGGTCACCCATCCTAGTAATGACCGCGCCAACGTTGCTTAACCTGCACGATCGCAACTTGGCACGAGCTGGATCATGGGCGTTACGTCCAATTCCCCGAATATCCAGTCAGTGAAATCTATTCCCTTAATGTCCAATTATTTGAATGTAGAACTCCTCGATCGTCCAAATCCCCAAACGTCTATTTCCCAACTCCTCGCGACTATGAATCAGTGACGCCGTACAAGTTACTGAAGAGAAAATTGCTCGGGTAATTAATACTATTCAGATCTAATAATTAATACTATTCAGATCTAATAATTAATACTATTCAGTAAAGGTTATTAAGTACAGATTCTGAAGTGCAAGGTTGTTTGCAGAAGTACCACAGGTTTCAAGCAATCAGTAATGCTTGCATTTCTGTGATCCGGTTTGAGAGTCAGAATCAATAGAGTATCGAAATGTCTTTTGCAAATATACGTAAGGTGAGATGTCTGTAAAAAAAAACCATTTTATTTTATTTTACTGTTCTAGGGGTGACGGTGACCACTTATCATCATGTGGCCCGTATATTCGTCCGCTTTCCTTCAATATCGTCTACTCAGTCAAATGTTTTTTTATTAAATCATAATCTCTCTCTCTCTGTGTGTGTGTGTGTGTGTGTGTGTGTGTGTGTGTGTGTGTGTATGTGTGTGTGTGTATGTGTACGTGCGTGTGTGTTTAAAGAGGAACCTATTTGCTTAATTATTTAATTAAGTTATTTCTATTAGTGAAGACCTGTAATTGGCCTTTTATTGTTAGTTTGGTTTATGCATTGTTTAAGTGCTGTTTGTTTTCCAATAACTATAAAATTAAATAAATATAAAAAAGACTATTTATACCTCAAATGCTCAGTTCAGTAGCAGTATTAAATTATCCAACTGGGAACGACCCATTACTTTTCACCGGCTCTTGAACCATTTTTGACTCATCCAGATTTGATCCAACGCAACATCTCATAGATTCTTTGGCCGCTGGGTAAAACGGAAAAGGTCCGAAGACTTATACCTCCGATAACCTTAGCACGGCGCGTCGCGGATAAACTTCGAAATCGGCCGATCGCCTGAATACCGATAACGGCGATTTATGCCGTTTTGTAAATAAACGGTTTTTGGAGTTTGAATTTGAATTCCGGGTTGCCAGGGTTGAAAATATAAAATATAATCTTCTAAAATCAACATGTTTAATTTTACAAAGTCACTAAGATAAGTTTGTAATATTGCTGTGTTGTTTGTTGGTATTATTTCATTTCTTATCATTTTATAGTAGCTGAAAGAAAAAAACAACATTAGAATAATATGAATACATATGTTTAAAAAAAAGTACGTTAGGACGAATAAAAAGACTGCATACAATTAGAGACAGATTTTTCGGAAATTAAAAAAGCTGCTAAAAAATTGATTTTTTTTAAAAATTTATTTTCGCACACTTCACAGCTTTTTTACCCTGAGCAGAAAAAAACACTCGCCATACAAGAATTTCATAGATGATGATGATGATGAAGGAGATATAGAACTCATCATCAAAGCCTTAGATTACTACTTATACAAAATCTTAACAGATAAATTATTTAAAATGTATCAGAAAAAATGGCTTACATTATAGATTTTCAAACACATTATAGAAGGTAGGAAGGTATCTACAGGACGTTAGTTTAAAAGATCTTAAATAATTTTTTTAATTTTTTTTATTTACTTCTAAACCCGCATTTGACCTCGATCTCGCCTGATAGTAAGCGACGATGAGGTCGACGATGGAGCATGCGGGTCCAGTAAATGCCTATTCACTCTGGCCTTGAAGATCCCAAGGTTGTTGGTTTCGGGAAATACATCCGCCGGCAGGCTGTTCCATTGCTTAGCCGTTCGCATAATGAACGAAGAAGCAAATCGCTTCGTACGAGCAGATGGGATATCAACAACATGAGGATGGAACCCCTCCCCGCGCCTGGTAGTCCGAAGGCGGAATGGAGATGGAGAGATAAAAAGTTTTTTTCTGAACCGTGCTAAAAGGGTAAAGTGTTTGCCATTATATCCGGGTTAACACCCGGACACCGGACCACTTGATCCGGGTCCGGTTTATAAGATTCGGTTCGTCTAAGTAAGAAAAAGTTGGATCCTTATAAGAAACTTTGACCTTTTTGTGGGCCGTTTTAAAGTAGATTTCCAAGAATTTTAACCAGATGTTCAGGAAAGTTTAAATAAAATATAATAAAATTCAAGTACTTACTGGTTGTATGACTTTCTGCAGAGTCAGCCTATTTGCATTGCTGTGTTCCGGTTTGAAGAGAAAGAGAGCTAGCGTACCGGTACATGAGGAACTCGACCAAGTCTTCAAGGTTAACATTGCATATAAAACCCTCTAACCACAGAAATGGGACTAGTATCGCTCTCTAGAATGATAATGTGAGTACTGACAGCGAGCCAAAGGGTTTGGGCAAATGGGCATATAACTTTAACAAGTTTCATACATTTGACGGGCGGCCTGAACAACTCTGAAAATAGGTTGACCACGTTACGTCAGTATTATTTTTATTTATAAGGGAAATCTACAGCTATTAACAATTATGTATTAAACTTAAAGAAGGCCAATTACAGATTTCTTCGTTTAGAAGGATACAACGGGCCTTAAACTCTGGCACTCCGGACAAACCTTTACACAATCTATTGTAGCGTTTGCATTAAACTTAAACTTGCATTCCTTTTTTTTTCTTTTATATTTGCAACGGTACAATGCATACATACATTTGACATTTCAATGACCGACTGAATGTATGCGAAGATGCTCACAGCGCAGGCTCCAACTGGCAGACGCGGTTTCCATATAAAGCTTCTCTAGTGAGCAATCTGCATGAATTTCTAAGTCTTTGCCCCTAAGGTGAAAAGAAAGAAAGAAATTAAACAATAAATAATAATTAATTATTATTTATATAACATTACATTATGCATACAACCGACAACCGTTGGGGTAGACGAGTTTTAGAGTGGAGACCGCGTACAAGAAAGCGCAGTGTGGGACGCCACCCTGCCCGGTGGACCGACGACCTGAAGAAGGTTGCTGGCGATGTTGGATGAGGAAGGCGGAGGACCGAGTGCTGTGGCGCGCCCTGGGAGAGGCCTATGTCCAGCAGTGGACAGACACGGGCTGATAGATAGATAGATAGATATGCATACATAATTAAACTTAAAAATATTGAGATGAGAGAGATGAGATGAGTGGTGAGATGTCTAGATGGTGACCATTTATTATCGGGTGGTCTGTTTGCTCGTTTAGGGTGTTATTACATGGGCGAGATCGACATGGATCGGTGGATTTTTTGACATTTGTCACATAAAAAAATGTCACATTAATATGTCACTTTTCATTAGACTTAAAAATCTAAGTGACCAGGGAACTGTACATTCGGGGAACTGGACGTTCCGGGAAATGGAAGACTGGACCTTCGGGGTATTGGACGTAACGCCCATGATCCCATTCAACGTCGATTATTGTTTGTGTCTTTGTTTACCAAACCGATCTGTTATCGATTGACAATTGTTCCGACGTAGATCGCTCCCATGTAATAACACCCTTTCTTTCCTTAATCATGAAAACTAAGATGCAGCAGCCCTAAGGCTTGGCATATAAAAGTGATCGACCATTTTCTTATTGTGGGTAATGCCCAAATAGGTGCTTGAGGTAAATGATATTCGTGTTCCCTGAGCACTCTGGAGGCGATCCGTCTTATGTGAGCGGTGTGTGGAGTACTCTTATATTGTGGTATATAGAAAGAAAGAAAGAAAAGATAGATAAAAAAAGCAGTAGATGAACTTTTTCTATATGTAGTAGAACAAAAATGTATTGAGGCTATTACTGGGATTTTCTAAAACATTTGTATAAATATGATCCAGAAAAGGGTGGTGCCTCTTAGTTTTTCTGCTCGATTTGCGGGGGCATTACCGTGCCTTCAAATATTAAAATTTAACGTAATTGCAAATACTTATTTACTACGTAGGTCCACAATATTTGGCAAAAGGGGAGAAAATTCAGCAAATGCTGACATAATCGAGTACCAATTATGCAGCGCTGTTCTTCATTTCAACCCTCCAACCAGGAAAAGTTTCATAAAATACCATTTAATTTAAAGGTAAAAGAATATAAAAACTTTGTTTTCTCGACTCATAAAAATCCCACTTCTGAAAATTCGTAAGATAAATCACAACTTTTAAGTGGTCCATTCTTTTGCGATTGACTCGGAAAGTTAGGATTTGTTCGAGTTGCTTAGAGCACAGGAGCTAAGACAGTGGTATTTCTACTTTACAAATAAGATTTTTTTTATTTAATATGGAAAGCAGGCGAGCAAACGTGCCACCTGATATGATTGATTGGGGTTGGTGATCTTCTCATAGGCAAATCAGTCTGATATTGCTTTGTGGACGTGGCATAAGGGCCACGTCCACAAAGCGCGCGCGCGCAAATCCAGAAAGGATTACAATTCGGTAAGTCCATCCTTGTTATTTTCCTATACAGTATGATTTCTTTTCGTTTCTTGGCCTATGCTCATCTATCAATGTTTATATTCCAAAATTTGAATCATTTTGTTTTTGCGTAAAACCCGCGTCCAACCAGTCGCTAATAGACATCCCACCTCATTGTATTACTATTAGAGGGTTTCCGATGCGCTGCTAACCGTGAGGACTTACATGGAGTGCTTCATGTGCCGGTAATAACGCTGTCTCTCTTATCCTTCAAACCGATACATAAAAAGGCAACTGGTTACATTTTATAACGCCTAAATCACAGACTAACTCCCGACCTATCTTACTACTGGTAGTTTACACAATGAACTCTTGTCTATGGCGAGCCAATTGAGGTATTGAGCCTTGTTTCTGTAAGTTTCAAGTTTGTGTAAAACTTGGAGATGTTTTGCGCAAGTTTGCGTTGTACTAATTGTGTAAGCTTCGTCTGAAGGAGATAACGAGAGTGAATGAACGTTATAATGAATGATTCATTCATTGTAAGAGTGACCTGTCATCTATCTTCAAAGTTACGTTCAATAAGTATCGGAAGTTATTGACCTAGGATGAGAGCCACTATTCAAATTAATTTCTGGCAGGGCAAGAGCGTCGGTGGCCTAGTGGCTAGACTCCCATGTGGGAGATCCGGGTTCGAAACCGTGCAGTGTCATATACCAATGAGTATTCCGATTTTTTCGAAGACTTACGTACATTTACCAGCTGCTCTAACGGAGAAGGAAAACATCGCGAGGAAACCTGCATGTCTGAGCAACCTGCGATCAGCACTGGGCCCGCTCGGTGGATCATGGCCCGTACCCCCTAGTACAAGGGGAGACCTGTGCCCCAACAGTGGGTTCATTAATAGGCTGATGATGATGATGATGAAGTATATGTCACTATAATATTAGTAGTTAGAAGGTTTTTAACATGGATGAAAGAAAGTATCCCTCCGCAAGGGGCGGGCGTTGGTTCCTTTATGGTTTTCGATGTGCTAACCTTGAGGAGCGTCGGTGGTCTAGTGGCTAGGACGCCGGACTCTCATGCGGGAGGTCCGGGTTCGAAACCATGTCATGTACCAATAAGTTTTTCGGATTTTTTCGTTTGCTCATCCGCTTTTCTTAAACATAATAATAAAAATATACTTGTCTTTTCCGTGACCCATAAAACTAAGTTATTTCTCTAGCCCAGAAATCGCCAGAATTATATCAGGAAATCCGCGACAATTCCGCGACGCAGAGACCAAACGGAAGAGCGAGTGAACGGGAACGAGTGAACGAACGAACGAGTGAGCGGAACGCGTTTCCGGCATGTTTTAATTAATAGAGACGCGAGTAGAGTATGTGGGGAGGCTGCGTTGCTGAAGGCTAATGTGGTTCCGTTGTCTGAATGTAGCCTTAAGTGGGCTTAGAGCCGGTAAATTAAGCATCCGAATTCGCTCGCCCGGTTCTAGCCACGGGTAGATAACCGATCTAGCTCTGACCTAGCCCTCTTAGCCCAGTTATGAGTTGCGAGCATGATTAAACAGTGTTGGTATATTTTTAACCAACGTTGGGCGCGGTCAGAATCAGAATGGGTCGCTTAACCCCTCCATTCCTCAGAGAGCATATTAAACTGTCAGTCATTCGACAGCAATCGTTACGCCAGGTTAGAGACCAGAAACGAAATGAAAATGAAAATATTGTTTATTATTGCTACAATAAAATACACAGAAAATTACAAATATATAATATATTAAAATAGACTTTCTTAACGTTTAAGTTGCAGCAAACAAGGCAATTAATCAGATTAGTACTCTGATTTCCTACACTGGTCACACAGACCGTTACGTAGGTAACAGTGAAGCCAGCATGTCAGTCGGGCTGCTGAAGTTACTCACCTACAGGCGGCCTTCACAACTCCGACAATAAGTTGGCCAGGGCATCTAACCAAACAACAACAAGAAGACTCCTTTCAGCACTTATTTTTAATTTTTAGGAATCTTTATAAATAGTACGGGTCCCTGCAGATTGACGACTCGAACTTGGCCGGTTTTTACTAAAAAGTCACTTTAGAACTCGACCACAAGATACAATACCATGCTTTCGTTTCGCACCAGCGCTTTCGAACCTCCTTTTTCACGAGACACGTCTATAAATTAGCGAGTCTGTGGCAGCCTTAAATAACACGGGACAGGCGTTTCCGGTCGACGTTTAGAGCATAAATTCCTACTACTTCCGGTGGGAACCCGATGAGATATTGTGGTTAGCCAAAAGCTTTATGCCAAAAGCTCCTGAAAACTACTTTTTAACTCGTTCACAGTCCCCATACAAAATTGTTTGACAACTTCACACGTCCAACTAATTTAAATCAATGTGACCCAACAAAGGAGGTATGGACTCTTTGGATAGGCACTTTCAGGGCCAGCGCGGAGACACTGGACTGTGAATATTATACTACCATCCACACACATAATACCATGTAAATACACCCGCACCATGCCATCACCCTCCCACACACTCAGTACCTCACATACACACTAATATCCTCATTCATAAAAACAAACACATTCATACATCACAACACGCACACACTGTTGCTTTCTTCGTCCGTGCAGTCACTGAGGGCCAGCTGATCAGCGCTCTGGCTTGCCTCAGCATTATGCTGAGCTGGTGTACCCCTTTTGGCACTGTACCACACCAGATGTTCTGTGCTGCATGTATTAAACTTTGTATACTTCTATATTCTGTATTCTGGTGTTTACAGCGCTAAATAAACGATTTCAATTTCAAATATGTTAAACAAAAAAAGTTTATGATTAGACTTAAATAATATACTGTTTCACAGGTTTTGCAGAAAATTTCAAACACGTATTCTAGAACATACTAGAGCATGGAAGAACAAAAAACCCACATCTACCTTTGCAGAACATTTGAACTCGTGTAACCACTTTTTTGACCCTACCAAAAACTTTGACATTTTACATAGAAGAGAAAAAGGAATGAAACTAAGTCTATTGGAAGCCCTAGAAATTAACAAGGCGAAATTCCCAAACAAGGAAAATGTGCTGAATGACCAGTTAGAGTTAGCCCCATCTCCTCTTTTGAATTATTTTTTATTATAATACCATAAGGTATGACACATTTTTTTTAACTTTGACAATATTTGTAAGTAAGTAGTTTTGGACCGTATCCTTTGACTATAGTTTAATTTTGACATACAATTTAATTGATGTGTTTTGGAACGTAACTTGACATTTTGTTAGTAATTGCAAAAACAAAACGCAAAGCTGTATTTATCTACCTACATGTAGGTAGTTAAGAAAATTATTATAAACAAATACCTGAAATTGTGTTAATAAAATTGTGTTAAATAAGTTGTGGTCTTGAATAAAAACCTGTGAAACAGTATATTATTTAAGTCTAATCATGTACTACAAGTTTCACCAACAACCCCAAGTATTAACCATATAAAAAAGTTAAAAAAGGCACTGAAAACTTTGATGAGTTTTTCCTACTATTCTGTATAATTTCCACACAAAACCGCGATCATCCACTACTCTTCCCAAAAAAGCTTTAAAGACCTCCAAACTTTCTCCTCACAGTTATCTGAAGCTCATATGAAAGTTTGTAAGGAGGCTTTCACGGTAATCTTGTCGCCGCGAAGCCTCCGGACGGAAGTTGAGCGGAGGTATACGGGGCCACGTCACATCCGGTGATTAATGACCTTATTGGGCTTCCTTTAAAACGGGGAGAAAATATTTTGGTAGTAAGGAAATATGAGAATAGTTTCCATACTTATGATATGACTAAATTTTTTTTATTGTATAAGGAGAGCAGACGAGCAAACGGGTACTTGATGGTAAGTATTAGAGGGTTTTCGATGCGCTTCTAACCTTGAGGACTTGGATAGAGTGCCTCATGTGCCGGTAATTACGCTGGCTCTCTTACCCATCAAACCGGAACACAGAAAAGCAAGCATTCTACTTTCCTATTTCTGCTGCAAAGCTGCTTGCTGTGTTCCGGTTATAAGAATAGTTGTCAGCGTAATCTGACGAATAAATAATTCAGAAATAGTACATTACAGAAGAGGTCACGAAATTAGCCATTACTGGCTGCGAGACAGGCGAGGCCTTTTAACGATCCAAGGCCAAAAATGGCTGTTTCGGCTGATGCTTGTATAGTGCTTTTCTCAAATAATGCGAGGAAATTAAAAAAAATAACACCCCACATTCTCATTCCAAGTCGAAAGTACTAGGCGTCCATAATAGGAAAGATGTGGCGTTGTCAGTAGGAGCTGGAGCTGCACGCGCTGGTGGTGACGCGCGACCGGTGCACGTAATCGAATGAAATCTCTTTAGTTCGCACCGCACTGCGTTTTGATGTTACAACTCGAATTTTAAAAAGTAAAAAACAAAAGACGAGAGGATTTCTGGCCTTAGCCCGGTAAGGTTGAATAAAAATCCATTAGTCGTCATTTTAAAAAAAATAATAAGTATTTGGCTTCGAGACAGGAAGTATGTACTACCCTGGCTTAAAAATGTGCTCAATACGAGTACATTTTATCAGCATCTTTGAAAAATAATAATTTAATTAATTCATACTTAATAATTTTGAGGTAATGTTCCCAGCATCGAGTTATTTCGTAGCACTCCCGTGCGTAGCAAACGTAGCGTCGCGTCGTCGTAGAGCATCTACACAAACAGTTAAGAGAAATTATATATTGCTGATTTAAGTTGGTAAATAATATTCCTTAATGCAAACAATACTAATTCCATCAAAATCTACTTACCGAGAAATTTCAAGACAACTTCACATACTTACATACATTGAATAAAATAATTGTTTAATTCTAAAAAGTACTTGTTTCCATACGAGCATATAAAGTAGAGTTGCCACGAATAGTGATTTTGCCGAATACCGAATATTCGGCAACGCTGTCAGCCGCCCAATATTCGTCACAAAATACATGCCTGCTGAGGGCGTAAACTCGTAATAGACAGGCCGCAACCTGTCTCATTACGGTGCACACGGGAGCGACGGGCGGGTATTTGTTTCAATTGCGAGTAAATCACGTCACGGCACGCTTTGTCAGATCATAGTAATACATAAAACATTAATATTGTGCAGATAATAGTTCTTATTCAATTGTTTGTTCGTTAAAAGTTTTATAAAATGACACCTATTAATAAAAAATCGCCTATATCATCATCATATCATTTATTCATAAACAATTATAAATTGTGTTTGAATTAAAAAAAAAAACATGCCAAAAAATTAATAATTACAAAAATAATCAAACTCTTTTAGTGTCAATATTTGCTACAGTATAAGAGTTAAAATAAAAATAAAAATTACAAAATAAAACCAAAAATTAAAATCCATGTCACAAAAAAAATTGTTAAGTAATAAAAAATCAATGTCAAAACAAATACAACCCAATAAATTATAATTTACTAATTAGTCATATTTCCATCACAGGTGCGTACTGACATTATAATTCTTCTACTGAATACAGACTCCTTTCTAAAAGTAGCGCTTTTAATTTGACCCTAAATGTATGGAGGCTCATGTCTGTCCTATATTCAACGGGCAACTTGTTAAACAGCCGCACAGTCTGATATCTCGCACAATGCTATATGGAAATATTATGAGATATTATAAATCACAACCTACCATTGATCAATTTTACTTACTAAAGTATTGTAATTTGGTAATAGAATACATATAATCTTGAGTAATATGTGGTTTTTTTTTTCATGATTTGGTATTCGGTATTCGGCCGAATAGTGCGTACTATTCGGCCGAATACCGAATACCAAAAAA
Organism: Hofmannophila pseudospretella; assembly: GCA_947369225.1. NCBI lineage: Eukaryota > Metazoa > Arthropoda > Insecta > Lepidoptera > Oecophoridae > Hofmannophila > Hofmannophila pseudospretella. The sequence continues at coordinate 1,290,538 of OX376333.1, forward strand.
AAGTGGCCGAATAGGCCAAATACCGAATAGTAGCCGAATATTCGTGGCATCTCTAATATAAAGTCGATTTGTTCAACTGAATTAAGTTACTAAGTATATAAGGTCCCTTTTTATTAGTAGCAAATACCACTAGACGAAAAAAAACCAATGTTACTTGTATGAACATTTTCTATACTAAAGAAAAATAAACCCCATTATTTTGCGCCTTGGTGGCGTTAACTCATCCATGTCGTTATTAATGAAACGAGTTTCATTCATACTTCTTATTTCAGTATAAGAATAGCAATAACTCATTCTCAAACAATTTTGTCGTTTTCCCCTATCGTTATTGTTATAAATAACCTATAGATGACACCCTAGAAATATTTGCCGCTAATAAAATAGGACCCTAATGTTATTTTTAAGTTATATTTTTCAGTGTACAAACGCGTTGAAATAAGATACTCCTTTTTTATTCCCAACAAAAAAGTTACACTTTCAATTCACTTATATAGTAACTATAAATTACAATGGACGATAGGCATCTGGAAACGTGAATTCACTATTTTCACCACCATTTGAATAATTCCGTTCTAAATATTTCCAATTGGATAAATCTATTCTCTGCCATTTAAAATTTCAGAATGATCTAATTCTGCGCTCTACTAAATTAAATATTCCGAATGGACTAAATCCGTTCTCTACCAGTTAATTTCTCTACCAGTATGAAATTTAAACCTAGTTCTTCCTTCCAAGTACTGTACCAAAAGGTTGCCTGTAACAGTTCGATCTTAGCGATAAGACTGCCTATTAAGGGCATTGTAAGACTCATATAATGTATTCATAATTCAATAAAATCTTATTGAAGAACGTATTTTTTTAAAGATAAGGTAAGATAAGATGTATTGTGTAAAAGTTTATGTAAGAATAACAAATATTGCGGATATAGTTGCATAAACATGTCACACTAAACTTTACCTTTACAGGCATATACACCGAATTCACAAGTTAATAATGTTTATACAGATTTTGTGAAGAAAACAGGAAAGAAAAAGAGTCATTAAAATGTATACAATGTCAACAATATTAAATTTACAAAATGTCCACTAATTAATGCTGTGTGAATAATATATTTCATTCATTTATTTAATAATAATCCAATAAAAATATGAGAGATGATATATAAGGGAGAGGGGTGGTGACCCTCGCTCCGGGTCGTTCCTGGTGCAAAGGTTAGTCATAACGATCCAGCGCGGTAACGCCGCAAGCGTTATGGGCACCTTTGCATCGGGAGCGGCAAGGGGGGAGTTTTATATATGTCGGCGCAAACAACAAGTGACGTCATAGTGCACGTGCAATGCCCACCTGCGCTTGCGACGAAGCAAACACGCAGCAATAGCCGATACCACCTGGCCTCTATAAAAGCGGGCGCCCGACCCAAGGTGGCATCATTCACTTGCGACTCGTAGACGAGGCAGTCGGACTTGATATTTTATTCGAGAATATTGCTTTTCCTAATAATTTACCGTAACTGGTTGCTGTTGAATGTCTAACCGGTGACTAGTGGTTGCTATTGTGAAGGTTGACCCGTGGCTAGTTAGTGTCGAGTAACTAGGCAGTAACTAATTCGCTGTTAAATACTAAAATAAGTTGATTGAGTCAATACAGTTATTAAATTATATTTCGCTGGTTTTTTAAAAAGCAAAAATAGAACCACACGGTGAGGACAACCCGGAGAATGATAGCGGGCCATCTATACCCTTACCCTCAGATCTGACATATGTAATATGAATTGAAATTGTATGTATTATATTATGTAACGATAAAAATGTAAACATACTCGTACAGTCAGCAATCACAATTTACTTCGGGAAATTGGTAAGTAAGTATTCCATATTTCCTTAATTTAATCTAAAGTTACGAATCAGAAGAGCTATTGAACAGTCATTAGTGATTACACTTAAGGATTGTTCCATCCCCTATACACTATAATATAATTATTCATAAGAAGTTTTTTAGAAGTACATCTTGCTTGCTTGCTTATCGTATGGTTAGTGGCCAACCTTTTTGTCAGAGTTGTTCAGGCCGCCCTTGGGCCTCTGAAAAAAAAAAAAAAAAAGATTTATTCAGTAACAAAAAGAAGTGTGACAACACCTGTGTGTCAGAGGGCCACGCTCTTCCATACCTCTTTATTTGTGTACCTATTTACTATATTATAATCATAATAATAACGTGTAAATGAGAGAGAGAGAGAGGGTGTGTGTAAGGGTATATCTGTGTGTGTGCAAGAGAGATGTATGGTGTTCCATGCCAAAATGAGTGAGATGGCTTAACGACTGCTGTCGAACGACAACAACCGGGACCGACTGCTTAACGTGCTCTCCGAGGCACGGAGGAGCTCAGATGAAATATGCCACTAGCGGTCACCCATCCAGGTACCGACCGCGCTTCGCTTAACCTGCACGATCACTTTCGGATCGTGCTCGCAACTAGGCTACGAGCTCCTCTACATCTAATTTGCTACCGTTTAAAAATCACCTCGACGGAGAAATTCGAAAAAAAATCTCGAGCAAAATTAAATTATTCTTCCCAATCTACACTTGAAAACAAATTCACTTGAAAACACTCACTTCGAGTGGGGTAAACGCCCCGGTGATGGACAGATGTTCATTAGGAGGAAATGAAAAAAGAAACAATTTATTTTGCCAAAAAATACACGGCTGCTAAATTCTGGGTGTTTTTTTTTTCTAAATGGGTTTTGGCAAACTCTTTCCCGACCAGTACAAGTGGTCCCCGTCGCTTATACGGTTTGGGAGAGTTTATTTTTAATTTTTAACGGCCGTAGATGGGAGCTGAAATTGTGTCGCCTTTTCTATGGCTTACATCTTGTAGAATAATAACCTATAAACATTTTATTTATTATTATTTATTTATTTATTTACAATTTACATAATTATTACGGGAATTCCCAATTCAATTATATAAGACAATACTATTCCACTAAAATTAATACACTAAAATTAATACAATTCACAATAATAATAATAATTACATGCTTAGATAAGTCAGTGTTACTTCTGTGAATTCTGTCACCGAGCAATGGACCAGATCAATCCTTTGGGATACCTCATTTAGTATTCGAAGAGCTCTCGTGATTGGAGCAAATTTAACATATATCTATTAAAATCCAGGGCCTCGATTCTACGTCTTCTAAGTCGTATTTCTCATTAATGAGGGAGATTCCTCATCGTGATTATTCTAGGGAAATATAAACCACGTTGAAAGACTGTACGATTCTACTAGTACAACGTAATCTTTTTGCACACACATACATAACACGATAATTACATTTCACCTACTTAAAAGAGTTACCTTTTTTACTTAGAGTAAGTTCACACGCATATGTGTCAAAAGGGTCCCTGACTCAGCATTATGCTGTGACGATATGGCTAGACGCTAGCCACCGCCGCAGCGACTAGACGTTTTCCGTATAGCCACGAACCGTTCGATTAACGTTACGTTTCCGTCGAGTCAACGATGTATCGGTTCGCTTTTATGTTAGCGTAGCCTCAAATTCAAAGTTTTTTATTGGTTAATACTTGCGGTTGTTGGTACTTGGTGAAACTTGTAGTACATGATTAGACATAAATAATATACTGTTTCACGGTATTTTTATTGTATTTTATTAATTACGACCGGTTTCGTTTATACCTGAAGATGTGTAAACGAAACCGGTCGTAAAATAAATACAATAAAAATACCGTGAAACAGTATATTATTTAAGTCTAATCAAAGGTTATATTGCTTCATGTGGTAAATACATATTTAAATTAAATACATATTTAATTATCTATTTATTAATTTCAGTAATCGTATCGATCCAAAAAACTTAATCGCTACTGAATTGGAAAAGAACGACAAATGTAAAACAGTGGAATCGGGCTCCAGGCCTCGGACTACACGGGTCCGGTTTCAGCCCCGGTTCGGTACACTGCATGCAACAAATCAAAAGCACCCAGCACCCTCTTGAAATTAGCGCTTCATGATTGGTTGCAACGAACCGAACCCGAGCTGGAAACGGACTCGTGTAGTCCGAGGCTTAGACGTGGTAACTTACTTCTTCTTCTTCTAAGTCGTATTCCTCATTGCTGATGGTCGTGATCATTCTAAGGAATTAACCACATAGAACGACTCTCGTGGCAGATTTAGTGGGGTGGTTTGCCATTGCCTACCCCATTTCACTCACTTGTCATCTCAGTGTGCAGGTTTCCTCACGATGTTTTCCTTCACCGTCAGAGCAGTCGGTAAATGTATGTAAAACCGGAAAACTCATTGGTACATGGCATTGCCTGGTTTCGACTCGGTTGGACCTCCCGCATGGGAGTCCGACAACTTAGCCACGACGCCACCGACGCTCCCAAACTACTTAGGTAACTTCAAAGGGATAAGAAATTATTAAACTAAACCAGATTAAAGTAGAAAGTATTGGAAATTGTCCAATGAATAAACACACATATACTAGTCATGCAGTCACACACCCGCACACTCTCACACATCCGTGCGTGTGACGCACACTCTCACACACCCTAACACGCACCCTCACTCTCACCCTCAATAAACACACACCCTCACCTTTCCACACCCCCACACCAATACGCACACATGCACACAAACTTTCACTCATTATTAGCAAGCTGGAGTGGCAGTGGGCCGGTCACATCTGTCGCAGAACCGACAACCGCTGGGGGAGACGAGTTCTGGAGTGGAGATCGCGTAGTGTGGGACGCTCCTCTGCTAGATGGAGCGACGATCTGCGCAAGGTGTCTGGCAGCGACTGGATGAGAAGAGCCGAAGATCGGGCTCAATGGCGCGCCCTGGGAGAGGCCTATGTCCAGCAGTCTAGAGTAGGCTGCTGACGATGATGATGATTTTTATTTTTATTTTTTTCCTTCATAAATCAAAATTGTTCCTAAATGGAAGAGCCTAAATCCCGCGACACAGGGTATCCTAGTGCGGGATTTAGAGCATCAACCATGTATTAATTGTAAGTTGCAAAATAAATTTATTTATTATTTATTTAAACAAGTAAAGCCCAAATTTGTAGTTCCACTGCTACATCCCTAAAATAAATTGATTTCGCACTAACAATCTTTTGAATAGCCAACACGATTAGGAATTCGGAATTCACAGTATTGACATTTTGGTATACACATAGTATTTACACACTCAACTTACACAATTTGTACACCACCACCGTCTCTAAAACATATGAATATCAACAAAAAGAAGAAACGTGATTTTTTTTAGCCAAAACCCTCGCAAAAACCGGGACAAATCTCACTAACACCGTGTGTCAACTAGGTCCGCTGGCGGAATCCAAGAGATCAATTTTGGTAGATACTCTGTTTTTAAACTGCATTTCTCTGTATTAATAAAACCTATTTACACACACAACTTACACAATGTATACACCACCACAGTTTCTAAAACAAATAAATATCAACTAAAAGAAGAAACGTGAAATTTTTTAGCCAAAACCCTCGCAAAAACCGAGACAAATCTCACTAACACCGTGTGTCAACTAGGTCCGCTGGCGGAATCCAAGAGATCATTGTGAGAAATTTATTCGCATCAGTCGTGCTTTGCGTGTTTTTTTTTCTAAGTTTTCACTTCTATCGTGTGGTCACAAGCACACACCCTGTTTTTTTTTGGTTTGTTTTGGCAATCATTGGATCAACATTCAGCCCTGACTCGCATTTTGATTTGCATAGACATTGTTGCTTCATCACCTATTTAAAATCGACAGTCACTACCGTTCCCCGTATACTATAACTTATTATAGGGCGGCAGCCACAACGCCACAACCTTGAAGATACGCGACAGTCTATTAATCTGCGTCCTGGAAAACGAATAATTGATGGTTACACCGCTTTTCATTAGAGGTACCGCATTAATATGTATGGCGGAGTTATTTGCTTTCGTTTTAGGGTGGTGTGTTTTCGGGAAGATGGATTGAGTGGTAAGTGGTCATAAATGTAAATGGAATATTAATAAGTATAAGGTCTTCACTTAACAGAGTAGGTAAGACTTATAAACATCATCTTCAGCCTATTAATGTCCCCACTGTTGGCGCACAAGCTTCCCCTTGCACAAGGGGGTACGGGCCATGCTCCACCGAGCGGGCCCAGTTGCCTTTGGATTTTTTTTATTTCCTCAGATATACAGGTTTCCTCACGATGTTTTCCTTTACCGTTAGAGCAGTCGGTAAAAAATAGCAACCACTAGTCACCGGTTAGACATACAATAGTAACTGGCCATACGAGAGTCCCCCTGATAGCAACCAGTTACAGTTAATTAGGAAATGCAATATTCTCGAATAAAATATCAAGTCCGACTGCTTCGTCCACGAGTCGCGAGTGAATGATGCCACCGCGGGTCGGACGCCCGCTTTTATAGAGGCCAGGTAGTGGGGGGCGGCATGACGTGGTGTCGGCTGTTGCTGCGTGTTTGCTTCGTCGCAAGAGCAGATGGGCATTGCACGTGCACTATGACGTGCAATATTGTTGTTTGCGCTGACACGGCCATACTGCAAGATGGTGCGTGCTCTGCGCCATCTACGAGAATAAAATGAAACACCTTGGGTAATTCTGATAGAACAAACAGTCGTTGTTAAGAAGTGTTGTAGTCTACAAAACCCTACCAAGAGTTTGTAGGTGCTGTATCACTTAGTTCAGTTTTCAAAGGTACCTGGAGTAAGATGTTCATCGAATTCACGTCAAAATCGAAAACTAATTGACTACATTCACTATATGACGTTGCATGGTTTCGAACCCGTACCGCCTGCATGGTAGTCGTAGCCACAAGTTTTTGGGAAGTGGTAATTTAGGGAATTTATAGGTACCTACCTACGTATAATTTCCCTAAATTACCTAATTATAATTAAAAGCGTTTGTGGCCTAGTGGCTAGGACGCCGGACTCCCATGCGGGAGGTCCGGGTTCAAGACCATGCAATGCCATGTACCAATGAGTTTACCGACTGCTCTAACTGTGAAGGAAAACATCGTGAGGAAACCTGGATATCTGAGGAAATTAAAAGTTTCCGAAGGCGTGTGAAATCCACCGCACAGCACTGGGCCCGCTCGGTGGATCATGGCCCCGTACCCCCTTGTGCAAGGGGATGCCTGTGCCCCAACTGTGAGGACATAAATAAGCCGATGATGATGACAGGTACCTACCTATGTTTGGGAAGTGGACATTATGAACCCGAAGGCATAAAAAAATATTGTCATTGTTGTAATAAAATGTACTAATGTATAACTACTGTCCTTCACAATCTGGAAGTGCTCGGTATTATTATGCCTCTACTGTGAACTACCATCCACCCACATAATACCATGTAAATACACCTGCTCCATGCCATCACCCTCCCACACACTCAGTACCTCACATGCACACTAATATCCTCATTCATACAAACAAACACATTCATACATCACAACACGCACACACTGTTGCTTTCTTCGTCCGTGCAGTCACTGAGGGGCCAGCTGATCAGCGCTGTGGCTTGCCTCAGCATTATGCTTAGCTGGTGTACCCTTTTTGGCACTGTACCACACCAGATGTTCTGTGCTGCATGTATTAAACTTTGTATACTTCTGTATTCTGTATTCTGGTGTTTACAGCGCTAAATAAACGATTTCAATTTCAGTTTACTGGGTCAGTATATGAAGAAATTAAGAGGGGAAAAATACAAGTAATCGCAGTCACCTGGAATTTCCAGCAGTACTGCTTGGCAGCTTCCAAGGTCTACTGCCGAAACTGCCGGACCACATCAAAATGATTTCGACCGTTACACGAATGGGTCCTAAAACAACCCTGAAAACTTCGTTACTATATCTTATCTGTTTTAATTTCCTTAATTCAAAATTCTGTGAATTTATCATTCAACTTCTCTACCCCCGCGAAAGGGTTGGACCCATTTTTACTGTTTATTGGGGCAACTTGTTGTTTATGCGTAGAGTTGGCCCTCGGGGCCCTTTGAATTACAGGGCTAATTATACAAGTTTTAATGTAGATTTAAACCGAGTGGATCTGAGGGAAAATAATTATTAATTACTGCTTAACAGATAATTAAAATATATTTCAGATTTCGATAATTTGTGAAGGAATAAAGATGTGGTTGTGAAAGTTGAAAATGTCACCCCATGGTAAAGTATTATTTACCTTTACGCTTTACCGCTTTAGTATACTGACTATTCTATAAACACTGCCGGAACAGATACAGGAGAACAGTTCATGATTATCTTAAAATTTTAATTTTTTTTTTTACTGTCAATTGCTGTTGGTCCTAATGACTTTTCAGCTTCACCGGGGTTTTTGGGGCGAGCGCTAAGTGCGCTCCAGCCTGGAGGAGGACTTAAAAACTACTATAAGAAGCGACTGCCTAAGGGCACCCAGGTGGGTACGGACCTCGGCTTAGGACGTCGCTGGGGAGGGATGAATCGGGGAGAAGCGGCCTGGATTACGCCGATAGCGCGTGTAAGCGGGTCGGCGCCCGCGCCGGCGCGGGCGCTATGTTGGTGCTGTGTGTGAACTATTATCGGGTGGGTGGTTAATTTAAAAATAAACTGTTTAGTTATGCATTTATACATTACAAGCTGGCAATGGTATTATGTTACTATTTTGTTCTTTTATGCAACCCGGTGTGCTGTAATATTAGTAATTTGTAGCTATGTTGATAATTCACTGCTTTCTCTCTTTGATATATGTATATAATATTTCATTTAAATACATATATCAAAGAGAGAAATCAGTGCATTAACAATATAGCTACTAATTCCTAATATTACAGCACACCGGGTTGCATAAAAGAACAAAATAGTGACATTAATACTATGTTGCTTGGAAACCAGTAGTCCGTATCATCGTAGCATAATTGTAAATGTCACATGTATATCCGAGGACAAAGATGTGGGTGGTACAATTATCCTATCGTTTAATGTTACTTTATTTTTAATACATATTGTACTTCTGTTTATTGTCCAAAGTGTAATAAATAAAATAAAATAAAAAATAAAACATATCAATGCCGATGCGAAGATATTTAAAGACACCTATTTTAAACCCACCCATTATAATCACCAGTATCATGGGGCAGTTGCGTATATGAATTTCAATATTGCCATCTCGCTCAATAAGATGACCAATCTAAATATATGGGCAAAAAAAGCAACCGCGGTCTGTCAATTACACACTCTGTCAATCCTAAGAAGAAAAAAAATGAGAAAATAAAAAAATAAAAATATTTAATTTTTAAATTTGAAAATTTTTTTTTTTTTTAAGTGCGACGGACTCCCGACTTACAAGATACAGGTTTTTGACCTAGTTTGTAAGTCGGAGGTCCTTTTTTGTGTGTCCTGTATAAGTAAATAAACTTTTTCATTTTCATTTTTTTTTTCATTTTTTTCATCCTTATCACATCCTTAGGAGGTCGGATTTGTCATCCTTTTCAATTGTAAACCCTTCTGGATATAATATAACATTAATAACGTTAGTTCCAGGTTTAGCCAACGGAACAGATAAGTTTGTGCCACTGTGGACTAGGGATGTTACGGAGGTGGTTTTACCGGAACCGGAGTCGAAACCTAAGGTTTTAAATTTGATTTATCAGAGTCGGAACCGGAGTCGGAGGCGGAGGTAGAAGAGAAATGTTCAGAAGAAGTTCAAATTTTAAACCGTTTTTTAATTTGTATAGTCAATTGGCCATATTTTTATTATGATGTGATGACGTTTGCGGCAATAAAATATGTTCCTTTAGCGAGTAGTGTAGAAATACATAAATAATAATACATAAATGTATTCCTACACTATTTAATAAAATATTGATATTTGAATATGTTTGCTCACAAATCTTCGGTATAACCTCCGATTCAAAATTATCGGAGCCAAAGTCGGAGTCGGTGGTGTAAAATCAATCGGAAGTTTCGACTTTTCGGAGTCGGAATCGAAGCTCCGTAACATCCCTACTGTGGACAGCACGGTATATTTTGTGTGTTATTATTCTATATTCACCTTCTGGTTACCCGCAGCTCAGAAAAATTACAGCTCTTCAATTAGATTAACCTTATAACAGAGTATTATATACTAGAAATTAATAAATCCTTAAAATCACGTCTACCGTACACATTGTTAATTACTATAAGTTCATCTTGTATTTCCCCAAGCTAAGTGGATTGTATCCTTTATAGAAAAATAAAAGTCTTAAATAGTATATAGTTTTTTTTAAATTACATTTGGAGAGCAGACGAGCAAACGGGCCACATGATCTTAAGTGGTCACCGTCGCCCATAGCCATCTCACCTCACTGTCATTTATATTATTATATTATATATATTATTAATATTAGAGGGTTTTTGATGCGCTGCTAACCTTGAGGACTAAGATGGATTGCCTCATGTGCCGGAAATTACGCTGGTTCTCTTACCCTTCAAATCGAAACACAGTAATGCAAGCATTTCTGCTTCACGGCAGAAATAGATAAGAGGGTGGTACCACCCCAGGCGATCCTTCACATTAAGATCTACCACCACTAAGCTAGTTACAGTTGTAAAGGGCGAATCTGAGGGTGAATGGCAGGTTCTGCTTCCCCCAATAATTTTAATATTTTGTGAGGTGAGCAAAAACACCAGTTTTGTTTTGTTTTAATCAGGTGGCATATAATAAAAAATATAACTAATCTTCTTAATATGGTCTCAGCCATGGTTTAATTAAGGGACCAAAGATATTTTCCTTCATCGCTTCGAGCCTCATATATGTCGTAGCCACATAGCGTAATAGCGCATTTCAGCAATTGCGTAGTCACTTCACGAAGCGCTAATAAAGTTAGACAGATACTGTAATCGTCGAATTCTATACTATCTGTTTAAGATTTTTAGATAATTCGTGAAATGCAGATGCCTAGTTAGCACATAGCGTAATTATATTGAATTATACAATGTGGGTATATGTTTTGAATCTATACTAGCGCCATCTCTTTTATCATCCCAAAACATTCGCTTGATTTGCTTTAAGTATCGATATATATATAACTATATATTAGAGAATATTGTTAAATATAGTAAATATTTAGTAAATATCTGGTCACAGTGAATTTATTTGAAAATAAAATCAAATTAAATATTTTTTGTAGAACTAAGTGCATATATCTAATTTAATGTTAAGTTTTATGAAGTTGACCAAGTAGCGATACGAAATGTCAATAATATACATATACGTATGTATAGCATTTATAATAAAAGAGGCGCAAACTACTAGATGGCGCTAGTTACATTGAAGAGTAATTGATCCACATGCGATTCAATGCCATTACGCTAAGTGCTAACTGGTGATCTGCATTTCGCGAAGTGGCTATAAATCTTAGACGGATACTGTAGAATTCGACCATTATAGTATCTGTTTAACTTTATTAGCACTTCGCCAAATGGCTACGCACTTCGTCAAATGCGCCATTACGGTATGTGTCTACGACATACATAATGTCTGTAATAATTCGACATCCAGTGGTTCCTAAAGTGTAGTTTGGTACGCTCTTCTCCCTGGAACGTACGGAAATTATCTTGAAAGCATCTTACTTATCTTACGTTTTTTTACGACTAAACTCGCGACCTCAATCTCACCTGGTGGTAAGTGACGATGAGACCGAAGATGGAGCACACAGGCTTAGTATAAGCACTGACTCTTCTTTAAACACTGCCGAAACATATCAATGCCGAAGCAAATACATTTGACGACAGGTTTGACCAGTGGCGGTAGGGATATTCTTTGGGAAAATACTTATTGAAATTTTTACCCCTTTACTTAACGTTAAAGGTACCTTGGTACATATACATATAAAATAAAGCTAAAAGTATATAATATCGAAGTTGTAGTTATTATAAATATTAAATATACATAAAAACATGGAAAATATTTACTGTCTCTAAAAATAAATCGATATTAATGTGTATTTTGGCACTATCTTTTGATTCCTAGTGTATTAGTTGGTTGTATGTTTCACGCAATCTTTTACAGTTCTTTTTGTAAAATACAGTGGAATCAAAAGGCATAATTTCTATTTATTGGTTTAAATATGTATTATCTATAAATAATCAATACCTTACGTAAAAAATACATAATTCAATATATTCAGCGCCAAAACATACTAGTAGTTCCGCGGGTACCGTGGGTACTTCCCCGTCATGAGACTTTTGACATGAGTTTTATTTCCCAGTCGCTTAATGGTTAAACTACTCAAAGTTAGTTAATACATTAATTTAGTTTTTTTAATGCTCAGTTTAGAGACTTTGGTACACGACAAGGTGATCATGTCAGCCTCGTTAAGGTCACTAAGAAAAGGGAAGGGAAGCTCAAGTATTATTAGAGTCAGCCCTCACTTTGAGAGCCGACTTAGTTATAGTTATGCAATTGTTTTTGTTTGATAAATAACAAAAAAAGAAAATTCATAAAAGGGGTGTAAAGTCAAAATCTTTGAGAACCAGTGCCGTAGTCTAAGCCTTATTAAGTCGATATAATACTCTTGTAAGATAACAAGCTGCCTAGCAAATTATAATTAGCTACACAAATCTAGCTTTTGTCGAGATGCTTTGTAAAGCTCCTTTAATCTGTACGAATACTCGTTCCAGTGTGATCAAATTAAATCAGTTCTGAAATAGGTACTTTTTTAAACTAAGACCACACCCTGTGATTTTTTAAAAGTTTATCGTTGCGTGTATAGACCCGTGTTAAGAATTGATGCCTTCGAGATGTTGTGCTGGAGAAAAATGCTCCGAATTCCGTGGACAGCACATCGTACCAACGTATCCATTCTACGTGAACTTAAAATCACCTCACGACTGTCCTCCGAGTGCCTTCGTAGAATTCTCGAATATTTCGGTCACATTGCTAGGAAAGACAGTGACAACCTCGAAAAACTAATTGTGACCGGAAAAATGGAAGGGAAGAAGCCTCGAGGACGTAGTCCGATGCGCTGGTCCGACCAAATCCGCACCACCCTTGACTCTACAATTCACGATGCCATCCACACCGCCGAGGACAGAAATAAATGGAGGAAGATCATCCGCCAGAAGGTGATACCTAAGGGTGGTCACGACCCTCAGCATTGAGGATTACGACGCGAGGAGGAGGTATAGACCCGTTAAGAGGCTGGTGCGACTGCCGCTTGACTAAATTCAAACTTCTTTGTTTCTTGTCGTAGCCATTAAGTTTTTTTTGTTCTCATTATGTCGTAGCACTTAAGTTTTTTGCTCTCATTATGTCGTAGCACTTAAGTTTTTCGCTCTCAATATGTCGTAGCACTTAAGTTTTTTGCTCTCATTATGTCGTAGCACTTAAGTTTTTCGCTCTCATTATGTCGTAGCACTTAAGTTTTTTGCTCTCATTATGTCGTAGCACTTAAGTTTTTTGCTCTCATTATGTCGTAGCACTTAAGTTTTTCGCTCTCATTATGTCGTAGCACTTAAGTTTTTTGCTCTCATTATGTCGTAGCACTTAAGTTTTTTGCTCTCATTATGTCGTAGCACTTAAGTTTTTTGCTCTCATTATGTCGTAGCACTTAAGTTTTTCGCTCTCATTATGTCGTAGCACTTAAGTTTTTTGCTCTCATTATGTCGTAGCACTTAAGTTTTTTGCTCTCATTATGTCGTAGCACTTAAGTTTTTTTGTTCTCATTATGTCTAGTGCTTAAGTTTTCTTATATTTTTTTGTGATTGTTACTGGCTGTGCCAACTTTGTTTTATGTTATGTTCCTTTTATAACTTCATTGTCTGTCTTTTCATATTTTGCTTCTGTCCTCTTGTAAAGTGGGTTCACCAAAACTCATAGATCAAAATAAAGGGGTGTTGTAAGTTTGATCCGTATTGGTTTGCCTGTGGCACCATATCTCAACAACAGTGATCCGATTTGGACGCGGTTTTTTTCTATTTAACAGAGAATTTCAGATAATTTTGTCAAGATCTCATTAGCCATTTCTGATAAAAATTGAACCAGTGGTTTCCAAGATCTTGGAGTATCTTTGATGTCAGATGGGATCTCTGGAACAGTTAGGTGGTTCGAATTTGAGCTCAAATGTTTAGGATCAATGGTGCCCTTTCCACATTTGGAATATTGAGGACCTGATGATGACCAAGAAAAAGTAAGGTAATTTCCACAATGGTAAGTCGGAGTTTCTTACATTTTTAATTTAGAGCTATGTACAGAGAGTTTGACAAATATTATTTGTCATTTTCCATAGTTTTTGTACAATAATTGTTCAAATCCGTTGGATCTCCTTGAAAGTCCGGTGTATATTTTTGTTACATACTGTAGCATACAGGTCTTATTATCTTATGATGGGGGCCGGGAATAACCCAGCGGCACTTCGACCATGGAGAATCTTTTGGGCCTACCCCATTTTACACACTGGTCATCTCAGTGTAAAGGATTCCTTACGATGGTTTCCATCACCGTCAGAGCAGTCGGTAAATGTACGTAAGTCTTCGAAAAATACTAAATACACATTGGTACATATCACTGCACGATTTCGAAGGCTTTGCGAAGGCTTCAGGTTATTTAAATTTGCACACCACAATGTTTTAGGATATGCTGGAACTACCATGTAATTTTAAGATTCTTCATTCTTGCAAATAAAATTCATTTCATTTCCAACCCGGACCTCCCGCATGGGACTCCGGTGTCCGAGCCACTGTGCCACAGACGCTCTAGCATACAGGTCACTCTTTCACTTTTATATTGACCGCTCCTTTTCCTTTTCTAAAGCTCTTGCAATGAGTCACTGTTTACAAATAGACTGTGAAAATGTTCCTCAAGGTATATATCAGGGGATCACCCAAATGGTATATTAATGAGGGTATTACGCCTGTACGCTTAATGTAATCGCGACTTGGAGCTACTAATTTATATTAGAGACGGGTATAATTTGTGTACGTAGTATTACGTGAAATACTTCGCCACAGTCTAAAAAAGACTTCAGTCTTTATTTTTTGTAAATCCGCATATGACCTCTGTCTCGCCTGATGGTAAGAAGCGTTGCGATGGAGCATGCGGGTCCAGTAAATGCCTATTCTTTGCCTAGTCTTTTCTAACAGTAGTTCAATATAGAAACGAGGGATAAGATACGACAGTACCTTTAATGGCACTGGGTAATGGCAAAAATATAATTTTACTATGGAAAAATAACTAATCTTTGAAAAGTTTTGGGGAACTTTGAGCCACTGCGTACATATTATATATATAGTTCGTATGACAATGTGTTAATCGGTATGTTTTGTAGACTCTTGGAAAAATAAAGAAGAAAGTCATGAAAGGACAATGATTTGTTTAGCCTATGATTTAACTGACATGCGACTTATACCGATATTATTACCTATTATTTTCACGGCAAAATCCCATGACCTATCTCTATGTGAAATTCTGTGAAAAATTATACATAAGTGAAGCCTTTAAAATATACTTAGAATAGAATAGAATAGAAAAACCTTTATTAATAGACCATAATTAAAAAATATAAAAAATATGTACAAAATATGACAAAATATGATCTGTTAAAAGGGCCAAGTTCAGCTGTGTCGCCAGATGCATAGATACCTAATAATATTAATACTAAATAATATTGTACGTGTGGTCTATTGTAAAAGGGGTTTTAGATTTGATTTTCTAGTGAGGACCTCGGTTTGTACACAAAGTAAGTATAAATAAGGATTTATTCTTTTGTAAATCATTTGTGCTACCGTTTATTGTGGACGTCGGCAATTCCAACATCAATTACAGGTACTGAAGTGAAGAGCGCGAAGTTTTATATTTCTCTCTCTTTCTCTCCACTGTCTGTTTCGCGTCGATAGAGGCGATGACTCACTGTAAGAGTCTTAAACTGTGGCCCCACCTCAGGTTGCGTATTTTGGACAGTTAAGAAGGGTTCAGGTATGAAGTGGTCTGGTTTTGAAACATAGGTATTATGCCAAGACTTGATCCGCTTACAAACCAGAATTATAATTTTGGTGTTAGTATAAATAGATATACAAAGAGAAGATGCTTTTCTTATAGCACCTTTTACGTTAGGGTGGACATGATAAACATGTGGCGACGCACGATGCGCCACTACGATTAGTATCTACTCATATCGGTGTAGAACGCGCTATCGAAATTTTCCTGGGACTTCACATATATACGAGTTCCAAACATCCATAGTTGGACCAGGACATCTGGTCACTAGGCACAACACCCCGATCAATCAATCAATTATTTTTTTATCAGAATACACAATAGATAGATGGAAACACTTTATTGTATACAAATACAGGAAAAGTAAACACTACAGGAATAGTAGCACCATATGTACAAAGGCATAAAGCGATCTCTTCCAGGCAACCTCTGTCGTTAATTGAACATTAAATAGATTAGCGACAGTGTATGTGAAGATATGACAAATATATGAAAAACACAATTTTATAGGTTTAAAGTAATACACATGCCACAGTATTCAGCCTATTTAAAAGGCATACAAAATATTAAAGTGGGAAGATCTCTCTTGCTTCCCCTACAGTAATTCGTCGTGTCACGCATGCTCACCGTTGGGGTAAAATTACTAAAAAGGCTAAAATTACATTTCTGGGGATTTCAAGGGATTTTACCTTCAGCCACCTGCGGGAAACTCAAGGATACGCGGGTAAAGTATTGATTCCCCGATAAGGGTTTCTATATTATAATGAACCCGTGAGAAGCCAGAGCGGGCAGCTAGTTATTAACTAAATATGCAAGAGCTCTCTCGTGTCAATAAAACGAGAGAATCTTCGGAATAAATACAACTACGTGCTTCCGTTTTATATGGATTTGAATGGATTGATTTGTTTCCGTTTTGTATGTACATTACTTATTATTATCTTTGATTAATTGAACGAATGAATGATTTGAATGAACTATAATTTATTTGCACACACATACATAACACGATAATAACATTTCACTACTTAAAAGTGACTATAACTTAGAGTAAGTTCACATGCACATGTGTCAAAAGGGTCCCTGACTCAGCATTATGCTGTGACGATATGGCTAGACGCTAGCCGCCGCCGCAGCGCTGGTTGTCAGTCAGGGCCGGTGACACGACGACACGGCACGTGACGGGGAGACAGCTGTCAGCATTGCACAACAATATAAACATATCTCAATACAAAATCAGTGGTTAATCAGTGTAAAACAACTACTTCCATTCTAATTTTAGGTACATTTCGGTTCTACAGAAACAACACAGATTGAATAGGTACCATGGAGATCGAACAGGTAGCGCCCTCTAGGAAATTTGGTATAATTATTTGATTAATATTCATGTACAAACTGTGTATGCCTGTGAAGGTAGAATTTAGCGATTTAAGTAGGAAATTGTTTTAAGCGGTGTAAACCTAAATTCACGCAATAAATAATTATGATTATATATTTCCTGATATTTTTTTATTGACCACTGCAGCAAGTGGGTTCCGTAAATGCCTATTCACTCTGGCAATAGTAACCTTTTTCATATCTTCACACTACACTGTCGCTAGGCATTTACTGGACCCGCATGCTCCATCGTCGACCTCATCGTCGCTTACCATCAGGCGAGTTCGAGGTCAAATGCGGGTTTAGTAGTCAATAAAAAATATCTCTTTAATGTCCAATTAACTTGAGAGGTTGCCTGGAAGAGATCGGTTTAAGCGAAAAGGCCGCCTTTGTACATGTTTTTAAATTAAATAAGGAGAGAGACGAGCAAACGGGCCACCTGATGGTAAGTGGTCACCATCGCCCATAGACATCTCACCTCACTGTATTAATATTAGAGGGTGTTTGATGCGCCGCTAACCTTGAGGACTAAGATGGATTGCCTCACGTGCCGGAAATTACGCTGGCTCTCTTACTCTTCAAACCCAAACACAGAAATGCAAGCATTTCTGCTTTACGGTAGAAATAGATAAGAGGGTGGTACCACCCCAGGCGATCCTTCACTTTAGGATCTACCACTACCAAAATATCGTGCTACTATAAAATAAATCCTGAGTTTTTAATTTTCCTGTATTTGTGTACAATAAAGTGTTTCTATTGCTTTTGACAATGCCTTATGCAGCAGCCATTTTTTTTTCTTTTGACAATGCCCTTTTACAGCAGCTAGTAGCATGTAACTAATAATTTAAATGTTGTAATATAACGGATAATAATTGTACCATGAATTTGTTATCAAAAGATAAATATTTAACTAGAACTAAACAAAACCAAAGGTTATTATTAATTAAACATCCGCCTATTACGGCCTAACTAAAGCTTAACTACCTAACATATTCAAATATTAACACAACTAATTGCAAGATTGAACCCCGATCGATCGACTATTACTTACTAAATTAATACTGCTAGCTGTCCAAATACTTCAAAGGGGCCATCCATAAAGTACGTCACACGTATAGTGTTTTGCTATTTCTGAGATTTCTAGTACTCGAACCTCGGTTGACCCCATAGAGTCTTTTGTTCCTGACACGAAATAGAATCGTATGGCATCAATTTTTTTTGGTGAAAAGTGTCATATTTCTCGCTGACTGTACCCTTTTTCAAAAAACTATGAATGCAGTTTTAAATAGCTCCAAAAGTTAGGGAAGATCTCCTAAGACCATTTTCTCGTAGCTCCAACGGATCTGGTAGCTGCCCTGGGAGCCCCGCCGAAACTTTCCACCCTGTATTTACTTAGATACTTTATGTAGTCTATTATAATGGTAATTTTTTTAAACACATATTGTAGGTAGGGACCCGAAGATAGCTGGGAGAAAATGCCGCATAGCGTTAAGCTCGCCTATGTACTATCTTTGTGCATTAAAGAATCCCATCCTCGTCGCCAATTTGTCATGTTTAATTCTAATTAGCACATTAAAACAAGGTGTTACGTTGCTTATCGTTTATTGTTCGGCCACAGACTGCCATTTGGGAAAATGACATTTAATTACCCACATTTAGAATAATCAAGTTACCCACATATACTACAAAAATAGTCTAAGTTTCTAATAAGTTGAAATATGACATCGAAACACGAATCTATAGATATTACGGTATCTAAGTAACTATACTGTAGAAGTTACTCTAAAGTCAAGAAATTTATTTCTCTTAAGAACATCACTAACAGAAAATATAAAGTAATATAAACAATTTGCAAAAATATTTCCAACAAGTCGAAAAAGTAAAAAGACAATAAGATAGACAACCAGTCTGCATTGGAGCAAATTATGCTGAGGGTGCCGAAAGCAGGCAACAGTGCAATGGCGCCGCGCCGTGCGCCTCGTGTGTTTGAGCGTCCGCTCACGCGCACGCGACTCGCACGCAACGCGCCCACGTCACGCGCGCGCCGCCTGCTCGGTGACATGCTCGCTCAGAACTTCGAAATAGATATATTTGTTGATAACATGGGAACATTTATAAGAAATAGCTTTATATACTTAAATAGTAAATAAGTACCTATATTAGTTCAATTGTAAATATTATGTATAATGTAAGTATTGTATGACATGATGGTGTTTTGGAGGTATCTCTGTAAACCAAAATGAGATTAAATAAATTGAAATTGAAAAACATTTCTCAGAAATAAAATGTAAAGGAAAGGATGACGAAACTATACATTATTATAAATATATGTTTTAAGTTTGTTTTTAAAACTATCTAAAGATTCATAAGCT
Source organism: Hofmannophila pseudospretella (assembly GCA_947369225.1). Taxonomy (NCBI): domain Eukaryota; kingdom Metazoa; phylum Arthropoda; class Insecta; order Lepidoptera; family Oecophoridae; genus Hofmannophila; species Hofmannophila pseudospretella. Next base: position 1,310,257 of record OX376333.1, read on the forward strand.
TTACTGGAAGTGGTAGGCTACAAAGCTCTAATACGAGTATTGTAATTCATAAAGGATCGTTACTGTCTTCCACATTGTGTAGATTACAAATATGTTTAGAAAACATTTCAATAATAAATAAAAACTTTGTTTATTGATTACTAGACAAACACAGATACAAAGGTCCTGGCCCCCACACTAGGATAGTTATCCTGTACTATGGGAAGCCAGGTCTTTAGTCTACCTATAGTATAATAGCTATTTCTACTAGTCTAAACAAACTAAACAAATAAAATAATCTATATTGAAAACATCACAAAACGTGTAAATCGAACAAACTAAACTAGACGAACCTGTATCTGTAACAGTGCTTTCCCAAAAAGAAGGTATTCTATAAAGGTCAGCATTCATCCCATAGACAACTTGGTAGTTATCCCATAGACAACTAGGTAGTTATCCCATAGACAACTAGGTAGTTATCCCATAGACAACTAGGTACATATCCCATAGACAACTAGGTAGTTATTCCATAGACAACTAGGTAGTTATCCCATAGACAACTAGGTAGTTATCTATGGGATAAATACCGCCCCCTACTGAATAGCAAGATATAATAGTCACAAATTACAATTTATTATTATTATTTAAATTCTAGCCTGTTAGGTTATCTCCCATTTCTGGGGTCAATTGAGAGCGAAGCTCACGGGTCCAGGTCCAAGTGAGCTTCACTTCCTAAAGCTATTTCACCTGACGGTTCATCCTGCAAAAATTTTCGTACGATACGACAAGTGTTCAGGATTGCCGGCTTTCTGCATTGTGATATATATTATGTAATTTTGGGGAGATCTATTAGTTGCAAACTGTGATGTAAATATTTGGGTATTACGCCTGTACTAGAAAGCACCAGTGGCACAATGTCTAATATCTAAATTCCATATTCTGAGTACTTCTTCTGTTAATTCTGTGTATTTATGTATTTTTTCAGCTCTTGTTTTTTTGTAAGTTATGAGTGTTGGGGACGGCAATATCATTATTATTGTTGTGAAAACATAAATATAATTTAAATAAACAATAAACACATTAATTAATCTATTGTTAATTAAATTGAATATTTAAATTATATTTCATTTTTAATAAAAATTATTAACATGCTATATTAATTTATGATTAGTCTTGGTAATATTTGATATATAATATATATTTTTTAATTATTATTTTATACCCGATTACGTGTGAATGTATGTAAGGGGGAATGAAAGGGTGTGTGTGAGGGTGTGTATGTTTATGTGTGAGAGGGTGAGTGTCAAAGTATGTAAAAGAAAGCCAATTCTAAAAAAAAAGAATAATTAACAAGATGTACCTAAGTATGTCTATCTTAAGTACATGGCTAAGAATCTTATTAAGAATCATCGTAAAACCAACCCAACGCTCAAACTAAAAACAACCCTTATTATTTTAGTAATGGAACTTAAAATAATTACTCCAGAACTTTATTACACTATAACTTTCACCAATGAACCGTATTCATTTTAATTATGCCAAGTTATGAGCTTCCAAGTTATAAGCTCCCGTTGCCTCCTGAACTTCAAAGCTCTTATTGTAGCCATTGAGAACAGACCCCTCGAATCCCAAAAGCTAGTCTCTTATCTTGGGTTTCAATTCGCTTGACAGTTTTGTCCGGCAAGATACCTTTTGTGTACATTGTTTAACTGGCTGACTATTACACAGAAATGAACATTCATCAACTTATTGTTTTTTTTATTGTAAATTGAAATTGAAAACGTTTATTTAGCACTGTAAACACCAGAATATAGAACACAAAACAGAACTATTACAAAGATTAATACATGCAGCACAAAACATCCGGTGCGGTACAGTTCCAAAAAGGGTACACCAGCTCAGCATAATGCTGAGGCAAGCCACAGCGCTGATTTTCAGCTGGCCCTCAGTGACTGCACGGACGAAGAAAGCAACAGTGTGTGCGTGTTGTGATGTATGAGGATATTAGTGTGTATGTGAGGTACTGAGTGTGTGGGAGGGTGATGGCATGGTGCGTGTGTATACACATGGTATTATGTGTATTAACAGTTGTATGTATAAGGAGAGCAGACGAGCAAACGTGCCACCTGCTAGTCGTCGTCGATTAGCAGGCGCTTGCGCGTGTGGAGTTTATTGTGTAGGTAGGGCTGCGCAGACGCTAGCCACACACTCTTCGTAGAAGTAGAAACCGGTTCCAGTGGCATGGGGGACCAAGACGACTGGGGCTCCCACTCTCCTGCAGTCTTTATCCGCCTTCACCGCTTGTTGCAGTTCCACCGTTGAGTACTTCATTTTACGTTAGGCAGTCCTGTAGAGGTACCTTTGTGAACCTGTAGTTCCTCCTCCGCTGCCATATATTGTCCGTCCGAACGTAGCCCCTTCCGCCTACAGTGCCTCACCGAAACCCACCTGCTAGCAAATGGTCACCGTCATATATGTCACCCACTATAACATTATTTGAGGCTTTTCGATGCGCTGCTAACCTTGAGGATTTATATTGAGTACCCCATGTGTCGGTATTTACATTGGCTCTTTTACGCTTCAAATTGTAACACAGAAATACATTGCATTGCTGTTTTGCGGCAGAAATAAAGGGTAGTATACTACCCCCAGAGGCTGTCTCTTCACAGAGTCATATCACCTTTAGTATTAGGCACAAGCCACACATAAGAAACGCGGCAATCACGTCATAGACACGACGACGGTCGAATTTTAAACTATCTTGAAATATACGCAAAAGCTTATAAAGTTCACTATTGATTGGCGTAAAAACATTAAAAGCGACGCGAAAGGGGGGTATCATGCTTTAGGCTGTTTATAAAAAAATATCTTTATCATCGTTTGCATTAGAGTTCAAAATTCGTTGTTAGCGTGACCCGCCAGAGTTTAGTTGCCGCTTGATTTTTTAAAGTGTAGCACTACGCGAATACGATTTATATTTTCTCTCGACTCATACAAAACTCAAAAATGACTTTACCAAACTCGAAAGCTACTTTAAACCTACGTTTTTTTCCCATTTGCGGATGAAATGACACGTTGTTGGGGGCGGAGGCAAAGGATTTTATCAGAGAGGTCGGCCGACGCTTGAGAGGGGGCTGTGACCCCCACTCCGGGTCGTTCTTGGTGCAGAGGTTGGCCGTGGCGATTCAGCGTGGCAATGCCGCGAGCGTCATGGGGACCTTTGCGCCAAGGTCGACACGGGGCGGAATTTTTGACTAAGGCCGTCTTACAGAAAGTCATTGTATTTAATATTAATGTATTGTATTTGATAAAAAAATAATTTATAAGTTTTCTTTAAAATTACACCACGGTGTGACAGCAGGTCACTTTATAAACGGTGTTGGTTCATTTACATCTGAATGTGGGGCCGGAGTGCCCATTGTTTATTTGAGCGCAATATTTTATTAACTATAACCCCCCACCCTCTTTATCATGGCCCAGGTTCGGGGAGTGTGGGGTCAAAACTTAAAAATTAGCAAATATATTTATAATGCCACCTGTTTTCTTTATGGACTCTTAGTAGTTTTAGTTTGGATGTATGTGAATTTTTAGCCAGCGGTTGGCCACTTTTTTGTCCTCGGTACGGAACCCTCGGGGTGCAAGTCCGACTCACACATGACCGGATTTTAAATTATAATCAATCTTTCCTTACCTCTGCAATAATGTACAGTCGGCAACGACGGACGCGATTTCAGAGTTGTCCCCATAGTCATACGGGACTATAAGAGGTTTTTGTTACACCCTGTATAGGCATATTTTAATAACAATAAATACGTACGTTAGTACGTAATAAATACGTCACTATTCATCGTCCATTTAATATAATAGGTACCCATTCGGGAAGTGACCCCACATTTCAGACTCCACCTTGACCTGCCAAATACTCATATAGCTGCAGAACTCCTGATTGGCCGTGTCCATTAGAAGCTACCGCAAGTTTCCTGAACAAAAGTAAGTTTTATAAGACCGTTCGTTTTGCCGACTCTTTCGTGTTTTACTTTGTGTGTGCGTTACTCCCGCACCACAACATCCGGTTAAATATTAGTACATTGTCTAACACAGGTAACAAGTGCGCCAAGGGTCACATTGTCGCCCAAGTGTTATGGTCTTGGCTCACGTGGTTGCACGATACTTTTTGTAACACAATACAACTTAAAAGATAAAATAAAGAGTAATTTAAAATAAAATACTTTTGAGAATTTTCTCGGGAAATAAAACGTATTTCCATTTAAAAAACCGAAATAGACATAAACTAGAAAAGGTTGCGTAACTGCAACAATTAAATTTTGTAAGTATGTGGCAATAGGAATGGAAGTCATGAAAAAGGAGGAATGTTATGATGATGAATACAAGTTATGATGATGATGTTGTGTCGTTTTCCGCAAAGTTGACTTTATAGTCAAGAAAAAGGCTAATTATCGAGCAGGTGTTACATAAAATAATTTCACCACTAGGAAGAACTCAATAAAATACACCACATTCATTGATCCATAATTAAAGTTTCCTGTATGGTTCCAAAACAAAACGGATTGGAGAACACAAAACGATTAGACATAGAAGTACTATAATTATACGATAAATGTCCGATTAATTTTAACTAACAATATTGTCTCTTTGGTATTTACACGTTAAATCGAAAATAAAATGCTACGCTGGAGAAGCTGCGCCGTAGCACTGCTACGATGTTATTAGTATACCAGGTAAATAAAAGGGCGCCACTGCAATGGTACTTTTAGCGAGATGTCAATATTGAAACTCATACATTAAAGTGAAACAGAGCTATTTGACAGAAGCTATATCAGTTTAAGAAGTCAAGCTGTTATAGAGGAGGGCGGGCGGAAGATAATCCGGACACATAAATAATTATTTAAAATTGTACAGATATAAGATAGATATAAGAAAGCATGTAAAAAGAATAACAGCAATGAGGCTTATATTATTATTCTTATATTATTATAGCTCGTAGCCTATTTGCGAGCACGGTCCGAAAGTGATCGTGCAGGTTAAGCGACGTTGGCGCAGTCGGTACCTGGATGGGTGACCGCTAGTGGCATATTCCATCTGAGCTCCTCTTTGCCTCGGAGAGCACGTTAAGCAGGTCCCGGTTGTTGTCGTTTGACAGCAGTCGTTAAGCCATGTCAGATGCCTACGTGCGGCCTAAACAACTCTGACAAATAGGTTAGCCACTAACCATACGATAAGCAGGCAAGCATTATTATTATATCAGTTTACAATATACTTCTTTATTAGTTCTGTGTTATTCTAAACGATGTGGGGAGGGGGGTGGAGGGGGGTATAAGATTATACTGGTTCTGCTCCTATAGGTAATACTAAGAGATCGTTGGTAATAACTCAAAATATTCACGCTTTTTAAAGCCTACTGCTAGACTTTCTACACGAGCAGCTTGTGGAGCAATTACACCAAAAAATCGATGGATGCCCTGCGTATACAGTATAATAATGGCTTCAGGATGTTGATGGGGTAGCCTCGTTTCTGCAGTGCCTCCGGCATGTTTGCGCACGCACATACCGATGGTTTTCACGCCGTTATGCGCAAGAGAACTCCGGCATGAATGTGAGAGCGGATAAATACGAGTCGCCTATCCTTAGACACTTCGTTCGGGTGCTGATCGAATGTTATCTTTGATCAGCATCTGATCGAAGTGTAAAAACTCGTAATTTTTGCTGATATTTATTTACTAACATAGTTTTTAAGTACACTAACACAATGGATCAAGTTATCCGATAAATAAGAATATTGAATTGAATTGTAAAATCTTATATGGGATAACTTGATCATTCTTTTCCTAGATTTTTCGATTGTACGCAATGGAGGAGCTGACAAAACGTACACCATTGCCTTGGAACTTGTGCCAGTATTTCTAATACTTCGCCGATAAGACGTGACATTAATTCTGTGTGGCGAGCAATGTCCAGGATTTGGAGCGAGGGAAACTTTCTTGGATAAACTTAGCTGAGTGTTTAGTAGATATGAACTGACAGATAACAGTGGGATATTATACGTGGTGTTGAGGAATTGCACCCATAGGGTACAAGACATCCTAAAACATTTGTATTAAATGTTTTTAAGAACAACACATCGTTCTATAACCCTATTGTGCGAATGTGTAGATTGTTTAACGAAATCTCTTCGAACAGCAACAATAAGCCATCGTTAGACTTATTTGATCCTAGGACATTAGTTTTTAAAAGACGGGTTGAGGATGTCCTCAAGTGAGCTATCCACGCAACTACTTTATAGTCTTTACTTTATTATTTTTATTTTCAAATAGGTAATAGTTTTTTAGTCATTACATTCGATAGTATTTTTTCCCAACTTAATTTTGTACAACAATCAATTTTCTACTTCCTAACCATGCTGTGTTTACACGTTAAGGGTTACGACCTAGCTCATAACTTTATATTGAGTTTTCTGTAATTTCTATGGTTGTAATCTGTTGTGTTTACCTAATAAATAAATTAAATTAAGACAAGTATCAAATTTCATAAAAATTAATTGATGGACAAATGTGAAAACAGAATTAAAATTCGTTGAAAAATAAAATAGCTACGGGCAATCAAAAATTAGACGAAAGAAAGAGATGGCGCTACCATAGTGTGACGTCACTATTAGTAGCGTCATATAAACAGAACCTTGGCTAGAAAGGGACGGAGCATCCTGCCACTATTAACTTTAACTATTATTATCGCTGATGTTAGTTGAGATATCGATAAACGGATTTCAGATGCATCTTCAGTATGTCCATGTTAGTTGATTGATGCAATAAAAATAAATTACTTATGGACCCCATTGCTCACAATTCTAGCAAATTACCTGTATAGGTTGTATATTTTCAGACATGCAACCATTAAGGGTATGAATGTATACCCATTACAATACCATTTCAATGAAAAAAGAAGTGTAATATTTTTTTAACCAAAATTCCATTATTTACTAAAATTATGGCGTTTTTTCAACGCAGCGCGATCACCTCGTACGTGGTAACATTTGTAGGCGCGCGCGATGTTCTTTTAATTCATTCGATATCCACGAGTTCAAAGAAACTCGAACGATTGTATGGTACTTACTGGTAATTGAGCGTCGGTGCGTCGTGGCTAGGACGTCGAACTCGGGATGCAGGAGGTCCGGGTTCGAAACCAGGCAATGTCATGTACCAATGAATTTTCGGTATTTTCGAAAGAATTTACGTTTTTTTTATACTGTATAATATACAGTAGCGTCTTAATTATATACCGCCAAACTGCTTAGCAGTTTATCGGCGGACATGTTGCTCCCTTATTTTATTTTAAATAATCATTATATTTTTATACTTTTTGCGGTTTTGTACTAACTGCTCTGACGGTGAAGGAAAACATCGTGCACACTAAGATAACCAGTGTTTGAAATGGGGAAGGCAATGGCAAACCACCCAATTAATTCTGCCAAGATAGTCATTCTATGTGATTAATTTCTTAGAAGGATCACGACCCTCGGTAATGACGAATACGACTTAGAAGAAGACTGGTAATTCATTTGCAGTTGCTACTATTTTTTTAAATTACTTAATATACCTAAGTCATTGATTTTTAATTATTTATTTATATTTATTTATTGATACACCTGTATATTGACTTCTTGCGTATAAGTATCGGCTCGTAACAAAAATGCTTTGAATACAGAAATGTACACTTTTTCGCACATATTATTACAGTTGAATTCGAAAGTTTGAATGTTTTATGATTCTATGTAGAGTCAGTCTGGGATAGTACCTATTTCTGCCGCAAAGCAGCTGCCTGTTGTGTCAGTCTGAAGGGTAAGAGAGCCAGCGTAGTTACCGGCACATGACTAAGACCTCAAGATTAGCAGCCCATCGAAAATCCTCCTGTAATGATCATTTACTTGGTCTCTCAGTGTCGATAACTCAACAGTCAAAAAATTACAAAAAAATACACATAATTGTCATGTCAACTTCCCGCAAAACGGTGTGAATTAATACAGCAGCGTTAATGCCGCATCCACGCGCGTGCTTTTGTCAATTCAACACCCTGTGTGCACTTCCGATTAATCGTGGCCGACTTGTTTACTCACCTGGCTTATGGTGTGCACAGACGGACGACTGAAATGAAAAGTTTGAAAAAGATTTACTTATTACAATGCACAATAATAGGACCTCCGACTTACAAACGAGGTCGAAACCTGTATCTTGGAAGTCGGGACTCCGTCGCACTTTCCGTGCAAGCATATGACAATTTATAACATTACACTAGTACTCGTAACTATATACTATACCTAAAAAGAATTTGGAACAAGTTAAAAAAAAAGAATTTAGAATATACCTAGTAATGATAGATGACTTATATTTAATATTTAACAATTAAATGGGCATTCATAAATCTATAATAATACAAAAACTAAACTTAAACTAAGAAGAAAATCCTAAAGATAAAAAAATTGGGTTATGTCCCCCACATACCCTAATAATAGAGATGTAAGTTAATATCTAAGAATGTGCGTTTATGGGGGTGTGTGGGAGGGTGTAATTATGTATCTGTCAGTGTAGGGCGAGTGAGAGTGAGTGTGGGAAGTTAAGTGTTAATATCTCGTTTGTAGAGGGACGAAATAGAGGGTGTCTGAAGAACATAATGTGTGTGGTGATAAGCTAATGTGTAAAATTATTTGTTAGATGAGTAGAGTTTCATCGTAATCTAAAGAGAGTAGCCATCTCTGAAGCTTGGTTTGAGATAAATGATAGTAGTTCTGCGATTGCGAATGCAAGATGGTAGCAGTTCGGTCGTGGTAAGAAATGCAGGGTGTAACAAAACCCCCTTGTGAGCCGAAAGGGGGGTGTTTCGAAAACTGAACAACTTCTGTTCTACGACTTTTTAATTTATGTAAAAAACAATTTCGACTCCCGATACAAATCGATCAGTTGACCGGTAGAAAATGTATGGGGAGACGAATGGTTTTTTTCGAAAGTCGTAGTACATCAAAACTTGTTCAGTTATCGATACTGAACACCCCCCTTTCGGCTTACAAGGAGGGGTTTGGTTACAGCCTGTAGTATTGAGTTGTTGGGTACAAGCCTGGAATAAAGATTTGACCATAAAGTTTAATACTTATTTCACATATTTCCATTTTATATATAGCTTTAAACATCTGCAAAACTAGCAATGAATTGCGCTGTCGGAAAATCATTTTAATTAGCAATTTTTTTCAATAGGGTTATTCCATTTCTAGTGTGTCTGGTATTCAAATGGTGGCCAGCGCAACTAATGGCACCTTCAGTTGCAGTCGTAGAATCAACTCGTAGCTGAGTGCATTGTTACCTTAATATTCGCAAACGTGTGGAAACCCTAATCTGCGGGTAAACATTTGCAGCGGCGTCAATGGGCGACCAAGGATTAGGCTGTCGACAAATAGTAGCCTGGGATTATCGGCGATGCCTCTGCTTGCGCCTGAGGCTCGAGCTCTGATTGGATCACTTTGTCATGACGTTCGTCTGCTCAGCCCACTTTGTATAATAGAGTAGGTATGTTGTGTTGTAGACTTGTAGCTACGTGCGATTCAAACTTGTTATCTCATTTACAATCGCTAATTTCCCGCACTTGTATCAAAATATACTATTTTACATAAATATGTTAAGGTCCTTTTTTATTAGTAGCAAATATTTGGAGGGGGATATGTGCTAGGCATTTGTATCACTTTACACGCAAAAATAACCCTGTTGTATGAAAATTTTCCATACTAAAAAAAATAAACCCCATTATTTTACGCCTTAGTGACATAAACTCATCCATGTCGTTATAAATGAAACGAGTTTCATTCATACTTTTTATTTCAGTATTATAATAGCAATACTTCTTTCATTAGTAGAATTTTCATACAAACAATTTTGTCGTTTTTCTCGAAAAATTAATAATTAAAAACACTTTCTTTTGCCCTATCTTTATTATTATAGACCCTAGAAATATTTGCCGCTATCAAAATAGGACCCTATATAACTTCACGCTGTCCCTTGCGGGGTAGGCAGAGAGAACGGAGCGCCCAGAATCTCTGTCTTGGCACGCCTCTTTTGCTTCCTCTACAGTCATTCGTTGTTTCACGCATGCTCGCCGTTGTGGTCGTCTGCTCTGTATATTAAAATCTAAGAACACTCTGTCAATTTGATCTATAAAGGTCGGTCTAGGACGCTTCTCCGTCCACTCACTTTCGCTTCGTATACCTGTTTCGTCATTCGTTCATCACCACTTGTATCACAATATACTATTTTACATCATAAAAGGTGATCTTTTAGTGACCGATTTGAAAATATTTTAATAAAATCCAGTTTTTTTATCAGTAAATAAATACACAGTTAAAACATTTCTCTACTAAAGTAATCTCTCTTCTAAGTCGTGTTCCTCATTGCTGAGGGTCGTGATCATTCTAAGGATTTAATCACATAGATCGACTCTCGTGGAAGATTTAATGGGGTGGTTTGCCATTGCCTTCCCCATTTCACAGACTGGTTATCTCAGTGTGCAGGTTTCCTCACGATGTTTTCTTTCAACGTCAGAGCAGTCGGTAAATGTACGTAAGTCTTTCGAAAAAACTGAAAAACTCATTCGTACATGGCACTGCATGGTTTTGAATTCGGACCTCACGCGTGGGAGTCCGACGTCCTAGCCACGACGCCACCGATGCTCACTAAAGTAATACAGATATCAAAAGTATTTCATAGCAAAAACCCTCCATGAAACTCCATGTCACGTCAACCATACTCGCTATAATGAGATCCCGTATACAGGATGACACTCAAACTCGACATACAGGGTGTGTAGCATCTCTTATTATGAGTAGTAACGTGTTTCCCTATACAAATAAAGGGTGTTTACAAAGTTATCCTTGTTTGTTAAATATGAATATTCGTTTTTTTAGGAATGCGTGCGTACCCTTTAGGAGAATACGGAATAGCGTGTGTTTTTTTAGGGTTTCGTATCAAAAGGGTAAAAAGGAACCCTTATGGTGAGACTTCGTTGTCCGTCCGTCTGTTTGTAACAGCTGTTTTTCTCAGGAACTACTAATGCTATCCACTTGAAAGGCAGAGTTGTAGAACTTGTTTGCCCGCATTCATTTTTTATTTACATCTAAACACGTGAGTGTTTATGTATGTATGTTATGTAAACCAGCGTTTGACCTCAATCTCACCTGGTGGTAAGTGACGATGAGGTCGAAAATGGAGCACACGGGGTTAGTAAGTACTGGCTCTTCTATAAACACTGCCGGAACACATCGGCGACGAAGCGAAGATATTTGACGACAGACTTTACATAGAAGGTGGTCGCTACCAGGCGGACCCTGAAGGAGTCCTACCACCAGCAAGTTACTCGGGTTAGTCGCCTCGTACGACACGGTTGATCAGTGGCGATGGGATATTCTAAATACGTCCCATACAGTTTGACACGCTTTCTAGTATTTCTCTTATAAGTAAAGGTGTCGTTAAAAAATATAAAAATGTTTTTATCCTATCGTATGATTAGAGTTTATTAAGTAGAGTAAGAAAACATTAATATATATTTTTTCGTAGAAAAATAACGACTATTACCAGGTGTCTGATCCAGAGACAGTAACGACTACCTGTTATTTTCACCCCGCCTCTAGTGCCAGAGACAGCCGCCAAGTCTATCTCAAGAACGGTATTATATAGGAACTTAAATATCTTTGCTTCGACGTTGATGTGTTTCGCCAGTGTTTATAGAAGAGCTAGTACTTACTAAGCCCGTGTGCTTCCTTCGACGTCCTTGCCACTTACCGCCAGGTGAGATTGAGGCCAAACGCGGGTTTAGTCGTAAATAAAAAATAAACAAAATCTAGGAACTTGAAAATTGGCTAGAATATTATTGGTAATCGGTTACGGCTACCTTTCCACCAAAAAAAACCCGCAAATAGGATCACTCCATTTAAAAAAAAAAAATCTGGTACAGCAAAACAATTATAACAGTACTAGTTCTAAAAAGTTATAACACCAATTACACAATAACTCAAAATTAATTTTAATAAAATAGCACTTAATATAAGAAGAAGAGAAACAGAATTACAATATGTGGTCAAAGGCGAGTGATGGGGTGTGTTTGTGTATGTGAGGGTGTGAAAGGGGGTGTGTTCGTTTGTGCTGTGTGTATTTCAACCCTTGCCTAAACGCTCGGAAAGAGCCCTTCGAGCTCTCTGAATATATTGCCCTTGAGTCATAAAAAATCGGAGTCTGAAATAAGGTTTTCGTGAGTGTCCACGCAGCGGTGGAGTACCAAATTCGCTGCAAAGCTAGTATGTACCATTGGGCGGTACAGTTTAATCATGACATGTTATTGAGGCAATCCTATTAGTGGATTTTTCCAGGCCCACCGCTCCGCTTCCTCGCACAGCTTTGGGGAAAGCCGCCCTAAGTAACCTAACCTAGAAACTGTTATTTTTCTAAACCCACAAAGTTAAACAGATACAGTGCAAAGCCATATCAAGTCAGTCGCCAAACGAACTCCGGTGGAAACTGACCTGACCAGCTCCGTCACCGCATTTACATATAAATGGAAAAACTCTCATACAAACTCGTTACAGACTGGCGTTTGTAGGCGCTCGAGGTCTTTGTCAGGGTGTTCTGTTGCTGGTTCCATTTAAACTCACCATTCGTTTAAAAGGGTGAAAGTACCCATGAATAACTTATCAGTTTGATAAAGCGTTGCCACGGATTTGATCGAAAATTATGAGATAGACCTGGTTTTGTAGTGGTAGATCCTAATGTGAAGGATCGCCTGGGGTGGTACCACCCTCTTATCTATTTCTGCCGGGAAGCAGAGATTTATGTGTTTCGGTTTGAAGGGTAAGAGAGCCAGCGTAATTTCTGGCACATGAGGCATTCCATCTTAGTCCTCAAGGTTAGCAGCGAATGAAAAACCCTCTAATATTAATACAGTGTGGTGTGGTGTCTATGGGTGACGGTGACCACTTATCATCAGGTGGCCCGTTTGCTCGTCTGCTATCCTTATTTAATAAAAAAATAAAAAAAACAGAAGTGGTCAAAATTGAATACTTCAAAGCTCTTATTTATTTATTATTTAATTTTGATTTTATTGGAAAACTGGAAAACACTTATATTAAAATATAAACCTAACTAACAATAAAAGGCCAATTAAGGTTAAGTGTCGACCATCGCGGCCGTCGCGCGGCGTGTAGTCGCGTACGACCGACAACACACTGCTTCCGATGTCTGTCAGGTAGATAGATGTAAAATAGATCTACCTACAATAGGTTGTTATTGTACCTCAATTAATAAAAATCAGTCATTTCCCCACTCGGTAGTAGTAGTAGTGGTTTCATTGTGTCTTCCACATACTTTCACAATGTCAGCATCAACCAACAACATCATCAACTCATTTGCCTTCATGTTTTAATTTTATTGCATTTTTATTGTATTATATTATATTTATATTGTACTGAGGGCAAATAAACGTTTTTTCATTTTATTTTTTTTTCATCTGCCGCGCATGTTTGTCGACATCTTGCGAAGAAAACACGTCATTTGTAAACGATTTATTTTTTTCAATTTTCAATATTTTTTTTCATTACTCTGTCACATATCTTCTCCGGCACGCTTACGACAGTACGACAGACGTCGGCCGCGCGTCTTCCGCGGTGGTCTCGGAATTGCGGAAGCTGCGCCATACCTTTTCATAGTGTTTAGTATTGTCGCGTAAGCCGCGCGCGTTAGCCGCATCGGCCGCGATGATCGACAGTCACCTTTACGTCGTTATTTTGAAATTTGATGTAAACACCACGATGTAAGTAAAAAAACATATCTTGCAGATAGAAAGTGACAAACAACCCCCGAATAGTTGAAGTTGGAGTTAGTCTGCATGGCTGGAAACTTCTAAAAGTTATTCGAAACTTTATTGACACGCTTACAGAGAAACTTTCAAAGTTCTCGCTCACGAGAACTGTAGGTGGCATCTGTTTACTGTTACCAAGATCTTAGCCTCGAACTTCACGGGACCGGTTCCAGCCTCGGTTCGGTTCGCTGCAAACAATCACATGTGTTCCCCCTTCCCCCGCGCGCTTCGTGATTGGATGGACCCGACTCCCAGGCGCGAAATGCATTTGTCCTAAATTAAGACGTGTAACACTGGCAACCCTATCCTCCTCCTTTCTCTCTCTTTCCTATCGTCTCTTCTATCTTCTCTCTCATACACACGGATATACGTCATCGATCGATCATTCCATTAATTCATCACTTACTCATTCAATCTCATTTGTTCTTCAGGTCTTCGTGTCCCACCATCAAAGCACATGGTGAGTAAGTAGTTGCTTTTTCCACAACCAAAATATCATTTCACCAACCCGGAGCTAGACTGTATTACAGGCGTTTATTGAAAAAGTGTACAGTAGAATTGTTCCACTGTAGTAAAAGAATTTTTTAATAATGTTTTAGTATCCTCATATTAAATTAATAAGAATTTGAAAGCGAATTTGCTGTGCCCACCACAGAAATCTGACTAATAGCGCAAAATCTTAAATGGACATTTCTGGCACATTTTCGGCCATAACTCGGGAAAAATAAATAAACGGAACCCTAAAAATGGAAGAAGAACCTGAGATAGAAGAACTATGAAATAAAGAAATGAAGAGAGAGAGAGAGAGAACAGAGGTGAAACTTTAAAAAAAATATTATAGCTGATTTTATTGGTTATCCATCGTACTTTTTTTTATTTACTCACATTATTCCCGCGGTTAGTCTCACTCTCACCTGGTGGTAAGTGACGATGAGGCCGAAGATGGAGCACAAGGGCTTAGTAAGACTGGCTCTTCTATAAACACTGTCCGAAACACAACAACGTCAAAGCGAAGACATTTCTAAGGGGTGGTTTTCGACGTTACAGGGAAACGAATTTGAATATTTTTGTTACTGTTATATTTTAGTTATGTACGTATGTTAGCTCTGACTATGTTAGGCTCTAACGGTGAAGGAAAACAGCGTGAGGAAACATGCATGTCTGAGTAAATAAAAGCAATTCTAAAGGCGTGTGAAATCCACCAATCAACACTGGGCCCGCTCGGTGGATCATGGTCCATACCTCCTTGTGCAAGACCTGTGCCCCAACAAGTGGAGACATTAATAGGCTGATTATGAGGTATGTTATATTGTAAGGTATTTATCTATGGGTGTTATGAAACAGGGTCGATAAATCAGATAGTAGATAACTTTTAGACTTTAGCGCAGCCGCAGCCAAGAATCCTTGAGGGCCCTCTGATGATTTTCCAAGAGCTGGTTTCTTTATGAATCTTGTCCAGATCGGCGCTGGAGTGTTTTTTGTTGATTTTGGAGAAGTTTATTTACGTGTGGCACGAGATTTTGGGTTTGTAATGAATAATTTTATCGGAGCGGCGGACCGTCCGCGCCGCCGGCGCCATGCTCTTCTCGCAATCTTTTTTTTAAGCTAGTAGGCGCGGTGAGAATTATCCAGAGCCATCTGTTTTGAATCGCGAAAGTTTAATTTTGAAAATCCTTCTAAATTGGTGCAAAGACGAATACGAAACAATGGACCTATAAGGCCCTAAAAAAATGTATTATAAGTCTTATTTATCAAAGAATCGCTGTGTCCTACAGCTGGCACCAAACCACTTATGTAATCAAGGCGACCAGAGGCCGAGTTCACAAAGTGGGCTCAGCCAAATTGTCAATTTGCAGGTCTCACAGACAGCCCGCGCGAATCGAGCACGGCTCCCATTGCAAGCGATTTCACCAGCCTATTTACATAACGAGTGTATTGGAGTGGAACGTGATACTCACCAGGCGTGCCCAGGGGGGATAAAGGGGAGGGGGGACAGAACTAACCCCCCCCCCCCCCCCCCCTAAATAATCAATTTTAATAAAACCTTAAGGTTTAACGTCAAAGGATGTCGCCGGAGCGCGATATTAAATTTTAATGTATTGTGCAGAAACCTGAAGTCCATTTCCGAAAATATACCTTTTGGTGACAATAAGACACGTCACAACGAAAGGTACAAGTAATCTGAAAATCAGTTGTGAAAATCTGAAAATATGAAAATCCCCCTATATCGGTAACTTTTTGTTTTTTTAGCTAACGGCCTCGTTAGTTTACATTTTTTATACACCTCATAAAAAATAAAGTAAACTGTATGTACAGTGGGACACATCAAGCTATACTATTTAGAGCCCTGTTGCAATAAATTTTTGTTATTTATAATTCCTTGACATTTCATTGTACATATGCCAATTATATTCATTGGACAGGTGGTAGATCCTGATGTGCAGGATCGCCTGGGTTGGTACCACCCTCTTATCTATTTCTGCCGTGAAACAGAAATACTTGAGTTTCTTTGTTTCGGTTTGAAGGGTAAGAGAGCCAGCGTAATTTCCGGCACATGAGGCACTCCATCTTAGTCCTCAAGGTTAGCAGCGCATCAAAAACCCTCTAATAATAATACAGTAAGGTGAGATCTGAGAGAGGCCACGGTGATCAGATGGCCCGTTTGCTCGTCTAAAACCATCATCATCATCAACCTATGAATGTCCCCACCGTTGGGGCACAGTCCTCCCCTTGCACATCGAGGTATGGCACATGATCCACCGAGCGGGCCCAGTGCTGATTGGGGGATTTCACACGCCTTTGGAATTGTTTTTATTTACTCAGACATGCAGGTTTCCTCATGATGTTTTCCTTCACCGTTAGAGCTGTGGATAAATGTACATAAGTATTCGAAAAAATCCGAAAAACTCATTAGTACGTGGAATGGTTTCGAACCCGGACCTCCCGCATGGGACTCTGGCGTCCTAGCCACTAGGCCACCGACGCTCTAAATACAGCAAAACAAAACAGTGGCTGGTTCAAATCTATCTCGCGGCAAAAATAAACCAGTTTTCTAAATTTGGGTATATATCTTGATGAAGTGACCATCAACCCGACTCTTAGGAGTGGTCTTCTGTCCTAGAAATTATGATAAACCCAGCTTCTCTATAGTTCCTCTGGCAAATGCTTACAGTCGCGAATATCGACCAGCTCTGTACACAGGCGGATACTTATTGTCCGGCGATCTGTTTGCTCCGCGGCTCAGAGCTGAACGCTTCGTATCTCGGAGCTTACTCGACTTTAAAGCTCACACGGCGTTTGCCGGCCAGCTTAGCGTAGCTACGACTACGTTTTGTGTAATAGCAAATTATGCTTGCAATTTTTTAATTATTATTATTATTATTGGATTAGCAGGCAGGCAGCTAATGCTGGTTAGCCTGTTTCTTCAAATTTCGTAAGTGGCTGTCTAATCTGTTCTTAAATTTATAGTTTCAGCATTCACAACTTGCTCAGGTAGTCCGTTCCACGGGATGACTACCCGGTTGAATAGGAGATGATGTTTTGGCAGTGTGTTGGCCGTGTTCTTCACGTGAAATTCTTCAGTTAATTGTTAATATAATAATAATTAAAAAAATAAAAAGATTTATTCAGTAACAAAAAGGTACAAACATTTTTTTCCAATTGTGGAGGCCCACTTTTAAGTGTGACAACACCTGTGTCAGAGGGCCACGCTCTTCCATACCTCTTTATTTGTGTACCTATATACTAATAATATTATAATAATAAAACGTGTGTGTGTGTGTGAGAGAGAGAGAGAGAGGGTGTGTGTGAAGGTGTATGTGTGTGTGCAAGAGAGATGTATGGTGTTCTATGCCAAAATGAGTGAGAGATGTCAAATGAAAAACTGCGTTAAAATATCTTGGGATCAGTGTAAACCACGTTTCATTTCAGGTAAAAAGGGGAGAAATACTAGTATTTAAGGAGATTCTCGATCTCCTCATAGTTTAGTGTTTTTAGCCAATCAGAAAGAAGTTTTTAAAGTCGTAGTATATGATTAAATAAATGTCCAATTCTTTATTGATGATATTGTATAGATGTGCCGTTTGTTTTGAAAACTGACGACTAGCAAAAGTGGTCCTTACTGCAGTTGTTAAATTTGATACTTATACACTTATGAGGATTTAAACTTACACGATTTGTATTCGTATTTTAACTACGGAAGCGGGGTCGTGTCGTGCCGGCCATAAAGAATAGCACCATATGTATTTTTTGTGACAATAAAGTGTTGTTTCTTTCTTCCCGTGGGTGTCGTACGAGGTGACTAAGGGTCTTAGTGGATACTATTCTACACCTAGTAGACTGCGGTAGGCTCGCACATATCACGTTTGTCCACCAAATGTTACGGCGAAAAGTGGGAACTGGTACCTATGATGAAGGTGGAAACTGTCTACCCCCTCGGGGATAATGGACGTGAGATTTATGTACCTATATGTATGTATGAAAGCGGGGCTTATCTTATGATGGGGGCCGGGAATAACCCAGCGGCACTTCGACCTTTGAGAATCTTTTGTGCCTACCCCATTTTACACACTGGTCATCTCAGTGTGCAGGTTTCCTCACGATGTTTTCCTTCACCGAAACAGTCGGTAAATGTACGTAAGTCTTCGAAAAATACGATAAACACATTGGTACATGGCACTGCATGGTTTCGATCCGGAGTCCGGTGCCCTAGGCACTGTACCACCGATGTTCAAAAAGCGGGGCTTAATCGCGTCGGTATTCAATTCAACGTAAAATGTCTACCCTTTCCGAAACAGCGATCAAACTTCAGCTATATCCGGCGCTAACTCAAGGCAATAGTGTAGCGAATTATAAATTGTGTTTCCCTATGAGGCTGGAGTGGTCCTGCAATAGACCGAAGCGTCAAAGAACAAGCAGATTTAAAATATAGTAGTGTAAATGCACCGAAATTGGTACTGGGCCTGTCTGGTTACTCGTAGCTCCAAGCCAAAGTTGCAAAACAAATTTAAACTTCGTCGTCGGACTGTTGTGACCGTTTTTGTTAGTTTTACCCACTTCAAGTTTCTTTTGGAGGCTACAGAGATTACAAAATTGTCTAGAATATCAATGAGAGCACAGACCTAATTTAGGTACTGTATATAATTCAACTTTTAAATATGAAAAAGGTAAAAGAAAGATGAAAGACCCGAACAATAAGTTATTTTAAATTGAAATAGAAAACGTTTATTTATCACTGTAAACACCAGAATATAGAACACAATACAGAAGTATACAAAGATTAATACATGCAGCACAAAACATCCGGTGTGGTACAGTGCCAAAAAGGGTACACCAGCTCAGCATAATGCTGAGGCAAGCCACAGCGCTTATTAATTACAATTACACTGTCTCACGCGCACACACTGACACACCCTCCCTGACACTCACTGACATCCACAACACACACCCACACACAATATGTGTCACAGGTCACTTACTAAAATTTATTTAAATTCTTAACATATTTAATCTTTTTGATTTTTAGTTTTTAATCATTTATTTTTTACCCATAATTGGTACCCGATTATGTCAACATTTGCTGATCCCCTTTTGCCAAATATGCACAGATACTTACGTAGTTAATAAGTATCTGCATTTTACAAATAAATATTTAATTTTAATATGTATTTGTAAAATTTGTTATAATGTATTTGGCAATAAATGTGATTCTATTCTATTCCCTTCTATTCTAAAAGACAATAATAACTTACAAAAGGGTAACCATTCGATCGAATATCTTGGTCGGCCATAACTCCCTCAATAACACTCTGTTATTGAGACGAAGATTGGACGTCCTAGATACCGCTGGCGCGATGAAGTGGAGAAGGATCTGCGTGAGCTCCAGGCGCCTGACTGGCTCCAGGAGAGAGAGCGATGGCGCTCTTTGGTGTCGGAGGCCAAGATCCACTTCGGGTCGCTGCATCATAAGTAAGAAAATAAAGTAAGTTCTTTTTATGTAAGACTGAAACATCGGCGCAAGGTTGCCTGTCTATCGGTTTTTTATAGGATACATTTCGGAGAGTGCGCATCGGAATTGCACGACCTAATTCCAGCATCTCCATTCCGCCTTCGGACTACCAGGCGCGGGGAGGGGTTCCATCCTTATGTTGTTGATATCCCATCTGTTCGTATGATGCGATTTGTTTCTTCGTTATTTGTTTTTACGCACACATACACACACACTTTTACTCCGTGCTTACGTCTTAGTATCTAATGTTAATTTAAAATTGTATACGATTATTTTTATTTTATTTTTTTCCTTCATATATCAAAATTGTTCCTAATAGAAGAGCCCAAATCCCGCGACACAGAGTATCCTAGTGCGGGATTTAGAGCATCAACCACTCTTGTATTAATGTAAGTTGCAAATAAATTTATTTATTATTTCTATTTGTTCATTATGCGAACGGCTAAGGAATGGAACAGCTTGCCGGCGTCTGTATTTCCCGCAACCTACAACCTTGGGATCTTCAAGGCCAGAGTGAATAGGCATTTACTGGACCCGCATGCTCCATCGTCGACCTCATCGTCGCTTACCATCAGGCGAGATCGAGGTCAAATGCGGGTTTAGTAGTCAATAAAAAAAAATGTTGGGTTGGAGTTAAAATAACTTTGCTCTATCTAGTAAAAGTAACTCTGGTAAAAACAAACAGTCAAGTTTCACTGCAAACTGTAGTTCCGCTGTCTTGGACGTGAAGTTAGCAAAACTCATTTTCAACTTGCAACTTTTTGAAACTGCACCGCGGAATTATATAATGATCTCGGTTTGAAAACAGCTTAATAAAGCTGGCATAGAAAATATATTTATTTACACAAATTTACAAACTATTAAAATATTTACACTAGCATACATGACACATGTGACTAATAAGGAAACAAACCCCAAGGGTTCGGCTCCGATTTGAGTGTCAGAGACCTACGGACGGCCTTAACAACTGTGGCAATACGTTGGCGACAACCATCCGACAAACAAATAAGCAAACAACTCATTGAGGCGGGTGTTCCGTAGGTACTAAATACGGGAAGCTACTAGAGATCTAGTATCTAATACAAACTTCAACCATTTCTGGAAATGAAGCTTTCAAAAGATGTGAAGTTAAAATAAATGACTCTCATTTATTTCATTAATATATCGCGGTATCTCCTTCAATAGACTGTAACATTCATCAGTTATCGAGATATTGACTTCCGTTTCGTGCAATTTCTGAACAGATACTATTAATAGTCTAGGAGCTTTGGCTCTATAGTGTTTTTAACAAACTGACATTAAAAATGAATAACGAAACAGCGCATGAAACAAAAACAAGCGGAAGAAAAGCCAGGGTCTACCTGGAATGACATTCAAATATAGAATAGAATAATAATAATAATAATAATAACTTTCACTCATACTGTCGTTTGGCCAAAAGCTCGCGACAGTATGGTAAACTCACCCCAATAATGGGAGAAAAACAGTAATATAAATAAATAATAATAATAATAATGGGAGAAAAACAGTAGTATAAATAATAATATCACATTTATTAGAATAGAATCACATTTATTGCCAAATACATTATAAAATATTTCCCAAAAAAAACACTAAAGTTTAATGTACACGCAGATTCTTATCAACTACGTAAGTATCTATGCATTTTTGGCAAAAAGGGGGGAAAACAGCAAATACTGACATAATCGGGTACCAATTATGCAGCGCTGTTTTTCATTTCACCCCTTATCAAAATAAATTAAGTGCTCATAGATGTTATCATACACTGAAAGAAAGCTTGTTGGATTTAGAGCATATGAAGTAATTTTTATTCATTTGAACAAATTACTTGATAGATACGACTAAGATCTTGGTTGAAGTGAACAATTTCTTGGTTGAAGTTAACAAGACGACTTTATATGCTCGTATTGAAACAAGTTCTTGTTTGAAGTAAACAAGATTTTCTTTCAACAGACGAATAAATGTTGACGTCATTTTTTGTTACTATAATGACGTATTTTTGTCAGGTCATTTCACTTGTTAAAAGTTTTTTTACCCTTTTATTAAACTATTCTTCAAAACTAATTTGTTACCCTTTTCCCGGTGCTGCACACCACCTTCATCAAACTTAATTACTTTTACTTATTTATTTTTATAATATATTTGTTTAATATTATTTTTTCGTCTGTACCTAATTGTTTGTATTTATATGTGTATTGGAAATAAATTCTTTATTTCTTTATAATTCCTTTTAATTTTAGTTACTTAAAAACAAACCAATAATTTATTTTTGTAAACACCTTATTACGTACCAAATAAATTAAACTTTTTTTAGAATATTATATTATTTTTGCCAGGGCATTTAAGTCATTAAAAGTTTTATTATTACCCTTTTAAAAAACCAGTCAACAAATTAATTTACTTTTTAAAAGCAAAACAATAATTAATTTTTAAAAATAACATACGTACAAAATAAAGTAAACTTAAAAACATTAAAATTTCGAGAGACGCTGCCAAATGACACAACAACAATCAACTAATCGGGTTAGGAACGCGACGTCAACTCTCCGACTATAAGTACTGTAGACACCGTGTATATGTTACGGGAGAAGTACGCAGAGTGTGCCGTGTTAGCACTGCCCGGGCAGTGTCGACTTTGCACAGACCTCTGGGCAAAGTCGACACTGCTGTAAGAAAAACCAGTCTGATTTTTTTCTGAAATTTTCCTCAGTACGACGGACTGAGGAAAAATTAGTTAGAAAAATTCAGACAGGATTATATTTCTTTTAGAGGCTTGACATGGTCCTAATGTTAGCCTCATAGGGTACAAATTCAAAATTACTAAACAGCTGTCCTGAGACAGCGCCTTTTGTTTCACTAAAACCTACACTGAAAAAAAACCCAACCAACAAAGTGCAAATCTTGCTTCATTAATTATTTTTTTTGATTTTACCAATATGTAGCCGAATAGTTTGATAGCTGTTTTGGAGAGTGACTGGTTTAAAATGTTCAGACTGGTTAAAAATGAACTGTTTTACTATAACCTACACTGAAAACAAATCCTAACCATCAAAGTGCAAATCTTGCTTGATTGATTTTTTATTGATTTTACCAAGATTATGTTTGATTTATAGAACCATACTTAGCCAATTTGATTACACTCTTAACAATGTAAAAATTTTTTTTTTTATAAAGCACGTAGTAACGTTTATTAACTAATTAACGTTTATTGTATAAACTAATAACTTACTTGATAGATATTATAATATGGGGTAGTACGAGTTAATAAGTTGATTTTATCAACTTGTTGACATTTTATCAAACCTTTTGTTGTTTTCAGTAAGAAACTTTGCTAAAATTTAATCAATTTAGTTTTGTTATTAGCAAAAATAATTAATTAATAAAACATAATGGCCAAATTCAAACTTACAAAATTGTTAGCAACCCTGAATTATGAAGAGATGGAAACTCTACTCAGGGTAGAAAAATAAGTCTGTTATAGTGCTTAACTTTCTTGTGTTTAATGATCTTTAATCCAATCACAATATCACACAACACACACTCTCATTTTACTGACTACACTCACTCACTTACTCACTTTGCACTCATACACATTCACATACATACAACACACACTCACACCCATAATCATATATTCCTCCCCGTCCATTCTCTCTTTCCCTCCATTCCCCAATATCCCTTTTTCTAATTCATACCAATGTAAAGTTTTAGTGTATGTACCTACTGTAAGCCGGTTTGAATTCCTGGTTAATAATGTAATGGGGTCCAAAGGTAACTTTGTGTATCGTCATGTTTTGGTTAAATAAATAATTTTGAATTAAAGAAAAAAAAAAGCTGATTTGTATGCTCATGTTTCATAAAAATAGTTTGTTAAAGTAAACAACATTTTGATTACTTTGACTTTGACTTTTTAGGGTAATGGACGCGGAACCGACTCGGACATAATTGGTTATGTTAGATTACATTATGACAACCACACAAACGACTTTGTCCACCGCTGGTTCAACAGTGTTGACAGTGCCCGGGCAAAGTGTGCTAATAATCGATATTTCTGAACTCTGCCCAGAGGCTCTGTGCAAAGTCGACACTGCCCGGGCAGTGCTAACTTTGCACACCCTGCGGATATCTCCCGTGACATAATATACAGAGCGATCCGGAACCCGCCTCACGTATACAGGCTAGAACACAGCGTGTATTGAATTTTGCTCACGTAATATCTTTGTATTTTCTCCGATCTCTTATTTAGGGATCTGCGGGTTAATGGTAATTTCTTTTTTGGCGGGGTACAATTTTGTGTGCCCTCAATTTTATCGTTGATAGGACTTCTTTTTGAAGGTAACATTAACCTAATTGTGTTGTAGATAAGCAAGTTTTTGTATGTATATTTTTTTTATTGGAAGTTAAATAACTACAAATTAAAAATCTTTCTGCGTTTTGCTTAAGAAAATAAGATAAGTACAATCCGCGGCACATAAGTTGAACAAAAATGGCGGACGTTCCGCACAGGTTTGTACAAATACTATTTATTTATTTATCGTTCGGTCGTCAGCATCACACAGTCACACTATTATTTTACAAAGGCAAAATATTCTTCAGCCTTGCTATGGCTACGTCGTCCAGCAAGTGCAATCTGTCGATTGCTCCTGGTATTGCCAATATTTCGCAGTCCTCCGTTAGGTGGCTCATTGTTTGCACGGCCCCGCAGGAGCACGCGGGGTCAGCTCTAAAGCCCCATTTGTGCATGAGTTCACCTCATCGTCCCTGTCCGACCCTCAGGCGGTTCAGTTTCGACCACAGTGATCTGGGCAGGTGAAAAGCGTTCACTATGCTGTTTGGGTTCTGGATCAAGTGTCGATTAGGGACCGTACAAATACTATGGTTACGTGACGCGCGGTCACTCGCGACCCTAAATTTGTCACTGCGCATCCGCCATTTTTGTTCAACTTATGTGCCGCAATGTCTACAATTTTTTCTGTTCTATATTCGTGAAAACTTTGTATCTTTTAATATACTTAATTATTTCTAAATTATTATTACTTTACAATATAGTTGTATTGTCAATTTAACGGGCGATAAAGGTAAGTACGTAATGGTCTAGATCTGAATTTTTTTTCTTCAGCAAGTATCTGCCTTATTGGCAGATGCATTAATTAGATAGATAGAGACACTTTATTGTACACAAATACAGGAAAAAGTAAAAACTACAGGAATAGTAGCACGATATGTACAAAGACGGCCTTATCGCTTAAAGCCGTCTTTGTACAGGCAACCTCTGAAGTTAATTATTGATATTTCGGATTCTTAAAGTACTAACATATAACAATTAATTACAATAGGTAATTAATAAATAGCTTTTATTATTTCGTCATAAATTACACATAAAAATAAAACTAACCAACGGAACCCTTCCCATTCAAACAAAGACCACTATTGGCCATAACATTGCGTTTACTTATCAAGCTTAGCAGTTTGGAGGGTCTCCGCAATACTGATCCCTAAACAAAA
This sequence comes from Hofmannophila pseudospretella, assembly GCA_947369225.1. Lineage (NCBI taxonomy): Eukaryota > Metazoa > Arthropoda > Insecta > Lepidoptera > Oecophoridae > Hofmannophila > Hofmannophila pseudospretella. The sequence goes on from OX376333.1 coordinate 1,335,668, forward strand.
TTATCTACACTGATGTTGTGGACCGGAAATGGACCTCGGGGCCCGGGGGGGCAAAAAATTACCTGACTTTATAACTGACTGAAATGCTTGGCAACACTGTTGATTATTTATTTGTTTTGTAGTTAGTGCCAATGGTACGAAATTATTTTAATTTTTTATTAATTAATTAATTTATAATAATACAGGTAGTTTTGGTAGTGGTAGATCCTAAAGTGAAGGATCGCCTGTGGTGGTACCACCCTCTTATCTATTTCTGCCGTGAAGCAGAAGTGCTTGCATTGCTGTGTTTCGGTTTGAAGGGTAAGAGAGCCAGCGTAATTTCCGGCACATGAGGCACTCACTCCATCTTAGTCCTCAAGGTTAGCAGCGCATCAAAAACCCTCTAATATTAATACAGTGAGGTGAGATGTCTATGGGCGACGGTGACCACTTACCATCAGGTGGCCCGTTGGCTCGTCTGCTCTCCTTATTTAATAAAAAAAAATAAAAAAAACAGGTTTTTTTTTTTTCTTTTTTTGAGAAAAATGTATTTTATAATTATTATTATTGATTTATTATGTTCTTGATTTATATTATTGTTTATTATAAGTTCTTAAATTGTTAAAAAATCGACGAACAAAAGTGTACAAGCTGTACCAATTTGTAGAATAAACTATTTCATTATACGTCATGACATTAATTATTTTTAAGGTGAAATACCACTCTAAGAGCAGTGAAACGACTAGTACTTTCCTTATTTTTAATACATATTGTACTTCTGTTTATTGTCCCAAGTGTAATAAATAAAATTAAAATAAATTTTAAAAAATTAGGGTCCACAAATCGCCTTAGTACATCCCTGTCTGCACTGACTTGATCCTTTGCCCTACTTACGGGGATAAAACAAAGATATATGGTTATTGCCACCTTATTACCGAGGGACAGACTGGACAGGACCTTGGCTTAACTTCGGCCCTGTTATTTTGTCTGGGGCCACACTGAACGGGATATGGCCTGGTGATCAGTTTGAAAGAAAATTGGGGTTACAAAGGTTGATTTTTTTTTCATTTTCTGTTTAGACAGTATGAATACGCGTTTTTTGGGGAACGGAACTATATTTCTATTACAAAACATTTTGCTTGACATTGTAATTTATTGAATTGTTTCTTCAACGAGTTAAAATGTTAGCAGATTTTTTACGATTAAAACTCGCGTTTGCCCTCAATCTCACCTGGTGGTAAGTGACGATGAGGCCGAAGATGTAGCCCACACGCTTAGTAAGTACTGGCTCTTCTATAAACACTGCCGGAATACATCGACAACGAAGCGAAGATATTTGACGATGGAAGATATTTTGCCAGGCGAACCTAAAAACAAATATATGTCCAGTTCAACTTGAAGTTTGCTGGAAGAGATCTCTCTTAGAGATAAGTCACGCTCTTTGTGTTTCATATATTTTTTGTATAAGTTTGTATTATTATTAGATCGCTCTTAGCGATAAGGCCGCCTAAATTGTACTTCACTATTTCCTTTTCTATCTCATGTTTGTTATTTTATATTTGTGCACTAAAGTGTATTTTACTTTACTACTACTACTATTTTTATTTGTGTATAATAATTATTATCTGTGGAAGCTTATAAATGGCTATTGTTTTTATATATGTATATATAATAACTTTTAAATAAGGCTGTAAGCTACCCAAATAAAAAATAAATAAAAACAGAGTTAATAAATAAGTTTTAGATAGGTAGATATTGACTGAGACTAGACTGAGGTGGTACGGCCACGTGCACAGGAGATCAGACGATCACGTCGTGAAGAAATGCCTTTCCTACGACCAAAAGGGGCAGAGGAAGGCCTCTGAATACATGGCTAACGACTGTCCAGAGGGACATAAGGAACCTGGGCCTTGTAGAGGGTGATGCATGCGACTGAAGCAAGTGGCGCCTCAAAATAAAGAAAGCCGACCCCGTATAACGGGAATGAGCGAGGACAAAGAAGAAGAAGATAGGTAGTTATTGAATCTTGGATGAAAGAAAAAAATAGTCTCCCTAAGAGGTGGCAGTCTCGCGTTCTTTCCTTCATGTATTAAATTTTGTATCATCGTGAAAAACGATACAAATTATGATTTCTGAAATTACCCGTATACACCTAAAAAAAATAAGATTTCTCTAAATCATTCCACAATGAAAGACCTTTTATTACACCTGTTAATATCCCTATCAGTTTGCACTGTATTTAACTTTTAAACTAACTCTCAAAGTTAAACTTAAACTTTACTTTCTACCTGGAAAAGACTACGTAAGCTAAGAAAACGCTATCCGAAGCCGGTGCAAAGTTTTAAGTGGTGAGATAGAGATGTAACGATACGTGTCTGTCGGGTAGGTTTTCGGGAAGAAAGTGGTGTTAAGTTTTAAGACATAAATTACAGAACAGACCTATGCCATGCATAAACCTATACCACAAAGCCACAGTCAAAATATACCCTTATTGTGTTCAAGGCAATAAATAAGACTGCGTAATAAAGTCTGGAGCAAAGATTTTGAAATTGCTACTGGTGCCTACTAGTTCGATTTCTGTGGTCTACAGCTATTACATTGTTACTTTGTAAAATAACAATCTTCGTAAAAGTCACATCTTCTCGTCACCCATACCTCAATGTCTAAAGACAAGTCTTTAACCAGTGCGTCCTACCAGTAATGACCTACGGGGCCGAAACGTGGACACTGACGGTGCGACTGGTTCACAAATTGAAAGTCGCTCAGCGTGCTATGGAAAGAGCTGTGCTCGGAGTATCTCTGCTGGATCGAATCAGAAATGAGGAGATCCGGCATAGAACAAAAGTTATCGACATAGCTCATAAGATTAACAAGCTGAAGTTACAGTGGGCCGGTCACATATGTCGCAGAACAGACAACCGGGAGACGAGTTCTGGAGTGGAGACCGCGTAGGGTGGGACATTCCCCTGCTAGATGGAGCGACGATCTACGCAAGGTGGCTGGCAGCAACTGGTTGAGAAGAGCAGAAGATCGGGCTCAATGACGCGCCCTGGGAGAGGCCTATGTCCAGCAGTGGACTAGAGTAGGCTGCTGCTTATGATGATGATGATGAAAATAATAAAACTGTTAATTTCGAAGTACGACAGAGTATTCTTAGTTTTTAATATACAGAGTAGACGACCCCAACTGCTAGCATGCGTAAAACGACGAATGACTGTAGGTAGAGGAAGCAAGAGAAGCGTGCAAAGACATGGATTCGTCGCGCTCCATTATCAAGGGACATAGCGTGAAGTTATGTATGTATGTTAATTTGTACAGCCTGACATAAGAGTGGAGTCATGGACGTATTCACGTCAAAATGTACACGTCTACGCGAGGACGACTGTACCTACGTACTCATCAAAAGAAAAACAGAGCTACAATTTCTCGCTAAATCGAGTTTCCGCCGCTGACGAGGGTGCGCTTATCAAATGGTACAGAGCCGTAGTCAGTAGTTGTCGCCCCAAGCATTCTAATTTCTGGGAAGGGCCACTAAAAAGGCGTACATTTTTGTTCTCTTATACATGGGCATGTAAGCTGCCCTGATAAGGAAGAAGGCCGCTAAGTGCAAAACGTGTTTGTCGAGAAAATGACAAAAAAAACTCGCCAAATTGGCTTTCTAGTGTTTTCTGGAACTTTTCTTTGAATTTTTTTAGAGTTTTCTGGAATTATTATAGAATTCCAGAAACATTAGAAAACCAATTTGTTTGAACCATTTTCTCGACAATCACGTATCGCACTTCTTCCGTAACGCGGTGGTGAAGTTGCACCTTTTTAAAAGTTTAATTTTATTTTATTTAGTTTCCCTTTTTACTTACTTACTCCGATGGCTCGAAGTGGATCTTGGCCTCCGATCCTAAAGAGCGCCCTTAGGTTTCCCTTTTAAGTTTTATCATTAAAGTGTTGCATTGTCTTTTCTTTTGGGTTTTTCACCAAATATTATTATTGCCACCTCGGAAACTTTCGGGATTTAGCCAGTCAGTTCTTCTTACCAAAGTAAGAATTCTGGTGTTCCTGGTGTTTCTTAAAAGTGATGATAGTCACTACCAACTGGTGAATAATCTGACTGAAACATTTATTGCATTACAATATAGTAAAAATTTCTTAAATTATAAACCAGTATACAATATGGTTAGTACATAATGTTGCTGTAACATGTTATTTTTGAGAGGAGTTCTGAGTTCCATTTAAGGTTAGGAACCAACTCAAAGTGTTTTTTTTCCCGAGAATGGGTATAATTTCTATTCTTTCTTATCTGGACTTTATTTATACAATACAGTTCCATAATCCAAATGACTGAATCCGTTTGGCAACCTAGTTTAGCCACTAGGAGACCCCGGAGAATTTTAAGTCTGCACCCCCAGTTTTCGCTCCTGAGTCCGGCCCTAGTTATGATGCTTAAACCAAGTGCAGGTTGCCTACTTGATTGCACAAACGTATGCACTCTGCTATGCACTTTGCTATGTATTCACTGTTTGTCTACATTTTATAGTAACGTAACTAGGGTCCTATTTTATTAAGGGTAAATATTTCTAAGGAAATGTTTACCTATAGGTTACAACAATAGGGATAGACTCAAAAAATTTTTTTTACTTAATAAATATTTGGGAAAAACGTCAAAATTGTTTCCTTGAAAATTCTACATATGAATGAATTATTGCTATTCCAATACTGAAATAAGAAGTATGAATGATACTAGTTTCATTCATAACGACATGGATGAGTGTATGTCACAAGGCGCAAAATAATGGGGTTTATTTTTTTTAGTTTGAAAAATTTTCATACAAGTAACAGGGTTATTTTTTCGTGTAAAGTGGTACAAATGACCAGCACATCCCCCCTCCAAATAATTGCTACTAATAAAAATAAAAAAAATACAATACAAAATAATTTATTTACCACAAGAAATTTTTACATGTTTTAAAGTTAGCTGTTGGACCCCGCACTAGGGCGACCCTGTGTCGCGGCGATCCTTAATCACATTAACAATAAGTATTAAATTAACTAATTTGGACTCAGTTGTATTTTACAAATGTTTGTGAGTGAGTGTATGTGCGTGCGCGCGCGCGTGTGTTTGTGTGTGTGTGTGTGTGTGGGTGTGTGTGATCTAAATCAAATGATTTGCCCTCTTATTGTGGAATGCACAAAGTCGCCTCCGTAGCATTGTAATCCAGTGTTAATAACCATTTGCTAATTTTCTGCTTAGCTTCCCTTAGAGAGAGCATTTTTATGTCGCCGAATTTTAGGATTTTATTATAGATAAACGGATTTTATAAGAGAAAAAAGGACCTTATATACTGGTGTAACAAAAAACCTCCATAGTCCCGAAAGCAGACGTCAACATGGTATTCAGTGTCACTAACTGAACAACTTTCAATATGGGCCTAACTCTGAAATCGCGAAAAAAAAACCAGCTGTTCTGCGCAGATCTAGGTCCTACACCATCGAAATGTAACAGCTGATTTGGTCTCGCATGGTGAAATAAAAGTTGTTCAGCTATGGATACTTTCGGCTCTATAGGTTTTTTTTGTTACACCCTGTATAAGGAGAGCAGATGATCAAACCCGTCGCCCATAGACATTTCACGCCAATGTATTGTTATTAGAGGGCTTTCGATACGCTGTTAACCTTGAGGACTTAGATGTTTACTCCTTTTAAAACATAGAAAAAAGAAATTACATCCGCCAGATGTTTTAAAGGTGTAAACGCATTGGCGTTGCACTGCACTGCACGGCGCGTTACTGCAACTGCACTGCAGCGGCAGTTCTGAACGCACTTGCGCTGTGCGGCGCGGCTTTGCATGGTGAGATAATAACTCTTGTTGTTATTGTTCTTATAAACATTTGTACGAATACATTCTTAGTATTATTTACTATCGCATTCTAGTGATGTTTAGTGAATAATTAATTTTTACGTGAAAATATTATCAAAAGTGTTGGTTGATTTATTTTTACAAAAATTTTGAGATGTAGTTTAAGTATAACCACAGTGTTAGAGCGTCGGTGGCACAGTGGCTAGGACACCGGACTCCCATGCAGGAAGTCCGGGTTCGAAATCATGCAGTGCCATGTATCTGTAGTTTTTCGTATTTATGAAAGACTTACGTACATTTACCGACTGCTCAACGGTGAAGGAAAACTGTGATGACCAGTGTGTGAAGTGGGGCACAAAATATCCTCCAGGTTCTAAGTGCCGCTGGGTTATTCCCGGCCCCCTGTCATAAGATAAGATAACCACAGTGTTTAATTGTTATAACGTCAGTTTTGAAATGACTGATTTATAAAATCGACCTTATTATATGGAGCCCTGTTCCTTACAAGGCCGTTTGGAAGAGTTTAGTAAAACTTTAATTTAATGAATATTTATTAGCTCCATAATAAGTGTTTTTGTTTCTTATGTTAAATAATGAAACAAAGTGTAAACATATAAATAAATAAATTTATTTCACGACAACACTGTATGCAAATATAGGTATGCAATGGAAGGTACAGTAAAATAATACTACAATAAAAATAATAACGAGCCCACGGTTAACACCCACACTAGGTAATCCTGTGTCGTGGGCGCTGTGGTGGGGAGTGTGTATTCTGATTTGTACCTAAATGTACTGTAAGTAATGTGATTTGGCGAAGAAGAATTTTGTGAGTAATATTGGTGTTTCTATTTGCAAAACTAAATGATTTGAAAAATAATGAACAGATAAAGCTACGAGAATTAAAAAACTAAAAAGTAAATAAATCTGAATGGGTATGTCCGCTAAAATACCTAGTTTATACCCAAACCGTCAAACTGTTTATGTGTGTGACAGGGGTGTGTGCGTGAGAGGGTGTGTGTCAGGGGTGTGTGCGTGAGAGTGTGTGCGAGGGGGTGAGCGTGAGATGGTATGTGTGTGTGATGTGTGGTGTGTGTGAGGGGGTTCTTTATTGTGAGAAGTTCTTCAGTTTCCTCGTAGGTTAGAGAGTTAGCCAATCAGTGATTTTAAACTTTGCTAGGCTAGTGCTACATTCTAACACGTTACTGGTTTTAAGTAACTTAATACTTAGTTTGTTTTATTTGTCCAGTGAATAAAGGAATAATACTGTTTAGTTGTTATGGTGGCCTTCCAAGGTCCACCCACTTTACAACAAGTTAAATAACGTGCCCATTTTCCCTTAGATTTTCGTACAAGGTGTCAATATACCCGACAAAATCCTCACATATCCGCGCAAATAAAGCTTTGGAGTATAATTTTATAAAACTCCACATTTAAAATTCAAAGGTTCGCTCCCGATTCGTGATAGATGCAATTTGTCTCAGCGGAGCGGAGCGTCAATTTTTCGCCCGTGATCCTTCGTACGGTCGGACGAGCGAATAAGGTGGTTCGGTTTACTCGGTCTCGTTTCGTTTCTCAGATACTTGTAAATTGCAAGAAATACTTATATTGGAAAATAAATAAATAAAAATAAATAAGGCCAAGGATCTGATTCGCGCTGTGGGGAGGCGAATTAAGGAGAGAGGAGGTGATCCGCGTGCCGGCCACTTTTTGGTACAGCGCATCTCCCTCGCCATTCAGCGAGGGAACGCCGCGAGTATTCTGGGTACTTTCGGCCAGGGGGCACTTCGCGGGGGGCTGTTTGACTGAAGTTATATTGTATAATTTTTGCCTAGTTATAATAAAATAAATAAAGAATATTTGTATTGTAAAGTAAAGTAAGTTCGAGTTCTGCAGTGGAGACCGCGTTTGGGCAAACGTAGTGTGGGACGCCCCCCTGCTAGATGGAGCGACGATCTGCGCAAGGTGGCTGGCAGCGACTGGATGAGAAGAGCCGAAGATCGGGCTCAATGGCGCGCCCTGGGAGAGGCCTATGTCCAGCAGTGGACTAGAGTAGGCTGCTGATGATGATGATGAAAGTAAATCAAAAGTAAAATACACTTTATTGCACAAATATAAAACAACAAACATGAGATAGAAAAGGAAATAGTGAAGTACAATTTAGGCGGCCTTATCGCTAAGAGCGATCTCTTCCAGGCAACCTTATTGTATTGTATTGTATTGTATTGTATAACTATAATTTTTATTATCATGACAAAAAAACGTCTAGACACTCAAAATACTGAGTATTGTAAAATGTCTATAAGAAATAATTAAAATGTGTTCTTATTATAATAGAGATAACTTACAAAGATTTTTTTCATTAATTATGAAATCACTTATTTTTGCTTTGTTTTTAAGATACCACTTACTTACTTGCCGATTAATTTCGTTAACCTGCAAGTATCCTAATAATACTATAGTTATCAATCACGTGTGCGACACACCGTAGTTAAGATTACTATATTATATATATTATCTATCAAATTAAGATTAATCAACTAGTAATTAATCAGTAGTTCTTTTACACCTATTATGTATTGAGATAAGTATATATAGTTGGGCAATAGGGACAACTGACTCACCATTACGTACCGTGTCGACGTGTCCCCGGCCCTGACTGACAACCACCGCTGCAGCGGTGGCTAGCGTCTAGCCATATCGTCACAGCATAATGCTGAGTCAGGGACTCTTTTGCCACATATGCAAGTTCATAATTGTACACTTACTCTAGAAAATGTAAAAAAAGTAGCTCTTTTAAGTATCTAATGTAATGTAATCGTGTTATGTATATGTGTGCAAATAAATTATAATTCATTCATTCAACTATTTTAATTTGTTCACCAAACGCAGTTTCAACCGAACTTAGAGGATACCTCAGACAGACCGCCACAGATCATATGCTCGAGTGAATATGAGCTGTGTCTCGTAGAGATGCTCCAGCCTCGTTACGTAACTTATCGATATCGATAAATTGCAGTCATAGACATAAATAGCTGCAGGGGGTAGGAACAACCTAAAATGGACCGAAATAAAATCAGGCACTTGATTAGATAGATAACTGGGGTTTAGAAATCTGAAGAAGGATCAGTGTCGCTCTAGATCAGTGAGTAAAGGTTTTAATCTGGCATGTAATCCTGGAACAGGGTTTTCTGCTTTTTTTGGAATCTTTTAAACTGTATTGTATTAAGTGTATCATTTTAAATGACAAAGTGTGAGTGTGAATGAATGAATGAATGAATGAATACTCAGTATTGCACAAAATCACTCTTTTTGTGGTGTCTCCTCTCAAACTATGGAGCACTTGCTCTGTTGTCCCGCGTGTCCGACCACCTGCACGCGGGAGGACCTTTTCGAGGCCAACCAGAGGGCTATCGATGTGGCTACCTTCTGGCCGGGAAAAATTTAATTCGGATCATCAACTCGAAAGAAGAAGAATGACATTTTGTTCCGTGTAGTGTGTGTTAAATATGAATTTACAATATGATTGGCATTATGGTTATTAATAATATGATTTGACATTTGGTTTTAATAATATTGTGATTTTTTTGATTTGGGTACATAATTTAATTTTATATTCATTATATTTGATTTGATTTAATTACTTAATTTAATTTAAATCTAATAATTTAATTTTAATAATCAATATTATATTTTTGTTTGCTACACCCATTGGGTAAAATCGTGTTGAAACGTATGTATATATTTATAAGACCTACAATGTACCTACACGCGATTTATGGCAAAATAAATGAAATGAAAAGTGAAATGTATATTGGTAGGTTTTATACTACTTTTTATCGATAAATATTTCTATCGACAACTGCCACATCACTAGTGAAGTAAAGCACACACGGCGTCCACGGGCGGCACTTTTGTGATAAAGTGCATTCGTATACCGCGCGATTACACTGTGTCGAGTTGAGAACATTACTGCAATTTTGAAGTGGAAAACCGTTTTAAAAAAAATTGCATCTTTTGACATGGATTATATTAGGGATGTTACGGAGGTGGTTTTATCGGAACCGGAGTCGAAACCGAAGGTTTTATATTTGATTTATCGGAGTCGGAACCGGAGTCTGAATCGGATTCGGAACCGGAGTCGGAGGCGGAGGTAGAAGAGAGATATTCAGAAGAAGTTCAAACTTTAAACCGTTTTTTGATTTTTATAGCTAATCTGGCCAATTTATTTTTATGATGACGTTTGCGGCAATAAAACATGTTCCTTTAAAGAGTCGTGTAGGAATACATAAATAATAATACATAAATGTATTCCTACACTATTTAATTAAATATTTATATTTGAATATGTTTGATCACAAATCTTCGGTATAACCTCCGATTTTAAAATTATCGGAGCCGAAGTCGGAGTCGGAGGTGGAAAATCAATCGGAAGTTCCGACCTTTCGGAGTCGGAGTCGAAGTTCCGTAACATCCCTGGATTATATAAATGTCTTTCTCGTACGCTCGGGGGGTAATGCGCGCCGCACTCTCCGTTACGAAAACATCTTTCTATTAATTAATTTATTAAATAAACAAGCTTACATTGTTCTTAAATATAAATAATTTTCCCCAAACTGCTTAGCAGTTTAACGGTGGGACCCTTCTCTCTTAATTACTTTTACAGTAAGCTTATATTCTAATTCTTGTACTTAATAAACTTACATCGGTATAACATTAGTAAATATAGTAAGGTTTACTTTATTAGGGGTTAATATTTGTTTATAAGTGACTGACAAAATGTGGGTATATGAAAAAATCGGGTCATACAATGCCTCCTCACAACTCGCTATATGTACCGCGCCTCGCCCTGCCCACTCACTCTCCGTTCGCACGCCAGACCGCGCACACGCACCGATTGACGGAGCAAGTTTGCCCGCACATTACGACTTTATTGTTTTATAAAGGTTATGTTATCGCTTCCGGCGGTGCGTCATCGCGTTTGAGACGCGAATTAGTAGAACTTAAATTCTGTCGCGCGTCTTTGATCCGGAATTACAAGTGTCACAGTCGTGAGTGGTAGCTCATTCAAAAGGACTTAAAAAGACCTTCCATTGAACGTAATAATCATTGACATATTCTGAAAATTTTCGAAGCAGCTGCCCTTTGAACCCGTGAAATAGCGTCATGCCGCGAAAGAAGAGAATCCGAGTCGAAATCCGCCACAAAATCGTCAACCACCATTAACGTCGGTAGAGCGGTGCCGCAGGTATAGAGAAAAGAAAAAACTAAGGGAATCGGATCACCAGGAAATAAATTATGGGGCGTGCAGAATGAGAACAAGACATACATGTAATCCACGTTCGGTGGTGCCGCAAACAGCGATCTACCAAGGGAAGTTTATTTCTCAAACTATTGTGCATCCTTGCAAGTTTGTTTCAGTAGATCATTATCAAGTTCTTCTTCTTTCGTGTTGATGATCCGAATTAAATTTTTCCCGACCAGAAGGCAGCCACATCGATAGCCCTCTAGTTGGCCTCGAAAAGGTCCTCCCGCGTGCAGGTGGTCGGACACGCGGGACAGCAGAGCAAGTGCTCCATGGTTTGAGGGGAGACACCACACTCACACTTTACTTGATCGCTGGAAAACCCCTAATTGTGAATTATCTCCGCAACAGCCAACCTGGGTTCGCAGGCGATTAAGCGTTTTCCAGGTTGGCCACGGCAGTTTGAAATCCGGTGGTAGGTCTTCTTTTGGCGGTATGAAACCTTTGGGCGGGTATTTCTCCCGCCACAGCTTGCATCTTGCAAGCTTCAAGTGAGATCCGGTCAAACCCATTTAAAACTTTGGATTGCCTTTATTGTAGCGATACCGAAAGGGAAGTGGACCGAAACTTAAAAAAAAAACGATTTCTCGGTTTTCTAAACACCTATGGTTTGCTTCTGTTTTCCGTTGGCTATAGTGTGCCAAAGACGTTAGGGGGAGACAGAAACCATGGAAATCTATCGGAAAAAAATTAAATCTTGACATATTTTTTTAGCTAATTCTAATTTTAATGTAACTAAGTTCGACATTCGACAAAAATTAATAACCCATTCCCCTAAATAAATAGTTGAACCATTCAAAGGTTGTATAAATAAACCTTATGTAATAAGTAAGCATAAAAGTTCTTTGAAAACATTTCCTAGAAACAAACCTCCGTTTCCACATATCGTTTGATGTTACTCTTGGTTTGTTACTGTTTGTTGCCAGCCTACATCAAAGGTGTTTTAATCACGTCAGAAATAGAGGGTTCATGGACCACAATGTTTCGGCTTCAGTTTTTATTTTACTTTATGTACATGTTTTTTTTTTTAAAATTGACTACTATATCCTTATTTGACCTCGATCTCGCCTGACAGTAAGCGACGATGGAGCATTCGGGTCCAGTAAATGCCTATTCACTCTGGCCTTGAAGATCTCGGTTGTAGGTTTCGTTTGTAACGTACACAGCAATGATTGCGCCTCACTTCTGACAAATTGAAACCCAAAATACCCAATAAAAATATTTTGGCTGCTGTTTTCGTTCATTTTCAAATTTGTGGCCGAGTAAAATTTGTGGCCGAGTAAAATTTGTGGCGGAGTAAAATTTGTGGCTGAGTAAAATTTACAACGCATTTCGGGAAAGCAGACGAACAAACCAGACGAGCCGCCGCCGCGACATCAAGGGTTGCCGCGACAGCGGTGTACACTCGCAGGTCATTTTGTCATTTCATATAGAGACATCGCAGTGATGAAGAATAGTGTTTGATTGTATGTTCCCGTCTTTATACGTTTTCTTTTTAATTAAATTTCTTTTTGCTTCAGTGTGTGTTTATTAGATTTCCTATTTTATGTATATTTATGATATTTAAACACATTCTGTTCCGTCTACCGAGATTATTTGAGTGAATGGACTTTACAAGAAACATTTTTTGTTAAACCCAAAAAAAATTACACGATTTGTATTTTTTTTTTATTTACGAAAACTTGTTTTAATGGCGTCGGTATTTATATAAACAAACTAGACTGCATTTACGTTTGTTCGACGTTTCGACAGAGTTACATCTATCATGGTCACGAACAAACTGAAGTGTCAAGTGTCAGCAACGGCAGGCATCGGATGGTCCCGAAAACTTGTTCAAGCGGACCCTACCCACCCCCTTCCAACGCTTCTCTTTTATTACACCCTGTATAGATCTCTCCAGTAAACCTCGTTAGGTAATCTGCGACATTTTCCGAATTGGACACTTCCCTATCCGTTCCGTTCCCAAATGGATATTCGCCGAAATAGGATTAGCCTTCTATAGAAAGGAATACGAGTATTCTTCAAATTGAATTATCAAGTTGGGGTTCTCAAATTGGGCTCTGTGCCACCTCCCCCTCACCCCAGAAAAAGAAAAAATCTATACAGGATGTAACAAGAAAAACCTATAGTGCCGAAAGCTGTTTTGTTGTTCCCCTATTTCGGGACTTAGGGGGTTTTTGTTCATCAGCAGCCTACTCTAGTCCACTGCTGGACATAGGCCTCTCCCAGGGCGCGCTATTGAGCCCGATCTTCGGCTCTTCTCATCCAGTCGCTGCCAGCCACCTGGCGCAGATCTCTGGTTCCATCTAGCAGGGGAGCGTCGCACACTACGCGGTCTCCACAAAACTCGTCTCCCCCAGCGGTTGTCGGTTCTGCAACAGATGTGACCGGCCCACTGCCTCTTCAGCTTGCTAATCTTATGAGCTATGTCGATAACTTTTGTTCTATGCCGGATCTCCTCATTCCGGATTCGATCCAGCAGACGTACTCTGAGCATAGCTCTTTCCATAGCACGCTGAGCGACTTTCAATTTGTGGACCAGTCGCACCGTCAGTGTCCACGTTTCGGCTCCGTAGGTTATTACTGGTAGGACGCACTGGTTAAAGACTCTTGTCTTTAGACATTGAGGTCTTTTGTTTTATTGAGGGTTTTTCTTACACCCTGTATATTTTTAATCCCTATCAAAATTATAGACAAGCGTAGCTTTTAGAATTTAGCTTTTAGAAAAGCTTTGGGAAGAACTTGCAGAGATAAACGTCATCACCCAACGCTCATAATAAAATCATAAGTCGGCTATATGTACCTATTACATTCACACATGCGCGGTAGTTTCTACAGACCGAATTACTTTTGTACTTATTAGGACTGGCGATAATTGTGGTAAATAAAATCGTCTTTCCATATCGGTTTAGTATCGTTTTAAGCAATAACCTGATTTGCGTTATGTTCAAAGTCTTTTAAATCATAGTATAGAAGACGTCCTCTACACCGTAGCGCGACTAGCGTAGCTTTCGTAGCAAACCCGTAGATAGAAGACGTCCTCTACACCTGCACCGTAGCGTGACTAGCGTAGCTCTCGTAGCAAGCCCGTAGCACACTTGTAGCTCGAACACTCCATGCGCAGTTAAAAATAAACCTTACCTTAGATTAGAACAAGGGTGTATGTAAACGTTTTTGCTAAGCTTAAAAATACAGTTTAATATTTTTTGCTACAGCGTTGATTTTATTTTTGTACCAGTGCCAGTAGCTTATATGTTGTATCTTAGAGATGAGTTACAAATCAACCCCAGTTAAGTAGTTATATAAAAAAAGTTCCTTATAGGTGGTATGACTCCGCGCAGAATCAGCGGGATGGTACCACTCTTACACCTATTTCTGCCATAAAGCAGCAATGCTTGCATTGCTGTGTTTTGGTTTGAAGGGTACAAGAGTCAAGCATAATAAGATAAGATTTATTGTGTGTTTAGGTAAGAATTACAAATATTGCAGATATAGTTGCATAAACATGTCACACTAAACTTTACCTTCACAGGCATATACACCGAATTCAGAAGTTAATAATGTTTATACGGATTTTGAGAAGAAAACAGAAATGAAAAAGAGTCATTAAAATGTATACAATGTCAACAATATTAAATTTACAAAAAGTTTAATACTTGCGGTTGTTGGTACTTGGTGAAACTTGTAGCACATGAATAGACTTAAATAATATACTGTTTCACGGGTTTTAATTGTTTTTTATTAATTACGACCTAAAGATGTGTACGAAACCGGTCGTAATTAATAAAATCCAGTAAAAAATATTATTTAAGTCTAATCATGTATTACAAAATGTCCTCTAATTAATGCTGTCCACTAATTATTGGCACATGAGGCACCACATCTAACTCCGCAAGGTTAACAGCGCTTTGAAAATTTCTTAGTGATATTATGTTGGGGTGAGGTCACTTGCCATCAGGTGGCTAGTTTGCTCGTCTGCTCTCGTTGTACAATAACGTCCCTCAATATAGCCACCTGACTCCTTAAGCCAAGAGCGGGAGAATATCTTACTAATACAAAATATAATGAAGTGTGGCGTAATACGGATTACTGTATCCCACTTCTGATTGCGGTCCGCACACAGATAGCCTCATTAGTTAATTGTGTTTGTGAGGTCAGCTACTTTGTTTGTGTGCTTACAGCTTACTTACTTGACCCGAAGTGGATCTTGGATTCCAAAAACCCTCTAGTAAAGGTTTGAGGTGTTCTTACTTTCTCGTCTTCTTATCTTACTTATATAATAATAAGTGACTTTGTAAAAATGACATCATCATCATCATCCGCTTCGTAAGGTGCTATTATAGCTGAAAGGAAAGAAGCGGCGCAAGAAACTTTCAGCAGCACATCGTTTGAAATAAATATATCTTACAATAATTATGAATACAATCATATACACAATATGCAGAGCTGGAGCTGAATTTAGCACCAAGCCTCTTTGTCAGTTAAGTAGTCATTTATTTTATAATAACCCTTTTTACATAAGGTCCGTCTTATATGGGTCTTACATTTTTTCTCTGTCATATTTATTACAGTATCAGGTATCTTATTATAAAATCGTACACAGTGACCCATAAATGACGTGTTTACTTTACTAAGTCTAAAGCGTGGGACTGCAAGTTTGTTTTTGTTTCTGGTATTAAAATTATGGTCAAGAATACATAACAAAAACTTATTGCGACACGGGATACAGCTTGACGTGTCTTCCACTGTACATCATAATAATTGCGATATTAAACCCTAAGACATGGAAATTTCATTTGTCTGAGCTGGAGCTGAAGGTTGCGGGAATGAAAAATGCTTTGGCCCCCCTTACTGGCATTCCTTGCATGGCTATGTGGCCCGTAGTCGTAGTTACGACCTGAATTAGAGCTAAGACATCGTATTTATTGTGATCGTCTTGCAAAAAACGGATTTGTAAGTCGATTTCACCCACAAAATAAATCAAGATAGAACGGTGAAGTGGGCGGAGCATGTGTCTAACTATACCAATATATCAAAAAAATCAGAATTATCATCAGAAGAACAACTTAAATCCCTGATTTTTTCAGAATTGTATTTGGAAGATGGATTTTTATTAAAATGGCGCTAATTTTTTTTCTGTTAAAATTCGCAAAGACCCTAAAGGCGAGGTTCTTGCACACAAGCGCCGCCAATCGAAAAAAAATCATATTTGTTTCATTCATCAGCAGTCTATTAATGTCCCCACTGTTGGGGCACGGCCTCCATTTGTTTCATTATTAAGTTTTATTTTTAAAAAAACCTACCCGAAAGCACTTCGAAATATTCGTAGTATTTTTTAAAGCTAGCATTAATAACCCTAGTTGAATTCCTGAAGTTACTGTACACATTATCGCCAAAAGTTAAGCCACGACTATTCACTCGGCCGCTGGGGCACGCAGGAAATGGGGCGCGGTATCTAATAACTGCTCCCGGATCAGAGTCGCTCAACGCAAACAGCCTGTATAACGTGACGCGTTAACATAGACAAAGGTTATACAGGGCGTGACCCAATATAGAGACACATATCAGATAGCCACTTTTTTAGCGTTTTGTTAAAATGTTTACCTTCTAATTTACGAATGTCTTTAGGAACATTGTTTTATACTCGTATAGCCGTGAAATAAGCTCTCTTGTAGCACATGTCTGAAGTAGCCGTAGGTAAGTACCATTTGATTTTAATGCAGTTTCATTTTAGCACGTGATGTGTGTTATTTATTTATTTATAATATTTTTGATTATATATTAAGTACTATATTTCTGTATATATTATAGTATTTACGTAATATTATTACTACTGCATTGCAGCTTGCAAAGGTTTGCATTCTTTATTATTGTTATTTATTTATTTGAGGGTAGTATCTATTTCATACGCCTTTTGCACCCGTATATTATGTATCATATGATTTTTCATTACCTGAAGGTTGCCTGGAAGATATCGCTTAAAGTGATAAGGCCGCCTTCTGCACATTGTATTCTACCTCTCTTTATGTCGTATGTTTAGTTTTTGGCCCGAGTATGCAATAAAGTATATTTGTGTTTTGTAATTGTAATTATGGTCTCAAATTTCGATTGTGCACAGAAGAACTTAACTGAAAGTAGTGCATGTTATATCTTACAAACACAGTTGTAGGATGTATATGACTGTTAAAGTGAGAAAACTGTTCTCTTTAAACAGTGGTTTCGCTGACGTCAGTTGTAATTTATGAAATATAATTCGGAGACATATTTAATAAGTCCACACCAAATAATAGTTCCACAACTGGACTATAAATACGCCACTGGGACTCGCAGGAACTGGGGCGCGGTATCTAATAACTGCTCCCGGCTCAGAGTCGCTCAACGCAAACAGCCTGTATAGCGTTAACATAGACAAAGGCTTATACAGGGCGTGACCAAATGGCTTGGAGGGAGATATTGATCGTTAGCGGGGGCTTTCAGTATCGTTGATTGAACTGGGACCCAATTCGCCTAAATTACAACGTTTGTAGTTCTATTTCTATCCAATTTCAATTTAGTTTTCGTTCCAATTCTATTTGGACACCAAATCGCATTCTGCTGACGCATAACTCTACCACTGCCACCTTTCGATTTATTATCGATCGGGCAAAAGTACCTCGGGAGGAACTTACGTTCGAACGTTATATTTGACAGTTGAAGCGTTTTGTTGCCGTTCAACTGTGATTTATACTGTATAAATGTTTATTAGAATGCACAAATACGTTACTGTTCTATCGATCGTTGACTCTATCGGAACTTAACTGAAATTGGATCGTCAGTGGATAGTAGCATACGAAACACGTCATAACGATGCAGTTTAGATTCTATTTAGTTACCTGGGGCCTGATTATACTAATACAAAGTGTATATAGATGCTACTGTATAATTAAGTATGGGAATATTTGTTTATGTCTGGTACCTACTACTAAGACACACAAAATACTTTTTTAAAATCAACACTATAAACTTTTAAAAACTTTGGTTATTTGTTTCATTGATTGTGAAGATAATTAATGTAAAAGGACTCAAACTGAGTTCAGAACTTTAACATTAACTTAATTTTTAATAACTTTGGTACAGGGCCGCGATGCAGGATTATCCTAGTGCGGACTCCGAGTGTAATTCGTTAATTGTAAACCTTTTAGGTTCGGCATCCATCATTCATCATCAGCCTATTAATGTCCCCACTGTTGGGGCGCAGGCCTCCCATTTACCAAGGGGGTACGGGTCTAGATCCACCGAGAGCGGGCACAGTGCTGATTAGTGAATTTCACACACCTTCGGAAACTTTTCATTTCCTCAGACATGCAGGTTTCCTCACGATGTTTTCCTTCACCGTTAGAGCAGTCGCTAAATGTTCGTGTCTTTAAAAATACGAAAACCTCATTGGTACATAGCACTGCACGGTTTCGAACCCGGACATCCCACATGGGAGTCCGGCGTCCTAGCCACTAGGCTTTTTAACTAAATAAAGATTTTTGTATAAAGTAATTTCATTTTTTTTCATCATCATCATCATTTTTCAGCCCCTGCGCATCCAATATTGATCAAAGGCCTCCCCCATCTCTACTGGTTGTTTTCCTTACCCATGTCTTGCCCCCTATTCTTCCTATATCGTCCAACCATCGACTCTTCGGTCTGCCCGGGTCTGTCGACTGTGGGTACGGGGTTTCTTTTTTATTTACACTTAAACCCGCGTTTGACCCCACCTGGTGGTAAGTGACGATGAGGCCGAAGATGGAGCACACGGGCTTAGTAAGTACGGGCTCATAAACGAAACTGCAGCGACTTGACGTTTTTCGAATACCGCTATGTAGTTATATGTATTCGCATGGTGTAGTATTTTAAGCCAAAAATGGTTTATTAATAAAGGATTTTCTATTTCTATTTATGGGGAAGATAATGGCAAACCACCCCTTTAAATCTGCTAAGAGAGTCGTTGTATGTGATTAAATTCCTTAGAATTATTACGACCCTCAGCAATAGGGAATACGATTTAGAAGAGATGTAGTTACGAACAGCAGTCGATAGCAGTCGTTAGGGCAGTTACAGGCCTATGGGCGGCCTGAACAATTGAAAATTGAAAAAACTTATTCGTCCACAAAATATTAATAAACATTTCACATTAAACTATAACCTCCATACTAGGCGTTGCCTGTGTCGTGGAGATTACATACACGCATTGACCACTTTACAACGTTATGTGACAATTCTGACAGTACTTTTGGCTTTACTGTTGGCCACTAACCACACGACAAGAATATAGACAAAACGCTTTGTTTATACAGGGTCTGAATAAAATTGACCATTCTGTGAAACTACCCATGAAATGAATGATTATGAAAAGGTAAGCGCACCTGTAAAATGTGTAACTCTCTTCCACCCGACGTGTTCCCGCAGCGCTATGACATGGGATGCTTCAAAAAGAACGTTAAAAAAGTCCTCTCCCTCCACGGCCGGCAACACACAAGCAATACCCCTGGTACTGCACGTGTCTCTAGGCGACGGTGACTACTTACCATCAGGTGGCCCGTCTGCCTGTTTGGCGTAGCCAATTTATATAAAAAATAGGTAACTACTGAAAAAAAACTCAAAAGTATAACTATTTGATTCAGACTCGTTTTAAAACGAAACCTTTGCAAGTTAAAGAGAAAATAAAAGCTCAAACAGAATAACTGTTCAAACATAATGGATGCTAGAATTTGCTAACTACGTGACTCCCGTAATAAATAAGTAATTACAGAAGAGAATAACGGAAGGAAAATGAAGGAAAGGACGCGCACACGCCCCTAGATAGACTATTTTTTCTTTCATCGCAAACATAGCTCAGCCGTCACAAAATAGGCAAATAACAGAAAAGAGACTAGCGTTGTAATGTAATGCTTGCATTACTGTTTTGGTTTGAAACCCTTCAAACCTTCAAAGAGAGCCAGTGTAATTACCATGCAGCACATGAGACATTACGCTACGAAGAGGGGAGACAAATTCCGCAAGGATCGCGTTCGAGTGGCAGCCATGCGGGAAGAGAAAACCTGGCCGTCCTGTACACACATGGAGGCGAACTGACGACCGTGCACTGAAGGCAGCAGGGTTGAGCTGGAGTGAAGCTAGGAAGGATCTCGTGGAGGTCCTCAGTACCTCCGGGGTACCATAGGACGACAACTGTACATGAGACATTTAATCCAAGTCCTCCAGTAGCATCCATAGCAAGTAGCTCCTTATACAATAAAAAAATATCGTGGTGGCGCTATCTTCTATCCTACACAGCGAGATCAATGATCCATTCCAACAGGATGCAGTCAAGTGTTCCGCAGTCAGCGTTCACAATCAAATTGACACAGAACGGTGCCTCTCGCTGAAAACGTTAAAGTGAGATTCCATTCTGACTTTAATATATTTATTTTGTGTCCTGTTCAGTGTCTGACGAAAATCCGATAACTGACGAATTTTATTTGCCGTCACGTTTCTCTGTTAGTATTTTTATTTTAGCATTAAACTGTGTTTACCGAGGAATACTTACTTTAATTGAACCCACAATTGTGTGAGGGGTCTCTGTATTTTGTTGAAAGCTGAAAATTTCAGTACTATTATGCAATTGTCATGTAATCACAGTCATTATAACATGAGTGCTAGTTGTAATACCGTAGTGAGTATCACAATAGAAAGCACGTTACAATGGCTAATTACGTGCAGTTGCACGTTACAGTTGCAATTGTTTTAATAAATGAAATAGAAATAGAATAGAAATACATTTATTGCCAAATCATATAAATTTAAAATTATAGTACAAAGCACTATATCAAAGCATTATATGTAATGTATATTTGGCAAAAGGGGGGAAAGTCAGCAAATGCTGACATACTCGGGTACCAAATATGCAGCGCTGTTTTTCATTTCACCCCTTATCCCAAGATGTTAGTGGGAGCGTTAGTGATAGTGGTTAAAAAAAATGCCTTCATTCAGGAGATATATTTTTTAAATGACACTCGCGACGCTACAAATGTAAAAGTATCCATCAACCTCAACAGAAACAATCTCCAACTCAATGAAAAAAAAGAACATAATGAATTAAGCGCTAAATCCCGCGATTTCGCTGCGAGAGAAAAAAGCGTCCGTCTCTCCGCTCCGGCTACTAACTTCGTATCTCCTCATTTATCACCGGGACAAATGCCGGGGGCGTTGATACGTGAAAACTCAAAGTTTTTTCCCGGATAAAACGGTTTGTTTGAATACTGTGATTAACGTGGGTACACACGGTTGGGAAGGATGGAGAGCTTGATTTTGACGGTGTTCAGAGAGCAGTTTTGTTCGATGCACGCTGTTCGATAATTGTTATATTCTTGTTGAAAAATTGATCTGTTTTTTTTATTTACTACTAAACCCGCATTTGACCTCGATCTCGCCTGATGGTAAGCGACGATGAGGTCGACGATGGAGCATGCGGGTCCAGTAAATGCCTATTCACTCTGGCCTTGAAGATCACAAGGTTGTAGGTTGTTGTTCCCCAAATAATTATAATAATTGAAATACGATACGTTACAATATGATACGACATTATTGTGTATTGTCTGCTTATATGGGCGGACTATTCGTTCGCTGGCTTGACTGAAACATAACATTAATCGAATAGTTCGTGACCAGTGAGTGGCATACGAAAAAAACCCGTTAAGTCACTGTATAATGAGTTAAATGATATTACGTTGTACATACATACAAACATACCTTCACACTATGTCCCTTACGGGGTAGGCAGATAGAACGAAGCGCCACGTATGTCTGACTTGGCACGCTTCGTCCTACTTCTTCTAGTTATTCGTCGTTTCACGCATGTATGTATATTACGTTGTATTAGTAGAATCGGGCTCCTTTGGTGGCTAGACTAGGCACAAGCTAGTATTTATTGGTTTCTGTATTTAAAAGAAAGAGAATTTATTTCCAATAGTGTGCGCTATTGTAAATAAATTATACAAACAATTTGGTACAGAAGACAAAAATAATATTAAACAAATATAAGATAATAATAAATAAACAAAAGTAATTAAGTTTGATGAAGGTGGTGTGCAGCACCGGAAAAAGGACACTGCCTTAGCCTGTTGCCGCAGCGGAGTTAGCACTGCGGCGCTGATTGACAGGCATCACCTGTGTGCCAGGGACCACTCACTAATGATACACTACCGGCACACAAATTGATATTAGTAATTATAGATTGAATAGTTGTTATATACTCGTATGAGGTTTATTCAAAATAAAATAATACTAAAATACATACTTAAGCTAAAATTACAAAATACCTAACTATTGTACAAGTAAAAGACCCGGCCCAGGTCGCTCTCTGCAGGGAGTGTCCCGAGGAGGCTGGCGGCGTTGCCCCTCTGTATGGCGAGGCTTATACGCTGAGCAAAGTAGATGTTATAAAAACCATTAAAGAAGATTATATTATATCATTATTATTTCTAGTTCCTTTAACTCCACGATCGTATGTCTCTGCCCTAAACTAAATCCATAGTAATAAATCATCCAAGTAAATCTTTTTTATAAACACTTGGCCGTCATGTCGGTGTGTTTGTCGGCGCTAAGTCCCGTCATTTTGGTTATTAGAATGTTTCTGGACCGTAATTTAAGTCTTAAAGCAATTTGACTTGTTACCGAGTATGATTTAGGTAAGGATTTGGTTTGAATTACGGTTTCTTGGGCAAGCATATTGTAAGACGTCACAAAACACGAACCCTAGTTGTATAATGACTCAGTGTCTGTGTGTTCCGGCAGTGTTTATAGAAGAGCCAGTACTTACTAAGCCCGTGTACTCCATCTTCGACCTCATCGTCACTTACCACCAGGTGAGATTGAGGTCATACGCGGTTTAGTTGTAAATTAAAAAAAAACACTGTCTTATTCTTCTTTTCTTCGTTTTATTACTCATTATTTACTTCGAGTCAGCGCCGTCCACCCCGCCCCTCGCCATTCTACCTATACCACCACCTCAAGCAGCTCCTGCTAAAAGAAGTGGCGTCATACAGCGTCACTTCTTTCCTTTTATGGACACCTAGTACTTTCAGCTTGGAAGCAGTAACTATTTAGAATGTGGGTTTTACGATTTCTTTGAGAAAATTACTGTATAAGCCTCGGCGGACATTGCATTGTTGGACTCGGATCTTTACAAAACGTCGATGGTGGCACGGACTTTCAAAAATCGGTTGCCAATAATGAATAATTTCTCGGCTTCTACAGGCGGCCTCAACAACTCTAACAATAGGTTTGCCAATAACCATTAGATAAAAAGAAAGAATCGATTTCGAAACGCAACCGGATCGAATAAATAAAAATCTATCTTCGGTTTTCGAAATGTTAATGGGTTTAGTCTAATTCCGTTAAAAATCGCTGTCTGCCGCCAAATATCTTCGCTTCGTCGTCGATGTGTTCCGGCAGTGTTTATAGAAGAGCCAGTACTTACTGAGCGTGTGGGCTCCATCTTCGGCCTCATAGTCACACACGGGTCTAGGTAATAAATTAAAAAAATAACTTGAACGTCCTTCTTTCCATTTTTTCAGTACACTAAGTTAAGTAAGTAATTCGTTATTCCGTGACCTTTAAGATTTCCCAGAAACACGGCGAAAAAGATAAGCTGGGGAAAAAACGGGGTAATTCTGGACTTATCTCCGCCCGGATACCGAGAAATCTAAACTCGCTTGTCGGCATCATATCGTCTAACAGAGTCCCCAAGGTCTGTACAGCCTTTTAGTGGTTCACGAGGCATAGGAGGAAGCGATTTTCAGGTAAAAGGGTATTTTCCAAGTATCAAATATTAAATGTTTTTCAATAAAATAAGAAATAGACATAAATTGATGGTCAAATGTGAAAACAGAATTAACTTTCGTTGAAAATTAAAATGGCTACAGGCAATTAAAAATCAGACGGTAGAAAGAAAAGGCAATGGAGAATTATGACGTCACTGTTCCCTAGCGCTATACAAGCACGGCCTGTCTACATACAAAGGACAGTTTTGCTGAAAAGGGACAGCAGCATCTCTTCAGTACTTATCTGATGTTAGTTGAGATATTGAAAAACTAATTTTAGAAGTTGATTGATGCAATATTTTTTTTAGGTTAATACCCTATTTCAAGTTGTTGCCGTGAGGATGCCATGGAGCGGCTTGTTTTCCAGGGTAGAGTGAATGGCGTGAGCTCACCGGAGCGTCGCGCCAAACGCTGGACTGACCAGATAAAAGCTCTGACCAACCATACCTTGAATGAATCAGCACGACAGACCTTGCCATGAGACAAATGGCGCATGGGGGTACAGATCACAACTCTTTGTCAAGAGTATCCGACGAGAAGCCATCAGTAAAGCCATAACAAGTTATATGGGGCCATTTCAACTCACATTAACATCTCGCCTCTCGCATCTCGTTGTCACGCCCACCTTCCAGTAATACATGTGCTTCATGAGATGCAAATAGGCGCATATAATCTCTTAAGTGACCTTCTTCTTAGTCGTACTCCTCATTGATGAAATGAAGGTTGTGATCATTCTATGGAAATATCTACATAGCACACTTTCTTGACACATTTAATGGGGTGGTTTGGCATTGCCTTGCCCATTTTACACTTTGGTTTCCTCACTAATTTACAACTTTAGCAACAAAACAACATGAGCGGACGATCGATCGTTAGCTGGCTCAACCCCTAGCGAAAGTGGCACCACTCCAGAAAAAAAAACATTTCATTTGAATTAAGGCATTTAAAAAAAAGTGGACTGTAGAATTGTTCCACGGATGAAGAAGATTTTTTTAATAATATTTTAGTACCCTCATATTAAAACAGTAAGAAGTAGAAGGCGAAAGTGTTAAAGTGGCCACTTTTGACTTCTTATTGTTTCACTATGATAATACAAAACCTTTGGGTATGCTGGAAGAAATCTCTTTTAGATATTATTGCACCCTTTGTACAATGTCTCATTATAATTGTTTGTATTAAGTCTAATGTTGTACAATAAAGTGTAAATAAATAACCTTTATTAATAAATTCTTTTTCATCTTTGCTACAATTCTACTGTCCACCTTTTTTTTTATAAAAGCCGTCATCCAAGGTCACAGTTAAAATAAAATAAGTTTGTTCTTCTTAATACTAACTATAGTTATAACTACTTAGTAACTTTACTATGGACTTTAAATGTCTGAAAATAAAGTACCTATATTGATTGATTAATTCAGTTTTTTTTTCTGGATAGCCACTTTCGCTAGATGAAGCCCCTTAATAGAACGGTGCATGATGTTAAGTCGCTATAAATTAGTTCATAGTGTTTCTGTGTGAATTTCTAAGAACTTAAAAATGGCAATGGTACTGTAGGCCACAATATTTGACATTTTGTAATAAGTAATATCACAGAACAATTTAATTTTACTTTATTTAGACTGAAATTGATTATAAATTAATATTTAATATATTATACATTATTTCTCCATTTGTTTTGTATATACTATTTCGGACACAAATGTATGTTTGTTAGCAAATAAAAATAAATTAAATTAGTAGAATCGGACCCCAGAACCTCATGCATGGTAGTCCGTCTTAGCCATTATACCACCATGTCATGAACGGCCTAGAAGTCATGAAAATGACACTCGCCATCTCTCATCCCCCAAAACCATCTCTTATCTTCATACCAAGATGATTTATAGCGTCAGCCGTCCCATCTCGTCCAATTTACAGA
Organism: Hofmannophila pseudospretella; assembly: GCA_947369225.1. Taxonomy (NCBI): domain Eukaryota; kingdom Metazoa; phylum Arthropoda; class Insecta; order Lepidoptera; family Oecophoridae; genus Hofmannophila; species Hofmannophila pseudospretella. The sequence goes on from OX376333.1 coordinate 1,361,548, forward strand.
AAACCCGGCCACCGTAATAAAATACCCTACAGGATACCACAAACCACAGACCTGCCCTTTCCCCCATAGCGGGAGTATTCCCAGGCCCTCCGAGGGGGGGACAGGTCAGCAGGAAAGGTCTGGTTATCCTGGTGGGATAGTGGGGCGGATACAAATTTCGACACCGCAGTAGCACAGTAGCGTACAAGAGTGAAATTAGTTCGGATATCTGAACACGAAATCGTGGACGTTTTAGTTTAATATTTTCTAAAAAGGAGAGAGGAAGGAGTATAACAATAAATTATTTTTCGCATTTCCGCGTCGACCTTGTGTCCACTTCCGTGATTCGCACTTTAGTGATGTCGCTGTTCAGTGAGTCGCACCTTGGATGTGTCGAACTATAGATTTATCGCACTTTGAATGTGTCGTACTTTGGATGTGTCCCACTTCAGTGATGTCGCAGTTTAGTGAGTCGAACTTTGAATGTGTCATACTTTGGATGTATAACACTTTGGATGTATCCCACTTCAGTGATGTCACAGTTCAGTGAGTCGAAATTTGAATGTATCGTACTTTGGATGTATAACACTTTGGATGTGTCCCACTTCAGTGATGTCGAAGTTCAGTGAGTCGAACTTTGAATGTGTCTTACTTTGGATGTATAACACTTTGGATGTGTCCCACTTCAGTGATGTCGAAGTTCAGTGAGTCGAACTTTGAATGTGTCTTACTTTGGATGTATAACACTTTGGATGTGTCCCACTTCAGTGATGTCACAGTTCAGTGAGTCGAAATTTGAATGTGTCGTACTTTGGATGTATAACACTTTGGATGTGTCCCACTTCAGTGATGTCGAAGTTCAGTGAGTCGAACTTTGAATGTGTCTTACTTTGGATGTATAACACTTTGGATGTGTCCCACTTCAGTGATGTCACAATTCAGTGAGTCGCACTTTAGATGTGTCGCACTATGGATGTGTCTCGCCAGCGCACGAGAGATCAACCGAGTTCCTGCGGCTCAATAGAGCCCAACTGCGGAAGAGCATGCCTGGAGGCAGAGAAGACGGTCGCGCACGTGCCAAGCCTCGGCACCCCTTATGTTACTTCCCGAAGTCCTACTCCTGTAGGACAATAAAGTCCTCATTAAAGGACTGCTGGACTTTTTGGCGAGATTGGTGTGGCTTTTTTTCCATCACACGTAAAATAGGCGCTAGACGTCGAATTGTGGAAACCAGCCCGTCACTACAATACAAAAAATGTGTCTCCCTTTGAATTTGGGCGTGTCGCACTTTGAATGTATCGCACTTTGGATGTGTTCCACTTCCGTGATTCGCACTTTAGTGATGTCACAGATCAGTGATTAACTCTTTTAGATGTATCGCACTTGAATAGACTTTAATATGTTTGGTCCTCATTTCTTAATAGTTTGGATGTTTGAAGCTTTTGGTGAAAGTATAAAAAGCACAAGTGAAAAAATTAAAAAACGTCTAATTCAAAAAAAATTGGTGCATTGTGCTAACGAGCCAGATATTAGTTTGTATACCTACACTATAAACAATAAGTCATAAATCTGAATTAATTTAAAGTACTGAATGTCTAAGTATGACTAAATAATGTTTCACCTGAAGTTCTACAGAAAACTTTTAACATAAAAAACTTTTTACGTAAACAAATTACACCGAAGGACAATTATGATTTTATGTTTGTAATTAATTATTGGTTTTAACGACTCTTTGTTCTACATTTATTTTAAATAATTATTCAATGCCTGACACTAATTAGTCAATGATTTAGTCGACTAATTAGACAAGCTTCTGTTTATAAGCTGTTAATCGCAGACTGAATGCATTTACACTTGACTTAATTCAGTAAAACTGAATTAAGTTTAGTGTAATAAACGTTTAAGACGAAGCGATTTGCTTCTTCGTTCATTATGCGAACGGCTAAGGAATGGAACAGCCTGCCGGCGTCTGTATTTCCCGAAACCTACAACCTTGAGATCTTCAAGGCCAGAGTGAATAGGCATTTACTGGACCCGCATGCTCCATCGTCGACCTCATCGTCGCTTACCATCAGGCGAGATCGAGGTCAAATGCGGGTTTAGAAGTAAATTTAAAAAAAAAGACGAAACATTCTCACTGAGCTTGCTTATCTCATTTTTCGTTACCCTCAGTTTATAACTTGCAAGGTAAGGAGAAAATATCATAACAAACAAATGGTGTTTTTAAGGCTCCCTGATTTCTTTTAGTGCCATAAAAGTGCTATAAGAAAATACGCTGTGTGAATAACAACTCTCCTTCAAAACGACACTTACAATAGTTAAGTAATTCAGTTGAGCTTATTGCAGCGTTTCAGAGTGGATTGAACTTTGAAAGCTTACAAAGCCAGTGTAATTTAATTTTAAAGTGTTGTGTAAATGAAATTAATTAATCATCCGATTCTATTTTTATGTCAGCTTGAGAAGTATTATTTGGTGAAACAAGTCAATCTTCTCCCCCTACTGGAAGGTGGGCGTTTCCACATGCAAGTACACGGAGTTTCACATCATTTTTTAAATAGCCTATAGACTGTCCCACTGCTGGGCAAAGGCCTCCCCTCCTCCTTTCCATTTTTCCCTATCCTCGGCGTCCTTATACCATCCTTTTTGGAAGTGGTCGATATCGTTCTTCCACCTACGCCTGGGCCTGCCTCGGCGCCGCTGTCCGTCTCGTGGCACCAAGTGCATGGCGATCTTTGCCCACCGGATGCATGCGGAACACGTGGCCTGCCCAGTCCCGCTTCAATACAGATGTTGGTGATTGCATCAGCAATGCGTGTTTTGGAGCGCAGGGTCGTGTTCTTGACGTGATCCGTCCTTTTCACGTTGAGTATGCTACGCTCCATAGCACGCTGACAAACCTTTCACATCATTATTTCATAAAAAAATATTTGAACATTTCAATTTAAATCCATAGTGGATTAGTCATCTAGTAGTTTTAATGATTAATTATTTTACAAGTAAAATACCTGCCCCAGTTAGGTATTTTGTAATTTTAGCTTAAGTATGTATTTTAGTGTTATTTTAGTAGTACTTTATTTTAATAACACACCTATTGATTGATTGATTGATTAATACTTTATTGCACATAAGAATTTTACATAGGAAAGGAAACATAGAACAAGTGTACAAAGGTGGCCTTATCGCTCAGAGCGGTCCCTTCCAGGGGTTGCCTGGATCACATTGAACGACTCCATTGGCAGATTTAACGGGGTGGTTTGCCATGGCCTTCCCCATTTCACACACTGGTTATCTTGAAACTAAACTTGCACACTGAGATAACCAGTGTGTGAAATGGGGAAGGCCATGGCAAACCACCCCGTTAAATCTGCCAAGATAATCGTTCTGTGATTAATCCTTAGAACGATCACACGACCCTCAGCAATGAGGAACACGACTTAGTAGAAGAATTATGATCACCTAAATGTACTGGCCCCAAACATTAACTCGGTCTGAACTCAGACCCCACTTCCCTTATTGTGAATTTGTGAAGGGAACTTACCGTTGGAATTTCCATTGTGCCTGCTCCAGACGCCCCATATTCATTGTTGAAGTCACTTACAAGATTAGGTTTTACAGCTAGGTCAAACTGGCCAAGATCTTGAAATAAACTATACAGGGTGGAAATGATAAGTGATCTCACTGAATAATTCCCAAACTATACAAGATATTGTAAAACATTTTACTAATGTTGAATCTACGTTACTAGCTTAATAAATTGATATTGATAACTACCTGAAAAAAAAAACACGTTTTATCCAAAATTTTGATTTTTCCCACTACGATACATTTACTATGTCATGGCACTCATCGAGATCATTTTATCAGTTAGGTAGTTAAGAAGATTTTATGCACTTGTTAATTACGAGATAAGTATTGTATCTTTATCAATAATTGTGATAGATAGTAAATACACGTGTTTCCATTGTACTTCGCTACTTTAAAAGAGTAGTACAAACTGAATTGGCTGTATAAATTTTGTACCTTTTTCTTAAACAAAAACAAAAGAAGAATGGCGCCAAAATTGCATTATTTTTTTATGTGATGAATAAATAAATTTTAAATTAAAAAATTATCAGTTGAAGTAATTTTCCAAATCATCTCACTTTTGTTCCCTAGTAAATGAATGGGAGTAGGAAAAACAAATTTTTTGAAATATCCTCTTTTATTTTTCAGATAGTTACTAATGTCAATTTATTAAGCTAGTGACGTAGGTTTTACAATATCTTGTATAGTTTAGGAATTATAGAGTGAGATCACTTATCGTTTCCACCCTGTATGTCGTCACCTCAGTATTTGATTCTTTTATGGCGTTTGTAGCAAGCAAGCGAGTCGTCACTCGAACCCTGAGGTGAGTGGAGTGCGGGCCTTGAGGCGAACCTCGTGCCCGGGCAGAAGCTCGGAGTGGTACAGCATCTCCGATAATTGGAGCCACTATGTGGAGCAGACTTTATGGCTATATATATATAGAAGTGGAGGGGGGGGGGGGGGGGGGGGGGGTTGTCCGCTCATCGCTCCAACCTGTCGCCGCGAGGCGTCTGGGGGCGCACTAACTCGCGCGGGAGTGGGTACCACGCGTTCACATCAGGAGGGCGCGCGTGCAAAGGGGCGATGTTCCGCAGGTGTTCGTGGGGAGCGTTGTCCGCGCGATCATACATAGATCGCGCCAACCTCTCCACGAACACCTGAATTGATTCAATTTACACGTTTTTTTTGCACGTCGCGGGCGATGACATCTTTCCTGACGTAACGTCCCGCTCCCGTGCACACTCTTAGGGCGATGTTTTGCTGGGCCTGCAGCCTCTTTTTATTAGTGGACGAGATATATGGAAGCCACGCGGGTGCCGCGTATGTGAGTATGGCGTTTGTATACATATTCGCTTGTAAAATACTAGGTATACTTAGATACTAATTATAGGCCTCAGACATGGCCTTACAAAATCGCTGCATAGCTAAAGGCTTAGGGTGATCGTTATCCAGACGGACTCTGAAGGGATCCTACCATCAGCAAGGTTATCAAAAAAGTGGACAGTAGAATGAAATGATTTTTTTTTCCAGAAGCATTATAGTTTTTATAAATTACCAGTAATGTCTTCTAATACAATACAAATTAAATACATTAAATTAAATTAAAATTGTTAATGTTAAATTAAATTGAATGAGAATTATAAATAATGTTAGTAAATTAACAACAACACATTGTTTCACGGATGAAGAAGAATTTTTTTGAGATTTTTTTTTTTAATTTTAATATTTCTGGAAGCTGGGACGGTCTCTGGTGTGGGACGCTACCTGCGTCGACACCCTTGCATCGTCCCACACTGGGTCAGTAGCGGCTTCTGCGGAGAACCTCAAGCGGCGCAAATATGCGGGCCTGGGTGGTGATTGTATATTTACGCCGTGCGGGGTGGAGACCTTAGGGCCGTGGGGGCCTGGAGCCCACTGCCTCTACCGGGAAAAAGCCAAGCGCCTCGTAGAGACATCCCGGGACCAGAAGGCCGGGCTCTACTTTGCTCAGCGTGTAAGCCTCGCCATACAGCGGGGCAACGCCGCCAGCCTCCTCGGGACACTCCCTGCAGAGAGCGACCTGGGCCAGGTCTTTTACTTGTAAAATTGTTAGTTATTTTGTAATTTTAGCTTAAGTATGTATTTTAATGTTATTTTAGTATTTATGAGCAATAAAATAAACAGTATCGAAATATCAAATGTTTTCACACCCTTATTAACTTTAGCCAGTGGCTATTCCGGATTCTGCCCAATTGGCTATTCAATCGGTCTAATTACCTCTATAAATAGAGGCAGACCCGTCAATTACAGATGTTGGGTTCCAAACTTACCGCTTATAAAGTTACGGAACCCTATTTAGTGATTAATTGCCTAAAATCCGGAATTAGGAAATGTTTTGTACTGGAAAGTTTTCCTGTAGGCATAATTGAATTTAGGTCTATTCCTGTCTGTGGTTAGCTAATTGCGAAGTTCGGTATTTTTAACACCGTTCAGAATTTTGAATAAATAACCATGGACAACAAAATAAATTATTATCTTCCATACAACATTTTTGCTTTTAAAAATAGGTATTTTACGAGTAGAATGCGTGGCGCCTACCACACATTTTTCTACGAGGGGAAACGCTCATGCTTACCTCTTCGCCGCAAGGGGGAGACGAAGAGGTTATGTCGGTCTTTTACCGGCCAACAACCCCCCGGTGCTCTATGCACCGCCTGACGGCGAAACCGCGGGATGCGCATAACTTCCGCGACTTCGCCAGCGGGTGTCCGCATTGCGGACTCAATTCTGGGGACTCGCGTCCCCATTCGGCTTGTGGTGGTGTGCCGGAACACGGGCACGTCAGACCAACTCGAGGATCTGTTATCAGACAATGGACTCCCCATGTCCATTGCCCGGAGGCCTTCATTAAGGGGGGAGGTGGCGAGCGTCGGTGGCACAGTGGCTAGGGCACCGGACTCCCATGCAAGAGGTCCGGGTTCGAAACCGTGCAGTGCCATGTACCAATGAGTATTTCGTATTTTTCAAAGACTTACGTACACTTACCGACTGCTCTAACGGTGAAGGAAAACATCGTGAGGAAACCTGCACACTGAGACGACTAGTGTGTAAAATGGGGTAGGCATAAAATATCCTCAAGGGTCGAAATGCCGCTGGGGTTATTCCCGGCCCCCTATCATAAGATAAGATAAGATCAATACCAACAAAAATGTATTTAGGTAAAATCAGTGAGTTGATAAATTTGAACTTGAAAATGTTTTTTTACTACTTTCCCACAGGAAACAGTGCATTTCAATTTAACTAATGCCATCACGATTAAGGGGCCCAATCTCCCCTCGAATGCTTCAGACATTTTTCTCTACGACGATAAAATCTGGAAAGGAAAAAAAAAGAACTCTTAACACCACTGGAAACGTTCATTTAACAAAAGAAACAGAATTAATTACCCTTATAAAACAAAACTGTTTGCAAGAGAAGAAAAAAGTCGAAACAGATGTTCCACTTCATGAGTGTTCGCAATTTTCAGCGTTTCATACTTTTCAGCGGGGAAATATTTTTTGGGCGTAAAAAGCGTCCGATGGGCGGTAAAAGTTTTAATTGCTGTTCAAATTAATGCCCAGCATTGGAGTAACAAGGGAGGATACGCGGGGTGGAATCGTGTACGTCGCCGCATTCGAAGAGGACGTTTATTTACAGTCCAGGCGTTTTAATGTGAGCTTGATGGATATTTAATGGAAAAAAAAATGATTTTTGTTTTGTTTTATACTTACACACGACACGGACACGGCACAATGCTAGGACCTCTGACTTCAGCCCTGTAGTCTCGGGCGAAGAATAGAGCCACGGTAACTCCTGCCTGTCGTAAAAGGCGACTAAAAGGAGGGATCAGGGTCGCGGGCGGTCAAAGTGGGGGCTTTGACCGTTCATTGGCGGGCGACCCTGGGGAAGGCAGCAACGTGCTATGGCCGCACGCTGCTGTAACGGGAGGAACCGGGAGGTGGAATGTACACCTCCCAGGAGGAGCCCAAGGCAAATGCTAGGAGGGCACCGGTGCGTTCCACTGGAGATCCCGGAGCCCTCCGATTAGCACGAGGCCGGCCATCGAGGGGGTTTTAGTGAGTGGAAATCTCACATAACCCAGTGTCTCCCCCAGGAGGCTGGGTATCTTTCAAAGATTTCCCCCCCGTTACATTGGAATTGTATAATTGTATATTGGAATTGTATAATTGTTGGAGTTTGTTGAGGAAATAAATGTATTTGAATCTGAAAACTCCGTCCATATCTTGTATTGAGATGGATGAAGCATTATCAGTTTTTCAAAAATTGTATGTTAATTGTATTGCTCGCTACTCTTCCTAAAACATAATTCGATAGCTATAATTTCTGTTTAGAACCTTGTACTTAGATTACACTTAAATTATAACTTTCTGGCTACTAAACTAGTTTTTAAAAGACGGGTTAATTTTTTTTTATTTACTTCTAAACCCGCATTAACGGGTTAATGATGTCCTCAAGTAAGCTATCCACGCACCTACTTTCTAATCTTTACTTTATTATTTTTATTTTTCAATAGGTATTTTTTAATCATTACATTCAAAAGTATATTTGCTTTCGCAACACAATTTTGTACAACAATCAATTTTCCGCTTCCTAACCATGCTGTGTATACACGTTAAGGGTTACGACCTAGCTCATAACTTTATATTGATTTTTCTGTAATTTCTCTGGTTGTAATCTATTGTGTTTACCTAATAAATAAATAAAATTAAACTAACTAACATTGTAAGATACAGGCGACTAGAGACAAGCAAACAATTAGCTAGAGCCTTTTTTATATAACCGTACAAGTAGGCAAAACTTCAAAATAAAGATAATATTTATTTATAATAATCTGTATTTCCCGAAACCTACAACCTTGGGATCTTCAAGGTCCCAAGTGAATAGGCATTGACCCGCATGCTCCATCGTCGACCTCATCGTCGCTTACCATCAGGCGAGATCGAGGTCAAATGCGGGTTTAGTAGTACATAAAAAAAAAATAGGGTCAAATCGTAGGCGGTTGCGCCCCGAACAAACCAACATGTGTTTTCGCTTCTAACAGATTTTGTACGCGATGTAGCTATGGAGTTGACGTTTTATTTATAACCGAGCTCACAGCGACCGAGGTTTCCAGATTACGGTAATAATTTTAGAGAGTCGTTCCAGCTATATTTATTTAGAAATTCTTTAGAAACTCGGGAAAAACGCATCACTCTTACTAAAGAGACGAATGTTGGTACAAAATAACTGTCTAACTAACTGAATTGTTCTCTTTATTTGGTCACTGAGTGCCATCGCTGTGCCAGGCCTGCGCATTAAACGTTACCACGTCGAACCAGGAATGTACGTTGACATCGCGGTTCGTCCACCTAGTAATTACTGTTGTGCTAACTAGTTCGTTAGGACTAACTCATCTCTGTTTCAAAATATAGCCCAAGTTCATGATAGAACTCTACGTAACAGAGATAAACTATGCATAGTAGCATCAGGAACTGCTCTATTACACAAAAATCTGGTATGTCTAGCGCCTAAAATATACAACAAGTTACCTGAAAATATCATAATGCTTGACTTGAACAGGTTCAGGAATGAGTTGTTCACGTTTTTTGTGAATAAAACTTTTTTTTTAATAGCCTATAGACTGTCCCACTGCTGGGCAAAGGCCTCCCCTCCTCCTTTCCATTTTTCCCTATCCTCGGCGTCCATAATAAAACTTATTATACTTTAAATGAATTTTTGGCAGATAAATTGTAATGACATACTTAGAATTAACAATATCTGTTATATATTTCTAGACACTATTATATACTTTTAAGATTGCATTAAATAAATACTTGTTTTGATATTAATTTTACTAAATAGATACTTATTATATAATGTAGATACTTATTAAAAATTTATATAAATTGCACGCCTAGTACAAGGCAAAATGTATTGGTACCTAACTAACAACAACACCTGTAAATACACCTACATTTTTGCAAATAAATATATTCTATATTCTGTACTGAATAATTATGAATATACGTTTTGGCAGCGGATTCTGAACAGTTTTATCACGATCGACTTTTCGATGTATATCTGACAAAGCATATCAAAAATGCCATAAAGAAAAATATAAAATATTAGAAACTCTTTGCGGAACATCCTCCGAAAGCCAAAAAAAAATGAACATTAAAGGCTTGTGGCTCCAAGGGCCCCATTACTTACTACGGCACTGCTTAAGCTGGAGATTGTAAAAACAATAGACTAACAATAATATAAGAAAAATTTGTACACCTCAGCTACTGTTTCAAACGGCACGACGACGGTTGGTGGGAACCAACGAAGAAACGGTATAAGTTTTGTTGATTTATGTTCATCATCATCATCAGCAGCCCACTCTAGTCCACTGCTGGACATAGGCCTCTCCCAGGGCGTGCCATTGAGCCCGATCTTCGGCTCTTCTCATCCAGTCGTTGCCAGCCACCTTGCGCAGATCGTCGCTCCATCTAGCAGGGTAGCGTCCCACACTACGCGGTCTCCACTCCAGAACTCGTCTCCCCCAGCGGTTGTCGGTTCTGCGACAGACGTGACCGGCCCACTGCCACTTTAGCTTGCTAATCTTATGAGCTATGTCGATAACTTTTGTTCTATGCCGGATCTCCTCATTTCGGATTCGATCCAGCAGAGATACTCCGAGCATAGCACGCTGAGCGACTTTCAATTTGTGAACCAGTCGCACCGTCAGTGTCCACATTTCGGCTCCGTAGGTCATTAAATTCAGATTTATGTATTTTATTATTTATATATTTTTCTTTATGACATTTTTGATATGCTTTGTCAGATATACATCGATAAGACGATTATGATAAAACTGTTGAGAATACGCTGCGAAAACGTATATTCTTAATTATTTAATAGTTAGCACAAATGTCCCCCACCCGATAGTACTTCACACACAGCACCTACATAACGCCCGCGCCGGCGCGGGCGGCGACCCGCTTCTGGCGCTTGCACGCGCTATCGGCGTATTCCAGGCCGCTTCTCCCCGACCCCTCCCTCCCCAGCGACTTCCTAAGCCGAGGTCCGTACCCACCTGGGTGCCCTTAGGCAGTCGCTTCTTATAGTAGTTTTTAAGTCCTGCTCTAGGCTGGAGCGCATTTAGCGCTCGCCCCAAAAACCCCGGTGAAGCTGTAAAGGTCATTAGGACCAACAGCAATTATAATTACATTAATAATAATTACATTACATTATTATTATTACATTGGAATATCAATAATTGGAAAAACAAATAAATAAAACAGAACATAAGAAACAAACAAAAAAATAAATATCAAATCGTTATACACATTAAAATTAATATATACTTTATTAAAAAATTAATAGGTACAACAATTGAGGCTAATGAAATGAAAGTAATTTTTGGAACTATTTACTTCAATAAAACAATATCATACATTAAGAAGTAATTAAGTCAAGTAGGCAAATACAAATAAAAACAAATTCCAAACAAGGACAACGAAAAATGTATATCGGGTGAAAATAAAGGTAAAAAAATCGTTAAAAAACCTTTAATTTCAAGAATGAAATTGAAATCGTTTATTTATCACTGTAAACACCAGAATATAGAACACAATACAGAAGTATACAAAGATTAATACATGCAGCACAAACATCCGGTGTGGTACAGTGCCAGAAAGAGAACAGTCCTTCTTACCGATGAGGGTCGCTCATTCAATGGAATTAACCACATAGAACATTTCCTTGGCTGAATTTAATTCGGTGGTTTGCCATTGCGTTCCCCATTTCACGCACTGGTTATCTCAGTGTGCAGGTCAGTATCACCGTTAGAGAAGTCGGTAATAGTACGTAAGATTACGAAACTGAAAACTAATTTGTTGGACCAGGTCCTGTCGTATAAGAGTACGGAGTCCTAGCCTCTACGCCACCGACCATCTCTGACAATCCAGCAATAGAACCAGTTTCATGGTCGCAAGTAAATACCAGCAAAACCAGAGACTTCGCTGACCTTTAGAAGTTCTGAAAAACTGCGATAATCATAATTTCAACACCAGAAACAAAAAGAAACTTGCAGTCCCACGCTTTAGACTTAGTAAAGTAAACACATTATTTATGGGTCACTATGCACGATTTTATAATATTATACTGATACAGATACCTGATACTGTAATAAATATGACAGAGAGACTACTTAAATGATAAAGAGGCTTGGTCCTAAATTCAGCTCCAGCTCTGCACATTGTGTACATATATGATTGTATTCATAATTATTGTAAGATATATTTATTTCAAAATATGTGCTGCTGAAAGTTTCTTGCGCCGCTTCTTTCCTTTCAGCTACAGCACCTTACGAAGCGGTGGTAGAGTAAAACATGACGTTGTAAAAATGTTCTGTAAGGTACAATAAAAACTTTTTGATTTGATTTGATGATCTGGCTCTTCTAAATCCTGTCTATTGTTGAAAATTCGTGCGCCTCTTAGTAAAGCGTGGAAAAGCGGTGATCTGCGTGACACTTATCTTTAAAATGAGCCCTTGAGTGTCAAATTAAATTAATTAATTTAATTTAATTCTTAGCCTTTGCTCAAAGTGCACGATTCTCAATAAAAATTGCAACTTCCGTCGAGACTAGTCGGAACATGACATCTATGAAATAGAGTCCTCTTACGCTAAGGGTAGGACTACATCGTCCTGTTACAACGACGGTTCGGTTCCCTCCATCAAATCACGAAACGCTGATTTCAAGCGAGGGGAGGGCGGAACGCATGTCATTGTCAGGTTGCAGCGAACCGAACTGGGGCTGGAAACGGACGCATGTAGTCTAGCACTTTCTTTGCATTGCTCTGTCTCTCTGTCTTTATTCTGCAGACCTATCTGCGGAGAACTCTATCTACAGGTATCTCATTTTTTGAAGGTTTACTTGCATTTACCGACTGCTTTAACATCGTGAGGAAACCTGCATATCTGAAGAACAAGGCATATGAAATACATCATTAGGCACCATAAGGGAAGAAATTAGGCCGTTCACGTTGACAAAGAAAACAAAAACAAACCACCTCCCTTAAGGGACGTTTTTGCCCTGCCTCCTTTTATTAAGGCCGTTGCCCTGTATATTAAGAAAGAAGTCGGAAAAAGTGGTCCTTTGTTCAGGCGCGAAGCGGGGCACTGTTCAAAAATTAATTTAAAAGTTAATTCTGGAAGTTAATATTAATAACGTTATGTTTGTTCGCAGTTTGTATAAACAAGAAGGCGTAATGGGGCGTGGACGTGTGGCCTTAAGGGGGAGGTTGACACTGAAATAAGGATGGCAAATTATTTGAGTCTGAAAAAAATACCATATAAAAACCAATAACATTTAAATACTGATACAAAATACAGGTAGGAAGAACTGCATCACAGTTTTGTACCAACTGCAACAAAATAGAAGACCTCACCTCCTAATGGAGAGTGACCTGGTGAAAATTGAGAGAGAGAAATTTAGCCTCAATAGGCATAATTAGAAAATTAATAAATTAATAGGGATTTAAAAACTTATAGGAATGGCAGTGGTGGATCCAGGGGGAGGGGGGGGGGGGGGGGGGGGGGGGGGGTGGCCATGCTCAGGTATCTTATAAAGGACCCCCCCCCCCCCCCCCCCCCCCCCCCCCCGTAAAAATAAGGTTAGGTTAGTAGAGGTATCTATATATCCCATTTCTGACTCAGAAACACAAATTACGTTAATTTACCAAGCGCAGATAAAAAGTTCAAAGTAATTAAGGATCCATGGGAAGGCCCATTACGTCGAAACGAGCTCGCCTATCAATGTCTTACGGAACCCGAACTGATAGTCAAGTGATTTACTAAGTTAATCTCATTGGACGAGTCCTGCATCGCGGTGATGATATTTACATATTTTCATTTTAGAAAAATCTGTTATTGGTTTGTTTCCCATGTTTGGGTTTTTTCGACTTTTTCGACTCTCCATACAATTTACAACGGTTAGCTGATCGATTTGTATGGGACGGCATTTTTTTCGTGACACATAGGAATAGTGTTCAGTTAGACGGTTTTTGAGTCGCTGCTAATCTTGAGGACTTAGATAGAATTCATGTACCGTTAATTACGCTGCTCAAGAGAGCGGTTTGAAGGGTTCTTACCCTTACACATCCAGCGGTGTACCCAAGAGACAGGCTGCATTGCCCCGTTGGATTGAAATTGAAAACGTTTATTTATCACTGTAAACACCAGAATATAGAACACAATACGGAAGTATACAAAGATTAATACATGCAGAACAAAACATCCGGTGCGGTACAGTGCCAAAAAGGGTACACCAGCTCAGCATAATGCTGAGGCAAGCCACAGCGCTGATTTTCAGCTGGCCCCTCAGTGACTGCACGGACGAAGAAAGCAACAGTGTGTGCGTGTTGTGTTGTATGAATGGGTTTGTTTTTATGAATGAGTGTGTGAGGTACTGAGTGTGTGGGAGGGAGATGGCTAGCTAAGCTAATTCGCTGGGCCAAATAGGAGCCAGCTCTTAGATCTTTTGACGCGTCGACCAGGCGCTTTGCGAGGTCTTGAAGACGCGGACTCCCGGGTCCCAAAGGTTTCTGCAGCAGGGTAGGTAGAGATAATGGAACGCCACGAATCTCTGTCTTGGCACGCCTCTCTTGCTTCGTCCACAGTCATGCTCGCCGTTGGAGTCGTCTACCCCTTAACTGCGGGTATAATGGATATTACATAATTAACGGTTTGCTTACGGGTTACCCTTACGATGATGGATTCATCATGTAATTAAGCTGGTGGTGATAAGGGTTATTTTACACTCGGCTACATACCTCTGAAACTTATCCTGATTTTACTTTTCCTGATTTTGTGTACAATAATGTGTTTCTATCTATCTTATCTTTCACACCAAATAGGTGTTTAATTATGTAACCAATTTTATTTATCAAGCTTTTCGCATGCTAGGTAGGCTACTTATATAAAATAGAAAAAGGATTAGAGCACTGCCTCGGAACGGCCAGGTGGCAGGTTGAAATCCTACTCGCGGAATTTTTTTCATCCTTCGAATTTATTTAATTTTGTAATATCGTCTAGCCACAAAAATCGGACTAGTAGCACCCTCTTCTCTAGAATGATGATGTGAGCACTGACAGCGAGCCGAAGGGTTTGGGCAAATGCACGTATAGTTCCATACATTTGACATTTTAATGCCCGACTTAATGTATGGGAAAATGTTCATATCGCATTCGCCAACTGACAGATGCGGTTTCCATATAAAACTTAAGTATAAATGTAAGGCACTGAGATACATTGAGAGCAGAATTACGAGTGGTTAGTGATAGTTAGTTTTAAATTCAATTATTTATTTATTTTATTTCTTGTTTAGTTGCTTAGATTCTATAGTTATTCTATTTGTGTTTTATTTCTTGTTATTTTAGTACATACTTAACAATGTTCTTAATAATGAACAAGTAAGTAATTTGCACAAGTTTTAGAAATTAAGCTTAGAAATTATATATTATTAATGTACAATACTTGTAGCGGTGAAGCTTTGTGAGCCTCCATACATTTAGGGTCAAATTGAAAGCGCTTCTTTTGGAAAGGAGTTTGTATTCTGTAGAAGAATTATATGTTAGTAGGTATCTGTGTCGGAAATATGACTATTTAGCAGATTATAATTTATTGTATTGTATTTGTTTTGACAATAACTCTTGGATTCAGTTTTTTTTTTAATTATTAAGCTTATAATGTAGCTAAGATTGACACTGATGATTATTATTTTTTATTATTTTATTATTTTTATTTATTGGTAATAAAACACAATGTATGATTGTTTATGAATATCCCATCTGTTCGTACGAAGCGATTTGCTTCTTCGTTCATTATGCGAACGGCTAAGGAATGGAACAGCCTGCCGGCGTCTGTATTTCCCGAAACCTACAACCTTGTGATCTTCAAGGCCAGAGTGAATAGGCATTTACTGGACCCGCATGCTCCATCGTCGACCTCATCGTCGCTTACCATCAGGCGAGATCGAGGTCAAATGCGGGTTTAGTAGTCAATAAAAAAAAGAATAAATGATATGATGATGAGCCTGAAATAAAAACTTCTTTAGCGAGCAATCTACGAGTACATACACGTAGGATGAATTTTAAAATCTTTGCGTCTCCCTATATAGAAGTTTTCGAGATTCCAGAGGTTTTCATTACGAAGTGGCGTGCGTTGCTTGGAATTCTGTCGCCCGGAGTGAAGTTTGAACTCTCCGTCCCCCTCCCACCTCGTATTAAAGCAAAAAAAAACCCTGTAAAAAGTCTGTGATACTCCATCTCTGATACCATTTCAAAAGAATAAAAAAACAAAATAAATGAGGAGATCCGGCATAGAACAAAAGTTATCGACATAGCTCATAAGATTAGCAAGCTGAAGTGGCAGTGGGTCACATCTGTCGCAAAACCTACAACCGCTGGGGGAGACGAGTTCTGGAGTGGAGACCGCGTTTGGGCAAACGTAGTGTGGGACGCCCCCTGCTAGATGGACCGACGATCTGCGCAAGGTGACTGGCAGCGACTGGATGAGAAGAGCCGAAGATCGGGCTCAATGGCGCGCCCTGGGAGAGGCCTATGTCCAGCAGTGGATTAGAGTAGGCTGCTGATGCGTTTAAATTGTATCTAAAATTAAATAAATGCATAAAAAGAGATAAAACATAATTTGCTATAGCGTGGAACTTCGATTAACAAACTACAACACTAAACGTTGGCAGTTTTACGGCACAGGCTACCAGCCTTTTTGACATTAAACGAGGATGGAGCTATAAGAAGAGATGTACAAATTATGAATAAGTATTAGATTTGTTCTGGCAATGCAACCAGCTTATACCTTGGCGGCTAAGTGAAACATTACCCTAGTTCTTAATAAATACTTATACCTTATACCTAATATAATATCATATGCAAAGGAGACCTAAATACACAAACGTGGTTTCAAGAGAAAGGAAGATGGGTAATGGGAAAAATAATAATGATATAGGGAAAATATTACCTAATATGGGGTGTTTGCTTTACTAGGTTCTTCCGCCTTGTTCTTTTATGTTTAGTTTAGGGTTCGGGTATACAGATTATACCCTAACCCTAAACTAAACATAACTGGTCAGAACCAGGAATATCAAAACCCTGTCAAGCGAGCGCGTTTGGAACTCTTATCTGGGCTACTATGGAGTTTGTTATGAAACTAAAGGATTTTCGATGCGCTTCTAATCTTGAAGTACCTTATGTGCCGGTAATTACGCTGGCTCTCTTACCCTTTAAACCGGAACATAGCAATGCAAGCATTGCTGCTTTGCGGCAAAAATAGGTAAAAGGGTGATACGGTACAGAGTCATACCATCTCAAGCTTATTCCGTAGAGAGAATTCAAGAAAAAAAGAAAAAATCAGAATAAAACATCTTGAGTAAGAAAACCAGCTTCAACAAATCACATTCATTCATCAAAAGTGTTTTTATCAAAGAACCCATCATTCCACGTGTCATGAATAAAAAAGTGAGAGAAAAATGGAGAAATACAACTCTTTCAGTTATTATCGGTGTCTCGGAAGATTAATCCCCTTTTTGAGAGAAACAAAGACGGAGCGATACGTGACAGGTGAGGTTGTAGGGATGGAAATATGTCGATAGAAAACTATCGATGAATTGCCAGCCAGACGACTCCGACAGCGAGCATGCGTGAATCGACAAATTACTGTAGAGAATGTCAAGAAAGGCGTGCCGAGACAGAGACTCGTGGTGCTCCATTATCTCTGCCTACCCCGCAAAGCAAAGGGTATTGATTCGATAATGGTAATTTTGTTTCGCATCTGGAACAAATTACAAATTTATTTTGTTTTTGCAAATACGAGAATACGGTGATGTGACAGGCGAAAACGGTATAGAATAATCAATTAAATTCTTAACTCATCTATAATTGAATGTGGTCAGTTTAAAAAAATGATCGTTGGAATATTTGAATAAAGAGAAGTACCTAAGTAAGTCCTAGTAATTAATATTTAAAACTATTCAATCACACTAAAATTTTATTTTTATTACAGACAGCGTGCGTGGTAATTGTGGTAAATCACACGCAGAGTTCAAAGTTCATCAGCTGATAACTCCCATGTGTCAATGACCTGCCTTAAAATAGGCAATTAATTTTTTGGTGATTAGAATTTATCGATTTTTTGTCGTAGATTGAATCCATAAGACCTTATTATCCCCTTAAAATATTTTACACTATTTTTGAAGGACCCTGTATTTACAGTAGATTCTACCTTAAGAGTACGCGTTTTAATAATAAATATAAATCTTTATTTCAGGCTACATACCTACATTGGCATGTAGCCTGAAAGCCTGACTCTAGGTCTTTTCTCTGTGGTTACAGAGAACCCCCGTTCAGCCCCTTTATTCACTTCCTACCGCGATCATCGGTTAATCATTGCCCACCTCTAATACACTTCTAGCGGCCTTTTTGACTAAGCTTTTCTCACGTAGCTTACTTTACGTAGCTTACTGTACATTAGCTTTAAAAAAATAAATTTTACATGTAAGTTTCTTGTATTTATAAATTAACAAATTCTTAAATTATTATTGAGTTAACAATAGTTTTAGAAACGTAAAAGGTTCTATTATTTTATACGCGTTTAAGAAATACTCAACGAATGTTAGCGGCCGTACCCGACACTAGATGTGGGATGAAAATAACTGGTAGCTGCTACTGGAGATCGATGCCACTAAATACAACGTAAGTAAATAGAATCTAAACTGCATCGTTATGACGTGGTTTGTATGCTACTATCCACTAATGTCCAGCAGTGGACAGATACGGGCTGATAGATAGATAGATAGATCCACTAACGATCCAATTTCAGTTAAGTTCCGATCAAGTCAACGATCGATCGAACAGTAACGTATTTGTGCATTCTAATAAAACGTTTAGTTTATACTGAATCGCAGTTGAACGGTAACAAAACGCTTCAACTGTCAAATATAACGATGGAACATAAGTTCCTCCCAAGGCCCGATCGATAGTAAATCGAAAGGTGGCAGTGGTAGAGTTATGCGCCAGCAGAATGCGATTTGGTGTCCAAATAGAATTGGAATGAAAACTAAATTGAAATTAGATAGAAATAGAACTACAAACGTTGTAATTTAGGCGAATTGGGCCCCTGGCTCTGGGTCAGACACCTGGCCAGAAGTCCGCAATGCTTTGCTGTTACCAATGGAATTTCATTATCGATATTTTTAAATTTATCGATATCCACAGCATTCTATCCCTAGCAACATAGCTACATAAATACCAGGGCTCAGTTGCCCTGCCTCATTTGTAACACGTCACCAGCACGTATGTAGATAAGATTTTTTTTCTTTCACGTTTCTCGCGCCACCCGCAAAATTGAATAATTCATAGGTATTTCTGCGCGATTGTAAAATGAAGGTTGTTGGGTTAAAAGATTGCTTGGAGGGCGGGATTTACTTTATTTTCAGCTATTTTTTCAATCTGCCATGTAATCCTACATGTTAGGCTTGGGTTACATACATAGGTACATACATACATTAAGACTCACGCCTGGTAGTCAGAGACTAAAGACTTCCAGTGGGGAGTGCCAATCCCGCAGGCCCTTGCGGGATCTCGGTATAGGCGGGATCCAATTTTTCAATGGTGCGGAATCTCGGTATAACGGGATCCCGCATTTTTCGTTAAAAGTGGTTAAAAGTCAGTAATAAAACAAAGCAGGCTTAAAGATTGAAATGTTAATTAGAACCAGTACAACAAAATTAAAAAGTTACAGAAAATCTACTTTACTAAATTTTAACCACATAGAACGACTCTCTTGGCAGGTTTAATGGGGTGGTTTGTCATTGCCTTCCCCATTTAACATACTGAATATCTCAGTGTGCAGGTTTTATCACGGCTCCTTTAACGATGAAGGAAAACATCGTGTGATACTCATATGTCAGCTGCATATTTAATAAGGCCAGAGAACTTTATTTTTTTATTTTTATTTATTACTAAACCCGCATTTGACCTCGATCTCGCCTGATGGTAAGCGACGATGAGGTCGACGATGGAGCATGCGGGTCCAGTAAATGCCTATTCACTCTGGCCTTGAAGATCCCAAGGTTGTAGGTTTCGGGAAATACGGCTGTGCCATTCCTTAGCCGTTCGCATAATGAACGAAGAAGCAAATTATGGAAGTGTTTTCGGAGAAAATAACATTCCCAACGTGTCGTCAGCCAAGCTACTTCGTATCTTGTTGGCAAGATAACCGGCAGAAGAGAACGCCCGCTCAGCTTCGCTTGTAGACACTACAGACCTTAGGGCATTGTATGTTAACGTTAAATATTTACCCATCGACCCTCCTGATTCATAAAGAGTCATCTCTTTCTTTACGATGCTTTCGATTACAGGATTTTCAATCCCGCAAATCCCGCGGATTCCACACTTCTAATCCCGCAGTGCGCGGGACTGAAAAATCATGCGGGATCTCGGTATACCGAGGTTGGAAGTCCTAGTCCTGACAAACCGTTCTCACTTCTTCCACGCTCATCAATCGTTTATACACGCTCTTTGGTTAGTGATTGACCGTGACCTTTCTACAGGGTGTAATAGAAGCACCCTAATGTGACTGAGCGTAAATATGGGCCAATATCAAGCAAAAGCTAAAACTAAACTTAGACTAAGAAGAAGAAAAAAGAGCGTCGGTGGCACAGTGGCTAGGACGTCGGAGTCCCATGCGGGAGGTCCGGGTTCGAAACCGTGCAGTGCCATGTACCAATGAGTTTTTCGTATATTTCGAAGACTTACATACATTTACCGACTGCTCTAACGGTGAAGGAAAACATTGTGAGGAAACCTGCACACTGAGATGATCAGCGTGTAAAATGGGGTAGGAACAAAAGATCCTCAAGTGCCGCTGGGTAATTCCCGGCCCCCTATCATAAGATTATAAGATAAGAAGAAAAAAACTAACGAAAAACTAAACGAATTACTGTATAAAAAAACTAAACTAAAAAGGTTGGCTGGAAGAGATCCCCATGGGATAATCCCGCCTTTGTACATATTGTAATGTTTTTTTTTTTTAAATTTTATATGTATGTGTACACTAAAGTGACTACTAACAAACAAACTAAAGATAAAAAAATTGGGCTAAGTCCCCCACATCCGGCAGTGTACCCAAAAGACTGGCTGCGTTGCCCCGTTGGATAGCTAAGCTGATCCGCTGGGCCAAATAGGAGCCAGATCTTGGTTCTTTTGACGCGTCGACCAGGCGCATTGCGAGGCCCTTGAAGACGCGGTGCGCTCCCGGGCCCCAGGGTCCCAATGTTTCAACCCCAATGTTAATGTACTTTCAAACACATGTATATTGTTATGAAAATAAATGAACTTGAATCGCGGACTGTTACCGATCACGACAAAGCAAAAGTGAGTGGTAGGAAAAACCGGAGTCGTCCTAGACTGACCTTGAAAGATCAGATTGATAACTCTATCAGCACTCGCTCTTAGATTTTAATATACAGAGCAAACGACTCCAACGGCGAGCATGCGTGTTTCATTTCATTTCATTTATTCAACTTACAGCACACTTAGACAATTGAAACGTGACGTGAAACGACGAATTACTGTATAGAGCATGTTCTATAGTCATTGCTGTAGAGGAAGCAAGAGAGGCGTGCCAAAACAGAGATCCGTGGCGCTACACACTAATATCCTCATTCATACAAACAAACACATTCATACATCACAACACGCACACACTGTTGCTTTCTTCGTCCGTGCAGTCACTGAGGGGCCAGCTGATCAGCGCTGTGGCTTACCTCAGCATTATGCTGAGCTGGTGTACCCTTTTTGGCACTGTACCGCACCGGATGTTTTGTGCTGCATGTATTAAACTTTGTATACTTCTGTAATCTGTATTCTGGTGTTTACAGCGCTAAATAAACGATTTCAATTTCAATTTTCTCCATTCTCTCTGCCTACCCCGCAAGGGATAGCGTGAAGTTATGTCTGTATGGTTAATACTTGCGGTTGTCGGTACTTGGTGAAACTTGTAGTACATGATTAGACTCAAATAATATACTGTTTCACAGGTTTTTACTGTATTTTATTAATTACGACCGGTTTCGTTTACACATCTAATACAACTTGCATAATAATATTTAAAATTTATTAGGGATTATGATTATTATGGAATATAAAGTTATATGTCTGAATTATTTATTCCAAAGTCAAAGATGACGAAAACACATTAATAATGCGCTTGGTAAATAGAGATGCAGTTGTTTTAAATTTTGATCGAAACTGGATCGTGATTGAGAGCATCGGTGTCGTCGTGGCTAGGACGTTGGACTCCCATGCGGAAGGTCCGAGTTAGAAACCAGGCAATGCCATGTATCAAAGAGTTTTTCGGTTTTTTCGAAAGACTTACGTACATTTACCGACTGCTCTGACGGTGAAGGAAAACATCGTGAGGCAATTGCACACTGAGATAACTAGTGTGTGAAATGGGGAGGGCAATGGCAAACCACCAAATTAATACTTCAACGAGCGTCGTTCTATGTGATTAATATCTTAGAATAATCACGACCCTCAGCAATGAGGAACACGATTTAGAAGAAGAGGATCGTGATCGACTTATATCCACAACCAGAGGAAGATGTATTTTAAAAACATACCTAAACGCTACAATTAGCGAGCACTTCCCTGTAATTAAATCATCAACGTCATCTCAAATTTTTAACGCCATTCCATTTCATAAGAGCTTCTGAGCCGCTTTAATATTACCCCGCCAGATATACACAAAATAAACCAGTAACAGAAACGAAGCTCCCAAACAGAGATTGACGCAAGTGCGAACACACACAATAGCACGCCACGCGCTGTTGTTTCAGAACTCCTTTCAGAGTAGGAGTTCAGTTAGACACTGGACCGACAAAGAAGTTTCCACCAACAGCGGCAAGTTGTGTTTGTGTGAATGCCTCGCGCTTGAACGCTACCTAGTTGGAATGATCGAGGGTCGTCTGCTTCGACCCGAAGAGGGGAGTGGGTGCAGGCTTTGAATCGACCCCCGTCCAAAGGTACCCATTACACTGGCAGCATTACCACGTTGAATCCAGTGAGACGAGGTACGATCCAGAACGGGAATCACCCGCCCCTTTCTCTTAACCGCCAACCCAGGTCCCTAATAAACGCCCCTGCCTTGCAACCCCACGTACCCGACGTCTCGACGGCGACCGGCACGAAATGAATGAATGAATTAAAATTTATTTGCACACATATACATAACACAATAAAATATTAATAAATAATATAATCATACGTGGGCTCCAAGTTGGCGTACTTGCATTCGTCAGCATTGCGTCAAAGCACGACGCTTTGATCGGGCTGCCGTCTCGACTGCCGATCCGGCTGCCTGCGTGGTACCGTAATACACAATTACAAATTAAATATTAAAATTGAATTGAAATTAAAATTAAAAGATATCAAAAAAAATAAGCGGATTACAGATAAGTCTTTACTGATACTTATCTAGTTTGTGACTATACCGTTAAGAGGAAGCCGGTGTAATTAAACCGGTGGACGACGCAAATAAATCTGTCATTCAACAAGACCGGCGACACTTTTCGATGAATAAATTTTTGTAATGACACTCAGGAGACCATCCATTCGGGATGATTTTAACACAACTCGGTTTTTTCGCGAAGTCATTTTTACAGGTGGAGGAGAACCGTTTACTAATACTTCTATTTCAGTCGGGTAAAAGACCAAGTTTATAAAATAAGTGTTTTCTTTGTAAGCTCAAGTTTTCTCTTTCTGGGACACGACCGACTCTCTGATTTAATTTGAAAAGTCAGTACCTCTCCTCATTTGATCCTTGGTTAAAAACTTTTAAGTAGCGTATCTTATCTTATCTTATGATAGGGGGACGGGAATAACCCAGCGGCACTTCGACCCTTGAGGATCTTTTGTGCCAACCCAATTTTACACACTGGTCATCTCAGTGTGCAGGTTTCCTCACAATGTTTTCCTTCACCGTTAGAGCAGTCAGCACCGTTTTCGAAAAATACGAAAAAGTCATTGGTACATGGCACTGCACGGTTTCGCCACTGTGCCACCGACGCTCTTTTAAGGAGCGTAAGTGCTGGACTGTACGAGGCGCTGACCTCAAGTGGGGGGAGAACGAAACGCTTATGATTGGCTGCAGCGAACCGAAACGGCGCTGGAACCGGCTCATGTAGTCCCAGCCTTATGGCTACATAATTACAGTTTATGTCAGCCCTTTCCAGCGATCAAACTGTTCAGCTGTATCGGGCGCTGCTCAGGGCTGCTGCCCACTGCTGTGTAGCGATTGAGAACTTGGGGAACTATGAGGCTGGCATGGTCCTTTAATGGACCGAAGCCTAAAAACAAACAAATTAAAAAAATATTAAAATGTAAGTGCAGTGGACAACAATCAGGCTATACGCTTTAGTCCAGTGGACAACAATCAGGCTATACGCTTTAGTCCAGTGGACAACAATCAGGCTATACGCTTTAGTCCAGTGGACAACAATCAGGCTATACGCTTTAGTACTTTGTCGCTTTAACTTATTTTTGACACATTCATACGAATACAAATACAAATATACTTTATTGCACACCCGGGACAAAAACAAAACATACAACATAAAGAGAGGTACAATACAATGTGCAGAAGGCGGCCTTATCGCTTTAAGCTATATCTTCCAGGCAACCTTCAGATGATGTAAAAATCATATGATACATAATATACGGATGCAAAAGGCGTATAAAATAGATACTACCCTCAAATAAATAAATAAAAATAACAATAATAATAAAAAAATAAAAATGTAAACCTTTGCAAGCTGCAAAGCCCACTGCTAATATTACGTAAATACTATAATATATACAGAAATATAATACTTAATATATAATCAAAAATAGCGTCTTGGACCCGGTTTGTCCCGTGCGGACGGCAAGAGGCCGGACGGTCTTACATTGATTCCATGGGCGAGAGGGCGCTGTCTCCTCTGGGACGCGACGTGCGTTAGCACTTTCGCGCCCCGCCATCTCGCCAGCACTCGGCAGACTGCAGGTGCAGCTGCCGAGGCGGCGGAGAGAAAACACCTAAAGTACTCCAACCTGGAATCGGTGTACGACTTCGTGCCTTTGGCAGTTGAAACCGCGGGACCATGGGGCTCCGAGGCCAAGGATCTGATTCGCGCAGTAGGGAGACGAATTAAGGAGAGAGGAGGTGATCCGCGAGTTGCCACTTTTTAGTACAGCGCATTTCCCTCGCCATTCAGCGAGGCAACGCCGCGAGTATCCTGGGTACTTTCGGCCAGGGGGCACTTTTCTACCTAGTTATAGTATGACATTGATTTTATTATTTTATTTTTAATATAAGGTATCAAAAATATAATAAATAAATAAATAACACACATCATATGCTAAAATGAAACGAATGTCAAGGAACCATAACAAAACTTATTGCGTCAGGGTTCCACAGTCTACTTATATTGAAATTGAAAATATTTATTTCCAGAAGCACAAAACATGGTCTTCTAATACACACACACGTATAATAAATACACACATAGCTTGATGTGCCTTTCACTGTATAATTCTTACAATTCCATCACCTACCAATCTAATGACTACAGCTTTCCTAAACAAAATTCAGGGCGTTCAGTAATTTGTATTCAAAAAGTTTGCTAATTTCCAAAGTTTGGTTTTATTCAAGAATGTAACAAGCCCGCCCCGAATAGAGTAAGCATTAATAATTTTACTTTGGGCTGAGGGGCAAAGTGTGTGAGATAGTAAATATGATAGATAAGATGAGACAGAAAGTAAGCCAGTAAGTAAATGATTTATTTCACACATAACATACAGAAACTGTTATGAAATACTTCTTTCTCCAGCCGAACGCGGGTAGTCCAGGCCTAGGTTCCATGTTATTTTATGCTGCTACCATTCCATCGGGACGGACGATTGTTAACTTCATGCTAAGCGGTTGCAGGGTCTCGTTGTTTAATTTAATGGAGGCCTGTGTGTGATGCATGATTTTAGACTTTTACTATTAATTTAATATAATAAAAGGCCGACGCACTGATTTTGTGTAAGTATATTTACAGCGTCTTATTTACAGCGTGCTATGGAAAGAGCTATGTTCGGAGTATCTCTCCTGCATCGAATACGAAATGAGGAGATCCGGCATAGAACAAAAGTTATCGACATAGCTCATAAGATTAGCAAGCTGAAGTGGCAGTGGGCCGGTCACGTCTGTCGCAGAACCGACAACCGCTGGGGGAGACGAGTTCTGGAGTGGAGACCGCGTAGTGTGGAACGCTCCCCTGCTAGATGGAGCGACGATCTGCGCAAGGTGGCTGGCAGCGACTGGATGAGAAGAGCCGAAGATCGGGCTCAATAGCGCGCCCTGGGAGAGGCCTATGTCCTGGCTCAGTAAGTACTGGCTCTTCTATAAACACTACAGGAACACACCGACGACGAAACGAAGACATTTGACGACACAAAGTTTTAATTTTCTACGTCTATTAAGACCTGCACAATACCTAGAATCTCAAATATAACAAAAGCGCAAGTAGTTCCGAAGACTGACTTCAGAATATCGCTAAATTACTTCCAGGTGACTCAGAACTAAGTCTTCTTTTCTGTTTTTTTAAATGTTTTTCAGTATTCGATACTGGGTTATAGACTTGTAAGAAGTAAATATAATATATTTATTTAGGTATGTTATAAAGGATATATAGAAACCTAAAAATATGCTCAAAATCATATTACAGGGCTCAACGATAAAAGTTACTTACCCTAAGTTTTTAACTAGTTAACTACGTAAAGGATAAGTGTCCAAAGTCCAGTCCAGAGGACTAGGTTCTAAAGTTTCAAGACCTACAGAAGAAGTTTCACCGACGACTGCGACGCAAAATAGCATTAAAACTCCCGAGTCACTGAACTAATTCCATTCGTCCGTCTACTATCGCAGATCTCGGTTAAAACGGAACTTTGAACCGTTGAAACGGAACTAAAACCGTTTAAACGGTTTAAAGGCGAACATTCGGTGAGAGGGCAAATCAAAGTTTCGCTTCACGTCAGACATTTAGTGCTGATCCTTTGAGATTTCTGTTGTCACCGGGCAGAGATTAAAATGATGATTGTAGAACTGACACTTTACTGATGAGCGCAATTCACCAAAATTACAACGTTTGT
Source organism: Hofmannophila pseudospretella (assembly GCA_947369225.1). NCBI lineage: Eukaryota > Metazoa > Arthropoda > Insecta > Lepidoptera > Oecophoridae > Hofmannophila > Hofmannophila pseudospretella. The sequence continues at coordinate 1,388,347 of OX376333.1, forward strand.
AGTTCTATTTCTATCCAATTTCAATTTAGTTTTCGTTCCAATTCAATTTGGACATCAAATCGCTTTCTGCTGACGCATAATCTTACCACTGCCACCTTTCTATTTATTATCGATCGGGCGAAAATACCTTGGTAGAAGCTTATGTTCGATCGTTATATTTGACAGTTGAAGCGTTTTGTTACCGTTCAACTGCGATTCAGTATAAACTAAACGTTTTAGTATAATGAAAAAATACTTTACTGTTCGATCGATCGTTGACTCGATCGGAACTTAACTGAAATTGTATCAGTAGTGGATAGTAGCATACGAAACACGTCATAACGATGCAGTTTAGATTCTATTTAGTTACGTTGTATTTAGTGTAATCGATCTCCTGGTGGCATGACTCAGTTCAAACTCAATCTGTGTAGGTCTGTTAATCTACTACCTGACCCTCCATTTACTTTGACCATTGTTTACTCAAAAACTACTAGTTAGATTATAAAAATACTTTCACTGGTAGATAGATTACAGTTTACACTATTTACCAGTAAAGTTTTTTGATAATTGAACTAGTAGTTTTTGAGTAAACGATGGTCTAAATTAAAGAATTGTTAGGTACGAGGATAACAGACTGTACCACATGCTCTGTAGTTTTAGGCGAAGAATATAGAGTTCGGTAGCCTCTGACTGTCGTACTAGGCGACTTAAAAGGGTTATCAGGGTCATGGGAGGACAAAGTGGGGACTTTGGATCCGCACTACGATTGTTCACGATGCCCTTTACACAGTTGGGGATGGAAATAAAAAGAGAAAGATCATCCGTGAGAAGGTAATATACATACATACACGCTATATCCGTTGCGGGGTAGGCAGAGAGAACTTAGCGCCACGAATCTCTGTCTTGGCACGCTTCTTTCTCTTGCTTCCTCTACAGTCGTCGTTTCAAGCATGCTCTCCGTTGCGGTCGTCTGCTCTGTATATTAAAATCTAAGAGCAATCTGTCAATCTGATCATAGAAGGTGATAAGGTTTAGACAAATCATTTACTGAATCCGTCAGGAATTATCACATCTAAATAGGCATACTCTATTTGCTTATCTTGTATCTACATAACCTATACTCTCTGTAGTTTCAACATTATCATTGTAGTTACTCGTATTTAGTAATCCGGGATCAAGTCCGGTGGCACGATATGCCATGTCTGTCCAATTAGTCAGTGAATCTATCCGTCGGGACACACTGTCCCATTAATCCAGCACCTCTGCCCACATGATTGATTTATTCTCTGACATTTAATTGGTGCAACTGAACTTAATTTGTTTGATTGCAGTTTGATGAGTTTGTTGTTAGTGCAGTGTTAAATTGACAGGGTGATTATGATTTATGACGGATTTGAGGTGTTTGCGATTTGTCGTGAGCTCTGTTATTTTTTTTTATTACTACTAATCCCACATTTGACCTAGATTTAGATCTCGTCTGATGGTAAGCGACGATGAGGTCGACGATGGAGCATGCGGGTCCAGTAAATGCCTATTCACTCGGGTCTTGGAGATCCTAATTTTGAAGTTTTCGGGAAACACAGATTTAGGTAGCAAATTCTATGGATTTTTAACATGACTACGTTTTATAACGTGTGGGCTAAAATTCTATGTTTTTCGAAACTAAATGTGTATGATGTATTACAAACAAGTAACTACTAGTATTGACAAACAATTATTATACTTTCTGATAAAGAGTAAGTAAGTAATACGTTTATTTCACACACAGCAATGACTGACAGTTATAATTATAATAAAATAATTATATAGTCAAAGGTGAACATATTGAAATCATGTCTGACGGTTTGCTGTTGTTGTGAAAAGGGCCTCAACTCAGCTTATTGCTGCAGACAAGAATGACTCCAGCGCTGGTATTCTGTTGGACCATGACCGATGGCTGATCATTACCAAATCCTCAAGGTTCCAAGTGTATGATGTTTGGGTAATTTTTAACGTAAGGTATGTTGGTAAAAAAACTTACCACCATCAAATTTTGTATGACTGTCAGGAAAGGCGGTCGTGAAATAAATCTTTGCCTATCAACCAAATACCAGCCGACTTTTAATTATTAAGTCAGACACTTGTATGATTGTCAGAAAAACGATCGTTCCGAAACGTTCTAACAGATAAATGGTTCAAATCTTGGAAATTATGAAACCATAGCTAAGAAAACGACAAAATTTTCTGATAAACAAAAAAAAATGCGTCGAAATTGGATCATTGGTTGTTGAAATGAGTTGCCACAAACAAACAGACAAACTTAAGCGTTATAAAACCCCACTTTTGGTCGGGAATTAAAAACAGTGCGGGGCAACGGTTTTCCCTGTGCTATCGTCTGGTAATTACTGTCGACAAAAACGTCATCTTCTCTCCCCCCCCCCCCCCCCCCCCCTTCCCCCACACCGTTAAGGTGCACAAAACTATTCGTAGGTAAAACTACTTTAACTTAACTATTTCCCTTGAGACTATTAATGTTTTTTTTTCGACAGACGATTTCTCGGGGGATTATCAGGGCTTATAGAGTAGATGATGTAATTTGTATCTATTATAATAAATAATAAAAATAAAAAGCCTTTATTGACTTCTTCAACTCCCAAATTATACAATAAAAAGAATTTAAATTAATAATAAAAAATTGATAAAAATCTTATAAGTTACATTATTATAAATTTAATTTTAACCATTCACTTAATTAATAACGTCGGAAGTCCCCGGTTTTCGGGTGTAGGCCTCCTCCAAGCGTGCCCACTCGTCTCTGTCCTGCGCCCTCTGCGACCAGCGCGCGCCCGCCGCCGCCGCCGCGATGTCGTCCGCCCAGCGCTTGAGCGGCGCCCGCGCCGTATCAATTATAGTATTATTTTATTCATCAAAGAAAGAAATAATTTATTACCAATAGCACACACATACAAACAATTAGGTACAGAAGATAAAAATAATATTAAACAAATATATTACAAAAATAAACAAGCAAAAGTAATTAAGTTTGATGAAGGTGGTGTGCAGCACCGGACAAAGGGAACTGCCTCAGCAAAAGATTATTTTTTATTTATCAAAAGCAAACGATGTGCTACTGATTGTTTTTTGCTCCGCTTCTTTGGTTTCAGCAATACCATCTCACGAAGCGGTGGTAGAGTAGAAAATGACTTTGTAAAAATGTACTTTGAGGTTTACTTAGTTACAATAATAACTCTAAATTAAAAATTCAAGAAATCCCAACTTACCATTGTGGAGACCCATTACTTTCCCCTTACTTTTCGTTTTACTAATTCGCTGTATATTGGTAATTACTTACTTATTCGAAAATGCGATTTTCTAGCTAGAGATTCGTTCTTGTGGTTATTTCTATAGAATTATCATGATCCTCAGTAAAAGACTCTTATCCGGAAAGGATACATGAATCGAAATCAAACTATTTTGTGGTTGCAAGTCAGATTCCGTCCCGTTTCAGTATCGGTCCTAGTTCCGGAAAAGTATTTTTTTTGTATATTAATTAAGGAGAGCAGACGAGCCAACGGGCCACCTGATGGTAAGTGGTCACCGTCGCCCATAGACATCTCACCTCACTGTATTAATATTAGAGGGTTTTTGATGCGCTGCTAACCTTGAGGACTAAGATGGAATGCCTCATGTGTCGGAAATTACGCTGGCTCTCTTACCCTTCAAACCGAAACACAGAAAAGCAAGCATCTCTGCTTCACGGCAGAAGTAGATAAGAGGGTGATACCACCCCAGACGATCCTTCACATTAGGATCTACCACTACTAGCTACTACCAGCTAATTAAATAAATTACAAATAAATAAGATATGTATGAACGCGCTATGTGAGCACATGAAATGACGTAATGTCAGTTGTATGAAAGGGAAAAGGGAAGATCTTCCACCAGGCGGGGTGTTGTGCCTGGTGACCAGATGTCCTGGTCCAACTATGGATGTTTGGAACTCGTAATCGAAAATTTCGATAGCGCATTCTACACCGATGTGAGTAGGTACTAATCGTTGTGGTGGACATTTCGCGACTTGGACGTAATTTGGAGTCTTGACATTTTACGACTGACATTTCCCGACGTATCGAAAAATACAAAAAACTTTATTTACTTTTATAATTATTATTAATATTTTGTAGTGGTAGATCCCAATGTTAAGGATCGCCTGGGGTGGTACCACCCTCTTATCTATTTCTGCCGTGAAGCAGAGATGTTTGCATTTCTGTGTTTCGGTTTGAAGGGTAAGAGAGCCAGCGTAATTTCCGGCACATGAGGAAATCCATCTTAGTCCTCAAGGTTAGCAACGCATCAAAAACCCTCTAATAATAATACAATGAGGTGAGATGTCTATGGGCGACGGTGATCACTTACCATCGGGTGACCCGTTTGCTCGTCTGCTCACCTTATTTAATAAAAAAATATTAAAATAATAAGTTTTACAAATTAACGAATTACACACAGACTCCGCACTAGGATAATCCTGTATCACGGCACTAGAATCTTATCTTATCTTATGATAGGAGGCCAGGAATAACCCTGCGGCACTTCGACACTTGAGGATCATTTGTGCCTACCCCATTTACACACTGGTCATCTCAGTGTGCAGGTTTCCTCACGATGTTATCCTTCACCGTTAGAGCAGTCGGTAAATGTAAAAATACGAAAAACTCATTGGTACGTGGCACTGCACAGTTTCGGACCCAGACCTCCCGCATAGGAGTCCGTTGTCCTAGCTACTAGGCCACCGATGCTAAACCACGAATGAATGAATTATTTATTCGCCAGAAATATGGTATATTGGATGACAAATCTTAAATATTGGGTATCACATATTTGGCCAGCTTTGGCTTGCAAATATTTCTCATTTTCATTAAATTCAAGTAAGTATTTGTAATACAATCATTACATAACACATAAATTAGCATTAATTTCATGTCACATAGAATAAATTAATAATTTAATAATCACGGCACTAATTAATTCAGGATGGTTAATTCAGGATTATCCAATCCTGAATTAACCAATCAATCATTTATTTGTCAGAATACATTTTCATAAAAGTCTTAAAATTATGCATATGTCACAGTATTGAGCCTATTCAGAAGGAGTACAAAATATTAATGTTTAAAATACTTACTAATACTTATTATTCTAGTGCGAAATGATCAACTTTCGATCGACTATGCATGCACTGAAAGATAAGAGCCGGTGTGTTGAAAGTAATTTATTTTGAAACTATTTCTGTAGTGAAAGTTCAGTCTCCACTCCACACATTTCTGAAAGCTACGAGCTCGACTGACGAAGTAGTTAGCGCCGTGATCATTCTGCAGAGCCAGCTTCCTTTGTCTTCGTTTCGCTTCCTCATTTGTGTTGTGTCGTTCCGTCCCTTTCCGTTGGCAACGAGTTTTATAAATACACGACGTCGCCAGTAAAGCTCGGACTTCACGAATCCGGTTTCAGCCACAGTTCGGTTCGCTGCAAACAATCACGAAGCGCTGACTTCAAGTGGGGGGAGGGCGGAACGCATGTGTTTGGTTGCAGAGAATCGAACCGGGACTGGAACCGGACCCGTGTAGTCCGCGCCTTATGATATGGGTCTGTGTAGCTGGGGACTAAAGCGCGGACATTACAAATCCGGTTCCAGACACGGTTCGGTTCGCTAAACAACCAATCACATGCGCTCCGCGCTCCCCCAATTGAAATCAGCGCTTTGTGATTGGATGCAGCGAACCGAATCAGTAGGGAAGCGGCCTCGTAAAGTCCTAGCCTTATTATTGGAGTAGATATTGTGAACTGAAATACAGGGGGTAAATGAAAACGCAATGGGTAGAAAGCTCCCATGGATGATGGACAATATTGTACCGGACAAAAATCTGATTTCGCAAAAATACTTTTTGGACTTTAGAGGGGTGTTGGAGATCTGATATTTTTTGTAGGCAACTGGATTACGAAACTCCGGTTACGTAGGCGGCCGAAGGGGCAAATTCTTAACTTTGTACAAAAAACTCACGTGAATCATAGTGAAAACAGAAAATGGAATAAGAATAAGAATAGTTTATTTGTGCGGTAAGATTACAGTGGAGTAGGAACTTAAGCATATGTTACATTAAACTTAATAAAATTAGTAAGCAACCAGCAAAGCAGAGAGCAGTATTATTAAGATTAATCTTTTGTTTGCAAAATTAACATTCTAAAAATTTGAAAAGTGCTTTGTTATTAAAAAAATCAAATTGATTCTAACTAAATGGAGGTAAGTTATAATATGTCATGTCTGATGTCCAATTAAATTCAATCTCAAATGTTAAACGATGTTAAAATAAGATTTAGATAATATTAAAAACAAAATTTTACAATAAATAAAAATGTTACTGATGTTAGAAATCGTTTTGGTTCGTGATAAACAGTGAGTTACAAACTTGGACGGGGTTCTTGTTCCCCTTACAAAAATGTAACTATAGGTATTATGGTCACACATGAATAATCCCAATTTCAAATAATTTTTTCGTTAAATTTACTCATGGGTACTTTCACCCCAAAAAGAGAATGGTTACGTAATCATTAACATCTTAGATACACTCTGTAATGACGTAACGATGATCGTTAGAGCAATTATTATTAAATAGAGTTCAAAAGCAATTTTAAATAATTTTTTTACTTCCTTAGTAAGTAAGTTAATAAATTAGGAAAAGTGGTTGAAAATGATTCCTCAATGAGGATTTTAACCTGGGACGTTTTTCTTTGAAATCTTGTTCGCAGAAAATTTTTCAAATACTTTTTCTAATTAATTTAAGTAGGTACGCTAAAATAAAAATCGTTTAAGTAACGCTGTAACGGTATACGGTGTAACAAAGACCCCTTATAGTATTACCCCTTATATAACAATTTTCACTATTGGGCTAACTCTAAAATCGCGAAAAAAACAACTGTTCCATACAAAAGCTCAAAGCTGGTTTTTCATTCAGCGATTTTTCAGAATTATCCCCATAGTGAATTGAATACCCTACTTCCGGAACTATAGGGAGTTTTTGTTACACCCAGTATAGGTACCTATACTGGTGTCTATGTTTTATACTATTTATCAAGTCATGGTTCATCATCAGCCTATTAATGTCCCCACAGTTGGGGCACAGGCCTACCCTTGCACAAGGGGGGTACGGGCCATGATCCACCGAGCGGGCCCAATGCTGATTGGTGGATTTCACACGCCTTCGGAAACTTTTAATTTCCTCAGACATGCAAGTTTCCTCACGATGTTTTCCTTCACCGTTAGAGCAGTCGGTAAACGTACGTAAGTCTTCGAAAAATACGAAAATCTCATTGGTACATGGCACTGCACGGTTTCGAGCCCGGACCTCCCGTATAGGAGGTCCTTTCATTCCAGGTTCACCGTAACATTAAATATCCTCATTTCTCGACCCGCAGTGTCAAAAGGCCTACTTTATGGAATTTCATTTACTGGAACCCCATGGGCCAGGAATTTATGGGGTCGAGTCCTACAATTCCTTACCCATTGAAAACTGATTAAATTTGCGTCTGAACTCTATGGGTCATCTATGGGTTTCTAATTAACCAATTGTTAAATGTTTATTGAGTTTTAACTTAATTAAGACTTATTAACTTAACTTATTTCTACCTATTTATTTTATGTAGTTAGTATTATATATGTTATTGTTGTAAATAAAATTCTCTTATTTAAAGTTTTCCGTAAACCTTGCACACCTACTACCTCTTTCTCGATATCATTTCCTCTGCCCGAAGGTTGCCTGGAAGAGATCGCTCTTAGCGATAAGGCCGCCTAAATTGTGCTTCACTATTTCCTTTTCTATCTCATGTCTGTTGTTTTATATTTGTGCAATAAAGTGTATTTTACTTTACTTAAGACCGATCTTAATGTTGATTTAGTTTTTACTTTTAATTGGTATTTCATTTGTCAAGTCTAAAAGTCACAAGCTTTTAATATAATATCACATATCTTTAATATAGTCTATGATATATATTAAATGGTATACATTACCTATTTTTAGGGTTCCGTACCAAAATGGTAAGAAAAGAAACCCTTATGGTGAGACTTCGGTGTCCGTCCGTCTGTATGTCAGTTGTTTTTCTACTGAAGCTTTCGACTTGAAATTTGGCACAGTTGTAGAACTTGCTGGCCCGCATCTATTCTAGGTAAAGGAAACTTGGAAATAATTTCATTTTGAGTTGTAATCTGAAAGTTGGGCAATTGGAGCAAATGGGGTGTCATAAGAAAGGGCTTCTTTTTATCTTATGATAGGGGCCGGGAATAACCCAGCGGCACTTCGACCCTTCGATCTCAGTGTGCAGGTTTCCTCACGATGTTTTCCTTAACCGTTAGAGCAGTCGCTAAATGTACGTCTTCGAAAAAGTCCGAAAAAGTCATTGGTAAATGGCACTGCACGGTTTTGAACTCGGACCTCCCGCATGGGAGTCCGGTGTCCTAGCCACTGTGCCACCGACGCTCTTATGAAAGGGCTTTGTCTTTGGCTTTAACATTACAAAATTATTTTTATTTTATTTTATATGCTATAGATTTTTTATTTAGGGCCAAAAATAAGCGGGTTGAATGTTCTTAACCCTTAGATAACCCAGGCAACTAACTAACTCGGGAATTGTTCGGGGTTTTCATACAAAAATTTTCGGGGTATGCGTTGGTACAAGACCTTTTTATGATTTAACTCGGGTTAGGCTTTAACTCTCGGGTTTAGAGCGCCTGTCGTCGTCGGTAGCACAGTGGCTAGGACACCGGACTCCCATGCGGGAGGTCCGGGTTCGAAACCGTGCAGTACCATGTACCAATGAGTTTTTCGTATTTTTCGAAGACTTACGTACGTTTACCGGCTGCTCTAACGGTGAAGGAAAACATCGTGTGAAAACCTGCACACTGAGATGACCAGTGTGTAAAATGGGGTAGGCACAAAAGATCCTCAAGGGTCGAAATAAATAAGTGCCGCTGGGTTATTCCCGGGCCCCTATCATAAGATAACTCGCGGGTTACCTATCTCTTATCTTGACTTTCGCGCAAGCGGGTCTTATATAGTTAATACATCTCGCTTTCACACGGAACATAATTCTCGAATAACTTAATAATATTTCAGTGTAATTATTTAGGTGGAGGTACTTAAACAGATATTACTTAAGCCACTTACACACAAGCTATCTACCTCACAGAGCTCGTAAAGTAAACAGAGCATAGTACCACAGGCTATAACATACAGTGGAGCGTCGCTCATATCACAAAATATACAGATACAGAAGGTCCGCTATTGAGCGGGAAAAAAATAATTGTATTGACAAACGCCTGATATTGGGCCACGCACACGCGAGCTTTAGTTACATGTGTTTGAAGTTGGTTCCTCTGTCCACCCCCTCGGTGAATATGGACGTGAGAGTTAAGATTTTATTATTAATAACCGGCCAAGAAATAAATATTTTTCGTTTTGAAATAATAGTTTTTTAATTATTTTACTCAAAAATAATAAATATCTAGACTTCGTTTTATTTTGAATATCTCATATTATTTTCTTGTTAAAATATTTTTTTTAAAATGTCCCAAAAATATTTGTGAAACTTCATTTTATTTTTCCTGTAATATATATATCTGACAAATGTAACGCATTGGAATATTTTCTGTCATGTAGGAAATTATCTATGAGTCAGTTTTTTTGGCTTGCAAACTTCGGCGATTGTATTTTTCGCACATATAGTTATTTCTGGCTATAAGTCTAAAACTTTTTTACATTTACATTTGAGCGGGGCGCGCTAAAAGGCGGCCTTTTTGACTAAACTCTTCTCACGTAGTTTAGCTTTAAAATATATACGATTTAAATAAAATAAGATAAGTTTATAATGGTATATATTCGATGATTCATTTGTAATAAAATTATGTATAACTAATATATTTTAAAAATAAATAAGCAAAAGTTATGTAATATGCACATAAAGCCCTTTTATATGATACCCCACTTGGTACTCCTAAGTACACCCCTGTAAGTATTCCATTCTGAGATCGCCTTTCCCGCCCACCTCCGCAGGGTGACTAACGGAAACGCACACGTTGAGCGCCTGCTAGCAAATTGGATCTCTTTAGACTGTGGTATCACCGTATTAAATACCGCGTAATAGTTTAATCCCGCATGATATAGTGGAGTAACGAACCACGGTTATATGCGTCCTTAAATGTTAGGCGAAAAGGTATAGTGCGTAAAATATTCCGGTTTATAGTAAGGCATTTAGTTATTCAAAGGGTTTATCATCGTACAGTCAGAATTACCTAAAGCTATTCGAGAGCGTCGGTGGCGTCGTGGCTAGGACGTCGGACTCCATGTACCAATGAGTTTATCGGTTTTTTCGAAAGACTTTCGTACATTTACCGACTGCTCTGACGGTGAAGGAAAACATCGTGAGGAAACCTGCACACTGTGATGACCAGTGTGTGATATGGAGAAGGCAATGGCAAACCACCGCAATAAATCTGCTACGAGAGTCGTTCTATGTGATTAATTCCTTAGAATGATCACGACGCTCAGCAATGAGGAATACGACTTAGGAGATACGGGAGCAGAAAAAGGTTTAATTCTTTTCTCTTCTTAGGTTTAACCCAAGACTTTACCTAGAAGCAAAGTACGGTCAGAATATTATCATAAGTTTGAGATTTTTTCAAAAACGACTGGACTATAATGTATGTAAATTCTTTAATAAAATGTACTCTTACCCTTATATGGGTTCCGGGACTAGGCGGCTAACGTGTCAAAACGTACAATAGGGCGTTTGATTAATTGTCATTTTAACAATCTTGAAGTAAAGTAAAAGTAAAATACACTTTATTGCACACATAGAAAACAACAAACAAAAGATAGAAAAGGAAATAGTGAAGCACAATTTAGGCGGCCTTATCGCTAAGAGCGATCTCTTCCAGACAACCTTCAACATACATACATTACTTATTATAATTTGACACTCGTTAATTTTAACAATAAATTGCAATTGTACTTACGTTTTGACACGTTTTTAAAAGAATTTACTTGTCAATGCATAAAACAGCTGCATTCCGAGACTGTTTCAGGTATCTGGCAACGAAATGCTGGAACAACCTGCCCCCTGTGAGGGATTCCAAAACTAAGGGTACATTTTAAAAAAAACTTAAACTTTATCTGCTTGATATACAAAAGTCGTTGCCATAGACAAAGCAAATACAAGTTTCGCTACATCGAACAGTAGTATCCTTCCTTCAGTTACATCTTCATTGCTTGCTTTATTTTTATTTTTTCTCTATTTTATACAATAATACCTACATACATATCTTCCTGTATTCTAATGTATAATTTAAAAATTAAGTACCTTCCTTCGTTTCCTAATATTTTACTTCTGTTTATTAATATTTCCGTTATTTATATGTTCCGGTAGTGTGTCATTAGGGAGTGATCCCTGGCACTCAGGTGATGCCTGACAATCAGCGCCGCAGTGCTAACTCCGCTGCGGCAACAGGCTGAGGCAGTCCCCTTTTTTCCGGTGCTGCACACCACCTTCATCAAACTTAATTACTTTTGTTTATTTATTTGTATAATATATTTGTTTAACATTATTTTCATCTTCTGTACCTAATTGTTTGTATGTGTGTATTGGAAATAAATAATAATTCTTTACATAAATAATAGTCCAGTAGTTTTTGAAAGAATCTCAAACTTATGATAATATTTTGACCGTACTTTGCTTCTTCTTAGTCGGATTACTTATTCTATGGAGTCGTGATCATTCTATGGAAATAATCATATAGAACGACTTTTTTGGCAGTATTGAATGAGGTGGTTTGCTATTGCCAGTGTCCGAGATTCCTCACGATGTTTTTCTTCACCGTTACCGTTATGTGTACGAAAGTCTTTAAAAAAATCGAAAAACTCATTGGTTAATAACATGACATTTTATGGTTTCGAACCCGAACCTGGAGCTCCCATGTCCGGCGTTCTTAGCTATTACGCCACCAGCGCTCGCATACGCTAGACAAATTATATTTTAATAAAACAGGTAACATGAAGGAACGAACATGGGCCCGTCCCTATAAGGAATTCTTTTTTTTCATTCAGGTTTTGATTTAGGTATAAATAACCATGACAAATTCATTAAAAAAAAACTTTTTGTATATATAGACAATCAATGTTTGGTATGGGACGGAACAATTTTACACCTACTTTAAATAACTTTTTATTAATAAATAATTTTTGGCAAGACTTAACTAAGAAAGTACAATAAAATCTTTACAATAAAAACCAATAAAAAATTACCAAGTCCACCCCACTGGCCGATTTCAATAGAAAAGTTTTAGGCCGGGGCCACACAGGCAGGTTTTGCCCGGCCCGGATGCGTCTGGGCTCAAAACGCGCCGATTTGGAGCCCGCGCACCGGTTTATCGCCACAGACATGCCGGTCGGTCGGGTTCTCCTCAGTCTTACTTCAGCTGTCGCCGCGATCGGTTCTCTTATAGGGGTGGTAGTGGATAATTGTTTTATTTAATTATTTTTTATTTCATGCAGTTTTGAGACTGTTCATCAATTTCTTCAGAAACAAGCACCATTATGATAAAAATTTATTAACCGACTTCAAGAAAAGGATATTCTTGTACCGATTTTGATTATTCTTTCAAAGATTTGATATTCTTAATTTCAGAATCCGAAATGATGATATACTTTAGCTAGTGGTCTACTGTACTTAAGAGATTATGGTTATTATTTTAATACAAAGAGAACTTTTAGAGGTTTCTGAAAAATTATAATGTTTAATCTTACCGCACAAATAAACTTATTCTTATGAAATTAAATAATGGAGGGCCATGAGTTTTTTTTATATAAAACAATATTTATTGTACCTCCTGTCAAGCTATTACATTTAAAAACTTATTCAGTCAAAATAACAAAAGAAATATTAAATTTGCGCCTCCAGGCGACCGGCTCCGGGCGACCGGCCCGGGAAAAACCCGCCAATGTGGACCCAGTCTTAAAAGCTTGAATAGGCCAAACGATTCTCTTCAAGTATTTTTTGTAAGGAAAGGAATGGTTTCTGATGTCTTTGTACTATTTCTATTGAAATTCAGAGGCTTTCAAATCTTTTGAAAGAAAAAACGTCTGAAATCTCAATAATGTAGATATTTCTTAATCCAATAAAAATAAAATAAAGATGCGTAAAAAACTTGCTTTGAATTGTATTAGGTAATATCTGAAAGTTTGTTGTTGAAGGTAGTCTATAAAGCACCGCTCACACCTAAGCGACCAAAGCGTTTGCGAAGCGGGACCGTCAGTGGCGCGGCGGACGCTGCTCATAATATTTATATGTAGCCATGCACACCTACGCGTCGACGACGCGGGAAGGCGGCGTCAGCAAAGCGGGACGGACGCGACCACATGTTCTACGAAACAGATGGGACACTAAAGAGTTTTGATAACCTAACTCCGACATAGGACCTGACGTGATTGACTTTCACGTTGCAGACGTTACCGCATCGCCACCGCTTCTCAGTCGCTTGGTCGCTCAGGTTTGAGCAGTCCTTAGTGGTCACCGTCGTCTACATACATTCAAAAACACATGTCTGTTTCCTGCAGGGGCAGGCAGACTAAAGATCCACCTGCAACGATCCTGACAAACCGTTCTCGCTTCTTCCACACTCATAAAGCACTTCATACACGATCTTTGGTTAGAGGTGTACCGCACCTGAATAGACATCTCACCTCCTTATGATGGTATTAGAGGGTTTTCGATGCGCTGCTAACCGTGAGGACTTGGATGGAGTGCCTCATACCATTTATTGCTTTTCATGTGTAACAATTGGTCTTAAAAATATATATTATATGATCATACATGACACCCTGAGTAGGGCACCGCAATATAAAATAAGAGATTATAATAAATTATAATAGTAATAAATGCTAACGAGATACATTAAATTAAATGTCATTATAAGTTATACATAATTGATTTTATAGTTAAGTATTGGTTTTATCATCGAAAAACTCCTGCAGTGAATAGAAACATTTGTTATGAAGATATAACTTTAATCTTTTATTGAATATATCATGTGCCGGTAACGAAGCCAGCTCCCTTGCCCTTCAAACCGGAACACAGCAATGATGGAAGCATTGCTGCTTTGCAACAGGAATACTTACTCGTAGCTAAAAGGGACACCAGACTGGCCTCCGACTCTGCAAAGTTCCATGAAATTGGAAACTTATTAAGTATGAAACCCGAATGGCAATATTAACTTAGCTAAGTAACCAAGTAGGTTAAGTTATCACAAGTTTCGATATTTCGGAATCGATAGGGTTACCTCAGGATAATTAATTGACACTAGCTTGGCATGGCAACCCTAAATCAAAGTCAAGGCTACGAGTTTTAGGAAAGTCCCTGGAGAAGGTTCTACGGTGTTTATTTTATTGCTCAAAAATTGTTTTCTTGTGATTTCGATAGCTAAAATCGGTGTAGTTTTGTCTAGCAAACGTCAGTAACAGTGACAATGTGTTGAACTCTTAAAATAATTCTCGTTAGTGGTTTGTTGTATAGTTTCACTCTGTGATTCTGCGGTGGGCCATGAGAATTCGCCAGAGACTAGACCGGTTGAAATTTCCGTCAACTCCTAGGAGTGTTAAAATGTGTCTATCACAACATTTTGATGCTGAAAAACTAAAAACTGTTATAAATCGCTTAATGTTTAGGCTGATGGCCTGTGTTGTCAATGCCTTAAAAAAATCAAAGCTACAGATACTTTTGACCTTACGTCACAATTTGGGTTGTTACAAAGGGGATCCAGAGACGGACTAGGCAGTCTTGGCCGCCCTAGGCGTATGCTACCGCCACCTACTCAGCTCCATCCTTTACTGAGCTACGATATAGGAATTTTCTAGCTGTTGCCCGCCCCTTCGTCCTTGTGGAATTTGAAAGCTTCATCCCTCGGGAAATTACTGTTTAATCGGCATGATAAGTAACCTGCGTTCTCCTCCAGACATCTGCAGTTGTATCAAAATCTGTTCAATACTAAACGGTCGTGAAAGTAACAAGCAGACAGACAGACATACTCCCTTTCGCATTTATAATCGCATTTTTGTTTTCAGTTCGCTTCAGTGTAACCATAACTTTATGGTTTTGAACCACAGAATATTATTACTATACTTTACTTAACTTTTCTTTCTTCACACTACACTGTCGATAATCTCTTTAATGTCCAATTAACTTCACAGCTTGCCTGGAAGAGATCGCTTTAAGCGATAAGGCCGCCTTTTTACATATCGTGCTATTATTCCTGTAGTTTTTAATTTTTCTGATTTTGTGTACAATAAAGTGCTTCTATCTATCTATCTTCAGCAAACCGACTGATGTGCTGGCTTTACTGTTTCCTACGTAACGGTATGTGTGACCAGTGTTGGAAATCAGAGTGCTAATATGATTAATTGCCTTGTTTGCTGCAGCTTAAACGTTAAGAAAGTCTATTTTAATATATTATATATTTGTAATTTTCTATGTATTTTATTGTAGCAATAATAAATAATAATTTCATTTTTCATTATTATAATAAGGAATTTTGTCGTGAACAGTAATTTAGACATTATAATAACTCTGAAGGAGTGCCTTATGCGCCGGTAAATACGCTGGCTCTCTTATCCTTAGAACCGTAACACAGCAATGCAAGTATTGCTATTTTACGGTAGAAATTGGTACCTAAAAGATGGATGTAGAGCAGCAGTAAATCATTGAAATGGCTCGAAAAATATACATCTTCTTAGTCGTATTCCTAATTGATGACGGTCGTGATGATTCTATGGAATTAACCATATAGAACGACTCTCTTGGCAGATTTAATGGGGTGGTTTGTCATTGTCTTCCCTATTTAACATACTGAATATCTCAGTGTGCAGGTTTCATCACGGCTCCTTTAACGATGAAGGAAAACATCGTGTTATATGTCAGCTGCATATTTAATAAGGCCAGAGAACTTTTTTATTTTTTTATTGACTACTAAACCCGCATTTGACCTGGATCTCGCCTGATGGTAAGCGACGATGAGGTCGACGATGGAGCATGCGGGTCCAGTAAATGCCTATTCACTCTGGCCTTGAGGATCCCAAGGTTATCCCAAGGTCCAATTTATTTGCATCGGTAGCTTAGAGACTAGAATCGGTCACCGGACTCCCACGCGAGAGTTCCGGGTTCGAAACCATGGAATGTTTGTAAGTACCAATGAGTTTTACGATTTCTGCGAAGACTTACTTACTTACTTTTACCGACTACGACGTGAAATAGGGAAAGCCAATGGCAAACCACCCCATGAAATCTGCCAAGAGAGTCGTTCTAGTGATCACTTCCCCCATCAATGAAGAACACGACCTAATAAGAAGAGGAAGGTCAGTGAAACTCATAATAATATAATAAATATTAAAACAAACCAAGTTAAATTAAAAGGAATCTTTTATTATTTCCCACTGGAATGGAAAATATCCCGAAAACAAAGGGAAGTTGTTTTTACTGACACATTCCTTGCATGAATGGAGCCATTCCGGAAGCGTGAATCCGAGGTGTGAATGAATAACAGTAGAATTATTATGTTTTGCCAAAATAAAAGATAGAACTTTACCCCTTTTAAGAGCCATTTTTCTGTCATGCGGATTTTGCCCGCATGCCGTGTAACAAAAATCCCCTATATATCAGAAACGGGTGTTCAGTATCCTTTGAACAACTTCACTATACAGGCTGTAACAAAAACCCCTATAGTCCCGAATGTTCAGTATCCATATCTGATCAACTTTCACTATGGGACCAACTCTGAAATCGCTAAAAAAAATCAGCTGTTCCATACAAAAACTCAATACACGACGATATGAAACAGCTGATTTTTTTCACGATTTCAGAGTTGGATATTGAATATACAGGATCCTAGGATCAGGACCTATAGGGGGTCTTTGTTACATCCTGTATATTTCACTATATTTCTACTATAGTGAAATATACAAGGTGTAACAAAAACAGCTTGTTAACTCGTAACTTTCATGAGATATAAACAAAGTGACATACATACTGACAGGTGTACGCGTTAAACCCACAAGTTCTACTTATGAGGATCCAATAAATAAGCCCATAAAAAAACCCTTGGGCCTGTCAACTGATACCGGACTATAAATACTGACCATAGACTTAGGAATCCTGTTTCAAAGGGAAGCCTTTTTCATACACACTAATATCCTCATACATAAAAACAAACACATTCATACAACACATCCACGTTCAACAACATCCACGAACATCCAATAGGAACTAAATAGCAGCGATTTGACGTTTTTCGTATACTTTTACCGCTAGTAACGAACCGTTTGATCAACGTTACGCTCATATTAGTTAGCAGAATGCGATTTGTAGTTAAAATTGGCTCGAACGATAACGTTGGAAAAGAACGATGTATGTTGTAAAACAGTGGGTTTGGTCTCTTCATGGTGATTTAGCCATACATTAGTCGGGACATAAAAGCGTCGGTGGCGTCGTGGCTAGGACGTCGGACTCCCATGCGGGAGGTCGAGTTCGAAACCAGGCAAAGCCATGTACCAATGAGTTTTTCGGTTTTTTCGAAAGACTTACGTACCTCACATACACACTAATATCCTTTTTCATAAAAACAAACACACTCATACAACACAACACGCACACACTGTTGCTTTCTTTGTCCGTGCAGTCACTGAGGGGCCAGCTGATCAGCGCTGTGGCTTGCCTCAGCATTATACTGAGCTGGTGTACCCTTTTTGGCACTGTACCACACCGGATGTGTTATGCTGCATGTATTAAACTTTGTATACATCTGTATTGTGTTCTATATTCTGGTGTTTACAGTGCTAAATAAACGTTTTAAATTTCAAGATATTAAAGAGGACACCGTAAATCTGGGTCTTGCTGAACATCTTCGTATTCCTCACTGCTGAGGGTCGTAATCATTCTATGAAATTAATCACATAAAACGACTCTCTTGGTAATGAGGTAGTTTTTCGTCCTCATCTAATGTATATATATGTATATGTATATTTGGCAAAAGGGGGGAAAGTCAGCAAATGCTGACATACTCGGGTACCAAATATGCAGCGCTGTTTTTCATTTCCGTTTTCTGTTTTATTAATAAGTTTAGTTTTTAAAGTCCGGGCAAAGAGACGTAGAGTTGCGGAACTCGACAGAAAGCGCGACGAACTGAAAGCGAAACCACGAGTCAGCTACCACTACAACTACGTAAATTGAGGACCAAGAGCGGATATATAGGGTCTATTTTATTAGCGGCAAATATTTCTAGGGTTGCTTGCTTGCAGGCCGCCCGCAGGCCTTTGACATGGCTTAACGACTGCTGTCGAATAACAACAACCGGGACCGACTGCTTAACGTGCTTTCCGAGGCACGGAGGAGCTCAGATGAAATATGCTACAAGCGGTCACCCATCCTGGTACCGACCGCACCAACGTTGCTTAACCTGCACGATCACTTTCGGACCGTGCTCGCAACTAGGCTACGAGCTCTTTCTAGAATGTCATCTATAGGTTATAACAATAACGATAGGGCAAAAAAAATTTCTTTTACGGTCTTCATTCATACTTCTTATTTCAGTATTAGAATAGCAATAGATAATTCATTTCATTTCATTCATTTGTAGAATTTTCGAACAACAATTTTTTCGTTTTTCTCGAAAATTTGATTAAATTTTTCGAGAAAAACGAAATCGAATCGAAATAGAATATATTGCTATTCTTATACTGAAATAAGAAGTATGAATGAAACTCGTTTCATTCATAACAACATGAATGAGTGTATACCACTAAGGCACAAAATAATGGGGTTTATTTTTCTTTAGTATGGAAAATTTTCATACACGTAACAGGGTTATTTTTTCGTGTAAAGTGGTACAAATGACCAGCACATACTCCCCTCCAAATATTTGCTACAAATAAAAGAGGACCTTATATAAGTCATATAAAAGCTCACGAGCGGAACGTGACAAACCACAGAAGTCGCCAAGGTCGATAGCGGCCAGGACTACATCATGATCATCACCTTCTCTCCGTTTCTAACTCTATAGCAGTCGGAAGTCACTGGCACCATTTAGGCAGCCAACTCACGTGCAGAAGGCGTCCTTTGAAAGCGTTTAGGAAGCACGGACCTTGAATAGCAAACAGAGAATAATGAACGCTTGCCCTAGATTTCTTCTCAACAACTTTATTGAACTTGTCAATGGAAAATGGATAATTAAATTTTAAGAGGCAATTTTAGTGGAAAATTACAATAAAATAGAGGAGAAAATTGATGGAAATGTTGTAAAGACTTCAACAGTCTTGGAGAATATAATTTTGCCCCTATTTTTGGGCTGTTTGTTACAAAGGGGATCGGTTAGTTTTGGTTCTGGATCAAACACTGTATCGGTGTTGATGAAGTCTAACGTTCTGAAGTTTCCTTTCCTAGAATGACTAACCCGCTTAGCTTGCTAACTAACTTTCCTTCCTAGGACATCAGCTTTAATCGCTGTAGATTAGATCCACAACTGTTTTACACACCTATCGGGTGTGTACATTGGCGAATGGCCTTGGAGGAGAGCGCAACAGTCGTGAAGATACCCAAGGCAAGTCTTGAATGTTATCCTGTCCGTGGTTGCCGCCTGCTATAGCTCTGGTTCCCTCAGAAACAGAGATAACTGAAACTTCTAGACGAAAGCTGTACTAAGACAATCCTTCCATCCATCGGTCGGACCGCAGCACATGCTGAGCATGTGTCCTTTTAATGTTGTATTGTTTTTTTTTAATTTCAAATATTTTTAACTTTAATTATGTATGCATAATGCAATGTTAAATAAATATCTTTCTTCTTTCTTTCTTTCTTTCTTTCTTAATATATATAATACTTATGTTTCGGTTTGAATAAGAGAGCCAGCGTAATTACCGGCACACACCTAGGTCATCTATGATGTTTGTCTAAATTTTGATCGGGACTGAATACCCTATAAGTAATTATGGTGTTATCTTATCCTATCTTGTGACAGGGGCCCAGCGGCACTTCAACCCTCGGCGATCTTTTGTACTCACCGCTTTCCTTAATCTCCTTCCTGTTCTTTAAAGATGCTTTGCATCAAGGATGCTATACAGCTTATAGGAAGGATCATATAGTCTTCTGGTTTCGGGTAGACTACGATGAGTAACCTTTTCCTTACTGAGTTATCCCATACCGTAACATAAGTCTTGCTGCTTCGCGGCATAAATAGATAAAAGAATAAAATGGCGACTCTTCTTAAATCACAGTTTATTGTTCCCGGATAAAAAGAGATAATCTCCTCCGTATTTTCTAGTTCACGTATGGGCGGATATGGATGAGTATGATGTTTGTTTGGCCGGATATGTTTCCAGATTTAGGGATGTAACGGATATCCGTCCGTATATCCGCATCCATAACCGCATTCACTAAAATCACCAGTGACGCCGACTTAGAATTTGATTTGATCGCATATTGATAACTTTCGCGGTTTGCCAATTTTAGCATTTTACCTATGGTTACATACATACATAAACTCACGCCTGTTTCCTATAGTTAGTCGCATACTTACTTTTCATTTGTTCGTATTAACCATTCGCTTTATGTCTAATTTAGTGCGTGACATCCCAAAATTATTGATTCAAAAAATTTACAACTGGGAGAGCCAAGCAATCAAGCATTGAAAGTGCGTTCCAAAACCAGTTGAAATTATTCACGTTGACAGCTGTACATGTTCCATTGCTTGTGTCAAATATAAGATTGATAAATTTTCAGCAGTTAACGGGGTAATGGAACGTGGATAGTTGTCAACGTGAATTAATTCAACTGGTTATGGAACGCTTTCTAAAAAGAGAAAAGTTGGATCTCGAACACGTGCTTAGACATGACAAATACCAGGTCCTGATTTAATGATGGGCAAGAAGTTGGAAGAAGAAAGAAGTCATGATTGCGAAACATCCGGGAATAAACGGGAATTCCCAGCGTAGAGGAATTGTTTCGCTTGGCGCGCGATAAGAAACTGTTCGTTGAGCTGACTGCCGACCAGCAGTGATGCAGTAGTTTATTTAGCTATATTTAATTTAATTTTTTGTTAATTTATTTATTAGTCAATAATGCAACATGACAGTAAAAATTCCAATGCGTTACATTTGTCAGATGGAATTAAGAAACATGTCTACTTAAACCGCAAACATACAAATTAATTCAGTACACATCAATGAAATTAAGCAAATAATGTAATCACAGTTATTCATTCTCGGTCACTCACATATTAATTCTCTCACAATATAATAAAATCTCTCGCACACACTGCACCACCCATCCGCATACAGATCACACAGCGGTGATGATGACAGAAGGGCTCGGAGCCGCGCTAGCGCGTCCATTAGAGGCGACTTGCGATATTATATGTTTTACAATATCGTCCGCATCCTCTATTCTCATCCGCAAAATCCCATACCTGCATACAGTACTATAAAAAGATCTCCAATCACTTAACAACTGTTTATTTCCGAACGAGGCCCACATTGATACCCGAATTCCGTTCAGAAATATTATCCGGATGTTTTAATGTTATTGCTCTGAAATTCCGCCACATTTTTTGGACGAAACCATGCTATTTTAATTATGTGTAATGTAAATAGAATTGAATGATAAATTAACATAATTTTGTACTTATAACATTTTTATTTTTTTATTTATTTTGCTTGTTTCTTTTTAGTGATCTTGTATTTTTATATTTTAATTTATATAATGTTAATGTACTATCGAACACAAAAAATAAACTAGAACTTATTAATATCAAGTCGAACGGTTTACGGTAGAAAATTTAATTTTGTAATACCCGTTCGTCATAACATAGCATAGCATAACTCTCACGTCCGTTCGTTATACGACTAATAATTAAAAATGCCTCACTTGGGAACTGTTTTGAAAGCACAGATCATTAATGCACACTAGAAAAAGCGTAGGACCCAAAACACTGCCCTGTGGCACTCCAAACACGATTAATAAGTACTTACTTTTATTGCAGGGCTGTAGGCAGGGTGGGATTTTGGGGGTTCAAACCAAGATGGGCGGGCGCAAGATGCGTACAACATTTTGCGGTTTCTCACAGGTCGGTCGGCGCGACCATGCGACCCTTTGTACCCCATTTTGATTAAAACATTATGGTGTTTTTATTACCTAGGTACTCTCTGAAAACTCAACAACTCCCTTGAAACCCCGCCGACCAGTGATCCTGGCTACGGGCCTGGTTTATTGAACCAATCTAAATATTTTAACTTTTTAAGAATATAAATCAGTAGTTTATGCAACGGCCACGTAATGATAGCGATTTTAACACGAGAACTGTTTATGAAACGTAGCGTAGCTGAGTTTCATAAAAGTACGTCCGAGTGTTATAATCACCATTACGTGCGTTGCATACAATACTTTTTCTAAGACCATGAACTAAATAAAAGAAAATACAAACCATTACGGAGCATTCAACACACGCTATGACTGCTGTTGAATCGACAAAACAGTGCGAGGTCCATGCGATTTCTCGTTTCCATATTTCAGATGGTATTAAACTTTCGCCAATATTTTTTTTTTTTATTTTCATCGATTATTAATTATAATCACTCCTTCAGAGACACAAATTAAAACGGCGCCGTATTACTGTTTGACATGTTATTGGTAACTATGGAAACCGTAGACATGTGTGTTTGATTTATTGTCGATATCGCCCAGGGTGTCGAGTATTTTTAGGGCTATAGTACCAAGTTTTTCTACCAAAATTACTCCACCAAAAGGTTGTCTGGAAGAGATCGCTTTTAGCGATAAGACCGCCTAGATTGTATTAATCGTTTCGTATGCACTGTATCACACTAATTTTGTGCAATAAAGTGTATTCATTGATTCAAGTAGTTGGCCAGAGAAATATAGTGATTTTAATACGAAAGCGTTCTTGTATGCAGTGCCACAAAAAAAAAATAACATAAGCCAATCGAAAACAGTTATTTAATATTTCATTAAAACATTATTTTCACAGTGAACCTCTTTACGAGTATCTTATTTATTGTGGTTTCTTAATTAACACATTACGAAATGGGAGTAGAAAAAGGTATATTTCATTAAATAACTTGCCATTATTACAAAGTTAAATAACAAAGTGAAATAACAAAGTTATTTAAAAATTACCGAGAATTATTTCACACGTGCCACTACCGGAAAAAATTCCTACTCCTAAAACTTAATATTTTTGATACGTTTTCTACGAATCCCTTTGAGAAATTCAAAGCTACCATTGAATACACGATACACATCGCTATTCAGAAAGCTTTCGCGCTCAAAAAGGCGTCTAGAGAAAGAAAATAAAATAAAAATAGACAGAAAAAAGGCAACGACGGTTTCCTATTGTCACGTTAAATCAAACTAACGGGCGTTGTTTGGAACACAAACATAACACGTGGCATGTGGGGTAGAGGGGTTTACACACATGGGGAAGCGTTACCGTAGCTTAAAAGCTGGGGTAACGCTTCCCCATGTGTATAAATAGATGTCCAAACAAAGCACAGACATCTACTCTCGCGTCTCACTAAGTCCATGTGCTCCATCTTCGACCTCATCGTCACTTACCACAAGGTGACGTTCGTTTAGTCCACTTTCGTAACTGTTTTTCGTAACCAATTTCGAAACTGGACATGTTGTGACCATTTTCGGAACCATGAGGTCAAATGTGGATTGAGCCGTAAATAAAATCCAGTCCAGCGATTGTTAAGAGGCGGCTGAAAATAGAATACAGTACGACACAACTTAGAAATTACATCGATGAACCTAATCGAACAACCAATGACAATCGCTCATTATCACGCCATTCGGTTCATCACTCACGCCATTCGTTCAGTGAATTCCCGCCTCATTCGATTGACCAATGACAACAATAAGTTCGGAAGTGATCGGTTTTACGAATTTCGCCGATGCGACTTCTACTCCGTTGGGTCAACCTGTACATGTCATTTCTTTGGTGCCGAAGACCAGGATCTACTTCGAGTCGATGAGTCAGCGGAGTTAATATAAACCCTAACTAAGGCCCTGGGAATCACTCGACAAAAAATACCCTAAGAAGCCTATAATATTCTGAGAAATAGGGATAGAGCTTGTTTATGTAGCAGACGGAATACTGAGAATTTGAACATGAATTTTTAGTCTTAGAAATATGATAAACAAAATTATTGAATTTAGTATACCAGTGAATTTACACTACTTTATCTGAAATAAAATAAAAGTAAATCTACCTACTTAATTTAAAGACATGTTGTGTAAAGTCCATTCGCTTAAATTGTCTTGATTTTTAAAAATGCCGCCCGCGCTCGCTTTTCCCAGAATTTAAACGAATGGACTTTTAAACAAACCTATCCTTGATTAATCAACATTAGACGATCAACCATCATAGTGATCAAGCTAGACGTTTTGAGCGAATGGACTTTAAAAGATTTTGAAATTCACCATAATGCTCGCTACGGAGGTTTTATATAGAAACCGCTTCTGCCAGTTGGGTGGCAAAAAATGGTGTCAGCGTTTGAAGACATCGATGAAGGGTAAGGGTAAAGGCGAATCAAGTACAACAATGCCTTCAGAATGCTATTGAGGCTACCTCGCTTCTGCAGCGCCTCCGGAATGTTTGCGGAGGCGCGCACCGGCGGCTTCCATGCGATCGTGCGCAAGAAGATCGCCTCCTTGCTGCACAGAGCGGAGAGCGGCAACAATGGTATTCTGAAGATGATAGCGGGCAAGTTTGATTGTTGATCGGGTTCGGGAAGGTACCCGATGAACTCTCTGTCCCACACACCACATGCCTGCCTAAAGTATTCTTTGTAAATAATTACTAACATAGTCTTAAGTACCTGCATTGTTACTAACAAAAATTGAACCCTGTTGTTCCAAGGAATAAATTGATTTGATTTGAAAGGGCTCGTGTATTTGTACATACTCTTTGGCTCGCTGTCAGTGCTCACATCATCATTTTAGAGGAGAGGGCGCTATTTTTTATTTTTTTATTTTTATAAATTAGCTACGACAAACAGGCAGACGGGCCACCTGATGGTAAGTAGTCACCGTCGCCTAGAGACACGTGCAATACCAATGGTATTGCTTGTGTGTTGCCGGCCGTGGAGGGAGAGGACTTTTTTAACGTTCTTTCTGAAGCATCCCATGTCATAGCGCTGCGGGAAAACGTCGGGTGGGAGAGAGTTCCACATTTTACAGGTGCGTGGTAGAAACGTTCGTGTAAAACGGGTCGTGGTAGTCACCCAAGGCTTTAGAAAGTGCGGGTGAAAATTGAGCCGCCGACGAGTGGTGCGATTCAAGAAAGTAGAAGATGGCACCAGGTCAAATAGTTCCGAAGAGCACTCCCCATTATATACGCGATAGAAGACGCAGAGAGAGCCGATGTCTCTTCTTAAACTGAGAGGCTCTAAATCGCTCGTGAGCACAGAATCGTCGACAATTCGAGTAGCGCGCCTTTGCACGGAGTCAAGTGGATGAAGCTGGTATTCGGGTGCGCCGGTCCAGAGATGGGAGCAGTACTCCATATGCGTATTAGTTGTTAGTATTAGTTATTATTGATGATAATTTGTGATTGTTTGATTTATTAAGTGAACAAATAATTTGTACGCTTTCGGGCAGAATATGGTGATACTCGTACTGAAACACAATGTAACATCTGCATTACTCATATTTACAAATAAATTATATTTCTATTTCTAGCCCGATTTCTGTTGTGTCCTATCTGCATGCTCCTTTATAAAGGTACAGTTTTATCTAAATCCAGTCCTTAAGGGCTTACGTCAAGGTCGGAGATGTTTGTTTTCGTTTACACAATAAAATATTTTTGGCGCCAAAGTGGGTAAGCCGGGCTTTACGAATTACGGTTAATGGCGAAAATGGGTTACGGGGTACTATGTTAGGACCCTAAAACAACAATGGGAATAGATAGAGCGATTGTCACTTGCAATGGGATACTAAGAATTCGTATGGGGAAAGTATAACAAACAAAAACATTGTATAAAGCCGAAAGGGGTATGTTAATAACTTTTGTTCTAAGTACTTTACAACTAGTAGGTATTTGATTTTTGAAAAAAAAAAAAGATATTTCGTACAACTCGATGAGCTGGTAATTGAAAGTGGTATGATTCTGTCTGTTCTTTAGCCTAGGATGATACCACCCTTTGACTTATTTCTGCCGCAAAGCAGCAATGCTTGCATTGCTGTGTAGAGCAGGAGAGCCAGCGTAGATCCACATGAGGCACTCAGTCCTCAAGGTTAGCAGCGCATCAAAAACCCTCAAATAACATTTTAGTGAGTTGAGAAGTCTATGGGCGACGGTGACCACTCACCATCAGGTGGTCCGTTTGCTCGTCTGCCTCCTTCCCCATACAGCTGATCTGATGAATTATTGTTGTTTTGCGTAATTATTTAGATACCCTCCTTTAGACTTTACCTAAATAATAAAATCCAGCTAAGAACCTGCTCTGTTAAATTCCAAAGCTATAGCAAAAACCGCATTGAAATTGGTTCAGCCGTTTCGGAGCTAGATGGGAACAGACATATGCACACACAAACAAACAAACAAACTTCATCTTAGGTCAAACGCACATACCTTCTCCGTTCCGTCGTGGGTAAATATGGGGTGTTTCTTAGACCAAAACTTACGCTGAGGTATATACATACTTACATAACTTCACGCTATGTCCCTCGCGGGGTAGGCAGAGAGAATAAAACGCCACGAATCTCTGTCTCAGCGCGCTTCTCTTGCTTCCTCAAATTTGTCGTTTCACGTATGCTCGCCGTTGGGGTTATCTTCCTGTATATTAAAATCTAAGAGCACTCCGTCAATCTGATCTTTAAAGATCGGTCTAGGAGAACACTGATGTAGAAATTATTAAATTTTTATTATAGATCGTAACCGGGATTTTGTTATTGGTTTTTTTTAAATCTCAGTTTAGAGGCTTTGGTACACGACAAGGTGACCATGTCAGCCTCGTTAGGGTCACTAAGTAAAGGGAAAGGGAAGCTCAAGTATTATTAGAGTCAGCCCTCACTTTGAGAGCCAACTTGTTATTGTATTCATCATGATTAAGGCTTTTACAGTCGCCAATGACCTTGAGGGGTTGACATTCAACGTCTAGAAATTCCGGAAACAAACTTCGCAAAGTCTTGCAGATATAATCTCCATACATAGAAGCTTCTTTTTCTTCTTGTTCAGTTTGTTTGTCATTTTAGAGGTATATGAGTTGTACCTCTTTACTGGTCTAAGAGTTCAGCACGTGTCTGTACCTACGTCCTAGCCAGGGTATGTCTTCGAGAGGTCATATTCAATGAGACACTGGACTTGTTAACCGATACTTATATTTCCAAACAGTGTACCATACATGACGACGGTAGAGACACGACCAGCCTGACGCGGGCGCAGCCGCGTGACATTTAAAACTGCTGACATAATAATTCACAATGTAGAACACAGTGTGCACTGTGTATGTACACAGTGTCCTTACAGTCATAAATGACAAAATCAAAATACGATGGAACCTTGTCATATCAACAGTGTTTAGTATCGAATGGTACCGTCGTAGGGTGCTACAAGGTTATATCGTATATTGTAGTTGGATATATCACATAATTTATTGAGTCTGATTTTGTACAGTCGCGATCAGAAACTGTTTACCACCTGAAACTTACAGAAAAGACGGAAAGCTTTTTTTAATTCTGTTCGAGGTTCTTTTTCTGAAACAGGTGTTCAACTCCGACCAACTACTGAATTTATTTAAATACCTATTTGGTTTACCTATATTATGAACCTCTGTATTGTAGAGTGTTGATCAAATAAAGAATTTCTACTCTATTCTATTCTTAGACTCTAGACCCCTTTCAGTTCCTAGCATGCGCTCGGATGTGGCTGGCGAATCCGAACTTGCTCTTGAAGACCCGGTCACAGCGATCGCAGTACAGTTGTCCGGCACTGTTGTATGTGTAGTGGTAGGAAGGCTTTGGGCGGGTTTTTCTTATATGGCGTTTGGTATCAAGATCAGCTAGACATGCCTCTTCAAACTAAGCTACACTTTAAAAAAAATCTAAATAAGCTTACACAACCTATTATGTATGTGAATGTGTTTTCACTAGCTATATAGCTAGTGAAACACAATTACGAGCCGTGACGTCGCTATAGAGCTTGACAAAAAAAGCTTCAATTGGCGACTATAGGCCCCTTATCTTATGATAGGGGGTCGGGAATAACCCCAGCGGCACTTCAACCCTTGAGGATCTTTTGTGCCTACCCTATTTTACACACTGGTCATCTCAGTGTGCAGGTTTGCAATGTTCGCAATGTTTTCCTTCACCGTTAGAGCAGTCGGTAAATGTACGTCAGTCTTCGAAAAAAACGGATATCTCATATTTTTTTTAATAAGATGAGACTAAGATGGATTGCCTCATGTGCTGGACATTACGCTGGCTCTCTTACCCTTCAAACCGAAACACAGAAATGTAAGCATCTCTGCTTCACGGCAGAAATAGATAAGAGGGTGGTACCACTCCAGGCGATCCTTCACATTAGGATCTACCACTTCTAAGCACTTCACTGGTACATGGCCCCTTAATGTACGCCCCCAATAATAACAAAATTATTATTTAATAATTTGTGCCTAAGTAAGTTGTCTGAAGTGCAAATTGTTTAAAAGTGCTGACACTCAGGCAATGCCTTCAGTGCCAAAAGCTGCCCACATTTGCGACGACACGTCAGAGCTTTCGAGATGCGACGTCTACGTGACGACACTGTGAAACGGCATAAAATATGACATCTGGCAGACACGTGGGCAAGTTTCAAGAAAGTTTCGAAAGCTCGTGGAATATGATATTAATACCTATGTAGAGTAGGTAAGCACATTGGAAGACTTATCAAGCTTTAATCTGTGGAACCCCTGTCGCAATAAAATTCCTTGATATTCGTATAATAGTGTCAAAAATAAATAAATAAAAACCTTATTGTAAGTAAGTACTTTAGAGTACATTTTTACAACGTCATGTTTTACTCTACCACCGCTTCGTAAGGTGCTGTAGCTGAAAGGAAAGAAGCGGCGCAAGAAACTTTCAGCAGCACATCTTTTGAAATAAATATATCTTACAATAATAATTATGAATACAATCATATACACAATGTGCAAAGCTGGAGCTGAATTTAGCACCAAGCCTCTTTATCATTTAGGTACCTAGTCATTTATTTTATAACAACCCTTTTTACATAAGGTCCGTCTTATATGGGTCTTACATTTTTTCTGTCATTTTTTTTTATGTATAACTAAACCCGCATTTGACCTCGATCTCGCCTATTATATTTATTACAGTATCAGGTATCTTATTATAAAATCGTACACAGTGACCCATAAATGATGTGTTTACTTTACTAAGTGAAATTTGTTAAAGCGACAAACTACTAAAGGTCACTTACCACCAGGTGAGTTCTAACGCGGGTTTAGTCGTAAGTACCTAAATTAAATAAAGATTGACTGAAATTCTAAACTCTTCAGATCAAATCATTGATCCAGGTTTGAAACTATGCAATGTCTTACGTACATATACCTACCGACTTCGTTGGTACATGACCCTCCCTCCCCTAGTTCAGCGTCCTAGCCACCGATATTAGGTACTTAAAAATTTATCAGTAACTTTGTGGAACGACTGTTCAGTAACTTTTTTAAACGAAGTTGAAAGCCTTTTTTCTTCAATACCTTTGTTTGCGCCAAAGCTGGTTGTTTTCCAGACAATGAGTAGTGTATTTATTGTGCTAACTACTAAATAATTATATATACGATTTCACAGCGGATTCAGTTTTTTTTTTATTAATGGCCTTTGGTATTGTGTTTTAAGGCACAATAATTCCGCCATTTCACGTTGTAAGGGAGACACATCGTGAAAGTGACCAGTTGTGAAATTGGTTTATTGAAATTTAGAATTTTGCACATTTTATCAAGATTGTCCGGAAACTCCACCTACAACAAACACAAAACGGAACATAGGTACATATGGACGGACGAAATAATACACGTACTCGATGGCCGCGCAGTTCCCGCGGTTTTCCTCATTTTATGAAAACTTCATTAATTTAAGTGATTTTATGACTATTGTTTGTGTTATTTGTGTTTATGCTATTTGTGTGTGTGCACCCGCTTACTAACATTTAGATCGGGAACTAACCCATACAATTGCTGTGCATGGATTAAACGCGGCAAGAATCGCTTCAGCTTATGGTGATGGCTTGACTCTGCTCTCAAACGCGGATAACTATTCAGGTGAGCTAAAGTTTTATGTTGCTTGTTGGGGGAAGACACCAGCAAGGCAACATCTGCCTTTCATTTCATTATCAATACGTCACATCTTTGTTGTTACTTACTTGAGAGTCTTTTGAAATTACGACTTTGCTTACTTACTAAGCACGTGTGCTCTATTTTGAAACCCATCATCACTCACCAGCAGGCGAGATCGAGGTCAAACGCGGGTTTAGAAGTAAATTAAAAAAGCTAATAATGAAACCAATAAAATCTTAATTTGAAACAATTTTTTATTTAATCATTAATGGTAAAAGTAACTAAATTATTTAAGAGTGGTTGAAAGCCATTACATCTCCCATCCACAGGCGTTAATAATTAAAAAAGAGCTCGCCCATCGAATGCGCGCACACCTACCTGAAACACTTATGCTTGATACTTACAATAGAATTACAGAAAATAAAACATATAGTTCAAACTTTTAATAATCAATTTAACCTTCCCAATCTAATTTTAGTAATTTTCCCTTGCTTCTCTCTAGTGATACCATGTTTTAGTGCCAAATGTTTTCTAACCGTGGCAGGTTTAGCAAAGGTGACTTCACACTCGCTGCATTGGTACACCCGTACCCTCTCATGAACATTATTGTAATGTGATCTCATCTCTCCAACTTGGTAAAACTTGCGTGGACATTCAGTACATTGAACTGTCTTCTCCTCATGATATAACAAATGTTTCCTCCAAATAAACTGTCTACGGAAGGTCTTCCCGCATTTGTCACAGGTAAATGGACGTTCTCCGGTGTGTGTACGTTCATGTTCCATCATTTCAAAGGGCTTGATCGTTTTGTAATCACATTTTTGGCAATTAATGAAATCTCCGATCCCGTGGATACTTGCTTGATGACTTTCCAACAGTGCACGCATCGAAAAACCTTTTGCACATAGATCGCATACAAATCTATACCTGCCAGAGTGTCTCTGCATGTGATTTCTGTATGTATAAATATTTGCCAGTATTTTTTTACAGACTTTACACTTTATATTTCTTTTTTTATTTAGTTCCTTTTTCAGGATAGACCGTTTTGTATGATTTTGTATGTTTTTCGGTTTAATATTTATCTTTTGATGATGAATCAATTCCTTAGAATCTATTTCCATATCGCTAACTATATCTATGTCATCTAAACCTTTTTCGTTGTCATCTATGATTACTTCAGAGTTGTTTGTATCATCTTGATCTAAATTTTGCTCATTCTGCAAGACATCTTCAGTCTCATCAGCTTGGATTTCTATGGTTAAGCTTTCTAATTTGACTTCTTTCTGTTGTAAATTTTGATCTCCAATTTTTAAATTATTATGGCTTTTAGCAGGAGGGTGGTTTGCAGAGGTGCCTTCATTATCAACTAATGAGCTTCCCCTATAAGCCTTATCAGGAAAATAAGTCTTGTAAATCATATAGTCAGTCACTAATTCCTTGATAGTCGATTCAGAACCATCACATTTTTCAATCAACTTTGTAAGAGTTTCGTGACTCGTCTCACATGTTTTCTTGAAAATAATAGCTTGCTTTAGTAGAGATAAACATTTTCTGCACATGTAGTTGGGTAGTAAGCGGTTTTCAAAAGAAATATTCGTGAAACACAACACAGTTTTACCAAAACAAGTTAAACTTTGGCCGTATTCCGTCGATATATTGTATAAAGGAACCATGTTTCCGTTATTTTCTTTAGATAAGCATACTCTGCAAATCGTTTTGTAATATTCTTCTCTCATTTTCATCGCAAAAACTAAAAAAATTGACGAAAAGAAAAACACAAAATCCAAATGTAGGCAGTGGAGTGGAATAATAATATATATTTTTACCATAGAGTATAGGAGAGCGTTCCATAACCAGTTGAAATTTTTCACGTTGTCAATAGCCCATTTTCCATTACCGCGTTAAGCTGAAAACTAATCAAACTAATATTTGAAACAAGCAACGGAACGTGTGCAACTGTTAACGTGAATAATTTCAACTGGTTTTAGAACGCACTCTAGATAGACAGACATAAAGAGGATATACTAAGAGTGCGTTCCAAAACCAGTTGAAATTATTCACGTACACGTTCCATTGCTTGTTTTGAATATAAATTTGATACATTTTCAGCAGTTAATGCGATAATGGAACATGGACAGTTGTCAACGTGAATCTGTACCTAGCATGCTGCAGATTAAAAACCGAATGCGTTTTTATGCCGTAGTGCGCGTACCTCTATATATTTGCCTAGTCCACAGATTCTGCTGTTTGAAACCGCACGAATTTTAACAGTAGTACGCGCTAGGGCTTTAATTACGCAGTAGCGTAGTACTAGTATCCAGTTACTAATAGGGTACATGACAAGTATCAAATGCATTTCATAAAATTTAAGAAATTGATGATAAAATGTGAAAACAGAATTGAAATGCGTTGATAAATAGAATAGTTACAGGCAATCAGAAATTAGACGGAGGAAAGAGATGGCAATAACGACCTCACTTCTTAGTTGCGCCATACAAGCAGGTCCTTGGCTACTTATTAAGACTGTTTTGCTAGAAAGGGACAAAGCATCTCCCCACTGCTAACTTTAACTATTATTATCGCTGATGTTAGTTGAGTTGAGTTACTGATAAACGGATTTCAGATCCGATCAGATCTAAAATGGCAATTGACGCTTTTTTATATGCGATTTTTTATATTTATACAGTCCGTATCACACTTGACCGGTGTTTCTAAGATAAGAACCAACCAATTTTATTCCAGCCCATGTCAACACGAATTTTAATAATTGTTGAATATAGACAGTCCAAGCACAGTAAAGCTAACACAACCATAATTTTTTCAACATTAACAAATACCACAGTGGCAAAGGTCATAAATTGGACAAAAATAACTAAATTAGTTCAAACTTTTATTAATTAATTTGTTGGCTTCCCCAATCTAATTTTAGTAATCTTCCCTTGCTTTACTCGTGGAACACCATGTTTCTGCTCCAAGTGTTTTCTAACAGTGGAAGGTTTAGCATAAGTAATTTCACATTCGCTGCATTGGTACACTAGAACCCTCTCGTGAATATTATTGCAATGAGCTTGCATCGCTCCTAATTTGTAAAACTTGCGTGGACAATGCGTACACTGAACTGTTTTCTCTTCGTGGTATAACAAATGTTTTTTCCATATGAACTGTCTACGGAATGTCTTCCCACATTTGTCACATGCAAACGGGCGTTCTCCAGTGTGGATACGCTCATGTTCTGTTAATTCAAACTTTCTACCGGCCTTGTAGCCGCATTCCTTGCATATTAAACATCCAATCTCATGCATGTTTGCTTGGTGGCTTTGCAAGAGTGCATAGTACGAAAAGCCTTTACCACATTTATCACATACAAATCGGAAACCAGTGTGACTCTGCATATGGTTGTTGTATGTGACTGTATTAGCTAGTACTCTATTACAAACATTGCATTTCAAATTTCTTTCTTCCTTTCTTTTCTTTCTTTTTTGGACAAGCGATTTTGATTGGCATTGTACTCTCTTTCGATGAACATATTTCTTTAGATGGCAGATTCGTTTAGGATCCATTTTGTAGGCTTTCTCTAAATTGCTTAATAAATCATCCACATCTTCTTCTATGATCACTTCAGAGTTTCCAATATCTATGCTGCCAAAATTTTCCCCAAATTGGAAATAATCTCCATAGTTGCCAATTTCAGATTGGTCACTTTCGATTTCTTGAGTTGGCATTACTAATTTCCCACTTTTCGGTTGTTGTACAGTTTCATCTTCAGTTTTTACATTATTGTGAGTTACCACAGGATTTCCCTCAACAGATCTATCGGGGAAATAAGTCTTATAAATCACATAATCAGTCACCAATTCCTTGATTGTCGATTCTGAACCGTCACAGTCTTCAATCAACGTTGTAAGCGTTTCCTGACTTTTCTCACAAGTTTTCTTGAAAACAATCGCTTGTTTCAGTAGAAATAAACATTTTCTGCACATGTAACTGGGAAGTGAGTGGTTTTCAAAACAAATATTAGTAAAACACTCAACAGCCTTACCGAAACAACTCAGGCCGTATTCCGCCGTGTTGTCGTGTAAAGGAACCAGGCTTTCACTATTTCCTATATTCAAGCATACTCTGCAAATCGTTTTGTAGAAGTCTTCGCTCATTTTTAACGTGAAAACTTGGGAAATTGAATTTATAACAGAAAAGCAAGCAATCTAAAAACAAACAGCTGATGAAAAAAATGACAGTATTTTTTTTATTAATTATAGGCATTGACATCGATGGCCATCAGCCTACACACGACAACTCACGAGATTGGTTGCTGCGCTATAATTACTATCACATCGACATTAAAAGAAAGATAAAAGATTCAATTTAAGATGCCTACCTACCGGCAGTAGGTACTTACTACGTACAGTCGACCACAGGTCAACCTACCTAAAATGTCAAAATTTGAGAATCTGAAATGTATCATATTGCGCAGGCATAAGGTTGAGATTTAATTGAAGGTTTTTGACAGATGGTATATTATAGCTTGTGGTCGACTGTACTTAATACAATCATAGTAGGTAAATACCTGCTAGTTTTTTGTAGGATACCTACCTAAGTTCTTCAGTGCAAAATAGGTAAACACGTCTATTTTATTCAACATTGGTCTTTATAAGTAGGTATACCATGCCATGGATGATAGGATTATAAACGTGACAGTTACACAATAACAGTACAGTGCCCATTGAATATACTGTATCACAGGCCTTCACGGACCGCTATTAACTGCTGTACAGTTAAAGACACGTTAACAAGGAAGTTATATACTAAAGTACCTTAGCTTAGTATATAACACACCAAGCAACCCTGTCGCAATACGTTTCCGTTATGATTCCTTGATATTTATATAAATGTGTCAAATAAATTAAAGCGACAACGTACTAAAGGGTATAATCTGGTGTGTTGTCCACTGTACCTTCAATAGAACTACAATAAAAACTAAACAAGTTCAAACTTATAATTTATTAATCAATATTTTAATGTTTTCCCAAATGAATTTTGGTAATTTTCCCTTGGTTCTCTCTTGGTACACCATGTACATTCACCAAATGTTGTCTGACAGTCTTCGGTGCAGCATAAGTAGCTTCACATTCACTGCATTGGTAAACCCGTTCCCTCTTATGAACGTTATTGCAATGTCTTCTCATTTCTCCCGGTTGGTAAAACTTGCGTGGACAATGCGGACACTGAACTGTTTTCTCCTCATGGTATAGCAAATGTTTTTTCCAAATAAACTGTCTACGGAATGTCTTCCCACATTTGTCGCAAGCAAACGGGCGTTCTCCGGTGTGGATACGCTCATGTTCTTTCATTTCAAACTTTCTACCTGCCTTGAAGCCACATTCCTTGCATGTGAAACGTCCAATCCCATGCATTGCTGCCTGGTGGCGTTGAAATAGCCCATAATACGAAAAGCCTCTACCACAGTGATCACACACAAATCGAAAGCCAGTGTGACTCTGCATATGATTATTGTAAGTTACTTTGTTAGCCAGTACTTTGCCACATACGTTGCACTTCAAATTTCGTTGATCCTTCCACAGTACAAAGTTTTGAGGTTCCTTCCTTTTCTTTTTTCTCTGGAGAAATTGGATTCGTTTACATTGAACTACTTTCGGTCGAACATATTTCTTTAGATGGCCCATTAATAATTTGGGATCCATTTTGATGGCCGTCTCTAAGTCATTTAGCAAACCATCCACATCTTCATCCATAACTTCTTCGGCATTTTCTGTACATTTTCTATCAACATTTTGCTCACACAGGAAATCATCTTCATTGTCCTCCCCATCAGACTGGTCAGTTTCATCTTCTGAAGTGGGCATGGCCAATTTCACGTTCTCCTGTTTTTGTACAGTTTCAGCTTCAGCTTTTATATCATAGAGAGTTTTCACAGAACTGTGGTTTGCAGATCTGCTAACGTTATTGATGATAGAACTTCCCTCAAAAGACTTATCAGGGAAATAAGTCTTATAAATCACATAATCTGTCACTATTTCCTTGATAGTCAATTCTGATCCATCGCAGTCTTCAACCAACTTTGTAAGAGTTTCGTGACTTTTCTCACATGTTTTCTTGAAGACGATGGCTTGTTTTAGTTTAAATAAACATTTTCCGCACATGTAATTAGGCAGTGAACTATTATGGAAGGAAATATTTGCGAAATACGTCACGGCCTTTCCAAAACAACTAAGGCCATCTTCCGTTGAATAATCGAATAGCGGAACGGCGTTTTGAATATTTTCTGTAGACAAACATATTCTGCAAATAGTTTTGTAGAAATCTTCGCACATTTTCACAAAGTTAAAACTTGAAAAATTTAATAAAAACAGATAAACAATCGATAAACAAGAGAGTTTTTCAATTCGTTCTAAAAGAACAGGCAAGGGTCAAAGACCATACAGCCATGTGTTTCATATTTTCAATCTAAAAATTAAACGAAAGAAACAGCTGGCTGTCTGACAAAACACCATAAACAAACAAAACAAAATAAATGACTGACATTTGTTTTTAAATTTATTAAGGCTTGACGACGTAGAAGGCTTGGCAACAGTAAAAGCATGGTCTCCCCTAGGCCACGTACCTATACACCACAGAAATCAAATATTATATAGAGGAGATTGGAGATTGCAATTACGAAAGTTTATACACATTTTTGCCGTCGGTATTGCGTTTCATTTCACGTTTACTATTTTTTTTACATCGAACTTGAAATTTACCTGTAATACGTCAAATACGTAAAATGAAATGCAATCATGTTTATTTGTCAGTGAAATCGTGTTTAATATTTTCAATCGGCTACGAAAATTCGAGTTTTTACTATGGAAGACTACGTGAAAATGTATAAATCTATATGCCGAGTGTGTTTAAAATACGGAAAAAGTGAAAATATGGTGTCCTTATTAGAAAATACAAGGGAAAATGGCCTAAGTTGCTACGGCAAGTCTGTGTCTACTTTTGCCGATGTTTTGATTAAAACTGACGATGGTTTGCCTTCAGTGATGTGTGAAAACTGTTTACATTTATTAAAACAAGCTATTCGCTTTAAATTTATGTGCGAATGGACTCAAAAACGCCTTGAAAATATATCAAAAACAGCACTGGCTTCCAAACAAAATTTTATGGATAAAGTTGTGGAGTACTCTCTTTTTACGCTTTATTTTCCGGAATTATGTTCTCAACGGTCTTCTACGAAGCCTACTAATGATAAAAGTGAAGAAAAACAAATGAGTGTTGAGGAAAAACATCAAAAAAATTGTAATGAGGAAAGTGCTGCTGGTTCCAGTGACAATGATAACGATTATACTGATGAAATACCACTAAAGTATTTAAGTAACAAAAGCGATCAAAGTGACGATATTTTAGACAAGTTAGAAATAATCATCAATACAGATTCTAAAATGCTAGACATAAATTACAAAGAAATTACAATTCGCAAGAAACGAATACTCAAATATAGGACTAAAATAAAAGCTGAAAGATTCAAAATCATTCCAAAACAAACAAAGGAAAAGAATCTGATTTGCAAAGTGTGCGACAAAGTTTTGGCCAATCAGAGTACATATGATTATCATATGCAAAGGCATAACGGTTGCCGTTTCATTTGTGAACACTGTGCTAAAGGTTTTCCTGTGTTATCTGAACTACAGATACATCTTGTTGTCCGACACGGCATTGGCCCTTACTTACAATGCTCCCAATGCAGCTTTAAAGCTCCGAGAAAGTTCGATTTAATCGAACATGAACGACTGCACACTGGAGAACGCCCATACACCTGTGAAAAGTGTGGCCTAACCTTCCGTAGACGAGGAATATGGAAGAAACATCTGGTACACCACAATGAGAAATCTATTCAATGTCCGTTGTGCCCCCGCAAGTTTCATCAACGCAGCGATATGCTGGCTCATAAGAATAATATTCATGAGAGATTGTATGTGTATTTGTGTAATAAGTGTGGAGCAACGTATGCAAAGACTGATACCGTGAGGAGACATTTGATGGAACGTCATGGGATACCGAAGGAGTTACAAGGGAAAATTACTAGGATTAATAAGGGAAGGGAAGCTGGGTTTCCTGAGTCTTGATTTATTTTAAAATTAAATAATAAGTACACCCAGGCGGCCCATGGGAAATAAACTATTAGGGTTTTGTATTATGTTATATGAGTTATATGACTGATTAATTTTAATTAGTTTTTATTTATTATTAAAATTACAATTATTTTTAAAAATTCTTATACATTTTATTACTATTATTGTACTCTTAATTTAATTATTCTATGAAAAAAAGCAATAAAAGTAGCCAAATTAATTTGTATATTATTAAAACCTGTATAGTAGTGGATTAGCTTTCCCATAAACATTTCCTCTGCGCGAATGTTCCCTGGAAGCGATCGCTCTTAGCGATAAGGTCGCCTAAATTTACTGCACCGTTTCTATAAATACCTACCTGATGTTGGAATTGTCCAGTTTATGCAATAAAGTGTATTTTACTTTAAACAGGTTCTAACTACCTTACCTTACATACATACATGCAACTCGCAACTTGCATGCAGGTTCACCTTTCCACTACTTACTCAAGTTGCGTGCAACTTGCACCTTCCATGCAAGGCACTTGAACAATGGAATTGTGACTTTCTTTTAGGGTTGGACCACATTTGATTTCTGAGCCAGTTACGGGAAAATATGGTAAGTAGGTATAGTATACCTACTTACCATATTTTCCCGTAACTGGCTCAGAAACATCGCTCGCTAGGGCGAGAAATATTGCTTCCACAGAATCGGCCCTTGAAGCAATCTTTCTCGCTCTATCGAACAATGTTTTCGAGGGACAGACAGGGATAGGGCTATGGGAAAATGCTGTTCAGTGCGGACAGGTGGGGTCCAATCCTTAGCAACGTAGAGCGTCGGTGGCACAGTGGCTAGGGTACCGAACTCCCATGCGGGAGGTCCGAGTTCGAAACCACGCAGAGTCACCAATGAGTTTTTCGTATTTTTCGAAGACTTACGTACATTTACCGACTGCTCTAACGGTGAAGGAAAACATCGTGAGGACACCTGCACACTGAGATGACTAGTGTGTAAAATGGGGTAGGCACAAAAGATCCTCAAGTGTCGAAGTGCTGAAGGGTTATTCCCGGCCCCCTATCATAAGATTAGATAGCACACGACCTTAGCAACACGCATTTATGTACCTATGTTTTAAAGGCATATAACATAGAGAAAATCCATACTCTTAGCCAAATAAAGTTACTTTAGTGATCTAGTTTGACAAGGCTATTTCAAGCGTCGTCGAGCAAAGGGACTACTATATTTTAAGTCACACAGGATTCTTTAGTACTTACAACGGTGCCCAAACTTCTCAAGCGGGAGGTACAGGTTCGAAACCATGCAATGTCATAAATACCAATGTATGTTTTTCGTTGCATGTCTGAGGAAAAAGTTTTTAAAAGCTTGTGAAATCCAATCAGCACTGGGCCTGCACGGTAGATCATGGCCCGTACTCCCTTGTGCAAGGGGACGCATGTGCCCCAACAATGGGGACGTTAATATATAGCAGGCATCGATAACTGGAATAGGAAAATATAGTACTTACTTATACCCACTAAAGTAGGGTTCTGGCCGTTACCTCAACCTCATGCATGTCTGAGGGCTCCAGAATCTCTAGTGGAATGCACCGGTAGATACCCCCCTGTCAATTTGATGATGTTACTTAGGCTTACTTACAGCTTATCACTAAGGAAGTCTGTCAATTTGATGATGTTACTTAGTCTTACTTACAGCTTATCACTGAGGAAGTCTGTCAATTTGATGATTTGATATGTAGCCAGGACCTGCTGAATAGCGCTACAGCATAGTGACGTCATAATTCACTATTTCCGTTTCTTTCTATCGTCTGATTTTTGTTTGCATGTAGCTATTTTATATTTCAACGAATTTTAATTCTGGTTTCACATTTGGCCATCAATTTATGTCTATTTCTTAATTATTAAGAAATACATTTTATATTTATTACTTGGAAACTACCCTATTGCGAGTGACATATCAAATATTTCATTTTGTGATGATCAGTAGGTATTTGTATCTTTTAGTTATGAACCGAACAAAATCTAATAAATTCGATGAAAATTAAGTTATTCGGTTAAATTCGAAAAGAAACGAAAAGGTTACCCCTTTAGTGGGTAAAAATTCCACATACCTAGCTAGCCCGATTTCGATTCCCCCAGGATTCCTTTGCCCCTTCAACAAAAAAAAGAGGGGTCACTTAACTATGCCTACTTTGAGAGCCACTGGCCTACCTTCCGAGCTTTGTCTTGTAATCCCTTTATTTACTCTCAAGAGAGACCTGAGATAATTTAGTTATAAGTAACTACGTAAAGTGATAATGGAATTACCCCAGAGAACTAATTTGGGGTGTTTATACATCAAGGGAACAGAAATCTTAAATAATACCAGTTTATTTACATGAGTTGGACTGTTGAATAACATTTACCTGTCTAACTCATAAACGTAAATGTACTTTGTACACTGAGTTTTTTTTAATAGGCACCCTGACATAAATCTTGGGAACTCATTCAGAAAACCATTATCTGACCAATGGATCTATTTTTATTTTATTATTAGGTAAATCTACACCTATTAACAGTATGGATTTAAATAGTGTAGTTCGTTTATACTTATAGGTACATGGATATAGAACGCGGTTACTGAGAACGATAGAATTGATACCTATTTGACGAATGGTTTTGGAAATCGGACTACAAATAGAGATATCATTTATTTGTAAACATGGGTAATGCAGATGTTACATTGGGTTTCAGTATCACCATATTCTGCCAGAAAGCGTACACATTTTTGTTCCATTAATAATAAGCCAATCAATCATAAATTATCATATTATATAAAATAATAATAAAGTCGATTTAGATGGTTATACTTATATACTGACATATTCTGTAAATTCTATTATTTTTGGTTATTTTTATATTCAAATTATTATTTATTTTTATTTATTTATTTTATTTTATTTATTTAGGTATGCCAACAGCACATATATTTCACATTTCAAATCATCTTAATAAAATTGTACTTTTACTGATATATGTACCAATTAAAGGCATACACAGCATTCACTAAAACATCGGGTAATTACTTAGGTATAACATTACAATATAGTTCAAGTACCTTATAACAATATACCTTATACAACTAACAATTACAACTAATAGCAACTAAAAACAATTTAAAACAATTACTTTTAAAACAAAAAACATAAAAAAGAATGCAGAAAATAAGGTGAGTATAACAACTACGTATTTTTTATAATTTTATTTTTGAATTTTGTTTCAGTATCGAAAAAGATGTCCAAATCACATATCCTTGTCCTCATGCTATTGTATTCCATACAGATCCTAGATAGCGGAGATATTTTTAATAAGAATAAGAGAATAAGAATAGTTTATTTATAATAAAGGTAACAAAAACATCATTTTTTTTACTGATATGTCTCAATTTAAAAAATTACATAAGAATTAACAATAAAGATAGGTTGTTAATCAATTATAATATAAATGTCAAACAACAACAAATTTTGATGATGTTACTTAGACTTACTTACAGCTTATCACTAAGGAAGTCTGTCAATTTGATGATGTTACTTAGGCTTACTTACAGCTTATCACTAAGGAAGTCTGTCAATTTGATGATGTTACTTAAACTTACTTACAGCTTATCACTGAGGAAGTCTGTCAATGTGATGATGTTACTTAGGCTTACTTACAGCTTATCACTAAGGAAGTCTGTCAATTTGATGATGTTACTTAGGCTTACTTACAGCTTATCACTAAGGAAGTCTGTCAATTTGATGATGTTACTTAGGCTTACTTACAGCTTATCACTAAGGAAGTCTGTCAATTTGATGATGTTACTTAAACTTACTTACAGCTTATCACTGAGGAAGTCTGTCAATGTGATGATGTTACTTAGGCTTACTTACAGCTTATCACTAAGGAAGTCTGTCAATTTGATGATGTTACTTAGGCTTACTTACAGCTTATCACTAAGGAAGTCTGTCAATTTGATGATGTTACTTAGGCTTACTTACAGCTTATCACTAAGGAAGTCTGTCAATTTGATGATGTTACTTAGGCTTACTTACAGCTTATCACTAAGGAAGTCTGTCAATTTGATGATGTTACTTAAACTTACTTACAGCTTATCACTGAGGAAGTCTGTCAATTTGATGATGTTACTTAGGCTTACTTACAGCTTATCACTAAGGAAGTCTGTCAATTTGATGATGTTACTTAGGCTTACTTACAGCTTATCACTAAGGAAGTCTGTCAATTTGATGATGTTACTTAGGCTTATTACAGCTTATCACTGAGGAAGTCTGTCAATTTGATGATGTTACTTAGGCTTACTTACAGCTTATCACTAAGGAAGTCTGTCAATTTGATGATGTTACTTAGTCTTACTTACAGCTTATCACTGAGGAAGTCTGTCAATTTGTAATAGCATTTTTCTAAGAGCAATTTAAAAGCAAGAGCGTCGGTGGCCTAGCGGCTAGGACGCCGGATTCCCATGGGAGGTCCGGGTTCGAAACCATGCAATGCCTTGTATCAATGAGTTTTTCGGATTTTTTCGAAGTCTTACGTACATTTACCGACTGCTCTAACGGTGAAGGAAAACATCGTGAGGAAACCTGCATGTGTGAGGAAATGAAAAGTTTCCGAAGGTGTGTGAAATCCACCAATGGGCCCGCTCGGTGGATCATAGCCCGTACCCCTTGTGCAATGGGAGGCCTGTGCCCCAACAGTGGGGACATTAATAGGCTGATGATGATGATGTAGAGCAATTTATATAGTCTATTTGTAAATTCAGGCAAGCTTAATTCTACAATAACGCCCTATCCTCTAGAATGATGATGTGAGCACTGACAGCGAGCCAAAGGTAGTAGTAGTCAAGTGCAAATGCACGTAGGTATAATTCGATATATTTAACATTTCAATGCTTGACTAATATATGGGAAACCTCATCGCATGCGCCAACTGGCAGATGCGGTCTCCGTATAAAACTTCTCTAGCGAGCAATCTTTCTCTTTCTAAGTCATGTTCCTCATTGCTGAGGGTCGTGATCATTCTAAGAAATTAATCACATAGAACGACTCTCGTGGCAGATTTAGTGGGGTGGTTTGCCATTGCCTTCCCCATTTCACACACCGGTTATCTCAGTGTGCAAGTTTCCTCACGATGTTTTCCTTCACCGTCAGGGCAGTCGGTAAATGTACGTAAGTCTTTCGAAAGAACCGAAAACTCTTTGGTACATGGCATTGCCCGGTTTCGAACTCGGAGGTCCGAGTGAGGTCCCGCATTGGAATCCGACGTCCTAGCCACGACGCCATCGACGCACTCAAAACCAGCCAGCCAGCGAGCTATCTATATAGGATGAATTTTAAAATCAATTTATAATAAACCTATTTTTGTTCTAAAATCTTTTTGGTAACAAACTCTTTAATTTTACGAACCATT
The DNA here is from genome assembly GCA_947369225.1 of Hofmannophila pseudospretella. Taxonomy (NCBI): domain Eukaryota; kingdom Metazoa; phylum Arthropoda; class Insecta; order Lepidoptera; family Oecophoridae; genus Hofmannophila; species Hofmannophila pseudospretella. Next base: position 1,432,297 of record OX376333.1, read on the forward strand.
AAAAACTAATTCTTAACAAAAAAGACTACATACAACCTTTGATCATTTAGACGTGACCTTCTCGGTTTAAAAATAAAACACAATTTTAATGAGCCTAAAACGTCTTGTAATAATTTTGTAACAACTTACTAAGTTAACAATATTAAAATTTATGCGAAGCATTACGAGAAAAAAAGAGTCCATTTGGACATCAAAGGGAAAGTCGGTTAACCCTATTTTCCCGAGGCAAACGTTACAAGTCCGGGGTCGCAATGGCCAGGGATTTAGCCCAGGTAAGCGACGCGAGCCCCGTGGGGCCTAACCCTCTACCAATCATTCTATCTAGACAGTTTCAAGTCAAAAGCTGGGACGAATGTGTCCCAGAAATGACATACGTCGAATATAGAATACTTTTTTTATTTATTTTTATTTACTACTAAACCCGCATTTGACCTCGATCTCGCCTGATGGTAAGCGACGAAGAGGTCGACGATGGAGCATGCGGGTCCAGTAAATGCCTATTCACTGTGGCCTTGAAGATCCCAAGGTTGTAGGTTTCGGGAAATACAGACGCCGGCAGGCTGTTCCATTCCTTAGCCGTTCGCATAATGAATGAAGAAGCAAATCGCTTCGTACGAGCAGATGGGATATCAACAACATAAGGATGGAACCCCTCCCCGCGCCTGGTAGTCCGAAGGCGGAATGGAGATGCTGGAATTAGGTCGTGCAATTCCGATGCGCACTCTCCGAAATGTATCCTATAAAATACCGATAGACAGGCAAGCTTGCGCCGATGTTCCAGACTTTGCAGTTTAGCTTCCACCAGCGATACCAACTGGCTGCCCTTGACTCAGTGGAGAAACGCGCTGAGCGCCTTATAGGTAACGAACCTATAAGGCGCTCAGCGCGTTTCTCCACTGAGTCAAGGGCAGCCAGTTGGTACTTACAATTTACTTTGACACATAGAACAACCTTGTCATAATCAATACTAGATTAACCTAACCTAAACCTGTTAGATCTCTGTTGATTGCCGCCTACGTTTAATTGTGACAAAGCCGTTCAATGTGTAAAGTGGGTCCCAAGTTAAGGTTCGTGACTGTACAGTGGAAGAAATATCGGCTATATCTACCCCGTGGAACCGTGTTGCAATATGTAGGTACCTATGCAATATGGTTTTGTTATGAATTCTTGACATGACCGCTCTAAGCGGCCTGCCGCATGCTCGCCCTCTGACGTCCCACCCCGCGCTTCTCTTGCGCGCAGGCGACCCCACAGTTAAACAGTTTACCTATAGTGTCATATTTTCATCTGAGCCCCTCCGTGCCTCGGACGTTAAGCAGTTGGTCCCGGCTGTTTTCGTCCGACAATCAAAATTTGTCCGAATTTTGATTTTATTTTTTGCACTCGTAGTTCGATATTAACTCTTAAATGTGCTAATGCAATGTCAAATAAACGATTTTATTTCTTTTCTTTCAAATGCATCTGATGATGATACTCAAATACTCAGTCCTTCGAGCCGGATCTCAGTCTCTTCTATCCGCTCCATCTCTCACTTTGTCCCACAAAAACGTACAGATGTTCAAGTCAAGGTGAAATTATTTAAGGTCCTTTAGAGAGGCAGATTTTTGTGCCCCAGAAGTAGTCGTGATCGTGATAAGTTTACTGCCGATGATATTTTATAGAAGTGATTGGAGATAATAGGGGATTGAATTTTTTTCTGTGTATGGAACGGATATCCCCACCGCCACTGGGCAGGCAAGCGTCTCGCAAACTCTCACGAGGCGACTAACCCGAGTAACTTGCTGGTGGTAAGTCCGCCTGGCTAGCGCGATCGCCCTTCCATGTAAAGTCTATCGTCAAATATCTTCGCTTCAGATTTGATGTGTTCCGGCAGTGTTTAAAGAAGAGCTAGTACCTTCTATTACGAACTTATTATGGGGAAGGCAATGGCAAACCACCCCATTATTTCTGCCAAGAGAGTCGTTCTATGTGATTAATTCCTTAGAATGATCACGACCCTCAGCAATGAGGAATACGACTAAGAAGAAGTACTTACTAAGCCCGTGTGCTCCATCCTCGTCCTCATCGTCTTTTACCACCAGGTGAGATTGAGGTCAAATGCGGATTTGGTCATAAATAAAACTACTCACTTAAATTACACTAAATCATCACCATAGCAAAGTAAGGACTTTTCTTGTCCCCCTACACCCCTAAACTGTAAGATCACCTGTATGTCACTCCATCACCCAAAGGTTGCCTGGAAGAAATAAAGTAAAGGTTCACCTCGCTCTTGACTATTTTTGGTAGTACTTCTCGATTTCAGAAACCCCCCAGAAATTTTCTTTCTGAATCAGCCCCTGTCGGAGTACGTGTTGGGGTTTAATAAGACCCTAGTTTGATTTGGGAACCGATGGCTTAGAATTATTTATTTGAAAAGTAGACGAAACAAGAATAGCTGTGCAAAATATTACCAGTGCCCTTTTTTTAGGAATAGTTGATGGAATCTGGTTCAGGTGTTTTTTGGAATTGTGGTAAAAGGGGTTGATTCAAAGTGCCAGGACATAAATTATTCTAGGACTCTAGGACATAGTATTTTATTTAAGTCGCTAGCGAATTTGGGGCTTTACATTTCAGTTGATACCCAATGACAACTGTGAAAGGATTTTTTATTTATTTCATCTGATGGTAAGTGGTCACCGTCGCCCATAGACATGTCACCTCAACCAAGTATTGCAGGAGGGTTTTCGATGCGCTTTTAACCTTGAGGACTTGAGTGCCGGTACCTAATAACGCTGACTCTTACTCTTTGAATTGGAACAGAGTAATGCAATGCAACTATTGCTGCGTTGCGGCAGAAATAGCTAAAAGGGTGGTTTTTCCCCAGGCGATTCCGCACATCAGGGTTTGTTCCTTCAGTATTTGTAAATAAGTAATAAAAATACGGCGGCGAGGATGTGGATGCGAAAGGTTAGAGACCAAGGAGAATGGCGTGCACATGAAGAGGCCTATACCCAACGATGGGTTACGATAGGCTGAAAAGAAGAAAAAAAGAAGAAGAGAATAAAAATATACAATGCATGAGTGAGAAAGGGCTTCGGGTCTTGAGACTTCGGTTATTGACAGCGTTACGCGAATATACTAAGACATGAAGGTAGGAACACCCTCCATTGGGGAGGGAAACTAACATTTTTCTTTCATCCATGACTAAGACCGTAGCAAGACAAGACCCATTTTTCCCGATACCCGAATCCCTATCTAAGAGTCTAAGAGCTCATGGACTGTACGTAGAATGAGCTGGTAGCTTGAGACGACCAGAACGGAGAAGCAAAGATGAGTCATATTGACTTATCAAGTTTTATTTTTCCTTCCTTCTTTATTTTACTTTAAGACTCCCTGAATAACTCCCCCAGTGGTTTCAAAAGCATCCCTAATTACGCACCTTTCTCTAATAAACCACTAAATAAATACAGGGAAGAAAATTCCTTACGTGCCTTCGACACGAAATCAGCTAAGAGGAAAGTTAGCCATTTTCTTTGCTCAATGCTTACTTCGAATTACTTTTCTTACAGTTAATTTATTTGAGTCAACTAACCTTGTTTAGTGATGGGGGAGCAGTTTTGATCTTATACATCGGTCTTTATTAATGGTATCTTGGTCTTAGGCATTGGTCTTATTTATTATGTCGGATCATAAACGTAATAGCAAGGAAATTATAATTACTTAGTATAGAGATTTTATTTTATTTTATTACAGGTTATTGTACAGCAAAACAATTATAACAGCACTTGTTTTAAAAAATTATAACGCCAATTACACAATAACTCAAAATTAATTTTAATTAAATGCCTTTATTTTTTAATTAATTAAATTAATTAACAGGCTGAACAGCCGGAACAGCCTGCCGGCGTCTGTATTTCCCGAAACCTACAACCTTGGGATCAAGGCCAGAGTGAATAGGCATTTACTGAACCCGCATGCTCCATCGTCGACCTCATCGTCGCTTACCATCAGGCGAGATCGAGGTCAAATGCGGGTTTAGTAGTAAATAAAAAAAAAAATTTTGATTGAAGAATTTGTTAGATATAGCCTACTTTTGGGTAGGGCTTGTGATCGACTATTAAAAAGGGTCAATTATCAGGGAAAGTTGTTTTTTAGAGATGGGGAAACTCTGCGGTGCAAAGGAGGCTGAAATTTATTCGACATATCTATCTAAAATACCTATATCTAAGAAGATTTTTGACAAAGTGCTCTTTAAAATAAAAAATAACCATATCAGAATCGTGTCATCGGTTGACTACCTAAATTATGTGGCTACAGATCTCGTCGCGAACCCGTCCGAACTCAACTCAGAGCAAAGCATTTAAATGTGAGCTTTATATCGTATTACATACAGTAGGTTTTCAAAATTCAATAGTAGGATGAAGTAGTCGTCGATGAGTTGTTGACACGTGGGTCACTCGTAGACAACTACTTCACTTGAATTTTGAAACTTTTTATTTTTAATTATTTGATCGTCGATATTAATTCTTTGTTATTTGCTCATAGGTTCTTGTTTTATCATTGGGAAATGATGAATTGGATTAATTTCTATATTTTTACAAAAAGATACCTAATATGCAATGAAAAACTATTATGTCAAATAACTCTTGTCTATCTTCAATTAAATTTATTTGTGTCGTATCTTTGTCCTCTTGGACAGGTTTTAGTCAGCCATCGGTCATGGTCCAACAGAATACCAGCGCTGGAGGCATTCTTGTCTGCAGCAATAAGCTGAGTTGAGGCCCTTTTCACAACAACAGCAGACCATCAGACATGATTTAGATATGTTTACCTTTGACTACATAATTATTGTATTATAATTATAACTGTTTCGGTCATTGCTGTGTGTGAAATAAACGTATTACTTACTTACTTACTTGATATTCCTGTTAGATGCGGTGCTATCTTTACTTTATACTTTATTTGCACACATAAATTACAAATGAAAATCTACAACAAGAAATTTGATACACACAGGTAGAGCTTATCTCTAAAATAGAGATTTCTTCCATCTAGACCTTTAACATAGAGACCTTTAACACCTATCTCGAATGACAGAAATTTAAGCTGAAAATCCCTCATCTCAAAAATAAAAAAAAATATTTTGGACATCCTCCTCATCCGTAAGTAAGATAATTATGACAAAACATGGTCTTCAACTAAGTCATAGCCGACTCACGGTCACTAGTAAATGACACTATAAAACAAAGACCAAAGCAGACAAGACCAGTCTTTTCAGTTTTGGTCTTCATTCGACACCGCTGTTTCCCTTCTCTGTATTTCCGATTGCAGTTTTTCCTTCTAGAATGTACATATACCTACATACACGAGTAGGTATTAATTTGGCGTGTGTTTGTGAAAGTATCTTTCCGAGCAAATTAAAGACCCGGCGAGGTGGAAATTCCCGAAGTACCTCCGATATATATACCTGCAGATATGAGGTAAGTATACCTACTTAGGTACCGAAAGATTTGTAAGTCCGTTTGAAAAAATATATTCCATCAAAAATCAAAATTATTTTTATTGTAAGTACCTTATAGTACATTTTTACAACGTCATCCTTTTTTACTCTACCACCGCTTCGTAAGGTGCTATAGCTGAAAGGAAAGCGGCGCAAGAAACTTTCAGCAGCACATCTTTTGAAATAATTATGAATACTATCATATATGTACACAGTGTGCAGAGCTGGAGCTGAATTAAGGACCAAGCCTCTATCATTTAAGTAGTCATTTATTTTATAATAATTATTTTTACATAAGGTCCGTATTATATGGGTCTTAAATGTTTTGTCCGTCATATTTATTACAGTATCAGGTATCTTATTATAAAATCGTACACAGTGACCTATAAATGACGTGTTAACTTTACTAAGTCTAAAGCGTCAAAGAGTTTATCGACTTTTCAAAAATAACTGTGTGACTAAACTCATGAAATTGGCAGAGCTCTACATGATATAAGTACCCTAATTATGTATGAGCAATTAGTGTAATTGCTTAGTTTGTACAAATGCTCAATTCGTTCAATGTTAATATTTAACAATTTGTACAAAACCTTCACTCAAGACGTTTGTAGGAACGCGCTGTGAAAGGGAAGATCTTCCACCAGGCGGGGTGTTGTGCCTGGTGACCAGATGTCCTGGTCCAACTATGGATGTTTGGAAATCGTATATAAAGTATGTAAATTAACTGATGGAAGATATTTTACGGGATTAAAGTACCCATGAATATAAGTCACTTTTACGAAAAAAATATTCGTAATTAACACACAAAAATTGGAACTCTTTATACAAATCGGTCGGTCACGAGACCCACTAATGGGAAGTCGAATTTTTTTAATTCAAATTTATTTTTTCGTGAAAGTGGCTCATATTCATTGGTACTTTCATCCCATAAAATATCTACCATCAGTTATTTTACATACCGTATACAAAGTCCATGGAAAATTTCAATAGCACGTTCTACACCGATGTGCATAGGTACTAATATCGTGCGCGTCGTGCGCCACACGTTTCTCAAGAATCGATATTACTTTTTGTCGTTTTTTTTTCTCTCTTAGGTAAGTTAATCCACCTTTTCCAGAGTAAAAAGGTCGGTAGCGGTAATTATTGCCCATTCTTTTAGATTTTTTTTGTTTCCGTCACTGTAGTCTCTACAAAGGGACAAGTTCCGACAAAGCACTCCGAGGCCTCTTGAATTGAATTCCCTCACTTTAAAGTTAGTCTCAGACCGCGAGTGCCTCATTTGAATAGGTAATATGACTTACAGTAATAATATGTTACCTAATAAGAATAATAATAGTTTATTTGTGCGGTAAGATTACAATGGATTCATAGTCCATACACCAGTAGGAACTTAAGCATATGTTAAATTAAACTAAATAAAATTAGTGAACAACAAGTTAGTTTACATTAAACGCTGACCTCCGAACTAGGAAGTTCCTGTATCTCGGAGGACAGCTCTCTTCCGTGACCTGTGAAAATGAACATGTAACAGAACATGGTAAAATATAAAACTGACAAAATTTGGAAGAAAGAAAAAAAGAACAATAATAAAGGTTAATAAAGTTAAGGTAAGGTTAATAATACACGAAAAATGAATTTAAAAAAAATTACGTTTTTAACTTAGAAAAATATATTTAAAGTTTCGATACTGGTTACATCAATTCAAACGGTCAGCCATTTCCCGCGCTGCTTGTAACGTCAAAGGTTATGTAAACAAAACGGAATTCATGACGTCACGACCATAGAGAAACGCGTTTGAGCTTTTTGAATTACGTTTAGTTTATGCAAAAATAATGATCAAAAAACTATGAATATTTCAAAATCTGCTTATCTTAATAAAAATATAATGTCGTCTTTATTTTTGTTGAAGTCAATAGATATAAAAGAAATCGGGGATTATGGACACAAAATATCTATATATTATGTATGTATGTAGGTATGTAATCTGAAAAAATATCACTTTCTATTTTTTTCTGAAAACTGTAAATATATAATTATAATTTACTTATAATTTTCCCGGAATACAAAGAATCGTCGACGAAAATGTGACACTAGCGGCCTCCCTTCCTGGTTCTGACCGATCATCGGTTATAATTTCAAACAGAAATTCAATTTCAATATATTCTATACTATATTACGGTAAAATTAATGTAAGTATATGCATATCTTTATGTGGTTATATCTATGAGTGTTTTTATACAAATTAATTTTCCCTCTCCCCCCTTGACAACGGCCCTAGTTTCTACGCCCAGTAGATATGTCATGGACCCAGTGATTAATGGTGGCACTATTTATAATGCCCGGGCAGTATGAATAATGACAAGTCGAATTGGGCAATATGTCACGGAAACAGTGGATGCAAAACCGACTCGGATATTGTAGGTTATGTTAAGCTACATTATGACAACCACGCAACAAGCCCCGCACGCGGGGCTCCTTCGACTTATATTTGTGCCTTTTTTTAAATTTACTTTTTATAACATAGTTACGCTTAGACACGTCAAGGAACAATTATTATCCGTTATATTATAATATTTAAATTATTACTTACACGCTACTAGCTGCTGTAAAAGGGCCTTGTCAAAATAAAAATAAAAATATGGCTGCTGCATAAGGCATTGTCAAATAGGAATGTACATTATGTTATAATAGGTTTGTACACAATTTCAAATTTAAATTTACTTAACGCTACCAGCTGCTGTAAAAGGACATTGTTAATACATATTACCGATCTAATTTAGTCAGAATAAAATAATACTATTATTTATAAAATGTCATAAAATTGAATATCAAATAACAAAACCTTTTCTCTCCAGTTTTAATTGTTATCTATTTCATTTTTTCATCTTTAGGTATTTATTTATTTATTTGTACTTTTAATATATTTTTGGTTTCGTCCCTGACTGCTATTTCGCCCGCGATGACTTCGCCCTGGCACAGCTGAAAACCAGCGCTGTGGTTCTGCCGTACCGGTCGGACCGCAGCACATGCTGAGCAAGTGTTTTTTTTAATTTCAAGTCTTTTTAAGTTTAATTGCAATGTTAAATATATGTATTTTTCTTTCTTTCAAAATCAAAAAATGACAATCTAATATTTATTGTTTAGCTCGTGTAGAGCTCCATGTTTATTAATATATAATTTCCTCTTAACGACAATTTGACCAGCCACAGTTATTAATTATCATATTGCCGCCTCATTTTGGGCATTATTCAAACTGTCTGGACATTATGAACAATGTCCTATTAATCACTTGGTCCATAACAGATACAATACAAGTTGCTTGCTTATGCTTGCTTATCGTATGGTTAGTGGCCAACCTATTTGTCAGAGTTGTTCAGGCCGTCCGCCTCTGACATGGCTTAACGACTGCTGTCGAACGACAACAACCGGGACCGACTGCTTAACTTGCTTTCCAAGGCACGGAGGAGCTCAGATGAAATATGCCACTAGCGGTCACCCATCCAGGTACCGACCGCGCCAACGTCGCTTAACCTGCACGATTACTTTCGGACCGTGCTCGCAACTAGGCTACGAGCTCCTCACAATACAAGTAATTATTATATACGCAGAACAAGCAAGTTACTGGTAATCGAGAATTCCTCCTGTTTGTCGTTCAAACAGCTCCCAAGGCAAACTCATGGCAATTGACGGGGAAATTGTTTGTTTTACCGTCATAGTAAGGAACAACAGTACTGAATCTCAGCACTAGCGAGCGACCTTCTAAGGTACTCGTAGTATAGTCTGTCTAAAAAGTAAAGTTGATTTGGGATTTCTAGTTTATTTATTTTTTAAAACTTGACAACACTGAACTTAGCTGTCAAATATGTCTACTGCTTTTCTACTTCTAGTTCTAAAGTCGGGTTCAATGGAACTTGTGCATAATGTAAACAAACCTATCCTTGATTTATCACATTAGACGATCAACCATAGTTTAATAACCATAGTTTAGTTTAGCTTGCAACGCTTCTACTTCAAACACATCACAATGTATTTTTAATGCTTATTATTTTACTTAGTTTAGTAGATATTACGTACTTCTATTAACTTGTGTTCGAATAAATAAAAAAAAATACAAATACAAATTCACGTGGAATTCACTTTTGACGTATCCTAAACTACATTATACGATGAAATATTAATAAAACATCGACATCGCCATTATGGTGGTTTGTTTACATTAGGAACAAGTTTTATTGAACTCGACTATACCTCTAGATATATTTGATAGCTAAATTCAGTGTTGCCAAGTCTACGTTTTTTGAATTCTACTAAAAATCCCAAGTCAACTGACTTTTTAGACAGACTCTAGTTCAGATAGATAGATAGAAACACTATATTGTACACAAATACAGGAAAAGTAAAAACTACATGAATAGTAGAACGATATTTACAAAGGCGGCCTTATCGCTTAAAGAGATCTCTTCCAGGCAACCTCTGAAGTTAATTGGACATGAAAGAGATTAGCGTCAGTGTAGTGTGAAGATATGAAAAAGGTTACTATTACTTAATACACAGTAAAATTAGTACAATAAAAGTTATATGATATACATACATAATTATGTTTTTTTTTATTTACTACTAAACCCGCATTTGACCTCGATCTCGGCTGATGGTAAGCGACGATGAGGTCGACGATGGAGCATGCGGGTCCAGTAAATGCCTATTCACTCTGGCCTTGAAGATCACAAGGTTGTAGGTTTCAGAAAATACAGTATACAGTTATTTTGTCCGGTAGGTACCGAACTTTTGAAGTCTCAGCAGTTCTGTTGTAGGTACATGTATACCAAATTACAAGTACCTACTTACAACATAACAGCTGAGAATTTAAAGCCTGAATAGTTCAGTAACAAAACAACCCCACTAATAAGCTGGTTCGAAATTTACTAGTTACTAGTTCGGTTCCAGCCACGGTTGGATTCGCTGTAATCAAACACATTCGCTCCGCACTCTCTCCACTTAAGATCAGCTCTTTGTAATTGGTTGCAGCCAACCGAACCGTGGATGGAACTGGACCCGTCAAGTCCGAAGCTTAGCTTGAGGGCGAGCGAGACTCGAGACAATCGCAGGCATGCCTGTGGAGATTCAGTACTGTTAATCTTTGTTAAATTGTGTTAGCCAGCATTGTGTGCTGAGGAACTCGAGCTAGCCAGCTTTGTCTAGTTTGATCTAGATCTAAATCTAGCCCATAGATTCGCATTTTCAGCTCCATTAATAGGGAAACCGGATCTACCATATTATTCTGTTTAGTTATAATAATATATCCTAAAGTTATGTGGGTATGTTGTTATTTTATAATTTCAACAAATCTTAAAGGTGGTACTCTAATAATATTTATATTTATTTATGATATATATTTTTTAGTTTCACAGCATATAACATTAAATATATAAATCAAACAATTAAAATATCTATATATGCCAATTACGAAACCAAACTGTTACAAAGTTAATTAAAATTAATTGAGCAACTTGTTACGAAGCGAAATGAAAGAGCGGGTATTTAAATAAATAAAATAAAACAGGCTTTACGATATGTTTGAGTGCTAGCGGTGTGTGTGAGTGTGTGTATGTGTGTGTATGTATGGGAGAGAGTGGAACAGGGGAAGGAAGGATTACGACCGGGCCAATTGACGTATGACTTCGTTGACGAACAGAGAGTGACTAAGGAAGAAAATGTCAGCGGTGGAGAAAAATCGTTCGTGAAGATCAATGCTCCGGTGAAGAGGTGAGTGTAGCGCATAGTTAGTGCGCACGCGCACATGCTGTAGCAGGCGCGGCAGGTGGCGCCGCGCGCGCACCTCCGGCGGGCCCAACATCAGCGCCCAATATCGGCGGCTCTAACGGTGAAAGAAAACATCGTGCGGAAACCTGCACGCTTAAACCTGTGTTTGAAATGGGGAAACACATAAGGAAAAAGTAAGGGGTTCAGTGGAAGACACATCAAGTTATACCCTGTGGAACCCTGACGCAATAATTTTATGATTCCTTGACATTCGTCTTGATGTGTAGGTTGAGAGTTTGCGGACAATCATTCCCTTGTTTCCCTACAGTTTCCTTGTTTACTTACAGAAACATTATACAGCTCTGTTAATATTGTAAATATAATGTTGGCGTGTAAACAATTTTATTATGCAATTATTAATAAAGCTAATTTCTGGAACAAAATATTCTGGTAAAACCACAGACTAAACAAATTCTAGACCCGACGACGTTAGTGAAAACAGCCACAAAATAAATTAATACAGAAGAGTAACTCAATATAAAATAGTGTTCGATGAGCGAGGTACACTAGTACACACACAATCGAAGCGACAGTGGCTAGGGCAGCAAGCGTCACCGGTTCCAAACCATCTCTGGACTGGCACTAGGCCAGTCCAGGCTAGGACACCGGACACCCATGCGGGAGGTCCGGGTTCGAACCGTGCTGTGCCATGTACCAATGAGTTTTTCGTATTTTTCGAAGACTTACGTACATTTACCGACTACTCTAACGGTGAAGGAATACATCGTGAGGAAACCGGCACACTGAGATGACCAGTGTGTAAAATGGGGTAGGCACATAGGGGGCGGCACTTCGCCCCTTGAGGATCTCTCAAGGGTCGAAGCGCCGCTGGGGTTATCATAAGATAAGATAAGATAAAATCTCTGGTCTGTATTGAACCCTCCTAGCATAAGTTTCTTAATCCGACAGAAATCAGAATAGGCTGAAACCTTGTCGTTCCAAGTCAGTTATGTATGGTTTTTGTAGTTGACTATGTTATATCGATTTCAATTCAATTCATTTATTCCAAGTTGGTACAAATTGTACACTTTTGTTCGTCAATTACATTCATATTTTTGCATCGTCGGTTCGGCGACGGGTCTCGGTTCCCCAGTTATGAGGAACGGTTAGAGCGATACAAGCTGGTGTCGCTGGAGGACAGGCGCACGCTGGCAGACATGGTGTTCCTGTACAACGTGGTGAACGGCGAGGTAGACTGTCCGCAGCTGCTAGAGCGCGTGGGGCTGAACGTGCCCCTCACAAATAACCCTCATGAGCGCTAATCACATTTTTCTTTTATACAAAGGTGCCAATTCTATATAATTCTGATTCTATGTGAAGCCACAAAATGGTTTCGAATCTTCTGAAGCGAACGAAGGCGGAATATTAAAAAGATTCCAAAAATTTTCCACAGCTATTCTAAGGCTGGGACTACACGACGACGGTTCCAGCGACGGTTCGGTTCAGGTGCCGCTACCGGCCGTGTCGTCTACACGGCCGGTAGCCGCAGAATACAGAATATATTTATTTGCAAAAATGTAGGTGTATTTACAGGGTGTTGTTGTTAGTTAAGTACCAATACATTTTGCCTTGTACTAGGCGTGCAAATTATTTAAATTTTTAATAGTTATCTACATTATATAATAAGTATCTATTTAGTAAAAATAATAACAAAACAAGTATTTATTTAATGAAATCTTAAAAATATATAATAGTGTCTATAATAGCATTCAAACTCATGCGTTGCGCTCAAGCCCCGCTCTCGGTTCAGGAACCGAGCAGGCCTGTTCCAAGTGGAACCGTTGCGCGTTGTACAGTCGAACACAGGTCAACCTACCCAAAACGTCAAAATTTGATAATTTGAATTGTATCATATTGCGCATGCATAAGGTTGAGATTTAATCGAAGGCGTTTGACAGATGGTATACTATAGCTTGTTGTCCACTGTACGTGTAGTCGACAGCGCATTTTTGTTTGACTTTCTATGAAGCTGCCGTTCTATGGAACTGACCGATACTGGAACCGTCGTAGGAACCGTCGACGTGTAGTCCGAGCCTAAAGGTAAGAAATATTTGGGAAGATAAATTATGATTTCTGTTGCTTGAAATTACGACTTTATTTTTTTACTAATAATAATAAGTACCTAATATATTAATCCTGAAATGACAGCGTGAATTTAAGGCATGGAAATTCCTTAATTCGTTTCTTGCGCCGCTTCCTTCCTTTCATCTTTAGCACCTTACGAAGCGGTGATAGAGTAAAAAAAATACGTAAAAATGTACTATAAGCTACTTACTTACAATAAAAAACATTTTGATTTGAATTGGTTTATGTTAATGTCTCGTAACATCTCTTTCTAGAGCTATGGAGTAGAAAGGTATAGCATGTATTGTAATGAATACTTAACTTTATTATACGGATAAACAATACAACACTTTACACTGTACTGTACTGTACATTAAAAATGAAAAAGTTTCAGGACGTTTCGTGCAACTGGCGCTCTCAAACGGTTAATTCTGCCACCAATGTCCGTTTTTCCGCCATAATCAAGAACTATGTAGGTTTTTTTCATCATCATCATCAGCAGCCTATTCTAGTCCACTGCTGGACATAGGCCGCTCCCAGGGCGCGCCATTGAGCCCGATCTTCGGCTCTTCTCATCCAGTCGCTGCCAACCACCTTACGCAGATTGTCGCTCCATCTAGCAGAGGAGCGTCCCACACTACGCGGTCTCCACTCCAGAACTCGTCTCCCCCAGCGGTTGTCTGTTCTGCGACAGATGTGACCGGCCCACTGCCACTTCAGCTTGCTAATCTTATGAGCTATGTCGCTAACTTTTGTTCTATGCCGGATCTCCTCATTTCTGATTCGATCCAGCAGAGATACTCCGAGCATAGCTCTTTCCATAGCACGCTGAGCGACTTTCAATTTGTGAACCAGTCGCACCGTCAGTGTCCACGTTTCGTTTTAGGTTTTTTTTTTATAAAATTCTTTATTAGTCAAACTTATATAAACGAATGCATAACTAACTTAAGTTATACAATTACATATGATTTTGTTGTTAACTTCAACAGGTTAAAAAGACACCTAATGTAATTTACCTGATTAATAATCGCTCATTACATCTTGACATGTGTCAAAGTGAAGTAGGTTCTAATTTTACGTTATCATATGAATATGTAAGCTATTGCATGGTATTTACATTTTTTTTGTTACAATAAATAAGAAAAGAACTGTGTAGGTACGACTCACTGTATCATTTCTGCACTGTAACATAAGATAGAAGGAAAAAGTATTAAATATATGGGCTTAGTTGTTTTTCCTTTTATCTAAAAGGATGCATTGTAGCAAGGCCCCGGTCGGTTGTCGATTGATGAGTTTTTGTCAATTTGCCTTTTAGTGAATGTAAAAGAAATGAGGAACTCAAAAATTCCTTTTAAAGTATTTTTGTGTATTAATAAAAATAAAACATTAAAATATGTACAAAGGCTTATCCCATAGGTATCTCTTCCAGTAAATCTTTGATTTAGGAGAGTTTAGACTACTTTTATGGTGGGTAAAGGTATGGAGTACAAAAAATTAGTATTAATAAATTACAATGATTATATAGTAGATACATAAAATACATACTTTGTGTATTTTGTCTAAAATCGAATTGATATTTCTGCGTTTTTCATTTAATTTATGGATAATCTTTATTGCACAAAATTAGTGTGATACAAAGCGTACAAAACGATTAATACAATCTAGGCGGTCGTACATATATACATACATAATATTAAAATATAACTAGAAACCAAAGTTGTGGAAAAGTATGGAAGGAAGAAGGAGTCATTGGGATAGATAGTGGGCCTTAACCTCTGCCTTGAAAATATCTAAGGATTTGATAGGCAAGTAACGGTAAATATATTTAATTATACAAGGAATTGGTCTCCAGAGACAATTTCATGAACAAAATTACATTCGAATACTTTTTTATTATGTAACTCAGTCACGGAACAGGGACCCAATTCGCCTAAATTACAACGTTTGTAGTTCTTTTTCTATCCAATTTCAATTTAGTTTTCGTTCCATTTCTATTTGGACACCAAATCGCATTCTGCTGACGCATAACTCTACCACTGCCACCTTTCCATTTACTGTCGATCGGGCAAAAGTACCTCGGGAGGAACTTATGTTCGATCGTTATATTTGACAATTGAAGCGTTTTGTTACCGTTTAACTGCGATTCAGTATAAACTAAACGTTTTAGTAGAATGCACAAATACGTTACTGTTCGATCGATCGTGACTCGTTTGTGTTATGATTTTCGTCAACGTTGCTTGAGCCTCCGCTGCCCTGGTGAAGTGGTTAACGCGCCGGGCACCGTGATGCCGGAGCGGGTACGAGTCCCGTCGGAGGAATGTCTTTTTCATTTGTTTCCAATATTTGTAACATCAAATATTTGAATTAAATTCCAAGTAAATACACACGCACCATGCCATCACCCTCCCACATACTCAGTACCTCACATACACGCTAATATCCTCATTCAAAAAAAACCACATTCATACAACACGCACACACTGTTGCTTTCTTCGTCCGTGCAGTCACTGAGGGGCCAGCTTGATCAGCGCTGTGGCTTGCCTCAGCATTATGCTGAGCTGGTGTACCCTTTTTGGCACTGTACCGCACCGGATTGTATCTTTGTATACTTTTGTATTGTGTACTTGCTGTATTTTGGTGTTTACAGTGCTAAATAAATGTTTTTCAAATTCAAGTAATAAAATACAATGGTTTATTGTTGTTGACCAAACCAACTAACTCCGAACAGTAATTCCTGCCAGCCCTTCCTGTTTAGAGTCATAACGTATTTCCGGCAAGGCCTTATTATGTTTCTACCTCATTTTTATGATGACAGAGTACTATTAATCTTTATTCCTTTCCGTGGATCATGGCTTATTATAATAATTTATGCGGTGCGTGATATAAACAGCGCGCCAGGGATTCCGCTGGGAGTTAGCGAGTTAGCGGATTCGTTGTTAAAAATACCCTCCCCCCCACATGAACTTCTTCCTTAAAATTATGTCTACCTTGTCTAGGCTTAGTGTTGGCATCGATTCTGGACTGGCGCCTCTAGCGGTGACCGCTAAACGAAACGTCCCACTCATTCGCAAACAATCTGTATATATGAGTGAACGTGACAGTATCATTTATGTCATATATTAATATATTATATTTAGGTTTAGCTTTTAAATTGGCGGCCACACCGAATCAAAGCCAATAGGTATTTCTGTTTAGAGTCTAGAGTAGAGTAGTAGAGAATTTTGATCTCGAAAATTTTCTGTGGGCTTTTGGATTTCGGCCTGGTTTTTTAGTGTTATTTTAATATCCCTTCTTTACTGAATAAATATATAAGAATAAAGCTAGATATTTAGTATTTTAATACAGAATAACATAGGATATAGACGCGCCAATCGCATTGGCCGTTGTTTCGCCACCCAAAGCCGCACAATTATAATATATATATAAAAGAACCATTGCCGCTAACTTCACCCCGCTTACGGCGACAGCTACATTCAACTGCTTCATCAAGCTCGCAACGAGCCACGTCTTCATATTTTCTCCGCTGAATATATTAACTAAATTACGGTAACTACGACTACCTACACCCCACATCCATACATAAACACTAATTACATCATTACACTACAATTTAACAGTGAGAAAGTGGCTGTTGGCAGAATTTTCGGTAAGTCAATTTTTTTACCTTTGGATCGTCATTTCCCCGCTTGGATGGGTACTTAAACGGCCTTAAAGTGAAATTTAAGCCCGGTCTATCTAGGATGTTTACGATTTTTCCGTTTATTTCGACATTTTTGTCGACATTTTGTGTATTTTCTTGAGTGAAACTGCTGATAATTTGTCGTATGATTAAGTTAACACCCCATTATATTACGCATAGTTCCGACATTGTAAACACAGGGCTATAATTTTCGAGGAAGACAAATATTTACGCCCTAAATTACCATTGTCTATTCATTAATAAAAAATACACTGAAAAATTACTCCTATCATAAAAGTTCGTGTTCAATTCAAAATACGGTTCGTTACACTTCCAAAGCTGAAATGCACGTGGACTTTTTATGTCAAACTGTACGAGTATGTTATGGATATCATTCATACTAAAAATCGTGTTCATTTTATTGTATAAGGAGAGCGGACAAAAAACTAGTTACG
Organism: Hofmannophila pseudospretella; assembly: GCA_947369225.1. Taxonomy (NCBI): domain Eukaryota; kingdom Metazoa; phylum Arthropoda; class Insecta; order Lepidoptera; family Oecophoridae; genus Hofmannophila; species Hofmannophila pseudospretella. The sequence goes on from OX376333.1 coordinate 1,449,794, forward strand.
TGATGGTAAGTGGTCACCTTCTCTCATAGACATTTGACCTCATTATAACATCATTAGACGCTCTACAACATGCTCTGAAGCTCAAATGGCAATGGGAAGGACACATCGCGCGACTCTAAGAGATTAGCGATTAGAGATTTAGCAAATTATAATTTATTGTATTGTATTTGTTTTGACATTGTTTTTTTTTAAAATAATATGTTTTTGTGACATGGTTTTTATTAAAAAAAATGTAATTTTAATTTCTGTTTTATAACGCAATTTAATTAAGATTGACACGGAAAGAGTTTAATTATTTTTTTGGCATGTTTTTTTTGGTGTTCTAACACAATTTATGATTGTTTATGAACAAATAATATGATATGATATGATGATGGACTTTGCAGGTCACTAAATGTCAAGGTCCTCAGGGTAAACGGAAAGTAGGCAGACCAATAAAGAGACGGACAGATGACATCGTAGAAATATCAGAACATGACTGCATAAAAACAGCACAAGACAGAGACACTTGGCGAAAACTGGAGGAGGCCTAAACCCAGAGGGTCCTTATCTCCTTAAATGTATATAATTGTATTTATAGATATTATTGATTGAATGTTTAAAAATGTGGCATATTTTATTTTAATATTTAGATAAGGACAATAAAAGGCTTTTTAATTATTTTTTATTTATAACGTTATTAGAAGTTCTGAAGTCTGAGATGGAGTGCCTCATGTGCCGGTAATTACGCTGGCTCTCTTACCCTTCAAACCGGAACACAGCAACATTGGTACCACCGAAGGGCCCCAGGCTGAATCTGAACCTGAAAAGTGTTCTTGAATTAAGTAATCTAACTTAGTTTAGAGGTTTAGTAAAATACACCAGAATTGTTTGCTCGTAGAAATTAAAGTTAATGTTTTTGTTTTACCAACCGCCTACTTAACTCTTAACAACTTTAATCCTACTTAACTGCCCATCAAGGGCAGTGGCGAGTATTTACCAGGTAAGGATATTCTAAGGGCTGGTTTACACCTTTTCAAGTGATTAGTCAAGTGGATAGTAGGGCAGTCGACAGTAGGACAGTGCTGGTTTACACCTTTTCAAGTGGCAAGGACAGTTCAAACAAAATCCACTGTCCATTCTACTGTCCACTGTCACTTGAAAAGATGTAACCCAGGTCTAAGAGACTGGCCCCTTCGTTACAACAGTTTCCACACATACCTGTCCCACGCCTTCTCCTTATACACTCCTGGTGGTGGAAAAATTTGCGGCAGAAAGCTAGAAGGAGATGAGACAAGACTTACTTGAGAAGCTCCTGGATCTGATCTCCGGCGGCTGGTTTCTTTCTGATTTTTACAAAAGTTTAGTTACAATATTAGAGTAATTAGCGTGGAAATTAATTAATTCCGATGAGTGTTTGTTTTGCATGACCGTTGCGTCAGAAGTCATTTCACGAGTGCGTTTGATTGGCAGATGACATCGTGACGTCATCACGATGCGCGTATTTATTATGTCTTGTCTCTTAGGTGACAGGTAGGAAAGGAACAGATATAATTATATGAATATTAGATAAGTACAAATGTGTATAGTGTAATTTAAAAATAACGATATATGGCGTTAACACCTGGTACGACGTGGGTCGACCTCTCTGTCTCTTTCCTCTGATTTTATGCTCATATCGGGTCAGGGAATTTACTCGATATCGGTTCCGGTCCGATATCCGATCAAAAAAGATTTTTTTAATTCTGTCCGTAGTTTCCGAGAAATCGATACATATAATTACTGAGTGAATAACTGAGTCGCCCTGCAAGTGATCAACCAAGCATTTTGATGTATTTTTTGTCAATGTTGATCATGATGCACATAATTATTTTCGACAAACTGGATTGACTTTCATAGAAATCAATTTTGGAAATGGGTATACCCATTTCCAAAGCGGGTATTTACCCAGGGGTGAGTTTTTACCCGGGTAAATGCCCATCCTTGACTTAACTTGAGCTCAATATAAGTCATCAAAAGATAACGCCTCAGCAATACAACCTTTGATATTGCCATTAAGTATAATGTCTTTATTATGGACTCCACCAAACTTACCCGTTCAGTTACAAAACCGGATCTCTCTCTCTAAACCTTGAGGATAGAGGAAGAGGTTTGACTTTGATTAGTGCTTGAGGGTTGTGGCATGGCCCTTGGGCCATGGGCTATGGTTTGGAACGTGACAACGCTTTTAAGATGGCACTAATCGATATATTCTTGGAGGTAAGAAAATTACTGTGGAGGACAAATTAATAATTTGGTGCATTTACACTACAAAATAAACTGTGGATGAGAGTAGTACATAAGAATTCGACAAGCCGACAGAAGAATTCAGCTGTGTTGGGCAGCATTTCGGAAGCTACGTAACATCTCGTCACCCATACCTCAATGTCTAAATACAAGAGTCTTTAACCAGTGCGTCCTACCAGTAATGACCTACGGAGCCGAAACGTGGACACTGACGGTGCGACTGGTTCACAAATTGAAAGTCGCTCAGCGTGCTATGGAAAGAGCTATGCTCGGAGTATCTCTGCTGGATCGAATCCGAAATGAGGAGATCCGGCATAGAACAAAAGTTATCGATTATAACTGAGTTGTCAAGAGGATGCTAAGAAAAATATTACTTCACAACTAAGTTGCAATTATTTAAACTCCACTCTTTAAAATCAGATTGTACATAATATTATACTAGAATTATATAGAAAATAACATAACCTACAAACTATATAGACGAAAACATATTCAATTAATAATATTAATTTGTCCTATAGTCTATAGTCATAGGGTCAAGGGGTCAATTAAACAAATACAGATAGTTCCCATAAGTTGTTCTAGTCCCATGGGCAAGCTGACCCCATTTATTGTCATGAAAACATAATGCCCGTTGGGTTTTCAGTCTGAGGGTATTTACTTTGTCCTTGGAGGTTTCACTTCGGTCACTATGTCTTTAGTTCAGTAGTGGCTTTAAAGCTATTCGAGTTGTCATATATAGTATCCATTACAATATTTTATAGCATCCATTACACTTTTTTTTGTAATGAGTATCAGAAATAAGATAAACATTAAAGTAAAGTAGGCTTTGCAAAATTAACCTAAGTATTTTTTTTTACAATATTATCATTTACTAATCGTATTGTTTTAGTTTTTTCTATACTTGAACAGACATTCTGTTATGATGGCATAAAAATAAAAGTCAAAAACTTAGTAAAATTGCACTTTATGATAGTTATCTTATGTTATCTTATGATAGGGGGCCGGGAATAACCCAGCGGAACTTCGACCCTAGAGGATCTTTTGTGCCTACTCCATTTTACACACTGGTCATCTCAGTGTGCAGGTTTCCGACCGACTGCAAAGAAACTGCATCCAAACTGCAATTTTGCAGCTGGCTTGCAGAAGAAATGCAGTCCGTCTGTACATCCATAGAATATCTTCTCTCGGAAGATCTTCCACCAAGCGGGGTGTTTTGTTGTTTTTCTCTTAAGCCAAAGTCTTTATACTTTCCAAATTGTATGGAAACCTGGTCGTATACCATTGCATATTAAGGACAGTCTTATTTCCTTAATGTCTGTCTGTCTGTCACATGCCCCTGCTAATTAAAAGTTACAAAGCGCCTCACCAAATACGGGGCTACTTGATTGACACATTTCGTCGAGCGGAAATAGAGTTTAACTTGTATTTGGTTATGGTGTACAAATTCGGTTTCGGATTCAGGATAATTTTGGAGCAAATGAGGTTCACCGTTTTTGGTTTTACTAACATCGTCGGTTGCTTTATTACCTACATAAGTATCTAAGCAGGCCTCGATGTCCGCGTCAATTCAATTCAAATGTTTGCTCCCATATGGTACATAAGATCTTAAAGTAAATACATGGATCTCACATGGACCCTGTACGTAGATGGTACATCAGTTCAGGTTGTGAAGCAGTTCCGTTATTTGGGTCACATCCTGACGGAGAACATGTACGACGACCTCGACATCGAGCGTGAGCGGCGGGCCCTGGCGGTCAGGTGCAATATGCTCGCGCGCAGATTTGCAAAGTGCTCGAAGGATGTCAAGATTACCTTGTTTAAAGCATTTTGCCAATGTTTTTATACTTGCCAGTTATGGACCAGGTATACAAGGAAAGCCTTCAGCATCCTTCGAGTGCAATATAACAATGCCTTTCGTATCTTAATGAAGTTACCAAGATACTGCAGCGCGTCGAGCATGTTCGCGGACGCCAGGGTCCCGGACTATTTCGCGATCATTAGGAGCAGGGTCGCCATGTTCTGGCAGAGGGTATGTGACACAAATAACGAACTTTTGAAAGTTGTCGGTCAGGATATCCATAGAAATAGATTCTATGGACACTGGCTGAAGATGCACCGGACTGCGAATAAAAAGTAGAAAATTCACTTTTATTCACTTTTATTATGTTTAATGTATTTTATTGTATTGTATAGTGTTCATTCACTTCTTTACTTCAACTTTTAATTTAATTTTCTGGTTATTTTCATTTCTTTTCAATTTTTTTTAATATTTTTTTATTTTTTTTTATTTTGTTTTTTATTATTTAATTTTTTTTATGTTTTATTCTCATGTTTTATGTTTTATTCTAATTTTAATTATATTTTTATAAAACTTAGGCACTATGGGTGTATAACCTGACAATAAAGACATTTTATTTTATTTTATTTTATTTATTTATAGGCACTGCAAAGTCTTATAATCTAGAGGTCTCTTGTATAAGGAGAGCAGACGAGCAAACCACATGGTGGTAAGTGATCACCGTGGTCCATAGATATCTAAATTCTTGCCTCACTATGTTTTTAGGAACAACTAAATATATATAGGAACGGGAACGAATGTTAAGGAACAACTCAAACAAAACATTCCTGATTTTGGTTGTTCCTTAATATTTGTCATCTTTTATAAACATTCATTTTTGGTGAATTTTAAGCTATTTTGCATACATGATTATTATTATTATTTTTTTAAATTTTTTTTTTGATTGACCTTTTGACCTCGAGTGAGATGGAGTGCCTCATGTGCCGGTAATTAAGCTGGCTCTCTTACACTTCAAACCGGAACACAGCAATGCAAGCATTGGTGACTCTGCACAGAGTCAAGGTATGACTCTGTATTCCTGGGGTAAAATTGGTTTCGGTCTCACGTAAGAATAATCCAGAAGTTAATAATTACATCTCTAAAACGTAGGTACAGTGAGTGGGCGTAAAAGGGTCAGTTAGACAAGTATTTGTTTCACATTTGAGATGGATCGTAGCCCGTCGTTGTAATGGACTCTTTTTTAGCCCACACACATTTTTTCGGGTTAACACTTCAGAAATTCATCCTGAATTAAAACATGGTACAGGTATAATAAAAAATCGGTGTTGTACATATTTTCGTCGAAAAGATATTACCTACCTGTACCGGTGTAATTTTTATTTTAGGATGAATATCTGAGAGTCGGTGGCATAGTGGCTAGGACGCCGGACTCCCTTGCGGGAGGTCCGGGTTCAAAACCATACAATGCCATGTACCAATGAGTTTTTCCGATTTTTTCGAAGACTTACGTACATGTACCGACTGCTCTAACGGTGAAGGAAAACATCGTGAGGAAACCTGCATGTCTGAGGAAATTAAAAGTTTCCGTAGGCGTGTGAAATCCACCAATCAGCACTAGGCCCGCGCGGTGGATCATGGCCCGCGTACCCCCTTGTTCAAGGGGATACAGTGGGGACATTAATAGGCTGCTGATTATGATATGAGGTGTAAACCCCAAAAATGTGTGTGTGGGCTAAAAAGAAGATAAGATGGCGATATGATGATCTGCACCTGTAAAGGAGTGTATGTGAGGGTAGAAGTGTTTTGAGTATCTTTTGGGTTCAATAAATGTTTTTTAGAGTTCTTTGCTTAGAGCTAAAAATAAAACAAATTAAAAAATGAACAGTTATTTTATTTATGTGTTTTGACTTAACACTAAATATTTACAAATATTAACAATGATTTAATGAGCTTCTTTATCACAAATACTCTAATTTATCTATTTACATGTTTATTTATTTATTTATAGTGATAATTTCACTGATGGACTCGTAATAAATAATGTATAATATTTTCACAGTACCTAATAAAATATACACAATATTTAACAGCAACAGATAAAACAAAGTTGAAAATGAACAAACTATTTGGAACTGTAGGTAGGTACTATATAATGTAACATAATATATTTATGTTAAAATTAGGTTCTTATTTTTATGAAATATTAACACCTATGAAATGCATGGAATGCAATAAATAACATTCTACAGAAAATTGTCATAATTACTCACATATACCTTATCTTCGTTATCTCTCTATCCTCGTAAATACCATATTTTCTTCTGTCGTATTCCTCATTGCTGAGGGTCGTGATCATTCTAAGGGATTAACCACATAGAACGACTCTCGTGACTGATTTGATGGGGTGGTTTGCCATTGCCTTCCCCATTTCACACACTGGTTATCTCAGTGTGCAGATTTCCTCACGATGATTTCCTTCACCGTCAGAGCAGTCGGTAAATATACGTAAGTCTTTCGAAAAAATCGATAAAATCATTTGTACACGACTTTGCATGGTTTCGAACTTGGATCTCCCGCATGGGAGTCCGACGACCTAGCCACGACGCCACCGACGCTCCAAAATGCCATATAATCCGGAACACACTGCTTAGCACAGCTCCCCCTTCGCTAAACCCGCAGGTACACACATACCCTGTTTTCGCCCCTCAGTTCTATGAAACCCTGAGCTTACTCAAAAGCTCTGCACCGATTTTAAAGCGCAAACCTCGTGGAAGCGAGGACTTCAGAAGCACAAAAGCTCACATTCGTAAACACGAAGCAGGTTTGGGAGCAACTTTTACCCTTTACCTACCGCATTCTACACATAAGGAAGAACCCAAGCTCAAATTTGTCTATGACTGCACGCATCAAATCGAACTGCGTGAACTCCTACAGTAGCTTCACAACCCCGCCTGGGGGACTAAGCCCATTTTTTTAATTTTTAGCTTAAATTTTCTTCTTAGTCTAAGTTTAGTTTTAGTTTTAGTGTATTTGCTGTATATAAACATCTATGTACATTAAAAATAAAAGTAATTATGATACTCGATAAATTAATACTAATACAAAAATAATGTGGTCTAATTTTATCCATTTCAATTTATTTCTTTGATAAGGGTAACTGAAATTACCCTTATCAAAGAAATAAATGAAATTTCTTGACAATTTTCTGTACAGTGTTACCTACTTATTACATTACTTAAGTGTTTTTTTTTCTTTTGACATCGATTAGATACAAAATAATTATCAATACAAGCAGTTTTGATATCATACATTTTCAAGTTATAAAACCATAAAATAATTATTGACTTCAATTGGATTCACTTTGGTTTTGAAATCAAGTCTAAAAGCTAGTTCTATAGATCTCGACACATTTATTCACACTCCAAAAATAAAATTCAATTTCATCGACACATTTTAGCGATTTGAACTGAAATCCCTGTTGATTGGCTTAATTTGGCTTTAATAGCTTTGAGCTTTTGCTGCAGATATTTTCACATTTAATTGCTATTAATATTTATAATATTCATAGTTTATTTTATAGTAACTTTTTATGAAGCATTCCGTCACCAACCATTCATATCTACACGTAACATAAATGCTGTGTATAGCAACGCATGTCACTTTTTTGGTTTATACGACACGATTTTAGAATCGCGCTGTAAAATATCGCAGATTGCTTATTTTCAACATGGATTTCGTACAAGTTACTTGTCTGTACTTATTACTACTTCGGAATGTTGTTGTCGTCCTATGGTACACCGGAGGTACAGAGGGCCTCCACGCCGCTCTGTCCTGTGCCACCTTCCTAGCTTCACTCCAGCTCAACCCTGCTGCCTTTAGTTCACGGTTCGGTCGGTCGTTCATTCTTCGAAATGTTAGGAAGAAAATAAATGATTCTACAATTCTGGACTCATTCTTTCACAACTGTAATTTGAAAAAAAAATGAAAAAAAAAATGTTTTAAAGATTTCTTTTATCTGAAACACATTGATGCTGTATCCCAAAAAAAACTTTGGTTATTATAGAAAAAAAAATCAAAGAAAATAAAAATACTTGAGACGAAACGCAATCTCAAAGTTTTTGGAGATGTGGCTTTCCTTGTATTTCGATTATCAAATGTACCACAGGCGCCATTTTAGATACAGACGTCACCGCCGACATGTTCACTCTATGAAGAACAGAATGCGAATGAGGGCCGGCGCGCGGTTTTATTATCGCAGTGCGAGCGTATATACATCTCCATATACCGCAATTTACTTTTGCGACAATCGAGTCGCGAGCAGTCGCGGAATAAAGTGACAAATCACAATATTAATATCGCCGCGATTATTTTATCGCATTTTTAATCGCGCGTGATAATCGCGTAATTAAAAATTGTAGTGCGCGCTAGGGCTTACAGTCTAATTTTTAACCGGCGACAAAAAAGGAGAGGTTAAAGTTGAAATTAGGTTCTCAATTCGAATCGTATATAATATACTCGTATGTCGATTTATCTCGCTACTGGTGAAAAAAAACGAGTCTACTGAAGTCGGCGACCAACAAAATACGGTGTAAGGCAAACGGTTGGCCAAAGAGGAATGGCGGGTAAGGAGGATTATTTGGAACCTATTTAGGTTAACTTACCTATGTACAAAGTCGTAAGGTTTTTTTAAATGAATTTTTAGTTTTAGTTGTAGTTTAGTTTTATTTATTGATGTATCACGGCCATTTTTTATTATTGTTTCCAACATATTTGATGTAGACAACAACGACAAAAAAAAATTATGACCTGGCAAAGTCTCGAAAAAATAAACTTACGAATTTGTACATAGGTAAGTTAGCCTAAATAATCCTCCTTATCCGCCATTACTGTTTGGCTAACCGTCTGCCTAACACCCTGTATTACAAACTCTTCTTTTTCTTGGTCGTCGGTTAAAAAGAGCTGACTCTGGTAGAGTCATTTCTATATTTTGACTCGACTCCAAACAAGTTTACAGCATTTTAGTTACGTGTCGATATATCTGTATTTATTTTAAATCATTTTTTTACATGATTTTTGCGTAGAGTATGAATGTGGGTACTTATTAATTTGTAAGAAAAGTCATACAATTTTTTGTGTGTTAATTCTGAAATATTTACGGTAAAATTATTCATTTGCACAGCCTACTACACAGTACGTGAGGTCTTAGAAAATCATTCGGATATCGGATAAAATCGATCCGTCTCTGTCTAACATTCGCAAGTCTTCGTCAATAACCGACGCCTCCTCTAAGATCCGAATGGTTTTCTAAGTGCCCACGGACTGTACCGCTTTCTTTAAAAACTTATCTACCTAAAGGTTATATGGATTGGAAGGGATCACTGTTAGCTAAAAGACTGCAAATATTGTATCATATTTTTATGAAAGAAAATTTAAACTAAGTTTTGTGCAATTAAGAGTATTTTACATTCCTTTTCACGTTCTAGAAAGAGATGTCACTAGCTGTATAATGGGGAGTGCTCTTCAGAACTATTTGACTTGGTGCCGTCGTCTACTTTCTTGAATCGCACCACTCGTCGGCGGCTCAATTTTCACCCGCACTTTCTGAAGCCTTGGGGTGTCTACGACGACCCGTTTTACACGAACGTTTCTGCCACGCACCTGCAAAATGTGGAACTCTCTTCCACCCGACGTTTTCCCGCAGCGCTACGACATGGGATGCTTCAGAAAGAACGTTAAAAAAGTCCTCTCCCTCCACGGCCGGCAACACACAAGCAATACCCCTGGTATTGCACGTGTCTCTAGGCGACGGTGACTACTTACCATCAGGTGGCCCGTCTGCCTGTTTGTCGTAGCCTATTTTTTTAAAAAAGATGTAAGGTTGAATTTGGCCATAATGTCTAATGAAGTAATAAAGTAATAAATGACATTTATTTCTCGAGATATAACAAAGAAAGGGACAGAATATGTTTTAATTGAGGTTGTTTATATTAAGGCGTTTCTTACAAACTGACAAACAACAGCGACTTAATTAATTTTTAACAGCGTAGGTCCTGTTTCCTTTGAAATGACTCTGAAAGCGTGATTCTCGGTTCAAATTCAAACACAAATGTTCTGAAAACAATGACATTGTATCCCAAACAATGACGTTTAATCTACTCAGATAAACACCGTTTTGAGGCAAACCGTTGTAACTCAGAAATTAAAGAAAATATCTGGAAAAAAATGCTAGCTGAATTTGTTCTAAGTATTCCTAAATCTTTGAAACGGTCAAATACTGTCCGTATAGGCTATAGTTAAGACAAGTAAAGTAAAATACGCTTTATTGCACTGAAAGTTAGTATAGAAGATAAGTTAGGTTAGGTTACCCTAAGTTTCTGTTTCAGATACTTAAAAGGTGATACAATGATGGCGGCATGAAGGAACGAATGCGCTCCTGCGCCAGGAGAGGGAGACTATTTTTTCTATCATACAAGGGCGGTGGTCTCATCGCTAAGAGCGAATTCTTCCAGACACTTTGTGTACAAAAAAGAAATTGAAATTCGCAATGAATAATGTTTCTTAATAAATATAAATAAATCTATCGGATGTATGTAGTCAAGTAATAACCTGAGAGTTATTTTCAAATATTGAATAACACTGATCTTTGTATATCGAGAGATGTAGAGTTGATCGAATATATTATTAGGAATTTCTGAACCAACTTCATGCCAAATTCACAACGAAATCTGAACATGGACATGCGGTCTACGTTTTACAATTATTTCTATATCTAATGTAATTCATTATAAATCCCGGGATTGATAAACATAGGTAAGTATTTAGGTACCTATTTTTAAAGTTCAGTTTGTCAAGGGATCGATAGATGGTAGGTATATTTAGCTATACGATTGTTGTAACATTGTAGACATGAGTTACCAAGCAGCTATTCTGCGTTCTATTGACACAAGTGAAGAGATTAAATTAAATAAATTATGAATAGTGAATATCAATGGCTCGGGCCCAATGGCGCGCCCTGGGAGAGGCCTATGTCCAGCAGTGGACTAGAGTAGGCTGATGATGATGAGTGAATATCAATATTAACACTTTCACAGTCCCGGGTACCACATGTGGGTCCCGGTAGACAATTAATTAGACAATGGATCAAAATTTATAATGTACAGAACCACAAACGGAAAATTTATTGGACACGTTCATTACGACAAGTCCGGGAACCATATGTGGGACCTAAACAAAAAACATTGGGACTCCACGGAACAATTTTAGCCTTTGTATGGGGACTGTCAAAGTGTTAAAATCCAACTTTCTTACTTACGGGTGTAAGTAACCCTTCCACAACGTTACTCTACGCAAAAACACACCTCGACCTAATACAATAGAGTACAATTTTACATTAACACTTACAATTTAGGGTTGCTAATACAATTGTCATCTTACAATGAGATTTAAAGTCGTTAGCGTGGGTAATAGGAACCCGTGGAAGTTGAGACGGCTGATGTAGCTCGGAGACGAGGACTGCATCGCTGCGGGGTTCTCACCTGTGGAAGAAAGAGATGTTTAAATGATTTGTGTCTAGTTAAAGGGAGGTTAGAACGTCGGTGGTGTCGTCATGCGGGAGGGCCGAGTTCGAAACCAGGCAATGCCATGCACCAAAGTGTGTTTTTTCGAAAGACTTACTTACCTACTGCTCTGACGGTGAAGAAAAACATCGCGAGGAAAACTGCATACTGAGATAACCAGTGTGTGAAATGGGGAAGGCAATGGCAAACCACCCCATTAAATTTGCTACGAGAGTCGTTCTATGTGATTAATTCCTTAGAATGATCACGACCCTCAGCAATGAGACAAACGACTTAGAAGAAGAAGAAACGGAGTAAGAATTGTGGTCATAGAGAATTCGAGGTCGAGAACTCCTGCTCTCGCATTCGCCAGAATTGTATTAATAATTAGAAATCGGAATTAGAGCGATTTATGAACTTGTAGCATTTAAATCAGGAGTTGAGGTTAAAAATTATAGGATAAATATTATTTACATACCTAAGTATTATAGTTATATAAGAATAAATATATATATAATTACTTTATTTTGTTCAATGTCAAATATTTTTATTTTAAAGTTATTTTATTTAGTTAATACATTATTTAATAAATATAGAAATGGTAGTTGTTAAAACGAATTTCCCGGCTTCGCCTTCAATTAAATCCCGGGATTCAGAATCCCGGAGAGCATATCTATATTGATATCAACATTTTTATACGGGAACCAGATGAGAGTCGCTCTACGTAAATTCAATCACAGTTATTAATAATATTTTCGATATAAATCTGGATATTTATTTATTAAGCTCGAAATATCAAAATAATATCAAAAGGCAATAAATAATAATATTACTTTTTGATAGCAAAACAAACAAGTGTAATTTGGCGTGGCTAGGGCTTGTTCAAACCAGTTTTAGCCGGTCCGTGCCATGTTATTCAGTCTTTTGTTTGTTTATCGTAAGGTTAGTGTCCACCCTATTGACAGAGTTGTTCAGGCCGCCCGACATGGCTTAAGAACTGCTATCGAACGACAACAACCGGGACCGACAGCTTAACGTGTTCTCCGAGGCACGGAGGGCCTCAGATGAAAATGCCACTAGGGGTCATCCATCTTTGTACTGACCGCGCCCAACGTTGCTTAATAACCTATAACTAAGAAATATATAAAAATAAAAACCAAAAAATAAATTACAAATACCGAAACCCTGGGATCTTCAAGGCCAGAGTGAACAGGCATTTACTGGACCCGCATGCTCCATCGTCGACCTCATCGTCGCTTACCATCAGGCGAGATCGAGGTCAAATGCGGGTTTAGTAGTCATTAAATTAAATAAAAAATAAATACCCACATTTTGAAACTCTTTAAAATGTATCTCTCTGTAAAGCATTTCTCACATGCTACGAAACGCTACGATATGCTACGAGTGCTACGTTGTTGTATTCGTGCGTAGCTTTAGCATAGAGAACATTCAAATGAATTTCCTGAAAAAAAAAACACTTTTGACGTAAATTTCGACCTGGCTATCAAAGCATATTTATGTATGAAATTTAAAGTTTTCGCGTCAAAGGCATTTAGTGATTTTTTTCTGATAGAATAATAAAAAAAACTAGTAGATTTCCCGTGACTGTGTCGGTAAAGGAAAAAAATATGGACCCATTTTTGAATAAATCTGGAGGGAAAAAAAGAAAAATCTCATTGTCAGTCATAGGCTACACAGAACCGAAATATTCAGCAGATATGAACCGATTCGGAGAGAGTATTTAGAGTACAAAAAAGTGTATTCGAGCACTTTGTGGAGCCTAATTTCTAGATAGCAGACTTCTGTTTAAAAAACTAAATATTAAAAAAATTAATTCAAATGTTTGGCAGATACCTCTCCGCTTTTGAGTACACATATCTTATCTAGGGGACATTTATGTAATTGAAACTGACTTATTTATTTTAATTTTTGCATATATTTGCATGTATAGGTACATAATTAGCTTTAATATTATAAATATATATTAAATAAATGTACCTCGATTTATAAATGTATATATTAATATATTTTATAAATTTATAATAGTCGTATCATCCCGTACTTCCTATTTCCTTTAATGTTGCATGTTTAATAGTATAAAATAAACATCATAAGCTTTAACTTAAATTTTAATTTTAAATTATAATTCTGCAATCTGAATGTTAGATTGACACATAACATTGTAAAGTGGTCAATGTGTGTATCTATGTGATCTCCACGACACACGCAACGCCTAGTGTGGAGGTTATAGTTTAATGTGAAATGTTAATTAATATGTGGTAAAGGAATATCTTCTTTCAATTTTTAAATAAATGAGTGATTGACTGCGTGGGAGCTCCTAAGGTCTTCAGATACAAACGCGCAATATTGGCCCACGCACACGCATTGTCAAAGAGGATTAATTACTCTTACACTAAGGAAGTTCTAAGTAACCATCAATGAGTTTTCAACAATTTCAAGCATTACAAGGATATGATCTATCAAAATTATTTAGGTAACTCATGGCTACCAGAGTTGTTAGGTCCGTGCGATAAATATTATTTGCCTAATTTTGTAAAATTATCCAAATGATATTAACGGCAACATGTTGTCGATTCAGAATTAATATTTTTCTGCGAGCTTCACCAATGCATTAATATTCATATTATTAAAAGTGATTTACTCATACTCATACTCATTTATTAAAACCATCAGGACACCAGGAACTCTTGGTTACGTCATGCTTTACAAATTTAAAATTCAAACACAATTCAAGATAACTATAAACATAACTGGACAGGAGCGAACAGACCAACCGATTTACATTTAAAAATTTTGCCAAAAAAAATAAGATTGTAGCAACTGTAAAGGGGCTTTGTCATTTATCTAAATTAATAAATAATAAAATTAATATATCTGCTGTAAAGGGGCATTGTCGTACATATAATAAGTATAATAAATTATAGCTGCTGTAATAATAACAGTTAAAAATAATAATAAATAAATGAAAATAATAGCTAAATTAAACATAGCTGCTGTAAAGGGGCATTGTCAATTGTCAGATGTCATAAAGTCTGTAATATAGCCGTAAAATAAAGTTATAATACAAGTTCGACACAATATCTGGATTGTTGCTAGAGGCAGGCCGTCTAACATTTTTTTAAATTATTCAGAAACTGAACAGATATAGATATTTTAACTCGTCCTATTCCCTAATTCAAAAATTTCATCAAAATCGACCATCTAGTTACTGAGAAACGAGACAAATCCACATACATACATACGGGTCGAATTGAGAACCTGTCCTTTTTTGGGTTATTGTAAATTCGCCCCATTGTAAATTCGCCACACACAAAAAATAACTCGCCACAGGTAGGTACAGGTTGTTGTAAATTCGCCACACTCTTGTTTTTTAATTGTAAACTCGCCACACTGAATTTTTTCCGTACAGTCGGCAGACAAAATCAAACAAGTAGTAATTATTTATTTTTATTTTTATCTCAGAATTTTTCATATACAGTACTTTTTGCAAAAATGGCGACTTGTGGCGAATTTACAACCTGTACCTACCTGTGACGAATTTACATTTTTTTTGGCCTGTGGCGAGTTTACTTCCAATGTATGGAACTTACAAAAATTTGACGAATTTACAATGGGACGAATTTAAAACAACCCCTTTTTTTGTCGTCTGTTAAAAATAGTCAACACCCGGAGCGGAACTTCTGTATCTCTGTGGTCGAGTATTGGACTGGATAGGTTCATTGTCAATTATTATTGTTATTTACGTCACACAAACCGTTAATTAATTAAGACTGAAATTGTCAGATTTGGTAGGGTAAACTCTAATTGAATTGGCTAACGTCTTTCAGATTCCGGGCGATTATTCCAAGAGGCTAGACATTTCGGGACCAACTAGGCTAACAAGGGAATTTAATCAACATTTTAGTTCTCACAAGTATGCCTGAGTTTAGCTAAGTACTCCCAAGAGTACTAGACGAGGTGTTTAATTAGAAACTGCTACGCCAGTCTAGCTTTTTGTTTAGAGATCCCTTCTCTAAACACACATTAAATCGGACATTAAATCGGAGAAGACAGCAATAACAATCGGTTTTATAGTAGTGTCTTTAGTGCTACACAAATAGAAACTAACCTAGAAGACACCTCAATCAAGCGACTGGCACGACTTCTTAACAACAGATGGCGCTGTATAGTACCTTATAGTCCATTTTTACAACGTCATTCTTTTTTTCTCTACCACCGCTTCGTAAGGTGCTATAGCTGAAAGGAAAGAAGCGACGCAAGAAACTTTCAGCAGCACATCTTTTGAAATAAATATATCCTACAATAATTATGAATACAATCATATATGTACACTGTAGCTGTCCCCAGGCCTACAACCTAGCCCGGAGGAAGATCTTCCCTTTTCCACCGAGATGTCACCTTGCCTCTTATCTCGAAAATCTGATCAGATCGCTCTCTATTTTTTAATGGGAGTTTGTGATTTAAGGAAGAGAAATATACAACTTTCCATCGACAGCTTTTATGTGAACTTAATTTATAGAAGAATGTGATCATTGAGTATTAAAAACGCATATGATTTCTGATTCAATGGAGTATTCCATTGAATATCCCATATTTTCAATGGAATATCATATGCGTTTTATGACTTCATTGAATATATGGCTACTGAATATATGAAGGAAAGACTAATAACTAAATATGTAGAAATCATATACTCGCCACTGAACAATATATGAGCCATCAATTAATAATTTGGACCTATGTGTCTACCATTGCATATAATTATGACTCACCATTGAATATATGAATAGAATCACATTTATTGCCAAATACATTATTGAAAATTAAAAAATTAAAATTTAATGTAGATGCACATACTTACGAGTATCTACTACGTAAGTATGATTTGCTGCTGATTTTCCCCCTTTTGCCAAATATGCATAGATACTTACGTAGTAGATACTCGTAAGTATCTATGCATATTTGGCAAAAGGGGAAAATTAGCTAATGCGGAAATAATCGGGTACGAATTATGAACATATATGGTATGAATATATGACTCACCATTGAATATATGGACGTATATGCTCGCCGGGACAGCGTTATTCGGGACGCACGTGTAATTTCCCGCATGGGACACGCTGGCTGCTGGTATCAGAAGATCTGACAGCCTCTGCGCAGGGTCTGTGGTCACGTTGATGCCGTGTTCCACATCGTAGTTGATCATTCTGCTGTTGTGATACCTGATTGGAAGAATTAGATTATTAGTATCGTGATTTGTGTTATCTTTCATGACGTGAACAGCTAATGCTGTATCGTGCCGGCCGTAAAAAATATTAAATTATTATGCGTGTGTGAATTGTAAATTAAATTAACCTAAATAACGAGAAATTTGTGATATCTTCAAAAATGACGTTTCCTTTTGCTTTTCTTTTTCCGGTTTTCGTCATGTCTTTAAGTCTGTCGGTCACAAAACGCTTCCCCCTTTAACATTGGAAATACAGTTTACAAAAACATCTGAATGATACTTGGTGTGCCGTGTCGTGCCGGCCACAAAAACAGCACCGCCCCAACTCTTCCCGTGGGTGTCGTACGAGGCGACTAAGGGTCTTAGTGGATACTATTCTACACCTAGTAGACGGCGGTAGGCTCACCACATATCACGTTTGTCCACCAAATCTTACGGAGAAAAGTGAGAACTACCCGTGATTGAAGGTGGTTCCTGTGTCTACCTCCTCGGGGATTATGGACGTGGGAGTTGTTATATAATGTTATGTTATATTATTTGTCTTGAACGGATACGGAATAGTATACTAAAGGCCATCGAATATTGTACAATCTCGACGCAAACCCGGCACCAATTCAACTCAGAGCAAAGCATTGAACGACTATTTCACTCGAATTTTGAAAACCCTACTGTATGTAATACGATATGAAGCTCACATTTCAATGCTTTGCTCTGAGTTGAGTTAGTGTCGGGTTCGAGTCGGGTTGGCACAATTTGCGATGGCCTTTATTCTACTTACAGACGTCGTTTGTGTTCCCTAAACAACCTTGAGATCCTCGACCTCCATCAGGTGAGAACAATCTCACCTGATGCTTAATATAAAGTAGTCATCTCCACGATTGACCACAAGGTAACTACTTTATATTTAAAAACGTAAAGTAACAACTTTTGTTTCAATACATATTTGGAACATGATTAGACTTAAATAATATACTGTTTCACGGTATTTTTATGGTATTTTATTAATTACGACCCGTTTCGTTTACACAACTTCAAGGTATTTGTAACTAAAACCTGAAGAAGAAAATCACAATTATTTGTAGCAAATCATGTATCTCAGTAACAAATTAGAGAATCTCAGTATAGAAAAAAATTCATATTTGAAAATACCCCTAGGATCATTTTTTTTTCCTGTCTTCTTCTTCTATTAAGGGGCTGGCCCCTGTCGCTGCAGCAGTCTCCATCCGTTTCTGTCGCCCCCCTTCTCCTTAAACTCCTGGTACGACGAACTACCGTTCCAATCCTTTAACTGCTCCACATGTAGGGTTTCTTGAGGGGTGCAGGCAATAGAACATAGGTAGTTTTGAATACTTTTAATGCGTATTACATTAAACTAAAATAATTATAGCGAGCCGTGTAATGCGTTATCGATCGCGGCCATGTTTGAATTGTCCACTGCCACTGGATCCAGAGGATGGAGACGACATCAATCAACGTGGATCATGAATAGCATTGCATTTCTTGGAAGCAGTCGCTGGTTGCTTCCAACGCGGGCGACATGTTGAGGACTCGTGTAGCACTATCCTATGCACAATTTGCGAACGAAGAAAGAAAAGAAAAAGAAACGTCAACTTCAATTCGAACATGGCCGCGATCGATAACGCATTACACGGCTCGCTATAATTATTTTATTTTAATGTAATATACACATTAAAATTATTCAAAAACTACCTCTATTCTATCGCCTGCACCCCTCAAGAAACCCTACACCATATATCAATTCTGGGACGACTTCTCTGTCGTTTTCCTTCAATTTTCCCTTCTATTATGGATTTAATTAAATCAGTGTCTGACTATGTGGCCGAGACAATTAACTCTACGGTTTTCCTATAGTGTGCATATTCTCCTTTTTTCCTTCACCATATTATTTATGTCCTGATCACGAGAAAATGATAATAATGTACGTTGCACGAGTTATTGCATCTCGTGTCAATGGAACATTTGCTGTGCGAATGTGACTCGCTGGCTGGAAAGCGTATGAGTCTTCTGGGGGTAGCCTACCCGAAACCATAGGGCTATTGGCTCCTTCCTGGAAGCTGTACAGCGTCCTAGATGCAAAGCATCTTTAAGGAACAGGAAGGAGACTAAGGTAAGGGGTGAACACAAAAGATCCCTGAGGGTCGATGTGCCGCTGGGGTTATCCCTGGCCCCCTGTCATAAGATAAGATATTGCATCTCGTACCTAGCTAAACTTATATCTCTAATCTGTGGTTAATCTACACACATATCTTTCACATCCATAATCCCCAAGGGGACAGACACCTTCATCCTAGGTAGGCAGCCCCCCTTTTCGCCGTAAGATTTGGTGGACGTGATAAACGTCGAGCCTATCTCCGTCTACTAGGTGTAGAATAGTATCCATAAAGATCCTTAGTCCCCTCGTACTACACCCACGGGAAGAGTTGGGGTGGTGCTTTTCTTTAATGGTTAATCTGTCGCCTTTATTTGTGAATTCGTATCATCATCATCATCATCAGCCTATTAATGTCCCCACTGTTGGGGCACAGGTATCCCCTTGTACAAGGGAGTAAGGGCCATGATCCACCGAGCGGGCCCAGTGCTGATTGGTGGATTTCACACGCCTTCGAAAACTTTTAATTGCCTCAAACATGCAGGTTTCCTCACGATGTTTTCCTTCACCGTTAAAGCAGTATTATTCACAAATAGGTATGCAAAACGACCGATAGTAACTACTCGTACATTCTCTGGTTTTTATACAATGTGTTCAAAGGAAGATTGATACTATATAATCGAAGTCGGATCAATTTTCAGTAAAAATTGTGATGCCTGAAATATGGTTCAAGATAACCCACGATATTTCACAGCAGAGAAATATAGATAAACGATACAGCACTTGTCGTTGAACGAACGTGCAAAATATTTTCTAGAACTTTCCTAACGCAGTCCGTATTTTCTTTAAACTTATTTTTCTCTCAGCTTGGTGTAGGTGAATGTTAGCACAGTTTCCGGAGGAAAATAAAAATGGGGTAACAGCTTCCAAGTTACGAACGTTGTAGAATTTTAGTAGGTGGTTCGAATATCGTGTATGGTTATGTATATGATTTTTTTAGTGCTTGAAGGAAAATATCGAGAGGAAATCCCTAAAACATCGGCTATTGCGGCCGATGCTTGTATAGTGCTTTTTCTCAAATAATGCGAGGAAATTAAAAAAAATCACATTCCAAATACTAATTCCAAGTCAAAAGTATTAGGCGTTCATAAAAGGAAAGAAGTGGCGTTGTCAGTAGGAGCTGGAGCTGCTCGCGCTGATGGTGACGCGCGACCGGTGAACGTAATCGAATGAAATCTCTTTAGTTCGCACCGCACTGCGTTTTGATGTTACAATTCGAATTTATCCCAGTAAGGTTGTATAAAAATCCATTACTGTGGTCAATTCTTATTATGGTTCAAAATTCGAATATATTTAGCACATTTCCGAGATATCTTTGAGAAAATTTACTTTGTGAAAGAATAGTAAGTAATATGGAAACGTTTGTTATAATAATATGTGATCGTGCCGGATCATCTCACCACCAAGTTCACCACATGCGGTGAAATTACATTAAATTAATGCCACTTCATTACCGGTGGTGAAGTGGGAAGAAAAGTAATGATTTTGTTCACAAAATCACGTGATCTTTCCCTAAACGCGCGCATGTGTACCTGCGCGATCGATGTCCCAGGATACCTTAATCAACCTCGACCGCGTAGGTGTAAAAGCTCAGGATGACCAATTATTGCGGCTTGTAAAACACGTCGAACGACAATTGATCAACCTTGTACTGATGTTCCGATCAATTAACTATAGCCGAATAATTTTAACGATCAATCGACAATCGTACGATCGACGTCGGATTAATGTTCAACCGATGGCAGATCGGTTTGGGGTAATAGCACGGAAATAGAAATACATTTATTGCCAAATACTCATAAAATACAAAGCACTATAACTAAGCACTATGTATATTTGGCAAAAGGGGGGAAAGTCAGGAAATGCTGACATACTCGGGTACCAAATATGCAGCGCTGTTTTTCATTTCCCCCCTTATTATTATTATTTTTTTGAGTCAGACATGGTCCATACAATAAAGTTAGTATATTATATTATATTACTTAAAGCTATGTTAGTAAAAAAAATATATAGAAATAATACCAAACCCATGGTACCGACCCCAAATCACTGAACGACTACTTCGCATTGACATGCAGGTATATCCAGTGCCTCAGGATCGGGGAGTCAGGGGACTCGGCAAACGTCACCAGAATGCTGCTGGAACTGCTATGTACTCGGTGCATCAGGGAAGCAACCCTTTTTCGTAAGATTGCGTGAAAGCCATCCACGCGGGCTTCTGCAAACATCCCCGATGCACTACAGTATTTCGGCAGCCCCATCAGCATCCTGAAGGCGTTATTATATTGGATCCGCAGGGCATTGAAAGCCTTTAATCCAAGATGTTAGTGGGAGCGATAGTGATAGTGGGTATTTTTTTAAATTAAAATTAAAAACTAATCATCAACGAATTTGCCAAAAAGAAATAAATAAATTGCATTAATGACCTGATACCATAGCATACCATATCGCTGAATAGCACACAATGATCGACATTGAACGGTCTATATTCGATGTTGATCAATATCACCGATCTAGGTCGATCGGTCTAATAACACCCTTAGGTATAATTTTTCCAAAATTTCCACCAATCAGGTAGCGGAAACTTAATTATGGACGCCTGTCCATTGGCTGGAAATTTATATTCTGCAGGTGGCAATGACCGCCATGAATATTGTATGAAGCGGAACTTAGTTGATTGACACTTCAGCCAGTTTCCAATATGATTTCCATTTTATTTTCGTGTCAAAATATTGTAATTTGCAGCCAATTTTGCTTTGAAATATGTATGTGGTGTGATTTTTTTATAGATCTGCTGCTGTAGAAAGAAATACTTTTTTTTATTGTATAAGGAAAGTTGAAGAGGGGCCAGCTGAAAATCAGCACTGTGGCTTGCCTCAGCATTATGCTGAGCTGGTGTACCCTTTTTGGCACTGTACCACACCAAATGTTCTGTGCTGCATGTATTAAACTTTGTATACTTCTGTTTTCTGTATTCTGGTGTTTACAGCGCTAAATAAATGATTTCAATTTCAATTTTTTTAAAGAGCCATCGAGCCACCTGATGGTAAGTGGTCACCGTCGCCCATAGACACCTCACCTCACTATAATGTTTGTTATTTGAGGGTTTTCTATGCTCTGCTAACCTTGAGAACTTAGCTGAGTACATCATATACCGGCAATTACGCTGTTCTCTTACCCTTCAAATCCAAACACATCAATTTATATGGTCGACGGTGACCACTTACCACCAAGTGGTCCTTTTCTCGTCAGCACTCCTTATTTAATAATAACGCTATATTTTAAATTTAAAAAACAACTGAGTTACTATTGTGGAGATACCTCACTTTTTCTGGTCATTATCAAGTCCTTGAGGTTTTTTTTTATTTAATTTTTATTTACTACTAAACCCGCATTTGACCTCGATCTCGCCTGATGGTAAGCGACGAGGTTCCAGATATGGGAAGGGCTCCATTGTCCAAAACATTTGAGCTCAAACTCGAACCATCTAGCTATTACCGTTCCAGAGATCCCATCTGACATCAAAGATACTCCAAGATCTTGGAAACCACTGATCCAATTTTTATCAGACATGGTTAAAAACACTCTCAAAAAAAATCTCTATTAAATGAAAAAATCGGGTCCAAATCGGATCATCCGTTGTCAAGTTATGAGGCCACAGACAAACGGACAGACAGACAAATGTGTCAAACTTATAACACGCCCTTCCTCGATCGATTGGGGGTTAAAAACAATAGGTAAGGTTGTCTTGTGGAGCGAATGTACCCTGTTAAACGAAGTACACAAGCTGAGAGATCTAAACTAATTTTTTTACGCACGGAACCTTAAAAAGGGCGAGATAATAATAGAATCCCATTTGTATGATGAAACTTCACAGATTGGTAGTATGATGTAATTTTGTGAGAAGCGAAACCTTTCAAATAATTTTTTGATCAACAACTTGGAGCAAAGTTTTATTTTTGTAATGTTTCGGTGTTTTGTTCGGGACGAGCGAGGTTTTACCGAAAATAGTTTGCGGAAAATTTTGAAAGCGTTCGAAAACGGGAAAAGCAATTGAAGTAAGTGGACCAATTGATTAAATCACACGTTTGTAGCTAGAGTTAGCTGCTATCGACTTTTCAACAAATTCAGGTTATCGTGTAAAAATTGGTTGCTAAATTCTAGGATTTTGGTATTGTAAATGATAGTGAATTTGTAGCGATACGTCGGGAAATGTCAAAGTCGTAAAATGTCAAGATCGCAAAACGTCCAGTCACAATGTGTGCAAAAACACGAGGACAACACAGGGGACGACATGGGGACGAAACAGGGTCGACATGGGGGCAGGACGATACAGAGACGACACGGGGACAAGACGGGGATGAAAAGGGGCAACATGGGGACACAATGCACATTACATTTTCCGATCTGGACATTTTCCGATCTTGACATTCTCCGAGTTGGACGTCTTGACATTTCCCGACGTATCGATTTGTAGTTATATAGATATTTTTTAGCGTTTGCATTATGTATAAATGATCTTAGACGATTGGCAAAGTCGTCGGCAGAATCTGTGTATGGGGATTATGGACGTGAGAGTTTATGTATGAAGGGAAAAGGGAAGATCTTTCACCAAGCCATCTTCTTTTGAAATGGTCTGTTTTCCGCACTTAGCCGCAAGACCTCCGGACAGGTTGATAATCTGGGGATCAATAGAATACCAGCGCTGCCGGCATCCCTTGCCTGAAGCATTAAGCTGTGTTGAGACCCTTTTCACCCCAACAGCTGGTTCCTAGTTTACCACATGGTACCCATCATATCTTTCTTTAACACTTTTTTGTACCTCTATAATGTTAGTATTGTTATGAAATATGTAAATAAACAAATAATTGTGCTATAACTTACTTGCTTACTTCAAGTTAGGCAGCCTTTGTACGTGAAGGTGGCGGAAAGGTGTGCTCGATGACTGGATGTTTGGAATTCGTATATTCACTGTAGTCTCCGCCGAATTTGGTTATTTCGCAAAACACTAACCAGAACACAAAAGCAGGAGCCTCAGTGGTTTGCACCACGGAGCACTGCAGCCGGAGCGTCGACCCTGGCTTCAGGTACTTCTCCGTCGGGCCGGAGATCTGCGCACGTGCCTCTGTAAGAAAAACTCACATTGAATGACGTAGTATGTTTTTTTACATCTAAACCCGCGTTTGACCTCCATCTCACGTGGTGGTAAGTGACGATGAGGCCGAAGATGGAGCACATGGGTGAGCGTGTGTGGCACAGTGGCTAGGACACCGGATTCCCATGCGGGATTCGAAACGATGCAGTGCCATGTACCAATGAGTTTTTCGTATTTTTAAAAGACTTACGTACATTTATCGACTGCTCTAACGGTGAAGGAAAACATCGTGAGGAAACCTGCACACTGAGATGAGAAGTGTGTAAAATGGGGTAGGCAGAAAAGACCCCTGGGGTTATTCCCGACCCCCTACCATAAGATAAGATAAGATAAGTACTGGCTCTTCTATAAACACTGCCGTGTCAAAACACATCAACTCCGAAGCGCAGACATTTGACGGCAAACTTTATATATAGAAAGGTGGTCGCTAGCCAGGCGGGTCTTACCACCAGTAAGTTATTCGGTTTAGTCGCCTCGTACGACACGCTTATCTAGAGAAGCCACTAGTGGTGGTAGGGATATTCTTAATCCATCTCATACACGGAACTCACAACATTAGCAAAGAGTGAATAGGCATTTTCTAAAACCATTTTTTGTATTCGTATATGTGTATAACAAACTGTATATATCATTATAATTGTTGCGTATGTATTTTATTTATCAACTATATAATTATTGTAATTTATTTATACCCACCATAAAAGTAGTCTAAACTCTACTTAATCAAAGGTTGGCTGGAAGAGAGCCCGCCTGTACTTATTTTAATGTTTTTAATTTCTGTGTATTTTTTTTGTTCTATGTGTGCAATAAAGAGACAACAAACAAACCACCTGCTCCATCGTCGACCTCATCGTCGCTTACCATCAGGCGAGATTGAGGTCAAATGTGGGTTTAGGCTAAATAAAAATAATTCACATATGTATATGGGAGACTGTAAGGAGTGTGTAGAAAAAGAAGAATATGGCCAAACCAAGTTCTTCTTTTCCTCTTTAAGTAAGGCGCATGACCTTATATTATTAGATCAGATTCGCACTACACCATAATGGATAGGTAGGTCAGATAGGTTATTTATTTATTCTAAATATAACGTAAATTCAGACTAATTAAAGAAAATTCAATTTAATACTCATTAAAACATTTTATTTTAAAAAGGAACCGACAGAACGCCCATTAAAATTACATTCCCTATTGACAAAATGACCTTTCCTCATCCCTAAAACATTCACGTCAAAAATAATGTAATTCTTCAAAACAAAAACATTCCTGCCAAAGGCGAAAAGGGAGAATTACATTTTCAACGAAAATAAAGTCATTACAAACGGCCTGTGTTGCCACGTGAAAATTCATAGCTAGAATTTTAATTATTTTCGGGTTGCGATGCTTTGCCGGCCTGCTATTGTGGGAAGGCTATCATGTTTTCAGAAGGCTTAAAAGCATTAGCATATAAATGTATAATTAAAGAAAACGGGGCCTTAACTTTAAAAGCTGCTGTGAAATGGATATGTGCTTTGGTGAAGTCATTCAGAAAATAATGTCGAAAATAAACCCGCATTTGACCTCATTTGAGTTAAGTTAAAAGTGTCGGTTTTGTTGGTCAAATCCTTGAAGTAGACTAGTGACTTACGAAAAACGTTAGTTTGCATACATACATACATGCTATGTCCTTTGCGGGGTAGGCAAAGAGAACAGGCATTCGTTGTTTCTCACGTGCTCGCCGTTGGAGTAGTCTGCTTGGTATATTAAAATCTAAGAGCACTCTGTCAATCTGATCTTTGTAGGTCAGTCTAGGACGACCACGACTTCTTTTTGCAGTGGAAAGAGAAGTCATGAGTGGAAAGTTTCCACTCACTTTCAAGTCTACAATTGACTTTATATTGAGATTACGTTATTAGTAATAGAATTGTGCCCCTGGGATCCCCAAATGTGTACCCTGGAGCGACGAAAAATATTTTTAACCTCCATGCTTAAATCACTGGAATATTTTCCGTTGTTTTTGTAAAGAATTGTGGGCTTTTGAATAGATTTTCCTTTGTTGCGGTCAAAAAGGAAAAAGGAAAGGAAATAAAAATGTTCTAACATGACTGACTACGTTTTAAAGCGTGCCTGTAAAGGAAATTTCAAGTGACGAATGTTTTAAAGTACGATGAGCCTAAACGATAATAGATAGAAGAGAAATTTTGAAAAATATATATGTAAATTCTCAAATTTTCGTGTCATTCCATAGTGGTAGACGGAAAGAAAAATCTCGTAACAGTAACTTCAAATAAGGACAAATATTCATAAAGTAAGTATCCATTACAATATTTTATAGCATCCATTACAAAAAAACCTCGTAATAGTAACGATACATTTTTTTGTTGGTAATAATACTGTTTGTAATAATGTCATAATAGTACTGTTATTGTGTATAATTCGAACTGCCATACGAAACAATATTTTACTATTTTTATTTTATTATGATGTTATTAGTCCATAGCATTATAATGTTTCCGAAATGTAATGACCTATTCTTCACTTAACAGTGCTAGCTAAGCCAGGCAAAAAAATCAATTTAACGCTTTTTGTGTAATGCGTTTTATATTTTGTTGTCGTAACCGCAGTGCTCTAAATGTTCCAAATGGGTAAAAATGAATAAATATACAAATATTTATTTATTTATTTACACTTTAATGCACAAAAAAAGGTGTACATGAGGCGAGCTTAATGCCTTGCGGCTACCAGCTAACCTTGGGGTTATGCAGAAATGATTAGTTAGGTGCATATAAAATGGAATATATACATTGTCCCCCGCTATACAAGATTTCTCGTTACTATTACGAGATGTTTTTGTAATGGATGCTATAAAATATTGTAATGGATACTATATGAACAATTGTTCTGGTTTTTCGTTACTATTACAAGATTTTTCTTTCCGTGTACCGTGTACAACATTAATCTCAACGTCAAACATATGTTGTGAACAAAATCTAGGTACATTAATATTCAAGTAATAGGGGAAGAAGACCCACCACTCACCCTCGGATTCGCCCTCCCTTACGATAACCAAATACAGAAGGATTTACAATCGCAGATGATAAGTATATCCTATTTAAAGATATAATAAAGTAAGAGGGAAAGAAAAATGAATGTGATCTAGATTAAATTGAATATCGGATTAAATATTTGTCCGTCTGGAAAAATCTGGCATGAAATGGGAGTAGAACCGTCTAAATTATTCCAAAGATTTCGTCTATATAAGGACATTTTAAATGGTTTACACTGAAAGAAAAGCTTGTTTACTTCAGACAAGAACTTGTTTCAATACGAGCATATAAAGTCGCCTTGTTAACTTCAACCAAGAAATTGTTCTTTCCAACCTAGATCTTAGTCGTATCTATGAAGTAATTTGTTCAAATTGTAACGATGTCGACTTCATCGTCCATATCAACCTCCTTGCCATCAATTCCAACCTCATTGTTAGCGTTTATCTCACCTCATTTCGTGTTGGCACCTTCATTTCTTCATCTATATTTTCAAAATTCAAATCATATTCCCATTCCATTTCTAAGTTCCATTATTCCATTAATTTCATTGTTTTTACTTTCTCTCTGTATTTTGTCCTGAACGGACGTTTCTCCGTTTCATTTTTGTCTTCTACTACTACCTATTTTCTACATTTACTATTTTCTGTGTTGTTCTGTTCCTTTAAAATATAATATCTACTATTACCAAGTTCTTCTATTACTTCATCTGCACACTGTTCTAGAACCCTGCTAGCCGGCACCTAGAGGGCAGATTGTAGCAAAATGAATAAAAATGACTTTGTATGCTCTGAATCAAACAGGCTTTCTTTCAGTGCATGTTTGTCAAAAATCACGAAAGAACATCAGAACTCAACATGATACACCCCTAGTAATAATACCTATACACGGTGTAACAAAAACTCCCTTGTAACCGGCGCTATGTGAATAATATAGACATATAGTTGTGTTATGTATATAATTGAGCTCACATATGCTTTGGTGATGACTGTAAATATGTGAGTTTTTGAAATTTATAAAATAAAAAATAAAATAAAATCAATGTGGTTTAGTAATAGTTAATTTGCCGCTCTCCCCCACTTGACAACCCTAGTTTCTATGCCCAGTAGATACAATACAGGGTGTAAAAAAAGCATATAGTCCCGAAAGAGGCGGTTCAGTATCCATAACTGTACAACTTTCACTATGGGACCAACACTGAAATTGGGGGAAAAAAGCAGCTGTTCCATACAAAAGTACAATACCTACCAACATGACTCAAATGTAAGAAACAGCTGTGTTACTGGCTGTGCAAACTCTGTTTTATGTTCTGTTCTTTTTATAACTTCATGCCTGTCTTTCATATTTTTGCTTTACCTACCACATAATAATATATCATTTTAAATATCACTATTTCCACTAAGTCTACCAGTCTTTTATTCAGTTCATTCCCTCCTTAGTCTATATTTGGTGAAAAAAAATATCGGAAATAATATTGATACGACAAGACCAAATATAGACGAGGGAGAGAATGAACTGAATAAATGACTGGTAGACTTAGTGGAAATAGTGATATTTAAAATGATAGATGTGGTAGGTGCTTACAAGAGGACTGTGACAAAGGGAAAGAGAAAAAAGACAAATGCAAAAATATGAAAGACAGGCAATGAAGTTATAAAAAGAACAGAACATAAAACAGAGTTGGCACAGCCAGTAACAAACTGGTTTTTTTGTGTGTTTCAGAGTTGGCCCCATAGCAAAAGTTGTTCAGTTATGGATACTGAACACTCCCCTTTCGGCTCTATAGGGAGTTTTTATTACACCCGGTATTTATCTCAACAGCGAGCATGCGTGAAACGACGAATGACTGTAGAGGAAGCAAGAGAAGCGTGCCAAGACAGATTCGTGGTTCTCTGTTCACTCTGCCTACCCCGCGAGGGACACGCGTGAAGGTATGTATGTCGGATTTTTTTGTCAAAACTTACCGACAACGTCTAGGCGTAGGAAGATGCTAGTGGGCGGATGGGAAGACACCTGGCATTCATAGATGCCGGCGTCGCGGTTCTGGACGAACCTCACCTTCAGTGTCCAGTCCTGTAGCAAAGTCAGAAATATTATATGCCAGTTCAATGTGCCAATGCCAAGTTCAATGTGCAATGTTCGGTGGACCGACGACCTGAAGAAGGTTACTGGCGATGGTTGGACGAGGAAGGCGGAGGACCGAATAATGTGGCGCGCCCTGGGAGAGGCCTGTGTCCAGCAGTGGACAGACACGGGCTGATAGATAGATAGAGATAGATAGTTCAATGTGTCGATACAAAGTGCCGAAACAATGTGCTGATACAATGTGTCGAAACAATGTGCCGATATACTGTACCGATGTACAGAATGTAACAAATTTATATTTAAAACACTATTGAAGACAATTCAGCGTTAACTGTTTGTACTGATTTTATCAAAGAATTTTTGGAAAAACACAAAAATAAAGTCGACGCCATCAAGGTTTATAATTACAGAACGGATTTGTAGTAGCTATTATTGGATTTTTAGTGAAATAAAAGAGGAAAATAAATGTTATTCTCATTAAAGGAGTATTATACCATAAACATATACTACCTATTTATTATGTTATAAATTTAAAATAATTTAATAAAATTAATTTGTTATTGATTGTTACTTGAATAACAAATTGCACTAGTCATAGAGGAGGATATTGAGGAAGATTCTGGGACCAGCCAAGAAGGAAGATGGAGGGTGGAGGATGAGAAAGAATAGGGAGATGGAAGAGATGGTGAACGAGCCGAACATCATAGGAGAGACGAAAGCGGCTCGACTCCGATGGCTCGGACACATCACTAGGATGGGGGAGGATCGGGCAGTTAAACGAGGGTATGTGGGACGCCCTAACGGACGACGTCCGGTCGGACGTCTCTGATACCGCTGGCGCGATGAAGTGGAGAAGGATCTGCGGGAGCTCCGGGCGTCTGACTGGCTCGAGACTGCGCATGAGAGAGAGCGATGGCGCTCTTTGGTATCGGAGGCCTAGATCCACTTCGGGTCACTGCGCCAGCGGAGTAAGTAAGTAAGTATACAGATAAAATAGCATAGAGCGTCGGTGGCGTCGAGGCTAGGACGTCGGATTCCCGTGCGGGAGGTCCGAGTTCGAAACCAGGCAATGCCATGTACCAATGAGTTTTTCGGTTTTTTCGAAAGATTTACATACATTTACTGACTGTTCTGACGGTGAAGGAAAACATCGTGAGGAAACCTGCACACTGAGATGACCAGTGTGTGAAATGGGGAAGGTAATGGCAAACCACCCGATTAAATATGCCACGAGAGTCCGTTCTATGTGATAAATTCCTTAGAATGATCACGACCCTCAGCAATGAGGAACACGACTTAGAAGAGAAGATAGAAGAAGAGATACAGATAAAATGCCTAGTATACAGGGTGGAAAGTTTCGGCGGGGCATCCAGGCCAGCTACCAGATCCGTTGGCGCAACAAGAAAATGGTCTTAGAAGACCTTCCCTAACTTTTGGAGCTATTTATTCCAAGATCTAAAAATGCTATATAAAACCGAGGTAACAAAACGATGTCGCCAGGTATAAACGCACAGCGACACCTGTCGGCAAATTAACGATAACTACCAAGATACGGCATTAGACAATAGATACTTAAAATCCGCTCTTTATTTATAATTTAAGCCAGTTTTAAAATTTCGAATGGTTGCTTGTTGTCAGGTAGGTATCGATACTGAGTTACTCATTGTGCCGGTACAATGAGCCAATGCCGAAATAAAATGTGCCAAAATAAGGTGTCGATACAATATTCTGATACAAAGTGCCAGTCTTTGTGCCGATATAATGTGATGTGGCCCAATTCGCCTAAATTACAACGTTTGTAGTTCTATTTCTATCCAATTTCAATTTAGTTTTCGTTCCAATTCTATTTGGACACCAAATCGCATTCTGCTGACGCATAACTCTACCACTGCCATCTTTCGATTTACTGTCGTTCGGCCAAAAGTACCTCGGGAGGAACTTATGTGCGATCGTTATATTTGACAGTTGAAGCGTTTTGTTACCGTTCAACTGCGATTCAGTATAAACTAAACGTTTTAGTAGAATGCACAAATACGTTACTGTTTGATCGATCATTGACTCGATCGGAACTTAACAAATTGGATCGATAGTGGATAGTAGCAAACGAAACGCGTCGTAACGATGCAGTTTAGATTATATTTAGTTAAGTTGTATTTAGTGGAATCTAGCTCCTGATACAATGTGCTGATAAATGTAACCTAGTGCGAACGAAGCATAGGACTTGTAATTTCTAAAATATTTTTATAATTACAAAGTTATTATTATTTATTTAACATGTAGGAAGATCTCATGACCTTTAGGTACTGAATGAAGGCACGAATATTTTTCTGACCTTTCTTTGACAACCCACGTGTTAACAAGTTTAGTTGAAAAATAATAAATTTTACCGAAAAAAGTTAACAAGTTCTTTAAATGTACGTCGTCAAAGTATTGGAAAAAGGAGGGAGGAGGGGAGTACAGATTTTGTGTTTCCCCCTCGGGTATTCAGGATCATAGGTAGATATTTTTCATACCAGCAAACATGTTTTCAGAAACAATATAATTAGATAAAATTGTGAGAATTATCCTGACATGGGTAATTAATACTTGTAGTGTTTGTGTCACAATTTATTTATTTTAATTTATGTTATATAAATAATCTATGTACAGTTTATTATGTACTTATACTATGTATTTAGTATGATACGTATTTATATACATATATATTATATATATTTATTATATGTATGTGTATTCATAATTGTATACACCTATTATATTACATATCTATCTACCCTCACACACCCATGCACCTCCCTCCCCCCTCTCTCGCACGCACACACACCCTCTATCTCCCACACACATACATATACACACACTCACCCCTCGTATAACATACTCGTGGAACACAATGTCATGCACGACACCTATGTCTCCTCACTAACAACTTTCGCAATTTAGAATGCACAATTAATATGTACAATAAAATACCGTATATATATTGAAATATGTAAGGCTACTTTAGGAAAACCTATAATTGGCTTATGTTTAGATTATTAAGTATGGTTCATTTGTTTTAATAATAGCTGTTGGTTCTCTAAATAAATAAAATAAAAATAAAATAAAAAATAGTAATATTTAAAAACGACTTCTCATTGTGAAGATGCCCTTACTGTTTTCTGGTAATCATCAGGTCCTTAAGGTTCCAGATATGGGAAGGGCACCACGGTCCTAAACCATTGAGCTCGAATTCGAACCACCTAACCTCAAAGATACTCTAAGATCTTGGAAACCTCTGACCCAATTTTTATGAGACGTGGCTAAGAACACTCTCAACAAAATTCTCTGTCTAAATCGGATCATCGGTTGTTGAGTTATGATGCTACAGACAAACTGTCAGACAGACATACGCATCCAACTTATAACACTCCTTCCAAAATTGATCGGGGGTTAAACAGATCAATGAAAGTTGTTGATATACACTCTAGCGCAGGTCAACAGCTTCTTTCACCGATCATATCTTATCTTATGATAGGGGGCCGGGAATAACCCAGCGGCACTTCGACCCTTGAGGATCTTTTGTGCTTACCCCATTTTACACACTGGTCATCTCAGTGTGTAGGTTTCCTCACGATGTTTTCCTTCACCGTTAGAGTAGTCGGTAAATGTACGTAAGTCTTCGAAAAATACGAAAAACTCATTGGTACATGGCACTGCACGGTTTTGAACCCGGACCTCCCGCATCCTATCCTATCCTCCGATGTCCTAGCCACTGTGCCACCGAAGCTCTTCTATCACCAATGGTACATACCTCTGAATGCTGAAGGTGTATGGCTTGAAACCTCTGATCAGAGCTGTATGTCGTCAACCCCACCGTCAGTAAATGGTAGTCTTTTCTTCTGATCCACGACACCTGTAACAAAAACAGGATTGTTAACAAATTCTACTCTAATTACCGGCAAAAGTCAGAAATCGCTAAAAACTTTTCCAATGTTTATTGTGAAAAAAAAACCTAATTGTTATGTCTTCTTCTTAGTCGTATTCCTCATGGCTGAGGGTCGTGATCATTCTAAGGAATAAATCATATAGAACGACTCTCTTTGCAGAATTAATGGGGCGGTCTGCCATTGCCTTCCCCATTT
Organism: Hofmannophila pseudospretella; assembly: GCA_947369225.1. Lineage (NCBI taxonomy): Eukaryota > Metazoa > Arthropoda > Insecta > Lepidoptera > Oecophoridae > Hofmannophila > Hofmannophila pseudospretella. The sequence continues at coordinate 1,483,215 of OX376333.1, forward strand.
CACACACTGGTTATCTCAGTATGCAGGTTTCCTCACGATGTTTTCCTTCGCCGTCAGAGCAGTCGGTAAATGTACGTAAGTCTTTCGAAAAAACCGAAAAACTCATTGGTACATGGTACTGCCTGGTTTCGAACTTGGACCTCCCGAATGGGAGTCCGACGTCCGAAGTCCTAGCCACGACGCCACCGAGCTCTTAAATAAATGGGTATATATTAGTATAAAAACTTCAATAGATTCCATATCTAACAGTAGAGTTATGAAATTTATTCTCCGAGTCTTAACAAATAGAACTCGAAAACAAGTCTGTTACAACACTAATTCTAACAAGGTATTTACATAGGGAGCTTTTCAACATAATAATATTCTAAAGGTAGATCGTGTGTATGCCTTGGGCTTACTTATTATAACGACAATGTTTGTCTGCCTAGTACTGTCTACATAATTCAAATATAAAACAAGAGTATGTAGACCTAGCACGGCTAAATGAATAATAAATAAAATACCTAGTACACACATACACATGAAACGATACAAGAACGTCAAAGAAAAACGCGAAGACCTAGTGTTGGGGGAGACGACATATAAAGGTGTGGAGAAATTCATTCAAGTAATTAATGTACAGTAACCGATACCATGCTATGGAGAGAGCTATGCTCGGTATCTCATTGATGGATAGAGTTAGAAATCAAGTCATCCGTCACAAAACGCGAGTTACCGACATAGCTCATATGATTAGCAAGTTGAAGTGGCAATGGGCTGGCCATGTCTGTCGCAGAACCGACAACCGTTGGGGTAGACGAGTTCTAGAGTGGAGACCGCGGACAAGAAAGCGCAGTGTGGGACGCCCCCCTGCCCGGTGGACTGACAACCTGAAGAAGGTTGCTGGCGATGATTGGATGAGGAAGGCGGAGGACCGAGTAATGTGGCGCGCCCTGGGAGAGGCCTATGTCCAGCAGTGGACAGATACGGGCTGATAGATAGATAGATAGAACCGATACCAACACAAGAGAAGAGGAAATCAATATCCGAACTCAAAACGCCTTGAGATGCGCCGCAGCCCTGCACAAGGCTCTGGTGTCTAAGTTACTGAGCAGAAATACCAAGATCCGGATCTACAAAACTGTCATCAGACCGATCTTGATGTATGGATGCGAGATTTGGACACTAACTTTAAAGGAAGAAAACAGACTCTTGGTGACCGAGAGGAGGATATTGAGGAAGATTCTGGGACCAGCCAAGAAGGAAGATGGAGGGTGGAGGATGAGAAAGAATAGGGAGATGGAAGAGATGGTGAACGAGCCGAACATCATAGGAGAGACGAAAGCAGCTCGACTCCGATGGCTCGGACACATCACTAGGATGAGGGAGGATTGGACAATTAAACGAGGGTATGTGGGACGCCCTAACGGACGACGTCCGGTCGGACGTCTCTGATACCGCTGGCGCGATGAAGTGGAGAAGGATCTGCGGGAGCTCCGGGCGTCTGACTGGCTGGAGACTGCGCAGGAGAGAGAGCGATGGCGCTCTTTGGTATCGGAGGCCTAGATCCACTTCGGGTCACTGCGCCAGCGGAGTAAGTAAGTAAGTATACAGATAAAATAGCATAGAGCGTCGGTGGCGTCGAGGTTAGGACGTCGGACTCCCGTGCGGGAGGTCCGAGTTCGAAACCAGGCAATGCCATGTACCAATGAGTTTTTCGGTTTTTTCGAAAGATTTACATACATTTACTGACTGCTCTGACGGTGAAGGAAAACATCGTGAGGAAACCTGCACACTGAGATGACCAGTGTGTGAAATGGGGAAGGCAATGGCAAACCACCCGATTAAATATGCCACGAGAGTCCGTTCTATGTGATAAATTCCTTAGAATGATCACGACCCTCAGCAATGAGGAACACGACTTAGAAGAGAAGATAGAAGAAGAGATACAGATAAAATGCCTAGTATACATGGTGGAAAGTTTCGGCGGGGCACCCAGGCCAGCTACCAGATCCGTTGGAGCTACGAGAAAATGGTCTTAGGAGACCTTCCCTAACTTTTGGAGCTATTTAAAACTGCATTCACAGATTTTTTGAAAAATTGCATTTTTCTCGCTAACTGTACTTTTAAAAAAATATCTGTGAAAGCAGTTTTAAAAAGCTCCAAAAGTTAGAGAAGGTCTCCTAAGACCATTTCCTCGTAGCTCCAACGGATCTGGTAGCTGGCCTGAATGACCCGCCGAAACTTTCCAGCCTGTATATAAATATGTTTTACACAAAGTATACAATATTTATTTAATTTAATTAATTAATCAGTAAATGTAATTTAATTATTTTATGATTAATAATTGTAATGTACTAAGTATATTTAGTAGTAACTTTTTTTTTAAACCTTTAAACATTATTTTTCAACTTTTAATTTTCAAGTAAACATAAAATAACTTTCAAATTGTAATATTACTTTTTCATTTTAATTAATATAGCACCTAGTATATTCGAACTCGGACCTCTCTTTTGGAAGTTCGACGTCCTAGCTACTACGCCACCAAACGCTCTAATAATGCTAAGAGTGCCTATAAACATTAAAACTCTCAGAAAAAAAAACACGAATATTTTTTAATCTCAGCAAAACCATTTAATTTTAAAAGTTAGTTTATGAAGTACACCATAATAGCGAATTTACTTCCATTACCTTAATGAGTTAATACTACGATCAGAGATATAAGAAGATGTGGCGTTACAACATTGTTTGCGTGGCATATAGCTGTCGCCCAATTTATTGTGTCTTTCATATTTATATACCATTAAATATTTATTCATATTAGACTTACACGATCTAAACGATTTTAGTCACAGTTTTTTTTAAATACTTCTGCGAACTCTACAACAATCAACTGAACAATACAAATTGTATGGGGAACTGAAAAATTATTAAAAAAAATAATTTTTTTTATTGACTACTAAACCCGCATTTGACCTCGATCTCGCCTGATGGTAAGCGACGATGAGGTCGCCGATGGAGCATGCGGGTCCAGTAAATGCCTATTCACTCTGGCCTTGAAGATCCCAAGGTTGTAGGTTTCGGGAAATACAGACGCCGGCAGGCTGTTTCATTCCTTAGCCGTTCGCATAATGAACGAAGAAGCAAATCGCTTCGTACGAGCAGATGGGATATTAACAACATAAGGATGGAAATAGTCAAGGAGGTTAGTAATTATTAAGTATATTACTGGCCGTCTAAAGAGTTTGTGATGACGTGATGACGCACGATGTTCCGCTGTTCTAAATAAAATTGGGTGTAAGAGAAACGTCGTTTTCTTCAAATAGCAAGATTTCCTAAAACTTATAAGTTTTTTGTTTTGTAATTGTATTTTACATACATACATATACGCTATGTCCCTCGCGGGGTAGGCAGAGAGAACGGAGCGCCACGAATCTCTGTTTTGGCACGCCTCTCTTGCTTCCTCTACAGTCATTCGTCGTCTCACGCATGCTCGCCGTTAAGGTCGTCTGCTCTGGCTCCCACCTTCGCCTCATGCCCACCTGTCCCTCTTAGACCCACCTTCGCCACATATGAGGTTGTCCAAGACCGAGGGGGTAGTTACCCGCTTAAGATTCAGCCCGGGAAAGGGGTTCGCCCCAAAGCCCGTTCCTGGCCCATAGGGCACAGACGACCTGTCATGTCATGTCGTCTGCTCTGTATATTAAAATCTAAGAGCACACTGTCAATCTGATATTAATCTAATATTTATTTACTGTTGTATTTTAGTGTTGCACTCTGGTCAAGTTTTATGTAATATATGTATCTTAGCACAGTTATGTTTTAATCGCATATCGAGTTATTTCTAAGATCCCCAAAACAACCGACCTATGCATTTTAGGTAATTAGGGAGAAAGGTCGGACTGAAAATTAAATGACTACTTAAAATTATGGTTTATTTCGAGAGACGTCCTTAATTTTAAGTCTTCCATAAGTCTCGTGCCATCTCTATCTAGAGCTATGGCGTAGAAAGGGGTAGCATGTATTTCAATGAAGACTTAACGTAGCCCATAAACATCGCACCTCACTAAAATATAGCTAGAGGATTTTTAATGCGCTGCCGACGATGAGTGGAGCGTCGGTGGCACAGTGGCTACGGCACTGAACTCCCATGCGGGAGGTCCGGGTTCGAAACCGTGCAGTACCAATGAGTTTTTCGTATTTTTCGAATACTTACGTGCATTTACAGACTGCTCTAACGGTGAAGGAAAACATCGTTAGGAGACCTGCACACTGAGATGACCAGTGTGTAAAATGGGGTAGGCACAAAAGATCCTCAAGGGTCGAAGTGCCGCTGGGGTTATCCCAGCCCCATATCAGAAGATAAGATATAAGATACGATGGAGAGCCTCATGTGCCGGTAATTACGCTGGCTCTCTTACACAACAATGCAAGCATTGCTGCTTTCCGGCAGAAACAGGTAAAAGCGTTAATTACCACAGGCGATCCTGCACATCATCATCATCATCATCATCACCATCAACCCCTCTAACCCCACTGCTGGGTATAATCCTCTTCTCTCTTGTGCCATCCTTCTTGGTTCTTTGCGAGTCGCATCCAGGTTATACCTGCGACTTTTGTGATATCGTCGACGCACGTACGGGTTCATCCATACATTACGTCACACGGATTTCATGATTGTTTACACCCCCCTCCCCCCCTCCTGCTGTCACAGGTGGTAATATTTGTGTAACCCCCCACCCATGGTTTTTTTTTCTTCATTTATTGTTTAATACAAAGAAACATGGCAGGTACATAAACTGTATCCCAATAGGCAAAACCTTGAAAGGTTTGTATGCCGATAGGGAGTTCGCCATTATAGTAGTTAATTAAACTATTACATGTTAGTGTGACGTCACACTAACATGTAATAGTTAGTTTAATTTAAAATTGCGAAATCGCAATTTTAAAATTTGAATATTTTATTTTAAAACAGCATTTCCAAAATTATTTATATTTTGAGTCCTATGGACGCACACTGCCCTTACACCTACAACATAAACCCCCTCACACACACCACATACACACATCACACACGCGCCATCTCACGCACACACCCCTCACACACACCACTTACACGCATACTTAACTGTTTAATTTAGCATTGCTTTATGTCATCATAATTTATTTATCGGAAGAGACTGGCCCCCACAACACAGGGTATCCTAGTGTGGGAGCCAGGGAAATCTGAGCAAATGTAAAAGATACTGTCTGCATGAATAATTTTTTATTTTTTATTTTTATTTTAATATTTCTATTTAAAATCTTTTGTCATAAAATCAACAATAAATCTAACATTTTAGAAAATTTACAACACAATAAATCAAATGAACGATATAAATCATCTTGTGTCCATGGATTTTGAACCCATTTCTTTATATAATTTATGACTTCTTCTTTTAGATTTACACATGTGACATCACGAAGCTTATGACTCGTCTCCCCCTTGTCACACGATGTCACACTTTGTTGTCCCTCCCCCTTAACGTGTGACGTAATTTATGGATGGCTCCTAGCCTCTGGACGACCAACTCCTCTTTTCCCAGATCTTGGCCACAATTCAGTATGGTTTAATCCATAGTTAACATAAAACAACAAGTTAAACATAAAGCTTAGTTAGATAGGTTTACGCTTAGATACTCTAGTTCAAATCGCCCATACATCACGATACATAGTTTTACCCCGGTTAAGTTAACTGTAGTTAAGTGTAACCGTTACAAGGGCGTTAACAGACTAGCAGTAATTAATTTGCACAGGGTCATAGTGTAAAAATAACGGTATGGAATCTCAAAAACGTCGCCTGTGCAAACGCACACTGCGACCTCATTGCCTTGCGCCGCGGCGCGAGCCAACACTTCGGCCATTCGAAACTGTCTAGGTCTGGGGTTTGTACAACAATTTCTTATCAGACCTCTCATTATTGCAGTTTAAGTCGCTAAATAATAGTACATTACTGCAAAGGCATTCAAGAATGTTTGTATGGAAAACCATTCATGTCGTGTTTTATTTTTTTAAACAATTATTTGACTTTAAGCCAAGAAAAACGTACTTCCAAGCTTAAAACTTGAATGTTTTGAGCACATTTCTGAGCATCTCCGACAAAAAATAGTTAAAAACTTTATCTCTTTATATTATTTATATTTTCGGTTCAGAGTTATTATTTTCTGCGAGTTGCGTCATGTGTTGATTTGACACAATAACTGCTAGGCGTTTTTCATACAATTTTTTTACGTGATTTTTCGAAAATGTTGATTATTTATAACTAGCCTATAATATGCGGGGGGTCAACAATGCAAGGTCATATATATGCATTTCCGTTTGACCGTGATGATGTAACAGTCAAATGGCGATTCACTTTTATAGATATAACAGATATATTATAGGCGGGGCGATCCGCTTCCTCCTCGCACCTCGGGATCCAATTGCACGGAACTTGCGAGCGTAGAGTGCGTGAGTTTTTAGTAACAGCTTCGCGTTTTGAGACTTCGGTTATTGATAGGAATACGTGAATGTACTAAGACTGTAGTAAGAGAGAGACAGATTCCGCTTTTATCCGATACCCGAATCCCATTCTAAGAGCTCATGGGCTGTACAATAAGGTCATAGGTTGAGGAGTTGAGGTCTGAGATTCTTTACTGTTATTTTTGTTGTATACTATGGCAAGTCGTTGTATTTAATGTGCCATGAAACGTTTCCTTTCTTGCCTTTTATTGTTCCCGGCGGAGGCAGGGAGTCTTTATACTCTTGTTTCATATTAAAATTAACAGCGTTAATAAACAATTATGTTTTTGTTTCTGTTTAACTATTGGGCTTAATAGGGTGGTAAGAGAGTGGAAGGAAAGATGGTGACTTTAATAAAGAAAATATAGACATTTTATGATTTGACATAAATTATATCTGATTTGGTGATGTAAAGCTCTGGGCTTAACAACACTCAAAAGACATCGGATCTGTTGTATTATTTAACACTGTAGCAAGTAGTGGTATAGATCCTAATGTAAAGGATCGCCTGGGGTGGTACCATCCTCTTATCTATTTCTGCCGTGAAGCAGAGATGCTTGCATTACTGTGTTTCGGTTTGAAGGGTAAGAGAGCCAGCGTAATGTCCGGCACATGAGGCAATCCATCTTAGTCATCAAGGTTAGCAGCGCATCAAAAACCCTCTAATATTAACACAGTGGGCGACGGTGACCATTTACCATCAGGTGGCCCGTTTGCTCGTCTCCTCTCCTTATTTAATAAAAAATAAAACACTGACCAAGACCACATACATATCGCACTCGTGTATCCACACGCCTTCCGCTCGTGTTGCGAAATAACTCTCGTAGCGACAATTTGGGTCGCCCCGCACTAGTTAGACAATCTACTGTTTCCAACATTGTGAAATAGACAGACACAACATCATTATGCTGCCTTTGTATTATCTTCATAATAATAATATGGATATAGGATGTTGGCAAAAGTAGTGCGAATATATGTGAAACTGTCTTTATATATATGTATGTTTGTCTGTTAATCAATTACATAGATACTTCTCCACGGTTGGACTTTGCACAAGCATACCATATAGATCCCTGGGCCAAATATGATCCACTTTTCACCAAGACTGTTCCTTTGGAAAATTTCAAAAAATTGTAAGAATCAACGTGAGAAAATCCGCAGCCAAAAACTACGTGTAGTAACCCAAAAATTCGATTTTAATCTTCACTTTTGATCACCCAGATAAGCATAACCTTTGCCTTGTTTAAACTTTCACATTTAGGTATAAAATTACAAAGGGCCCTTTTCTCCCTCCTGCCCGCAAGCGCAAGCTTAATAAATAGCAAATTTAGCTCCCTTTATACTTAACGAACAGGTTTAAACCTGACGTCATAAAAACCTTATGCGACTGTAAATTAGGCTCAAATTCGAGCTCTCCGAAACATAATAAGGCTGAATTAGGCACAATCTTGGAGAAAATAAGCCCGTCCGTCCTGTGTGGAGATAGTTGTAGTTGTTCAATTCGTTCCAAAAGAACAGGCAAGGGTCAATGACCAAACAGCCATGTCTTCTTTCATATTTTTTCATGTCCTGTTAGTTATCAAGGCCTAAGCCAATTCTGTGTGGAGATAGGATCACACTAATTATTTTTTTATTGACTACTAAACCCGCATTTGACCTCGATCTCGCCTGATGGTAAGCGACGATGAGGTCGACGATGGAGCATGCGGGTCCAGTAAATGCCTATTCACTCTGGCCTTGAAGATCCCAAGGTTTAAGTTTCGGGAAATACAGACGCAGGCTGTTCCATTCCTTAGCCGTTCGCATAATGAGCTAAGACGCAAATCGCTTCGTACGAGCAGATGGGATATCAACAACATGAGGATGGAGCCCTTCCCCGCGCCTGGTAGTCCGAAGGCGGAATGGAGATGCTGGAATTAGGTCGTGCAATTCCGATGCGCACTCTACGAAATGTATCCTATAAAATACCGATAGACAGACAACCTTGCGCCGATGTTCCAGACTTTGCAGTCTAGCTTCCACCAGCGATTCGTCACCTATAAGGCGCTTAGCGCGGTTCTCCACTGAGTCAAGGGCAACCAGTTGGTACTTAGCTGAGCCGTCCCACAGGTGGCAGCAGTACTCCATGCAGTACTTTTAAAAGTGGCACGAGTTAAGAATTCTATCACTTTTGGCACGAAATTTTCGGACCAATCCGGAATAAATCAAAATGATATGGTTTCTTTTCTGACTGACTATTGCTGTTAGCTCTTTTGACCACCGGATTTTATAATAGGGGGTTAGGGACCAATTCCGTAGTATAAGATATATTTTTTTTATTACAAGAGACCCAGTGTTCGGTTATATTGCTTGAATGATTGATGGGTACAGCTGGGTAAAGTGGAAGGCAGTACATTCTTTCAAGCCGATCTGCTCTTACGTTAGGCAGAGATATCCACTCATTAATGTGTTTGATGATTTAGAAATTTAATTTTCATGGAAATAATTATAAAAATAATTCAAACATAATTAGTAAGTAAGTAAGTAATATGTTTATTTCACACACAGCAATGACCGAAACAGTTATAATTATGTAGTCAAAGGTAAACATATCGAAATCATGTCTGATGGTCTGCTGTTGTTGTGAAAAGGGCAAAAAAAATAATTATATTATTATCCATTATTTTCATAATGTGATTTATATAATAAGAATAAGAATAGTTTATTAAGTAGAATAGAATAGAAAGAAGAAGAATAGTTTAGTAGAATAGTTTATTTATAAGAATAGTTTATTTTGTTTTTTAGTTGTTTTTTTTAGTTTATAATATTATGGTTGTTATTCCCCATATATGGAAGCGACAATACCTCAAAGGCGCAAATTACTTGTGCGCCATTGAGGCATTGGCGCAAGCGACACCGGATCGAATCCACCTCCGGAGCATTGTGGTGCACCACTCCTAGCACAGGCTAGGCCCCTATCCTAGTTGGAGTGAATGAATGAATACACTTTATGGAGTAGTTAAATGTGAAAAGATCATTTAACCATTTTGGCAGACACAGATAGATAATTTTCTCAAAAAAAATTTTTGGTGCCATGGAAGTGAGACGACGAAATTTATAAATTATTAAGTAGTACAGATGTCATGGACCAAGTGATTAAGGAGGGCACTATTTATAATGCCCGGGCAGTATGAATAATGTCAAGTCGAATTGGGCAATATGTCACGGAAACATAGTGGATGCGAAACCGACTCGGATGTTGTAGGTTATGTTAGATTGTATTATGACAACCAGACAACGAGCCACGCGTAGCGGGGACTTCTTCGACTTATCTTTGTGCCCCCTTAACGACACTTTTTATTTCCCGGCACATGAGGTAATCCATCTTAGTCCTCAAGGTTAGCAGCCCATCAAAAACCCTCTAATATTAATACAGTGAGGTGAGATGTCTATGGGCGACGGTGACCACTCAACATCAGGTGGCCCGTTTGCTCGTCTGCTCTCATTATTTAAAAACAACAAAAAAACTTTGACCAGACATAGTTATTATCATATTGCCGTCTCATTTTAGGCATTATTCAAACTGTCTGGACATTATGAATAATCATGACTTCGCAAATATAAATATTTTCTCCATTCTGTCGGCGGGCACTTTTTATCTCCCCGGGCGTAACACAAACATGTGCTAATTAGATATAATTATGAATTTGCGGAATTGCTTCATTTTTGCTGAATATATTTTGTTAGGGCTCTTTCATTAGTGTAGCAGTTTATTTCGAGGGTGTATTTTGATACTTGTAATCTCACGGCTACAAGGAAATGCTATTCTGACTTGACACTGAAACGGGAGAGAGAAACATGAGAACGTGGTTCAGTGTTGGGCAAAATGTAATTCGATTACTTCACGATTATTGGTGTATTATATATGGGTAACTTGATACTGGTTCACAAATTGAAAGTCACTCAGCGTGCTATAGAAAGAGCTATGCTCGGAGTATCTCTGCTGGATCGAATACGAAATGAGGAGATCCGGCATAGAACAAAAGTTATCGACATAGCTCATAAGATTAGCAAGCTGAAGTGGCAGTGGGCCGGTCACATCTGTCGCAGAACAGACAACCGCTGGGGGAGACGAGTTCTGGAGTGGAGACCGCGTTTGGGCAAACGTAGTGTGGGACGCCCCCCTGCTAGATGGAGCGACGATCTGCGCAAGGTGGCTGGCAGCGACTGGATGAGAAGAGCCGAAGATCGGACTCAATGGCGCGCCCTGAGAGAGGCCTATGTCCAGCAGTGGACTAGAGTAGGCTGCTGATGATGATGAACTTGATTATTCAGAATGTGGGAAATTTATTTATTTATTTACACTTACACAAGTAGGTACAGGTAAGAGATAGGTATATGAAGATGTAACCTGACTCAGGGCTCAAAAGATGCACTCACTCACCCTTATTCAGTGTCTGGCTATCTGACTCCCAACCAGGTTTCCCTGTGTGTGTTATTTTCCAAAATGCCAGTCTGTGGCCGAATAATAAACTGTAAGAAACGTAATATCTTGTTTTTGTTTGCTAATTAGCCTGAAACAGGACAATTGGACATTTAGATATTAGACATTGGGAATTTTATCACTCGTATTAACTTTCGTGAAACTCTGTTGCGCCTCGTTTAACTAAATAACACTCGTAATAAAATGGCTAAAATTATGTGACAGTTGCATAAACTACTACTCGTCACACGTCACTTATAATTTAAAATTTAAACCAGAAGTGGTTAGCCATATGTAGAGGTACACTTGAACAACAAAAACATCACTTTGTCGATGTACGAAACTTGGCTAGCATCCATGACACATAACCATTACGTAGTGTACAAAAGAACAGTATCGAATCTCAGCCCTAGTAGATTGGCAGACGCGCCTTTCGGGTAAGGCGCGGCGACAGCTGCTGATGGACCGACTAAATAAGGTCGTCCCCACGCTGACGGTGAACGCTAATAGAACGAGAGTAGAAATAGGCCCAGCATTCCCTAGAAAAATTGGCAACACGGCGACTTACTTCGATAACAATTTAAACTAAACCTTAATTTCTCTAAAATACTAGTCAAAATGGCATGCCAAGATCATGCGCTGAATTGCAAGCATGCCATTTTAAACCGTATTTAAGATTGTTTAAGGTTTAGTTTACATTGCTATCAAAGTGTGTCACCGTACCTCCACTCCTATAGTGTGCGCTGGGCCATATCAATTCAAAAAGCGTTTGCGCTGACAAACTCCGACAGCTATAGTTTGTCCGATAGCTATAGCACGTCAGCTCAAACTTTTTATTTTATTTGGAGGACAGACGCGCAAACGGGCCACTGATTGTAAGTCGTCACCGTCGCCCATAGACATCTCACCTCACTATAATATTCTTAGAGGGTTTTCGATTCGTTGCTAACCTTGAGAACTTAGATAGATTGCCTCATGTGCCGGTATTTACGCTGGCTCTATTACCCTTCAAACATAAACACAGCAATACAAACATTGCTGCTTTGTGGCAGAAATAGTTAAGAGGCAACCAACCCAGGCGATCCTACACATTAGGATTTACCACCTGTAACCAAACCTCATCAATCGGTGCGGTCAAAATCCCACGTACGTATAGTTAGCCCTCAGCTCAGCTCGGGGCATAGAGCGGCCGAGCGTACGGCTATGACTATGTGTCTGTGAGTGCTTCGTACGCCGAGCGCGAGCCATGCCGAGTGTCAGAGATTCAGTAGTGTTATTTTTTATCCTATGACATAACTAAACTAGGTTAGTGTTCGTACGCGAGAAAGCATTTTGTTTTAATCTCATTGGCTTAGTTGGCAGTGTCTGGGGTGCGATGCTGCAGGTCACAGGTTCGCTGCCGGGAAAATGCTTGTGCATAGCAGGAATTGGCTATGAAAGCGGTTTCCGTATCACGGCTGCCATTTCGATAATTTTCTTGCTAGGAATTCCTATAAGTAGCTTAAAAAAATCTACTTATGCTATTGGAGTGCAACTCGATTAGTTTTTTAATAAAACGTATACGTTTACGTAAACGTAAGAAAAGAAAGAAAGAAAGAATTTATTTGCAAATAATTAATTAATTTAATTAGGTACAGAAGATAAAAATAACATTAAACAAATATATTATAAAAATAAATAAACAAATGTAATTAAGTTTGATGAAGGTGGTGTGTAATAAACACAAAAAAATTTTTGTTTCGATCGTTACGATCACACGTAATTACGATCATACCCTTTAAATACTGCGGGTCCTGCGGCTCTACCTTTCTTACTGATATATCAGCAGTGACCGACGGTTTAACGTGCTAACCGAGGCACGGAGGGGCTCAGATGAAAATAGTAGGTTTTTTTTTCGGTCGTTACGATCACACGTAATTACGATCATACCCTTTAAATACTGCGGGTCCTGCGGCTCTACCTTTCTTACTGATATATCAGCAGTGACCGACGGTTTAACGTGCTAACCGAGGCACGGAGGGGCTCAGATGAAAATAGTGGCACACCTAAGCTGAGTTGATGCCCTTTTCACAACAACAGCAGACCATCATACATGATTTAGATATGTTTACCTTTGACTCCCTCCCTCCTCGCGTCGTAATCCTCAATGCTGAGGGTCGTGACCACCTTTAGGTATCACCTTCTGGCGGATGATCTTTCTCCATTTATTTCTGTCCCCGGCGGTGTGGATGGCGTCGTGAATTGTAGAGTCAAGGGTGGTGCGGATTTGGTCGGACCAGCGCATCGGACTACGTCCTCGAGGCCTCTTCCCTTCCATTTTTCCGGTCACAATAAGTTTTTCGAGGTTGGCAATGTGACCGAAATATTCGAGAATTCTACGAAGGCACTCGGAGGACAGTCGTTAGGTGACTTTTAGGAGGGACAGTCGTGACTTTTGACTACTTAATTATTTTATTATAATTATAACTGTTTCGGTTATTGCTGTGTGTGAAATAGACGTATTACTTACCCATCCTGGTTGTGACCGCGCCAAAACACACTGGGCTAAACTCAACTAAACTAAACACGGATAAACACACGACAACAAAGAAACCGTTATGTTATTCACCTATTTTGACCTTTTTCTAAAATGTTCACCTGAAAACCAACCTAAGAAGACAGAGAAAGAAGTTAAAGCAATTGAGTCCAAACTTCTCTACGAAAATAAATGATATTCCTTTCCCAACTTAAAATTACCTGAACTTCTAAGAAAATTATTTAAATTTTAAAGGCCCGGGGTACTTTGCACCTTCACTTATTTACTTCTAACTCAAAACCCTTCTGTGCAAGTTAGGAATTCCTAAGAAGTTCTGACGTTTCGACCGGCATCGAGAAAACAGGGCCGAGTTCGGTCCCTTGCCCCAGGGGGCGCAAAATTCTTGAGACCCTTGAGATATCAGCTCATTAACGTTCCTACTGCTTTGCCTTGCATAATAGGGTCGCTTGGGATAGATACATTTAAAAATATAAATATAAAAATTTTCCTCTGAAAAATTACCTTCCACTTTGCAATATTAGCTTATTTTAGAGTTAGTTATTTTATACTTTATTATTCCTCGGCGAACTCGGCATTCGGAATCCCTGGCTTCGTTTAAAGCGGGTCTCACTCATCATTATTTGTCGTTGTAGTTGTGCATTTTATTTTCATTATTATGTATATTTACCTATTAAGTAAGTAAGTAAGTAAGTAAGTAATACGTTTATTTCACACACAGCAATGACCGAAACAGTTATAATTATAATAAAATAATTATGTAGTCAAAGGTAAACATATCTAAATCATGTATGATGGTCTGCTGTTGTTGTGAAAAGGGCCTCAACTCAGCTTATTGCTGTAGACAAGAATGCCTCCAGCGCTGGTATTCTGTTGGACCGTGACCGATGGCTGGCCAAAACCTGTCCAAGAGGACAAAGATACGACACAAATAAATTTAATTGAAGATAGGTAGTATTGATAAGTTAAAAATATATATACCTACATTTACCATGACACATGAATGATAAAAGATATATAAATATCGTAAATAAATAAATATATATACCTACTCACAATATATATAACACACATATATATAAATATAATTATACTAAAGGGGTACAGTACGGAATGCTAAGGAGATAAAGGGAATAAAGGGAACAGATTCAGACTAGGGCAACAGTAATTGCACCGACAGCAAGTGTGAGCGAAGTCTGTTTTTAAATGTATATTTTCCGGTGCAGCTACGTATTGGAGGGGGGATGTTATTCCAGCACTTAGTAGCCGCATATCTAAAACTACCCCTGAAATATGCTGTTCTGTGGATATTTATTGTTTACTATATATTATATATGTTTATTTATTTATATTATGTATATCTATGCATTTAACTATTTTAGTATACCTACATAATTATTTATGTAAATCATATTACTTTTATTTTACTATATTTACTGTATAAGTATAAGTAATAGTAACCTATTTCATATCTTCACACTACACTGTCGCTAATCTCTTTAATGTCCAATTAACTTCAGAGGTTGCCTGGAAGAGATCGCT
Source organism: Hofmannophila pseudospretella (assembly GCA_947369225.1). Lineage (NCBI taxonomy): Eukaryota > Metazoa > Arthropoda > Insecta > Lepidoptera > Oecophoridae > Hofmannophila > Hofmannophila pseudospretella. The sequence goes on from OX376333.1 coordinate 1,498,271, forward strand.
TTAAGCGATAAGGCCGCGTTTGTACATATCGTGCTGTTATTCCTGTAGTTTTTACTTTTCCTGATTTTATGTACAATAAAATGTTTCTATCTATCTATTATTATGTACAGTGTATTCTTGTAGTTACTATTCTTGTAGTTTTACTATTTTTTTAGAATAGTTTTACTATTCTTGTAGCTACTATTCTTGTAGTTTTTACTTTTCCTGATTTTGTGTACAATAAGGTGTTTCTATCTATATATTATTATGTACAGTGTATACTAAATCGTTACAAAATATAATAGAATCAGATGTATAGCATCAATATAGTATAAAAAGTATAGAAAAGTACAGATTAATATAATAGAATCGTTACAAAATATAAAAGAATAGAAATAGATAAGATAAAAAGATAAATTATAAAACTGTTAAAAATATTCTATGAAAAAGAAGAAATCGCACTTAAATGTAATGTATAACTTATTTTTGAAGAGCATAAGAAACAACCCAAATATATGGGTATTTAATAAACTAGAGTTAGCCCTGGTGAACTCTATCAAACAAGTCAGGTCTTCTGGATCTTCTAAGTCCTTTGATAATTGAATTTTCTTTGATAAGTTAATGTTATTTTGAAGGTAAGATTCTTAAATTATCTTCATTTCAGTCTGCTTAAGAAATATTCTATAGCTAAAGAAAATAGGTCAAATTTACAAAATAATAATAATACGAGTAATGTGACGACGCACGACACGCGCGCCACTACGTAGAACGCGCTATCGAAATTTTCCTGGGACTTCGTATATATACGAGTTCCAAACATCCATAGTCGGACCAGGACATCTGGTCACCAGGCACGACACCCCGCCTGGTGGAAGATCTTCCCCTTTCCCTTTCATACAACTGACATTACGTCATCCATGTCCTCACATAGTGCGTTCCTACATTAATAATGTAAGTACTTTTAAAAAGATTTTAATGAAATATTTATTACTTCAAAATTAATAAGTTACATGTCAAAATAATAATAATCTTCTAATAATAAAATAATTATGTGTCATTCAAATAGCCCACCCCTTGTCCCCGGTGCAAAGGTCCAAAGAAAATGGGTGAGAATATTTTTACAAAATATCATGATTCAACACCCTTGAAAGACTTTGAAATTCGTATTTACCGGTCTTCAATCGAATACAGTTTCATCTATTATTATTAATTCAACTTATTGGAAATCAATTGACCAGCTGTAACTTTTTTTAAACCTTTCCTCGCATTGTAAAATTGTTTTTAAGCATTTATTATGGACCATACCTATCACAGACCATATCTCTAAACATTTTCGAAGAAAAAAAACCGAGTAAAGTGAATTCTTTTTTAAGATGGCGGCCTAGTGCTAATGGTACCACCGTGATGGTAATACTTCCAAAAAAATAAGCTATGTACAAGTACGCCAAAGCGCAAGATTGGGCTGAAATAAGACCGCTAACCGCCGTACTTCGTATCCTATCTCTTCTTATAATAGGGGGCCGGGAATAACCCCGCGGCAACCCTTGAGGATCTTTTGTGCCTACCCCATTTTACACATTGGTTATCTCAGTGTGCAGGTTTCCTCACGATGTTTTCCTTCACCGTTAGAGCAGTCGGTAAATGTACGTATGTCTTCGAAAAATACGAAAAACTCATTGGTACACGCACTGCACGGTTTCGAAACCGGACCACCCGCACGGGAGTCCGGTGTCCTAGCCACTGTGTCACCGACGCTCTAACCGCCGTATTTACTATACATATAATATTACCTATATATTATTATCAATCATGTACGTAATCCAATACTGTTCTAAAAAACAACCATTAAAGCAGAGAAAATAAAGCAATTTTTCATGCGACGATGACAGGCCGCAGAAATGTTTCATAAAAAAATATATTTTTTATCTCGACAATTCACAGCAGAGCCGCTAAAACTCACGTAGGTAAGCCTAACGTGGTCCGAAACATTTTCTCACGGTGAAATATGATAATATGGAAACGTGAGTGAAATTCAGGATAATATTGAGACAGGGTCGGATTCAGTTGAGGCTGAGGCAGTCCCCTTTTTCCGGTGCTGCACACCACCTTCATGAAACTTAATTACTAATATTTATTTATTTTTATCTTATATTATTCCTGCAAAGAAAAGGTTGAAAATTGGCTATTGACACTTGATTATTTTAGTACTGAAAAAATATTGTTACCAATTAGTTGAGTCCTATGGACGCACACTGACCCTTACCAACATACACCCCCTCTCACACACACACATCACATACACACACCACACATCACACACACACACCATCTCACGCACACACACATCACACACACCACATACACGCATACTTAACTATTTAATTTAGCATTGCCTTATGTTTTTTTCATAATTTATTTATCGGAAGAGACTGGCCCCACAACACAGGGTATCCTAGTGTGGGAGCCAGGGAAATCTGAGAACATGTAAAAGATACTGTCTGCATTAATAATTTTTTATTTTATTTTTTTATTTTATTTATTTTATTTGTTTAATATTATTTTTATCTTCTGTACCTTTATTGTTTGTATGTGTGCGCTTTTGGTAATAAATTCTTTTTTCTTTCAGTTGGATTTTCCTGCGGCCGCTTCAAAAGTTTTATTGTTGATTACAGGTTTTCATACATCGTTTTTATGGTTAATATTTAACCATAAAAATATTAACCATAAAAACGACGTATGAAAATCTATATTTTTTAAATTATATTTTTATGGTTAATATTTTGAGCACAAAAGATCCCTGAGGGTCGAAGTGTCACTGGGGTTATCCCTGGCATAAGATAAGATGGTTAATACGTTATCGGCTATTATCTACCTTGCTAAGGCATGCAATATTTATTTTATTTACTATCATATGTGTCAGTGAAAACTATTTATAATGTATCAAATAAATTACTGTGCTATTCTATGTTAAAATAACTTGTTACAATACTGTCAAAATTATCAAAGTATATTTATTTACGTCGAATAAGTTCGGTAATAACGAGATCATTGTCCAAAGACCACATCAAATAATAAGCCATTGTCACAAAATGTCTCAGTATGCATATGCCATAACCTATAAGCCTATGAAAACTTTGGCTGTCAAGACTTGACGGTTAACTTAATTTTTTAGAATTCGTTACCTACATTTCTGTGTATAAAGGACTCTGTAAAAGGCCTAAATTACCAAACAAAGTATTAATTTAAAGCGACGGGTTTGTTTGCAAACAAAGCGGCGTCGAGATACCCATTATGTATCTCAAATCACGACGACGAAAATAAAAAAATAAAAAATGTGTATTCAGCTCGGGGCCACAACAATCTCATAACCCCCTTAATTCGGCCCTGTCCATGAAGGTAATATGCGAAATGTCCGAAGCAGACTTATGTACACTTGCCACAGGGGACATAAATATACTCTGTGTTGCCATGTTGCTGTCAGATTTGAATTACTAGGGAAGGCTTCTGTGCTTCTGTTGATATTTCAGTGTAATTATTTCCTTTTAGAAATGACATTTGATGAGCTTTTACCCCAGACCATTTGTATTAACTACAAGAGCAGAACTAACAAACAACGCCTGGCATAAACGCACACAAATATCGGAAAATTAGTGTGGAGAAAATAGTACAAGACCAGGGATCCAATTACAACGTTTGTAGTTCTATTTCTATCCAATTTCAATTTAGTTTTCGTTCCAATTCTATTTGGACACCGAATCGCATTCTGCTGACGCATAACTCTACCACTGCCACCTTTCGATTTACTGTCGATCGGGCAAAAGTACCTCGGGAGGAACTTATGTTCGATCGTTATATTTGACAGTTGAAGCGTTTTGTTACACTGAGAGAAATTTGTCACGACGCCAAATCTTTACGTAATGCAGGTGCCGTTTTGTCTATAATACGTATGGTACAACATGCATTTTGTTGGTAAATACAGAGTAATGTTGTAATGTATCAACACGTAATTAAGTTACAACATGCTCCATAATGATCTTCCTGTTATGTACGTACCCGTTTGCCGCCTACTTAAGCAAGACACTACATCTATACAGGCATAGCCCGATACATGACCGGAAGTAGGCCGTTGATATGACGTCACGTACAATACATTAAATAATGCAGTCGCACTTTTCTACGTGTACTACAACATTATAAAGACTGCACATACTTATTGCAATTGTAAAGAGCTCGCATACGTAATGAATGGATCTCGACACATGAAAGCATGACTCTTAGAATAATGTTACATCGTCCTTACTACGTACGCAACTCAATTAGGAGTGGTGCCGCATACTGATAAATATCCCGTTACAATCATAATGATACCACTTTTAGGAAAGCGTCCACTTACCCGCATAAATGCGGATGACGTCATCCGCAGCGCCCGCAAGATACTGCTATCCTTTTCTTAGCCGCTGGCGCTGCGGCTGACGTCATAGGTGCCCGCAATTGTATGAGATTCCATACAAAGTAAAAAATCCGTTGCTCCATGAAAAACGAGGTTTGGTACGTAATACAGTTGACGCATACTTATTGTAGCCGGGTACATGATACGAGACACCACTCTTACTTTACGTACTTCGCGACTATCGCGACATTATAAGTAGCTCGCATACTGATGCCTGTAACCGGAGCATGACTAATGTTAGATCGTCCCGACTACTGATTGAACTTCATTAAGAATGAGGTTTGGTGCGTAGTACAGTTGACGCATACTTATTGTAAGTACCCGGGTACATGATACGAGACACCACTCTTAGATTACGTACTTCGCGACATTATAAGTAGCTCGCATACTGATGCCTATAACTGGAGCATGACTAATGTTAGATCGTCCCGACTACTGATGGAACTTCATTAAGAACGAGGTTTGGTACGTAGTACAGTTGACGCATACTTATTGTAAGTACCCGGGTACATGATACGAGACACCACTCTTACTTTACGTACTTCGCGACATTATAAGTAGCTCGCATACTGATGCCTGTAACCGGAGCATGACTAATGTTAGATCGTCCCGACTACTGATGAAACTTCATTAAGAACGAGGTTTGGTACGTAGTACAGTTGACGCATACTTATTGTAAGTACCCGGGTACATGATACGAGACACCACTCTTAGTTTACGTACTTCGCGACATTATAAGTAGCTCGCATACTGATGCCTGTAACCGGAGCATGACTAATGTTAGATCGTCCCGACTACTGATTGAACTTCATTAAGAATGAGGTTTGGTGCGTAGTACAGTTGACGCATACTTATTGTAAGTACCCGGGTACATGATACGAGACACCACTCTTAGATTACGTACTTCGCGACATTATAAGTAGCTCGCATACTGATGCCTATAACTGGAGCATGACTAATATTAGATCGTCCCGACTACTGATGGAACTTCATTAAGAACGAGGTTTGGTACGTAGTACAGTTGACGCATACTTATTGTAAGTACCCGGGTACATGATACGAGACACCACTCTTACTTTACGTACTTCGCGACATTATAAGTAGCTCGCATACTGATGCCTGTAACCGGAGCATGACTAATGTTAGATCGTCCCGACTACTGATGGAACTTCATTAAGAACGAGGTTTGGTACGTAGTACAGTTGACGCATACTTATTGTAAGTACCCGGGTACATGATACGAGACACCACTCTTACTTTACGTACTTCGCGACATTATAAGTAGCTCGCATACTGATGCCTGTAACCGGAGCATGACTAATGTTAGATCGTCCCGACTACTGATGGAACTTCATTAAGAACGAGGTTTGGTACGTAGTACAGTTGACGCATACTTATTGTAAGTACCCGGGTACATGATACGAGACACCACTCTTAGTTTACGTACTTCGCGACATTATAAGTAGCTCGCATACTGATGCCTGTAACCGGAGCATGACTAATGTTAGATCGTCCCGACTACTGATGGAACTTCATTAAGAATGAGGTTTAATACGTAGTACAGTTGACCCATCCTTATTGTAAGTACCACGTCCACGAAACTGTCCACGCGATTGAGTCGAAGTTCTTCAAGATCCACCATAAAAACAGAACACAGAAACTCTTAAGTTAAATCCTCAAACTCATGAGCGATCGGCGCGAAATGAGATTGCAGTCTTCAGTGGACGAAACAGAATATGAGCGGCTCAATAGACAGATCTCCAAAGCAATAAGACGCGATATATTACGTAGATTTAATACCTCACGCATTAAAGAGGCGATCGAGCGAAATAAAGGCTCCGAAGTGTTCGCACGAGATCTGTCTATGGGGCAGAGCCAGCTGATGAAACTAAAGACCGACACAGCGGCAATATCATTTCTAGCAAACCGGAGATTTTGAGAGAGCTTGAGATATTCTATGGACAATACACTTCTTCACGGCAACCTCTTACCAACACGGCTCAAGACCCTAGAGCCAAGCTAACCCGACATCATACCAATGATGTCCCGGACATCAGTCTGTATGAGATTCGTATGGTTTTCAAACAACATAGTCCGAGAGCGGAAGGTATAATTACCTACGTCATCTGGTACCTCTTCCGCACTGTTATAGGTAGTTGACCGCACTTTAGATATGTAAGAAAAAATAGCCAGCTGGGGTTCCATTGGTACGTTTTGGAGATATATCCACCCGCCATCTGCACTCTGACACTCTCCCCTATGAACATCCACCCCCTCGAAGTTAGTCGAAGTATTTCGAATTAAGCTGAATTTACTGTTACTGACCACAATTCAATATTATTTTCAAGCTTGTCTGCCGCGGGTATTGGACCAACGCAGGGATGGCAGACATTCACATTCGTAGTTAGCGATGCGTAAGCTATTAAATAGCATTGGTTTCATCTCGGTACCCGATGACGTAGGTTGACATGGTTTTTGGGCCATATTTAATGTTGTCTGGCGGGCATTTTGGATCAAGGGGCGGGTGGCAGACTAATGTTTCTTGTACCTACTACTAATGAAGGGGCAACTGCTGATACTAATTTGATTTCGGTACCAGATGACGTAGTTTATGCCTAAAAATACGACCTATATATTTTGGCATATCTCAGAAACGGACCAATGGAACCCCGGCAGACCCTATTTTCCTTACATAACTAAAGTGCGGTCAACTGCCTATAATAGTGCGAAAGAGGTACCAGATGACGTAGGCGTTTCTTACATGCCAGCTCTCTTATTATAAGAACGCCGTCATGTCAATCCGATTACAGGACCAAAGTATGAAACCAATCCAATTTCAAAAAGGTGTAAGACAGGGAGACGTGATTTCTCCGAAACTGTTTACCACCGCATTGGAAGACGTTTTCAAACGTATGTCCTGGAAAGGATTCGGCATCAACATCAATGGCGAGTACATCACTCACCTTCGGTTTGCCGCCGACATTGTGATCATGGCGGAATTCATGAAAGACCTTGGCATGATGCTCAGAGACCTGAACAGTGCCTCCCAACAGGTGGCTCTTAAAATTAACATGGACAAGACGAAAATCATGTCGCACTCGCACCCGTAATGGTTATCGTTAGGGGCACTGGTCTTGAAGTTGTTGACCACTACGTGTACCTAGGACAGATTGCAGAGCTAGGTAGTGCAGAGCTAGGTAGGTCCAACTTCAAGAAAGAGGTCAACCGACGAATCCAACTCGGCTGGGCAGCGTTCGGGAAACTACTTCTACTTACTAGGTATTATAGAATCGGTCAATTAAAGAGGTATGAGCTGGACCATAACACCTCCATGGTCAAGATCCGTACAATTTATTTTGCTTTATGTGCCTGGAGATGACGGTTCATATCTATTTAAGTATAAAAGTTGTACCTAATCCATATTCGGCGGAATAACGATTTTCCGAGTAATCATGTCATCGTAATACTCATCCCTCTGTGTATTAGGTATGTGATCACTTCACATACATCATCATCATCATTATCAGCCTATTTATCCCCATTAAAGAGGGCACAAGCCTTCCCTTCACAAGGGGGTACAGGCCATGAACCATCGAGCGGGTCCAGGACTTTTAAATACTAGGTACTCATAATTATTATTTTGAAATGAAGACTTTTTTAAATCAGACCCAAAGGGCAAGAATCCAGAGCTGTAAAATAAACAAACCAATGTTCTCTTTCTTTAAAATGTATGCTTCACATTATAATTAGCAAAAAACATTATATAAAGACTCTACAACGGAACGTAATGAGCGCCGTACATTAAAAAGATTTGCATACATTATTCCTGTACCACATACATTAGATACTGTAGGTACTTACTGCTCTCTTGTAGTCTTGTTCTGTGTGGCAAAACTGGCATAAACCTGTCACCTATCCATAGGTGTGCTCAATCAATAGAATAAAAGATATCAAAATGTATGTAGGTACGTCGGCCAAGTTTTTCTCCAGTCTACATATTTTAACCAAGCATAATATGCAGATGATAAGTTTATCATTTAACAATGTTCCGTCTGCAATTCACATATTAGTCGATTTTCGATAAACAAGGTTAAAAAAAATGGCGAATCCCAAAGTTTTCTGGCGAAAATTGTTCACATTCATGGGTACTGTTACCTCTTGAAGGGATTGGTGCATTTAAACTTACCTCTGTATACCTAGGAACTAAAATAGTAAAATGTCTGTTTGCCTGGAGTCGCGACTGTATCATTTTGTCCATGGTTCCCAGCTATTGGGATTGGGTCGCCTCATCTCTTCCCTTAGATAGACGTCGTAAAAGGTGACTAAGGGCTGTTTGAGACTGTATGAGAAATACGTTAGTTTTCAATTTAGCCGCCTCGGTCGTTCCTCTTTCCTCAAACCTAATCCAGCAAGCGCTCGATTCCAAACAAAGAAGACTGGGCGCTTTTGTACCCAGGGCTTCGCCCGCAACCGAACAGTACAATTGGTAGATTAGGATCCAGGAATAGGTACCTACATCTTTTAAATCACCTATGGGACGAATTTCCTAAGTAGTGTCGGTCGAGAGCTAGAGACCAAAACCGTCTTCATAATATTTAAGATGTCATGAAAAATAGTGGATTCAAGCTTGGGAAATCGCCCAATCTCCTTTAGTTGGAATAAATTTAATAGAACTTGGCACCAAAATGCTATTAATTTATTTTGTCAAACGATTTACTAATTTAAATATGTATTTAAATAATTGAAACATAAATATTTTAATTCTTACTAATTATAATCCCACTAATATATAATTTATAGATGTGAAAGTTTTGTAATATAATGTTGCCTTTTTCATAGTACCTGGTGACGAGGAAAAATAAGTAATGAAAGTACTTATTTTGACGAATTTGTGTCGGTTTTTAGCTTACCTACCTATTTATTTAATTATTTCCATCATACCTAAGCATTTGTCAGCTTGCCTCTCCGACTCGCGGCCAAAGTGCGGCGCCGTCCGAGCGCTCGGTAGGTAAATAACGCGCGCAAGTACATGAAGTGATGAGCACTGGCTCTGGCGTAATTTCTTAAGTTATGTTATGGGTCAACAGTGAATGTGTTAGTTTTGGTGACCATTTACTGTTTTTGACAACATAAAGGCGTTTTAAGCAGAAGCTCACAGATAAAAGACAAACGGGTGTGAAGCGGACGGCGAGGGGAGGTACGTGTGCGGTTCATTGCAATGCATTTGCCTGTGACGTCAGTCGAGCGCCGCCGACCAGTCAAGGTTACTGTGCAAGTGTTGTTTGATTTAAAGTATTTGGTAAGTGATTTTGTTAGAGTTTTATTAGCGACAAGTGATTATATTATTGTATAATAACCTCAGTGATTTTATTAAAGTGACAAGTGATTCCAAGTATAGCGTAATGACTTCTTTTGAGTGTTTGTGACAGAAAATTATGTTTTCAAATTATTTTTACCATTCTAGGACCGATGGCTGACGACGATGAAACTCCAACTTGTTCTCAAAACAAGCCGTCTATGACTTATATAAAAAGGGGTGGTGGCACAATCCTCTTACATGCTGGTCATCAGTATTCAAGGAAAGAAAAATATAAAAATGGGACAGAGATATGGGAGTGCATCAACAGGAAGAAAGCGAAATGCGGAGGCAAGATTACTTTGAAAGTAAGTGAAACAACAATATTAACCGCCTAAAACATTTTTCTAGTATGGAGACCCCCTTTAATTTTTAACTTTATTTTTTATCTTAGCTATTTGTTGTTAAATTATGGTTCACAATGGTCAAGTAATAATTCAATCAATTAATAACATATATTTTTATTGTTTTAGGGCACAGATATTGTAGGAGAAAAACATCACAAATGCACGCCGGATTTCGCAAAAAATATGATAGACGAGCCGTTGAATGAATGCAAAACTAAATTGTCTTCACCGGAATTTCCATCAATACAACCAACATTTGACGCTACAATAGCATCATGCAAAGACGCAGGTCTGGAACTTATAAAAGCAATTCCAAGTTACAAAAATGTTAAAAATACATTGTACAGGCATAGAAATGCTTCCATCGGGATGAAGAAAATTATGTTTAGTAATTTAGCTCTCTCACCTTCAAACCGAAACACAGAAATGCAAGCATTTCTGCTTCACGGCAGTAATAGGTAAGAGGGTGATTGATACCAACCCAGGCGATCCTGCACATCAGGATCTACCACCTGTCAAAAACCGTGAGTTTATATATGTGAGAGTATCTGTGTGTATGATGTAAGTATGTGTGTTACGTTAGCCATAAGGTAGATATAATCTTGGGATCAGTAGGTCTGATTTCCAGCTACCCTTACCTTATCTTATTTGTGTAAATGTAACTGCTTACTAAATAGACCTCTTTAATAAGACTTTTCAGATTGCAAATCAATCAAAATAATTTGTTTGCATAAAATACATGTCAAGTTCTTAAATAATAACCCCATTGTCTGCAGTCTAAAACACTTGACGTTGCATTTTTCAGCTCATTGTTATCAGTGATTTGGATAACACTTTCACTGTAAAAGAACCATCTACAAAGGAGACATTTATAAGGGAGACACATACAAAGGAGACTTCTACACCCATTGAAAGCACTAGTTCTCAAGTAGAAATTGCAAATGTTGAAAGCCGCAGGAGTTCGAAAGTAAGAAATTCTCTTTGATTCCATTGGCTAATAATGATATGATACCATCATCCTGTTCGACCCCGCGACTGTGCCATTTATCGTTGTTCACATAATAATGCAAGTTATCTCACATTGTTTTCCTTCACCGTCACAGGGTAAATAGTAAATGAACGCAAGACTTCGATAAGAATTATTTTGTGTTCGAGATTAAAACAAATTAATTTAACATGTATTAATTAAATAATAATTTGTAACCAAAATGAAGAAATACATAAAATTTTTAAGAAGTCGAATGTCGTTATAATAAAAATAAAATAACAATTTTATTTCTTTTGTTACAGGTGTTAGATATTTTACAAGTAAGAGGACTTTTATTATAAAATAACTTTAATTTGTACTTAAATTCTACAATTTTATTAGTAAAAAACTCGCACTCCGAAAGGATAAGTAGTATTTTTTAAGCTAGCATTAATATCTGTAGTTGAATTCCTTAAGTTATACAACGCATTTCCGCCAAACGGCCACGTTGCGTCGTGTAACTTCAGGAATTGAGGTAGGGATATTAATGCTAGCTTAAAAAATACTACTTCCTTTCGGAGGGCTTCCGGGCAAGATTTTTAAATAAATCTTAATAATGATATAATTATGATTTTTTCGATTGGTGGCACTTGTAGTGTGCGGAAAACCCAGTCTTAAAACTGATTGATTTGTTTATATGGAATAAAGCAGGTAGGTAACGGCTTTGTAACAACATGTCTGAATATTCCAAAATTTGACAGTCTGTATTTACTAAATTTTTTTAATTTTCTTATTACTTAATTATTTTTAGTTTATGTTTAGCACATAGCAATATTATTGTAAATTGTATCCATTTAATCATATTATGTGGTTAGTCTGTTTATTGTCGAGACTTGATGTGGTGTCCAACTTTAAGTACCTAGGTATTAGTTGTTAGGCCGTCGTCGTCTAAACTCTTAAAAGTTATTTTCTGTGTAATTATTAAAAGCGTTGTTGTATTGTATAGATATGTATTTCGTGTTAATTACGGGTTGTTCGGTGTTGGTATTGGTCATGTTGTGTTTTATTCATGTTCTGATTTAGTCATGTTCAATTCTGGTTAAATCATGTTGTGCTTTAGTCGTGTTCTGCGTTAGTCATGTTACGGTTTAGTCATATTCTGATTTGGTCATGTTCAGTTCTGGTTAAGTAATGTTCTGGTTTAGTCATGTCTGGCACATATCATAACACGTCCGTAAACCCTGTGGGGGTAGACAGAGGAACCACCTTCATTCATAGGTTATCACATTCCATTATTAGAGGGTTTTTGATGTGCACTTACCTGAGATTGAAGATGGTTCCTCTGTCTACCCCCATTGGATTATGTACGTGTAATGTTATGTGCCAAAAACATATTCACAAAAAATAAACCAGACATGACTAAACTAGAACATGACTAAATCAGAACAAGACCAAAGCAGATTATGACCAAAACCGAACATGACTAAAGCAGAACATGACTAAATAAGAACATGACCAATACCGAACAACCCGTTCATTTCAGGTTAAGTCATGTTCTATACCGCAGATCTCGTTACTATGAATGTCAACAATTATCATGATCAGTATAGGGCTCTTGACAAAATTGTATCGTCTTTACAATACCGTAGAGCTCGATGCTCGATACTTGTAAAATATGCACATGATATAAGAAAAAATGTATCTCTAAGTTTATTAATTGATTGACAATGTTTGTGATGTTAAGGGTGTATTAACAAACAGATGACAGCTAATTTATGTAAAATTTTCTGTGAATCGAGTTATTATTATTAAGTTATTTTTCGATTCACAGAAAATTTGACATAAATTAGCTGTCATCTGTCAAGTTTGAAGTAGGAATTTGTTTTGTTTATACTTAGCACTTAGCACAGGCACTTAGCATATATTGTAAATGTTAACCATTCTGATTGTATTTGGTTATGTTTGATAGTTCATTCTGGTCGATTGACAGTCTGTCAGAGAGCGAGATGCTCCCACGGTACGCGTACTGATCGCGGCATCTCGCTCTCTTACAGATTGCGTGTTGGACGCGTTCATGTTAGCACAGCTGCCGACACTAATCGAACGTTTAGTCTTTCTGTCTGCTTATTTCAATAATCCTCACTGGTGGATTTCTGATTTCGATTAGCCACAATAGACTTCAAAGATAACCATTGTTTTACTTCATTACGAGAAATGGTAGTATTGTTAATTTTGGTAAAACAAGTTTAGAAATAAATTTTAAGGTAATTTTGTCGTAGTCGCTATATCATAATCTTATTAACGGATGTGGTAATAAACTATTGCAGTCTGTATCTAATTCACTGCCTTTTATTTACAGATGGTCCTTTTACACAATATAATAGGGATGAGAAAAGGACGTATATAAGCGGGTACAACATTAGTGCAGCATAATTATGGTAAGGACGTGCGAACCGCATAACCATAGTTGCAGCCTGTGCGTACAACAGGTATGTGTGTTAATGCGTACGCAAGGTGCAGAATGCGTGTAGTTAAAATGTTACGTGCGTAATTGTATATATAATATATGTATTATACTTACAGCATGGACGTTGCTACGCTGTGGGCGATTATGTTCCCCTGCGCATACAACGACAATCAGCCGTGCTACCTGTCACTGCCTGCCATAAGGAGAAACAGGTGCGAAAGATAAAGAAACCTCTTTCGCGCTTGCTTGGTTGGCAGTGAGGTGCCGCAAGGCATGAAGTCACAGTATGCGCAGGGAATATATTCTCCCACGGTGAAGCAACACCTTACTGTACGTATGCTACATTTTTATGTACGCATGTGACATTTTTACTATAAGTAGGCTGCACCATTGTGTACATAAGTAACACCATTACTGTACGTAGGCTGCACCATGGTATATGTAGGTGATGTCCTTACTGTAAGTACGTTGCACCATTGTGTACGTAGAATGTACCATGATGTACGTAGTCGATATCCTTACAGTACGTAGGTATTACCCGTATTGTACGTAGGTAACACCGTTAGTGTACGTAGGTAACATCCTTACTGTACGTAGGTAATATCCTTACTATACGTAGGTAACATCCTTACTTTACGTAGTTAACATCCTTACTATACGCAGGAAACATCCTTACTTTACGTAGTTAACATCCTTACTATACGTAGGTAACATCCTTACTTTACGTAGTTAACATCCTTACTATACGCAGGAAACATCCTTACATTACGTAGGTAACATCTTTACTATACGTAGGTAAGAACCTTATGGTAATTAGGCTGTGACATTATGTACGTAGGTGAGATCATTACCGTTCATAGATTTAATCATTACGTACGTAGGTAACAACACCATGGTAAGTAGGCTGTACCATTTTGTACGTAGAAGGTATCGTTACTGTAAATAGCCTGAAGCATAATCTACCTATGTAACAACCTTATATAATTAGGCTGTAACATTATATACATAGATGACATCTTTACTGTACGTAGGTTGAAGCATGATATATATAGGTAACAGCATCACGGTAACTAGACTGAACCATTATCTACATAGACTTAAGCATGACCTACGTAGGTAACAACCTTACTGTAAATAGGCCATACCGTTATGTGTGTAGGTGACAACGTTACTACATAGACGAGAGCATTACGTACAACAGTACGGTAAGTAGGAAGGGTCTAGGTACGTACTCTGCAGCATTACTTACGTAATTATCAACCTAAGCACGGTTGTTGTCTACGTACATAATGTCTGTGCCTGCGCACAATAAGGATGTTACCTACGTACTGTCATGTTATTAGATACTTATGGCATGACAGTACGCCATTGAATGAACGAATGAATGGATAATTTGTATGGGGAGTCGTAATGTTTGGGGTTCCTTACATGCAAAGTCATGAAGCGTAATGTTGTTTCATCTTTATGTACTCCTGGTACGTTTTTAACAAGAAAAATGGATGTGGAGTCTAGAATTACGTATGTCCGAACATGACTTTTCTCTCAGTGTACCATTCAACTGCGATTCAGTATAAACTAAACGTTTTAGGAAAATGCACAAATAGGTTGCTGTTCGATAGATTGTTGACTCGATCGTAACTTAACTGAAATTGGATCTTTAGTGGATAGTAGCATACGAAATACGTCATAACGATGAAGTTTAGATTCTATTTAGTTACGTTGTATTTAGTGGAATCAATCTCCTGCAAATCTGCATTTGTATGGTGGATTGTTAGAATCATGTCAGAATTTTTGGCACGCTTCGATATCTGTCAGTGTAGTAGTGAAGTGTAACCACCTACATGTCGGGAGAAAGACATTCATTGCTCCGAAATTTCGAGCTCACTTCGCTCGCTCCCAACGGACCTGAGTTCAAACCGGTGTAAGCCAGGTTGGTTGGTTGGTTGGTTTGGTATCTTTAGACAATTAAAATATTTTAGTGCGAAAGAAAGAAAGAAAAACACTTCACTGCCACAAAAAATACATATACACGAAAGGATTAAACATTGAAAATAATTTTATTAAGGGAATATTAATAAAGAAAATTGAGCCATCTAACTTAATTCATTTCTGTGTCAGATTTGCACCAAAATTTCGAGTTCGTTTCGCTCTTTCCCGCCTTATCTTTCTAACCGAATCCATCATTTGTTTGAATTGGTCCAAAATTTCAAGCTCGCCTCGCTCGCTCCTGGCCTTCTGATACATCGTCTATAACAGATCCGTGCCGAAATTTCGTGTTCGCTTCGCTCGCTCCCGCCCTATCTTTCTAACCGAATCCATCATCTAGGTATATTGGATCTACTCCGAAATTACACATTCATTTATTATATTTTTAAAACGTAGTAAGTAAGTAGGTACATTAATTTTATTTAGACCTAATTGCGCGCAATATGAAAAAGGAATGAAATTGAAAACTGGGAAACACTTTCAGCCAGGGGCGGTCTGAAAGTATATGAAACACGCTTTTCGGTGGCGGTAAGGTTATTCTAAATCCGTCTCATACACGGAGTAAAAGTAAAGTATGGTATGGTAATTACGGTATGGTTGGTATGTACTCACAATGCCATCTCCAATATTCCTGATGATGCATGGCAGTAAAGCTGTAGACCCAGTCTGTGACGTCACCACCGTGTTGTTTTCGGTTCCGAAGTGTTTCTCGGGAGTGCCATGGTAGAGATCGTCGAGAGGAGGGAAGGTGACCGTCAGTTCGTTGTGTTCCGCCTTGAGGGTCGACGGTGATGACAGCGGCGGTGGTGAGGTGCCTGTGAAGAAATGGTGGGTTGAAAGATTTTGAAATTCACCGCTATGTAGATTGTTCCCTAGACAAGTTTTATAAGGAAACCGCGTCTGCCAGTGGCGTGTGCGATTTGAGCTTTATATGGTCGTTGACCGACCTGCGGTGGACGACCTACGGTCACCGACCTCCGTTGTTTACACTTGGTCGTTGGCCGAAGTCGTTCAACGTCATTCGCTCGATGACAAGTGACACTTTGACGTTCGACGAATGCGGTGAACGACTGGTAAATCACATATAGGCGGTGGATGCTGTGACCGCCCAGACGGTCGGTCAACGACCAGGTGTAACCGCACCTTTAGTCGGACACTAAAATGTCAAATGTATGAAAATATATGACCTATGTGTCAATTCTGTGGCTCGCTGTCAGTGCTCACGTCATCGTCTGTTATATATATGTTCCGGTAGTGTATCATTAGGAAGTGATCCCTGGCACACAGGTGATGCCTGACAACCAGCGCCGCAGTGCTAAAAGCGCTCCGGCAACAGGCTGAGGCAGTCCCCTTTTTCCGGTGCTGCACACCACCTTCATCAAACTTAATTACTTTTGTTTATTTATTTTTATAATATATATGTTTAATATTAATTGTATCTTCTGTACCTAATTGTTTGTATGTGTGTATTGGAAATAAATTCTTTCTCTCTTTTGTGGCGACGCACGACGCGCGCCACTACGATACAGTACCTACTCACATCGGTGTAGAACGCGCTATCGAAATTTTCCTGGGACTTCGTATATATACGAGTTCCAAACATCCATAATAGGACCAGGTCATTTGGTCACCAGACATAACACCCCGCCTGGTGGAAGATCTTCCCTTTTCCCTTTCATACAACTGACATTACGTCATCCATGTCCTCACATAGCGCGTTCCTACACTTTATTTTGTTCTAGAGGAGAGGACGCTCGTAGTCCGATTTCTGTTGTTAGAACATAATGAAATAACGGGCTTTTTGGGTCTCACCATATCCTTTTTCAGACACTGAAATATAGTAAAGTAAGTAAGTAAGTAAGTAATACGTTTATTTCACACACAGCAATGACCGAAACAGTTATAATTATGATAAAATAATTATGTAGTCAAAGGTAAACATATCTAAATCATGTATGATGGTCTGCTGTTGTTGTGAAAAGGGCCTCAACTCAGCTTATTGCTGCAGACAAGAATGCCTCCAGCGCTGGTATTCTGTTGGACCGTGACCGATGGCTGGCCAAAACCTTTGATTATATACCTGTCTAGATGTAACCGGGGCGTGAGAAAACGTTCAAAAATTAACGGGCCAGTACTGGACGTTCTACTACGTGAACTACGGGGTCATGCATACTGCGATAAAAAAACAAGGCCGCTGTGGGCGAAGCGTTTGTACCGTGACACTCCATCTAGACAGGTAGATCGTCAAAGGCAGAAACCTACTACAGAATCAGATAAAGTTGTACGTCATGAAAATGTTCCACGCAACGGGAGAACCATTTCAGTGTAAAATCAACTGCGATTTCGATGCACGTCGTTGTTGAGATCTGTTGCTACTGTGACTTTTGACTGGGAACCCTGTTTTCCTATTCAGGACGGCGGAACGCTAACAGCGCGAGCGACACTTTTCTAGCTTAGTCACTATTATGAGCCGAGCTCAGTGCCGTAAACACATACGCGCGCGAGATAAAGGTTGGTCGCTCATTCTGACATAAAATGCATTCAGGGTAGGTTCCTACACTTAGGAACGATCAGAATCGTGCTTCGGGGTTTTTCGGGAATCATGCGTTTGGAGTAATTGGGTTTTTTGTTTTTTTCACTAATGAAAAAAAGATTTTCAGCAGTTAGATCTACAAATTTTTATTTAAAAAGACATTTTTTTTTATTTAAAGCATATTCCTTCACCGTTCCGTTCGTGGGTAAAAATGACGTACTTATTGTCAAAACCGGTCGCGGTAAATTTATTGGAAAATAAATTAAAATTGATAGAACTAAGTACTGAAAATACTAATACAACGTACCCGCGTACCACCGGTCAGAACAAGCTTTGCCCGACACCAGTACGGTTTCTTAGGCCCATTTCTTTATAGATACTTCAACGATGTCCATGATATTACTAAATTTAGTAGGCACTCTTTAAAACAAATTCTTAAAATCCACCAGAATGAATGTAGCTACGATCAAACCGAGAAACTATTACGTCCACAACAATAATACTTCACTCATCTACAGCATGCACACATACATACTTTCACACTCACCCTCTCACACATAAACATAGACACCCTTACATACACTCCCACCCCCAAACACACCCTCACACACACCCTTTCATTCCCCCTTACATACATTCACACGTCTTCGGGTATAAAATAATAATTAAAAAAATATATATATTATAATAAATTGTAATTTGTGACTATTATAGCTTGGTATTCAGTAGGGGGCGGTATTTGTCCCATGGATAGCTACCAAGTTGTCTATGGGATGAATGCTGACCGTTATTGAATACCTTCTTTTTGGGAAAGCACTGTCTCTCAAGATACAGGTTCGCCTGGTTTGGGAGTCAGGGTATTGTTCGATTTACTAATTTGTGATATTATCAATAAAGATTATTTAAATTAATTTAATTTTTGAAAATCTAATTTTCCTTTAAATAAAATGAACTTCTACCGATTAACGACACAGAGTGTGAATAATATCATTCATAAACTTTTTAATTTAGGCTCTGGCCTGCACAAACGTTACTCGCTTTCTTGGCCATAAATGGTCTGATGATATTAAACCGGCCACAAACGCTCAACGTTTCAGCTGTTTAATTAGTGTGCAGGTAACCTTATTCAAGCAGTAATAAGATTACCCTGTAGTTTTGAAATTCAATTCTGAACCGTAGAGCTTCAGGACTGGCTATTCTCATACTCAAGAATTAAACCATTTTTATTAGTGTATGGGACGGATTAGAATTTTCTTTCCGACCGACAGCCGCTGGGTAACCGTGTCGTACGAGGCAACTTAAGTGGACTACAGAAAGCCCTGCGTGCAGTACCTGTAGGGAGTTTTGCTACACATTACCATATGTTGGTATGTTTTGACGGTGTTTATATAGAAGAGTCAGTATTTACTAAGACCGTGTGCTCCAGCTTCGGTCTCAACATCACTTACCACCAGGTGAGATTGAGGTCAAACAAGGGTTCAGTCGTAAATTATGATGGTTACTTACGCTAATCTATGATGAAACGGAAAATATTGTTTCGCGATCGCTCTATCACTGACTTCCACGGCACACTTGACTGCACTCACCATGAATATCCTCCCTCTTTCACCAAACCACATTATACACTCATCCACACACACACTCACCATATATTTATATTTTATTTATTTGTCAGTTTCACAGCATATTACATATTAAATAAATCAAACAATTAAAAATCTATAGATGCCAGTTACGAAACCAAACTGTTACAAAGCTATTTAAAAAGGTAATTGAGCAAGCAGTTACAAAATGAAAGAGAAAAAATTAAAAATAAAATAATACAGAAAATAAAAAAGGCTTTACGATATGTTTGAATGGTAACGGTATGTGTGTGTGTGTGTGTGTGTGTGCACGCGTGCGATGAGGATAATGGTAGTGATATTGGGAGAGAGAGAGTGGAACAGGAGAAGGAAGGATGGAAGGATTACCTTACCTTATCACCTTAAGACACCCTAGCACACTCACGCTCATCGTCGTACAACACTCCATAATTAATTACTTTCTCATCTTTATTTCTGTTTATTTTAATAAATGTATAATATAAATAAATAATAAAATTAATATAAAATAATAATAATTAAATATTATTATTATTATTGGATTAGCAGGCAGGCAGCTAATGTTGGTTAGCCTGTTTCTTCACATATCTCATAAATAAATATATCTTATGATAAATTGATGTAATAATTAGATAAGAAAATTGAACCGGCCTCCGCGATACAGGCTGTTGCCTAGTGCGGAGTCCAACGTTTAGTATAGTTTAATGTCTCGTGATCATGAAAATAAAGATATATTTAATTTAATATAATTTAAAAAAAATTATTGAGGTGCTGACATGCTCTACTGTTCTTCTATTCACTATGGCATAGGGCTTCTTCTCATTAATTCTCAGCTGCCTGTAGCAGTCGAGATTACACAGTCATTAATTAGTAGAAAGTAAATATTGCGGCTGCGTTGAGTCCACACTCAATGTAAATAAGATCAGTAATGAATCTCAGTACCCTAATTGTCTAAAGGAAACAGGTTTCCTGTATAATAGGGTAGTTTCCAAGTATCAAATATTAAATGCATATCTTAAAAATTTAGAAATAGTCATAAATTGATGGTCAAATGTGAAAACAGAATTAAAATTCGTTGAAAAATAAAATAGCTACAGGCAATCAAAAATCAGAACGGTAGAAAGAAACGGCAATAAGATTTATGACGTAAGTGTTCCCTAGCGCCATACAAGGGGGTCCTGGCTGCATAAAGGACTGTTTTGCTAGGAAAAGGACAGAGCATCAATCCAATACTAACTTTAACAATTAATATCTCTGATGTTAGTTGAGATATCGAAAAACTAATTTTAGATCCTTTTTAAGAATGGACATCTTAAGTTGATTGATGCAATAAAAGAAATTAGGTTATACCGTACTACCGCTAACACTTAGGGGTTTTTTAGTAAAATTATTCAGCCTAAACAGTCTATAAAAAAGATACGGGTTTATACTTACAACCTTGTCGTATTCACGTCAGGCATTATAGCATGACCTAGATTGACACTTTTGTAACAAGTGACATCATCAGCAGCCTATTCTAATCCACTGCTGGACATATGCCTCTCCCAGGGCGCGCCATTGAGCCCGATCTTCGGCTCTTCTCATCCAGCCGCTGCCAGCCACCTTGCGCAGATCGTCGCTCCATCTAGCAGGGGGGCGTCCCACACTACGTTTGCCCAAACGCGGTCTCCACTCCTGAACTCGTCTACCCCAGCGGTTGTCGGTTCTGCGACAGACGTGACCGGCCCACTGCCACTTCAGCTTGCTAATCTTATGAGCTATGTCGATAACTTTTGTTCTATGCCGGATCTCCTCATTTCTGATTCGATCCAGCAGAGATACTCCGAGCATAGCTCTTTCCATAGCACGCTGAGCGACTTTCAATTTGTGAACCAGTCGCACCGTCAGTGTCCACGTTTCGGCTCCGTAGGTCATTACTGGTAGGACGCACTGGTTAAAGACTCTTGTCTTTAGACATTGAGGTATGGGCGACGAGAAGATGTGACACGTTGTAGTTTAATTTGACAAAGACAAAGACAAAAAAAAAAGACGACAAAGTTAAAATTTAAAGTGTGGTGTGTGTATTTATTTCTTCATATTTTTTTTTTAAACTTGTAAAATTTTGAAACTTAATTTTATTTTTCCTGTAATATATAGAGGACTATCTATGTATCTAAATTATTTCAAATATTATGGCTTGCAAACTTCGGAGATGAGGTCTTTTATCGCCCATTTTTGGCTATAGGTAAGTCTAAAACTTTGGCATAAAATGAAATATAATAGTTTTGTTTTGAACATTATAGGAGAGACGAAAGCGGCTCGACTCCGATGGCTCGGACACATCACTAGGATGGGGGAGGATCGGGCAGTTAAACGAGCGTATGTGGGACGCCCTAACGGACGACGTCCGGTCGGACGTCCCAGATACCGCTGGCGCGATGAAGTGGAGAAGGATCTGCGGGAGCTCCGGGCGCCTGACTGGCTCGAGACTG
This sequence comes from Hofmannophila pseudospretella, assembly GCA_947369225.1. Taxonomy (NCBI): domain Eukaryota; kingdom Metazoa; phylum Arthropoda; class Insecta; order Lepidoptera; family Oecophoridae; genus Hofmannophila; species Hofmannophila pseudospretella. The sequence goes on from OX376333.1 coordinate 1,520,428, forward strand.
CGCAGGAGAGAGAGCGATGGCGCTCTTTGGTATCGGAGGCCAAGATCCACTTCGGGTCGCTGCGCCAGCGGAGTAAGTAAGTAAGTAAGTAATAGTTTTGTAATGTGCAAATTAAAGTTGTAGGGAATCCTGAGACCTTACAAGAGAATTATTTGAAAGATGGCTGCCAAAAAAAAGATTACAACAAGGAGGGATTTTAAGACAGCCTTCAGCTCGGATTCAGTTTTGTATTGTTTTCAGTAATGCTTGATGAAAACTGGATCAGTAGTTCTAACCTCTGGGAGTATCTTGGGATAATGCAGCATGATGGTATCTCTGGAACGGTAACAGTTAGGTGGTTCGAGTTTGAGCTCAAATGTTTACAACCATGATGCCCTTCCCACGTCTGGAACCTTGAAGACATTGATGATGACCAGGAAAAAGTTAGGGGATCTCCACAATGGTACGCCGTCGTTGTTTTTTTTTTAAATATCAGGTTGGAGGTTTTGGTACACGACAAGGTGACCATGTCAGCCTCGTTAGTGTCACTAAGGAAAGGAAAGGGAAGCTCAAGTATTATTAGAGTCAGCCCTCACTTTGAGAGCCAACTTAGCAAACAACAGTAAGTGTTTCATTTTAATTTAGAATTATTACCGTTTAGGTACGGAAACCTAAAAAGAAAACAAAACTACAACAGAAAAGCCAGTCTGAATTTTAATTTAACAGCGCAATTTTAATAGTCATATACAGGATCCAAAGAATTAATTAGATATTGCCATGCTACAATGTAATACAATTTCGTTGTGGATCGGGCAAAATGGTACAAGATATAAAAGTGCAGTAAAAATAAAACACATGGTATTCTACTAAGAATTTCATAGAAGTGAACAATTCCTTGGTTGAATATGAACAAGCCGACTTTATATGCTCGTATTGAAACAAGTGCTTGTTTGAAGTAAATAATCTTTTCTTTCAGTGTACTAGTGTACTCGTGTAACCCAATGGGATATAAAACGCAAAGCGTTTCGTAGATGGAGCCACGAGCACACTCGGTAAACAGAAAAGAAAACAATTTTTTTGAAGATATCACAAATGTCTAGTAATTTGGCTTAATTTAATTTCTCAAAGCTACAGTAAAATTGTGATGATATCATGGCATCATAGGACCATTTCAAAATAGCAGACCTAAAAAATCTGTTAAAACAGCGTGGCACGAGTTTGAAGGAATTAGGTACGTATCTACTCGTACATGTTGATATTTGGCTTTAGGTGCTAATTTAAAGTTTATTAAACTAAAATCTAGTAAAATGATCCAATATTAATGAAAATAATCATAATTTATTTATCAAATTATTGTCATGAAAGCAATAAATATAGGTTATGTTATGTTTAGAACAAAATCATCTTTAAGTCGTACACGTACGTCGTATTTTGAAATGTTTTTTTAACTGTGCTAGTGGCGCCTCTAGTCGGAAAACATTGCAGGATTAACTCCTATTGGATTTAACCTTTTTAAATAAAATAATTGGTAATGTTTTACACATTACATTGGGAAAGAAATCATAAAAAGAAGCAGGCAAAAGTTGTGGTTTAAAAGGTAATTTGTTATTAGAAAGAATCCCTGTAAGTTTATTAGTGGGTACCTATAATACAATACAATACAAATATACTTTATTGCACACCCGGGACAAAAACAAAACATACAACATAAAGAGAGGTACAATACAATGTGCAGAAGGCGGCCGCATCGCTTTAAGCGATATCTTCCAGGCAACCTAATAATATAATAAAGACTGTTTTTTACTGACTCTTTTTTCTTTCCTTTTCTTTTTTGTCTACGTGTTTAGAATAGAATAGAATAGAAAAACCTTGTTTGTCCCCTTCTTACTGCTATGAGTGTATGCATCCGTTGACGCAGCCACTTTTAATTATATATTTTTTGCTGTTTTTTTTTTCGTATTTTTTGTACTTACCCTTGGATTCGTCCTCCCCAACCAAATCCAGCAGGATTTACAATCGCAAAGGATGACAAATCCGACCCCCTAAGGACGTGATAAGGATTGAAAAGAGAGTATGAAAAGAATGGAACCTAGGAAATACGAACTTGAATTCAAATTCGACACGTGTTTCACCTCTGAACGAGACATCATCAAGACAAGAAGACAAGCCACTTTTAGGGGGTCCTAGGGTACTCTTCGCTACAGCCTGTCTTTTGCATCAGTGTTGTTGCCAGTGCATTATCTTATCTTATGATGGGGGCCGGGAATAACCCAGCGGCACATCGACCCTTGAGGATCTTTTGTGCCTACCCCATTTTACACACCTGCACACTGAGGTCCTAAACCATTGAACTCAAACTCGAACCACCTAACATCAAAGATACTCTAAGATCTTGGAAACCTCTGATCCAATTTTTATGAGACGTGGCTAAGAACACTCTCTACAAAATTCTCTGTCTAAATCGGATCATCGGTTGTTGAGTTATGATGCTACAGACAAACTGACAGACAGACATACGCATCCAACTTATAATACTCCTTCCAAAATTGATCGGGGGTTAAAAAGATGAATGAAAGTTGCCGATATACATATAAATATATACATAAGATTTATAAGATTTTTTTATTTTATTTTATTTACTACTAAACCCGCATTTGACCTCGATCTTATCTTATCTTATGATATGGGGCCGGGAATAACCCAGCGGCACTTCGACCCTGGAGGATATTTTGTGCCTACCCCATTTTACACACTGGTCATCTCAGTGTGCAGGTTTCCTCACGATGTTTTCCTTCACCGTTAAAGCAATCGGTAAATGTACGTAAGTCTTTGAAAAATACGAAAAACTCATTGGTACATGACACTGCACGGTTTAGAACCCGGACCTCCCGCATGGGAGTCCGGTGTCCTAGCCACTAGGCCACCGACGCTCTGCCAGTGCATTAGGGTAACGAAGTAATTTCTTACAATGAACACAACTTAGAAGTGTTATCAGTCCTTCGATAGATTGGACAAAAAAAGAAGTTTTGTTTACATTGTCTTTTCCAGAATCCGTTACCCTCCATTCTCTCCTCCTTTGCACCAAACGGGAAGTACAAAGCGTGTGCTCGCGAAATTGGATGGGCGACATTTGTTTTTATTTGGACTAAAAGCGCCACTCCGCGTCATGTCCCACCTTGTAATGTCCTCCTGATTTCTCGTTGGGGTAGAGTGCCTTCTGTTCCATGTCTTTATGTTACGGAAAATGTTCTTTCTTTTAAGTTAATGGCAATTTCAAAGAATTCTGCCAATGGGTATCCGTGGTCAGATCGCTTAGTTAGATCAATCTGACCACGGGTACTGTTTTGTGTCCCTGGTCAGATTGATTCAATTTAGGTGTCCGTAGGTAGATCGGTATCCATGGTCAGATCGCTTAGTTAGATCAATCTGACCACGGCTACTGTTTTGTGTCCTTGGTCAGATTGATTCAATTTATGTGTCCGTAAGTAGATCGGTATCCTTGGTCAGATCGCATAGTTAAATCAATCTAACCACAGCTACTGGTTCGTTATTTTTGGATCTAGAATCCATAGTTAGATCTAAACTGCTAAATATAATTGAAATGTAAATTATATATTGCGTTTACAAATATAATAGAATAAACAAATTGAACATTGAAATACAATAATAATGAATTCTAACTTGTAATGCAAGTTTTGTTTCATTAATCGTCATTAATTAATATTTTACACAGATTAGACTATTTATGACTATAGGTCAGTGCTAACGAAGCGGTATGCATAAAAATAAAATAAAAATAAAAAATAAAAAAGCCTTTATTGACTTCTTCAATTCCCAAATTATACAATAAAAAGAATTTAAATTAATAATAAAAAATTGATAAAAATCTTTTAAGTTACATTATTATAAATTTAATTGTTAACCATTCACTTAATTAATAACGTCGGAAGTCCCCGGTTTTCGGGTGTAGGCCTCCTCCAAGCGAGCCCACTCGTCTCTGTCCTGCGCCCTCTGCGGCCAGCGCGCGCCCGCCGAAGACACTTTAACAAATGCATTATACGAAGCAGTATGCATATCGAATAAATAAATCTCCTTAGTGAGATCGGGAGGAAGTAGCAATCTGACAATGGATACCTATTGAAATCTGACTACGAATACATTGAATTTATAATCTGACCAGGGACACATAGTAGCCGTGGTCAGATTGATCTAACTAAGCGATCTAACCACGGATACCGGACGGACGATAATTCCATCCAATGGATGTTTGATATGTGCAGTGTCGTGGGCGACATGTAGTGTGAAAGCGTTCAGTGCTATGTATGAGATTCGACAACCGACGATATGTTTATCGTATAATGTGAAAACGCCCATTGACAAGTCATTCGTGGGAGTAACAAGAAGTATGGGTTTTGAGGCTAACAGAACAGGTGATGTATTTTTCCAAATCGACCATTTACTTAAGCTAACCTCAGTGAATGGTGTAGATACTCTCTCAGACACAGAAACCCAATTATGTTATCATCAGAAGGAAGCTAAAGCTACATATAACTATTTATTGTCATTCATTTTAATATACAATTACATAATGGAGATTTGACCACATGATCGTGTTGTGTAGTAATCCCGTGACCAGCGCTCCATCCAGCACATCAGGCGAGACCTGACAACCAGCGTGTCGCTGAGGTCTCGGCCATTTCATTAGACACAGGGCGATACGTGTTATAGATATATTTTGTTTATAGGTTAAGAATTAGAATAAAATAACTGTGTTGTACCTTATTACTTTGATGTATGAATGAATAAATACCTTTTTATTTATTATTAATTAGTTAACAACGAAAGATCATTTAGCAAATCAAAAAGAAAGATCAATAACATATAACTCTCATTTTCATAATCCCGGAGGAGGTATACAGAGGAACCACCTTCAGCATAGGTAGCCAGTTCCCATTGCACTTTTCTCCGTAAGATCAATAACATAGTTTCAAAAAGAAAAGACGTTATTGTTAAATGTCGTAGCCTAATTTCATTATACTAGTAGTTAATTCAACTGTTATGTAATAACAGCCATTGTAACACGAGTGATAGTTTGTGTTATGAGCGTAGCGAGTTTTTTTAGCAAACGTACGCTAAAAATTACTCTAATGTTTACCCTACGTTTTAAGACCGTCGGTGGCACAGTGGCTAGGACACCGGACTTCCATGCGGGAGGTCCGGGTTCGAAACCGTGCAGTGCCATGCACCAATGAGTTTTCGTATTATTTTTCGAAGACTTACGTACATTTACGGCTCTCTGACGGTGAAGGAAAACATCGTGAGGAAACCTACACACTGAGATGACCAGTGTGTAAAATGGGGTAGGCACAAAAGATCCTCAAGGGTCGAAGTGCCGCTGGATTATTCCCGGCCCCCTATCATAAGATAAGATACCCTACGTTTGCTAATATCATTTTACTTTTCTATGTCACAAAGGCTACTTGCATTGAAGCAATACCTACTCTACCCGTATTTTAAGTTAATAAATAATAATTCTGGAATTCTTACGACCCCCATATCACATAGCGTTTCCTCTTCAAATGGAATTAGAATTTAAAATTCTGTGCAGAACACCGGAATGCAGCAAATTCTGCGGCCCCGTGTGTTTAAAACCACTTTGTGTTTTAAAAATGAAGAGGACATTTTAATAGTACAACGTGAAAAGGTGCAGCTCGCTCTTTTGTTTGCTCTTATTTTTTTAGGGATCCGTACGACGGAGAGCAAAACTGAGACATATTTTTTTTTTCATTTATTTAGATTTGATTTCTTTATTTAGTAGGGCACGATTTTAATTTCAAAAATTCTTTATTAAATTATAAAGTTACAGTAACACATTAAATTAGATCTTAATCCAGTAAGGTACCATCAGTTACGGTGTTTTATAGTCTGCGATCGCCTCTAGAAAAACATTTAAATATATATGTTTGATATGTTTAAACATGATTAACATAATAAAATACATTGCATCACAGGAATTAATTAAACGTGTGCATTTTGAGTAATGCCCACTTATTGCATTGATAAATTATCTAAAATAAAGTAGACAATGAATGAATGGAAATAGGTAAGACGGACCGCTGGTACAACATGGTACTACACACACGTGTCAGACCCCTATTCCCATACCCTCATGTCAAAAAGGTAACTAAAACAAAGTACAAATTAAAAGACTGAAAACTGAGTTTCGCATACGGTGGATAAGATTTAGTAGAGCAGGTCTTTACACAGTAGTGCTCCAAAAAAAAATTATGACTCTTGTATATAGGTGAGCCATACGCCTTGCGGCGTTCTCTACTAGCTGACCTTAGGGCATGATGTGCAGTGAAAATATAAATGTTGAACAAACGGAAATTATCACTAACATGATTATAAATATATCAAATATTTATGTTGGTCTGTCGTCCATCTGTCCGTTCGTTTAGCTCGTAAATGAAAAAAAGACAGACTTCAAAATTTGCCGTAACATTATCATCGGGCCACTCTAGTCCACTGATGGACAAGACCTCTCCCAGGACGCGACTTTGAGCCCAGTTTTCGGCTCTTCTCATCCAGTCGCTTTTGCTTACGCAGATCGTCGCTCCATCTAGCAGGAGGCGTCACACACTACGCTAGCCCAGTCGTGGTCTCCACTCCATAATTCTTGTACTCCAACGGTTGTCGGTGATCAACCCACTACTACTTCAGCTTGCGAATCCAAAATTTATTTATTTTATTTATTTATTTATCTGCGTGAGCTCCGGGCGCCTGACTGGCTCCAGACTGCGCAGGAGAGGGAGCGATGGCGCTCTTTGGTATCGGAGGACAAGATCCACTTCGGGTCGCCGCGCCAGCGGAGTAAGTGAGTAAGTATTTATTTACACTTCAAAGCTTAATGCCTTGCGGCATTACAAAAAATAATCCAAAATTTCACATAACAATCCCACTTCAACTTAAATTATAGATTTTAGAGGACGGATCCCTATAGAGCGAAGGCCGACTCGTTCTTAGGTCTTTTTTTAGAACGTATCGTACCCAAGCGCTTTTATTTTTTGTGGTCCTTTTGGTGTCGAGTTCATTGTTTAACTTGTTTTTTATGAAGTTAAAACTTTTACTGGAGTTTGTAGTGAATTAAATGGTCTGTTTCGAGTTTCATTATCATCTGAGGGGCTCTTTGTACAGGTGCGAGTATGGAAAGTTATATTACAAGGTGGGAAATCTAAGTCAGTTTGGAGTCGTTTCTCCACGTGTCTCTGCCACGTTGATTTCTGCTGACTACTGAACATATTTTTACGATACGTCTTGTTCACTTGTCCGGGGTCACTACTTTAGAGGTATTTTAGTTGTACCTACGTCCTAGCCAGGGTATGTCTTCGAGACACTGGACTTGTTAACCGATACTTATATTTCCAAACAGTATACCATGACGGTGGTAGAGACACGACCAGCCTGACGCGGGCGCAGCCGCGTGCCATTTAAAACTGCTAACATAATAATTCACAATGTACAACACAGTGTACACTGTGTCTGTACACAGTGTCCCTACATAAGTAACTTTATTTTGCCTCAAACATTGTACAGTCGATCACTAGCCAAAGTATACCATCGGTCAAAAACCTTCGATTAAAAGTCTACCTTATGCCTGCGGTACATTGATTCAGATTCTCAATTTTTTACGTTTTGGATAGGTTGACCTGAGGTCGAGTGTACAATCATTATGTACAAATGAATATAAAGGAGAATCAAGGTTACATAACACATACATAATGAGTGATGTTTTGGAGGCAAAAAAGGACCCCATCTTTGCATGGTACCGCAACCTGGGACCCAGTTCGTCTGAATTACAACGTTTGTAGTTCTATTTCTATCCAATTTCAATTTAGTTTCCGTTTCAATTCTATTTGGACACCAAATCGCATTCTGCTGACGCATAACTCTACCACCGCCACCTTTCTATTTACTATCGATCGGGCAAAAGCACCTCGGGAGGAACTTATGATCGATCGTTATATTTGACAGTTGAAGCGTTTTGTTACCGTTCAACTGCGATTCAGTATAAACTAAACGTTTTATTAGAATGCACAAGTACGTTACTGTTCGATCGATCGTTGACTCGATCGGAACATAACTGAAATTGGATCGTCAGTTGAGAGTAGCATACGAAACACGTCATAACGATGCAGGTTAGATTCTATTTAGTTACATTACGATTTTTAACTGAAGCCTGTCTTTTGAACAGCCTCTGTTTTGGACAACCTTGAAAATTATACCAATCTTCACAGACAAATAGCTACAAAAATCGATCTTCCAATTAAAAATATATATAATTAAAGACCTCTAATTAGCTATATTACAATTAAAACGAGAAAGACGGGAGTCGGAAAGATTTCACAATCCACTAATCATAACGAACACCATCAACTTTGTGACAAGTAAAATTAAATGTGAAACGTAGCTCACATAATTACTCCAGACAGGACTGGATTTGGGCTAACTGTCTCAGAAAATGGAGCAGCTGACGCTGTCCCTTACCAGAACCTGAACCTGATCTCTTTTTTTAAATCATTATTTAATTTAAGGGTTGTAATCATAGTTGATTATGTTAATCCCATCGTGAATATACTAAACTAATTACAATTTCGTTATAATTACCTTTCTTAAACATGGAATAGAGCATTCCAGCTGCACCAGAAACTGGATCAGCTAAAATGCTCTGAAATACACCAGTATCCTAGTAGAAACTAACGCCACTCTAAAAAAAAAGGATTTCTCCTTAATTAATTAAGGAATTTATCAAAAAAGTGGAGAGTAGAATTATTCCACGAATGAAGAATTTTTTTTTAGAATAGAATATAATAGAATCACATTTATTGCCAAATACATTGAAATAAATTTCCAAAAAAAAAATTTATTATAATTTAATGTATATGTCAGCGCAAACAACAAGTGACGTCATAGTGCACGTGCAATGCCCACCTGCGCTTGCGACGTAGCAAACACGCAGCAACAGCCGATACACGTCATGCCTCCCGCCACTACCTGGCCTCTATAAAAGCGGGCGCCCGACCCAAGGTGACATCATTCTCTTGCGACTCGTCGACGAGGAAGTCGGACTTGATATTTTGTTCGAGAATATTGCATTTCCGAATAATTAACCGTAACTGGTTGCTATCAGGGGACTCTCGTATGGCCGGTTACTATTGAATGTCTAACCGGTGACTAGTGGTTGCTATTGAGACGGTTCACCCGTTGCTAGTTAGTTTCGAGTAACGAGGCAGTAACTAATTTGCTGTTAAATAACTCTGAAATAAGTTGATTGAGTCAATATAGATTAAATTATAGAGGAAAAATAGAACCACAAGTTGAGGACAACCCGGAGAATGATAGCGGGCCATCTATACCCTTACCCTCAGATCTGACATATATATTATATGTGTGTATTTTTTATGTTTTAATATTTAATGTTTTAGTAGGTATCTTAGTGAAACAATAAGAAGAAAGTGAATGACAAATTCGGAATTCGGTTTCTACTTCTAGCGAATCAATCGCTATGAGAATCTAAAACCATTATTAAAAAATCTTAATCCGTGGAACAATTCTACTGTCGACTTTTTTGATAAATACCTTTTTTCAGGAGATTTTTTTTTGGTAGTGGCGCTAGTTTGCCTATACAGAGTGTAACAAAAACCCCTTGTAAGCTGAAAGGGAGGTGTTCAGTATCCATAATTGAACAACTTTCACTATGGGACCAACTCTGAAATTGCGTAAAAAAAATCAGCTGTTCCATACAAAATTTCAATACCTACACAATCGAAATGTATGTAAAAAATATTTTGTGTTTTCTGTAGGTAGACGTGTTTTCGTCTACCTACAGAAAACACAAAATATTTTCGTCGGTAAGTTTACGAGAAAAATGAATCTAAGTGAAAATTAAGTTTCCATAGTAAAAATAAATACCTACCTACCCCAATCTCAGCAAAAAATATATATTATTATAGAACTCAAAAATTGAAGCCCACTTGCTTGCTTGCTTTGCTTATCGTATGGTTAGTGTCCAACCTATTTGTCAGAGTTGTTCAGGCCGCCCGTAGGCATCTAACATGGCTTAACGACTGCTGTCGAACGACAACAACCGGGACCGACTGCTTAACGTGCTCTCCGAGGCACGGAGGAGCTTAGGTAAAACATGCCACTAGCGGTCACCCATCCAGGTACCGACTACGCCAACTGAAAAATTACTTTCAGAATTATTCGACTTCAAAATTTCGCAAAAACCTTCCTGTGATAATTAGGGTTTTTGTTACACTGTGTATATGGGTAGCCTCTTAATCCGGCCCCTTTCAGACCCATCAGTCATGAAGTTTCAATTAAGGAAAGGAAGTGAGATAACAAGAACGACTGTTGAAGTTGAACGATCTATCGGTCATTTGTGACATCTCAAAATAGTGAAATAGAGGCATGATGATGGGTTCGCTGAAGTTGTGAAGTTACTTGTTAGCCAGTACTATTAGTACGTATTTATATAAAAAAGAGTGATTTTTTCTATGTAAGTATTCCCTGTCCCTGTCTATGTCAAGAACTGGCCGTTCGGGGAACTAGACGTTCGGGGAACTAGACGTTCGGGGAAATGGACGTTCCGGGAAATGGAAGGCTGGAGCTTCGGGGAATTAGACGTTCAGGGAAGTGGACATTCGGGGAATTGGACGTAACCCCCATGATCCAAGAAAACATCGTGAATAAACCTGTCAGCAATTGAAAACAACAGGAGTGATATTCCTTTTTTTTAATTCGTTCGAAACGAATCGAATCGAAAAATTTAATAAGTCCTATGTGTAAATGTTGACAGTTTCGCAAGTCTATGGTGTTATTGACATTTCCTTACGCTAGTGACATTTACTGTCTTTGAAACCTATACAAGGTGGTCCTTTGAACTCAGAACATTGAAGTAGTTATTTTCCATATTGTCACATTTTTTAATTTTAATTAAAAAAAATATCTTAATTTTCATACAAACTAAATGCCTTGCCTTAAATTACCTAGTATGCCATACTCTTTATCCGAGCTGGCAACGTCGCATTTTGATTAATTTAAACTTGACAATCATGACATAAGATAATAATGACATGTGTAAACGAAAGGCAAATAGCTTGTTATTGTTTTGTTTCAGGTTTTCTTACGGGCATAAATAAACACCCTTACTCACTGTTAAACCCAATTAAATAAAATAGCAAGTATCTATGAGAATCACTTCCATTGTCAAATATATTATGTAAAAGCTACAGAAGTGTTTGGCGAAGTTAATGCATATCCTCGGGAACACCTTGTATAATGAGATAACCAGTGTGTGAAATAGGGAAGGCAAACCACCTCATTAAATCTGCCAAGGAAATCGTTCTATGTGGTTAATTCCATGACCTCGACTCTCATCTGTGTGATGGGCCTATTAGGAAGAGAGGACCAGACCGACTTTAGTAATATATTTTTTTAATTAGATTACCTTTTTGTCACATAGTAACATAGTGTTATTGTTATTTTTATTTTGTTCAAATGGGCTGTGTTGTACACACATAAATGTTTTCATTTCATTTTGGTCGGGTGTTAAAAAAGGTATCCTCCGTTGATTCGGGCATGTAGAAAGAATGAGTTATGAACGAATGACGAAGCAGGTATACGAAGCGAAGCGAGTGAGTGGAAAAAGAAGCGAAAGAAATAAAGAAAGACTGAAAGCACCCTAAACTTTGACTATTGTATATTTTGGGGTTAACTGATTTTTTAAATTTATTTATTACAAAATCCACAGCACTTAAATTTAAAAACAAAAAGTCCATTAAAAAAACATACTGCCAATTAAAGATTTCCTATTTTAAAATAATGCTTATAGGGAGGAATACGTTTTGGTGTGTGTGTATATGGATGTGTTTATTGAAAATGTGTGTGAGCGTGTTTGTGTAGAAGAGAGTGAAAGGGTTGAAAGGAGTGTGTACATTTGTATGTGTTTGTTCGAGTCTTCACTACATGTATCCAGCTACAACGCTACTGTACCATCTAAGTACAGTGATTTGCTGTTGAATTTTTTTTGAATTGACTTGCATTATAATTATTAATTCATTCTATGTGACTTGAAATGTATGCTAATTTATGTGTTATGTAAAGATTGTTTTTTATTTTTATTTATTTTATCTGTTTTGCAGGAAATCTTGCAGCTTAATAAATAATAAATTAATATTAATAAATTGTACATAGTAAATGTTCTTTAAATATTTGTATGCCAAAACAGATTCCACTCATTTTTTTTTTTTAAATAACAACATAAGAAGGACAGAAAGGAGAATAATAATAGGATAATATATAATATAATACATATAAGTATTTACGTATTTACTATAAGTAATGTATGTATGATAATGATTACGTATAGGTGTGTGTGAGTGTGTGTGTGTTTGTGTGTGTGATTAAGAGCATATAATCGGTTAAGTATGATCAAATCTGATCAGCTACTACAAGCCAATGCGTGAAAAATAACTAATCAGATCCGAACAACTCCACTATTTGCTTCCTAAAAGAGCCCGGCCTTAAGTGAAATATGTCTATATCGGAGAACCTGGTATTGTACGTATGAGCGCAGCGGATCATGACAGAGTTCTGAACGTAATTAGTACACGTGGGAGGCTCGCGGAACAACCGCGCGTGGCGCGTGCGCGTGCCAGGCACGTTTAGCGCGGTGCGCGCCAGCAGTGTTGTATTCCAAATACTTACTAGAATTTAATGAAGTTAACTCTAAAATATTTGCATGCCAAAGCTGGCGAAATATGTGAGACCTAATATTTAAGATTTGTCATCCAATGTAACATATTTCTGGCGAATAAATAATTCATTCATTCGGAGTCGTCCTAGACTGACCTTTAAAGATCAGATTGACATACTGCTCTTAGATTTTAATATTTTTTGGACCATGGAGCCCTTCCCACATCTGGAACCTCAAGGACCTGATGATTACCAGGAAAAGTAAGGGGATCTCCACAGAAGTCGGGGTTTTTTAATTTTTTTAATGTAGAGTTATTTCTGATTTAGTCAGGTTCTTTACTGAATTAGTCGTATTCTACTTTAGTCATGTTCTTTTCTGGTTTATTCGTGCTTTCTGATTTAGTCATGGTAGAATTTACAAATAATTTGAAATAAATTTACAATGTGCTCTTAGATTTTAATATACAGAGCAGACGACCCCAACGGCGAGCATGCGTGATACGACGAATTACTGTAGAGGAAGCAAGAGAGGCGTGACAAGACAGAGATTCGTTGCGCTCCGTTCTCTTTGTCTACCCCGCAAAGGACATGGCGTGAAGGTATGTAAGTATGTATGTGTTGAAAAAAGCAAGTAAGACAGATACAGCATACCTTCCCCGGCGCTCCTGGCGGTGTGGATGAGCAGCACCACAACGCACAGGCACCGCTGACCCTCCACCGACATGCCTGGCCTTCACACCTGCGGACAAACAGACATACTTTTAGAAAAAATAAAAATGAAAGAGGCAAAGGGACGGTGTATCGCAAACATCTTCCCTGACGTGTCTAGTCATTGAGATATAACACTGAGGTGTATCGCGGGCACAGAGAAAAATGGCTAACTTTGCCCTCCTTCCTCATCTCTCCTGATTATTTCAGCCAAATACATTTGACTCCAAAATGAGCTTTGTTTATCGATGTTTTAACGATACTATTTGTTTTTACATATCTTTAAAATAGACGAAGTTATTAGCTTTTGAAAGAAGACATAAAAGTGTGACACTGGATGCCCGAACCGGCTCCCATACTTCACAAGTTATGAGATGTTTTCACATCAAAAACCAAGTGCAACTCGGGCTTCGCTCTGTTTTCAGGTATCCGTACAATTTATAACAACCTTTTATTATATTATTATATTATTCGTTCATAATGTGCGTCAAAATGTATAACAAGCTTCCGGATGAATTTAAAACGATGAAAATTAATAAACTTAAATTTACTCTGAAATCATGGCTTGTGGAAAGATGTTTTTATAGCGTCAAGGAATTTTTGGACGATAAACGTTAATTGATTGCTGATTTGTATTTAATTTGGATTATTATTGACATTTTGTAAATTTAATATTATTGACATTGGATAAATTTTAATGACATTCTCTTCTTTTTTTCCTTAATCTGTATAAATGTATGTTTTTATTAACTTGTGAATTCGGTGTATATGCCTGTAAAGGTAAAGTTTAGTGTGACATGTTTATGCGACTATATCTGCAATATTTGTAATTCTTATCTAAACTTTTACACAAGAAATCTTATATTATCTTTAAAATTACTTAGATTTTATTATGTTTAATAATAAAATATAAGTTTTAAAACGTAGAAATTAAATTACAATCTTTTGAAACGTTATTCAATATGTTATTAAGTAAACCATTATTCAACCAGAAAAAAAGCCATTTGAAACTAACAGTGTGACCGTGCAGACAATTATTTTGCCAAAAAACTGGGTAAAAACCTGTCCAATTTTGTTCGAAGTGCCTACAAAAAAGGCAGATTAAAAACATTTTACTCTGCAATTCGGATCTGTTAGTCTTTCTATACCACGCTGTCCTAACACAATCCCGTTTTGTGGAGTAAGGTGGTGACACACTGAGCTATGTAAAGCCTGAGGGACGTGTGTAAAGCTGCAAAGAAATTGGTATCCGGGAAAATAGTGAAATAGTAAGATATGGCAAAATGCTGAAGCGATGCACGCCCGTGAAAACGTAAATCCGGAAAGGTTATCTATGCAGACCAAAGACAGCAAATATTTATTTGTAAATTGGAAGGTTTTCAGTCTGTGAGGAAAAAATGCGATGTAGCGTTAGTGCTGTAAAGGATATTGCATTAGGTATTTTACAATTTTAACGCACCTATATTGTTGATGCATTAAATTTTAATTAATAATGGACTTTGGGTGGGATTAGGAGGTTTCTGACTAAATCATGTTCTTCAATGTCGTAGTTTTGAGGGCACTCATGCTGGTTGATGGCAACTTGGTTTTGTCAGGAAAAATATATATGGAAAAAAATTACAGGTCAAAAAGGAAGATGGCCGCCGTCGGTAAAGCGGCAATAGATCGGCCAAAAGGTATTTTATTTTTATTTTCAATGAATTTTGAGCATATATTGAGAAAATAACAAAAATGATAATTGACTCCGATAATGTGCGATCGTTATATTTGACAGTTGAAGCGTTTTGTTACCGTTCAACTGCGATTCAGTATAAACTAAACGTTTCATTAGAATGTACAAATACGTTACTGTTCGATCGATCGTTGACTCGATCGAAACTTAACTGAAATTGGATCGTTAGTGGATAGTGGTATACGAAACACGTCATAACGATGTAGTTTAGATTCTATTTAGTTACGTTGTATTTAGTGGAATCGATCTCCAGGTTTTTTCCAGACAAACATAAAATGTCACCCGCTATCACTACATAAGAGCTATAAATAACTATACTTTTGCACGTTTGCACGTACTCCTGTACACGGAACTTTATCGAGGCTTAAGTGTCACGCTTGGTGGTAATGTTACTGCCACTTCTATAGGTATAGTCGTATTATAGTATTAGTGATACTGTTATAAAGGAACTAGTCAATAATAATTATTGTGGTTATATTTTATGTTACTGAATAAATCTTTCTTTTTAATTATTTTTTTATTATGTATAGGTGTAATACCGATTGAAAAATTTATTAAAAATATCTTTCATAATGTACATATTTCTTTACACTGAGAAATTCCGTTCTTCGTCCAATTTATTTGTATCATCATCAGCCTGTTAATGTCCCCACTGTTGGGGCACAGGCCTCCCTTTGCACAAAGGGGTACGGGCCATGATCCACCGAGCGGGCCCAGTGTTGATTGGTGGATTTCACACGCCTTCGGAAACTTTTAATTTCCTCAGACATGCAGGTTTCCTCACGATGTTTTCCTTCACCGTTAGAGCAGTCGGTAAATGTACGTAAGTCTTCAAAAATATCGGAAAAACTTATTGGTAGGTACATGGCATTGCATGGTTTCGAACCCCGACCTCCAGCACGGGAGTCCGGCGTCCTAGCCACTAGGTCACCGACGCTATCGGTATCGCATATTTATTTGTATGTTATTAAAAATTAAAAAAATTGAAGTGGCACAGGGACGCTGTGCCGCAAACTGTATGTATGAAAACATCTTGCAAATGAAAGAATTTTATGACTAACTTTAACCTTCTTCCTCATCTCTCCTGATTATTTTAGCCAAATATATTTAACTCCAAAGTGTTGTTTTTCGATGTTTTCAACGATAGGTACTACATGTTTTTACATATCTTTTAAATTGACGAAGTTATTAGTTTTTGACAGAAGACATAAAAAAGTGTGACACTCGATGCCCGACCCGGCTCCCATACTTCACGAGTTATAACATGTTACATATAACAGTTAATACTCGTGGTAAGTATGTATGAAATATTCATGTTAATTCTATATTTTTATTCTAAAGTTAACTGCGTTCTTTAGGTATACAAGTCATATATAAACGAGGAAATATGTAAATGGCCTTCTTTAAGTTTAATACATATGTAATTTCATAATTGTTAATAGCTGTAGATTTCCCTTATAAATAAAATTTAAAAAAAATATGTTTTCACATCAAAAAAAGGGTAATGTTTTACACATTACCCACATTCTTCATTAACCAATCCACTAGACTGGTCTGCCCTAGGAGTGGTCCAGTGGTCCAGGAGTAGATTCGATCCGGTACCGTCTGCGCCGCTGACTCGTGCCCTAATTTTTAAACCATTTTTGCCGCTTCAAATAATAATATTAATATAATCCGATACTAAAAATATTAATCCGATACTAAAAATATAGCTAAAACTAAAATACCATGTCATTTGCTTCATGATTCCAGCATATGAATATGTAAGTACTTACTTATTCACAACCAGGAATTTCAATATTCTTCTTATTCTTATGAAGTTAAACGCACAGACATATTTAGTCGCGAATTCGGCTTTCAATGTAAGAAGTTGATGAAGAGGCAACGCACATAGTTGGGAAGTTTTTGGGGCCATTGTCAGCTGAGATCATATTACCGCCCACTTACAGAGAAATGGAAATACGATGGGCATGTGGGAGCTCTTATTGTCGAGTGAAGTTATGATCGAGTTGCCAACACTGAAGAAACTTAAACTTATATGTAATAACTTAATAACAT
This sequence comes from Hofmannophila pseudospretella, assembly GCA_947369225.1. Taxonomy (NCBI): domain Eukaryota; kingdom Metazoa; phylum Arthropoda; class Insecta; order Lepidoptera; family Oecophoridae; genus Hofmannophila; species Hofmannophila pseudospretella. The sequence continues at coordinate 1,537,664 of OX376333.1, forward strand.
GTGTAAGTAATATTATGTAGATCTTATTGTCGAATGAAAGTTATGCTCGAGTTGGCAGCACTGTAGAAACTTTAACTTATATTTAATAACATATAATATGTAAGTAGATCGGTCTGATGACAGTTTTGTAGATCCGGATCTTGGTATTTCTGCTCAGTAACTTTGACACCAGAGCCTTGTGCAGGGCTGCGGCGCATCTCAAGGCGTTTTGAGTTCGGATATTGATTTCCTCTTCTCTTGTGTTGGTATCGGTTACTGTACATCCAAGGTATTTGAATTTCTCCACACCTTTATATGTCGTCTCCCCCAACACTAGATCTTTGCGTTTTTCTTTGACGTTCTTGTATCGTTTCATGTGTAGATATTCTGTCTTGTCTTGATTAATTCTGAGACCAACCTTCTTTGCTTTCTTGATGTATGGATGCGAGATTTGGACACTAACCTTGAAGGAAGAAAACAGACTCTTGGTGACCGAGAGGAGGATATTGAGGAAGATTCTGGGACCAGCCAAGAAGGAAGATGGAGGGTGGATGATGAGAAAGAATAGGGAGATAGAAGAGATGGTGAACGAGCCGAACATTATAGGAGAGACGAAAGCGGCTCGACTCCGATGGCTCGGACACATCACTAGGATGGGGGAGGATCGGGCAGTTAAACGAGCGTATGTGGGACGCCCTAACGGACGACGTCCGGTCGGACGTCCCAGATACCGCTGGCGCGATGAAGTGGAGAAGGATCTGCGGGAGCTCCGGGCGCCTGACTGGCTCGAGACTGCGCAGGAGAGAGAGCGATGGCGCTCTTTGGTATCGGAGGCCAAGATCCACTTCGGGTCGCTGCGCCAGCGGAGTAAGTAAGTAAGTAAGTAATATGTAAGTAATGAGTAATGACTTACTCTACATTACAAAAAAGTGAATTGGTCGACGCTCATTACATTCTCAGTTTTTCCATTTCGCGATTCTGCACAATTCAAATTTCTCTTTAGCACATTCCGGTTTCTGCCTAATTGCAATTAAGCAAAGTACAGTTGCAAAACAAAATTTAAAATCACTAAATTGTGCAGAATCGCGAAATGGAAAATTTAGAATGTGATGAGCGTCTACCAATTTATTAATTGGTACATGGCCTCTTGTTTTTCAGTCGCCGCTTAAACAACAAATAAATACCTAAGGGGTTTATTCTTATTCTCGCGTCGACCAATTCTACTTACTTTTTTTAATTGGTCGACGCTCAGCACATTCTCAGTTTTTCCATTTCGCGATCCTGCACAATTCAAATTTTATTTAACACACAGCAATGACCGAAACAGTTATAATTATAATATAATAATTATGTAGTCAAAGGTAAACATATGTAAATCATGTCTGATGGTCTGCTGTTGTTGTGAAAAGGGCCGACTAAATAAAAAAAAATTGAAACATAATTAAATTTAAAAAATAAATAAATAAAATATTGATGCAGATAGTGTTTGTTACATTTCTTCATATTTCCCTGGCTCCCACACTAGGATACCCTTTGTTGTGACGGCCAGTCTCTTCCGATATATCAATATTATGATGACATAGTAAGGTTATGCAAATAATTAAATAATTAAGTATTCGTGTATGTGCGTGTGTGTGTGTGTGTGTGTGTGTGTGTGTGTGTGTGTGTGTGTGTGTGTGTTTGTGTTTGTGTGTGTGTGTGTGTGTGTGTTATTAAAACATAACATCCTACATAAATCAAATGAGATCAAAGTTACTTTATTATAAACTAATAAGTTTAAAGTTCTTTGTGACTTAAATAACTTCTCTGTTACTTTGTGACATAAGTAATTAAAATTATTTAATTGTATACAAATTAACTGGCTATTACAATATAATATTAATAATAAGTAAAATTTGTAAAAAAAAAGTAACATTTAATTTTTTTTTTTGTACATTTTCTTTTCTTCAGTAATTATAATATAAATAATTTTAAGTTGTAAATATATAGAAGTAAAAGTAAACAATTTTAAAGTAAAATTAAAAGTACAAATTACACTAAAAATTAATAATTAAATGACATTGGTAATCAAAGAATTTCATTAATTAATTTCACACAGTTTCCGCTCCAAGTGTGCCACGATCGTAAACCGACGAAGATTAATTAGCTGGCGGGTGGGTGGTTCCACAATTGTTTTTAACGTGTCTATCTTGTGATTCGTCGGTTAATTGGACCAAAATGGATGTTCTACGCCGCTAAATATTAACAAGTTATTTTGGGAAAGAGAAAATGGAATGAGAATTTAAAAGGGATAATACATTTACGGACGTTTTTACCCGGGCAGACGGACCAAAATTTTATAATTCATGTTATTTTTATATTGATCGATAGAAGTGTTTTATACGACTACAGTACACTGACGTTTGTACGAGTCCAACTTCTACTCATGGGAGGATAGTGCCTTAAACAGCAGCGCACACCCGCAGCGCTACGACATGGGATGCTTAAAAAAGAACGTTAAAAAAGTCCTCTCCCTCCACGGCCGGCAACACACAAGCAATACCCCTGGTACTGCACGTGTCTCTAGGCGACGGTGACTACTTACCATCAGGTGGCCTGCCTGCCTGTTTGTCGTAGTCTATTTATTTTAAAAAAACTAGTCATAATGGCGCGACCTGACGTGACCCCGAGTAACTTGCTGGTGGTAGGACCCCTTCAGGGTCCGCCTGCTAGCGACCACCTTCTATGTAAAGTCTGTCGTCAAACATCTTCGGAATCCCTGGCTTCGTTTAAAGCGGGTCTCACTCATCTTTATTTGTCGTTGTAGTTGTGCATTTTATTTTCATTATTATGTATATTTACCTATTTATTGTTTACTATTTATTATATATGTTTATTTATTTATATTATGTATATCTATGCATTTAACTATTTTAGTATACCTACATATTTATTTATGTATATCATATTATTTTTATTTTACTAACTTTACTGTGTATTAAGTAATAGTAACCTATTTCATATCTTCACACTACACTGTCGCTAATCTCTTTAATGTCCAATTAACTTCAGAGGTTGCCTGGAAGAGATCGCTTTAAGTGATAAGGCTGCCTTTGTACATCGTGCTATTTTTACAATTGTTTTTAAGTTTACTATTGGATCCTGTGTCGCGACGATCCTTAAATACATTACCAATATCTATTAATTAACTAATTAGGACTTAGTTGTAGTTTACAACTTACCTGTATGCCCTGAAATTATGCACTGCAAGATGTTATATATCAGCAAGTGTGATGAACAATTTGCGTTATTAGCATCGCCCAATACAAAATGATCAAGAAAAATAAAGGGTATCAATTAGAAAATAAAGAATTAAGGGCTTTATTTAAATTAACTACTTAGTCAAACTTAGAAACATCTGCGCCAATAGTCGATTAAAAATATAATTAATCAGTTTCTGTATTAAGCAGACACCGGCTTAATTTCCCCATGGATGGCTACAAAATTATATAAATTGGGATGAGTAGCTACGATATCATTCCATCCTTTCCTTCGTTTCTTTTCCTTACTTTCTTGCTAACGTTAATTGGATATTTTAACGCATAAATGGGTACATTAATTACTATGGCCTAATTAGGCGTAAATAATATAAAAGGAAAAGGAAAAAAGTTGAAGAAACCGACTCTATTGAAGTCGCCGATTTTAGTAGAGTCGGTAGAGTCTCTATTTTTTATCAATCTGTAGAAACGCGCTATGTGAGGACATGGATGACGTAATGTCAGTTGTATGAAAGGGAAAAGGGAAGATCTTCTACCAGGCGGGGTGTTGTGCTTGGAGTTTTGACGACTATGGATGTTTGGAACTCGTATATATACAAAGTCCCACGAAAATTTCGATAGCGCGTTCTACACCGATGTGAGTAGGTACTAATCGCAATGGCGCACGTCGTGTGTCGTCGCCACACGTTTATTTAGCACTGTAAACACCAGAATACAGCAACTACACAATACAAAAGTATACAAGGATATGATACATTCAGCACAAAGGATCCGGTGCTCACCGAGCGACAATATATAGTATTGTAGGAACGATCCAATCCAATTAAGTGTTCGTAGTAGGGGTCACCAATTGTAGGAACGCGCTATGAGAGGACATGGATGACGTAACGTCAGTTGTATGAAAGGGAAATGGGAAGATCTTCCACCAGGCGGGGTGTCGTGCCTGGTGACTAGATGTGCTGGTCCAACTATGGATGTTTGGAACTCGTATATATACGAAGTCCCAGGAAAATTTCAATAGCACGTTCTACACCGATGTGAGTAGGTACTGTATCGTAGTGGCGCGCGTCGTGCGTCGCCACAGTATAGTATGTTACACAATTGACATAAAGTTCATTATGCTATGTACAATTACGTTGCGAAAATTCGCTTCCATTCCATTCCGCGGCAATGTAAATTGAGCCTTAGGCTAGTCGTTCCCGAACCACCGTACCGTACCGTAATATTAAACAACCGCTAAGTTTAATAGATTCGAAATTGTATTTTTTAGACAATATAAGGTAAAACTAATTTGGACTCTTTTATTAATAATCCTTCTGATCTAGCAATAACTTAGAGCACTAATTCACATACTGAACGTGTAGACATGTAGACACGTTGCTTTCTTCGTCCGTGCAGTCACTGAGGGGCCAGCTGAAAATCAGCGCTGTGGCTTGCCTCAGCGTTATGCTGAGCTGGTGTACCGTTTTTGGCACTGTACCGCACCGGATGTTTTGTGCTGCATGTATTAATCTTTGTATACTTCTGTATTGTGTTCTATATTCTGGTGTTTACAGTGATAAATAAACGGTTTCAATTTCAATTTACATTAAACTGGTCCTAGACCAGTAAAGAGGCACAACTCCAATACCTCTAAATATGGTTTCCTATACTTACACTGTAATTGTTTTATCACATAGGTGTAATTTTTTCTATGCATTTCAGTGTCAAAGGCCTCACTTTACTTGTAGTTATAAAACATTATTTAAAAGAAATAGGTGTCAGTATATATATATTTATTTTGTCAGTTTATTTGACAATTTTAATTTTTTTTTTTTTAATTTTATTTATTTTAGCAAACTTAACAGCTTTCTACTTAAAACTACACATATATCAATTTGTAATTTCATTCATATTGTAATTTATCGAACTTTATAATTGTCTGTATATGACAGCCAATTATAAACACACAATTAACAACACACGATTATTAGTAACACACGATTGGTAATAACTGTTAGTGTTGTTATGAAATATATAAATAAACATATACAGTTCGACAAATTACAATTATTACTTTTTAAACCGAGATATTTTTAAGAAAAGGTGGAAGAAAAAAGACAACACTAGACAAATTAAAAGAATCCCAGTGGAAATTGTCTGTCGCGTTGCTTGTCTGTGAGGTTGAGTATATGTGAGTGTAGTGTGAGTGTTAATGGAGTGTGGTATAAATTTTTTTTAAAAACTTTATTGAAATCATCATAAAACTTGTAAGTCAATCAATACCCTGACTCCCAAACTAGGCGAACCTGTATCTTGGGAGACAGTGCTTTCCCAAAAAGAAGGTATTCAATAAAGGTCGGCATTCATCCCATAGACAACTAGGTAGTTATCTATGGGATAAATAGGTTCTGTGATCAGATGATTTGATGGTTAGTGGTTAGTGGCTGCTGTGGCTGTCTAGTAGCGCTTGAGAAACACGATTTATAAACTGATTGCGCGTGAGAAAGAAGAAGAATAAAATCCTTTATTAATAGACCATATATAAAAATATCTGTAAAAAATATCTCAAAATGAGTAAGATTTTTGACCAAATTTTCCATTCTAACAAGTGGTAACATATGATATGATCTAATAAAAGGGTCAAGTTCAGCTGAGTGTCGTCAGATGCATAGATACCTATATATCTAGCGACGCTGGTTTTCAACTTGACCCTTTCCAACTTATAATAAAGTAAAGTAAAAGTAAAATACACTTTATTGAAAAGGAAATAGTGAAATACAATTTAGGCGGACTTATCGCTAAGAGCGATCTCTTCCAAGCAACCTGTGGGCAGAGGAAATGATATCGAGAAAGAGGTAGTAGGTGTGCAAGGTGTATGGAAAACGTTATATAATATAAGAGAATTTTATTTACAATAATAACATATAATATATAATACTAAGTACATAAAATAAATAGGCAGATATATATATGGATACTTAAATAGATAATGAGCTTATAGAATAGAATAGAATAGAATAGAAAAACGTTTATTTGCTGCTGCAGCACACACACAATTCCACTTATATATTATACAATAATATATAAGTGTATACATATACATATATACTATACAATATATTCTTAAACTAAATTAATAATAATGCACGGCGTACATGCTGCAGCACCAAATAGGCCTCGGCTCAGCATAATGCCATACTCTAGAGTAGTCTAGAGCATGCAGCTATAGAGAGCAACAATAAAAAAGAAGATGTCCGCGTCACCGAAACTCCTGTCATAAGTAGTACCAATTCTGTATAGGACAGAGTTTTGAGCGTAGTTGGTGTGAACACAACCAGCGTAGAAGGTAGAAGGTCCGCGTGGGTCTCGTGCGAATGTTATTACCCTGAACACCTACCTGCCCAATCAACTCGGAGCTGGATGGGGCGAGCAAAAGTTCCATGTCGGCGACAATAACGACCTTTCCTAAAAGCATCACGGTAAATACTCCCGTCTCCAACCCGTCAGGAAGACGTCACGTCTCTCAATTTCACCGTCAGTTTGACGGCCGATCGTGCGTCAGCCCTTATTTAAAAAGTTATTTTCATTTCCAGAACATTCCCGCATTTCGTTTGACAAGTATTGACAAAGGAATAATAAATAGGACTGTTAGATGTTTTTCTACTCGATTCGCTATGTTTCAGGACTTTCGGGTTTGTTTTGGATGGAATTTTTAATTTAGAATTGTGCGAGGTTTTATTTGATTTTTTTGTTCACTTTCTATAATAGGATTATTTATTCGGATTTGTGAATAAGCCGATTTTGGACAGTCGTAACAATACAAGTGCGGTAAATTATCAATTGTAAACGAAGTAAGGTATGAAACCTGACAGCCAGAGTTTACACCTTTCCGCACATCTACCGAGTAAATACGCCACATGTGACAAACATAGGAATTCGGCACAACATTACTTGACAAAGTAATTTTTAAAAAAAACCAGTATAATTTTAAAATTAATTAATCTGCGAGAGCTCCAGGCACCTGACTGGTTTGAGACTGCGCAGGAGAGAGCGAGCGATGGCGTTCTAAGCCAAGATCCACTTCGGGTCGGGTCGCTGCGCCAGCGAAGTAATAAAATTAACTTACTACCTTTTCTACTTAATTACTTTTTCTTTTATATAAAATATTTAAAGCGTCAAAAACTTAAAAATCAATATCAAATTGTGACAGTAATATAAATTGTACCAACAAAAAAATAAACTGCATCCGTCCTATATATGGGACAGTAGACTTATCTGGGTTAATTTATGCAATTCTCACGAATCATGCTAGGTATACTTAAATAAATTAGAAACAGGGTGAAGATTTTAATAATAACTGTGATATATGTAGGGTAGAACAATATAAGTTCCATTCATTCATTCCTCAATAGACGTTGATAAGCTACACAAGTTTGTTTCCTTGAAGAGCCTTCTCGTAGCAGTCCTGTGGGATATCCCAGGATATTAAAAAAAATATAAAAAAATGATGATGTTTTTTTCAGCTCCAGGCGCCTGACTGCCTCCAGATTGCGCAGGAGAGAGAGAGCGATGGCGCTCTTTGTTATCGGAGGACAAGATCCACTTCGGGTCGCTGCGCCAGCGGAGTAAGTAAGTAAGTATGTTTTTTTTTAATTTTTATTATTTCTTTTTATTAATATTAATAATTCAGCAATTGATGCCTTTCCACCCTCTAACAAGCTTTACGCAGCCACCAAATGGTAAAGCTTACCTATCTTATCTTATGACAGGGATAACCCCAGCGGCACTTCGACCCTCAGTGATCTTTTGTGCTCACCCCTTTCCTTAGTCTCCTTCCTGTTCCTTAAAGATGCTTTGCATCAAGGACGCTGTACAGCTTATAGAAAGGAGCCTATAGTCCCCTGGTTTCAGGTAGACGACCCCCAGAACACTCATTGTCACAGCAGGTGTTCCATTGACTCAACGTTGATCAATACCTTAATTGCTGCTCTATTTTATTAGAAATATGTACGTTAGGCAGTCAGATGATCTATCTGATGGTATGTGTGTTCCTAATGTGTGACATGAAGAAAGAATAAATGGTAAGGCAAATACAGGATGGAAGGGTAAACAGGGTAAACACCGTTATCCGTGAAACTGGATATTCAATATCATTTAAAGAATCTAAAATCGATAGATAACAATACCACCAAGACTCAATGGTGTCACCACAGGCTTAATAAAAAAGCTTTCTAAAGCTTATCTAAGACCCACAATTATTTACGAAACATTCGGATAACACAACAATGCTTGTCACACCCATAACCAGGAATAATGGTATAGACTAGTGGTACCATTGTCGGCGGAAACGAGCTCTTACCCCAACTATGTTGCTTTGTTCCAGAATGGACTCCGAGAGAGGCGGGTGCGTTCAATTGGACAAATTGGACGACCCACCGACAATAAAGGAGAGTTTTTCGTAATTGACGCTGTCAATTTATCAGAGTATTTGCACGAAAATTGGTATGATTAATAATTAAAAAGTATAGACGCGCCAATCGCATTGGCCGTTGTTTCGCCACCCAAAGCCGCACAATTATTATATATATAAAAAAGAACAATTACCGCTAACTTCACCACGCTTACCGCGACAACTTCATTCAATTCGCGCTAAGCGCCTTATAGGTGACGAAACGCTGGTGGAAGCTAGACTGCAAAGTCTGGAACATCGGCGCAAGGTTGCCTGTCTATCGGTATTTTATAGGATACATTTCGGAGTGTGCGCATCGGAATTGCACGACCTAATCCAGCATCTCCATTCCGCCTTCGGACTACCAGGCGCGGGGAGGGGTTCCATCCTTATGTTGTTGATATCCCATCTGCTCGTACGAAGCGATTTGCTTCTTCGTTCATTATGCGAACGGCTAAGGAATGGAACAGCCTGCCGGCGTCTGTATTTCCCGAAACCTACAACCTTGGGATCTTCAAGGCCAGAGTGAATAGGCATTTACTGGACCCGCATGCTCCATCGTCGACCTCATCGTCGCTTACCATCAGGCGAGATCGAGGTCAAATGCGGGTTTAGAAGTAAATAAAAAAAAAAAACTACCAGGGAAATGTACTCGTACCTTTTTGGTGTGAAATATATTCATAATCTCTATTCTTTTCTATGTAAAAGATGAAAACTGTGGCTTTTATTATTTGTACTTTTTATAGGTCGATGTCTTTGGGGCTACGAATAGAGATTAATCGAGTGCTAACTGAGAATTTGTGAAAGTGCTGAAATGAAACCTTTTGGTGTGATCCACAGTTCGTCACTCGTTCTAAAACAAGGAGTCTTTACAAGGAGTCTCACTATCATGTTGCATCTCAAAACGTATTCCACAAGAGACATGAATACAAATACAACCCGTCCGATCCCCCGCTTGATCCGATTACGGCTCAGGAGGTTCATACCGCTATCAAAGGTCTTAAACAGAAAAAAGCCCCCGGCTCAGACGGAATTACCAACAAGGTTCTAAAATTGCTCCCTGCTCCCCTGATTTGCCTATTGGCATCTATTTTCAACACCGCAATGGCCAACTGCTCCTTTCCAGACGCCTGGAAGGAAGCAGTTGTCATGCCCCGCTTGGATGGGTAATTAAACGGCCTTAAAGTGATGTTTAAGCCCGGCCTATCTAAAGTAAAAGGTTATTTCATGTAAGAGAGAAAGAGTGAGACAGTCACCATGAAGGAACGAACATGCTAATGTTGAAGACTGAAATGGAGTGCCTCATGTAATTACCGGCACATGAGGCACTAAATCTAAGTCCTCAAGATTAGCAGCGCATCGAAAACCCTCAAATAAAATAATAATCATAATCAATATTGTTGTTATTGTCAATTTATCAGAGTATTTGCACGAAAATTGGTATGATTAATAGGGGGGCATCCATAATTTACGTCGCTTGTTAAGGGGGAGGGAGGGGGTCAACAAAGTGTGACATCGTGTGACAAGGGGGACGACGACGAATGAATGAATGAATGAATACACTTTATTGCACAAAATTAGCGTGATACGTGTGCGTACGAAACGATTAATACAATCTAGACGGTCATATCGCTAAAAGCGATCTCTTCCAGACAACCTTTTGGTGGAGTAATTTTGGTAGAAAAATGTAGGTTAGACGAGTTCGTGACGTCACATGCGTAAATTTAAAAGAAGAAGTCGTAAATAATTTAAGGAATGAGTTCAAAATCCATGGGCACATTGGGATTTGATGTTTTGATTTTAAATAGAAATATATAAATAATTTAGCAAGTGCTGTTTTAATTTAATAATTTCTAAATATGTGACGTCATACCAGGGGGGGAGGGATCACACAAATGTGACCACCTGTGACAAGGGGGGGGGGGGGGGGGACTCAAAAAATCATGAAATTCGTGTGACGTAATTTATGGAAGGCCCTTTATTAAAAAGAAAAGGGTTATTTACCCATAATTAAAAGGTAAAAGGTAAAGAAAAACTGAGACAGTTACCATGAAGGAACGAACGCCCGCTAATCTTTAAGACTGAAATGGAGTGCCTCATGTAATTACCGACACATGAGGCACTAAATCTAAGTCCTCAAGGTTAGCAGTGCATCGAAAATCCTCAAATAAAATAATACAGTGAGATGAAATGTCTATGGGCGACGGTGATCACTTACCATCAAGTGGCCAGTTTTCTCGTCACCTCTCTTATTTAATAAAAAAAATAGACTTAAATGGTGTGCCTCATGTGTCGGTACTTACGCCGGCACTCTTACCCTTCAAATTCAAATTCATTTTTTTATTCTTAATATGAATTACACGTCAAGAAAAAATAAAAATGATTACATTACATAGCAATAACACAAAAAACAATCATTAGAATTAATAATTAGAATTAAAAACATCATTGTCAATTATTTAAATAATAAATCATAATAATAAAAAAATAAAAATAAAAAAACTGAACAATATCAATGTCTAACTGAAACACGTAAGAATTGCTGCTTTGCAGCAGACATTTATAAAAGGGTGGTGCCTCACCAAGCGACTCAGCATATCAGACTCTATTTCACGCTATGGCCCGTGCAATCGTTAAATAATATAGAATATTAATAATATTATATTTCGGAATAGTATATCAGTATAACTGTCACGTCCAGAATCCCCGAGGGGGTAGACAGAGGAACCACCTTCATCATAGGTAGTTCCCAGTTATTTCGGAATACTAGAAATAGAAATAAAAATAGAAAAACGTTTATTTGTTGTCTGCAGCACACATGGAATTCCACTTATGGTAAGTATATGATATATATTCTTAAACAACTAAATTAATTATGCACGGCGTACATGCTGCAGCACCAAACAGGCCTCAGCTCAGCATAATGCCATACTCCAGAGTAGTCTAGAGCATGGCGCTGATAATCTGCTTTAGCCGGTCGAGGGTCGAATTTTTACCAGCCCTGTAGTCTCGGGCGAAGAATAGAGCCACGGTAACTCCTGTCTGTCGTAAAAGGCGACTAAAAGGAGGGATCAGGATCGCGGGCGGTCAAAGTGGGGGCTTTGGCCGTCCATTGGCGGGCGACCCTGGGGAAGGCAGCAACGTGCTATGGCCGCACGCAGCTGTGATGGGAGGAACCGGGAGGTGGAATGTACACCACCGGTGCGTTCCACTGGAGATCCCGGAGCCCTCCGATAAGCACGAAGCCGGCCATAGAGGGGGTTTCAGTGAGTAAAAATCTCACATAACACAGTCTGTCCCCCAGGAGTCTGGGTATCTCTAAAAAAAAGGTAAAAATCGTTAATTCATTCATTACAGAAATTAGATAAGACAACGATGTACGCGTATGTAAGAACTAATTATTTTCTTAAGCATCAATTTAGATTGGTTGATCAATATACCCCTCACGTTATTTGTTTTATTCCAGCGAAGGGCGGGTAGCATTCGGTGGGTAATTCAATATCGGCTACGAATTGAAAGTGCGAGCTGGGTATTCTGGACACAATACTGTTAGGAAAATCGAACGTGGCTGTCAAGACCAAGAGAGATTAGTTAATTATTTTTTTCTTCAACACGCTTGGCTTGTATTGCACCGTTTTTAAGTTCATAAAATTTAATGGAATCTTAAAAGTAGCCAGACATACTAACAATAACAGGTGCATACACACTCACACATACACCAACTCACTCACTCTCAAACACACACACACACGCATACACTCACCTTCAAACACCCTCTCACAACAGGTTTTTTTAAAATAAAAAATATATATAATATTTATATAAGTGTATCCCCCAGGCCACATACGCTCGTTTAACTGCCCGATCCTCCCCCATCCTAGTGATGTGTCCGAGCCATCGGAGTCGAGCCGCTTTCGTCTCTCCTATAATGTTCGGACGACGTCCGGTCGGACGTCCCAGATACCGCTGGCGCGATGAAGTGGAGAAGGATCTGCGGGAGCTCCTGGAGCCTGACTGGCTCGAGACTGCGCAGGAGAGAGAGCGATGGCGCTCTTTGGTATCGGAGGACAAGATCCACTTCGGGTCGCTGCGCCAGCGGAGTAAGTAAGTAAGTAAGTATCCCTCAGGCCATTAGACTGTTGCTATCTACTACGCTGCAAGACGGCCGATGAGGCCAGTGCAGGTAGTAGAGACCGATATTTACTTATACATTGTAACTACACTGTTGTTAAGTGATTATAATTTGAATATTGTTTGGGTTAATAAACATCTTTGTATTTTTTTGTATAATGCAGGTTATGAAACACGCGTGCTTTTTACTTTTTACTTTTTTTTGTATTTTTTTGTATAATGCAGGTTATGAAACACGCGTGCTTTTTACTTTTTACTTTTTTTTGTATTTTTTTGTATAATGCAGGTTATGAAACACGCGTGCTTTTTACTTTTTACTTTTTTTTGTATTTTTTTGTATAATGCAGGTTATGAAACACGCGTGCTTTTTACTTTTTACTTTTTTTTGTATTTTTTTGTATAATGCAGGTTATGAAACACGCGTGCTTTTTACTTTTTACTTTTTTTTGTATAATGCAGGTTATGAAACACGCGTGCTTTTTACTTTTTACTTTTTTTTGTATTTTTTTGTATAATGCAGGTTATGAAACACGCGTGCTTTTTACTTTTTACTTTTTTTTGTATAATGCAGGTTATGAAACACGCGTGCTTTTTACTTTTTACTTTTTTTGTATTTTTTTGTATAATGCAGGTTATGAAACACGCGTGTTTTTTACTTTTTACTTTTTTTTGTATTTTTTTGTATAATGCAGGTTATGAAACACGCGTGCTTTTTACTTTTTACTTTTTTTGTATTTTTTTGTATAATGCAGGTTATGAAACAAGCGTGCTTTTTACTTTTTTTGTATAATGCAGGTTATGAAACACGCGTGCTTTTTACTGTACCTACATTACTGCAACTACAATTGTTTTAAATCTCAGCAAAGAGTCTTCTTTTATGTCTAAAATATGTTTATGAAAATTTTTTGTCCTAGCATGTGAGTTGAAAAACGTATGAAATGAAATTTATTTTAATTGTGACATTAAAAATAACAAACGCTCAAAACTTACATATAGTTCTTATAAATATTACGGATCCCTATATATTACGCTCGATTCACAATTGGAACAAGCGTAACTTTAAGAATAGCCCCAATTCTTACGGTTACGCTTGTTCCACTCGACTTTGTAAAGAAAATCTCAAAAACCGGTTAAGTGTGAATCGAGCGTAATATATAGGGATCCATAATGTAAGTTTTGAGCGAAAAAATATATCTTTTCGAGCTCTCATGATGGACGGATTTCAAAGACGTATCCACATCAAACCGATAAAACAGGAGTTTCAGTACATTATACCCCAAAATTAATTACAACACAGAAACAAAATTAATTTTGAAAATTTTAACTCAACCATAACACCGTACAGTTTTGTTTTTCTTTATAATAGCTTCGTAGGATAACAACAGGGTGGTATCTAGGAAACAAACGAGAGCCAAAAAATGTGACTAAAGCAGAATATGAAGAGAGAAGAACATAACTAAAACAGAAATGACTAAAGTAGAATATGACTTCCATTGTACAACCCGGGGCGCAGAACACAGACAGATTCGGTGATGGCAGGTGGGGAGAGCCCTGGCCGTATGGCGCCTGAGACTGGGGAGAGGTGTCGGTAGTCCTGCAGCCAGGTCGGCTGACGACATAGCCAGGGTCGCAGGGAAGACGTGGATGAGGCTAGTACAGGGCCGAGAGGAATGGCACGAAAGGGAGGAGTTTTATGGGAGGCTTATGCAGTGGGCGGATCTCATAGGTATCATAACTGAATATGTATAGTTTTGTTGTGTCACTAAAGTGTTTTTCTTTCTTTCTTTTTCATCAGCCTATTAATGTCCCAACTATTGGGACATAGGGCTCCCCTTGAACAACCTCTCATCAGCCTATTAATTTCCCAACTATTGGGACATAGGGCTCCCCTTGAACAACCATTGGTCCATAATCCATCATACGGACTCGCCCAGTGTACCGTTGGTAGATTTCACACGCTTTCGGAAACTTTTTCTCAGATATGCAGGTTTCCCCATGATCGTTTCCTTCACCTTTAGAGCCGTCGGTAAATGTACGTAGGTTTTTCAAAAAATCCGAAAATCTCATTGTTAGATTCCATGTTTTAGAACCCGGATCTGCCGCATGGGAATCCTGCATCCTAGCCACTACGCCACCGACGCCCAAGGGCGGATATAAACCGTAAATAATTATGATATATTTACGACTAAACCCGCGTTTGACTTCAATCTCACCTGGTGGTAAGTGACGACGAGGCCGAAGATGGAGCATACGGGCCTTTGACGACAAACTTCACTTAGAAGGTAGTCGCCAGCAGCATAGAATACACTAGACGGTCCGCTTAATACAAACGCGCGAAATCGGCTCTGCGTACAGACGATTTCAGGGCAACTCAAAGGAACTCAGCGCGAAATACACGCGCTGTGGCGCAATCGAGTGGTAGGTATATTTTTTTGTACTTTCAATAAACGAAATACATTGCCAGAAATATTTTTCGCAAGGCTGTTTCTTGGGAATTATAACTGCCTTAGCGCTACGGTCGAGTGACGTAATCTTCTGTGCCAGCAGCCGGACCCTGAAGGGGTCCACCACCAATAAGTTACTCGGTTACTCGTGTACGCCTCGTGTGACACGCTCTCGCAGTGTAATGTAATGTAATGTATATTTGGCAAAAGGGAGGGAAGGAATATTCTAATCCGTCCCATACACGGTAGATTCCGCATCTAGTTAATCAATGCGCTGAGATTACAACATGCCCCAGAAGTGTTCCTTCATTAATCCAGTTAATGCTAATGTTTTGCCGCCAAAATGTATAATCGGATTTAAACTTAGGAGTATGTCGCCTACGCAAACACAGGAATAATCTAACTTTAGGGTCCGCAAGCGTTGGTGGCGTAATAGCATAGGAAGACGGATCCCATGCGGGAGGTCCGTGTTCGAAACCAAGTAATGTAATGTTACAATAAGTTTTCGGTTTTTTCGAAGATTTACGTATATTTACCGTCTATTCTAACGTTGGAGGAAATATCGTAAGGAAACTTGAAATTGAAAACGTTTATTTAGCACTGTAAACACCAGAATATAGAACACAATACAGAAGTATACAAAGATTAATACATGCAGCACAAAACATCCGGTGCGGTACAGTGCCAAAAAGGGTACACCAGCTCAGTATAATGCTGAGGCAAGCCACAGCGCTGATTTTCAGCTGGCCCCTCAGTGACTGCACGGACGAAGAAAGCAACTGTGTGAGTGCACACTGAGATAACAAGTGTGTGAAATGGGGAAGGCAAATGACAAACCCCATTAAATCTGCCAAGAGAGTCGTTCTATGTGGTTAATTCCATGGAAGGATCACGACCCTTATCAATGAGGAATACGAGGAAGAAGGGTCCATAAAAAACAACGTCTCACAGACAAAATAAGGCAAACTCAAAAGACGTGATCTTCAAAAAGTTTGTCAACTTTGCCAACTTCTCAACTTTGCCCACGTACTCGGAAACTCGGAGAAATGGGACACGTTTCGGAAGGTATCCCGGAAACGAAACTGGGAACTGGAACAGGTGTGCCTGTGGTTTAATTACTTTAGAAGCGCCACGTGTAGCGTTTGTGACTTCTGATTTGTCGAATTAATTGTGGATAAGTGAAATTAAGAAGTGTCGGTGGCTTAGTGGCTATAGAACGCCGGACTCCCTTGCGGAAGGATCGGGTTCGAAACCAAGAAATGCTTTGTACCAATGAGATTTTTTTGAAGATTTACGTACATTTACCGACTGCTCTAACGGTGAAGGAAAACACGAGGAAAACTGCATCTAAGAATTTTAAAAATCCATAGATGTGTGAATCCTACCAATCAGCACTGGGTGCGCTCGGTAGATTATTGCCCATCAGCAGCCTACTCTAGTCCACTGCTGGACAAAGGCCTCTCCCAGGGCGCGTTACTGCGCCCGATCTTTATTTCTTTTCTTTATTTCTTTATAATATTAATGATGTCTGGTTTACAGAGTGATCCAAAGCACCAGACATTCAGTAACTATACATAACAGTTTACAATTACCTACGGATACTTTATAAACTTAAAAAAAACTTACTTATCTTAAAGGTTAACACCCGAATTTAGAAACAATACAATTGCTTTGCAAATACTGCTCCAGGGGTCTGAAAATACGTCGGCATTCTGGACCGTGGTTAGAAACTTATTAAGTAGCAGGACAGCTCGGGCAGTCGGTGCGGCACGCGCTTGACGCGTGCGCGCGCCGGCGGGCAGCGCGAACAGGCCGCGGCGTCGACGCCCGCACGCGCGCACGTACTGCTGGGGCACGTACAGAGGGAGGCGCGCCAGTGCAGACGGGTTGTCCACCCTGTTTCGCAATAGCAGGCAGTAGTGGAACATCAGGAGCATCTTTCGTCTCAGTTCTAAAGTATCTAGTCCGACCATGCCCGAAACGAACAACGATGGGTAGAGGAAGGGATAGTAACCGTACAGTCTTTTGTACAGATACCTAGCGAATTTACGTTGGATTCTTTCGAGCATTAAAATATATTTATTTTCATATGGATCCCACATAATACAGTTGTACTCCAGTTTACTCCGAACGAAAGCGTTATACAATAGAAGTGCGATTTTAACATTGCGGAATTGTGCAGCTGTGCGCATTATGAATCCAAGATTCTTGCTAGCACTTTTGCAGATCTGTACAATGTGGTCACGAAAGACCAGACTGTTGTCCACATTTACTCCCAAATCGCGGATACAATCAACGCGCTCGAGCACGGCACCATCCAACGAAT
The DNA here is from genome assembly GCA_947369225.1 of Hofmannophila pseudospretella. Taxonomy (NCBI): domain Eukaryota; kingdom Metazoa; phylum Arthropoda; class Insecta; order Lepidoptera; family Oecophoridae; genus Hofmannophila; species Hofmannophila pseudospretella. The sequence continues at coordinate 1,555,232 of OX376333.1, forward strand.
ATATAGCCTTTACAGGTACTCTGGATCGCGTAAGGGTAACAATCTTACATTTTTCGGCATTTAATTGAAGACGATTAACATAACTCCACTCCGCCACCGCATCGATTGCTCGTTGGAGCTTGTCACAGTCGGAAGAGCTCGACACAGGTTGCAATAACTTTACATCGTCTGCAAACATTAGGCACCTAGTTCCGCCTGTAAATGCAGGAAGGTCATTAATCATAATTAAAAATAGAGTTGGTCCAAGGGTGCTACCCTGACTAACACCCGAGCGGGTAAAGTATTCACAGGATTTAAAGCCGGCCATCTGCACATACTGCCTTCGATCCTTGAGGTAATCGGAGAAGAATTTCAAAAATTTAGGTGTGAAACCTAGTGACGAAAGCTTAATCAACAGAATGTCATTATCGACCAGATCAAATGCCTTTCTAAAGTCGAAGTAGGCAGCGTCTACCTGCCTACCCAAATCCATTTGAGAGGTAACAAAGTCCACCAGGGATATATGACATGTCGTGGTGGATCTAGATCTCCGAAATCCATGCTGTGCGTCATCCAGTCGATGGTCGATTTGATCAAGGAGGCATCGATTTATTATACTCTCAAAAATCTTCCCGAAAACGGATAGAACAGCTATTGGCCTAAAATTTTCAACACTAGATGAGGCGGAAGATTTGGGAATCGGAGTAACTCTAGATATTTTCCATTGAGTAGGATAGACGCATTGTTGGAGTGAGAGATTATATATATATAATAAAGGATGTTCCAAAACAGATAAACAGTCCTTTATAAGGAACGAAGGTATTCCGTCGGGACCGGAAGAAGCATGTAACTTAAGTTTACGAACTGCTTTGCGCACCTCGGCGCCAGTGACACGATCTATACACACCCTGAGAGAATCCCAGGCTGCGGCCGCACTCCTCTCAGCAGCCTCAGAACTCAGTCGCGGCACGTTATGCAGAAAAACAGACCCGAAGTATTTTGCAAACGCGTCAGCAGCTTCCTGTCCTATCACCGATCTATCCATGTACGTGTATTCCTTTCGTTGACCCCTATCTTTACGTTTATCTCTAATATAGTTCCAGAAATTGCGCGGTTCCTTACAGATGTCGTTTGCAACTGAAGACATATAGCGCTTGTACGCGGCATCAATCAAATCTTTGACAAGTTCCCTGTAGTACTTAAAAAGCTCTCGATTGAATTCCAGACCCCTGCTCTTAAATTTCTTAAGGTGGAAATATTTTAATTTAATCTTCGGCGTTTCTCATCCAGTCTCTGCCAGCCACCTTGCGTAGATCGTCGCTCTACATTTGCCTAAATGCGGTCTCCACTCCAGAACTCGAACAGAAGATTATGGCCCGGGGCTCCCTTGTGGCCCAAAAGTGGGGACGTTGATAAGCTGATCAGAGTTATTATTAAGAAATATGGATGATTTCAAGATCTGGATTGATACATTTATTGACTGCTTTAACGTTGAAAGATGAATAAGGTAGAAATCTGCTTCCTATCGGCCGCTTGCATGAAACCGTCTAGCTATAAACTACAGTAATCAGACTAGAATCGTCCTCTATGCTGCATAGACATGCGTTGAAGAGGAAATGATTTACGGTTTAAGACATTTATTTCTCTAAAAAAGGATACAATTAGGGAAATACAAGATACTCGTAGAAGAAGAAGAAGAAGACGAAAGAAGAACAATTATTAATTGCCACACAAAAAAATACATAAACAAACAATGTGCACGGTAGAACTGATTTTCAGGTTGTTATTATTTTCTAGTATACAGGGTGTAACATTAAGAACGGTCAGTATGGGAAAGTCTGAAACTATAAGACATACGAACATCTGTTCTTAGGAACCATGTCATCAATTTTAGTAACAAGAAAAACTGTATTCATACATTTTAAAAAAAACCTGTACTCAGCCTGGGAATCGAACCCGGTTGTTTTGAAAAAAAAACCAACACTATTTCTATTTGGATATCGACTGTGTAGGTGTTAAGGAATAAATGTTAGTATGAAACGTGATGTTTAAAATTAATAAAACGCATTGTTTCCATATCTTTTAATTTATTTTAGACTAGACTATTAATTACTATGTTTTAATTTATTTTAGACTAGACTATTTCTTGTGGGGTTACGTTAAGGATGAAGTGTACAAAACAAGCTACGACACAATTGAAGACCTAAAAGCAGCCATAGAGACAATTTTAACGCAAATTCATCACCTGAAGATACACCATTCAATAGTACGATCGTTACCTAAACGAGTTGAATGTTGTATTTTACAAAATGGTAGTCATTTCGAACACCTACTAAAATAAATTAAAAGATATGGAAACAATGCGTTTTATTAATTTTAAACATCACGTTTCATACTAACATTTATTCCTTAACATCTACACAGTCGATATCTAAACAGAAATAGTGTTGGATTTTTTTTCAAAACAACCGGGTTCGATTCCCAGGCTGAGTACAGGTTTTTAAAAAAATGTATGAATACAGTTTTTCTTGTTACTAAAATTGATGACATGGTTCCTAAGAACAGATCTTCGTATGTCTTATAGTTTCAGACTTTCCCATACTGACCGTTCTTAATGTTACACCCTGTATAGTACTCTGTGTTATTATGGTTTATGGTTATTCTATTTGAAAAGAGCTGTAATTTTTCTGAACTGCGGGTAATCAAAAGACGAATATAAGAACACAAAATATATCGCTCTGTCCACAGTGGCACAAACAAAATCAAAATCAAACTTTTTTTATTGTAATTAAGTATGGCTAAAACTGGATCCGATTCCGATGTCTGTGAATTTAATATTATTGCAATCTAAATTCTCTGGAAAAGTATTAGGGAAGAAAGAAACAATATCACCACTTCCACCCTTTAGCTGGCTACGCATTTCGTGTTAGACAAGAAGAAACGTCGCCTATAGGGGTGTGATTACAATGACAGCGATTATCGTAAGTTTTTTTTCTTTAAGAATGGGGGCCATTCATTAAAGAAAGAAAAGAACTTATAGCTAGCGATTTACACTACAATTTGGCTAATGACCGTGTTAGAATCTTGAAAATAACTCAAACGTTTTGACGTCTGTTTTGATAAAAACAGTTTACCAACGTCGAGATTAAGGGAGAGTCGTGTGAACTAGGAATACCTATATAGTGTCTTGCATTCCAAGTGCAATTGGAGGTTAGGTTGTCGGATCCACACCACCATCTGTAGTATTTCACTCCCATTTCACTGTCTTATATAACGTTCACTAAACACGGACGATTATTAGGTAAATATACTAGTTTTACGAAAAAATAAGCACTGTAAATAGTATTTAAACAATAAAATAGGACGAATACGTCATGGCAGCATGAACGCAACAACTTAACCCAATAAGTTTATTAACGTACCGTTTTATGAGAAAAGGACTCATCTGTTAAATAGAAAGTTTCGACGTCAAACAAATGATTCCAGTGAGGATAGATTAGATTACGTATCTACAAAACGGACTTTTAAGTATTTTGCGGTTTTCCTTAGATATTTTCCGCTGTAACTATCTTATCTTATGATAGGAGGCCGGGAATAACCCCAGCGGCACTTCGACCATTGAGAATATTTTGTGCCTACCCCATTTTACACACTGGTCATCCCAGTATGCAGGTTTCCTCACGATGTTTTCATTCACCGGAGCAGTAGGTAAATCTACGTAAGTCTTTGAAAAATACGAAAAACTCATTGGTATATGGCACAGCACGATTTTGAACCCGGACCTCCCGCATGGGAGTCCGGTGTCCTACCCACTGTGCCACCGACGCTCACTCCGTTGTTACTAAGTTTACAGCGTTAACTGGATGCAAAAGATACGATTCCTCTGAATCGTAGGTTCTAGCCTCAACGTAAATGCATCAGTGAATTAGAATATTTAGATAGATTAATACTTTCTTGCACACGAGAAATTTACATAGGAAAGGAAACAGAATAAGTGTACAAAGGCGGCCTTATAATATTTATTGGGTAATGAAGAACAACTACCAAACATTCGCTGATATGAAAATCGGCATTCTGTGTTTCGTCCTCATGAGATCCACCCGAATGGAGTGTGGGGTGGGTGGATATTTTCAGACTATCTTAAGCTGGCTGTAGTAACCACCAATTCTAATTATTTTTACGCCACACAGTGGCCATTGTGGTGTATAGTCTCTCGTGACTAAACCGCTAATCGCTTCCACTACCGCTGCAGTCACAAACAGCGTCAGAGATGTAAATATATTTCCATTTAAGGCCTCGTCCCGTAATAAAGTTTTATGTGTTTATGCGTGAATGTATGTCTGTTTACATTATGTTTTGTATTGGCACGCGACAATGTGACGTCATAGGCATAAAATTATGAACGCGACCCTGTTTTAAGAGGCAGGGGAATTACTTTATGGTTATAAGTAGCATCGTATATTTACAGGGCTTTTAACCATAAACTAAAGAGAAGAGGTTCTCATTTCGACGTTCGTGTTCGTTCGTGTTCGTGCTGATTGATAAGTTATACTTATAAACACATGCTAGAACTAGAACGATAACGCTTGGACTACACGCGTCCGGTTGTAGTCCCGGTTCGGTTCGCTGAATACAAGTGGAGGGGAGGCGGAACGCATGTGATTGGTACTCGAAGCAGCTAACCGAACCGGCGGGGCTGGAACCGGATGCGTGTACTGTAGGCTTAATAGCTATACGTTATAGCTAGACGCTAGTATTTATCATGCTAAAGAGCGTCGGTGGCACAGTGGCTAGGGCACCGGCCTCGCGGGAGGTCCGGGTTCGAAACCGTGCAGTGCCAAGTACCAATGAGTTTTCGTATTTTGCGAAGACTTACGTATGTTTACCGACTGGTCTAACGGTGAAGGAAAACGTCGTGAGGAAACCTGCACACTGAGATGACCAGTGTGTACAATGGGGTAGGCACAAAAGATCCTCAAGGGTCGAAGTGCGCTGGATCATTCCCGGCGGCCTGTCATAAGATAAGATTCATCAGGATATAGTGCCACGGATCCATATACTTACTATAGCGCTATCGCTCTACTGTTATCGCTTCCATGACCTATGAGCACGTTATACTACGTAAGTAACCACTCAGGCCAAATAATCTACGAATTCTCCAGATAATTTGGTTAATAGAGATTTTCCTTACAAATAATTCTAAGAAATATTAAGGGAATTTACCGAGGTATGTAACGCTGTACCTACCCAATTACATAAACCAATGAGATAATAAGAAGGAATAATACCAAATTGCGATGCTGATTGGTAGCTTCATCAGCCTACTCTATTCCACTGCTGGACATAGGCCTCTACCAGGGCGCGCCATTGAGCCCGATCTTCGGCTCTTCTCATCCAGTCGCAGCCAGCCACCTTGCTTAGATCGTGCTCCATCTAGCAGGGGAGTGTCCCACACTACGCGGTCTCCACTCCAGAAATCGTCTCCCCCAGCGGTTGTCTGTTCTGCGACAGATGTGACCGGCCCACTACCACTTCAGCTTGCTAATCTTATGAGCTATGTCGATAACTTTTGTTCTATGCCGGATCTCCTCATGTCTGATTCGATCCAGCAGAGATACTCCGAGCATAGCTCTTTCCATTGCACGCTGAGCGACTTTCAATTTGTGAATAGAACTTGTTCAAATGAGGGTCATCTTTTATTGGTATTAATTCCAGCATGAACTAAACATAAATTTAAGTTCAGTCCGTCTGTTTCTTTCATTATTGGTAAGAAAAGGATAGAATGTGTCAATTTAAGGCGGCATGTATTTGTATCCGGTCCGAACTTCTATGGAGCTGTCTTATTTAATTAAATAACTCTAAACTTAATATTTCACCATTCTTACTGAACTTTTAAGTTTATCGATCGTGCAGGATTCGAAGACATTTCATCTTGGTACAGAAAGTATCACAGCCAAACATGTTTATGTAATCCTCTTAACAAGTCGTACCCAGATAGCCATCTCCGGCCATTTCTAAAATTACAGAGAAAGAAAAAACGGACGTTAGCAAAAGAGAGATCAAGACAATATATTTCCGGCCGGAAAATCAATCAAAGGGAGTGTTCGCTGACTATTAGGGGAGATTCGTCAGCCGAAGGGGAATTTAAGGGAATTATAGTGAATTCGGCAAGGCAGTGTTATTGAAGAATAAAGGAATTTGTGAAATAGAAGCGACGAAGCTTTGTTTTTAGGGTGCCGTGCCTAAACGGTATAAAAGAAACCCTTGTAGTAATAGTTAGTATTCTTTTTCCTTGTGGCGAGACTTCCGTCTCCGTCCGTTCGTCCGTCTGTAATGTCACATATGTTTTTCTCAGAAAAACTATCTATTATTACTATATCTATTTTGACACCAAATCGCATTCTGCTGACGCAAAACTCAACCACTGCCACCTTTCGATTTACTATCGATCGGGCAAAAGCACTCGGGAGGAACTTATGTTCGATCGTTATATTTGACAGTTGAAGCGTTTTGTTACCGTTCAACAGCGATTCAGTATAAACTAAACGTTTTCGTAAAATGCACAAATACGTTACTGTTCGATCGATAATTGACTCGATCGGAACTTAACTGAAATTGGATCGTTAGTGGATAGTAGCATACGAAACACGTCATAACGATGCAGTTTAGATTCTATGTAGTTACGTTGTATTTAGTGGAATCGATCTCCAGGATTTGAACCTGCGACCTTGCCGTTCCGTGGCAGTGCTCTAACTCTAGCTCTACTCTAGCTCTAGCTCTAACAGCACTGCCACTGGAAAGGCAAGGTCGCAGGTTCAAATCCTGCTCGCGGTTTTTTTTTCAATCTTTATCTAATTTATTTAAATTATATAGTCTTTGACTGAATGGAACCTATTAGGATTTGTGGACCAAGATAGACGTTTCCAAAAGAAAGGCTTAACCTTTTCCTTGAAGTTTGTCTTAAATTATTTAAATAGGATTGCTTTTTCTTTGACACGAAGTTAACGACCTATTACGAAGCTTTAAACCGAGCTAACCAGACCACTTTTAATTAATATCGGTTTAGAAGTTTTATCATTTCAAATACTCAAATACTCATTTATTGAACCTTTGGGGAACTTAGAATAGAAATAATAAATAGAAGAACTTAGAATGAAATAGAAACTAAGATCACTAGGTTAGGTCACACTTTAATATAAATACAGGTGATCGTAATATGGCTGTATGCGCACATTATTAATTGTGGTACACTTTAATATATAATAATTAAAATTAAAAAAAAACTAAATAACATTTAAGAAAATTTAAAACATTTGTTTATATAGTCGTGCAATGCTGACAGCTGTCTCACCGTAACGTACCGTGTCGTCGTGTCACCGGGCCTGACTGACAACCAGCGCTGCGGCGGTGGCTAGCGTCTAGCCATATCGTCACAGCATAATGCTGAGTCAGGGACCTTTTTGACACATATGCAAGTGAACTTACTCTAAGTCATAGTCACTTTTAAGTAGTGAAATTTAATTATCGTGTTTTATATGTGTGTGCAAATAAATAAATTTCCATTCATTTATTCATTCATTCTTTTGAAGTCGGTTAATAATTATGTCATAACTTTTGGCAATCATTAGTGGGGGAGCTCAAATCCCTTGTGACATTGGCAGAAGGCCAGACTTTAATGAAATTCATTTGTAATTTCAGTTTTTCAACCTAATTCATGAGGCGTTTGGATTTTGTGCCAAAATAATATTAATGCTAATTATTAAAGGAAGAAATAATAATTATACCATGTAAATACACCCGCACCATGCCATCACCCTCCCACACACTCAGTACCTCACATACACACTAATATCCTCATTCATACAAACATACACATTCATACAATACAACACGCACACACTGTTGCTTTCTTCGTCCGTGCAGTCACTGAGGGGCCAGCTGATCAGCGCTGTGGCTTGCCTCAGCATTATGCTGAGCTGGTGTATCATTTTTGGCACTGTACCGCACCGGATGTTTTGTGCTGCATGTATTAATCTTTGTATACTTCTATATTCTGGTGTTTACAATGCTATATAAACGTTTACAATTTCAATTTTCAATTTCAAATATTTACTAAAGGAATAATGCGTCGTCTAGGTCTCCTAAGTTGATCGCATAGGTTTCTTCGACCTATTACAATACTTACATAATCTCTCACGTCCATAATCTCCGAGGGGGTAGACAGAGGAACCACCTTCAATCACAGGTAGTTCCCACTTTTCGCCATAACGATTTGGTGGACGTAATACGTGGCTTGATAAAAATCCCTATTTATAATAGGTAAGTCTAAATTAATAATATAAGAAACCCTCGTGGGAGCTTTGTGGAGCTCCCCATACTTTTTCCTGGTCATCGTCAGGTCCTCAAGCATACTGATGTGGGAACTTACCATTGCTGTAAATTAACATTTGAGCTCAAACTCTACCACCTAACAACTGCCGTTCAAGCGATCACATTTGTCACCAAACATTCCATTTTAGTTTTTAGAAACCCATGATCCAATTTTTTTCAGACATGGCTTAGAACACTCCCGACAAAATTCTATCGGCGTCCAAATAGGATCATCGATTGTTGAGTTATGATGCCACAGACAAACCGACATACGCGTCAAACTTATATTATAACACTCCTTCCATTTTAGGTCTGGTTTAAGAACCAAAGAAGATATATTTCGATAGATTGATTTCCTAAGTAGATCTTATAACTTTTCTGCATACATACCTACACAATCCCCAAGGATGTAGACAGAGGAACCACCTTCAATCACAGATAGTTCCCACATTTCACCGTAAGATTTGGTGGACAAACGTGATAGGTGGCGAGCCGTCGCCGTCTACTAGGTGTAGAATAGTTCACAAAGATCCTCAGTCGCCTTGTACGACACCCACGGGAAGAGTTGGGTGGTGTTATTTTTTATGGCCGGCACGACACACACGGCACTACAAGATTTCTGCGGCATAATATTTAAAATCCCCAATGTGGCGACACACGACACGATTAGTACCTACTCACATCGGTGCAGAACGCGCTATCGAAATTTTCCTGGGACTTCGCATATATACGAGTTCCAAACATCCATAGTTGGACCAGGACATCTGGTCACCAGGCACAACACCCCGCCTGGTGGAAGATCTTCCCTTTTCCCTTTCATACAACTGACACTACGTCATCCATGTCCTCACATAGCGCGTTCCTACACCTATTTATAAAAAAAAACAAGGCTTATCCTATTTACAAAAAAAACCTAGTTAAGCAAATACCCTTATCCTAAGGACAGTGTGACCTTATCGATCTCTAATCCGAGACTAGAATGCGGAAAACATAATAAAGAAGCTGAAAGAGGAAAGTTAGATGGGCCATGGGACGGCTTGGTACCACAGTGAGGCAGTTTGTTAAATAACAAAGAAAACCCGAACCGAAGTTTAATGAAATGTAACTTTCTTTTTTAGAACTAAGGCCTGGACTACACGCCTCCGGTTCCAATCATTTTTTTTCGCTGCGATCAATCACATGCGTTTCGCCCTTCCCCACTTGAAATCAGCGCAATCAAGCAGTGCAATCCGATCCGCTTTTGTCCAGTCATGTTAATATTTTTTATATCTAAACTAGCTCCTTTTTTTGCTGGCTTCATAGGGCTGCTGTTTCCCGTGGTAACCTGAATTTTTCCGGCAGTAAAAAGTAGCCTATATCCTTCAAAAGACCAACAAAAACAGAAAACCCGAACCAATTCGGTTTACTTTTTATACCTGAAAAAGGCATAGTGAGAAAAATATACAACGTATAGTCTCCCTTCCTAAGGGGTGGGAGTTCATTCCTTAATTGTAATATATGATGAATATGTTATTGAACTAAATGTTATTTCCTATTGATATTGATCCATCATGACTTGTAGAATACTTCTACCAAATAAATATCTATGTCTATTGCAACGACTTTTTCGTAAGCCAATTGTCACGAACCGATCGATTAACTTTACGTATTGGACAAACTAACGACTGATCGGTGGTCTCATATGTGTTAGCGTGGTGTTATAGAAGAATTAGTTAAAGAAGTAGAAAGTGAAAGCACTTCCTACTTCTTCTTTTCAGAAGAGATGTATTTTTCGGGAGTTCCGCAGTTTTACTAGGTTGAGTCTTAATTACTACTACCTATAAAATGTCTACCTCGGGCAAACTGTACAATTGGGTAGAAACAATTTCGAGAAAGAAGTCGACAGAAGTATTCAGCTGGGTTAGGCAGCACTTCGGAAGATACTTAACCAGTGCGTCCTACCAGTAATGACCTACGGAGCCGAAACGTGGACACTGACGGTGCGGCTGGTTCACAAATTGAAAGTCGCTCAGCGTGCTATGGAAAGAGCTATGCTCGGAGTATCTCTGCTGGATCGAATCCGAAATGAGGAGATTCGGCATAGAACAAAAGTTATCGACGGCTCATAAGATTAGCAAGCTGAAGTGGCAGTGGGCCGGTCACATCTGTCGCAGAACCGACAACCGCTGGGGTAGACGAGTTCTGGAGTGGAGACCGCGTAGTGTGGGTCGCTCCCCTGCTAGATGGAGCGACGATCTGCGCAAGGTGGCTGGAAGCGACTGGATGAGAAGAGCGGAAGATCGGGATCAATGGCGCGCCCTGGGAGAGGCCTATGTCCACCAGTGGACTAAAGTGGGCTGCTGATGATGATAATGAGTCTTAATTAGAAAGGAGAAACGTTGTAAAACAGTGTAACTCGGCTTCTAATCTCGTTAACAAATCCAATAAGATAGCCTAGTCTACTATATTATTTAGAAACTCGACCGTGCTAACACAAAGTTACTGATAGCTAATAAATTATTCATTAATGCTAGTCAAGTCATTATTCATTATTGATTTCCAGTGTTAAACAAACACCCTTGGTATGTCTTCTTCTAAGATAAACAAGTTCATTACATTAGCAAGCTGAAGTGGCAGTGGGACGGTCACATCTGTCGCAGAACCGACAACCGCTGGGGTAGATGAGTTCTGGAGTGGAGACCGCGTTTGGGCTAATGTAGTAGGCACAAATTGAAAGTCACTCAGCGTGCTATAGAAAGAGCTATGCTCAGAGTATCTCTGTTGGATCGAATCCGAAATGAGGATATCCGGCATAGAACAAAAGTTATCGACATAGCTCATAAGATTAGCAAGCTGAAGTGGCAGTGAGCCGGTCACATCTGTCACAGAACCGACAACCGCTGGGGTAGACGAGTTCTGAAGTGGAGACCGCGTTTGGGCTAATGTAGTAGGCACAAATTGAAAGTCACTCAGCGTGCTATGGAAAGAGCTATGCTCAGAGTATCTCTGTTGGATCGAATCCGAAATGAGGAGATCCGGCATAGAACAAAAGTTATCGACATAGCTCATAAGATTAGCAAGCTGAAGTGGCAGTGGGCCGGTCACATCTGTCGCAGAACCGACAACCGCTGGGGTAGACGAGTTCTGGAGTGGAGACCGCGTAGTGTGGGACGCCCCCCTGCTAGATGGAGCGACGATCTGCGCAAGGTGGTGGATGAGAAAAGCAAAATATCGGACTTAAGGCGTGCCCTGGGAGAGGCCTATGTCCAGCAGTGGACTAGAGTGGGCTGCTGATGTTGATGTCTTCTTCTATAAGGCTCGTAGCTTCGTTGCTGCTAGGCTAGGTGCGGTCAGAACCAGAATGGCTAGTGGCACATTTTAATCTAAGCCTCTTAGTGGCGTGGATAGTTTATTTATGAAAAGAATGTTTATTTTTATTTTTGGCTGACTCTTTAGTGCATGACGCCGACCATATCTCGTAATAAGGGCAGATCCACCCATTTTAACTCCCAGATTTATATCTACGTTCCTTTTTGTGAAAGCAGTATGTTATTTGTTACCCCTAAAGACCATCGCACATTGCAGCGACTCGACGCGAACCCGATACGAACTCAACTCAAAGCAAAGCATTGAAATGTGAGCTTTATATCGTATTACATGCAGCAGGTTTTCAGAATTCAAGAGAAGTAGTTGGCGACGAGTGGCCCGCGCGTTGACAACTCATCGACGACTACTTCACCTTCTACATTTAAACGTGAGCTTTAATTTCATTTTATTAAAGCTCACGTTTCAATGCTTTGCTCTGAGTTGAGTTCGTGCCGGGTTGGCGTCGAGTTGGTGTAATATGCGATGGCCATTATTATCTACCCTATTCTAGTTCATTTTCTTGGTAGAAAGTTGGAAACTTGGAAACCATATATCAAAATATCTTAAACACCTGTTCTAATCAAAGATTTTGATCTTCATCCTAAATGGATTGCTCGATAGAGAAGTTTTTTATGGAAACCGCGTCTGCCAGTTGCGTATGCGGAGTGAGAATTTTCCATATATTAGTCGGGCTTTGAAATGTCAAATATATGAGAGCGACAGAAATAGATAAAAGGGTGGTTGCATCCCAGGCGGAATGAAAGTGAAAGTTCTAAGTTTATTTTTAACCTAGAAATAAAAGCTGCTCTATGTACACAGTGTGTCTATGTGTCAGTGTATCATCGACCCCAAAATCCGACTCCCGAGCAATATTTATCAGTTCGGCTTTCTTTAATGTTTGTATCCACGATGTTTTCCTTTCTGTAATTTGTTTGAGAATCTCAGCATCCATTTAGACTTTTATCATAACCATAATTTGAGGTTATGTCTCACACACGCGTTTACTTTCACGTCTACAATACATTGATAGGGGGTTCATGCTGTCATGGCGTGTTCGTCCTATTTTACTGTTTAAAAACGGTTTACAGTGGTCATTATTTAGTAAAACTAGTGGATTTTACCTAAAAATCATTCGTGTTAAGTGAACGTTATAAAACGTTCGAATGATTTTCACACGGTCATAATTAAGAAAAAGAAAAAAAGTAATTTAATTAATTAATAATATCAGTAATTTTAGCGTTTTAATTGAATATAATAACTTGGCAATGATAATGTTGGATTCCTCTGGAATGATGACGTGAGTCAAAGGGTTTGTGCAAATTCACTTTATTTCCATCATCATCATCTAAAATTAATTAATTTCTATTAATGTCCCCACTGTTGGGGCACAGGCCTCCCATTGCACAATTGGGTATGGGCCATGATCCACCGAGCGGGCCCAGTGCTGATTGATGGATTTCAGACGCCTTTGGAATTTTTTTATTTCCTCAGATATGCAGGTTTCCTCACGAAGTTTTCCTTCACCGTCAGAGCAGTCGGTAAATGTACGTAAGTCTTCGAAAAAATCGGAAAAACTCATTGGTACATGGCATTGCATGGTTTCGTACCAGGACCTCCCGCACGGGAGTCCGGTGTCCTAGCCACTAGACCACCGACGCTCGACTCGATTAAAATGGATCAATCCTATTGGCGGATTTTTTCACCGCCTGACTTCCTCGCACAATACAAAATAATTAATAAATATTTTATATTTTATTAATTTATAATAGTCGTATCATCCCATACTTCCTATTTCATTTAATGGTGCATGTTTAATAGTATAAAATAAACATAGCTTTAACTTAAACTGGAATCTGAATATTTGATTGACACATAGCATTGTAAAGTGGTCAATGTGTGTTCCTATGTGATCTCCACGACACAGGCAACGCCTAGTGTGGAGGTTATAGTTTAATGTGAAATGTTCATTAACATGTGGTAAAAAAAATATTATTTTTTTCAATATTCATTTTTTTCAATTTTCTGCTCGTCTGTTCTCCTTATATATAAGTACAATGAAATAAAAGAAAAACAGGAAAATTCTGAGGCCAAATTGAAATAAGAATTAAAATACTCTCGATAACGTTTCACTGGGTAAGTCCTTCCCGCAGGCAATTATAAGATTTCTCTTAAGAAAATCTTTCTTTTTTCCTTCAAAAACCAGTTTGTTATTTATCGTAAAATACACCCTGACCCGAGGTTGAGATCTGGTAAAATATTTTAAGGAAAACTGCTTCAATTAAGTGAACAAAATTAAGAGGAAAATATTTGAAATAAAATGTTGTTTGATAGATATTTGGCCACCTTATACGACACGACGAATACATAAGAAACCTTATAGAAGGAAAAGTTGAAGGCAAGCGGGGAAGAGGAAGACCGAGGATAAGCTACTTCGATCAAATCAAAGAGAAGGCTGGCGTTGCGTCGTATAAGGAGGTCAAGGAAAGGGCCCTAGACAGGACACAGTGGCGTTTACTACACCGACAAGAGCATAGCTCTTAAATTGAAGAAGAAGAAGATATTTGGCCACAATTTGACAACTTAAAAAATTAAGGGGACAAAACTCCATAGCGAAATAATCGACTTAGATTCCAAAATGGTCACCTATAGACATTTTACCATAATAATAATTTGATATTTCGAGGACCCAGGCGGAGGTGGAAGGACGATATCGACCACTTCCAAAAAGGATGGTATAAGGAGGAGGGGAGGCTTTTGCCCAGCAGTGGGACAGTCAATAGGCTATTAAAAAAATAATTCGATACTAACCTTGAGTACTTAGATGAAGTGCCGCAGGTGCCGGTAATTACGTTAGCGTTCTTACCCTTCAAACCGGAACACGGTAATGCAAAGCATTTCTGCTTTGCGGAAGAAATAAGTATAAGGGGGGTATTTAACCAAGCTATCCCTTCTTAAATTCAGATGGTCAAAATGTGTAGTAACATTTAAATATTCAATATTTAAACCAAATTATTCTGAACTTATTTTATCTATCTTTTATAGTAAATCCTGATGAGAAAAAAATCTGAAAAAGTACTTTTAAGTAGTGAAATGTAATTATCGGGTTATGTGTGCAAATCAATTTTAATTAATTCATTCATTCATGAGTAGTCTCCTGGGGTGGTACCGCCCTTTTATCTATTTCTGCCGCAAAGCAGCAGTGCTTGCACAGAATGAAACAGACGCTGTTGTACATAGAGCACCTTTTATTTCTAGAGTTAAAATTAAGCTTAGAACTATGAAGGTGGTACGACTCTGTGCTATATGACTCCAGCACAGAATTATACCACCTTCGTTCCGCCTAGAGTGCAACCACTCTTTTAACTATTTCTACAAATGTATCCAATCTGAGCCTCCTCATATACCTTGGTGTTCTGTATCTAATTTGAATAGACAAGAAATTGTTATTGCTCATAGACTGCGTTCAGGGCATTTTCCATCACAATCTTTTGTCTTTTTAATGCAGAAAGCTAGCTCACCAAATTGCGAGGTCTGTGGAGTCAGAGACGACGTTTCTCATATTCTGATGGAGTGTGTCAGTTACGCAAGAAAAAGAGAGCAACTGATTAGACATTATGGTTTAAATTTATTGGATGTTGGTGTATTTCAGAGCATTTTAGCTGATCCAATTTCTGGTGCAGCTAGAATGCTCTATTATATGTTTAGGAAAAGTAATTTATAACGTATTTGTAATTAGTTTAGTATATGCACGATGGGATTAACATAATCAATTATGATTACAATCCCTAAAACACAGATTTAAAAAAAAAACTATTTCTGCTGCAAAGCAGCAATGCTTGCATTGCTGTATTCCGGTTTGAAGGGTAAGAGAGCCAGCGTTGTTACCAGCACGTGAGGCCCTTTACCTAAGTCATCAGAAAAAACTCTTTTGCAATACTTTAGTGAGGAGAGATGGCTATACGTGGCGGTGACCACTTTCCATCAGGTAGCTTGTTCCTTTACATAAAAAATTATCTTCCCGTGCCTTTTTCGACCCCTATAATATGAAAGCATCTTTTCAGGAAGAACGAACGAACCCTTTTCCTTATCTATACCAATATTATAAAGAGGAAAGGTTTGATTTTTTGTTTGTTTGTTTGAATTGAATAGGCTCCGAAACTACTGAACAGATTTGAATAATTCTTTCACTGTTGGAAAGCTACATTTTTCCTGAGTGACATAGGCTATATTTCATTTTCAAAAAAAATGGGGATCCTTACTTAAATTACGATAAAGTGTAAAAAAATATCAAAAAACTTCCTTACATCGCGTACGCTGCGAAAACTATTGATGATAGAACAAAATGATATATAACATTTTTTTAGAACACACCATTATCAACAAAAAAATTCAGCGGCAGCGTGTCTCTAACTATTATAGTCATGTCACAATAAGCGTTTTTTTATAAAAAAAAAAAGAAATTAAAATACCAACGCTACAAAAAGCTCTTTATTTGTACCTTATCAAAATAAATGATTTATTATTTAAGACTGCTTCAATACCTTTATATTACTTTTTGAATTATTCGATTCTGACATTCCATTCAAAAGATATCACGAGTTTAAAACTTTGAAAAAATAAACTCCATTCGGCTACTTATGCGTTGTAGGGCGTCACACGGTTTTTTTTTTAATTTACTCTTTTTTAGGAGCTCGACGCAAAAAGGAGTGAATATGTGTGTTATATTATTATTATTATTATGAATGTGTTAAAATTAACAAATCTAAATGTAATGTTTAATGCCCGTGCGAAGCCGGGACGGGCCGCTAGTATCTTATATAGAATCATATAGATAAGGCTTGTATCTAAATGTTATGCGTGGGCATCATCTGTTCTACCTTTCTTGAATGTAGAAACGTGTTCATGGGCAAGGGTTCCGTAATTTAGTACTCAATCTAGGTCAAGCCTAAGTAGTCTATAAAGTAAGTTGTGGTAAAATAAAAAAAATATCGACAGTAAGCAACACTAACACACTCTTTAGACATTAACAGAATTTCCTATATTTTTTGTTGCCATACGTAAACACCCAACATAGACGGCGAGATCGACTCGAAAGTCTCTAAGAGTACTTTATTTATCTATAGGTGCTGAATTTTATGCTTTTTTCCCCTCTCCTTATTCTATTTAATCTATAGACTTTTGATAATGACTACTTCTGAAAATGACCACTAATTTTTACTGATAATAAATAGTAGTCCCTCACTCCCTTTAGACTTAACCAGATTTCAAAACTCTATAAAAACAGAGAAAATTGAAGTGACGAATAAAGATTAACCAAAACCAGTGAACTCATCTAAATAACCGATAAACCAAGTTCTGAAAAGTATGCTTATTTGAGTATTTAAACATACACAATTTGTATTCATTTTTTAACTATAAAAATGTGACAATTGCGACTGTAAGAGTTACTGTAGTAGTTAGTACAGTCTAGTTTATATAAATTAGAAAAAGTGGTTGACTTTTTGACAACTTTTTCTAATTATTTTAAGTAAGCTTAGCATGCGAAATGCTTTATTTGCCAAAAACAATCTCGATTAATCCCCGGTTTTGTAGTTTAAAAAAAGTATGTCTATTTGTTAAATATTTTGTACACGGAACCCTAAGAATACACGTCCTGCTGCGCACATGGGTCTATTAACCAAATGGCTTCTAAAGACATTATAACGTGCGCATTCGGATTTAAAAAGGAACCTTATTTAGAGTCAAAAGATACTTACTGTGTACCAAATGGAGTATGTGACTTATTGTTAGGTTTGTCACCTTTTTTAGGGGGCATAATAATATATGTCAGCGCAAACAACAAGTGATGTCATAGTGCACATGCAATGCCCACCTGCGCTTGCGACGAAGCAAGCACGTAGCAACAGCCGATACCGTCATGCCTCCCCCCACTACCTGGTCTCTATAAAAACGGGCGCCCGACCAAAGGTGGCATCATTCACTTGCGACTCGTCGACGAGGCAGTCGGACTTGATATTTTATTCGAGAATATTGCATTTCCGAATAATTAAACGTAACTGGATGCTATCAAGGGACTCTCGTATGGCCGGTTACTATAGAATGTCTAACCGGCGACTAGTCGTTACTGTTGGGTGACTGGACTGCGACTAGTTGCTGTCAGCTGGCTGAGCAGTAACTGATTCAAGGTAAGGTTACTGTTGAGGAATAGGATAGTAGCCTATTGCTGTTAAGTAACTACTGGGCACTGACTGGTCGCTGTAAGGTGTCTCCAGTAACTATTGGTGGCTGTCAGACGGCTGACCCGTGGCTAGTTAGTGTCGAGTAACTAGGCAGTTACTAATTCGCTGTTAAATAACTTTAAAATAAGTTGATTGAGTCAATATAGTTATTTAATTATATTTCGCTGTTTTTTTAGGCAAAATGGAACCACAGGGTGAGGACAACCCGGAGAATGATAGCGGGCCATCTATGCCCTTACCCCAAGATCTGACATATAGTATTTTGAGCACAAACACCTCTAAAAATATAGCAAATACCAGTATATGGAAAAACACATGTATGCTTTAGAAAATGGTTTCATTTATTTTAGAAAATACATATATAAGTGACTTTTTGGTTTCACGCTGCTTTTATGTAAGTTTTTTCAGCGCTTTTCAACGTCTCATTTCCCTCTTCTATTTGAAATTGAAAAACGTTCATTTAGTAGCACTGTAAACACCAGAATACAGCAAGTACACGATACAAAAGTATACAAGGATATAATACATGCAGCACAAAACATCCGGTGCGGTACAGTGCCAACAAGGGTACACCAGCTCGGCACAATGCTGAGGCTGGCCACAGTGCTGATTTTCAGCTGGCCCCTCAGTGACTATTTGGGGTTTGGGACAGCTGAGATGCTCCGTTCGGTTTCATCTGTTCGGATCCGAAAGTGACGTGAAATAAACTGCGTCTCACATAGTATTTGTCTGAACCTAAGGCGCTACCATAGTTCTATTTCTACAGTCTGAATACATACACTCGTATATAACGACACGCTATGTCCCTTGCAGGGCAGGAAGAGAGAATGGAGCGCTAAGAATCTCTGTCTTGGCACGCTCGCCGTTGAGGTCGTCTGCTCTGTATATTAAAATCTAAGAGCACTCTGTCAATCTGATCTTTAAAGGCCAGTCTAGGACGACCCCGGGTTTTCCTTCCACTCACTTTCAATTCATATATAAGTATACCTTTTCCGAAGTATCCATAAAATCTTGCGGACGTTGTCATGTCACGGGTGGAAGCTATAGTAAAGATGGGGTGGTAAAATATTAGTGGGTAATGTTATTACGTATTTGACGTGAATTCGTCTAACAGCCTAACCTTCGGGGTCGTATCATAAAATGTGACCTATATTTAACTGTCCATCGGTTCTTTTATTATTATTAAAGACTAGGTGAAGCAGCGTTTGATCTTTATCTCACCTGATCGTAAGTGATGGAAAACGTAGATGGAAACATCCGCCAATGGGATCGCTCCATTTTAATCGTCACGTGATAATGAGGCGATCTTATTGGTGGATTTTTCCTCGCTCACTGCCTCGCTTCCTCGCACAGCTTATATGGAAAGCCACCCTTAAACTGGACTGCCTCTTTAGTGCCATCGAAAGCCTGATGGTAAGTGGTAAGTGGAGGGCACTTACCACTTACCATCAGGCCCGTATCTGCGTCTGTTTTCAACATAAAAAACAACTTTGACGGCCTACTAAAAATATACATACAGGTATTCGTCCTCTACTCGATAGGGTCTAAAAAACTATACCCCAAACGATAGGGTAACAAGAATATATTTTATCGACCCCCTTTTTACATGTATGATACCCTAAAATATCGTACGGACAGGTGGACGGATGACAGAGCGAACTCGCTCGGTGAGCACCGGATCCTTTGTGCTCAGTGTATCATATCCTTGTATACTTTTGTATTGTGTAGTTGCTGTATTCTGGTGTTTACAGTGCTAAATAAACGTGTGGCGACGACACACGACGTGCGCCATTGCGATTAGTACCTACTCACATCGGTGTAGAACGCGCTATTGAAATTTTCCTGGGACTTTGTATATACGAGTTCCAAACATCCATAGTCGTCAAAAATCCAAGCACAACACCCCGCCTGGTAGAAGATCTTCCCTTTTCCCTTTCATACAACTGACGTTACGTCGTTCCGTGTCCTCACATAACGCGTTCCTACAAACGTTTTTCAATTTCAATTATTGGGCTCCGTCTGCCCCTTCGGGGTGCGGATACCTAAAGAGATAGATTTTAAGAAAAACACACAGTACTGAACCTCAAAGTAAGTAATCTCTGCCTACCCTATTAACCCTCTCGTTTATTTTTACGGCAGGGTTCCGTCACAATTTATTTGCTTGTGGCCAAATTGTTTTGTGTACTTAACCCTTTATGATAGGGTTTTTGATAAAGCTATATTCTCCTTTCTCCGTAATGCCTACTTACTTTTTTTTAATAATCCGTAGAAGTAATATCTGCACCTTATAAAATAACTCTTAATTAAAAATTTAACAGACCCCCGAATTGCCGTTGAGGTTCCAGATTTTTTTTTTTTTTTTTTTTTATTAAATAAGGAGAGCAGACGAGCAAACGGGCCACGTGATGGAAAGTGGTCACCGTCGCCCGTAGACATCTCACCTCACTGTATTAATATTAGAGGGTTTTAGATGCGCTGCTAACCTTGAGGACTAAGATGGAATGCCTCATGTGCCGGAAATTAAGCTGGCTCACTTACCCTTCAAACCGAAACACAGAAATGCAAGCATTTCTGCTTCACTGCAGAAATAGATAAGAGGGTGGTACCACCCCAGGCGATCCTTCACTTTAGGATCTACCACTACCAAATTCACAATTCTTCCACTAGATGTGGAAAGGACACCATAATCCTAAACCTTTGAGCTCCTTTGAGACCATACTGTTCCCGTACCAGAGATCCCATTAGATATCAAAGATACTCCAAGATTTTGGAAACCTCTGATCCAATTTATATCAGACATGGCAAAGACACTCTCGATAAAATTCTGTTAATTAAAAAATCTGCGCCCGAATCGTATCATCGGTTAGTTATGATGTCACAAGCAAACATACATACAGACAAATATACGCGTCAAAGTTTATTTGTTTATTTGTAAAGTATAACACCGCTTCCTTTTGAATAGGATTTTTAAAAATCTAGGTCGGGCTTGGATTAAAGAAATAACAGATACAAACACACACACAAACACACACACGCACACACACAATATGTATCACAGGTCATTGGTGCAATTTTTTTATTTTTGGCAAATTCTTACCTTCTATTTGATGTTTAGTTTTTAATTTTAATTATTCTTATTTTTAACCCACCATCACTATCACTCCCACTAACATCTTGGGATAAGGGGGGAAATGAAAAACAGCGCTGCATATTTGGTACCCGAGTATGTCAGCATTTGCTGACTTTCCCCCCTTTTGCCAAATATACATTACATATTCATTATATATCATATTATAATTATTTGTACTATAATTTTAAATTTTAAATTGTTATGTATATTGGCAATAAATATATTTCTATTTCTATTTCAGATACGGGCAAGCAAGTCCTACTACAAGCAAGTATAAAGCCTTTCTTTATAAAGAAAGAAAGAAAGAATTTATTTTCAAAAGCGCACACATACAAATAATTAGGTACAGAATATAAAAATGATCATAATTATTTTTTTGTATACTATCTGTGCTGTTTCAAGTCAATAGGTTCAGTAGTTCTTGAGAAAAACAGACGGACGGACAGATGGACGGACACCGAAGTCTCACTATAAGTCTTACAATGCCTTCAGAATGCTATTGAGGCTGCCTCGCTTCTGCAGCGCCTCCGGAATGTTTGCGGAGGCGCGCACCGGCGGCTTCCATGCGATCGTGCGCAAGAAGACCGCCTCCTTGCTGCACAGAGCGGAGGGCGGCAGCAATGGCATTCTGAAGATGATAGCGGGCAAGTTTGATTGTTGATCGGGTTCGGGTAGGTGCCCGATGAACGCAATGAACTCTCTGTCCCACACACCACATGCCTGCCTAAAATTTACTTTGTAAATAATTACTAACATAGTTTTAAGTACCTGCATTGTTACTAACAAAAAATAAACCCTATTGTTCCGAGGAATAAATTGATTGGTTGGTAAGGGTTCCTTTTTACCATTTTGGTACGGTACCCTAAAAATAATTTCCCTCCCCTAGGGCAAGCGTTCTTTCCTTGATGAAAATAGCTTCTGCTGGTATCTAACAATCGGAGACAGTGTGACAGGCGTACTCGTATTTACTAATTCCTGTTTATTTAAATCCACGTAACACATTTCGGAGGCAACAAGCGCCACCGCATAGGTAGAGACGGCATGAAGTAGGTTGAGATAACGATTGTTTCTGACGCACACACTGAATTTTTTAACGTGACAGTTATAACTTTCTTGGTTGTTAGAAGGTAAACTCTTCAAAACTAAATTTTCAAAATGGCTTCTTGAACGTTCATTCTATAGCATTAAGGAGAATAATGATCATGAATATTAAATAGGTATTGTTATATTAGACTATTCATTTTTATTTCTTAATCCTGACATTACTATTATTATCGATATGTTCGTGATATTTGTTATGAAATTAATATTGTAAACGTTAATATTTTGTATGCCTTTTAAATGGGCTGAATACTGTGACATGTGCATTACTTTAAGACCTGTAAGATGGTGTATTCCGACAAATAAATGATTGATTGATTGATTGTTATTATTGCCATGAGTTGAGTAAGTAATAGCTAAATCTGTAAAAAAAACGTCAATCAGAATGTCAATGTCTGACACCATGTCAATCAAAATCGGGTCACAATTGATGGAGATATTACGAAATATACAATTTTCACCGCGCCACGATTATGTCTTGGAATTTCTCTACAGTCATTTGTCGTTTCATGCATGCTCGCCATTTGGGTCGCAGCGTCTGTCTGTTGAATTTTATTAGCACTCTGTCAATCAGATGTAGGTATAAATGTCAGTTTAAGTCCATTGCCCATTTTTCTTCCATTGGCCTTCGATACCAAAGAGCGCCATCGCTCTCTCTCTCCTGCGCCGTCTCAACCCAGATTGATTGATTGATTGCCAGCCAGATTTGAGAACCTCCGTCTTTTTATTTAAATAGATTCTAGAAATCATTGTGAAAGTAGGAATAAACCCACAGACATCAAAATAGGTATATAACTATATTGAACTTTGAACATTCTGTAAACAAACACGTCTTTACCTCATTTTCTTATACCTATCTGAGAAAACCCGGGAAAAAGACAGCCACCGGTTCCTTTGTAAATTATGATAGCTTGATCCATTCGGGACGAGCTTGTTTCCTTCCCACCCCGTAAATAGGGTTTAACGAGCGCTTTCTACGTAACTTACGAGTACGAAGCTCAAAGTTGCCGCGTAATGCCACTGATGAAGCTTTCATACTGCTGTTCGGTATTGCAACAGTTTCGGGCTGAATCAGAGGCTATTTGTATGGATTTGGGCTGATTCAGGGCTTTTATTAATAGCTTATTAGGCTTTGTGGTGCCAGCCCTAATCAACGGCACCACCCTAACTCTTCCCGTGGGTGTCGTACGAGGCGACTAAGGATCTTAGTGGATACTATTCTACACCTAGTAGACGGCGGTAGGCTCGCCATCTGACTCGTTTGTCCAGTAAATTTTCTATGTGATTGAAGGTGGTTGCTCTGTCTACCCCCTTGGGGATTATGGATGTGAGTTAATGTGAGTAAATTGAAATTGAAAACGTTTATTTAGCGCTGTAAACACCAGAATATAGAACACAATACAGAAGTATACAAAGATTAATACATGCAGCACAAAACATTCGGTGCGGTACAGTGCCAAACAGGGTACACCAGCTGAGCATAATGCTGAGGCAAGCCACAGCGCTGATCAGCTGGCCCCTCAGTGACTGCACGGACAAAGAAAGCAACAGTGTGTGCTGCGTGTTGTGATGTATGAATGTGTTTGTTTGTATGAATGAGGATATTAGTGTGTATGTGTGGGAGGGTGATGGCATGGTGCGTGTGTATTCACATGGTATTATGTGTGTGGATGGTAGATAACAGTAGAGGCATAAGATTACCGAGCACATCCAGATTGTGAAAGACACTAGTTACAGGGCACCTAAAGAATGTACGGAGCAGTGTCCGATTTTGTATGTATGTATGAGTATGTATTATTATTATTGTGGTATAACTCTGTACACAGTCTGCCTGGGAAGGTACCACCCTTCTACCTATTTCTGCTGTAAAGTAGCAATGGTTGCTGTGTTTCGGTTTGAAGGGTAAGATAACCAGCGTATTACCGGCACATGAGGCACTCCATCTATGTCCTCAGGGTTAGCAGCGCATCGAAAACCCCTAAAACCCATAAAAAAACAAGAGTATGATTGTTTATGCGAAAAAAAAAATTGCCATTCACTATAATTTTTGTCTTCACTCTTTTCTGGTTTACCTGTCTAATCTGAGTGGGAAATAGCTGTGACTTGCAGTAGACAATTACTGACGACTGGGCGATCACTTCCATTCAAAATGGTGTCAAAATTTATATTTGCGGTCTGTTTAAATCTTATCTCTTGTTTTTAAAATCTTATTTATTCTGTGCAAGCCACAGAGGACGGAATATAATTTAGAAGTCCCTCCGCCCTGATTATAAGGTAGAGGAAGCGGCTAATTCGTTTTTATTTTCTTTGTTACAGCCTTATTTAAATGAGCTTTCACTAGGGATGGGAAATATGTATCGGTAATAGGTACACTAAAAGAAAGGTTGTTTGATTTAGAGCATATAAAGAATTTTTTATTCATTTGATCGAATTACTCAAATCTTAATCTTGGACTAAGGACTAAGGACTAAAGACTAAGATGTCTTGGTTGAGGTTAACAAGCCGACTTTATATCCTCGTATTGAAACAAGTTCTTATTTGAAGTAAACAAGCTTTTCTTTTAATAAGAACAATAATAATAGAAGTTTAAAAATCAAAATAACAATATGTAATAATTTTCGTAATAATATTTTTGTAATTTGTTACTATTAATGCTTACTTAGTGGGTAGTTATTAATGCGATAGATACTACCCTTTATTGAATACCTTCTTTTTGTGAAAGCACTGTCTCCCAAGATACAGGTTCGCCTAGTTTGGGAGTCAGGGTATTGTAAGATTTATTTATTTCAGTGTACAGATAGCTGGTATGAATTGGTATTAGGTTACAAGTTTTACCTGTGACATGGTTACCGACAAAATGTATTTAATGGTTTTAATTTGATTTACTATTATTACTATGATGTATTATTATTATTTATTGTACCATTTATTCTGCTCGAAATTTAAGATTAAATTTTTTTTTAGGTATATGTGAATAAAAGGTAAAATTGTGGGTAACTACGTCTAGTTACCTATAATTTTACCTTTTGAATGTTTTATAAAAGTTGCTCCTATTAAATTCATTTTCTTTATAATGTGAATCGAAATTCATGGAACAAATGGGACAAAAAACTATCACATGGAACAGACAAGAAACTACGGGGATTTTTTGCCTGTTCCAGGATGCAACAAACGAATTTGCATATGATAAAGAATTTGATTTAAAGATACTTACCTAACTTCATTTTATACCTAATCAATTTTTAATTTTTCAAGACATCACGTATTTTTATACAATTACTGGTTAATCTCTGATACTATGGTACGTTACCCATTACCTAGTATTATAATTTCGTTAAATATTTCCCCCATCCCTATTTATCATGTTTCCTTATAAAACAACACTCGTTTGGTTTAGTAGGTATTACTGAGAAAATGAGAAAAGAAACGCTAATGAGGATGTTATATTAAATGCTCTTTTAAATTTAATAGTAGAGTACATTGAAGACACATCCTTAATTGGACTAGGGTTCCTGTTTGAAGTTGTTCAGCGTACATCTGTATGTAAGCGACTGTTCGCTTGCACAGAAACTTACTCGGAGGTAACATGAGTAATGAGTGTTTTCTCACCAAGTTGCAAGAATTATGTTCTTGGAAAAATAAGGGTGTACTGATGTCGCTCTCCTTAGTCCACCGCCTACATTCCACCTCCTTTGTCCACCAAAACAAAAATTATATATCGTATATTAAATTATTTAATGCTTTGGATCCCTTTTTGCTTAATTCAAATATTAACTGGATTATTTTTAACTATATACTATATTGCTAATATTGAAATAGCATTTCATATAGTAAATTATATTTGCCGAAATGTAAATTATGGTTGATTAATTCGAACTCGTCATGCCAATGCAGCCTCATTTTTTTAATTTGTATTTATTCTCATATTGGTCGAGGTATTTAATATGAATCATTCGATTTAAAACATACATGAATAATTGGAGTTATCTTATTTTTATTAATAGCAACAGCATATATCTTATTTATAGGATATGTACTCCCCTGAGGTCAAATATCATTCTGAGGGGCAACAGTTATTACATACTTACTTTCTTTTGTATTCGTCCATTGTTTCACGTCGCTCAGTAACTTCATAATCTTCACCGGTACATCATCTTTGTGTTATAAAACAGCATTCAACCAAAATTATGTGAACTGGAATTAATACTGATACAAAACAAAATCATATGGCACTGATAAGTGAAACTTGGTTGTCTGTTGAAAATTCTATTAGGTTAAATAAACTACAAGTACCATCTGGAACAAAATAGACACCTCCTAATGAAGTGTGACCTGGTGAAAGTTGAGAGGAAGAAATCTGACCTCAATAGGCTCCAAAATGGGAGGCTCAATGTTATTTTGAGTCAGCCCTTATCTGATAATATGAAACACTTACTGTTGTTTGCTAAGTTGTCTCTCAGAGTGAGAGCTGACTATAATAATACTTGAGCTTCCCTTCCCTTTTCTCAGAGACCCTAACGAGGCTGACATGGTCACCTTGTGTACAAAGCCTCTAAATTGTAAATTTTGTTCCTCGTAGATAACTTTGATAACTTGTTATACGAGTAGGTATATAAGGAAAAATATTTCTTTATAGATAACCGATTTCACCATGTCCCATACATTCGAAATCTTTGAAGAGCGATTTCCCCCACTAAATATAAATTTAGGATGATAAAAAAATATATGGGTCAGTTATTTTCAATGTTCTGCAATATATCTTAAAACAAATCAAATCGGAGAGTTGTCCTTCGCGTGGTTCCCTTCTTAGATCCGGCAACATTAGGTACAACAACCAAGTTCTATTATTTAGTTGGAAGAACTGACTCTTCGCTTTGCAGTATCTTTAATCAGATCGACATCAGTCAGTCGTACGGCGGCGGCCCGGAGACAGCGCTTGTTGGGAGACAAGGAGGGGGCGTAATGAGCAGACAATTACAGTTTTAAGTCAGGCACTTTTCGAAACAGCGAGCGATCAAACAGGGACAGGTACAGGGAACTGGACGTTCGGGGAACTGGACGTTCCGGGAAATGGAAGACTGGACCTTCGGGGAACTGGACGTTCCGGGAAATGGAAGACTGGACCCTCGGTGAATTGGACGTAACGCCCATGATCCGATCAAACAGCTTCAGCTATATCGGGTGCTGTCTCAGGGCAGTAACGATTGAGAACTTGTGTTACCCCATGAGGTGACCATGGTCCTATAATGAGCCGAAGCCTCAAAAAAGAAAAAGAAAAGTTTCACTATGTGGTCACTCGAATTACCTTTATGGAACCAGTCGATGAACACAAAATTTAACTTATCTATTTAACCATCTCGTATTGCAAGTGATGACATAGTAAGGACACCAGACGAGCAAACGGGCCACCTGATGGTAAGTGGTCACCGTCGCTTTTTAAGGGTCTTAGATGCGCTGCTAACCTTGAGGGCTTAGATGAAGTGCCTCATGTGTCGGTAATTACGCTGGCTCTTACCGTTCAAACCGGAACACAGCAATGCAAGCTTGCTGCTTTGCGACAAAAGCAGGGAAAAGGGTACTATACCCGGCATGCTTCAGAGTAACTCTACACAGAGTCATAGCATAGCATATCTTATCTTATGATAGGGGGCCGGGAATAACCCCAGCGGCACTACGACCCTTGAGGATCTTTTGTGTCTACCCCATTTTACACACTGGTCATCTCAGTGTGCAGGTTTCCTCACGATGTTTTCCTTCACCGTTAGAGCAGTCGGTAAATGTACGTAAGTCTTCGAAAAATACGAAAAACTCATTGGTACATGGCACTGCACGGACCCGAACCTCCCGCATGGGAGTCAGGTGTCCTAGCCACTGTGCCACCGGCGCTCTTATAGCATACCATAACTCTCACGTCCATAATCCCCGAGGGGGTAGACAGAGGAACCACCTTCAAAAACTTCCTTAAAAGTAAAAGCACAACCGATAGAGAGTTTATTTCCTGTAAAAGCCTGTGTTCCCCAAACTACAGCTATTAGAGGTCTACATACTCGTACGAGTAATAAAACCCAATTTCTTTCCAACCCCGCCAAGACACGATTTCCTCACCACTCAAGGTTTATGAGCCGTAAAACCGATTGTCAGTCAATTGTTTTAAGACTGAAACCGAATGCTCGATTTATACTCTGTTCCAGGAATTTTATAGATTCACATCTAGA
This sequence comes from Hofmannophila pseudospretella, assembly GCA_947369225.1. Classification (NCBI taxonomy): domain Eukaryota; kingdom Metazoa; phylum Arthropoda; class Insecta; order Lepidoptera; family Oecophoridae; genus Hofmannophila; species Hofmannophila pseudospretella. The sequence goes on from OX376333.1 coordinate 1,583,611, forward strand.
AAGATTCACTTCACATCTAGAGCCAAAGGATTTGTGCAAATGCATGTATAGTTCCATACATTTGACACAATTGAACAAATGAAATTTCATGTACATACGTTGTACTTGTTATTATGGGGACAAGTGTATTTATCTGCAGAATTTATATTAGTCTATAACTATTATTATTATTTCTTTTTTTAATATTCATTGTTAATTATTATTATTTGATTAAAGATTTTTGTGATATTGCGGATTGTATATTTGTATTTTTTTAATATTGTTATTGTAATTATTTGTTTTTGACATGATTATTTATGAATTGATTGACATGTTTATTTCTGACATGAATATATTTATTGCAATTAGAATTATTTATTTTTTCCAGTATAATTAATTTAATTAATTAATCAATAATTAGTAATTTTAGCTTAAGCATTTATTTTAGTGTTATTTTAGTATTATTTTATTTTGAATAAACCTTTTTATTACTAGGTATGATAATTTTTTATTAATAAAAAACATTGTTACGTGCATTAATCAATTTATTTAATTATGACATGTCAAATGTTCTAATTAACAATAATAATAATTTTCTTATAATAAAATAATTATTAGTCATTCAAATAACCCGCCCCTAATAATAATCAATTATTATTATTTAATTATAATCAATTTCATTTATTATAATAATCAAAGTCATTTATTTAATATTGAACAAGATGTGACATGTAATAAAAATTACGAAATAAGTGAATATTAATATTCAATGCCCGATTAATGTTTAGGAAAATCAGGAAGGAACGAACGCCCGCCCTTTTTCTTTCATCCATGGGGAAGAAGTTCACATCGCACGCGCCAATGGTAGACGCGATTTCAATATAATTTTTATAGCGAACATTCAACATGCTGAGCATGTGTCCTTATAATATTGCATTTTTTTTTTTATTTATAATATTTTATAAGTTTAATAATGTGTGCAATGTTTGTACGGTATGTAAATATATGTTTTTCTTTCTTTCTTTCAAAATAGGGTGATTTTCAAAATTTTTGGACCGGAATAAATAAATAGATTTGAAGGTACGAATAAAAAAACGGCTAAGAGCATGTTGGGCACGCACTTGAATTAACACACTAGTTATAAGTTCGTTGCCACTAGATGTTAAATCCTGTCATAGTAAATAAGTTCTATTTCACCGATAGGGGTTATTTTTAGAATAATTTACTAGGTATATGTACCTAAAAATTTGCTTTTTTGAATGGTATAGACACTCTCTCAAACCCAGAAACCCAATTGTTATCATCACAAGGAAGCTAAAGCCACATATTGTCATCCATTTTAATATAAAATTATAACGGAGATTTAACCACATAATCGTGTTGTGTCCCGCGACCAGCGCTCCATCTAGCATGTTAGGTGAGACCTGAAAACCAGCGTGTCGCTGAGGTCTCGACCATTTCATTCTACACATAGGTCAATGCGTGTTATGCGTATATATATATATATATATATATATATATATATATATATATATATATATATATATATATATATATATATATATAACTCTGTCTCTGTCCCTCACCATTCTCGTCCAGTCTGCTCTCATTTTCTTTGTAAAGGAAATTGGGAGAGGCCTATAGATACCAGAGATGGCAACTACTGAAACAAATAATAAATATTGACATACCTATAATAATTTAATGAAATAATGAATAATGAATGAATGTTAATTTTATCTTAATTTATGAATGATTGTGTATGAGAGTTATAATTTCACACTAAAACTTTGGAATTGGGTCTGTTATAATTTTTATTGAAAGTACTTCCCAGGTATCATTCAGATTTTTTATAGGCAAGTATTGAAAAAACCTAATAGATGGCGGTAGGTTCGCCACATATCACGTTTGTCCACCAAATCTTACGGCGAAAAGTGGGAACTACCTGTGATTGAAGGTGCTTCCTCTATCTACCTCTCGGGGATTATGGACTTGAGAGTTTTTCCGGTATATAAATACCGGTACCGGTATGTGAATACCGGAAAACTCATTTGTACCTGACTTGCCTAAAATCTAACTCAGACCTCCAAAATCTCTTTTACAGGTGAACATTCGAGTGTCATCAAACGATTCAATAACCAGCCTATTCTACCGGAAACTCTTCAAGAATACAAAAGGTTGTATTTGATCCTCTAGGAGGGACAGTCAATCAGCTTTTACTAAGGGCCGCGGCAATTTTCAAATTGGACTTCGAGGTTACCTGGGGCCCAATTCTCTTAAATTAAAACGTTTGTAGTTCTATTTCTATCAAAATCAATTTAGTTTTCATTCCAATTCTCTTTGGACACCTAATCGCATTCTGCTGACGCATACCCACCACTGTCATCTTTCAATTTACTATCGATCGGGCAAAAGTACCTCGGGAGGAACTTATTTTCGATCGTTATATTTGACAGTTGAAGCGTTTTATTATCATTCAACTGCGATTCAGTAAAAACTAAACGTTTTATTAGAATCCACAAACACGTTACTGGTCGATCGATCGTTAACTCGATCGGAACTTAACTGAAATTGGGTCGTTAGTGGATCGTCGTTAGCAGCATACGAAACACGTCATACGATGCAGTTTAGATTCTATTTAGTTACGTTGTATTTAGTGGAATCGATCTCCCGTTCCCAACCTACGTACGGCCTGGGAAAAAAGTACTTATGGGCCATAATTTGACCTTGCGTATTCCAACCGAACCTACATACGACTCGCAAAAATGTCCTTGCAGGCCTTTTTACGAACTTTTACTGTACTTTGACTATTCTGAATCCACGTACGGCCCGCAAAAATAATTCTTGTGGATCGTATTTTGAGCTTTTATTCCGAATCCATGTATGACCCGTGAACGGAGGTCCGGGTTGGAAACCGTGCAGTGCCATATACCAATGAACTACCCTAACGGTGAAGGAAAACATCGCGAGGAAACCTGCACACTGAGATGACCAGTGTGTAGAATGGGGTAGGCACAAAAGATCCTCAAGGGTCAAAGTGCCGCTGTTATTCCCGGCCCCCAATCATAAGATAAGATGACCCATGAATAATGTTCTCGCGAGTCATACTTTGACCATGGCTATTCCGAATCCACGTACGGCCCGCGAAAAGTTCATGCGGGCCGTACTTCGAGTTCACCTGCTCCAAACCCACACAGGAATTGTCGGCTAGGGAGCACAAAACGGTTGTATCAATCACTGGGCTGTAGGGAAACAACAATCGTTATGATTTATAACAGCGCTGACCTGAAATTTTTTCGTGTTTTCGATATTGGTTTTAGTGGCAAGCTTTAGCGGTAACAAGTCTTGGGGATACAAGGCCAGGACTAGTAGGCTGTAGGGATACTGAAGGATCTTATTTCGCGAGAAGATGGTCTGGTGGGGTGCGATCCAGACTTCGTGCAGATAGTTAGAAACACTTTATTGTACACAAATACAGGAAAAGTAAAAACTACAAGAATAGTAGCACGATATGTACAAAGGCGGCCTTATCGCTTAAAGTGATCTCTTCCAGGCAACCTCTGAAGTTAATTGGACATTAAAGAGATTAGCGGCAGTGTAGTGTGAAGATATGAAATAGGTTACTATTACTTAATACACAGTAAAATTAGTAAAATAAAAGTAATATACTATGATATAAATAAGTAATTATGTAGGTATACTAAAATAGTGTGCATAGATATACATAATATAAATAAATATAAATAGGTAAATATTATATACATAGTAATAAAATGCACAACTACAACGACGAATAATGATGAGTGAGACCCGCCTTAAACGAAACCAGGGATTCCGAATGACGAATTCGATGAGGAAGTGAGTTCCATAGGTGTGCTGCCTTGACAGCAAAGGAGTCAGTGTAGTATCTGGTACGACACAGTGGAGCCTTTAAGATATTATCTAGATCTGAGAGCGACATCATGATCAGAGCCTAGGAATGTGAACATGGATTTCAGGTACGCGGGAGTGATAGGACTGTCCAGGACATTATAAAGGAGGGAGAGGAGATGAACAGAATATACATGGGTTCCAAGCTAAAAGTACAGTGGACCACAAGCTAAATCTGTCATATTTTACCGTTCTGAAAGTGTCGACATGTTGTTCAATGTGGTGACCATACAATGATCGCGTCTACATCAGCGATAATGTGGTAGAATAGTTAATATTTTTAGGGAAAATATCGGCTAAGAGCGTGTCAGGAACGCACATGATAGGTTTCCGTAGCATAGCATAACTCTCACGTCCATGATCCCGCAGGGGGTAGATAGAGGAACCACCTTCAATCACAGGTAGTTCCCACTTTTCGTCGTAAGATTTGGTGGACAAACGTAATAGGTGGCGAGCCTACCGCCGTCTAGAATAGTATCCGCTCAGACCCTTAGATACCTCATACGACACCAACGGGAAGAGTTGGGGTGGTGCTGTTCTTTGTGGCCGGCACGACACGATACACCAAGTATCATTCAGATTTTTTGTAAACTGTATTTCAAATGTTAAAAAGGGTATATTTTTAGTACAGTTTTAATTCATTAAATACTTACTCGTATGTACATTACATTAATAAAACATTGCGTTAATAATAGGACAAAAAACACAAATCGTTGCGTAGATGGAGCCACTAAATTGAAAAACAAAACGAAACGTCGGTTTTGAAGATATCACAAATGTCCCGTTATTTGGGTTAATTTAATTTAATTTTTCAGAGCTATTCGTAAAATTGCGATGGTATCATGGCATCATATGGCCATTTCAAAATAGCAGACCTAAAAAATCTGTTAAGACAGCGTGGCGCGAGTCTGAAGGGTAAAAAAAAGATTTGGTGGAAAGGAACATATCTACATGTTGATTGGCTACAGTGGCGCCTCTGGTGGTAAAACATTGCAGATTTATCTCCTATTAAGTGATGGCAATTTTATCTTTAACAGAACTCAAGATTCTATTCCAGCTTAGTCCGCTTAAAGCTTCGCTTATCTCCATGTCCGCTTACGATCCCATTCCCGAAGTATTGACGTATTGGAGGAACTTACTATGCGGACTTGTAGATAGATCTATATCCGATGGTTCATACAGCCAGAATTGAATTTATGGCGAAACTACTTTCGCGATTGGATAACTTGTTTATGTAGGTAGATGGAATATTAGAGGGTTAGTAGCAGATCAAGAAGGGAGTAAAGCTTTTATTTTTTGTGACAAATTTCATCCATCTTTGATGAACTTTGTTTTTGTATGACTCTATTTAGTCATCCTGTGGAGGTACCACCGTTTTACCAATTGTTGCCGCAAAGCAGCAAATACTCTATTAAATTCCTGGGTTTACTACTTAAAATTGATAGTGATTTAAGAGTCGATGGATTCCTAACACTTGCGAATGCGTAACACAACAGTGAATTATTTTTCCTTTATTCTATCTGATGGTAAGTGGTCACCGTCACCAATAGACATCTCACCTCACTATAATGTTATTAGAGTATTTTCGGTGCGGTGCTAACCTTGAGGACCTCAAACCTACCTCAGACATGTTCCGGTAATTACGTTAGTTTTTTTACCCTTCAAACCGAAACACAGCATTGTAAGCGTTGCTGCTCTGTGGCAGAAATATGTGAAAAGGTGGTATCATCCTAGGCCGACTCTGCACAGAGATATACCACAATTGTATCAGAATTCGTTTACGTCTTGTAACAATAAGGAATAAGACAACAGTCGAAGAAAAAAAAAAGTAAATAATGTAATTCTCTTCCACTTTGACAATACATTTCCCCTTTGCCCTGATAATTTCGACTTTCGCGTGTCTTGGAACTAGTGATGGGAAAATTATTTATATTCATACCTACTTGGTTTTGGTCTCATGATCTTAGATTTTTTTCTAAAGATATATCAGATTCCTCTCGCGGAATTTTTTTTCATCCCTTTTCCTTATTTATTTGAATATGTCTAGCGTTACCTATTGCTTAATAAACAATTATTTTTTTAATGTTGACTGAACATGATACCTAAAGTTGTAAGTAATCAGTGTTTTTATATCCAAATCTCAATGTGAAAGATTATTCCATGTATTTAGGGAGAAAGAAAAATCCTTTTGAAACGAATTTAGTAAAGTAAAATACACTTCTTTGCACAAATAGAAAACAACAAACAAAAGATAGAAAGGGAAATAGTGAAGTACAATTAAGTAAGCGCTGTGGGGAGGCGAATTAAGGAGAGAGGAGGTGATCCGCGTGCCGGCCACTTTTTGGTACAGCGCATCTCCCTCGCCATTCAGCGAGGGAACGCCGCGAGTATTCTGGGTACTTTCGGCCAGGGGGCACTTCGCGGGGGGCTGTTTGACTGAAGTTATATTAATTTTTGCCTAGTTATAGTATGACATTTTACTAATTAGTTTTTATTTCAGTACAATTTAACTTTTTATTTTACACTTTACATGTTCGCCCTATGACGGTAGAAGAGAAAAGATATAGATATATTTTGTGATGTGCCAGATTGAGAAGAAAAACCGTTACAGATGCATAAGGTTTATGCTGTATAATTCTGATTATTATAATAGTTCCAAAGCGATTTAGTGAATTTCTCGGAAATTACTTAACGGAATTAAAAAACCGAACAAATAGATAGCTTATCTATATAATAATTTATATATATAATTTATTGTTAATTATTATTAGGTATGTTTTATTTCGAACACATTTTTTTTTTCTCAATTTAGAGGCTTTGGTACACGACAAGGTGACCATGTCAGCCTCGTTAGGGTCACTAAGAAAAGGGAAAGGGAAGCTCAAGTATTATTAGAGTCAGCCCTCACTTTGAGAGCTAACTTAGCAAACAACAGTAAGTGTTTCATATTATCAGATAAGGGCTGACTCAAAAATTATTGAGCCTCCCATTTTGTAGCCTATTGAGGCCAAGAACACAATTTATATTGTTAACGAATAAATAAATTGAAATTGAATATCGGATTGGATATGGATCTAATATCGGACCCGGTTTACTCGGTTTTACCCGCTATCCATCTCTAATAAAAACTGAAATTAAAACACAGGAAGATTTGTGCAGTTTCTAGGTTTGCTCTCTCCTTTTCCAACATTTCGGTCTTTTCAAGACCAAAAAGAGTTTAAGATGGGACCGATCCCCTCACTGGGGCACATGCCCCACGGGGTCCGTTGGGGCACGACTCCACGATTGCATTAACCAACTTTTAGGTCTAACGATAAGAGTTTCTTGTAACATTACATGCCAATATTTCTTTTTTTGGCTTGGAGGGTACCCGCCATTATTTGGGTAACCTTTTTAGTTTCAAGATTTCGTTTTTGGAGAAGACGCTTTGTAATTACTTTTGTTTTAAATATTTTGTCAAACGAAAAGGATTTTATTTTCTAGCAGCCGCTAATCGAGCTTTTTAGACTAGGACTTCACAAGACCGGTTCCCTTCCGGTTCGGTTCTCCGCACCCATTCACAAAGCGTTCACTCTTGACCGCGATTTTGACAGGTATGAATTCGAGCCGGTGTCGTAAAATAGTTAAGAAACAGTCAGATTTAGTCAGTTTATTAACATTGTTAATGAAAGACTTATGGCTTTTATTCACACTCGGAATAAAAATCGACATGATCGTAAGGTAAACAAAAATGAGATTATTCTTTTTTTTTATACTTATTCTTATGAATAAGTTCATTTGTGCGGTAAGATGACAAAGTATTCATAGTCCATACACCAGTAGGAACTTAAGCATAGGTTATATTAAACTAAATAAAATTAGTGAGCAACAAGTTAGTTTACAATAAACGCTGACCTCCGAACTAGGCAGTTCCTGTATCTCGGTGGACAGATCTTCTGTGACCAGTGGAAATGAACATGTAACAGAACAGACGTTGGCCACGCCAAGAAAATATAAAACTGACATAATTTTAAAGATAGATACAGGGGTGTTCAGTATCGAAAACTGTATGAGTAATTGTTTCTGTGACTTTTGGAAATGGGCAAAAAAATGGACTGTCCTTAAAAAACGTGGTCGCCACTTTTAGTATGATGGGTGATTTTTTTTAATGCAAATATCCAAAACCCGTTTTTGTTACACCTGTATAATTCGTCGCAAAACCACAGCGGCGCATTTTAAAAATAATTATTGCTGCTACGCGTGCTACGCGGAAGCTACGCTGTAACAAACCGTTCCTCGAAATGAGGAATATATTTTCCTGAAAAAATATGATATAATTCAGAAGCGGAGGAAAATTCAGCAATGTTTGCGTTCCAACGTCAATATAACAGTAATTACGTAACAGGAAAATAAGGAAATCGTGTTAGCACACGTCTATAATACGAGTACCTATATGGTATGGGTATCAAAGACGAATGTAACAACCGCCTACCGCCACAGGGTTGGAGATAGCATGAAGTGTAAACCGGGGTAAAAATGCGGTAAAGAGATTTTAAGTTTTGAAGATTTATACTCATCATAAGAAGTATCCATAGATCCACGTGTGGATCGAAGAGGAAAAAAAGGTGTCCGTGGATCCACATGTGGATCCGAGCTGTGGATTCAAGTGGACGAAGCGAAAATATCCACAGATCCACCAGGTGGATCGAAGAGGAATAAGAAGTATCCATAGATCCACGTGTGGATCGAAGAGGAATAAGAAGTATCCATAGATCCACGTGTGGATCGAAGAGGAAAAAAAGGTGTCCGTGGATCCACATGTGTATCCGAGCTGTGGATCCAAGTGGACGGAGCGTTTTTAACAACGAAAACGGGGTTTAATCGCTTCGGTGTTTAATGTTGGTAAATTAGACTGTATTTAAACTACTCCTGTTCGTGACCATAACAGATGCAACTCTGTCGAAACGTCTAGTTTAACAAACTTCGGGGAAAAATATCAATTATAAATAAAATTCACTTATCAATCACTCAACACTGGCCTTGTTCAAGGAAAGGCCTGTGCCCCAACAGTGATGATGATGGGAAAAATACATCACCAATTTTATTTTAATCGACAATACGTATTTGTTCCGTTCTGGAACAGATTTATTTATTACAAATAATAGTTTTTTTATTATTTCTACCCAAGACAACACAATTTGAACACGTATTTTACTAAATTTCATTTTTCCTCTCAAACCTGATGACAATCCAAACTGGTCACTCAAGATCGGCATGAAGATACCTGTGGATTTGCAAATGCATTTTTTCGCATTTTGACATTTGAACCTCACTTCACTTTTAACGGACTACGCCCGCCGGCTTGACGTGCTACGTATAACCTCGCTGTGCAATTTTCTAAAAATATTGTGTTTTACGAAATCGGGCTAAGAAATACCTCCTAGAGACACACCCGGGATGTGAACTGTTAATCCTCAAGCCTGTGCCGAAGACAGAGCATAAGATCAGTCACCCAGCCGGAGACGCCGATGCTGCAAATCTGGATTAACGCGGTGAGTCATCAGGTGTTCCCTAAATTCTCCTTAACAGTATTTTTATCGCATTTGGAGAGCAGACGAGCAAACAGACCACCTGATGGTAAATTGTCACCATCTCGGAGTAATTTTACACCCAGTATTTTTACAAACCAGTGTGAAAATATTTTTAAGGTGTATTCACCTTGCTTGTCCCTCAATTACCCGCATAAATATGGACACATTTCCCCTGTAAGAAACGTATAATGCTTACTGGGTTTTTATTGTATAAAACTGCCACAGTCAATACAATAGGATATGGGAATGGGAAATAATTTGCGGTTGCATATAATGAATGAATACTCTTTATTGCACGAAATTAGTGTGATACAATGCGTACAAAACGATTAATACAATCTAGGCGGTCTTATCGCTTAAAGCGATCTCTTCCAGACAACGTTTTGATAGAGTAATTTAATAATATGGCCCGAGACTAAGTCCTTTAGATATTAGTTGGCACAGCTCAATAAAAATAAGTGTAAAAACGTTTACGGTTGAGCAAAGGTCGCCCGGTACCGCGATACTCTAGTGAGACTTGATTATCGAACTAACTGATACATTAACATGTATCGTTTATCGGTCGATCGAATACGCAGTAGAGGGCGACAAAACCTATCTTGCCAACTTATATTGAAAGGTATTTAGGGTCCTATTTTATTAGCGGCAAATATTTCTAGGGCAAACATATCTATAGGTTATAACAACAACAAAAACAATTTTTTACTTGTTAAATTTTCCAGAAAAACGACAAAATTGTTTGTTTGAAAATTCTATAAATGAATGAATTAATGCTATTCTAATACTGAAATAAGTAGTTTGAATGAAACTAGTTTCATTCATAACGACATGGATCAGTTTATGCCACCAAGGCGTAAAATCTTTAGTCTGAAAAATTTTCATACAGGTAAAAGGGTTAATTTTTCCGTGTAAAGTGGTACAAATGACCAGCACACACTCCCCTTCAAATATTGGCTACTAATAAAAAAGTCCTTATATATTTTTGTTACCTATTTCTGCTTGCCTCGTTTGCTCCTCCGTGCCTCGGAGAGCACGTTAAGCAGTCGGTCCCGGTTGTTGTCATGCGACAGCAGTCGTTAAGCCATGTCAGAAGCCTACGGGCGGTCTGAACAACTCTGACAAATAGGTTGGCCACTAACCATACGATAAGCAAGCAGCTTATCGTATGGTTAGTGGCCAAACTGATTTCAAAGTGATTTAAATGATATCTGCAGTATTATCTACAATTTGATATTTGTAAATACTGCTGTATGACAACGCCCCTTTACAGCAGCTTTTTTATTATTTGACATTTTATAATACCTATTTAATGCTGTCTAATTTAATGGTTGACAAAGTGCCTCTACAGCCGATGCCAGGTTGGACGTCTTTGAACTGAACAGCTTGTGATTTCTGTGTAACTCTGGTTGCACGGTATACGTTGAACTGAACAGCCTGTGATTTCTGTGTAACTCTGGTTGCACGTGATACGTTGATAACTCGACTTGCACAAGTGGTAGATCCTGATGTGAAGGATCGCCTGGGGTGATACCATCCTCTTATCTATTTCTGCTGTCAAGCAAAAATGCTTTCTTCATCATCATTATCAGCCTATTAATGTCCCCACTGTTGGGGCACAGACCTTTCCTTGCACAAGAGGGTACGGGCCATGATCCACCGAGCGGGCCCAGTGCTATGCGGTGGATTTCACAAGCCTTCGTAATCTTTAAATTTTCTCAGGCAAGCAAGTTTCCTCACGATGTTTTCCTTCACCGTTAGAGCAGTCGGTAAATGTACGTAAATCTTCGAAAAAATTCCGAAAAACTCATTGGTACATGGCATTGCATGGTTTCGAACCCGGACCTCCTGCATGGGAGTCCGACGTCCTAGCCACTAGTCCACCGACGCTTTACAACATCTATTGTTTATTTATTATTTTATTTTATATGTTTGACATTAAATGTTAATGATGTAGGTATACTGTAATTTAATGTGTATTGACAATTCCCCTTTACAGCAGCTAATTAGTATTAAACTTTTTGTTATATAAAATTGTCAAATCGGGCTGATTTTTGCTCTGAATTGGTATCCAGTTATGTTTCATCTATTATTGGTCTTAAATATTCTTGTCAATCTAGTGGCTTAACCTTCTGAAAGTTCCTTCAGGTTCAATAAATAAGAATAAGTTTATTTGTGCGGTAGGATGACAAAGTATTCATAGTCCATACACCAGAAGGAACTTAAGCATAGATAGCATAGCATAGCTTAGCTTTACTTACTGTTTTCTTATAAATGATTATGAAAATAATGAAATTCGGTTACATGTTTCAAATAGGTTTTGTAGTCACTTTTTCACGAAACATTGGTTACATATAACGAAAAAAATTATCTCAGTGTATCCAATTTAAAAAAGTACTCAGAGTAGAGTGCCCATCGGATTCGGAAACAAATAACCCCTACAATAGAATTGATAGTATAATTACGACCAATAAAACAAAAAAAAAATGAAAAAGTTTATTTACTTATTACAGGGCACACAAAAAAAAAGGACCTCCGACTTACAAACTAGGTCGAAAACCTGTATCTTGTAAGTCGGGATTCCGTCGCACTTTCTGTGCAAGCGAATTACAAATTGTATTCTTAACCTAAAAGGAATTTGGAAAATTTAATCATAAAGGAATTTAGTAAAGATAACGGTAAGAGTGAGTATGGGTGGGTGTGTGTTAGGTTGTGTGGGAGTGTGTAATGATGTAACTGTCATTACACACTCCCACACAACCTAACACACACCCACCCATACTCACTCTTACCGTTATCTAATAAAACAATAAAACAAAAGTAACATTATTGTAGATGTACCCACTATAATAGTTGAAAACAAACAGACAGCAATAATGTAGCCAATTACTCTCAGCTCAGAACAAATTGACCGTCATACGCGAACCAGCACAAGTTATTGGAAGTAATCACACAGATTGAATAGTTCTGGACTGTTGTAATAACATATATAAACATTACTTAGGGGCCATCCATAATACACGTCCCAGTGTGACAACACGGGGGTCACATTTGTGTGACCCCTCTCCTGGTGTGACGTCACATATTTTGCAAAAAAAAAAACAGCACTTCCAAAATTATTTATAAACTATTTAAAATCTTTTTTTATAAAATCAACAATAAACCACACATTTTAGAAAATTTTTAATTTTAGACCAGCCGCATAATGGACAGACACTCACTATGTATTTCTATCCCTTTTCTCTCCAGTTTTAATTGTTATCTATTTCATCTTTAGGTATTTATTTATTTGTACTTTTATTATTTATACTTTTAATATATTTTTGTTTTCGTCCCTGACCTGCTGTTCCCTGGTACAGCTGAAAACCAGCGGTTCTGCCGTACCAGTCGGACCGCAGCGCATGCTGAGCATGTGTCCTTTTAATGTTGTATTGTTTATTTAATTTCTAATATTTTTAAGTTTAATTAAGTATGCATAATGCAATGTTAATAAATGTTTTCTTTCTTTCTTTTACAAAACATGAAATAAAATGAACGATACAAAATTTAATCATCTTGTGTTCATGGACTTTGAACCCATTCCTTTATATTATTTATGACTTCTTTTTTCAGATTTACGCACGTGACGTCTCGAAGCTTATGACACGTCACCCCCCTTGTCACACGATGTCACACTTTGTTGACCCCCTCCCCCTTAACGTGTGACGTAATTTATAGATGGCCCCTTATAGCTGTTTATAGTGTAGCAAGATGATAAGACACGTACGTATTTAGCTTGGGAAATGGTCATTTTGGGATGTGATCATTTTTGGAAGTGTGCATTTTGAAAAGTGTCATTTAAAATATTTTTTATTTATTAAACATTAAGAAAATGGTATGAGTTTGTTCAAAGTTAGCCTGGGGCCCAATTCGCTTAAATTTCAACGTTTGTAGTTCTATTTCTATCCAATTTCAATTCAGTTTTCGTTCCAATTCTATTTGGACACCAAACCGCATTCTGCTGACGCATAACTCTACCACTGCCACCTTTCGATTTACTATCGATCGGGCAAAAGTACCTCGGGAGGAACTTATGTTCGATCGTTATATTTGACAGTTGAAGCGTTTTGTTACTGTTCAACTGTGATTCAGTATAAACTAAACGTTTTATTAGAATACACAAATACGTTACTCTTCGATCGATCGTTGACTCTATCGGAACTTAACTGAAATTTGATCATTAGTGGAGTAGTATACGAAACACGTCATAACGATGCAGTTTAGATTCTATTTAGTTACATTGATTTAGTGGAATCGATCTCCAGGTTGTAAACGGAATACGATTACCTGAATTAATGTTACAGCACATGCTAAATTGGAAACAAAACACATGCTCTTAAGGCAGAATCTACAATGAATTATTTTGGTCAAATCCCTGTAACCAGTGCAATATTTAACAAAAATATACCTTAACTGTACCTAACTGCATGCGTTTTGCATTAAACTTCGATGTACTGCTTTATCCTATTAAGGTAACCACTTTCGATCCCTGTCCTGTGCTGCCTTTCGGATACAATTTGTCGGTTCATTTATCATAGCCTAACTCGGTAACCATAACCGATCGTCCGCCGAGCGCGTTTATATTTTGGTTAAGTTAGCCGATCGATCTTCCCAAGTTTCGTTGACTTTTGCACTGAACTAGATATCTAATCTTCCTCAGATTATTCTGATAGTTGGTAATCTGTACTGATGCCTTTTTGATTGGCTCTATTTCTGGCACCTAGCTATCTATATTTTTCCGGTTTCACTAAGAAAAAATCTCATCAAAATCTTGTTTAATTCATGGGTAAAAGGGGAACGGTGATCGTTTGTCTGTTTGTTTGTAGTCTATTTATTGCACACACAAAAAATACACAGAAAATAATAAAAAAACATTAAAATATGTACAAAGGCGGGATCTCTTCCAACCAACCTTTAATGATCGAATATCCAGTCCGCTTGATAATAACGTGCTCGTATTGTCGAAACCGGTCGCGGTGAATTTATTTCAAAATAAATAAAAAATTGTAGAACTAAGTGCTGAAAACCTTATTTTCCATTAATTAAAACGAAGTTCTACCGAGTAATTAAACAGAGTGTGAATAATAAGGGAAAAGGTCTCCAAAACCATAGGATGCTTCATTTTCGTACCTATCGTTTATTTTTATTTATTTTTATTTACTACTAAACCCGCCTTTGACCTCGATCTCGCCTGGTGGTAAGCGACGATGAGGTCGACGATGGAGCATGCGGGTCCAGTAAATGCCTATTCACTCTGGCCTTGAAGATCCCAAGGTTGTAGGTTTCGGGAAATACAGACGCCGGCAGGCTGTTCCATTCCTTAGCCGTTCGCATAATGAACGAAGAAGCAAATCGCTTCGTACGAGCAGATGGGATATCAACAACATAAGGATGGAACCCCTCCCCGCGCCTGGTAGTCCAAAGGTGGAATGGAGATAATATTAGATTATTATTATTCTAGATATAATTTTGGTAAGAATTTCTCTCACTCAATTTCCATGACCACTTTATATGGAAAACCGTGTGGTTTCATCCCGACAGACCGTTTTACAAAATAAACCATCTCCGTGACGAATGAGAGGCGTTGCAAATGAAAGTAACTCGCAAAACACACTTAGCAGCCCTTTAGAATTAATTGTAACATATTTTTTACGAGCCCCTAAGCACGCCTAACGCCATAGCCTAGCCATGCCTGACAGTAGTTCAGTGAACACGTCTAGAGATAGATAGAGAGTATGTTACTCTACTATATGACCCCTCATTAGAGCGTCGGTGGCACAGTTGCTAGTACACCGGACTTCCATGAGGTCCGGGTTCCAAACCATGCAGTGCCATGTACCAATGAGTTTTTCATATTTTTCGAAGACTTAGTACATTTAAGGACTGCTCTAACGGTGAATAAAAACATCGTGAGGAAACCTGCACACTGAGATGACCAGTGTGTACAATGGGGTAGGCACAAAAGATCCTCAAGGGTCGAAGTGTCACTGGGGTTATACCCGGCCCTCTACCATAAGATAAGATCTGACCCTTCTTTTACTTTGACCATTATTTACTCAAAAACTACTAAGTTTACTGGTAAATAGTGTAAACTGTAATCTATCTACCAGAGTGAAATAATTTTTATAATCAAACTAGTAGTTTTTGACACAAAAACTACTATAGTTTTTGAGTAAGTAATCGTTAAAGTATTTTTTATTATTTTTTATTGACTACTAAACCAGCATTTGACCTCGATCTCGCCTGATGGTAAGCGACGATGAGGTCGACGATGGAGCATGCGGGTCCAGTAAATGCCTATTCACTCTGGCCTTGAAGATCCTAAGGTTAGTTAAAGGGAGGTCAGCAGGAAGTAGATTTACAGACCGTACCACATAGGTTCCACCAGCTAAGTTGTAGTCCGACCCAGAAGATCTGGATGTACCAGATGGGTACGAATTTGTGACACGCTCTAAAGATGTGAATTGCAGCCAACCAACCTCATTCGGGCCGCTATTCAGTGAAGCCAGGATATGTGGAGGGGAAGGAAAGTATTTCGTTGGGGTGAGCGTTGATAAGCAAGATCTTGTGATCTTCGCAGGTGGCTACGTTGCAGAGAATGACCGTAGTTCTCGTCAGATCCTGCTACTCTGTCGATGAGTCTTCATTGGGTGGAGTAAGACCTGAGTGATGACGTCTAGAGAAATGTTTAATCTAACGTTGATGTGCTTAAAATATCTAGAATTTTCCAAGTCCGTCTAGTCCATATTCGGCCTCATCAAGTGAGATTAAGGTGAAAATTAAATGCGGCTTTAATTGTTAACGAAATCGTGGTATCGTCTTTTAGACAGCTTAATAAGTTTTCGGAAGATGATAAAAATATTCAAAATGTTTTTTTTTTATTTTTTATGCCGCGTAATGGAGTAATACTTTATTGCACACAAGAAGTTTACACAGGAAAGGAAACATAGAATAAGTGTATAAGGCGGTCTTATCGCTCAGAGCGATCTCTTCCGGGCAACCTAGGTGATAGAAGAATGATTAATATGTTACAGGCAGTATAGTGCAAAAAAGTGAAATATGAAATATTTATTAGTTTATATACTTTTAATACATAAGTAAAACATAAGTAGGTAGGTAGTACCTACTTAAAATTTTCTTGGAACTTTTTGATTTTTTTTTCTTTTTGTTTATGGTTTCATTGATGTGGTAGACGCGGAAAAATCTATGAATGCCATAAATATTAGAAGCTGTATGTTCGCGGAAGACACCAACATTTTCGTATCACAAATGTTTGACGAACAAAATCGTTGGTTTGCTATTACTTGGCAAAACTAAGGCAACGATTTATGGGTTAACCATAACACTGACATTTTCCAGTGTCTGTCTCACTGTATGCTCCATACACTGTGACATTGCGGCGGGCTGTTTGTTCTGGCTCCTCTTGTTTCGACCTCATGTCAAAGGCGGGTTTGGAATGTAAAACAATTTGGACATTTTTTACCTTCTTTTTTATTTTATTTTATGCTTGGTTTCATCTTGTTTTTATGGTATCCCGGCTATCCCAGCTCGTGGCAACAATGACGTTTATTTGTGTGGTAAAAGTTGGTGTAATGTTCCTGGTGTAATAGCATTGCTGTAAAACTGTCTGTTTCTGAAAATATATTGGGTGATGAATACTATCATCTCTTTTATGGGCTGAACAACTTTTTAACGAAAGAAAAAAATCAATAAATATCCGATTCCCTGAATACTAATTGGATGTAAAACATCCCACTATATCCCCATTAGGATGTGGTCATTTAGGAAATTGTTTATCTTCAGACGTGATAGTTTTGGGAAATGGTCGCTTTGGGAGTATTTATTTTGAGAAGTGGTCATTTTGGAAAGAGGTCCTTTTGAGAAATAGTGGATAGTTTTTAAACTATCAAGTTGTTTATTTACTACAGTGTAATCAGGTTTATACTTTTTACATCCCAATCATGTCCACTTTCAAGAGTATATGTCCTAAAATTGTCATGTCACAAAATTTTGAAAGTGGACATTTGGGGGCGTCCATTAATTACGTGAGGTGTTCAAGGGGGGGGGGGGGGAGGGGGTCAAGCTAAATCTTACTCGAAAATATCACGTAATTTTTCCATGGACTGAATTAGAATAAATCTTTTATTCATTTTTGTTACAGTATTTATTATTTAATTTTATCACAGTGAATTTAAGTAACGGTAATAATCTCAACTACTAGTCTTTTTACGATATAGTAATTTAATTTTTTTTTATTGAAAACATCATAAAACTAATCGAACAATACCCTGACTCCCAAACTAGGCGAACCTGTATCTTGGGAGACAGTGCTTTCACAAAAAGAAGGTATTCAATAATAAAAAACTTGTTAGCTTAAAAAGTCTCGGCTATAGAATAGAGATGCCTTTGCCAATTTGTTTCGAAACGAAATAGGCTCTGAATTTAGCAAAATTACGTCTGGGAAGGAAATGAAAAGGGGGATGGAACTTTTCAAAATTAATTTACGCATCTTGTGAAGTGAAAATTGCCTTTTGGAAAGGATTTTCATATTTAACGGGCTCTTTTATTGCACTGGAGTGAAAAGAACAGTGAGAGATAGTCAAATAAATCCGACAAATGATAATAAATCTTTGTGAAGGTGAAAGTAGAAATCTCAACTTTAGGCAACATATAAACCTTACCGAAATAAGAATAAAAATATAAATTAGTAAGTACATAATAGTTGACATAATAGACTCTTGGTGACCGAGAGGAGGATATTGAGGAAGATTCTGGGACCAGCCAAGAAGGAAGATGGAGGGTGCAGGATGAGAAAGAATAGGGAGATAGAAGAGATGGTGAACGAGCCGAACATTATAGGAGAGACGAAAGCGGCTCGACTCCGATGGCTCGGACACATCACTAGGATGGGGGAGGATCGGGCAGTTAAACGAGCGTATGTGGGACGCCTTAACGGACGACGTCCCGTCGGACGTCCCAGATACCGCTGGCGCGATGAAGTGGAGAAGGATCTGCGGGAGCTCCGGGCGCCTGACTGGCTCGAGACTGCGCAGGAGAGAGAGCGATGGCGCTCTTTGGTATCGGAGGCCAAGATCCACTTCGGGTCACAGCGCCAGCGGAGTAAGTAAGTAAGTAAGTACATAATAGTTGAAAAACTAAAATATCACGCATTTCAGAATCATACATAACTAAACCCGCAGTTAATTTTAACGGTAAGGTTACCTTGCATGTCCTAATTTTATTACCATTTTACTCATGTTTTACTTAAAAATCATGATAAATATGGACTAGGCATTGAGACTGGTCATTTTGGGAACTAGTCATTTTTCGAAATGGACATTCTGCATCAAAACGGTATTTTCCGACAGACGAAATGCCAGCAAAAAAAAAACTATCCAACCATTTATCATACTGAAATAATCCTTTCCCCTTTTCTCTTTTCCATTAGAATGTGTCCGGGGTTGCCAAATATTTCTCCATGACTGCCCACTTTGAGTCCCCGCACACAGATGTTACCCCTTTTGTCGGGAAGAATTATTTTCGCCATCCCTATATTATACCTGAGGGTGGAAAATGGAACTGTGAATCAGTGGGTTTTCGTGCGAAATACAAGATGTTAAATTATACACAGATTCGGAAACCCTTTTTTTACATATAATCCCGCGTTTGACCTCAGTCTCACCTTGTGGTAAGTGACGATGAGGTCGAAGATGGAGCACATGGGGTTAGTAAGCCCGGTTGCTCTAGTACCCTTGCCAAAGAAAAACTATATTTGTTGGTATATCCGTCCCTTCCCATAAGTTTGAAGACCTATCGACTATGCTAGAGCCTCAATTCTTACCATCTGACATCAGAAACCTTACTTATAATAAATTTTTGAGAGAACTAAAAAAGTATTTAATACAAAAGTGTCCCTATGATTTGAATGAATTCTTACAAGCATGACATTCTATTCATCATCATCATCAGCCTATTAATGTCCCCACTGTTGGGGCACAGGCCTCCCCTTGCACAAGGGAGTACGGGCCATGATCCACCGAGCGGGCCCAGTGCTGATTGGTGGATTTCACACGCCTTTGAAAACTTTTAATATCCGCAGACATGCAGGTTTCCTCATGATGTTTTCCTTCACCGTTAGAGCAGTCGGTAAATGTACGTAAGTCTTCGAAAAGATCGGAAAAACTCATTGGTACATGACATTGCATGGTTTCGAACCCGGACCTCCCGCATGGGAGTCCGGCGTCCTAGCCACTAGGCCACCGACATTCTATTACTGGGCCCTAATGTGACAGCTGAAATGGCATTATATATTCTCACTGTAATTTTTTTATTACGTGTAACATTTTATATGAAATTTTGTTCTGTGTAGTGTGTGTTAAATAGATATTTACAATATGATTGACATTATGGTAATTAATAATATGATTTAGGTAAGATTTATTGTGTAAAAGTTTATGTAATAATTACAAATATTGCAGATATAGTTGCATAAACATGTCACACTAAACTTTACCTTCACAGGCATATACACCGAATACACATGTTAATAATGTTTATACAGACTTTGAGAAGAAAACAGAAAAGAAACAGAGAATGTCATTAAAATGTATACAATGTCAATAATATTAAATTTACAAAATGACCACTAATGCTGTGTGAATAATATTAATACAATCATTTGACATTTTGATTTGAGTATTTAATTTAATTTTATAATCATTATATTTGATTTGATTTACTTACTTAATTTTAATTTAATTTTATAATCAATATATTTTTGTTTGTTACATCCATTGGGTAAAATTGTGTTGAAACTTATGTAGTTATATATTTATTAGACCTACAATGTACCTACACGCGATTTATGGCAAAATAAATGAAATAAATAAAATAATTTTCTAGCAGCATCGTAACTGCGCAGACTGAAACCAAGACCTATTTCGGTACTCTTAGATATAGCCAAAACTAATTTCAGTATGTCAGGAAGGAGATAAAGCCCACAAACCTCTGTAAGGAAGCAACATCTAGTACAAAATACAGCGGGATAGCACATAAAATAAGAAACTTTATTAGGATCTATACCAATGAGTTCATAATGTATGGAGCGATAGGAAGCGCAAAAATGACTTCTACCAAAACGAGGGAGGGTTCTAGAGGGGGTAGAGAGAGGATCTACCTTCATCATAGGTAGTTCCCACTTTTCGCCGTAAGATTTGGTGGACAAACGTTATAGGTGGCGAACCTATCGCCGTCTACTACGTGGAGAATAGTATCCACAAAGATCCGTAAGTCGCCTCGTACATGCCTCTAGCTAAAGTATACCATCTGTCAAAATTCTACAATTCAAATTTGAAGTCTATGGCGAATCTATTAAGGTTCATTTTAGATGCAGAAATTTGACAGATGGTAAACATTAGCTAGAGGCTGACTGTACGACACCCACGGCAAGGAAGAGTTGGGGTGGTGCTAGTCTTTATGGCCGGCACAACACGGCACTAATGTGGGTAGTCTGATCAACTCTAAGAATAGTCTGATCACCACGACAAGAAATAGAAGAAGTGTACAGTTGTTGGAAAAGACTTCGGGGTCTTGGACATCCGGTTATTGATAGCGATACGCGAATGTACTAAGACTGTAGTTAGACAAAGACAGATACCGATTTTACCCGATAGACGAATCCCTTTTTAAGAGCTCTGGACTTTCTAATACCTGTGTCTGTGAGTTCTTAGAAAGGGATTCGGGTATGGGTTAAATCGGTATCTCTCTCTGTCTGTTTTATATCGTCGTCAATAATCGAAGTTTCCTTTATGAGCCTAATCCCTTTTTAAGAGCTCACGGACTGTAGTTACAGTGGCAGGCAGACCCACTGAAACTTTATCATTTATTTCTTGTGTAGCGTTACGTCTCCTTCCTTTTAGGAACTCATTGGTTCACCGTAATCAGGGCGAGAACCACAGGGGGTGCGGGGAGCGGAGATAAAAAGTATGTCGCAAGATACAGGGGGGTGTGAAAGGCGGAAATGGGGGTTTTACATGTGATAAGTGGGACCGAGATTGCCGGAAATGGAACAGATTGAAGTAAAAGGTTCCACAATTACAGAAAATTCACAAGAATTTTGATTTTCATACGTACATACATAGGTAAGTATACGAGGTGAGTGGAAGGAGACGCCGAGGTCAGCCTAGACTGACCTTTAAAGATCAGATTGACAGAGTGCTCTTAGATTTTAATATACAGAGCAGACGACCCCAACGGCGAGCATGCGTGAAACGACGAATGACTTTAGAGGAAGCAAGAGAGGCGTGCCAAGACAGAGATCCGTGGCGCTCCGTTCTCTCTGCCTACCCCGTAAGGAACATAGCGTGAAGGTATGTATATAGGCAAGGTACCGTTGAAAATATCGATAGCGCGTTCTATTTCTATGGAAATACGGACTCGATGTATGCAGAAAAGCGAAATGAAGTTCAAGGGTTCCAGTGTATTTATTTCAATAACAATATAATACATATTGTGTTTGAAAGTACATTAATTATATAAATATAGAAGACCCCCACTACTGTAATACCAATAGTGATAGGAGCAACAGGAGTAGTAGCCAAAAGTATACACAGGTACTGTGACAAACTGGACGCGCACATAAATATACACATAGGACAGAAGCAGGCAGCTATCCACACGGCAACAATAGTCAGCAAAGTATTAGGAGACACAGTTTTTGTTAACAGGGACTCCGACCCTCCTCTTCCCTGAAGGTTTCGGGGCGGGAGGTCGGATAACCACCGATTACTTTTAATCGAGGCTCTTAGAGGAATAAATATAGACTATAAAAATGTAAGAACTAAAAAGAAACAAGCAAAACAACTTAAAAAATTAGAAAAAATAATAATCATGTGTGCAAAATAGATAAAATAATTTAAAAAATATATATTTAAATTCACTAAAAATAAACAAAATCACTAATCATTTCCTCTACCCGAAGATTGCATGGAAGAGATCGGTCTTAGCGTTAAGGCCGCCTAAATTGTACTACACTATTTCCTTTTTTATCTTTTTATGCAATAAAGTGTATTTTACTTACTTACTCATAATATTTATTTGATGTAACATGTGAATTTAACAAATAATAATAAGTTTGGGTTTTTATATTTTTTATTTTTTTCGGGCGGGTAGGCAAACAAGTGACACAGTAATTTCGGCAGATAGGTGTACACTTCGCCTGCCTTGATATAAATCAAATTGTCATTTTATGGGGTTTGCTGGAAGAGATCTCTCTTAGAGATAAGTCACGCCCTTTGTGTTTCACATATTTTTTGTATAAGTTTGTATTATAATGTTTGTGTACAATAAAGAGTTAATACAGTTTTTAATGTACACAAATAAATATTAAATATAACTTATAAAATGTCTTAGATTAGGCCCGTGTGGTAGGGTACCGAGGATGCTGGCGGCGTTGCCCCGCTGGATCGCTGTGCTGATCCTTCGGGCGAGATAGCCGCCAGCCCTTGGGTCCCTCGTCGCATCAAATAGACAGACTTACTTAAAAGTTAATGTTAATAAAAAATGACAAATATTAAGGAACAACCAAAATCAATATTGTCAAACTATGTTAATTTATTATTTAATTCTATTTACTCATACATAATTAGTAATTCCAATTCTTATCATTAATATACTCATAACATTTTTTCAGCAAAAAGTACCTTAAATATTTTTTTAAACACGTTACACCCGGTTTATGCTCATAGGGAACTGATTATATAATTTGACCGTTGCACTATATTCAAACGAGGAACTATGTTGTTACGCTTTTCCCTTTCTTCCTCTGTTTCCATGTCATACAAAAGTTTTTTCAGCTCACATAATAGTACCATAATGTATGTATGTAGAGGATTCGATCCCGGGATCCCGAAAATAGGAATCCCGGTATCCCGACCGTTTTTCAGTCCAGAAATTTTCGGGATTAAGTTTCCCTGATCCCGGGATTTATTTCGTTGTTATTTCTCAGATCATATTTTCGCAATTTAAATTAGAATATTTCTATTAGATTAGTTTTTTTTATTTAAAAAAAATGTGACAGATTAATATTACTTTTACATACTTTTTGCTAAGAAAATTACTACCTACTTACTAGCTTATTACATGAAAGTGGTCGATTTAGTCAATGTTAAGAGAGGTTTTTGTTAATTATCAAAGTTTATTCGCATAGTTTGTTACATAAAGGTTTTTTCAATTTATGTAAGTTTAAAGAGATCTCACTGATTCTAAAAAAAGAAAAACTTTAACATAGAGACTAAGTTATTTAGAGTCTGGTTAGTCTGACTCTAAATATGATTAGTGATTAGATTAGCTAGATGTATACCGTAAAATACGTTGACTTTTGTCTAAATTTTGATTTGTTGATTAATTTGTGAAAGATTTTCTTATTTTTTTATTTGTAACCCTCAATCCGGAAATAATCCCGGGATCCCGGGATTGACTAAGTATAATCCTGAAATCCCTTTTCATTCATGCTTGTAAATTCATACAACACTTATTTTGATAATGTTGATATCTTTGCACTGTCCGCAATTAGATTTCGTAAGTTTATTTAAGTCTCAACGTTGTTTCCGATATACCATAACTCTCTATTAGATTTATAAACGTAACTTAATCGAACTTACCTTATCACCGTCTGTTGGCAACACTTATAAATTGTTTTTTTTTTTGTAATCTGTGGATTATGTAGTTGGTTGTGCATTTACCTTATACTTGTACTAGTTACTATGCTTATATAAACTTTAATGTATAACTGTTTGTGATCCCTAATAAACTAAAATAAAAAATCCCGGGATTACAAATAAGGGCCGGGATCGAATTCCCTATATGTATGTACCATCTATCGGCAAGTTGTGTGAATTAATCGTAGTCGATGGCGCCACCACATGTATTTTGTCCAACCCTGAAGTACTTAAAGAACGTGTAGAAATAAAATTGATGCAAGAAAGTTGTTCGTTTTTTATGAACGCAAAAATTTATATTCGCAGCTTTTTTCGACGCCCCGTAAACTTGCGAATGTGAGCAGCTTTTAGGGTTCTAAGAATAATAAAACGGGATCCTTAAAGATCACTGTGTTGTACGAACTATCGTGTCAAAACAGTTTTTAGAACGGCTATAAGTATCATCATTATCACACAATGGCCCTGAAATGGTGGCCATCAGGTAAACGCAAGCCTGGTCGTCCGAAGTCCACATGGCGCCGGTCAATTGAAGACGAGGCAGCCACAATCCGAATGGCTGAACTCGAAGAGACCGCGCAAGATCGCAATAAGTGGACAGCAATTGTTCGTGCCCTATATATGCCAGGGGCTGACAGGAAGAAGACCAAGAAGTATCCTATCAAAAGTCGTGCTGCTGATAGTTTTTTACGCCGCTTTGACGAAGCGGGTTGTTTAAAACTACGCTGTAAAAATGAGTTTAGTACTTTCTCGTATCCGTATTCGTCTTTGATGAGGGTCGTGATTTCTATGGAAATTTAACCAGATAGAACGACGTTCTTAGCAGATTTAATGGGGTTTGCCATAGCCTTCCCCATTTCACACACCAGTCATCTCAGAGTGTAGGTTTCCTTACGATTTTCTTTCACCGTTTTCTTGATTATACTATTAGAGTGACACATGTATTTATTGTTATTCTGTTCTAGAATTTAATTATATACCAAATTTAAACTGTCTAGTACTGTCATTAGATTAGTCATTACATGTTGAAGTTATTATTGCCTACTGAGATTGAGAAGGGTGTTTCCTGAGAAATTTCCCAAGGGTAAAATTGAAGGGTAAGAGAGCCAGCGTAATTACCGGCACACGAGGCACTCCAGGTTATCAGCGCTTCAAAAACCCTCTAATAATAATACAGTGAGGTGAGATGTCTATATTGGAGCGTCGGCGTCGTGGCTACGACGTCGGACTCCCATGCGGGAGGTCCGGGTTCGAAACCATGCAATGTCATGTACCAATGAGATTTCGGTTTTTTTGAAAGACTTACGTACATTCACCGACTTCTCTGACGGTGAAGGAAAACATCGTGAGGAAACCTGTACACTGAGATGACCAGTGTGTAAAATGGGGTACGCACAATCTCAGTGGATAACCAGTGTGTGATAAAAAAGCAATAGCAAACCACCCCATTAATTATACTAAGAGAGTCGTTCTATGTGATTAATTTCTTAGAATGATCACGACCCTCAGCAATGAGGAATACGACTTAGAAGAAGAAGAAATGTCTATGGGCGACGGTGAACACGTACAATCAGACCTTAGTCAATATAAAAAATCCCGTTATACGCTCTTTTTCTGTTCCTCACCAAAAAAGTAAATGGTATTTGCACAGATTCTTGATCTATTTCCTACCCTTGATCTTATTATCTGTAAAATAATTTACTTACTTTATTCATAAGGAACAGAAAAGGACCGTAACGGGATTGGAAGTTTCTCAGGAAAAATCCATGAAGTTATACAATAAAATAATACATGAGTTTTTCGCCTGCCTGGCGGGTAATCTTGCTGTTTCCCCGTAAGTTTGTAAAACTAAGCTTTATGGTTAATAATATAACATTATACGGATACGAAGATGAAATGAATTTTTATCTGCAAGAATATACGTTATGAAGGATCTTAAAATTACATAGGTAGTTCCAGTATATCCTACCACATTGTGGTGTGCAAATTTATATAATAGATAACAAAATATTAGAAAAAAATAATTGATACGAAGCTAACTAATACGCTTTAGATTACAAGAACTCAAATCACCAATTCATAATAATATTAATATAGTGATTACATGTCAATTTAATTTAAATGTCAAATTATTTACATCAAATATTATTAAGTACTAACTTTGTGTTAGTACTTAATAGCTTTGTTAGCCCTTTACGGATGCGAAACTTGGACCATGACTCAGAGAGATAGACAATATTTAGAGGCGTTTGAGATGTGGTGTTGGAGGAGGATGGAAAGGATAAGCTGTACAGAGAGAGTGACAAATGAAGAGGTACTGAAGAGAGTAAAAGAAAAGAGAAACATCTTAAAGGCTATTGAAAATAGAAGGGGAAATATGGTGGGCCACCTTATACGACACGACGAATACATAAGAAACCTTATAGAAGGAAAAGTTGAAGGCAAGCGGGGAAGAGGAAGACCGAGGATAAGCTACTTCGATCGAATCAAAGAGAAGGCTGGCGTTGCGTCGTATAAGGAGGTCAAGGAAAAGGCCCTAGACAGGACACAGTGGCGTTTGCTACACCGACAAGAGCATAGCTCTTCAATTGAAGAAGAAGAACTTTGTGTTCAAGAAATTCCTTAACACTGTAGAAGCAATTATTCATCAACCAAATATACATTTTCCTCTTAAATTCATTTAACGGCATGGCTTTCAATTCAGATGGTAACTTATTATAAATGTATATTGCCATACAACATACATTTTTCTTATATATGTCCAAGGTACATTTCGGAAGGTATAGCCTGTCTTTGTGTCTGGTTTGTCTTTCATGAACATCTGAATGTTTTTTTAAAGTACATTGGATGCTGTTTAACAAACACGCAGATATCTCTTATGTACATGCATGGGAGTGGCAATATATTTAGTTTCTTAAAAAGAGGTTTACAACTATCTAAGAACCATGCATCACATACTCGTATACTCTTTTTTTGTATGAGGAACACTCTGTCTACGTTTACTGAGTTAAACGTACGTAAAGTACGTTTACGGAATAACGGAACCCTCAGTACGAGAGTCCTACTCGCACTTGTCCTTCTTTTTATTTTATTACTCAGCTGAATTTTACCGCAGGACATGATTCTGTAAGGTTGTGTCGACACTAAAAGTGTCGAAAAATTGAATCAAGTTTAGATTACGTTTTATTACAACTTTTTTTAACCCCTGACGGTGTTATAACTTTGACGGGTATGTCTGTTTGTATGTCTGTTTGTCTGTGGCATCATAACTCAACACAAGCGACACCTAAATGCCTGCGACATACCAACTGAGCGGTGGGAAGAGCTCGCGTCACGGAGCCCAGTTTGAAGAGGCACGTCTAGCTGATCTTGATACCAAACGTCATATAAGGAAAACCTGCCCAAAGCCTTCCTACCACTACACATACAACAGTGCCGGACACTCTACTGCGATCGCTGTGACCGGGTCTTCAGGAGCAAGTCTTCAGGATTCGCCAGCCACATCCGAGCGCATGCTAGGAACTGAAGGGGTCGCCGTCATCGGTTTCGACGAGGAGGACTATATAACTCAACAACCGATGGATATTTGGACCCTGTTTTTTTATTTAACAGAGAATTTCGACCAGTTCTGAGCCTATCTGCTAAAAATCGGACCCGGGGTTTCCAAGATATTGAATTACCTTTGATGTCAGATGAGATCTTTAGGACCATGGTGCCATTCTCACATCCAGAACCTTGAAAACCTGATGATGACCAGGAAAAGTAAGGGAAACTCCACATAGGGGATTTCTTTAATTTTTATTATACGATGTTGAATACCTATCTAGATTATCTATTTAAACATTTGAGTTTAAACTCGATCCTCCTGACTGTTATCGTCCTAGAGACCCCAACTGCCATCAAAGATACTCCAAGATCTTGGAAACCACAAAAAATATATCAGACATGGCTAAAACAATATTAAAACTCTCGTCAAAATTCTTTGTTTAAAAACTACAATGCGTCCAAACAGAACCTACATCGGTTGTTAAGATATGATTGATGTCATAGACAAGCAGTCATGGGCGTCAAACTTATAACACCACTTCGTTTTAGTTGGAGATTAAAAAATCACGTAAAATGCAGAAGATAACAAAATAAGAAGCCTTAACCTTAGGGGCCAGCTGAAAATCAGCGCTGTGGCTTGCCTCAGCATTATGCTGAGCTGGTGTACCCTTTTTAGCACTGCACCGCACTGGATGTTTTGTGCTGCATGTATTAATCTTTGTATACTTTTGTATTGTGTTCTATATTCTGGTGTTTACAGTGATAAATAAACGTTTTCAATATCAATAAAAAATACATTTTTCCACTCCAGATTTCCAAATGTTGATCATTTGATAAGTCATTAGGTAAAAGGTTTTACGCAATTTCCACAAGATTCGCTGAATTTTTATTGCGAAGGTTCTTTGATTCCTACAATATCACCTTACGAAGCGGTGGTATTTTAAAATCTGACTTGAAAATTGGGACTTACGAGTATTTCTAGCGATTCTTCTCATCGCACATTCTTACGTAATTTCCATGGCATTTTTTTGTTCAAAATGAAATAAACGCTACAATTTTAAGTAACCTTTTTCTGAAAATTGTTAAGATTATTTCAATTGCAACAACAACAAAAAATCACTCTTTTAGAAGCTTTGTACACGACAAGGCGACCTCGTCAGCACCGTTGTTTATACGCTGCATAACTTAATTTTAAGGACGTTTCAAATTATAGGTAAGTACTTTGTAAATTGAGTAATTTTTGTAATGTTTAATTTTAATGTTTTATAAAATTTAAAATTAATTTCTCTGGTTGTAATCTGTTGTAAACACAACAGATTACAACCAGAGAAATTAATTTTAAGAAATTACAGAAAAATCAATATAAAGTTATGAGCTAGGTCGTGACCCTTAAAGCAAGCAAATGTGTAAACACACACACCACACATCACACATACGCGATCTCACGCTCACCCCTCTATACACACACCCTCTCACGCACACACTCACCACATACACGCATACTTAACTGTTTAATTTAGCATTGCCTTATGTTTTTCATAATTTATTTATCGGAAGAGATGGCCCCCACAACACAGAGTATCCTAGTGTTGGGAGCCAGGGAAATCTGAGAAAATTTAAAAGATACTGTCTGCATTAATTATTATTATTCTTTTTTTTTATTAACACAGCAAGGTTAGGAAGTAGAAAATTGGTTGTACAAAATTGAGTTGGGAAGCAAAAAATACTAGTGAATGTAGTGAAAATTAAAAGTAATAACGTAAAAATTATAAAGTAGGTGCGTGGATAGCTTACTTGAGGACATCCTTAGCCCGTCTTTTAAAAACTAATGGCCTAGGATCAAATAATTCTAACGATGGCTTATTGTTGCTGTTCGAAGAGACTTCGTTAAACAATCTACACATTCCCACAGTAGGGTTATAGAACGATGTGTTGTTCTTAAAAACATTTAATACAAATGTTTTAGGATTGCGAAGTTTAAAGTTTGTGTTCAAGTTTAGACAGGATAGCAAGGAAGGTGAATCTATGGTGGAATGAAGAACTTTATGTAGGATTATTGGGTCTTGGTGTTTGCGCCTAAGTTGACTTTAAATTTTGTTTTAAATGTACGAGTTGTATCACGATTTACTTATTTTCTTGGCAAATAACATACATACAAAATTATTATCGTGGGGGCCTGGAGCCCACTGTCTCTACGGGGAAATAGCCAAGCGCCTCGTAGAGACATCCCGGGACCAGAAGGCTGGCCTCTACTTTGCTCAGCGTATAAGCCTCGCTATACAGCGGGGCAACGCCGCAAGCCTCCTCGGGACACTCCCTGCCGGGAGCGACCTGGGACAGGTCTTTTACTTGTACAATAGTTAGGTATTTTGTAATTTTAGCTTAAGCATTTATTTTAGTGTTATTTTAGTATTATTTTATTTTGAATAAACACCAATAATTATTATCTTTACGCTATATCCCTTGCGGGGTAGGCAGATAGAATGGAGCGCCTAGAATATCTTTTTTTGACGTTTCTTTTGCTTTCTCTATGTCGTTTCATATAAAGGGAAGATCTTGAATGGATTCCTGTAGGGTTTGGAAATCACTTATCGCCTAAAAGGGTTGACTGACACTCGTTCGTAACCTTAGACTGGCTAACGATTTTACCCTTTGAGGTGCCGATTCTTTGAAATTGATTTTTTCTTAGATAACAAGTAGATTTAAGTAAAATTTTCTTGAAGTGCTATGTAATTTCAGTTATAAATCACTTAAGGCTACGTACTAGTTAACAGGAACCAAGAAGCGCCTGATAAAAAAATCATTTCTCATAAATACAGATAAAAAGAGATTTTTCAGTACCACAGGATATATCTAGTAGCTTTATTCCATGTCGTTTTTCGTTTTTTTTTGTCTTTATTTGTCTAGACGGTGCGGAAAGTGCCCGCTTTATGTACTCTAGATAAGTATACGAAAACGACTTGGAATAAAGCTGTAGCAATATGTTTAAGAAAGCACTTATCATCAAAAGAACAACGTACTCGTAAATTCGTGATTTTTTTCAGAATACCCTTGTTTTTGTAAGAAATAGATTTCTTATTAAAATGGCGCTAATTGTTTCTTGTTAAAATTCCCACCGATCCATAATTAATCATATTATACTGCTAACTTTCTTACAAGTTACGAATCAGTCGTGAGAAAAAGGTTTTTACAAAAATTAAAAGTATAATATTTTTAGTTATTTTTAGATTTTTATAATTTTAATTCAAGAACGAGTAAGTACATATACTTACCTACATTTTTTGTTGAAATCCCTGGTTAGATCTATATAGAAATTACATAGCAAATTAATATTCACATTACGTATATATAATTACCAACAATACGTTTCCCTAAGCTCCATATAAATACCGAAATTCGCTTTGAATTTTAAATCTTTTTCCACACATGTTTACACATAACATAACCGCATAAATTAATACTAATACAAAAATTATCATACAACTCACCCTATTCTCTCCAAAAACACATCCCACACACAAATAAACACTTCAGAAAAATCCGAAAATTTTCCAAATTTCACTTCACTTGTTCCAAAAAAATCACTTCATAATTTCGTACAGAAATTCACTTCACTGTAATTTTACGCGGCGAGATTTTCGTGGGGCGAGCGACCACCCTCCTTAAGCCCAATACGCTATCTGACCCCCACCCTTAAGGCTCTCTCTGTGTGGGTTCTGCGCATGCGTACTTAATGCGAATATAAATTTGCGATTTGCTTCTGTATAAGTGGAGGTTTGCTAATATGTGATTAAAGGATTGCGTCGGAAGTGATTTGTACTTTTCTGGAATCTGATATTTGATTGTTGTGATTCTAAGGTAAGAGTATCAGTGGGGTAGTGGCTAGGACGCCGGGCTCCCACGCTGCAGGTCCGTGTTTCAAACCATGCAATGCTTTGTACCAATGATACTTTTTATTTAATTCAGTGAGGACCATGGGAGCGGTGATTTCTTAATTTTTTTATACCTTTCACAGTTAGTATAAACTGTGTGGCGCTCGACTTCTTGTTTAAACCAATTCCATTGGTGTATTTTCTAAAAACATAACAGGAGATCACCGTGCCTACTCAACACCAGATATGTAACCTTCGAGCTCACCCACATACCGAGCAGCCGAGGGCATATTGAGCATGACACTTCTCATACTTTAAAACCAAGGCTATAAAGATTAACAGTGCATTGGAAATCCTCTAATAACTTCATAGTGAGGTGAGATGTCAATGGTGTGAAAATTGGTGACGCTTGCCTTATACCATTAGATGGCCCGTTTGCTCGTCTGCTCTCTGAAATTTAAGCATTTAAGTGTATGTTTGTAACGATGTCGACTTCATCGTCCATATCAACCTCCTTGCCATCAATTTCAACCTCATTGTTAGCGTTTATCTCACCTCATTTCGTATTGGCATCTTCATTTCTTCATCTATATTTTCAAAATTCAAATCATATTCACATTAATTTCATTATTTTCTTTGTATTTTGTACTTTCTGTCTGTATTTTGTCCTGAACGGACGTTTCTCCGTTTTATTTTTGTCTCCTACTACTACCTATTTTCTACATTTACTATTTTCTGTGTTGTTCTGTTCCTTAAAAATATAATATCTATTACCAATTTTTTCTATTACTTTATCTGCACACGGTCCTAGAACCCTGCTAGCCGGCACCAAGAGGACAGACTGTAGCATGTTTAGCATTGAAGGGTTACACTCTGTCAAAGTAAGTCATAATATTATTAAATCTGTGTTTAATTCGTTCACTAAATGGTCGTGACGGACGGTTGAGCGACAGCAATATTGCTCCGTTCTTCTTTCATTCCTACGCTTTCCTTTGATGCTTGGCAAATAACAGGGAAGGAGTACGTAGTCGACTTCAGAAAGGTCGTAAACCTCCTGCGACTAACTTTATTGTGGACTCAATTAACTGACTCAGTTATACTTGACACAGTTTGGTCCAATTTGGTTCTTCAAGTTTGTTCAACAAGTTGATAGAATTATATTGATTTTTATCATATCTTTACTATTGAATATGAAGGTGCGCTAGAAACCGCGCGTTAGGAAATTAGAATATTAGAAAATTTGATAAGGTGAGAATCGAAGATATTAGAAATAAAACAAAAATTACCAGCATAATTAAAAGAGTTAGAAACCTAAAATGGAAATGGGCGGGTCACATAGTAAGACTAGAGGATAACTGGTGAACGAAAAAAGTCAAGGAGTGGTACCCAAAAGAAGGGAAAAGGAAAAGAGGAGGACCCTACAAACGATACCTTTACAAAGCAAATGGGAGCACACTGGACGAGAATGGTGAGGGACAGGGAACACGGGAGGAAATTGGGGGAGGCCTTTGCCAGAGATCGCAAATACTTAATATATATATATATATATATATATATATATATATATATATATATATATATATATATTGACATACCTATAATAATTTCGTGAAATAATAAAAAAATGACATGTTAATTTTATTTTAATTTATGAATGATTGTGTATTAGTGGTAGAATTAAAGGCTGTTTTTATTTTATTTATGAAGGTGCGAGCATGTTTATAAAATAAACGTCTAAGTTAAGCCATGTTCGGCCAGGTCAGAACCAGGATCAATTATTGAGGAAGAAAACCTCAAGGAAAAAATTATGAGGATCTGAGTGACGTACTCGTGACGGGGGATACACACCTCCAACCGGCGGATGGGGACCATAGTCCCCCGCGAAGGGTCTGCTTCGGCGGACACCCGCAGGTGGGGTTCGCGGTTGTGTCTCGCGTCCCCCATTAATGGGGCGAGAAGGGGTTTTAGTCGGTAAGAGTCCGACATACCCTCGTCGCCTCCCCGTGGTGAAGAGAAGCTCATGCGAGTTTCCCCTTGTAAAAAAAGGTCAGAACCAGGATGGGTGATCGCTTATAGCGCATATCGTTTGAGCCCCTCCGTGCCTTGGAGAGCACGTTAAACAGTCGATCCCGAATGTTGTATTTCGACAGCAGTCGGTAAGTTATGGCAGTGCCCTACGGGCGGCCTGAGCAACTCTGATAATACATTGGCCACTAGCGATGAACAAACAAAAATACATAGAACCAAATATGTGGTTGAATTATTAAAACATAACATCAATATAGTCAAGCTGGTACTGGTAAACTCCGAGATAGATAAAGGATAGTGTTTGATATCTCCCCTACTCTCGGTTAAATTTTATGTTTGTGGCAACCCCGCTACTTAACTAAGGTTTAAAAATACAACTGTCATTCGATCACTTTCGCTTCCCTCTCGCCTCAGCGACACAGCACGAGCTCACATTTTGAATTTCTATATAACTTCACCCAAAAATGCACACCCCTTGGTCCCTATTTTCACCCCTAACCAGTCCTACCCCTGAATCGATTCGTTTCCCTCCCAAATTCCACGAACAGTTATATTTTTGATGTGTCAGTGGTTCCAGTCTAGCATTCCTAAGTTATTACAACCCCCTGCAAATAGACGGAAAAACTGTCGCCTGACAACATCGAAAAGGGAATAACCAAAATTCGCAGGGTTTGCTCTGAACCCACCCCCCAATCACGGCCGATCCCAGGCTGTGCACCCTCTATGCTCCAGGGTGGACACAATTCCGGAACCGATACAGATATGAAAAAATTAGTTCCCCATAAAATGGCGTACGCTTTTGAAAGTCTATTGTTGGCCGCGCCGCTTGTCTACATTTGTTATACGTAGATATGATCGTATGCATAGGGAATAACATAATTTGTTAGGAAACACAGTACGCCATTTAACACTCGCTACCAGAAAAGACTTGCTCTGCCAAAATCAAAATTAAGTCTACACAATTCTGGACCGTTCGTTATGTTTATAAAAATATATAACAAAATTTCACAAATCATCGACATTGAATTAAAAGACTCGATATTCAATATAAGATTAAAGTTATATCTTAACAAATGTTTCTATTCACTGCAGGAGTTTTTTGATGGTAAAAACAATACCTAACTATAAAATCAATTATAACTTATATGACATTTAATTTAATTTATCCCGTTAGCATTTATTACTATTATAATTTCTTATTTTATATTGCCCTACTCAGAGTTTCATGTATAAACATATAATACATTTTTAAGACCAATTGTTACACATGAAAGGCAATAAATGGTTTGAGTATGAGTATAATTTCATTGCAGAGCGATTTCCTCTCTCCCTCATTCCTACCTAATCTCCTTCTCCTCTTATACTCACCTCGTGATGGAAGCATTGTCCGGCCGAGCGTCTCACGCGTCGCATGCAATTTGACTGCAATAAATCGATATTTCCGGAAAACGCTAATAGACCTTTGTGTGCTCTTGTGTGTCTATCCTGAAGACTTCAGCAGCAGAGATAAGAAGAGGGTGGCCACCCAGCCGGAGCAGCCTGAAAACCCAGTTAACTTGTCGAAAGCCGGTGAGTCCCTTTGTTCCTCTCCTTTTGTATCGCTGTGCAATCTAGTTTGGGGATTAATTATTTTTGCTTTAAATACCGTTAGACACAGATAGTCGAACCCGAACCAGCGCAATCACTACGGGCGGCCTGAACAACTCTGATACTTTGGCCACTAGCGAAAAACAAACTAACCTACATTGGACCTAGAACCAAATATACGAGTATGGTTGAATTATTAAAACACATCAATATAGATAAAGGAAAAATAAGTTCCCCATAAAATTGCGCAAGTTTCTCAAAGTCTATTGTTCCTGGTCGGACTTTATTGTCTGTTTTAATACTACTTCGTTATAAATATATTCATTGTGATAATAATGTATGATTTAATAATAAATAATAATAATAAATAACTCTGTAATTGGGAAAACAAAGGAAATTAATATTGGTTTTGATTAATGGGCCAGTGCGTCTTAATTGTATCGGGGAAGTTCTTAATTATAAGGTCCTCTTTATAAATTGTACCTATTATATTATACCAATTATATTATTTATATTGTACCTATATTGCCATGTATCAGAAATAATTGGTTGTTTTGGGCCAGCAGCGAAGATACATCTGATTATAATAATACCTACATTCTCATAAGTAAGTACAGTGCGTGAGCGTGAGCTTTTATTTATAATTTTATTAATTTCAAAAACTAACATTGTTTGGTATCTCCCCTACTTTCGGTTAAATTTTATGTTTGTGGCAACCCCGCTACTTAACTTAGGTTTAAAAAAATACAACTGTCACTTTCACTTTTCGCCTCCCTCTCGTATCAGCGACACACCACGAGCTCGAATTATAATTTTCGTTTTTCTATTGACTTAACCCAAAAATCCACACCCCTTGATCCATATTTTCATCCCTAAACGGTCCTACCCCTGAATCGATTCGTTTCCCTCCCAAATTCCACGAAAAGTTGTATTTTTATGTATCAGTGGTTCCAGCCTGCTCCTCGTCAGGTGAGTACCTAGCATACCCCTAAGTTATTACAACCCCCTGCAAATTGAAGGGAAAACTGTCGCCTAACAACATCAAAAAGGGAAAAACCAAAATTCGCAGGGTTTGCTCGAACCCACCCCCCAATCGCGGCCTATCCCAGGCGGTGCACCCTCTATGCTCCAGGGTGGACACAATTACGGAACACACATAATTACAGTTTCATTTCACTAAAGCATCATCATTATCATCATAATCAGCAGCCTACTCTAGTCCACTGCTGGACATAGGCCACTCCCAAGACAAAGGCGCACCATTGAGTCCGATTTTGGGCTCTTCTCATCCAGTCGCTGCCAGCCACCTTGCGCAGATCGTCGCACCATCGCTCCACTAAAGCATATGTCGACGCCCCCTAAGTTAAACCTCGTAACTGCCTGATACGACCTTATACATCTTTGTGATTTTCGTGTTCATGGTACCCGAATCTATATAATAGTTTACTAAAAAACTGAAAAAAGTATGTATTGAAGATTTTATGCAGACGTATTATATCGTAACTATATTTACTTCCGAAGTATATACTCGCATCCACCAGTTCCGTGATTACGCGCCGCCTGCGGTTAGTGGGGCGAGAGGGTAAGTGACTTATACCCAGTTCTACGCGGGACGGTGCTGTGTTAGCAACGTGTATGTGCTATGCTCTGTGTTGAAATTAACTAAAATTATGTCGTATAAACGTAGGAAGTTTCTATCAGAGTTAAAACTCAATGCCAAAGGTAATAAAAAAGAAGATAAATCGTTCGACGATAGAGGTAAGTAACAGAATTCAGTTGTTTTTATGTTATAATGTGGGTAGGTAATTCCTATCTATAAATAATTAATAGCTTCCGAGACAATATGTGTTAGGGATTGCAATGCTTGTTAATAATCGGTTTTTTTAATGCATTTTTATTTTATTTACAAATAGGCATCTATTTCTTAATTTTAATAAAAATAAATTGTAGTTACGAGCTAATGCATCGGAAATTTGTTTCCTTCAAACACGTAACTGTTGATTTACAATGTTACACATTCGAAAATCTTCAATTTAATTAACTTGTATCTTAAAATTTACAGTGGACTTGGCGCTACCCCATAGTAGTTTTCGTCGCGCACGGAATAAGTGCGACCAAGGCGAACCCAAGAAGTCACACGATGATACCCTCATGTTGGACAGTGCTGACTTCGCCGATAATATAATGAAACCGATGAAGATATCAGCAAAATCTTACACAATGTTCTTAAACTCGGCACACTCGGCATTAGTGAAAGCTTGGTATATTCTGCTTTAAACAAGCTTTCATCGAAACTTGGAGTGGTTGAACAAGATAAGCGTGGAACACACAAAAACGTCAAAAAAAAACAGACGAAATGATTTCCAGTGTCTGTGATCATCCAAAGAGCTTTGCCCCTGTACAAGCGCACTACGTACGTACTAATTCCTCAAAATTATATCTAGATGGAACACTAACATACGCTCGGACGTACCTATTGTACAAGGAATGGGATGATCCTGAAAATCGTAATAAGGTAACGACTATACGACAATATAGAGATATAATTAACCAAAATTTCAACCTTGGCTTCCACACACCAAAAATATCAGTGTGTCGTATGCATGCCTACAAAAATTTAATAAACCTGTAACAGAACAGGAACATAAGACATATACTAGACTCGTTATGAACAAAACAATTGCTCGCGATCTCAAAAACAAGGATAAAGAAATTGCAGTCACGGATGCCGAAGATACTATAACAGCTTTTTACGTTTTCAAAAAGTACATGGACTACAACTTGGAGAAACAAGTATATTGTACTATAAAAGAAAGTAATCTGTGTTTAATTTCACTATATTTGATATGGGTAATAAAAAAGGCTTTTGCTATGTGTGGGACGAAAGTACAGCTAGAGGGTCTATCAAAGTATCCAGCTGCCTCTACGATTTTATCAAACAACACAGTAAAAAGGAATTAAGAAATTCAATTTTTGGTCTGATAATTGTAGTGGACAATATTTTGTTCATAGCCGCATTCCTATTGGAATAGAATTGTTTTTGCGCCTTATATGTGGCTAGCCAAAGACTTCCAACGGTTCATAACACACAAGTATTTAGAAAACGGGCATACTCAAAACGAAGGCGACAGTGTTCATGCACTTTAGGTCCGCCAAGAATAGAATGATTTTCAATCCAGACCACTGGTATGCCCTGATCAGATGGGCCAAACAAGACTCAAATCTTTATATTGTCAAGGAAATGACAACGTCCGATTTCCTGGATTTCAAAATTCTTCTAGTTAACTGTAATTGGGCACATGATGGAAAAGAATATAGATTATTGGTCTCACATAAAACAGTTACAGATTTTGGCAGAAGAATGGAATAAAATACATTTTAAGACTGACTTTTGTGATCACGAATTTAAATGTATTTGTGTGGACGAGAACCGAAGAGTGCAAACCAAGAAAAAAAGGCAATAAGAAAACCGTTTAACCGTAAAAAGAAAGGCACTGCTGTATCAAATGAGTCTGTTATCCCATTAAATTCTCAAAGACTGCAGCAAACCTATAATGGTAAGCTGTCACTGCCTAAAGCCAACATTTCTGATCTCATGTACTTGTGTAAAAATAATAATATACCTTCAAATTATCACTTCTTTTATGAAAATTTAGTAGGAGGCGAAGAGGGATATTTGAATGAAGATGAATAAGAAGAGGTATTCGGGGGTTTGTTAAATTTTTAATATAGAGTTATTGTGTCCATTAGTTTAATATGGCTCTTATTACAATATTTTTTATCATAAAATCAGAAGGACTGTATTGAGTTTTAGGATTGATTTCGAATGAATATTGTTATGATTACGATGATTGACTGAAATAAAAATGATTACCAAATGCAAAATAAATTTTATTTCTTAACCTAATCCCATAACAAAGATCCAAAAATAATTTCGATAGGTACTTAGTTAGTTACTTAGATACATATTTTCCATGTATTACGTGTCTATACATGGAAATCAATTAAAATGTACTGTTGTAATTGGTACTTACGTTAAACCTTTATTACCAGTCACAATGTTAAATAGCGTAAGTGGTTAGTTACTGTATTTGATATCTTCAAAATCCCAAGTAAGACCTTGTATCTGTCCACATACGTGTAAATGCATTCAAAGACTTCCAATGTGAAACAACGTAAGTGAAATAATTCCGAAACGAGGGTATATTTACAACCTTTATTAAAAACATCTAAAAGTACGCAAAATTATGTAATACCACAGAAAATTTCACAATCGTAGAGCAAACAGTAACAGAATTATCACGTTTTAAAATATTTTTGAACTTAAAAACGCTCTCCTGTAAAATTAGGGTTTTGTAGATACGTGGTTTAACTTAGGGTGCGTCGATGTGAGCTCAATTATTTATATAACACCACCACCATAATTCGTTTGATAGACTAGTCTGATTATATAGGGTCCTATTTTATTAGCGGCAAATATTTCTAGGGTGTCATCTACAGGTTATAACACTAAAGATTGGACAAAAAAAATTTGTTTGTTTGAAAATTCTAGAAATGAATTAATTATTGCAATTCTAATACTGAAATTAGAAGTATGAATGAAACCCGTTTCATTCATAACGACATGGATGAGTGTATGCCTCCATGGGGTTTATTTTTCTTTACTATGGAATTTTTATATACAGGTAACAGGGTTATGTTTCGTGTAAAGTGGTACAAATGACCGGCACATATGACCTCCAAATATAATACATAAGTATATAATTAATTACATTATATGTATAATCCCTTAGTGTATTTTGACGTGTAATGAACATTATCAATAAAAAATATGTCTATGTCGATTTTAACATGAATGTAGTAGGTACTGGTCAGATAAATCGCACTAGTAGCGCCCTCTCCTCTAGAATGACGATGTGAGCACTGACAGCGAGCCAAAGGGATTGTGCAAATGCACGTATAGTTACTACACATTTGACATTTCGACGCCCAGCTAATGTATAGGAAAATGCTCACATCGCATGCGCCAACTGGCAGACGCGGTTTCTATGTAAAATTTCTCTAGCGTGCAATGCACATAGGGTGAATTTCAAAATATTTAATTATATTAAATATTTTGAAATTCACCCTATGTAGATTGTTCGATAGAGAAATTTTACATAGAAACCGCGTCTGCCAGTTGGCGCATGCGATGTGAGCATTTTCCCATACATTAGCTGGGCGTCGAAATGTCAAATTTAATGTTAAGAAGAATTAAAATACATCGATTAAACATTATTATGTAATTTATTTATCAACAAAGCTATTATTAAAATATTATTGTACAGTGGCTAACACATCAAGGTATTATAACCCTTTGGCACATTGTCGCTTTAATGTATTTGACACATTCAAACGAATGTCAAGAAATCATAACACAAATTTATTACGACAGGGTTCAACAGAGCTCGATGTGTCCACTCGTACACAATTTTTTTTTCGATATTCACTTTTTTACATCACTTTTTGTATATTTATCAATTGTATTCAAGACTCTATCATACACCACAGTATCAACATTCTTAGCCCACAGATAATCAGCATGATTATAATTTTCAACAAAATAAAAATCAACTACATTTGGTAGTTTATTGCGAAGAATCAGGACGTCTGTTATATTTGATAACCAATCAGCATCGCTATAATAAATAGCTACAGGTGCAATAATATTTTCTACAGGATAGTCAGGAGGGGTTTCAACGCCATATATTTCTTTATTTTTTCTCTCACCATAATCGAATTTTCGGAATTTCCCCGATTCAATTTCTTGCCCATAATGCACCAGTTGCTTCGTGGATGTACCACCAGGAGGATGACCAATAATCACAGGTAATCTTTTAACGTTCAATTGACCATCGTCAAATCCAAAAATTAAGTTCAAAAGATTACTGCAGATAAACTTAGCTAGGGGATTGTTGGCGCATGTAATTTCATTAATGGGCATATTAGTCTGTAAATTATAAACTCCATTTGCAGCAAGAAAAGTGTATATCAAACCAGATTTTGGAGCCAACAGTCTAGCGATAGGACTTTTCAAATGAGACATCCAAGCAACAGCAGAAAAGGCTATCATCAATGAAATTTTCTTATTATATTCAGGTCTTTCCGAAGCCATCACGAAAAATGATGTAGTGCCTTGAGAATGTCCTATATAAATCAGGGTAGACTGACCAGTCGTACTCAACATGTGATCGATCATAGCTGGTAAATCATATTGTCCGATCTCATTCCAGCTAAAATCCCAAAACTCAGCACATTCAGTAGACAAATTAACGTGTTTCTGTGAATACTTCGTACCCCGAGCATTGCCGAGCCAAACGTCGTAACCTTCAGATGCGAGGATATATGGTAGAGCTTTATCAGCTCCAATCGTCACCCAATCGTCAGCACTGCTATGAAGACCGTGCATTAGAAATACCACGGGACCATCTCTCTTAATCCTTTGAAGGGCTAAAATATATCCATCTTCAGTTTGCACTTTATGTTCCTCCATTACGTATCCATACTTTACTCCTAATTCTGTGATATTTAAATGTATATCTTCATTGTCAACTCCGTTATTAAAAGCTTCTTGAAAATCCTTTAACTCTGTAGTCATAACATCTTTAACCAAATTAGTTGTAATTTTTTGAGACTGAATAACACTTACAATTTGGTTTAAGCCAGGCGGTGAAAGGTTCACAGAGGGGATTTTTATTCGTGTACAAGCACTACAGTAGTTGATAAAGACAATTTTTAAAATTGTAAAAACATATTTTTTGCTGAAACCGTTCATTGCAGAAAATCAACCAACAATGCGAATTCAATTGTGAACAGAAGGTAGAAACCACACGACAAACTTACGTTCAAATAAAAGAACCGTTCACATTAATTCTACAAAGACACCTTATTTAGAATTAGAATATAAAAACCATTTGTTACGCTTCCTAATTTCAATACTTGCATATAATGTATGTACGTTCACGGAGACTCTACTATCATTATCGACGTATACAAATACCACGATAAGGTTTCCCTTGTTAAAATGCAAATTGAATTGATAATAAAGTTGCTAGACACAATACTCATTACCCAAATCCCTAACTTATTTATTCTCCATGATCGGCGGCTGTCTTTTTGTATGGAATAGGTACTTATTTTTTTGTGAATTTTTAAACAGAACAAATGTTGTTTATTTAATCTATCTTGATCTCGTAATTACCTCTTTGTATCAGAAGCGATTGAATACATACCACAACGTAATTAAATGGCTGGATCTTGCTCGACATGGATGGCAAGCGTGGAATTATTCTATCTAAATTTCGTAGTTAAGTATAATATGTTGTCAGTTAATTATTTGCTGAACTTGAAGTATCCAGTGTTTCAGTTTCAAATTTGAGATTTAATATTATCCAAAATGTTTTACAATCTTCACCACAGTTAATTTGCTACTTGAATCCAAGAACTGTAGCTTAATCAGTCAGACTATTTGTCTGACTGATTAAGCTACAGTTCTTGGATTAACAAATAATTGTAGACAAATCTTTGGAATCTCAGTTTAAGGTAGGAGCTCCATAGGGCTGTATCCTAGGTTCATTTCTCTATATTGGTTATAAAATTAATATTGTTCAGTTACTATTCTTAGTTTTATTTTATCACCTCTCTTCTGTCTTCTTTTTAATTTAGAATATCGATAAATTTATTTGGTGTCGGGAGTTACTCCTGCATTAAACGTAGCGCTGTCTACGTAACATCTTGGGAATTTCCTGGGAGGACAGAGTAACCAACGAGAGGGTTTTTGAGAATGCACAGCTGCCCAGTTTTACTGCTTTGTTAAAACAGAGACGCTTGCGGTGGCTGGGGTATGTGCATCGCATGGACCACTCTCGTTTGCCGCGCGGCGTCTTGCTCGGTGCAGTGGCGCGCGCAAAGCGTAATGTCGGTAGACCCCTGCTGCGTTTCAAAGACTGCGCTAAGCATGACATGACTGAATTCAGATGCATGGAGGAAACGTATTCGAGAGGGATGTCAGGAACACGATGGAAAGTGGTTCGAAATACTGGCGACCAGGAGAGCAAATAAACACCGAGAGATCACTCATCTACCCGGCGTACGCTTACCGCGTGTGCGGGCGTGTGTGCCGCTCCCGAATAGGATTATTTAGCCACGAAAAGCGATGCCTTCGTGACGCTGCTTAAATCGTCTGCAATCGACGTAACAGGCCTATGATGATGAAACGTAACTCATATACTTACATAGCATAGATATTAATTTGTATATTGTAAGATGCCTTACAGACAATTGCTAACGAATACATGAAAAGCGAACTTTCCAATACACGAACGGCATATGAAATATAGTAAAGCC
The DNA here is from genome assembly GCA_947369225.1 of Hofmannophila pseudospretella. Taxonomy (NCBI): domain Eukaryota; kingdom Metazoa; phylum Arthropoda; class Insecta; order Lepidoptera; family Oecophoridae; genus Hofmannophila; species Hofmannophila pseudospretella. Next base: position 1,627,258 of record OX376333.1, read on the forward strand.
GAGACTGTATTCTGTGGCGTCACGTGAGTAAATACGGTACGGACGCCAAATGTAATGTAAAGCGATGCATACCGTGGGACAGATAGCCGGGCACTACCATTGGCTGTTGGTTTATGAGATTGCTTCTGTGTAAACAAACACCAACATACTGCGTTATTAGTGTACTCTGTAATATGCACTGTGAAACCTGATATTATACTATACAGTTTGTAATTATAAGTGGCGTCAGATTAGAAAGTAGCGTAGGGTAGAAACCGGATTTGTGATAGAGAATTTTAATCAATTATTTCTAAAAGGAATTTTTTTTTCGCATTAGATAATTTAATGATTTTACGCTCTCGGGCGGGAAAAAATATAAAAAAAAAAAAAAAATATAAAAATAAATATATTTTTATTTTTATATAATATAAAAATATTTTGTAACGGGAAAAAATGTATGCGATTTTTTTGTTTTGATTTCTTGATATTTATTACTTCTGTTTACCTGTTAGGTTTTCTCCCATTTCTGGGGTCAGTTTAGAGCGAAGCTCACGGGTCCAGGACCAAGTGAGCTTCACTTCCTAAAGTTGTTTTACCTGACGGTTCATCCTGTAAAATTTTCGTACGATACGACAAGTGTTCAGGATTGCGGCTTTCTGCATTGTGATATATGTATTTTTGGGGAGATCTATTAGTTGCAAACTGTGATGTAAATGTTTGGGTATTACGCCTGTACTAGAAAGCACCAGTGGCACAATGTATACTTTATCTAGGTTCCATATTCTGAGTACTTCTTCTTTTAATTCTGTGTATTTATGTATTTTTTCAGCTATTGTTTTTTGTAAGTTATGAGTGTTGGGGACGGCAATGTCAATCAGATATATTATTGTTTATTTAAAATTTGTAGATCTATTGATAGAAGCGATAAAAACATTGTTTATACGCCACCGGAAATCCTGAATTCTGATTTGAAAACTTGCTTTCAGGTTGGAACCAGTATGCATTTGTAATGAACAATATTTGTTTTTCGATTCTGTACAAGCCTCGGCGGAAATAGCTAATTTCGGCCTGAGAACTCGCTTTCGCTCAGCTTTTCAAAATGCTCCGCGGCCGCAAATGGCGAATTCCAAGCCTCTGTAGTATTGTATTATTATTTAGGTACTAGTATTCATGGTAATCACCAGAAAAATAACAAAAAAGAAATACATTTTTATTCATTATCGCCTCTGGTCAGAACTTTCCATTACCAACTTAACTACATGACATTACGAAGGCTTGTTAAGTTAAGTGCACCCTTGACACTGGAGTGGCGAGCACGACAGTCATTAATTAGCAACTGACACCACAGATAACACAGGCTGTTTATTTAGTCGTCTGCTGATACTTACGGTCACCTACAAGTATTTATGGTAATTTGATTGTATTTTCTTTTTTTACGACCAAACCCGCGTTTGTTCTCAATCTCACCGGGTGGTAAGTGACGATGGGATCGAATGGTCGATGGGGCTTAGTAAAAGTATTGTATTTTAATGATGTCTTGATATTAGTCAGATGTATTCATCATCAGCCTATTAACGTCCCCACTTTTGGGGGCACAGGAAGCGCCACCAACGGTCAGTCAGTTGTATTATTTCTGAGCAATTGGTTCCAGGTTCAATTTCTTGTCTGGAAGCACCTTTTTGGAATATCTTACATATTTATACGATAACGTAAAATTATTACTTAACTTTGACACATTTCAAGATGTAATGAGCATTGAGACATAGAAGGTGTCTTTTAAGGCTGTTGAAGTTATCAACAAATTCATGTAGATTATATAACTTTAAGTTACTTATGTATAATATTTAAGCACAGGTTTGTTTTATAAGTTTGCTTAATCAAGAAATTTATAAAAACAAAAACAAAAAAAACCCTATGTAATGTAGATTGCTCGCTAGGGAAGTTTTATATGGAAAACACGTCTGCCAGTTGGTACATGCGCTGTGAGCATCTCTCCATACATACAGTCGACGTTGAAATGTCAAAGGTATGAAAGTCAAAACTATAAGTCCATTATCTCGATGTCAGTGCTCATATCATCATGAGATGAGATCTAGAGAAGACGGCGCTACTAGTCTGTTTTCTGTGATAATATCGATACAACATTTCATAGACATGATATTTTTCAGATCAGTTTTTCAGTATTTTTGTAAAACAACACCCGGAATGCTTCATATTGCATATCGATGTCGTAATTAGACCCAATGTAAGCTAAGTTTGACCAGGATACGCCTAATATGGTTTATGAGGAAATGTCTATGTAATGGCAATACGTATATATTATATAATTACCACGCCAGTTTGCCGACTTACCCATAAGAGTTTTTGAAAGACGATTATTTGAATGGTTACTGGATAAATGTTTGTATTCGGTTAATGAAATCTTTAATAATTTTTTATAAGAATTAAAGATATTTTTGGTAGGCTTTGTTCCTTAAAATGATTATGAATACGATCTAAACGACATTTATATTTTATAATTTATCTGACTGTTATATTATTTATTTTTTATATTTGCATGCTCATTGTTGGGTAGAATGTATCGGCTCTTTGTTTAGAAAATATCATCTTGTAATTATGTACCTACATTCTGGACAAAAAAATTAATCTGAATCTGAATTACAGACCGACGGTAAGGCCAACAGAATCCGCGTGAGCTCGAGATCTGGACGCTATTTATCATAGTCCACTACATCCGACGTTTTAAGCAGTTTCCGAGGAGAATTTAAAACGGGAATCGTGCGGTTTTACTGATGCCAATTTTGTTGTAATAGTCTGTTAGATATACAAGTGGGACTACATATCTGAGGCCGATTGTTTTAACCCAACGTAATCTATAATAGGAACTGAATTGCAGCGATTTGACGTTTTTCGTATACTTTTACCGCTAGTCACGAACCGTTCGATCAACTTTACGTTTCGGATTTCAAGTTAAAATTGGCTCGAACGATAACGTTGGAAAAGAACGATAAATGTTGTAAAACAGTGGATTTGGTCTCTTCATGGTGATTTACCGGGCATAAGAGCGTCGGTGGCGTCGTGGCTAGGACGTCGGACACCCATGGTTCGAGTTCGAAATCAGGCAAAGCCATGTACCAATGAGTTTTTCGGTTTTTTCGAAAGACTTACGTACCTTACATTCACGCTAATATCCTCATTCATAAAAACAAACCCATTCATACAACACAACACGCACACACTGTTGCTTTCTTCATCCGTGCAGTCACTGAGGGGCCAGCTGATCAGCGCTGTGGCTTGCCTCAGCATTATGCTGAGCTGGTGTACCCTTTTTGGCACTGTACCACACCGGATGTTTTGTGCTGCATGTATTAATCTTTGTATACTTCTGTATTGTGTTCTAATATTCTGGTGTTTACAGCGTTAAATAAACGTTTTCAATTTCATTTACCGACTGCTCTGACGGTGAAGAAAACCTGCACACAGAAATAACCAGTGTGTGAAATGGAGAAGGGAATGGCAAACCACCCTATTAAATCTGCCACGAGAGTCGTTCTATGTGATTAATTTCTTAGAATGATGACGACCCTCAGCAATGAGGAACACGACATAGAAGATTCGGGGTATTGAAATGTCAAATGTATGAAAATATATAAACTTATTCTTATTTTTCTTCTTATGGCTATGATCTTCTATTTTAGAGGAAAGGGCGCTAGTAGTTCGATTTCTGTGCGTTTTTTTATTTATTTATATTTATAAGGGAAATCTACAGCTATTAGCTATAACAATTATAAAATTACATATGTATTAAACTTAAAGAAGGCCAATTACAGATTTCCTCGTTTATATATGACTTGTATACCTACAGAACGCGGTTAGGTTCGGTTTAATCTGTACTCGTATTACGGAGCAGTTGCAATACTGGTAATTTTATTACCGGTATTTGATATTTACTACAAAGTACCGGTTAAAATCGCAAAGAATTATATTATAAACGAATAGATCCTGTCAAATATCGCTGTCTCTCTTTAATATACCTATGAGTTTTATTTATTGCCATCTCGCTCGCTATGATCATTTATGACGAAATATCCGAAGAAATTAGAAAGGGTGAAAAAATATGGCCCAATAGCAATCGCGGACTGTCAATTCGGTAATCGACCTACTTTTTTCGAGCTGAATCGCGAGGTATGGTCATATTTTATTTTATTTTTATTTTCTTTATTAGGGACCCCAACGGCTACAAGTACTGTACATTAGTATTATATAATTTCTAGGCTTAATTTCTAATACTTGTGCCAATTATAGGCATACACAACATTATTAAGAACATTGTTTAGTATAAAAACAAGAAATAACTTTAAAATCTATAGATATTAAATTAACAAGAATGGTATTAAAGTAACAAGATTTTTTTTTATTAAGAAATTAAACTTAAAACTACCACTAATCACTCGTAGTTCAGCTCTCAATGTGTCTCAGTACCTTCATTTATACTTATGGAGGGAATCATGAAATAGATCGATGATACCATTTATATTCATTGCACATTCCTGTCAGAGGTGAATCCCGACCTAGATTTGTTTTACAGTAAGGAGTAGAGCAGGTCCTAATGGTAGGATGTCTGGGGAGATTATAAGGGACTGTTAATGAACTCGATCTAGTACATGATTGCAGTCTATATTATCACTTATAATTTTACCGAGGAAACACAAGTTAAAAACTTTTAATAAATTAAAAATATTACAGTGTAATAAGCTGGCAATAATTGTATGGTATCCCGTACTGATATTAACAAAATCGTTGGCGATAAACTGTTCATTTAGAAATATTTACCACGGATAAATAAATTCAGTATTAGATCTCATTTCGGGACCCGGTTTTCATTATGAAAGTTAACTCATATTTTCAATAACATAAGATCAATATGGGCATCAAATATCATTAGGTTATTATATGAGTTCTACCTTAAAAGGATTTTCATAAACTCTTTGTAATATAGATAGAGCTGCCCTAATATTTTTTAGGATTCCGGTTTCTTTCGGTTTAAATTCGGGGTACAGCGTCGCATCGGTTAAACCCACAGAAATCGGACTTGTGTCGCTTTCTCAAAATCTTTAGTTAAACCCTTGTGGCGACGCACGACGCGTCATTACGAATAGTACCTACTCACATCGGTGTAGAACGCGCTATCGAAATTTTCCTGGGACTTCGTATATATAATATACGAGTTCCAAACATCCATAATAGGACCAGGTCATTTGGTCACTAGGCACAACACCCCGCCAGTCAGTTTCATATTTTCCCATGCTCTGTTACATGTTCATTTGCACTGGTCACAGAAGAGAGCTGTCCTCCGAGATACAGGAACTTCCTAGTTCGGAGGTCAGCGTTTATTGTAAACTAACTTGTTGCTCACTAATTTTATTTAGTTTAATATAACCTATGCTTAAAATCCTACTGGTGTATGGACTATGGATACTTTGTAATCTTACCGCACAAATAAACTATTCTTATTCTTATTCAAAACGGATTTTAACCTCGGTTTAGTTATTGTAAAAATAGAGCAGACAAGCCAACCGAGCACCTGATGGTAAAGTCATCGTAACCCATAGACATCTCGCCTTACTATAATGTTATTAGAGGATTATCGATACACTGCTTACCTTGATAATGGAGAGACTCAATAATTACGCTGTCTCGCTTACACTTCAAACCGAAACAGCAACACAGGCATTGCCGTTTTGCAGCAGAAAAAGGTAAAAGGGTGCTATCACCCCAGGCTGACTCTACACCATAGGGTGCACCTCTAGCGAACATTTCAAGCTCGGCTGAGCGATCGTTTAAAAGCCGCACCACGGTGTTTTACCGCAACATAACGCAGCTATCGCATCATTTTCCGCAAGGCTGGTCACATGTCGCCACCCCGCACAGATTGCTGGAAAAGGGGGAGTTTTTGTATCAAACAATATAAAAAATGTTACATAATAAAAAAACCGGCGATGCGTGAGAGTCTCGCGCTATATGCATTCGTGATTTATTTAATAAAGTAACTGCGGACATTTAGTACTTATTTTGCTTACAACTTAGAACTACAGTGGTCAGAGACAGCGCTTGATGGGCCGTAATGGAGGAGGCCGTATGAGGGCCGTAATGGGCATATAATTAAGAAAAAAATATATTTCCAAGAGCGCACATACAAACAATTAGGTACAGTAATGTCGATTGCAAAAATCAACCAAAATAAATGTACGCCTTAGGGCCAAACATTTACAATGAAATTCCCAATGAAATAAAAAATTCAGATAGTGTAATTATTTTTGAAAATAAATTAAAAATGTTCCTAGGCTGTGCATTTACAACATAAACGAATTCTATAACTATAAAAAATAAGGTGAAAAGAAAACACTAATTTATACTGAGAACATTTGACATGTAAATTAATTTTATGAATAAATTACGATTATGGTTACAGAAGATGAAAATGATCATAATTTCAAACAAATATAAGATAAAAATAAATAAACAAAAATAATTAATTTTGATAAAGGCGGTGTGCAGCACCGGAAAAAGGGGACTGCCTCAGCCTGTTGCCGCAGCGCTTTTAGCACTGCGGCGCTGATTGTCAGACATCACCTGTGTGCCAGGGATAACTCCCTAAACGTCGTCGTGGCAGTCCCTCGTTGTGAGGATGATTTCTGCTAATCCGTGGTATATTGTTGTTGTCTCTGGTGCGTCTTTGAGTGTCTCAACAACCCGATCCTGAAGTTGCACTCGCGACCGCATATGCTGCATCTTGTCACCGTTGGCAGCCTGTCTCTCAAGGTCGGGTTTGCCTCTTTCTTCTTCCTCTTACGCCTTTTCTCTGCTTCAGCTTCCACCGTCCCTGTCTCGAAAGATTTTGCAGCTTTCTTCGTCAGGTCGCGCCATTTTGACTTGTTTAAGGCACTATCCTCCCATGAATTGAAGTTGATGTTACACTTTTTCAGATAGTACTAGATAGCACTTTGGCCGCCCTGTGGCCTCTTTCCTTTCCTTTTCACTCCCTAATGATACACTACCTGAACACAAATTCATATTAATAATTATAGATTGAATAGTTGTTATAAATACCATTAAAGAAGATTAATAAACAGAGGTAAAATATTATGAAACGTAGGATGGAACTTAATTTTTAAAATGTACATTAGGATACAGGAAAGTATGTATGTAGGTATTATTGAATAAAATAAAAAATTATTACAGTTTTAAGTCAGTAACTTTCCAAAACAGCGATCAAACTGTTCAGCTACCTATATAGGGCGCTGTCTCTCAGGGCTACAAACAAATGAAAACAATCGTAAAAACCGGCCAAAAGCGAGTCGGACTCGCGCACCGAGGGTTCCGTTCTCAAAAGAAATTATAATTTTTTCGTTCTTAAAAAATATGATTGTGAAATTGAAATTGAAAAACGTTTATTTATCACTGTAAACACTAGAATACAGCAAGTACACAATACAAAAGTATTCAAGGATACAATACATTCAGCACAAAAGATCAGGTGCGGTACAGTGCTATTTCAACTGATAGAACGTGTTATATATATTCTCAGAAAAATAAAACGATGTCTAAATATATATGACTTTTGCATAGATTGCATGATAGAGTTTCGTAGCGCTCCATTCTCTCTGCGTACCCTGCAAGGGAGATAGCCTAAATGTATTATTATTATTGTTATCCTGTTAGGTTTTCTCCCATTTCTGGGGTCAGTTTAGAGCGAAGCTCACGGGTCCAGGACCAAGTTATTATTATTGTATTTTTGTATTTTTAATACAGAAACGAACTATTAAGTACACGTGCACTTAATATTCTGTCAGTCCTGTATACATTTCCGTCAGTAAGAGCAACGTAATACATTCGTCTCCATTTATCACCCCCTGAAAGGGTGAGAAGCGTGAAATATTGCCACAAAATAGAGTCGTGTTCGCAAAAAATGTGCTATTTTCTTAGTGTGTTTGTTTGTTTGAGTGAGGTGCTGTTCAGGTTTCAACATGGGTATATTACATTCGTGTGGGTATATTAAGAGCGTTGGTGGCACAGTGGCTAGGACACTGGACTCCCATGCGGGAGGTCCGGGTTCGAAACCGTACAGTGCCATGTACTAATGAGTTTTTCGTACTTACGTACATTTACCGACTGCTCAACGGTGAGGGAAAATATCGTGAGGAAACCTGCACACTGAGATGACCAGTGTGTAAATGGAGTAGGCACAAAAGATCCTCAAGGGTCGAAGTGCCGCTGGGTTATTCCCGGCCCCCTATCATAACATAAGATGGGTGTATTATATGTATAGTATGGATATTAATACAAATACAAATACAAATATACTTTATTGCACACCCGGGACATAAACAAAACATACAACATAAAGAGAGGTACAATACAATGTGCAGAAGGCGGTCTTATCGGATATTATTCTACTCTAATCGTATCAAAAACTAAAACTCATTTTACAATGGCTGTAATTACGTGTCAGTTGCATACTTAAACTTCTATATTTTATTTCAAATGCATTATACAGGCGTTGTTCGTCTTCTAAGTCATATTCCTCATTGATCATTCCATAGAATTATCATAACCAACCACATAGAACGACTCTCTTGACAGATTTAACGTGATAGTTTGCCATTGCCTTCTTATAATGTCAAAACGTCACTAATCCATACATACGCGCGTCGAATTCAGAACGTTTCCTTTTTTATCGTCTATTCTTCTTCTTTCGTGTTGATGATCCGAATTAAATTTTTCCCGACCAGAAGGCAGCCACATCGATAGCTCTCTGGTTGGCCTCGAACAGGTCCTCCCGCGTGCAGGTGGTCGGACACGCGGGACAGCAGAGCAAGTGCTCCATGGTTTGAGGGGAGACACCACACTCACACTTTACTTGATCGCTGGAAAACCCCCAATTGTGAAGATTATCTCCGCAACAGCCAATCTGGGTTCGCAGGCGATTAAGCGTTTTCCAGGTTGGCCACGGGAGTTTGAAACCCGGTGGTTGGTCTTCTTTTGGCGGTATGAAACCTTTGGGTGGGTATTTCTCCCGCCACAGCTTGCATCTTACTTCTGGCGGGTTCTTTCCAGGGTCGATGGGAGAAACATCGTCTATTAAAAATAGCTCTTATTTACACATATGTTTAGAAAATGTCTATCAAAGGCAAACACATTTTCAGGTAACCCACAAGCCTGCTCAGACTTCTATTAAATACATCCTAGTTTGAAAAGATTTCTTCAAGCGAATATTTCAGCATCGATGGTCAAGCGGGGAATTGAGAAATGATTTTCATGTTACTATATCTACACTTGAAAAGCAAACTACAATGCCTACATTACATATACACTAACCCTAAAAGGAAAAAAGCAGGCTCCTGATGACGGAGAGGAAGATATTGTGGAAGATTCTGGGACCGGTTACGAAAGAGGACACAGGGTGAAGGATAAGGAAAAACTGGGAGCTTTTATTTTTTATTTTTTTATTGACTACTAAACCCGCATTTGATCTCGCCTGATGGTAAGCGACGATTAGGTCGACGATGGAGCATGCGGGTCCGGTAAATGCCTATTCACTCTGGCCTTGAAGATCGCAAGGTACTAGGTTTCGGGAAATACAGACGCCGGCAGGCTGTTCCATTCCTTAGCCGTTCGCATAATGAATGAAGAAGCAAATCGCTTCGTACGAACAGATGGGATATCAACAACAAAAGGATGGAACCCCTCCCCGCGCCTGGTAGTCCGAAGGCGGAATGGAGATGCTGGAACGGAGTTGGAGTTCAAAGAGATGGTGAACAAGCCAAACATTGTTGGAACAACAAAAGCAACTCGACTCGGATGGCTTTGGCACGTCGCTAGGATGGGGGAAGTTCGTACGTTAAAACGAGCGTATGTTTTTAAAAATTTAATAAGGAGAGCAGACTGGTCATTGTCACTATTTGAGGGTTTTTGAAGCGCTGCTAACCTTGAGGACTAAGACGGATTGCATCATGTGTCGGAAATTACGCTGGCTCTCTACCCTTCAAACCGAAACACAGAAATGGGAGCATTTCTGCTTTACGGCAGAATTAGAGATAAGAGGGCAACCTACCCTAGCGATCCTTCACATCAGGATCTACCATCTGTATGTGGGATACCAGATACCGCTGGCCGATGGAGTAGAAAAGGCCCTGCAAGAGCTTCAGGAACCTGACTGGCGCCAGGCGGCGCTTCAGTACTGGAAGCCAAGAGTGGGTCTTGGGTCGCTACGCCAGCGAAGTAGTAAGTACTTAAGTACGTTACGTGTTCAGGATTTTCTAGTTTTGATGTGCTGCCAACTCTCAGGACTTGGAGTGCTTCTGTGTCGGTAAGTACGCTGGTTCCCTCGCCATTTAATTCGGAACACACATTGTATTATTATAATGTATCCATTGCTGCTTTGCTGCTGAAATAGGTAAAAGGGTGCATACCCAGGGTGCACATTAGGGCCTATAATAATAATGTATTTTTACAATATATTTCTCGTATGTAAATATTTTGATATTGTAATCGATATTTTATAATTTGTATTTGAATTCCCCCACGAATATTTAGTATCAATAAATCCAATGAAACCTTAATTTCATTAACCGAGTTCAATTTACAAAACGACTTTTGTGTATTGGAGTATGGAATATCGGTTATTTATACGGGGTAAATAGAAATCTGTTTGGTGTTCTTGGAATTGTGGCAAACTTTTGTAAAGCGCTGAGATCGGTTTGGTATTTCTATATGAATCGATAACAGGAATACGTATATACGGTCGCGAAACTTATATTGTAACAATCTTGTCGTAGTTAATACCTAAATTAACGCTAGTATTAGATCTCTTTTGATTGCAGTCTCGTTTTATTGTGCCAAGTCGTTCAGTGGATCCCAAATTAAAGTTTGACTGTAAAGTGGAAGACACATCACGCTATACTCAAAATCAAAATGTTTTTTGTTGTAAGTAAGTACCTAATAGCACATTTTTACGACGTCATTCTTTTTTACTCTGCCACCGCTTCGTAAGGTGCTGTAGCTGAAAGGAAAGAAGCGGCGCAAGAAACTTTCAGCAGCACATCTTTTGTAATAAATATATCTTACAATAATTATGAATACAATCATATTATGTACACAATGTGCAGAGCTGGAGCTGAATTTAGGAACAAGGCTCTTTATCATTTAAGTAGGCATACATTTTATATTAACCCTTTTTACATAAGGTCCGTCTTATGTGGGATTCGATGGAACCCTGTTGCAATAAATTTTTATATTGATTCCTTGACATTCGTTTGAATGTAAAAAGTAAAAGTAAATGTAATAAGTTAAAAGGATTAAGTACTACAGTGTATTTTTTTAGGAACCATCTAGTGCAGTTACGGGAATATGTTAAAAGTAATCATGGGATCGGTTTTAGAAAAACCGACCGTGTGAGTCGGGTTTCGCCATCTCTATGGAAATCCATACTATTATAATATATAAAGACTTTGAGTTTGAGAGAAAAAAAACTTTTGCATTTTTTTATTTACTACTTAATATTATTATGGACGTGTCAAGTTTTAGTATTTTTTATTCAAATAGAGGATATGGTAACAGAAATTGTCTAAAACTGAAAACTCTGTAAAATTTTATTTACGAATATTTTTTTCAAAATTAATTGATTAAATATTGATGCAAAAAAAATATATTTATTTGCATATTCATGTATTAATTATGGTAGGTACTAATAAAAAAATATATGATGTCTTACATAAGTTGTTAAAACACACCAAATTTAATAAATATAATAAATAAAATATTGCGAGTATGGTACGGGAGTGATCGTGCAAATTAAGCAATGTTTGGCGCGGTCAGAACAAGGATGGGTGACCGTAGTAGCAACTACGGTCACCCATCCTTGTTATATTCATTATAAATTCGTAAATATAGGTTGCACAAGTTGTAACATAAAAGTATGGATCTCTATATTTAGTAATAACTTTATAACAGCATACGAAATTTTTGTTAATAATTATAACTTAAATTTATAACTTAAGTAATTTAAGTAATCTTTATTATATCACATCATCAGCCTATTAATGTCCGCACTGTTGGGTCACAGACCACCCCTTGCACGGGGGTACGGGCCATGATCCACCGAGCGGGCCCAGTGCTGTGCGGTGGATTTCACACGCCTTCGGAAACTTTTAATTTCCTCAGACATGCAGGTTTCCTCACGATGTTTTCCTTCATCGTTAGAGCAGTCGGTAAATGTACATAAGTCTTCGAAAAAATCCGAAAAACTCATTGGTACGTGGCATTGCATGGTTTCGAACCCGGACCCGGACTCCCATGCGGGAGCATGAGAGTCCGGCGTCCTAGCCACTAGACCACCGACGCTTCGCTCCGAAGTAATCTTTCACAAGAAACTAAATAAATAAAATTTGAAACACAGTTAAATTCAAAATTAAATCATATTTTATTTGAACCCCCTCCGTGCCTCGTAATGCAGGCCACAAACGAGTTAAAACACTATAGTTTATGAATGAATGAATGAATACACTTTATTGCACAAAAATAGCGTGATACAGTGCGTACGAAACGATTAATACAGTCTAGGCGGTCTTTTTTATTATTATTATTTACTACTAAACCCGCATTTGACCTCGATCTCGCCTGATGGTAAGCGACGATGAGGTCGACGATGGAGCATGCGGGTCCAGTAAATGCCTATTCACTCTGGCCTTGAAGATCCCAAGGTTGTAGGTTTCGGGAAATACAGACGTCGGCAGGCTGTTCCATTGCTTAGCCGTTCGCATAATGAACGAAGAAGCAAATCGTCTTGTCAATGGTCTTATCGCTAAAAGCGATCTCTACCAGACAACCTTTTGGTGGAGTTATGCTACTTGGTAATTAGTCGTTATTATTATAGAACTTTCGACTTCCGGCCTTAATCCCTCGAGCTAAAACCACTAATCACAATGGGGAAGGCGCACAGAATAATCCCCAAAATCGACCGAGAACTCAAATATTGAGTTACTTAATCTGAGAGTTTCTCAAAATTGTGTTAAAACTATTCTTGTATCTGATTTGAGTTTTACTCATACTCAGTTATTAAAACCATCGGGACACCAGGAACTCTTGGTTACGTCGTGCTTTTTACAAATTTAAAATTCAAATACTCTCTTCTAAGTCGTTTTTCCTCATTGCTGAGGGTCGTGAGCATTCTAAGGAATTAATCACAAAGAACGACTCTCGTGGCAGATTTAATGGGGTGGTTTGCCATTGCCTTCCCCATGTCACACACTGGTTATCTCAGTGTGCAGATTTCCTCACATGCAGTCGGTAAATGTTCGTAAGTCTTTCGAAAAAACCGAAAAACTCATTGGTACATGGCACTGCCTGGTTTCGAATTCGGACCTCCCGCATGGGAGTCCAACGTCCTAGCCACGACGCCACCGACGCTCTAAAAAATTCAAATACAATTCATGTTAACTATAAACATAACTGGACAGGAGCGAACAGACCAGCCGATTTACATTTAAAAATTTAGCTAAATAATTAAGATTGTAGCAGCTGTAAAGGGGCTTTGTCATTTATCTAAATTAATATATAATAAAATTAATTACTTAATTATCTGCTGTTTCTTTGTGTTTTGACTATATAGGTATATTAGAAGGTGAAGCTATACGGGGTGATACAAAACCCCCTATAGAGCCGAAAGGGGGGGTGTTCAGTATCCCTAATACTTTCATTATGGGGCCATCTCTGATATCGCGAGAAAAAAATCAGCTGTTCCATACAAGTATGGAAAAAAATATGAAAATAGGTAGTAGTAGGAGACAATTTTATAAAACGGACTTACGAGTACATCCGTTCAGGACAAAATACGGAGAGTAAGGTGAAGACAATGAAATTAAAGGAATAATGGAATTTAGAAATGGAATCGGAATATGATTTGAATTTTGAAAATATAGATGAAGAAATGAAAATGCCAACACGAAATGAGGTGAGATAAACGCTATCAAAGAGCATGTTTACACTTAAATAATATACTGTTTCACAGGTTTTTACTGTATTTTATTAATTACGACCGGTTTCGTTTACACATCTTGTTGAAGATGTGTAAACAAAACCGGTCGTAATTAATAAAATACAGTAAAAACCTGTGAAACAGTATATTATTTAAGTCTAATCATGTACTACAAGTTTCACCAAGTACCGACAACCGCAAGTATTAACCAGATAACAAAGAGGTTGGAATTGATGGCAAGGAGGTTGATATGGACGATGAAGTCGACATCGTTACAGAGGCAGCTCAAAGGCCTGTTACGAGTCCAAAATCAACGTTTAATAATAGTTTGAGCACCATACCCAGACGATAAACTGACGTGCAAACAAAGAGATTATACATAAGTAACGTCTAGAGTCGAAATTTCCGCATCTTTGCGTTTTAGATTAAGATGAAATATATTGTGGGGCACGTTACAAGTTTCTGGATTAATTTTGGCCGCCAGTTTACTGTTAGATAATAGGTACTACAACCCCTTTACGCTATATCCTTTGCGGGGTAGGCAGGGAGAACAGAGCGCCAATGAATCTAAGTCTTGGCAAGCTTCTCTAGCTTCTTCTACAGTCATTCGTCGTTTCAAGCCGCTGGTGTCGTCTGCTCTGTATATTAACATCTAAGAGCACTCTGTCAATCTGATCTTTAAAGGTATATATGGTCCTATTTTATAAGCGGCAAATATTTCTAGGGTGTCATCTATAGGTTATAACAATAACGATAAGGCAAAAAAAAATTTTTTACTAATTACATTTTGGAGAAAAACAACAAAATTGTTTGTTTGAAAATTCTACAAATGAATAAATTATTGCTATTCTAATACTGAAATAAGAAGTATGAATGAAACTCGTTTCATTGGATCAAACGACATGGATGAGTTTATGCCACCAAGGCGCAAAATAATGGGGTTTATTTTTCTTTAGTATGGAAAATTTTCATAGAAGTAACAGAGTTATTTTTTCGTGTAAAGTGGTACATACCCTCCTCCAAATATTTGCTACTAATAAAAAAGGAGCATATATAGGACGGCTACGGATTTTCCTTCCAAAACTACGAGTAAATCCAAAATCAGCACTCATTATATTTGATAATACTGAGAACCATACAACCAATTCCATGTTCAATATTATTTAAACAGGTTATCTTATCTTACGATAGGGGGTCGGGAATAACCCCAGCGCACTTCGACCCTTGGTGATCTTTTGTGCCTACCCCATTTTACACACTGGTCATCTCAGTGTGCAGGTTTCCACAGGATGTTTTCCTTCACCGTTAGAGCAGTCGGTAAATATACGTAAGCCTTCGAAAAATACGAAAAACTCATTGGTACATGGCACTGTATGGTTTCGAACCCGGACCTCCCTGCATGGGAGTCCGGTGTCCTAGCTACTGTGCCACCGATGCTCTATTAAACAGGGTAAGTATTCGTATAACAAAAACCTTCTATAGAGCCGAAAGGGGGCGTGTAAAGTATCCATAACTGACCTTTCACTATGAGGCCAATTCTGAAATCGCGAAACAAAATCACTGTTCCATACAAAAGCTCAATACAAAAGTACACGACTGAAATCGAGATTAGCTAGAAAGAGATAATTTATTATTGATTTGAATAGATTTTGATTCGTTCGGGGACTTGTTTTACTTATAGGTACAAGTATTCAATCAATCAATCATTTATTCGTGAACATAGGTAATAATAAGTAAGTATACAGTTTAATGAGTTGGTATCACTATGCTCCGTCGTTTGACATACAAATATTTTCAATTAAATTAAACAGTTGACTAGTAGTAGTAGTATTAATAGTAAGTAATAGTAGTCGTAGTATTAATTCACTAAACACTGATTATGGACATACACATAGACCGGACGTAAGGTTAATAAAAATGAGGCAAACACTGATTAAATATCTTTGTCACTTAAAAAATCATTTACTGAATAATATGTTCAAAAAGCCTTTTGTTCTATAAATGAATTCTTAAATGTATATTCTATGTACAATAGGTGTAATTGTTGTAATTAAATTAGATTTACATTTGACATTGAATTCGAATAAATTATTACAACATATATTTTCACTTGACATTAGATTAATATAATAGACATTTACATTCTTGTAGTACGTAATTATTTGTAAATAATGTTATTATGAACCTTTTACCAATAAACATGAACATGAATATGAATATTGTACAGTGAAAACAAGGTTTTTGATGAAAAGCGTCACCTTGATACGCACATAAAACTATTTTCATCAACATATTTCAAAACATAAGCCGCTATTTCGTCGGACAATTCCCCATTGTGTGAGGGTTTTGTAGCAGAAAATTCCCATAATCTCTATGTGTCTAGTGATGTGGAACATTGTGGTATCGATAACGTCGGTTTGACGTAGTAGCGGTGGACACTTAAGGCCACGTAGAGATGGGGATGTGTCGATATTCTAGAAAAAATAGAGCTGAAAATTTCATGGAAAGAGTAATAGAGAGAATCTTATCTTATGATAGAGGGCAGGAAATAACCCCAACGGCACTTCGACCCTTTGAGGATCTTTTGTGCCTACCCCATTTTACACACTGGTCACCTCTGAGTGCCGGTTTCCTTGCGATGTTTTCCTTCACCGTTAGAGAAGTCGGTAAATCCGACTGCTCTAACGGTGAAGGAATACATCGTGAGGAAACCTTACAGCAAAAAGTGGGAACTACCTATGATAAAGGTGTTTCCTCTGTCTACCCCCTCGGAGATTATGGACGTGAGTATGAATGCTATATTTATTGGCTATTAATTACATGTCTCATATTATCTTAACTTATGATAGGGGGCCGGGTATAACCCCAGCGGCGCTTCGACCCTTTGAGGATCTTTTGTGCCTACCCCATTTTACACACTGGTCATCTCAGTTTGCAGGTTTCCTCACGATGTTTTCCTTCACCGTTAGAGCAGTCGGTCAATGTACGTAAGTTTTCGAAAAATATGAAAAACTCATTGATACATGGCACTGCACGGTTTCGAACCCGGACCTTCCGTATGGGAGTCCGGTGTCCTAGACACTAGGCCACCGACGCAATAAGAGAATAGAATAGCGAAATATAAAATTAAAACAATAAGTTAATAAACAAGGTAAACCATAGTGTACTATACGAGACTTTGAGCTGAATTATTATGTTATTTGTATGTAAGTATTAAATTAGTGTATATAATTATATTTATATTCGTATATATAACAAATTGTATATATCATTATAATTGTTGAATATGTATTTTATTTATCCACTATACAGGGTGTAACATTAAGAACGGTCAGTATGGGAAAGTCTGAAACTATAAGACATACGAAGATCTGTTCTTAGGAACCATGTCATCAATTTTAGTAACAAGAAACACTGTATTCATACATTTTTTAAAAACCTGTACTCAGCCTGGGAATCGAACCCGGTTGTTTTGAAAAAAAAACCAACACTATTTCTGTTTAGATATCGACTGTGTAGGTGTTAAGGAATAAATGTTAGTATGAAACGTGATGTTTAAAATTAATAAAACGCATTGTTTCCATATCTTTTAATTTATTTTAGTAGGTGTTCGAAATGACTACCATTTTGTAAAATACAACATTCAACTCGTTTAGGTAACGATCTTACTATTGAATTTTGTATCTTCAGGTGGTGAATTTGCGTTAAAATTGTCTCTATGGCTGCTTTTAGGTCTTCAATTGTGTCGTAGCTTGTTTTGTACACTTCATCCTTAACGTAACCCCACAAGAAATAGTCTAGTCTAAAATAAATTAAAAGATAGTAATTAATAGTCTAGTCTAAAATAAATTAAAAGATATGGAAACAATGCGTTTTATTAATTTTAAACATCACGTTTCATACTAACATTTATTCCTTAACACCTACACAGTCGATATCCAAATAGAAATAGTGTTGGATTTTTTTTTCAAAACAACCGGGTTCGATTCCCAGGCTGAGTACAGGTTTTTTTTAAAATGTATGAATACAGTTTTTCTTGTTACTAAAATTGATGACATGGTTCCTAAGAACAGATGTTCGTATGTCTTATAGTTTCAGACTTTCCCATACTGACCGTTCTTAATGTTACACCCTGTATAATTATTGTAATTTATTTATACAGATTTATTATACTCCATACCTTTACCCGCCATAAAAGAGTCTAAATTCTCCTAAATCAAAGGTTGGCTGGAAGAGATCCCTATGGGATAAGCCCGCCTTTGTACACGTTTTAATGTTTTTTATTTTCTGTGTATTTTATATTAGTACAAGAAAGAGACTACAAACAAACAAACGAGTATGTGTCTAATTGCGTAAAAAAACGATATAGGATAGGAGAACCACGGGCTACGGAGTAGAAAACAGGCACAAAACAATTACTTACTTACTTACTCCGCTGGCGCAGCGACCCGAAGTGGATCTTGTCCTCCGATACCAAAGAGCGCCACCGCTCCCTCTCTTGCAGTCTCGAGCCTGTCAGGCGCCCGGATCTCACGCAGATCTTTCTCCACTTCATCGCGCCAGCGGTATCTGGGACGTCTGACCGGACGTCGTCCGTTAGGGCGTCAAAATACGCTCGTTTGACTGCCCGATCCTCCCCCATCCTAGTGACGTGTCCGAGCCATCGGAGTCGAGCTACTGTCGTTTCTCCGATAATGTTCGGCTCGTTCACCATCTCTTCAATCTCCCTATTCTTTCTTATCCTCCACCCTCCGTCTTCCTTCTTGAATGGTCCCAGAATCTTCCTCAATATCCTCCTCTCGGTCACCAAGAGTCTGTTTTCTTCCTTTATGGTTAGTGTCCAAATCTCGCATCCATACATCAAGATCGGTCTGATGACCGTTTTGTAGATCCGGATTATATTGTAGAATCAACTCTATAATTCTACTCGGAGTATAGCAGTCATGTAGAACCTTGAAGACTCGATATTGTCATGTTAGCAACAAAAGGACATTCAGAGTAGGGGTGTGAAATTATCGATAATAGAATATCGATTATAATTATCATAAACTATATCGTCGTAACAGAGCGTCGGTGGCGTGGTGGCTAGGACGCTGGGCTCCCATGCGGGAGGGTCCGGGTTCGAAACCATGCAAAGCTGAATGCCATGTACCAATGAGTTTTTCGGATTTTTTCGAAGACTTGCGTACATTTACCAACTGCTCTACCGGTGAAGGAAAACATCGTGCAGGTTGCATGTCTGAGGAAATGAAAAGTTTCCGCAGGCGTATGAAATCCACCAATCAGCATTGGGCCCGCTCGATGGATCATGGCCCGTACCCTCTTGTGCAAGGGGAGGCCTGTGCCCCAACAGTGGGGACATTAATAGGCCATTAAGTTTCATCATCATCATCAGATGATGAAACTTTATCGACAGCGAGTAGTTAAAATAGTACTAATTCATTCTTTTCCCCTATTTTTTTTGTTCAATTTTAGGGTTATACCTAAGTAAGTTTATGACCTTATTTATTTCTAATGGGTTATTATGTTGATCCAATATCTTATTCATCAGCAGCCTATTAATGTCCCCACTGTTGGGGCACAGACCTGCCCTTGCACAAGGGGATATGGGCCATGATCCACCGAGCGGGCCCAGTGCTGATTGGTGGATTTCACACTCCTTTACAATTTTTTATTTCCTCAGACATGCAGGTTTCCTCACGATGTTTTCCTTCACCGTTAGAGCAGTCGGCAAATGTACGTAAGTCTTCGAAAATACTAAAAACTCATTGGTACATGGCACTGCACGGTTTCGAACCCGGACCTCCCGCATGGGAGTCCGACGTCCTAGCTGCTAGGCTACCGACGCTCTTATTGTCCAAAGTTTATGTCAATTATACGAATAATAAGACATTTTTTTTTAAAATAACAACTTACATTACAATTGTCATTTTATGGGGTTTGCTGGAAGAGATCTCTCTTAGAGATAAGTCACGCCCTTTGTGTTTCACATATTTTTTGTATAAGTTTGTATTATAATGTTTGTGTACAATAAAGAGTTAATAATTAAATAATTAATAATTATGATTATTTATTAATTATTAATTTCAATCGTCCGCAAAAGGTTTATAGGAATTCGCTATTATAATAATTTTATTTATTATCTCACAAGATCTTCAAAATACGGTCACACTAAATCCTTAGACTTTAGCACTTCGGAAAATAACTCAAGTACTTAAGTAATCTTCTTATAAAAATCTGTGAGGTATTATTTCCTTTATCAAGAACGGTTTTCACACAATTCCATTTTCAGCAAATACCTGATACACTTTTTCTGAATGTAATTTACCTTAGTGACGAGTCGTAATAAACATTTCGTTAGACTAAGTCTCCTGAAATATTACGAAAAATAATGAAGTCGCCGTGTAGGCTTTTAAATTCCTTACACAGCTAATAAAAAACCTTTTGTACGTCTGTCAGTCAATAGAGGAACAAGGGTATTAACTGTCCGCCCATAGCTATTGTCTTGATGAAAAACCTGCCGCTCAGTTAGTATTTTTTGAACTCTTTTTAACCAACGTTCAAATAAAGAGGAATTCTCAGATTAATCATATGAATAAAGAGGTTCTCAATTTGACGTGTATTGTATGTGGATATGGATTGTATTTATATGGATTTGTAAAAACAGAACTCGGTCGGCGATCAACAAAATAGGAAATACAAAATGGCCGACTTCAGAAGAGTCGCTTTAATTTTTTGTTACAATTCCTTGACATTCATATGAATGTGTCAAAAAAAATCCGTAATCTTTTTAAATTTTCTAAACTTGAGTGAGCAATACATGTATTAGGTAGGCACTGAACACACAGGCAAAATATTTTTCCAGTATTCCAGTCATTAGGTAGGTAATTAAGCGAAAGCTAAAAAAGTTTTATGACTGTTGCTGACTGTAAAACAAGAGTTTGTTACCACGCCTTTTTAAATATTAAAATTCTGTCTAGACAGCCTCTTAAAATGGATCGGCTTACAGATTCACCTGACACGGTTTCCCTTTTACCTTATTCCTTCAGAAAACTATACCTAAAATAGTAGGTTGTTTAACTAGTGAGGGAAGGACTAAATTATGTGATTAATTAAGGACTAAATTTGACTAAACTGAGAACCCATTATATGATTTCCTATGGAAAGCGATAGACCACGCGAGAACCCTTGATGCTTACATGTAATCAGAAAATTGAACTTGATAATAATAAAGAATTTATTGAGGTTGTTTCTTTGCGAAGTTTAAAGAGGTCACTTATGGATTTATATCGTCCCGGACATAAAATTCATTCGGAAAATTAATATTCTTCATAAGTTTATAATATTTTTGTGTGATATTAACAATACCATTAGGTCAAGCCTGTAAGTTGTAAACATTGTGTGTTTATAAAAAATTAAAATAAAAAATAAGCAGGCAATCATTGTATGGTTTCCCCAATGTCACGTTTTCATATAACACAAGGTTTTTTTTACGTAAATAAACATCCGGAAAATGTTCATGAACGAGTAGGAACAACCAATCCATCACAAAACTTCTACTGACCAAAATTTGGAATTCGCAAAACAACAACGTTTTTCTAAAGTCGATCGTAATTAATTAAATACAGGGACATCGGCAACCAATACAACTTTGTTGCATTTGGTGTAGAGACCCTTGGTCCTTGGGGCCCTGGAGCTTGGTCACTGTTCCGAGAGCTGTCCAAGCGTTTGTTCGATGCGACGAGGGACCCAAGGGCTGGCGGCTATCTTGCCCAAAGGATCAGCATAGCGATCCAGCGGGGCAACGCCGCCAGCATCCTTGGTACCCTACCACACGGGCCTAATCTAAGAAATTTTATAAGTTACATTTAATTATTTTTTTGTGTACATTATCAAATTAATTATTTCTACATTTCTTTTCTATTGCTCTTGTTTCTGTAATTGTTTGTGTATAAATAATTTTAAGTTGTAAATAAATATCTTAATATATCAATATTATTTAATATCATTTTTTTTTCAAAGAGAACTGCTGATAATATTTTATTTTATCACGACGTATACTTAGTCATTCTTTCAGCGTAAATAAAAATATGTTGCCTTCATATTTCAGAACCACGATTATGGATATTATGAAATTGTTTATGAGAAATATTATGTTGGTTTACCTACTTAAATTTCCCTTTTATGAAAACCAAGCTTGAATTGAGAACAAAATTATGTGCTGGTTTCCTCGTGACGATGTAACCAAGATAAAACAGAACAAAAAAGCGGTGATAAAATAATTCATTGTATAACTAATGGGGAAAGGGCCACATTGTGGCAGTGGGTGTAATTTCGCAACGCGTGGTCTTTCGCCACGTTTTACATACGATAATTTTTATTACACTTGCGAGAAAATAATGAAATATATAAAATAGCAGTCCATGTCGTAATATACTTGGAAAGTTAGAAGTCCATAAAATTCTTAAGTCAAAGGTGATTTGAAGTCTATGGCGATTGCAATAATGTTCATTTCAGACTGCAGAATTTTGCAGAAATTTGACAGCTGGTATACATTAGCTAGTGGCGGTACACTGTACAATAATGTACATTAGCTACTTTAAAATCGAAGTATTTACCAACGTCTTTGAACATTAAAATATGCAGTCTTTCGATTAAAAAGTACAGTTTGTATGTGTTCGGTCGGTATAATGTTAGCAACTTGATTGTTGAGTGCTTCCGATCGTGTATAATAATTCCCGCACTCAGTGCGAGAATGTGGTATTCCCCGCACAGTTGTCAGTCGACGAATAGGCCCATTTTACAGGACGTGTAATAAAAAGCCTCGTTGTGTACAATTAAATAATATTAAAAGCCATTATACTAATTTCAAACCACAATATAAAATCATTTTCCACCAGGTTTTACGAGTGCAGTAAAAATATTTTACAATTCATAAAATTATATTCCTTCCTCGTATTCAGCCATGTCCGGAAGCAATATCTATTTGCCTAGTGACTGCGTTTTGCTCTGCTCGTGCGTAAAAGTTTTATAAAGGTATAAAATTCTATTGAAGTTTTGGGTTAATCTATCGTCCCGGTAACGTATTACAATCGCATCGTTCTAAACCATGCAGTGCCATGTACCAATGAGTTTATCGTATTTTTCGAAGACTTACATTTACCGACTGCTCTGACGGTGAAGGAAAACATCGTGAGGAAACCCTGCACACTGAGATGACCAGTGTGTAAAATGGGGTAGGCACAAAAGATCCTCAAGGGTCGAAGTCCCGCTGGGGTTATTCCCGGCCCCCTATCATAAGATAAGATATATAAGATATATATATGACATGTAATTTATGGCTAATAAATATTGCATCCATACTCACGTCCATAATCTCCGAGAGGGTAGACTGAGGAACCACCTTCATCATAGGTAGTTCCCACTTTTTGCTGTAAGATTTGGTGGACAAACCATCTACTAGGAGTAGAACCGAGTGCCTTCGTAGAACTCTCGAGTACTTCGGTCACATTGCCAGAAAGACAGTGACAACCTCGAAAAATTCATTGTAACCGGATAGATGGAAGGGAAGAGGCCTCGAGGTCGTAGTCCGATGCGCTGGTCCGACCAAATCCGCACCACCCTTGACTCTACAGTTCACGATGCCATCCACACCGCCGAGGACAGACATAAATGGAGGAAGTACATCCGCCAGAAGGTGATACCTAAAGGTGGTCACGACCCTCAGCATTGAGGATTACGACGCGAGGAGGAGGAGGGGTAGAATAGTATCCACTAAGATCCTTAGTCAGTCGCCTCGTACGACACCCACGGGAAGAGTTGGAGTGGTGCTATTCTTTATGGCCGGCACGACATGCCTCGTCTTGCAAATAGCTTTCTATTGGCACCTGTACCTGAAGATTTTCGTACATGTTTCTAACGTATTCTTTTTATATTCGCAACTAAACATAATCACCGATTTCAAGATCAACTTTGGGAGATATCACGGGTTTTCTAATGTGTAAAATTACTTGTACTTGCTGCTGGTAGGATCTCTTTAAGGTCTGCCTTCTAGCAACCACCCTTCTATGTAAAGTCTGTCGTCAAATATCCTCGCTTTGTCGTCGATGTGTTCCGGCAGTGTTTATAGAAGAGGTCAGTACTTACTGAGCGTGTGGGCTCCATCTTCGACCTCATCGTTGTGTTATGTGGCTTCGATACTCAGATATGGCATAATTATATGGGGAAATTCTGTGGATGCGGATAGGGCTTTTATCGCCCAAAAACAATGTGTGCGTTCTATATGCAAAGTTCCGCAAATAACTAGCTGTCGACCACGGTTTAAGAAACTAAATCTTTTGACGTTGCCTGCCATGTACATTTACGAGCTTTGTGTCTTTGTTAAGTCTAACCCCACATTGTTTAAAAAGAACAGAGATGTGGTACCAAACTATACTAGAAGATTCCCAGAGAAACTGGTATTGCCAAAGATGAAATCAAGTATGTACAGTGACAGCTGTTATCCAAGCTGTTATTCGAGACCTACCTACAAAAATGTTTAAAACACAGTTGTTTAAATGGCGTATCGACAAATGTTTTTATACTGTAAAAGAATGTATGCAATGTAAAGCACCCAAACTTTGAATATTGTACCTTTTGGGGTTGACTGATTTGCAATTTAAAGCACCCAAACTTTGCATATTGTACCTTTTGGGGTTGACTGATTTGCAATGTAAAGCACCCAAACTTTGAATATTGTACCTTTTGGGGTTGACTGATTTGCAATGTAAAGCACCCAAACTTTGACTATTGTACCTTTTGGGGTTGACTGATTTGCAATGTAAAGCACCCAAACTTTGAATATTGTACCTTTTGGGGTTGACTGATTTGCAATGTAAAGCACCCAAACTTTGACTATTGTACCTTTTGGGGTTGACTGATTTGCAATGTAAAGCACCCAAACTTTGAACATTGTACCTTTTGGGGTTGACTGATTTGCAATGTAAAGCACCCAAACTTTGACTATTGTACCTTTTGGGGTTGACTGATTTGCAATGTAAAGCACCCACACTTTGACTACTGTACCTTTTGGGGTTGACTGATTTGCAATGTAAAGCACCCAAACTTTGACTATTGTACCTTTTGGGGTTGACTGATTTGCAATGTAAAGCACCCAAACTTTGACTATTGTACCTTTTGGGGTTGACTGATTTGCTGTTGACATGTTTTTGAAATGACATGCTTTATAATTATTAATTCATTCTATGTGACTTGAAATGTATGCTAATTTATATAGATAATTTATGTGTGATGTAATGATTGTATTCCAAGTACTTGAATTTAATGAAGTTAACTCTAAAATATTTGCATGCCAAAGCTGGCGAAATATGTGAGACCTAATATTTAAGATTTGTCATCCAATGTACCATATTTCTGGAGATTAAATAAGTCATTCATTCGTTCATTCGTCACTTACCACCAGGTGAGATTGAGGTCAAACCGAAATCGAGACGTAGCGTTGCACAAACACACAGTTAAACCGAATATTTCATACATTTCGAAATGTTCAGTCGTTGAAGCACTGAAAGATATATTTGATAGGCACTTACATGTTTCATATATTGGTGATATTATTCGACCTTCAAGTAAATTTTATTATGCAGTTAAATCGTGGAAAAATTTGGACGGTAAAAGTTCGTGGGTGTTTTATGTTTAGGGCTTTATTACACACTGTGTTATTACATGCACTCTTATTATACTGACTGAAGATCCCACCAGACAGTGGAACCACGAGATACTGTACCACTACAAATTAGTGGGGTTACGAGTCGTAATATATTTGTTATGCTATTTGAGTTAAGATGTTATGTCATGGCGTAATTTCACTCAAAGTTTCTTCCATATTCCTGCCTTTTTTCTAATTCGTGTTCCTTGTTACTGATGGTTGTTATCATTCTAAGGAATTAATCGCTGGGGGGGGATATATATGGTGAATGCAGTCAAGTGTGCTGTGGAAGTCAGTGATAGAGCGATCGTGAAACAATATTTTCGGTTTCATCATAGGTTAACGTAACACTCTTTTGCCGTATCCATACATTTGTTTTTCGATCGCGTAAGGTGCTACCTCTATATATAATACACGTACATAGTATTAACCGACGTACTCTCAAGATGTTATACATCGGTTTGCGGTAGAAAGCAATTAGTGAACACCCCCTATTGAAAGCGATTGTATGCTTGCGAGTGTTTTGTACTGTATACAGGCTGTACCGTGCGTGAGGGGTGAATGACCTGAGTATTAGCAGTTGCCAGTTCATGTGCGGTTTCAATAACAGTTTAATCATCCTTGTATAGTTTATTCATAGCTCAGTTTATAAAGCCAGAGGCCTACGGACGGCCTGAACAACTCTGACTAACTACACGATAAGAAAATGAAGAATTAGTAAGAAATGAGTTTGTCGAATCTGGAAGCGTTCTTAAAAAAATTAAGCTAAATAAGCATTGGAGCTCATATCATCTGATGGTAAGTGACGATGAGGCCGAAGATGGAGCACACGGGCTTCTGTACTTTGTACTTCGTACTTCGTACTGGCTCTTCTTTATAGAAGAGACATTCTCGGGTAAGTCACCTCAAGGGAAAGTAAAGGAAATTCTTGATTCGTCCCTGCAAAAAAAATTCGAGACAAAAATTCCTTTCACACAACACTAACAGAGAACTCCACTTTAAAAGAAATAATACTTGACTTCGCAAATGTAAACAATACTCACACCGCATCCCATATTCCCATACTCAGAAATGAAAAACCACCATCCGCTAAAACGTAGGGGGACCATGGATCACACGAAGACAGTTGATACGGTGAAAACATATTGATTATTAACTTTTCAATGTAGTGTACCGCTACACACAGCCCAAAATTTGATGCATCAGCAGCATTAAAAAGGCTAAGTAGTGAAAGACTTGGATACAAATACACATAAAAATGAAATGTTTTGAAGTAAAGAAATCGTGCGAGACTATTTTTTCTTTCCTCTAGCAAATCCAGTGATAAGACAACTAAATACATTTTAAATATAAAACTTAAAGTAGAACCATTGATTAATGAGATATGAAGCCACATAGACAAACAGACAAAGTTGTCCTAACTTTGGCAAAGGGAATTAAAAATCATCATCAGCAGAAGACTAATCTATCAAATTCTAGAAAAAGTATGTGGGTCTAATATAGGCGTCTCTCAAGGCAGGCTACTTAGCCCGAGCACATTATTCAGTATTAATGAATTTATATTTTTTCGCGAAGTTATTAGTATGAATGATCTCGTAATTTACAATGATCTGTTCAACGACACAGACTTCGAAGACACACAAAAAATCTAAATAATTAGAACCTCCGTTCTTTCTTCCGTCATCCATGCCGACAACAAATGCCCTGACCCAAATACAGGGCGAGAAAAAGAGTCATTTGTATAAGTTCAAGCCCCGACATTAGACAAAGTCGGCAAAACGTTTGCATCCTCAAATAACACTTTGTGCTCCGTGGACTGAATTTCAAATTATTTCATTTTCAAGGAAGTACTTGACAAGTCTCTTTTGTGGAACAGTATCTGCAGGCTGTTGAAGAAATTCCGAAGGCTCAAATAATGTGGACTGTGTATATAAGGTAAAATTATGTGAAGAGGAAGGATCCGCCATTCCTTTGTTTCTTCAATGACGTTTACCTCTCAGTCTTTAAGAACTCGTTGTTCAAATAAGACCTAGATGCTGCCAAACTAGCCTGTAAATTATTTACATGTGGGTTAGGTACAATTAATCTTAGTTAGGTCATGCTCAGGGGAAACTCAAATGAGGCAACGAACATAAATCTACCGGACGAGCGTCGCACGCGTCCTACGTGATTTAGAGGAATAAGGCTTGCGTTTCGGGTGTACAGGTTGTGAGGAAAGATTTAGGTGTAGTATGTTAGATTTTAGCATTTAGATTTCAGATGTTGTACATAGAGCATTGTTGGTGTAATGGCTAGGACTCCCATGCGGGAGGCCTGATTTAGAAACTAGAAAAATGATAAAGGTCATGTACCAATGAGGTTTTTAGTTTATTTAAAAGTCTTACGTATACTTACCTAGTACTCTAATGTTGAAGGAAAACTTCTGGGGAAACCTGCACATTGAGATAACCAGTGTGTGAAATGGGGAAGGTTATGGCAAATCACCCCATCGAAAGTAGTTTTATGTGGTTAATTCCATAACCAAGACCCTCATCAATGAGGAATACGACTAAGAAGATGTCAGATTTTACGTATAATGTACCTAGTTGTCGAAAAAGCTGCAAAATCTTTCTAAAGGGAGAGAATAGTCCCTGAGGCAGCAGCCATGTAATCTCGGGCGAAGAATACAGCCACGGTAGCCCCCTGCCTGTCGTAAAAGGCGACTAAAAGGGTTTGGCAGGCCAATAGGGGGTTTTGGCGTCTATTGGCTTGCGACCCTAGGGAATGCAGCGCGTGCTATGGCCGCATGCTGCTGTGACGGGAGGAACTTGGAGGTGGAATATACACCTCCCAGGAGGGGCACATGACAAAGTGCTAGGGGGCACCGGTCCGACATGCATGAGGTCGGCCATCGAGGGGGTTTTAATGAGTAAAAATCCCACATAAAGATTTGCCCTCCGTCAAAAAAAACCCTGAGGCAGAAACTGAAGAAACTGTCAACGGTGATAAAATGCAGCATATGCGGTCGCGAGTGCAACTCCAGGATCGGGTTGATGAGCCACTCCAAGACGCACCAGAGGCAACAATAGGAAGATTAGCAGAAGTCATCCTCGCAACGAGGGACTGACACGACGAATTGTAGGTATCATTAGTGGCCAACTTTTTGTCAGGTATTGCATTCTAATTACCATTGATGAAATTTCGGTAAGGATCGGAAGCCAGATATTTTTTTAGGTAGTTACTTAACCAAGTGCCTTGAAAATTCTGGACTTCTGGAAAAAATGGAAGGAAGAAGGACGGGAGGGTTTCGACTCTATATCAACACCAATTTCCTCATAGTCGCCACTTTTTCCCAAATATTGAGTGCTATTTTATTAGATGCAAATATTTTGAGGGGACATGAGCATAATAGACCTACTAATTGCTTGGCAAGTCGTGATTTAAAAATCATACTAATTTCAAATGTAATTTTAACGTAAATTGTTCACATGTTCAGAATTGTGTGTTTATGACACTCTGTAGATATCACATCAGATGTATCCGTGACATCTGCATAACCTGCTGTAAAATATACGAGATTCCATTTCTCTCCCCATATTTTTACTACAAAATTTCTCATTACGTTTTATGAGAACAAATAACAGTGCAAATATTGTTATTTCTGGTCACGTACCCATGTCCCGGGGCGGCGACCAATCCCGGGAATGACCCGGGTATAAATCCCGGGCGGGAATCCCGGAATACCGGGAACTGGGAATCTCGTTGCGCCGCATTTATTGGTCTCGGCTCTTTTGCATGTTCCGTATCTTTTTTAAATTGGATTTTCAGTGATTGCATAAAGCGGTTCGGTGTACGTGGTTTTCTGCTAACATTTTGTTGCTCGATTCTTTGAATTAACTGGTAGTATGATTCCGTCCAGAGTCAACCTGGCTAAGTGCGAAGGTTGCGTATCTTCTTTTTCTAAGTCGTATTCCTCATTGCTGAGGGTCGTGATCATTCTAAGTAATTAATCCCATAGAACGACTCTCGTGGCTGATTTAACGTGGCTGACTCTAGTGGCTGGTGGTTTGCCTTCCCCATTTTATTTTTATTTTCTGAGAAACCTTACAGCTATCTAATGCCTAAATTGTTCTTTTTTTACATGCGTGTGACAGATTATAAATATTTCTTTGAGCTTTTATGGCAATATAATGACAATTTAATTCGTATTTTGAATTTAGATGCTCCAAAAAAATATTATTTCTGAAACAATAATAGAAGTATTACACATTTTCAATGTATATAGATTTTTGTATCTTCCTGTAAAACACGTCAGCGGTCGGTGGTAATTTGGCTTCTAACTAGGCCATGCTAATATATTGGAAATTGATAGTTAGTAATGATTATTGTTAATATTGCATTTTTAGAGTTCAGAAATGATCATATTATTTATTTAAATATAATGCTTCATAATACTAAGTAATCTAAAAAGTAGTGAAACGTATCCGGCAGACAATATGGCGGGGCGGTATCACGCCACCTCATTTTGTTGTTTACATCGTACGATGGTATTATTAGACTTAGCTTTAAATTATAAGTTAATGTTATAAAACACGTTGATAAATATCCAATATAATTAACAATAGATTAATTAATGTGTCCATTACAATGTAATAGCCCTAAAGTGAAATAGTGTTTAAAACATTGTACGGTAGTCGGAATCGACAGCATGGCGACATTTTTATATAAATACAAGCCAACGCCCAAGATGGGGGTTCAGTCTGCGATGTGCCTCTAGTGTAAAAACGTATATACTTCTGCCATGCTGTCCAAGTCTAAGTTTGTTCTATCGACACCAGTGTACCTGATTTGTATATAAATTATGACTGCTGTGCTGTATAATACAAAAGATGAGTATTGAATTGTATACTTTGATGTCGTAGCTAAGATGCCTTTGATAAGTGTGTTCCTCTGATATTTGTCTGACACTGATGATTTATATGAATACAGTAATGATATATCAAAGTGTGATTCTTCTTGTTTTCTCTTAAAAACTATCCCTTATAATATATATTAAATATTGCCTAACAGTCTCAGACAGGATAGTTTTACAATTAGCAATGCCACCCTCGCTATTACAGTATATTGTCAGTAAATGTTACTTCCTAACTTAGAATGAATAACTAAATAAATGCAGTATATTATTATTTTGCATAGTCACTGACTGACATTTCCATTGCAGTTACATTTAATCAATAGTACATTGGTAGTGCTTGGTAATATTAACTACACATGACTTATTAAATCAAATGTAGGTACTTCATTAATTACGTAGGTAATTCACTAAACCTGAGGTTACTCTTACCTACTATGAATAACCAGTACCAAACATATCACGTAGGTAGTTCTTATTATCGCATTATTATAGCCATTGTGAGAAGGTTGGTAACTAGACTGACCTTAAGACTGACCTTAGTCCATTTGCCGTTTTGAGATGATCCAATTATAACATGAAACTATCATGTAGCTATGTGTAGTGTAACTATGGTGGAATTATAATTAAAATTAGTAGTGTCTATACAATAGTGTAGTATCATGTCGTCTTGACAATAATTTATGATTCAAATATTATTTTATATATTTTATTATTGCTCTACATGATAGCGCCATGTTTCCATACTAACATCAGAAGTGGGATAGCTCAACCATGCTCAGACAGTTCTGAATATTTGCTAATCTCAGTTTCAGTTTCTCAAACTAAGTGCGGACGGATGCGCTGTGTGTGGGAGTGATGCAGATGCATGGGCTGTCTTCACACCTACCCCTAACGCTGCAAGATCCTGTTGTCGACTTCGTTGTGCTGGAAAAGGTGTCGAGGTCCACCTCGAGTCAACCCAGATTAAAGATACGTATTATTTTCTACCCGCAGTACACAATAATATGGGTCAGGTTAGCCGAACGGTGTTTTTGACGAAAATGGATTTGACTGACCATAATATTTGTATCATAGCGGCATAATTATTAGTCTGCATTCTATTTTATTCTAATGGACCCACTCCGCGTCATTTTCGCAGACGACGTGTAATTGTTATTTAAATGTATCAACGACGACGACAGCCGAATAGTAAAAAAATAATAGAAATAGAAATACATTTATTGCCAAATACTCATATAAATTAGTAGACACCTTTCACAAACTCGATGATTGACTACGGAGACCGTAATTTAGAAATAAACAAACATAAGACCAAGAGATAGCTGCAAACTCTTTTTCATACGCTATAAAATATTAACATTCCTCTGTGTGTATATTCTAGAAAGTGTATTATTTGTTAGGAAAAATTTGGATAAAAACGTTTTTTCCACGACGAAACAATTTACTTGTAGCTCCACCACCATGTCTTACTATAATAATAAAAAAATTCAATTTTATAATAAAATTCCCGTCAATATAAAATTAGAAAAACAATTTGTTTGACCCTATCCGTCGATAGATGGCGCTAGTCGCATATTACAACAAGTTATAGTTTTGTCGTGTAGAATTACTTATATAGCAAAGCATATTTTCAATAAAGACAGTCTTTCATTCGGCGGTTCACCACCAAACTGTACAAATTACCTCTTTTCGCAATGAACTAAATGACTTGCTAATAACTAAATGCTTTTACTCAATAGACCAGTTTTAAATGAAAAATAAAATCTTGCAATTTGCTATCATGATTATTAAATAGTTGACTAAATTAGGTAAATATTCGAATATCAAATAACTTTTACAATAAAATATTATTCTCTAATTTCAGTTCATTTGGATGCTTGTAACGATCTTCCTGGTTCAACTTGGTTTCGTGTGATGTCGTGCCAAGCTGTCCATGTTCATGAAGATGCCTTGCGCTGGCGCCGAATGACGCGCCAGGAAATTGATGACAACCTGTTAGTTATCTCTTCGTTATTCAATGACAACAATATTTCGATATGTTAACCAACAGTATGTAACATAAGGCTATCGATAGATATACGGTAGAAAAAGACAGTATGTAACATAATGCTATCGATAGATATACGGTAGAAAAAGACAGTATGTAACATAAGGCTATCGATAGATATACGGTAGAAAAAGTTATGAAGATATTTTATCTGCAAAGCATTAGGTATTTGAATTTCTATTGCTGACTAGGTCTTCAAATTATAATTTATTAATTTTATTTATTAACATATACATTGCATTACAGTATGTATGTATATCTATTATCTTATCATCTTATCTTATGATAGGGGGGCCAGGGGTAACCCTAGCGGCACTTCGACCCTCAGGGATCTTTTGTGCTCACCCCTTACCTTAGTCTCCTTCCTGTTCCTTAAAGATGCTTTGCATCAAGGACGCTATACAGCTTACAGGTAGGAGCCTATAGTCCTCTGGTTTCGGGTAGGCGACCCCCAGAAGACTCATACGCTTTCTAGCTAACGAGTCACATTCGCACAGCAAGTGTTCCATTGACTCAACGGTGTCACCACAGGCTCTACAGGTGGGATTGTCTGCCAGTCTCATCTTGTGTAGGAGGCTCTTAGTGCCAAAATGGCCTGTGAACGCCCCTACAATGAGACGGGTGAGACTCCTGCTATGGTTGTAGGTTTTTCTATTCAATTCAATTAGTTTATTTCAAGTTGGTACAAATTGTACACTTTTGTTCGTCAATAATATACATTCAAAATAACAATAAAATTGACAATTAAAATAATAAACAAAATAACTAACTTTATAAAATTCACTATGAATGACTTCATAATCTTTGTTAACCGCGTTGTGTCTCACCCAGTCGTGTCACCATTTCCAATCAACCTCTTAGAGTGTTTCAAGTTGGTTTTTGACCACTCCACCATATGCAGGTCCTTGGCTTTAGCCTTAATGGCTATTTTGATGGTACTCATTGAGAGTCCAACAAAAGGCCAGGCCCCGTAAAAGGTTTTTGAGCCCTTTTTAGCCAGCTCCTCAGCACACTCATTTCCCAGCACCCCTACATGGCCTGGTACCCAGACTAACCGCAACTTATTGTGTCGACACAATTTATTAAGGGATCGAACACAATTTAGTACCAGTCCTGAGTCCACCCTGCAGGAGTCCAAGGTCCTGAGCGCTGCTTGGTTGTCACTCAGGATGTAAACAGTTTTGTCCCTGACATTTCTGTCTAAGTTCTCCTGTGCACAGGCAATTATTGCATACACCTCAGACTGAAAGACCGTGCCATTCTTACCCATGCTTTAACTAATATTGCAGTCCTTTACATAAATTCCTGCACCTGTACCAGACTCCATTTTGGAACCATCTGTGTACTCATCTCTCTGTGTACTGTTCTCATCTTGTGGTTTCAGACCACGGCTCCATTCTTCCCTTGTAGGAACATGTATTTTATACCTTTTATTGAATATGGACTGGGGCTGAGCCCTATCGCAGCCCATGCTCATTATTCCCTCATGGTCTGCACCGACCCTCAAATCAGTGTGTTCAGTCTTAGGCATGTTAATTTTCCAGATGTTACTCACAGACAATCTGTGGAGAGCCTTAACTGCCTCCGACTGTATCACTATATGCAGTGGTGGGAGGTCCAACACGATCTCCAACGCTGCCGTGGGTGTCGTGCTAAACGCACCCGTTATAGCCATACAAGCGGTTCTTTGCACTTTAGAAAGTTATATCTATATTACTGTATATCACATGTACTGTCCAATTTGTCTAATGTCGGCTTGGTGCCACTGTGGGTGACGTGGCCACGATAGACAACTAGTTCAGTACATGCTATAATACTGTACTTGTATTGACAAATTTGTCTAATGTCGGCTTGGTACCACTGTGGGTGCCGTGGCCACAATAGACAACTAGTTCAATCATATTTTTATAGATACTTATTTATTCGCCGGTCGGTTAGTTGTTAGGTGTCATTTGTCAGGCTCACTAGCGGTGATGAGTTGGAATAACATGTTTAGGCAACTAACTACATATGTATCAAAATTATAATTATTTATTCGCCGGTCGGCTGGTTGTTTGGTGTCATTTGGCAGAGTCACTAGCGGCGATGAGTTGGAATAACATGTCGAGCAACTAGCTACGTATGTATCATAGTTATAAATATTTATTCGCCGGTCGGTTGGTTGTTTAGTGTCATTTGGCAGACTCACTAGCGGCGATGAGTTGGAATAACATGTCAAGCAACTAGCTACATATGTATCATAGTTATAAATCTTGTTCGCTTGTCGATTAGTTTGTAGTTTAGTGTCATTTGGCAGCCTCGCTGGCGGCGAGCGGGGTGGAATAACATGTCAAAACTGCTGACTGTAATATTGTATTATTATCTACTTTGTGTTTGTTACTGGGTGGTCAGCAGTTGATGCTATTCAGAGGCACACTAGTGGATCCGAGGTTTAGCATGTCAGACAGGATAACGGCCTACTATTCCATTATTATTTTCATCATTATCATTATTTATTTATTAACACGCTGTTTATCCTTTTGTTGTTTCTGCTAGACAATCAGATCGCCTGATCTTGGTGCAGGTTAGCAATTTTACGTGTGGCAGTTGAAATGACTGTCAAGGCGATTGGTTACATAACATTTTTTAAAAGGTTTCGAATTAATTTGTTTTCGACATATCGAAAGTAAATGGAACTGGGTTTAACATTATTAACTGATTTATATACAGGGTGTAACATTAAGAACGGTCAGTATGGGAAAGTCTGAAACTATAAGACATACGAAGATCTGTTCTTAGGAACCATGTCATCAATTTTAGTAACAAGAAAAACTGTATTCATACATTTTTTTAAAAACCTGTACTCAGCCTGGGAATCGAACCCGGTTGTTTTGAAAAAAAAAACCAACACTATTTCTGTTTAGATATCGACTGTGTAGGTGTTAAGGAATAAATGTTAGTATGAAACGTGATGTTTAAAATTAATAAAACGCATTGTTTCCATATCTTTTAATTTATTTTAGTAGGTGTTCGAAATGACTACCATTTTGTAAAATACAACATTCAACTCGTTTAGGTAACGATCTTACTATTGAATGTTGTATCTTCAGGTGGTGAATTTGCGTTAAAATTGTCTCTATGGCTGCTTTTAGGTCTTCAATTGTGTCGTAGCTTGTTTTGTACACTTCATCCTTAACGTAACCCCACAAGAAATAGTCTAGTCTAAAATAAATTAAAAGATAGTAATTAATAGTCTAGTCTAAAATAAATTAAAAGATAGTAATTAATAGTCTAGTCTAAAATAAATTAAAAGATATGGAAACAATGCGTTTTATTAATTTTAAACATCACGTTTCATACTAACATTTATTCCTTAACACCTACACAGTCGATATCCAAATAAAAATAGTGTTGGATTTTTTTTTCAAAACAACCGGGTTCGATTCCCAGGCTGAGTACAGGTTTTTTTTTAAATGTATGAATACAGTTTTTCTTGTTACTAAAATTGATGACATGGTTCCTAAGAACAGATGTTCGTATGTCTTATAGTTTCAGACTTTCTCATACTGACCGTTCTTAATGTTACACCCTGTATACTTACAGCATTTGAGTAATTTGCTAATTTATTAATTTGATGTTCAATGACTTAAAACTATACATTATTGAGTTTGTACTCTTTCCACTGGTCGATTATTTGCAGATTTTGCATAGTCTCATTAATGGCGTTAGATGGGACCAATATTCCTAAGCTATTGGCTGGGTACAGTACATGTAAAATTTTAGTAACAATTTGTTTTGTGTAAATGTCTATGGAATAGAGCATGATGTTAATGGTTTTTTCTTTGTAATTATTATGTACTTCGTGGACGAAGTATATTGTCAGTATGGCCGTGACAGATTATAAATATTTCTTTGAGCTTTTATGGCAATATAATGACAATTTAATTCGTATTTTGAATTTAGATGCTCGAAAATATTATTTCTGAAACAATAATAGAAGTATTACACATTTTCAATGTATATAGATTTTTGTATCTTCCTGTAAAACACGTCAGCGGTCGGTGGTAATTTGGCTTCTAACTAGGCCATGCTAATATATTGGAAATTGATAGTTAGTAATGATTATTGTTAATATTGCATTTTTAGAGTTCAGAAATGATCATATTATTTATTTAAATATAATGCTTCATAATACTAAGTAATCTAAAAAGTAGTGAAACGTATCCGGCAGACAATATGGCGGGGCGGTATCACGCCACCTCATTTTGTTGTTTACATCGTACGATGGTATTATTAGACTTAGCTTTAAATTATAAGTTAATGTTATAAAACACGTTGATAAATATCCAATATAATTAACAATAGATTAATTAATGTGTCCATTACAATGTAATAGCCCTAAAGTGAAATAGTGTTTAAAACATTGTACGGTAGTCGGAATCGACAGCATGGCGACATTTTTATATAAATACAAGCCAACGCCCAAGATGGGGGTTCAGTCTGCGATGTGCCTCTAGTGTAAAAACGTATATACTTCTGCCATGCTGTCCAAGTCTAAGTTTGTTCTATCGACACCAGTGTACCTGATTTGTATATAAATTATGACTGCTGTGCTGTATAATACAAAAGATGAGTATTGAATTGTATACTTTGATGTCGTAGCTAAGATGCCTTTGATAAGTGTGTTCCTCTGATATTTGTCTGACACTGATGATTTATATGAATACAGTAATGATATATCAAAGTGTGATTCTTCTTGTTTTCTCTTAAAAACTATCCCTTATAATATATATTAAATATTGCCTAACAGTCTCAGACAGGATAGTTTTACAATTAGCAATGCCACCCTCGCTATTACAGTATATTGTCAGTAAATGTTACTTCCTAACTTAGAATGAATAACTAAATAAATGCAGTATATTATTATTTTGCATAGTCACTGACTGACATTTCCATTGCAGTTACATTTAATCAATAGTACATTGGTAGTGCTTGGTAATATTAACTACACATGACTTATTAAATCAAATGTAGGTACTTCATTAATTACGTAGGTAATTCACTAAACCTGAGGTTACTCTTACCTACTATGAATAACCAGTACCAAACATATCACGTAGGTAGTTCTTATTATCGCATTATTATAGCCATTGTGAGAAGGTTGGTAACTAGACTGACCTTAAGACTGACCTTAGTCCATTTGCCGTTTTGAGATGATCCAATTATAACATGAAACTATCATGTAGCTATGTGTAGTGTAACTATGGTGGAATTATAATTAAAATTAGTAGTGTCTATACAATAGTGTAGTATCATGTCGTCTTGACAATAATTTATGATTCAAATATTATTTTATATATTTTATTATTGCTCTACATGATAGCGCCATGTTTCCATACTAACACGTGCAAGCCACATAATAGATCTCCTTAATTTTGTATAACATGCACTTACACACTGGTCATCTCAGTGTGCAGGTTTCCTCACTATGTTTTCCTTCACCGTCAGAGCATTCGGTAATGTACGTAAGTCTTTCGAAAAGCCGAAAAACTCATTGGTACATGGCATTGCCTGGTTTCGAACTCGGACCTCCCGCATGGGAGTCCGACGTCCTAGCCACGACGCAACGCCACCGACGCTCTAATTGGGTATCAACCACTGAAAAATCGGAGTAGTAAAAATGTTGAAAACTCTAAACTGATCACGTGAGCACTGAGAGCGAGCTAAAGGATTTGGGAAATGCGCATATGTAGTTTAAAAAATAATAATAGTGACTACTAAACCCCCATTTGACCTCGACCTCGCCTGATGGTAAGCGACGATGAGGTCGACGATGGAGCATGCGGGTCCAGTAAATGCCTATTCACTCTGGCCTTGAAGACCCCAAGGTTGTAGGTTTCGGGAAATACAGACACCGGCAGGCTGTTCCATTCCTTAGCCGTTCGCATAATGAACG
The DNA here is from genome assembly GCA_947369225.1 of Hofmannophila pseudospretella. Taxonomy (NCBI): domain Eukaryota; kingdom Metazoa; phylum Arthropoda; class Insecta; order Lepidoptera; family Oecophoridae; genus Hofmannophila; species Hofmannophila pseudospretella. Next base: position 1,665,852 of record OX376333.1, read on the forward strand.
AAGAAGCAAATCGCCAAAATTGCAAAGTCCATACAATTGACATTTCAATGCCCGACTAATGTATGGGAAGATGCTCACATTGTATGCGCCAACTGCTGGCAAACACGGTTTTTATAAAAAACTGCTCTAGCAAGCAATCTACATAGAGTGAATTTCAAAATCTTTCGTATCAACCACAAGAAATCGGACTACTAGCGCCCTCTGCTCTAGAACTAAGACGTGAGCACTGACAGCGAGCCACTGAATTGACCTATAGGTCATAAATTTTCATATATTTGACATTTTAGTGCCCGACTAATGTATGGGAAAATGCTCAAAACGCAAGAGCCAACTGGCAAACGCGGTTTCCTTATAAATATTCTCTAGCGAACAATCTACATAGGAGTGAATTTCAAAATCCTTGGTATTACACCATTAACCTTCTTTACCGAGACATGAGACACTCCCCGTCACTAGATGGTTTTCGATGCGCTGCTAATCGGAATAAAGGTGGGTGTATGTCAATAATAATTACGTTGGCTCTCTTATCTTTCAGACTAGAACACAACTCTGCCTTGAGAGAGAATTGGGTAAAAGGGTGGTACCAACCCAGGCTGACTCTGCAAAGGAATATTACTAATTTTGTTTTTTATGCGTCAACTTTTTACGTCTTTGAGCACGTGGTTTATCTTTTCAGTAAATGTCAATCTTTATTAAAGAAGGATGGCGACACAGGACCCAGCTATAACAATGCCCTGTGTTGCCATCCTATATAAAATTAATTCAAATTCAAATTATTTATTCATTCATAAATATAGGTTGTAAGTAGGTACAAGTTGTAACATAAATGTATGGTCCTCTGTATTTGGCTATAACAGCATACGAAATTTTCTTAACATAACAATTATAACAATAGTAATTTAAGCAATCTTTAAGTTAAATTCAAAATAAAATCATAACATCCTATATAGATCAAATGAGAAACAACAAACAAATAAGGTAAATAATATAATGTAATGTAATGACCTACGGAGCCGAAACGTGGACACTGACGGTGCAACTGGTTCACATATTGAAAGTCGCTCAGCGTGCTATGGAAATAACTATGCTGGATCGAATCCGAAATGAGGAGATCCGGCATAGAACAAAAGTCATCGACATAGCTCATAAGATTAGCAAGCTGAAGTGGCAGTGGGCCGGTCACATCTGTCGCAGAACCGACAACCGCTGGGGTAGACGAGTTCTGGAGTGGAGACCGCGTAGTGTGGGACGCTCCCCTGCTAGATGGAGCGACGATCTGCGCAAGGTGGCTGGCAGCAACTGGATGAGAAGACCCGAAGATCGGGCTCAATGGCGCGCCCTGGGAGAGGCCTATGTCCAGCAGTGAACTAGAGTAGGCTGCTGCTGATGATGATGATGATAAGTATTTGGTAAAATACCAACAGAGATCAACAGAGAGTGCCTACACACGGGTATAAAGCATTGAGAAAGACTTATATAGTCTTTATATACCTACTATAGTCTTTCACCTAGAAAATCTTTAATATTATAATATGATTTATCAATCAAGAAATTAAAATTAATCATGCCGAGCTCAACGACATCATACGCCGAGCACTTTCCTCCGCCGGAGCGCCAGCTGTTCTTGAACCGAGCGGACTGACGCGCGACGATGGCAAGAGGCCCGACGGAATGACCCTCGTACCTTGGAAGATGGGACGGCCTTTGGTGTGGGACGCCACCTGCGTCGACACCCTTGCCCCGTCTCACCTTCCACCCACTTCTCATAGAAACCCTCAAACGGCGCAAATATACCAATCTGGGTGAAACATACATATTAAAGCCGTTTGGGGTTGAAACATTGGGACCCTGGGGCCCGGGAGCGTACCGCGTCTTCAAGGACCTCGCAAAGCGCCTGGTCCACGCGTCAAAAGACCCAAGATCTAGCTCCTATTTGGCCCAGCGGATTAGCTTAGCTATCCAACGGGGCAACGCAGCCAGTCTCTTGGGTACACTGCCGGATGTGGGGGATTTACCCAATTTTTTATCTTTAGCTTTCTTAGCCTTAGTTTAGTTTTAGCTTTAGTATTATTTTAGTGTTATATTATATTATGTTTTATAGTATTTTTTAAACCCATTGAGATCGTTGCAGTTACGTACATGTGCCGGAATTTAATTATAAATTTTTGGAGCCATAACAAATATGCTTTTATGAAGTAGAGCAGTCTTGCAAGGAACTACACATAGCTGATTAGAGTGGCGTGCTCGCTTGACCTGTTCAGAATCCTGGGGACTGGAACGGACGAAAATAGCTGTCTCGTAGAGGTAAAGTGATGGTACCGTTAGTATCTTAAGCTGTTTAAAATACGGTTGACAGCTATCAGTTCGACGCAAACTGCAGATTGCTCTAATGCATTTTTTGGGCGATAAGTACTTGCTCTTTTCCTGTGGCATTTCCCCAAAATATTATGCCATAGCGTAGTGCTGACGCCACATAGGCATGGTATGCCGTCAGCACACCCTTTTGGTTAACGGCTTTATAAAGCATGTATAGTGCATACGAAGATTTATTTAATTTATTGCAAACGTGGTCTATTTGGTTATTCCATCCCATATTGTTATCAATGTGTATGCCTAGGAAGTATGTTGTAGTGTTTTCTTGTATTTTATTGCAGTTATAATGCAATTTGTGTTTTTGGTTGGAACGAAGACCTCTTCATAAGATATACGACTATGTGTCATTTTGAATGTTTACTTACTTACTTACTTACTCCGCTGGCGCAGCGACCCGAAGTGGATCTTGGCCTCCGATACCAAAGAGCGCCATCGCTCTCTCTCCTGCGCAGTCTCGAGCCAGTCAGGCGCCCGGAGCTCCCGCAGATCCTTCTCCACTTCATCGCGCCAGCGGTATCTGGGACGTCCGACCGGACGTCGTCCGTTAGGGCGTCCCACATACGCTCGTTTAACTGCCCGATCCTCCCCCATCCTAGTGATGTGTCCGAGCCATCGGAGTCGAGCTGCTTTCGTCTCTCCTATAATGTTCGGCTCGTTCACCATCTCTTCTATCTCCCTATTCTTTCTCATCCTCCACCCTCCATCTTCCTTCTTGGCTGGTCCCAGAATCTTCCTCAATATCCTCCTCTCGGTCACCAAGAGTCTGTTTTCTTCCTTTAAGGTTAGTGTCCAAATCTCGCATCCATACATCAAGATCTGTCTGATGACAGTTTGAATATTTAGTCTAGTGACATTTCTTTCTAGAACAACGGGTCTAGAATATATAAACTAAAAAACTCTGGATCGTACCTTGTTCAAAGGATCTCACTGGCTATCCAACGTGGTAATGCTGCCAGTGTAATGGGTACCTTTGGACGGGGGTCGATTCAGGATCGGGAGTAATGACAGTAAATTTTTTTTAAATGTATGACCCTATGGTTAGATAGATAGAAACACTTTATTGTACACAAAATAAGGAAAAGTAAAAACTACAGGAATGATAGCACGATATGTACAAATGCGGCCTTATCGTTTAAAGCGATCTCTTCCAGGCAATCTCTAACCTAACCTAATTAAACCTATTTTAATTTTGTTGTTTGTATATTTATATTTTTAATGAATAAATTGTTTATTTGTGACATGTGAACAGCCTGCCGGCGTCTGTATTTCCCGAAACCTACAACCTTGGGATCTTCAAGGCCAGAGTGAATAGGCATTTACTGGACCCGCATGCTCCATTGTCGACCTCATCGTCGCTTACCATCAGGCGAGATCGAGGTCAATTGAGGGTTTAGAAGTAAATAAAAAATAAAAAAAAAACATTAGAGTTTTAAAAAAATACTAATAAATATAATAAAAACTATAATATATAAAACGTTAAAGCAGGTAGATTATTCAATTGTCAGTTAATACCCCTAATTTTAAGTTATAATTATCAACATTATTATGTTAAGTTTTAATTATTGAAAATTGGCACGGTATTCTTTTTATTAATTTCATCGTAAGCAATTTTAGTCTACCCTTGTCAAACAAATTGCATAATTATACTGTGAGATATATTAATTGTTTACAACATTTTTGTGACTTAATTTGCGCAAAAATAATATAATAGTATTGTATTTGATCTACTTTTACAAAAACAACGTCTTGTTAGTCATAAAAGATAGTAAATAAGTAACTAGTTCAAAATATGATTATTAATGTCTATCAAAATGTATACAATATTTAAAAAAGTGTGTTTAGATTCAAATCATATCGTTTGAGAGAATAAAATAATAATTAAGTATTTATTTTGGAATACTGATGCCTAGCAGCACGGTGGTAGGAGGGGGTGCTTGAAATGCTATATAAGAACGAAATCGTGAATCACGGGCCAGTTGTTCATCGGTCTTCTGAGAGGTCGTTTCTCTGCCAGACTACTGTCGCTTATATTTTTCCTAAATATCTCTAAGTTCGGCCTAAGTGTTAAATACTTAAAGTGCTACAATGTAGAAATCAGTGAGTGTTTGTGTAAAAATTGAGTTAAGTGTTCATATATAGTGCGCGTTAATAAAAGTTGATTAATTTGGTGAAATCAATTGTTTCATTACTATTCGAGCACTGGCTGTTGTCAACAATACCAGAAGACTTACTTTATGACCCTGGTTTCTATCGTTAACCCGTTTTCGCTTCGTGATTAAAACCCTAACCACTTAATATTATTATCGCCTTACGAAAGATGCGAATCACGGAAGTGCGACATACCGATTACCCACGTGCGACATCACTGAGCGTAGGTCAAGTTATAGATTAGATACTAGAAGACACGAAGCAAACTTGTGAAATATTAGGTCTTTTACCTATGAAGTTGCCGTTTTGGTAATACAAAACAAAGTGGATAGAAGTGGAACTAAAAGCGTAAATCTGCTTGAAAACTGAAAGATAACACCAAGTTCGGAACAGTGGCTATTTGCATTAGCATCGATGGGGTCTCAGTGTCAGCGGAGAGGGATTTTACTAGTTTGACCTCTATCTCACCTGGTGGTAAGTGACGATGAGGTCGAAGATGGAGCAAGCGGGCTTAGTAAGTACTGGCTCTTCTATAAACACTGACAGTTGTTTCCTGATTTATTTTTATCATAGACATCTCACCTCACTGTATTAATATTAGAGGGTTTTTGTTGCGCTGCTCACCTTGAGGACTAAGATGGATTGCCTCATTTGCCGAAAATTACGCTGGCACTCTTACCCTTTAAACCGAAACACAGAATGCAAGCATTTCTGCTTCACGGCAGAAATAGATAAGAGCACCACCCCAGGCGATCCTTTACATTCTTCACCACTACAACTTATCTGATTTATTTTTATCCATATCCGAAACTCAACAAGATTCTTTTGTAATAAACCCGCCCAGTTGTGGCCAAGACCCCAACTTTACCTAGTAGCTGATACCATCACGTAGCTGGGATAAGCTGAGTTTTGCATTTTCTGGCACTAGCTCATGAAAGAGTTTTTGGGTTAGCGTCCGCGTTGCAAATGTACATTACTTATGGTCCCGAATATATCCCTACATTTTCATAAGTTTTTTTACTTTTTTTTCTCTCCCTATGTTCGTTTTTGACCTCAAACAATTCCCATTTTCAAAAAACAAGTAAAAGAACACTACCTTTCTCAATTTTGATTCCTGCTAATAGCTCTATTATTTATCTTATGACACTTATCTTTATTTTAATTTTATGACACTCTCAATGGGCGCACAAAAGTTCCTTTAATTCATTTATTTTCCTGAAAATTACTTCAGCGCGTTCTGCTCGATGTATGTTTTTGCTCAGGGCTGAAAAGGGTGGTCGAAATCTGAAAGTTGGGCAACTGGGGTAAGTGGGATATCATATGAAAGGGATTTATTTGCACATTACAAAACTATTTTTTTATTACATAAATTTTATATGCTATAGGATATATGATATAAAGTAGTTTCAAATTTTTTTATTAATACATTTCAGACGTTGATTACAAGTGAAAATGGCAAGGCCAAAACAAAAAAAGATTTATAAGATTAAAGCCCGTTTGCGATCGACCAATACCACTTTCGGGAGCGGAGATGGTACGTAAGAAAGAAACCCAGAAAAATGACACCGGCTCAAACCAGGTTGACCAAGATGGTGAGCACCGACAACGAAAATCGAATTCACGAAATAATAAAACCTGCAGTTGTAGCCGCCCCAGCTTCTACCCACCCTTTTTATATCGCTTTAATAGTCACTTTTAGGTATTTTTAAATTAATTGAACCGTTAAGAATAGAATCTTTCACTTCATTAAATACTTATTTTGCTGTGTTTTTAAAGCGTTTCCCAGTCCCTTTGTAGGTATTAACTTCAGTTCATCATTTGGCTCGAGGAATTCAAACGGTTTGTTCAAAGTTTACAGAGCTTTTAAAGGCTTTTTTTTTCGTTAAAGAGCTAGGAAAGAAATTCTATTGACGGAGATTTCTATTTGCCTCTTCTTCTATCTTTGAAAAGACTAGTTGCTAATTAGATTTAAGTGGAATGGTTCAGGTTTTGTAGTAAAAAAACCTAAATTGTACAGACTTGTTTAATGAACTGAGTGACAAAGTCAATTAACTGGAAGAATTTTCGTCAGTATTTTCATCAAAAGATTGTTCATCGATGAACTGAGAATCCTACCATTATATTCCTCGGATTTTATGGACGGACGAGTTTTTTTATTATTGGCTGCGGATGAGAGTTGAAATGGCCCCACTGTAGTTTTCTGTAGCATCATCATCGACTACATATACAAGGTGTTCCTGAGGATATGCTTTAACTTCGCCAAACACTTCTGTAGCTTTTACATAATATATTTGACAATTGAAGTGATCCTCAAAACGCTTCGTTTTCGAGTTACTTGCTATTTCATTTTACTAAATTTAATTGAGTTACACAATGAGTAAGGGTCTTTATTTATGCCCGTAAGAAAACCTGAAACAAAACAATAACAAACTATTTGCCTTTCGTTTGCACATGGCACTATTATCTTATGTCATGAACTTATGATTGTCAAGTTTAAAGTAATCAAAATGCGACGTTGCCAGCTCGGATAAAGAGCATGGCATACTAGGTAATATAAAGCAAGACATTTTGTTTGTATGAAAATGTTTTTTTTTTAATAAAATTAAAAAATGTGACAATATGGAAAATTACAACTTCGATGTTCTGAATACAGTGTCGAAGTTAATGCAAAACTTAAGCAACACCTTGTATAATGAGATCTTCTCGCCGCCTGGGTGTGGTAAAATCATATATTTCTACTAAATATGTATTATTTTATTTTTTGTGGCAATAAAGTGTTTTTGTGGCAATAAAGTGTTTTACTGGCAATAAAGTGTTTTTGTGGCAATAAAGTGTTTTAGTGGCAATAAAGTGTTTTAGTGGCAATAAAGTGTTTAGTGGCAATAAAGTGTTTTTGTGGCAATAAAGTGTTTTTGTGGCAATAAAGTGTTTTTGTGGCAATAAAGTGTTTTTGTGGCAATAAAGTGTTTTTGTGGCAATAAAGTGTTTTTGTGGCAATAAAGTGTTTTTCTTCTTCTTCTACACTAGTAGTATAGATCCTAATGTGAAGGATCGCCTGGGGTGGTACCACCCTCTTATCTATTTCTGCCGTGAAGCAGAAATGATTGCATTTCTGTGTTTCGGTTTGAAGGGTACGAGAGCCAGCGTAATTTCCGGCACGTGAGGCAATCCATCTTAGTCCTCAAGGTTAGCAGCGCATCAAAAACCCTCTAATATTAATAAAGTGAGGTGAGCTGTCTATGGGCGACGGTGACCACTTACCATCAGGTGGCCCGTTTGCTCGTCTGCTCTCCTTATTTAATAAAAAAATAAAATTAAAAAAAAAACCCACTAGCGTTACACTTTTGGTCGACACAAATCGGCATAACTGTCAAAAATCACCCTTTGAACTTCAGTCGCGATTCAATTTGTTTCGAAAAAAAATTTCGGTGCAAAACTGGTCATTGTGAATCGGGTTCGTCTAACCACGTTCATGAAGGGAACGAATGGGCCGTAGGGAGACTTTTTCATCCAAGACGTCAGGAATGATAGAAGCTTTATTCAGCAGTTTTATTAAATTCTTCGCTATATAAACAACAATTTACTCTTGTACATTTTCCACGAAGATTATTATCAGATCGAAAAAATATCCCCGTCATTTCAACAAAAAATATCCAACAAATATTAAGATACGGCACTCACCACCGCTTGTATCGATTTTAGATTATATCTATATTTCTGCCAATCACGAAGTTCCACTCCTCATCTTCACATACTTCTTTAGCAGAATACGTATAAGGTTGGATTTGGTTTGCATTTATCTATTGAGGGGTAAGTTTGTACAGTTGGGAGTATTTTCCCGTCCTAAAGAGATATTTTGGAGAGAGTTTATAGCCGTTTTACCGTAGATATCTTTAGCTCAGCCTGAAATGACGTTGGTCTTCGATAGATATTTTAAAATGTACGTCCACATTATGTCCTTTTTGATTTCATTTTTGCGGAGTCAGTATTGTTTAATCTTCTACCTATTTCTGCCTCTACATTTCAGTATGTGTTTCGGTTTAAAGAGTCAGCGTCATCACCGGCACATGGGGCACTCCATCTGAACTCCAAAGAGCGTCTGTGGTCTAGTGGCTAGGACGCCGGACTCCCGTGCGGGAGGTCCGGGTTCGAAACCATGCAATGCCATGCGCACATTTACCGACTGCTCTAACGGTGAAGGAAAACATCGTGAGGAAACCTGCATGTCTGAGGAAATTAAAACTTTCCGAAGCCGTGTGAAATCCATCGATCAGCACTTGTCCCGCTCGGTGGATTATGGCCCGTACCCCGTTGTGTAAGGGCAGGCCTGTGCCCCAACAGTGGGTACATTAATAGGCTGATGATGATGAGGCACTCCATCTAAGACCTCAAAGTTACAACTACATCAAAAACTTTCCTAAAACTTAATAGTGAGGTGAGATGTGACGGTGACCTCTTACCTCACCTGGTCGTGGGTGACCGGTAGTGGCATATTTCATCTGAACGAAAGAAAGAAAGAGTTTGTTTCAAATAGCGCACACATACAAACAATTAGGTACAGAAGATAAAAATAATATTAAACAAATATATTATAAAAATAAATAAACAAAAGTAATTAAGTTTGATGAAGGTGGTGTGTAGCACCGGGAAAAGGGGACTGCCTCAGCCTGTTGCTGCAGCGGATTTAGCACTGCGGCGCTGAGTTTCAGGCATCACCTGTGTGCCAGGGATCACTCCCTAATGATACACTACCGGAACATATAAATAACGGAAATATTAATTAACAGATGTAAAATATTAGGAAACGAAGGAAGGTACTTATTTATTTTTTCATCTGAGCTCCTTCGTGCCTCGGAGAGCACGTTAAGCAGTCGGTCTCTGTTATTGTCGTTTGACAGCAGTCGTTAAGCCATGTCAGAGGCCTACGGGTGGCCTGAACAACTCTGAAAGTAGGTTTGCCACTAACCATACAATAAGCAAGCAAGCAAGCTGGTTTAGCATCAGCTGGTTACCATGCTCTCATCTTCTTCTTCTTCTTCTTCAATTTAAGAGCTATGCTCTTGTCGGTGTAGTAAACGCCACTGTGTCCTGTCTAGGGCCTTTTCCTTGACCTCCTTATACGACGCAACGCCAGCCTTCTCTTTGATTTGATCGAAGTAGCTTATCCTCGGTCTTCCTCTTCCCCGCTTGCCTTCAACTTTTCCTTCTATAAGGTTTCTTAGGTTCATGCTCTCATACTCATGCAATAAAAAAAACCTGAATTACTCACTGCTGATTCGAGACGCCAATATCATTATCAGCTCATGATATTCCCTTCACGAGAAAAAGGTAAATCAAGGAATCTCACCTCAATTACCGTATTAAATATTGTCACATCTATTTCCCCTCTGAATTACCATTGGACATTATACAGAAAACCATTGTAAAACCCTTAGCTACAAAATTAGGTCACCATAATTATTTCACGACTTCTTTGGAACAAAGTTGCCGTTTTCTAAGAATGGACACGCTTCAGTTTGCCAGCCTTTCGTTTCCCATGATTATGACTTTTACTCGATCGATATGACGTTCTTGGAATTGGTAAATGGTTGTTTTTATAGCGTTCCGGCGACAAGTGGGAACTACCAGTGATTGAAGGTGGTTCCTTTTTTTCCTTTAGGGATTATGGACGTGAGAGTTTATGTATACAAAACAGTTCCTTTTACGTTGCGTACAGAAAAAAGTGGAAGGCCCAGGGCTACACGGAAACGTAGTCTTCAAAAAGACCTGGATGCGGCTAAAGTATCCTGGGAAACTATAGAGTCTGCGGTATCGGACAGAGCGCGGTGGAAGAATATTGTATCAGCCTTATGCACCACTAGGTGTTCTAGGACCTGAAGAAGAAGAAGACAGACAAAAATATCCTGATTTTTAAAAGGAGACATTAAAAGAGAAAGTACCCATCATGATTTTTGAATGGTTTTATTAAGCTTTCATCTTGTACTATTATTTTGATTTTATTTGAGGCATTTTTATTTTATTAATATATATTTTTTAATACGTATATTATATATTTAAATCAGACAGGGTCCATACAATAAAGTCAGTATATTATTTTACATAAAGCTGTTAGTAAAAAAAATATTAATGAAATAATACCAAGCCCATGGTACCGACCCCAAAGCACTGGACGACTACTTCGCATTGACATGCAGGTATATCCAGTGCCTCAGGATCGGGGAGTCAGGGGACTCGGCAAACGTCACCAGGATGCTGCTGGGACTGCTATGTACTCAGTGCATCAGGGAAGTAACCCTTTTTCGTATGATTGCGTGAAAGTGAAAGCCATCCACGCGGACTTCTGCAAACATCCCCGATGCACTACAGTATTTCGGCAGCCCCATCAGCATCCTGATGAACTAATTGCATCCTTAGAAGTACAGTCTGAAATTACTTTTAAGGCTCTGTCAGCACGGGTTGCTATCATCAAAGGAAGATGAAATTTGGTATTTAGGTAACTTATCTTAGGATGAGGGCCGGGAATAACCCAGCGGCACTTTGACCCTTGATGATCTTTTGTGCCAACCCCATTTTACACACTGCTCATCTCAGTGTGCAGGTTTCCTCACGATGTTTTCCTTCACCGTTAGAGCAGTCTGTAAATGTACGTAAGTCTTCGAAAAACACGAAAAATTAATTTGTACATGGCATTGCCTGGTTTCGAACTCGGACCTCCCCGCATGGGAGTCCGACGTCCTAGCCACGACGCCACCGACGTTCTCTGGTATTTAAGTAAGTCAAAATAAATCAAAAAATTTGATATATTTTTTTCGCTCGTAGTATCCACCCTAGTATACATACATTACTTACTTACTACTTACTCCGCTGGCGCAGCGACCCGAAGTGGATCTTGGCCTCCGATACCAAAGAGCGCCATCGCTCTCTCTCCTGCCAGTCTCGAGCCAGTCAGGCGCCCGGAGCTCCCGCAGATCCTTCTCCACTTCATCGCGCCAGCGGTATCTGGGACGTCCGACCGGACGTCGTCCGTTAGGGCGTCCCACATACGCTCGTTTAACTGCCCGATCCTCCCCCATCCTAGTGATGTGTCCGAGCCATCGGAGTCGAGCCGCTTTCGTCTCTCCTATAATGTTCGGCTCGTTCACCATCTCTTCTATCTCCCTATTCTTTCTCATCCTCCACCCTCCATCTTCCTTCTTGGCTGGTCCCAGAATCTTCCTCAATATCCTCCTCTCGGTCACCAAGAGTCTGTTTTCTTCCTTTATGGTTAGTGCCCAAATCTCGCATCCATACATCAAGATCGGTCTGATGACAGTTTTGTAGATCCGGATCTTGGTATTTATACATTATTTATACATACATTGCTTGCACCAAATAGAATATCCTCAATTCATTTATTTCAGGCTATCAAACAAGATTAAATGTTTACCAATCAGTGGAAAATAACATAATGATGACAATATAGTAATTTAATATACAATATGGGTTAAATCCTATATTAAAATACCCACATTAAAATTGCAATATCGCAAAATAACAGTAAAGTGGATCGAGTTTCATTGATGAAGTAACCGTAAAAGGACTCGACACTGTTTTTTGCTTCCAGGTTTTCGAACCAGAAGCTCGTGGAATGAATTTACAGTTGTAAAGCGCTTTCATTCCAAACACTACCTTTTACAGACGAAAGAAGAAAGAAAGATTATTTATAATTACTTATACATTGTAACTACACTATTGTTAAGTGATTATATTTTGAATATTTTTGGGTTAATAAATATTTTTGTATTTTTGTATATTTTTTTTTTGTATTTCCGATACACACATACAAACAACTAGGTACAGAAAACAAACATAATATTCTTCTTCTTCAATTTAAGAGCTATGCTCTTGTCGGTGTAGTAAACGCCACTGTGTCCTGTCTAGGGCCTTTTCCTTGACCTCCTTATACGACGCAACGCCAGCCTTCTCTTTGATTTGATCGAAGTAGCTTATCCTCGGTCTTCCTCTTCCCCGCTTGCCTTCAACTTTTCCTTCTATAAGGTTTCTTATGTATTCGTCGTGTCGTATAAGGTGGCCCACCATATTTCCCCTTCTATTTTCAATAGCCTTTAAGATGTTTCTCTTTTCTTTTACTCTCGTCAGTACCTCTTCATTTGTCACTCTCTCTGTCCAGCTTATCCTTTCCATCCTCCTCCAACACCACATCTCAAACGCCTCTAAATATTGTCTATCTCTCTGAGTCATGGTCCAAGTTTCGCATCCGTAAAGGGCTATGCTCCACACAAAAATTTAATAAATTTCTTTTTCACAGATTTAAAAAGCAGTAATTAGCAGTGAAAAGTTTTAAATACTTAGGAAGTATTATCACAACGGATTCGCGATGCACGCCCGATATTAGAACCAGAATTTCAATAGCCAAACAAGCATTTAACAACAAAAAACATAATATTAAACAAATATATTACAAAAATAAATAAATGAGCAAAAGTAATTTAGTTTGATGAAGGTGGTGTGCAGCACCGGAAAAATTTCTATTAGATTCTTCTGTTAAAATTGCTTCGTCTTTGGAAGATGTCGAAGTAAGAAGTCGTGTCTTTTTTAGAAATTAATGCAAATTTCAGTTTAATAAGTAACTCACATTCTGTGTACTGGAATAATACTAACCGATTACATAATCCACGATTCAGTTTTTTCTACTTTAGCGCAATAAAGCTTTCTCTAATGTTTGATTACTTACCTCTGTGGTAAAAAGACGTGGTGATGGCCGGTGGACCAGAGCCCTCACTGAGTGGTGGCCAAGGTCGGGAAAAGAGGAGTAGGTCGTCCAGCAGCTAGATGGGCGAATAACGTCACCAAAGTCGCATCGAAGACCTGGATGCGACTAGCACAGGATTGTATAGGGTGGCACAAAAGAGAGAAGGCTTATACCCTGCAGTGGGACAACATGGGCTGATGATGTTGATGATGGTAAAAATAGGTTATGTATGAATAGGCAGAATAATTTGCACATCCAGCCATGTGATCATGAAACCAAGGATCTTGTAAGTTCCCCAAAGGTTCAACAAGTGAGTATTACATATCATGGTGGTGTTTGGACCCCTTCAAAGTCCGCCTGCTAGCGACCATCCTTCAATCTTCACTTCGTCTTCGATGTGTTTCCACAGTGCTTATAGAAGAGTCAGTACTTACTAAGCCCATGTGCTCCATCTTCGGTCTCATCGTCACTTACCACCAGGTGAGATTGAGGTTTAGATAGATAGATTAATACTTTATTGCACACAAGAAATTTACGTAGAAAAGGAAACATAGAATAAGTGTACAAAGGCGGCCTTAGAATTATTAATACTCGTAGGTTACCGGCAGTACAGTGCAGCAGAGTTAAATATGAAATATTTATTGATTTATATACTTTATAAGTGTCAATTCTTTTACAAAAGAATTGATGCCTTCGAGATGTGGTGCTGGAGAAAAATGCTCCGAATTCCGTGGACAGCACATCCTACCAACGTATCCATTCTACGTGAACTCAAAGTCACCTCACGACTGTCCTCCGAGTGCCTTCGTAGAATTCTCGAATATTTCGGTCACATTGCCAGGAAAGACAGTGACAACCTCGAAAAACTTATTGTGACCGAAAAAATGGAAGGGAAGAGGCCTCGAGGACGTAGTCCGATGCGCTGGTCCGACCAAATCCGCACCACCCTTGACTCTACCGTTCACGATGCCATCCACACCGCCGGGGACAGAAATAAATGGAGGAAGATCATCCGCCAGAAGGTGATACCTAAAGGTGGTCACGACCCTCAGCATTGAGGATTACGACGCGAGGAGGAGGATACTTTATAAGTAAAGCTCGGAGGTTTAGTTGTAAATAAAAAAGAATATAACATTAGTTTTCTCTTATAAATGTCGTTATATTAGCTCCATGTTCCAGCAAATGAAATTGGAAACTACCGCAAACCAACATTAGACATCGTCGGACGCATTGTTCAACGAACATTGTGTCGATAATTATACCAATTTCCAGCCTCATATTACCCACGGGATTTCGCTTCGCTCTATCAATTTTGACAAAACAGTGCCAATATCCAGAATTGTTATTTGAATGACTTGTTTCAGCCTAAGCTTGAACATTTCATTATGTTTGGGAAGGAAAGAAGGAAAGGAAGAATAAGTTCTAGGAAGATTTTAACAATCCTTTTAATTCAGTAACGTTGACATATTTTGCATTCAAAATCGTTACCTTTGATGTGGTTATTAACACGTTCGCGTGCGGTACTTTTTCTCATTTTGGCAGTAAAAATCTTCACTGCCGTACTGCATAAAATTAATGTAAGTAAGTTATTGCTTACGATAACTAAATGCTGGTGCCGTAATACGATACATAGAATAGCTGTCATGTCCGTACTGTCAATGCGTTAGTACCTGTGGGAGAGGCCTACGTACCAAGTTCATAGAAAATCGTCACCTATAACCGTAGTGCTTTTAAGAAAGGTGTAAAGATTTGCCGGCGATGACCGTACTGTATATTTTTTAAACTCATTTTACTGAGTTTCTCATATATTTTTTTCTCTTTTTTTTTTTTTTTTTTTTTCTCATTTCTCTTTTTTACTGCGCGCGAATGTGATAATACGTTGTTACGTATTAGCACTAATAGTGTTTACGCGAGTGATATCATATTATTAACTATTTTTTAGTACTTTCAGTGAAATCTTCACTGGCTTTTGTGTTATCTATATTGTCTATTGTTATGTACTACTTTAGCTGTTTGTTTTCCTTAAGAATAAAAAAACCCGTAACGGACTACATCACTAGTGTCGTTTTGGGCACCAGGAAGTCATCTTTGGAGTTCACTGCCTTAGTGCTGGACTACACGCGTCCGGTCATATAGGTCCAGCTCCAGCGCCGGTGCGGATCGCTGCAACCAATCACATGCGTTCCGCCCTCCCCATCTTGAAGTCAGCGCTTCATGAATAGATAGAGCGAACCGAACCGTCGCTGGAACCGGACCATGTACAATACAATACAAATATACTTTATTGCACACCCAGGACAAAAACAAAACATACAACATAAAGAGAGGTACAATAATGTGCAGAAGGCGGCCTTGTTTAAGCGATATCTCCCAGGCAAACCTTCAGGTGATGGAATAATTCAATTCAATTAGTTTATTTCAAGTTGGTACAAATTGTACACTTTTGTTCGTCAATAATATTCATTCAAAATAACACTAAAATTAACAATTAAAATAGTAAACAAAATAACATATCGTTATGAATTTGAGCATTTCGGAAGTTACGTCCCATCTTCTCGTCGCCCATACCTCAATGTCTAAAGACAAGAGTCTTTAACCAGTGCGTCCTACCAGTAATGACCTACGGAGCCGAAACGTGGACACTGACGGTGCGACTGGTTCACAAATTGAAAGTCGCTCAGCGTGCTATGGAAAGAGCTATGCTCGGAGTATCTCTGCTGGATCGAATCAGAAATGAGGAGATCCGGCATAGAACAAAAGTTATCGACATAGCTCATAAGATTAGCAAGCTGAAGTGGCAGAGGGCCGGTCACATGTGTCGCAGAATCGACAACCGCTGGGGTAGACGAGTTCTGGAGTGGAGACCGCGTTTGGGCAAACGTAGTGTGGGACGCCCCCCTGCTAGATGGAGCGACGATCTGCGCAAGTGGCTGGCAGCGACTGGATGAGAAGAGCCGAAGATCGGGCTCAATGGCACGCCCTGGGAGAGGCCTATGTCCAGCAGTGGACTAGAGTAGGCTGCTGATGATGATGAAATTGAAAACAAAACAAAAATATATTAATCAATTATACCAATTTTCAGATTATGTCATGACCACGCCAAGCATTTTTATCATTTAAGTATAGTTCTACGCTATATACATAATATACGGGTGCAAAAGGCGTATGAAATAGATACTACCCTCAAATAAATAACTAACAATATAGTAATCTAATATTACGTAAATACTAGACTATGTTATCCTAGCCTTCTTCTTATTCAGGCTTTATTCATCCACTGCTGGATATAGCCCTCTCCTACATATTTCCATGTAGCCCGATTTGCAGTGCTTCTGAGCCAAGTCACTCCAGCTCTAGCCCTGATGTCGTCTGACCACCTCGCTGCTGGACGTCCCACACTCCTGCTGCTCGTGCGTGGTCTCCACGTGAGTACTCTGCGGGTCCCCCTGTTGTCGGTTCGCTTAGCCACATGTCCCGCCCATCGCCATTTCAGAGTCGCTATGCGTTTAGCGACATCTGTGACCTTTGTGCGCAGCCGGAGGTCTTCGTTTCGCACTTTGTCTCTTCGGGAGACTCCGAGCATAGCTCGCTCCATGGCTCTTTGGGTAACTTTGACTTTATGGATGGCCTCAACCGTTAGGGCCCACGTTTCCGAAGCGTATGTCAATATTGGGAGTACACACTGGTCTACTATCCTACTACGGTACTATCCTAGCCTTGAATGGGTATAAAACAAAACTAACCAATGTTCATAATATTAAATTTTCCAAGAAATCCCCATCCGCTCTTCAATCCAATCCAACGATAATTTGGTTTTACGTTTACCCACACTATATTTTCCTGGAATCCCATTTTACATTTCCGTTATACCTAACCTTTCAATTACTGGATAACGAACTACTACTAGCCTGTAATTGGAACCCTTTGAAAATGGAATTCTAATTTAGATCTGGTATTAGTGGAATTTGAAGGTGTCGTCCACAGAAATCGGACTAGTTGCGCCCTCTCCTCTAGAACGACGATGTGAGCACTGACAGAGGGTTATGTACAAATGCACTAAATAGTTCCATACATTTGAAATTTCAATGGCCGACAAATGTATGGGAAATGTATGCTCACATCGCATCCAACTGGCAGACGCGGTTTCCATATAAAATTTATCTAGCGAGCAATCTACATAGGATGAATTTCAAAATCTTTGTGTTGTCCCTATATTTAGTGAAGCAATGATGGGGGGATTGTAATTTCCAGGAATGGGCAATTGGCTGTCTTTATTTGAAAATTTGATATTTTGACTACAGTTAGGTACATAATTATAAAGGTACTTTTTTACGATAATAAAACAGCTGGTCCATAAAAAAATCACGATTTCAGAGTTGGTAGTGAAAGTTGCTCGGATAAGGATACTGAACACCCCCTTTAGGCTCAATAGGGGGTTTTAATACCATGTAAATACACCCCATCACCCTCCCACACATTCAGTACCTCACATACACACTAATATCCTCATTCATAAAACAAACACATTCATACAACACAACACGCACACACTGTTGCTTTCTTCGTCTGTGCAGTCACTGAGGGGCCAGATGATCAGCGCTGTGGCTTGCCTCAGCATTATGCTGAGCTGGTGTACCCTTTTTGGCACTGTACCGCACCGGATGTTTTGTGCTGCATGTATTAATCTTTGTATACTTCTGTATTGTGTTCTATATTCTGGTGTTTACAGTGCTGAATACACGTTTTTAATTTCAATTACATTTTTTGTTACACCCAGTATGTATATCCATAACCGGTATAAGGATGTCTTTCCACCATAGCTGTGCGAGGAAGCGAGGCGGTGAGCGAGGAAAATCCACCAATAGCATCGCGCCATTACCACATCATATCACGTGATGATTAAAATGGAGCGATCCTATTGGCGGATTTTTTCCTCGCTCACCGCCGCGCTTCTTCGCACAGCTTTGGTGGAAAGTGAGCTATGAGTCGGAGTCGGACTAGATTAGTACTGAGAAACTCTACTGTTCTTCAGAAAATTTTCTTCCTCATATTCCTGCTTATTCCACTAAATTTTACCAGCAGTCCTTCACTATTCCTGCTATACGACTGTGGAATTCCTTGCCAGTTTCTATCAGACTCGCTAAATCCTTGGAGCTATTTAAAATGCAAGTCAAGCCTCCCTTTCTCGAACTTTGATTCCTACTTCTTTAATCTTTCCTTTCCTTGTATCTACTCTGGTTGATATTTTGCTTTTCCTGTATAAACTCATTATTTTAGGTTAAGTAGTCTATGTATATTTTTTTAATTTAAATGTAAATAGGTTTATTCAAAATATAGTAATGCTAAAATAACATTAAAATACATACTTAAGCTAAAATTACAAAATATCTATCTATTTTCCAAGTAAAAGACCTGGCCCAGGGCGCTCCCTGCAGGGAGTGTTCCGAGGAGGCTGGCGGCGTTGCCCCGCTGTATAGCGAGGCTTATACGCATGTATGTATTATATTATGTTTGTATATAATATTTAAGTATGTAATTATTGTATAATAATATACAATTATATTACCTAAATATCGTTTTCCATATCAATTGCACACCTACCTCTTTCTCGTAATAATTTCCTCGAAGGTTGCCTGTAAGAGATCGCTCTTAGTGATAAGGCCGTCTAAATTGTATCTCGATTATTCTGTTATTACCTACCTATTGTTTGTTTTATTCTTTTATGCAATAAGGTGTATTTTACTTTTACTTTAGTGTCGTGCGCTGGCACGCAACTTGTTAGAAATATAAATAGAAAAAAATTAGAACCCTTCTGTTCTAACCCCACACGTAAGAATCTATACTACTCTATACGAAACTAATTTTTCCTCTACGAACGGTGAAGAAGGCACAGCCGAGGATGGTGTCATGTAATAGAGACAATTGAAATAATGTAATCAATAATAATATTATGTAAATGTTGCGTTTTACACCTACTTTATCGATGGAATGAGAATTAATTTCATTTTATAAAGTGGCCATGTTTTAAAAATAACAAGATAACGTGTGTACTGTGTACAGGAGAACTAAATCACAAAACTATCGACAGCAAGTTAGTTTAGAAATTAGAGTAACAAAGTTTCACATAATTTTCTTAATCATCACCACTCACTAAATCTTCTCACGTCCCCTAGGGAGCGTTCGGAGCCTGTTCCAGGGCGTAGTGCCCTCTACAGAGGTATCTATCTCCACCCGTAGCTACGGATGGGGCGTTGGGGTGCCGTAGGCAAGTTAATGCTGTGGGCGTTGTCTGATCTGGTGATGACCGCCGGTGGTTACTCGGCGGTTGTGGCTTCCTCCGTAAGCAGTTCCCTGGGAAGGGATCTACTCAGACGATCTGGCGGGCGGGCGTGCGGCGGCCCTATCTCGCGAAGTGTGGGATGAGTGGAGTTCGTTCATCCCACACTTCTCGAGATAGCGTGTATAAGTCATATCACCTTCATTCTTAATCATGGTGAAGGTTATATGACTTATACAGAGTCAGTCTGGGGTGGTATCTATTTCTGCCGCAAAGCAGTAACGTTTGCATTACCGTGTTTCGGTTTGCAGGGTAAGAGAGCCAGCGTAATTTCCGGCACATGAGGCACTCTATCTAAGTCTAAGAGCGCATCGAAAACCCTCTTAATACTATAGTAGTGAGGTGAGATATCTATGGGCGGCAGTGACCACTTACTCGTACCACATGGTGACCCATTTGCTCGTCTGCTCTCCTTGTACAATAAAAAAAAACTTGCTAAAACTGTTTTATTCACAATCTCGGAAATGAACAAGTCTGTCCAATTTGGAAACGCAGCATGGTGCAGCGCATCTCGTTGGCTATTCAGCGTGGAAACGCTGCCAGCGTGATGGGCACCTTCCCGCCGGGTGCGACTCGGGGCGGTTTATTAGACTATGGTTGTTGGCATTCATGTAACATTTTGACATGTTGTAATTATTCACGTTGACAGCTGCACATGTTCCATTGCTTGTTTTAAATAAAAATTGATTAAAAAAAATGGAAAACAAATAAGTTCCCAAGGTCATTTTGGAGAGTGGACATCTCCGGAAGTTGACATATGAACCTGCTATACGAATTGAGGAAGATATTCCTCAAATATGCTTTCCCAAAATTTGTATTCTTCCCTCTCTGGAGCGGTACTGACTACCAAATCTTCTCCGATGTCGAGATAGATCTGCTGTTTCTTGGAGCAAGGTTCCCATTTTACCCCCAAGTCGCTGTCCGGTGTTGGGTTTCTGAAGACGAAAGGATTAATTAAAAAAATAACAAACAGGGTAGCTATCACCGATATCAAAATGGTGAAATGATATCAAGCGATGGTGTGCTAAACAGAGACGATGCTATCGCTTTGGTAATATCTACCATGACATGTTAGAATTTCCCTACCACTACTAGGACAAGCTTAACGCCTAACACGAAAAACTATTAGATAGACGCCTTCAGGGTTCAACCAGTGACCGCTTGTAGCACATTTTCATTTGAGCCCCTTGGTAGCTAAGCTATGAGATCACGTTAAAGTGTCGGTCATGTCAGAGGCTTACGGATAGCCTGAACAACTCTGACAATACTTTGGTCACTAACCACACTGAGAGGAAGCAATGAGAAGCTATAATACTCGGAACGCCGAGGACTTGAGGGCTGCCGCTAGGAGGCTGGCAAAATCAGATAAACTGACTCATGTAATGGGCCCCTCGGTATATAATCGCATTCCGTTAAACGTTATAGAGGCGATTCGTTTAAGTACCGTTTGACGAATTCGTGAATTTAAAAACCAAATGACATTAACTACATTACATTACATTACTTGACATTGTTGTTTTTTTATTTTTTATTTTATTTTTATTATTATGATGTATTATTTAAATAATTAACAATTATGTTTTTAAATGTAATTATTAATTCAAATGTTTGTTTTTTTGTGTTATTGCAATGATATGTAATCATGTTTTTTTTCGTGACGTGTAATTCTTATTATGAATAAAAAATTTGAATTTGAAGAAGAATATGGGTTCACCGAGATTCCAGGGACAACACTGTCTTCTATTATAAAGACAGAATCCAAATTTTCATTCCAGGGTTGATGTGTTCCGTCCGTCGAAGCCGAACCCAAAAAAATCCGTCCGTTGATTTTTTTGGGTTCGGCTTCGATCCGATTCCGTTTCAAAATTTCTACAGTGGCGTAAACCCATGTGCATCATCTTCATCAATCATAGAATTGAATTTGAAACTGAGGCCAAATACTTTCATACGTTTCAATAATAAAAGAAAAACTTACCCATATTTAGCAAAATTTGTCCAAAGCTTTAATACTTGCTCAATCATTTTAAACTCTTTAGAATTTTCTTTTATGTCTTGTTTAAACATTTTTATGGGAAAAATGTAGGGTAAATCGTCAGCATGGTTTACAATTTCTTTACCAATGTCTGGGAAAGTGCCAAACTTATGACTTAGGAAAGTTCTCTCAGATTTACACGTGAATTTGTACAAATATGTCGTGTTTCTTCTTGCACAATAGTTTTGCCATTGCAGGCAAGCGAATACAAACATGTCAAAACCAAAATATTTGGCAAGCTGGTTCAAATTCTTCTTAGAAACCTGATCATTTCCGAAATAGAACTTTTTGAAGCGTCTTCCTATTTCCTGCTGGTCTCTGATTGAACAATTCAGGGCTAGAGGTTTAGGAACGAGGAATTCGCGGAAACCATTAGCAAGGGCAATTGTTTTATCAATATCTCCATTTAAAAGTTGTCCAACGCCTTCATCTTCACAATATCCAGCTATTATTTCGACTCCTTTATGTATACCATGTCGCATTGCATCAATGACCTCACCATGGAAAAATCTCTCGTTGTCACCAAATTTTTTTTCACAGACAATGCTCAACTGTATTTCAAGCCTCTCTTTTGCCATTTCTGGTAACGTTATCGGTAATTGTAAGGGTAAGAATACGAAAGACTCAACAGGTTGTGATTTGAAGAAATCACAAAGAACTTTATCATCTTCGGAATATTGTCCGAGTTTTCTTGCTAATGCTAAAGCTCTTTCTCTCGGTTCGAAGGTTTCTGCCCACCAGCAGTTAGCAGTTCCACTTAGAGCTATAGCTCGTCTGAAAAGACCTTTTGTCATGGGCGATATTAAATGGTAAGCGACGCTGGCTGCCCCAGCGCTCTCTCCAAAGATAGTAACATTCTCAGGGTCGCCACCAAATGTTCTAATATTACTTTTGGTCCATCGTAAGGCTTCAACCTGGTCTTTCATACCAGCATTGCCAGGTATATCTTCTGTGTGGAGACAAAGGAACCCAAGAACTTCGAGTCTATAGTTAATAGTGACCAGGATTACTCCATGTCTGATAAGGAATTCAGGGCCATATAGGTCATCATTACCACTGCCAGCCATGAAACCTCCACCGTGAATGAAGAACATTATTGGTAAGGGTTTGGCTGGGTTCAAGTCTGGTGTGTAGAGGTTAAGGTAGAGACAGTCTTCACTGCCAAAAGGTGGTTCTTTAGTCAGATAGTTGTATTGATATGACGATGAGCCATGTTCTTTGGCGCTGCGTACACCAAACCATGGTTTTGGTGGTCTTGGTGCCTGAAATGGGATTAAAGGGTCTTTTTATAAACTTTTATCATCACTTTTATGCTCACCAGCGAACAATTTTTAGCTCTCCGTATTTACTTACTGACGGTGCGACTGGTTCATAAATTGAAAGTAGCTCAGCGTGCTATGGAAAGAGCTATGCTCGGAGTATCTCTGCTGGATCGAATCCGAAATGAGGAGATCCGGCATAGAACAAAAGTTATCGACATAGCTCACAAGATTAGCAAGCTGAAGTGGCAGTGGGCCGGTTACATCTGTCGCAGAACCTACAACCGCTAGGGTAGACGAGCAGTGGAGACCGCGTTTGGACAAACGTAGTGTGGGACGCCTCCCTGCTATATGGAGCGACGATCTGCGCAAGGTGGCTGGCAGCGACTGGATGAGAAGAGCCGAATATCAGGCTCAATGGCGCGCCCTGGGAGAGGCCCATGTCCAGCAGTGGACTAGAGTAGGCTGCTAATAATGTTGTTGATGATGATGATATGTACTCGTAGGTACATATTACAATGTCATGATCTTGTGCAAATGTTTCATCTACATTATAACAACAAAGCATTTTGTTTGCCTGTAGCCTTTATTCTAGAGCAAATGAAATTCCACCCCCCAGGTATAGTTTTCAGTTTTACGGCTGAGGTTACCAGACGATTACCACTTCAAGTTGTTAATAAAATAATTTATCTATTTGCTCCTTCGATACCATTTGGTAGTATTTAAAGCGATAATTATATTTAGTGGTTAGAAATATCAAACACCGATGTTATCTTATCTTATCCCAGGGATAACCCCAGCGGCACTTCGACCCTCAGGGATATTTTGTGCTCACTCCTTACCTTAGTTTCCTTCCTGTTCCTTAAAGATGCTTTGCATCAAGGACGCTGTATAACGTACAGGAAGGAGCCTATAGTCCTCTGGTTTCGGGTAGGCTACCCCCAGAAGTCACATACACACAGTCCAGCCAGTGAGTCACCTTCGCACAGCAAGTGTTCTATTGACTCAACGGTGTCACCACAGGCTCTACAGGTGGGATTGTCTGCCAGTCTCGTCAACACCGATGTTAATAAATACCTTAAATCGTAGATCACCTATAGGCGGCTCTGCATACGGAACACCTTTGAAGCTGTAGTACGAGTGCGACGTTCCATATTTATCCTCCACAAATTCTCCTTCTAATATTCCTTCATTTACAGTAACTTGCACCATAATTACGTCTGATTCTAACGAAAGGTTTCAAGTGACTGGTCATGACAAAATAAATGTTGATTTGATAATAATGATAATGGCCGTTACACACAATGCGTAGTACCTACTTGCGCAAGTACTGGTACTAAGCACTGTGGAACTCTCCTCCACCCGACGTTTTCCCGCAGCGCTACGACATGGGATGCTTCAAAAAGAACGTTAAAAAAGTCCTCTCCCTTCACGGCCGGCAACACACAAGCAATACCCCTGGTATTGCACGTGTCTCTAGGCGACGGTGACTACTTACCATCAGGTGGCCCGCCTGCTTTAAACAATTTATAACAGATATTTGAACACAGGTTTGCAGGCGAAAACTCTTATATAGTTCTACAACACCAATTGTACGTGTTAACTGAAATTAAGTTTTGTGTGCAATAAACAATACAAAGATTATATTTTACATCGGGAGATGTGATCCCGCCAGAAAATGGTTTCGAAGGGGTGTAGTTTGAAGTTCTGAGGAGGGAAGGAGTGGCTTTGAAGTTTCGGGGGAAGGCATTGAACCCCCCCCCCCATCTTACTAATAGTTTTGTAGTGTTTTATGTTAGAGTTAGACAAAGCTTTGATTATATTAATTCAAATTGAAATTAATTTTATTTGCTAAAATTAATTCAAATTGAAATTAATCTTATTTACTAAAAAATATATGTCAATAAGGTCTTAATAATTAAATATAATGTCCAATGTATTTTGTCTGTGTAAAGACGTTCAAATAGTTATATAATACAAATGTCAATTCATTACATTCCAGGCTTATAATAATTTATTCAATTGTCATTTTTAAATTTATACGTCAAATATTCTTGTACTGAGTAGAAACAATTATCTCTATCTATCTATATCTATCTTATTTAAGAATACAATTTTCTCAGTGTACATCACGTGTAGTAAATTATGAGTCTTATGGAAGCTCATGGCATGTACTTTGCACTAATCGGTAGTACGGTGCAAGTTGCTTGAAACCGTATGAACGTCCGCGAAAATACTTATCATTACGACCCACGCTGAAAAAATAGCAAAGTATACGGACCTCTCTATAGAGCTGAAGACCCAGTGGCGGGTAAACACTGTAAAAACTGTACCCATCATAACTTCATCTACAGGAGTTATACCCAAATTCTTACCCACCAGCCTGAAAACACTTCAAATACACCCTCTTACTTTCATTCTTCTTCAGAAAGCTGTCATTCTCAACACTTGCAGGATTGTTCGAAAATTCTTGCCCATGGATACATAAACGTCACACATTCACTCACTTTATCACTATTCCTTGCGCGAGTACATAATTAGGTCACTGACAAAGTATAAATATTATACTTGCATCGTGTGGAACGGGCATAAGTTCGGGTACTTTATTATGTAACACTTACTACTTTGAGATAAGAATATAAATAAGGCCGCCTTTATACATATTGTGCTGCTATTCGTGTAGTTTTTACTTTTCCTGTATTTGTGTACAATAAAGTATTTCTATCTATCTATCTAAATAAATTGATAGGGAAACAAACGACTTATAGAAATGAAATCACAGGTTTGATAAGGCGCTTATTATAATTTGTCGATCGTGCAAGATTGTAGATTATGAATTCATAATACTCGTATTTACTATTAGGGGTCAACAGTAACTCTAAACGGAAAATATTCGAATTATTGTGACTTTTGAAATGTTGTACATAACTATGTCTAAGTTTATTTAGTTTACCCAACCAGCCACTAGATGGCGCTGTACCGTTTTAAAGCGCGTTGTCGTTTTGCTGCTGGCCAATAGTATAAAGAAATGAGTTCCAAACAAAATAAAAATCGATGTGTGAGTATAAGTGCGTATCATTTGTAAGTCCTAAGTGAAATTGTACAACCTACTATGGAAATTATTCCTATTCCCGACGGGAACTCTTGATAAAATAATTCGACAAATAATATTTAAAAAAATATAAATGAAAGAATGAAAGATTATTTATTTCCGACACACACATACAAACCTATAGGCTGTCCCACTGCTGGGCAAAGGCCTCCCCTCCTCCTTTCCATTTTTCCCTATCCTCGGCGTCCTTATACCATTCTTTTTGGAAGTGGTCGATATCGTCCTTCCACCTACGCCTGGGCCTGCCTCGGCGCCGCTGTCCGTCTTGTGGCACCCAGTGCATGGCGATCTTTGCCCACCTTTCCGGATGCATGCGGCACACGTGGCCTGCCCAGCCCCATTTCAATGGAGATGCTTTAGTTATTGCATCAGCGATGCATGTTTTGGAGCGCAGGGTCGTGTTCCTGACGCGATCCGTCCTTTTCACGTTGAGTATGCTACGCTCCATAGCACGCTGGCAAACCTTGAGTTTGGACTTTTGATGTTTTGTCAGCGACCATGTCTGAGCACCGTAGGTTAGGATGGGCAAGATACACATGTCGACGAGTTTTCGCTTGAGCGACAGTGGAAGGCTACCCTTCAAATATATTAAACAAATATATTACAAAAATAAATAAATAAGCAAAAGTAATTAAGTTTGATGAAGGTGGTGTGCAGCACAGGACAAAGGGGACTGCCTCAGCCTGTTGCCGCAGCGGGTTTAGCAGTACGTAATTACGCACTCTAACTTCTTGGATCTCTTCAGAACAACCCCCTTCTATAGCAACAATTATACAATAAAACAATTACTTCTTGGTTCACTTCTGCATAACACTCTCACATAATATAACTTCTGTTACAGTTAATAAGGGCCGCGAGTAAGGTAGACAGGTCACGTTTGGCCCTACGTCGCGGTGACAAGTTTGTTAGGGTAAACGCACCTATTTTCGGCCGGCAAATGACATTTCTATTTGAACTTATGGCGGGTACACCCACATTCAGTTCAGACGTAATGTATAGGGTCATTACTCGACTACGAGAAAGGAGGGTTTGATTTTTCCTCACTATTCTGTCTATTGCGAAATGTCTTCGTCCTGCTTTCAATATATGGTCATAATTTATTAGCGGCAAATATTTCTAGGGTGTCATCTATAGGTTATAACAATAACGATAGGGCAAAAAATTGTTCTTTTACTTATTAAATTTTCGAGAAAAACGATAAAATTGTTTGTTTTAAAATTCTACAAATAAATGAATTGTTGCTATTCTAATACTGAAATAAGAAATATGAATGAAACTCGTTTCATTAATAACGACACGAATGAGTTTATGCCACCAAGGCGCAAAATAATGGGGTTTATTTTTCTTTAGTATGGAACATTTTCATACAAGTAACAGGGTTATTTTTTCGTGCAAAGTGGTACAAATGACCAGCTCATACCCCCCTCCAAATATTTGCTACTAATAAAAAAGGACCTTATATACTTGTGACATTCATAGCAATTTGCAAAACGAACAGAAATATTTTGTGCCTTACTTAGCTTGGAATAGATCGCTCTGAGCGGACTCAGGGCTAGTTGGTGAATTTCACACGCCTTTAAAAAAAATGCATTTCCTCAGACATGCATTTGTCAAGATTTTTTATTTTATTTTATTTATTACACTTGGGAGAATAAACCGAAGTACAATATGTATTAAAAATAAGGTAACATTAAACGATAGGGTAATTGTACCCCCACGTCTTTATCCTCGGATATACATGTGACATTTACAATTATGCTACGATGATACAGACCACTGGTTTCCAAGCAACATACTAATAGATGATAAGATGTTTTTAGAGCAGTACTATCATGGCATTTAATAAAAAGATAAAATATATAAATATGTAATATAGATAATATAAAGTCATATACGTACTCGTAGATAATAGGAGGCCAAGATCCACTTCGTGTCGCTGCGCTTGCGGAGTAGAAATAGAAATATAATTTATTTGTAAATATGGGTAATGCAGATGTTACATTGTGCACCATATTCTGCCCGAAAGCGTACAAATTATTTGTTCAATTAATAAATCAATCAATCATAAATCATCATCAATAAAGTAATCAATCATAATAAATTAGCAAAATAATAATAAATATATAAATAAATATATTAAAAGGGTTGCTTCCCTGATGCACCGTGTACATAGCAGTACCATCAGCATCCTGTTGACGTTCACCGAGTCCCCTGACTCCCCGATCCTGAGGCACTGGATATACCTGCATGTCAATGCGAAGTAGTCGTCCAGTGCTTTGGGGTTGATACCATGGGCTTGGTATTATTTCTATATATTTTTTTACTAACATAGCTTTAAGTAATATAATATGATATACTAACTTATATATTGTATGGACTATGTCTGACTTAAATATATAATAATAATATAAAATAAATAGAGCCTTTTATTCAATTTCAAGCTCAAAACAATAAAGTCAAATGAAAAAAATAAATCAACCAATTTGCATACACACTCTTTTATCTCTGCTATACAGAGGATGCCCATTCGTTAATGAACGCAAACAGTCACGCGTTCGGCCAGTACGTCAATAAATAACACCATTTATATTTGATTTTACACCGTTACAATGTTATAAGGGGCGTCCTTTATTGTCAGAAATACAGAGGTGCTTCAAAAATGTTCGAGTTTTTTTTTTTAAAATCTCAATTTAGAGGCTTTGGTACACGACAAGGTGACCATGTCAGCCTCGTTAGGGTCACTAAGAAAAGGGAAAGGGAAGCTCAAGTATTATTAGAGTTAGCCCTCACTTTGAGAGCCAACTTAGCAAACAACAGTAAGTGTAATATATTATCAGATAAGGGCTTGACTCAAAATAATATTGAGCCTTCAAAATATTATTTATATGGGGCACATTCCATACGTCTAAAAACTTATACAGTATTTTTTTCAGGTTTTTAAAGGGGTTTTTGGGGTCGCTACCAGCTATGAAAGTGTAGGGTCTTATCAATAATGTAAGAAATTAGAAATGAAGCTGAAAGTATTTATTTTACCAATGTTTTTACAAAATTAGTTGACCACAAAATATGAGAAATAAATAATTACATGAAAGATTTAAAAATAATTAAAAGGAATAATAATCATTCAAAATGACGTCAAAGTTCCCCGATACAGCCACCAGTGTTGAAACGGGAATCAGATATGAACCGCTGTAGATGAAATGCGTTCCCGATTCAACCACCAGTGGTGAAACGGGAATTAAATTCCCAATTCAACCACCAGTGGATAAACCGCGGTAGATGAAAAGGCACTTTTTGAGTTTGTACATTTTCGTCGATAATTTTTAACCACCAAGAGTAAAAACAGATAAATAGCTTCTGCTCCTTATTGGTGATGTGTAGACGATGATACTCTTCCATAAACCTTACTCTCCTCTTTTCAATCCCGTCCCATTCCCGAGAAATCAATATAAGAGTGACTAAGCCCCTGCAAGCGATCAACCAAGCATTTTGGTGTACCAATTTTTTGTCAAGTTAGTCATGATGCTTATTTAGTTTCAAAAAGTTTTATATAATATAATATAAGTTCAAAAATAAAATTATAACAAATACGTATTTAGTTTTTACCGTTACCTTTTTTCTGCATTCTGTTTTACGTTTTATGTTTTTAAAAGTAATTGTTTTTAGTTGTTATTTTAATGCTTAATTATAATGTTTGTGTTACGATACCTACTTAAGAATAACATAGGTACTAGACCTATATTGTAACTCTGTAAGTAACTACATGATACCCGATGTTTTAGTGAATGCTGTGTACGTCTTGAGCGTCAGTGGCACTGTGGCTAGGACGCCGGACTCCCATGCGGAAGGTCCGGGTTCGAAACCATGCAATGTCATGTACCAATGAGTTTTTCGGTTTTTTCGAAAGACGTACATTTACCGACTGCTTTGACGGTGAAGGAAAACATCGTGAGGAAATCTGCACACTGAGATAACCAGTGTGTGAAATGGGGAAGGCAATGGCAAACCACCCCGTTAAATCTGCCACGAGATTCCTTAGAATGATCACGACACGAATGAGGAACACGACTTAGAAGAGAGAGTGTATGTCTTTAATTGGCACCTATATCAGTTAAGGTACCATTTTGTTAAGATTATTTTGAAATGAAAAAAAATAATGAAAAAGTTTATTTACTTATTACAGGGCACACAATAAAAGGACCTCCGACTTACAAACTAGGTCGGAAACCTGTATCTTGTAAGTCGGGATTCCGTCGCACTTTCTGTGCAAGCAAATTACAAATTATATTCTTAACCTAAAAGGAATTTGGAAAATTTAATCATAAAGGAATTTAGTAAAGATAACGGTAAGAGTGAGTATGGGTGGGTGTGTGTTAGGTGTGTGTTATGTCTAGTCAGGTGAGATGTCAATGGCGACGGTGACCACTTACCATCAGGTGGCCCGTTTGCTCGTCTGCTCTCCTTATTTAATAAAAAATAAATAAAAATACATATTTAACTGTGCCCCGATGAATAATTTAAATTTTTACATTTTAAAGTACCCTAGGCCGGGATACAAAATTTTAAAAAAACAGCTATGATCTGGTAGTAATGGAAAGTGGTCACCATCATTCATAGACATCTCACCTCAATTAACAATGAGATGAATTTCGATGCGCTGCCACCTTGGATGGAGTACCTACCTCATGTGCCGGTATTACGCTGCTCACTTGCTCCCTTCAAACCGCAACACAGTAAATTGCTGTTTTGCCGCAGAAATAGATTAAAGAATGGTACTCATGCCTACCTAGGCTAACGCTCCAGGAGTTATACCACAACCTAAATATTATACAGATTCCTAGATAAAGATTAAATGGTGTACAAACCAACAAAACTATTTGAAACTGTTTCAAATTCCTCATTCCGTTGTTTGAGCTAATTAATCCATGAAATAGGAACATTTAGGTATCCACCCAGAACCTCAAACATTAGAAAGCAATCTAGATATAGTGCTGCAAGAAACTAGATAACACGAGGAATTACCCATTATTCTATCGATTTGTTTCCGCACAATTTTTCAGAATTGGGTATACGTGTCTTACGAGGCGACTAACCCGAGTATCCTTGATGGTGGTAGGACCCTTTCAGGGTCCGCCTGGCTATAGTGACCACCCTTAATGTAAAGTCTGTCGTCAAAATTTGCTTCGGCCTATGTTTTCACAGCCACTCTAGAAGACGTCTTTAAACTGTTAGACTGGTCGGAGCAAGGTGTGAACATAAACGGCAAAATTCTGTCCCACTTGCGATTTGCGGATGATCTCATGATTTTCGCAAAGAATCCCGAAGAATTATGCGCTATGCTAGAACAACTACATGACGCTTCTCTCGCTGTTGGACTGAAAATGAACACATCTAAAACAAAAATAATGTGCAATAAAGATGACACTACCACCCGTCACATTTTAGTTCACGGCAGGTCAATCGATAGGGTAGACCACTATATCTATCTGGGACAGGTAATTACGTTAGACAGATTCAGCCAGACTAAGGAATTAGATCGACGAATTCAACTAGGATGGGCTGCATTTAGTAAATTGTCTGACGTGCTAAAAGACAAAAAGATCCCTATCTACCTAAAAAGGCGAATGTACGAGCAGTGTATCCTCCCAGTTATGACATACGGAGCGGAAACCTGGACACTAACTGAACAGGCGATTGAAAGGCTCCAAGTGACACAAAGAGCGATGGAGCGTGCCATGATAGGCATTTCCCTCGTGGACAGAGTGCCGAATATCGAGATCCGGAAAAAGACGAGGGTGCCGGATATAGCCAGTATAGTGTCCAGGTCTAAGTGGAGATGGGCAGGGCACGTGTGTAGAATGCAGGACGATAGGTGGCCCCGAAGACTGCTCGAGTGGCGACCCCGAGTGGGGCGCAGAAGTGTTGGTAGGCAGCCCGCGAGGTGGACCGACGACATTGTGAAGACGGCGGGGAGGATGTGGATGCGAACGGCTAGAGATCGAGGAGAATGGCGTGCACATGGAGAGGCCTATACCCAACGATGGGTTACGTTAGGCTGAAAAGAAGAAG
Source organism: Hofmannophila pseudospretella (assembly GCA_947369225.1). Taxonomy (NCBI): domain Eukaryota; kingdom Metazoa; phylum Arthropoda; class Insecta; order Lepidoptera; family Oecophoridae; genus Hofmannophila; species Hofmannophila pseudospretella. The sequence goes on from OX376333.1 coordinate 1,697,934, forward strand.
AAGAAGATGTTTTAACAGTGTTTATAGAAGAGCCAGTACTTACTAAGCCCGTGTGCTCCATCTTCGGCCTCATCGTCATTACCACCTGGTGAGATTGTGGACAAACGCGGCTTCAGTCGTAAATAAAAAAAACACCGACTAACCTTAGCAGATTGTAAGCGGGCTCTTCACTATCCCGCGAACCACGGCCGCGACATTTGGGCGCGAAACGCCCGCGAAATCCACACTCCCAACTTTCCGCAGTCTAGTTCGCGCGCTCGACAAGAATGGACGCCGACATAGCTGATGCCGCTGTCATGACGTTATTGTGAACCTACAATGTTACCTACTACTGTAACTGGACATTATTGAGTCCTTTTTTTCCTTCAAATCAGCTCCATGAATGTTCATAATGGTACTGATTCTTATTCGTCATCTGATTACTCCACGAAACAATGATTATAATTAAAAGTAATATAGCACTCACGACCACTCGTCACCCACTGCGTCTCGCACGCTACTGTGACAATATCACGAGTGTAGATGGTTCCTTCGTCGCGAGACAAAAAAATTACACTGGACGGGGAACGCCGCGAAGCGCGAACGCGAAGCCGCGACACCATCCACACTTCTGTTTCGCGCCGGTCGCGGCTGTTGCGACGCGAAACCCGCGCGAGTGAAGTGCCGCCTGGCAGGGGTCGACAGCGGTTTGCGGATACGCAAAAGTTTACATAAAAAGCACATGCTGTTAAGGTACAATCTATAACAATATAAAAATTTCTTCAGCCTCATTATCATTTACCGTCAGATAAGATTGAAGTCAAATGCGGTTTAGTAAATAAAAACATCGACATATATAGATTTACAACTCTACCTAGAATCCGACAGCGTTCCAGCAAGTATCTACATTTGCCCAGACATGCCACACTGTTGGATGCATTCCAGAATTCTAATTAATTTCACATGGCCGTTCTAACTTTGTCCTCCGTACAGTGGAAGTACGAATCCCATGTTACTGTAACGACACAAACTACGCAACACAAACCAACCAAGAAGACACAATCAAAGCGACACGCCACGACTACTTCGCTCTACTCAACAACAGATGGCGCTGAACAGCCTTTCGAACAAATTCGATATCTCCATACAAAGCTGAAACACGCTAACGATATTTTCTCTGGACTTCGCATATATACCACATACAGTCGGACAGCTGTCTTCTGGCCTACCACCTAGCCTGGAGGAAGTTCTTCCCTCATTACTACCTATAATTACTCGGCTACGAAGTATACTTCCATTTATGGAAGGATACTTCTTGCGTGTCACGATTTGCTCGAAAGTAGGTATAGCGTATAGGTACATGACTCCATAGTGCATCTCCTTCGTCAACATTATGAATTGCAGGGTGGATACACTGCCTAACCATTTGTTCTAATGCAGTTTCATTTTAGCATATTATGTGTGTTATTTATTTATTAATTATATTTTTGATTATATATTAAGTATTATATTTCTGTATATATTATATTATAGTATTTACGTAATATTATTACTACTGCATTGCAGCTTTCAAAGGTTTGCATTTATTTATTTTTTATTATTTTTATTTATTTATTTGAGGGTAGTGTCTATTTCATACGCCTTTTGAATTTTGCATCCGTATATTATGTATCTTATGATTTTTCCATCACCTGAAGGTTGCCTGGAAGATATCGCTTAAAGCGATAAGGCCGCCTTCTGCACATTGTATTGTACCTCTCTTTATGTTGTATGTTTTGTTTTTGTCCCGGGTGTGCGATAAAGTGTATTTGTATTTGTATTGTATTAATTTTAGACCTATCCAAATCAAAAGTCATCTGGTATAACAATTTTCGTGGGCATCCAGCAATTTTAGTATCTCAATGATATGCGAATAATAATTCAGGGCAAAAGCGGATGATACAGAATTTGTTGCATCAATTAAAACTTAGTTGTACGAGATTAGTTATTTCTGTACCGGTATTCGTTGCTGGAAATTATTTCACATTTGGTAATTATATTATACAGGTTTTGACACAAATAGGCGAAGTTTTATCCTAGAGATCTAAAGTTTTTTTTGTAACTTACTCCTTAGTGCAATTTATTTATTTATTTTTGGCAAAATTCTTACCTAAATTCTTCACATAAGTAATCTTTAACCTTTTTGATGTTAAAATAAGGAGAATTTAATTTATTTACAACTTAAAATTATTTATACACAAACAATTACAGAAGCAAGAGCAATAGAAAAGAAATGTAGAAATAATTAATTTAATAATGTACACACAAAAAATAATCAAATGTAACTTATAATATTTCTTAGATTAGGCCCGTGTGGTAGGGTACCAAGGATAGATACCAAGGATAAGGATAAGGATAGGTACCAAGGATAGATACCAAGGTACCAAGGATGCTGGCGGCGTTGCCCCGCTGGATCGCTATACTGATCCTTTGGGCAAGATAGCCGCCAGCCCTCGTCGATTATTTTGATGTTTAGTTTTTAATTTTAATTTTTTACCGACTCTCACTATCGCTCCCACTAACATCTTGGGATAAGGGGTGAAATGAAAAACAGCGCTGCATATTTGGTACCCGAGTATGTCAGCATTTGCTGACTTTCCCCACTTTTGCCAAATATCCATACTGCTTTGTGACCTGTTTGTTCTTTATTTGTTATCTGTTGTTTTCCATTTGTGCAATAAAGTGTATTTTACTTTACTTTACTTTACTTTAAATGACAAATTGTCCTCAATGACAATTTATTTAAAAATATATTTTTAAGAGTTGGTTGCGCATGCACCGGAGTCCGAACAAAAAATAACGTAATGTAGTATAATTTAGTACCTAGTTTATTTTTGTTTGTTTCGTTCTGTTTTACATTTGTATTTATAATTGTATGGGTTGCATTTTGCCTGAAAAAAACCTTAATAGAACCAACATCGAGTCAGTCTTATTTCTAGATTTCAATGGTTTCAGTTCGCTTCCGTTTCAAAATCTCTGTTTATCGGCTATGCCGTCTATAACAACCGTACCGTCTAACGATTGCGAAGGCACGGAGGGGCTCAAATAAAATATGCCATAAGCGGTCACCCATCCAGGTTCTGCCCTCACCCAACGTGGTTTAACTTGCATGGTCACTTTAGAACCTTCATCACTAGGCTTTGAGTACATCTACTGAATCACTATCACTGCAAAGTGCAAGTGAAAAAGACCTCCGACCTACCATTATTTAACCATTCTTTTTAATCACTCTATAGAAATAAGATGAATAAAGTAGACGACATAACTGACCACCTGATGGTAGTAATCATCGTATGCTGTAAGATATCTCGTCTCATCATCATCATCAGCAACAAGGGGGTTATGGACCATGATCCACCGAGCTGGCCCAGTGCTGATTGGTAGATTTCACACGCCTTTGGATTTTTTTCCTCAAACATGCATGTTTCCTCACAAAATTTTCCTTCACCGTTAGAGCTGTCGGTTAATGTACATAAGTCTTGGAAAAAATCCGAAAAACTCATTAGTACATGGCATGGTTTCGAACCCGGACCTTCCGCATGGGAGTCCGGCGTCCTAGCCACTAGGCCACCCATGCATCTCACCTCATTGAAATTAAAAGAGGGTTTTTAATGCGCTGCGTATGCTAACCTTAAGGTCTTAGATGGAGTAGATCATGTACCGGTAATCACGCTGACTCTCTTACCCTTCAAACTGAAGCCTGCTGCTTCAGTTTCAGAAGCAGCAGGAGCAGGGCGCGGTGACTTTGACAGTTTACGTGTCAGCTTGAAGTTGCTCCGTAATACATGCAATTAGGCTTGAATTCCTAAGCCCAGATTTAAGTAAACCAGCCCAGACTTAAAGTAAAAGTACAATAATGAACCCCTCCCCCTTCCCCTGTAATCCCCCCTCTACTGTCTACGTGAGCGCCCACCATCTGGTATGATTTACCGTCCGTTGGAGGCTCGTTCGAACAAGTTTGTTTGTTGTTGGTAACTCGTTAGCGACGATCGGAATATGTGAGTTTAGTTTACATACGGGTGGGAAGAAGAACGAATCCCAGCTTTCTGTTCAGAATGCGAAGAGAATCAGATAAATGCGAGTTGCACGCGCTGTGTCGCGCTCGAGTGATATGCACTATACCAGTAGGTACTAATTTCTGCAAAGTAACGTTTGTTTCCATGAACGAAGATGGAGAGCTAATGTTTATCGTCTCAGGTCTCTGTATGGTTGAAATTTTGCTAAAGAAATGTCATTTGACATTAAGGGGAGGGACTAGGTATTTTTCTTTCAACCAAAACTAATTCCATCAATTATCTTAACTTAATTTGGTTAAAAAACGCGAGATACGATGGTTGAGATACGCCTCTTTGTAATATCAGCGACGAGTTGATTGAACAACATGGGTGTGTATCCTTTTTTTTATAGCCTCTATACTGTCCCACTGCTGGGCAAAAACCTCCCCTCCTCCTTTCCATTTTTCTCTATCCTCGGCGTCCTTATACCATCCTTTTTGGAAGTGGTCGATATCGTCCTTCCACCTACGCCTGGGCCTGCTTCGGCGCCGCTTTTCGTCTTGTGGCACCCAGTGCATGGCGATCTTTGCCCACTTTTCCGAATGCATGCGGCATACGTGGCCTGCCCAGTCCCACTTCAATACAGATACTTTGGTGATTGCATAAGCATTGCGTATTTTGGAGCGCAGGGTCGTGTTCCTGGCGCGATCCGTCGTTTTCACGTTTAGTATACTGCGCTCCATGTGTATGTGTATGTGGGTGGGTGTGTATATACACACACATACACAAACATAGGATACCCTATATATTATCAATTACTTCAATAGTCATTAACCAACGTTACCTCTAATGGGGGTGCCTTTGTGCTTGCTGAGTTCATCTAGATGCTCGTCAAACTTACCGTCTGTGAGTCCCCTTAGCATTGAAGTAATTGAACGGCATCAGGTCTGCTGTCGCCCTAATTGGGAACCTTTGATTTTTGCTTTCCCCCTCGCATATTTCCCACGGAAAAATTTAATAAGCAAACGCTGTAAAAGCCCATTGTTTCCAAGATTGCCTGTCGTTAAACCTGAAAATTGAAGATCGTAAAAAAAATTCGAGTAAATAAAGGGACGTTTTTTGGGCTGTCAGTCAAGGCGATTTGACGTGCATGAGTGGGATTGTAATGTGGTTGATTCGATCGAAAAAATTGAGGATGTTGAGTTTGAGGTGAATACCTCCTTTTATCATCAAAATTTGAAGAACAAATAGTTTCTAGTTAGTACTTGTGGCGACGCACGTTGCGCCATTTCGATTAGTACCTACTTACATCGGTGTAGAACGCGCTATCGAAATTTTCCTGGGACTTCGTATTTAAGTATACGAGTTCCAAACATCCATATTTGGACCAGGACATCTGGTCACCAGGCACGACACCCGCCTGGTGGAAGATCTTCCCTTTTCCCTTTCATACAGCTGACGTTACGTCACTCATGTCCTCACATAGCGCGTTCCTACACGGGGATGCCTAAAGAGAGAGAGAGAGAGAGAGAGAGAGAGAGAGAGAGAGAGAGAGATGCCCGACTCGCACTTGACCGATGTTTATTTAATCCTACTATAACACAAATTAACAGAGAACAAATCTTTCTTTATCTATTCAAATATAAGAATGTTCCCAAAATACTCGTAACAATAAAGTCCAAAAAAAATTTCGACTTTCCATATTATAATTACTTATATAGGTAAAATTATACCTGATCCTAATTTTTTTGCAAACTCAGAATATTTTTCCCATTAAACTTGTTCATGTTCAGTACGGGTACATTCACCCATCAACACGAATAGTGCGTGTTAATTATAACCTTAATTAAACTTAAATAATATACTATTTCACGGGTTTTTACTGTATTTTATTAATTAAGACCGGTTTCGTTTACACAAACGTAAACGAAAAAACGAAGTGAACGACCCCTAATTAATAAAATACAGTAAAAACCCGTGAAACAGTATATTATTTGAATCTAATCATGTACTACAAGTTTCACGAAGTACCAATAACCGCAAGTTTAATTATAACCTTGTTTACTAAATGCAGTAAACTTAATGAGGCACAGAGAGAATTAGTGCGTTAATGCATTCCATTTAATGGAAACATGGCAGAGAATTAAACGCGGTTTAATTAACACAGTTTCACCACTAATATCGTAAAATAGGCATTCATTTTCAACACCGTCAATCAGTACTTTAGGCTGATTGGTGCTGAATGATTAAAAGATTCGATAGCATTCACTCAAAAAATTTAAAAATCACATTTTTTTCAGATTACGTTTAGTTGTTCCTCTTTCTTCTTTTTGTTTTGTTAACCTTGCTACAATCTGCCCTCTAGGTGCCGGCTAGCAGGGTACTAGGACAGTGTGCAGATGAAGTAATAGAGGAACTTGGTAATAGTAGATATTATATTTATTAGGAACAGAACAACACAATAGTAGAAAATAATAAGTAGTAGGAGACAATATTATAAACCGGAGAAACGTCCGTTCAGGACAAAATACAGAGAGAAAGTAAAAACAATGAAATTAATGGAATAATGGAATTTAGAAATGGAATGGGAATATGGTTTGAATTTAGAAAATATAGATAAAGAAATGAAGATGCCAACACGATATGAGGTGAGATAAGTGCTAACAATGAGGTTGAAATTGATGGCAAGGAGGTTGATATGGACGATGAAGTCGACATCGTTACAACCTATTATCAAAGTTGTTCAGACACTCGTAGATCCCTCACCTACTTTTTAACACCCGACCAGGTGGTGTTAGTTTGTTTGTCTGTCTGTTTGTCTGTGGCATCATAATTTAATAACCGAATATCCGATTTGAAATCGGATTTTATTAGCGTCTTCTTAGCACATGTCTGATAAAAATTGAATAAGGGGTTTGCGAGATCTTGGAGTACATATCTTTGATGTCAGATGGGATCTATGGAACAGTAACTGTTAGTTAGATCTTGAACTGAAACATTTAGAGCCATGGAGCAATTTCCACATCTAAAACTTACTCCGGTAGTGTATCATTAGGGAGTGATCCCTGGCACTCAGGTGATGCCTGACAATTAGCGCCGCAGTGCTAAATCCGCTGCGGCAACAGGCTGAGGCAGTCCCCTTTTTCCGGTGCTGCACACCACCTTCATCAAACTTAATTAATTTTGTTTATTTATTTTTATTATTTATTTGTTTAATATTATTTTTATCTTCTGTGTCTAATTGTTTGTATGTGTGCGCTTTTGGAAATAAATTCTTTCTTTCTTTCTTTAAAACCTTGAGTACCTGATGATGACCAGTAAGGGAATCTCTACAATGGTAAGTCCGAGGTTTCTTACATTTTTTATTTAGAAATTTGTCCAGAGTGCTTAACAATGGTGACTATTATAAGGTCAAAAAGTAATGTAATATTTTTGTGGGTGATGTTTCAAATTGTAGAGTCGAAATTATCGGACAAATATGATAAAGAAAGAAAGAAATCCACTCTTTTGCTACAAAAATAAAGTTCTAAGTCGTTTTCCTCATTGCTGAGGGTCGTGATCATTCTAAGGAATTAATCACATAGAACGACTCTCGTGGCTGACTTAATGGGGTAGTTTGCCATTGCCTTCCCTATTTCACACACTGGTTACCTCACGATGTTTTCCTTCACCGTCAGAACATTCGGTAAATGTACGTAAGTCTTTCAGAAAAACCGAAAAACTCATTGTTACATGGCACTGCCTGGTTTCGAACTCGGACTCGCATGGGAGTCCGGGAGGAGTCCTAGCCACGACGCCACCGACGCTCTTACAAAAAATACATATTCAGGAAACCAGTCAACAACAAAAAAATCAACACAAATTTTGTTTTCATAAACCATTATTCAGAACTCTATTTTCGCCATCTCAATTAAATCGTGACTAAGTAAGTCCACCTTTATCAAACAATAGGAAAGTTTTAAGAACGATGATGTCCGGAGTGGCTGAGTTGGAAGTGGCGAAATATGTTTCAGTGCCACCCTACTGAAGGCTTCCGAAAGACATGGATATATAAATTATTTTGAATTTGAATTTGAAAAAAAAAGAAGCATTTTTCATATGGTACCTTATCTTATCTTATGATAGGGGGCCGGGAATAACCCAGCGGCACTCCGACCCTTGAGGATCTTTTGTGCTTACCCCGTTTTACACACTGGCCATCTCAGTGCGCAGGTTTCCTCACGATGTTTTCCTTCACCGTTAGAGCAGTCGGTAAATGTACGTGAGTCTTCGAAAAATACGAAAAACTCATTGGTACATGGCACTGCACGGTTTCGAACACGGACCTCCCGCATGGGAGTTCGGCGTCCTAGCCACTGTGCTACCGACGCTCTTTCATATGGTAACCCCACTTGCCTAGTTTCCCCACCATCCGATTTTAGACCTTCATTAAAAATACAATTATTTAATTTCTTTTACCCAGAATAGATGCTGGCAAGTCCTACACTACAACTGTGCCGAATTTCAAGTTGATAGTTATAATATTGGTTACTGAGAAAAATCGCTGTGACCTACAGACGGACACTGAGTCTAACCATAAATCCTTTTATACAGTTTTGGTAGGTTTTTTCATTTTTTATTTCGGAATTTACAATTCAGGCACATATATTACGAACATTATTATTATAGTAATGTTTGTAATGTATTTTAAATACTTATATCCAATACAATTAGTGTAAATACAATTAGAATAGGACAGAAATATATTAAAAATAAAATGTAAGTACTTCATTTGTCTATACCTCTGTATAAATGTATAATAATATGTCTGAGGACAGCTGTCCGAGAGTGGGTGGTCGAACTTGTATAAATACGAAGTCCTGAGAAAATATCGTAAGCGTGTTTCAGCTTTGTATGGAGAAATCGAATTTGTTTGAGCGGCTGTTCAGCGCCATCTGTTGTTGAGTAGAGCGAAGAAGTCGTAGCGTTACGCTTCTTCGTTGGTTTGTACTGTGTAGCTGTGTCGCTACAAACTAGACAACACAATTAAAATTTTCGTTAAACACGCACACACTGTTGCTTTCTTCGTCCGTGCAGTCACAGAGGGGCCAGCTGAAAATCAGCGCTGTGGCTTGCCTCAGCATTATTCTGAGCTGGTGTACCTTTTTGGCACTGTACCGCACCAGATGTTTTGTGCTGCATGTATTAATCTTTGTATACTTCTGTATTGTGTTCTATATTCTGGTGTTTACAGTGGTAAATAAACGTTTTCAATTTCAATGGCATTTCCAGCAAAATTGTACATCTGATGACTTCTTATTCACCAAAATACCTCGGCCTGAAACTTTCGTGCCCCAAAGTTGCGCATTGTCCAAGTAAGCCTTAATTCAGGTTTAATGACCCCAAAGATAAATGACCAGGAAAATGCCTTTTTCTTTGGAAGGCTTGGTTAACTATAAAATTATTTAGAGTAGCTTTCTCGTGCCCTAGTTTTGGCATTTTTCGTATTCTAGAAGTTTTTTATAGGGCTGAGTATTTTCCGTTATTTCTGTTTATGCGTTTACAATATCCTTTCCGCATATATATCATCAGACCTGGCGAGTAAATGCGCAACATGTGACCAACATTTCAAGCAACATTAGTAAAATAGGAGATAATCCTGCAATGTTTTACCACTAGAGGCGCCACTTGCACAGTAAAAAATACATTGAAAAAAATACGACGTACGTGTACGACTTAAAGATGATTTTGTTCTAAACATAACATAACCTAAATTTATTGCTCTCAATGACAATAATTTGATAAATAAATAATGATTATTTTGATTAATATTGGATGATTTTATAAGATTTTTGTTTAATAAACTTTAAATTATCACATAAAGCCAAATATCAACATGTAGATACGTACCTTTCCAACAAATTCCTTCAGACTCGCGCCACGCTGTTTTAACAGATATTTTAGGTCTGCTATTTGAAAATGGCCACATGATGCTATGATATCATCACAATTTGACTATAGCTTTGAGAAAGATGTTTTCCTTCACCGTTAGAGCAGTCGGTAAATGTACATAAGTCTTCGAAAAAATTCTAAAAACTCATTGGAGTCCCGCATGGGAATCCGGCGTCCTAGCCACTAGGCCACCGACATAGAATACAACCGTAGAAGAATTACTTCAACTTTCGATCGGCTATGCATGCACTGAAAGTCAAGTAAAGTAAAAGTAAAACTCTTATTTGCACAAAAATGGCGTTGAAATAAATTTCATTTCATTTCGTTATTATCGGTTAACACTCACTAATGGCTTCTATTAATTATTATCCTTCCTAGTATTTAAGATTATCATTTTAAGTGGGCAAGTTACTACCTACAACCTTGGGATCTTCAAGCCCAGAGTGAATAGGCATTTACTGGACCCGCATGCTTCATCGTCGACCTCATCGTCGCTTACCATCAGGCGAGATCGAGGTCAAATGCGGGTTTAGTAGTCAATAAAAAATAAAAATAAACTTTATTTTTTTTAATTGTTCTAGTTTCTTAGCTACCTTACTTACGGTTATTTATTTATCTTGTTTGCATTTCAATATTACTAACTCGCTTATTCCTCAACCCATTTATAAATCTATAAGACCATTAAACATTTCTTTACAGACGTTCTATAGGCGAAAACTTGTAATGGCATAGTTTGTTAAATTATATTTACTCAAATTTTGTGTATTAGCTGTAAGTTTCCCAAAAAGAATAAAATGAAATAAATAAAACTTAGTTTAAAATACGTTTTACAGAGAGGAAGACATATGAAGCTCCGGTCGCAATATTTTTTTATTAAGATTTCTTGACATTCGTAAGGATGTGTCAAATAAATTAAAGCGAGAAAGCTTTATGTTTCACTGTACACATCACACATCAGCAGCCTACTCTAGTCCACTGCTGGACATAGGCATCTCCCAGGGCGCGCCATTGAGCCCGATCTTCGGCTCTTCTCATCCAGTCGCTGCCAGCCACCTTGCGCAGATCATCGCTCCATCTAGCAGGGGAGCGTCCCACACTACGCGGTCTCCACTCCAGAACTCGTCTCCCCCAGCGGTTGTCAGTTCTGCGACAGATGTGACCGGCCCACTGCCACTTCAGCTTGCTAATCTTATGAGCTATGTCGATAACTTTTGTTCTATGCTGGATCTCCTCATTTCTGATTCGATCCCGCAGAGATACTCCGAGCATAGCTCTTTCCATAGCACGCTGAGCGACCTTCAATTTGTGAACCAGTCGCACCGTCAGTGTCCACGTTTCGGCTCCGTAGGTCATTACTGGTAGGACGCACTGGTTAAAGACTTGTCTTTAGACCTTTTCACTGTACATAAAATACGAAAGATGAAAAATAATAGAAAGGCGAAGGATGCTATTTATGAGCAGGTCTGTCTTTCATCCATGTATTCTTTTTCATCTTTCTTGTCCCATTTTTAAGTACCTGTTAGTAGGTATGATGAAAAAATATTCCAAAAATACAGTAATAAAAAATCAACAAAAACCTCATAACCCATATATTAGCATTATAACGACCGGTTCATGGTAAACATGAATGCTTAAAATATATTAATTCTGGAGTCACCCCGTATGTATGCTATGAATTTTTATCACCCTGTATAGGCACGCGCCCGTCACATATGCGTTATGGCATTTTTATTACACCCATGAAGGGTGGAACACATGGGAAATATGAATTTGTGGAGAAAATGTTTCTTGTGCTATAAATTCTCATATTACTTACCTTTTTCTGATCCATTATCCAAGTCTTAACCTCGTAAAGCCCACAGTTTTTCCAGCTTATAGGAGTTGCCCAATGTTTTTTTTATTAAATATGGAGAGCAGACGAACAAACGGGCCACCTGATGGTATGTGGTCACCGTCACCCATAGACATCTCACCTCTATGTATTATTATTAGAGGGTTTCGATACGCTGCCAACCCTGAGGATTTGGATCGAGTGCCTCATGTGCCGGTAATTACGCTGGCTCTTTTACCCTTCAGATCGAAACACAGCCAAATCCCGAAAAAAAATCAGCTGTGGCCTGTGTCATACATTTCAGTCGTGTATATAATTAAGCCTTTGTATTACAGATTTGGCCCCATAGTGAAACCCCCCCCCCATCCCCACCCCCACCCCCCCCACCCCCCACCCCCCACCCTTCGGGACTAAACGGGGTTTTTGTTACCCTATGCAAGTGGAGGCTTGTGATGATAAAATAAAGACTTATTTTTCAAAATTAAAAAAAAAACAAATTATTTATTCATGTAACAGGGTACGTTACATGTTTCAGTTATGGATACTGAATACGAAACCATAAGGGCTTTTGTTACAGCCTGTATAAGGGGCCATATATTATATAGTCAGTTCGTAAAATCTCAAAAATTCGTGATTGTCCCTGTTTTACGATGTTCTCTATGTATACATTATTATTATTATTACTTCTTTTATTTATTCAGACCTTCAACTGGATTAAAGCAGATTTTATTTTCAAAACTCCCTCCCTCGGATACTCAAGTGTCGGATAATAACTCAAAAATCAGTTTTACGGCTAACTGCTACGGACAGACCCTTACATTTTGTCGTATACAGGGTGTAATGAAAATACCATCCATCTTGGGCACAAAAATTCTTCAAAATCTGTCTGAGAACTGAACACTCTACCGATGTTTTTGTTCTCTGATTAAAGATTTTCATTTGCGTTATAGGTTTTTTTAATTATTTCTAATTAATTATTGAAATGAAATGAAATAGTTTATTTAACAAAATATATATAGATTGGGATGTAAGGGGGGTCACCAACATCTAGACCTCCAAATGTCAAACTCACCTGCATGTGGTGCATCCTGCCGATTAACGAACGAGTACCTGGCGACCGACTAGTGGCGGTATAACCACTCAAATTCTGGCTGGGTCAAAATACCAGAAGCACGATGACGGGCAGCAGCGTCATCGGGGCAAGCGACCCGGCTACTGCGATCGCCAACCCGCAGGCCTAGCGTGGCGATTATGGCATTTCCTCCCATGGATAGCGCACAAAGAAAACGGCCCCCAGTTCCCGGCCGCCCCACTATCTGTGCAAGGTGGCTGACAGCGACTGGATGAGAAGAGCCGAAGATCGGGCTCAATAGCGCGCCGTGGGAGAGGCCTATGTCCAGCAGTGGACTAGGGTAGGCTGCTGATGATGATGATGATATAGATTGCGTTTGACCGAAAGTTATAATAAATACATGTTATCACGAGACTTAATGAAGCCTTAACGATAAGGACGTATCTTGCAACTCATTTACGGTTTTACGGTTACGGTTTTAGACATTTATTTCGCTAAAAAAAGGATATAATCCACTTAGCTTAGGGAAATACAGGATAAACTTATTGTAATTAACAGTGTGTACGGTAGACGTAAGGCTTATAAATTAAATTACTAATGTATAATATAATCTAATTTAAGAGCTGTAGTTTTTCTTAGCTGCGGGTAACTAGAACACACAAAATAGGTATAATTAGGATTCTATTAAGTATCGACTTGCATATGCCATTTGGTTTGGCGATAGATATTGCAATTACTATCAATTATTTAAACTCTGTAAATTGGCTCAAAAGGTGGTGCTTTAATTTAGTTTTGAATGAAAGGAAGGACTTTGCTTCTTTGATACAATTTGACAATTTGTTATACAGCTGAGCACCTTCATACATTATATTTTTCTTTCCATAATTTGTCCGTGGTGTTTGTAAATGAATATCGCTACCTCCCTCGCCTCAATAACCCAGTCATTCCTATGATTTAGGTGATAAATTCTACATATTGAACCCTGTATTTTGTTTGCTTATTTCGACAACTAATAGTACTTACTAAGGAATAGAAATGATATTACACTCATTAATACTCATTATTACACTCATTAATACTCATTATTACACTCATTAACAAATTGGTACAGCTATATAATATTGTTCGTCAATTTTTTCAATTCTATATTTATTATATATAACAATTTAAGATCTTATAATAAACAATAATACAAATCAAGAACAATCTAATTGTTTAAATTATCAGAATTTCCTGGTTTTTTGGCAACATTATATACGTTTACGTTACATTAATTTTTACGTTTTTATTTACAAACTAGAAGTTTAGTTTTATAAACTGCAATGTTGTTTGTAAACTTCATGAATAGAACAAAAATTAGGCACATTTTTCAGGACATTATGCAACATCCTATGAATGAATTTTCTCTCTAATTTCATGGGGAATAAATTTCACTGGAGCTTAATATTAGTTCTTTTTACAGCCGCCCTTTGCTCTCGAAAATGTGATAAAGCTTTTTAATAATTCATTTCACCCCCTGTTTCTAAGTTACTGACCTTCAACGTGAGGTGTGGTCGGCAATCAAACCTTTGTTCTTTGAACTTAATTTGGTAATAATTGAACATCTTACTGTATACTTACTTCAGACTTCTCCTACCTATAAGCTGTATAGCGTCCTTGATGCAAAGCATCTTTAAGGAACAGGAAGGAGACTAAGGTAAGGGGTGAGCACAAAAGATCCCTGAGGGTCGAAGTGCCGCTGGGGTTATCCCTGGCCCCCTGTCATAAGATAAGATAAGATACTTCAGACTTTTTTCTTTAGAAAATCGTAAAAGTAGGTTTTTAAACATTCAGAAAGTAGCTAGCTTAGCTGCTCTAGCTAGAGCAGACGAGCAAAGAAATCACCGGCTGGAAAGTGGCCCAGACATCTCACCCCACTGTATTAATATGTTGGGACACAGTGTATTATTATGTCAGCAGTTTTAAATGTCACACGGCTGCGCCCGCGTCGGGCTGGTCGTGTCTCTACCACCGTCATGCGTGGTATACTGTTTTTGGAAATATAAGTATCGGTTAACAAGTCCAGTGTCTCATTAAAGATGACTCCTCGAAGACATACCCTGGCTAGGACGTAGGTATAGACACGTGCCGAACTCCTAGGCCAGTAAAGAGGTACAATTCATATACCTCTAAAAATATTAGAGGGTTTTTTATGCGTTACTAACCTTGAGGACTAAGATGGATTGCCTCATGTGCCGGAAATTACGCTGGCTCTCTTACCCTTCAAACCGAAATACAGTAATGCAAGCATCTCTGCTTCACGGCAGAAATAGATAAGAGGGTGGTACCACCCCAGGCGGTCCTTCACGTTAGGTTCTACTACTGCTACGTATATCATATTTACTATACCATATTTACCTTTATCATACCTAGATATGGCAAAGGATTTTGGGTCACACGTTTAGCATAATATTTCGTATTCCCAAGTGTCAACTGAGCCGCTTTTGGAACAGGTGTTAAAATGAGGGAGAAACCAACGAACTAATACGCATGGAGTGTATGATAGAGGCGTAAAAATAGCACATATACACAATTCTCACGTCCATAATCCCGGAGGGAGTAGACAGAGGAACTATCTTCATTGTTAGATCTTGGAATAAATTGTACCCCCACCCGATAGTAGTTCACACACCGTACCTACGGAGCCCGCGCAGCCGGCGCGGGCGGCGACCCGTTCCTAGCGCTTACACGTGCTATCGGAATATTCCAGGCCGCTTCTCCCCGATCCCTCCCTCCCCAGCGACGTCCTAAGCCGAGGTCCGTACCCACCTGGGTGCCCTTAGGCAGTCGCTTCTTATAGTAGTTTTTAAGTCCTCCTCCAGGATGGAGCGCACTTAGCGCTAGCTTCGAAAACCCCGGTGAAGCTGTAAAGGTCATTAGGACCAACAACATTAATCAGTTCGAAAAAAAATATGGCTTTCATCTCTTTTACATATAGGCGCAAACAATATCGGTAGGTCCGTTTGTCGTTTATTTTGTGTATGGAGTTATGTCTCCTTTCATGTTAGTTCGCTGCGGTAAACTTTTGTTCGCAGATGGCTCCCGGATCCCGTGTGATATTGTAATCAGACTCCAAAGTTTGAGAGTTAAATTATTCATGTCATTCGAAAACATCATCAAAAGAGTTGTAAAAGTTATAATACGAGTTCTCACAGTAACATTATATGACATAGGGCGCAAGTTTTCTTAAGAAAACAATAAGTATTTTCTCTTTATTATTACCATTTTGTTACGGAACCCTAACAATTTAGTATTACAATAAACTTGTTAGGGTTCCATAACTGTTTTCTACCTAAGATTGGTATAATGTTAAGTAACATAATGTAAATTAATAATTGGCAAATGTTAAAGTAATATTTTATTATTTTTATGAGTTCCAAAAAAGCTGTAAATTTAAGTAAATAAATAAAATTAAAATAAAAAATAACAAAATGGTAAGAAAGGAACCCTTATGGTGAGACTTCGGTGTCCGTTCGTCCGTCCGTCCGTCCGTATGTACTTACTTACTTACTGTATGTATGTATGTACTTACATTTTATATTTAACACATTTCTGTCCTATTCTAATTGTATTTACACTAATTGCATATAAGTATTTAAAATTCATTAAAAATATTACTATTACATGTGCCTGAATTGTTAATTCCCAAAATAGAAAAATAAAAAAACCTACCAAAACTGTATAAAAGGAATCCTTAGGGTCAGACTCAGTGTCCGTCCGTCTGTAGGTCACAGCTGTTTTTCTCAGGAACCACTGAAGCTATCGACTTGTTTGACGCAGTGGTAGAAATTGCTTGCTCGCGTAATATGTTCTAGGTAAAAGAAACTTGGAAATAATTTTAGTTTTAGTGAAAATGGTGCCCAAAATTTTCAAGTAGGGCAAATTTTCAAATTTTTTTTTAGGATAGTGGGCTGTCATATGAAAGGGCTTCGTTTGCACATTACAAAACAATTTTATTTTTTTAACTGAATAAAAATCTGAAATATTCAGTATATGCCGGGAAAGACTCAAGAGGGTAGACTCTTACAACTGTATTATTGAAATGGCTGCATGAAAATCCTTTCTATAGTGTGAAGGAGTATAACGAACATTCACATTAGCACTAAAATTGACATTATTTTAATTTATATTCTTTGTAGGTACCTGACATTTTGTACGTCTTTTAACAGGCTGAATACTCTGACTTTAATATATTTTTAAGATCTTTTACTTTGTATACAGTATTCTGACAAATAAAGTATTTTGATTTGATGATTTGATTTGAAAGAAAAAAAATTAAATGGTATTTTATAAAAACGAAAAATATTTATTTTAAGAACGGAACCCTCGGTGCGCGAGGCCAAATCACACTTGGCCGGTTTAAAAAAAAATGAAACAAACACTTGGTTATATGTGTGCATATTTTATTATCATGAGGAAGAAAAAGTTAGTAAGAGATAGAAAGAGGTGCTAATACCAGTTTTTGAGAAGCCGACTCAACATTTTAATGTGTTTAGATGCAAAATGAAATCCACGTAGAAAAAAAGTATTTCTGCTTCAGGGTTAATATACGTTCATTTTTATTTTATTTTTTCCCTTTATATATCAAAATTGTTCATAAATAGAAGAGCCTAAATCCCGCGACACAGGGTATCCTAGTGCGGGATTTAGAGCATCAACCATGTATTAATATACAATACCATCCGTAAATACTAATACAAAATAATTAACAGCTCTAACTTAGTTTTTAGAGGTGTAGCGCTTTTCAACGATGAAAACATTATTAATTCTTTATACGGCTAAATGTAAGTGAGTAAGTAATACGTTTATTTCACACACAGCAATGACCGAAACAGTTATAATTATGATAAAATAATTATGTAGTCAAAGGTAAACATATCTAAATCATGTCTGATGGTCAGCTGTTGTTGTGAAAAGGGCCTCAACTCAGCTTATTGCTGCAGACAAGAATGCCTCCAGCGCTGGTATTCTGTTGGACAGTAGACAAGAGTTCTGTTATATTGGCAATAAAGTGTAATTTGATATGTAATCGGTACCTATCGTGTGGGGTTTCAACCTACAGAAATATCTGTAACAACAATCGATAGGTATTAATTAGGCTTTAAACACATTTCCCACCACTAAAATAATTACTCATTTTCCATCATGACATAAAATTACGCTTAGGTGTATATTTTAATTAACTTTCACCATAATTACCTAAGTGAATGTTGTGTTTCATGGCGTAATTAATTATAACAAACAGTTTTGTATTATTTTCCTCCATAATCGCCAACAGTTAACCAGATTTTTATACCGTATTTGCTATGTTTTAGTTAGCAATAATATATACTCGTAATTAAACAGGGTGTAAGAAAAATCCCCTATAGTTCAGAAACCCATTTGTGTTCACTGTTTAGGATTTAGAACTGAACAACCTTCACTATGGGACCAACAATGAAATCGGGAAAAATATGTCAGCTGTTTCATACTACTTAAATTACTCCAATTACTATTAATTTTCTTCTCGTCGCCCATACCTCAATGTCTAAAGACAAGAGTCTTTAACCAGTGCGTCCTACCAGTAATGACCTACGGAGCCGAAACGTGGACACTGACGGTGCGACTGGTCCACAAATTGAAAGTCGCTCAGCGTGCTATGGAAAGAGCTATGCTCGGAGTATCTCTGCTGGATCGAATCAGAAATGAAGAGATCCGGCATAGAACAAAAGTTATCGACATAGCTCATAAGATTAGCGAGCTGAAGTGGCAGTGGGCCGGTCACATCTGTCGCAGAACCGATAATCACTGGGGTAGACGAGTTCTGGAGTGGAGACCGCGTTTGGGCAAACGTAGTGTGGGACGCCCCCCTGCTAGATGGAGCGACGATCTGCGTAAGGTGGCTGGCAGCGACTGGATGAGAAGAGCTGAAGATCGGGCTCAATGGCGCGCCCTGGGAGAGGCCTATGTCCAGCAGTGGACTAGAATAGGCTGCTGATGATGATGATGACTATTAATTTCTTACTTTAATTACTCCACCAGAAGGTTGGAAGAGATCGCTTTTAGCGATAAGACCGCCTAGATTGTATTAATCGTTTCGTACGCACTGTATCACACTAATTTTGTGCAATAAAGAGTATTCATTCATTCATACATTTCGGTCGTGTAGCTATTGAGCTGTTGTATGGAACAGCTGATTTTTTTAGCGATTTCTTAATTGGTCCCATAGTGAAAGTTGTTCAGTTATGGAAACACCCCCCCTTCCGGGACTATATGGAGTTTTTGTTACACCCATTATACTTAGTCTATCATCATTATAATAATCATCAGTCTATTAATGTCCTCATTGCTGGAGCACAGGCCTCACATTGCACAAGGGGGTACGGGCCATGATCGTGGATTTCACATACCTTTGGAATTTTTTCATTTCCTCAGACATGCAGGTTTCCTCACGATGTTTTCCTTTACTTCACTTACGTCGTTCCTTCACTTGTTATATTTATATTGGAATTCGTGATGAAAAAAAAGATTCATTTAATTTCGCAATATGGCAAGGGTTTTTATGTTTATGGGTTACATTCTATAGTATTACGTGGTGTGAGACGACGGAAAGTGGACCAAATGAACATAAACGGTCGAAAGTATAACCCGACGGAAATATCTGTTTACCTGGGTGGCGATGCAGAAATCGAAACGATATCTATCCATCTCGTTCACATAGACACAGATATATTATGTGTGAGCGTAGCAACCAGACCAGAAAGGTTCATAGCTCAGGCTCAGGTACATAGATATACATTTCCTATCATATCTTTAGTTGATGAAGTCAAGCGTTAATTTTCGGAAATCCTTTGTTTATGATTCTTCGTACGTAAAATACGGCTGTGCACAAAATTAGGATCGCACAAAGGGCCATGGAGCGTGCCATGTTAGGTATCACCGTAATGGACAAGATCCGCAACACAGCGATCAAACAACGAACTAAAGTCCTAGACGTGGGAAAGCGGGTTGCGACGCTAAAGTGGCGATGGGTGGGACACTTAGTTAGACGTGGTGATGGCCGGTGGACCAGAGCCCTCATTGAGTGGTGGCCAAGGTTGGGTAAAAGAGGAGTAGGTCGTCCAGCAGCCAGATGGGCGGATGACATCACCAAAGTCGCATCGAAGACAAGGATGCGACTAGCACAGGATCGTATAGGGTGGCACAAAAGAGAGGAGGCTTATACCCTGCAGTGGGACGACATGGGCTAATGATGATGAAAATACGGCAATGCAAAAGTTGGGAAGGATTTATATAATTTCATGTTTAAATACGAGAAATACCTACTTAAATTAGTTATAAATAATTTTTTCATCCCCCTTTTCTTAGTGACTCTAACGAGGCTGCCATGGTCACCTTGTCGTGTACCAAAGTCTCTAAAATGAGATTGAAAAAAAAAGTTTTTTTAATTAGAACATTTTAGGGATACTTACTCTATTTGAAAAAAAAAACTTTAGATTAGACATGGAAAATAACCATTGGACCTTACCTGGTAGAGTATTTTTATCGAATGGCACCCATGACCTTGCGACTTCCAAATATGGTTCTGTACCATTTCTCACATTCTCCCTATACGTTTCCGAAAATACGTATTTGATAATAGGCAGAAGAATTACCCCCACCGCGGTAGAATACGTCAACGACCAATAGAAATTGGTTATACTCCTGGCGTATTTTGTGTATCTGCTGATGATATTCTGTTTTGTGACGTCAGAGGTGTTTCTTTGATCCAAGTCAGCTCTGGTGACGTAATCCATGATGTTTTTCCATTTCTCTTGCCAGTATAATAAAGATATCAATTTGATGACACACATAGCGGACTGCAAGCTGTTTTCTACGTTGTTCAAAACCAAAGACAAATCGGACTTTATACACCAAATATCGACGAATTCGGTAACTATGAAAAGTGTTACCAGTATGTGCAGGAGAATATAGAAATAACGCTTGTAAATATTGTCTGGTAATAGCAGGCCACATAACTGTAGTGATCTGACATTTGGACCTAGAAATGGTCTTTTTGGATCCTCCAGTTTTTTGAGAAGACGACTCAACATTTTTTGAGAAGACGACTCAACATTTTTTGAGAAGACGACTCAACATTTTTTGAGAAGACGACTCAACATTTTTTGAGAAGACGACTCAACATTTTTGAGAAGACGACTCAACATTTTAATGGAAAGGTTTAGACCTTTAGGCGTATGCAAGTATTCTGTGGTTCAAATGAAATGCACAATAAATTGAAGTATTTTCATGCAACCGTAATTACTAATCTAAAATAATTATTAAAAGAAATTAGGGGTGTCACTTATCAGTGATTACATACTGATAATAATTAGTACCTCTACTTTAATTTTTGTGATGTGAATTTCTATCGATGTTAACGTGAATCATTAAATAATACCTTATGAAGATTTTACTCGAATCATGCTCAATTTCAAAAATAAATAGACAGAATAAATTTTCAATTGCCTACCTGTATACAGGTGAAAGAAAGTTTTTGATACACCTACTATGGCGTACTTATAATACCCAAAAATGGGGATATTTATCGACTGAAATCTATGCGGGAAGTGTCATATTACCCACGATCTCGATCGGAAGTACTCAACAAGCAAGTCGCCTATGTATTATACCGAATACAAACAACTGTAAGTATCTTCGAATCACACACTCACTCACCCTACACTACAGATGCACACTTACATCATTACACACTCCCACACAACCTAACACACCCCCACCCATACTCACTCTTACCATTATCTTTACTAAATTCCTTTATGATTAAATTTTCCAAATTCCTTTTAGGTTAAGAATATAATTTGTAATTTGCTTGCACAGAAAGTGCGACGGAATCCCGACTTACAAGATACAGGTTTTCGACCTAGTTTGTAAGTCGGAGGTCCTTTTTTGTGTGCCCTGTAATTTTTTTTTCAACCAGAATATTTCACATAATCGCAATGATAATTTATGTTTAAAGTTTTAAAATAATAAAATCTTCTTAAAATATACCTCATTAAAAATACAGTTTCAAATATTTAAAGAAGTTGTAAATACCTACTTACTTCTTTTTACGCACCATAAAACAGTTAAATAATTTGAGCCCATGGACGTATGAATAATAAGTTTATGCTAACTTTCCTTAAACATAACGATATGGAGTGCTAACTGCTTTAGTTATTTATTTTATAATTTTCTCGCAGATGTGGGTAACAAAAAAATATCAAATCTGTCATGTGCAGGAAGATCACTTGGCACTCGTGCCGACAATTTGGTCCTTCCCGCATTATTTAGACAATCTACTATTGTTCGAAACTTTCTCACATTTCGCAAAACAAAATTTCCAAACATAATCCGCCAGTGCCGAGTGAAAAGTAGGGTATATTGTACCTTTTTGATTAGGGATTTTTTATGATATTAGAAAAGTTATTCAATTACCTAATTTGATCAACCCCTTTTTGGTCCTGACAGTAATTAATTTACAAAAATCTCATATACAATACAAGTAAATTGTAATAGAAACAAGAAATATTTTACAACGGTTCATTACAATATTTTATATCATACATTACAATTTTCATCATCCGAGTAAACATCAGAAATAAGGTAACCATTATTAAACGTAAGTATAGGCTTTTGCAAAATTAAGTAGCTTTTACGATTTAAAAAAATATATCTCAGTTTAGAGACTTTGGTACACGACAAGGTGACCATGTCAGCCTCGTTAGGGTCACTAAGAAAAGGCATTTTTATTATACCCATGAAGGGTGGAACACATGGGAAATATGAATTTGTGGAGAAAATGTTACTTGTGCTATAAATTCTCATATTACTTATCTTTTTCTGATCCATTAGCCAAGTCTTAACCTCGTAAAGCCCACAGTTTTTCCAGCTTATAGGAGTTTCCCAATGCTTTTTTTATTAAATATGGAGAGCAGACGAACAAACGTACACCTGATGGTAAGTGGTCACCGTCACCCATAGACATCTCACCTCTATGTATTATTATTAGAGGGTTTCGATACGCTGCCAACCCTGAGAACTTGGATCGAGTGCCTCATGTGCCGGTGATTAAGCTGCCTCTCTTACCCTTCAGACCGAAACACAGAAAGGCAAGCATTTCTCCTTATAAAAGAGGGTGGTACCAACCCAGGCGATCCTGCACATCAGGATCTACCACCTGTAAGATGTCCTATTTTATTTTTTAAAATCTCAGTTTAGAGGCTTTGGTACACGACAAGGTGACCATGTCAGTCTCGTCAGGGTCACTAAGGAAAGGGAAGCTCAAGTATTATTAGAGTCAGCCCTCACTTTGAGAGCCAACTTAGCAAACAACAGTAAGTGTTTCATATTATCAGATAAGGGCTGACTCAAAATAATATTCAGCCTCCCATTTTGGAGCATATTAAGGCCAATTTTCTGACTCTCAATTTTCACCATGTCACACTCCATTAGGAGGTGAGTGAGGTCTTCAAGATGTCCTACATATGACTATTTTCTAACTCTGGGTTGCAAGAAATGTTCAAAATGATGATTACTAAACTATCGTGTCACCTCTATCTAGAGCTACGGTGAAAGGGATAACATGTATTCATATTAATATTTTTATTTACTAAACGTTATTGTAAGTATTTTTTCTTCACGTGTTAGATTGAAACTATCGACATTTACCATTTTAAATTTACCATCCCTACTAATTACACATTTTCTACCCTAACATAAAATTATGTGAAGGTGTTTATTTTCATTTATTTTCCGCCTAATTACACGATGTCGCGTTTGATGTTGTAATCGTGACAAATATTTTTGTTTTCTTTAAGGATATGCTGACATTTCAGACAGGAAAGCAAAACCTTGGATAAACCGGTTAACAATAGAGATTTTATCGCTTTATCAACTTTATTAGGACTTCACAAAATATAAAAAATGGGTCAGCAGTCTGGACCCAAAAACTTAATGAAATTTCCATTTCAAATTGAAGTGAGGTTGTGTCTTTGTATCTCCGAGGCTATGGGAAATTGATAAAAGACGTGTTAATCCGTTTTATATTCCATTAAATTACGAAATATTTGATATTAATTAGAAGTTTATTTGATTTGATTGTATTTGTTAAGCTGTCAGACATCAGGGCTAGAGCTGTAGTGACTTGGCTCAGAAGCACTGCAAATCGGGCTACATGGAAATATATAGGAGAGGGCTATATCCAGCAGTGGATGAATAAAGCCTGAAGAAGAAGAAGAAGTTAAGCTGTTTTATATTTGGTTAGTGTTTAAAAGTGCAGCGCCCAGACTAACCAGCTTTCTGGTTTCAGGGCGCGAAGATTTGTAAATAATGTATGTACACAACAATAATAATAAAATGAAATAAATAAATAAACTTTCTACGATGAATAGTTTTTGAGTTAATGATGATAATGATAATGTTTCTCCCATCGACCCTGGAAAGAACCCGCCAGAAGTAAGATGCAAGCTGTGGCGGGAGAAATACCCGCTCAAAGGTTTCATACCGCCAAAAGAAGACCTACCACCGGGTTTCAAACTCCCGTGGCCAACCTGGAAAACGCTTAATCGCCTGCGAACCCAGGTTGGCTGTTGCGGAGATAATCCTCACAATTGGTGGTTTTCCAGCGATCAAGTAAAGTGTGAGTGTGGTGTCTCCCCTCAAACCATGGAGCACTCGCTCTGCTGTCTCGCGTGTCCGACTATCTGCACGCGGGAAGACCTTTTCGAGGCCAACCAGAGGGCTATCGATGTGGCTGCCTTCTGGTCGGGAAAAATTTAATTCGGATCATCAACACGAAAGAGGAAGAGATAATGACCATTAAATGTTCCGATAAATAATGACAAAAACGGTCAAAAAAATACATTTTAATCCAGTGATTTGCCATTGCCTTTCCCATTTCACACGCTGGTGTGCAAGTTTCCTCACGATGTTGTTTCTAAGTACGTAGTCGGCAAATGTACGTAAGCCTTATTTGTTTAATATTATTTTTATCTTCTGTACCTAATTGTTTGTACGTGTGTATTCGAAATATTTTTTTTCTTTCTTTCGAAAAAAAACCGAAAAACTCAATACATTAATCCAAATATAATATTCCAAAGAAAAATAAATCAATATTTTTAGAAAGGTGTTATGTTAAAAATAGTCAGTATCCTCATAATGTGATATGACTAATTAATCTTAAATTCATGAAGTAATGATTAAAAAAACTTAAGGTGTTAAATGAAAGGTTTTTTTTTGTATAATACCATTGAAATAATTTATATTAATCTATTCTTCTAAAGACATTTATATCTAATCTACTTAGGTATATAAAACTCAAAAACCAGGTCGAGACGCACCGACAAGTTAGAGAAACTCGCTCTACAGAAACTCGCTAGCTTTGTTGACCTGAAGCTTCCCGTATGCGAAAATTTATTCACAGAAATTGTTGTAATTCAATATTACAAACACGTCCACAGAACAAGAGATAAAAATCAGCGCGTTTCTACGTGTTTTCTGTGAATAATCACGATAACAAAATTGTATGGAAAAAGGATTGCAGTTATTATCTCAAATCGGTATCAATAATATGAACTTTAATGCAACTGATGACAAAGCTCGTAAAAAAATATTAATTCTGAATCGAAAACATATTTCCGGAAATTGTTTAGATAATATCACAAAAATAAGGAAATAATATTTATTATAACAAATCGGGTTACCTAGGCAACCATTGTTTGGTAGTTCATAGCCTTAAAATTGATGTATTTTATTATTTATTTATTTTATAAACTTACTTACTGACTCCGCTGGCGCAGCGACCCGAAGTGGATCTTGGCCTCCGATGCCAAAGAGCCATATTTACCATTTTTTTTTATTTTACCATATTTTATAAACACACAATGTTAATTACTTACAGGCTTTACCCTAATGGTACATATTAAACAGCACTCAAAAATATTATAAACTTATAAAGAATATTAATTTTTTTGAATGAATTATATGTCCGGGACGATATAAATCCATAAACTCATTGGTTTCAATAAACGTAGTAACTTCCATGTTCTAAAAAAGTATAACGGATTGAACTTTTGTATGGAACAGCTGATTTTTCCCGGTTTCAGAGTTGATCCCATAGTGAAAGTTCATCAGTTATGAATACTGAACAGCCCTTTGGGGACTGATGCAAAATTAGATGCAAATACTCATACTTAGAACCTAAATAAAGAATAGCAAAGTTCTATAGGTGAGTTAATGAAACAAAATAATATTAAAGGAAAAACTTTAATTTTAACATAGGTAGGTAATCATTCATACTTTTCTACGCGGGCGGAGCTCTGGGTTCTGCTAGTTCTATTATAACTTTTTTTTAAATGTAGCCATAGACATTTCACTTAATTTCTGACTTACTAAGCAGAGTATAGTAACTGTAGGCCCCTTTTAGAATCTGAAAGTAGGAAAAAAACAATATTTTAATAGATAGTAAATGCAACTTCAAATTGGTAACAGTTTCAATAACAAAGAATGGCAGATAATTCTAGGAAACAAAATAAAAAAAGGAAAAAAAATGTAACAAAAGTCCTCGTTGGAGTAGAGAAAGAAACAAATCCTACATTATAAAGAAGAAACCTCATGCTTACAGCAATAAAGGTAGACACAGAAAGCTTGCTGAAAGGTCCAGCGGTGAAGACAATCACTCTTCTGAATTGACCCATCAGAATATGCAGCTCCCTCCGTAACTTCTTTGTTCGCCACCAAGTTCCCTCATAGAGGCCCAGGGTCAGACCTTGACTCTGAAAAATACAACATTTTTTATGAAGACTACACAAAATTCCATCTCTCGGGTCTCTGGGGCGAAATGGGGAAAGCAATGCAAAACCACCGCATTAAATATTCTCAGGAATAAATCGCGACTATAGGAAGAAATAGGTACAGGCTGATGATGAAGATTATGTTAAGAATATACTACAAATCGAATAAGCGGATCATAAAAAAAACAATGTAACTTACTGTATACAAAACATCATTACTATGCCAACAATACATGAAGAGTTGAGCTATGCAGAACAAAAGGTATTCTGTTACAAGGAACCTTTGCATAGCGTTGGTTTCAGTCTGCGAAAGTCAAATCAAACATTAACATAAGATAAAACTAGATAACTGAAAGAATCACAGCAGATAACGAAAGATTAGATTGCCAAAGGAAACTCATTATAACTATGGTCAATTTCTAAAACAAAAAAAAGAGTTCAAGGAGACGCAGGTTCAAATGAATGATAAGCAGGTAAAGCAGAGTGGGCAGGGCAATTGGAAGTAAGCTCAAATGGAAGTGGATAGATAAGGGTGTCCATTTAGTGGATGTTAAGTAGGGTTCATTAGATATGAAACTAACTGACAAAGGAAGGATTTTGATAGGTCAAAAAAAGGAGAGGTAAGTTTTTTTTAATATAGGTATATAAATTAGCTACGACAAACAGGCAGACGGGCCACCTGATGGTAAGTAGTCACCGTCGCCTAGAGACACGTGCAGTACCAGGGGTATTGCTTGTGTGTTGCTGGCCGTGGAGGGAGAGGACTTTTTAACGTCCTTTTTGAAGCATCCCATGTCATAGCGCTGTGGAAAAACGTCGGGTGGAAGAGAGTTCCACATTTTACAGGTGCGTGGCAGAAACGTTCGTGTAAAACGGGTCGTGGTAGACACCCAAGGCTTCAGAAAGTGCGGGTGAAAATTGAGCCGCCGACGCGCCGTGCGATTCAAGAAAGTAGACGACGGCACCAAGTCAAATAGTTCTAAAGAGTCGTGAAGTGTCAAGAATAAAGAAGTCACGTAAAAGATAAACCTTACCGTAATTTGGTACGCAGAAGCACAAACCATCACAGAGCATACGAGCATGTAAAAAAGCATGATTGGAGATAAACAGGAGTCCAAGAGACGGGCATATCTGAAAAAGTAAAACATTTTGTAATGTTTAAAAGGATCTCACATACAACATAAGAAACCTAAATAAACCAAAGACAAAAGATTTCTCAATTACAGGTGACAGTTACGTAATGCACATGACATTGAAAACTATTGATCTAAATTATTGGAATTTTGATATAAATGTAATATAAACGAATAGTTAAACCATAAACGAGAACGTACGAGAAGTAACATTAGTTTGTTTTGCCATGTTCTGTTTATCTCAAGTAAGCGAACTGAACGGATTTTGATGTTTATTTAACCAGGACCCAAATATATATGTTTTGTTTGCATATAGTCGCATGAAAAGCAATGGGACTGTTTAAATTAAGAAATAAACGATATCTTTACTCCAGATATCGGTATTATATCTATCGGTATTTTATAGGATACATTTCGGAGAGTGCGCATCGGAATTGCACGACCTAATTCCAGCATCTCCATTCCGCCTTCGGACTACCAGGCGCGGGGAGGGGTTCCATCCTCATGTTGTTGATATCCCATCTGCTCGTACAAAGCGATTTGCTTCTTCGTTCATTATGCGAAAGGCTAAGGAATGGAACAGCCTGCCGGCGTCTGTATTTCCCGAAACCTACAACCTTGGGATCTTCAAGGCCAGAGTGAATAGGCATTTACTGGACCCGCATGCTCCATCGTCGACCTCATCGTCGCTTACCATCAGGCGAGATCGAGGTCGAATGCGGGTTTAGTAGTAAATAAAATAAAATTAAAAAAAGAATAGTTACTAAACATAACATACTGGTAGTAATACTAACACATGTGAAATTCCAAATTAACAACTGAAAAGTCAATTTAACTTGCACAGTTACCATCAAAACGTTCATTTAGGTACATTTCCCCCTACCCCCTTTAAACTTTGTATATGAGTTTAAGCATTTAAGTTAAGATACACACTTCTTGTTGAAATTAGTTTCGAAGACAATATTTTTGGTTAATAAGACTTAAGTAACAATTAAGTTTAGTGGAAACTAACTTGAAATAATTGTACCTATAGTTGAGTTTAATGCGTGGTTCTAGTACATTATTATAGTTGTAACTTTCAAACTTAATGAATGATTGCCTAACTCACAGTATATAAGGAGACATGAATCAAATTTTCATGTTATCTAAAATTGTTTTACGTAGGTAATTGTTGAACATAACACAGTTGAACATAATCAAGCCTGACAGTGACGATGAGGGTTATAGGGCTTTCATCAGCAGCCCACTCTAGTCCACTGCTGGACATAGGCCTCTCCCAGGGCGCGCCATTGAGCCCGATCTTCGGCTCTTCTCATCCAGTCGCTGCCAGCCACCTTGCGCAGATCGTCGCTCCATCTAGCAGGGGGGCGACCCACACTACGCGGTCTCCACTCCAGAACCCGTCTCCCCCAGCGGTTGTCGGTTCTGCGACAGATGAGACCGGCCCACTGCCACTTCAGCTTACTAATCTTATGAGCTATGCGATAACTTTTGTTCTATGCCGGATCTCCTCATTTCGGATTCGATCCAGCACAGATACTCCGAGCATAGCTCTCTCCATAGCACGCTGAGCGACTTTCAGTTTGTGAACCAGTCGCACAGTCAGTGTCCACGTTTCGGCTCCGTAGGTCATTACTGGTAGGACGCACTGGTTAAAGACTCTTGTCTTTAGACATTGAGGAATGGGCGACGAGAAGATGTGATGTAACTTCCGAAATGCTGCCCAACCCAGCTGAATTCTTCTGTTGGGGCTGTTCTAGGGCTTCTATGGGGCTTTATTGAAATAAAATAAAATAGGTCTATTAAAGACGGATTTTTAGATATAGACACACGAAGTATTTCCGCCAAGTTCTGAACGAATTAATCAAGAGAAGAATTCAAGAGTTTTGTGTAAAAACTTGCTAAGTTAGGCATTTATTTTTAAGCAAGCAATATTTTTTAGGTTTAACAATGTTTTATATTTCTACTACCTATGATGAAGGTGGTTCCTCTGTCTTCCCCTCGGGGATTATGGATGTGAGAGTTATGCTATGCGATATATTTCTGTAGGTACGTTTGAAGGATCGTTAATTGAACTTGGCATCCAGTTAGATCTCAATTCTTTTAACGGCGAAGCCGACAGGTCTATTGGTTCCTTGCACCGAACTTGGCATCCTTTTTTCACATTTATGCTTTTGGTGGGATTAGATTCAATATATAAAGATACAAAACATATTTAAGAAATGAGTCTTTATTTCTAACTAGAAATACAGCTCGAAATCGGTTAAATGCCTATATTCTGACCAGGATTATAAAAACCCTGTCAAGAATTAAATTAAACTAAATTTTCTCATAGCGAACGCTATTACACAGACTATATAAAAGTACCAATGGTACCTTTAATATAGTTTATTTACATATTTCAGAACAACACTGTAATGGAGTTCATTCTTTATGACAAAAAATGGGTCGATATTGAGAGCGTCGGTGGCCTAGTGGCTAGGACGCCATGGGGGAGGTCCGGGTTCGAAACCATGCAATGCCATGTACCAATGAGTTTTTCCGATTTTTTCGAAGCCTTACGTACATTTGCCGACTGCTCTAACGGTGAAGGAAAACATCGCGAGAAAACCTGCATATCTGAGGAAATTAAAAGTTTTCGAAGGCGTGTGAAATCCACCAATCAGCACTGGGTCCGCCCGGTGGATCATGGCTCGTACCCCCTTGTGCAAGGGGAGGCCTGTGCCCCAACAGTGGGGACATTAATATTCTGATGATGATGACGATTCATAAAACGTTGAACTTTAGACACAGTAAAACTTACTTCACCAATTCTACATGTCGTCTATGACATTCCTTATATCGAGTCACGGCCTCATCATCCGTTGTAGGTTGTTCCTCTGTCCCGAATATGTTAGAACTATCATGCCTCAATAACTCCAGCTCTCCCCTAAAGAATACCATGATGACAATGGAGTTACTGTCAAATGAGCTTATAAAGCCGCCTCCTCCGTGGATTGCGGCGTATGTCTGCCATATTGAGGCTGCTATATAACCTGATGGTAAAAACAAAACAAATACTATTATTGTACGGTCGCTCTATAGCTAAAGTATACCATCATACTCATACTCATTTATTAACACCATCGGGACACCAGGAACTCTTGGTTACGTCATGCTTTTACAATTTCTTAAAATTCAAAACACAATTCATGCCAACCACAAACATAACTGGACAGGAGCGAACAGACCAGCCTATTAACATAGAAAAAAAAAGGCTAAAAAAATATATTGTAAAAAAATAAAAATAAGATTGTAGCAGCTGTAATTCTACAATTCATATTTAAAGTCTATGGCGAAAGTTATAATGTTCATTTCAAATTGCAGAAATTAGACAAATACATTAGCGACTTGAGCGTCGGTGGCTTCGTGGCTAGGACGTCGGACTCCCTTGCGGGAGGGAGGTCCGAGTTCGAAACCAGGCAATGCCATGTACCCATGAGTTATTCGGTTTTTTCGAAAGACTTACGTACATTAACGACTCTCTGACGGTGAAGGAAAACATCGTGAGGAAACCTGCACACTGAGATAGCCAGTGTGTGAAATGGGGAAGACAATGTCAAACCACCCCATTAAATTAGCCACGGGAGTCGTTCTATGTGATTAATTCCTTAGAATGATCACGACCCTCAGCAATGAGGGACACGACTTAGAAGAAGATACATTAGCTAGAGGCTGACTGTACAGATATATTGTACAGGTACATCTATTCCTTAGACTGTACATAATCAATTTGTGCCAAAAGGAAGCGAGTTCAGTTTGTATTATGGACGCAATCCACAGCGTTGATTTTCAACACGTCCCTTTCGGAAGACACAAACATATAAAAAATTTAAAAAATATACTTGGATATATAATGAAAAATACTCCGCACTCCAGCACAATTACATGTTTATACCTTTTGCTGTGGAGTCTACAGGCTGCTGGAGTGCGGAAGCAAAATCGTTTGTGGGTGAGATTGGCCGTCGCCTTCGGGAGAGGGGTTGTGATCCTCGCTCCGGGTCGTTCCTGGTGCAAAGGTTGGCCATAGCGATACAGCGCGGTAACGCCGCAAGCGTTATGGGTACTATGAGGTTTATTTATAATTATTTAAAGGTTAAGTTGTCATTAGTTGTAATTTTGATCAATAAATACATATTCTTGGATATATTATGTACATATTTAAAAATATTTTCAGTTTAGCAAATTCTGAGCATATTAACTTATTTAACTTTTTTTTACTGTTGCAAAGTCGTGTGGCGAGTCATGTTAGCCGTATTAACTCACCAGGTGAAATGAAAAACATAGTGTAACATGCGTGCGAAAAAGCAATTGAAACCGCGGGACGTAGAATCCCTCGCTACGCCTCGTCTACAATATCTAACTATACTATATTATAGTTTCACTTTTCAAAATTTCTCTTACCTGGTACGGTTTTCTTATCGAATGGCACCCACGAACTCGCAACTTCTAAATACGACTCCGTCCCATTTCTCACATTCACTCTATATGTTTCTGAAAATACGTATTTGATTATAGGCTGCAATATTACGACAGCCGTAGTAGTGAACGTCAACGACCAGTAAAAATTGGTAATATTCCTGGCGTATTTAGTGTATCTGGTGATGATATTCTGTTTTGTGACGTCAGAGGTGCTTCTTTGAGCCAAATCAGCTCTGGTGACGTAATCCAAGATGTTCTTCCAGTTTTCTTGCCAATACAAGAACGTGTTTGCTTTAGAGACATTAATTGCTGCTAGTAAACTGATTTTCACATTGTGCAATACCAAAGTCATGTCGGATTTTATGAACCAGATGTCAACGAATTCACTAAATGTGAATACGGATAATAGAAACGTCATCAGCATGTAGACGTAACGTTTCCATGTTTTCTCTGGTAGTAGTAATCCCCAGAATTGTAATGCTCTTATATTTGGGCCTAGCAATGGCCATTTTGGATTTTCCAGTCTTTTCAGAAGACAAGCTAACATTTCGGTTGAAATCAAAAGTCTGATTGATGTTGCTATGAAATAAAAAACCTGTTTATAGTACTTGAAACACTCATTATTGTAATTTGAGTTAAAAAATAATGTGCAAGTCTACCGTAGGTAGAGATGGGCGCGATATTTTAATTTTTATCGATGAAATAATCGATAAATTTTAATCTAGAATTTGATAAAATAAAAACAATATCTATATCACTTTGCCAGATATATCTTATATCACAGGATAATATAGCTCAATATTTTTTATTTGATTTGTATTAATGATTGTTTCTACACCTACTTCTTCTTCTAAATCGTATACCTCATTGCTGAGGGTCGTGATCATTCTAAGGAATTAATCACATAGAGCACTCTCGTGGCAGATTTAATGGGGTGGTTTGTCATTGCCTTCCCCATTTCACACACTGGTTATCTCAGTGTGCAGGTTTTCTCACGATGTTTTCCTTCACCGTCAGAGCTGTCGGTAAACGAAAAAACCGAAAACTCATTGGTACATGACATTGCATGGTTTCGAACTCGGACCTCCCGCATGGTAGTGCGACGTCCTAGTCACGACGCAACCGACGCTCTCATTTCGCCTACTTCTACTATCATAAATGAAATTATATGACATATATTGTAAATAATGTGCGAGAAAATACTGAATTAAAACATTAAATTGTAAAAATTATTCCAATGTTAAAAAAAACCTGTCTGACTGCTATAGTACTCGTATTGAGTAGACGATATTATCACTAAATATTTAACATCACGTAAACCAGAATTTTGACGAATAACTAAATAAAAGGGGATGAAAAAGTAAGTTTGTTAAAGAAATAAACATTTTTCATCAAATGAATTGAAATAAACCTCCATCGTTTTAATTCAAAAGATAGGTTTCTAACGATTTTTTTTATCATCATCGGCAGCCCACTCTAGTCCACTGCTGGACATAGACCTCTCTCGCGCCATTGAGCTCGATCTTCGGCTCTTCTCATCCAGTCGTTGCCAGCCACTGCGCAGATCGTCGCTCCATCTAGTAGCCTAACGTTTTTTTTTATCATCATCGGCAGCCCACTCTAGTCCACTGCTGGACATAGACCTCTCTCGCGCCATTGAGCTCGATCTTCGGCTCTTCTCATCCAGTCGTTGCCAGCCACTGCGCAGATCGTCGCTCCATCTAGTAGCCTAACGTTTTTTTTTATCATCATCGGCAGCCCACTCTAGTCCACTGCTGGACATAGACCTCTCTCGCGCCATTGAGCTCGATCTTCGGCTCTTCTCATCCAGTCGTTGCCAGCCACTTTGCGCAGATCGTCGCTCCATCTAGTAGCCTAACGATTTTTTTTTATCATCATCAGCAGCCCACTCTAGTCCACAGCTGGACATAGACCTCTCTCGCGCCATTGAGCTCGATCTTCGGCTCTTCTCATCCAGTCGTTGCCAGCCACTTTGCGCAGATCGTCGCTCCATCTAGTAGCCTAACGATTTTTTTTATCATCATCAGCAGCCCACTCTAGTCCACTGCTGGACATAGACCTCTCTTGCGCCATTGAGCTCGATCTTCGGCTCTTCTCATCCAGTCGTTGCCAGTCACTTTGCGCAGATCGTCGCTCCATCTAGCACGTTTGCCCAATGTTTTTTTTTTACTTTTATATTAACATTATCGATATTTTGTAATAGTACCTACGTATCGAAATATTATGCAGGGTCTCACCCCTACTAATTACAATAAAACAATCGCGCGACACGGTAAAACAAAATTATTTCACGCGACACCACTAATTTTCTACCAATTTTCGTGTCTTGATTATTATGTACAGCCCTTATTTGCAGTAATTTCCCATCTAATTGCGGTTAGGTGGCTTTACTTATAAGCATACAAGTTACACCCTAATAAATACTATATTTAGACACGGGATTCTTACCACGGTTTGGGGTTGTTTTAAGAATCCCATGTCTAACTATAGTGAAATTCAAAACGTTTATTTATCACTGTAAACACCAGAATATAGAACACAATACAGAAGTATACACCGATTAACAGTGCCAAAAAGGGTACACTAGCTCAGCATAATGCTGAGGCAAGCCACAGCGCTGAACAGCTGGCCCCTCAGTGACTGCACGGACGAAGAAAGCAACAGTGCGTGTTGTGTTGTATGAATGTTGTTTTTATGAATGAGGATAATGAGCAGATACCACGGGGCAGTACTAAGATTGTCGCAGTTGTTAGTTGGTTAACTTTGTATAAGGACTGGCTGTGTGTCAGCGCTGTGTGTTTACACGCAAGTGTATTCACTCAAGCATCAGCTGAGCCAGGTGCCTGTTGCCAATAGTATTATGGAGTGAACTAAATATGTATTGTTATTAATTTTTTGGCAATATAGTGTATTTTTCTTTCTTTCTTTCTTACCCATTTCATACACTGGTTATCTCAGTGTGCAGGTTTCTTAACGATGTTCTTCTTCACCATTCTAATTTTGCTCTAGCAGTCGGTAAATGCACGTAAGTCTTTCGAAAAAACCGAAAAACTCATTGGTACATGACATTGCATGAATTAGAATCGCCTTTACAACACTGTCAAGTCAGACTTAATTTGCCTGTTTCCTTCCCTCATCGCTTTAAACCCTGACCAGAAAAATAAAATCCCTTGCGGAATTAAATGGAACTATTTTTCAAAGTGAACTCACGTACTATAAAAGTATAAGGGACCCCCTCTTTTTATCAGGGTATATTATTGTCGCAGAGAAATAGCCGAATTCACGGAAATTCAGGGAAATAGCCGTATACCCTTAGGAATTTGTGATTTATTGGTCGTCAGTAGTAACGGATGGCTGATTAAAACTGTATATTGGCTATTTCCCTTTAGGCTTTGCGAGCCTATCAGGCTCGGATGTGAGGTTGTCCCCATACCTGGTGTTGTAGTTATGAGAAGCACTCACTCTCACTCTCTCTGCGTCTTCTATCGCGTATATAATGGGGAGTGCTCTTCAGAACTATTTGACTTGGTGCCATCGACTACTTTCTTAAATCGCACCACTTGTCGGCGGGTCAATTGTCACCCGCACTTTCTAAAGCCTTGGGTGTCTACCACGACCCGTTTTACACGAGCGTTTCTGCCACGCACCTGTAAAATGTGGAACTCTCTTCCACCCGACGTTTTCCCGCAGCGCTACGACACGGGATGCTTCAAAAAGAACGTTAAAAAAGTCCTCTCCCTCCACGGCCGGCAACACACAAGCAATACCCCTGGTATTGCACGTGTCTCTAGGCGACGGTGACTACTTACCATCAGGTGGCCCGCCTGCCTATTTGTCGTAGCCAATTTATATAAAAAACCGCCGAGATCCGTGTACTCATCCCTGTGTCGCCGCACATACTTAGCGGCTTCTACAAGTATCACAGGTGGTATAGGTTATGGGACTCGGCTATTTCCCTGCGACATATACACAACCCTTTCCTTGTGGTCTTCTAATTACAGTAAGTAGGCATTATAACTAAATTATGTCCATCAGAACAAATAAAAGAACAATTCTTATACGAAACGTCAGCACTCTCTTTGATTACATCTGTCGAGGTCGCCTTCATTTCAGCCTTTGTGATGAAATCTTGACCTTTTTTTTGTGGAAGTCTTCCTGGATTGGTTTTTCGTTCCAAGGAATCTGCTTTGCTTTATTTTCCTACCGTCTTCTTGGAAAAAAGTATTGTTTCTAGCTGAGCAAGTAAATGGGACGAAACAATTTAACTTCATAAGCCTTTAATGGCCTCTTTGGAGGCACAGGCCTCTCCTTTGATTAAAAGCCCTTTGCTGACTGGATTTCACATGCCTTCAAATACTTTACACATGCAGGTTTCCTCACAATATTTTCTTTCAGCACTCTTCTTCGTTAGTCGTAATTCCTAACCAATGAACATCGCGGGCATTCTAAGATAGGGGCTAGGATGGGTTGTTTTTAAAGTTAAAAAATAAATAAATACAAAATGTATATTTCATAGAATACCTAGGTAATATTAAGGTAACCACACCATTAGGTATTTTGGTGCTACATAAACTTTTATTTTAATTTCCTAAAGTGGTGGTAAACAAAAAGATACTTAATAGATGGTCAAGAAATATCTTCCTTGGCTCTTTCACTTCAATTAATTATTTTTCTCGTCCCAGGAGTCGTTAAGCAAACCTTCCTATTTTTATACAAAAATCTCAAAGGAATTACGATTTTAAGTAAAATTGATTAACCCAATTCTTTCTGAACAGGAAAAAAAACGAATTTATTCTTGGAATTTGTTTTTCAAACAAAATCGGCTCATTACTTAATACTTTCAAAAAAATTCAATTGACGAATCCCATACACATCGAATTAAGAACGTCTCCTAATTTAAACGTCGGCGGTTAAAAAAGTAGGTTAATTGAAAGTATAATTTATGTAATTTTAAGATGGACTTGTGGCAACATTTTTAACCCTGGAATTAACTACTTTTTATACAAAACTGACCTCGGGGTGACACTACCTCGGTGCCATGCGCTTGAAGGAATCTTTTATACGAGTAATTATTCAATTTATTGTTACACTTATATTCTAAATTAAAAAAATGTAATAAACCCCCGACTTACCATTATGGAGATCCCCTTAATTTTTTCTGGTCATCATCAGGTCCTTGAGGTTCTAGAGTCACAAAGGGCACCATGGTCCTATACATTTGAGCTAAAACTCGAAACATCTAGCTATCACCGTTCCAGAGATCCCAGCTGACATCAAAGATACTCCAAGATCTTGGAGACCAGTGATCCAATTATTATCAGCCATGGCTATTAACCTCTCGACAAAATTATCTATTAAATTAACAAACCGGGTCCAAATCGGTTCATCCATTGTCAAGTTAGATGCCACAGATAAACACACAGACCAATTCACCTTGTCATGACTATACTATTTTATATTTTAGTTTATGTAGTCTATGTATTATTTCATGTATGTTTATCATTATCTATTTAAGTACACACACACACACACACACATATATGTAGGTGTGTGTGTGTGTGTGTGTGTGTGTACTTAAATCTGCCTATTTATTTAATTTACTTAGTATTATATATGTTATTATTGTAATTAAAATTCTCTTATATAACGTTTTCCATAAACCTTGCACTACCTCTTTCTCGATTATATTGATTTTTCTGTAATTTCTATGGTTAAAATTAAATTATTATAACAAAAAAGTAAATAATTTACAAAACACGAAGAAACATCAGCAACATGACTATTTTATTGACTGGTCGTCGCAAAAAAAAAACAAATTCATAAAGAAAAAAAAAGTTAGACTCACCCTTGTTTTATTACTGTTGTTACTTCCAAGATAAAAAAAAGTACGTTGGATAAAACAGTAGTTGAAAATAAAAATGCCAAAGCATGAATTTCATCCCATTATTAGCAATTAAACACCTGCTACCACTTTCTCGAAATCATTTCCTCTGCCCGAAGGTTGTCTGGAAGAGATCGCTCTTATAAGGCCGCCTAAAGTGTATTTCACTATTTCCTTTTCTATCTCATGTTTGTTATTTTATATTTGTGCAATAAAGTGTATTTTACTTACTCTTACTTCGCTGGCGCAGCGACCCGAAGTGGATCTTGGCCTCCGATACCAAAGAGCGCCATCGCTCTCTCTCCTGCGCAGTCTCGAGCCAGTCAGGCGCCCGGAGCTCCCGCAGATCCTTCTCCACTTCATCGCGCCAGCGGTATCTGGGACGTCCGACCGGACGTCGTCCGTTAGGGCGTCCCACATACGCTCGTTTAACTGCCCGATCCTCCCCCATCCTAGTAATGTGTCCGAGCCATCGGAGTCGAGCCGCTTTCGTCTCTCCTATAATGTTCGGCTCGTTCACCATCTCTTCTATCTCCCTATTCTTTCTCATCCTCCACCCTCCATCTTCCTTCTTGGCTGGTCCCAGAATCTTACTTAGGTAAGAAATCGGTAAGAATCGGTATCTTATCGGTCTTTAATCTTAGAAAGTGTATTTTACTTTACTTTTACTTTACTACACTATTTGTTGCCATATAAAACCCAAAAGTAACGTCCTCTTGAGAGGGTTTTTTGAACTCTGGTCGGGCTACAATTCCTGTGACTGCACCACTAAAGAACATTAACCTACCAAATACCTATCTAACATAATGTCACTAAACTTTGCTATAATAGCTTTGTGATTTCGACAGTTTAATTTCCGTTCGTAGTACCGGGGTCGAAGTTCAAAGGTAATTGAAATACCACTACCACGCTTTAGCACGTAGTCGGGTAGAAAATGTAAATTTTCATCAAAGGTGCAGTCACCTTACTAGATTACTAGAGTAAGGTCTATAGTAAGCGCATTATCAACTGAGTCGTGAGGTCATAAATCATTTTTATCTGTCTATCTCGCTCGCACTTACAGGTCTTATGGTGCGGCATAGTGATGTTGCGTAAGAATGATAGACGTGCATATCGATTTGGTTGTACGAATAATATCTCATTTTTAGCTATGAAAAAAAAAGCTTGTAATAAATATCTTGATAAAAGATTTCTAGACGTAATCGTAAAGAAACAATGTAGATCGAATTGTGGCCCTGGAAAGGGCCGTTTTTAATCTTTTCGAGGGTTATTTATCGGATGTTCAAGAAATGACTATTCATCCTCATCTTCATCATCCGTGTCATCTTATTGTAGATATTTTTTTTGCTTGATCTCTTAAAATGGCTTTCTTTAAGTCCTTGTAAATAAAATTCAAGTCAAGAGTCTTTAACCAGTGCGTCCTACCAGTAATGACCTACGGAGCCGAAACGTGGACACTGACGGTGCGACTGGTTCACAAATTGAAAGTCGCTCAGCGTGCTATGGAAAGAGCTATGCTCGGAGTATCTCTGCTGGATCGAATCAGAAATGAGGAGATCCGGCATAGAACAAAAGTCATCGACATAGCTCATAAGATTAGCCAGCTGAAGTGGCAGTGGGCCGGTCACATCTGTCGCAGAACCGACAACCGCTGGGGTAGACGAGTTCTGGAGTGGAGACCGCGTTTGGACAAACGTAGTGTGGGACGCCCCCCTGATAGATGGAGCGACGATCTGCGCAAGGTGGCTGACAGCGACTGGATGAGAAAAGCCGAAGATCGGGCTCAATTGCGCGCCCTGGGAGAGGCCTATGTCCAGCAGTGGACTAGAGTAGGCTGCTGCTGATGATGATGATGATGAAGTCCTTGTCCTGGAACTGTCCACGGCATGCCTCACACATTTGGCCCATTTCATAAATTAAATATATTTATATAAAAACAACAACCCTTACAGCGCATCGTCAGGGTCACAATGACTCATCGACCGCGCGTGCGCAGGTAGCTAACTACCGATGACAAGTTGCATTGCGTTGGACATTCCTATTGCCATTGGTATTTATGACCCCACGACTCAGTTGATAACGCGCGTACTATAGTAGTCATCAGAACAGTACCTCAGATCTGTTACACTGTTTGGTTGGCACAACTGTTAAAATTCGCATTCGCAAAACGCACGGCGGTTGAAGACTACTTTCAACAACCAGAAAACTTTAATACTTAAGAGATTTTATGAGAAACTCTGGCACCTGGTATCGTGACTGATGTCATGAAAATAATTTGACATAAATAGGTAGGCAGTGAACTATTTACATTAATTTCTACGTATGTACGTGTGTTGGCCTCAACTCTCGGTGCGCTATCATCCGTATAAAAAAGATATTTTTTATTTTTATTTTATCCTTTTTAGAGCATGTTTTTTAAATTAAAGCATAACGTTTTTAAATATAAATAAAAATAAAAAGATTTATTCAGTAACAAAAAGGTACAAACATTTTTTCTAATTGTGGAGGCCCTCTTTTAAGTGTGACAACACCTGTGTCAGAGGGCCACGCTCTTCCATACCTCTTTATTTATGTACCTATTTACGAATATAATAATAATAACAACGTGTGTGTGTGTGTGTGTGAGAGAGAGAGAGAGAGGGAGAGAGGGTGTGTGTGTGTGAGGGTGTATGTGTGTGTGCAAGAGAGAATGTATGGTGTTCTATGCCAAAATGAGTGAGAGATGTCAAATGAAAAACTGCGTTAAAAATATCTGTGTAAACCACGTTTCATTTAAGGTAAAAAGGGGAGAAATACTAGTATTTAAGTAGATTCTCGATCTCCTCATAGTTTAGTGTTTTTAGCCAATCAGAAAGACGTTTTTTACAGTCGTAATATTTGATTAAATAAATGTCCAATTCTTTATTGATGATATTGTATAGATGTGCCGATTGTTTTGAAAACTGACGACTAGCAAAAGTGGTCCTTGCTGCAGTTGTTTGGGCCACCATATGTTTCCTACGTTTTGTCAGTATAATAGGGTCAGGAATTAAGGATTTATGCTTTTTGAGCGTGGTATGTAATATGTAAAGTTGTCTAATAGAAAGCAGATCACAAAAACGATACAGCTGATACGTTGGAAATCTGTAGGGTTTGAAAAACATAACTTTTAAAAGAGCTCTCTGAGATCTTTCAATCTCCAGAAACTTTACCTTGGTAGCTCCACCCCAGACTGGGATACAGTAAATTATAATTGATTGAGCCAGTGCTACATAGATTTTATCTAGTAATGGTTTGGTTGCCACGTGACGAAGACTCTTAAAAATCCATATGAGTTTTCGTATTCTACCAGAAAGTAGCTCCAAGTGAGAGTGCCAAGACAGATGTTGATCCACTTGTATACCCAAGTACTTTATACAAGTTGTTTTGCTGATGTATGGACATCTGCTGTTTTTATATCATTACTTTTTACAGCTTAATGTTTTTCTAAAGACTTACGCATTTACAGACAGCTCTAATGGTGAAGGAAGACATCGCGAGGAAACCTGAGCGTCTAAAGAAAAAAGAAGTTTCCGAAGGCGTGTGAAATCCACCAATCTGTGTGCGAAACGCAGCATATATTATAAATATGGTTAAACTAAACGCACACGTCAAATCTCTCGTTCTGGCACATACAAACAAGGCATCGATCTCTATCTTTGTGATCATCATAGGGAACAGTGCAAAATTATGCAATCTATGCAGTTGATTGCAAAAATCAACCAAAACCATGTACGCCTTAGGGCCTAAAATTTACAATAAAATTCTCAATGAAATAAAAAATTCAGATTATGTAATTACTTTTGAAAATGAATTAAAAATGTGGTTGCTAGGCTGTGCATTTTTCAATATAAACGAATTTTATAATATTTGACATATTAACACGTACAATAATATTTATACTAAGAACATATATGACATGTAAATTAAATTTTCGAATAAATTATGATTATGTTAATAAAAACTTTTTAGTACAGCGCATTTCCCTCGCCATTCAGCGTGGGAACGCCGCGAGTATCCTGGGTACTTTCGGCCAGGGGGCACTTCGCGGGGGGCTGTTTGACTGAAATTATATTATATAATTTTTACCTAGTTATAGTATGACATTGATTTTATTATTTTATTTTTATATTATTGACATGTATTTTACATTACCAATATATAAAAGAATAAATACTTATGTGAAGATACAAACTAAATAATTACTTAAAAATGAATTTTTAATTCGTTTTCACTACAATAAATGTCATGTAGCCATATCCTACAATCTGCACTGGGCTCGCTCGGTGGATTATCGCCCGCACCCTTCTTGTGCAACGAGGAGGCTTGTGCCCCAATAGTGGGGACGTTAGTACGTTGATGAGATATTTCTCCATATGAATTCGTGGGGTTAAACTCAATCTTTTCATATGTCGCTGTTTTGTCGTCTAACCAGTTTCAGATTTCGTGGTCAGGTTAGGCGATGCGATCGCCCATTTGTCCACAAAATGATTGATACTGATGAATTGAGGGTCTAATGGCTAGTTTATAAGACCCTTCTGATATTCTAAGAAGTTTTATAGGTGTTAGGTACTGTTAGTTTTATCTGAAAAAAAAAGAGTTTATTCTTTGGTTTTTAATTCTCTTTTATAAGAAAAATTAAATTTGGCTTCAGATTTCCATGTTTTTATTATACCCTGATGACTAATGTAAAAAACCATATTAGGAGGGCGCCGTTGGTAGTTTTTTTTCATGAATTCTGGTGTTTACAGTGCTAAAAAAAACGTTTTTCAATTTCAATTTCATAATCAGTGTTATATGGATTTCGCTAAAAAAATAGTACAGTTTAATTCTGCAATATAGCAAATGTTTTTATATTCCTGGTAAGGATAAACCATAGAGTGATTTCCCATTATTTAAATTCGATATTATTCAAAACAAATAACGTGTAAATGATATTTATGAAGAGGTTAAAGATATGGTTTGTACTTATGACTCCGTGCAGTCAGCCTGGGGTTGTAAGTACCACCCTTTCGCCTATTTCTGCCGCAAAACAGCAATGCTTGCATTGCTTTGTTTTAGTTTGATTACCGGCACATGAGGCACTCCACTCCATCTAAGTCCTCAAATTAGCAGCGCATCAAAAACCCTCTAATGACATTAAAGTAAGGTTGCACTGAAAGAAAAGCTTGTTTACTTCAGACAAGAACTTGTTTCAATACGAGCATATAAAGTCGTCTTGTTAACTTGAACCAAGATCTTAGCCGTATCTATCAAGTAATTTGTTCAAATGAATAAAAAATACTTTATTAATTTTTTATACAGTGT
Source organism: Hofmannophila pseudospretella (assembly GCA_947369225.1). NCBI lineage: Eukaryota > Metazoa > Arthropoda > Insecta > Lepidoptera > Oecophoridae > Hofmannophila > Hofmannophila pseudospretella. The sequence continues at coordinate 1,741,452 of OX376333.1, forward strand.
AAAATACAATAATATCCTTTTTAAATAAAAATTTTTTTATAAATTTATAATAATCATTTACAAACAATCATAATATATTAAACAATCATATACTATTTAAAATAGTCTTAATAGTTAAGTAGTTTTAGTAGTGGTAGATCCTAAAGTGAAGGATCGCCTGGGGTGGTACCACCCTCTTATCTATTTCTGCCGTGAAGCAGAAATGCTTGCATTTCTGTGTTTCGGTTTGAAGGGTAAGAGAGCCAGCGTAATTTCCGGCACATGAGGCACTCCATCTTAGTCCTCAAGGTTAGCAGCGCATCAAAAACCCTCTAATATTAATACAGTGAGGTGAGATGTCTATGGGCGACGGTGACCACTTACCATCAGGTGGCCCGTTGGCTCGTCTGCTCTCCTTATTTAATAAAAAAAAAATTAAAAAAAAGTCTATAAACAAGTGTAACCATCTAATCGACAGTTCAGTCAAACAAGCCCCCTCTCACCGTGTCCCTCCCAAAAGTATCTTAAATGTATCTCGACAAACTGCTTAGCAGTTTATCGGCGGACATGTTGCTCCCTTATTATAAATAATCAATATATTTGTATACTTACTTACATAATATATGGTCACATATATTATGTAAGTAAGTATACAAATTTTGGTAGTGGTAGATCCTAAAGTGAAGGATCGCCTGGGGTGGTACCACCCTCTTATCTATTTCTGCCGTGAAGCAGAAATGCTTGCATTTCTGTGTTTCGGTTTGAAGGGTAAGAGAGCCAGCGTAATTTCCGGCACATGAGGCATTCCATCTTAGTCCTCAAGGTTAGCAGCGCATCAAAAACCCTCTAATATTAATACAGTGAGGTGAGATGTGTATGGGCGACGGTGACCGCTTACCATCACGTGGCCCGTTTGCTCGTCGGCTCTCCTTATTTAATAAAAAAAAAAAACCAAAACACCTTGTTACATACCGTCAAACTACAAACCTACATTTCTATACGTGTCTCGTAAAGTAACTGCGTCTCGTAAATTAGGTACTATAACAAAAAACACATCAAAATCCCTAATATTATCAAACCTAATATATAATTCCCTACTATTATCTAACACGCACCGACTTCTGCATAGAAATATAAACCGGTCAGGTGCATTGGATTCATACTTAAGTATGTATAGGTGCTACAGTATATCCTCTAGGTGCTGGATAGCAGGTTTCTAGGACAGTGTGTAGATGAAGTAATAGAAGAACTTGGTAATAGATATTATATTTTTAAGGAACAGAACACAGAAAATAGTAAACGTAGAAAATAGGTAGTAGTAGGAGACAAAAATAAAACAGAGAAGCGTCCGTTCAGGACAAGATACAGAGAGATAGTGCCAAATACAAAGAAAACAATGAAATTAATGGAATAATGGAATGTTTCGGCTTTGTTTACTAATTTTTATATTTTAGATCGGAGGGTATTAGATAGACTCGCTGTCATTTTTAGTAGGCCACTAGCTCCCGCGCGATGCCCATGCACTTTGCACCGTGTGCTTTAAAATAAACGGGGATTACATTAATTTCACGAATTATTAAGTGAAGTGACCTTATGAGACTGTAATACGACAGAGTGACTGGTGTGGTGTTTATTGTATCGCGGAAACAAGACAACCGGGGTACCCCTCACCGCTGGATCCATCCACTCACCGCCATCACACCAGGTACGACTTGACATTTACGACTTTATTATTGGGGTTTAACTCCGCGAAACGCGGATACATGGAATTTACAAACGGAATGGGAATATGATTTGAATTTTGAAAATATAGATGAAGAAATGAAGATGCCAACAGGAAATGAGGTGAGATAAACGCTAACAATGAGGTTGAAATCGATGGCAAGGATGTTGATATGGACTATGAAGTCGACATCGTTACATAGGTATAATACTCTGCATCCCACCCATTGATGCATGAATAACACTTGTGCTGTCCGTTATGCCGGTTTCTCGTGTCTGATTTATCACGTATTGTATTTCTTTCAGTGTGTCATCTTACAGCAGTCGTTAAGCCAACTCAAGAGGCCTACGGGGGACCTGAACAACTGACAATAGGCCGTTAAACAAGCGACACGAAGACTGCAGCCACTTGGCGCTGATCGCCATTCTAAACACGCAGCAAAAAATGCGTGAAACGAGTGAAATGTAGAAACACGTCTTTTATACACCTAAATTACAACTTGTTTGACGTACAAACCTGCACCTCAAATAATAGGTCAAGTCAAGCTCGCTTCTTTTTACTAACACCCACCTAACTTCCACCTTACAATACTTCAAAAACCACCTTAAAATGTATGTGTAAAGCTCGGTTTTACTTTAAAAATTTTGGGGCTTAAGGTATTTTGATACGTGATTCAGTTTGGACAAAAGCCAGTGGCTAAAATCTGAAACTAGACTAAGCAACGCGTTTTAAGCTAAATTATCTGAACTCTCAAATAATTGTGTTCATAAAATTTATGGAGTGGAAAGGAAATTGTTGGCTAAAATACGTTTCGTTGTTCTGTTCTGTTTATTTGGGTTTAGGAGGGCTCTTAAGTGTGGTCAGTAAGTTATGATGGAAGTTAAGCAACGTTTGGCACGGTCAGAACCAGGATGGGTCACCGCTATTGGCACTTTTTTCATCTGAGCCCCTCTGTGCTTATAGAGTATGTTGAACCGTCGGGAAAGTATTCGTTAGGTCATGTCCTCTTTTTCAATATCCCTTAGTAATTTTTTCGGGAGTGGCGCTGGTTTCGCTTTGGAGAGCCCCTGAACTAAATTAACCCTTAATAACACTGTGTGTAATTATTTCCCACCCTACCCTGTCCTATAAATTCACATTTTTTTAAAACGGTTATCTATATTTTGGAATTGTTTGAAAGCCTCTCAATATCAATATATTTCTATTTCATTTATGGCAACACTTTTTAATATTATGTCACCTGTCATTGGCAGACAATCCCACCTGTAGAGCCTGTGGTGACACCATTGAGTCAATGGAACACATGCTGTGCGAATGTGACTCGTAGGCTGGAAAGCGTATGTGTCTTCTGGGGGTCGCCTACCCGAAACCTGAGGACTATTATAGGCTCCTATATGTAAGCTGTACAGCGTCCTTGATGCAAAGCATATTTAAGATGGAGACTAAAGAAAGGGGTGAGCACAAAAGATCCCTAAGGGTCGAAGTGCCGCTAGGGTTATCCCTGGCCCCCTGTCATAAGATAAGATGTCACCTGTCAACTGTAATCAAACATCAAAGCAAATTTTTCGCCATACATTTTGGAGCAAAGTTTTGCAGTATTTAATTCTTCACACTCAGGAAAAATCTTGTCAATACAAGTTCCTATTTTCCAATAGCCTATACTCCGTAAGTATTTCTGTGGTGTAATTTTATACTTACTCATTTGATCATTAAATAAACAACTTTTTATCAAAATTTACATTACCGTCTCTATTTGCCAAGTTCCAGAGTAGACTTGTATAAAAAGAATTCCTTCTGTATGGCAATTTTAGTGTATAATAATCTGCCTAGTCACCTTAAAAATGGTCCTGCTAGCCAATTTAAAACTAATATTTCCAAGTGGCTTCTAGACAAATGTTATTACTCCATAAAAGAGTATCTCAACGACACTAACAAATAGCTGAAAAGATTTGCATACCGTTGTCGGTGGAACATATGATACCTATGCTTTTTAAATCACCTATTTTCATATTTTCACTATGTTCTGGCAAATAAATTTCATTTCATTAAAAAGGGTCACTTTCATGATTCGATGAGGCCGAATGGAGCACACGGGCTTAGCAACTACTGGCTCTTCTATAAACACTGGAGAAACACATCGACGACGAAGCGAAGATATTTCACGACAGACTTCTCAGAATTCTCTTATGTAACGTTTTCCATAATGATTGCACACCTACTAGCTCTTTCTCGAAATCATTTCCTCTGCCCGAAGATTGTTGATAAGGCCGCCTAAATTGTACTTAACTATTTCCTTTTAAGAAAGAAATAAAGAAAGAAAAACATTTATTTAATAATGCACACATTATTAAACTTAAAAAATTATGGAAAAATTAAAAAAAAAACAATGCAATATTAAAATGACACATGCTCAGCATGTGCTTTTCTATCTTTTGTTTGTTTTTTTCTATTTGTGGAATAAAGTTTATTTTACTTTACTTTACATAGAAGATGGTCGCTAGCCAGGTGGGCCCTGAAGGGGTCCTACCACCAGCAAGTTACTCGGGTTAGTCGCCTAGTACGACTTGCTTACCTAGTGGCGCCAGATATATTCTAATCCGTTCCATACACTGTAAATAGTAAAAAATAATGACTAGTTTCCCTACAAAATAAAGTGTCTGTGTACGGCACGTAAAATGCAGATTTAGTCAAAAATCATTACCCTCCTTTCGGACTCAATCGAAATCGATAAAGATGAAAAGATGGGACAGCCCTAGTAGCATCGATTCAACGGCGACGGCCCAGAAAATCTAACCCTTGTTAGTGTCAAGCCCTAAATTCGGATAATCCGGATATCGACAAGCGCTGAACCGGTTAGGATACTTTTTGAAAACCGGATTTAATATATTGAGCGGTTTATTCCTTTATGTGATCCGGAAATTGGTGGTTTATTTTTTTATCTGTTACAGATCAACGATTTGTTTGCATTTTGTTTTTGTATTTTTTTATTGTAAACTCACGTCAATACTATGTTATTTAGAGGGTTTTGGATGCGTTGTTAACCTTAAGGACTTAGATGAAGTGCCTCATGTGCCGGTAATTACGCTGGCTCTCTTACTTTTCGAATCTAAACACAGCTATGCCAGCGTTGTTGCTTTACGGCAGATTTAGGTAAAAAAATGGTACTTACGTACGTTAAGGACTTAGATGAAGTGCCTCATGTACCGGTAATTACGCTGGCTCTCTTACTCTTGGAACCCAAACACAGCAATGCCAGCGTTGTTGCTTTACGGCAGATTTAGGTAAAAAATGGTACGGACGTACGTTAAGGACTTAGATGAAGTGCCTCATGTGCCGGTAATTACGCTGGCTCTCTTACTCTTGGAACCCAAACACAGCAATGCCAGCGTTGTTGCTTTACGGCTGATTTAGGTTAAAAAAAATGGTACGGACGTACGTTAAGGACTTAGATGAAGTGCCTCATGTGCCGGTAATTACGCTGGCTATCTTACTCTTGGAACCCAAACACAGCAATGCCAGCGTTGTTGCTTTACGGCAGATTGAGGAAAAAAAATGGTACCACTCCAGGCTGAATCTGCACAGAATCATTGTTATTATCACGCTTCATTTCACAAAATCGCACTCGATATACAATAGCTATCATTACTTGGCAGTAATATAAACTACTATTTATTACACATTCATGTCATATTCGTGCAATAAGTAAAAGAACTCTTCTTATTTCTGAAATTTATTATAATTTAAAGGATTTATCATGGACATAGACTAATTGCATATTTTAATGTATGACTAAGTAAAATTGGAATTATCTATCTATGGTAGATACATACTGTATCCCATTAGGCAAAACCTTGAAATGTTTGTATGCCGATAGGGAGTTCGCCATTATAGTAGTTAAACTATTACATATCACAAAACAACTAAAGTAACCTATAATATAAAGCTAGTGTCATGTTCTATATAATGTGCTTTTAATGTTTTCTTATACTTACTTACTTACTCCGCTGGCGCAGCGACCCGAAGTGGATCTTGGCCTCCGATACCAAATAGCGCCATCGCTCTCTCTCCTGCGCAGTCTCGAGCCAGTCAGGCGCCCGGAGCTCCCGCAGATCCTTCTCCACTTCATCGCGCCAGCGGTACCTGGGACGTCCGACCGGACGTCGTCCGTTAGGGCGTCCCACATACGCTCGTTTAACTGCCCGATCCTCCCCCATCCTAGTGATGTGTCCGAGCCATCGGAGTCGAGCCGCTTTCGTCTCTCCTATAATGTTTTCTTATAGTTAATTCTATTTAGGTAAATGTCTCTCACATCATCTGGCAAACTATTTACTATTTTCGGTAATAAATAAATAAAAATAAATAAATAAAATGTCTTTATTGTCAGGTTATACACCCATAGTGCCTAAGTTTTATAAAAATATAATTAAAATTAGAATAAAATATTTAAAAAAAATTAAATAATTAAAATAAAAAAAATTAAAAGTAATTAAAATAACCAGAAAACAGAAAATTAATTTAAAAGTAGAAGTAAAGAAGTGAATGAACACTATACAATACAATAAAATAAAATACATTAAACATAATGAAAGTGAATAAAAGTGAATATTCTACTTTTTATTCGCAGTCCGGTGCATCTTCAGCCAGTGTCCATAGAATTTATTTCTATGGATATCCGTCCGTTGTCGGTCACGACAACTTTCAAAAGTTCGTTATTTGTGTCACATACCCTCTGCTAGAACATGGCGACCCTGCTCCTAATGATCGCGATATAGTCCGGGACCCTGGCGTGCGCGAACATGCTCGACGCGCTGCAGTATCTTGGTAACTTCATTAAGATACGAAAGGCATTGTTATATTGCACTCGAAGGATGCTGAAGACTTTCCTTGTATACCTGGTCCATAACTGGCAAGTATAAAAACACTGGCAAAATGCTTCAAACAATATACAGGCTGTAACATTAAGAACGGTCAGTATGGGAAAGTCTGAAACTATAAGACATACGAAGATCTGTTCTTAGGAACCATGTCATCAATTTTAGTAACAAGAAAAACAGTATTCATACATTTTTTTTAAAAACTGTACTCAGCCTGGGAATCGAACCCGGTGGTTTTGAAAAAAAATCCAACACTATTTCTATTTAGATATCGATTACGTTAAGGATGAAGTGTAAAAAACAAGCTACGACACAATTGAAGACCTAGAGACCAGCAGCCATAGAGACAATTTTAACGCAAATTCACCACCTGAAGATACAACATTCAATAGTAAGATCGTTACCTAAACGAGTTGAATGTTGTATTGTACAAAATGGTAGTCATTTCGAACACCTACTAAAATAAATTAAAACATATGGAAACAATGCGTTTTATTAATTTTAAACATCACGTTTCATACTAACATTTATTCCTTAAGACCTACACAATCGATATCTAAATAGAAATAGTGTTGGATTTTTTTTCAAAACAACCGGGTTCGATTCCCAGGCTGAGTACAGGTTTTTTTTAAAATGTATGAATACTGTTTTTCTTGTTACTAAAATTGATGACATGGTTCCTAAGAACAGATCTTCGTATGTCTTATAGTTTCAGACTTTCCCATACTGACCGTTCTTAATGTTACACCCTGTATATCTATATATATCTAATATATATCTATAGTTTCTCGCACCATATATATTGTTATATTTAGGTAATTTAAAGTGACCTTGTTAACATAGTTTTCTCAATCTTTCACGTCGGTTTTTTTGTTCTAATTCAATAACTTTATACTCTTCTTTTAATATAGCTTAGTCTTATTTTGTACTGGCATTAACTTACAATATTGAAATAATTTAGAATAATCTTGGCAGTATTTTTTTTGGATATGTTTTGGTACAATCGTTTTCAACAGTCTTATTTGTAGGTTATATATTTTTTCTATATATGTTTTGTACGTTCTTCCATAACTACATATTATTTTAAGACGAATTTATTATATAATTATTGCATGCCTTAATAAGGTAGATTGTATTGCAATTCATTTTAATAAAATATGTGACCCTGATCATAGGGTCACACATGAGGAGCTCGTAGCCTAATTGCGAGCACGGTCCGAAAGTGATCGTGCAGGTTAAGCGACGTTGGCGCGGTCGGTACCTGGAGGGGTGACCGCTAGTGGCATACTTCATCCGAGCTCCTCCGTGCCTCGGAAAGCACGTTAAGCAGTAGGTCCCGGTTGTTGTCGTTCGACAGCAGTCGTTAGGCCATGTCAGATGCCTACGGGCGGCCTGAACAACTCTGACAAATAGGCCGGCCACTGACCATACGATAAGCAAGCAAGCAAGCAATGAATAAATGAATTATTGTAGAATATTTTTTTATATTTTTAATAAATATCTGTTTCGGGTTTGTTTAATATTTTTTTACATTTTAGTAGGCCGCTCGCTCCCGCGCGATTCACATGCACTTTGCACCGTGTGCTTTATAATGAATCGGGGATTACATTTATTTCATGGATTATTTAGTGAATTGACTTTACTGAGACTGTAATACGACAAAGTGAAACAAGATAAACGGGGTACCCCTCACCGCTGGATCTACACATACATACATTATTCTGGATATATTTCGGAGAGTGCGCATCGGAATTGCACGACCTAATTCCAGCATCTCCATTTCGCCTTCGGACTACCAGACGCGGGGAGGGGTTCCATCCTTATGTTGTTGATATCCCATCTGCTCGTACGAAGCGATTTACTTCTTCATTCATTATGCGAACGGCTAAGGAATGGAACAGCCTGCCGGCGTCTGTATTTCCCGAAACCTACAACCTTGGGATCTTCAAGGCCAGAGTGAATAGGCATTTACTGGACCCGCATTCTCCATCGTCGACCTCGTCGTCGCTTACCATCAGGCGAGATCGAGGTCAAATGCGGGTTTTGTAGTAAATAAAAATAAAAAACACACCGCCATAACACCAGGTACGACTAGACCTTTACTTACTGGACGACTTTATTTTAGGGTTTAACTCCGCCAATCGCGGATACAATATCATTACTTGGTGGTTTGGCCAAACTACACCTCGCACATTTATACATACATATTTATACCGCACCGCATACGCAGGTGTTTCACACAATCATCTTTCTTTCCTTTTCTCTCATATCCCAATGAACGTGACGTCACAAGTGATAAAAATCAAGATGTTGTATCAAAGAAGCAAAGTCCTTCCTTTCATTCAAAACTAAATTAAAGCACCACCTTTTGAGCCAATTTACATAGTTTAAATAATTGATAGTAATTGCAATATCTATCACCAAACCAAATGGCATCTGCAAGTCGATACTTAATTGAATCCTAATTATACCTATTTTGTGTGTTATACTTCTTTCTAGTTACTCGCAGCTAAGAAAAATTACAGCTCTTCAATTAGATCATATTATACACTAGTATTTTAATTTATAAACCTTATGTCTACCGTACACACTGTTAATTACAATAAGTTTATCCTGTATGTCTCTAAGTAAAGTGGATTATATCCTTTTTAGTGAAATAAATGTCTTAAACCGTAAACCGATATCCCCAACCCGCTACCGCGCCGCACACTGATATGCGTTAAAATTCAAAATTAATTGTAAAACCTCGCTATCATTTCCAAAAAAGGATTAGAAATACTCTCGTGTACGATCTGTGTTGTGTTGTGTGTTAAACAAAACAAAAATCCAAAAAGTGAGGTGCCTGTGGGCGGTGTGGCCGTGTACTGACCACGTTCTCAAACCGGCGAAAATCGTCGAAGGAACTCAATTCATCTTATCCCAGGTACCTCCCTTTCAAAAATACACACCACTTGGCATCTGATATAAACTACTATTACGAGTACATTACTTAAAGTAAACTAAAATACACTTTAGTACACAAAAAGAAAACAACAAACAAAAGATATAAAAGGAAACAGTTGTGGCGACGCACGACGCGGGCCACTACGATACCTACTCACATCGGCGTAGAACACGCTATCGAAATTTTCCTAGGACTTCGTATATATACGAGTTCCAAACATCCACAGTTGGACCAGCACATCGGGTCACCAGGCACAACACCCCGCCTGGTGGAAGATCTTCCCTTTTCCCTTTTATACAGCTGACGTTACGTCATTCCATCTCTTACATAGCGCGTTCCTACACAGTGAAGTACAATATAGGTGGCGTTATCGCTAAGAGCTATCTCATCCAGGCAACCTTAAGTCATGTCCGTGCAATAAGTAAAAGTAGGGACTCTTATTATTAGGTTAGTGGCATTGAATTAGAATACCTATGTCGCTGGTTAGTGGACCCAGGATGAGAGGTGGATAATATAATAATCTTTATTACAGAACAGAAGCGTACTCCCGCCTTTTGATCAGTTTTGCGGAAAACATCGCAATTTGTAGCTGTTGGTGTTTTGTGGTGCAAGCTACAAACTGACATACATATAGTCCTCCTCGTCGAAACCGACGACGGCGACCCCTTTCAGTTCCATGCGCTCATACAGAGGGAGGGTTGGTGTTTGTGGGAAGCGCACTAGTATACAAGAGGAAAGTCATACAAATCTTCCAACTAACCTAACCCATCTGTGTTGAAATTTCGAGCTTGCTTCGCTCATTTCCACCCAAAGTTCTCGCCATGGTCTTCTAACCTAATCCATTCGTGTCGGAACCACCCAGAAATTTGGAGCTCGCTGCGATCGCTCCTGCTCTAGCTTTTACACCTAACCCATCAAACGCTTCGGATCCCCTCGCTCTACTCACTTCTATCTCCAGCCTTACCCTAACACATCCGTGACTGATCTGCATTGAAATTTCGAGCTTGCTTCTTTTCAAACTTAACCCATCCATAACGCCAGTTTCTGCTCTCACATAATACACAATACTTTCCAAACGTATCTTTTTTAAACTATGTTTTTTTAGAAAACTATCAAAAACAAAGTATATTTTAGAGTCGCTACCGCTCAATACTTACTCCAAAACTTTTAAAGTTTTAATTGCATTTACCGCGTCTTTGTTGACAATAAACATTACCGCACTGTTGTAACCATTGCCGCTGGCTAATTAAGAATTTTGATTGCCACACTGCACGGAGAAAAACGTATCCAACATCGATATCGGATTTTTTCCAATAATGGAAATATATTTTCGGGAAGAAAATATTTTTGTTTTAACATCCTAAAGTTATTTCTGCTGTAAATTGCTTTTGATCAATAAAGTAGGTACCTTATAAATTTTGTTTCATTAAAAAAGAAGAATTTTCTTAAAAATAGATTTTTTTAGAACCACGTATTCTGAACCAAATAATAAAGTATTTTGTTGGTCCTAAGTTGGTATACACGAAGTGATATCGATAAATTACTTGTACTGAAATCTATAATATATTTTTTTGGGTAGGCCTGAAAATTGAGGTCTCTGAGGGGCCAGCTGAAAATCAGCGCTGTGATGGCTTGCCTCAGCATTATGCTGAGCTGCTTGTAGTATATTTGGGACGGAAAAGCGAGGACAATGAAAAGACAATGCTTTGTCTGATAAGTATATTAACTGACTGGCGAAAACTCGCCTACCCTCTCTTACAATCATAATAGGTAGTGTGCAACTACCTACACATACACTATACTGGTATACCCTTTTTGGCACTGTACCACACCGGATCTTTTGTGTTGAATATATTATTATATCCTTGTATACTTTTGTATTGTGTACTTGCTGTATTCTGGTGTTTACAGTGCTAAATAAACGGTTTTTCAATCTCAATTTCAAAAAAAGATCTTTTTTTCCGTGTCTAACAAATATTTTACTATGATCAAAAGTTTGATAGGCACACATGGCTGTTTCTGAACTTGTTATTTTTGTTAAACTGGTGATCGTAACAAGTTAGAACGTGGTAGAACGTGTGTTAATATGGACATGCCTTTTATTTATCTCAATTCCAAAACTTTCCAGAGAGTTATCCATACTAAATTGAAATTAAAAACGTTTATTTAGCACTGTTAACACCAGAATATAGAACACAATACAGAAGTATACAAAGATTAATACATGCAGCACAAAACATCCAGTGCGGTACAGTGCCAAAAAGGGTACACCAGCTCAGCATAATGCTGAGGCAAGCCACAGCGCTGGTTTTCAGCTGGCCCCTCAGAGACTGCACGGACGAAGAAAGCAACAGTGTGTGCGTGTTGTGATGTATGAATGTGTTTGTTATTATTGATAAGTATTATGTAGGTAAGTTCATATATTTTCTACCGTCACTTGGCAGTCTGGTAATTAAACGTTCGTTTAACACATCTCCGTGTATTATTTAATTCTCATACAACCTATTGGCGACGATTTGGAAAAAAATAAGTAATAACAGTGTATAGTTACAGTGTTCAGGTGTTATTAAAATGTCGATCGGCAAGATTAACGAGTTCGACGTGGATAACGGCAATTGGACGCTATACTGTGAGCGCGTGGACTTATATTTTAAAGCTAACGCCATTAAAGAAGAATTGAAGCTGTCTACGTTTATTTCTGTTGTTGGTGACCGTGTGTATGAGTTAATGGTTAATTTGGCAAGTCCAAAGAAACCCAGTGAGTACTCGTTCGATGGATTGGTACAGTTAGTACGAGCACATTTGCAACCATCACCATCCATTATGGCGGAAAGGTACCGGTTCCGTCAACGCCGACAACTCAAGGGCGATAGTGTGATGCTGTATATTACGGCACTCAAGCAGCTGTCTAGATATTGCGATTTTGGATCGAATTTAGACGACAACTTAAGAGACTAATTCGTCTGTGGTCTGGCGAGTGATGTGATTAGACAGCGATTGTTCGCGGAAGAAAATTTGATTTATTCTAAAGCGGTGGCGTTGGCAACGTCATTGGAATCTGCGGAGATGAATGCGGCAGCAGTAGAAGTGAACGTGGACCAGACTCAACATTTGAATGCCATAACTACGGGCATGAGGCGGCTCCGGGGCGGCAGCGGTGCTGGCAAAGGCGGCAGGGCCGCGGGTGTGGCCGATTCACGCTCCTTCGCTACAGATTGCGGAGTGTGTGGATCGCAGGGTCACGACTCAAGCATGTGTCGTTACCGGAACTTCGTGTGCGGTAGGTGCAAACGCAGGGGACATCTGCGGAGGGTGTGCACCAGGGGATCCGCAGGCAACGGAGGGAGAAGCTCAGATCAACGCAACAGCGGTACAAATTTTTTTAACAATGCATTGACTGAAGAGAGTCAATTACCATCGGACGACGAAGACAACGAACCAATGTTCCAAATGTCTCTCAGTGAATATAAACCGGTGAGTATCACGTTATTAGTGAACAATAAAAAGTTAAAAATGGAAATCGACACAGGTACGGCTACTTCGTGTATAAGTAAAACTACATATGTGGATTTATTTAGAGAGTTACCGCTGGAAAAGAGTAATGTGAGTTTTAAATTTTATGACGGTACAAAGGTTAAACCAGTAGGTATTGTGAAAGCACCAGTGCATTACAAAAATGTATGTAAAGAGTTGGATTTGTATGTCGTCGAAAGGGGGGTCACCACGTTAATCGGTAGGCAATGGCTTACCGAGTTAGAAATACAAATACCTATGTTAAAAAGTGGTAAAGACAATAGTAATGTAAATGTTTTCAGTAATACGTCAAGTGATAACAGTTGTATTAATTCGCTTTCTGATGTACTCGACAGATATAAGGAGGTATTTGAGGGCGGACTCGGTCGGTTCACCGGTGGCGCCGCGGCGCTGCGCGTGCGTCCGGACGCGACCCCCGTGTTCCACCGCGCGCGCCCGCTCCCCTACGCGTTGCGCGAGCGTGTTGACGCGGAACTAGACGCGATGCTTCGGGAAGGAGTCATCGAAACGGTGGACTGTTCCGACTGGGCCACACCTCTAGTGCCGGTACATAAGAAAGACGGTGGGCTACGGCTCTGTGCTGATTTCAAGGTAACCTTGAACCCTGTATTATTGGTCGACAAATACCCTTTGCCTAAAATTCAGGATGTTTTTGCGAGTCTCGCTGGGGGGGAAAAGTATTCGAAAATCGATCTCTCACAGGCGTACAATCAGATTTTGTTAACTGAGGATTCAAAACCCTATACGGTCATAAATACACATCGGGGTTTATTCCGTTATAATCGTCTAGTGTACGGTCTGTCTTCTAGTAGTGGAATTTTTCAAAGAATAATCAGTAATTTGATAAAAGATATACCCAATACGCAGGCATTTCTTGATGACGTAATAATAACGGGCAAGGATGAGAAAGCACATCTGAAAACCCTAGAAGCAGTATTAAGTAAATTTCAAAAATTTGGCTTGAAGGTAAAGAAGAGTAAATGCGTATTCATGGCCGATGAAGTGAATTACCTGGGTTATATTGTCAGTAAACAAGGTATTAAACCGGACCCCAATAAATTAGAATCTATTAAAAGAATGCCGACACCTAATAATGTTACCGAACTAAGATCATTCCTTGGAATGGTAAATTTTTATGCGAAGTTCGTACGTAACTTAACAGACTATCTGCATCCATTGTACGAGCTATTAAAAAAGGGGCGTCGTTGGTTATGGACTGCAGCCTGTGAGGAATCATTTGCAAAAGTAAAAGAGCTGCTAGCGTCTAGCAAGGTTCTAATGCTCTATGATGCTTCTAGGCCTCTGATATTGACATGTGACGCCAGTTCACATGGCGTAGGGGGGGTGTTATCACAGTTAGACGAAGCGGGTGAAGAGCGTGCGGTAGCATATGTTTCACGAAAACTTAATAATGCTGAAAAATCATACTCGCAAATTCATAAAGAAGCGTTAGCGATTGTTTATTGCGTAAAAAAATACCATCAGTTTCTGTACGGTCGCCGTTTTACGTTAAAAACCGACCACAAACCATTGGTAAGTACTTTCGGACCACAAAAAGGAATTCCTAGCATGGCGGCTTGTAGAATGCAGCGATGGGCAGTTATTCTTTCAGCCTACGATTTCGATATTGTTTACGTGAGAACCGATCGTAACGCCGCGGATGCTTTATCTAGGTTACCGATAGATGGCAGGACTAGCGAGGCGATTGATCAATCTTATTTGCATTTTGCGTCAAATGCTTTGTTGTTGAATAACGAAGAAATAAAAAAATATACTAAACATGATCCAATATTAAGCAGAGTAATATGTTATATTGAGAACGGTTGGCCAAAAACGGTAGATATCGAAGGGTTGCGGCCTTACAGTAGTAGGCGTGACGAACTGTATTCGGAGTTGGGCTGTGTGATGTGGGGTCATCGTGTAGTGGTGCCGGCAGCGTGTCGTGAGGGTGTGCTGAAAGAGCTGCACGAGCCCCATATGGGCATCGTCAAGACGAAGGCCATGGCCCGCAGTTACGTGTGGTGGCCGGGCCTCGACGAGCAGCTGGAAGCGCACTGCAAGCAGTGTGTTGTGTGCGCCGAGAGCGCGCCCTCTCCACCTTCTGCACCGCCTTCACCGTGGCGCTGGCCGGCACGTCCATATGACAGGGTACATATAGACTTTTTAGGTCCTATCTATGGTTGTACATACCTAGTAAGTGTTGATGCTCGGTCTAAATGGATTGAAGTTTTCAAAATGCAACATACCACAGCAGAACACACCATAAGGAAGTTGAGGGAGTCATGGGCACGATGGGGTCTCCCTAGGCAAGTTGTGAGCGACAACGGTCCACCATTTACAAGCATAGAGTTCAATGAATTTTTAAGTAAAAACGGTATTAAACACATTTTTACACCTCCCTATCATCCTGCATCCAATGGTGCGGCGGAGAATTCCGTTAAAATAATTAAAAACGTGATAAAAAAGGCGAAATTAGCTAATGTCGATATTGATACGGCCATATTAAGGTTTCTGATTAATTATCACAACACACCTCATTCTACAACGGGTGAAAGTCCAGCCAAGTTGTTACAAGGGCGGAATCTTTGTACTAGATTGGATAGATTGCGACCAGATAATAGCCTAGCAGTAGAGGCAAAGCAAACAAAAATGGTGGAGAAATCAAATCAAAGTTCGAGGCGTGAGTTGTCAGTAGGTGATGCGGTATGGTATAGGAATTATAACTCTAGTCGCAGGTGGTCACAGGGGCAAATAGATGAATGTCGAGGAAGTAACAGTTATTTGGTTAGGTCACCTGATGGTTCTATACAACATAGGCATGTCGATCAATTAAAACAGCGTTCAAGTCGTTCATCTTGTATATTTCCAGACATTGTTAATGATGGGGGTGTGGTCAAGGTTGTGCAGGAAACCGATTCGCTGGTCACTCCAGAACGAAGAAAGAGTAACCGGGAAGTTGAGGCTGGCTCGGCGGAGTTGCATCCTACAGACCAGGCAGATAATGATATAGCCAAATCTCTGGAAATAGCAGAACAGAATGCACCACTTACAACTGATGAACCAGAGTTACTGTTGGATGAAACTTCTCAGGCTAGACCTAAAGAAGTAAAGGAAAAGACCGACCGAGACCGTCCTGTAAGAGTAAAAAAACCTGTTGCCAGATATGATGGTCTGTGATTAAAATTAGATTAATAGTTTATTATATTATAAGGATTTATATTTACATTTTTATATTATTTTTTGTATAGCATTGTTAGCAAAAGAACCAAAAAGAAAACTTAGAACTTGTGTAACATCTGATTGATAATAGTTTAATTAATTGTAGTATTTATTTAAGGGTGAAGGTGATAAGTATTATGTAGGTAAGTTCATATATTTTCTACCGTCACTTGGCAGTCTGGTAATTAAACGTTCGTTTAACACATCTCCGTGTATTATTTAATTCTAATACAACCTAATTATGAATAAAGATATTAGTGTGTATGTGAGGTACTGAGTGTGTGGGAGGGTGATGGCATGGTGCGTGAGTATTTACATGGTATTATGTGTGTGGATGGTAGTTAACAGTGAGGCATAAGATTACTAATATCAATAATTTGTAACTTTTTATAAGGACTGGCTGTGTATCAGCACTGTGTTTATACGCAAGTGTAATTACTCAAGCATCAGCTGAGTCAGGTGCCTATTGCCAATAGTAATATGGAGTGAACTAAATATGTAATATTTTTGTGGCAATAACGTGTTTTTTCTTTCTTTCTTCTAGTTGCGGGGTAGGCAGAGATAATGGAGCGTTACGATTCCGTTTTGGCACGCTTCTCTTGCTTCTTCTGCAATCGTCGTTTCACGCTTGCTCGCCGTTTTTTAAAGGGATTATGGACATGATAGCTATGTATGTACAGTCGATCACAAGCTATAATATACCATCTGTCAAAAGTCAAAAACAAAAATTAAATCTCAAACTTATGACTGCGCAATAAGATACATTTCAGATTCTCAAATTTTGACGTTTCGGGTAGGTAGACCTGTGTTCGACTGTACCTAATGAAACAATTTGGTACCTATTAGTGTAAAAGTTTGTTAAACTCACCTTTAATTATATAATTATACCGTAGGCTTCTGTTCATAATACCTGTAATTGCGATTAATTTTGGTGAAACAATTCTGTAACGCTTTATTCTATAGAAATTGGGCACAAAATATTTCTAACAGAATTTGCCGAGAATTAATTATGGAGACCATTCATCGAACAGCCAATTTATTTTCTAAACATTTACCCAATTAAGCGGATTATTTGGTAGGTACCCACGTGTAAGCTTGGCTTTAGTTACAAGTAAAGCCTCCATTATCCGTACATAATAAAGGGGAATGGTCCCCCTTTTCACTATCCCTTGAAACCATATCCTTAGACGTCCATCTGTATACCCCGTGACGTCCAACTGTATAGAGTACCCGCTCTCTACGTCTTTGTCATTCTTGTAGACTTCAAAAAGAATTTATACAAATATGAGAGCACAAATGAGAGAATGGAAAGAGAAAACACCAGACGGAAGGATGTGAAAAATGAAATACTACCTAAACTAAATGTGGTGAAGCATTGTGCGAGATATCAGTCTGTGCGGCTGTTTGACAAGTTGCCCGTCGAATATAGGACAGACATGAGCCTCCATACATTTAGGGTTAAATTAAAAGCGATTCTTTTAGAAATGAGTTTGTATTCAGTTGAAGAATTATAATGTAAGTAGGCACCTATGATGGAAATATGACTAATTAGCAAATTTTTTAATTACTTTTAATGATATGCTAAATTTCGTCAATAAAAAAATAAAATAAAAGACTTATGAAAAGCCTTAGTCAAAAATTCCGCCCCGTGTCGACCCTGGCGCAAAGGTCCCCATGACGCTCGCGGCATTGCCACGCTGAATCGCCACGGCCAACCTCTGCACCAAGAACGACCCGGAGCGGGGGTCACAGCCTCTCTCTCTCAGGCGACGGCCGACCTCCCTGACAAAATCCTTTGCCTCCGCCCCCCAACAACCTGTCGTTTCAGCCGCAAATGGGATAAAAATTATTAATTAGCAAATTATAATGTATTGGGTTGTATTTGTTTTGACATTGATTTTTTATTATTTAACATATAAAATTATATTATATATATATATATATATATATATATATATATATATATATATATATATATATATATATATATATATATATATATATATATATATATATATATATATATATATATATATATATATATATATATATATATATATATGTAATTTTAATTCCTTTTATTATAACGCTTATACTGTAGCTAATATTGACACTGAAAGAGTTTAATTATTATTTTTGATTATTTTTTATATGATAAAAATTTAAGGATTTCTGAGATTACCTAGGTATATTTACTGTGACAGCTCCGAGTTGATTGGGCAGATAGGTGTTCAGGCTAATAACATTCGCACGAGACGCATGCGGACCTTCTACGCTCTTTGTGTTCACACCAAATACGCTCAAAACTCTGTCCTATACTCCTGTCCTCTGTACATCGACTAAGACCACTAAAGGAACGTAGAGTCGGAAGGAAAACAAACAAATCAGGTTTTATTTCGTTTGACGGATACAACCCAGAATACATCCGTATCCGCAGACGCGTATCCGAAGATCCGCTAGGGGCTACAAACAAACTTTAAATTGCTTCGCGATGACTCCGATACGAAAGCGATTCAACCCCACAGAGATCCGCTTCAAAATTTTATACATTTTGCGATAAAGAAATTCAAATTGCAATTGCTGTAAAGATATTGCTGAAGTTATGGAATAGGAAATGCAGATAATATTATTAGAATAAGAGTAGTTTATTTGTGTAAGATTACAATGGAGTAGGAACTTAACCTTCGGCAGGCAACACTTATTTTGCCTACGTTAAAAGCAACGGGGGTGGCTCATCACCCCATCGCTTTTAATTTGAAATAAAACAACAAAATAGTGAAAATTTAAACTTATTTATTTTGAGATCAATTACTTTACCCTAATAGAATAATAAAAGCAGCTACTTTTTATAGTTATTGTAATTTTAACTTTTCTAAAAAAATTCAATAAAGTTTAAGCAAATATCTTTGCGGTGTTGCAAGTAGTAATATACATTTTATGCAAGTAGTTTTGACCTTTTTGTCTCGTTTTCTTGGACACAGCACACATCTTGCCTGCTTCTGTAACTTCAATGGGGGTTCACCTCCAGGAAGTTCATGGTTCATATTTAGAATATCGCGTATAGAGCTTCCTAATTCTTGCGGCAAATTCGTGGTCAAACGACGCTTCATTTGCGGCTCGCGTCAGTTGTAGAGGTAGCCTCGCAGCACATTTGTTCGTAATTGTGCTAGCGGAATATCCTCATCGTCGCTACTGTTTCCGTTATTGACAATGATGTCCTCTTTCTCCAACTGCAGAGACATTATCTTCATTATAAGAAATCTCGCCATCTTCATCTTCAGAAAAACGCTTGTCACCAGAATTAACATTAGCAATTCCTAGCATGTAATTTTCAATTTGTTCATCCAACATTGAAGCCATTTTCACCTTGAAAACCAATAATTTGTTTAGCACCATACAAAAATAAAACTTACGTAATTAGCACCAGGGGTGACTAGCCACCCCGTGTTGCTCAATATAACCAAAACAACAACTTACCGCGACACGGTGACGCGTGCGACTAACTCCATTCTCTCTAATTAGAGAATAGACCGAGTTATAGAAAAAGGCAACAACAGCATCAAAAGATATTAAGCTTTATCTTAGGTGGTGGGGTGACAGGTCACCCCAGTTGCCTTCCTAAGGTTAAGCACATGTTACATTAAACTAAATAAAATTAGTGAGCAACCAGTTATCTTACAATAAGCGCTGACCTCCGAACTAGGAAGTTCATGTATCTCGGAGGACAGATCTCTTCTTTGACCAGTGCAAATGAACATGTAACAGAACATGGGAAAATATAAAAGTGACAAAATTTGGAAGAAAGACAAAAAAGAACATAATAAAAGAGGTGGTGAGAATGCATGTGTGTATGTGTGTGTTCGTGGTGTGTGTGTTAGAATCTGTAGTTTGATGAAATCATGACCCATTTCATGTTAGGTTCTATAGTCCTTTCGATAGGACACTGTCGCCCAATTACTGTGTATTCGATCGACCGATAAATGATACGTGTTAATGTATCAATTAGTTCGATAATCGAGTCTCACTAGAGTATCGCGGTACCGGGCGTACTTTGCGTTGCGATAACCATGTATCGTAAACATTTTTACACTTTTCATTTTTATTAAGCTGTTCCAACTAATAGACTACTTTAGCTTGACTTGGTCCCATTTTTAAGCCACGACAAAAAGGGAGAGATTCTCAATTTGACGCGTAAGTTTTTTTTATAATATTGTCTACTAAACCCGCATTTGACCTCGATCTCGCCTGATGGTAAGCGACGATGAGGTCGACGATGGAGCATGCAGGTCCAGTAAATGCCTATTTACTCTGGTCTTGAAGATACCAAAGTTGTAGTAAGTAAGTAAGTATGTGTGTATGTGGATTTGTAACTTTACCTTAACTCGGTAATTAGAAGGACGAATTTGGTTAGGTTTGCTAGAGCATGACTATAACATCTAAAAGCCTAATTACCTATGATCGGAGTAGGTAGGGCTGTTTTTGGTACTTTCCACATACGGTTATAATATGGATAAGTATGCCCAATAATCCCGGGATTTCCGGGATTGAATAAATATATTATTTAAATTTTTAACGTTATATTTGTTTTGATACACATTTAAGATTGGTGGCGAAATATTTTTTTTTAAGATTCATGGCGCTAGTTTTAACTTCTTTGTTAGTTCACAATTTTTAAAAAATCGTAATCCGCCGAGTAAGGGCGAGATTTATAAAAGTAATTTACAACATTTGCTCGATAACTTAAAACGGGAACCCGAAATCATATCCATATTAATATTGTAGTGTTTGTAATGAAACACATCGGATGCTCGACAACAACTGACTATTTATTAAATACCCTCAACATTTCCCCCACAAAAAGTCCTTTAGTCCTTCTATTTCCCTCTAAAACAATTAATTCCTCTAATTAAACTCTTTAAGTATTAGTTTTTTAGCTCGAGCACGAGTCGTCATAGGTGGTGGTGACGGAGTACGCATTTGTTTCGAAGCAATTTTTATGTGTTTGTCAGTAGCAGCAACTCCTGTTTTAATTTTTGTATCACCTATGACACCGAGGGCACGTGAGTCCTCCGTGTCATCTGTGTCCCTACACTCGCGACCGCCGTCACCTCCCCCGGCGGCATCGGACCAGTTCTCATGCTCGGACTCGTTCTCGCTAGTTACATCTTCTTTAATATCCGATTGGTTGTTTCTTTTACATTTTATCAAATGACGCCGGTTGCGTCTGTACCTACTCCCTATTTTGTTTTCTACAATATATGAACGAGGTGTATACGCTTGACCGATCACAGTCCCTTTGGTTCTCATTTTTCCATTAATACATATGAAAACATCATCACCTGCTTTAAGTGTAGGCAATGTTTTAGTACGCTTATCGTAACACTGTTTTGATAAGTTTTGTTTCGCCAGCATTGTACTATGTTCTGATGGATCAATCGGTTTCGGTTTTAACAAATGAGAACTAACGGGTAGTTTACAGTTTAGTCTTCGACTCATTAGAAGTTGCGCGGGAGAGCTCAAGCCGTCTCTTGGTGTGTTTCGGAAGTTCAGTAGTGCTAAATAAAAATCTGTATTACTTAAGATTGCTTTAGTGAGTATATTTTTGACTGTTTGTACGGCACGTTCACTCTTGCCGTTAGCCTGAGGATAGTTCGGTGATGAAGTCACGTGCTCGAACCCCCATTCCTCGGCAAACTTCCTGAATTCCCGACTACTGTACTGAGGCCCATTATCGCTGATGAGCGTCTCTGGTATCCCATGGCGAGAAAACACTTCCTTCATGCCCTGTATAACCATATTAGACGTAATACTACTAAGTTTACTGACCTCGACATAATTTGAATAGTAATCAACGATAAGAAGGAAATGATTTCGTCTATATTCGAATATATCTGAGCCTACTTTATTCCAAGGCAGTGATGGAATTTCTATCGGTATCAATGGTTCCCTCGCAGGTGCATTTGAGCACTCCCGGCAAACAGAACAGCGTTTAACAAATTGCTCAATATCACGTGACATATTAGGCCAGAACAATACTTGTCTGGCGCGCCGCTTGCACCGGTCTATACCTTGATGCCCTTCATGTACAATACGAAGCATATTTTCTCTGAGAGTCGGTGGAATTAGTACCACGT
Source organism: Hofmannophila pseudospretella (assembly GCA_947369225.1). Taxonomy (NCBI): domain Eukaryota; kingdom Metazoa; phylum Arthropoda; class Insecta; order Lepidoptera; family Oecophoridae; genus Hofmannophila; species Hofmannophila pseudospretella. The sequence continues at coordinate 1,763,859 of OX376333.1, forward strand.
CATTTTTGAAAATTACGTCGTCTACAATAAATAACTCATCTTTCATTGACCAATATGGTCTAAGTTGTTCCGCCATGTTATATTTGTGATCTGGCCAACCCACTTTAATATATTCTAATAATATGCTTAAATTCAAATCACTCTTCGTCTCTCTTTTTATCAATGCCAGTTTTTTATTTGACATGGGCAAGTTATTGACTATTAATTGCACCTGATACAAAACATTCTGTTGCACCTCCTCGCTGTATAGATCGGGCAAGGGCGCACGCGACAGTGTGTCCGGGATGAACATATATTTACCAGGTTTATAATTGACAACTAAATCATAACCCTGTATTCTCAACATCATGCGTTGCAAGCGTGCCGGGACGGACATCAGGGGTTTTTTAAAGATGCTCTCTAATGGTTTATGGTCGGATTCCACGATTACCTTTTCTTTACCAAATATGTATTGGTGGAATCTCTCGCAAGCAAAAACTATGGCCAATAGCTCCTTTTCCACCTGGGCGTATCGACGCTGGGCGTCGGTGAGCGTGCGCGAGGCGTACTCGACGGGGCGACCCGCCTGCATGAGCACGGCGCCCAGCGCGTCGCGTGACGCGTCCACCGACAGCAGCGCGGGCTGCGCCACGTCGTACAGCGCCAGCACCGGCGCCGCGCTCACGCACTCCTTCAGTTTCTCGAACGCGGCCTGCTCACCGTGCTCCCAGCGCCAGCTATTGTCTTTCTTTAATAAACTCGTTAGAGGGATCGCGTGCTCGGAGTAATTGGGAATAAATTTAGATAAGTAATTGACTGCACCTAAAAATCGTTCTAAACTCTTCCTGTCGTCCGGTTTTGGCATCTCTTGTATAGCTTTAACTTTATTGTAGTCAGGTCTCATCCCGTTCCTATCAAAAACGTGCCCCAAATAAACCACTTCTTCAACGCCGATTTTACATTTTTCTTTGTTGAATTTGAGGTTAATTTCTCTAGCACGACTCAACAAGGCGTTCAGTCTCATGTCGTGCTCGTGTCTCGACTTGCCCCAGACAATAATATCATCAACGAAACTGTCTGTGCCTTCCAGGTCTTCCAGCAGTTGACGCATTTTCCCATGAAATACTTCGGAAGCACAATTTATACCGAACGGTAATCTAAGAAATTGGTACCGGCCGAACGGTGTGGCGAACGTGCATAGGTCTGCGCTGGGCTCGTCCAGCTGCACGGCCCAGAACCCGGAGTTAGCGTCCAGCACCGAGAAGTAGCGCGCGCCGTGAAGCCGCGCCGCCAGTTCCGCCACCGTCGGCAGCTGGAAGTGCGCGCGCTGCACCGCGCGGTTCAGCTCGCGCGGGTCGAGGCATACGCGGATGCCGTTATTCTTTTTAGCGACTAGAACTAGAGGGTGCACCCACTGCGTGGGATGCGAGACCTTCCTGATTACTGCCAACTGTTCCATTTTTTTAAGTTCCTCAGCTAGCCTATCTCTCAACCCTAAAGGTATCTTTCGGGAGGCGCAAATAACCGGTTGTACTGACTTGTCCATCACGATATGATATTTACCTGGAAGGCAACCTAGACCAGAGAACAAATCTTCATAGTTAGATAAATTAATAGAGTGTACCCGTTTTACCAAACCAATATCTTCGCAAGACTTCCGTCCCAGCACACTTTGACAATGTATATCAGCTATCGCAAACTTAAGATCATATATAACATTTTTATAAGAACACTGTACATGACATATTCCTTTTACAGGTATGACATCACCACTATAAGATTCTAATTTTATGTGATTTTTCTTTATAATGTTATTTTCCAACCCTAGCTCCAAAAATCGTTCGTAAGAAATTACATTAATATCTGCACCGGTATCCAGCTTGAACTTTTCTACACTTTTTCCGCACATTAATGACTCGTACCACTCTTCCGAGTTATTTTTCTGACCTTTTATGACCGAAATATAAAACGATTCATACTGTTCCGTTTCCGAACTGCTTTCTTCACCATCAATTTCATACACATGTTTAACTACGCCCCTATTATTAAATGAATTCGATTTACATACCCGAGCATAGTGACCACGTTTACCGCAAACGAAACAAGTGATGTTCAGCGCAGGGCACTCGTCGCCGGTACAGCGCAGGGCACCGCAACCGTGGCATGGCTGGCGCAAAATCTGCGCGTGCGCACCGCGTCCGCCGCCGAAGCCCGCGCCGCCACCCCGCGTCGCCTGTCGCTGCACACCGCTCGGGCCGCCGCCGCCACCACCGCGGCGCCCGCGCCCGCCGCGCCCCGCACGGCTACGTTGATCTACACTATCAACATGCACGGCGCTCGTACTCGCGCCCCCGAACTGCTGCCCGCTCTCTCGCGATACCTCCTCGGCCTGACACAGCTTGACCGCTCTGTCGAGGTCAAGGTCGTCACATCTCAGCAACCGATCCCTGATCGTTGCACTGCGCACTCCACACACTATGCGTTCCTTAATTAAGTCGTCTTCTAGTTCGGCGAATTTACAACTTTTACTGAGTAGGCGTAATGCCGTTACGTATTGCTGAATAGTTTCACCTTCTTCTTGGTTTCGTGTAAAAAACTTGTATCTTAGTAAAGTTATATTCACTTTCGAGCCGAAATAGCTGTCAAACTTGTCCAGTAGTATTTTTATGTCATCACGATCTGCTTCTTTAGCAAAAGTGAATGTTTGGTAGACATCAAATCCTTCGGAACCGATCAGATTGACCAGCAGGCTAGCCTGAACAGCTGCTTTTTCCGTCGATACTCCTGACGCCTTCACGAATAGCATGAATTGCTGTCGCCACCGTTTCCAAGCGTCCGCCCGACTAACGGGACCGCCCTCCATATTTAATTCTGCGGGTGGACGCGCGTGCTCCATTGTCTTTCAAATTTACACTAAAATAACCAATAACACGGCTCACAAACACGTACGCGTATCAATTACACACAATAGAATCGTTTACTATTGTAATCTTCGCCAAAATCACTTAATTTCCACTGTGAATTAATTTCCGCTGCCACCATGTAGTGTTTGTAATGAAACACATCGGATGCTCGACAACAACTGACTATTTATTAAATACCCTCAACAAATATAACCTTTGAGGACATCGACCCGAAAGAGCCCTACCTACTCCGATCAGTGCTAATTACTATAAACTTCAAAGAATCGTTCGAAAACGAAAACCAAAGTAATTTTCCCCACTCCCCACAAAATGGTAAGAGCCTTAATTTCCAATCTACAGTAATAATTATCATTATAAAAAGGACTGTAAAATGCTACGACCCTAATAAAACAACCTGAACAGGCTGTTCACTAATTACACCCCCAACTTCCCCCCTATGAGACCACCGAGTCAAAGGTCGGGGGTAATTTAACTGAAAATTGATATTTAAACGATGGGTATGCTTAAACTGTGGACTCAAATTATTTATTCATTCACAAATATAGGTTGTAAGTAGGTACAAGTTGTAACATAAATGTATGGACCTCTATATTTAGCTATAACAGCATACGAAATTTTTCTTAACATAACAATTATAACAATACACATACATACCCTCTCATGCACACACCCCTTCAAACTCCCCCCCCCCCTCCCCTCCCTCCACACACCCTCAAATACAAGCATACTTAACTGTTTAATTTATTGCATTACCTTATGTTACCCACAACACAGGGTATCCTAGTATGGGAGCCAGGGAAATCTGAGAAAATGTAAAATATACTGTCTGCATGAATAAATATTGTCTGCAAGGAACTACACATAGCTGATTAGAGTGGCGTGCTCGCTTGACCTGTTCAAAATACTGGGGACTGGAACGAACGAAAATCTATGTGGTATATCTTTGTCTCTCTCTCTCTCTCGCAAAAGGGATGATGAGATGATTTCCCTTTGGAGTTCCCACGAGGAGAGAAAGTATTTTATACATACAGAACATTTCCGAAATCCCGCAATCCCGCGGGCGTATCCATACTAATATAACGTTTGAGGTCGTTAACCCTAAATTGTACTACCTAATCCGATCACTCCTTATAACTCACACTTTTTTTTCAGCATAGTACGAAATAATACAATAATTACATATCAATATATTTGTTCATAATATTTTATTATTTTTCGTATGTATTTAATTATATTGTATTTATGTATATAAGTAAATTATATTGTATATTTGTATTAGTATTGTATATTAGTATACTATGTAAGAATATTGTTATTTTAATATACAAATTTCACATATTATTAAGAAAGTTTCTTGGCATTTTTATTGCCACTGCACCGCCATAACATATCTGCATGCCCAAAGGTCAGCTGGCATAGAATGCCGCAAGGCATTAAGCTCACCTGTACACAAAAGTGTAAAAGAATAAATAAATGAAAATAAATAATAAATGTCAAAAACATAGTGTTAGTACCGCTTATTAAGAAGTACCCATGGACAGCACATCAAGATATATACCCTTAAACTTATTTTACATAGGAATGGCAAGGAATCATTTTTTTTGTGTACTGATAATTGCTGTTGGTCCTAATGACCTTTACAGCTTCACCGGGGTTTTTGGGGCGAGCGCTAAGTGCGCTCCAGCCTAGTGGAGGACTTAAAAACTACAATTAGAAGCGACTGCCTAAGGGCACCCAGGTGGGTACGGACCTCGGCTTAGGACATCGCTGGGGAAGGGGGGGTCGGGGAGAAGCGGCCTGGAATACGCCGATAGCGCGTGTAAGCGCCAGAAGCGGGTCGCCGCCCGCGCCGGCGCGGGCGGTATGTAGGTGCTGTGTGTGAACTACTATCGGTTGGGGAAGTGGCTTCCGCGATGGAGATCGTGATGGCGTCGTCGGGGTCGTCTAGGACGTGTCTAGGCCGACGTCGTCGGCGGGATGTCGGTCAACCGTTAGTGGAATAAGCGGCGGCGCTTACTACTAGAGGGTTTGGGTGGTGGGGAGCTTGCTCGAAGAAGCGTCGAGACGCTAACTTCATGTATTGAGCGATCGCGGGGAGAAGGAATCAAAACCAAAAATACTTATACTTATATATCCACAGAGTACTTATAGCTTGATGAGTCATCCATTGTAAGTAGATACCTACATATAAACTTCATGATATAGTTTCCTCGAATCTTCAGAGAATTAGTATATCACTTGATCTCCAAGCAAATCCACTTGCAACCCGAATCCAGATCTGCCAGCCGCAAAACGATCAATAAACTGACGCTTAGATACGTTTTGAGATAAATGACAGCTCAGAATTGGAGGAACCCGTCTCATTTTCGCCAGATCAGCATCCCATGCCAATAGCACTCGTTTGAATGCTATAGTGAGGGGCAAACCCATGGACTAAATAATAAAGACGAATGAAAATATTATGTATGTACGCAAAAACTTACAGTTGTTTCCTAAAATTGCGATAATCATAATTTCAATACCAGAAACAAAAACAAACTTGCAGTCCCACGCTTTAGACTTAGTAAAGTAAACACATCATTTATGGGTCACTGTGTACGATTTTATAATAAGATACGTGATACTGTAATAAATATGACAGAGAAAAAATGTAAGACCCATATTAGACGGACCTTCTGTAAAAAGAGTTATTATAAAATAAATGACTACCTAAATGATAAAGAGACTTGGTCCTAAATCCAGATCCAGCTCTGCACATTGTGTACATATATGATTGTATTCGTAACTATTATAAGATATATTTATTTCAAAAGATGTGCTGCTCTTTCAGCAGCACATCTTTTGACAAATATGACGCAATATGACAGAGAAAAAATGTAAGACCCATATTAGACGGACCTTATGTAAAAAGGGTTATTATAAAATAAATGACTACCTAAATTATAAAGAGGCGTGGTCCTAAATTCAGCTCCAGCTCTGCACATTGTGTACATATATGATTGTATTCATAATTATTCTAAGATATATTTATTTCAAAAGATGTGCTGCTGAGAGTTTCTTGCGCCGCTTCTTTCCTTTCAGCTACGTTGACGTTGTAAAAATGTACTTTAAGGTACTTACTTACAATGAAAAAGTTTTATTTGATTTGATTTCGTGGACTTATTAGCATGATTGTGCTTTGGAATTCATGCTCTGACATTTTTTAAGAAATTGACTCGCCCAAACGTACTTCGCCCAAATCATAATTCGATCTTGTGTAATAGTACCTACAGTATCTGAAATGTATTGCGGAGGCATAAGGTTAAGATTTAATCGAAGGTTTTTGACAGATGGTGTACTATAGCTTGTAGTCGACTGTACACTAAAGACAATTTCAAGAAATAACAATGAAATGAAATTTATTTTATTCGCACGAAACACGGTACATATAAGATAGTAGTATTGTTTGAATAGATCATACATGTTTCGACATTATTTTGGCATGCAAAAAATCGCAATAATAGAATAAAAATTAAGTCCTCCAACTAGCCATAAGGTTAATGTCGAATTTAATAATTACTATCAAAAAATTCCTTTATTGAATAAAAACATTTTTCAATTAGCCATGCTTTAAGTTTTGTGTTTAGACCTTTCGAGGGCAACTGTCTGATATCTGCTGGTATGTGGTTATAAATCCTTACAGACATAATGAAGCAGTTTTTTTCATACAGTGTCGTCCGACATTTTGGCATTAATAAACGTGTCATCGCCAACAACGTACCGTTTTCCTTATACTCTGTTTCACTGTCCTAATACCTACCTTATAATTATAATGAAGCTATATTATAATGTTAATATAATTATAACATTAAACGACATTCTGCGTCGCTCTCTTGCCACCGTCAACGTACCGGCCATCCTGGAGCCGAACGGTATCATGCGTGATGACGGCAAGAGACCGGACGGAATGTCGTTAATACCCTGGAAAATGGGACGTGCCCTTGTGTGGGACGCTACTTGCGTAGACAGTTTGGCTCCGTCCCACCTCCATAGTACGTGTAGGAAGGCCGGTGGGGCGGCTGAAGCGGCTGAGGGCCTTAAGGCCCACAAATACAGGGACATCGGCAACCAATACAACTTTGTTGCATTTGGTGTAGAGACCCTTGGTCCTTGGGGCCCTGGAGCTTGGTCACTGTTCCGAGAGCTGTCCTAGCGTTTGTTCGATGCGACGAGGGACCCAAGGGCTGGCGGCTATCTTGCCCAAAGGATCAGCATAGCGATCCAGCGGGGTAACGCCGCCAGCATCCTTGGTACACTACCACACGGGCCTAATCTAAGAACTTTATAAGATACATTTAATTATTTTTTTTGTGTACATTATCAAATTAATTGTTTCTACATTTCTTTTCTATTGCTCTTGTTTCTGTAATTGTTTGTGTATACATAATTTTAAGTTGTAAATAAATATTTTTAAATAATCAAAAAAAAAAAAAATTATTGTAATAACTCTGTAATAAAGTATTATGACATTGTTCATCATGAAGCTATATTGAAACTTATTAATAAAGCGTCCTTACGTTTAAAATTACGTGGCGCAACAACCAACAATTTAGGAAAATGCGCATACTCGTATATTTTTGACAAGTATCGTACTTTTAATATTTCAATGGTGGACTGAATAGGAGATAATCCTGCAATGTTTTACCACTAGAGGCGCCACTAGCACAGTAAAAAAAACCATTCTAAAATACGACGTAAAGTACGACTTAAAGATTTTGTTCTAAACATAACATAACCTAAATTTATTGCTTTCAATGACAATAATTTGATAAATAAATAATGATTATTTTGATTAATATTGGATGATTTTACAAGATTTTTGTTTAATAAACTTTAAATTAGCACATAAAGCCAAATATCAACATGTAGATACGTACCTTTCCACCAAATTCCTTCAGACTGGCGCCACGCTGTTTTAACAGATTTTTTAGGTTTGCTATTTTGAAATGTCCATATGATGCCATGATATCATCACAATTTTACTATAGCTTTGAGAAATTAAATTAATCCAATTAACGAGAAATTTGTGATATCTTCAAAAATGACGTTTCGTTTTCTTTTCTGTTTACGGAGTGTGCTCGTGGCTCCATCTACGCAACGCTTTGCGTTTTATGTCCTATTTTGGGGAGATGCTTACAGCGCATGCACTAACTAGCAGATAAGACTTATCTATGTCTCTTCTCTCTTCTTTCCTTCTCTTCTCTCTGATGCTTCTCTGCTCTCTTCACTCTTCTTATGTTAGTGCTTTGTGATCTGTTTGTTCTCTATTTGTTGTTATCTGTTGTTTTCTATTTGTGCAATAAAGTGTACTTTACTTTACTTTACTCTATAGCGAGCAATCTCGTAGATAGTTAATTTCAAAATCTTTGCATAACATAATATATTTTAGTTTGTTTTCCTTCTCGGGGAATAGTTTATACTCATACTCATTTATTAACACCGCCGGGACACCAGGAACTCTTGGTTACGTCATGCTTTTACAATTACTTAAAATTTAAAACACAATTCATGCTAACCATAAACACAACTGGACAGGAGCGAAAAGACCAGCCTATTTACATAGAACAAATTCGGCTAAAAAATTAAGGTTGTAGCAGCTGTAAAGGGGCTTTGTCATTTATCTAAATTAATAAATAATAAAATTAATATATCTGCTGTAAAGGGGCATTGTCGTACAATTAATAATTATAATAAATCATAGCTGCTGTAAAGGGGCATTGTCAATTGTCACATGTCATAAAGTCTATAAAAATATAGCCAGAAAATAAATTTAGAGTTATCCAAGTTTTGTCACAGATCTTTTTAGAGTTATAATGGTCTTGGCCTTAATCAGTCCAATAATTCCCATCACTATCCAAACCGGATAAATCCGGACTAATCGGTCGTCTTGTCATGAGTTACGGTATTATGCGGGGCGAAAAGGGATGAAATGAGGTTCCAGATATTTGATGCCTTCGATACGGATATAACTGAAGACTGGCTGAGATAATAAAGCTCTTGGAGTATTTCACTAATTGTAATATACTTTAAGGCGGACATAATATGTAATTAACCTCGAGTAACTCGCGAATGTTTGTTTTTCAAATCTAAAATACAGCTTTAACTTTAGCCAACTTATTCTAAAATACCACCCTGAGTCGCACATTGTGGGGGTAGGTGGCCTAATTTGCTTTTGAGGGAAGGTGGCCCAATTTGCTCTGGTGGGAATGTGCTCAATTTCCACTGGGGAAGGTGCCCAATTTACTATGATGGGAAGGTGCCCAATTTGCTCTGGAGGGAAAGTGTCCAATGTACTATGATGGGATGGTGCCCAATTTCCTCTGGGGAAGGTGCCCAATTTATTATGATGGGAAGGTGCCAAATTTCCTCTGGGGAAGGTGCCCAATTTACTATGATGGGAAGGTGCCCAATTCCCTCTGGAGGGAAGGTGTCCAATTTGCTCTGGTGGGAAGATGTCCAATTTGCTCTGGCGGGAAGGTGCCCAATTGGCTTTCATGGGAAGGTCTCCAGTTTGCTTCGCCAATTTGCTCTGATGGGATGGTGCCTAACTCGCTAATTGACTATGCTTCTCATACAATATTGACCCAGGGTTAGTACTGACGGTTGGCGTAAGACGTCCTGATAATGATATCTCCTGCTTTAGGTGTAATTGGTTTCATAGAAAAGTTTTTACCACAGGATATTAAGAGGCTGCATGGTTTGCGCGTAAAAAACCGTGAAATTTCGATTGTTAATTTCTTCATATCTATAAATTTTCTGAATGAAGTAATTAAGTAATTATATAATAGTAATATTGACTATCCGAAAAGGAATATAAAATTTAATTTCTTAATATTACTTTATTTTGATTTTATGGCAGAAGAACATTTCACGATTTATCACGCGCAGAAATCGGTGAAAATGAACGATAAACTAAATTAAATTATAATTAGGTATTGAAGTACAATGCGTGAATTTTGATAGCTTTATCTGTGGCTTTATACCGAAAAGTGTAACAGATCTGATGTACTATTATCATGTCATGTCGGGATAGTAATATATAGTCTATGGTTTACTGAACTATTTGTTACATGCTTCTGTATTGTTGAAATGAAATACTATACGGTTAAAAGGTTTATTTTACAGGTTATATTATGTTTTCCGGCACCTATACAACACATCTCCACCTCTATAATTAACATTAATTAATCTAATAATTTAAGATAAGATAAGATTTATTGTGTAAAAGTTTATGTAAGAATTACAAATATTGCAGATATAGTTGCATAAACATGTCACACTAAACTTTACCTTCACAGGCATATACACCGAATTCACAAGTTAATAATGTTTATACAGATTTTGAGAAGAAGACAGAAAAGAAAAAGAGAATGTCATTAAAATGTATACAATGTCAATAATATTAAATTTACAAAATGTCCGCTAATTAATGCTGTGTGAATAATATATTTCACTCATTTATTTAATAAAATATAAATATACAATCAGCTATCACAAAATTATCGTTTATCGTCCAAAATATCCTTGTCGCTATAAAAACATCTTTCCACAAGCCATGCCAAGCTCATTACATGGACTCGTGTAGACCTCTTTTTAAATGTTCACAAATTTTGCCCGTACCATGTATGTACATTAAGCAGATGTGTATTTTCGTTCGACAATATCCGTAATATTTCAAAACACACGCTGATGTCTTCCCGATGTCTACAAGATACAAGAACCGTCTCTATTTGCCAAGTTCCAGAGTAGACATGTATAAAAAGAATTCCTTCTGTATGGCAATTTTAGTGTATAATAATCTGCCTAGTCGCCTTAAAAGAGATCCTGCTAGCCAATTTAAAACTAATATTTCCAAGTGGCTTCTAGACAAATGTTATTACTCCATAAAAGAGTATGTCAACGACACTAACAATTAGCAGAAAAGTGTTGCATACCGTTGTCGGTGGAACATATGATACCTATGATTTTTAAATCACCTATATTTTTCCGGAAAGGTGGGCAAAGATCGCCATGCACTGGGTGCCACAAGACGGACAGCGGCGCCGAGGCAGGCCCAGGCGTAGGTGGAAGGATGATATCGACCATTTCCAAAAAGGATGGTATAAGGACGCCGAGGATAGGGAAAAATGGAAAGGAGGAGGGGAGGCCTTTGCCCAGCAGTGGGACAGCCTATAGGCTATAATAAAAAAATAAAAAAATTTCACTATGTTCTGGCAAATAAATTACATTTCATTTCATGTTTTCAGGGTAAATTTAAGTTTATTAATACTTATTCATTATTTTAAATTCATCCGGAAGCTTGTTATAAATTTTGACGCACATATTTCAATAATCTTTTTTAGTATTAACAAGTAAATTAGGAGGCATGTTTATTTCGACTTGAACAGAGATGATCTCAGTAATCAAGGATCTCGGAGTCATTCCAATTGCCGCCATTACATGTAAAGCGGCAAGGTAGATGGAGTCATCTGTTTCATTGCATCTCGTTGTCTTGATTGGTTGAATGGGAGCCATTTTCATCTTGTTTTCGTCTGCATGTTAAATACTCTGTTATTATTATTATAATACTGCAGTTTTTCATTTCAGTTTTATCGCAGTTTTCATTTGACATCTCTCACTCATTTTGGCATAGAACACCATACATCTCTTGCACACACACATGGTGTATGTGTGTGTGCAAGAGAGATGTATGGTGCTAGACGTAGAATATAATTCGATATAGAGATGATTCGATGATACAGATACGAAACAACCTGTATAAAAACCGGCTAAGAGTGTTCGGGCACGCTCATTATCGAGTTCCGTTGCCTTTTTATCGCTAAAAAAAAACATTAACTTACTACACAAATTTGGTCGAAATAACTACACTATAACTTTGTCGATTTCTCACACACACCCTTTCTCTCTCTCTCTCTCTCACACACACACACACACACGTTATTATTATATTATTAGTAAATAGGTACACAAATAAAGAGTTATGGAAGGGCGTGGTCCTCTGACACAGGTGTTGTCACACTTAAAAGATGGCCTCCACAATTGGAAAAAAATTGTTTGTACCTATTTGTTGATGAATAAATCGTTTTATTTTTTATTTTATTTTATTATTATTATTAAAATATATACAACGAGGCTGACATGGTCACCTTGTCGTGTACCAAACCCTCTAAACTGAGATTTAAAAAAAAGTACCAGTTACACCCTCTTGGTAACTCTTATATTCCAATTCAAGGTTTAAAGTCGGATTCAATAGAACTTGTTCTAAATGTAAACAAACCACCATATTGGCAATGGCGATGGTTTGATGTATTATCTATGTTTTATTAATATTTCATCGTATACCTAATGTAGTTTAAGATACAAAAAAGTTTAAAAAAAATTAAATAAGGAGAGCAGACGAGCAAACGGGCCACCTTATGGTAAGTGGTCACCGTCGCCCATAGACATCTCACCTCACTGTATTAATATTAGAGGGTGTTTGATGCGCTGCTAACCTTGAGGACTAAAATCGATTGCCTCATGAGCCGGAAATTACGCTGGGTCTCTTACGCTTCAAACCGAAACACAGAAATGAAAGCATTTCTGCTTCACGGCAGAAATAGATAAGAGGGTGGTATCACCCCAGGCGATCCTTCACATAAGGATCTACCACAAAAAAAAAGCCACGTGAATTAAACTATGATTCGTCGTGTAATGTGATAAATCAAGGATAAGTTTGTTTACATAAAATAAATAAATAATTCACACATTAAAGTAAAAAGGTACAACACTGTTATTTATTTTATTATAATTCTTAACCTATATACAAAATATAGGTATCTATAACACGTATTGCCCTGTGTCTAATGAAATGGCCGAGACCTCAGCGACACGCTGGTTGTCAGGTCTCGCCTGATGTGCTACATGGAGCGCTGGTCGCGGGATTACTACACAACACGATTATGTGGTCTAATCTCTATTATGGAATTATATATTAAATAGAATGACGATAAGTAGGATTAAGTATTATATTTCTTACATATAATGTCAACTTAATTAATAAATAATTATTAATAAACCTCCTCCCTTGCCGCTCCCGATGCAAAGGTGCCTATAACGCTTGCGACGTTACCGCGCTGGATCGCTATGGTCAACCTTTGCACCAGGAACGACCTGGAGCCAGGGTCACCACCCCTCTCCCTAAGGCGACAGCCAATCTCACGTTTTTGCTTCCGCCCCCCAGTAGCCTGTAGTCTCCACAGCAAAAGGCATAAACATGTAATTGTGCTGGAGTGCGGAGTATTTTTCATTTTTTCTAGCAGCGGCCGATAAGTAGTTATATGTAGCTGGCTTTAGCCATAGACGCCATAGCTGTTAAATAGCCATAGCTGGCTTTATAACATGGGTTTCTGTGTCTGATATTATGAACAAGTTCTATTGAATCCGACTTTACGGGTATTTTACACTCTGTACGTAAATGAACAAACCAGAATTATAATTCGTATTACAACCCCTTTACAAACCTCAAGAAACGTCATAATTTCTATGCCATATGGCTCTGGAGAGCAACATAGGTGTTCTGAGAGATTTAATGTTACTACGTGCTCACACTCGCATACTGAATCCAAGTGCGTGTTTGAAGAGGAAATAATCCCACCAAAGACATAAATGTAAAAAAGGATGCCAAGTTCGGTGCAAGGAACCAACAGGCCTGTCGGCTTCGCCGTTAAAAGAATTGAGATCTAACTGGATGCTAAGTTCAATTAACGTTCCTTCAAACTTACCTATAGAAATATATAGCATAGTATGACTCTCATATCCATAATCCCCGAGTAGGTAGACAGAGGACCACCTCACCATTAGTATTGTCACATGGAAAAAAGTAAAGTCTATACAATAGCTTACATATTTATAAGATAACGTAAAATTAGTACTTAACTTTGATGTAATGAGCGTTTATTAATTAGGTATGTAAATAACTGTAGAAGGTGTCTATTTAGCCTGTTGAAGTTAACAACATAATCATATGTAATTGTATAACTTAAGTTAGTTATGCATTTGTTTTATAAGTTTGCTTAATAAAGAATTTTATAAAAACAAAACAAAAAACTCACCATAGGTAGTAGAAATTTATAACATTGTTTAAATATAAAAAATATTCATCATCAGCCTATTAATGTCCCCACTGTTGGGGCACAGGCCTCCCCTTGATCATGGGGGTTATGGGCCATGATCCACCGAGCGGAACCAGTGCTGATTGGTGATTGGTGATTGGTCACACGCCTTTTTATTTTTTTTTATTTCCACAGACATGCAGGTTTCCTCGCGATGTTTTCCTTCACCGTTAGAGCAGTCGGTAAATGTACATAAGTCTACGAAAAAATCCGAAAAACTCATTGGTACATGGCATGGTTTCGAACCCGGACCTCACGCATGGGAGTCCGGCGTCCTAGCAACTAGACCACCGACGCTCTAAAAATAAAAAATATTGCTTGCTTAAAACTAAATCCCTGACTTGGCAAGTTTTCACACGAAACTCGTAAACTCTTCTCTTGAATCTTAAACTCTTATTTAGTTTTAAGCACCGTCGTCGCCCTTTTTCTTTTCGAAACTTGGCGGACACACTCTCGTGTGTCTAGATTTTGTACTGAAAATTGTTGCGCAAATGTGAATGGTATATATTGATGATATTATTAGGAAAGGAGCTTAAAATATACAAATATACGCGAGTCGTTTTTATTTGTGATCTAGTTTTATTTCTTATAAATAGATTCCATTTCTATGGAATCGGATTATTTTTTTAGATGTATTTATATTATGCGTAAATTCTTATATAAAAAATTGTCGTAAGCGAGATAAGAGTGATATTATAATATAATTAAATACTATTATAATATAGCATTATACTTTTCGGTCATAATGTGCCATTAGTGAGTTTTTGTTTGTAAGTCATTTATTAATTTAAACCCTATTTAACGATTTTTAAGTTGTTACTTAGATTTGTAAATTTTTATATTGCAATATAAGTACTTAAAATTGCTACTCAATGTTTGCACGCCAGTTATGGGCAGAATATGCAAGGAACTAAGTCTATGCTAATGTATATACCACCTAAAATGTACCCATATTCTTACAAACTAATAAATATTTGAATATGTAAAAAAAAAGATCAGAATACTGACCTTTTTTGCGAACCTTGGAAGGGAGCAGAACAAATTGTTTTCATTTATCGACACTGAACATGGACAGTGTTTTAACATACAAGGGGTCGTAAGTTACACCCTGTATAATAGGAAGATACGTGGAAATTAGTTAATAGTTCGTCGATGAATAATATCCATTTCTCTCCCAGAATCACTCGTGAATTGCCTACGCCGAGCTGCAGTCACAGAATCGGCTTGAGATCGATGCGGCATTGCATATCGCAGCTTCTTCCAAAACAGTCGATCGCCCCACCGCACATACGTGTGGTTTCTGAGGTAACTCCTCAATTCCATGTCGAAATCAGCGTCATCCACCACATCGTCAATCACGATGACTATAATCCTCGCGCGACCTTCACTCAGCGCCGAGGTATGCGCCGTCCGAAACTCCAACAACCCCCAAATCGACTGCACAAAGTTCCTGGACAACACAATTACAGTTCTCCTTGAATTATCAACAGACCGTGTTATCTGGGCCGGTATAAAATCACCTACAATCCAATCTCTGTAATGTAGACATAGCTTGTATTCGTGATCGAGTGTCGGTAACAGTTTCTCGAGGACGAACGCCTCGTCAGAATGGGCGAATGATACGAAAGCGTCGTAGGAGCGGTCGGCGTCGAGCGCTTCTTCGCGAAGACATCGTAAACAGAAGCCGTGTGCGTACAGATACACCTTCAGCTCGCGCCTGTAGCGGCAGTAGAGGCCAATAGAAAAGGCTCCAATTCCAAGCAATACTCCGCAAACTGCTAGGGTTACTGAATATACCATCTGCTGCTGCTGCTCCAAGCATAGTTGTGACGTCACCACATCTCTTACTAATAGTTCATTACCGGTGCATTTTATGGTGTTGTAGTCTTCTACCTTGAAAGCAAATAATAAAGTATAAGTCCATTGTGATATTTTTATATTCGCGGCTCAGGATTTTTAATATGCACCTTGCATAAAGGGTATACACGTCATATTTATGACGATCTACCGTGCGAGCCCAATGCTGATTGAGGGATGGATTTCACATGCAATTAGAAAACGATTTTTTTTCCTCAAACATGCAGGTTTCCTCATGATGTTTTCCTTCACCATTAGAGTAGTCGGTAAATGCACGTATTGTAATGTAAATGTTTAGAACCATATTGCTTTTCCCACATCTCGAATCTGATGATAGCCAGGGAAACCTAAAAAAAAGATTTTATTCAGTTGAACACACTATTAATATTTACACTAGGTATCACAAACAAAATTAGAACAAACAAAGTAAATTGTTTGTTCTTATTTTGTTTGTGATATAACTGTAAATTATAAAGGGAATGGGCACTTTATTATGGGAGCCGTCCCAAGATTGTAATATATTGAGTGATATATCAAATGAAGCCCTGACAAAGCTCTTCAAGGTTATTTTATGACAGCAAAGTTGTAACTGGACCACGGACAGAGAGACAACATTTTCTGCTGAAGTATTTATTTTAAAATAGGTAATAATTATTTTAGGATTTTTCAAGAGATTGCCCGACGCAAATGGTGCTGGATACGCTACGAAGAGGGGAGGCAAATTCCGCAAAGATCGCGTTCGAGTGGCAGCCACGAGGGAAGAGACAACCTGGCCGTCCTGTACACACGTGGAGGCGAACTGTCGACCGTGAACTAAAGGCAGCAGGGTTGAGCTGGAGTGAAGCTAGGAAGGTGGTACAGTACAGAGCGGCGTGGAGATCTCGTGGAGGCCCTCAGTACCTCCAGGGTACCATAGGACGAAAACAACAACAATAATAGCTGTTTTAACGGCTGCACCAAGTTGGGAGGTTCTTTTATACCTGGTTATGATGCACTTGCAATGCCAACAGTAATGGTTTGTTTTCACAGTTGCAGACAAGGGGGTTTCCTGAGAGTCGCACGCGCCGGTCTGTGACGCTGAACAGTGCCGCGGTTGCGTCAGCGTCCAGCATCGTCACGCGGTTCCGACTCAGATCGAGGAACTGGAATTACGAAATGAATTTCCAGTTAAACCAATGAAATAAGTCTACTGACATACCACTGGAAAGCTTAACATAAACAAGCATGCTATTTTCAATAGAATTTTAAAGACGTTAATTTTTGTTTACATTGTTAACGAAGTAAGTCGCCGCGTCTCTACTCCGTTGATGGGCCTAAGGCTGCTTTTAAACGACGCGAAAATTTTCTCTCGTATTCATTAATGGCGAGTGTGAACTCTATTTACTAGGCAACTACATTCAAATTCCTTATAATCACCTAACCGCGCGGTCGCCACGCGTTGAATACGCGGTCGCGATGCCACTCCGCCCTCCGCGCTTTCCATTCCCGCTTCAGTTAGTCGCTTGCGCTTGCGCTTGCGAACGTGTATCGCATTTAATTTAAAACGTTGTTGCTAAATGTATAGAGCTTATTTTGCTATAAGAGCGTGGTCCATAAACATGTGCATGCGACGAAATTCGTGTCAAATAAACGCGGCCTAACACGTACCACAAAATCTATTAATTTTATTTTAATTTTATTGGAAAACCAACAGCATTTAAGACAATTCATAAACCAAACTAACAATAAAAGGCCAATTACAGGTCTTCACGAATAGAAATAACTTAATTAAGTAAATAGGTGCCACTTTAAACAAGCACACACAGATTATGAATTAATAAAAAACATTTGACTCAGTAGACGTCTCACCGCCACACTACCGGTATTGAACAGGTCCAGGTCTATTACTATTTCCATTCGAGAAAAATTGGGGTTGTGATCCTTGCACCTTGGTAGTTATGTATGCATTTTCTTATCGCCATGAGATCACCAAGCCGTGGAAGAAGCTGTGCCGCGAACCTCTAACTAGGATACTTAGCGAAACAAAAGGTATTTACAAGAAGAGTGTCAGGTAGGTCTTTAGCACTGATAGTCTCGATGCGGTTCCCGGCTGCGTGTAGGGTCTTCAGGCCCCCCATATGTGGTATGCCAGTTGCGTTGCCGTGGCACTGTGCTGTTACCACTTCTTCACTCCATAACCGTATACCGTTACAGCCTCCATAATGTAATCTGAGGAAATAATCAAATTGCCATTAAAATTTTAGAATTGAAAATATACTCGTAGTGAGACATTTTTCAGTTGAGAAGAGGCCTCGGATTCATAAGAGATCACTACCATAGGCCAACTGCAAACACCGAAGCGGACGGTCGTCCACGACGACGCATGCGTTCTCCGAGCGAACGCGTTACGTTACTGATCCGCATTGCGAGGCGAGCCGCCGCCGTGTCCGCAGGCGCTTTACACTCTCCGTGACAAAGGCTTTCGATAGGCCGAACCGAATCAGGGGACTTCCGACTGTCATCAGTGTGTAATCTGTATTTAATCACTCAAGTTGCCATTATTTATCATGTGCTGTCGAATAAGATCATAACATATATATCTTACCGTTGGTGTTGTAAAAAGACTACAAAAGTGTTGTACTCGTAAAAGGCTCAACACCAAAAACTGTCATCTCTATTTGTGGCCTAGATTCGACTACAGGCAGTATCAAGTATGTAATGAAACTTCTTCACCTTATAGTTGCATCCTTTCTGATGTCACACATAAGGACCACACATACCATCAGATAGATCATATTTATAAAAAAAAAAGACAAATCGACGTTCACATAAACGCTGTGGAGGCAATACAGAGGAATCTTGAAGCGACTAGGATAGTAGTTTAGAGAATTAATCAATGATGATCTACAGTCACTGGAAACTCGTAGAGCGCATAGGGATTAAACTTTCTTATCCAAGATACTAAACAATACCGTCGACTCATCTCATCTTCTTAGTAAGATTTCGTTTAATTGTCCTGGTAGAAGTCTTCGTTGTCACATTGCAGGAGTAATTATGCTAAAAACCGCTTTCTTGTTCGAGCATGTGATAACTATAATAAAAAATTCAGTATCTTTGACATATTTTGCATTCAAAAGCATTAAACTACATAAAAATACTAAAAAAATTTACTAAATTCCTTTATGATTAAATTTTCCAAATTCCTTTTAGGTTAAGAATATAATTTGTAATTTGCTTGCACAGAAAGTGCGACGGAATCCCGACTTACAAGATACAGGTTTTCGACCTAGTTTGTAAGTCGGAGGTCCTTTTTTTGTGTGCCCTGTAATAAGTAAATAAACTTTTTTTTTTCAATCTGTGCACCTTTAATGTTGTTATAAACACGTAAATTAAAATACAATTGCTTGCTTGCTTGCTTATCGTATGGTTAGTGGCTAACTTATTTGTCAGTGTTGTTCAGGCCGCCCGTAGACATCTGACATGGCTTAACGACTGCTGTCGAACGACAACAACCGAGACCGCTTAACGTGCTCTCCGAGGCACGGAGCAGCTCAGATGAAATATGCCACTAGTGGTCACCCATCCTGGTACCGACCGCGCCAACGTCGCGAGTACGCGAGTGATATCAGATATCACATTATAAGCTATTTCTTAGTACTTTCAGTGAAAACTTAACTGGCTTTTGTGTTATCTATATTGTCTATTATTATGTACTTACTACTTTACCTGTTTGTTTTCCTTAATTAAAAAAAATAGAGCAGGAAGAAAGGTACTGGTAATACTAATACCTTTCACACTCCAGACTATCGATGGAGGTATCCACAACAGTGGCTCCATTGGTACAAAGTGGCGTCTGCTTTGGGGAGAATGTTAAGCGACCTTCTCGTATAGCTCGACTAAACCATCCCAGGCAGTCGCATTCCAAGTTCGTGAAGTCACCTCTTAGCTCCACCTATTCCTGCAGCATAAAATAGGATAAAAAAGCAACCAGAAACCAGGGACCAGTTTTAACACAAATAATCACGTTAATCATTTTTGAAGATGACTCTGTCTGTATAGAGTCAGCCTGTGGAAACTTGAGGAAAGCAACAATACTTGAAGCGTCAGCGTAGTTACCAGCACATGAGGTACTCCGTCCAAATCCTCAAGGTTAGCAATGAGTATTTCGTTTTTTTCGAAAACTACACATTTACTGACTACTCTAAAAGGTGAAGGAAAACATCGTAAGGAAACCTGAGATAACCATTGGGTGAAAAATGAAAATAAGGTAGGCATAAAAAATGCGAAGTACCCCTGAGGTTATGTCATAAGGTAAGATATCATTAAACAAAAACTCCTTACTTTTGTCTGAGCCAGCATCTCATACTCTGATCTCTCCAGGGATACGCGTCGGATCCGGTTCCCGGTTAAGATCACTTTCAATTTTGACGCATGTGTCAGCGGCAAACCCTGATAATAAATAAAATAACGATATTAGTATTATGATCATCTCCAGCCCATATATTATCCCGCTGCTTGGTGTAGGCCTCCTCTCTTTTGTGCCTCTCTTTTCGCTTCCGGACCACTTGTACCGTCGGCCAGTACCATTGATGGTACAACTGGGACTGCTTTATCCCACTAGTAAAAAAATAATTTAAAAAGCATATGATTACAATTTTAACTATTCCAACCCGGGTGGCGTCCCACTTGTATTTATCATGGTACAACTGGGACAAATCGGTGCCAGTTGTACCATCAATGGTACTTGCCGATGGTACAAGTGCGAGTAAACCCGGGTGGCGACCCACTTGTTTTTATCATGGTACAACTGGGACAAGTCGGTGCCAGTTGTACCAATGGTACTGGCCGATGGTACAAGTGGTCCTGCTCCCTCTTTTCGGTCCTTTGCTATTCGCATACAGATCTTTGATGTGATTTTGGTAATGTCATTCGTCCACCTGATTACTGGATGATCCACAACTCCTTTTCCATTTTGAGATAATAAGTATGGTTAATGACAATTATAAAGCTGTCCAATTACAGCAGATAAAATGCTTACAGCTTACCTTTAAAGTGTCGATATTGCAGGAATCCAGATTTAAATGCTGTAATGAGTGTAAAGATATGTTACTAAATGATAGTTGCGCTTCGTTTTGGTGATTGTCTTTTATGTTTGCATCTTGACAATTTTCTATCTTCAACTCTTTTAGAGATTCCACTCCGTTGATTACTTTATATATCTCGACTGAAGACTTGCATTTTATGTGCAGTAATCTTAGTTTCGAACAATTGGCCAGCCATCTTTCCGGGATCATTCCGAAGCTCCATTCTTTGAGATATAACTCTCGTAACTCTTTACAATGTCCCCAAGCACCGTATGTCGATCCATGCGTTGCTACGACCTTCCATAATCGTGATTTTGTTGGTATAGGTGTCAATATTGCACCGCTGACTTCAAGGGATGTTACATTAACTAGCGTTTCAAGTATACTTGAAGGAAATGTATCAATTGCTTTATTTTCATTACTATAAAAAGCTTTGTAACATATTATCTTCAACTCTTTTATTTGTAAGTCTTGCATATGTATTTTCTTTAGAAGAGGCTCATATTTCTCAAATAAGAGCTCGAGGCGATTTATTCCGTACACACTGACGTTCATTTGTTGAAGTGTTGAGGCGTATGAAGAGTTTGCTGGTAAACAGTCGAAAAAGATTGCAGTTTTTATGATATTCCTGGGTTTGTCGTAACTAGGAAAGGACAAGCTCTCAAATGACTCGCCTTTGCAATAGATAAAGATGATGTTACCACTGAAGATCGGGGTTATTGAAGCTGTGGAATAGAAAGAGAGAGCTTAAGAAGAAAGAAAACTAATACACGAAATCTCGTTATATTTATGAAATATATCCAGAATTATAAAACTTTATCACACCAAGCGATTACAATTGTCTAAAATGAGGTTATACCACTCGATAACTTCTTCTAATAGAGAACTCATGACAAAATTTCTAACAACATTTATTTCATTTAATTAAGTGTCAGTAACTTACTTGCTTTTGAACTATAAATTCCACTTGCCTTTACCATTATCACTATTAGTAACAAATGTAATTTCACCAAACTCGTTTTCATATCTATTTCTTTAAGTAACGTTGTATTCTTATAATATTCCACTGTTGCAGTAATACACAGTACTATTACAAATGAATTCAGGTCAATAACTAATCATAGTATTTATTTTAATTACTTAACTGCGTATGACACAGTTATCCTGTTTACTGAACAGGAAAATCTTCATTCTGTCATTCGTACAAACTGTTTCTCGTGTAATGGGTGGTTTACATATGGTCAAGTGTTACGTTTTTTTTTTCCTTTATTTAAATAAAAAAATTAATTTTGTCGTAAAACATAATACTGGCATAAGCCGCAGGGCTTGTGCGCCAGTAACGAATCGATCGTATTATTACCTGTTTACAGTAAAGTTGACAATAAAATATAAATACTTAAATCTATTATGGAATTAGCGGAGTTATTCGATCGTCGTAATGCGAGGCGCAGTAGGCATAGTAGCGTCGATGTTAGCGCATCTTTCTGATAAGTGCGTTTGCTAAGTGCGTTAGTCAAGTGGCAAATGCCAGTGGCAAGTACAGTATCTCTGTCCTAAACGCACTTTGCTAAACACTTACCCAATGTAAACCAGACATTAGATTGGGACTACATGCGTTCCCCCCCACTTGAAGTAAGCACCTCGCGTGATTGGCTGCAGCGAACCGAACCGGCGCTGGGAGCGGGGCATGTAGTCCAGGCCTTAAAGTGTGGTACTAAGAAGAAGAAGATGAAGAAAATTAATTTATTGTCATCTAACTTAAATAAATTACATTACAAAAAAGCAAACAAATCTTAAACTAGCAAAAAAACTACTATTAAGCCTTGCTTTCTTTACTTTCAAACTTTGTTTGGTCTATTTGACCCTTCAAAACATGGAGTATCAAATATTACCGCCGTCGCAAATATTCGCTTATTTTTTAATCTAGTTCGTGACTCGTGTACATAATTATGTCACTTTTTAATAAAAGGATTTTTAATATTATAGGGTTATGCCAATTTTATTGTGGTTATTAAATTTCGAAACACGGGAGTGTGTCCGCCAAGATCGAAATAAGTACTTACATTAAGATTTTATGTGTATAAATTATTATATTTTATACACATAAAATCTTCACAGACATACACAACACACCCTCAAACTCTCCCGCCACCACATATTAATCTCAGTCACTTAGCCAGCACTTGATTAACAAGTACTTACAAATAACATTTAATACCCGTGGTAAATATGTATGACATATTCATGTTAATTCTACATTATTAGTCTTAAAGTTAACCGCGTTCTGTAGGTATACAAGTCATATATAAACGAAGAAATCTGTAATTGGCCTTCTTTAAGTTTAATACATATGTAATTTTATAATTGTTAATGATGTAATTCCCTTATAAGTAAAAATAAAAAATAAAATAAAATGACCTTGGGCTAATTCTACCTATACAGGGTGTAAAAAACAAAGGGGCGAGTGTTCAGTATACATAACTGAACAACTTTAACTTTGACACTATTGAGCTTTTGTATGGAACAGCTACGGAGCCGAAACGTGGACACTGACGGTGCGAATGGTTCACAAATTGAAAGTCGCTCAGCGTGCTATGGAAAGAGCTATGCTCGGAGTATCTCTGCTGGATCGAATCCGAAATGAGGAGATCCGGCATAGAACAAAAGTTATCGACATAGCTCATAATATTAGCAAGCTGAAGTGGCAGTGGGCCGGTCACATCTGTCGCAGAACCGACAACCGCTGGGGTAGACGAGTTCTGGAGTGGAGACCGCGTTTGGGCAAACGTAGTGTGGGACGCCCCCCTGCTAGATGGAGCGACGATCTGCGTAAGGCGGCTGGCAGCGGCTGGATGAGAAGAGCCGAAGATCGGGCTCAATGGGAGAGACCTATGTCCAGCAGTGGACTAGAATAGGCTGCTGATGATGATAATGGAACAGCTGATTTTTTCACGATTTCAGAGATGGCCCCATAGTGTATTTCCGGACTATAGGGGTTTTTGTTACACTCAGTATAGGTAGAAATACATTCTTTAAATGTTAATTTCAGGGATGTTGCGAATGCAGATTTTTTGATATCCGCGGATGCGAATATTTTGGGGTTCACATCCGCGGATGCGGATGTCAAGTTTTTAGAGACATAATTAATTTAGGTATATGTATAAATAAAATAGATGAAAGATCAGTCTTCCCCCCGCCCCCGAGCAGAGTGCACACTTCAATGCGTCGTCCTGTGTCGTAATTAATTATACACTGCAAAATGTCCACAAAATCTTTAGAGAGTGTTGTGCGTGAACTTTCGACGTCGGTGTCGTGTTGGTTAATAAAGTCAGTGCACTAGAAAGCAAAATAAATAACCAAAATGAGCTAATAACGATCCAGTGCCGCCCAATTGAACAATTGAAAGGTGATCACAATCCCTCGGCATTGACGAAAACGACGGTAGCACGGAAATCGACTGTCCCTACTCCTCCAGCGCTGCAGCGACCAATGAGGCAAGCCCGTCTGAAGGCCGCCGAAACTATCAGTGCTAAGAGCGGCGCTGGGAAAAAGCGCTTTGCTGATGTCGTCGCAAAGTCGGGCCGCACGTCAAGTCGATCGTCGGGTACGCCGCCAGTGACACCGCATGGTGATGCAAGCGAACGGACTGATGACGAATTATTAAAAGATGGGGTAATGAAATTTTTGTAATCAAACTTTTAGTATGAAAATTTAAAAATCAGTGCATTATATTTAATAAAGAGCAATGTCGCTGCTTATTCAGGTTCTATTTAGTTAAAAAATCGTCCAAATCACACTTTACGTCGGTGGTAGCATTGTAGATTCATTTGTCAAATAGATTTTCCACGGAAACACTCAAACAAAAAATAAGTTGTGAAATAAATTAAAATCGTCCATATGATTTCTACGCGATCATGAGATCACGTGTTGCCTCCTTTTGGCAACGTCTCGATGTGTCTCACGAGATTCTCCGTACGCTGAGTGGGTACCTTTTTTTTTTTTTTTTTTTTTTTCGGGGGGAAACGCTCATGCTTACCTCTTCGCCGCATAGGGGGAGACGAAGAGGTTATGCCGGACTTTTACCGGCCAAAAACCCCCCGGTGTTCCTGCGCACCGCCTGACGGCGAAGCCACGGGAACGCTTGCGCATAACTTCCGCAACTTCGCCAGCGGGTGTCCGCATTACGGACCCAACACTGGGGACTCACGTCCCCATTCGGCTTATGGTGGCGTGCCGGAACACGGGCACGCCAGACCAACTCGAGGACCTGTTATCAGGCAATGGACTCCCCGTGTCCATTGCCCGGAGGCCCTCTTTAAGGGGGAAGGTGGCGAGCGTGAGCCAGCCGCCTTCGCCCGGTTCTCCTACGGCGGATCGGGTCGGACGAAGGGTCGTCCTCCCTGATCCGCTCCTCGCCTTCCTTCTGCGCCATTACTTGCTCGCAGAAGGCCACCATAACGTCCCACGCCCTCTCGCTGCCGACCATAGACGCTGAGTGGGTACCTGAACTGTCCCATCCTGAGGCACTGGGTGTCCGTGCTGCGTGATGGGAATCGAAAGTAGATGTATGTATGTGCCTTACGTTTTATTTTATATTTTATTTTACATTATTTTATTGTACAAAAATAAGAATAGTTTATTTGTGCGATAAGATTACAATGGAGTAGGAACTTAAGCATATGTTACATTAAACTTAATAGTAGTAGTGTGCAACCAGTTATCCTACTATAGTTATCGTACTATAGGTATGTTTTATATTTTTATTCTTGTAATAAATACTTTATTATTATTATACGATAACGCGTCTAAACTAAACTACCGCATCCGCAAAAGTTTCGCATTGATTATTGCGGATGCGGATGCGAATGCTAAAATTAATGCGGAAGTTACGCGGTTGCGGATGCGAATATTCGCTACATCCTTGGTTAATTTTATTAATACAGGTATAAGGAAAATTTAATTTAAATTATTTAGAAATTTTCAAATCAAGTTGTCAGTATAGTATAGTGTTGGTTCCTTATTAAATATTCCATACCTTCAAAATTATTAAGAAAAGTACGAGTTGATTTAGGCGCAGTACGAGGACTTGGCGAAAAGTTTCTTGGAAACTTGTGAAATGTTGACCGATGGACTCGAGCTGAATACCAGAGTCTGACGAATAACACGGGAGCCTAACTTTGTTTTTTATTGCTAATGAATGCAGACGTGCTATCGTACCACCTGATGGTAAGTGGTTACCATCGTCTATTGACATCTCACCTCACTATAATGTTCTAGAAAGTTTTCTATGTACTGCTATGCTTGAGAACTTAGATGATGTGCCTAATGTGCCAGTAATTACGCGCACGGATTGGTAATAGATAAACAAAATTCGAGTTACTGTATTCCAATCTTTACAAATATAAATATACTTTAAAACACACCCGGGACAAAAACAATGCATGCAACATAAAGAGAGGTACAATACAATGTGCAGAAGGCGCCCTTATCTTTTTAAGCGATATCTTCCAGGCAACCTTCAGGTGATGGAAAAATCATATAATACTTAATATACGGGTGCAAAAGACGTATGAAATAGATACTACCCTCAAATTAATAAATAACAATAATAAAGAATGAAATGCAAACCTCAGCAAGCTGCAATGCAGTAGTAATAATATTACGTAAATACTATAATATATACAGAAATATATTACTTAATATATAATCAAAAATATAATAAACAAATAAATAACACATCATATGCTAAAATGAAAATGCTGTTTAGGCAGTGTATCCACACTGCAATTTTTTATTACAAAAATACCAGAAAAAAAGAAATTAAATTATAAATTAGTACAAAAATTAAAACCTGTTTGTTTTTGAAGCTTCGGCCCATTATAGGAACATGGCAGCCTCATACGGTAACCCAAGTTCTCAATCGCTACACTGCTGTTCTGAGACAGCGCCCGATACAGCTGAACAGTTTGATCGCTGTTTCGGAAAGGGGCTGACATAAAACCCACAAAGCGGAGAAACGCGCTAAGCGCCTTATAGGTGACGAATCGCTGGTGGAAGCTAGACTGCAAAGCCTGGAACATCGGCGCAGGGTTTCCTGCCTATCGGTATTTTATAGGATATGTTTAGGAGAGTGCGCATCGGAATTGCACGACCTAATTCCAGCATCTCCATTCCGCCTTCGGACTACCAGGCGCGGGGAGGGGTTCCATCCTTATGTTGTTGATATCCCATCTGCTCGTACGAAGCGATTTGCTTCTTCGTTCATTATGCGAACGGCTAAGGAATGGAACAGCCTGCCGGCGTCTGTATTTCCCGAAACCTACAACCTTGGGATCTTCAAGGCCAGAGTGAACAGGCATGCTCCATCGTCGACCTCATCGTCGCTTACCATCAGGCGTGATTGAGGTCAAATGCGGGTTTAGTAGTCAATAAAAAAGCACTGTCTCATGGCCTTTTTGTAAAATAAAAATAACAGGTTGTACTCCTGGTCAAAAAAAGGGATAAATAATTTATGTAATACTCGGGCGGTATTGCTTTGCGCAAATATTGGAGAAAGCCTTTTGGATTTTGCTACACTTCTCAGAATAAAAACAAATTGCTCTCGGAGGCTTATGATTTATAAGTCTAAATTTAAGAAACTTACATTAAAAGAAAGATATACAAAATAATTACAAAATAGAACATAATTTATTTACCACAAAAAATTACACGTTTTTAAGTTTACTGTTGGACCCCGCACTAGGGCGACCCTGTGTCGCGGCGATCCTTAAATACATTAACAAGTATACGTGTCTGTGAGGTGTGTTAAGGTGGGAAAGGGTGCGGTGTGTGTGTGTGTGTGTGTGTGTGTGTTTGTGTGTGTGTGGCTGTGTGTGTGTGTGAGCTTATAAGCGATAAATTAATGATTTGCCTTCTTATGTAAAGATATTTTTGGCGTAGATTCAAACGCAACACGACAGCCACCTATTGCCTATTGTGTGCGTTCTGTGCTATTCTGGAATGCACAAAGTCGCCTCCGTAGCATTGTAATCCAGAAAGAAAGAATTTATTTCCAATACACACATACAAACAATTAGGTACAGAAGATAAAAAATAAATAAACAAAAGTAATTAAGTTTGATGAAGGTGGTGTGCAGCACCGGACAAAGGGGACTGCCTCAGCCTGTTGCCGCAGCGGATTTAGCACTGCGGCGCTGATTTTCAGGCATCACCTGTGTGCCAGGGATCACTCAAAAAAACTTTTTTGTGCAATAAAGAGTATTCATTCATTCATTCATTCACTCCCTGATGATACACTACCGGAACATATAAATAACGGAAATATTAACAAACAGAAGTAAAATATTAGGAAACGAAGGAAGGTACTTAATTTTTAAATTATACATTAGAATACAGGAAGGAATGTATGTAGGTATTATTGTATAAAACAGAGAAAAAATAAAAACAAAGCAAGCCATGAAGATGAAACTGAAGGAAAGATTAAAGTAGGTATCTACTACTAGGTACTACTGTTCAATGTAGCGAAATTTTTATTTGCTTTGTCTATGGCAACGACTTTTGTATATCAAGTAGATAAAGTTTAAGTTTTTTTTTAAATGTACCCTTAGTTTTGGAATCCCTCACAGGCAGGGGCAGGTTATTCCAGCATTTTGTTGCCAGATACCTGAAACTGCCTCGAAATGCAGCTGTTTTATGCTGTTTTGCTGTTTTATATTGGTATTAAAAGACACCTTTATGGAGATCCCCTTACATTTTCCTGGTCATCATAAGAACCTCAAGCTCCCTGATGTGGGAAGGACACCATAAACATTTGAGCCCAAAATCGTAAACTATTACTTCATTTGTCCGGTTGAACCGTTTAAGCTCTATAGGGGTAACATACAGGGTGTCCCGTAAATAGTGACTAACCCGTCAGCTGGCGATCGGGATATCTATGGACTACAAGAATACAAAAAATCGTTTTAGTGAAAGTCGTTTGGTTTTCGAGTTATACGGTTTTTTTTAATTTTTTTATTATTTTGGGCACTTAGTTCACATAATTGAGTCGGAATTTTTGGATTCTGTTTATTCCATAATAATCTACGATGATTGCGTAAGCGATCCCATGTCGTAATTTCGACAGCTGATGGGTTAGTCACTATTTACGGGACACCCTGTATGTTACCCCTATAGATCTTGAACGGTTCAACCGGACAAATGAAGTAATAGTTTACGATTTTGGGCTCAAATGTTTATGGTGTCCTTCCCACATCAGGGAGCTTGAGGTTCTTATGATGACCAGGAAAATGTAAGGGGATCTGTATAAACATACATTTTATTCCTCATTGTTAAAGATCGTGAACGTGATCATTCGACTTTCTCAGCAGATTTAATGGGGTGGTTTGCCATTCCCTTCCTCATTTCGCACACTGGTTATCTCAGTGCGCAGGTTTCCTCACGATGTTTTCCTTCACCATTAGAGCAGCCGTAAATGTATGTACATATTTGGAAAATACCGAAAACTCATTGGTATATTGGTAAGACATTGCAATGTTTCGAAGCCGGACCTCTGGCATGGAAGTCCTAGACACTATACATGTATGCCACCGACGTTCAACAATAAGACAAACACATAACATAAGGGTAAGCGTGAAAAATATTACCCTCCTTTTGGCTTCGCAGTATTCTAGTTAAAAAAATGGAAGAGGCACAGGACCGCAGTGCCGCAAACTTTATGTGGTGTTCGCCGATAAATGATTGTCCAATTATGCGGCACTTCGTTAACTTTACCAAATCCAATTCAGTTATTAAGTACTAACATAAGATAAGTCACATTTTTCTAACAAAGTTGACTAAATGGTCAACACTTGTTGTACAACAATATACTTAATGAAAACAATTTAAATGAGACATTGTACAAAAGGTGAACTTATCTCTAAAAGAGATTTCTTCTAGCTAACCCGCGAAAGTGAAAGATGCGTTGCGTTGCGTTACCACTGCTGTCTTAAATAAAGATTTATTTATTTAAAATATCTTGGCTAACTTTCACTTCCTTCCTCATCTCTCCTGATTATTTTAGCCAAATTCCTTTGACTCCAATATGAGTCTTGTTTATCGAAGTTTTCAATAATACTATTTATTTATTTCAGAACTTTCTAGAAATGTACATTTCCTGTTAGACTAAAAATCTTTCAGTATGTACAATGTAAGGTTGCATTGGCAATCATCAGAGAAAATGGAAGACGCACAGGGACGCTGCAGCGTAAACTTTATGTGTAAAAACATCTTGCCAAAAATTGCTAACTTTGACCTCCTTGCTCATCTCTCCTGATTATTTTAGCTTATTTGAATCAAAAACGAACGTTGTTTATTGATGTTTTCAACGACACTATTTGTTTTTACATATCTTTAAAAATTGATGAAGTTATTAGCTTTTGAAAGAAGACAAAAGTGTGACACTCGATGCTAGAACCGGCTCTCATACTTCACGAGTTACATAAGGTTCTTTTTTATTAGTAGCAAATATTTGGAGGAGGGTATGTGCTGGTCATTTGTACCACTTTACACGAAAAAATAACCCTGTTACTTGTATGAAAATTTTCCATACTAAAGAAAAATAAACCCCATTATTTTGCGCCTTGGTGGCATAAACTCATCTGTCGTTATGAATGAAACGAATTTCATTAATACTTCTTATTTCAGTATTAGAATAGCAATAATTCATTCATTTGTAGAATTTTCAAACAATAAATTTTGTCGTCGAAGCAAAGAAATATTTTTTTGCCATATCGTTATTGTTGTAACTAGAGCTAGAAGTTGTCGGGGCAGAATTGTCATATTTATAGTGATAGTCAGTGATCGGAGTAGGTAGAGCTGTTTTTGGTACTTGCCACATACGGTCATAATATGGATAAGTATGCACAATAATCCCGGGATTTCCGGGATTGAATAAATATATTATTTAGATTTTTATACATATTTAAGATTGGTGGCGAAATAATTTTTTTTAAGATTCATGCCGCTAGTGTACCTATGGTAGTGTTTTAACTTCTTCGTAAGTTCACAATTAAAAAAAAATCGTAATCCGCCGAGTAAGGACGAGGTTTATAAAAGTAATTTACAACATTTGCTCGATAACTTAAAACGGGATCCCGAAATCATATCCATAATAATATAACCTTTGAGGACATTGACCCGAAAGAGCTCTACCTACTCCGATCATAGATGATAGTATTATCGATAAATGCATACTTATCGATAATTACTCACTTTTTCTTTTTCAGTTTAACAGAATTTAAAGAAGAAATAAAAAGTTACGTTTGTAAAGCTGTTATCTTCAATTTCTAACATTAAAAATACAATTACCTGGGTGTTTTTTATTATCTCACTGAAATGTTTTAAATTAACATTATTTGGGGATAAGTATTTTGTAATACGGAATTTTGGGGTTGAGTAATTCAAATATTTTTGGTATTTTGAATAGTAGGCATTTTTTAGTATTTTAAATACGCATATTTTGGGCATTTAATTTTGGACATTGTGATATGTACCTACCCATTAAATAGCAGTGCTACAACATCGATATCTAGAAAAGTCGATAAAAACAGCATTCAATCCCTAACACATTTTAGATCGTGACGACAACTTCTATTTCTAGATATAACCTATAGATAGAGACACCATAGAAATATTTTCCGTTAATAAATTAGGACCCTATATAAGATGTTTTCACATCAAAACGAGTGCCACCCCATCCCTAGCACAGCTGAAAGCTGAATATTCATACAACATGGCGTCGTTGAGACGCTCATGGTTGCTCATGGCGTGAACGTGTCGGGAGTCGGGAGTGAGAACGACCCCGTTCTTTATTACGAGCGGTTTCTGCAATACACTGCGCAATTTGCACATAATTTGCTTGTATTTCTAATTAAGGCTGTTATGCGGTGATGGAAGCCTCACCCGTATTTCCGGAAAAATACTGCGTAATTTTGTACAGGGTGTAAAGGGGTGTTGCGTAATTTTATAAAGTTAAGATAAGGTAAGATTTATTGTGTAAAAGTTTAGGAAAGAATTACAAATATTGCAGATATAGTTGCATAAACATGTCACACTAAACTTTACCTTTACAGGCATATACACCGAATTCACAAGTTAATAATGTTTATACAGATTTTGAGAAGAAAACAGGAAAGAAAAAGATAATGTCATTAAAATTTATACAATGTCAATAATATTAAAGGATGCTAACAGTACTTTAATGTTGCATGTTTAATAGTATAAAATAAACACCAAAGGCTTTAACTTAAATTGTAATTTTAAGTTGTAATTCTGGAATCTGAATATTTGATTGACACATAACATTGTAAAGTGGTCAATGTGTGTACCTATGTGATCTCCACGACACAGGCAACGTCTAGTGTGGAGGTTATAGTTTAATGTGAAATGTTCATTAATATGTGGTTAACGAATAAGATTTAAAAATTTTAAATCTTATTCGCATCTGTCGCAGAATAGACAACCGCTGGGGGAGACGAGTTCTGGAGTGGAGACCGCGTATTGTGTGACGGTCCCCTGCGAGATGGAGCGACGACCTGCGCAAGGTGGCTGGCACCGACTGGATGAGAAGAGCCGAAGATGGGGCGCAATGACGCACCCTGGGAGAGGCCTATGTCCAGCAGTGGACTAGAGTAGGCTGCTGATGATGATGATGTTGATGAACAAATTACTTGATAGATACGACTAAGATCTTGGTTGAAGTGAACAAGCCGACTTTATATGCTCGTATTGAAACAAGATCTTGTTTGAAGTAAACAAGCTTGTCTTTCAGTGTAGCAATACTTTTAATCCCGGATAAAAGGAAGAGGTGCTATGTAAGGGGTGTTTCTCTCCGTGTATGGGACGGATAAGAATATTCCTACCGCCACTGGTCAAGCGTGTCGTACGAGGCGACTAACCCGAGTAACTTGCTGGTGGTAGAACCCCTTCAGCGTCCGCCTGGCTAGCGACCAACCATGTAAAGTCTGACGTCAAATATCTTCGCTTCGTCGTCGATCTGTTCCGGCAGTGTTTATAGAAGAGCCAGTACTTACTAAGCCCGTGTGCTCCATCTTCGCCCTCATCGTCACTTGCCATCAGCTGAATACTTACAAGCAGCTCTTTGTGAACCAGCCTTAAGTATCCCAACTCACCTAGGTACAAAATAACTTTAACGCAACTATTCGCCGAGTGAAGTTTCATCCCTGACTTGACCGCTGTATTAACCGTAACCGTAAACTTGTAAATAGTTTGTCTTAACGTGTGTTTAGTTTAAACGATAGTTTAGAGTCAACTCGTAAACTGTTTATGACTGACATGCCTCGCTTAATAGAGCTGTATACAGGATGTAACAAAATAACTATACAGTATACAGGTTGTCATGGTTGTGGATAGGGCACACCTTGCGTCGCCCAAAAAGCATCGCCTACGCCTCCTTGAACTGGCAACCTACAGAAGGATCTCGCAAACGGGGAAGACCCAGGGCTACATGGAAACGTAGTCTTCAAAAAGACCTGGATGCGGCTAAAGTATCCTGGGAAACCATAGAGTCTGCGGCATCGGACAGAGCGCGGTGGAAGAATATTGTCTCAGCCCTATGCACCACTAGGTGTTCTAGGACCTGAAGAAGAAGAAGATACAGGTTGTCAAGTTTTTAGGATAGAAAAGGTCGTGTAAATATTTACAGTGGCATTGATACTGGGTTGGTCTCTAAACCTAAAGCTGAAACTAGATGAAACTGTCATCTAGGTTGTTATTACACCTACTTATTACACCTGCCTTAATCAACGCCAGTCGCGTAAGTGTAATAGCTCAGGTTGATCAATGATTGCGGCACGTCGTACGACAATTGATCAACCATGTGTTAGATGTTGCGATCAATCAACCAAAGTCGAATATTTTAATCGATCAATCGACAATCGCACGATTGACTTCTGATCAATGCTCAATAGAAGGCAGATCGGTTTGGTTAAATATATAAAAAATTATCGACGTTGAACGGTCTATAAACAATGTTGATCAATAACACCGATCTATGTCGATCGCGCCTTTTTGTGTGACATTTTTTTTGCGATTTTTCCAATGTTCTCGAACAAAACTTGACAAAAAATCTAGTAAAATAAATAGCCACCCAAAGTCTAGGCAAAGTTTAGGCAAAAACTCCTCCCTTTTTCCACAATAACAAGGCCAAAACAATATTTCGTGAACTATCACAGCAATAAAAGCGTACATAACGGTCTGAAACGTATTCACGGTATGATATATTGCGTCTGTAAGTTACAGACGAAAGAGGAGATTGGTTAAAACTAGTTATTACTACTTAAAACTGGTGTTCAGAATGCTCTTGACAAAAGCTCTTGTTAAAATTCAGATTTTAAATAACTCACGTCAGTATTATATTGTATAGTACTTCAGTACTCTGTGATAACCTATGATCGGAGTAGGTAGGGCTGTTTTTGGTACTTGCCACATACGGTCATAATATGGATAAGTATGCCCAATAATCCCGGGATTTCCGGGATTGAATAAATATATTATTTAGATTTTTAACGTTATATTTGTTTTGATACACATTTAAGATTGGTGGCGAAATATTTTTTTTAAGGTTCATGGCGCTAGTGTACCTATGATAGTGTTTTAACTTCTTCGTAAGTTCACAATTTAAAAAAAATCGTAATCCGCCGAGTAAGGGCGAGGTTTATAAAAGTAATTTACAACATTTGCTCGATAACTTAAAACGGGATCCCGAAATTATATCCATATTAATATAACCTTTGAGGACATTGACCCGAAAGAGCTCTACCTACTCCGATCACTGGTGATAACACATGTAATAAACAAGTTTTGACTAGTTAATACTAGTTTAGACCAAACACTTTCGAATGCCATGTTACAAAACTCAGTTACGAACACGGCCGAAGGGGATTGGAAAACTAGTTTCTACCGATTTTATATTTTGACTGTAACGTGTAGAAACTAAATACTTTTTAATAGTGGCCGGAGAGAGCCCTGGATCTTGTCCAAGTTTAAGAGAGACCATTTACTCAGAGCTGGAGTGGTGCGAGGTACAATTCGTCCTTTTTGTAAAGTTTTGGTCCAAGTATTCTGCCATATGTAAAAATAAATTCCATTCTACATACATTTACACTAACCTATCCTAATCACAACTCTCAATTGTATATGCACCTATACCTTAGTATTTCTGCATTACCCCATAGTTAGCTGATAGAAAATGCCGTAAAGCTTTAAGCTCGCCTGATGTACACCATTTTTGTGCATTAAAGTGTAAATGAATAAAAAAACAAAATTTTGTACGGATCAACTCATTGATTTTGTATGAAAAGTCTATTTTTTTGCGGAAATTAAAGAACTTTGCCTTTAGGTTTTAAAGGGTTTCTGTTTCACTAGTAAAAACTGAAACAGAAACGGCTGAAAATTTTGTTTCACACTTAATGTTGTCCATACACTGAATTATTTTAGAAATGCAGTAATTACCCGTATAGACCTACTTACATGATACCCCACTCACTCTACCTAAACCCTTAGGGTTAGCAGCGCATCGAAAACCTTCTTGAATTATTTTAGTGAGGTGAGATGTCTATAGACAATGGTGACCACTTAAGACGCGATTACACATAGGCGGTGACCGCATGCTGTGACCGCCCAGACGGTCGGTCGACGACTAGGTGTAACCGCACCTTCACCATTAGATGTCCCGTCTGCTCGCCTGAGAAAAAATGTATTTTGAAGCCTATTTGATTAAAAAATCTTCGCTTTTCTTTTAGCAACTTTAGCTAGCTAGCTGGCTAGCTCTTCGATCGCAAGTATAACTTAGTACTATGACTTGTGATGAGGGTGCGATCAGTCAAAAGAGGCCTAAAAATCAAATGGCACCTGCGTCCGCTGTAACCTAGATCTTAGAAAGTAGAAAGGAAGGTCTTAGAAACGCAGAAAAAGTTCCCCATAAAATATGGATAAATTTCGCGAAATTCGTTTAGCTGGTAGAAAATGCCCCAAGGCAAGCTCGCCTCGTGTACACCTTTTTTTTTAAATTTTTTTTTTGGACAATCAACAGCGTATATTATAGTTTTAATTTTAACAAAGTGAATTAATTATAATGAGGCAAATAACAGATTGCCTCGTAGTTACTACAGTAGCGAGTAGACAAGATAATGAAAACTAGATGCTAAACTTAGTGCATTAAAGTGTAAAAAAATTAAAAAAAAATATCGTACGGATCAATTGATTGATTTTGTATGAATAGCGATTTTTTTGCGGAAATCAAAAAACATCCCCTTTCGCTTTTTAGAGGGTTGAACAGCTGAAAATTTTGTTTCTTAAATATGGATAAATTTCGTGAAAATTATTTTTTGCACTTCTCTAATCGGTCTTAGAATTAAGGTCATTATTGTCCATAAACTCACCTCCCTATACTATCAATAGAGGGTTTTAATACACTACTAACCTTGAGGACTTGGAGTGCCTCATTTCCTTACGCTGCTGGCTCTCTTACCCTTCAGACCGAAACACAGAAAAGCAAGCAATAGGTAAGATCCTGCACCTCAGGATCTACCACCTTCGAAATGCTATCCTGGAGAACTTCAGTGGAATGCCTCATGTAATGTAGGTACCGGTATTTAAGCACGGCTCTCTCACCTTTCACTTAAAAGAACATCTGCCTAGATTCCCACTTCACGCCTCGACTCAGGAATAGGACCCACTATTAATCTGTGTCAGACGCAGAAATTTGCACACTTCGATCTTACTCAGTCCCGCCATATTTTATCAGAATTTGACTGCGCCAGAGGACTCCGTTCATTGGTAATTTTTTATCCCTGCCACTTGGTCTTGGCAACTCATTTGAGTGTAAAATTGCTATTTGATTTGCTCATGAGCTATTTGCTCATAGTGACCCTAATGTCGTATATCGTATTTATTAGCTAGAATAAAGTAACTTTTCTAACCCCCGAAAAAAGCAAGACGTGATTGGCGGCCTTTAATCTTTTTTTCCCAACTTGCCCATAACGCTTTTATCGTATTCCATAACGTAAAAATAATTTGGCGTAATTTTTATTTCAAACTAATTTTTTTTTGGGAAGTAGGTAATAGGACTAATGTATTATATATTTTTTACAGACATACACATCAGACTTATCATATCCGGAAGTAATACGACTAATTAATATCCCTTCCTTTTTGTCGGGAGATAAAATATTATCTGTTGGCTTCTATAATTCGAAGCCCCGAAGAGACGATGAACTTTTATTTTGTCCTCTAAAGGCTTAATAAAACCATCATCATTATTTTCAACCGATTTCCGCCAACTGCCCACCATATGTCCGATCTATGTGTATGTCCATAATCAGTGTTTAGTGAATTAATTATCTACTTGATAATTAATTCACTAAACACTGATTATTGACATTTGAATATTCATTAACAAATTATTGAAAATATTTGTATGTCTAACGACGGAGCATTGTGATACTTACTTATTTAAACTGTATACTAATATCTACTTATTATTACCCATGTTCACGAATTAAATAAATTAAATTAAATAATATTTATTGAAAACATCACAAAACTTGTAAATCGAACAATACCCTGACTCCCAAACTAGGCAAACCTGTATCTTGGGAGACAGTGCTTTCCCAAAAAGAAGGTATTCAATAACGGTCAGCATTCATCCCATAGACAACTAGGTAGTTATCCATGGGACAAATACCGCCCCCTACTGAATACCAAGCTATAATAGTCACAAATTACAATTTATTATAATATATATATTTTTTAATTATTATTTTATACCCGAAGACGTTAAACGGCCTCCAGTTCCCGGCCGCCCCACTATTCCTGGTCACGGTGGCGGCCATGGTATCTGCGTAAGGTGGCTGGCAGCGACTGGATGAGAAGAGCCGAAGATCGGGCTCAATGGCGCGCCCTGGGAGAGGCCTATGTCCAGCAGTGGACTAGAATAGGCTGCTGATGATGATGATGATGACCCGAAGACGTGTGAATGTATGTAAGGGGAATGTAAGGGTGTGTGTGAGGGTGTGTTTGGGGGTGGGAGTGTGTGTAAGGGTGTGTATGTTTATGTGTGAGAGGGTGAGTGTGAAAGTATGTATGTGTGCATGCTGTAGATGTGTGAAGCATTATTGTTGTGGACGTAATAGTTTCTCGGTTTGATCGTAGCTAAGTTCATTCAGGTGGATTTTAAGAATTTGTTTTAAAGAGTGCCTACTAAATTTAGTAATATCATGGACATCGTTGAAGTATCTATAAAGAAATGGGCCTAAGAAACCGTACTGGTGTTGGGCAAAGCTTGTTCTGACCGGTGGTACGCGGGTACGTTGTCGTCTTTTTTGTTTGACGGGTAGTGATTGAATAAATGATTGATTGATTGATTAACTGCTTGGTGTAATTTCTTCATCATTCGAGCGCTATAAAAAATAAACTATAGTATTTTACCTCTACCTATAGTGGGACCTATAGCTCAACTACCCCCAAAACTTCCTCGGTAACTCACACGTCGTTATCAAGCCAAGCTTCCGAAGCTCGAGGAACTTTCACAAAAGCTCCCGAGCAGTATATAAGCCCATAATTACTAAGTGAAGAAAGGAATTCTGACAGCGAAATTCCTTGAAGATTGTCTCACTCTTAAAGTTTGTCTTGGACCTTTGGTAGGGTGGCCATGTGAAAGAACCTTCTTTTGCCAGGTTTCGTACCGTACCATACCGTGTTTTTTTCCAGGTTTAATATGCAGTATAACCTTCACGGTAATCTGCTCTACGAATATCAGAAAACCCCATTCAATTCGGTTTAGCGGGTATCGAGTTATAAGCGAACATACATTGAGTTTTATACAAGGTATTACATATAAAATTTTGGAATTTTTCAAGACCAGATTGAGTTGCTTCTACTAATAATGACCGAAGTTCGAGTATTTATAGAATACATAATACATATACATAATATATTTATTTGCAAAAATGTAGGTGTATTTACAGGATGTTGTTATTAGTTTAGTACCAATACATTTTGCCTTGTACTAGGCGTGCAAATTATATAATTTTTAATAAGTATCTAAATTATATAATAAGTATCTATTTAGTAACATTAATATCAAAACAAGTATTTATTTAATGCAATCTTAAAAATATATATTAGTGTCTAGAAATATATAATAGATATTGTTAATTCTAAGTATGTCATTACAATTTATTTGCCAAAAATTCATTTAAAGTATAGTAAGTTTTATTCACCATAAACGTGAACAACTCATTCCTGAACCTGTTCA
Organism: Hofmannophila pseudospretella; assembly: GCA_947369225.1. Lineage (NCBI taxonomy): Eukaryota > Metazoa > Arthropoda > Insecta > Lepidoptera > Oecophoridae > Hofmannophila > Hofmannophila pseudospretella. The sequence goes on from OX376333.1 coordinate 1,803,187, forward strand.
AGTCAAGCATTTTGAGATTTTCAGGTAACTTGTTGTATATTTTAGGCGCTAGACATACCAGACTTGTGTGTAATAGAGCAGTCCCTGATGCTACTATGCATAGTTTGTCTCTGTTACGCAGATTTCTATCATGGACTTGGGCTATATTTTGGAACAGAGATGGGTTAGTCCTAACGAAGGCAGCAACTTCATATATGTAGAGGCATGGTAAAGTTAAAATCTTCAAGTATATAAAATACGGTCTACAACTATCAGTCACCTTCAAGCCGCACATAGACCTGACACATCTTTTTTGTGCCTTAAAGATGTATTCCTTCGACGAACAATTGCCCCAAAAAAATATTCCATAGCGTAAAGTTGATGCAACAAATAATAATACAGCGTCTCGGCTGACGGTTTGTGACAATTTATGCAAAGCAAAGGCATATTTACTGAGTTTGCAGCATATAATCTCAGATTACCTACCTATATTCTTCTCTCTTTCAAATTCGACACGTGTTTCGCTTCTAAACAAGACAGCATTAGGATAAGTAGATGGTTCCTGATATCTCCTTCTATTTATTTCTGGTATAAATCAACAATGCTTGCATTGCTTTTTTTCTGTTTGAAGGGTAAGACAGTCAGCGGAACTACCGGCACATGAAGAATCCATCTAAGTCCTCAAAGTTACCAGCGAATACGCTAATAAAATGGGGAAAAAAAATAGAAAAGAGAACTATTTATTTTAGTTTAACTACTTTTTTTTAAATTTATTTTTTTAATAAATAAGAAGAGCAGACGAGCAAACGGGCCACCTGATGATAAGTGGTCACCGTCGCCCATAGACATCTCACCTCACTGTGTTAATGTTGGAGGGTTTTTGATGCGCTGCTAACCTTGAGGACTAAGATGGAATGCCTCATGTGCCGGAAATTACGCTGGCTCTCTTACCCTTCAAACCGAAACACAGAAATGCAAGCATTTCTGCTTCACGGCAGAAATATAATAGATAAAAGGGTGGTACCACCCCAGGCGTTCCTTCACATTAGGATCTACCACTACTATTATACTTATTCATAGAAAACCATCTAACTAATACTACAGTGAGGTGAGATGTCCATAGGTGACGGTGACCACTTACCATCAGCTGGTCAGCTTGCTCTGTTCTCCTCATACAATAACCAAAGCATGGTCACCGTACCCTCGTCAGATACCGACACTTCCTGCTTGCGAACTTTGCACAACAAGCTTCTAACCACAGCATATAGTACATACAGTGAGTTAACTCAAGTTACGACAGGATTTGTTCTTGAGATCTAATTTTACAAAAACTACCTACTACTACAGTAATATTTACATCGTACAACACAAAAAAATCATTTTTTTTGTTTATATTTAAGCTGCCGCATCTTATATCTTATCTTATGGCCAGGGATAACCCCAGCGGCACTTCGACCCTCAGGGATCTTTTGTGCTCACCCCTTACCTTGGTTTCCTTCCTGTTCCTTAAAGATTATTTGCATCAAGGACGCCGTACAGCTTACAGGAAGGAGCCTATAGTCCTCTGGTTTCGGGTAGGCTACCCCCAGAAGATACGCCCTCCAGCCAACGAGTCACATTCGCACAGCAAGTGTTCCATTGACTCAACGGTGTCACCACAGGCTCTGCAGGTGGGATTGTCTGCCAGTCTCATCTTGTGTAGGAGGCTCTTAGTGCCAAAATGGCCTGTGAACGCCCCTACAATGAGACGGATGAGACTCCTGCTATAGTTGTAAATTTTCCTGCACCCAGCTGTGCCACCATTTCCAATGAACCTCTTAGATTGTTCTAAGTTGGTAGTTTTTGACCACTCCACCATCCCTAGCCTTAATGGCTGTTTTGATGGTACTCATTGAGAGTCCAACAAAAGGCTCAGGCCCCGTAAAAACGGTTTTTGAGCCCTTTTTAGCCAGTTCATCAGCACACTCTCACAGCTGACGCATACTTTCAGAATAAGTAAACAATGTTAAGTTTAGTAAATATATTCTTGGAATTGCCTACAATATGTATTTTTTGTGACAATAAAGTGCTTTTTTTCTTCTTCTTCAATATAAAAATTAGAAGGTTTAAAACAAAAAAAAAAAACCTAAAAATATTATTTCTAGTCAGAAGTGACGACTTATTTACTTGTAACAATTGTGAGTCACCTTTGAAATTGACTTTCTAATAAGATAAGATACTCATACTCATTTATGAACACCATAGGGACGCCAGGAACTCTTGGTTACGTCATGCTTTTACAATAAATTTATTATTTATTTATTTATTTGTTACAAAATCCACAGCACTTAGAATTAAAAACAAAAAAGTCCATTAAAAACATACTGCCAATTAAAGATGTCCTATTTATTTATAGGCATATACACCGAATTCACAAGTTAATAATGTTTATACAGATTTTGAGAAGAAAACAGAAAAGAAAAAGAGATTGTCATTAAAATTTATACAATGTCAATAAATTTACTAAATATCTATAGTTTCATTATACGAGGTATTAGTTGCCAAAATAAGCAGCCAAAAATATACATTAGTCATTAAGATACAAGCGATAGAAAAATATTACAGGGAACAAAATACGACACCATAAACCATAAACTGTTGGCATATTTCTAAATAAAGCCTATTTATAATTGTTCCATAGCTGTGTTCGTTTTAGACATTATAAAGACATATTTTTTTTAATTTATTTAAATCAGGCAAAATGCAACCCATACAAATTAATAAATACAAATGTAAAAAGAACTTAAACAAAAATAAGCTAGGCACCTATTAAATTATACAATATAAGACCACCGGTGCATGCGCAACCAACTCTTAAAAAATACATTCTCAAATAAGTTGTCATTGAGGACAGACACTAACTCATTTTTAGAGTCACGCACTCTGTCCCAGAACGTTGCCACCCTGCTCCTCAGCACCGCGAAGTAATCAGGGACCCTGGCGTCGGCGAACATGCTCGTCGCGCTGCAGTCTTAATAGAATGCGGAAGGCATCGTTATACTGGACTCTAAGGATGTTGTAGGATCTTCTCGTGTATTTGATCCAAAGCTGCGATGTATAATAGAAACACATGCAATATGCTTTGAACAGCGTTACTTTAACATCCTTAGAGCACCTAGCAAACCTTCGAGCGAGCATGTTGCACCGTACTGCCAGGGCCCTGAGCTCACGCTCTATATCCAGGTCATCACTCAGGGTTTCCGTCAGTTTATGTCCACGGTACTTGAACTGCTGAACAACCCGAACTGCTGAGCCATTCAAGAAAACAGGAGGCACACACTGCGGACCTCCGCCTGCACGAAATACCATCATTTCTGTTTTAAGTACGTTATATTTCATCCCATGTTTCAGGGCAAAATTTTCTCATACAGATAACAGATTAATTTAATTTGTTTACAGACCACCTTATCCTCAGATATGACATGTATATACTCGTATTTTCAATTTGTAATTTTAATTTGTTTTATTATTCAATTTTTTTATTTCTTATTTAACTTGTGTAATTAATATTAACTTACTGATATTGATGTATGAGTACAATTTCGAATTGGCTCAGTGTTGTATGTAATTGTATTTTAAATAATTTTTTTATTTACTTCTAAACCCGCATTTGACCTCGATCTCGCCTGATGGTAAGCGACGATGAGGTCGACGATGGAGCATGCGGGTCCAGTAAATGCCTATTCACTCTGGCCTTGAAGATCCCAAGGTTGTAGGTTTCGGGAAATACAGACGCCGGCAGGCTGTTCCATTCCTTAGCCGTTCGCATAATGAATGAAGAAGCAAATCGCTTCGTACGAGCAGATGAGATATCAACAACATAAGGATGGAACCCCTCCCCACGCCTGGTAGTCCGAAGGCGGAATGGAGATGCTGGAATTAGGTCGTGCAATTCCGATGCGCACTCTCCGAAATGTATCCTATAAAATACCGATAGACAGGCAACCTTGCGCCGATGTTCCGGACTTTGCAGTCTAGCTTCCACCAGCGATTCGTCACCTACAAGGCGCTTAGCGCGTTTCTCCACAAATAAAATGAAATAAACATATTAACTCGCATTATCTTAAAATGACAATAGAGTGACTTACGAGTACATGACTCTTTCCATGTGGTTCTCATTTTATTTTATTTAAGAACTGGAACTGGAAAAATGTTTTTGTGTCTTCATTTAACATCCTAGATTTCTAGCATTTGTACTCGTACGATGAACTACTGATTATCTACGGAATTATACTGTGCGAATGTAGGTTATCATGCAATATGACGTACAATTTCATTTTTTACACGAATATATTATCTTTGCACAAGTCGTTAATTTCTTTTTCGGGATTATAAAACATGTTTTTGAAGAAGCAAAGTTTGTGAATAAGCTTGCTCGTGGATAAGTGAGCTTTTTCGAAAGTGTGTTATAAGGTGAGTGGAAGGAAAAACCGGGGTCATTCTAGACTGACCTTTAAAGATCAAACTGATAGAGTGTTCATTGATTCAGACGACCCCAACGGCGAGCAATGACTGGCATGGCACGGCTAGAATGACTTTTTTTATTGACTACTAAACCCGCATTTGACCTCGATCTCGCCTGATGGTAAGCGACGATGAGGTCGACGATGGAGCATGCGGGTCCAGTAAATGCCTATTCACTCTGGCCTTGAAGATCCCAAGGTTTCGGGAAATACAGACGCCGGCAGGCTGTTCCATTCCTTAGCCGTTCGCATAATGAACGAAGAAGCAAATCGCTTCGTACGAGCAGATGGGATATCAACAACATAAAGATGGAACCCCTCCCCGCGCCTGGTAGTCCGAAGGCGGAATGGAGATGCTGGAATTAGTTTGGAATTTGATGATGATTAATTTACGCGTCACATAATTTCTCGTGTATGAGACCCTTAGTAATATAGCTATAGTATACCATCTGTCAAAAACCCTTGACTAAATCTCAACCTTATGACTGCGCAATATGATACATTTCAGATTCTTACATTTTGACGTTTTGGGAAGGTTGACCTGTGGTCGGCTGTACGTGAGTCCGACTCCCACTTTTCTTTTAAATTAGAAAGAGATGAAAGTTTCTTTTTCTTATAAAATAAACTGCAAATAGCTATAAATACGAATGGAAAAGGTCAAGGTAGTTACAAGGTCAACTCAATAGAGCAAACCATTGAGATTTCCCTTGAGAAAGCCCCTTGCGACAACTCTGGGGCAATCTGAGGTCTATGTGCTGAATCATATGATTTCGATGAGATTGTTGAATTCTGTATTGGTTAATGTGAAATTAACTTTAATTCCAGTAAGGTTACCTTTGTTAAATAGTTTTATATTTGTTACAAATATATATTCTCATGCAATTTGATCTACAGTTAATTTGTTTTCATTTTGAATGAAGAATTAAAATTTATTTGCACACACATCCATAACACGATAATTAAATTTCACTACTTAAAAGAGTTACTTTTTTGTATGGAAACGTAGTCTTCAAAAATACCTGGATGCGGCTAAAGTATCCTGGGAAATCATAGAGTCTGCGGCATCGGACAGAGCGCGGTGGAAGAATATTGTCTCAGCCCTATGCACCACGAGGTGTTCTAGGACCTGAAGAAGAAGATTTAAAAGAGTTACTTTTTTGACTCTGAGTATTTTTCCATCACCTGAAGGTTGCCTGGAAGATATTGCTTAAAGCGATAAGGCCGCGAAGGATATTGGTTTGTTTCATTTATTTGTTTCATTTCTATTTCAGGCAAAGGAAAACAAAGCAAGTTACGCCCCCGAAGAAAACTTAAAATACGTGGGTCCAAAGTTATGACAGCCGCGACTGGTAAGTGTTCTCGGTTAGGTCTTAACGTTAGCGGCTTCTTCTAATCTTAAACGTCCTTTTTTAATTTATTTCTTTTTTGAGTCTTCGACCGTGCCAGCCTCATAAGGTAACATAACATAAATTCTCAATCGCTACACTGCTGCCATGAGACAGCGACTGATGTAGCTGAACAGTTTGATCGCTGTTTCGGAAAATGGCTGACTTAAAACTGTAAGTACTTAATTATCTGGCCATTACGCCCCTCCTCGTGACCCAACAAGCGCTGTTTCTGGGCCGCAACAAGTGATATCGTCTTATCTTTATGTTGTAGGTATGTTTAGTTTCATTCTGGGTGTACAATAAAGTATATTTGTATTGTAGGTATTGTCTTAATTTTGACACAATTTTAGTATGACTGTAATGGAAAAATTTGCCCTTTCAAGTTTCAACCTCCTATCCGTAAAGGTCTATAGGAAGAAAACTCTTTCAAGGTTATGTACGCTTTTATACATAATGTTTGGAATGTTCAATTTATAATATAATTTGTGTAAAAAAATCGCCCCGGCAAAAGGGATCTGCCGCTAACATAGAATCCATTCGATGGCCCGACGCTGCTACTTTGCTCGTTTTCAGTGGTAGATTCGTCTCCAGCAGCCGTTGCGCATTGCTTGGGCTGCAATTCCGACGTGCTTGGTTCAGGCGATGCGAGCCGCTTTGAATTTTCACTCGGTCCGCCATTTTGTGTATGACTGCCATTTTGTGCAGACCCGCAGAATTGTCCGATTTTGATAAAAAAAAAGTTATACGGCAGCTATGTTGTCTCTTTGCATATTTCTTTAGTATTTTCAAATTCGGTTTGCGTTTTCTCGCTTTGTTACGACATTTTATTAGGAGCATAACGTCACTTTTCAATAAATTACCTTTTTCTAGCGACTACTGGCTAAGATAAGCAAAATATAATGTAATTAACATAGATGGGTACCGTATTAATGTTTATCTAGTTCTGTGTGTATTAGGCTAAAAATCTTAGTTTAAATTACGCAAATATCTTGTCTCAATTCCTTGATTTCAACAACAGAATATTACTTAGCATTTGACGTTAATTATGCGCCTTATATACTTCGGTGTTATGATCGTAAGAGTACCGAATACAATTACATTATCTAAACTCACATCTGGTCTCATCTGTGTATCTTTACGTAAGTATTGCCGATACAAAGTTATATGCCCGCAGTGACATATGCCGTTTTATCCTTCATTATATTATATTTGTTTTGTTACGCCCGTTTGTTTTTGTTGGTATCAATGGTTATGTTGTTTTTGTTCGAAGGGACTCATATTCACGTATAAATTGTGTATTATTACTTCGCTATCCGGTTTTTTGGAGGTTAAGGGTGTTCAAGGGGTTATTTTATTATATTATACTTAATTATAATTAACTCCCACTCCGGGTCGTTCTTGATGCAAAGGTTGGCCATAGCGATACAGTGCGGCAATATTGCGAGTGTGTTCCGGGGAGTCCTCGGAGGGAAGGGGCTACTTTTACTAACAATTTTATTGTTTAAATTTCAATTTTTATGTTTCTTATCTTATGACAGGGGGGCGGGAATAATCCCAGCGGCACTTCGACCCCTTGAGGATCTTTTGTGCCTACCCCATTTTACACACTGGTAATCTCAGTGTGCAGGTTGCCTCACGATGTATTCCTTCACCGTTAGAGCAGTCGGTAAATGTACGTAAATCTTCCATAAATACGAGAAACTTTTGGTACATGGCACTGCACGGTTTCGAACCCGGACCTCCCGCATGGGAGTCAGGTGTCCTAGCCACTGTGCCACCTGTGTACATTTACCGACTGCTCTAACGGTGAAGGAAAACATCGTGAGGAAACCTGCATGTTTGGGGAAATTAATTTCCGATGGCGTGTAAAATCCACCAATCAGCACTGGGCCCGCTCGGTGGATCATGGCCCGTACCCCCTTGTGCAAGGGAAGGCCTGTGCCCCAACAGTGGGGACATAAATGTAGGCTGATAATGATGATGATGAAGGTATATTCTATAGGGGATATTAACCTAGATGCGAACACTATCAGACAGAACCAAGATAGGTGACCGCTAGTTACCACAACTTCCGACCCAACTAAAAACATCCTAAACTATGTCGGTCCTATGGTCATGTTTGAAGAATTCTGACAATTGATTGGCCACAAACCACACGGTTTACAGCAAAATGAAGTTAAATTCTTTGCACCCGATTCAAATGAATGAAAATGAAATTTATTGTATAAGTTACTCGTGCGCTAAAGAAATCACACAAATACTTCAAGTGCTCGAAGTGTTTTAAGTGATTTAAAATGCATACGGAGAAGTCATTTCGGTGCACTAGCTGCTAGACTTGAGGATGTAGACTTAGAGAAACTAGATGCAATTAATGTAAGTACTGTAAATAGAGAATCCTATGAGGCATTCGTGAAACAACTAACTTCAACTAACTTCTTCATGCAATAAAAATACGCTAAATAAGTTCATATATGTCGAAAAGTTGTATAGCAAAAGTTGTTCGTTTTGATATAGTACGAATTTTGACCCAGAAATAGTAGCAGTAACCTATCAACTGGTAGTAAAATAAGACTATGTGAAATCACACCCATAATTTGGTCACAAATATTTGAAAGAGGGAAAAGCATAAGGCGCGGACTACACGACGACGATTCCTAGGCCGGTTGCAGTATCGGTCGGTTCCATGGAACCGGTGCTTCATGTAAACAAAAATGCTCGTTCTACTACACGTACAACGGTTCCTCTTGTAACCGGCCTGCGCGGTTCCTGAACCGAGTGAGCGGGGCTTGAGCGCAACGCATGAGTTTGAATGCAGTCGACTACACGGCCGGTACCGGTTCCTGAACCGAACCGTCGCTGGATCCGTCGTAGTGAAGTCCGCGCCTAAGACGTCAGTATAATTATATATTTTCATTGAAGAGGTGCTATGTTTTCGTGTATATTCAGCCTAGGGATGTACCACCCTTTTACCTATTCCTGCCGCATAGCAGGAATGCTTGCATTGCTGTGATCCAGTCAGAGTCAGCTTAATTACCGGCACACGAGACACTTCACCGAAATTCTCAAGGTTAACAGCGCATCGAAAACCTGCTCATATCATTATAGTGAGGTCTATAGGTGTACGACGGTGAACACTTACCATCAGGGCTTTCCATAAACAATAAATAAATCAAAAGACAGCCGCATTAGTGGTGACTTTTCTAGAAAAACTTTATGTTCTTAAACGGAACAAGATCCTACTGCAATTCCGAATGGAGTTCTTGAATGCTAAACTGTGGTTTGTACTCAATATGGCTGCGGTAGAGTCTGTCTAAAAAGTCGGTTTACTTGAGATTTTTAGTAGAATTAAAAAACTTATATGTAGCGACACAGACATTTGTATTGTATTTTTATTTATTCAAACACATGTTACATACAATAGAAGTACGTAAAAGTTGTAAAATATATCTACTGCTTAGAGAGCTTACTGCTAACTGCTGCTTACTACTAAAAGAGCGTCCATAACCAGTTGAAATAACATCTTGACAACTATCCATGTTCCATTATTTATTTATTTAACACTTTAATGCACAAAAATAGTACATGAGGCGAGCTTAATGCCATGCGGCATTTTCTACTAGCTAACCATTGGGTCATACAGATATTGCAAGGCGGGTGCATATAAATTAAATAGAAGAGATTTAATAATAATTATTATTTACTATACTATAAAATACCTACTCATATAATATATAAAAATATACCTACACGTATGCTACTACTTAACAATTACCATTACCACGTTAACAGCTGAAAATGTATCAAACTTGTATTCGAAACAAGCAATGGAACGTGTACATCTGTCAACGAGAACATTTTCAACTGGTTGCCGAACGCACTCCTAGTTCTACATCCAGACATATTAGACAACAAAATTCAAAGATCCCAGTAAAGAAAGAAAGAAAGAATTTATGTCCAATAGCGCACATACACAAACAATTAGATACAGAAGATAAAAATAATATTAAACAAATATATTATAAAAATAAATAAACAAAAGTAATTAAGTTTGATGAAGGTGGTGTGCAGCACCGGTCTTTTTAGACAGACTTTAAAGATACATATTCTAAAACTATACTAGAACATTGTTATAAAAATACTGTTCTATAGATTATTATAATAATCGTAATATATATTATTTATCGGAAGAGACTGGCCCCCACAACACAGGGTATCCTAGTGTGGGAGCCAGGGGAATATGAGAAAATGTAAAAGATACTGTCTGCATTAATAAATTTTATTTTATATTTATTATTTATTTATTGTCTTTGAGAAATTATATTTGGACCCGAATGGAATCCAGAGAAATCGAGAGGTGGAGAAGACACCAACACCTCGAACATGATCAAAAATTAAAACAGCATCTCTATTTACCGGTTGGACAGTCTTTTAGTCATCTTTAACTTTAGCTGGAACAAATTAGGCACATGATTGTATATTTCGTAACAATGATACCCTAATGAATGTTTAATATATACTTCGGTACATAACCAAGTTCTAATACAAATTGCATAAGGACAGAAATGAAGCATCCTGACCTGGCCAAAAAGGGACCCACTTCGGTAAGCTGTAGCGAAGCGGGGAAACAATGTTTCAGTTATTGGTAGGTATCATTAGAACGGCGACGAATGACTCTATCCAATGGTATAACTTCCATTTAGCTAGGTTAAATAGTTCAAGAGCTAACGGTAGCTGAAAGTACACATTTTCGTCACGGTGACAACACAAGTTCACTCACATACAAAGCGCGTGTTTGAAATGAAATAGATTCCATGTCAAAATTAACTTTAAATTAACGTCACCGAAGGAGCAATTTTTTTTTAAACATCTGTATTATGACTCTTAAGTAAGTCCCAATAATCTCTTGTAAGACTTCTTACGAGTCATATTTACAAGTTCATAACGCGTAACTTAATCTTCTTGTATTCGTAATTTTATGCACCCCCCCTAATAAATTATTATTCGTAAAATAGGTACTAGGTACGAGTATAAATTAGGATCGTACGTAACCAGGGAAGGGAGAGAAGGCGGTGCCCCCAGGAAGCCCCACCAAAACCTCCCCTGAAATTCCACAAGTCCATAGAAAAATGTCTGTAAGCTTCAGGTAATTTTGGCGGTTATAAATATTTTGTGCCCCCTTTTTGGAACTCTTTCATAAGATACCCGGCCTCGTGGGTGTGAGACCGGGTTAGTGGGATGTTTACCCATTAAAACCTACTCGATGGCCGAACTCATTCATGTCAGAGGTTTCCGGGATCTCTAGTGGAACGCACCGATGCCCCCCTAGCACTTTGCCTAATTACATTAGATAAGATAAGATTTATTGTGTAAAAGTTTAGGTAAGAATTACAAATAATGCAGATATAGTTGCATAAACATGTCTCACTAAACTCCACCTTTACTGGCATATACACCGAATTCACAAATTAATAAAAACATACATTTATACAGATTATGAAAATAAACAAAAAAAGAGAATGTCATTAAAATTTATACAAGGTCAATAATATTAAATTTACAAAATGTCAATAATAATCTAAATTAACTATAAATTAGCAATCAATTTAATGTTTATCGTCCAAAAATTCCTTGACGCTATAAGAACATCTTTCCACAAGTCATGATTTCAGAGTAAATTTAAGTTTATTAAGTTTCATCGTTTTAAAGTCATCCGGAAGCTTGTTATACATTTTGACGCTCATTATGAACGAATTTTTGGATACTAATGTTAAGTTACATGGAGGTTTATATAATTTTTGACGATATTGAGAGCGTAGGTTTCTTGAACTAACTTCATAGTTATGCTGAAAAAGGTTTTATGCTTATGGACATACAGATGTCTCAAATATAGATACAGGATAGCGTCAATAACCGATATTTTTTTACTTAGCCTTTACCTACCAAAACTTACATTTAGTAGGTGTCCGCGCTCTCCCACAAAAAAGCAAAGAGCTCGTATTTTTTTCTGATTGCAACACTGGCGTAAATACGTTCGTCTTTCATTCGAAATTTATGTAAATCTTCGTGTCTGGCTCCAGTAGATAATGGCGCGAACACAGATGCATAATGGAGCATACCATGTTTTTGTTTGGAGTTACGGTGGATTTCTCACGTAACCTCGTATAAATGATTGAAGTTTAATAAAATATGTAGGACACGACAGTATTCACAATAATTTTCATTTTATTTTATTTTAGTTTATTAGGGATCACAAACAGTTATACACTAAAGATTACATAAGCATAGTAACTAACACAAGTATAAAGGAAATGCATAACTCACTACGTAATCCACAGTTTACAATAAAACAAGGTGTAACAAAAAAAAACCTTATAGTGTCGAAAGGGGGTTTTAGTGAAACTTTCACTATGAAGCCAACACTAAAATCGCGAAAAAACATCAGCTGTTTCATATACGTACAGTGTAAAAAAAACCTATAGTCCCGGAAAGTGTTCAGTGTCCATAACTGAAAAACTTTTTTTAAGCGATTTCTGAGTTGGCCCCATAGTAAAAGCCGTTTAGTTATGGATACTAAACACCTCCGGCTCTGTAGGAGGTTTTTGTTACATCTGTACAGGTGAACTTTTCGCTTAAAAGATTACGAGTTGATCCCAATATTTTTCTTTTAGGTAGGTATGTTAATTATGTAAGTAAGTAATACAATTTTAAAAGATAAAATACAAAATTTAATTCCACTATGTATTTAATTCAATTCCGAAAAATATCCCAGTATTCGCGCAAACATTAATCTACATGAACTGCAAAAGTGCAACACATTGCAGTGGCTAAAAAAGCAGTAGCCTTAGTAGCTTTTCTTTTATCTTACCTCACTAAAATATTGCAAGAGGGTTTTCGTTGCGCTGCTCACCCTGTGAACTTAGGTGGAGTGTCTCACGTGCTTCTCTAATTTATTTCTGTAAGACCCATACAATTTTAAAACGAAAAAATAAAAAGTGAAAGAAAGAATTTATTTTCAAAATCCCCACTAACTTACATAACAATTATACAAGATACAAATGATCATAATTTCAATTCTTTCAAACAAACAACATCTGAAAGAAAGGCAAGAAAAAAAAGTAAGTTAGTTTATTGATGATGGTATGCAGCACCGGAATAAGGCGACTGCCTCAGCATGTTGCAACTTTTTAATAGGGTATTTTCCAAGTATCAAATATTATATGCATTTCATAAGAAATAGACATGAATTGATGTCAAATGTGAAAACAGAATTAAAATTCGTTGAAAATTAAAATAGCTACAGGGCAACCAAAAATCAAACGGTAGAAAGAAACGGCAATAAGAATTATGACGTTAACGTCCTAGCGCCATACAAGAAGGTCCTGGCTACATATAAAGGACTGTTTTGCTAAAAAAAGGACAGAGCATCTCTCCAGTATTCATATCTCTGATGTTAGTTGAGATATCGAAAAACCCCTAATACCCTTTTCAATCTTCTAAAATTCCCCGAAAAATATTTAATATTCCAAGTGCAAATATTACCTACATGAACTGCAAAAGTGCAACACATTGCAGTGGCTAAAAAGGCATAAGCTTTAGTGGCTTTTACGAGGGAAAACAGCGGAAATCCAGGTGAGACCGTTAAACTGACGGGAGGAGAGTTATACGCATCACGGACTGAAAAATGGTCTATTTTAAACATGGAGGTAACAAGCTCGCCGCAGTCTGAATGGACGCTGTTATAAAGTCATCATTTTAGTGATTTTGGAACGACCTTTATTTTTTAAATCAATATATAAATAATGAATATGACATTGAATGAGTAGAATATTTCATAATTTTAACTCAACTGTATCGAGGAAAAAAAATTACTCTGATAAACATAGGCAGACCGTCGCACTGGTGTCAAATGGGGTCAGAACGTTTACCAAATTACATAGGCATTATTAATATTATTACTATGGTGTAGCACGTTCTGATCTACCGTTTTTGTGATTATTAACAAACATAAAAGTTCGTTATTTTGACAACAATTTTAGGATACCTTTAGATTCTACTCTACTAATTTGTCATACTTACCATATTATATACTTACTATACGATACTTTATGTACTATATTGTGTCAAGCACATGAATTCACAGTGTCTTAGTTTTAACCGTATTGCTGTGCAATTTTTGTAATATTAAAAAAATATCAGACGTACTAAACGCCAAAATTTTACCCAATAATTATACAATTTACAACTACAAGTAAGCCTCTTTAAATAAACTTTATTATGCTTGCTCCATAAGTCCGGGCGGGCTGGTTTCCTCCACGAATTTTAAGCATTTGCCTCGTGACTGTGCTTAAAATTGGAGCGCTCTCCTAGATTTCAGCGCAAAAGCGCTAAAAAGCTAGTCGCACGTTTTTTGAGGTGAATAAACATGTAAGGTTAGTATGTCAGTTTGTACTAGAATGAACACTATGAATACATAGAGCGGTTTGAAACATTTGAAAACTTTTCATCAAAAAGCTCTAGTAGGTAACTAACTCGTATGAAAGAGCTTTTTACGGGTAACTACATCGCAGACTCCATAAATGTGTTTTTAGTTTTGTGTCTAAAATTCCTAGTTTTATTTTCATTTCTAAAAAATACAAGATTCACATGCCCATGTAGTGTAGTCGTACGTGAGTTATCCTGTTGGATCTATTCAGCCATCTACACGTAATGTAAAATATGGACGCACACTGACCCTTACACCTACCAACATACACCCCCTCACAAACACACTATATACACATATCTCACGCTCACCCCCCTATACACACACCCTCTCACGCACACACCCCTCACGCACCATATACACGCATACTTAACTGTTTAATTTAGCATTGCCTTATGTTTTTCATAATTTATTTATCGGAAGAGACTGGCCCCACAACACAGGGTATCCTAGTGTGGGAGCCAGGGAAATCTGAGAAAATGTAAAAGATACTGTCTGCATTAATATTTTTTTATTTTTTTATTATAATAGTAATAAATGCTTAAAATATTATTATTATTATTATTGGATTAGCAGGCAGGCAGCTAATGCTGGTTAGCCTGTTTCTTCACATTTCGTAAGTGGCTGTCTAATCTGTTTTTAAACTGGTTTATAGTTTCAGCATTCACAACTTGGTCAGGTAGGCCGTTCCACGGGATGACTACCCGGTTGAATAGGAGATGATGTTTTGGGAGTGTTTTGGCCGTGTTCCGCACTAGTTGTGTGCAGTGTCTTCTTGAGTGCTCCTTCAAGTTCAATATAAAGAAATTCTTCATTTCATCTGTGTTATAGTGATTATTTAGAATTTTGTAAGTCTCTATAAGGTCGCCTCTATTTCGTCGCTGTTTCAGTGTCGGCAAATTCAGTCTTTCCAACCTCTCCTCATACTCTAGGTTCTTGAAACCCATTTTTTGGCTCTTCTTTGGACTCTTTCTAGGATCCCAATATCTATGCTTAAATAAGCAATAAATAAAGATTATTTTATAGCTAGCTTTTAATTTACGTACAAGGATTAACTCAAGTATGAGGCGTACTATTTTAGTATTATATAAGATAGAACTAAGTTAGCATTAAGCGGATTGATATCCTACATGTATTAGTATAATCATTGTTTGTGTTTGTGTGAATATACTATGAAGTGATGTAAATGGTTTAACTTCACATCCTGAACTTCAACCCCTACACACCACACTACACCCAACTGATAATTGGTTGTACGATGGGGAAATTTTATTATTGTTATGGATAGTAAAAAATGGAATCCAAACATTGTTGTCATTCCACCGCCGTCTATACGTTAGTCCGTCCATCAGTCTGCCGCGCGCTTTTAATTTGTAAATGGGACATGATACAGACTTCAGAATTTCACATATCACGCTGTTAGTACCCATCAAGGTTTTAATTTAAATATTGTTATAAAATCTGCCTCAAAAGAACTAAAGGAAACGCCGGGGTCGTGCTAGACTGAAATTTAAACAATAATGATAATAAATATTATTTCAGGCTGCATAATACTAAAATACAATTAAATTTATTTCAACGACTCATGCAGAGAATTCTTCTTCGTCGGTTCTCTGTACCGTCTAAAAACCACCCCTTGCGGCTAGAAGTCCTCGCCGAGGAAGATGTGCTGGTACTTTGCGGGAATTTTGATGTTTTTGTTTTGTTACCTTTATTATTATTTTGCTAATTTATTATGATTGATTATTTTATTGATGATAATTTATGATTGATTTATTTATTAACTGAACAAACATGTGTACGCTTTCGGGCAGAATATGGTGATACTGAAACACAATGTAACATCTGCATTATCCATATTTACAAATAATAGGATTTGAAAGCAGTGGGTCTACTCGGTCTCTTGGTGTTTTCAACAGACCTCCCGAATCCTGGATCCAGCCCTGGATCAAACGGCGACTGATGGTGGTCGTCATTTTTAAGTCATCTAAAACGAAAATTGGACCGAGTCTAAAATGACTTAATACTGACACATTTTTTCGTCACTGACGTCAGTGGGAACGTGACGTGGGAACTATTGGGGACAAAGTAAAAACTGTGTATCGAGTATAGGTACCAAGTAAGACAAAATACATTAAATGTATAATTCAGGGTGTAGCAGAAGTTGCTCCGCGTTAATTTGTCCCTGTCACCACGGTAATCCGCAAAACTTGAGCCGCAGTTTAATGGTCGCCGGAACTTCCGAGTCATGCGCCATTTACTATCGAATTTTGTGATATACGCGTTGGCTATAAAGTTCTAACCGCCAAGCCAGTACATAAACTTGCAAAAACACGGTCTTAAATGTTTTGAAATAGTCATGGCTCATTTGTTATAAAAATATAAGAAAAGAAGTTTAAAAAGTTACAAATGGTTAAAGTTGTAGGAACGCTTTGAAGTTGTCTTAGCTCAGTGAATTTGTGTTAAGTCTTTTATGTAGGTATACGGTTCCTTTTTCATCATCATCAGCAGCCTACTCTAGTCCACTGCTGGACATAGGCCTCTCCCAGGGCGCGCCATTGAGCCCGATCTTCGGCTCTTCTCATCCAGTCGCTGCCAGCCACCTTGCGCAGATCGTCGCTCCATCTAGCAGGGGGGCGTCCCACATTACGTTTGCCCAAACGCGGTCTCCACTCCAGAACTCGTCTACCCCAGCGGTTGTCGGTTCTGCGACAGATGTGACCGGCCCACTGCCACTTCAGCTTGCTAATCTTATGAGCTATGTCGATGACTTTTGTTCTACGCCGGATCTCCTCATTTCGGATTCGATCCAGCAGAGATACTCCGAGCATAGCTCTTTCCATAGCACGCTGAGCGACTTTCAATTTGTGAACCAGTCGCACCGTCAGTGGCCACGTTACGGCTCCGTAAGTCATTACTGGTAGGACGCACTGGTTAAAGACTCTTGTCTTTAGACATTGTGGTATGGGCGACGAGAAGATGTGACGTAACTTTCGAAATGCTGCCCAACCCAGCTGACATCTTCTGTCGGCTTCTTTCTCGAAGTTGTTTCTACCTAATTGCACAGTCTGCCCGAGGTAGACGTATTGTTGCACAACTTCGAGGGCCGTACCATCGACGATAATCGGTCCCGGAATGACATGGTCATTGAACATGACCTTAGTCTTGTCCAAGTTCATCCCGAGACCGACACGTCGTGAAGCAGCATTGAGATTGTCCAGCATTTCTTGAAAGCCCTGCAGCGACTCCGCCATTACGACTATATCCTTTCTACACCAACGGTTCCTTTTTACACCAAAGATTTTGAAATTCACCCTATATGGTATAGTTTGCACGTTAGAAAAGTTTTATATGGAAACCGCGTCTGCTAGTTGGCGATGTGAGAATTTCCCCATACTAATGTATGACTATGTAGACTAATGTCATGC
Organism: Hofmannophila pseudospretella; assembly: GCA_947369225.1. Taxonomy (NCBI): domain Eukaryota; kingdom Metazoa; phylum Arthropoda; class Insecta; order Lepidoptera; family Oecophoridae; genus Hofmannophila; species Hofmannophila pseudospretella. The sequence goes on from OX376333.1 coordinate 1,820,966, forward strand.
ATTGAAATGTCATAATATGTATGGTATGGTATGTATGTATAATATGTATTACCATGCAATGCCATGTACCACTGAGTTTTTCCGATTTTTTCGAAGACTTGCGTACATTTACCGACTTCTCTAACGGTGAAGGAAAAGGGGTCGATCATAATTTTTATTTTCTAACTTTCGTTACACGAAGCTCTCGAAAGTACGTTTTTCGTTCTTGGATGACCCCCCCTTAACCTAACGTAAAGACATTCATTTCAATTCTTGTCAAAAAAATATTAGAAGAAAAATAATAAAAATATAAAAGTTTTCCGATCTGGCAACCCTAAGCGGGCGACAGGGTCCTATCGTGCCAACTAATATCGAAAGGACCATATAAATTTATTATTGGCGGTGACCTAAAATGTCCTAGGCTAGTACCGCACTCCTTGTAACTGCCGGGCCCCAGTACGAAGAATAGTGGAAAAAATGTTCAAATAACAAGAGGGTATGACCACACAATAGAAGTGAAAACTTACAACAAAAAACACGCAAAGCACGACTTAGATCTCCATAGAGAAACAAACAATGAAACGAAGCACTCCTTGTTAGATAGTAAACGTGGTTGATGACGACTAGAGCCGAGTATACCCGATTCAGCGTCACCGACCCAAGCGCGCTTGATGTCGAATGGAGCCGAGTGTACCCGATTCAGCGTCACCGACCCGAGCGCGGTTGATGTCGAGTAGAGCCGAGTATACCAGATTCAGCGTCACCGACCCGAGCGCGCTTGATGTCGAATGGAGCCGAGTATACCCGATTCAGCGTCACCGACTCGAGCGTGACGGTTCAGTTTGATTCACTGTTCAGAAAGAGCGGTTTTTTCCACTGTTCTTCGTTTACTTTACACTGTGGCATAACCAAAAGAGGACTCTTATATTTAATTTCCTCCCGGGCCTCTCATCCAGGATAATATAAATGACAGTAATTTTAAATGTAAATTGTGATTCCTTCCGTGATTCAACGAAGGCCCAAAAGTTCCCGTCACCGTGATTGGCTAGGGTCGAGATGACGTCATCATGACGAGATTAAGGGCCAAAAGGGCGACTCAAGTGACAATGATTAGGGAGCGAAGGGTGTATAGTGGAAGAAACATCAATATACTCCATGGAACCCTGTCGCAATAAGGTTTTGTTCTTATACTTTGACATTTGTATGGATGTGACAAATGTGTTAAAGCGACAAAGTATTATTTTTTAATTTTTATACTCAATGTTGGAACGAAATACGGAGGAACTTGGCGAAGGCAACTTCAGAAACATGGCACGGATCGCCGATCGAATTTAAACTGTATGGAAACGCTTATAAAGTTCAATAATTTGGACGCGGATTTATTTATATATACAGTTATATACAGATAATTTTGTCGAGGGGTTCTTAGCCATGTCTGATATAAATTGGATCAGAGGTTTCCAAGATCTTGGAGGATCTTTAATCAAGTTAGGTGGTTCAAGTTTGAGCTCAAATATTTAGGGCGATTAAGCCCTTTCTATCTGGTATCTTGAGGCGGAAAATGTAAGGGAATCTCCGTAAGGGTAAGCTGGGGGTTTTTCCAATTAATTTAGAGTTATTAATCCTCAGGTTACACGTGAGAGTAAGCCTGAGAATGGCACGAGAAGGCCGGGCCTCCCAAGACAGCTGGAAGCGTTCAGTATTGTTGAAGACCTGGGCCGAACTTTGCGATCTGGCGCAAGACAGAGAAGCATGAAGACATCTCTTTCTAACCCCAAATTCCTCGGCGGAATAACGGGGTTACACATATGATTTTCACCTACAGAGTTGATCTACTGTCCGTGGCTAGACTGTGCCCTCGTCAGTATAACAACCTCTCCAGTCCCTTCCGGTCGAGAATGCTCGAGGGGTGACATTCAACTTTATAACTCACTGACAACTACTTGAGGAAGCCTAGATCTAGACATTTAACGACCCGCTTTCTAGTTCTAGTTTTATGAGGAGTTGGTTTTGGATATTGAATTTGCAGAGTTTGGGTTTGACACTGATTCAAATCAAAATCAAAATCGGGGTGGGTAGTGGTAGGAGCTGCAACTGCTAATTTTTTTCCGCATCCTCGAGAAGCAGATTCCGTTCTGCTCCAGAAACACTTCGAAGTCGGTCGCAATTCATTTTTTGGATGTTTTTAACACGAATAAACATTTTTTTACAATGTACTGGTACCGTACTTCATTTGTATTAACATGGACTTTAGGGACAGTACTATTAACATTGTCTTCTATTGCGACGTACACTTGGCTGTTTTCTGATTTTTTTCTTTTATGTATTACCCAATTACCTAACTCAATGCCAAATTTCCAGTGTCTAAGTGTTGACTTAGACACTTGAAATTTGGCATTGGAAGTGGTATATATTATTGATGAGCGAGTTAGTGTTAAAAATGGCCATTTTCAGAGGTCAATATCTCAGAAACTATTTTAATGAAATTAGGGATTCTGAGTAACTGGGTGGGTCAGAATACACATACAAAATTTCAAGTAAAGTAAAGTAAAGTAAAATACACTTTTTTGCACAAATAGAAAACAACAATCAAAAGAGAGAAAAGCAAATAGTGAAGTACAATTTAGGCGGCCTTATCGCTAAGAGCGATCTCTTCCAGGCAACCTTCGGACAGAGGAAATGATTTCGAGAAAGAGGTAGTAGGTGTGCAATTAATATGGAAAACGATATATAAGAGAAGTATGTAGGTCTAATAGATTTTGAGTTATAGGAGGGTCGAAAATGGCTCGAAATGGTGCATGTAATATATTTTTTTTAAATTTACTACTAAACCCGCATTTGACCTCGATCTCGCCTTATGGTAAGCGACGATGAGGTCGACTATGGAGCATGCGGGTCCAGTAAATGCCTATTCACTCTGGCCTTGAAGATCCCAAGGTTGTAGGTTTCGGGAAATACAGACGCCAGCAGGCTGTTCCATTCCTTAGCCGTTCGCATGATGAACGAAGAAGCAAATCGCATCGTACGAACATATGGGATATCAACAACATAAGGATGGAACCCCTCCCCGCGCCTGGTAGTCCGAAGGCGGAATGGAGATGCTGGAATTAGGTCGTGCAATTCCGATGCGCACTCTCCGAAATGTATCCTATAAAATACCGATAGACAGGCAACCTTGCGCCGATGTTCCAGACTTTGCAGTCTAGCTTCCACCAGCGATTCGTCACCAAAATATAACACACGTCAGTGCGTGGTCGCCCTTTTTCTTTCCGAATTTGATGGATACACTCCCGTGTGTCTAGATAAATAACAAACAAACTTATGGCTCCTTCCATCGATTACTTCATATAAAACAAAGCAAGGCTAGCGGGCCGTCTTTACAACTAGTATGACAATATTCAGTGAACCGCTCTATGTAGAGAGGTTTACGACTCGTCTCTCGAGTCGCAAATACTTTGTGCAGAGTACTGCATAGAGTTGCAGAAAATAAATTATTCTACTCTCCGGAATTGAATACAATTTTTATTGGAATATATGTATGTAGAGAGAGAACGCATTAGTAAATAGATTCTCTGCCTTCTATGCAAAAACACACCAAAAAAGAAAACACAAAACACCGACCAAAGGGAGGTATGTATGACATTTGACATATGCGTCAAACTTAAACGCGACAACGTGGGCTATTATGGACATGTGTCATCCGTACTGAATTACGGGCTGCTATTGTGGGGTAACTCGGTCGAAGCGAATAGGGCCCTCATCGTCTAAAAAAAGTGTGTGCGTGCTTTGTGCAGAGCTTATTACATGGACTCCTGTAGACCTCTTTTTAAATGTTCACAAATTTTGCCCGTACCATATATGTACATTAAGCAGATGTGTATTTTCGTTCGACAATATCCGCAATATTTCAAAACACACGCTGTTGTCTTCCCGAGGTCTACAAGATACAAGAACCGTCTGTATTTGCCAAGTTCCAGAGTAGACTTGTATAAAAAGAATTCCTTCTGTATGGCAATTTTAGTGTATAATAATCTGCCTAGTCGCCTTAAAAATTGAATGGGGGCGGTATTTATCCCATTGATAACTACCTAGTTATCTATGGGATGAATGCTGACCTTTATTGAATACCTTCTTTTTGGGAAAGCACTGTCTCCCAAGATACAGGTTCGCCTAGTTTGGGAGTCAGGGTATTGTTCGATTTACAAGTTTTGTGATGTTTACAATAAAGATTATTTTATTATTATTTTTATGTGTTCATAAACATGAACCTGGTGTCCTTCCCACATCTGGAACCTTAAGGTCTAGATAATGATAATTTCCACAATGGTAAAACGGGGTTTAATTTAGAGTTATTGATCCAAGTTTCTAACCATAAGATAGAATAAACAGATGATTGACGCTGTAAAGAATTTGAACTTTAAAACTATAGAACCCAAGTTCTTCAACATTTAATATTCACTTTATGTACGTAGAGTCCACTTTTTGTAAAGTAGAGTCCACAAAGTATTCGGGCCGCGGTCTAACGACCCCTTCACTCAAGAGTTCTTCAGATAGCGGTCCCTTGCATTATTGTTGAGCAACTCGTTTGCTTCCTTTTCCTACTTTTAAACCCGGTTGGAAAGTAGAAATGCTACAAAGGAAAAGCTAAGAGTTTGCGGAAATCTAGATTTCGCGATCGTGTACAGTAAAAGGTAAACCCGTAATTTTCTCATGGAATAACGTCAAGGGATACAACAAATTCTCTATTCAACCGGTGTCCACTTTTTTTAATTTATTTTTATTGACTACTAAACCCGCATTTGACCTCGATCTCGCCTGATGGTAAGCGACGATGAGGTCGACGATGGAGCATGCGGGTCCAGTAAATGCCTATTTACTCTGGCCTTAAAGATCCCAAGGATACTGCTGGATGTAAGTCTCCTCCACTGCACGCCACTTTCTATGGTCTTGAGCTTTTTCAATCCAGTTTCCTAATAAGAATACAAATTACTGAAAGATTATTTGTAATCAGCTTCCGATTATTATATTTACAACTTCTTCTCTGCTTAGTCGCATTCCTCATTCTAATGAATTAATAAGTTGTATCTTGTAAGTTGCACCACCACCGGAAAAAAATAATTAGAATGTAGGTATAACATAGTAATATTCACACTTTGGTATTATTGTATGCATAAATAATTATGATATTACACCAAACATACTCCAAGATCTTGGAAATGTTTATCAACTTCCTCCCCTTCCCAGCAACAACAACCCTCTAATAACAGATTAGCTTAGGTTGGGCTCCAGTTCGGCTTTTAGACACAAAAGTGGTCCTATATAGCTAGATTTCCAGCCAACCCAGCTCCGACTAGAAGCTCAGAAGTCTATTAGGACATTGGCAGGTACATCAAGGAGTTGTGCCCGTTGGCTTGCCCTACCTCCTCCTGCCTACCCTCTAATAAATTTAAAAAATATTCTATAAATAAATAAAATCTATAAAAATAAATAATTTATGATTTCTTCCTTCCTTCTAAGTCGTGTTCCTTATTGCTGAGGGTCGTAATCATTCTAAGGAATTAACCACATAGAGCGACTCCCTTGGCAGAATTAATGGGGTGGTTTGCCATTGCCTTCCCCATTTCACACACTGGTTTTCTCAGTTTTTTAATTCCCCATACAAACTTTCACCCCAAAAGTTTCACCCTTTTGGAGCTGAATTTCCAAAAAATCCTTTCTTATTGCTTGCCTAGGTCATAAAAGGAATCTACTGTCCCAATTTCAGGATTCTAGCTTCAGTAGTTTCAGCTTTGCTGAACCTCAATAGAACCCTGAACACTAGAAAATCCTTAAAGCTTTTCTATAAACACACCTTCACCCCAAAACTTTCACTTATTTTATTCACCACAATCAGTTGGAGTGATTCCCCTAAGCCATTACATGTTTTCAGAGGAAAATACAACGAGGTTTTAAAGGTAAGGAGACATAACGTCAACGCCATACATTGCTGGTAATGTAACTTGGTGATGTAATGAATTATCTTAATACAGGACCCAAAAATACGATAGAGATTTTTACAAAAACGACTGGAGCTATTTTTAAAATTCTGTCAATGTTACATAGATTAATATTAATACTACAAGCTAGAGAAATAATTTTTAGGATAGGTCCAGTAGTTTTGGATAAAAATCTCAATTGTATTATTTGGTCCTGTATACCATTAGATAATTCTAACTGTACGAGGTGCAAGCGCAATAATTAAGTAACAAACGTCTCCGTCGATGAATAATAGTTACTTTTTGATTTTGACAAATGTCAAGGGCGCTCAGGAGTTAATTTAAGGTACCCAGCCTGGTTGGTTTATGACGTTTATTTTTCACACCAATCTCAAGTCACATCTTAGTATTTTGACTTGTAACTTCGCCCACTGCACTACATTTTGGTGGGTGCCATTTTTACTCGTTTACTCCTCTGTTATAGTTCCGTACATTATGATCTCGTTGCCCATATTTGATTGACGATCGTTCGCCATGCTTAACCCGTCAACTGAGGCGTACGACCAAATATTTGAGGAACGAAACTTTTATAGTTTGCTCCATTTTAGGCCCTACGATTTGAACGGATCCACCATTTCTCAACATACACCTGGGAAGGGAGACTACTTTTACATTCATCCATGACTAAATAGATGAAGTTGGTAGATATGATTTGACTCTGTGCAAAATTAGTCTATGTCCTAAATTGTTTGACCCCCGGGGATCACAAAACTTAGGGCATCATGTAAGTAAGTTTATTTCACACACAGCTATGACCGAAACAGTTATAATTATGATAAAATAATTATGTAGTCAAAGGTAAACATAGCTAAATCATGTCTGATGGTCTGCTGTTGTTGTGAAAAGGGTCTCAACTCAGCTTATTGCTGCAGACAAATGAAGGAATGCATGCCCGTTCCTTTTTACCACACTGCCACCTATTTCTATCGCAAAGCGGCAATGCTTGCATTGCTGTATTCCGGTTTGAAGGGTAAAAGAGCCAGCGTAATTAGCGGCACATGAGGCACTCCATCTTAAGTCCATCGAAAACCCTAGTATCATTATAGGGCTCTCTTACCATTCAAACCGAAACATAGCAATGCAAGCATTACATACGAGTAGCTTTGTGCAGAAATTGTTAAAAGCATGGATGAAAAAAAAAGTCTCCCCGGGCGTTTAGTTCCCCTAACGTCAGTAGTACCATTGATTTGTACCATTGATGGTACTAGCGACACTATTATGTATCGCTAGTACCATTAAAGAATAAACAAGTATAGTACCCTGTGTTTACTTGTTTATGTAAATAAAATTTAATTTCACAGCGACCTTTGTTGTGACAAGTTGGCGTGTTGAGGTCGTCGAGTATATGTCTAGCGTCGAGTTTAGTTTTAGTTTAGTTTTAGTTTTTTTATATTTATCTTTTGATAACACAGTTATGCTTAGATACGTCATGGTACAATTATTATCCGTTTTATCACAACATTTAAATTATTATTTACATGCTACTAGCTGCTGTAAAAGGGCATTGTCAAAAGAAAAAGAAAAAAAAAGGCTGCTGCATAAGGCATTGTCAAATACGAATGTACATTATGTTATAGTAAGTTTGTACACAATTTCAAATTTAAATTTACTTAACGCTACTTACTATTTACTTAGCGACGGCGCTCTTTGGTATCGGAGGCCAAGATCCACTTCGGGTCGCTGCGCCAGCGGAGTAAGTAAGTAAGTAACGCTACTAGCTGCTGTAAAGGGGCATTGTCAATACATACTACGGATCTAATACAGTCAAAATAAAATAATACTATAATAACTTTAATATTATAGCGTTCGTTCCTTCATGGGTAAAGGATCGTACCACCTCAGGCTGACTCAGCTCAGGAATATACCATCTTTAATAGTCTAAATCGTACAATCTAAACCGGACCGTCTAAATACCACAGTTCTATTTGCCGAATCAGCAACGGAACCCTTTCGCCCGCATATCCTAAGTACTTTACTCCATCTATTGGACGACTATTTATTCTTACCCCGGAAACTTCCTGGTCTCTGTCCCTTGTTTTGACTCTCTGATGGACCCGGCGATTTTTATAGCTGTACCACACAATAGATAAGTAGTAATAGTCCCTTATCAGAAGGGACAATATATTTATGAAAATATTATGTATGTACGCAAAAACTTACAGTTGTTTCCGAAAAACAGCGATAATCATAATTTCAATACCAGAAACAAAAGCAAACTTTAGCAGTTTTAGACTTAGTAAAGTTAACACATCATTTACGGGTCACTGTGTACGATTTTATAATAAGATACCTTATACTGTAATAAATATGACAGAGAGAAAATGTAAGACCTATGGGTCTTTATAAAATTAAATGACTACTTAAATGATTAAGAGGCTTGGTCCTAAATTCAGCTCCAGCTCTGCACATTGTGTACATATATGATTGTATTCATAATTATTGTAAGATATGTTTATTTCAAAAGATGTGCTGCTTAAAGTTTCTTGCGCCGCTTCTTTCCTTTCAGCTATAGCACCTTACGAAGCGGTGGTAGAGTAAAAACGAATGACGTTGTAAAAATGTACTGTAAGGTACTGACTTACAATAAAAAACATTTTGATTTTTGATTTTGGACACTCAGAAATAACTTTCTAGTGCAGGCACTTACACACTCGCAATCCGCCGTGCGCTCTCGGTGAAACTTCTTTATCGCTCTATCGCCTAGCTGTGGAATACATCAAGCCATACTCCGTGGAACCCGGTTGCAATAGTTTTTGTTGTGATTTCTTGACATTCGTGTGAGTGAATGTGTCTTAAAAAGGGAATCAAAGCCTGACGTGTAAGTCACTGTAAAGGACGCGCGGCGTGTGAATGCCGCACTAGCCACGGCACGACGCTAGTATTTTTTCCTTTCTGGAACATATCAATTTTGTGACTAGGCATTGGACCAACAAGAAGTTTCGCCGCCAGCGCTCGACGTATAAACATACTCGTAATTCGCCTTCTGTTTTTATCTTTTGTTTAGCAATACAAGTTTCAAAGAAAGGGCGCGGTGTGCGAGTGAATACCTCGCAATAAAGTGTTTTTCTTTTTTCTTTTTCTTTTCTTTGATGGAGTCTAGCTGCTAGAACGTACCGTATCGGTGTCTCACAAGCCAGCAGTCCTGCTGCAAGAACTCAAGTCATGTTTACAATAGAATGGCGAGAGTTAGAAGGGCTCATAAGCTAGGCTCATGCCTTCGCGCTAGAAAACTAAAATTGTGATTCCCTTCTGGCTTTTATATATTTTGTGGCTATACAAACAGACTTCGTCAATATGTGGGGTTACAATGTTATTGTTGTTAGGTTGTTGGATTCAATATTTTTGGCGTATTATTGGATGTTTTGTTAGGGAAGGCGATTGGAATACAATAATGTTTGGATGACAGAAAAATAATATTTTGAGTCGTAAGTTGTTTTGATAGATGACTATAGATTTAGTAGGCAGCTACTAAATCATACCATAATACATTTAATTATTTATTAGAGATATCGAAATGGAAGGAAATTAGAATAGAATAGCATCACAGAACTTAGTAGAAAATAAAGGAATGATTGAAGACGGTCTTAATGCTAAGTGAGAGAACTCTTCCAGGCGATCTTTGGTTTTGGTATTAGATATTATGTCAAGTAGAAATCAACATACTTCTATAAGTAACTTGTCTCCCTATAGAGACGGGCGTTCGTTCCTTCATGATATATAAGTAGATAACTACTCACAAAAAAAAATTAAAATGGAAAATATAAACCGATTGTACTGAAGTCGGCTCTTTTGTGTTATTTTGCTGGTCGCCGACTTCAGTAGACTCGATTTCTATTTTTTTTATTTTAGGTAATTTTTTCATAACTTTTAATTATTTATTTTTTATCAGCCTAAAGAACCTACGGCAACGACTCGTGTAACGAAATAACTCTCTTATTCTAAGTCGTGTTGCTCATTGCTGAGGGTCGTGATCATTCTAAGAATTAATCACAAAGAACGACTCTCGTGGCAGATTTAATGGGGTGGTTTGGGTTTGTTTGTTAGTGACCGACTTATCTTATCTTATGATAGGGGGCCGGAAATAACCCAGCGGCACTTCGACCCTTGAGGATCTTTTGTGCCTTCCCCATTTCACACACTGATTATCTCAGTATACAGGTTTCCTCACGATGTTTTCCTTCACCGTCAGAGCAGTTGGTAAATGTACGTAAGTATTTCGAAAAAACCGACTCATTGGTACATGGCATTGTCTGGTTTCGAACTCGCACCTCCCGCATGGGAGTCCGACTCCCTAGCCACGACGCCACCGACGCTCTTCGAAATAATACGGTAGCGATAATTTGGTTCTTCCCGCACGAGTTATACAATCTACTTTTATTTTACGAATCAATATGTTTCCAATTGTTCAGGATAAAAAAAACAGTTTTATCTAAATCAAATCTAAGTTTCAGTGGGCAGAATAAAAATTTTAGTGCTCGAAAGAGGTTTACGAGCCTCCAAGCTAATAATATTATGTAAGCAAGTTCGAGCATCAGTTGCTCGGATTTTATGGGAAGAGATTTTATGGATTTTTATGGATCTCTTGGGAATTATTGGAACCTTTCGAAACAGTCAAGGTACACATTTGACGAAAGATAATACCATTCACGAACCGACCGATGTCGATTTTAGACCACTTTTGTTACTAGTTTTATTTCATGAACGGTTTTTTTTTTTAATTGTCAACGACAAACAGGCAGACGGGCCACCTGATGGTAAGTAGTCACCGTCGCCTAGAGACACGTGCAGTACCAGGGGTATTGCACGTGTGTTGGCGGCCGTGGAGGGAGAGGACTTTTTTAACGTTCTTTTTTAAGCATCCCATGTCGTAGCGCTGCAGGAACACATCGGGTGGAAGAGAGTTCCACATTTTACAGGTGCGTGGCAGAAACGTTCGTGTAAAACGGGTTGTGGTAGACACCCAAGGCTTCAGAAAGTGGTGCGATTCAAGAATGTAGACGCCGGCACCAAGTCAAAGAGTTCTGAAGAGCACTCCCATTATATAGGAACTTGAAAATTTGCTAGAATATTCTACATATTCTGTACTTAAAAGACATATACTAAAACTTAATACATCTGTAATAGTTTGAAAATTATGAGCAAAACAAGGAATAGGTTTTTTTTCACAACGCTTATAAATATCTTACACTTATAAAGGGTCTTTCAAATAGAGCGGGTCGATGTTAATAATTTGTGGCGGCCATTTTTTTTTGGCGACATCTGTCAAATCTGTTGTTTCTTATTCAGTCACTGATGCCAAATCACCATGGCAAGTTACACGGTTCAGCAGCATGTGCAAATGATAAAACTTTATTATCAAAATGAGTGTTCGTTAGTGCAAACGTTGCGCGCACTGCGCCCATTTTACGGCAGACGCGGTGGCCCTTCAAAGTCTACCCTCCAACGATTGGTGACCAAATTTGAGACGACCGGTTCGGTAAACCACCAACCAACACCTTTACGTCAAAGGAACGCCAGATCGGCCTTTCAAATAAAAAAAATATTTCGTTAATATCTCACACACATCTTGTTTTATTCAATTTTAACATCGACCCGTCCTTGTTGAAAGACACTTTACTTCACTGTATACAATACAGCACTGAAAGAATAGCCTGTTTCATTTAGAGCATATAAAATAACTATTATTCATTGAAACAGATTATTTGTTTAGATTTGATTAAGAGATCGCTCTTAGCGATAAGGCCGCCTAAATTGTACTTCACTGTTTCGTTTTCTTTTTATATTTGTGCATTAAAGTGTATTTTACTTTACTTTACTCTAAGATCTTGGCTGCAGTGAAAAATTTCTTGGTTGAAGTTAACAAGCTGACTTTATATTCGTATTGAAATAAGTTCTTGTTTGAAGTAAACAAGCTTTTCTTTCAGTGGTGCTCTGTAGTACGGATCCCTATAGACATCCGATACCGACTCGCACTTGGCCGGTTTTACATTTATCCCTTCGATAGCTTTTCGTGAAGGTTTTTATAACGTTTCAATGGCAAGGGTTTGTCGTGAGTGGTAAATTTTTAGTTTGGTGCAGTTTACGAGTTTTTTCAGCAGTATCCTTTTTTATTGTTTTCGGGGGTAAATGTTTGAAGGTTCTGTTAAGTCAGAAGTTCTAATTTTACGAGAGACTTAAACTTGGGCTTGTGGTGAAACTAGTTGATAAACTTGTAGTAATATCAAGCTGTCGAGGAGCCATTCCAACTCCCATTCACACCACCACTATGCAATTGAACTCCCTAGTTATGATTAATTAAGTTGCGTATGAGCAAACGCAAAAAAAAATTGAATAAGAATAGTTTATTTGTGCGGTAAGATTACATTGGAGTAGGAACTTAAACACATGTTACATTAAACTAAATAAAATTAGTGAGCAACAAGTTATCTTACAATAAGCGCCGATCTCTGAACTAGGAAGTTCCTGTATAGATCTCTTCTGTAACCAGTGCAAATGAACATGTAACAGAACATGGGAAAATTAGGGGTGGTGGTGTGCGTGTGTGTGTGTGTGTGTGTGTGTGTGTGTGTGTGTGTGTGTGTGTGTGTGTGTGTGTGTGTGTGTGAATCTCCAATGACTTTCAAAAAGTATGAAGCTAAAAAATCTCGAACTTCAAAAGTTGCTCGGGTAAAGCTGAGGAGCGAGCTTCTCGAAGTCGACTAAAAAAATTGAGTGTTATCACGTGCTCGAAAAATTTGCGGGTAGTCATAGAGGAGCAGTCTGGGGACCTTACGAGCCAGATGGGAAGGGCCCAACCTCTGACAACGACCAGAGCTGTGCGAGGTAAAACAGGAAAAAAATCACCAATACGATCGCGCCATTATCACGTCATATCACGTGACAATTAAAATACCGTGATCCTATTGGCGAATTTTTTCCTCGCACAGCTCTGGTGGAAAAGCACCCTCTACTATGACGTTTCCTCATTATATAATATTTCGCTGTCGCGTTCTTTGCTTACAAATCGTCGGAATTTGAATTTAAAATGCACGCAAAGCAACCGAAACGCTGGTGTGCTCTTGACTGATAAATAAATTTTTACTGCCACGGACGCGAACCGGTTATTTATTTTGAGTTTCCAGTACTGTAGCGTGGCTTTTGCCGCCAGAGGATACGCGTGAATTTGCCGCCCCCATCCCTATATTTGCATTTTCCCAAAAAATAAGGGAAAAAACTGTGATACTCTATCAGTATCGATATGGTATAGAGCGCAACGCTTTTTTTATATTCACCATGAATAATCGGCGAAATTTTACGATAATTATGCTAGCCGCGTAGCTTAGTTTTTTTTAATTCACCGTCTTCAGTTGGCATCTACTTTTTGTTATTATTTCATCATTTGCAATCGGCATACGGACTAGGGAGCTGGAGCATGTTTAGTGCTGCAGCATGTGCAGTGCAATGCAATCTACTTTTGTAGTTTATTACACTTTTAGTTTTATTTTCTATTTTTTAAAGCAAATGGGGTGTTTACAGCAAACATAAAACACGCTAAAGCTACTTAAACTAAGAGGAAAAAGGGAAACAAAACTAAAGATAAAAAAATGGCCTAACATCCGGCAGTGTACCCATTTTGTAAAACATTATCTATGTGTGTTTATGTGTTGTGTTGAATAAATTAAATTAAATTATTTATTAAATCAGACAAATGAGTCCATAATTATTTATAACCTTTTAAATTATTTCAAATATAATAAAATGACAAATGGTGAGATTGGCCGTCGCCTTAGGGAGAGGGGTTGTGACCCTCGCTCCGGGTCGTTCCTGGTGCAAAGGTTTTCCATAGCGATCCAGCGCGGTAACGCCGCAAACGTTATGGGCACCTTTGCATCGGGAGCGGCAAGGGAGGAGGTTTATATATAATTATTTAGTTATTAATTAATTGACATTATTTGTAATTTTCATTTTGTATTATGTTGATAATAAATTGACATTGTAAATGACAAAAAATGACAAAAATTTCAAAATGGAATCTATTCTATTCTATTCTACATGATAGGCCGCGCACGCAGCGCATTTCTCCAAATGCCGCCCCTTGAAATCTGCCGCCCGGGGCCGTACCATCCCCTCGCTACGCCTCTGTGACTTTCTTTGAAAATGAGATACGAGCGTCTTTGCTTTTACAGAAATATTCAGTAAAAAGTTTGTTCAAATGGAAAGATACCGTCGGTTTCAAGAAACGCCTTTAATGATAATCTTCCTGCACAGAGTTACTCGTACGAGTTACTCTGTGCATCATGTAAAACCCTTCACGTTAAACCCTTCAAATAGAAGTATTTGATTACTGTTCGTTTTTCCAAATCTTCCATTTTTTTAAACTCTAAAATCATCTTGATTAAAATGCTGTCAATCAAACACTAACCAAGCTACTGACCTGAAACTTTCGGCATAAGCTAGTCAAGGATAGTACTATGCAATGCTAGCGTATAACAGCCCTAGTGGCGCCATCTCTGTGTTGGGCCCGGGACTTATCAGCCGACCCTGGTATACACACAGAAATCGGACTAGTTGTACCCTCTTCTCAAGAATGATGTGACCACTGACAGTGGGCCAAAGGGTTTCGGCAAATGCACAGATTTCCATACATTTGACATTTCAACGGAGATTCTTCGATGCGCCCGACTAATGTATGGGAAAATGCTCATATCGCTTGCACCAACTGGCAGACGTGGTTTCTATATAAAACTTCTCTGGCGAGCAATCTATAATTATACATAGGGTGAATATCAAAATAAAATAAAATCAAAAATAAAAATTATTAAGATAGTACCTTATATACAACGTCATTTCTTTTACTCTACCACCGCTTCGTAAGGTGCTGTAGCTGAAAGGAAAGAAGCGGCGCAAGAAACTTTCCGCAGCACATCTTTTGAAATAAATATATCTTACAATAATTATGAATACAATCATATACTCGTATGTACACAATGTGCAGAGCTGAATTTATGAGCAAGCCTCTTTAACATTTAAGTAGTCACGTATTTTATAATAACCCTGATTTCATAAGGTCCGTCTAATATGGGTCTTACATTTTTTCTCTGTCACATTTATTACAGTATCAGGTATCTTATTATAAAATCGCACATAGTGACCAGTAATTGATATTTTGTTATAGCTATTCTATCCCTTGTTCCTTATAATACCTTATCATATCTTGTCCAATTATAATATTGTTCATGGTCGTAGGTGTTCCTCATTGATGATCCTCGTGATCATTCTATGGAAATAACCACATAGTAATAAATTTCAAAGACAGGCAATTTCTCTGGAATTTGAATACACAATATTGCGAATACTAGTGGTCGTAGGCAGGTTCAATAGTCTTTGACATTGAATCCAGACAGAAGGGATGATGCAATAAAACCCGCACTGATTCTGTACCGAAGCGAATTAAAAAGTTCTAGGTTTTAGTCTAACAAATTCACCCATTCTGCCGTGGCTTTGGTAAAGTGGTACTAAAAGAAAGTTGGAGCGGGTTTGGGTAACATTAATCAGATCAATTCTTGATGTGGAAGTGAAAGGGCCATATTTGCCGTAATTTCGACAGACCGTGGGGCAAGAAAATCATGGTATGGAGACTGACTGTGACCAGGAGCGTAGGTAGATCACTGATGATATAAGAAATCGTGCTGGAGGGAACTGGATAAGAAAATCCCAAGAACGTACAGAATGGCGTATATTAGAGAATACTTACATTCAGAAGTGAGTGGCCACCAGTTAAAGAAAGGTTTCTTCGCAGTTCCAATGGGACACCGGTAGTGATGGTCCCACAGATAGTACTATGAGATTTCCTTGTGGTCTCAGCAGTGGGAGAAAGTAATAGAACCACGAGAAACACTCTTTTTATTGTAATTATAAGGAGAGCAGACGAGCAAATGGGCCATTCTCCCGATGCGCAAACAAGTCAAGCAAAATGGTTTGGAAAACATAAAAAATGCGTAGAACGTCTGAAATCGCGCCCGCTGCCTCCTATGCCCTACAAGAAAAGGGGGGTAAACACAGAGAGCTTGGGGGCAGCCCCACATAACAATCGCCCCTATTTGACAGTAACGAGCGAAGTTCTACCATTAGACGAGATTATACCCCCAGTTAAAATACTTACCCCGAACTGGAGGTCGGTGGAAAGAGGAACGTTAAAAATTAAGTTGAGTCTGACATTATGTACTAAGAGCGAGCTTATAGTAATTTACGTTTATTTGCTCTTACAAGCTCTACCTGGATTGCTCAGTAAAATGAGAGTTCTCGAAAATTTAATGTGAATTCTTCTTGGAAATGGTGGTACAAAATGTCAATAATTTTAAATATTTACTCACACTTCAAAGGTATTGCGATTCCTGTTTGATTTGTTTCAAATAATTTTGAAGAGAGGATTCTTTTTCCATTACGAAATTAAAATTTTGCGTTACACACAAATTGAAATTGATTATGTAGGTTAATTATGTTTTTACTGAAAATCCTGTTTCTGTAGTTTTCGTAATTTACAGTTTAATCCGCTCGCAGATCTGATATGTTTTTCAAACCCTAGAATTAAAATATTAATTTGTCATTTCTGAAAAGTAAATTATGTGTGACGATCAGATTAACAGAGTGCTCTTAGATTTTAATATACAAAACAGACGACCCCAACGGGTAACATGCGTGAAATTAATGACGAATGCAAGAGGAAGCAAGAGAAGCGTGCCAAGACAGAGATTCGTGACGCTCAGTTCTCTCTGCCTACCCCGAAAGGGACATCGTGAAGGTATGTATGTATGTCAATGCTTTTCGACTAAAGCCCCATCGCTTGCATCGTTCGATATGCCTCAATCCAGAATCGGGAACTCAATTCCAAACTCCGGAATTCCAATATCATTTTATTGCCAAACGAAGTACGAATTTATAAAATTGATACCGTCTTCATTCATATCCACATCCAGAGTAATATTGGGGCTCTTTTGAGAGCTAAAGCAGGTTTCAGTGGTAGCTTTAAGTTATATTTTGAACATACTTTACGAGTACATATAAAATATTTATTTTTAGAACCTATAGATAGAAGATTTATTTTTAATATATGTACGATATATATAAGAAATAGGTTATTCCGGTCCGTTTTCTTTTGTTGCACTGTTAGTTAGTATAGAATATTATATTAATATTGCATAATTGATCTATATAAGGAAAGTATTTTCAGATATTCAAAGTCTATAGTAAAGTAAATAAAGTAAGTAGTAAATACTTACTTACTTTTTAACAATCAAAATTCACATTTTAATATCAAACCTGTAGATCGCATAGTATTGACAAAAAAAATGTATTGTCATTTTTTCTTTAGACATGGTTGTGGTTGTGCTTACTGGGCGAAGGCCTTCCCAAATATTTAAATTAAAAAAAAGTAAGTAAGTAATACGTTTATTTCACACACAGCAATGACCGAAACAGTTATAATTATAATAAAATAATTATGTAGTCAAAGGTAAACATATCTAAATCATGTATGATGGTCTGCTGTTGTTGTGAAAAGGGCCTCAACTCAGCTTATTGCTGCAGACAAGAATGCCTCCAGCGCTGGTATTCTGTTGGACCGTGACCGATGGCTGGCCAAAACCTGTCCAAGAGGACAAAGATACGACACAAATAAATTTAATTGAAGATAGGTAGTATTGATAAGTTAAAAATATATATACCTACATTTACCATGACACATAAATGATAAAAGATATATAAATATCGTAAATAAATAAATATATATACCTACTCACAATATATATAACACACATATATATAAATATAATTATACTAAAGGGGTACAGTACGGAATGCTAAGAAGTAGATAAAGGGAATAAAGGGAACAGATTCAGACTAGGGCAACAGTAATTGCACCGACAGCAAGTGTGAGCGAAGTCTGTTTTTAAATGTATATTTTCCGGTGCAGCTACGTATTGGAGGGGGGATGTTATTCCAGCACTTAGTAGCCGCATATCTAAAACTACCCCTGAAAGATGCTGTTCTGTGGATAGGTGGCCTTAATTTTTTCCCTACCGTGGTCCTATATCGTAGCGGGTCACGAGACGCCCATGTTAGTTTCTCATATAGGTATTTCGGTTAAATGAATTTTTATTGTAAACGGAAAGCAGACAAGCAAACGGGTCACCTGATGGTAAACAGTCACCGTCGCCTACATATATCTCACCTCACTATAATGTTATTAGAAGAAAGGATGAACTGCTAACCTTGAGGAGTAGGGTTCCCTATCTTAGATGGAGAGCCCCACGTGCCGGTAATTACGCTGGCTCTTCTTTCTTCAAACATAAACACAGCAATGCAAGTGATGCTGCTTTACCGGAAAAAAATATGAAAAGGTGTTACTACTAAGCCAGGAGTCATACCACTTTCACTACATTACACGTTTTGTGTTTTGTTTGGGTGGTGTTTTCCTGTATCTTCTTCTTCTTCTTCCCTTCCTGTCACCCCCGGCTGGGGTATGCTCGAACAATTGCTGTCCACTTTTTGAAAGAAAGAAAGAATGTATTTCCAATACAAACAATTAGATTAAACATATATATTATAAAAATAAATAAACAAAAGTAATTAAGTTTGATGAAGGTGGTGTGCAGCACCGGACAAAGGGGACTGCCTCAGCCTGTTGCCGGAGCGGATTTAGCACTGCGGCTCAGATTGTCAGGCATCACCTGTGTGGCAGGGATCACTCCCTAATGATACACTACCGGAACACAAATTGATATTGCGATCTTGTGCGGTCTCTTCGAGTTCCTGCCAGGACGTTCGGATTGTGGCTGCCTCGTTTTCCTGTATAATAGAAAAATAAAAACAGATGACAACAATTAAGCACAATTATTTGTGAATTGTGAGGTCATTCTCCCCACAATGCCTGGACCCTTTGTAATTGTAAACGAAATTAGGCGTCCGAAAATAATTACTTACTACCTACACGCTTTCAACTCCTGACCCTAAAAGAATGGGTTATATATTTTTAAAGTGGACGTTTTTGACGTGGGTAAAATTTATAGCAAGATTACGACTTTCACATTTCACTAGATAGGTAAATTCTTTATACATAAAATAAATAAAAAATGTTCCTGCTTTTGAAATTTCCATGTAAGTACTTCGATCAAAGTTAGAGTGTAAAATAATCACAAAAAGGCAATTTCCCGAAATTCGACAACGTCCCAAAGTTGGGGGTAGTTATGATTTTTTTCTCTTTTCAGTTATAAAATGTGCCATCATTCTCTCATAGCCGCGGGTTGGTAGGACAACTCACGCGTGCTACGGTTAAGATAATTGCATTCACAATCGTGGGCTTTTTTTATAGAAAAGAGTAAATTTATCCAACAGTTTTGTGTGAAAAGTAAAAAAAAATTTTACCTTTAGTAAAGTTTTAAGTTATTATTATACTTTATACAGTGCAAATTTAAATACAAGTGTTTAAAAACAAAATATTTTTACTGTTACGGAGCGCGACAGCCCCACGTTACTACATACCTACCTACCACGTTACTACGTACATACCTAGGTTAAGATAGATGTAATATTAACCTACCGTAAGCACTATTGTTACTAACATAGAGTAACGGTATTTTAATAGTAAGTCACGCCGCTCATGGACTTCAGGTAGCCGGGGACGCAAGGGGGTCCGGGAAACTAGCGTGAGAGCGTCCGGCCAGCTAGTTGTCTGCGAGCGGCCGTTGTAGTATATTTAAAGTGAACAGTAATTAATTACCATTGTGTGAACTGTACTGTGTGTGTCTTGATTAAAGTGTACGGTAAAGTGTTTCCATATTTTATTGTAGCACCATACACCCTGCTCCTGTCGTCTCTTTTATTTACTGTTACTCGAACTCGAACCATTGTTATAAAGTTCCAGAAATCCCATCTGACGTCAAAGATATTCCAATATCTTGGAAACCTCTCGTTTAACTTTTCTCAGATATGGCTAAGAATGAAGAGAAGATGTTAGATGAACTTCGCGATCTGGTGCAAGACAGAAAAGCATGAAGACATCTTTTACTAGCACCAAATTCCTTGGCGGATTGAGTAACGCGGAAGAGAGCTTTCTTTTTTTAACAATGTTGGTTTATGATGCCATAGATAAACATGCATAGCATAACTCTCACACAAAGACCCTAAGTCACCTCGTACGACACCCACGTGAAGAGTTGGGGTGGATAAACATACGCATCAAACTTAAAATACCCCTTATCTTATCTTATGATAGGGAATAATCCCAGCGGCACTTCGACCCTTGAGGATCTTTTGTGTCTACCCCATTTTACACCCTGGTCATCTTAGTGTGCAGGGTTTACTCACGATATTTTCCTTCACCGTTAGAGCAGTCTGCAAATGTACGTAAGTCTTCGAAAAATACGAAATACTCATTGGTACATGGCACTACACGGTTTCGAAGCCGGTATCAGTCAGGTGTCCTAGCCGCATGGTAGTCAGGTGTCCTAGCCACTGTGCCACCGACGCTCTAACTATAAGATAAGATAAATACCTCTTGCTTTTTTTGATCGGGAGTTTTTAAAAAACTACCAGTCGATAGCAGGCGTGAGTGCGATCGGGTCACAACACAGAAAATTGGCAAAGTTAGAATGATCGCGAAACCTTCCTCCTCGAAGATTGTTACGTGCCCTTCCGTTTTTGTGGTAACTTCCGTTTATATACTTACTGCTTCCCAAGTGATCATCTTTATTCACTTTGTTTTTGTAATGCATAGTTTATTAGTATCATCAAAATAACAATCATATTTCTAAGTATGGGATATAAATATTTTGTGTACGTAAGTACCGTCCTTTACCTTCTTAAAGACTACTACGTATGGAGGAAAGAACCCCGGGGAACCCGCTCTCCCTTATATCCCTTATACCCTCCATCTTCCGCCAAAGGTGCTCCGGAACCTCAGAGCAACTAACAGTTCTCCCCAGTCTTGGCCAAATTTCATTTCATTTTCATTTCTACGGGATTCGGCTATTTCCTTGAATTCGCCTTATTCCCTGCGACAATATACATGGTTGTCCCATGTATGGGACGGATTAAAATATACCATCACTGGGCCAGCATGTCGTACGAGGAGATTAACCCGAGGATCTCGCTGGTTTCCCTTCTATGTAAAGTCTGTCGTCAAATATCTTCGCTTCGGCGTTGGTGTTCCGGCAGTGTCTATAGAAGAGCCAGTACTTACTAAGCCTGTGGTGCTCCATCTTCGGCCTCATCGTCACTTACCACCACTTTGATGTCAGATGATGTTTGATTCATATATATCGGTCGTGTAGGTATTGAGCTTTTGTATGGAACAGCTGATTTGTTTTTCGCAATTTCCGGATTGGCCCCATAGTGAAAGTGGTCAGTTATCTATACTGAACACCCCACTTTCGGCTCTTTAGGAGGTAGTGTTTTAGCGAAGTTGGAAGTCGAGTCTGAACCTTGAGGATTTACATGGAGTGCCTGATTTGACGGTAATTAGTCTGGCTCACTTACCATTCAAACCAGAACACAGCAATGAAGGCTTTGCTGCTTTGCGCCAGAATTAGGTAAAAGGGTGACGTTGACTCCCCAGACCTTGGATTCTGGAGGAGAATTTGTCTCATGGCTTCGACCTTATAGGGTGTACCTTTCGACCCTATACCTTTTATATTATAGAAAAGGTATGACTGGTAGAGTCCCCATAACACCTCAGTTTGTGAAGATAAACAGGATGTGAGAAAAAATATCAGAAGAAAAAAAATGGTGTGAAACGAGCTCACATATCAACGCGTCAGGGCTTCTCCCTGTCGGAAGTCGGGAACGGGAAGTTGGCTTATCTCTCTCGCTCTTATTTTCTTACACCCCAAGGCATAGGAGGGAGCGAGACGAACAGACTTATTTCCGTGTATGATTGGATAAGAGTTTTCCACCGCCATTGGGTAAGCGTGTCGTACGAGGCGATTATCCTGTTTAATCTCGATCATGGTAGGTCAAGTAGGTTGCCTTCAAGATCCGCCTGGTTAACGACACATTAGACACATTTTTACACATTGGACATTGTACCCACAGACGATCTATTGATATATGGAATCTGTCGCCAAATATCTTCGCTTGCCAATATTTTTTAGACCCGCATACTCCATCTTCGGCCTCATCGTCACTAACCATCTGGTGAGAGCGTCGGTGACACAGTGGCTAGGACACCGGACTCCCATGCGGTAGGTACAAATAAGTTTTTCGTATTTTTCAAAGACTTACGTACATTTACCGACTGCTCAACGGTGAAGGAAAACATCGTGAGGAAACCTGCACACTGAGATGACCAGTGTGTAAATGGGGTAGGCACACAAGATCGTCAACGGTCGAAGTACCGCTGGGTTATTCTCGGCCCCCTATCATAAAATAAGATAAGGACCATCTGGTGTGATTAACATTAACATTATCTCTATCTAGAGCTATATCGTAGAAAGTGATAGCATGCATTTTAATAATAAATTATTTATTTTCAGACAATAAATTATATAGCTAACTATACAAAGGGCCTATAGATATAGACCTTACAGACATACATTGTTATAAAACAATTATTTGGGTGCGCCTTTTAATGAAATGATATATTTATGGCCGATAGTGGCCAACTTTCCATCAGGTGCAATGGAATCAATCCTCGACCTTAAAAATGGTGAAGCGTTTGTTATTATATCTTGTACTTGTACCACACCATTACATCACTTTGAAACACGTACCTACCTTATCCCAACTTCAGGGATATTTTCATAATGTAATTATTAACTCCCCTCATTTTATATGCCATTAATATCATATCTTACTCGTAGCGAAACCTTAAGAGACGTTGATTAACGTAATGGAAATTAATTTAACTGTTGAAAGAGAAAGGTGTTTCGTTTGTTTATGGAGGGAATGATTTCTTTATAGGTAAGTTTGATAGAGTTAACAATATAAACATTGGGGCCCAGGAATTTCCTTGCATAACACCATCAGATACACCTTGCGAGCCCAGTGATTATTTATGGAATTTTTATTTTATAATGAGAATAGTCGAATCTATTAAATCTTTAGCGAGAATTGACGAATCTATGTCAAAATGGTATTGAACCCGGTTCACACAATGTTCACACACACAATGCATTCCCACCACCCCTTATGTTCATTTGCACTGGTCACAGAAGAGAGCTGTCCTCCGAGATACAAGAACTTCCTAGTTCGGAGATCAGCGTTTATTATAAACTAACTTGTTGCTCACTAATTTTATTTAGTTTAATATAACATATGCTTAAGTTCCTACTGGTATATGGACTATGAATCCTTTGTAATCTTACCGCACAAATAAACTTATTCTTATTCTCTCTCAGGAGTCCGACATCCTAGTTACTACGCTATCCACCCCATCACGCTTGGAAAAATCACGATTCGGAGAAAAGGCGCTACTTCGGATTTCAGTAAGTACCAGAAATTCTTGGAAATAACAATTTCGGCTAACAGAAATATCCACTCTCCATGTTTGGTACGGTTCCCTTTATAATATACTTTTTGCGAGTTTTTTTTTATTTATTTTCTTATATGACTCTGTATAGAGTCAGACTGGGTAGGATACCACCAAAAAAATTGAAATTCATGTATTCATTCTATGTAGATGCTCGCTAGAGAAACTTTATATGGAAGCCAGTTGGCGTGTGCGACGTGAGCATTTTCCCATACATTAGTCGGACCAATGTCCGAACTTCAATTAATGTTAAATGTATGGAACTACAAGTGCCTTTGTATATACAAATCCTTCGGCCCGCTATTAGTGCTCACATCATCATTCTAGACACTGACATAGAGGATGCTACTAGTACGAGTAATTTTCTGTGGTTCCACCCTTTTCCCTATTTCTGCTGTAAAATATCAATGCTCGTATTTTGGTTTGAAGGGTTAGAGAACCAGCTTCTTTTTTTAAGTCGTATTCCTCATTGCTGATCGTCGTGGTCATTATATGATCACGACCTCAGCAATGAGGAATACGACTTAAAAAAAGAAGCTGGTTCTCTTACCCTTCAAACCAAAATACGAGCATTGATATTTTACAGGGATCTGAGGAATTAATCATCAGTTGTTTGCCATTGCCTTCCCCATTTCATACACTGGTTATTTCAGTATGCAGGTTTCCTCACGATGTTTTCCTTCACCGTCAGATCAGTCGGTAAATGTGCGTAAATCTTTCGAAAAAACCGAGAAACTCATTGTATATACATGACATTGCATGGTTTCGAACTTGGACCTCCCGCATGGGAGTCCGATGTCCTAGCCACGACACCACCGACGCTCTAACGCTTCCAAGTCCTCAAGGTTGAGTATCGATAACCCTACCCTAACCCTAAACATTGTGAGGTGAGATAGGTATCTATGGGCGACGATGCCCACTCACCATTAAGCTCAAAACAAACACAGGCGGTGCGCTGACGGCACCTCAGTCGGCACACCTCTAGTGTATATTTTGCGCAGCTTCACTTTCATATATTTTGTATGAAAATAGTTTGATGGGGGCGGAGCACGGGCACAACCGCCGGCGCGCTGCCTCTTAATCTACGAGTACTTGCATACAAAATGTATCATAGCGACGGCTGCAAAACAGACAAGAGGCGGCGCGATGCTGGCACGCCTCGTCTATATGTTTTGCGCCTTAGATGGCCCGTTTGCTCCCTTTGTTCTGGATTCCGCAGATTCTGGATTCGACAGATTCCGGATCTACTCTCATTATTACTATTAATAAACTATAGATTATATTATATTTTATTTTGGAACACAGAATATGACATACATAAAATACATACGCTTATCGTCGAATTGAGCTTCACCTTATTTGGATATTCGGTTAAAGGTAGGTAGGTATAAGTAAAGATAAATAATAAAGATATATCATTTTTATTTCTTTAATTAATATGTACAAAGAAATTAACTTATTTTACAATACGAGTAAGAAACTACAGCCTCCTTACATATTTTATTCTTGACTAACACTACTAATCGATATTAAAAATGACATCGATTAATAATAATATCGATTAGTAGTGTTAGTTATCTATAAAGGTAAATTATAAAAATGAATAGGTACACTCTTTTTAATTATAAATTTGTATAATCGTAACAGTTTCAAAAATTCAAAATAAAAAATTGTTCCTCATTTTTTTCTTGTCAAATTTTTGCAGTTTTAATGGAAAAAAAATTACGTGAATTACGTGAAATTGTAGAAATAAACATCAATCAATTGCCAACCCTACCTTTCGTACCACTATGGTAACATCCTGAAATTTCACGTTTTGAACCTTTCATACTTAAATTAAAACCCCCTAAGTTTTAATTGAAGTATGAAAGGTCTTATCACATTATTAAGGAAAACCTTAAGGCTAGTGGTTTACATAATATTTGAGCAATTGCCTTGTATATGACGAAAGTTGAAACCATTCTTAGTTTGCTATAGGCAAGTAGTTTTTCTATCTAGTAGACATCAGGGCTAGAGCTGGAGTGACTTGGCTCAGAAGCACTGCAAATCGGGCTACATGGAAATATATAAAAGAGAGCTATATCCAGCAGTGGATGAATAAAGCCTGAAGAAGAAGAAGTAGTTTTTAACCCTCGACCGACAGTGCAAGGGATTTTAAAAGTGCGATGCGTTTGTCTGTGGCATCATTAATAATACTAAATCATTCCCTCCTTTTTTTGGTCATCAACATATCTTCGAATTTCAGGTGTCGGGATAATACCAACATTTGAGCTCAAGTCCGAACCACCTATTACCGTTTCTAAGTATCAATCTGACATTGAAAATAATCAAAGATCTCGAAAACCGCTGCACCAATTTTGATCTGACGTAGATAAACCTCTCAACAAAAATCTCGTTTACATAAAAAATTACTCAACGGTTGTTGAGATATAAAGTCACTGACATACGGCGTCAAATTTATAACTCTCCTTCTGCTATTCTTTTAAAGCTGCCACTCCATTTTATAAGTCGCCTTTCAGCTCAGCAATCATTATTTTTGGTAGAGGTTTAAAACTAAATATGAGTAGACGTGGTATCTACTGAAACAGTAGATATACCAGGTCTGACTTGGTTGGCGTTGCTGTCGTGTTCGTCCTTCTTGGTCCGCTTCTTGGGGCCCAGGAGGATCTTCTGGAGCTGGCAGCCTGGTGCTTCCACGAAGAGGTAGAGAGGAAGGGAGAAGAGGTATGTCGTGCATACTATCCCGGCATACAGCATTATCTGAGGAAACGGGGAGGGTTATTACTATTTTTAAAACGTATTCCTTTTATTTATGTCTTAGTTATAAAGGTTGCCAACATTTTAAGGCTTCAAGGTTGCCAGACGAGAAAATATATCCCTGGGTGTTGCAAGCACCTATGGTACTAATTACTCTTCTAAACACTACCGGAACACATCTACGCCGAAGCGAAGATATCTGAAGGTATAACAAGGTTACTCAGCTTAGTCTCGTACGACACGGTTACCCAGTGATGGTGGAGTTGAATGATCCAATTTTAATAAGTCCTTTCAGTATTAAAATAAGCAGTAGATATTTCTGCCGTAAAGCAGCAATGTTCGTATTCGTATAAATTAGAAAAAGGGATGAAAAAATTTCCGGGAGCGGGAACCTGCGACTTAGCCTTACCTTTTTTTTAAACCCTTTTTCTAATTCATTGGAGCATATGGTATTGGAGTATAGTGTATGGCTAAAGGCTTAATAAACAAAAATGTTTATACTGCTGTGTTCTGGTTTCAACAGTAAAAGAGCCAGCTTAATTATGGGCTCATGAGGCACTCCACAGAAGTCCTCAGAGGTAGCAGCGCATCGAAAACCCTCTTAGCCGATGCTGTCCACTTATCTCTGCTCTCCTTATAAAATAAAAAGTTTAGAGGTAAGTAGTAAGATGAACAAGTATACTCACAGCTGTATAATCGGTAGCATAGAAAGACCTCCTCAGTTGACCACCATAGGTCCTCAGGACTGTTGCATGAAGCAACATAGCGCAATAGGACATCCTCCCCAAAGGCTGCAGGGGACCCCATTCGACTGAGCCGACGTATATTTCTGAAGAACAGGGGGAAAATAAGGTCATAATATTAGCACGCTGAAGCAAACATTCTCTGGTTATTCTACATAGGTCGTTCCCCGTGGTACAAATGTGTGAATTCCGGACACATATATATAGGGGGTGCTATTAGAATGCAGTGAGGTCACCATCCTAGCGGGCGGAAAGTCTCGGTACCCTTTTCCCGAAGTCCTACTCCTGTAGGACAATAATGTCCTCATTAAAGGACTGCTGAACTTTTTGGCGAGGTTGGGGTGACTTGTTTTTCCATCACACGCATAATAGGCGCTAGACGTCGAGTTGAGGAAACCAGCCCGTTACCACAATAGAGGGTGCTGAGTTTTCGATAGGAAAGACACGCTCGAGGATGAGGAATTACAGCCAACTGGTTATGCAACCTTACGCTAGCCTAAGAAGAGGGGAAAAGAGAAGGAATTATTTTTTTAGGAATAAGCGTAATTGATTCATTCCCTGGTTATTCTAAATGTAGATATAAAATCCAAACAGAACTCACTGTTAACTCTATAGAAACATCCGATGATGAAGACACACATAGCTAAAGCGAAGAAGTTCTGGTTCAGGGCGTTGAAGATGGCAGACTCGAAGGCTGATGCCTCGCGATCGTGTAGATCCCATCCCATGAGCACTGCACCCATGGCTATGGGTACTGAGGATAAGTAGAGGAGCTTCATGAACTGGAAAATAAATACATGGAAAATGAATAAATTACAACAGTAATAATGTCTAAAATTAGGCTTGTTTCTGTTTTGATTTATTTTTATTTAGACACGAAAAGCGATACCTTCACGACGCTGCTTAAATCGTCTGCATACACACACAAAATTTTACACAGAGCTAGAGTTACTCGATCATTTTAAATAAAAAATAATTCACCAAGACAAAACGCCTTCAGTTTTATTCCAGGCAATTTTAACCAATTATGAAGATGAACCAGGCGGCCATCAGAACAATAAAATAAAGAAAGATTCGAAAGTGAAAAGACTAGACAACATTTTTGAAAATAAATAACGTAATAATTTAAAACTGTTATTTTAACTAAATGAATATAAATAACATCAACCAGCAACGTACAAGTATAAACTATATCTAATTTTTGAAACTATGAACTCGAATGAAGAATCACTTAAATTGTGACTATTTAGAGATTATGATGAGATTATAAAGAAATCCCCTTGGTACAACGCATTGGGCATTGCAGTTGGAGCACGGGTACCCCCCTAAAGCTATGCTTTTAAGATGATTTTGGGGAAGGCAATGGAAATTCATCCCAATAAAATAATCTGCCAAGAGAGTCGTTCTATGCAGTTATTTCAATACAATGATCACGACCTTCCTCCCTCATCACTGAGGAATACGACTAAGAAGTTAAGGATGATTCTTAGCAGAGATATCTCTACATCATCATCACCATCAGCCTATTAATGAACCCACTGTTAGGGCACAGGCCTCCCCTTGCACAAGAGGGGGTACGGGCCATGATCCACCGAGCGGGCCCAGTGCTGATTGGTGGATTTCAGACGCCTTCGAAAACTTTTAATTTCCTCAGACATGCAGGTTTCCTCACGATGTTTTTCCTTCACCGTTAGAGCAGTCGGTAAATGTACGTGAGTCTCCGACAGAATCGGAAAAACTCATTGGTACATGGCATTGCATGGTTTCGAACCCGGACCTCTCGCATGGGAGACCGGCGTCCTAGCCACTAGGCCACCGACACTCTCTACATCAAAGAAAAAAAATTAAATGGCCTAATAGATTATGATAATGATCCCTAGAAACAATCTACTTACTTAATACATCAACAAAAATAAACAAATGATACTCACAAGAGAGTCTCCAAGGTTCCATTTCTCTGACTGCGCCTTATGGTAGAAGTAAGCTGTGAGCACACCGAGGTGATAGCCAGCCCAGTTGCCTTGCGCTGACACATAGGCGTGGTAGAACGTGTGGTTGTAGCCGAATATGTCTCGGATGGATCTGGTGAGAGAGATCATAATGCTGAGACTTTTAATAATAAATGTAGTAATAATAGGAACATAATTCACTAGAGAGTATTTTCGAAACTTTTAACAATAGTTTTATCCAAGAAACCTGGCGATAAATGACACTTTGGATTCTAAGGAAAAATACTGACATCCTCACCCTGCCAGCATAAAATCGAAAAGGGTTGTGTGTATTTTTTCCTAAACGATTGGTACATAATAATAAAATGCAGTTTTTTATAAATAGGCTACGACAATCAGGAAACAGGCCATCTGGTGGTAAGTGGTCAGTGTCGCCTAGAGACATCGTGTTGCCGGCCATGAAGGAAAATAATTATTTTCATGTTATTTTAGAAGAATCCCATGATGTAGCGGTGCGGGAAAACGTCGTATGGAAGAGCGTTCCAGACTTTACGTAGTAACGCTCGGGTAAAAAGCGGGTCGGTCGTTGACGACACGACTCCAGAAAATGCTGGTGAAAATTGAGCGGCCGATGAGTTATGCGATCCAAAAAAGTGGAAGATAGCACCAATTCAAAAAGGTCTGCAGAGCAAGTCTGGTAGAAGTACGAGTAAGACTTACTCTGGGAACAAGCTGACTCTTATCGGCAGTAAGTTCATGAAGTAACTCTGTAAGAACGGGATGAGGAGACTGACGATCATCACGATAGTCAGCACCGGGACCCCACTCTTCGGCCAGCGCCAGATGATGAGCAGGATTACCAGCGTTATGAGGAACAGTTGGGTGTCGGTGCCGAGGTACCTGGAGAAGAAGAAAGAATACAAATACAAACATACAACATAAAGAGAGGTACAACACAATGTGCAGAAGGCGGCCTTATCGCTTTAAGCGATATCTTCCAGGCAACCTTCAGGTGATGGAAAAATCATAAGACACATAATATACGGGTAAAGTTTTTAGCTACATTAAAGCCGTCGCACATTGCAGCGACTCTACGCGAACCCGACACGAACTCAACTCAGAGTAAAGCATTGAAATGTGAGCTTTATATCGTGTTATATATGTCAGTTTGTTTGTTGTTTTATATGTCAGTCCTTCCTTCTCCTGTTCCAGTCTCTCTCCCAAACTCACTACCATTATCCTCATCGCTCTCTCGCTCTCTCTCTCTCTCTCTCTCTCTCTCTCTCTCTCACACACACACACACACACACACACACACATACCGGTAGCACTCAAACATATCGTAAAACCTGTTTTATTTTCTTTATTTTCTGTTTTATTTTATTTTTAATATTTTCTCTTTCATTTTGTAACTACTTGCTCAATTACCTTTTTAAATAGCTTTGTATCAGTTTGGTTTCGTAACTGGCATCTATAGATTTTTAATTGTTTGATTTATATTTTTAATGTGTAATATGCTGTGAAACTGACAAATAAATAAAATAAAAAAATATAAAATATATTTGTGCAATAAAGTGTATTTTACTTTACTTTTAGGTTTTCAAAATTCATACGAAGTAGTTGTCGACGAGTGGCCCACGAGTTGACAACTCATCGACGACTACTTAACCTTCTACTTTCGAATTTTGAAATCCTACTGTATGTAATACGATATAAAGCTCACATTTCAATACTTTGCTCTGAGTTGAGTTCGTGCCGAGTTCGCGTCGAGGTTGGTACAATATGCGATGTCCTTTATACTTATTCTCCATTACAGAAACTCATACCTAACTATTATATAGCTGAGAATCATGTAAATTCTTGTGTCAATTTCTTTTAGGGATCGCAGACGAGCAATTGATGCCCCGATGGTAAGAAATCACCATCCATCAGGCGAACTTGCACATCAGGTTTCAAAAAATTTCAGTTTGATAAACTTAACATTATCGACTTAAAATAGCACAGTGTGTAAAACGTGTGTGTGGTCGTAGTTAATTTAAAATGCAAAAGCAAATGTTTCATTCAATCAAAATGCTTGCACAAAATATCAACAACCTTGTACCATACAATAAAACTTGTTCAAGGTTACTGTTACTACAGGTTTATTTGGTTGTTTGAAGGTGCTAATAGACGTGTCTATATATACTTGGCCTGGTTTAGAACCTGTTCAGAATTTTCACTTGACATCACATTGATTTATAATGTTTATGTTCATTCGGTAAACTTTCCCAAAAAGTGCATTTCCCGAAACGTTTTCTCCCAAAAAATCTACTTTCCCATAAAGTCCACTTTTAGGTTGAGTACTTTACTTAACTTTTACTATCTTTTACTTCTTTTTTTACCAGTTTTTTTTACTTTTACTTTACTTTACTTCGGTGGCCTAGTGGTTAGGACACCGGGCTCCCATGCGGGGTGGTCCGGGTTCGAAACCATGCAATACAATGTAACAATGAGCTTTCGGATTTTTTCGAAGCCTTACATACATTTACCGACTGCTCTAACTGTGAAGGAAAACATCGTGAGGAAATCTGTATGTCTGAAGAAATTAAAAGTTTCCGAAGGCGTGTGAAATCCACCGATCAGCACTGGGCCTGCTTGGTGGATCATTGCGTATCCCCCTGGGCAAGGGGAGGCCTGTACCCCAACAGTGGGGACATTAATAGGCTGATGATGTGATGTGATGTGTTACTTACTTGTTTACTTTTACTTGACGGTATTACTCTGTCTAACAATGTAAGCATTTGCGGTAGAAATAGGTAAAGGCGTGGTAACTGGGGTGGTACTGAACCACCCCATGTTGACTGTGCGCAAAGTTATGCCAACTTTTATGTTTCTTAGACCAAGCTTCCACCAAAATTGTCCTTTTAATATATTTTTTCTACGACACTTGATGCCGAATGAAATTAAAGTCAATTATAAAATATTAGTGCACTTTTACGACATTCGCGAAATCACGATGACCTCTTTTCTTCGGTTACAAAAGAGCAATTACATTTGAAACAAACCAAGGTTTATTTACGAGTATATTTACAATTCGTGAGAAGACGGCGAGTTTTAAATAGACATTTCGAAACCGGTTTGCGAAACATGTTATTATCTGAGTTTATGGTGGTTTATGATTTTTATGAAAGTAATTCAACTGTTCGAGAAATAGAATGTTGCAATTGCTTTGGGTCATTCACTTCTATGGTAAGTACCTAGCTCACAGCACAGTCCGAAAGTGATCGTGCAGGTTAAGCGACGTTGGCGCGGTCGGTACCTGGATGGGTGACCGCTAGTGGCATATTTCATCTGAGCTCCTCCATGCCTCGGAGAACACGTTAAGTAGTCCGCCCCGGTTGTTGTCGTTCGACAGCAGTCGTTAAGCCATGTCAGATGCCTACGGGCGGCCTGAACAATTCTGACAAATAGGTTGGCCACTAACCATACGATAAGAAAGCAAGCAACAGCACAGTGATTACCTTCTCTCTGGTTAACAGTTTGTAAACTAATCATCATTATAACCCTATTAATTGTCCCCAGTCCCCACTGTTGGAGCACAGGCACAAGGGGGATACAGGCCATGATCCACCGAGCGGCCGAGAGCTGTGCGGTGGATTTCACACGCCTTCGGAAACTTTTAATTTCCTCAGACATGCAGGTTTCCTCACGATGTTTTCTTTCACCGTTAGAGCAGTAAATGTACGTATCGTAAATCCGAAATCTCATTGGTATATGGCATTGCATGGTTTCGAACGCGGACCTAATGCATGGGAGTCCGGCGCCCTAGCCACTAGGCTTCTTCAGTTTGGAAAAATATGGTTGCAGTATATTCAGTATTGCACTAGGTATTTTACAATTACAGGTGGTATCGAGAAAAAATTACAAAGATGATAAAACATTACAACCTTTTGTCACATATGCATGTGAAATTGTGAACTTACTCTAAGTAAATAAGTAACTCTTTTAAGTAATGAAATGTAATTATCGTGTTATGTATATGTGTGCTAATAAATTATAATTAATTCATTCATTCTTACTGTCTCTGATAAAAATGGGCTGGTTGGTGTATATGTGTACACCTATGCGCCCGCGCGGCGCTGCTCGCTCGTTTGTATTATAAGAAACTAACTTCAGTAATAATTATAAACCAGCTTTAATACGATACGGGTGTTTCCTTGCCTGATACTCTGCAGTGGCGACGAGGATCGTCGATCCAGCGTCGACGTGATGTCAAAATGTGGTCAGAGCGCGAGCGTGTTATATGAGCATTATTATATCACTAAGGTGTACTTCGGGTTCCATATATTTCATGATTTTATCTTCATGACACATTTTTCGAAATATTCACCCAGTTTCAGTATAATGCATAATAATACTCGTGCAATATATGCTACCATGGATTTCGTACAAGGCTGACAGTACCATCGCTGTATATATACGAAATTTCTAATTTCGTGAAATTGCACACAAATTCTGAAAGATTCCTGAAAGATTGGTACTCCCAAAAATGAATACTGATTACCGCAGTAGAAATTGCTATGCTATAGCTGTAAGAATATTTAATAAACTGCACGAAGAACTTAAAAGTCTTCAGAATAACAAATTTGAATATGTACTGTATATATAAATGTTTCTAGTCAGTACAAGAATATTTGACGTATAACTTAAAAAATGACATTATATAAGCCTGAAATGTAATGAACTGACATTTGTATTATATAACATATTTGCACGTCTATACATAGACAAAATACATTTTACATTATATGTATTTAATTATTTAGACCTTATTGACATGTATTTTTATCAAATAAAATTAATATGAATATACTTTATATTCCAATTAAGAGTGAACGGACCACTCTATACCTTCTCATACGATCAATGTTGAAATCGTGATTCATACCACGATTTAGGTTTAACAAAGAAGAAACAACAATAATAAATAAAACGAAGGATCCTGTAAGAATTTCGCTTCTGACATTAATCGCATAACTAACTAAAATAACTATAAATCTGCTTACTTTTCTCTTTGTAACCCACTTAGAGATTCTAATTAATTACACGCTATAAGAATATGCAGGTGTTACAAATTACTATACAGCCGTTTCTTCACAGACTGGGACGACACTAACAATTGCGTGCATGACATCGATTAAGCCCTATGACCAGGCATTGAATAGGCTTATACAAACAAAGCGATGTATTGCAAATCGTTGGCTCTTTATGTGGACTCATTTGTGGGATCCGAACCGTGTAGAAAGTAACCTTTGATTGATTTATCTTATACCATAATTTAACTAAGTATGTATACAGTGATAAATGATAATAGAATCAATCTTCTTCTTTTAATTTTATTTATTTTCTTATCTTATCTTATGACAGGGGGCCAGGGATAACCCCAGCGGCACTTCGACCCTCAGGGATCTTTTGTGCTCACCCCTTACCTTAGTCTCCTTCCTGTTCCTTAAAGATGCTTTGCATCAAGGACGCTATACAGCTTACAGGTAGGAGCCTATAGTCCTCTGGTTTCGGGTAGACTACCCCCAGAAGACATACGCTTTCCAGACAACGAGTCACATTCGCACAGTGTTCCATTGACTCAACGGTGTCACCACAGGCTCTGCAGGTGGGATCGTCTGCCAGTCTCATCTTGTGTAGGAGGCTCTTAGTGCCAAAATGGCATGTGAACGCCCCTACAATGAGACGGGTGAGACTCCTGTTATTTTATTTATTTAATACAAAATCAAAAATCCATTAATAATTCATGATTCTTTATTCATGAATAATCATGAGTTACATACAGATGTTATTATGTACAATTATTTAGTCCCAACATGATGAATCTTGTCGGTAAAGAGTAGTAAAGAACTACTCTTACAAACCTGCTAGTTTGTAAGAGTAGTTCTTTTCGTATGATTTAAATGTTTATCTTCAAA
This sequence comes from Hofmannophila pseudospretella, assembly GCA_947369225.1. Classification (NCBI taxonomy): domain Eukaryota; kingdom Metazoa; phylum Arthropoda; class Insecta; order Lepidoptera; family Oecophoridae; genus Hofmannophila; species Hofmannophila pseudospretella. The sequence goes on from OX376333.1 coordinate 1,855,892, forward strand.
GTATTCCCGAACTGAATAGTAGCTTTTGGAGGTTAATAAGTCCCTTAGATACTTTTGATATTGCGTTACATTTTGGACTTTTACTGCCATGAAATAAGTGCTGTCCATTTACATTTTGAATCTTGTTATCGGGTTATATAATTTGTTCTTATTACGCGTTTTAACATTATGAGTGGTGGACAAAGTATATTTTCTGATAAAGCAGCAGTTTAAAAAAATATATATGCATGGCATTGTCAGCATGGCATTAATAAAACATACTGCCAATTACAGCTTTCCCATTTTAAAATAATGCTTATAGGGAGGAATAAGTTTCGGTGTGTTTGTATATGGATGTGTGTTTATTGGAAATGTGTGTGAGCGTGTTTGTGTAGAAGAGAGTGAAAGGGTGTTGTTCTTGTTGTTGCCGTCTTGTTAGTGAGTGGCCAACCTATTTGTCAGAGTTGTTCAGGCCGCCCGTAGGCCTCTGACCTGGCCTAACGATGCTGTGTGATGATAGCTACCGTGTTAGAAATACAGGCGATTATCTTGCGATAAATGGATTTTTTTATTTTCACATTGCGTCAACAAGACACTTCATGTCGAACCGGACTAAACCATAAGGCTCATTTTACATTGCTGCGGAATAGAATGGCAGCGAATTTTCGCAACGTAATTGTACATAGCATAATTAACTTTATGTCAATTGTGTAACATACAAACTAAATACGAGCCAAAAAAGAGGTCGCGCGTCTTCCGGGGAATCCTCGCGCATTCTCGAGAATTCCCCTAGCGGTAAAGCGTATTTAGTTTGTATGTTACACAATTGACATAAAGTTCATTATGTTATGTACAATTACGTTGCGAAAATTCGTTTCCATTCCATTCCGCGGCAATGTAAATTGAGCCTTTACGTACAAACAAGTTTAGACCTCGAACAGCCGGGACCGACAGTTTTTTTTGTTTAATTTCGCGGTTTGAGGTGCGTAAGTTGAAGTGGTATGAATCTTCCAGGGACCCAATTCGCCCAAACTTAACAACGTTTGTAGTTCTATTTCTATCCAATTTCAATTTAGTTTTGCTTCCAATTCTATTTGGACACCAAATCGCATTCTGCTGACGCATAACTGTACCACTACCACCCTTCTATTTACTATCGATCGGGCAAAAGTACCTCGGGAGGAACTTGTTCGATCGTTATATTTGACAGTTGAAGCGTTTTGTTACCGTTCAACTGCGATTCAGTATAAACTAAACGTTTTATTAGTATGCACAAATACGTTACTGTTCGATCGATCGTTGACTCGATCGGAACTTAACTGAAATTTGATCGTTAGTGAATAGTAGCATACAAAACACGTCATAACGATGCAGTTTAGATTCTATTTAGTTACGTTGTATTTAGCGGAGTCGATCTCCAGGTTATGTAGGCCACTGTTGTTCGTTAAACTTGCACGTTTTAAGATTTGCACTATTTGCATCTTACACGTTTTGCACTGCATGCACATTTTACTACGAAAAGTAAAAATTTAAACCCAAAAAGCATATTATTTAATATACAAAACAACTCACTATTCATTTATTCAACCTCCAGGATCTAAACAAGCACTAGGATATGTCAACGTTTACATTACACATAAATATATAAGGTCCTATTTTATTGGCGGCAAATATTTCTAGGCTGTTATCTATAAGTTATGAAAAAAGCGATAGGGCAAAAAAAAATATTTATTACTTATTAAATTTTCGAGAAAAACGTCAAAATTCTACAAATGAATGAATATTGCTATTCTAATACTGAAATAAGAAGTATGAATGAAACTCATTCATTCATAACGACATGTTTCATCATCATCAGCAGCCTATTAATGTCCCCACTGTTGGGGCACAGGCCTCCCCTTGCACAAGAGGGTACATGCCTTGATCCACCGAGCGGGGCCAATGCTGATTGGTGGATTTCACATACCTTCGAAAACTTTTCATTTCCTCAGATATGCAGGTTTCCTTACGATGTTTTCCTTCACCGTTAGAGAAGTCGGTAAATGTACGTAAGTCTTCGAAAAAATCCGAAAAACTCATTGGTATATGGCATTCAGCATTGCATGGTTTCGAACCCGGACCTCCCTCATGCCCGGCGTCCTAGTCACTAGGCCACCGACGTTCTTGGGACATGTTTCTTAAGGCGCAAAATAATGGGGTTTCTTTTTCTTTAGTATGGAATATTTTCATACAAGTGACAGGGTTATTTTTTCGTGCAAAGTGGTACAAAAGACCAGCACATACCCCCCTCCAAATATTTGCTACTAATAAAAAAGGACCTTATATATGATATCATAATATTCGTTTGCTATATCCATAGACTTAAGTATTTCGTTTGCTATATCCACATTAATCCATCAACTAGGTACATATACTTGACCAGATTCTCTGTACGGTATGTAGTTATTGGTAAAGCAACCAGTCTAAGTGGAAGTTGCATCACCCATTCACTATGGCTGTCCGGTTACGAACTAACCGATTTAATACGGCGATATATTAGGTATAAGTACCTGTTTGTACGTGTTTACTGTACTAGAATAATACTTACTTTACTTGTTTGTTTCAGATATATTTAGCTTCCCTATTCGCGTTTTTTCCTAACCTTTATCATCAATGCTAGCAACTTTTGAAAACAAATTAAGGCAATAATCAAAAGACATACTTAGGCATAGAACAAAAGTTATTGACATAGCTCATAGGATTAGCAAGCTGAAGTGGCAGTGGGCCGGTCACATCTATCGCAGAACCGACAACCGCTGGGGTAGACGAGTTCAGGAGTGGAGACCGCGTTTGGGCAAACGTAGTGTGGGACGTTCTGCGCAAGGAGGCTGGCAATGGCTAGATGAGAAGAGCTGAATATCAGGCTCAATGGCGCGCCCTGGGAGAGGCCTATATCCAGCAGTTGACTATAGTGAGCTGCTGCTGATGATGATGAGGCATTAATGTTAGTAGAACATCAGTAATAGAACTCGAAAACCCTTGAATAGAAGTCAACTTACTCTATTCTATTTTTTATATTTACTCTATCTAATTATGTCTCATCTATCCAATCATTATTAGCACTAGCGTGTTCTATTTACTGCTAGAAATAGGTCTCCCCCAAGGCATGTCCCTGGGCCCCATCTTTAATTATCTTCATCTAATTGCTATACTTACGCAATTTGTCACTCCATCTGAAAGAAAGAGTCCCAAAGTCCAAATCCCAGCGGTCTCCAAAATAAAACCACAACTCACCAAGCCTGAGGTAAGCAGAGATGTTCAAATGGGAATAGATTCGGAGCCAAGATCACCAGCTGCCACCAGTTTGCTCGGCACATGTCGCGCTCCCGTTTCACCACTGCATCCCACATGGGTCCGGATCCCAGGTGGGGAACCCAGGTCATCGCCAGTCCCATCACCACCAACACTGCTGGCATTAGTCTGGAAAATAATTAGGTTAAGTTAAATAATAGTAATGTTTTTTAATAATGTTATACGAATATGCATAACGTTTTCTTTAGTTTTAATGTAGGTAATGGATGTAATATGAATGTGACCATGGTAAACCACAAAATACATCACCGTAATGGATAGTATCGTAACGTAATACATAAACATAATGTCACTTCGAGTTCATTACCACAATTGCCTTGGATTATGAATTGAAAAATAAAATACGTATCTTTGTCTGATTCCTAGTAGTACTGCTCATTGATAAGGGTCCTGATTATTCTATAGAATTAATCGCATTAACAACTCTCTTGGCAGATTTAAAGGAGTAGATTTCCATTAACTTCCCTATTTTACATATTAGGTATCTCAATCTGCAGGTTTCTTCATGGCGTTTTTCTTCACCGTTAGAGCAGTCGATAAATGTATGTAGTCTTCGAATAAACCAAAAACATTGGAACTGCATGGTTTCGAACCCGGACCACCCGCATAAGAGTCCGGCGTCCTAGCCACTACGCCATCGACGCTTTAAACTCCCTATTAATTCTAAACGCCTTGAAGTAGAGTGTATCTATTGATTTGCTCATTCAATGTTTGACTTACAATAAAAATGAGGGTATATTGTGTTGATTAGTCCGTTATTTATTTATATGTTCCGGTAATTTATTATTAGGGAGTGATCCCTGGCACACAGGTGATGCCTGAACATCAGCGGCGCAGTGCTAAATGCGTTGCGGCAACAGGCTGAGGCAGTCCCCTTTGTCCGGTGCTGCACGCCACCTTCATCAAACTTAATTACTTTTGCTTATTTATTTTTGTAATATATTTGTTTAATATTATTTTTATCTTCTGTACCTAATTGTTTGTATGGGAAATAAATTCTTTTTTTCTTTCTTTTCTTAAGTACCTAAAAGATTTTTTATACGTTAGAGGATTAAAGATAAACATTGAAAAAAAAAAAAATTTGAATTTCTGAACTTATTACCTTAGCCATCTATTCACCAACGCCATGGGTACAGTCTTCAGGGTGAAGGGATGGGTCTCAGCATACACCAGCATCTTGTAAGCCATGAGGAAACCGCCCATGACGAAGAATATCTGGACGATCACACGGGCGTTGAAGAGAAGACCTTTGAAGAAGTCGCTGTAGGACTGTAGAAGAAGAAATGTGTTAGTTGATGGAATTTAAACGCGCGTAAGTCTTCTACGAGTAATCACGTAGAACGACTATCTTGGCAGATTTAAAGGGGATGGTTTGCCATTGCGTTCTCCATTTCACTTTTACTAATGGGAAAGACCCGGCCGCTAAGACACAGCGTAAGCTAGTTTAATAGCCGGGAAGTTCAAAATAGTGTAACCATTAAACCATTTGTATAAAACAAATGGTTTAATGGTTTTCATAAATACATTTTCTTTTTTATTATTGGTCTCATTGGTCTATCTGTACCTCAGTGTGCAGGTTTCCTCACGATGTTTTCCTTCACCGTCAGTGCAGTCGGTAAATGTACGTAAGGGATAGTTTACACCTTTTCAAGTGATTAGTCAAGTGGTAAGTAGGACAGTGGCAAGAACAGTGGAAAGTAGGAGAGTGCTGGTTTACACCTTTTCAAGTGGCAAGGACAGTTCTTTTAATTTACATATGCTTCATATAAACTCAAACAAAAATGCGTTGTCGACTACACGTACTACGGTTCCACTTGGAACCGGCCTGCTCGGTTCCTGAACCGAGTGGGCGGGGCTTGAGCGCAACGCATGAGTTTGAATGCAGTCCACTACACGGCCGGTAGCGGTACCTGAACCGAACCGTCGCTGGAACCGTCGTCGTGTAGTCCGAGCCTTAGGCTCACTAGCCGAGCCTACACTAGTGGTCGGTAGCCTCGTGGCTAGGACGACGGACTCCTATGCGGGACGTCCGCGTTCGAAAACGTGTTAGTAGGATTTTGCCACTGTCCGGCTCGTTTACACCTTTTCAAGTGGCAAGGACAGTTCAAACAAAATCCTACTGTCCATTGTCTATTCTACTGTCCACTGTCCTATCGGTTCCCGCCCTATCGGTTCAGGAACTGAGCAGGCCGGTTCCAAGTGGAACCGTTGTACGTATAGTCGACACGACAGCGCATTTTTGTTTAAGTTTATATTAAGCACCGGTTCCATGGAACCGACCAATTCTGGAACCGGCCTAGGAACCGTCGTTGTGTAGTCCGAACCGAACACTGCTAAACCGAAACAGTAAACTGACGGTACCACCCTTTTGCCTGGGGTGGCCCAGGCTGACTCTACAGTGCCCTCAAAACGTCTTTTCTCTTCTATTACATTGCTTATTTATAGTGTAGAACCTATTAGGGATATTGCAACCTAACTTCGCAACGGTATTGCAATAATTGGTGCAGAACCCGTTGACCGTGAAGAGGTTTCACTTTCACTCTGTGGAAATGCTGATGGGTGTAACTAACAGTAAAAGGTTTTATTGTTGCATTACGATTTTATGTTACTGGGACTTACTTTACTCACAGGTAAACCTACCTAAAATGTCAAAATTTGAGAACCTGAGATGTATCATATTGAGCAGGCATAAAGTTGAGATTTAATCGAAGGTTTTTGACAGATGGTGTACTATAGCTTGTGGTCGTTTGTAGAGTATATGGGGGTAAAAAAGAATGAATACATACTAATATAAATAAATTAAATTAAATTGCATTAATCCGACACATATGTAAATTTAAAAAAGGTTAAACAATTCTGTTCTAATGCAGATTGTATTTAAACTTGCAAAGGAAACTATAATTATATTTAAATAAATCTTTAATGTAAGTATATGAGGAGCTCGTAGCCTAGTTGCGAGCACGGTCCGAAAGTGATCGTGCAGGTTAAGCAACGTTGGCGCGGTCGGTACCTGGATGGGTGACCGATAGTGGCATATTTCATCTGAGCTCCTCCGTGCCTCGGAAAGCACGTTAAGCAGTCGGTCCCGGTTGTTGTCGTTCAACAGCAGTCGTTAAGCCATGTCAGAGGCCTACAGGCGGCCTGAACAACTCTGACAAATAGGTTGGTCACTAACCATACGATAAGCAAGCAAGCAATGTACACAAATAAAAAATAAATGTAACTTATAAAATGTCTTAGATTAGGCCCGTGTGGTAGGGTACCGAGGATGCTGGCGGCTTTGCCCCGCTGGATCGCTATGCTGATCCTTTGGGCGAGACAGCCGCCAGCCCTTGGGTCCCTCGGCGCATCAAATAGACGCTTGGACAGCTCTCGGAACAGTGACAAAGCTCCAGACAAAGCTCCTATATATATATATATATATATATATATATATATATATATATACGGCCCCAAGGACCAAGGGTCTCTACACCAAATGCAACAAAGTTTTTAAATCAATTTCATTATGTATATTATTATATTTTATTATTTCGAAATATAATATATAAAAGATCTGAATTGTTCCTTCCAAAGTTAAACATTACTATAAGAAAAAAAGAAAAAAGACAATGTACGATAATTATGTATGTAATGTATGTATGTTAGATCCGTAAATATAAATACATACACACATAACTCTGACGTACAAAATCTCCGAGGGACAGACAGAGGCAGTTCACCTTCAGTCGCAGGTAAAGTGGACCCTGACGGTGCGACTGGTTCACAAATTGAAAGTCGCTCAGCGTGCTATGGAAAGAGCTATGCTCGGAGTATCTCTGCTGGATCGAATACGAAATGAGGAGATCCGGCATAGAACAAAAGTTATCGACATAGCTCATAAGATTAGCAAGCTGAAGTGGCAGTGGGCCGGTCACATCTGTCGCACAACCGACAACCGCTGGGGTAGGCGAGTTTGCAGCGACTGGATATTCTACAAACATTTTCTTCAAATATTCAGCATATCAGTGGAAAAGACAATATCGTTGCGGATACTCTATGTATATTTGGCAAAAGGGGGGAAAGTCAGCAAAAAAGTGACATTAGCACCGGTCAGTATAGTTCGTCTAATAAAAAAATCTACTTTAGTTCCCACTTTCCGCCGTATCCACTAGACCCTTAGTCGCCTCGTACGACACTCACGGGAAGACTTGGGGTGGTATTTCTTTAAGGCCGGCACCACACGGCACAAAACAAAATAAGGATGCAGTTGTAAAATTTTGATCATAAAAGATTGTGTTTTGACAGCAGTTGGACCACGAGTCTTGGATACATACACCAGAACAATATCCAACCACACGATTATGTACTATTATTACGCGTAGTTATGTAAAATAATAAAAAATAAAAAATCTAATAAACAATCAAAAGCTCTGCGCCTGCGCACTGCACGCCGAGGTCAATGACATCTCGAGGTCACAGATAAATGTCTAGGTAAAGGTAGTGATACACAAGGAGCACTTCAGTGTCGTTTTTTTTTCCAAAAGTAGAGATTCATTTTTTATATAAAGACAATTTTAATTAGAAATCGTATTCTAATAAACACCAAATATTATTTAAGCTGATTGATCGATCATTAGTTTGATCAAAATGTAATGTTAAAGAGAGGTAATTCAGTGCTGGAGAGAATTTGAGGGGGTGAAGAAAGTCCAAAATGGAATCAAAATATCGGTAGTTTCGCCTTCGCCGGGAATACCTATCTATGGTTCGTGACTAGTAAGAATACAAAAAACGTCAAGTCGCTGCAATTTCTAATATTAATTTAATAAACCAAACTGAATTTATTAATTAAATTATTGTAATGTTATTTTGGAATATTTATAATAAGAAATTCATAAGAAAATACAGCATTTTGCTTCGAAGTTCCTAAGTAATTTGAATTTTATTAATGTACTAAATAAATCTATAATTTATACAATTAATATAAGTCAGTGACCCAAAAAGCGATTATTCGACATTGTGACTAATTCTGAAGTCTTATATTTTATGAGTGCCAATGGACAGAAGACGTTAAAGACTAGGCAAAGTGTAGAAGACTGTCTAAGAAAGCAAACCCTGGCCAACGGTTGGGATCTCGCTAGGTTTAGGAACAAGAAAATAAAAGAGTTTGGGCGGATCCCATACTAGCTTGGACCTAATTATTTTTTCTTTTCGTCTCCATCCAAACATAGTGCATTTGATAAATCTCGTCTAGAACTACATTTTTTATTAGACAGCAAACACCCTAAGTGGTGTGTGTGGAACAAAAGTTTTATTTAGCCGCTGGGAAAACAAAATAAATAGAATCAGAGCAATTAGTATGAAGACATTTTTGGTATCTAGCTCCTATCCTCCACGACTGGAGGATGTTTCTTCCATAAAGAAAGATGTAGTCCTTGGTGAGATCTATCAAATGAGCCATGTTTGGTTTGAGGAGAAGCTAGTCCAAAAGTGTCCAATCTCCTTTATAATTATCCTCCAAATTAAACTCTCGGTGTACCAGTATCCTTAATAATGAATGTTTAATACAAGGCAAGACGTTTTACGGTAAAGAACATTGAAAGTGAATTTTAAACTTGTGTTTACACAGTATGTACTCGTAGTTAAGAAAAGTGTAAGTACCTAGTAGTATTTTATTATTTTATTGTTTAAGGAGGACATACGAGCAAACTGGCCACCTGATGGCTTACCATCAGGCCAGGATGTAAAATTTATAGAGAATTAAGAAAGAATTAGAACGTCGCTGGCGTTGTGGCTAGGACGTCGAACTCCCATGCGGGAGGTCCGAGTACGAAACCAGGCAATGCCATGTACCAATGAGTTTTTCGGTTTTTTCGAAAGACATGCGTACATTTACCGACTGCTCTGAGATAACCAGTGTGTGAAATGGGGAAGGCAATGGCAAACCACCCCATTAAATCTGCCACGAGAGTCGTTCTATGTGATTAATTCCTTAGAATGATCACGACCCTCAGCAATAAGGAATACGACTTAGAAGGAAGGAAGAAAAGGATAATTATAATGTAGGTATAACATAGTAATATTCACACTTTGGTATTATTGTATGCATAAACATACTTCAAGATTTTGGAAATCCCTGATGAAATTTTTATCAGCTCCCTGATGGACAATGGTAAGTCAGGAGATTCTAAAATTTTTAATTTACGAGTTATTTTATAAAAACGGGGCCCTGAGTCGCCGTCCTTCTTTCGCAGTTGGCTTTTCCCCCTCTATTGTATTACTCGGTGGTGTCATGATCTAAAAAGAATACCCACCGGCTCCACCGGTTGTGTCATGGGGATTGAAAAATACCCTTGACACTACCTGTGGTGCCATTGGGTGATGCTACGGGTATGTCACGCTTTTTTTTTTTAATAATATCATTAGCTACGACAAACAGGCAGACGGGCCACCTGATGGTAAGTAGTCACCGTCGCCTAGAGACACGTGCAGTACCAGGGGTATTGCTTGTGTGTTGCCGGCCGTGGAGGGAGAGGACTTTTTTAACGTTGTTTTTGAAGCATCCCATGTCGTAGCGCTGTGGAAAAACGTCGGGTGGAAGAGAGTTCCACATTTTGCAGGTGCGTGGCAGAAACTTTCGTGTAAAACGGATGTGTAAGTTTCTCCGTTCACATAATATTCCTTCGTTACTCGCTGTAGGTATCCTGATACTCTAATATAATATTCTGAGAAGCCCTTTCAGATTTCCTTCAACTAAAATTAACTAAATTAGTTCTGCCGCCTATGCGTGATTGACTACCTAATTACACGTAACGTGGATGATTTAAACTAGAAATGACTCGAATGGGTTTTGATAGACGAGTAGGTGTATTTTTCTCTTTTTAGGGTTCCGTACCATAATGGTAAATAAGTTACCCTTATGGTGAGAACCCTTCGGTGTGCGTCCGTCCGTCCGTCTGTATGTCATAGCTGTTTTCCTAATGCTATCGACTTGAAATTTTCTTATTTGTAGGACTTGCCTGCCCGCATCTAATCCAAGTGAAAAAAAATTGAAATAATTTTATTTTAATGGAAAATGAGGTCCGAAATGGGGGTTGAAATCTGAAAGTGGGGCCACTGGGGTATGGGGGTATCATATGAAAGGGCTTCATTTGCACATTACAAATAGTTTTTTTTATTATTTAAAGTTATTCACGCTTTTCCTATCGAAATACTTAGCATTATAGATTACCAAAATATTTAAATTATAACAGCATTGCCTAACCTAAGGTTTCACAGCCTAAAAAATACGAGTACACAAACGCCAACGTTGGGAAATTATGCAACATAATAGTTTATATGGCAATAGATACCGTCAAGTTGCTACAATCGTATAATTTATCAAATCTTTTGAAGGCTACATGAATTCGGCCTACGATATACATCCCACCACAAACATAAATGTTAAAGTCTTGCGAGCAACGTTGAACGCGATCAGAACCAGGATGGGTAGCTAGTGGCACATTTTGATCAGACTTTGAATGTGCCTCTAGCAGTCACTGTCGATCCCGGATGCTGTCGAACGACAGCAGTCATTAGGCCGTGTCGTGGGCGTCCTGAATAACTCTGACAATAGGTTGATCACTAATTACACGATTTAAATTGGGCATCCTCAGTAAGGTTAGGCGGTACTTGACGCCGGGACAGCTTTTAAAACTTTACCAAGCTCAAGTCCGGTCGTGCATGGAGTACTGCTGCCACCTGTGGGACGGCTCAGCTAAGTACCAACTGGCTGCCCTTGACTCAGTGGAGAAACGCGCTAAGCGCCTTATAGGTGACAAATCGCTGGTGGAAGCTAAACTGCAAAGTCTGGAACATCGGCGTAAGGTTGCCTGTCTATCGGTATTTTATAGGATACATTTCGGAGAGTGCGCATCGGAATTGCACGCCTAATTCCAGCATCTCCATTCCGCCTTCGGACTACCAGGCGCAGGGTGGGGTTCCATCCTTTTTTTGTTGATATCCCATCTCTTCGTACGTTCGTTCATTATGCGAACGGCTAAGGAATGGAACAGCCTGCCGGCGTCTGTATTTCCCGAAACCTACAACCTGGGATCTTCAAGGCTAGAGTGAATAGGCATTTACTGGACCCGCATGCTCCATCGTCGACCCCATCGTCGCTTACTATCAGACGAGATCGAGGTCAAATGCGGGTTTAGTAGTTAATAAAAATAAAATAAAATAAAAATACACGATAAGAAATAGAATTGACCTCCATTTTATGCATCGCATTTTCATAACTCTTTCCATACAAGTTGTTCCTGAGGATATACATTAACTTCGCCAAACACTTCTGTAGCTTTTACTTAATATATTTGACAATGGAAGTGATCCTCATAAACGCTTCGTTTTCGAGTTACTTGGTATCTTCTTTTACTACATTTAATTGAATTACACAATGAGTAAGGGTATTTATTTATCCCCGTAAGAATAGCAAGGTGTTAAGTTTGTATGAAAATTAAAAAAAATAAAAATGTGACATGGAAAATGCCTACTTCGATGTTAATGCATAACCAAAAGAACACTTTGTATACAGAGATACAAATATTACGTTAGAAGTTATTAAAATGTTTAAAAATAAATTTATTTCTAAAGATGATCTTGAACTACCATATTTCATTACTAACAAATACTGAAATGATCCTAATGGATTGCAAATCGGTTTATAATATATAATTATTGCAAAACTTATAGTAATATTGCGAATTGACTATTTTAACCTTTTATTATAAATTATGCAACCTTGGGATCTTCAAGGCAAGAATGAATCTTTTTATTATTTTTTTATGTACTTCTAAACCCGCATTTGACCTCGATCTCGCCTGATGGTAAGCGACGATGAGGTCGACGATGGAGCATGCGGGTCCAGTAAATGCCTATTCACTCTGGCCTTGAAGATCCCAAGGTTGTAGGTTTCGGGAAATACAGACGCCGGCAGGCTGTTCCATTCCTTAGCCGTTCGCATAATGAATGAAGAAGCAAATCGCTTCGTACGAGCAGATGGGATATCAACAATATAAGGATGAAACCCCTCCCTGCGCTTGGTAGTCCGAAGGCGGAATGGAGATGCTGGAATTAGGTCGTGCAATTCCGATGCGCACTCTCCGAAATGTATCCTATAAAATACCGATAGACAGGCAACCTTGCGCCGATGTTCCAGACTTTGCAATAGGCAATAGGAATAATGAAATGTGAATAGGCATTTACTGGACCCTCATCCTCCATCGTCGACCTCATCGTCGCTTACCATCAGGCGAGATCGAGGTCAAATGCGAGTTTAGTAGTCAACAAAAAAAAATGAAGCCTCTATGAAAGGGATATAAGAAAGACGTGTAGTAAGTGTGTCTGTTTGATTTAGACGCGGGTTTTTCAGAGAATATGGTCATGTCTAATAAAGACCAGTGGTTTCCATCCTCTTGGAGTATTCGTGGGATTTCTGGAACGGTAATTGTTAGGTGGTTCGAGTTTGAGCTTAAATGTGACCATGGTGCTCTTCTCACATGTGGAACCTAGAAGACCTGATGACGACCAGGAAAAAAATTGGGAATCTCTACAATGGCAGTCGGCTTTCTTAAAATTTTACTTTAGATATTTTATTCTACTGAAAATATTTTGTTATCAAACCCTACCTACTTAACCTACCCTACTTTGGTTGATACCCAAATTAAGATTTGGACAGGGGTAAGCCATTGAGAAAGCCTGATCCTGTTCGATCCTATATTCAACTTTTCATACAAATCGGTCAACATTTTTAGCGAAAATCTAATTCCGTTCGGTAAAGTTGATCATATTCATGGTTAAATTCTGATGATAAAGATAACGGAACTAGGCGGAACATGGCTTCCGCTCTGCCATGCACCTATTTAAAAAAATTAAAGATGGAGAGCAGACGAGCAAACGGGCCACCTGATAGTAAGTGGTCACCGTCACCCATAGGCATCTCACCTCTCTGTATTAATATTAGAAGGTTTTTGATGCGCTGCTAACCTTGAAGACTAAGATGGATTGCCTCATGTGCCGGAAATTACTTAGTTAGATTACAGGATGTATAAATCTCCATCATTCCTTTTAAGCTAACACAAAGACTGTAACACACCGTATAAAAGCTGTTTAATTTAATTACCCATTGCCTCATGTTTTGGCACAAACACTCGCGAAGTAGAACGCACAAAGAAACCAGCATAACGAGGTGTCGTTATTTTATTTGAAGGTTAAGGTTGTGTGATACGTGAGCTGGTGACAGACACTGGCAGAATTACCGCAATTCGGTGGTTGCCATAAATAAAAGAGTGAAGTGTGAGAGGGTGGCCATCATAAGCCTATTAATGTCCCCACTGTTGGGGCACAGCCCTCCCTTTGCACAAGTGGGGTACGGGCCATGATCCACCGAGCGGGCCCAGTGCTGTGCGGTGGATTTCACACGGAAACTTCTAATTTCCTCGTAAATGATTGTGATCTCTGACAGCGAACCAAGTATTTGGACATTATATTGGTACCCCTGTGGTTTGGACCTGTTTGGACAAATGCGCGTATAATTTTTGACAAAATCCATACATTTGACATTTCAGATTTCAGTGACCGAAAGAATGTATGGGGATGCTTATCTTATCTTTTTATAAGAGGCCGGGAATAACCCAGCGGCACTTCGACCCTTGAGGATCTTTTGTGTCTACCCCATTTTACACACTGATCATCTCAGTGTGCAGGTTTCCTCACTTTCCTTCCACCTTCACCGTTAGAGCAGTCGGTAAATGTACGTAAGTGTTCCAAAAAATCAGAAAAATAGAATAGAATAGGAAACGTTTATTTGTTGGTTGGTTTTATTTGGTGGTCATTGGTACATAGCATTGCATGGTTTCGAACCCGGACCTCCCGAATGGGTGTCCGGCGTCCACTAGGCCACTAGGCCACCTGCGCTGGTAGTATGGATACTCTAAGCGTTAGGATTACCTAACGTCACCCTCTCTTACTTCACACATATTACTGTGGTGACAAAATATTTTGAAATTCGCCCTATGTAGATTGCTCGCTAGATAATATATAAAGAAACCGCGTCTGAAATTTGGCGAGTGCGCTGTAAGCATCCCCCATAGAGCGTCGGTGGCACAGTGGCTAGGACACCGGACTTCCATGCGGGAGGTCTGGGTTAGAGACCGTTCAGTGCCATGTACCAATGAGTTTTTCGTATTTTTCGAAGACTTATGTACATTTACCGACTGCTCTAACGGTGAAGGAAAACATCGTGAGGAAACCTGCACACTGAGATGCGTAGTGTGTGAATGGGGTAGGCACAAAAGGTCCTCCTGGTGGTCAAGGTGGTCCTCAAGGGTCGAAGTGACGCTGGGTTATTCCTGGCCCCCATCATGAGATAAAATAAGTCGGTCACTGAAATATCAAATGTATGGAACTTGTCAAAATCAGGTAAAAAAAACAGGAGACCGATTCCACTAAATACAACGTAACTAAACAGAATCTAAACTGCATCGTTATGACGTGTTTCGTATGCTACTATCCACTAACGATCTAATTTCAGTTAAGTTCCGATAGAATCAATGATCGATCGAACAGTAACGTATTTGTGCATTCTACTAAATCGTTTACTTTATACTGAATTGCAGTTTAACGGTAACAAACGCTTCAACTGTCAAATATAACGATCAAACATAAGTTCCTCTCGAGGTACTTTTGCCGATAGTAAATCGAAAGTGGTAGAGTTATGCGCCAGCAGAATGCAATTGGGTGTCCAAATAGAATTGGAACGAAAACTAAATTTAAATTGGATAGAAATAGAACTAGAAAAGATGTAATTTAGGCGAATTGGTTCCCAGGTTCAAACCACAGGGGTACCAATATAAAGTAGGTCCAAACACTTGGCTCGCTGTCAGAGTTCACAAACATCATTCTAGAGAAGAGGGCGCTATAGTCCGATATCTGTGATGGATTATTTTAGTCACTAATACTCAGGAATCGGTACCAATGACAATGACATAATTATAACTAACTAAAAACACTCACATGTTCAATAAACTCGGGATTGGCAGTGTATCCATATCCGATGAAGATCATTGAGTGTAGACCCAGGATCATTATCATTGTGTAGACTCTGGAAAAAAGAATTTTTACGTCATTTTCTAATTTTACATTTTTACCCGACTGCCCCAGATGGAGGGTAATGTTATTAGGGTGTAAGGATGTGTGTACAGTGCGTGAGCTCTTAAACATTCGGGTGTTGGGTTAAATCGGCCTATCTCTGTCTAACTACAGTCGTAGTACATTCGCGTATCGTTAATAATAACCGAAGCACACCCGTCTCATTGTAGGGGCGTTCACAGGCCATTTTGGCACTAAGAGCCTCCTACACAAGATGAGACTGGCAGACAATCCCACCTGTAGAGCCTGTGGTGACACCGTTGAGTCAATGGAACACTTGCTGTGCGAATGTGACTCGTTGGCTGGAAAGCGTATGAGTCTTCTGGGGGTAGCCTACCCGAAACCAGAGGACTATAGGCTCCTTCCTGTAAGCTTTATAGCATCTTTAAGGAACAGGAAGGAGACTAAGGTAAGGCGTGAGCACAAAAGATCCCTGAGGGTCGAAGTGCCGCTGGGGTTATCCCTGGCCCCCTATCATAAGATAAGATAAGAAGCACACCGAAGTTTTCAAAACCCGAATATTTGACTAAAAGCTCACGCGTTCTGTAGCCTATATTAATACAATCAATGAAATCGATCTCAGTTTAACTTCTAAATTCTAACTCTCTTTAAACTCCACAGAAATCATAAGGAATCCTTAGGCCGTCTTGCACAAACCGGTTAACTCTTGGGTTAACTCTAACCCGATGTCAAATTTGGATGAAAACAAAGACAATTCGCGAGTTAACCTGGGGTTACATTATCTTTCGAGACGGGGAGGGTGGAAGCTGAAGCAGAGAAAATACGTAAGAGGAAGGAGAAAGAGGCAAACCCGGCCTTGAGATACAGGCTGCCAACGGTGACAAAATGCAGCATATGCGGTCGCGAATGCAACTACAGGATCGGGTTGTTGAGCCACTCCAAGACGCACCAGAGGCGACAACAATATACCTAGGATTAGCAGAAGTCATCTTCGCAACGAGACGACGACATTTCCGTGTAAGCCTTAGGGTCTACTAATATAGGTCATGTTTCATTCAAATCATATTTATTTCAGTCAAATCAGAAAATCCGAAAAAAAATCTAGACTCGTGACCATATAAACAACGATCGAACGAAAAATAATAACATCAACATACATATGTATTGTTATATCGTAACCTTTAAACTTAAGTGTTGACCAAATAAAAACGTTCTATTCTATTCATAACTAGTCGTAAACAATCGTCAATTATATGCGTCTAATTAAAAAGCTCTCCTTTACTTTATCGTCGGTTAATAAAAATAAACTACTTACCTCAGAGCTTGGAAGCATTTGAAGATCCCTCCATCCGCACTCCCTCCGTGTTTCAGAGCTTTCCAATTCTTCTGGACGCAGAAAGCTAGCATTAATCTGTTACCTGTAAGAAAAGTTTTGTTGAAGAAGTGTTTTGGAAGTAGGATGTTGAAGAAATGAAGAAATATCTAATAGGATTTCTTTGTGGCAAAACCTGACGTAAATTTTTTCTGTAATTATTTTTGTTTTTCGACCTTGTAAACCGCCGCGATCTTGTGAAAGTTCAATGAAATAAAGGTTCCCCTACTGAATTTCGAAATAATGAACGTTCAATAAAATACATATATATTCGATTATCGCCCAAACGTGCCAACTTCGCCTTCACTGCTTGGTGATATCCTCTCAGCCTGATTGGGAACCATTTCCAAGTCTTTCTGATATAACTTACTAAAATTGAAATTGAAAACGTTTATTTAGCGCTGTAAACACCAGAATACAGAAGTATACAAAGTTTAATACATGCAGCACAGAACATCTGGTGTGGTAAAGTGCCAAAAAGGGTACACCAGCTCAGCATAATGCTGAGGCAAGCCAAAGCGCTGATTTTCAGCTGGCCCCTCAGTAACTGCACGGACGAAGACAGCAACAGTGTGTGTACTAATGTTTCGTCAGACAGGGTTTAATCAGTAGTACCAGTTCCGGTAGACCCTCTTCTTAAAAACCAAGAGGTGGTATGATTCTTTGAAGAGTCAGTCTGGGCCAGTAACACTTTTACCCATTTCTGCCGCGAAGCATTTATGCTAACACAGCAATGCACGTTTCAGTTTGAAAGGTAAAGAGAGTCAGCGTTTTTACCGGTACATGAGACGATCCAGCCAAGTCCTCAAGGTTAGCAGTGCATAGAACACTCTCTAATAACATTATAGTGAGATGTGATGTCTATGGGCGGCGGTGACCACTTATCATTGGTGGTCCGTTTGCTCATCTGCTCTCCTTACACAATAAACAAAGGGGTACGGACCATGAACCACCATGCAGGCCCATTTATTCTCGTAAATTAATTAATCAAAATAATACCTTCTCCATTTTCCGGTGGCCATAAGAAGTAGTGTGCTGAACATCCCAAATTAACCAGTAGAAGTGCAATAATCAGTACTCCGATGACATAGTCCAGCACATCGGGAGGAATGTAGTTATCCTGGGTCTTGCAGTATCGTACTGAGAGTGTATCCACCTGGTGAGGAAATGGAAATCTTGAATATTCACATCGAAGGGACATGTGGAGAGTTAATGTTTATCGTTCCGGATCACCGTATGCACAGATCAAAGATATAAGTTTCTACGAAACAGATGGGATACTAAAGAGAACGGGTATGTTCTCTATAAACTTCAATCCCCCCATGTTACTGACAGGCTGTCAAATATACTGCAGTGACAGGGACCTGACCGAATGGTTGAAATTTTTTCAACGAAATGTCATTTGACAATTATCAATGAGCTAGCGAGAGCAAACTATGCTGTCAAAATGCTTCTCGACACTCGTACCTTATATCAATCAATATATATGTCACCTGATTTACCAGGAGGACTGCCAAAAACTGGACAATGTGGGTGAGGTTGTGTAGAAAAGTGGACCCAAGCCAACGGCCTGAACAACGCTAGGCAAGAAAAAATCTTACTTGTAATCCATATCCCTGGTACATTGAAGAGTTGAAGCATTCCTTCAACGCCAGAGCAGTGGACTCAGATGCATTGGCATGAGTGAGGTTCAGATGGCAATGCTCGTTGCCGCAAACACCTCGGTGAAGCTTCGAATGTTTGTAGTTCTTGTAGTATAACGAGGAGAAGTTCTGATGAAGAAAAGATTAGGTTAATTCTGTTTTTGATGGTGGTAGACATTAATGAACAGGGTTGCCTGGGGAAGTACAATCCTTTGCCGTATTTCTGCAGCAAAGCAGCAATGCTTGCTGCTGTGTTCCGGTTTGAAGGGTAAGATAAGCAGCGTAATTACCGGTATTCAAACATCTCTGAACCGATAATGTTTAAAATGCAATATATTCACCACTCCATAGTACAGTCTTTGCTCTGAATTATCTGACCCCCTTTTTATTACTGATACGTCAGCTAGGGTGGAGAGATTACCCCAACTCTTGTGGTAGGTACCTAGTTTAACACATTCGCGCGCGGTACTTTTTTTCACTTTGGCAGTACCAATCTTCACTGCCGTACTGCATAAAATTAATGTAAGTTATTGTATACCATTACTAACTGCTGGTGCCGTAATACGATACGTATAGAATAGCTGTCATGTCCGTACTGTCAATGTGTAAGCACCTGTGTATATGTGAGTCATGTCCAAAAAGGAACATCTATAAATCCCGCAGTTTTGCCAGTAGAAACAAAATGCACTCTTTGCAGAATGGCAGTGGGAGGGGCCTACGTACCAAGTTCATAGAAAAACGTCACCTATAACCGTAGTTATTTTAAGAAAGGTGTAAAGATTTGCCGGCGATGACCGTACTGGAATTTTTTAAAGTCAATTTATCGGCATTAGCCGTTACCGCGCGCGAACGTGTTAATTTCTATTGAGTAGCGTTTTTTATTATTTCTTTCTAGTCCCCAAGCATTTAACCACCTCGTTTAAAGACTTTTCTCGATTCATCTCAAATTCTCAAGTATATTAGTATATTTATATTTCTCATTTCAATGTTCTGACGCGTCTACGATTTCATTACAGATTCAGATTCTGAAATATTTATTGATAAAACTGGTACATACATATGGTTGAACACATTAAGAATAGATCACAGTGTTTATCTATATCAGGCATGCAATAATATCTTTTGTTTATACATTTTATTATTATCAATATCGGCAATATTATGTTATTTAACTCAGGTACTACTACTATCATGTTGTATAATATGTTTTGTTTTTGTCCCGGGTGTGCAATAAAGTATATTTGTATTTGTATTGTATCATACATATACAATTTAGGAATTACTTGGGCATTGTGTTCACATGTCAATCAGTTTAAGATGTCAAGATCTAATCAAAATATCATTTCATTATATTAGTCAATCATAAGTTAAAAACATATGTATATATCAATGTTGTTTTGGTAAAAAACTCATCTAGGCTATAAAAACGTTATCAGAAAGCCGTTTTTTACATGCCTCAATAATAACATTATCGTACCTTTTATTGTCTAGATGTCCTTTAATGACCAATTAAATTGAAATTGAATCGTTTATCTAGCGCTGTAAACACCAGAATACAGAATACAGAAGTATACAAAGTTTAATACAAGCAGCACAGAACATCTGGTGTGGTACAGTGACAAAAAGGGTACACCAGCTCAGTATAATGCTGAGGCAAGCCACAGCGCTGATTTTCAGCTGGCCCTCAGTGTCTGCACGGAGGAAGAAAGCAACAGTGTGTGCGTGTTGTTGATTATATATAATATTGTGTTGATTAATTATTTGTGAAAATTAGATAAATTAGTTTCAACTATAATACATTGTGTTACTCGTACATTCTACTAAGTCGTGCCGGCCATAAACACCACCCCAACTCTTCCCGTGGGTGTCGTACGAGGCGAATAAGAGACTTTGTGGTTTCTCTCTACCCCCTCGGGGATTATGGACACAAAATATATAAATATTTTACAAAAACAAACTATCTAAATATTTTGTGTTATAGACGTGAGAGTAAACATCTTGGCTAACGTTGACCTCTTTCCTCGACCCTACTGATTATTTTAGACAAATACATTTGGCTCCAAAATGATCTTTGTTTATCGATGTTGCCAACGGTACTATTTGTTTTTACATATCTTAAAAATTGACTAAGTTATTCGCTTTTGAAAGAAGACATAGTGTGACATACGATGCCCAAACCGGTTCCCATACTTCACGAGTTATAAAAAGTTTTCACATCAAAAACTGACCTTTATATACTGATACAGCGGCGTATCATCTTCCATGATCTCCATGTCCACGATACAGTAGACGGCACCAGGTTTCCTCAGACAGAGATCGAAGTCGTCCAGGTCTGTGAGGGCCGGCATCGAGTAGTAGTCGAACACCTTCTCTGTGGTTGTGATCTCTGTCGTGACCTCTGTCGTGACGTCATCGTCTGGGAACAAAGAATTAATATAAAATTTAAATGTCTGCAAAATAATTTAAAATAAAACGGCCAAGTGCGAGTCGTACTCGCACACTGAAGGGTTTGGTAAAACTAACGACCTTATTATGATCCGTAATGACTCCCAATGATCATCCTACACAGAATTTTGAAGTATCCACTTTTTGTACCTATTTTTTTTCAAATACCTACCATAAGTGTTTAAACTTCTTTTTATTTTTTCTGTAAAATATAGAAGATTATCTATGCTTCTGAATTATTTCAGACTTTTTGGCCTTTGACTATTTATCTGTCTAGACGGAGTGTCGCAGTACAAACGCTACGCCCGCAGCGGCGTTGTTTTTTCATCGCAGTGTGCGTAATCGCGTGCGTAGTTCACTAGCGCCAAACGAGTATGTGCCCGCGGAGCCAGCCAGTACTGGCCCGTTAATTTTATAACAGGTATATAATCAAAATTTTTGGCCTGCAAACTTTGAATATAACAACAACGGCGGGGTAACAACATGACATGGACTAACGATAGTAGTCGGAACCGACAGTTTAACGTGCTCGCGGAGGCACAGATGGACTCAGATGAAAATATGTTACCACCACTGCCACCCATCTTGGTACTGACCGCGTCGCTCGTTCTAGAGGGGAAGATCCGTCTCAATTTTTTTGGACTGGATTTAGAATCGGATAGGATTTTTAGTTACCATAAGTTACATGATGAAAAGTTTAAACGCGGCAGCTACCAGAACAGTTAAAACTGTGTGAAAATGTTCATAAGGGATATTCCCTGATTTTTAAAATCAAAATCAAAATGGTTTTTATTGTACATTTTTACAACGTCATTATTTTTTACATTTTTCATAATTTTTTTGGAGCGACGATCTGCGCAAGGTGGCTGGCAGCGACTGGATGAGAAGAGCCGAAGATCGGGCTCAATGGCGCGCCCTGGGAGAGGCCTATGTCCAGCAGTGGACTAGAGTGGGCTGCTGATGCTGATGATGATTCTTTTTTACTCTACCACCGCTTCGTAAAGTTAATAAAAACCTAAAACATTTTTGAAAAATGGTAGAGTTTATTACGTTTTGTAAGTACAAACCTTGAACTAATATAATTTAAGTTCTTAGGCCGAATAACGAAATACCTGAATTCAAAACAAAGTTATTTTCCTGCAATTAAAAAACCACGCAAGTTATTAATTTTTTTTAAAGGTTTATTCCAAGTTCTGGGAACTGAGTAAAACCACAATATCGTGTTATGTTATTCTTGAAAATAACACAGCTATCTTGCATAGGCCAAAGGTGGTATAACTGTGTGAAAAGTCAGCATGAGGAAGTTTTTTTTTAAATTAAGGAAGGAGAGCAGACGAGCAATCGGGCCACCTGATGGTAAGTGGTCACCGTCGCCATTGACATCTCACCTGAGTGGAACCCCCCTTTTACCTATAGGGAGGACTTCGCATAATAAGGAAGGATGTTACGAGGGTACGAAGAAACTTTTAAAGGTAACACAAAAGACACATACACACACACACACACCTTCTTACACGCCCACTCTTCCTCTCTCTCTCTCACACATACACACACACACTCAAACACACACGCACACAATGCATTCTCACCGCCTTATATTAACCTATTATTTTTCTTTTTGTCTTTTCTTTCAAATTTTGTCAGTTTTATATTTTCCCATGTTCTGTTACATGTTCATTTCCACTGGTCACAGAAGAGATCTGTCCTCCGAGATACAGGAACTTGCTAGTTCGGAGGTCAGCGTTTATTGTAAACTAACTTGTTGCTCACTAATTTTATTTAGTTTAATATAACCTATGCTTAAGTTTCTACTGGTGTATGGACTATGGATACTTTGTCATCTTACCGCACAAATAAACTTATTCTTATTCTTATTCTTCTTCTTATATGCAGTGGCTTTGGATACCTAGGCGGCAAGTTGTTCGAAGTGATTGGTGGAAACAGAGATGACTGAAAGTCGTTAAGTTCTCGAACTTCGTCGGTTTTCATTGATGTTAGGTCAGTAGGGATGTTACGGAGGTGGTGGTGGAAGATTTTAAATTTGATTTATCGGACTCGGAACCGGAGGCGGAGGTAGAAGAGAAATGTTCAGAAGAAGTTCAAATTTTAAACCATTGTTTAATTTTTATAGCTGAACTGGCCTATATTTTTTATGATGACATTTGCGGCAATAAAACATTCCTTTATGTAGTCCTACACTATTTAATAAAATATTGAAATTTGAATATGTTTGCTCACAAATCTTCGGTATAGCCTCCGATTCAAAATTATCCGAGCCGAAGTCGGAGTCGGAGGTGTAAAATCAATCGGAAGTTCCGACCTTTCGGAGTCGGAGTCGAAACTCCGTAACATCCCTAGTTAGTTGCAATATCGTCATGTCTTGCATTAATCCTTTATGCCATGCAATAAAAAATCTTCCGGCATCAAGATATCTCACAGAATATAAAGGTCATACCCATTGTATAATATTTTTGTTAATAGTCATATGAGTAAACTGATTCTGTAAAAAACTCTTTTGACCTCGGGTTTTTTATGGGCAATCAGCGACTGCATATTTTTTTTATAATCTGACTGTTATTTTAACCCACAAAATTGTACCTAACCACATAAATAACTCTTCTCTAGAACAATGACGTGAGCAATGACAGCGAGCCACGGAGTTGCCCCCTAGCTCACTTACTTTCATATATTTGACATATCAGTGCCCGAGTAATGTATGGGAAAATGCTCAAATCGCATACGCGAACTGGCAGACGGGGTTTCCTTATAAAACTGAATTAGTGTCAACTGCTCTAGCGAGCAACCTACACAGGGGTGAATTTTAAAATCTTCACAGAAATCGGACTATTAGGGCCCTCTCCTCTAGAACAATGATGTGAGCACTGACAGCGAGCCACGGATTTGCCCCATAGGTATATGTTTTAAAAAATTGATATATCAGTGCCCGACTTATGTATACGAAAACGCTCACATCACAATTCGCATGCGCCAACTGGCAGACGCGGTTTCCATATAAAACTTCTCTAGCGAGCAATCTAGTATCTAGTAGTCATGTAGTGAAGACTCGAACAAACACATACAAATGTACACACCCCTTTCACCTTTTCACTCTCTTCTACACAAACACGCTCACACATTTCCAATAAACACACACACCAAAACTTATTTCTCCCTATAAGCATTTTTTTAAAAAAGGAAATCTGTAATCGGCAGTATTTTTAATGGACTTTTTTGTTTTTAAATTTAAATGCTGTGGATTTTGTAATAAATAAATAAAAATTTAAAAAAATAAACATTGCTTGATCAACAAGTTGTTGATCCATTGATGACGTAAGCAATTAAAAAACGTACTTTAAGCCAGAAAAACCACACTGACTAATGATATCAGGGTAAATCCTGACCGGACCACTTTTGTGTATTAATATGATAAATATGTCTATTAATATAATAAACGGTTTAGGACACATCCTTCAGATTCCTTTTTCGTCAGGTCATTACTTTTTTCCGTATAGGTCAGAATTCTGAAACTGGTGACGAAACAGTCATTCTCGTAGCTAAGTAACGTACGTAGCACGTAAGATCGATTTAAAAACCCTTCTCCTTAGTACATATATACCTACCTACTTGAATAAACAAGATACTGGCCACTTATATTACTTATTTTATCTAAGATTTAAATTAAATGGTCCTTGTGACAATGCTATTTCCTGTTTTTGTTTCACTATCGGTCCGTTACCAAACCTACAGTTTCCTATTTCTGTCGAAAGAGGAATCTGACGAAAGCGGAATCTGACGAAAGTGTCATTAGAGGTAATCCACATTCGTCATTTCTGACGAAACTGAACTGAATTTAACAAAATAAACTATTTCTGACGAAAAAGGAATCTGACGGATGTGTCCTAAACCTAATAAACACATCCCATCAAAATCAGCCCTAGAGTTAATTAGAAATTTCGAGGCAAATCCTCATACATACATACATACGCGTACACAGAAAAAAAAGAATTGTCCAGACAACACGAAAAATATTGTAGGCAATTACAAATCTTAGGATGGTAGTTAAAATAAATACTCATTATAAGATTTACTTTAAAATGTAAATGTATACAATATTACAAGAATATATTTACTAAACAATATTTACTTATTTTGAAAGTATGCGTCAGCTTAAATATAAACAACAAAATTGTAATTTTTTGTCTTGTACGAAGTAAACAGTATTATATTAACATTTTTTAAAACTTAATACAAAATAACCAGCGTCGCTAGATGTATAGGTATCTATGCATCTGGCGACACAGCTGAACTTGGCCCTTTGAATAGATCATATCATATGATCATATCACTTGTCAGAATGTAAAATATGGTCAATTTATAATCCGACTCATTTTGTGATATTTTTTACAGATATTTTTTAATTATGGTCTATTAATAAAGGTTTTTCTATTCTATTCTATTCTAAATATAAATAAAATATTTCGTTAAGAAATCTCTGTTCGTTGACTTAAAACAGTCCTCCTCCTCGCGTCGTAATCCTCAATGCTGAGGGTCGTGACCACCTTTAGGTATCACCTTCTGGCGGATGATCTTCCTCCATTTATTTCTGTCCCCGGCGGTGTGGATGGCATCGTGAATTGTAGAGTCAAGGGTGGTGCGGATTTGGTCGGACCAGCGCATCGGACTACGTCCTCGAGGCCTCTTCCCTTCCATTACTTAAAACAGTAATATGGTTTAATTTACAATTATTATTCTCATATCAGCTAATTAAGGCGAAGTGTTGAAATAAAATTAATTAATTGTTGAAACAACACCTTTCACACATCATTTAAAACCCTCAGTGTGCTTTAATTAAAATTCCATATTGAATTAAGTCAAAACAAGAAATTCTTAAACGAAACCTAACTGGATATTAAGTGAAGAATATTATATTCTTGGTTGAAAACCCAGGAAGAAATTATTGAAGTAAGCACTGAAAATCAGCGCTGTGGCTTGCCTCAGCATTATGCTGAGCTGGTGTACCCTTTTTGGCACTGTACCACACCAGATGTTCTGTGCCCTTGCTCGGGATTGGACAGATTCGGGATTGGACAGATTCTTGATTCAGCAAATGCCCAATTCGACAGATTAGTGGATTGGGCAGATTCTTGGATTCGACGGATTAGCTATACGGCAGAAGTACAGTTGTTAAGAAAAACAAATCGGTCCAATACCGAATCTGCCCTATTTGGAATTAGAAATTTTGTATTTCGAAAAATGAAACATAAATTAGCAAGATACTTTTTTCCTTATTAACAAATTATTTTAGTTAATATTTCATGT
Organism: Hofmannophila pseudospretella; assembly: GCA_947369225.1. Lineage (NCBI taxonomy): Eukaryota > Metazoa > Arthropoda > Insecta > Lepidoptera > Oecophoridae > Hofmannophila > Hofmannophila pseudospretella. Next base: position 1,882,130 of record OX376333.1, read on the forward strand.
GCTGCATGTATTAAACTTTGTATACTTCTGTATTCTGTATTCTGGTGTTTACAGCGCTAAATAAACGATTTCAATTTCAATTTTTTCACATCGTTTTGTTGGTTAGATAAACATATACTCGAATTGTTAAATAAAAACATTCCCAATTCTTGAATCATAATTTGCAATGTTGGAAAATACATGTCAAACAAACGCAGCGAATTTTTCATCCAAATTTGACGAGTTATTCCGGTGAAAACAGAATTAATATAAACACATTGTTTTGCTGATTGTAGATAACATATTGGTCCAGTAAAAAATATTAAAATATTGACATAACAATTTAGTTTATGTCAAGACTGTATTCTCATAGAAACTAATGTTTTATTCCGTAGATAATTAAATTCTCAACATTGACAAAACAATTTATAAAGACAATAATTTATTTTGTAAATCGATACACACAGAGAAGGTATAGGGGATTTTTGTTAGAACCTCTAAGGGGCTCGTAGCCTAGTTGTGTGAGCATGGTCCGAAAGTGATCGTGAGGTTAAACAATGTTGGGCGCGGTCAGCATCAGGATGGGTGACCGCCTAGCGGCCTAATATACTCTGACAATGGTTGGCCCAGTAACCATACAAATAAATAAAATAAAAGATGAAAAATAATAATAATACTTTTTATTATTTTATTTTATTTTTTGTATTATTATTATTTTTAATTTTTATTTTTATTTATTTGTATGGTTACTGGCCAACCATTGTCAGAGGTATTTTAGGCCGCTAGGCGGTCACCCATCGTGATGCTGACCGCGCCCAACATAAACCTCACGATCACTTTCGGAAAATTTTATAATCACAGAGTATGTTACAACATACACGTGCAGTCACTGAAGGGCCAGCTGAAAATCAGCGCTGTGGCTTGCCTCAGCATTATGCTGAGCTGGTGTACCCTTTTTGGCACTGTACCACACCAGATGTTCTGTGCTGCATGTATTAAACTTTGTATACTTCTGTAATCTGTATTCTGGTGTTTACAGCGCTAAATAAACGATTTCAATTTCAATTTCAATACAAAAAAATTGTGAATAGATTACGGACAAGAATATGATTTTGTCACAACGAGACGGCGTTCTGTTGGTACAAGTAAACCTTAAAATTGAAACTATAATATGTTTTGTTGATCGAAATAGCGGTGATACTCAGAGATAGCGTACTACTGATCGTACTCACAATCAGCGGGGAGCATGAATCAGGTGGGGACGGAGAGTCGCTTCTGTACATTTAGTATTCTGTGCTCCTAGTAAGTATATGAAATCAACCATGCATGGTATGCACCACAGTGCCAGGCACCGCTGGGTTTCCTCACAATACCCTGAGTAGCCACTAATAACCACGTATGAATGCACTATGCTTATCTCTAATGTCATTTCCGATGCAATTACGAACAATTTTTTTGCTATTGGCTTTCAGTATTTCATTACTTACTTACTTGTACGGTAGGTATGCCAAGTGTTTTACCAGTTTTTTGGTTAAATCTTCAATCGAATGAAAATATCATTAAAGTTTATACTTCGTAGGAGCCTTCAAAGAGATGCAAGCTAAATTAGTCCCGCTCCCTGGGATCGCTCGGTGGATCATGGCCCGTGCCCCCTTGTGCAAGGGGAGACTTGTGCCCCGACAGTGGGGACATTAATATAGGCTGATACTGATGTTATTCTCATTTTTTTTTATTTCTTAAGCATTTAGCCATGCTAGGCGTACTCGAATAGAATAGAAAAAGGGAAATTTAAATAATTTTTCCATTTGCGGAATTTTTTTTCACCCTTATTCTCAAATGTTCACAAATATTTGTACATCACACTGTTCAGTAACATGGAAATTTTAGTGTGCAGGTGGTGAAAAATTGTATCTGTTCATGAACTTTCGTTGCCGACTGTACTACTTAAAAATTTCAAACTTGTAGCATTATTCATTTTTTGTAGGTAGTTAGACAAATATTGGCCAATCGGTTGGCAATAGTAACTTACGTACGTAAAAAAGACTACTGAAATCGGGTCTTTTGTATTATTTTTTCGATCACCAACTTCAGTAGAATTCAGCTCTATATAAAGAAGTAAACTAAAAAAATATTACTCAACTATACTTCCTTCTAAGATTTTTTTTTTTAATTATTTTTAAAAATTGATTTTTTACGAGCCTACAACTATTACTGGTAGTCCCACTATGCAGTGTGACCACGAACCTACATTTTCAGGCTAGTGGGACTACGAGTAATGGTGGGACCACGAGTCACACACCATATTAACAATGGACACATTAAAAACTAAATTAACCATTTATTTGTTTTAATTTCACACTATAAGGTCATCCAGTATCATTACTATAAGGTAAAACTCTGAGAAAACCCCAATTTAAAACAAAAATGGTTCCTATAAAAGTAAGAATTAAGAAAATTGCGTAACGAAGCCTACCGAAGGGCACTCAAACTTAACCGAAGTTAGCTTAACCGTGACCTAGTAAAACGCTGTTAGCTAGACCCGCGGTTAGGAAATTGTTATTTACGAACGAATAATTATTTTACTAAAGATTGGGTAATATTTAATAATGGGTGCGCCATTCGATGGCCATGTAATGGGATCATCTTTAGTTAAAGTGATTTATAGGAAAAATTTATAGCGAAAGGGGGTAGGTCAGTATTCATAACTGAACAAATTTTGTCCTACGACTTTAGATTTTTGCAAAAAAAAATTACTTTTCCTACAATAAGAATAGGTTTATTTGTGCGGTAAGATGACAAAGTATTCATAGTCCATACACAAGTAAGAACTTAAGCATATGTTATATTAAACTAAATAAAATTAATGTGCAAAAGGTAACAATAAACGCTGACCTCCGAACTAGGAGGTTCCTGTATCTCAGAGGACAAATCTCTTCTGTGACCGGCGCAAATGAACATGTAACAGACGTTGGCCACGCCAAGAAAATATAAAACTGGTAAAATTAATACTTGCTTATCGTATCGTATGGTTACGGGCTAACCTATATGTCAGAGTTGTTCAGGCCGCCCGTAGGCCTCTGACATGACTTAACGACTGCTGTCAAACGACAACAACCGGAACTGACTGCTTAACGTCCTCTCCGAGGCACGGTGGAGCTCAGATTTAATTTAGAAAATTAAAACTAAAAATAAGATAATAGCAGCAGTCTTTTGAAAGAAAACAAAAAAGAACAATAATAAGGGGTTATAGCATAGAATCAATCAGCTGATCGGTACAATACAAAAACAAAATATATGGAGAAAATAGTAATTTTCGCGAATAAAAAATATTTGTAGAACAGGTAATAAATAAATAATTCAGCAATAGTTGCCTAAGCCAGTTAGAAATACTGGAGGTCTAGCTAAAAGCCTCCGGTCAGTCTAGAAACTGCAGTTGCGAAAACACTTTGCGCAACACATGGCATTTTCTAGACTGGGTAAGGTACTTTACTGATCAATTCCAAGGTCACTGGGTGATGTTGGTTTTAAAGATTAATCATTGATTGATAAGATAATTGAACGAATTTTGATTCCTATATAGAAGGGTTATTTGTTAGGCTAGGCATTAGGAAGTGGCCTAAGGGAGAGGTCCGAGCCGGAGGGAGGTATGCATACTAAGACTAAATAGACGAATGGGGAATGGATTTTTTAGGAAGTGGACGAATTAGGATTTGAAAGATGACAATTTAAGAAAAGGACGTTATAGGAGTGGACGAAATAGGATGTGGTCAACTTTGGAAATTGACAAGTTAGGAAGTGGCCCTAGTCGCCCTGAAGGATCTATACCAGTCTAAATTTTATAATTTCACCTAATTTTGTCCCATAAAAAACTATGTATAACATTTTCTGGGATTTTCAAAACATTTCCTATTTCCTTTTTTCGAGAAATTAAAAAACTTTTCTCGATTATCAAAACACGCGCCAGTAATATACAATACAGGTGTAACAAAACAGGTGTAACAAAACCCCCTTGTAATCCGAAGGGGTGTTCAGTCAGTATAGATAACTGAACAACTTTTGTTTTACTATTTTATTTAGTTACTTACCTATTGAAAAAAAATCTACTCTTATACAAATCGATCAGTTATTCGGTACAAAATGTAGGTATGTGGAGTTTCGACTCCAAAAAACGTAACGAAGTTTTTTGCGTAATTTAATAAGCCGTAGAATAAAAGTATCGACTTTTTTCCCTCTTTTGGGATAACAAATGGGGTTTTGTCTTGTATAGTGTATAATATCTTGCACATGAAGTTTTAAGGGAAACGTCTACCCCCATGTTTGCACTTACTGTGGGGGCTTACCCGGTAAGTAAAATGCATTTTTTTTTCAACCTAGGTTTAGGAATTTCAAATCGATTTAGCGAATTTCAAAACATTTTTTATTAATATCAAAAACTTTCTGCTAATAACTTACCCTATTAAAAACATATTTCCGATTTTTGAAAATATGGAAAATTAATTGCGAATTTTAAAACTGTAGAAGTACAAAATCACAGTGCAAAATGGTTTCCGTTCCGTACCTTTGATCTCCGTCGCATTCTTCTCACTCTGACCTGCGCTCAAGCACACACAAAAGAAACAACGCGAGCCAATGCATTGCGGCGGCGACCGATAGAAACTAGCAAAGAAGTTCCATAGTAATGTTTGTAAAACTTCCCATACAAAATACTGGCAACATCGAGAATAAAAAATAAAAAAATACTATTTATTTTTAATTTTTATCTTAATTTTCAGTATGGATTTTGTCATTGTAATAAGGTAAAATAGTTTCCATTTACATATTTAATTTTTTTGAGTCAATTTTTTTCGCGGATTTTAAATAGTTTTTCGAGAATTTCTGAACTTTTTTTAATTTTTTAAACCGTTTCGTGAAGCTCAAATTTTCTTTTCCTATTTACGAGTATCTAACTTTTTCTGATTAATGACAATTTTTAAACTATACGTATCTCTTACCTTGGATATCCGTAGCATTCTCACTTAGACCTGCGCACACGCACACACAAAACAAACCCACCGCGAGCCAACGCATTGCGGCAGCGATCGACAGTAACTGACAAGGCAAGTTTCGTAGTAACGCCTCTCACTATGATGTTGAAATTTCCATTGGTAGGGTGCTGCGATTTCAATAAGCCGTTTTCGATTTTAAGAAAACATAGTTTCTTAACTTGTTGCTCACTAATTTTATGTATTAAACTTAAGTTCCTACTGGTGTATGCACTATTAATCCTTTGTAAGCTTACCGCATAAATAAACTTATTCTTATTCTTAATAAGGCAAGAGATGGCGTTTAATAGTTTTAAATAGTTTTGTCACTGAAAACGAACACACGCATGAATATTTTTAGATGCCATCCAATTTTTCGCTGCACATCTATCTTAGTTCCTTTAACTGTCGCTTCAAGGTTACATCATCCGGAAACGTATCAACTTCTTTTTGGCATTTCACGACGGCACAGGCACGCATTTTTCCACAGTAGACTCCAGATCAATTTTTTTTTGGCACTACGCCATCTAGAAAGAGAGGTGGAACTATTTTATTTATTTAGAACACGCCTCATTACACGGTTATGGAATAAACGTATTAGAATATCCCTACCGCCACTGGGCAAGCCTGTCGTACAGGCGACCACAAGCTATAGTATACCATCTGTCAAAAACCTTCGATTAAATCTCAACCTTATGCCTGCGCTATATTAGATACAGATTCTCAAATTTTGACGTTTTGGGTCAGTTGACCTGTTGGCGACTGTACGAGGCGATTAATACGAGTAACTTGCTGGTGGTAGGCGCCCATGTGGGAAGTCCGGGTTTGAACCCATGCAATGCCATGTACTACTGAGTTTTTCGGATTTTTTCTCAAAGACTTTATCATCAACATCATCAGCCCATGTCGTCCCACTACAGGGTATAAGCCTCCTCTCTTTTGTGCCATCCAGGTCTTCGATGCTATTTTGGTGATGTCATCCACCCATCTAGCTGCTGGACGACCTACTCCTCTTTTCCCCGACCTTGGCCACTCAGCTCTGGTCCACCGGCCATCACCACGTGTAGGACTTTAGTTCGTTCGGATCGCTGTGTTGCGGATCTTGTCCATTAGGGTGATACCTAACATGGCACGCTCCATGGCCCTTTGTGCGACCCTTATTTTGTGCACAGCTTCTTTTGTGAGCGTCCATGTTTAGGCACTGTAAGTCATGGTGGGCAGAACACATTGGTTAAACAGTTGGGTTTTCATGTTTCAAAGACTAGGTACGTATTATTCGCGGCATATCACTTGACCAAAAATGGCGGAAGCGGAGTAACTTTAGGGTCTCAATCGAATTGCGGTATTAGGGGCCGCGCCTCACCATACGGGATTTATGTTGTACCTGCACGAAACGCACGCCATTTTAGGTCAAGTTATATGCCACGAATAATACATTTACCGACTGCTCTAAAAGTGAAAGAAACCGTCATTTTACAGACGCCATGTCTGTATAATGACGGTAAGAACACTTTCGTGAAGAGCATCGGGGGCACTGTGGCTAGGACACCGGACTCCATTGCCGGAGGTCCCGGTTCGAAACCATGCAGTACCATGTACCAATGAGTTTTTCGTATTTTTCGAAGACTTACGTTCATTTACCGACTGCTATAACGGTGAAGGAACATTGTAAGGAAACCAACACACTAGGATGACCAGTGTGTAAATGGGGTATGCCACAAAAGATCCTCAAGAGTCGAAGTGCCCGCTGGGTTATACCCGGCCTCCTATCATAAGATAAGATAAAGATAAGAACACTTACGACAAATTCTCTGTTAAATAATAAAACGAGTCCAAATCGGATCATCAGTTGTCGAATTATGATGCCACAGACAAACCAACAAACGCGTCAAACTGAAGGAAGGGCGTGTAATAACACACACATCGGTCTGCGATTAAAAAACCTGAAACTCCATGCAATTCCCATGGCTTATCCTTTCCTACGACTTTACCCAACTTAAGCGTAACTTAGGTACAAGACTTGACCAATCTTGGAGTTTTAATCCGGTTTTTTTCCGCAGCCTTATCATATGTCTAAGTAAGCCCCGTAACTTAGCTCTAACTTTTGAGGGGCATCTCATGTATGGTGTTAAATAAAACTAGGTATAGGTAAATCATGGATGAAAAAAGTCTCCCCCTAAGGACGAGCGTTCGTTCCTTGATGGTAGGTACTTATATTATTTTATTTTATTTTATTTATTAGGTAAACACAACAACACAACTTTGTATACTTCTGTATTCTGGTGTTTACAGCGCTAAATAAACGTTTTCAATTTTTTTTTTTTCGATTTTCAGTTTCAACAGATTACAACCATATAAATTACAGAAAAATCAATATAAAGTTACGTTATTAAGTTATTATATACGTATAGATACGTATTACAGTATGTTCTTACATTTTTAGTTAGGTACGTGATTTTCATTTGTGTACATACTCGTACATACATACATAAACTTACGTCTACAATACAAAATATATACGAGTAGATATTTTGTATCCATAATCCCCGAGAGGGTAGACAGAGGAACCACCGACAAGTAGTTCCCACTTTTCGTCGTAAGATTTGGTGGACAAACGTGATAGGTTTTGAGTCTATCGCCGTCTACTAGGTGGAGAATAAAATAAGTAAACACTTTCCAAGTGCATTTTTTCTTAGTAACGAAAAGTAGAACCTGATAATCTATCCCCCAGGTAAGCAAGAGTTGAAAAGAAATTCACTTTTCCACCCCAAGGGCAAGATAGCTGATGAACTGGCAAAATCAGAAATGAATAAAGCAAAATATGAACACAACTGATTCAGAAAATAACATGACTAAAGGAGAACTTGACTAAAGCAGAACACAACTGATTCAGAAAATAACATGACTAAAGGAGAACATGATTAAAGCAAAACACAACCGATTCAGAAAATAACATGACTAAAGGAGAACTTGACTAAAGCAGAACACAACTGATTCAGAAAATAACATGACTAAAGGAGAACATGACTAAAGCAGAACACAACTGATTCAGAAAATAACATGACTAAAGGAGAACATGACTAAAGCAGAACACAACTGATTCAGAAAATAACATGACTAAAGAAGAACATGACTAAAGGAGAACATGACTTTACATTTATAACAAGCTTCCGGATGAATTTAAAACAATGAACATTAATAAACTTAAACTTACTCTGAAATCATGGCTTGTGGAAAGATGTTTTTATAGCGTCTAGGAATTTTTGGACGATAAACGTTGATTGATTGCTGATTATATATTTAATTTAATTGGATTATTATTAACATTTTGTAAATTTAATATTATTGACATTGTATAAATTTTAATGACATTCTCTTTATCTTTTCTGTTTTCTTCTCAAAATCTGTATAAACATTATTAATTTGTGAATTTCGTGTATATGCCTGTAAAGGTAAAGTTTAATGTGACATGTTTATGCAACTATATCTGCAATATTTCTAATTCTTACCTAAACTTTTACACAATAAATCTTATCTTGTCTTATCTTATCTTATGATGAACAGCACAGCACAACCCGCGAAAAAAAGGTAAGGATTTTCGAGTAAAATCAACGGTAATCGTTCCGTGGTGTATAGAGTATCCCTGCGCCGCAACTTGGGCTAAGACCAAAAGGCCAGTAAGACTTTGAACCAACATCTTGCGAAGAGAAGGTACGAGTATTAAAACTTTGATGTAAATGAACTGGATTAACCGGGACTTTCCCTTAAATCCTATGGAATTTATATGGTTGTTGATTGTTTGTTTTTTTAAGGCAAAGGGAATTGAGCCCATACAGCCATGTCTGATGTAAACAACTCTTCAATTCTTCATTAAAATGCTGGACTTATTCCATTCCGTGTGAAATGAAGGCCACCACCACTCCATTAAATCTGCCAAGAATGTCGTTCTATGCGGTTAATGATCAATGGTGTCAACCCTGAGATCACACTCCAATAACCAATTCCAAATCAATAGATAGAGCATCAATTAGCCTAATCATGTTCAGTCAAGTGTCTATTATTGACAACTGTCTGGTGTCTAGGTCCTAGGTAATTCAATCTAGATAGCCTATGCTGAACAATTAGGACTGTAATATAATTAATAATAATGACGTACTGGTATTTATAGCTACATATCTGCATATAATAGGGTACTACCTTGTAACGATATCAACTTGATCGTCCATATCAACCTCCTTGTCATTAATTTCAACCTCATCGTTACCGTTTATCTCACCTCATTTCGTGTTGGCATTTTCATTTCTTTATCTATATTTTCAAAATTCAAATCGTATTCCCATTCCATTTCTAAATTCCATTATTCCATTAATTTCATTGTTTTTACTTATTCTCTCTGCATTTTTGTCCTTAACGGACGTTTGTCCGTTTGATAAAATTGTCTCCTACTACTACCTATTTTCTACTATTGTGTTGCTCTGTTCCTGATAAATATAATATCTATTACCAAGTTCTTCTATTACTTCATCTGCACACTGTCCTAGAACCCTGCTAGCCGGCACCTAGAGGACAGATTGTAGCAACCTTTACAAGTTTAGATTTTTTTATGTTGAAGAAGAGCACGTGCAAACGTATCACTTGACGGTAAATAGTCACCGTCATCCACAGATTTGCGTCAGAAAAAGCTTCTTTCCATCAAGTTGGTAGTGCCAGAGCACCAAACATTTTGCAATTCACCCTATATGTAGTTCGTTCGCTAGAGAAGGTTTATATGTAGACAGCGTCTGCCAGTTGGCGCATGCGATGTAGCATTTTCCCATACATTAGTCGGGCATTGAAATGTCAATTGTATGGTACTATTATGTTATTATTATTTATTACAAAATCTACAGCACTTAAATTTAAAAACAAACATTCCATTCCATTTCCAGTCCATTACAAAAACATACTGCCAATTAAAGATTTCCTATTTTAAAACAACGCCTATAGGGAGAAATAAGTTTTGGTGTGTGTGTGTATATGGATGTGTTTATTGGAAATGTGTGTGAGCGTGTTTGTGTAGAAGAGAGTGAAAGGGGGTGTACATTTGCAAAAGCCCTTTAATAAATAATAAAAATAAAAGAGTGTTTATTCATTCACACATCAAAGTAGTAAGGTACAACACTGTTATTTTATTCTAATTCTTAACCTATAAACAAAATATATCTATAACACGTATTGCCCTATATGTCTAAATGTCCCTTTGATCCTTTGACAACCCTTTACCTCGTTGTCAGTGCTCACATCATCATTCTAGAGGAGAGGGCGGTACCAGTTCGATATCTGTGTCTACTACATATTAATAATTACAATTGTATTTGTTACAACTTACAAACAAACCGACCGCCATTCGGTTTAAATAATACTCGTAAGAAAACATTGTAATTTACCTATGACTGTCATGTCATGGGTGGAGGATGAGAAAGAATAGGGAGATTGAAGAGATGGTGAACGAGCCTAACATTATTGGAGAAACGAAAGCAGATCGACTCCGATGGCTCGGACACGTCACTAGGATGGGGGAGGATCGGGCAGTTAAAGGTGGGCAGCGGGCAGCGGTATCTGGGACGTCCGACCGGACGTCCCAGATACCGCTGGCGCGATGAAGTGGAGAAGTATCTGCGTGAGCTCCGGGCGCCTGACTGGCTCGAGACTGTGCAGGAGAGAGAGCGATGGCGCTCTTTGGTATCGGAGGACTAGATCCACCTTAGGCTCGCTGCACCAGAGGAGTAAGTAACTAAGTATGTTTGTCATAATGACAGCTTTCCTTGACGCAGCGGGATTCTGTTAAATTTTTTATCGTTGTCAATCTTTGACAGCCGTTTGACATGGTAATAAAAAAGCTGTCATTTCTGTAACGACAATGAACCTTAAGAAGTTTAATTTTTCTGAACTTTAAGAAACATAATGTTTTCATTTCAAACTTTAACTTCAAATTTATTATTATTTATTACATATTGACAAACTATTACAATTCTATAACAGGATGTCACAAATCAAAATAATTTCGTTCCTTTGAACATTAAGAAAAATAATGTATTCATTTCAAATTTTAAATATTCTGTAATCTTCGGGTAAGTTATTGTCCTGTATTGGATAGAGTAGGTATAGGTACCTAGTTATTAATAACAGATATTCCTAAGGTCTTAAGTTCCATTCCAACCTCTACTTTCAGATTTAATTTCGTCGTCATTAAGTCGTTAATTAAACATCATTATCAGTTATGTAAAGAAAAACATAATGGCATAAGGTAAACTCACGTCCATAATTCCCGAGGGGGTAGATAGAGGAACCACTAATCAAAGGTAGTTCCCACTTTTCGCCGAAAGTTTCGGTGGACAAACGTTATAGGTGGCCGTCTACTACGTGTAGAATAGTATCCTCTAAGACCCTTAGTGGCATAAGGGAAAGACATAACTCACCACTTTTGAAGTTTTAAACACAATGAGTCAATTGTCAAATCCAGATTAATTAGAATTCAATAGAAAAAACCCTTTCTCTCTTAACTCTTATCATTCTAGTCCGATTTCTGTGCAGACCAATTGTCGATCTTTTTAAAGAACCTCACCTTTTGACCTCAGATTATCAAACCAAACTACGATATTCAGTGCACGGTGTCCTACCCACTCCGCCACCGATCTAAAACAACTATTAGAAATTCCCTCTAAAAGTACCCATGAGAGGTAGTAGGGTGACCCGGCATTCAACTTGTCCCGACAATAATGTGTCCCGCGGGAAATCCCGTTTTTATGCTGCTCCAGTTTAATTCCCGGTTTTGAGAGCATCGGGAATCGGGACCGAACGGGATTAACTATTGTCCCGAATAGGACCGATGTTGTTACCATAGCTGGTTGGAAAAGGAAAGGCTTTATTTAGGCCACAATGTTTTCTATTTTAATGAACTAAGACTTCTGTGGGGTCTAAGTGACACAAAGAGCGATGGAGCGTGCCATGATAGGCATTTCCCTCGTGAACGGAGTGCCGAATATCGAAGTCCGGAAAAAGACGAGAGTGCCTGATATAGCCAGTATAGTGTCTAGGTCTAAGTGGATATGGGCAGGACACGTGTGTAGGATGCAGGACGCTAGGTGGCCCCGAAGACTGCTCGAGTGGCGACCCCGAGTGGGGCGCAGAAGTGTCGGGAGGCAGCCCGCGAGGTGGACCGACGACGGCGAAGACGGCGGGCAGGATGTGGATGCGAACGGCTAGAGACCGAGGAGAATGGCGTGCACATGAAGAGGCTTATACCCAACGATGGGTTACGATAGACTGAAAAAGAACGAAGAAAGAAGACTTCCGTGTATGGGACGGATTATAATATCCCTAACGCCACTACTCAAGTGTGTCGTACGAGGCGACTAATCCATGTAACTTGCTGGTGGTAGGACCTCTTCAGGGTCCGCCTGGCTAATGACCATCCTTTTATGTAAAGTCTGTCGTCTAAATGTCTTCGATATTATGTTTCGGCAGTGTTTATACAAGATTGAGTCAGTATCTTACTAAGATTGTGTGCACCATCTTCGGCCTCATGGTCACTTTAACTTACTTACGTGAGATTGAAGTTAAAAAATATATGAAGAGATGGTTGCATGACATAAATTTACATTACAGTGCGTTTTTAGAAAGGGTTATAGGTCTTCTTAAGACTTTGGTTATGGATAGCGATACGCGAAAGTACTAAAACTGTGGTAAGATAGTGTCAGAGAGCGATTTTACCCGATACCCTTTTAAGAGCTCACTCACGAATTGTACCGTCGGTAAGCACTTAGAAAAACATTCGGGTCTTAGAGGAGGAGGAGAGATCTACCGAGTTCCTGCGGCTCAGTAGAGCCCAACTGCGGAAGAGCATGCCTGGAGGCAGAGGAGACGGTCGCCCAAGTGCTATTAGAATGCAGTGAGGTCACCATCCTACCGGGCGGTAAGCCTCGGCACCCCTTATGTTACTTCCCGAAGTCCTATTCCTGTAGGACAATAATGTCCTCATTAAAGGACTGCTGGACTTTTTGGCGAGGTTGGGGTGGCTTGTTTTTCCATCACACGCAAAATAGACGCTAGACGTCGTGTTGAGAAAACCAGCCCGTTACTACAATACAATACAAAACAATTAAGGAAACTTTGGTTATTGACGGTGACACGCGAAGGTAAGACAGAGATAGAGATCGATTTTACCCGATACATGAAAAAGATTATACCTTAAAGATTCTTCATAGCAAAATTACGCTATGAAGATTAATAGGCGCAATTTTCAATGTTAATCATTTGGAACAGGCACCCACAGTATGTGAGGTTTTATAGTTAAACATCCCGAATTTTGAGGTTTTATAGTTAAACATCTCAAATTTTGAGGTTTTATAGTTAAACATTCCCAATGTTGAGGTTTTATAGTTAAACATCCCGAATGTTTAACTATAAAACCTCACTTACTGTGGGTGCCTGTTCCAAATTATTAACATTGAAAATTGCGCCGATTAATCTTCATAACGTAATTTTGCTATGAAGATTCTTAAAGGTCTAAACCTCGTGTTCCGGTAATTATGCTGGCTGTCTTACCTTTCAAACGGGACCACAAACCCTTTTCATATTTCTGTAGTTGTTTTAGGACAGAAATATTATGTAAAGGGTGAATTTTCAACCTACCCGGCCAGCAGTCTGACTTTTCATAGTGTCATAAGTAAGTAGGTACATAGTATTTTTCACATAGGAAGGCACGTCATATTTTTATAAAAACCAAAATAAAATATGGATTCTCAGTTATGAAAGTTGTAAGCCTTCAGAATAGTATCGGCTGAGTCACATAAATTACTCAGAAGACAACTTCAAACTTCAATCGGTGAGACTCTGTATTTTATTAAGGTATTTATAAAAGTTCGACGTGCCTGAATCCGCTGCGGCAACAGGCTGAGGCAGTCCCCTTTTTCTTTTAGGGTCAGGAGATGAAAGCGTGTAGGTAGTAAATAATTATTTTCGGACGCCTAATTTCGTTTACAATTACAAAGGGTCCAGGCATTGTGGGGAGATTGTGGAGATTGAAGAATGACCTCACAATTCACAAATAATTGTGCTTAATTGCTGTCATCGGTTTGAATTTGTCTATTATACAGGAAAACGAGGCAGCCACAATCCGAACGTTCTGGCAGGAACTCGAAGAGACCGCACAAGATCGCAATATCAATTTGTGTTCCGGTAGTGTATCATTAGGGAGTGATCCCTGGCACACAGGTGATGCCTGAACATCAGCGCCGCAGTGCTAAATCCGCTGCGGCAACAGGCTCAGGCAGTGTCCTTTTACCGGTGCTGCACGCCACCTTCATCAAACTTAATTACTTTATGTTTATTTATTTGTATAATATATTATTATTATTTATTAATGAACAGGCAGCATTAAGCTGATGCGCCCATATCTAAGCTGGTGTATTGTTCATTCCTTATATCACTTAGTCATTGTTCAGTTAATTAAGTCCACCACTACGTATGTACTGTTTAAAAACCTATTATTTTTGAAACCGTTGACTGAAGATGCATCCACGGCTTCTTGCGGTAGCTTGTTCCGTATTCTCACGACTCTGTTATTGAGAGAGTTATGGCCGACCAAGGTGTTTGAACGAGTGGTCTTCAGTTTCAAGTCATTATTGTGCCGGGCTCTGTGTATAGTATTCACATTGAAGAGTCTGGGAAAGTCCAGGCAGTTATACTTATTGGATAAGATTTTGTATGCTTCGATTAGTTCACCTCGTGTACGCCGTGCCTGTAGCGTCGGCAGCTCAAGAATGTGTAGTCTCTCCTCATATGTATTTTTGCGCAGGCAGTAAGGGAGCTTGGTGGCTATTGTTATATATTGTTTAATATTATTTTTATCTTCTGTACCTAATTGTTTGTATAAATTCTTTCTTTCTTTCTTTCCTATGTGAAAAAGACTAACACCTTGAATTTTAGCGAAAATCTTTCCTCCATCCTGGCCACTAGGTACGCCACAACCCTCGTGGTTCTGTAGCAGCATACAAAACAGTTTAATGAACAAGAAATTTTGTGTTGCAAATTATGTTTATGGAGTTATTTGAATGCCGATTAAATTATGCGTAAGTTTGTTTGGGGTTTAGGTTAGTTGTTAGTACGGTTGATTATATAATTTAGTTACCGTTCCACTGTTTAGTTATCCTCTATCACAAACTAAATTGAGAAGATAGTACATGACTTGAACAAATCGGCCAAGTGCGAGGGCTTCGTTTTCAAATATTTTTCGTCTTGAAAAGAATATCAGTGTAATATATTTTCTCAAAAACCACAACAGAATAGAAGTTTTTTTTTATTAAGATTTTACCGGAATACATATAACATCTATCAGTAGCAATTATTTTAATTTTTTTTGTCTTAAAAATTGTTTTTTTTATTCTCAAAAATTGTGAAGTTTATGCTATATTCTATGGATTAAGAGCAGGTCACGCAGCTGTTCGTTCCTTCTTTATATTATTTTTATAGCAGAAAACAAAATCCATGAAGGTAGGTTTATTCAGTACCTCACATACACACTAATATCCTCATTCATAAAAACAAACACATTCATACAACACAACACGCACACACTGTTGCTTTCTTCGCCGTGCAGTCACTGAGGGGCCAGCTGAAAATCAGCGCCGAAAATCAGCTCAGCATTATGCTGAGCTGGTGTACCCTTTTTGGCACTTTACCACACCGGATGTTTTCTACTGCATGTATTAATCTTTGTATACTTCTGTATTGTGTATTTGCTGTATTCTGGTGTTTACAGTGCTAAATAAACCTTTTCAATTTCAATTTTCATAAATACTTTTTCCTTGACAAAACCTAAAAACTCTTTGAAAGATAATACTTATCTCTGATCTGTTAACTCTTTGATCTGCAGTTTGACATCAGTTTGAGTTATTGACTCATTGTCCCAAAATCCCAAAAACATTTATTTTGGTACCAAAATTTTTCGTTACCAAATTCTAAAATGAAAAGAGCAGAAAGTAATAAGTTCCTGTCCCGTAGTATTTTCCAATCAGTTTCACGATGTCCATAAATTATTTACGTTTGATGTGTCTATTGATGTATTGTTGTGATTTTGATGTTTGTTTGTCGGAGGTTATTGGGAATAAAAGTATCGTAATATATAACACAAGTATTGGTAACATTGGTGACACAAGTATTGGAAACATAACAATTGATAACTCAAGTAGTGGTAATACAAGTATTGATATCACAAAAATTGGTGACTCAAGTAACACAAGAACTGGTGATTCAAGTATTGGTAAAAGAAGAATTGGTAACACAATAATTGGTATCTCAAGTATTGATGATACAAGTGTTAGTAACACAAGAATTGGTGATTCAAGTATTGGTAACATGAGAGTTGGTGACTCGAGTATTAGTAACACAAGAATTGGTAACTCAAGTATTGATAATACGAGTATAGGTAACACAATTATTGATGACATAAGTATTGGTGACACAAGTATTGGAAACACAAGGATTGATGACTCAAATATTGATAATACAAGTATAAGTAACACAATTATTGATGACATAAGTATTGGTGACACAAGTATTGGAAACATAAAACTTGATAACTCAAGTATTGATAATACAAGTCTTAGTATTGGTAACACAAGAATTGGTGATATTATTGGTAACAGAAGAATTGGTGACACAAATATTGATAACACAATAATTGGTGTTTCAAGTATTGGTAAAACTAGACGTATTCATTACACAAAAATCGGTGACTCAAGTATTAATAATACAAGTATAGGTCACAAAATAATTGTTGACACAAATATTGATAACACAATAATTGGTACTGGAAATACAAGAATTAGTAACACCAGATCAAGTATAAATGATACAAGTATTAGTACCACAAGAATTGGTAAATCAAGTGATGATACAAGTGTTGGTAACAAAAGAATTGGTGAACCAAGTATTGTTAATACAAGAATTGGTGATTCAAGTAATCATAATAAAAATATTAGTAACAGGAGCACTGATAATTCACGTATTGGTAACCCAAGTAATAGTGCAGCAAGTAATTATGAACCAGTATTTAGAGTGGTCCACGGTACACCGGTGAAGGTGGCATCAGATTTTCCTTATCAGGTTAGTAGCTTAGAGTTGGGAGTCGATTCTTCTTCTTAGCGTGACTTTCCACCAAAGCTGTGCTGAGAAAAAAATCCGCCAATAGGATCGCTCCATTTTAATCGTAACGTGATAATAAGACGATCCTATTGGTGTTTTTTTCCTTGCCCACCGCTCTGCTTACTCGCCCAGCGTTGGTGGAAAGCCACCCATTGTTGCATTCTTATACTGTTGAGGGTCGCGCTCATTCAAATAACAACATCGCGGGCAGATTTAAAAGGTGGTTTGTCATTGACTTCCCCATTTCACACACTCAGTGTGAAAATTCCTCACAATTAG
Organism: Hofmannophila pseudospretella; assembly: GCA_947369225.1. Taxonomy (NCBI): domain Eukaryota; kingdom Metazoa; phylum Arthropoda; class Insecta; order Lepidoptera; family Oecophoridae; genus Hofmannophila; species Hofmannophila pseudospretella. Next base: position 1,899,595 of record OX376333.1, read on the forward strand.
AGTCAACAAGCCGGTAAAAGTGTTTTTTATTTTATAAGTAGAGCAGCCGTAGAGTCCCTGACGCCCATAGACATACAAGACATCTCATTTCACTGTAATAATTGTTAGATGGTTTTCGATGATTCTAACCTAACTTTTTTTTAACGGGGAAATCTTCGAAAAATACCCAGCCTCCGGAGGGAGAGACAGGGTTATGTGAGATTTTTACTCACTAAAACTCATGGCCGGCCTCGTGCATAGCGGAGGGCTCCGGGATCTCCAGTGGAACGCACCGGTGCCCTCCTAGTATTTGGTGGGAGGTGTATATTCCACCTCCCGGTTCCTCCCGTCACAGCAGCGTGCGTCCATAGCACGTTGCTGCCTTCCCCAGGTTGCTTCCCTCCTTTTAGTCGCCAGGAGTTACCGTGGCTCTATTCTTCGCCGAGACTACAGGGCTTGACGGACCAGGACGCGCGTCACCGGCGCCCCGGCGTCTCCGTCTCCGAGCGGAGTCGGCCCTCACCCGATCCCGCTCAGCGGTCTCCTTCCGAACCCTGACGGTTTCACAGTTTCTAACCTAACCTAACCTAACCTAACCTTGAGGGCTTTGATGAAGTGCCTCATGTACCGCTAATTACGCTGGCTCTCTTACTCTTCAAACCGAAACACAACAATGCAAGCATTTCTGCTTTACCACAGAAATACGAGACGTAAGGGACACACCAGGCTGTCTCTGTAGATTGGTGCCGTCATCCATGGCACAAGAAGATAGGCAAAACGACTAGAGATTGCACGATGTTCACGTAACCGCACAAGGGTACGTCAGCTAATGTAACACTTGTTTGATCACTATCCTTGTGCGGTGACGTGAACATCGTGCAATCCCTTGTAATTTTGCCCGGTGAAGAATGAGTCGTCTTCTTAAGCTGTGACCACGTCACAGCTTAAGAAGACGACTCTCACACCTGAATCTCACATCTGAATTTTTTTCAGATTTCCTTCAAAATTGGTCAAAGAGGAAGAGGCAGATCTCGAGCGTACAGAAACTTTTGTGGAGGCACGCTTGTGACAAGAAAACGGATCATTTCCGCGGCACATTGCTTCGTGCTCTTCTCCAAAAGCCCTTTTTGTGATAGAGGGTAAGTACCTATTTCCATTCTTAGTACACCTGATCGTATAAGTGGTCACCTTCGTCCATAGACCTCACCTCACTATAATGTTTTGATATTATTATGTTGCTCACCTTGAGTGTGTTTGGTTTTTAGTGGCACTTCCCCTTTCTTCCCTTGAACCCTTTAATCACAAATGATGTCAAATCTGCGGGACCTTATTCTCCACATTTTAATAGGGTATTTTCCAGGTATCAAATATTAAATGCATTTCATAAAAATTAAGTAATAGACATAAATTAATGCTCAAATGTGAACACAGAACTAAAATTCGTTGAAAACTAAAATAACTACAGGCATTCAAAAATCAGACGGTAGAATGAAACGGCAATAGAGAATTATGACGTCAGTGTTCCGTAGCACCATACAGACAGGTACTGGCTACATACTAAGGACAGTTGCTAAAAAGGAACAGAGCATCTCCCTAGTACTAACTTTAACCAATAATATCTCTGATGTTAGTTAAGATATCGAAAAACGAATTTTAGATCCTTCTTCAGGATGTTCATGTAAGTTGATTAAAAAATTAGGATTTATTTATAATTTTTGCGACGGTAGAGTAAAAAATAATTGTAAAGGTAATTGCAATTAAAAAAAATGTCTTGACTTTTATTTTAGGCGCATCGATGAGAAGAAACTGGCGGGTAAATATGCGGTCGCTGGATCTTTGCACAATGTTCTATACAGGCCCAGAAACGACAGCCTTACCCACGGACAGTGGAGAACCTTAAAGAATGCCTGGTTTCCGACGAGATACAAGTTTCCTAGGAACGACTTGGCTGTTGTGGTTGGTATTATCAGTCCCTCGAGCAATGGTATTTCCTCAACTGTTAACTTAATACTTACTCGTACCTACTTAAATTTTAAACATGAAACTGAATTTTCCTAAATTTTCAGTTTATTTGAATTTCTCTCACGTTTCTTACTTAAAATAAGCATGGGATGGTATGTCGTTCCTAAACAGTTTATATGGTTTTCGTAGTACAACGAGGTTATATTGGATATGTCGAAACCTTGTCAAACCAATAAAATCATACTAAACTGTCTTGGTACGACAAGATTCTGTTTTTTCTGATTCTTGTCAAGTAATAGCTACAACTTGGTCCTTTCCACACTAGTTACCTTATTCTTCTTTGCCTTTACCAATTTCGCATTGGTTACCAAAATGTACCCTCAGGTTCACAATGTCCGCTTTCCATAATATCCGCTTCGCATAATGTCCGCTTGCCGTAATATCTGCTTCCCGTAATGTCCGCTTTCCATAATGTCCGCTTCTCATAATGTCTGCTTAATTCCCATAATGTCCGCTTCTACTCCAGACCGTGCACAGATCCTTCTGGAATACTGCTAATGTCGCATGGATCAATTATACGACTTACTACAGAGACTATGGTGGCGGCAAATGTACAGCATCTGGGTTCGGAAGAATTGGATACTTGACTCATGTAAGACTGGACTAGATTTTTCCACAAGTGGGCTGATAGTAATCACCCTTTTATCAACTATACTGTAATGGAGGGATTTCGATTCTCCTAACATTGCCTTGCCTTAGATGGAGTGCCTCATGTGCTAATAAATGTGCTGACTCTCCTCAAGCTTAGAAGCGCATCAAAAACCTTCTAATAACATTATAGTGAGGTAGAATGTCTATGGGTGACGGTGACTACTTCACTTACCATCAGATGCCCGGTTGGTCGTAGATCGGATTTAAAGGGTTTACGGTTTAATTTAAAAAAAATGTTTTAAATTAAACCCTAAACCCTCTAAATCCGCGTTTGACCTCAATTTCTTCTGGTGGTAAGAGACGATCAGGTCGAAGATGGAGCACACGGGTTTAGTAAATACTGGCTCTTCTATAAACACTGTCGAAACACATCGAAGCGAAGACATTAATTGACGATAGACCTTACATAAACTGGCGGTCGCTAGTCAGGCGGATACCTGAAGGGATCCACTTTATCCAGTCCCATACACGGACCATACTCTGCTCTCCTTATACAAAAATGTATCTATTCTATTGTCATCAGCCCATATCATCCCTCTATACAGGTCGTATAACTCAGCTCTTTTGTGCCCCCCAAAGATTTTGAAACTTGCCTACTTTACAATTCATTACCTACACTACATGACCGGAATGTATTAAAGTGTTGATTTTTTTCGCACTATCAGATTTGGTCCCAAAGTGAAAGTTATTCAGTTATGGATCTTATCTTATCTTATGATAGGTAGTGGCACTTCGACCCTTGAGTATCTTTTGTGCCTACCCCATTTTACACACTGGTCATCTTAGTGTGCAGGTTTCCTCACGATGTTTTCCTTCACCGTTAGAGCAGTCGGTAAATGTACGATAGTCTTCGAAAAAATACGAAAAACTCTTTGGTACAGTCGACCACAGGTCAATCTACCAAAAACGTTAAAATTTGAGAATCTGAAATGTATCATAATGCGCAGGTATAAGGTTGATATTTAATTGAAGGTTTTTGACAGATGGTATACTATAACTTGTGGTCGATTGTACATGGCACTGCACGGTTTCGAATCCGGACCACCCGAATCTGGTGGCCTAGCCACTGTGCCACCGATGCTCTAACATCAGTCTTTCGGTTCTATGTTTTTGTTAGACCTGGTATAGATTACTAGAATATTTATGAAAACCGCGTCTGTCAGTTGGGGCGCATGCGTTGTGAGCATCTCCCCATTCATTCAGTCGCATCGCATTTGCCCATTCTAAAGGAGATGCGCCCATCCCTTCTATCTATCTATCAGCCCGTGTCTGTCCACTGCTGGACATAGGCCTCTCCCAGGGCGCGACACATCACTCGGTCCTCATCCAACCATCGCCAGCAACCTTGTTCTGTAGTAGTAAACAAAACTCGCCATTAGGATTCAATTGCTATCAATTATTTAAATTCTGTAAATTGGCTCAAAAGGTGGTGCTTTGATGTCTCTAATGTTTTCATATTGCATTCCAGTCTCCAGCATCAGCGGTCCTTCTGTATGCTCACCTGGATCTAATGTCGAACTACCAATGTGCCCGTTACCATAGGCAAAATATGGCAAGATTTATTTGTACCTACAACCATTTGGCTGATGTTGAAAAGGTTAATAAGTATTAGAATTTTTAGCCTAGCGTTCATTCGTTCCCCTTGAAATTCCAGTGGCTTGCTGATGCTGAAACCCCTTAAAATCCACAGAATCATTTTAGCCTAAACCCCAAACAAAGAAAATGACAAAGAATTGAGTAGTCATAAATAGAGCTAGAAGTTGTCAGGACACGATCTAAAGTTTGTTAGGGATTGAATGCTGTTTTTATTGACTTTTCTAATTTACTTCTAAACCCGCATTTGACCTCGATCTCGCCTGATGGTAAGCGACGATGAGGTCGACGATGGAGCATGCGGGTCCAGTAAATACCTATTCACTCTGGCCTTGAAGATCCCAAGGTTGTAGGTTTCGGGAAATACAGACGCCGGCAGGCTGTTCCATTCCTTAGCCGTTCGCATAATGAATGAAGAAGCAAATCGCTTCGTACGAGCAGATGGTATATCAACAACATTAGGATGGAACCCCTCCCCGCGCCTGGTAGTCCGAAGGCGGAATGGAGATGCTGGAATTAGGTCGTGCAATTCCGATACAATAGTAGCACTGCTATTTCATGGGTAGGTACATATCACAATGTCCAATCAATCAATCAATCATTTATTTGTGAACATAGGGAATAATAAGTAAGTGTACAGTTTAAATGAGTTGGTATCACTATGCTCCGTCGTTTGACATACAAATATTTTCAATAAATTGTTAAAAGTCAATATTATATAAATTATTTAAATTAAATTAAACAGTTGACTAGTAGTAGTATCAATATGTCGTAATTTAAAATGTTTTAGCCCAAAATATTCGTATTTAAAATAATAAATTAAATTAAATTATTTTATTGAATCAGACAAAAGAGTCCATAATTATTTGTAACTTAAAAATTACATCAAATACAATAAGATGACAACAATTTCGCATGACAAAACACAGTAAAAAAATGGCGACTATTCAAAATACCAAAAATATTTAAAACTGAACAGTTGAATTACACAACCCCAAAATTTCGTATTACAAAATATGTATCCCCAAATAATGTTAATTTAAAACATTTCAGTGAGAAAATAAAAAAACACTTAGGTAATTGTATTTTTATGACTCATAAATCATGCAATATTCATTTAAAAGAATATCGAAGTGCCATCAATTTACTACATATGGCGGCACTTCGATATACTCGGCGATATATTCGGCGGCACATCAATTTACTACAATGGCGGCACTTCGATATACTCGGCGATATATTCGGCGGCACATCAATTTACTACATATGGCGGCACTTCGATATACTCGGCGATATATTCGGCGGCACATCAATTTACTACAATGGCGGCACTTCGATATACTCGGCGATATATTCGGCGGCACATCAATTTACTACATATGGCGGCACTTCGATATACTCGGCGATATATTCGGCGGCACATCAATTTACTACATATGGCGGCACTTCGATATACTCGGCGATATATTCGGCGGCACATCAATTTACTACATATGGCGGCACTTCGATATACTCGGCGATATATTCGGCGGCACATCAATTTACTACATATGGCGGCACTTCGATATACTCGGCGATATATTCGGCGGCACATCAATTTACTACAATGGCGGCACTTCGATATACTCGGCGATATATTCGGCGGCACATCAATTTACTACATATGGCGGCACTTCGATATACTCGGCGATATATTCGGCGGCACATCAATTTACTACTTCGATATTCTTTATATCGACTTCTGTTTATCTCCATACACCCGATAAATGATCATTGCTCAGCTCTCAAATTATTTTTTAATTGGCCTACTAGTTTTCTTGGATTACATAATACATACTCGTACATAATAATACATATTTTCTCACGTCTATAATACCCGAGGGTAGACAGAGAAAACCCACCTTCAATCGTGACTAGCCTATCGCCCATTTGCATTACCTCGGACAAAGAACTTGAACTTTATTTGAGCATAGATTTTATTAAATTCGTTATTGCAGGGCGATTCCGGAGGTCCATTGGTTTGTCAAGGCACTGGAGACCCGAAGGAGGGTAGCAAGGGAATTTTGGTGGGTGTAGTCTGTGGTGCAACCATCATCCGATCCCGAGGGAGAAACAGTTGGAACCGCCCGAACCCTAGCACGACCATCAGGAAATCTTACTTCACCAGGGTATCAGCATATTCCGCTTTCATACGTAAAAGTAATTCCAATCGTAATCAACCTTTCCCTATTACATTGTCTTTTGTATGTTTGTTACATGTATTGTACTTCTACGTAATATAAAATTGGTGTCACGTTTTGTACAATTTCGTGTTTGGTTTAAAACTTTTGGTTGGTTCTTTACAATTTGTTTTAAATAGGTTTTATTATAAATTAGGTTTTAGATTTGATTATAATGGCGTTGACTGGTTATAAGTAGAGATGTTACGGAGCTTCGACTCCGACTCCGAAAGGTCGGAACTTCCGATTGATTTTACACCTCCGACTCCGACTTCGGCTCCGATAATTTTGAATCGGAGGTTATACCGAAGATTTGTGAGCAAATATAGGTATTCAAATATCAATATTTTATTAAATATTGTAGGACTACATAAAGGAATGCTTTATTTCCACAAACGTTATCATAAAAAATATTGGCCATTCCAGCTATAAAAATTTAAAAACCGTTTATAACATCTCTCTTCTCTCTCTTCATCCCTAGTTATAAGAACCGATTGAAATATTGTTAGGGCCTTTACACATACGCCGGCGGCGGCGTGACGTCACGCTCGGTGATAGAAAACAACACCGCCGCGGCGCCATGTATAAGCGCTCTTAGTTGTGGTTCCATATAACCGAAGATCATGAATCGCGGGCGAATCGCGAGTGTGTTTCTTCGAATTGCAAGCAGTTGCCGGATCGCCTCGCACAGGAATGGAACCAGGCAGGCGATTCTCGCAGCGTTCGACATACAAAAGTCGAGCGCTACGAACGTCTTGTCACGCTCACACATGTAATGTGAGCGAATGAGATAGGACTAATGTCGAATTCGACATTCCACTACGAGAATCGCCGTCGTGAAAGGCGATTCTCGCAGGTGGAATGCCGAATTCGACATTAGTCATATCTCATTCGCTCACATTACACGTGAGCGTGACAAGACGTTCCTAGCGCTTGACTTTTGTATGTCGAACTCTGCGAGAATTGGCTTCCTGGCTCACAAATCGCTTGCTCACAAAAAAATCCTGAGTATCTGTAGGCATGTGGACTCCATTAATCGGCACTGGACCCGCACGGTGAATCATGGCTCCTATACGCTACACCCTCGCCCCTTTCCCCATTCTGCAATGGGAGTCCTGTACCCCAACAGTGGGGGCTTAGGTTGGAACTACATGCCCCGGTTCCAGCGCCGGTTCGGTTCGCTGCAGCTAATCACGAGGCCCTGACTTCAAGTGGGGGGAGGACGGAGTAGACGGAGAGTAAGTTCAGGAATTCAACCAATAACCGTGGTAAATATTAATGCTAGCTTTATTACTTATTCTGTCGGAGTGAAACTCGATAAAGGTTTTAAATAAAACGTAATAATAATAATACACACCGATCAACTCACTTTATTTCTTCTAATTAACTCTACTTCTAATACGTCTTCACTCATACTGTCGTTTGGCCAAAAGCTCGCGACAGTATGGTAAACTCACCCCAATAATGGGAGAAAAACAGTAGTTTAATAAAAATAATAATAAATAATAAAATGTCTTTATTGACAGGTTATACACCCATAGGCCTACAAGTTTTATAAAAACATAATTAAAAATAGAATAAAACATAAAAAATAAAAAAAATGAAAAGAAATGAAAATGAAAATAACCAGAAAACAGAAAATTTAATTAAAAGTAGAAGTAAAAAAGGGAATGAACACAATACAATAAAATTAAATACATTAATATTAAACATAATAAAGTAATAATCGATAGATCACTCTGAGAGATAAGGCCGCCTTTGTACACTTATTCTATGTTTCCTTTCCTATGTACATTTCTTGTGTGCAATTGTTTTTTTAATATTATTATTATTATTTTTTTAATACTTTAGTATTAATCTATCTATCTATCTTATCTTATCTCATGATAGGGGGCCGGGATAACCCCAGCGGCGGTTTTTCGAGGTTGTCACTGTCTCTCCTGGCAATGTGACCGAAGGACTCGAGAATTCTACGAAGGCACTCGGAGGACAGTCGTGAGGTGATTTTGAGTTCACGTAGAAATAAAGAAAGAAAGATTATTTATTTCCGATACACACATACAAAGAATTAGGTACAGAAGACAAAAATAATATTAAACAAAAATATATAAGCAAAAGTAATTAAGTTTGACGAAGGTGGTGTGCAGCACCAGAAAAGGGGACTGCCTCAGTATGTTGCCGCAGCGGATTTAGCACTGCGGCGCTGATTGTTAGGCATCACCTGTGTGCCAGGGATCACTACCTAATGATACACTACCGGAACATATAAATAAATTACGGAAATATTAATAAACAGAAGTAAAATATTAGGAAACGTAGGACGGTACTTAATTTTTAAATTATACATTAGAATACAGGAAGGTATGTATGTAGGTATTATTGTATAAAATAGAGAAAAAATAAAAATAAAGCAAGCAATGAAGATGAAACTGAAGGAAGGATAGGTACTACTGTTCGATGTAGTGAAACTTGTATTTGCTTTGTCTATGGCAACGACTTTTGTATTTCAAGGATGGATACGTTGGTACGATGTGCTGTCCACGGAATGCGGAGCATATTCGGTTCTGACTCCGGTTCCGGTAAAACCACCTCCGTAACATCCCTGGTACAAAGTACGAGGATATTATAAACCCGGCACACGTTTCTTCAGCCAACCCCTGTACTTGGCTACATCAGTGAACAGCACATACTGGGTCGGATCACACAGTCTCACGTCTCGCCGAGAAATGGTCAGGGACACTATTCCTCGGATATACCACGCCCCTTGAGCACTAGGGGAGGTATTCCCTGAAGAGTCAGGTGCGAATACCGTAAATCCACCACCGCTGTCGCCGTTGCAAGCGGAAGTACCTGAAAATGTTAGTTAGAAATCAATTGGGAGTCGATTGGGAAAACATCTGAAGTACCTACTCTTCTTGATAGGGCAACGATTTTAATATGAAATTAAAATGAAATTAAAAAACGTTTATTTGCCCCCAATACAATACAAATATAATATAATACAATAAAAATGCAATAAAATTAAAACATGAAGGCAAATGGGTCCATGACTCGAGGGCTGAATATAGGGCTAAGAAGATGCAAAGATAAAAATATAAGGCCACAAAATAAACATGTAACAGAAAAGAATCTGAGCCTTCTGGCACGGTGTAGGGGGCATCTCGCACCAGTTAACACTCTCAGAAATTAAGTGGTAGTCTGGCCCACCACTCATGCTGCCATGAGTGGGCCAGACTACCCCTAAAAAAATTCAAGTGTAAACTCGTCCCGGCTGATAAATAAGTAAAGGTCAATGGCGCGAGGCACTGACCGTTCTGGCGCGAGGCACTGATACAATCGCAGGCCACTACTGTTACGCCAATACGGTTCGAATCCAATGTCATGAACTGCAGAAGCATTGCGCCGGCGCCGCTTGCCGCAACCTGAGTCACTTGTCAGACTGGCATCGCTGCCACTCAATTTTGATTATGTGCACCACTCATGCAGGGTGTGATGTGAACACAGAACACGGAATGTTTGACCGGTTCCTAGGTACCTGAGAGTGACTACGGAAATAACAGGATCTGACTCCGGGACGGACCTTGGAAGTGGTCTATGTTTACAAAGAGGCTTATTTACTAACCATTGTTATATCCAGCGCAAAATTTATTTCCCGCCGCTAACATGTTTCCATAGAACAGAGGATTGCTCTTAATGCAAGTAGAGTCGGTTATCTTCGGTATGTACGCCTGTTTTATTTGATACGACAAGGAATCTGTTTCATCAAATCCCCAGCCTACCACCTAAAAATGAAATATTTTGTATTAAAATACCTATTGTAATTAAATAAGAGTTAGTCCAAGTCATCCAAATCCAGGATAATTGGAAAAAATTGGACAAAAAAACATACTATTTTACGGCGTATAGATACACCTAATTGTGATCTAGATTAGATAAGATAAAGTTATATTGTGTATCTATGTATCTGGGGTTTGCCCAAACGCGGTCTAGCAGTTGTCGGTTCTGCGACAGATGTGACCGGCCCACTGCCTTTCAGCTTGCTAATCTTATGAGCTATGTCGATAACTTTTGTTCTATGCCGGATCTCCTCATATCGGATTCGATCCAGCAGACGTACTCCGAGCACAGCTCTTTCCATAGCACCCTGAGCGACTTTCAATTTGTGAACCAGTCGCACCGTCAGTGTCCACGTTTCGTAAATACTTATACTAGATACTTAATAATAATAAAATCAGAGCATGGATCAGTTAAGTCAGGAATCTTTGTATGGAATTTGCATATTATAAATAACACATAACATAACATTCAACAATATGTTATTATACGGTTATTATTTAACATAGAACGACTTTCTGGCATTGCCATCCCCATTTTATACACTTGTTACTCGTATCTCAGTGTGCACCTAGGTTAGAATTGTTTATTTATTTATATAAATATTACTATTATAAATTACTATATAATACTTACCGTGCCATATATATTTTGCGGAGAAGGCAGCTTCTTAAGAACATCACGAAACCACAAGCAAGCTGGTTGAATATAATCGTCGTACTTTGCTTCAGTTTTCAACTTGAGCAGTGCAATATCGTTATTGAGGCGTTGATAAGCGAAATCTTCGTGGAGTATTATCTCATGAACCTGAAAGAGAAGATAAAATTAAAACTTTTAGATAGCAAGGCGATACAGAGCTACACAATACTAACAGGGACATATAATGAGAGGGAGTGGAAGAAGAGATATAAAATACATCAAACACAACTTTTTTATTTCTCTATATTTTATATTTCGAGAGAAAACCTGCATTTGACTTCAATCTCACCTAATGATAATGAAGATACGAGTAGAACTCACATTTAAAAAGGACTGACCTCCTAAACACTGTCGGAATATTATCGAGGTAAAGAGAAGATATTTGGCGAAAGAGTTAGGCAGAATTGTCGATGCTAGCAAGCCAGGTGGACCCTGAGGGGATCTTACTACCAGCAAAATTCCTGCAGATAGTCGCCTCGCTCGAAGCGCTTATCCAGTGGCGATATCCATATCCATCTCTATATGCACATAATCCATCTTTACATGGACACATTCCATCCCTACATGTACATAATTCGTCTCTATACGTACATAGTTCATCCCTACATGTACATAATCCTTATCTACATGGACATAATCCATCCCTACATGCACATAATACATCTCTACACGGACGTAATCCATCCCTACATGTACATAATTCGTCTCTACACGGACATAATCCATCCCTACATGTACATGATCCGTCTCTACTCGGACATAATAATATAAGGCACTAACCTCTCTCTCCTGAGCAGTCAAGTCTCCACCAATCAGGTTATACTTCCCGAGCACAACATTCAGGGTCTCAGGCAGCAATGGAGCACCTTGTATAGAGGCACAGTGCGCAGCTGTTGGCAAAAATTCAAAATGTTCAGTTATCTTAGAATTCCCCAAAAGAATTTTCGGGTGGTTTTGTCTACCGACTGAGGTATTATTGATGATGATATAATAATCTACGAAGAAGAACAGGCCATAAAGTAGAAACCTAAGTAAAGGAAAGGAACTTCCTACTAGTATTCTGGAAAGAGGCACTCGCACAATCACAAGCCTATTCGATAATAGAACTATTTATTAAGTGGACATTGTACACACCGGCTCCAACAACATTTTAAGTTGAGTCATAATGACTTTACCACTATTTCCGTACCTTTTAATACAAAGTGACACCATTGTCTGGAGCTATATCCCAGATCTCTGCACAAACTTTAACCCTATTTTGATTTTGGTGCGAAATATGGTTTGATGAGCACATATATCATAATACCAAGCGCCACGAAGATGAAGATTAAAAAAATTCTCATTATCCAACACATATTTTTTCAAATGTATTTGTAATCACAAATATTACCTATATAAAATTTACGAAGATATGTTTATCAAATTAAGTTTCAGTTATAAAAACAAGTCAGACGAAATGTCATCTGTGTCAGACTCTTTGGACAATCTTTGGTTAGAGTCGATTCGGCACACCATATACTTTTGCCGTATATATTTGAGTCTCTTGTTTCTTTTCTCACTCGTGTCAATTTCTTGTGTCTATAAGTTGTAAATTGGTTTAATATATTTTATTCGTTGTATTACCTTCGCCGTTTTCCTTGAATAATTTATTATCGATACCATACGGTAAAGTGGTGACCCCGACATCACTTCGGGGTATGGGTGCGCTCGTAATTTTGCTCTCTTAAGATAGAATGGACTCTCTTTTATTCTCTGAGTATTTAATTGATGTATCCAATAACGACGTATCCCCTTTTTCTTCTTTCTCAGGTACAACAAAAATAATTAATTCTTCATGATCCATCTTACCGTGTGTTCACTTAGATATCACTCTGCGTACTGGCAGTAGAAATTCCGTATGAAAAAAGAACGAATGTCCGCGCTAGGCTCACGGAATTCCGAATCCTAATTCCTAATTCGAAACCTAATCAGAAAAGCGGACGTCTGCGCCCAGCCTTACTAGCGGCCCGAACATACCAGATAGTCACTAACCATAAGAGAAGAACTTTTAATTATAACGGAAACCTTACCTTACAGTTAAGCACTCTTACGAGCTCCATATATTTTAGTGTAATATAATAGATTGTGTACTATTATTATGTTTAATAATAAAATAAATCATGACAACAATACCGATGATAAGTACCACTAAAATGATTCTAGTAATCCAGCACATTTCATATATAACTATTCTTAGTTCGTAATGTTAATTGGTTTATTTATTATATTGAACTTATTACATTTTTGGTTATAAATCAATACATTATTAACCTTAAAACCAACTCAATTTTTAAAACAGAGACAAGAAAGTATAGCAAAAAGTATGCATATTTAAAAGGAGACTACCTCCGTCCAAGGAGTTTCCAGTGCATTAATAATTTATTGCATGTCTGCTACTGTTAACAAATAAACATTTTTCTATTCGGCGGCGTGCTATTGTGTGTGTGCCTCGCGCCAGAACGCTCGGAATAACTTTTCTATTACTACTTATCTATTTTGTATCCCTACGGTTTACGTCGTCCGTACCATTAATAATTCTTCTATCGCCTAGGTTGCCTGGAAGAGATCACTCTGAGCGATAAGGCCGTCTTTGTACACTTATTCTATGTTTCCTTTCCTATGTAAATTTCTTGTGTGCAATATTAATCTATCTATCTGTCTAACCCTTAATCTTAAATGCTTATTTTCTGACTTCTATGATTTCCTTTTCTACTTATTAAAATAAAATAACACTAAAATACATACTTAAGCTAAAATTACAAAATACCTAACTATTTTACAGGTAAAAGATCTGTCCCAGGTCGCTCCCTGCAGGGAGTGTCCCGAGGAGGCTGGCGGCGTTGCCCCGCTGTATGGCGAGGCTTATACGCTGAGCAAAGTAGAGGCCAGCCTTCTGGTCGCGGGATGTCTCTACAAGTCACTACGACTGATTTCTAGTCATTATCTATAGTCAAAATTAGTTATGTACATACATACATTTATGAATTATGATGTAAAGTAAAGTATACACTTTATTGCAGACGCGCAGACTCTTGACACCTTCAGGAGAAAACTTAAAATCTATACAATTGATCTACAAAAATCGGACACTCGAAGTGCTCGGTAATGTTATGCCTCTACTGTGAACTACCATCCACACATATAATACCATGTAATACACCCCCACCATGCCATCACCCTCCCACACATTCAGTACCTCACATACACACTAATATCCTCATTCATAAAAACAAACGCATTCATACATCACAACACGCACACACTGTTGCTTTCTTCGTCCGTGCAGTCACTGAGGGGCCAGCTGAAAATCAGCGCTGTGGCTTGCCTCAGCATTATGCTGAGCTGGTGTACCCTTTTTGACACTGTACCACACCAGATGTTCTGTGCTGCATGTATTAAACTTTGTATACTTCTGTAAACTGTATTCTGGTGTTTACAGCGCTAAATAAACGATTTCAATTTCAATTTCAATATTGCACAAATATAAAACAACAAACATGAGATAGAAAAGGAAATAGTGAAGTGCAATTTAGGCGGCCTAATCGCTAAGAGCGATCTCTTCCAGGCAACCTACGGGCTGAGGAAATGATATCGAGAAAGAGGTAGTAGTACCGACTTTTATTTACTACTAAACTCTCTTATAACAATATAAACATCACTAAAATAATAAGAAAGAGGTAGTAGGTGTGCAAGGTTTATGGAAAACGTTATATAAGATAATTGTATATATAATCATTAATACCAAGGTTAAATTAATGTAGATGTAATTGATAGTTTATTTAACACTTTTAACTATTATATAGACCATGTAACCAAATCCTATGAGAAGTAAAACAATGGTGACTCGCATTATCCAACACATTTCAAATATTTAAGATAATATACTGCCAAATTGTTACATCTTATAAAATCACATGAACAGAATGTTTCACAAATAAAATTAGGTTATATTCAAATGCTTGCTTGCGTATGGTTAGTGGCCAACCTATTTGTCAAAGTTGTTCAGGCCGCCCGTAGGCATCTGACATGGCTTAACGACTGCTGACGAACGACAACAACCGGGACCGACTGCTTAACGTGGTTTCCGAGGCACGGAGGAGATCAGATGAAGTATGCCACTAGCGGTCACCCATCCAGGTACCGCGCCAACGTCGCTTAACCTGCACGATCACTTTCGCACCGTGCTCGCAACTGGGTTACGAGCTCCTCATCCTTTTCAAATAAATTACCATAATAGAAAAATCATGAATCATGACAATGATATAAACATAATAACAATATATGACAATCTTTTGACAACTGTTGTGGTTTAAAAACTATAGATAGACTATAGAGCTCAATTCTTTCTATGGTTTTTTTTAAATTACTTATTTAAAAACGAATGTATGTGCAATATGTGCACCTCTGTGTATAAAAATAATTCAATCAGAGTAAAAAGAACTTATTGCAAAATTTTTGAAGTTAGAGTTGGGCTGGAGAGCATAAAATGAAGAATAGCAATAAATGAAAGGAAGGATGCAAAATTAATTAATCATGGAAAATGAATAATTATGATTATGTTCTACACCAAATACGTATACAGGGTGTACGAGTAACATAAACCCCATATAGTGCTGAAACACACTGTTAACGCCATATCTCATTATTTTTAAATTACACTATACGCATTTGTACTTATCTAATATTCATATAATTATACCTGTTCCTGTCCCACCAATCACCAAAGAGACAAGACCGAAAGAATACGCGCATCGTGATGACGTCACAATGTCATCTGCCAATCAAATTCACTCGTGAAATTACTTCTGTCGCAACGGTCACGCAAAACAAACGCTCCTCGGAATTAATTCTTTTCCACGCTAATTACGCTAATTTGTAATTGAACAATCGCCGCGAGTGCTCTAAGTGCTCACCCCCTTCAAACTTTGGTGGAAACCCCAAAGAAACCAGCCGCCGGAGATCAGATCCAGGAGCTTCTCAAGTAAGTCTCGTCTCCTACTAGCTCTCTGCCGCAAATTTTTCCACCACACACCCCGTTTAAAATACTATCAGCTGTTTCATAGAACTTTAATCAGCTTTTGTATTGACCGGCTGATTTTTTCGCGATTTCAGAGGTGTACCCATAGCGAAAGTTGTTCAGTTATGGACTTTTAGGACTATGGGGTTTATGTTACATCCAGTATAAGGAAATCAGACGAGCATACTAGCCATTGGCTCTCTCTCACCTGTTAAAACGAAGGTCTTTGACAGCAAAGTGCCACCACAAGTATACTTTATAGTAGCTTTTTCCGATCTGTATATTGCTGCATGCCACGGCCAGTCCCCAGGCTTGGTGGCGAGTCCATTCGTGATGAGCTCCGTATGCTGCACCTTCCTCCTCCCACACTTGGAATCAGGAACTGATAGTTGAACTTCCGCTGTGTCTTGACTACCAAGAACGTATGCATCTAGGTAACCCTGGAAACAAGTGAAGATTTGACTTAAAGTTGGCCACCAAAGGTTTGAAAATTTGAAATTCACTCTATGTAGAATAATCGCTAGAGAAGTTTATATAGAAACCGCATCTGCCAGTTGACGCAAGCAACATGAGCATCTTCCCATACCTATTGTAGGCAACAACCCTGGAATACCGCCGCTAAGTACCGGTACCGGTACTAGAAACCGGCACTCCGGGGATGTTGCGCACTATACATTAGTCGGGCATGGAACTATAAGCACATTTGTCCAAGTCCTTTTTGGCTCGATGTCAGTACCCACATCATTACCATATCTACCATATCATGCCTCATGTGCCGATAATTGCACTGGCTCTCTTACTCTTCAAACCGAAACACAGCATGTATTATATTGTATTCCACCCTAGCTAAACAGAAGTAGTAGTGGAAGAAGCGATGGACAATTCCTATTCATATAAACTTCTTGTAGAGTGGTTAAGCCAACCTATTGTCTAAGATGATCAGGCCGCCCGTAGGCCTTTAACTGACATGGCCTAACCCTGCTGTCAAACAACGGCCGAGAGTTTAATGTGCTCCCTGAGGCAGTTAAGGGCTCAGGTGAATATGTGCCAATAGATATCATCCATCCTGGTTCTGACCTAGTCCCTCGTTGCATAAGTTCCTCGATTACTTCCTAACTATGATCGCACCTAGGAATCTCATCCATTTATTACCTATAAAAACCATCCGTGTGCCCCAACTCATCCCGTGGGTGTTGTACGAGGTGACTAAGGGTCTTAGTGGATACTATTTTACATCTAGTAGACGGCGGTAGGCTCGCCACATATCACGTTTGTTCACCAAATCTTATGGCGAAAAGTGAAAACTACATGTGATTGAACGTGGTGGTCTACCCCTTCGGGGATTATGGACGTGAGAGTTTATGTATTACGTGATGTCTTTCAGTTGGGTAAAACTCGAAATAATGTTGACGCGAAAAAGTTTACCGCGAATGGGCCACCTGATAGTAAGTAGATGATAGAATATTTAAAAAATAATACTCACAATGGAAAGTCTAATCCTTAAGGAGTCTAATACATAAAGAAAATCTGCAAAATCTCTTCTAGTTTTTTTTTAAATAATTTTTTTAGTGCGTTCATTATGACATTTTTGATAAAAATTCAAAACTTTAAATATCTAACGTAATACGTACGTATAACGTTTTCCATAATACTTGCTCACCTCTACCTCTTTCTCGAAATCATTTCATCTGCCCGAAGGTTGCCTGGAAGAGATCGCTCTTAGCGATAATGCCTCCTAAATTGTACTTCACTACTTCCTTTTCTATCTCTTGTTTGTTGTTTTCTATTTGCGCAATAAAGTGTATTTTACTTACTTTACTTAACTTTTGAACAATCTAGGTTTATGTATTACCGTGCCAGGGTCTTCACAATACTCCACATTGTTAACTGTTATGCTAGTCATGTAAGGCATCACTCCGTTGGTTGGTCCCTTGACATTGAAGTTCAGGTAGTCAGCTGGGGCGAAGAAACGGATGCTGAATTGGCCACTCTCAGATGAAATTCTCGCTGATGCATTGTTGGTCTGAAAAAATGGAATTTCAATCAGATCTTCCTACAAGAGCAGTAATTATGGTGTGTCACATAAAGCGAAGAGATGACAACTACGTCTGCAAGAAAGACCTTTTACGAAGGTCTCTGCAAGAAAGACCTTTTACGAAGGTCTCTGCAAGAAAGACCTTTTACGAAGGTCTCTGCAAGGAAGACCTTTTACGAATACCCTCCAGAGTGGTCCTGTATAAAATTGATCAAGATCCGATGATGAACTTTGGAAATGAACAATGGAAGTCCTTAACACGTTCAGAGTCTACATATAAAATCCGTCGGGATCTGTCAGGATCCGCTGGGA
This sequence comes from Hofmannophila pseudospretella, assembly GCA_947369225.1. Lineage (NCBI taxonomy): Eukaryota > Metazoa > Arthropoda > Insecta > Lepidoptera > Oecophoridae > Hofmannophila > Hofmannophila pseudospretella. The sequence goes on from OX376333.1 coordinate 1,917,995, forward strand.
CCCGTCGGGATAATTATCCTAGATGCCCCATATATGGGATGGCTGGCGTGGAGGGCTTTCACGCAATCTTACGAAAAAGGGTTGCTTCCCTGATGCACCGAGTACATAGCAGTCCCAACAGCATCCTGTTGACGTTTGCCTAGTCCCCTGACTCCCCGATGCTGAGGCACTGGATATACCTGCATGTCAATGCGAAGTAGTCGTCCAGTGCTTAGAGGTCGGTACTATGGGCTTGGTATTATTTCTATATTTTTCTTTACTAACATAGCTTTAAGTAATATAATATACTAACTTTATTGTATGGACCATGTCTGACTCAAATATATAATAATAATATATGGGGCAATGGATAGTGAACGTGTTAAGGGATGATAGCGATAACCTACAAATAATTAGGCAATTGTGAATCTTTCCGAAGATCCACCAGGCGAGACACCCTCAACCGACCCCAAAGGCCCTATTACTCTGTCAATGAGTTCCTTGACGAATAATGTACCTTTTTGAAATACTGTAGACGTATATTCTGCAATACAAGTTTCAAATAAATATATTGCAAATCTAAACCTAGACGGACCTATAATTTGCCAGATTTAACCACGCGTGCGCAGTGCATCGGGTTGCGCATGGCTGGCACAGACTCCAAACAATTATACTCAACCAAGTTTTTTATTTGTTTTCATTTGTATTATGATTATTTGTAACTTTTAAGTGATATGAAGACGATTTTCAATTTATTTCTTGTATGGAATCACGTTTCCTTACGTAATATTATCTCGCTGAGTTAAATTGATTATTTGAAGTAACCGAGATCAAAGAACACTTATATTTACGAGGCCGTAATTGCTATGATTTTACGATCTCGTCCTATGTAACATTATAATTCAATTTAATTGATCTGCGATGATGCGAAGTTCTTTGATTTGGATTGCTAATGGAAGTCAACTTCATTCTCATTAATGGAATTAATTTGTTTTCGGCAAAGCCTTTCTAGCTATTTATTTTATAAACAAAGGTGGTTATTATCAATTATTATGTGAGTGGAAGGAAGACCCGGGGTCGTCCTAGACTGACCTTTAAAGATCAGATTGACAGAGTGCTCTTAGATTTTAATATACAGAGCAGACGACCCCACCGAAATGACGAATGTAGTGGAAGCAAAAGAAGCGCGCCAAGACAGAGTATCGTGGCGCTCCGTTCTCTCTGCCCACCCCGCAAAGGACAAAGCGTGAAGGAAGGTATGTATGCTTGTACATAATTATTATCTTTTTTTTACATTCCTGAATTAGACTAGAAATAGTAAGTTATAAATATGGAACAGTCTGCCGGCGTCTTTATTTCCCGAAACCTACAACCTTGGGATCTTCAAGGCCAGACTGAATAGGCATTTACTGGACCCGCATGCTCCATCGTCGACCTCATCGTCGCTTACCATCAGGCGAGATCGAGGTCAAATGCGGGTTTAATAGTAACTAAATAAAAAAAAATTTAAAAAAAGTGCGAAAAGTTAGTAATTCCGTATTTGACTTTTTTTTTTAATTACAGCATTCAACTTACATGGACATCCTGAAGAAGGTTCTAAAATTAGTTTTTCGATATCTCAACTAACATCAGAGATATTGATGATTTAAGTTAGTACTGGAGAGATGTTTTGTCCCTTTTTAGCAAAGTGCAAAATCAGTTCTTTATATATGTCATAGACACATAGCGTAATGGTGCGTTTCACGAAGTGCGTAGGCATTTCACGAAATGATAATAATCTTAGACAGATACTGTAATGGTCGAGTTCGACCCTATCTGTCTGATTTTTAGCCACTTCGTGAAGAGCGGATCGTTAATTCGCACATAGCGTAATGGTATTGAATCTCATGTGGATCTTAATCACTCTTCTATGAAACTAGCGCCATCTGGTAGTTTGCCCCGGTTTTATTAGAAATGTTATACATACGTACATGTATTTATGAGTAGGTATGTTAAAAAGAGTTTTTTTTACATGAATTCAAATTAATTAATTACGTTAGATTAAGGGTCATCCAATAAAAAATGTGTTACGAAAAATATGTATTTTCAAGAGCTTCGTGTAACGAAAGTTTAAGAGTTAGAAAAGTAGTAGTTATACCATCGTAAAGATCATTAATTATTTGGTAAATACCGTAAGTTAGACGATCTTCTTTGTCTGTAAGATTGTCAACATAACTGACAGCCTTATGGCCATCGCAGTTTATACCAACCTGGACTTATAGAAATATATCTGTGAAACTGCATCCAAATCCGTTAAGTTGTTTTTACATAATGTGCGTTCAAACAGCCAAATAAAAATATCCCTTTTAAAATGTTATTATATAATATGTAAGTATATATATTATTGTTTTAAGGGTTTTAAGCAATGGTTTAAACTTACCAAGGTAACGGCGGCTTCCGCATCAAACTTGATATTAACTCTAGAGTGCTTGGGAAACTTCTCCGTAATATGAACATGGTACTCGTTCTCTTCTCCAGGAGGCTTTCCAGGCTCATAGGATAAACTGATATCTTCATTGCCTTTACACGGATAAACGAAGGCCAAGGGTGATCCGACTAAACTCCAGCCTTTTTCTTTTCCTGCGCCTTTAGACTCCATTACAATGGATAGGAGTATAATTTGCCAGATCATTTTTATGCAGATTCTAGCACAGTATTCTTGTCTATAATAAATGGAAGTTTATACTGAAATTGTTTTAAATTCAATCAAATACGTCACTCACACTTAGACTCACACTCACACTTAGAATTAGATAAATACTTTTTACAAGTTTTTAATTTGTTTTACAATAAACATTATTAAAACGTAAATGAGTAAACATTTTAAAAAATATGTCGACGTATTGTAAGTAGGTATGCACAAACACTTCAAGATGTAAACTCACGACTGTTCCTCGTATTTTAACATGTTGTAGTCAATAACAAAAGTCATTCTGTTTGCTTAGGTATTTTGAAGAGTTATGAAATTTTAAACCATTTACCGACTACATAGTTGCTACGTCTAGTTAAACTTTTTTATGTGTATTAGTCATTATTAATATAGCTACTCGTATATCGAATGGAATATTCGTTTAATCAAATTCAATAATACAAATTTTCAAAAAAAAAAATTCAATAATACAAATTGTTAAAATATAATATAAACATATTATATGTGTCCTAATAAAATCCTTAATCTAATAAACAGTCCCGAGTCGCACCCGGCGGGAAGGTGCCCATCACGCTGGCAGCGTTTCCACGCTGAATAGCCAGCGAGATGCGCTGCACCAGGTACGACTCGGCGCGGGGGTCACCTGAGCGCTCTCTCAGTCGTCGGCCCAAACCTCGGACAAATTCCTTGGCCTCCGTGCATATCGAATTAGTGGATTTAGTAAATGGTTATAGGATAGGTAAATCAAAAACTGTTAAAACGTGCCAATTTTTTTTTATAATAATCGATATTAATTAATCATTTCCTTTCAATTAGGTAAAGTAAAAGTAAAATACACTTTAATGCACAAATATAAAACAACAAACAAGAGATAGAAAAGGAAATACTGAAGTACAGTTTAGGCGGCGTTATCGCTAAGAGCGATCTCTTCCAGGCAACCTTCGGGAAGGTAGGTATAATTCCGATAAAGTTTACTTTCGTTTCAAAATAGAAATAATAAATTTATATTTAAAATAGATAAGATAGAAGTACGCAACATCCCCAGAATGCTGGTTTCTACTACGGGCACATACCATACATATTGAAAAGCCCCGATGTGTTTTGAGGGGATTGTTTTCAAAAATAGATTTTCTGGGCGAAATAAACTTAAACCTCATTACTTCACACTTGAACTGCAACGTTAGACGCTAACAGGAAAAACCAGCTACAGGTTAATCCCGATCAATTTGTATGAGGATATTCACTTTATAAACTTGTTTCTGTGGTGTATGAATTATTGACAAGTAATTATTATTATTTATTAATAAGCAGGCAGCATTAAGCTGATGCGCCCATATCTAAGCTGGTGTATTGTTCATTCAGTTATAGCACTCGGTCCTTGTTCATAGTTAATTAAGTCCACCACTACTTATGCACTGTTTAAAAACCTATCCAGTCTATTTTTGAAACTGTTGACTGAAGATGCATCCACGACTTCTTGCGGTAGCTTGTTCCATATTCTCACGACTCTGTTATTGAGAGAGTTATGGCCGACCAAGGTGTTTGAACGTTCTTCAGTTGCAAGTCATTATTGTGCCGGGCTCTGTGTGTAGTATTCACATTGAAGAGTCTGGGCAAGTCTTTTTTTATTTTTTATTGAATAAGGAGAGCAGACGAGCAAACGTGCCACCTGATGGTAAGTGGTCACCATCGCCCATAGACACCTCACCTCACTGTATTAATATTAGAGGGCTTTGATGTGCTGCTAACCTTGAGGACTAAGATGGATTGCCTCATGTGCCGGAAATCACGCTGGCTCTCTTACCCTTCAAACCGAAACACAGAAATGCAATCATTTCTGCTTCACGGCAGAAATAGATAAAATGGTACGACCCCAGGCGATCCTTCACTTTAGGATCTACCATAAGATTTTGTATTAATGATGTAATTATGATGGTTTCTTCTTCTAAGTCGTGTTCCTCATTGATGAGGGTCCTGATCATTCTATGGAAATAATCACCATGAACGACTTTCTTGGTAGATTTAATGGGGTGGTTTGCCATTGCCTTTCCCATTTTACACACTAACCAGTGTGTCATATCAGTGTGCAGGTTTCCTCACGATATTTTCCTTCACCGTCGAATTGGTCCTCATTGGTACATGATATGAGTTTTTTGAAAGACTACGTATGCTGGTTTGGAATTTTCGAAAAATAATGAGGACGATGGTTTTTTTTTATGTGGTTTGTTCCGCCAAGTGTGCAGGTTTCCTCACGATATTTTCCTTCACCGTCGAAAAACTCATTGGTACATGACATTAGTTTATTCTTTTAGACTTACGTATCCTGGTTTGGAATTTTCGAAAAATAATGAGGACGATGGGATTTTTTTTAATATGTTTGTTCCGCCAATTTTACCGCCAACATGATGGTCGCAGACTTTAATTAGTGTACATGTTTAAAGTAACGTAGAATACACTTTATTGCACAATAGTGTCCGACCGAAGGTCGATTTCTGGCCGAAGCCGATTATTCGGCTATCGGCATAACCTTCGGCCGAAGCCGAAGGTTTAAAAGCTCTAAGAATTTTGTTCAAGATTAGATACAAGCTAATTTAAATGATTCGATTTTAAAACTTTAAAATTGAAGGTTTTATATCAACTGTATAATATAATATATAATGGCACGAGACTGTGCAGGAGAGAGAGAGCGATAGCGCTCTTTGGTATCGGAGGCCAAGATCCACTTCGGGTCGCTGCGCCAGCGGAGTAAGTAAGTAATATAATATAGAGAGGTTATTTTAATCTTCTCTAGAAGTTGATCACTAGATCAAAATCACCTTGTGATTTGTGAAAAATAATAACATTTCGAAATAATGTTAATTATACTTATAACATTTGCGATACCGACGGCCGGCGCAAGTCCACAAAACGAAATGTGACGTGTGTGTCTCAAGTCTCTGTCCGTCGCGCTCTCCGCTCATTCGTAAAAGTTCGTTCGTATTCGTCGTTTGTTAGGAACCTTCGGCTGCGGTCAAAACTTCGGCCCATTTTGGCCAAGGCCGAAGCTTCGGTCGGACACTATTGCACTAATATAAAACAATAAACATGAGATAGGAAAGGAAACAGTGAAGTACAATTTAGGCGGTCTTATCGTTAGCGATCTCTTCCAGGCAACCTTCGGGCAGAGGAAATGATTTCGAGACAGTGGTAGTAGGTGTTTAATTGCTAATAATGGGATGAAATTCATGCTTTGGCATTTTTGTTCTCAGCTACTGTTTTATCCAACGTACTTTTTTTTATCTTGGATGTAACAAGAATAATGAAACAAGGGTGAGTCTAACTTTTTTTTTTCTTTATGAATTTGTTTTTTTTTTGCGACGGGGAATAGACCAATCAATAAAATAGTGATGTTGCAGATTAAGATGTTTCTTCGTGTTTTGTAAATTATTTACTTTTTTGTTATAATAATTTTATTTTATTTATTTATTAGGTAAACACAACAGATTACAACCAGAGAAATTACAGAAAAATCAATATAAAGTTATGAGCTAGGTCGTAACCTTTAACGTGTAAACACAGCACGGTTAGGAAGTAGAAAATTGATTGTTGTACAAAATTGAGTTGGGAAAGCAAAAAATACTAGTGAATGTAATGATTAAAAAGTACCTATTGAAATATAAAATTAATAAAGTAAAATTTATAAAGTAGGTGCGTGGATAGCTCACTTGAGGACATCCTTATCCCGTCTTTAATCATTAGTAGGTAGATAATATAATATAAATGCACATAGTACAAATAGTAATAAGTGTTTATTTTGCTACAGTCTGCCCTCTAGGTGCCGGCTAGCAGGGTTCTAGGACAGTGTGCAGATGAAGTAATAGAGGGAACTTGGTAATAGTAGATATTATATTTTTAAGGAACAGAACAACACAGAAAATAGTAAATGTAGAAAATAGGTAGTTGTAGGAGACAAAAATAAAACGGAGAAACGTCCGTTCAGGTCAAAATACAGAGAGAAAGTGCAAAATACAAAGAAAACAATGAAATTAATGGAATAATGAAATTTAGAAATGGAATGGGAATATGATTTGAATTTTGAAAATATAGATGAAGAAATGAAGATGCCAACACGAAATGAGGTGAGATAAACGGTAACGATGAGGTTGAAATTGATGGCAAGGAGGTTGATATGGACGATGAAGTCGACATCGTTACAATGTATTAAAGAAAAACATCATGTGAAACATGTGCGGGAAGGCAATTCTAAACTCGAACCATTCTAAATAGGCAATTCTAAATAATTGCTTTCTTTTGCGGAAAAATAATAATAACACCTGTCAAAACTTGGTAGAACTTCAATTCAACTAACTCAAACCAAACTAAGAGTAACTACATTTATTGGTAGAGCAGCGAAAAAGTAACGATTATCGACAAGTCCATATTAGCAACTGAAACACTCTGTTCCAAATATACTTTCAGTCTGTCTTTAAAACATATATAACTCTACTTCTCAGAGTATATATAATAATAAATAAACTCTAAACACTTTGATTTTAAGTCCACTCTCGAACTCTGACTGCGAAGTTCGAGAGTGGACTACTACCACTAGAGTGGCGATAGTGTATCGATTATCGACATGTCGATTAGAGCTGTCATTGGCATCGGATATGCCTAATTCATAGTGCTAGTGTTGGCGCGTCAGTCGAGGCTGCCACGCGTTGGATTGAGTGCGCCCTCCTGTCACACCGTGGTGTAACAAATAGAATAGAAAATTATCATACACACTGAAAAAATGATATCCAAGAGTGGACCGGACTGAGCTACCGTGATCTGAAAGACGTAACACGGGATCGCAAGCGATTTTGCCTACTGACCTCCAAACTTCAATTTGAAGATGGCACCCTATGAAGATGAAAAAATACATACATATATAACATCACGCTATGTCCCTTGCGGGGTAGGCTGAAAGAAAGGAGCGCCACAAATCTCTATCTCGTGAAGCGAAGAGAAGCGTTCTCTTGCTTTCTCTACAGTCATTCGTCGTTTCACGCATGCTCGCCGTTTGTGTCGTCTGCTCTGTATATTACAATCTAAGAGCACTTAGTCAATCTGATCTTTAAAGGTTAGTCTAGGACGACCCCGGGTTTTCTTTCACATTAGGAATCAAGGACTTACGGTGAATCCAGGTCTCCAGGTCTGCACAATTGTTTTTAGCCGGCTGGCAAGCGAGTATTTTGATTATTTTAATAGTTTTTGTTGGAAAACGTAGTGGAGACACAAAGTTTGATGCAATTTTTCGGTGAGTAAATGAACGATAGGATCGTTCTAATTGGTCGATTTGGTCGATAACTGGAAGGTTTTGATTGGACCAGGGTTTGAAAGGAGAGAAAGCGGGAAATTTGACTGTGCTTTAAGTAAAGTAAGTAAGTAAGTAAAATACACTTTATTGCACAAATAGAAAACAATAGAGAACAAACAGACCACAAAGCACTATGTATATTTGTCAAAAAGGGGGAAAGTCAGCAAATGCTGACATACTCGGGTACCAAATATGCAGCGCTGTTTTTAATTTCCCCCCTTATTCCAAGATGTTAGTGGAAGCGTTAGTGATAGTGGGTAAAAAGAACAGGTTAACAGTTCAAGTACCCAATTGGTACATAACGGTGTTACAAGCAGCCACTATAAGCTCCAATTGACACGATTGCATATAGATCCTCCCATACCTTATGCATGTGCGTCTAAGCCGTGTCCCAATGGCCCATGCACATACGAGTAGGTATTAAGCATGTATTACCATAGTGTGGAGTACCCACTATACCAGGCATAAATATGGACTGTTGATAAGTTATTTTCACAGAAATCGGACTATTAGCGCCTTCTCCTCTAGAACAATGACGTGAGCACTGACAGCGAGCCACGGGTTTGCCCCATAGGCAAACCCCATATATTTTTATACTGTATACTTTATTTGTACTCGTACACGAGAAAAATAAAGAACATGTTACAAGAAATAATTATAGGGTACATTAGGTAGAGCTTATATTTAAGAACAGATCTGTTCCAGCCAAACCTAAGAAATAGGGAGATATAATATGATAAAATAGATAGGCATACTTACGTGTACCTAAAATATAAAAGAAAAAAATTATTACGAATAAAATTTGTATAAATTCTATAAATTAATTAATAATATATACATAAAAAATATAAACAACATAAATATATAAATATACCTACATTTGACATTTCAGTGTCCGACTAATGTATGAGAAAATGCTCATATCGCATGCGCTAACTGACAGACACGGTTTCCTTATAAAACTTCTCTATAGAATAATGACGTGAGCACTGACAGCGAGCCACAGGTTTGATCCATCTAAGGCATATATTTTCATAATTTGACATTTAAGTACCCGGCTAATGTATGAGAAAATGCTCATATCGCATGCGCCAACTGGCAGACACGGTTTCCTTATAAAAGGTCTCTATAGAACAATGACGTGAGCACTCACAGCGAGCCACAGGTTTGATCCACCTGGGGCATATACTAATGTATGCGAAAATGGCAGACGTGGTTTGCTTATAAAACTTCTAGCGAGCAATCTACATAGGGGTGAATTTCAAAATCCTTGGGTATTTTAACCTGCTCATAAAGCGCAACTTTTAGTAGCTACATGCGTAGTCGATCAAAAGTTGATCATTTCGCACTCATTTTACATATAATTCAAGTTACTTCAACTCAGATAATTTAACGCCGCCACAATGCGGCTCAAAATAATGTACTGTATTGTAGTATGTAGTCGTTCCTAATTAATATTGTAAGTATCTTTTATCTAATTCAAATACCTATAGAGAAAAAGTTTTTTTTATATATACTTAGTAATGTAATAACCAAAATCTAGGGCGAGGGACCCAAGGGCTGGCGGCTATCTCGCCCAAAGAATCAGCATAGCGATCCAGCGGGGCAACGCCGCCAGCATCCTCGGTACCGTACCACACGGGCCTAATCTAAGACATCGGAATTGCACGACCTAATTCCAACATCTCCATTCCGCCTTCGGACTACCAGGCGCGGGGAGGGGTTCCATCCTTATGTTGTTGATATCCCATCTGCTCGTACGAAGCGATTTGCTTCTTCGTTCATTATGCGAACGGCTAAGGAATGGAACAGCCTGCCGTCGTCTGTATTTCCCGAAACCTACAACCTTGTGATCTTCAAGGCCAGAGTGAATAGGCACTGGACCCGCATGCTCCATCGTCGACCTCATCGTCGCTTACCATCAGGCGTGATCGAGGTCAAATGCGGGTTTAGAAGTAAATAAAAAATATATTTATAAGTAATACTTAATTTTTATTTGTGCACATGTTCTTTCCTTCTTTAATTATAATATAAATGATTTTAAGTTGTAAATATATAGAAGTAATTACGTATTTATTGTATTAAATTATTTATATTGAAATTGAAATATTTTATTTCCAGAAGCATTACAGTCTTCTAATACACACATTACAAATTAGATATTAGTTAAAAAATTAAATTAAATTAAATGTAAATTATAATGATGTCAGTAGATTACAACACAAACATAATTATTTCATTATGTATATATATTTTTTTAAATCTAGGTAGTTATAATAAATAGGTACTCAACTAAGTGTGATGAAAAGTATCGTGTGACATAAATGCGGAAAAGCACGATCGTTCTCAATCGATCATAAATGGTTGAATATTTTTTATTTATTACCTACGCATTTTAACCTTTTCCACGTTATTTCATATGGTTATATAAATGATTATATAACTGAAGTACCATGTAAAAAAGTACTTCAACACCAAGGCTATAAAGTATCTTATCTTCTGGCAGGGATAACCCCAGCGGCACTTCGACCCTCAGGGATCTTTTGTGCTCATCCCTTACCTTAGTCTCCCTCCTGTTCCTTAATGATGCTTTGCATCAAGGACGCTGTATAACTTACAGCCTATAGTCCTCTGGTTTCGGGCAGGCTACCCCCAGAAGACTCATACGCCCTCCAGTCAGCGAGTCACATTCGCACAGCAAGTGTTCCATTGACTCAACGGTGTCACCACAGGCTCTACAGGTGGGATTGTCTGCCAGTCTCATTTTGTGTAGGAGGCTCTTAGTGCCAAAATGGCATGTGAACGCCCCTACAATGAGACGGATGAGACTCCTGCTATAGTTAGTAATTTTCCTGCACCCAGCTGTGCCACCATATTTCCAATGAACCTCTTAGAGTGTTTTAAGTTGGTCGTTTTTTACCACTCCACCATATGCAGGTCCCTGGCTTTAGTCTTAATAGCTGTTTTAATGGTACTCATTGAGAGTCCAACAAAAGGCTCAGACCCCGTAAGGCTATAAAGTAAGTATTTCCATGCAGTTCCGCCCTCGGAAGACACTGGATTGCTTCACCTTCGCCTGCATAATAAACATTGTAATTTACTCGTGGAAAGCCTTCCTTATTCAAGCTCTGGAACAAAATTGATCTACCAAATTTTTCCTTTACAAGTCTCCTGAGATTGATACCATTTGTCTTTTATGAAACTCTACACGTTCTCACCTTTTTGAAAAATGGTGCCATTGCTGGGATTTTGATTTTGCTTCTTCGATGGTTAACGTCTATTTTGATTTTTTGATAGATAGATATATCATCATCATCAGGCTATTAATGTCCCCGCTGTTGGGGCACAGGCCTCCCCTGGTACAAAGGGGGTTATCGGCCATGATCCACCGAGCGGGCCCAGTGCTGATTAGTGTATTTCACACGCCTTCGAAAACTTTTAATTTCCATAGATATGCAGGTTTCCTTATGCAGGTTTACGATGTTTTCCTTCAACGTTAGAGCAGTCAGTAAATGTACGTAAGTCTTCGAAAATCGGAAAAACTCATTGGTACATGGCATTGCATGGTTTCGAACCCGGACCCTCCCGCATGGGAGTCCGGCGTCCTAGCCACTAGGCCACCGACGATAGATAGATAGAAACACTTTATTGTACACAAATACAAGAAAAGTAAAAACTTCAGGAATAGTAGCACGATATGTACAAAGGCGGTCTTATCGCTTAAAGCGATCTCTTCCAGGCAACCTCTGACGTTAATTGGACATTAAAGAGATTAGCGACAGTGTAGTGTGAAGATATGAAATAGGTTACTATTACTAGTCATAATGTCTTTTTCAATTTTTGTTGGACTTTATAGCTGTTGGTAGATATTTTTCTGAGGTTTTTTTTCACTCGCATGGGTCTAAATAAATACAAATATCAACAGTGATTCTTTACTAACGTTTTTTTTTTGTTTTATTTGATTAAATCGAATTACAAAATTACTTAATGCCCGCCACTGTGTATGGAAATAAACAGGCAGTCGTAAAATTTGTAATTTCAAGGTTACCTTATAAACAAATATTATTATCAACTTACGAGTATTACGTTTTGTGTCAGAACTAAAACATAACCTAAAAATACTCCAAAAATTTTATTCAAACTGAAAATGCAAAACTCATTCATATCTCGCTCAGAAACTCGCAACAAACTTCCCACCTGACTTTCCCATCGAGAACCCTCGGTACAATCGCCGTACCTTCGCTCATCCCATGATAAACTGTGGGACATAAAACTTTCCCATAATGACTGCTCTGTCAAGAGCAAGTGCCCTATTCATCCTCAGCGACGACGGAGGTTGGAGGAAAAAATACGCCGTTGTTTATTATGTGATAGGAGTCAGTTTACAGTTTGAGTGAGAAATATGGTGTACTGCTTAGGGTAGAGTAAGGCTTAGACTATACGAGGCCGGTTCCATTCCAGTGTATCCAATCACGAAGCGCTAATTTCAAGCGGGGGGAGGGCGAAACGTATGTCATTGGTTGCACTGAACCTGTAATCGGACTCGTGCAGTCTAAACTTAAACGTTTGAACTGTTTGATGTGAATGTCTTCTTCTTTCCGTGTTGTTTGTGAGGGTCAGTTAATTTACTCGTCAAAACGCGTGTTATGATTTTACAAGTAAAAGAGCTGGTCGCTCCCTGCAGGGAGTGTCCCGCTGGGGAGGCTTATACGCTGAGCAAAGTAGAGGCCAGCCTTCTGGTCCCGGGATGTCTCTACGAGGCGCTTGGTTATTACTGATGTGAAAATATCTTTTATCTCGTGCAGTCACTGAGGTTCCAGCTGAAAATCAGCGCTGTGGCTTGCCTCAGCTTTATAATAATAATAATTTATTATTTCTTAAAAGTTTTACAGTTTTGTTAAATAAACTATATTAGGCTATGTCACTAAAACTATTTTAAGCCACTGTTGCCGAACTAGGTGTATTTCAGCATACAGTGCCCCTCCTCCAAGACTCTTACAATTCAGCCATTATCTAAACGCAATTTGTTTACAAAAGTGTATTAAAATATTTTATCAGTCAAAAAATTAACTATCAATTAAATCAAAAATAGAAACAGAAAAATAAAATTAAAATAATGATAACTAATAATAGTAAGGTAAGTAAAATAATATAAGTAATACTAAAGATCCTCTCAGGACTTAAAGAATGTAAAAAGTGAGAGTTGTGTGTGCGTGTCTATATGTGTGTGTGTGTTTATGCTGAGCTGGTGTACCCTTTTTGGCACTGTACCGCACCGGATGTTCTGTGCTGCATGTATTAATCTTTGTATACTTCTGTATTGTGTTCTATATTCTGGTGTTTACAGTGATAAATAAACGTTTTCAATTTCAAGTATGAGAGCCGGTTCGGGCATCGAGTGTCACACTTTTATGTCTTCTGTCAAAACCTAATAACTTGGACAAATTTAAAGATATGTAAAAACAAATAGAATCGTTGAAAACATAGATAAACAAAGCTCATTTTGGAGTCAAATGTATTTAGTTAAAATAATCAGGAGAGATGAGGAAGGAGGTCAAATTACCAAATGGTTATTAACACTGGATTACAATGCTACGGAGGCGACTTTGTGCATTCCACAATAGCATAGAATGCACACATTAGGCAATAGGTGGCTGTCCTGTTGCGTTTGAATCTACGCCAGAAATATCCTTACATAAGAAGGCAAATCATTAATTTATCGCTTATAAGCTCTCTCTCACACACACACACGCGCGCAAACACGCACACACACCGCACCCTCACCCTTTCCCACCTTAACACACCTCACAGACACGTATAACTATACACATTATTCACTATATATATTTTTAATATACAACTGAGTCCTAATTAGTTAATAATACTTATTGTTAATGTGATTAAGGATCGCCGCGACACAGGGTCGCCCTAGTGCGGGGTCCAACAGTAAACTTAAAAACGTGTAAAAAATTGTGGTAAATAAATTATTTTGTATTTTTGTATTGTATTTTGTCAAAGGTAGCCATTTTTTCGATATGCCCGCGATACTTTGGGGTTTTATATCTTAATGACTATGACACACATAAAATTCCAGCGAGAATAGGAAGAGGCACAGCGTCCCTGTGTCTCTCCCTTTTTTTTGGAATGGCGCTAGACTCACTAGTCTAGGGGCAGCGTCTTAAGGGAACTGTGGGTATTCACTGACATTCCGTAGGTAAAGGAATTCATTTCAAGTTTTTAAAACCTTGTTAATATTTAATAGCCCCAGTTAGAGTTCGTTGACTGTCTGGCTGACATACAACGTTAAATTCTCTTACTATTCATCAATTTGCTGGTAAAGTGAAGACTATTCGAATAACTAATAATTGTTCATTCTTTTGTTCAATGTTATCGTAACTTTTTTACTGAAAGATAAAATATTATGTAGGTTATAAAATGGCTCATAGTGCTATTAAATATTGCATTTTTTTAACCGCGTCGAAAAAGAATTGGTGTAAATAAGTATGACGCGTATGTCTGTTTGTTTGTGGCATCATAACTCAACAATTGATGATCCAATTTGGACGCGATTTCTTTTATATAACAGATAATATTGGCGTGAGTGTTCTTAGCCATGTTTCATAAAAATGTGACCAGGGATTACCAAGATGTGGGTATGTTTGATGTCAGAAGGAATCTTTGGAACGGTAATCGCTAGATGGTTTGAATTTATGCTCAAGGACCAATAGGACCATAGTTCCCTTCCTATATCTGGAACCTTGTGATACTAAGATACTTCTGAGCTTCTAGGCAGAGCTGGATTGGCTGGAAATCTAGTCAATCCAACATACCTGTAGGAACAAAGGACCGCGCTTACGTGTCAAATGCGAAACCAGGAGCCCCACAACCTTCTTCTTCTAAGACGTGTTCCTCATTGCTGAGGGTCGTGATCATTCTAAGGAATTAATCACATAGAACGACTCTCGTGGCAGATTTAATGGGGTGTTTTGCCATTGCCTTCCCCATTTCACAGACTGGTTTCCTCACGATGTTTTCCTTCACCGTCAGAGCAGTCGGTAAATGTACGTAAGTCTTTCGAAAAAACCGAAAAACTCATTTGTACATGGGCATTGCCTGGTTTCGAACTCTGACCTCCCGCATGGGAGTCTCACGTCCTAGCCACGACGCGACGCCACCGATGCTCGTACGCCCCACAACCTAACTCCATACAATTCCATTCAATCCCAGCTTTTAGAAGAACCCGTTCACAAAACCGTTCTTTTAGATGGCATTCAATTATTCCGCCGTTTAAAAGTATTCAAGCGAGCTTTTCAACGTAAAAGCAAAGCTAGCTTTTGGGACTTGCTTCGCAATCAAAAGCTAAATTCGCAAATCCAGGCCAAAACTAGTCAAAGGACAGCTTCAGCCCTGCGTGCTTCAATTATACTCTTATCCTCAATTCCTCGTGCTTTTCGTGTCTGCCTGCTGTTCACCAGAGAGAAGGGAATTATTTGATGCGTTTTCTGTTTGTCCGAGTCATATTTCAACAACGGATATTATGTAATCCAATCTGGACACGGATTTATTATTTAATACAAAATTTTGGCGAGTGTTCTTAGCCATGTCTGATAAAAATTGGAACTGGAGTTTCCAAGTTTTTGGAATATATTCGATGTCAGATCGGATCTCTGTAACGGTAACAGTTGAGTTGTTCGAGATTGAGCTCAAATGTATAGGACCATGGTGCTCTTCCTACATCTGGAACCTGGAGAACCTGATGATGACCAGGAAAAAGTAGTGGATCAATGGTAAGTCGGGGATTTCTTAAATTTTTAATTTAGAGTCCATTGAAGAAAATGCTGTGTTTTCTTTGACACCATGTACGGGTATATTCAGATGAAGGTATTCTAGACGAATAGAGTAGACTAGAATTTTTTTGAATCTTTATTTGACTAAATCCGACCAGAATTAAGTAGCTTACATACATACATTGACTATTGTACCTTTTGGGGTTGACTGATTTGCTGTTGACATTTTTTGAATTGACATGCATTATAATTATTAATTTATTCTATGTGACATGAAATGTATGTTAATTTATATAGGTAAAGACTAGCTCTGCCAAAATCAAAATTAAATATACACAGTTCTGGACCGTTCGTTATGTCAATAAAAATATATAACAAAATTTCAAAATGTATCGACATCGAATTAAAAGACTCGATATTCAATAAAAGATTAAAGTTATATCTTCTTAACAAATGTTTCTATTCACTGCAGGAGTTTTTTGATGATAAAACCAATACTTAACTATAAAATCAATTATGTATAACTTATAATGACATTTAATTCAATTTATCTCGTTAGCATTTATTACTATTATAATATATTATAATCTCTTATTTAATATTGCGGTGCCCTACTCAGGGTTTCATGTATGACCAGATAATATACATTTTTAAGACCAATTGTAACACATGAAAAGCAATAAATGGTATGAGTATGAGTAGGTAATTTATGTGTTATGTAATTATTGTATTCCAAATACTTACTTGAATTTAATGAAGTTAACTCTAAAATATTTGCATGCCAAAGCTGGCGAAAAATTATGTGACACCTAATATTTAAGATTTGTCATCCAATGTACCATATTTGTGCGAATAAATAATTCATTCATACATACATACAACTCACGCCTGTTTCCCGCAGGAGTAGGCAGAGACTAAAGATTTCCACCTGCAACGATCCTGACAAACATCTCTCGCTTCTTCCACACTCATCAATCGCTTCATACACGCTCTTCGGTTAGTGTTTGACCGGACCTGACCTTTCCTTAGAACGTCCGAAATCTGGTCGCCATAGGTCCTTCTAGGCACACGACAGCTCACCCAGCACTTATTACAGAGCAAGTAATGGGTTAAGTATGGGTTTCAAGAACCTAGAGTATGAGTAGAGGTTGGAAAGACTGAATATGCCGACACTGAAACAGCGACGAGATAGAGGCGACCTTATAGAGACTTACAAAATTCTAAACAATCACTATAACACAGATGAAATGAAGAATTACTTTATATTGAACTGGAAGGAGCACTCAAGAAGACACTGCACACAACTAGTGCGGAACACGGCCAAAACACTCCCAAAACATCATCTCCTATTCAACCGGGTAGTCATCCCGTGGAACGACCTACCTGACCAAGTTGTGAATGCTAAAACTATAAACCAGTTTAAAAACAGATTAGACAGCCACTTACGAAATGTGAAGAAACAGGCTAACCAGCATTAGCTGCCTGCCTGCTAATCCAATAATAATAATAAAGTACAGCATACTAGCCACATAGCCCTTTCCACGTCTCAGCATTTCCATCGTTATTCTATCATATCTCGCAGCCTTCTCCATCTTCAAACTCTTCATCGCTTTAAATAACAATCTCAGCCTTATTTATTATACATACGAGTACATTTTTATCGAATAACAGCTCATTCGGTGAACCCGGTCAGATGAACAGAACTCAAATTCACCGAATGAGCCCTCACCATTCACTTCAACCTCAAACAGTCCCTCGAAATACTTCCTCCAGCATTCCAAAACCTTACATTCTTCATTCAGCAAACATCCACGTTCATCCCTAATCGTCTCGAACTTCATGCTGCCTGACACTCCGCGAGACAATCTTGTTTCCAGAACTTTGTAAAACTTCTATCATACTTCTCTTTCAAATTTTTCTTTTTATATTCTACACTCTCTTTTACTTTCCGCTTAGCATCAGCATATTCCTTCTTCATTCCCTCTACATCTTCAGTCATACTTGTTCTATTCTCTCTTTTTATGGCTTTAATCGCCGTCAAATCTAACCATTTCTTCTTCTCCTCTACTAAACCTTTTACTTCATTTTCCCACCAGTTACTCGTACTTTGTCCACC
This sequence comes from Hofmannophila pseudospretella, assembly GCA_947369225.1. NCBI lineage: Eukaryota > Metazoa > Arthropoda > Insecta > Lepidoptera > Oecophoridae > Hofmannophila > Hofmannophila pseudospretella. The sequence goes on from OX376333.1 coordinate 1,935,904, forward strand.
ATTTTTCCTCTTAGTTACGCCACACACTTCAGTACCATTCTCCTTAAATAGTAGCTTGACTCTTCAATGTCCTCATAGATGGCCAAGTATGGAGACGGACTTGGTATAGCAAAGATAGTTTGATAACCGATAGTTTATAACCTTCACACTATCGATGTTATCGACAGATCTCGATATGTGACAATGGAAAGCCAATTATAGAGAGCCAGCGTAATAATAAGACAACTCCATCTTAGTGCTCAAGGTTAACAGCGCATCAAAAACTTTCTTGTGTGCAATAAAGTATTTTTTAAAAGTAAGTAAATAAGTAATATGTTTATTTCACACACAGCAATGACCGAAACAGTAATAATTATGATAATATAATTATGTAGTCAAAGGTAAACATATAGAAATCATGTCTGATGGTCTGCTGTTGTAGTGAAAAGGGCCTCAACTCAGCTTAGTGCTGCAGACAAGAATGTCTACAGCGCTGGTATTCTGTTGGACCATGACCGATGGCTGGCCAAAACCTGTCCAAGAGGACAAAGATACGCCACATATAAATTTATTTGAAGATAGGTAGTATTAATATGTGAAAAATATAAAATAAATATTAATCTATTTATCTATCAAAACCCTTTATACCATTATAGTGAGGTGTGACATCTATGGGCGAGGTAGACTACTTACCATCAGGTGGCCCGTTTGTTCGTCTGTTCTCCTTATTAAATAAAAAAAAAAGGTAAAGCCATCTCCACACTTTCGTGTTTAATCTATCAATGTAAAGCTTTGAGCTTTGAGTTACCAAGTCGGAAGCGGAAGGCAGGGATAAATCATTTAAATTAAGCTCCCTGAAGCTGTATTGCGCTATTTTACTTACTTTACTTTTTTAACTAGAATTTTGTGAAAATAAGTGCAATTTAAGCTTTCAGTGTACAAGAATATCTTAAAGGTATTAATCTATCTATCTAGATAGATAGATTTATATAGATAGATCTATCTAGATAGATAGATTAATACTTTATTGCACACAAGACATTTACATAGGAAAGGAAACATAGAATAAGTGTACAAAAGCGGCCTTATCGCTCAGAGCGATATCTTCCAGGCAACCTAGGTTATTCAAGAAGTTTATAGTTAACATGAATTGTGTTTGAATTTTAAATTTATTCTTAAAGCATGACGTAACCAAGAGTTCCTGGTGTCCCGATGGTTTTAATAAATGAGTATGAGTATAATTATCTATGATCGGAGTAGGTAGGGCTGTTTTTGGTACTAGCCACATACGGTCATAATATGGATAAGTATGCCCAATAATCCCGGGATTTCCGGGATTGAATAAATATATTATTTAGATTTTTAACGTTATATTTGTTTAGATACACATTTAAGATTGGTGGCGAAATATTTTTTTAAAAGATTCATGGCGCTAGTGTACCTATGGTAGTGTTTTAACTTCTTCGTAAGTTCACAATTTTTTAAAAATCGTAATCCGCCGAGTAAGGGCGAGGTTTATAAAAGTAATTTACAACATTTGCTCGATAACTTAAAACGGGATCCCGAAATCATATCCATATTAATATAACCTTTGAGGACCCGAAAGAGCCCTACCTATTCCGATCAGTGATAATTATCAATAGGTTACCGGCAGTATAGTGCAGAAAAGTGAAATATGAAATATTTATTAGTTTATATACTTTTAATACATAAGTAAAGCTCAGGTATTCAATTTACTGAAACTCAATTATTTTTTATTTTAAGTTCAGAATAATGTTGAGCAAGAACAGCAATAATTGTTGTTGTTTGAACAGCAATAATTGTTGTTGTTTGAACAGCAATAATTGTTGTTGGTTGGAAAATGTTTACTTAGGCGACAGATCGATACAATAATTTGGTTATTTAACTGTGATAAGTGATAACAAAGTAATTTTGGAAACCAAATCACAGTCTTCTTGTGTACCTACGTTACATGTGTAAAATGCATTTAACCATTTATTTCACCGGAACCATTACTTACCCCTCTTACTCGTACAAAAGCTTTGAATTAGTTTCACTGGATGTAGTAATTAAAAATAAAAGAATTGTACAAGTGGTGAACTTAACTCTAAAAGAGATTTGATCCAGCAAACCCGCGAAAGTATTTGAATTCTTCAGTCGAAACCACAGATTTTGAGAAGTTCTCATTGTGAGCTTAAAGGAGAAATCGAACTATACTTTATACAATTTGGGATGATCCTTTAGATGGCGGCCAAGTGCTCAGTCACGACTTTCAGTCGTGCCCATAACCCCCGTTATGCTCAATACTTACTGGGTACTGAGCCCATAGTCCGCGTCGACTCTGTCAGGGACCTGGGTAGTATTTTCGATAAGCATCTTAACTTCCATGAGCACATGAAGGCGCTCGCTGCCAATTGTTATCGAAGATTGGGGTTCGTGATCCGTAATACTCGTGATTTCTATGACACCAGGGCCATAAAACTTGTTTACAACGCTCTAGTTAGGAGTAAGCTTGAGACTGCCTCACCTAAATCCACATGAGGTTAGTTACGTCTCACTTCTAGAGATAATTCTAAAGGCGTTTTTGAGTTGCCTATACAAGAAAATCTATGGATACTACCTACTGTTTACAACGCTCTAGTTAGGAATAAGCTTGAGACTGCCTCACCTAAATCCACATGAGGTTAGTTACGCCTCACTTCTAGAGATAATTCAAAAGGCGTTTTTGAGATGCCCATACAAGAAAATCTATGGGTACTACCTACTGTTTACAACGCTCTAGTTAGGAATAAGCTTGAGACTGCCTCACCTAAATCCACATGAGGTTAGTTACGCCTCACTTCTAGAGATAATTCAAAAGGCGTTTTTGAGATGCCTATACAAGAAAATCTATGGGTACTACTCTTTTTTATACCCAACGAAATTCCTGCTTGGAATTTTGGGGTTTAATTCACTGGAAGTAAGGCATAATTACGTCCTACTAACTACTGCTAGTAGCATCTTTCGAAATAACTTCGATTAACTAATCGATCTTTTAAAGAATCGGATCGGTAACGATTCGAGCACCGAATAGACATCCCTGTATGATACGTCAAACAAACTTCTAAAGGATCATCTGAAAATGAATACGACATATACCTTATTCATTATCGCCTATTTCAATGGCAACCATATAATAATATTATGTGGTAGTAAATTTCTACAAGTCATCTTCTTGTCGTGTGGTTACAGCCAACCTATTGTAAGTTATTCAGGCCCGTAAACCTTCGGACATGACCTAACGACTGCTGTCATATTACAGCAACCAAAACCGACAGTTTAACGAGCTCTCCGAAGTACGGAGGAGGTCTGAAACCTACCACTAACGGTCACCCATCCTAGTTCTGATCGCGTCCAACGTTGCTTAACTTGCACAATTACTTTCTGATCATGCTCGCAACTACAGTGCGTGAGTTTTTAGAAAGGACTTCGGGTCTTGAGACTTCGGTTATTGATAGCGATACGCGAATGTACTAAGACTGTAGTAAGAGAGAGACAAGAGACCGATTTTACCCGATACCCGAATCCCCTTCTAAGAGCTCAACAGACTGTACAATACCATACTTAAGTTTGCATCCGTCTTTATTTTTACAGTCTCTACCACCGACTCTACATCTCAGTGACTACTTAGAGCTCGAATTGCAGCATCCCCTCATTAAGCTACTCTATAATCTTGCTTAGTTCCCTTTCCGCAGTTAACTTCGAATCCCCTAAATTATAGTTCTGTATCCAACGAGCTAATATTGTATGGAAACGTAGAGTAGCCGCCGCCGAAGTTAGTTGCGCATCTAATCTCGCTTCACTCTAGCATTAGCTGACCAGGTGCCTATTGCCAATAGTATTATGGAGTGAACTAAATATGTATTTTTTGTGTCAATAAAGTGTTTTTCTTTCTTTAGAAAGAAAGAAAGAAAGAAAGAAAGAAAGAAAGAATTTATTTCCAATACACACATACAAACAATTAGGTACAGAAGATAAAAATAATATTAAACAAATATATATAAACATAAATAAACAAAAGTAATTAAGTTTGATAAAGTTAGTTAGTTAGTTTATTTCTTTCACAATCAAACGAACCAATGGCGTGATTGCAACGTCCATACTGCCAAAAAGACCTAATTTTTTTCACTACGCAAACTGTCATCATCGCTAACGTTTTGTTGCGATAGGATAGCTATGATTCAGCCCTGCAGTCTCGGGCGTAAAATATTGGCTACAATAACTCCTGCCTATCGTACGAGGCGACTAAAAGGAGTTATCAAGGTCGCGGTCTAAGTGGGGGTTTCGACCGTCCATGGTAGGCGGGTGACCCTGGGGAGGACAGCAGCCTGTTATAATAATAATAATGCATTCTTATGAACGTGTTCAGAGACAGGCCCCGATAGATGCACTTCATCCCACAATTTTATTATAAATACTCTAACAAGGCCTCTACGTGTTGGACCCGTGTCCCCACGTAAGCCTTTCAAAGGAACCCTGAAAAGAGTAACAACATAATAAAGTCTTTATTTCAGACAAAGTACCGCCGCAAATTTATGACCATAAATTAATGGCAATAAATTTATAGCCGCATACAGCTGTGGCGGGAGATGCTGAGAGATGGAATACACTGCTCAGAAGGGGCCCAAGGCAAGTGCTACCATAACTTTTTAAACCTTCGTGGTTAACCAAACCGTGGTAAGAATCTCGTGTCTAACTATAGTATGGGCACCGGTGCCTTAGTTGTTAAATCGCATCAATCGCTAGTCACAAATATTTATTGTCCTTTTTAATAACTCCGTTCTTTGATTATTAACACTTAACTTCCCACACTCACACACCCACTCACCCTACACTACAGATGCACACTTACATTATTACATACTCCCACACAACCTAACACACCACCCATACTCACTCTTACCATTATCTTTACTAAATTCCTTTATGATTAAATTTTCCAAATTCCTTTTAGGTTTAGAATATAATTTGTAATTTGCTTGCACAGAAAGTGCGACGGAATCCCGACTTACAAGATACAGGTTTTCGACCTAGTTTGTAAGTCGGAGGTCCTTTTTATGTGCCCTGTATAAGTAAATAAACTTTATCATTATTTTTTTTCACTACGTTTTGGTGGTTTCCATTTTCGTTATCACTCCATACATATTTGTTCGTTGTCTCTATCTGTAGTTTCTGCTTTCCGCCTTATTTACTCATTTTATCTTGGATAGTTCTCGCAACTGATTCGATTTTAATGTCCTCTACAGTTTTTGTTTTATTTCGGCAATTTTTTTCTTTTGTCTTATCTCATTCTGGTGCTGGGACTCATTTGTATTCGTAAAAAAGGAAACTTTTGTTTCACGTCTTTTTGAAACTCGCACCTAAAGCCTCGAGCTTTGGTCGGAGAAATATTATGATAAGAAATAGGTCGGGCCATTCTGAATTTATTTTTGTTTTCGAGGTTATTCGTCTCTACCATATCTGGAAAGAGTGCTAGATTTAGTACTTCGGTCACATAGCACACAAGGGTTAATTATATTTATTTTTGTTTCCGAGGTTATTCGTCTCTACCATATGTCTGATAAGAGTGCTAGATACAGCACTTCGGTCACATAGCACACAAGGGTTAATTATATTTATTTTTGTTTCCGAGGTTATTCGTCTCTACCATATGTCTGATAAGAGTGCTAGATACAGCACTTCGGTCACATAGCACACAAGGGTTAATTATATTTATTTTTGTTTCCGAGGTTATTCGTCTCTACCATATGTCTGATAAGAGTGCTAGATACAGCACTTCGGTCACATAGCACACAAGGGTTAATTATATTAATTTTTGTTTCCGAGGTTATTCGTCTCTACCATATGTCTGATAAGAGTGCTAGATACAGCACTTCGGTCACATAGCACACAAGGGTTAATTATATTTATTTTTGTTTCCGAGGTTATTCGTCTCTACCATATGTCTGATAAGAGTGCTAGATACAGCACTTCGGTCACATAGCACACAAGGGTTAATTATATTTATTTTTGTTTCCGAGGTTATTCGTCTCTACCATATGTCTGATAAGAGTGCTAGATACAGCACTTCGGTCACATAGCACACAAGGGTTAATTATATTTATTTTTGTTTCCGAGGTTATTCGTCTCTACCATATCTGAAAAGAGTGCTACAGCACTTCGGTCACATAGCACACAAGGGTTAATTATATTTATTTATTCTTTTACACTTTTGTGTACAGGTGAGCTTAATGCCTTGCGGCATTCTCTGCCAGCTGACCTTTGGGCATGCAGATATGTTATGGCGGTGCAGTGGCAATATAAATGACAAATGGCAAAACTTAATAATATGTGAAATTTATATAATAAAATAACACTATATTAAAATAACAATATTCTTACAATATACACTACTAATACAAATATACAATATAATTTACTTATATATATATATAAATACAATATAATTAAATACATACGAAAAATAATAAAATATTATGCACAAATATATTGATATGTAAAATATATAGATTTAGGGATTATGAGGAACACAAAAAGTAGCTACGGACTTGATTTTTAAACACAAAGCGATTCGGGGCTTTCCTTATATCTACTGGGAGATTGTTCCAAAGGCGGGCTGCGTGAACAGTGAACGAGTACGAGTAGAAATTTATTAGGTAAATATATTAGGTAAAAATAAATTTATTAGGTAAACACATCAGATTACAACCAGAGAAATTACAGAAAAATCAATATAAAGATATGAGCGAGGTCGTAACCCTTAACGTGTAAACACATCATGGTTAGGAAGTGGGAAATTGGTTGTACAAAATTGAGTTGGGAAAGCAAAAAATACTAGTGAATGTAGTGACAAAAAATAACAATAATACCTACTGAAAAATAAAAATAATCCCCACAAGTTCCAGTTCAAAACAGAACATCTACGACAAGGTCCAAACCAATAAGGTATTATTGTGCTAGTTCACTGTTAAATACAATACAATAGAGTTTACGTATTTATCTGTTCAGCTATCGAGTATATATATATTTATAATTATATATTTATTTGTACATCATAATATATTTTAAAATATAATATAAACATATTATATGTGTCCAAATCCTAATAAAATCCTGAATCTAATAAACAACCCCGAGTCGCACCCGGCAGGAAGGTGCCCATCACGCTGGCAGCGTTTCCACGCTGAATAGCCAGTGAGATGCGCTGCACCAGGTACGACTCGGCGCGGGGGTCACCTGAGCGCTCTCTCAGTCGTCGGCCCAAATCTCGGACAAAATCCTTTGCCTCCGTGCACCATACGCCCGTAGTCTCCACAGCGAGTGGAACGAAAATATAGGCCGTTTCGATCCCCGCGTACTTGACATGTTTTTGTTTGGCCTCCCACTCGGCAGCCGACCCTGCTGTCCGGACGGTGCGGCCCAGATGGGAAGCTTACACACGTGGCGTCTCACAGCAGGGATCTGCCTTTCTCCCAAGGCACCAACGTTAAACCGCCAGGTCTCTTGCCATCAGTACGGCTCAATCCAGGAGGCTCCAGCACGCAGGAACATTGGCCGAAATCAGGGCACGCCGCACGATCTCGTTAAGTGCGTGGTGGCGCGGGAACCGGCCCGCACACTTGGCACAACTGAGCCCGTGGTGGCCCCTGGCGTCCACTGTGGTTCCGCAGTTGCATTGATTTGGCTCGCAAATGTTGCATAATATATTAGTATTTATATGTTTATGTATTACTTAATATTAGTATGCATTTTTTAAAGATTAGAATAGCTATTTATATATAATATAATAAGAACTTCAATTTTTTTATGCGCCTACCTAAACATTTCTGCATAACCCCATGGTTAGCTGGTAGAAAATGCCGCAAGGCATTAAGCTCGCCTAATGTACACCTTTTTATTTTGTGCATTACAGTGTAAATAAATAAATAAAAAATAATAAAGTAAAAATTATACAGTAGGTGCGTGGATAGCTTACTTGAGGACATCCTTAACCCGTCTTTTAAAAACTAATGGCCTAGGATACGGAAAATCTAGAAAAGCGACTGCGGTATAGGGCAAAATAGAATGGAAAAAAGGGCGTAGCTCGAAGCGAATGGTCTGACCAGGATAGCTGTTACCATTCTCAAAACGATGGTAATGATGTCATAAGATGGTGTGCTAACTGAACAGAGAAAAAGCTAATTCAAACGTGCTTGTTTCAATATAAGTTGGCTTGTTTACTTCAACCAAGAAATTGTTCACTTCATCAGCTAAAAGTGTCCAACTGTTAAGTTATTTTATATGCCCAGAATCAAACAAGCTATTTTTTCAGTGACACAAAGAGATCACGAACTCATTTGACCCAATCAAACAACGTTCAATGGGGATGCAACCCCCTAACCGCACGACGGTACCTGACAGCTAATTGACCACAATTTGTGGTCGAAATATGGCGTCATACTCCATGTGTGGGAGTGAGACAGGTAACCGACTAATGGCATAATGATGTTGAGTGTAACGCGGTTTCCATGGTATAAGGCTAGGTCTTCACGGGTCCGGATCCAGCCTCGATTCAGTTCACTGCAACATAGTCATTATAAGCGCTTCGCTAATTTCAAGTGAAATTAGCGCATCGTGATTGAATGCAGCAAACCGAATCGGGGCTGACCGGACGTGTGTAGTCCAGACCTTAGTTCGAGGCTAAATTCTTGATTTTGGATGGAAACGTGGAAGTAGTGTCCTTGTCACTAGTGAAAAAAGGTGACTCATTCCATATCACGCTTTCTTATCACCAATTAGTCCACCATAATGGACAAAAGGTTGATTCGTTTCCGGCGGCATATTCGCCGCAGTCTTAGAATTTCTGCAGGAGGGTGGTTTGAACCCCCAAAACTGACACGATACAGGACCTCTTGCTTATCGTATGGTTGTGGAACGTCGGTGGCACAGTGTCTAGGACACCGGACTCCCAGGCGGAAGGTCCGCGTTCGAAACCATGCAGTGCCATGTACCAATGAGTTTTCGTATTTATTGAAGACTTACGTACATTTACCGACTGCTCAACGGTGAAGGAAAACATCGTGAGGAAACCTGCACACTGAGATGACCAGGGTCGAAGTGCCGCTGGGTTATTCCCGGCCCCCTATCATAAGATAAGATATGATCATATGGTTAGTGGCCAATCTATTGTCAGAGTTGCCTCTGCCATGGCTTTACGACTGCTGTCGATCGACGGTCACCCAACCTGGTACTGACCGCGCCCAATATTCCTTAACGTCACTTTGGGACCGTGCTTGCAACTAGAGTACGAGCTCCTAAAATGGCACCAAACGTCGATCTCAACCTAAAAGGAATTCTTTCCGTAGAGTTTAAATTAAAACGTATTTAAATCTGATGTAGGCGTTATTCTATGGCTCGGAAAATTGGGAAAGTTTTTAGAGTCCGTCAAACCCCGCTTTATGTACTTTAAGCAATGAGCTCATTTATGTATGGAGCCATAACAGAAGCGTAAAGATGGCATCCACCAAAACGCAGTGCAGAGGCCAGAATTACATTTTGTGAAAGAAAGAAGGTATTTATTTCTAATAGCGCACACATACAAACAATTAGGTACAGAAGATGAGATGAGAATGAAGAAGAAGAGTCACTGAGGGGCCAGCTGAAAATCAGCGCTGTGGCTTTCCTCAGCATTATGCTGAGCTGGTGTACCCTTTTTGGCACTGTACCACACCATATGTTCTGTGCTGCATGTATTAAACTTTGTATACTTCTGTATTCTGGTGTTTACAGCGCTAAATAAACGATTTCAATTTTAAAGATAGAAATAATATTAAACGAATATTGGTATTATAAAAATAAATAAACAAAACTAATTAAGTTTGATGAAGGTGGCGTGCAGCAGCGGAAAAAGAGACTGCCTCAGCCTGTTGCCGCAGCGGAATTAGCACTACGGCGCTGATTGTCAGGCATCACCTGTGTGTCAGGGATCACTCCCTAATGACACACTACCGGAACATATAAATAACGGAAACGACTATGTGACTTGCGATTGATTGAGTTTTCGTAGAGTTTGTGATTTGATATATCTTCGGGATGGTCTGAACCCCCAACACTCTCTTCCTGACACAATATACGGAATCTGCGCTTTGGCTTGCCTCAGCATTATGCTGAGCTGGTGTACCCTTTTTGGCACTGTACCGCACCGGATCTTGTGTGCTGAATGTACTATTATCCTTGTACACTTGTGTATTGTGTACTTGCTGTATTCTCGTGTTTACAGTGCTAAATAAACGTTTTTTAATTTCAATTTCAAATGTTCAACCCTTATAAGGCACAAAAAGGAATTATTTCCCTAGAGTTTAAATTAAAACGTATTCTAAGCTTCTATAGGCGTGATATAAATCCTCATTTACGTATGGAGCGATAATGGAAGCTTAAAGTTACAATACATAATTGTGACTTGCAATTGGCCACGCGGCGACGCGCTGACTGTGGCCAATCAGCGACCGTGACAGCCGTTCGTTTCATTTATGGAATTACTCCTCCATATCTTTAAAAGCTCTTTGAATTTAAGTTAATTTAAGTGCGGGTTGTGATTGCTACAAGACTGAGGGAGGACATTTGCATTTCTGTGGGCGGATAGAGTTGTAGGCTGAAATCTTACTTAATGGAAAGAAGTTGGATGCCGTCGCCGTCGGTGGCAGTGGCTTGGAAGGTTCGGGCTCCACACCATCCCATGCTGGAAGGTCCGGGCTCCAAACTATCCACCTACTACCTCTTTCTCGAAATCAAGGTTACCGGGAAGAGATCGCTCTTAGCGATAAGGCCTAAATTAAGTAGCTTCCTGCGTTTCCTAATATTTTGCTTCTGTTTATTAATACTTCCGTTATTTATTTATATGTACCGGTAGTGCATCATTAGGGAGTGATCCCTGGCACACAGGGGATGCCTCACAATCAGCGCCGCAGTGCTAACTCCGCTGCGGCAACAGGCTGAGGCAGTCCCTCTTTTCCGGTGCTGCACACCACCTTCATCAAACTTAATTACTTTTGTTTATTTATTTTTATAATATATTTGTTTAATACTATTTTTATCTTCTGTACCTAATTGTTTGTGTGTGTGTGTGTATCGGAAAAAAATACTTTCTTTCTGAATTGTACTTCACTATTTTCTATCTTTTGTATGTTGTTATCTATTTGTACACATCCTTGGGGGTGGGTATTGGATGCATCCGTATATAAGTAATGATGATCTAAAAATGTACTATTTATTGCCGATATGAACTCTTTATTTGATTCAATAGTTACTTTGTTGATACCAAGGTGATTGGGTTGCAGCGAACCGAACAGGGGCTGGAACCGGACGCGTGTAGTCCAGCACTTACATTAAAAACTAAAATGCGTAAAATCTACGTAAACTATAAGTAAGTAGGTAAGTAATATGTTTATTTCACACACAGCACTGACCGAAAAATAAAATAATTATGTAGTCAAAGGTAAAAATATCGAAATCATGTTTGATGATCTGCTGTTGTTGTGAAAAGGGCCTCAACTCAGCTATAAGACGAAACGTCGTCTAGATCCCCGGAGTGTGGCATAGTCCCCAGGACGTTACCTCGTTGTATGGCAACACTGAGTCTCTGAGCGAGTAAGCCCCTGAGGCCACCAAAATGGCCAGAACTTTCTAGAAATGTACATTTCCTGTTAGACTAAAAATCTTGCAGTATGTATAATGTAAGGTTACATTGGCATCACAGAAAATGGAAGACGCACAGGGACGCTGCAGCGTAAACTTTATGTGTAAAAACATCTTGCCAAAAATGGCTAACTTTAACCTCCTTGCTCATCTCTCCTGATTATTTTAGCTCAATAAATTTGACTCAAAATCGAACGTTGTTTATCGATGTTTTCAACGATACTATTTGTTTTGGTATATCTTTAAAACGGACGAAGTTATTAGCTTTTGAAAGAAGACATAAAAGTGTAAAACTCGATGCCCGAATCGGCTCCCATACTAACACGAGTTGTAAGAACCTCACCAAAACGCAACAACGATTTCTGTATTTCCAGATGTAGATAAGCTTTTAGTAGATTGGATATAATATAACGACATCAATACGCGGTATGAATGGAAATTCAGGCTGAAATTGCTGACATGCAGGCGGTAGCATGTACTCGTATAGACCAAGACATTTCGAATTAGGTTTAGACTAGACTAGACTACAGTAGCTTTCCTACTTCTCCTGCTTCTCCTTTTTATCACTAAACATAAAAAGCAAAATATTTCATGGTTGTGAAAAAGTATTGTATGCAACTTTTATTATTATTTTTTATTGACTACTAAACCCGCATTTGACCTCGATCTCGTCTAATGGTAAGCGACGATGAGGTCGACGATGGAGCATGCGGGTCCAGTAAATGCCTATTCACTCTGGCCTTGAAGATTCCAAGGTTGTAGGTTTCGGGAAATACAGACACCGTACGCCGTAGAACTCCACGTAATTAGCCATTATAAAACTAGTTTTTTCTATAAATTAAATTCTAGTTTTTCAGTATAGGTACCTAATGTTTTCATTGCTGTGTTTCGATTTTAAAGAGATTAAGCGTAATTCCCGTCACTATTTTTAAGATCTTTCAGAACATTTTTGCAATGTAGTTTTTAATATACGCTGGTATATTCGTAAGATGTTATTGAGATAATAAGAGAAATGAGAAGGTTCTCGTAGATATCTGTTTCTTGACAAAACCTCACAGAAATTACATAGGTAGTTCCAACATATCCTACCACATTGTGGTGTGCAAATTTATTTATATACATTTTACAAGCAATTAGAAAAAATGGATACAAAACTAACTAACAAATACTCTTAAGATTACATGTCAGACAAGAACTCTTACAAGGATCTTAGAAAGTGTAATGGCAATACGCATATATAATAAATGACCACGCCAGTTTGCCGACTTCACCATAAGATTTAAAAAAAATGATTGGTTACTGGATACCTACATGTTTTTATTCGGTTAATGAATTTTTAAATAATTATTTTTAGGTATTACGATCTATTTATATTATTTATTTTTTATATTCGCAAGATCATTGTTGAGTAGAATGTATCGGCTCTTTGTTTAAAAAATACCATCTTGTTATTATGTACCTACATTCTGGACAAATTAATTAATCTGAATCTGATCACAAATTACCAATTCGGATAAATCGCTCTAGAGGCGCTTTGAAAAAAAAAAACGTTTTGGGCGTTAAATAGTTAGTTCAAAATATCCGAACAACTTTACGCTTTCGTTTATCGATGCTTAAGAGTCTATACCCTAGTCAAATCTATCCTTAACTAGTCCACATTCAAAACACATCTCAAACTCCATACCACCACGCCTTCCGCTAGTGTACTCGACCCATAACTAAGTTAGGTTGTCACGTCCCCCTTAATGACGTCACGTTTTCGTCCGGACATTCAAAGACCCGAACTTATGAAGGGTGATCTCCAGTATTTTGGTGCTCAACTAAATTTAGTGCTGAATTTAGCTGAAAAATACCCACTCTTTAGAGAAAGACGTGGGGTGATTTCTGATTGGAGGAATAGAGAGGTTTGTGTACCTTGAGTGGGTTTAATGCGAGGTGAGTGCATGTCTGTTCCGTACCACCGACGTGGTAAAATGGAACCCTATTACTGTCTCTATTTTTAGAGAACCGTACTCCGAAGTCGGTTAGAGCGTCGGTGACGTCGTGGCTAGGACGTCGGACTCCCATGCGGGAGGTCCGAGTTCGAAACCAGACAATGCCATGTACCAATGAGTATTTCGGTTTTTTCGAAAGACTTACGTACATTTACCGACTGCTCTTACGGTGAAGGAAAACATCGTGAGGTAACCTGCATATAACCAGTGTGTGAAAAGGGGAAGGCAAGAGCAAACCACTGCATTAAATCTGCCACGAGAATCCTTCTATGTGATTAATTCCTTAGAATGATCACGACCCTCAGCAATGAGGAACACGACTTAGAAGAAGAGACTCGGCGCAAGCTTGCCTGTCTATCGGTATTTTATAGGATACATTTCGGAGAGTGCGCATCGGAATTGCACGACCTAATTCCAGCATCTCCATTCCGCCTTCGGACTACCAGGCGCGGGGAGAGGTTCCATCCTTATGTTGTTGATATCCCGTCTGCTCGTACGAAGCGATTTGCTTCTTCGTTCATTATGCGAACGGCTAAGGAATGGAACAGCCTGCCGGCGTCTGTATTTCCCGAAACCTACAACCTTGAGATCTTCAAGGCTAGAGTGAATAGGCATTTACTGGACCCGCATGCTCCATCGTCGACCTCATCGTCGCTTACCATCAGGCGAGATCGAGGTCAAATGCGGGTTTAGTAGTCAATAAAAATTAAAAAAAGACTCCGAAGTGGAAAACGGAGCCCTATTGCTGTAGCTCCGCCGTCCGTCCGTTTTTCCATAAGTCACGCGGGTTTTTTAGATACAGTTTTACAAATTTCAATTTCACACATGAGACTTGACTTGAATGATAATTATTAGCCTGTTTTATGCTGCCTGTTAGGTTAACAATGAATGAAAATAACCTTGTCATTTTATTTGTCATTTTTATTACCTACGACTCCTTTCTTCAGTATATCTAGACAGTTCTAAAACCTGGAGCTAGTGTAGCATGCATACGCCAGTTGACAATACGGGACTAACGAGATATTTCGCTACGTGTGACGTGTTGCCTGGAGCGTCTGTTGCACACAGGGTTGTTAGATTAAAATATTATTTTATTAAATTAGATATTTAGATGGAAGGACGATATCGACCACTTCCAAAAAGGACGGTATAAGGACGCCGAGGATAGAGAAAAAATTAAGGAGGACGCCTCCCGCCTTTGCCCAGCAGTGGGGCAGTCTATAGGCTATTAAAAAAACACACTAATATCCTCATTTATAAAAACAAACACACTCATACAACACAACACGCACACACTGTTGCTTTCTTCGTCCGTGCAGTCACTGAGGGGCCAGCTGATCAGCGCTGTGGCTTGCCTCAGCATTATGCTGAGCTGGTGTACCCTTTTTGGCACTGTACCGCACCGGATGTTTTCTTCTGTATTGTGTTCTAGATTCTGGTGTTTACAGTGCTAAATAAACGTTTTTAATTTCAAGCTTTTCAATTTTAAAAATAGGTATATTTATAGATATTTTTTTAACTTATTAAGCCATTGTCGTCATTAGGCTTAATTTATTTAAATAATATAGAAAAAGTTTTAAAAATCAGTAAGATTTTAACAGTGACACGCCATTCCGTATAAACAGTAGATACTTGGAATTCATACTGTTCATGTTGCCTTAAATTAAAAAAAATCTAAATCAAAATGTTTTTATTGTAAGTAAGTACCTTATAGTACATTTTTACAACGTCATTTTTTTTACTCTACCGCCGCTTCGTAAGGTGCTATAGCTGAAATGAAAGAAAAAAGAAGGAAGAAAAAGATTAACATCTTAACAGACAATTAATTATTATGGGTCTATTCTATAATATTTTATATCTAATTAGAAATAAATTGACTTTTACTTATTATGAATGAATGAAAGAATGAATGAATACTCTTTATTGCACAAAATTAGTGTGATTAACTTATTATCAAGGTATCGTCTTTACATTTGTACGATCATCTCTACTTCACCTACAATACGAATGCCTAGAGATAGGTAATGCCTTGGCATATTACGTATGCCCAATAAATGCCCCCAAATAGGTCCAATAAATGCCCACATACATATAAATATACATTAACGCAATATGCCACATTGATCAAAACATTGTATACTTAGTTTTACATTTTAATGCCCATATTTGTACACTTTTTGTACAAAAATATGTATTTCATATAATCAATGATTTTTTCCGATTTTTTCTAAGACTTACGTACATTTACCGACTGCTCTAGCGGTGAAGGAAAACATCGTGAGGAAACCTGCATGCCTAAGGAAATGAAAAGTTTCCGAAATCAATTAGCACCTGGCTCGCTCTCGGTGGATCATGGCCCGTACCCCCATCGTGCAAGGGGAGGCCTGCGCCCCAACAGGGTGGACATTAATAGGCTGATGATGATAAATCACATTATAAGTGCTGTCAGTGTGAGGAGTGGGTATCTGCATCTTTAAATCGACTTTAAATAAGACTGTATGTTAAGTGTAATTTGTAAGTTTAGTTCAGGCAGCCGCCAACAGATGGCTTTAGTCGCTAGTTACATCGCGGTAACGTGTGTGCGTTGCAAATTTATAGGACCTATTAAACATTTTAATGAACGAGCTCAGCCAAAGGTCAGGACATACTGGAGTTTCATTAATATCCTAGTACAAACTCCAATACTGTACATTTTAGCATAACCCGCACAATATGACAACCCTGGAACTGTGAACAAATTCTTCAGAAGAACTACAAATTGAATTCAAAAACATACTCGTACATACCATTATATACCACTGTGCTTTATTGGCAACACAGCCTGTTAACAATCTGAAATTCTTCCATCTTCGAGAAGAGCAAACGGGCCACGATCTCACCTCACTGAATTATTATTAGAGGGTTTTCGATGCGATAACCTTGAGGATTTAGATAGAGCGCCTCATCTGCCGGTAGTTAAGCTGGCATTTATGCTTTGCGGCAGAAATAGATAAGAGAGTGGTTCCGCTCCAGGCGATCCTGCACACCAAGGATCTATATACCGCCTTCAAAATTGTCATAGAGTTCGATTCCACTAAGTAACACATAACTAAATAAAATCTAAACTGCATCGTTATGACGTGTTTTGTATGCTACTATCCACTAACGATCCAATTTCAGTTAAGTTCCGATCGAGTTCACGATCGATCGAACAGTAACGTATTTGAGCATTCTACTAAAAAGTTTAGTTTATACTGAATCGCAGTTGAACGGTAACAAAACGCTTCAACTGTCAAATATAACGATCGAACATAAGTTCCTCCCGAGGTATTTTGCCCGATCGATAGTAAATCGAACGGTGGCAGTGGTAGAGTTATGCGTCAGCAGAATGCGATTTGGTATCCAAATAGAATTGGAACGAAAACTAAATTGAAATTGGATAGAAATAGAACTACAAACGTTGTAATTGAGGCGAATTTGTCCCCTGTATCCATAACTAAACAACTTTAAACTCTTTGGTTTTCGCAAAAATGAAATTACTTTTGTTACAAATCGATCAGCTATTTAATCAGTACAAAATGTATGGAAAGTCGCTTTTTTCCGAAAATCCAAACGTCGTAAAACAAAAGTTTGCGGCAGAAATAGAATAGAATAGAATCACATTCATTACCAAGTACTTTATAAAATATTTTCCAACAAAAAACATTAAATTTTAATGTAGATAAGAATAAGAATAGTTTATTTGTGCGGTAAGATTACAATGGAGTAGGAACTTAAGCATATGTTACATTAAACTTAATAAAATTAGTGAGCAACCAGTAATCCTACTATAAGCGTTGACCTCCGAACTAGGAAGTTCCTGTATCTCGGAGGACAGATCTCTTCTTCAGATGCAGATACTTATCGATAGGTGGGGGGGGGGGGATAAACAAATGCTGACATGATCAGGTACCAATTATGCAGCGCTGTTTTTCATTTCACCCCTTATCTCAAGCAGTTAGTGGAAGCGATAGTGTTGTGGGTAAAAAAATTAAAATTAAAAACTAAAAATGAAAAAGATTGTATATGAGAAGAATATGTAAAAGAGTGTTATCTACCCAGACTGACTCTGCATAGGCATTTCCACACTAATGTCTACGATTTAAAGTCCATACTCCACTTCTTTTACTCTCCAATAACCATTAAAAGTAAGTACAAAGTACGAAGATAAACTTTCTTTGTATCCCCAAGTTAAGTTGGGCTAAGCACTATTAGCAAGCGAGATACGCTTGCTTAACTATACAACTGGAATTGGATAGATCTCAGATATAGCAAATTTCAATGGGATAAGTTGTATTAGCAAAATTGTGTTGTTGTTTGTTACTAATGGTGGGACTCTAGTTTGTTAGCGAACTAGTTCATTCATGAACTAGATCGTGAACTAGTTTGTTCAACCGAGTTGACTGGAATCCATGTTTTACCAATGGAATCAGTTCCTAATAGTTTAGCAAAATTGTTCTGTTGTTTGTGGATAAGGATATTATTAGAGGTGGACACGTTCGTTATAATAGTTCAAGTAAGTAACAATTTAAAAAAATATCGTCCGTAGTAGACTAATCCATCAAGTATATAATCAGGGTAACTATTGTAATATCTAATGTTTTACCAAATATTCAAAAAAGGGTGTGTGCTTATGACCACACGATAGAAGTGAAAACTTACAAAAAAAAACACGCCAAGCACGACTTAGATAATACTAAAAACGTAATTCTTGAACCCATGCACTCCTTGTTAGACAGTAAACGTGACTGGTGACAGCTGATGACGACTAGAGCCGAGTATACGCGATTCAGCGTCACCGACCCGAGCGCGCTTGATGTCGAATAGAGTCGTGTATACGGGATTCAGCGTCACCGACCAGAGCGCGCTTGATGTCGAATGGAACCGAGTATACCCGATTCAGCGTCACCGACTCGAGCGTGACGGTTCAGTTTAGTTCACTGTTCAAAAAGAAAAAAAAAACATTCACTTTAAAAACTCTTCAACATCCCTAGAACTAGTTTGTTTATTTACAAGGTTCATACTTAAATAAATTGTCTATTACAAAGAGATTCAGTATTAAAAGGCAAATAACGTGTTTCTATTAATTTCTATTACAAACCTTCACATTAATTTATATTCAACACATCATAATTAATTAATTAAAATTTCTCGATGTAATACTTATGTAGAATCTTGTTTGGCGTTCACTTCTGTGTACAAAGATTGAAAAATATGAAGATCGCGTATTTGAGTTCCTTCCGTCATGATTCCTTTACTTTCCTGTATCCAAAATTATTGTATTCTTGAAAAATCGGAAATATTTGCGGAACAAAAGTTGTATAGGTACGAGTATATTGTTGTCACTAAAATTTGAAATTCAGTGAACTAAATCGCGAACTACATACACATCTCTAGTTAATGGCTAAACTGGAATATGAACTAACGCGATACAATCTCTGTGAGCAAAATGTTACTGTGAACTGAACACTGAACTTTCCGATCTAGAATGATTCTCTCTATAGAAAACGTGTCGGAAAGTTGTCTGTCTTATCTTGAGTAAACAGGTGAAGTCTTTTAAATATTGAATTACTGCTTCCAATCATGCCTGGTTCACAAACTCAAATGAAAAATCTAGAAAGTTTTATTACTTACGTACTTAATTATAAAGTTATAAGTTGAAATTAACCATCCGAATATATTGGGAAAAAAACCAGCCAAGAGCGTTTCGAGCCCGCACATGATTGGGTTCTGAAGCCGTTTTTGTTAAAAAAAATGCGGTACGATTTGTTCCAAATTAAATACTTACGCTGAAACTTTCCGAGGTTTTTAGTATGTGACTAGAACCGGATATTCTTTCGAAAAGTGTGAAAAACTTGCCTAGATGAATTCCGTCGTGAGTCTTATTTTTTTTAAGTATGTCTTCTGACTGCGATAACTTACATAGATGGAAATTCCAATGAAAAAGAGCAGGCGCCGGAAAGGCTAGTCGCGGGTGTGAATCCTGCTCGCGACAAAAATTTTCACACTTCTAATGTCTAATTCTATTTCACAATGTAACTTTGGAAATATAAAAAATTTAAGAGGAAGATGCGCTCTGTGGTGCCGTATATTAATGATGAGTTGTTACACGCTTCACTTCTATTGAAAAATTGAAAATTGACAAAAAATATTCCCTTACCACATATTAATTAACATTTCACATTAAACTATAACCTCCACACTAGGCGTTGCCTGTGTCGTAGAGATTACATAGGTACACACATTGACCACTTTACAATGTTATGTGTATCAATCAAAGATTCAGATTCCAGAATTACAACTTAAAATTTCATTTTAAGCTAAAGCTTATGATGATTCTATATATCAAGAATAGAATAGAATAGAAAAACGTGTATTTTCTGTTTGCAGCACACACGCAATTTCACTTATATATTATACAATAATATATGTGTATACATATATACTATACAATATATTCCTAAGTATCCAATCTACAAATATCATCTATTTCTATATCACTGAACTTTCATTCCACTCCAAAACAACGACATACCAGTTAATGCAAATTCGCCCCATCCATACAGATGCAAACGCATTTTTGGATGATCCCTGCAGAAGACTGAAAATTACTTGTTATTCGTATCATATAAATAGGTTAAAAGCGAATACTTCAAGGGGTGAAAGTGCCGTAGAAAGTAAGCATGGAGAACTCACGATAGTACTATTATTTTTCTGTGCTTAAGCACAGAAACACCCACACTATAATATCAATAATAAATAATAATAAACTCCTCTCCATCCTAAACTGTTCAAGGTATTCCTGCAAAGAAAAGGTTAAAAATTGGCTATTGACACTTGATTATTTTAATACTGAAACAATATTGTTACCACTTAGTTGAGTTTTATGGACGCACACTGACCCTTACACCTACCAACATACACCCCCTACACACACCACATACACACATCACACACACGTCATCTCACGCTCACCCTCCTATACACACACCCTCTCACGCACACACATCACATACACGCATACTTAACTGTTTAATTTAGTTTGTTCTGTTTTATTGCCTTATGTTTTTCATAATTTATTTATCGGAAGAGACTGGCCCCCACAACGCAGGGTATCCTAGTGTGGGAGCCAGGGAAATCTGAGAAAATTTAAAAGATACTGTCTGCATTAATTATTATTTTTAATACATTCTTTATTTTTATTACATTTTTTGTCTTCAAAGTGGTGATTGGTGTCTCCTTTTAGGCAAGTAATGCCTGTGCCAGGAGGCACCGCTCTTCCATATCAATAATGTCTATACATATTTTATATTTATAAATATATATATATTTATAATAAATCCAATTTTTTTTTTAATCCGCCCTTGCTCCATGTGTGGTTTAACGATACTGACACGACACGGATATATGTATGGTGTCGTGGACGAATATGAAAGCGTCTAGTGCTCAATGTATGTCTAGACTTGTAGTATATTTGGGACGGAAAAGCGAGGACAATGAAAAGACAATGCTTTGTCTGATAAGTATATTAACTGACTGGCGAAAACTCGCCTACCCTCTCGTACAATCATAATAGGTAGTGTGCAACTACCTACACATACACTATAAGACTATACGCGGGGAGAGGTTATTCAGGTATTATTAGGTTATTATTTAGGTTTATTTCCTTTCTTATCCTTATGTCGTTGATATTGGAAATTGGAAATTGTTTTTCATTTGCTTATTTCTTTTTTTTTTGAGGTTTGAATACAAAATACCTACTTGAGAAACTTCAGCAGCCAACACTGCTGGCTTCACTGTTTCCTACGTAACGGTCTGTATGACCAGGGTAGGAGATCAGTGTACTAATATGATTAATTGCTTAAACGTTAAGAAAGTCTTTTTCTATGTATTTTATTGTAGCAAAAATAAATATTTTCATTTCCTTTCACGTCATCATTCAATGCTCCTTAGTTCGACTGCAATGGAACAACCTGCCGGCGTCTGTTTTCCGAAAGATACAACCTTGGGATCTTCGTCCGCGTGCTCCATTACACCCGATGCTGGGCAAGGGGAGTAAAATGTCACTTAGAAATAAGGTGACAATTTACAAAACTTGCATCCGTCCAATCCTCACGTACGCAAGCCAGACATTCGCGCACTCTTGCCACATTCGCCGCCTTCAGGTTATCCAAAATAGGTTCATGCGTAGAGCAACCGGTGCTCCATGGTACCTACGTAACGTAGACCTCCATCACGATTTGGAACTCCCCACGATCGCTCAATACATGAAGTTAGCGTCTCGACGCTTCTTCGAGCAAGCTCCCCACCACCCAAACCCTCTAGTAGTAAGCGCTGCCGCTTATTCGACTAACGGTTTACCGACATCCCGTCGACGACGTCGGCCTAGACACGTCCTAGACGACCCCGACGACGCCATCACGATCTCCATCGCGGAAGCCACTCCCCCACCCGATAGTAGTTCACACACAGCACCTACATACCGCCCGCGCCGGCGCGGGCGGCGACCCGCTTCTGGCGCTTACACGCGCTATTGGCGTATTCCAGGCCGCTTCTCCCCGACCCCTCCCTCCCCAGCGCCGTCCTAAGCCGAGGTCCGTACCCACCTGGGTGCCCTTAGGCAGTCGCTTCTTATAGTTGTTTTTAAGTCGTTCTCTAGGCTGGAGCGCATTTAGCGCTCGCCCCAAAAAATCCGGTGAAGCTGTAAAGGTCATTAGGACCAACAGCAATTATCAGTACGAAAAAAAAAAAAACCTCGTGCTCCATATTCGACCTCATCATTAAAAAAAAAATTCGACAACCGACGATATCAAAATTCAAATTCAATTTTTTAATTCAAAGCTAATATAATACATTATACTACAATACAATATAATATAATTTGAAACAAGTAGGTAGGTACCTATTTATAAAAATCAAATCCTGGCACCTGCACTAGCCAACGGCTGTCTTGTAGCATGCCAGTCCTCACTAAGATAGCCAGCGGGATATGATACTGTGGGTGTACAGGGGAGAGGGTGTGTGAAGTTGTGTGACGTGATGTGTGTGTGTGTGTGTGTGATGTGAGAGGTTAACAATAGCCGCGATAAAATACCACTTAACGTAATACATCTAATAGCTCTTCCGTTTCAGCATAGTCCTTCCTTCATATCGTTCTCGTAGTCATTATCGTCTAATATGAAAACACCCATTCTAGAATTCAAATATAAAATACCTATAAACACTAACACGCCATTCATTTCAATCACCACCACAATTTTTCCCTAAACAATACCGAGGGACAATACCTTTCTAAAACAATACATCAGACGTATCACGAGATTGTTTCCAATGACGCTTTGCGACCACTTTACTAAGACCTGTCTGGACCCGTGATTTTTTTGAAAATTCATAAAGCTTCGCACACCGGAAGGGGTCGGGGTGACTTGGTGGTACAGTATTTACGAGGTGGCGGAAGTCGTAAAATCTCAAAGGGGTACATACAGTAGGGTCATAAAACTGCGCGATAGGATGAGTTGGGGATAAGTGATACCGGTTCTACTCGCTGTATATGCTCTGGTAAGTATTTCAAGCTTTTTTTTTTGAGGTTACGTCTATAACTCTAAATTAAAAAATCAAAGAATCCTCGAAAATTCCCTTACTTTTTTCTGGTCATCATCAGGACTGGAGGTTCCAGACGTGGGAAGGACAGCATTGCCTAAACATTCGAGCTCAAACTCGAACCATTTAACTGTTACGAGTACGGTTCCATTTCTAAGATCAAAGTACACTAAGATCTTGGGATCTTGGAAACCCCTTGTAACGATCAACCTCCTTACCATCAATTTCAACCTCATTGTTACCGTTTATCTCACCTCATATCGTGTTGGCATCTTCATTTCTTTATCTATATTTTCAAAATTCAAATCATATTCCCATTCCATTTCTAAATTCCATTATTCCATTAATTTCATTGTTTTCACTTTCTCTCTGTATTTTGTCCTGAACGGACGCATGTCCGTTTTATAAAATTGTCTCCTACTACTACCTATATTCTACTATTGTGTTGTTCTGTTCCTGATAAATATAATATCTACTATTACCAAGTTCCCTCTATTACTTCATCCGCACACTGTCCTAGAACCCTGCTAGCCGGCACCTAGAGGGCAGATTGTAGCTATTTTTATCAGACATGACTAAAACACTAGACAATATTATTTTTTAATTTTTATCTTGTCTATTTTAGCACCTAGTTTTAATTATCTTCATTATCTTGTCTAGTCGCCACTTTAGTAAATACGAGGCGGTCTGTTATTTGCCTTGTTATCGTTAATTCACTTTGTTAAATCTATAATATACGCTAATACGCTGCAGATTACCCAATAAAATAAAAAAATAAAAATCCGGTCTCTCTTTACTTGTGTAGGACCCACTTTTAAAATCATTTTGGACTCCACCATTCGGATTTGGATCAAGATAATGACAATAACATGTAAAATTTGAAGTCTCTTGTAAAGGGCGGAGTAGCGTCAACAAATTGGGTTCCCTTTTCCCCTTCAAGGTACGGATCCCTAAAAATAAATCCTGATTTTTAAAAAGCAGTTCTACCTCAGTTCCCCAGTAAACAATAACTGATTGGCAGGTAATATCAGAAACCAATGCAAATTACTTCATCGCTAAATAACCTGCCGACAGCTCCACGTCAAAACTTTGAGAACTTCTGGCCAATCCCGTCGACGAAGTTGAATTGAATTACTTCTGTCGTACCTGATTTATTTGAAACAATGGCATTGGGAGCTGGGAGTTTGGTAATGGACTTATCTTATCTTATGATGGGGGCCGGGAATAACCCAGCGGCACTTCGAGGATCTTTTGTGCCTACCTCATTTTACACACTGGTCATCTCAGTGTGGTTTCCTCACGATGTTTTCCTTCACCGTTAGAGCAGTCGGTAAATGTACGTAAGTCTTCGAACACGAAAACTCTTTGGTACATGGCACTGCGTGGTTTCGAACCCGGACCTCCCGCATGGGAGTTGGTGCCCACTGCCACTGTGCCACCGACGCTCTTGGTAATGGACGTACTACTGTTTACTTTATACAGGGTGTCCATTAACGAATCTTCTTTGTCCTCGCCATATCCCGGTTAGACGGGGTCGGCTTTCCTAATCTTGAGGCGCCATTTTCCTCGATTGTACACGTCATCCTCAGTTAGGTCCATGGTGTTCATGTCACGTTTGACAGTCGTCAACCAGGTAGCACGCGGCCTACCTCTTCCCCTTTTAGTGGTTGCGATGGAAAGGCACTTCTTCACGACATAATCGTCAGGTCAGCGCACCACGTGGCCATACCATCTCAGGCGAGTCTCTGCCATTTTATCCACAATCGGTCTCACCTTGAAACTACCCCTGACATATTCATTTCGGACATGGTCCTTAAGTGTAACTCCCCCCAACCAGCGCAACATTCGCATTTCCGTTGTATGCAGCGTTTGTTCGTGGGTCCTTTTTGGTGCCCACACTTCACCGCCATACAACATCGCGGGACGGACGGCTGTCTTGTATACTTTGCCCTTTGTTTTTACAGGAATTTTATTGTCACAGAGCACCGCACTTAGAGTCCGCCATTTATTCCACGCTGACGTGACCCTGTTAGTAACATCGGCGTCAATTGAGCCGTCTTCCGACATAACAGAGCCCAGGTACTTGAACTTGCTAACTCTAGGCAGCCTCGTGCCATCCAGTGTGATTTCTCCCACAATCGCTGAAGTCGGGTCGAAGTTGCATACCATATATTCTGTTTTAGTTCTGCTAATACGCAAGCCGTTCTGTTCTAGCGACTCTCTCCACTGTTCCAGATTTTGTTGGATTGAGTTTGGTGTCCATTAACGAAGGTAGATGAAAAACTATTGGTAAAAAAAGGAAGAGAACTCTTGAATGCAGTGCAGTGGTAATGTGTTCGATTATATTTGAAATTTATCAAATATCGTTTTCTTTATTCTTTATTTTATACGGTTTTTAAATTGCGGTTTTATCAAATATTGAATAATTTTTTTTTCTAATTTAATGGCTAAGTATAATATGTACCTACAATAGTTCAATCATAGCCACATACATTTTAATTGTCTTGACTATTTTTTTCTTTAAACTGAATATATAATATAATATTTTTTATAATATAATATTATAATATTATTATTGTGCAAGGGGGGTCACCAACATCTAGACCTCCAAATGCCAAACTCACCTGCACGTGGTGCATCCTGCCGATTAGCGAACGAGTCCCTGGCGACCGACTAGTGGCGGTATAACCACTCAAATTCTGGCTGGGTTAAAATACCAGAAGCACGATGACGGGCAGCAGCGTCATCAGGGCAAGTGACCCGGCTACAGCGATCGCCAACCCGCAGGCCTAGCGTGGCGATTATGGCATTACCTCCCATGGATAGCGCGCGCAAGGTGGCTGGCAGCGACTGGATGAGAAGAGCCGAAGATCGGGCGCCCTGGGAGAGGCCTATGTCCAGCAGTGGACTAGAGTAGGCTGCTGATGATGATGATTATTGTGCATAAGAAGGTAACATGCAAATATAAAAACTAAACTGAATTACTATTACATGCAATGAGTTCTCTTCCTTAAGTTTTAACCTATTATTTTTTTTGCTTAAGTAATTATAGATAGATAGATAGAGAAACTTTATTGTACACAAAATCAGGAAAAGTAAAAACTACAGGAATAATAACACGATATGTACAAAGGCGGTCTTGTCGCTTAAAGCGATCTCTTCCAGGCAACCTCTGAAGTATAGTAGTTATATTTATCAATGTTTACGCCATGCGAAGCGGAAATTCAAAAGTGTGAAAACCATTGCTGTGAACTGGATTCGAACCCGCGACTCTATTCCAATATGGCACGAAAAGAAGATTAACTATTACAAGTAAGTTTCTTTGTTTATAATAGTTTAAAAACCGTTGATTTATTTGTAACTCTCTCTCTAACTATTACAATACGAGAAAACAAAAATATCTCTAAAACTTCTATGCGCGATCCATTTTATACGTATAGGCTAATAAAGTAAATGCATTTAAGTCTAGACACCTTAATGCCTAGAATTCACTGACATTGTGTTAAAGGCCCGCGTACATTGCAGCGTAAGCAAAATCATGCTCGTGCTTTCTCTGTTCCACGTAAAACGATTTCGACTGAAAATGTTTATATTTGGCCGAAGCCTAGTGGCTTGTGCCATGAAAATAATTAAAATTCTAAATATCAACGAGAACGTAAACAAACCGACAGATAACCTAGGCATTCTCAACCAATTCGGTAGTTGCCATAAATAAAAAGTGCAGTGAAGTGATATTCTCAACTTTAAAATGAAAACTATGCCATCATCATCATCATCATCAGCCCATGTCGTCCCACTGCAGGGTATAAGCCTCCTCTTTTTTGTGCCACCCTATACGATCCTGTGCAAGCTGCATCCAGGTCTTCGATGCGACTTTGGTGATGTCATCCGCCCATCTAGCTGCTGGACGACCTACTCCTCTTTTCCCTGACCTTGGCCACCACTCTGTGAGGGCTCTGGTCCACCGGCCGTCACCACGTCTAACCAAGTGTCCCGCCCAGCGCCACTTTAGCGTCGCAACCAGCTTTCCCACGTCTAGAACTTTAGTTCGTTTTCGGATCTCTGTGTTGCGGATCTTGTCCATTAGTGTGATTCCTAACATGGCACGCTCCATGGCCCTTTGTGCGACCCTTATTTTGTGCACAGCTTCTTTAGTGAGCGTCCATGTTTCGACACCGTAAGTCATGGTGGGCAGAACACATTGGTTAAACAGTTTGGTCTTCAGGCATTGTGGCATTTTTCTATCCCTCAAGATGTCATCGAGCTTGCCGAATGCCGCCCATCCCAGCTGTATTCTCCTGTAGATCTCTTTCGCTTGGTGTTCTTTACCAAAAGATAAACATTGTCCAAGATAGATATAGTGATCTACCATCTCTAGCGTCTCATTCCCCACAACTATTGTGGGGTTTGGAACGCCAGAGACGCCCGACACTACCTTGGTCTTGGACATGTTCATCTTCAAGCCAACTTGTAAAAACTATGTAAAACAGTGCAATTATATGTTATTTGTATGTAACGACAGCTTTCGGGAACCTGCCGAAAGCGTACCGTTACAGACCCTCAGCAAAGAGGAAAGACGATTTAAAAAAAATGGTAAATAAGATTTTCAGCAGTTTGGACAATACGTCATTCGCTTGAAAATGGCGTACCTATTGTCGAAACCTCGAGCAGACGAGTCAAACGTGCCACCTATATGATGGTAAGTAATTAATTAGCAGTAATTAATAATATAATTATAATAAATAAACCAGAATATCCAATCCACTTGCCCTACCCAATAACCCATTAAAATTACCTGTCTGTAGATTACTGTAATAGTTCATGCAACTAGTCTTTGAACTCTTCATTCATTCATTCAGAATAATAAATCCTATTCTTATCCTATTTATTTTATTGAAAACATCGATAAACATAGCTCATTTTGAAGTCAAATGTTTTGACTAAAATCATCATCATCATCATCATCAGCAGCCTACTCTAGTCCACTGCTGGACATAGGACTCTCCCAGGGCGCGCCATTGAGCCCGATCTTCGGCTCTTCTCATCCAGTCGCTGCCAGCCACCTTGCGCAGATCGTCGCTCCATCTAGCAGGGGGGCGTCCCACACTACGTTTGCCCAAACGCGGTCTCCACTCCAGAACTCGTCTACCCCAGCGGTTGTCGGTTCTGCGACAGATGTGACCGGCCCACTGCCACTTCAGCTTGCTAATCTTATGAGCTATGTCGATGACTTTTGTTCTATGCCGGATCTCCTCATTTCGGATTCGATCCAGCAGAGATACTCCGAGCATAGCTCTTTCCATAGCACGCTGAGCGACTTTCAATTTGTGAACCAGTCGCACCGTCAGTGTCCACGTTTTGGCTCCGTAGGTCATTACTGGTGACTAAAATAATCAGGAGAAATGAGGAAGGAAGTCAAAGTTAGCCAAGATGTTTTCACATATAGAGTTTGCGGCTCGGCGTCCCTTCCATTTTTTTTACTTTTCATACAAATCGGCCATTCAATATCACTATCTTGTATATAAAATGGATTCACTGAACATCTTTTGGATGATATTCAAGATCTTTTAAGTTGTTCATGCCTTATTCGTGGGTACTTTCTTTCTTAAAAAAAAAACCAGCGCATTTTCTTTGACATCCTGTATATTTTACTAAATTGTGCCTTCTTTATAAAGTATCTCTTTTAACCAAAAAGGAAGGCGCTATTGTCCTAATTGTTTCGCAAAAAGGGGTAAAGGAATTTTTAAATTGTTTCCATTAGGGGGTAGTCTACAAAAAGGCGTTTAATTTAAATGGCGTTTAAACGATTATTGTATCATGCACCATTAAGTTCCGTGGCGGTTCACCGTTTGGAATTAAGCCACACTGTTTTGTGGTGAAAATATAAGGGCACAAATATACAGAGCGTCAGGAAAATACAGCCAAGTGTGTGTCGGACCTCGGACAAATAATTGTATTTCATTTCTCAATATTTACTTCTTTTTATTTTCTAAATATTGAGAAATGTAATGAAATACATTACACAAATACATACAAATACAATAATGTATTTCATTTCTCAATACCTTCTTATACCTAGTAGTTTTCTTAGTCCTTTATACCTAGTATAAGGACTATTAAATTTTTAAAATATTGTATTAGATATATAAACTATTAAAATTTGTAAATATTGAGAAATAAAATGAAATGTATTATTGTATTTGTGTAATGTATTTCATTTCTAAATATTGACAAATTTTAATAGTAGAAATGAAATACATTTATTTGTCCGATTTTTAAACGTTAAAAATTTGTTGAAAATTGAAAAATTGAAAAATTGAAAATTGAAAAATTGAAAAATTGAAAAATTGATAATTGAAAAATTGAAAATTGAAAAATTGAAAATTGAAAAAAATTATTCGTTTACAAATTATTAGTTAACATTTCACATTAAACTATAACCTCTACACTAGGCGTTGCCTGTGTCGTGGAAATCACATACACACACTGACCACTTTACACTGCCATGTGACAATTTAACATTACATTCCAGAATTAAAAGAAAAATTACAACTTAAGTTTAAAAGATCATATGTATATGTATTATTTAAAACATTATTAAATATTAAGACTATTATAAATTTATAAAATATATTAATATATACATTTATATAACTAGGTATATTTATTCAAGTAGTTTTTTATTTATTTTTTATTTTTAGTTGTCTCGTATGTATTATGATATTTTAGGACCATGTAAAAATCTGCTATTTCTAGCCTACTATATTTAAGTAAATCCGTACACTAACGGGAGTAAGAAAAACTTTTACCGTTTTTGCCCACACCTTACAAACTATTACAAATGAAAGATTTAGTATTTGTTGGTCAGACAGAGGGATAGTTATATCTTTAGCCAACTTTCAAGTTCCCAGATTATATACGAGTAACGTTCATGAGAAAGATCTACTAGATCTACTAGAAAAGTGATTTTATATTGACTACTTTGATGAGCACTAAAGTCGTGATTTCTCAAGGAAAAAAAATTATAAAAATTATAATCATACTCTACATATAGTTACGTAAACTGAGCATTTCTAGAAATGAAATGAAATGAAATTTATTTGCCAGAACATAGTGATAATTACAGGTGATTTAAAAAGCATAGGTCTCGTATGTTCCACCGACAACGGTGTGCAGATCTTTTCTGCTGTTTGTTAGTGTCGTTGAGATACTCTTTTATGGAGTAATAACATTTGTCTAGAAGTCACTTGGAAATGTTAGTTTTAAATTGGCTAGCAGGACCATTTTTAAGGCGACTAGGCAGATTATTATACACTAAAATTGCCATACAGAAGGAATTCTTTTTATACAAGTCTACTCTGGAAGTTGGCAAATAGAGACGGTTCTTGTATCTTGTAGACCTTGGGAAGACATCAGCGTGTGTTTTGAAATATTGCGGATATTATCGGACGTAAATACACATCTGCTTATTGTACATACATGGTACGGGCAAAATTTGTGAAGATTTTAAAAGAGGTTTACAGGAGTCCATGTAATGAGCTCTGCACAAAACACACACACACACTTTTTTGGACTTTTTTTAGAAACTGAGCAATTATACCAATTGCTCTCAATTCTATTGTATGAACCTTTTTCCTAAATTGTAAGTACGAGGAGGATTTCCGTAGCTACCACAGAATAAATAATACTATACCTACTATCTCTTCTAAGTCATTTTCCTCATTGCTGAGGGTCGTTATCATTCTAAGGAATTAATCACATAGAACGACCCTCGTGGCAGATTTAATGGGATGGTTTGCCATAGCCTTCCCCATTTCACACACTGGTTATCAAAGTGTGCAGGTTTCCTCACGATGTTTCCTTTCACCGTCAGAGCAGTCGATAAATGTACGTAAGTCTTTCGAAAAAACCGAAAAACTCCCGCATGGGAGTCCGACAACCTAGCCACGACGCCACCATACGCCATTCAATACTCTCTCGAAATCGATCTCCGAACCTTACAATTCATCATTATATTTAATGGGTCCTCGAGCTTACCTACATTTTTATTCAAATGGAATGCAAATGATGTCTGCTATCTCCTGACATTTTAAAAACCAAATCTTATTGTAATTACTGGAATAACGTTACTCCTAACCGCGTACAAACGGGGAGGGAAATATGGAGTGGGAGCTGAACGAATAAATTCTTCGCAGTATGATTAATAATTCGATCGATTATGTCTATCAAGTCGATGGGATGTGTTGAGTATATTTTTTTCTTTAATGAATGTCTCCTGCTAGTGTACACACTGCAATTTGGCCAATGACCGTGTTGGAATATTGAAAATAACACGAACGTTTTGGCGTCTGTTTTGAAAAAAAAAAGGTTTACCAACATCGAGATTAAAGGAGAGTCGTGTGCATTAGGAATACCTAGTGCCTTGCATTCCAAGTGCAATAGGGTATTTGACAAGTATCAAATATTATATACATTTCATAAAAATAAGAAAATATACATAAATTGATGGTCAAATGTGAAACCAGAAATATAAACCCGTTGAAAAATAAAATAGCTACAGGCAATCAAAAATCAGACGGTAGAAAGATACAGCAATAGATAATTGTGACGTCACTGTTAGGTAGCGCCATACAAGCAGGTCCTTGGCTACATAATAAGGACTGTTTTGCTAGAAAGGGACAGAGCATCCCCCCACTACTAACTTTAATCATTAATATAGCTGATGTTAGTTGAGATATCGATACACGGATTTCAGAAACATCTTCAGGATGTCCATATAAGTTGAATGATGCAATAAATTTTTTTTTCACAAATACCCTATTAAAAACAATTTATATATTCACATTTATTTACAATCATTCTTTATTATATATACATATTCAAAGATCTTTATGGAATCTCGTTTATTTTCCCCCGAAGCTCCTGTTGCTAGTTTTTTCTTTTAAAACTCTTGTTTAGATCCTCTCGCTTCAGCAACCAGTCCGCCATCATGTTAATATTCCACCTTCCATCAGCGAAGGTAGACAACGTTCTATTTATTTCAAGTCCCGGAGAAATCTTCCCCCTTGCTCCTCACTAACAGCTCCCAAGCATTCCGGAAAGTAGTCAATATGAGAATCAAGGAAGTGAAGTTTAATGCTCATTAAACATCCCATTTACCAAAAAATAACGATCATTTTTGCAACAATTTCTTTATAGTTGGGTCTTTTATGATCCCTAAGAAGATTTTCACTTCCTTGAAAGATTTCCAAGCTTGTAATTCAGTTTCATTAAGTTTTTCATCTAATCCCTTATCTTTCATCAATTTTCTGATATCGGGGCCAACGAAAATTCCTTCCAAACGCATTCTTCATACTAATCTTTTTTCAAAAAAAAAATATTTGTTTATGGTATGCTCCGAATCCTCCTCAAGTTTCCGCGTTCATCTCCCGCTCTACCCTCTTCCCTCAAGACTTCAAAATCAGGACGAACTCCTCCATAATGTATGTACACATTTGAAATGTAGACGTTTACTGTCTACTTATACCCATTCCTATGTATGACCCACCCCCACACCCCACTTATATTAAGTGGTAGACACGTAATTCTGTACTTCGTGGAACCCTTATCGCAAAAAGTTTTTGTTATGATTTCTTGAGATTCGTATAACTGTAAAATAATTTTGAAGGTGGTAACACCGTTTTAACTAGGTATTTCCCCACATTTGACCTCATCTCGCCCGATGGTAAGTGACGATGAGGTCGATGGAGCAGCGGTTTCAGTAAATGCCTATTCATTCTGGTTTTGAAGATCCCAAGGTTGTATGTTTCGGGAAACACAGGCTGTGCCATACGAATACCTTAGCTGTTCCCATAATGACTGAAGAAGCAAAAAAGAAATATGCTTACATTGCTGTTTATCGGTTTGATGGGTAAGAGTAGTTATCGGCACATGAGGCACTCCATCCAAGTACTCAAAGTCAACAGTGCATCGAAGATTATCTAATAACATTATAGTGACAACTTACCATCTGATGGCCGTACAATAAAAAAAAGTTACGGCAACATTTAACACGCGAATTGTCTATGCTTTTCCTATACAAAATTTACCTCGGGTTAGTTAACCCAAGAGTAAACGGCAATTCGGCCTACAACATTCAATTACTTAGTGTATGACAATTTGAAACATTCAGTTGTGTATGACAATTTAGGTAAGATATCACAGGATAGCCCACGAAGAGCAGTGCAATGCAAACTGTCTGTCCAGCTCTCTAGACTGGAAACTCGAGGGTTGAAACTTGAGACTCGAGAGGTTGAAAGCTTGGCAATATTGGAATATCTCACGTTTCATATGCTGAAGAAAATATTGCATCAGAAAATGGAAGGAAGTGGCTACTATAGTTTTATCTTATCTTATGATAGGGGGAATAACCCAGCGGCACTTCCACCCTTGAGGATCTTTTGTGCCCCCAATTACACGCTAATCATCTCAGTGTGCAGGTTTCCGGTTTATTCCGGTTTTCTCACGATGTTTTCCTTCACCGTCAGAGCAGTCGGTAAATGTACGTAAAATTGAAAAACTGATGTGCCTAAAGAAATATATAATTACATTTTTTATAAAGAAAACTTATTACTATCTTAAAACTAGGGATGTTACGGACTCCGACTCAGAAAGATTGGAACTTCCGATTAATTATACACCTCCGACTCCGACTTCGGCTCCGATAATTTTGAATCGGAGGTTATACCGAAGATTTTAGTATTCAAATAAAAATAATACTGTACATAAATCGGTATACAAAAGACATAAACGGTGCACACTTCGCCTGCTTTTCATATAAAATTTTCACTTAATGGGGTTTGCTGGAAGAGATCTCTCTTAGAGATAAGTCACGCCCTTTGTGCTTCACATATTTTTGACTGAGTTTGTTATATTATTTGTGTGTACCATAAAGAGTTAATAATAATAAATATTTAATTAAATAGTGTAGGACCTACATAAAGGTATAGGTTTTATTGCCGCAAACGCCATCTTAAAAAATATTGACCAGTTCAGCTATTAATAAATAAATAATAATAATAAAAATTTAAAAAACTGTTTACAATTTGAACTTCTTCTGAACATCTCTCTTTTCCCTCCGCCTCCGACTCCGGTTCCGAATCCGGTTCCGACTCCGATAAATCAAATTTAAAACCTTCGGTTTCGACTCCGGTTCCGGTAAAACAACCTCCGTAACATCCCTACTTAAAACTATATCCGTTACTTGGCAAATTTTCACACAAGACTCTTGATATCTTTTCGTTTGAATGACTAACAATTCATTAGGCGTTCTACTACAACGTAGTTAAAACTTTATATGGAACGTCGTAGACTCAAAATGTTTTTACGAAGTTTCAAAAGCCGAAGAGAAGTTTTGCAGCCTACCCTCGTATCCAAAACTTATTTATTATTTATTAATTCCCGGACAAAATACAGCATCGTTATCAGTGTAGCGCCAGTCTTCTTAATTCCCGGGGAACTTATTCCACCCACGATATAAGGGAAAAAAGTCAATGATTGCCCGCGACAGCTATTGTCCATTAGTTTTATTCGAGTGTTGTTGTAATTAAAATATAAAGTCTAATCATATTAAATTATTAGAGTGTAATTTTTATAAAAATGTGCTGGCAATACAAGGTTATTAATCACATTAGTCGCTTTTTATCCACATAAATTAGTTTATTGAGATAATCTTACTCTTTTATCTTTTAATGCACATTAAAGACCTTAGAAATTGTTTAAGTATTATTATTATTTTAATCTCAGTTTAGAGGCTTTGGTACACGACAAGGTGACCATGTCAGCCTCGTTAGGGCCACTAAGAAAAGGGAAGGGAAGCTCGAGTATTATTAGAGTCAGCCCTCACTTTGAGAGCCAACTTAGCAAACAACAGTAAGTGTTTCATATTATCAGATAAGGGCTGACTCAAAATGGTATTGAGCCTCCCATTTTGGAGCCTATTGAGGCCAAATTTCTTGCTCTCAAGTTTCACCAAGTCACTCTCCATTAGAAGATGAGTGAGGTCTTCTACTTTGTTGTTTAAGTATTATATCTGAACATTTTCTTCTACCAGATACCGCTGGCATGATGAAGTGGAGAAAGATCTGCGTGAGCTCTGGGCGCCTGACTGGCTCGAGACTGCGCAGGAGAGAGCGATGGCGCACTTTGGTATCGGAGGACAAGATCCACTTCGGGTCGCTGCGCCAGCGGAGTAAGTAAGTATTTTCTTCTTCTACTTGTCGCGTGGTTAACATATTGTCAGAATTGTTCAGGCCGCCCGTAGACTGCTGACTAACATAAAGCACGGGAGTGACAGATTAAAGATCTCTCATGTATTGTAGGGTTAAAAAACCCAGCGTAATTACCGGCATAATTTTTTAATTAACGAGTAGGGTCCTTTTTTAACCCCCGACCGATCGAGGGAGTAATAATCGATCGAGGGATAAGTTTGACTCGTTTGTCTTTTTGTCTGTCTGTCTGTTTGTCTTTTTGTCTATCTGTCTGTTTGTGTGTTTGTCTGTGGTATCATAACTTAACAGCGGATAATCCTATAAGGACCCGGTTTTTTAAAATTTCTAGATGTTCGTTCGTAGTGTCTAGTTCTTTGAGTCTAAGCCGTTTTAGAGTTATTATTATTATTATTAGATGCAAATATTTAAATGGCATGTGCTGGTTATAAACATCTCTTTTCACTAAATAACCTTCTCAAGTTCTAAATCATATGTAAAGAAGAAGGATTCGCACCCATACAAACTGAGGCTCAGCGGTTTAACTTTTAATTTACATAAAAAGACAATCACGACATTGCATAAGAAAATAAAATATTTATAATACGATAGCCTAAATTAAGATAAATAAGCTGATATCTTTATTATTTCCCAATAACCTAAAATCATTTTGTCATTGAAATTGAAATCGTTTATTTAGCTATGTAAACACCAGAATACAGAATACAGAAGTATACAAAGTTTAATACATGCAGCACAGAACATCTGGTGTGGTACAGTGCCAAAAAGGGTACACCAGCTCAGCATAATGCTGACGCAAGCCACAGCGCTGATTTAATAAAATCTCAGATGTGATGTGTGATGTGATCGACAAGGATTGAATTTAAGATTTTGTCAAAGTTTATGTGTCTGGAAATAATGAATTAGTGTATTAATTACTACAATTTTTTTTTAA
The DNA here is from genome assembly GCA_947369225.1 of Hofmannophila pseudospretella. Classification (NCBI taxonomy): domain Eukaryota; kingdom Metazoa; phylum Arthropoda; class Insecta; order Lepidoptera; family Oecophoridae; genus Hofmannophila; species Hofmannophila pseudospretella. Next base: position 1,972,407 of record OX376333.1, read on the forward strand.
ATCACATTTTTTTTCTCTCTTCCGCATTAAATTAAACAAACAAATTATGAACTAATGGCCATGGCTTAACATTGATGCTTTGGATAAGGAAGATTATTTTCAGGATAGAGTTTTGATGTTTTTCTCGGAAAAATAAGAAAAAAGGTTTTAGGTAACCGTTGTTGCTGTGACCTTAAAATAGTTGCATTTAATTAAAAAGCACTTATAGATTCGATAAAATAAATACCTATCGGAATAATTACTAATTCGTTGTGATTGTTCCTAAGCGGGCAATCACTACATGGTTGACCCTACACTCTGACAGACTACCGACAAATACGAAGTTTGTTTTGTATATAAATAAAATAATATTACATTTTATATTAGCATCTTATTATGATTACAAGAATGTCTTTGTTATGAAAAGACGTCCTAGGTTTAAACCTAGAAGTTCATGGGTTAAAGCTGGATCTGGGGCCCAATTCGCCTAAATTACAACGTTTGTAGTTCTATTTCTATCCAATTTCAATTTAGTTTTCGTTCCAATTCTATTTGGACACCAAATCGCATTCTGCTGACGCATAACTCTACCACTGCCACCTTTAGATATAGTGTCGATCGGGCAAAAGTACCTCGGGAGGAACTTATGTTCGATCGTTATATTTGACAGTTGAAGCGTTTTGTTACCGTTCAACTGCGATTCAGTATAAACTAAACGTTTTATTAGAATGCACGAACACGTTGAATTTTCAATTTTCATATAACAAAATACGATCATACATAATAGGCTACTTGCCATCATAAACAATTAATTATGACAGTATGTAAAATAGTTCAAGTAATGGGAAACAGAAATATATTGAATTCCGATAATGAAATCACGATTTTAATTTAATAATTTTACTTTATAATCGCCCTTTTCATCTGTATATCACGTGACCTGAAACGCGGTGAAACGCTATCCGCCATGACGCTGTCAAGTGTGACGTCACTATCGAGTAATCTGTATATCACGTGACCTGAAACGCGGTGAAACGCTATCCGCCATGACGCTGTCAAGTGTGACGTCACTAACGAGTAATCTGTATATCACGTGACCTGAAACGCAGTGAAACGCTATCCGCCATGACGCTGTCAAGTGTGACGTCACTATCGAGTAATCTGTATATCACGTGACCTGAAACGCGGCGAAACGCTATCCGCCATGACGCTGTCAAGTGTGACGTCACTATCGAGTAATCTGTATATCACGTGACCTGAAACGCGGTGAAACGCTATGCGCCATGACGCTGTCAAGTGTGACGTCACTATCGAGTAATCTGTATATCACGTGACCTGAAACGCGGTGAAACGCTATGCGCCATGACGCTGTCAAGTGTGACGTCACTATCGAGTAATCTGTATATCACGTGACCTGAAACGCAGTGAAACGCTATCCGCCATGACGCTGTCAAGTGTGACGTCACTATCGAGTAAACAATACAACGAATATTGGGTGATCAGTTTTGTTTTGTTTGTTTATTTAATTGATAGTGACGTCACAGCAAAACTATCATGGCGACCAGCGTTTTCGCGGGAATATTAAATGATTAAAATGTAAATGCGGTCTAAGACTATTTAGCAACTTTATTTTGAGGAAACATAAAAACTATAAAGAATGGTTTAAACATTTTAACCTACTTTTCAAAAAAGAATGACGATTGAATTTTAATGATGGTAAAATTTTGGAATTAACGAAACTTTTTATCAATTTCGCACAGAGGGTTCTACATTTCCCATTCATACTCTCGTTCAGAGTTAAACTGAAACGATCTGCAAAAGAGAAGAAAAAAAAACACATTTTTCCGTTAAAAAACATAAAACTACAGCACCCTTTTAACCCTTTGTCGGCCGATGACGCGTCAAAAAGAACACTGACGTTAACATGGGTCTTTCAGACCCATATTAATTTGTAAACAAAATATGACAAAGACACTCTACATTATGGTAAAAAAGTATAGATATTCTTGTTAGTGATTAATTTCTTTACAAAGTAAATACAATTAAAATCAAATTAGGTACTTACGTTTTACTAGAATTGCATATTTTATTTAATAGTGCCGTGCCGTGCCGGCCATAAAGAATATTACCACCCCAACTCTTCCCGTGTGTGTCGTACGAAGCGACTAAGGGTCTTTGTGGATACTATTCTACACCTAGTAGACGGGGATACGCTCGCCACCTATCACGTTTGTCCAGCAAATCTTACAGCGAAAAGCGGGAACTTCGTATGATAAAGGTCTCTGTCTACCCCTCGGGGATTATGGGCGTGAGAGTTATGCTATTATGCTAGCTATTTAAAAGGCGTAATTTTGATATTTTATTTCATGTTTTTTGACAAACATTTATCAGATAAGATTAGCTTATTGTTGTAAACAAAATTATCTTATATAACGTTTTCCATAAACCTTGCACACCTACTACCTCTTTCTCGAAATCTTTTCCTCTGCCCGAAGGTTGCCTGGAAGAGATCGCTCTTAGCGATAAGGCCGCCTAAATTGTACTTCACTATTTCCTTTTCTATCTCATGTTTGTTGTTTTATATTACACTCGTATATATTTTTTTTTTTTTAATAAATAAGGAGAGCAGACGAGCAAACGGGCCACGCGATGGTAAGTGGTCACCGTCGCCCATAGACAGCTCACCTCACTGTATTAATATTAGAGGGTTTTTGATGCGCTGCTAACCTTGAGGACTAAGATGTAATGCCTCATGTGCCGGAAATTACGCTGGCTCTCTTACCCTTCAGACCGAAACACAGAAATGCAAGCATCTCTGCTTCACGGCAGAAATAGATAAGAGGGTAGTACCACCCCAGGCGATCCTTCACATTAGAATCTGCCACTACCAAAATACCATATATTATATTTGTGCATTAAAGTGTATTTTACTTTTACTTTACTTAACTTAATTTCTAGTAATCCAGGACGGACTACCAGTAGAACCTCCAGGAATGAAATGAAATAGTTTATTCTACAAATTGGTACAGCTTGTACACTTTTGTTCGTCAATTTTTCAGAACTTATAATAAACAATAATATACATCAAGAACATAATAAATAATAATTATAAAATACATTTTTCTCAAAAAAAGGAGAAGAAGAAAAAAACTGTATTATTATTAATTAATTAATTAATAAAAAAATTAAAAATAATTAAAAAATAATTAATTAATTAATTTTAATGGACTCACAGGATTAAATAAAAAATTAATTTACATTGAGTATGGTTTAAGGATTGAACAAAAAAAAATAGTTTTATTATTTTTCACTCAAAAATAATTCAATATGTGGTACATGTATAGCTAAATGTATACAAGCGCAAAATTATTATTGAGATTTTCAAAAAAACACGGCGGATTCTTGACGAGTAGATTACGGAGCTGTTTCCTGCGGCACGTTCGTGAGCTAAATCTAATAAATTATATATTTTTTTTATATTTTATTTATTTGTCAGTTTCACAGCATATTTCATATTAAAAATATAAATCAAACAATTAAAAATCTATAGATGCCAGTTATTAAACCAAACTATTACAAAGCTATTTAAAAAGGTAATTTAGCAAATAGTTACAAAATTAAAAATAAAATAAAACAGAAAATTAAAAAAGGCCTTACGGTATGTTTGAGTGCTAACGGTGTGTGTGTGCGTGTGTGTGTGTGTGTGTGTGTGTGTGTGTGTGTGTGTGTGTGTGTGTGTGTGTGTGTGTGTGCGTGTGCGTGCGTGTGCGTGTGTGAGCGATGAGGATAATGGTAGTGAGATTGGGAGAGAAAATTGACAACGGAAATGATGCTCCTTGCAACGATGGAACGAACGTGTGCTCTTATGTCTAAGGACAGTTTCAGTTTCACGAAACGTCCTCAAGTTAAGTCTTCATTAATCATTCGTCATTCTGTGGACCGGTAGCAAATGATCCCTACAGCACTGGGAAACCTAGGTATCAAATGCATACATTTCACCCAGCCTAAAAGCACTAGACACGGCTAACTTTTTGAAATTCAATAAACTCTGTTCGGATTTAGATTAAAATACTTTAGATTAATTTCATAAGTGTAAGTTAGTTTAAGGCTTTTTGTCATAATTGAAAATAAATAAACTATATTTGCCATTTGAAACTATATTCTTAAAATTCTGTCAACTGTTACATAGATGAAAATTATACATGGCAAGTCAAAGAATTTTTAGAATCAGTATGTGTTATACAATACAAACATACTTTATTGCACACCGGGACAAAAACAAAACATACAACATAAAGAGAGGTACAATACAATGTGCAGAAGGCTGTCTTATCGCTTTAAGCACAACCTTCAGGCAACCTTCAGGTGATGGAAAAATCATATGATACACAATATACAGGTGCAAAAGGCGTATGAAATAAATACTAGCCTCAAATAAATGGATAAAAAACAATAATAAAAAAATTAAAACCTTTGCAAGCTGCAATGCCGTAGTAATAATTATTACATAAATACTATAATATATACAGAAATAAAATAATAATAATAATATAATGAGATCGCAATGAGAAAAAAAAGTTATATTTAATTTGGCGAGGGTTTTTTAAATATTTTGAAATTAAATATCTCTGGAGATTACTCACTAGAGAAGTTTTACATGGAAACCGTGTTTGCCAGTTGGCGCTTGATATGTCGTATGTATGAAACTATACTTACATGCATTTGCTCAAAGGTTTTGTTTGGTTTGCCTAAAGGTTTGTAAGTATTCATATCATCATTCCAGAGACTCTCCTCTGGCTCTGCTACCTATTCAGTTTTCTGTGAATTTTATACGTCTGGTCAAGTTTTACGACTTTATATTTCTGGACGAAAAATGTTTAATATTTATTCTACTAAAGGAAAGCTTTGTACGCAAAGCCGGTCTCTCAGACCATCACCAATTGTGCAGGGTTAAGACGTAGACGGAACGATCTCCTATTTTCCAACCGTCCAATTTAAATATTTCTCCGTTCAAGATTGAGCAAACTCGGTTCCGTATTGAAAATAAATAGGTTAAGAAAGTAGGGATAGGTATGAGTGGATTGTTCTATTTCACCTAATTATTACCAACACCAGCAAGTTACTCGGGTTAGTCGCCTCGTAAGACACGGTTGCCCAGTGGTGGTATAGATATTCTAATCCATCCCTTACACGGAAAAGTGAACTAGATTTGCGACATGACGTTGGTCAAGTTGCAAGAAAACAATCATGCTGCATTTACATCATCATCATCATCAGCCTCCTCTCTTTTGTGCCACCTTATACGATCCTGTGCTAGTCGCATCCAGGTCTTCGATGCGACTTTGGTAATGTCATCCGTCCACCTATCTGCTGGACGACCTATTCCTCTTTTCCCCGACCTTGGCCACCACTCAGTGGGGGCTCTGGTCCACCGGTCATCACATTACATAGAAACTTATAAAAGCTGCTGTATAGAGACATTGTCAATAGCAGCTAGAACAGGATATCCAAGTTTAGGCCTTGTCAAGAAGAAAATAACCGTAAAAACTTAGGAAGATGCCAATGCTAAAGTATGCCAAGTTAGCATTAATAAGCCTGTTTGATTCCTGAAGTTGCAAAAATGAAAAAATGACCGGTTTGGTACGTAATGTATTTTTCCACGGCGCTAGTGTGCACGCACGATTACCATAACTTACACGATTAATTTAGACATACACATAGAATTAGACACATTTTATTGATAATGTTCATTACACGTCAAAATACACTCAGGTATTATATACTACTCAGGTATTTATGTCCTGTGTCCATAATTGTATCTAGAGAAGCCATCTCCATACAATTTCCCATATCGGTTACGGTTCCCCTAACTTCCGATGGCCCTTATCGCTCCACGTAGATATTAACTCTAGATTTCCTAATTACATTTCAGTCACTTGATTGATTTACAAATACTGCTAAAGTATCTCCGAACCCAGATATTTGACCCAGTAATCCAAACACATTCATACATCACAACACGCACACACTGTTGCTTTCTTCGTCCGTGCAGTCACTGAGGGGCCAGCTGAAAACCAGCGATGTGGTTTGCCTCAGCATTATGCTGAGCTGGTGTACCCTTTTTGGCACTGTACCGCACCGGATGTTTTGTGCTGCATGTATTAATCTTTGTACACTTCTGTATTGTGTTCTATATTCTGGTGTTTACAGTGATAAATAAACGTTTTCAATATCTGGGTTCAGAGATACTTTAGGAGTTTTTGTCAAGATATGTTTTATGTTTCTATTTATGTCCTCTATCGAATTATAGTGCTGGGAAGAAATCGTATTTTTTTTACAAAATCACGGAAAGTAGAGGTGGACTCCATAGTAAAATATTCCATGCCCTTTATTCAGTTGAACAAACTACTTGATAGATTCGACTAAGATCTTGATTGAAGTGAACAATTCCTTGGTTGAATGTGAATAAGCCGACTTTGTATGCTCATATTGAAACAAGTGCTTGTTAAAAATAAACAATCTTTTCTTTCAGTGTGAGCTTTCCCTACAGAGCAATCTAGTTGGCTAGATCGTGGTTTAAAGAAACTACAAGAGAGTTACAACCAATTTGCAAAGCACAATAAAAAAGCTTTACCTAGGCCACAGTCGAACTAACAAATAGTGAGACAACTTTCTTCAAGTGTCATAGGTATCTAGGAACGCGCTATGAGAGGACATGGAATGACTTAAAGTCAGTTCTATGAAAGGGAAAAGGGAAGATCTCCCACCAGGCGGGGAGTTGTGTCTGGTGACTAAATGTCCTGGTCCAAGTATGGATGTTTGGAACTCGTATATATACGAAATCCCAGGAAAATTTCGATAGCGCGTTCTACACCGATGTGACTAGGTACTAAACGTAGTTCCGCGTCGTGCGTCGCCGATTTTTAAATTTGTCATTCTTTGTGATTGTAAATCCTTCTGGATTTGGCTATCGTTGGGTGGGACGAATCCGAGGGTAAGTGGTGGGTCCTCCTTCCCCCAAATAATTTTTATAATTAATAAATCATTTCCACAACGTTCGGTAACGCCTTATTCCTGTATTAGTTTTAGAAATTTATGTTTTATCAGTTTACTAAAAATCCTTTTGCGTTTTAAACTTTCGATAGTAATTCACGAAATCAGGTGTTACTTTGCGGAAATCCATTATTAATTATAGTAAAAATTATTTGGGGAAGAAGGACCCGCCACTCACCTTCGGATTCACCCTCCCCAATGACAACCAAATCCAGAAGGATTTATAATCGCAAAGGATGACAAATCCGACGACCTAACGGTGTAATAAGGTACTATTCATTCACTCTCAAAACATATTGGACAAAATTGTTCACATTGATGATTGGATTCTGCTAAAAGTCCGGGAATAAATAAAAAATATAGTTACACTAATGTAATGTTATAAATTGTCATACGCTTGCACGGAAAGTGCGACGGAGTCCCGAGTTACAAGATACAGGTTTCGACCTAGTTTGTAAGTCGAAGGTCCTATTATTGTGCCTTGTAATAAGTGAATAAACTTTTCATTTTCAGAATATTTTGTCAATATGGTATAATTGTTCAAAAACACGTGGAATTGCATTGCTGTTTGTTCTATCTTTACTGTGATAACAATGAAGCAGTAAAGCGCTTTTAAACTCTTTAAGGTTTTTCACATCGAATGTAAAGAACGCGGCGTTTATTAACTTTGTGAGTTGAAGGTGGTGAGTCAGTGGTTGTACCACCCTTATATTTATTTCTCCCACAAAGCAGCAAAGCTTTGTTTCGGGGGTTTGAAAGTTTTTGGCTAGGACTACACGGGTCCGGTTCCGGCCACGGTTCGGTTCACTGCAACGAAATGCGTTCAGCTGTCCCCTCACTTGAAGTCAGCGGTTCGTGATCGGATGCAGCTAACCGAACCGGACTGTAATACTACTACTGTTATTTATATATTCCGGTAGTGTATCATTAGGGAGTGAAATCTGACACACAGGTGATGCCTGAACATCAGCGGCGCAGTGCTAACTCCGCTGCGGCAACAGGCTGAGGCAGTCCCCTTTTTCCGGTGCTGCACACCACCTTCATCAAACTTAATTACTTTTGTTTATTTTTTTTTGTTTTTTTTTTTTTTTTTTATTTATTTATTTATTTTTTTTTTTTTTGTGTTTTTTTTTTTATATGTTTAATATTATTTTTATCTTCTGTACCTAATTGTTTGTATGTGTTTCTTTCTTTTTTTCTATATTCAGCAACATTTATTTACACATTATTTCGCTGATAATATCTACTTATCTTTGCTTGGTAGCTATATAAATCTTTTTAGTCCCCCCCGTATTGAATTCCTTCAGTAGGGGGGGTGACTTACTAAGATCCGGGCTCAAGTTACCAGGACTTTGGAAATATACAAGTAATTTTCACCCAGATTTTTTAAATAAAACAGATTACAAATTCCACAAACCCTAGAGATTTTGAAACGATTTTAAAGCCCGGAGATTGGCTTTTTATCAGAATTCTCCTATCACAAGGAAGTAGATCCTCCGAAAAGCTCCTAAATAATCTTTAGGATAATGGAAAAAAGATTAATTTTTAAACAGTGAAAGCTTTTAAGTTCAAAATATAAACTTTTTTTTTATCCTGTCTTACAATGGTCCGATCTAAAGTTCCTAATCTATCACGGAAAGGGGCTTAACTGGTATCCAGTATACTGGTATACATCTAAACCCGCGTTAGATCTCAATCTCACCTGATGGTGGTGATGGTGAGGACGAAGATGGAGCACACGGGCTTGGTAAGTACTGGCTCTTCATGAACACTGCCGGAACACATCAACGGCGAAGCGAAGTCATTTGACGAATACAAAGGTACGTGTTTCACTAAAGAAATTAAAAAAGTACGTATTAATTTGTGCTTTAAATACTTGTTTAATGCTTTAAAAATGGATATGAATAAGGGCCAAGAAAGCTCGTTCTCCTTTAGTCACACCTGGAAAAAATATGGCATGACAGGTAATGAAAGAAAGAAAGAATTATTTCCAATAGCGCACACATACAAACAATTAGGTACAGAAGATAAAAATAATATTAAACAAATATATCATAAAAATAAATAAACAAAAGTAATTAAGTTTGATGAAGGTGGTGTGCAGCACCGGACAAAGGGGACTGCCTCAGCCTGTTGCCGTAGCGGAGTTAGCACTGCGGCGCTGATTGTCAGGCATCACCTGTGTGCCAGGGATCACTCTCTAATGATACACTACCGGAACATATAAATAACGGAAATATTAATAAACAGAAGTAAAATATTAGGAAACGAAGGAAGGTACTTAATTTTTAAATTATACATTAGAATACAGGAAGGTATGTATATAGGTATGGAATGGTAATGTGCAGAGAATGGATGATGAATTTATTAGACTTTATTTGAGCAAAGGAGATCCCTATAGCAGTTTCCAAGGTTGATCCTAACGGGTAGATCGCAGGAAAGAGAGGTCCACTACGTCCTTTGCGCAAAATTAGAAAACCGCTCCACAAAAAACTCGTGTGAACACCCCCTTACAAAGCTACGTAGTAACGGATGGGCTTTATTTAGAGTTCAGCTCAATTTATAGTTCCAACAGCGTCTTGGTTGATCCACGGTGAGCTTATCGCGTTATTTTGTTATACTACGGGATTTGATGCTTACGGGGCTTTATATATAACTAAATCTCAAGTGAGTCATTTTTAATTATTATTGGGTATAACGGGTGGAATTACTTCTTCTTCATCATCATCATCATCAGCCTATTAATGTCCCCACTGTTGGGGCACAGGCCTCTCCTTACACAAGGGGGTACGGGCCATGATCCACCGAGCGGGCCCAGTGCTGATTGGTGGATTATTTGAGCAAAGGAGATCCCTATAGCCTATAGAAGTAAGCATTACTTCTTACATACATACAAACCTTCGCGGTGTGTCCCTTGCGGGGTAGACAGAGATAACGGAGCGCCACGAATCCCTGTCTGGGCACGCTTCTCTTGCTTCCTTTAGTTATTCGTCGTTTCACGCATGCTAGCCGAAATGAAATGAATGGAATTACTTCTTGCTCCTTGAAAAAGGTCTCCTAGTAGACTGAAACATTGGAGTAACCTCCGTGAAGTGAGTAAACGCGTTATACCCAATGATAGAGGCTATTTGTTTGTTTCGGATCATCTCTCCACCAGTGAATAAGTTTCCCTAATCCTGAAAATGGAGGAGGATCATTAAGGTATAGTATAATTTTATCACTTGTGGTAAACTGAGAGAAACCAGGACAAAAAGCAAGAAGACAGCATGAGTGATGAACGAATGACGAAACAGGTATAAGAAGCGAAAGAGAGTGGAAGGAAAAGCCGGGGGCGTCCTAGACCGACCTTTACAGATCTGTTTGACAGAGAGAGCAGACGACCCCAACGGCGAACATGCGTGAAACGAGGAATGACTGTAGAGGAAGCAAGAGAAAGGCGCCAAGACAAAGATTCGTGAGACCCCGGGAAGACACCGTTCAAGGTTTGTATGTAAGAAGATAGCAACAATGAAACGGTCGTCAAAAGAACGCAGCAACATTTTAATCAATGTGAGTTGTAGGAATAAAACTTTGCCGCAACTATCATCAACCGCGAACCGTTACTCACACGCTTTTATGCTTCCCCCACACTGGTATGATAATGTGCAGCTGAAATGGCGCGACTACGATGCTGCGGTACAACGCGTGCAACGCGGCAAGGCAAGGCCCAATGGCATGGCGTACAGCGGCAATCACGATGCAGATAGAATTTATAAATTATTCCGTCAGTATTCAATGAAAACATCCTACATTCCGACCTTTTTCATAATTTCATAATTCATAATAATTCATAATTCATTTATTCATGCTAACATGTACAGCTTAAAGATCTTAAATAACAATAGCAGTTAGTACATGCACCCTGTAGGGCATTGCAAGTTTAGGCAAGGTACGTGAGCCATTGAAATAATTTAATGAATATAAGATAAATAATAATATAATGATTTATATAATTAATTGGATGTATATAATTAAATTAAATGTGATTTAAGTTAAAAATATACCTACATAAAGAAAAGAATGACTAATTTGGACTAGATTGGGTCGTGAAGAAATTCCATGATCGAATAGTAACACTTTGTTACTAGAAATGTTTTAATTTTATTATAAAAAGGTTTGTCTTTGGTTTCTGTTTTAAGTTGTTCCGGTATTTTGTTATATATTTGTACAGCTTTGTAGTGGGGACCGTTTTTTGCTATTTGCATGTTTGCTTTTGGTAACTCTAATTTATTATTTCGCCTGGCACTTGTACAATATTGGAATTTGTTTATGTTTTTCTTAACGTAAGCGGCGGCTTCGAGGATGAAGATACAGGGTAATGGCAAGATTTTTTCTTTTATAAAGTAGGGTCTACAACTATCTCTTTGTTTTATATTGAAAAGAATACGAATACATTTCTTTTGGAGAACAAAAATGTCGTGCCAATCAACACTACTTTTGCTAGTTACAAGTTTCTATACGTGCGACGAATTGTAACATTTTACTGAGAAGTAACAAAATAATATATGCATTTTCTTAGTTGTTAAAGACAGTTACTTAGAGAATGTATTTTATAACATTCCTACGAAAATGTATACCTAAATAAGTAATGGACATAGTATTTTGGTACCCGTACCGAGCTTTACTTATGTATTAAAAGTATATAAACTAATAAATCATATTTCACTTTTCTGCACTATACTGCCGGTAACCTATTAATATGTTTTCTATCGCCTAGGTTGCCTGGAAGAGATCGCTCTGCGCGATAAGGCCGGCTTTGTACACTTATTCTATGTTTCCATTCCAATGTAAATTTATTGTGTGCAATAAAGTATTAATCTATCTATGTAATTACAATATGTAATATACAATTTCCTTTGAATTACAATCTCTTACAGTTTATATCATTATAGACCTTACAGTGTCCACAGTCCACTGTATAGATACCTACGCTTTCTAGCTTTTTTCTGACATTTTTTGTAGAGAGCGGAGGAATGTCAGAATAGATTGATGAGGGATCGTTGCAGGTGGATTTACGTAGTCTCTGCCTATCCCCTTTTTGCGCGAAACATGAATAAGTTTATGTATGGAGTACATGTTGTACTCCTGTATGGACGCTAATTTTCTGCCTCGCCGCTACCGCACCGATATGGAAGAACCCTTAAGAGCCCACTACTACCTGAACGTTTATAGCTGAAAGTTGGTTACGGTAGCCGTAATACTACTTTGTTGTTTTAGTGTGAGCCACGATAACAGATAACCTGAAAGTTTAGCCATGTGTACGTATGTCGCAAGTTGATTACGAACCTGGAGATCGATTCCACTAAATACAACGTAACTAAATAGAATCTAAACTGCATAGTTATGACGTGTTTCGTATGATACTATCCGCTAACGATCCAATTTCAGTCAAGTTCCGAACGAGTCAACGATCGATCGAACAGTAACGTATTTGTGCATTCTACTAAAACGTTTAGTTTATACTGAATCGCAGTTGAACGGTAACAAAACGCTTCAACTGTCAAATATAACGATCGAACTTAAGTTTCTCCCGAGGTACTTTTGTCTGATCGATAGTAAATCGAAAGGTGGCTGTGGTAGAGTTATGCGACAGCAGGATGCGATTTGGTGTCCAAATAGAATTGGAACGAAAACTAAATTGAAATTTGACAGAAATAGAATTACAAACGTTGTAATTTAGGCGAATTGGGCCCCAGTTCAGACACTTTATAAACCTTCAGGTTAATAATGACCTCTTCCTAAAATGACAACTTTTCAATAAGTTTTCATTATGTCTACTTAGTATACAATATTATCTATATAACCACGAAAAGCGATGCCCTTCGAGACGCTGTGCAAATCTAATCGTCTGCCATAGTTACAGGCCTATAATTCTATTATAATTTGAAACTCATTTTATATTGACGCGCACTACTTACATGTCTGTTTGTTTGTCTGTTTATCTGTGGAACCTATTTATCATTGCTCCACCATAAACGCTTATTCGATTTCGACGCGGTTTTTTTAACAGAGATTTTTGACTAGGATGTATTTAGTTACGTCTGATAAAATTGAAGCCGTGGTTTCCAAGATCTTGTAGTATCTTTGATGTCAGATGGAATTTCTGGAATGGTAACCCTCGGATTCGCTCTCAAATCAAATCAAAATGTTTTTATTGTAAGTCAGTACCTTATAGTACATTTTTACAACGTCATTTTTTTTACTCTACCACCGTGCACCGCTTCGGAAGGTGCTATAGCTGAAAGGAAAGAAACGGTCCAAGAAACTTTCAGCAGCACATCTTTTGAAATAAATGTATCTTACAATAATTATGAATACAATCATATATTTACACAATGTGCAGAGCTGGAGCTGGATTTAGGACCAAGCCTCTTTATCATTTAAGTAGTCATTTATTTTATAATAACCCTTTTTACATAAGGTCCGTCTTATTGTATCAGGTATCTTGTTATAAAATCGTACACAGTGACCCATAAATGCTAGTTTGTTTTTGTTTCAGGTATTGAAATTATGATTATCGCAGTTTTTCGGAAACAACTGTAAGTTTTTGCGTACATACATAATATTTTCATAAACCCGCGACAATTAGTATATAATATTTATTTCCCTGAACAATTCCCTTAGAGACTCCCTGCAACGTAGATTATATATTGCCACAATGATCACAATCGCAAACGATTTAATTTTATTTATTTATTAGTCAACGATAACATATCGAGCATATAGGTATACTAAGAAATAATTGTTGTAAGTACTATGAGTAAGTATTTTACTTACACCTTGTATGCTTGCCAAACTGAGCAACCTTCTCCCCAGAAGTTGGGAAAACACGAGCTATTTCCCAATAAAACGGGATACACTGATTAATGATCCCACGATATTACCTACTCTATTCACCCGGAAGAGCATATTTCATAAACTTCCCGTTTTTCCGGGATTAGCTGTTGACGGGGAAATGTATATTTTCCTTATATTAGGGTACTGCTGTCTAAATATAATAGACAGTAGCAGAAAATTAAATAAACAATAACATAAGTAAATAAATATGTTCTTTTTTTTTCTTGACTTCTTTTTCTTGCTCTTTCCCGAGTAGAGACATTGAGCGACGGGTTTGGCCTTCTTAATGGATCATTGGACATTCGGGGAATTTGACGTTCAGGGAACTGGACATTCGGGGAATTGAACGTAACGCCCATGATCCTTCTTAATGTCATGGAGTGTATATGTTACGGGCGAAGTCCGCAGGATGTGCACTGTGCCCGGGCAAATATTCGCAAATGTCGTTTATTAAAGGGTCCGGTTTACAATGGCACTGTCAGCACTGTTGAAGCAGCGGTGGGCCATATTGTTTTATTTGTCCAACTTTGCCCAACTTCAATGGGCCATTGTTGACTGCTAATTATACTTGTGCAAATACTAATGTAATAGGTATACCAAAGTGTTGAATGGAAGAGTTATGATGTGATGTGCATGCAAGACATGCGTAATTCCTTTCAGTGTAACTCATAAACGCACTCCATGGGCCCAATTCGCCTAAATTACAACGTTCTATTTCTATCCAATTTCAATTTAGTTTTCGTTCCAATTCTATTTGGACACCAAATCGCAATCTGCTGACGCATAACTCTACCACTGTCACCTTTCGATTTACTATCGACCGGGCAAAAGTACCTTGGGAGGAATTTATGTTCGATCGTTATTTTTGACAGTTGAAGCGTTTTGTTACCGTTCAACTGCGATTCAGTATAAACTAAACGTTTTATTAGAATGCACAAATACGTTACTGTTCGATCGATCGTTGACTCGATCGGAACTTAACTGAAATTGGATCTTAATGGATAGTAGAATACAAAACACGTCATAACGATGCAGTTTTGATTCTATTTAGTTACGTTGTATTTAGTGTTATCGATCTCCAGCTGCTACTACAATGGCCATTGTAACACAGGTTTCAATGCTAATGCTCAATATTACGGAACCCAATATAACACTGAACCAACTTAGGCTTATACTTAATTTATTTTCCATTCGGCGTAGAAAACTTAGTAATCAAATTCAGGCGAGTTTTATATTGGATAACGCCTATTGAATGTAAACTTTCGTGCGGCGTCTCGACAACGTTGCTAGCTGTAATTTTGTAGGCGTTTTTTATGAACAAATGTTTAAAAAAGAGAGTAGGTATTTATTTTATATTTAAAAAAAAAGTATTTAATGTTGCTTGGTAAACATTTATTGGCGTTTCTATGATTATAATTTTTTGGCACAATATTTTTTTATGTTGACAGGAAGAAAGTATGTAAGTACTGTATTTCGGTTAATTATAGTTTTAAAGTAAAGTGGGGAAGAAGTTCCCACCTAACATAATTTATCGAAAGTTACATGGAAGAGAAAAAATCTAATTTCATAACTTCAGTTCACTTCAAAAACTAATTTACATTTTCACAACGTATAAGATTTTCTAATTTGTACAAGAGCAGTTTTTCGTCTTAATTTATTTAAATTAAAGCCTAGATTGTTTTCTTTAATCCAGAAAGTAATTTTAAGGCAAATTCTGAATTTTGTTAGGAATATTAATATATATTTTCATGAAAAGGGTTATCTTAGCATAACTCTCACGTCCATAATCCCCGAGGCGGTAGACAGAGGAACCACCATCATCATAGGTAGTTCCCACTTTCGTCGTAAGATTTGGTGGACAAACGTGGTAGGTGGCGAGCCTATCGCCGTCTACTAGGTGTAGAATAGTATCCAGTAAGACCCTTAGTCGCCACATACGACACCCACGCTATCCAGTTTGAACTTCAGAAATTTTAAGTGACTAACATTTTCTTAATAAATAATTAGACATGCTTAAAAATAATACTTATATACAATATAAACACATGATAAAATGTATACATGTCCCGGCTGCCCAGGTGGTGCAGCGCCAGCGAGATGTTCATGGAGGCCGCGCGCCCGCCGCCGCCCCCCTGGCAGGCGCTGCTCCGGCAGCAAATGGTTGGGCTCCGCGAGCGGATCATGCGCTCGGTCAACCTTATCATCACGGCGACCAGAGAACGGGTTCCTAGCTCACCACATCGGAGATGGGCCACTTATCATGTGCCATTTACTTGACGACAATATAGAGAAATATTTATGTTTTATGTTGTTCTACTGACATTATTATAAATTTCATTTAAGTTAATTTAATTGTTTTAACAAGCTTTAATCTAATTTAATGTATCTTAATTTGTAATGTTTGTGTGTATTAGAAGACCATGTATGTGATTCTGGAAATAAATATTTTCAATAAAAACAATTAATTAACTATACACTATTTACACCCATTTACAATAGTACCTTTATTTACAAAACGAACACAGTCTAGGGCGCTCCCATGCGGTAAAGTTCCTAGGGTGCTGCTGCACTGGCAGCGTCACCCCGCTGAACGGCTAGGCGTTGAGCGAATTACTCGCCAGGTCTGAGATCTTCGGAGAGGACCAGCCTGGTCGAAATGTCTTTTACATTTTTTTTGGTGTCGGACCAAAGTTTCCCAAGCCAGCGCCACGAAAGTGATTAAAAAGCCTTTATCAATAAAAAACCTACCAATACTTATGTAAGTACTTGTATTAAATGCTTGTTCCATTACACTTCCTCAAATCTGTGGTTGCCTTAAGTTTAGTGACTTGCTAAAAAGGGAGAGGATCCCTGGCAAGCAGGTGATGCCTGAACATCATCGCCGCAGTGGTAAATCCGCTACGGCAACAGGCTGAGGCAGTCCCCTTTTTCCGGTGCTGCACGCCACCTTCATCAAACTTAATTACTTTTGTTTATTTATTTTTATAATATATTTGTTTAATATTATTTTTATCTTCTGTACCTAATTGTTTGTATGTGTGCGCTATTGGACATAAATTCTTTCTTTCTTTCTAAAAAGAGCTTCCTTATGCTTTAATGGATGTAGAATTCTTAGGAGACTTTGTGCAACTGGAGGTCTTCAGCTAATCTTATTTGAACCATAGACATAATACAATAGGCAGGTATAATAAGAGCAGACTAAACATTAGTCTAAATAATACGTAACCAATATGCACATAATAGATGAGAAAATAGTTTGGAAAATGTACATTCTGCAAATCTGTAAATCTACATTCTCTGCTGGATCGAATCCGAAATGAGGAGATCCGGCATAGACAAAAGTCATCGACATAGCTCATAAGATTAGCAAGCTGAAGTGGCAGTGGGCCGGTCACATCTGTCGCAGAACCGACAACCGCTGGGGTAGACGAGTTCTGGAGTGGAGACCGCGTTTGGGCAAACGTAGTGTGCCCCCCTGCTAGATGGAGCGACGATCTGCGCAAGGTGGCTGGCAGCGACTGGATGAGAAGAGCCGAAGATCGGGCTCAATGGCGCGCCCTGGGAGAGGCCTATGTCCAGCAGTGGACTAGAGTAGGCTGCTGATGTCAAGGCAGCACACCTATGGAACTCACTTCCTCGTCGAATTCGGCATTCGGAATCCCTGGCTTCGTTTAAAGCGGGTCTCACTCATCATTATTTGTCGTTGTAGTTGTGCATTTTATTTTCATTATTATGTATATTTACCTATGTATTGTTTACTATCTATTATATATGTTTATTTATTTATATTATGTATATCTATGCATTTAACTATTTTAGTATACCTACATATTTATTTATGTATATCATATTACTTTTATTTTACTATATTTACTGTGTATTAAGTAATAATAACCATTTTCATATCCTCACACTACACTGTCGCTAATCTCTTTAATGTCCAATTAACGTCAGAGGTTGCCTGGAAGAGATCGCTTTAAGCGATAAGGCCGCCTTTGTACATATCGTGTTATTATTCCTGTAGTTTTTACATTTCCTGATTTTGTGTACAATAAAGTGTTTCTATCTATCTATCTATCTATCTGACTAACATTCTGAGCTTTGTATGGTGTTAAAAATTTTGGCCACGTTATGAAATCTGTTAGTGTAGTAGAGTGAAGTAACGTCACACGTCAATATAGGCCGTATTTTATTAGCGTCAAATATTTCTAGGGTGTCATCTATAGGTATATAACAATAACGATAGGGCAAAAATATATTTTTTTTACTTATAAAATTTTCGAGAAAAACAACAAAATTGTTTGTATGAAAATTCTACTAATGAAAGAAGTATTGCTATTCTAATACTGAAATAAGAAGTTTGAATGAAACTTGTTTCATTCATAACGACATGGATTAGTTTATGTGGCATAAACTAATCGCAAAACGCAAAATAATTTTTATTATATTATTATTATTTATTTATTTACAATTTACATAATAATTACGGGAATTCCCAATTCAATAATGTAAAACCACCTATAAATTAACACTATTGTATATATTAATACTATTAATATATACACCTATATATAAATACTATAAATTAATATTATATTACTAATAATTAACTAACGGACGACGTCCGGTCGGACGTCCCAGATACCGCTGGCGCGATGAAGTGGAGAAGGATCTGCGGGAGCTCCGGGCGCCTGACTGGCTCGAGACTGCGCAGGAGAGAGAGCGATGGCGCTCTTTGGTATCGGAGGCCAAGATCCACTTCGGGTCGCTGCGCCAGCGGAGTAAGTAAGTAAGTAATAATATTAATACTATAGTGGGGATTATCTTTAGTATTAAAAATTTTCATACAAGCAACAGGGTTATTTTTTCGTGTAAAGTGGTACAAATGACCAGCACATACTAATAAAAAAGGACCTCATATGTTAAGTCTGCTTAGCTTAGTTATATTAAATATTTATGATTTAGACGAATATTTCCTTGTTTCCTTACTGAATAGATCTTCGCTTAGACGATATTCAGAGACCGATGTAAAGAGGTTTCGCTCACTAGTGCAAATATTCGACAAAGGAAGACTTGGAGTGCTTGTGGAGAACAAGTTTGCGCATAAAACCCTTTTTATTGGTCAGACTAGACGCGAAGGATGGCCATGTTCTGTGAACGATTTGGTACAAGGCATAAGCATTTGAAAAAAAACAGATATCGAAGCGTGCGAAAAATTTCAGATAATCTTTCATGTACTTATTTCATCTAGCACATCAGGCGAGACCTGACAACCAGCGTGTCGCTGAGGTCTCGACCGTTTCATTAGACACAGGGCAATACGTGTTATTGATATATTTTGTTTGTAGGTTAAGAATTAGAATAAAATAACTGTGTTGTTTGTACCTTATTACTTTGATGTGTGAATGAATAAATACTCTTTTAATTATTTATTTATTACAAGGTCGGTAAATAGATGTACTAGGTTAATAGAAATACAGGATGTAATAAAACCCCCTTATAGTCCCTAAAGGGCACCCCACTTACGGGACTATAGGTTTTTTTTTGTTCAGTATCTATAACTGAACAATCTTCACTACGGGAACAACTTTGAAATGGAAAAAATCAGCTGTTTCATACATTTCGAAATGTTGGTATTGACTTTTGTATGGAACAGCTGACTTTTACTCGCGATTACAGAGTTGGTACCATAGTGAAAGTTGATCAGTTATGGATACTGAACAAGCCCCTTTCGGGACTATAGGTTTTTTTTGTTCAGTATCAATTACTGAACAATCTTCACTATGGGAACATCTTTGAAATCCCAAAAAAAATATCAGCTGTTTCATACATTTCGGAAGTGTTGGTATTGACTTTTGTATGGAACAGCTGATTTCTTTACGCGTTTACAGATTTGGTTCCACAGTGAAAGTTGATCAGTTATGAATACTGAACAACCCCCTTTCGGAACTATAGGGGGGAGGCGGTTTACACCCAGCATAAATAAAGTAAATAAAGTAGATGTTTACACTTACAGGTACTAATGTCACTTTGTAAAATAATGTTGCCATGTTTAATGTAATAGTGATGCGTTCAATTCACTTGTGAATCAGTTCCCTTAGTTCACCCAAACAGTGAGCCAAAAGGATAACGTTAAATTATATATTGAAAGAAGATGGATTTCGCTCCCATACAGAGTGAGGCTCCGAGATTTAACTTTATAATTTACATAAAAAATCACGACATTACAGAAGAAAATAAAATATACTTTGATTGGTGAACTATGTGTCAGTGATTGAACTCGATCTTTGGTCACGACACTATTTTTATTTCATCTAAAACTGGCAACACAGGAATCCGTCTAATAAAAAAATACTACTTTAGTCGACACTTAAATACTTTATTGTCTACTATCTATTATATATATGTGTTTATTTATTATATATATTATATAATAAATTGTGTATATCAATGCATTTAACTATTGTAGTATACCTATATAATTATTTATGTATATCATATTACTTTTATTTTACTAAAATTAATAGTAATAGTAAAAGTAATATGATATACATAGCTCGTAGCCTATTGCGAGCACGGTCCGAAAGTCATCGTGCAGGTTAAGCGACGTTGGCGCGGTCGGTACCTGGATGGGTGACCGCTAGTGGCATATTTGATCTGAGCTCCTCCGTGCCTCGGAAAGCACGTTAAGCAGTCGGTCCCGGTTATTGTCGTTCGATAGCAGTCGTTAAGCCATGACAGAGGCCTACGGGCGGCCTGAATAACTCTGACAAATAGGTTGACCACTAACCATACGCTAAGCAAGCACCAAAATTTACTGTGTATTAAGTAATAGTAACCTATTTCATATCTTCACACTACACTGTCGCTAATCCCTTTAATGTCCAATTAACTTGAGAGGTTGCCTGGAAGAGATCGTTTTAAGCGATAAGGCCGCTTTGTACATATCGTTCTACTATTCTTGTAGTTTTTACTTTTCCTGTATTTGTGTACAATAAAGTGTTTCCATCTGTCTATCTAAATATATTTTGCAGTGCTACTGCGGACAACTCGTAATAACTTCAGAGCGATGCAGAAGTTTGACGCGCGATGTACAAGTTGTTATCTTCATGATTTATTTCAGTTGCATCAACAAATATCGACTCACTTCAGACATAAAAACCGGCCAAGTGCGAGTCGCGTCTCGCTCTACCCATAGAGATCCACACTAATATAGGGTGTCTCTATAAGAGTGCATTATTTAATTTAAAAATAAAAACACGTATTTTTGAGTGAGTTAGTGTGATATTTTTATTGCATTGTAAAGTAGACAGGTTCCGATTAAGTATGGAATAAAATATCCGGCAAATGTCCCCCGCGGCTCTGGTGACAGGCCGTTGCTCTTTTCATGAAATTTTCGATGACTTTTTGACAAAGATGTGGTTGAAGCTCACCGATGACGTGGTAGATCTCGTCCTCGAGCCCAGGACTTGTTTCTGGTTTGTTCTTATAAACCCGAGATTACACAAAACCCCAGAGAAAGAAATCGTACGGCGTTAAATCGCATGATCTTGGTAGCCAGTTGACATCAGAATTTCGTGAGATGATTTGGTCTGGAAATCGTTGCTGCAATAAACCGATTGTTTCATACGCGGTGTGGCAGGTGGCGTCGTCCTGCTAAAACCACATGTCGTCCAGATCCATGCCATCCAGTTGAGGCCACAAGAACTCCCGTATCATGTTCCTGTAACGAATGCCATTCAAAGTCACTACAATTCCGACCATTTTTGTAATGAGTTTTCACAATGATAACGCGCTCTTCTTTTGTGTAGCGCTCCATTTTTAATAATCGGAGCAATCATAGGTGACAGGTGTCAAATTACAGAGTTGCCACTTGCACGAAAAAAAAATAACACAAAAATTAAATAGTGCACTCTTATTGACACACTTTTTATTAGTAAAGATGTATCAAGTTTGTATTAATTATTTAAATAATGGAGTAAGAGATGCGTTTGTATTGAGCGGATTCGACCTTCTCTAACTTTTACTTGTGCTTCTGCTTATAACTTCTCCAACACTAAGGGCGGCCATAGATACAGAGTGTGCTCATAAAACACAACGCGGCCCGCGTCGGTAATAAAACGCAGATTTCTGGAACGCCATATTATATAAGTCTGGTTCGTCTTTTATTAGGTAACGAGTGACTGAGACCACTTCACTTCCTCCTCACTACTTAGGTACACTTTCACTTTACTTCTATATTTTGAGGACCTAGAGATCATAGTGAGTAGTTATTGGTCAGAAATAGAAAGATTAGGTAAGAGTAAAAACAATTTAACATGTTCACAAACCCCATACAATATGTTCCAACTAGAGCTAGAAGTTGTCGGGGCAGAATTGTCATATTTATAGTGATAGCATTATCGATAAATGCATACTTATCGATAATTACAATGTTCCATATTGCAACAACATGACTCTTGTAACAGTTAGTAGTTCAAGTTCAAGAGTCATTCGTGGATAAACCAATGCCTCAGGCTGTTATCTTGAATTTATAACATTAAAAATACAATTACCAGAGTGTTTTTTATTTTCTCACTGAAATGTTTTAAATTAACATTATTTGAGGATAAGTATATGGGGCCGTGCGCCCCACGGAATGAAAGTCAGCATGTTGATGCGATGATGGAATATATTATATAGATATTGCGATGATGAATGGAAGAGGAGTGACAGCGCGAGTAAGAGAAAAACGGTAGCGATTGTTTTTGAGACGACAGCAGCGCGAGCAGACTGCACAGCGCGCATGCGCCGTCATTGTGGCGCGAAGCCGCCACAAGTATTTTGTAATACCTACGGTATTTTGGGGTTGAGTAATTCAACTGTTCAGTTTTAAATATTTTTATTATTTTTATACGAATATTTTGGGTTAAGACATTTTAAATTACGACATTTTGATTTTGGACATTGTGATATGTACCTACCCATTAAATAGCAGTGCTACAACATCGATATCTAGAAAATTCGATAAAAACAGCATTCAATAACTAACAAATTTTAGATCGTGCCCCGACAACTTCTAGCTCTAGTTCCAACCACCCCATAACATCCAACATGTCATTATTAGCATGAAGTGCTGTTACTTTAATTTTTTTAATATGTTTTTTAGAACGGAACACTCGGCGGGAGAGTTCGACTCGCACTTGGCCGGTTTTTTATTTTATTTTTATTGACCGCGACACCCTTACTACCACTACTGGTAGTATTACGACAATTTTTGACAGTGTACAAAAGGTATATATAAGGTACACGGACGTGTAGAGCTGCTTCGTCGTGTACCCTATATGGTACACTGGACTGTGAATGTGTTAATTGATTTATGTAAGTAGTAAATTATATATTTTTTTAAATAGAAACCGACTCCACTGACTCTTTTGTGTTAAGTAAACATAATGGACATAAATAGGCGTCGAATTGAGAATCTCTCTTTTTTATCGTTGGTTAAAAACTTAGTTGGGCCCTAATACTTCTAACGAATGTGGCGCCACTTAAGAAAAAAACATTTCTCCTGAATTAAGACATTTATCAAAAAAGTGGACATCAGAATTGTTCCACAGATAAAGAAGAATTTATTTATAATGGTTTTGTATTCTCATATTGAAACAATAGGAAGTAGAAAGCGAATGTGTCAAAACTGGCCATTTTTAGCACTTTCGAAGTAAAAGTACGAGTAGATGGGTAAAAAAAAGAGTAGAAGTAGAAAGCGAATGTGTCAAAACTGGTCATTTTAGCACTTTCGAAGTAAAAGTACGAGTATATGGGTAAAAAAAAGAGTAGAAATAGAAAGCGAATGTGTCAAAACTGGCCATTTTTAGCACTTTCGAAGTAAAAGTACGAGTAGATGGGTAAAAAAAAGAGTAGAAGTAGAAAGCGAATGTGTCAAAACTGGCCATTTTTAGCACTTTCGAAGTAAAAGTACGAGTAGATGGGTAAAAAAAAGAGTAGAAGTAGAAAGCGAATGTGTTAAAATTTGCCACTTTTAGCACTTTCGCTATCTACTCTTTTTTTACTCATCTACTTTTACTTCTTCTACCCATGTATTTTAATCTGACTACGATACGGACACATTGAATTTTATAATCTGACCAGGGACACAACAGTGGGCGCGATCAGATTGATCTAACAAAGCGATCTGCTTGTGTTTGGTCGATTTTGCCACATAAAATAAAATAAAATACACACCAATCACGCCGAAGTTCGTTGCCACTAGATGTTAAATCCTGTGATAGTAAATAAGTTCTATTTCACCGATTGGGTTTTTTTTAGGATAATTTACTAGGTATATGTACCTAATAAATTTGCTGTATGCAGCAAAGTCTCACCTCAGTGAATGGTATAGACACTCTCTCAGACCCATAAACCCAATTGTTATCATCACAAGGAAGCTAAAGCCAGCTACATATTGTCATCCATTTTAATATAAAATTATAACGGAGATTTGACCACATAATCGTGTTGTGTCCCGCGACCAGCGCTCCATCTAGCATGCTAGGCGAGACCTGAAAACCAGCGTGTGGCTGAGGTCTCGACCATTTCATTCTACACATAGGTCATAGGTGAAATGGTCGAGACCTCAGCCACACGCTGGTATATTCAATTACTTCGCCATTTCGAGCAGCTTTATATTTTTCATAACTATGAAACGGGTAGATCGTATTTTAATTTTTAGTTTGGTACCCGCGGTTAGATAATAATAAATAAATAAAAGAGTATTTATTCATTCACACATGAGTTAAAAGGTACAATATTGTTATATTATTCTAATTTTTAATCTATAAACAATATATATATATATATATATATATATATATATATATATATATATATATATATATATATATATATATATATATATATATATTGTTTATAGATTAAAAATTAGAATAATATAACAATATTGTACCTTTTAACTCATGTGTGAATGAATAAATACTCTTTTATTTATTTATTATTATCTAACCGCGGGTACCAAACTAAAAATTAAAATACGATCTACCCGTTTCATAGTTATGAAAAATATAAAGCTGCTCGAAATGGCGAAGTAATTGAATATCTAGGATATTAAAATGTTTATTCTCGTTTCAAATATACATAAAACGTCTTTGTTCCACGGCATTACCTACTGACATAAAATATTTTTTATAACTAGGGAAACAAGCTTTAAAATTACAGTAAAAGTGTGAGCACAGTATAGCGGCGAGTGGCGACACACTGAAAAAGTCGTCGTTGGCCTTTAACAATTTGACAGATGATTTAAACAGCGTTCTGTCGGCATCTACGCTCATGGCTGAATAAGCCGATGCGAGAGCGGCAAGTTCTGCCGCACGTGCAGCAGGTGAACCGCGAATTGTTGGAGCAGGTGTTTCGAGGTGTCTGTGCCGGTTAGCTCGTTTGTCAGCTAAATTATGGAACCACTCGATGTCATGTGAAGTGCGGCCCTCGATCACCAGGCGCCTCCATGCGTCTCTATCCAAGGCGAGTTTCTCCCAGTGACTGGTATCAATCCCAAACGCATCTGAAAAAGTAACTTGTTTGATTTAGCGAATGAGTTTGTGCCGTGTGTCGGCCCAAAAATATAGCGCACCACCAACCAACTCTTCCCGTGGGTGTCGTACGAGGCGACAGGATCTTAGTGGATACTATTCTCCACTTAGTAGACGGCGATTGGCTCTACTAAGTGGAGGCTTAATTTGTAAACAAAATATGACAAAGACACTACATTATAGGTAAAAAAGTATATTCTTGTTAGTGATTAATTTCTTTACAATGTGAATACATTTAAAATCAAATTTGATTTTACTAGAATTGCATATTTTATTTAATAGTGCCGTGCTGTGGCGGCCATAAAGAATAGCACCACCCCAATTGTTCCCGTGGGTGTCGTACGAGGCGACTAAGGGTCTTTGTGGATACTATTCTACACCTAGTAGACGGGGATACGCTCGCCACCTATCACGTTTGTCCAGCAAATCTTACGACGAAAAGTGGGAACTACCTGTGATGAAGGTTCTGCGTTGTCACCTGGTGGTAAGAGAAGATGAGGTCAAAGATGGAGCACACGAGCTTAGTCAGTACTATTTTCATTTTCAACTGAAATTGAAAAACGTTTATTTAGCACTGTATACACCAGAATACAGCAAGTACACAATACAAAAGTATACAAGGATATAATACATTCAGCATAAAACATCCGGTGTGGTACAGTGCCAAAAAGGGTACACCAGCTCAGCATAATGCTGAGGCAAGCCACAGCGCTGACAGCTGGCCCCTCAGTGACTGCACGGACGAAGAAAGCAACAGTGCGTGTTGTGTTGTATGAATGTTGTTTTTATGAATTAGGATAATGAGCACATACCACGGGGCAGTACTTAGATTGTCGCAGTTGTTAGTTGGTTAACTTTGTATAAGGACTGGCTGAACATCAGCGTTGTGTGTTTACACGCAAGTGTATTCACTCAAGCGTCTGAGCCAGGTGCCTATTGCCAATAGTATTATGGAGTGAACTAAATAATGTCATTAAAGTGTTTTTCTTCTTCTTCTTTCTTAATTAGTGTGTATGTTGTTGATATCCCATCTGCTCGTACGAAGTGATTTGCTTCTTCGTTCATTATGCGAACGGCTAAGGAATGGAACAGCCTGCCGGCGTCTGTATTTCCCGAAACCTACAACCTTGGGATCTTCAAGGCCAGAGTGAATGCATTTACTGCACCCGCATGCTCCATCGTCGACCTCATTGTCGCTTACCATCAGGCGGGTTTCAAATGCGGGTTTAGTAGTCAATAAAAATTTTTTAAAAAAAGTGAGGTACTGAGTGTGTGGAAGGGAATTGAGATTATATTAACCGGTACCTTACTATACCTGTCTATTCTGTGGTGAAAGGGTAATAAAATATGGGACGGACGGTGCGTAATTTTCATTTGGGCGGATCTGAGCGATTGTTTATGATCACAATAAAGAGGCTATATTGAGTTTCCTGTGCGACTAGTGACCACACGCGAGTCTGTCTGAAAAAAAAACGCAAAACGAAAAAATAAAGCCTCTGATATTACAAGTGTCTCTGGGCAACGGTGACCACTTACCATCAGGTGGAATTTAGCCTGTTTGTCATAGCCTATTTATAAAAAAATCGATCTAGATATTTTTATAGTATATTATGTAACAAGTGCGCCAAGAGCCACATTGTGGACGACAATGTACGATCCTAAGCGAGGGTGACACACACGATATTATAAATAAAACCTGTGTGAAAAATAAAATAATTGAAACAAAAATCAAACTATTATTTTATTTTCTATTCTATTCTTAAACTAAGTGAAATCACTGTTTGTATGTGGCAATTTTCGTATAGTTTTCAGTCAAGAAAAGGGCCAATTATAATGAAGGTGTAAGTGTGTAACAGTGTATAAAATAACAAAAATATGGTACAGCAAAGGAAAATTCATGGTTCTGTTATAAAAATGCACGTTGAGGGGGTGAGAGGATTTTTTATGTCTGAGTATAACACACGAGTAAGCTAGATGGACCTCTTGATGGTACATAAGTGGTCACCGTCGTCCAAAAACACACCTCACTATAATTTTTGCAAGGGGAAGCTTTCGATGCGCTGTGAACTATTTTTTTATAATGTAAAGGTAAAGGTATTCTAAGCTAGCTTAGCTTAGCTAGGGTATTTTAATATTAGATATTACAAAATACCTAACTATTTTACAAGTAAAAGACCTGGCCCAGGTCGCTCCCTGCAGGAAGTGTCCCGAGGAGGCTGGCGGCGGGCGTTGCCCCGCTGTATAGCGAGGCTCATATTAGATATTAGCTAGAATATACTTATAAAACATAGCTAATTTTTAAAAAATCACTTGAACACAAACAGATACAAATTAGATCAAAATTTTGTTATAAAACTTTTTTATTACCGATAGACACTACGGTAATTGCCCGGGTGTTACTAAGTATTAATTTTTAACGACCTATAAAACCTTAGACATTTTCCGATAGGCAATTTGTAACAGATTTAAGGGTGCGCCAAAGATTTTGAAATTCACCCTATGTAGATTGCTCGCTAGAGAAGTTCTATATGGAAACCGCGTCTGCCAGTTGGCGTATGCGAAGTGAGCATTCGTTTAAATCGTCTCGCTCTTTGAAAAGAAAGAAAAATATTTATTTTAATTGCATACATTATTAAACTTAAAAAATATTTATAATTAAAAAAAATCAATACAACATTAAAAGGACACATGCTCAGCATGTGCTGCGGTCCGACCGGTACGGCAGAACCACAGCGCTGGTTTTCAGCTGTGCCAGGATGAAGGCATCGCGGGCGCGTGTGGAATTTTAATAGAATATAATAGAATAGAAAAAGTTTATTTGCTGTCTGCAGCACACACGCAATTCCACTTATATATTATACAACAATATATAAGTGTATACATATATACTATACAATATACTCTTAAACTAAATTAATAATAATGCACGGCGTACATGCTGCAGCACCAAATAGGCCTCAGCTCAGCATAATGCCATACTCTAGGGTAGTCTAGAGCATGGCGCTGATATTCTACTTTAGCCGGTCGAGGTCTGAGGCGGAAACCAAGCAACGATAATCTAGATGTAATGTAAAGTTGTGTGCTGAAATGGTAATGTACCTAATGTATATATACGAATAAGTAAATAGATGATAACTAAATAAACTAAAAGGTAAGACGAGCGGGACAAACAATTTAAAAAAAAAGATGTTAGAGAAGATAATGAGTCGAAATTATATATAAAGACAGTAGTCGCAACGGAATACCAAGCTTTTGCTTATCAAGTAATACGGCTTTGAAATGTTATTTAAATGTTTAATACTATTTGAGCGAATGGACTTTATACTATACTATGTGCATTTGCACAAACCCTTGCAAACATTTGCTCGCTATCAGTGCTCACGTCGTCATTCTAGTGGAGAGGGCGCTAGGTACTAGTCCGATTTCTATGGGTACCTTTCAATGGAAAGTTTCTATTGCCTTGTTATTACCTGATTTTGTTAAGTGCTATTTATTTTATGGTTTCTCCATTTTATGAATTGTTTCGGAAGTTGTTTTATGGGTATTTACTTGAGTAAGGGCCAATCTATTATTGTATATATTATGCTTATTTTAGAAAATGAACAAAGCCCAATATACATTTTTAAACTAACCTTATGGTTATTTTGACGCCTATATACACCAAAGGTAATCTTTTCTTGTCTTAAGGAGACACCCGGCTGACTGTACAGTCGACCACAGGTCAACCTACCCAAGAGGTTATGTTCAACGTTCATGCTGTCATGGCGTGTTCGGCCTATTTTATTGTTTAAAAACGGTTTACAGTGGTCATTTTTTCGTAAAACTAGTGTATTTTACTTAAAAATCGTCCTTCTTAAGTGAACGTTATATGTATAAGACAGTGAAATAACTACAGATGGCGTGAATCCGGCAACCTAACCTCCAATTGCACTTGGAATGCAAGACACTAGGCATTCCTAGTTCATACGACTCTCCCATAATCTCACGTTGGTAAACTGTTTTTTATAAAACAGGCGCCAAAACGTTCGAGTTATTTTCAAGATTCTAACACGGGCCAAATTGCAGTGTGTGTGTACACTAGCAGGGGCCATAATAAAAGGAAATAAAAACCTACCCAAAACGTCAAAATTTGAGAATCTGTTGTCTGTGTATGTATCACATTGCACAGGCATAAGGTTGAGATTTAATCGTAGGGTTTAGACAGATGGTATAATGTAGCTTGTGGGCGACTGTACACTACACCACAGAGTACTAACTACGAACTTACAAAAACTGTAATGCTATTTACTATTCTATGTTTTATTTTAATATTTCTAAGTGACTTCAAACACAAATATATTTTTTTAATTTTCTAGAGGTCGTTTTAATAATAAAATATAATAATAAAACGTCTTTATTCAGGTATTACACCCATAGTACCTACAAATTTTGTAAAAAGACAAGTAAAAGTAGAATAAACATAAAATTAAAATAAAAATAAAATAAATGAAAATAAACAGAAAAATTAATTTAAAAGTAAAAGTAAAAAAGGGAATGTTTTATTTTATTTTATTTATGTTATGAAGGTCACTTTCGTATTTTAGCCAGATCGGTGGAAAAAAATCTAGACACGTGACCATACAAAATGGCCACGGTCAGTCACGGACTGAACAACTGTAACGTTGTTGTAAAAGTTTTAGATAGAAACACTTTATTGTACACAAATACAGGAAAAATAAAAACTACAGGAAAAGTAGCACGATATGTACAAAGCGGCCTTAGCGATTAAAGCGATCTCTTCCAGGCAACTTCTGAATTTAATTGGATATTAAAGAGATTAGTGACAGTGTAGTGTGAAGATATGAAATAAGTTACTATTACTTAATACACAGTAAAGTTAGTAAAATAATAGTGATATGATATAAATAGATAAATATGTAGGTATACTAAGATAGTTAAATGCATAGATATACATAATATAAATAAATATATTAAATAAACACATAAGTTTATACTTAAAACCTACCTAGAGTAAAATCTTGATTTTAGATTTTACAAACTTGTTGTTGTTCATGGGTTTCTCCACCATTGTGCTGGTTTTTCTTAAACCTGAATACTTATAACAGAATAGCGCCACCTAACAAAGATTTTCTGTACTATTAGCAAATAGAACTTTCTACCACACACATTCCTATTTTAATACAGCGTGGAGGCTTCTGCACGGCTATACGCTAAGCAGTAACTGAAGGATTTGGTTCAAGTTAGAAATGTCAGATGTCTCTGTTTAGAAAAAAGAGTTTAAAATATTAATTGAATAAAAAAAAACTGTTCTGCCTTCCATGAACCACAATCACCAGCATCAGTCATATTTAATTAAGAATAATTTCGTTTTGTTTTCTTTTAGTTACGTCTAAACCCGCGTTCGACCTCATTTTCACCTGGTGGTAAGTGACGATGAGGCCGAAGATGGAGCACACGGACTTAGTAAGTACTGACCTCTTCTATAAACACGGCCTGAACACATCGACGACGAAGCAAGGATATTTGATAACAGACTTTAAAGGGTGGTCGCTATATAGCCATGCGGACCCTGAAGGGGTCCTATCACCGGCAAGTTACTCGGGTAAGTCGACAGGCTTGACCAGTAACGGTAGGGATATTCTTATTCATTCCATTCACGGATATAATAAGATTTTAGCTGCTAAACTGATGCTTGAAGATGGAACAGTCATCAATGACTTGTTTGTTTTGTAACGGGGTGCAAATCATCCATAGATATAGCCACCTGGGGGAGAAACCGGGTTACGTGAGATTTTTTACCCTTGCATATCGGAGGGCTCCGGGATATCTAGAACCCCCAGAACACCCGGTGCCCTCCTAGCACTTTCCTTGGGCTCTTACTGGGAGGTGTGTATATTCCACCTCCCGGTTCCTCCCGTCAGAGCAGCGCGCGGCCATGGCCAAAGCCCCCACTTTAACCGCCCGCCAGTGCCATATACCAATGAGTTTTTCGTATTTTTCGAAGACTTACGTAGATTTACCGACTGCTCTAACGGTGAAGGAAAACATCGTGAGGAAACCTGCACACTCAGATTACCAGTGTGTAAAATGGGTTTGGCACAAAAGATCCTCAAGGGTCGAAGTGCCGCTGGGGTTATTCTGACTGCCTCTTACGACAGGCAGAAGTTAGGCAGGAGTTACCGTAGCTCTATTCTTCGCCCGAGACTACAGGGCATACAAAACAAGTGCAGCATAGCAACCATCACCAATAGAAACCATCACAATTCACAACAGTAACCCAGTGTAGAGTCGTGCGTACCGACCCGCGGATAACGACACAACCAATATGGTTGCAGTAATGAGCATTCGAGGGCCTTATGTGGAATATATTGTGCGGACAGCAGTGGTGTGGAGTCTACAGTTGCACTGTCGAAGCCTTTTTTTTAATAAATAAGGATAGCAGTCAAGCAAACGGGCCACCTCGTGGTAAGTTGTCACAATCGCCCATTAACATCTCACCTCACTTGAGGTCTATGTAAAGTTTCTCGCCAAATATCTTTGCTTCGGCGTTGATGAGTTCCGTGTTAATTAGGGATGTTATGGAGGTGGTTTTACCGGAACCGGAGTCGAAACCGAAGGTTTTAAATGTGATTTTTCGGAGTCGGAACTGGAGTCGGAGGCGGAGGTAGACGAGAGATGTTCAGAAGAAGTTCAAATTTTAAACCGTTTTTTAATTTTTATAGCTGAACTAGCCTTTTTTTATGATGACGTTTGCGACAATAAAACATGTTTCTTTAGAGAGTAGTGTAGGAATACATAAATAATAATACATAAACGTATTCCTACACTATTTAATAAAATATTGATATTTGAATATGTTTACTCACAAATCTTCGGTATATCGGAGCCGAAGTCGGAGTCGGAGGTGTAAAATCAATCGGAAGTTCCGACCTTTCGGAGTCGGAGTCGAAGCTCCGTAACATCCTTAGTTTATAGAACAGCCAGTTATTTGTAAGCTCGTGTGCTCTTCGGTCTCATCGTGATTACCTTCACGTGAGATTGAAATTTAAAAAAGTCGAGTTCCGAAAATACCTCCTGTTATGCTATTGTTATGCATCTCACATCATCTCTATCTCATCTTATCACACACACACACACACCGCACATTCACCCCACACACCCCTTCCCACCTTAACACACCTCACAGACACATATGCTATACACATGCTTACACACTCAATCTCAACTATACCGATTCTTCTAATTGTTGTCTGAAGTAGGTATACAGGTAAACTGTAAACTACAACTGAGTCCGAATCAGTTAATTAATACATATTGGTAATGTATATAAGTATCGCCGCGACTCGGGATCGCCCTAATGTGGGGTCCAATAGTAAACTGGCCATGGCCCAACAGAATACCAGCGCTGCAGGCATTCTTGTCTGCAGCAATAAGCTGAGATGAGGCCCTTTTCACAACAACAACAGACCATCAGACATGATTTCAATATTTTTACCTTTGACTACATAATTATTTTATTATAATTATAACTGTTTCGGTCATTGCTGTGTGTGAAATAAACATATTACTTACTTACTTAATAAACTATTAAAAAATATAAAAATTTTGTGGTAAATAATTTTTTTTGTATCTTAAAATGTCGCCTGATCCACGATATAACTGCTACTTTGACTTATCCATGTCAAAGACATCATGATGGTATCTATATTTGGAGCGCTTCCTGTGGCTTCTGTAGTCAAGTCACCTCCTTATTGGGAGAGGAGCTCGTAGCCTAGTTGCGAGCACGGTCCGAAAGTGATCGTGCAGGTTAAGCGACGTTGGCACGGTCGGTACCAGGATGGGTGACCGCTAGTGGCATATTTCATCTGAGCTCCTCCGTGCCTCGGAAAGCAACTTAAGCAGTCAGTCCCGGTTGTTGTCGTTCGACAGCAGTCGTTACAAATAGGTTGGCCACTAACCATATGATAAGCAAGCAACCTCCTTATATGTCAACTATGTGTAGGTGTAATAGTCGAATTGGTAATTTAGATAAGAAAAAAGTTGACGAGAAAGTTCTAAGAAAACTAAAAATAAATGTAAAAAGAAGGCGTCTCCGCAGATTCCCTGTGCTCTTGACAGAGGGCGCGGTCGTTCACCCCCGATATCGGAATATAACCTTAACAGTTACCCTCGTCCTTCTATGACTAATCTAGATATCTACGCGGAAGCACTACGCTCCATCTGAATAGTATCTATGGTATTCGAAATATGCATTATGGTATGAGGAAAATTAATGTTAATTTTTGTTGTCAGGGGGAAACGTGTTAGTCCTGGCTTAGGTTTACCGTCACTTGCACGAAACAATCTTTTAGTTAAGTCCTCATTATTTATTTATATTTATTTTATTTACACTTTAATGCACAAAATAAAAAGGTGTAGGTACATGAGGCGAGCTTAACGCCTTGCGGCATTTTCAGCTAACCATGGGGTTATGCAGAAATGTTTAGGTAGGCGCATAAAAAATGGAAGTTGTTATTATATTATATATAAATTGCTATTCATAATACATATACACAAATCATAAAAAAATGCATACTAATATGAAGTATATTGTACATAATTATATAAACATATAAATACTAATATATTATGATGTACAAATAAATATATAATTATAAATATATATACTCGATAGCTGAACAGATAAATACGTAAACTCTATTGAATTGTATTTAACAGTGAACTAGCACAATAATACCTTATTGATTAAAGACATGCTATCCCTTTTTTATTTATTTTTGTTTACTTAATCCCCCCCCCCCCCCCCCCCCCCCCACGCCATACCTCTAGATAGAGATGATATGAGACTTTAGGAAGCCTTATACTCGTTCGTCGCACATTTTTGGTCATAAGTCAAAAACTATAGAACATAAAATTAAAATATTAATAGTTTCATATTATGCAAATAAAAGACTTTCATAATAATATGATACCCCACACCCCAGTTGCCCACTGTCAGATTTCGACCCCCTATTTCAAAAATAAAAATATTTCCAAATTTATAATAGATACGGGCAAGCAAGTTCTATAATTGTCCTTTGCCCGAGGGTTGCCTGGAAGATATCGCTCTTAGCGATAAAGCCGCCTAAATTGTACTACACTATTTCCTTTTCTATCTTTTGTTTTTGTTTTTTATTTGTGCAATAAAGTGTATTTTACTTTTACTTTACTTTACACACTCCCACAGAACCTAACACCCCCCCACCCATACTCACTCTTACCATTATCTTTACTAAATTCCTTTATGATTAAATTTTCCAAATTCCTTTTAGGTTAAGAATATAATTTGTAATTTGCTTGCACAGAAAGTGCGACGGAATCCCGACTTACAAGATACAGGTTTTCGACCTAGTTTGTAAGTCGGAGGTCCTTTTTTTGTGTGTCCTGTAATAAGTAAGTAAACTTTTTCATTTTATTTTTTTTACTTAATTTCAAGTCGATAGCTTCAGTAGTTCCTGAGAAAACAGCTGACATACACCGAAGTCTCACTATAAATCAAATCAAATCAAATGAAACTTTTTTATTGTAAGTAAGTACCTTAAAGTACATTTTTACAACGTCATGTTTCACTCTACCACCGCTTCGTAAGGTGCTGAAGCTGAAAGGAAAGACGAGGCCCAAGAAACTTTCAGCAGCTTATTCCTTACGAAGGAACGAAGAATTATGTAGGTATGTCTATGCTTACAAACGTATTAGGTATGTGTCTGTCATGTTTCAAGTCAAGTTTACAGTTAGTCGGAAGCCGTGAATCGTTAAAATTAATTAATTCTTTACGCGTACAGTCGGGTACTTATTCGGTAGTAATATAGATAGCCACACACGAAGACTTCGTGGGAATTACGGTTACAGAACTGTTCTTTTAACTTCCTTTATTTAAACTTTTTACACCATAAATTGAGTAGTAAGTAGATATGGAAAAGGAGAAGAGGAAGCAAAAGCAGCGTGCCAAGACAGGTATTCCTGGCGCTCCGTTCTCTCTGTCTACCCCGCAAGGGACATAGAGTAAGGGTATGTGTGTATATATGTAATAATTATAATATTAAGGTACCTACACAAACGAGGCGACTGATATTATACACGATACTATTCCACACCTAGTAGACGGCGATAGACTCGCCACCTATCACGTTTGTCAACCAAATCTTACGGCGAAAAGTGGGGCTTACCTGTGATTGGAGGTGGTTCCTCTGTCTACCCCGTCGGGGATTATGGACGTGATAGTTATGCATTGTGCAAAGGTACACAAAAAGGAAACAAAAACCCATGAACATCGATCGCCAATAATAATTACGAGTGTGTAGGTTTCCTCACGATGTTTTCCTTCACTCTTAGATAACTCTAAGTATGAATACAACGCAGCCAGTCTCTTGGGTACACTGCCGGATGTGGGGGACTTAACCCCCAGTTAGTTTAGTTTTATTTAGCTTTAGTGTTATTTATATTGTTATAAGAGAGTTTAGTAGTTAATAAAATAACTTACAAATTTAATTTTTTTTATTAAGAATGAAGAAGAATGAAGTTATACAATGAAGTATAACTGTGAAGTGATAATTGAAGAATAGAGTTCGAAAACATGCAATGAATTTTCATGTATCAAAAAGTATTCGGTTTTTTCGAAATACTTAGTAGCTACAGTTGCGGTAGAGCATCGGTGGCGTCGTCGTCCCATGCGGGAGGTCCGAGTTTGAAACCAGACAATGTCATGTACCAATGAGTATTTCGGTTTTTTCGAAAGACTTACGTACATTTACCGACTACTCTGACGGTGAAGGAAAACATCGTGAGAAAACCTGCATACTGAGATTAACCAGTGTGTGAAATGGGGAAGGCGATGGCAAACCACATTAAATCTGCTACGAGAGTCGTTCTATATGATTAATTCCTTAGAATGATCACGACCCTCAGTAATGAGGAATACGACTTGGAAGAGAGAAGAGACGGTTGCGAACCTTAATTTGGGTCCACTTTAACACATTGAACGACTTTGTCACAATAAAACATAGACATCAATCAAAAGAGATCTAATACTAACGTTAATCTAGTATTAACTATGAAAGGTAAGTAAGTATTTCTGAAAACACTTTTTGAAACATGACATTGCACGGTTTCGAAGTCTATTTTTCAATTATCACTTCACAGTTATACCTCATTGTGAAGTCTGAATAAGGGGTCAATTACGACCCGCCGACTGGATAGAGGGGTTAACCACAAAACGGACATCGAAATATTGACGTGCACGCAATAAGGAAGTATCGGGATGCTCAATTTGCGAGCAGATTGGTTGAGAAACGGTTGTGGGTGTTACTCGTAGAATAGCAGCCTTGTTTTGTTAGTCAGAGAATATTGAAGAAAGAACGGATTTTGTAACTCCAGTTACAGAATTTCAGATTGATGCTTTTTTTTCTCAAAAAGCCATGTGTTTAGGCCAGAGCCTTGGATGAAAGAAAAAGTCTTCCTGCAATATTTTCCAATTTTTTATTGTACTCGTATATATTATACAGTAAAACCCCGAATAGTGGTAAATCTTAGGTATTACTTGTAAATCTTATGAATTTTATTATTTACCAACATGAGTTCGTAAAAGTATAAATGCGGCAGATATTTCGGGGTTTTACCATGAGAATTTGGCACATGCTAGAAATACCCAATAATGATTGGTAAAAGTTGTTTCAGGGAATAAAAACAAGGCATTATAATTAAAAAGGGGGAATTATAAATCAAGCTAACTTACATTTCGTAGCGAAACCGACACGGATAGGTTAGGTTATTTTTTTACCCAGAAAAAACTGTTTGCATATGCTTGCCTGTGGGTGAGAGGATGGGGGAGAAAGATCAATGACCTTGGCAGGGTTAATGACTTGGCAATAATGCTTTTGGGGTCGGTTTTAGCTCTGTCGATTTCTAAACATCTCTTTTTTTAACATTTAGTGTGTCTCTGTGGTAAAACCTAAGATTTACCGAGTTAATGTTGGTAAAAGTTCGAAATTTTGATTACAGAACAATTCGGACATTTACCGGTTTTACTTGGTAAATCTTAGCATTTACTTACCGCAGTTCGAGCTTTTACAGTCAAATAAATAAGAAGAGCAGACGTGATTGCAAGTGGTCACCATCGCCCTTAGATGTTGTGAATAAAATGCCGGTAATTACCGGTAATTAGCGTAATTACTCTAGCTCTCTTACCCTTCAAGCATTGCTGCAAGCTGCTTTGCGACAGAAACAGATAAAAGGGTGGTACATACCACAACTGAACTTCAACTGCAACTTCCCAACTTTGATACAAAAACAGTGATAAATTTTGTTCTATCTAGCGGATAATATTTCGTAACTTTACAGCTTTAAGCTTGCTTGATACCAACTTATAGGCCCGGACTACACGACGACGGTTCCTAGGCCGGTTCCAGTATCGGTCGGTTCCATGGAACCGGTGCTTCATATAAACTCAAACAAAAATGCGCTGTCGACTACACGTACCGCGGTTCCATTTGGAACCGGCCTGCGCGGTTCCTGAACCGAGTGGGCGGGGATTGAGCGCAACGCAAGAGTTTGAATGCTGTACCGGTTCCTGAACCGAACCGT
Source organism: Hofmannophila pseudospretella (assembly GCA_947369225.1). Taxonomy (NCBI): domain Eukaryota; kingdom Metazoa; phylum Arthropoda; class Insecta; order Lepidoptera; family Oecophoridae; genus Hofmannophila; species Hofmannophila pseudospretella. The sequence goes on from OX376333.1 coordinate 2,010,515, forward strand.
CGCTGGAACCGACATCGTGTAGTCCGAGCCATATGGTACCTATAAATTATTTTATTCTTTCGCTTCGTATACTTATCTAAAAATGTCGGGTGATCCATTTATCCCCACCGGGGTATAACAAATGTGAAACCTTTTATTATCCAACTTAGAATATGCAATATTCTAAGTAGTCCACTTAGGTATAGTTATACCTACTTCGTAACTAAATGTCCCTGGCACCTAACAGTAAAGTGCATTGAAAGTATTCCAAAGTTTTGCGTTCGCGTGCATATTATTTTTAGGTCTGTCTGGATTTATGCAAGTTAGTCATTAGAGTGCAGCTAAGTTAGTATAGTTCATTGTCTAAGTTTAAATATTTTAAATGTCATGGCATTATATTAGTGTCACGAATCTGGTGCTTTTTAGAACCAATCCAAATGATTTTCAAAACATTCAGATATTTGCGTAAAATGAGTTCTGGTGCTCAAAGGTGCATTATTTTCCCCCTCATCAATCTTCGGCTCCTATATAAATTCCGAGTATTGACACCCCCCCCCCCCTCCATGACCCCCCTCCAAACTGAACAGTACTGTATAAATGAACCACCGTCACTCCCAAAATGATCAACTACTTAGGACCATGCCTGAAGTCTGAACAGACCCTACACTGAAAAAAATCCTAACCAACAAAGTGTAAATGTTTGATTGATTTAACCAAGATTATGTTTGATTTATAGAACCATACTTGGTTATTGACTATAAAGCCAATTTGATTACACTCTTAACAATGTAAAAATATTTATTTTTGTAAAGCACATAGTAATGTTTATTAACGAATTAACGTTTATTGTCTAAACTAATAACGTACTTGTTAGATACTATAATATGGGGTAGTACGAGTTAATAAGTTGATTAGTACGTTTTATCAAAACTTTTGATGATTACAAAAAGAAACTTTCATCATCATCATCAGCAACCTATTAATGTCCCCACTGTTGGGGCACAGGCCTCCCCTTGCACAAGGGGGTACGGGCCATGATCCATGATGATGATGAGTCTTATGGACGCACACTGACCCTTACACCTACCAACATACCCTCGCCCACACCACATACACACATCACACACACACCATCTCACGCTCACCCCCTCACACACACACCCCTCACGCACACGCATACTTAATTATTTAATTAATTGCATAACGTTATTATGTCATATCGGAAGAGACTGGCCGTCACAACACAGGGTATCCTAGTGTGGGAGCCAGGGAAACCTGAGAAAATGTAAAAGATACTGTCTGCATTAATAATTTTTTTTTAATTTTTTTTTTTTATTAGTTTTAATTAAGCTGCTTTATATGCTCGTATTTCATAAAGATAGTTGGTTAAAGTAAACAACATTTTTATTATTCTGACAGTGTTTTTTTTCAGTGTAGGTAACGTCTAACGTCAAGGGGTCCAAATTAATAATTAGCTCCCGTCACTCAAAGTCTAACACGTTAATTTAGACTAAAGTTATTATTATCTTTAATGATATACCTACGCATATTAAAAACCGGCCAAGTGCGAGTCGGCATAGCACACCGAGGGTTCCGTTCTAAAAATCTGTTGGCGCCTATATGCACCGAGGAGGGAACTGCGGGGCGCGGGGGGCGCACCCAACCGGACTGGTTTCGTCTAACGACTCGTAATCTTTACGTTGGCCATAGTGGTCACCATTTTGATCATGTATTTTTTATTTTTTATTTTATTTTATTTATAAGGGAAATCTACAGCATTAACAATTATATAATTACATATGTATTAAGCTTAAAGAAGGCCAATTACAGATTTCCTCGTTTATATATGACTTGTATACCTACAGAACGCGGTTAACTTTAAGACTAATAATGTAGAATTAACATGAATATATCATACATATTTACCACGAGTGTTAAATGTTATTTGTAAGTACTTGTTAATCAAGTGCTGGCTAAGTGACTAAGATTAATATGTGGTGGCGTGAGAGTTTGAGGGTGTGTTGTGTATGTGAGTATGTGTATGTGTGTGTAATTATTTTTATTACAAGTTATTTTCAAGTTATCGACGAAGTTTTCATTCCCCTTCATATCTGGCGTAGACAAAATCATTGTTTTTTTTCTCAAAAATTATTCTTTAAACTTTTTTTTATTTACCTGTGAAGTATAGGTGAATATGTATGAGTCTGAAGTATTTCAGATTTTTCGGCCAACTTTGGAGATATGGGCGGAGGGGGGGACGGTCATATTTCGCAAATTTTTGGCTTTAACTCAAAAACTATAATAGCACATATAATAGTTTTGTAACTTTAGTAGTTCCTGATAAAAATAGTTATGATATACAGAAGATGGACACCGAAGTCTCACTATTGGGGTTCCTTTTTTACCATTTTGGTACGGAACCCTAAAAGTACAAAAGCTTGCATAGACGATTCACGTCAAAAATAAAAATACAAAACATCGCAAAAGCCTTCTGGTTGCACCTTTTGAAAGCGTTTATTTTTATTTTTATGGTGCCCCAAAAACTTCGAAACAAGACCACATAAACTTGGATTCCAGAAAGAGATATTTTGTTCGCTGTATATAAGCAAGGTTTACATGCCAGACAAAATACACGCGTGAATTGAGATCTAAGTAAGAAATACAGGTGAGCCAAAAAGAAATGCACTTTTGAAAATTATCTAATGAAACAATGTTTAAGTTCAAAAATATAATCACTTAACAATAGTGTAGTTACAATGTATAAGTAAATATCGGTCTCTACTACCCGCACTGGCCTCATCGGCCGTCTTGCAGCGTAGTAGATAGCAAGTCTAATTAATGGCCTGGGGGATACACTTATATAAAAATTAGATAAAAAATATTATTATTTTAAAAATAAAATAAAAAAATAAACTGTTGTGAGAGGGTGTTTGAGAGTGTGTGTGTGTGTGTGTGTGTGTGTGTGTGTGTGTGTGTATGTGTGTGTATGCACCTGTTATTGTTAGTATGTCTGGCTACTTTTTAGTTTCCATTAAGTTTTCTGTGTCATTATAATCTAGATCCTTAATCCACATTTGAAATCCTTTTTTAGAGTAGGTACGTTCATTAATTTCTGTTTTCAGAAATTTCCTTAACACGAGAGGTGCTAAAAATTTGCGGAACCTTTGAGCAAATTTGGTTCGGCAGAAGGGCGTAAGTGGTTCTACTCCTCGCCTGGCACTGAGTTTAAAATTTTCGTGTTTTTTATCGTCTACAAATTCCTTTGTCACGTGCATTAAAAACAGTTTCCTGACAGTTAGCATTTCGGTCTCTCTATAAAGGGCACTCGTCGGGTGAAGAAAAGGTTTCTTAAATAGAACTTTTAGGGTTGCTCTTTTAGTTTTAGAAGGTATCGTATATTTTAAATGTGATAACATTAAAGGAAATTTACACATTAAAGGAAAGGAAGGCATTAAAGGAAGGCTAACATTAAAGGATAATCAAAATTTTTAAGACGTTATTTTCCTTTATTGATTTGTCAGCTAGATGCAGTCCGTTACGGTAACGTCACTCTACCAATCTTATTTGAAAATTTTGGAACATTTTGGTTAGAATTTATGCATAAATTTTAATTCCATTTCTCCGGGTCGTTCCTGGTGCAAAGGTTGGCCACAGCGATCCAACGCGGTAACGCCGCAAGCGTTATGGGCACTTTTGCATCGGGGGCGACAAGGGGGGAGGTTTATATATAATTAGGTGTTAAGCTGACATTATTTGTATTTCTATTAATAAATTACACATCTGTATTCCATTTCTTGTCAAATATTCGCTTTCAACTGGGATAGTGTTGACGGATTATTGGCGTACTCGTACACTTTACTTTTTAGGCACCCCCATAAAAAGAAGTCCGCCGGAGTTAAGTTCGGGCTCCTCGGAGGCCAGGCAATATCACCCCTCCCCGAAATCAATTCGAAAGCAAATCAATTCGATCATTCTCGAAAAGGCGCGAACGCAAAATGCGCGCTACTCTCCCGTGTAATGAATGACTCATTGTAACTAAAATTGAGGGGTAGGAAAGTCCCAAAATAGACCTTGTATTCGATTTTAACTTCGAAAGAAGAGGCCGGGGAGGGGTTCCATCCTTATGTTGTTGATATCTTCTGTTCGTAAGAAGCGATTTGCTTCTTCGTTCATTATGTGAACGGCTAAGGAATGGAACAGCCTGCCGGCGTCTGTGTTTCCCGAAACCTACAACCTTGGGATCATCAAGGCCAGAGTGAATAGGCATTTACTGGACCCGCATGCTCCATCGTCGACCTCATCATCGCTTACCATCAGGCGAGATCGAGGTCAAATGCGGGTTTAGTAGTAAATAAAATAGTTTGTTTTAGTAGTTTGTTATTAGGTCGATAGATGACAGTGCCAGTATCGATTGAATGGCATCGATGTTACGAAAATCGATAACTGTCTTATGTGAGTCATAAAAGAAATAAAATACATATTCAATATTCATCTTCAAATACCTATTTGTATCTTCCTACATGTAAACCATTTGTTACATTTTATTCTCCCATACGTCTGTCAAGGTAAACCCAAGTTAATATTGCGAAACGCCTCCGACAAGTTTTAAAAAAATAGTTATTTCAAAAGGCACTAATTTGGTTTTTTATCCATGATTCATGGCTAAAGGTTTTTGTTTGGGGATTCGACAAAAATCCCTATTGTTATGTCAGTATTTAGAATATAATGGGATTCCTAGGATGCCTACATTATTGTTTTCTAAGATTTCCTTAAATATTCTACAACAGAGAAACTTTTATCTATTTATTTTTAATCCACGTTGTTAGGAATCCGTTCCGATTTCTGAAGGGTCCCATACATGTAATAGTAGAGATGTTACGGATTTTCGACTCCAACTCCGAAAGGTCGAAACTTCAGATTGATTTCACACCTCCGACTCCGACTTCGGCTCCGATAATTTTGAATCGGAGGTTATACCGAAGATTTGTGAGAAAACATATTTAAATACCAATATTTTATTAAATAAAATAAAAAAATGTATACTACACTACCCTGTAAAGGTACATGTTTTATTGCCGCAAACGTCATCATAAAAAAATATTGACCAGTTCAGTTCCATAAAAAATAAAAAAAGGTTTAAAATTTGAACTTCTTCTGAACTCTTCTACCTCCGCCTCCGACTCCGGTTACGAATCCGGTTCCTACTCCGGTTCCGACTCCGATAAATCAAATTTAAAACCTTCGGTTTCGACTCCGGTTCCGGTAAAACCACCTCCGTAACATCCCTAATGTATAGTTAGGTACCTATATGAAAATATTTTTTAATTTTTTTTTCGTGGAGAAATAACGACGTAGGTACTTTATAGCGTAAGTAGGAACTCGTCAAAGTAGTAATTTTAGACCAATTTTGTTACCAAGTATATCTCGTAAAGGGTATTAACTAGAGGAACTAGAAAATTGGCTAGAATATTGGTCATACATATCCACAAATATTAAAACTTGACACTTGTAAGTTGTGAGTAAGGCTTATAGACAGAGCGTCGGTGGCACAGTGGCTAGGACACCGGACTCCCATGCGGGCGGTGCGGGTTTGAAACCGTGCTGTGCCATGTACCAATGAGTTTTTCGTATTTTTCGAAGACTTACGTACATTTACCGACTGTTCTAACGGTGAAGGAAACATCGTGAGGATACCTGCACACTGAGATGACCAGTGTGTAAAATGGGATAGGCACAAAAGATCCTCAAGGATCGAAGTGCCGCTGGGTTACTCCCGGCCCACTATCATAAGATAAGATAAGGGTAATAGACGAGGGGAGAGAAAGGACTATGGAATGAAAGGCTGGAATAGTGGAAATAGTAATATTAGAAATAGTACAGGAGGACATCGACAAAAGGAATGAGAAAAGAAACAAAGGCAGGTTATAAAAAATAGATAAATTAGACAAATAGTACAGGTGTTATTACACGTCAGCCGCGTAGGTGTAATAGCTCAGTGATCAATAATTGCGTTTTGTAAAACACGTCGAACGACAATTGATCAACTTTGTCTTAGTTATTGCGATCAATCATCGAATACTTTCAACGATCAATCGACAATTGCACGATCGACGTCCGGATCAATGCTCAACCAATGGCAGATCGGTTTGGTGTTATAGCACACAATGATCGACGTTGAACGGTCTATAATCGATGTTGATCAATACTCCGATCTATATCGATCGTGCAGGTCTAATAACACCCTAAAACAAGTTATAATCAACATTCCTAGAACCCAAAAAACCAATCTGTCCCTTAATGTATTTCGACACGGAACTGACAATGGCTTTACCTTGAATTAGTCAAATGATAATTACCAACCTCGGCAATGTACAGATAATGCTGCCAGTTTGGTTAGCGTGACTAACCATGGGGGTGGCAAGCCATGGCATTGCTACAATGTCATGGTAATGTGAAAAGATAATTATGATGAACTTGGTAAGGAAATTTTGGGTGAAACATTTTAGAAGGTTCTAAATGTTGAAAAAAGTTTTAAGCAATGATTTTATAATGCATCCTGTTTAGATTGCCGACTTCGGCCTGGTTCTTTCTTCTTCTTCGTCGTGAGTATTCCTCATTGAAGATGGTCGTGATCATTCTATAACCATACAGAACTACTTTCTTCGCAGACTTAATGGGGTTGTTTTTGCCAATGAGTTTTCGGTTTTTCGAAAGACTTACGTACATTTACTGACCTTAGAGCAGTGCGAACATTCCTGTTTTACGATAGAAATACACCTGAAGGCTTATCCCGTAGTAATATTTTGACATTTACGAAATAAAAATCTCTCTCGAAAAACGAGGTCTAAAACATACTGGGTATTCAAGGCTGCCTTCCTTGTCGCTTCGTCTCTATCGTCCAGCAAACGGAAACCATCACAAAACCATTTACCACACATTTCCGGTCATCTCCGTATGTTTTTAAGAGGCATTGCCATAATTCCGCAAAAGGAAATGATAGATTTATTCGAAATTCTCCGATTGCCTACGGAGTTGTGTGCTATTTTTGCCGAGCTCGTACCGAAACCATCACGAAACCGTTTACCAGACATCTCCGCCGGTCTTCGGTAGTCAGTCGGCAGTTTTTCGAGATGAATCGTCCTTGCTTCCTTGTTCCTCACTTTGATGAGTCGATTTTAAGTGGTAACGAAACGATCGTAAACAAAACTTCCCTAACTTTTAGAGTTATCTACAACTGCATTAACAGATTTTGAAAAAATGTCATAGTCAGCAAGAAAATGGGCAGTTCTCACATTTTCTTTTTATCTAAATTTATAAATAATAAAATTAATATATCTGCTGTAAAGGGGCATTGTCGTACAAATAATAATTATAATAAATTATAGCTGCTGTAAAAGGGCATTGTCAATTGTCACATGTCATAAAATCTATAAAAATATAGCCAGAAAATAAAGTTATAATACAATATTCAAGCATCTGAGGTTAGAGTACTAGAAAATTCAAAAAACGCAAAAAATCTTTTCCAATACTTTATCCCTACAAAATGTTTATTGTGAAAAAATAAAATTACTAATTGTTATGTACAATTATTTCATTTGAAAACTTCCTTGTCCAATCCTCCATCCACTGTGTGTCTGCTCTCCCCCCAGCCTGCTAGCCTGGAGTCCTGTTAAAGTCAGACTACTGGTGGCGCTATTGTATATGGAGCTTCGTTTTTGAGACCCGTTGTCAAAATTTTCGTTTCGTGACTGTCAAACTGAATTCTACGGGATAAGCCCTCTGCTCTAACGATGAAGGAAATCATCGTGAGGAAACCAGCTTACTGAGATAACCAGTGTGTGAAATAGTGAAGCCAAGAAATGTGGTAAGAAAATCGTTCTACCTGTACGATTAATCCTCATAGGTGAGGATGCGACTACAAGAATAAGAAAGACGAGGATATTGCAAACCTCTCAGGCACCCTATTACCGCATCGTACATTAAATATTCCATAGTTTAAATAGAACCACATAAAGTCAACCACAAAACCCGTTTCTCAAACTAAATATAACCTAAAAACAAACCTGAGTCAACTATACGGTGCCACTAATCGGGGGTTAGCACGGAATGTGATAATCACCGTCCTGGTTAAAATAAATCCCTAAACTTTCGTGATGGTACTGAGATAGGGTTGGGCAAATTCTGAAGACCAAGTGCCAAAGCTAGTGAGATCGTCGACCTAGTGTTTCGAGTATTGCAGTTTCCTTACTTTTATGGTGTTTGTGTGATACCGGCCCTAAAGAATAGCACCACCCCAACTCTTCCAGTGGGTGTCGTACGAGGCGACTAAGGATCTCAGTGGATAATATTCTACACCAAGTAGACGGCGATAGGCTCGCCACCTATCACATTTGTCCACCAAATCGAGAACCAAAGTGAGAACTACCTGTGATTGAAGGTGGTTCCTCTGTCTACCCCCTCGGGGATTATGGACGTGAAAGTTTGTTATGTTATGATACTTTTATGGTTTTTAGCAACCCCAGTTTCTTGTTCATTCTGAGTGGGACCGCTTCTAAACTCTATCCGTTCATGATATATTTAATATCCTAATGTAGAGTGGACAACACATCAGGCTATAGGTATTTATAAGTGTTCGGGCATTATAATTTACCTATAATATCCGCGACATAGGCGTGCGAGTGGTGGGAGACTCTCTGTCGGCTGCCATCTTGCCTCGAGCACACGAAATCAACGACGGACAACTAAAAATTCGGTTTCTGTGGTTTATCTCAATATTTCTGGACAATTTCCTTCGATTTTTATGCTATTATATGTGAACTATGTTTGTGTAATAAATTGGCTAGCCAAAACTTTGTGATTAGAGAGAAAACTGATGTGCACTGTTGGACACCACGCGGCCTAGCTCCTTTCCATGAGACGCAGCTCAAATCCAGTCAAGGTGAGTGGTATACTCCTTATGGGTCTATTGTAATGCCTGGAAACGCCTAACAGAAGAACCAGACTAGCTCCATCCACTGTCTATCGAAGACTATTAAACAATACGAATGTCCAAGGGATCATAACAAAATTTATTGCGATAGGGTTCCACAGTAGCTTGATGGGTCTTCCGCTGTACTGTACACCCATATTTCAAATGCTTCCATGGTTTGGGTTGACGTCTAAGTTCGACATCACTATTTTATAGTAATTATAAAGTTTGGCATTCACATTTTAAAGTAGTTTGATGAGGTTCTGTTTCAGAAATGGCAGTGTTTAAGTGAAATGGTGATTAGGTTTCCAATTTATAATTACTGTTCTTTAAACTAATATTTTGAGAGCGTCAGTGGCGTCGTGGCTAGGACGTCGAACTCCCTTGCGGGAGGTCCGGGTTAGAAACCATGCAATGCCATGTACCAATGAGTTTTCAGTTTTTTCTAAACACTTACGTACATTTACCGACTGCTCTAACGGTGAAGGAAAACATCGAGAGGAAAACCTGCACACTGAGATGACCAGTGTGTGAAATGGGGAAGGCAATGGCAAACCACCCCATTAATTCTGCCATGAGAGTCGTTCTATGTGATTAATTCTTTAGAATGATTACGACCCTCAGCAATGAGGAATACGACTTAGAAGAAACATTAATAATAAAACTGTCTAGCTATACAAAGAGGAAACATTATGTAAAAAACTGATATACATACATACTTTCAAGCTATGTCCATTGTGGGGTACGGGTACCTAGGCAGAGAGAACGGAGCGCCACGAATCTCTGTCTTGGCACGCCTCTACAGTCATTCGTCGTTTCACGCATGCTCGCCATTGGTGTCGTCTGCTCTGTATATTACAATCTACGAGCACTCTGTCAATCTGATCTTTGAAGGTCAGTCTAGGACGACCCCGGCTTTTAGTTGATATAAATGGAAAATGTCCTCATCATATATATTAACGTCTCCCACTGTTGGGGCACAGGCCTCCCCTAGCCGGAGGTACCGATGATCCACTGAGCGGGCCCAGTGCTGATTGATGGATTTCACACGCCTTCGGAAACTTTTTTCTTCAGACTTGCAGGAAACCTCACGATGTTTTCCTTCACCGTTAGAGCAGTCGGTAAATGTACGTAAGTCTTCGAAAAAATCCGTCTCTAGCTCCTATCCTACACGATTTAGGAGGTTTCTTCCATAATGAAATTGAAAACGTTTATTTAGCACTGTGAACACCAGAATATAGAACACAATACAGAAGTATACAAAGATTAATACATGCAGCATAGAACATCCGGTGCGGTACAGTGCCAAAAAGGGTACACCAGCTCAGCATAATGCTGAGGCAAGCCACAGCGCTGATCAGCTGGCCCCTCAGTGACTGCACGGACGACGAAAGCAACAGTGTGTGCGTGTTGTGTTGTATGAATGTTTGTTTTTATGAATGAGGATATTAGTGTGTATGTGAGGTACTGAGTGTGTGGGAGGGTGATGATAATGAAAGATGTAGTCCTTGGTGAGATCTATCAAATGTGTCATGTTTGGTTGGAGGCGAAGCCGTGAGTGCAAAGCACCCAATCTCCTTTAAAGCCCCGAAGCAAGATTCTGAACACTTTTGGGCAGGGAACCCCGTATGTATTTACAGTTTGCCGATTGCAATTGTTTCGACACCCGCCGTTGCTGTACCGCCCGTTCTGGATAGGAAGACTGGAAATAAATAAAAATAATTATACGATAGATAGGTAAATAATACCACCATTAGGTCGACATAATACAGAAATACCTAAGTCTTTGTCCTGTTCTAAGAATCAGAAATAAAAATAAATCAAAATACATAAAGTTAATGACAAAAATGTGCCTTTAGCTTGCTAGACATTGCTAACCATGCTAAAATTACCGTATGCTAAGTTTTGCTACAAAAAATAAGAACAGTAAAGAGTCTGTGCTGAGCGTAAGCCGCGCGAAGTATGTACTCACTCACAACTCGTTCTCATGTCCCCTGTAACTAATTTTGTACTTACCACGTTAGGGGGCTTCCATTAATTACGTAAGGCGTTTAGGGGGGAGGTTTTGCCGCAAGTAACAGAGTAAAATTGCGAGAAAACTTTGTTAAATTAAGTACAACATGTTTCGCCACTAAAATATGGCTAAATCCTACACAATAATCAAACACAATCAAGCACAGATTAACGTATTTACACTAAAAATAGAAGGGGAGGGGGGGTCGAAAAATCGCGTCACGTAATTAATGGCCCCCTTATTATTCATTTATAGTCGACCTTAGCAAGTAGCATTTACCTTTCTTTTTTCGGTTTCTTCGTTCTCAACCTTATGGTCATAATATGGTTAATCTCCGGTTACTTAGGCGGCCGAAGGGATCGTTCCCCGTGGTACAACCGCAATGTCCAACTGGTTGGACCATGGAAGGGGTTCATTCTTCTTTCATATTTGAGTCACTATGGTTTAATTTGGTTAGGTTAGGTTTACCTAATGTCGACTGCAAATAAATTGAAATAATCTTAATATTTATAATATTGAATATTTCTTAATAAACCTAGCGGGATCTACTTTCTCTGTTTGCCTATTTACCATCAGTTAAAGAGCGTCGGTGGCACAGTGGCTAGGGCACCGGAATCTCATGCGGGAGGTCCGGGTTCGAAACCATGCAGTGCCATGTACCAATGAGTATTTTTAGACTTACGTACATTTACCGACAGCTCTAACGGTGAAGGAAAACATCGTGGGGAAACCTGCACACTGAGATGACCAGTGTATAAAATGGGGTTGGCACAAAAGATCTTCAAGGGTCGAAGTGCCGTTGGGTTATTCCCGGCCCCCTACCATAAGATAAGATAGGATACCATCAGTTAGAGGTTCGTTATACTTTGAAAATTCCGAAAGAAACAAAATATGTTTTAGTTTGTTTCACTGAACACGTTCTTTCTTGCACTATACCCGAAGCTCGCTGTGTGAGTGTGAGAGTTGCCATACGTAGCCAACACTATAGTAAAAAAAATCCTTACTGATCTAAATTACATTGTCGTTTTACCCCAGAAAAGCCACCGAAACAACAAAATCATACCATCACGACATCCATTCATCTATTACCTTATTCATTTATAAAACAAGAATTGCAAACTGATTTTATACATCCTCTTTACCTTTCTTAGCTTCTATTCCAGCCTAAAATAAGGTTTAAAACGTAATGTTTTGATAGAAAATAGTGTTTACGTAATGGATACCGTTGTCCTTGGCAATGCGAATCCAAAAATAGCTGAAAAATGTGACGATAACGATGGATAGAACTATACAGAACGCGAATTTGACACGAAATCTTTTGCATTCGCGATGTACGGGATTTGCACGCTATTTTTATACACTGATTATATCGACTGCATAATGGACAGGACATTTTCCGTTGCAAGATTGGGAGCGAATGAATGTGATCCTATTCTAAAATCCTATCTCATAAATGTCATTACATCGAACACTGAGATTGTTGTAATTTTACAAATACGTCCACAGAACAAGACTAGTTGTGCCGTACCACCGAGCTACCGGATACAGAGGATGCTTAAAATACAACGCGTCCAAAGTATGGAACGAATTACCGCCTCCTTTACGCAAAAAAATGAGCCTACCGTGCTTTAAATTAAAATATAGAGCGAGGTTAATGGAGAGACAAAGACAGACAGAAACTTTGGGCATCCTTATAGAAATACCGTACGGCTGGCTTCTATGCTGAAAAACCCCAAGGATTAGTTATTTTATCAGTTAAAATTACACTGTCTCACGCGCACACACTGACACCGCCCCTTTTTTTTCGGCGGGAAACGCTCATGCTTACCTCTTCGCCGCAAGGGGGAGACGAAGAGGTTATGCCGGACTTTTACCGGCCAAAACCCCCCCGGTGCTCCTGCGCACCGCCTGACGGCGAAGCCACGGGAACGCTTGCGCATAACTTCCGCGACTTCGCCAGTGACACACCCTCCCTGACACTCGCACTGACATCCACAACACACACATGCAAACACACACACAATATGTATCACAGGTCAGTAGTGCAATTTATTTTTAGTAAATTCTTACCTAAATTCTTCACATAAGTATTTAATTTTTTTGATTTTTATTTATAATTTTTTTACCCACTTCACTATTGCTCCCACTAACAGCTTGGAATAAGGGGTGAAATGACAAACAGCGCTGCATAATTGGTACCCAATTGTGTCAGTATTTGCTGATTTTCCCCCCTTTTGCCAAATATGCATAGATTACGTAATAACATGTAATAGTTACATAGTGGATAAGTATTTACAATTACGTTAATTTTAATGTTTCTGTAAAAATTGTATATACTCGTAAATATTTGGCAATAAATGTAATATATTCTATTCTATTCTAAGAGATAAAAATCGGCGCCTTTCTACGTGTTATCAGTAAATAATCCCGATAACAAAATTGTTTGCTTTTTTCCATACAATTTTACAATTATGTCAAATCGGTATCAATAATATGAACTTTATTGCAACCCGAATCGAAAACCGTTTGTAAACAATAAAGTAGGACGAACACGACATGACAGCATGAAAGCAACAACATAACCCCCTTCCGTTTCCTTAACGTATCCATTCCAGTCGGTTTATTTTCCTTTTTCAGTTCATGCATGTTTTCATACTTCTGCCAACACACGCACGTGTTTGACCTTTGTTTATTTTGATGATAATGTCACGCCAAACAGCTTCGTCCTGATTCAATGGTGACGTAATAGGGACACTCCTGTTTGCGACAATTTTATTATCGTAGAGCTGTGTCGTCGATGTTCGAGATATTATAAAATACTAGTTTGTATCTGTTACTCGAGAACGGGGTTGAGGTGCTTGTGTTATTTCTGTAGTTGTGTCTTTACTGGTGGTATGAGGGGCGGATAGCACAGAATATATAATAGTACTACGTCATCATCATCATCATCTGCCTATTAATGTCCCCATTATTGGGGCACAGGTCTCCCCTTGCACAAGGGGGTACCGGCCATGATCCACCGAGCGGATCCAGTACTGACTGGATTTCGGATTTCACACGCCTTCGGAAAATGTAATTTCCTCAGACATGAAGGTCATTTATTTATTTGAGGGTAGTATCTATTTCATACGCCTTTTGCACCCGTATATTATGTATCTTATGATTTTTCCATCACCTGAAGGTTTCCTGGAAGATATCGCTTAAAGCGATAAGGCTGCCTTCTGCACATTATATTGTACATCTCTTTATGTTGTATGTTTTGTTTTTGTCCCGGGTGTGCAGTAAAGTATATTTGTATTTAAGGTCCCTCAAGATGTTTTCCTTCACAGTCAGAGCAGTCGGTAAATGTACGTAAGTCTTCGAAAAAATACGAAAAACTCATTGGTACATGGCATTGCATGGTTTCGAACCCGGACTTCCCGCATGGGAGTCCGGCGTCCTAGCCACTAGACCAACGACGCTCAGTAGTGTCTTGGTGGTATGAGGAGCTGATACTGATAGCACAGAATAAATAATATATAATACCCTATATAGCTGCGTGCATTGCCATAAAGTCGCCATCTGCCTTTCTAATGGACTTAACTGAATTTAAAAAAAATGTCACATTACACATTAGCGTGTAGTAGAACGTAGAACCGCTCTTCTACCCGATGTTTTCCCGCAGCGCTACGACATGGGATGCTTCAAACAGAACGTTAAAAAAGTCCTCTCCCTCCACGGCCGGCAACACATAAGCTTAACCCCTATTGCACGTGTCTCTAGGCGACGGTGACTACTTACCATCAGGTGGCCCGTCTGCCTGTTTGTCGTAGCCAAATTATAAAAATAAAAAGTATGTAGTATAGTATCACGTCCATAATCCCTGAGGTGGTAGACAGAGGAACCACCTTCATCACAGGTAGTTCCCACTTTTTGCCGTAACACCGAATTATTTTTTAACTTTAATTATTTGAGAAACACGGTCAAATCGTAGTAAAAGTCCCATTTCTATCTTTGTATGTATAGACTTGTATTCGATACTTCGTAACAGATATTTATAGTTAGGGGCAGCTCTAGTGTATTGCGTGATTGGCGATGGGATGCCAGGGGGAGATAGGGGTGTAAAATAATGTGTACTCTTTGCGCTTCCATGCGATGCTGACTTTTAATTTGTGGTCCGATGACGCCATTCGCTTTTTAAGACGAGCCCGGCTTTGTTTCTATTCTGGATTAAAAGGAACACTATATACAGGCTGTAATAAAAAAACCTATAGAGCTGAAAGATATCTGCTTACTGGCTAAACCCGATTTCAGGGCGAACTAGTTTTGCCTAGGCCAAATTATTTCTTCCTAACGCGATAGGAATAACCGGTATAGCCTAGGCCTAACTAGTTGATCCTGGTGTGCATACGAACTCCCCAGGATAAAGTGATATGACCCAATATTGTCTAGTCTAAACTATATTGCAGGTAAGTATTGTTTCTTTTAGGTATATACGAGTACTTAATTATTTGTATATTTTCTGGCGATAAATCGATAATAGTTATGTCATGTTATGTACGCATGATGTTAGAATACATTATAGATTATAAATTTAGAACTAAGTATATGCATAATAATATGAATGTAGTCTATTTGCGTGCTTATAAATAAAAATAAAATAAAGTTGAGACATCTCTTTTATTTACTCAGAAATGAGATCAAAGTTTGCCCTCAAAAAAATTTAGAGGCAGGAGTTAGCCAAGATCACGATTATTTTCTTCAATTCAAATCACATGCGTTCCGCCCTCCCCCACTTTGGAGGCAACCGAACCGGGGTTGGAACCGTACGCATGTAATCCGAGGATTACTGAAATCCTGAGAAAATATCAATGCGATTTGACATCGCTTGTTTTCTTCAATTATGTAGTATTTTATTCAGTTTACCTTGAAATACCTATACTTTCCCTACTAGTATAGACTGGGCCATACCAGTTTATCCTGGAGAATTCGTATTCATACTAGGATCAACTAGTTCGTCCTAGGCTATACCGGTTAATCCCATCGCGTTTAGGAAGAATTAATTTGGCCTAGGCAAAACTAGTTCGTCCTGAAATCGGGTTGGCCGGTAACATATCCATAAGTGAACAACTTTCACTCTGAGGCCAACACTAGAATCGCGAAAAATAAATCAGTTGTTCCATACAAAAGCTCAATACATACGTACTTGTACATACACTATTGAAATGTATGAAGCAGGTGATGTTTTTTTCGCGATTTCAGAGTTGGCTCCATAGTGAATATTGCTCAGTCATAAGATTAAGAATAAGTTTATTTGTGCGGTAAGATGACAAAGTATCCATAGTCCATACACCAGTAGGAACTTAAGCATAGGTTATATTAAACTAAATAATGCTATGACCCGGGAAATTGACATATACAACGACTCTTAGCGTCTGTGACATTTTAAAATTATTTTGACATTGTATCCGCACTTTTATTTTATTTTTTATTGACTGTACACTATTGTGCTATTATAGGTATTTTTTGTAATGTAAATAGTTTTATTTTGATTAATTTGATTTATTATTGAATTATTTTGTACGACTTATCTTGCAACGGGTTGCTTTCAGATGAAATAAATACAATTTACAATAAAATTAGTGAGCAAAAGGTAACAATAAACGCTGACCTCCGAACTAGGAAGTACCTGTATCTCGGAGTATACTGAACACATTCTGCTCTATAGGGGGTTTTTGTTACACCCTGTATAATACACAGTCCAATTCTCCTTTTTTTGAAGTCGGTTAATAATAAAATACAAGACATATTTTAAAATACACGTTTTAAGTACTGTTTAGTAGCTTTTTTTTCCCCCGACCGCGACGCATTGAGGGCTATAATTATCGGTATTTTTCTCATCTATAACCACCACAGTTTGCAGTTAGTTATTTTTATACACTGCATTTAAAAGTACATCAGTACTTACCAGTCAGTAATTTGCAACGAAATTTAATGCATGGAAGAATAACGTCATATTTAATCTACTGTACGATACAATACGATACATTAAGTAGTGTATTGTGTCAAGCATATGAATTCACAGTGTCTTAGTTTTAACTGTATTGCTGTGCAGTTTTTTGTAATAAATAAATCAATTCAATTCAAAAGGCCCACTATCTATCCCAATGACTTCTTCTTCCTTCCTTACTTTTCCACAACTTTGGTTTCTAGTTATATTTTAATATTATGTATGTGTGTGTATATGTAGATATTTATGTATAAGTATACAGGGTGTAACATTAAGAACGGTCAGTATGGGAAAGTCTGAAACTATAAGACATACGAACATCTGTTCTTAGGAACCATGTCATCAATTTTAGTAACAAGAAAAACTGTATTCATACATTTAAAAAAAAACCTGTACTCAGCCTGGGAATCGAACCCGGTTGTTTTGAAAAAAAATCCAACACTATTTCTATTTGGATATCAACTGTGTAGGTCTTAAGGAATAAATGTTAGTATGAAACGTGATGTTTAAAATTAATAAAACGCATTGTTTCCATATCTTTTAATTTATTTTAGACTAGACTATTAATTACTATCTTTTAATTTATTTTAGACTAGACTATTAATTACTATCTTTTAATTTATTTTAGACTAGACTATTTCTTGTGGGGTTACGTTAAGGATGAAGTGTACAAAACAAGCTACGACACAATTGAAGACCTAAAAGCAGCCATAGAGACAATTTTAACGCAAATTCACCACCTGAAGATACAACATTCAATAGTAAGATCGTTACCTAAACGAGTTGAATGTTGTATTTTACAAAATGGTAGTCATATCGAACACCTACTAAAATAAATTAAAAGATATGGAAACAATGCGTCTTATTAATTTTAAACATCACGTTTCATACTAACATTTATTCCTTAAGACCTACACAGTCGATATCTAAACAGAAATAGTGTTGGATTTTTTTTTCAAAACAACCGGGTTCGATTCCCAGGCTGAGTACAGGTTTTTAAAAAAATGTATGAATACAGTTTTTCTTGTTACTAAAATTGATGACATGGTTCCTAAGAACAGATCTTCGTATGTCTTATAGTTTCAGACTTTCCCATACTGACCGTTCTTAATGTTACACCCTGTATATAAATATATATTATTGTAAACGGCGCACAACCTACTTTTTTCCACCAAAAATTACTCCACCGAAAGGTTGTCTGGAAGAGATCGCTTTTAGCGATAAGACCGCCTAGATTGTATTAATCGTTTTGTACGCATTGTATCACACTAATTTTGTGCAATAAAGAGTATTCATTCATTCATTCAATTCAATATTTTTATTTATCGGATAACTTGATCCATTATGTTAGTGTACTTAAAAACTATACTAGTAAATACATATCAGCAAAAATTACGACTTCGATCAGATGCTGATCAAAGATAACATCATTCGATCAGCACCCGAACGACGTGTTTAATGATAGGGGAATCGTATTGAGCTGTTGGAGCTGCTCCGAAGCCTGCAAAGCAGAGACGCAGTTTTCTTGCAGTTTTCTTAAATAAATTGTTGTTGGCCTTGTACATCTTGACATATGATTTACACAGCGCTGTGTCGGCATCTACGCTCGTGGCTGAATAAGCCGATGCGAGAGCGGCAAGGTCTGCTGCACGTGCAGCAGGTGAACTGCGATATAATAAATAAATAATGCTATACTATCAAACGGATGGACACACGATTCCACCTTACAATTACATTACGTTTCTGATAAACGTCACAGCCGCTGCTGATTGGCCTAAGCAGGTAAGAAACAAAACTATGGCGTGGTTGGTCGTCAATTCACGATAACGTTTAATCAACTTTTCACAATAATTACAGTAACTAATGTTTGGTAACTAAAGTAAGGTTTGGTGAGAGAGTACACTGAAAAAGCGTTGGAGCGTCGGTGGCGCCGTGGCTCGGACGTCAAGTATTGCGGCAGAAGAGCGTTTTCAGAGCGTCGGTGGCACAGTGGCTAGGGCACTCCCTGCGGGAGGTCCGGGTTCGAAACCGTGCAGTGCCATGTACCAATGAGTTTTTCGTATTTTTCGAAGACTTACGTACATTTACCGACTGCTCTAACGGTGATGGAAAAAAACGTGAGGAAACCTGCTCACTGAGATGACCAGTGTGTAAAATGGGGTAGGCACAAAAGATCCTCAAGGGTCAAAGTGCCGCTAAGTTATTCCCGGCGCCCTATCATAAGATAAGATAAGATTGCGGTAGAAATATGTTTTTCACTGCTGTTATCTTTCCATAAATACTAGTTCAATGGTAATTTTGTCACATTGTTGCAATATCTGACGAGTTTCGAACCAGTTAGAGGATTATACAGTCCACTCGTAGAGTAATAGTGATTGATTAATATTTAATACTTCAACCAGACTTGTGTTGCTCAAGTTTTTGAATAGCCAGTAAATAATAAAATCTATCTATCTGGGACAGGTAATTACGTTAGACAGATTCAGCCAGACCAAGGAATTAGATCGACGAATCCAACTAGGATGGGCTGCATTTAGTAAATTTTCTGCCAAAAGACAAAAAGATTCCTATCTACCTAAAAAGGCCAATGTACGAGCAGTGTATCCTCCCAGTTATGACACACGGAGCGGAAACCTGGACACTAACTGAACAGGCGATTGAAAGGCTCCAAGTGACACAAAGAGCGAAGGAGCGTGCCATGATAGGCATCTCCCTCGTGGACAGAGTGCCGAATATAGAGATCCGGAGAAAGACGAGAGTGCCGGATATAGCCAGTAGTGTCCAGATCAAAGTGGAGATGGGTAGGGCACTTGGGTAGGATGCAGGACGATAGGTGGCCCCGAAGACTGCTCGAGTGGCGACCCCGAGTGGGGCGCAGGAGTGTCGGGAGACAGCCCGCGAGGTGGGCCGACGACGGCGAAGACGGCGGGGAGGATGTGGATGCGAACGGCAAGAGACCGAGGAGAATGGCGTGCACATGAAGAGGCCTATACCCAACGATGGGTTACGATAGGCTGGAAAGAAGAAGAGAATAAACATAAGTAAACCCGTCAGGAATTTAATAAAGTGGGCCATGTTGTGTGAATTATTTTTATCATAGTTAATTCCTGAATGCAGATTATAGAAGTGCCATTGGCTTCCTCTTGACGGCTCTCTTACGTTCCATTCGTGGTCGGTCATTCAAGAGCGTCGGTGGCACAGTGGCTATAGGACACCTGACTCCCATGCGGGAGATCCAGGTTCGAAACAGTGCAGTGCCATGTACCAATGAGTTTTTCGTATTTTTCGAAGACGTACGTACATTTACTGACTGCTCTAACGGTAAAGGAAAACATCGTGAGGAAACCTGCACACTGACCAGTGTGTACAATGGGGTAGGCACAAAAGATCCTCAAGGGTCGAAGTGCCGCTGGGTTATTCCCGACCCCCTATCGTAAGATAAGGGTCCCACAATTGGTTCTCCTGGTGGTTGCACTGCATGGTGGGACAATCAGGTTTTCAGTTTTTCATTCCTCGTAGACCAGCCGATAGAAAAATAAATGTCACAATTAGTAGAAGTAGAAATATAAAATACCTACAATTCATAATATTTTTAAGTATTTGAACTTATAACGTTTTTAATTAAATTTTAAATATTTTCCATGGACATGGCATCAGGAGATCGATTCCACTAAATACAACGTAACTAAATAGAATCTAAACTGCATCGTTATGACGTGTTTCGTATGCTACTATCCACTAACGATCCAACTTCAGTTAAGTTCCGATCGAGTCAACGAACGATCGAACAGTAACGTATTTTTGCATTCTAATAAAACGTTTAGTTTATACTGAATCGCAGTTGAACGGTAACAAAACGCTTCAACTGTCAAATATAACGATCGAACATAAGTTCCTCCCGAGGTACTTTTGCCCGATCGACAGTAAATCGAAAGGTGGCAGTGGTAGAGTTATGCGTCAGCAGAATTCTCTTTGCTGTCCAAATAGAATTGGAACGAAAACTAAATTGTAATTGGATAGAAATAGAACTACAAACGTTGTGATTTAGGCGAATTGGGCTTTGGTATTTTGTCGCATTAACTTATTTGAAACTTTCATACGAATGTCAAGAATCACAACAAAAACTCATAGTTAGTGAAAGGTTTCCACAAAATATAACTTGAAATGATTCATAAACAGAAAAGTCCCTTCTTTAACAGCCATCTTCATAGCTAAACAAAGTAAGTACATTTTAGCAAAAATAAAGGAGTAAAACATCTCATTCCGCTTTCACCCGCAAACCTAACACCTTCGTGTTGTTCCAGCAATTAGCTGAGCTAATGGTTACCATGACACCATAGACCTTGGAATGGGGTGGTTTATCCCTCCTTTTACTTTTTTTGCTTTATTTAGTAAGTCTCTTTCACGGAGTGCTTGAAAAACTTTTGTCATTGTAAAAAGTAAATTCATCATCAGCCTACTCTAGTCCACAGCTGGACATAGGCCTCTCCCAGGGCGCGCCATTGAGCCCGATCTTCGGCTCTTCTCATCCAGTCGCTGCCAGCCACCTTGCGCAGATCATCGCTCCATCTAGCAGGGGAGAGTCCCACACTACGCGGTCTCCACTTCTGAACTCGTCTACCCCAGCGGTTGTCTGTTCTGCGACAGATGTGACCGGCCCACTGCCACTTCAGCTTGCTAATCTTATGAGCTATGTCGATGACTTTTGTTCTATGCCGGATCTCCTCATTTCGGATTCGATCCAGCAGAGATATTCCGAGCATAGCTCTTTCCATAGCACTCTGAGCGACTTTCAATTTGTGAACCAGTCGCACCGTCAGTGTCCACGTTTCGGCTCCGTAGGTCATAAAAAGTAAATAAAGGAAATAAAAAATAAGAAACTTACCATGAAGGAAAGAACGTGGCCTGTCTCTTGGAGAGGAGACTATTTTTTCTTTCACCCAAAGAAGCAATTTTCAAAATTTGACAAGATTTTTCTAATTTTCCAGTCTTAGAATTACAAAATTTACTTACATAAAATGTACAGAATACCTAGTTATAAAAGAGAAGAGCTTTTCGTTCCATTGGCGTTCCATTATCCCTGCCAATTGATAGAAGTCACGAAGTATTATAGTTGCCACTTCTGACAAACTAGAAAGTCTTTAGTAAAAGCTTTGACTTTTATTTTCAAATCAGTTTATTTACTAATTGTAAGTAGATAAGGTCAGTGTACATTCATTACATAACAATAGGATGAAATAGTACCAATTTTGTAATTATAAGCCTTTGGAAAATTAGAAAAATCTTGTCAAATTTTAAAAATTGCTTCTTTGGGTGAAAGAAAAAGTAGTCTCCTCCACTCCAAGATACAGGCCAAGTTCTTTCCTTCATGGTAAGTTTCTTATTTTTTATTTACTTTATTTATTTTTTACAGTGACAAAAGTTTTTCAAGTAATTGACACTGAGTTTTCATCAGTAAGTACACTTATTTTCCTATCCCATCTGCTCGTACGAAGCGATTTGCTTCTTCGTTCATTATGCGAACGGCTAAGGAATGGAACAGCCTGCCGGCGTCCGTATTTCCCGAAACCTACAACCTTGGGATCTTCAAGGCCAGAGTGAATAGGCATTTACTGGACCCGCATGCTCCATCGTCGACCTCATCGTCGCTTACCATCAGGCGAGATCATATAAATAAAATAAATAAAAAATAAAAAAACCAATTTAAACAAAACAATTAAAAATTACCTTTACTTAATGTAGGTATATATATTTTTCATTTATTAATATTACCTATCTTCAATTAAATTTATTTGTGTCGTATCTTTGTCCTCTTGGCCTGTCCAAGAGGACAGCCATCGGTCATGGTCCAACAGAATACCAGCGCTGTAGGCATTCTTGTCTGCAGCAATAAGCTGAGTTGAGGCCCTTTTCACAACAACAGCAGACCATCAGACATGATTTAGATATGGTTACCTTTGACTACATAATTATTTTATCATAATTATAACTGTTTCGGTCATTGCTGTGTGTGTACCATTTGCACCATCAATGATGCTGGTCAATGGTGCAGATGACACTACGGGAAATAAACATATTACTTACCTTTTTTTAACTTAAATTGAATTTATTTTTTCAGTAAAACTTGAACATTGAATGAGAAGACGTTAATTTTTTTTTGTAACAGACGTGGCCAAGATCCACTTCGGGTAGCTGCGTCAGCGGATAATAAGTAATATAGATTAATAATTGAAGTTAAAATTTTTGTAATCTTCCTAAAAGAATATATTGGGCAATCGACAGTAAGGGATGTAAGGGGGGTCACCAACATCTAGACCTCCAAATGTCAAACTCACCTGCACGTGGTGCATCCTGCCGATTAACGAACGAGTCCCTGGCGACCGACTAGTGGCGGTATAACCACTCAAATTATGGCTGGGTCAAAATACCAGAAGCACGATGACGGGCAGCAGCGTCATCGGGGCAAGCGACCCGGCTACTGCGATCGCCAACCCGCAGGCTTAGCGTGGCGATTATGGCATCACCTCCTATGGACAGCGCAAAAAGAAAACGGCCCCCAGTTCCCGGCCGCCTCACTATTCCTGGTCACGGTGGCGGCCATGGTAGCGACGATCTGCGTAAGGTGGCTGGCAGCGACTGGGTGAGAAGAGCCGAAGATCGGGCTCAATGGCGCACCCTGGGAGAGGCCTATGTCCAGCAGTGGACTAGAATAGGCTGCTGATGAATCGACAGTCAATAGAGTTAGAAATGTAAAATTTTAAATAAATAAATTGAATTAAGGTTTTTCTGTCATTTTTCTCCAAATTGATTTATTAGCTTAGTTTAGTTTGTTTTTAGTCTTTTAATTATTGTTTTTAAATAAATCTATTTAATAAAAATGTATATATTAACGCAAGTTAGTACAGCGCATTTCCCTCGCCATTCATGCAGCGAGGGAACGCCGCGATTATTCTGGGTACTTTCGGCCAGGGGGCACTTCGCGGGGGGCTGTTTGACTGAAGTTATATTATATAATTTTTACCTAGTTATAGTATGACATTGATTTTATTATTTTATTTTTAACGCAAGTAATTTATTGTAAATAAATTTTATAAAGTATAGTAAAAGTAAAATACACTTTATGGCACAAATATAAAACAACAAACATGAGATAGAAAAGGAAATAGTGAAGTACAATTTAGGCGGTCATCGCTAAGAGCGATCTCTTCCAGGCAACTCTCGGGCTTCTTTTATAGTGAAAGTTGTGGAAACCTTAATATCATGGAGTACTGCTGCCACCTGTGGGACGGCTCAGCTAAGTACCAACTGGCTGCCCTTGACTCAGTGGAGAAACGCGCTAAGCGCCTTATAGGTGACGAATCGCTGGTGGAGGCTAGACTGCAAAGTCTGGAACATCGGCGCAAGGTTGCCTGTCTATCGGTATTTTATAGGATACATTTCGGAGAGTGCGCATCGGAATTGCACGACCTAATTCCAGCATCTCCATTCCGCCTTCGGACTACCAGGCGCGGGGAGGGGTTCCATCCTTATGTTGTTGATATCCCATCTGCTCGTACGAAGCGATTTGCTTCTTCGTTCATTATGCGAACGGCTAAGGAATGGAACAGCCTGCCGGCGTCTGTATTTCCCGAAACCTACAACCTTGGGATCTTCAAGGCCAGAGTGAATAGGCATTTACTGGACCCGCATGCTCCATCGTCGACCTCATCGTCGCTTACCATCAGGCGAGATCGAGGTCAAATGCGGGTTTAGTTATACATAAAAAAAAAAAGAACTGGGGATAATCCACCTACTCGTCTATCCTCCCTTTATACTTAAAGGAGTAACCATTCGTACAAACAAAGTAAGGTGCAAGTTATTTTTCTTTATTTTCTAAGTGCACCAGAGCGTTCGATAAACACTTTTAGCTGCAAGTACTTAACTTAAAAAAAGAAAAAAGTCTAGGGACAACTGGTTTCTTTAGCTTTTAGTAAGTATTTACTGGAAATATGATTCATGGTTAGCCCGTGTGTAATGTATATTATACCGAAGGTTCTTATGTAGGTACTATCTTAGGTTTATTTCGTACTAGCTATTTCCTGCAACTTTGTCTGCTTACATTTGAAAAAATTAAACTATAACCTCCACACTAGGCGTTGCCTGTGTCGTGGAGATTACATAGGTACACCCATTGACCACTTTACAATGTTATGTGTCAATCTAACATTCAGATTCCAGAATTACAACTTAAAATTACAATTTAAGTTAAAGCTTATGATGTTTATTTTGTACTATTAAACATGCACCATTAAAGTGGGATGATATGACTTTTATAAATTTATAAAATATATTAATATATACATTTATATATTTAGGTATATTTATTTAATATATATTTATATTTATTTATTTACATACATAACCCTCTCCTTCCGAAAATCCATCATCTGATACAAAGTTACCACGTTTTAGAATAGGTACCTAAATAAGCTAAAATCTTTTAAAGTATTTATTATACAACCTTGGGATCTTCAAGGCCAGAGTGAATAGGCACTTACTGGACCCGCATGCTCCATCGTCGACCTCATCGTCGCTTACCATCAGGCGAGATCGAGGTCAAATGCGGGTTTAGTGATCCATAAAAAAAAAACATAAAAATTAAAACAATAAAATATTGTTACATACCTATTAATTAAATAAGAAACCGTAGTAACCTATGAATGTATGTATATGTATGTATGAATTCAAGAATAATGTAATTTTTAAAATTGAGACATATCAGTAACAATTTTGATGTTTTTGTTTTGTTACCTTTATTGTTATCATAATAAATTTATTATGATTGATTATTTAATTGATGATAATTTATGATTGATTGATTTATTAATTGAACAAAAATGTGTACGCTTTCGGGCAGAATATGGTGATACTGAAACACAATGTAACATCTGCATTACCCATATTTACAAATAAATTATATTTCTATTTCTATTTCAAAATTTCAAGAAATTATTGAAATCATCATCATCATCAGCAGCCTATTCTAGTCCACTGCTGGACATAGGGCTCTCCCAGGGCGCGCCATTGAGCCCGATCTTCGGCTCTTCTCATCCAGTCGCTGCCAGCCACCTTACGCAGATCGTCGCTCCATCTACTAACTTCTCATTCGTCCCACACTACGTTTGCCCAAACGCGGTCTCCACTCCAGAACTCGTCTCCCCCAGCGGTTGTCGGTTCTGCGACAGATGTGACCGGCCCACTGCCACTTCAGCTTGCTAATCTTATATATTATATTATTATTGAAATAGTTTATTTAAAAACAATTTAAATAGTAATAATTTTGTATATTTTTAACAATAAAATAATAAATTCAATTCTGTTGCTTTCTTCGTCCGTGCAGTCACTGAGGGGCCAGCTGACAATCAGCGCTGTGGCTTGCCTCAGCATTATGCTGAGCTGGTGTACCCTTTTTGGCACTGTACCGCACCGGATGTTTTGTGCTGCATGTATTATATACTTTTGTATTGTGTACTTGCTGTACTCTGGTGTTTACAGTGCTAAATAAACGTTTTGAATTTCAATTCAATTTATGAGGTAAGGTACAGGTAAGAGATACTCAAAAGATGCACTCACTCACCCTTATTTTGTCTATAAACTTGAAATCAATGTAAATTACTCAGGGCATACTTTACTGTAGCTTGCAATCAACCATTTGACATGTTGACCAGCATGACAGGGTTCAAAAACCATATAAGCTCAAAACCTTTCTTTAAAAGTGTAAATTTATTCAAATTTCAAAAAACGATACTTACGCCCGCATCCTTTTTCACTGTAGACCGGTAAAATGTGAGACAGATATATTTTATAGTCCATACGAAGGAAGCAGGCGGATGGAGAGTTGTCTGTCCGTACTGGAAACCCGTTTAACAATAGCTGAGACGGTGATGTGATGCGTGCAACTGTTCTGCGAAAAAATGTGTTTTTTTATTGGATAATGTAAAAAAAAAAAGAAAATAATTTTCAAGGGAGAAATCTTTGCCATTTTAAATTGTTTTTACACATATTTTCCGAATATTAATAGTGTTTTATTTCTTAAAAAAATTACAAAAGAATGTTTTAATTTATTTAAAATCGATCGATTTACATATAGGAAAGGTGTAGCGACATTCATTATGTAAGTATATGGATATTGGCTTATTATAATTATTTAATAATTTTATAGACCTAGGTCGCTCCCTGCAGGGAGCGACCTAGGTCAGGTATTTTATTTGTAAAATAGTTAGGTATTTTGTAATTTTAGCTTAAGCATTTATTTTATTGTTATATTAGTTTTATTTTATTTTGAATAAAAACTTCCGTTTTTAATACATATAACGACGTCCCAGAAAGTATGGATCAAACGAAACAGGGTGATGTCTGAGGTCATTACCAATCATAATCTTCTTCTTCAATTTAAGAGCTATGCTCTTGTCGGTGTAGTAAACGCCACTGTGTCCTGTCTAGGGCCCTTTCCTTGACCTCCTTATACGACGCAGCCTTCTCTTTGATTTGATCGAAGAAGCTTATCCTCGGTCTTCCTCTTCCCCGCTTGCCTTCAACTTTTCCTTCTATAAGGTTTCTTATGTATTCGTCGTGTCGTATAAGGTGGCCCACCATATTTCCCCTTCTATTTTCAATAGCCTTTAAGATGTTTCTCTTTTCTTTTACTCTCGTCAGTACCTCTTCATTTGTCACTCTCTCTGTCCAGCTTATCCTTTCCATCCTCCTCCAACACCACATCTCAAACGCCTCTAAATATTGTCTATCTCTCTGAGTCATGGTCCAAGTTTCGCATCTGTAAAGGGCTATGCTCCACACAAAAGATTTAACAAATTTCTTTTTCACGGATTTGGATATTTTAGATCGGAATATGTGGTTTTTTTTTCATATCATAATAACCCCACATAATACATGGTAACTGTATAATATAATACGAGTATGTACCTAAACTAACAGGTTTAACATGCTTTATGGGACGAAATGAAGCATTTACACAAAAAATAAATTGAAATTGGTATAAAAATAATTTCGACTTCCCATACATTGGTAGTATACATTTACCGACTGCTCTAACGGTGAAGGAAAACATCGTGAGGAAACCTGTATGTCTGAGGAAATTAAAAGTTTCCGAAAGCGTGTGAAATCCACCAATCAGCACTGGGCCCGCTCGGTGGATCAGGGCCCGTACCCCCTTGTGCAAGGGAGGCCTGTGCCCCAACAGTGGGAACATTAATATAGGCTGATGATGAAGATAATACATTGGTAGGTCCCGTGACAGACCGATTTGTATGAAAGGTCCCAATTTTTTTTTGTGAATTACGATTTTTTTTCGTGATTTTCTTGTGTACTTTCATCCCGTAAAATAAGTTAAAACTGTTAGTTTACTTGCTGTATAACTCGATTGTAGGTAAGATTACTTGATTATTTATTTGAACTTCATAGTAATCCTCCTTATTTAATTAAATATGTGAAATTAATATACATTTCCAGTACTTATATTATATTTGTCATCCCAGACCTCTTTGTTATTGTACATCTTGTTATGATTGGGTATGATTTGGGTATGGGGGTAGGTATTTTTAGCGGAAATACCCACTGGGCTTTTTTTTAGTTTTTTAATTCGCATAGCTTTATCTGTTAATTATTTCTCCAATCATTTAGTTTTACAAATAGAGACACCAACATTACACACACAATTCCACTTCGCCAAATCACATTACTTACAGTACATTTAGGTACAAACCACAACACACACTCCCCAGCACAGCACAGTTATTTTTTAATTTAATTTTTTGTAGTATCATTGTACGTTTCCGTTGTAGTGTTGTCGTTAAATAAATTTATTTATTTTTATTTTATTTATATTGTTTTGAATATGTTTTAATCATTGTTTTAAACACCTCATAAAAACTATAAATTCAAAACATGTTTGTGTTCTTTATGAAAAAAAAACTGTTTTTTTCCAACCCTGAATAAAACACTCCAAGAAAAACAAAACAAACAAAAAAACAATTATTTTTTTTTATTTTTTTTTTATTTTCTCGAAACTGTTGCAGTCAAAAGTTAATATATGTGTTTTTGATAACATGATTTGTAGCTGGATCCCTAACGAATGTTTCTTTTACTTTGATCACTCAGATAAACGCTTTGGCAGAGTGGTTGTGAATTAAACACCCAGTTGAATTTCGATGCCCTCCGGACAAATTTAAAGATAGAGGGATTTGGTTATAGTAATTATAAATTAAATACTGGTTGAAAGAAAAGGGAATTAATTCTAAGAGTTTTAAATTGAAATTAATCATAATTCATAATGGACATTATCTGGCTCATTTATTTTTATATGTCGTTTAACTATGACTGTATCATGTAAATTAAAAAAAAAACTTATGTTTTGTAATCATTTTAAAGAAAGAAAGAAAGAAGCCGACAGAAGAATTCAGCTGGGTTGGGCAGCATTTCGGAAGTTACGTCACATCTTCTCGTCGCCCATACCTCAATGTCTAAAGACAAGAGTCTTTAACCAGTGCGTCCTACCAGTAATGACCTACGGAGCCGAAACGTGGACACTGACGGTGCGACTGGTCCACAAATTGAAAGTCGCTCAGCGTGCTATGGAAAGAACTATGCTCGGAGTATCTCTGCTGGATCGTATCCGAAATGAGGAGATCCGGCATAGAACTAAAGTTATCGACATAGCTCATAAGATTAGCAAGTTGAAGTGGCAGTGGGCCGGTCACATCTGTCGCAGAACCGACAACCGCTGGGGGAGACGAGTTCTGGAGTGGAGACCGCGTTTGGGCAAACGTAGTGTGGGACGCCCCCCTGCTAGATGGAGCGACGATCTGCGTAAGGTGGCTGGAAGCGACTGGATGAGAAGAGCCGAAGATCGGGCTCAATGGCGCGCCCTGGGAGAGGCCTATGTCCAACAGTGGACTAGAATAGGCTGCTGATGAATGATGATGATGAATCTTTTTAAAAGTTATCGCTATAAACATTAAAAATATCTTTTGTTCCGTTTTCGAAACTATTTTTATTAAGTAGCTTTTAGCAATAATGCCTTGATTAATAATCATAATTTTTTTCTCATTAAATACTTACAAAATAACTTAACTTAACCCACATGAGCCTGAAACTATTTTTGCAGCAAAAATAAGTATTTTATAGTAAATATCTGTTATAATAGCTTAAAAAAATAAAAAAAAAAATACTCGCCTGAAGGCTTTTGAGGATTTAACTGTCCTACATATAAGACAGTACTACTTCAGTACTTCCCGACGCTACTTAAATCGTCTGCAATAGACGTAACAGGCCTATGATGATATAAGACAGTAGGATTATAAGCAGTGACTATGGTTATGTATGAATTATTATGTAAAAATATTAAAATGTATTAAAAAAAGTTGTAATTTGATTCTAAATAATATTTAGAAACCTTATTTATGTGATTATAAAGAATATTATTTATTTATTTGATAATTGGTATATAAAGTATCATGGTCAGACAGACTTTCAGGCGATTAGTTGCATCTATGGTTGTCATAACATTGACAAAAATAAAATGAACAGCTTTTAATCTTTAAAAACCTAAATTCTATAATTAGGTAAGTCACAAAATGGAAAAAAAATAGCTCGAAAAAAGTCATAATTGTGATGAATATTGTCGAAGATATGTGAAAGATACGCAATCACAGTGCAGTTTCCATATTTCAGTAAACAAAATTTTTGGTCAGATTGGATATTATAATTAGGGTTGCCACCTTTTTTTGGGACGAATAGAGTATTTTTTCATTTCGGTAGAACAAAAATAAAGTACACAGCATAAAAAAAAGAGTAGGTACTTATATATTTTTTACTTATTTATCTTTAAAAACATATTTTTGTTACTTTTCATATAACAAATATTACATTTAACAAATATTTGTCTTTCTTGAAGATAGTTACAGCCTCTTTGCAATCAAAATTTAAATTAAAATATATGATCAGCTCGTTTTTAATGAAGTTTAGGGTAACTTTGTTCCTTTCGTCTCTCCACCTTACATTCATAAGGGAGAAAACTCTCTCAGTGAACGCTGAAGTGGCAGGCACAGACAAAATATATGAAATGAATTCGTACATATTTGGAAAATCTTCACAGTTTTGTGGCTTTGGATACCAATTTATTTAGTCTCATAAGTACTCATAACCAGTAACAAGCCAGTAACAGTCAGAGTTACGTAAATAGAGTATTTTCGCGTACTTTATTGGTGTCGTAGATTATAAAGTACACCTACACGAAAAAGAGGACAATACTCTATTTTAGAGTACGGGTGGCAACCCTAATTATAATACTCTTTGAAAAATTGCCTATCGTAAATATCTGATTTGATGATTATTTTTTTAATTTTTGGCAGGTTATAACAAAGGTTAGTTCTTTACTAGGTATTATCCTACTGTCCCATATGAAGAACACTGAATTATAAAACTATTTTCTAAAATGAAACAAATCTTTTTTTATTAAAAACATGAGGTATCAAAATCATATGCAAAATAAAATCTACATGAATTCTATAATAATTTTACCCTTACCTACATTTGATATGATTATAATACCAGGAATAATGTAAAAATAATAATTTTATTATTTTATATCAAATATTTGAAGCTTCAAAAACTTAAAAATCAATATCAAATGGCGACAGTAAAATTAATTGTACACACTAAAAAATAAACTCCGCCCGTCCTACATATGGGACAGTCGGATTTTGTGCGTTAATGACTTAATGATCATTTGATCAGTGAAAATCATTTTCAAAGCACTAATCTTTTAAAAAAATATAACATTCAATTACAAACCGAAAAAATCAACCAGTTACAACTGTTACAAGCGAAATGAGATATCCGAACCCCCATAATTTAATTAAAAGATGGCGGCTTATAAATCGATGCGCTTTTTAACATGTAACCTGGCAACGCCCATAGTTGATTTACTCTCCACTTAAATCCAAACCAATGAAGCACTTATTACATTTATTCAAATCAAGTTCGACAAACTGAACAGAACCATTGGGCACTGTTCTTGGAATGTTTTGAGGTTAATTTTCCTTTTTGGGTTACTGAGTTATTACATGGGGGCAGTTTGTTAAATAAGTGTATTACATCTTTATTTTTTTAAATGTATTCGGTCAAAAAATGAAGATTGATAGGCCCAAAATGCAAAAGGCTGTAACTTTTTTTTTTTGCGCTCAGAAACATTTCTCCGAATTTCGAATGCAATTTTGGAATTAATCTCGCCCGTTTCAAAACTCAACGTTGAAGAGTTGAGTGAGTGAAAGAAAAAGAAAAAACAACCACTTTTGCCCAAAGCGGACCGGTTGCCGTACTTAACCAACTTCACTCAGCACACTTTATTTCACGAAGGTCAACCGTCTGCTACCTACACTCAGTCAGATGCTTTCTGCCGTTCGAAGCGGGCGGACGTCGCGTCCTAACTCCGAAAAAAACTTTTTCCGTCACCAAGAAACGCGAGGCACAAGTTGTTTTTTACGGTTCTACAAGTAAAAAAGTACTTTTTGTGTCTTCCTTTCAACAATTTCGCCTGCAGTGAAGTAAAAACTGGTTTTCTGTCGTGATATCAGTAAAGTTCAACTGGAAAGTTGGCATGCATTGACAAGTACACACAAACAGTGTATGTGTATTACGTTTTTAGTTTTGTGCAGTGCTTATTTAGTGTTTTTGAGCTGCGACCGGAAAGTTTCATTGGTAAGTGTCTTGTCTTTTGTGTATTTCTCTTTAATTTTTTAGATTGTGTTAACTGTCAATCAACTTTCTCGCTCGAACGTTCTTTCTTTCTCTTTTTATAGATATCAGACAAAACCTATAATACGTAGGTAATTAAAAGAAACAAAAAAGTAAATTAAACCCGTGTATCGGCTGTAAGACCACGAGTAACTTGATAGTTCAACTTTTTCGCACCATGATGTCCTTCTGTTACAACAGTGTAAGTAGAAAATTGTATAAAATAAGATTGCACATTGAAATAAAAACATGTGGTCTTGTAATAATATTTTATCACAAAATGACACAGATTTACATAGGCGACGGAATATTCCCAGTAATTTACAAAAGTAGGTTTATAGTTGAAAAGAAAAACTAATTACGTCACATTAATTGCTTTAAGAGTTACTTAATCGTAATTAGATCTGTCGTTTTCACTTTAACTTAGACAAGACATCGTCAGCGGTTTTACTTTATTTTACTAACTGGCCGCGCCAGGCTTGCTTTTTTTTCTTATTGGAAAGAACTCAATACACAGCCTTGCCGTTTTATAGCTTAATGCATGTGTTGACGTCGCATATTCCCATCCAAGGTTTCTATAATTAAGTTTATGTTTAGTACGAGAACCTGTAGTTTATTTCGTCTATAGTTACTGTTTTTTTTTTGTCATTATTACATCTTTTTGTCGTTATTACGCCATTAAAATTGTTTTAGTTTTGTTTTGAATTTTCAGTCTCTCTTAATTAATTTCATAATCAAATCACGAACTCATAACTATTTCATCTTTAGTCTTTTGTTTTGGATGTTTTTATCTCTAAAATTACTGTGTTTATTTTTTTCTGATTGTTTGGAATTAGACAAAACTTATACAGGGTAAAACCAAATAAGAGGTATAGATAGATAGAAACACTTTATTGTACACAAAATCAGGAAAAGTAAAAACTACAGGAATAATAACACGATATGTACAAAGGCGGCCTTATCGCTTAAAGCGAGGAAGAGGAGAGGTAGAAAAAGAGGTATAAAAATAAATATATTTGCATAACAAATTAAAATACCATATTATTTTTTTCTATAATACGTTATTTAGATTTAGGTTTGGAAATTTTAGCAAATAGCCTATTTCGCGCTGCATCGCAAATGCAAGTTATTTTCATCGTAATATTTCGTTGT
This sequence comes from Hofmannophila pseudospretella, assembly GCA_947369225.1. Classification (NCBI taxonomy): domain Eukaryota; kingdom Metazoa; phylum Arthropoda; class Insecta; order Lepidoptera; family Oecophoridae; genus Hofmannophila; species Hofmannophila pseudospretella. The sequence goes on from OX376333.1 coordinate 2,044,409, forward strand.
TTCGTAATTTTCCGGTAAATTTACCAAGCCTAAGTTTAATTTAATTTATTTATTAGGTAAACATGTTGATGACATCACCAAAGTCGCATCGAAGACCTGGATACGGCTTGCACAGGATCGTATAGGGTGGCACAAAAGAGAGGAGGCTTATACCCTGCAGTGGGACGACATGGGCTGATGATGATGATGATTAGGTAAACACATCAGATTACAACCATAGAAATTACAGAAAAATCAATATAAAGTTATGAGCTAGGTCGTAACCCTTAACGTGTAAACACAGCATGGTTAGGAAGTGGAAAATTGGTTGTACAAAGTTGAGTTGGGAAAGCAAAAAATACTATTGAAAAATAAAAATAATAAAGTCTAGATTATAAAGTAGGTGCGTGGACACCTTACTTAGTATTTTTGGAATACTATTTAGAATGTTTTCTTTAGTTTAAAAATAGTTTTAAAAAGTAATCCAAGGTCACCGTTCTTAGTGCTATGATATAAAATTACAGTTCCATCAACTTTTTCACGTCAAATTGCGTTATAGAATGATTGCTGCGCCTCGATATAAATCTGTACGACGACGAAAGTTGGCTACGCATCATGTCCATCTGATATCCTTGGCTGCTGCAGGACTATTAAATTAAAAGATGTCATTACCTCACCTACAATCGTATAATGCTGACTAATCATTTATTTCTAGATAATCGCCTCTATTGGCTAATAAAACGTTAGCAATAAGAGCGAACCAATCAACCACTCGTAAAAATAAAAAAAAGTATAATACGCAAGTTGAGACGTATTTAGTAATTGCTTCGAAACTCCCATAATTGGTTCAAGAAATTACTTTAGATGCCCAATAAAATAATAAAACCAAAGTGATGAAGCCATAAAACATTTTTATATACAGGGTGTCACAAAATCCCCATATATATAGTCCCAGGGGGTGTTCAGTATCTGAACAACTGAACAACGGAACTATAGTGGGTTTTTGTTACACCTAGTATAAGTATTTCATCGGTGTCTTTGCTTTACTTTGTCCAACTGGGTCGGGGGTTCAAACTCCCCCTCCCCCCCCCCCTCCCTAAATTTGTAGATCCCCTTCTGCTGAAGCTCCAATACTCAATACTCAATTTATTTCATAATCTTCAGTACACGTCACATCACATTATTCATTTATCTTAAAAATGTAAACAATACTAATTGTAATTAATTAATTAATTATTAACAATAACATCACTATTCAAGTTAAAACAAGGATATTTTTTTAATATACATTAATTATACATGAAGTTTCACATACTCAGGTATTCGTTAATATCATAAAAGGTCTGCTCAAGAAGCCAGTTTTTCAGTAGAAACTTAAAGGAGTTCAGGCTAGGAGCAGAAGTGAAACTCCTGGCAGGCGGAGGTTCCAAAACTGCCTCCATATTATTTGGAAAAATGAAAGTCTATTTTTGGACAAATTGTCGGTATCCCAAATGAGCAATTTATTTGTATTTTTTATTATATATTACATTATTATATATTTATATTATTATATATTTATATTATTATTTATTATTATTATTACTCAAATTTTAGCCTGTTAGGTTGTCTCCCATTTCTAGGGTCAATTGAGAGCGAAGCTCACGGGTCCAGGACTAGCTAGTTCACCATCCAATTATTATTATTATTATATTATATTATTTTATTTATTATATTTACATTATATTTATTTGTATTAAAAAATCAAATATATTAATATTTGATTTTTTAATTTGATATTTGCAATACTATCAATAGTATTGAACTCAGTATTATCGATAGAGCGTCGGTGGTCTAGTGGCTAGGACGCCGGACTCCAATGCTGTAGGTCCGGGTTCGAAACCATGCAATGTCATGTACCAATGAGATTTTCGGATTTTTTCAAAGACTTTCGTACATTTACCGACTGCTCTAACGGTGAAGGAAAACATAGTGAAGAAACCTGCATGTCTGAGGAAATTAAAAGTTTCCGAAGGCGTGTGAAATCCACTAATTAGCACTGGGCCCGCTCGGTGGATAATGGCCCCTGCCCCCTTGTGCAAGGGGAGGCCTGTGCCCCAACAGTGGGGACATTAATAAATGATGATTATCGATAGTATAGGTACTATCTCGCTTCCTAACGATAATATTGCTCATTTGAACTATGAATAGTTTTGCAATACTAATTGCGAACATTCCCCCCCCCCCCCCCCCCCCCCCTCAAAATCGATTTCTAGATACATCGCTATAATTGCACAAATGCAGTAGTGCAATGAACTCAATTATGATGATACTATACTTATATACGATCTAGAATCTTTGCAATGATTTATAATCGTGATTAAGATCTTAATACTTATTAAACTAATTTCATGTGCAGCCGTTAATGTAATTATGAATTTTGAAATAATAATATTTTATGTAAGGTTATTACGCTCGAGTCACATTCCGTTAAATAAGTTTTTGCATTTGGTGGGAAGAGCTGCATCACCGTTTTGTACCAACTGCAACACAATAGAAGACCTCACTCACCTCCTAATGGAGTGTGACCTGGGGAAATTTGAGAGGAAAAAATTTGGCCTCAATAGGCTCCAAAATGGGAGGCTCAATATTATTTTGAGTCAGCCCTTATCTGATAATATGAAACACTTACTGTTGTTTGCTAAATTAGCTCTCAAAGTGAGGGCTGACATTAATAATACTTGAGCTTCTCTTTCCCTTTTCTTAGTGACCCTAACGAGGCTGACATGGTCACCTTGTCGTGTACCAAAGCCTCTAAATTAAGATAAAAAAAATAAAAAAAAGATTATATTGTACTTATCTGTGCTGCATACCCTTCAGTCTGTTAGAAATACAGGCGATTATCTTGAGATAAATGGATATACTTTATTAATTTTCACAAAGTGTCAACACAACACAAGACACACGATGTCAAACCATAAACATAGACAACAAGTTTAAACCTCTAACACGACCCCTTAAACTTGCATGTACAACAAACATAACATATAGTAAGTTCATAAGTTCAAAAAACAATTTACAACTGTCCTTAATAACGTAAAGAAACAAAATACTACACTCTTATGATAAACCTAAATCTGACACAAATTTACCATGTTTATCTAACGGCAGGGGCTTAGTTAAAATGTCTGCAACCATATTACAAGTCGGTAAGTACTTGACCTCTAAGATGTTATTTTCTACCAACTCCCTAACAAAATGGTGTCTAATGTCAATATGCTTCGACCTAGCGTGAAACATGGGACTTTTCGTTAATTTTTGCGTCGACTGATTGTCATTGTAAATAGTAAAATTAACATTTGTTTCACCTACCTCGTGTAAGAAAGATCGAATAAACATGGCTTCCTTACACGCGTCAGACACGGCCATGTACTCGGCCTCCGTACTCGAAAGCGCAACGGTTCTTTGCTTGCGACTTTCCCAGGACGTAACATTGTTACCGATTTTGAAAACGTATCCAGTGTAAGACCTCCTGTCCAACTCGTTTGAACCCCAGTCTGCATCAGCGTAACCTGTGACATCCAATCCACCCTTTTCATAGGTTATGCTATAATCTATCGTACCTTTGAGATATCTTAACACACGCTTCGCGGTCTTCCAATGAGTCTCAGAATAGCATGAATTGAACTGACTCAGCATGCCTACAGTATGGGCAATATCTGGACGCGAACAGACTGCTAAGTACATCAAAGATCCGATCAAGTTTCTATAATCGAGACCCTCCGGAACTTCAGTACATTTCATCAGTTTTAAACCGACAGTCATTGGTGTCTTCACCGGTTTACAATTTGTCATATTATACTTTTCTAGTAGCTTCCGGATATAACTGGACTGCTCTAAAATAATTTTGTTATTCTCTTTGGTCACATGCATTCCTAGAATGCATTCTACAGGACCAAGATCTTTCATGACAAACTCTTTCATCAATTCTTGTTTAACTTTAACATTTTCGCGTTCACTAGTACTAAAGAGAATGACGTCATCAACATACAGGGCAATGATCACTAATTCCTTATTATTCCTCCTCAAATAAACGCAAGGTTCGGAAGATAACCTTTTGAATTTAAGCTTTTCAGTTAAAACTTGATTAATCTTCTCATTCCAGGATTTCGAAGCTTGTTTAAGACCATACACAGCTTTGTGTAATCGATAAGCCTTATTAGAACTATCTTCGACCTCATACCCTTCAGGAATTTCCATGAAAACGGTTTCCTTCAAGTCACCGTTCAGGAACGCAGTTTTCACGTCCATGTGATCAATCTGCATATCGTATTCAGCTGCTAAAGCCAACAGCATTCTTATTGTAGAGTATCGTACTACAGGCGAAAAAGTTTCATAGTAGTCAACGCCATATTTTTGCGTGAAACCCTTAGCAACTAAGCGAGCTTTATATTGTAGGAGTTCACCATTCAGACCTCTTTTCTTTTTAAATATCCACTTACATTTGACAGGCTTCGACCCCTTCGGCAAACTAGTAAGTGTCCAACATTTATTGTCGATAAAAGATTGGTATTCGTCCTTCATAGCGGCTCTCCATTGCTCTGCTTCCGGTCCATTAAGCGCCTCACTAACAGTTTTTGGATCGTCATCGTCTACCAAGCTTTGGAAAACAGCTAGACTGTCCTCAGAGTCCTCGGATGAAGGTACGTATGTGGGATCTGACGGATCTGTCAACGTCTCCATACTCTCAGCTTCCTCTATACTCTCAGTCTCCTGCTTCGATCCTCCGCTCTGTTCGGACTCTCCGTTCTGTTCAATAATATCTACAACAGGATTATCAGAGATCATAATATATTGCACAGGTTCTTCAGATTTCTCGATATTTTTGTGAAACTTATTCTCAATAAATCTAACGTTCCTAGCAAATATACATTCAGAAGGAGCCAAGGGATCTAACAATCGATATCCTTTCGATTCATCGCAGTACCCAACAAAAATGTATTCCTTGCACTTCGAATCTAGTTTCCCTCTCCTTTTATTGATCATAGCAAAAGCTGCACAGCCAAAAATTCTTAAATGACTCAGATTTACCTTTGATCCAGACCACTTCTCTTCTGGAGTAGCGCCCAAAACAGCCTTTGTTGGTGATCGATTCCTCAGGTAAACCGCAGTGTTCACGGCTTCAGCCCAATACTTTTGATTCAAACCTGCATCCTGCAGCATGCAGCGAGCTGTCTCTACGATGGTACGATTCGCTCGTTCTGCTACGCCATTCTGTTGTGGGCAATACGGAACAGTAGTTTGGTGTCTAATTCCACAGTTTTTCAAATATGTTTGAAATTCCCTACTCATATATTCCCCACCATTATCGGTTCTAAGGACCTTAATTTTCTTTTCCATTTGGTTTTCAACAAGCACTTTAAACTGTTTAAAAAGACCAAACACTTTGTCCTTCGAATCAAGAAAATAGCAAAACACCTTCCGACTATAGTCGTCTATAAAAGTCAGAATATAACGCGCGCCAGCAAAAGAGTTTTGCGGCATCGGACCACATAAGTCACTATGAATCAAATCTAAAAACTCAGTAGCTCTACTTTTAGACTTTTTCGGAAAAGGTAATTTAGTAGCCTTCCCTTCAATACACAGAATACACGGTTCCGAAACGGATTTGTCAAATTGAATACCATCTGCCATACCTTTTTTCAACAATCCCATCGATCTCCTGTTCAAATGTCCCAGACGACGATGCCATACATCCTGCGACGCACTACTCGTACTAACAGTATCAGTCGTTACTACAGCCGGCATCACAGGCGCAGACGAGATCGACTCTACAGGCTGGTGTTTCACTTCTGTCGACGAAAGCAGGGAACGTTCACAATCTACAACTAATGTACGATCCGTACCCGATGAAACTTTCTGGGAAGGTGAAACAAAGGTTTCCAGTTTATACATTCCACGTATTTTAGTCGCAGTTGCAACCAAAATATTATCTTTGTAAATATTACAAACATCGAAACTAAACACAACCTTGTAGCCACGATTTGTCAAAGTATTGACAGATATCAAATTGCATGACAACTTCGGAAAAAATATTACATCTAAAAGAGTTTTTATTCCGTCTCTCACAACAATGTCTATGTTACCTCGACCAGCACTAAAAAGTTTTTCACCATTTGCCACAGTTACATGCAAGCTTCTTTCTTCCACAAAGTCATCAAGAAATTCCGCCTTGTTGGTCATGTGACACGATGCACCCGAATCAACGTACCACGAGTCAGGCTGAACATCTACCGATAAAGCTGACAACATCATGGCATGCTTTCCACTGCCAGAACTGTCCTTTTTCTTGTCACTGCTAACCTTCATAGGACAATTTCTTGAAATATGACCAGGCTTCTTACAACGAAAGCACTTCACTTGCTTCTGTGCATGTTGCGGTGCGACTAGCGCCGACTCTAACATTTGTAAGCCATTGTTCCGTCGAGAACTCTCTTGTAAAAGTTTTAATTTTACAAGCTCACTCCTTAACTTCTGGTTAGAATTTTCTAAAGCCATTATTAGAGGATCATAATTAGTTGGTAGACCACTCAACATAATCACAGCTAAAAATTCATCATCCAAGGGAGCTTTTATGTCACAAAGCTGCTGTGCAGTATCACTAATCTTGGTCAAGTAAGCTTCCATACCTGTGAACTGCTCAAGCTTTAAACCAAATAACATACGCAGTAGATCCAATCTTCTGCACAAGCCTTTATCCTCATAGGCTTCCTGGAGGTTCTCCCAAGCCTCGCACGCAGTAGTCGCATTTCTCACGTGCGTAAACGCCACGGGTAGGACACTCAGGCCAATCTTCGCCAAGGCTTTCTCTTGTTTCTTCGCATCTTTGCATATCAGCTCACCAGTATCCTGCCTGTTAACGCAATCCCATAGGTCTTCATGGATCAATGTCATTTTCATCACGAACTTCCAGTTCGTGTAATTCGAAATTCCATTGAGCTTCTCCATTACGACGACGGCCCCAGGCCCAGATGCGCTAGTCATTTTTTTTAGGTTGATACTTCAGCAGATAAACAGCGAAAATAATATTTTATCCATAATTTAACGTGGATATCCGCCCCAAACGCTCATGCTACCATGTTAGAAATACAGGCGATTATCTTGAGATAAATGGATATACTTTATTAATTTTCACAAAGTGTCAACACAACACAAGACACACGATGTCAAACCATAAACATAGACAACAAGTTTAAACCTCTAACACAGTCAAGTCAAATCTGATAGATTAGATAGACTATTGATAAAAGTTCTTTACTTAGATATAAAAAATGACGTGTGAAGACAAAAATTATAGAATACCAAAGAGGAAGGACTAAAGAAATTCTTGTCCCGATTAAGAAAACTATTAAAACGAATTCATCATCAAATCAACATTAATAAAGTATTTAACATTAAAGTAATCATAATCGTTAACAAAAAAGTAGGATCTTATCTTATGATACTTAGGCACTACGACCCTCGAGGATCTTTTGTGCCTACCCCATTTTACAGACTGGTCATCTCAGTGTGCAGGTTTCCTCACGATGTTTTCCTTCGCCGTTAGAGCAGTCGGTAAAAGTACGTAAGTCTTTGAAAAATACGAAAAACTCATCACGTGCACAGTGTAACAAAAACCAATCTAGGTACGTTAAGAACACTGACAGACCGTCGACGGTCGCAGCTTTACAATTTTAATGTATATTTATCACAAATAGCAACACCCAATGAAGTGAATCATTATATTTATCACAAATAGCAACACCCAATGAAGTGAATCATTATATTTATCACAAATAGCAACACCCAATGAAGTGAATCATTATATTTGTGCACTGCACGGCTTACAAGGCACTGCACGGTTTCGAACGAACCTCCCGCATGGGAGTCCGGCGCCCTAGCCACTGTGCCACCGACGCTCTTTTTTAATAAATTAATTACTGTATCAAATTCTTCTTAATAAAATATAAATCAACCAAACAAATTGTCTGTACAATATAGAGACTACAAACAAACAAACAATTGTCTAATCAAAAGTGTTAGCATTGACTTAAAAAATATTTTTACGCCTAATTATTCTAGTAACAATTGTCGACATATAAACCAATAGGGCAAGGTTTCAAAACAATAATAATTATAATAATGCGTGCGAAACTAATGATTAGATTAGGTTGAATTATAGTAGGTTGAGATTATTGTAAAGTAATCAAATCATAGAGTCGTGAATGCATATAGAGACTGCGTAGTAAGTTAAGACAAATACAATTTGCATTATTTCGAAAATTGTCATAGCTGTCATATTAAAAATGTGCATTAAGACTTGACAAAGTAATGAACAAAATAGGTCAACTGGGGAGTTTCTCCCGCGCTTTTGTGGCGTCCACGTCAGCTTTGTTTCGATTTGTCTTGCAAATTGTTTTACAGTAGTGCTTTTCTAGTAAGAATGGTGTTTCTTGCTCGAAAAACTTCGACAAGATGTGATTAATGTGTGGGACAGTGAAGTAAAGTCAAATAAGACGCTGCAGCCCGATCCGTACTTGGCTGGATTTTGAAGAGCCACACTGCGTCCGGGACGCCTTCTTATTTGGTTCGGATGGCGCAGAAGCGTGGAAGATTCTCCCAGATAGCATTGAAATGTGTCACACCAGCATTTTAATGAAGACTTGAAAGAGTTGTTTACATCAGACATGGCTGTATGGGCTCAGTTCCCTTTGCTCTAAAAAAAAACAATAAGACTTGACAAAGTAATGAACAAAATAGGTCAACTGGTTTGAAAAATAAAGAATAAAAGGTTTACCTACTCATTAAAAAAATTGGCATTTTGTATTCAGAGCTATAACTTAGAGGTTGAAAGAAAAGAAAGAGAGAAAGAGTTTATTTTCAATAGCGCACACATACAAACATTTTTTTTACGCACAATGCCATATCGGCATAGAAGAGACATCGGCTCTCTCTGCGTCTTCTATCGCGTATATAATGGGGAGTGCTCTTCGGAACTATTTGACCTGGTGCCATCTTCTACTTTCTTGAATCGCACCACTCGTCGGCGGCTCAATTTTCACCCGCACTTTCTAAAGCCTTGGGTGTCTACCACGACCCGTTTTACACGAAGGTTTCTGCCGCGCACCTGCAAAATGTGGAACTCTCTTCCACCCGACGTTTTCCCGCAGCGCTATGACATGGGATGCTTCAAAAAGAACGTTAAAAAAGTCCTCTCCCTCCACGGCCGGCAACACACAAGCAATACCACTGGTACTGCACGTGTCTCTAGGCGACGGTGACTACTTACCATCAGGTGGCCCGTCTGCCTGTTTGTCGTAGCTAATTTATAAAAAAATAAAATAAAAATATAGGTACATGAACTGTATGATTTTCAAATATGGAATGACTTCATCAATAAACATCTAAATATTATGAATATAGATAAGAAATACATAATTTTTGATATGAACGTTATACTTAAACAAATTGTATGATATCAACTTGTGACAACCCAAATTCAAAGGAAATGTTACACAATACTGAACACAATCAAGCTATGACATCAGATAATGAAATTCTCAAAGACAATACAACCTGAGACAGAAACGGTGAATCCGAACAATTAACAGCAAAACAAGGAAGAATTACGTACGCATGAAAGACAACATGTCGGTCAAGGTGTCTTGTTTGCCAATTCAATGATATAAGAAGTGTTAGAAGCTTTGAAAACAATTATTAGATTAGCATAGTTGAACAATTAATTGTCATGCATAATTAAGGACATCGATCTTGATCAGGAAACTTCTAGACATCAGTAGGAGACGGATTAGTATCGATTATTGATTAGGCGCGGGGAGGGGTTCCATCCTTATGTTGTTGATATCCCATCTGCTCGTACGAAGCGATTTGCTTCTTCGTTCATTATGCGAACGGCTAAGGAATGGAACAGCCTGCCGGCGTCTGTATTTCCCGAAACCTACAACCTTGGGAACTTCAAGGCCAGAGTGAATAGGCATTTACTGGACCCGCATGCACCATCGTCGACCTCATCGTCGCTTACCATCAAGCGAGATCGAGGTCAAATGCGGGTTTAGTTATACATAAAAAAAATAAAAAAATAATTAAAAAAAACATCATCATCAGCCTACTCTAGTCCACTGCTGGACAAAGGCCTCTCCCAGGGCGCGCCATTGAGCCCGATCTTCGGCTCTTCTCATCCAGTCGCTGCCAGCCACCTTGCGCAGATCGTCGCTCCATCTAGCAAAAGCGTCCCACACTACGCGGTCTCCACTCCAGAACTCGTCTCCCCCAGCGGTTGTCGGTTCTGCGACAGATGTGATCGGCCCACTGCCACTTCAGCTTGCTAATCTTATGAGCTATGTCGATGACTTTTGTTCTATGCCGGATCTCCTCATTTCGGATTCGATCCAGCAGAGATACTCCGAGCATAGCTCTTTCCATAGCACGCTGAGCGACTTTCAATTTGGCGAATCAAGGAAAACTAAGTTTAAGATGTTATAGTAAACAAATAAGTGATGATAGATAATCCGCTGCGGCAACAGGCTGAGGCAGTCCCCTTTGTCCGGTGCTGCACACCACCTTCATAAAACTTAATTACTTTCATACACAGGTCATATAATAAAGAATTTTCATCGTTGGACTTGTTCAATGGCGGTGCCGCTGCCATCAGGAGAGACATTGTAACAATAATAAATAATACTTAGATGGTACTAGTACAGTAGCATTGTAGCTGGATACATGTAGTAAAGACTCGAACAAACACTTACAAATGTACACACCCTTTCACCCTTTCACTCTCTTCTACACAAACACGCTCACACACATTTCCAATAAACACATCCATATACACACACCAAAACTTATTTCTCCCTATAAGCATTATTTTAAAATAGGAAATCTTTAATTGGCAGTATGTTTTATTAATGGGCTTTTTTGTTTTTAAAATTAAGTGTTGTAGATAAATAAATTAAATTAAAAAAATAAAAAAACTTTTGTTTATTTATTATTTATTATAAATCATACATTCTTAGAAGAAAATAAAATTGTATTGCATTAAAATTACTTTCAGATGTGTTCTCTAATTCTTCTCTTATTATTTTGTGATGCAAAATGTGGCTTATAGTATTGTATATTATCCATAAGTGGAGATGCTTCACTTATGGATTGATTATGGATAATTTTGTTATTTAGAATGGATAATATACAATACTTAGATTATACTTTGTTTAGCTGAACTTCTTAATATAATTTCATTATTTACCAAGAAAGTATTGTAAGAATTCTTCAAAATGCCTACACTTCACTTTGTCTTGCGGTTTTCCTTATAGCACAGCGCCCTGACAGGTCAAAAATCTGAATTCTACTCACATCGGAATCTTGCATTACCTCAATCGAACTGTTTTATTCAATCTATACCTTGGCCTCATAGTCTGTGATAGATATGGTCGTTTAAAAGGAATACAAATAAGTAAAATTCTTTAGTTCTTATGTGAATATCTGAATGAAAATATTAAATTTTATCTTATTGTTTTTGTTGACTTGTTATATTTTACTTATCTTAATTTTTTTAATGTTAGTAAAACTAATCCAATTAAAATTTTGCAAGTAACAAATGGATGGTAGTAAATTAATTTTGTCTAAATTTCTATCAATTCTTAAAGGATTATTTTGAATTATTATCGCTTTTGAAATTATTATATTAATGAAAAGGTATTTGAATTTGTTTGAAAGGGTTGGTAGCGATTAGTTAAAAGTGTTTTTTGTTAAAATACACTTTTTGACAAATGAAAAGTCTGTCCAAAAGAAACCAAGGCAAATAACTACATTTAATAATACATTAAATACATAATACTACATTTAATAATACATAATACTACATTTAATAATACATTAAATACATGATAACATATTTAAAAATACATTTATTCGTTTCTAGCCAAAATCTAAAATTGGAATGGGACACTAAACAGTGAAAAATGGCAGAACTCCTAGCAGTGAATCTCACCTTGGACCCCAAACTAATTAAAGAAATAAATTAGGAGTAGGAAGACAGTTAAAGGTTAAAAAAAATTCTTCATGTCTATTGTCTCTCTATTGAAAAATTAGCAAAAAGCCTTAAAATACAAAACGGACAAAAAAAATCTAGGATTATTTCTGGTACTGGCTTCCGAAGCCGAAACAAAAAGTATAGAAGGAAATGTTTTTTTTCCACTGATGATGGAATAATCTTCACCGGTATTTTTCTTAGAACAAATAATACCTTCTGAAATCGTGACCAATTCGTTAAATTATGCAGAAGCTTGAGGTCAAGAGTGCCTTCAATGCCTATGATGATTTTATCGTGACGTCATCATTACAATGACGTCACACTGCTGCGGTTTCGGAGATATGAAAAGGTCAACAACCACGAAGATCGTTGAATTCATTATAGTGACTAACTGAGGAATTTTATATTTGTATCTTATTTGAATTTATTATAGTTTTGGTTGTAAACATAAAAAAATAAAGTTAGAAATATACATAATATTTGTTAGTTGCAATTTGGCTAGATGTTGATTATTAACTTTATTTTGATTTATTTAAAACAGCTAAAGCTGTTTAGAGCTAAAGAGCTAACAGAATGTCTATTTTTATGTCTTGCCTACCTAAACTCAGTCTTATTAGTAGTAAGTACCTCTCTCTTCAACCGGTGTCCATCCACTGCTGGATGTAAGTCTCCTCCAGTGCACGTCTTTTCCTACGGCCTTGAGCTTTACCAATCCAGTTTCCTCCAGCAGACCTTCTTATGTCATCTGCCCATCTTGCTGGTGGTCGTTGACAGTTTTCTGCCTTTTATTTACCAACAAAAAATAATCTTCCTTATGAATGTAAGCTGTAAAGCTGTGTCGATTTTTGTATGGAAATAATACATAAATTATGAGTGAGAAGGTTATTTTATAGGTTCATTCTAGCTTAAGCCTTCTCAAAATACCTGTATCTATAAAATAGTACCCAATAAACAGGAAATCCTAGTACATTCAGCCACCTACTTATTCTTAGAATAAGTAGTTGTCTATTGAATACACATACTTGTACAAATTAGTATACCTACTTGACTAGAAAGATCAGGCATAAAAGACTCTCCAAGACAATTCAAGAGTCTTCAAAAATTCCAAAAATTACGCTATCAAATTGCAAATTGAATAATTTTATATAAAAGTAATTTTAATATTAACTTAGAGCATCGGTGGCGTCGTGGCTAAGACGTCGGACTCCCATGCGGGAGGTCCGAGTTCGAAACCAGGCATGTATAGGCAGGCATGCCATGTACCAAAGAGTTTTCGGTTTTTTCGAAAAGTACATTTACCGACCGCTCTGACGGTGAAGGAAGACATCGCGAGGAAACCTGCACACTGAGATAACCAGTGTGTGAAATGGGGAAGGCAACGACAAACCGCCACGAGAGTATTGTATTCAATACTCTCGTGTATGTAATCTTGTATGTAGGCTGTATTCAATCAGCCACGAGAGTCGTTCTAAGTGATTAATTCCTTAGAATGATCACGACCCTCAGCAATGAGGAATACGACGTAGAAGAACAGTGTTTAATACTCGTCTCCCCCAGCGGTTGTCGGTTCTGCGACAGACGTGACCGGCCCACTGCCACTTCAGCTTGCTAATCTTATGAGCTATGTCGATAACTTTTGTTCTATGCCGGATCTCCTCATTTCGGATTCGATCCAGCAAAGATACTCCGAGCATAGCTCTTTCCATAGCACGCTGAGTGACTTTAAATTTGTGCCTACTACATTAGCCCAAACGCGGTTTCCACTCCAGTACTCGTCTACCCCAGCGGTTGACGGTTCTGCGACAGATGTGACCGGCCCACTGCCACTTCAGCTTGCTAATCTTATGAGCTATGTCGATAACTTTTGTTCTATGCCGGATCTCCTCATTTCTGATTCGATCCAACAGAGATACTCCGAGCATAGCTCTTTCCATAGCACGCTGAGCGACTTTCAAGGGATTTATGTCAAGTGCTAAAAATTAGGACGTTCACACACTCTTTGTTAATGTCAATAAGTGATAAAATGTTATCGATATTGATAACGTAATTTTAGGTTATCAACTGACATAGTTCCTAGTAATTGAACGTTATCTATTACAGATATCGACAAAGTAACTGTTTTCAGGAACTTGTATTTTTGATATGATTCAGAAATTATGCAAAACACTTTTCGTAAAAAAACTTATCTAATCTAAATAAATAACTAAGATTTACTGATGATTTACAGCAGTAGGCTACTTGATTCTGCCGCAAAGCAGTAAAACTGTAATTAAAGATACTCCTAAGATTTATTTTGTATTATAATGATTTGTAATTTTAGTGTTGAAGGCGGTTTTTATTTTTTAATTGAATTTAATGTATTTATTTGTATGTTAACTAAGCACATCGGCTACTACTTCACTATGGTTTTCGATGCGCTGCTAACCTTGGTTCCATGGAACCTTTATTTTGATTTGGGTAGTCATTTATAGTATAAAAGTACTTTTCAACAAGCCAGGTGCGTAGTTTCCAAGTAAACTCTGGTAAAGTCTTAGTTTTAATCATCATCATCATCAGCAGCCTATTCTAGTCCACTGCTGGACATAGGCCTCTCCCAGGGCGCGCCATTGGAGGAAATGCCATAATCGCCACGCTAGGCCTGCGGGTTGGCGATCGCAGTAGCCGGGTCGCTTGCCCATCATCGTGCTTATGGTATTTTAACCCAGCCAGAGTTTGAGTGGTTATACCGCCACTAGTCGGTCGCCAGGGACTCGTTCGTTAATCGGCAGGATGTACCACGTGCAGGTGAGTTTGACATTTGGAGGTCTAGATGTTGGTGACTCCCCTTACATCCTTAGTTTTAATGGCTGCTGGAAATACGTTATAGATTCTTGCACACAACAACGTTTTTTTATAGAATGTGGACTTGGGAAGCGCTAGAGATCAGCGCAAAGATCTGGGTTTAGTGGGTTTTAGCACGTTTTTTTTATTAATGTACGGAGAAAAAAATGTATGATTATTATTATTGATATATAAAATTAATTTTAAGTACTTAAATTGTTATATATATATTGAATGGAAAAAATGATGAACAAAAGTGTACAAGCTGTACTACTACCCCCCCTTTAGTAATTCTTCAACAACCACCCACGCTGTTTCACAAGACCGGAACACTCTCCACTAAATGGTCAATAACGACTCACGACTAAAGCGACAAAATGATAGACGGAGCATCCTCGTAATTTCGTAACGGAACCGAACCCGGACCGATCTGTTCGGAGGACGGGATAATTGCTACTAATTCACTGTGGACTGCGGCCACAGTTTAGTTTAACAGTAGGACAACTTCATTCTTGTAAGTCGTATTCCTCATTCGTCAAAAATACTTTATGGAGCGGTTTGCCATTGCCTTCCTTCCCCATTTCACACACTGGAATTTAAGTGTGCAGGTTTCCTCATGTTTTTTTTTTCATGAAATAAAGAGATTTTGGAAAATCAAGAAAAAAGTCATATTTCATACAAATTGCACCGCCTGCGCCTATTCGAATGTAGTGTAGGATTTTTATTTTTTTACTTTCTTCAACCCTTTATCAGATTATCATCATAGGCTTGTTACGTCTATTCCAGACGATTTAACATGCCTATGAAGATAATCTGATAAGGGGTTGATAAAGTAAAAATAAAATAAAAAATATATTCGAATGTATGTAGTGTAGGATATATTTTTTATTTTTTTACGTTCATCAACCATCAGATTATAGTCCAATTCTATTCAACCGTCTCTTTTCTTATGATTGAGAAATGCATACTTACACTAAGGATTTTCTCAGAAGTGGACATTTTTGAAAAGCGAACATTTTGACTAAGGACATAAGTTGAACCACTGTTTCTTCCGTATACTGAATTGCAACAACGCCCATTAGTCAACAGTGGAAGTTTGTTGGCTCCTTAAATATGCAGCCTTTGCGTGTAGAGTGGCCATAAGCTCAGATTTTTCCGGATTTGTAGATATCATCCGAGGTAAAACTACACGTAAAATACTATTTTTAAGCATCTGATGACAGAAAACAACTGGGTATAATTATATAATACTGGATATCTTAGTGAGGACTGGCATGCTGCAAGACAGCCGTTGACTAGTGCAGGTGACAGGATCTGATTTTTATAAATAGATACCTACCTACTTGTTTCAATTTGTATTGTATTGTAGTATTATGTATTATATAAGCTTTGAATAAAAAAGAATTGACATTTACAATATAGGCGGTCTTATCGCTTAAAGCGATCTCTTCCAGACAAAGATTTTTTTTACTTTTTTTAATCCTATCGTTCATGATAATATCAAATTATCGAAAAAAAAACCTGAGCTTGCCTAATAAAAATGGGACTGTGTTGGCGAGATCGAGGTCAAATGCGGGTTTAGTAGTCAATAAAAAAAATTAATTACCTAGGTATTAATGATGTATGTTAGTGCATAGTTACCTTGTAAAGATGTCGACTTCATCGTCCATATCAACCTCCTTGCCATCAATTTCAACCTCATCGTTAGCGTTTATCTCACCTCGTTTCGTGTTGGCATCTTCATTTCTTCATCTATATTTTCAAAATACAAATCATATTCTCATTCCATTTCTAAATTCCATTATTCCATTAATTTCATTGTTTTCTTTGTATTTTGCACTTTATCTCTATATTTTGTCCGGAACGGACGTTTCTCCATTTATTTGTGTCTCCTACTACTACCTATTTTCTACGTTTACTATTTTCTGTGTTCTGTTCTTTAAAAATATAATATCTATTACCAAGTTCTTCTATTACTTCATCTGCACACTGTCCTAGAACCCTGCTAGCCGGCACCTGGAGGGCAGATTGTAGCAACCTTATTCTCCAACCACGTGGCACGGTGCGTCGTTAGGTCACGCACGGCGGTTAAAGACTACTTCCAACAACCAGAAAACTGATACTTAAGAGATTTTATGAGAAATTCTGGCGCGTGGTGTCGTGACTGATGTCATGAAAATAATTTGATATAAATAGGTAGGCAGTGAACTATTTACATTTATTTGTACGTACGTACGTACGTGTTGTTCGATGTCAAGATCGTTGTCAAGCATCGGTGGCGTCGTGGCTAGGACGTCGGACTCCCATGCGGGATGTCCAAGTTCGAAACCATGCAATGTCATGTACCAATGAGTTTTCGGTTTTATCGAAAGACTTACATTTACCGACTGCTCTGACGGTGAAGGAACACATCGTGAGGAAAGATGCACACTGAGATAACCAGTGTGTGAAATGAGGAAGGCAATTTATTTATTTATTTATATTTATATTATGTATTTATTATATGTTCGGAGTAAGTTTATTTTTATATTATAAACTATACTATACTAAAACTATACTAAACGTTGGACTCCGCACTAGGCAACAGCCTGTATCGCGGAGGCCGGTTCAATTTACCTTATCTAATAATTACATCAATTTATAATAAGATATATTTATTTATGAGATATTTAATTATTATTATTTTATATTTATTTATATTATTTATTTATATTATACATTTATTAAAATAAACAGAAGTAAAGATGAGAAAGTAATTAATTATGGCGTGTTGTACGACGATGAGCGTGCGTGTGCTAGGGTATCTTAAGGTGAGTGTGTGTGTGGATGAGTGTATAATGTGGTTTGGTGAAAGAGGGAGGATATTAATGGTGAGCAATGGCAAACCACACCATTAAATCAGCCACGAGAATCGTTCTATATGGTTTAATTCCTTAGAATTATCACGACCCTCAGCAATGAGGGACATGAAGAAGAGAGACGTGTTGTTCGCCTCAACTGTCGGTGCGCTATCCGTATAAAAAAAGATATTTTTTATTATTATTTTATCCTTTTTAGAGCATGTTTTTTAAATTAAAGCATAACGTTTTTATATCATTACTTCTTTACAGCTTAATGTATTTACAGCGTGGGTTTTTTCAAAAATTATAATTTTGTCTTTTTTGTATGAAAGGAAGAAGCCAATATCCCAAGTTCCTCTTCAGCATGGTGGCCATACATCTCGACTTGCAGGATAATTTGAAATATGCTCCGTGTCTATAAGGAAGTTTATTTTACTACTTTGTAACTTGGATTGCAATTTCCTTTAGAGACATATCTTTATGGAATCCATTATGTTTCTTCCATGGTATTTCCTTTGAAGCTTATTCCAGAGTCGTTAGGGGTTAAGCCTTCTTTCCTCGTCCATGGAAAAATTGGATTTTTTTTTTGACGTGGATACGTCTTTCAAATAGGTATCTAGGTAGATAGATTAATACTTTATTGCACTTAAATTATTTAAAACGAATAAGTTTTGATTGTTCTTACTGATTTTTTTAAAGTATTTTAAATAAATAAATTAACAATTATTATTATTTTTTAATTATTTTTTATCATTTAAGTGTCATTTATTACTTAACGAATGGAAAATACATGTCAATAATTTGATGTCAAAAATATAAAAATAAAATAATAAAATCAATGTCATACTATAACTAGGTAAAATTATACAATATAATTTCAGTCAAACAGCCCCCCGCGAAGTGCCCCCTGGCCGAAAGTACCCAGAATACTCGCGGCGTTCCCTCGCTGAATGGCGAGGGAAATGCGCTGTACTAAAAAGTGGCCGGCTCGCGGATCACCTCCTCTCTCCTTAATTCACCTCCCCACAGCTTGAATCAGATCCTTGGCCTCGGAGCCCCATGGTCCCGCGGTTTCAACTGCCAAAGGCACGAAGTCGTAAATTATTTTGTTAAATTCGGTAATTAAATAATTGATTTTTTTAAACTAAGGCTCAATTTACATTGTCGCGGAATGGAATGGAAGCGAATTTTCGCAACGTAATTGTACATAGCATAATGAACTTTATGTCAATTGTGTAATATACAAACTAAATGCGAGCTAAAAAACAGGTCGCGCGTCTTCCGGGGAATCCTCGCGCATTCTCGAGAATTCCCCTAGCTACTTTTCTTTTTTGACCCGTATATAGTTTGTATATTACACAATTGACATAAAGTTCATTATGCTATGTACAATTACGTTGCGAAAATTCGCTTCCATTCCATTCCGCGGCAATGTAAACTGAGCCTAAATCCCTAACTTGACAAGTTTTCACACAACAGTCAAATTATAAATTTTATCATGACATTAAAATGATAGGTTATACTGGGAAAAATCCCCTATAGTCTCGTCTCACTATGGGGGCGAACTCTGAAATTGCGAAAAAAAAATCAGCTGTTCAATACGCAAGAAGACCGCCTCCTTGCTGCACAGAGTGGAGGGCGGCAACAATGGCATTCTGAAGACGATAGCGGGCAAGTTTGACTGTCCTATAATCAGACACTGGGTTCGTGTGTTGACCGGGTTCGGGTAGGTCCCGGTGAACGCACCAACTCTCTGTCCCACATGTCTGCCTTTAAGTTTTTCTTTGTAAATAATTACTAACATAGTATTAAGTACCTGCATTGTTACTAACAAAAATTGAACCTCCGTTGTTCCGATAATAAATTGATTTGATTTGATTTGATTGAATACTAAAACTCAATTCACGACTGAAATATATGAAACAGCTGATTTTTATTTCGCGATTTCATTGGCTCCATAGTGAAAGTTGTTGAGTTATGGGTAATGTACACCCTTCTTTCGAGACTATAGGGGATTTTTCGAGTTAAACTTTGTTTTCTTGTTGATTTATTGTTAATTTTTTGCTCCCGTTTATCTATAATAAAATTCTAAAATTCTGTGACATAAAAATGCTCTCTGTAGGGCAAGCTGTGTAGAAAATTACCAAATGGTTACTAACACTGGATTACAATGCTACGGAGGCGACTTTGTGCATTCCACAATAGCATAGAATGCAGACAATAGGTAATAGGCGGCTGTCCTGTTGCGTTTGAATCTACGCCAAAAATATCCTTACATAAGAAGGGAAATCATTAATTTATCGCTTATAAGCTCTCTCATACACACACCGCACTCTCACCCTTTCCCACCTTAACACACATCACAGACACGTATACTATACACATTATATACTATATATATTATATGTGTACCTATGGTAGTGTTTTAACTTCTTCGTAAGTTCACAATTTAAAAAAAATCGTAATCCGCCGAGTAAGGGCGAGGTTTATAAAAGTAATTTTTATTCGTCTTTTTAATCACTATAACCTTAAAATATAATCTTAGAATATAATATAAACATATTATATGAGTCAAACTCCTTAATCTAATAAACAGCCCCGAGTCGCACCCGGCGGGAAGGTGCCCATCACGCTGGCAGCGTTTCCACGCTGAATAGCCAGCGAGATATTATATATATTATATTACTTGTCTAAAGTAGGTATATAGTAAACTGTAAACTACAACTGACTCCTAATTAGTTAATTAAAACATATTGGTAATGTATTTAAGGATCGCCGCGACTCAGAGTCGCCCTAGTGCGGGGTCCAACAGTAAACTTAAAAACAATTGTAAAAGTATTGTGGTAAATAAATTATTTTGTATTAAACTCTGCATAAATGCTTCTAGTGTGAAAACTGCCTTGTTTAAATTGAATTATTGTATTAACCCCTTAGCAACTCCATTCACAAAAACCGCAGAAGCGTATTATTAAAATCATTAATTTAATAATAAAAAAAACAACAAAACCCGACAAGTTGGTGGGCGTCAACTTCTGTAGCTACAAATCAAGGATAGACAGACGGACGAACAGGTCTGATTGATGTATCGAAACGAAGAGTGATGGATGATGCTACAATGATCTCATTTGGCCTCCACTATTGTTCAGTAATGATAAAATGATTTTTTTCTCCATTATCTGATACGAAAAACAATTTTAGTTGGTCTTTGAAGGCAACAAGCGCATGCCGCTGCCGGGATATAGAATTAAAGTTCAAATAGCCTACTTATCTTCTTTTCTTATCTTATAATAGGGGGCCGGGAATAACCCCAGCGGCACTTCGACCCTTGAGGATCTTTTGTGCCTATTATACACACCGGTCATCTCAGTGTGTAGGTTTCCTCACGATGTTTTCCTTCACCGTTAGAGCAGTCGGTAAATGTACGTAAGTTTTCGAAAAATACTAAATACTCATCGGTACATGGCACTGCACGGTTTCGAACCCGGACCTCCAGCACGGGAGTCCGATGCCCTAGCCACTGTGCCACCGACGCTCTGAAAACGCTCTTCTGCCGCAATACTTGACGTCCGAGCCACGGCGCCACCGACGCTCCAACGCTTTTTCAGTGTACTTAATCAGTGTGATTAATCACATAGAACGACTCTCGTGGCAGATTTAATGGGGTTTGCCATTGCCTTCCCCATTTCACACACT
The DNA here is from genome assembly GCA_947369225.1 of Hofmannophila pseudospretella. Lineage (NCBI taxonomy): Eukaryota > Metazoa > Arthropoda > Insecta > Lepidoptera > Oecophoridae > Hofmannophila > Hofmannophila pseudospretella. The sequence goes on from OX376333.1 coordinate 2,065,808, forward strand.
GGTTATCTCAGTATGCAAGGTTTCCTCACGATGTTTTCCTTCACCGTTAGAGCAGTCGGTAAATGTACGTAAGTCTTCGAAAAATATGAAAAACTCATTGGTACATGGCACTGCGCGGTTTCGAACCCGGACCTCCCGCATGGGAGTCCGGTGTCCTAGCCACTATGCCACCGGCGCTCATCAAAAGCCTACTTAACAATTCACCTTGCTTTGCCTCTCAGTAACGCACAAAAAGGTAGATACACCGGTTCCAGAAATCATTCAGTCATTCTGAAAAAGTAGATAGACTTTAAATGGTTAATACCTACTTGGTGAAACTTGTAGTATAAGATTAGAAATACCTGAAGATGTGTAAACGAAACCGGTCGTAATTAATAAAATACAATTAAAACCCGTGAAACAGTATATTATTTAAGTCTAATCAAGTAAAGTAAGATACACTTTATTGCACAAATATAAAACAACAAACATGAGATAGAAAAGGAAATAGTGAAGTACAATTTAGGCGACCTTACCGCTAAGAGCGATCTCTTCCAGGCAACCTTCGGGCAGAGGAAATGATATCGAGAAAGAGGTAGGAGGTGTGAAAGGTAGATTTTAGATTATTTTTTGTAAAAAATTTAGTGTCCAAGGCAAACAACCTTTTTGTTCATTTTGTGTTCGTATATTAAATTAATAAATAAACTAAAAGAACACCTAAGTATATATTGATATAAAATTTAAATATTTTTTTATAAAACCGCTTAGTTACCGTTATTTTTAGACTCGAAACAACCTCTTTCTATCTAATCCTTTGCATAATTTTGATTTTTATTTGGTACCATTTAAAAATAAATGGTATTTAAGCCGATTATATAAATATTTTAATAAAAATAATATTAAAATAACTATTCCTATAATAATATTATTTCTATATTAGTATTTAATATAAGTATTCCTTCTTTTTGGGAAAGCACTGTCTCCCAAGATACAGGTTCGCCTAGTTTGGGAGTCAGGGTATTGTTCGATATACAAGTTTTGTGATGTTATCGATAAAGATATATTTTTTTATAATTCTTAACCCTTTAACCTCGTGTTACCAACATTCAGCGATAACATACAAGTATCAAGACACTTAACAAGTCATGTAACAAACAGTTGTAACAAAGAGATGGCCGTATCTGTTATTGGTATCTAAAGCGTGAACTGCTATTAACATATGCTATTTTTTGTCCATACATCATTACAACATTGCATTGTTATCTTGCCATTTAAGTTTCATCATCATCAGCAGCCTACTCTAGTCCACTGCTGGACTTAGGCCTCTCCCAGGGCGCGCCATTGAGCCTGATCTTTGGCTCTTCTCATCCAGTCGTTTCCAGTTACCTTGCGCAGGTCGTCGCTCCATCTAGCAGGGGAGCGTTCCACACTACGCGGTCTCCACTCCAGAACTCGTCTAACCCAGCGGTTGTCGGTTCTGCGATATACGTGACCGGCCCACTGCCACTTCAGCTTGCTAATCTTATGAGCTATGTCGATGACTTTTGTTCTATGCCGGATCTCCTCATTTATGATTCGATCCAGCAGAGATACTCCGAGCATAGCTCTTTCCATAGCACGCTGAGCGACTTTCAATTTGTGAACCAGTCGCACCGTCAGTGTCCTTGGTGAATTTAAGTTTCATCACTTCGAAATTATTCTTTGCATAGGGTCCACTGTAATACATACAGTATTTTTAATCTAAAAAGGATTATGTAATCGACAGGATATTTATTTGTCGTTCGGTAACCAAGCCCAGCGTGCGTGCGTGTGAGCGTCGGTGGCGCCGTGGCTAGGACATCGGACTCCCATGCGATCCGGATTAGAAACCATGCAATGCCACCAATGAGTTTTTCGGTTTTATCGAAAGATTTACGTACATTTACCGACTGGCTCTGACAGTGAAGGAAAACCGCGTGAGTTAACCTGCACACTGAGATGACCAGTGTGTAAAATGGGGTAGGCACAAAAGATCCTCAAGGGTCGGAGTGCCGCTGGGGTTATTCCCGGCCCCCATCATAAGATAAGATATTGAGTCAAAAACGTTAATAAATAGCAACTATAGAGTAGAGTGGGAGTGATCCCTGGCACACAGGTGATGTCTGACAATCAGCGCAGCAGTGCTAAATCCGCTGCGGCAACAGGCTGAGGTAGTCCCCTTTTTCCGGTGCTGCACACCACCGTCATCAAACTCAAATCAAATCGTTTATTTGTTGAAAGGAGGTGCGTACATACAGAGTTCTTAAATTATAATATAGTATCACTACTTTCTACCACATGGTGTAGCATACAAATACTCGATAGAACCTTATAAATAGAAAAAATAAGAAAGTTAAATAATTAATAAACACAATAGTACCTAATCAATTTTATGTCAATTTCTTATTTACCTTATTTACCTAAACGAAAGTCAAACTTAATTATATTACGGATTTATCTTCTACGTATTCTTTTATGTCGTAGTAGCATTTCTGTTTCAGAATATTTGTTACTTTTTGTCTAAATTCTCCATAAGTCAAATTTTTTAATGTTGCCGGTAGCTTATTAAATAACTTTATTCCCATGTAATACACACTTTTCTGGAATATAACTTAGTTACTTTTGCTTATTAAATAACTTTATTCCCATGTAATACACACTTTTCTGGAATATAACTTAGTTACTTTTGCTTATTAAATAACTTTATTCCCATGTAATACACACTTTTCTGGAATATAACTTAGTTACTTTTGCTTATTAAATAACTTTATTCCCATGTAATACACACTTTTCTGGAATATAACTTAGTTACTTTTGCTTATTAAATAACTTTATTCCCATGTAATACACACTTTTCTGGAATATAATTTAGTTACTTTTGCTTATTAAATAACTTTATTCCCATGTAATACACACTTTTCTGGAATATAATTTAGTTACTTTTGCTTATTAAATAACTTTATTCCCATGTAATACACACTTTTCTGGAATATAACTGAGTTACTTTTGCTTATTAAATAACTTTAATAATACCCATGTAATACACACTTTTCTGGAATATAACTTAGTTACTTTTGCTTATTAAATAACTTTATTCCCATGTAATATACACTTTTCTGGAATATAACTTAGTTACTTTTGCTTATTAAATAACTTTATTCCCATGTAATACACACTTTTCTGGAATATAACTTAGTTACGTTTGCTTATTTATTTATTTTTGTAATATATTTGTTTAATATTATTTTTGTCTTGTGTACCTAATTGTTTGTATGTGTGTACGGAAATAAATAATCTTTCTTTCTTTCTTTCTTCCTTTCTTTCTTTCTATATTTTGAGCAACTGTCGCTTATCTTTATTCTTGCCTCGTTCCCACCGGATGACAACAAATCACCATAAATTCACTTTCCCATCGCCAGCAGGAAACAAAAAGAAAAACTCCACAACAATTAGTCTGCAACAACTGTTGTGACTTTCACTGGTGGACAATTAGACGCTCGGTTTTAATTATCGGCGGTTAACTGGGTACTTCTAGTTACCGCTGAATATTTAGTGTACTGAGTGGTATCAAAACCACTCAGTACACTAAATATTCAGCGGTATCTTTTGATCAAGTAAGGAGCGATTTTGTTACAATAAATTAATTAATAACTAATACTAGGTGTCAACAAAATTATTAGCAAAAATAAAAACGGTCAAGTGCGAGTCGGGCTCGCGTTCGATGAATCAACCAAAAGGAAATTTTTGACACATTCTTACCTACTTACCACACGTGGAATTTCAGAGGATTTTGTTGTATAGGTTATAGTTTTGTAGGAACGCGCTATGATGAGGACATGGATGACGTAACGTCAGTTGTATGAAAGGGAAAAGGGAAGATCTTCCGCCAGGCGGGGTGTTGTGCCTGGTGACCAGATGTCCTGGTCCAACTATGGATGTTTGGAACTTGTATTTATACGAAGTCCTAGGAATATTTCGATAGCGCGTTCTACACCGATGTGAGTAGGTACTGTATCGTAGTGGCGCGTCGTGCGTCGCCACACTGTATTTTCCATGTATCAAATATTTAATGCATTTCATAATAAAAATAAAAATAAAATAAGAAATAGTCAGTAGAAATAGACATTTATTGAGTGAAAACAAAATTAAAATTCGTTGAAAAATAAACTAGCTATAGGGCTAAAAATCAGACAGTAGAAAGAAACGGTAATAAGAATTATGACGTCAACATTCCCTATCGCCATACAAGCAGGTCCTGGCTACATAGAAAGGACTGTTTTGCTAAAAAGGGACAGAGCATCTTTCCAGTACTAACTTAAACCATTTATATCTCAGATGTTAGTTGAGATATCGAAAAACTAATTTTAGATCCTTCTTCAGGAAGTTGATTGATGCAATAAAAATAATTGGGTTATTGTTAACCATAAACAAACTTTACACTTTAGAAATGAAAATAATCATTCTGTATTTGAATCAAAATCAAATCAAACTCTTTTATTGTAAGTAAGTACCTTATAGTACATTTTTACAATGTCATGTTTTACTCTACCACCGCTTCGTAAGGTGCTGTAGCTGAAAGGAAAGAAGCGGCGCGAGAAACTTTCAGCAGCACATCTTTTGAAATAAATATATCTTACAATAATTATGAATACAATCATATATGAACACAATGTGCAGAGCTAGAGCTGAATTTAGGACCAAGCCTCTTTATCATTTAAGTAATCATTTATTTTATAATAACCCTTTTTACATAAGGTCCGTCTTTTGTGAGTCTTAAATGTTTTCTCTGTAATATTTATTACAGCATCAGGTATCTTATTATAAAATCGTACACAGTGACCCATAAATGACGTGTTTAATTTACTAAGTCTAAATGCGTGGGACTGCAAGTTTGTTTTTGTTTCTGGTATTGAAATTATGGTTATCGCAGTTTTACGGAAACATCTGTAAGTTTTTGCGTACATACATAATATTTTCATAAATATAACTACTTGATACTTTGGACCCCATTCTACGTAATGGGAACAAATTATCTCTCTTATCTCAAATTGTCTAATTTGTTCTGACATCCTTGTTGGACTACTTTCTCAGAAATAACAACCTCATTGTGATATGTTTGATGATAAACATTGTTTGATTAACAGTCGTAAAGAATGTCTTATTTGATTAGGGAATCAAACAGGTGACAAAAACGTCGTACAAACTTTCACACTATTCGTCAGTATTTTAAAAAATAAGAATGAAATATCTAGTAAGTGAGTAAGTAATATGTTTATTTCACACACAGCAATGACCGAAACAGTTATAATTATAATAAAATAATTATGTAGTCAAAGGTAAACATATTGAAATCATGTCTGATGGTCTGCTGTTGTTGTGAAAAGGGCCTCAACTCAGCTTATTGCTGCAGACAAAAATACAAAAATGCCTACAGCAGTATAAGTAAGTAAGTAATACGTTTATTTCACACACAGCAATGACCGAAACAGTTATAATTATGATAAAATAATTATGTAGTCAAAAGTAAACATATCTAAATCATGTCTGATGGTCTGCTGTTGTTGTGAAAAGGGCCTCAACTCAGCTTATTGCTGCAGACAAGAATGCCTCCAGAGTATAAGTTGTTAAAGTTTCTTATTTTTATACTCATAAAGCAATAAACTTACTACCGGAATTTCCTCAATTTCTCTACCCACTTATGTTAGTAGTAAACAGGTGAAAGAAAACTTGTTTTACACATACGCTTACTTATTTAGATTTCGATCGCATTTCACTAATAGCTGGGGAAATACGACTCTGATTGCACACTACCTAGCACTAGCTGTTTTCTTCGCAAAAAACTGCTCCTCTCTTAATATTTCATATCATCATCACCGTATTAATGTCCCCACTGTTGGGACACAGGCCTCCCCTTGCACAAGGGGGTATGGGCCACGATCCACCGAGCAGGCCCAGTGCTGAGTGGTGGATTTCACACGCCTTTGGAATTTTTTTATTTCTTCAGACATGCAGGTTTCCTAACGATGTTTTCCTTTACCGTTAGAGCAGTCGGTAAATGTACACAAGTCTTCGAAAAAAACCGGAAAACTCATTGTTACATGGCATGGTTTCGAACCCGGACCTCCCGCATGGGAGTCCAGCGTCCTAGCCACTAGGCCACCGACGCTCGTAATATTTAAATGGAAAATTTAAATCTAGAAAAGAGTGAAATTTTTTGTCGAGCGAGTTCTAACGCGCGTCTATTCTATCCGGGGCCTGATCTAATCCAACTGAGCTATCGCGTCCCGACGATAACTCACGATAAAAAAATTCACAACAATATTATCAGATTATTATGTGCCTAAGTACTTTCTTGTTTCTTTGAACTCTATTCATAAAAGTAACTCTGGTATTGTATCTGAGTGGACCACAAATGCGTTGACTATGCAATTATTGCACTTGAAATTATTATTAATGTGGTAAAACAATAAATAACGGATCGGAACAATGTACCTATATAAGTAGTTTGTTGTGGTTGTTCCTTTTGCCTGCAATTACTATACAGAGTGTCCCAGAAAGCATGTTGAAAGCAGAGGTTTACAATTACCAATCTATAACCATCAGCATCAGCAGCCTACTCTAGTCCACTGCTGGACATAGGCCTCTCCCAGGGCGCGCCATTGAGCCCGATCTTCGGCTCTTCTCATCCAGTCGCTGCCAGCCACCTTGCGCAGATCGTTGCTTCATAGAGCAGGGGAGCGTCCCACACTCCGCGGTCTCCACTCCAGAACTCGTCTCCCCCAGCGGTTGTCGGTTCTGCGACAGATGTGACCGGCCCACTGCCACTTCAGCTTGCTAATCTTATGAGCTATGTCGATAACTTTTGTTCTATGCCGGATGTCCTCATTTCTGATTCGATCCAGCAGAGATACTCCGAACATAGCTCTTTCCATAGCACGCTGACGTAACCCTACATAGTTCAAATGTTATTTAAATTTTTGAAATTTTATAAACAAAAATGACTTAGCCCACTAAAAAAAATATTTTAAAATAAACTAGAAGAGATTTTTCAGATTTTCTCTTTGTATTAAACTCCTCAAGAATTATACTTTCCATTGTAAGTATTTTTTTAAAATATCCTAGCATCTACTTACCATCAGGTGGTCCATCTGCGGTAAAATACACTTTTTCACGTCAAAATTATTTCGAGTTTTATCCAACTAAAAGACATCACTTGTGATTTAGACATAAACATAATACATAATCTCTCACGTCCATTATCCCCAAGGGGGTAGACAGAGGAACCACCTTCATTAACAGGTCGTTCCCAGTTCCCGTAAGTTTTGGTGGACAAACGTGATAAGTGGCGAGCCTACCGCCGTCTACTAGGTGTAGAATAGTATCCACAAAGACCCTTAGACTCAATTTATATTGCCGTGAAATGGAATGAAGCGAATTTTCGCAACGTAATTGTACATAGCATAATGAACTTTATGTCAATTGTGTAACATACAAACTAAATAAGCTTTACCGCTAGGGGAATTCTCGAGAATGCGCGAGGATTCCCCGGAAGACGGGCGACCTCTTTTTTGGCTCGTATTTAGTTTGTAAATTGAAAATTCGCTTCCATTCCATTACGCGGCAATGTAAGAGTCGCCTCGTACGACACCCACGGGAAGAGTTGGGGTGGTGCTATTCTTTAAAACCGACACTACACAGCAGCAGGAGGTTAAAGTGAAATTGAAAACACCATAAGTGGACAAACAAGCATACAGTTCAAACGCAAGAACCAAAACACATCTCAAGACTTCTCGGAAAAAAAATGTGTGTCAACAAAACCGCTCGACATTTCGTCACACAAATTTCACTTTTACGCACAGACACAGACAAATAAACCAAAGATGGCGTCGGCTTTCTTTAACTATGACCGTTCTATTTTTAAGGTTAACCTTTTAACGATTAATTAGATGTCGCGGTAAACAGCTTGTGGTATTTTTGTTCAGTGGGTTCTCTTAGAAAGTTTTGCCTTTTAGTGTTAATTATTTAGTATTTACTCGCGACTTCGTCCCCTTTAGTACTTTGTCGCATTCATACGAATGTCAAGAAATCTTAACAGAAATTTATTGCGACAGGGTGCCACGGAGTATAGCTTGGCGTATCTTCCAGGGAACATGATTCGGAAGTATAGGGGATAGAATCAGATACTTTGAGGGTTTTTTTTACGTTAAAGGAAAGTAGACGAGTAGACGGTCACCATCGCCCATAGACATCTCATCTTACAAGAGGGTTTTCGATGCGCTGCTAATCTTGAGAACTAAGGAGTACCTCAATGTGCCGGTAATTACTATTGGACTCTTAGGAACCATACATATATTACGTCACACGTTAAAGGTAAGGGAGGGGGTCAACAAAGTGTGACATCGCGTGACGGGGGGGGGGGGGGGGGGGAGAGTGACGTCACATGCGTAAATAAAAAAATAAAACATAAATAATATAAAGGAATGGGTTCAAAGTCCATGGACACAAGATGATTAAATTTTGTTTCGTTCATTTGATTTGATTTTTGGTAAATTGTCTAAAATGTTGGATTTTATGAAAAAAGATTTTAAAATATATAAATAATTTATGATGTTTTAATTTAATAATTTCTAAATTTAAAATTGCGAGATTTGTGACGTCATCGCAAGAGTGGGGGGTCACAGAAATGTGAGCACTTGTGACAAGGACGGGGGGCTCCAATAGTCATGAAATTCGTGTGACCTAATTTATGGACGGTCCCTTACCCTTAAAACCGTTCTTGAGATCTTGGGGTCTACCACCTTTGTATTCAAAACTCTTAAAAAACCTTAATAGTATATACTTAAATGTATATTCTGTACGATGTTAGTGAAAACCCCAACAAAGTCATCAAAATAACCACAAGACCAAGCAAAGTGTTAAGGCCGAAATCGTCGTTTAACTAAGCGTCGTTAACTTAAACCGTTCCTAATCGACGGTTAATCGATGTGCGGTTAAGTTAACTGATGTTATGTTATGTTGTGTCTAGTTTTTAACCAATTTTTTATGGTTTAAGAGCCTTGGTAGAGGCCTTGCGACCGTGAATGGGCTTCAAGGTTTGGTGTTCATGTTTTTGTTATATGGTACACGCAAAATAGGCGCTGTATACGTGTCGAGTTGCGGAACCAGCCCGTTTCTACTAATACTATACCAGTAATAGTGGTCTAAAGTGCTAGTTACATTTCAATGAATTCAGTTGACTAATTAGTCAACGATTTGAAAAAGATTGTTTTGAAAGGCTTTTCTTCATGTAATTTTTTTTGCAATTATCTATTCATCATCATCAGCAGCCTACTCTAGTCCACTGCTGGGCATAGGCCTCTCCCAGGGTGCGCCATTGAGCCCGATCTTCGGCTCTTCTCATACAGTCGCTGCCAGCCACCTTGCGCAGATCGTCGCTCCATCTAGTAGGGGAGCGTCGCACACCACTCCAGAACTCGTCTACCCCAGCGGTTGTCGGTTCTACGACAGATGTGACCGGCCCACCGCCACTCCAGCTTGCTAATCTTATGAGCTATGTCGATAACTTTTGTTCTATGCCGAATCTCCTCATTTCGGATTCGATTTAACAGAGATACTCCGAGCATAGCTCTTTCCATAGCACGCTGAGCGACTTTCAATTTGTGGACCAGTCGCACCGTCAGTGTCCACGTTTCGGCTCCGTAGGTCATTGGTAGGACGCACTGGTTAAAGACTCTTGTCTTTAGACATTGAGGTATCTATTCGTTAATATATTAATTTGGTCAGTGACTATAGTTCAATATTTGATTTCTGTGGATTGAACACGCTTCTTCTTCTTTGTCCCCGTATAACGGGAGTCGGACGTCCTCGCCACGACGCCACCGACGCTCAAATTATAATACCTACGTGTACCTCGTAATTAATAACGAACCATTTAAATATTTAATTTACTATAAATAAGCCTGTTCTCATAATTTAAATAAAGTTTTTGCCGGCATTCCAAGATGGCGTCATATATCAGAAAAAAAATGTTCCACTTTTAAGTTTTTTTCTTAATTTGTAAGTTTACAAAGACCTTTGTTCGTGGTAATTTTTCATACAACCTCAGTTTTGCTTCCGTAAAATTATTTTACCTGTAAATATCAAGCTTTATTACATCGAATTAAGGGTCATTTTGTTTGCTAAATCGGTAATATTAAATTGGTGGATATTAACTCAAATTATGCGTGAAAATATATGTGTAGTTCTTTTGTTTTTGTTAAATTAAATAAAGGTTTTGCCGCTGATGTTATTTTTTAGTGTAACGAATTAGTTTATTATTTGCTACAAAGAAATTGTAATAAGTCTGACTCATAGAGGTTTCTTACAAAAGTTTCTTAAAAATGACTACTTAAATGATAAAGAGGCTTGGTCCTAAATTCAGCTCCAGCTCTGCACATTGTGTACATACATGATTGTATTCATAATTATTGTAAGATATATTTATTGTAAAAGATGTGCTGCTGAAAGTTTCTTGCGCCGCTTCTTTCCTTTCAGCTACAGCGCTTCTTACCCGTGGTACTACCGGTGGTCCTACTGGTAGTACCACGGGAAATATTTTTTGCCCGTAGTACTACTAAACAATCTAGTAGTACCACGGGAGATTTATTTTACCTCTGGCACTACTTACTTATAAGTCGAAACACTATCAATATTAAGCGAACAATGTTTATTTCATTTCAAGTTACTATTGGTAAGTAACAAAATCCTAAAAAAATCACAAAGAAATAAAAGAAATCACATCTAATTTTGGAAAATTAAAAACTACGCCATTTTCTAATGCTAGCTCCAACGAAACATCGTTATTTATAAGTTGCATTTGTATCCGTCTGATACCGTCGTCAATTTTAATATACTGCATTCTTCTTTTACTTGATAATTTGGATAAAACTTTTGTCGTTGACTGGTCTTCTAAGGTTTCTAGTAGGTAAAATAAATCTCCCGTGGTACTACTAGATTGTTTAGTAGTACTACGGGCAAAAAATATTTCCCGTGGTACTACCAGTAGGACCACCGGTAGTACCACCGGTAGTACCACGGGTAAGAAGCGGCTACAGCACATTACGAAGCGGTGGTGGAGTAAAACGTGACGTTGTAAAAATGTACTTTAAGGTACTTACAATAAAAAAGTTTGATTTTAATTTTTTCCTTTTTTTGAAAGTCCTTGTCCTTTTTGTATAAAAATTCGAACAAATATTTTGTGAGTTTTGTCTTTTGATTTTTTTGGAAATCTTATCACAAAATTTTCCTGAAATATATTATTACTATATTTGAATATAATACTTTAATCTATTTTTTTGCTATTATTCATATTTCTTCTCTAATATTTTTTTACTTTCATACACGCATGTCCCTTCCGGTGTAGGTAGAGGAATGGATCTCAACTAATCTCAGTCTTGGCATGCCTCTCTTGCTTCCTCTAGTCATTCGCCGTTTCGTAAATAACTTAAACTTATTAAAAAAAATATTTTTTTTAAAACATATTTTTTTTAAACATACTTTTACACAATCTATTTTATTCGTTGGAAAAATTACATAAGGGGCGTTTCGGAGGACTTAATTTAGTACCTTTATATCCGATTGTGTATGCTAAAAAGAGTAATGTATTTCCAGTGTCGTAATCAATAATTACACACGTACACAGAGATTGTTTGTTCTATACAATCTCGTGATTTTCCCAAAAAGATTAGTTTTAAGAATAATGGTTATTCATTATTCCCATACATTGTCCATTCTTTCGTGAAAATGTTTGATTGCAAAATAATATGAAGGTATTCACAATAGTGTATAATTTTTAATACTTACCTACCTATATTCGTAATTGAGGATTTATCACAATAATCGTTTGTGAACCATTTTGTATTTAAGTTCAATCCGTCTGTCTCTTTCGTTATCGGTAAGAAAAGGACAGAAGACTGTTATGTTTTTGGCGAGAGATAAATAAGAAACGTCCATCTAGTTGAAAGGAGTGTATTCACTGAACCGGTCTCCGGCCAGCGGGCGCAGCCGCTCGCAACTTATACCTATCTATATCATCCCTCCACCATACTTAAAAACTACCCTAATAGAAGAATTTCTTGTAGTCCATAACTCTTCGTTGACGTTTAGACCGATCTACGAGAGAAGGTTCGGTATCCGATCCCATGGGTTCTGGAGTCTGTATTGATTGTGCCGCAGTCTCTACTGGATCGTCGACGTCACCAGACCCTTGGTTAGTCTTAATCCCATCCTCGTCGCCACTGTTATGTTTTTGGCGAGAGATAAATAAGAAACGTCCATCTTGTTGAAAGGAGTGTATTCACTGAACCGGTCTCCGGCCAGCGGGCGCAGCCGCTCGCAACTTATACCTATCTATATCTATATCAAAGACAAAGATGGTGTCATTTTAGGTTTAGAGCTGTCAAATTAAGACAGCTCAAATACATTCCGCCTAAAATTGTTTCATCATCATCAGCAGCCCACTCTAGTCCATTTGAATTGATCTTCGGCTCTTCTCATCCAGTCGCTGCCAGCCACCTTGCGCAGATCGGGGCGTCCCACACTACGTTTGCCCAAACGCGGTCTCCACTCCAGAACTCGTCTCCCCCAGCGGTTGTCGGTTCTGCGACAGATGTGACTGGCCCACTGCCACTTCAGCTCGCTAATCTTATGAGCTATGTCGATAACTTTTGTTCTATGCCGGGTCTCCTCATTTCGGATTCGATCCAGCAGAGATACTCCGAGCTCTTTCCATAGCACGCTGAGCGACTTTCTAGTAATAATAGTTAATAGAACTAAAGTAATAGTAGAAAAGTAATAATAGTAATAAGTAGTAATAGTAGTAGTAGAAAAGTAATATTTATTCTATTTCAATATAGCCTTGTAATAACTTAACCATGGATCAAGTATTTGACATTTCGACAATCAATTTGGACTGATTACACCATTTGTAATACGTCAAACTAAATAAAAGATTTCTTTATTACTCCTTTATTACAATTAGCATCCATTATTGGTTGTTATTGTAACTTCAAATTGTACTTTTAAAAAAATAGGTAACACGAAATGCATGTGGGTAAAAAAAATTCGCTACTGCCGTAAACATTTTAGGTAAAAACAGGTTTTTTATATAGTAATTTAATAATGTATAGTATTTCCTACAAAATGATTATGGAGTCGTGAGTAATCGAAGTTTACTGATGTTCCTACTTACGGCCAATTATTGTTACATTACCAAAACTGTAGACTTGGAACAGCTCTGTTCAATTTATAAGTGATTTTAATTTGAAGAATGTCAGTTTAAAAAACAATTGAATGAATGAATGAATGATACAATGTGTACAAAACGTTTAATACAATCTAGGCGGTCTTATCGCTAAAAGCCATCTCTTCCAGACAACCTTTTGGTGAAGTAATTTTGGTGGAAAAAGGTAGGTTGTGCACCGTTAACAATAATATATATGTATACGAGTATATACAATTGTTTCTTTTTTAATTGATAGAATCCCGAATAATATCCGTAATCGTGACATAACATCTGTATCAATTTCTCTTATAGTATAAAATTATGTGAGAATATAAAAATATTATTTTTGTAATATTAGTAGGTACGAGCCGTTAGATCAGTAGTACCATTGACTAGTACCATTGAAGAGGTACTAATACTTGGACAAAATAATAACAAACAGAAATGAAAACTTTGTAATAAATTTAAGATTTGTTAAAGTGCCTAATCTAGTTCTAGCTGAATCTAAAACACAGATATTATAAAACAAAAATAATCTTAAAATTAAACTTGCAACGATCAGAATTTTCAACCGCAACCGTGCCCAAATCAAAATATCTAATCTTGACAAAAAAATTTATTGAGGTCCGGGTTCGAATCCATGAAATGAGATTTTCGGTTTTCTGACTGACTAACGGTGAAGGAAAATATCGTGAGGAAACCTGCACACTGAGTGAAATGGGGAAGGCAATGGCAAACCTCAATTAATGCCAATGGAGTTTTCTATGTGGTTATTTTATTTTCTTCTTCCAAGTCATATTCCTCATTACTGAGGGTCGTGATCATTCTAAGGAATTAATCACATAGAACGACTCTTATGGCAAATTTTAATGGGGTAGTTTGCCATTGTTTTCCCCATTTCACACACTGGTTATCTCAGTGTGCAGGTTTCCTCACGATGTTTTCCTTCACCGTCAGAGCAGTCGGTAAATGTACGTAAGTTTTTCGAAAAAACGGAAAAACTCATTGGCACATGACATTGCATGAGCTCGAACTCGGACCTCCCGCATGGGAGTCCGACGTCCTAGCCACGACGCCACCAACGCTCATGACAGCTATAGTGTCTTATTTTCGAAATAATGCAAATTGTATTTTTTTAACTAGTAAATTAAGCAAAATACAATTTGCATTATTTTTAGACTGCGTAGTAACGCAGTCTTTATATACATTCACGACTCTGATTTGATTACTTTACAATAATCTCAACCTACTATAATTCAACCTAATCTAATCATTAGTTTCGCATGCATTATTATAATTATTATTGTTTTGAAACCTTGCCCTATTGGTTGGCAGTCCGACGTCCCAGACACGACACCACCGACGCTCTTTTTATTTTATTAATATGTTATAAATTTATAATGTTATTTTCATAAAATGACCACGATCCGAATACAACTAATAAGAAGAATTTATTTTCGATTATAATCATAGATATTGTTTTTACAAATAAAGTGCTGAACTCCGAACCATCCGCACTCACAAATCGTCCGTGACGCCCCTAACCTTAGGCGGTATTTTTCGTTCATCGCTTGACTGTTTGTGTGAAGAGTATAACATTAGGAAGTTATTATGTGTAATAGCGGTCATCATTAGGGGCCATACATAAATGACGTCACACGAATTTCAAGTTTTTGGAATTTTTTTGCCCCCGTCCTTGTCACAGGTGGTCACATTTGTGTGACCCCTGGTGTACCGTCACATAGTCAAATCAAAATCAAGTCAAATTTGTTTATTTTAAGTAACCTATAGTACATATTTACAACGTCTTTCTTTGTTACTCTATCACCGCTTCGTAAGGTGCTGTAGCTGAAAGGAAAGAAGCGGCGAAAGAAACTTTCAGCAGCACATCTTTTGAAATAAATATATCTTACAATAATTATTAATACAATCATATATGTACACAATGTGCAGAGCTGGAGCTGAATTTAGGACCAAGCCTCTTTATCATTTAAGTAGTTATATGGGTTTTTAATTTTTTCTCTGTCATATTTATAACAGTATCAGGTATCTTATTATAAAGTCGTACATACATCGTGACCCATAAATGACGTGTTAACGTCCCCCCTTGTTACATGATGTCACACTTTGTTGACTCCCTCCTGCCCCTTAACGTGTGACGTAATTTATGGGTGGCCCCTTATGACGTCATACTGAACTTGGTTTACCTAAATGTTTACAGTTTAAATACGTTTCACACAAGAAACATTCAAGAGAAGAGTTCAAGAGTTTTGTGTGAAAACTTGCTAAGTTACTGATTTAGTTTTAAGCAAGCAATAACTTTTATGTTACAAAGTTGTATATTTCTACTACCTAAAATAAATGTGGTTCCTCTGTCTACCCCCTCGGGGATTATAGACGTAAGAGTTATGCTATGCTATACAGTTCAGTAGGTAAGTTTGAAGGAACGTTAAATGAACTTGGCATCCATAGTTAGATCTCCATTCTTTTAAATTCGTTTTCCTTCACCGTTAGAGCAGTCGGTAAATGTACGGAAGTCTTTGAAAAATACGAAAAACTCATCGGTACATGGCACTGCACGGTTCCGAACCCGGACCTCCCGCATGGGAGTCCGGTGTCCTAGCCACTAGGCCATTGACGCTCTTAGTAAACTTACCACCTACATAAAACCGCAGGGCATTTAGGGCATGTTGAATCAATGCATCATGTGATATCGTAACCTACGACACTTTCAAACGATATCCAGAAATATCGATACGCTTTGATCGATTGCAGTAAGTTGACCGAGATTTAGAACAGTTTTGCACTTAGTAAAAGACTTGGCGAATAAATGTGAAGTTTTAGGTATGTACGGTTTACGGTTTAAGACTTTTATTTCACTAAAAAAGGATACAATCCACTTAGCTTAGGGAAATACAGGATAAACTTATAGTAATTAACAGTGTGTACGGTAGACGTGATTTTAAGGCCTATAAATTAAATTACTAGTGTATAATACTCAGTTTTTAAGGTTAATCTATATAACATGTCACAGGGAAATAGCCGAATACCCTGGCCAAGACTGGGGAGAACTGCTCTGAGGGTCCGGAACACCTTTGGCGGAAGGTGGAGAGTATGAAGAGACCTCTCTTCATACCCTCCACCTTCCCGGGGTAGTTTCCTCCATACTACCTACTGTTCCAAACCTCCATTTTCAGAAATTGCAATTGTAAGCGTGGTCAGGACCAGGATGGGTGGTCATCCAGAATTAAGTAACGGTCGCCAGGTAACCTTCATTTGAGGCCCTCCGTGCCTTGGAGAGCAAGCTAAACTGATGGTCCCGGCTGCTGTCATACAACAGCATGCAGCCCATGTCAGAGGCCTACGGGCGACCTAACTAACTGTACCTAATAATAAACTTACGACAGAATGGAACAGAAACTCTTGAGTTAAATCTGAGGATTTTTTAGTGAACGTCGTTAGGTACGTCTTTTCGAAGGTCCAAAGATGTCAAAGCGGAACTATGGTGGAATTTAACCATGAACTCTTGTATAATTGCGGGTATTACCTACATAGGGACAAGATTCCTTATAAATACAGGCCGCCGTGGGTGGACCGGTGGACCGGTGTGTTAACTGTTATCCTAAACATTTACAACTTGAACAAAAACAAAACTATAAGAGAAACGAGTAGTATCAACATGTTTTAGAAATCAGAATAATATTCGAATGTTGTATAACTCTTCCTTTTCCCGTGGGTGTCGTACAAGGCGACAAAGGATCTTAGTGGATACTATTCTCTACCTAGTAGACGGCGATAGGCTCGCCATCTATCCGTTTGTCCACCAAATCTTACAGCGAAAAGTGAGAACTACCTATAATGAAGGTGGTTCCTCTGTCTACCCCCCTCGGGGTTTGTGGACGTGAGAGATATGTAAGTAATTGAAATTGAAAACATTTATTTATCACTGTAAACACCAGAATATAGAACACAATACAGAAGTATACAAAGTTTAATACATGCAGCACAAAACATCTGGTGTGGTACAGTGCCAAAAAGGGTACACCAGCTCAGCATAATGCTGAGGCAAGCTACAGCGCTAATTTTCAGCTGGTCCCTCAGTGACTATATAACCAGAAAAAATGTGGTGGATTTCCTAAAAGAGAACGAAAAGGAAGGAAAAATTATGAAAAGGAACAATAAGGAATCGGATCGAAACCATACACATTTTTTTTAGCGGTTGTATAGATTTCAATGGGTTCGGGCAGATTCCGTTACAAAATCGCATATAGAAAGTAGGTATAGTACGCAGTCTTTTTAGTCGTATGCCTCATTGCTGATGGTCGTCACGATGGTTTTTCTTTACCGTCAAAAAATCGAAAACTCATTGGTACATGACATTGCATGGTTTCGAACTCGGACTTCCGCACGGGAGTCCGACGTCCTAGCCACGACACCACCGACGCTCTAATATAGATAGTACGCAATATCTATGGTAATATTTTGATACTTTTCACCAACTGTTGCTTCAATCTGCCCTCTAGATGCCGGCTAGCAGGGTTCTAGGACAGTATGCAGATTAAGTAATAGAAGAAACTTGATAATAATAGGTATTATGTTTATCAGGAACAAAACAACACAATAGTAGAAAATAGGTAGTAGTAGGAGACAATTTTATAAAACGGAGTAACGTCCGTTCAGGACAAAATACCGAGAGAGTAAGTAAAACAATGGAATTTAGAAATGGAATGGGAATATGATTTCAATTTTGAAAATATAGATGAAGAAATGAAGATGCCAACACGAAATGAGGTGAGATAAACGTTAACAATGAGGTTGAAATTGATGGCGAGGAGGTTGATATGGACTATGAAGTCGACATCGTTACAGTGTAAGTCACTAATGGACATCAAAACTTGGCCTCTCTCAAGGCTTGCCACATACAATTATTCCATTATTATCAGCCCTGAATCACCATAGAAACATCAATATATTTACGTCCTGATTCTTATCATACATTGAATCACACCACTAATCAGATCTAACTGACTGGTTCGCTGTGACTTCATTTTTATGACCTTCGCAATATGTGGGGTGGAAAAATACCCTACTGTTCAAAAATTATGGTTTTTTTTCGTCCCATTTTGGAAAATTCTTCTTTCCTTTAAGATATAAGTGAAAAGTGAAAAGTTTATTCACTTATTTTATTATTAGTATAGTTTATTTACACAAGACACAATAATAGGACCTCCGACTTACAAACTAGGTCGAAACCTGTATCTTGGAAGTCGGGACTCCGTCGCACTTTCCGTGCAAGCATATGACAATTTACAACATTACATTAGTTACTCTATACTATACCTAAAAGGAATTTGGAACAAGTTAATCAAAAGGAATTTAGAGAAGTAAGTTAATGTCTAGGAGTGTGTGAGGGTGGGGGTGTGTTAGGTTGTGTGGGAGTGTGTAATGGTGTGTATTTGTAATGTAGGGTGAGTGGGTGCGTGGGTGTGGGAGTTTAGTTCAGTGAGTTTAGTGTGTAAAATTATTAATGTTAAGAGTTAATGTTTAAAGTTGATGATATGGCAGTGATTCTGAAAACAGGAGTAGTCTGGCGGAAGGTGTCTAACAAAGTAGATTTATTTCTGCCGCAAAGCAGCAATGCGTTTGAAGGGTAAGAGAGCCATAATCCAGCATAAGTGTAAAAAATATGGTTTGTTTTTCGTCCCACGTTTCGTCCCATTTTGGAAAATTCTTCTTTCGTCCCACATTTTTTTAAATATAGTGGAAAATTAAAGACATCGATATTAGAGTTAATGTTGAAGTAGATGACATGACAGTGATTCTGAAAAAAGGAGTTGTCACCCGGAAGGTGTCTAACAAAGTAGATTTATTTCTGCCGCAAAGCAGCAATGCGTTTGAAGGGTAAGAGAGCCAGCATCCAGCATAGTTAGCGGCACATCAGACACCTAAGGTCTCAAAGTTAGCGGTGCTTCGAAAACCCTGTTAATAACTTTTTATATGGTAGTTAACTGAGATGTCTGATGAGCGACGGTGTCAACTTACCACCAGGTGGCCCGTCTGATCGACTGCTCTCCTTATATAGTAAAAAAGTTACCGGCAATAATACTCTTGTTACACCTACTTTATTATTGTTTATTTTATTCATAGTGTCGTATTGTAAACCATTACGCAAGTGATTGTGAAGGTGTAGAATTGTATCATATTATTATTATTACCTACTATCATCATAATCTTAGTGAATAGGCAGTTAGTGGATCCGCATGCTCCATCGTCGACATCATCGTCGCTTACCATCAGGCGAGATCGAGGTGAAATGCGGGTTTAGTAGTCAATAAATAAATAAATAAAAAAAATATCAGCCTATATTAATGTCCCCACTGTTGGGCACAGGCCTCACCTTGCATAAAGGGGTACGGGCCATGATCCACTGAGCGGGCCCAGTGCTTGGTGGATTTCACACGCCTTCGGAAACTTTTAATTTCCTCAGACATGCAGGTTTCTCACGATGTTTTCCTTCACCGTTAGAGCAGTCGGTAAATGTACGTAAGTTTTCGAAAAAATCCGAAAAACTCATTTGGTATATGGCACTGCACGGTTTCGAACCCGGACCTCCCGCATGGGAGACCGGCGTCCTAGCCACTAGACCACCGACGCTCTATTACCTAGTATGATATATTATATACTACATATATACTACTGTGCTGTGTGGTTCCGGCAAAGAATAGACCACCCCATCTCTTCCCGTGGGTGTCTTAAAAGGCGACTAAGGGATTATTATCCGGGCGGAAGATCAAAACCCGAAGTGGCGGCCCACACGCCTGGAGTACTCCAAAAGAGTGGATTCACCAACGAGCACTGGCCAGCACGGTGTCTTAAGGCTATCAACCTTCATGGAAGCACAAAACATAAGAATTCCCTCAGTACCGAGGAGAATGGCGTGCACATGAAGAGGCCTATACCCAACGATGGGTTACGTTAGGCTGAAAAGAAGAAAGAAGAAGATATACTATGGTATGAGTCATAGATTATTATTTATAAGAATTACGTAGGCAACTAGGTAAGTTTTTATTAAAAATATACATCGGCACCTTGTTGCCATAACAGATTTTTTATCTTATAAGATGAGTAGACGAGGAAGTGGGAAGTGAAATCTTGTACAAATACAAATATGTATTAGTTTGTAAGAATATGGGTACATTTTAGGTTGTACAGGATTTATTATTAGAGGATTTTCGAGGTCGATTTTCGAGGTCTTGGATGTAGACTCTCATGTACCGTTAATTACGTTGACTCTCTTACCCTTCAAAGCGAAACACATCAATGTAATCATTGCTGCTTTGCGGCAGAAATAGGTCATACCACGTTCAAAATAGTTAGCTGGTCTCTTCTTCCTGCTATTCTAGCTGGTCTAAAAGTGAGTTTTCTGATCCCATATAGGTTCCTCATTCAATTGTCAAAAGGAACAATCTCAACAAAGTAAATCGACGTATTTTTAATTTAATCATTATTGTTATCTTGGGAATGTTTATCATTATCATTTATCGATGACAGATCATCATTACAATTCAATATCTTATCAAAGTTACAGTGAACTTCTTCTGTTTCGGAAACTACTTAGTTTTGACATTTATTTGACATTCGCAGATAAGTAGGTATATACAGTGGCCAACACATTAGGGTATCCTTGGTGCTTGAGAGCGTCGGTGGCACAGTGGCTAGGGTACCGGACTCCCATGCGGGAGGTCCGGGTTGGAAACCGTGCAGTGCGATGTATGCTTCTACTATACATTTATAAGGAGTATAAAAATAGGAAAGGCTTGCTTGCTTATCGTGTGGTTAGTGGCCAACCTATTTGTCAGAGGCTCTAGCCACTAGCCACCATATGCCACTAGCGGTCACCCATCCAGGTACCGACCGCGCCAACGTCGCTCAACCTGCACGATCACTTTCGGACCGTGCTCGCAACTAGGCTACGAGCTCCACAAAATAGGAAATGTAAATTTATTTTACTATTTATCAAAAAACATTCAAATTTCATTATGGCGGCCTAATATTCTGCCCTTATATAAACGACACGACACTATCACAGATGTAGGCAGAACTAGATATACTAACCCCACTAAATCGGGGCAAGGTTTACCTGCTTTACCTTTGACAAACAACAATCAAAATGGTTGCAGAGAAATAATTAAAGAGGGTCAGTTGCCATTTCCCAATCATCATTATCATCAGCAGCCTAGTCTAGTCCACTGCTGGACATAGGCCTCTCCCAGGGCGCGCCATTGAGCCCGATCTTCGGCTCTTCTCATCTCTTCTCTCTCATTTCCCAATAAAAATACCGAATTACTATGCAAATGAGAGAGTTTCTATGGCGGTTCTATTGGTTCTAATGTCACTTTATTAAAAAAAAATGAAAAAGTTTATTACAAGGCACACAAAAAAAGGACCTCCGACTTACAAACTAGGTCGAAAACCCGTATCTTGTAAGTCGGGATTCCGTCGCACTTTCTGTGCAAGCAAATTACAAATTATATTCTTAACCTAAAAGGAATTTGGAAAATTTAATCATAAAGGAGTTTGGTAAAGATAATGGTAAGAGTGAGTATGAGTGGGGGTGTGTTAGGTTAACATAACAAACAAACATACATAACAAACAAACAAACAAAACAAAACAAACAATGTAAATAATAATGCAAAGACATACTCAACCCACAACTTATCTTATGATTGGGGGCCGGGAATAACCCCAGAGCACTTCGACCATTGAGGATCTTTTGTGCCTACCCCATTTCACACACTAGTCATCTCAGTGTGCAGGTTTCCTCACAATGTTTTCCTTCACCGTTAGAGCAGTCGGTAAATGTACGTAAGTCTTCGATACTCAACCCAACAAATTTTCCGGTAGAAATTACGGGTAAAAAACACATTTTGATGAATTATGAACCCTTTTTAATGGAAAAATTGTTAGATTTTTTAATTATCACACGTGTACTCATAAATAATACCTAAAAGCGAAAGAAATTTGGAGGGAGCAATTTTCCGGTAAGAGATACGACATTGTTTTAATATCTAATATTTCTAAAACCTTATAAAAATTGTTACTTTCTTAAACCTGAAAAAGAAAGTAACAAAAAAAAAGAAAAAAGAAAGAAAAGAAGAAAGTAAGAAAATATAATAAAATAAGGATTTTATTATATTTTCCAACGGCTACAAGTACTGTACATTAGTAATATATAATTTTTAGGCTTAATTTCTAATACTTGTGCCAATTATAGGCATACACAACATTATTAAAAATATGTTAAGTATGTACTTTTTTTTCTTTTTTTTTCCCCAGGAGAAACCCTTTACGGGTATCACCCACCCGGGGGGACTGATGATTATGTCGGAGTCCCCACCCCCGTAGGGATGATATACTCGTACCGACTAAAATTCCTGGGGTGTTCCGACCGCACCGCGTGAGACGGGGTAGCGGGAACGCTTTCGCACACGACCGTGACCCCGTCAGCGGGAGCCCACATCGTGGGCCCGTCTCTTGAGGGTTGCGCCCTCTTCCTCCGCCGAAGGCGCTCCCGAACATGTGGAGCGCCTTCCAGCTCAGGATCTCTCATTTCAGGCGGTGGATCCCCCGATCCATCGCCCGAAGATCCCCGTTAGGGCGGCAGGCAGAGGGCATAGGCTAATCGCCTGCGACCAGGTCTCCGACGGCGGATCGGAGGCGCCAGGACGTCGGTCGTCCTCGCGTTCCCTCTCCGCTGCCTCCTTCTGGGACGGTGCCACAGAATGTGAGCACCGCCTCCCAGGCTCTCTCGCTGCTTGTTAAGTATGTACTAAAATAACAAGAAATAACTATGGACTCTATAGATATCTTTATTGAATTGTCTAATAAGTTTTTTTGGCACGAGGCAGGGCGTCAACACCAGAAATAGCGTGAATAGATCGTACAGTTGTAAGGAAGGACATTGAAATACGTGCACGTTTAACCCAGGTTATGAATAACAGCTAACTTTATCAGGAAAACCTGAACGTGTACCTTTCAACCCTGAGCACGGGGAAGACCACACACAATCGTGGAGGTCCACCTACACCCCGCTATAGTATTCTGAATGCGTCGTCAGAAAAACAATGAAAACATACCGACCTGCGTATTCCCTGTTTCATTTTAACATCACAACCTTACCAGAAAATGATCATCAGCACCGGAAAACCTCCCTGATTACCATCACCACCAGCCGGGATGGAGCTGACTGTTCTCTGCCACTAGACTGACTTGCGTTTTCGTCCTACGCATTATAGTGCTGCATATTACCGTTTTTAAGGAACACTAGCGCCTCACTCTCCGACATATATATGTATTTGTAAAAGTGACTTCAAATAGTGACTCTGGGACCAGTAGTACTACTTCAAAGCTAACTTCTAATCAAGGCCTCGGCCATCACGCCGCTTCAATCGTGAGGCGACTGAACTGTCAAACGGTTTATTAAACCCACTAACTTTCGATTAGATATGTCAAATGACCGGTTTAAAACAATGGTTTAATTTAAAACAATTGATTTATAGGTTAAGTTTTGGTCGGGTGAAATTACGACAGATTAAATCTGAGTTTAAGTTAAGACCGGTCTTGTAATGCCATCGGGTCTTATAGCTATGTCATTTTAAGTTATTTGGGTCAAAATCTTTTATTTATTAACCCGTGAACAAACCGTACTTCACGTCAAACTTATAAAAAAAAAGTAAGTAATACGTTTATTTCACACCCAGCAATGACCGAAACAGTTATAATTATAAAAAATAATTATGTAGTCTAAGGTAAACTAAACGTATTGAAATCATGTCTGATGGTCTGCTGTTGTTGTGAAAAGGGCCTCAACTCAGCTTATCTGCAGCGCTGGTATTCTGTTGGACCATGACCGATGGCTGGTCAAAACCTGTCCAAGAGGACAAAGATACGACACGAATAAATTTAATTGAAGATAGGTAGTATTGATAAGTTAAAAATATATATACCTACATTTACTTTATATTTACATTTTTTTATTTATTATTTACACACCCTTTGATGTTACAAGATGAGATTCTATGATGCCGCAGACAAACAGAGAAGTGTTAAACTTATAAAACCATTTCCAGTAGTAAAACCAGTAGTTTATGTTAATTTGCCGACAGATGTCGCTGTGCTTATATACCTGGCGACATCGTTTTGTTACCTAGGTTTTATTTTTTAAGATTATTCCTTCATTCATTCATGTTTTAGAAGATTTTGATTAAATTGCCCCCGCCCGACAGTAGTTCACACACCACACCTACATACCGCCCGCGCCGGCGCGTGCGGCGACCCGTTCCTGGCGCTTACACGCGCTATCGGCATATTCCGGGCCGCTTCTCCCCGATCCCTCCCTCCCCAGCGACGTCCTAAGCCGAGGTCCGTACCCACCTGGGTGCCCTTAGGCAGTCGCTTCTTATAGTAGTTCTTAAGCCCTCCTCCAGGCTGGAGCGCACTTAGCGCTGGTCCCCAAAACCCCCCCGGTGAAGCTGTAAAGGTCATTAGGACCAACAGCATAAGTCAGTTCGAAAAAGAAAAAAAAATGTACTCTCTGAAAGTTCATGCTATCATCTCTTTTTGATATAGGTGCCCTCTGCTGCTATCATCACGGGATTTAAAAAGAAAATCTTTTATGGCCCCTCTTTAGGATCAATCCAAGAGCGTCGGTGGCACAGTGGCTAGAACACCGGACTCCCGTTCGAAACAGTACAGTGCCATGTACCAATGAGTTTTTCGTATGTTTCGAAGACTTACGTACATTTACCGACTTCTCTAACGGTGAAGGAAAACATCGTGAGGAAACCTGCACACTGAGATGACCAGTGTGTGAAATGGGGCAGGCACAAAAGATCTTCAAGGGTCGAAGTGCCGCTGGGGTTATTCCCGGTGGGGTATAGAATAAGATAAGTTAGGATCAATCCAGGTCTAAAATCTTAGTTTACTGCTCTGAACTAAAATCTATGGCTTTGGGTCAATCGGCCAGTCAGTGGGTCCCAACGCCTACTGGTAATTAATGCAAGGAGGTCAGATAATCAGATCATACGTGAGGCATAGAGACGATACGACACTAATCTGACAGAAGTTTAGAGGTATTGCACTTGTGTTTGAAGGAGCCGAGTTCAGTTTTGACTAATAAATTATACATACATAACTCTCACGTACATAATCCCCGAGGGGGTAGACCGAGGAACTACCTTCATCATCATACCCGCAACCAACGCTCCATCTAGCACTTGAGACGAGACCTGAAAACCAGCGTGTCGCTGAGGTCTCGGCCATTTCATTAGACACATAGGGCAACACGTGTTTTAGATATATTTTGTATATAGGTTAAGAATTAGAATAAAATAACAGTGTTGTTTGTACCTTATTACTTTGATGTGTGAATGAATAAATACTCTTTTATTTTATTATTTATTATCATCAGCAGCCCACTCTAGTCCACTGCTGGACATAGGCCTCTCCCAGGGCGCGCCATTGAGCCCGATCTTCGGCTCTTCTCATCCAGTCGCTGCCAGCCACCTTGCGCAGTTCGTCGCTCCGTCTAGCAGGGGAGCGTCCCACACTACGCGGTCTCCACTCCAGAACTCGTCTACCCCAGCGATTGTCGGTTCTGCGACAGATGTGATCGGCCCACTGCCACTTCAGCTTGCTAATCTTATGAGCTATGTCGATAACTTTTGTTCTATGCCGGATCTCCTCATTTCTGATTCGATCCAGCAGAGATACTCCGAACATAGCTCTTTCCATAGCACGCTGACGTAACCCTACATTGTTCAAAAGTAATTTAAATTTTTGAAATTTTAACAAAAATGATTTAGTGAGCCCACTAAAAAATTATTAAAAAAAAAACTAGATGTGATTTTATAGATTTTCTTTTTGTATTTAACTCCTCAAGGATTAGACTTTCCATTGTGAGTAATTTCTTTTAAATATCCTAGCATCTACTTACCATCAGGTGGCCCATCTGCGGTAAAATATACTTTTGCACGTCAAAATTATATAGTTTTACCCAACTAAAAGACATTACTTGTGATATATAAACTCTCACGTCCATAATCCCCTAGGGGGTAGACAGAGGAACCACCTTCAATAACAGGTAGTTCCCAGTTCCCGTAAGATTTGGTTGACAAACGTGATAAGTGGCGAGCCTACCGCCGTCTACTAGGTGTAGAATAGTATCCACAAAGACCCTTAGACTCAAATTATATTGCCGCGGAATGGAATAGAAGCGAAAATTCGCTTCCATTCCTCTCCGGGCTCTCACAAAGAAAGAAAGAATTTATTTTCAAAAGCGCTCATACAAACAACATTGTCTTATCCACATTAAATCTAAAGTACCATTAGAGATAGTGATAGTGCCAGACCTTCACTAAAGCGTGACCAGGTTCACATTAACTATTAATAAATGCTTTTGTCTCATTCTCTACTATTAATTATTATTCTCTGTCTCAAAATGAACTATTAAATAATAATGATTGTAATTGTCATAATAAGACCTCATGCTGCTTCGTCTATTGTAAAAGGAGCTTAAAACCTTGAGTGGGTTCCTGATACATACCTGTATCACAGAGTAGATACTATACAGGGTTCAACAAAAAAAAACCTATATAAGGTCCTTTTTTATTAGTAGCAAATATTTGGAGGGTGGTATGTGCTGGTCAATTGTACCACTGTACACGAAAAAATAACCCTGTTACATGTATGAAAATTTTCCATATTAAAGAAAAATAAACCCCATTATTTTGTGCTTTGGTGACATAAACTCATCCACGTCGTTATGAATGAAACGAGTTTCATTCATACTTCTTATTTCAGTATTAGAATAGCAATAATCCATTCATTAGTAGAATTATCAAACAAACAATTTTGACGTTTTTCTCGGAAATTTAATAAGTAAAACAAAGGTTTCTTTTGCTGTATCGAGATTGTTATGACCTATGACGTTATGACCCATGACGCCCTAGAAATATTTACCGCTAATTAAATGGGACCCTATAGAGCGGAAAGTGGGGTCTTCAGTTTAGTATTCATAATTGACTAACTTACACTATGGGGCCAACTCTGAAATCGCATTAAAAATCAGCTGTTCCATACAATGCTCAATACACTACACGACCGAAATGTATGAAACAGCTGATATATTTTTTCACGGTTTCTGATTTGGTCCTGTAGTGACAATTGGTTAATTATGGATACTGTACATCCCGTTTCGGAACTATAGGGAGTTTTTGTGACACCCTGTATATGTATAGGGGTCTATTGTTACACCTGTATATGTATACTGTCGTGCCGTTCCGTGTCGCCGGCCCTAAAGAACGGCACCACCCCAACTCTTCCCGTGGGTGTCGTACAAGGCGTCTGAGGGCCTTACTGGATACTATTCTCCACCTAGTAGACTGCGATAGGCTCGCCACCTATCACGTTTGTCCACCAAATCTTACGACAAAAAGTGGGAACTAACTATGAGTAAGGTGATTCCTCTGTGTACCCCCTTTATAGGCGTGAGAGTTATAATTGAAATTGAAAACGTTTATTTAGCACTGTAAACACCAGAATATAGAACACAATACAGAAGTATACAAAGATTAATACATGCAGCACAAAACATCCGGTGCGGTACAGTGCCAAAAAGGTACACCAGCTCAGCATAATGCTGAGGCAAGCCACAGCGCTGATCAGCTGGCCCCTCAGTGACTGCACGGACGAAGAAAGCAACAGTGTGTGCGTGTTGTGATGTATGAATGTGTTTGTTTTTATGAGTTAAGTTATGTATGTATGTATGTATACTGAAAACAGCTGCAAATTCTCGACATCGCTTTACTTTAACGCTTTGTAAGCTACAGTGTTATTCAAAATACATTAAGCACATTATGATACCAGTATCAAGCTCATGTGATCAAGTTTTCGTGTAATTATACTTGATTATGATCACGATAAAGATACTTGAAGGGACATTTATACGGATTTTTTCTTTTAAGTTATTATAAAACGATTTTTCGAATCTTGATCCTAGCATTAGGTTTATAAGCTTGTAAATAAATGGAGAATAAAGAAGGCTGGAATTTTAGTACAATATTTGGAATTTTAGTACAATATTTGGAATTTTAGTACAATATTTGGAATCAGCAACTAAAGTAGATTGTATTGTATTGTATTTATTTATCTTATAGTAACTGAAACCGTTACAAGATACGTCATTAACAGCAGTATTAAATATACTCTAACAATAATATAAATTCAAACTATATAAAATCAAAAGCTTTAGTAAAAGTTTTAGATAAAATACTATGCATTATCGTACATAGCCATCACATCAGCACATCTTGCAGAGCCTGTGGTGAACAACTGGAGACCGTTTCACATCTCCTATGTGAATGTGACGCTTTCGCGGTAAAAAGGATGGGTCTGCTAGGCTCTGCCAAGGGAATTCAAATCCCTCCCACTAAGACGCATAGTCTTGCTCATGCACGACATATTCGGTGATGTGGTCAAGGGATAGGTACAAGGGGTGGTACACAAAAGATCCCCATAGGTCGAAGTGTCGCCTCCAAAGATAAGATAAGATGCATTATCGTGTTTAGTGAAAGGTTATTTATTATTATGTTATTTGCATGTCTGTACATACTCAGACAAAATACATTGGACATTATAAATACATTTTTAAGAACAAATAAATGTATTTGATTTTTGAGTTTTCTGTGGTAATGTTTGCCGATTTTGCAAAACCGGTTTTGCATTTTTTTTTAAGCTTCATAATTTAGAAACTATAGACATTGTCATTTCAGTTTCTATGGAGATATAGTTTATAATTCTGGTTTCTAAAGCATATTTGTTTTTCGTTTGAAACAGGACACTTTTATTTTTTCTCCATACAATTTTGTATGAAAACTGATTTCAGGTGAATTTTCACTTATCATTTTTTTCTCGAAAACTAAACAGAAAGTTTTTACTTTTGTAGTATTATTTATATGCATCAAGACACGTAACATATTTTTTTTACATCGGCATTTTATGTCCATACTTGCTCTGCGGTGTACTTTCAGAAAGATGTAAATAATGTAGTGTTTGTGATTTACTACAACACAACTCTTAGTCCAATCTTCTTCTACGTCGTATTCCTCTTTGCTGAGGGTCATGATCATTCTAAAGAATTAATCACATAGAACGACTCTCGTGCCAGATTTAATGGGGTGGATTGCCATTTCCTTCCCCATTTCACACACTGGTTATCTCAGTGTGCAAGTTTCCTCACAATGTTTCCACCGTCAGAGCAGTCGGTAAATGTACGTAAGTCTTTCGAAAAAACCGAAAAACTCTTGGTACATGGCATTGTATGTTTCGAACTCGGACCTCCCGCATGGGTGTCCGACGTCCTAGCCACGACGCCACCGACGCTCAGTCTTAGTCCAACAAATTAAATTAAAATAGCCTTTATTTTTCTTACGTCCATTTATAAAAATCTACTAATGCGATTCGATTCTTTTTCTGGCAACATTGCATTCACTTGTTATAAACACTAATACAAAAAAATAAAGTGTTTACCAATAACGTGTTTCTATCTATCTACTATTGAAGCCACATCCAGCACAACCAGAAATCATGTACCAAGATAATAATTACTCGTGTAAACCACTCGGTCAGAGCGACCACGTGGACAACTCAAACTGGGACACGCTCACTCTCGTCTTGTGTTGTAAGGTTATATTTCGGTGGTTAGACCAATGTTACTCGTATTTATTGTTATAATTGGCTGCGTATTTTATTTTCAAGTATTTTTAACATTTTATCTTATCAACATTTTTCTTTTTGTTAAATTTTTTCTTACGTTTTTGCATGCAATGTACAATTTTGAAAATATTCGCGTAAGTTTGGATTGGTTACTAGAGTTTCCCGTGGGTAATTCTTCGAGATCTAGAGATGCTCTTTGCAGAATGTTGTCTTATACAAAAATATGTTTGTTAAGTGATAATGTTGTTGTTAAGTGAAGTACTAGGTGTCCAAAAAGGGTATTCGCACTTTTAAAGTTCCATAAATTGTAATTATGGGGTAGATATGAAAAAAAATATATGTCGTTATGCGTAGTATTTCTTATAAATTTAGTTGCAATGGAGTCATATACCGGAGCACAGGGTGCATTTTGTGTACGAGCTTACTATCAAAACAATAATTCAATAATAACTGCGCGTCGGTTATATCGCGCGGAGTTCAATTTGCGAGGCGTTAATTTATCTCCCAGTGCAAAGGTTATTAGAAAATGGGTTCAGACATTTGAGGCTACGGGATCGACAGTAAAAAATCCTGGTTCCGGTCGTCCACGAGAAATAAGAGTGCCTGAAGTCATTCAAGAAGTGCACGAGTCGACAAGAGCCCACACTTTCACTGCGTAAGCGTAGTCAAGCCCTAAACATCCAAACATCTTTACAAGAGTTTAGAGGTTACAATTCGGATACATTTTTCCAGCAGGACGGTGCCAGATCTCACACGACTGACAGGTCAATTAGAGCCCTGAATGAGTTGTTCCCAGGAAAGCTGATTACAATAAAGGGTAACATTAAATGGCCCCCCAGGAGTCCGGACTTGAGTCCAATGGATTATTTTTATGGGGTTACCTCAAAAGTCAAGTTTACAAAAATAAGCCGACAACCTTAACTCAGTTGAAGGACAATATTGTAAGTGAAATAAGGATACTCACTAATGGTTTATGTGAACGTGTAATAGGTAATTTACGGTCACGACTTGAAGAGTGCCAAAATCGGAATGGACATCATTTAGACAACATAATTTTTGGTTACTAATTTTTCCAAATCGTGTACTTTTAGATAGTAATAAACCAATTACAGAAAAGAACCATTTTCATTTATGATTTTAACATCTAAACTGGGAATACCCTTTTTGTTCATCCTGTACTAATACATTTTGCCTTGTATTAGGCGTGCAAATTATTATACAGAAGCAAAGGTATATTAAGTATCTATTTAGTAAAATTAATGTCAACACAAGTATTTAATGCAATCTTAAAAATACATAATAGTGTCAGGAGATATTGTTAATTCTAAGTATGTCATTACAATTTATCTGTCAAAAATTCATTTAAAGTAGGTATAGTAAGTTTTATTCACCAAAAATGTGAGCAACTCATTCCTCAACCTGTTCAAGTCAAGCATTTTGATATTTTCAGGTAACTTGTTGTATATTTTAGGCGCTAGACACACCAGACTTTTGTGTAATAAAGCAGTCTCTGATGCTACTATGCATCTAAATTTATCGAGTTTAAATATAGGTAAATAAAGATGTATTAACATTATATAAAATATAAACATGATCAGAAAGTGCAGAGAGTATACTAAGGGAATAATCATTGTAGTAACAGTTTCACCACACTAGAGTAATTTACGCCTACATTTTTTATGTCACAAAAAACTTGCTGCCTTTTTAAGTACACGTACCTTCTGAATAACAAATTAGACAGTTATCTCAACACAAATACAACTCTATTGTGTAACAACGTAATAACCTGTTACCCATCTGACGAAAAATTAAGTTATTAAACAATTATAGTACTTATTTCGAATGTTATTTTGACATAACGGAATATTGCGTAACTGATATTTTACTAATAACAGTTATTTTACGTTTATTACACGTCAATTTTGTAACGACAAACTGCTTTTCACACCTTGGGATGGAAGTGGAATATACGAGTATTTATTGGTCGATTTGATAAGTGATCAGATACTTTTTTGAGCGATGGTACTAATGTACATACTAAAAGGTTCTTTCTTAGTACTTATTTATTATCCGACTACACGAAGCAATAACGAGGGATATGATTTTGGTTTCAAGTTCTAGATAACCCGATAACCTAAAAAAAATTAAATAGTAAAAAAATATATAGCATAGCATAACTCTCACGTCCACAATCCAGACAGAATCAAGGGGTAGACAGAGGAACCACCTTCATCACAGGTAGTTCCCACTTTTCGCCGTAAGATTTGGTGGAGAAACGTGATAGGTGGCGAGCCTACCGACGTCTACTAGGTAGAGAATAGTATCCACTAAGACCCTTAGTCGCCTCGTACGACACCCACGGGAAGAGTTGGGGTGGTGCTATTCCTTATGGCCGGTACAACACGGCAAATTAAAATAAAACAAAATTAAAACATTTAGAAAAATGTATGATTAATTAATCAAGAAGTAACAAGTTTTTTGTTTTGTTTCAGACAATATCATTTTGCGGCAATAAAAGGTACGTACATACGATACTTATAGGAAACATGCATGGAAGCTAACTTCGAGGACTGAGCTGGGGAGAGCCTCATGTGCCGGTAATTACGCTGGCTCTCTTACCCTTCAAACCGGAACACAGTAATACAAACATTGCTGATTTGCGGCAGGAATATATAAAAGGCCACCAGAATCATACAGTGCGTGAGTTTTAGAAAGAGCTTCGGGTCTTGAGACGCGAATCTACTAAGACTGTAATAAGAGAGAGACAGAGAGCGATTTTACCCGATACCCGAAGCCCCTTCTAAGAGCCCACGGGCTGTACCCATCACAGTGTAGTGTACATAAAAATCATCATCAGCAGCCTACTCTAGTCCACTGCTGGACATAGGCCTCTCCCAGGGCGCGCCATTGAGCCCGATCTTCGGCTCTTCTCATCCAGTCTCTGCCAGCCACCTTGCGCAGATCGTCGCTCCATCTAGCAGGGGGAAACGCGGTCTCCACTCCAGAACTCGTCTACCCCAGTGGTTGTCGATTCTGCGACAGATGTGACCGGCTCACTGCCACTCCAGCTTGCTAATCCTATGAGCTATGTCGATAACTTTTGTTCTATGCCGGATCTCCTCATTTCGGATTCGATCCAGCAGAGATACTCCGAGCATAGCTCTTTGCATACATCCATACATAAAAATAAGCTGGTAAAATAATTTCAACACCAAGTCAATCACTGTTAAAAATTGCACACCCGTCAAAATTTGCCTACAATGGGACGACCCATAGGTACTTGTTTGTACCACGATATTAATTCATATGCGGTGCGATTGTTGGTCTGATCTTCCACGTACAGTCAACAACAATTATAAGTTGTGTACCAATGTTCAATACCAGAAACAAAAGAAAAAGTAAAGTACACTTTATTGCACAAATAGAAAACAACAAACAAGAGATAGAAAAGGAAATAGTGAAGTACAATTTAGGCGGCGTTATCGCTAAGAGCGATCTCTTCCAGGCAAGAGAAAGAGGTAGTAGGTATGCAATCATTATGGAAAACGTTATATAAAGAGATTTTTTTTACAAAAACAAACTTGCGGTCCCACGCTTTAGACTTAGTAAAGTAAACACATCATTTATGGGTCACTGTGTACGATTTTATAATAAGATACCTGATACTGTAATAAATATGACTGAGAAAAAAATTAAGACCCATATAAGACGGACCTTATGTAAAAAGGGTTATTATAAAATACAAGACTACTTAAATGATAAAGAGGCTTGGTCCTACATTCAGCTCCAGCTCTGCACATTGTGAATATGATTGTATTCATAAAGAATAGCACCATCCCAACTCTTCCCGTGGATGTCGCACGAGGCGACTTACGGGACTTACTTGGTGGATACTATTCTACACCTAGTAGACGGCGATAGGCTCGCCACCTATCACGTTTGTCCACTAAATCTTACGGCGAAAAGTGAGCTATGATGAAGGTGGTTCATCTGTCTACCCTCTCGGGGATTATGGACGTGAGAGTTAGGTATGCAATAATATGTAGATTATAATCTAGCATTACAAAGAGGACGGTTATGATTTTCGCTGTTTATTAGGCGAACTGTACCCATGTCAAGATTGTGGCATTATCTCGAGGTGTTGAATGGAGGCGTCGGCGCGCGCGCAGATTTGACGCTTCGCAACATTATCATGTGTCGTCGGCAGAGTTCCGACACGTGACGGATTGGGAAATGTCTAGTTTACCTAGGTTTTTGGATGAAAGAAAAAAATAGTCGCCTCTAAAATGGTCTAGTGGCGGGTGATTTCCTTCCTTCATGCCTAGGTAGGTAATCGTGACATGACATGCTCGTCCAAAGGGTTATTCCATAAGGTTTAATATGAGATTGCGGCACAAGCGTCGACGGATTGAACCTACCAACCACACAGACATTTTAACAGTGGACTGGTAAAATGTTAATAATTGAAATTACCTATAATAAGTGGACTCTCTCACACAATTTTACAATAAATAGGCCTCTACATGTTGAACCATGTCCCCACCACGTAAGCCTCCCAAAGGACCGGGTCCTAGAACCCGTGAAACTTTGAAGAATAACAAAATATTAATAACGTTATCTAAAAAAAAATATGACAGTTGAATCCTATTCGAATTTAATAAATGAAATCCTTACGTTATTCCAATAGATGTTGTTCAAATCCCTCATCATCATCATTAGCAGTCCACTCTAGTCCACTGCTAGACATAGGCTTCTCCCAGGGCGCGCCATTGAGCCCGATCTTCGGCTCTTCTCATCCAGTTGTTACCAGCCACCTTGAGTTACCATGGCCGCCACCGTGACCAGGAATAGCAGGGCAGCCAGGAACTGGGGGCCGTTTTCTTTGTGCGCTATCCATGGGAGGTGATGCCATAATCGCCGCGCTAGGCCTGCGGGTTGGCGATCGCAGTAGCCGGATCGCTTGCCCTGATCAAATGCCTAATTTTGTCATGTAACTCAACGACATAATCAATTTTGAAATTCTCGCCATGTAGATTGCTCGCTGGATAATTTTTATATGGAAACCTCGTCTGCCATGGCGCATGCGATGTGAGCATTTTCCCATACATTCACTCGGCTATTGAAATATCAAATGTATGAAACTTGTCAAAATTATATGCGCTTTTGTCCAAACCCTTGGCTCGCTGTCAGTGCTCACATCATCATTCTAGAGGAGAGGGCGTTACTAGTCCGATAGAGCGCCGGTGGCGTAGTGGCTAGGATACTGGACTCCGGGTTCGAAACCATGTAATGTCATGTGCCAATGAGTTTTATCGGATTTTTCGAAAGCTTACGTACTATATACGTATTTACCGACTGCTCCAAAGGTGAAGGAAAACATCGCGGGAAAACCTGCCTTGAAGTAGTTTAAAATGGGGAAGGCAATGGCAAACCACCCCATTAAATGTGCCCTAGAATGATCACCACCCTCATCAATGAGTGATACGACTACGAAGACGAGGAGTTTGTTTGTTTGTAGTCTCTTCCTTATCTCTCATCATCTCTCATGCAGGTTTCCTCACGATGTTTTCCTTCACCGTTAGAGCAGACGGTAAATGTACGTAAGTCTTCAAAAAATACGAAAAACTCATTGGTACATGGCACTGCACGATTTCGAACTCGGACCTCCCGCACGGGAGTCCGATGTCCTAGCCACTGTGCCACTGACGCTCATTATTCTCATACATTAGTCGGACATTAAAATGTCAAATGTATAAACCCTTCAGCTCGTTGTCAGTGCTCACATCATCATTCTAGAGGAGAGGGCGGTACTAGTTCGATTTCTGTGTCTACTAAATATTAATAATTACAATTGTATTCGTTACAACTTACAAACAAACCGACCGCCATTCGGTTTAAATAATACTCGTAAGGAAACATTGTAATTTACCTATGACTGTCATAATGACAGCTCTCCTTGACACAGCGGGATTCTGTTAAATTTTTTATCGCTGTCAAACTTTGACAGCCGTTTGACATGGTAATAAAAAAGCTGTCATTTCTGTAACGACAATGAACGTTTGAACTTTGAGAAAAAATTATGTATTCATTTCAAATTTGAAGTATTTTGTAATCTCCGGATAAGTTATTGTCCCGTATTGAATAGAGTATACTTAGTTATTAATAATAGATATTCATAAGATCTTAAGTTCCATTCCAACCTTAACTTTAAGATTTAATTACGTCGTCATTAAGTCATTAGTTAATCATCATTATCAGTTACCTGAAGAAAACAATTAATAAGGAAGGCATAAGGTAAACTCACGTACATAATTCCCGAGGGGGTAGACAGAGGAACCACCTTTAATCAAAAGTTGTTCCCACTTTTCGCCGTAAGATTTGATGGACAAATTTTATAGGTGGCGAGCCTACCGCCGTCTACTAGGTGTAGAATAGTATCCACTAAGACCCTTAGTCGCCTCGTACGACACCCACGGGAAAAGTTGGGGTGGTGTTATTCGGTGTAAAATAGTATCCACTAAGACCTTTAGTGGTAAAAGGGAAATACATAACTCACCGCTTTTGAAGCTTCAAACACAATGAATCAATTGTCAAACTCAGATTAATTAGAATTCAATAGAAAACCCTTTCTCTCTTGACAGCTAGCCAATTCAATGCGGTTCAGATTTCACACTTTGCCCGCGACATAACATTTAGTCACCGGCAACAATTATCCGTAATACCATTGTCTTTATTCAGAGAAAGGGCAGAGTGTGAAAATCGGTGTTAGAGAAAGTTACTGGACTAGATAGCGAATTTAGTCGCGTTAGTAAAAGTGTAGTTGTAATGTAACAGTTTTGTAACTTTGTAACTTACGGGTAAAGAGCGAAAGTTGGAGTTTGATGTAATCCCTGGTCACGTTATAAAGTCAAATAATTTTAGTGTTACTTTACTTTGAATAAACCAATTATAACCAATGGTCTGGCTCGCGATGACGGTAAAAGGCCCGACGGTATGACACTCGTGCCCTGGAAGCTGGGACGGTCTCTGGTGTGGGACGCTACCTGCGTCGACACCCTTGCCCCGTCCCACCTTCCAGCCACGGCAGCGAAGGCCGGGTCAGCAGCAGCATCTGCGGAGAACTTCAAGCGGCGTAAATATGCGGACCTGGGTGGTGATTGCATATTTGCGCCGTTCGAGGTGGAGACCTTAGGGCCGTGGGGGCCTGGAGCCCACTGCCTCTACGGGGAAATAGCCAAGCGCCTCGTAGAGACATCCCGGGACCAGAAGGCTGGCCTCTACTTCGCTCAGCGTATAAGCCTCGCTATACAGCGGGGCAACGCCGCCAGCCTCCTCGGGACACTCCCTGCAGGGAGCGACCTAGGTCAGGTATTTTATTTGTAAAATAGTTAGGTATTTTGTAATTTTAGCTTAAGCATTTATTTTATTGTTATATTAGTTTTATTTTATTTTGAATAAACTATGACATTATAACCATAAATTCAAATACATTTATTTTGCGACTTAAATTAATACAAGAAGTGGTTTATGCTCTAAATACTCCATATGACTCATATTTTAGGAATTCTCAAAAGTACTCCGAAATACTTTTATACAGGGTGTAACGGAAACCTTCTTTTTAAACAATAAAATAGGACGAACACGCCATGACAGCATGAGCGCTCAACTAACCTCCGTCGCCATAAGTTATTTTTATCATTTAACTATGAATGTGTAAAACAGGATACCTTGATCTACTTAACTGTACCTATACCCAGCAGATTCACCCTTCAAACGTTAAAAGTAGTATTATAAACAAAGCATAGAATTAACTCCAAGCTTTTCCCATGACTGTTTAACATAACTGCTTTTATAGGCATTACTTTACCATACCATTTACTCTATTTGCACAGCTACCCGGCTTGTTTGCTTTTTTTTCTTAACTGCGATTACAGTATAAAATAATACAGTAGCGCCACTAGCACTATCTGATCTGCAAGTGAGTTTTTACGGTAGCTGCTTGCGTGCGAAATGGCGACGCAATTCAATTTGGCGTGATCCCTTGTTTCATTGCGGCTTTACTTCAAAGACTCTGTCACGCACAAACCACTTGTGAGTAACGAAATCGATAGGTGTTTTGGCGTGTTTAAAATACTTACCATACGTTTTGATATAAAACTGCACGAGTGGACCTAAGAAAATGCCATAAAGAAAAATTATAGATGAGTAAAAAAGTACTAAAAATTTAAGGGTTCAGCCTGTAAATAATAATTCTAAAGCCTTAAGAAATATTAGAATTATTATTTTTATTTTTCATACGTTTTTTTTATTTCCCTAGGGTGAACCGCGGATAAATAATAAAAATATTTGCCAAATATACATAGAAATATACATAGAGTATCTGCGACGATATTGTCTTTTTAACTTCAAATACTGTATAAAAGTAACTTAATTTTACAAATAAATATAAAAAATTAAATTAGATTATTTAAATTAAATTAAATTCAAATGTTTGGTATACAATACAAGTCAGTATTGTCTTATGTGAATATTTGTAGAAAATGTATTATTTTTCTTACTTTCTTTCAAAATATAATTTCCCATTATACACCTGGGCGAACTACGCGAGTGGAACACGGGCAAGAAACCACCATACCTAAAATGTCGGAAGTAAAACCTCGAAATATTTAATGAAGAAAGCGTCCCTACTGTATTATAACTTATACTGTACTATCGAGATTGTTCCATGTACCGGACCGTAATATGAGATGAATTTTTAATATAACACGGGATGAGCACAAAATTGCTTCAGGAAAACATAGGGTGTTGGTTTTTTTTTGTAAAATAAGTATAAATCGATTTTTACAGCCTGTATTACGAATATCATAGCGTTGGTGGCGTAGTGGCTAGGACGTCGGGCTACCAACGTAGAGGTTTTCGGTTTTTTACCGACTGCTCTAGCGGTGAAGGAAAACGTCGTGAGGAAACCTGCACACTGAGATGACCAGTGTGTAAAATAGAGAAGACTCGTCAAATAGACTTAGCTGCTACAGTCTGCCCTCTAGGTGCCGGCTAGCAGGGTTCTAGGACAGTGTGCAGATGAAGTAATAGAAGGACTTGGTAATAGTAGATATTATATTCATCAGGAACAGAACAACACAATAGTAGACAATAGGTAGTAGTAGGAGACAATTTTATAAAACGGACATACGTCCGTTCAGGACAAAATACAGAGAGAATAAGTAAAAAACAATGAAATTAATGGAATTTAGAAATGGAATGGGAATATGATTTGAATTTTGAAAATATATATTTCATTTTCAATTCATTTATTAAAATGCATTACAACGTCACACAGCACGGAGCCAAAATTGGAATTGTAGTCAGTCATACATCAAATAAATTAAAGTTACAAAAATAAATTAAAATTACAAAAATAAATTATAATTACAAAAATAAATTATAATTACAAATTGAAAATAGGTCTATTAAACAAATTAAATTGAAAACAACTGAAATTATTTAATAAAAACCGCTTACCAATGCCTAAAATGAGTACAGCTGACATAGTTCAAGAAATGATGAAGAAATGAAGAAGCCAACATGAAATGAGGTGAGATAAACGCTAACAATGAGGTTGAAATTGATGGCAAGGAGGTTGATATGGACGATGAAGTCGACATCGTTACATAGTTAGCTATTAGAAGCTTTGTTGAAGCCATATGCCTTTTTGGGTGGTTGCAGTCTATGGTGAATTCAGACGCCATTGTGCCGTCATTGGGCCTCGGGCGTGTCGTGTTCCACCGGGCCTGGAAAGCCCGATGCCATGATTCCTGGCTCTAGGGCCATCAAGGTTGGGCTGCGGTTACAACACACTGACTAAATATCGTAATACAGTTCTTTGAATCCAAGATGGCGGAAAAGAAACTCCATCCCTAAATGTAAACACAGTGAGTTTTGGCAGGAAAGTCGCTGGAGAAGGTTCTACGGTGTTCATTTTATTGCTCAAAAATTGTTTTCTGGTGATTTTGATAGCTAAGCGGTGTAGTTTTGTCGACAATGTGTTGAACTCTTAAAATACTTCTCGTTAGTGGTTCGTTGTGTAGTTTAACT
Source organism: Hofmannophila pseudospretella (assembly GCA_947369225.1). NCBI lineage: Eukaryota > Metazoa > Arthropoda > Insecta > Lepidoptera > Oecophoridae > Hofmannophila > Hofmannophila pseudospretella. The sequence goes on from OX376333.1 coordinate 2,105,932, forward strand.
CTGTGATTCTGCGTAAGCCATGAGAATTCGCCAGAGATTAGACCGGTTGAAATTTCCGTCATAGCTCCTAGGAAAAACCTCCTGTTAAAATGTGTCTACATCACAACATTTTGATGCTGAAAAACTAAAAACTGTTTTAAATCGCTTAATGTTTAGGCTGATGCCCTGTGTTGCCAATGCCTTATTAAATTAAATAAAAAATGTAAACAGGTAATTACTAATTGCTGATAATGCAGCCCAAGATAGTCGACTACTTTATACCGATATCGTGTTATTACTAGACTATTCTGGACCTGTTATTAGGTACCCTACGTAACCCGGGTTGCATACTAATTAGTGATCGACTCGATTGCGATCGATTGAAGAATAGACCATTTTAAAATAATGGAGTGGTTGCTGTTACTCGCAAATGAAGGGTATATTTGGTGGGTAGTTGAAATAAGTCGTGATAGTAAGGAATGTTTTAACTTAGGAATGGATCTGCTGGTTTATAATTTACGCTGGCTCTCTTACCGTAAGTTGCAATATGGCTCCTTAAAGTACATGCTATCCCTCTCTACGCCATAGCTCTAGATAAAGATGACTCGACACTTACGGAAGCCTTAATATTAAGGACGGTTCTTGGTAACACGGTTATCCTTCAAACAGGCACTGCAATGCTGCTTTGCAGCAGAAATAGGTAGTCTTATAAAATAGCACCAATTAAATGTAGTCTTAATTTATTTACCGTGTGGCTATAATGACCGACCTACTGTTAGAGTTGTTCAGGCCGCCCGTAGGCTTCTGATATGGATATAGTCCACCACGAAACCACGAAATATAAATCTAAAATTTAAAAAAAATAAATTTAAAACTTGTTATTATTTTATTATTGCAATTGGAAAAGTAATTTCTAATTTGTAAATGTTTTATTAAAATTAACTTAATTAATTGTTAATTTATTATTTGTGTTTTGTTCTATGGGACTAGTGCCTGAAAATAAAGACATTTTAATTTAATAGGCAATAATAATATTTAATATTTAATGACATTTAATATTTAAAGACATTTAATTATATTTACATTTAATTACATTTAATTTAATTATTAATATTTAAAGACATTTAATATTTAATAGGCAAATATAATTATTTTACAACTTTTACAACACAACTAGTATATACACATACACAACTAGTATATACACATACACAACTAGTATGTACACATACACAACTAGTATATACACATACACAACTAATATATAACACATTAGTATAACACAACTAGTATATAACACATTAGTATAACACAACTAGTATATACTGGCAAATTATAGATATTCTGTGAGTCAATAATTATGTTAGAAATCAAGTCTAGAAGTAATGAAAAGCATAGGAAAACATGTAAAACATTCCAATGGGATAATATACGGTGGTCGTGTAGCATGCGCCGCTTATGACAGATCACGCGATTGGGAAGCGCGTTGCGCCCGCGCCACTAAAATCGTGCTACGCTGGGAGGAAGAAATACTCGTCCCTCACTCTCGGATTCACTCTCCCAAATTACCGATCAAGGGAGAGAACCGAGTCCTTTTGCCACTGGAATTCTACAAAATAACTCCTGATTCGGAGGAAGGGCACAAGAAAGCTCTGGGCTCTTACAAAAGTCAATATAAAGTATTTATTTTTGTCATATCTACCCTACAATTGAAATGTTATTACTTGTCATCTGAACCACCGTGTGTGATTTGTTAATAATTTTTTTATTTTATTTTTTATTGACTACTAAACCCGCATTTGACCTCGATCTCGCCTGATGGTAAGCGACGATGAGGTCGACGATGGAGCATGCGGGTCCAGTAAATGCCTATTCACTCTAGCCTTGAATATCCCAAGGTTGTAGGTTTCGGGAAATACAGACGCCGGCAGGCTGTTCCATTCCTTAGCCGTTCGCATAATGAACGAAGAAGCAAAGCGCTTCGTACGAGCAGATGGAATATCAACAACATATATACGGCGAATTACAAGTGATACATTGTTTTCTCTCTCTGACTGCCTGCGATGCCTACGCATCTACAATCCATTGCTTCTCAATAATGTTATGTTACAGCTGGTCTGCATGGTCTACCGTAGACCATTCATGCGGCGCACACTACCATAGACACTCTAACAAAAAGCCAAAAAGGGCAACAAACTCCTGTAATTTTACAGAATCTTGATTGTCAAGAAATAAAAGAACAAGTGCATCGTTTTATTTTGAGCTAATTTTTAGGTTTTTGGTCTAATCCCTTTTATACCCTATACCTGTGATACATCCGACAGCAATTTCTTACTAAAGAAAGACAGGCTCTGGAATGAGTGGTTAGATTTCCTCGCAATAATTTTCCTTGTATAGGTAATTTCCCAGTCGCTTATTTTCCCAATTCTGAATTTTCCAACATAAAAGATTCATATAGTTTATTTTTGGAGATAGAAGAGATGGTGAACGAGCCGAACATTATAGGAGAGACGAAAGCGGCTCGACTCCGATGGCTCGGACACATCACTAGGATGGGGGAGGATCGGGCAGTTAAACGAGCGTATGTGGGACGCCCTAACGGACGACGTCCGGTCGGACGTCCCAGATACCGCTGGCGCGATGAAGTGGAGAAGGATCTGCGGGAGCTCCGGGCGCCTGACTGGCTCGAGACTGCGCAGGAGAGAGAGCGATGGCGCTCTTTGGTATCGGAGGCCAAGATCCACTTCGGGTCGCTGCGCCAGCGGAGTAAGTATAGTTTATTTTCATTCCGAGTTAGTGAGTTAGATTCGCAATGCGCCATCTTAGCGGCCCTCAAAGTAAAATTAACTCACGCTCAGTTTTATTGTTTGCTAAGATATATTGTGTGTAGTCCATGGTTTATGGGAGTGCCTGCAATTTATGGACTGATGCCTCCTAGACAGTTGCTATGGCAACGGAATACGCCATTACTCCAATACTCAATATAGCGCAGTAGACAGTGCATAGAATAGTTCGCAGGTTCAATTCCATAAAAAAACTACTAAAAGATATGCCGTTTAATTATTATATATTATGTAATTATATATATACCAAAATCCCCTATAGTTCCTAAATGGGTTCAGTATCCATAACTGAACAAGTTTTACTATGGGGCCAACTTTGATATCCCGTTTTTTTTTTGTATGGAACAGCTGATTTAAAAAAAAATATATTATAGTTAGGTGAGCGACGGTGACCAACCACTGTTCTCTTTATACAAAAAACCTGTAGCTAGCTATTTGTCGATAAAGATCTAGCGTGTTCAATTGGTAAACTCCTGCGCAGGGTTCAACGGTCCCCAAACAGGTGCTGGCTAGTTTTTTTAAATTCTTTTTATTAATATCCTATAGTAATACTCCGATTAGTCATCCAATAGCCTTGATAATATGAAGAACCTTTTACACCGGTTATATCTAGAAACTTCCATTACTAAGAGCAAAATGAAATTGAAAACGTTTATTTAGCGCTGTAAACACAAGAATACAGAATACAGAAGTATACAAAGTTTAATACATGCAGCACAGAACAACTGGTGTGGTAAAGTGCCAAAAAGGGTACACCAGCTCAACATAATGCTGAGGCAAGCCACAGCGCTGATTTTCAGCTGGCCCCTCAGTGACTGCACGGACTAAGAAAGCAACAGTGTCTGCGTGTTGTGTTGTATGAATGTGTTTGTTTGTATGAATGAGGATATTAGTGTGTATGTGAGGTACTGAGTGTGTGGGAGGGTGATGGCAAATAAGCTTTTATTGTATAAGGACAGCAGACCAGCACACGGGTCACTTGATAGTAATTGACGTTATTGCAGGGTTTTTGATACGCTGCTAACCTTGAGGACTTGGCTGGAGTGCCTCTGGTACCGATAATTATGCTGACTCTCTTACCCTTCAAACCGCAAAGCAGAAACAGAAAATTACACATTTTTTTGAAATACAATAGTTAAGTTTCCTCTATTTTCTCCCCATTCACTTCCATATTCTTACTTACATTTATTACTTAGGTGTTAAATTAACCTATTCCCAAGAAGAGAGGTAATGTTCCAAACGAAATCCTCATAAAAAGCTAGTCTGGTCTTCTTACAAGGCCTAGTGTGTCTATAAAAATTAATGGGCGATAGTGGATTCCAGACAGGCTCTATAGGGTCGATGGCTTCTATATCACGTACTATGGACCTCACGTTTTATTTTATTAAATAAGAGAGCAGACGAGCAAACGGGCCATCTGATGGTAAGTGGTCACCGTCACCCATAGAAAGAAAGAAAGAAACAAAGAAAGAAAAACACTTTAGCTCAATTTACATTGTCGCGGAATAGAATGGAAGCGAATTTTCGGAACGTAATTGTACATAGCATAATGAACTTTATGTCAATTGTGTAACATACAAACTAAATACGAGCCAAAAAAGAAAAGTAGCTAGGGGAATTCTCGAGAATGCGCGAGGATTCCCCGGAAGACGCGCGACCTCTTTTTTGGCTCGTATTTAGTTTGTATGTTACACAATTGACATAAAGTTCATTATGCTTTGTACAATTACGTTCCGAAAATTCGCTTCCATTCCATTCCGTGGCAATGAAAATTGAGCCTTTATTGCCAAAAAGAAAAATAATAAATTTTCTACAAATATTCAGAAAATACGTTGCAAATACTCGATACGTTAATAGACATCTCACCTCACTGTATTATAATAGAGGGTTGTCGATGCGCTGCTAATCTTGAGGATTTCGTTTTTTTTATTATTTCAATAAATTTCACAGCATAACAGTAATACCAAGGCACTGTGAAATTCAAACAAAAATATATCAATATAATTAATTACACACTAACTGAAGAGGGACGCACAGCCATACTCTCACGGAACCTCAGACACTCACCACGATGAAGTGCCTCATGTGCTGGATCACTCGAGTGAGTGATCCAGCACATGAGGCACTTTGAAGAGTTTCAAACCGAAACAAAGATGCAATGCATTTCTGCTTTGCGGCAGAAAAAGATAAAGAGGGTGGATCCAACCTGGACGAGCCTGCACATAGGATCTACCACCTTAATATCACAGAGGTTTCTTTGTTGTTGAAAGAAAACATGTTGTATAAATTATAACGCATCTTTCACTTTCGCGGGTTTGCTAAAAGAAATCTCTTTTAGAGATAAGTTCACCCTTTGTACAATGTCTCATTTTAATTGTTTTTATTAAGTGTATTGTTGTACAATCACGTGTAAATAAATAAATATGATTGTGCAGACTCAGTCTGGGGTGTTACCACCCTTTTACCTATTTGCCGTAAAGCAGCAATGCTTGGATTGCTGTGTTTCAGTTTAAAATGCAAGAGAGCCAGCAATAATTACCGGCACATGAGGCACTCGGGGTCGTCGTGGTAAAATAAAGCGTCGCACAAAAAGCTAGCGAAAAGCTTAAATGTAGATGTAAGTGTAGTGAAAAGTTGTAGATGAAATGAATTCCGAACAAACGGGACCACTTACTTCCTACAGAGAAACAAAAACCCCCTCCTAGTCCTGAAAGGGGGTGTTCAGTATCCATAACTGAACAACTTTCACTATGGGATCGATTCTGAAATCGCGAAAAAAATCAGCGTTCCTTGCAAAAGTTCAATACCTACACAACCGAAATCCGTTAAATCCGCTGAGGTTTTTTTCAGGATTTCAGAGTTGTCCAATTTTTTCTTTATTGCAGTAAATCTTACAGCTTACAATATTTTTACACAGTAAATGCTCTTTCAGTATTTGTATTTGAGGAGCTCGTAGCCTAGTTGCGAGCACGGTCCGAAAGTTATCGTGCAGGTTAAGCGACGTTGGCGCGGTCGGTACCTGGATGGGTGACCGCTAGTGGCATATTTCATCTGAGCTCCTCCGTGCCTCGGAGAGCACGTTAAGCAGTCAGTCCCGGTTATTGTCGTTGGTTTTTTTTAATTATTAAAAATTAAATAACAGCGTAGGGAAAAAACTGAAAGGAGAATAATAGGATAATATATAATATAATATGATGATCACTGATCGGAGTAGGTAGGGCTCTTTCGGGTCAATGTCCTCAAAGGTTATATTAATATGGATATGATTTCGGGATCCCGTTTTAAGTTATCGAGCAAATTTTGTAAATTACTTTTGTAAACCTCGCCCTTACCCGTCGGTTTACGATTTTTTTTAAATTGTGAACTTACGAAGAAGTTAAAACACTACCATAGGTACACTAGCGCCATGAACCTTAAAAAAAATTATTTCGCCACCAATCTTAAATGTGTATCAAAACAAATATAACGTTAAAAATCTAAATAATATATTTATTCAATCCCGGGATTATTGGGCATACTTATCCATATTATGACCGTATGTGGCAAGTACCAAAAACAGCCCTACCTACTCCAATCATAGATGATGATATTATGGGTAATGAACCCCTCTTTTGGGGTCCTAAAGGGTTCTTGTTACAGCCTGTATACCGTCTAGACTCGAAGCATTGTATTTCATACAAATAAAAGTGTTTATATCATAACGTTTCGATACGTTGTGTAAAAAATATGGATCATGATGTAATTGTATCGATTTGAATTGCTAGTCATCGTTTACCTATAAATAAACTTGGTAACAAAAAATGTTGATGGAAATTGGAATCTGTTATGTTTTTGTGTAAAACGTTTTTTTTATCTATGCAATTGAATAGTAAACTATACGAGGACTGTACATAATATAATGCAAAGTATGAGCGTCTGCGGCGTCGCACGATGGAGCCTATGTTAGCATTCTAACTTGACTTTGGTCAAAAATGATTTTTACAAAATTGAGGGTACATTGACAAATTCTTCTTAGTAAGCAAATTGAAGGTCTGTTACATTAATTACTGGACACTAAGATAGTAAAAAGGATGTCACGCTCAAGTCACTTTCCTGTCATTGCTCGTGATTCATAGTTCTGAACTAAAACATTAAATAATATTGACCAACAATCTGTTATATGTGTTGTGGCTAGGACGTCGGGCTCCCATGCGGGAGGTCCGAGTTCGAAACCCTAATATTATTTCTATATTAGTATTTAATATAAGTATGCCTTCTTTTTGGGAAAGCACTGTCTCCCAAGATACAGGTTCGCCTAGTTTGTGAGTCAGGGTATTGTTCGATTTACAAGTTTTGTGATGTTATCGATAAAGATATATTTTTATAATTCTTAACCATTTAACCCCGTGTTACCAACATTCAGCGATAACATACAAGTAACAAGACACTTAACAAATCATGTAACAAACAGTTGTAACAAAGAGATGGCCGTATCTGTTATTGGTATCTAAAGCGTGAACTGCTATTAACATATGCTATTTTTTGTCCATACATCATTACAACATTGCATTGTTATCTTGCCATTTAAGTTTCATCATCATCATCAGCCCACTCTAGTCCACTGCCGGACACAGGCCTCTCCCAGGGGCGCGCTATTGAGCTCGATCTTCGGCTCTTCTCATCCAGTCGCTGCCGACCACCTTGCGCAGATCGTCGCTCCATCTAGCAGGGGGGCGTCCCACACCACGTTTGCCCACGCGGTCTCCAAACCATACAATGCCGTGTACCAATGAGTTTTTCGGTTTTTTCGAAAGAGTTACATATATTTACCGACTGCTCTGATGGTGAAGGAAAACATCGTGAGGAAACCTGCGCACTAAAATAATCAGTGTGTGAAATGGGGGAGGCATTGGCAAACCACCCCATGAAATCTGCTACGAGAGTCGTTCTATGCTATTAATTTCTTAGAATGATCACGACCCTCAGCAATGAGGAAAACGACTTATCAGTATGAGCAGGTAAGTATAAGAAGATTCTTCATATACCTAGGTCTTCTTTTATTTCACGCCTTTTAAATATTATACACTGTCCAGGAATATAAAATCCCTGCCATAAGGGCGCCACTGGTAATTACAACGCCTTTAAATATTTGACCCTATTTTTTTCAGTTAATTGACGAATTTTGTTTTATTAAAATTTTAATTGTTATACCCGGGTCGGCTGATAAGTCCCGGGCCTCACAATGAAAACAACATTTTTAAATTATTATTTTTATTTATTTCTCAACATAATCTCCAAAATAAATTATTATTTTATTATGCACAAATAGAGAATATAATATAACACTAAAATAATACTAAAGCTAAAACTAAACTAAGGCTAAGAAAGTTAAAGATAAAAAAATGGTGTTAAGTCCCCCACATCCGGCAGTGTACCCAAGAGACTGGCTGCGTAGCCCGTTGGATAGCTAAGCTGATCCGCTGAGCCAAATAGGAGCCAGCTCTTGGGTCTTTTGACGCGTCGACCAGGCGCTTTGCGAGGTCCTTGAAGACGCGGTGCGCTCCCGGGCCCCAGGGTCCCAATGTTTCAACCCCAAACGGCTCAAATATGTATGTTTCACCCAGATTAGTATATTTACGCCGTTTGAGGGTTTCTGCAGCAGCGGCCGCATCTCCAAACAGGCTAATACATTTATCATAACGGTGTTCTAATTTAATGAAACCATCTCTATAATGTGATTCCTCGAGCTTCTCAAAATAGTTGTTTACGGCGTCAATAACCTCGTTGCTTTGAAATCTTTCTCCTCCAATGTATTTTTTGAGGTTAGGGAATAGGTGGTAGTCACTGGGTGCTAAATCTGGCGAATAAGGTGGATGTTTGAGCAATTCGAACTTTAATTCGTAGATTTTTCCCATTGCAATGATTGAGCGGTGTGCTGGATCATTGTCATGGTAAAACAAGACTTTTTTCCGCCAAAAGAGGTCGTTTTTTCTTTACCTCATCGCTCAAACGTTGCAGTAAACTAGCGTAATACTCACCAGTAATACTTTTTACCCTTTTAATAAAAATAATTCCCTTTGCATCCCAGAAAACACTCGCCATCATCGTATATCAGTGCCTCGCATCGCCGATCGTGGGATGTGGGTAATAAATATAATTCCCGCACTCACTCAGTACGGGACTGTGGCACTTTCAACACAGTTTTCAGTCGATTCAGACCTATTTTAGTGCTTCCTGTAAGTTGTAAACAGATTGTAAATAATAAATCAATCAATATAAAAATAAAAAGTAAGAAAAATATGCACAGTAATCATAATCTGTACCATTATTAGTTACGTAACATCGTAATTGCTTGTTGATTGATCACCTTCCAAATCGATACCTTAATCAGTTTAACCTAGATCTAGGATCTAGGTTAAACCTGGATCGAACCAATAAATACGAGCTGTCATCTGACCTGTCGTCTGATAATTCAGTATTATTACAATTGAATATTTCACCACCGAATTGGACGAATGAATCATTTTGGGAATGTGGTTGAGAATTGAGATTCGGCAAGGATTTGTTTGGGTACTTGTTAGTTGACGCAAATGGTACTGGAAGAAGAGAAGCAGAAGTACTTAGTACTTATACTCATACTCATACCATTTATTGCTTTTCATGTGTTACAATTGGTCTTAAAAATGTATATTATCTGGTCATACATGAAACCCTGAATAGGGCACCGCAATATTAAATAAGAGATTATAATATTTTTAAAATAGTAATAAATACTAACGAGATAAATTGAATTAAATGTCATTATAAGTTATACATAATTGATTTTATAGATAAGTATTGGTTTTATCATCAAAAACTCCTGCAGTGAATAGAAACATTTGTTAAGAAGATATAACTTTAATATTTTATTGAATATCGAGTCTTTTAATTCGATGTCGAGGTCTTATTCAGGGTTGGAGTCAGAAAAAAATACTTACTTCTCTCTCTTCTCAAGGTTAGCAGCGCATCGAAAACCCTCTAATAATAATACAGTGCGGTGAGATGTCTATTTGCGACGGCGACCACTTACCGTTTGCTCGTCTGCTCTCCTTATTTCATAAAAAAATATTTTGTTGTTTGTGCCAAGTTTTATTTCCTCATATATTTTTTTCAATTGAATGGCGAATTCAGGGGGGGAGGGCATAGCTCCCCCCTCCCCTGAATTCACCAGTAGTACATATGCTCTATGAAACATCTATACTATTGTAGCTTTAATGTTACTCTGAAAAAAAATATATGAGGAAATAAAACTTGGCACAAACAACAAAACAAGGAATTCAGTCCTTGTTTCCCGTTATCCTGACACAGATTCTTTCTTTTGGCGGCTTGCCCAATGGCTGCGACTTACTTTACTTTGTTTATTGCATACATATATGGCTCCAACCAACTGAACTGTCGTGGCTTACGCTGCTGGCTTCAAATTAATCAACCCTTTCTCCTTATTTATTTCATTACGTATTTTTGCCATCTAAGCACATAAAACCTGGCGGATATCTTTGTAAAACAAGCAAGGAAGGAAACGAAGTGCCACCTGGCTCAGTTACAATTGATCTCGGCAGCAAACGCGCGGGTCAAGGTTTGCAACCGGCGGTCACTTCTGACGGCGCTTCGCGAAACTGTGTCGACATCTGATTCAGTGGAAAACGGACATTGTTCACCGGGTTGGTACAAGGTGAAAGATGCAAAAGTTGGATATTGAAAGTACAATTCACCGAATTCTATAGTCGCTCTTTCACAGTCCAAGCAGTTAGGCTGTGGAACTCCCTCCCGTCATCTATCAGGAGGCCAAATCACTGCTAATATTTAAAAACCTCCTTCGTCAACATTACGAATTGCAGTGTGGATACACTGCCTAACCATTTGTTCTAATGCAGTTTCATTTTAGCATATGATGTGTGTTATATATTAAGTATTACATTATAAGTATTATATTTCTTTATATATTATAGTATTTACGTAATATTATTTACAATTGCGGAGCTCGTAACCTAGTTGCGAGCACGGTCCGAAAGTGAATTGATCGTGCAGGTTAAGCGACGTTGGCGCGGTCGGTACCTGGATGGGTGACGAGAAAAAATTAAATAACTGAAATTTAATTTTTTCTCGTAACAAAAAGTATCTTGTCTATCACGTGCGCGAAGACCACATGTCTCACTCGTGAACCCACAACACTCGTCTTCGACTCGTGTCTGCATCCGCTTCTGATTTGAACCAAACCAAGAACAAAGTTTCACAATGAGTGACTCAGCCGAATTCCTAGGGCATTGAAACAAGCACTAAACAGATTATAAGATAACTACCTATCAGTTATTAGGTACCAGGGTGGTTGACCAGGATTTGTGGTCATTATAATTGTTATTATTAGAATTACGCGCGGAATAAACGTGGAAATATTAGGTAAAGGTAAAGAACTTTTATATTATCAGGCCCAGACTACACGCGCATTCGGTTCAGGAACCGAGCAGGCCGGTTCCAAATGGAACCGCGGTACGTGTAGTCGACAGCGCATTTTTGTTTTGTTTATTTGAAGCACCGGTTCCAAGGAACCGACCGATACTGGAACCGTCGTCGTGTAATCCGAGCCTTAGGCCTGGACTATATGCGTCCGATTCCAGCCCCGGTTCGAGCTGCATCCAATAACGAAGCGCAGACTTCAAGTGGGGGAGGGGGGAACGTATGTGATTTGTAACAGCGAACTGAACCGGGGCTAGAACCGGACGCGTTAGTCAAGGCCTTCTAAGATCCTTCCTGTCCAGGCCTTAGAATATTTGAACTTTTTTGGGTCATGGTGTTGACCAAAATTCATGGTAATTGTTACTATTAGGTGACCATAGAGTTACGCGTGGACTAGAGATGGGAGCAATCATTATCATCATAAGCCTATTAATGTCCCCACTGTTGGGGCACAGGCCTCCCTTTGTACAAGAGGGTACGGGCCATGATCCACCGAGCGGGCCCAATACTGATTGGTGGATTTCACACGCGTTCGGAAACTTTTTTAATATCCTCAAATATGCAGGTTTCCTCACAATGTTTTCCTTCACCTTTAGAGCAGTCGGTAAATGTACGTAAGTTTTCGAAAAAAACGGATGAGAGCAATAAAAATATATTACCCTGATAGTAGTAGGTTGACCACCACATAGGTACGAGTTGGAAATATAAGATTAACACAATGCCGTTACCAGATCCTCAGGTTCCAAATTTTTATCAAAACAATCAGGTCACTTTGCCACCTTCGCTCATATTCAAGACATCTCACCTTACAGTAATTTTATTAGATGGTTTTCAATGCGCTGCTTACATTGAGGTCTTAGATGGAGTACCTCATTTGCCGGTAATTACACAGACTCTCTTATCCTTCAAACCGAAACAACGCAATCCAACCATTGCTGCTTTGCGGCAGAAATAAGTAAAAGAGTGGTTTCACCCAGGCTGACTCTGTGGGAGTCATTAAGTTAAGTCATAAGTAAAAATATTGATAACTTAATATTTAATACTCATTTATTTCGTAATTTTCATTACATGTCACATGTTGTTCATTATTAAATAAATGACTTTAATTATTATAATAAATGAAGTTGATTATAATTAAATACTCTACTGTGGAACTCTCTTCCACCCGACGTTTTCCCGCAGCGCTATGACATGGGATGCTTCAAAAAGAACGTTAAAAAAGTCCTCTCCCTCCACGGCCGGCAACACACAAGCAATACCCCTGGTACTGCACGTGTCTCTAGGCGACGGTGACTACTTACCATCAGGTGGCCCGTCTGCCTGTTTGTCGTAGCTAATTTATATTAAAAAAAAATTGATTCAATAATTAAATTAATTAATTTGAAAAAAAAAGCTAAATTGGTATAAAAACAATAAAGTCAAAATAAACATGTCATTCGATTCATAAATAATCTAGTCAAAAAAAAAACTACAATAAAGAAATTGGGATCTGCGGAGAACCTCAAGCGGCGCAAATATGCGGGCCCGGGTGGTGATCGCATATTTGCGCCGTTCGGGGTGGAGACTTTGGGGCCGTGGGGTCTGGAGCCCACTGCCTCTACCGGGACATAGCCAAGCGCCTCGTAGAGACATCCCGGGACCAGAAGGCTGGACTCTACTTCGCTCAGCATATAAGCCTCGCTATACAGCGGGGCAACGCCGCCAGCCTCCTCGGGACACTCCCTGCTGGGAGCGACCTGGGCCAGGTCTTTTACTTGTAAAATAAGAATAAGAATAGTTTATTTGTGCGGTAAAATTACAGTGGAATAGGAACTTAAGCATATATTACATTAAACTTAATAAAATTAGTGAGCAACCAGTTATCCTACTATAGGCGCTGACCTCCGAACTAGGAAGTTCCTGTATCTCGGAGGACAGATATAATAGTTAGGTATTTTGTAATTTTAGCTTAAGTATGTATTTTAATGTTATTTTAGTATTTAATTTATTTTGAATAAACATTAAATGCTATTAAAATCAAAATGAATATAGTCTAATATAAATTTACAGTTTACAGTTTACATTTTCTTAAAATCAACTTATTTATAATGCACATAAATTCATTTATTTATTTATTTTTATGTAAATATAATTTTAATATAAATTCAGCAGACAAATACTCTTGTCCCCATAAAACAAGTACTTAACACTCTAAGCTGTTAACTATTAATCTCTCTTAAGAAAAAAAAACACAATAAGCGTTGTTTTCTTCGACCTACATTACACAAACATATACATAAAGGCGGGTAGGCACTGCGAGAGAAATTGTGCAACAATGCTTATGACTTATGAGTGATTGTGATTAGCGGCTTTCTAGGCACACCCCCGCGTGTGCGACCGGCTTTATAGAGCGATGTGTGGGTTAGATAGGACGGGAAGTAAAAGTGTAACTGTAAAAGGCTATCAGTGGATCGATTATTAAAAAGAATGCTGTAGAAGTACTGGTTTTACACGTGAATACGTCTTATTACTCGTGAAGTATGGGAGTCGGATCGGGCATCGAGTGTCACACTTTTATGTCTTATTTCAAAAGCTAATAACTTTCTTCAATTTTAAAGATATGTAAAAACAAATAGTACCACACAGTATAGCACACTACGCTAATTTTGGAGTCAAATGTATTTATCTAAAATTATCATAGGAGAGACGAAAGCGGCTCGACTCCGATGGCTCGGACACATCACTAGGATGGGGGAGGATCGGGCAGTTAAACGAGCGTTTGTGGGACGCCCTAACGGACGACGTCCGGTCGGACGTCCCAGATACCGCTGGCGCGATGAAGTGGAGAAGGATCTGCGGGAGCTCCGGGCGCCTGACTGGCTCCAGACTGCGCAGGAGAGAGAGCGATGGCGCTCTTTGGTATCGGAGGCCAAGATCCACTTCGGGTCGCTGCGCCAGCGGAGTAAGTAAGTAATCATTTTTTCAATGATTACTTACTTATTATTATTTAAATTGAATTTCTAATTAATTTTTAGTTAATTAATTAATTTACAACTTTGTTGCATTTGGTGTAGAGACCCTTGGTCCTTGGGGCCCTGGAGCTTGGTCACTGTTCCGAGAGCTGTCCAAGCGTTTGTTCGATGCGACGAGGGACCCAAGGGCTGGCGGCTATCTTGCCCAAAGGATCAGTATAGCGATCCAGCGGGGCAACGCCGCCAGCATCCTTGGTACCCTACCACACGGGCCTAATCTAAGAAATTTTATAAGTTACTTTTAATTATTTTTTTGTGTACATTATTAAATTAATTATTTCTACAAAAAAAACCATAATAAAATAAAATAAATTTCAATTTTAATTAAAACTAGTGTTATTTTTTAATTATTTTTTATTCGTGCAGTGTGGGTTGGCGAGTACCTACCAGATCTTACTGACGTTGAAGAACTCTTCAACCGTATAAATGCGCTCCACCAGCATTTCTTTTAATTTTAGTGTTAATGCAGTTTCACTCGGTGCATCTCTTATTGTTTTGTCCAAATTGTTGTATACAGTTCTTCATTGTATACAATTTCAGTTGCCTTATGTATACTGCGTTTAACCACTGTCACGGCGTTATGTTCTCACGTGATATCCGCTGCCCCAAATTTCAGCAAACTTATAGAAATAAGTAGCAAAAGCCGCTTCTTTTGCCCCACGCGTTCTTGTGTCTATGGACATAAAGTCCATTTTAAAAAGGAAGTTCGATTTGCTTGCTGTAAATATAAAATGGTGAAGTATTTAATACGTCATTTGTGATGAAATTCCTCATGTTTTAGCGAAACCATGATGAGGGAAAGTGAAATCGATTCCAGTTTGTTCTCATTACCATAAAAACTACACTTTAGTGCAATGAAAATGGTTCGCTACAATACACTTTTACTTAATAAAAACCGGCCAAGTGCGAGTCGGGCCTCGCCCATCGCCACATCTATAGTAAATAAGGACTATTTGTAATATTGAGCAAAAAAACTTTTGCCTTTTCACTCACAACTTACAATACAAACTATTACAGATGTATTAAGTTTTAGTATTCATTTTTAAAATAGAGGATATGGCCAATATTCTAGCCAATTTTCGAGTTCCTAGATAATACCGTTCATGAGATAGACCTCGCCTAAATTACAACGTTTGTAGTTCTATTTCTATCCAATTTCAATTTACTTTTCGTTCCAATTCTATTTGGACACCAAATCGCATTCTGCTGACGCATAACTCTACCACTGACGCCTTTCGATTTACTATCGATCGGGCAAAAGTACCTCGGCAGGAACTTATGTTCGATCGTTATATTTGACAGTTGAAGCGTTTTGTTACCGTTCAACTGCGATTCAGTATAAACTAAACGTTTTATTAGAATGCATAAACGTTACTGTTTGATCGATAGTTGACTCTATCGGAACTTAACTGAAATTGGATCGTTAGCGGATAGTAGCATACGAGACACGTCATAACGATGCAGTTTAGATTCTATTTAGTTAAGTTGTATGTAGTGGAATCGATCTCCTGGTACAAAAGTGGTTTAAAGTTGACAAATTCGAGTCGTTAATTAATTTTCTCTACGAAAAAATTATTAAAACTGTGTTCGTACTCTACTTGATATGTTTTAAACACTAACACACGATAGGATACACTTATTTTTTTATTCCCTTTGCCCCCTTTACCCCTCTTTACTTGGAAGTTTTTATTTTATGTAAGTACCTAATAAAATAGCAAACCTATGTCTTATTTTGCTTCACTAATACAAGAAGCTTGGAATGTATGGAAAGAAGAAAAAATATGTAAAATATTATCCCACATAGTCCATTATTACCATAAAAAATGTATAACAAGTCCACCTAATCTATCATCATCAACCAGGCATCAAGCCTTTAAAAAAGCCAGCATTCCACAGAAAAGAACTGGAGAATAACGTACTCCTCTTTTTTTCGAGTCGGTTGAAAGTGACAGTTGACTAATACACGTCATAATGAGCGTAAAATGAACTCAAAAGCGAAGAGTTCAAAGTTTTTTTTTCGAACACATTCCTTTCACACTATGTGACCCTGTGAGTCAGTACAGGCTCAGTGTTGCCATTGTGACTTTAAATAAATAAATAAAAACTATAACTGAAATAAATAATTATAATAACTTTTACCTTTGTCTATTCTAAGTACTTTAAAGTACATTTTTACAACGTCACGTTTTACTCTACCACCGCTTCGTAAGGTGCTGTAGCTGAAAGGAAAGAAGCGGCGCAAGAAACTTTCAGCAGCACATCTTTTGACATAAATATATCTTACAATAATTATGAATACAATCATATACACAATGTGCAGAGCTGGAGCTGAATTTAGGACCAAGCCTCTTTATTATTTAAGCAGTCATTTATTTTATAATAATAGATACCGAAACCTACAACCTTGGGATCTTCAAGGCCAGAGTGAATAGGCATTTACTGGACCCGCATGCTCCATCGTCGACCTCATCGTCGCTTACCATCAGGCGAGATCGAGGTCAAATGCGGGTTTACCAATCAATAAAAAAAAAGATTTTTTTAATTTGATTTTATGACATTCATCTCCATTCTGTGATTTTAGGGAGCTGATTATCAGAAACGCTCGACTGATCATATTATTGGGTCAATTACTATCTCACACGATAAAAACCGTTCGAAACCAAACACCATGTAAAACCAATAGTTATTGGAGCTTAAGGCGTTCGTGAGTTAACCCATTAGTTACAGTGTTTAGTTCGGAAGATTATCGGGTGCTTGTGGTAAGTGATTGACCACTGGTCTAGTGGTATGAGTGAAGAGTCAGCCTGGACAGTACCACCCTTTTACCTATTTCTGCCGCAAAACAGCAATACTTACCATCAGACATGATTTCAATAAGTTTACCTTTGACTACAAAATTATTTTTTATTATTATAGCTGTTTCTGTCATTGCTGTGTGTGAAATAAACGTATTACTTACTTACTTACTTACATTGCTGTGTTTCGGTAAGAGGGGTGAAGGTTAAGAGAGCATAATTACCGGCACATGAGGCACTCCATCCTCAAGGTTACCCTCTAAGAACAGGTGAGATATCTGTGGGTGACGGTGATCACTGACCAATTACCATCAAATGACTGATCATTTGTTGTCTGCTCTCCTTATACAATAAAAAGTAAAATTAAAAACAGCATAAACTAAAAATTTACAGACCAGGAGGCCAATTCTTAAAAATGGGATTATACGAGTAATATCGAAACTCGATAAATATCCCCGCCCGTCTCATATATCGACTATAAATGTCACGTAAAATCATTAATTAGTTAGCATTAATTTTAGATGTATAAGAATATATATTGTATAATATATCATATACTTACCTTAAGTGGAATTGCATGTGTGCTGCAGATAACAAATAAACGTATTTATATTTCTAAACTATTGATTGCTAAGAACCACTCGTTGTATGTCGATCGCTAGCACTCGATAAATATCGAATGTGATAATGCGAGAATAGAAAAAAATCATGTCATTCGTTATCCGACATTTTTAAGATATTTATCTACTGTGAAATTTATATCACTCCGTGAGAATTGGCGTCCTGGATGGATCCAATTCAGGTCGCTGAGTCAGCTAAGTTTTTTATTGTGTAAGGGGAGACCAGACAAGCAAACGATCTACCTGATGGTAAGTGGTCACCCTCGCCCATAGGCATCTCACCTCACTGTATTAATATTAGAGGGCTTTTGACGCGCTGCTAAGAGAACTAGTTGGAGCCTCATGTCCCTACTGTAAATTACACAGCAGTGCAAACATTGCTGGTTTGTAGCAGAAATAGGTAAGACAGTGGTACCTCCCCAGGCGATCCTACACATCAGGATCTACCTTCAAGTATGACCATTAATTGCAAGTCTCCATGGCCACTTTTTCTTCTTCTAAATCGTAATCCTCATTGATGAAGGTCGTGATCATTCCATGGAAATAACATAAAACGACTATCTTTGCAGGTTTAATGGGAAGGTTTACTATTGCCTTTCCCATTACACACTCTGGTTATCTCAGTGTTCAGGTTTCCTCACGGCTTATTCCAGTAATCCCCTGCGGTCAAATCCCATGTACCCCTGCAGGGGTCCACCCCTTCTGGAATAAGCCTTCCTTACAATGTTTCCCTTCACCGTCAGAGGAATCGGTAAATTTACGTAAGTTTTTTCAAAAAAACGGAAAAACACATTGGTATCTTCATGACTTTGCATAGCTTCGAACCCGGACCTCCCGCACGGGAGTCCGGCGTCCTAGCCACGACGCCACTAATCCTACACATTAACATTACTCAGGACTCGAACCTGCACCATTACGGGATGCGTTTAAACAAATTGCAATGACCGGACCGGAACGCATTGCCTCATAACATGTGCCATTAGGGAGTCGTGGGGAATATAGCTACCCGTACGGGGTGTTGGCTAAAGTGGCAAACTTTTTTGGACCCCAAGTAAGGGTCCACACAAAAAACGCGAATTCGCTAAACACAAAATCCGATAGACTAAGTTAAAAATAAATAAATGATCTCTGGAAAGTAACAAAATAAAAAATAAATAAAAAAAAATAAAGTTTTATTATAATAAGCATAACATAGGTTATATTAAACTAAATAAAATTAGTGAGCAACAAGTTGGTTTACAATAAACGCTGACCTCCGAACTAGGCAGTTCCTGTATCTCGGAGGACAGCTCTCTTCTGTAAACAACTAACTTTCGCTGAATCTAGCGGATATTATTTATTTACTTTCTCGTTCTTTTCCTATTAAGTAGCGATTACGTTTTTGCATCGATCTAACTTTAACTACAAATCGTATTCTGCTAACACATAATGAATCCTTCGTTGGTTTGATCGAAACGTAACGTAAATCGAACTGTTCGTGACTTTATAATGGCATACAGAAGAAGTGAAGTCGTTGCAATTTAATTTATATTTTATTTTTAATTTAAATTTACCTACTAATGGGGAACCAGTGAAGAGATAGGGTCATGAAACCCTCTCCTTTCATAATTTTTAGGCAACTCTTTACCCCTCCTAGATTATTTTTATGGAAATCTAAAAAAAAACATTGGCCTTTCGGTTAGAAGGGTGGACGGGAGACAGAAATAAGACCTAGCTCTTATCTAATAATTGTACCTGGAGATCGATTCCACTAAATACAACGTAACTTCAGTCAAGTTCCGATCGAGTCAACGATCGATCGAAGAGTAACGTATTTATGCATTCTAATAAAACGTTTCATCAGCAGCCTAAGTTTATACTGAACCGAGCGGTAACAAAACGCTTCAACTGTCAAATATAACGATCGAACATAAGTTCCTCCCGAGGTACTTTTGCCCGATCGATAGTAAATAGAAAGGTGGCAGTGGTAGAGTTATGCGTCAGCAGAATGCGATTTGGTGTCCAAATAGAATTGAACGAAAACTAAATTGTAATTGGATAGAAATAGAACTACAAACGTCGTAATTTAGGCGAATTGGGCCAGTAATTTTTGGTCTGTTTTTCTCTTAGATAAGTACACCCTGTTCAGTACACATGCTAAATCCCTGCCATGTTAAATGATGAACATTACACTAAGTTAACGCATGCGCCGTGCGCACGCCGAGTGCCTGCGTAGAGCCAGTCACGGCCCGCCAATGAGCTTTGCAAAGCGGCTCTCAAACTTGACACAAGTTTTAGTGGTGGCCAAAACATTAGGAAGCCAATTCTTACGGGGTCATATATATCACAGAGTAGATAAATTTCGAAAAAATGGCGGATATCGACTGTCGGGACTTTTTCTATTCTCGCATTTTCCCTTCGATATTGAGCGTCGGTGGCACAGTGGACACCGGACTCCCAAGCGGGAGATCCGAGTTCGAAACCATGCAGTGCCATGTACCAATGAGTTTTTCGTATTTTTCGAAGACTTACGTACATTTACCGACTGCTCTAACGGTGAAGGAAAACATCGTGAGGAAACTTGCACACTGAGATGACCAGTGTGTAAAATGGGTAGGCACAAAAGATCCTTAAGGGTCGAAGTGCCGCTGAGGTTATTCCCGGCCCCCTATCATAAGATAAGATAAGTACTTACTAGAGTGAGGAACCCTGCATGTCTGAGGAAATGAAAAGTTTCCGAAGGCGTGTGAAATCCACCAATCATTTCAGCACTGGGCCCGCTCGGTGGATCATGGCCCGTACCCCCTAGGTCAAGGGGAGGCCTGCGCCCCTACAATGGGGACATTAATAGAATAGGCTGATGATGATTGAAAAATAGAAATATAATTTATCTGTAAATATGGGTAATGCAGATGTTACATTGTGTTTCAGTATTACCATATTCTGCCCGAAAGCGTACAAATTTATGTTCCTATACAAAAAATGTACCTACCCTGATTTATTAAATCTCAGATCGAGATCCACTGGCCTAGACTGAAAAATGTGCTACTTGGAACATGATGAATCATAATGTATGTTACATCCTGATGTAATCCTAGGTTGGCCTCTAACCGTACGATGAACAAGCACCCTAATGTAGTTTTAATTTCAGTAGATATTTTCCTTCGGAATTACAAGCACACATCTACAACAGATCTAGCAAATAGTAGATTATTTAACTAGTGCTGGAAAGAGCGTCGGTAGCACAGTGGACACCGGACTCCCAAGCAGAAGGTCCGGGTTCGAAACCGTACACTTACGTACATTTACCGACTGCTCTAACGGTGAAGGAAAACATTGTGAGGAAACCTGCACACTGAGATGACCAGTGTGTGAAATGGGGTAGGCACAAAAGATCCTCAAGCGTCGATTCCCGGCCCCCATCATAAGATAGGTAGAGACTTGATTGTTGAGTATTTTCGTTCGTGAGTAATAATTCCCGCACTAAGTACAGGAATGTATCTTTACCCGTACAGCTTTTAATCTAGAAATAAGACCATTTTTGAACCGGTGTATAAAATACATCCTCTTTCAGGAATTCTGTTGCATTTGCATTTGTCTTTCCCAGGATTTTACAAAACTATCGACGCCATCTTGGAAATCGATATGGCCGTCGCGTCGCCAATAGATGGCGCTCGCGTGCGCTTGAATATTAATGCCTTATTCTATTGTTGTCGTCACTGGGCACGCATATTAATTAGGTGATAGTACATTTCTCAGTCAGAAAGTGTGAAGTTCCCATGATATCATAGGAAGTGAGTTATGGAACGTTACCTACTCGTGACAAAAACCCGCGCGTGATCGGTTCCTTTTTTTGGTAACGGGGGGAAATCTTCGAAAGATATAGTCTCCTTGGGGAGACAAGTTTATGTGAGATTTTTACTCACTAAAACCCCCTCGATGGCCGGCCTCGTGCATATCGGAGGGCTCCGGGATCTCCAGTGGAACGCACCGGTGCCTTCCTAGCATTTGCCTCGGGCTCCTCCTGGGAGGTGTACATTCCACCTCCCGGTTCCTCCCGTCACAGCAGCGTGCGGACATAGCACGTTGCTGCCTTCCCCAGGGTCGCCCGCCAATGGACGGCCAAAGCCCCCACTTTGACCGCCCGCGACCCCGATCCCTCCTTTACCCAGGAGATACCGTGGTTCTATTCTTCGCCCGAGACTACAGGGGTGCGCTATACGAAACCCTACCCGCTGACATAAGGACACGAGATATTACCCTCCTCTACATTATAACATGATTAAAATTTAAAAAAAACAAAATGGAGACTAGTTAGGGAGGTTAAAACGCACCTAAAAACGACCGTTTTAGCGAATTTTTTTCGATTTTCAAAAAAGTTTTGGACTTTTTTACAACTCTTCAATATACAGCCATATCGCACTGTCGCTGATCGCACAAGTATTTTTTTAATTGGTTTACACCCTGTATTTTTTTCAAAAAATGGAAAATGGCATCGGTAATTAAAGGTTAACACCACTCTGTGTAGAGTCAGCCTTTTTACTTATTTCTGCCGCAAAGCAGAAATGCTTGTATTGCTGTGTTTCTGTTTGAAGGGTACCCCATCCAAGTCCTCAAAGTTAGCAGCGCATCAGACATCCTCTAACAACATTATAATGACGTGAGATTTCTATGTACGACTTTCCATTTAAAGTGAGACTTATCTTACATGTTACACATCATACTGGAGCTGTCAAAATACTTTACAAAGACCCTTTTTAACGAAGATTCAAAGTAAACATACGTAACTGCTCAACGAATTTCTCACCTTTGGCACAGTGTAGTTTGTACAGTAATGCTCCATACTGGTTGACGTTACGCTTATTAGAGCGAAAATCGAAATGCCTCTAGAAAAATACAAAGATACAAAAAATAACTAGCCTTCCGAAACAAACATATTGATACATGGCCATAGCAGGTAGGGACAAGGGGAACTAGCCTCCCCCCACCTCCAAGTGGGCTGTAGATCTTATCTTATGATAGGAGGCCGGGATAACCCCAGCGGCACTTCAACCCTTCAGGATCTTTTGTGCCTATCCCATTTTACACACTGGTCATCTCAGTGTGCAGGTTTCCTCACGATGTTTTCCTTCACCGTTAGAGCAGTCGGTAAATACCAATTTTAATTTAATGTATTTAATTTGTCATTTGTATTGTATTAGACGACTGTAATGCTTCTGGAAATAAATATTTCATTTCATTTCAAATGTACGTAAGTCTTCGAAAAATACGAAAAACTCATTGGTACATGGTACTGCACGGTTTCGAACCCGGACCTACCGCATGGGAGTCTTGTGTCCTAGCCACTCTGCCACCGACGCTCTGGGCTGTGGATAAGTACTCCCACGTCTAAATTTTAATTGAAGTAATATTGTAGTGCATTAATACAATTTTTAATTTAGTTCTGCCGTCCCCCACCCTTAAACAAAACCCTGTCTCCACCTTTAAATAGGTAGGTATTTACTTTTTTGAACTAATTCCGAATACTAACAAAACACATCTCCCAGTTCAAATAATTCCAGCTAAATCATAAAAATTCTAGGCTAATAATTCTTTTAATATTGCATTGGCCTATACACATTGCGTTCAATTTATCATAAAATTGAAAATTAAAAATGTATATTTAGCACTGTAAACACCAGAATATAGCAAGTACACAATACAGAAGTATACAAAGATTAATACATGCAGCACAGAACATCCGGTGCGGTACAGTGCCAAAAAGGCAAGCCACAGCGCTGATCAGCTGGCCCATCAGTGACTGCACGGACGAAGAAAGCAACAGTGTGTGCGTGTTGTGATGTATGAATGTGATTGTTAAAAAAAACATCGGTATTGGTCCCTCATTCGCCTCAATGTACAGTATCTATACTGTTCCACGATATTGTACAAACAATACCTTTTTGGGGGCACTGAACTTTCCTCTTAGCGCCATATACGGTAAGTTACGTCTAAAAAGGGCGTAACTGTGATTTGTTCAATATGTGTGGGAAGTTTACGAAACCCCTAACTATGTTCTGGAAATTTTATGTGGCAATAAATGTCTGGAAAATGGACATACTTGCGTTTACTGGTGTACCTGAGAATTTATTGAGGAAGTCTACTATAAACATCTTTTCTACTCTCATTGATGAAAAATTTCCGAAGGCGTATGAAATCCCCCTTGTGCAAGGAGGATCTGTGCTTCAACAGTGGGGAAATTAACAGACTGGTGATGATGATGAAAATTATGAAAATTGCAATAATTTTTCAAGAACCTCTAATTACTCCTAAAAAACTATGTAACTTTATCAAAGGTTGGCTGGAAGAGATCCCTATGGGATAAGCCCGCCTTTGTACATGTTTTAATGTTTTTATTTTCTGTGTTTTTGTGTGTGTGTGTGTACAATAAGAAAGAGAGAGAGAGAGAGAGAGAGAATAAGAGAGATAAGGAAGAGACTACAAACAAACAAACTCCTCGTCTTCGTAGTCGTATCACTCATTAATGAGGGTGGTGATCATTCTAGGGCACATTTAATGGGGTGGTTTGCCTTCCCCATTTTAAACTCTAGTTACTTCAAGGCAGGTTTCCTCACAATGTATTCCTTCACCATTGGAGCAGTCGGTAAATATATTAAGCTTTCGAAAAATCCGAAAAAACTCATTGGCACATGACATTACATGGTTTCGAACCCGGAGTCCAGTATCCTAGCCACTACGCCACCGGCGCTCTAACGGACTAGTACCGCCCTCTCCTCTAGAATGATGATGTGAGCACTGACAGCGAGCCAAGGGTTTGGACAAAAGCGCATATAATTTTGACAAGTTTCATACATTTGATATTTCAATAGCCGAGTGAATGTATGGGGAGAATAATGGCGGTTTCTATATAAAACTAATAGATAGAAACACTTTATTGTACCCAAATACAGGAAAAGTAAAAACTGCAGGACTAGCACGATATGTACAGAGGCGGCCTTGTCGCTTAAAGCGATCTCTTCCAGGCAACCTCTTCTTTAGTGAGGAATCTAAACAGATAGGGTGAATTTCAAAATGTATTTTGTACGCAGCCTTAAGTTCTGGCTGAAGGAAGCGGCGGCGTCAAACCGCGCGTTGTAAATCCTGCGCCCGCGTCGGTTTAGACGTGGGCATGAATTGTTTATTGCGATTTGTTTGTGTCGGGACGGATTTGTGTTTTGTTTTGTTTGTTTGTTTGTGGCGTTGGTTGTGGTTTCATTGGAGAAAGCTTAGAATAGAGTCATCACGACCCTCAGTAATAAAGAATACGATTAAGAAGAAGAAAAAGATGCTTACTTTAAACTGTAAAGGCCGTCTCAGGCCAATACTAAGCATCGAAAAAAAATTACGTTATACAGGTGTAACTAAAACCCCCTGTAGATTCGAAAGAGGGGTGTTCAGTATCCATAACTGAACAATTTTTCTTCGCTTTTAAGTCGTATTCCTCATTGCTGAGGGTCGTGATCATTCTAAGGAATTAATCACATAGAACGACTCTTGTGGCAGATTTAATGGTTTGCCATTGCCTTCCCCATTTCACACACTGGTTATCTCAGTATCCAGGTTTCCTAACGATGTTTCCTTCACCGTCAGAGCAGTCGGTAAATGTACGTAAGTCTTTCGAGAAAACCGAAAAACTCATTGGTACATGGCAATGCCTGGTTTCGAACTCGGGCCTCCCGCATGGGAGTCCGGTGTTCCTAGCCACGACAACGTTTTTATTACAACGAACGACGAACAATTTTTACTATGGGGTCAAATCAGAAATCGCGTAAAAAATCAGCTGTGTCATAAATTTTGTTGGGTTAAAGAATATTTGCGGTTGTGTAGGTTGGTATAAAGATTTTGAGTGGCCCCATAGTATAAGTTATTCATTTATAAATACTGAACTGAACGCCCACCACGGCTCTACATGGGGTTTTTCTATGACCTTGTAACGATGTCGACTTCATCGTCCATATCAACCTCCTTGCCATCAATTTCAACCTCATTGTTACCGTTTATCTCACCTCATTTCGTGTTGGCATCTTCATTTCTTCATCTATATTTTCAAAATTCAAATCATATTCCCATTCCATTTCTAAATTCCATTATTCCATTAATTTCTCTCTGTATTTTGTCCTGAACAGACGTATGTCCGTTTTATAAAATCGTCTCCTGCTACTACCTATTTTCTACTATTGTGTTGTTCTGTTCCTGATAAATATAATACCTACTATTACCAAGTTTCTTCTATTACTTCATCTGCACACTGTCCTAGAGCCCTGCTAGCCGGCACCTAGAGGGCAGATTGTAGCAACCTAAGCATACATTATTATAATCCGACAGGTAGTAATTAATAATAAATAAATTAAATTAAATAAAAATGTATTCATGCAGACAGTATCTTTTACATTTTCTCAGAATTCCCTGGCTCCCTCACTAGGATACCCTGTGTTGTGGGGGCTGCCGCTGTCTCTTCCGATATATCTATATCATGATGACATAGTAAGGTTATGCAGATAAATAAACAATTAAGAATACTTGTATGTGGGGGGGGGGGGGGGGGGGGGGGATAATAAAAAAATTACTTATGGTAAACCAGGCGGTATTATGATAAACTTCAAATAATTACTCGTCCGATGGGTTAATCCAATACAAAAAGTTATCAGAGAACCTGGAACCTGTTCCACTAATATCATGTTACCTGCCTAGTGTGCTCCCGACTCGTTCTTAGTAACATTTTCTCAGACAGGCGTGATATTGTGAAGCTAAAACGGAGCGACACAGAGAGTAAAGCAAAGTAAAATGCACTTTATTGCACATCATCAACCTATTAACGTCCCCACTGTTGGGGCGCACGCAGGCCTCCCATTGACCAAGGTGGGTACGGTCCATATTCCATCGAAAGCGGGCCCAGTGCTGATTGGTGGATTTCACACACCTTCGGAAACTTTTCATTTCTTCAGACATGCAGATTTCCTCACGACGTTTACCTTCATCAGTTGAGCAATCGGTAAATGTAAGTAAGTCTTCGTAAAAAATCCAAAAACTCATGGCATGGTTTCGAACCCGAACCTCGCGCATGGGAGTCCGACGTCCTAGCCACTAGGCCACCGACGTTCATTTTATTGCACAAATATGATAAAACAAACAATAGGTATATAATAAACAAAAAATATAGAATAGGGTACATGACTAATTTTTTTTATTGCATCAGTCAACTTACATGACCATACTGAAGATGGATCTGAAATCCTTTTATCGATATCTCAACTCACATCAGCGATATTAATGGTTAAAGCTGTTAGTAGTAGGGTGATGTTCCGTCCCTTTCTAGCAAAACAGTCTTAATATGTTGCCAAGATCCTGCTCGTTTGACGCTACTTAGGAGTGACGTCACTCTATAGTAGCGCCATCTCTTTCTTCCGTCTGATTTTTGATTGTCTGTAGCTATTTTATTTTAGAAACGAATTTTAATCGTATAGATATTAAAACTCTTCGAATAGTTTTCGAATGTATGTCTATGATATATTGTTTGAATTATGTAACGCAGGAAATAGAGCAGGAATCTTTTCATACTTTTTAAGGAAAATCCAACATGAATTTTCGACAATAATTTTGTATTTAGCATTATAATACCTTTTTTAATGCTTTATCACCACTTACGACATTAAGTGTAATAGTGTAAGTACATCTCCGTACTCTTTTAAGGCAGTATCAAGTTATATTCGTTAGCGTTGTGACTATTCTGTGCAATTGTGGAGTAATACTAAAGTTACTAGAAATATGACGATCTCCTTCTCTCTCTGTCCTTCAAATAAGGCGATTAATAAGTGCGAGGGGTCCACTCTGTCCAGCCTTTCCGTGTCGCTGCAATTATCGCTAATTTCCCGCGTTGCTTCTCCAAGCCAGTACGGAGGAAGACTAAAACTAGTAGCTCTCCCGTTTCCAATAAGGCGATTAATATGTGCAGCGAGTACACTGACGGCAGGACGTCCGCGCAGTGTGCACTGCCCTTAAATGGAAGGGCTATGCGCAGACGAATATTAATGTGTCCTGGATTTTTATTTAGAAATTTTATATTTAGCTGGGGGTTTATTTATTAGCTAGAGTTTTCTCGATACGTTTCTAAGGAAACTATAGACCATAATCTATATCTATATATTTCTATATTTCAAAAATTTGACATGTCTATAAGTTATGTTGTCCTTTTCATATCTCTAAATAAATGTGTTAGGGATTTTTATTTAGAAAAGTTATGTTTAACTAAGGTTTTTTTTAGCTGGGAGTTTATTTATTAGCTGGAGTTTTATTGATACGGTTATAACCACTGATCGGAGTAGGTAGGGCTCTTTCGGGTCAATGTCCTCAAAGGTTATATTAATATGGATATGATTTCGGGATCCCGTTTTAAGTTATCGAGCAAATGTTGTAAATTACTTTTATAAACCTCGCCCTTACTCGGCGGATTACGATTTTTTAAAAATTGTGAACTTACGAAGAAGTTAAAACACTACCATGGGTACACTAGCGCCATGAATCTTAAAAAAAAATATTTCGCCACCAATCTTAAATGTGTATCAAAACAAATATAACGTTAAAAATCTAAATAATATATTTGTTCAATCCCGGAAATCCCGGGATTATTGGGCATACTTATCCATATTATGACCGTATGTGGCAAGTACCAAACACAGCCCTACCTACTCCGATCATAGGTTATAACGAAGAAGGCTTTAGGCCCTAATGGATGGCAACTAATTATGACATGTTTAAAAGTTATGTTGTCCTTTTCTTATCTCTAAATTAAGAAAAGGATAGCATGAGCTTTTACACTTGTCAAATTTTGGTTGTCATCCTTCAGAATAGGCTCTATTATAAGGATCTACACGGTTTATAAGAAAAAACAGAAAATAACCTAATAAAAGAAATGCTTTATTCAATTCAATTCAATATCTTTATTTAGTGGAGCGTCGGTGGCGTCGTGGCTAGGACGTTGGACTCCCATGCGGAAGGTCCGAGTTCGAAACCATGCAATGCCATGTACCAATGAGTTTTTAGTTTATTTCGAAAGACTTACGTACATTTAGCGACTGCTCTGACGGTGAAGGAAAACATCGTGAGGAAACCTGCACACTGAGATAACCAGTGTGTGAAATGGGGAAGGCAATGGCAATCCACCCCGTTAAATCTGCCACGAGAGTCGTTCTATGTGATTAATTCCTTAGAATGATCACGACCCCCAGCAATGAGGAACACGACTTAGAAGAGATTTATCGGATAACTTGATCCATTGTGTTAGTAGTTATTTTATCAGTCACAGATATAACTTTAAGATTAAAAAATAGTCTCCTATAGAACTCTGCCAACATCTTAAATTAATTCTTACATTAATGTATTATTTTACTCGTACTAAATCTATGCCTAAGTTACGACAACTTCAATTTAACTTAGTATAATCTTGTTAACTCTTTGAAAGATTCAATTTACCGTCTTTTCTGTGAAATTAATACCTCGTTATTTAAAACTATATTGTATTCCTATACTTTCAAAGTACATTTTACTACAAAAGGCTACTTAAGGGTCAGTTCTTGCATTAGCAAGCCGGATCCGAGCACAACTATGAAAAATTTATTTCTTACAGTAAAATACATGAAAATTTTGAAAAACACTACGTACTTACGTTCTTCTAATGGAAAGTGTTTTAGAACGATTATTAATAACTTAATTTTTAAGTCATTTCATTTATTTACCAGCCATAAATTACATGTCATCATAGGTCTTATAATAATACAATTAGTGTTACAATGTAATTTTACCTATTAGGGTGTAGCTACACGAAATAAAAATATAAACTATCATCACAAAAAAAAAATATTATCTAAGTTATCCAGAACGGGTAAAAAAGTGATCACTTTTAAAAGATTTTTATATACGGAAACGACTTAAATTAAAACTACTTCAGTTCTTAAAATCGCATTTTAATTAGAATAACAACGTAAAGTTCTTTTTTTTTTTTCAAAATTAGTTACCGTGTAGTCGGGAAAAAATTTTTTTTTAACTGACTCCGGCGTACATAGAATCAACGAAGAATTTGACGAAAAACGAATTAAGAATGTAGTGCCCACACCGTCGTACGGAGCCTTAAGTAAGCTTTTTTTCTCAGCTACAGCGGGTAGCTTAAGGAAACGTCAATCAAAGTCATACTTAAAGATCTCACGCTGTATATAGTAGAAGATAGTGCTTAGTTCATTACCTCCTTAGAGCCGGTTATTCAATCATCTTGTATGTATAACATACGAAGAGCGTCGGTGCACAGTGGCTAGGGCACCGGACTACCATGCGGGAGGTCCGGATTCGAAACCGTGCAATGCCATGTACCAATGAGTTTTTCGTATTTTTCGAAGACTTACGTACATTTACCGACTGCTCTGACGGTGAAGGAAAACATCGTGAGGAAACCTGCACACTGAGATGGCCAGTGTGTAAAATGGGGTAGGCACAAACGATCGAAGTGCCGCTGGGTTCTTTCCGGACCCCTATCGTAAGATAAGATGTATAACATATACAGGGGAAAAAAATAATTTAAAATCGATTTTTTATATTGTTTAAAGAGAACAGACGAGCAATCTGATGGTAAATGGTCACCGTCTCCCATAGATATGTCTCTTCATGAAGTTGTTTCAAAATTTCGGTTTGAAGGGTAAGAGAGCCAGCGTAATTACCGGCACATGAGGCACTCCAAATATGTCCTCAAAGTTAGCAACGCATCGAAAAGTGAGGTGAGATGTCTATGGGCGACGGTGATCACTTCCCACCAGCTGGCCCGTGGTTGGCCCTTGAAAATCCTAATATTGGAGTTGATGAGGATATACGAATATTTAAAACCTGCCTCAACGAAGTAAGTACTCTTCACGTTCACGTTAAAAGTCCTTTTACTTGTAACTTGTAATTTTAACTACAAAGGACAAGTCTTACTTAACTAACAGGTAATTTCACGCAGTGCTTTCTACCATACAAAACAAACTCGAGTAGCTTTCATTCGCAAAATATCACCTGTAATGACCATAGCAATTATCACCTGTAATGACCATAGCAATTCATTATTCTATACTCCACACTTATTAACGAGAAAAAAAACCAGCTAATTTCAACCTTATTCTCCTTTGAATACAGTTCAAAATAACTTGTACTCGAAACTGACATTGAAATGTGTTAAATATTTTAGTAAATGTAAGCTTTTTGTATGGTTTTAAGGTTGGTTTTTGTATGGGAATGGACAGGTTTATGCATAGGGTGATCAGCGAAGCGAAACGTCAGTTGACAAGTTTAAATTGTATGTGTATGAAGTCGTAATATTTGCGGTCAATGAACTTTGATCATACTGTAAGTAGAATTCCCCATCGATGAATGTTGTGTTCATTCTATAGAGTTAACCATATAGAACGACTTTCT
This sequence comes from Hofmannophila pseudospretella, assembly GCA_947369225.1. Taxonomy (NCBI): domain Eukaryota; kingdom Metazoa; phylum Arthropoda; class Insecta; order Lepidoptera; family Oecophoridae; genus Hofmannophila; species Hofmannophila pseudospretella. The sequence continues at coordinate 2,137,104 of OX376333.1, forward strand.
AGGCAGATTTATTACCTTTTGGACCTAAAAAAAATCTACGCTGGAAAAACATTAAGCTGTAAAAAAGTAATGATATAAAAACGTTAAGCTTTAATTTTAAAAACATGCTCTAAAAAGGATAAAATAATAATAATAAATATCTTTTTTCTACGGATGATAGCGCACCGAGAGTTGAGGCGAACAACACGTACACATAGGTTAAAATAAATTACTAAATTGTATGTGTATGAAGTCGTAATATTTACGGTCAATGAACTTTGATCTTACTGTAAGTAGTATTCCCCATCGATGAGGCTTGTGTTCATTCTATAGAATTAACCATATAGAACGACTTTCTAGGCAGATTTATGGCCTTTTGGACCTAAAAAAAATCTACGCTGGAAAAACATTAAGCTGTAAAAAAGTAATGGTATAAAAACGTTATTTATTTTTTATTTTCCTTTTTTGCAGCAAATCTTACAGAGATAATTTTTTTAACATAGTAAATGTTCATTAATTATTTGTATGCCAATCCAAGATTCCACTTATAAAATTTTATTAAAATAACAGCATAAGGACAGAAAGGAGAATCATAATAGGATAATATATAATATAATACATATAAGTGATATCTTGGTTAGTAATGTATGAATGTATAATGTATGTATATGTGTGTAATGTATGTTATGCTTTAATTTAAAAAAAAACATGCTTTAAAAAGGATCAAATATATCTTTGAATGAATGAATACACTTTATTGCACACAATTAGTGTGATACAGTGCGTACGAAACGTTTAATACAATCTAGGCGGTCTTATCGCTAAAAGCGATCTCTTCCAGCACAACCTTTTTCCAGATAATCTTTATTTATTTATTTACTATAATATACACTTATACAAAAATATGTGAAACACGAAGGGCGTGACTTATCTCTAAGAGAGATCTCTTCCAGCAAATCCCATAAAATGACAATTTGATTCATATCAAGGCAGGCGATGTATACACCTATATGCTAAATAAATATACCTACTTAATAATACAAAATAGAAAATACGTACATAAATATAATATAATAATCTTTATATAATATAATCTTTATTTATATATATTTTTTATTACATCATTTTATTTACTACTAAACTCTCTTATAACAATATAAATAACACTAAAATAATATTAAAGCTAAAACTAAACTAAGGCTAAGAAAACTAAAGATAAAAAATTTGGGTTAAGTCCCCCACATCCGGCAGTGTACCCAAGAGACTGGCTGCGTTGCCCCGTTGGATAGCTAAGCTAATCCGCTGGGCCAAATAGGAGCCAGCTCTTGGGTCTTTTATATCTTATATATATCTTTTTTATACGGATGATAGCGCACCGAGAGTTGAGGTGAACAACACGTAGATACATACGTAGAAATGAATGTAAATAGTTCACTGCCTACCTATTTACGTCAAATTATTTTCATTACATCAGTCACGACACCAGGTGCCAGAGTTTCTCATAAAATCTCTTAAGAATTAAAGTTTTCTGGTTGTTGAAAGTGGTCTTCAACCGCCGTGCGTCTCCGTTCCGTCGTGGGTAAAAATAAAACCTTTTTTTTTTGTTACAGATCCTGCATAAACAGCTGATTTAAGGTAAACAAACTATACTAATTGTTCTCTGCAATTATTGAAGGTGGAAGATGGTATGACTGTGTGCAGAGTCAGTCTGGTGAGTAATTACGCATTGCTGCTTTGCGGCAGAAATAGCTAAAAGGGTGACTTTACACAGAGTCATGCCACCTTAAAATGACTTTTTTATCACACTAATTTGCTATTAATTTTAGAACAAAATAGTCTGCTATTTTTTATTTAAAATGTCATAAAACAGGTTTGAACTATAACAGTAACGGCTATCAACGACTCCTGAACAGGACAAACAAGTCATGTCTGATACCATCTTTGCATCTTCATAAATGGACAGGTTCGTCTAGTATTCGCGGCCAGTCCACTATTAGCCTCGGTCTTCACGGGTTCGCTTCCATTCCGGTTCGTTTCGCTGCAGCCAATCACGAGGCGCTGACTTCAAGTGGGGAGGCGGAACGCTTGTATTTGGCTGCAGCGAATCGAACCGGCGGCGTTGGAACCGGACGCGTATAGTCCAGGTCATAATGTCGGAGTTCACGTGTCCAGTTCGATTCGCTGCAACCTAACATGCGCTCAACCCTCTCTCCACTTGAAATCAGCGCTATGTGATTGGATGCAGCTAACCGAACCGGGGCTGGAACCGGGCCCGTGAAAACTTGACCTTTTAGTCGTAAAGTCTCTTCGGCTAGAGAAGGGGCGTTCTAGCGTTGCAAAACTATCAATTGTTTGATAACCGATTGTTTTCAGTCGAAAATATTGACACTATGATACGACATTTGAAAAATGTATAAATGTTTACACTACTTACCCAAGATTTTTTTACGCTGAAAGCTCTGGCATTGCCCTGCAAGCTATGGAGGGCCATTTCAATTTCAACAACTGCCATCCACAGCCGTTTAAAAATTAAAATAACTCGACCATATACACCACCCCGCCCATCTACCAGAAATCGGGTGGTTGTTATATCGACAGGATGTTGATAAACAGCAACCACTTCGGGGGAAATGGAGATAAAACACACAATGGAGGTTAACACTCGCTACAAGGAAAGACTTGCTCTGCTAAAATCAAAATTAAGTCTACACAGTTGTGTAAAGATTTCTTATTTTTAATTCCGCCAACGTATCACTAGGTGGCGCCACACGGTGTTTTTAGTACGCGGTGTTAAGTTTTACGGGCTAGTTATGACTTTTATAATAGTTTAGTGTTTTTTTGGAAGAATTCAAAATTCAGTATATGAGAACACATGTTTGTAACTTTGTATATCTACTTGGGTTGTTTCATTTTTGGGACCGCCGCGAACACAGTTCTGGACCGTTCGTTATGTCTATAAAAATATATAAATAAATTTCACAAATCATTATCATTGAATTAAAAGACTCGATATTCAATAAAAGATTAAAGTTATATCTTCTTAACAAATGTTTCTATTCACTGCAGGAGTTTTTGATGATAAAAATCCCTAACTTTTTATTTTTTTATATCTCAGTTTAGAGGCTTTGGTACACGACAAGATGACCATGTCAGCCTCGTTAGGGTCACTAAGAAAAGGGAAGGGAAGCTCAAGTATTATTTAAAGTCAGCCCTCACTTTGCGAGCCAACTTAGCAAACAACAGTAAGTGTTTCATATTATCAGATAAGGGCTGACTCAAAATAATATTGAGCCTTCCATTTTGGCCATTGAGACCAAATTTCTTCCTCTGAATTTCCCCCAGGTCACACTCCATTAGGAGGTGAGTGAGGTCTTCTATTTTGTTGCAATTTTAAAATAAATTATAACTTATATGACATTTAATTTAATTTATCTCGTTAACATTTATTACTATTATAATTTATTATAATTTCTTATTTTATATTGCGGTGCCCTACTCAGGGTTTCATGTATGAACATATAATATTTTTTTAAGACCAATTGTTACACATGAAAAGCAATAAATAGTATGAGTAAAAAGCACCACAGAACAGAGCCGGACGGGCTTGTTTCCTTCGTAAGTTGAGCTAAAGGCGATAAATAATGAATATTTATTTTAATAACATGTTTTACCTTATTCTTACCCTAGGTAGCTTGTCTATTAATTTTATTTTCACTTCCATAATAAGGTAGGAGGTTCAACCCCATATTTTACTTAAACTGACGAAATTATACGCTATTTAAAATGATTTTTCTTCTGCTGCGGTGTTTTTTTATCTATTTCTTTTTAAGGTAAAACTAGTGTATTTTACCTAAAAATCGTCCGTGGTAAGTGAACGTTATATAAGACAGTGAATGGGAGTGAAAAACTACAGATTATGTGAATTCGGCAAAATAACCTCCAAAGCACTGGGCATTCCTAGTGCACACGACTCTCCCATAATCTCGACGTTGAAAAACTGTTTTTTTTTTTAAAACAGACCCCAAAACGTTCGAGTGATTTCAAGATTCTAACACGGTCATTGGCCAAATTTCAGTGTGTATCACTAGCAGGGGCCATAAATAAAGAAAAAAAACTCATCGCGACAGGGTTTCACAGAGTACCTATAGCTAGATGCTCTGAGGCTAGATGTGTCTTTCACTGTACAGTGAATGTCCTCTGAATAGTAAGTCTTATTAAAAAAGCGTAAACACGTTGTAGCAAAACTCCATTGTAATCTGTGTGTAGTGTACACTAGCAGAGGCCATAATTAAAGAAAAAAACAAGACTTAATGATCTAACCTCTCACGATACTAAACAGTATTTCGTAATAAATGCCAATCACAAAGTCCATAATTGGCGTTTGCTATGTCATACTCATCATCACATACGATAATAAACAGAGAAATGCCACGGGTCAACTCATACTAGAGACGATGGGCATAGAGTAAGGATGCTGTAGGTGTGTCATAGAATAGATTCAGGTTAATTTATTTTAAGGTACATAATTACAAGGTGCCGATACATTCTACTCAACAATGAGCATGCAAATATAAAAAATAAATAATATAACGGTCAGATAAATTATAAATGTCATTTAGATCGTGGAGGATCGCCTGGGGTGGTACCACCCTCTTATCTATTTCTGCCGTGAAGCCGAAATGCTTGCATTTCTGTGTTTCGGTTTGAAGGGTAAGAGAGCCAGCGTAATTTCCGGCACATGAGGCAATCCATCTTAGTCCTCAAGGTTAGCAGCGCATCAAGAACCCTCCAACATTAATACAGTGAGGTGAGATGTCTATGGGCGACGGTGACCACTTACTATCAGGTGGCCCGTTGGCTCGAAAGAATAGAAACATTTATCGAGTAACCATTCCAATTATCTTCTTTTAAAAAATCTTATGGGTAAGTTGGAAAGCTGGCGTGGTAATTTATTATATAACGTGTTGCCATAGACATTCCTCTTAAACGATGTTAGCCGTATCCTGGGCAAACTCAGCTTATCCATGAACCTCACATTGGGTCTTATTACGACATCGTTATGCAATATGAAGCATTCCGGGTGTTGTTTTACAAAAATACAATATTATATTACTAATGTTAGTATAAGAATATGATAACCTCAGATTTGGTCGATACAATTCGGTAGTTCCCAAGCTTAGTTTCCAAGTAACTCATACTCGTATTAGATACATTTCATAAACATTAAGAAATAGCCATAAATTGATGGTCAAATGTGAATACAGAATTAAAATTCGTTGAAAAATAAAATAGCTACAAACAATCAAAAATCAGACGGTAGAAAGAAACGGCAATATTACATTATGATGTCACTGTATAATAGTGCCATACAAGCAGTTCCTGGCTACATATAAAAAACTGTTTTGCTGAAAAGGGATAGAGCATCTCTCTAACTTTAACCTTTAATATCTCTGATGTTAGTTGAGATATCGAAAAACTGATTTTAGATCCTTCTTCAGGATGTCCATGTAAGTTTATTGACGCAATATTTTTTTTTTAGTCAAATACCGAATTGTCACAATTCACGCATTGGGTTTCAGTTTTTTAAGAAGTTCAGTTTTGTAAGATTTAGTCCCAGTTTTCTTACAATTTTTGAAGGTGGTACACCCTGATATGCAGTCCCCTGTGTTCTGGTTTGAAGGGTAAGAAAGCCAGTGTAACATGAAGGACTAGCAGACGTCAAGGTTAACAGCGCATCGAAAACCCTGTATCACAGGCATTTTAGCCTAGTCGGTCGGAGAGGTTAATGAAGAATATTGGTAAAGTGTAAAATCAAAAAAAGGTAAGTCTTAACCCCAGGCATCTGAAAGTCTAAAGCCCAGTCTGCCAGCACCTACTTAGTCTAAACGTCTAGTGTATTCAGGTCGCAGCATCAAGGTTACCGAGGCTATGACAAAGCAGCTGGAATCCGCGTGGGTGCGATCACGTTAGCGACATGTCTCACTAATGTCTAGTGATGTCACTTGTCGGTGAAGAGAGTGAAACTTGTCGATAAAAAGAAGGAAAACATTAAGGGATCCTTGCGGGTTCGATTATGTTAGCGATAATGTCTCATTGTTAATGTCTAGTGATGTGGCTTATCAATAAAGAACTTGAGACTTGTCGATAAAAAGAAATGTTAAAACCTTGAGGATATACACTGGCTCTCTTACCTTTCAAGCCGGAGCACAGCAATGCAAGCATTGCTGCTTTGCGGCAGAAATAGGTAAAATGGTGGTGCCACCTCAGACTGACACTGCACAGAGCCATACCACCTTCGAGTTAGTTATTTTAACAGCATTTTAATGGTTTCGCTATAAAAGTCGTCACAACCATTTGATAACTCTATCTCAATAAAATAATCTAACTTTACGCTAAGTTAATGTATACTAGAAATAAATAAAACCCCTTTCCTATAATACTAGCGTTTCAATTATCATAAAATATGACCCAAGGTGTCTTTGCTGAAGTTAATCGCGACTATAACACTGGCCAGCACCGTAGCTATAGGGTCATGTGGCATCCAGTGCAAGATTTCGATATAAATTTGCGTCCTTGCTAAATCGATCGAGCGCCTGGTGACTCCGAATTGCAAAGGGTACTTCTTATCTTATCTTATGATAAGGAGCCGGGAAAAACCCAACGGCACTTCGACCCTGGAGAATCTTTTGTGCTAACCCCATTTTTACACACTGGTCATCTCAGTGTGCAGGTTTCCTTCACCGTTAGAGCAGTCGGTAAATGTACGTAAGTCTTCGAAAAATACGAAAAACTCATGGGTACATGGCACTGCACGGTTTCGAACCCGAACCTCCCGCATGGGAGTCCGGTGTCCTGGGCACTGTGCCACCGACGCTCTCGTAAAGTGTGGTTACTTATTCATGAAATTCAAATCTGACGATCTATTGCAGGACAGTCATAATTAAATTGGAATTTTGAATATCGGGGTAACCGAAATATTCGTAACCGCGGTTTTAAATCCCATCCCATGAGTTTTTGGAATCGTAGTTAGTTTCATTATTCGAATATTTAAGCATAGGAAACGTACCCAATTTACGCGCTGTTTAGTATAAGAGAAAAAAAAACTTAATAATTATCTATTTTTGCCATTAAAAAAAAGGTTTTTTTTAATAGCCTATAGACTGTCCCACTGCTGAGCAAAGGCCTCCCCTCATCTTTTCCATTTTCCCTATCCTCGGCGTCCCTATACCATCCTTTTTGGAAGTGGTCGATATCGTCCTTCCACCTACGCCCGGGCCTGCCTCGGCGCCGCTGTCCGTCTTGTGGCACCCAGTGCATGGCGATCTTTGCCCATCTTTCCGGATGCATGCGGCATACGTGGCCTGCCCAGTCCCACTTCAATAGAGATGCTTTGGTGATTGCATCAGCGATGCGTGTTTTGGAGCGCAGGGTCGTGTTCCTGACGTGATCCGTCCTTTTCACGTTTAGTATACTACGCTCCATAGCACGCTGGCAAACCTAGAGTTTGGAAGGATAAAAAGTTCTCTCAAAAATAAAACTCACTTTTCTGATTGCGCCCCTGACGTGTTAGTTGCCTGGCCCTATATTATACGGCGCTGACATAAAATATCGATATATAGTTTTATCGATTCTGCACAGCACTACGCAATACGCAGTTAGGTATAAAGTAAACATATGGGTTGGGCAGATCAAATGCAAATTGCATTTGTCTTTGAGTTTGTTTTTGGTCATTGTTTATTTAGTAAGTAGTAGATTTAGTAGTAGTTTAGGTTTTTAAGTTGTAGTATAATTTGTAGCCAATACGAAAAGTTGTATTATAGTCGTTCCAATATCCCATCAATCGATGATGCTATTTTAATTATTTTTAAAAGATTTTTTTTAAGGTAAATTTCCTAATGTTTAGCTATAAAAAGAGCGTCGGTGGCGTCGTGGCTAGGACGTCGGACTCCCATGCGGGAGGTCCGAGTTCGAACCAGGCAATGCCATGTACCAATGAGTTTTTCGGTTTTATCGAAAGACTTACGTACATTTACTGACTGCTCTGACGGTGAAGGGAAACATCGTGAGGAAACCTGCACGCTGAGATAACCAGTGTGTGAAATGGGGAAGGCAATGGCAAAGCACCCCGTTAAATCTGCCACGAGAGTCGTTCTATGTGATTAATTCCTTAGAATGATCACGACCCTCAGCAATGAGGAATACGACTTAGAAGAAGAGGCATAAAACTAAATCGTCGTTATTGTTTTGGTCTAAAATCTTAATAAATCTCTAAAACACTTTCACTTCTATCAAAGAATCCATAAAAAGCTCGACATACATAAAACGCATCTCGTATAAACCGCTTAAGTAGAAAACTACACATAAACGTGTGAAATATGCAAATGAAAGATCATAAAACGATAGTAGCGATCGTTAAGCGATCCGAAACGATAGTGATCTTGACATTGGATTAAATCAATGGTAATGTTCGTCGATTAATAGTTATTTAGTGCAGGTTCAAGGTAAATACTTAAGTACAAAAATATCTTTTTTTTAATTTTTTTTATCACGATACATTAAACATTGGGGGTTTCTTAAATTTTAATGTAGAGTTATCTAACACTGATAATAAATCGTCGTGACCGTCTCACAGTAATAATAATGAATTCATCTTTTTTAAAGGTAAGATAATCGTAATAGCAAGGCATCATGGTATGGGTAATTGCTTACCATAAAAGGGACCAAATTACACTTTGGTGTTGCCAACGCAAGATATAAGAATAGAACATTTTATAGCAGACATTAAAATGTTAAATTTTTCTCGTCGACTTTATAAAGTCGTCGTAAAAGTAATTGGAATTTTTTAAATTGATAGTAACATGAAATGATATTATAGTGACCACTTGCAAGGTGATTCGGTATGTAAATAAAGAAATTTTATTTTAATGTTTTAACCGCATTCTGTACTAGTTGTGTTCTCAAGTGTTCTTTCAAGATTATGATGAAGAAATTCTTCAGTTCATCAGTGACATAAAAGTTATTTAACGTTTCTATGAGGTCGCTATTTCCTCGCTGTGTGAGTGTCCATAAATTCAGTCTTCGCAACCTCTCCTCATACTCCAGGTTCTTGAAACCTATAGGTAGCTTTGTGGCTCTTCATTATACTAAGATCTCAATATCTTTCACAAAGTATGGATTCCATATCTGAAAAACGAACTCCAAAATTGGTCTTCATCATTTCATCATCAGCCTATTGTCCCCATTGTTGGGGCACAGGCCTCCCCTTGCACAAAGGGTTATGGGCCATGATCCACCAAGCGGGCCCAGTGCTGATTGGTGAGTTTTTTCATGATGTTTTCCCTCACCGTTACAGCAGTCGGTAAATGTACATAAGTCTTTGAGCAAATCCGAAAAACTCATAGGTACATGGCATGATTTCGAACCCGGAGCTCCCGCATGGGAGTCCGGCGTCCTAGCCACTACGCCACAGACGCTGTTAAAATTTGTCTTACTTAAGTCTTAATTATATTGCTAAGAATAACTGGGGGGTCATATAATGGAACGCTTTCCGCACTATGAATAGAACAGAGTTCGCCTATTTAATATGCTACTGATTCAAGTAAATAAATATGACCAAAATACATATGTAAATATATATAGCGTGTGACCGGTGCATTACATAAATATGTTTCGCAAATATTCAACAAAAAAGGTACAACGGTACGCGTTTACCGACAAACCGCTTCATATTTTTGTATTTTCCTAGTATGTAACGATGCATTATTATTTATTTATTTATTTTCTATTAGGGAAATTAACAGACAAATACATAACAACAATAGACTTAGAATACATAGATAAAAATATGCTAATAATAAATTTCCACTTATAAATAACAGTATAAATATAGTACTTAAAAAGAAGTAATTATTACTCACTTATATAATAAAAAAGAGAAGATAACAGATACAGGCCGGTTGTAAAATAGATAAAGATAACAATATTAAGAATTAAAAAGATACATATAAAAAAAAGAATTCAACATTTATGTGACAGACATAGTGTGGGAAACTAGTAATCCTTAAAGTAGTTCTGTGTCAGGATTCGTCTAACTGTAGTGGTGCTGGTGCAGAACGAGTCCAGGTTGTGTGCGATACACAACTTATTAAAGTTGATGCAACTGCGGGGCAAGAACGCATTTCGTCTATAGTTGGTATTGGCAGTCGGTACCTCCAATACGGGACGCTGTCTGAGGCCAAGTTGATTTGTGCGAAGGTTAAGTTTTGTGAGCAGTTCGGGACTATCGTCTGTCCCATTAGCAATGTTCATTAAATAACAAATATCATTAATGTGTCGTCTAGCATCTAGTGGCAGATAAAGTTTGTGATGTCTTGTGTACGCATTATGCTATAGATGACTTTTTCGTAAACATTTGGTTGAAATAATAAGTGTGTATTAAAACACTTTTCGTATTTCGTATTATTAAAAATAACCAGTCAAATAACTAGCTTTTACTTGATTAGTTTTTAAGTTTAAGTAAAAATTAAGCATTGAATACAGCTAATGGATTGAACCTTGGAATTTAAACGCTAACTTATAAAATCGTCATAAGGGGCCATCCATACATTACGTCACACGTTAAGGGGAGGGAGAGGTCAACAAAGTATGACATCGTGTGACAAGGGGGACGGACGAGTCATAAGCTTCGTGACGTCACATGCTTAAATCTAAAAGAAGTCATAAATAATGTAAAGGAATGGGTTCAAATTCCATGGATAATAACTCTCGTTTGTGCGCGCGATTGTGGTAGAATACCCCAGAAATGGGAGATAAAAAGAAGTTTTAAAACAAAATAATTAAATATTTTATTGGCATAAAAAAATGTATATAGAAATATATAAATAATTTTGGTAGTGCTGTTTTAATTTAATAATTTCTAAATTTAAAATTGCAAAATATGTAACGTCACCTCAGGGGTGAGGGGGTCACACAAATGTGACAACCTATGACAAGGACAACCTGTGAAAGGCAAAATTCATGATTTCGTGTGACATAATTTATGGATGGCCCCTCATGAAGTCAAATGATGGTCATAAAGTTGAATAACTTGAGGTAATGATTAAGTAAGTACTTAAGCTATATACTTTACGCAAAAATGTGTTTTGTTTATTTTCCTTGGCATATCAACTCACAATTATCCAACTGAAGTTCATTTTTCAATTATCTGGAGATATCCGTCACACTGGCAGCACCTAAATTGTGATTTATTAAAGAAAAAAATAATTAAAAATATATATTGTGCCTCCTCATATAAGGTAACTATAATAATATGAGGTAACAAAACCATAAATATTTAAGTACCTACATATAATAATGATATAAACAAAGAACAGTGAAAACACATTTTACAATCTTCATTCAACTTCAATACGAATTCAATTCATCTTGTTAAATTAAACCTGTAATAAAATTATCTGTACGTAACTAACCAGTTCCAAACTAAATTACTCATTAAAACAAAAATAGTGTAATAAAAGATATTAATACCCAGTCATTAATTCTTCGATTAACTGTTTTAACTGTGCGAAAATTCTTTATTACACTTATGATAAAATTAACGCAACATGTTAATTTAGGCTTCACAGGATGTATCTTAAGAATTTGGAATAAATAAATTAAGTATTGGTTTTAGAGATGGGCTGTAAACTTGAGTGAAGAACTAGTTCTTTTGAACTAGTTCTTTTGAACTATTCGATTTAAAAAAATATTAAATAAGGCATCAACAACACAGTCCATCAGCCTAAACATTAAGCGATTTAAAACAGTTGTTAGTTTTTCAACATCAAAATATTGTGGTGTAGACACATTTTAACACTCCTAGGAGTTATGACGGAAATTTCAACCGGTCTAGTCTCTGGCGAATTATCATGGCCCGCCGCAGAATCACAGAGTGAAACTACACAACGAACCACTAGCGAGAAGTTTATTTTAAGAGTTCAACACATTGTCACTGTTACTGACGTTTGCTAGACAAAACTACACCGATGTTAGTTATCAAAATCACCAGAAAACATTTTTTGAGCAATAAAATAAACACCGTAGAACCTTCTCCAGCGCCTTTGTCGACAAAACTTTGAACCATTCGATCATCCCCTGCGTTCCGAATCAAACAAGAACCCCAAAATTATTTGAACGAAACAGATGCATTAGCATTCAGTCGTTTTGTTCTATAAAATATTCAAACAAAAAGAGACAAAAATTACTTTTACGATTTGCACGGGTTAAGCCTGGACTACACGCGTCCGGTTCCAGCCCCGGTTCGGTTCGCTACATCCAATCACGAGCCGCTGAGTTCAAGTAGGGGGTAGGGCGGAACGCATGTACCTAATCGGTAGCAGCGAACCGGGACTGGAACCGGACGTTTGGACTACAAACGTCCGGTTCCAGCCCCGGCCAAATTATTACTTTACTTTTTATTCTTTCCTTTCTTTTATTGAGAACTGAAATGATCTAAAATAATATCCTAGGTTAAATCCTTACACCTGGAAACATTAGCAAAGTGAAATTGTGTGATAAGGTCTGTTATTATAATAGCAAGGGATATTTATAAATATAGAGCATGTAAAATTTCTAGGCGAACTAAGTCGCAGTGAATCTTGTAATTCGTTGGTGAATGAAATCCGTTCCAGTAACAATTTCCTATCTCTAGAGAGGTCAAATATCTCACACAATTAAGGCTCCCAAAACTGATACTCAAGTGATATCGATATAAAAATCGATAATTACATTCACCGCTGGTAACGGTGCGTGTCATTATGATATCGATGTTTACCGTTCCGGTTCCTGGAGATCGTTAAACTAAGCATCGATTCGTGCCCGAATAAGGAATCGATTCGGTGACGTGTGGCGACGGCTAAATGTTTCGTTTGGTAGTGACAGTTAGGTAGGCATGTGTCATAGTTTTATAACTCTGGTTGCATATCCTTGTTTGCATGTTAGATCATACTGTATAATATATTCAACAACAACTACTGAGTTGTTTTGAATTAAATTGTTTTAATTTTTTTTTAAGAACAACACATCATTCTATAACCCTACTGTGCGAATGTGTAGATTGTTTAATGAAGTCTCTTCGAACAGCAACAATAAGCCATCGTTAGACTTATTTGATCCTAGGCCATTAGTTTTTAAAAGACGGGTTGAGGATGTCCTCAAGTGAGGATAACTCACCTACTTTATAGTCTATATTTTATTATTATTATTTTTCAATAGGTATTTTTTAATCATTACATTCAATAATATTTTCGGCCAACTCAATTTCCCACTTCCTAACCATGCTGTGTTTACACGTTAAGGGTTACGACCTAGCTCATATCTTTATATTGATTTTTCTGTAATTTCTCTGGTTGTAATCTGTTGTGTTTACCTAATAAATAAATTAAATTAAAAAGGTTTCCTTGAAGAAATAGCTTGAAGCTATAAGGCCGTCATTTGTGTTTTTATTATTTTTCTACTCCATATTTTTGTTTTCTTTTGTGTGCTATAAACAATATTGTAATTGTAATTTATGTCTATAAAAATGAATATATAAATTAAATAAATTAATAAATATAAATTTATTTATATAAATGATAGAATTATACTGAAAAAATTCACCTATTTCTATAATTGTTCTTGTACCATTGGTGTTCGAAACTTGGCACTGCACGCCATGTACCAATGAGTTTTTCGGATTTTTTCGAAGACTTACGTACATTTACCAACTGCTCTAACGGAGAAGGAAAACATCGTGAGGAAACCTGCATGTCTCACTCAGGAAATGAAAAACTTTCCGAAGGCGTGTGAAATCCACCAATCATTGCAGCACTGGGCCCGCTCGGTGGATCATGGAAATAAAAATATCATTTATTTGTAAATACGGGTAATGCAGATGTTACATTGTGTTTCAGAATCACCATATTCTGCCCGAAAGCGTACAAATTATTTATTCAATTAATAAATCAAACAATCATAAATTATCATCAATAAAATAATCAATCATAATAAATTAGCAAAATAATAATAAAGATAAAACAAAAATATCAAATTTTTTACTGATGTCCCGTACCCTCTTGTTCAAAGGGATGCCTCTGCCCCAACAGTGGGGACGTTAATAGGCTGATGAGATGAGATGATCTACCACTGCTCTACTAGAACATTTTATTGGTCTTTAAATATCAAAGTTTTGAATGTGCAGTGGCCAACACATCAGGCTATATACCCTATGTTACTTTGTCGCTTTAACAAAGACTTACTGTGCCAGGGTTCCACAGAGCACCTAAAGGTTGATGTGTCTTCCACTTTACAGGCCATTGATCAGGATAAAGTACAAGACCTGTCTTTTCTATTATAACCCGTTAACAATTTGCCTGAGGGCTAATAGGTTCCTCGTAGGGACGCGCTGACGTGTGACCCGACCCCAAGACTTCCCCCACACTGACGCGGTAACAGCGCAGCGGTATTGCTGCGTCAAGCGGGCACGGATGATGAAACAAGTGTATTTTCAATTGTAACCCGTTAACCGTTTGCCTGAAGGCTAATAGGTTCCTCGTAGGGACGCTCTGACGGGTGACCCGACCCAAAGACTTCCCCCACACTGACGCGGTAACCGCGCAGCGGTATTGCTGCGACAAGCGGGCACGGAGGATGAAACAAGTGTATTTTAAATTGTAACCGGTTAACCGTTTGCCTGAAGGCTAATAGGTTCCTCGTAAGGACGCTCTGACTGGTGACCCGACCTTTAGACTTCCCTCATACTGACGCGGTAACAGCGCAGCGTTATTGCTGCGACAAGCGGGCACGGAGGATAAAGCAAATGTATTTTATATTGGTTTACCTGAGGGCTTACAGTTTCTGTCGTGCTAACAAATGACCTGACTTAGCTTTCTGCATACTATCGTGTTAATAAAAACTGCAAATCTATAGGAACCTAGACAGTATTGCCCCATAATTAGATACGTAGCTACAGACCAATGAGGTTAAGTGTTGTTTCTTGTACATACATATATTTATTGTACTCCAAACCTTATCCACCATAAAAGTAGTCTAAACTGTCCTAAACCAAAGGTTAACTGGAAGAGATACCTATGGAATAAGCCCGCCTTTGTACAAATTTTAATGTTTTTTTTTTCATTTTCTGTGTATTTTTTGTGTGCAATAAAGAGACTGTAAACAAACAAACAAACAAAATACATCTTGACAGTAAAGAGTAGTAATATTTCTAAGTATTCTGGTAAGGCAAATACCAAAGTCTTTCTAGATCGAAAATCTTGACATATACGGCTATCACCAACATCAACATCCCACTTTAACACCTACAAGTAAGACGTTTTAAAAAACGCAACGAAACCGCTGTATCTCTGGTGCCGCACCGCGCCAGTATGAGGCAACTCCCGCGAGTTCGATGCTCCGGCAAAATAATGTTTGTCGATTTGCCAAGGAATTTAGGTGGAGACTCTCTGAAGGTTAAACATTCCCCGAGGGCATTGAAGATGGACTGGTAGAGACTAGTAACAGAAACAAATATCTGTAATTTCAGCCTAGTCTATAACTCTTTGAAATGTCTAGAATTCATGTCTATTTAGACTGAGCCCATTGATGGTGGAACACACGGGGTTAGAAGGAACTGGCTCTTCTATAAACACTGTCGAAACACATCGACGATATTTGGCGATAGATTTTATACAGGTGTAACAAAAAACCCCTATAGAGCCGAAAGGGGGGTGTTCAGTATCCATAACTGAAGTCTTTGGAGCCAACACTGAAATCGCAAAAAGAAGCTAATAATAATAACTCTCACGTCCATAATCCCCGAGGGGGTAGACAGAGGTACCACCTTCATCATAGGTAGTTCCCTACTATCGCCAAAAAAAGCTATTACAAAAGCTTAATACGTAAATCATGATATACCTGAACCAATATCATCTCTTACCTATAATGAATGCTGTATTTTTTCCTGACTAAAATAATCTTCCGCTATAAAATCTAGAACTCTCGGCTATATGAAGCCTGAGGTCTCAGATTTTCTCATTAAAGCCGTTGATGTGGGGCTATTCTGTGACCCAGCTCACCTCGTCTACAAAGCCCTTGTCCCATCGCTGGGACTTTACGACAGCTCGTAAAACTGAGCCACTATCAGAGAATGGACGCTGCTGAAATTTCTATACTGGTTTGAGCGTCGGTGGCGTAGAGGCTAGGATGGTAGGGACTCCAGTGCAGGAGATTCGGATTTGATTCCAGACAAGCCATTATGTAAGATGCCAAGACCATTAAGTTATAACTCTTTGGTACTGTACCGCTTTCACTTATTTTAGAAATAGAAATAAAATAAATCAAAATAGATATAGAAATCAGCGCTGTGGCTTGCCTCAGCATTATGCTAAGCTGGTGTACCCTTTTTGGCACTGTACCACACCGGATGTTTTGTACTGCATGTATTAATCTTTGTATACTTCTGTATTGTGTTCTATATTCTGGTGTTTACAGTGATAAATAGACGATTTCAATTTCAATTTTTCAAATAGAAAAACGTTTAATTGTTGTCTGCAGCACACATGCAATTCCACTTATGGTAAGTATATGATATATTATACAATATCTTTAACTACTAAAATAATATATGGACGCCGTACATGCTGCAGCACCAAATAGGCCTCAGCTCAGCATAATGCCATACTCTAAAGTAGTCTAGAGCATGGCGCTGATATTGTGCTTCAGCCCGTCGGGGTCGGAGGCGGAAACCAAGCAACGATAATCTAGATGTAATGTAAAGTTGTGTGCTAAAATGGCAGATATGAAATGTGACCAAAGAAAAGTGCAAGTATCTTTGAGATTTTCTCAAAATCTTCAGAACTGATTCTAAATACGAGTATTATTTTACTAGCAAATCAAAATCATCGTGCGCATCGGAATTGCACGACCTAATTCCAGCATCTCCATTCCTCCTTCGGACTACCAGGCGCGGGGAGGGGCTCCATCCTTATGTTGTTGATATCCCATCTGCTCGTACGAAGCGATTTGCTTCTTCGTTCATTATGCGAACGGCTAAGGAATGGAACAGCCTGCCGGCGTCTGTACTTCCGAAACCTACAACCTTGAGATCTTCAAGGCTAGAGTGAATAGGCATTTACTGGACCCGCATGCTCCACCGTCGACCTCATCGTCGCTTACCATCAGGCGAGATCGAGGTCAAATGCGGGTTTAGTAGTAGTCAATAATATATAAAAAATACTATTTGTAGTAGCTACTATCTACTACAAATATTTGAAGTGACGAGCGTTTCACTTTTATCTGTCAACAAACATAACGCTTATTACCGATTATTACTCAACACTTTTTGGTTAGAAAACTCGTTTTTCTTTCAAAACATCATCATCATTACGAAGCTTGCAGCTTAGATCACAATGAATGAATAGAATCATTCAATTTCGTTCATTCTTCCCTATTTCATAAATTCTATTCAAGTCGCGACCTCCGCTAAACAGCTGAAAATTACTAACGCAAACAAATATGTATACGGCGACCACTTCGGAGTAAGCGCTTCGAATTATAGGAATGCAACAACGGATTTCAAAAACGTCGATTGGTTGTTAAAAGTATGTATTTTATTTTAGGTACGAATTCGGAATTCTTTATCGGGAAAATTATGAATTTTTAATTTAGGTACATTGCACTTTATAAAAATATTAGTCAATGTCCTTAATTAGGTAATAACCTTAACCTAAACTGAGCGGTCCCCAACCAATGATTCCAGAGGAAGAGTCAAAGTTTGATCGATCCAGCAACGTTTTAGCCGCAGTCTCATAAACCTCAGCCATTGAGCGATTTGCTAGAGTCAGGCCTTAACTTGCGCCTATGATTAATTTTAATCAAAAGAGCGTCGGCACAATGGTTACGGTTACACCGGACTCCCATGCGGGAGGTCCGGGTTCGAAACCATGCAGTGCCCTGTACCAATGAGTTTTTCGTATTTATCGAAGACTTACGGCATATATCGAATACTCTAACGGTGAAGGAAAATATCGGGAAGAAACCTGCACACTAGAATGACCATGTGTAAATAGGGTAGGCACAAAAGATCCTCAACGGTCAAAGTGCTGCTGGGTTATTCCCTATCATAAGATAAAATAATCAAAGATGAATCTTTTTTTTTTATTAAAGTCCTTTCTTACAAAGTATTTCTTTTTACTCTTCCACCGCTTCGTAAGGTGCTATAGCGAAAGAAAAGAAACGGCGCAAGAAACAATCAGTAGCACATCTTTTGAAATAACTACGTTGCTTGGGGTAAGGTGTACTAATTCCAATTTGTTTAATAAAACGATGAGGCCATATTAAACAAATTGGATTGAAACACCTTACCACAAGCAACGCAAGTGAAGTCGTCGACGCATACAACAACACCAGGATTGCAACACGCCATCAATTGTCACTTTCGTAAGTTTTAACACCAATTGTCTGATGTGTTGCAATCTGTAGTTTTTTGACTTGACATTCGTGGCTCAGTGTCACTGCTGTCAAAATAGACCCCCGTGGCTTTGGATCAGCGGTAGAAACTATATCAAATCGTATTGATGCAAGTAGCCTTCCAACACTTATATTGTCAGATCAGAAATCTAATTTTTTGTACTTATAAGGCAAGCAGCTTAGTAGTGGTAGATCCTAATGTGAAGGATCGCCTGGGGTGGTACCACCCTCTTATCTATTTCTGCCGTGAAGCAGAAATGCTTGCATTTCTATGTTTCGGTTTGAAGGGTAAGAGCGCCAGCGTAATTTCCGGCACATGAGGCGGTCCATCTTAGTCCTCAAGGTTAGCAGCGCATCAAAAACCCTCCAACAATAATACAGTGAGGTGAGATGTCTATGGGGGACGGTGACCACTTACCATCAGGTGGACCGTTTGCTCGTCTGCTGTCCTTATTTAATAATAAAAAATAAAAAAAAGCAGACGAGCAAACGGTCCACCTTGAGAACTTCTTCTTCGTCTTTTCAGTCTATCGTAACCCATCGTTGGGTGTGGGCCTCTCCATGTGCACGCCATTCTCCTCGGTCTCTAGCCGTTCGCAGCCACATCCTCCCCGCGGTCTTCGCCGTCGTCGGCCCACCTCGCGGGCTGCCTCCCGACACTTCTGCGCCCCACTCGGGGTCGCACTCGAGCAGTCTTCGGGGCCACCTATCGTCCTCACGTGCCCTGCCCATCTCCACTTAGACCTGGACACTATACTGGCTATATCCGGCACCCTCGTCTTTTTCCGGATCTCGATATTCTGCACTCTGAGACTCACTCACCTTGAGAACTTAGTGCTGGGAATTACGCTGGCTTTCTTACCTTTCAAACCGAACACAGCAATGCAAGCTTGCTGCTTTGTGGCAGACATAGGTAAAATAATACTACCTTTTTTCTTATTGTTGTGTGTTCACTGGCACACGACGCACTTCATATAAGTCCTCAATATTGGCAGGGCATCGAACACCCTCCAATACCATATGAGATGTCTATGGGCGAAGGTACCTACCAACACGTAACCCGTTTGCTCGTCTGTTCTCCAGTCTCCTTATACAGTGAAATAAACTACAAACCCCGACTGGAATCCTTCATTCATCATTATCACGCATATTTCACCATTAGGACAGGTCTTGGTGTTCAGAAATACAAACATTTTGAAATTCACCCTATGTAAAAGTTTTATATGGAAACCGCGTCTGCCAGTTAGCGCATGCGATGTGAGCATTTTCCCAAACATTAGTCGGGCATTGAAATGTGAAATATATGGAACTATACGTGCATTTGCACAAACCCTTTGTCTCGCTGTCAGTGCTCACATCATTATTCTAAAGGAGACTGCATTCATCATAATCATTTCACGTATGCCCACCGTTGGGTCAGGTCTTGTATTCTGCAATACAAAATAATAACATAATTGGCTATAAAACATTAAAAAACTCACATTACGAGGCTTACATCGAACCCGTGACCCCACACGCCGTTACAAGCCAATAACTCTCGGACAACGAGCGCTACGTATAGTGAAATTACAATCACCCTGTGTACAGCACTACAGGCTGTAACAAAAAAATAAAAATCGGCCCTCAAGTCCTTGTACATACATGTACAGTGGACAACACATCAGGCCTACCCTTTATACATTGTCGCATTGACTTAGTTGACAAATTCATACGAATCTCAAGGAATCATATTCTTGATGTATTCCCTAGGTGCACGACTTCAGCGCCACCTAGCGTTCGAAACTTTGTTGGCTCTGACGTTTCTGTCAAAATTCTGAGCTAAAATAATAAAGTTGAAAATTATATGTAAATTACATTAAATTTCACTGTATTGCTCTAATTTGTGTAGACAAAGATATAGCAGGCCTCCTTAGAGGTCCAGCACAAAGACTATATTAAAAAGAAGACAGTGACAGTGTGGATAGGAAAATTAGTTATTCTTTTGTTTATTAGTGCCAATTCAGTTACAATAAATATATAAAATATTATCGTAATAAAACTTGAGTATTATTATATAGTGAGGCGTCTATAACTGGTGACCCCGACGTGATAATAATATTATAAAGTGTGTGTATAAAAATTTTCAGCGAAAAACTAACAAAAATTCCATAAAAAATTTAGATTTTTCAAACAAAAAATATACACGGTGTAATCGTAAGTACATGGATATACAGGGTGTTTATATACAATGTCTGATCCTGAAGTGGAAGTGCCACTCCCCGCTGAAGAACACACGGTCAATATTAAAATACCAATTTTTTTGAAAGACAGGCCAGATTTATGGTTTTACCAAGTTGAAGCATTATTCAAAATCAGTAAAATTACTACAGAAGAAACTAAATTCAACTATATATTATCACAATTAGATCCATCAATATTAGAAGATCTTTACGATATTATATTGTCAGAGAGCACAACAAAATATACATTGGCAAAAAATAGATTACTAGACATATACAAGGAGAGTGAAAAAAAATCAAGAAAAAAAGATCAAAAGACTGTTGACTCAAGTTGAGTTAGAAGACACTAAGACTTGTGAAACCGTTTCCGTTCAGTAAAATTAAATGAAGTAAGTAAAATTTATATTAAAAGTGTGTTTTGTTTTGGATACATCAGGGTTTGATTACTTCATGTTTATTTGTAGTTTTGTTGTTAAACAAGAAAAATAAGGCTATTCTAATGGCTTCATTAAAAAATGATAAACATTATAATTGTTCCTGTATCGCTAGTAATAAATTAAATACCGTTTTCAGCTCGAAATGAGGAAAATTCCTTAAGACCGGCTTTATTATTCCAACCACAAACTGTATCCAAAGAAATAAATCTCCGTTTGAACTCGTAATCAGTTGCAATTTACTACACACCAACTATTAAATCTGTGATTGTGACCCATTTTTGTTTACGGAATAATGCGAAAATCAGTTCCTGCATAGATTTATTTGTACTGAGCCAACATAATTTCTACTTTTGGCCACTGCGAGCGCTGCGATAGATTCCATTACCCGCACTCAGCGAATAGCTTGAGGTATTCCACTGCACATACGCGTCGAATTGAGAGCTTCTTCTTTTTTTCTCGTCGGTTAAAAATAGGTAGAACCGAACCGGTTCAGCCATTTTATTTCTAGCCAAAAAGAATCATATATAGATAGATATTGGAATATTAAGTAAATTTTATTTTTGGTACTTGAGCAGGAATAGTAAGGTAATCTATAAGGTTATTAATTTGAATGTATTCAGTATTCATAACTGAACAACTTTAACTATAAAAATTAGCGGTTCCATCCAAAACTGAATTTTTTTCGTGATTTCAGAGTTGGCACCATAGTAAAAGTTGTTCAGTTATGGATATTGAACACCGCCCTTTCGGCTTTATAGGGAGTTTTTGTTACACCCTGTATACAGTCGGGGCAAAGTCAAGAGCTGACCTCTCACCTACATATCGGTCAGTATCTCATTAACGGTTGACCAGATAGCTTGTGTTTGGTGCGAGTTGTAGGCGACTGTATAGTGAGAAGTGAAAAGTGATAAGTGACATTACAAAAAATAACATGGTTGTTGGAATTAGGCGTTACTTTGCGGAAATTCATTATAATTACAAGTAAACTGTGCTCTTGACATCAGATCTGTCCACTGGTCCTGATGATGCCTCGTTTAGAGGCGAGACCCGTGTCGAATTTGAATTCAAGTTCAAATTTTCTAGCGATTTTGCAATATCAGTATTCCTGCTATTCATTTAGGTGCCATTAATTTCACACTCTCTCAATCCTTATCGCATCCTTAGGTCGGATTTACGATGTAAATCATTCTGTATTTAGTTATTGTTGTGGAAGGCGAATCCGAGGGTGAGTGGCGGGACCTTCCCCGAATAATTTTTATAATTAAAATTACAAATAATGTCACATATGCGCTGGCGCCCTCCCCTGCCTCACCCAATTTGTTTAAAGCAAATCTAAAGATATAGTTCAGAGAAATATCTCTGAACAATAGATCGAATGATATAAAAACCACTCTTGTATCTCTTACTGTTTTGGAAATTTAAAATTTAAAAAATGTATTCGTTTACCACATATTAATTATCATTTCACATTAAACTATAACCTCCACACTAGGCGTTGCCTGTGTCGTGGAGATCACATAGGAACACACATTGACCACTTTACAATGTTATGTGTCAATCAAATATTCAGATTCCAGAATTACAATTTAAGTTAAAGCTTATCATGTTTATTTTATACTATTAAACATGCAACATTAAAGGAAATAGGAAGTATGGGTTGATATGACTATTATCAATTTATATAATATATTAATATATACATTTATATATTTAGGTATATTTATTTAATATGTTTGACTCACCACTGTGTAAGACTTTCGTCACTTTTCATTTCCCTATACTGACGCGCCATAAAGCGTGATCACGTTAAAATGACCCGCTTCTCTCATAAAATGACCCGCTTCTCTCATCAAATTACCCGCTTCTCTCATAAAATTACCCGCTTCTCTCATAAAATTACCCGCTTCTCTCATAAAATTACCCGCTTATCTCATAAAATTACCCGCTTATCTCATAAAATTACCCGCTGCTCTCATAAAATCGCACCTCACGTTAAGGTCAGGTCAAAGGCCTTGTCAACGCTTCAATTTGTTTGTATGTTCAACCCTGACTTGCTACGTCAGTGATGTGACGAAAATCATTAGCTTTTCGCGCATGCGCCTTATGTAACCCACGTGTGAAATGCCAAGGGATCTATGTCACCTTCTTAGGCTGGGACTACACGACGACGGTTCCAGCGACGGTTCGGTTCAGGTACCGGTACCGGCCGTGTAGTCGACTGCATTCAAACTCATGCGTTGCGCTCAAGCCCCACCCACTCGGTTCAGGAACCACGCTGGCCGGTTCCAAGTGGAACCGTTGTACGTGTAGTCGGTAATGCATTTTTGTTTGAGTTTATATGAAGCACCAGTTCCAAGGAACCGACCGATACTGGAACCGTCGTAGGAACCGTCGTCGTGTAATCCAAACCTTAGGCCTGGACTACATGCGTCCGATTCCAGCCCCGGTTCGGTTTGCTGCATCCAATCACGAAGCGCTGACTTCAAGTGGGGGAGAGTGGAACGCATGTGATTGGTTACAAAGAACCGAACCGGGGCTGGAACCGGACGCGTGTAGTTCTGGCCATTGGCCTCGTTCGGCGAAGCTTAGTGCGGCGCGTGATAAGTTTTTTTTAATTTTATTAAGTGGTCACAAAGCAAGCAAAGCAGCAATGCTTTCATTGCTTTGTTTCGGTTTGAAGGGTAAGAGAGCCAGCGTAATTTCCGGCACATGAGGTAATCCATCTTAGTCCTCAAGGTTAGCAGCGCATCAAAACCTTCTAATATTATTACAGTGAGGTGAGATGTCCATGGGCGACGGTGACCACTTACCAGTTTTCTCGTCTGCTCTCTTTAGTAAAAATATCCTGCATTAACCAATATAGGCATTTGCTACACCCCCATATATCATTAGATTTTATAGCTAAAAAAATAAAATAAACAGCGAACTTCCCAGCACCGAGGCCTGGTAACACTGGTCTGGAGTATAAAAGACATTCTATCGTCTGCCCACTCTGGCGGTTTTACTGCGACATAAATCGGGGAGTTAATATCGTCCAGTGGTTCTCAATGTGTTGTAATTTGGACTGAAATTTTTTTTCGCTAGTGCTTGCCTTCTAAGATTTTTTTAAATAGAATTCCAATAAAATAACTATAAATACTCGTAGGTGTAAATTGTGTATACTTAACCGTCATTCATTTGCCCTCTCCTCTAGCACAATGACGTGAGCACTGACAGCGAGCCACGGAATTGGCCCATAGGTCATATATTTTCATACATTTGACATTTCAGTGCCCGAATAATGTATGGGAAAAATCTTAAATCGCATGCGCGAACTGGCAGACGCGGTTTCTTGCATTTCTGTGTTTCGATTTGAAGGGTAGAAAGCCAGCGTAATTAGTCCTCAAAGTTAGGAGAGTATCGAAAACCCTATAGTAACACTATACAGTGAAATGAGATGTCTATGGACGACGGTGAAGGATAACATCGTGAGGAAACCTGCACATTGAGATAACCAGTGTGTGATATAGGGAAAATAATGGCAAACCACCCCATCAAATCAGTCAAGGGAGTCGTTTTATGTGATTATTTCTATAGAATGATCAGATCACGAACAGAGTATATAGGGTCCCATTTTATTAGCGGCAAATATTTCTAGGTTGTCATCTATAGGTTATAACAATAAAGATAGGGCAAAAAAAATATTTTTTGACTTATTACATTTTCGAGAAAAACGTCAAAATTATTTGTTTGAAAATTCTACAAATGAATGAATTATTGCTATTCTAATACTGAAATAAGAACGAGTTTCATTCAACACGACATGGATGAGTTTATGCCACCAAGGCGCAAAAGGGCGTTTATTTTTCTTTAGTATGGAACATTTTCATACAAGTAACAGGGTTATTTTTTCGTGTAAAACGGTACAAATGACCAGCACGGGATATGTTAAATATTTGCTACAAATAAAAAGGGACCTTATATTGTGTAGAAGTGACACCTACCCACACTTTGAGCACCACTGAGTCGGGTCGTTTTATAAAATGACTATAAGTCGTAAACGGCGAACACTCTCTTTATTTATATATGTATAAGAAACAGTAATATTGTTCGTCTGTAACTAAAGCCTGCTTAGTGTAACTTACGATAGCCTGGGTGGTCTGGCCAGTGTGAATTACGAATTACTTACCTCAATACAATGTTATGGACGTCACACTCGAGTATTCCTGTCCTGCTTTGGCGATAGAATTGTGGATTTAGTTGTCTCTTTCAGATATAGACTTGAATTTACGAGTAAACGAGATGTAATAAACAAAACAATACTGTAAAAGTTTTGTTGGTAGTTATCTTCCCATACATTCTGCATGAAACTTGTCAAAATTATATGCGTATGCCCAAATCCTTGGCTCGCTGTCAGTAGTCACGTCATCATTCTACAAGTGTACCAAAAAAACTGTCTCCGAATCCATAACTGGAGATCGTTTCCACTAAATACAACGTAACTAA
This sequence comes from Hofmannophila pseudospretella, assembly GCA_947369225.1. Classification (NCBI taxonomy): domain Eukaryota; kingdom Metazoa; phylum Arthropoda; class Insecta; order Lepidoptera; family Oecophoridae; genus Hofmannophila; species Hofmannophila pseudospretella. Next base: position 2,162,704 of record OX376333.1, read on the forward strand.
ATAGAATCTAAACTGCATCGTTATGACGTGTTTCGTATGCTACTATCCACTAACGATCCAATTTCAGTTAAGTTCCGATCGTGTCAACGATCGATCGAACAGTAACGTATTTGTGCATTCTACTAAAACGTTTAGTTTATACTGAATCGCAGTTGAACGGTAACAAAACGCTTCAACTGTCAAATATAACGATCGAACATAAGTTCCTCCCGAGGTACTTTTGCCCGTTCGATAGTTAATCGAAAGGTGTCAGTGGTAGAGTTATGCGTCAGCAGAATGCGATTTGGCGTCCAAATAGAATTGGAACGAAAACTAAATTGAAATTGGGTAGAAATAGAACTACAAACGTTGTAATTTAGGCGAATTGGGCGTCTGAACAATTTTCACTGCGGGGCCAACTGTGGAATCGCGAAATAAAATCAGCTGTTTCATACATTGCGGTCGTGTAGATGTGATTTTTTTTATTGAAAATGTAGGTTTAATGGTAAATAAAAATAGGTTATATTAACCGTGAATGGTCAAGACCGACCTATACTAATTGTTAATTAATACTTAGATAAGTGGTCTCTTCGTAACGATTAGTTAACGCGATCTCTCGGCATTGGCCTTATTCCAAGCCACGCATGCGAATTATTTGCATAGATTTCCAAGTGGGAGGGACAGACAGACATACATGCGTGGCAACTGTCTGGGCATGATAGGTACCTATAAGTACGCATAGCCAAGACGAAAAAATCGCGAATTAAACTGAAATTTAGTTAAATAGTTTTTTTAGAAGGATTCCATATATAGGGTGTAACTAAAACCCCCTTTTAAGCCGGAAGGTCGTGTATTTCAGAGTTGGCCCTGAGTTGGAGTACAGCCCGTACTCCAACTCAGGGCCAACTCTGAAATACACGACCGAAATGTACTCATGATGTTTCATGTTGTTGCAGATTTATTTCTGCGTATTCATTTATAATTTAGATTTCCTATTTAAAGTACTTTTGACTAATACATATTTTTTTCTTTTCAGATACTTATTGATCAAATTTCGAGAAAAAAACCATCCTGTCTACGTTGTTAATAAGGTAAAATCTTTTTTCTAATTCACTATATTTAGTCAATACTGCAGAACCAAAGTTTATTTTTGAAGTTTTACTATATATTACAGTATTAATTAACAATTGGTATAGGTCTGTCTTGACCATTCAAGGGTAGTATAATCTTTTTTTATTTACCACTAAACCCACATTTTCATAATACAAAAACTCCACAGTGAAAGTTGTTCAGTTATAGATACTGGGCACCCCCCTTAAGTTACACCCGTATAATGATGGCGTGAGCACTGACAGCGGGCCAACGGGTTTCAATACAATATAGAATAGAATAGAATGGAATATAGTTCCATACATTTGACATTTCAATTCCCGACTAATGTATGGGAAAAAACTCACTTTGCATGAGACAACTGGCAGACGCGGTTTTCATATAAAACTTCTCTAGCGAGAATGAATGAATGAATACTCTTTATTGCACAAAATTAGTGTGATACAATGCGTACAAAACGATTAATACAATCTAGGCGGTCTTATCGCTAAAAGCGATCTCTTCCAGACAATCTTCTGGTGGCGTAATTTACATTTTGAGAATCTAATAGGGAGAATTACAAAATCTTTGGTTTTAGAATATAGCTTGACACATGTACCGTGGAAGGTGTCTTCACCTTTCGTTTTAGAATATCTTGCTTGATACACATCAAGCTATATTCTAAAACAAAAGATTTTGTAATTATCCCTATGTAGATTCTCGCTAGAGAAGTTTTATATGAAAACCGCGTCTGCCGCGTCTTTGGTTTTAGAATATAGCTTGATTTGTATCAAGCCTTATATAAGGCTCAATTTACTTGCCGCGGAATGGAATGGAAGCGAATTTTCGCAACGTAATTGTACATAGCATAATGAACTTTATGCCAATTGTGTAACATACAAACTAAATACGAGCCAAAAAAGAGGTCGCGCGTCTTCCGGGGAATCCTCGCGCATTCTCAAGAATTCCCCTAGCGGTAAAGCGTATTTAGTTTGTATGTTACACAATTGACATATAGTTCATTATGCTATGTACAATTACGTTGCGAAAATTCGCTTCCATTCCATTCCGCGGCAATGTAAATTGAGCCTAAAGTTGAAGACACCTTCCACTGTACACTCTTTACGTAGAAATTCTAGGCCTATGGTACATTCAAGGTCAAATTAAATCACACAATGAACCATATGATTGGGTCCAGTTAAGTTCCATAATTAGCTGTCAAATTATTTGTTTTTCCTGTCACTGTCACTCAGTGACATAAAGGTTACCTGTCAAAGTTACGTACATTACAATACGCTTCAAGTTATGGTATGTCAGTTACAAGTTACTTAACACTTAAGTAGTCATAGTAGTTAATATTACTATCCATTCGTGACACTTGAGAACTTAATAACTTACAGTGAGTTGCAGGACGCATCCTTAATGTTACGACTTCCTCAAATCTAATCTCTATCTAGATCCACAGCGTAGAATGGGACAGCGTGAACGTTTGAGGACAGAATGCAAATAAAAGTAACATACCTAGAAGTCATGTAGGATGCAAAAAAAAAGAATGTAAGTGCTTACCTTGGATGGAAGAAAAAGTAGTCTCCCTCGACGTTCAGGGGCGGGTGTTCCTTCCTTCATGGATATATGATCTGGCTGTGCTTTGGTGTCTCAAATTTTTATATAATAATATTATGTTAACATAGTTAATTTACGTCTAAATCTTAACATTTTGTGGTGCAGTATATATGAAATTAAGGTATTTTTGGTGCGTGACTCCTGGTCCCACCTACTTTGTCCCACCATTATTCGTAGTCCCACTAGCCTGAACTTGTAGGTTCGTGGTCCCACTGCTTAGTGGGACTACCAGTAATAGTTGTAGATTACGACTCGTGGTCCCACTCTATTTTTATTTCCAAATGTATTGAAGTCCTTCAGATACTGACCACTTTAGTCACAATTCACAATACATTGTTTATGGCCAAATTAGTGGGTCCAAGAGCGAGCCCAATATATCGAGATACTATACTATACCACTAGTGGGTCAAATTATTTTAATTTTTTGCGATAATGTAATCGACTTTTGACGATACAGCACGGCGTTTCTTCTTATCGTGGAAACACATCACACTACATTTAGTATCCTTTATCGCTATAACGTATTTGGAATATTCATACGAATGTCTAGAAATGATAACAAAATCTTAATACGACAGGGTTCCCACAAAGAATTGCTTGAAACGTCTTCCCCTGAACAAACTTAACTGTTAACTTTTCGCGTGTGAAGATTGGAATACCGAGGTTTTACGACAATAGTTACTTAACAGCGATAGTTAGATATTGGCAAGTGTATACGGGCCGTTACGAGGTTTATTTATTGTTCATAAAGTTTATAATTTATGGCTATTCCGTACTTGGTCTTGGTTGTTGAAAGTACATTATACTTACTACTTTGAAGCTAACTATAATCAATAGAAAGATCCCATAAAATAATATAAGTAAATAATATAAATAATAGTATTGGGTAAAATATATAAGTAACCAATGGAACAGCCTGCCGGCGCGGCGTCTGTATTTCCCGAAACCTACAACCTTGGGATCTTCAAGGCCAGAGTGAATAGGCATTTACTGGACCCGCATGCTCCATCGTCAACCTCATCGTCGCTTACCATCAGGCGAGATCGAGGACAAATGCGGGTCTAGGTAAATAAAAAATAAAGAAAGAAACCTATCGGGTAAATAGAAGGTTACTTATAAAAAATGTGTTCTTTCTATTGATTATGGTTAGCTTCAAAGTAGTAAGTATAATGTACTTTCAACAACCAAGACCAAGTACGGATTTAAGTAATCTTAGACAATGCTAAAATTCAAGGTAAATATTAAACTGGGAAATCCCGATCTCACTGCATCGACATTGCATCGTTTTCAAATAGTTATTCCAGTTACTTTTTAAAAGGATAAGAGGCACTTTTTTAAGAAAAAAATATGGCAGGGGGTCAACACTACTAACCACCTGACCTAGGATCCAGTTCGCCTAAATCACAACGTTTGTAGTTCTATTTCTATCCAATTTCAATTTAGTTTTCGTTCCATTTCTATTTGGACACCAAATCGCATTCTGCTGACCCATAACTCTACCACTGCCACCTTTCGATTTACTATCGAACGGGCAAAAGTACCTCGGGAGGAACTTATGTTCGATCGTTATATTTGACAGTTGAAGCGTTTTGTTACCGTTCAACTGCGATTCAGTATAAACTAAACGTTTTATTAGAATGCACAAATACGTTACTGTTCGATCGATCGTTGACCCAATCGGAACTTAACTGAAATTAGATCGTTAGTGGATAGTAGCATACGAAACACGTCATAACGATGCAGTTTAGATTCTATTTAGTTACGTTGTATTTAGTGGAAACGATCTCCTGAAAGAATTAACCATCAAAGCGATCATTACAGTGTTTATTCACTGGAGCTTCATACCATTAATAATAATAAGTAAGTATACTTGAATACAAAATTAAGTATGAAGCTATTAAACCGTAAGTAATTATTAGTGCACTATTAATTGTGCAACTTTCTATTATACACTTTTAAAGCTCGAGCTTTCAAGGCGAGGCCACTAAATTACTAATAATAAGCTTTGTAGTTAATCAATGAGCTATAATAACGTATGGAAGCGTAAATATGGCACACACAAATATAAACACATGCCATGATGGTAAACCAGGAACTTGAAGAGGTCAGCGTTTATTGTAAACTAACTTGTTGCTCACTAATTTTATTTAGTTTAATATAACATACGCTTTTTTCCTTTATTTAAATAAAACTAATTACATGTCTTAAAACATCATACTGGCATAAGCCTCAGGGCTTATGGGCCAGTAAAGAATCGGTCGTACGTACCTATTTCATCATCATCAGCAGCCTATTCTAGTCCACCGCTGGACATAGGCCTCTCCCAGGGTGCGCCATTGAGCCCGATCTTCGGCTCTTCTCATCCAGTCGCTGCCAGCCACCTTACGCAGATCGTCGCTACCATGGCCGCCACCGTGACCAGGAATAGTGGGGCGGCCGGGAACTGGGGGCCGTTTTCTTTTTGCGCTGTCCATAGGAGGTGATGCCATAATCGCCACGCTAGGCCTGCGGGTTGGCGATCGCAGTAGCCGGGTCGCTTGCCCCGATGACGCTGCTGCCCGTCATCGTGCTTCTGGTATTTTGACGTACCTATTTAGTATTTCCAAAAGTAGACAATTAATACTTACATTCATTAAGGAATTAGCGGAGTTATTAGATAGTCGTAAATGCGAGGCGCAGTAGGCATAGTAATGTTTAAGTTCCTACTGGTGTGTGGACCGTGAATGCAGTGCAGAGGACCGAGTTATAATTCACAATACATTTTTAGAGTTGCTACAGGTGTAGTCGCAGAGATGGAGTCACAGGGGTTGTGAGTCATGGCTTCCGCTTAAATCTTGGACTCTAATAGGTAATAATCTTAAACTCGTTGCGACTCCCTCTATGACCCCTATTGGTATGCATTGTGAACGACATCGTATATTGACCAATCACGCCATGACGCGTTGCTCATCGCTGTGACGTTTATCAGAACCGTAAAGTATTGGTAGCATAGTATAACTCTCTATATTATATGTATTGTTTTATGGCTAGGGTCATAGTAATTTGGTATTCGTACCGAGCTTTACTTATGTAATAAAAGTATATAAACTAATAAGGAGCTCGTAGCCTAGTTGCGAGCACGGTCTGAAAGTGATCGTGCAGGTTAAGCGACGTTGGCGCGGTCGGTACCTGGATGGGTGACCGCTAGTGGCATATTTCATCTGAGCTCCTCCGTGCCTCGGAGAGCACGTTAAGCAGTCGGTCCCGGTTGTTGTCGTTCGACAGCAGTCGTTAAGCCATGTCAGAGGCCTACGGCGGCCTGAACAACTCTGACAAATAGGTTGGCCACTAACCATACGATAAGCAAGCAAGCAACTAATAAATATTTCACATTTCACTTTTCTGCACTATACTGCCGGTAACCTATCAATCATTCTTCTATCACGTATAGATTGCCTGGAAGAGATCGCTCTGACCGATAAGGCCGCCACATACCTATTCTATGTTTGTACATCTATTCTATGTTTCCTTTCCTATGTTAATTTCTTGAGTGCAATAAAGTATTAGTCTATCTATCTATCTATAAAGTATTAATCTATCTATCTATCTATAAAGTATTTTTCTTTCTTTCTATCTCTCACGTCCATTATCCCCGAGGGAGAAGACAGAGGAAACACCTTCATCATAGGTAGTTCCCACTTTTCGCCGTCAGATTTGGTGGACAAACGTGATAGGTGGCGAGCCTACAGCCTTCCACTAGATGTAGAATAGTATCCACTGAGACCCTTAGTCGCCTCGTACGACACCCACGGGGAGAGTTGGGGTGGTGTTATTCTTTATAGCCGGCACGACACAGCACGGTAAAGTATTGCTTGCGTGTGCGTTTGTTGAATGTTTCTCGTATAGCGTTACGTCTCCTTGCATTATTAGTTCGCTGTAGTTAATGCATAATCGTATTCCGTACATTAACTGCTGTGCAGTAACTTAGGTTCATTTGATTACTATCTCATGATAATAACAGTTATAACCATTGCTACTTCATTATAAAGAAGCTAAAAGTGTTGTATTTATTATAAACGTTGCTAAAATATTGTACGAAAGTTATCGTGAAAGTTAAGCAACGTTGGGAGTGATCAGAACCAGGATGGGTGACCGCTAGGCCGATTTTTAATACAGACAAACATACTAGGCCGATTTATATCTGAGCCCCTCTGTGCCTCAGATAAACTCAGTGGTACATGACATTTATTTATTTATTAGTCAATAATGCAACTTGACAGGAAATATTCCAATGGGTTACATTGCATGGTTTCGAATCCTGATCATGGGAGTTCTACGTCCTAACCCTGTGCCACCGACGCTCTCTACTATAGTAGTCTATAGTCTTGAATCCTAGGCAGTACGGATAATAAGCCTAGTAGCGACCTAGTAGACGGCCCACCCAATAGGTACAACTTCTCCTTCTTCTTCTAAGTCGTATTACTCATTACGGGTCGTGATCATTCTAACGAATTAATCACATAGAACGACTCTCGTGACAAATTTAATGGGGTGGTTTGCCAGGCCTTCCCCATTGTGAAATGTGTGAACCAGTGTGTGAACACTGGTTATCTCAGTGTGCAGGTTTCCTCACGATGTTTTCCTTCACTATCAGAGCAGTCGGTAAATGTACCTAAGTACTTCAAAAAACCGAAAAAATCTTTGGTACATGTTATTGCATGGTTTCGAACTCGGACCTCCCCGCATGGGAGTTCCAGCCAGTCCCAGCCGGCCCCAGCTTAAGACTCGTACCATTAACCACATGTTACCACCCGACCACAAAACAATTAAAGTGTTTAAGGCACCGCTACCCGCTGTTAAGGGCTTCACCGTTAAGGAGGAGTTGAATTAGTCTCTCATCTCAATCAATTCCAAGTAAGTGAGAGGCTGGACTAAGTTACAGACTTGAGTGTCTAACTTAAACTGCTTAGTAACGATGTCGACTTCATCGTCCATATCAACCTCATTGCCATCAATTTTAACCTCACTGTTAGCGTTTATCTCACCTCATTTCTAAATTCAAATCATATTCCCATTCCATTTCTAAATTCCATTATTATGTAATTTCATTGTTTTTACTTATTCTCTCTGTATTTTTGTCCTGAAAGGACGTATGTCCGTTTTATAAAGTTGTGTCCTACCTATTTTCTACTATTGTGTTGTTCAGTTCCTGATAAATATAATATCTACTATTACCAAGTCTCTTCTATGACTTCATCTGCACACTGTCCTAGAACCCTGCTAGCGGGCACCTAGAGGGCAGATTGTAGCAGCTTTACTTAAAATTGCTGCCCTTTTACCTATTTCTACCGCAAAGCAGCAATGCCGGTTTGATTTCAAGAGTAAAATAGACAGCGTAATTACCGGCACATGAGGCATTCCATCACCTCAAGGTTAGCAGCGTGTGGAAAATCCTCTAGTAATATTTATTATACTTGCTGTATAGTACCTACCTGCACTAATGAATAATAGTACCACCCCAACTCTTCCCGTGAGTGTCGTACTAGGCGACTAAGAGTCTTAGTGGATACTATTCTACACCTAGTAGAAGGTCCACCAAATCTTACGGCGAAAAGTGGGAACTACCTGTGATTGAAAGAAAGAAAGAAAGAAAGTAAAAGTAAAATAGACAAAGAAAAAAAAAATGAAATAAAATAACTACTACTTTACTATTTATTATAATATAATATAAAATAGTAAAGAAAATACATTCATTCAACATTGCATTATACATGATTAGACTTTTAAGTCTTTTAAATACTTAACATTAAAAAAACACAATGTTAAAAAGAAGATGAAGAAGAAGATGGTTCCTCTGTCTACCCCCTCGGGGATTATGGACGTGAGAGTTTTTATGTATGTGATATTAGTGTTGGACTTCGTGCACCGGTTCCAGCTGGAACCGTCGTCGTGTTGTCCGAGCCTTTGGTCGCCTGCAGTAGCTTAAGGCTTGTACCACACAGACTCCTTGATCCAGGAAGAAATTAACTGGATCGAGGGCATTTCTGCTACAAGACGCATCGGAATTACGTATCGGGACGTTTAAACACTTCAGCGACTTACTGCAAACATGTTGTTGGATAATTGTTCGACAAGATTTTTTTATTTTCGGCCTAATGAAAGTAACTAATTTAAGGGATGAGTAGTGTCCGACCGAAGCTTCGGCTTCGGCTTTGGCCACCTCCGGCCAAACCTTCGGCTTCGGCCAAAATGGGCCGAAGTTTTGGCCGAAGCTGAAGGTTCCTAACAAACGACGAATCCGAACGAATTTTTATGAATGTTGTAATATAGACATTACCTGTTTTGATTAAGTATTATCGTAATTGTCTTGTTTCGCACTAGTCGAGAAAACCAAAGACTAATTGATCTAATTGTGATTGTTAAATTACTTTAATAAATAAATGTTATAATTAAAATTAACATTATTTCGAAATGTTATTATTTTTCACAAATCACAAGGTAATTTTGATTACCACTAGATCAACTTCTAGAGAAGATTAAAATTACCTTTCTATATTATATTATACAGTCGATATAAAACCTTCAATTTTAAGGTTTTAAAATCAAATCGTTTAAATTAGCCTGTATCCAATCTTGAACAAAACTCTTAGAGCTTTTAAACTTTCGGCTTCGGCCGAAGGTTGTGCCGATAGCCGAATTAGCGGCTTCGGCTTCGGCCAGAAATCTACCTTCGGTCGGACACTAGGGATGAGCACAAAAGATCACTGAGAGTCGTAGTGCCGCTGGGGTTATCCCTGGCCCCCTGGTCCTATCCCTGGTCAGAAGATAAGATAACTAAATTAAAAGCTTAAAAATCCCCAATTTGCCGTTACTAAGCTCCACTTGCTAGCTTCAAAAAGCTTTATGATGGGCTGTTCTGATGACCTTCTTTTCACAGTCTGACATATTATCGCCGTGATATTGCATTTATAAGATTCTCACTGACCTAGGATATCGGAATAGTACTGTGCACCTTTCATGTAGTTATTAATACATAAATTAAAAATATATAGAAGACCTCACTCGCCTCCTAATGGAGTGTGACCTGGGGAAAATTGAGGGGAGAAAATTTGGTCTCAATAGGCTCCAAGTGGAAGGCTCAATATTATTTTGAGTCAGCCCTTATCTGATAATATGAAACACTTACTGTTGTTTGCTAAGTTGGCTCTAGAAGTGAGGGTTGACTCTAATAATACTTCAGCTTCCCTTCCCTTTTCTTAGTGACCCTAACGAGGCTGACATGGTCACCTTGTCGTGTACCAAAGCCTCTAAACTGAGATTTAAAAAAAAATACAATTTAAAATTGTATTTACGCGAGTGACGTCACAATATTAGCTATTTTTAGTAGTTTCATTTTTAGTATTGTCTATTATTATGTACTACTTTAGCTGTTTGTTTTCCTTAATAAAAAAATAGTAATATAAAGTGAATTTAATAGTAATCATAAATGTTTAAATTCACACTCTGATCCACAGAAATTGGACTTGGCTCTCCCTCTAGAATGATACTTCTATAAATTTGTCATTTCAATGCCCGACTAATGTATGGGAAAAGGCTCATATCGCAGCACCAACTGGCAGACGCGTTTCCCATATAAAACTTCTCTAGCGAGCAATCAAAATCTTTGCTGGTCCGTAAAAAGTCCGAGTGTGAGTTAATTTGAAAGATCAAATATAAACATCGAATAAAAATGGGATCACCTGTTAATACTGTACCACTAGTGGGTCAAATTAGTGGGACCACGAGTCGTAACAGATGTGAATCAGATAAAAAGTCGGGTTAAAAATCAACAATATCAAATCAGTTAATTAAAACATTAATTAAATTCCGACTATAGTAGCTTTTCCTTACCAACTGGACTCGAACCCACGACCTCCATTACCCCACGTGCCACATACATTACGGAGGAACAAGGAGGGACCTCCACTCCAACTGGTCCTCACCGTTACTCCTGATGCTTTAAGGATTTATGACCTCCGTACACTGGTGGCCGAGAGAAATACACACCTTAGTTTTAATAAAATTTTACTGCTGATTGCAGAGAAAATGGATAAACGGTAACAGTGGAAATTAGATACATTAATTTTAAATACGGAGATGTAAATTTTGTTTATGTTGCCTTAACTTTAACCATTTATTATAAACCTTTTACTAAAATCTACAATAGGTTAGATTGTTGGGCTCCTGTTTATGCATTTAGATACGTTAAAATCTATAATAAAAGTTGTAATCCACAATAAAAAAAGCAATGCTGTTTATACACAAATACACACACAGACACACACATGATACACCTCGCATGTACACACATCCTCACCCAATTCTGTCACACACTACACACAACTCTCACACACACAAACACATACTGACACACACACCAAACACGCTTTTACACAAAATCCTATTGTAATTTGGTTTTCTTTTTATTATCTATATTTTGGCCCCTTATTTCTTTTATAACTACCTACCTGTACATAAATTTACTTACCGTACATGGATCTGGAAGGGGAGACCTGGTGACTCAAAACACAGGTTAATCCTAGTTTGAGCATCAGTCTTCCACTAGCTAGATGGTCAAAACCTATATTATGTATTCAAACTTTGTTACCTTAAGTGGAAGAAAATAATAAACTTTTTGTATTTGTATTTGTATTATATAAATGAAATAATTTGACGGTATATCGAGATACTGTACCACTAGTGGGTCAAAATTAGTGGAATCACGAGTCGTAACCTAGTTTATCGATAGTCGGACGATATGAGAAGAGTATCGGGAAAGACATGAAAAAGGAAAACAACCAGTAGATCATGTTGGAAGGAGCTGAACGCTCAGGGGCTGAAAATGATGATGATAATAAAGGGTACCTACTCAATATTTTCAAAATTGATAAGTACAAGAAACCTGATAATTAATCAGACCTAAGTCACACCATAAAAATTAACGACTAAATGTGCCAACTGGACCACATCGTTGATGACTTAAATGAACATTTTATTATATAAACATGACAGATTCTAGACTTTTAGACACTAGAAGATCCCATGGTTAAATGTTACGGGAAACACTGATCCAGCATTTAAAATACAAAAAGTATATGCACATAATCTAAGAAAAAGAAATCAACTTGAAGTACGTGGGCCTAGAACAAATTTTGGTAAGAGGAACATATTGTTTGAGGGAAGCGGGAGCACAGCTATATAATACTCTGCCTAATGAAATCAAGGAATGTGAATCTTTAAAAAATGTGAACCTTTTTTCTTTCTTTTTCTTTTAATCTTTTCTTTCTTCTTTATCTTTTTTTCTTTTAATCTTTAATCTTTTCTATGTGTGCAATGTTAAATAATTGCTTTTCTTTCTTTCTTTTTATCTTTCTAAATAGTTTTAAAAACAAACTTAAAACATATAATACCACACACATAATACCATGTAAATACACCCGCACCATGCCATCACCCTCCCACACACTCAGTACCTCACATACACACTAATATCCTCATTCATGCAAACAAAGACATTCATACAACACAACACGCACACACTGTTGCTTTCTTCGTCCGTGCAGTCACTGAGGGGCCAGCTGAAAATCAGCGCTGTGGCTTGCCTCAGCATTATGCTGAGCTGGTGTACCCTTTTTGGCACTGTACCACACCAGATGTTATGTGCTGCATGTATTAAACTTTGTATACTTCTGTATTCTGGTGTTTACAGCGCTAAATAAACGATTTCAATTTCAATTTTTTATATATATTTATAATAATGTATAGTTTCGTCATGTCACCCTTTTCTCTGTTACATTTTATTTTTAGAACTGTTTTTAGTTTTTCCGACTTGCTGGAAATATTTTTTGCAAATTGTTTATATATTCTCTGTAAGTGAACTATGTTCTTAAGAGAAAAAAACCTCTTCAAACCGAAAAATTGATATTCGCTTTTTTTGACCACAAAGTGTAACTCGGGTATGGCTTTTTGCATCCAACGCTAGCGGGTTGAATGTCCTTTGTCGCCTGGACCTAATTCGGCGGAAACTGTTGTTTTATGTGAGAGCTTTTGCATTCAGTATGAGCTTTTCGACTGACTCATACACCCATCATACAACATTCAAGTTTCAACCCAGTTTTTGGGTCACATTGTTTACGTGAAAAGACTGATTGTGACCTCATTTGTAAGGGTGTTTCCGTAATCATTCGATACAGGGTGTCATGGAAAATCACGGAAATCTAAAATAGGCGCTTTATCAAGAAAAAACTTTAGGACAATTTTTCAAGTTCAAATTATTTATTAATTCGTAAATATAGGTTGCACAAGTAGTAACATAAAAGTATGGATCTATATATTTTGAATGAATGAATGAATACACTTTATTGCACAAAATTAGAATGATACAGTGCGTACAAAACGATTTAATACAATCTAGGCGGTCTTATCGCTAAAAGCGATGTCTTCCAGACAACCTTTTGGTGGAGTTTTTTTTAAATTTTTGATATAACAGCACACAAATTTTTTGTTACTAATTATAACATAAGAATTATAACTATAGTAATTTAAGTAATCTTAAACAAGCAACTAAATAAATAAAATTTGAAACACAGTTAAATTCAAAATTAAAACATAACGTAACATTTATTTGTTATTTTTTTTTCTTAGTTTTAATGTTGTAAAAAAACTTAAATAAGTTTGTCGCATACGAGTATGTCTGTTTGTCTGTAACATCATAACTCTACGCCACGACCAATGACCCGAATTGGACGCGGTTTTTTTTTATATAACATAATTATGTCGAGAGTATTTTTAGCAATAAGTATCTGTGATAAAAATTGGACCAGAGATTTCCAAGATCTTGGACTGTCTTTGATGTCAGATGGAATCTCTGCAAGTTCCAGAGTTCCAGAATGGAACGGTAATACTTATAGGTGGTTCGAAATTGAGCTCAAATATTTAGGACAATGCGCCATTCCCATATCTAGAACCTTGAGGATCTTATGATGACCAGAAAAAAGATAAAGGATCTCCACAATGGTAAGTCGGGGTCTCTTAATTTTTTTAATTCTGTGGTAACTCAATTTTCACCCGCCCTTTCTGAAGCCTTGAGTGTCTACCACGACCCGTTTTACACGAGCGTTTCTGCCACGCACCTGTAAAATGTGGAACTCTCTTCCACCCGACGTGTTCCCGCAGCGCTACGACATGCGATGCTTCAAAAAGAACGTTAACAAAGTCCTCTCCCTCCACGGCCGGCAACACACAAGCAATACCCCTGGTACTGCACGTGTCTCTAGGCGACGGTGACTACTTACCATCAGGTGGCCAGCCTGCCTGTTTGTCGTAGCCAACTAATTTAAAAAAAACTAATTTAAAGCGTAAATTCCTATCCAAAATTTCCAATTTTATACTTACACTTTTATACTTATTTGATAATTACGTGGGAGATTTACCTTCCGGCATAATCTACAGCCTGTTTTTAATAGCAGACATCCGTAGCCCAAAGGAGCGTTAAAGCTTAAAGTAATTGATATTTTAAGCTCGCATCAGGTTTCGCTCGGGACGGGAAGGGACGAGTTTTTTCTCGACAGGAAGAGAACTTGTAACCGTACCGGTCGGACCGTTAGGCTCGCTATACTGAACCAGTGGGGACTAGGTATAGTGTATGTATACCTAATTGGATATAAAAAGAAAAACATAAAATGTTTTAATATGGTAAGAAATAATAAAAAGTAATGCCTAGCAGACTACCTAAAACAAAGGACATTTTGCGTGGAAGATCATCCGATCCGTAATCATCCTAATTTTCATAAAAAAGGTGTACATGGGGCGAGCTAATGCCTTGCGGCATTTTCTACCAGCTAACCATGGGGTTATGCAGAAATATTAAGGTAGGTGCATTTATATGCCAGTTCTCAGTTATCTTTTTCCCATGTTCTGTTACATGTTCATTTCCACTGGTCACAGAAGAGATCTGTCCTCCGAGATACAGGAACTTCCTAGTTCGGAGGTCAGCGTTTATTGTAAACTAACTTGTTGCTCACTAATTTTATTTAGTTTAATATAACATATGCTTAAGTTTCTACTGGTGTATAAACTATGAATCCATTGTAATCTTAACGCACAAATAAACTATTCTTATTCTTATCTGCCAGTTAGCGCAGTTGTAAGCATACATCCAATCAGCCATTGACATGTCAAATGTATGAAAATAACAACTCTCAATTATAATACTGGATGATTCAATGGCCGATTGGATGTATGCTCACAACGCATGCGCTAACTGGCAGACGCCGTTTCCATATAAAACTTCCCTGGGGATCTGGGTCAGGGATCTAGGTATATTTGAAAAAAATGCTTGGCATGATTCAATTATCAATCATTTTTCGATACTGAGTGGTCAAAAGGACACTATTTTTTTTACAGATACACAAGTAGGTACAGGTAAGAGATAGGTATATGAAGATGTAACCTGACTCAGGGCTCAAAAGATGCACTCACTCACCCTTATTTTGTGTCTGGCTATCTGACTCCCAGCCAGGTTTCCCTGTGTGAGGGATATCAGGAATCCACCCATAGAGGAACGTGTCTCGCTCGATACATTTTTATTTCCACTCAAACACTACACTTGTATAATTAATTTTACTTTTAAATTACTTGTAACTTGCACCACCACTGGAAAAAAAAATACAATGTAGGTATAACATAGTAATATTCACACTTAGGTATTATTGTATGCATAAATAATTATGTTATTATAAACAGATACTAAGTTTAAAGTGAAATAAATATTGCCTAGTTTAAATAAATAAAAGATACTTAGTAAACGTATAACTAATAAATATTCTCCTTAGCACTAATAGAAAGAAAGAAGAAAGAAAGATTATTTATTTCCGTACACACATACAAACAATTAGGTACAGAAGATAAAAATAATATTAAACAAATATATTACAAAAATAAATAAGCAAAAGTAATTAAGTTTGATGATGGTGGTGTGCAGCACCGGACAAAGGGGTCTGCCTCAGCCTGTTGCCGTAGCGCTTTTAGCACTGCGGCGCTGATTTTCAGGCATCCCCTGAGTGCCAGGGATCTTTAGGGCCAGCACGACACGACACAATATTTAAAAAACCGGCCAAGTGCGAGTCGGGACTCGCTCTGTCTATAGGGATCCGACTAATAACACTAACACTAAATAAAAGAATGTACAACTTTTCGCAAGACGAGTTGACGTTACAGAGTTGATAATGTGCTTTACTTCTCATCATAAGGAATTCGGAACGACTGGCAAACGCCTCAACAGGCGGTGATAAGATAAGATAAGATTTATTGTGTAAAAGTTTATGTAAGAATTACAAACATTGCAGATATAGTTGCATAAACATGTCACACTAAACTTTACCTTTACAGGCATATACACTGAATTCACAAGTTAATAATGTTTATACAGATTTTGAGAAGAAAACAGAAAAGAAAAAGAGAATGTCTTTAAAATTTATACAATGTATACGTATGTACGTGGAATGTATAAAATTTATACATTCCACGTGTGCATTTTTATACCTCTCTTTAATAAAGAATTAATTTGCTGATTTTCAGGCATCACCTGTGTGCCAGGTACCACTCCCTGATACACTCCCTAATACACTACCGGAACATATAAATAAATAACGGACTAATCAACACAATATACCCTCATGTTTATTGTTAGTCAAACATTGAATGAGCAAATCAATCAACAGTGATCAACGTTTCACTGACAATAAAGGCATTCTTTTTCCAAAAACTATCTAAGTATGTATACTTACGTCGTACCTATATCAAGCCCGCTTCATTTAACGCACACTTGACCGTGACTTCGCTTGCCAAACAGACCGCATCAAAATCAGTTCATTCATCCAAAATTACTGCACAACTCTTCGAACCAACGTTTAAACTAACAATAGCCGCCATTATAGACCATACTCCAAAGAAATAAGCCAAAATGTACTGTTGGAAAACTGTAGCGACAATCTGGTAGAAAACAATTGAATATCCGTAACTTTTTTTGGGGTTTTAAATGAATTAAAATGAATAATTAAAGAAAGGTGTGAATAATTGTCAAAGGTGTCCCAGATTGGTGCACTTACCTACTTTTAACATTTCAATGGCAAGTTTAAAGTAACGGGGTTTCGAGTTTGACATAATGAAATAAAAGATTACTGTAAAAATTTACATTTCTGAACACTATTGCGTCAGTAACTGTAAAAATTGCTATGTAAAAATGGTACCTTGATCAAAGTTTTAAAAATTACATCTCAATTCTTCTGGTTATAGTTTGGTATTGTAAACAACAAGTTACAAGTATACTCTGACCTTACGGTCAGACCAGGTCAGGTGTAGGTCCAGGTGAGGCCTAGCCACAGTGGCTAGGGCACTCCCGTGCGGGAGGTCCAGGTTCGAAACCGTGTAATGCCATGTACAAATTACATCTCAAATCTTCTGGTTATAGTTTTGTATTGTAAACAACAAGTGACAAGTATACCCTGACCTCACGGTCAGACCAGGTCAGGTCTAGGTCCAGGTCAGGCCTAGCCACAGTGGCTAGGGCACACCCGTGCGGGAGGTCCGGGTTCGAAAACTTGTAATGCCATGTACAAATGAGTTTTTCGTATTTTTCGAAGACTTACGTACATTTACCGACTGCTCTAACGGTGGAGGAAAACATCGTGAGGAAACCTGCGCACTGAGATGACCAGTGTGTAAAAAAGGCACAAAAGATCCTCAAGGGTCGAAGTGCCGCCGGGTTATTCCCGGACCCCTTTTTTACAGGGGGAATGCTCATGGTTACCTCTTCGACGCAAGGGAGAGTCGAAGAGGTTATGCTCGCCAAAACCCCCCCGGTGTCCTGCGCACCGCCTGACGGCGAAGCCGCGGGAACGCTTGCGCATAACTTCCGCGACTATTCCCGGCTCCCTTTCATAAACATAAGATAAGATACCCTGACCATGAATCCATTAGTTGTTTTATAATCTGTGTTATGGATTTCGGTATGAAAAATAGTACCATTTAATTCCTGGTCAGGGTATAAGTACTAACGAAAAACAATATACGAGTAGGTACTTAAAATTTTTTTTACTAAATAATAATAATATTAAATACTTACCTATATATTGATTATGACATTTAAGTCTCGAGAGCGCCGGTGGCCTAGTCGCTAGGACGCCGGACTCCCATGCGGGAGGTCCGGGTTCGAAACCATGCAATGCCATGTACCAATGAGTTTTTCGGATTTTTTCGAAGACTTATGTACATTTACCTACCGCTCTAACGGTGAAAGAAAACATCGTGAGGAAACCGGCATGTCTGAGGAAATTAAAAGTTTCCGAAGGCGTGTGAAATCTACCAATCAGCACTGGGCCCGCTCGGTGGATCATGGCCCGTACCCCCTTGTGCAAGGGGAGGCCTGTGCCCCAACAGTGGGGACATTAATGTATATTTGTTACCGAATAAACTAACTAGAAACTTGAAGTCCAAAACCAGGATACCAATTCCACTATTTTACAAAATTTTCCGTTATTTTCCAGTATGTACCGATTCAGATTCAGATTAATTTATTTGTCCAGGATGTGGGTACATAATTACAAAATGGTATTTTCTAAACAAAGAGCCGATACATTGTACTCAACAAAGTCCAGCAGCGAGGGGGTGAGACGACATCAGGGCTAGAGCTGGAGTGACTTGGCTCAGAAGCACTGCAAATCGGGCTACATGGAAATATATAGGAGAGGGCTATATCCAGCAGTGGATGAATAAAGCCTGAAGAAGAAGAAGATGATGATGAAATCTCAGTTACACTTAAATATCATTATGAAAATCGGAATAATTATGATTTATTTTGATGCAACAAATCAAAATGATTTCAAATTCGTCGATAATTGTGTTTTTAACGACTGGCAACACTACAGATAAATTACCACAATAAATAGTAAACTGTGGTGTGAAGGACGTAATTTGTCTCAAACGTTAATTAACGAATCTACGGTTAGCGGTGTAAGGTTGGGGGCACATTGAGGATAGGAAATGGTAAATTGATTTCTGACCTGGTAAAATTATACTTAACGGTTGGTAAAATAATAACTGACAAGTAATTATTAAACATAATTTAAATTGGTAAAGCGTTTAGAGAGTCGGCGGCGTAGTGGCCAGGACGTCGGACTCCCATGGGGGAGGTCCGAGTTTGAAACCAGGCAATGCCATGTACCAATGAGTTTGAACAAGCAACTAAATAAATAAAATTTGATACACAGTTGAATTCAAAATTAAAACATAACATAACATTTATTTGTTTTTTTTTCTTAGTTGTGTTGTAAAAAATCTTAAATAAGTTTGTCGCATACGAGTATGTCTGTTTGTCTGTAACATCATTACTCTACGCCACGACCAATGACCCGAATTGGACGCGGTTTTTTTTTATATAACATAATTATGTCGAGAGTATTTTTAGCAATAAGTATCTGTGATAAAAATTGGACCAGAGATTTCCAAGGTCTTGGACTAACTTTGATGTCAGATGGAATCTCTGGAAGTTCCAGAGTTCCAGAATGGAACGGTAATACTTATAGGTGGTTCGAAATTGAGCTCAAATATTTAGGACAATGCGCCATTCCCATATCTAGAACCTTGAGGGCCTGATGATGACCAGAAAAAAGTAAAGGATTTCCACAATGGTAAGTCGAGGTTTCTTAATTTTTTTAATTCTGTGGTAACTCAATTTTCTCCCGCCCTTTTCTGAAGCCTTGAGTGTCTACCACGACCCGTTTTACACGAGCGTTTCTGCCACGCACCTGTCAAATGTGGAACTCTCTTCCACCCGACGTGTTCCCGCAGCGCTACGACATGGGATGTTTAAAAAAGAACGTTAAAAAAGTCCTCTCCCTCCACGGCCGGCAACACACAAGCAATACCCCTGGTACTGCACGTGTCTCTAGGCGACGGTGACTACTTACCATCAGGTGTCCCGTCTGCCTGTTTGTCGTAGTCAATTTATTTAAAAAAACTAATTTAAAGCGTAAATTCCTAGCAAAATTTCCTATTTTGTACGAGATGATAATTACGTGGGAGATTTACCTTCCGGCATAATCTACAGCCTGTTTTTAATCGCAGACATCCGTAGCCCAAAGCAGCCTTAAAGTAATTGATATTTTAAGCTCGCATCAGGTTTCGCTCGGGACGGGAAGGGACGAGTTTTTTCTCGACAGGAAGAGAACTTGTAACCGTACCGGTCGGACCGTTAGGCTCGCTATACTAAACCAGTGGGGACTAGGTATAGTGTATGTATACCTAATTGGATATAAAAAGAAAAACGTAAAATGTTTTAATATGGTAAGAAATAATAAAAAGTAATGCCTAGCAGACTACCTAAAACAAAGGACATTTTGCGTGGAAAACCATCCGATCCGTAATCATCCTAATTTTCACAATAAAGTGTACATGGGGCGAGCTTAATGCCTTGCGGCATTTTCTACCAGCTAACCATGGGGTTATGCAGAAATATTAAGGTAGGTGCATTTATATGCCACTTCTCAGTTATCTTTTTCCCATGTTCTGTTACATGTTCATTTGCACTGGTCACAGAAGAGAGCTGTCCTCCGAGATACAGGAACTTCCTAGTTCGGAGGTCAGCGTTTATTGTAAACTAACTTGTTGCTCACTAATTTTATTTAGTTTAACCTATGCTTAAGTTCCTACTGGTGTATGGACTGTGAATCCATTGTAATCTTAACGCACAAATAAACTATTCTTATTCTTATCTGCCAGTGTTAGCGCAGTTGTGAGCATACATCCAATCAGCCATTGACATGTCAAATGTATGAAAATAACAACTCTCAATTATAATACTGGATGATTCAATGGCCGATTGGATGTATGCTCACAACGCATGCGCTAACTGGCAGACGCCGTTTCCATATAAAATTTCCCTAGGTATCTGGGTCAGGGATCTAGGTGTATTTGAAAAAATGCTTGGCATGATTCAATTATCAATCATTTTTCGATACTGAGTGGTCAAAAGGAGACAATCTTTTTTTTACAGATACACAAGTAGGTACAGGTAAGAGATAGGTATATGAAGATGTAACCTGACTCAGGGCTCAAAAGATGCACCAACTCACCCTTATTTAGTGTCTGGCTATCTGACTCCCAACTAGGTTTCCCTGTGTGTGGGATATCAGGAATACATCCTTACGTGTCTCGCTCGATACATTTTTATTTCCACTCAAACACTGCACTTGTATAAATAATTTTACTTTTAAATTACTTGTAACTTGCACCACCACTGGAAAAAAAAATACAATGTAGGTATAACATAGTAATATTCACACTTAGGTATTATTGTATGCATAAATAATTATGTTATTATAAACAGATACTAAGTTTAAAGTGAAATAAATATTGCCTAGTTTAAATAAATAAAAGATACTTAGTAAACGTATAACTAATAAATATTCTCCTTAGCACTAATAGAAAGAAAGAAGAAAGAAAGATTATTTATTTCCGTACACACATACAAACAATTAGGTACAGAAGATAAAAATAATATTAAACAAATATATTACAAAAATAAATAAGCAAAAGTAATTAAGTTTGATGAAGGTGGTGTGCAGCACCGGACAAAGGGGTCTGCCTCAGCCTGTTGCCGTAGCGCTTTTAGCACTGCGGCGCTGATTTTCAGGCATCCCCTGAGTGCCAGGGATCTTTAGGGCCAGCACGACACGACACAATATTTAAAAAACCGGCCAAGTGCGAGTCGGGACTCGCTCTGTCTATAGGGATCCGACTAATAACACTAACACTAAATAAAAGAATGTACAACTTTTCGCAAGACGAGTTGACGTTACAGAGTTGATAATGTGCTTTACTTCTCATCATAAGGAATTCGGAACGACTGGCAAACGCCTCAACAGGCGGTGATAAGATAAGATAAGATTTATTGTGTAAAAGTTTATGTAAGAATTACAAACATTGCAGATATAGTTGCATAAACATGTCACACTAAACTTTACCTTTACAGGCATATACACTGAATTCACAAGTTAATAATGTTTATACAGATTTTGAGAAGAAAACAGAAAAGAAAAAGAGAATGTCTTTAAAATTTATACAATGTATACGTATGTACGTGGAATGTATAAAATTTATACATTCCACGTGTGCATTTTTATACCTCTCTTTAATAAAGAATTAATTTGCTGATTTTCAGGCATCACCTGTGTGCCAGGTACCACTCCCTGATACACTCCCTAATACACTACCGGAACATATAAATAAATAACGGACTAATCAACACAATATACCCTCATGTTTATTGTTAGTCAAACATTGAATGAGCAAATCAATCAACAGTGATCAACGTTTCACTGACAATAAAGGCATTCTTTTTCCAAAAACTATCTAAGTATGTATACTTACGTCGTACCTATATCAAGCCCGCTTCATTTAACGCACACTTGACCGTGACTTCGCTTGCCAAACAGACCGCATCAAAATCAGTTCATTCATCCAAAATTACTGCACAACTCTTCGAACCAACGTTTAAACTAACAATAGCCGCCATTATAGACCATACTCCAAAGAAATAAGCCAAAATGTACTGTTGGAAAACTGTAGCGACAATCTGGTAGAAAACAATTGAATATCCGTAACTTTTTTTGGGGTTTTAAATGAATTAAAATGAATAATTAAAGAAAGGTGTGAATAATTGTCAAAGGTGTCCCAGATTGGTGCACTTACCTACTTTTAACATTTCAATGGCAAGTTTAAAGTAACGGGGTTTCGAGTTTGACATAATGAAATAAAAGATTACTGTAAAAATTTACATTTCTGAACACTATTGCGTCAGTAACTGTAAAAATTGCTATGTAAAAATGGTACCTTGATCAAAGTTTTAAAAATTACATCTCAATTCTTCTGGTTATAGTTTGGTATTGTAAACAACAAGTTACAAGTATACTCTGACCTTACGGTCAGACCAGGTCAGGTGTAGGTCCAGGTGAGGCCTAGCCACAGTGGCTAGGGCACTCCCGTGCGGGAGGTCCAGGTTCGAAACCGTGTAATGCCATGTACAAATTACATCTCAAATCTTCTGGTTATAGTTTTGTATTGTAAACAACAAGTGACAAGTATACCCTGACCTCACGGTCAGACCAGGTCAGGTCTAGGTCCAGGTCAGGCCTAGCCACAGTGGCTAGGGCACACCCGTGCGGGAGGTCCGGGTTCGAAAACTTGTAATGCCATGTACAAATGAGTTTTTCGTATTTTTCGAAGACTTACGTACATTTACCGACTGCTCTAACGGTGGAGGAAAACATCGTGAGGAAACCTGCGCACTGAGATGACCAGTGTGTAAAAAAGGCACAAAAGATCCTCAAGGGTCGAAGTGCCGCCGGGTTATTCCCGGACCCCTTTTTTACAGGGGGAATGCTCATGGTTACCTCTTCGACGCAAGGGAGAGTCGAAGAGGTTATGCTCGCCAAAACCCCCCCGGTGTCCTGCGCACCGCCTGACGGCGAAGCCGCGGGAACGCTTGCGCATAACTTCCGCGACTATTCCCGGCTCCCTTTCATAAACATAAGATAAGATACCCTGACCATGAATCCATTAGTTGTTTTATAATCTGTGTTATGGATTTCGGTATGAAAAATAGTACCATTTAATTCCTGGTCAGGGTATAAGTACTAACGAAAAACAATATACGAGTAGGTACTTAAAATTTTTTTTACTAAATAATAATAATATTAAATACTTACCTATATATTGATTATGACATTTAAGTCTCGAGAGCGCCGGTGGCCTAGTCGCTAGGACGCCGGACTCCCATGCGGGAGGTCCGGGTTCGAAACCATGCAATGCCATGTACCAATGAGTTTTTCGGATTTTTTCGAAGACTTATGTACATTTACCTACCGCTCTAACGGTGAAAGAAAACATCGTGAGGAAACCGGCATGTCTGAGGAAATTAAAAGTTTCCGAAGGCGTGTGAAATCTACCAATCAGCACTGGGCCCGCTCGGTGGATCATGGCCCGTACCCCCTTGTGCAAGGGGAGGCCTGTGCCCCAACAGTGGGGACATTAATGTATATTTGTTACCGAATAAACTAACTAGAAACTTGAAGTCCAAAACCAGGATACCAATTCCACTATTTTACAAAATTTTCCGTTATTTTCCAGTATGTACCGATTCAGATTCAGATTAATTTATTTGTCCAGGATGTGGGTACATAATTACAAAATGGTATTTTCTAAACAAAGAGCCGATACATTGTACTCAACAAAGTCCAGCAGCGAGGGGGTGAGACGACATCAGGGCTAGAGCTGGAGTGACTTGGCTCAGAAGCACTGCAAATCGGGCTACATGGAAATATATAGGAGAGGGCTATATCCAGCAGTGGATGAATAAAGCCTGAAGAAGAAGAAGATGATGATGAAATCTCAGTTACACTTAAATATCATTATGAAAATCGGAATAATTATGATTTATTTTGATGCAACAAATCAAAATGATTTCAAATTCGTCGATAATTGTGTTTTTAACGACTGGCAACACTACAGATAAATTACCACAATAAATAGTAAACTGTGGTGTGAAGGACGTAATTTGTCTCAAACGTTAATTAACGAATCTTCGGTTAGCGGTGTAAGGTTGGGGGCACATTGAGGATAGGAAATGGTAAATTGATTTCTGACCTGGTAAAATTATACTTAACGGTTGGTAAAATAATAACTGACAAGTAATTATTAAACATAATTTAAATTGGTAAAGCGTTTAGAGAGTCGGCGGCGTAGTGGCCAGGACGTCGGACTCCCATGGGGGAGGTCCGAGTTTGAAACCAGGCAATGCCATGTACCAATGAGTTTTTCGGTTTTTTCGAAAGACTTACGTACGTGAGAAAACCTGCATACTGAGATAACCAGTGTGTGAAATGGGGAAGGCAATGGCAAACCACCCCATTAAATCTGCCACGAGAGTCGTGTGATTAATTCCTTAGAATGATCACGACCCTCAGCCATGAGGAGCATGACTTAGAAGAGGAAGAAATTTGTAAATTGTTATGAAGACGTCGCTTTTACTTTCAGCAAATATTTTATTTATTATTAATACTAATTGCTAAAAAAATTAGATTCATGAGAGGATCTTTTTGCAAGTTTTGGTTATGCCATGATGTAGATAAACACACACGTTTTTACAGTATGGCCTTGTAATTTTGTATGTGACTTATTTTTGTATTTGATTAATAAAAAGAAAAAACCAGTAAGTACTCGCTACCCGTTGGCAAAACGTTTAATATCTATACCTATTTGTCTATTCTCAGTTCATTCTTTATTAATCCATCGATAGACTTATTTGATCCTAGGACATTAGTTTTTAAAAGACGGGTTGAGGATGTCCTCAAGTGAGCTATCCACGCACCTACTTTATAGTCTTTACTTTATTATTTTTAATTTTCAAATAGGCATAAGTTTTTTAGTCATTCCATTCAATAGTATTTTTTCATAACTCAATATTGTACAACAATCAATTTTCTACTTCCTAACCATGCTGTGTTTACACGTTAAGGGTTACGACCTAGCTCATAACTTTATATTGATTTTTCTGTAATTTCTATGGTTGTAATCTGTTGTTTACCTAATAAATAAATTAAATTAAATTAAAATAGCCCACGTATGAAATTATACATGAAAAAGCGTTCTATAAAACCGCTACTATGTTCAAGTCCTTATTTAAGGCTCCTGTGTCCAATTAACGCCCGTAACAACGGTTTCACGTTTTAATTGCTTTTATTAACATTTGTTTTAAAGGCCCAGTGAACTTCACCGTAATTTTTATGCCATTTTTTTGCCAAATGCCGTTTTTAACTGCCAGCGTAATGAAAAAATTAACGATTTTTATAGTTTTATGTGCCTATGCGAAACGATTATTTGATACTTTTAATATTATTGTCAATCATGGTTATTATTCTTTTTTATTGACTACTAAATCCGCATTTGACCTCAATCTCCTGATGGTAAGCGACGATGAGGTCGACGATGGAGCATGCGGGTCCAGTAAATGCCTATTCACTCTGGCCTTGAAGATCCCAAGGTTGTAGGTTTCGGGAAATACGGACGCCGGCAGGCTGTTCCATTCCTTAGCCGTTCGCATAATGAACGAAGAAGCAAATCGCTTCGTACGAGCAGATGGGATACAACAACGTAAGGATGGAACCCCTCCCCGCGCCTGGTAGTCTGAAGGCGGAATGGAGATGCTGGAATTAGGTCGTGCAATTCCGATGCGCACTCTCCGAAATGTATCCTATAAAATACCGATAGACAGGCAACCTTAGTTTTTTTATTTTATATATTTATTTTTATTAAATAAGGAGAGCAGACGAGCAGTTACCTGATCGTAAGTGGTCACCGTCACCCATAGACATCTCACCTCACTTTATTAATATTAGAGGGTTATTAGTTAAGTTAAGCTCTATTATTTAGAACATTAAAACTAATTGATATAGATTAATATTGTAACCGTTGTAACGGATATATCAACAATTTGGGTAGGTTGATACATTTGTTTGCTCGGGATAACTAATTTGATAAATGTCATAGAAACCTCAATATTTTTTGATTGTTTGGTGTTTTTTTTTATTACCCTGCAGACAAAAATAAAACTTTGGCCAACAAAAGTAGGATACATGACTTTTGAGCTTTGGATTTCTGAAATTTCAAGTATAATATAATTCTTGCACAAACTATATTGCTACAGTCTGCCCTCTAGGTGCCGGCTAGCAGGGTTCTAGGACAGTGTGCAGATGAAGTAATAGAAGAACTTGGTAATAGTAGATATTATATTTATCAGGAACAGAACAACACAATAGTAGAAAATAGGTAGTAGTAGGAGACAATTTTATAAAACGGACATACGTCCGTTCAGGACAAAAATACAGAGAGAATAAGTAAAAACAATGAAATAAATGGAATAATGGAATTTAGAAATGGAATGGGAATATGATTTGAATTTAGAAATGAGGCGAGATAAACGCTAACAATGAGGTTGAAATTGATGGCAAGGAGGTTGATATGAACGCACGTAGTTCAGGCCAAAATACAGAGAGAGAGTAAGTGAAGACAATGAAATTAACGGAATCATGGAATTTAGAAATGGAATGGGCATATGATTTGAATTTTGAAAATATAGATGAAGAAATGAAAATGCCAACACGAAATGAGGTGAGATAAACACTAACAAAGAGGTTGAAATTGATGGCAAGGAGGTTGATATGGACGATGAAGTCGACATCGTTACAATATTAATCAAATTTGATTACATACTTACTCCTACTATATACATATTATTTTTTATTTGAAACATTTTATGTTTATGTTATAATATTTTTCACAGTTCTATTCCAATGAAACTCAAAAGTATACTTCAAGTTGTACCGGTATGATGGTGGAATCTCAATTTCAAAACTAAAAAGTCCCGTCTTTTCGTAGCATCGCACTCTTTTCTTCCAAACCGCATCTCGTTTGAAACCTTATCATGATCAAACAAACAATACACAAGGAAAACCCGACATGCTCAGTCACCACCAGCTTTTGGAGCTAAAGAAAGTATTTTTCAATAAAAAACCAACGAAACTATATAATATAACCAATGGAAGAGTAACATCATACAACAATCTGTCAACAAAAAACTGTATTTACCCTTTGACAATGCGACAAGCAGCTAAATTACCATGTATCATCAGCCTATTAATGTCCCCACTGTTGGGTCACAGGCCTCCCCTTGCACAAGGGGGGTACGGGCCATGATCTACCGAGCGGGTCCAATGCTGATTGGTGGATTTCACACGCCTTCAGATATTTTTCATTTCCTCAGACATGCAGGTTTCCTCACGATGTTTTCCTTCACCGTTAGAGCAGTCGGTAATTACCATGTAATAATTATTAATTATATTTTAATATGTATTTGACAAAGCCCCGTTACAGCAGCTATTCACTATTTTTACAATTTTAATTATTTGACAAAATTATTTATTATTATATAACTTTCCCTTTTTTTAACTTTATTATTATATAAGTATTATTATTTTTAATTATTAGATAGGTACTTATAGGATTAGTTTTATACTGACTGTGGTGCCTCTGGTGTACTGTGCTAACGAGCCAGATATTAGTGTGTATCCCTACACTATAAACAATAAGTAATAAATCTGAATTAATTTTAAGTGCTGTTTACTAACATGTTTAAGTGTGCTGTAAGTACCAAAAGACGAAATAAATGAAAAAAAAACTTACCGTTACGGTACCTTTCTGATAAACATCGTCCCGGCCGCTGATTTTTTCACCGACGTTTTTCGCACTAATTGTAAGTCCCAAATGTATTGTGAATTATATATCCGCCCTCACTTAAAAAGTGATTTTTTTTTGCTTCAGTTATCTTTCAAAACTTTATAAGTTGGGTGATAGCAATGGACTCTGCGGCCGACTGTACATCACGACTTCATCGCACGATTAAACCTATTGTGCTTCGCGAGATAATATTGCATCTAACTGTACCCGATCGCTTGTAGACAAATAAGGAGCTTCCCGTGTGGCCAGGGAAACGGCGGCGTGTATTGAAGTGGACAACATCGAACTAGTACGATGCATTTTTCCGTATATGGGACAGATTTTGAATGTTCCCTATATAACGCCACAACGTAAGTGGTGTCGTACGAGACGAATAATCCGAGTAACTTGCTGGCGGAACGACCCCGTCCGCCTGGCTAGCGCCACCCTTCTATAAAGTCTGCTATCAAATGTCTTCGCTTTCGCCCTCATGAGTTTCGCCAGTGTTTATAGAAGAGCCAGTAGGTATTTACTAAGCCCGTACGCTCCATCTTCGGTCTCATCGTCACTTATCACCAAGTGAGATTGAGATTAAACGCGGGTTTAAGTGTAAATAAAAAAATAATTGAAGAGGCACAGGGACGCTGCTATGCCGCCAAACTTCAAAAATGGCTAACCTCCTCCTTGACCTCCTTCCTCATCTCTCCTGATTATTTTAGCCAAATACATCTTACTCTAAAATGAGCATTGTTTATCGATGATTTCAACGATTCTATTTGTTTATACATACCTTTAAAATAGACGAAGTTATTAGCTTTTGAAAGACGAGCAAAAAGTGACACACTTCCGAACATGCACCCAGACTGCCATACTTCACGAGTTTACATATACGAGATATTTTCATATCAAAAAGTATATAGGTACTTACGTCTTCACTGGCTGTTTTGTCGTCACAAGCTCTAAGAACAAGTAAAAAACATTTTCCGCTCCGCTCTTAGTGATTTCTAATTTTATGGCCTCATCATCCCAGAACGGTCTGACGGACCGCTAGACCAAGGTTCCCATGAAACCAACCATGATTTATTGCACCCCGATTTGTCCTGAGGTACCCTAATTTGGATTTGTCATATTTATGTCTCCTTCAGCAGTTATTAGAAATTAATAATTTGTAATTCTTGTCGATTTCAGGAAAATGTATTGTGGAATTACTCATTTTACGGTCAATTCTCCATTTATTGTTATCTATCAGATTGTCTGTAATTACGTTTAATGACTTTAAGAAGAATATATAAGATTGCAGTTAGATTAAATAATAGGTATATAAAATTCCTGGAACAAAAATGGTATGAGGTCCATGAAACTTACGTACCTCTGTGTCTTAAGATGAGTTAACAGCCATAGCAAAGTCATAGCAAGCTAGAGCGGGACCTTTTTAACTCCAATAATTAAAGAAAAGCTCTCCATCTACTCATCCGCCCGCCCACCTTCCCAGAAACACACTTGTGCACATTATAATAGGATAGGATTTACTGTTTTCTGTCAACTTTAAACCTTTACTTAACTTACTACCTGTGGTGTATGCCGTGTAGGGGTAGCTTTAAGTCTATAGTTTTAGTCTGTGCAACCAGTGTGAGATGGTGTAAAGTGTGCCGAAAAAAAATTCTTGTAAAAAGCTCGGTCGTATACTTTTAAACATCACACTACCCTGTTAAAAGAATTAAGGAAAATAAAATGAAATGTCTGTATTTCCCGAAACCTTGGGATCTTCAAGGCCAGAGTGAATAGGCATTTACTGGACCAGCATGCTCCATCGTCGCTTACCATCAGGCAAGATCGAGGTCAAATGCGAAATGCAAAAATTAACTCAATGCACCATTCGGTAATCTGTGTTATTTCGTTAAAATTTTATAGGAAGATACCTTTGTATAACATTTTAACGAAATAGCACAGGTTACCTAATAACCTACCTAAAAAAAACTCTATATAACCCTTAGATTGCGAATGTAATGATAGTTGAACCTGTCTAAAACACAATATTTTTTAGACAGTCATAAATACATTTCATCCGTCATCTATCATATTTTTACAGGTGGTAGAACGTGAACAAGAAACGACACTAATTAAGAACTTAGGATACTTACCATCCCGGTTAAACATGCAAGGGGATCTCGAGGGATAATGCTTTAAAATTCCACACGGTCGAAGTCGCGGGGAGCAGCAAAATTCCTATATCTTAAGCTTATCTCAGTAAATTACTGGTGGTCGATCCTAATGTGAAGGATCACCTGGGTTGATACCACCCTCTTAACTATTTCTTCCGCAAAGCAGCAATGCTTGCATTGCTGTTTCGATTTGCAGGGTAAGAGAGCCAGTGAAATTACCGACACATGAGGCACTCCATCTAAATCCTCAAGGTCCTCTAATGAAATTATAGTGAGGTCAGATGTCCATGGGCGATGGTGACCACTTACCATCAGGTGACCCGTTTGTGTTAACTGCCCCACTGTTAGGGCACAGCCCCCTGCCCCGTTGCACGACGTGCATGCATACTTTAATCCATCGTGTGGATTGTAGACCCAGTAGCCTTAAATCCAATTACATAATGCGGTATTTTTCCAAGCACGATCTGTACCAGTGCCAGTGCCAGTGCAAGAACACACCAAAGTTAAGGTCAATGTACACGAACAATAGCAGTTTGTTGATGTAACGCCGAATAACACTACGTTACGCGCCGGCGGCGGCGGCGCAGGCGCATCGGTGCGGCGCACACTGAGATCAAGATCGGAGTTGTACTTAAAATAATACTCGAATAATGAAACTATTAATCGAAATTTTTAATACCACTATACGCGGTATAAAAGTTGTCTATACTCTCCTAAATCAAAGGTTCGCTGGAAGAGATCTTAACTGCGCCCGCCTTTTTACTAGTACTTTAATATTGTGCATTTTATGTAAGTACAAATAAGCAAACGATTATTAGTTTCGAAAATTCCAATCCTGAAATTGTACTTTGAATTCAAATTTACTTTAAACGTGCATTAAATTAGTAATTATAAGTATTTGATTGATTATCTGTGTAACTTTTTTTTTTAAAGATTTATATAATTTATATTAACAAGGCTTTGTGACGTTTCATTTACTCTATCTATTCCAATATTTACCATTATAATTTACCAGGAAACTTTCTTTCGGTAAACTATATTAGGCAAAAAGTTAAAAATTACATAATTGCCAGGTGAAATAAATAATTTTTGGTAAATGATTAGACTTAAATAACGGTTTTGTTTACACAACTTCAGGTATAAATACCTAAAGATGAAACCGGTCGTAATTAATAAAATACAATAAAACCCGTGAAACAGTTCAGTGAAAAATTAAAATAAGTAATTTTACCAAAAGTTTACCAAATTGTTAGGTAAACTTTCTCCGCGCGCGGTGTGCCACCACCCATACTGGCAGCGCGTACCGTCTCTTTAGTTTTTAGCGCGGAATCTCTACACGTTTATGAGGTAACGGTGTATCTCCGGTAGTCGATATTTGGTCGGCTCTACAGGCTGAGCTAAAATATGTTGGCAAAAAAATTATCAAATTCTTTTTTGTCGCTACACTCTTCGCAGCATGGATGAAAGAAGAGAGAGACTATTTAGGTATAAAATAATAATTTTAAAAAATATAGATGTCAGCGCAAACAACAAGTGACGTCATAGTGCACGTGCAATGCCCAACTGGTTGCTATCAAAGGGACTCTCGTATGGCCGGTTACTATTGAATGTCTAACCGGTGACTAGTGGTTACTATTGAGGTGACTGGACTGCGACTAGTTGCTGTCAGCTGGCTGAGCAGTAACTGGTTAAAGTTAAGGTTACTCTGGAAGCTATTGGTTGCGGTTAAAATGATTAATCCGTGACCGGTTACCGTTGAGGGATAGGACAGTAGCCTATTTCTGTTAAATAACTCCAAAATAAGTTGATTGAGTCAATATAGTTATTAAATTATATTTCGCTGTTTTTTAAAGCAAAAATGGAACCACAGGGTAAGGACAACCCGGAGAATGATAGCAAGCCATCTATGCCCTATGCATAAAAAAAGATTTATCAATCACAACAATAATAATGGAAGTTTAAAAATCAAAATAACAATATGTAATAATTTTCTTAATAATATATTGTAATTTGTAACTATTAATGTTGTATTATTAATGTAATAAACTATTAACCTCAATGTCTAAAGACAAGAGTCTTTAACCAGTGCGTCCTACCAGTAATGACCCGGAGCCGAAACGTGGGCACTGACGGTGCGACTGGTTCACAAATTGAAAGTCGCTCAGCGTGCTATGGAAAGAGCTATGCTCGGAGTATCTCTGCTGGATCGAATCCGAAATGAGGAGATCCGGCATAGAACAAAAGTTATCGACATAGCTCATAAGATTAGCAAGCTGAAGTGGCAGTGGGCCGGTCACGTCTGTCGCAGAACCGACAACCGCTGGGGTAGACGAGTTCTGGAGTGGAGACCGCGTTTGGGCAAACGTAGTGTGGGACGCCCCCCTGCTAGATGGAGCGACGATCTGCGCAAGGTGGCTGGCAGCGACTGGATGGGAAGAGCCGAAGATCGGGCTCAATGGCGCGCCCTGGGAGAGGCCTATGTCCAGCAGTGGACTAGAATAGGCTGCTGATGATGAACTATTAATGCTTTGTATGTAGTATTTATTAGATACTACCCTTTATTAAATGAGTGTCGGTGGCACAGTGGCTAGGGAACCGAACTCCCATGCGGGAGGGAGGATGGGAGAGGAGCGAGGAGGGTGTAATGAATATTATTAATAAAATATGTCTGTCTATTAAATGTTTATTCGTCTGTCTAGTGTCTGTCCGTCTGTCTGTGTATAGGCTGTCATAACTCATAACTGTCCTTATTCTGTGATTAAATTAAATTAAAAAAATATTAAATTATTCTGTCGTATAAAAAAAATTATTTTTGCCAACATAGCAACATAACATTGCTGTATTTATTAATTGAAAATTATAATTTTAACTGTACATATCTAAAATTTTAAAATTCAATTTTAAAACTTGTTATTATTTTATTATTGTAATTGGAATGTAATTTATAATTTGTAAAATTTATATACATATGATACTAAATTTAAATATTTTTAATTTATAATGTTTCATTATAATTAACTTTATTAATTGTTAATTTTTATTAATTATTATTACAAGTCAAATTGCATTAAAATTTTAAATTCATAATCATACTATACCGGTAATTGTTAATTGATAATTTATTGGGGTTTTTTATTCTATGGGGCTAGTACTTAAATATAAAGACATTTTTATTTTTATTTTTATTTATTTTCTTGTGTATATGAATATTTTCTTGTCTATTGTTTGTGTAAGATTATCTATTTTTCTTGGATTTTATAGTGCATGCCGTTTACCTATGTTCTAAATTTCATATTCAGTTTTTAATTTGTTTGTATTAGTGTACACCCTGTTAGTTTTCCAAGCAATAACATAAAAATAAATAAATAAAAGTCATGATATACAAGAATTGTTTTGAATTTAAACCTGTTTTAAAATCTAAGACAGTTTTGTTTTCAGACCTCCTCGAAATACCTATAATATTTGACAAAGCTCAAAAGTATACCTACCCATAATGGAGAATATCAGTAATTTTAAATTTTGGCTCATTTTTTAGAACTAACTGGAAATAAAACATACCCTGTTTTTACTTTTTCGATAGCTCAAATAGTTTAATTTTTTTACGAATTTTTATAGCCGCATAAATTAACTCCATCTAATGTTTAGCTAGACTTACCAAAGGAAAGGCGGATCTAGAAAAGAAATTGCTACCTACTTTTTTTTCACTGCTAGGCGAAGGCCTCCCCAAGGCTCTTTCAAACACATTACTAATATTCTATATTACTAATATATTTTTTCTTTTGTTACAGATGTGACTAAGGCCATGGCAGCCACCGACGGCCAAGTCATAGTCGCCGCATCACGCTGGTCTGATGAAGGCCACTACTTGAGAGAATTCGTCACAAAAACCCGCCTGCCTAACGTCGCCAAGATCATCAAAGGCCAGTATGGAGGCCTTGGCGTACCCACACTGCCCAGCCCCGGCTTACAGAGCACTGCTCTACTCGTATCGGCGGGAAAGAGAAAAAAAATCATCGCCCAAGCGATAAAACTGAAGGAAGGAAGAAGAATAGTCAGTATTGGACCAAGAATCGCCATCCCTGACTCTTATAAGGGATACTTCGAACTTCTAAGCGAAGAAGGAAGAGCTGTCCGATGTATAGAATCAGTAAATGAACTGGCTAGGAGGAAACTAGAAGATGGATGTCTTGTAAGAGAACCTATCAGAGTCATCTGTGCTAAAACAGACTTAGATGGGAACATTACAGCTGATGGTGCGAGGAATCTACCCGCTGGCGAAATTATAATGCCGAGAGGAGAGGCTTTCTTAGGAAAAAACAAATACTTGAAATGTACTGATACTAAAGGTGACACGGTGCTTCTAAGTCTGGATCAGAGAGGAAAGTTTTCTGCTGTAGCTAAGGAGGAAAACATCAGTGGTGTTCACACAGCAAAGACTTTGCTGACCAAACGGTTGCCGATAACAGTAAGACTGGTCCATGGCACTCCACCTAGAGGCATCAAAAGTGCCAACCAATTCGTCCCAGAGTTAAGGTTGCTATCAATGTTTGAAGAGGACCACGTCTTCGCTTTGCCTTTACAGAAAGAAGGCAACGCCTTAGTGGCTTTACCTTTAGCGGCACCATTGAAGATGCAAAGATGCAAAAACGAGGAACAAATTAAAAATTTCATGGAGTTTTCAAGGCTAGTCGAAAAATGCAATCGTTTGCTCGTTGACGTGGTTGACAGGATACATGTTCTAGACGGAAAACTTGGTGATCCTAAGAGGCTTCTAAACGCACCGCTGCACGCACCACCGTTAGTCAAAACTGGTTACTTCTTAAGAAGAAGCGCCTCCTCTGACACAGCCAATCAGCATAAACATATTTCCCGACACAGTCATATTTACAGCAGTCATCGGGACGAGAATTCTATCCCTGATGAGTATGACGAGATTGATCAAATCTACGATTACGTTAGAGGCTTCGCTCCACTGCCTAAAAATATTAAAGCTTCTTATTCTAATGAACCGTCTCCAAGACACGAATCAGCCCCATCGTCACCAGCCCCAACTCCGATTCACATGCCTCTTATAAAGGAAATCAAACCCGAACCGCCGCCCATAGAAACCATACCCACGAAAAAACCGATCAACTCCCAAAAAGCTGAAAAGAGAACTCGGAAATCTACAGCAATACCTAAAGAAACCCCAGTAACAGTATACAAGGAAAAATGTTCTATAGCCCCAGCAGCAAACCTACCCAAGTTGTATATTAAAAATGGTGTGAATAACAATAAAAGCAGAATGGTTTTTAGGCAGAAAAGTAATTCGCCAACGAAAGAGACGCCTAGTCCCATCACTAGTCCTGTCAGACCCATAACTAAAGGTGATTCTCCTATCTTCAACATACGATACAAGAGTCTATCCAACATCCATCAAGGGATGGAACTAGATGGAACGTTGGACTCGAGTCATTCTGGCGGAAGAACTTCTGGTGACTCGGGAAATGGTCCTAAGCTGCCAGAGAAGAGATCGAGGAAGTTAAGTCGACCGAAGTCGTTGACGAATCTAGTTTGGGAGTTGAAGGGGTGTCCGGTTGAGGCGGAGAAACCAAAAGCTAGGGTTAAAAGCGAAAGTTACAAGAAGATGGGGACTAAGTTGTCACTTGGAGCGCAGAAAAGGGTGCCTACGCTCTATCTGTAATCATCCGGTAAGTGTCTTTTTATTTTTATAGATATCGACCGATGGTAAGTGCCGATGAAACTAAATATGGAGCATTAGAACTTGACTCTTCTACGCTTATTCACATCAACGCTGAAACGAACGACTTTATAAAAGGGTTTTACCAACTAGATAACGTTCAAGGCTAGTCAGATGAATGGATCTTAGTAAAAATGCTTTCCCAGTAGCGATATCATCCCCACTTAAGTATTGTAAAGGTAAACAAGTAAAAAGTACAACTTATCATTTCCTTTGCCGTAACATTACTGAATACAAGAAGCTTTCAACAAGTACGGTATAATCTAGAATCATTATTACAACATCTTATTCAAAAGAAACACGTTTATAGCACAGGCGTTAAAAGCAAGAAACAGACATTTTCTTGTCTAGGTAGTTAGACGGATATAATAGCTTTACTGCACATATCATTTGACATATCACGAAGTCAGGCGAGTCTTCTTGCAACCGGCAAATTGCAAAATTCAGCAGATGCCACTAAGATGGCATCCTGTACGGAGCTGGAGTTTACTTTCCATAGATAAATTCAAGATTGTAGTAGTTTCTCCTCCGCCTATTCACGTAGGTACCCAATATTAGGACTAGGGATGTTACGGAGGTTTGACTCCGACTCCGAAAGGTCGCAACTTCCGATCCCGGACTTCCGAGCCGAAGTCGGAGTCGGATGTGTAAAATCAACACCGACTTCGACTTTGGCTCCGATAATTTTGAATCGGAGGTTATACCGAAGATTTGTGAGAAAACATATTCAAATATCAATATTTAATTAAATAGTGTAGGACTACATAAAGGAATGTTTTATTGCCGCAAACGTCATCATAAACAATATTGACCAATATTTTAGTTCAGCTATAAAAATTAAAAAACGGTTTAAAATTTGAACTTCTTCTGAACATCTCCGCCTCCGACTCTGGTTCTGACTCGGATAATAAATAAATAAATAAAAATAAAATAAAAAGCCTTTATTGACTTCATCAGATCCAAATTATATAATAAAAAGAATTTAAATTAATGATAAAAAAACTTTAACAAAATCTTATTAGTTACCTTATTATAAATTTAATTGTTAATGCTTAATTAATAAGTTCAGAAGTCCCCGGTTTTCGGGTGTAGGCCTCCTCCAAGCGTGCCCACTCGTCTCTGTCCTGCGCCCTCTGCGGCCAGCGCGCGCCCGCCGCCGCCGCGATGTCGTCCGCCCAGCGCTTGAGCGGCC
This sequence comes from Hofmannophila pseudospretella, assembly GCA_947369225.1. NCBI lineage: Eukaryota > Metazoa > Arthropoda > Insecta > Lepidoptera > Oecophoridae > Hofmannophila > Hofmannophila pseudospretella. The sequence goes on from OX376333.1 coordinate 2,199,836, forward strand.
GCCCGCGCCGGCGCGCGCCCGCCGGCCCGCTCCAGTCGGTCACGGCTCTGGTCCACCTTCCGTCTCCCATGCGCATCACATGGCCTGCCCATCTCCACTTCATTGTACGGACGTGTTCCAATACGTCGGTTAATTTTGTTAACATTCTTATGTCGACGTTCCTTTTTCTATCTCTTATTCTTATTTTTAAGATGCTTCTTTCCATAGCCCTCTGGCACATTATGAGCTTTGACGCGTTGGCCTCGGTTAGGGTCCACGTTTGGCATCCGTATGTGAGGGACGGCAGGATGCAGGAGTCCATCAATCTTTTTTTTAATTTTAGGTTCATGTTGCTTTTTAGGACTTCTTTCATGGACCAAAATTTCTTCCAAGCTATGGCGATTCTGCGCTCTATCTCTTCTCGGTCGACTTCTCTGAAAGACAACATTTTACCTAGATAGACGTATTCGTCCACATAGTCTATGTTTTCATTTCCGACTTGAATGGGAATCTTTTTATAGTTGGTCATTACTTTTGTTTTATCTAGGTTCATTTCTAGGCCGACTTTTAGACTTTGCTCGCGTAGATCTTGCATCATCTGTTCGAGTTCTTTAGCAGTATTGGCAAACAAGACTATGTCGTCAGCGAACCTTAGATGGCTCAGGTACTTGTTATTTATTCCTATGCCTCTACTTTTCCAGTCTATTTGGCTGATAACTAGTTCCAGAACTGCGATAAACAACTTAGGTGACATCGGGTCGCCCTGTCGGACTCCGCGGCCTATTAAGAAGCTTTGACCTTTTTGTTCCAATTTCACTCTACTTTTGCTGTTGTTGTATATAGTTTTGATGACTTCTATATAGTTTTGGTTGACAGAGTGGTGTAGTAGAGCCTGCCAGATGGAGTCATGCGAAATTGTATCGAAGGCCTTGCTGTAGTCAACAAATGCGATGTAGAGTGCCGAGTTGAACTCCTTGTACTTCTCAATAAGTTGGCTTACTACTTGTATGTGGTCGGTAGTGCTGTATCCGGAACGAAAACCAGCTTGCTCTATAGGTTGTCTTATTTCGATCGCATTGTTAAGTTTTCGTAGTAGGCAGGACGCAAAGAGCTTGTATATGCTAGACATGAGGCTTATCGGTCTATAGTTAGAGACATTCGCTGGGTCGCCTTTTTTATAGAGAAGTATGATCTCTGATTCTGTCCACTGTGATGGAATTTGCTTTGTTTTCAAGATGTTGTTAAATATTGTGCACAGTGGATCGGCGAGATATTTTTCACCTATTTTTAAAGCCTCATTCGTTATTTGGTCTGGTCCTGGACTTTTTTCGTTTTGCAAATGTCTGATTCCTTCTACTATATCCAATAAAGTGAAGTTTGGACTGCATGAGTCGTTAAAATCATTGTTCACGTTGCTATAATGACTTTTCCAATCTATGTCATTTTTATTTTTATTTTTTGTCTCCTTGTATAGGTCTTGGTAAAAATCGGTGGCTATCCCGATGATGTCATCTCTATTTTCAGTATAACCTTCACTTCCTCGAAGTTTCGGTATCCAGTTCTTTTTAACAGACAAAGACTTTTGAGCTCTTTTTATACCCCCAGTTTTTGCAGTCCATTTTTCGTAAACTTTTAATTTGTGGTCGTGGTATTCTTTGCTGAGTCTTTTGTTAATTTCTTTATAAAGTGAACTAAGATGCTGTTTCTCGATTTTATATAATGGTTTTTTACTTTGTAATGTGTGTCTTTCTCTTATTAGTTCTTTTGTTTCTTTCGAAATTCTAAATTTAGTGGTTGTTGTATATCCCTTCTCTAGTGTCTTTGTTAGACTTTCCAAAATCGCTGTTGCAATGATATTGTATTGGTTTTGTACCGACTGCTGTTCCACGGAGAATAAGGATGTAATTTTTTCCGAGATCTTTTGTGATAGAGTCTGTATAAAGCTTTGTTTCTCTTTATCAGTCTTCAGTGATGCCACTTTTTTCTTATAACCACGACGGCTCTTCTTTTTGGTGTCTAGATGTAATGTGCCTCTGATCATTCTGTGATCTGACGGATATGGAATATTTTTTAATGTTTCTATGTTGTTGAATTGTAAATTAGACAATATAAAATCAATTTCATTTTTTGTGTAGCCATCTGGGGACATCCAGGTCCACCTTTCTTTAATGTTTTTCTTAAATAAGGTATTGATAACCGAGAGTTCTTGTTCTAATGCAAAAAGTATAAGCTTTTCACCTCTTTCGTTACGGATCCCTGACCCATACCGTCCTAGTACTATATTTTCATTTTTCTGTGGTATACCTATTTTTGCATTAAAATCACCCAAAATAATTACATTTTTATAAGCTTGTTTTCTGGCTCTTCTTATGTCCGAATAGAATTTGTCTATTTCCTCATCACTAGATTTTTCAGTAGGCGCGTATACCTGTATTATTGTCACTCTGCTTGTATCAAATTCCATGTGTAGAATTGCAACTCTATCTGATATAGTAATAAATTGTTTTATTTTGTTTTTATGCTCTTTTTTTATCAGAAAACCGACGCCTTTTCTACCCTGTGTTTTACCAGAGTTACAGAACACACACCAGTCTCTTTCTTCGATAGCAACATCAGCTCTTCTTATTTCTGCCAATCCCAGCACGTCCCATTTAATATGTGTGAGTGCATTTTCTAATTGTAGCATTCTTTCTTCTGAAAGCAGTGATCTCACGTTGTATGTGCCTATGTAGAGTCTTTGTCCGGGTATTTTATTTTGATGTGTTTCTGAAGCGCTTTGGAGGGTTTTGGTCGCTTCTCCCCGCGGTGACCGGCCGTGGTGGGGAGCTGGAGGGGCAGGGGCTACTAGTTTTTTTGATTTTCTGGTTTTTTCGAATTCGCAGGAGAAAAGGTGTTAAAATTATTTGCCTGAAGCGTTGCAGGTTTTATCAGGTATGACTTGATATCGGTTCTGTTCTTCTTCTCTTCTTCATTTTTATTTCTTTTCAAGTTGTGAGAAACTTGTGTATTATCAGACTGCGGCGAGGCCGATAGCTGTCGTTTTCTAGAGTTTGCGCCTTGTACTTTACTATGCTCATTCAAAATTATCAACTTGTCATACTTGACAATAACCTTGTTCCCTTTTTCTCTTTCGCGTTTTGCTTCTTCTTGCAGTTGTTTACGTTTTTCCAACACCTTAATAGGGTAATCTTCTTTAATATAATGAGTTTTTTGTTCCAGCTTCTTTTTGTTTCGCAGAATTTTTATTTTCTTGCCCAGTGTTGTCAGCGTTATTACTATGGGACGTACATTGTCTGCTTTTTTTCCAATTCTCCTAACCTGTTCTATGTCGTTGTCGTCGCACTGTACTTGTACATCTTCGTTAATTATCTGTAGTGTCTTTTTTACTAAGTCCTCGTAGCTTTTCTCGCTTTCTTCTATTCCGAACAAAACCAGATTTCTTTTTCTTACTTGTTTTTCTAATATGTCTATCCGGCGCTCTTGATTTTCCAACTGATTCTGTAATTCCTCATGTTTGGCTTCAAAAGATTTGAATTTTCCACTCATGTCGTCAATGACTTTTTTTGCTACTTCGTCTCCTAATGAGTCTAGCCGTGCTTTTTGTTGTTTCTGATCTTCCATTATTTTTAGAAGCATTTCCTTCATTTCTTCCATTATTGTTCACAGTGGCCTCTGGTGCTTTTTCTGGTACCAAATATTTAAAGCTACTCGCCGGTAGATGTCGCTGTTTCTTAGTTCGCCGATAGTTAGCGCTGTCAGCAATATTGCGCTACTCGACAATAGATGGCGCTGTGTGTCCGATATTTGGATGGTAATGATGTTATTATCCAGATTTAACTCGGTTTTCACACAGTATTTTAACTTTATATTTACTTGCCAGCGGAAGCATTTGTGCAAGTTTCTTTCTTATCTTCAGTTCCAGAGGTTTTCTGCATTATATGAAGAAATCTTTCACGAGATCGAGGCACGGCATTGTGCCAGCCAAACTCGGAAATTTTATTCACTGTTTACTGTTCGTTTACACTTTATTTACACTTGCCAACGATATCACATATGTTTATCACTGTTATTTTTCAATTCCACATATTTTCTTCTCATTTGGTGAAAAAAATATAGTAATCTATACCAATATTATAAAGAGGAAAGGTTTGATTTTTTGTTTGTTTGTTTGAATTGAATAGGCTCCGAAACTACTGGACCGATTTGAATAATTCTTTCACTGTTGGAAAGCTACATTTTTCCTGAGTGACATAGGCTATATTTCATTTTCAAAAAAAATGGGGATCCTTACTTAAATTACGATAAAGTGTAAAAAAATATCAAAAAACTTCCTTACATCGCGTACGCTGCGAAAACTATTGATGATAGAACAAAATGATATATAACATTTTTTTTAAACACACCATTATCAACAAAAAAATCAGCGGCAGCGTGTCTCTAACTATTATAGTCATGTCACAATAAGCGTTTTTTTTATAAAAAAAAAAGAAATTAAAATACCACCGCTACAAAAAGCTCTTTATTTGTACCTTATCAAAATAAATGATTTATTATTTAAGACTGCTTCAATACCTTTATATTACTTTTTGAATTATTCGATTCTGACATTCCATTCAAAAGATATCACGAGTTTAAAACTTTGAAAAAATAAACTCCATTCGGCTACTTATGCGTTGTAGGGCGTCACTCGGTTTTTTTTTTTAATTTACTCTTTTTTAGGAGCTCGACGCAAAAAGGAGTGAATATGTGTGTTATATTATTATTATTATTATGAATGTGTTAAAATTAACAAATCTAAATGTAATGTTTAATGCCTGTGCGAAGCCGGGACGGGCCGCTAGTTTACAATAAATATGTACGGAGCTAATGTTTACGTGACAAATTGCCACCTACCCTCCTAGTAAGTACTCGGATAAATCAAATTTAAAACCTTCGGTTCCGACTCCGGTTCCGATTAAACCACCTCGGTAACATTCCTAATTAATACACAGACCTACCCTTGCACAAGTGGGTACGGGCCATGATCCACCTAGCGGGCCCAGTGCTGTGCGGTGGATTTCACACGACTTCGGAAACTTTTTTCCTTTGACAGATTTCCTCACGATGTTTTCCTTCACCGTTAGAGCAGTAAATGTACGCAAGTCTTAGAAAAAGTCCGAAAATCATCATGATACATGACTTACCAATCATGGTACATGACATTGCATGGTTTCGAACCCGAAGCTCGTAACCTAGTTGCGAGCACGGTCTGAAAGTGATCGTGCAGGTTAAGCGACGTTGGCGCAGTCGGTAACTGGATGGGTGACCGCTAGTGGTATTTTTCATCTGAGCTCCTCCGTGCCTCGGAGAGCAGATTAAGCCATATCTGAAGCCTACGGGCGGCCTGAACCACTCTGACAAATAGGTTGGCCACTAACCATACGATAAGCAAGAGGTTTCAATCAGGTTCCAAATTATATTTTCTTCTACTACTTGCATGAATCACTTGACGCAGGCAGTATTGTTCCTCAGGACTTACAAGAGGAGTTACAGTTGCAATAAAAAAAATACAATTATGTATTCGGTTTTATAAATTTGTATGTGTTCGGTCCGTTTCATATTAAAATTACTCCGAGCTGTAAGCGTTAAATATTTCCAAGCAATCTACAACCAATTCCATACAAACAACGTCATACAATTCCTCATAATTTGCAGCAATTTCAGCAATTTCGCCGTGGCAAAATTAATTGGCTACCGTCCCTAATGCCTAGGTGTGGTTCCGCACCTTGTTTTTGCACGCCACTGTATCGCCACGCCTGGCTAGATATTTTTATTTGCAATGAATTATGATAATGGGAAAATAGGGGGTGAAAGGGGGGGGGGGTACTTTTATGTTGTTTTCGTGTTAATATCGTATAAGATTAACTTGATTTGATGGGAAATATGGATAGAGTCTATCAAATGTGTTATAGCACCCCATTTTTGTAAGGGGCACACTAATGTAGCACTATTCAAGAAAATTTACAACCACCTTGATCATACTAAGGTTTAGTACAGTATCATATCCCGCTGGGTATCATGTGAGGACTGGCATGCTGCAAGACAGCTGTTGGTTAGTGCAGGTGCCAGGAGTTGATAGTTGTAAATAGATACCTACTTTTATTATACTATACCATACCATTTACACCGGACTCCCTTGTGGAAAGTCCGGGTACGAAACCGTGCAGTGCCATGTACGAGTACCAATGAGTTTTTCGTATTTTTCGAAGACTTACGTACATCTACCGACTGCTCAACGGTGAAGGAAAACATCGTGAGGAAACCTGCTCACTGAGATGACCAGTGTGTAAAATGGGGTTGGCACAAAAGATCCTCAAGGGTCGAAGTGCCGCTGGGTCATTCCCGGCCCCATATCATAAGATAAAATAACCAAAAGCCTTGTATGACTCTGTGCAGTCAGCCAGTGGTGCTAATCTTTAGCTATTTCTGCCGCAAAACAGCAATGCTCACAATACTGTATTTCGGTTCGAAGGGTAAGAAAGCCAGTGTAATTACCGGCACATGAGGCCCTCCTCAAGGTTAACAGCGCCTGGAAAAGCCCTAATATTAACACAGTGAGGTGACATGATGACGATGATGATGATGAGGGTGACGGTGTCCGTCAGGTAGCCTGTTTGCTCGTCTCCTCTCCTCGTATACAAGTACGTAATAAAAAATAATAATACACAAACGTTTTAAAAGACGCAGAGCCTGGGCTGACGCCTCTAGATTGAGCAGAGCTAAACATAATCGTGTTAAGAGCTTGCATAAGCCGTCATACACAAGCGATCAAGGCGAACTTGACAAATGTCACGGCGCTTCCTGGCAGTCAAATGTCAAACGCTTCGTCGAGTGCACTCACATAGTCCATAGGTCAGAATCAGAACTAGTGGCCCGTTTAACCAACTGGTTAAACTAGTGTCATATAGGAGCGATTTCAATTTATATCTTCCACACATGACCGCATTCTTCGTTCCTCTGAAAACCTCCTTCTATATTCCCCTATCCACACTTCTAAATTTTATGACCAATCCTTCACTGTCCATGCTATCCGTCTCTGGAATTCTTTACCCGTATCCATAAGACAAGCCAAATCCTTAGATATTTTCAAGGCACAGGTTAAGGCCCACTATCTATCCCAATGACTCCTTCCTTCCTTACTTTTCCACAACTTTGGTTTCTAGTTATATTTTAATATTATGTATGTATGTATATATGTATGTGTGTGTATATGTAGATATTTTATATATAAGTATATATAAATATATTTATTTGTATGGGTATATTATATACATATTATTGTAAACGGTGCACAACCTACCTTTTTCCACCAAAATTACTCCACCAGAAGGTTGTCTGGAAGAGATCGCTCTTAGCGATAAGACCGCCTAGATTGTATTAATCGTTTTGTACGCATTGTATCACACTAATTTTGTGCAATAAAGAGTATTCATTCATTCATTCATTCATATTACTGAATACAGAATATCTATAATTGCAAAATTGTAGGTGTATTTACAGATGTTGTTGTTAAGTACCAATACATTTTGCCTTGTACTAGGCGTGCAAATTAATATCAACACAAGTATTTAATGCAATTTAAAAATATTATTATTATTTGTTTATTTACATATAAATAAATATATAATAGTGTCTAAAAATATATAATAGATATTGTTAATTCTAAGTATGTCATGTTGTATCATTCAAGTGTCAATTAATCTGTCAAAAATTCATTTAAAGTATAATAAGTTTAATTCACCAAAAATGTGAACAACTCATTCCTGAACCTGTTCAAGTCAAGCATTTTGATATTTTCAGGTAACTTGTTGTATATTTTAGGCGCTAGACATACCAGACTTTTGTGTAATAGAGCAGTCCCTGATGCTACTATGCATAGTTTGTCTCGTTACGCAGATAATGAAGGAAGTATATGGAAAGCACAAATACCTTTTGTAACTTAATCGGTACATTCACATTCAAACGAATGTGTCAAATAAAAGCGATAAAGAACGTCGGTGGCCTAGTGGATAAGACGCATAAAGGCTCCCATGCGGGAGGTCCGGGTTCAAAAATCATGCAATGCCGAATCCCATGTACCAATGAGTTTTTCGGATTTTTTCGAAGACTTAAATACATTTACCGACTGCTCTAACGGTGAAGGAAAACATCGTGACGAAACCTGCATGTCTGAGGAAATGAAAAGTTTCCGAAGGTATGTTAAATCCACCAATCAGCACTGGGCCCGGACCCCCTTGTGCTATGGGACCTGTGCCCCAACAGTGGGGACATTAATAGGCTGCTGCTGCTGCTGATAAAGTACTAAAGGGTATATAACCTGATGTGTTGTCCACTGTACATTGATTCTCAGTAGCCGTATCCTATTGATCATTAATGATAAATGAGGGTCGTGATCATTCTAAGGAATTAAACACGTAGAATAACAGGTGTTATTAAAAAAACAAAAACGTTGGTATTTTTTTTTTCATAGCTCCAGATTTAAGAAAGCCTTAACATTAAAAACGTTTCTTGTAATTCGATACACGGATAATGTCCCAAAACAGGAAGAATATTCTTACAATCCACATTCATACAATACCAACAAATAAATTATTTTAAAGTTCACAGATAATAATTACGATTAACTTCACAATAAAAGGCAATAAAGCAGGATTAAAAGTCATCCGAACCCATTGTTCCACTAATTGACATAAAAACGTGTGTGGTGAATATTCTGTAAATACCTGGTACAGTTGGCTACATGTAGACATAGATCATAGACATTGACCTTTGTGTGTGTTTAATGCCGAATGTAAAAATACTTATTTCTTGTTTATGGAGAGCAGACGATTACATACGTGGTCACATCTCACCTCACTATAATGGGAGGTTTTTATTAAGTTCGTTTCAAATTGTATCTAAAATGAAATAATTGCGTAGATAAAAAGGAATAAAACATAATTTGCTATAGCGCGATCTCCTCACATATCAGATATGTGAGGAGATCGTGCTGTGCTATCCACTAGACTACGACAGAGACAGAGGAGAAGCCGTTTTTCTAAGAGCTCACAGACTGTACATCTCGTATCTATTTTTGTAGATCTCACAAGGGAATACTCTCGGTTGAAATGCAGTCGACTGTACATAACATGAACAGAAGTCAAAAGGTTGAAGTAAATGCTATATGCAATGCAATCATCGTCATAGATCATGATATCAAGTGGAGTCAGTGAGACGGGTCATGCGGAAGTCTACGGCTCATGATGAGCCGGAGAAGTCGGTATTTGAAGAGACATTATGAAGTAGATCCTGATGAGCAGGATCGTCTGGGGAGATACCACCCTCTTATCTATTTCTGCAGTAAAACAGAGATTGCATTTCTGTGTTTGTTTGAAGGATAAAAGAGCCAGTGTATCAAAAACAAGGTTGGCAGCGCATCGAAAACCCTCTAATATTAATACAGTGAGGTGGGATGTCTATGGGCGACGGTGACCACTTACCATCAGGCGATCCGTTTGCTCGTCTAGTCTACTTAAACAATTAAAAAAAATTGACAAACAAATAATGTAGAAGATGTTCGATACCCAAGCAGAAACTAAATTAGTGTTTGTAATTGCATGTTTAGGAACTTAAAATAAACTAGATATCTAGATCGAGGTTTTTTTCAGACTGTAAATGTCAGTGAACTCAGCTTCAACAGGATGTTATTACGTTATGTTATGCAGTTAGGCAGCTATAGGCAGATAAGTATCTCAAGTTTATGACATGCCTAGTTGAGGCAGGATGTGTAATGAGCTAATACTGTAAGGTGTAATTCCATACAAAATAAAACCGGCCAAGAGCGAGTCGGATCGCTGGATACCGTACTCAGAGTCGTTTTTACATGAGGGGCGTGAGCGAGCACAGAAAGAACCCTGCGTGGACTTGAGTACATGTTCAGTAAATGTTAGAATGTTCAGTAAAAGTTAGAATGTTCAGTAAATGTTAGAACTTCGTTTTATTTTTGCCGGAATACATACAACACCTTCTATCAGTACTAATAATTATATAAAAAAGTAGTTTTGACATTTGTAGTTTTAACATTTACTGATACAACACTACATCGACCATCGGTGGCTCTAGGACGTCAGACGCGGATGCGGGAGGTTACTCGCTAGGCTACTCCTCTCTCCTCATCACTTGAAACCTCTGATACCTGAAAAGACATAGAATAGGGTTAGGATATTATAAACATTTATAAAAGAGGTAAATAGATGAACTTTATAATTTAATTTCATGAACATTTAAAAAGAGGAGAAGAGTCCTGATGTTTTTTTTTTATCTTGAATACTAAGAACCGACGAGAGATTCGTGGGCAGAGGCGCCTTGTATAAAGCTAGCAAACGATAAAAGGATAGAGTTATACCTGGGCCAATTAAAAAGATGGCGAACCAAGGTTCATTCATCCAGTCCACATTCGCATAGAGCATAATTGTATTAATAGAGCGTCGGTGGCCTAGTGGCTAGGACGCCGGACTCTCCCATGCAGGAGGTCCGGGTTCGAAATCATGCAATGCCATGTACCAATGAGTTTTTCCGATTTTTTCGTAGACTTACTTACATTTACCGACTGCTCTAACGGTGAAGGAAAACATCGTGAAGAAACCTGTATGTCTGAGGAAATTAAATTTTTTCGAAGGCGTGTGAAATCCACCAATCAGCACTGGACCCGCTCGGTGGATCATGGCCCGTATCTCCTTGTGCAAGGGTAGGCCTGTGCCCCAACAGTGGGGACATTAATAGGCTGATGATGATAATTGTATTCTGTGGATTCGATCCAATCCAGTTCCAAAATCGTTGCAGTTAGCTGAGCTTAAGGGTCACACTGGCAGTTTGCGAAAGTTTTACTGCTCGTCGACGGATCGCCTCGCTAGAAACACGATTGCAAATCACCAGTGTGGTAGAACCCTAAGGTACCGAACCCCAGATTTAGTGTCAAATTATATAACAAGTCTTCCTTTATCGTTGTATGATGGTAACTACGTACCTACTATACATTTTGCCATATTTTTTTTAACATTGGTAATGAATTACACATTACCAATATTCTTCATTAAACACTCCAATTACAAATACCTTTGCTAGGAGTAGTCCACCTCAATGATCCAGAGGTATATTCAATCCGACGACGCTTGCGTCGCAGTCTTGTACTCTAGCCTTTGAGCCATTGTCGCATTAACTGACTTCGGTTTTAATGAAAGGTTCTTTTAAATTGAAAACTTACTTATTTCCAACTTTTCGACACTTATTTTCTTTTCATCATCATCATCATCATCAGCCCATTTCGTCCCACTGCAGGGTATAAGCCTCCTCTCTTTTGTGCCACCCTATACGATCCTGTGCAAGCCGTATCCAGGTCTTCGATGCGACTTTGGTGATGTCATCCGCCCATCTAGCTGCTGGACGACCTACTCCTCTTTTCCCTGACCTTGGCCACCATTTTCTTTTAATCTGTTCTAATTTGGGAGGCTCAATATTATTTTGAGTCAGCCCTTATCTGATAATATGAAACACTTACTGTTGTTTGCTAATTTGGCTCTCAAAGTGAGGTCTGACTCTAATAATACTCGAGCTTCCTTTCCCTTTCCTTAGTGACCATAACGAGGCTGACATGGTCACCTTGTCTTGTACCAAAGCCTCTAAAGTGAGACTAAAAAAACTGCTTGCTTGCTTATCGTATGGTTAGTGACCAACCTATTTGTCTGAGTTGTTCAGGCTCCTGGCCTGGCCTAGGCCTCTGACATGGCTTAACGACTGCTGTCAAACGACAACAACCGGGACCGACTGCTTAACGTGCTCTCCGAGGCACGGAGGAGCTCAGATGAAATATGCCACTAGCGGTCACCCATCCAGGTACCGACCGCACCAACGTCGCTTAACCTGCACGATCACTTTCGGACCGTGCTCGCAACTAGGCTACGAGCTCCTCTGCTAAATAAACTGCTAACTTAATATTATTTCAGCCTAAATTCCAAGTAAGCTACTCGTACGTCAAAAACGAGTAGTTGCTATCTAATTCCATATACTTACATAAATTAAAAGGTAGCCTATTCAATCTATACTTAGCACAATTTTTTATAACTTTGTTGTTTTTGCTCTAGTCTATGAAACCTAAGAGACGGAGTATCTTGCCCTATTCAGCAGGCCACTCTTATACATAATTCAGATCTTATTTATAGAGGCCTGGACATTGGCTTTGAGTCAGGGTTGCCACACTCATAGATTTTTATTGTATTGGTAAGTGTTCACTGTCGCCCATAGACACCTCACCTCCTGGAATTCTATTAGATGGTTTATGGTACTCTGCTACCTTTGACGACTTTGATGGAGTGCCTCAAGTGTCGGTAATGGGAGGTTTTCTTTTCGTTTGTTTTTTGAGTTCGTATTTGTTCTGATAGATGGCTCTCGCACGTAGGGGCGATCTGTCACTGTCAGTTCACGCGTTCAAGTTGTATCTAAAATGAAATAAATGCGTAGATAAAAAGGAATAAAACATAATTTGCTATAGCGATCTCGCTCACACATCGTGAAATCGGTTATCGTGGAACTTCGATAATTGTTGTTTGTTTTTTTAAGGCAAAGGGAACTGAGCCCATACAGCCATGTCTGATGTAAACAACTCTTGCAAGTCTTCATTAAAATGCTGGTGTGACACATTTCAATGCTATCTGGGAGAATCTTCCACGCTTCTGGACCATCCGAACCAAAGAAGAAGGCGTCCCGGACGCAGTATGGCTCTTCAAAATCCAGCCAAGTACGGATCGGAGTGCAGCGTCTTATTTGACTTTACTTCATTGTCCCACACATTAATCACATTTTGTAGACGTTCTTCGAATAAAAAACACCATTCTTACTTGAAAAGCACTACTGTAAAACAATTTGCAAGACAACGAAAAAAAGCTGGTGTGGACACGACAAAAGCGCGGGAGAAAACCCGGAACTTCGATAAACAAACTGCAACACTAGACGTTGGCAGTTTTACGGCTCTGGCTACCAGGCTTTTTGACATTTAAAAAATGACCCTTTCATAGCGCTATCTAACGAGCCTCTTGGAACCAATCGGAAAACCTTTCATTACGCTGGCTCTCTTGCTCTTCAAACCGAAACTTAGCAGAGTAAGCAATGTTGCTTTGCGGCAGAAATATGTAAGACGGTGGTACCATCGCAGGCCGAGTCTGTACATAGTCGCAACACCATTAAAAAAAATCTTGGACATATTCTTATGAGAAATTATTGTAAAATATGTGATTTCGATCACGGTTGTATACAAAATCATGTGAGTGTCCTAATTCGAACGATTTGTATGAAAAGTCTGATTTTTATTAATATTTCATTGTTTATTTATTGTTTTGCTTCTTCGTATTTGAAAGATCAATTAAAAACACATAATTACACATTAAAATAATAAATTCCTACCCATCCATGTCAGGTTTATGAAACAATATTTTTAACAAAAAGTTACCTTTTGTTACTTACCGAAATAATTATATTTTTGTGTATTCAGTGGTAACCCTACTGAGACCTGACTAGATCTAACTACAAAAAAACTAGATTACTTACAACTTTTTGTAGTTAACTCCTTTCTATCCTTCAAGCATTAATATTAAAATTGCATTATACGGGCGTGGCGGGATTTTTTTATAAACCACTTGCCCTCGGAATAAGGGCATACAGTGTGGTGGATTATTAAATAAACTTATACAGTTTTTAGTAATGGCTTCGGGTCTTGAGACTTCGGTTATTGATAGCGATACGAGAATATACAAAGACTGTTGTAAGACAGAGATAGATACCGATTTTCTCCGATACCCGAATCCCCTTCTCCGTGACATCATTAAAATTTTATTAAAGTTGACATTCATCAGTAAAAATTTTGATGTTTTTGCTTTGTTACCTTTATTATTATTTTGATAATTTATTATGATGGATTATTTTATTGATGATAATTTATGATTGATTAATTTATTAATTGAACAAAAATGTGTACGCTTTCGTGCAGAATATGGTGATACTGAAACACAATGTAACATCTGCATTACCCATATTTACAAATCCTATTTCTAGAGCATACAGAGTCTTACATTTTACTGGTGGTACCCATGACTACGTGAATCGTCATCCTGGATATAGGTGCCATTATTTTACCTATTTCTGCCGCAAACAGCAATGCTTGCTTAGCTGTGTTTCGGTTTGAAGCGTACGAGTAAGGGGAGCTAACGTAATTACCGGCATATAAGGCACTCGTTTAAGATCTCAAGGTCGGTAGTGCATCGAAAACCCTCTAATTACATTAAAGTTAGATTATTAGTGCATTGAGATTTTAGAAGTTTTTTTTGTGTAAGGAAAGCAGAAGAGCGAATAGACCACCTGATGGTGCGTCTATTGACATTTCACCTCACTAAAAAGTTATCAGGCGGTTTTCGATGCTCTGCTAACCTGGAAGATACTCTCTAAAATTAAAATTAATAAGCTTTAGGTACGTTTGTAAAATACATTGATTATTAGGTAGGTATTTTATAGAGGTATAAATAACAGATTCCTAGAATTCTACTATGCAATTTCATTTTTCCGGAACGAGTTGACATTTTCCGGTATTATGGGAAATACCAGGACAGTACCCGGTGGAAAATTCTAATGATAACTTTGCATGTGACTTGCTGAAAACAATTTAATATGCAAATTAAAACGCCAGGAAAGCTGTTAGGTTTGTGCCATAGGGACTTACAGGTAAGCTATAGATGGTAACTACTCATCATAATAGTAGGTAGTTTATGCAATTGTCATGTAATGATAGCCATCTTAACACGAGTGCTAGTTTGTTAACGAGGTGCAGTCGAGTTTCATAATAAACAGCACGAGTGATAAATGGCCATTACATGCAATGGCAAACAATCCTTTTCTACGACGAAAAAATTACCTAATATCTATTGTTAGGCAACAAAATACGAATTCCAGTGTGATGTCGATATTTTCCAAGCTTTTTAGCTTCAAATCTTTAACTTTTATTATAATAGAACGATTTCCTGGTCCAATATTTTATGGGGTAGTTTGCAATTGCCTTCCCCCATCCCCATCTCACACACTGGTTATCTTAGTGAGCAGGTTTCCTCGCGATTTCTTACTTTTCACCCTTAAAATAGTTTTATTTTTACAACATACTTTGTGCATTATAAAATTTTTGTGGATAGATTACGGACAAGAATATGATTTTGCCACAACGAGACGGCGTTCTGTTGGTACAAGTAAACCTTAAAATTGTAACTAAAATATATTTTGTAGTCATAATTATTAAAACAAATTCAACGAGTTTTGTCGGTACAAGTAATGGGTTTGATATTACAGCAAGTACACGTTTTTATTTGTTCAAGAATGTTCCAGATTTGGATGAATACAATATCTCTAACAATATATTGTTTTATATTGAAGTAAATATTGTCTCCCTTATATATATGGAAGACGGGATTTGCGTTGAATCAAAGCAACCTGCGTTGATCTGAGTGAACCGTAAAATGTTACATTAGTCTTCGAGAAATCCGAAAAACTCTTAGTAGCTTCCCTCATTGAATCGAATCCTGATTTCCTACACCTCTGTATCCCAAGCTGACTACGCAATTTGATATTTATTATAAGCATATAGCTTTAGCTTCACCTTCACCAATGCAGTTAGGCCTTTACACTAAAAACAGACAAAAATTAACAAGCCTATTCGTGTAGAGTTCCCAGTTTAGTTTTACATGACTAATGCTCCGTAAAGAAGTCATTTAAATGGAATATAAATTAGTCGCTGCTAAATCGATCATGTCTTTTAGCCAATTTAGTGTGGGCTGCTTTGTACCTTTGCAAATGGTTGTTAAATTGGTTTGAAAACAAAAAGTAATTGAATAGTAGTTTTTTGGCTTCATGTTCTTCTTCTTGAGGGTCGTGTTTACCACCACTACCACATAGAACGACTCTCTTGGCAGATTTTATGGGGTTTGCCATTGCCTTCCTCATCATTGCTATGACGCGGTGCTACATATTGCCGAAGAGCGTCGGTGGCACAGTGGCTAGGACACCCGACTCCCATGCGGGAGGTCCGGGTTCGAAACCGTGCAGTGCCATGTACCAATGAGTTTTTCGTATTTTTCGAAGACTTACGTACATTTACCGACTGCTCTAACGGTGAAGGAAAACATCGTGAGGAAACCTGCATGTCTGAGATGAGCAGTGTGTAAAATGGGGTAGGCACAAAAGATCCTCAAGGGTCAAAGTGCCGCTGGGTTATTCCCGGCCTCCATCATAAGATAAGATAGGTATTGCCGAAGGTGGTAGATCCTGATTATGCAGGATCGCCTGAGGAGTTACCACCTACCTATATCTGAGGCAAAGCAGCAATGCTTGCATTGCTGTGTTTGGGTCTAAAGGATAAGAGAACCAGCGTATATCTACATATAATTTCTGGAAGGGCTTAGTAAGTACTGGCTCTTCTATAAACACTGCCGGAACAGATCAACGCTGAAGGGAAGACATTTGACGACAGATTTTATATAGAAGGGTGTCGTTACGGGCGGACCCTGAAGGGATCTTACCACCAGCAAGTTACTCGGGTTAGCCGCCTCGTACGACGCACTTGACCAGAGGCGGTGATATTCAATATTTTGAAACAGATAGATTTCATACTGGGATATCATATCTTTCAGAATATAATACATTTATCTTTCGAAATAGATTATTGTATGGAAATACCTTTAAGGAGCCACGTGATCGAACAAAGTTCAACGTTTGCATATCTCGGGCCCGATCTTCGGATCGGTAACGTCTGCGTAATGCGATGTAGAGCGGAGATTAACCACGTTTTTGAGATCTCATCCATTCTACCATCGTGATTTGTTCAGAAAGCCTGCTAAAATCTGTTCGAAATTAATTATTTATAATTACGGACGTGTTATGCTTATTTTTCATATAGGTTTTATTTTGTGCTTTCATAAACATAATTCTTTTTGAAAGCCCCAAAGGAAAAAAAACATTTTTGAGCGGAGATTGAAAATATTTTATTAAAGAAAATTAATAACCTTATTATTTTAAAATAATGAATGGTGAATTTATAACGAACACTGGCCATAATTACAGTAAATATTATTTTCAATCGCCGCGCCGTGTCCGTAAAAGAAGAAATGTAAAATAATTTTAATTTTACGAAAGGGGTTTTTAAATCGATTTTTTAACAAATTCTGCCAGTGTTTTTTAAATAGTGTAACAGGATGTTTTTGACACAATCACAATTAATAAAATGAATGGTTGATTTATAATTACTGGCCACCTATGTCTCTAAAATATTTTCAATCGCTACCATGATAAAAAAAGAAAATACCAATATTTTTAATTTTAATAAAGGGCTTTCCAAATTTATTTATTTTACAAAATTTTGCCAGTGTTTTAAAATCTAAATGCTATAGAAACTTTTTAGTCATACAATTCTTTGTACTTTCCTCGAGCTGACCTCGAGGAAAGTCAGTGCAATCTAACAGAGATACTTACTGTTTCGAAAAATCGCAATAAAAATACCCGCTAAAATCTAGAAGTTTCTAAGAACAGTACCTACTTATTCGAAAGAAAGTTCGTACAAAGATTTTACAATAGATGTTTACACTTTACGTACGATGTACTAACCATCCATCTCTGTCTGACAAAGCATCATGAGATAGCACTTTCTTGCACGCCAAAAAAGGAGAGGTGAATAGTAGACCGTTACATCGTTATAGGACTAAGGCATGGGTGGACGTTACACCGACTAGTATAATAGTAAATAATTAAATATATGAATAAGAATAGTTTATTTGTGCGGTAAGATTACAAAGGATTCATAGTCCATACACCAGTAGGAACTTAAGTATATGTTATATTAAACTAAATAAAATTAGTGAGCATTAGTTTACAATAAACGCTAACCTCCGAACTAGGAAGCTCCTGTATCTCGGAGGACAGCTCTCTTCTGTGACCAGTACAAATGAACATGTAACAGAACATGGGAAAATATAAAACTGACAAAATTTGGAAGAAAGAAAAAAAAGAACAATAATAAAGGTTAATATAAGGGGTGGTGGAAATGCATTGTGTGTGTGTGTGTGTGTGTGTGTGTGTGTGTGTGTGTGTGTGTGTGTGTGTGTGTGTGTGTGTGTGTTTGAGTGTGTGTGAGAGAGAGGGGTGTGAGGGTGTGTGTGTGTGTGTGTTTGAGGGTGTGTGTATGTGAGAGAGGAAGAATGGGCGTGTAAGAAGGCGCATAATATCTCATAAATACCTTTTATAAATTGATGTAAATTATTAGATAAGAAAATTAAACCGCCCACCGCGACACAGGCTGTTGCCTAGTGCGGAGTCCAACGTTTAGCATAGTTTAAAGTGATCATAACAATGAAGAGATTTATTTATTATTAACTATATACTCGTATTAGCTTCAAATTTTGATGAAACTTCATATTTTTCAGTCATTTGATTACCGGTAACTGTGCAAACGATATACACTGCTTATAAAAATTACTTCCTTTCCAATCCGCTTCGCCTTGTTCACGCTACGACTAACAAGACCTTAGGGGTTTTCTTATCAAACGGATTTTGCCCCACATGTGAATCTGCTTTGTACCTACGGATATTTTCACACAAGTTTTTACTGTTGTACCTATATCCGCATGTGGATAACAGATGCTTGAATGAAAATATTGTTTCGTCACCGTATAGTGGAACCCTCTATAATATATTTTAGTTTGGTTAGTTTTTTTAATATGGCTGTGTGGATAATTTATTTGATATTTGTTAAACTTTAATTTTTTAAGTTGCTAATTTGTTTTTTTATATTAATTATAAGTTATTGTTCATAAAATTAATGTACATGTCAAAAACCATGTCAGTGTAATTTTTTTGTAAAATTATATAATATAATTTCAGTCAAATAGCCCCCCGCGAAAAGTACCCAAGAAAATAATAAAAGTAAATATGGCTGTTGGTTTTCTAAATAAATTAATAAAATGCATGTTCCCCATTTAAGTTCTGTATCGATTTTCACAGAAAGATCGAAAGAACTCTCATTTAATATGGCGTGTACTTATCTGATGAGGATTTCTTTCAAGAACTGAATCGAAAAGGTGTGTTATTAATACATTACCCACAGAGGTGTTCACTGAATATCAACGTATCGACCTAATTTCAGCATCTCCATTCCGCCTTCGGACTACCAGGCGCGGGGAGGGGTTTCATCCTTATGTTGTTGATATCCCATCTGCTCGTACGAAGCGATTTGCTTCCTCATTCATTATGCGAACGGCTAAGGAATGGAACAGTCTGCCGGCGTCAGTATTTCCCGAAACCTACAACCTTGGGATCTTCAAGGCCAGAGTGAATAGGTATTTACTGGACCCGCATGCTCCATCGTCGACCTCATCGTCGCTTACCATCAGGCGAGATCGAGGTCAAATGCGGGTTTAGTTATACATAAAAAAAAACGTTTTCACAGCGACCGTTTGTAGACATTCGCATCACACATTCGCGAGACAGAAAATGCCCTTACAACTTACACTACGGTGTAAGAGTGGGCGACCTAGTTCGTATTTGGGCATCACATTTTTCGCTCTATAGTATTTTAGAGCTCAATAGATAAACCGTTCTTAGTTTTAGAAATGTTTGTTTGTATAAGTTGTTTACTTAGATTTAACTTAGAGCTAACTTTGTTAAGTAAATGTAACTTTCTACTAAGTAAAAAATAAAACGCTCCTTTTTTCGAAAGTATTTAATTGTATAGGTAATAAATGCCGCAAAGCAGCAATGTTTGCTTTGCTGTGTTTCGCACAGCGTAATTGCCGGCACATGGGGTACTTTATCTAAGGACTGGTTAACACTTAGTCAAGTACAGTGGCGAGTGCAAATAAAAAGGAGTTACGTGAAGTAATGACATACTTCATCATCATCAGCCCACTCTATAGTCCACTGCTGGACATAGGCCTCTCCCAGGGTGCGCCATTGAGCCCGATCTTCGGCTCTTCTCATTCCACATTTTCCAGCCACCTTGCGCAGATCGTCGCTCCAATAAGCAGGGGAGCGTCCCACACTACGCGGTCTCGACTCCAGAACTGGTCTACCCCAGCGGTTGTCGGTTCTGCGACAGATGTGACCGGCCCACTGCCACTTCAGCTTGCTAATCTTATGAGCTATGTCGATAACTTTTGTTCTATGCCGGATCTCCTCGTTTCGGATTCGATCCAGCAGAGATACTCCGAGCATAGCTCTTTCCATAGCACGCTGAGCGACTTTCAATTTGTGAACCAGCCGCACCGTCAGTGTCCACGTTTCGGCTCCGTAAGTCATTACTGGTAGGACGCACTGGTAGGACCAAGTGTAAACCATTAACCAGCCCTAAGTCCTCAAGATCCTCAAGGTGTGAGGGGAAATGTCTATGGGGGACGGTGACCACTTACCATCAGATGGCCCGTTTGCTTGTCTGCTCTCCTTATACAGTGAAAAAAAATTGCCTACTTATAAATTTCTTACGATTTACATTTTTTTATTCTTATCTTATGATAGGGGGCGGGAATAATCCCATCGGCATTTAGACCCTTGAGGATCTTTTATGCCTACCCCATTTTACACACTGGTCATCTCAGTGTGCAGGTTTCCTCACGACGTTTTCCTTCACCGTTAGAGCAGTCGGTAAACGTACGTAAGTCTTCGAAAAATACGAAAAACTCATTGGTACATGGCACTGCAAGGTTTCGAACCCGGACCTCCCGCATGGGAGTCAGGTGTCCTAGCCACTGTGCCACCGACGCTCACGTTTTACATTTAATAAACACATTCGTAAAATTCAAATTAAAAATTATCTTACGAGTAGGTAGGTGGGTACTTAAGTTTACTATTACTACCTACTTACATATTTCTTTTTCAAGTTGATCGCTATCTTCCTTTAACGAATACTTATTACTACCTCATACGTAACGAGTCTAAGTTATCGTCATAAAATTCTACAAGTCATGATTGGATGATGTCTAACTTACGTTAAGTTATGGCTAAGTTATAGGTACTTAGATTATTTGTCGGAACTTTGATGATAGCTTCATGAAATAACTGTCTTATTTTATTAATAATAATTATCATAACATACCTAGTTAAGTCTTGATTCTTGAATTAAAAACTTACGAATAATATATTAGGTTACAGGTGTAAAATAAATACTGAACATATTTTATTTTACAACTCTTACCATCAGTTGTTAGAAACGTCCTTAAAAGTCTTCATTAATGTTAATTTATCAAATTATTGTCATTGAAAGCAATAAATTTAGGTTATGTTATGTTTAGAATACAATAATCTTTTAGCCGTACTTCGTACGTCGTATATTTGAATGTTTTTTGTAACTGTGCTAGTGGCGCATCTAGTGACAAAACATTGCAGGATTATCTCCTATTGGCGACAGTATCACAACACGATGGATCTGATGATGATAGTATTTCAAAGAAATAGAAACTGACTACATATTCATCATCTTCGACCTCATCGTCACTTACCACCAGGTATTGAGGTCAAATGTGTGTTTAGGTGTAAAATAAAAAAGGCGTAACGTTGCACCTAATGAGTTTTTTTTTATATTTTTATATTGACTAGTTTTTTTTACTTCTACATTGCAGGGCCGAGTTCCAGTCAGAAAAGCAGGACAAGACGAATCTTGGAGAAGGGAAGGTTTTACGACTAATATCAATATACTTACATACAGAAGATGACAGATGTAAAACAAAATTGATATATAGTATATCTGCTAGTTTTTTAAAAATACATTTTTCTGTGCGATTTCTGATAAAGTTACAAAAATTGAAATATATATGTTTTGTGAAGAATTGTATAACCATATATGGTGTTATATAGATAGGAAATGACTTGAGGCATCACCCTGTTTCGTTTGATCCATATTTTCTGGGACGTATAATTGATTGATTCTATCAACAAAAACCTTTGTGATTTTTCAGTGTAATATTTATGAATATATAATTATCTATTTTGAAAATTAAACTAAAAAAATATTAAAATGTTATATCCCATTTTATTCATATTTAAATGATATTAGATTTAAAAATCATAAAGATTTTCTCTTGGCGTATTTTTACTTACAAGTTTTTTTTTGCACTTATTAAATCATCATCATCAGCCTATTAATGTCCCCACTGTTTGGCCACATGCCTCCCCTTGCACATGATCCACCGAGCGGGCCCAGTGCCGATTGGTGGATTTCACATGCATTCGGAAACTTTTAATTTCCTCAGACATACAGGTTTCCTCACGATGTTTTCCTTCACCGTTAAAGCAGTCGGTAAATGTACGTAAGTCTTCGAAAAATACGATAAACTCATTGGTACATGGCACTGCATGGTTTCGCCCGGACCTCCCGCACGGGAGTCCGGTGTCCTAGCCACTGTGCCACCGACTTCACTTTTCACTTTTTGAATGAAATAAATTAATTATTCATCACTAGTGTTATTATATTACAATGAAGTCACAATTTCCCTATTAAAATGGAGGCAAATTATAATTTTAATGTGACTTAAAATATATGAGTTTCATTCGTGAAATGTTTTAAATGATGTTAGTAATTACTACCCTCTGTTTTTGAGAATAATTATGACGAAATAATTTTTTTTTACGAAAATCTACGAGTTACTGAACAAAATTACATTTATATTAAAAAAATAACATTCCATTTTCAATTTAAATATGAAAAAAAAATCTCTGTACCAAAACTCTAAAGTCGGAAGTTTTAATTTTCCTAGAAAAATAAACTAGTTTTGATCTCTTAATGATTAATTAAAATAGATCGTTATTTATGATTATAATGCCATATTACGGTGTAATTTTTTATCAGTGTTCGTGTTAGATTTAAGATTTTATATATTAATTAGGTAATCAGTAATTCTTACCTACATTTTCAAACGAAATTTAAATTTAAAAATGTAATAATTCGTTACATTTTTCATAAATTAGAAACCAAATACATGAGGTGCCTTACTAAGTAAAATTAAACAACTTTTAGCTTCTTTCAAAAGATAACAATAAAAAGTAATAATTATTAATAACTAATTTTTAAGAGAAACAGTCACAAAATCTTGATGTTAGTTTTTAGTTAGCGTATGAAATAAATCTTTTTGATATGCATTTATCAAAGTTTTTTACTTTACAGTCATAATGGCATTTTTGTTCTGTTTTTATACATTGAAAAAATACATGACAACTTTGGATAAAGTACGCAAATAATTAAAAAATATATATTTAGTGCCCCCTGGCCGAAAGTACCGAGGATACTCGCGGCGTTCCCTCGCTGAATGGCGAGGGAAATGCGCTGTACTAAAAAGTGGCCGGCCCGCGGATCACCTCCTCTCTCCTTAACTGAGAATTTCTTTTACATTTTAACACTATTATCTTTAGGTACAGTGAAAAGTATAAATAAAACTTGAATAGACTTTGAAATAC
The DNA here is from genome assembly GCA_947369225.1 of Hofmannophila pseudospretella. Classification (NCBI taxonomy): domain Eukaryota; kingdom Metazoa; phylum Arthropoda; class Insecta; order Lepidoptera; family Oecophoridae; genus Hofmannophila; species Hofmannophila pseudospretella. Next base: position 2,223,353 of record OX376333.1, read on the forward strand.
TTTAGCCAAAATTGTTGTGTAATTTCTAGATAAGTATTACACATTTTTACTTTGATAATTTTCTTGGAGGTTCAAAAGAAATCCTTAAAACCACTTTGATCCTTCAACAAAATTATCGATTATTCACGAAGTATGTAATCTTTTACTACGAATTTGTAGTCCATCGATTTCTTGGTAATAACTAGTACTTACCTACTTTTTTTTCATAATTCCTAGGATTATACCTATGTATTTTATTATTATTATTGTCATTATAATGTAAGTTTCAATTCAATGTTGTCAGTCTCCGATCGATATTGTAATTCTTATGAAATAAATAAACGAAATTATTTGACTTCATTTTATTTACCTACTCTTATTTTTATAAATTGACTACAACAAACAGGCAGACGGGCCACCTGATGGTAAGTAGTCACCGTCGCCTAGAGACACGTGCAGTACCAGTGGTATTGCTTGTGTGTTGCCGGCCGTGGAGGGAGAGGACTTTTTTAACGTTCTGTTTGAAGCATCCCAAGTCGTAGCGCTGCGGGAAAACGTCGGGTGGAAGAGAGTTCCACATTTTACAGGTGCGTAGCAGAAACGTTCGTGTAAAACGGGTCGTGGTAGACACCCAATACTTTAAGTGCGGGTGAAAATTGAGCCGCCGACGAGTGGTGCGATTCAAGAAAGTAGACGACAGCACCAAGTCAAATAGTTCTGCACTCCACATTATATACGCGATAGAATCCTTAAACCTAACTTTTATACAAATATTCAATGTTGAAAAGTAATAGAATAAAATATACCATTATTTTTATTTAACAAGGCATTGGCAACACAGGCCATCAGCCAATAGAAGTGTTAAAATGTGTCTACACCATAACATTTTGATGCTGATAAACTAAAAACTGTTTCAAATCGCTTAAATATACCATTATAGGCATGAAGTTTTTTTTTTCTTTGACCATGATGTTATCTGTTCGTTTTACGATGTTACGCCTAGCAGCTGTCAAAATAAAATAGTCGGTCCCATAACAGGCGTAACTCAGTTTTTGCACTTTTCAGGAGAGCGTTTTAAAAAAAGTAAGGAAGGCTTTTATCACATATTGCAAAAGTTTTAATCTTTACATCAAGTTTAGTGTTGTGATTAGTGAGCCTTATTAATAAGCAAGACATGAGTAAAATTATTCTGTAAGTATGACACTCGAGGCTAGAACTGGCTCCATGCATAATTTGCATTCCCGCGTTAGGTAGGTAATTTGCAACGACACGTTTTGAGGTACGAATGTGCCGCCGTACATCGTAGAATATGATCTATAAAATATACCAAAAATACGACAGGAATGTGAAAAATAGTTTGTATGAAAACCATGCCATAAAAATATCTACAAATTCTCAAACGTTTAAGTTCCCGCCTAAAATAAAAATAAAATGCATTTAGTTATGGTAGCGCCATCTGTTTACTACATTTAGAACTATAAGGTGGCCGATGCTACCTACAAGTGTTTTCTCAGTTTAGGTACCCTACATGAAAACTAGATGTCGCTATTATAGTATTTCGCTAAAAGTTAACTACATAACTTACTAGATGGCAGGGTATATCAAAAGGTATTTTTTTACTCTAAATTCAAAACTTTAGTGAAGTGCATTTAGGAATAATGGAATATTTTTTTATAATAAATTGTTAGTAGATATGTGAAAAATAAACATAAATGTAGATATCTACAAACAGTAACGTCAGTAACCTACCAAAAATGCATATTTGCAAATGATAATGGTATCTTATGTAAATTATTGATTTAGGACAAGGACTACTACAAGAATGGATAATGTAATGAATGACCTACAGTACGATAAAAAAAAGTATTATTTAAATAAGGGCTAATTTCACAAGCCTCTATCTATGGTATCCTTCAAAAGAAGTCTGGCGAAAAACTTAAAAATGAAATTATCATCATCATCAGCCTATTCATGTCCCCACAGGCCTCCCCTTGCACAAGGGGGTACGGGCCATGATCCACCGAGCGGGCCCAGTGCTGATTGAAATGAAATGATACTTACTTGATATTATAAAAACCTCATAAAATTACTTAGTAGGTACTTACTTCATCATCATCAGCAGCCCACTCTAATCCACTGCTGAACATAGGGCTCTCCCAGGGCGCGCCATTGAGCCCGATCTTCAGCTCTTCACATCCAGCTGTTGAAATCTCCATTCCGCCTTCGGACTACCAGGCGCGGGGAGGGGTTCCATCCTTATGTTGTTGATATCCCATCTACTCGTACGAAGCGATTTGCTTCTTCGTTCGTTATGCGAATGGCTAAGGAATGGAACAGCCTACCGGCGTCTGTATTTCCCGAAACCTACAACCTTGGGATCTTCAAGGCCAGAGTGAATAGGCATTTACTGGACCCGCATGCTCCATCGTCGACCTCATCGTCGCTTACCATCAGGCGAGATCGAGGTTAACTGCGGATTTAGTAGTAAATAAAAAAAGTTGTAGTCAGACACCTTGCGCAGATCGTCGCTCCATCTAGCAGTCCCACACTACGTTTGCCCAAACGCAAGGTACTCACTTAAATACATAATTTTCCTACATACATAACACAGTGGTATGGGTCACTGGGAAGTTATTCTAGCTAGTGTAATGATAGTTTATCTAAATACCTATTTGATCACGTACTTAATAATAATTAATAATTTAGCTTTACTTCAACCTCGATTTAGTTAGACTTTCCAACCGGCGGCGGAGTCGAAAAAAGGAAATTGCAAAATTAGTTATTTATGTACGATTTCTGTGATGCAATAGAATATTAGAGGCCTCATCATCATTAAAGTGTATGACTAACCGCCAGATGCACAAAACATCCTTAAAGTTAAGGCTTCATTAAAATACATGCTGTCCCTTTCTACGCCATAGCTCTAGATAGAGATGACACGATACTACTCAAGACACTTCAGTGCAAATCTTATAATAAAAATGAAAATATAATAATAGTGGTTAGGTAGGTACTGGTTATTTATTTCCAATTTCTATATTTGATTTTTTCTATTCAGTCCGTGTTTATTATTATTTTTGTTTCTTCAATTCGTGACTTTATGAGAAACTTTCTATACGTATATATCTATGTACATAGGAATATTCCTTTAAAATAATTCTTCTCTTCGAAATAATCCCAAAAACATTCTACCAAATCTAAGGTAAAAAGTAATTTAAACCACCCAAATGCCCTTCATCCCTTGCCCTTTGCTTCTTCAAATGCTCTTCCTCATTCCCATCGATGCCCAACCCTAATCTTTCAATCAATTTATCCCCTTTGTCGCCATGTAGTTCTATAAACTGCCTTCTTCTTCTTAGAGCGACGTCTGGATCGAATATCCAGGTTTGCTTGTCGTGAATAACAGGAAATCCAATAAAATTTGTTTGTATAAACTCCCGAAGCGGCCCTATTGGATCTGGGGCCATCACTTGTCGGTAAAACAGGAACAAGCACAATGGGAGCTGGAATTAAAAAATAAACGGTCAGATTTTGGCGGGAAACCGGAAAAAACTTATTATTTTGTGTTATGGTGAAATGTTACATCTCCTCTCATCCATACAAAAGTTTTTTTTACACATTCATGTCGTATTTGTGCAAAATTTTACAGAAATATTATTACTATTCGATCAAATCAAACATGTATCTTTATATTCGCGAGTGTAAAAATAAAAGACATTTCCAAATTATCCCATAGAAAAGAGGTGTAGTCCGCTTCAAAATAAATAGGTTTAACACTTTTGTAAGGTGCCAGCAGTGCCAGTACAGTACCTATTACACATATTGGAAATATTTTGTTCTAAAGTGTTAATACTTTTTCAGAGTGCTGCATCACTGTATTTTATTTTATTTTTTAATGAACACTTTGTTTTTTTTTAATTGTTTGCCTTTTTCTACTCTAAACTTATTGAAACAAGTCCTAAATTGATCTAAAGACCTTGCAGCTTTTGAAATATCGAAAAGTTGTCCACAATACATTCCCGGAATCGAACCTCTAGGTACCTCAGAATCTTAGCTGCACACTTAGTTTCACATAAGTAGTTTTTTAAAACCAACTTTTTTAATTATTAAAAATTAGAAACACTTAAACTAAAAAATAATACACTCACAATTAACTGGTTCATTTTAACAATTTTATCTAATATATAAGACCAGCTTGCGTGACGCACTCCACCATACTGGTGTGGTTGGTCAACCAAGTACCTATTGCAACTTTTACATTTAAAGCAGTTCAGGTTTGCTTACTTAATCGCGGGACTATAATGTCCCGCGCATAATGGTTTGATAGCTTACGCCATTCCAAATGGCTGACGGTTTGACATACAGTGGAGGACATTATTTCTTAAGCATAATCCATACGTTTTTTAAAGTTTCAATATTATTATTTTTTAGTTTAGATCTGCGTTTTGTTAGTGTAGAGAAATGTAGACAATATTATTACCGTCGGCTTAAGAACAAAGTTTTAAAGTTTTTTTTAAATAAATATGTTTTGATTTTTTAATCAAAACAATTATTTATTTAAATAAATAACTAAATCTTTAATTTTTTATCTTATTTTATTAAAACGAATCCGACAATGACGTTAAATATAAATAATAAAATAATGAATGATTTTTTTAAATAATTTAAAACACGTTTACCAATAGGTAAGGTACCTGCGAGATTACTTAAACAATTTGCGTAATTTAATGGTAATTTACGTGTTTTTGTTATGGAAATATGCAAGCAAGAAGTTAATAATTAAAAAGTGAATAATAATGAGCTAAGTATTGAGTAACAAATTAGCACTCCGTAAGCTTGTAACCGCAAACGCAATATAGAAAATCTTTAAAAAACTGCAAATAATTAGAATCATGAATGAACGAACACGCGCCCGCCCTTTTTATTAGCCTAGCTTTTCTTATCCATGATAAAATCTTTACATAATAATTTTATTCGGCTGAATATAGGCTGTGTACCTTTGCCAAATATCTATCCTACAACAATATTTCCCGCCATTTCTTCCCATTCATCCCGATTGGCAATACACTCGCACTGTTTTACCGACCGAGTCTCCCTCGCAAATACAAAACTCGAAAAATCAATAACTTTGACAACCCATGACATTTCGTGTTTGTTTTCAAATATTTTACACAATTCTTTGTGAAAATGATGCAAGAATACGACGATGACTTCTTTTTTGAGGAGGACAAACTGTACGTAACAATAGTTTTATTAAAAATTAACCAGGGAATGAAATGAGTTTATCTTTTCGCATTATCTTTGATGACGTGTGCATCCTTCCTTTCAGGCTCTTATCTTTTGTTTGTATTCGATAGACAAGCCGGTTTCTAGTGTATTTTTACATTTTTCGAGTAAAACTTGTTAATTTTGGATAATGTGGCAGTACAACCAGTACCCATTCAATGATCCAACTAGGATATATCCACAGCTGTACGGATCATGGACCAATAACATGTTTGAAGACAAAATGTAATTAAAATTTATTTTTGTTGCGTAGTATTAAAAATAAATACCAATTATTTCCTTTATTCACAAATAATATAGATATACACTGTGTAACAAGTGCGCTAAGGGCCATATTGTTACCCAAAGCTAGGTACGGTTGTGTGTGATACAAGATATGCGATACGTGGTCTTCGCGCTCGTGTTACACACTATACTTTATCTAAGTAACACCTGTTAGAAAAAAAAATAATATTCAGAAACAATTAAACATACTGAAATGACATAAACACCACAAGCATGTGGACTTACCGTACAATGAACGGATGATAAAAAGGCTGATGATAATTTTCTCGACCAGGTGTTACATACATAAATATTAACCAACCGTACACATAGGTTACTTATTTTATTAGTTTCGTATACAGGCTGTAACATTAAGAACGGTCAGTATGGGAAAGTTTGAAACTATAAGACATACGAACATCTGTTCTTAGGAACCATGTCATCAATTTTAGTAACAAGAAACACTGTATTCATACATTTAAAAAAAAACAGTACTCAGCCTGGGAATCGAACCCGGTTGTTTTGAAAAAAAATCCTACACTATTTCTATTTAGATATCGATTACGTTAAGGATGAAGTGTACAATACAAGCTACGACACAATTGAAGACGTAGAGACCAGCAGACATAGAGACAATTTTAACGCTGAAAATTCACCACCTGAAGATACAACATTCAATAGTAAGATCGTTACCTAAACGAGTTGAATGTTGTATTTTACAAAATGGTAGTCATTTCGAACACCTACTAAAATAAATTAAAAGATATGGAAACAATGCGTTTTATTAATTTTAAACATCACGTTTCACGATTCCTTAAGACCTACACAGTCGATATCTAAATAGAAATAGTGTTGGATTTTTTTCAAAACAACCGGGTTCGATTCCCAGGCTGAGTACAGTTTTTTTTTTAAAATGTATGAATACAGTGTTTCTTGTTACTAAAATTGATGACATGGTTCCTAAGAACAGATCTTCGTATGTCTTATAGTTTCAGACTTTCCCATACTGACCGTTCTTAATGTTACACCCTGTATATAAAAAAATATGTGGGTAGGTAAAAAGTACAACAAATCCCTAGGAACTTGAAGAATCTTAATTAACTTCTCCACGCTTTTTGCAACAATATTTTTATCTATTTTTATTTATTTTTGTTCTACCTATATAATTCTTTACCTAGCAAACCTTCGGATAATAAATGTGGCAACAAAAAATTATTAATAAAAGTTGGAGAAAGGTAAGCTTTTTATTTTTTATCTATCTGTTTGTACCTTTTTGGTCTCAAACTAACGTAGGTACTAATATTTTTAATTAAGTGCTTCTAATTTTGAGGAAACCTTGAGAAACGGAAGAGAGATCCAAATCTTTGAACATAACAATATTTTTTTTACAACATAATTGCTAATTTATATTTATTGTTATTTTAATGATACTTACTACTTATTATATTGATATAAGAATTTTTTTCTATGCTCAGACGCCCGAATTACGAAGTGTCAGATGTAGAAAATTCTGAATGTATCTATAACGACATGAGACAGGAAAGATACATGCTTCATCACCAAGATTTGATGTAAGTGAAGAATACGGCAAAGATACATTTCTCTATGAATATATTTATTTAAGAATACATTCGCTTTATCTTTATCGCTAAGAAATCCATATCACAGCTTAGTATTTAGTAAAATGACAATATTTTTAAGCATCAGAAAGTGCCTATTCTTGCAAGTTATCTTAGTAGAATCTACTAAATTCTGCTAGAATACAGCTCACTAATAGTACTTTTCAATCTTTTATTTATTGCATTATTAAAAGCTAGATAGTTTTCAAATTATTATTGTTTCAGATACACATCGATTTGTAGTGGAAGCTAGATCGCATGTAAAGCTGCTAAAAATTTAATACTTAATCAAAATAATAATTGTAATATTATATAAGTACTTATTATAAGCTGTGTTAAAAGTACACTTTTTTTATTTATCCCACAATGCCCTATTTCCTAACCTCTTAGACTAACACCCTTTCACATTGGTGGCTAAGACGCGTGGTTGTTGCACTGTTTAGCCGCCAATGTGAAAGGATTCTAAATAGCATAATAAAGAAGATAGAATTATATAATGATAGAGCTAGATTGAGCTGCGTAAAATGCTATGTTTTTAAATATTTATTGTTTGTTTGTTTGTAGTCTCTTTATTGCACACATAGGAAAAAAATACACAGAAATTAAAAACATTAAAATATGTACAAAGGCGGGCTTATCCCGTAGGGATCTCTTCCAGCCAACCTTTGATTAAGGAGAGTTTAGACTACTTATTTATTCGTATGTTCATGGAATAAATTGTAGTTAACAAATTAGTTACTTATTTACTTTTAGTTTATTTCACTTTAGTTAAAGTTACGTTTAGTTAACTACTTAAAATACTTTATTAAGATACCTAAGAAAGTCAAAACAAATACTGTATACTTGCATTCAAGTATAAAAATTCTCAGTTTTTGTTTTGTTTGTTATTTGCAGTTTAATTAACTCTATTTTAAGAATTTAATTTACGCATAAGTATTACAAATTATTTCAGGGGTATGACGGTAACTTCAGGAAGCGTAGTGCTTAGCAAAGATGAGAAAAACCTTATAGGTATCAGCATAGGGGGCGGAGCGCCCCTGTGTCCTTGTCTGTATATTGTTCAGGTAAGAAATAATTAATTACCAATGTGACACCTGTTCGAGAATTGAGCAATTCTGTACTTAACCTATGTTAATTTTGAGGAACATGAAACTGAATTTGTTTTAATATTAATTTATCTCACAGATGTTACTTAACCTATCATTTGTATTACGTGCGGGAAGACCACGTGTCGCACTCGTATTTATCACAACTCGCCTTTGGCTCATGTTGCGTACTAAACACACGTAGCGACAATTTTGCCCTTCCCGCACTTATTTTTTAAATAATTTTTTTCTTAAATTAATACTAGGCAGCACCCCCTGACAACCGGATGACATTGTATATCGTACATATTGTATATCATGATTTCACACAATTCGATTGCAGATTTTCGACAATACACCCGCTTCTAAAGACGGTACTCTGCAAAGCGGCGATGAACTGGTCGGTGTCAATGGACAAACTGTCAAGGGGAAGACCAAAGTTGAAGTGGCTAAGATGATACAGTCTGCCAAGGTAGAGCAACTTCGATATCTTTACTCACCTTATTATCGAAGTGATTTGCTGTATGGAACAGCCTGACGGCGTCTGTGTTTCCAGAAACCAACCTTTCGATCTTCAAGGCCAGAGTGAATAGTCATTCACTAAACCCGCATACTCCATTGTCGCTTACCATCAGGCGTGATTAAGGTCAATAATGTGGGTGCTAATCTATACCATAGTGAACACCATAACTCTAAACAAAAATATTAAAGAAACCCTCGTCCTACAGTTACGGACATCCTCTTACTACTATCTCCTGGTCATACCCTTCGTCATACCTATTTCTGCCGCAAAGCAGCATTGCTTGTATTGCTATATTTCGGTTTGAAGGGTAAGAGAGCCAGCGTAATTACCGGCACATGAGGCACTCCATCTAAGTCCTCAAGGTTTATCAGGGCATCGAAAACACTCTATGGATGTCTATGAGCGATGGTGATCATTGACCAACAGGTAGCCCGTAAGGTCATCTAATGTCCTTACAATAAAAAAAGCGTTCAAACTTATAACACTTCATCGGTGATTAAAAATTGCAGGACGAAGTAACAATAAACTACAACAAACTCCACGCAGATCCGAAACAAGGCAAGTCTCTGGACATAATCACTAAGAAGATGAAGCATCGTCTCGTGGAGAACATGTCCTCGGGCGCGGCGGACGCGCTGGGACTGTCCCGCGCGATCCTGTGCAACGACACCCTGGTGGCCAAGCTAGGAGAGTTGCGGGAAACTGAGGCCACTTATGAGAAGCTGGTGGATCATGCTAAAAGGTAATATACATAAATAAATTCACGCGTGTTTCCCGTAATTCTGATAATGTCCAGACATTAGAAAAGTCCGGTTCGAATGTGGGGTAAGATCGGTTAAGTCAAATTACTGCCGAATCTGGCGGTATTAACAGTGTTGGCAACACAGCTCGCGATGCCATAATTATTCTCGCGTTGCGGGATGTGTTGCCAAGTATTAAACCAACCCTTAGCTAAACTAGCACCACACCCGAAAAAATAAAATATTATCTCACTCGTGGAGTGTATATTCACGGGCGCGGCGGACGCTCTGGGACTGTCCCGTGCGATCCTGTGCAACGACACCCTGGTGGCCAAGCTAGGAGAGTTGCGGGAAACTGAGGCCACTTATGAGACGCTGGTGGATCACGCTATAAGATAACATACATAAACTCACGCCTGTTTCCCGTAGGGACAGGCAGAGAGAGACCAAGAGTTACACCTGCAATGAACCCGACAAACAGTTCTCGCTTCGTCTACACTCATCAATCGCTTCATACATGGTCTCCGGTTAATTGTAGACGCAGCGCGAGCTTTGTTACCAGCACTATTAATACCGCTAGATTCGGCAGTAATTTGATTTAATAAATTTTACCCCACTTCCGAAATTAACCCCCAACGCACCCTACATACGCATTTTTGCAAACAAACATAAAAATAATTAAAATATGTCATGTAATTAATTTAATAAAGTGGAACCGATTCTGCGATTTCTGGGGTGCCACTTGCTTAGTAAAAATGTCGCTAAACGTAACGTCACCCTCACTCTTAGGTACATAAATAGCATACGAACAAATGAGCTGATCGAGAGTTTTTATTTTTTATTTTTTTTATTGACTACTCTACCCGCATTTGACCTCGATCTCGCCTGATGGTAAGCGACGACGAGGTCGACGATAGAGCATGCGGGTCCAGTAAATGCCTATTCACACTGGCCTTAAAGATCCCAAGGTTGTAGGTTTCGGGAAATACAGACGCCGGCAGGCTGTTCCATTCCTTACCCGTTCGCATAATGAACGAAGAAGCAAACCGATTCGTACGAACAGATGGGATATCAACAACATAAGGATGGAACCCCTCCTCGCGCCTGGTAGTCTGAAGGCGGAATGGAGATGCTGGAATTAGGTCGTGCAATTCCGATGCGCACTCTCCGAAATGTATCCTATAAAATATAGACAGGCAACCTTGCGCCGATGTTCCAGACTTTGCAGCCTAGCTTCCACCAGCGATTCATCACCTATAAGGCGCTTAGCACGTTTCTCCACTGAGTCAAGGGCAGCCAGTTGGTACTTAATTAATTAGTTTAATTTACCTTTAGGTTCAGAATTGACACCAGTATATTCAATCTATTTCAGAATGCTAAAAGCCTACTTCGATCTGCTCCAAACCTACAAATCGATCGGCGACATCTTCGCATCAATAGGAGTGAGGGAGCCCCAGGCCAGAGCATCTGAGGCGTTCACGAAGTTCGGACAGTACCACAGGCTGCTGGAGAGAGATGGGATCAAAATGTTAAAGGCTTTGAAACCGGTAAATATTGTTATGTTTCTTTGATGCTTGATGTAACTTCTACCATTCCAATTTCTTTTGGTCAGTGGATGCAGGTGCGGATACAAGATTTCACTTAGGGTTATATTTTTGCGTATCTTTTTATTTTTTTAATTTCCGGAATATTCGTTCTTAAATTATTTGTAAAATGTCAGTTTGTTATTCATGTAATATTTCCATTTGAATTAAAAGTGCATAGACCATTATGGGTTAATAATATGATCGGCCAAAACTTCTTATTTTTGGCTTTCAATTCGTTCCTACAAATTGTTTCTGTTGCCAATTCTTATTATGTTTAAACCTTTGATTCAAGTCTTTGATCGGGCTAACATATCATCCCTTAATCTAAACATTTCAACAACACCTTTTTAAAATCAGTTATACTCAGTATTATTATAGTGCGTTGGGTTAAGTTTGGATTTTGGATGTGGGGCAAGATCGATTTAATCACATTACTGCCCAATCTGGCGGTACTAATAGTGCTGGCAACACAGCTCGCGACGCCATTTTCTCCCACGCGTTATTAATACCGCCAGATTCTGCAGCAATTTGATTTAATCGATCTCACCCCACAACCGAACTAATAACTAATAAGTTATTGGACCTGTCAGATTTTTAGAAACGTTTAAAAACGCATACTGGCGACCCCTTCTCTCTGCAAAAGCATGTTATTGGTAATTCGGAATTTTTTGTATGAAATTTTGTTGCCAGCAACTGTTTTTAAATATCTCAAAATTACCTAAGTCCAATAACGTATTAGAACAGCTCTAACCCGAACGCTCCTACCAGATCCTATCAAACATGGGCACGTAATTTACCAAACTACTACTGGCAACAAGACCCTTGACTAGATTAGGCACTGGGGTTGTTCTGGATGATTTTGGAATAGTTGGATACATGCTGACACATCTCAGTGACCCGAGATTTGATTTTCATATTTTTATCGGAGCGGCGGATTGAATTCGCCATGCTTTTCTCGTCTCGGTACTTTCTTGAAGTTGCAGATTCTTTGCACTAGATGCGCTGTTCTTTGGCACGCTAGGAAATGTCTAAAACCAATCTATTACCTGACCAGGAATGCGATTCTCGCAGCGTTCGACATACAAAAGTCGAGTGCTACGAACGTCTTGTCACGCTCACACATGTAATTTTAGCGAATGAGATAGGACTAATGTCGAATTCAACATTCCACCACGAGAATCACCGGTCAGCAATATAAAATACTAGTCAAGAGGGCGTTATTGGTACCATTTAATTCCGCAATATGGCAAGGTTGCCGCAATATTGCTTGCCAGGATATACTTGAAGTTTGAATAGTATTACGTCCTTCTAAATAAATACAGAACACACGCATGCAAATTCTTAAAATGTATAGGGTGCGGGGTGTGTGTGTGTGTGTGTGTGTGTGTGTGTGTGTGTGTGTGTGTGTGTGTGTGTGTGTGTGTGTGTGTGTGTGTGTGTATGTGTGTGTGATCTTATAAGCGATAAATCAATGATTTGCCCTCTTATTGTGGAATGCACAAAGTCGCCTCCGTAGCATTGTAATCCAGTGTTAATAACCATTTGATAATTTTCTGCTTAGCTTCCCTTAGAGAGAGCATTTTTATGTCACAGAATTTTAGAATTTTATTATAGATAAACGGGAACAAATAATTACTGAACCGTTGCGCGAAGGTAGTTTTTACTTTTACATTTTCTACTTTGAAAACTCTTCTCTTCAGCAACTCTAAGTACTTGGGAGAGCTAAGCGTGGCTTTATGTTCTCAAACCTTTGATTAACGACATCTCTATTCTAAACATTTCCACGATATCTATCTGAAACCATACTACACCCAGATCCTATCCGACATGGGCACGTACCTGACCAAAGCCATCCCGGATACGAAGCTGACGATACGCAAGTACGCGGACACCAAGTTTGAGTACCTCTCGTACTGCCTCAAGGTGAAGGAGATGGATGATGAGGAGTATGGGTACAGCGCGTTGCAGGAGCCGCTCTATAGGGTCGAGACCGGGAACTACGAGTATCGGTGAGTGATGGGTATTAATCAGTAAGTAAAGTAAAATACTCTTTATTACACAAAAATTACTTCAAGATATGGCGTTCTTACATTATGATACATAATGGACGATGTTATAGCTAAGAATGGTCTCTTATCAGTAGGCACTGTGTTATAAGGTGAGTTGGGTAAGTTCGGATGCGGGGTAAAATCGTTGAAATCAAATTACTGCCGAATTTAGCAGTATTAATAATGCTGGCAAAACAGTTCGCGACGGCTGCGAGTAAATGGCATCACGAGCTGTGTTGCCAGCACCATTAATATCCCCAGTAGTTTGATTTAATCGATCTTACCACACATTTGAACTTACCCTACCCAAGTTCGAGTACTTCTCGTACTGCCTCAGGGTGAAGGAGATGGACGATGAGGAGTATGGGTACAGCGCGATGCAGCACACCTTTCACACACACAGACTATACATGCCTATGTTCTAGGAAATAAATGTTTGAAGTTGATGTATATTCGTCAGTGTCATAAGTGTGTAGGGGTAAGTTCGGATGTGGGGTAGGATCATTTAAATCAAATTACTGCCGAATGTAGCGGTATTAATAGTTAGTACTGGCAGCACAGCTCGCGACGCGAATAAGAAAATGGCATCGCGAGCTGTGTTGCCAGCATTATTAATACCGCCAGCCACACATCCGGTCTTACCCCAACAACACTCAGTTACGAACACGGCCGAATGGATTTCGTCAGTGGCTAGGTATATGTGAGTAATTTTATTATTATTATGTTGTTACTCTTTTCAGAGTTCACGGGCGCTAAGGGTCCTTTGAAAGGCTTGCGTGGGGTCATTATTATTATTACATATTTACAGACAGGCAGCATATATGCTGATGCGTCTATGTCATAGTGTTGGAAAGTTATAAGTTCTTAGTTTCATTTTAGAGATTCGTATTCATCAAGATACAACGTGAATGATAGTGTTTTGTATTCATTAAAACTGTCATAGGTCAAGCCACGTAATCAACTTTTCACTCTTGCCTTTCTTCAAGACTAATTCTCCGGTGCCGTCAAGATGCCAGAGCACGCTTCGCCCGCCTCAGGTCCGATGTGCTCGTCAAACTGGAGTTGTTGGACAACAAAAAGACTCAGGATGTAGCGTACCAACTGAGGCGGTTCATACAGGGGTTGGCTGTTTATCATAAGTAAGTGTTCTGATTCAGACACATTTTATTTTTCAGAATATAGAGGTAATAAAAGGTCTTTACACGACATTGAAATAACACGACCTAAGCACATTATAACAGCATCTTTTTTTATTTACTACTAAACCCGCATTTGACCTCGATCTCGCCTGTTGGTAAGTGACGATGAGGTCGACGATGGAGCATGCGGGTCCAGTAAATGCCTATTCACTCTGGCCTTGAAGATCCCAAGGTTGTAGGTTTCGGGAAATACAGACACCGGCAGGCTGTTCCATTCCTTAGCCGTAACAGCATCTCCATTTCGCCTCGGACTACCAGACTCAGGGGTTACATGAGGATGTAGTATTCCATTCATCCATTTTATTCTTACCTAGCGTGCAAAGACGCGCTACTGGAATTGTCGACGATTCCGTGCTCACGAGCGATTTAGTGCCTCTTAGTTTAAGGTGAGACCTTGACTCTCTCTGCGTCTTCTATTGCGTATATAATGGGTAGTGCTCTTCAGAACTATTTGACTTGGTGCCGTCGTCTACTTTCTTGAATCGCACCACTCGTCGGCGGCTCAATTTTCACCCGCACTTTCTGAAGCCTTGGGGTGTCTACCACGACCCGTTTTACACCAGCGTTTCTGCCACGCACTTGTAAAATATGGAACTTTCTTCCACCCGACGTTTTCCCGCAGCGCTACGACATGTGATGCTTCAAAAAGAACGTTAAAAAGTCCTCTCCCTCCACGACCGGCAACACACAAGCAATACCCCTGGTATACTGTGTGTCTCTAGGCGACGGTGACTACTTACCATCAGGTGGCCCGTCTGCCTGTTTGTCTTAGCCTATTTATAAAAATAAAACCTTTATCCTATTCGTACGAAGCTATTTGCTTCGTTCATTACGCGAACGGCTTAGGTATGGAAGAACTGTGTTTACTACAATGGGATTTGGATGTAGGTACTAAACCCGCATGCTCAATCGTCGACCTCGTTACCATTACATAAAAATTTGGTCCAAGATGTGTTTAGTGGTAAATAATAAAAAATAAATTGTGTAAAAATTGGGTTACAATAAATTCCAGTGAAACCGTGGATCATCTCAAAGAAAATTCATCGTTATTCCCGGTGGAAGTGGATCTGTCGCAGAACGCTTTCCAGTACAAGTCTACGGGACCAATTACTTCGGTAAGTTTACTGACTTCACTCTAGTGCTCCTGGAATTTAATCACCCGGCAAATGAGTAATTAGTAGGTACTTACAGATACTTACTGCTACAGGCTACAGGTGGATAATATCTGGAATAATGGTGGATCACTGGCTCCCTAAGGCACAGGTTCCACCTAGGTCAAACGCTCGAGCTTGGGGGCTTTGACCGTTCATTGGCGGGCGACCCTGGGGAAGGCAGCAACGTGCTATGGCCGCACGCTGCTGTAACGGGAGGAACCGGGATGTGGAATGTACACCTCCCAGGAGGAGCCCAAGGCAAATGCTAGGAGGGCACCGGTGCATTCCACTGGAGATCCCGGAGCCCTCCGATTAGCACGAGGCCGGCCATCGAGGGGGTTTTAGTGAGTGGAAATCTCACATAACCCAGTCTCTCCCCCTGGGTATCTTTCGAAGATTTCCCCCCCGTTACCAAAAAAAAAAGAGGTCAAACGCTCGAAACAAATCACGCTGTACAACCATTGTGTACTGAATTTTTCAATAAAGATTTTATTTATTTATATATTTATATTCTCACACATAGTTGACATTAATACTGGGTAAAAAAAAAGTGTTCAGTATTATCAATAACTGAACAACTTTGATCTAAGACTTATTGGTTTCGCAAAAATAATAATTCGGTATTGTACTGCTCAAAATGTATGGAAAACCGACTATTTTTTAAAACATTTTGAACAACTTTGTTCTATGACTGTTTGTTTTTAATTAAAAAATTCGGTCCTCCATACATTTTGTACTGCACAAAATGTATGGAGAATCGAATGTTTTTAGTGCCGATCAGCTAATTTTTTCTTGCAATGTAAAAAAAATATTGTGAAAATCTAAAATGTCTGGAATAAACGACCTTCAGTTTGTTATAGTTTCTGAACACCTTTTCGGTTTTCTACAGATATTTGTTTACACCCTCTATATGAATAACATTCCTGAAACCTCATAGATACAGTTTTTCATCATTTTCCAGGACAACCAAGACGACGATGAAGAAATCGAATACGGCAAAGAGATCCAAGAATACCACGATCTATCGGACAGCGAAACTAAGGAACTGAAAGTTCTAAACAGACGCCAAAAGAAGGACCAAGATAACACAGAATCTTCCGAACAACTCCTACCAGACCTGGAGACAAGCGACCATCTTGAAACATCTGTCAAAACTGACGCCGAGGAACTGTCACTTTTGACAGAACTAGGGCTAGCGGATATGAATACGCCATTAGATGACTTTGGTGATTTTCAAAATGGAGCCATGGACGAATTTTTGCCGAAGAATACAGACACAGATAATGTTTTTGATAAGTTGTTGAGTGACTTGAATATTGGGAAATAGGTTTTTAGATTGTAATTTAATTAGTTTAGCAAAGTTTTGTAATTTGTAATTATAATTCGTGTATACCTATTGTTATAATCGTGTAATAAAATATATTCACAAAATGAAATACGTATAGGTATGCTGTTTTTATTAAAATATTACATAGCTAACTATGCATCTGTGTCTAATCGAAGAGCCTGGAAAAAATATTTAAAATATAAAATAAATACGGTAGGTCCGGGTTCGAAACCATGCAGTGCCATGTACCGATGAGTTTTTCGGATTTTTTCTTAGACTTATGTACATTTACCGACTGCTCTAACGGTGAAGGAAAAAAGTCTGAGGAAATTAAAGTTTCCATAAAGGCGTGTGAAATCCACTAATCAGCACTGGGCCCGCTCGGTGGATAACCATAACCCATAACCCCCTGGTGCAAAGAGAGGCCTGTGTCCCAACAGTGGGGACATTAATAGGCTGCTGATGAACCCTGATGAAAATAAATACCAGATACATAGGTTCTTTGTATTATCAGATAAAATACAAGTTACTAATATAATTAATTTACAATGGCAACATTTTCTTCAAAGAATAAAACTGAAGAATACAGTTCACTATTCTACGAATACACTCCTCTAAGAAAGCTCACAATTAAATGACGTTTCAAGTAAACACTTATAGGTAGGTAGGTTTTTTCTAATATTCTTCTTCTAAACCCAAAAATAATTTTTTAGGTAACCTACACTACACTCTACACACAACCATTTTATCAATAGATACCAGCTTAGACTATTGTCTTCTATTGGTAGGCATTTTGTACGAGTTCTAATAGAACAAATTAGTCATGTGATTCAAAAGCACTTGCCAACTCCTTAACATTAACCCCATACAGCCTGTGCCCATAATATTTTAGCGTTTCCTTCTGTGACGGGGCAAACAACGCAGGCAACTTCTTTTTCTTCGCTTCCACCAAGCTATAGACGCTTTTAGCTTTAGGAATTATGTTTAGTAAGTCAAAACTTTTAAGTTTCTGTAAGTCTAAACCGCTTGTGAGTTTCTGTAGACTCGATGCAGCCAGGTTTGTGAGGGAGTCCACTTTAGTGACTACTTTTTGTGTTAGTTGGTTTATGTCGATTGTTGCTGTTGATGATTGTATGGTGATGAGGAGCAGGGTTGTCTGAAATAATAAGAATTACTTACTTAGTTGGACAATTTTCTTTTAACTGAGCTAATGTAGACGCAAAGATTTAGGATAAAATCAACAAGGATCTTATAAATATGAGAAATGTGATTCTAACCTCAAAGTGCGAGCTGACTAATAATTCTTGAGCTTCCCTTCCCTTTTCTTAGTGGCCCTAATGTGGCTGACATGGTTACCTCGTCGTGTATCAAAGACTCTAAACTGAGATTTTAAAAAAAACAGTTTTTAAAATTAAAACCATCGAGTTTACTTTTACCTTGAAAAATTGTGCTTTAAGTTACGCATAAGTTGGGGGTATTACCCATGCGTGGTACAGTCAACCACAGGTCAACCTACCCAGAACGTCAAAATTTGATAATCAGAAATGTAGGTATCATAATGCGCAGGCATAAGGTTGAGATTTAATCGAAGGTTTTTGACAGATGGTATACCTACTATAGTTTGTGGTTGACTGTACAGTCAACCACAGGTCAACCTACCCAGAACGTCAAAATTTGTGCAACTGAGATAAACCATATTACGCAGACATAAAGTTGAGATTTAATCGATGAAATTTGACATACGGTATACTATAGTTTGTGACCACAAACTCCTTGGACATTAACATTGAACATTTCATATTTTTTCATTTGTCCAAGGAACTGTTTAGTATGCCACGGGTGAAATATGAAGTTTTGTGTATTATATAGAGATCCTATAAATAATAATATAAAGGTACCTAATATAGGTAGATAATAGACTATCCTTCTTACATTTCCAACCCCAGGGCGGTTTTCTCACGACCTTTCCAAGTTAAAACTTCACTAACAAAAACGTGCACTCGTAATATTTGAACCCTAGATCCTGGGATAGACGATAATAAATAAATGATAACATACCAGTATAAAACACCGCATGTTGACTGAATGTCCAACCAGCACAGCTATGATTAACAACTGAATCGTGGGCAAAATGGGTATCTAATATAACCAAGGTGCATCTCATTAAACTATTTGGGAGCGTTATTCTGGTATCATCATATCGTCATATGAATATGTACCTAGGTAGGTAGTACAATTTGGATTTGGGCTGTAGACTTCTAGGCTCTCTTCAACTCCCCTTCGATTCTGATGGGATATCAAGCTCATACAAAAACTTTTGAGGGATGTCATAACTTATGACTATGACAATAGTTTTGAACTTAAGAAGTCTTCCAAAATCTAAATACACGGAGTGAACAAAGAAAAAGGGCGACGACACACACGTGCGTTATATTACAGGAACCATTTCGAGCCATTTTCGATAATTATTTCTCCTGATAAATATTGTGAAACTCGCCAGATTCTACGATTATAGATTTCGGAAAATCCTTAGTTAATTTACTTAACTGATTATTCTTTCTCAAAAATTAAAAACGCACCGGTCAAAAGTGATTTTTTGAATTAACAAAACAAAATCGTTACCTATTCATTGATTAGTAAAGTTATCAACACCTGAGTCGTTTGTAAAATGATGAGTAACGTACTTAACTTACATAAATCATTACGTTTTACACATCCTACGTTGGCTATCCTCAAATCCTTATAATTTACGAGAATCCATTTATTTACAATCTGACTATCGTACCTAGAATACGACGCCAAGGGAAAGTTTTGCTGCCACCGTTAATCAGGACGTCATTATCAGAATTCAGCGCACAAGGAGCCGGGATCGCTGCCTGCATCACAATGTGGAGGCAACAACATGGCAAGAAGATTTATGTGTTCGGCTGTGATGTAATGGTTAACGACATAACGGATTTACAGAATAGGAGGTTTGATACTAACAAAAATTAAATAAAAAAAGGTAAGTAAGTAAAGGTTATCTTATCTTATGATAGGGGGCCGGGAATGCTAATCTCAGTGTGCAGGTTTCCTCACGATGTTTTCCTTCACCGTTAAAGCAGTCGGTAAAAAACTCATTGGTACATGGCACTGCACGGTTTCGAACCCGGACCTCCCGCATGGGAGTCCGGTGCCCTAGCCACTGTGCCACCGATGCTCTAAGTAAAGGTTAACAGCGCATCGAACACCCTGTAATAACGTTATGGTGAGGTTAAATATGTAAAAGCGACGGTGACCACTTCCTATATATGCTTGTCTGCTAGCCTTGTACAAAAATATATATATCAAATACGATATATAGCGATAGCGTATCGGTAGAGTCGTTTTTACAATCTATCATCATTGGCAGCCTATTAATGTCCCCACTGTTGGGGCACAGGCCTCACTTTGCACAAGGGGGTACGGGCCATGATCCACCGAGCGGGCCCAATGCTGATTGGTGGATTTCACATACCTTCGGAAACTTTTCATTTTCTCAGACATGCAGGTTTCCTCACGATGTTTTCCTTCACCGTTTTTACAAGTGTACCAAGTTCATACTAAAGGAATCAGGAAGATTCCCTATAGCTTACATAGAAACCGTTGCACAAACAACTGTGCCAGGTCATCAATTTGGAGCGACCTAGTTAAGATTATTAAATGCAGGCACTTTACCGATTCAGAGTGCAAATTGTGTTCGTAATTATAATGTTGTCCCTGGACCCCATAACATAACACTAGGCCATTGTGTGTTAGGCAATTTTTAAACTACCCATTATTGCGATTCGAAAAAATCTGTGTTTAGTAATCTATTTTTAGATTTGACAAGTTGATTATAGTGAATTGGTGTGAAAATAACAGGATAGGTGATTAACATAATACAGTTGCAACTAAATATTTATATTCACCACATACAGGTGACTAAGAGTCAATTCAGTTAAAGATTTACTAATAAAATTATTGGATTATGAAAACAAAGTAGTTTTAAGTAAATCAGTTTCAATAAAAATTAAAAACCGCCTTCGCAAAGTTTCATAATTGCATAATTACAGGGGACTAACTCGAGGCATTGCGCACAATAGCGCAGCCAATCGAAAAAAATCATATCAATTAAATAAGGCATTTAAAAAAAGTGTCTGGTATTAATGCCTCGTCTGAAGTTCATAATTAGATCTTGCCAAAAAAATATATGGGGCCACACTGTAAGTAGGTATACCTATCTAAATAAAAAAAGAAACATCAAAATCAGTTCACAAATGCCAGAGATAATAAACATTTTTTTTAAATATCAAATAATTATTAACTTTAATATAAATAGTGTATAATTCTAATAGATATCCGGAATCCAGGTAATCTCTTATCTATAATGCACGCCGTAGTTCGACACCGGGCCGCAGGGGGCGTGACGAGCGCCGGAAGGGAGGGAGTCGCTAGGTGGTAACGCACGAAGTTGAATGCTTTGCCTCAAGATGGATTCCGGATAGGTATCTCAGGAAAAATAATAGGTAAGTTTTATTGTTAGTTAAAACTCTCTATTATTGTTTTTTCTTCCATATTTTGCTTGACGATGCATCTATACTGCTGAATTAAAATGAGAGACAGTGATCAATTAAATAGATACCTATTTGTAAAGATAATATTAATAATATATTATAATATTAATAATATATTATTTCCTCTAAGAGCCTCGATTAAAAGTAATCGGTGGTTATCCGACCTCCCGCCCCGAAACCTTCAGGGAAGAGGAGGGTCGGAGTCCCCGTTAACAAAAACTGTGTCTCCTAATACTTTGCTGACTATTGTTGCCGTGTGGATAGCTGCCTGCTTCTGTCCTATGTGTATATTTATGTGCGCGTCCAGTTTGTCACAGTACCTGTGTATACTTTTGGCTACTACTCCTGTTGCTCCTATCACTATTGGTATTACAGTAGTGGGGGTCTTCCAAAGCCGGGTTATTTCTGTTTTCAAGAGGTGGTACTTACTTAATAATATATTATAATATTAATAATATATTATTATTTTTAATAGCCTATAGACTGTCCCACTGCTGAGGCCTCCCTCCTATCCATTTTTCCCTATCCTCGGCATCCTTATACCATCCTTTTTGTAAGTGGTCGATATCGTCCTTCCACCTACGCCTGGGTCTGCCTCGGCGCCGCTGTCCGTCTCGTGGCACCCAGTGCATGGCGATCTTTGCCCACCTTTCCGAGTGCATGCGGCATACGTGGCCTAATATATTATAATATTAATAATATTTAATAATAATATTATGATTATAAGATTATATTATATACAGTATACAGTGTATTCATACCTACAGACGGTTTGAGAACTTCCTCCTTTTCTTGATATCGGTTAAAAATAGGTTACACCTGTATAACACCAAGGATATCACAGAATATTCCTTCTGCAATACATACAAGAAAATGTTAATGAATAAAAAAAAACTTCTTAAAAATAAAATATATTGAACCATATGCACAAGTAAATGTTACAGCTTAAAAAAAGTACGTCTTCCATTAATTATAAAACGCAGCACTAGCTATAGGTAAATATTAATTTCTAATTTTATTTCGAATAAAACAAAAAAATACACCAAAATACATGGTGTTAGTGTAAACAACACTTCAGGTTACACACATTATTAAGAAAACTGCAATAGACTAATACAATAATAAAAAGTGGCTAGAATCGGTTCGTGTAAATTAGCACGGTCGGTTTTTCTGAACTTGGCCTGCGTAGTACTGTAGGTACACTTAAATCAGAATTCGCAAACAAATATTGGTATTTTCATGCATATCCAGATGTAAAAAAAAACGATGAACACACTAATAGATGAAACACCCATCAATAAACACACTAACAGATCCCTATACAAAATAGTATCAAAATTGATACTTTAGGCTTGGACTAATGACTTAGACTAATTTAGGTACGCGTTCTGTTTACATCAACACCTGTACAGTGGAAGACACATCAAGCTATACTCTGTGGAACTCTGTCGCAAAAAGTTTTTGTTATGAGTTCTGGACATTGATATAAAATAAGTTAAGGGACAAAGTTCCGAAAGCACAGCCTGATGTGTTGGGCAGTGAGTATTTTTTTGTTTTATTCTGATACGTTCCACATTTTTCTTAACAATTATTTTAGTGCAACCCATATTACCTATCGAAAACGTTAACGTAAATAATAAAAAAATAAACGAATGTTTTTCTGTAATCATGGTGTGTATAAAATTGAAACGTTTTATTGATCTATTATTGTTATTAATTATAATATACAGTAAAATACATACACAATACAGACTTGACGATTTCAATCCAAAAAACGTTTGCGTACAAAGTTGGCTAAGGGTGTTTCTATCAATATTTGGACTACAAATGAACAATTTTAATTTGTAAGGCAGAAATTACGTTTTCGCAAGCAAGTTCTAAGATTTTGAAATTATATTACAATACATATTTATACAATCTTTTGTATGAAGGTCTGTTTTAGGAAAACTCACAATATTATTTAATAAAAGTATAAACAATAGTACCCTGTATTCGAAATGATATTCTGTGTTCTTGAGAAACTGTATTCGTGCAGAATACATGTCTCTAATGAGTCTGTATTCTTGAAGAATACAATAATTTCATGTGTAATATGTATTCTTGAGGATTATATTCTTACCTATATCAGCGTACAGTTCTCCATTGGGTGAAGAATACGATTTTGATACATAAAAGTCCAGAAACATATTCTTAGATTTTGTATTCTAGTCGAATACACTTCTCTACGGTCGAAGAATACAAATTATCCATGCACTGAAGAATAAAATTTTGATGAATATAAAATCCAAAACGTATTCTTAGATTTTGTATTCACTTCGAATACACTTCTCGACGATGAATATTTTCTTGACACATTTGACAATGTACACCACCATTTATACGCTTCAACATATCTGATGAATACAAATTAATTTTGTCAAAGAATACATGTCAAGTATTCGAGATGAATACAACATTCATAAAATATATTCTTTTAATTTGACCGCTGATGAGTATTCTATAGTTATCGCATCACATTAATATTATTGGAGTATGTAGGTAGGTACGTACCAGTGTATATTATATTTAATGTTACACTTATTCAAGTATTTATTATAACAAAAGACTATAAAAACATAAGCCAATGTATGAATAAAAGTGAAATATTTCTAAAAACAGACCTTCGCACAAAATACATACTATACAATTGCCCCGTCCACACCTAGAAACATTTTCAGTCTAATATTTATAAATCTAGATAAACAAGATCTGTTTTCCCATCTCAGATAGATAAATCTAGTGAAGAGCCAATACAAAATTCTTACCATACAAGAAATATGGATTAATTATAAAAACAATACAAAATCCCAAAGAAACTATGTGACTTGTGAGAAACAGTTGTACAATCGAATCCACTTTTGTACCATTATGGTGGACCAATATAGCAAAGGCATTTTAGCATTGGTAAAAGTTAAAAAAAAGGTTCTGGTATTTTTTCCTTATCTTTATTATCTGGTTTTAATTTTCAGTATAGCGGTGTTTCTATTTCTGGTTAATAATCTTGTTATATAAATCTATCTATACGTAGATATCATATGCCTAAAAATCGCTGGTTAACTTCACTTTTTCAAACACTACTACGATGCCTAGCATGACTACATGGTTAATAAATAAAAAATTAAAATCACAAATATCAGAAATAATCGATACGAAACACTATCGAGACTTGAACCACCTCCGGCTTAACCGTAGCCGGCGCGTTATCCAATTTCGCTACAGTGGTGGTAAAGCCTGGCGAAAAAGGCATCGCATACTTCCTCGTACAGACAAGGCAGTTTTTTTAAAATCAACTGTAGGAGGTGTGTTTTCAAGTTCCATCGGTGGTGTTTCCTTTGTATATTGTAGCTTATTTCTGACATTTGTGACATCTTTCGAAGTAATTCCGAGTACAAAAATAAAATTAAACCTTGTTTTTAAAAATTGAAATGTTTCTGGTATTATTTCCTAGTGAATAGTTTCTGGTTTGTTTCCCTGAGGGGTTATTACACTTGCACGATCAATGTAGCATCGATGCTTTAATCAACGTAGGATGATCAATGATTGTGGCTTGTAAAACACGTCGAACGACAATTGATCAACCTTGTGCTAGTTGTTGCGATCAATCAACCAAGGCCGAATAATTTCATCGATCGCATTAATGCTCAATCGATAGCAGATCGGTTTGGTGTTATATTACACTGTTGCCGCCTTTATGCTGTTTGAGGGGATAGCGGGGCGCATCCATTAAAAAATTAATCGCCACCACGACGACAAGCTGAGACAGATATTTTTAGTAAAAGCTAATTTTCAAAGTTTTAACGAAGGTTTAATATTAGGCGTAGACACACACAATGATCGACTTTGAACGGTCTGTAATCGATGTTGATCAATACCACCGATCTACGTCGATCGTGCAGGTCTAATAACCTAAGTGCGGACGGGGCCGGGCTATCGCAACGGATATCACAAACGTACAACTGATGCGAGCGAGCTGATGTGTCAGCTCTATGTGGCCCACTCTTGCAGCTTCGCGAAATCGTCGTCATCCTCTGGAAAATGAGACAAAAATATTGTTACGACTCAAGGAAATTGGCTTTTTTTATTTACCTCAATCTCACCTGGTGGTAAGTGACGATGAGGCCGAAGATGGAGCACACGGGCTTAGTAAGTACTGGCTCTTCTATAAACACTGCCGGAACACATCAACGGCGAAGCGAAGACATTTGGCGACAGATTTTACATAGAACGGTGGTCGCTAGCCAGGCTGACTAAAACTTGTGATTTTGAGAGTCAGGGAGAGCACGTTGGGCAGCTTGTCGGTCGGCACGGTGATGCCGAGCATCAGTCACAGTGATGCTAAGCCCCAAGAGAAGGCTAGATGTCACAGTGACGTTAAGCACCAAGTGAAGGCTAGCACTCACCCGCCTGCTTGGACCTGCTCGGCTTGGGTTTGTCGCGCGCGAGTTCTGCGGACGGCACGTCTGGAAGCTTGTCGGCCGGCACGTTGATACCGAGCATTTCTTTGTCCAGGTCCTCCTGTGGATTTAAACCGTAATATTGGAGTCCTATTCTGTTAACACCATGTAATCTCCATATAAACTAAATTGACTTGAGCTTTTAGGTATTTATTGGATTTCTGATATCTACATATAAAATAAAAATTCTTCGACTTCAGGCCTAGAGGCAATCGATTATACTTGAGTATAATTATATTGAAATAGATAGCAGCGTCCTAACGTTTTTCGTTTTTGGGAACCGTTGGACAACTACAGAGCCTTGTAGAACAATCAACCAAGACCATACCTGTTCGAGGTCTTCCAATTCCTTCTCCAGCTCATCATCATCGATGTCGTTCCCGAAGGCCACGTTGTTGGAGATGGCGTCCGTGATCTCGCGCGAGATGTCGTGTTGTTCTGCGATGTCGTCCATAATGTCGTGCACTTTGTCTACGTCACTATAATTGAAAATAAAAATTGAAAAACACAAGGGATAGAAATAAAGGCCTGGTTACACTTTGTCTGACCTTCTGATTGGTTATAGCAGGCTTCCACCGACTATATGTAAATTACCAGTCAGCGAACGACCATGTGTAACTAGGACCTAGGTAGTCATAGAGCGAATTATGTTACCCGACTTTGGCCAACAACCAAGTATAAACAAATGCTGTCTGTAACCATAGGTCATCCAGAAAATCTGATTGAAATTGTGACAGAACTCTAGCCATTCCTTTTTTGGTGTTAAGGTAGGAAATTCCATCAAGATTTCAGTCTAGAATTCATTTATTCAGATTCAGTAATATTATTTACGAGTGGACACAGAAACTTCTAATTGGTTATAGTTTTTATTCAATTTTGCAAATTATATTTGCTGTGTCTGTTGAAATTCAGACTCTGACAACACCATACAAAATATTACACGAAATACTTTGTCTCTTCATGATCCTCCATGATGGGCGATTACGATGGGCCATGATGGGCGATCATGTGGACACGCGCCCTATCACCTGCCCACATTCCTAAAATGTGTGTACGAAACCGCTAGCTATCCGATTGTCGCCGAATAAAGTCAAACATGGCTGATTACAATCGTACATGCCTGTAATTGCCCATCATGGTCGAATATATAGAGAAGCAATTAGTCTTTACATCAGCAATTAAAAAGTACACTTACATATCCTTATGCGCAAGTTTCATAGCATTAGCAGCTTCACGCATAGTGTTGAGGACCTGTGCGTTGGTGTTGGCTCCCTCCAGCGCCTCACGCTGCGCGTCCAGCTGTGTCAGCGTGTTGTCGATCTGCCCCAGCTGCTTTTCATAGCGCTTCTTACGCTTGAGGGCGGCGATTGCGGCTGTTGAAAGAGTTAGGTTAGGTTGTAGGGATGTTTCCGCATTTACACATTTTTAGTGGTCCTTTATACATGCAGGTAAGTTGGGTTTCCTAGATTTGCTAGATAGTTTTTTTATGACCTCAATCTCACATGGTGGTAAGCAATGTTGAGGTTAATGATGGAGCATATGGGCTTAGTTCTGGGCCTTCTATTAATGCCAAAGCAAATCTATGTGACAGCAGATTTTACATAGTGATAAATTAAAAGTACAACTTTCATTGTAATAAAATTATCTTTACAAACAGTAATGACTAATTCAGTATGTACAGTCATCTTTGATGCAATCTCAAACAATAACTAAATAATCTTTTAGGAAACAATTAGAACCAAAACTTATATTTCTGGCACTATTTCTCCAGGATACAATGACGAAATACTTCTTACATATACGATATAGCTTACAAGGCCGAATTCATAAACAAAAGAACTGTAAATAGGCAGGTATTGTGGCAAAAAACTGCTGATATTCCCATGCAAGGATATTGTTCAAAAACTCACCTCTCTTGTTCTTTGTGCCATGTTTCCTTGCGTTTTGGAGCTCTAAATCGATTTTCTTTTCTAGGAAGTCTTGTTTTTTGACCAGCAACTCCTCAGTTTCGCGTAATTTCTGTATAGCTTCGTGCGTAGTCGGACCTTTCTCCTCCTTCTTACCGCCGAATAATTTGCCCAGAAAACTCATCTTATAGATCTAATAACTACTAAATGCTAAGAAAACGACACTATTACTGAGATTAATACCAAATTACGCATAAATGAAGACGAAATTCAACAATAATTCACTTCTTATTACGGTAGTATGCGTCATCCAGGTTGCAATCAAAATATAAAATCTATTTATCTGTGCGCTAATCTAAATGTTTCTCAAATAAATAAATCATATAAAAAATACAATACAAATACAACCTACACGTTAGAATTTTATTGGGTAATTTAAAAGCAGTGAAACTTTTTTACTTTTTAATCATTTTTAGACCAACTTAATGCCTATTGAATTTATTGGATGGCATTAGACGGAGTTCGAGTTTACAAACGCACCACAAGCTGTTTTCTGTCAAAAATACACTTGTGTAATACGAATAAGTTAAAATGTACACATTTAAAACTTTTCCCCATAGTTATAATGTGTCTATAAAATTTGGTGGATTTATAATGCTTTCAAAAACTTGGTTCAACACTTTGTTTCAATTAAATTCAGGATTTGGAAATTGGAATAAATAATAATTCTGGTAAATTTCTAGTATTATATACAAACATCCTAGAAACATTTTTTGGGTATAACATTTTTGAGTATACTTACCGTATTGAAAATGTTTAAAATTTTTGTTTCACTCTATCTATTCCAATCTCATCAAAAATAAAGAATTTAAAAAAATTAGATTTCAAAACGTTCAGGTTTGACGTTTTCAGATTTTGTTTTTATTTCAGTGAATCACGGAACCGCATGCGACGAAATTTTTAAATTTTTCGCGTTTTCCTTCGTTTCTTCACTCAAATTTCATAACTAAATTAAAGTTTTACCCGTAAAGATGGTTCGTGTGATAACGCAGGAGACATACGACGAAATTGTTAAGGAGAACATAGATGAATTCGACATGACCCCGGAAGAAGCTGTAAATGAAGCGATTGCTCAGTTTGAAGCACAGGTATTTATTATTTTCAATACTGAATCTCTTAAAAATACTTTAAGGACCAGACAGACTTTATATAGAAGGGTGGTCGCTAGTCAGGCGGACCCTAAAATGGTCCTACCAACAGAAACAAGCTTTTTGATTATATTATGGTGTTTGTTCACATTCCAGGGTGTGGATCTATCGAACATAATAAAAGACCTGGCTCTTGGAGATGGAGACGCTCACCTGGTAACCACGACTGTGACAAACCTGAAATCACTATGCAGCAGTAATGAGGATGATACTCTCATTTTGAAGGAGTTAGAGGTTTTGAAGGTATGCTTGGTCGGAGTGTCGTTAGGGGGGCGCAGAAAAAACTGGAAATGTTGTCTCAGTGCCCCCCAATGACACCCTAACGTATGCTCAAAGTGTTCCTACGTTTAGACATTTTATGAGATGAGTAGATAACGTGAGTCTGTGGATGGTAAGCAGTCATTGTAGCCTATAGACATATCAGTTCGCTTTAGTATTGAAGGTTTTCAATGCCCTGCTAACCTTGAGAACTTCAGTGTAGTGTGTCACGTGCCAGTAATCATGCTGACCCTCTTACTTGGATTAAAGGTACCTACCTGGATGACACCACTGAGTCATTATCATACCACTAGGGAACCTTGTACTCAGTACTATGAGATTCGAAACTGAAGCTTCAAATACCTAAATTTCTTTATTTAAAATACAGAAATGGTAATTAATATTTAAGTCATAGTTTTGAGAATTGCAAAATCATTGGCAACTACACTAATGCAACAAAGATGGTAGACACAGACAGAAACTAAGCGTAAGTTTGCATCAATGGATGCATCCACTCCATGACATTAAGAAGAGACAAATCTGTCTCTTAATCTCTCCAATCAGGACAGAACAGATAGCGAGAAAAAAGATTCATGTTTTTACGGTTTAAGACATTTATTTCACTAAAAAGGATATAATCCACTTTGCTTAGGGAAATACAGGATAAACTTATTGTAATTAACAGTGTGTACAGTAGACATAAGGCTTATAAATTAAATTACTAGTGTATAATATGATCTAATTGAAGAGCTGTAATTTTTCTTAGCTGCGGGTAACTAGAATACGAATAACACACAAAATAGGTACAATTAGGATTCAATTAAGTATCGACTTGCAGATGCAATTTGGTTTGGTGATATATATTGCAATAACTATCAATTATTTAAACTCTGTAAATTGGCTCAAAAGGTGGTGCTTTAATTTAGTTTTGAATGACAGGAAGGATTTTGCTTCTTTGATACAATTTGGCAATTTGTTATACAGCTGAGCACCCTCATACATTATATTTTTCTTTCCATAATTTGTCCGTGGTGTTTGTAAGTGAATATCGCTACCTCGCCTCAATGCACGTTTCCGAATCTGTGATTTTTTTGTAAAAGTTATTTGGGTATGAATTTTTTTGTTCAGAATTTTCTGTACTAGTATACATGTATTATATTTGTATTTTTTGTTGTTGAAAAATATGTGAAATGATCTGCCTTCTAATGTTTTTATGTTAAAATATGGGTATTCTAAAAGAAATATCAGAAGAAAGTCCACCAAACACATCAGCAACCACCCGATCGTCAGTTTCTTTCCTTAGCGTAACATTGATAGTGGCAAAAGACCTAAGCTAAAAAAAATATTTTCCAGAAAGAATCCAACAAAGACCTTGCTCGTCGCATCAGAGCAGGCAAAGATGGTGCCTACAAAGTATTAATAGATCTTCTAGAAAAGAAACATAATATATACATGGAAAACAAGATGGAGAAAGATGGACAATTCATAGTCAAAGTACTGAATACTCTAGCAGCTTTGATGGATACACAGCCAGATTTACTTGATGAGAAAGGTGTGGAGTTAATCATGAGGTGTGTTTCTGTTACATATTATTGCTGACAAGCAAATGGGACCACCTGGTAACTGACCACTGTCGCGCATAGACATCTTACCTCACTATAATGTTATTATAGGATTTTTAATGTGCTTTTAACCTTGACGATGTAGAGTTAGTTTGTTACTTTTTGATATTTTATTAATATTTATATATTAATTTATTGAAGTTTAAAGACGGTTACCTACCTACCTACCTAATAAGAATTTGTAAAGCAAAACACATAACGAATTTTATTAAACAATGGAACCAAATCTAGGATGTCACTAGCTAAACATCGCTAAACGAATCGTCACCCTCACTCTTACACGAGAGAATACAGAGACAGAGAGAGACAGTTACATATAGTTTTAACTTTACGTTTGGCAGCCATTCCGGAATTTACTCTAATTTAATCCCACTAATTTGCATAAGCGTTTGTAGTGCCTATTATACCCGACTAAATTCGACTTTCTAGTTCACTCGACAACATAAAGAATGAAGACATTCTAATAGCCACTCTGAAATGGGCTAGCACGTGCTGTACTAAACACGAGATGAACAGACAGAAACTATTTACGAAGACCATTGGGAAGAATTTAAAGGTGCTGCTCGATATGAAAAATACTAGGAAGGATGGGAAGGTAGGGGAAATATATTATTTTTATCACAATCTAGATTTGAATCAGTTACTTTGTTGTAACCAGAATGAACAAGACTTAATCTGCATCAAGGGATATTTAAATACAATATATTTTTGCTTGTTTACAAATGGCAAACAGTCTATCTGTTTAGATTTCTTTAATGTTAAAAAAGATGGAAGTTCTGCATTCTATTATAAAGAGAAAACTGGAGTACCTGGACCATATTATAAGCTTTTACAGTTAATAATCCAGGACAAGATATAGGATAGAAAATCTACGCCAGTGGTTCAGAAGAAGCACCCAATCATTATTGAGGGCTTCTGTGTCGAGGGTTCAATTGGCCTTAATGATCGCCAACATTGAAGATAGCACCCCAAGATGTGTATACTGCAAAAATTTCGCCTGAATAAATTGTTTCTTTCCAGCTGCTAAGTGAAATAATGCAACTAATACGGAAAATGACGTTAGATGACGATGTGAGAGTGGAGTTCGGCAAAGCGCACGAGCACGCCAGGGAGCTCGGGCTGCAATTGCTGGAGCCACTTACCCGCTTGTTGAAGGGTAAGTCTTATGGCCGATTTACATTGGTCAAGTGGGCAAGTAAGTGCAGTGAGTAAGGACGGTGATGTAAACCGATGTAATCGTCACTGTACTCGCCACTTTGATACACAATATAAAAGGCGTGCTTTGTGTCTGAACTGAAGACCTTGGGTGCTTCCAGGCGGTACTGCTGGATATTCTACGTGAGTGTAGTCTTCGACTGACAATTTTCTCTAATTTTTCCTCTAAAAGTCTTGAAGTAGAGACCACGAGCGAACACCAGAGCGCGAGGCTGGCCACCAAGACGCTGGGTCCATGACATCCGATGATAGGGATGACGGGATTGGATGGAGCGGGCTTAAGATCGCCGGTAATGAGTAGAGGGTAAGGGGCCTTTATCCACAACTGGATAGAAAATTGGCTGTCATGATGATGACTGAACGGCGGCGTAGATATAGAATAGACACTGATTTCGCGATAATTACTTCCTATCATAGATCTATGCGATAGATTATAAAATATATGTTTATAGTTATTATACCCAACGTATTTGTCACATCACTAGAAACCGGAATTCCGGGGATGTCGCTTACTATATGTATGTATGTAATTTATATACCAACGGGCCAAGCTCATTATTTTCAAAATTTAAAAAAAATATTGTATGTAAGTATAGTACATTTTTACAACGTAATTTTTTTAAACTCTACCACCGCTTCGGAAGATGCTATAGCTGAAAGGAAAGAAGCGGCGCAAGAAACTTTCAGCAGCACATCTTTAGAAATAAATATATCTTACAATAATTATGAATACAATCATATACACAATGTGCAGAGCTGGAGCTGAATTTAGGACCAAGCCTCTTTATCATTTAAGTAGTCATTTATTTTATAATAACCCTTTTTACACAAGGTTCGTCATATATGGGTCTTGAATTTTTTCTCTGTCATATTTATGAAAATGAAAAAGTTTATTTACTTATACAGGGCACACAAAAAAGGACCTCCGACTTACAAACTAGGTCGAAAACCTGTATCTTGTAAGGCGGGATTCCGTCGCACTTTCTGTGCAAGCAAATTACAAATTATATTCTTAACCTAAAAGGAATTTGGAAAATTTAATCATAAAGGAATTTAGTAAAGATAATGGTAAGAGTGAGTATGGGTGGGGGTGTGTTCGTGAAACGAACGTCTCGCGAGGGGCCTGAGGCGGTAGCGGGGGCCGAAATGTCAAAAAATTAAAAGGTGTGACAACGAAGTGTCAGACTCTCAACCGACACGGGAAGTGTGTGCAACGTTTTACAAGAAGAGCCGAATAACTAAGTTGCTAATTGCACGTTTTTGTACACAAATAAGAAATTTCTTCGTCATTAAAAACTTAATTACTTACCAGCATACAGTCCACAATTATTTCAACCAACGGATCCCACGGTCGACACCTAAGAGGACGTTGGCCTACAGGGTGTGTTAGGTTGTGTGGGAGTGTGTAATGATGTAAGTGTGCATATGTAGTGTAAGGTGAGTGGGTGTGTGATTTATTACAGTATCAGGTATCTTATTATAAAATCGTACGCAGTGACCTGTGTGTTTACTTTACTTTCAACAAAAATGTTCTTTTCAGTAAACACTCGACCGCCCCAAGTGTCGGAGCTGATGCTCACAATAGCAACGTTGCTGGTCCGCCACGAGTTGTGCCAGATGGTGGCTGACACCGGAGTGGACGTGCTGTTCTCGGTGCTAGCTGACAACTACGACAACGTGGTTGTCATACAGCAGGCCAATAAGCTGTGAGTATCATTATCAGTATCATTTCCTCTGCCCGAAGATTGCCTGGAAGAGATCGCTCTTACCGATAAGGCCGCCTAAATTGTATTTTACTTTACTTATCTTATGATAGGGGGCCGGGAATAACCCAGCGACACTTCGACTCTTGAGGATCTTTTGTGCCTACAACATTTTACACACTGGTCATCTCAGTGTGCAGGTTTCCTCACAATGTTTTCCTTCACCGTTAGATCAGTCGGTAAATGTACGTAAGTCTTTGAAAAATACGAAAAACTCATTGGTACAGGGCACTGCACAAGTCCGGTGTCCTACCCACTGTGCCACTGACGTCCACGACACAATAAGATACTTCAGAAGAGAAGAGCTACAAATTTAAGAGAAGGTTACAAGATACACTAGAAACACTTAAGATTACTTAGCAACATTAAGAGCGTCGGTGGCACGGTGAGTATGAGTTTTTCGTATTTTTCGAAGACTTACGTACATTTACCGACTGCTCTAACGGTGAAAGAAAACATCGTGAGGAAACCTGCTGCACACTGAGATGACCACTGTGTAAAATGGGGTAGGCACAAATAATCCTCAAGGGTCGAAGTGCCGATGGGTTATGCCCGGCCCCCTATCATAAGATAAGATAACATTAAAGGAAGATTTAAAGCCAGTGCCAGTGTAACTGGGTTTTCTGACACCCAGGTGGATTTAAATTAGTATGGTATTGGCCAAATCTAGACTTAAGACGTACTTTTTGCTTGACATTTTTCAAATTATTGCAGGCGCTCTGATCAAATTACCTGTCAATGTTAGGGTTACATTCTATTGTTGTCCTTAACCCATTCATTGGTTCCACATGTGATGGTATATTAGATCACTTATGGAAAAGTTCAGCAGTGTGCATCAATAATAAGAAAATCTAATAATTTGCATTTTATTTTCTACCAAACAATGCGGCATTAATCTAATATTTTTTTTCATCCAACTTACATGGACATATTAAAGAAGGATCTAAAATTAGTTTTTCGATATCTTAACTAACATCAGAGATATTAATGGTTAAAGTTAGTATTGGACAGATGCTCTGCCCCTTTCTAGCAAAACAGTCCTTTATACGCAGCCAGGACCTGTATGGCGCTAGAGAACAGTTACGTCATAAAACTTATTGCCGTTTCTTTCTACCGTTCTGATTTTGGTTTGTCTGTACCTTTATTTTTCAACGAATTTTAATTCTGTTTTCACATTTGACCGTAAATTTGTGACTATTTCTTAATAATAATAAAAAATGTATTTAATATTTGATACTTGGAAACTACCCTATTTCAAAATCTTTATTCTACACACTTTATGCTGACTTACTGACAAGAAAGAACTGTAAAAAAAACTGACACAAGTTTGGTTTTGCGTAATTTTGAACAAGTAAAAATAACTGACATTTAAAATTTGATACTTGGAAACTACCCTATTAAGGATATTTCGCTTTCCATATGACGGAGTATGTGATGCTGTTCTTAATTTCAAATACTAAACTAGAAGACATTTACTTATATTTTCAATAACCACACAATTTCTCAGCAGACTGGTAATGTGATCTCAAAAACAAACACCTCTCGTTATCTATATGCAGCGATTTCTTCTTCACTATAATTTCATTCTCCAACGTGGACCGTTCATGGATCAGATCTGCTCTCAACTTCTCCGTCTCCAAAGACCTTTTCTGAAGAAGGCTCATGCTGTCATTTAAATCTCTTACTTCTTCTATTAGACCTATTAGAGAACCTTCTCGACAGTTCTCTATGTTTGGACGGCAACTTTTGGTGTTTAATCTTGTTTGTGCTACCTGAATTCTTTGAGAAACTTTCAACATTTCCTCGTGTAAAGTCTCTAGAATGTTTTCTGTTTCCACAATCTTCGCTAGCGTCAATTTTAGCTGATCCTCCAGTTCATTTTTCACTTGTTCCGTTCTTGCTATCCTTTCGCTCAGAGCTTTATTCACGTTTATATCTTGAGATCTCAAATCCCTAGCTGTGTGTATCAATGCTCCATCTACTTTAGCCCGTAGATTTTTAGATCTATCGATAGCATTCTTAAACTGTTCTAGAGTATTGACTGTGTATTTCTCCCAAGATTCTACGTTAGATTGTCCTTCAGATAGCTTTGTAGCTCCAGCGGAATCTTTTACGTTTACAGATTTAGTTTCCAAATCGGAGTTTTCCCTTTCATATTTGAAAGCTAGATACTTATTGCTCCAATCTCGTTCCAAAGCATTTTTGGCTGCAACATTCATTTGCATCTGATGCTCTATTTCTCTTAGCATCTCTCTGTGAATTCTCTTAACATTTTCAATTAAAGCTGACTCAACAAACAAAGCTTCTTGTGGCCCATCGTAAACCAGATCAGATTGCATTCTATTCGTTCTTAAATCTAGACATTCTTCGGTAATATACTCTGGTATTTTCAGAGTATCCATTGCATTCTTAAGTTGTTGCCTTTGAGCTTCTAACACAGTGATTTCGGCATCAATGTCTCTTATAGCTCTGTCCAATTCCGCTTTCCAATAGTTTATATGTCTAGCTCGATGTTTTAGCTGATCGGTGCTGTCATCAAAATCATGACAAGATGTCTGATTGACTTTCACGATACAGTTTTTGGTAATCGATGTATTTTCGTCGGTGATACCAATAATGTCGCCTTTCAGAACTCTTTGATTGTGCTCGTGCCATTGTGGTACGGTTTTTAAAGAGTAGTTTCTTGATCCGAATGATAGGTAGTTACCGTTTTGGGCTGGAGTCGTCATTTTTGATAGGATGGTTAAACTTGATACTGCAATGGGGTTAATATTGATCAAACACAAGTCAGTTGCCGTCACAATGTTTGTAGTATCTAACAAATGTCGTGTATTGATCAAATATTGATACAATGGAAAGCTGGAATCGAAAGCTGAGGAGCTCATAGCCTAGTTGCAACCACGGTCCGAAAGTGATCGTTCAGGTTAAGCGACGTTGGCGAGGTCGGTACCTGGATAGGTGACCGCTACTGGCATATTTCATCTGAGCAGGAGAGCACGTTAAGCAGTCGGTCCCGGTTGTTGTCGTTCGACAGCAGTCGTTAAGCCATGTCAGATGCCTACGGGCGGCCTGAACAATTCTGACAAATAAGTTGGCCACTAACCATACGATAAGCAAGGAAGCAATGGAAAGCTCGTCGTAACCGGATTGGATAGGGCCGCCACTGAAGAGGTAGGGTTCGATTTTGGAATGGTACCTACCCTTGGAGGAAAGAAGATGTCTTTTCTGTATGACCGCTTTAACGGCTATCCATCAGTTGCACGAAACGATTTCTTAAAGTTTAAGTCTTTATTAAACTTCGTGTTATCCGTTTCTACGCCAATGCTCTAGATAGAGATGACACGAGACTGAATGACCAAAGTTTGAGTTTCAGCCATAACAAGAACAAGAATAAGTTTATTTGTGCGGTAAGATGACAAAGTATAAGAAAGGGTGTATTTTCATAAAATATGTCGATGTAATTTTAGACTAATATAAACATATTGTATATGGTCTTTTCTCGAAACTATAACATTGTTAATAGCCAAGAAAGTTTAAACTTTTTAAGCATTAATCATTAATTACAATATATTCAGTAGTAACTAAAATATTACAATAGGTAAAATTATATAATATATTTTCAGTCAAATAGCCCCCCGTGAAGTGCCCCGTGGCCGAAAGTACCTAAGATACTTTTAAAAAACTAAGTTTTTTTTTCTCAATGTATGTTATAATTATAAATAAAGTGTATTTATTTTACAGAATAACTGCCTTAGCTGGTAACGACGACGTGAAGCGAGATCTGGTCAAAAGTGGAATCGTACCCATCATAGTCTCGTTGCTGAATAGGCATTCAGTAAGTATACATTGAAGGTGGAAGTTCCTGGTGTGCAGGATCGCCTGAGGAGATAGCACCTGCTTATCTATTTCTGCCGCAATCTCACATCACCTAGGTTGCCTGGAAGAGATCTCTCTGAGCAATAAGGCCGCCTTTGTACACTTATTCTATGTTTCCTTTCCTATGTACATTTCATGTGTGCAATAAAATATTAATCTATCTATCTATCACTCTACCCAAGTCCACAAGGTTAGCAGCGATCGAAAACCCTCTACTAATAACACAGTGTGGTGAGATGTCTATGGGCGACGGTGACCACTTACCATCAGATGGCCAGTTTCCTCATCTGCTCTCTTATTTAATAATAATTTAAAAAATCTTGTTCAACAGGGCAACCCAACAGCAGCAGCTCTTACCCTCAAATGTATAGCGGCACTTGCCCTCCGTGAGCCGGAACACAGCAAGCAGTTCTTAGAGAATGGGGTTCCAGAAGCCATAGTGGACTGCCTCAAAGTACACCCGGAAAACGCTAGCGTGCAGGTAAATATACACCTTGAAAACGAAGTCTGTTTATGGTTATTAGTTATTACCATAAATACAAATGTGCAATGTTTATAGGTTGAGTTTCTGTCTATAGGTTAAGTTTGCCGATTGCCACATTTATAAACTAGCTAAAGTTGCTACGTAGAGTCCACTCTGAGGTACGGAGTAATTTTTTGGGGCAACTCTACTGATAAACACAATGTATTCATTGCACAAAAAAAGTGTGTGCAAAGGGTATATGCAATCTACATCCAACAGATGTAAACCTAATTTTGTGTCCATGAGTCTTTTGACTTTACCCTCTATATATTTATGAAACTGTGTTATTCGTCAAAACTAATACTAATCTTTATAATAACCCTAGTTGGTTTCCTGAAGTTATTAATGCTAGCTTAAAAAATACAGTCAGTTCCCAGTAGTTCAATTAACAGTTCAATCAATTGAACCAATAGTTCAATCAATCTGTTTAATTGAACTGTTGGGACAAAAACTTCCAACTAGTTCAATTGATTGAACTGTTAATTGAACTACTGGGAACAGACGAAGAATACTACTTATCCTTTCGGAGTGCTTTCGTTCGGGTAAGTTATATTATAAGTTAAATTATAGGCCGAAGTCGTCCAACGATCAAGTGTAAACAACGACGATGGAGCATGCTTGTCCAGTAATTGCCTATTCACTCTGGCCTTGAAGATCCCAAGGTTTTGGGAAATACAGACGCCGGCAGGCTGTTCCATTCTTTAGCCGTTCGCATAATGAACGAAGAAGCAACTCGCTTCGTACGAACAGATGGGATATCAACAACATGAGGATGCAACCCCTCCCCGCGCCTGGTAGTCCGAAGGCGGAATGGAGATGCTGGAATTAGGTCGTGCAATTCCGATGCGCACTCTCCGAAATGTATCCTATAAAATACCGATAGACAGGCAACCTTGCGCCGATGTTCCAGACTTTGCAGTCTAGATTCCACCAGCGATTCGTCACCTATAAGGCGCTTAGCGTGTTTCCCCACTGAGTCAAAGGCAGCCAGTTGGTACTTTGCTGAGCCGTCCCACAGATGGCAGCAGTACTCCATGCACGATATCTTACTTAGACTTAATTTGTCCATTTATTCCCCAGAAAAACGGCTGCTGGGCCATCCGGAACATGGTAGCTCGATGCCGCGACCACAACGCGAAGTTCCACGCTCTCGACATAGAGTCTATCCTCAACGCGGCGTACGACAAGTTTAGAGAGGAATTCGGCTTCGACATCAAGTCGGCATTGAGGGACCTCGACTG
This sequence comes from Hofmannophila pseudospretella, assembly GCA_947369225.1. NCBI lineage: Eukaryota > Metazoa > Arthropoda > Insecta > Lepidoptera > Oecophoridae > Hofmannophila > Hofmannophila pseudospretella. Next base: position 2,262,843 of record OX376333.1, read on the forward strand.
CGACGTGAGACTGGACGAGCAGTGGACCGGGAAGGGTGTGCAGATGGATCTGTGATAGAACTGTGTTGGAAAAATCCGGGGGAACATGGCAGATATCTTGTGATTTTTCTGGGGATATCGAGGATGGGGAACATGCCCCCTCCCCCCTAGCTTCGACACTAGGGGAATAACCTGGGAGGACTGTTAATACGTCTACACAAAATTTACATTTATCATCGTAGCCCCAAGTGTTATTAGCTGCCTTAAAATGTCGCTTTTTTCTCTCCCTACAAAATTGACTTACTTAATAGATAATAAAAAGAGATTAAAAACTACAGGAATAGTAGCACGATATGTACAAAGTCGGCCTTATCGCTTAAAGCGATCTTTTCCAGGCAACTTGTCAAGGTAATTGGACATTAAAGAGATTAGCGACAGTGTAGTGTGAAGATATGAAATATGTTACTAGTAGCAATATTTCTTAGCTGGAGTTAACATTCACCCTAGAGGTTTACTAACCCTCATATCTGTAAAAAATATTAGCCCCGTAGCCTCTATATTGAGACTGGCAGACGATCCCACCTGCAGAGCCTGTGGTGACACCGTTGAGTCAATGGAACACTTGCTGTGCGAATGTGACTCGTTGGCTGGAAAGCGTATGAGTCTTCTGGGGGTAGCCTACCCGAAACCAGAGGACTATAGGCTCCTCCTGTAAGCTGTATAGCGTCCTTGATGCAAAGCATCTTTAAGGAACAGGAAGGAGACTAAAGTAAGGGGTGAGCACAAAAGATCCCTGAGGGTCGAAGTGCCGCTGGGGTTATCCCTGGTCCCCTGTCATAAGATAACCCCCTATATTTCTTAGTCATCACATCTAGAATCCGTCGTCTTCCCCTACATGATCTATGTCGCAAGACAAACTGATACTAATCTTGTACATGACGAAATCATGACATTTATTTTTCGCTATTACACCAAGCTCCCTTTCCCAAGTTCCAATTGCTTGGTGTAGAGGTCATCCTCAACGCGGCCTACAAGTTTAGTGCCGAATTTGGATGTCGCGTGAGGATGGGGGCGAAATGACTAACAAGGAAAGGTTCCTGAGTGTCTGATTTGATTAATTTTAAGAAATATAGCTGAGAAAAACTAAAAAATTTAAAAAAAATGCACTGCTCTGCAATATATTTTAAGACGAAACAAATTGAATGGAGTCAATTATGCAACATGTACCAAACCTATGTCCATACATTCGGAAACTTTGAAGGGCCATTTCGCCTACTAAATATGAATCTGGGACGAAAAAAAAATATGGGTCGGTTATTTTTCACTGCTCTGCAATATATCTTAAACCGAATCAAATCGGAGCCGGACACTTGGGGACCTTTCCTTGTAAGACAAGGGGGCCCCAGCCCCCGGGTTATAAACTGGTAATCCGTCCGCACAAAATTAACATGTATCAGCGTAGCATAAAATTAATTCTTGAGTAACAAAACCTTTATTTTTGAGAACTTCCAGTGTTAACACGAATATGTTAAAAAAATGTGGACATTTCAAAGAATTTAAAATATATCTGTTTTTGAGTTTGTTTTAGTTGATTCTTTGTACATTCCCGAATCATTATTTTAAGTTTATTTTCTAAGTAGACAGGCGCCGGTTCTAGCTAGAAGATTGGGGGGGGGGGAGGGGGCCTCCTTCCCTCGCATCCCTACCACCGCGCCTGTAAGTGAATCGCCGGTTTAAATTTGGTCAAGTACAGTAGCGGGTGTCTGGCCAGCCAATCCACTGGCAAGGCAGCTTGAAAGCCAAGACCGACCTTATGGAAATATGTGAGGTTTATTGTGTGTAAATGTAAGAGTAAAAGATCTCATTTTTTTGTAAAAATTCCCCATTCGTTTCTGATCAGGGTATTTTTTACTGTATATTTTGTAAAAATTCCCCATTCGTTTCTGATCAGGGTATTTTTTACTGTATATTTTGTAAAAATTCCCCATTCGTTTCTGATCAGGGTATTTTTTACTGTATATTTTGTAAAAATTCCCCATTCGTTTCTGATCAGGGTATTTTTTACTGTATATTTTGTAAAAATTCCCCATTCGTTTCTGATCAGGGTATTTTTACTGTATATTTTGTAAAAATTCCCCATTCGTTTCTGATCAGGGTATTTTTTACTGTATATTTTGTAAAAATTCCCCATTCGTTTCTGATCAGGGTATTTTTTACTGTATATTTTGTAAAAATTCCCCATTCGTTTCTGATCAGGGTATTTTTTACTGTATATTTTGTAAAAATTCCCCATTCGTTTCTGATCAGGGTATTTTTTACTGTATATTTTTGAAAATTATGCTTTGAGCACAAAATATGTCTTTATACTCGTACAAGAGGTGCTTTTAAATACTAATCTAAATAAAACTGCCTTTGTAATTATAAAAATAATTTAATGATTGTATTAAAAATACCTTTAAAATCATATATGTGTTTCTTTGCTTTTATTCCAGTAACTGCATAATATTTACAAGGTAGTATTGATACTACCAAAAACTTCTAAAACATTAATGTCCATTAGACAATATTTCGGTAACTAAAACTATAATACTAATCTAATTACTAAAACATTAAAGGTTTAATAAAATCCATTTTATAAGCCGAAACAAGTAATTAATCAAATTGAACGACTGAAGGTGGTAAAAAGTCCGCCTGGGGTGGTATCACCCGTTTACATATTTCTGCCGCAAAGCAGCAGTACTCACATTGCTGTATCGGTTTGAAGAGTAAGAGAGCCAGTTTCATTACCGGTACATGAGGCGCTTCAACAACTCCTCAAGGTTAGCAGGGCATCGAAAAGTTTCTTGCAATATTTTAGTGAGGTTGCCTTATACAAGTGTTCCTTTGGTTATGCATTAACTTCGACACTGTACTCAGAACATCGAAATAGTCATTTTGCCTATTTTTAATAGCCTATAGACTGTCCCACTGCTGGGCAAAGGCCTCCCCTCCTCCTTTCCATTTCCCTCTATCCTCGGCGTCCTTATACCATCCTTTTTGGAAGTGGTCGATATCGTCCTTCCACCTACTACCTATTTTCATAGAAACTAACTAGCCTAGCTTTAAATTACCTAGTATGCTCTTTATCCGAGCTGGCAACGTCGCAATTTGATTAATTTGAACTTAACAATCATTACATAAGATAATAATGACATGTGCAAACGAAAGGCAAATAGTTTGTTGTTTTGTTTCAGGTTTTCTTACAGGCATAAATAAAGACCCTTACTTATTTGTAAGTTAATTAAATTTTGTAAAATAAAATAGCAAGTATATCGAAAACTATGCGTTTTTGAGGATCACTTCCATTGGCAAATATATTATGTAAAAGCTACAAAGGTGTTTGGCGAAGTTAATGCATATCATCAGGCACACCTTGTATTTAAATACTGTCGATTTTTTTTATTTCACCACTCCTGTTTCGGCTTACAAAAGGGTTTTTGTTACACCTTGTAAAGGTACTAAATATAAATAATTACTTTGTACCACAATTCACACTGGTGGGAAAATTAAAACAATTAAAATATGAATGAATGAATGAATAATACAATAAGTATCTCATGCACTCCTAATTTTGTCATGAAAATTACAATACCTAAAACTAAATTAAATTCCTAAAAAAGACCGTAGGAAAATGGCTGAAATTACAGAATATTTTTAAAATCTAACGCATAATTACGCCAAATTGTTTCATATCTAACCTTAAAATTAATGGATCGGTTCTAAACCGTCGACTTACAATTGTAAATACACGAGTATAAAATCGAGTATTTTCAAAATATTAACACGTTAACAGTCCGGGCTTAAACTGTACCCAATCGCCATACGTACAGTCGACCCCAAGCTATAGTATACCATCTGTCAAAAAATATGGTTCGTTCTCACTAGTACCACTGTTTGTACCACCGGTGGAAAAAAGATTAAAGGACTTTTTGACTGACAAATGAATCTATAATTTAAATGATATTTGTAAATAATGTAATTTTCTTTAAATTTGTATGCCAATAATGGTAGAAAGTAGCAGGACTATAATTTTTTAAGACCTTTTTATGACCTACTTTCAACAAATAATTTATCTTCGATTAAATCTAATTACCTCTCTTTATGTTGTATGTTTTGTTTTTGTCCCGGGTGTGCAATAAAGTATATTTGTATTGTATTGTAAATCTCAACCTTATGCCTGCGCAATGATACATTTCGTATTCTCAATTTTTGACGTTTTGGGTAGGTTGACCTGTGTATGACTTTCATTATTTTATGACTTAAGGCGCGGTTACATATAGTCGTTTTGACCAATTCCGCGACCGACCTTCGGTGGACGACTTACGGTCACCGAACGCCTTTGTTACACTTGGTACGAATTTGATTATGATTTGTTACACGTGGTCGAAGTTGTCCAACGTCATTATCTCGATGACAAAAAAAAAGTAAGTAAGTAATACGTTTATACACATCAATTACCGAAACAGTTATGATTATGATAAAATAATTATGTAGTCAAAGGTAACCATATTACCCGTAGCTACGGGTGGCGATTGACACCGCTGCGAGAGGGCATAGCCCCGAGGCAGCTTAAAATAAAATAAAATTATAAAAGCCGAATGACCCGTTTACATGTCACGGACGTGTGAGCAGGAGCCAGCCATGACCAGTTTGCAGGTCATGGACAGTTCACGTGTTAAAACTATAAATGTTATTACTATTTGGTACAGCACAGCCTATAGTCTTAAATATTCGTAACTAACTGATGTTGATGCGTAAATAACTTTATACGCCTTAAAGTAACGAAATACAAGGAGTTAACAAATAATGTATAAGACTTTTTTTAAATTATTTATTTTAAAAGATGTGCTGCTGATTGTGTCTTGATTTCAGCTATAGCACCATATGGTGCAGTATGGTAGAATAAAATGACTTCATTATAAAAATTGTATCGATTATCGAAAATGATTTTGTTCAAGGAAATTCTCAAAAAAAAAAGACTAACAAAAAAGTCAGTAGGACTTAGTATGGAAAGATGAAAATTTCTTCAGTTCTTATACAGAATTTCTAAGTCGTAGATTAGGTTAAAGTTATAGAAATTGAACACTCCTGTTTCGGCTCACAAGGGGTTTTGATACACCCTGTGTCATCATCAGCAGCCTATTCTAGTCCACTGCTGGACATAGGCCTCTCCCAGGGCGCGCCATTGAGCCCGATCTTCGACTCTTCTCATCCAGTCGCTGCCAGCCACCTTGCGCAGATCGTCGCTCCATCTAGCAGGGGGGCGTCCCACACTACGTTTGCCCAAACGCGGTCTCCACTCCAGAACTCGTCTACCCCAGCGGTTGTCGGTTCTGCGACAGATGTGACCGGCCCACTGCCACTTCAGCTTGCTAATCTTATGAGCTATGTCGATAACTTTTGTTCTATGCCGGATCTCCTCATTTCGGATTCGATCCAGCAGAGATACTCCGAGCATAGCTCTTTCCATAGCACGCTGAGCGACTTTCAATTTGTGAACCAGTCGCACCGTCAGGGTCCACGTTTCGGCTCCGTAGGTCAATGACACCCTGTGTATTAAATGAATATTATGCATGAATAAATGAATTATTTCGAAAATGGGGGTATCCGAAAGAAGCGAAGTTTTTTTTAAAAGAAAATCCTTAGCCATATGGTTATCAACTTATCACATTGTTTTTTAATTTTTAAAAATCCGAATCCCACAGTAAATTATAATTATATTTTTAGTACTAGTAGAAAAGCACGTTATTTGGAGGTAAATTTTTTCGGACCCAACTGACGATCGGTAAAGGAAACATTTTATTCCAAGAGTAGTCTTCTTCTTCTTCAATTTAAGAGCTATGCTCTTGTCGGTGTAGTAAACGCCACTGTGTCCTGTCTAGGGCCCTTTCCTTGACCTCCTTATACGACGCAACGCCAGCCTTCTCTTTGATTTGTACGAAGTAGCTTATCCTCGGTCTTCCACTTCCCCGCTTGCCTTCAACTTTTCCTTCTATAAGGTTACTTATGTATTCGTCGTGTCGTATAAGGTGGCCCACCATATTTCCCCTTCTATTTTCAATAGCCTTTAAGATGTTTCTCTTTTCTTTTACTCTCTTCAGTACCTCTTCATTTGTCACTCTCTCTGTCCAGCTTATCCTTTCCATCCTCCTCCAACACCACATCTCAAACGCGTAGTAAGCACTCCAAGAGTAGTAAGCTCATTAAATTAAATATACATTGATATATCAAATGAAAGCTCCGACGAAGCTCTTCAATGTATATTTAGATTTTTTCGGCTCCCACACTAAAGTGTTCTTTACATACTATAAACTTAAAACTACTATACAATAGTTTACATACTACAGTCTAAAGCTTTGTGCTCTCTCTAGGAAATCGTGATATTTCCACTTTCTGTAGTTCATAATCTTCTTTCCGTTCATGATGGTGTGAACCATGATCTTTTCGTTGTATTCCAGGTTTGTGAGGAGCTGCGGGAAAAAAAACAAATTAGAAAAAAATGTTTTACCACTAGAGGCGCCACTAGCACAATGGTACGGCTACGTAGAAGATGTGTAAACGAAACCGGTCGTAATTAATAAAATACAATAAAAATACCGTGAAGCAGTATATTATTTAAGTCTAATCATAAAAATAACAGGGATGTAATGGGGGTCACAAACATCTAGACCTCCAAATGTCAAACTCACCTGCACGTGGCGCATCCTGCCGATTAACGAACGAGTCCCTGGCGACCGACTAGTGGCGGTATAACCACTCAAATTCTGGCTGGGTCAAAATACCAGAAGCACGATGACGGGCAGCAGCATCATCGGGGCAAGCGACCCGGCTACTGCGATCGCCAACCCGCAGGCCTAGCGTGGCGATTATGGCATTTCCTCCCATGGATAGCACAAAAAGAAAACGGCCCCCAGTTCCCGGCCGCCCCACTATTCCTGGTCATGGTAGCGACGAACTGCGCAAGGTGGCTGGCAGCGACTGGATGAGAAGAGCCGAAGATCGGGCTCAAGGGCGCGCCCTGGGAGAGGCCTATGTCCAGCAGTGGACTATAGTAGGCTGCTGCTGATGATGATGATAAAAATAACACTCACTTTAGGTGTCAGAAGGAAATATTGGGCGTTGTCCGTCTCGGTGGTCACTTTGACCAGCAGCTGGAACATCTTACGTTCATTGATGGGGTCCATGCCTTGGTTGATCTCGTCCACGCATCTGATTACAAAGAAAAAATATATATGAATTATTCATATTCGGATTTTCCTCGGCGTTGCTAGAGCCTCCGTGGCGAAAGGTGGAGGTGCGGGTTTTAGTCCCATCGGAGGAATCTTTTTCACTTGTTTACTATATTTCTAATAGCAAGAGAAGCGTGCTAAGACAGGGATTCGTGGTGCTCCGTTCTCTCTGCCTACCCCGAATGAGACGTATGAGAGTACGTAAATATGATAGTTCATGTAATGGGAAACATACATATATTTTAATAATTTTAGTTTAAAATAGCCCTTTTTCAATCTGTATATCACGTGACACGCAGTGAAACGCTATCCGCCATGACGCTGTCAAGTGTGACGCCACTATCGAGTAAACAACACAACTAATCTAGGGCGATCAGTTCTGTTTTGTTTGTTTATTTAATCGATAGTGACGTCACAGAAAAATTATCATGGCGACCAGCGTTTTCGCGGGAATATTAACTTATTAAAATTTTAACATACTTTTCAAAAAAGTTTCTAACACCCTATTGCACTGACTCTCTTACTCTTCAAACAGGAATACAGAAAAAGTGGTACCTCGTTTTTTATGTTCGGACCAGATCCGCGTTTGACCATGAAATGAAAAAGTTTATTTACTTATACAGGGCACACAAAAACATACACATACCTGATGGTAACAGACTTTGAGGCTGACGATGGGCCACGCGGACCTAGTGATTGCCCGGGTTGTCTCGCCAGGATCTACGAGTAGGTATATCTACATACTTGGTTGGAACGGTGGTCAGTCTCTGAAGCGCCATTAGATACAAGGCGGGTGGACAATGCCCTCTCCCGTCCGGATTGCACGTGTCTCATCAATTGTTGGAACTGTTGTGGTAGATCCTGATGTGCAGGATCTCCTGGGTTGATAACCTCTTACCTGTTTCTATCGCAAAGAAATTTTTGCGTTTCTGTGTTTCGGTTTGAAGGGTAAGAGAGCCAGCGTAATTACCGGCACATGAGGTGCTCCATCCAACTCCTCAAGGTTAGCTGCGCATCGAAAACGCTCTAATAATACCAATAACCACATACCATCAGGTGGCCCGTGTGCTCATCTGTTCTCCTTATTTAATAAAAAAAACATCTGAACAGCACTGTAATGAACCTCTGAAGCGCCATCACATTCTACCACCTCTTACTACATTCTACCACCCCCTACTACATTCTACCAACACCGAACTACATTCTATCACCCCCTACAACATTCTACCACATCCTACTACACACCTGAACGGCACGGTGGTGAGCCTCTGTAACGCCATGAGATACAAGGCGGTGGACAATGCCCTCTCCCCTCCGGATTGAGCGTATCTGGTCAGCTGTTGGAGCTGCTCCGACGCGCGGAAACTCACCAGGATCGATATGCCATATTTGTCGTAGTCCTCCTGAAACGACAGTATATTGTGATTTTAGAATGGAAATGTTAGCGTCTGTTAGCGTTTGAATGATGTGGCGGCTGCCTCGTGGATGTTCCGCGGCAGACCACGTACACTAGCTCCAACATAAAATTTGGGGAAAACAATGGATTGTAGATATGTAGGTCACAGGCTCTCTGGAGATGAGAGAAACCACTGTTATCACTGAATTCGCCGTATATTTCAACTACAACTGACATTTGAACTGCAGTGTTACAATGACAAATTAAAAAATACTCTATGTTGCCAACAGAAAACTATAGCAAGCGAGTCGTCACTCTAACCCTGAGGGGGGTGAGTGGAGTGCGGGCCTTGAGGCGAACCTCGTGCCCGGGCAGAAGCTCGGAGTGGTACAGCATCTCCGGTACCTACCACGTTTGTCCACCAAATCTTACGGCGAAAAGTGTGAACTACCTATGATGAAGGTTCCTCTGTCTGTCTACCCCCTAAAGTTATGCAGTTTTCTAAGCTAGGAGAAATATCGGGACGGTACAACTGAAGGTAACTGTATACTTACATCACTGCCACCCTTTTCTAGTTTGATCTCGCCCGCGCAGTCGAGCTCAGCGAACATGCCGCCGAAGCTACGGTCGATGTCCCGCAGTAGCTTCTCTACCGGCGGCAGCCATTTAGATCTAAAAAGTAAATTATAATTCATCATCAGCAGCCTATTGGGGCACAGGCCTCCCCTTGCACAAGTGGGTACGGGCCATGGTCCACCGAGCGGGCCCAGTGCTAACTGGTGGAAGCTATTTTCCCGCTCTAGAGGTGTTTCTGAGCAACAGACAGGGATATAGCTACGGGAATATGCTGTTCCGTGCGGATAGATGGCGTCCAAATCTTAACTGACTGGGTTGTCCACTCGAACCCTCGGGGGAGAGGCCTGGAGGGAGACCCTCATTCATCAGTGGGGGGCAGTGGTCCTATTAGTGGCATGCACACCATATATGCAAATTAGCAGTGCATATTTTCATAAAAAATAATAACAAGAAAACTCCTTAAAAGGTAGTATCCAATCTCTCCAATGTAGATTGTTTAACGAAATCTCTTCGAACAGCAACAATAAGCCATCGATAGACTTATTCGATCCTAGGACATTAGTTTTTAAAAGACGGGTTGAGGATGTCCTCAAGTGAGCTATCCACGCACCTACTTTATAGTCTTTACTTTATTATTTTTATTTTTCAAATAGGTATAAGTTTTTAAGTCATTACATTCAATAGTATTTTTTCCCAACTCAATTTTGTACAACAATCAATTTTCTACTTCCTAACCATGCTGTGTTTACACGTTAAGGGTTACGACCTAGCTCATAACTTTATATTGATTTTTCTGTAATTTCTATGGTTGTAATCTGTTGTGTTTACGTAATAAATAAATGGGTATCGACCAATGACGTAGTACTATTACTTATTCTTCTTCTTTGTAGCACACTGTCTGTATTATAAAGCAGAGCTTATATAACCCGGCTAGATCAAAATGTTTTGATTTCCAACACCCGCCCGTCCAGCGAAATAATAATGCTTTGTGATTTGACCGCGTATATATGAGGCAAATTCTACGATCAAATTGAAAAATTTCATTATGTAGATAGTGGTGAAAAGGCAGCCTAAAACTCACTTCAGCCGCTCCATCCTCCTCTCAATCTCCCGATTCTTGTCGCTGGATGAGGACACATCAGAGCGCAGCTTGGCGATCAGCTTCTCACGCTCCTCGTATTCTTTGATGACCTGCAAACAATAACATAATACATATCTTTCGTACATATTCCCCGAGCGGGTAGACAGAGGAACCGCCTTCAGTCGTCAACCACTTTCCGCAGTAAGATTTGGTGGACAAACGTGATAGGTGGGTCTACGAGGTGTGGAGGTAGAATAGTAATCTAATTGTTGTCAAGAATTACTCAAATCTGAGACTTTTTAACAATATGATGTTTTTTGTCCCCAAACTAAACCAAAATTGCGACTAAATTCGATCACTTGACCCATTTGTCACTAAACCCTGGGTCGTTTTAGACCCAATTTGCTTTCTTGACTTAGCATGTCCCAAAACTGACTTTTTCAGCCAATTGAGTCGCCTTTCCCCATAATCCTTGGATCTTTTTAGACCTTCACATTTCAGCCACAAACCTGTTCATCCCCCTTGTCAATGCACTATCCTAGTCTGCAGCTCATAGCAGTGCTCCAGTAGCTGTGTCGAAGTCATCTTTATAAGGGAACCCTTCGTGTTGGGACATCAGGATGTGAAACAAGTGGAATTGTTACCAAGAATGACTTAAACCTAAAACTTTTTAAAACCATTCTATGTTTTTGTCTCCGGTAGTGGTAGATCCTAATGTGAAGGATCGCCTGGGGTGGTACCACCCTCTTATCTATTTCTGCCGTGAAGTAGAAATGCTTGCATTTCTGTGTTTCGGTTTGAAGGGTAAGAGAGCCAGCGTAATTTCCGGCACATGAGGCATTCCATCTTAGTCCTCAAGGTTAGCAGCGCATCAAAAACCCTCTAATATTAGTACAGTGAGGTGAGATGTCTATGGGCGACAGTGACCACTTACCATCAGGTGGCCCGTTTACTCGTCTGCTCTCCTTATTTAATAATAAAAAATATTGGACCAATGCGTCTAAATTCTACCTTTCGACCAATTTGACCCTGAGTCCTTTTGGACCCATTAGTTTTCTTGATCCAATTTGTCCCAAAAATTATAATAATTGATATTTTAAGCCAATTTAGTAGCCTTTTACCGACTAATCCTTGGGTCTTTTCAGACCCACTTCACATTTTAGGCCTAAAATGGTCCAAACCTGATCATCCCCCCTGTCCATACACTCTATTCTCGTCTGCAGTTCGTAACAATGCTCCTGCAGCCGTGTGATGTCAGACGGTAACGTGTCGAAGTCGTCTTTGTAAGGGAATCCTTCTTCTTGAGGCATTTTGTTGCCGCAGGATCGTTTAGCTTCGAGCAGCTTCTCTTTGGCGCTCGATTTCGCTCGGGTTAGGAGGTTTTCTATGTTTTCTAGGGTCGCCTGTGAAATAAAACACAAAATACATAAATATTAGTCCTATATGACACAATTTTTTGTATAAGGTGCAGGTTTTTCACTTCGCTTCGCTTACTCGTTACTACGTCGCAGTTGCAAAGTCGCATAATCGCATAGTCGCAGTCGCATTGTCGCGTAGTCGTATGGTCTCATTCACAGGCGATTGAAAGGCTCCAAGTGACACTAAGAGCGATGGAGCGTGCCATGATAGGCATCTCCCTCGTGGACAGAGTGCCGAATATCGAGATCCGGTAAAAGACGAGAGTGTCGGATATAGCCAGTATAGTGTCCAGGTCTAAGTGGAGATGGGCAGGACACGTGTGTAGGATGCAGGACGATAGGTAGCCCCGAAGACTGCACGAGTGGCGACCTCGAGTGGGGCGCAGAAGTGTCGGGAGGCAGCCCGCGAGGTGGACCGACGACATTGTGAAGACGGTGGGGAGGATGTGGATGCGAACGGCTAAAGACCGAGGAGAATGGCGTGCACATGAAGAGGCCTATACTCAACTATGGGTTACGATAGGCTGAAAAGACGAAGATGGTCTCATACAAGAGGCGTTGCCATAGACAAAGCAAATACAAGTATCGCTGCATCGAACAGTAGTACCTATCCTTCCTTCAGTTTCATCTTCAATGCTTGCTTTATTTTTATTTTTTCTCTATTTTATACAATAATACCTACATACATACCTTCCTGTATTCTAATGTATAATTTAAAAATTAAGTACCTTCCTTCGTTTCCTAATATTTTACTTGTGTTTATTAATATTTCCGTTATTTATATGTTCCGGTAGTGTATCATTAGGGAGTGATCCCTGGCACTCAGGTGATGCCTGAACATCAGCGCCGCAGTGCTAACTCCGCTGCGGCAACAGGCTGAGGCCTTTTTCCGGTGCTGCACACCACACCACCTTCATCGAACTTAATTACTTTTGTTTATTTATTTTTATAATATATTTGTTTAATATTATTTTTGTGTGTATCGGAAATAAATAATCTTTCTCCTTTCTTTCTTCTTCCTAGTCGCGTAATCGTACGGTCGTATAGTCGCAAAGTGTATGAAAAAAATGTAAATATTACCTGAACTTTATTTAATTCACTCTTCAGCTCTCTCAACTCGGTTTCTTGTTGGACGATCGCGTTTCTACTGAAGTCCAGTTTAACCTGAAGTAAATAATAACAAAACAGAGATACAATATTTATAGATTTAATGTTATTTATTAAGCATATCTCATGCGGGAATAACCCAGCGGCACTTCGACCCTAGAGGATCTTTTGTGCCTACCCCATTGTACACACTGGTCATCTCAGTGTGCAGGTTTCCTCACGATGTTTTCCTTCACCGTTAGAGCAGTTGGTAAATGTACGTAAGTCTTCGAAAAATACGTAAACGCATTGGTACATGGCACAGCACGGTTTCGAACCCGGATCTCCCGCGTGAGAGTCCGGAGTCCTAGCTACTAGGCTTCGGCTCGTATTTAGTTTGTATGTTACACAATTGACATAAAGTTCATTATGCTATGTACAATTACGTTGCGAAAATTCGCTTCCATTCCATTCCGCGGCAATGTAAATTGAGCCTTAGTCGGCTCGTACGATACCCACGAGAAGAGTTGGGGTGTTGCCGGCACCACACGGCTCAGTAATTACCTTCCACAGCTCCCCTCCCAGTATCTTGCTCTGTAAATTCTTCATGACTCCATACAAATCGCTGTGTAATTTGCATTGCTTCATGGCACTTTCGCGCTGTTTCCTCCTACACCTGTTTGTATGAAAAAAATAACGTTTAACACGTAATCAAACGAGTAAATAGGTTTAGAAGTCGAAATATATTCGAAATAATAAATGGTCTTGTGGCTAGGACGCCGGACTCCCATGCGGGAGTTCCGGGTTCGAGACCATGCAATGCCATGTACCAATGAGTTTTTCGGATTTTTCAAAGACTTACGTACATTTACCGACTGCTCTAACGGTGAAGGAAAACATCGTGAGGTAACCTGTATGTCTGAGGAAATTAAAAGTTTCCGAAGGCGTATGAAATCCACCAAACAGCACTGTGCCCGCTCGGTGAATCATAGCCCGTACCTCCTTGTGCAAGGGGAGGCCTGTGCCCCAACAATGGGGACAATAATAGGCTGATCATGAGGCGTCCTAGCCACTAGGCCACGCGTAACAACATTACCTATATTATATTATACCTGTCTCGCTCATTTTGAATGTTGAAAGCGGGTTCGTTCTCTATTTCCTTGACCTTCCTCGTCTGCATACGTATTTGAACAGAAATCATGCGCACCTAAAATAAATACATAGGTGACTAAAGGCCCTTTTACGCCGAGGCAACATCGTGCGACATTGTGGCATGTTACAATGTCGCATCGGCGTAAAAGAGGCTTAAGTGAAACGTTAACCGCTCGCTATTTTTTATTACAAAAGGGCTGAAAGAATACCCTCCTAATACAACAGGGCTGAAAGATAGTTAGATAGATAGAAACACTTTATTGTACACAAAATCAGGAAAAATAAAACCAACAGGAATAATAACACGATATATATACACGTTTATATGCACCTGCCTTGCTATATCTGTATGACCCAATGGTTAGCTGGTATAAAATGCCGCATGGCATTAAGCTCGCCTCATGTACTATTTTTGTGCATTAAAGTGTTAAATAAAATAAATATGTACAAAGGCGGCCTTATCGCTTAAAGCGATCTCTTTCAGGCAACCTCTGAAGTTAATTGAACATTAAAGAGATGAAAAAAAGAATGTCCTTACCATGCATAAGCGCTGAAAGAATACCCTTATCTCATGCAAAAGGGCTGTTATTCTTTATTCTTTGGAATTGTTTTTAAGTTTCAGTTTTCAGTTAAATTATTTAATGTTTGGTCAAAATTTTCTCAATAACATTTATAATGGATGAACTGTGCCAATTTGTTTATTGTTAAGCATGCGATGTTTATAAATGGAAATTTATTGGCCTATGTACTAACTATGTTTTGCCATTTAGATGTAATATATAAGCTGTATGTTCTCCTAAAATAATAAAATAAAAAAGGGCTGAAAGATTACCCTTTTCTCAAGCAAAAAAGCTGATAGAATACCCAAAGCTTGTGCAAAAGGGCTGAAAGAATACCCTTACCTTCTCAACACCTTCATTGATCTTCTTACGCTGTGTAATGAGCTGGTCCAGGTTGACCTCCAATGTGGTCAGTTTCTCGTCCAGCTCTTTCATCTTAGCTTCGTGCGAGCGAGCCTTCTGCTCGAATTTTGATAGCCTGGAAGTAAGTGGAAAGGTTATTATAATTATCATTATCACATTATTTATTATTATATATGGTCCTATTTTATAACGGCATATATTTCTAGGTTGTCATCTATAGGTTATAACAATAATAAATAAAATTAATAAAAAACACATTTATTTCTTACTTAGGTCAGTTGCATTAATTAAAACTGTGAAGAATTTTTTTTTCTTTTTAGATGAAAACCCCTACAAACGAATGAATTATTGCTATTCTAATACTGAAATATGAAGTATGAATGAAACTCGTTTATGCCACCAAGCCGCAAAATAATGGGTTTCATTTTTCTTTAGTATGGAATATTTTTATACCACAGGGTTTTTTTTTCGTGTGAAGTGTTACAAATGACCAGCACATACCCCCCTCCAAATATTTGCTACTAATAAAAAAAGGACCTTATATACCCTGTCCCAAAAACACTAATAATGTCCAAAAATATTACTAATGTTTTGTCATGTGCCGTATCGTGAAGGCCCTAAAGAACACCAACACCACCCCAACTCTTCCCGTGGGTGTCGTACGAGGCGACTAAGGGTCTTTGTGGATACTATTCTACACCTAGTACACGGCGGTAGACTCGCAACCTACTACGTTTATCCACCAAATCTTACGGCGAAAAGTGTGAACTACCTGTGATTTACGGTGGTTCCTTTATCTACCCCTCGGGGACTATGGACGTGAGAGATATAGATAGATAGTTTTTTTTAAATTTACAACTAAACCCTTGTTTGACCTCAATCTCACCTGGTGGTAAGTGACGATGAGGTCGAAGATGGAGCACACGGGCTTAGAAGTACTAGCTCTTCTATAAACACTGCCGGAACACATCAACGCCAAACCGAAGATATTACATAGAAGGGTAACCGCAAGTCAGGCGGACCCTGAAGGGGTCCTACCACCAGCAAGTTGCTCGGGTCAGTCGCCTCGTACGAAACGCTTGACCAGTGGCGGTAGGGATATTCTAAATCCGTCCCATACATGGAAAATCTGTGTTGTTTCTGTAGAACCGAAATGTACCTAATATTAGAATGGAAGTAGTTGTTTTACACTGATTTTCCACTGATTTTGTATTGAGATGTTTATATAGTTAGTATACATATCTAGTACCGGTCAATTATCTAAAGCTGGCACGTTCACCGTACTCACACCAATGCAATTTCATTATACAGTATTTAGCAATTAGTTGGGTGGGCTATGTATAAAAAAACAATGGGATAATTGTAGAAATATTATATTTATGTTGTTACATTAATCGGAATCGCAAATTAAATTAATTCTTCTACGCCACTTAACCTCAAAATAAACAATATTTACAATAATGCGCGTCGGTCGGATGACTTAGCGCTAACCGATTTAAACTTGTAAACATTTCGTAATGGTAGTAAAAACAAAATAATAACAATCTCAGTCACGCTCATAAGCTTGTCCGCGTGCAAGTGAGACAGATATACTTTTCATGTTGCGTATGCAGTGTGACGTCATGCCGTGCTTATTCACAGACAATACACAAACATGTGTGAATGTGTTGTACGTGCCAGCTTTAGATAATCGACCTGTATCGTGTCGTCGTGTCACCGGCCCTGACTGACCACCAGCGCTGCGGCGGTGGCTAGCGTCTAGCCATATCGTCACAGCATAATGCTGAGTCAGGGACCCTTTTGACACATATGCATGTGAACTTACTCTAAGTCAAAGTTACTTTTAAGTAGTGAAATGTAATTATCGTGTTATGTGTGTGCAAATAATTCATAATTCAAAAAAGTTGTAATGATGAAGATAAGATAAGATTTATTGTGTAAAAGTTTATGTAAGAATTACAAATATTGCAGATATAGTACATAGTTGCATAAACATGTCACACTAAACTTTACCTTTACAGGCAAAGTTTTGTGTGTCATGTTTATGCAACTATGACTGTGGGGGGCTGTGACCCTCGCTCCGGGTCGTCCTTGGTGCAGAGGTCGGCCGTGGCGATTCAGCGTGGCAATGCCGCGAGCGTCATAGGGACCTTTGCGCCAGGGTCGACACGGGGCGGAATTTTTGACTAAGGCTTTTCATAATCGAAGTACGCCACTCCGGCCTCCGTGACGCGAGCTCTTCCCACCGCTCAGTTGGTATGTCGCAGGCATTTAGGTGTCGCTTCAGCACGTCCTTATAGCGCAGGAACTGTCCACCGGATTTGCGCTTCCCACTGGAGAGCTCCGAATAGAATACGGAGGCCGGAGTGGCGTACGCGTGTCAGGAAAAGTGTAGCCCAGTTCGAAGAGGCCCGTCTAGCTATTCTTGATACCAAACGCCATGCAAGGAAAACCCGCCCAAAGCCTTCCTACCACTACACATACAACAGTGCCGGACAACTCTATTGCGATCGCTGTGACCGGGTCTTCAAGAGCAAGTTCGGATTCGCCAGCCACATTCGAGCGCATGCTAGGAACTGAAGGGGGTCGCCGTATATATATATATATATATATATATACATATATAGTCCTCGTCGAAACCGACGACGGCGACCCCCTTCAGTATATATATATATATATATATATATATATATATATATATATATATATATATATATATATATATATATATATATATATATATATATATAATCGAAGTCTTTTTTATTGACGAAATTAAGCATTTTTAACTGTGATTTATGATTGTTGATTACCATAGTTCTGTGCAAAAAAAAATTACAGGCATATACACCAAATTCACAAATAATAATGTTTATACAGATTTTGAGAAGAAACAAAAAAGGAAAAGAGAATGTCATTTAAATTTATACAATGTCAATAATATTAAGTAGAAGAAGTTTTTTAGCTATATTGGTTATATTATTAGAAATACACGAAGCTATTTTCCTGCCTATAGTCGAAGAAAATACAACAGTCTTGAAAACTAGACAGGTTTCTGAATGGCAGAGTCCCGATATACATACGTACATACATACCTTACGGGGTAAAACACTAAGAGGTTCATTGGAAATGGTGGCACGACTGGGTGTAGAAAAATTTACAACCATAACAGGAGTCTCATTGTAGGGGCGTTCATAGGCCATTTTGGCACTAAGAGCCTCCTACACAAGATGAGACCGGCAGAAAATCCCACCTGTAGAGCCTGTGGTGACACCGTTGAGTCAATGGAACACTTGCTGTGGGAATGTGACTCGTTAGCTAGAAAGCGTATGAGTCTTCTGGGGGTCGCCTACCCGAAACCAGAGGACTATAGGCTCCTTCCTGTAAGCTGTATAGCGTCCTTGATGCAAAGCATCTTTAAGGAACAGGAAGGAGACTAAGGTAAGGGGTGAGCACAAAGATCCTTGAGGGTCGAAGTGCCGCTGGGGTTATCCCCGGCCCACTGTCATAAGATAAGATAAATAGAAGAAGGTAGAAGTAAGTATACTAACTGGTTCTGGGAGGTGCTAACTTGCTCCATGTCCACTGTATTGGCAAGGAGCGTGGGAGCTCTGATCTCTACGATGGAGCTCGACCTAGCGCCGCTGTACGCCGATACCCGCACTGAGAATTTGTGGTTTTCTGTAAAAAAAATCATCATCATCATGTTGAGTCCAGTATTGGAGAAGGCCTCCTTTATTTCTCGCCATCTGGTTGAAATTGAAAACGTTTATTTAGCACTGTAAACGCCAGAATATAGAACAGAATACAGACGTATACAAAGATTAATACATGCAGCACAAAACATCCGGTGCGGTACAGTGCCAAAAAGGATACACCAGCTCAGCATAATGCTGAGGCAAGCCACAGCGCTGATCAGCTGGCCCCTCAGTGACTGCACGGCGAAGAAAGCAACAGTGCGTGCGTGTTGTGTTGTATGAATGTGTTTGTTTGTATGAATGAGGATATTAGTGTGTACGTGAGGTACTGAGTGGTTCTGCAGGTGGTATCACGACTTCACTGTTTTCCAATTACAAAAATACATCAAATATTTCAAAAAAGGCCGTGGTTTCGACGGCAGCGGGAAGAATATCAGCCAGTAGGGTCGTTCTAGTGTAGCAAAACTATCGATAGTGAAAAACACCCACTATCGATTCGATAGCATCAAAAGTTCAAATGAACAATACTATCGGAAAACAGCTATACTATTGCTATATGACTGTGTGGCGACACACGACACGCGCGCCACTACGTAGAACGCGCTATCGAAATTTTCCTGGGACTTTCTATATATACGAGTTCCAAACATCCATAGTTGGACCAGGACATCTGGTCACCAGGCGCAACACCCCGCCTGGTGGAAGATCTTCCCTTTTCCCTTTCATACAACTGACGTTACGTCATCCATGTCCTCACATAGCGCGTTCCTACAACTGTTTTTTGATATGAACTGAACTATTGATTTGATTTGATGGCGATATATCGAACTATCGCTCAATGTGACTTTTTTTAAAATAAATCAAATCAAAATGTTTTTATTGTAAGTACCTTATAGTATATTTTTACAACGTCATGTTTCACTCTACCACCGCTTCGTAAGGTGCTGTAGCTGAAAGGAAAGAAGCGGCGCAAGAAACTTTCAGCAGCACATCTTTTGAAATAAATATTATATCATCATCAGCCTACTCTAGTCCACTGCTGGACATAGGCCTCTCCCAGGGAGCGCCATTGAGCCCGATCTTCGGCTCTTCTCATCCAGTCGCTGCCAGCGTCCCACACTACGCGGTCTACACTCCAGAACTGGTCTACCCCAGCGGTTGTCGGTTCTGCGACAGATGTGACCGGCCCATTGCCACTTCAGCTTGCTAATCTTATGAGCTATGTCGATAACTTTTGTTCTATGCCGGATCTCCTCATTACGGATTCGATCCATCAGAGATACTCCGAGCATCGTTCTTGAAATAAATATGTTATATCTTACAATAATTATGAATACAAGCATACAAGGTAAAAAACTAACTTAAACTTACCAGTGAAAAAGAAGGTGATATTAGCGGGGACTTTCCCACTGTTCTTGTACGTGTGGTCGTTCCCTATAGGCAGCTTGTGGATGTTATACTGCTTGCACAGATAGCGTATTATTGGGTCTGGAGCTGTGATCGTGTCCACTACATAGGTGTAGAAACCGAGGTAGCTGGAAAATAAAGTTCAGCATCCACCAACGTCTTTTCACCAAAGGTATCTTCATCGTCAGCCTATTAATGTCCCCACTGTTGGGGCGCAGACCTCCCCTTGCACAAGGAGCGAGCCCAGTGCTGATTGGTGGATTTCACACTCAGACATGCAGGTTTCCTCACGATGTTGTCCTTCACCGTTAGAGCAGTCAGTAAATGTACGTAATGTTCTCTAATCCGAAAAACTCATTGGTACATGTATGAAATTGCATGGTTTCGAACCCGGACCTCCCGCATGGGAGTCCGGCGTCCTAGCTACTAGGCCATCGACGCTCCGTATAAAAATATCCGTATCCCTATGGGATAAGCCCGCCTTTGTACATATTTTAATGTTTTTTTTATTTGTGGATATTTTTTTGTGTACAATAGAAAGAAAAAATACCTTAGCTGCTGTATATTATTCTGCGGCACATTCAGCCGGCCGCCCTGGCTGCATATAGCGTTGACCCTCTTCAGGCCGCCCTCGATCCTCACTTTCTGAAGGAACAGGTTCATGTCCCGACTGGATTCGAACGTGAACGCCAAGAGATCGCGGGCGGGCACTGTGGATTCTAGGTAACGGGCGAATTTTGGGTCTGTGAAGTTTATCTGTTGAAGAAATGTGCTTGGTTATTATTTTTGATTATAAAAACAGGGTGGAAGGGTAAACACCGTTATCCTTGAAACTGGATATTCAATATCATTTAAAGAATCTAAATTCGATAGAAAATAATACCATTAAAACAAATTAAAATAAAATAAATAGTACGTAAGTTCCACCGGGGTCACGAGGTCAACGGACGCCCGCGCGCCGCGCCGGGCTGCCGCGGCGCGCGGCGCGGGCGCCCCCTGCCGTCACATCACCCCTCGCTCGCGCTGAGTTCACGAGCGAGGTCACGCGCAAGTTACCTACACTCAATTTTATTTTATTTTTATTTTTTAATGGTATTATGGAAAGGAAGAGGGGAGGTCTTTGCCCAGCAGTGGGACAGTCTATAGGCTATTTTAAAAAATTGTATTCTTTTCTATCGATTTTAGATTCTATAAATGATATTGAATATCCAGTTTCAAGGATAACGGTGTTTACCCTTCTACCCTGTTGAGTGCTTGAGTTCTTAGAAAGGGCTTCGGGTCTTAAGACTGCGGTTATTTATAGCGAATGTACTAATCATGAAATAACAGGAAAGGAGGCTATTAATCCCAAGGTCCTAAGACAGTAGTAAGAGAGAGCCAGATTTTGCCCGATATCCGAACTCCCTTTCTATAACTACTCTCGGACTATATTACATAAATGCTAAATGTATAAAGAACGTATGGAAGTATGTTTGTTACGATTTGAGCGTTGGGCACAAGTGGCTGGGACACCGGACTCCCATGCGGGAGGTCCGGGTTCGAAACCGTGCACATGGCACTGCAATGAGTTTTTCGTATTGGTCAAAGACTTTCGTACATTCACCGACTGCTCTAAACATCGTGAGGAAACCTGCACACTGAGATGACCAACATGTAAAATGGGGTAGGCACAAAAGATCCTCAAGGGTTGAAGTGCCGCTGGGATTATTTTGTAAGGTGGGCTGGCGAATGGATTGGCGAGTTCTTTTTATTTTTGAACGACTGTGGATGTGAAGTGAAATGGGCTCGTCACACCACGCAATATTAATTTATTAACTATAACGCATCTTTCACTTTCGCGGGTTTGCTGGAAGAAATCTCTTTTAGAGATAAGTTCACCCTCTATATCTTTGTCCTCTTGGACAGGTTTTGCCCAGCCATCGGTCATGGTCGAACAGAATACCAGCGCTGTAGGCATTCTTGTCTGCAGCAATAAGCTGAGTAGAGGCCCTTTTCACAACAGCAGCAGACCATCAGACATGATTTAGATATGTTCACCTTTGACTACATAATTATTTTATTATAATTATAACTGTTTCGGTCATTGCTGTGTGTGAAATAAACGTATTACTTACTTACTTACTTTTTTTTACCCTTTGTACAATGTCTCATTGTAATTGTTTTTATTAAGTCTATTGTTGTAAATCGGTAAAGATGTAACACCCACATACCTCAAGCATCATGGGCTCGTAGACTGGCTGTTGGAAAATGTTTTTATTCTCCCTGAGCCATGTGACTGCCTTGAAAGTGTCCTCGCTGTAGGTACGGAGGACTTCCAGTCGCTTCTCGTCCACGTTCTCCAGGCTGCGTATCCTGGGAAACACAATGTGGTATTAAAGAAACCCCCGACTTACCATTGTGGAGGAGAGCGTCGGTGGCACACTCGCTCGGAGCTTTTTTAATATCCCCGGGGATCCTGTTATAAACTATCACGGCGGTATCACGGCCGGTATCACCTGTGACTGAAGGTGGTTCTTCTGCCCACTCCCTCGGTGAGTAAGGCCGTGAGTTTATGTATTATGACTGTACAGACGGTACACGGAGAAAGGGTTGACTAATTTGAATCCAGTAGTATGATCCGCGATAGCTCAGTTGATTAGAGCACTGCCACGGAACGGCAAGGTCGCAGGTTCAAATCCTGTCCGCGGATATTTTTTTCACCTAGCATTTATACCTAGCGTCGGTGACCTAGTGGCTAGGACACTGGACTCCCACGCGGGAGATCCGGGTTCGCAACCATGCAGTGCCCTGTACCAATGAGTTTTCGTATTTTTCGAAGACTTACGTACATTTACCGACTGCTCTAACTGTGAAGGAAAACATCGTGAGAAAACCTGCACACTAAGATGACCGGTGTGTAAAATGGGGTAGGCACAAAAGATCCTCAAGGGTCGAAGTGCCGCTGGGTTATTCCCGCCTCCCTACCATAAGATAAGATACCATTGTGGAGACAATGTTAATGACATGACAATGTCAATTACAATCCGTACCTACGCATTTTCAGTTTTGTTTACATTAGCGACAAAACGAAAGTTAAAACTACCTGCAATAACTGTCGCTAATGTAAACAAAACTTACGAACTAGGTATGCGTGGTACGGATTGTGCACCTGGTAATCATCAGGTCGTTCCAGATGTGGGAAGGTGGTCCAAAACATTTGAGCTCAAACTCGAACCAGATAGCTATTACTGTTCCAGAGATCTCTGACAAAAAAAACCATCTCGGCAACCCGTGATCCACGTTTTATCAGACGTGGGTAAGAAAGAGCACTCTCGGCAAATTGTCTGGTAAATAAAATAATCCGCATCCAAATTGGATTTTCGGTTTTTAAATTATAATGCCACAGGCACATACGCGTCAAACGTATAACACCCCTTCCTTTTGGTCCCTTGCTTAAAAATAGAACTAACCTGGAACAGTCGTATTTGCAGCGTAACAGTGTTTTAAAGAACATTGTTTCAACTACTGTTTCAATATGACATAAAACGCAAAGCGTTGCGTAGATGGAGCCACTAGCACATTCCGTAAACAGATAAGCAAAATGAAACGTTATTTTTGAAGATATTATAATTTTCTCGTTATTTGGATTAATTTAATTTCTCAAAGCTATAGTAAAATTGTGATGATATCATGGCATCATATAGTCATTTCAAAATAGCAGACCTAAGTCTGAAGGGTAAAAAAAGATTTGGTGTAGAGGAGCGTATCTACATGTTGATTAGCTACGTACCGTTGTGCTAGTGGCGCCTCTATAGTCTTTTCGAGTTAAGAAAATAGTGAGTCATCGCTGTCGTCCGGCCTAGCCACGCCCCCTGACCAATCACGGAGCAGCAAATTAGAAAGCCAAGTTCACATTGACCAGTTCAAGGCAGACCCTCGTACGAAACGGCCGTGTCCTTTGTGCATTACAGTCAATTTTAAAATGAACACCTCACCTATTCGTAAAAATAAAAGTGGATCGATAATTCATAGCGGAGAAAGACGAGTAATTTACAATGTTTTGAAGTACGTGATACGAGAAGAAGATGCCATGTGGAATTCGGATGACGTCATGGAACATGCAGAAATGAATTCTTTTATAATAAATACGAACGAAGATTCTGATGACACCGATTAAAACATATTATTAATTACTTTATTTTAATTTTAGATAATATTTAACTTCATTTTTTATCAATAATAAATTGTCTTTTAAAATTTAAATTGTTTGAATTTTTATTCGACTGTGACTAGACCTTTACCATGCAGTTGCACTGATGACTCACTATTTTCTTAACCCGAATGGACTATAGTGGTAAAACATTGCAGGATTATCTATAGCTTTTGAACTTAGTGGCTTTTTGGTTATTAGTTCCGTTCCGCTAGATCTCCAAAAATAGAACTAACCTGTTCTGGTACAGTCTTATTTGCGGCGTGACGTTGTTTTCCAGATCGTATTGGATTTCCAGTTTCTGTTTCTTGACGTTGTCTAAAGCCGCGTTCGTTTTGGCTATCGGTTTGTGCAGTTCTGCCAGGTCCATTTTCACTTTTGCCTCTGAAAACATATAATTTGATGTTGACTTATCTGGGACGTTTCTTGCAACTGAGGTGAATTAATGAATTATTATTTTTAAAAAATATGTGGCGACGCACGACACGCGCGCCACTACGTAGAACGCGCTATCGAAATTTTCCTGGGACTTTGTATATATACGAGTTCCAAACATCCATAGTCGGACCAGGACATCTGGTCACCGGGCACGACACCCGCCTGGTGGAAGATCTTCCCTTTTCCCTTTCATACAACTGACGTCATCCATGTCCTCACATAGCGCGTTCCTACATATATGAAGATGACAAGCATAATCATAGTGTTGGAAGTCTTTTGTCATAGGTCCATAGTTCACTTTAACTAATAGTCCACATGTAATTTATTTAGACATGCGGGTTTAGTAGTCAATAAAAATAAAATAAAATAAACACCAGAGTATTCGTTTTAAGAAATTCAAGAATATGGGAATAGAATGGGCTACTTGTCATCATAAACAATAAATTATGAGAGTATGTAAATAATGGGAAACAGAAATATATTGATTTACGATCATGAAATCACGATTTTAATTTAATAATTTAAGTTTAAAATCGCCCTTTTTTAATCTGTATATCACGTGACCTGAAACGCAGTGAAACGCTATCCGCCATGACGCTGTCAAGTGTGACGTCACTACTGAGTAAACAACACAGCGAATGTAGGATCAGTTCTGTCATGTTTGTTTATTTAATTGATAGTGACGTCACAGCAATACTGTCATGGCGACCAGCGTTTTCGTGGGAATTTTAAATGATTAAAATTTAAATACTGTTTTAGACTATTTAGCGACTTTATTTTGAGGAATTAAATAAACAAGCAAATGGCATCTGCAAGTCGATACTTAATTGAATCCTAATTATACCTATTTTGTGTGTTACTCGTCTTCTAGTTACCCGCAGCTAAGAAAAACTACAGCTCTTCAATTAGATCATATTAATAATAATCATCATCATCAGCCCATTAATGTCCCCACTGTTGGGGCACAGGCCTCCCCTTGAACAAGGAGGTACGGGCCATGATCCACCGAGCGGGCCCAGTGCTGATTAGTGGATTTCACACGCCTTCGGAAACTTTTAATTTCCTCAGACATTCAGGTTTCCTCACGATGTTTTCCTTCACCGTTAGAGCAGTCGGTAAATGTACGTAAGTCTTCGAAAAAATCCGAAAAACTCATTAGTACATGGCGTTGCATGGTTTCGAACCCGGACCTCCCGCACGGGAGTCCGGCGTCCTTGCCACTAGACCACCGACGCTCCTCATCATATTATACACTAGTAATTTAATTTATAAGCCTTATGTCTACCGTACACACTGTTTAATTACAATAAGTTTATCCTGTATTTCCCTAAGCAAAGTGGATTATATCCTTTTTTTAGTGAAATAAATGTCTTAAACCGTATGTGTAAATAAACTAGTAAAGAATGGCTATGATTTAAACATTTAAACATATTCAAATTTAATGAATTAGAATATTTTATTCCCTGTTCAGCACTCCATCGCATGATATAATATTTTATTCTCTGTTCAGCACTCCATCGCATGATATAATTTCATCGTTTTGAGAATAGTAATAGTACAGCAGAAGACACATCAGGCTATACCCTTTAGTACTTTGTCACTGTCAATTGACATATTCATACGAATGTCAAGGAATTATAACAAAAACTTATTGCGTCAGGGTTCCACAGGGCAAAGCTCACAGACATTTATCAGTGGTATAGTTTTGTTTTACACATTTAACGACTTTGTCACATTATAACGTAGCCAGCAATCAAAAGAGATCTTACTTATTCTAGTATTGATTATGACAAGGTTGTTCAATGTGACAAAGTGGGTTCTAAAATGGGTCTAGACATATTGTATATGACAAATAAACGTGTGCCCAGTGTGCAGATTTCTTCACCATGTTTTCCTTCACCGTTGATTGATTGATTTTGAAATTTCTTTATTTGACATAAAATCACAATAATGAGTATCACCGGCAACACGGTCACGGCATACCAGAACATGAAGTACCTACGTTTACGAGGTTATATCTTTTAAAACTTATACAATGATATCACATAATTACACACATACAATTTAGATATTTCACACACTTAACACATAACATATTATAGACATTTCAAATCAAATCAAAATACTTTATTTGTCAGAATACTGTATAGAAAGTAAAAGATCTTAAAAATATATTAAAGTCAAAGTATTCAGCCTGTTAAAAGACGTACAAAATGTCAGGTACCTACAAAGAATATAAATTAAAATAATGTCAATTTTAATACTAATGTGAATGTTCATTATACTCCTTCACACTATAGAAAGGATTTTCATGCAGCCATTTCATTAATACAGTTTTAAAGTGTCTACCCTCTAACACCCTTATATCATGAGGTAATTTGTTGTACACTGTTATGCACATGTTATAAACATTTCTTGTGTATATGTATTTCCGGCAGACAAATCAGACAAATGTTTATATTTATCAGGAATAGTATTATTTTATTTTATGCAAGTAGGTAGGTTGTGCAGATGGTCTCGCAACAAACAGGCCTATTGTTACAAAATAATCAGCAAACAAAAAGACTAGGAAAACAATCTCTAATGCTTACACCGCAAGGACGGTAATGAGTGCAAGTATCGGTTGGCGGCCGACAGCAGTCGGTAAATGTACGTAAGTCTTCGAAAAATACGAAAAACTCATTGGTACATGGCACTGCACGGTTTCGAACCCGGACCTCCCGCACGGGAGTCCGATGTCCTAACCACTATGCCACCGACGCTCTCTTTTAACACTGCATAGTTGGTGCTCGTTATTTTCTTACAAATATTTTTAATATGTAATAATCTTTATATCTTACCGTCTCCAACCTTCTCCATCAGCGCAGTCCGATCAGTAACCAGCTTGTCCAACTTAGCTTTAGCCTCAATCAGCTCTCTTTCTCTATTCCTGTGTCTTTCTAACTTCTCTTGAAAGGATGACTCTATGTCTTTTAGAGTGTATTCTTGGGTACGGGCAGCGTCCATATTTTCTTTGATTTTGTCTTTTAGAGAGTGGATTTCTCGGTTCTGAAATTAGCACAAGTATAATAGTGCTACAGTCTGTGCTCTAGATGCCGGCTAGCAGGGTTCTAGGACAGTGTGCAGATGAAGTAATAGAAGAACTTGGTAATAGATATTATATTTTTAAGTAACAGAACACAGAAAATAGTAAATGTAGGAAAATAGTCCGTCTGTCCGTTCAAGACAAAATACAGAGAGAAAGTGCCAAATACAAAGAAAACAATGAAATTAATGGAATAATGAAATTTAGAATTGGAATGGGAATATGATTTGAATTTTGAAAATATAGATGAAGAAATGAAGATGCCAACACGAAATGAGGTGAGATAAACGCTAACGATGTGATTGAAATTGATGGCAAGGAGGTTGATATAGATAGACGATGAAGTCGATATCGTTACAATAGGATACAGAACATTGTTAGTCAGGCCTGTTAAAAGACATGGAATAGAATCTAAAGCGGACCGTAGTACTCGATTCGATTTCGTGTCGCTTTCGCGTAGTACGCCCGTTTGTCGGTACATCTGTGCAGTTGATAGCGTAAAGTCAGTATTAATAAGTTATTGGACTTAGGTAATTTTTGAGATATTTAAAAAACAAATCAAAATGTTTTTTTTGTAAGTGCCTTATAGTAGACAAAATGTAAGAGAAGTGTAATTGAAGCTGTGACTTATTTATTTTAATTAATGCATATATGTACATAATTAGCTTCAATATTATAAATATACCTAGATGTATAAATGTATATTTTAATATATTTTATAAATTTATGTGTCTCTATCAGTATAGTATCAATCCCCAAATGCAGCTAAGTCACGTTTCGTGCAGTCCTTGTGGCGCAGAGTGGGTCTTCCCACTGGTCTCTTGGCGTGCGCGACCTGGCTTAACAAGATTTCTCTGGGCAAACGAGTGCTGCCCGTGCAGTACGCATGCCCCAGCCACTGTAGACACCTCTGTTTGAGAGAAGCAGAAACGCTGGTAGATAGACTGGGTTTAAATTTTATTTTAAGACCGTTTAAGTTCCCATCCAAGTGGGGAAATGACGATCCAGAGGTAAAAAAAATTGACTAACCGAAAATTCTGCCAACAGCCACTTTCTCACTGTTAAATTGTAGTGTAATGATGAAATTAGTGTTTATGTATGGATGTGGGGTGTAGATAGTCGTAATTAACGAAATTCAGTTAATATATTCAGCGGAGAAAAGATGAAGATGTGGCTCATTGCGAGCTTGAGATGAAGAAGTTGAATGAAGTCGCGGTAAGCGGGGTGAAGTTAGCGGTAATTGTTCTTTTTCTTTTTATATATAATAATTGTGCGGCTTTGGGTGGCGAAATAACGGCCAATGAGATTGGCGCGTCTAGCTGGGAAGCTGCGCCATCACCGACACTCTCGTTCGTGCGTGCTATATGTGTATGTACAATTCAAATGCAATTTATCACTGCTGGGTACAGGACTAGAAGTTTATATAAAGTCTATTCCCTCAAATAATCTAGGTACTCCCAACGAAATGCGGGACTGCGGGTGTTTAAATATCATAAAATCTAAATTATATATAATAAGCACAAGACTGTTGCTTCTATCTTGTTTTATATTGTTTTTAGTATTAATTTTGTCAGTTTTATGTTTTCTTGGCTTGGCCGACGTCTGTTACATGTTCATTTCCACTGGTCACAGAAGAGATCTGTCCTCCGAGATACAGGAACTTCCTAGTTCGGTGGTCAGAGTTCATTGTTACCTTTTGGTCATTCGTTTTATTTAGTTTAATATAACCTATGCTCAAGTTCTTACTTGTGTATTAATATATATATGAACTGGAGCCTCTTTGGTGCTGCAAAAACACTACAAAACCTTCCCACTTTTGTAGTTTGTTACACTTTAGACTAGTATTTGTTTTGTTATATTTGTGTGTATGTTGCAGTGTTAAATTAAAAAAATAAAGAAAGAAAGAAGACAACAGATTTTGGCGACTATACCTACAAGAAAAAATAATCATAAAAATTTAATTCCCACACTTACCGCACTCAATTTCTGCTGTTCCATCCGGCTAATGGAACTTTTAGTGCTCTGTATAACGGCCTCCAGCGGCTCCATTTTAGGCTTGTGCGAGTTGACCACTTTGACCGCACTCTTCTTATCATTGGTAAATTCCACCACTTTCTCACGAAGCTCCTGGTATTCTAACCAAAGTTTCTTCTTTTCGCATATCTCTATCTGCTGTTCAATCTCTTGTCTTTGCTTCATTGCGTCGATTAGTACTTTTAATCTGAAAATACAAGATGTTCCATAAATAGTACATCCGGTGATACACGACGAAGCAGAGGTAGAGTAAAAAAATGCATAGCATAGTATATATGTGTAGGTGGCGAGCCTATCGCCATCTACTAGGTGATGATTCACTTAGACCCTTAGTCACCTCGTACAGACAACCACGGGAAGAGTTGGGGTATGGCCGGCACGAAACGGTGCCGAAAAGAATAGCCTTAAAAAAATTACCTTGTATAAATGTAGTAAAACGAACTTACAATAAAAAAAAATGATTTTTTTTTACGAATTCCACTCACCTCTCATTAAGCCGTATTTTACAAATTCCACTCACCTCTCATTAAGCCGTATTTTACGAATTCCACTCACCTCTCATTAAGCCGTATTTTACGAATTCCACTCACCTCTCATTAAGCCGTATTTGCTCCTCCATCATCTGTGCATTATTCTGTAATTTAGTTGACAGTCCCCTCTGCTGTATGCGGCATTCAATCAGGTCTTCCAACTGCTGCACACTCTCCTGCCCCCCCACAGCTGATAAGGTGCTTCTAAGTAGCTGCTGTGGGTCCATTTTGGAGAAGTCTTGGACTCTATCTTGTGGTAGTAGTTGGCAGAGATTATCCACCTGAAAGTTTTGGTTTTGGTGGATTATTATACACATAGTATACTGATGTAACTAGAGGTCAAAGTTTGGTAGATTAGAAAACAAGATAGTTTCTCAGCTGTAAATAATCAAGATATGAAATAAAAATTTATCATTGATAGTTTTAATTATTTATAGTATTGTTGTTATTGTTAAATACTTCTCCAACCTTTAAACTAACATTGAAATGTTAGCAGTAGACAAATACTCAAACTAGTATGTATACAAATTGGCCAGACAGGGATCACAGCAATCGCTTATTGGTCCAGAACCTTTTGTTGGCCTCTCGTCGGGTACTATCAAAACAGTATTAAAGAAGTACAGTACTGATAGACACAAACATGAGTGGCTATCCCTAAAGGGGTTAGAACACTCTAAGAAATTTATTGGGGACAAAGTCACAGACTGGAACAGCAAGATCTGGGGGCTGAATAGACGTCAAGTGCGTCTACGGGTCGGTGCCTTCACCGGTCACTTTAGCACAAATGCCCACCTACACAAGATGAAGCTGGCTGACAGCACATCTTGCAGAGCCTGTGGTGAACAACTGGAGACCGTTTCACATCTCCTATGTGAATGTGACGCTTTCGCGGCAAAAAGGATGGGTCTGCTAGGCTCTGCCTATCCGGACCCAAGGGAATTCAAATCCCTCCCACTAAGACGCATAGTCTTGCTCATGCACGACATATTTTTTTATTTTTTTTTATTAAATAAGGAGAGCAGACGAGCCAACGGGCCACCTGATGGTAAGTGGTCACCGTCGCCCATAGACATCTCACCACACTGTATTAATATTAGAGGGTTTTTGATGCGCTGCTATAGCTGAGGACTAAGATGGAGTGCCTCATGATGTGGTCATGGGATAGGTACAAGGGGTTGAACACAAAAGATCCCCATGGGTCGAATTGTCGCTGGGATCCCCGGTCCCCATCCAAAGATAAGATAAAAGATATAAGTATACAAAAGTAAACAAAAAAATCATCATGGCCATTGTTAACCTCTCACACCACACACACACCAACACGCACACTCACACAACACACACACACATACACACACAACCTCTCCCCTGTACACCTGCAGTATCACATCACGCTGGCTATCTTAGTGAGGACTGGCATGTTGCAAGACAGCCGTTGGCTAGAGCTGGTGCCAGGATTTGATTTTTGTAAATAGATACCTACCTACTTGTTTTAAATTGTATTGTAGTATTATATAAGTTTGAATAAAAAAATTAAAATTTGAAAAGCTTCCATATATAAATGTGCTACAGTGAGATATCTAATCTTTCTGAAGGTGGTAGGTAGGACTCGGTGAGGTCAGTCTGAGTTGGTACCACTGTCACCAAGCAGCAATGCTTGCATTGTTGTGTTTCGGTTTGAAGGGTCAGAGAGCCAGCGTAATTGGTGCACATGAGGCACTCCATCTAAATCCTTAAGGTTAGCTGTGCACCATAAACCCTTAAATAACATTATAGTGAGGTGAGATGTCTATGGGTGTTCGTGAATACTCAAGTTTGCTTGTCTGCTCACCAATAAAAAAGTTACCAAAACTTTCATACAAACATAACTTCACGCTATGTCCCTTGCGGGGTAGGCAGAGGGAATGGAGCGCCACGAATCTGCCTTGGCACGTCTATATACCTTCCCCTACAGTCATTTGTCATTTCACACATGCTCTCTGTAGGCGTCGTCTGCTCTGTAATTGTATATTAAAATCTATGAGCACTGTTAATATCTAGTCTTAGAACTTACCTGTATATTCAAAGAAGTAATCAGCTCTTGCACCTGCTTCTCCCTAACCATCTTATGGTCAATGTACCATTTAGAGACGTCCTGGAGGTTGAAGCTGCGTGTGACGATGACATTACTCTGTCCAGGGTGGTGGTACAGCTCTATCTCGATTGTGGCTTCTTGACAGCCACTTCTGACGTACTCTGATATCTAGAATTACATACATAACTTAATGTATGCAGAGAGAATAATGCATCACAAATCTCTGTCTATCTATTCACTCATGCTCGCCGTTGGGGTTGTCTGCTCTGTGTATTAAAATCTAAGAGCACTCTATGAATCTGACCTTCAAAGAATCTAGAATTAGATTATTAAATTATGGCTGTTATAAAATGCTAAGACAGGTGATGGGATGGGATCAAAGATTTATTATTATATATTTATTTATTTTGAAGTTCACCCTATGTAGATTGCACGCTAGCTAAGTTTTATATGGAAACCGTGTCTGCCAGTTGGCACATTCGCTGTGAGCATCTTCCAATACATTCAGTTGTATATAACTTGTCAAAATAATATGTGCCCAAACCCTTGGGTTTGTCAGTGCTCACAACACATTCTTGAGGAGGGGGCACTACTAGTATAATTTCTGCACATTGAATCTAAACTTTTAAGCCATGTTTCCATTGCTTCAGCAGGTTAGAAACATAGTGCAGGTATAACATTTACAGAACAAAACAAAAAAGTAAAGTCAGTTTAAATAATAATAATACTTTTAAACATCTTTCGGCCTAATAATAATAATAAAGTAATACATAAAGATTTAAAAATAACTCTTTATGAAAAACAAAACAAAAAACAAAATTAAACTTTATAACAAAAACACGCGATTATCTCGGAACATCCTATATGCGTGAAAAAGGGTACGTAATGAAGACCGGTTTCACGACAATTGCCGGCCCCCGTGCCGTGCGCTCCCGTGATGGATGCCTACCTGCCGTTATCAATTTTACCTACGGTCATGTTTTGATTTGTATGTGTTAAGTTATTTTTATATTTGGTTAGGGTTTAATTTAACAGAGTGGAATGTGCAGCGCCCAGACAAACCAGTTTCTGGTTTCAGGGCACTAAGATTTGTAAATAATAAAACCTAGTATGTACCCAACAATAATAAATAAAACAACTAACCAACCCAAAGCTACCTTCACCTGCATCTTGTGTAGAAGAGTATCTTTCTGCTACACAGCAATCTGCACAGTGCTACTTTTGTTGCTATTTCTATCTCTGTCTGATGCATAGAACATGGCGAGATCGAATGTTACAATGACGCAGATCTTGAGTTACCGAAAGGTCTATTACTTTAATAATCTTGGATAATGATAACCTTCCAGGTCATAATGACTATTTTAAAGGGCTTACTCACGTTTTTAGCTCGACCAATAACGCTCGTCTTCCCGCAGAGTCCCAGAATGATCGCACAAATAAAAGTCGATTTTCCAGTCCCATTTGGACCAATTATCAGGTTCAGAGACGTTCCAGGATATAGTTCAACCTGCTTATACGTTCTGGTAACAAAAATGAAAAAGAAAATTCAAGAAAACTCATCAAAATTTGAAAAAACAAAAAGGCGCGAGTGCGTGATAACCGTAACTTACACAAAGTTTACAAGAGTGATTCTGTAAATACAACCTGGCCGGATGCCCTGATCATTGACGATCTTGGCCATTTTGCACTTTTAACAAAAACACATTATAACAAAAACATTACTTAAAGAATCAATTCAAAAACTTTACTCTTGCGAAAAGACATCAACGCAACGGATGCAATTCGCGGAAAAATGACTGGCGGGTGCGGACGAATGACATTGACAGCTTTCTTAAGACAGCGTTCCATAACCAGTTGAAATAATTCACGTTAACAATTGTGCAAGTTCCATTACCGTGTTAATAGCTGAAAATTTATCAAACTTTTATTCAAAACGAGCAATGGGACGTGTACAAAAAAAAACTAAAAACTATTTTAAATCGCTTAATGCTCGGACCAATTATTAATGTTTAGGGTGTGTTGCCAATTGTAAAATTAAAAAAAAAACTAGGGAAGGGCAAATCATGTAGCTACATTATACTATTTTTCATAATCGAGTAGTTTAAGGATACGAACTCCTTAAACTACTCGATTAAGAAAAATAAAATAAGCAAGCCAAAGAGGATAAATATAAGCACTACGTTTATTCGTAGCCAAGCAACATTGGCGCGGTCAATACTAGAATGGGTGACAGCTAGTTCCGTAAACTATTTCATTTGAACTCCTCTGTGCCTCGGAGAGCACGTAAAGCAGTCGGCCCCGATTGTTGTCGTTCGAGTCGTTAAGCTTTGCCGGACGCCTACAGGTGGCCTCTATAACTCTGACAATATGTTGACCACTAAATATACGATAAACAATACAAATCGAGTAGTAAATAACGACAACGAATAGTTTTCTTGCAAGTATGATTTATTCAGTTGAAAAAGCCAACCTTGAGGTTGGACTAAATATAAATCGCTTAAAAAACACAGAACGAAACATAGGGTCGAGGTAGAAGGGCAGATCATACAATATGTCAATGATTATATTATTATTTATTTGGGCCAAGTGATCTCCTTCAAGAACAGACAGGGTAAAGAAATATTACGGAATTCATTCAGTTGGCTAAGCTAAATAAAAGCAATAAATAAACTTAGCATAGAAATAAATAAACCAGGTAAACGAAACAAATTGTTAAAATGAAAGATTTTTGGAACTTACCATTATTATTTTTATTCTGAATTAATCCGTCGATAATTATGTTTGATCGATTTAGTTCATTAATTAAGTTATTCAAACTTGCACATCTCTATATCATTTTTATTACAGTGATGCTATCATAAAAAATAATCTAAAGTAATCGTTATCGTTATAATTTAACGATGTTATTTTATTAGGCTGCCAGCGCAGAATGGAACACAGAAATCGAATTAGTAGCGCCCTCTTGACCCTGACGAAATAAAACCCTGTCAAGAGTGCATTGAAACGAACGAGGGTCGTCCTCTCTAAAAGGGGGGGATAGGGTACGGGCCCTAAGGTGCAACTCTTTACCCGGGCGGGTCTGTGCGTTACCGCGCACTAGTGCTGGGAGCCGCCAATGCGGCAGCGGAATTAATGGTTAGAAATTTAAATTTAAATATGGTTTATGTGTAACAGGAGGAAAGGAAGGGAGATGTAGCTTGTACGTCGCACTCACCGCGCGTCGCTCCACCCGGGCGCCCTCGGGCGTCGATGAAATCAACAGCTCACGCGGGAGCGGATCTCGCACGTCCGCATCGATCGGGTCAATAGAATACATGTTATGTGAAATTTTGAAGTCTATATCTTGTCCTGTTTACGAAATATAAGCGCGTGACAGACCGACGGGCGAACGGATAGATAGACGGACGGACTGAAACACGGATAACGGAGCGATGCAATAGGATTCCGTTTACCCTTTTATTCTTAATAAATATTGCTAAATTTAACATAATATAATTGATTAAATAAATGTAATGTATTTTAAGCAATAAAACGTATTTTACTTAAAAGCCCATATATTCTAGACTACGTGTGAAAAAATTGTGTTTGTATGACAAGAAACAACAAAGTTACACATTTTTGAGACGAATAACGCCTAAAGTTCCCATAGTGCGTCGGCAGTTGATGTTCCCTGTGTGAAACCCTGTTGGTTATCTATCAGACAGTATGTTCCTAGATCTGAGGAAATTCGAAAATCTTGTCTTAGTCAGTTTTTCAATAATCTTTGAAATGGTAGGTAAAATGGAAATGGATCTATAATTCGACACTGTTTCCATATCCTCGGCTTTATGAATAGATATTACTATGGCATGGCTCTTTGAAGGAATCGTCATTAAACTCTCATATAAAATTGCAGTCAACTTGCAGCCGCATTGGGAAAGCAGGCCAGTAAGAACAAGTTTGAATGAACATCTCAGTTCTCAACTAAAGTAATACCTAGCGACTGTGGCTGGATCCGACGAGCCAGATATGGATAGGTACATCCACAATTTATTCGGGACCAGATGCGGAATTACATCCGAATCCTCGGACCTGGATCCCGGATCTGTGTGGCGTTGTTAACTATTGTTACATACCTACTTAATAAAGTAGCTCCGATCGGCAATTCGGCCCAGTCAGATCTTTAGCTAAATGTATAATGCGGTACGGTTTGTCCCAGCCGGACACAAGTGCAATTGACACGGATCCGGAAACCTGTTCCGAGGACTGGGAGATCCCATAGATATGGGTCCCATCTCTGGCTTGTCGGATCGTGTCAAATCGCCACGTGTGGCGAAGCTTTGAGCGAGAGTAGGTAAAATATTACCTACCCGTCCGGTGGTGTCAGGGTGCTTATTATAAAAAATTAAACGCAATAGTTTTCTAAGTACCACGCTATAACGACGTTATAGTTATTTTATTGCAATGACAGACGGCCATAGACTCTCATAGAACAGATAACAAATACTAGAGTGCCACCTCTATGACAAGTGGTCCAACTGAAATGTCAAATCACAACAAATATTCGCATACAACTGTAGGTTTAAAAAAAATATTAATTAATGGCCTTTGGTATTGTGTTTATGGCACAATAATACCGCCAACTCTAGTTATCGGTTATAACGATGTTAATTTAACGTTATAAAAACTGGCAACACCAAAATAACATTTATGAAGCGGTATATCTCAACAAACGCCAACCAAAAACAAACCGATTCCGGCCGACGTGCATGTCGTTGCTGTGCAGTTGCGAGTCTTTAGAAATAATTGTATCGCGTGTTTGTGTATGAAAATGTGAAGAAAACCTAGTTTTCTTGAATGAATGTGGTGTTACACGACTCCATACGGAAACTTGGCTATGTTATATCAGTTTTTTCGAGTGAATATCAGTGTTAATGTTTCTCCCCTTGTGAGGACTTGGAGGGTATTCATGTTTATAAATATTGATTTGTTGCATATCGTGTTTTCTAACGTATCTATTGTGCCTTCAAACGTGAAGTGAAATGTAGGTAACAGCAAAACGTGTAGAAAAATAAAAATGCAACAGCGCTATGGAGTTTTGTGGAAAGTGGTTTGGTTGAGTGTTTGATCGAGATTTTGGTTTTGTGATTTTTTGACAATGGAGGGAACTACGGAGAAGGATTGCTCTCCGTTGTGGAGCCTGTACCAGCAGATCGTATCGGATATGAAGGTAGGTCCAGTATTCCATCAATTTTTCAATCTTACGTCGTCACACTTGAAGTATCGGGCTCCATTCATTGCCCCACTTTGTGTACCTACGAAACCGACCTGATAACTCGTTCGTTTTGAACAAATTATCTGCATTATCAGTGCATGGGATAGTTTTATTCGATAATGGCTTGACAAGCTTTATAAATTCCGATAGCACTGTTATCAGTATCACAAACACTTGTCTTATCCCAATAATATAGTAAATATGAAAGTTTGGATGATTGTTACTCAATCACGCCATAACGGTTCAATGGATTTGAATGGAATCTGGTATGGCGTTAGAATATAGTCTGGATTAGTATATAGGATAATTTTCTTCCCAGAAAAAGGGAAAGTCAAAAATTAAAGGCCATGCAAGTGAAGCTATAAACAACTAGTCATACATTAAAAAACACTCCATGCCCTGTCATAACTTCAGCAAATACCTGAAATTGTTATTCAGATTTCCCTCCAAAAGCTAACAAGTTTCTGATAAGATGAGGATTGATATCCATAATTATGACAGGTATTTCTAAGTATCATGTTCAATTGTTCAGAGGTTTCTAATAATAATGAATTTGTCATTACTGAACTCCAAAAAAATATATTTAAATATATAGAAGGTAAATTAAAACCTTATTGAACCTTAAGATAAGCTTGGAAAAG
Organism: Hofmannophila pseudospretella; assembly: GCA_947369225.1. Taxonomy (NCBI): domain Eukaryota; kingdom Metazoa; phylum Arthropoda; class Insecta; order Lepidoptera; family Oecophoridae; genus Hofmannophila; species Hofmannophila pseudospretella. The sequence continues at coordinate 2,301,072 of OX376333.1, forward strand.
TTTAGGAAGAGGGCAACTCTTCTGAATGTCTAGTTAGCTTAGTTTCTAGTTTCTCCCTTATTAATGAGGGATGTATGCAAAATAAATTGAAAACTGATGTTAAAGAGTGGAATTTATGTAATGTAAATGATGCCAAATCATAATTTAATTTATATATGGTTTCTGATAAAGTTGCCATTATATTCTACATTATAAAATCAGACTGAATTCAATTTACATAACCTGACAGTATTCTCAAACTTTATGTACTTTCAAGGGCTGAATATTCAGTATTGCTTCCAAGGCAAATGGAATTAATTTGAATCTGTATTTTTTTACTTCTTTTTGTAACGATGGAGCTTGAAGTTCCTGGCAATGGTCTTCCCTTGTGCTTAAAATATAGGTTGGGGTGTCGCTAAGGGGGACTGAGGGAAAAAGTGCTCCTTCGGCTTTCTTTGCCACTTTGACCAAAATATATTCTAAATACTTTTAGCAAGTACTTTTAGCCTGCTGTTTATATTATACAAACACTCACACATATACAATGTATGTAACACCTTCACTCTATGTCCCATATGGGGTAGGTAGAGATAATGGAGCCCCATGAAGCTCTGTCTTGGTAGGTATCTATCAATATATGTAAATAAAAGCTTCATCTTGTAATACATCTACAATTGTACATTCATTGCACGTTGCAACACAACACTGCAATTGTCATGCAAGATGATACATCCTATGATTATCGCTTAGTTACTATTCTTGAGATGACTTTATGGTGTCAACATTTATTTTATGTATGCACTGTACCATCTTTAATAATGTTAATTAGAATAGGTTCAGGAATGTATTGTGAATTATGTAAAAGGGATTTAGATTTGAATTAAAACCTACTTCCTGCTTAGAAGTTTATTTAATACATCTACACTTCTTTAGTATCTTAATTGTTTCTAGAAGGTACCAGACACTTTGTAGTCCTGATAATTTGGTTGGTTAGTCTAAGTAGTCTAATTCATTTTTGAATCAAATCTGTTTTGTTCTTATTTATCGTTCGGTCGTCAGCATCACACAATCACGCCATTTCCTTTCCTCAGCCATGCTATGGCATGCTATGGTATGGCCCACATTTCGCAGTCCTCCGTTAGGTGGCTCATTATTTGCACGGCCCCGTAGGCGCACGCGGGGTCAGCTCTGAAGCCCCATTTGTTCATGAGTTCACCACATCGTCCCTGTCCAACTCTCAGGTAGTTCTGATCGACCACAGTGATCTGGGCAGGTGGAAACAGTTCACTATGCTGTTTGGGTTCTGGATCAAGTGTCGATTAGGGACCGTCGAGGTGTTCCATCTTTCCGTCCATTTCTCCTCAACAGTTTTACCCTCAGAAACAAGCCCACGCACATAGCGACCGAAAGGCCTGTTCTTCATATGTTTTGTTTGTTTGAAGTCTCTTTATTGTACACACACAAAGAAAAGAAGAAAAAAATACACAGAAAATAAAAACATTACAATATGTACAAAGGCGGGCTTATCCCATAGGGATCTCTTCCAGCCAACCTTTGATTAAGGAGAGTTTAGATTACTTTTATGGTTTGTTCTTAATCTATGTTATTAACCTCAATTATTTTTATTTTTATTCATTTCTGATTCATAATGAATATGATAATTAATTAAAAATAATGAAAATTCTTTAGTTTTAACCTTATATAAGAGTATTTAATAAAAGCTAGGTTTTTATTTTCCATAAAATTACAATACAGCAAGCAGTATTGAATATGCAACTTAAACTACCTAGTAGTCAGATCAGATCCTGATGAGGTCAGACTTAGATCAGAGACTTATTTCTATATTGGTTGGTTGATACAATATCTAAATAATGTAGTCATGCAAGGTTATTTAAGAAAGGTCAAGTTTATTTTTACATGTTGGATCATCTTATATTATACTAGGATATTACTTGTAAAAACCCGAGTTCTGTTCTGTTTGAGAGAATTGATCTAGCTTATTAGTTTATAGAAAGAGAAATACCTAAAGAAAAAAAAAACTTTTATTCAGCATTGTTTAAGACAAATATAGAATTTTAGGTCCAGAAATTTCTACCCCTTTCAAAAGTGTAAATATATGTGCGAATTGTACTAGGTACAATTCTATTCAATGTATGTATATAGTATGCTGCGGTCGATTATTTGATTTCAGCAAATAGCACCTTACAAAGCAAATAAGTCTCTTAAAAATTGAAAAAAATTGCTTTAACTGTACACTTAGTAGCAAAAAAATTAACTATTGAGGATAGAGCTTTCTACATTATAAATAAACCTACCAGACTATGAAGATGACCATTAAACCTACCTTGGTATCATCTCACGTATCTAAATTGGTCAATTATATCTCAGAGATAAAGCTTGGCGTGACAGTCAATGCACGCTATTCTTTGCGGGTGATTCTTACACCTACACGACATACATACATGCTTTCAAGTAAGGCTTATAGGAGAAAGAAGTTTAATTAGTTTTATGGTGGTGCAATAAATTATACAATACAAATCTTCATCAAATTATATTATATTGACTGTATAAAAATTTATTCAAAAGCTTTGTTATTTAGTTTATATACAGCAAATACACTAAAACTAAAACTAAATTTAGACTAAGAACAAAATTTAAACTATAGATAAAAATTTGGGCTAAGTCCCCCACATCCGGCAGTGTACCCAAGATACTTGTTGCGTTGCCCCGTTGGATAGCTAAGCTAATCCGCTGGGCCAAATAGGAGCCAGCTCTTGGGTCTTTTGACGCGTCGACCAGGCGCTTTGTGAGATCCTTGAAGAGGCGGTGCGCTCCCCAGGGTCCCGATTTTTCAACCCCATGTTTTATCTGTATATACTCCTAAGGTCAAGATATCGAGACCGAGGACTGGAACTAGGAGCGTGGGTCGACCACCTGCAAGATGGGCAGATGACATAAGACAGTATGCTGGTGGAATTTGATTAGAAAAGGCCAACACCTTATCTTATCTTTGGATGGGGGCCGGGGATCCCAGCGACACTTCGACCCATGGGGATCTTTTGTGTTCAACCCCTTGTACCTATCCCTTGACCACATCACCGAATATGTCGTGCATGAGCAAGACTATGCGTCTTAGTGGGAGGGATTTGAATTCCCTTGGGTCCGGATAGGCAGAGCCTAGCAGACCCATCCTTTTTGCCGCGAAAGCGTCACATTCACATAGGAGATGTGAAACGGTCTCCAGTTGTTCACAGGCTCTGCAAGATGTGCTGTCAGTTAGCTTCATCTTGTGTAGGTGGGCATTGGTGCTAAAGTGATGGTGAGGCCAACACCTTAGATGATGGCGTGCTGCACACCACCTTCATCAAATTTAATTACTTTTGCTTATTTATGCAAATACAAATATACTTTATTGCACACCGGGGACAAAAACAAAACATACAACATAAAGAGAGGTACAATACAATGTGCATAAGGCCGCCTTATTTATTTTTATAATATATTTGTTTAATATAATTTTTATCTTCTGTACCTAATTGTTTGTGTGTGTGTGTGCTATTGGACATAAATTCTTTCTTTCTTTTCTTTTTTTCATTAGAAGGGAGACTTACATCCAACAGTGGGTGGGCACCGGTTGAAGGGAGACATTCCTAAAACTTGATCGATCAAAGTATACTTAATCCACAAACTGGCGTGTACAGTCGGCTAAGAAGAATAGTTGTGCGATTGTTTTCTAGACTTAGGATAGTTCGTTTCGTGCACGAAACAATTAACCGGTAGCAGTGGCTCAATGTAGAAAATTGGTTCAGTTATAGTTTAACACTACATTTCACAAGTCGGTTGTTAAGGGGATTATGTTTTGCTACAGTTAATATTAGGTCCTTACATATGAAATTGGCGTTTTGTATGGGAGGAATATAAAGTCGTTTTTTTTTTGTAAAATATATTTTTAATCAAAGTATGCACCATTGTTATCTATGCACTTTTGCCATCTCATAGGTAGTTCATTGATCCCTTTACTACCATGGGGGCGAGAATCAATAAACTCTCTGAAGGCGGTTTGGACTGCCACATCGGAGTTGAATTTTTTTCCTTGTAAGAAGTTATCCAAATTCCTGAAAAAATGGTAATCTGTTGGAGCATCATTAATCCTTCGAGCTGTTTCTGCAGCACTGGTGCTACGGTAGAACTCGTACTCGTAAATATAGCAATATTTCTTGTTTTCCATTAAAGATATGAGCGACGCCAAAGATAAAACTAGTCAGGAAAAAACAAACAAATGAATGACTGTTTTAGAAACTCAAATGTACCAGCTATATGGGTTTATAAATTTGAATTTGGAATTCTTAACCAAAGAGGAGATATTTCAGATCAAAGTGGCCAGTACGACAAAACGCCAATTTCATATGTAGGGACCTAATAATAACATTCTAATTCTTCGCTTAAACACTCACGTGCTCCATCTTCGGCCTCATCGTCTTTATCGCATAGAATAATTGGGTCTAAACACTTTGGCCTTATTTCCTTGTAATTACAGGTCTAATCTGGCAATATTACAGTATTTTGTATGTGTATTTCTATTGATGTTGCCTCTTAGGCTTGTGATTACAAGATTTTTTTTTATTGACTACTAAACCCGCATTTGACCTCGATCTCGCCTGATAGTAAGCGACGACGAGGTCGACGATGGAGCATGCGGGTCCAGTAAATGCCTATTCACTCTGGTCTTGAAGATTATTATTAAAGATTATTAAATGATGATTATTTATTTAATGATGTAGATTTATTTTTGATTCGTATATCGGGTATACGAAGGGAAAGTGAGTGGAAGGACAAGCCGGGGCCATCCTAGACTGACCTTTAAAGATCAGATTGACAGAGCGCTTATAGATAATATACAGAGCAGACGACCTCTACGGCGAGCATGCGTGAACGACGAATGAATATAGAGGAAGCAAGAGAAACGTGCCAAGACAGGGATTTGTGGCACTCCGTTCTCTCTGCCTACCCCGTAAGGTATCTTATGACAGTGGGCCAGGGACAACCCCAGCGGCACTTCGACCCGCAGGGATCTATTGTGCTCACCCCTACCTTAGTCTCCTTCCTGTTCCTTAAAGATGCTTGCAGGACGCTGTACAGCTTACAGGAAGGAGCCTATAGTCCTCTGGTTTCGGGTAGGCTACCCCCAGAAGACTCATACGCTTTCCAGCCAACGAGTCACATTCGCACAACAAGTGTTCCATTGACTCAACGGTGTCACCACAGGCTCTGCAGGTGGGATTGTCTGCCAGTCTCATCTTGTGTAGGAGGCTCATACTGCCAAAATGGCCTGTGAACGCCCCTACAAAGAGACTAGTGAGACTCCTGTTATGGTTGTAAATTTTTCTACACCCAGTTGTGCCACCATTTCCAATGAACATCTTAGAGTTGTACCCCGTAAGGTACGTATGTATATCGGGACCTTGCCATTCAGAAACCTGTCTAGTTTTCAAAACTGTTGTATTTTCTTCGATTTTAGGCAGGAAAATAGCTTCGTGTGTTTCTAATAATATAACCAAACTAGCTAACAAACACAATAGGTTCTGAAAACAGTAAAATATTAACACTGAAAAACCAGCTAAAAGCGGAAACATGTGCTTTGATGATAGGATCTCTCAGATGCTTTATTTGGTTTGCTTATTTCTCTTCTAAATTCATTTTAGGTATTTTGAAGTCGTCACAAATTCCAGTCATTGCATGCCAGTGCATGCTCCATCTTCGACCTCATCGTCAACAACCAGGTGAAATTAAGAAAAAAAAACCTCCTCCTTAACAATCAACGATACTCAAACCGCCTTTAAACATTACGGGAAAACATACTTCACGGTCTATTTCATACCGAAAAGTATACTCGCGTTACATAGTGCCACAATTAGTACACGTATTCGTTTGCAGCTGGTTGCTGGCATAATTCGTGAACTGTTAGCTAAATATACCCTTAAGTATGTTTGGTGTTAATTTAGTGTGATGCCTTTAGTATTCGTTATTGCGTTCATGCTGTCATGGCGTGTTCGTTCTATTTTATTGTTTAAAAACGGTTTACAGTGGTTATTTTCTCCTAAAAATCGTCGGTATTAAGTGAACGTTATATAAGACAGTGAAATGGGAGTGAAATAATACATATGGTGTGGATCCGGCAACCTAACCTCCAATTGCACTTGGAATGCAAGACACTAGGCATTCCTAGTGCACACGACTCTCCCTTAATCTCGACTTTGGTAAACTATTTTTTTCAAAACAGTCGCCAAAGCTTTCGAGTCATTTTCAAGATTTTAACACGGTCATTGGCCAAATTGCAGTGTAAAAATGCTTACCGAAATTCTTTTACTATTTCACCCATAGTTGCATGCAACATTGGATTGCCATTTATCACTTCAATTATGGCTTTCCCCAAAGACCTTGCTTAACCCAAGGTTAAACAACATCGATAATTAGTGAGTCATTATCAGTTATCTATCACTTTTCGTTGCACTTCAAGAGATAAACATTATAAGCATAACGTGACTGATAATATTTGTTTACAAGCCCCTAAACAAAATGACATTTGCCATATCTCCTGTTAAAAGGTAAAATTATACTAGGAAGTTTACTTAAACTAAAGTTACTCTATTCATCATAGAATATCGTTATCTGAAGCAGATATTATGAACTTTTATTAAGATTTTTGTGGATCACCGTTGTCAAACTCTTCAATACCTGAAATCCAATTAAAATACTTGCAAAAACCAAACGTAAAAATCAGAATGGTTCAATGAAATGGGAGATATCGACTAACATCGTTACGATAACCTATATATGTATAAAGCGCTTTACCAAAACTTTCTTCATTAGAACCTCCGGGTCTGATCTGAGGTCAAGGTGACTCGAGGACTCGTGTTTGACATTTAGGTCGCAGGTCGCTCGTATTGGCTGTCGTTGAGTGCTCTTTCGATAAATAACTTAGATACATGTGCGGTTAATTACTTAGAAAGTAACTTATACTTATAAGAGGATATTGTTTTAAGTGCATCTTTGTTGTGATATACGGTTTTAGATATGAGTATTTTAGCAGAAAATGAGGATAAGAGCTGCCTCTACATTGGAGGACCTTTTGTGGATGTTTTATTATGTTAATTTGCACATGGATAAGCATTTGAGACCTATTCCAAAGCTATCGATGTTGCCATCTTCCGCCTTCGTGAAATAAATCACGAAGTCATTGAAAGCGATGTTATATTTTACATTTATTTGGCATAACATAAGCATAAGTCAACGTAGACCGTCGGTGGCCTAGTGGCTAGAACGCCGGACTCCCATGCGGGAGGTCCGGGTTCGAAACTATGCCATGTACCAATGAGTTTTACGGATTTTTCGAAGCCTTTTTTTATTATAATTTTATTTATTACACTTAGGGACAATAAACAGTGGTACAATATGTATTAAAAATAAGGAAACATTAAACAATAGGGTAATTGTACCCCCCACATCCTTGTCCTCGGATATACATGTGAAATACATGACTTATGTACATTTACCGGCTGCTCTAACGGTGAAGGGAAACATCGCGAGGAAACCTACATGTCTGAGGAAATAAAAAAAATCCAAAGCCGTGTGAAATCCACCAATCAGCACTGGGCCCGCTCGGTGGATCATGGCCGATAACCCCCTTGCCCATGAGGAGGCCTGTACCCCAACAGTGGGGACATTAATAGGCTGCTGATGATGATGATAAAGCAGTGAACAACAAGACATACGTAGCAATGATCTTAAATTATACTTTAGTGTCCTGCAGGGGAATGTGCTGGGCCCAGAACTTTTCCTGATGTATACTCACGATTATTGACCAATGATTTTTATATCACAGAAACGAGGTTTACCACCCGACTGTGCTGATCAAATAAGCGAGAAACGCCACACATTTCCAGCCACGTGTGATGCTAATATTACAACAAGGAAATGCCCAGAATGGGTCGTTATACCGGGTTCGCTATAAACGGAAAAGGGGAGTTGTTACAACGACGTCTATCATTTTTACGATGTTTTTAAGTTTAGCTGGCAGGTACAGTATACCATGCGTAGCGTATCTATTTATTTGTACCATTCTTAAGACGTTCGTCGCAAAGGGTATTATCGAAGGTTTGGTTGATTGTACAAAATAGTAACATGAGTTAAATAAAGTTTAGATTGCTTCAATTTTCTTGCTTTTCCTTTAGTTTTTATTACCAAACCATAGCATTTAAATGAAATACTGTTCCTGAAATTTTCCGAAGTTATTTTTAAAAATATCTTTTTCTTGCATTACCAGATTTACCAGTCGCCAGTCTGTCTTTTCTTTACGCATTAAATGCAGTTTTTATCTCTAAAAAAATGTGGCAGGTACAATTAAAAACCGGCGGAGCTCGAATCGTCCGGATGCGCAAAAACTAGCTCTGTATATATTCAGCCAATTAACTGTATTATCGTTGTGGTTGCGATATCTCACGACGTAACTGTAGTTTAATCGGGAGTGGTGAAGTCTAACCGGTTTTTTTCTTTTTTATCAGCTTCTTTGTTTGGGCCGACAATTTTTTGCGTATGGTTCACAAAGGTCGTTTTCAATAGTTCTGTTATCGGTATGTGGTGATGCTACGAGATTTAGTCCGTCGACGTTTAAAAGAATATTTAAAAAAAAACCATTTAGGTGTACTATTGGAAAGGGCACACAAAAAGCTTCGCCTACGCCTCCTTGAACTGGCAACCTACGGGAGGATCTCGCAAACGTGAAAGACCCAGGGCTACATAGAAACGTAGTCTTCAAAAGGACCTGGAAGCAGCTAAAGTATTCTGGGAAACCATAGAATCTGCGGCATCGGACAGAGCGCGGTGGAAGAATATTATCTCAGCCCTATGCACCAATAGGTGCTCTAGGACCCGAAGAAGAAGAAGGTGTACTATTCTGTGTAAGTTCTAAACACAACACCAAGTTATTATTATTAGGCAGTTATGCCTTTTCCGTCAAACCATCATCTAGTGTAGAGACGCTTGTGGACATAATTATTTATAGCTTAAAGATAATCCACGATGATGGCCTACATTATTCCTCTAAACATCCCAGTTCAATGTGGACTTCCTGGAATGGCATAGTTATATATCGATCGACATAGAAGTATATCTGTGGAAGACACATCAAGCCATACTCTGTGGAACCCTGGCGCCGCAATACGCTTTTTGTTATGATTTCTTGTCATTCGTATAAATGTCACAAAATGAGGTAAAGCGACAAAGTACCAACGGGAACTCTGTCCAATAATAAGTTGTTATGATTTCTTGACATTCGTTGAAATATTTCAAGTAAGTTAAAGAGAGAAAGAACGTCGGTGGTGTCGTGGCTCAGAATAACTAATAAGTAGTACTAGACATGAGGGGTTCCAGACTCCCATGCCTCGGACCTCCCGTCCGTGTTCGATACGATGCAAGCCATGTACCAATGAGTTTTTTATCAGGGTCATGATCATTCTAAGGAATTAATCACATAGAACGACTCTCGTGGCAGATTTAATGGGATGGTTTGCCATTGCCTTCCCCATTTCACACACTGGTTATCTCAGTGTGCAGGTTTCCTCACGATGTTTTCCTTCACCGTCAGAGCAGTCGGTAAATGTACGTAAGCCTTTCGGAAAAACCGAAAAACTCATTGGTACATGGCATTGCCTGGTTTCGAACACGGACCTCCCGCATGGGAGGCCGCCGCCCCCATGTCTAGTACTACTTATTAGTTATTCTGAGCCACGACACCACCGACGCTCTTTGTCGCATGGGAGGCTGACGTCCTAGCCACGACGCCACCGACGGCACGCTCTCAACTGGCCCCAGAAATGGGAGAAAACCTAATATATAATAATTAATATTAGGGATCTATAATGTGTTAATTGTTAATTGCTATGGTACCTAATTTAAACTGAGGTACTTTACGAAGCACTTATAAACGATGTGTAATTATACTATCTGAGTATAAAAATGTAATTATTATTTATAAAAGGGAGCAATAAGTCCTCTGATAAACTGCTAAGCAGTTTGGCGGTATACACTTAAGATATTATTGTGTTTTATACTATATAAAAGATGAACAAAAAAAAAGCGACAAAGTACCAAAGGGTATACCCTGATGTGTTGGCCATTATACCAGTATCTCAGACTGCGTCTAGTCGCGTTCGAGCGCAACAAAGTTTACCGGGTCGCGAAAACCGGTGTCGGCAACCGGCCTGAACTGGGCCTGCGATTCTACGAACAGGTTCTCACTGTGTTACCGTTGGAGATTAACTCATTTGTTACTCGATACTAGGGCTTATGATTCGAATCATGAAACTATTTCAAGCTATCTTTTCTAGACAACCTTTTTTTAATAGCCTATAATTCGTCCCACTGCTGGGCAAAGGCTTCTCTCCTTCCACTTTTCCCTATCCTGGGCCACCTCCTGTCATTCTTGTTGGAAAGCGTCGATCTCGTCTTTCCAACGTCGCCTAGGTCTACCACGGCGATGGTGGCACCGTATCCGTAACTGCCTTTGCCCTTCTTTCTGGATGCATTCGGCAGACGTGGCCCGCCCAGTTCCATTTTAAAATGGATTCTTTACGGTCACGTCAATCTTAATCAACCAGTTCAGTCCTTAAAATCTACATTTAACTTGTGTCATTTATTTGAAGGTGGTATAACTCTGTGCAGAAGTCAGCCTGGAGGTGGTACCTTTTACCTTTTGCTGCCCGCAAAGCAATAATGCAAAGAAAGCATTGTTAGGTTTTGGTTTGAAGGGTAAGAGAGCCATCCTAATTACCGGCATATGATGCATGTCTGAGGAAATGAGAAGTTTCCGAAGTGAATTAACACTGGGCCCGCTCGGTGGATCATGGCCCGTACCCCCTTGGTCAAGGGGAGGCCTGCGTCCCAACAGTGTGGACATTAATAGGCTGATGATGATGATGATGCATTCCATAATATCCTAGGCACAGGCATTCCATACCTAATCTATATTCCATAGTGAGCCGAGATGTTTATCCATCCATGTGGTCTGTTAGCTCGCCTGCTTGTCTTCTTCTAAATCGTATTCCTCATTGCTGAGGGTCGTGATCATTCTAAGGATTTAATCACATAGAACGACACTCGTGGCAGATTTAATGGGGTGGTTTGCAATTGCCTTCCACATTTCACACACTGGTTATCTCAGTATGCAGGTTTCTTCCCGATGTTTTCCTTCACCGTCAGAGCAGTCGGTAAAAGTACGTAAGAGTAACTCATTGGTACACGACATTGCCTGGTTTCCGGGTCTGGAGTCCGACGTCCTAGCCACGACGCCACCAACGCTCTTATACAATAAAACTTATATATTAAAACTGCTTGTCTTACACAATAAAAAAAACAGATTCGTGATAAAAAAAACCAGGACTCGTATCACTAGTCGTGTCCGAATGTAACCCTAACCTTCGTTTCAGAATCGATACTCACCCCAACGTACCATTAATAGGTTCCTATTCATTTATATTCGTTTATAATGTAGGGTAGGGAGCAGGTGAATACAAAATTTGATTTTTTTGTTACTAGCAGTGCATAGTCGATCTTAATATCTTTTACCGTTTACTATTTTCGAAAAATACGAAAGAAATACTTTGTTGGCATAATTGGATAGTACTTACAACAATATGGTAAACTTATAAATCGAATCAAATCAAAAAGTACCTTGTAGTACCTTTTTACAACGTCATTTTGTTTACTCTACCACCGCTTCGTAAGGTGCTCTAGCTGAAAGGAAAGAAGCGGCGCAAGAAACGTATTTTACTGTACTATTGACCTGTACTATTTAGGTATCTAGACAATGTTCTCTGGCTCTAAATCTAGGTCTACCCTGCACCCTGAAAACCAGTATCGTATTTAGATTTTAGTTAGACACAGAATGTCATCTCTTTTAATGAAAGAAAAGTTATATGAAGATAAAGCTTGGAATTTTAATTTGTTTATTATTGTTTCTTTATTTTTGTAAGACATTAATTTACTAACTCTTTATTGTACACAAACAATATAATACAAACTTATACAAAAATATGTGAAACACAAAGGGCGTGACTTATCTCTAAGAGAGATCTCTTCCAGCAAACCCCAAAATAAATTTATTTATTTCCTATTTGACTTGTATAATTTAAAGTAATTTTATATTAACTTACTGACTATTGATGTATGATTACAATTTTATATTAACTTACTGACTATTGATGTATGATTACAATTTTATATTAACTTACTGACTATTGATGTATGATTACTATTTTATATTAACTTACTGACTATTGATGTATGATTACAATTTTATATTAACTTACTGACTATTGATGTATGATTACTATTTTATATTAACTTACTGACTATTGATGTATGATTACTATTTTATATTAACTTACTGACTATTGATGTATGATTACTATTTTATATTAACTTACTGACTATTGATGTATGATTACTATTTTATATTAACTTACTGACTATTGATGTATGATTACAATTTTATATTAACTTACTGACTATTGATGTATGATTACAATTTTATATTAACTTACTGACTATTGATGAATGATTACAATTTAGAATTGACTCAGTGCTGTATGTAATTGTAATGTATTTTTTAATAAATGAAATGAAATGAAAGCTATAATATTCTTTATTGTACTAATTTACTAATTACACACAATTACACGAATAAAATTCAAATTTAAAAACAATTTGGGCGGCCTTATCGCTCATAGCGATCATTTCAGGCAAACATAAATTAATATTTATTATTATTATTATTTATTTGAGTCAGACATGGTCCATACAATATATAAGTTAGTATATTATATTACTTAAAGGTATGTTAGTTGTCTAATGCCCTATTTTAGGTCAATTTGCCGACAGGTGTCGCTATACATCTATACCTGGCGGCATCGTTTTGTGACATGGGTTTTGTATAGTGTTTTTAATATTTCTAATAAATTGTACTCTTCGAAAGCTCATGGCTTTCTGTTCTTTTTTATATAGGCGCCCTCTGCGCAACCATAAAAAATAGAAATAATACCAAGTCCATGGTACCGACCCCAAAGCACTGAAGGACTACTTCGCATTGACATGTGTCTCAGGATCGGGGAGTCAGGGGACACGGCAAACGTCAACAGGATGCTGCTGGGACTGCTATTTACTCGGTGCATCAGGGAAGCAACCCTTTTTCGTATGATTGCGTGAAAGCCATCCACGCGGGCTTCTGCAAACATCCCCGATGCACTACAGTATTTCGGCAGCCATAATTATAATTCAATACTTGACTCTAACTTTTATTAGTATCGTGTTCAGAAAGCGTTTCAGTACCCATTTTGTTTACTAACTTACCTTTTACATAAATGTCTGTACCTACTCTATGTTAATTAATTTATAATGGTTAACTTATTCATTTTACCTCTTGCTAATTTTGTTATATATATCTTTTCATACAAGTACAGTCGCGAAAGAATATTACTAGCCAGCCTATTATACTTTGAATAAAGGCTTGCCTAAATATTATAAAACCGGCCAAGTGTGAGGGCTTAGCTTTATCTATAGGGATCTGTCCGGTAATAGTTTCTAAGTTGTTAGCAAAAAGAAGCTTTTGTTTGTTTTGGTTACAACTTAGAAATTATTACAGATGTGTAGTTTTAGTATGTTTATTGTTAAAATTGAGGATATGATCAATATTCTAACCAATTTTCAAATTTCTAGATAATGCCGTTAATGAGATAGGTATGGTAACAAAAGTGGTCTAGAATTGACAACTACTTGATGAGCTATAAACAACGATACCCACCCTTCAGGATAGGGTCAGATATTTTTTTATCGACCACCTTCATGTATGAAACCCCCACAAAATTAAATCAAGATAGAACGGTGAAACGGGCGAGCTGCTATAGGAATCGCGCGTATCAATATTTTCATAAGCCACGCCCCCAAAGTGACGAGATTACGAACGAAATACCTCCTTTTGATCGATTTTGTATTATTTCCCCCAAACCTATCCCAGAAACCCAATTTTGTATTATCAGAAAGAAACTTACCCCAGCTACAACTACTTGTATTGTCATTGCCGTCATTTTAATTATATAAATTGCATATACAGATTTTGACCACATAACAACGTGTATCCCACGACCAGCGTTCCACCTAGCACATTAGGTGAGGCCTGAAAACCAGCGTGTCGCTGAGGCCTCGACCATTTCATCAGACACAATAGAGCAATACACGTTATCTGTCTATGAATAAATGCTCTTTTATTATTTATTTTATTATACACTGTCGTACCTGTTGTTCTTACAGTTACAAACCGCACAATAAGGTATTTTAGCACAACCATGAATGAATGAAATGAAGTATATTGCAAGATTGAGACACGGGTGCCCCACCCTCTTCACCGTTCTATCTTGATTTATTTCTGTGGAAACATCCCTCTAAAATTAAAGTTGATATTCGGATTTGGTTCATAGAAATACATGACATGTTTTGTTTGTAATATTCACCGCACACTTAACCAAGATATCCGAGAAAATTTAAAGCGACATACACCAATTTCTTCAGGAGACATAAAACATACCTATTCGTACAGTTTTGTTGGTACACATATGCATAATCCCATCCGGCTTATTGCTTCGCCCCGAGGCTTCCCGGACGCGTGTCGGATGGGAGACGTGCGTGACTCGGGTTTGGATAGCATCATCCATGCGGATGGACTCGTAAAATCCTGGTAAATATTAGGATTCTTATATTAAGATAAGCTGTTTAGGACAATTTGGGGGTTAATTACATTTTGTTGGATATGAAATAATATACTGACGAAAAGAAATAATCATACCTACTACATTGGTTATCTTATGATATGATAGGGGGCCGCAATTACCTCAGCTGCACTTCGACCCTTGAGGATCTTTTGTGTCTACCCCATTTTACACACTGGTCATCTCAGTGTGCAGGTTTCCTCACGATGTTTTCCATCACCGTTAGAGCAGTCGGTAATACTACATTGGTTAGTTAACATTGTTTAAATTTCATCTGAGTTCCTCCGTGCCTCGGAGAGCACGTTAAGCAGTCGGTCCCGGTTGTTGTCGTTCGACAGCAGTCGTTAAGCCATGTCAGAGGCCTACGGGCGGCCTGAACAACTCTGACAAATAGGTTGGCCACTAACCATACGATAAGCAAGCAAGCATGCATTGTTTAAATAAATGTAACACAAAATAATTATTTCATTTGTCAGTCTTAAAATTAAATAATAGTAGATTGTTTGACTAGTGCTGGAGAATCAGATTGTCGCTACGAGATTCAGCGAGTGTTGTGCACACAGGAGTTGTGCGACACGTGGCCTTCCCAAGTTCCCACACATGGTATTTTTGAGCAGGTGTAATAACTAATAAAACAATGTACTATTATATTTTATGGAATCAGGAGTCAGCTTGCGGAAATACATTATTGAATATTAAAATGAAGGGGAAAAGGACCTGCCTCTTACCCTCGGATTCGGCCTCCCCAACGATTACCAAACCCAGAAGGATTTACAATCGCAAAGTATTATATAATTGGTTTTATTTTGCTAAATTTTTAACTGTAAATCGGCTGGTCTGTTCACTCCTGTCCAGTTATGTTTATAGTTAACATGAATTGTGTTTGAATTATAAATTTGTAAAAAGCATGACGTAACCAAGAGTTCCTGGTTTCCCGATAGTTTTAATACGAGTACAAGAATATGAGAATTCTATTGGGATAAATGGGGAATGGGGAAAAATGCAACTTGGATATAATTATTTTGGGGGACAGATCTAGCCCACGGTTGTTCAAATTCCAATAGATCAAATGAATCTCCATCTAATTCCTAATGATAGACTCGGGAATCGAACTCGTACTCTGTAATTACACCTGTTCCGGCAACAATAGTAACTGCGGGTAAGAGTGGAGCCAATTTCTAGGTAAAGCCGACAAACGCTATGCATTATGCATCGTAGCACTGTTTAAGGTTTCGTCTTGAGTGTTGGACATATAGCGATTCTTTCTTCTTGTAGTGTAGTTAAGTAAAAGTAAAAAGTAAAATTCACTTTATTACACAAATAGAAAACAACAAACAAAAGATAGAAAAGGAAATAGTGAAGTACAATTTAGGCGGCCTTATCGCTAAGAGCGATCTTAGTAGTTAGTAGTAGCGTAGTTCTTAGTTTACGAGTATCTTATGATAGGGGTCCAAGGATAACTCCAGCGGTAGCGGCGACTTTGACCCATGGGAATCTTGTGCTCACCCCTTACCTTAGGGGCCGTTCAAGTATTACGTAAGCAGAATTTTAGCCAGTTTTAAACCCCCTCCCCACCCACACTCCCCGTCACCGAAAGTAAGTTTTGAAGTAGTTCCTCGGGGATTATGGACGTGATAGTTATGTATGTATGTACAAGTATCATTGTTATTAACTGCTGATAGCTTTTTTTGCTGACGTAATGTCCATTCGACCCCAGCAAAGTTAAGACCCCCTATCCCCCTTTAATGCTTAAGTAATAATTGAACGGCCTCTAGTCTCTTTCTAGTTCTTTAAAGATGCTTTGCACCAAGAACGATATACAGCTTACAAGAAGGAGCCTATAGTCTTCTGATTTCTGGTAGACCGTATAGAAAACTCATGCACTTTGCCAACGATTCACAACAGGTGTTCCATTGGCTCAATAGTGTCTCCACAGGTTCTGCTTGGTTCTTCTATGTGGTTTGTCGTGTGGTAAGTTGCCGAAGTTATACAGACCGCCTGTAGGCTTCTAACATGGCCTAACATCTCCTCGACAGTCGCTGGAAACCGACTGTTTAACGTGCTTTGGCACTTTGATGAAAATGTCAACGTTGTTTAACTTGCACGATCAGTGATCACTTTCTGACCCAGGTTAAGAAGCCCTCGTGTGATGTGATAAAAAGATATAAATGGCACACAGGGGATGCCTGATGCTTTGTTCGCGCCAAAGGCTGAACTTGAAAAGGAAGAAAGCGGACTACAAAAAAAAGAATGTCTCACGCAGCTAGTCGGAACAGGAACCGGGAAGGAAAGGAATTCGTGCACCAACCTTGTACGTTCCAGAGCCGGTCCCGGCGAGGCGGTACAGCAGCAGCTTCCCAGCCCCTGTCTCCTCACTCGAAGACACTCGCGGAGAAATGGCGAATAAAGTTTAACACTAAGGCTACGATCACACTTAGAGCGGGCAGCGAAAGCTTCCACGACAGTGATTTATGCCTTTAGCGATCTAACACGGCAGAGCGCGGAGCGTCGCATTTGACAACTCTTCGACCAACGGCAACAGGCTGAGGCAGTCCCCATTTTCCGGTGCTGCACACCACCTTCATCAAACTTAATTACTTTTGTTTATTTATTTATTATATTTGTTTGAAATTATGATCATCTTTATCTTCTCTACCTAATTGTTTGTATGTGTGCGCTCTTGGTAATAAATTCTTTCTTTCATTATTTCTTTCTAAATAACCTTGGAGGCAGGAAAAAGCTAAGCCGACGGCAAAATTCTTTCCTTCAAGGACACGACATGACCACTTAACATCAGGAGAATCATCCGCTAGTCTGCTCAAATTCTAAACAAACCTTATCCTAAAATAACTTACCTTTACCGCTTTTCTTCACTCCCTTGGACCTGGAAAGTGTATGTGTCGAGAGTAACATTGAAGAAAGTCATACGATACTTACACGGCATAACGTTCAGATAATAGCGTATAATAACCTCCATTGTACACTCGGATAAGCTTAGAATGGAGACGTTTGTACAAAAAGGAGAGGATAATTATATGCCAAATACAGACTGTGTTGTGTTCAGTTCAGGACTCTATAAAGGGAGGAGGAGTTATGATACATTTTAGTGAAGAGGCTTTGGAAAATGGTCATTTTGGGTTGTAAACAAATTGGAGAGAGATCATTTACCAATTTTACTCACACAATTCTACTTCGCCAAAGCACATTTAGGTACCACAGCGCCCACGACACAGGATTACCTAGTGTGGGTGCTAACCGTAGGCTCGTTATTAGAAAATATGTATGTTTTTTATTAATTTTTATTGTAGTATTCATTTTACTGTACCTTCCATTGTATATTTGCATACAGTGTTGTCGTGAAATTTATTTATTATTTTGAGAAGCAGATATTTGGAGAATGTAACATACTTATTCTTCGAACCTTCATCGTTAAACATGTTGAAAGAAGTGTACTGAGATCGGGTACATTTCACATGCGCTCATCATGAATAACGGAGCGACTTACATCCCACGGGGTTAACTGCCTCAGAACATGGAAAATTGTACTAAACACCATTATTAAAAGAAGATTACGATTACACTTGACAATTTACTTCTTAGGATAAATAGGCACGTGAAACTTGGCGACAATGGCTCACTAAAAACTGCGGCGCAAATGTCGTTGGATCGATTCCACCTCTGAACAATTGTGGTGAACTGTATTAAAAATTTAAGATAAAGACTTGCCATTGTGGAGAACCCCTCATTTTCCCCCTTTTCCTGGTCATCATCAGGTCCTCGAGGTCCCAGATACGGGAAAGGCACCATGGTGCACCATTCGAGCTCAAACTCGAACCATATAACTTACCGTTACCGGTCCAGGGATCCCATGACATCCAAAATACTTCAAGATCTTGTTATTTTTATCAGACCTGACACTCACATGACTGAGAACTCTTAATAAAACAGTCTGTTAAATAAATCACTTTTAATTTAAAAAATCAGTGTCTAAATCGGATCATCGGTTGTGTTGGGTCACCATCATCATCAGCCCATGTCGTCCCACTGCAGGGTATAAGCCTCTTCTCTTTTGTGCCACCCTATACGATCCTGTGCTAGTCGCATCCAGGTCTTCGATGCGACTTTGGTGATGTCATCCGCTCATCTAGCTGCTGGACGACCTACTCCTCTTTTCCCCGACCTTGGCCACCACTCAAGTGTCCCGCCTAACGCCACTTTAGCGTCGCAACCCGCTTTCCGACATCTAGGACTTTAGTTCTGTGTTATGTAAAATTTACATATGACAACAAAAAAACGGAAGTATCTAGTAAAGAGTAATGCTTTACTGTTGCTTACTGTCGATTTTTATTTTCATTTACAAAATGGGGTGTCGTAACTCATTTCATAGGCTCCATTATTATTATCCATAGATAATAAAACATACAGAGGCATATCTCTCGAGTCTCGCGTGTGGTCACACAGCCGTGTCTAATTACCGCTATGTAAGTGAAGTTAACGGAACGGGTATCTGCTGAGGCATCGGTTGTCCGCTGGTCACTCCACTGGTTATGTCTTCCAGTTCAGCACTTAGGTAGTTGCTGAAAAGTTTTGTTATATAATGTGTGGCTCATTCAAAAAGCTTTTTATTCTATAAATGAATTCCTAAATTGACTAACTATTTTGTAGTTTTTAGTACAGCGCATTTCCCTCGCCATTCAGCGAGGGAACGCCGCGAGTATCCTGGGTACTTTCGGCCTGGGGGCACTTCGCGGGGTCTGTTTGACTGAAATTATATTATATAATTTTTACCTAGTTATAGTATGACATTGATTTTATTATTTTATTTTTATATTTTTGACATCAAATTATTGTAGTCATTTTGTAGTTGTAATTGTTGTAATTAAATGAAAATGAAAATATTTATTCACTTATTACAAGGCACAATAATAGAACCTCCGACTAAAACTAGGTCGAAACCTGTATCTTGTAAGTCGGGACTCCGTCGCACTTTCCGTACAAGCATATGACAATTTACAACATTACATTAGTAACTATATACTTTTTTAAAAGGAACTTTAAGAGAAATTTAAGAAAGATAATGTTTAAGAGGGTGGGGGGGTTTTAGGTTGTGAGATTAGATTAATTATTTTAATTAAATTTACATTTGACATGGAATTAGAACAGATATTAATACAACATATATTTTCACTTGACATTAGATTAATATAATAGACATATTACATACTGGTAGTACTAGAGTAGTACGTAATTAATTGTAAATAATGTTATTATGAACCTTTGAAGAGTAATTCTATTTACCAATAAACATTAATACGAATGTTCGGTTGTTGTTCGCCTGCTGTTGGATGTTGAAGCTGTTGAAATGGTCTTTGAATATATGGATTTGTTTTTAGGCAAAAAATGTTGGTAACTGTCGGTAAGAGCGTCCCTGGCGTAGTGGCTAGGACGCTGGACTTCCACGTGAGAGATCCGAGTTAGAAACCAATGTCATGTAACCATGAGTTTTTCAGTTTTTTTGAAGACTTACGTACATTACCGTCAGCTCTAACGATTAAGGAAAACATCGTGAGGAAAGGCGTGCGTGTGAAATCCATCAATCAGCACTGGGCCCGCTCGGTGGATCATGCCATGGCCCGCACCCCCTTGTGCAAGGGGAGGCATGTGCCCCGACAGTGGGGGCATTAGTACGCTGATGATGATGATAACATGTCTAAATTCCTGTTACGTAGGCGGCCGAAGGGGTAAAGTACAGTACAAGTAAAATACACTTTATTGCACAAATAGAAAACAACAAACATGAGATAGAAAAGGAAATAGTGAAGTACAATTTAGGCGGCCACATCTCTAAGAGCGATCTCTTCCAGGCAACCTTCGGGGTCTATGGGCGATGGTGACATTTTTACCATTAAGTGACCCGTTTGCTTGTCTGTTCTGTTATTAAGTGCTGGACTACATGCACCTGTTTTAGCGCCGGTTCGGTTCGCTGCAGCCAATCACAAGCGTTCCGCTCTCCCATACTTGAAAGTCCGTGCCTCGCCTCGCGTCGTGATTGGCTGCAGCGAACCGAACCGGCGCTGGAACCGTCGTCGTGTAGTCCGAGGCTCACGGTGAAGGAAAACTTAGTAAAGAAATCTGTAGGTTAACCAGTGTGAGATGGGGAGGGCAAATTCAAATCACACCCGTTAATTGCCATCGCATATTATACCAACTCGACGCGAACCCGGAACGAACTCAGCTCAGAGCAAAGCATTGAAATGTGAGCGAATATTTTTTTTGAATTTTTTCCTGTACATAAATGAAATCATATTTCTGACCAATCGCACTGTTTGCGAAATCGTAAACCCAATTGTGGCAGTAACGTTTGGCGTACAAATCTGGACCACAAACGTAATGATTCTCAAGGTATGAGTCATTGTTTGAGGAATTCTTACTGATTGAGTATTGTTTTGAACTGTAATTAGTTATTGTTTGTTTGTTTGAACTTGTTTTGTAATCGTTTAGTTCTTAGTATCTTCTCAGTATATATTTTTCATTTTGTTGCAAACGTTTGGCTGAAAGAAATATTTTTCTGCATATAGCCCTGTAACTTTTATGAAGCATCTTGTTTTGGTAGTTCATATTTCTCACAAATTTAAATAAAAACAAGACTTTCGAAATAAGTTTCAAGAAAAAGGTATTGAATTTACAATTATTTATGAAAGATTTTCTTGTAACTTGGAAAAAAAGTGTTGAACAGTTTTGTTCCATGAATCCCAAGCTCTTTTTTGAAGGGAATATTACCTACTTACGAGTTAAATCGTGTAGCTTATGGAAACAACATTTATTTTTTACAATATCAAGTTTTCAAGTAAAAGAAACGCCTGAAGCCGTTTCAAAGATTTCAAGAATCGGTTTGATTGTTTCACCAAAATAGCCTTTGAATGGTCTATAAATAATGTCATTGGAATACGGATCTGACGACAATAACAATGTAATATTTCCAATATTCCAATATTCGCTAAATCCGGAGTCTAAATGGGGGATTTCATTTTAAAATAGCGCTGTTCCTTGTTGCGCGAAAACTCCGAAATTATTCCCAAGATATTTCTGAGGCATATTTTAGAGATATTTCCGTCTCTTTGTGATAGTATTCAGATCCATATCTATTATCATTATCATCAGCCTATATTAAAGTCCCCCCCTGGTGGGGCACAGACCTCCCCTTGCACAACGGTTGTACGGGCCATGATCTACAGAGCGGGCCCAGTGCTAATTGGTGGATTCCACACGCCTTCGGAAACTTTTAATTTCCTCAGACATGCAGGTTTCCTCACGATGTTTTCCTTCACCATTAGATCAGTCGGTAAATGTACGTAAGTCTCCGAAAAAATCGGATAACCTCATTGGTACATGGCATTGCATGGTTTCGAACCCGGACCTACCGCATGGGAATCCGGCGTCCTAGCCACTAGACCATTGGAAATTATGTAAGTTACTGGTCAATAAATGCTATTATAATATAACAGAATACTTTTCGCACATAAAGTGACATTTCTATGTGTTTTTGTTTGCTATTATGTTTGCACACCAGATATGGACAGAATAGGCAAGGAACTAAACCTATGTTAATGTATGTACCACCTAAAATGTACCCATATTCTTACAAACTAATAAATATTTGTATCGAAACAGTTATGAAAACGGTTGCCAAAACCTACGCGATTTGCTAACACCTCCTCGTGTTCGAAGGTGAACAAAGCTTGTGCTAATCATAATGTTTAATGCAACCGTGAGTACTACTAATTTACATTTCATGAGGTTACTGAATTGTAAGCTAATTTTTTATTCCGAGTGCTAAAGATCCCTGGGTACGGTTTGCATCTTAGAATTATGAATTTGTTCATCAGCAGCCCACTCTAGTCCACTGCTTGATATAGGCGTCTCCTAGGACGCGCCATTGAGTCCGATCTTCGGCTCTTCTCATCCAGTCGTTGCCAGGCATCTTGCGCAGATCGTCGCTCCATCTAGCAGGGGGCGTCTAACACTACGTTTGCCCAAACGCGGCTGTCTGCGACAGGTGCCCACTGCCACTTCAGCTTGCTAATCTTATGAGCTATGTCGATAACTTTTGTTCTATGCCGGATCTCCTCGTTTCGGTTCGATCCAGCAGAGATACTCCGAGCATAGCTCTTTCCATAGCTCTTCCACTGAGCGACTTTCAATTTGTGAACCAGTCGCACCGTCAAGTGTCCACGTTTCGAATGAATTTGTTATTATTCTAGAATTTGGCTGAACAGATTTCCGATGTTAGTATATTTTCTTTAGCATTTTTGGGTCCGCTTGGCAACACTGATAATAACATGCCATCGATCATGAAAGAACCTTGGGAGATGATATCATGCAATCGCATAATATCATTTCATCGTTTTGAGAACGGTACTATTACCTTTATTAATAGACCATATATGGTAGACATAGACCACCGTCTAACTTTAAAAGTAAAAACCATCAAACCATCCACTCCAAGCATGAAAGCTTCCACAAGGCCTTTTAGTAACCAGAAAGCTCGTAAAGTAGAGCATCTAGCAATTCACGTCAATACAACCACGGTTCGCCGCACTGCAATTGGGTCAGCTACTTTGTAGAGATGGGACAGGGAAGGCTGTATGCATGATGACTTTAGGGCAAGTGCATTATTATCTACACCGTCCCGTCACTACAGCCTCATTCAGGTCACCGCATTTTAACTGGACCAGCACAATTTTGTAGGGATGGGGTACCTAATAATTAGAAAGGCTGTAATGCATGATGAATTAGGGCAAGTGCATTAATATCAACCGTCACGTCACTACAGCCTCATTCGGGTCACCGTATTTTAACTGGATCTGCACCATTTTGTAGGGATTTCCATTAAAGAGCCAACATAAAAATGACATACTACTGAAGAAGAGACAATGGATCAAAGGCTATGGCATGAGATTGCGACGCAAGCGTCGCCGGATCGAAACCACCTTTGGACTGTCGTGGTGGACCAGTCCTAGAACAATCAATTTTTCCTACTTGCAGTGGTTAATGAAGAATATTGGTAATGCGTAAAACTTTACCAAAGTTAAGAAACAGTTGGAGGACGATAGACTCCATCACACATGCGTAGGTATGTAAGCAAACATTAAAAGTCGTTCCCGAACTCCTTATTATCTACGGTAAGAAATTACGGGGTAAACTAACTGTCACACCATCCTGCCACACCAGTGTGGCTTACGACAGGTAATTCAAGCCAATTTCTTTACTTTGATCTTTTTAATAAACCTACTGAATTTTACCAAAGCTTTTGAACAATTTTACAGCAAAATCTGGAACTGACACTCTGTTATAGAGTTACTAGTTTTGATGTAATTCTGAAAGAACAAGATTGCTACAACGATTGATGACAGGTCCAATTAAGCGCTAGACTGGAACGGTGGAAATTGGAAATTATTAATGAGAGGGCACGTGACCTTAAAATAGGACGCTCCCTTCCCCCTTTCGTTGTGGGGTAGATGTTAATGTGAGGTGAAATCGAAGCGTTGGTATCGTCACCAGAGAATTTTTTATACTAACGAAATTAACATTCCTTTGTGAAGTTTGCTCGCCCCATAGTGATTGCCCGCCATTCACCTATGCAGGTCGTTGGTACTCTGTAAGTACAGCGTTTTTCAGAGATTTCTAAGATCTTAGAATTGTAGGAACGCGCTATGTGGGGACATGGATGACGTAACGTCAGTTGTATTAAAGGGAAAAGGGAAGATCTTCCACCAGGCGGGGTGTTATGCCTGGTGACCATATGTCCTGGTCCCAACTATGGATGTTTGGAACTCATATATATACGAAGTCGCAGGAAATTTTCGTTGGCGCGTTCTACGCCGATGTGAGTAGGTACGAGTACTGTATCGTAGTGGCGCGCGCGTCGTGCGTCGCGTCGTCGCCACAGAATCTTAGTATCTTTGATGTCAGATGGGATCTCTGAATCTCTGGAACAGTAATAATTATACGGTTTTCAGGGATTTCCAAGATCTGAGAGAGAGAAAGAGAACAGTCAGGTGGTTCGAGTTTGAGCTCAAATGTTTAGGACCATAGAATGGCCTAACGTAAAAAGTAAGAGGATTTCCACAGTGGTAAGGGGGGCGGGGTGTATCACGAATGCTGTCACCTGGCTGTAAGCCCTGCTGATTGTCTCATTGTGTCTTCACTCGACGTAAAGGATTTACTGTCTTTGTGAATGGCGTGAATTTGTTAAAATAGGTTTTGCTAAATTTGCCTTTTGTTTGGGACTTATTTACGCGTGAAATAATTCTGCTCGTTCTTAGATTATATTGTTGCTGTTATATTTTTCTATTTTAATTTTTTTAGTTTTTTATTATTTATTACGTCTATTTGATGCGACGAGGGACCCAAGGGCTGGCGGATATCTCGCCCAAAGGATCAGCATAGCGATCCAGCGGGGCAACGCCGCCAGCATCCTTGGTACCCTACCACACGGGCCTAATCTAAGAAAGACTTATTATTATTTGTTAAATTCACATGTTACATCAATTAATCAAAAATAATAATAAAACTCTTTCAGTGTCAATCTTAGCTTCATTATAAATAAGCACATTATATAAAAGAAATTAAAATTTATTATTTATTTTCCTAGGACATTAGTTTTTAAAAGACGGGTTGAGGATGTCCTCAAGTGAGCTACTACCTACTTTATAGTCTTTACTTTATTATTTTTATTTTTCAAATAGGTATAAGTTTTTAAGTCATTAGTCATTACATTCAATAGTATTTTTTCCCAACTCAATTTTGTACAACAATCAATTTTCTACTTCCTAACCATGCTGTGTTTACACGTTAAGGGTTACGACCTAGCTCATAACTTTATATTGATTTTTCTGTAATTTCTATGGTTGTAATCTGTTGTGTTTACCTAATAAATAAACGAATTAATTAATTACATAAGTTTCTTGATTATTTTCCTAAAGGTAAAGTATTTTCCTAAGGGTTATTAAACTCCAATGTGATATGGTGGATGAAAGGCGGCTAGAACTCTTTAGTCTCTGCCTGCCTAATGAGGCGTAAGTCCGCGTAAGTATATATATGCATCGAGTACTCCCATATTAGGTCATGCTCTCACTATTGGAGTATTGGAATTACTTACTTACTTATCGTATGGTTAGTGGCCAACCTGTATGTCAGAGTTGTTCAGGCCGCCCGTAGGCATCTGACATGGCTTAACGACTGCTGTCGAATGACAACCGGGACCGACTGCTTAACGTGCTCTCCGAGGCACGGAGGAGCTCAGATGAAATATGCCACTAGCGGTCACCCATCCAGGTACCGACCGTGCCAACGTCGCTTAACCTGCACGATCACTTGCGGACCGTGCTCGCAACTCCTCAAATTAGAATAATGGAGTGGAGAGTATTGGAATAATGGATTTTATGGAGTAGTTTCACTTTCTAGGTCATGCAACTTCATGCATGACATCAATATATCTCCTCTTTTTTCTCTTTTCTAAAGCTTTTGGAAGATTTCCCCTACATTCCCTAGAATGAAAGATTTTGTGGTCAGTCGTATTCCTCATTGTTGAGGGTCGTGATCATTCTAAGAAATTAATCACATAGATCGACTCTCTTGGCAGAATTAATGGTGTAGTTTGACATTGCCTTCCCCATTTCACACACTGGTTATCTCAGTATGCAAGGTTTCCTCACGATGTTTTCCTTCACCGTCAGAGCTGTCGGTAAATGTACGTAAGTCTTTCGAAAAAACCGCAAACTCATTGGTACATGACATTGCATGGTTTTGAACCCGGACCTCCCGCATGGAAGTCCTACGTCCTAGCCACGACGCCACACACGCTCGCTTGGTTTGAACGAATGCAAAAGTGCATAAAGCTTTTCACTCTCATCACATTTTAATAAACTTGTGAGTTGTTTATTCATATAAAATAAGGCTCCGAGGCCAAGGATCTGATTCGCGCTGTGGGGAGGCGAATTAAGGAGAGAGGAGGTGATCCGCGTGCCGGCCACTTTTTAGTACAGCGCATCTCCCTCGCCATTCAGCGAGGGAACGCCGCGAGTATTCTGGGTACTTTCGGCCAAGGGGCACTTCGCGGGGGGCTGTTTGACTGAAGTTATATTATATAATTTTTACTTAGTTATAGTATGACATTGATTTTATTAATTTATTTTTTTAGTTTATCGAGTTCTTTTTATATTTATATGTTTGACATTATTATTCTAAATAATAATAATAAATAAATTCGGTCAGTATAAAATAATATATACCTAACTAATTTTTGTATTACCAACTTTGTACTCTTCGATTTTCATCCTGAATAGCCATCGCTAGTGGAAAGTCCCCACAAAACTTTGTTTTGTTTTGCACTATGGTGCAACTAGTACAATAATAAACCTGTGAAACTATTAAGTGGACTGTACAGCCAACCACATACGTCGAAACGAACGAATAATATGACTTAAACCATATTTCAAGGACATAAAGCCGAGATTGAATCGATGGTTTTGTAGTATACCTACTTTAGCTAAGTGGTCGACTGTACTGTAACAGACAGTAGTGGTTGACTGTACCGTAGATAGGTACAGTCGACAACAAGCTATAGTATACCATCTGTCAAAAACCTTCGATTAAATTTCAACCTTATGCCTGCGCATTATGATACATTTCAGATTTTCTAATTTTTACGTTTTGGGTAGGTCGACTGTACCACAGTGAGTGTGTTTGAAACCGGCGGTAAAAGTTGCACCGCTGTTGAAATTGCTTTATTATTGCATTAGTTGTGCTGTGCTTTTAGATGTCACAGTATAATAAAATAAAGAACTTTGATGAAATTGAACGAATCTCGACGGCTGGACATTCTGGAAAAGGACGTAACGCCCGTGAGCCTCGTAAATAGAACTTTTGTACTGTACACTGAAAAAGAACAGCTTGTTAACTTCAACCAAGATGTTAGACGTATCTATCAAGTAAATTGTTCAAATGAATAAAACATTCTTTATATGCTCCAAATCAAACAAGCTTTCTTTAAGAATAAGAATAAGTTTATTTGTGCGGTAAGATTACAAAGGATTCACAGTCCATACACCAGTAGGAACTTAAGCAAAGGTTATATTAAACTAAATAAAATTAGTGAGCAACAAGTTAGTTTACAATAAACGCTGACCTCCTGACTAGGAAGTTCCTGTATCTCGGAGGACAGCTCTCTTCTGTGACCAGTGGAAATGAACATGTATAATTTATAAATATTCTCAACTATAAATAATAAATAAATAAAACCAATATTTACAGGTCAATATTATCCCTAACGGTTTTAATAAAGAGTATGTCAGCGCAAACAACAAGTGACGTCATAGTGCACGTGCAATGCCCACCTGTGCTTGCGACGAAGCAAACACGCAGCAACAGCCGATACACGTCATGCCTCCCGCCACTGCCTGGCCTCTATAAAAGCGGGCGCCCGACCCAATGTTGGATCATTCTCTTGCGACTCGTCGACGAGCCAGTCGGACTTGATATTTTATTCGAGAATATTGCATTTCCGAATAATTGGCCGTAATGGCCGTAGTGGACCAGAGCCCTCACTGAGTGGTGGCCAAGGTTGGGGAAAAGAGGAGTAGGTCGTCCAGCAGCCAGATGGGCGGATGACATCACCAAAGTCGCATCGAAGACCTGGATGCGACTAGCACAGGATCGTATAGGGTGGCACAAAGGAGAGGAGGCTTATACCCTGCAGTGGGACGACATGGGCTGATGATGATGATGAACCGTAACTGGTTGCTATCTGGGGACTCTCGTATGGCCGGTTACTGTTGAATGTCTAACCGGTGACAAGTGGTTGCTATTGTCACTTGGAGCCTTTCAATCGCCTGTTCAGTAAGTGTCCAGGTTTCCGCTCCGTGTGTCATAACTGAGAGGATACTCTGCTCGTACATTCGCCTTTTTATAGGAATCTTTTTGTCTTTTAGCACGTCTGACAATTTACTAAATGCAGTCCAATAATAATAATAATAATTTCTAATTTTTGATCAATAAATAGTTTAATCATTTCCAACTTTCTTACGAGTACTTAACCAATCTCCCTACTGGTTTTCGGGTTTTCGGGACAACCAAAAAAGTTGTCCTATTATTCCCACCTAGTCCACATTTAGCACTTTGGAGAATCGGAAAAAGAAAATCGAGAATGAACTACCTTTTTACCTAAAATAAAATTCAGACAAAAACAGGACATAAACAATTTCCTAGGCTATTTTGCGGTACACACGAAACGGAACATCTATTCCTGGCGCGCTTCCCAAATTAAACTTTGTCGCTTGTGGACGGTTAACAGTGTCCCATAAATTTTATGAAAATCCTATATAATGTAATTTGTAGGGATAATATATTATGTGCTGTGCCTTTTTTGAATAAATTGAGAGAGAAAAAATAGGAAATATATATAGTCTACACTCACAAAGAATATCCAGTAGTATCGCAGGGGAGCTTCCAACGTCTTCAGCGTGTGAAACGGAATTTCAAGAATACACATGAGAATACCCACATTGAGTGGGGAAGGATGGCGTCGATTCTGGGCTGGCCGCTAAATCAATTTATTGAACAGTGTCCCACAAATTTCATGAAATTCTAATAAATTTCATGCTATATTGTTCAGACTAGATTTGTTTGTGTAAAATTTAATTTCTTTTAAATATGGTAGGAATATCGTTACAGACCACATAGCATTCAGGCCGTTTGAAGGATATTAGAGACGGTGTAATTACCGGCACATGAGGAAGGCACTCAAGGTTAACAGCGCATTGAAATTTCTCTAGTAATGTTATAGTGAGGCGATGACGGTGATTCTTTACCGTTCTCTGGCCGGTTTTCCTCGATTAAAAGGATCTTGGGCGTTACGTCCAATAGGGAATATGCATATAATTTAGAAGAATTTGAAACTATTTTTTATATCTATTGACTTCAACAAAAATAATGACGACATTGAATGTTTATTAAGATAAGTAGATTTTGAAATATTGATAGTTTTGTTGATCATTATTTTTGCATAAACTAAACGTAATTCAAAAAGCTCAAACGCGTTTCTCTATGGTCGTGACGTCAAAGTTCATGTAAGTCAAAACAAATGTTTTGCTAGTATGATTCTTACGTGATTTATTGGATTTATCAAGTTTATTTTGTGTTAACTGCAGTGTATAAGCGAAAAACTTGATAAAACCGATATATTCAGTGACAAATATGATGAATTCAGTTTTGTTTACATAACCTTTGACGTCACAAGCAGCGCGGGAATTGATCTAATCAGTATCGAAACCTTGAATATTTTTTCTAAGTTAAAAACGTAATAAAAAAATACATTTTTTGTGGATTATTAACAGTTTAATAAATCGATTTACTAAATTTTAAAAATATGCTAATTGTCTATTCCCCGAAGGTCCAATCGGTGAAATTAATTCCCTGAATGTCAAATTACCTGCAAGATATAAAAAAATATCACAAGACCAAAAGTGAGCTAAAACAGAGAAAGAAACTGAAACAGCATCTTTATTTATTAACTTCCGCATAATAAAGTGAAATAAACGTCTCCCCTCCGACATTTCTCACGGCTACGTGAAATTACCTGAAATTTCCTGTAAATTTCCTTCAGAGGAAAGCTCGAGATGAAGTGGCAATTTTAGCAACATTAAACATTTCTGTCTTTTCTTAACCCTTATGAAATTAACCCTATCTACCTATTTATAGTTCCTATTTATGGAAACCTTTCGAAAGCGGCAACGGCACGTCCAGACAGCCTGGGGTTGTACCACCCTTTTACCTATATCTGCCGTAAAGTCGCAATGCTTGCTTAAATACAACCCGTGAATACGTGAAGTACACGTGCGTTATTTTTGTCTTTTTTTTAACACAGTAAGAAAGAACGCAAGAAAAATATTTATTTAACATTGCTAAATAAAAATTGCATTATTAAATTAAATATAAATAAATAAAATAACAATGCTATATTAAAAGGACACATGCTCAGCATGTGCTGCGGTCCGACCGGTACGGCAGAACCACAGCGCTGGTTTTCAGCTGTGCCAGGGCGAAGGCATCGCGGGCGAAACGGCAGGTCATTGACGAAAACAAAAATATATTAAAAGTATAAATCATAAAAGTACAAATAAATAAATACCTAAAGATGAAATAGATAACAATTAAAACTGGAGAGAAAAGGGATTGGAATATATAGAGAGTTTCTGACCATTACGCGGCTCGTCTTCCGATGGGTAGCGGTTATGGTATGTGTTGTAACACTATAAAGAAGGAGAGAAGAAAATAATATTAAAAAACACTGTACACTTCCTTACATAATAATGTAGTACACGATTTTGTTCGGCAGCTTGTAACTTAACAAAATTACGTACATTATTTATAATTGAGTTATGAAACAAATTTTATTCTTGCAAAGTTGCGGTCTTTGTTTTGTTATGACAAGTCTATGATTAGTGAGGCAATTAACTGTTCGGTAGGTAATTCAATTTTCCTTCGCAAGTTGAGAATTTGTTTACCATCACTTTCACCACGTTTTAGCGTAACTTTGTTGATAGATAATTGTAAATACAAATAATTACAGGAGTCTTATTCCACTGTTTTACAAAATGTGGCGACGCAATCGTTTTTCGTTTGTATATCTAACACATACGCGGACTGATCTATTGTTAGCTTGACGTAACGTAACGTTAATCAAACGGTTGGAAATACAACCTACGTTGTTATAATCTTTCCAATACTAAATTATACATAGGTACATTATAATTCTCACGTCCATCATCCCCGAGGGGTTAGACAGAGGAACCACTTTCATCTTAGATAGTTCCTATTTTTCGTCATAAGATTTGGTAGACAAACGTGGTAGGTGGCAAGCCTACCGCCGCGCGCCGTCTACTAGGTGTAGAATAGTATCCGCTAAGACGCATAGTCGCCTCGTACGATACACACGGGAAGAGTTGGGGTGGTGCTATTCTTTAGGGCCGGCACCACACGGCTCACTTACCTACTTAATTATAATAGGCGATAAAGTGACTTTATTATTAGTTTAGTATATTATTAATCATTCTTCTATCACTTAGGTTGCCTGGAAGCCTTATTCTGTTTCCTTTCCTATGTAAGTTTTGTGTGTGCAATAAAAGATTAATCTATCTATTTATTAAATAATGTTTTCTCTATTTTTACAGGTATGCATCTGGTTTATTGTCTTCTCCAGTCACATCGGTAAATGAATAATGAATATGTGAGTAATTAAAAATGAACGTCCCCTAAAAACCCGAATTTCATTAATGGTTTTGGGTAATTTCGAGATTGCGCCACTGATCCTGGTCTCAAGTGTAGTATAAATTCAAGTTTCGATTGATTTATGTTATGAATATATACGGAAACAACTTAGACTGAAATTACTCACATTTCTTCTTCGTAAGATAAGCATGATATTTCTAATCTTTTCGAAGACAATCATAATAATGATGACATCGCGCTAGATGTGGTGATAGCCAGCTTTTTCTCCGCATTAAATGACGTTGCGTGATAATTAGTCGTTTAAATCAACCATTTCACTTTCCAACCTCGACATTAGGTATAGTTTTCTATGTTTTTATAGTATAAGAGAACAGACGAGCAAACGGGCCACCTGATGGTAAAAGGTTGCCTGGAAGAGATCGCTCTTAGCTATAAGGCCGCCTAAATTGTACTTCACTATTTTCTTTTCTATCTTTTGTTTGTTGTTTTCTATTTGTGCAAAAAAGTGTATTTTACTTTTACTGTACTTTACCCCTTCGGCCGCCTACGTAACAGGAATTTAGACATCTTATCATCATAATCAGTCTATTAATGTCCCCACTATTGGGACACAGACCTCCCCTTGCACAAGGGGGTGCGGGCCATGGCATGATCCACCGAGCGGGCCTAGTGCTGATTGATGGATTTCACACGCACGCCTTTCTGCACGATGTTTTCCTTCATCGTTAGAGCAGTCGGTAAATGTACGTAAGTCTTCAAATATTGGTACATGGCATTGCATGGTTTCGAACCCGGATCTTCCCGCATGGGAGTCCGGCGTCCTAGCCACGAGGCCACCAACGCTTTGTTGACATTCGTTTTGTAGTTAAAGTTGAATCGATACGAAATCCTAGCGAACGATAAACGTTGTAAAAGAGTGGAATTGGTTTCTATCCCCTCAGTCGGCGTCGAACCCACTTTCCTTGATTGGTTATTCGATAGCTGCCGGCGAAAGCTGAGGAAATGAATGAAGCGGCCGCGATGCGGTTTGTGAATGGCGACAAATTCTTGTCTGTAATGATCTATTGTTTATTAGTTGTTATTGTTTCGGTGTTCGTTCGTCGGAAAGTATCTGACAATTACGTAACATTGAGGTGGTTATTAGCAACGGTCTTTATTCAGTTCGTGATGTTATGATAATTGTTGGTAGAGGCAGAGTACCTATTCTGACTGAAATTTTTATAATAATTCAGTAACTTGACAGATTTAGATGTTTTCATTCATATTTTCCCCTAATTCAAACAACACCAATCTATCTTATCTTTTCTCATGTAGACCGGGATAACCCCAGCGTCACTTCGACCCTTGAGGATCTTTTGTGTCTACCCCATTTTAAACACTGGTCATCTCAGTGTGCAGGTTTACTCACGATGTTTTTCTTCACCGATAGATCAGTCGGACGTAAATCTTCGAAAAATGCGATTAACTCATTGGTATATGGCACTGCACGGTTTCCAACCCGGACCTCCCGCACGGGAGTCCGGCGTCCTGGCCACTACGTCACCGACACTCCTGTTTTAAATCCAAATTTTTATAGCTTAGTATCAATAAATTTTCTCCCACAAAAATCCCAACCGCATCAAACCCGACATAAACAAAGCTGTATGAAGCAAGCCCCACACGTAGCCCTGGCAACATTCTCCCAGATTCCGCTGTATGTTCCCGAACTTTACGACTCCATCCCACAAACAATACCTGACTGTAATGGGCTATTACATTATTTTCGGGACCATGAAATTGGATTACGGATTAGCCAAGTTTTAGAGGTTTTGGTGCTTTTAGAGAATAATTTGATGGTTGAAAGGAACGTTACAGGTTATAAAGCATATCTATCGCCAAGGCAACTTACTTATAAACACCGCCTAAACGCGAGTCGTTCCAAATTCTTTATTAGAAGAGAGGTATAAAAACTGCACATGTGGAATGGAAGTGCCGTGTGGCCTCAACTCTGGCTGCGTGACAGTCATACTTATTATTTTCTTTCTCTCTCTTTCTTTTCTGTTTTCTTCTCAAAATCTGTATAAACATTATTAACTTGTGAATTCGTTGTATATGCCTGTAAAGGTAAAGTTTAGTGTGACATGTTTGTGCAACTATATCTGCAATGTTTGTAATTCTTACCTAAACTTTTACACAATAAATCTTATCTTATCTTAACACCGCCTGTTGAGGCGTTTCCCAGTCGTTCCGAATTCCTTATGATGAGAAGTAAAGCACATTATCAACTCTGTAACGTCAACTCGTCTTGCGAAAAGTTGTCCTTTTTTTTATTTAGTGTTAGCGTATTAGTCGGATACCTATAGACAGAGCGAGTCCCGACTCGCACTTGGCCGGTTTTTTAAATATTGTGTCGTGCTGGCCCTAAAGATCCCTGGCACTCAGGGGATGCCTGAAAATCAGCGCCGCAGTGCTAAAAGCGCTACGACAACAGGCTGAGGCAGTCCCCTTTTTTCCGGTGCTGCACGCCACCTTCATCAAACTTAGTTTTTTTGCTTAGCTATTTTTATAATATATTTGTTTAATATTATTTTTATCTTCTGTACCTAATTGTTTGTATGTGTGTATTGGAAATAAATTCTTTCTTTCCTAAAGAATTGCACCACCCCAACATTTCCCGTGGGTGTCGTACGAGACGACTAAGGGTCTGTGGACACTATTTTACACCTAGTAGACGGGCGATAGGCTCGCCAAGTCGCCACCTACCACGTTTATCCACCAAATCTTACGGCGAAAACTGGGAACTAACTACCTATGATGAAGGTGGTTCCTCTGTCTACCCCCTCGGGGATTGCTTCACCCAGGCTTAGGCCCTCAATTTGAACTACTAAACCCATTTTCTCACGTGACATTAACAATTTGTAGGATCGTCTCGTCACGACGACAGCGAAAGCCGTTCCGTCGTGACTTATCCTGTGGTTATCTTTATCTGGTTGTTCAGGCAGATTGACTTATTGCCTGTCCGGCTCTGATTGGCTAGAGTTCGTGACTCTACCTCTATAATGATTTGGGTTTTGTTGGGTTACGTTCAACGAGTTCGTAAAAGTAAGGAGAGGTGTCGGTCGTATAGAAGAAACAAACGTCAAACGGACCCGTGGTTACGTCACGATTCCACGAGCGGCGTAGTGTTGATCAATCTACCGTGACGTTTATCTTATGATAGGGGGCCGGACTAACCCAGCGGCACTTCCACCCTTGAGGATCTTTTGTGCCTACCCCATTTTACACACTGGTCATCTCAGGGTGCAGGTTTCCTCACGGTGTTTTCCTTCACCGTTAGAGCAGTCGGTAAATGTACGTAAGTCTTTCGAAAAAACCGAAAAAGTCATTGGTACATGGCATTGCATGGTTTCGAACTCGGACCTCCCGCATGGGAGTCAGCCACAAACCACCACCGACGCTCTACGGGCTACCTTACACAGTGGGAAAACACATACTTATCGAAGGTAAGTATGCCCTAACCAGGAATTTAAAAACCATGTCAAGGTCGCCATTGGTAGTATTATAACATGGTACATGGCACTGCGTGGTTTTTCGAACCCGGACCTGTGCGGGAGGTCCGGTGTCCAGCCACTGTGCCACCGATGCTCACGATGACGTTTACTTTTCATACCAATCTAACGTCGATATGTAGGTTGATGACCAGGATAAAGTAAGTTGTGGAGCAGGTGAAAGTAATATCCAGAGTTTCTTAAATTTTTAATTTAGAATTATTAATGTTCCATTATATCTCCCATACATAAGAGCTCGTTGGTTACAGTCTCTTGTGTGAACTTCGGAAACAAACACTTATTAATTAGAGAAATTAGAGTACGCTATTTGCATCATTACAAAATGGACTGTTAACGAAAGGAGAGAAAGTGTAAAAGAATGAATAATATCGTGGGCTGTTGAATTTTAATTTCAATTTTATACCTTATCTTATGATAGGGGGCCGGGAATAACCCAGCGGCACTTCGACCCTTGAGGACCTTTTGTGCCTACCACATTGTACACACTGGTCATCTCAGTGTGCAAGGTTTCCTCACTATGTTTTGCTTCACCGTTAGAGATGTCGGTAAATGTACGTAAGTCTTTGAAAAATACGAAAAACTCATTGGTACATGGCATTGCACGGTTTCGAACCCGGAGCTCGCGCATTGGAGTTCGGGGCCCTTGCCACTGTGCCACCGATTTTATTTAAAATAAAAAAAGAATTACAAACAATAATAAAGATTATCTTCTTTAAAAAATCTCAGAAAACTTAAAATTAAGGTTTGTATGAAGGCCTGTCCCCCTCGTCCCCAACTTTCAATTGGAGATACAAAGAAAACATTTTAAAAGGCTCTCAAGGAGCTGCGATCCCTCGGTTTCAATTTTCTATAAGAGCCGTCTGATTTCCATTAGAATGGTTTAGCGAATGTTTTTATTGGTTTTTACGTTTAAGCACTCTGATGGTGTTTATAGAGATTTCCATGTTTTTATTTTCACTTTGTTTAGGTACATACACCTAGATGTTTTATACCAGTTTCGGCATTATCATCATCCGTATCTATCCTTATGGAAAAAAATTATATACAGTTAGCTGCAAGCAATGCTCTCTTTTGAAAATCAGGTGCGGATCCATACAAATATTTTGGTGAGGCCATCGGTTACCTAGATTGGAAAATAGTACTAAAAATGATTAAGGATTCCAGACTCGCGCCTTACAGGACAAGGGAGTCCACACTCGCGTCCTATAGGCATTTTTACTGGGTCTTGGGGGACATGGTCGCCCTATTCCCCATTGTTATAAATCTATATTTTTTTTAATATAAATTGTTTAACGACAAACAGGCAGGCGGGCCACCTGATGGTAAGTAGTCACCGTCGCCTAAAGACACGTGCAATACCAGAGTTATTGCTTGTTGCCGGCCGTGGAGGGAGATGACTTTTTAACGTTCTTGTTGAAGCATCCCATGTCGTAGCGCTGCGGGAACACGTCGGGTGGAAGAGAGTTCCACATTTTACAGGTGCGTGGTAGAAACGTTCGTGTAAAACGAGTCCTGGTAGACATCCAAGGCTTTACTATCTATCTAAGCTAAAGTTCATGTATTCATAGATAACATCTAGAACCTAAACAAAACACAAGGTAATGTTGAATGTAGAGCAAAGACAAGGTATCATAGTGCGCTCAGATCGTGAGTTGCGCCGTCACGCGTCTGCCTTTAGTGCTGTGTCGTGTCGATAAACAAATAGTATCGATTGTAGTCAAGTTTGACTCGATATCTGAAGAAGACAAAGAGTGGAGTTGAACGTAGACTATGTACATTTATTTTTTATTTATTTATTAGGTAAACACAACAGATTACATCCAGAGAAATTACAGAAAATTCAATATAAAGTTATGAGCTAGGTCGTAACCCTTAACGTGTAAACACAGCATGAAGACATCCCGTCGTCAGCCATTATGCTGAGACATGGACCCATTTGCTTTCATACTTTAATTTATTTATTTATTTACTATTATTAATTAATTATTTGTCATAAAATTACAATTATAAATTAAATTAATTTAATTAATACAAAAATACAATAAATTAAAATAAAAAAAGACTTATGAAAAGCCTTAGTCAAAAATTCCGCCCCGTGTCGACCCTGGCGCAAAGGTCCCCATGACGCTCGCGGCATTGCCACGCTGAATCGCCACGGCCAACCTCTGCACCAAGAACGACCCGGAGCGGGGGTCACAGCCCCTCTCTTACAATTTACATAATTATTACGGGAATTCCCAATTCAATTATGTAAAACAATACTATTCCACCTAAAAATTAATACATTTTACATAAAATAATTACATGCTTAGATAAGTCAGTGTTACTTCTGTGAATTCTGTCAACGAGCAATGGAACAGATCAATCCTTTGGGATACCTCGTTTAGTATTTCACAAACAATAACAATATTATATATGTGTTTAATCCGTAATGCTGCAGTGGTATTTAAACAGTCGGTATTTACACACCCTTTCACACACACATACTCACATACACAACACACCCTCAAACTCTCACGCCACCACATTGATCTTAGTCACTTAGCCAGCACTTGATTAACAAGTACTTACAAATAACATTACTCGTGGTAAATATGTATCACATATTCATGTTAATTCTACATTATTAGTCTTAAAGTTAACCGCGTGTTCTATAGGTATACAGGTCAAGTATAAACGAGGAAATCTGTAATTGGCCTTCTTTAAGTTTAATACATATGTAATTTTATAATTGTTAATGCTGTAGATTTCCCTTATAAATAAAATAAAAATAAATAAGTATACGAAGAGCTCTCGTGATTGGAGCAAATTTAAGAAGGTTTGTATTAATTTTATTGTATATGAGCTAAGTCAAGAAAAAAAAATGTTTTTTCATTTTCTTGTAACGTTGTATATTTAGATATCATATCGATATCCGTAGCGCATCACTACAAACTACCGTGCGGGGGTCATCGACCACTGTCGCCAGTTTTTGCGCCGGCTCTACTAGCCTTCCTGTCAACTAATGAGATGCAACATCCGACATCTTGTCTATTTTATTTTAGACAGCTGTTATAGATTATACATAATTCTCACTATCACATGTCTATTTTTTTTTATTAAATAATTTATCTGTTTGTTAGTTTATCTGTGTCAAATCTTATAACTACATTTTCACCCACTTCTAGAAGTTCAATTGACTTCAAATTTTACACACGTACTTAGTCCCGGTGACAATACAATATTTTGGTGTCAATGACCTGATGATGGAGGCAGGAGTGTCAGTACCCATAGGAACTCCTTGATAGTAAATTGCAGTACTATCATGTTTGGGCTCGTTTGACTTGTCTTTATTGGTTCTTTGGTGCAAGATGGTGGCCAGGGTTTGAAGATCGGAAAATGGTCAACGGAACTCCTTAACTGACTAATATTTGTTATTTATTTTCTATTTGCGAAAGACCCACAACTTAATACACCCATCGATGGTCGGGAAATTCAATTACCTGGTATTAAAACAAATCAATGGCTACTCACACTGCCTAAATAGGTGCTTAATCAATATCAGAGGTCATTGAACTCATCCCAAAATACCCCATTCAAACCACCATCAAAGGACACAATACCATAGAAGTGCACTCCCTAAAATTTGAATCAAAGCGAGAGCATGCAAGTAGGCTTTACAAAGAGAAATGCATGGGAATGCATCTTTTGTGCGGACGCATTCGTGTGTGGATGCCTTTTTTGTTCTGAAAAAAAAGAGGTAAAAATGTCGTGTCTGTGGTTAGATTTTGTTTTTAGTTTTGTAAAAAGTAAGTAATGTTTATTTCACACACAGCAATGACCGAAACAATTATAATTATAATAAAATAATTATGTAGTCAAAGGTGAACTAAATCATAACTAAATCATGTCTGATGGTCTGCTGTTGTTGTGAAAAGGGCCTCAACTCAGCTTATTGCTGCAGACAAAAATGCCTACGCTGGTATGTCTGTTTGTTGATTGATTGGTTAGTCCTCAGTGACTTCAGACGACATATTGATCTGTCTTCTCTGCTCCTGTCTTCACCTAAAATGTTTGTTCCACAACAAAACATGTAAGCACTTAGCTTTTATTGGCATTACAATCTGATGCTGGTAAGCAATGGGCCTTCTTCTTTCGAGTCGAATATCCGAACTATATTTTTCCCGACCAGAAGGCAGCCACGTCGGTAGCCCTCTGGTTGGCCTCGAAAAGATCCTCCCTCGTGCACGCGGGACAGGAGAGCAGGTGCTCCATAGTTTGCGAGGAAGCTCACACTCACATTTCATTGGATCGGCCCTAAGACCTGATTTGATGTTGCTTTTTGCTTGCACTACAGCTACATCAAATCAGAATAGATACTGTAAACGACTATATCATGCCGTCTTTATAATAAGATACCTGATATTGTAATAAATATGACAGATAATAAATTGAGACCCATATAAGACGGACCTTATGTAAAATGGGTTATTATAAAATAAATGACTACTTAAATGATAAAGAGGCTTGGTCCTAAACTCAGCTCCAGCTCTGCACATTGTGTACATATATGATTGTATTCATAATTATTGTAAGATATATATTTATTTCAAAAGATGTGCTGCTGAAAGTTTCTTGCGCCGCTTCTTTCCTTTCAGCTGTAGCACCTTACGAAGCGGTGGCAGGTGGTAATATAAATGTGCTATATAGTACAATAAAACATTTTGATTTGATTTACCTAATGTCTTTAATATTATGCGATTGTTAATGAGGTCAAGTCCATAAACCTAAACTAAGTAAACATTATCATATGTCAC
The DNA here is from genome assembly GCA_947369225.1 of Hofmannophila pseudospretella. Lineage (NCBI taxonomy): Eukaryota > Metazoa > Arthropoda > Insecta > Lepidoptera > Oecophoridae > Hofmannophila > Hofmannophila pseudospretella. The sequence goes on from OX376333.1 coordinate 2,341,500, forward strand.
CCTTTCCTTGACCCCTCAACATACATTTAGTAAAGCAATAACAATAATTTAACCCAAATAATTTCAAGTACAAGACGCGTTTATCAATCACGGGACATAATGACGCGTTCAACACTTCGGAATAGAATACAAAGCTTGTATGATTAATGAGGTTCCTATTGATGTCATGAGTAATGGGACCTGTGGTTGATAAACTATATGTAGGTACTTATTATTAATAAGTACTCCGTTATCAAGACACACATATGTATGAAACACGAAACAGAGAAAGGTTGATTATTCCTAGGGCAAGATTAAGTAAAACACTAAAACAGGGGATCCTAGTAAAAATGAAAATGTTCAACATGCTCCCGATTGAGGTCATCAAACTCCCTGCTAATGAGTTTAAGGCCATAACAAAAAAGTTCTTTGAGGGAAATGCCTACTACTGTCTAAACGAATTTATGTCCTCAAAATTAAAACTTTCTCATTTCCTATGACTCGGGAAATTGACATATATATACGTCTCTTAGCGTCTGTGACATTTTAAAATTATTTTGACATTGTATCCACACTTTTACTACTACTACTATTACCGTACTATTATAGGTATTTTTCTGTTCAATTATGTTAAATATAATCTTAATGTGTTACGTAAGTAATGTAAATAATTTAATTTTGATTAATTTGATTTATTGTCTAATTTTATTTAATTATTTTGTACGACTTATCTTGCAACGGGTTTTGTTGCTTTGGTATGAAATAAAAACAATTAAACGAAACCAATAACACGCATTTTACGATTATTTGTAGACTTTGTAGTGCTTATAGATAGATTAGATTCTTTTCCGTGTATCGAACGGATTTAGAATATCCCTACTGCCGTATATAACCGTGTCGTACGAGGCGACTGACCCGATCACTTGTTAGTGGAAGGACCACTTCAGGGTCCGCCTGACTAATATAGAATGGTGTGTTCTATGTAAAGTTTGTCGTCAGATGTCTTTGATTCAGCGGTATGTGTTTCGACATTGTTTTTTTTACAAGAGCCAGTGTTTTATTAAGGCCGCGTGCTCCATTTTTGGACTTACCGTCATTTACCCTACTAACAGGTAAGATTGAGATTAAACGCGAGTTTAAATCATTAACATCATCAGCCCATGTCGTCCCACTGCAGGGTATAAGCCTCCTCTCTTTTGTGCCATACGATCCTGTGCTAGTCGTACCCAGGTATTCGATGCGACTTTGGTGATGTCATCCGCCTATCTGTCTGCTGGACGATCTACTCCTCTTTTCCCCGACCTTGGCCACCACTCAGTGAGGGCTCTGGTTCACCGACCGTCATCACGACTAACCAAATGTCCCTCCCATTGCCACTTTAGCGTCGCAACCCGCTTTCCCACGTCTAGGACTTTTGTTCGTTGTCTGATCGCTGTGTTGCGGATCTTGACCATTAGGGCGATGCCTAACATGGCGCGCTCCATGGCCCTTTGTGCGAGTTTAAATAAAAAATAAAAATAAAACTTGGTGGTTTTCTGGAACCCCTCAGGATCTGCCTGGCTAGCGACTATCCTAAAGAATGAAGATGAATGTTGCAAATATCTGAATGTGAAATGTTCTATCAGGGTTTAGAAAAACCAGTTCCTTTTTAACGTTTCTCATAGTTCTCTTGGTTAGCGTAGAAACCAAGCTTCTGTAGAGTCTGTCGCTTAAAATCTCCACCTCCGCCGAGGTTATAATATGTTCTGATAAGGTTTAAAATTACCAGTTTCTCTTTTAAAGATCGGCAGCGCATCAACAGGCTTTGCCACTTCAGATCGGTCCACAGCTACTTGACTGCCTAACCAATTTATGAAAAAGAGCGTCGGTGGCACAGTGGCTACGACACCGAACTCCCAAGCGGGGAGGTTCGAGTTCGAAACCATGCAGTGCCATGTTCCAATGAGTTTTTCGTATTTTTCGAAGGTTTACGTACATTTACCGACTGCTCTAACGGTGAAGGAAAACATCGTGAGGTAACCTGCACACTGAGATGACCAGTGTGCAAACGGGGTAGGCACAAAAGATCCTGAAGGTTCGAAGTGCCGCTGGGTTATTCCGGCCCCCTATCATAAGATAAGATAATTTATGAAACCTACTATATTTTATACCTATAGGCTGTTTATTCTGCCAAACACAAATTGGTCCCTCGAATCGGATCGTTAAGTAGGATACATTTATCTGCCTCCGATAAAGACCTAACTCATTTGTCGGAATACTGAGCCATTGTATTCTGTTAAAGATACGAGTATGTGAGATATGACCTATGAATATGAGAAGCTTTGCAGATGATAGTATTTATTTATTTATTTTTATTAAATAAGGAGAGCAGACGAGCAAACGGGCCACCTGATGGTAAGTGGTCACCGTCTCCCATAGACATCTCACCTCACTTTATTAATATTAGTAATAGGTTTCTGTGGTTGTAACCAATCCAATGAGGTCATATATCGATATCGGATTTTATTGAGGTGTTATTAATGAAAAACTCTTTTGAGATTGAGGATAGAGAATAGGTTGAGAGCTATTCACTCGGGATTGGATTGAAAATGTTTCTTCTTGTATAGCCAGCATAATTACCGGCATATAACCCCTTATATTAACCTTTATTATTGTTCTTTTTTCTTTCTTCCAAATTTTGTCAGTTTTATATTTTCCCATGTTCATTTGCACTGGTCACAGAAGAGATCTGTCCTCCGAGATACAGGAACTTCCTAGTTCGGAGGTCAGCGCTTATTGTAAACTAACTTGTTGCTCACTATGTTTATTTACTTTAATATAACATATGCTTAAGTTCCTACTGGTGCATGGACTATGAATCCATTGTAATCTTACCGCACAAATAAACTATTCTTATTCTTATTGTACTAGAACCTTCCCTGGAGGAAGGCTCTATGTACAATCGACCATTTAGTTAGCTGCCATACACGTACAGTCGACCTCAGGTCAACCTACCCAAAACGTCTGAAAATCTGAAATGTATCATATTGCTCAAGCATAAGGTTGAGATTTAATCGAAGGATTTTGTCAGATGGTATACTATAGCTTGTCGTGGACTGTACTAATAGCAGTGCATGGTAGTGACGTCACAATGCACGATGCAGCCTCTAGTTGGCATCGTGTCAAGGGAGAGGGGAATGCACTGTGGTAGGGGCAGATGATATAATAGTAATTGTGCTCGCTTAATAGCAGTATGAAGTGTTTCGAAGTATGTGGATTTATGAGGTAACTGTTTGGTCAAGACTAGATTATTTTTTTAAATTGAAATCGTTTATTTAACACTGTAAACACCAGAATATAGAACACAATACAGAAGTATACAAAGTTTATTACATGCAGCATAGAACATCTGGTGTAGTACAGTGCCAAAAAGGGTACACCAGCTCAGCATAATGTTAAGGCAAGCCACAGCGCTGATCAGCTGGCCCCTCAGTGACTGCACGGACGAAGAAAGCAACAATGTGTGCGTGTTGTGTTGTATGAATGTGTTTGTTTTTATGAATGAGGATATTAGTGTGTATTTGAGGTACTGAGTGTGTGGGAGGGAAATGGCAGAAGTTAATATGACTGTGCAGAGCCAGCCTATGTTGGTCCCACCTTTATCAGCCGCCAAGCAGCAATACTTGAATTGCTGTGTTCCGGTTTGGAGGGTAAGAGCTAGCTTGCCAATTATCTACATACCGATGTCGGCCATTTGACACTTGAAGTATGAAACCACTTGTATCACAGGTCTTAACCCCCGGTTCACTATTCTCGTTAACTATGTCCTTGTCATCATCATCAATACATATTTAGTCCACTAGTCCTTTTCAAAGATGCTTCACTGAATGACTCCTGAATGGATCTTGAAAGGCACTGGCCTTCATTATTGTTTAATGTATAAGAGTTAAGACCTCTGTCAGTGTAGGTAAGGTCTATATATATATAACAAGTTTGTTGATTTGAATTGCAAAGGCGCATCCATTTCTTAATGCTCCGAGGCCTTGTATTCAGATGTCCACAACACCATTTGCTCCCAAATTGGCTTATAAACGGTCCATGATATGGAACGGGAAAGGGCGTGTGCCAAATGGAACTTAGACCGACTGAAACGCTTATTGGACCAACTGCTACTAAATCATCCAAATGGCATGGTTGGGCGTTTACGCCAGTTTCAACGGAAGATTTGCTCAGTTATTGTGGCTTGGAGTTAGTCCGTCTTTTCAGTTAATGTTGGCAATTTATTAAACCAACAAGTTTTGTAACGTAGTCAGAATTTCGGGGGTGTTGGGAGTTTTCGTGTTGATTTAATTTTATTGCTCAAAAACGAAGCTCGATTTCCTAATTACGTCTTTCGTAATGAGAAAAGGATTTCCGGACTATCTCTTAATAATCGAAATTTCAGATTTCAGACTTCTATTGTGTTACAAAATGTTCAATTCAATTATTTAGGTTAATTTAATTTTAGTTTGTCAAAGACGAACGTCGAAACCCGTGTTTGACCTTGATCTCACTTGATGGTAAATGAAGATGAAGCTAAAGGTAGATAGAGCACACGAGTTTCGTACGTATTGGCTCTTCTATAAACTGGCGGAACACATAAATACCTACCAAATAGCAAAAAGAATATCGGATTTCGGACTTCTATTATCGCCTTTAGCATAAAACTCATAGAAATCTAGAGATTTGAAAAAAATATTTCTATGGGTTCTGTTACAAAATCGCAGGCAGCATTGTGCTAAAGGCGTTATGTTTCAAAGTGGACAATTCAATTATTTTAATGCATTTACTCGTACTTTTAAAACTCAGAAAAATTAATTTACCTACCCGCCACACAATTGCCAATCCAACCAATTCAAAAGCTACTCTTATATTTGCAAAAGAAAACGAACCATTCACGCAAATTAGCTCCGCTCCGCCGATCCGAGCCGGGTCTAACGGATTGCAGCAATAAATCCACCAGATTTGAATCACTGATTGATTGGTCTTGTCACTTTGCTCACGAAATTCGTACAGATTTTATCTCCTTTTGAGGTAAGTATGTTATTTATACCTACGGGTGTAATGGTATGTATTTCTCCATCAATCAATCAGACCCAACTGATGTTGATGGTTCGATGTAGCGCTGATACATATTGTATGACCTTAATATTTTTGACAAAACGTAACGCTCTCCCTCGAGTCGCTTCCTCCGGTCTCCTGTTCAACTTAAAAGGAATATTAATAATGGGGTTTATTTGTCTTTAGTATGGAAATTTTTCATACAAGTAACAGGGTTATTTGTTCGTGTAAAGTGGCACAAATGGCCAGCACATACCCCCCTCCAAATATTTGTTACTAATAAAAAAGATCCTTATATACTCGCATCTGTGTTCCTCAAAATGGATCTAACTTCTTCTTGGGATGTCGGTAAACCGTTAGTGGAATAAGCGGCGGCGCTTACTACTAGAGGGTTTGGGTGGTGGGGAGCTTGCTCGAAGAAGCGTCGAGACGCTAACTTCATGTATTGAGCGATCGTGGGCTTCATGTATTGAGCGATCTTGGGGGGACTGCCTCAGCCTGTTGCCGTAGCGCTTTTATACTTTCAACTACGAGCATTGCCCCGTATAGCATGTGAGCATGACATTTCTGAGCCACACGAACAAACAAAATAACCAAATCGATTTACGAACACGATTGCATAATCGATTGCATGTCCAACGTGAATCGAAACGGGTTCAGTAGTAATACTCAGTTTGCATATTTAACGTTCGCTGTTCGCGTTGGAGGCGCCACGACGGCTAGCGTGTAGCGGTACCGTGACCCTTGGGTGTGGTGCGAGTGTAGAGACGGCAGCGGACGGACAAAGGCCAGTCGCCCGTCCCATAGACATCTCATTTCACTATAATGTTACTAGAACCTTTCCCAAACTGTTTTAATCGCGGATCCTTAGGAGATTAGATATGCTCGTAACTGGCCCCTTGGCTTTATCTTCTTATCTTATGATAGGGGGCCGGGAATAATCCTAGCGGTATTTCGACCCTTGTGCCAACCCCATTTTACACACTGGTCATCTCAGTGTGCAGGTTTCCTCACGATGTTTTCCTTCACCGTTAGAGCAGTCGGTAAATGTACGTAAGTCTTTGAAAAATACGAAAAACTCATTCATGGTACTGCACGGTTTCTAACCCGGACCTTCCGCATGGGAGTCCGGTGTCCTAGCCATTGTGCCACCGACGCTCGCCCCTTAGCTTTACATTGAGATGTGTCCACGGAATTCTTTTAAAATATCGTTTAAAATGGCGTACCTGCAAATCGCGCTTTGCGCCGTTCGCCGCCGATCAAGTAGCTTGATTTTGGCATACCATTTTGAAACATAATTTTTATTGAAGTCTACCGCCACTTTTCTAATAAACGCTGAGCTCTAGAGGGATTTGGATCAGCTGCTAACCTTGAGGACTTAGAAGGAGTGCCTCATGTGCCGGTAACTACGCTCTTTTACCATTCAAATCGGAACAGCAATGCATGCCACCTTTGCTGCTTTTCGGCAGAAATAGGTTAAATGCACCTACCCAGGCCGAGGCATATTATGTACAAATACAAATAAATTTATTTTGCAACTTAAATTAATACAAAAGGTGGTTGATGCTCTAAATCCCGCACTAGGACACCCTGTGTCGCGGGATTAAGGCTCTTCTATGTAGGTACAATTTAGATTTATAAAGAGAGAAATAAATAAATTAAATTAATAATTAATTAAATTAATAAATAATTAAGTTAATAATTAATTTAATTCTTTGTACTATAATTTTAAATTGTTATGTAATTTGGCAATAAATATATTTCTATTTCTATGATAATAAAAATTCGTATACAATTTTCAATTAACATAAGATACTAAGATGTAAGCATGTCCGCTGGAGTGAAAGTGTGTGTGTTTGCGTATTGGTGAGGGGGTGTGGAAAGGTGCGCTATGATGTTCCATGTGCCATTGAATGTGTTCTGTAGGTAGTAGTCATCGATTTAAACAACAGGATTTGACGGTCCATACATTTTACACCAAAAAATTCGTTCGTAAGAATCGAATCGAGAAATTGAATTGCGATTCTTCAGTCGCGAAAAAAGTCTTCGTTTTTGTCGTGTCGACAAAAAGTGTAGCAGATCTGCGGTATTATCTGTCATGTCTTTACGCTAGTGATATAAGGTCTTTCGTTGTAGTGTTGTGGAACTGTTTACATACAAACAGACCGACAGACAGGTCTTATCTTATCTCGATTTATGTTGGACCCTTTTCTCACAGGAAATACAAATAGCTTACTTAAGAAAGCAAGCTTACTGATAAACCATCTTCTTAAAGTTATGTTAAGCTTTTGTGTTTATAGTTGTTGGAATAAATTATTTTTTTATCAGCCTATTAGTGTCCCCACTGTTGTGGCACAGGCCAAGGGGGGTACGGGACATGATCCACCGAGCGGGCCCAGTGCTGAATGGTGGATTTCACACGCCTTCGGAAACTTTTAATTTTCTCAAACATGCAGGTTTCCCCTCGATGTTTTCCTTTACCGTTGGTAAGTGTACGTAAGTCTTCGCAAAAATCCGTAAAACTCATTTCTACATGGCATAACATGGTTTCGAACCCGAACCTCCCGTACCACCTGGGTGCTCCCAATGTCTTCAGTTCAAGCATAAACCACGTGGGGGTTTTTGAGATTAACTCGCGAACTCTTTCTTTTAAATTGGGAACTATATAGCTGCCCTAGCGCTACGGTCGAGAAGTCATTAAAATCGCGGCCGGAGCGGAACCTGTACCTTTATATTTTGTGAATCTCCTTAGATATATGTAGAATGGAATCACATTCGGAATAGGCAGCTATTTCGGAGTATTTGGGACTATTCTGGTTAAAAAAACCTTTATCAGTTGTTTTCACCAATGCAGTACAATCGAAAATTTCACAATATCTCGTGAGTTCAACTAGGCGTAACTCTCCGCCTACTTGTCTATATTGCAAACGGTGAAACGGTAATTCTATTGAAGAGGAAGGCGCTTCCGTTGTATGGCGAAATTATTGAGTTACGAGTCTTTTTATGGAACCTTCGTACACGAGTGACCTAAATATTTTTGTAAGAGTCTCTTATAATCTAATCCAGCTTGTCGTGTGGTTACTGGTCAACCTAGTGTTAGAGTTGTTCAGGTCCTCTGACATGGCCTTTTTTGGTAACGGGGGAATTCTTCAAAAGACCCCCTCGATGGCCGGCCTCGTGCTTATCAGAGGGCTCCAGGATCGGGTCGCCTTTTACAGGCAGGAGATACCGTCGTTCTATTCTTCGCCCGAGACTACAGGGCTGCCAACGACTGCTGTCTTTCGAAAACAATCGATCTAGACCAACGGATTTACCGTGCTCTGTGACGGTTTAACCCATTCTGGTTCTGACTGCACCCAATGTCGCTTATCTTACAATAAATTTTTAGTTGAGTGAATCAGGCGCAACTTTGTGAAAATGTGTAAGTTATATAAAAATTATTGGGGGAAGAACGACCCGCCACTCTCCCTCGGATTCGCTCTCCCTAACAATAACAAAATCCAGAAGGATTTACAATAGCATAATCCTTATCTACCCGTTATCTATTCTGTCTACCCCTTCGAGGATTATGGACGTGAGAGTTATGTATGTATGTATGTATAAAATACTTATCACATCATTAAGAGGTTGGATTTGTTATCCTTTGCGATTGTAAATCCTTCTGGATTTGGCTTTCGTTGGGGAGGGCAAATTCGACGATGAGTGGCGGGTCCTTCTTCCTACAATAATTTTTATTTGCACCTAGGCTACGGACCCCCCCTTGTATCTAATTCCAAGAGGGGAACTGACATATTATGTATTGTCAGTTCCCGTCTTCGAATTCTATAGATAATGTACTTACTTGTGCGTGGAATTTTCTGCTTTGTAATATCAAAATCATATATTAATCATATCTGTGCGTCGGTGGAGCCGTGGCTAGGACATTGGACTCCCATGCGGGAGGTCCGAGTTCGAAACCATGCAATGCCATGTACCAATGAGTTTTTAATTTTTTTCGAAGGACTTACGTACATTTACCGACTGCTCTGACGGTGAAAGAAAACATCGTGAGGAAACCTACACACTGAGACAACCAGTGTGTGAAATGGGGAAGGCTATGGCAAACCACTGCATTAAATCTGCCACAAGAGTCGATCTATGTGATTAATTCCTTAGAATGATTACGACCCTCAGCATTGAGGAATACGACTTAGAAAAAGAAATATCAGAATCATACCTCTCACTCGTATTCTTTTACTTACAACCTGTGTTCATATTGATTTTAGTCGCTTTTGTGACCTTCGTTTTACAAGAGACCGAAATGAAGAAACCTTACGTCACTAGACAAAACAAAACGCCCATCCACACCTGTGTACTCCAATCCGCGATTGCTGGTATTTAACTTCGATCGTCCGTTCTATATTTGATTGTACGATATGTTTCAAGTAGAGATACATGAAATCCATGGCGATAATTTTAGTTCCCTGATTGTGGGGAAATCACTGTTATTACTTATTATCAGTGGGTATTTACATGGAAAAGGACTTTGTGTTTTTATTTGTTCCTTCAAACTACTTGTTTTCGGTGACACACTTGTTGTTATGTTTGTGTACTAACCCGAAAATAATTATAGTATAAATATGGTTTAGAATAGAGTAGAAAATCCATTTTTGACTTAAAATACTACATTATGTGAACGATGGTGGTGTGGTTTATTACGATCCCTTTTCTCTCCAGTTTTAATTGTTTTCTAATTCATTTTTAGGTATTTATTTATTTGTATTTTTACTATTTATACTTTTAATATATTTTTGGTTTCGTCCCTGACCTGCCGTTTCGCCCGCGATGCCTTCGTCCTGGCACAGCTGAAAACCAGCGCTGTGGTTCTGCCGTACCGGTCGGACCGCAGCACATGCTGAGCATATGCCCTTTTAATGTTTTATTAATTACAAATATTTTTTAAGTTTAATAATGTACCTATGCAATGTTAAATAAATGTTTTTTTTTGTACGATATTGGTGTCGATTTGTCGATTCAGGCATGACACTCGCTTTTAATCATCGCTAACTTTTGTCACCCTCACTCTTACAGAATCGATTATAAGAATGAGCGTGATAGTTACATTAGTTTTAGCTTTAGATTCTTCTTCTAAGTCGTACTCCTCATTGCTAAGGGATAAAAACCACATAGAACGACTCTCGTGGTAGATTTAATGGGGTGATTGCCATTGCCTACCCCATTTTACATACTGGTCATCTCAGTGTGCAGGTTTCCTCGCGATGTTTTCCTTCACCATTACAGCAGTCGGTAAATGTACGTAAGTCTTTCAAAAAATCCGAATAATTCATTAGTACACGACGTTGCATGGTTTCGAACTTGGACCTCCCGCATGGAAGTCCGACGACATAGCCACGACGCCACAGACGCTCCAAGCTTTAGATTAGCGGCCACTTTTTACTGCTCAGTTATCTTTATTTATTGGATCAATTGTTGTTATATGTATGAGATTATTTGCAGTATTTTCTTAAAAACAAAGAAATGTCATAGTCTTGACTCTTGATTTTTTAAAATAGCCTATAGACTGTCCCACTGCTGAGCAAAGGCCTCCCCTCCTCCTTTCCATTTTTCCATATCCTCGGCGTCCTTATACCATCCTTTTTGTAAGTGGTCGATATCGTCCTTCCACCTACGCCTGCGGTCTGCCTCGGCGCCGCTGTCCGTCTTGTGGCACTCAGTGCATGGCGATCTTTGCCCACCTTTCCGGACGCGGCACACGTGGCCTGCCCAGTCCCGCTTCAATACAGATGCTTTGGTGATTGCATCAGCAATGCGTGTTTTGGAGCGCAGGGTCTTGTTCCTGACTCCGACTCTTGATCAATTAGAAATATTCACATCACACATAAGATTATAAGAATGTGTAACAATCAACAAAATACAAGTAAAGATGGCTGGTTGTTACATTCGTATGGTCGATGTGTATAATCAGTTGAAACTGGTATTTCTTTTCAAAGTCCCAGCTTTATCCAAGAACAGCTGAATCAATAGTTATGTAAATGTTCTTTTACCGACAACGTAGAATGCATACCGAATTACGAGGTCAAACGAATGCACAGAATACTGAGGACGTTTATGGATGATGGGGTTTTATGTGAGCGTAGAGGAAATTATGATTTTTGATGTTGATTATTGTTATTTACCGCTACCTAAAGCCTTAATGCTGCAATTTTAAACATAATAATTTTAACGTTATCCAAAAAGGTTAACCAAGGTTATGCGACTTTTAGAAAAAGTATGGAGGTCGGATTTAAAGAAAGAAAAATAAAGAAAGATTTTACTTTCAGAACATGCGTTCTAATACATAGTTCTCATCATCATCAGCCCATGTCGTCCCACTGCAGGGTACAAGCCTCCTCTCTTTTGTGCCACCCTATACGATCCTTTGCTAGTCGCATCCAGGTCTTCGATGCGACTTTGGTGATGTCATACGCCCATCTAGCTGCTGGACGACCTACTCCTCTTTTCCCCGACCTTGGCATACATAGTTCTAGTACATAACAATTACACGAGAGTTATATTTTGTAGAATAAATACTCACGTCGGCATAGCAATAAATTCTTTGGACAATAATGGTTCCGCTGGCAGCCAATCAGATACAATAACAGTGTCCAAAGACACCGGCGCGACGCCAACTGCGGCATCTTCATCTGGTTGTGTCGGCGAATAAAAATAAAAATCAAATTAAAAAAAAAACATTTGTCATCTTTTGCGATTGTAAATATTTCTGGATTTGATTATCATTGGGGAGGGCGAATCCGAGGGTGCGTGGCGGGTCCTTCTACCTCCCAATAATTTTAATAATTGATTATGGTTTAACCGCAAAGTAACGCCTGATCCCATCAACTGTTTATATTTATATTAATTTTACCACTCTACCATAGCTTTCGTATTCAGTTTCTCTCTTATACCACAAATATTGTTTTCGTAATATTATTATGGTGTCTTCCAAGTGACAAAGGGACTTGTTACGTGGACGTGCATAAGCTGAACACGCTCCCTGTTGGCACAAATTAATTTATATACAACATTGTAAGAGCAAGATATGTACGTGTAATATATATTTGTGTGCAATAAATGGTTTTGTATTGTATTGTAAATAACGTTTTCCAGTGAACCGCGAAGACATTTTCAGGAATTCGAGTCAGGTCCACGGATTTACCACGGATAGGTGTTAGAGGATTTATTCATATTCACAGCTACGATTCGAGGGAATGTTCTGTAAAACGGAGGGCTTGTAGGCTTTGACATTTTTAACCCCCAACCTTCACCAAGTTTTATCTATAAAGCTAGATTGTCTCTGATCCTTCATTTCCAATCGACATCTTTAATTAATTCTAAATTCACTATTTCCAGTTCTTTCATCAGACAAATTATTACATCCTAAGAAATGTCCACTTCAAAAGAGATCACGAGAAATATGGTTTAAAGATTAGGCAACGACACTTCTATATTTACTTTCCCTACGTTTAGACTGGGAGCTCCATGAGGTGAACTAACGTGATAACCAGGGCGGCCGGGCATATGCTCATTGGGTGACAGTGGGTATTGTTTGGTTTTGTTATTCCTCTTAAACTGGTACAAACTCTTCATTAGTTTTTTTAACATTCATTCATTATCTTCTCAGCCTATTTCCGCCCATTACCTACTGGGTGTAGGCCGCTGGCATGCATTATGTTTAACAATAGAATAATTAAGTCTTACAACACTAACGTCATTCACCCTTATCATTAGCTCGTAGCCTTGTTGCGAGCACGGTCCGAAAGTGATCATGCAGGTTAAGCGACGTTGGCGCGGTCGGTACATGGATGGGTGACCGCTAGTGGCATATTTCATCTGAGCTCCCACGTGCCTCGGAGATTACGTTAAGCAGTCAGTCCCGGTTGTTGTCGTTCGACAGCAGTCGTTAAGCCATGTCAGATGCCTACGGGCGGCCTGAACAACTCTGACAAATAAGCTGGCCACTAACCATACGATAAGCAAGCAACCCTTATTATCATCGCGTTGAACTTCATAAAGCCTCGGCCTAGGGTTTGCTTCCGCAATAACAATAAGTTACTCTCCGATCCTCGGCCAATCAACATATTGCCTGACGGTCCTAATTATCACGTGACCATACCTCATGGGGCTCCTGCTCTAGTAGACAAACCTAATCTCCTTCGCCGACAGACCCATGGCATGGCCACTTCATGGCATTGGCGGTATGCCAACGTCCTATCTGACACAAGGTCTTATCAGAGGAAGAACGGATTCGGACGTCTGTGACCTCAATGTTATGCTTGACATAATTGTTTTTTGGCTAGCCCAGGTTGGGTGGCTTTCCACCTCGAATAGGATCCGCCAATAGGATCGCTCCATTTTAATCGTGACGTGATAATGAGGCGATCTTATTGGTGGATTTTTTCGTCGCTGACCTTGCACAGTTTTGGTGGAAAGCCACCCGAAGCGCGATCTTCTGTTGTAGACAGTGCTCCTACATTCTCTGTACGAAGTTCTGAATTTACGTATTTGTGCATTCTAATAAAACGTTTAGTTTATACTGAATTTCAGTTGAACGGTAACTAAACGCTTCAACTGTCAAATATAACGATCGAACATAATTTCCTCCCAAGGTACTTTTGCCCGATCGATAGTAAATTGAAAGGTGGCAGTGGTAGAGTTATGCGTCAGCAGAATGCGATTTGGTGTCCAAATAGAATTGGAACGAAAACTAAATTGAAATTGGATAGAAATAGAACTACAAACGTTGTAATTTAGGCGAATTGGGACCCCGGTCATGATAGTTATAGGAACATTACTCTACTCACATCATCATTACAATCTAATCGTCTTATCAGTAAATGATATCTCTAAGCTACGATTTAGCTAAAGTTCATATTTTCTCACATAATTATTAGACCAGAATATTCAAATGTCAGAACTAGACAAATATTTTCATCTGATTGGTAATATATAAGGGCTCAAAGGATGGTCCAATGACGCCGTTCGTAATGGAACCCTTATAATATTCAGAGTGTTTCGTAAATGAGATCTAGATACGGTAACAAGGGGTTTCCATTGGGGAATTGTCGCCGGATAATAGAAACTTGTACTGCTTTAACCGGCTGGGAAAGAAGAGGTTTTTGTACATGGGTAAGGATATTTATGAATATATCTTGTTAATGCAAGTGGCATTATGTTCTATACCGACTTAGGCTCAATTTACAATGCCGCGGAATGGAGTGGAAGCGAATTTTCGCAACGTAATTGTACATAGCAAAATGAACTTTATGTCAATTGTGTAACATACTTTCATATTTTAATGTGGAACTCTCTTCCACCCGACGTTTTTCCACAGCGCTACGACATGGGATGCTTCAAAAAGAACGTTAAAAAAGTCCTCTCCCTCCACGGCCGGTAACACACAAGCAATGCCCCTGGTATTGGACGTGTCTCTAGGCGACGGTGACTACTTACCATCAGGTGGCCCGTCTGCCTGTTTGTCGTAGCTAATTTATATATATATATATATATATATATATATATATATATATATATATATATATATATATATATATATATATATATATATATATATATATATATATATATATATATATATATATATATATATATAAATTAGCTACGACAAACAGGCAGACGGGAAAAAAGAGGTCGCGCGTCTTCCGGGGAATCCTCGCGCATTCTCGAGAATTCCCCTAGCGGTGAAGCGTATTTAGTTTGTGTGTTACACAATTGACATAAAGTTTATTATGTTATGTACAATTACGTTGCGAAAATTCGCTTCCATTCCATTCCGCGGCAATGTAAATTGAGCCTTAGGGTTGAATCCCACCTGCCCGCATGGAAACGTATTTTCACGTAAACCGAAACAATCTTCCTGGAGCAATCTTTCTTGCTCTAGCGAATGATGTTTCTGAGCGACGAAAAGAAAGAAAGACAAATACTATATTTCCAGGAAATATACATATTTAGTTGACTCGGTAATACACTAATTACACAATTGGCAATAGGCACCTGGCTCAGCTAGTGCTTGAGTGAATACACTTGCGTGTACGCTGATTTGATATGATAAAGAGGCTTGGTCCTAAATTCAGCTCCAGCTTTACACATTGTGTACTTATATGATTGTATTCATAATTATAGTGCGGGACGCTCCCCTGCTGAGTGACGATCTGCGCAAGGTGGCTGGCAGCGACTGGATGAGAAGAGCCGAAGATAGAGTAGGCTGCTGATGATTCATAATTATTGTAATTTATATTTATTTCAATGTGCTGCTGAAAGTTTCTTGCGCCGCTTCTTTCCTTTCAGCTATAACACCTTACGAAGCGATGGTAGAGTAAAACATGATGTTCTACAAATGTACTTTAAGGTACTTACAATAAAAAAAGTTTGATATTTTTTTTTAAATCTAAAGCAGTACTCTTTACCAGATATTTCCGTTTTTTTGTTGTCATATAAATGTGCTATATGGTGCTTACTTGCAATAAAAACATTTTGAATTGATTTTCAGCCAGTCCTTATATAGGAAAGATTTACGGGAAAATACGGTTCCGTGCGGGTATGTGGGGTCCCAACCCTTAGCCTGATGCCAGAAAGCCGTCTTAAAATCTTTCGATCAACTGACCATAAGCTATAAGTCTATGATCGTATAAACCTTGATTCACTTTCGTTGAACGAACGTTTCAATATTCAAAATTGTTTCTTGTTTGATCTCGAATAGAGCTTTCTGGTAAGCTCTTGGCGGGCTTTGGTACACCCTTTTATAATAGAGGACTTATGGTAAATGGTAATAAAAATACCGGATAAGTGCGAGTAGACTTGCGCCCTGAGGGTTCCGTACAAACTTAATTAAGGAGATAGTTAAGTACCTATAACGTATGATAAAAGGCCTATAGCTATTTTAAAATCCGTTTTTTTTTGTCTTGTTATGTATCAGGATTTCCTACATCTTAGTTCGAGAAAACCCCATCTAACTATTGTATTTTCTGCGGGCTGCTCATCTTCCACATTCTTCCAGTTTCATATTATGAAATTGAAATTCAGTTACTTTTCCTGGTCATCATCAGACCCTCAAGGTTTTAGATGTCAAAAATGCACCATGAAACTAATAATTTGAGCTCAATTTAGAACTTTCTAGCTATTACCGTTCCAAAGAACTCATCTGAAATCCAAGATACTCCAAGATATCGGAAACCACTGGTCTAATTTTTATCAAACGTGGCTAAGAACACTCCACAAAATTCCGTTTTAAATAAAAAAAACGGTTCCAAATCGGATCATCCTTTGTTGTAGGATTGAATGACAAACTTAGCTTTTTAGTTAATTTTTTTTCCATATATCAGTCTATATCACGATCTGAGTTCTATCTATAAATACAAGTTTGTAATCGTAAAATTAAGTTTTATACAAATTAACAATTTTCGGATTTTTCCCTTTACTTGTGCTGTAAGACCGTGCTATGTACCAAAGTACACCGCAGAGCAAGTATGGAAAAAAAAATGTCCGTGAAAAAATAAAAATAAAATATATGTTACGTGTATTGATGCATATAACAAAATACTACAAAGGTAAAAACTTTCTATGTATAGTTTTCGAGAAAAAAATTATAAGTGAAAATTCACTTGAAATCAGTTTTCATACAAAATTGTATGGAGAAAAAAATAAAAGTGTCCTGTTTCAAACGAAAAAGACATATGCTTTAGAAACCAGAATTATAAACTATATCTCCATAGAAACTGAAATGACAATGTCTATAGTTTCTAAATTATGAAGCTTTAAAAAAATGCAAAACCCTTGTTATCTGAAAATACTTTTTTTTTTCAATTTTCATTTTATTGTTTACTGAAATGACTATAGGAATATATTGTCCATATATCCTTCATGCAGAGGTATTTTGTCCACTCCACCGATATTTTTATATTCTGCCCTAAAGTCAATTTTTGGGATAAAATCCTGATTAATCGCAATTTAAAAAAAAGTCGTTTGTCAAAGTTTCTTTTTTTAATTATTTTTTTCTGTGGTTTGTCCTAATACAAATCAATGAAATTGTATTGTACATATATATTTTTTTAATGGGATTTTTTCCATACTTGCTCTGCGGCGTACCGTCATGATTCTAGGTCAACAGGATGTACCTTATAGGTTTTGATGAGTTAGTTTGTGAGTATCAGAATATGCGACTTATGTGGCCGTATCTTTTGATTACATCGAGCTAGAAGCTTGACTTTTTTACAGCACCAAAGGACCGACCTTCTAGTATTTAATATTAATTTCAACTTGATACCTCTACCCGTTCCTGAGAAAAATGGTCTTGACAGACGGACAGGTAGACATATGTCTAAGGGTTTTGTTTTTTCCATTTGAGGTACGGAACCCTAAAAAGGCCTCTGCTAACAACCTTTGTATTCAAATATTCATTCGTTCAACCTACAATGCTCTGCATATTGTATCGACCTTTTTGCCAAGTGGATTCACGAGGTTGCCTTTTAAATATGAGTATGTACGTCTGAAAGCTTCTCAAAGGTAATTGGAAATTTGGCATTATCATACTCATACTCAATTATTAAAAATCATCGGGACACCAGGAACTCTTGGTTACGTCATCATGCTTTTACAATAAATTTAAAATTCAAACACAATTCATATTAAATATAAACATAACTGGACAGAGGATCTCGTAGCCAAGTTGCGACCGCGACGGTCCGAAAGTGATCGTGCAGGTTAAGCGACGTTGGCGCGGTCGGTACCTGGTTGGATGACCGCTAGTGGCATATTTCATCTGAGCTCCCTCGTGTCTCGGAGAGCACGTTAAGCAGTCGGTCCAGGTCCAATGTCGTACGACAGCAGTCGTTAAGCCATGTCAGAGGCCTACGGGCGGCCTGAACAACTCTGACAATAGGTTGGCCACTAACCATACGATAAGCAAGCAAGCAACTGGACAGGAACAAACAGACCAGCCGATTTACATTTAAAAATTTAGCTAAAAAATTAAGATTGTAGCAGCTGTAAAGGGACTTTGTCATTTATCTCAATTAATAAATAATAAAATTAATATATCTGATGTAAAGGGGCATTGCTTACAAATAATAATAATAAATTATAGCTGCTGTAAAATATTAGATTTATTATTTAAAAGTGCCTATACAGTGTGTATCATTACAGGGCCGCGTCACTATCGTATTTCAATTATTTATTTAAATAAATAAATACAGGTATAAATACAATAAACACAGAGTAAATAGGTAAATACAGCACTGAGCCAATTCGAAATTGTAGTCATAACGTAAAATCAATAAGTTAATATGAAATTACACAAGTCAAATAAGAAATAAATTAATTGATGTCTTACAAAAATAAATAAACAATAATAAAATAATGAAACAAATTAAAATTACAAATTGAAAATACAAAATATACAAAAATAAATTAATTAAGAAAATTAAATTAAAAAATAATTGTCTAAATAATGTCTAAAACGAACACTGCTGGCACAATTCCAAATAGGCTTTATTTAGAAATATGCCAACAGTGTCGGCGAATACGTCATTATCATCGTGCCGAGCGAGCAGGGTACCGAGTAGATCACGGGCGCGCGCGGTGGGCGCGTTGCCGGCGCGGCGCGTGCGCGCGGCGCCACGGCCCCGTCGCCGCTCCGCGTGCCCCCGCGCGTCACGGTCAGGCCCATTCTGTCCAGCACTGACAGATTGTCCACCTTATTATGGTATGTCCACCGTATTGCATGGGCTATGGGTTATGTAAGGTCCGCTGCGAACGGAGCGTCGGTATTTACGAATTAATATGGTCAAATTGCTGACGTCCGCCAGGATTCACCCGATGTAGGGAGCGCAGTTCCATAGGAATCTAATCCGGTCGGCGCAGTGGACGCGTAGCTTTAAGTAACGCGGTCCAATACGATCGATCTGTAGAAATCTAGGAAAATCCTCAGGAACTGAACTGCTGCTAAAGGTTACAAATCTTCTTCTTCTTCAGGTCCTAGAACACTTAGTGGTGCATAGGGCTGAGACAATATTCTTCCACCGCGCCCTATCCGATGCCGCAGACTCTATAGTTTCCCAGGATACTTTAGCCGCTTGCAGGTCTTTTTGAAGACTACGTTTCCATGTAGCCCTGGGTCTTCCCCGTTTGCGAGATCCTCCTGTAGGTTGCCAGTTCAAGCAGGCGTAGGCGATGCTTTTTGGGCGACGTAAGGTGTGCCTATCCACAACCATTTCCTACGGCGGATCTGTTCAAATAATGGTTAAAGGTTAAAAATACATAAATAAAATGAGAAATAAGTAAGTATCCATAGTAGGGAGACGTTCCACTCTTTCCTTAATCAGCGGAAACTAGAATTTTCAGGCAACTGGCCTTGAATCCATACGATTTTATACAAATCCATACACTTTCGCTCCTAAGTGCTGGTTCAAACATCGAATGATAAACCAAACTTCACTACCTGGCATACCAACCGATCCAAGGTCAAGTTTAATATGACCGAAAGTGGGTCGAGTGTGAGACGCGTTTCGTAACGCATAATTACTTCTAATAGCATTTACATGCAGTTACAGCGCTTATGGCGTTGGTGTAGTTAGTTAATGGGAACGTTTGGTGGGATGTGAACTTGAGCCAATTGGGAAAGGAAGGGCTTAATGAGGCTGAATAATTATTTTTAATGTGGTTGATTATTGTGACAAGTCGAATGCAGCTAACTGCAGTACCAACATTCAAACTGCGCGAAGATTTTATCTTGAATCGGCGATATTTTGCTAGAATTTTTTAAGTCCTGTAATTATAATGTAAATTGTAAATAAAATAATAAAAATAACAATAATTTTAACATTGCACAAAGGACTGACGGTTGAAAGAGATGAGTTTTTCGAAGACTTACGTACATTTACCGACTGCTCGTCGACGTGACGAAACCTGTACACTGAGATGACCAGTGTGTAAAATGGGGTAGGCACAAAAGATCCTCAAGGGTCGAAGTGCCGCTAGGGTTATTCCCGGCCCTCTATCATAAGTTAACATAAGATAAATTCACATGCATATAAAATTGTTTTTTTTCAAACATTATCATAAGTTTTAACTTAAATTGTAATTCTGGAATCTGAATATTTGATTGACACATAACATTGTAAAGTGGTCAATGTGTGTACCTATGTGATCTCCACGACACACGCAACGCCTAGTGTGGAGGTTATAGTTTAATGTGAAATGTTAATTAATATGTGGTAAACGAATACATTTTTTCAATTTACAACACCATGAAATTTAGAATTTCACTTGGAAGCAACCGCGTACGAAGTATAGGTGCTTGATAATTATGCTTTCCTATTTGTAAAAGTATTGTGTAATAAAGAATTACCTCTCGAGCGAATCCTCTTGAAATCGATTGCATCTTGACGTCATGTGGGCACTCGTTCTAGTCTCTCTTTGATGTTTTCCGTATGTACCCATTTATATCCAGATTATCTCTATTTCGAAATTTTCATTTCGAGGTTTAACTATTGGAGCCTCTGCGATGAAATAAAATGAACTAGATATCGATTCCACTAAATACAACGTAACTAAATAGAATATAAACTGCGTCGTTATGACGTGTTTCGTATGCTACTAACCACTAAAGATCCAATTTCAGTTAAGTTACGATCCAGTCAACGATCGATCGAACAGTAACGTATTTGTGCATTCTACTAAAACGTTTAGTTTATACTGAATCGCAGTTGAACGGTAACAAAACGTTTCAAATGTCAAATATAACGATCGAACATAAGTTCCTCCCGAGGTACTTTTGCCCGATCGATAGTAAATTGAAAGGTGGCAGTGATAGAATGCGATTTGGTGTCCAAATAGAATTGGAACGAAAACTAAATTAAAATTGGATAGAAATAGAACTACAAACGTTGTAATTTAGGCGAATAACTAACTTATTATAAGGTATTTAATTACAATATTAGTGTAGTGGTAGATCCTTAAGTGAAGGATCTCCTGGGGTGGTACCACCCTCTTATCTATTTCTGCCGTGAAGCAGAGATGCTTGCATTTCTGTGTTTCGGTTTGAAGGGTAAGAGAGCCAGCGTGATTTCCGGCACATGAGGCAATCCATCTTAGTCCTCAAGGTTAGCAGCGCATCAAACACCCTCCAACATTAATACAGTGAGGTGAGATGTCTATGGGCGATGGTGACCACTTACCATCAGGTGGCCCGTTTGCTCGTCTGCACTCCTTATTTAATATATTAAAAAAAACATGATTTGATTTATATCAGTTAGTTAGTCGCTTACATACCATCGATACAAGATCTTTACGAGTATATTTGACTCTGAAGCTAATGATAAAAGAATTCAAATCCCATATCGTTTGAGATACTTTCTTTTCCTAACATATGTTATCTTCAAGATAAATCACTTATTTCTTAATAAGGACCCGCAGATCAGTAAGGCAAGACCGATTTCACAATCGCGACCTACGCTTTGCCAGTAGGCCGCGTTTAGTGTGGGCGGTGTGTTTTATCGACGTTTGACCTTTCAGCTTCCTCTAATCGCTTTAGCTTTAGTGTTAGGATAAAGTGATTAGAGGATAAAGTGCCTTTTACGCTCTATGGGCTGAGAATGACGTCTATTCCGGAATGGCCGCTAAGCTGACCTATTACGGAAGAAGACTGCAAAACGTGATTTTCGAGAAAATGTCAAAAATGCAAAACAAGTTGGGTTTCTAGTGTTTTCTGGAATTGTTCTTTGAAAATTTCTGGAGTTTTCTGGAATTTCAATAATATCGGGGCCAAAGTAAGAGTTCAGTTTTATAAAATTTGTCACATTAAGGAAAGCTACCTACCTGTATCTTCTTCTAAGTCGTATTCCTCACTGCTGAGGGTCGTGATCATTCTAAGGAATTAATCACATAGAATGACTCGTGGCAGATTTAATAGGGTTTGCCGTTGCCTTCCCCATTTCACACACTGGTTATCTCAGTGTGCAGGTTTCCTCACGATGTTTTCCTTCACCGTCAGAGCAGTCGGTAAATGTACGTAAGTCCTTCTAAAAAACCGAAAAACTCATTGGTACATGACAGTGCATGGTTTCGAACTCGGACCTCCCGTATGGGAGTCCGACGTCCTAGCCACGACGACACCGACGCTCTTAACACCTGTATGGTTACTGTTAAAAGCGTAAAATCTGTTTTGTGTGTTGCTATTTTTTAATAACTTCTATGAGACTTGCAGAGCAGAAACGGGTTGGTTTGCCATTACCTTCCCAAGTTCACACACTGGTTATCTGATTGTGTGGTTATCACGATGTTTTCCTTTACAAATCCTTATTGAAAATTGAAAAAAAAAATTCGTTTACCACATTTTAATTAACATTTCACATTATACAATGCCTAAACATTAAAGTAATTTTACTTTACCATACGAATAAAGAAATAAAAATTATTTAGGCATTTTGCCGTTTTTTTTTACTACTAAACCCGCATTTGACCTCGATCTCGCCTGATGGTAAGCGACCACATTGGAGCATGCGGGTCCAGTAAATGCCTATTCACTCTGGCCTTGAAGATCCCAAGGTTGTAGGTTTCGGGTAATACAGACGCCGGCAGGCTGGAAAAGTAAAAGGAGTTCCTCAGTAATCTTTCATCTGAATTAATCGTTGTCCATCTTTAACCAGTTACGAGTAAATATTCCGATATCACAGTATCGATTTCATTTATACGGCCACAACACTCGCAACATAAGTCTGGAATAAAAAAAAATACGAACAAAATACTCTAAAATTCCAAATAAGTCAATTACAAAACATCAAACGAATGAAACTACGAACTTAAAAGTGAAATTCACATCCTGTTGGTAAAGAAAATAACTTTCCGTTTGTAAATCGAAGAAACTGTGTTACTGAGGCGGATACCGATCCGGTAAACGAATTCGCAATTTCGGATTCCACTCGCGGAATACGTGCCGGAGGGCCGGAGACATCGTGAGTGCGGGTTTGTTTATCGATATTGTTATTAGAGTCACGTTCACATCACTAGTGTCGCCTACGTATTTAAGTAATTTGCTTGCGGAGGCCGGACTTGTAGGGAAAAGTTTTTTTTGTTGATTCTTTCAAGATTATGGAGAAATGTTGGGTTAGGTATTGCATAAGTAGATATGCGGTTGTTGTCGTTCGACAGCAGTCGTTAAGCCGTGTCATAGGCTTTTTTTTTGGGTAACGGGGGGCAAATCTTCGAAAGATACCCAGCCTCCTGGGGGAGAGACTGGGTTATGTGAGATTTCCGCTCACTAAAACCCCCTCGATGGCCGGCCTCGTGCTTATCGGAGGGCTCCGGGATCTCCAGTGGAACGCACCGGTGCCCTCCTAGCATTTGCCTTGGGCTCCTCCTGGGAGGTGTACATTCCACCTCCCGGTTCCTCCCGTCATAGCAGCGTGCGGCCATAGCACGTTGCTGCCTTCCCCAGGGTCGCCCGCCAATGAACGGCCAAAGCCCCCACTTTGACCGCCCGCGACCCTGATCCCTCCTTTTAGTCGCCTTTTACGACAGGCAGGAGATACCGTGGCTCTATTCTTCGCCCGAGACTACAGGGCTGACGGACCAGGACGCGCGTCACCGGCGCCCCGGCGTCTCCGTCTCCGAGCGGGGTCGGCCCTCTCCCGATCCCGCACGGCGGTCTCCTTCCGAACCATAACAGTTTCACAGAAATAGACCACCGCCTTCCAGACTCTGTCGTCCGCCAGCATAGCCGCTACTACTTCTGGCAGTGAGAGATCCTGCCCAATGCGGTCGACCAGGACTCGCCGCTCGGAGTCCCATGCAGGGCACTCCTCGAGCGTGTGCTGTGCGTCGTCCCGGTCCCCTCCACAGTGGTGGCATTGCGCCGTCGCTTCGCGAGATATGCAATACCTAACCCAACTAGAGATACATAATTAGTTTTAATATTATAAATATATATTAAATAAATATACCTTTCTAATCTATGTATATCTATAGATTTTTCGCGAACATCCGTAAAGATGCAACAAAATAATTTGTAAATAATTTGACGCCAAGAATGTAGTCCTTAGGTTTTAAATTATATCTTGTTACCGAGTTAGTAAAGTAGTTAATTAATCTAACTGGGTTCTAATTAACAGAGCTGGGTATAGCCAGCTCTGTTTCCTAGATATATAAATGTATATATTAATATACTTTATAAATGTATAATAGGTATATCTAATCTCTTTAACTTTAATTTTAATTTTAAATTGTAATTCTGGAATCTGGATATTTGATTGACACAAAACATTGTAAAGTGGTCAATGTGTGTACCCATGTAATCTCCACGACACAGGCAACGCCTACTGTGGAGGTTATAGTTTAAGGAATAATTTTATTCAATTTTCAATAAGGATTTGTAAAGGAAAACATCATGATAACCACACTATCAGATAACAAGTGTGTGAACTAGGGAAGGTAATGGCAAACCAACCCCGTTTCTGCTCTACAAGTCGTCTCATAGAAGTTATTTTAGTACTGGAGTGAACTTCTAACGTCAAAAAGTGTTTTCTTATCTACTCCGTTTCTAAACCCGTCAAATCGCGTCATAAATCCAGTGGTATTACCCAATGAAATTTAATAATCATGGAAAAGGAACGTTATACAAAAATCAGTCGACAAACGGACACACCTATGTTTTATGATAAACGTCGTCACCCACTGTTTGTGTTATTTGTTAAATTCACGACTATGTTTACTTCACTAATCACACGTCACAAATCATATGTATTCTGACGTATCAGCAACCAAAAACAGGTCGTATAACAGTCGAAAAAACGTTTTTCTTACTTGATTCGGGCACACCTTTTTTGTTTGTTAACGGGGGGAGGGAGGGGAAATCTTCGAAAGATATACAGCCTCCTGGGGGAGAGATTAGGTTATGTGAGATTTTTACTCACTAAAACCCCCTCGATGGCCGGCCTCGTGCGTATCGGAGTGCTCCGGGATCTCCAGTGGAACGCACCGGTGCTCTAGCATTTGCCTTAGGCTCTTCCTGGGAGGTGTATATTCCACCTCCCGGTTACTCCCGCCACAGCAGCGTGCGACCTTAGCACGTTGCTGCCTTCCCCAGGGTCGCCAGCCAATGGACAGCCTCCTTTTAGTCGCCTCTTACGACAGGCAGGAGTTACCGTGGGTCTATTCTTCGCTCGAGACTACAGGGCTGACGGACCAGGACGCGCGTCACCGGCGCCCCGGGCGGCGTCTCCGTCTCACTTACTTACTTGATTCGGGGCACACCTGGTTCAGCTTGTAATCGTGTCATTTCAGAGGCAATATAGACCGATTACACGATGATTACCTGGCTCATGGTTGTCAAACCATACTTAACGATAATTTATTGGACTATATAAGGTCCTTTTTTATTAGTAGCAAATATTTGGAGGGGGTATGTGCTGGTCATTTGTACCACTTTACACGAAAAAATAACTTGTATGAAAATTTTCCATACTAAAGAAAAATAAACCCCATTATTTTGCGCCTTGGTGGCATAAACTCATCCATGTTGTTATGAATGAAACGAGTTTCATTCATACTTCTTATTTCAGTATTAGAATAGCAATATATCATTCATTTGTAGAATTTTCAAACAAACAATTTTGTCGTTTTTCTCGATAATGTAATGAGTTTTTTTGTCCTACCTTTATTGCCAAAACCTATAGATGACACCCCAGAAAAAGTGAGGAGCTCGTAGCCTAGTTGTGAG
Organism: Hofmannophila pseudospretella; assembly: GCA_947369225.1. Classification (NCBI taxonomy): domain Eukaryota; kingdom Metazoa; phylum Arthropoda; class Insecta; order Lepidoptera; family Oecophoridae; genus Hofmannophila; species Hofmannophila pseudospretella. The sequence continues at coordinate 2,367,325 of OX376333.1, forward strand.
CAGGGTCCAAATGTGATCGTGCAGGTTAAGCGACGTTGGCGCGGTCGGTACCACGATGGGTGACCGATAGTGGCATATTTCATCTGAGCTCCTCCGTGTGAGAGCACGTTAAGCAGTCGGTCCCGGTTGTTGTCGTTCGACAGAAGTCGTTAAGCCATGTCAGATGCCTACGGGCGGCCTGAACAACTCTGACAAATAGGTTGGCCACTAACCATATGATAAGCAAGCAAGCAACACCCCAGAAATATTTGCCGCTAATAAAATAGGACCCTATATTGCTTCTTGGGGTGTGATGGATTTGTACAGAATGACTAGGGAAGAACCGGGAACAGCGAGTCGAAGCTTCGGTAGTCTGTTTCGCACTGATTTATTATTAGACACATCTACCCTCAACCACGGGTATGCGTAGATACCCTCATCTAAATACCTAACAGGGTGTAACTGATTGTGTAGCTGAATATTTTTGTGGTGCACTTTTTTCGCTCCAGTTATCTTTCCATAGACATTCTATTCCAGTGGCATCAGCCAGAAATATTCCACGGCGTGGCCAGTGGCCGGTTTTTATCGGGTTAATTATGAGAGATTTAGGTCGTGGCACGTCCGTCGGATCTCGGTTTTTGTATTTAATTGAGAAGGGTTGAGAGATTTCGCGGTGTTTGGATTGTTGGGCCAGCGGTGGGAGACTCCTGAGCCCTACCTGACCTCTAATATGCTGCTGAATGTAAGTAAAATGCAAATAATTTATATGAAATGGGGGCTTCTTATCTTATCATAGGGGGCCGGGAATAACCCAGCGGCACTTCGACCCTTGAGGATCTTTAGTACTGGTCATCTCAGTGTGCAGGTTTCCTCACGATGTTTTCCTTCACCGTTAGAGCAGTCGGTAAATGTACGTAAGTCTTCGCAAAATACGAAAAACTCTTTGGTACATGGCACGGTTATGAACCCGGACCTCCCGCATGAGAGTCCGGTGCCCTAGCCACTGTGCCACCGACGCTCTAAATGGGGGCTGCTCTGGGTGATCACTGATCGGTGATCAGATATATCTACCAAATCTGCTCTTTCGTTCTCTTTTTCTACTTTACAACCCTCTCACCATTTTCCTATGTTGGTGCAACGTTGCGTAACTCATTGACTGTGATCAATCCTCGATTGGAAGATCTTGGAAGTGTGCTTAACAACTGTAGCCCATTATACCTACAATCGACAACAAGCTATAGTATACCATCTGTCAAAAACCATCGATTAAATCTCAACCTTATGCCTACGCAATATGATACATTTCAGATTCTCAAATTTTGACGTTTAGGTTGACCTAGGGTCGACTGTACACACGGGGTCCTGACCTTCCACCTTGTGCAGGTCCTCTCGGGACATGGTTGTTTCGGGAGGTACCTGTGCAGGATTGCGGGTCGGGAACCGACGATGGCGTGCCATCGGTGTGGCTGTCCGGTGGACACGGCGCTGCACACGGTAGCGGAGTGTCCTGCATGGGCGGAGCCGCGGGCAGTTCTAGCCGCGGCAGTAGGGTCCAACCTGTCGCTGCCGAACATAGTAAAGGCTATCGTCGGCAGCGAGAGGGCGTGGGACGTAATGGTGGCCTTCTGCGAGGAAGTAATGGCGCAGAAGGAAGGCGAGGAGCGGATCAGGGAGGACGACCCTTCGTCCGACCCGATCCGCCGTAGGAGAACCGGGCGAAGGCGGCTGGCTCACGCTCGCCACCTTAAAGAGGGCCTCCGGGCAATGGACACGGGGAGTCCATTGCCTGATAACAGGTCCTCGAGTTGGTCTGGCGTGCCCGTGTTTCCGGCACGCCACCACAAGCCGAATGGGGACGTGAGCCCCCAGAGTTGAGTCCGTAATGCGGACACCCGCAGGCGAAGTCGCGGAAGTCATGCGCAAGCGTTCCCGTGGCTTCGCCGTCAGGCCGTAGTGCGAAGGAACACCGGGGGGTTTTTGGCCGGTAAAAGTCCGGCATAAAACCCCCCGGTGTTCCTTCGCACTACTTCGTCTCCCCCATGTGGCGAAGAGGTAAGCATGAGCGTTTCCCCCCGAAAAAAAAAAGTCGACTGTACAGTGAACAACAACTAAAATAGTACCACAGAACTGTACCATGTGGAACTAGTGGACTTTCCACGAAGTACTTATAGCTAGATTTTTTATATTTATTTTTTATAAATTGGCTACGACAAACAGGCAGGCGGGCCACCTGATGGTAAGTAGTCACCGGAGGGAGAGGACTTTTTTAACGTTCTGTTTGAAGCATCCCAAGTCGTAGCGGAACACGTCGGGTGGAAGAGAGTTCCACATTTTACAGGTGCGTGATGCTGATGTGTCTTCCACTTTGCCTACAGTGAAGAAAAATTCGCCAACACTTCTACTTCAATTTCCCCTAAACCCGAAAACGGAAACAGAAATTCAACTATATTTACGACATATTTCCCCACATTGCATCCCTTATCGCTCCCGGGCCTGAGAGTTTTTTTCCTTTTCCTCCTTACAATGCTACATAGAAACTGAATAGATAGAATTGACACTACAGCGGACACATAAAATTGGCGTTAATCTATTTGCTTTATTCAAGGCTAAAACACGTGTTTGACCTCGATCTCACCTGATCGTAAGTGACGAAGAGGCCGAAGATGGATCACTCGAGTTTAGGCTTCACGAAACACCTAGGGAATTCGATCCCGGCCCTTATTTGTAATCCCAGGATTTTGGGATTATACTTAGTCAATCCCGGGATCCCGGGATTATTTTCGGGATTGAGGGTTACAAATAAAAAAATAAGAAAATCTTACTAAAATTAGCTCTTTAATCAACAAATCTAAATTTAGGCAAAAATCTAGCTAATCTAATCACTAATCTAATCATATTTAGAGTCAGACTAACCAGACTCTAAATCACTTGGTCTCTATGTTAAAGTTATTTTTTTAGAATCAGTGAGTTCTCTTTAAACTTACAAAAAAAACCTTTATGTAACAAACTATGCGAATAAACTGTGATAATTAACAAAAACCTCTCTTAACATCGACTAAATCGACGATTTTCAGTACAGTAGTATATCAATCTTATTCTAAGCAAGCATCGCAAATTAACCCAGTGAGCTTGCTTACATTACAATAATAAGCAAGCAAGCTCATTTACTTGGTGATGCTTGCTTGCAATAAAAAAATTGTAGTTGAAATTTAATTGATAGGCAAGCAATTCTTTCGAGAGCACTGGCACTGAGCGTTTCCCTTCATGCAGTCAATTTTGCAACTTTTTTTAAACGATGTCAATCCCGAAAATCCCGGGATCAGGGAAACTTAATCCCGAAAATTCGGGACTGAAAAACGGTCGGGATACCGGGATCCCGATTTTCGGGATCCCGGGATCGAATTCTCCAGGCACACCTTCAAAATCCATTCCTTCCTACACTGATATTCATATTCAAGTTTATTGGTAAATATAATTACACTTCATAGGTTCATAATAACATTATTTACAATTAATTACGTACTACTTTAGTACTACCAGTATGTAATGTGTCTATTATATTAATCTAATGTCAAGTGAAAATATATGACATAGACATTACATACTTGTAGTACTAAAGTAGTACGTAATTATTCGCAATCCAGCGGGGCAATGCGGCAAGCATTATGGGGACGTTGTTTGACTGAACTGTCGATTAGATGGTTATACTTATGTATTGATTTGTATTGTATACCAAACATTTGAATTAATTAATAATTATATTTATTTTATTCAATAAATTACAATTACGACAATCCAACTTTATTAGCATAAGTAATACGGTTTTTTACAAAATCAAATAGGATAGGTACTATGTTTGTAATACCTAGACTAGGCATTATTTTGAGAGAAAAAATTTGTTTAATTAAATGTTACTTTTACATGGTTAATATGTTGTATTAATATCTATTCTAATTCATTCATTATCATCTGGTAGTGCTCCAGTGCCTCGAAGAAAAATACTTTAGATCTCGCACTGACTTCTGAAAACATAAGTTCATCATTTCTTGGAAAACGAATAAATAAATATCTTGCATTATATTTGGCTTAAATTAGTAAGCGTGTAAGTTTGTACTAAAAATACCTAGGAGTAATAGCATAAAAATAAAAGAGGAAGCGGAAATAACGTGGGGTCATAAAATAGGAAGGAGTGGGAAAAATTGGGGGAGGCCTTTGTCCAAAAAAGGGCATGCGATAATAACGTACATAAATAAGGGAAAGTTAAATAATATAATTAAATGATAGAATGGAAAATAAATATATATAGAATTTATAATTTAAAAAGAAGGCTATTTTTATTTTTTATTTTATTAATACCTTACAAAATGGTATTATTAATTTTAATAAAATCCATCTCCCCACGACACAGGGAATCCTAGTGCAAAAACCCCATATACTTATTTTAAACATTTTAGTTCAATCGTTTTTTTAAATAGTGTTTTCTTCAAACCTTCCTGATGCAAAGTGGTCGGGTCTAGAATGTTGCCAGTCTACGCAATCTCCCCGACGGGACGGGTAAGTAATCTAGATGGTGTAACGAATTTAGCGAACCACTTAGAATACTCGGGCGCGGCTCAAATTGTGTTATTATTTCGCGCGAAAATTATTATCGGGCTATTAGGGTAGGAAAGAGTACGATGTCGAAATATGAAAGATTTTAGAACGGAAGTTTTAAAAAAAAATATTTCTTTGTTCTCATAGATCACAGATCGTTCAAATTGTATCTAAAATGAAAGAAATGCATAGATAAAAAGGGATAAAACATAATTTGCTATAGCGCGATATTCTTCTTATCGTTCCCGGTCAGCTACAGATGAAGACGTCTTCCACGCTTTGCTATATACATCTGATCCATACATATCACGCCTCTACAGACCAAGTTTAATAATATCAAAAGAATTATTTGACGAAGCTAAAGAACTTCTAGATATAACTGTTATCGAGTAGAGAAATATAAGTCTTAAAAATATACAACGTGGTTCTTTTTATGTTTAAAAGTATAGTTTTAGTCATAAAAATATTATTTTAATAGTGTAATAATTATTCCTAATTTTAAATTAATTTTATGGCAATAAAAAATGAAAATTTTCATGTTTTATAGTTTTAAATTAAATAATTAGTTGTGTTATAACCATGAATTTTTATACAAATGATAGCCTATGTATTCTAGTATGTGTGTGTAAAATTTAAAAATAATATGTCAAGAAAAAAGACTGACTATCCTACTGTGGGACGTTGGGTCGACGACCAGATGTAACCGCACCTTAAACGTGGTTTGAAGCGACAATGGTTCAAAAACTAGGGCACGAGACTGCAGCACAAGCGTAGCCAGATCTAATCTACCTGTGGACCATTCTGGTGAATCACACCTAGCACAGGTATCTTAGCCTAGTTGGAGTGTTTAATGAGGAATATCGGTAATGTTTAAAACATTAGCACGCGTTATATGACGAATGACATTCGACACACGAAAGAAATTCGTGGCACTCCGTTTTCTCTGCCTACACAGGGACACAGCGTGAAATTATGTATGTGTGTATGTTTAAAAAAGAATCACTGAATTATTTGTGTCTACCAATTGATTTAGCAACGGTTATAGTTAGGCTGAGCGTCGGTGTCGTCGTGGCTAGGACGTCGGACTTCCGTGCGGGAGGTCCGAGTTCGAAACCATGCAATGTCATGTACCAATGAGTTTTTCGGTTTTTTCGAAGGACTTACGTACATTTACCGACTGCTCTGACGGTGAAGGAAAACATCGTGAGGAAACCTGCACACTGAGATGACCAGTGTGTTAAATGGGGCAGGCAATGGCAAACTACCTCATTAAATCTGCCACGAGAGTCGTTCTATGTGATTAATTCCTTAGGATGATCACGACCCTCAGCAATGAGGAATACGGCTTAGATGATGATAGCTAGGCACCTCGATTTTGAACTTAAATGTATAGGGTCAAAGTGCCGCTTTCACATTTGGATACTCGAGGGTCTGATGATGGCCAGAGATATAATGGGAGACGCAGACTCAAGACACAGTGTTTTTTCGCTCTGCATCAGAACTGTTCTCTCTCTTACGAAAAACGTGTCCTTATCAGGATTGACACGAAATACACGTTCCGTTTCTCAACATCGCATAAACATAAGAGATAAAAAGATTAATAAAGATTGATGGGGACAGTCTGCCGCGTCTTGGCTATTAAAATACGCAATTCGTTACGGATCATTCCGCCACGGGCGAGACGTACGGTAGAAGACATCACGCTATACACTGTGGAACCCTATCGCAATAAGTTTTACGTTTTCCATAAGCCTTGCACACCTACTACCTCTTTCTCGATATCATTTCCTCTGCCCGAAGGTTGCCTGGAAGAGATCGCTCTTAGCGATAAGGCCGCCTAAATTGTATTTCACTATTTCCTTTTCTATCTCATGTTTGTTATTTTATATTATTATTATTATTGGATTAGCAGGCAGGCAGCCTGTTTCTTCACATTTCGTAAGTGGCTGTCTAATCTGTTCTTAAACTGGTTTACAGTTTCAGCATTCACAACTTTCTCTGGTAGACCGTTCCACGGGATGACTACCCGGTTGAATAGGAGATGATGTTTTGGCGGTGTGTTGGCCGTGTTCTGTACCAGTTGTGTGCAGTGTCTTCTTGAGTGCTCCTTCAAGTTCAGTATAAAGAAATTCTTCATTTCATCTGTGTTATAGTGATTGTTTAGAATTTTGTAAGTCTCTATAAGGTCGCCTCTATCTCGTCGCTGTTTCAGTGTCGGCAAATTCAGTCTTTCCAACCTCTCCTCATACTCTATTTGTGCAATAAAGTGTATTTTACTTTTACTTACTTTACTTAAGTTTTTGTTACGATTACTTGACATTCGTATGAATGTGCGAAATAAGTTATAGCGACGAAATAAGTTATAGCGACGAAGTACCAAATTGAATTGAAATTGAATCGAATTGAATTGTTATAGCGACGAAGTACCAAAGATTGTGGTACAAAAGGCTTGGCCACTGTACTATATGGCAGATGGCGACACGTTCGCGGCATCTATCAAAAATTTCACACGAAATGACACGGTCACGGTCTTATTTGCAGACAAGGAAATTTATTTATTTATTTACTATTACAAAAATTGCCCAGCAATACAGTTAAAACTAAGACACTGAATTCATGTGCTTGACACAATACAGTACATAAAGTATCGTATAGTATCTTAACAGTAGCTTTAATACAATAATCATATCTCTACAAAGATAAACTTCTTTATATACTAGTAAGTACGTACTCATTAGTTTTTTCTTTTGAAGGTTATGGTGGATTTCTAGGCCTAGTCTCAGTAGTCCGATGGTTTAGTCCGACGATCGGACTAATGAGACTTTTTAGTCTCAGTAGTCCGATGATACAGATCAATACAGATCATCGGACTACTGAGCCTTTTAGTCCGATATTTATACAATTCGACTTCCCAAAAAAATATGCAAAAAACAAGAAAGAAAAGAAATGCGTTAGTATTAACTTTATTTTTTCCAATATGACTTGCATATTTATTTTTTCCTACATGCTAAATATAATCAACTGTATGATGACGTTCAGAAAATACGCACCATTTGTCGATAAAATTAGCCTTCATCCATTGTTTTTGGAAATAAGTTTTAAATTTTGTAATTTTATCATCATGAGAAGGCATTTCGTTTGACATAATATATTGCCAACCATAGTTTATTTTGTTTATTGGCAGCAATGGTAGAATGCAACACAAACTAACGATACGCCTGTAATTCCTCGATTTAAGGTCGATTGATTTTGCTTTTCGTTCCGAAGCATTTCGGAAATGATAATAACAACCATTAATAGTCACATTTTTAAATATTATCAACAATGCTTTTAAGGCAGAGTTCTCATAGTCAACATGAATATGTTCTGGTTCCCACTCTGGAAGCTGTGATTTTATTAATTGAAATGCTAAAGTGTATGCCTTCACACTTCTGTGTGACATAAACATATATGTCAAGGGAATTACATTAGTACTTTCTTTGCCAGTGCCCAAGTCTCCGTGTATGCTGTATAGTTGTGAAAATGGTACTGGAGACCCTTTGAAGGTGCCATCCATGAAGTCGAATTGTATAAATATCGGACTAAAAGGCTCAGTAGTCCGATGATCTGTATTGATCTGTATCATCGGACTACTGAGACTAAAAAGTCTCATCAGTCCGATCATCGGACTAAACCATCGGACTACTGAGACTAGGCCGATTTCGGCCTAGGTCTCCTGAGAGGTCTCCCTATCAAATTATCTATCAGCTTTTAGAGAATCGGAACATTGTCTTTAGAACTATAATTTTCTTGAATTCGGTAATCGAAAGTTACATGATAGACGTATCTGTATATAAAAGAAGAAGTAAGTTTTGGAGAACGGATGGAATGATAGAAATATCATCTCTTTAAATAAAACATTGGTAATTACCACTGATCGGAGTAGGTAGGGCTCTTTCGGGTCAATGTCCTCAAAGGTTATATTAATATGGATATGATTTCGGGATCCCGTTTTAAGTTATCGAGCAAATGTTGTAAATTACTTTTATAAACCTCGCCCTTACTCGGCGGATTACGATTTTTTTAAAATTGTGAACTTACGAAGAAGTTAAAACACTACCATAGGTACACTAGCGCAATGAATCTTAAAAAAATATTTCGCCACCAATCTTAAATGTGTATCAAAACAAATATAACGTTAAAAATCTAAATAATATATTTATTCAATCCCGGAAATCCCGGGATTATTGGGCATACTTATCCATATTATGACCATATGTGGCAAGTACCAAAAACAGCCCTACCTACTCCGATCATAGGTAATTACCAATATTCATCGAACTTAAACGCCTAGACTAAAATTTCTATGCAGTCTCCTGTCCTAGCCTTTGAGTATGAAATATGATTATTTATTCTATGTTTCAATCATGTCGCACTTGTAGTTACGGAGTTATTCATGGTTTTATATCATCATGCAAAAGTTACATCTAGATTTCTGAAGTGTCATTAAATCTTTGGAAAATGTCATGTTTTTGTTGTCACTGAGCGGTTGATAATGCACAAATGATAATCGTAAGTTACTGAGATAGGATGTTACTCTCTAGATTCCACTGGTCACTTTTAATAAAATTCTGTACGATTCCAGTTCCACTTTAGTCTGTTTATTTCTTCTCAGCCCACGAAGCTGATTGTGTCTCGGAGATTGGTTCGGACGCGTAAACTAATTATGGAAGCACAAATAGAACGCAGGAAGCGTCTGTTTACCTTTTTTGGTGCTTATTTCATAATAAACTTCTGTTTTTAAAAGTTCTTATGAAATACTCTTAGAAGAAGTTAGGTCCCTTTTTAAGGAATACAGGTGCGCGTATGGTCATTTGTGCCATTTTTACACGAAAAAATAACCCTGTTACCTGTATGAAAATTTTCCATACTAAAGATAAATAAACTCCATTATTTTGCGCCTTGGTGGCATAAACTCATCCATGTCGTTATGAATGAAACAAGTTTCTTTCATACTTCGTATTTCAGTATTAGAATAGCAATAATCCATTCGTTTGTAGAATTTTCATATATTTTTTGTCCTGTCGTTATTGGTATTACCTACAGATGACACCCTAGAAATATTTGCCGCTAATAAAATAGGACCCTAAATAGTTAAAATCCAGTATTTATTATTCCTGTTTGTACTTAATGTTTTTCGTCTCATTTCTATGAGTAAGCTTATGTGTAGAAGCATTTAACCTGTTTTATTTTCTTTATATCCGCTCTTTCATTTCGTAACTACTAGCTCAATTAATTTTTAATTAACTTTGTAACAGTTTAGTTTCATAATTGGCATGTATAGATTTTTTAATTTATATGTGTAATGTGATATGCTGTGAAACTGACAAATAAATAAATATAATAATATAATAATTTAACTCTCTAACTTTTTAAGCTTTCGTGATTATTGCGATACTATAGTTAGACACAGGATTTATACCACGGTTTGGGGTTGTTTTGAGCTCCCTTTATTCCGGCACAGTTGCAGGCGCCATGTTGCAGTCTACCCGCGATCATGGCGCGTGCAACTGTTCCGAATTATCGAGAACTCAAAACAACCCCAAACCGTGGTAATAATCCATCCGTGTCTGACTATAAAACTCAAAACTGTCTTCTTGACTGACGGATTTCGATGGCTGATATGTCTTTGTGGCATCTAATTTAATATTTGAAGTTTTAGGACATTCTGATTTCATTTTCTCTATATCATTCTGTTTATCGTTGAACTAATTTTAATTTTTTTTTGTTCCAGGTTTGTGTCTACTCCAAGATGACTTCGTGCATTGATAAGTGGAAATAGATATAGAAATTAACTACACATACATCTACTGTAAAACTATCTGCTTAGATTTTATACACTTAAAAATTCAGAGTTTCACACTTTTAATAATAATAATAACTGTAAATTAAAAATTTCAGAAATCCCGACTTACCACTGTGGACCCATACTTTTTCCTAGTCATAATCAGATCCTTAAGGTTCCTGATGTAGGAAGGGCACCATGATCCTAAACATTTGAGCCAAACTCGAACCACCTCACTGTTACTGTTCCAGAGATCCCATCTTACATCAAAGATAATCCAAGGTCTTAGAAACTCTGATCCAATTTTTATCAGACTCAGCTAAGAACGATTACGGATCGGATGATCTTCGAAGCAAAATGTCCTTGTTGACCAAACGACCGCAGTGTAAAACGTCCATCTCTCGTCAAAATTCTCCGTTTACTAAAAGAAGAAAAAAACGCTTCCAAATAGGATCATCAATTTCATCTCAATTTATTTTATTTTATTTTAGTTTTATCTATATTTATTTATATGTAGTCCGAGGTTAAGCTCAGGACTACATGCGTCCGGTACCAGCTTCTGTTCGATTCGCTGTAACCAATCTAGAATTCTAGATTAGATTAGAGAGTTTTATAGGCCAAAATAGGTTAAAAGCGTTCTACTCTATGACTGTGAGACCTGGAAGTGCACCATGGAATTGGAAAGCAAGCTGCAAGGGTTTGTTAACAAGTGCCTGCGTTACATGTTCAGTATATTTTGGCCGCAAACAATCTCTAACGTTAACCTGTGGGCTATGGCGCGTGAAAAACCCTTATCTGAACAGATCCGCCTTAGGAAATGGTTGTGGATAGGGCACACCTTACGTCGCCCAAATAGCATCGCCTACGCCTCCTTGAACTGGCAACCAACAGGAGGATCTCGCAAACGGAGCAGACCCAGGGCTACATGGAAACGTAGTCTTCAAAAAGACCTGGATGCGGCTAAAATATCCTGGGAAACCATAGAGTCTACGGCATCGGACAGAGCGCGGTGGAAGAATATTGTCTCAGCCCTATGCACCACTAGGTGTTCTAGGACCTGAAGAAGAAGAAGAAGATAGGCCAAAATAGTAAAAAAAAATTACAAAATATTATACTAGCGAATGGCGATGCTATGAATGAAACGACAACAAATGTCAAACAATAAACATGACCAATGGCGGCGGAAATTAGTGTACCCCGGGGGTACGGGGGACATCTCGCGCAGTAGGGAATAGTGTACCCCGGGGGTACGGGGAACATCTCGCGCAGTAGGAAAATAGTGTACTCCGGGGGTACGGAGAACATCTCGCGCAGTACGGGAATAGTGTACACACGGGCGTACGGAAAACACTTCAATTTCAATTTATTTTTATTTAAACATACACAAGTAGGTACAGGTAACATATAGGCATATGAAGATGTAACCTGACTCAGGGCTCAAAAGATGCACTCACTCACCCTTATTTAGTGTCTGGCTATCTGACCAACCAGGTTTCCCTGTGTGCGGGATATCAGGAATACATCCATAGAGGAACGTGTCTCGCTCGATACATTTTTATTTCCCCTCAAACACTGTACTTGTATCTTTAATTTTACTTTTAAATTACTTGTAAGTTGCACCACAACCGGAAAAAGATAATTAGAATGTAGGTATAACATAGAAATATTCACACTTTGGTATTATTTTATATCGGTTGTTGAGTTATGATTCCACAGACAAATTATAACTTCCCTTCCTCGGTCGGTTGTTAGGGGTTAATAAAATAGGTAATGCAGTGTAAAAGACTTCCACATGATACATCTAATTATTAATTTAACCCACATTTTAAGTATTAATGGCTGTCACGACTTGTTTATTGACATTTCGATAGGGTATTTGACAACTATCAAATATTAAATACATTTCATAAAAATAAGAAAATAGACATAAATTGATGGTCAAATGTGAAAACAGAATTAAAATCCGTTGAACAATAACATAGCTACAGGCAATCAAAAATCAAACGATAGAAAGAGACGGCAATAGATAATTGTGACGTCATTGTTATGTAGCGCCATACAAGCAGATCCTTGGCTACATAATAAGGACTGTTTTGCTAGAAAGGGACAGAGCATCCCCCCACTACTAACTCTAACCATTAATACCAGCTGATGATAGTTGAGATATCGATAAACGGATTTCAGATCCATCTTCAGGATGTCCATGTAAGTTGATTGATTGAATAAAAAAAATTAGTCAAATACTCTATTGCACTAGCGTCTCAAGGGCATGCCGTATAATAGTCGTGCCGGCATCGTGTCAACGACCTCTCAACGAACTCATTGTGCGATTGAATGACCAGTATAAGGACGGCATATCTAGGAGGTATTTGTATTATAATTCCTTGTTCTGTGGCGTTTGCAAGGAACGATAGGTCGAAAATTAGGGCTCTATCTGGTCCTATCATTGCACTATTCTGAAGCATGACAACTTAAAACCTGGACAACTTCGCGACAACCACTCCTACGGCACCCGCCACGCCAATAGGCTCCAACCGCTCTCGCACTTCCTTGTTTAGCTTTTAGAGCTAGCAAGAAAGCTAAAGCTGCCCCTTATATAGCTTGAGTTTTAATGGAAAGTAACTTTGAGGACTTTCATGCAAATAAAGCTTCTATAGCTGTTTTCTCATTCTAAATTGAGCTTTCATCTAAGTTGGAAGGCTCCTGTTTCCGTATTTAGATTTAGACATGTAAGTAAGTAAGTAATACGTTTATTTCACACACAGCAATGACCGAAACAGTTATAATTATAATAAACTAATTATGTAGTCAAAGGTAAACATATCTAAATCATGTCTGATGGTCTGCTGCTGTTGTGAAAAGGGCCTTAACTCAGCTTATTGCTGCAGACAAGAATGCCTCCAGCGCTGGTATTCTGTTGGACCATGACCGATGGCTGGACACAACCTGTCCAAGAGGACAAAGATACGACACAAATAAGTAAGGAGTCCTTTATGCGTGCAGGTATGTTGTGTTGGCTAGATTTCCAGAAGTCTCTTAGGGGTATTCACAGCTTTGCGCAGCATCCTTGATCTAAAATAACTAATAGGTCGAAAGCAAAAAGAAAAAAATCTATGCACAAACTTTTCGAGAAATTACACCCTAAACCTTAAATGAAGTTAAAAATATTGCGATAGAACGTAAACACGGCGTGTTCATTCACCTGCGGCGACCTGATAAAAATAATACGGGGAAGGAAGGAACGTGTCTTTCATCGAGATTGTAGGGTTGTCACCACATACCCAGAAAAAAGTCATGAGCTTTACATGAGTCAAATTTTTTGTACGGGCTTGTGATTTCGGTGGGACGGGAGAAGCGGCCGCACATTTCTCTAGATTTTGTTGGAACAGTTCTGCATCCCGGTTTGAACTGATTCATGGTTTAAAAACAAAAATGCTCCAGTTAGGCAAATGAAAATGCTTACGAATTGAACTTACAAGCCCATCACTTGTCATGGGTTAAGTTGACAAAAAAAAACTGCCAAATTGATCACCTAGACCAATCGTTCAAGCTGCCAAGAAAAATGGTTAATACTTGCATCTTAGACTTCTCAGATCTCAGACTTAAATAATATACTGTTTCACGGGTTTTTATCGTATTTTATTAATTACGACCGGTTTAGAAATACCTGAAGATGTGTAAAGGAAACCGGTAAAAACCCGTGAAACCTGTGAAATTATTTAAGTCTAATTATGTACTACAAGTTTCACCAAGTACCAACAACTGCAAGTATTAACAATTTTTCTTGGCAGCTTGAACGATTGGTCGAGATGACCAATTTGGCAATTTTTTCTGTCAGCTTAACCCATGACAAGTGATGGGTTTGAAGTAAATTCAATTTATAAGCATTTTAATTTGCCTAACTGGAGCATTTTTGTTTTTAAACCATGAATCAGTTAAAACCGGGATGCAGAACTGTCAAGAAAAAGAAAAAATCGGATTCATGGTTTAAACTAACATATAAAGATTTAATATTTTCTGGATAATCGCCAACCCTACGATCAGGAGCGAGTTCAAGTAAACTGTTACAAAACGGATTATTATATGCGCGTGTTGACTGAGCGATGCAAGATTATCTCGCTACCTGTTTGCTTACACTTCTATAGAAACGGGCTTTAGGTGGCGTCAATTTCTCTAAATCAGACCAACAAAGTTAAAAACTTAGCTAAGTTCTACCACAATGATCCAGAAATGGGATAAATCTAACGACGTTTGAACCAGTCTTGAACCCGATACTTAGTGTTGCAAAAGTCTCGAGCCCTCCGAGTTCTAGGCTAGTTAACGATTTTTGAAAAACTGGTTAATATTTCATCTTACGGTGTATTTTACTCAAAATATGAATATTTCAACGAAAATCCAACATTTTTATAAACCAATTTCAATTTTCCTACCAAAAAGCTCCAACTGTCATGGCGTTTTGAATGACGTCACGCCTTGCAAATAACGCTTTTGTAAAACCTGAGTCCATTTCAAAGATTTGTTGTCGACGTCGTATTATTAGAAAAATTATCGTCGTCGTATTATTAAACCACAATAAACCGCTATAACAAAAAAAATATGTTTTGCAAGGCGTGACGTCATAAACTCTGTTTGGTGTTTACTGTCACGTGACCAATGGCTTTATTATTACGCATTTATTTTTCAAAAATATTAAATAATTCATTTTATTTTAATAATTTTTGATTGATTTTCGATATCTTTAGACCTTAACTAACTATACAACACAAAAATATATCAGGTTTTGTCTTACTGTCAACTACCCCATTAAGGGGACTCTACTCATTACAACAGGACAAGAAGACTAAGTATTAATTTTATCGAACTCTTCAGTGAGCTCGAGTCGTATATAAGAGTCTTTTTGTGCGTTCGAGTCCTTTTTACTGGGCGAGTCCTCTTACTGTATGATAAAGAAAGAAATAGAACACATTTATTCAACATTGCATTATACACGATTAGACTTAAAAAGACTTAACATTAAAAAACAACACAGTGTCAAAAAGACATTGCTCAGCATGTGCTGCGGTCCGACCGGTACGGCAGAACACAGCGCTGGTTTTCAGCTGTGCCAGGGCGAAGGCATCGCGGGCGAAACGGCAGGTCAGGGACGAAAACAAAAATATATTAAAAGTATAAATAAATAAATGGATCTTTTGTTCTACCATCACTATCATCACTACATAGTATGAAACAAAGTTTTTAAGAGTAGACTCTTGACTCGGAGCCTAGATAGCATTTCGAGTCCTTCATAATAGAGCCGAGTCCACACATTTACGACTCGAACACTCGAGTCCTTTGCAACACTACCTATTCTACCCGTTGAGCCAACATAATCGCTTCGTGCCACAGGTATATTCCATTTAACTGGTTCAACCTCAATTTAACCGCCAAAACATTTAAACCTAAACATCAAAATCAAACGCATATTAAGGCTAGGACTTCACAGGTCCTGTTCCAGCCATGATTCGGTTCGCTGCATCCAATCACAAAGTGCTGATTTCAAGTGGGGCGAGGGCGGATCACATGCGAACCGAACCGTGACAGGAATCGGACTTGTGATGTCCGAGGTTAAATAACCTGGCCAGACCACAGATTAAATCCACGCTACGTTTTATGAACCGTATTGAAATAAAACCGCCATGTTTATATAACCGTATAAACATCGGTTGCATAACGAAATCGCAGCTGGAACTGGCATCAAAGTGTTGCCGTGTTTGAACAGGATTCTTGTTTACATTCTGTTATTATGAATTTAGGCGAAGCTGGGAAACAAAATAAGTAAGTAACTTCAGAAGGAAAACAGGGACACCCACAAATTCGCATGCCCTCCGTCGTCTATTATACCTACTCGCCATTAACATGTGTAGGAACGCGCTATGTCAGGACATGGAATGACGTAATGTCAGTTGTATGAAAGAGAAAAGGGAAGATCTTTCACCAGGCGGGGTAATGTGCCTGGTAGATGTCCTGGTCCAACTATGGATGTTTTGAACTCGTATATATATACGAAGTCCCAGGAAAATTTTGATAGCGCGAAAATTTTGATTTTGATAACTCATATCCGTATATGAGTAGGTACTAATCGCCATTCTTATTGCTTAAAAGAGTTTTTTTTTACTTAGAGTAAGTTCACAATTTCACGTGCATATGTGGCAAAAGGGTCACAAAGGGTGACTCGGCATTATGCTGTGACGATATGGCTAGATTCTAGCCACCGCCGCAGCGCTGGTTGTCAGTCAGGGCCCGGTGACACGACGCCATGGTGACATGCAAGAAATGGAACACTATTCCTCCCGACGTTTTTTCGGTGCGTTACGACATGGGGTTCTTCAAAATTTAAATATCCTTCCAAGACCCGCAGCGCACAGCAATGCCTCTGGTATTGCTCGTGTCTCTAGGAAACGGTGACCATTTACCATCAGGCCCGCATGCCTGTTTGTCTTAGTCTATTTATAAAAAAAAAACATTTTCGAAACTTCCTTAGCTGTCCATTTCAAGTTGTTGCTGCGTTGTACACGGCTAGTACTGAATTTTCTTTTCAATGCCTTCTGTACTTATTTATTTTGTGGCTTTGGGGTTTAGCAAATGTATTTTAAACGGGAACCAGTGGTTTGTTTATTAGGTTGGAGTTAATTTATTTAATTCTACATTGGGAAGGTGGACGTACATGCTTAAAGACTTTTATCTCCATTTCTTTCGTTTAAAACGAAAAAGTCTGGCTCAGTACGCGGCCAATGACAACTACTCAGGGTTTTCGCCTAAATTACAACGTTTGTAGTTCTATTTCTATCCAATTTCAATTTAGTTTTCGTTCCAATTCTATTTGGACGCCAAATCGCATTCTGCTGACGCATAACTCTACCACTGCCACCTTTCAATTTACTATCGATCGGGCAAAAGTACCTTGGGAGGAACTTATGTTCGATCGTTATATTTGACAGTTGAAGCGTTTTGTTACCGTTCAACTGCGATTCAGTACAAACTAAACGTTTTATTAGAATGCAAAAATACGTTACTGTTCGATCGATCGTTGACTCGATTAGAACTTAACTGAAATTTGATCGTTAGTGGATAGTAGCATACGAAACACGTCATATCGATGCAGTTTAGATTCTATTTAGTTACGTTGTACTTAGTGAAATCTATTTCCTGGAACAGGATTTAGCAACCACGTAGTCCCAGTCCGAAGTAATTGAAGGGATATCGGAGATTTGAGGATAAGTCCGCTTTATGTCTGAAGGGTTCCGGTTTTATGGATGGAATGGGAGAGATCTTTGAAGGTCTGCTAATAAATTTGGATCAGATTGTCTTTACCTTTGTACCTGAATATTGAAATATAAGAAATCTTTCAAATAGAAGTGTAACGAGATTGGTCAGAGAAATAGATCTTGGTGAGAGCTGTCAAATGTACCTACTTACTGCGTACTGTTCAAACGCGTTTTTAGGACGAAATGTACAGTGTGAGACACGTCAAGCTATACTCGATGGAACCCTGTCGCAATAAGTTTTTGTTATGACTTCTGGACATTTGTATGAATGTGTCAAATTAGTTACAGCGATAAAGTACACAAGGGTTATGTTGTTGCATTCATGCTGTCATGGCGTGTTCGTCCTATTTTATTGTTTAAAAACGGTTTACAGTGGTTATTTTTTCGTAAAACTATTGTATTTTACCTTATATAAGACAGTGAAATGGGAGTGAAATACTACAGATGGTGTGGATCCGGCAACCTAACCTCCAATTGCACTTGGAATGCAAGACACTAGGCATTCCTAGTGTACAAGTCTCCCGTAATCTAGACGTTGTTAAACTGTTTTTTTCAAAACAGACGCCAAAACGTTCGAGTGATTTTCAAGATTCTAACACGGTCATTGGCCAAATTGCAGAGTGTAAATCACTAGCAGGGGCCATTCATTAAAGGGAATAAAAGTACAAGAGTCTGATGTGTAGTCCTGATTCCTATTTCAAGTATATGCGGAGAAAGGATGTCCCTAAAATGTCAATTGGCACACTGTACTTATCTATAGTTAGTTAGAGACCTGCCTTTTACAACTAACTAATAGTTGCGCTGCGGTTCTGCCGTACCGGTCGGACCGCAGCACATGCTGAGCACGTGCCCTTTTAATATTGCATTGTTTTTATTTTATTTTTTCCAATTATTTTTTTTAAGTTTAATAGTATGTGCAATATTAAATAAATGTTTTTCTCTCTTTCTTTCTTTCTTTCTTTCAACTACTAACTAAAATATCTACTTCGTCCTTTGATTTCCTTTATGTTTCAATCTCAAAAGCCGGCCTTTGATATTGAAACCTAAAAGTAATTCTAACTTTAAATTCGTAATCTCAAACTTTAGACTAAATCAGAGTCCAAATCGAAAGTGTTTCCAAGCAGTAAAGCTACCGTTAAAAATTCAAGTAGGTATTAAGCGAGAAAAAATTCAACGTACATCAAATGACTGCAAAAAGTTAGTTTTAAAACTGGTACCGCTCGCAAAAGATCACAGAAACAGTTCACCTGATTTTACCAGCTCAGCCTGCAGGTCAATGACTCTCGTCGTTTACAATGTACGATTCCGACACGATTTTCTATTTAAGAAGTCGAGTCAAGACCCCACAGATCACTGTGCCTAGAACCGTATCCGGTTCCAAATCCAAACAATGTTTTCTGACATCAAATGTAAGAACTCCCCGTTGTGGAGATCTCCTTACATTTTCCTGGCCATCGTTAGGGTCTCAAGTTTCTATATTTAGGAATGATACCATGGAAATAACTACCAATTTTCCACTTCCTAACCATGCTGTGTTTAGGGTTACGACGGGCACGTTAAGGGTTACGACCTAGCTCATAACTTTATATTGATTTTTCTGTAATTTCTCTGGTTGTAATCTGTTGCGTTAACTAATAAATAAATTAAAATTAATAATTAGACTTAAATAATATACTGTTTCACAGGTTTTTACTGTATTTTATTAATTACGACCGGTTTCGTTTACACGTCTTCATGTATTTGTTTATAATTATTTTCTTAACCCATAAACAAATACCTGAAGATGTGTAAACGAAACCGGTCGTAATTAATAAAATACAGTAAAAACCTGTGAAAAAGTATATTATTTAAGTCTAATCGTGTACTACAAGTTTCACCAAGTACCAACAACCGCAAGTATTAACCAAATTAAATTAAATAGATATATCATTTATTTGTAAATATGGGTAATGCAGATGTTACATTGTATTTCAGTATCACCATATTCAGCCCGAAAGCGTACAAATTTTTGTTCAATTAATTAATCAATCATATCATGGTAAAAGTTTATGTACAAACGGAACCGCCTAACATTTACCGTTCCAGTGATCCCGTCTAACATCTAAGATACTTCAAGATATTGGAAACCCCTAGTTCTATTTACACAGAACATAATTTAGAGTATACAAAATACAAAAATATGTATTAACCCAAACAATATTCAAATTATAATCACTTAACAACAGTGTAGTTACAATGTATAAGTAAATATCGGTCTCTACTACCCGCACTGGCCTCATCGGCCGTCTTGCAGCGTAGTAGATAGCAACAGTCTAATGGCCTGGGGGATACACTTATATAAAAATAGATAAATATTATTATTATTTTAAAAAAACCTGTTGTGAGAAGGTGTTTGAGGGTGAGTGTATAGATATATAGAGGTCTTTAGTCAACGATATTTGTTTCAAATCGCAGTTGTAAGCGTCCTTCCGTGTTAAGCGGGCATTATACGGTCGAGTAGGCCGGACATGACAGTTTGGCCGCTCCCGGCTTCAGGCATTACCGGCGAGAGAGGGTTATGGAGTTTTATGGGGCATTCATTGAGGGGTTGAAAATAACCCCGTCGAGTACTCTTAAAATAGCCCTAGGGGATGGCGGAATTAACTCTCTGGTTTCCAGCTAGGTCATGTGGATTTGCGGGGTTTTACTGCCGTGTCTTTAGGACATTTCCTAGTGCCTCGGAAATACAGTTTTCCTGAATATACTAATACCGTAATCTAAAGTAAAGTAAACTAAAGTAAAATACACTTTATGACACAAACATGAGATAGAAAAGGAAATAGTGAAGTACAATTTAGGCGGCCTTATCGCTAAGAGCGATCTCTAATTGCAGTGACTTGACGTTTTTCGTATGTAACGTGACACTAACCGTTCAATTAACTTTACGTTTTTCGGTCATTTCAACGATCGATCGGTTCATTATGTGTTAGCAGAATACAATTTGTAGTAAAAGTTGGATCGTTACGAAAACCTAATTGCTACTTAATTGGAAAAGAACGATAAACGTTGTAAATTAGTTGAATTGGATTCCTGCTCGTAATGCGAACAGCTGAGGTATGGAACACTTTCTAGATTTGAAGGTATGGAACAGCCTGCCGGCGTCTCTTTTTCCCAAAGCAATATTTTATCTTATGATGGAGGCCGGGAATAATCCAGCGGCACTTCGACCCTTGAGGATCTTTTGTGCCTACTCCATTTTACACACTGGTCATCTCAGGGTGCAGATTTCCTCACGATGTTTTCCTTCAACGTTAGAGCAATCGGTAAATGTACGTAAGTCTTCGAAAAATAGGAAAAACTATATTTAGGCAAAGACATATACCTACTTACTTATCTTATCTTATGGTAGGGGGCCGGTATAACCCAGCGGCACTTCGACCCTTGAGGATCTTTTGTGCCTACCCCATTTTACACACTGGTCATCTCAGTGTGCAGGTTTCCTCACGATGTTTTCCTTCACCGTTAGAGCAGTCGGTAAATGTACGTAAGTCTACGAAAAATACGAAAAACTATATTTAGCCAAAGACATATACCTACTTACTTATCTTATCTTATCTTATGATAGGGGGCCGGGAATAACCCAACGGCACTTCGACCCCTGATGATCTTTTGTGCCTACCCCATTTTACACACTGGTCATCTCAGTGTGCAGGTTTCCACACGATGTTTTCCTTCACCGTTAGAGCAGTCGGTAAATGTACGTAAGTCTTCGAAAAATACGAAAAACTATATTTAGGCAAAGACATATACCTACTTACTTATCTTATCTTATGATAGGGGGCCGGGAATAACCCAGCGGCACTTCGACCCTTGAGGATCTTTTGTGCCTACCCCATTTTACACACTGGTCATCTCAGTGTGCAGGTTTCCTCACGATGTTTTCCTTCACCGTTAGAGCAGTCGGTAAATGTACGTAAGTCTTCGAAAAATACGAAAAACTATATTTAGGCAAAGACATATACCTACTTACTTATCTTATGATAGGGGGCCGGGAATAACCCAGCGGCACTTCGACCCTTGAGGATCTTTTGTGCCTACCCCATTTTACACACTGGTCATCTCAGTGTGCGGGTTTCCTCCCGATGTTTTCCTTCACCGTTAGAGCAGTCGGTAAATGTACGTAATAACAAATAAATAAAAATAAAAACCTACCTACTTACTAGCGGAAGGATAGATACAGTAGAATCACTAATGACACTTTGGTCGGCACAACTATCTAGGTGTTTTTCGATTATTTTTATTTTATTTCTAACGAATATCGATGTTCTAAATTCAAAAAGTGACATCCGTCTAATAAAAGCCGATCTACTGAAAAGTCGTATATTTTCTCCTATTTTGTGAATTTATTTCAATCCATGTTATTAGTTACGGTATTCAAGGCCAGAAAGCTCCACCTTCGACCTCGTCATCGCTTACCATCAAATGAGATTGGGGTCAGACATTGATTTTTAACATATTATTATATTATCCTATTATTATTCTCCTTTTTGTCCTTCTTTCCCTGTGCTGTTATTTAAGAAAATTTAAGAAAACTTGTATTTTTATATAAATAGATACTTTAAGAGCATTTATTATGTAAAAATTTGTAAGCTGTAAGATTTCCTACAATAAACGAAAAAATTAGTCGTAATAATAAAATTAAGTAAAGCTTACTCTTGGTAACGAGGGATTTATTAGAGGTAACCAGGGATCACAAACAGAATATACCCTTTTACGAGCAGTCTGTTACCGCCGGCAAGAGATTTAATTAGGAAAGTCTTAGGGATGTTTTTAGGGATTCGGGTCAAAGAATTGTTTTGAAGGCAAATGGCTTTACACTCGCTGAGCCGTGAAGCCAAAGCTTTTGAACACTGTTTGATTAAAATTCTTGGAATAAAGTCTAGTTCTTTTGACAGTTCGTTGACTTACATTGCTTAATCGAAATGAAAAATGATCAACTACGAACGAAGTGAAATTATTTATTTAGCCTTAAATCGTGGTCTTGTAATATACTCATATAGAGTTTAACGCAATACTTACCTTATTCAGAGAATTTTCAAAAGTAGATTAGTTTGTTCTAAGAATAGTAATAATAATGTGAGAAACGAAAGCAGCTCGAAAACAGACTCTTGGTGACCGAGAGGAGGATATTGAGGAAGATTCTGGGACCAGTCAAGAAGGAATAGGGTGGGTGGATGATAAGAAAGAATTATATAATTATTGGAGAAACGAAACAGATCGACTCCGATGGCTCGGACACATCACTAGGATGGGGGAGGATCGGGCAGTTAAACGAGCGTATGTGGGACGTCCTAACGGACGGCATTCGGTCGGACGTCCCAGATACCGCTGGCGCGATGAAGTGGAGAAGGACCTCTGTGAGCTCCACGCGCCTGACTGGCTCGAGACTGCGCAGGTGAGAGAGCGATGGCGCTCTTTGGTATCGGAGGATAAGATCCACTTCGGGTCGCTGCGCCAGCGGAGTAAGTAAGTAAGTAAGAATAGTAATAAAATAAATTGATAGCGGACCACAGAAACAACTTCTCAAACTGGTAACTTTAATGTGTATACATTAGATAGCGGACCACAGAAACAACTTCTCAAACTGGTAACTTTAATGTGTATACAGAGAAGTTGTTTCTGTGGTCCGCTATCAATTTATTTTATTACTATTCTTACTTACTTACTTACTCCGCTAGCGCAGCGACCCGAAGTGGAACTTGGCCGCTAGCGCAGCGACCCGAAGTGGATTTGTGTCCTTGCAATTTGATAAAATTGTGCAAAATGTTCAACTTTCCATACAAATGATTGTATGACGCACTTAAACCGATTTAACAAATCAAACATCCTTAATCCCACTTCTGCTATCGCATACATATTACGTAAACGTTCGATAACGGCTCACCCACTCATCGAAACTCCATCAAACCCGTGTTGATGTTTCCCATGTCGACCACTCGTCATCTGTCACATTCAGTTATCGACCACTCGACTTGAAGTCGTAAATAACGTGACATCCACTTATAATCGTCTCTGTCCGTGTGGATTTAATCAAGGATTTTGAAATTCAACTTGTGTAGATTGTTCGCTAAAGAAGTTTTAGGAAACGCAGTTGGCGCATGCGATGTGAGCATTTTTCAATACAGTCGGCATTGAAATGTCAAATGTATGGTACTATAGGTACGTGCATTTGTCCAAACCCTATGGCTCGCTGTCAGTGCTCATATTATCATTCTAGAGGCGAGGGCGCTACTAGTCCTATTTCTGTGGTTTTAATACTTCTAACTGCCCTCAATCTCAACAGAATTTCATCAAATTTGGCAGAGTTAATCCTTAGGGTCAAATACAGGTCACGTGTAAATTTCAGCTAAATCGGTTAAAAATAGAATTTTAGATCCGTGGTGACTCGAAAAGGATGACAAATCCGACCTCCTACAGATGTGATAAGGATTGAGGGAGTGCGGCTTCACTTTTCTGATCAGATTTGTGCAAATCAGAGCTGTCCACTTTTTTAGTGTAGTTTTTATTTATTTACTTGGTATAATTTTCTTAGTGTATACGTGGTTATTGTCAATACTAGGTATAGTTACATTAAAAATAATATCAGGAGCTCAAAACAACCTCAAACCGTGGTAAGAATCCCGTGTCTAATTTTAGTAAATAATTGTTAATAATTGCGCGATGAAGTGGAGAAGGATCTGCGGGAGCTCCGGGCGCCTGACTGGCTCGAGACTGCGCAGGAGAGAGAGCGATGGCGCTCTTTGGTATCGGAGGCCAAGATCCACTTCGGGTCGCTGCGCCAGCGGAGTAAGTAAGTAAGTAATTGCTGTCCACGATGTCCCGATGCTTTTTTAAGTCGCATTTTCTAGCGGAATACTGCTATTCAATTAAAGTAGTATTTTTTATTAGATGGGCTAAACTGACGTGTCCTATGTTGCCAGTTTTTGATGAAATAAAAATTGTATTGTGACCAAAGATCGAGTTCAATCACTGACCAATAGTTCACCAATAAAAGTACATTTTCTTTTCTTCTGAAATGTCGTGATTTTTTTCGTAAATTAAAAAGTTAAATCGCTGAGCCTCACTTTGTATGCGAGCGAAATCCATCTTCTTTCAATATATAATTTAACGTTATCTTTTTGGCTCACTGTTTGGGTGAACTAAGGGAACAGATTCACAAGTGAACTGAACGCATCACTATTACATTAAACATGGCAACATTATTTTACAAAGTTACATTAGTACCTGTCAGTTTAGTCCGTCTAATAAAAAAATCTACTTTAGGTCCCAATCATTTCACACTCCCTCAAACCTTATCACATTCTTAGGAGGTCGGATTTGTCATCCTTTGCGATTGTAAATGCTTGTGGTATATCATTGGTTATAGTTGGGGAGGACGAATCCGAGGGTGAGTCCTTCTTCCCGCAATTATATTGTTATGTAAATCAAAACAACTATAGAGTTTCATATAACATTATTTATACATATACGAGAAACAGAGATAAATTAGTTGTGCCCAAAACGAGATTAGTAAAAACTGGAAAGCAAGGGATCTCTATAAAAATATCCTTGTACAATAAACTACCATTGGAACTAACGGATCTCCCTGCCTCTGACTTCAAACGAATTACAAAAACATTTTTTGAAAATAATGCTTTCTACAGTATGACCGAATACATCAGTGTTCCGAAAAGAATGTTCGACCCTTACATAATGACGATATCAAAGGATTGAATTATTTTAGGTTCCTACCTATGCACATTATTTTTATAATTAATCAATAGATTAAGTTAGATAATATAACTAAGCATAAGAAATTTTTGTCAAACGTGACGGTCTAAATGTAACGTATTTGTTACATGGAATAAACTATTTTGAACTTTGAACTTTGAACATAGATCTAATAAAAACCTATTACATAAGTACATAGCCTCCATTTGATATATTTTTAACTTCAATATGCATTATTAGTTATGTTTTAGAATTTAAAATTGTGTAATCAATGTATTTAGAATTAAATAAATAACATACCATCATTATCTTCATGTCATTTTAGTAAATTATTTTAGCCAGTAACGAAGTAAATGAACGGATGTCCCGTTATTTTGGAGGTCAGATAGTAATGGGATAACTATCCAAGATACAGTAACTCCATTGCCATATGAGAGGAAATTGTTTTTTTTTACTGCCTATCTATTTTTAGCCTAAGTGCCACTTAGGGTGAGAACACAGTAACACACAAGTCTTTTTGATGACTTTATGTTTGACGAACTCGACAGGAAGCAAAGTTCAAAAACCATAACGTACTCTAATGTTAGTAAACTCTAAAATATTTGCATGCCAAAGCTGGCGAAATATGTGATACCCAATATTTAAGATTTGTTATCCAATGTACCTACTATATTTCTGGCGAATAAATAATTCATTCATAAAAACACCGTTTATGGGTATTTTAACACATAAACTAACCATAAGTTGCAAGAAACGTTATATCCCTAACCATGTTATCCCTTTCTACACCATAACGCTAGATAGAGATGACACGAGACGTAGGTAAGCCTTAACATTAAGGACGTTTCCTGCATGACGAAAGTCAAATCTGGAGGTATATGAATTTATGTATGACGAAAGGGGAATTTGGCGAATATGAATTCAGTTGTTTTCCATATTCGACATTCATGACAAAAGTAATGACTTATGACGATAGTGGAATATATCTGACGGATATGATCTGAATCTTCACGGCTACCAAAGCAATAAAACGAATAAAGTCATGAATGATCGTGTGTGATCCTGTATCGGGCAGGTCATAACAGTTCTCCAGGGGCATTATTTCACCATTACGGGTCACTTTAAAGAACCTATGACTAAACCTGCATTTGACCTCGATCTCGCCTGATGGTAAGCGACGATGAGGTCGACGATGAAGCATGCGGGTCCAGTAAATGCCTATTCACTCTGGCCTTGATATAATATATATATATATATATATATATATATATAAATACCGACGCCGGCAGACTGTTCCATTCCTTAGCCGTTCGCATAATGAACGAAGAAGCAAATCGCTTCGTACGAGCAGATGAGATATCAACAACATAAGAATGGAACCCCTCCCCGCGCCTGGTAGTCTGAAGGCGGAATGGAGATGCTGGTCGTGCAATTCCGATGCGCACTCTCCGAAATGTATCCTATAAAATACCGATAGACAGGCAACCTTGCGCCGATGTTCCAGACTTTGCAGTCTAGCCTCCACCAGCGATTCGTCACCTATAAGGCGCTTAGCGCGTTTCTCCACTGAGTCAAGGGCAGCCAGTTGGTACTTAGCTGAGCCGTCCCACAGGTGGCAGCAGTACTCCATGCACGACCGGACTTGGGCTTGGTAAAGGTTTAATAGCTGTCCCGGCGTGAAGTACCGCCTATACTTACTCAGGATGCCCAATTTTTTGGCTGCAGTCTTAGCTTTAGACTCAATGGAGCGCCCATAGTTAAGATTGGAAGTCAGATCTATTTGTCTATTTGTGTGTTTGTCTGTGGCATCAGGACGGATGATCCGATTTGGACCCGGTTTTTTAAATTTTTTAGAGATGTTTGTCGAGAGTATTCTTAGCTAAGTCTGATAAAAATTGGACTAGTGGTTTCCAAGATCTTGGAGTATCTTTTATGTCAGATGGGATCTCTGGAAGGGTGATAGCTAGATGGTTCGAATTTGTGCTCAAATGTTTATGACCATGGTGACCTTCCCACATCTGGAACCTTGAGGACCTGATGATGACCAGGAAAAAAAGGGGATCTCCACAATGGTACGTCGGGGGTTTCTTAAGTTTTTAATTTAGAGTAATTACTAGATTTTTGCTTGTTGTTTTAGAAGCGTCTGTAGGTAGGAAAAAAAAACTCAAAGCAGGCTCTACTAGTATTTTATTATTAACTCTTTATTGTACACAAACATTATAATACAAACTTATACAAAAAATATGTGAAACACAAAGGGCGTGACTTATCTCTAAGAGATATCTCTTTTTGTTAGCTTTTCGTAAAAAAATGTTTAGCCTTTATTAGTTTGTAACTATTATAGGTATAATTCTTATGTTTAAACCTGAACAGTAATCAGAAAGGTTCAGATCGCACCAATTTTACTCTAAAACATAAAAAAGCGATTTACGAGTAAATACAACTTTTTAAGTTTTCGTGGTTATTGGCAATACTATAGTTAAGACACGGGATAAACAACAAAAAACAGTTAGTTAAACAACCCCAAACCGTGGTAAGAATCCCATGTCTAACTCTAGTATTGACAATAAAAAGCTCCAAATTACCGTTAACAACGAACAGCTGACGTCAGTAAGTTGACAGTAAAGTTGAAAGCTCATCAAAAGCGCCGCCCTCTGTGATGTTCCGGCATGTGACATTATTGTAGCTCTGATTGCGTTGTCGTGTGTGAGTGAGATGGTTGTGAATGTGAGAGACCGTGAAAGGGTTGGCCTAAGAATAGATTTAATTGGTTGGTTCTAGAGCTTTTAGTTTGAAAGTTGTAAGGTACCTACGATGTTGAGTGACTTCTAATTAAAAATTTGTGGAATATTAATGGTTCTTATTTTGCCAGAATAATAGTGACTAGGTTAATCAAAATTAAGTAAAGTAAGTAAAGTAAAATACACTTTATTGCAAATTATGTTGATACTGCCTATATATATATATATATATATATATATATATATATATATATATATATATATATATATATATATATATATATATATATATATATATATATATATATATAATATTGTAATAAGAACAAATGTACACATATTTCTGGAAATAAATATTTACTTGATTCTAGCTGGAATTGAAAAGTGCTTTTACTGGTATTCAGATACCTGGCCTGGTATCTGAATACCAGTAATATCATTCTACCTCTATGCCGGTAGAAAGTACTGATAGATAACATAGCGACTTCACTCAGGAAAAAGTATTGTGGAGAAACTCTTTACTGACCCCAAGTGTGATGTGATGTATTAGACAAGGTAACTTTGACAGTTGCCGGTCGTAGAACTAGAAATTCCTGAACTGGTGTCTAATCAAAGATCATTAATGATTAGACTCGAGGGACTCGTAACCTTAGAAGTGACTGTAAGCATCATCAGAAACTGATCGTGCAAGTTCAGCAACGGTAGCTGCGGTCAGAACTAGGACCGTGGCACTTTTTAACCCCCGACCGTTCGAGGGAGGGCGTGTTATAAGTTTAACACGTTTGTCTGATTATTCAATTTGGACACGGTTTTTTTTAATAGAGAATGTTGTCTAGTGTGTCCTGGTAAAAATTGGACCAGTGGTTTCTAAGATCTTGGGAGTGTCGATGTCAGATGGGATCTCTGGAACGGTGATAGCTATATGGTTCGAGTTTGAGCTCAACTATACCATAGGACCATACAGCCCTTCCCACATCTGGAACCTCAAGGACCTGACGATGACCAGGAAAAAGTAAGGGCATAGTAAGTATTGTCTGAACCTAGGAGAACACGTTAAACCGTCGGTCCAGTCCGGTTGCGGTCGTTCTACAGCAATCTTCAGGCTATATCAGAGGCCACGGGTGACCTGAACAACTTCGAATAATAGGTTGACATGGCAACTACGAACTCTTATCCACAACACGCACATACTGTTGCTTTCTTCGTCAGTGCAGTCACTGAGGGGCCAGCTGAAAATCAGCGCTGTGGCTTGCCTCAGCATTATGCTGAGCTGGTGTACCCTTTTTGGCACTGTACCACACCAGATGTTCTGTGCTGCATGTATTAAACTTTGTATACTTCTGTATTATGGTGTTTACAGCGCTCAATAAACGATTTCAATTTCCTTGTCACTAACCACGGTCATCCACGCGTGAAATGAGCACTTAGCACGTCCTTTCAGAGATATTAGACAAATTGTGTCCGTCCGTCTGTCATCCTTGAGAACGAGCGGTTGTTTCATACGAGGGTCTATTGTCTGTCGTTATATAGGTACTTACTATTGTTTGAGCAAGATTAATGTGGCTTGTGTGAGTTTTCGCTTTCTATTCATCGGTTTTGGAGAGTTGACTGTTAAAAGAAACGGGTGTTATTTAGAAGAAGAATAGAAATTTGGAAAAGTGGTTTTTTTGAATCTGAAGGGGTTTGCATAGACCTATAGTGTCCCAGAAAATATGGATCAAACGAAGCTGAGTATGTAATATGTAGTGACACTAGTTTTTAGTTCTTTTATCTGTTTGTTTTTTAGGCTATTGGGGCGACCCTTATAGGACCATGCCAGCCTCATTATTGAAACATAGGGTCCTCAAGTTCACTGCTGCCCTGAGACAGCGCCCGATGTAGCTGAACAGTTTGAACGCTGTTTCGGAAAGTGGCTGACGAAAAGTGTATTAATATCACTCATTTTCTTCTTTACAGAACCACGCACCGATGTGGGAGGAGTTCATATCAAAGGCGACGAAACTCCACTCCGCTTTGAAGTAAGTAACACAATAAACAACAATTTGTTTAGGTGTATGAATTGCACACAAAATTCCTATTTCTGCCGCAAAGCAGCTGTGCTTGCATTGCTTGGTTTTGCTTTGAAGGGTAAGAGAGCCAGCGTAATTTCCGGCACATGGAGCACACCGTCTAAATCCTCAAGGCAGCTCATCGAAGACGTATTGTCGACTTGTCGTCTGACGTTTGCATTGCGGCGTCAATTTGCGAGTCAATGGCAGCGTCAATTGACGCTAAGCGATTCTTATTGCCGCACGTGATATATACTATTTCATACTGATGTTCTGATGATATTTCTTTAACTCTTTCTATATGTTCTTTGTGAAATAACTTACTTATCTTATCTTATGATAGAAGGCCAGGAATAACCCCAGCGGCACTTCAAACCCTTGAGGATCTTTTGTGCCTACCCCATTTTACACACCGGTCATCCCAGTATACAGGTTTTCCTCACGATGTTTTCCTTCACCGTTAGAGCAATCGGTAAATGTACGTAAGTCTTCGAGAAATACGAATGACTCATTGGTACATGGCACTGCATGGTTTCGGACCCGAACCTCCCGCATGGGAATCCGTTGGCCAA
This sequence comes from Hofmannophila pseudospretella, assembly GCA_947369225.1. Lineage (NCBI taxonomy): Eukaryota > Metazoa > Arthropoda > Insecta > Lepidoptera > Oecophoridae > Hofmannophila > Hofmannophila pseudospretella. Next base: position 2,398,135 of record OX376333.1, read on the forward strand.
GCCACTGTGCCACCGACGCTCACGATGCCGTTTACTTTTTATACCAATCTAACATCCATATATAGGTTGATGACCAAGATAAAGTAAGCGGTGGACCAGGTGAAAATAATATCCAGTTTCTAAAAGAATTATACATAGGCCTCCCCTAATTCTCACCATTTGGTTCTGCTGGTGGTATCACGACTCCACTGTTTGCCGGCTACTTTCTGAATGTCGTCGGACCATCGCGCACTCGGTCTACCAGGATCGGTCACCACTCGTCTCCATCTTAGGTATGTCTTGATTTTTAGTTGAGCATTTTGCATACGTGTTTAAATTCATAGACATATTGGGAATCCCCTAGTCAATATCAGAGTTACATCAGCGACATTGTTGGTGAATGTTGCTCGTGTTTTAGGCGTTGGTGACCATTTAACATAAGTTGGTCACTCTATTATAATTAATATTTCGTATTGCAGGTCTGCCGTCGTCGCGATAGCTGCATTTCTAGATGCGTTCCAGAAGATTGCAGATGCTGCGACCAATGCCAGAGGTGAGTCTTAAATGTAGTACTACAGTCTGCCCTCTAGGTGCCGGCTAGCAGGGTTCTAGGACAGTGTGCAGATGAAGTAATAGAAGAACTTGGTAATAGATATTATATTTTTAAGGAACCGAACACAGAAAATAGTAAACGTAGGAAAATCGGTAGTAGTAAGAGATAAAAAATAAACGGAGAAACGTCCATTCAAGGCAAAATACAAAGAAAACAATGAAATTAATGGAATAATGAAATTTAGAAATGGAATGGGAATATGATTTGAATTTAGATGAAGAAATGAAGATGCCAACATGAAATGAGGTGAGATAAACGCTAACGATGAGGTTGAAATTGATGGCAAGGAGGTTGATATGGACGATGAAGTCGACATCGTTACAGTAGTCTATTTTTCTCTTTGTTGATATTTTTTTTATTTTCTACTTCGTTCTCTTGGATTAAATGCAGTACGATGGATAACCGTAACGACATTGATAACAGCTCGTTGAACTTTGTATTTATCAGATAATTAATTTAAAGTTATCGAGAGTGTTCTTAGCTGATGTGTCTCTGATAAACATTGGATCAGGGGTGTCTAGATCTTGTAGTATTTTTAAGATGTGATCTCTGGAACGGAACGTACGGCTCATACTTTTAAGGCCATTAAGCCTTTCCCATATTTAGATCCTTGAGGACCTTATGATATCAGGAAAAAGTAAGGAGCTCTCCACTATGCTGAATTGGGGTTTTTATTTTTAAAATTTGGAGTTATTGAAAATAAAACGCTTCGTTACTTATGTAGTAAGCACTTGTTCATTTTATTTTAAATTATAGTAATCTCATACATAATTGACTCAATCCTTAATCTAGTTATTTGCTTCATCATCATTACTATTCAGATCCTATTCACCATAAGATATGTACACAAAGGAACATCTATTTTTTGTCACTTCCTTTAGAAATAAATCATAAGCATAACTCTTACGTCCATAATCCCAGAGGTTGTAGACAGAGGAACCACCTTCATTATAGGTAGTTCGCACTGTTCGCCTTAAGATTTGTTGAACAAACGTGATAGGTGGCGAGTCTATCGCCATCTACTAGGTGTAAAATAGTATCCACAAAGGCTCTTAGTCGCCTCGTACGACACCCACGGCAAGAGTTGGGGTGGTGCTATTCTTTATGGCCGGCACGACACGGCACAAAAGTAAAGTGTATTATTTATAAATTGGCGACGGTAAAACAGCATGACTGAACTAATAGAATCCAATAAAATATTCCACACATGAATTTGTACGGAAACCGATTCGTAACTTGCACCTTAATAAGCGTTTTATAATAACTTTAAACTTTAATGAACACCCAAAACTTTCTACGGCTTAATCTGACCACGAATCCAAGCATTATATTCGAACACTTTAGTATAAACTCCGGGGACGTTCTCAATACCACACGGAGACGGCCCGAAACTGACTATGCCGATGACTTCAAAATGGCGGCCGTTTTCAAACATGAGAGGGCCGCCAGAGTCCCCTTTGCAAGAGTCCTTTCCTACCACACCACCTGCGCATACCTGGCCTTCCCACAAGGCCACGTTTCTTCTGGGCTTGTTGTATTCTGGTTGACATTGCTGGAAAGAAAATTGTTAGATTAGTGATATTCCATTATAGTTTAGGTAAGGTAAGGTGCAGTCTTAGAAGGTGACTGCTCTTAGTAGACTTGGCTATCGGGTAAAATCGGTCTCTTGTCTCTGTTTATAACAGAGACAAGAGACTATAATTTACTACAATTATTATAATTTATTATAATTTTATTATAATTTACTACAGTCTTAGTACATTCGCGTATCGCTATCAATAACCTCAAGACGCGAAATCCTTTCTAAAAACTCGCGCACTGCTTACAGTGCGCAACATTGTCTTAATTTTTGGGATCCGTTCTGAAACGGAATCATATTGCTGTAGCTATGTCGTCCATCCATCTGTCACGTGTTTAAATAACAACAACCTTGTGACATATGTTGGTAATCGTTTGTAAGTTGTGATCAAAACGCGTTTTTTGCTCAAAACTTTTGAGTATCTTCTCTAGCCCCAAATAAAACAGCGTTATATCACTATACGTAACTATCGATAACCCAAATCGTAAGAAACCTGTTTTTCACAGATAAATGGAATTTGATCAGGTCAAGAAGAATACCTGATATTGACTTATGACTTTAATGACTATTATTTGATTCCAAATAATAATTGACTTCTAATAACTAGGCTATTAGGCTTAGCATATGGTGTTATGCTCTTTCATTATCTTATTTTTTCTTTCTTTATTCTTCTTTCTTTAATTATCTTATTGATGACCTCATAATTATTGTTACCTGCTTGTTCTTGTAAGGCAGATCCACATGCATCTTGACATTACTTTTGCTGTCTGTCGCATTGACTGCCCCCCAGCCAGCCGCGTAGAGCGTGAAGTTAGGCGGAGGAATCTTAGTTACGTCGCTGGTAGGCAGGCAAATGGGGCGGATGAAATCTGGAAGAAAATTTATTTGGAATAAATTTTAATGGAATTAAGTCTAAATCTCTTATAGTTTAAAAACTGCAGGCGAGATATACAGGTCAGAAGTTTCAAGTCCAAAAAAACCCTTATCATCTATCTAGAAGTAACAAGGCATGTCAGAGAAGTTTTGAACTGAGATTAACTTATTTTACCTTCAAGGCATTTGAAAGCAGACGAATGGTGAATCGTCCAGCAGAATTCTCGTGCTATAGTAAGTAAGTAAGTAAGTAATACGTTTATTTCACACACAGCAATGACCGAAACAGTTATAATTATAATAAAATAATTATGTAGTCAAAGGTAAACATATCTAAATCATGTATGATGGTCTGCTGTTGTTGTGAAAAGGGCCTCAACTCAGCTTATCTTAACTTTGCTATCGGTATTTGTCTTCAGCAATAGGTTGAGTTGAAAACCTCATCCCTTTTTACTACAATAATTGGACTCTACTCATATCTTGATTTGTCGTCCATTGTACATAAGGACCCGGAAGAATGAGCTGCATTGAGATCCTATTTATTACTACAACAGTTGTACCATTTTTGCTTCTAGTTTAGTTAATGTTGTGTGTGCAACGAACGCGTTATTTACATATTTGCTCCATCTTTCAGACCAAATGTGCGATAATATCTAAACCCCGAATTTTAATTTAAAAAATTGACATTAAGCTTACCAGTGTACGGAGCCAATTGTCTAAGCCTCAGCAGGGCTATGTCGTTCCTTCTCAAGCTGTGGTTGGGATTGTATTCGGGATGCGCGATGATCTTCTCAATGGGGATGACGGTGATTCCTTCAGTGCAATCCTGGCCACCCCCGGAGAACTCCACGCAGTCTCTGCCTTCGTTTTCAGTGTCGTATTCGCCGAGGCGGACGTTTCTCCTGGAAGAAGCAAATTGGACATTATGCTGACGAAGAAACAGAATATATTGTACAAAAGAGGAATCTTATATCTTGATTGAACAGATTCTATGTATAAGTGACGATAATCATATTAAAGGAATGTAGCCTGACGGAATGCCATCACCCGTAAAAATGATACAGGACCGAGAGGAATGGCACTAAATTGAGGAGACTTGTCTGCTGTGGACGGCAGATGATGAAATGAAGCTAATGCCAACTCACGGAGTGCCAGAATCAAGGACTGCTCCCACCACGCAGTGCCCAGCAGTCAGGACGTATCGTCCGCTGATGAGAGCTCCACCACACAGCAGTTTGATTCTGTTGTCCTTCACGTATTCTATGATCACCAGCCACGGGTACTGATCCACTGCTGTTTCGTTTCCACCTGGAATGCGGAAGGAGCTTTGATTAAACGTTGCTGACCAAAGTACATTCATAATGAGTGGAATCTGGTTTGGCATACAAATATGTAAAGAACATTTACTATGTACAATTTACTGCAAAACAGATAAAATAAAATAATTAAATCCACCTGGAATGCGGAAGGAGCTTTGATTACACGTTGCTGTCCAAAGAAAAAAAGACCAAATAAAGGAGTTAATGATATAGAAGCAAATAGCTCAACGGTGCAAGCATTTTATTTGAGTCTAGGTGTTGTCTAGATTCATGAGACAGGGAATTCTGGGGAAATGAATTCACCTGATGATAACTGACGATGAGACAGAAGATGGAGCACACGGGCTTAGTAAGTAGTGGCTCTTCTATAAACACTGCCGGAATACATCAACGACCAAGCGAAGATGTTTGGTGACAGATTTTGTATAGAATCTCTAGCCAGACGGAACCTGAAGGGATCCTACCACCAGCAAGGTTACTCGGGTCAGTCGCTTCGTACGATACGCTTACCCGTAGCGGCAGGGGATTTCTAAGTCCCAACACGGAGAAAAAAACATGACATTTATTTAACTCCTTCAATAGCAGGTTCAATATAGCATCAGGACGATGTCGTGGAAAATACTTTACTCATTTTTATCCTAATCTTACCATAGATTTTATCACCGGTCTCTGCATCCCGTCCACAGCAATTCGTATTAGGGTCTGGAAGTGCAGCGGTCATGGTGCAGACCCCATTCGGTGTTGGTGGTTGAGGGGTTGGATTCGGGGGTGGGCCGCAGCACACGCTGTATTGCTCTGGGCCTGTACATCTGAAATCATAAATGGAAATTTAAGTGACCCTCATCGGCTGCTCGAAGTGTTTTTGAAAAGAGATTTGGCGGATCCCCTACAAGCTTGGGCAACTTTGGAGTCTATCAAATTTTGGTTGGATGTGAAAACGTAGAGCCAGATGCGTCCAATGTCTTTTATTATCCATTGAACATACATTATCAATGACACTAGGCTTTTTCCACATGGATAATAGGTTGTTTGCTTGCTTATCGTATTGTTAGTGGTCAGCCTATTGTCAGAGTGGTTCAGGCCGCCCGTAGGCCTGTGACATGGCGTAACGACTGCTGTCGAACGATAACCCCGGTTGCTATCGCCGACAACTTAACGTGCTCTCCGAGGCACGGAGGAGCTCAGATGAAATATGGTACTAGCGGTCACCCATCCTGGTACTGACCGCGGCGAACGTTGCTTAACCTGCACGATCACTTTCGGACCGTGCTCGCAATTGGCTACGAGCTAAAGAACATTCATAATTACAAACTTAGGTCCAGGGCAGCTATTACCATTCTCCAAACAATGAAATGATATGCGATGGCGTGCCAAACAGAGACAGCGCTATACAAACGCGATAGCACTGTCTCATTGGCCGTGTCTGTCACTAATGTCGAATAGGTAGATGCAGTCTTAAAAGCTATTACTTTAAAAAGAGATTTTGCAAATTGCCTTTGGAGTTGTTGAAAGAAAACAATGGCTTCTTTATGTTAGTTTCTTGTTGCATATAATCGTTTTTCTACTCCCATTTCGTAATTTGTTCATTAAGAAACCACAATCAATAACATAAAGAGGTTTATTCGTCATGCTCGTCTGAAAATAGTGTTTTAATGAAATATAAAATAACAGTTTTCGATTGTAATATGTAAATATTTTTTTGTTTTATGACACTGCATACAAGAACTCTTTCGTATTAAATGCACTACGTTTCACTAGCCAACTACATGTCACTATAGTTATTTAAAAAAAAAACGACACCCGCGCCTACGCGATGTAGACAATGCGTCAAACATATCTACGGTTTCCATAGTTACCAATAACATGTTAAGCTGTCATGGCGTCTGTTGAAGTCTCCGTGATGGTTTGTATTTTCTGTTTATGTGTTTCATGGCCGTAGAAAAAGTATTGTATGCAACGCACGTAATGGCAAGTTTAACACTCGATCAATCTATTATGAAACGAATCGAAGCTGAGTTTAATTTGGCATTTTTGTGTCCTGCTCCTGCATTTTAATAGTTCTGTTGTTATCACTATAAAATGTACACTCCCTAGAACAGGACATGAATATGTAGTCCTTGCGTCATCATTTTGAGATTAAGTGTTCTTATGAAGTCCTTGACATTAGCGTGACAAGTTTTTCTTCTTGAATTCATTTGTTGAGGTTGACTAATAATGATTCAAACGATTATTGTCATATCATCATTATCACTGAGACATTAACTGTTGCACTGTAGTTTAAAGAAACGTTCCTAAAGTTAACACTCCTGATATCCCTTGTGAAAGAAAGAACGAACAGTCTTTACTGTTCAAACTCCAAGGTATAAAATAAGGCGGTAGACCAAAATGTGTATCGTCACCCTTACCATACCACCTTTTACCTCTATTTCTGCCGCAAAGGAGCAATAAATAAAATAAAATTTATTCATGCAGACAGTATCTTTTACATTTTCTCAGATTTCCCTGGCTTCCACACTATAGGATACTCTGTGTTGTAATACTTTGTTTCGGTTTGACTGTCTATGGGCGACGGTGACCACTCACCATCAGGTGACTCGTCTGCTTTCCTTCAACATAGAAAATGCCGAGTTGCGAATAGTTCAACATCCGAATAAGACGTGCCTTCACTTGAGTTGAAAGAAGCTGATGTTGACGCCGAAGTGGCGCAAAACCAGTGAAGAGAGAGGATAATGAGAACCGACTCCTCATAAACGGATAAGGCTAAGGAAGATGATGATCAAAATAAGACTTACCTGGACTTCTGCACAAATGCGACTGTTTCCTGGGATACCGGTGGTGTCAGCAGTGCGGCTAGATGTGGACACGAGTATATTCCCGTGCATGTGCCTTGTTGCGCGTCAGGTGTGAAGCATTTGTTATCTGGACAGCATACCTGGAATTTTTCATCATAACTTTAATGATTTGCTTTGTCCATTCATACGAGTACACTCTTAAGTCAGTGATTCATACACAATGTGCAAAGTGGTGTTAAATGTCAGGGAAGTCAGACAATTATGCTTTTCCTTAGTTAAAGAGAGAGAGAGAGAGAGAGAGAACAGAGAACACAGGTTTAAGCATTTTCTAGAAGGATCGATATCTGACCTGAAACATGGAAAATCGACTTCATAGACATTCGGAGTGCATTCGGATATATTTATGACAATATCTCCTTCCTTTGTTTGTTTGTTATTCCTTGCAAAGGAAGACAGAGAAGGAAGCGTCACGAATCTCCGTCGTCCTGGCATACATCTTTCGCAGTAGTAATTGCTACTTAGGTCGTCTTTTGTTTTCCTTCAAGATATATCAGAACTGGGATCTTACCTTCGGTATATCCCTGTCGTACCCGCATTGCGATTTTCTCAGCAACTGAAGGTCTTGCTGTGACTTGTTCGGTTTGTTCACGATGGTCATCATAGGTGCGCAGTCATACAGGGATATGCAGTTTCCTGTGGCACCGCTTGGCGTGGAGCATGGTGATTCTGAAATTGTATGAAGAGCTGTTAGATCAAGTAGGAACAGAATATAGTACATTTTACAGAAGAGAACTTGTTGGAATTTTTGAACCTTACAATTTAATATATTGGCCACGACAAGATGAAGAAAAAAATTTATAAAAAATTGTACTCTGAAATAATTCAATAATTTACTTAAGAGCCTTCGTGGAAAAGAAAGTGGTAAATGTTACCATGAAGTTCTATTACGTATTCTCTACATTTATAGTTCCATGAAAATGAAAAACCGCATCAAATTCAGTTCGTACAAAAAATAGAGCAGATAACCTTTTTTTGTTGAGAGCCCAACATACACAATATATAAACAGGAAGAAAATACGAAAAACACTGCCATAATGTGACATCAAAATATCGTCAAAAGACATCATCAACAGTTAAACAAAGAAACAAACGTGCGTTTTACGTCTCCTGTGTAGCATCACATTGATTAAATACCAAAACAAAACTCAACCAAAAATAGCAAAACGCATAGGTGTCCCAAAAGCAAGGGTGAAGGAACGTTGTCTGTAGAAACTAAATTGTGCGGATGCAGAAGCATTATTTGAAGATTGCAATAAGACGAACACAACATTGCCAGACATACAACGTTGCCTACGTACATTGATGTACCTTGATTTGTATTTGCACTGTGATCAAAGTGCAAGCAGTGTGTTTGACAGACATGAACGGTGCATTGTTACAATTACTCGTACACGTGGAGCGGTGGATCTGTAGCTGATGCTTACCACTACCACCATTTTGTGCTCCATTGTCCCACCCTCTGTTGTTGTTGTTGGGAAATACTATTTCTTCATCGCCATCTATCAGCAAGAAAAGCTCGTAGACAAAATTGATAAAAGAGTAACTGATGATGCATTTGAAGGTATAGATGGATGATATTACTGTGATGTACGATGATTCATTGTGTGTAATGTTTTTAATTTTCCTCATGTTAAAATATACTAATTGACGGCCGTTTATCTGAATTCCCCGTTTGGGAAACAACATTCTGCCGTCAACCGGTTCCGGTCATAATAAGATTTTTTGGATGCTGTATCATTGTCCTCAATACAATTGTCGATAAAAAACACAAGCACTGCATATGTGTGAAAACCAGCACCGCATAAAATGAGGAAAGCTATTGATGGTGTTATTTAATTCTTTACTAACAAAAAAAAATAAACTTAACTAACTAAACTTCTTTCTTCTTCTTCACAGTGGATAAATATCTAATAAATTTTGAGTTATAGATGGTTTATTATGTAGCTAGAAATGGCTGGTTTAAATAATCAGTCAGTTTCAGCCTTTTTCCAAACTGCCTTGTGTCTAAATACTTATGAAATATCATTGTATCATCATATTATACCTTAAGTTCTAACTACAATTTACTAAACGTATCTTTGCTAAGAATTAAAATTTTCCTTATCATTAGTGTAATTCGATGTAGTGGTAGTGTTTTAATTACATTTTTTTTTACTTAATCTGTGTAAAATAAATACAAATACAAATACAAAATACAAAAAGTGTATTATTTTCTTCCACTTAAGGTATCAAAGTTTGAATACATAATATAGGTTTTGACCATCTAGCTAGTGGAAGACTGATGCTCAAACTAGGATTAACCGGTGTTTTGAATCACCAGGTCTCCCCTTCCAGATCCATGTACGGTAAGTAAATTTATGTACAGGTAGGTAGTTATAAAAGAAATAAGGGGCCAAAATATAGAAAATAAAAAGAAAACCAAATTACAATAGGATTTTGTGTAAAAGCGTGTTTGGTGTGTGTGTCAGTATATGTGTTTGTGTGTGTGAGAGTTGCGTGTGAGTGTGTGACAGAATTGGGTGAGGATGTGTGTACATGCGAGGTGTATCATATGTGTGTCTGTGTGTGTATTTGTGTATGTGCGTGTGTGTGTGTAAGAATGAGAAAAAAGGGTGTACATAATGTTTGTGATTGTGCGGTGTTGTGTGAGTACACATGCAGGGTGTAAATGTGTGTTCCCATTCTGCTCTAACTAGGTAGTTATAAGTAGTAGATTTTCTGTTTCATCATAACTAAGCGATAGAAGCCATTTGCTAACAGCCTTTTTACATTCCCATCTTGTTTTAGGGTAAATACGTAGGATTTTGTTTATTAAATTATACAGCCTTTTTCCTTGAAAACCGAAAAAATAGTACCTAAGTATTTGTTCACGTTGTGTTATGGAAAAAACGTCAGTATTTTACGTATTTCTTGAAGATTTCAAGCGGGTTTTCCACTTTGCTTATGAATCACCCACCCACTCATATCATCATTTGTTTGCTTTATTATAATTTTTTAATGAGATTCCCATAGTTCTAGTATTTGGTACAGAATGTGACTAACCAACAAATTAATCGAGCGAAAAATGCCAACAGTACTTCCATCTGCTCGCCATCAGATGGCGCTCAACCAGCTTCTGCATATAAACATAGAACGCGCTATCGAATTTTGCACCGAAATTTGCAGTTATGACCATGAGCAACTCCCACAGGGAAAATCAACTTAGCCTCGAGAAAATATTTTCTTTACCATGGAGATCCCACACCCCATACATCTAAAAGTGCTTTCCCGTGACTTTGTGCAACATATCTCTTTCCGTGCGCAGTCGGGTAAGACAGAGTTGAAGTACCTGCAATGTCATAAGATTTGTCGTGGTGCGAATATCGCAGACGGTTCAGTATGTACTGCCTTGCTCCGTATCTTAGCCAGTTTTGGATCCTGCAAGCTGATGGTTCATAAGGATCAGTGACTAGTTAGTATAATCTTTTCACATAGGAAGGCACAGCTGAAGTATGTCACTTGTAAGTCATAACAATAAATCAGTGATGTGCCACAACATCATTCGGTAAAATCGTTACCGAATAACGATCACATCTACATACTTCATAAAATCGATACAACAACAAACCCGGTGTTTTATCTAGGTATTTATTAGGCATTATATAAGGTCGGGGAAAAAGTCTTTTCGCATATTGTATGTATAAACTTGAAATAAAATTTTATTGGCTGTACTATTTGTATGAATGTCAGGTTAACATCAAGAGAGGACTGCCAAAACTACTTGTTGCGTTTTTTTGATCAGAAGTCCCAAAATTTCTACAGCAACGGGATCATGTCACTACCTACAAGATGGCAAAAAGTCATCGAAGAAAATGGCACATATATACTATAATAAATGTAAATAAACTTTGAAAAAAATATGTTTTGACTTTTCATATAAAATGCGAAGAAACTTTTTCCCCGACCTTATATTAATTTCCAAGTTGGGCTCTGATTATTTGGGAATACCATATAATTGCAATTTTTTTTATATGATAAAACCGTAATACGTTTACAAGGTCTATAATATTTCCCATATTATTGTTACAATAGTTTGTGAAATTAGTTTTCGGGATATTCTATATAAACGCAATAACTTAAATCCCACAAAACAGAGAAACAATAACAACAAACATTTTAACCGAGTAATACGAATTATTAACGAACCATCGATACGAATCAACAACGTACCGATTATAAGTCACGTCACTTGCGCCGTGACGTCATCATTGACTCTAGAAGGTAACTGCACCTTCACGTTATATGTTTATAGCTGTTGCCTGTTGCTACTAATTAAGTTATTTATTTATTAATTAGCAAAAACGTATTTGTTTTTAGTTTGTAGTATCATTTATATTTTAAAATTGTAATATGTGACCACTAGGGACCTGTCAGTTTTTGTGACGTAAATGTTGAGTGTTGTAAGGTTACGTTCTATAGAAACTTATCGCTTGCATTCTGGGAAAAAGACTATAGTCTAGACTTTGTTTGTCGAGATCGAATTTAGTTTCCCTATGAGGCAGGGTGTTCATTAATGGGCCGAAACCTCAAATAACAAAGATTAAGAATAACCCCCGACCGCGTAACCGATGCTACCTCCCCTAATTCTAGGTACGTTCATAAGAAGCACACGCCTACGGGTGGCCTGAACAACACTGACAATGGGTTGGTCATTATCTACTCAATAATAATAAGAAGAAGAGTGACGACCATCTGATCTGTAATCTCAGATTAAGATATTTTTTTTAAGATAACAAGGTTGTCTGGAAAAGAGCGATAAGACCGCCTAGATCAGGGGTTCCCAAACTTATTTTGTCTACCGCCCACTTTGAGAATAAATTATTTTTTAGCGCCCACGAAAATTACCTATCTAGGAGTACTAATAACTATTAAAATGCGAAAGTATGTCTGTTACCTTTTTATTTGTTTGTTTGTGTCTACTTTCATTTCGAAACGAAGCGACCGATTGACATGATTTTTATTTCATATATTCAATAAAACAGGACAGATATATGAACTATGCGGAGAGAAATAGCGAACCGAGTTTGAGCAATCTCTTAACTAATATTAGTTGATGTTCACAAGTTGTAGTTGAGAGTCGAGAGCTCAGTCGGTGTCTAAGAGGCCTCTTAGCTAAATGAATTTACAAATCACCCCCCAAGCCTCTACACAACGCCCCCATTTTTTTTCTGGGTCTCTTACCGCCCCCCTTTAGGCCTGCAGCGCCCACAAGGGGGCGTTATCGCCCACTTTGGGAAAGGCTGGCCTAGATTGTATCAATCGTATTTTTGTGCAATAAAGTGTATTCATTCATTCAATAATTTGAAATCAAGATTTAGTTTTCGTAACACCTTCAAAATCTTGAATTCCAACCAGTTTTGTTTGTTTTGATTATATCTTAGACTGTACGTCACCACATCCACATCTATCTATAAATGTCACAAAACAGCATTTATGTTTAATGATTCTGTTTATTACATTAATCATTATTTATCGGTTAATTTTATAATGACCCCAATCATACCATACGTAGTACATCTATCTAATTACTTATAACCGGAACAGTTATTGTAATTATTCTTATTATCAGAAGTGGGAAATAGTATAGAGTCAGACATTGTAAAAGTGATGACGAGTTTGAATCCCGAGGGATTCTACAGCCCGAGTTTACAATTGCCTTTCCGCACGTAACTCACACGTTTTTCATCACACCTGGCGAGTAAACGTAACATGTGGTCAACATGACCCCAACATGAGTTGCGCGCGCCACGTGACTTTGCAACAATAAAATAATATGTATATTTAGTAAAAGATTCGTATACGGAACCAAAAGTGCACGAGTTTTTAGAAAAGATACGGGTCTTGAAAACTTCGGCGTGCTTCGGTTTTGTTAACATTACGCGAATGTACTAAGACTGTACAAGGCATGTTTTTCTTGTTTATTTTTATAAAAAACAGTGATCAGTTGACGAAAACAAAATATCGTTTATTTCTAGTTTCACCATCTGGTCCCACGTGTGACAAGTTCCGTGTGGCCAGTTGGTGAATAACCCTATAGACAGATACAGAGACCGATTTTGCCCGATACCCGAATCCTTTTCTAAGAGCTTACGGAATGCATTTCATAGTTGCATTGTGATGCAAGTCATGTTCTGGAGGTCGATTCCAGTAAATACAACGTAACTAAATATAATCTAAACTGCATCGTTATGACGTGTTTCGTATGCTACTATCCACTAACGATCAAATTTCAGTTAAGTTCCGATCGCGTCAACGATCGATCGAACAGTAACGTATTTGTGCATTCTAATAAAACGTTTAGTTTATACTGAATCGCATTTGAACGGTAACAAAACGCTTCAACGTCAAATATAACGATCGAACATAAGTTCCTCGCGAGGTACTTTTGCCCGATCGATAGTAAATCTATAGGTGGCAGTGGTAGAGTTATGCGTCAGCAGAATGCGATTTGGTGTCCAAATAGAATTGAAACGAAAACTAAATTGAAATTGGATAAAAATAGAACTAAAAACGCTGTAATTTAGGCGAATTGATCCCCAATCCCGTTTCAGTATCGGCCCTAGTTCCAGAAAGGTAAAACGCACTATTCGAAATGATCTATTTTCGATCGGCTATGCATGCATTGAAAGATGTTATTTACTAAACTATATAATTCTGGTTTACCAGTGCCTTGTTAATTTTTTTTAAAACTGGTTTATTAATTAAAATCCGGACGAAATAAGAATTGCAGTTTTGTTAAAGAAATGTAATCGAGAGGTTAGTTCAAGTCACAGAACAAAAAAAAATTGTTTTGTAAAGAAATGTAACTTTAACAGAACTGCAATTCTTATTTCGTCCATATTTTAATTAATAAACCAGTTTAAAAAAAAATTAACAAGGCATTGGCAACACAGGCCACCAGCCTAAACATTAAGCGATTTGAAACAGTTTTTAGTTTTTCAGTATCAAAATGTTGTGGTGTAGACACATTTTAACACTCCTAGGAGTTATGACGGAAATTTCAACCGGTCTAGTCTCTGGCGAATTCTCCTGGCCCGCCGCAGAATCACAGAGTGAAACTACACAACGAACCACTAACGAGAAGTTTATTTTAAGAGTTCAACACATTGTCACTGTTCCTGAAGTTTGCTAGACAAAACTACACCGATTTTAGCTATCAAAATCACCAGAAAACAATATTTGAGCAATAAAATAAACATCGTAGAACCTTCTCCATCGACTTTTCCGCCAAAAACTCTTATTAAACGAGTGGTTCAAGTTGTTATTAGGTATTAGACCCAGTTCTACGATAGAAATGATTCGCACTAATAATAATGATTTAGAAAATAATCGAAATCACATTACAGTGGCTATAATTTATCGTTTGCTCGCCTGATCTCCATATACAATATAAAATAAATAATATTGCGTTTACTTCGAAAAATATTTGCATAAAGACTAGATTTTATAACCTCTAGTTACATACGGAAAATACCATTAATATTATTACATAGTTACCAGTGAAGTAAGTAATAGCTAAGTAGGTATATTAATACCTGTTACAGTATGAATGTGGAAGTCTTTAATTATATTTTAACCCCCGACCGACCGAGGAAGTGGGTGTTATAAGTTTGATGCGTTTGTTTGTCTGTGGCATCATAACATCATCAAATGATGATCCGATTTGGATGTAGTGAACATTTATAAATATTTTATTTAAAGATCAAGTTAACATCGTCAAAATTTGTTTGTGGCACCATAAATTCATAACTCAAGAACTGATGATCCGTTTTGGACATTTCTTTAGAAAATGTATGAATATTTTATTTAAATAATGAAAGAAGTTAACATCATTATGTCAAAATTATATCATGCTATCAACCGTGATCATGAAAGAACCATGATAGTCCCTCTGTTGATCATCATCAGGAATTTTGTTTCCAATGTCTGCGATTTTGTGAGAAGACGAATGAATGAGTTGTAAGTTGTTTTGTCTTTGTAGAGATATGATTATTGTATTAAAGCTACTGTTAAGATACTATACGATACTTTATGTACTGTATTGTGTCAAGCACACGAATTCACAGTGTCTTAGTTTTCACAGTATTTCTGGGCAATTTTTTGTAATAGTAAATAAATAAATTTGGATGCTACTGGCATCTAAGATCACTGATTCTGAGACATCACTCGCTAAATTAAAACATCGAACGCAACGTCCCGCTTACTCGTACACAATCTAGCAAAGAGTGAGCGTGACAGTTTCATTTCTTTTTAACTTAACATTTAGCCATCCCGGAATCAACGCCACTGTATTATTAAATAAACAGCGAAACCACACAAAAATTCTGCGAACAACCGAATCACAAATCTCAAGGCCGTTACAAACACTCATACAAGAAACACGCTTCCTCTAAGTAAAAACAGGATTAGAAACTCACGTCCTTGCACGTAACACATGTATGAAGCAACCAGAGCGGAGATCAGCATAAAGGGCGTCATTTTTGTATGAAAAAAACCCAACAAATCACGATATATAATAAATAAAAACACTGTTAATTCTAAATGGATTATGTGTGAACGCGTCCGGCTCGCTTGAATGCCGGTCAGATTGTGGACGGGGACTGGACATGATCAGGTTTTGCTAATAAGCTGCTGTCAGAGACCTTTGGCGTGTTTGGTGGTACGGTAGGGATACTAATAGTAGATATTAGTTGTGACTGAAACATGTTAAATAGTTAATATTAATAGGTGGAATGAATGAATGAATAACATTTATTTTTTCGGAATCAATCGGTACCGACGATAAATCGGAAACCTGCGAACGTTAATCGGAAAATAAATTAATTAATCGGAAACTTTAAACCTTTATATTAAAGCTGAGTATTTAGGCTCGGACTACATGACGACGGTTCCTAGGCCGGTTTCATGGAACCGGTGCTTCATATAAACTAAAACAAATATGCGCTGTCGACTACACGTACTACGGTTCCACTTGGAACCGGCCAGCTCGGTTCCTGAACCGAGTGTGCGGGGCTTGAGCGTAACGCATGAGTTTGAATGCAGTCGACTACACGGCCGGTAGCGGTTCCTGAACCGAACCGTCGCTGGAACCGTCGTCGTGTAGTCCGAGCCTAATAGGTGGAATGAACCAATGAATGACATTCATTTTTTCGGAATCAATCGATACCGACGATAAATCGGAAACCTGCGTACATTAATCGGAAACTTTAAACCTTTATGTGAAAGCTGAGTTTTTATACTAAGTATTACAATGTATAATAATTTTGCAATTAATAATATTGCAATTTTATTATCGTTGTGTGACTAACATGGGATTACTCGAGAACCGGATTAACCGAGACGTATTAGGCTGGGACTACCTGCGCCGGTTTGGTTCACTGCGGCCAATCACGAGCGTTCCACGCTCCCCTACTCCAAATCAGCGCCTCGTTATTGGCTGCAGCAAACCGAACCGGCGCCTGTAGTGCAGGCCTTAGTGCTGGAATACACGCGGCCGGTTCCAGCCCCGGTTCGGTTCGCTGCAACCAATCACATGCGTACCGCCTTCCCCCACCTGAAGTCAGCTCTTCGTGATTGGATGGAGTGAGCAGAACCGGGCCCGGTTCCAGCTATAATTTTTTTTTAAATTAATGGCCTTTGGTATTGCATTTTAAGGCACAATAATTCCGCCAATTCAGTTTGTAAGGGAGACACATTGTGAAAGTGACCGGTTGTGGCGTGATTTATCGTAATTTAGAATTTTGCACTTTTTGTCAAGATTTTCCGGAAACTCCACCACAACAAACATAAAACGTCACAATAGCCGTGTTTGTATCATGTATGTGTCAGTACTGTGCCGTGTGTCATTGACGTGATATCCTCGACTGTGACCGGTATAACGAGTGACTTCATTGCAGAATCTTCCGAGTATACCAGGTATATTATAAGTTACTTTTTAATTAGATAAATATATTTTAAGGTTATTTACATGTTACGACAAGAATGACTTCATGCGCCGGTTCCAGCGCCGGTTCTGCTCACTCCATCCAATCACGAAGGGCTGACTTCAAGTGGGGGTGAGGGCGGTACGCATGTGATTGGTTGCAGCGAACCGAACCGGGGCTGGAACCGGACACGTGTGGTCCAGCACTTATAGCCGTGTTTGTGTCATAGTGTCAATACTGTCCCGTGTGTCATTGACGTGATATCCTCGACTGTGACCGGAATAACGAGTGACTTCATTGCAGAATGGGGAATCTCCCAAGTATACCAGGTATATAATAAGTTACTTTTTAATTAGTTAAACATATTTTAAGGTTAGCATTTACATGTTACGATAAGAATTATAATTTAAAAATATTTTTTGGCCTTCCATAATTCACGTCACACGTTAAGGGGTTGGGAGGGGGTCTACCAAGTGTGACATCGTGTGACGGGGAAGGGGGGGGGGGGTCATAAGCTTCGTGACGTCACATGCGTAAATTTAAATGAAGAAGTCATAAATAATATAAAGGATCGGGTTCCAAGTCAATGGACACAAGATTGTTAAATATTATATCGATCATTTGATTTGATGTTTGGTAATTTTTCTAAAATGTTTGATTTATTGTTCATTTTATGAATGGGGGGGGGGGGGGGGGGAGGTCCGTCCAAAATTAGAAAATTCGTGTGCCGTAATTTATGGATGACACCTTTTGTTTAACATTAAGGTTTAAGTAATTATTTTTAATAGGTACCTTTAGAAGTTGAAGAAAGTTGCGTCTTCACACTACTAAATAACGCTGGATCTCAGATGTATAAAGATACAGATAAAGACGATCTCATTATGTAGTAAGTACTTACCCTATGATAACCTTTGATAGTATAATACCCTTCTACGTAGGTATATGAAGTATGTAAGTAATTGTTTTTGTTTTTAGTATTATTTGTATTCGAATTTCAAACAGAAATATTTCACCGTTCAATCACATAGAAAACATTGTTTATTGTTTATTTATATTCTGCGTGGAATGCGTTATAGTCACCAATAGAACATTAAAACATAAGGGAAACAGAATGCGCGGTAAGAGCGTCGGTGGCACAGTGGCTAGGACGCCGGACTCCCGTGCGGTGCGGATTCGAAACCGTACAGTGCCAATACCGTACCAATGAGTTTTTTCGATTTTTCGAAGACTTAGTACATTTACCAACTGCTCTAACGGTGAAGGACAACATCGTGAGGAAACCTGTACACTGAGATGACCAGTGTGTAAAATGGGGTAGACACAAAAGATCCTCAAGAGTCGAAGTGCCGCTGGGGTTATTCCCGGCCCCCTATCGTAATAATAAATTCGCGATACCCTTTAGTACAGTCGATCACGGGTCAACCAACGCAAAGTGTACCCTACCCTCTCACGCACACACCCCTCACACACACCACATACACGCATACTTAACTGTCTAATTTAGCATTGCCTTATGTTTTTTTTCGTAATTTATTTATCGGAAGAGACTGCCCCCCACAACACAGGGTATCCTAGTGTGGGAGCCAGGGAAATCTGAGAAAATGTAAAAGATACTGAATAGAATAGAATAGAAAACGTTTATTTGCTGTCTGCAGCACACACACAATTCCACTTATACATTATACAATAATATACTAGTGTATACATATACATATATACCATACAATATAATCTTAAACTAAATTAATAATAATGCACGGCGTATGCTGCAGCACCAAATAGGCCTCAGCTCAGCATAATGCCATACTCTAGAGGAGTCTAGAGCATGGCGCTGATATTCTGCTTCAGCCTGTCGAGGTCGGAGGCGGATACCAAGCGACGATAATCTACATGTAATGTAAAGTTGTGTGCTGTAATGGTAATGAAATGTGAGTATATATACGAATAAGTAAATAGATGATAACTAAATAAACTAAAAGGTAACACGAGCGGGAGATACAAATAAAAATAATAATAATAATAGATGTTAGAGAAGATAATGAGTCGGATATATATATATATATGTATATATAAAGGCAGTAGTCGCTACGGAATACCAAGATTTTGCTTATCAAGTAATATGGCTTTGAATTGTTTTTTAAATGTAAATTTAGAGATAGTGGTGCAACGAGAAGTTTAGAAGGGGAAATATGGTGGGCCACCTTATACGACACGACGAATACATAAGAAACCTTATAGAAGGAAAAGTTGAAGGCAAGCGGGGAAGAGGAAGACCGAGGATAAGCTACTGCGATCAAATCAAAGAGAAGGCTGGCGTTGCGTCGTATAAGGAGGTCAAGGAAAGGGCCCTGGACAGGACACAGTGGCGTTTACTACACCGACAAGAGCATAGCTTTTAAATTGAAGAAGAAGAAGAAGGTGCAACGAATCGGAGGTGGGAGATTGTTCCAGCACTTTGTTGCCAAGTAGCGAACACTGCCATTGAAAGCCACAGTTTTGTGCAATTTATTGACGAGTAGGTATTTAGAGGCCCTTGTGTTGTGTCTGTTCCGTGAAGAGGACCATTTAAGTTTGCTATAAAGATACTCAGGCTTCTGAAATTACAAAATTAGAAAATTACTGCTGCATTAATATTTTTTTTAAATTTATTACCATATTGTTGAGATTTAATTGACGGTTTTTGACACAGAAAACTTTACAAGAATGAAGTAGGTATTATAAATTTCTCAGATTTATCTGCATTCATGCAAACCCACAGCTGTATCACATGACACAAAAACTTCACACATCTGAATTAACCTACTGCATGTAATTAATCTGTGTTGACATTGACGTTAAACTAGTTAGGTTAGTCAACTGCGCACTTTACTGCGATAAGAACAAGGTTCGTTTTTTCAAACCTGTTTTTAAACGCAGGTTACGGACTTTCCAACGGGAATCTCCCGCGGTAAGAACCGCTTCTTTGTCACTATATTGCAAAATAAATATAGGTATTTGTCAGATTTCTAGATTTCTATGGGTTTGGTCCGATTGCGTTTCAAAATCGCTGCAGTGTGCTAAAGGCTTAGAACAATTTTGGGGAGTTTAGGTCTTTAGTAAAGTAAAATAAATACAAATATACTTTATTGCACTCCCGGGACAAAAACAAAACATACAACACAGAGAGAGGTACAATACAATGTGCAGAAGGCGGCCTTGTCGCTTTAAGCGATATCTTCCAGGCAACCTTCAGGTGATGGAAAAATCATAAGATACGTAATATACGGGTGCAAACGGCGGAAATAAATACTACCCACAAATAAATAAATAATAATAATTAAAAAAAAGTACAAACCTTTGCAAGCTGCAATGCAGTGGTAATAATATTACGTAAATACTATAATATTATATATACAGAAATATAATACTTAATAGGTATATAATAAAAAATATAATAAACAAATAAATAACACACATGCTAAAATGAACTAAACAAACTTTATTGCGCAAATAGAAAACAACAAACAAAACATAGAAAAGGAAATAGTGAAGTACAATTTAGGCGGTCTTATCGCTAAGAGCGATCTCTTCCAGGCAACCTTTTTAGTTGTGTTGTTTCGATTGTTTGTGAAATTGCTAGTAGCCTATATTTTTATTTGAATGCTGTGCACGTCTGTAATTGGATTGTATATTAGAACGTTACCATATAAATAAGCTCGAATAATCCTAAATGTGCCAAATGAATAAAATAAAATAAAAAAATATAAAAAATTGTATTGCTTTTCTTGAACATAGTTCCACATTAACCGTTAAAAGTTCTAACACATTGTTATGTTTTGTTTATTAAATTATGAAATTAAAATCAATTTTACAACACGCTCATTATCACAGATTAACAAGGTAGGTTATATAAATCCCCACCCGATAGTAGTTCACACACAGCACCTACATACCGCCCGCGCCGGCGCGGGCGGCGACCCGCTTCTGGCGCTTACACGCGCTATCGGCGTATTCCAGGCCGCTTCTCCCCGACCCCTCCCTCCCCAGCGACGTCCTAAGCCGAGGTCCGTACCCACCTGGGTGCCCTTAGGCAGTCGCTTCTTATAGTAATTTTTAAGTCCTCTCCTAGGCTGGAGCGCATTTAGCGCTCGCCCCAAAAACCCCGGTGAAGCTGTAAAGGTCATTAGGACCAACAGCAATTATCAGTACGAAAAAAAAAAAAAAAAAAACTTGTATAAAGTCTGTCTCAGCATAAGTGTCTAACCTAACAAGAACATGGATTTACGATAAAATCACACAATATACATGAGTATATAAATCACACAATATACATGAGTATATAAATCACACAATATACATGAGTATATTTTCATTTATTTAGAGTTTCATTCGGTTATGAATGAAACTTTTCACTTCACTTGTAATTTTCAAACAAAATTAATATAAATAATCAGTAAATTGACAGCTAAGTGCGTTGATTCGACGCCATGTTTGTTTACTAAATCATCATCATCATCAGCATATTAATTTCCCCACTGTTGGGGCACAGGCCTCCCCTTGAACAATGGCGTACGGGCCATGATCCACCGAGCGGTCCCAGTGCTGTGCGGTGGATTTCACACGCCTTCGGAAACTTTTAATTTCCTCAGACATGCAGGTTTCCTCACGATGTTTTCCTTCACCGTTAGAGCAGTCGGTAAATGTACGTAAGTCTTCGAAAAATACGAAAAACTCATTGGTACATGGCATTGCATGGTTTCGAACCCGGACCTCCCGTCACTAGACAACCGACGCTCTACTAAATAAGTACGTAAATAAGACGTTTACTAAATGAGACACTTATATTGAGACAGTCATTACTTTCTAAAACACTTGCATCTATTTGTTAGAACCACTTTTAATATTAGACCTACCAATGGTAATGAATCCAATTTCCATTATTATTTTGATTACTTCTATGTGGACTGGGCTTAATATTACTAAGGATCCAGTCACGGTACTGATAAACATTGGTATATACAGATGGAATGTCTTTCAAGCCGCATTTCCTGGCTCCAAAGCTGACCATGCCGACAGCTTCGAATATACCGTCGTTTTCATACATGAGAGGACCACCAGAGTCTCCTTTGCACGAGTCCTTGCCATCTCCACCACCGCAAATGTGCTTGTTGTCAACGAATTGGCCCCAATTTTCTTGGCAATCCTGGAAAATGGTAATGGTTGATTGAGAAAAAAAAATGAGGGTTTTATCATCCGGTCAAAGTATATTATGATGTTTCGATTTTGTCAATACCAAATCTTGTGATAATAATACGAGCCTAATTCCAGCATCTTCATTCCGTCTTCGAACAACCAGATGCGGCCTCCCCGCATCCGTTCCATTCTTATGTAATTGATATCCCATCTATTGGTACGAAGCAGTTTGCTTCTTCATTAATTATACAGCCTACCCGCGTTTGTATTTCCCGAAACCAACAACCTTAGAATCTTTAAGACCCAAGAGTGAATAGGATTGCCATCAGGCGAGTTTGAGGCCAAATGTGGGTTTAGTGGTAAATGAAATAAAACTCGACCCCAATGGCAAAGGAGAGTTCCACTTGAACTCCCTGTCTGGACCCCCTGGGGGGTGTGCTAGGATGCGAGACGGTGAACGAGGAAAAAATCCGCCAATAAGATCGCTCCGTTTTAATCGTGACGTGATAATGACGCAATACTATTGGTGGATTTTTTCCTCGCTCACCGCTCCGCTTCCTCGCAGAGTTTTGGTGGGAAGTCACCCTAACCTTAAGGTTCCTATGGGCCACAGCGACGTGTTGTTTAACGTCACTATACTCGTTCCTGAAGGTCCACCTGCCGAGTTCGTTGACCCTGTACTGAGCGACCGCCCCCCACCCCGCTGTGTATAGTTTCAAGTCTTGGAGAGGGTTGACGCTCACGTCAGTTGTGGGTAAGCAGATGGGACGGATGAAATCTGGAAGACAGAAACAATGAAAATTAAGTACAAATTATACTAGCCCGGTGGTCTTGGGTGTAGAATAAGAGCTGTACGGTACTGAACTGTACGGTAATTCTTGCCTGTTAAGGGGGTCTAAGTGGTGGCCTTGAACATCATCGTAGCTGGACGATTCTGGGGAAGGCAGCAGTGTGCTGTCATCACCTCGAAGATTTTATTTTTTGGCTCTTATCTTATCTTACGATACGGTCGGGAATAGCCCCAGCGACACTTCGACGCTTGAGGATCTTTTGTGCCTACCCCATTTTACACACTGGTCATCTCAGTGTACAGGTTTCCTCACGATGTTTTCCTTCACCGTTAGAGCAGTCGGTAAATGTACGTAAGTGTTCGAAAAATACCAAAACTCATTGGTACATGGCACTGCACGGTTTCGAACCCGGACCTTAAACGATTTAAGTTTTTCTGGCTCCTAAACGATTTATTTTTTTCTGCTGGGACTCGGTTAGTTTTAGACATTAGACGAACTTTTCTATCTTACAACACTAACGTCATGTACTCTCATCATCACTTGTTGGAGTACCAGCATTGAACGCCATTATGTCCCCAGTCTAGGGTCTGACTCCCGATTTATATAGGGTCCTATTTTATTAGCGGCAAATATTTCTAGGGTATATTTCCAATAAAAGGCTATAAAAATAACGATAGTTGTAATCTACTAATACTAGTCTATTACATTTCCAGGGTATAATATTTCGCTGGTGGTAGCACTTACTGACAAAAAATTTGTACGATTTGCTGACAACATTGCCGCAATTGCCGAAAATAGTAAGGACCTAGAAAAACTACTAAATAGTATGGACACCGTATTTAAAGAATTACAACTAAATATCAACGTTAAGAAAACCAAGACCCTCACAACGACAAAAACAATAGACTCCAAAAATAGACCTATTAAACTGGATAATAAAATAGTCGAAGAGGTGAAAAGTTTCAAATATTTAGGAAGTATTATCACAACGGATTCGCGATGCACGCCCGATATTAGAACCAGAATTTCAATAGCCAAACAAGCGTTTAACAACAAAAAACACATATTCCGATCTAAAATATCCAAATCTGTGAAAAAGAAATTTGTCAAATCTTTTGTGTGGAGCATAGCCCTTTACGGATGCGAAACTTGGACCATGACTCAGAGAGATAGACAATATTTAGAGGCGTTTGAGATGTGGTGTTGGAGGAGGATGGAAAGGATAAGCTGGACAGAGAGAGTGACAAATGAAGAGGTACTGACGAGAGTAAAAGAAAAGAGAAACATCTTAAAGGCTATTGAAAATAGAAGGGGAAATATGGTGGGTCACCTTATACGACACGACGAATACATAAGAAACCTTATAGAAGGAAAAGTTGAAGGCAAGCGGGGAAGAGGAAGACCGAGGATAAGCTACTTCGATCAAATCAAAGAGAAGGCTGGCGTTGCGTCGTATAAGGAGGTCAAGGAAAGGGCCCTAGACAGGACACAGTGGCGTTTACTACACCGACAAGAGCATAGCTCTTAAATTAAAGAAGAAGAGCACTTACTGGTGTAAGGAGCATCCTTGGCAAGCCTTATCAAACCGATATCGTAAACATTGGTCACGTTGTCGTGGTAATGGTTCTTGTGGACCACGTAGCTCTCTATGGGGATCTTGATGATACCATCGTTGCATATCTTCCCGTCTGGTAGGGTCACACAGTCGGGCCCATCGTTGGTCTTGTTGTGTTCGCCCAGGATGATGTTGGTCCTGGAATTGAGAGGCAGGTGTTTATCTATCACCTGGGAGATCCAAGAGGAAGTTATAGCAGATTTCAAGGTCGCAGGTCGGACAAACGTCATAGAATAAAAAAAATTAACACTTACGGTTTGCCAAGTTCCAAGACCTCACCGGCCAGACAATGTGCAGCCGTGAGAACGTATCTGCCGCTGATGAGGAACCCTCCACACGGCGAGCTGTACCGGTTACGTGCTGGGTTGTGGTACTCTATGATGGCCATCCATGGGTATTGCTCTGGGGTGGTCTTGTCGCCGGCTGTAATAGATTTTAACACACTGTTAACATCAGAATTCAGAATACAACAAGTACCCAATTCCATTGGCTTATATTATTTCGTTTAGGCGCTAGACCCGCGTGACAGACGGACGAACGGAGTAGCGACATCAATAAGACTCCGTTTTCCCCTTCGGGGGATCTGTACATGGCGCACTCTATAAAAGTCATGGGAGTCAGGGAGTCATGTAAAACTCATTTTAGGACTGGGTATTCTGACGGTTCCAAATTTTTTTATTTTTTATTTATTTATTACAAAATCCACAGCACTTAAAATTAAAAACAAAAAAGTCAATTAAAAAAAACATACTGCCAATTACAGATTTCCTATTTTAAAATAAAGCTACATATCTGTAGCTTTATCTGTAGCTAAGCTCATAAACATACATATCTGTTTTCTCAAACAGATATGTATGTTTCACAACATCAGTTAACAGAACCATAGTGTATAACAGTAAATACAATATACAGTAGCGTTGTAGCTGATACATGTAGTGAAGACTCGAACAAACACATACAAATGTACACACCCCTTTCTGACGAAGAAATGGAGCTACGAACGACTACAAGGAGGAAGGACCTGAAGGATTTCATACACCCCGCACTGACTGTTCACACTGTGCACGATATCAGGCAGTAAGACTCTACAACAGGATGCCAACTGACTTAAAAACTATCACAAATGTAAATACTTTTACAGGGGGCTTGTAGCCTAGCTGCGAGCACGGTCCGAAAGTGATCGTGCAGGTTAAGCGACGTTGGCGCGGTTGGATGGGTGACCGCTAGTGGTATATTTCATCTGAGCTCGTCCGTGCCTCGGAGAGCACGTTAAGCAGTCGGTCCCGGTTATTGTCGGTCAACAGCAGTCGTTAAGCCATGTCAGATGCCTACGGGCGGCCTTGACAACTCTGACAAATAGGTTAGCCACTAACCACACGATAAGCAAGCAAGCAAGCAATACTTTTAAACATAAATTAAAAACGTATCTTTTGGAACAGTGCTGTTATTCTATTGACGAATTTTAATTATTGACATTGATTATTGTATTATGTATATTAAATTGTTAAATTATTGACATTGATTATTGTATTATGTATATTAAATTGTTAAATTATTGACATTGATTATTGTATTATGTATATTAAATTGTTAAATTATTGACATTGATTATTGTATTATGTATATTAAATTGTTAAATTATTGACATTGATTATTGTATTATGTATATTAAATTATTGACATTGATTATTGTATTATGTATATTAAATTATTGACATTGATTATTGTATTATGTATATTAAATTGTTAAATTATTGACATTGATTATTGTATTATGTATATTAAATTGTTAAATTATTGACATTGATTATTGTATTATGTATATTAAATTGTTAAATTATTGACATTGATTATTGTATTATGTATATTAAATTGTTAAATTATTGACATTGATTATTGTATTATGTATATTAAATTGTTAAATTATTGACATTGATTATTGTATTGTGTATATTAAATTGTTAAATTATTGACATTGATTATTGTATTATGTATATTAAATTGTTAAATTATTGACATTGATTATTGTATTATGTATATTAAATTGTTAAATTATTGACATTGATTATTGTATTATGTATATTAAATTGTTAAATTATTGACATTGATTATTGTATTATGTATATTAAATTGTTAAATTATTGACATTGATTATTGTATTATGTATATTAAATTGTTAAATTATTGACATTGATTATTGTATTATGTATATTAAATTGTTAAATTATTGACATTGATTATTGTATTATGTATATTAAATTGTTAAATTATTGACATTGATTATTGTATTATGTATATTAAATTGTTAAATTATTGACATTGATTATTGTATTATGTATATTAAATTGTTAAATTATTGACATTGATTATTGTATTATGTATATTAAATTGTTAAATTATTGACATTGATTATTGTATTATGTATATTAAATTGTTAAATTCGAATCTTAACAATTATAATTATAACATTGACAAATTAAAACTATGTAAAATTAGTTTTAAATATTTGACTTTATTATATAATTTATTGATATGATAGATATAGAAATACTTAAGATGAATGTAATCCATTTCCAGTTTTTATTGTTGATTTAGCTGATAATTTATTGTTAATTACTATTTTACTATGATTCATTAGTTAATTATTATTATGTTTAATTTCGAACAAATTTTTTAAAAAAATCTCAGTTTAGAGGCTTTGGTACACGACAAGGTGACCATGTCAGCCTCGTTAGGGTCACTAAGAAAAGGGAAGGGAAGCTCAAGTATTTTTAGAGTCAGCCCTCACTTTGAGAGCCAACTTGCTACAGTCTGTCCTCTATTGCCGGCTAGCAGGGTTCTAGGACAGTGCGCAGATGAAGTAATAGAAGAATTTGTTGTTAAATAATATATTTTAAGGAAAAGAACACAAATAGTAACACAGAAAATAGGTAGTAGGAAATAAAAGTGAACGGGAGACGTCCGTTCGAGACAAAATACAGAGAAAAAGTGAAAATACAAATAAAACAATGAAATTAATGGAATAATGAAATTTAGAAATGGAATTGGAACATGATTTGAATTTAAATGAAGAAATGAAGTTGCCAACACGAAATGAGATGAGATAAACGCTAACGATGAGGTTGAATTTGATGGCAAGGAGGTTGATATGGACGATGAAGTCAACATCGTTACAAACTTAGCAAATAAAATTTATATTGTTAACAAATAAATGAATTGCAAAATGCCAGGTCGAGCTTTACGCCAGACATGCGGAGCAAACATGCTTGCTCAATTAACAGTGTAGTTCATTGGGAAACAGGATCATATATCATCATTAATAATTACTGGTTTCTCTGATCTGTGGATTCCTTGCGTTTTCCTTAACCTTTTTAGACAGAGAATTCATCTGATATTGTTTATGTTATGATTGAGGAAACCTGACGAGCAAACGGGCTACCCTGGTGAGAGGTCACCGTCGCCTATAGACATCTCACCTCACTATAATGTTATTAAAGGCCTTTCGATGCGCTGCTAACCTTGAGGGCTTAGATGGAGTGCCTCGTGTGCCGGTAATAAGAAATAGTCATAAATTAGCGACAGGCAATCAAAAATCAGAACGGTAGAAAGAAACGGCAATAAGTTTTGTGACGTAACTGTTCTCTAGCGCCATACAAGCAGGTCCTAACTGCATATAAAGGACTGTTTTACTAGAAAGGGACTGAGCATCTGTCCAATACTAACTTTAACCATTAATATCTCTGTTAGTTGAGATATCGAAAAACTAATTTTAGATGCTTCTTTAGTATGTCCATGTAAGTTGATTGATGCAATAAAAAAGATTAGGTTAATACCGTATTACGCTGGCTCTCCTACCCTTTAAACTGGAACACAATATAGAACTATTATAAAGGAATGACAGTAATATCAGTTGGCATGAATTATCTACCGCAAAGCAAACAATGCTTGCATTGCTTTGCTATGGCATCACACAACGCGTCACTAGGGTTAGTTCACTGCACTCCGACGCACACATTGCATACATCGAGTCCTATTGTACACCCTTGTAGAGGGAGGCTTGTGTCCCAACAGTGGGGACATTAATAGGCTGATGATGATGATGACTTATTATGTTACTATGCATTATGCCGTCACAGGTTGTTTACGAAGTCCGTCTATTAATAAGTGCTTATTAAATTCAGGATTTTCCTTCCGTACATTGGAAGACAGATCAAGCTAAACTCTGTGGGACCCTATCGCAATAAGTTTTTCTTATTATTTATTGACATTCGTATGTATGTTTCAAATAAGTTACGGCGACAAAGTACTGACGTGTTGTCCACTGTACATCGTGGGCCAACGGCTAAACGATTTGGATAACAATTGTCCACTGTACATCGTAGGCCAACGGCTAAACGAATTGGATAACAATTGTCCACTGTACATCGTAGGCCAACGGCTAAACGGTTTGGATAACAATTGGCCGTGTGCTTTGCCGTTTAGGATTCCATGATTCGATTATTCGAATGAAAAAAAAACCTGGAATATACAATACAATGGCCAACACATCACCTTGATTATATTCCAGTTTTTTTTAAAAACTAAAAGTTTTAAAAATATTGAAAGTATCTTAAAGTACATTTTTACAATGTATTTGGTACTTTGTTACTTTAAGCTTATTTAATACATTGGGCAGGGTTCCACAGATTCTTGATGTATCTTCCACCGGTACGGTTCTGCTGAAAGTTTCTTGCGCCGCTTCTTTCCTTTCAGCTATAGCACCTTACGAAGCGGTGGTAGAGTAAAAAAAAGACGTCGTAAAAATGAACTATAAGGTACTTACAATAAAAACAGTTTTGTTTTGATTTGATTTGACTTCAGGAAAATTCGAATTTAATCCCTATAGTTTGCATAAATTTACGTAAATGGTAATTCTTTGTGTGAAATAGGTTCAAATGTGCAAACGAGTCATCACGTTCAGATTCCTTTCCTTGCCATGCATTTGGACTTTTCAGGAAAGTTTTCACTACGTCACTAAACGTGAATATGCGTGGGTTCTCATAAAAGGACATACCGTTATTGATGACGCGATTACCAGGATAACAGGATATTTACGTATTAAGGAATTACTGAAGAAAAACCGCTCGAAAAACCATTGGTTCTAGTTTGAGCTTACTGTTTAGAACCATAGTAGGCATAGTAGGCTATTTGTAGACGGTTTCTGTGTCTTGTATGTAGAAAACCATAGGGTTTTCTACATACAAGACACAGAAACCGTCTACATTTGCCAAGTTCTAGAGTAGACTTGTATAAAAAGAATTCCTTCTGTATGGCAATTTTAGTGTATAATAATCTGCCTAGTCGCCTTAAAAATGGTCCTGCTAGCCAATTTAAAACTAATATTTCCAAGTGGCTTCTAGACAAATGTTATTACTCCATAAAATAGTATCTCAACGACACTAACAAATAGCAGAAAAGATTTGCATACCGTTGTCGGTGGAACATATGATACCTATGCTTTTTAAATCACCTGTAATTCTCACTGTTCTGGCAGCAAAATATCATTTTGTTTCTGAAGTCTAGAATCTTGATAATCTG
Source organism: Hofmannophila pseudospretella (assembly GCA_947369225.1). Classification (NCBI taxonomy): domain Eukaryota; kingdom Metazoa; phylum Arthropoda; class Insecta; order Lepidoptera; family Oecophoridae; genus Hofmannophila; species Hofmannophila pseudospretella. The sequence goes on from OX376333.1 coordinate 2,428,467, forward strand.
ATTAATTCTGAGAATCTGATGGTTGTTTTAAATTACGGTTAATTTAAGCTTTCATTTCGTGTATGCAGATCACTTTACCCGGTTGTGTGATGCGATGTGGTCTGTCTTCAATGTAGACTGGACTAGGAACATTTCGGAGAGTGCGCATCTGAATTGCACGACCTACAAGGCGCGGGGAGGGGTTCCATCCTTATGTTGTTGATATCCCATCTGCTAGTACGAAGCGATTTGCTTCTTCGTACATTATGCGAACGGCTAAGGAATGGAACAGCCTGCCGGCGTCTGTATTTCCCGAAACCTACAACCTTGGGATCTTCAAGGCCAGAGTGAATAGGCATTTACAGGACCCGCATGCTCCATCGTCGACCTCATCGTCGCTTACCATCAAGCGAGATCGAGGTCAAATGCGGGTTTAGTAGTAAATAAAAATATATAAAAAAAGACTATTATTACCTATGATCCTGTTAGTGGTAGAGCTGTCGACCCCACAGCAGAAGCTGTCGTGGTCCGGAGGTTGAGCTGTTAGTTTACATCCATGTCTGTGTGATGCGATGTGGTTTCTGTCGTGGTGGTGAATCTCGTCCCCAGGATGGTGGTACGACCCTGGAAATAGATTTTTTGACCTATTAAAATGGAATATTTGCATATAGCAGTAGCTTATAATATGATTCTTTGCGTAATAGTGTTTTCGAAATATTCTAATTAGATCGACTAGAAAAAGGTTTTGTTGTATCGCTGGAAATATTTGTAGACTAATTTATTTATCTGATTCCAATAAGAATAAGTTTATTTGTGCGGTAAGATGACAAAGTATCCATAGTTCATACATAAGTACGAACATAAGCATAGGTTACGCTTGGATTAAGGTTTGGGTGGAAAAAGTCTCCGGCGCGTTCCTTCCTTCATGTGTAAAAGTTCACGTCTAAAAGACCACTCTAAGTGTGATACTTCAGAAATCTTGAGGTAACATACAAAACTATTGAATAACTCTGAAACTACAAGTCTGACTGGAATTATTTCGATATAATCTTAACCTGCATAAAGTTCCGTTCCCCAAAAATGCGTATTAAACAAACACATTCATACAACACAACACGCACACACTGTTGCGTTCTTCGTCCGTGCAGTCACTGAGGGGCCAGCTGAAAATCAGCGCTGTGGCTTGCCTCAGCATTATGCTGAGCTGGTGTACCCTTTTTGGCACTGTACCGCACTGGATGTTCTATGCTGCATGTATTAATCTTGTATACTTCTGTATTGTGTTCTATATTCTGGTGTTTACAGTGCTAAATAAATGTATTAAATTTTCAATTTATTAACGTCAATCACTATCCCGACACAGTCACAAATATTTTATTTATCAATAATTTATCTAGCTGCTAAGTAGTAGTAGTAAGTATTTAATAAAATGAAAATAAATGGAAAATTTAATTTTACAAACAGTTTACATAAAATCTAAACAATAGAAAGTCGCTACGAAATCCCGTACTCACAAACATAATAAAGAAGTAATAAAAATTCCATACAAAATTTAAAAACTTACACCTGGATCACTCACAGTCCACAGTTTATATAAAAGCTTAAATCCCATACTCTCAAATATAAAAAATAACAATTATAAAAATTCCATACAAAGAAACAAAAAAACTTACGCCTGAATCCATAAGTTGCAGTCACCAACATGAATATCAAGATTAACATCATTTTCACAGCTTTGAGTCACCAAATAAAATTAATATTTACTTAACCGCTACACGTGCTTCTCCCATAAAGTTTGGACCATGGTATGTGTGTCCTATCTTGCGGCGAGCGTTTATATGTGGGACACGCGAACCACGTCACATACTAGTATGATACCATGCCCTAAAAGTCCGTGGCGTTGAATGTGGACGTGAGTAGGAACATACTCGTACAACTCCTATTCACTACCCATAAAGTCCTATAATAATCCGGTGGCCTATAATAGGTACCTTTAAAATATAAAGTCTTATAATGCTGGAATATTAATTGCTTTATCAAATCGAATTGGGGATGTATGTATTTTAATGGTAATTTCTTGAATGTTAAATTAGGGGGGTTGGAATTATATTTTTTATTTAGAATTTATTTACCCATATTTACAAATTAAGTGATATTTCTATTTCTATTTCAAAAGTTGCGTCTTCACACTTCTAAATAACGCTGGATCTCAGATGTATAAAGATACAGATAAAGACGATCTCATTATGTAGTAAGTTGCGTCTTCACACTTCTAAATAACGCTGGATCTCAGATGTATAAAGATACAGATAAAGACGATCTCATTATGTAGTAAGTTACGTCTTCACACTTCTAAATAACGCTGGATCTCAGATGTATAAAGATACAGATAAAGACGATCTCATTATGTAGTAAGTTACGTCTTCACACTTCTAAAAAACGCTGGATCTCAGATGTATAAAGATACAGATAAAGACGATCTCATTATGTAGTAAGTACTCACCCTATGATAACCTTTGATAACATGATATAATACCCTTCTACGTAGGTATATGAAGTATGTCTCGTATAGTGTAATTTAAACATTGTTTTTGTTATTAGTCTTATTTGTATTCAAACTTTTTCAAACAGAAATATTTCACCGTTCAATCACATAGAAAACATTGTTTATTGTTTATTTATATTCTGCGTGGAATGCGTTATAGTCACCAATAGAACATTAAAACATAAGAGCAACTGAATGCGCGGTAAGAGCGTCGGTGGCACAGTGGCTAGGACGCCGGACTCCCGTGCGGTAAAGGTTCGAAATCATGCAAAGCCATGTTACCAATGAGCTTTCCGATTTTTTACCAAGACTTACGTACATTTACCGACTGCTCTAACAGTGAAGGAAAACATCGTGAGGAAACCTGCATGTCTGAGGAAATTAAAAGTTTCCGAAGGCTTGCGAAATCCACCGCACAGCACTGGGCCCGCTCGGTGGATCATGGCTCGTACCTCCTTGTGCAAGGGGAGCCTTTTGCCCCAACAATGGGGACATTAATAGGCTGTGATGTTGATGACGGGAAGTGAACTTTTTTGGAAAGTGACCTGGAGCAAATGAACCTAAACGATTTTATTTATTTTCGCACACAGCTTTATACTTACATATGTTAGCTTTTACTGTTTTAATAATTGAAAATTACGAAATAGCTATGCAAGCGATCAATTGTGGGCTTTATAAAAAAACTGACTATTACTACACATACATGCTGTCCCAAAAACCATGTCAACCCGACAAGACCTGATGGGCCATCTCATGCCTAACCCGAATAACTTGACCTCAGTAAGATCCTAGTGGTTTTCGAGCTACCGACAAAAAAAAATAACAAACACATACAAATGTACACACCCTTTCACTCTCTTCTACACAAACACGCTCACACACATTTCCAATTAACACATCCATATACACACACACCAAAACTTATTTCTCCCTATAGGCGTTGTTTTAAAATAGGAAATCTGTAATTGGCAGTATGTTTTTTTTAATAGACTTTTTTGTTTTTTAATTTAAGTGTTGTAGATTTTGTAATAAATTAAAAAAAATATATGCCTCCAGTAAGTGTTTCGAGTGCTACAGCTGCTGTAGGTAATTTGTAAGTCTGTTTTTTTTAATACCGCAAAGGACCTTGCTTACAAACGCAATTGGGAAAGTTAGACTAAACCCTGTGCTAGGGGTGGTTCATAACAGATCCAAAGGTGGATACGACCTGGCGACGCTTGCGGCGAAGTCTTGTCTATAGTCTTTGGACCATTGTAGCTTAGATTTTCGAAACTACACGACTAACTTTGATTTAAAAAAAATGAAAACGTTTATTCACTTGTTACAAGGCACAATAATAGGACCTCCGACTTAAACTAGGTCGAAACCTGTATCTTGTAAGTCGGGACTCCGTCGCACTTTCCGTGCAAGCATATGACAATTTACAACATTACATTAGTTACTATATACTATACCTAAAAGGAATTTGGAACAAGTTAATCAAAAGGAATTTAGGAAAGATAATGTTTAAGAGTGTGTGAGGGTGGGAGTGTGTTAGGTTGTGTGGGAGTGTGTAAAAGTGTGTGTGATTATCTAATAATAGACGCTTGTGTAAAAAACCGGACAAATGAGAGTAAACTCGCGCCCTGAGGGTTCCGTACTAATTTAATTAACTATGTAGATTAGGACCTAGCTACCTATTGTAAAAACCCCTGCCTATATACACATAATTTTCATTTTATTTTTGGCCGCCATATTTTGTTATGTTAGGCTTCCCTACAACTTTATGTATATTGACCAGTGATACTATGAAAAAGGGCACCTGTAAAGAGGGCGCCATTGGTAATTATATAATCTGTATTATATTAAATATGATAATTGACCTTTTCGAGGACAACCAGAGGACTGCAACAAAGTGAACCATTTAGGAAATGGTCTTTTTAGGAGTGGACATTTCAGGAAGTGGATGTTATGGAAAGTGGACGTTGTGACGTATCGATGTGGTTGTCTTCTGGTCGGGAAAAATTTAGTTCGGATCATCAACTAGAAAGAAGAAGAATATTAAATATTATGGAGTTCGCTATGAAAAACGAAACCTGCCAAGTGTGAGTCGGAGTATCTGGGGGGCTTTGGCACTAAGTTATAGTCTCTCCAGTTAAATTGTCTCCCTCAGCTGCACGCAGGCTAAAAATTGAGGAAAGAAATCACATTTTAGGTATTTCATTTTAGTATTTCACAACCGAGCACTAATAATAGCTAAAAAAAAAAGGTAAGTGCATACTAACATATCAAGAGCCGAATAAACAGGAAAACCCGTAAAATCGATAAATAAGGTGTCGATTTTTTAAATAATTTGCATTTAAACGACCAGGTTCCAGACAACTTATGATTCATCGAAGCATAATAATTGTGATAAATTGAACGAATTGGGTATCCTCCTTTTTATATTGAAGCAAAACAGACAATACAATACAAATATACTGTATTGCACACCCGGCACAAAAACAAAACATACAACATAAAGAGAGGTACAATACAATGTGCAGAAGGCGGCCTTATCGCTTTAAGCGATATACTCCAGGCAACCTTCAGGCGATGGAAAAATCATATGATACATAATATACGGGTGCAAAGGGCGTATGAAATAGATACTACCCTCAAATAAAAAATAATAATAAAAAATGCAAACCTTTGCAAAGCTGCAAAGCAGTAGTAATAATATTACGTAAATACTATAATATATACAGAAATATAATACTTAATATATAATCAAAAATATAATAAATAAATAAATAACACACATCATATGCTAAAATGAAATTGCATTGGAAAACAAATGGTTAGGCAGTATATCCACTCTGCAATTCGTAATGTTGACGAAGGAGATTTTTAAATATTGGCAGTGATTTGGCCTGCCTGATAGATGACGGGAGGGAGTTCAACTAACACAGCCTAACTGCTTGGACTGTGAAAGAGCGACTACAGTATTCGGTGGACAGAGGATGGTACGGAACACCTGATTGTAATTGGACACCGTCGACCATAGAAAGCTCACCTCACCAAAACATTGCAAGAAGATAGGCAAAGAGGGAAGGGTTGACTGCCTCATGTGCCAGTAATTACGCTGGCTCTCTTACCCTTCGACCCGGAACACAACAATGCAAGCTTAAGATTCCAGATGTGGGAAGAGCATATTTGAGCTTAAATTTGAACCACGTATTATTGTTAACGTTCCAGAGACCCCATCCGTCTTCAAACATAGTCCAAGATCTTGGAAAATCTTGGAAATCCCTGATCCATTTTTTATCAGACATGGCTATGAATATTTTCGACAAAATTCCGCATTCAAATCAGATCGTCAGTTGTTGAGTTATGATGCCACAGAAAATAAGACGGGAGATAAAAAAAAAGTAATATTTTTAGAATGTGCTGGTTCTATTAGTTATTTAGTGACAGTCTTTATACATAGTGTAATAAAATCCTCTATAGTCCTGAACTTTCACTTTCGCGAAAGAAAATCAACTGTTCCATACAAAAGCCAATGCCAAAGCCAAAACGACCGAAATGTATGAAACGACTGGTTTTTTTTTTTCGCGATTTCAGATTTGGTCCCATAGTGAAAGTCAGTTATGGATACTAAGCACCTCCCTTTCAGTAGGTACCTGGTGGTCCTGTTTACTTGGGTTCGTCATCGTCCCCTCGTACGACACGGTCACCCAGTGTTGGTGGGGAAATATCCAGATTTTAGATTTCAGAAGGAGGAAGGAAGCTCGAATGAAAATTGGTCGAATTAATAGGATTGTTCATGCGAACGTGATCTAGAATTATTTAAGTATTCATGTGTAATAAATGCTTACGTAGGTATACATATACGAGTATGTTATACGCAAATGATGACATAGGGAAATTAGGTATATTATATTTATTATCTGTCGTAAATATACAGTCAGTCTCGGGTGGTACCACCCTTTTACGTATTTCTGCCGCAAAGCAGTAATGCTCGCATTGCGGTTTCAGGGGGAAGAGTAAAAGTAAAAAATAAAATACACTTTATTGCACAAATGGAAAACAACAAAGAAAAGATACAATTTAGGCGGCCTCATGGCTAAGAGCGATCTCTAAGACCTAGAGAAGTAGAGCAGAAGAGACTTAGCGTAATTACCGGCACATGAGACCCTCCTAAGTCCTCAAAGTTAGCAGCGTATCGAAAATCGACGATGACCATTTACTATTAGGTATACCGGTCTGTTGTCCATATAATTGTAATAAAAATATGTAGTTGTACGTACACGCATGCAACAATAGATGCCCATTGACGTTGAGGCGAATCACGAAATAATACACGAAGTGAGGTGTCGATTTCATCACCGGCGATAATTATTGCACAATTATTGAACAAGTTTACTTCGTGATCTCCGGATTTCCATAAAAAAAGTCAACAAAAAATGGTTTTAAGACTTTCCTGTCGTGACTAAAGTACCTAGGAACTGGAAATTCTAAAAATAAACATTTTCGAGCATCAATACGGTCCCAGGCACTGTATCCAGGCCGTAGATACTCATTAAATGTCTATACCGGGATCTGTTTGTTTTTGTAAGAAAACTCGAGATTTTCATAATAAAAATATAATTGTTACGCAACTTGATAAATACAGTTTTTTTTTTTAAGGCAAAGGGAACTGAGCCCATACAGCCATGTCTGATGTAAAACAACTCTTTCAAGTCTTCATTAAAATGCTGGTGTGACACATTTCAATGCTATATGGGAGAATCTTCCACGCTTCTGCACCATCCGAACCAAAGAAGGCGTCCCGGACGCAGTATGGCTCTTCAAAATCCAGCCAAGTACGGATCGGGCTGCAGCGTCTTATTTGACTTTACTTCACTGTCCCACACATTATTCACATCTTGTCGAAGTTCTTCGAGCAAGAAACACCATTCTTACCAGAAAAACACTACTGTAAAACTATTTGCAAGACAAAACGAAACAAATCTGACGTGGATGCCACAAAAGCGCGGGAGAAACCTTGATAAATACAGCTAACTTTGACATTTTGTTTTTTTAAATGTATACGGCCTGGATACAGTGCCTTGAACAAATACAGTAGGGTATTTGACAAGTATCGTAAAAGAATCAAGATCAAATGTGTAAACAGTATCGAATTTAATTGAAAAGTAGTGCTGGATTGTATTTCTAGAAAACTACCGTAGCTGCTCGACTTTACACATTGAATGTGCCAGAACGCACGATCAGAATAAAAAAAATTGAAAATTTGAAAAAAATAATTCGTTTACCATTCCATTCATACCATTCATTTTCTAGGCGTTGCCTTTGTCGTGGAGATTACACAGGTACATACATTGACCACTTTACAATGTTATGTTTCAATCAAACATTCAGATTCCAGAATTACAATTTAAGTTAAAGAGATTAGATATGCCTATTATAAATTTATAGAATATATGAATATACTCGTATACATTTATATATCTAGGTATATTTATTTAATATATGTTTATAATATTGAAGCTAATTATGTACATATATGCAGTAATTAAAATAAATCATTCATCAGCAGCCTATTCTAGTCCACTGCTGGACATAGGTCTCTCCCAGGGCGCGCCATTGAGCCCGATCTTCGGCTCTTCTCATCCAGTCGCTGCCAGCCACCTTACGCAGATCGTCGCTCCATCTAGCAGGGGAATGTCCCACACTACGCGGTCTCCACTCCAGAACTCGTCTCCCCCAGCGATTGTCGGTTCTGCGACAGATGTGACCGGTCCACTGCCACTTCAGCTTGCTAATCTTATGAACTATGTCGATAACTTTTGTTCTATGCCGGATCTCCTCATTTCGGATACGATCCAGCAGAGATACTCCGAGCATAGCTCTTTCCATAGCACGCTGAGCGACTTTCAATTTGTGAACCAGTCGTACCGTCAGTGTCCACGTTTTGGCTCCGTAGGTCATTACTGGTAGGACCGCACTGGTTAAAGACTCTTGTGTTTAGACATTGAGGTATGGGCGACGAGAAGATGTGACGTAACTTCCGAAATGCTGCCCAACCGAGCTGAATTCTTCTGTAGGCTTCTTTCTTTAATAAATATATAAGTCACAGCTTCAATTACATAAAAGTCCAGTCGATGGAAAGAAATATGTTACCAATGTCTGCTATTTTGTGTGAAGATGAATGAATGAGCTTTAAGCTGTTGTAAAAATTGTTTTATCTTTGTGGATATATTATTATTGTATTTAATATATTGTACGACACTATACTGTACATTGAGTACTGTATAGTGTCAATGTCAAACATACTACTACTATACCATTAGTGTCCGACTGTTTTAGTTCCACTAGTTTTTACAGCCGAAACCAAATCTGAATTTCGACTTCTGTCTCAGTTACAGCCGAAACTTCATTTTATGGTAATTCCTTATCGATTTTTAAAAATTTGAACCTGCTTTAGTTAACTTTCCCTAGCTTCAGGTGCATATGCTACGCCAGACTGTATTTAAAACAATTTTCTCTGGTTGTTTCAGGTGCTACGAAGGAGATCGGCACGGCTCTCACGAGGGTGTGTCTCCGGCACAGAGCTATAGAGACCAGGATGAAGACTTTCATCAGGTGAGGTGTTAGACAGTGATGAGAAAATTCTGTCATTTTGTCCACGTTGAAAAAAGCTTAGAAACTACTTGAAATTAAACCTCAGTCCGCGAGGGGCGGAACTTTACTAACATTTTGACCTTATGTCCGATCTATGTGTATGTCCATAATCAGTGTTTAGTGAATTAATACTACTACTATTACTATTACTTACTATTAATACCACTACTACTGGTCAACTGTTTTAATTAAATTTTAATAATTTTTATAATATTGACTTTTAACAATTTTAATTGAGGCACGGAAAAAGCTCGTTTATCTCGCTCACGAACGTCTTAATAATCTTTCGGCTCACGTAGCTTTGGTTCTGTTGCGGATGTGCTTTGCCGTGCCTAGGATCACTTACCTCCTAAGGACTGCGCCCACCTGGCTGTTTCCGGATGAGTTCCACTCCTTCGATGGTGCCCTTAAGCATACTGTCGAGACCATCCTGAACGTCTCTCTTAGTGATGACCAATGGAGCCAGGCGGCTCTGCCAATTCGGCAAGGTGGCCTGGGCGTGCGGCGTGCCCGGGATGTGAGTCTGCCGGCCTTCCTGGCGTCGGGACACGGGGTTGTGGACTTGGTCACTAATATTCTCTCTGTGAATGGTGGCCAGGCGAGCATTCCCTTTATTGCCGACGCTATATCGGCGTGGACGGCTCTCAACCGGGGCGCACCTATGCCGGAGGACACCCAAGGTCAGCGCTCTTGGGATGACGTTAGGTGCAAGTCTATTCTCGACGGGCTTATGGCAAGGGCAACAGGAGTGGATATCGCGAGATTGAGGGCGGTGACGCGGGCAGAATCAGGGGTATGGTTGCACGCGATACCCTCTCCTCACATGGGCACCTTTCTTGACGGCGACTCAATGCGTGTGGCGGTGGCTCTCCGCTTGGGCTGCGATGTATGTGAACCTCATCAATGCATTTGCGGTTCCATGGTGGAAGCCAGCGGCCATCATGCTTTGAGTTGCTGTCGGTGCTCAGGGAGGTTCCCGCGTCACCACGCGCTTAATGATATCATCCGGAGGGCCCTAGTGTCGGCCAACGTGCCGTGCGTGGTCGAGCCGCCGGGTCTTAGTCGCACAGACGGCAAAAGACCGGACGGCTTGACGTTAGTGCCATGGCGGGAGGGAAAGTGTCTGCTGTGGGACGCCACGTGCGTTTGCGGCCAGCCATGTCAGACGCACGACACGAACGGCCGGGGCAGCAGCCGAGTTTGCAGCGGGCAAAAAGCGGGATAAGTACTCCGCTCTCCAACAGAACTACCTGTTCGTCCCGTTCGCGGTGGAGACAACGGGTTGTTGCGGAGGCGAAACAATTCGTGGCAGAGATTGGCCGTCGCCTCAGGGAGAGGGGCTGTGACCCTCGCTCCGGGTCGTACCTGGTGCAAAGGTTGGCCGTAGCGATACAGCGCGGTAACGCCGCGAGCGTTATGGGCACCTTTGCACCGGGGACGACAAGGGGCGGGCTATTTGATTGACGATAATTATTTCTTTATTGGATAATTATTATTATTTTTATAACTTAAAAAAAATTAAGGTGGTAATTAATTTAACAAATTATTGATAATATTTGTATTTCAAACGACGGAGCATAGTGATACCAACTCATTTAAACTGTATACTTATTTATTATTACCTATGTTCACGAATAAATGATTGATTGATTGATTGACAAAGATTGTTATTTCGTATTATGGGGTCCACGGTGTATGAGCATACATGCGTGTCTGCTTTCCTTATCCAAAAAAAATATCAAAACATTATACAAGCTGTTCCTGAGGATGTACATTAACTTCGCCAAACACTTCCGTAGCTTTTACATAATATATTTGACAATGGAAGTGATCCTCATACGCTTTGTTTTCGAGATACTTGCTATTTTATTTAATTGAGTTTTACAATGAGTAAGGATCTTTATTTATGCCCGTAAAAAACCTGAAATAAAACATTTACAAACTATTTGCCTTTCGTTTGCACATGTCTTTAATAACTTATGTCAAGATTGTAAAGTTCAAATTAATCAAAATCGGATATAGAGTATGACGTACAGGTAATTTAAGGCAAGGAATTTAGTTTGTATGATTTTGTAATATTTTTTATTAAAATTAAAAAATGTGACAATATGGAAAATAACTACTTGGATGTTCTGAGTACAGTGTCGAAATTAATGCATAACCAAAGAAACACCTTGTATATTATATTTAATTTTTTGTGTTATAATATTATTCCAGCGCTCTAATGGACACGCTAATAACCCCTCTATCTGAACGCGCCGAGGAATGGCGGCGCGGCAACTGCGCCACGGGCGCACTCAGCCGCGATCACGCGCGGGAGTGCAAGCGCGCGCGCGCAGAGTTGAGGAGACGCGTGCACGACGCGCAACGACACGCGAGGAAGGCGCGCCGAGCGCCGCCCGACGCGAAGAGACGGGCTGATGTCAACTTGCAGGTTAGAACAGGAGGTTGTAGCTATAGAACAGGGATGTTACGGAGCTTCGACTCCGACTCCGAAATGTCAGAACTTCCGATCCCGGACATCCGAGCCGAAGTCGGCGTTGGAGGTGTAAAATCAACACCTTCGACCCCGACTTCGGCTCCGATAATTTTGAATCGGAGGTTATACCGAAGATTTATGAGCAAACATATTCAAATATCAATATTTAATTAAATAGTGTAGGACTACATAAAGGAATATGTTTTATTGCCGCAAACGTCATCATAAAAAATATTAGCCAATATTTTAGTTCAGCTATAAAAATTAAAAAAACGGTTTCAAATTTGAACTTCTTCTGAACATCTCCGCCTCCGACTCCGGTTCCGACTCCGACAAATCAAATTTAAAACCTTCGGGTCCGACTCCGGTTCCGGTAAAACCACCTCCGTAACATCCCTACTATAGAATACTGTGAAGTCAGTAGCTTGCATTCTATGCTCAGTAAATTATATAGTCTATGATCAGTAGATTGTAGCCTATGATCAGTAGATTATTGACTGAATTTCATGAAGAGCTTCGCCTGATGCGAAGAGAAAGGCTAAAGAGAACTTGCAGATTAGAGTGCAATTGAGACGATCAACAGTGCCGCCTTATCTTTAAGCGTCGTGAAGATTGCATCTGTGCCTTCCCAGATCTTGGAGTATCTTTGATGACAGATGCGATTTCAGGAACAGTAATAGTCAGGTAGTCACTTCAAGTTTGAGCTCAAATGTTTAAGAACTGCTTTTACAGATTTAAGAAAATCTGACTCATCTCTATCAACTAACTATAAAACTATGAGATCTCAGAATGTACAGGATCGCAAAAATGAACCATGGTTCCATGGTAAAAAGGCAATTTATTGAGACAAGCTCTAATCTTATACTGTTCGACAAAAAACACATAACATCGCGTTTTATATTATTAGGCACTACCGTACAGCGCCATCTATCGGTGTGACGCGTGAACACAGAATACAATTTTAACTTTTTTAGTAGCTGACCGGAGGTGTCACAAGATAGAGATACCTACTTGAAGAGGTTAGAGGGAGGTCTTTGCCATACAAGCTAACAATAGTTAAAATAATTATTGTTATTATCCCCACTCTCGTTTGCCAAAATCCCGCGATAGTAGAATATCCAAAAAATTGAAATACTTGACTTCCTTCTAAGTCGTATTCCTCATTGCTGAGTGTCGTGATCATTCTAAGGAATTATTCACATAGAACGACTCTTTTGGCAGATTTAATGGGGTAGTTTGCCATTGCCTGCCCCATTTAACACACTGATTACCTCAGTGTGCAGGTTTCCTCATGATGTTTTCCTTCCCCGTCAGAGCAGTCGGTAAATGTACACAAGTCTTTCGAAAATACCGAAAACTCATTGGTACATGACATTGCATGGTTTAGAACCCGGATCTCCCGCATCATAAAGATTACCACCACCCCAACTCTTCCCGTGGGTGTCGTACGAGGCGACAAATGGTCTTTGTGGATACTACTCTACACCTAGTAGATGGCGGTAGGCTCGTCCTTGTCGTATCACATTTGTTCACCAAATCTTACGACGAAAAATGGGAACTACCTATGATGAAGGTGGTTCCTCTGTCTACCCTCTCGGGGATTATGGACATAAGAGTTATGCTATATTTCAGGCAATGAGTGTTCGTTTGTCGGGTCAGCCAGTCGACTATATTCATAAAAAAAATCCGTCATGATTTAATGACAAAGATAAATGGAGAGGTTGGAAGGAGGCATTTGCCCAGCAGTGGGACAATACAGGCTAACAATAATAGTGATTTTCAACGTGTTTCCAGGATGTCCAAGAAAGAAAACAGCAGTTGGAGGAGATGGAAGAGAAAGCGGTGAAGGCCGCGCTTATCGAGGAGCGGAGCCGCTTCTGCCACTTCGTGTCGTTGCTCAACCCTGTGGTGGTATGTGGTAGTATCTGACTAGCCGTATAGTGTACAGTGGAGGTCAGAAAGTGGTTACCAGTGTCTACTTACACAATCAAAGAAGGACGGCGACACAGGGTTCAGTTATAAAATAAACGAAGACCTATTCATAAATGATATTGGTATAGTTATGAATATAGTTTTACACTAAGTTATTTAATACAAGTCGTACATTTTTAACAGCCGGGAATGAAGAATTTGTAGAATACGGTTTTTTTTAAGGCAAAGGGAACTGAGCCCATACAGACATGTCTGATCTAAACAACTCTTTCAAGTCTTCATTAAAATGCTGGTGTGACACATTTCAATTCGAACCAAAGAAGAAGGCGTCCCGGACGCAGTATGGCTCTTCAAAATCCAGCCAAGTACGGATCGGGCTGCAGCATCTTATTTGACTTTACTTCACTGTCCCACACATTATACACATCTTGTCTAAGTTCTTCGAGCAAGAAACACCATTCTCACAAGAAAAGCACTACTGTAAAACAATTTGCAAGACAAAAAGAAACAAAGCTGACGCGGATGCCACAAAAGCGCGGGAGAAACTCCGTTTGTAGAATATGTTTTTTGGAATAAATGCAATAACAAAACGCAATTGATTCAGTCCGACCCAAGGAACTTTACTTCTAACTGGACCACTCACTATCTGACCCGTTTTTCCTATTTGGGTTATGTTAAAGCAAAAACAACAATGTGCCTGTGGGAATAATATTTAATCTCCTTTTTACTTTTAATGACAGTTATCTAGAAATCTATGGTCCGATCACAGACAGACATAAATAATCCAGGCTGCCAATAAACCGTCAAAAACACTGGGCCACAATATGTATGGAAATTCGCCATCCTTCTTTCTCTAAAACTACTGAATTAATTTTAAGGTGCTTTCTCTAGCTAATAGAACTACATGGATTCCATAAACTGGTGAAATCTAGAAAACCGAAAAAAGAAACGCAATTACGAATCGCTGATTTTAATTGAAGGGAGGGGAGGACGGAGCGCATGTGATTGGTTGCAGCGAACTGAACTGATCAAATCAAATTAATGCGCTTCTCGCATCAGCACCAGAGTGTGATGTGTTTGTGATCGTTATCAGGATTCAGTAACAGAGCCGGAATCGGATAAGAAACCACTTGTAATCTACCTTAGCAGCTGCCAACGGCACCCTAACGCCCCACCCGTGTTTACGGGTGGCGATAGACACCCCTGTAGAGGGCATCACGCCCTGGAACAGGCTCCCCACGCCCCCTAGGGGACGTGAGAAGATTTCGACTGACTACCTTAGCAGCAACGGGCTCTCAGTTCTATCTGTAGTTCTTATGACACGTAGAGTTACCTTTTTGTGACTGATATTTTTTTAATGTTGTCCTTTGGGTTTAGTGTCAAAGTTGTCACTATATACTAGCTAAATATACTGCATTATATGCACATTTAATCTCATTTCATTTAAAATGCCGCCAATTAGGCCATTTGAATGAAAATCAGTTAGGTACGGGTAGAATAATTTCGTTCGAAACTGGAATGTTCAACGACACAAAAATGACAATGGGTCATTTTTTCATTATCTAAGACCAACGGTTCCTTATTCAAATATTTCTTCTTTTCTATATTCTGCCAGCACAAGCTAACTTCAATAGATGTTAATTTTTTTCAATATATCATGCCGATTCATTTCACGAAAAAAACAAACAAAGTTAAACTGGCTTACGAGTTTCGAGCTTCAATCCAACTACGGCCCTGTTACTGAATCCAAATTACGATCACTGGTGATGACTGTCCGAGGTTCCGTGAGAGTATAGATGTGCGTCCCTCTTCAGTTAGTGTGTAATTAATTATATAGATATATTTTTGTATGAATTTCACAGTGCCTTGGTGTCACTGTGAAATGTATTGAAATAAAAATAAAATAAATCTAAAATGGCAATATTGATGTTATTTTGTGTGCGGATTTCTATTATTTAAGTCTAATCGTCGGTCAGAGCGTCGGTGGTCTAGTGGCTAGGACGCCGGACTCCCATGCGGGAGGTCCGTGTTCGAAACCGTACAGTGCCATGTACTAATGAGTTTTTCGGATTTTTTCTACGATTTACGTACATTTACCGATTGCTCCAACGGTGAAGGAAAACAAGGAAACCTGCATGTCTGAGAAATTTAAAAATTTCCAGAGGCGTGTGAAATCCACCAATCAGCACAGGGCCCGTACCTCCTAGGGGAAGCCTGTGCCCCAGCAGAGGGGAAATTAATAGGCTGATGATGAAGTCTAATCTGAGATCCAGCTCTCGGATATCAGTGTAGTACTGTAGTCGCTCATATATATCCTTAGTCAGCAACATTCCACCAATAGTACGCGTATACGTCCCTAATGCACTAATTATTAAGTTCCTCTTTAAAATAACCGAGCATTTTGGACATAGAGCTGCCAAATGAAAGTGTTGCTATTAAATAATTGCAGGAGTGTGAAGTGGCAATGCTAGCGGAAGTGGGACATCTGCAAGAGGGCACGGAGCAGCTGACCAGACACACTGCCGAGCCCAGGACCCTGCCTCCAGCCAGTCTGCAGGTAATGGGCGCTTTTTTAATTTACTATGCCGTTGGACGGCATAATATTGTCCGAACGCTTTTATAATAGGTACGGTCGGTCGAGAATGAAATAATTGCAGGAGATTGAAGTGGCTTCTTTCCGTGTATGGGACGGATTGGAATAATTCTACCGCCACTGGTAAAGCGTGTCGTATATGCCCCGAGTAACTTGCTGGTGGTAGGACCCCTTCAGGGTCCACCTGGCTAGCGACCAACCTTCTATGTAATTGTAAGGTCTGGCGTCAATTATCTTCGCTTCGTCATCGATGTGTTCCGGCAGTGTTTATAGAAGAGCCAGTACTTACTAAGCCCGTGTGCTCCATCTTCGGCCTCATCGTCACTTACCACCAGGTGAGATTGAGGTCAAATGCGGGTTTAGGGTTGGACCCCATCTCTCCGCACGGAATCATATTTTCCCGTAAGTCCATCCTTTTTGTCGATCAGAAATATCGTTCGCTAGAGCGAAATATTGCTTCCAAGCGAAACTACTCTACTACTCTTACTCTTGGGCCGATTCCGTGAAAGCAGTCTTTCTCGCTCTAGTCAAAAATACAATACAATACAAATATACTTTATTGTACACCCGGGACAAAAACAAATCATACAACATAAAGAGAGGTACAATACAATGTGCAGAAAGCGGCCGAAAAAGGGTAGATTTATGGGAAAATACGATTCAGTGCAGATAGATGGGGTCCAACCTTTCATTACATCTCATAAGATAAAATAAAAACCCCGAAGTTTCTGATCGTGCCTACACTTTTGGGCAGGGAACTCTCTGTGTACGGGGTGGCTCTTTGCTGATAAAATTTTACTACTGGATAGTATGTAGATTGCAATTGTATTTTGGTGTCGCTCGGCATGTCGTTCGGCGGTTCCCAAAATTAAATAAAAATAAATGATGTAAATCCGTTTTAGGTGATCTGTGACATCAAATCGAGCCATAGCATGTGGGCAGAAAGCGGGTCGGCGCCGCACTCGCCTACCGCGTCTCGTCTGGGCAGCCGCAAGTCTTCGCTCACGTCCATCTGCAGTCTGAACAGCCAGGGCTCCGACCAGCATCTAGGTAAGCTATCTCAGACCATTTAGGTACATTACAAGTATTTGGCGAGGCACTACGATTAGTTCACTCAACTCGCCAACAGATGTCGCTGTACAACCCGTTATCGAAGTGTGAACTTTGACGTCACGACCATAGAGAACCGCGTTTGAGCTTTTTGAATTACGTTTCATCATCAGCCTATTAATGTCCCCACTGTTGGGGCACAGACCTCCCCTAGAACATGGGGGATACAGCCCATGATCCACCGAGCGGGCCCAGTGCTAATTGGTGGATTTGACACACCCTTGGAAATTTTTCATTACCTCAGACATACAGGTTTCCTCACGATGTTTTCTTTCACCGTTATAGCAGTCGGTAAATGTACGTAAGTTTTCTAAAAAATCCGAATAACTCATTGGTACATGTATGGCATTGCATGGTTTCGAACCCGGACCTCCTGCATGGAAGTCCGGTGTCCTAGCCACTAGACCACCGACGCTCAATCGTATTACGTTTAGATTGACAGAACTATCAATATTCCAAAATCTACTTGTCACTTCTTATAGTAGCTTTTAAGTCCTCCTCCAGGCTGGAGCGCACTTAATAATGACTATAACCGGATTCGAAACCGTGCAATGCCATGTACCAATGAGTTTTTCGTATTTTTCGAAGACTTACGTACATTTACCGACTGCTCTGACGACGGTGAAGGAAAACATCCTGAGGAAACCTGCACACTGAGATAACCAGTGTGTGAAATGGGGAAGGCAATGGCAAACCACCCCATTAAATCTGCCACGAGAGTCGTTCTATGTGATTAATTCCTTAGAATGATCACGACCGTCAGCGATGAGGAACACGACTTAGAAGAAGAAGAAGACGCATTGTATCACACTAATCTTGTGCAATAAAGAGTATTCATTCATTCATTCATTCATTCCTCACAATAGTAAAGAACGTGTTCTGTTGATTCCAGTGTCGACATCTACAGTGAGTTGCTCGACACCGATATCGAACGCATCCTCCGTCGGGACGCTGCCGCCACCCTCGAGCGAGACGCACTGCCACTCACAGGTGCGTGGGAAAGAGAGAGATAATACCTTAATAATTTATTCTTTATTTTCAGGCAACAAATCATATAGTTAATAATATAGCTAAGGAGAAGCTCATAGCCTAGTTGCGAGCACGGTCCGAAAGTGATCGTGCAGGTTAAGCGACGTTGGCATTAATACAAAAAAGTTAATACAAAAAAATAAACATGCCAAAAAATTAATAATTAAAAATAATAATTAAATTTTTAGGCTCTATCAGTATCTCAATCTTTCCATTTGAGGGGAGGAGGCCTTTGCCCAGCAGTGGGACAGCCTATAGGCTATTAACAAAAACCTCAATCTTCTTCAGTCTTTGATTTTTAGTTTTATCTATATTTATTTATATGTAGTCCGAGGCTAAGATCTGGACTACATGCGTCCCGTTTCAGCCTCGGTTCGGTTCGCTGTAACCAATCTAGAATTCTAGATTAGATTAGAGAGTTTGATAGGCCAAAATAGTAAAAAAAATATTACAAAATATTATACTAGCGAATGGCGATGCTATGAACGAAACGTCAACAAATGTCAAACAATAAACACTACCGATGACGGTAGACATTAGTGTACCCCGGGGGTACGGGGAACATCTCGCGCAGTAGGAAAATAGTGTACCCGGGGGTACGGGGAACATCTCGCGCAGTAGGAAAATAGTGTACCCCGGGGGTACGGGGAACATCTCGCGCAGTAGGAAAATAGTGTACCCCGGGGGTACGGGGAACATCTCGCGCAGTAGGAAAATAGTGTACCCCGGGGGTACGGGGAACATCTCGCGCAGTAGGAAAATAGTGTACCCCGGGGGTACGGGGAACATCTCGCGCAGTAGGAAAATAGTGTACCCCGGGGGTACGGGGAACATCTCGCGCAGTAGGAAAATAGTGTACCCCGGGGGTACGGGGAACATCTCGCGCAGTAGGAAAATAGTGTACCCCGGGGGTACGGGGAACATCTCGCGCAGTAGGAAAATAGTGTACCCCGGGGGTACGGGGAACATCTCGCGCAGTAGGGAATTAGTGTACTCCGGGGGTACGGGGAACATCTCGCGCAGTAGAGAATTAGTGTACTCCGGGGGTACGGGGAACATCTCGCGCAGTAGAGAATTAGTGTACTCCGGGGGTACGGGGAACATCTCGCGCAGTAGAGAATTAGTGTACTCCGGGGGTACGGGGAACATCTCGCGCAGTAGAGAATTAGTGTACTCCGGGGGTACGGGGAACATCTCGCGCAGTAGAGAATTAGTGTACTTCGGGGGTACGGGGAACATCTCGCGCAGTAGGGAATAGTGTTTTTTATTTTTTATATTTTTTTATTGACTACTAAACCGGCATTTGACCTCGATCTCACCTGATAGTAAGCGACGATGAGGTCTACGATGGAGCATGCGGGTCCAGTAAATGCCTATTCACTCTGGCCTTGAAAATCCCAAGGTTGTAGGTTTCGGGAAATACAGACGCCGGCAGACTGTTCCATTCCTTAGCCGTTCGCATAATGAACGAAGAAGCAAATCGCTTCGTACGAGCAGATGGGATAACAACAACATAAGGATGGAACCCCTCCCCGCGCCTGGTAGTCCGAAGGCGGAATGGAGATGCTGGAATTAGGTCGTGCAATTCCGATGCGCACTCTCCGAGATTTACACACGGGTGTACGGACACCTCAATTTTTACATTTCAATTTCAATTTATTTTTATTTACACATACACAAGTAGGTACAGGTAAGAGATAGGTATATGAAGATGTAACCTGACCCAGGGCTCAAAGGATGCACTAACCTTAGTCAATGTCTGGCTATCTGACTCCCAACCAGGTTTCCCTGTGTGCGGGATATCAGGAATCCGTTCATGTGTCTCACTCGATACATTTTAATTTACACTCAAACTGCACTTCTGTTTATTTTTTACTTTCAAATTACTTGTAATTTTCACAACCACCGGTAAAAGATAATTAAAATGTAGGTATAATTTATTTTTTATTTTATTTTTTAACGTGGTAATATTCTCTATATATAAATAATTATGTTATTATATTATAAACAGATACTGAGTTTAAAGTGAAATAAATAAATATTGCCTAGTTTAAATAAATAAATAATAGTTAGAAAACGAATAACTAATAAATATTCTCCGTAATGTAAAATAAAGAGCTGAACTCAAAGGCAGAGACTATCACCAGGCTGGTTTCCTCCTGTCACTAAGCAATATGAAACTCTAGCTCACCTGAATAGTCAGTTATGTGCAGTCTAGACCATGCCATGCCATCACCAAAGCTGAAGCGGATCTTGCGGAGATTAGTCCATACACAGCCGATGTATTATTAGTTAGTTCCATAACTAAATGTTAGTAAGCGGGTGTACACACACAGATAGCACAAACAATATCTTAAATTCACATAAAACAATGAAGTTTTCTTCAAAGCGAAAAAGCGCGGGAACTGCGCGTCAACCGAGTACGTGATCACGCAGGAGCCTTCAATGAACGACTGACTATGATTTTGCTCTTCTCGTTCAATATGGCGGACACGCGATTTCATCGTGGTTCGGTCTTGTGTTCCGTACATTCACTCGTTCCATGGCCAGTGGCGCGCGCTTTTAAGGCGAGCATCGAGCACACACTACTCATTGACCGAAAAACCACCAGCTCTGGCCCAAACACACTAATCAACACAATATACCCTCATTTTTATTGTTAGTCAGACATTTGAATGAGCGAATCAATCAACAATTATCAACGTTTTACTGGAATGGGTTAATAGCGTAGAAAAGTGTTTTACTTACTTACTTACTTACTCCGCTGGCGCAGCGACCCGAAGTGGATCTTGGCCTCCGATACCAAAGAGCGCCATCGCTCTCTCTCCTGCGCAGTCTGGAGCCAGTCAGGCGCCCGGAGCTCCCGCAGATCCTTCTCCACTTCATCGCGCCAGCGGTATCTGGGACGTCCGACCGGACGTCGTCCGCCCGGCCGTCCCACATACGCTCGTTTAACTGCCCGATCCTCCCCCACCCTAGTGACGTGTCCGAGCCATCGGAGTCGAGCCACTTTCGTCTCTCCTATAATGTTCGGCTCGTTCACCATCTCTTCTATCTCCCTATTCTTTCTCATCCTCCACCCTCCATCTTCCTTCTTGGCCGGTCCCAGAATCTTCCTCAATTCCGATCTTGATGTATGGATGCGAGATTTGGACACTAACCTTAAAGGAAGAAAACAGACTCTTGGTGACCGAGAGGAGAAAAGTGTTTTGAATAAATGAAATTGAAATTTTGAAATACGCATAATTAAATATTTTTTTTTCATCATTTATTTTTCTTAGCATTAGTGCATGTCATGATTGAATTTACTTGAGTGGGATTCCCCTCACTATTTGTGTTATTCGTATTGATAAGGCACATCACTAGCGGTTGTCAACCGTGCGTGATGGCGTCCTGTACAAGTATTATAATTGAGTTCTGAATAAATACGCTAACTCCAGTGCAAACCTTTTACTTTATCGACAGTGCACACTTTTTTTTCTTAGCATTAGAGCACACTTTTTTGTTTTTGTTTTTAGCACATTTTTTACTTTTGTTTATTTTTTTGCCTGTTCTTAGTCCACGTTCCGACTAGCGAGCGTGTGCAGTGCCGACTCTGGTTTCCGATCGCAGGACGCTCTGCTGCGTCGCTCGCTCTACGTTGACAATGTAATACGGGTTTTATTTTTATTTTTTTGCTTTTTTTCCCTGGTTTGTTTTGTTTTACGGCTTTACCTAGCGACATATTATACCCTAGACGAGTAACTTCCAACAAAATTCCCGTAAAAGCCGGCACCAAACCTCACGCCGCTGTGTGCGAATTGAAAATAATGCAACACATTTCTCACACAATGAAACTCAAATTAATATTTGAACAAAAATAGTTCTTACAGTGATGTCACAATGGCTAATATCCGTCTACGTAGCTCCTACATATGATCGTATGATGCATAGATCGATTTCAAAATTGGAAATCAATCACAGGGCGTGATTGGCTCGCCGCTCGCACGCCGTTTTAAGCCCCGCCCACCTGAGTACACATTTTGTGGCGCCACTCGCGAGCGTCTATTACATCAAACCAAATCAAATCAAAATGTTTTTATTGTAAGTACCTTATAGTACATTTTTACAACGTCATTTTTTTTGCTCTACCTCTATAGGGTATAATATTTCGCTGGCTTTACCCCTGCGTTGCATAACGCTTATACTGTTTTACCACTATATTAGTATTATTCCTGTATTACCTTACCCTCATTTACTCTTTTCATGACATTACCCCTGTATAGAATTACTCTCATATTAGCATTAAGGACTCTAAGAGGGACTTGTGGGGCGGTGCCTCCCCCCAAAATAGAATATATAAATGTCGGTTTACAATACCATAAGCAAAAGAGTCTAAAGGTTATCGCACACATATCACCCCGGCATCACCCCTCCAAAAATCATGAAAACATCAAAGGAATGCACGTGGAAGGATTAATAGTGCGCGTGTCCAGACTACCGCCCATCATGGCTCATCGTAAAGGAGAATAACAATAATAGGATAATATATAATATAATACATATAAGTATTTACGTATTTACTAAGAACAGAAAATATATATATGTGATATCTTGGTAAGTAATGTGAATACGTCACTGTACCCAGCAGTGGCATCACACGTGCGGAGGATTATGATGATAATGTATTTGTCAGGGTTCGGACAACCAGAGCGTTAGCAGCGAGTGCAGCACGCCCGCCAAGAGTACCGTCGACGGTGACCACGCGGACGACGGCGCGCGCGACGGCCTCGCCAACGCAGGTTTTTATTTTTTATTGACTACTAAACCAGCATTTGACCTCGACCTCGCCTGATGGTAAGCGACGATGAGGTCGACGATGGAGCATGCGGGTCCAGTAAATGCCTATTCACTCTGGCCTTGAAGATCCCAAGGTTGTAGGTTTCAGGAAATACAGACGCCGGCAGGCTGTTCCATTCCTTAGCCGTTCGCATAATGAACGAAGAAGCAAATCGCTTCGTACGAGCAGATGGGATATCAACAACATAAGGATGGAACCCCTCCCCGCGCCTGGTAGTCCGAAGGCGGAATGGAGATGCTGGAATTAGGTCGTGCAATTCCGATGCGCACTCTCCGAAATGTATCCTATAAAATACCGATAGACAGGCACCATCTTGGTGACCATCATCTGATTACATACATATAGGGTCCTATTTTATTAGCGGCAAATATTTTTAGGGTGTCATCTATAGGTTATAATAAAAACCATAGAGCAAACATTTTTTTTACTTTTTAAATTTCCGAGAAAAACGACAAAAATGTTTGTTTGAAAACTCTACAAATGAATGAATTATTGCCATTCTAATACTGAAATAAGAAGTACATAACGACGTGGATGAGTTTATGCCACCAAGGCGCAAAATGATGGGGTTTATTTTTCTTTAGTATGGAAAATTTTCATACAAGTAACAGGGTTATTTTTTCGTGTAAAGTGGTACAAAGGACGAGCACATACCCCCCTCCAAATATTTGCTACTAATAAAAAAGGACCTTATATAATGACGATATCCGATGATTGATTAATTTTAGGTTCCTACCTATTTACATCCTATAAATAAATGTATAATTAATGTATAAATAAATAAATTTATTTTGTTTGCAAATTGTTCCCAGCATCGGCGACTTGGCCCGACTTGAAAGACACCGCGCAGTTCGAGAGGGCCGCTTCAGCTATCATGGGCGGGCGGCCCCACACCATATCTGCTGGTAAGAACAGTTTTGGCACATGGAATTGAAATTGAAATCGTCTACAGAAGTATACAAAGTTTAATACATGCAGCACAGAACATCCGGTGTGGTACAGTGCCAAAAAGGGTACACCAGCTCAGCATAATGCTGAGGCAAGTCACAGTGTTGATCAGCTGACCCCTCAGTGACTGCACGGACGAAGAAAGCAACAGTGTGTGCGTGTTGTGTTGTGTGAATGTGTTTGTTTTTACGAATGAGGATATTAGTGTGTATGTGAGGTACTGAGTGTGTGGGAGGGTGATGGCGTGGTGCGTGTGTGTTTACATGGTATTATGTGTGTGGATGGTAGTTAACAGTAGAGGCATAAGATTACCGAGCACATCCAGATTGTGAAAGACAGTAGTTACAGGGCACCTAAGGAATGTACGGAGTAGTGTCCGATTTTTGCAAGTCAATTGTATGGATTTTAAGTTTTCTCATAAAGGTGTCAAGAGTCTGCGCGTCTCTAATGGCTGTTATAATGTGGTATAGTGTGGGTTAAGGCAGCTTCAATGATACACCATTTTAGACACTTTCCATGTTATATTTAAAACAACAGTACAATAGTTACATCTTGGAATGCTCTCACAGAATGAATCCCGAATCAATGCTGAAATTAACTTATATAGCAATGGAATTTGTACATCTTTACGTGAGATCAGTTTAAGATTTTATCTTATCTTATGATAGGGGACCGGGAATAATCCCAGCGGCACTTCGACCCTTGAGAACCTTTTGTGCCTACCCCATTTGACACACTGGTCATCTCAGTGTGCAGGTTATCTCACGATGTTTTCCTTCGCCGTAAGAGCAGTCGGTAAATGTACGTAAGTCTTTCGAAAAATACGAAAAACTCATTGGTACATGACACTGCACTGTTTCGAACCCGGACCTCCCGCGTGGGAGTCCGATGTCCTAGCCACTGTGCCACTGACGCTCACTCGATAGATCGATAGTTCAGAATGTAATACAGAATGTAGTACTTTGTATCATCACGTAAAAACTACACTACATGGCTTTCGAATATTAAATATTAGAATATTCCTACTGCCACTGGATAAACGTGTCGTACAAGGTGACTAACCCGGGTAACTTGCTGGTGGTAGGACCTCTTCAGGGTCCACCTGCTAGCGACCACCTTCTATGTAAAGTCTGTCGTCAAATATCTTCACTTCGACGTTGATGTGTTCCGGCAGTGTTTATAGAAGAGGTCAGTACTTACTACCCAAAACGTCAAAATTTGAAAATCTGAAATTATCATATTGCGCATTTAATAGAGGGTTTTTGACAGATGGCATGATGATGTGGTATGGTGCTTGTGGTCGACTGTACGTTGTGTTTTTGAATGTATTTTTCCAACTGTGATAGTGGCGCCTTTGGTGGTAAAACCTTGCAGGATACATTCTTATTTATTTAATTTCGCAGGGTACGAGAGAGGTCACCCTCGACCGGCTCTTAGTGTGCATACATTTACGTCGGAGCAGGAGGTGGCCCAGACTACAAGGGAAGGGATCTACGCGAGGCCTCCTTTACCCACCGTGAGTGTTATGGCATTAAATAATAACACTAAATTAAAAATTTCGAAACCCCTGACGTACCATTTAGGAGATCCCCTTACTTTTTCCTGGTCCTCCAGATTCCAGATGTGGGAAGGTCACCATGGTTATAAACATTACAGCTCAAACTCGAACCACCTAACTGTTACCGTTCCAGAGATCCCATCATACACCAACATCCCATGATACTCCAAGATCTTAGAACAACTGATCCATTTTTCATCTGACACGACAGGAGCCGCAGGTCTAAACTACTGAATGTTCTTAACATTCAGTAGTTTAGACCTGCGGCTACAAGAAAAGTAAAAGTAAAATACACTTTTTTGCACAAATAGAAAACACCAGTAAAAGAAAACAACAGAAAAGTAAAAGTAAAATACACTTTTTTGCACAAATAGAAAACACCAGTAAAAGAAAACAACAGAAAAGTAAAAGTAAAATACACTTTTTTGCACAAATAGAAAACACCAGTAAAAGAAAACAACAGAAAAGTAAAAGTAAAATACACTTTTTTGCACAAATAGAAAACACCAGTAAAAGAAAACAACAGAAAAGTAAAAGTAAAATACACTTTTTTGCACAAATAGAAAACACCAGTAAAAGAAAACAACAGAAAAGTAAAAGTAAAATACACTTTTTTGCACAAATAGAAAACACCAGTAAAAGAAAACAACAGAAAAGTAAAAGTAAAATACACTTTTTTGCACAAATAGAAAACACCAGTAAAAGAAAACAACAGAAAAGTAAAAGTAAAATACACTTTTTTGCACAAATAGAAAACACCAGTAAAAGAAAACAACAGAAAAGTAAAAGTAAAATACACTTTTTTGCACAAATAGAAAACACCAGTAAAAGAAAACAACAGAAAAGTAAAAGTAAAATACACTTTTTTGCACAAATAGAAAACACCAGTAAAAGAAAACAACAGAAAAGTAAAAGTAAAATACACTTTTTTGCACAAATAGAAAACACCAGTAAAAGAAAACAACAGAAAAGTAAAAGTAAAATACACTTTATTGCACAAATAGAAAACACCAGTAAAAGAAAACAACAGAAAAGTAAAAGTAAAATACACTTTTTTGCACAAATAGAAAACACCAGTAAAAGAAAACAACAGAAAAGTAAAAGTAAAATACACTTTTTTGCACAAATAGAAAACACCAGTAAAAGAAAACAACAGAAAAGTAAAAGTAAAATACACTTTATTGCACAAATAGAAAACACCAGTAAAAGAAAACAACAGAAAAGTAAAAGTAAAATACACTTTTTTGCACAAATAGAAAACACCAGTAAAAGAAAACAACAGAAAAGTAAAAGTAAAATACACTTTATTGCACAAATAGAAAACACCAGTAAAAGAAAACAACAGAAAAGTAAAAGTAAAATACACTTTATTGCACAAATAGAAAACACCAGTAAAAGAAAACAACAGAAAAGTAAAAGTAAAATACACTTTATTGCACAAATAGAAAACACCAGTAAAAGAAAACAACAGAAAAGTAAAAGTAAAATACACTTTATTGCACAAATAGATATTAAAAATGTATATTATCTGGTCATACATGAAACCCTGAGTAGGGCACCGCAATATAAAATAAGAGATTATAATATTTTAAAATAGTAATAAATACTAACGAGATAAATTGAATTAAATGTCATTATAAGTTATACATAATTGATTTTATAGTTAAGTATTGGTTTTATCATCAAAAAACTCCTGCAGTGAATAGAAACATTTGTTAAGAAGATACATCTTTAATCTTTTATTGAATATCGAGTCTTTTAATTCAATGTCGATGATTTGTGAAATTTTGTTATATATTCTTATAGACGTAACGAACGGTCCAGAACTGTGTAGATTTAATTTTGATTTTGGCAGAGCAAGCCTTTTCTGGTATCGAGTGTTAAATGGCGTACTGTGTAGGTCCTCTGCTTTTTTATACAAGTGTGTATGTTTCCTGACAAATTTACAAATCTCCAAAATGTATATTGATGTTAAGGTTAAGATTTTTTGGTCAATAAAGTGCATTCTGCAGCTTTCCATTTGATCTATGTTTACGATAATTCTTACACATCTTTTCTGTAATTTAAAAAGATCCTCAACTGAGCTTATAGACTGTCCCACTGCTGGGAAAAAGCCTCCCCTCCTCCTTTCCATTTTTCCCTTTTTTTTTTCGTACTGATAATTGCTGTTGGTCCTAATGACCTTTACAGCTTCACCGGGGTTTTTGGGGGCGAGCGCTAAATGCGCTCCAGCCTGGAGGAGGGCTTAAACACTATAAGAAGCGACTGCCTAAGGGCACCCAGGTGGGTACGGACCTCGGCTTAGGACGTCGCTGGGGAGGGAGGGGTCGGGGAGAAGCGGCCTGGAATATCCATTTTTCCCTATCCTCGGCGTCCTTATACCATCCTTTTTGGAAGTGGTCGATATCGTCCTTCTACCTGCGCCTGCATATGTATGTATATCTATGTATATTTGGCAGAAGTAAATTGTTTCGTCGTAGATTTTTATTAAAAACATATTAATCCAAATCATTCCTAACAAATAATACAATTGTCAATTGCAAATGATCGTTTCGCGGACACTTTAGACTATAATTTGTCTTAATATTCACAGCGATGTTCATCGTTAGAGCGGCCCGCAGTTCCGGCCAAGTCAGCCAACGCCAACACTGGGCAGCACGAGTTCAAGCCCGGCAAGCCGTGCCCACTGCCTCCGCACCTCACTAAAGGTAAGGTCGGCTGGTGGAGATCGAGAGATCTCCAAATTCGATGAGAACTGAATTTCCCTTTTTTTTCTTTATTTATCTAAGAGCTTATGTATAAACACTATTTATCATCATCATCAGCCTATTAATGTCCCCACTGTTGGGACAGCGGGCCCAGTGCTGATTGGTGGATTTCACACGCCTCCGTAAACTTTTAATTTCCTCAGACATGCAGGTTTCCTCACGATGTTTTCCTTCACCGTTAGAGCAGTCGGTAAATGTACGTAAGTCTTCGAAAAACTCGAAAAACTCATTGGTACATGGCACAGCATGGTTTCGAACCCGGACATGGAGCATGGGAGTCCGGTGTCCTAGCCACTGAGCCACCGACGCTCCTATTATTATTACAAATATTATTAATTACAGATATTTCAAATTCGTTTTCGGTATATCGACTAACACCAGAGATATAGTTTAATTTAGTAGTAGGTGGGCAGATGTTCCTGCCCTTTGATTGACGTCACAACTTGCTACTGCCATTTCTTTTTTAACTAATTTTAACACGAGTATATCTGTGATCTGGTTTTAGTAAAATAGTTCGGTTTTGGTGTTTTTGTCAAACACGTCCCAGAAATCAATAATTTTAAATATGTAGTAGTCCTTTGAAATTAAATACAAAACGGCATACGATTTGAGATAAAGAACGTTCCTACCGCGGAGTTATTTTTCCAAAATGTATACTTTAGTCCGTTTCAGCGCCGGTTCGGTTCGCTGCAACCAATCCCGGGGCGTTGACTTCAAGTGGGGGGAGGGCGGAACGCTTGTGATTGGCTGCAGCGAACCGGCGCTGGAACCGGCGCATGTACTCCAGTCCAATGTGATCTGGCTTTAGATTAGTTCGGGTTTTACTGCTCTCCCTTAATAGGCTGATGAGACAAAAACTACTCGACATTTCACATAATGTTGCACTGTGTGTCCCCAGAAATGCCGCAAGCGCTGTACGTGAACATGTCGGAGCTGGCAACACTGGCCGCTTCGCGAGCGCAGCAACACCACGCAGAGCAGCACCCGCACCAAGAGAAGGTATGTTTTTTTTCCGGCCTTTAGCATATTGCAGCCATTTTGAAACCGAATTGGATCGAATCCATAGATATTTATTTATCGGTTGTCAAGATTTGTAATCTTGTCAAATAAAAAATTAAGTCAATTTTATATCACCACCTCGTAAGGTGCTATTATTGAAATCAAAGAACCGGCTCAAGAAACTGCAGGAAATATTTTGGAATCCGATTTGGACCCGCTTTTTTTTTAATTCAATAGAGAATTTTGTTGAGAGTTTTCTTAGCTAGGTCTAATAAAAATTTGACCAGTGGTTTCCAATATCTTGGAGTATCTTTGATGTTAGATGGGATCTCTGGAACGGTAATAGCTAGATGGTTCGAATTTGAGCTCAAATATTCAGGTTCGTGGTGCATTTCCGACATATGAAACTTTGAGGATATGATGATGACCAGGAAAAAGTAAGTGAACTTCAATTTCACAATATGAAACTGGAAGAATTGGAAGATTATCAGCCCGCTGAAACTGTGATAGTTAGATGGGGTCTTCTCGAATTAAAGTTGTAGGGAATCCTGAGACATTACAAGAGAAAAAATAAATAAAGTAGGCGGCCAAAAAAAGGATGAGCTAGGAATTTTAAAATACCCGGCACCGCAAGTCTAACCTGCTGAATGTTCTTAGCCATGTCAGATTAAATTGTATAAGTGGTACTAAGATCTTAGGGTATTTTGGGATGTTGGAATATGTCTGGAATCGTAACAGTGGTTCGAGTTTGAGCTCAAATGTTTATGACCATGGTGACCTTCCCACATCTGGAACCTTGAGGACTTGATGATGACCAGCAAAAGTAAGGTGATCTCCACAATGGTACGTCGCGGGTTTCTTAAATTTTTGATTTAGAGTTATTGAATATTGAAATAATATGGGGAGGAATTTGGATTCACCCTCCGCAACGAATACCAAATCCAGAATCCAGAAGGATTTAAAAATCAAATACTAAAATAAAAAAATATTTTAATTTTAATTTCAATATAATAAAAAAAAACCAGCTCCTACCTCCACCAACAAAAAAAATACAATTGTCAACTGAAGTCCTTTCGATATTAGTTGGCACAGCTCAATAAAAATAAATAGTGTGAAAACGTTTACGATACTATATGTGTTATGTATTTGTTACAAATACCTGAAGAACAAATACCTGGACAAATACCTTTTGAAATTGAAATTGAAAACGTTTATTTAGCGCTGTAAACACCAGAATATAGAACACAATACAGATGTATACAAAGTTTAATACATGTAGCACAGAACATCCGGTGTGGTATAGTGCCAAAAAGGGTACACCAGCTCAGCATAATGCTGAGGCAAGCCACAGCGCTGATCAGCAGGCCCCTCAGTGACTGCACGGACGAAGAAAGCAACAGTGTGTGCGTGTTGTGTTGTATGAATGTGTTTGTGTGTATGAATGAGGATATTAGTGTGTATGTGAGGTACTTAGTGTGTGGGAGGTTGATGGCATGATGCGGGTGTATTTACATGGTATTATGTGTGTGGATGGTAGTTCACAGTAGAGACATAAGATTATCGAGCACATCCAGATTGTGAAAGACAGTAGTTACACGGCACCTAAAGAATGTACGGAGCAGGGTCCGATTTTTGTAGGTCAATTGTATAGATTTGTAACAAATACCTGAAGATGTGTAAATGAAACCGGTCGTAATTAATAAAATACAATAAAAATACTGTGAAACAGTATTTAAGTCTAAGCATATAAAAAGAGTAAAGATCACCCGGTACCGCGATACTCTAGTGAGACTCGATTATCGAACTAACTGGTACATTAACATGTATCGTTTATCGGTTGATCGTACACGCAGTAGTAGGCGATAGTGTCCTATCGTGCCAACTAATATTGAAAGTACTAAAGCCAGCTATGGCCCAATTTTTCTCTTAATTCTAAAGCCTTAGTATAAAAACCTCACGCATTTGTATCGAAAACCCTCATATTAGTCGCGCTGTCTACCACGTAGGCAGGCTTGGATCGCTTCTGGCGAGTTGAACTGAAAGAGAGCAGAGTTTTCCATAAGGTTCAGCTATTAGAATTTGAATAACATTTCTGCATAACCCCATGGTTAGCTGGTAGAAAATGCCGCAAGGCATTAAGCTCGCCTCATGTACACCTTTTTTGTGCATTAAAGAATAAATTTGTATGAATGAATGATTGAATACACTTTATTGCACAAAAAGAGTGTGATACAGTGCGTACGAAACGATTAAAACAGTCTGGGCGATCTTATCGCTTAAAGCGATCTCTTCCAGACAACTTTTTGGTGGAGTAATTTTGAATGAATGAACGTTTTATTTTTTGGTAGAAATAGGTAGGCTGTGCACCGTTTACAATAATGTATATAATATACACATACAAATAAATACTACATGCGGCCGCAGCTGCAGAAACCCTCAAACGGCACAAATATACCAATCTGGGTGAAACTTACATATTTGAGCCGTTTGGGGTTGAAACATTGGGAACCTGGGGCCCGGGAGCACACCGCGTCTTCAAGGACCTCGCAAAGCGCCTGGTCGACGAAAAGACCCAAGATCTGGCTCCTATTTGGCCCAGCGGATTAGCTTAGCTATCCAACGGGGCAACGCAGCCAGTCTCTTGGGTACACTGCCGGATGTGGGGGACTTAACCCAAATTTTTTATCTTTAGTTTTCTTAGCCTTAGTTTAGTTTTAGCTTTAGTATTATTTTAGTATTATATTATATTATATTTTCTGTTTAATTTATAATTAAAATACATACCTATAGTAAAGAGATTATGCTTCTTATAATCCAATTAAAATATACAATCAGCAATAAATACTATACTTATGTGTAGAATGATCGTCAGATAAATTAATTTAAAATAAAATAAAATAAAATAATGTAATAAACATTGAAAATAAATTACGTACGAGAGTAAGTACGGGACATGAATGGAAGTTGACAGCTAGTGTCTTGTATTTGTCCTTCTTTGAGTTGTTTCTTCACCGCTCGCTCTACAGTGAAGAAAACTACAAAACATTATACAATTACTTACAGTGAACCAGTTGAACTTAGTAACTAAATACTGGTATCTGTCACTTCTTGAAATGTTTCTTCACAGCTCGCTCTATAATGAAGAAAACTACAAAACATTATACAATTACTTACAGTGAACCAGTTGAACTTAGTAACTAAATACTGGTATCTGTCACTTCTTGAAATGTTTCTTAACAGCTCGCTCTATAATGAAGAAAACTACAAAACATTATACAATTACTTACAGTGAACCAGTTGAACTTAGTAACTAAATACTGGTATCTGTCACTTCTTGAAATGTTTCTTAACAGCTCGCTCTATAATGAAGAAAACTACAAAACATTATACAATTACTTACAGTGAACCAGTTGAACTTAGTAACTAAATACTGGTATCTGTCACTTCTTGAAATGTTTCTTCACAGCTCGCTCTATAATGAAGAAAACTACAAAACGCAGTACAATTACTCACAGCTTCTACCAATGAAAACAATGCAATTACTTACATTTTGTATCAGTTGAAGTTACCAGCTAAAGACTGATATCTGTCACTCCTTGAAATATTCTTCACGGCTCGCTCTACAATGAAGAAAACTGCAAAACGCAGTACGATTACTCACAGCTTCTCCCAGTGGAACTTGGCAGCCAAAGTCTCTGATATCTGACCCTCTTTCAGCTGTTTCTTCACGACTCGTTCCACGAGTCGAAGTGAAGAAAACATGTTCTGTACATTCTGCGGTTGACGGTTGCGGGAAGTTAGCTGCAAATGAAGAAACCGTTTATATTTAACCAATTATTCAATAAACTGAATGAAATATCTAAAATAAAATATTTCTTCATTAGTTGATTAGACGATTTCAGTTTCTAGCTTTCTCATTTTTAACCCCCGACCGATTGAGGGAGGGCGTGTTATAAGTTTACACGTTAGTTTGTCGGTCTGTTTGTCTGTGGCATCATAACTTAACAAAGGATGGTCCGATTTGGACCCAGTTTTTTAAATTTAGGTAGTTCTTAGCTAGGTCTAATAAAAATTGGACCAGTGGTTTCCAAGATCTTGGAGTATCTTTGATGTCAGATGGGATCTCAGGAACGGTAATAGCTAGATTGTTCGAATTTGTGCTCAAATGCCCTTTATATGCAGCCAGGACTTGCTTGTATGGCGCTAGTGAAAAGTTACGTCATAAAACTTATTACCGTTTCTTTCTACCGTTCTGGTTTTTGATTTCCTGTAGCTATTTTATTTTTTAATTGTGTTTTCACATTTGACCATCAATTTATGACTATTTCTTAATTTTTAAGAAATGCATTTCATATTTGATACTTGGAAACTGTCCTATTAACCCGTGTAACTTGTTGGCGGTAGGACCCCATGTCCGCCTGGCTTGCACCACCCTTCTATATAGAATCTGTTGTAAAATATCTTCGTTTCGGCGTTGATATGTTTCGGCAGTGTTTATAGAAGAGTTCAAGGGTTCCAGTGCATTTATTTCAATAACAATATACATATTGTATTTGAAAGTACATTAATTATATAAATATAGATTATAAAAATATAAGAACAACTTTTAAAATTAGAAAAATAATAATCATGTGTGCAAAATAGCTAAAATAATTAAAATAAAAATTCACCGAAAGTTAATGTTTATAAAAATATGTCAAATATTAAGGAACATCCAAAATCAAGAATGTCAAATTATATTAGTTATTTTAGTCAAATTATATTAGTAGTGGTAGATCCTAATGTGAAGGATCGCTTGGGGTGGTACCACCCTCTTATCTATTTCTGCCGTGAAGCAGAAATGCTTGCATTTCTGTGTTTCGGTTTGAAGGGTAAGAGAGCCAGCGTGATTTCCGGCACATGAGGCAATCCATCTTAGTCCTCAAGGTTATCAGCGCATCAAAAACCCTCTAATATTGAGGTGAGATGTCTATGGGCGACGGTGACCACTTAACATCAGATGGCCCGTATTTTTTTTTATTAATTTGTCATTCAATTCTATTTACACATACATAATTAGTAATTCCAATTCTTATCATTAATATACCTACTCATTCACTGAATAGTAACATTTTTTCAGCAAAAAGCAGAGCTAGTAAGTTTCTACTCGTACTTACCATAATTTCAACGGCATCAAACAATTTAGCGAGCTCCTTCTTTTCCCTGTCTGTGAAGTCGTCATCAGGGTTGAAGACTCCGCTCTCTTTCAACCTCATTTTGACCTTCTCAAGTGTAATGGGCGTGCCTTGGTCAGACATCTCGCCTGATTTGTAGGCTGCCTTGACGTCTTGCGTATGCGCGCCTGGACTGGAAAGTTATTAATTTTTTTTTAAACGGTGATTTATATCCAACTTAATACTTACTTAACTCTAAATGAAAATTTTAAGAATTCCCGTCTTACCATTGTAGAGATCCCCTTACTCTTTCTTGGCCTTTAAGGTTTCAGATGTAGGAAGGACACCATCTTATCTTATGATAGGCCCCCGGGAATAACCCCAGCGGCACTTCGACCCTTGAGGATCTTTTGTGACAACCCCTTTTTACACACAGGCTCTTATTTTTGGTGCGAGCAGGATCAGAAAGTGATCTTGCAACGCCATGCGCGGTCATAACAACAATAGTTGACCACTAGTGACACATTTCCCTCTGAGGCCTCTTTGCCTCGGAGAGCACATCCATTCAGACAAGACACAGTCGATTATCTGTGCCTACAGGCCCGGGAATATAATAATTATCCCCGAGGGGGTAGACAGAGGAACCACCTTCATTATAGGTAGTTCCCACTTAGAGCAGTCGGTAAACGTACGTTCGATAAAAATCCGAAAAACTCATTGGTACATGACATTGCATGGTTTCGAACCCGAACCTCCTGCATGGGAGTCCGACGTCCTAGCCACTAGTCCACCGACGCTCATCATAGCATAGCATAACATAACTCTCACGTCCATAATCCTTGAAGGGATAAACAGAGGAACCACCTTCATCACAGGTAGTTCCCACTTTTCGCCGTAAGATTTGGTGGACAAACGTGATAGGTGGCGAGCCTACCGCCGTGTACTAGGTGTAGAATAGTATCCACTAAAACCATTAGTCGCCTCGTAAGCCACCTACGGGAAGAGTTGGGGTGGTGCTATTCCTTATGGCCTATAACTTATAAATATGATGTCACCTGGTCATATGCTCACCATTGTAATGTACGGGGAATGTTCACTGCCAAGCTGTAACAAGAGGATTATAAACATCAACAACCAGCCACAAGGCATGTTACTTTTCTTAAAGATTTTTGGAAATGTGTTCAATACATTGGAATTTTGAGCCAGGGTACATACTTCCTGTCTCGTCGCCAATTATTGGAATTTTGAGCCAGGGTACATACTTCCTGTCTCGTCGCCAGTTATTTATTTAAAAAAAATTGACTACCTTAATGGATTTTCATACAACCTTACGGTGCTAAGGCTAGGAATCCTCTCGTGTTTTGTTTTTTACTTTTAAAATTAGATTTTGTAACATCAAAACGCAGTGCGGAGACTAAAGAGATTTCATTCGATTCCGTGCACCGGTCGCGTGTCTCCGCCCCCTCCCCGCGCCGCGCCGTCCCGACACGTCCCCCCGCACTACCAGCGCGAGCAGCTTCGTCTTTTGTCTACCCCTACTGTGTAATACCACTTCTTTCTTTTCTGGACGCTTAATAATTTCGACTTGGAAGCACTATTTGGAATGTGATTTTTTTTCGATTTCCTCGCATTATTTGAGAAAAGCACTATACAAGCATCGGCCGAAATAACCATTTTTGGCCAATAGTGGCTAATTTCGTGGCCTCTGTAGTAATGTACTATTACTGGGTGTAACAAAAACGCCCTATAGTCCGGAAAGGGAGTGTTCAGTATCTATAACTGAACAACTTTCATTATATGGGCAAATTTTTTTTAGCTGTTTCATAGATTTTGGTCGTGTAGGTCACGACCAACAAAAGTGTACAAGCTGTACCAATTTGTTAAACACACTATTTCATTTCATTTTCCGATCTCTGGCCATAACAGCTAATTAAATGCAAGTACTAACGGGTAATGAGTTGAGTGAAGTCGTAAAACTTAATTGATTAGCGTTTGGTTAATAGAAATATCGTAGCGGAAAGGGCAAGGCTATGGTTACGGTACTAGCTGTTAGCTCGTGACCGTTACAAATGGTAAATATAAAAGGAACCATAAGGGGTATGGTGCGGTGCGGCTTCGGTTTCTGACCGTCTGTATGTCTCAGGTCATTTTTCTCAGGAACTACTGAAGCTATGTGCTTGAAGTTTGGCACATTTGTAGAACTAGCTTCCCCGCGTAAAAAAAAATGAAATTAATATTATTTTTTATCGAAAATGGGGGGTCGAAATCTGAAAGTGGAGCAAGTGGAGTATCATATGAAAGGGCTTTATTTTTTCATAAACGATTTTTAGGGATCCGTACCCGGAAGGGAAAAACGGAGTCCTATTGTTGTCGCTACTTCCTCCGTCCGTCCGTCTGTCAGGAGGGATTAGCGCTTTAACGGAATAAGATACAGTCTTCAAAATTTCACACAGTATGTATTCCCTTGGGTCAAGGGAATACATACATAATCCGAAATTTCACCAAAAAGTCGGTAATATTTAAAATTAAATAAGGTATTGAAGTCCAATGCGTAAATTCTGACAGTTGTGCCGAGTGTATAGGCGCAGTTACATTATTATCGTTGACCGATTCGGCGATCATCCTGCGGTGGACGAACTACGGTCACCGACCTCCGTTGTTTACACCTGGTTGTTGGCCGACATCGTCCAACGTCATTCGCTCGATGACATCATATAGCCGTTGGCCGGTCAACGACCATATGTGGTTACATATCTGAAGTACTATTGTTACGTCCTTACGCTAGTAAGTATTATAATAGGTCTGAAGGAACGAACGCTCGCCCCTAGAGGAGGGAGATTATTTTTTCTTTTATTTACAAATACACGCACACACTGTTGCTTTCTTCGTCCGTGCAGTCACTGAGGAGCCAGCTGATCAGCGCTGTGGCTTGCCTCTGCATTATGCTGAGCTGGTGTACCCTTTTTGTCACTGTACCGCACCGGATGTTCTGTGCTGCATGTATTAATCTTTGTATACTTCTGTATTGTGTTTACAGTGCTAAATAATCGTTTTCAATTTTATTCGCAATATGGTCATACATTCAAGATAGGTAGCATATTTGAACTTTATTGTATTGGTTCAAGATAATCTTATTACATTATAATAGAAACGAACACAAAGTGAAACGATACAATAAAATGCAAGAAAAATACAAATCAATTTGTAAAACTAAAATTGAAATCAAGTCTATATAAATAACAAGTGTAGACCTAATCTTATTCAAACGAATCAGTCTAATACAATACAAATGTTGAATCATAAAAAAACGAAACAATCACACGCTGAATGCAAACATGAATCGAATTGTAAAAGTAAAATATAAATCGTGAATTAATACTTACAACACATTGATGAGCATCAACTTGGAACAGTAAGACAGCATCTTTAGACCTTACAAATTACAATTACAGTCTAGAATTACAATAAATTACTACTGCAGTTGGAAAGTGTATGCAGTCTCGATATCAGATCGTCACTGAGCGATTCCATTCGCTTCAGATTGTAAACTGAACTTGTTATGTTACGTTCCATTCAAGTCTACTGAGATTATGTGGAGTTATCAGTTTTGATTGTTGTGCGAATATTTTTATTACGATATAGGGTGTAACAAAAACTGTATTAAAAGTAAGTAAGTAAGTAATACGTTTATTTCACACACAGCAATGACCGAAACAGTTATAATTCATTCATTAATGTTTCTCTGCTTGAAAATAGCAGGGATTCTGAGACTCGGAGAAAGTCAGCCACGGTCACCTCTTACCATCAGGTAGTCAGTTTGGTCGTCCTTATATACTATACAAATAAAAAAAATCAGCGATTTTACTTGTTTCTTGTGCCCTGCACAGAGTCATACCACCTTGTAATCTTGGTATTATGGGTCACATTGTGTAACAACGCCCTTGGCAAGTTTCCTCACAACCATTTTCTTCATCATCAGTATCAAATAAAGATTTCGAAATTCACCCTTGTAGATTGCTCACTAGAAAAGTTTTCTATAGAAACCGCGTCTGCCAATATGACATAAAACGCAAAGCGTTACGTAGGTGGAGCCACGAGCTCTCTCCGTAAACAGAAAAGCAAAACGAAACATTATTTTTGAAGATATCGCAAATTTTTCGTTATTTGAGTTAATTTAATTTAATTTCTCAAACCTATAGTAAAATTGTGATAATGTCATGGCCATTTCAAAATAGCAGATCTAAAAAATCTGTTAAGACAACGTGGCGCGAGTCTGAAGGGTAAAAAAAAGATTTGATGGAAAGGCACGTATCTACACGTTGATTGGCTACGTACCATTGTGCTAGTGGCGCCTCTTGCAGGATTATCTCCTATTAATCACAATAATAATAATAAATTGTAGATTGTGACTGTTATTGTTTGGTGTTCAGTAGGGGGCGGTATTTATCCCATAGATAACTACCTAGTTATCTATGGGATGAATGCTGACCTTTATTGAATACCTTCTTTTTGGGAAAGCACTGACTCCCAAGATACAGGTTCGCCTAGTTTGGGAGTCAGGGTATTGTTCGATTTACAAGTTTTACTTTTTTATTATTTTTAATGTACTAGTTGGGTATTCAAATGTCAAATGTTTGGCTCGAAGCCACATCTCACATAAGGCGCTACTAGTCGGATTTCTGTGGTATCAAAGTATCAAGATCCATGTATAGGCACACAAGTAAATGGTCGCATGGGCCATTGTTCGGGCCCAGAACGAAAACTCCTTAAGTTACCACATGCGACAATATTCGAGCAACATCCAAACACACAACACAATAATGTTATGAGATGTGTCATGGTAATATTGTATGTAACAATCTGAATTCATCACATTCGTGGTGAGTCATTAATACGCACATAAAGGGGATTTGCTTGTCGGCAAAATGGTTTCAAAATGTATGTTAAGTGGAATTTCATCTCGGCATATTAACGTCCCCACTGTTGGGGCACAGGCCTCCTCTCCGATCCACCGAGCGGGCCCACAGTGCTGATTGGTGGATTTCACACGCCTTCGGAAACTTTTTTCAGCGATGTTTTCCTTCACTGTTAGATCAGTCGGTAAATACGTACGTAAGTCTTCGAAAAAATTAGAAACTCATTGGTACATAGCCAACATAGCCGGATCATGGGCGTTACGACCAATTCCCCGCATATCCAGTTCCCTGAACGTCCAATTCCCCGAAGGACCAGTCTTCCATTTTCCCGAACGTCCAGTTCCCCGAATGTCCAGTTCCTTGGTCACTTAAATTTTTAAGTCCAATGATCGACGCTCTAAGTGGACTTTATCAAAGTAGTATAAAATGTTCAAAATGTCTTGCATTAATTATGTTGCATGCATGCAGTAATTCACCTAAAGAAATTCGACTTTCCATACATAAATATGTAATATGTATGTTTGTTTTCAGTGAGTAATCCGTAGTTATTAGTTATCTATCCACTAAATAAAAATAATTGTAAAGTAACACTTAATAGATGGCTACTCTCTTTAGATTACGACAAAACTGAGGCTGTAATCATATAACATAAAATTTTACACACTAAACTCATTACGTTCTTCAGATTATTGACACTTAACTTCCCACACTCACACACCCACTCACCCTACACTACATATGCACACTTACATCATTACACACTCCCACACAACCTAACACACCCCCACCCATACTCACTCTTACCATTATCTTTACTAAATTCCTTTATGATTAAATTTTCCAAATTCCTTTTAGGTTAAGAATATAATTTGTAATTTGCTTGCACAGAAAGTGCGACGGAATCCCGACTTCCAAGATTCAGGTTTTCGACCTAGTTTGTAAGTCGGAGGTCCTTTTTTGTGTGCCCTGTAATAAGTAAATAAACTTTTCATGTTCATTTTTTTCAGTTAATTACATATTTAGAAATCTTCTAATAATAAAATAATTATGTGTCCTTCAATAGCCCGCCCCTTGTAGTCCCCGGTGCAAAGGTGCCCATAACGCTTGCGGCAATAGTTAGAAAAATAGGTCATGGTTCGTTTCGTAGATACTACTTTTTTGCAGGTAGGTTTTTCGCAGGTAGTTTTTTCTCCAAATAGCTAGCTACTAGTGGCCCTTTTTTTCGGAATTAAAGTATTCACCAACGAAACTAGTTTTAACCGATTAGTACGTATACCCTTACCAAGAATATAAAAACTCTGGCAAGAGGGCACCATTACTACTTACATAGTCTGTGTTATAGAGTTCGCTATGAGAAAAATTAGTTCCATTTAATTCCGCAATATGGCAACGGTTTCTATACTTCAAACTCTTCTCTGTTCTGTTAGTACGAAGCGATTTGCTTCTTCGTTCATTATGCGAACGGTTAAGGAATGGAACAGCCTGCCGGCGTCTGTATTTCCCGAAACCTACAACCTTGGGATCTTCAAGGCCAGAGTGAATAGGCATTTACTGGACCCGCACGCTCCAGGTCAAATGCAGGTTTAGTAGTCAATAAAAATAATAAAAATCTCTTTGTACATGATATGCATGGTTATTCTCATGGTAAAAAAACGATAATTACGAATATCAATAATTGTAAAACAATAACATGGTATTGTTATCCGATTGTTATGGGACGACTTTAACAAAGACAGGAAACATGACATGACTGCGATCTCATGAATACGTCTTTGGAACCTTCAGCTCTTACTGTGTCAACGGGCATCTTAGATATCATCACTTGTCATTAGGTGAGATTGTAGCCTAACACGAAACCTATACTTCATCATCAACCTATTAATGTCTCCGCAGTTGGGGCGAAGGCCTCCCCTTACACGAGGGGGGTACGGGCCATGATCCACTGAGAGCGGGCCCAGTGCCGATTGGTCGATTTCACACACATTCGGAAACCTTTCATTTCCTCAGACATGCAGGTATCCTCACGATGTTTTCCTTCACCGCTAGAGCAGTCGGTAAATGTACGTAAGTCTTCGAAAAATACGATAAACTCATTGGTACATGCACTGCATGGTTTCGAACCCGGACCTCCCGCATGGGAGTCAGGTGTCCTAGCCACTAGGCCACCGACGCTCACCGCGCGCGCGGCGCGCTTATCCCATAATGATCTCTTCCAGCTAACCTTTGACCGTAGAGCGTCGGTGGTCTAGAGGCTAGGACACCTGACTCCCATGCGGGAGGTCCGGGTTCGAAATCATGCAGTGCCATGTACCAATGAGTTTTTCGTATTTTTCGAACACTTACGTATATTTACCGACTGCTCTAACGGTGAAGGAAAACATCGTGAGGAAACCTGCACACTGAGATGACCAGTGTGTAATGAGGTAGGCACAAAAGATCCTCAAGGGTCAAAGTGCCGCTGGGTTATTCCCGGCCCCCCTATCATAAGATAAGAGATAACCTTTGACCGTTGAACAGGGTAGACTACAGTAATTTTTGTATCCCTTTTACATCTACGCGTTATACTAAGTAACACAAGGCCCCTCTTCCCCAGGTGTGCTCAGAGAGCAGTGCCAGCGAGTCATCGTTGGAGTCGTCCAGTGGATATGGCAGCCAGGGCGCCTTCGCGGCCGACGACCAGGCGCATCAGCAGCAGATGCAGCACGTTGACGGTCAGTGGTCACCAGTTACTGTTTATTAAGCAAATGCTTTAATGTAAACAAGTAAGTCAGTTCGTCCAGCATGGCGATTCAGCCATAAATACATCGGAAAAAGTGGTTGAAAATATTTTTCATTTTGCGTTGCAGAAAACACAAGAAAACCTAATCAGTGTTAAAAATGGCCATTTTCAGAGGTCAATATCTCAGGAACTCTTTGACGTATTTTTATGAAATTTGGGATTCTTATTAATTGGGTGGGTCTTAACACACATACAAAATTACAGGTATGTAGGTCAAATAGATTTTGAGTTACAGGGCATCAAAAATGGCTCAAAATGATTCCTGTAATATAAGACTAAGACACGTAGTGCGTCGTTGCCTTGTTTCTTTCCGAAACTTGGCGGACACACTCTCGTGTGTCTAGATTAAAGCGTTTTTTTGGGGCTTCTGCAAAATTCTTTCTTAATTCAGAACGTACCAATTTTACCGTTAGATTTGTATGTATAAAGGAAATAGTGCGTTTTTTCTTACATCCTGTAAAGTTTCACACACTCAGTCTGGGTAACATAACAGTAATCTGACATGCAAATTATAATAAGATTTAATTATTTAAATGTGTAATATAAAATACAAGTCATACAATTATGTTGTAAGTCACACATTATTTTAAAAGTCAAGATAAATTATTCATTCAATCACATCATCATGAAAATAACCTTCATTATTTAATTAGTGGGTAGTTGTTTTATTTGTAAAATATTGTTGTATGTATGATTGCATGGATGTGTGATATTTGATGTTTTTGATCTCGCATAGGTAAATTAATTATTATGTTTTGACACTGTACTGTCGTCCAAATAAGTAATTGTCCACTTTTGTGTGAAGTAAGTGAAGGTTTAATGGTGGTATGACTCTCTGCAGAATCAGCCAGAGATGGTACCGCACTTACACTGTTTGGGTTTGTAGGGGAAGAGTGCCAGCGTAATTACCGGCACATGAGACACTTCAGTGCTGAAGATTAGCATCGAAAACCGTCTAATAATATTATAGTAAGGTAAGATGTTGACCGTGCACGACTTACGTACATTTACCGACTGCTCTAACGTTGAAGGAAAACATCGTGAGAAAACCTGCACACTGAGATGACCAGTGTGTAAAATGGGGTAGGCACAAAAGATCGTCAAGGGTCGAAGTACCGCTGGGGTTATTCCCGGCCCCCTATCATAAGATAAGATAAGAAGGTAAGATGCCTATGGGCAATGGTGACCACTTACCATAAAGTGTTTGCTTGTCTAAAAGATTCTAATACAAGAACAAAAAAATCTAAAAGTTGTCAGAGACTTTTTGGACGATAATACATTTTTACGTTTTTGTTTCGTTTTTACAAATACACAGATAGATTATTAAAAGCTGGCACTTCTAGTAGTGATTGTATAAAATTAGTAACTGTCACGCTCATATTAATGGTATCCAGCTCACGCGCGAGTGAGACGGTAAGATGTGTGTATTGCATGTGCCAGCTTTCGATAACTTACCTGTAGTATTTTTTCACTATCTATTTTTAATTATCCTTTTAAAGATTCCCCACTCCTAAGCTGAATTCCCTAGTTATACATTGAAAATGGATTGGTGCAATTTTTCAGCCAACATTATCGCTGCGAATATTTCCATACCAGCATTGAATTTCGCTTTAACTTTGGGGAATCCTTTAAATGTAGGCTGCTATTTTATTACATGCAAATATTTTAAACAACATTTGAGGGGAGCATGGTTATAAGTACCTTTTCACACCAAAAAATAACCTATGTGATTCGGGAAAATTCATTAAAATATTCGACATGGCAATACCTACATTTACGTTGTGGGAAGATTTTTTTCAATAAGTAAATAAAGCGTATAAAACCCAATGTATAGCGAAGCGAGAAAACAATTTTAATGTTACCACCAGGCGAGATCGAGGTCAAATGTGGGTTCAGTTAAATAAAAAAAAACCTCTAAACATTTGCATCTAATCAAAAAGCACCTTATATCAATTCTGCTTACCAATTAATTTGCCATTCATTTCCGTTGTGTTTTTTTTTCCCAACCCGCTTTGCATGCCGTAGTTGAGTCCGAAATCGTGACTTTGCGACGTGATACCGACGCGTCAGTCGCGGCCGCTCGCGACAGCTTCTCTATATCGTTGGGGAGTCTGGAGGAAGCCGTGCGGTCTCTGGATGAGGCGTGTGAGACTCCAGCCTTCGCTACTATAGGGAAGAAGCCCGCTGTGCCGAAACGAAGACCGTTGTCAATGACAGGTAAGCTGTAGTATCTAAGAACGGCAGTTATGTATCTAAAAATGGTATATGAGTATCTAAAAACGATATATAAGTATCCGAAAACGACAGTAGTACATACTAATCCGTGTTTAGTTATTATCTAAAAATAAAAAGTAGGTTGTAATAATATTTAAAAACGATATTTAAGTAGGTATCCAATCTAAATCCGATGGATAAGTATTTAAAAACGACAGATAGGTTATAATAATGTCTAAAAACAAGTATCTAAAAACGACAGTAGTACATAAAAATGCAAAAAACGATAGTTAAAGTATCCGATAACAAAGTTTGCGTATTTAAATCCTATGAATTAGTATCTAAAAACGAAAGAAAAGTATTTAAAAGCAAACGCCTGTGATTATTTGACGCGTCAGCCATGGCCGCTCGCAACAGTTTCTCTATCGTTGGGGAGTCTCGGTGTCGGAAGT
This sequence comes from Hofmannophila pseudospretella, assembly GCA_947369225.1. NCBI lineage: Eukaryota > Metazoa > Arthropoda > Insecta > Lepidoptera > Oecophoridae > Hofmannophila > Hofmannophila pseudospretella. The sequence continues at coordinate 2,473,403 of OX376333.1, forward strand.
CTCGGAAGGATAGAAAAGTATCTAAAAACGACTGTAGTACATCTAGAGACGTGCGGTCTCTAGATGAGGCATGTGCAACACCCGCCTTCGTTACTATAGGGAAGAAGCCAGCTGTAACGAAACGAAGACCATTGTCAATGACAGGTAAGCCATAATGTCTAAGAACGATAGTTATGTATTTAAAAACGATAGAGAAATATCTAAAAACGATAGAGAAATATCTATAAACGATAGATAAGTATTTTAAAAATATATTTTTTAAATACTTCCATCTTTACTTCCATCTATATATGAGTATCTAAAAACGATAGATAAGTGAGCATTTTCTTGGCTTGGCCAACGTCTGTTCTGTTACATATTCAGTTCCACTGGTCACAGAAGAGATCTGTCCTCCGAGACACAGGAAGTTCCTAGTTCGGAGGTCAGCGTTTATTGTTACCTTTTGCTCACTAATTTTATTTAGTTTAATATAACATATGCTTAAGTTCTTACTTGTGTATGGACTATGAATACTTTGTCATCTACCGCACAAATAAACTTATTCTTATTTCGTTTTCGAAAACGACTAATAAAAAGTCTAAAAATTAAAGTTATTCATTTCAAAAAGAGACTACATAGCTAGCTCACTAAATAACAAATTTACTAGCGTTGTTTTAAAATTCTGGACGATAGTGAAACTATTATACTGCACCACTCCGGTGGGGCTATCTTTGGGTAGGTAGGCTAAAAGATAACTCATTCTCGAATAGACAAAAAAAAAAGAATACTAGTATTTTACGACGTTTTCATGGATGACATTCAAAATTCAAAAAAAAAATTCAAAATTATTTATTTAACCAAAATATAACATGATGATACACAAAGTTACCTTTGGACCCCACACTAGGCTAAGCCTGTCCCGTGGGGACCATTACATTATTAACCAGGAATTCAAATACGGCTTACAGTACATACTCTAAAACTTTACATTGGTATGAATTAGAAAAAGGGATATTGGGGAATAGAGGGAAAGAGAGAATGGACGGGGAGGAATATGTGATTATGGGTGTGAGTGTGTGTTGTATGTATGTGAATGTGTATGAGTGCAAAGTGAGTAAGTGAGTGAGTGTAGTCAATAAAATGAGAGTGTGTGTTGTGTGATATTGTGATTGGAGTGAAAGATCATCAAACACAAGAAAGTTAAGCACTATAACAGACTTATTTTTCTACCCTGAGTAGAGTTTCCATCTCTTCATAATTCAGGGTTGCTAATAATTTTGTAACTTTGACTTTAACATCGAAATATTGTTCGTTTATTCGGTAATCAAGCGAAAATTGTTACTTAGTTACGGAACTGGAGAATTTTCCTCATGCCACAAACCACAAATTAAATTATCTCGATTCTTCACTAGGTCTGCAGCATCATAGTATAATTTTCCGTGTAATTCCCACGGAAATACCAACATACATACATACATCTTACCAACGGGTATTACCGTAAAAAAGTATAATAGTAATATAATAAAATAACATAGGTAATAAGTTTCATAAGACACTTGTGACGTTTTTAGACTTAAGATTTTGTTTTAGTCATACTTGTACTGTGTTTTACGTGGAATGTTTTCTAGAAAAATGCATGAAGTGTGGCATGATTTCTTATCTTATTGTATTACATTTTTAATTTATTTATAACACAAAACGACTATATAAAAAAAATAGCATTAAAAAATAAACAGAAAATTATTCTACTTGAAATCAGGCGTTACTTTGCGGAAATCGTTAAGCCGGAGGTGTGTTTTCAAGGACCACTGGTGGTGTTTTCTTTGTATCGCTCATTTCTGGTATTTGTAAAGGCTCCCACACGATCGTGCGTGCCTGTAATCGCCCACCATGGCCGATCGTGAAGAGGAGCCATAACATTTTTGTATTTGCCTATGTGTTACCATAACACTAAACGTCCCTTGCAGCCACGGCGTGGTCCCGGCGCGGTTCGTCGAGCTCTCTGGGCAAACCGCCGCCGCCTGTTCGCCGGTCTTCATCCATATCCCGTCCGCAGAGACCGCCGGCCTACAACCAGGTGAATATTTGTTTATTAAGTTTATTTAAATTTTTATTTTATTTTGCTATGTAACAAGTTCTAGATCTTTGTTCTTTTTTTTCGCAAAATTTATAACAAACAATTGTTCACAATTTTAATTTTAAATCTTATTATATAACTACCAACTTTTAATTCAATGCTTGTTGTGGCTACCTTAATAAGATATGCATTTAGCTGTATTTCAATGAATGTTTTTTGTTTGTATTAAGAGTGTAATATCTACTGGTTGTCCTAAATAAATAAAATAAAAAATAAATTAAAATATGAATGGATGAATACACTTATCTTAGACTGGGACTATACCAGCCGGTTCTAGCGTCGGTTTGGTTCAGGAACTGGTACCGGCCGCTACGACTTCATGTGGCCGGTTCCTGCGGCTGGTTCCAAATGCTCAGTTGCCCGTTGCTTCTCGTACGGAGCTGTGAGTAAACATAACATGGAAAACTCTACCACCGCTTGTAAGGTGTAATGAAATAAATTTTTATCTGCAAGAATATACGTCATGTATGAAGGATCTTAAAATTACATAGGTAGTTCCAGCATATACTACCACATTGTGGTGTTTATCACTTAAGTAGTCATTTATTTTATAATAACCCTTTTAACATAAGGTGCGTCTTAATATGGGTCTGAAATTTTTTCTATGTCATATTTATTACAGTATCAGGAATCTTATTATAAAATCGTACACAGTACATAAATGATGTGAATGAATGAATGAATACTCTTTATTGCACGTATGAGGAACTCGTAACCTAGTTGCGAGCACGGTCCGAAAGTGATCGTGCAGGTTAAGCGACGTTGGCGCGGTCGGTACCTGGATGGGTGACCGCTAGTGGCATATTTCATCTGAGCTCCTCCGTGCCTCGGAGAGCACGTTAAGCAGTCGGTTTCGGTTGTTGTCGTTCGACAGCAGTCGTTAAGCCATAACAGTTGCCTACGGGCGGTCTGAACAACTCTGACAAATAGGTTGGCCACTAACCAAACGATAAGCAAGCAAGCATTGCACAAAATTAGTGTGATACAATGCGTACAAAACGATTAATACAATCTAGGCGGTCTTATCGCTAAAAGCGATCTCTTCCAGACAACCTTCTGGTGGAGTAGTGGATGTGTTTACTTTACTAAGTGTAAAGCGTGGGACTGCAAGTTTGATTTTGTTTCTGGTATTGAAATTATGTTTGTCGCAGTTTTTCGGAAACAACTGTAAGTTTTTGTGTACCTACATAACATTTTCATAAATATACTGACCCGCGACAGTCAGTATATTTATTTCCCTGAACAATTCCCTTAGAGACTCCCTGCAACGTAAATTACTTAATTTAATTTTTTTTAAAGGGAACTACTGAAACAATTTTTTACCAATAGTTCAATCAATCTGTTCAATTGAACTGTTAGGACAAAAACTTGCCACTAGTTCAATTGATTGAACTGTTAATTGAACTACTGGGAACAGACGAAAATTTTGAATTATTTTTATCTTTAGGTTCTTTTCACTAGGCATCTTCTGATGCCTAGTGAAAAGGTATTAAGGTAAGGTATTAAGTCGTCATGACTGAAGTCAGACTTTCTAGTCTGACTTCACTCATGACGACTTAATACCTTTATATAGCTATATACCTTTATTTATATACTTTTACCTATTAGTAATTTCACCTACTTATTCATAAATCATACAGTACAATGGCATGCTCAATATAATGCATTAATGACATCCTGTTACTGACCTATTCCTTAATATGCATGTATGGATGATTTATATACTTGATCGGTACAGGCAGAGTCGTACGTCATTAATGCGGTATATTACGTTCATTATGTCACCGTTGCCTTATCCCATGAATACGTGACCATAATACGGTCAATGAAATAATTGTCCTTTCTATTTCATTGTTAATGTGGTGAATGTACGGACGATAATATGTCACCTCTGAAAATATGTTTCGTGTCAGTGTATAAATTACAATGTAATACTTGTACAGTTTTGGAAATTCGTGATTAACATTGTAAAACAATTCAATAGTAACTATATAGGGTCATATTTTATTAGCGGTAAATATTTCTAGGGTGTCATTTATAGGTTATTTATTAGCGGTAAATATTTTATTAGCGGTAAATATTTCTAGGGTGTCATTTATAGGTTATTTATTAGCGGTAAATATTTCTAGGGTGTCATTTATAGGTTATTTATTAGCGGTAAATATTTCTAGGGTGTCATTTATAGGTTATTTATAACAATAACGATAGCAAAAAATATTTTTTTACTCATTAAAGGATTTTAAAACTACATAGGTGCTTCCAGCATATCCTACCACATTGTGGTGTGCAAATTTATATAATAGATAATTTTTACAAGCTAATAGAAAAAAAAAGATTTTTTTTATATATATAAATTAGCTTCGACAAACAGGCAGACGGGCCACCTGATGGTAAGTAGTCACCGTCGCCTAGAGACACGTGCAGCACTAGGGGTATTGCTTGTGTGTTGCCGGCCGTGGAGGGAGAGGACTTTTTTAACGTTCTTTTTGAAGCATCCCATGTCATAGCGCTGTGGAAAAACGTCGGGTGGAAGAGAGTTCCACATTTTGCAGATGCGCGGCAGAAACGTTCGTGTAAAACGGGTCGTGGTAGACACCCAAGGCTTTAGAAAGTGCGGGTGAAAATTGAGCCGCCGACGAGTAGTGCGATTATAGAAACAAAGATAATGATAATATATAATGATACAAAAATAATTTACTAATACTCTTTAGATTACATGTCAGACAAGAACTCCTACAAGGATCACAAATTACCAATTCATAATAATAATAATATAATGATTACATGTAAATTTAATTTTAAATTACAATTTATTTGCTCCTATAAAACAGGAGTTAGGACTAGAACTCCGCTATTGGGCCGAAACATGTTTGTGACCCAATCTCTTCCATTCTCAAAAATGACGATTTAGGCTCAATTTCCGTTGCCGCGGAATGGAATGGAAGCGAATTTTCGCAACGTAATTGTACATAGCATAATGAACTTTATGTCAATTGTGTAACATACAAACTAAGTACGAGCCAAAAAAGAAAAGTAGCTAGGGGAATTCTCGAGAATGCGCGAGGATTCCCCGGAAGACGCGTGACCTCTTTTTTGGCCCGTATTTGCCAATGTAAATTGAGCCTTAGACTCAAAATTGGTTGTATTTGTACAGTCCACCACAAGCTATAGTATACCATCTGTCAAAAATCTTCGATTAAATCTCAACCTTATGCCTGCGCAACATGATACATTTCAGATTCTTAAATTTTGACCTTTTGGGTAGGTTGACCTGTGGTCGACTATCTTCTTCTTCTTCAGGTCCACCTAGTGGTGCAGGGCTGAGACAATATTCTTCCACCGCGCTCTGTCCGATGCCACAGACTATGGTTTCCCAGGATACTTTAGCCGCATCCAGGTCTTTTTGAAGACTACGTTTCCATGTAGCCCTGGGTCTTCCCCGTTTGCGAGATCCTCCTGTAGGTTGCCAGTTCAAGGAGGCGTATGCGATGCTTTTTGGGCGACGTAAGGTGTGCCCTATCCACAACCATTTCCTACGGCGGATCGACTATACGAGACTCAATATACTCTACATATACTCTGTTTTATGACCGTTGATCGGAGTAGGTAGGGCTGTTTTTGGTACTTGCCACATACGGTCATAATATGGATAAGTATGCCCAATAATCCCGGGATTTCCGGGATTGAATAAATATATTATTTAGATTTTTAACGTTATATTTGTTTTGATACACATTTAAGATTGGTGGCGAAATATTTTTTTTAAGATTCATGGCGCTAGTGTACCTATGGTAGTGTTTTAACTTCTTCGTAAGTTCACAATTTTAAAAAAATCGTAATCAGCCGATTAAGGGCGAGGTTTATAAAAGTAATTTACAACATTTGCTCGATAACTTAAAACGGGATCCCGAAATCATATCCATATTAATATAACCTTTGAGGACATTGACCCGAAAAAGCTCTACCTACTCCGATCACTGATTATGACTAAACCTGCAAATGCAGGTCTATTGCTTTAGTTATAAAAATTAGAATATTGTCTATCATCTTTGATTATATAATAATTATAAAGATATAATACGTTTAGAATGACTTAATATAGAATTAGCTTTTCAATAAATTGAATTACCAAATTTGGTCCACTAATGAGACATAGTACATAGATAGAAATTAATTGGAATGATACATAACTGTACATACATTTCTATGGAAGTATTTACGTATACACAAATTACATATTATGTAACTTACATCTACTTACATTTTATTTTCAGTAGTGGTAGATCCTAAAGTGAAGAATCGCCTGGGGTGGTACCACCCTCTTATCTATTTCTGCCGTGAAGCAGAAGTGCTCGCATTTCTATGTTTCGGTTTGAAGGGTAAGAGAGCCAGCGTAATTTCCGGCACATGAGGCACTTCATCTTAGTCCTCAAGGTTAGCAGCGCATCAAACACCCTCTAATATTAATACAGTGAGGTGAGGTGTCTATGGGCGACGGTGATCACTTACCATCAGGTGGCCCGTTGGCTCGTCTGCTCTCCTTATTTAATATAAAAAAAAAATGTAGTAACATTACAGCTAAAATTTCGATTGGATATACTCGTATTATAACTATTTCCTAAAAGAAAACTTAGATACTCGTATAACTGAGAACTTCACCAATTGAACTAATCCGTACAGGAATTGTACAAAATTGCTCATAATTCTCTCAAAAAAAGGACCGTTATTAATTATATAGGCACCGCAAAAAAAAGCAATATGCGAGCTTCTTCTGCATTGCATGCTCTCAGTCACGAAAAGTTCTCAATGTCATATAATGAATATTAAGTCTCGTATAATGAATTATTAATTCGTTTCACTAAAATAAATGTAGCCATATCCTACACTGTAGACGTACATTTTGCAACACTTTTTGACATTGGAATTTCATAAATATTAGTAGGGTAATTAGTAATATAATTTTATTTATTATTGTTGTCAAAAATATAAATATCCCAATGACTCCTTCTTCCTTCCTTACTCTACCACAACTTTTGTTTCTAGTTATATTTTAATATTATGTATATATGTATGTGTGTGTATATGTAGATATTTTATATATAAGTATATATAAATATATTTATTTGTATGGGTATATTATATATATATATATTATTGTAAACGGTGCACAACCTACCTTTTTCCACCAAAATTACTCCACCAGAAGGTTGTCTGGAAGAGATCGTTTTTAGCGATAAGACCGCCTAGATTGTATTAATCGTTTTGTACGCATTGTGTCACACTAATTTTGTGCAATAAAGAGTATTCATTCATTCATTCATTCAAATATTATACTCGTATTAAATAATATAAAATAATAAAATAAACATAGTATTTATATATTATATAAAATAACAAAATAAACAGTCATAAAATAAACATTGGTAATATGATCTGTCGCAGGGCAACCTCCAGAACTCGCAAGTGCCCCCAGACACGGACAACTTGCCCCCTCCGCCCGCCTTCCTGCTGCAACCAGACGACTCTAGCGCTGGTAAGTTACCTCATAGATAATACAATTCACTAGTATACAAGCTGTAACTAAAACCCTCTTCTTCTTATCCCGCGTTGTAGTGCATTAACAGGAGCTCGTGGCCTAGTTGCGAGCACGGTCCGAAAGTGATCGTGCAGGTTAAGCGATGTTGGCGCGGTCGGTACCAGGATGGGTGACCGCTAGTGGCATATTCATCTGAGCTCCTCCGAGCCGAGGCTCGGAGGAGCTCAGACCGACTGCTTAACGTGCTCTCCGAGGAGAGCACGTTAAGCAGTCGGTCCCGGTTGTTGTCGTTCGACAGCAGTCGTTAAGCCATGTCAGAGGCCTACGGGCGGCCTGAACAACTCTGACATATAGGTTGGCCACTAACCATACGATAAGCAAGCAACCACTGTTGTATTAGAATTTAAGCTGCAAAATAAATTATTTATTTATTTATTGTATCATGGGCTATTGTTTGTTTGTACACTTTATTGCACCAGAAATACGTTCTAAATAAAATTTATTCAAAGCATGAAATGAAATAAAGGTGGGATTATCTCATTGGGATCTTTTACGGCCAATTTTTGACTGTTAAACTGGGTAAAGATTAATAGGGTAGAGTATATAATATATCATGGTGGGTACAACACTAATGTCATAGCTGCGGGCTATTTTCATGACCCCATGATACTATTCATACTCATTTTATCTTATCTTATGATTAAATGAGATAATAAAATGAGTATGAATAGTATCATGGCTAGCTAGTAAAAAAATTTCGATTGTCTACATAAAAACAATCGTTCCAGAAATACTAAGTTTATTTTCCACCACCACAGGTCACCCAAACTCAGTCGCCGAGACGGTCAAGCAACTAACCGAGCTGAAACACATGCCGGCGTCACCGGGACTAGTCCGTAGAAGCCTGCAGCAGCTACAGAACTCTACCAATGCCAACCAACCCAGTCCCACGCAACCGCTAAGCACCTTCCAACAAGCTAAGATCAACTTCTCGTCGAATACTAGTTTAAACAGGTAAGAACTAGATTCTAAAAGTAACTTTTTACCTTGTATTAGTACAAACTACCTTGTATTAGTACAAACTACCTTGTATTAGTACAAACAAGGTTTTGACTACACAAATGACAACAACTTAGTTCCACGCAACCATTGAGCAAGAAGCTAAGAGCAACTTCTCGTCGAATACTAGTTTAAACAGGTAACAACTAGTTTCTAAAAGTATCTTTAAACCAGTTTATATTAGTACAAACTACCTTGTATTAGTACAAACAAGGTTTTTAACTTCACTAATGCCAAACCTCTTCGTCACTTACCACCAGGTGAGATTGAGATCAAAGCTTTAGTCGTAAATAAAAATAAATCTCACAACTTTATTTATTGTTTGCAGCAGTACCGGGAACCTAAACCCGATATATGGCCAGACGGGGCACCGCATCATGGCATATGTGGAAAACAGCGTCTACGTCAGAAAGAACAGCCTTAACAGCTCCAATTCTGACCTATTCAGGGATGCCAATGCAGGTCAGTTCTTGTTCTTAAAGGAGGGTACTGACTGAATTTTTTGTAAAGTTCAACAACAAGAAACAAATGCTTAGCCATGCTTTTGAAAAAAATGTTGTAAAATTATTGTTTGTTGTTGAAGTTCCAATGTTATTTCGTCGCCTATCAATTCCATTTTCTACAAATAAATGTGGAACTCTTCCTCGTTCCATCGTACCGCACAAATAAACTATTCTTATTCTTATTCCTCGTTCCTCGTTCCTCTTCCTCCTTCCTCTTCGACATGTTTCCGCTGCGTTACGACATGGGGTGCTTCAAAAAGAACTTACAAAGAGTCCTAACCTTGCAAGGTCGGCAGAGCACAAGCAAGCGGTGGCCCATTTTTTCTATTTAAAAAAAATAGGATGGATTATTTTTTGTTAAAAGTTGATTGGTGTTAACCCCAGATTAGACAGAAAATGTTTTCTTTTCTTCCATCCTAAGTGGAAACATTCGTGCACTAAACAATCGTGCGTGCACTAGTGCTACTGAATGCGATTCTTGCACTGGTACCGGAATGCGACATATTTGCCAGTCGATGGAAGGAATTATGTTTCAAATGTCAGCGATTTTGTGAGAAGATGAATGAATGAGTTGTAAGTTGTTTTGTCTTTGTAGAGATATGATTATTGTTTTTAAGCTACTGTTAAGACACTATACGATACTTTATGTACTGTATTGTGTCAAGCACATGAATTCACAGTGGCTTAGTTTTAACTGTATTGCTGGGCAATTTTTTGTAATAAAATAAATAAATAAAATTCAACTTCACCTAAAGGGTCCGTGAAACGATCAATTCTAATTGACAATTAAAGAGAGACGGCGCAATATAAAGAAGCAAGAGGCGCTCACAACCTTCTCGCTTTTTTGTATTGCGACATCCTCTCCAATTGTCAATCGTGATCGTAGATCCTGTAGCCTTAAGTTTCTTCCTTCCTACCTTCCTTCTTTCCTTTCAGCTACAGCACCTTACGATGCGGTGGTAGAGTGAAAAAGAATGACGTTGTAAAAATGTACTATAAGGTACTTACAATAAAAAATATTTTGATTTTGATTTTTGATTTTCTTATCATATTATCTCGTAACTACACAGGCGGGATGTACGAGAGCAAGTCATCCCCTCACGGGTCCAGCCCCTCGACCCCGGGCTATGGAGACAACAACTCCTTTACCAGCTTTGGGCCGCGGACAGGCAACGACTCTCATTATGGACAAACGGGTAAGTATATCTGCCGCAAAGCAGCAATACTTGCTTTGCTGTGTTTCGGTTTGAAGGGTAAGAGAGCCAGCGTGATTACCGGCACATGAGGAACAGCCCAAGAGCGTAGTTGGCCTAGTGGCTAAGACGGACTCTCATGCGGGAGGTCCGGGTTCGAAACCATGCAATGCCATGTACCAATGAATTTTTCCGATTGATTCGAAGACTTACGTACACTTACCGACTGCTCTAACGGTGAAGGAAAACATCGTGAGGAAACTTGCATGTCTGAGGAAATTAAAAGGTTTCGAAGGCGTGTGAAATCCACCACACAGCACTGGGCCCGCTTGGTGGATGATGACTCGTACCCCCTTGTGAATGGGGAGGCCTGTGTCCCAACAGTGGGATCATTAATAGGCTGATGATGATGATGAAGCACTCGATCTAAGTTCTCAAGGTTAGCAGTGCATCGAAAACTGTCCGTTATTGTGAGGTGAAATGTCTATGGGTTATGGTGACCACTTACATGCTCTCCTTATGCCTTCTAACTAGGGATGTTATGGAGGTGGTTTTACCGGAACCGGAATCGAAACCGAAGGTTTTAAATTTGATTTATCGGAGTTGGAACCGGAGTCGGAGGCGGAGGTAGAAGAGAGATGTTTAGAAGAAATTCAAATTTTAAACCGTTTTTTAACTTTTATAGCTGAACTGGCCAATATTTATTATGATGACATTTGCGGCAATAAAACATATTCCTTTATGTAGTCCTACCTTCACAAATCTTCGGTATAGCCTCCGATTCAAAATTATCGGAGCAGAAGTCGGAGTCGGAGGTGTAAAATCAATCGGAAGTTCCGACCTTTCGGAGTAGGAGTCGAAGCTCCGTAACATTCCTTTTTTTTTGGTAACGGGGGGGGGGGGGGGGGGGGGGGGGGCGGATCTTCGAAAGATACCCAGCCTCCAGCCAGGGGGAAAGACTGGGTTATGTGAGATTTTTACTCACTAAAACCCCCTTGATGGCCGGCCTCGTGCTTATCGGAGGGCTCCGGGATCTCCAGTGGAACGCACCGGTGCCCTCCTAGCATTTGCCTCGGGCTCCTCCTGGGAGGTGTACATTCCACCTCCCGGTTCCTCCCGTCACAGCAGCGTGCGGCCATAGCACGTTGCTGCCTTCCCCAGGGTCGCCCGTCAATGAACGATCAAAGCCCACACTTTGACCGCCCGCGACCCTGATCCCTCCTTTTAGTCGCCTTTCCGTAACATCCCTACTGCTAGCCCAGTAATAATGATGATGCATTAATGTCATAGTATTTGGAAGTTAGTCCTATTTGGCAATTTCACACATTCATATTACACTTAGATCGGCATTATCAAATCTTGCAATATTGTACTTCATAAAAGCATATTTGTTATGGCTCCAAAAATTTATAATAAAATTCCGGCACATATACCTAACTGCAACGATCTTGATGGTTTTAATAAAGTACTATTTAATTTCTTGATTGATAATGATAAATGATAATTCATATTATAATATTAAAGATTTTATAATGAAAAACTAAAGTAGGTAATGATAAGTCTTTCTCATTATATATAGGTATATAATATACATACATACCCGTGTGTAGGCACTGTGGTCGCTGTTGGTATTTCACCAAATACTATAGGTACTTATTATTTGCCTTATTTGTTTTAGTCACTTATTAATAACTTTAAACTTATTAGTTTATAATAAAGTAACTTTGATCTCATTTCATTTATGTAGGATGTTATGTTTTAATTTTGAATTTAACTGTTATTCAAATTTTATTTTCTTAGTTGCTTGTTAAAGATTAGTTAAAGATTAGTTACTATTAAATTACTACAGTTATAATTCTTATGTTATAATCTATGATCGGAGTAGGTAGGGCTGTTTTTGGTACTTGCCACATACGGTCATAATATGGATAAGTATGCCCAATAATCCCGGGATTTCCGGGATTTAATAAATATATTATTTAGATTTTTAAAGTTATATTTGTTTTGATACACATTTAAGATTGGTGGCGAAATATTTTTTTTTGAGATTCATGGCGCTAGTGTACCTATGGTAGTGTTTTAACTTCTTCGTAAGTTCACAATTTTTAAAAAATCGTATTCCGCCGAGTAACGGCGAGGTTTATAAAAGTAATTTACAACATTTGCTCGATAACTTAAAATGGGATCCCGAAATCATATCCATATTAATATAACCTTTGAGGACATTGACCCGAAAGAGCCCTACCTACTCCGATCAGTGGTTATAATTATTAAGAAAAATTTCGTATGCTGTTATAACTAAATATAGAGATCCATACTTTTATGTTACAATTTGTAACTAAATTTATTTCTTACTTTTTTTGTACAAGTTTGTATTATAATGTTTGTGTACAATAAAGAGTTAATTAAAAGTACTTCTTTCTCATAAGAAAAAGAAAAAAGAAAGGAAAATCTTGATTTAAGAGTTGCACAAGTTGTAACTTACAACTTGTGCTATCTATATTTACGAATTAATAAATAATTTGAATTTGAGCTAAGATACGGGCGACGGTGACCACTTACCATCAGCTGGCCCGTTTGTTCGTCTACTTCCTTAACCGTCGACTTCTTTCTTCAGGCTTCAAAATCCAGCAAGAGAAGAAATACGGACAGAGCAACACGATCTACGCGCAGCCGTCGCAGATCATAGCCGGGTTCAACAACATGTCCATATCGCGCCACGACACGCTCAGTCCCCTGGCGTTACGCAAGAATATAGCGGCCAGGTCCCATAGTGCGGATAGACATGCGGATCGTGAGTATATCTGTGTCATAGTTGGGTTCAAAAACAAGACTGTAGAGTAACCAGTTATAATTGGGTTCAACAACATGTCTATAAGTAACCAGTTATAGTTGGGTTCAACAATATTTCTATATCGCGACAAGACACGCTCAGTCCCCTGGCGTTACGAAAGAATTTCGCGGTGAGGTCCCATAGTGCAGATAGACATGCGGATCGTGAGTATATCTGTGTCATAGTTGTGTTCAAAAACATGTCTATAGAGTAACCAGTTATAGTTGGGTTCAACAACATGTCTATAAGTAACCAGTTATAGCTGGTTTCAACAACATGTCTATAAAGTAACAACAACATGTCCATATCGCGACCGCGACGAGATTTAGCTATGACAATTTCCCTTTTTTTCAACATTCCCATATTTACTTCTTATTTTTTATTGATTGTTATAATTAATTAAAACGGTTACATACAGCACTTACATTCATTAATTAGCTAATTATCAATATATATTACAATATTGCAAACTGCAAATAAAAATTTTACAATTAGAGAAGACACATTCATCTCGCAATCTCAATACTAGCAAATTATCAGTACGCTTACAAAAAAAAAGAAGTGATGATGAATCATCAATGATGATAAAACGTGTTGTTCTACAGAAGGTGGTCTAATAGCGAGCTTGAGCGCAAAGCTGACGCCGCAGCTATCACCGCGCACGTCGCGGAGAGCCATACCCACCATCCCCAGTGCTGAACCACCGCCTAAAGGGAAGGGTGAGTTTTTTTTTTGCCTGTATTTACAACTAAACCCACATTCATACAACACAATACGCACACACTGTTGCTTTCTTCGTCCGCGCAGTCACTGAGGGGCCAGCTGATAATCAGCGCTGTGGCTTGCCTCAGCATTATGCTGAGCTGGTGTACCCTTTTTGGCACTGTACCGCACTGGATGTTCTGTGCTGCATGTATTAAACTTTGTATACTTCTGTATTCTGGTGTTTACAGCGCTAAATAAACGATTTCAATTTCAATCTTATTTGACCTCAATTTCGTCTGAGAGTGTCTTGTAACCAGTAAAAAAGGGGGTTTATTCTAAGGGAAGTTGGATACTAATAATGTGGCTCGATATTAATAATACTAATAATGTGAGGAAGAAACAATAAATCCCGAATATAGTCCTAATAGTGGTATGTCTTTGTCTCTCTCTCGCAAAAGGGATGATGAAATTATTGAACAAAAGATTTTTTTTATTCGTTTATTACCACATATTAATTAACATTTCACACTAAACTATAACCTCCACACTAGGCGTTGCCTGTGTCGTGGAGATTACATAGGAACACACATTGACCACTTTACAATGTTATGTGTCAATCTAATATTCAGATTCCAGAATTACAATTTAAATTATAATTGTAATTGTAATATATACAGAACATTTCCTAAATCTCGCAATCCCGCGGACGTATCCATATTGATATAACGTTATAAACATTCTTGATAACCAATAAAGCCATGATTCCAGCGAACGCACCAGGAGGAACCCTCCAAGTTACATGTACAATTGGAACTTTTAGGCTCGCTGCCGGCGGCGGTACAACCAGCCTTCCTGGACAAGCTATCGGCCACCATCCAGCAGCAACGTCGCCAGCTGGACTCTGCGCGCGCCGTGCACGTGCGGGACGCCATCAGTGCTCACGCGCAGGTAAGGTTTCCAGTTTGAGGAGCTCGTAGCCTGGTTGCACGTCCGAAAGTGATCGTGCACGTTAAGCAACGTTGGGCGCGGTCGGGACCAGGATGGGTGACCATCCGCACTTCGGACCTTTCTTAAGTTTGGATAATATGTGTTGGTTTTTTAAATAAATAAAATAAAGGCAAGCGTGAATTGGCATTTTCTGGATCTGCGTGCTTTATTTATTAGATGAGCTTAATAATCCTCCAATTACCTTAAAATCAATTGGTCATCAATGATATTGAAGATATGAATATTTTGCAGTCCCACGCTTTAGACTTAGTAAAGTAAACACATCATTTATGGGTCACTGTGTACGATTTTATAATAAGATACCTGATACTGTAATACATATGATAGAGAAAAAATGTAAGACCCATATAAGACGGACCTTATGTAAAAAGGGTTATTATAAAATAAATGGCTACTTAAAAGATAGAGGCTTGGTCCTAAATTCAGCTCCAGCTCTGCACATTGTGTATATGATTGTATTCATAATTGTTGTAAGATAATTTTTTTCTAAAGATGTGCTGCTGAAAGTTTCTAGCGCCGCTTCTTTCCTTTCAGCTATAGCACCTTACGTCAGATATAGAGAGTATAGAGCGTCAGTGGCGTACTTTATGTAAAAAGGGTTATTATAAAATAAATGACTACTAAAATGATAAAGAGACTTGGTCCTAAATTAGCTCCAGCTCTGCACATTGTAAAAAGTCGTCTTGTTAACTTGAAACAAGAAATTGTTCACTTCAACCAAGATGTTAGTCGTATCTATCAAGTAATTTGTTCAAATGAATAAAAATTACTTTATATGCTCTATTGGTATTTACAAATATCCAAGTCCGTTATAATGAAGGTAGATAAAATAAAACATTTCTTTGTTTCATTTTCACGTCTATAAAAGGGATTTACCTCCATATTCGTATAATACCTCGGTATTTTATAGGATACATTTCGGAGAGTGCGCATCGGAATTGCACGACCTAATTCCAGCATCTCCATTCCGCCTTCGGACTACCAGGCGAGGGGAGGGGTTCCATCCTTATGTTGTTGTTATCCCATCTGTTCGTACGAAGCGATTTGCTTCTTCGTTCATTATGCGAACGGCTAAGGAATGGAACAGCCTGCCGGCGACTGTATTTCCCGAAACCTACAACCTTGGGATCTTCAAGGCCAGAGTGAATAGGCATTTACTGGACCCGCATGCTCCACCGTCGACCTCATCGTCGCTTACCATCAGGCGAGGTTTAGTAGTACATAAAAAATATTTTTTTTTCTCATTCAATATACGACCATACCAGACAATTTCCTTTTCCCTGAGCCCATTCCCAATATGCTCTAAATCAAACAAGCTTTATTTCAGTGTATTTAGAACTTTTTATACCCACGACGGAACGGAGAAGGTATATGCGTTTGACCTAAGAGGATGTTTTTGTTTGTTTTTAGTTTGTTTTTCCGTTTTGTTCCAGCCGGACCCCCGAGTGTGCCACACCTCTCTAATGGAACAGATCAAACGCGGGGCGACGCTGCGTCGGAACAAACAGTGCAACGACCGCTCCGCGCCTAAGATACGTTAGAACTAAGTCAAGACCGAAACATGCCAGGTCAGAACAGAACAGAACATAGAACAGTTCAGTAAAACTAGATCTTATAGCCCTTATTACGCTATGCTGCATGCAATATACGATTTAGTCAGATTGACGGAGACTGAAAGCTATTACCACTTTTTTATATTTTTTATTTACTATTACAAAAATATCCCAGCAATACAGTTAAAACTAAGACACTGTGAATTCATGTGCTTGACACAATACAGTACATAAAGTATCGTATAGTATCTTAACAGTAGATTAAATACAATAATCATATCGCTACAAAGATAAAACAACTTACAACTCATTCATTCATCTTATCACAAAATCGCTGACATTTGAAACATAATTCCTTCCATCGACTGGCAAATATGTCGCATTCCGGTACCAGTGCAAGAAGCGCAATCGGACTTCTTTGCAATTCCTTGTTCAGCAAATCTTCTGCGATTATAGGAGTTCGAATTTCCTTAAAATTTCCTTATCATAGCCATCCAGCTGATTGGCGTTTTCCGCTAAGATTTTGTCTCATTCCACGTATTCAGCGTGCGAGTGAAAGCACTGCGAATCGATTTGCTTGCGAGTTTTTTAGTTTCCAGTGACATTGTTCGTACATGGTTATACGGTAGTTTTAACTAATTTATTAATTCACGGTCGCCAGATGTTGAAACTGCTCGTATTACCAAATAAATTGGAGATATTCTAGAAACACGTTTTTAGTCAGCAAAGTCAGTGGGAAGACATTTCAAAATATAAAACATAATATATAAAAAAAACTTAAATTGCCAATTTCCTCACACTTGACTGAATCAGTTGACTTTCTCATTCAGTGAGACTGCATGCAGCATAGTGTAATAACCCCATAAGGCTGCGTACATCGTACATCGTACATCATCTGTCAAATGATGCAATCTGAAATGAACCTTAATGCGCTCGCCATAGACTTCAAATTTGAATTGGATTAATTAGAGAAGTTTAACAGATGGTATACTTTAGCTAGAGGCCAATTATACTTGGACTACAAGCTATAGTATACCTGTCAAACACCTTCGCTTAAATCTCAACCTAATGTCCGCGCAATATGATACATTTCAGTATCTCAAATTTGACGTTTGATGTGGTCGACTGTACTGAAATTAACAGGAAATAACAGCGCCATTATAATAAAGAAATCTATTTCTTCCATTTGAAAGAAATATACATTTTTTTGTATTTACATTAAGGGAATTCTGAAAAAAACCCAGAGATTTTTCAGAAGCTTTATTGTAAGTCGTATTCCTGTTATTGTCTAGATGTTGTAATGGGGTCACTTTATCACGTCTAGGTCTATACGAAAACTACTTGCAATAAATCTATACCTAAAAAGCTGTCTAAAAATCTCTTGTCATCAGAAGAATAAAGTAAATCCGATTTTTACAGAATTCCCTTGTATTTGGAAGAAATTAATTTTCTATTAAAGTAGCGCTAGTTGTTTTCTGTTTTTAGCTGACTTTTTTAAAATTCAATCTAAGTCGTTTTTTTTGCGTATATTCCAAAAGTCGTAGAACAAAGTTGTTAAATTATCAGTACTGAACACCCCTGCTTCCGCTTACAAGGGAGATTTTTATTACAACCTGTATAAATGCGGTTTATACTTTTTTTGCTTCGCTATGAGCTTTTTTTCATAGCGAATCCCATAACACACTATAAAAGTACCAATGCCGTCCTCTTGACAGGGTTTTTATATTCCTGGGCAGGGTATAATTCCCGTCCTTAATAACTTACTATCTTTTCCCCGCTTGTACAGAACCCTCTCCTACATAGATACTTAATTATTGTTGATACGGTCATCATCGTCAGTCTATTAATGTCCCCACTGTTGGGGCGCAGGCCTCCCCTTGACCAAGGGGGTACGGGCTATGATCCATCGAGAGCGGGCCCAGTGATTGGTGAATTTCACACTCAGACATGCAAGTTTCCTCACGTCGTTTTTCTTCACCGTTAGAGCAGTCAGTAAATGTACGTAAGTCTTCGAAAACAAATTTAGAAAAACTCATTGGTACATGGCATTGCATGGTTTCGAACCCGGACCGCGCATGGGAGTCCAACGTCCTAGCCACTAGTCCACCGACGTCAAAATATTTAATTTTATTATATACAGCAGAGTACATGGAACAAGAGAAGAGAGGAAACTGTCAAAGTTAACTTGCTTGCTTATCGTACGGTTAGTGGCCAACCTATTTGTCAGAGTTGTTCAGGCCGCCCGTAGGCATCTGACATGGCTTAACGACTGCTGTCGAACGACAACAACCGGGACCGACTGTTTAACGTGCTTTCCGAGGCACGGAGAAACAAAGTTAACTTAACAGAAAGTCATAACTTAGTACAATTATGTCCTTTAAACGTAGTTTTTCCTCGGGATTTCCACATTTGCTATTATTTACCATCAACACATTAATAGCATAGCAACAATAATAATAGGCTGACACGAGATATATTTCCCGTTACTAGGGAACGAAGTGGTTTGTGTGGGTTTCACGGATGCTTATTCATTTATGGA
Organism: Hofmannophila pseudospretella; assembly: GCA_947369225.1. NCBI lineage: Eukaryota > Metazoa > Arthropoda > Insecta > Lepidoptera > Oecophoridae > Hofmannophila > Hofmannophila pseudospretella. The sequence continues at coordinate 2,492,448 of OX376333.1, forward strand.
TGATCACGGGATTATTGGTATTGTAATGGTTTTAACGACGATCCGTCATTATCATTGTCTTAAAGGAGTCCATGGATGTCACAAAAAACCGATGGTGGGTTTGGTTTTTTGGAAAAATCGCAATGGGTTATACGAAATTAGTATGAAGCAGTATACTATAAGTAAGATTAGATATAGATAGAGATAGATAGATATATGAATATAGATTCACCTTCCTTGCTGTCCTGTCTAAACTTCAACACAAACTTTAAACTTCGCAATCCTAAAACATTTGTATTAAATGTTTTTAAGAACAACACATCGTTCTATAACCCTACTGTGGGAATGTGTAGATTGTTTAACGAAATCTCTTCGAACAGCAACAATAAGCCATCGATAGACTTATTCGATCCTAGGACATTAGTTTTTAAAAGACGGGTTGAGGATGTCCTCAAGTGAGCTATCCACGCACCTACTTTATAGTCTTCACTTTATTATTTTTATTTTTCAAATAGGTATAGGTTTTTTAGTCATTACATTCAATAATATTTTTTCCCAACTCAATTTTGTACAACAATCAATTTTCTACTTCCTAACCATGCTATGTTTACACGTTAAGGGTTACGACCTAGCTCATAACTTTATATTGATTTTTCTGTAATTTCTATGGTTGTAATCTGTTGTGTTTACCTAATTAATAAATTAAAATTAAGATTAAAAACTAAAGCTGCAAAGTAATTCACTTGACGATAACATGGCATTTTCAACAAAAAAAACTTGCTATAAAAATAAAAATGACCGATCACTGATTTCTTTTTATATTTTGTTACACCTGTATATTTCTAGAGACAAACTTATACCGCTATACGACTGAAATATCGTGTGTACAACACAACTGATATATAACTAAAAAGTGGTATAAGTTCCGTCCAAGTCCTTGACGTATACACGTTTATATCACACGGTTATACAACTTATTAGTAAATCACAAAACGTTACGACAAAATTTTTCTAATCGGGATTCCGCTCAGTGTAGACACAGCCAGGGATGTTGTGGATGCGAATGCGAATACATTAATTCTTTAATGGTATTTTTTTAAAAAAAATCTCAGTTTTGAGGCTTTGGTACACGACAAGGTGACCATGTCAGCCTCGTTGGGGTCACTAAGAAAAGGGAAGGGAAGCTCTTATTAGAGTCAGACCTCACTTTGAGAGCCAACTTAGCAAATACAAACAGCAAGTGTTTCATATTATCAGATAAGGACTGACTCAAAATAATATTGAGACTCCCATTTTGAAGCCTATTGAGGCCAAATTTCTTCCTCTCAATTTTCCCCAGGTCACACTCCATTAGGAGGTGAGTGAGGTCATCTATTTTGTTGCAACTTTAAAATCGATTATAACTTATCTGACATTTAATTTAATTTATCCCGTTAACATTTATTACTTTTATAATTTCTTATTTTATATTGCGGTGCCCTACTCAGGGTTTCATGTATGAACATATAATATTTTAATAATGTAAAATTAAAATAATATTGAGCCTCCCATTTTGGAGCCTATTGAGGCCGAATTTCTTCCTCTCAATTTTCCAATGGTAATTTTGAAAAATCTTTTGTTTTAATCGAATTTTAAGTAGGAAAAATTATAAATTGGTGCCACCAACTGTAGTCAGCCTCAGAACATTTGTTATCATCTACATATACACATTGACAGTAGCATATTTGGTCATCGTGGTGTATTTCGTCATCGTAGTGTATTTCGTCATGGTTGTGAGCCCATTACGTATTGTATCATGGGATAATCATTTGTGACGTACATAAATGTAATAATTATGTCACATGCTAATATTTTCCTGCTACGATAGGGTCTGCATTTACTTGTATTCGGTCAAAACGACAATTCTCCTTTGTCATATTCGTGTTGATTATCGACATCGGAAAATCTCATTGGTACATGGCATTGCATGGTTTCTTTAACCGAACGAATGGAAGTCTGACGTCCTAGCTATGACGAATTACGGTTATAGAAACCATGCAATCCCATGTACCAATGAGTTTTTCGGATTTTGTTCGAGGACTTAAGTACATAGATACATAGAAACACTTTATTGTACACAAATATAGGAAAAGTAAAAACTACAGGAATAATAGCACGATATGTACAAAGGCGGCCTTATCGCTTAACGATGTCTTTCAGGCAACCGGAAAGGAAAGATAATTGGACATTAAAGAGATTAGTAACTGTGTAGTGTGAGGATATTAAAAAGGTTACTATTACTTAACCGTTACGTACATTTACCGACTGCTCTCACGGTGAAGGAAAACATCGTGAGGAAACCTATATGTCTGAGGAAATTAAAAGTTTTCGAAGGCGTGTGAAATCCACCAATCAGCACTGGGCCCGCTCGGTGGATCATGGCCCGTACCCCTTTGTACAAGGGGAGGCCTGTGCCCCAACAGTGGTTGATTATCGACATAATGGCGTCGTGGCTAGGACGTCGAGCTCCCATGCGGGGGGTCCAAGTTCGAAACCAGGCAGTGCAATGTACCAAAGAGTTTTCCGATTTTTTCGAATACTTACGTACATTTACCGACTGCTCTGACGGTAAAGGAAAACATCGTGAGGAAACCTGCACATTGAGATAACCAGTGTGTGAAATTGGGAAGGCAATGGCAAACCACCCCATTAAATCTGCCACGAGAGCGATGTGAGTGAGTGAGTGATGATTAATTCCTTACAATGATCACGTCCCTCAGCAATGAGGAATACGACATAAAACAGTTCGACATAATGATGGCTCTAGTCGATAACTGAGGCAACTTTTATTCTACGATTTTTGGAAATATCGGAAATCAATTTCTCGCCATGTAATGGTCACTCAATTCCCCATGCAACCATGCAATGCAGTACAGGTTTCTGTTTTGTATATTCAAGATTCAATCCGTGTTTCACCTCAATCTCACCTGATGGTGACGATGAGAGATGAGTGAGAGTGAGATGAGATGGTGAAGATGGAGCACACGGGCTTAAAAAGGACTGACAATTCACCTACTTGTTGAATATTGAATTTATATGATAGAGTATTGTTTGACAGCAAATATGATCAAAGAACTATGTCCATACAAAGCGTTTATTCAGGGGTATTTCCCACTCGAAATATTCCAAGTCAATATTCCATACTGAATGTAAAATTGTTTCTAATTTACTGGGTTTTGGACAATAGCGTGTAGGTTGCTCTTTATATCAAAAATACTATAGTGTTTAAGAAAAATAATATCCAATTGTTAAACCACTTTTTACAATGTACAATGTTTATTATTTGTAAAAAAAGATGATTCTATAGCAGAATTGACGTTTGAAGCCAGTGAAAAAAATATGATCATTAACCTTAGATTCAATGATTTGTTTTCTAAGGCGAATTCTTTTTGGAAACAATTGTTTTTAATCGTTGTCTTCAAACAGATCAATTTTGTTATACTCTTTTTATCAAAATCGATTTTATAACATCAGATCTAACTTTATGCAGGATTCTTTGATCTATCCAGCGACTTGTTTAAACTTACTTTGTACCCCGAAATATACAGAGTGTAACATTAAGAACGGTCAGTATGGGAAAGTCTGAAACTATAAGACATACGAAGATCTGTTCTTAGGAACCATGTCATCAATTTTAGTAACAAGAAACACTGTATTCATACATTTAAAAAAAACCTGTACTCAGCCTGGGAATCGAACCCGGTTGTTTTAAAAAAAATCCATCACTATTTCTATTTAGATATCGATTGTGTAGGTCTTAAGAAATAAATGTTAATATGAAACGTGATGTTTAAAATTAATAAAACGCATTGTTTCCATATCTTTTAATTTATTTTAGTAGGTGTTCGAAATGACTACCATTTTGTAAAATACAACATTCAACTCGTTTAGGTAACGATCTTACTATTGAATGTTGTATCTTCAGGTGGTGAATTTGCGTTAAAATTGTCTCTATGGCTGCTTTTAGGTCTTCAATTGTGTCGTAGCTTTGTACACTTCATCCTTAACGTAATCGATATCTAAATAGAAATAGTGTAGATTTTTTTTTCAAAACAACCGGGTTCGATTCCCAGGCTGAGTACAGATTTTTAAAAAATGTATGAATACAGTTTTTCTTGTTACTAAAATTGATGACATGGTTCCTAAGAAGAGATCTTCGTATGTCTTATAGTTTCAAACTTTCCCATACTGACCGTTCTTAATGTTACAGCCTGTATATGAAAATTACACAATATTTATTGATAATGATTTATAAATCGCACATATCTCCATTATTCTGAGATTTTCATGTTTTATTATACTAACAATGTTAAAGAATAACATTACTTTAAAATGGTGAAATAATATTCTACAATTTTGAATTTTGATTCTTTGTGTGAATTTTTTTGGATAATGTTATCTGTAGCCATTGTATATAATTACATTGGGGTTTCGACTTTAAAAAATTGTATGGTCTATTTCAAAATACATCTACTGTATTTTGTGAGTGTCAAAAAAATAATTTCTAGAGTTTGAAGACGATTATAGACTTTGAAACTGTTTATAATTTGTAGTATTCTAGTGCTTATATCTATTTAATTATTTATTTGTATAACATTTATACTGTCAAGATGTTTATATATAATACCTATATATATTTTAAATAAATATAGCATTTTTATAGTAATTAAAACACCTGATCTTTTTATAAGAATCTTTTGTAGGTAGATAAATGTGGCAAGTAAAAGGAGGCTAACTTTTTTAGGCTAATTTATTAGTATTTTTTTAACATGGCAAGCTAATTTATACATAACATAGTCAATATATAATTATATAACTATGTTTATATAGATACGCTCGTTTCCTGTAGGTATACTATATTTTCGAATGCCTATATTATTTTTTTCATTATTTTTCTAACGTTTTATTCTAACTTTTAATTCGTAGATTTTAAGTTGATTGTATTTTTTAATTATTGTTTTTTGGCAACGAGCAGTACTGATTGGTAGATTACTAACTGTAGTTAAATAAGTGTGTTTATAATTAAAAATATATTAGAATAGCAGTGTAGGGTAGATGTTCGACTCACGACATATCTGAATATTATCAAAAAAACTTGTATGGTAAACGTCCAATATTCATGTTGTGCTGGAATTTATGTACCTTTCGCTTTTTGTTTAGTCGAAATTATTATTGTGACAACTATGGGTATTTTTACCCTAACAAGGAAAGAAGTTTTACTAAAAATAATGCTTTCGACTGAATAAAATCCCATATTATAGAGACTTCCGAAAAATGTATGTCGTTTAAAATTGTAATAGTGTAAGGAAAGATTGATTGTAATTGATTATATCGGTGAAAAATAAATCATTATTATGTCCCAAATGAGGATTTTATTTAATTGTTAGCTGCTTGTTCTAAACTATTCTTTTACAGTTCCGTCATACAACTTCCGGTGACATTTTAATTTGGTGAATCTGAAGTAAGTGAGTAAGTAAGTAATATGTTTATTTCACACACAGCAATGACCGAAACAGTTATAATTATGATAAAATAATTATGTAGTCAAAGGTAAATATATTGAAATCATGTCTGATGGTCTGCTGTTGTTGTGAAAAGGGCCTCTACTCAGCTTTGAAATCTTTAACATACTGCAGCGAATTTGTAAAAGAAGAAGACCGAAACCATATAAATCTAGAAAACATAGATTTGCAATGCAGCAGTGCATTCGATCAAACGTTGATCCCTATCAGCTTTATATTGGTAATTTATGGTCCTAAAATGAGGCGAAGATCTTCTTAACTTATGATAGGGGGCCGGGAATAACCCCAGCGGCACTTCGACCCTTGAGGATCTTTTGTGCCTACCCCATTATACACTCGCGATGTTTTCCTTCAGCGTCAGAGCAGTCGGTAAATGTATGTCATCGAAAAATACTAAAAACTCATTGGGGGTTAGTCCATCTAGTTCTACTATTAGTTCTACGATAGAACAAAATGGACTAAAGAATGGATTTTTTTTGTCCAGTTTGTTCTATCGCATTGAGCAGTAGAACAGTCTGGATTTTTTTAGTCCATTTTGTTCTATCGTAGAACTAATAGTAGAACTAGATGGACTAACCCCTCATTGGTACATGACACTGCACGGTTTCGAACCCGGACCTCCCGCATGGGAGTCCGGTGTCCTAGACACTAGGCCACCGACGCTCTTAGCGAAGATCTTAATTTGAACAGAATTAAAACTAAGAAAATAACGTTTAAATAATTAAAATCTAAAATTAAACGGGCCAAAAATAAATTGTTTCCTAGATTTCACTCTACTGTTACACAATGTGTTGGTTAGTCTGTCCCCAGATGGAAATCTAAATGCGTATACGCACTTCCGACCACGAACACGAGCTGTGGAACCCTGTCGCAATAAGTACCTACCTAATAAGAAAGAAAGAAAAACATTCATTCATTCCTTCATTCATTCACATGCTCAGCATACAATACAATGGAAAACACATCAGGCTATATTTATACCCTTTACTTTGTCGTTTTAATTTATTTGAATAATAACAAAAAAATATTGCAACAGGGTTCCACGGAGTATAGCTTCATGTGACTCCCACTGTACATGCATGGCTCCCATGGTAACATGGGAGCTAATCAATGAGAGAAAAATATTTATTGTTATTTTCCCCATTATTTACGTCATAAGGCATCATTATCATCGTCAGGCGTCATCTATAAGTTTGTTTTCAATTATGAAAAAAATAATAATAAAACGTATTGCTAGAAGTATTTTATTTCCTTACTTCCTGTAGGCCCTTTTAAGTAAAAAAATATAATACTTCTATACCTATCTGTAGCAATTTTTTTATCAACAGTTTTTTTTACTAGCTGTTGCTTCGCTCGCGTGAATTTTTTTTGAGTCAGAAAGCTTCCCAGGCATGCGCACAACTTACCAAAGTTTCATCGCAATCGGTTGAATGGTTTAGGAACGCATAGGGGACAAACAAACAAAGAAACATTCATGATTGAAACTTGTAGATCATGATTAGACTTAAATAATATACTGTTTCGAAGGTTTTTACGGTATTTTATTAATTACGACCGTTTTCTTTTACACATCTTCAGGCATTTTTTAAAATACCTGAAGATGTGTAAAACGAAACCGGTAAAAACTTAAAAAACAGTAAAAACCTGTGATTTTTTTAAAGTTATTTAAGTCATTTAAGTTTATTTAAGTCTAATCATGTACTACAAGTTTCACCAAGTACCAACAACCGCAAGTATTAACCAAAGAAACATTCATTTCTCGTAACCAGTTACGAACAACGCATAATTCGTCCTCGTACGATACCACGTAGTTACGTAGAAATACGTGTTTTTCCTTACCCGAAACTGGGTTTCGTAGTAGGAAATGTGACACGAGTTACGTAGGGGTAACTACTCAAAGTAAGTACTTAGAAAAAAATCAAACTGATTTATTGACTAACTTAGGTACTGGTGTGGCGCAAGGGGTACCACCCTAATACCTGCTTCTGCAGCATTGATTGCATTGCATGTTTCGGTTTGAAGAGTGGGAGAGCCAGCGTAGTTACCAACACATACCTACTTAAGACATTCTACCTAAGGCACACCTGACGGCAAGTGGACACCATCGCCAATAGATGAATGAATCAATCAATCAATCAAGCGGGTCGTCCACTCGAACCCTGGCTGGGAGGAGTGGGTGCGGGCCTGGAGGCGAACCTCGTGCCCGGGCAGAAGCTCGGGGTGTCACTACATCCCCGGTGTTTGGTGCCGTTAAGTTTAAACGGGCTTAAGGTTAGCTAAATTTATTTAATTGAGCGGAAGGATGCACGGGGGGGGGGGGGGAGCCTGAACGCTGCGCTCACCGCGCGCCGTCACGTCGCTCCACCCTGTCGCCACGGGGCGACTGCGGGCGTACTAACTCGCGCAGGAGTAGGAGGGTACCGTGCGTCAGGAGGGCGCGCGTGCAGTGGGGCGATATTCCTCAGGTGTTCGTGGGGACTAACCTAACCTCTCCACGAACACCTGAATGGTTTCCAACTGCACGTCGCGGGCTATCACATCATTCCTGACATAACGACCCGCTCCCGTGCACACTCTGGGGGCTATGTTTTGCTGGGCCTGCAGCCTCTTTTTGTTAGTGGCTGAGATAAATGGAAGCCACGCGGGTGCCGCGTATGTGAGTCGGGACCGGATGTAGGTCTGATAGAGTCTCAGTTTAGCACGTAGGGGCAGCCTAGACGATAGAACAGGTCGCAAGAGCGCCCGCGCGGCTTTAGCCTGGTTAATAAGGTTATTAACCATTGGCGCTAGGCTTAGCGACCTGTCTATATGGCACCCCAAGTACTTCACCGAGCTCTGCCACTCTACATCCAGTCCCCGAAGTTGGAGTTTTGGTGGCAAGTTTCGTTTACAACCGGTTAAAAGAGCGGCGGTTTTGCCGACGTTAACTGCCATCCTCCATTTATCCAGCCACTCAGGTAGCAGGTCCAGCACACGCTGCATCTTTGCAGCTGCGAGGGTGGGGCGACGCGACGACGCGAAGTACGGGCTGTCCGCGAAAAGAGCGAGCATGACATCGTCTTCCCACTCCTGAAGATGACCTTCAAGAGTGGGGATGTCATCGGTGTACGCAGCGTACAGGCACGGGGACAGACATCAGAATGAATGAATAAAACTCTTTATTGCACAAAATTAGTATGACACAATGCGTACAAAAACGATTAATACAATCTAGGCGTTCTTATCGCTAAAAGCGATCTCTTCCAGACAACCTTTTGGTGGAGTAATATTATGATATTATCACCTCACTATAATGTTAGAGGGTACTCATACCATTTATTGCTTTTCATGTGTTACAATTGGTCTTAAAATATATAAATATTATATGATCATACATGAAACCCTGAGTAGGGCACCGCAATATAAAATAAGAGATTATAATAAATTATAATAGTAATAAATGCTATCGGGTATTCGATGCGCTGCTAACATTTGCTGCTTTGTGGCAGATATAGGTAAAAACCTGGTACAGCATGGGTGGATATGTAAGATGGCACATGACCTAAAGGGAATAGTGGGTTATGCTTTCCACCTTACCTTATTTCAAAATTCCCACGAAATAGCAATTACTATGACAAGTTCATAAATTAAAATGACATAATATAAGGTCGGGGAAAAAGTTTCTTTGCATTTTATATGAAAAGTCAAAACATATTTTTTTTTCAAAGTTTATTTACATTTAATTATAGTATATATGTGCCATTTTGTTCGATGACTTTTTGCCATCTTGTAGGTAGTGACATGATCCCGTTGCTGTAGAAATTTTGGGAATCAGATCAAAAAAACGCAACAAGTAGTTTTGGCAGTCCTCTCTTGATGTTAACCTGACACTGCCTAAAGGATTCTGAAGAGACCGAAACAGGTGGAAATAAATCGTTTTTTAAATCGAATTTAAGTAGGAAAAATAAAAAATGGGTGCCACCAGACTGACATCTGCATCCGCATCTCCATCCGCGGTTGTGAGTCTTAAAATATTCGCATCTGCATCTGCAAAAAATCTTCATACGCAACATCCCTGTAGTCAGCCTCAGAACATTTGTTATCATCTACGTATACACATTGACAGTAGCATATTTGGTCATCGTGGTGTATTTCGTCATCGTGGTGTATTTCGTCATGGTTGTGAGCCCATTACGTATGGTATCATGGGATAATCATTTGTGACGTACATACATGTAATAATTATGTCACATGCTAATATTTTCCTGCTATGATAGGGTCTGCATTTAATTGTATTCGGTCAAAACGACAATTCTCCTTTGTCATATTCGTGTTGATTATCGACATCGGAAAATCTCATTGGTACATGGCATTGCATGGTTTCTATAACCGAACGAATGGAAGTCTGACGTCCTAGCCATGACGAATTACGGTTATAGAAACCATGCAATCCCATGTACCAATGAGTTTTTCGGATTTTGTTCGAGGACTTACGTACATAGATAGATAGAAACACTTTATTGTACACAAATATAGGAAAAGTATAAACTACAGGCTATAATAGCACGATATGTACAAAGGCGGTCAATCGCTTAAAGTGATCTCTTCCAGACAACCTCTGAAGTTAATTGGACATTTAAGATATTAGCGACAGTGTAGTGTGAAGATATGAAAAAGGTTACTATTACTTAACCGTTACGTACATTTACCGACTACTCTCACGGTGAAGGAAAACATCGTGAGGAAACCTGCATGTCTAAGGAAATTAAAAGTTTTCGAAGGCGTGTGAAATCCACCAATCAGCACTGAGCCCACTCGGTGGATCATGGCCCGTACCCCTTTGTACAAGGGGAGGCCTGTGCCCTAACAGTGGGGACATTAATAGACTGATGATGATATTCTTGTTGATTATCGACATAATAGCGTCGGTGGCGTCGTGGCTAGAACGTCGGACTCCCATTCGGGGGGTCCGAGTTCGAACCAGGCAATGTCATGTACCAATGAGTTTTTCGGTTTTATCGAAAGACCTACGTACATTTACCGACTCCTCTGACGGTGAAGGAAAACATCGTGAGGAAACCTGCATACTGAGATAACCAGTGTGTAAAATGGGGAAGGCAATGGCAAACCACCCCATTAAATCTGCCACGAGAGCGATGTGAGTGAGTGAGTGATGATTAATTCCTTACAATGATCACGACCCTCAGCGATGAGGAATACGACTTAAAACAGTTCGACATAATGATGGCTCTAGTCGATAACTGAGGCAACTTTTATTCTACGATTTTTGGAAATATCGGAAATCAATTTCTCGCCATGTAATGGTCACTCAATTCCCCATGCAAACATGCAATGCAGTACAGGTTACTGTTTTGTATATTCAAGATTCAATCCGTGTTTCACCTCAATCTCACCTGATGGTGACGATGAGAGATGAGTGAGAGTGAGATGAGATGGTGAAGATGGAGCACACGGGCTTAAAAAGGACTGATAATTCACCTACTTGTTGAATATTGAATTTATATGATAGAGTATTGTTTGACAGCAAATATGATCAAAGAACTATGTCCATACAAAGCGTTTATTCAGGGGTATTTCCCATTCGAAATATTCCAAGTCAATATTCCATACTGAATGTAAAATTGTTTCTAATTTACTGGGTTTTGGACAATAGCGTGTAGTCTGCTCTTTATATCAAAAATACTATAGTGTTTAAGAAACATAATATCTAATTGTTAAACCACTTTTTACAATGTACAATGTTTATTATTTGTAAAAAACTGATGATTCTATAGCAGAATTGACGTTTGAAGCCAGTGAAAAAAATATGATCATTAACCTTAGATTCAATGATTTGTTGTCTAAAGTGAATTCTTTTTGGAAACAATTGTTTTTAATCGTTGTCTTCAAACAGATCAATTTTGTTATACTCTTTTTATCAAAATCGATTTTATAATATCAGATCTAACTTTATGCAGGATTCTTTGATCTATCCAGCGACTTGTTTAAACTTACTTTGTACCCCGAAATATACAGAGTGTAACATTAAGAACGGTCAGTATGGGAAAGTCTGAAACTATAAGACATACGAAGATCTGTTCTTAGGAACCATGTCATCAATTTTAGTAACAAGAAACACTGTATTCATACATTTAAAAAAAACCTGTACTCAGCCTGGGAATCGAACCCGGTTGTTTTAAAAAAAAATCCATCACTATTTCTATTTAGATATCGATTGTGTAGGTCTTAAGGAATAAATGTTAGTATGAAACGTGATGTTTAAAATTAATAAAACGCATTGTTTCCATATCTTTTAATTTATTTTAGTAGGTGTTCGAAATGACTACCATTTTGTAAAATACAACATTCAACTCGTTTAGGTAACGATCTTACTATTCAATGTTGTATCTTCAGGTGGTGAATTTGCGTTAAAATTGTCTCTATGGCTGCTTTTAGGTCTTCAATTGTGTCGTAGCTTGTTTTGTACACTTCATCCTTAACGTAATCGATATATAAATAGAAATAGTGTAGAATTTTTTTTCAAAACAACCGGGTTCGATTCCCAGGCTGAGTACAGCTTTTTTTAAAATGTATGAATACAGTGTTTCTTGTTACTAAAATTGATGACATGGTTCCTAAGAACAGATCTTCGTATGTCTTATAGTTTCAGACTTTCCCATACTGACCGTTCTTAATGTTACAGCCTGTATATGAAAATTACACAATATTTATTGATAATGATTTATAAATCGCACATATCTCCATCATTCTGAGATTTTCATGTTTTATTATAATTACAATGTTAAAGAATAACATTACTTTAAAATGGTGAAATAATATTCCAAAACAATTTTGAATTTTGATTCTTTGTGTGAATTTTTTCTGGATAATGTTATCTGTAGCCATTGTATATAATTACATTGGGGTATCGACTTTTAAAAGTGTATGGTCTATTTCAAAATACATCTACTGTATTTGGTGAGTGTCAAAAAAATAATTTCTAGAGTTTGAAGACGATTATAGACTTTGAAACTGTTTATAATTTGTAGTATTCTAGTGCTTATATCTATTTAATTATTTATTTGTATAACATTTATACTGTCAAGATGTTTATATATAATACCTATATATTTTAAATAAATATAGCATTTTTATAGTAATTAAAACACCTGATCTTTTTATAAGAATCTTTTGTAGGTAGATAAATGTGGCAAGTAAAAGGAGGCTAATTTTTTAGGCTAATTTATTAGTATTTTTTTAACATGGCAAGCTAATTTATACATAACATAGTCAATATATAATTATATAACTATGTTTATATAGATACGCTCGTTTCCTGTAGGTATACTATATTTTCGAATGCCTATAATTTTTTTTTCATTATTTTTCTAATGTTTTATTCTAACTTGTAATTCGTAGATTTTAAGTTGATTGTATTTTTTTATTATTGTTTTTTGGCAACGAGCAGTACTGATTGGTAGATTACTAACTGTAGTTAAATAAGTGTGTTTATAATTAAAAAAAATATTAAAATAGCAGTGTAGGGTAGATGTTCGACTCACGACATATCTGAATATTATCAAAAAATACTTGTATGGTAAACGTCCAATATTCATGTTGTGCTGGAATTTATGTACCTTTCGCTTTTTGTTTAGTCGAAATTATTATTGTGACAACTATGGGTATTTTTACCCTAACAAGGAAAGAAGTTTTACTAAAAATAATGCTTTCGACTGAATAAAATCCCGTATTATAGAGACTTCCGAAAAATGTATGTCGTTTAAAATTGTAATAGTGTAAGGAAAGATTGATTGTAATTGATTATATCGGTGAAAAATAAATCATTATTATGTCCCAAATGAGGATTTTATTTAATTGTTAGCTGCTTGTTCTAAACTATTCTTTTACAGTTCCGTCATACAACTTCCGGTGACATTTTAATCTGGTGAAACTGAAGTATGTAAGTAAGTAATACGTTTATTTCACACACAGCAATGACCGAAACTGTTATAATTATAATAAAATAATTATGTAGTCAAAGGTAAACATATTGAAATCATGTCTGATGGTCTGCTGTTGTTGTGAAAAGGACCTCAACTCAGCTTTGAAATCTTTAACATACTGCAGCGAATTTGTAACAGAAGAAGACCGAAACCATATAAATCTAGAAAACATAGATTTGCAATGCAGCAGTGCATTCGATCAAACGTTGATCCCTATCAGCTTTATATTGGTAATTTATGGTCCTAAAATGAGGCGAAGATCTTCTTAACTTATGATAGGGGGCCGGGAATAACCCCAGCGGCACTTCGACCCTTGAGGATCTTTTGTGCCTACCCCATTTTACACACCGGTTGTCTCAGTGTGCAGGTTTCCTCACGATGTTTTCTTTCACCGTTAGAGCAGTTTGTAAATGTACGTAAGTCTTCGAAAAATACGAAAAACTCATTGGTACATGACACTGCACGGTTTCTAACCCGGACCTCCCGCATGGGAGTCCGGTGTCCTAGCCACTAGTCCACCGATGCTCTTAGCGAAGATCTTAATTTGAACAGAATTAAAACTAAGAAAATAACGTTTAAAAAAATTAAAATCTAAAATTAAATGGGCCAAAAATAAATTGTTTCCTAGATTTCACTCTACTGTTACACAATGTGTTGGTTAGTCTGTCCCCAGATGGAAATCTAAATGCGTATACGCACTTCCGACCACGAACACGGACTATGGAACCCTGTGGCAATAAGTACCTACCTAATAAGAAAGAAAGAAAAACATTCATTCATTCATTCATTCACATGCTCAGCATACAATACAATGGAAAACACATCAGGCTATATTTATACCCTTTACTTTGTCGTTTTAATTTATTTGAATAATAACAAAAAAATATTGCAACAGGGTTCCACGGAGTATAGCTTCATGTGACTCCCACTGTACATGCATGGCTCCCATGGTAACATGGGAGCTAATCAATGAGAGAAAAATATTTATTGTTATTTTCCCCATTATTTACGTCATAAGGCATCATTATCATCGTCAGGCGTCATCTATAAGTTTGTTTTCAATTATGAAAAAATTAATAATAAAATGATTGATAAAACGTATTGCTAGAAGTATTTTATTTACTTACTTCCTGTAGGCCCTTTTAAGTTAAAAAATATAATACTTCTATACCTATCTGTAGCAATTTTTTTATCAAAAGTTTGTTTTTTTACTAGCTGTTGTTTCGCTCGCGTGAATTTTTTTTGACTCAGAAAGCTTCCCAGGCATGCGCACAACTTACCAAAGTTTCATCGCAATCGGTTGAATGGTTTAGGAACGCATAGGGGACAAACAAACAAAGAAACATTCATGATTGAAATTTGTAGAACATGATTAGACTTAAATAATATACTGTTTCGAAGGTTTTTACGGTATTTTATTAATTACGACCGTTTTCTTTACGAAACCGGTAAAAACTTAAAAAACAGTAAAAACCTGTGATTTTTTTAAAGTTATTTAAGTTTATTTAAGTCTAATCATGTACTACAAGTTTCACCAAGTACCAACAACCGCAAGTATTAACCAAAGAAACATTCATTTCTCGTAACCAGTTACGAACAACGCATAATTCGTTCTCGTACGATACCACGTAGTTACGTAGAAATACGTGTTTTTCCTTACCCGAAACTGGGTTTCGTAGTAGGAAATGTGACACGAGTTACGTAGGGGTAACTACTCAAAGTAAGTACTTAGAAAAAAATCAAACTGATTTATTGACTAACTTAGGTACTGGTGTGGCGCAAGGGGTACCACCCTAATACCTGCTTCTGCAGCATTGATTGCATTGCATGTTTCGGTTTGAAGAGTGGGAGAGCCAGCGTAGTTACCAACACATACCTACTTAAGACATTCTACCTAAGGCACACCTGACGGCAAGTGGACACCATCGCCAATAGATGAATGAATCAATCAATCAATCAAGCGGGTCGTCCACTCGAACCCTGGCTGGGAGGAGTGGGTGCGGGCCTGGAGGCGAACCTCGTGCCCGGGCAGAAGCTCGGGGTGTCACTACATCCCCGGTGTTTGGTGCCGTTAAGTTTAAACGGGCTTAAGGTTAGCTAAATTTATTTAATTGAGCGGAAGGATGCACGGGGGGGGGGGGAGCCTGAACGCTGCGCTCACCGCGCGCCGTCACGTCGCTCCACCCTGTCGCCACGGGGCGACTGCGGGCGTACTAACTCGCGCAGGAGTAGGAGGGTACCGTGCGTCAGGAGGGCGCGCGTGCAGTGGGGCGATATTCCTCAGGTGTTCGTGGGGACTAACCTAACCTCTCCACGAACACCTGAATGGTTTCCAACTGCACGTCGCGGGCTATCACATCATTCCTGACATAACGACCCGCTCCCGTGCACACTCTGGGGGCTATGTTTTGCTGGGCCTGCAGCCTCTTTTTGTTAGTGGCTGAGATAAATGGAAGCCACGCGGGTGCCGCGTATGTGAGTCGGGACCGGATGTAGGTCTGATAGAGTCTCAGTTTAGCACGTAGGGGCAGCCTAGACGATAGAACAGGTCGCAAGAGCGCCCGCGCGGCTTTAGCCTGGTTAATAAGGTTATTAACCATTGGCGCTAGGCTTAGCGACCTGTCTATATGGCACCCCAAGTACTTCACCGAGCTCTGCCACTCTACATCCAGTCCCCGAAGTTGGAGTTTTGGTGGCAAGTTTCGTTTACAACCGGTTAAAAGAGCGGCGGTTTTGCCGACGTTAACTGCCATCCTCCATTTATCCAGCCACTCAGGTAGCAGGTCCAGCACACGCTGCATCTTTGCAGCTGCGAGGGTGGGGCGACGCGACGACGCGAAGTACGGGCTGTCCGCGAAAAGAGCGAGCATGACATCGTCTTCCCACTCCTGAAGATGACCTTCAAGAGTGGGGATGTCATCGGTGTACGCAGCGTACAGGCACGGGGACAGACATCAGAATGAATGAATAAAACTCTTTATTGCACAAAATTAGTATGACACAATGCGTACAAAAACGATTAATACAATCTAGGCGTTCTTATCGCTAAAAGCGATCTCTTCCAGACAACCTTTTGGTGGAGTAATATTATGATATTATCACCTCACTATAATGTTAGAGGGTACTCATACCATTTATTGCTTTTCATGTGTTACAATTGGTCTTAAAATATATAAATATTATATGATCATACATGAAACCCTGAGTAGGGCACCGCAATATAAAATAAGAGATTATAATAAATTATAATAGTAATAAATGCTATCGGGTATTCGATGCGCTGCTAACATTTGCTGCTTTGTGGCAGATATAGGTAAAAACCTGGTACAGCATGGGTGGATATGTAAGATGGCACATGACCTAAAGGGAATAGTGGGTTATGCTTTCCACCTTACCTTATTTCAAAATTCCCACGAAATAGCAATTACTATGACAAGTTCATAAATTAAAATGACATAATATAAGGTCGGGGAAAAAGTTTCTTTGCATTTTATATGAAAAGTCAAAACATATTTTTTTTTCAAAGTTTATTTACATTTAATTATAGTATATATGTGCCATTTTGTTCGATGACTTTTTGCCATCTTGTAGGTAGTGACATGATCCCGTTGCTGTAGAAATTTTGGGAATCAGATCAAAAAAACGCAACAAGTAGTTTTGGCAGTCCTCTCTTGATGTTAACCTGACACTGCCTAAAGGATTCTGAAGAGACCGAAACAGGTGGAAATAAATCGTTTTTTAAATCGAATTTAAGTAGGAAAAATAAAAAATGGGTGCCACCAGACTGACATCTGCATCCGCATCTCCATCCGCGGTTGTGAGTCTTAAAATATTCGCATCTGCATCTGCAAAAAATCTTCATACGCAACATCCCTGTAGTCAGCCTCAGAACATTTGTTATCATCTACGTATACACATTGACAGTAGCATATTTGGTCATCGTGGTGTATTTCGTCATCGTGGTGTATTTCGTCATGGTTGTGAGCCCATTACGTATGGTATCATGGGATAATCATTTGTGACGTACATACATGTAATAATTATGTCACATGCTAATATTTTCCTGCTATGATAGGGTCTGCATTTAATTGTATTCGGTCAAAACGACAATTCTCCTTTGTCATATTCGTGTTGATTATCGACATCGGAAAATCTCATTGGTACATGGCATTGCATGGTTTCTATAAGCGAACGAATGGAAGTCTGACGTCCTAGCCATGACGAATTACGGTTATAGAAACCATGCAGTCCCATGTACCAATGAGTTTTTCGGATTTTGTTCGAGGACTTACGTACATAGATAGATAGAAACACTTTATTGTACACGAAATCAGGAAAAGTAAAAACTACAGGAATAATAGCACGATATGTACAAAGGCGGCCTTATAGCTTAAAACGATCTCTTTCAGATAACCTCTGAAGTTAATTAGACAAAAAGGTTACTATTACTTAACCGTTACGTACATTTACCGACTACTCTCACGGTGAAGGAAAATATCGTGAGGAAACCTGCATGTCTAAGGAAATTAAAAGTTTTCGAAGGCGTGTGAAATCCACCAATCAGCACTGAGCCCGCTCGGTGGATCATGGCCCGTACCCCTTTGTAGAAGGGGAGGCCTGTGCCCTAACAGTGGGGACATTAATAGACTGATGATGATATTCTTGTTGATTATCGACATAATAGCGTCGTGGCTAGGACGTCGAGCTCCCATGCGGGGTCCAAGTTCGAAACCCGGCAGTGCCATATACCAATGAGTTTTCCGATTTTTTCGAATACTTACGTACATTTACCGACTGCTCTGACTGTGAAGGAGAACATCGTGAGGAAACCTACATACTGAGATAACCAGTGTGTGAATTTGGGAAGGCAATGGCAAACCACCCCATTAAATCTGCCACGAGAGCGTTGTGAGTGAGTGAGTGATGATTAATTCCTTACAATGATCACGACCCTCAGCGATGAGGAATACGACTTAAAACAGTTCGACATAATGATGGCTCTAGTCGATAACTGAGGCAACTTTTATTCTACGATTTTTGGAAATATCTGAAATCAATTTCTCGCCATGTAATGGTCACTCAATTCCCCATGCAAACATGCAATGCAGTACAGGTTACTGTTTTGTATATTCAAGATTCAATCCGTGTTTCACCTCAATCTCACCTGATGGTGACGATGAGAGATGAGTGAGAGTGAGAGTGAGATGAGATGGTGAAGATGGAGCACACGGGCTTAAAAAGGACTGATAATATAGTTAATAAAGTTTATACATACAATATGGGAAAATACTTTTTCCCCGACCTTATATAACAATATGTAGGTTAGGTACCGTTAATTATGTCAATGTTAAATAATTAAGGAAAGAATCATACAAGGTAACTCCGTATTTCAAAAAGTAGGAACACACTCATGCCTATGCGTCGACTGTAAAATAATACATATATTAATGTATGGGAATTCAAATCCATTCATTACTGGGACAGATTCCGATCGGAGAGGACCATATATTAGGTTCTGCCTATATTGGTCCGAGGCTCTTTCTTCTTGACTAACTGTCAGGACAAAAGGATCCACCGTCAGGAGAAAGCGATTCGTCATTAGGATAAGTGATTCCGCGTCAGGAAAAGTGATTCGTTGTCAGGAGAAATCGATTTGTCATCAGGAAAAGTGATCCCGCGTCAGGAAAAGTGATTCGTTGTCAGGAAAAAGCGATTCGTCATCAGGAAAAGTGATTCCGCGGCAGGAAAAGCGATTCGTCAGGACTGACGTCAGGATTTGAAGTGATTAATTAGATATCTGATAGAAAGTGATGGAAATAGATAGTTTAAAAAAAATGCAGCTCTTCGTGATTTTATGTGTGATATTTGATGTTCAAAGTTTATCGGTGCCTATGTTGGATTTGAAAAATGGTCAGTACTACTTTTGTTTAAATCAGCTTTTTTTAGAAATTTATCTGCTGTAGAGTTCTGGGTTCGAATCCCGCTTCTGAAAGTTGGGGATCTCTGAAAGAAACTTACCTCTGATGAAAAGAAAATATGCAATAAGGTCATGATAATACGTTACATACAAAACATTTACAAAAAATATATCAGGGTTCTCCACTCTTACATTTATAAACAACTTTAACCTAACAAACAAACAAAATCTCGCTCTGCCGCCGTCTACGAATTTCGAAATTCACACATGTAAAGATGTATACCTATATCACCCACTAGATCGCCCCTGCGGTGTGGAAGCCAGTCTCAACCTCATCCACCATAACCCCTGGCTGGTATTCCTGGAGTTTTACCACGGGGCTGAGAGGCGGTACATCCGATGTGGAGCGACCCTTATTGGTCGCAGACACGTCGTAACGGCAGCACATTGCGTCAATAGAGACATGTTTACCAGGTGAGGAATACAATCATAGCATCATCATCAGCCTATTAATGTCCCCACTGTTGGGGCACAGGCCTCCCCTTGCCCAAGGGTACGGGTCATGATCCATCGAGAGCGGGCCCAGTGCTGATTGGTGGATTTCACACGCCTTCGGAAACTTTTAATTTCCTCAGACATGCAGGTTTCCTCACGATGTTCTCCTTCACCGGTAGAGCAGTCGGTAAATATACGAAAAAAAAACGAAAAAAACTCATTCGAACCCGGACCTCCTGCATGGGAGTCCGACGTCCTAGCCACTAGTCCACCGACGCTCATCATAGCATAGCATAACATAACTCTCACGTCCATAATCCCTGAGGGGATAAACAGAGGAACCACCTTCATCACAGGTAGTTCCCTCTTTTCGCCGTAAGATTTTGTGAACAAACGTGATAGGTGGCGAGCATTCCGGCGTCTACTAGGTGTAGAATAGTATCCACTGCGACCCTTAGTCGCCTCAAACGACACCCACGGGATGAGTTGGGGTGGTGCTATTCTTTATTGCCGGCACGACACGGCACTCAATCAAATTACAAATAATCAGAAATAAAGGATACAAAGAAAACACCTCGGGTTTCACCAGCCGGCTTGTTATCCAATTTCGCTACAGTGGTGGTGGATCACCACCATCGCTTTCTTCATCTACGACTATCAAACTTGGTTATCTACGAGGAAGTCGCCTCTTGATTAGAAAGAATAGATTACTAGGCAGCTTTAATCAACCGCTAGTGATGTAATTGGGTGAACTTTTCTTCAGAATTGAAATCACAGATGGCAGATATCAAAATGCTTGACTTGAACAGGTTCAGGAATGAGTTGTTCACATTTTTGGTGAATAAAACTTACTATACTTTAAACGGATTTTTGACAGATTAATTGTAATGGCATACTTTGAATTAACAATATCTCCAGACACTGTTATATATTTTTAAGATTGCATTAAATACTTGTGTTAATATTAATTTTACTAAATAGATCCTTATCCTCTGCTTCTGTATAATAAACTGCACGCTTAATACAAGGCAAAATGTATTGGTACTTAACTAACAAACACATCTGTAAATACACCTACATTTTTGCAAATAAAGATATTCTCTATTTTAAGGGATAGAGTTACGTAGTAAAGAAGAGTAAAAAATTACGTTGTACAACATTTTGATTTTGCTTACTTATTCTTGTCACGTTAATCAGTCCAGTGAGTTGCTCCCTAGTTACAAGCATGGTCCGAAAGTGACCGTGCAGGTTAAGCAACGTTGGGCGCGGTCAGAACCAGGATGGGTGATTAGTGGCACATCTCATTTGAGTCCCCTCCGGGCCTCGAAGATTACGTTAAACTGTCGGTCCCGGGTCTCAACTAGTCCCAAGCCCTTTGAAATCCGTTCATAAACACGCTGTATGACCGCGATTTTAGGAAAGTCCTACTTAAATCCGTGTTGTGGGATGACGTATCAATGCTGAAACGGAAATTCAGACTTTACATCCGATAAGATTTATGAATAATTAATTCACCGGAATAAAATACATCATCAAATACTCATTCATTACGAAACTCTATTTATCAATTTCCTGTAATGGATAAGTCGTAAAACTTCAATCGTCATAATTCATAGGGAAAAACGTGATTTACACTTTTATTAAATTCAGTAGTATTTGATAAAACGGTTATTGCTCTGATAATTTTATTAGGCGTTAAAATTTTGTCTTCCTAGAGTGTTCAAATTCAATTCAATTCCTAGTCAGATTTTTATATAATTATTAAAGATATATTTATATTGTTTTATATTAAATAAAAATTAAACAATCAAAATTTTTGCTATCAATTCAGCGGGAACTTCATAGGTAGGAAGCGTCATTAGCTTAAATCTTTATAGGGAATTCCTTAGGTTTGATTTAATTCCTTGAGTTTTTCCCCGTGGCTTCTGTAATTTAAGTGACGACTCCTTCTACGTGTACGTCATATCGAAATGACATTATTTTGCGTTGACCTGTACATAATAGGTACAGTTATAATGTAGGTGTCAAATAGGTCAATTGATATTAGAATAATGTTCATTTAGTCACTGAAAAGATGCTGAAAAGCAACTATTTTCAGCATCTGAAAAATCTATTGGATTTTTATGAAGCTTCTTACTCTTACTTAGGTACATATTTATTTTAATTTATCACTAAATCCCAGTTTGACTCAATCTCACCTGACGGTAAGCGAATGAATGAATGAATACACTTTATTGCACGAAATTAGTGTGATACAGTGCGTACGAATAGATGAATACAATCTAGGCGGTCTTATCGCTAAAAGCGATCTCTTCCAGACAACCTTTTAATGGAGTAATTTTAATGACGATAAGGCCGAAAATGGAAGACAGGCTTAGTGAATAAACACTGCTGGAACACATCAACGCCTAAGCGAAGATATTAGACGATAGACTTTATATAGAAGGGTGGTCGCTATATAGTCAGCGTTCCCTGAAGGGGTCCACCACCAGCAAAGTTTGGCTAGGACTTCACGTGGTCCGTTCTAGTCACGGTTCGGTTGCAACCAATCACATGCGCTCCGCTTTCCCCCCACTTGAAGCCACGCTTTGTGATTGAATGCAGCGAAACGAACCGGCGCTGGAACCGGTGAATGTAATGCAGCACTAAGGCCTGGACTACACGCTCTGGTTCCAGTCCTAACCTTTCAGGTTAGTCGCCTCGTACGTCACGTTTATCCATTGGCCGTAGAGATATTCTACCATCTACTCTACCCAAACAGGGTGGTTGACGAGTAGCAATTCAAATTATTTATTCATTCATAAATATAGGTTGTAAGTAGGTACAAGTTGTAACATAAATGTATGGTCCTCTATATTTGACTATAACAGCATACGAAATTTTCTGAACATAACAATTATAACAATAGTAATTTGAGCAATCTTTAACTAACCAATTAAATAAAATTTTAAACACAGTTAGTTGAAACAGCTCAAGGCCATAGTTGCGTACAATATTGCTGTATATGAGTAATGGAAGATATTTTAAGGGATAAAAGTACCCATAAATATGAGCAACTTTCACGAAAAAATATTCGTATAATTCACACAAAAAATTGGGACTTCATATAAATCGGTCGGTCACGTGACCTACGGGACGTCGAATTTTTTTTAATGCAAATTTCATTGTGTACATATTTTTTATATTCATGGGTACTTTCATCCCATAAAATATCTTCCATCAGTTAGTTTACATACGGTATCAATGATATGATTTTCAAAGGTATTTTATTTTGTTTCCAGTCTAGCCGCCCGTCTTGGTGAATACGACCTGAATACAGCCCGCGACTGCGTGGCCGGCGTATGCGCAGATCCCGTGGTGCGCATCAATGTTGTCAAAATCTCCGTGCCCGAGGGTTTCGACGGCAAGGAGGACGACATAGCCGTGCTGGAGTTGGAGGAAGATGCCCCTTATACTGGTGAGGCTCTTTGCCTTTTTATTTAAGTAGGGCAGACAAGGGTATAGCTAAATCAGATAGTGAGGCGTGCATGAAGGAAAGAACACCGCCCTAGGGAAGGGAGTCTATTTTTTCTTTCATTCAAGGAGGCATCATCGGTATAAGTGTGAGTAAGCATGTACATGTACAAAAGAGCGTCGGTGGCACGGTTTCGTACGGTTAGTGGCCAACCTATTTGTCAGAGTTGTTCAGGCCGCCCGTAGGCCTCTGACATGGCTTAACGACTGCTGTCGAACGACAACAACCGGGACCGACTGCGTAACGTGCTTTCCGAGGAGCTCAGATGAAATATGCCACTAGCGGTCACCCATCTAGGTACCGAACGCGCCAACATCGCTTAACCTGCACGTTCACTTTCGGACCGTGCTCGCAACTAGGCTACGAACTTCTTAACTTAACGTATTATTGTTTCAAGAAGATAAACAATAAAACGTTAAACAACAATAAACAAGCAACGACATACGTACACAGTTTATTGTCGCGTGAATCATAAGTCGTGTATATCCCCTATCCTGTTTTCAAATGTTATTCTTACAAATTAATAATAAAATGGCAAATTAAAGTCCATATAATTCTATAATTAGCTTATATTGTTTATAATTTTATCCTTTCGGGGTACTAAGAAAACTATCGTTTATTTATAAAGTCGAATTACTTACCACATAGACCACAGTTTTATCCCATTAACCAGTAATATGAAAATCCTCGCTATATTGTGGTTATAAGTTTATTTTATTTACACCTAAACCCATCTTTGACCTGAATTTCTCTTGGTGGTAAAGTGGAGTGGGGGTAGACAGAGGAACCACCTTCATCACAGGTAGTTCCCACTTTTCGCCGTAAGATTTGGTGGTCAATGGTCCACTTTTTTCATTGCGATCTCCATAACACAGATTATAAAAGTACCATCAGTGGCGCCGTCGCGTCATGAGGGTTTTTATTGACCTGGTCAGGGTATAAACAGTAAAAGTAATACAATATAAAACGCTGACCAAAAATACTAGTGGTGTGATATGAGTAGAGGAGCTCGTAGCCTAGTTGCTAGCACGATCCGAAAGTGATCGTGCGGGTTAAGCGACGTTGGCGCGGTCGGTACCTGGATGGGTGACCGCTAGTGGCATATTTCATCTGAGCTCCTCCGTGCCTCGGAAAGCACGTTAAGCAGTCGGTCCCGTTTGCTGTCGTTCGACAGCAGTCGTTAAGCCGTGTCAGATGCCTACGGGCGGCCTGAACAACTCTGACAAATATGCTGACCACTAACCATACGATAAGCAAGCAAGTAGGCCTTGGGTATAAAATACCTCTCGTACCTTTATAGACAGGTACCACCTATTTCTGCCGCAAAGCAGCAATGCTTGCACTGCTATGTCCGGTTTGAAGGATAAGAGAGTCAGCGTAATTACTGGCACATGAGGCACTCCACCTTTTTTTTTTATTAATTAAGGAGAGCAGACGAGCAAACGGGCCACCATTAAGTGGTCACCGTCGCCTATAGACATCTCTCATATTAGAGGGATTTTGATGCGTTGCTAACCTTGAGGACTAAGATGGATTGCCTCATGTGCCGGAAAAAACGCTGGCTCTCTTACCCTTCAAACCGAAACACAGAAATGCAAGCATCTCTGCTTCACGGCAGAAATAGATAAGGGGGAGACCTCCACATTATATCAGATGGTTTAATAATGGTGGTAAATAACTATGAGACCGAAGATAGAGCACATGGGCTTAGAAAGTACTGGCTAAAACACAAAACACTTCTGTAAACACTTCACTTCACTTCTTTTTCTTCACTTTTCACTTTTATAAACACTGCTGAAACACATCAGCGCCGAAGCGAAAATGTTTGACGACAGACTTTACATACAAAAAGGAGTTAGTATAGGTTTTTCTGGTCGCTAGCCAGACGGATCCTGAAGGGTCCTACCACCAGCAAGTTACTTGGTTTAGTCGTCTCGAAAGATACGCTAACGCAGTTGCGTTAGGAATCTCCTAATCCATTCCATACACGGATCTCTCATTTACTAAATATCTCTTCTTTCCAGAATTCATTCGCCCAATCTGTCTGCCTTTTGGTGAACCTGAAAATGACGTCATATACACAGCTGCTGGATGGGGGGAACTCACTGAAAACCACATGTACAGCCACATAAAGAAAATCATCCCCCTACCTTCGTGGCCAACAGAAAAATGCCGAAAAGCTTACAAGAAACTTAGCCTACCTAAAAAAATAATTTGCGCTGGCGGTGAAGAAGGAATCGACACTTGTAAAGGCGATTCCGGTGGGCCTTTAGTCTTAGTTAAGGGCAGGGCCGAACTATGGGGGGTCACTAGCTCTGGGAGTGTACATTGTGGTGATAAAGGCTTTCCAGGGATCTACAGTAGCGTTATAGACCATTTGGAGTTTATTGAAGAGGTGCTTCGGAAAGCTGAGGACCGTGTGAACGGGTCTTTTTTGGGGTAGGATAGGTCAGATTTACACTAGGTCAGATTCAAGTTAGGTCAGATTGGCATCTGTTAACAGTGTAATAGGGTCTTTCGCACTGAAAGAAAAGCTTGTTTACTTCAAACAAGAACTTGTTTCAATACAAGCATATAAAGTCGTCTTGTTAACTTCAACCAAGAAACTGTTCACTTCAACCAAGATCTTAGTCGTATCTATCAAGTAATTTGTTCAAATGAATAAAAATTACTTTATATGCTCTGTATCAAATAAGCTTTCTTTCAGTGCGGTAGATTTTGAAAGACTTTTTGGGGTATGTCTGACTAGCTCGGATTTAAGTTAGGTCAGATTATCACGTTTTAATCAAGTAAAAGTACCTAAGTCTTTCGGTGGATCTTGAAAATCTTTTTGGGGTAACTCAGATTTACACTAGGTCAGATTCAATTAGGTCAGATTTACACTTGGTCAGATTCAGTTAGGTCAGATTGTCATCATTGAACAGTGTAATTGGGGTCTTTCGGTGGATCTTGAGAGATTTTTTGGGGTTTACACTAGGTCAGATTCAAGTTAGATCAGATTATCACCTTATAATTCGTAATTTTCATTCTAATCTTGAATCGCGCTCGCAGTATGTATGATTTACATTAGGTCAGTTTGAAGCTCCGGTTAGGTCAGATGGACTAATTTTACTATCTGAAAAAGTAATGTAAAAAGTATTTGTTTACTCTGTGATTCTATAAGGCTGTCTAGAATGCATTTAGTAGTTGTAAGTAGAATAATTGTTGTATTATTATTAATATAAGTATTTTGGTTCACGTCATCATTACGTGATCAGCTGTTAGTTACAAGAGTTAACAATAAGTTATAATTTATAAGTATTATTTCAATGCTTTGTCAATTATGACATTTTACCCATTGTCACCGTTAACTCTCGGGTTAACTTCCGATGTCAATTTTGTGTGAAAACTAAAAACAATTTGCGAGTTAACCCAGGGTTAAATTTTCGCGCAAGCGGGCCTAAAGTGTTCACAAAACCAAAGAATTTTGTCATACCTACTTTATTTTTGGGGGTGAAGAAATAGTGATATTTTTATGATTTTTACATAATGTTCATACTAGAATTGTATCGATATAATGCATTCATATCACTACCTACTTACATCAATTTGTCATCGAGGAAATAACATGGATTAACTTTGTATTGTATTGTATTTATTTATATTAAAGTAACTAAAACCGTTACAAGATACGTCATTAAGAGCAGTATTAAATCGATTTGATAATATACTCATTATCAAATTGATTTAATACTGCTCTTACCGTTACAAGATACAAGATACGTTATTAAGTCATTAAGAGCAGTATTAAATCGATTTGATAATATACTCATTATCAAATCGATTTAATACTGCTCTTAATGACGTATCTTGTAACGGTTTTAGTTACTTTAATATAAATAAATACAATACAATACAAAGTTAATCCATGTTATTTCCTCGATGACAAATTAATGTAAGTAGGTAGTGATATGAATGCATTATACAATAATATGAATTAAAACTTTTAGAAACTTTTAGAAATACAGTGAGTATTTACTTAATTATATACTTAACAAGTTTATTAAATAGGTTAGTAACTAACTTGAATGGTATACTTATATTTTTTTAATTGTTTTTTATTTCCTAATATATTTTATTTCTTTATAATCTGTGTCTTATTCCGTTTACGAGGTGTTTTAGACAGACGGACGGACGACTGAACGATAGAAATAATAATATATTTACGGATTCCAAATTTTTTTTTATTCAATTGTATAAATATTTTTTTAAACTTAGGTAAAATTATACAATTAGTTACCTACAAAAGGTTGTACCACCAGCGTTTTTATTGCTAGCGCCTGTCTTCTAAACTAGAGTGTACCTATTTTTTATTAGACTGACTAAACTGACGTTTCCTGTGTTGCCAGTTTTTGATGAAATAAAAATAGTGTTGTGACCAAAGATCGAGTTCAATCACTGACTAAACAAACTATATTTTATTTTCTTCTGAAATATCGTAATTTAAAAATAATAATTCAAATGTTATATCTTCTTTCAATATATTTATTTATTTTATTTATTTATTATTACAATTAAATAAAACGGATAGACCTCTTACATTAATTAACTATCTAATTATAATATCATATTTACAACTTATAATTACAATAAAAATAAAATATAAAAAAAACATTCATCTCACACTCTCACAGTAGCACAGACATGCTCTTCTGATCCTCGGCCATGCATCACTAAATACGTCACAATCACTGTTGGTGGCCAGAAGCTCGTTCAGAGCGGTCTTCATGCGGCAGGTGGGGGATTCAAAACGCGCTACAGTGCGGCTGAACGGTGTTACAAACCTAATTTGCTTACAGCGCCGCCTTACGTAATGGTCCGGGACAAAGCACCTGGCAGATCAAGTTATGCAGCTCAATGGAGTCAACTTGCCCTCTGAGCGCCTTGCACGCGATAAGCATTTGCTCAAGGTTTCTTCTGACCTCCAGTGAGTTGAACCCCAATGCTCCTAGTATTGTGTTGGGTACATGTAGGGATAAAATCCAAATCTTTTTTTGTAATGATATCTAAGAAAGGCCTTTTGAACTTTTTCCAGCATGCTCTTATACGTAGTTTTGTAGGGATATAATTTAACGTTATCTTTTTGGCTCACTGTTTGGGTGAACTAAGGGAACTGATTCACAAGTGAACAGAACGCATCCCTATTACATTGAACATGGCAACATTATTTTAAAAAGTGACATTAGCACCTGTTTAGTCCGTCTAATAAAAAATATCTACCTGTGCTAGGGGCCAGTGATCCTCTAGAGCTAACGGGCCATTTGATGTTAGGGTCACAATCTCCCATAGATATATCACATCACTATGTTATTAGACGGTTTTCAATGCGGTGCTTAACATTGAGGACTTAGAGTGCCTCATGTGACGGTAATTACGCCGGCTCTTACCCTTCAAACCGAAACACAGCGATAGAAAAAGGTAAAAGGCTGATGGTACCACCCCACACGGTGACTGCATCTTCAAACAGAATACAGTACTTTTTTACTAAGTTAACAAAGAACAACGGTCAGGACAGACCCGGAGGAACACTAGTGTCGTAATTCTGTGATGTCTAAAAATAAAGTAAAGTAAAATACACTTTATTGCACAAATAGAAAACAACAAACAAAAAATATAAAATGAAATAGTGATGATATTTATTTATATATATTCACACAGCATTAATTAGTGGACATTTTGTAAATTTAATATTATTGACATTGTATAAATTTTAATGACATTATCTTTTTCTTTTCTGTTTTCTTCTCAAAATCTGTATAAACATTATTAATTTGTGAATTCGTTATACAGTCAAACCTGGGTAAGTGAGAACTGGATAAGTGAGAAAACTCTATAAGTGAGAGTAATAGCCAGGACCCGTCATTTTAAGCTCCCAAAACCTCTATTAGCGAGAAACGGAAACCTCTGTAAGAGAGAGTCGTTTTTCCCTCATGGACCGCCGTAAGTGAGACTGCTACTTATCTATACCTCTATAAGCGACAGTCGAGCTTTATTTATTTATTTTATTTAGGAGGAACTATAGCTACAAAAAAATACATACATACATAAAAGATACACACATACAGTAACAAATGACAAAACAAATTACAAATTTAACATCTGCTATTTTATGACTCATTCTTAACTTTCGTGGAACTTCCTACCATTGTTTTTGTATTGTAGTGACTTGTTATTGCTGCGTACCTCTATAAGAGAGAAACGCTACCCATGTACCTGCATTAGCGAGAAACACGGGTTAGTGAGAAACCTCTATAAGCGAGAATGAGATTGTGCTCCCTTGAACTCTCGCTTATCCAGGTTTGACTGTATATGCCTGTAAAGGTAAAGTTTAGTGTAACATGTTTATGCAACTATGTACTATATCTGCAATATTTGTAATTCTTACCTAAACTTTTACACAATAAATCTTATCTTATCTTAAGTACAATTTAGGCGGCTTTATCGCTAACAGCGATTTATCCAGCCAACCTTCGGGCAGAGGAAATTTCTCATATAAGAAAAAAAATGCTAAAAAATCGTACAATTAACTTATTTTTGAAGTTTACATTATTTTTAACATCTGTTAGTTTTCAAACGTATCTGAAGTATATGTCGTTTCATTTCACTAACGCTTTAAATGCATCAGTGCGTATTAAATAGTTAAAAAAACATTTATCGCTGTAATAATAGAAATAATATTTTTTGAAAGGCATAGAAATGTTAGAGAAGCGATGAAATTAATGTATCACTCTTGAAGGAGACTAAAAATAATAAGGCGTCTCGACAAGCGACCAATTTCGCTCACGCCTATGAGCTTGCACCGCCGCCTTATATCAGGTGATCTATTGTTATGCGCTTGAGACGAACGCCGCACACTACGACACCGCAACACGTTGCGCGGCGGCATTGCGCATGCGCGGACCCTCCGCGCGCCCCGCGCAACTCCGTCATCGCGCCTACACCACGATCTGACGTCGCAGCCATCTACGTCATTCACTACGCCTACCGCCGAATGAATAGCATCTCATTAGTTTATCAAATTCTAACGTATTTTTTTAATTATTTCAATTTGTTTTATTTTAATCTTATTCAGTTTGTTTCAATTTATTTGTAAATCTATGTAATTCTAAATTCGCGTTAATAAAATCTAGTGTAAATTTGTGTTGCTGAGTTTTCATCAACGACCTTCGAGAGCTACTGCCTGCACTCACACGAGCTTCCCTGCTTTGCTTACTGGTTCGGGTTCGATTCCCGGACTCAACTGTTAGTGAGGACACTCAACCGGGTGCACTCCTACACTAATAATAAAAAATAACATAAATAATCTTTATTGAAATCATCACAAAACTTGTAAATCGAACAATACCCTGACTCCCAAACTAGGCGAACCTGTATCTTGGGACCAAGTGCTTTCCCAAAAAGAAGGTATTCAATGAAGGTCGTCTTCTGAGATGTCTGTATGACGCCGCGACGATGTCTGTCCAAGTACAGAGCCAGCAAACAAGACCCATCCAATTGCGCAGAGGAGTAAGACAGGGAGATGTTATATCTCCGAAACTGTTCACGAACGCATTGGAGGATGTCTTTAAGACCCTGGACTGGAAAGGACACGGCATCAATATAAACGGCGAGTACATCTCACACCTACGTTTT
The DNA here is from genome assembly GCA_947369225.1 of Hofmannophila pseudospretella. Taxonomy (NCBI): domain Eukaryota; kingdom Metazoa; phylum Arthropoda; class Insecta; order Lepidoptera; family Oecophoridae; genus Hofmannophila; species Hofmannophila pseudospretella. The sequence continues at coordinate 2,523,567 of OX376333.1, forward strand.
GCCGATGATATTGTCGTAATGGCGGAGTCGCTGCAGGGCCTTCAAGAAATGCTGGACAATCTCAATGCTGCTTCACGACGTGTCGGTCTCGGGATGAACTTGGACCATGACCATGACCAATGACCATGTCGTTCCGGGACCGGTTATCCTCGACGGTACAGCCCTCGAAGTTGTGCAACAATACGTCTACCTCGGGCAGACTGTGCAATTAGGTACAAACAACTTCGAGAAAGAAGCCGACAGAAGAATTTAGCTGGGTTGGGCAGCATTTCGGAAGTTACGTCACATCTTCTCGTCGCCTATACCTCAATGTCTAAAGACAAGAGTCTTTAACCAGTGCATCCTACCAGTAATGACCTACGGAGCCGAAACGTGGACACTGACGGTGCGACTGGTTCACAAATTGAAAGTCGCTCAGCGTGCTACGGAAAGAGCTATGCTCGGAATATCTCTGCTGGATCGAATCAGAAATGAGGAGATCCGGCGTAGAACTAAAGTTATCGACATAGCTCATAAGATTAGCAAGCTGAAGTGGCAGTGGGCCGGTCACATCTGTCGCAGAACCGACAATCGCTGGGGTAAACGAGTTCTGGAGTGGAGACCGCGTTTGAGCAAACGAAGTGCCCCCCTGCTAGATGGAGCGACGATCTGCGCAAGGTGGCTGGCAGCGACTGGATGAGAAGAGCCGAAGATCGGGCTCAATGGCGCGCCCTGGGAGAGGCCTATGTCCAGCAGTGGACTAGAGTAGGCTGCTGATGATGATGATGAAGGTCAGCATTCATCCCATAGATAACTAGGTATAAATACCGCCCCATAATTAATAACAAATAAAGTCAAATTTTGTCTAAAAGTTATTAGTTATTAGTTGTTAGTTTATTAGTCATCCTACGAACTTATTGAGTTATCTGTTATTTCTTACCATTGGGAATTAATGGCTGAAATTATGGCTTATTTAATTTAATTTCTATAGAAACAGCTAATAAATAATAATAACAAAGAACAACTAGTTCTTTGTTTTAATTATTTATTAGCTGTTTCTATAGAAATAAAATAAAATAAGGCAAACCATATAGTGATTGTCCACTTAACAGTGGCGGATCCAGAAATCCATGGTCATTTCAAATTCAAAGCACCATTATTCGAAGATCTTGGATAACCATGCTTCACTGTTGCACTGCTTCACTATTGGTGGTGAAACAAAACAAAATTAGGCGTGCTATTTCATCACTGGTGATGAAATGGCCCGGAGAAAGGGTAATTAAGATTTTCGCTTGATGTCCTCATCATCATCATTAATGTCCCCACTGTTGGGGCACAGGCCTCTCCTTGCACAAGGGGGTACGGGCCATGATCCACCGAGCGGGCCCAGTGATAATTGGTGGATTTCACACGCCTTCGGAAACTTTTAATTTTCTCAGACATGCAGGTTTCCTCACGATGTTTTCCTTCACCGTTAGAGCAGTCGGTAAATGTACGTGAGTCTTAGAAAAAATCCGAAAAACTTATTGGTACATGGCATGGTTTCGAACCCGGACCTCCCGCACGGGAGTTCGGCGTCCTAGCCTAGCCACTAGGCCACCGATGCTCTCGCTTGATGTAATAGTTCAGACAAATAATGTATTTAAGTGGAAATCATCTTCCGCATGGGCAATAATTCTCTCGTTTCCCCTATGTGTTTTTGATGTCAAGATATAAATAGCATAATAATATTTAAATTGTCTTTTAAGAACCTACACCGTTTTTATTTTTTGTTATTTCAATTAGAACTGTTGATACAGGTTCGATCTTACTACGTCAAAGTATTTTTACAATGACTTATTTCAACGTCAATTTATTAAGTTTAATATTTTTAACGTTAAACAGTGTCGTGGTTAGAATTTGTTATACAATTTTTGAATGCAAACCAATTATTACTCCTATGCAGCTTATCTCTTCAGATTTGGGAGATGTTGTAAGCTTTCTTCAATCTTTGGATGTTATAACTAAATTGTTAGCTGATATAACGACTACAGAAATAGAAATTATTGAAGAATCTTTAAAAAACCAAACGAAGAATGAAGACAAAGATTTGTCTATTATTGAACTTGCTGAGAAATATGGATATAATATGGAACAACATGAGGTTCAGACTGAAGATGGATATATTCTGACCCTTCACCGTATAAAAGGAAAGCCAATTCACCCAGCTGTGCTTGTAATGCATGGGGTTTTTAGCAGTTCTGATGACTGGGTTGTAGCAGGACCTGATAGTGATCTTACATATGTCCTCGCTTCAGAAGGGTACGATGTTTGGCTAGGCAATGCCCGAGGAAACAAGCATTCTATGAAACATGTAAAACTGTCACCTGACTGCGCTGCCTTTTGGGATTTTTCCGTCAACGAGATAGGTCTTTACGACCTACCAGCTAGTATCGATTATGTCCTGGGCGTAACGGGTCTGAGTCAATTAATGTACATAGGTCACTCTCAAGGCACTACAAGTTTTTACGTGATGACTTCAGAGATACCTGAATATAACGAGAAAATTTCAGTGATGGTCGCCTTATCTTCAGTAGCTTGGATGTCTCATTCAAAAAGCCCAGTCTTTAGAGCTTTGAGCTTACAAAATGGCATACTTCACGCTCTTGGCACCGCTATCGGACTGAATAATTTCGTAACAAATGAATTTGTAACAAAAGCTTTTGCCGAAACTTTTTGCGGTGATAATAAAGTAGCGAATATTGTTTGTGGTAGTTTTGTAAACATATTAGCTGGTTTCGATCGTGGACAATTGAATATTACGAATTTTCCTGTCATTTTTGGCCATTTTCCTACTAGTACATCAATGAGAACTATAATACATTACGCTCAACTGATAACATCTGGAAGGTTTCAGAAATATGATTATGGTGAGAGTAAAAACAGAGAAGTTTATGGTTCGGGAACTCCACCTGAATATCCTGTAGAAAAGATCACAGCTCCAATGGCTGTATTCCATAGCTACTCAGATTGGTGTTCCGATATAAAAGATCTAACGATTTTGCTTAATAAAATACCAAATAATGTTGAATTTTATGTAGTAGATAAATATAATCATATAGACTACTTGTGGGCTAAAAACGTGAAGGAAATGGTGTATTCTAAAATATTGCGAGTTATTCAAAGTTATTTGTAATACTATTTCTTATCTTATCTTATGATAGGGGGCCGGGAATAACCCAGCGGCACTTCGACCCTTAAGGATCTTTTGTGCCTACCCCATTTTACACACTGGTCATCTCAGTGTGCAGGTTTCCTCACGATGTTTACACCTTCACCGTTAGAGCAGTCGGTAAATGTACGTCTTCGAAAAATACAAAAAAACACCCATTGTATTGTACTCATTTGTAAATGACACTGCACGGTTCCGAACCCGGACCTCCCGCATGGGAGTCACTGTGCCACCGACGTTCTTTGTAATACTAACGTAAGTAACTTACCTATTTTATAGTTTTTTAAAAACCTATTTAACATACAAAAGGACAGATGGATGGATGGACGGACGCATGAACCCCGACGTTTTTAGGTAGGGAACCCTAAAAACAACATCTACGTCGAATCTCCTCTTTTTTGAGATCGGTTAAAAAAGGTATTCGATGAAGAAATGTAGTAGTTTAAAATGTATACATATTCCTTTAACAATTCCAAAACCATTTTGTTGACATTTTCAGTATATCACATTCTTCCTCCAAACATAATCGAACTGACAATAATGTTCGAAGAGATAACTGCCAATCCCATTCGGTAACTTATCACGAAGAATCATGACATCAGTATCGTTTGAACTCCGGAATACAGAATATCTTTATTTGAAAAAATGTAGGTGCATTTACAGATGATGATGTTGTTAGTTAAGTACCAATACATTTTGCCCTGTACTAGGCGTGCAAACTATTATAAGAAGCAAGTATCTATTTAGTCAAATTAATATCAACACAGGTATTTAATGCTATCTTAAAAATATATAATAGTGTCTAAAAATATATAATATTATAGATATTGTTAATTCTAAGTATGTCATTACAATTTATCTGCCAAAAATTCATTTAAAGTATAGTATGTTTTATTCACCAAAAATGTGAACCACTCATTCCTGAACCTGTTCAAGTCAAGCATTTTGATATTTTCAGGTAACTTGTTGTACAGGGTGGGCCAAGAATTCGTTAACATTTAAACCTAACACCCCGCGCTAATACAAGCCGCGCGGGGAGCGGGGAGGGGCGTTACCACTAGCTCGCTTCTCGGAAATTTAGTCGCAATGTATCGCTTCACGGGGCCGCAGCGCGCTTATTGTGTGAAACAATTTTATTTAAACAACAGTTCGCTCATTACAGTGAGACGCTTATTTCGCGTTGAATACGACTTACACGATTTAAATCAGTGTCCGAGTGCTCCATTAATAAAGAAATGGGTTAAGAAGTTCGAAGAGACGGGATCTACACTAAACGTGAAGCAAACCGGCGGCCCACGGACTTCTCGGAGCGAAGAGAACGTGCAGCGAGTTTCCGCATCAGTTCGACGTGATCCAAATTTATCGACGCGCAAACGTTCGGCTGAATTAGGACTATCCCGAACATCATTGCGCCGTATTTTGAAATTAGACATGAAATTACATCCATATAAGATCCAGTTAGTGCAGGAATTAAAACCTAATGATTTAAATTTGCGCAAGTCGTATGCCGAAACAATGTTAGATCGATTCAATAATTTTGATAACCTCTTATTTTCCGACGAAGCCCATTTCCACCTCAACGGACACGTAAACAAACAGAATTGCAGGTATTGGAGCAGCGAAAATCCCAAATCTAAACACGCGAGGCCACTTCATTCTCCCAAGGTAACGGTATGGGCTGCAATTTCAGCAAAAGGAATTATTGGGCCCTACTTTTTCGAAGATTCTCGCGGCCGTTCGGTTACTGTGAATTCTGCTGAGTATGTGAAAATGTTACGGGAGTTCCTGGCACCGAAGCTACTGGAATTTGCTGGCTACAACCGTAACACATGGTTTCAGCAAGATGGAGCCACTTGTCACACATCCAACGAGTCCCTGCCGGTAGTAAAAGAAATGTTTCCGGAAAAGCTGATTTCCAGACGAGGCGACATCCCATGGCCACCCAGGAGTCCAGATTTAACGCCAGCAGACTTCTTTTTATGGGGTTATTTGAAGAGTCGTGTTTACACCCATAAACCAAAAACACTACGTGAACTAAAGGAAAAAATTAGTGAAGAAATGTCAGCGATCTCGCGGTCTCTTTGTCGACGAGTATTCGAAAATTTCGGTGTTCGCTTAGAAGAGTGCAAAAATCGAAACGGTGGTCATTTAGATGATGTTATTTTTAAAAAATAAATTCCAAATAACTAACTTTCTTGTAAATAAACAATTTTAAAAATATGTCAAATGGTTTTCTTTATATGATTTTTTCAATTGTTAACTAATTCATGGCCCACCCTGTATATTTTAGGCGCTAGACACACCAGACTTTTTTGTAATAGAGCAGTCCCTGATGCTACTATACATAGTTTGTCTCTGTTACGCAGATTTCTATTATGAACTTGGGCTATATTTTGAAACAGAGATGAGTTAGTCCTAACGAAGACAGCAACTTCATATATGTAGAGGCATGGTAAAGTTAAAATTTTCAAGTATATAAAATACGGTCTACAACTATCAGTCACATTCAAGCCGCAAATTGACCTGACAAATCTTTTTTGCGCCTTAAAGATGTATTCCTTCGACGAACAATTGCCCCAAAAAATACTGTAAAATAACGCTACTCGAGTAGTGATACTTTCAACGGGGTGGCAACGAAAAGAAGAGAGGAGAAATTATAGTCGTTACTGCATAGTTACAACTGTTTATTATCATTATAGTCGTTACTGCATAGTTACAACTGTTTATTATTATTTTAGTCGTTACTGCATAGTTACAACTGTTTATTATCATTATAGTCGTTACTACATAGTTATAACTGTTTATTATCATTATAGTCGTTACTGCATAGTTACAACTGTTTATTATCATTATAGTCGTTACTGCATAGTTACAACTGTTTATTATTATTTTAGTCGTTACTGCATAGTTACAACTGTTTATTATCATTATAGTCGTTACTACATAGTTATAACTGTTTATTATCATTATAGTCGTTACTGCATAGTTATAACTGTTTATTATCATTATAGTCGTTACTGCATAGTTATAACTATTTATTATCATTATAGTCGTTACTGCATAGTTATAACTGTTTATTATCATTATAGTCGTTACTGCATAGTTATAACTGTTTATTATCATTATAGTCGTTACTGCATAGTTATAACTGTTTATTATCTTTATAGTCGTTACTGCATAGTTATAACTGTTTATTATCATTATAGTCGTTACTGCATAGTTATAACTGTTTATTATCATTATAGTCGTTACTGCATAGTTATAACTGTTTATTATCATTATAGTCGTTACTGCATAGTTATAACTGTTTATTATCATTATAGTCGTTACTGCATAGTTATAACTGTTTATTATCATTATAGTCGTTACTGCATAGTTACAACTGTTTATTATCATTATAGTCGAGCAACAGACGTCCGATATTTGGGAGTACAGCTGGATGAGAGTCTAAACTGGCACAAACAAATAAGCTTATTAAAAACAAGGGTAAGGAGATTAATTCCAATCTTTAAATCACTCCGTGACCGCACGGACCAAAACACCCTAACAATGGTCTATACCGCCTTGTGCCAGTCGATTCTCTCATACTGCATCCCGATCTGGGGAGGAGCCTCCAAAACCAAGTTCTTACAGCTGGAGAGAGCACAGAGAGCTATACTAAAAGTTATGACGCGTAAACCTTTCAGATACCCCACAACACTTCTCTACTCCGACTGCAGGGTCCTCACCAATTATAATTGTTATTATAATTATTGTACCTACCATTATTTCTAATAACTGTTACTTTTCAAAAATTTAACAAAATTTTATAAATACTTACTGTTTACATTGTTAACTTTATAAATACTGTTTTAAAGCCTTTTTACTTTTGTACATTATCTTTATAACTAAAATATAAATATAAATTCAACCTGCTAGACAGTACGATGGAATCCCGATTATACAAAATACAGGTTTATACCTAGTTTGTAAGTCGGAGGCCCTTACATAGTTGTACTTTGAAATTAATAAATATAATTTTAATTTTAATTTTTTTTTTTTTTTTTTGTCGTTACTGCATAGTTACAACTGTTTATTATCATTATAGTCGTTACTGCATAGTTACAACTGTTTATTATCATTATAGTCGTTACTGCATAGTTACAACTGTTTATTATCATTATAGTCGTTACTGCATAGTTACAACTGTTTATTATCATTATAGTCGTTACTGCATAGTTACAACTGTTTATTATTATTAAACCCAAACTAGTTAACAATTGACGTCACACGCGCATCCAATGTGCTGTAAGATAAGAGCACGCAGCAAGGAAATATCAAAGCGCAGACGGGTGCGATGTGAAGGCTGCAACATTTACATTTACACTTGTTTTTTTTTAAAAAATACTCCTTAAAATTACATCAAAAAAATTAAATCAAAATGTTTTTATTGTAAGTACTTAATAGTACATTTTTACAAGGTAATTTTTTTAACTCTACCACCGCTTCGTAAGGTGCTATAGCTGAATGGAAAGAAGCGGCGCAAGAAACTTTCAACAGCACATCTTTTGAAATAAATATATCTTACAATAATTACGAGTTTGAATACAATGTGCAGAGCTGGAGCTGAATTTAGGACCAAGCCTCTTTATCATTTAAGTAGTTATTTATTTTATAATAACCCTTTTACATAAGGTCCGTCTTATATGGGTCTTATATTTTTTCTCTGTCATATTTATTACAGTATCAGGTATCATATTATAAAATCGTACACAGTGACCCATGAATGATGTGTTTAAGTCTAAAGCGTGGAACTGCAAGTTTGTTTTTGTTTCTGGTATTGAAATTTTTATGAGTACGTAGGCGGCCGAAGGGAAAACTCGAATTGTCATAAAACTCTGGCAGCGCTGAATTATTTTTTTCATATTTCATTTATTAAGCATACGAGTACCATATTAAACCTTGGGTACATCTTATACCTACATTATGGTTAGCAGTTTGTCGGAGTTTCGTTCCATTCAATTACAAAAACTGTTTGAAAGGAGTTCAGTGCTGAAGGATGAAACTGGAACTGGTCATTTTGGAAACTTGACGTTTTGGGGCTAGTATTTTAAGACTAGTCATTTTGGGACTAGTCTTTCTGGAAAATGGACAGTCTGCACCTAAACGTTTTTATTTCTTCAAAAAAGTATTGAATTTTAATTGAATTGAATTTTATTCTCGCTTGTCTAAAATATTTAGGTGTAGATTATTCTTTCAGGGTAAAATAAATAAAAAATAAAAAAAAATAGTAAGGGAAAGAAATTGTAATTATGTATAATTTTTCATAAGCTTCAGTATTCTCCTATTAACAAACTTCTTTACATTTTTAGCATATAAAAAATCAAAATGGCAGTAATTTTCTATAAAATAAAAATCGACAACATTTGACAGTTTATCACGTAGAATTAGCACATCTGTTACGTTGGACAACCAGTCAGAATTACTGTAAAACAGAGCCACTGGTGCGGATATATTTTCTACTTGATATTCGGGAGGAGTTGCTACGCCGTATATATTTGTATTTTCTCTTTCACCGTAGTCAAATTTACGAAATTTACCGGATTCTATCTCTTGGCCATAGTGCACTAGTTGCTTTGCAGACGACCCAGCTGGAAGATGTCCAAGTATAACTGGTAAATTGGTTATATTCAACTGACCACGATCATATCCTACAATTAAGAATAACGCGTTTCCGCAAACAATTTTAGCTAATGCGTTGTCTGCACATACAAAGTTTAATATCGTTCTTACAAAAGTATCGTCTGGTAACACTTCATTAGCTCCAATTGCTTGTAACAAAGTGTATCCTAATCCATTGTTTAATGATAGAATTCTTGGAATGGGACTTTTTATATGCGAAGCCCAAGCTACGGGTGCTAAAGCGATCATCAACGAAATCTTTTCATTGTACTCCGGTAGCTCTGAACACAGAACAAAGAAGGCTGTAGTGCCTTGCGACCATCCTATATATGCCAGCTTTTCCTGTTTGGTCAATTTTAGTATATAGTCAATCATAGCAGGTAGGTCATAGCGGCCAATCTCGTCCCAGCTAAAGTCCCAAAATTCAGCGCAGTCTGGGGAAAGTTTTACATGTTTCCTTGAATGCTTGTTACCTCGAGCGTTGCCCATCCAAACATCATAACCTTCAGAAGAAAGGGAATATGCTAGAGCATTATCAGGTCCGGCTATTACAAAATCGTCAGCACTGCCTAAAAGCGAGTGCATTAGAAAAACCACTGGACCATTATTTGGAATTCTTTGGAGAGACAATAAGTATCCATCTATAGTTTTCACTTGATGTTCCTCTGTTTTGAATCCATACTTGTTCAACAGTTCAATGATGGTTAGGTTTATATCTTCATTGTTACTCCCTGATGTATATGCAGCAACATCTTTGAAATTTTGCTGTATCGTTGTTTCTATATCATCCTTAAGTTTGTCTGTGAATTTTTGGGATTCCAAGAAGCGTTTGATTTCTTCGATATTTGGTGGAGAAATGTTTGCAGGAACTATGTTTCTGGTACAACACATTACGCTTGCATTGCGAATGACAAGAGTCAAAAATAGTAATATAGTGTGGAACTGTTCCATTTCTGTTCAATATGTATTACTGCTTAATGATTATATAACTGAAAATATTCAATAATAGTCGACCGAATTGGTCTATGTCTTGTTAGACATAGAAACAGTAATAATATAAAGTAAGTTCCTATTCAAATAAGTACCATTGACATCAATGGCTAAAATTATCATATTTATTCAACTGTTCACATTGAATATGGCATATATTGCTGTAGGTAATTAAATAACATTTTCTACTACGTTTCCTACTTTACGTATAGTTATATCTGCTACATAGTACATTACAATATAATCAGAAAGTCAAGTCCTTTCAATATTTGCCTCAAATCCGATAGCTCTATCACTTGGTTGCTTTTTTTCGTTGTCAGTAGGTATATTACTGTATACTGTGGACTATCTACTGTAGATCGATCTTCATGGTATTAAGTAGGTAAGTACTTTTGTTATTAGAATAGAATGATACACAAAGAAAATTTAAACAAACGTTCGTCATTCTACAGCATCGTTTCTCAACCTTTTTAGTTTCGCTCGACCCACTAAAAACCAAATTAAGTTAAAAACCTTGCGACACTACATATAATATTTTAATACTATGTAGATCGTCAATTTTATGACACTGAGGAAATATAGTTGTTTTACTTTGGTTTTTTGTGCAGTTCAACCTCCGGCGAGAACGCACGTGTTGATCGCGCGCTCAAGTAAAGTGCATAGTCAGCGCTAGTGACGTAGCTAGCCAACTCATGCTGTTTGCGATGATCTAGTTAGCATTACAACACACACTGCCGCGACACTGTGAACAATTGTTAAGGCGAAGCTATTCAACTAGATAACGATCATGTCTGAGATCCAGAACGTTAAATTCAAGACCGATAGAGAACGGATGCTGTATAATGCTTACAATACAGTAAAAGCGAGAGAAGAACTGCAAAGCATACTGAAAGGTTTGCAGGAGCAAATGGAAAAGCTGCAACTGCAAATAAAGAGACTAACTGGTCAGAAAATGACAGAAGACAGTGATGAAGGACCCACTAAGGAAATTTCTACCGAAAAGAGTTCCGCTCAAGGATACTGCACGGACGAGGAAGAGCTCGCCAGAGAGACGGGGTGGATACGAGCGAGAAGTAGGAAAAAGCGGAAATTGAACATAGCACTTTCTCCTCCCCACATACACATTACAAATCAAGAGAAAATATGACTGACAGATGACGAATATGAAACGAAGACTATTAAACCATATATTTCTTAACCATAAGAAATATATATGGTTTTATAGTCTTCGTGATTGTCTTAAAGATTAGCAAATACTGTTCGTTAATCGTAAGGATGTAAGGGGGGTCACCAACATCTAGACCTCCAAATGCCAAACTCACCTGCACGTGGTGCATCCTGCCGATTAGCGAACGAGTCCCTGGCGACCGACTGGTGGCGGTATAACCACTCAAATTCTGGCTGGGTTAAAATACCAGAAGCACGATGACGGGCAGCAGCGTCATCAGGGCAAGTGACCCGGCTACTGCGATCGCCAACCCGCAGGCCTAGCGTGGCGATTATGGCATTACCTCCCATGGATAGCGCGCGCAAGATGGCTGGCAGCGACTGGATGAGAAGAGCCGAAGATCGGGCGCCCTGGGAGAGGCCTATGTCCAGCAGTGGACTAGAGTAGGCTGCTGATGTTCGTTAATCTGTCCCATTAAATAAAAATAAAACATACCTTTCATACCGCAAACTTGCCACTGTTGTACAATATTGATTATTATTTGTTGTTTCGGAAAATACTTAGGTATTATTATGTAAATATTTCTCGCCAAGTGTTTTAAATCACAATAGCCCTTTCTATTATCTACAAAGAATTATTTACTTGTATACCGCTTACAAGTATAAATAGTACTTACTGTATTTCTAGCATTTATCTTCCGTATTTTATCCATACGGCTCTTATAGGAGGAATACATCAGTTAAAAAAATGAAATTTTTTTGAATTTTTTTTCTATATTTGTCTTACAAATTATATTAACCAATAAAGTTTATTCATGTGAATTAAAAATTCCGTCTTTAAAACCTACTCTGACTGACCTAAACGAAATCATTCGCTTTATTAAACCTGTAACTAAAATTCTAGATGACACAGAAGTTTTAAAAGATATCACAGCTTACAGGAATGGATTACAGAATGAAGATATACATTTACACATCACAGAGCTGATACAGAAGTATGGATACATGGTTGAATAATATCAAGTAGTAACTAAGGATGGTTATATACTGACTCTTCAAAGGATTCCAGGTAACGGTAGTGTAGTTTTTATAATGCATGGAATTCTCAGCAGTGCTGATGATTTTGTAACAGCTGGTGCAGACAACGCTCTCGCTTACAACCTTGCCGATAAAGGTTACGACGTCTGGATGGGAAATGCTCGGGGCAACAAGCACTCTAAGAAACATGTAAATATTTCACCTGATTGTGCTGAGTTTTGGGATTTCAGTTGGGATGAAATTGGCCGATACGATTTACCTGCTATGATCGACTTTGTATTCAATACAACAGGGCAGGGAAAAATGACGTACATTGGCTGGTCTCAAGGTTCCACATCTTTCTTCGTAATGTGTTCAGAACTACCAGAGTACAATGAGAAAATATCTTTAATGGTAACCTTAGCTCCTGAAGCGTATGCAGCTAATATGTTTAGTCCAATCATAAGAATATTAAGTATAAGAAGTGATGCTGCAAATGTTTTACTTAAGTTAATTGGAGTCCATGAGTTTTTCGCAAATGAAGCTTTAACGAGAGCATTCACGAATGTTTTGTGTGGCAACAACGCTTTTGCTAAGATTATTTGTAGTAACATCGTATTTACGATAACTGGGTTTCAACGTGGTCAAGTGAACGTAACGAATTTGCCAGTAAACTTCGGTCACTTTCCAGCAGGATCATCGACAAAGCAATTTTTACATTACTCTCAATTGATAGAGTCCGGAAAATTTCGGAAGTTTGACTATGGGCAGCGTAACAATAGGAAAATATATGGTGACAGAAACCCTCCTGATTATATTCTAGAAAATGTCACAGCTCCCGTTGCTTTGTTTTACAGTGATAGTGATTGGTTATCCAACGCGGCTGATGTCATGACTTTAAACGAAGAGTTGCCGCATGTTGTTGAACTGTATTTATTAGAAAAGTATTCTCATTTTGATCACATTTGGGCCAAAAATGTTAAAGAATTGGTTAATTATAAAATATTGAAATTAATGGAACAATACCGTGATTAATTTAAATTCGTATACCTACTTGATTAGGTACTCACCAATTGTGGTTTAGTTTAGTTTGTTTGTTTATGTTTAATAAAATAAATTCCTAACAGACGTACAAGACACGACACACATAATTATTCTATGTGCCCTTATCGCGATCTAACTATGCATAAAATTCTATTATCCGTCGCATACACAGGTCATATAATAAAGAATTTTCATCGTTGGACTTGTTCAATGGCGGTGCCGCTGCCGTCAGGAGAGACATTGTAACAATAATCAATAATACTTAGATGGTATTAGTACAGTAGCGTTGTAGCTGGATACATGTAGTGAAGACTCGAACAAACACATACAAATGCACACACCCTTTCACTCTCTTCTACACAAACACGCTCACACACATTTCCAATAAACACATCCATATACACACACACCAAAACTTATTTCTCCCTATAGGCGTTGTTTTAAAATAGGAAATCTGTAATTAGCAGTATGTTTTATTAATGGACATTTTTGTTTTTAAATTTAAATGCGGTGGATTTTGTAATAAATAAATTAAAAATAAATAGAGAACACCAAGTGGTAGGTAGTACCTAACTTTCATTTATCATGATTTCTGGAAACATAATTGAATAAAACAACACAGTAATTTGTCTAACATTTATTTTATTTCTAGATCAAAATTGTATAGAAACAAAACAGTCATCGTAAGATGAATAATCAGTCTTTTTGTAGATATTTTTAGCAATTTCTGCTACCGTTATACAGGGTGTGTACGATACTTCCCAGCACCTTCAACCCTGCCTCTCGCTTCCTCAGACAATACCGGTGGTCCAGCGGTACAGCAGGCGAACAAAATGTTTCGAATGTAATCTATTCAATTCTTTATGTACTTACTTACTTCATTTTAAATTAATCGGTGAAGTACATACAGTGTGTGAGATTTTAGTTAAACATTCGGGGGGTATAGGGTAAAATCGACCTCTGGCTTTATTTTACCACTACAATCTTCGTACATAAACACTAATCGGGCGAAGCACACCGAAGTTCTCAAGGTCCGAATGTTTAAACTCTGACGCACTGTATTGGGATACAAAAATATAAATACAATATTAATCGGTGTAAAGAGCGTCGGTGGCACAGTGGCTAGGACACCGGACTCCCATGTACCAATGAGTTTTTCATATTTTTCGAATACTTACGTATATTTACCGTCTAACGTTGAAGGAAAACATCGTGAGGAAACCTGTACACTGAGATTGACCAGTGTGTAAAATGGGGTAGGCACAAAAGATCCTCAAGGGTCGAAGTGCCGCTGGGTTATACCTGGTCCCCTATAAGGTAAGAATCGATGTAAAAAACGACGTAAATCAGAAAAAAATAAAATATGTTATGTACAATTATTCGTACTTACGTCACGACATAAATTAATTAGAAATAAACTGATTACAAAGATTCCGAAATTCACTTGTAATCGCAGTCTGTATGACGATTGGGCATTTTGCTGAAGGAGCGGTGACTTTGACATTTTAGGCGAGAGCTTAAAGTTGCTGGATAGCTTTTGAACGTTCAGGGAATTAGACATTCAGTGAATGGACATTCAGGGAATTAGACGTAATGGACCGACTAGACATTCAATTAGACATAATCGTTCGCTTCGCGTTAATTTAATCGGGAATAGAATAGAATAGAATAAATTCCTTCGTTAATACATATTTTCATTTAGAATTATGTAAGTAGTGTAATAATAAATGGATTTAACAGATTTATTAAAAAATGGCTTTACACACACACCCTGCATAAAACTAGTTATAAATAAATAATTATATATTTACAACACAAATTATTATTATATTCTTTATACAACACGTATTTTTAATACATGACTAATTAAATAATTTGGCTATAAGTTGTCATTGAAATATTTACATTTTTTATATCATAAAGAAATCTAAAACCAAGCTAATAGATTAGGTTGTGTATTTTAGCACGTTTATAGAAAATTTTAAAATATAGGGTACTATTTTATTAGCGGCAAATATTTCTAGGGTGTCATCTATAGGTTATATATAACAATAAGAATAGGGCAAAAATTTTTTTTTTACATTTTAATGTTCGAGAAAAACGACAACATTGTTTGTTTGAAAATTCTTCAAATGAATATTCATTCATTGCTTCATGCATTGCTATTCTAATACTGAAATAAGAAGTATGAATGAAACTCGAGTTTCATTCATAACGATATGGATGAGTTTATGCCACCAAGGCGCAAAATATTATAGTTTATTTTTCTTTAGAATGGAAAATTTTCATACTCATACACATACCATTTATTGCTTTTCATGTGTTACAATTGGTCTTAAAAATGTATATTATCTGGTCATACATGAAACCCTGAGTAGGGCACCGCAATATAAAATAAGAGATTATAGTATATTATAATAGTAATAAATGCTAACGAGATAAATTGAATTAAATGTCATTATAAGTTATACATAATTGATTTTATAGTTAAGTATTGGTTTTATCATCAAAAAACTCCTGCAGTGAATAGAAACATTTGTTAAGAAGATACATCTTCATACAAGTAACAGGGTTATTTTTTCGTGCAAACCACTTTGCACGAAAAAATAACCCTGTTACTTGTCACCCTTGTTTATCCTGTTACTGTTGCTTGTCATTTGTACCACTACAAATGACCAGCACATACCCCCCTCCAAATATTTGCTACTAATAAAAAAGGACCTTATATAACACAATATTTAAGGCCAAGTATGTCGCTATTATTGAAGTTAAAATACACATAAGATATTAAAAGTGTAGCCGATAATTCTAAAATTACATTTCATTGTTTTAATATCAAAATAATGTTTATACAAAAACACAGTTGCTTTCTTCGTCCGGGGCCAGCTGATCAGCGCTGTGGCTTGCTTCAGCATTATGCTGAGCTGGTGTACCCTTTTTGGCACTGTACCGCACCGGATCTTGTGCTGAATGTATTATATCCTTGTATACTTTTGTATTGTGTACTTGCTGTATTCTGGCGTTAACAGTGCTAAATAAATTTTCAATTTCAATTTACTTAAAATGTTTTAAACGGTCGTCATAGAACGTCCCTATAGTTAAGTCGTAAATAAAATACAATCTAACTAGCTATCCCATTCTACGCTGTAGCTGTTGACAGGATGATACGAGTACGACACTTAAGGAAGCGTTAATGTTAAACACGTTTGTTGCAACTCACGGTAAGTAAATCATTTAATAAACACTATTAATCTATTAAAAAGTATTTAGGCAGTTAGGTACAAAATATATTGAATAGAAAAAGAGTGTAAGTGTTGCCAGTAGTTGTTACAATTAGGAATATATTGACCATTTATGTAATAAAAACATAATTTGAATTCGATGATAAATAATTCGTGTGGTTGAGCGTACAGTCGACCACAGGTAACCCAACAAAACGTCAAAATTTGAGAATCTGAAATGTATCATATTGCGCAGGCATAAGGCTGAGATTTAATCGAAGGTTATTGAAAGATGGTATACTATAGCTTGTGGTCCACTGTACCTTGTAACTAAAATCGTAATCTTAATTTTTCTAAACATACTTATACTGGTAAACAGTACTCTCGTACTCTAGCTAATCTTATCTTATGACAGGGGGCCAGGGACAACCCCAGCGGCACTTCGACCCTCAGGTCGAATCGTCTTTTGTGCTCACCCCTTACCTTAGTCTCCTTCCTGTTCCTTAAAGATGCTTTGCATCAAGGACGCTATACAGCTTACAGGAAGGAGCCTATAGTCCTCTGGTGTCGGGTAGGCTATCCCCAGAAAACTCATACGCCCTCCAGCCAGCGAGTCACATTCGCACAGCAAGTGTTCCATTGACTCAACGGTGTCACCACAGGCTCTACAGGTGGGATTGTCTGCCAGTATCATCTTGTGTAGGAGGCTCTTAGTGCCAAAATGGCGAACGCCCCAACAATGAGACGGTTGAGACTCCTGTCCTCTAGCTGAAGTATAGCATTCTATAATTCAAATTTGAAGTCTATGGCGAATGCATTAAGGTTCATTTCAGATGGTATTAGCTAGAGGCCGACTGTACCACTCTAAATTAAGAGTTTAGCATGGTCACCATAGTCCATGGAATTAAATTCCTTGTGATTTAAAACGATAGTATCTCATTTTTTAGTTACCTATGATGAGGGGTTCTGCAGATCTCTGAAACAAATATTTAGGTATAGTTATAATATTTCTTTTAAATAAACCATATTATCACAGGTTATTTTTGCCAAAAAAAGTGGTTAATTACCAATAATATGGCTGATTATTTTGCACGTATCAAGAAAAACGTTGATAAACTAAAGGTATAACCCATATAAGGGCATATAACCAAAGAGACTGGCTGCGTTGCCCCGTTGGATAGGCTAAGATGATAAGAGCTGGTATATATTTTTTAGAAAGATTATTTTTGGTTCGAAAATCGCCAAAATAACCTCACGTAATTAATAGCTCCAGGTCTTTTTGAAGACTACGTTTCCATGTAGCCCTGGGTCTTCCTCGTTTGCGAGATCCTCCTGTAGGTTGCGAGTTCAGAACAGAACGTTTTTAACGTTGCTGTTAAAGATCTTCAGCTTCAAGGATCTGGACAGTGTGTTCGAGCGCCAAACGGGTCGCAACATGGCAAAAGCTCCCTTTGCTTTGTTGAACCGATTTTCAATGTTCTACACAAGTTGTACTAAATAAAAACATACTCACTTCTGGGAACACTTTTTAGTGTCGACTTTGATATGCTGTCACTATCTTCAGACTCTGAACACACTTGGAAGCTGGTCTCTAAAATGAAAATAGGTTATGGTTATCAATTAATTATTATTTACATTATACATACATTATACTTTTGTAGTTTTATCATTGAACTAGATTCATGTGATTCATTTCAAAACCCTCTAATATTAATACAGTGAGGTGAGATGTCTATGGGCGACGGTGACCACTTACCATCAGGTGGCCCGTTGGCTCGTCTGCCCTCCTTATTTAATAATAAAAATAAAAATGTCTGTCTGGAATCATTTCTAGTTACATTTTCATCACTGTTTACTAGATTCCTGTCTATCTGGAATCATTTCTAGTTACATTTTCATCACTGTTTACTAGATTCCTGTCTATCTGGAATCATTTCTAGTTACATTTTCATCACTGTTTACTAGATTCCTGTCTATCTGGAATCATTTCTAGTTACATTTTCATCACTGTTTTTCTAATTATAGGTAGCTACAGTCAGTTGATAAGTTTTTGGGTGATTTCTACTTTTAGTGAAAATAACTAAATTTATGTACAGTCGACCTAAGGCATACCATCTGTCACAAATCCTTCGATTAAATATCAACTTTAGCGCAATAAGATACATTTCAGATTCTCAAATTTCAACGTTTTGGGTAGGTTGACCTGCGGTCGACTGTACAATGTATTGTCCAAAATAGTGACAATACTATATGAGTATGATTACTTATACAGTATGTCAACTAACTGATGGAAGATATTTTATGGGATGAAAATACCCATGAATATGAGCACCTTTCACGAAAATATATTCGTATAATTAACAAAAAAAATGAGACTTCATACAAATCGGTTCGTTCACGTGACCTACGAAGAGTGAATGAATGAATGAATGAATTACTCTTTATTGCACAAAATTAGTGTGATACAATGCGTACAAAAAAGTGCGAGACGAGTCAATTTTAAAAAATATGCAAAATTCCTTTTGTAAAAATTCTTAATATACAGGGGTATTTTTAGGGATGAAAGTATCCCTAAATACCCAGGAAAACAATAAATGAAAGAAAAAACAATATTATTGAGTGTTTTCACACTTTAAAGGAAATTACGAGTTTTGAGTAGGTAAGTAGAGTTTCTTACTTCATATGATCTGTTATTAGTTAATTTTGTCATATGGTAAACTTTGTATGTATGCCTCTAATACCGTAGATAATTAGGTAATCTGTGTAACTGTAGTAAAGGGTATCAGTGGCCCAGTGGCTAGGACACCGGACTCCCATGCGGGAGGTCCGGGTTCGAACCGTGCAGTGCCATGTACCAATGAGTTTTTCGTATTTTTCGAAGACTTACATACATTTACCGACTGCTCTAACGGTGAAGGAAAACATCGTGAGGAAACCTGCACACTGAGATGACCAGTGTGTAAAATGGGATAGGCACAAAAGATCCTCAAGGGTCGAAGTGCCGCTGGGTAATTCCCTATCATAAGATAACTGTGGCAATACAGGAAGACTCCCTTTCTCGCCCCGCGCTCATTACTTAGTTCATATGATCACATACCTGTATCGTATCTCTTGGTTTGGCGTGTGGGCAAGTCCTGGTTCTCAACATGTCCAAATGTCCTGAATCCGACTTGGAACTGCGCGTATGGACTTATTTCGTACAGCTCTGGAACACAACGAAAACAGAAGAATAAGTGTTTCCTGGTCATCAGCAGCCCACTCTAGTCCACTGCTGGACATAGGCCTCTCCCAGGGCGCGCCATTGAGCCCGATCTTCGGCTCTTCTCATCCAGTCGCTGCCAGCCACCTTGCACACATCGTCGCTCCATCTAGCAGGGGAGCGTCCCACACTACGCGGTCTCCACTCCAGAACTCGTCTCCCCCAGCGGTTGTCGGTTCTGCGACAGGTGTGACCGGCCCACTGCCACTTCAGCTTATTAATCTTAGGAGCTATGTCGATAACTTTTGTACTATGCCGGATCTCCCCATTTCGGATTCGATCCAGCAGAGATATTTCCTGGTGCTGGATTTGAACCTGCGACTTGCCTATGCTTTATGATTTGCTCGAAATGAACTGAATCACTACCTGCTACGAGTACATTTGAAGCAACAATGGTTCAATTCATTTATTTACACGTTATTGTACAACAATAGACTTAATAAAAACAATTAAAATGATACATTGTACAAAGGGTGAACTTATCTCTAAAAGAGATTTCTTCCAGCAAACCCACGAATGTGAAAGATACGTTACAATTCGTTATAATGCGTTATAAATATCTCGTAATAGTAACGAGAAATCAGAAGTATTCATGAGAGTTCATGTAGTATCCATTACAATATTTTATAGCACCCATTACAAAAAAATCTCGTATTACTAGATTTTTTGTAATGGATGCTACAAAATATTGTACTCATACTCATACCATTTATTGCTTTTCATGTGTTACAATTGGACTTTAAAAAATATCTTATATGATCATACATGAAACCCTGAGTAGGGCACCGCAATATAAAATAAGAGATTATAATAGTAATAAATGCTTACGAGATAAATTAAATTAAATGTCATTATAAGTTATAATTGATTTTATAGTTAAGTATTGATTGTATCATCGAAAAACTCCTTGTAATGGATATTATATGAATAATTTAATTATTTATTATTTAATTAATGTTGCATGTTTAATAGTATAAAATAAACATAGCTTTAACTTAAACTGGAATCTGAATATTTAATTGAAACATAACATTGTAAAGTGGTCAATGTGTGTACCTATGTGATCTCCACAGTGGTTATCTCAGTGTGCAGGTTTCCTCACGATGTTTTCCTTCACCGTCACAGCAGTCGGTAAATATACGTAAGTCTTTCGAAAAAACCGAAAAACTCATTGGTACATGACATTGCCTGGTTTCGAACTCGGACCTCCCGCATGGGAGACCGACGTCCTAGCCACGACGCCACCGACACCGAATTATAAATATATTATATATTAAATAAATATACCTAGATATATAAATGTGTATATTAATATATTTTATTAATTTATAATAGTCATATCTAATCTCTTTAACTTTAATTTTAAATCGTAATTCTGGAATATGAATATTTGATTGGCACATAACATTGTAAAGTGGTCAATGTGTGTACCTATGTGATCTCCACGACACAGGCAACACCTAGTGTGGAGGTTATAGTTTAATGTGAAATGTTAATTAATATATGGCAAAGAAATTTTTTTTTTTAAAATAAATAATAAATTGTCCTGATTTCTTGTTACTATTATATTACGAGATATTTTTTCCGTGTGGTAATCTCACGATGGCGCGGAACTCACGCGCCTTTACAGTACATATTCTATACTACTTACCATGTTTACTATTATTCCTCATATGTATAGGGGCGCTATAGATTCTATTCTGGGCATTCATTGTCTGAGCGTTGATAGAATTCTCCTTAACGTTTGCTAGATTCGTATGAGATGTGTTAGCGGTAAGGTTACCACTTTCCGATTTATTATCCACTGTTATTGAGTCCCGGTATTCTGTTAGGTCACTGGAACTGGAAATAAAGAAAATATTAAAGAAAAAGTAATAAAGAAATATATAGTTTATGTAGTATTTTTTGGATTTATAAATACGACAAATAGTAAGGACTGAGTAAGGATTTTATTTGACTTAAGAGTTCTTCATTAATACACATATTAAGGATAGATGGGGAGGGGAGGGGTTCCATCCTTATGTTGTTGATATTCCATCTGTTCGTACGAAGCTATTTGCTTCTTCATTCATTATGCGAACGGCTAAGGAATGGAACAGCCTGCCGGCGTCTGTATTTCCCGAAACCTACAACCTTGGGATCTTCAAGGCCAGAGTGAATAGGCATTTACTGGACCCGCGTGCTCCATCGTCGACCTCATCGTCGCTTACCATCAGGCGAGATTGAGGTCAAATGCGGGTTTAGTTATACATAAAAAAAAAAAGATGGCGTCTCATAAACGCAACTCTGGATTGCAACTTTAGATTCTCAAAAACGCAACCGGCCCTCAACCGACCAATGAGAGAAGAGATAAAACACAATGGCGGTTAGTTTCATTATACTGGTGATTGTAATTATAAAATTTTTGTCTCTTTACAAAAACAAAGTTTTTGACTCCGCAGGGGCGTGGCAGATTTTAATGGCCATTTTGATGTTTCCCATTGCCTTCCCCATTTCACACACTGGTTATCTCAGTGTGCAGGTTTCCTCACGACGTTTTCCTTCACCCTCAGAGCAGTCGGTAAATAGTAGTAAATCTTTCGAAAAAACCGAAACACTCATTGGTACATGGAATTGCGTGGTATCGAACACGGACCGACAACCGTTGGGGTAGACGAGTTCTAGAGTGGAGACCGCGGACAAGAAAGCGCAGTGTGGGACGCCCCCCTGCCCGGTGGGCCGACGACCTGAAGAAGGTTGCTGGCGATGATTGGATGAGGAAGGCGGAGGACCGAGTATTGTGGCGCGCCCTGGGAGAGGCCTATGTCCAGCAGTGGACAGATACGGGCTGATAGATAGATAGATAGAACACGGACCTACCGCATGGGACTCCGACGCCCTAGCCACGACGCCACTGACGCTCTTGTGGTCTTCATTTGACACAAATAAGAAAATGTACAAAAGTGGTGGAAATTCTAAGAAAACTGGAATACCTGTGTCTCTTAACAATGATATAAATGCTGCACAGAACACAAATTGCCAGCAGAATAGAGCTGCACATGATGACCAGCGTATTGAGGTCCAGGGCCTCGGAAGGTGGGCCCACTTCGGCTGTGAAGTTAAAGACATCTTTATTAATGTTGTTATTGCTCAATGTAGAGGGCGCCTATATCAAAAAGAGATGAAAGCTATTAACTTTCGGAGAGTACAATTTATTCCAAAATCTTAAAATACCACATCAAATCCAGATCACAGGTAGTTTCCGCGTCTTAATAACGTACCACGACATCTATATGCATTTATGTGGAAACAGTATATAAATGAACTTAAATAGAGCATTAAACACTCAACTATAACTTTAAATTAAAAATTAAATAGTTCCCGACTTACCATTTGTAGAGTTCCCTTACTTTTTCCTATTCATCATCAGGTCCGCAAGATTCCAGGTTTGAGAATAGCACCATGGAACATTTGAGCTCAAACTCGAACCACCTAACTATTACCATCAAGTATAATCCAAGATCTTGGATACCACTGGTTCACTTTCTATCAGACATGGCTAAAAATACTTTTGACAAAATTCTCTGTCAAAAACCCTCGTCAAAATCAGATCAGTTGTTGAGTTAATATGCCACAGGTATACATACATACGTACGCGTAAAGCTTATAACACCCCTTCCTCGTCGTGTCGTGGTTTAAAAAATGAACAAACATTTCTGGATTAACACCAGATTTCGTTATTTTATTACATCTTTAGCACACTGCTAGTAGTGTATTTAGTAGTGGTAGATCCTAATGTGAAGGATCCCCTGGGGTGGTACCACCCTCTTATCTATTTCTTCCGTGAAGCAGAAATGCTTGCATTTCTGTGTTTCGGTTTGAAGGGTAAGAGAGCCAGCGTAATTTCCGGCACATGAGGTAATCCATCTTAGTCCTCAAGGTTAGCAGCGCATCAAAAACCTTCTAATATTAATACAGTGAGGTGAGATGTCTATGGGCGACGGTGACCACTTACCATCAGGTGGCCCGTTTGCTCGTCTGCTCTCCTTATGTAATAAAAAAAAACAAAAAAAAAACACTGCAGTATTTGATTATGGAATGAAATTGAACCGAACGAATAAAAATAAGCGTCGGTGGCCCAGTGGCTAGGACGCCGGACTCCCATGCGGGAGGTCCGGGGTCGAAAGCATGCAATGCCATGTACCAATGAGTTTTTCGGATTTTTCCGAAGACTTATGTACATTTACCGACTGCTCTAACGGTGAAGGAAACATCGTAAAGAAACCTGCATGTCTGAGTAAAAAAATATATCCGAAGGTTCACACACCTTCGGATTTTTTAAATTTCCTCTGTATCATCCACCAATTAGCACTGGGCCCACTCGGTG
The DNA here is from genome assembly GCA_947369225.1 of Hofmannophila pseudospretella. Classification (NCBI taxonomy): domain Eukaryota; kingdom Metazoa; phylum Arthropoda; class Insecta; order Lepidoptera; family Oecophoridae; genus Hofmannophila; species Hofmannophila pseudospretella. The sequence continues at coordinate 2,547,482 of OX376333.1, forward strand.
GATCATGGCCCATACTCCCTTGTGCAAGGGGAGGCCTGTGCCCCAACAGTGGGGACATTATAGGCTGATGTTGATGTTGTTGTTGAATAAAAACAAAATAATATTTTTCGGTTTTCTAGATTTCTACGGGTTCGATCCGATTCCATTACAAAATCTATACAATACTAGACTAAAATATTATTCGGTAATCGGTAACACTCACTCCCGTCCTCATTCTTAGTAGCATAGTGATACACATTGGTAGCAGTTCCAGCTTCATTGATGGCAGTGACTCGGACCTGGTACCAAGTAGCCGGTGATAGGTCGGGGATGGCAAACGAGCTGGGACGGTAGGACTTCGCTTGGTAGAGGTTTGCGACGCTCCATATTGGGACATCGTTGTACGACTGTGGAGAATAATTACAAATAAATTTATTTTGCAACTTACATTAATACAAGAGTGGTTGATGCTCTAAATCCCGCACTAGGACACCCTGTGTCGCGGGATTTAGGCTCTTCCATTTAGGAACAATTTTGATTTATGAAGGAAAAATAAATAAATAAACGTATACAATTTTAAATTAACATTAGATACTAAGACGTAAGCATGGAGTTAAAGTGTGTGTGTGGATGTGTGCGTATTGGTGTGGGGGTGTGGAAAGGTGAGGGTGTGTGTTTGTTGAGGGTGAGAGTGAGGGTGCGTGATAATTATAACCATTGAAACTAATAGAATAGACTGATAGAGAAGCTCGTAGCCTAGTTGCGAGCACGGTCCGAAAGTGATCGTGCAGGTTAAGCGACGTTGCCGCGGTCGGTACCTGGATGGGTGACCGCTAGTGGCATATTTCATCTGAGCTCCTCCGTGCCTCGGAAAGCACGTTAAGCAGTCGGTCCCGGTTGTTGTCGTTCGACAGCAGTCGTTAAGCCATGTCAGAGGCCTACGAGCGGCCTGAACAACTCTGACAAATAGGTTGGCCACTAACCATACGATAAACAAACAAACAACAAACAATAGAATAGACTGAAAGTTTAATCAAAATACAAAACAATGACACTTAATTACAGTATTATGTGAATTATGTCGTAATAATAATTAATGCAAACTAACAAGTATATATCTTATCTTATTATAGGGGGCCTAGAATAACCCCAGCGGCACTTCGACCCTTGAGGATCTTTTGTGCCTACCCCATTTTACACACCGGTCATCTCAGTGTGCAGGTTTCCTCACGATGTTTTCCTTCACCTTTAAAGCAGTCGGTAAATGTACGTAAGTCTTCGAATAATACGAAAAACTCATTGGTACATGGCACTGCACGGTTTCAAACTCGGACCTCACCGCATGGGAGTCCGGTGTCCTAGCCACTGTGCCACAAGTACTGTGTAACAAATATATAAACTTCGAAGATGTGGAATAAAACAACTGCAATTGTTTTCTATTTTGATTAAAAAAAAAAAAATTGATTATTATTTGTGAACAATTCATAAAAGATGTAATTAAGCAAATTACAATGATTTAAAGATGATAAAACGCAAGATCAGACATCTAAGTCCAATTGACGTGCAGTCGAATAAAATGAATATAATGACCACTGATCGGAGTAGGTAGGGCTCTTTCGGGTCAATGTCCTCAAAGATTATATTAATATGGATATGATTTCGGGATCCCGTTTTAAGTTATCGAGCAAATGTTGTAAATTACTTTTATAAACCTCGCCCTTACTCGGCGGATTACGATTTTTTTAAAATTGTGAACTTACGAAGAAGTTAAAACACTACCATAGGTACACTAGCGCCATGAATCTTAAAAAAATATATTTCGCCACCAATCTTAAATGTGTATCAACACAAATATAACGTTAAAAATCTAAATAATATATTTATTCAATCCCGGAAATCCCGGGATTATTGGGCATACTTATCCATATTATGACCGTATGTGGCAAGTACCAAAAACAGCCCTACCTACTCCGATCATAGATAATGACGTCGAAAAAAAAGATAAAGATTAAATAAAGATTTTTTTTAATCATAGAATAGACAGAAACATTGATATGACAAATACATGGAACAAAAGCAAAGATAAGAATTTCTATATTTATAGAAACGATTAAAAATAAGCATTAATGATTGCTTAAAATATATGGACTACGTCTGATTGGACAAAGCTAACAGCATACTGCCAGAACCACGACAACTTACCATGGTATTATGCGCCCGTATCCAGGCCCTGCCCCCCAACTGCCTGTATTCGATCTCCCACCCCCTCAGGTCGCAACCCCCGTCGTCCCACCCCGCCAACTGGATGTAGATGTGGGTGCAGTTACTCCATAACCACTCGTTGGTTGTTGGTGATACTGGAACTGAAATTAATAGGCGATATGAGGTTATCTACCATATCAAAGAAATTGGAATTTGTCCTATGTAGATTGCTCGCTAGAGAAGAAATCGCGTCTATACGTGCATGGGCCAATCATAGTAAAATAGAACCCAAAGCCTTTGGCTTACTGTCAGTGAGCCAAAGGCTTTGGCTCACTGTCAGTGCTCACATCATCTACAATCTAGAGGAGAGGGCGCTACTGGTCCGATTTCTGTATACCATAACTTTTAAGAGGTGGATTATAGTGAAATTAAAATATAATTGAATACAAAAATTACGACACCTCGTAATAGAAATCCATCTTTCAAGATCATTTGTAAAGCAACTTTTTTAATACAAAACTCGTGTTCATATTTATGAGCCCTTCCATCTTTCTATTCTTGATTAAGCTCCTGCATATAAACAAATAAAGTCCATTTACCAACCTCCACCCAAGGTGCTGACATCCAAATACGCTGGTTGTGAAGTCCCAACTTTATTTGTAGCTGTAATCCTCAAGGAATACTTCGTGCCGCATTTGAGTCCAGTTAAGGCATGTTTTTGGACACCAGAGAGGTTTGGCAATTTAGTGGTCGGCCAGGCTTCCTGCCAGGGTCCGTTAGCTTCCTTCCAAGTGAGGCTGTAACCTGAATAGTTTAGCTGTTTACTTTTTACTAGGACACTGGTAATTTTCTACCAATAAATTGTTTTAGATATGGTAAACACATGTGGTTGGTGTGGTGACTAACAAACTTCAAGTTTTCATCAACAAGTCCTTTAGATCTATACTCCGTATTTACTGGCCGAACACCATGTGGACTCGATGTCATCAAACACCTATAGGATAGGAGATTGCCCAACGCAAATGGTGCTGGATACGAAGAGGGGAGACAAATTCCGCAAGGATCGCGTTCAAGTGGCGGCCGCGCGGAAAGATAAAACCTGGCCGTCCTGTACACACGTGGGGGCGAACTGTCGACCGTGACCTAAAGGCAGCAGGGGTGAGCTGGAGTGAAACTAGGAAGGTGGCACGGGACAGAGCGGCGTGGAGAGATCACGTGGAGGCCCTCAGTACCTCCGGGGTAGCTTTGACGACAACAACATACAACTGTCGGTTTTGTGGTGTTTATGGATGGATGGGGATCAGCAGTGTGATTGTCTAAATCGTAAAACGTTCATTCTTAGAACCCTTGAAAGCTTGAATCCCTTATATTATATACAAATCGTAAAACAGTCAAATTGTAAAATGTCAAGATCTTCGAACGTTCAATCCTGAAACGTCCGACTCTTCGAACGTCCAACTCGTAAAACATCCAAATCTAAAACGACCACAATTTAAAAACGTCCATGTCTTGAAACCTATCGTAAAATGTCTAAAATTGGCTCAAATACAATTAGGGATAGTCGGATACTTATTACTCGTTTCACAAGTACAGAATACAGAGAAAACTGGATTGGTCGAGAAAAAATTCAAAGTTGTTTCTTCAACCAAATTACTAAAACTTACTGATTTTCTGGCTCAAACTCCTGTTGCTGACTGCATAGTAGGGCTGCTCCCACTCAACCAAGATAGAGTCCTTATACGGGGTAGCTCTTAACACGGGCGCATCGGGTAGCGGTAGCACTATGACAGTGTACTCTACTGAGTCTGATCCGTACAGGTTTTTGGCTAGGCAGGTGTAATTACCACTGAGAGATTGATCTATGTCTGAAAAAAAGAATATCACCCATTACAGAATACAGAATAGCATAAATGTAGGTGTATTTACAGGTGTTGCTGTTAGTGAAGTACCTATACTCTCTTCTAAGCCGTGTTTAGTTTCCTCATTGCTGAGGGTCGTAAGGATTAATCACATAGAACGACTAGATAGTCCATTGCCTTCCCCATTTTACACACTGGTCATCTCAGTGTGCAGGTTTCCTCACGATGTTTTCCTTCACCGTCAGAGCAGTCGGTAAATGTACGTAGATCTTTCGATAAAACCGAACAACTCATTGGTACATGACATTGCATGGTTTCGAGCCCGGACCTTCCCGCATGGGAGTCCGAAGTCCTCGCCACGGCGTCACCGACGTTCAAATACCAATACATATGTAGAGAATTTGAGTATCTAATCCTAATCAGTAATAGAAACACGGATTGTCTATTTGCTATAGCTGTTAGTCGTAACATGTAGCGAAAGCATTTGATAAATCTGCACTTTACAGTGTGAATTCGCTTGATTACAAATAATAATAAATAAAAGAGTATATATTAATTCACACATCAAAGTAATAAGGTACAACACAGAGCGGTGGCAGTGGCTAGGGCACCGGACTCCCATGCGGGAGGTCCGGGTTCGAAACCGTGCAGTGCCATGTACCAATGAGTTTTCGTATTTTTCGAAAACTTACGTACATTTACCGACTGCTCTAACGGTGAAGGAAAACATTGTTAGGAAATCTGCACACTGAGATGACCAGCGTGTACAATGGGGTAGGCACAAAAGATCCTCAAGGGTCGAAGTGCCGCTGGGTTATTCCCGGCCCCCTGTCATAAGATAAGATAAGGTACAACACAGTTATTTTATTCTAATTCTTAACCTATATACAAAATATATCTATAACAAATACTGCCTTATGTGTCTAATGAAATGGCCGAGACCTCAGCGACACGCTGGTTGTCAGGTCTCGCCTGATGTGCTGGATGGAGCGCTGGTCGCGGGATTACTAAGTACTATTGTCTAAAGAGATAAAGGTATAGCCGATTTTCTAGAGTATCTATTGTCCAGAGTAGGGATGTTACGGAGCTTCGACTCCGACTCCGAAAGGTTGGAACTTCCGATTGCTTTTACACCTCCGACTCCGACTTCGGCTCCGATAATTTTGAATCGGAGGTTATACCGAAGATTTGTCAGCAAACATATTCAAATATCATTATTTTATTAAATAGTGTAGGAATACATTTATGTATTATTATTTATGTATTTCTACACTACTCTCTAAAGGAACATGTTCTATTGCCGCAAACGTCATCGTAAAAAAATATTGGCCAGTTCAGCTATAAAAATTAAAAAACGTAACTAACGTAACTTTAGTTAAGTATAAGTAAAGTAAAAATTAAAAAACGGTTTTAAAATTTGAACTTCTTCCTTCTACTTCCGGTTCCGACTCCGATTCCGACTCCGATAAATCAAATTTAAAACCTTCGGTTTTGACTCCGGTTCCGGTAAAACCACCTCCGTAACATCCCTAGTCCAGAGTGATAAAGGTATAGTGTAAATAGAAGTTACACTGTAGTTAGAGACCATGAAATAAAATAACCTCATCTAAAACAAATTAGACTTAACGAACCACTCCGCTTAGGTATGAATGAATGAATTATTTATTCGCCGGAAATATGGTATGTCAGCGCTTCAACAAGTGACGTCATAGTATAGCAAGGAATGATAGCGGGCCATCTATGCCCTTACCCTCGTTTCGCGGAGGTCGGGCAATAATTTACATCATTTTATAAAAGGTATTTTTCAGATAAAAAATTATTATTTTAATTTATTTTATTATTTATTTATATTACACATTTATTAAAATAACAGAAAGGAAATTGGATGACAGTGGTATCTACTAATACTTACTGTTAATAAGCAAGCTGTCATCATGGTTCCTCGTGAATCTGGGGTGGTGGGTGATGATGTTATGTTTGTGGTACCACACGGTCCTTGGTGGTGGCACCCCCACGCATTGGCAGACCAGCAGGAGGGAGCTCCCCACTCCCACTGAGATTGTACCTCCCAGGGAAGCTACCCCAGCTACCACTGTAATCAAAATTGTGTAGGTAAGTACACTTTTGATAGACTAACAGTGTTTTGTACCTAACCTATATATTTTAGGTTTAGTTTATAAAGTAAAATCAGAATAGAACCACAAAATATGGTTAATTGGTTGGCTGGAAGAGATCCCTATGGGATACATATTTTATTGTTTTTTATTTTTTGTGTATTTTATATTGGTACAATAAAGATCGAGAACACAGAATATTGACTGTTTGAATTGAATTATGTTCTGGTTATAATCAGAACAAACAATTGATATTCTGTGAACTCGTGTTTAGTACCTTTTATTATAAAGTAAAGTTGCGGTTCTATTATGATGATTATAACATAATTCAATCATCAAATGATCGTAATTCTGGAAACTTGTATTTTGTATATATATACTACTGTTAATAAGATGAGTAGTGCAACGATGAGCATGCGTGTGTATGGTGTCGTGTGTGTGTGTGTGGGGTTTTGTGTATCTTCTCTCTGAAGATATGGTGAGTGCAGTGTGACGTGGAAGGCAATGAAAGAGTGATCGTGAAACAATATTTTCGGTTTCGTCATATTCTTCTGACCACATACCTCGTTGCGCAGGCGGCGGCGTATGCGACACTCTTCTGGTGGCGCTGCCCTCGCCAGGCCTCGTGCTGGCTGTAACCCAAGCCTCGTAAGTTCTGCCAGAAGTCAGGTCCTTCACCTCTGCCGTGTGACGGCCTGACTCCACGCGGTACGTCTGTGGTGGCCCATTGCTGTGTGGTGATTGGATATTTTGTAGTGCTTATTATACAGGAATATGTATACAATAGTATACATATACATATTATACAAGTACCTACATTGACAAGGGGGTAATGTTACCTGAAAAAGAACGGGAAACGGGTAAAGGGGAATTAGGCGTTGAGGGAATTAATGTTCAGGGAATCGGACGTTCAGGAAATTGGACGTTCAGGGATTAAATGATCTTTCAAAATCAAAATGTTTTTATTGTAAGTAAGTACCCTATAGTACATTTTTACAACGTCATTCTTTTTTACTCTACCACCGCTTCGTAAGGTGCTATAGCTGAAAGAAAGAAACGGCGCAAGTAACTTTCAGCAGCACATCTTTTGAAATAAATATATCTTACAATAATTATGAATACAATGTGCAGAGCTGGAACTGAATTTAGGACCAAGCCTCTTTATCATTTAAGTAGTCATTTATTTTATAATAACCCTTTTTACATAAGGTCCGTCTTATATGGGTCTTAATTTTTTTCTCTGTCATATTTATTACAGTATCAGGTATCTTATTATAAAATCGTACACAGTGAATTCGTGCGACGTAATTTTTGGAAGGCCCCTAAGAACTACCAGTGTTTCAGTCCGTGAGCTCTTAAAAGGGGATTCGGGTATCGGGTTAATTCGGTTTCTCTCTGTCTTACCACCAATGTTAGTACCTACATTCGCGTATCGCTATCAATAACCGAAGTCTCAAGACCGGATGCCCTTTCTAAAAACTACTGTGAATGAATCAAGGAAAACTTACCTAGAAGTAGGTTTAATGTAAACCGTGTAATACAGTAGTTCTCCATTAGGGTGGTCTGGTCTCTTCCAACTGATGAGCAGTGAAGTGGAAGACAGTGCCAGGACTTTGATGTCTGCTGGTGGTCCGGGAACTGAAGTGTGAAAGCATTGAAATGAATGAATACACTTTATTGCATAAAATTAGTGTGATACAGTGCGAAACGATTAATACAATCTAGGCGGTCTTATCGTTAAAAGCGATCCCTTCCAGACAACATTTTGGTGGAGTAAAAAAAAAGTGTAATAAATGACATTTGCTATTTTTGGCCCCGCGCCTGGACCCCAGGCCATCAGGGGAGGCCTGTGTATGTTGGGGACATTAAGAGGCTGATGATGACACAGATAAAACCTTCAAGTCGTTTCGTACGACAGGAACTACCACAGTTTTATTCTTCGTCCGAGACTACAGGGTGAAGAATAGAGCAGCTACTTAGGTCATATCATATCATATGTTATCACTTGTCAGAATGTAAAATATGGTCAATTTATAATCTTATTCATTTTGTGATATTTTTACATATTTTTTACAGATATTTTATATATGGTCTATTAATAAAGGTTTTTCTATTTCTATTTAGGGAACCGTCTCATTTAAGCGATATTCCTACTTTACGGTACGGTCTTGAACTTACCGTCTTGTAAAGTAGCACACACAATAGGGTAAGAGAACGGTCCAGCTCCAAAGTTGGAGTACCCCGCCACCTTGACAGTATAGTTGGTGTACTTCAGAAGAGCTTGTAGATAGAGTTCTGTGTGAAGTGACGTCTGATTCTGCCAAGCTCCTTCTGAAATATTAAAAGAAGAATCGACTTGAGACGATTAAATAATTTCTTATTGCATTCATTTAGGTGACTAACGGATGGTGGAAAAGGACCTAAGTGCTGGACTAGGTAAGAGAAAAGAGATCTAGAGGTGTAATAATGTTATACAAATTCCAGTTAAGATGAGATATGCACAAGTTAAAGAAGATGACACAAAAGGGCAGGAAGTAAATATATGATCTCTTTAAAAGGGCGACGTTCAGCTGAGTGTCGCTAGATGTATACCTAGATACCTATACCTCTACCGACGCTGGTTTTCAACTTGCCCCTTTCCAATTTATAGCTATAGAGAGAAACAATGTCGTTCTGTCTGTCGTATAGGCTCATCTCCGTTCATGTCACATACAATTATTGTCTGAAACTCGACCAGTAACAAAAATCTGGGATTTAATCGTAACCGACTAAAACTAACACAAATCATGAAATCCTGTCGCCGTTAATGAAATTATTATTTTCTAACCAAAGAACTAATATTTTATAACCTGTTTATTTTTATTTTTCTGACTGACCAATGCTGCTGGTCCTAATGACCTTTACAGCTTCACCGGGGTTTAGAGGGCCAGCGCTAAGTGCGCTCCAGCCTGGAGGAGGACTTAAATACTATAAGAAGCGACTGCTTAAGGGCACCCAGGTGGGTACGGACCTCGGCTTAGCACGTCGCTGGGGAGGAGGGATCGGGGATAATTTTCTAACCTGTTTCTTACCTTCAGTGGCATATAAGATAGTGTAACCGATGAGAGAGCTGCCTTGTCCGGGCAACACTATGGGTTGCCAGCCTACTCGTAGGGAAGTGGAAGATACTGCGGTGCATTCCACTGACGATGGAGCTTGCTCTGGTGCTATGGAGAAAATTATTATTATAATCACTTATCTGCACAGACCAATCGAAAGATAGTCAGGAAAAGAATATAACAAAAGCATACATAAGGTAAGAAAAAATGAAAAATATACAAATTAGAAACACAAATAAATTAGTGTATATAATTACAATCGAATATATGTATAACAAATTGTATATGTCATTGTAATTGTTGAGTATGTATTTTATTTATCTACTATATAATTATTATAATTTACCCACCCTAAAAGTAGTCTAAACTTGGCTGTTGGCTGGAAGAGATCACTATGGGATAAGCCCTTGTACATATTTTAATGTTTTTTTATATTTTCTGTGCATTTTTATATTAAAGAGGCTACAAACAAACAGAATAAAATACGATAAGGGATAAAGTTTAATAGAAACGAAGAAAAAAATTAAGACAAAAAGACACAAGAAGCAATAATAACATATAAGCTGGAGAGTGCGATGCCAGAGATGATGCTAATAAAGTTATGAACCAGTCCATGTTATAAACGTGGTATTTTTTTGTTTTGCTTAGTCAAACCTAAAATTTTTTTTAAAATTATGATACGCAAAGAATTTCATAGATATATAGCTACCTCCCTCTCTGGTGTCTTGGTAAACTGGCAGCGAAAATGGCCCAGAACCAGCGCTGGTGAATGCTGATATTGACACCGCATATCTGAAATGGTAATTCGAATCTAATAAAAACTATATTGTTTTGCAATAAGTCATAAACTCATTGAATGTCATGTATCAATGAGTTTTTCGAATTTTTTCGAAGACTCATTCATTTACCGACTGCTCTAACGGTGAAGTAAAACTCCATGAGGAAACCTGCATGTCTGAGGAAATTAAAAGTTTCCAAAGCTATGTGAAATCCACCAATCAGCAGGTGGATCATGGCCCATACCCCCTTGTGTAAGGGGAGGCCTGTGCCCTAACAGTGGTGACATTAATAGGTTGCTGATGATGTAACCTGACGATGATAAACTCATAACCTATACTTTAAATTATAATTCACCGTAACGTTTTCCGCAGAATCAGCAATATTTCTCGACTTACCTCGTATTTTTGAGAAGCCCACTCAATAGAGTTTCTTGCTTCCCGGCGAGTTGTGAAACTTTGAGAGTTCTCGTATCGGTATCGTCTGAAATTGGAGCGATTTAATAAAGTCCTTATCAGGTCTCCTCAAGAGTGAAGTTCTTAAATATTATAGGTCAGGGACAAAGAAATTAGAGAAGAATTTGTTCAGTGTGTTTCATTCTTTACGATTATGGGTGAAGATGAGCGTCGGTGCACAGTGGCTAGGACACCTGACTCTCATGCGGGAGGTCCGGGTTCGAAACAGTGTAGTGCCATGTACCAATGAGTTTTTAGTATTTTTCGAAGACTTGCGTACATTTAGCGACTGCTCTAACGGTGAAGGAAAACATCGCGAGGAACACACACTGAGATGACCAGTGTGTAAAATGGGGTAGGCACAAAGGATACTCAAGGGTCGAAGTGCCGCTGGGATTATTCCCGGCCCCTTATCATAAGATAAGATGGGTGAAGATTATAAGTTTCACAAAACAAAACAGCCTCCAGCAATTGTTTTCATTCACAAACCGTGCGAATTACCTTAGAATAACTTTTGAACAAATTGTTATGTTCAATAGTTATTCTTAGGTAATTCGCACTTCAATTACTTAATAATAACTTTTGAACAAAGACGGCGATAGAACCCCAGTAGTCCCTTAGCCAGAGGCCACAACATACAAACATAAACTCATGCCTGTTTCTGTGCAGGCAAAGACTAAAGCTTTTCGCTTTTTCCACACTCATCAATCGCTTCATACACGCTCTTCGGTTAATGATTGACCACACCTGACCTTTATTGAGAACGTCTGCGATCTGGTCGACGGGGAAAAGGGAGAAAGGGTAAAGGGAGACCTAGAAGGACCTACCTTCTAGGTCTCCCTTTATACCTTCTAGGTCTCCCCTACCTTCCATTCGCCTTTTAATTTTATTTATTTATTAGGTAAACACAACAGATTACAACCATAGAAATTACAGAAAAATCAATATAAAGTTATGAGCTAGGTCGTAACCCTTAACGTGTAAACACGGCATGGTTAGGAAGTAGAAAATTGATTGTTGTACAAAATTGAGTTGGGAAAAAATACTATTCAATGTAATGACTAAAAAACCTATACCTATTAGAAAAATAAAAAATAATTAAAAAATTAATAAATATAATTTTCCTTATACACCGGTTTCGTTACTCTCGTTTCATTGATTCTTTCTACGTGACCAAACCATCTCAACATCCCTCTTTCAATCTTACTCACTACATCGTCTTGTACACCACACCTTTCCCTTATTACACTATTCCTTATTCTGCCACACACTGTTACACTGTCTGAAGATATCGTGGAGTGAGGAGTTTTTGCATTTGACGAAAAACGAATTTGACGAATGTGACATTCGGTCGTGACTCAGGGAGGCAATTGTTAAAGGTCCTACCATCTTCACATTGAGTGTGTTTGGTTTGGCAATACTGGAAGCCATAATAAATTTAAAAAAACTTTTTAATCTGTGCCCGCTGTACTGTTTCCGGTTCTCTCTTCTGTTCGATGCCATTGTGTCCGGTCGTGCTTTGCCTTCATTTATTTATTAAAGTAATATCTCGTCTATATAAAGTGCAATTACAGTTATTGTGTACCACACCAAACGCTGTACGTGATCTACATATTGTTTTCATTCGATCCGTTGGCCTCACACACACGGTGGTCACTTCTACGCTGCAGACAAGACTCTGCTACAGCAATTGCGCCCCCTGTATCCGCACCTGAGGGAAATGAATCTCCAAACCCCTCTCCCTTTCCGGCTTCAGTTTGTTTGAACACTCACCTGATGCCCCATTCTGCGGCATAGCCTTCACGTGGTACCCCATGATGACTCCATTATGCGTCTCCTTCAATGGCTGCAGCCATGACACGTACAGCTCTCCAGGGTTCTCCGTCTGTTCCACTTGCAGGTTGATCGGAGCTGATGACGGTGCTGAAAAATAATTCTTGTATTCATTTCTTTCGGTTTTGATTTTTAGCAGCAATAGTCAAATCTGAGTAAGGTCAATTTCGTGAACTTAGGACCTGAATATTCTAAATTTAAGAGCTGATGTTATCAATTAGGTACCTACTAGTTTAAATAGTTACATTACAAATTATGGTTTCTAATGTCCAAGGCACCTTATATCGATACTTACAACAGGTATCGTCTCCCACATCACTACGTGCTCGGGGCGGACTGACGTCACAGACGATTACCTGCTGTCGGCCGCCAACCGATACTTGCACTCATTACCGTCCTTGCGGTGTAAGCATTAGAGATTGTTTCCCTAGTCTTTTTGTTTGCTGATTATTTTGTAACAATAGGCCTGTTTGTTGCGAGACCATCTGCACAACCTACCTACTTGCATAAAATAAAATACATAATACTATTCCTGATAAATATAAACATTTGTCTGAAATGTCTGTAACATGTTATGTGTTAAGTGTGTGAAATATCTAAATTGTATGTGTGTAAATATGTGATATCATTGTATAAGTTTTAAAAGGTATAACCTCGTAAACGTGGGTACTTCATGTTTGGTATGCCGTGACCGTGTTGCCGGTGATACTAATTATTGTGATTTTATGTCAAATAAAGAAATTTCAAAATGAATCAATCAATGTCCAAGGCAAATAAGAACCTTCAACCCCTGGGGAGCCCTGGTGTCTATTTTACGGAATCTTCGGGTTTTAGTTTAGAAACCAGTTGTAATATGCATAGATATATTAGTTTTTAGCAAATAAATTATGAATTATTGAGGGTACAAAACTGCCATCTTTCCGCTTACCTTCCTCATGGGTAGTAAAATGTATCGGTGCGGTGTAGACACTGACTCCAACTTGATTTCCTGTAGCAACCCTCACGGCATAAGCCGTTGCCGGTCGAAGGTTTAGGAGCTCAACCGGTTGCCGGATGTCATTGTCGTTCCTGGAATAGCATCATTGAGAGCAAAATTAAATGTGATCAGGGATTTATATTCTGTCATGTCATGTCGTACATGTCTGCACTAAAAGGTATAATAGATAAAATCAATGAACAGAGCTGCATTTCTATAAAAACGAACACCATAAAACCAGTCTAACCTTGAGTTGGTACGCTGAGTATAGGTACTATGATCACAGTAAAATATATTTTGGTGTCAAGCTAATTGAAATTGAAAAACATTTATATAGCACTTCATGTATTCAGGTGTTACCTGAATACAACAGATACACTATACAAAAATATACAAATTTTCAACGCAAAAGGGCTCAGCATCATGCCGTGACAAGCCAGAACACGGATTAAAGGAAAACGTGAAGAAACCCGAATTTTCAGAAACATTTAATCATAGGCCGATGGTAATGGAGGAATATTACGATAAAATTGTGATATACTACAGGAGTACACTTACCTACTAACATTGATATTAGTAGCATGATCCCATATATCTGCATAGTGGGTGGGAGTATACTGCAAGGAGTAATGACGCGCATGCGCGCGGAGTGTGTCTCGCCAGGATATTGTGGCGGCACGGGATCGGACTGACTCTAAACGCAGCTCTGATGGTGGAGTCGGAGGTTCTAGAATGAAACAAACACGATTTTTTGAGACTGGCTGTGTTTTACCTCAAACTCAGCTGATGGTAATTGCGGATGAGATTGTAGATGGAGCACGTAGGCCGAGTATATGCATTTTCAAGTTTTCACTCTCACATCTCAAACATAGACGCCGTCATAGATTTGTCTATGGCATTAGACACCTCTTCCCCCCATTTAAACCTAAATATTCATAAAGAAGGAGAGCGTATTGGAATTTATAAATCTGTTCTGAATATTTTAACACCTATTTCTCGATTATGATTCAAAGAAATTATAAACAGGCGTTCTATAAAGTCGAGATGCATAAATCACTTTTGGAGTCCCACAAGGAAGTTCCTTAGGGCCGAGTTTTTTCCTTACCCAGTATCGTGAGGTGGAGATTGAAACTGGCAGCGCCGTATGGATTGTTCGCCCTACATTGATATAATCCGGCGTCAGCCGTCTCCGAGTACTGCAGGTTGATGGTACTGATGAGACCGAGGGACGTCTTCGATTCTGATAGTTTAATTCTGAAAGAGATTTACAATTTTAGTCATACCTCTTCAGGTCGCATTGCTCTTCGTCCAGGGATTTGGGATCAGTAAAAGATTTATGCAGGTATTGATCTTGAATTAATGGACCAAACTGGCCACTAAACTATTTTTTAAATTTGGGAAAGGCTGGTCTAAACTATCATTTGTTACGGATTATGACACAATATGAAATCGGAGTGAGCTTTGGCTACAAAAAAAGTAACTTAGAATGTGCAAAATGCTGCAATGACTTACTTTTGACTTTGAAAATCTACAACATTCCCATCATGAGTCCAACTAACTCTGATAGGTTCATCTCCCAGAGGCTGACACTCCAAGGTGACTGGATGACCAAGGCGTGACGTAACATTTGTCGACGATGTCTCGAAGTGGACTGGTTCTGAAAATAATATTATGGTTTTGTTTACCAATTAGCCTGTCGTTAATGGACCCCGATGAAGGAAAAAAACGGGATAAAACCTATAAGTCCAAGAAGTGGGTGAATACATCTCTTGGAAAATCACAGAATGACATTTGATAACTCGTCATTTTTTTCCATAAATGGTTACTGCAGAATCTCTTGATGGGGGGAGGCTGATAAAGATCTACTTGAATCGCTAAGCTAGCAGCACAGAAAACGGAATAGCAGCATCCTCTTCTCTAGAATGACTATGTGAGCACTGACAGCGAGGCAAGGGTTTAGGCGAATGAACCTAATTTTATAATTTTAATATGTTTCATACACTTTGACATTTCAATGGTCGACCGAGATGCTCACAGCGCATGTGCCAACTGGCAGGCGCGGTTTCCTTTTTAAAAAAGGGCCTTTAGGCCCCCGCATAGCTTTTTTATACCATCTGTGCGGCGTCCATTTAAAATCTTTGGCTAGCAGAGTTAATAGTTTTATTAAGTTGATGAGTAGAGTCTGTGTATAAGGTATACCATGTATAGAATAGAATAGAAAAACGTTTATTTGTTAATTGCAGGACACATGCAATTCCACTTATGGTAAGTATATGATATATTAAACAATATATATTCTTAAACAACTAAATTAATAATGGCCGGTGTACATGCTGCAGCACCAAATAGGCATCAGCTCAGCATAATGCCATACTCTAGAGTAGCCTAGAGCATGGCGCTGATATTCTGCTTTAGCCGGTCGAGGTCGGAGCCGGAAACCAAGCAACGATAATCTAGATGTAGAAATGTAAAGTTGTGTGCTGAAATGGTAATGAAATTAGATTGTAAAGACGAATAAGTAAATAGATGATAACATATGATGAATACATATTATATATATTATAATACATATGAAAAAATACTAACTGTTAACACTCATCCAGATAGTCTTGCTCAGCGGTTGTCCGACGCCATTCTCCACATTGCAGGAGTAAAGACCCTCATCAGTGAGAGACACCTCCTGTATGACCAGGGTCCCGTTGGGAAGACTCAGGATCCCTCCTCCAGCTAACTCCAGGACTGGCTGCCAGGTGCCTAGAAGAGCTGGAAAGTAAGTGATTAAATCAGAACAGAAGCTGGTATCAAAATAATTTACTGTAAAGAAAATTACATAACCTTCTACATAGTCTTGAAACTATTATTACGAATCCCATAATAATTCTGGCTTCATTATTAGTATACTTTCAGCCCTATTCGTAACCATAGAAGCCCATTTTAAAAAGGTAAGGTAAATAAAGATAAAGTAAATTTTTAGTCGGTAAGGGCCTGTGTAGCCCTTTTTTGTGAGTTATTAGTGTGTACCATAGACCAGACGAGAACTTACATAATTATTCACAAAATATTATTATATTATTATTATATTCTCTCCATCTCTCATACACACCTTCTTACATACCCACTCATCCTCTCTCTCTTACACACACTCACACCCTCAAACACACACTTGTTGAACTGGAGGTCTACACCCGAAAGGGTCTTTCTAAAAAATAAATATAATAATAATGAAATAAAATATAATAATTAATTCAATTTGTAAACTGCATGCGTATATATAATGAAATAAGTTATTACATTAATTTGGTAGAAATAAATGACTTTAATAACAATACAGGGTATCATAAATCGCATAGCATATGTCGCAGAACCGACAACCGCTGGGGTAGACGAGTTCTGGAGTGGAGACCGCGTTTGGGCAAACGTAGTGTGGGACGAGCGTCCCTGCTAGATGGAGTGATGATCTGCGCAAGGTGGCTGGCAACGACTGGATGAGAAGAGCCGAAGATCGGGCTCAATGGCGCGCCCTGGGAGAGGCCTATGTCCAGCAGTGGACTAGAGTAGGCTGCTGATGTATCATAGATGCAAATTTGATCTACCTTAAGGTTTCATCTATTCTTTTAGATCGCACGGATTCTTGTGATAATAGTTTAATCAAAATTGTCCTTAACATTTTCTTCACTAATCTACGGCTTTTTCTTCGACGTACTTCACAAAAGGTGAAACATACCATCTTTCTTCATCCAATGCACTTGGGGCTGTGGATACCCGCTGGCGCTGCAGGACACGGCGCCTCTTCTGCCGAGTAGCAGTGAGGAGTTCGTGGGCTCTTCCAACCATTTCGGTGCAACTGCGAAAAGGATGAGATGATGATGGAGAGATTATAATGTTAGGAGTAACCTTAATAAAATTTTACATAATGTTGCAGGTAGAGTTGCATGCAGTGGTCTTTATACTGTGGTTAAGGTTTGATACGGAGGAGTAAGATCGGGCGTGGGACATTTTTTATTTGTATGAAACTAAAATGACGACTTTCAAAACTACTGTAAATAATCAATTATTTTTTCTTTATTTCAATTAATTTTTATGTTTAGTTTACAAACAGAGAGTACATTTAGTCTATTCAATACTATTATTGTAATAATTTACATTCCCTAAATAGTTTTAGGTGTCGAATGTAGGGACAGTGAAATAAAATGCATTTTTTACCCATTTACCTTTGATATACAACTCAGTTGACCGATTGACCTTCGCCACGTGGTTGGAAGCCACGCAGGTGTAGGTACCACAGTGTTCCAAGGACACCTTCTTGATGACTAGAGCACTGAAAAGCTCAGAGCTTCGTTCTACTACCTGTAAATATAATATAATAAATAAATTATTCTGTATTCATATTCTGTAGTAAGTATTATCTATGTTTATACCGTCAAAGTGCTCTGTATCCCCAATTCCCTAGATAAAGATAGATAGATAGATAGAAACACTTTATTGTACACAAAATCAGGAAAAGTAAAAACTACAGGAATAATAACACGATATGTACAAAGGCGGCCTTATCGCTTAAAGCGATCTCTTCCAGGCAACCTCTGAAGTTAATTGGACATTAAAGAGATTAGCGACAGTGTAGTGTGAGGATATGAAAAAGGTTACTATTACTTAATATACAGTAAATATAGTAAAATAAAAGTAATATGATATACATAAATAAATATGTAGGTATACTAAAATAGTTAAATGCATAGATATACATAATATAAATAAATAAACATATATAATTAATAGTAAACAATACATAATAATGAAAATAAAATGCACAACTACAACGACAAATAATGATGAGTGAGACCCGCTTTAAACGAAGCCAGGGATTCCGAATGCCGAATTAGACGAGGAAGTGAGTTCCATAGGTGTGCTGCCTTGACAACAAAGGAGTCAGTGTAGTATCTGGTACGACACAGTGGAGCCTTAAAGATCTATAACTTCTTATCTCGTTTACCTTTCAAATAGTTTCTCATTGTCTTCTGCGTAAATTGATAAATTATCAAGGGCTACCAGAGCACTTCGACTGGATTCTGAATGTTAAAAAAAGAAACCCCTTAACAAAATATTTGAAAGTCTGTAGGTATCCAAAATAAATCTGGGAAGCTATAATTATGTATACATAGGAAAATAAGGATTTTCAGCTAGTCGGTGATAATTATGTTATAAATAAGGATGTTCAGCTAGTCGGTGATAATTATGTTATAAATAAGGATGTTCAGCTAGTCGGTGATAATTATGTTATAAATAAGGATGTTCAGCTAGTCGGTGATAATTATGTTATAAATAAGGATGTTCAGCTAGTCGGTGATAATTATGTTATAAATAAGGATGTTCAGCTAGTCGGTGATAATTATGTTATAAATAAGGATGTTCAGCTAGTCGGTGATAATTATGTTATAAATAAGGATGTTCAGCTAGTCGGTGATAATTATGTTATAAATAAGGATGTTCAGCTAGTCGGTGATAATTATGTTATAAATAAGGATGTTCAGCTAGTCGGTGATAATTATGTTATAAATAAGGATGTTCAGCTAGTCGGTGATAATTATGTTATAAATAAGGATGTTCAGCTAGTCGGTGATAATTATGTTATAAATAAGGATGTTCAGCTAGTCGGTGATAATTATGTTATAAATAAGGATGTTCAGCTAGTCGGTGATAATTATGTTATAAATAAAAAAACCGAATGCCAATTTTCAGCCCGATACGAACAAATATTAAGCATTGCCATATCTACTGCAGCGCCCCCTAGTAGACTGGCACAAAAATTAATGCCAAATTCGAAATCAGAAGCTTCGAAAACCCCCGTATGCCAATTTTCAGACCGATAGGAGCAAATATTTATTTATTTTATTATATTTATTTATTTTCTATTAGGGAAATTAACAGACAAATACGTAACAACAATAGACTTAGAATACATAGATAAAAATATGCTAATAATAAATTTCTATTTATAAATAACAGTATAAATATAGTACTTAAAAAGAAGTAATTATTACTCACTTATATAATAAAAAATAAAAAAGAGAAGATTTCAGATACAGGCCGGTTGTAAAATAAATACAGATAACAATATTAAGAATATAAAAGAGACATATAAAAAAAAAGAATTCAACATTTATGTGACAGAGAGTGTGGGAAACTAGTCATCCTTAAAGTAGTCCTGTGTCAGGATTCGTCTAACTGTAGTGGTGCTGTTGATATTGCCATATATACAGCGGCGCTCCCTGGTGGATTAGCATAATAAGATCCAGCTAAGAACCTGCTCTGATATATTCCAAAGCTATTGCAAAAAACCGCATCGAAATTGGTTCAGCCGTTTCGGAGCTACGTGTGCGTGTGTCTGTTCCCATCTAGTTTCGTAACGGCTGAACCAATTTTGATTCGGTTTTTTTCTATAGCTTTGGAATTTATCAGAGCAGGTTCTTAGTTGGATTTTATTGTGCTATTATTGTACAAACAAACATCCTCTTAGGTCAAACACATATAGATTCTCCGTTCCGTCGTGGATAATAAGGTGTTACAATATAACTTTAATTACTATAAGGCGTTGTTTACGAAAGCAGGCGTATGTAACAATTATCCGGCAGCCTATTTCAATTATCTGCCAACCCACATTAGTGTTCCTTGTAATTACTCGGGAGATTCCGGGTAATCTTGCTAATTAATGTATCGAGTTCCTTTGAGATAAAGGATATTTTGATATGACACAGAGTCATTATTGGATATCCGTTAGGATCGTTTCTATGTCTCTGTACTTAAGCGTCGGTGGCACTGTGGCTTGGAACACCAGACTCCCATGCGGAGATTCGGGTTCGAAACCGTGCAGTGTCATGTACCAATGAGTTTTTCGGATTTTTTTGAATATTTAAGTACATTTATCGACTGCTCTAATGGTGAAGGAAAACATCGTGAGGAAACCTGCACACTGAGATGACCAGTGTGTATAATGGGGTAGGCACAAAATATCCTCATCGGTCTAAGTGCTGCTGGGGTTATTCCGGCCCCCTATCATAAGATAAGATGTATCTGTACTTGATAGGTCGGTCGGAGAGCATCGGTTGTGTAGTGGCTACGACGCCGGACTCCTATGATGGGAGGTCCAGGTTCGAAACCATGCAATTTTTCTGTTTTTCCGAAGAGTTACGTACATTTTAACGGTGAAGCAATGAACCCCGAGGAAACCTGTATATTGAGATAACCAATAGTGTGAAATGGGGAAGGCGAATCACTCCATTCAGTCTGCCAAGAGAGTCCTTCTATGTGGTTAATTCCATATAATGATCACGATTCTCATCAATGAGATATACCACTTAGAAGAAGTACCCGAGAGGGATGGGAGAACTATAACCGAACAGGACATCAGCGTCGTACCCAGAAAATAAAAAGAGAGTTTTCATTTGTATGAAAGAAACCTTCACATTAAAGATCAGGTTAAGTCTAAAGCGTCTCAGAAACCTCATTACCTATGCTCCTCGCTTCGCCCTTTTCATGACTCTATCAACTTATTTCTTACTTCACTCACCTTCAGACTACTGGGTATCCTTTTCCCATCCTTCAACCACTCAAAATGTATAGGCAAATCCCCACTCCTTACATTACAATAAATATTTACAATCTGTCCTTCTTGCAGATTATTTCCTAGCAGCAAATCTTCTAATACAGGTGCTTCTATCACTTGTATTTCAAATGCTCTTCTTGCCATTTCCCCTGAAGGGCTGGTCACTATACAAGTGTAAACTTCTCCATTAATTTCTTTAGATACTTCTGGTATATTAAGGACACCGTTAATGTTTACTGTTGGGGCATTTCTTCTGGTTTTTCGTTTGAAGTAGGAGCTTCGTTTGTACCGGCTTTGATAAAGATTGTTTGAGCTTAACGTTTTGCCTTTGTATTCCCAGTCGATTTTGCTGAAATTATATGAAAACCAGTTTGAAAAATTTGCTAAAAAAGTAACATTAACGTAAATATTTAGCGATTCTTAAATACTTTTCTTTTAAATGTAAACTACGTTAGTAGTCTTGAAGTAGGTAAAGCACTTTTTCGGCTGCCGCTGTCTCAGCACTCAGTGGTACTATGGTGTGCCTACGTAAAAATCCTTGCTTGTAACATCAATATTAATACGAGTATTTGGTATTTAATTCAATGTAACATGTGAATTTAACAAATTAATAATAAGTCTTTAATGTACACAAATAATAATTAAATGTAACTTTTAAAATGTCTTAGATTAGGCCCGTGTGGTAGGGTACCGAGGATGCTGGCGGCGTTTCCCCGCTGGAGCGCTATGCTGATCCTTTGGGCGAGATATCCGCCAGCCCTTGGGTCCCTCGTCGCATCAAATAGACGCTTGGACAGCTCTCGGAACAGTGACCAAGCTCCAGGGCCCCAAGGACCAAGGGTCTCTACACCAAATGCTACAAAGTTGGTATTTGATTGTTCGCAATGTGAAGTTGGCATTGAACTTTAAATGGGTTTCATTATTTGATTTGAAATAAACTCCAGAAGATATAAGCAATTAATTAGTTACCTTATTGGATATCCATAGAAAGGACATCGTAGGTTAACAGATTCCCCACTCTGAGCTTTTAACGGTGGCAGTGCTCTAATATATGGAGGACCTGCAAATAAGTTGTAGTTTAGTTAAAGTTCTAAGTATAATGTAGTTGTATGAGGAAGATGTTTAATTTTATTTCTATAAATGTTTTTTTTTATCATAATAGGGTATTTGACAAGTATCAAATATTAAATACATTTTATAAAAAATAAGAAAATAGACATAAATTGATGGTCAAATGTGAAAACAGAATTAAAATCCGTTGAAAAATAAAATAGTTACAGGTAATCAAAAATCAGACGGTAGAAAGAGACGGCTATAGATAATTGTGACGTCACTGTTATGTAGCGCCGTACAAGCAAGTCCTTGGCTACATAACAAGGACTGTTTTTCTAAAAAGGGACAGCATCCCCCCACTACTAACTTTAACCATTAATATAGCTGATGTTAGCTGAGATATCGAGAAACGGATTTCAGATCCATCTTCAGGATGTCCATAAAAATAAACTAGTCAAATACCCTATTCAGACAGTATGCTAAATCGTTTACAATTGGTCCTATTTTTTGGACTAATTTGTACATTCAACAGCGTCCATACTGTTGTCCCCTTTCGAGTCTGGTAAGTCGAGCCGAGTCGGGGGTAGATGAGTTTTTGAATGGACAAGGTAGGTACACCTTCTCCATTCAAAAACTCATCCACCCCCCAAGGGTTGTATTACTTACTTATGGATATTAGAAAATAAGCTTTTGTATTTTCAAGTCAAGTTCTAACTCGATCAACTCAAAGACAGGTCTACCAAAAGAATTTATTCTTCCAAATTCGATTATCCATGAATAATTGACATCTAAATCGATATCTACATAGTCTTCCATATTATGTAGGTAATCATTAGCATGGTACAACAGAATACCAGCGTTGTAGGAATTTTTGTCTGCAGCAATAAGCTGAGTTGAGACCCCTTTTCACAACAACAGCAGACCAACAGACATGTTTACCTTTGACTACATAATTATTTTATCATAATTATAACTGTTTCGGTCATTGCTGTGTGTGAAATAAACATATTACTTACTAACTTACAATGTTCCTTACCAAAACATCAAACCTGATCATCAGTCAACAACATATCATTTAAGAGTGTTTCATCTCACGTAGATGCTATGTATAGTAGCATCAGGGACTGCTCTATTACACAAAAGTCTGGTATGTCTAGCGCCTAAAATATGCAACAAGTTACCTGAAAATATCAAAATGCTTGACTTGAACAGGTTCAGGAATGAGTTACAACTTACTATACTTTAAATGAATTTTAGGCAGATAAATTGTAATGACATACTTAGAATTAACAATATCTATTATATATTTCTAGACACTATTATATATTTTTAAGATTGCATTAAATAAATACTTGTTTTGATATTAATTTTACTAAATAGATACTTATTATATAATTTAGATACTTATTAAAAATTTATATAATTTGCACGCCTAGTACAAGGCAAAATGTATTGGTACATAACTAACAACAACACCTGTAAATACACCTACATTTTTGCAAATAAATATATTCTGTATTCTGTATCTCCCTTCAAGTATCCAATAGCAACTTTAGATCTATTAACATCTACGTCTGCAGTCTTACAAATGTGATCACTATGAATATTTCCCTCACCATAAACATCGAGTCTGTTCTCGTGGTTGGCAGTGTGGTGCCCTTCTCTTGCTATGCAGGCGTACTGCCCTCCATCTTCGACCCTCACTCGGGTTATGTTCAACTGTGTCACCACCGAGTTGTCTGAGGTCATCAACTGTCCTAGGGCGTATCTGAAATGTAAAAAAAATGAAAAAAAATAAGATAAAATGTATTCCTTTGCCACATATTAATTAACATTTCACATTAAATATAACCTCCACACCAGGTGTTGCCTGTGTCGTGGAGATCACATAGGAACACACATTGACCACTTTACAATGTTATGTGTCAATCTAACATTCAGATTCCAGAATTACAATTTAAAATTAAAATTTAAGTTAAGTAGATTAGATGTGACTATTATAAATTAATAAAATATATTAATATACACATTTATATTATATTTATATTATATTTATTTAATATATAATATATTTATAACTCGGTGTCGGTGGCGTCGTGGCTAGGACGTCGGTCTCCCATGCGGGAGGTCCGAGTTCGAAACCATGCAATGCCATGTACCAATGAGTTTTTCGGTTTTTTCGAAAGACTTACGTACATTTACCGACTGCTCTGACGGTGAAGGAAAACATCGTGAGGAAACCTGCATACTGAGATAACCAGTGTGTGAAATGGGAAAGGCAATGGCAAAGCACCCCATTAAATCTGCCACGAGAGTCGTTCTAAGTGATTAATTCCTTAGATCATTCTAAAAGTCAAGGGTCGAAGTGCCGCTGGGTTATCCCGGCCCTCATCATAAGATAAGATGATGGGATGACGATACCTAAAAAATCTCCTCTACGTGATCATTCTCGACCCTCAGCAATGAGGAACACGACTTAGAAGATATTTATAATTAGGTAAAATGAGTTAGCGATGTTCCTTCTCCCGACTAGATACTCTTATAAATCGACTGATATTTCTTTCTGAATCTTTGATGTAGAAAGGGATGATTTGTTTGGTTCGATAAAGCATACATAAAATATAGTTTTGCTTTAAATTGTTAAATTTATCTTTCTGCGTGGGATAGAGCTAGCGGCATGGAGGAATTATTCTTTCATCTATGGTTAGCCGTGACTTTGTGAAAACTTAAGGGATTTCACACTCGAAAGTATGGCGTAGAGGTGTGTGAGGTGTGTTAGGTATCGTCATCCCATTATCTTATCTTATGATGAGGGCCGGCCAGCGGCACTACGACCCTTGAGGATCTTTTGTGCCAACCCTACTTCACACACTGGTCATCTCAGTGTGCAGGTTTCCTTCACCGTTAGAGCAGTCGGTAAATGTACGTAAGTCTCCGAAAAATACGAAATGCTCATTGGTACATGGCACTGCACGGTTCGAAACCGGATCTCCCGCGTCATCCCATTAAAAATCAGTGTAGTGCGATTTTAAGAATTCTAGGATTTTGCGAATTCTCTATGATTGTATGTTGGTTCCAATATGTGGTTTCACGACACTAATATTATTTCAGTCACAGTTAACCATAATTTAGGCCTCTCCCATAGGCGTGCCAATTGATCATTGATCAGTGACTGCCATCACTCGATGTTTTAGTTTTATATTTTTTTAAATTTTATCTTATTAAATTAATTCTTAAATCTAAACATGAGTGATGAATGATGCTGACACTCTACGCAGTGAATAATTTTGGGTTTGTTTCGGTATGAACGGCAGCCGAAAATAACTCCCCCGGCTTATTGCAATCACTAGAGGTTTGATTATAAATGCTTTACACTTATTAACACTTACGAGCATATACAATTTTATGATCTACTATCGGTTACTGTATGTACCTAGGATCAGTGTTGCTAGACACAATCAGTCCGTCCCTCTCCCACACGAACTGAGGGGGTCTGCCTCCCGTGGCAGCACACTGCATGCTGATCTGAAACGGAATATTATCATGTTCACTCATGTTGAAAAAGAATTTTATATTATACGCACTGATGTTGAAAAGGAATTTTAAATTATACAGGGTGTAACAAAAACACCCTATAGAACCGAAAATGGGGTGGGATAACTGACCTATTTTCATATGGGCCCAACCTTGATTTCGCAAAAAAAAAGTTCTGTTCATACAAAGTACAAACAAAAGCTCAATACCTATACGACCGAAATGTATGTGTTGTAATTCTCCCTTCAGGATGGTAACGTAATGAAATACAGCCTTCTCATATGATTTCTATTATATTTCCCTTTTTCCTTGCAAACAACTTCTCTGCACCACGCCTCTGTCCCGAGTGCCATTCGTTTTTTTTGTTTCTCTAGATCCCGCCAAGTCCGTTATTTCTTTTTTATTTTTGGCCTTGCTTCTCTATATTTTGGCCATTAGAGTTGTTATTAAACATAAGATTGAAATTCATACGCAATTTAAATCAAACCTAACATATGAACATATGGCCGCCTTCTGCACATTGTATTGTATCTCTCTTTATGTTGTATGTTTTGTTTATGTCCCGGGTGTGCAATAAAGTATATTTGTATTTGTATGAATATGCAGACTTACATCATTACACACTCCCACACAACCTAACACACCCCCACCCATACTCACTCTTACCGTTATCTTTACTAAATTCCTTTATGATTAAATTTTCCAAATTCCTTTTAGGTTAAGAATATAATTTGTTATTTGCTTGCACAGAAAGTGCGACGGAATCCCGACTTACAAGATACAGGTTTTCGACCTAGTTTGTAAGTCAGGGGTCCTTTTTTTGTGTGTCCTGTATAAGTAAATAAACTTTTTCATTATTATTTTTTTCATTTCATGAATCAGTTAATTTCTTTTTCGCGATTCAGAATTGGCCCCATAGTGAAAGTTGTTCAGTTATGGATACTGTACACTCTTCGGCTCTTTATGGGGTTTTTGGTGTTTTTTTAGCCCGTTCCCCCGAACGGGCTCTTAGATACGGACTGGTATCTGATCTGGAAGGGACCAGAAACGCACTTTTGAAAGAGAGAGTAAATCATAGCAAGCTATGGTGGGGCCATTACATCTTCCATTAAAAAAGCTTGTACTGTGCATAGACAATTTTCTACGTTTTATTTATCTACTGAAAATAATCTTCCTTAACAAAGCTTCAATGTAAAGCTATGTTTAATTTTTGTATTGAATATTTACATTTGAGTTAGTTACCTTAGATGGTTATTATTTGGTAAAAAAAAGGGTACTAAGTGCATATCTATAATATGGATATAAATTATGCTACCCTCAAAATATTTTCTTCTAATTAAAAATAGCACATTAGTTCTTAAATCTACTAACAACAATATGGATACTTGTATCTGAAATAAAGATTGATTTATTTTTTATTTTTCTTATATTTTTTTAACTGTATAAGGAGAGCAAACGAGAAAACCTGATGGTAAGTGGTCACCGTCACCCATAGACATCTCACCTCACTATAATGTTATTAGAAGGTTTTCAATGCGCTGCTAACCTTGAGGATTTATATGGATTGCCTCATGTGCCGGTAATTGCGCTGGCTCTCTTACCCTTCAAACCGAAACACAGCAATGCAAGTATTGGATTTACGGCAGAAATAGGTAAAAGGGCGGTACCACCCCAAGCTGACTCTGTACCACCTACTGGCAGATACTTACATCACCTCCAGGAGTGACAGTTCTTTCTGTGAAGTGCTGAGTGATGACGACTCTGCTCTCCGACAGATTTCTTCTAACTCTTTTTCTTCTATCTAAATCTGAAAAGAAAAAACAAATTGAACTTAGAGAAGCCTAGTTGTGATGCATGGTCCGCAAGTGACCGTGCTGCAAGTTAAGCAACGTTGGGCGCGGTCAGGACCAGGATGGGTGACCGTTAGTGGCACATTTTCCTTTTGAACTCCTACGTGCCTCGGAGAGGAGAAAATAATGCTTTGTACACTAGTTTTATATGGTTAATTTCTGTTTTAAAATTAAAACTAAAGTGAGACATTTTAAATTATAATTAAGTACGGATTACTCACTAATGAAAGTCGGAAATCGTTAATTTTCTGTATAAATGTGTGTGCAATAAAGCATCATCATCAGCAGCCCACTCTAGTCCACTGCTGGACATGGACCTCTCTCAGGGCGCGCCATTGAGCCTGATCTTGTGCTCTTCTCATCCAGTCGCTGCCAGTCACCTTGCGCAGATCGTCGCTCCATCTAGCAGGGGAGCGTCCCGCACTACGCGGTCTCCACTCCAGAACTCGTCTACCCCAACGGTTGTCGGTTCTGCGACAGATGCGACCGGCCCACTGCCACTTCAGCTTACTAATCTTATGAGCTATGTCGATAACTTTTGTTCTATGCCGTATCTCCTCATTTCGGATTCGATCCAGCAGAGATACTCCGAGCATAGCTCTTTCCATAGCACGCTGAGCGACTTTCAATTTGTGAATCAGTCGCACCGTCAGTGTCCACGTTTCGGCTCCGTAAGTGCAATAAAGAGTACTAACGAATATATCTGTCTACGAGTATCTACCTTTCGACACCTCAGACATTCAAATCCAAATAAACAGAGGCCGAAGTCATTCCGGGGGACAAATTGCAATACGTCCGTGTCCAGGAAGCGTCCGGGCGTCCGGGTGTAATCGCATTCCGGGACAGATTGCGTCCGATGCCGTAACGAGGGGAGCGGCGGCTTAATAAGACAGCCAGTGGCGATTGCGCCTTAACTAGCAAACACCACAGATAATTTGTGTGTACATGTAAAAATCTGAGATCAAAGATGTTAATACAAATACACTTTATTGCACACCCGGGACAAAAACAAAACATACAATATAAAGAGAGGTACAATATAATGTGCAGAAGGCGGCCTTATCGCTTTAAGCGATATCTTCCAGGCAACCTTCAGGTGATGAGCAAAAGGCGTATGAAATAGATAAAAAAATGCAAACCTTTGCAAGCTGCAAAGCAGTAGTCATAATATTACGTAAATACTATAATACCTATATACAGAAATCACCCAAATGCGTCAATCTTTTCGACGGATCGGGGTATAAAAAACAAAACGGACATGGAGTCTCACATATTCACAAGTTTAATGAAATATTTTTTTGACACTAATAACAATAATTCAGCAAAATTTTGCACAAAGTGCAAAAACTATTGTGCGAAAATCACTTTGTGGAATGACGCTTCAGTTTTAAAAAGTATCCATCTATCTTAAAATAAACATCCTAGACAAAGAAGTAGGTAATGAACGTACAATCTTATCTTCTGATAGGGGCCAGGAATAACTCAGCGGCACTTCGACCCTTGAGGATCTTTTGTGCCTACCCCATTTTACACACTGGTCATCTCAGTGTGCAAGTTTCCTCACGATGTTTTCCTTCACCGTTAGAGCAGTCGGTAAAAGTACGTGAGTCTTCGAAAAATACGAAAAACTCAATGGTACATGGCACTGCACGGTTTGGAACCCGGACCACCCGCATGGGAGTCTAGTGTCTAGTCTAGCCACTGTGCCACCGACGCTCAACAACAAACGTACAATAATATTATAGATAGGTAATCTCAATAAATCAAATCTCTGAAGCGTAATTACCAGCAAATTGCAATTATCTGCATTGGTTTGATTGCATCTGCTACCCCTCTTGTACGTGGATACAGTAGTAAGTTCGAATAGCCACTGCTTTTTCATACAAATTGAAATTATTCGCGTGAAACACGATGCATATATAAGATGGTATTTTTGATATAGTAGTTCAAACATGTTTCGCCAAGATTTTACAAAAATAAGAATTGAAGACTCGAAGAATGAGACTTGAGGAGCTCGTAGCCTAGTTGCGAGCGCGGTCCGAAAGTGATTGTGCAGGTTAAGCAACGTTGGGCGCGATCGGTACCTGGATGGGTGACCGCTAGTGGCATATTTCATCTGAGCTCCTCCGTGCCTCGGTGTCTAAGCTCTAAGCAGTCGATCGCGGTTGTTGTTGTACGACAGCAGTCGTTAAGCCATGTCAGATGCCTACGGGGCGGCCTGAACAACTCTGACAAATAAGTTGGCCACTAACCATACGATAAGCAAGAAAGCAACTCAATAACCGAAGATCCGATTTGAGCGCAGATGTTTTTATTAAACAGATAATTTTTGTCTTGTGTTCTTAGCCATGTCTGATAATAATTGGATCAGGGATTTCCAAGACTTCATAGTATCTATCAGGAGGCCAAATCACTGCCAATATTTAAAAATTACATTTCGGAGAGTGCGCATCGGAATTGCACGACCTAATTCCAGCAGCTCCATTCCTCCTTCGGACTACCAGGCGCGGGGAGAGGTTCCATCCTTATGTTGTTGATATCCCATCTGTTCGTACGAAGCGATTTGCTTCTTCGTTCATTATGCGAACGGCTAAGGAATGGAACAGCCTGCCGGCGTCTGTGTTTCCCGAAACCTACAACCTTGGGATCTTCAAGGCCAGAGTGAATAGGCATTTACTGGACCCGCATGCTCCATCATCGACCTCATCGTCGCATACCATCAGACGAGATCGAGGTCAAATGCGGGTTTAGTAGTAAATAAAAAATAAATAAAAAATCTCCTTCGTCAACATTACGAATTGCAGCGTGGGTACACTGCCTAACCATTTATTCTAATGCAGTTTCATTTTAGCATAACTAACCTAACCTAAGCATACGATAAGCAAGCAAGCAACTTGAAGAATGGATCTTTGGGATGGAAACGGAAGTGAAACATGAATGAACGAAACGGATGTGACGTAAATGTAACGGAATTCATTCAAACATATTTTAAAAGTATTCCTCTTAGTCTCACGAAAAATCGTGTTGTGTAGAAATCAGAATTCAAAAAGAAAATCCAGACTATTTTTATTCTATCCTAGTTTTATTGCACCTCGTAGATATTCCCCAGCCCACAATACAGGGTGTTCAATATACAGGGTGTCTGAAGCAGATAGTTTAGTGCGCTCGGCCCGTGTTGGTTGTCAGTACTGAATTTATTACCACACGCCGACCGATTTGTGCCTAGGTTAGGAATATGGAGTCGTATTTTGCATCATACAAAGTGTTCATTTTTTTTTCAAATTCCTGTCGGTTTCCTTTAATAAATAACAATGTTCTTCGGAAAAAATATTGAATCTGCAATACCCCTTACGGAAACCGGTCGCTCACATCAAATAAGTAGTGTATGTGAGAGGGGGAGAGGTGGTTCCTCTTTCTACCCCTCGGGTAGATTAGTTTCATCGTATATTAGTTTAGAAATAAAACCGTAGAGTTACTGTTTGCCTCCTTTACAGGAGCAGGTATTTTATTGTAGATTCTGGGATCCTTAAACAGATTTGAGTATGTCTTTTTTGATGCTTGCTTGCTTATCGTATGGTTAGTGGCCAACCTATTTGTCAGAGTTGTTCAGGCCGCCCGTAGGCCTCTGACATGGCTTAACGACTGCTGTCGAACGACAGCAACCGGGACCGACTGCTTAACGTGCTCTCCGAGGCACGGAGGAGCTCAGATGTAATATGCCACTAGCGGTCACCCATCCAGGTACCGACTGCGCCAACGTCGCTTAACCTGCACGATCACTTTCGGACCGTGCTCGCAACTAGGCTACGAGCTCTTCGAAATCGGTCACTCAAGGATATTTTGTACGGGGAGCCTGAAAAATATTATTCGCAATTTTTCAAAACGTTTTGACAAAGTTAGTTGTTCAAATTGATAGATCTCCTAGTTAATTGAATATTTTTGTTAACAGCCTGTATTTGTGTTCCTTCTGGCATGGATTTCTCCCTAGAACCCGTGTTTTAAAATCTCAGAAATCCATAAAAAACCGGTGCGAGTCGTATTCGCGCATCGAGGGTTATGTTCTCAAGTGAAATATTTCTCAAAAATTATAAATTTTCAAAACTTCATTATATTTTTCCTGCAAAATATAGGAGGTTAGCTATATGTCAGAATTATTTCAGATTTTCGACACGCAAACTCCGGAGAAAAGGGGAGAGGGTCATTTTTTAAACTATATCATATAAAATAAAAATAAAAAATAGTTTTGTCATATGCAAACAAAACACTTTGATAGGACACCCCACTTGCTCCAGTTGCTTTACTTTCATATTCCAACCCCCCATTTTGGACCCCATTTTCAATAAAAATTAAATTATTTCCAACTTTCTTTTAACTAGAATAGATGCGGGCAAGCAAGTGCCAAATTTCAAGCCGATAGCTTCAGTAGTTGCTGAGAAAAACAGCTGTGACATACAGACGGACGGACGGATGGATGGATGGACATCGAAGTCTCACCATTAGGCTGCCTTTCCACAAAAGCGGTTTGAGGAATCGAGGCGGTCAGCGAGGAAAAAATGCACGAATTGGATCGGGCCATTATCACGTCATATCACGTGACGATTAAAATGGAGCGATCCTATTGGCGGATTTTTTCCTCACTCACCGCCTCGCTTCCTCGCCAGCTTCGGTGGAAAGGCAGCCTTAGGGTTTCTTTTTCACCATTTTCATACGGAACCCAAAAACGAGTTAAGTGCGTGATTGTAATCACTTTTCGTGATTCTGAAGTAAATATCAAGGAACCACATCCCAGTGCCATAACTAATAAAGCGTCTACACACGGAATAAAGCAGTACATTTCGCAAGTCGCGCCCCATTCCGTAAATAAATAATGGCAATAAATAATCTGCCGCCGACACCGGCCGTGTGGAGGGCCTTTAGTTCGCGGCATAGCGATCGTTTGCCGCCGTCTGTTACACCGAAAAAACTAATAAAAAATAATTAAAAAAAACAAGCTCGGATTACAAAATCATATTATTTTTAATAAATTAAAAACAATTACTTAATTTTAAGTTGTAAATATGTAAATTAAAAAAACAATGTTTAGAAAAACTGAAAACTTTTTTTGAAAATTTTTTCGAACAAAATTTAGTTAGAGGTTTATAAATTTGAAAAAAAAAAACTCGTGCAAAATTAATAGGCTTAACTTGGCGGAATATTATTTGTAATAAAATTAATAAAATTAACATGTATTGCAATTTCTTTGGCTATCAAAAAATAATTAAATCTATAAATAGTATTTTCGGCTATTTGTTTATTTTGCTAAGAAGTGTAAGGAGAGTAACATTATTTTACTAAAACGTGGGTTTTCGTTTTCATGACTAAGAATAAGTTTATTTGTGCGGTTAGACTACAAAGGATTCACAGTCCATACACCAGTAGGAACTTAAGCATAGGTTATATTAAACTAAATAAAATTAGTGAGCAGCAACTTAGTTATAATAACGCTGACCTCCGAACTAGGAAGTTCCTGTATCTCGAAAGTAATACCTACTTTCGAGATACAGGAACTTCCTAGTTCGGAGGTCAGCGTTATTATAACTAAGTTGCTGCTCACTAATTTTACTTTATTTGACCGAATTTCTTTTACCTAATTTTGAACACTTCGGCAATATTCGGCATTTTTATGCCGATGGTGTGATAGTCAGAAATCCTTTGTTATTCTCTTAGCTAGCTTTTTTGTCCCTTTCCCCCTTATTGCCCTCTTTTCCCCTTTTCTGTCGAAATTTGATAAAAATCGGCAAATTATTCAGATTTTTCCGAAATTCTGTCAGGTTGGTGTGATAGTCAGAACTCTTTTATTGAAATGCCTTTTGTTGTTTCGGCTCAGTAGCTTATGTTTTGTTTTGTTCACCCCCTCCCCCCTGTTCATTGTTCTTTGACATAAACGGACATCTTGACTGAATATATTTTTTCCCACAGCTGATGTTGACACTGTGCTGGTAAGTGAAGCGATTTTTTGTGTGTGAAATGTACTTTTACGTTTGTAACCCGGCCCGATCTCCTTTTAGCACACATTAATAATCTTTAAACGAACATTTGTTAGTAAACAATCGCATTAACTTAAAACTTGTGATCTATTTATTTGCAAAATTAGTTTACCCTCTTTCTAAAATTGAAATATTGTAACCCTCGTGCTAACTATTGTGGCACATGGCTACCTGCGCCTCGTGTTACAAACCAGCATCTCCTGTAACAATGGCTCTCATTACTTAACTACTAATAAATATGACTAACCTACAGTCGACTCCGGTTCGTTGAAATGAATATTTTTCCATCTTAACCTGGAACAAAAGATAATCAATTTTAATTATGAATATAATATAAAAGTGGATATAACTTTTAAGAAGATATAAAATAGGTGGTAGACTATCGATTTTGTCATCAATAAGTTTGAATTATTTGCATTTTAACAGGTTTCATTCACGCTCATGTTTTCTTACCGAACTTATAGACTTATTCACGTCAACAACTCTGTTGTGTTAATCTTCACTACAATATAGCTATAATATCTGGTTTAAACATAATTCTCTACTTGCAATTACTTGCATTAAGTTATGAATAAGTATGTTTTTCCCATTTTTAGATGGCAAATGTTTTAACGACGCTGAACACTATACCTATTATAATAATCATAAATCCTTTATTTTCAGGCAACAAATAATATAGCTAACTATACAAAAGGCCCGTAGATATAGACCTTACAGACTAACATACATAACTTTTATATAAATATAAAAAAATATCCAATCTACTTAAAGAAATAAATAACAATAATTGGACACCCAATATACACACTGTGTTCGTGGTTTTTCCACGTGCTATAAGTTAAAGCGGAAAACACTGCTACGGTGATCAAGTTACGGCGAATAAAGATAGTCAAACAAAATACAAAAAAATAACGGAAGAAAACACCAAATACCTGCAAGTGTTAGTTAATAGAAATAAAACTATAAAAGCAAAAGAAGAAAAAAAAACAGAAAAAATAAAAGAAAAATGGAAATGATAATGAAGTTACTAATACTGTTGCTACACATAATAAAACTGACAAACTCGGCAAGTTTGATAGATGACGCTAATCAGATGGGTTTCAACGTTATAAACCCGAGTTCTGGCAAGGAATATACACTCTACGACGTGAACGCAGCGAATCCGAATCAGTGTACACCGTCTGACTTCCCGCCTGATCCGGCAAAAACACAATGCTGTGGTGTCACTGCGCTTCCAGCATCAGGAAAAGTCAAGAGGAGTATAGGTTAGTAACATAGTTATATTATACTCGTATTCAAAAGAATGAAGATGTTTATTCAAAATAAAATAATACTAAAATAACACTAAAATACATACTTAAGCTAAAATTACAAAATACCTAACTATTTTACAAGTAGAAGACCTGGCCCAGGTCGCTCCCTGCAGGGAGTGTCCCGAGGAGGCTGGCGGCGATGCCCCGCTGTATAGCGAGGCTTATACGCTGAGCAAAGTAGAGGCCAGAATTCTGGTCCCGCGATGTCTCTACGAGGCGCTTGGTTATGTCCCAGCTTCCAGGGCACGAGTGTCGGCATACCGTCGGGCCTTTTACCGTCATCGCGAGCCAGACCATTGGGCTCCAACACAGCTGGCGCACACGCGGTGGCAAAGGCCCGGCGGATCATATCGTTCAGGTCGGCGAGCCTCGGAATGCGCCCGGCACTTCGGGTGCACGATAAGCCATGGTGGC
The DNA here is from genome assembly GCA_947369225.1 of Hofmannophila pseudospretella. Taxonomy (NCBI): domain Eukaryota; kingdom Metazoa; phylum Arthropoda; class Insecta; order Lepidoptera; family Oecophoridae; genus Hofmannophila; species Hofmannophila pseudospretella. The sequence continues at coordinate 2,582,565 of OX376333.1, forward strand.
CAAGCTAGTCAACAATTCAAAAGAATTGGATTGAACATAGTTCTGATACATCATGGGTTGAATGACAGGTGTAGCCAACGTCCTCATTGGTGTCGACAGTGGGATACGTTGGTTGTTGGTCGAATATGACTGTATTCTGGTAAGTAGATATTTTATGATAATAAATTCTTGAGGAAATGCAAAACCTGGTAGGTACAAAAACGTGCAATTAGCAACTAGTTGTTGTTTTGAGAGAAAACGTTGTACACTTCTTCTGGTGTCCGTTGAGATGACAGATCCGTCCAAATATTTGAATTTTTGACATTTACTACCCGCTACTGCCTCAGGCTCCTCGAGAGACACAGTTCTGTAAACCAGTGCCAATAGTGGATTTTTTACCTGGAGTCCCTGTTGGTTAAAACTGATTCTGATTGCCACATTTATAACGTTGTGGTAATCAAATAGAAGGAATGACTGTTGTTGGACTAGAGAGTGTGCTACTATATTATGTTTTATTACTGTGTTTATTGTACTTACAATATTATTTATTTATTTATCGATCCGTCGTCATAGAATTATTATACCAGACTGTAATTATTTTTACAAAGGCAATATGTTCTTCAGCTATGCTATGGTTTCATCGTCCAGCGAAAGTATTTCGTCGAGTTCTCCTGGTATGGCCCATATGTCGCAATCCTCCGTGAGTTAGGTCATTGTTTGCACAGCAGTCTGCTTTAGGTCCGCGATGATATTAGGATCAGGAAAGATTCTGGTCCAAAAGGTGTGTTTTGAAAAAGATTGCGATGCAGATATTACAACCAACAAATTTACAGGAGGCGAAGGAACTTCGTTGGAACAATACCCCTGGTTGGCACTTATAGAGCCGAAGAAAGATAGTGGCTTCCTAATAAGCCAGAGATACGTCGTCACAGCAGCCGCGTGTCTTGTGGACGGCACTGAGATCAGCAAGCCGTAAGTCAACTTTTGTTTTATCCGATGTTACTATAACTCAATATCAAAACAAATGCTACCTATGTGATTAAGTACCTATGGATTACTCACAGATGAAAGACGGAAGTCCTCGACTAGTTTCTGTAAATTGCGAAGGCCTGGTCACGGGGAGCACTTGTAGACACGGCGGTAATTCGCCTCTCTATTACTCACTATACTCACTCTGTATTCCTATCCCTTTTCTCTCCAGTTTTAATTGTTATCTATTTCATCTTTAGATATTTATTTATTTGTACTTTTATTATTTATACTTTTAATATATTTTTGTTTTCGTCCCTGACCTGCCGTTTCGCCCGCGATGCCTTCGCCCTGGCACAGCTGAAAACCAGCGCTGTGGTTCTGCCGTACCGGTCGGACCGCAGCACATGCTGAGCAAGTGTCCTTTTAACGTTGTGTTGTTTATTTAATTTCAAATATTTTTAAGTTTAATTGTGTATGCATAATGCAATGTTAAATAAATGTTTTTCTTTCTTCTTTCTTCCTTTCTAGTCGGAGGACTTCTTATTTTTATCAGTGAGTAATTATTCAAAAGGTATCACTATTGTTTCTATTCTAAAACTAATACTCTTGACATCTGAGCTGTTCGCACTATTTATTTCACATTCCTTCTTTCTCTACCACATATTGTCATCTTTTGCTATAGTAAATCCTTCTGAATAATGTAATCGTTTTAGTTTTCTGCAGTGGGAGGAATTGAGCTGATGATATTATCATACTTCTAAGTCGTTTTCCTCACTGACGTTGTAGTTATTACGTTTATGGAATTAACAACATTGAATGACTCCTCTCTCTTGGTACCTAGTTTTAATGGGGTTGCTATTGTGTACCACAAAGACAAGGCAATGCTACTTGTCTGGTTATCACAAAGTTCAGATTTCTCACTATGTTTTCTTTCACCATTAGAGCAGTCCGTATATGTACGTAAGTCTTTGAATAAATTGAAAACTCATTGGAACATGATATTGCATGGTCTCGAATGATGATAAAGATTCCGCATGATGATAATAATAATATAAGCCTGTAGTGCTGTTTTTTTTACATATTTTCTTATATCTATAGTTTTTTTTTCTTTTTAAATAGTTATTAGGTAATAAGGCCTCCTCTAATGACTTCCATTCTTTCCGATCTTTTGCCCGTCTAGTCCATATAGCACCTGCCGTATACTTTAAATCGTCTTCCCACCTTTTTGACTGTCTCCCTCGGCTTCTTGTAGTATCTCTAGGATACCATTCCGTTATGTTCCTGGTCCACTTTTATTCCATTTCTCTTATCATATCATACGACCAGACCATTGCCATTTGAGTCGTTTTATTACAGTTTCAACGTCTTTGAATTAAGTTTTATCTTTTATTTTTTGTAGTCTTACTTTGTCCTTTAGTTTAACTCTAACGACACTTCGCTCTATACTGTTCTGGCATACTTTGAGCTAGTTCAGATGTTAAGATGGTGATAAAGCATGCCTAATTGCTTGCTTTTCAGTGTCAGTGTTAGACTCGGAGATTACGACAAACAGCATGAAGGCTCAGACTGCGTCCAACTAGCAGGTGGAGAGAAGATTTGCACTGAACCAGCTTTGAGCATTCCCGTGGAGAACGCCATCATACATCCCAAGTATAACGAGACATGGAACAGGAACGATATTGGCTTGATTAAACTTAAAAAGCTCGCCCCGTATACAAGTAAGTGTGTAAAGTGACTTTAAGTTATTAATCACTATCTAGCTTTATTTTTTATTAATTTTTTATGTTATTATGATCATACTCATTTATTAAAAACCATCGGGACACCAGGAACTCTTGGTTACGTCATGCTTTTTACAAATTTAAAATTCAAACACAATTCGAACAGACCAGCCGATTTACATTTAAAAATTTGGCTAAAATATTAAGATTGTAGCAGCTGTAAATTTGTGTCATTTATCTAAATTAATAAATAATAAAATTAATATATCTGCTGTAAAGGGGCATTGTCGTACATATAATAATAATAAATTATAGCTGCTGTAAAAGGGCATTGTTAATTAATAATAACAGTTAAAAATAATAAATAAATGAAAATAATAGGTAAATTAAAAATAGCTGCTGTAAAGGGGCATTGTTAATTGTCACATGTCATAAAGTTTATAAAATATAGCCATAAATTAAAAGTTATAATACAATAATCAATTATGAAAAAGAAAATACAATGATAGTAAACAATTAAGTAATAATTATAATTAATTAATTATAATTTATAATAATAATTTAATTAATATATTTTTTTATTTATTTTTTATTATATAATTATATTACTTTTATTTTACTATATTTACTGTATATTAAGTAATAGTAACCTTTTTCATATCCTCACACTACACTGTCGCTAATCTCTTTAATGTCCAATTAACTTCAGAGGTTGCCTGGAAGAGATCGCTTTAAGCCTTTGTACATATCGTGTTATTATTCCTGTAGTTTTTACTTTTCCTGATTTTGTGTACAATAAAGTGTTTCTATCTATCTATTAACATATAACATACACAGCATTACAGTAAACCAATACGTGTGTTTGTTTGTTCACTATCAAGGTTATTACCATATCGAAATCTACCTTTGTAGAACCATCATATTATACCAATTCCATTCCATATCAAGGTTCTTACCATATCGAAATCTACCTTTGTAGAACCATCATATTATACCAATTCCATTCCATATCAAGGTTCTTACCATATCGAAATCTACCTTTGTAAATCATATTATACCAATTCCATTCCATATCAAGGTTCTTACCATATCGAAATCTACCTTTGTAGAACCATCATATTATACCGATTCCATGCTCTCGGTATTGAAGGAATGATTTTTGTGCTCTAAGATGTTCTCAGAACAACTTTTGACGAAGAATTATAATTTTTTTGGGGAAAAAAATTAATGAGTGGATTTCTGCTTTTGCTAAAACTAAACAGTCTGTATAACTCTCTAACTTTTTTAATACTTATTTCATAAAGAGCTGAATCGTACTGTTTATTCCATTATCTGACGTGTTTTCTTTGATCACGCCTTCTATATTTCCAAACATAAGTATGTTTTTCTTACTTAATTTTCTAACTTAGTTTTTTTCAACATTTTCCAGAGTACATTCGTCCAATCTGTCTACCGACGATAGACATAACAGCAGAGCCGACACCGAACCTGAGACTGGACTTCGTCGGCTGGGGGGTAGTGGCTCAGTATTACAACCCTCTGGCAAAATACTACACAGACGTCGATGTACCAGAGAAATTACGAGTGGATTTACCATTCAAAACCATTGAAGTAAGTACTCCGATTGTAAGTTCCTCGGAGAGCACGATAAACTTTCTGTCCCTAGGCCGTTAATAGCCTTAATAATTCTTACAATAGGTTGGTAATTAATCACATGGCAAGAAGAAGGCATATAAAACATGGTATAATTTGATATTGACCCTTTTTTTTCGTTAACGGGGGGAAATCTTCGAAAGATACCCAGCCTCCTGGGGGAGAGACTGTGTTAAGTGAGATACTTACTAAAACCCCCTTGAAGGCCGGCCTCGTGCATATCGGAGGGCTCCGGGATCTCCAGTGGAACGCACCGGTGCACCGGCCCTCCTAGCATTTGCCTTGGGCTCTTCCTGGGAGGTGTATATTCCACCTCCCGGTTCCTCCCGTCACAGCAGCGTGCGGCTATAGCACGTTGCTGCCTTCCCCTTTCCTTTCCTGATATTGACCCTGAATCTACTAGACAGTCCTTGTCTCTCTACCCTTCAACCCGAAATACTGTTAGATGTATTATTTCGTTTAAGTCTATAGCCCTCTCTGTCCGCCGGCATTCAAATAGGCTTACACGATTTACTGAATAAACTCTAATATAATATTTTCAATGGTTTTCCTCCCGAATATTTTGTACCCATTGTTTTATCTTTCTTCAAGCTTTTATCATATTTCGTCAAGCTGTCATCAGCTAATGTGGGTTCGCAAGCGCAATGATGGAGCGTTTTCCAGATTAGCTACTCAGTTTAAAAGTCAGTGACCTATCACTGACTTTTAAACTGAGTAGCTAGGACCTATCCTATGTTGGTGATATAAAGTCTTCCGGCGGGTATTCTCCCGCAATACCCTGCATCTTACTTCTGACTTGTCCTTTCTATGCCTATCATTAAGCACCTATATCATCAGATTTTATTGCGGCTTTAGTTTACATAGCTTGCAATTAATTTGTTTCCAGGACTGCTCTAAGGTCTACAACTGGCCTCTATGGAACAAGCACATATGCGCCGGGGGTGAGGGCAAGTCCCCTTGCCACGGCGATGGCGGTGGCCCCCTCATGTTTACCCACGAGGGCAAGGTCGAAGTCATTGGCCTGTCCACGAACAACGCCATCCCTTGCGGCTTCAAGAACAGCCCAGGGATTTTCACCAACGTTTTTAAGTACAAGGCTTGGGTGCAGAGTCAGTTGGAGCTTTTGTCTGAAGACTAGAGCTTTATCCTCGTACATTGAATCATACATTATAGTGAAGCTGTCTCTGTCGTATCTTTAATACTTCTAACTACTTTCTAACTTCCTTCAAACCCTAGAGCAACATTTACACTAATTGGTATTAAAACGATCTGCGCAAGGCGGCTGGCATCGACTGGATGAGAAGAGCCGAAGATCGGGCTCAATGGCGCGCCCTGGGAGAGGCCTATGTCCAGCAGTGGACTAGAGTAGGCTGCTGATGATGATGATGATGGTATTAAAACTTTTATGTAGAGTTAAAATAGATCTTTTGGATGAGGGCAAGAAATCAGCCCCTTTATTATGCACAAAAAAATAAGACTTTTCCTGTTGAGAAATTAAAAAAGGCCAAAGATTTTTTTAAAAATAGGTTAAGGGTTACCTACTTGAGTCCGAATAACACTTCCTCGAAGATCACAACTTTGATGTTGCACCATCAAGTACTCAGTTTAAATAGTTTAACGATTTTTTAAAAGTAGTTTTAGAAAATTCCAAAAAAGAAAGTTGGTTTCCATTGTGGCGACTCACGACGCGCGCCACTACGTTTAGTACCTACTCACATCGGTGTAGAACGCGCTATCGAAATTTTCCTGGGACTTCGTATATATACGAGTTCCAAACATCCATAGTTGGACATATAGTCACCAGGCGCAACACCCCGCCTGGTGGAAGATCTTCCCTTTTCCCTTTTCTACGACTGACTTTAAGTCATTCCATGTCCTCTCATAGCGCGTTCCAACACCATAATATTGGAAATGATGATTTTGATCAAATTCATCCCGAAATACCGTTTCAGAATTTAAAAAAAAATGGTAGGTTAATTTTTTTCAGACGATACTGAGTCGCTCTGCAATACTAGGTACTAAATGTTAGGTACACCTGTATACCGTCATGAGATGTTCAAAAATCCGAGTACCTCAAAGCAGAACTGAATAATTCATAATTCAGACATCTTCAGCTTTATTCACGTTACATCCACACCGATGCGAGGCCTGATGGCATAACGTTGTAACCAAAGATTTTGAAATTCACCCTATGTAGGTTGCTCGTAGAGAAGTTTTATATGGAAACCGCGTCTGCCAGTTGGCGCATGCGACGTGAGAATTTTCCCATACAGTAGTCAAGCATTGGAATGTCAAATGTATGGAACTATACGTGCATTTGCCCAAACCCTTTGGTGCGCCGTCAGTGCTCACATCATCATTCTGGAGGCGAAGACGCTAACTAGTTTGTTTCTGTGGTTGTAACCTACAAAAACGTAGAACGATGTTTCGTACTCATAGTATTTGAGAGGCTGTAAATTCCAGCAAATAAGACAACCCTAATCCAAGGCCCGGTGTTGAAGGCAATTTAGGTGGGAAGTATAGGCGAAAAACTTAACGAAGGGAACTGTTGAATGTTATGGTAATGTTTACGAATAGACATACGATATTTATTAGAAATAGAAACCGAATTAGAAACCGACAATCGCTGGGGTAGACGAGTTCTGGAGTGGAGACCGCGTTTGGGCAAACGTAGTGTGGGACTCCCTGCTAGATGGAGCGACGATCTGCGCAAGGTGGCTGGCAGCGACTGGATGAGAAGAGCCGAAGATCGGGCTCAATGGCGCGCCCTGGGAGAGGCCTATATCCAGCAGTGGACTAGAGTAGGCTGCTGATGATTCGATATTTGAAAGTATCAACAATCCTCTTGCAATATTTTGGTGAGGTGTGATGTCTATGAGCGACGTTGATTTAACATCGCGGCCCGTTTACTCGTCAGCTTTCTTTACTCTTATTGGTACATGCAGTGATATATAATACCCTAGACCAGTAATTTCTAACAAAATTCCCGTAAAAGACGGTACCAAACCTCACGCCACTGTGCGCGAATTGAAAATTTCTCACACAAAACACATTTCTCACACAATGAAACGCAAATTAATATTTAAACAAAAATAGATGTTACGGCGATGTCACAAAGGCGAATATCCGTCTACGTAACTTCTACATAGGATCGTATGATGCACAGATCGATTTCAAAATTGGAAGTCAAACGCAAGGCGCGACTGACTCGCCGCTCGCACTCCGTTTTAAGCCCCGCCCACCTAAGTACACATTTTGTGGCGCCACTCGCGTGCGTCTATTACATTTGTAGAGATAACATATAGCTGGGTACATGATATTGTGCATTGTTTCGAACTCCACTATATTGTAATTTTTTATTTATTATGCGGCACTTCGTTAAAGTTACTAAATAAAATTTAGTTATTTAAGTACCTACTCAGTTACTCACATGTTACTAGCAAAGTGAACCATTGTTGTCTTAAAAATAGGTAATTTATGTGTGATGTAATTATTGTATTCCAAGTACTTGAATTTCATCATCATCATCAGCAGCCCACCCTAGTCCACTGCTGGACATAGGCCTCTCCCAGGGCGCGCCATTGATCCCGATCTTCGGCTCTTCTCATCCAGTCGCTGCCAGCCACCTTGCGCAGATTGTCGCTCCATCTAGCAGTACTTGAATTTAATGAACTCTAAAGTATTTGCATGCCAAAGCTGGCGAAATATGTGAGACCTAATATTTAAGATTTGTTATCCAATGTATCATATTTCTGGCGAATAAATAATTCATTCATAAATAAAGATTATTTTAATTTTAATAAGCCAAATAATAATATAGTTTTCTAGATTTATCTACAAACGGGGTTACGCGCTTTCGCGCTGAGCCGTGGACATTTTGCCACCGACGCGATGTGAGTGCTTCTGGCTCGTCGGAGCGAGAACTTCTCTCGGACATGAACTTTTTTATTTATTTAGGAAAATGGAGGATGTTTGTGATGCCTGAAAATTTTTGGTTTAGTCAGTTATATCGTTTGTTGCATACAGCGTCATGAGAACTCTACCACAATAAAACAACAATGTGTCGCCTTCTAAGAAGTTCTAGAAAGGAATTATTACCCAAATGTTAACCTTCGTGAATCGTTTTAAGCTACAAGATATGCCAGTCGATAAAATAATTCCCATCAAATACATAAAATTTATTTTGAAACTTAAATTAATACATAAAGTGGTTGATGCTCTAAATCCCGCACTAGGATACCCTGTCGCGGGATTTAGGCTCTTCTATGTAGGTACAATTTAGATTTATAAAGGGAGAAATAAATGATAATAAAAATAAACGTATACAATTTTAAATTAACATAAGATACTAAGATGTAAGCATGGAGTGAAAGTGTGTGTGTATGTGTGCGTATAAGTGAGGGGGTGTGGAAAGGTGAGGGTGTGTGGGGGTGTGTGTTTGTTGAGGGTGAGAGTGAGGGTGCGTGTTAGGGTGTGAGAGTGCGTGGGTGTGTGACTGCATGACTAGGAGATTTGTATATTTACTCATTCTACAATTTCCAACACTTTCTCAATGCTGTTATAGTCCAAGGTTCAAATCGAATCGAATCAAAACATTCGAATCGCGACTGTAGTCCAATGGTTTCCAAAAACTGTCACAGATTTGAGATAGTATTGTCATGCCATTTACGCTATAGTAAAATAAAGCCTTTATGTAATCTTGTGGAGTCAACCCATAATTTTACCTATTTCTGCCGCAAAGCAGCAATGTTTGCACTGCTGTGTTTCAGTTTGAAGGGTAAGATAGCCAGCTTAATTACCGGCACATGTTCACCTAACTCCTCATGGTTAGCAGCGGAAGACACTGCTGTATATAGGGTCCTATTTTATTAAAGGTAAATATTTCTAGGGTGTCATCTATAAGTTACAAAAATAGGGCAAAAAAATTTTTTTTTTCTTATTAAATTATCGAGAAAAACAACAAAATTGTTTGTTTGAAAATTCTACAAATGAATGAATTATTGCTATTCTAATACTGAAATAAGAAGTATGAATGAAACTCGTTTCATTCGTACATGGATGAGTTTATGCCACCAAGGCGCAAAATAATGGGGTTTATTTTTCTTTAGTATGGATTTTTTTATACAACTGGGTTATTTTTTCGTGTAAAGTGGTACAAAATACCAGCACAAACCCTCCTCCAAATATTTACATAGTATTATATAGTACACATACATAGTAATACCTGAAGATGTGTAAACGAAACCGGTCGTAATTAATAAAATACAACAAAAACCCGTGAAACAGTATATTATTTAAGTCTAATCGTGTACTACAAGTTTCACCAAGTACCAACAACCGCAAGTATTAACCATTATAATTAACAATTAATCACTTTCATTTACATATTTACACCTTAAATTACATATCTATTTACAGCATTCTATTATACTGCTCCAATCCATTCTTCTATTCTATTCCAATCTACTCTATCCCATTCTATTTCCCAAACACCAAACCAATAATATATAAACAAAAGATTTATATCCACCGATGATTTTGTTCAGTAGGTCCTTCTGGTACATATAGGTCACCAGATAAACTTTAGTTCGGTTGTCAGATTGAATGTCCCTGTGCATTGGTCCGTCATTATGATTCTTCCAGAACCGTGAGTCCGACAGAATTCAGTCGATCTGACGTGACAGACTGCCAGAAAAGTGCTGCGGAATAAATGAAACATTCAGTCCAAATTATTTCACGAGATATTGGGCATTTCCAAGTAATGTAGGGAAAAATATTACGAAACAACAAAATAATACATATTGACACTAAAACGAAATACTGTATTTTAAGTCCGCAGAGACCATGTAATTAGGTACTAAAGATAAATATCGTGCTCGTAAGAGACATAACGATGATGGCAGCTGGTGGTCAAATGGTGACAACTGTATGGAAATATCGAGCATTTTCTGTCAGTTTGTTTTTGGGTTTTTCATAGCGAAGAGCCATTGCAACATAAAACAAGCGCCACCTGAATACCTGACATGCCATTAGAACCTTTGTATGGTATGTAAATCGGGTTAGACGTGGTGATGGCCGGTGGACCAGAGCCCTCTGGTATTTACTTGTAAAAGGCCTCGCGGATTGCCCGCGACTTAAGAGGGCCGCGGGGCGAGATGACAGAGGACGTGCGGAAGGTGAGGTGTGCCGCCCGCTCCCGCTCTTATTTCAGACTCGTTCTAGATCGAATAATTTCAAACCTTTCTCTCATTTAGTATTCGGTTTGTCAACAAACGCGTTATGAAATATGTAACGTTCCAAATGGACTAGCAGTTTTGTAAATAAATAATAGTTTTTAAAATACATCGGGAATATAGAAATCTGTGGAATACATGCTTGGTTAAAAACTTAAAAGTGATATGGGATAATGCTACCATAGAACTGTACAACTTTGAAAATAGTCTAAAATGCAAATAATGCTAATTTCTAAACTTTAATTTACTAGTTAGCAATTCTAGAAGGCGTTGTATTTGTGATGGATGATTTAGTCTGTATCTATCAGTTTTTCAAATTTCTTTTTGTTTTATTTATTACTAGCGGCCCGTCCCGGCTTCGCACGGGCAGCGCACATCCGTCACGTAGGGAGCCGACCGCGCGAGTGAGCCGCGCGGCAAGTTTATTTCGTGATCTTAACTCCCCTCCCGTACCCCTGCCCGAGTGACGCCCTACAACGCATAAGTAGCCGAATGGTGTTTATTTTTTCAAAGTTTTAAACTCGTGATATCTTTTGAATGGAATGTCAGAATCGAATAATTCAAAAAGTAATATAAAGGTATTGAAGCAGTCTTAAATACTAAATCATTTATTTTGATAAGGTACAAATAAAGAGCTTTTTGTAGCGGTGGTATTTTAATTTCTTTTTTTTTTATAAAAAAAACGCTTATTGTGACATGACTATAATAGTTAGAGACACGCTGCCGCTGATTTTTTTGTTGATAATGGTGTGTTCTAAAAAAATGTTATATATCATTTTGTTCTATCATCAATAGTTTTCGCAGCGTATGCGATGTAAGAAAGTTTTTTGATATTTTTTTACACTTTATCGTAATTTAAGTAAGGATCCCCATTTTTTTTGAAAATGAAATATAGCCTATGTCACTCAGGAAAAATGTAGCTTTCCAACAGTGAAAGAATTATTCAAATCTGTTCAGTAGTTTCGGAGCCTATTCAATTCAAACAAACAAACAAAAAATCAAACCTTTCCTCTTTATAATATTGGTATAGATTTTGAAAATGAAATATAGCCTATGTCACTCAGGAAAAATGTAGCTTTCCAACAGTGAAAGAATTATTCAAATCTGTTCAGTAGTTTCGGAGCCTATTCAATTCAAACAAACAAACAAAAAATCAAACCTTTCCTCTTTATAATATTGGTATAGTAGTCTAAAATGCAAATAATGCTAATTTCTAAACTTTAATTTACTAGTTAGCAATTCTAGAAGGCGTTGTATTTGTGATGGATGATTTAGTCTGTATCTATCAGTTTTTCAAATTTCTTTTTGTTTTATTTATTACTAGCGGCCCGTCCCGGCTTCGCACGGGCATTAAACATTACATTTAGATTTGTTAATTTTAACACATTCATAATAATAATATGATCTTAACTCCCCTCCCGTACCCCTGCCCGAGTGACGCCCTACAACGCATAAGTAGCCGAATGGAGTTTATTTTTTCAAAGTTTTAAACTCGTGATATCTTTTGAATGGAATGTCAGAATCGAATAATTCAAAAAGTAATATAAAGGTATTGAAGCAGTCTTAAATAATAAATCATTTATTTTGATAAGGTACAAATAAAGAGCTTTTTGTAGCGGTGGTATTTTAATTTCTTTTTTTTTTATAAAAAAACGCTTATTGTGACATGACTATAATAGTTAGAGACACGCTGCCGCTGATTTTTTTGTTGATAATGGTGTGTTCTAAAAAAATGTTATATATCATTTTGTTCTATCATCAATAGTTTTCGCAGCGTACGCGATGTAAGGAAGTTTTTTGATATTTTTTTACACTTTATCGTAATTTAAGTAAGGATCCCCATTTTTTTTGAAAATAAAATATAGCCTATGTCACTCAGGAAAAATGTAGCTTTCCAACAGTGAAAGAATTATTCAAATCTGTTCAGTAGTTTCGGAGCCTATTCAATTCAAACAAACAAACAAAAAATCAAACCTTTCCTCTTTATAATATTGGTATAGAAAAATCCACAGCACTTAAATTTAAAAACAAAAAGTCTGTCAAAAAAACATACTGCCAATTACAGATTGCCTATTTTTAAATAATGCTTATAGGGAGAAATAAGTTTTGGTGTTTGTGTATATGAATGTGTTTATTGGAAATGTGTGTGATCGTGTTTGTGTAGAATAGAGTGAAAGGGTGTGTACATTTGTATGTATGTATATTTCAATCGAATTCTTCAATATTGATCGTTTTCACATAAGACGATAACGATATCGTCGAATCTCATACATACATTTAGATTTAGGTACATTTCACTATTTCCTTTTCAATCTCTTGTTTGTTGTTTTCTATTTGTGCAATAAAGTGTATTTTACTTTACTTTAGTACTAGATGATTTTACACTATAATCGTTCCTGAAAACACACAATTGGTATCGTGTCGGTGTCGTTATAGTCTAATGTGAAAACACAATTCCCGTAATTCAAAAGCGAATCGTCGCAAACTACTGACTCAATCAATCTTTATACCACCTTTACAAAATAATACAATGTTATTTATTTTCCATATATTGCTTTATTACTATAAGCCTTAATATTTTTAGCTATCCAATCCATATAAGCAAAGACCTTAGTATATACACCAGGTCTGTCTTTCCTGCCACAGGGCTGAGACGGGCCATAGCTGATAATTCCAGCGACTTCATACACTCCATTCGTTTCTTTCATGAGAGGTCCGCCAGAGTCTCCCATGCATACATCTTTGCCTGCTTCTCCGCCGGCACAAATCTGCTTCGGTTCCACTAGTTTCCTGAGTGGTTTACGACATTTCTGAAAAGTTATGAAAATAAACTCGATATAGCAATAACAGATTTCCAAATACCATGCATGGGTCGAGAGACAATACATAACATATATAACTTCAACTGCCTACCCCGCAAAGGACATAGCTTTTGTGGGGTAGGCAGAGATAATGGAGCGCCACAAATCTCTGTCTTGGCGCGCCTCTCTTGCTTCATCTACAGTAATTCGTCATTTCACGCATGCTCGCCGTTAGGGTCGTCTGCCCTGTATATTAAAATCTATGAGCGCTCTATCAATCTGATCTTTTATGGTCAGTCTAGGGCCTCCCCGGATTTTCCTTCCACTCACTTTCACTTCGTATACCTGTTTCATCATTCGATCGTCACTCATTGTTTCCACAATACAAAGAAGTAGGTCCACAAGACTCGCTTCTATAGTATATCACCTATGCACACATATTTCAAACTAAAGTATATCACTATCGACTGTGACACAATAGACAGAGGTGGTTTTGGGGGGTATTTCTCACATACAAGTAGATAACACACTTTCGAAAATTGCTTATTTTTAGGCCTCTTCATTTTTGAGTCCTCGAGATTAACAGCGCATCGATAAACCTATAATAATACAGTGAGGTTGATTTGTCTATGGGCGAACGGTGACCACTTTCCAGTTCAGAACTTCAGAACTTTCCTCTCAAAACAGTTCTTACCTTAATATCTTTGAGAGGCAGATCCACATGGTGTTTCAAGTTACTAACAACATTTTTGTAACTTCCGTCATCTCTCTTTATTTGGGCCTTGTAACCCCATCCAGCAGCGTACAGTGTCGAATTTTCAGGAGCATTATATGTTATATCTGATTTCGGTAGGCATATTGGACGAGTTGTGTCTGAAATTACGCAAATAGTTACAGCATTTACAGATGCAACTGCCTCCTCAGACACACCTTCGAGGTTGCCTGGAAGAGATCGCTCTTAGCGATAAGGCCGCCTAAATTGTATTTCACTATTTCCTTTTCTATCCCATGTTTGTTGTTTTATATTTGTGCAATAAAGTGTATTTTACTTTACCTTTAGCCGTTGGAAGCAAGGAAGTAACAATATGTATAGTCGGCTTCTAGCTAATACAAAATGCTCTACAATTCAAATTTAAAGTCTATGCGAATGCATTAAGGTTCATTTGACATTGTAGAAATTTGCTAGAAACCGACTGTACAATCAGAATTAACCAATTAAATGATTTATCATGAGTGTATTCTTCATTAACGTCTTCCTCCGTTTCCTTCTAGCGTTTGCCTTATGAGCTTGGAGTCTTTTTCTTAATATTTATTTCCTTATAGATTATGTATTAAATATCTACTTGTTATACTATGCTTAGCTTCCATTTTTGCTTTTCGTTCAGATGTAGATTGGTCACTCTCAAACTCATCTACTTGATCGGCTGTCAGTTCTGCTTCAAACAGAAACTGTTTACTGTTTCAACTTTGCTATTGCTTGGGAATTCATAAAGATTAGGATACTTTCCAAGTAACAAATGTAAAATGCATTTAAAAAAAATTAAGATATAGACATAACCTGATGATCAAATATGAAAACAGATTTACATGCAATCAAAACGGCAATAGAGAATTATGACGTCACTGTGCTGTAGCGCCACACGAGCAGATCCTGGCTACATATAAAGAACTGTTTTGCTAAAAAGGGACAGAGCATTTCTCCAGTACTAACTTTAACCATCAATATCTCTGATGTTAGTTGAGATATTGAAGATCGAACATTAGATCCTTCCTCAGGATGCCCATGTAAGTCGGATAGTACCTTCATTTACCGACAGCTCTAACGGCAAAGGAAAACATTCTGAGGAAACCTGCACGCTGTGATAACTAATAACCACTGTGTGAAATGGAAAAAGTAATAGCAAACCACCTCACTAAATCTGTCAAGGAAGACGTTCTATGTAGTTAATTGCATAAAATGATCACAACCCTCATCAATGAGGAATACTGAATACGAGAAAGAAGAAGAAAGCTCTTAGTAAAATGGTGTCCTCTCACCTGAATAATTAACGTTATTTCTAAGACGAATCAATGCGATGTCATTCCAAAAATACTTGTTCTGATACTTTGAATGGACGATGATATGTTTTATAGGTATTCTAACTGCTGCATCAATGCAATCCTCTCCATCAGCTGTGATAACGCAGTCCGGACCTTCTGAAGTCAGGTCGTAAACTCCAAGCCGGACGCTAACTCTGATTTAGTTGAATTTTCAATTAATATTAATAATTATTTTTTAAAAGACATGGGCTTCACCTCTAAGCAATCATTTGATAGATCTCATTTACCTGGAACTACATTTTTCATTAAGCAAGAAACATTATTCATTTATTCATGCCTAATCATGAGTTACGTACAGATGTTATTTTTTTATGTACAATTATTTAGTCCCAACATGATGAACCTTGTCAGTATAGCAAGTATGTAAGAGTAGTTCTTTTCGTATTATAATTTATAAATGTTTTTCTTCAAAATATTCCCGAACTGAATAGTGGAGGTTAATAAGTCCCTTAGATACTTTTGAAATTGCTTTTCAGTTTGGACTTTTTTCTAATTTTCAGGGAGGTGGTTGTAGACTTTACTGCCATGAAATAAGTGCTGTCCATTTGCATTTTAATCGTGTTATCGGGTGATATAATTTGTTCTTATTACGCGTATTAACATTATGAGTGGTGGAGACTGTGCTGAAAAAAGTATTATATTTTCTGATAAAGCAGCAGATTTCAAAAAATATACCTATGCATGGCATTGTCAGAATTTTGATTTTTTTAAAGTATGGTTGGCATCATAAGTCGTGTGGGATAGGAGCTGAGACCAAGCTGAGAGCTCTGGTTGAATTGATTTTGTTTGGCCAGCAAGTAAACAATACTCCAGTCCCACAAGTAAGTAGTAACTTAAAATAAACATATAATTTAATATACTTGCTCTGTCCCACACTACTTAGGAAGTTTGTCTCATAATGAAAGATGTAGTCCTAGGTTATCAAACATACTGTTTGCTTGGTGACGAAGCAAAAATAAAAAAAATCAGAGCAAGTTAATATGTAGACGTTTTTTGGTTTCTTGCTCCTGTCCCACACTGCTGAGGATGTTTGTCCCATAATGAAAGATGTAGTCCTAGGTGAGGTCTATCAAATGTACTATGTATGACTGGAGGCGAACACAAAAAAATAATTGTGGCCAAGCTTGTACGAGTATATTACAGTTTACTGGACCCGCATGCTCCATCGTCGACCTCATCGTCGCTTACCATCAGGCGAGATCGAGGCCAAATGCGGGTTTAGTAGTAAAAAATAAATAAATATAATCGTTGGCTTCGTCTGCTCTGTTTATTAAATTCTACGAACAATCTGTCAAATTGATCTAAGGTCAGTCTAGGACGACCCCGGCTTCACGATCTAGGACGCTCCGTGTTTCTGCATCCATATCACATCTTCCATCTCGGGTAAACATACTTCCTAGTAGGGATGTTACGGAGCTTCGACTCCGACTCCGAAAGGTCGGAACTTTCGATTGATTTTACACCTCCGACTCCGACTTCGGCTCCGATAATTTTGAATCTGAGGTTATACCGAAGATTTGTGAGCAAACATATTCAAATATCATTATTTTATTAAATAGTGTAGGAATACATTTATATATTATTATTTATTTATTTCTACACTACTCTCTAAAGGAACATGTGTTATTGCCGCAAACGTCATTATAAAAAAAATTTGTCTAGTTCAGCTATAAAAATTAAAAAACGGTTTAAAATTTGAACTTCTTCTCAACATCTCTCTTCTACCTCCGCCTCCGACTCTGGTTCCGAATCCGGTTCCGACTCCGATAAATCAAATTTAAAACCTTCGGTTTTGACTCCGGTTCCGGTAAAACCACTTCCGTAACATCCCTACTTCCTAGATATCGTATACTGAACGCCAACCTTAATATTATGCTGAAAATTATCCTGTACTTTTAATGTAGGTACAGAGATATTTATATAGGTACATCAAATACACTAAAATTAAACTTAGACTAAGAATAAAATATAAACAAAAGTTTTAAAATTAGGCATACTGGTTACGAACGTATACACGGTCTAGACTTTCGAAATAGAAAAGTAAAATTTAGAAATAGAGAAGTGGACTTAGTAAAAGCTAGGAGCGTCGTAAAATTTCAGTAGGTACTCACGGTATGTTAGTAGTATGTGTGGGTTTATATACGCAATGAGCTGCGGTCAATACATATCTTCCACTTATGAGGAACCCATCGCACCTGGTGCTGATACTGCCAGTTATTGTACTCTTGTACTCTATCAGTACCAGCCAAGGATACTGTCTGATATCCGTTTCTTTGCCACCTACAAAAACAATTCGGACAAATCAAAATCAAAATCTAAAATATTTTATTGTAAGTAAGTACCTTACATATACCGCCTTTCGTAAGGTGCTATAGCAGAAAGAAAAGAAGCGGCGCAAGAGACAAAGACATTCTAAATATTATATAAGCTATGGTGTGACCATTTCGGCTCCTATTCAATTCAGCAAAAGAATAAAAGCTCGCTAATCCGCTCGCAACCTTGTTCTAGGCACATTGTCAATTTATATAACAGAAAACAGTACAATGTGTTTTTAGAAGGTGGACGAGTGGAAGGGCGACTTATTTCACCGGTCATTAGTGTAACTTATTTATTTATTTTTGGCAAATTCTTACCTAAATTTTTCACATGAGTATTTAAAGTTTTTGATTTTTAGTTTTAATTTTTAATTTTTTTACCCACATCACTATCGCTCCCACTAACATCTTGGGATAAGGGGGGAAATGAAAAACAGCGCTGCATATTTGGTACCCGAGTACGTCAGCATTTGCTGACTTTCCCCCCTTTTGCCAAATATACATAGATATACATAGAGTATCTACAACGATATTGTCTTTTCTGAATATTTGTAGAAAATGTATTATTTTTCTTTTTGGCTATAAAGTGTTTTTCTTTCTTTCTATTTTTAATGGCTGAGGATGGGAGTTGAATTGACCCCGCCTAAAAGCTCTTAATATAAAAGCTGTGCACTTTTCCTAATGATGCCACTTAATGCGTAAGCGACTATCGCCTATAGACATCTCATCTCACTAAAATATTGGAAGAGGGTTTTCGATGTGCTGCAAACTTATAGATAAATTACCTCATGTACTGGTAATTATGCTGGTTCTCTTACCCTTCAAACTGAAACACAGCAATACAAGCATTGCTGCTTTAGAAATACATAGGTATAATGGTGGTAACTAAACCCAGACTGATTCTGCACGAAGTCATGTATTACAAATCAAAATAAATCTAATCAAAATGTTTTTATTGTAAGTACCTTATAGTACATTTTTACAACGTCATTTTTTTACTCTACCACCGCTTCGTAAGGTGCTGTAGCTGAAAGGAAAGAAGCGGCGCAAGAAACTTTCAGCAGCACATGTTTTGAAATAAATATATCTTACAATGATTATGTACACAATGTGCAGAGCTGGAGCTGAATTTAGGACGAATCCTCTTTATCATTTAAGTAGTCATTTATTTTATAATAACCCTTTTTACATAAGATCCGTCTTAAATGAGTCTTAATTTTCTTCTCTGTCATATTTATTACAGTATGAGGTATCTTATTGTAAAATCGTACACAGTGACCCTTAAATGATGTGTTTACTTTACTAAGTCTAAAGTTTATTTTACGTTAAGTACTACTATTCTCAGCAAAAACTACAATAGAACAATGATCATCATCAGTCTATCATGGCTACTCGAATTGTCGACGATTCCGTGCTCACGAGCGAGTTAGAGCCTCTCAGTTTAAGGAGAGACCTTGGCTCTCTCTGCGTCTTCTATCGCGTATATAATGAGGAGTGCTCTTCAGAACTATTTGACTTGGTGACGTCGTCTACTTTCTAGAATCGCACCACTCGTCGGCGGCTCAATTTTCACCCGCACTTTCTAAAGTCTTGGGTGTCTACCACGACCCGTTTTACACGAACGTTTCTGCCACGCACCTGTAAAATGTGGAACTCTCTTCCACCCGACGTTTTCCCGCAGCGCTACGACATGGGATGCTTTAAAGAGAACTTTAAAAAAGTCCTCTCTCTCCACGGCCGGCAACACACAAGCAATACCCCTGGTACTGCACGTGTCTCTAGGCGACGGTGACTACTTACCATCAGGTGACCCGTCTGCCTGTTTATCATAGACAATTTATAAAAAAAATTAAAAGTACAATGTCCAATGAACTTACCGACAATTCTGTTACTTAAAGAGCTATCGATACCACAGCATTGACTGTCTGGATGAGGAGGTAACGTTGATAAGCTACAAGATCTTCCTGCAATAAATATTTATAGAAATACAGTACACTTAAGGCACACTTAGTATTTTGTGCTTAACTGTCGATGCCAGCGACCTGTTATACCCTAGACGAGTAACTTCCAACAAAATTCCCGTAAAAGACGGCACCAAACCACACGCCACTGTATGCGAATTGAAAATAATGCAACACATTTTGAACTCGAATTAATATTTGAACAAAAATATTTCTTACGGCGATGTCACAAAGGTATTTTTGAGATATTTAAGTGTCCCTCTATTCTCAGAGGACAC
This sequence comes from Hofmannophila pseudospretella, assembly GCA_947369225.1. Taxonomy (NCBI): domain Eukaryota; kingdom Metazoa; phylum Arthropoda; class Insecta; order Lepidoptera; family Oecophoridae; genus Hofmannophila; species Hofmannophila pseudospretella. Next base: position 2,602,578 of record OX376333.1, read on the forward strand.
AAGGATGGGCTCGATGGACAGGCCGGGCATCGACCGCCGAGCTGTCCATGTCGTAAGCCCGGTACCGTGAGGATGTGACCCGGGTGTCGCCTCCTCCCCGGGAACCGGAACTTCATGTACCGGGACCGACCACGCCCGATGCCACGAGGAAGTGAACCTCTATAAAACAATTGCGTGGAGGAAGAAAACCTCAAGGAAAAAAATACACCGAAAACCACAGGGAAAAATTGATGAGGACCTGGGTGACGTAACGGGGTTTTCGTTGCCCGTCCAAGGTCTTCGCGTTGGCTGGGGGTATATGTATTCCATACACACCTCCAACCGGCGGATGGGGACCATAGTCCCCCGCGAAGGGTCTGCTTCGGCGGACACCCGCAGGTGGGGTTCGCGGTAGTGTGAAACGGAATACCAAGGTCGGTACAAGTCTGACATACCCTCTTCGCCTCCCCGTGGTGAAGAGAAGCTCATGAGAGTTTACCCTTGGTACTAATCTAAATCTCTTTTAGAGATAAGTTCACCCTTTGTACAATGTCTCATTTTAATTGTTTTTATTAAATCTATTGTTGTACGAGTACAATAAAGTGTAAATAAATAAGGATGACCTAGTGTGAATGTGTGTGTGGGTGAGTGTGTAATAAATAAGGATGACCTAGTGTGAATTTGTGTGTGGGTGAGTGTATAATAAATAAGGATGACCTAGTGTGAATGTGTGTGTGGGTGAAAGTATAATAAATAAGGATGACCTAGAGTGAATGTGTGTGTGGGTGAGTGTATAATAAATAAGGATGACCTAGTGTGAATGTGTGTGTGGGTGAGTGTATAATGTGGTTTTGTGAGTTATGTAATTATACGTACTTTTTCCATAAATGGTAGTCATAGCCACAAGTTCTAATGCTATAATAAACAAAATATGTTTCATTTTGTTAACTTTTTTTAAAATTATTTAATTCAAAACACTTTCAAACACTACTATTAATTACGTCTACTTCCATAAAACTATTGACGATTTCATTCTGTATGTCTTTTATATTTAAGTAAATATTTCCTCATTGCAATGTTCAATGTTATTTTGTGAATGTTATGGGAAATACACCACAAAATTACATTATGTTGTCATACTTTCCTTTACCTACGTATTACCTCTTATTTGGGGTTATATTGTTGCGTTTATGCTGTCATGGCGTGTATGTCCCATTTTATTGTTAAAATTTATCGTCCGTGTTATGTGAACGTTATATAAGACAGTGAAATGGAAGTGAAATACTACAGATGATGGTGTGGTTCCGTAAACCTAACCTCCAATTGCACTTGTAATGCAAGACACTAGGCATTCCTAGTGCACACGACTCTCCCTTAATTTTTTATTTTTTATTTTATTTATTTAGGTAAGCCAACAGCACATATATTTCACATTTCAAATCATCTTAATAAAATTGTACTTTTACTGATATATGTGCCAATTAAAGGCATACACAGCATTCACTAAAACATCGGGTAATTACTTAGGTATAACATTACAATATAGTTCAAGTACCTTATAACAATATACCTTATACAACTAACAATTACAACTAATAGCAACTAAAAACAATTTAAAACAATTACTTTTAAAACAAAAAACATAAAAAAGAATGCAGAAAAATCTCGACGTTGGTAAACTGTTTTTTTTTTTTCAAAACAGTCGCCAAAACGTTCGAGTTATTTTCAAGATTCTAACACGGTCATTGGCCAAATTGCAGTGTGTATCACTAGCAGGGGCCATTCATTAAAGAAAAAAAACCCTACTTTACCTGAGTCCTCATTTAAAGCTGAAAATCTACAAGAATATTGAATGTTTGGTTTCGCGGGTAATTTTGAATGCTCGCTTTTGAGTCTTACCTTTAGAATATTAAAGGAGTTGTTTCAGAATTGTATGGAGCCTGGGCTAAGTCTTTGTACAGATATACAAATAAAGCAAATCAAAAACATAATCGCTTCTAACTCTCCATTTCTCATAATTTGGCTTAGTTTTCTGGTACAAAATATATTTCAAGTAAACGGTACACAATGCCGACTTATTTTCAGAGCCATGGAGCAGTATTTGCAAAAAATTACATTGTTTTTAAAATCGGGTGTTTGAGATAAGTAAGTTTTTAAATTGTAATTGTAAACTACACATATACCTATAGTTACTGAATGCCTGGTGCTTTGGAACATTCTGTAAACCAGATCATTATTGTTAGAAATAAATAAATAATGAAATAAAACAATAGCAACCACAAAATGACTTTTTGACGTTTCCGTGACATGACATAAAAAAATGAGCGACATCTATCGGTACCAAGCACTAGGTACTTATATTTACTAGTTTGTACTTATACAAAATAATTCCGATAGATGACGTCATGGCCTCTATAGAAAATAGTACATTAATATTTATTATTGTTGTGTACATACAAGGTTACATTATTTGGTTACATTATCATATAACATAAAATTATACACACTAAACTCATTACGTTCTTCAGATTATTAACACTTAACTTCCCACACTCACACACCCACTCACCCTACACTACATATGCACACTTACATCATTACACACTCCCACACAACCTAACACACCCCCACCCATACTCACTCTTACCATTATCTTTACTAAATTCCTTTATGATTAAATTTTCCAAATTCCTTTTAGGTTAAGAATATAATTTGTAATTTGCTTGCACAGAAAGTGCGACGGAATCCCGACTTACAAGATACAGGTTTTCGACCTAGTTTGTAAGTCGGAGGTCCTTTTTTTGTGCCCTGTAATAAGTAAATAAACTTTTTCATTTTTTCATTTACAAATCTTCGCGCCCTGAAACCAGAAAGCTGGTTTATCTGGGCGCTGCACAGTCCACTCTGTTAAATTAAGACACTAACCACATAAAATAGCTTAACAAATATACCAATAAATTCTATCTAATACTAGATGGCGCCACCATCATTCTCTCGAAATTAGAAATTTCCGATAGATAGGGATGTTTTTAATTCTGTCCAAATAGAGATTCGATGACGTTGCGGGATCCGTTCAGAAATTCGGCATTGATTGCGCACGTTCGATTTATTCGCAGGATTTAATGGCGACACTACTGACTACATGCCTTGGAGATTGACGAATGCGTTTACTATCGTATTTTAAGAGTCTCTTCTTCTTCTTGCCGGCGTTCGCGGAAGGAGATGCCCTTGCTTCTTTCACCTTTGGTGAATTTTCATATGGGAGTGTAGGCCGATCCTGGAAAGGCTTCGGCTGCCACACACGTCGCACAAAAAGTGTCCCTCGGTTCCATCTCCTCCGTTTCTATTTTTGACGGCGTGCCCTCCAGCTTGAGTGGTCACCTCCTCCATCGCCTGTCTCCACATCGGGCGATCGTTGGCTCGTTCTTCATGGTCACTGCTGTCGAACGGCAGCCGTAAAGAGGTGTACATGCTTTGGTCGAGCGCAACTTTTGTTCTACATAATTATTACATTATACTTACCTACTTGAGCGTCGGTGGCGTCGTGGCTAGGATGTCGGACTCCCATGCGGGAGATCCGAGTTCGAAACCATGCAATGCCATGTACCAATGAGATTTTCGGTTTTTTCTAAAGACTTACGAACATTTACCGACTGCTCTGACGGCGAAGGAACACATCGTGAGGAAACCTGCATACTGAGTTAACGAGTGTGTGAAATGGGGAAGGCAATGGCAAACCGCCCCATTAAATCTGCCACGAGAGTCGTTCTGTGTGGTTTCATTCCTTAGAATGGTCACGACACTCAGCAATGAGGAACACGACTTAGAAAAGAATCATAATAAAGTCGTAATCACAATCATAATAAAAAAAACTATGTTGATAAGAGCTGGGATAATTATGAGCCGGGTATTGGGTACCTAATAATTAGTTTTGGGAATTTGCTACTACATCATAATCACGTCCATAATCCCCGAGGGGGTAGACAGAGGAACCACCATCATCATATAGGTAGTTCCCACTTTTCGCCGTAAGATTTGATGGACAAACGTAATAAGTGTGAGGAACACGACTTAGAAGTAGAGACTTACCTACTTAACAATGAAAATTTAAGGCATGACAACTAAGAATTAAATTAAAGTATAAATTAGTTATGTACTCGTATGTATGACGTAAGTACAACCACTTCAGGCGCCCTGACCGCAAAAGTCCGATCACTCATCGTCAGTATGAATAAATAAATAATAAAGCAACAAATAATAATAATAATAAAGCAACAAATAATAAGCGAAACAAGTGTATGATTAACCGTTGAAAGGTATTGATTGCCCAAAGGAAAATAGAATTGCCTCATCCTAATATTAGAATGAACTCTTGACATAAATCTCATCAAGATTTAATATAACGAAGTTTCTTACAACTTACGTCAGTATCCTGTATCCTGTAACTTTGTTACACCATCCATTTACTTACTTACTCCGCTGGCGCAGCGACCCGAAGTGGATCTTGTCCTCCGATACCGAAGAGCGCCATCGCTCTCTCTCCTGCGCAGTCTCGAGCCAGTCAGGCGCCCGGAGCTCCCGCAGATCCTTCTCCACTTCATCGCGCCAGCGGTATCTGGGACGTCCGACCGGACGTCGTCCGTTAGGGCGTCCCACATACGCTCGTTTAACTGCCCGATCCTCCCCCATCCTAGTGATGTGTCCGAGCCATCGGAGTCGAGCCGCTTTCGTCTCTCCTATGATGTTCGGCTCGTTCACCATCTCTTCCATCTCCCTATTCTTTCTCATCCTCCACCCTCCATCTTCCTTCTTGGCTGGTCCCAGAATCTTCCTCAATAATCCATCCACTACATATTTGTTTATTTACATATTTCCTAACAGTTATTTCCAAACGTGTGTTACATGTCAAGATAGATTATACATAGCATTGTATTTTCTATTGGTACTAAAGTAGGAAGAGCGGTCATTTCAAAATAACGTGCGGCCGAGGCCAGGAAGCCAATTCTCGCAGAGTTCGACATACAAAAGTCGAGCGCTACGATCGTCTTGTCACGCTCACAATTGTAATGTGAGAGAATGAGATAGGACTAATGTCGAATTCGACATTCCACCTGCGAGAATCGCCTTCCAGAAGTTTCGACTCGGTGTCCGCGAATAGGTCCGCGCTGTTCCAGGACAGCACCGCGTTGGTGAGGGACAGGGCGTGGTGCAACGGGACGGCGGCGAGCGCCGCTAGCAGGGAGCGCGGGTGCGCGGGCGCAGACTGTACTGAGGTATAGGGGGTACGGACAGCGACACGTAATCCAGTAAGAATATTGAGCCGCTTTCGGTCTGAACCGGCCCTTTGGGTATGAACAATTTTCACTATGGGGCCAACTCAGAAATCGCGGAAAAATATATCTGTTTCATAATTTCGATGACGTAGGTATATTTTTTTCTCGATTTCAGAGTTGATCCCATAGTGAAAGTTCTTCAGTTATTGATACTTGAGGAGCTCGTGGTCTAGTTGCGAGCACGGTCCGAAAGTGACCGTGCAGGTTAAGCGACGTTGGCGCGGTCGGTACCTGGATGGCTGACCGCTAGTGGCATATTTCATCTGAGCTCCTCCGTGCCTCGGAGAGTACGTTAAGCAGTCGGTCCCGGTTGTTGTCGTTCGACAGCAGTCGTTAAGCCACGTCAGATGCCTACGGGCGGCCTGAACAACTCTGACAAATAGGTTGGCCACTAACCATACGATAAGCAAGCAAGTAGGCCTTGGGTATAAAATACCTCTCGTACCTTTATAGACAGGTACCACCTATTTCTGCCGCAAAACAGCAATGCTTGCACTGCTATGTCCGGTTTTTAAGGATAAGAGAGTCGTAATTACTGGCACATGAGGCACTCCACCTTTTATATTTATATTTTTATTAAATAAGGAAGGAAGGAAGTTATGGATACTGAACACTCCCCTTTTGGCTTTATAGGGGTTTTTTGTTGTACCCAGTATAGTACTCTGTGGTACAACTGAGACGGTAAGAATGTCATTTCGCTGTCAAAATGCCGTTGACTCGATGTATATTTTTATTTCCATCCCCTAACTCAGAATAACTAATAGTACTACGTCCCCTAGTGAGAGGCCGTAACTTCACGTTATGTCGACGTGCTCCTAGTTTCATACGTATATTTATATACAGGATGGTAAAAAGGATTCACAAAATTCTGCCATTGCTTGCTTGCTTATCGTATGGTTAGTGGCCAACCTATTTGTCAGAGTTGTTCAGGCCGCCCGTAGGGCCTCTGACATGGCTTAACGACTGCTGTCGAACGACAACAACCGGGACCGACTGCTTAACGTGCTTTCCGAGGCACGGAGGAGCTCAGATGAAATATGCCACTAGCCTAACCACTAACCTGCACGATCACTTTCGGACCGTGCTCGCAACTAGGCTACGAGCTCCTCGAAGGGCCTTAAGGGGCCTACAGTCGCCAATTGAACGTTTTTTTTTGTGAAGCTCTAGCGACGATACGGCTTGATCTAAGTTAATATTTTGCACATACGTACTTCAAATCTCTATCAAGATCTATGTTTGAATAATTTTTGTTCAATTATTGTCCTCAAAGGAATGGACAACTTTTACTACAACTAGCCTTAAGGGAAAGTCATCTTTGTAGCTAAGTAGATTTAACGAACTTTTTAGAATTGAAACTAAACGAGATGTAGGGACACTGTGTACAGACACAGTGCACACTGTGTTCTACATTGTGAATTATTATGTCAGCACTTTTAAATGTCACGCGGCTTCGCCCGCGTCAGGCTGGCCGTGTCTCTACCACCATCATTTATGGTATACTGTTTGGAAATATAAGTATCGGTTAACAAGTCCAGTGTCTCATTGAAGATGAATCCTCGAAGACATACCCTGGCTAGGACGTAGGTATAGACATGTGCCGAACTCCTAGACCAGTAAAGAGGTACAACTCGTATACCTCTAAAGTGGTATTTTAATTATTTTTTTATTACTTTTCTGAGTAGACTGAAACGAAGCAACCTCCGCAATAATTATGAAGTGAGTAATACCCGTTATACTGAATAATAATTAACTAACTGTTCCGGTTGCTTTTTGGCCTCAATAGGCTCTAAAATGGGAGGCTGAATATTATTTTGAGTCGGCCCTTATCTGATAATATGAAACACTTACTGTTGTTTGCTAAGTTGGCTCTCTAAGTGAGGGCTGACTCAAATAATACTTGGCTGACATGGTCACCGTGTCATGTACCAAAGCGTCTAAACTGAGATTTAATAAAACCTTCTATGTAGATCTCCCGAACATTTCTGTAACAGTTATAAAACCTTTGTTCGCCTGTAACGTGACAATAGTAACTACAATACCACTGGTAACATGTAGCCTAAACCAGTTTTACATTTAGTAATCTGCTTTTGCTAATTTCAAATGAACTTTGTTAATAAATAAATATATTTATTTAACGACAACACTGTATGCAAATATACAATGGAAGGTACAGTAAAATGAATACTACAATATAAAAAAAAATCATACATATTTTCTAATAACTTGATAGTTTTGTTATCCCTTTTTGTGTTGAGCTCACAAGAGGTTTTTTTTTCGTACTGATAATTGCTGTTGGTCCTAATGACCTTTACAGCTTCACCGGGGTTTTTGGGGCGAGCGCTAAGTGCGCTCCAGCCTGGAGGAGGACTTAAAAACTACTATAAGAAGCGACTGCCTAAGGGCACCCAGGTGGGTACGGACCTCGGCTTAGGACGTCGCGTCGTCTGGGGAGGGAGGGGTCGGGGAGAAGCGGCCTGGAATGCGCCGATAGCGCGTGTAAGCGCCAGAAGCGGGTCGCCGCCCGCGCCGGCGCGGGCGGTATGTAGGTGCTGTGTGTGAACTACTATCGGGTGGGGGAGGCTCACAAGAGGATGTCGCCATATACACTATTACCTAATCTATGGTGTACCTCTATAATAAAACGGTTATAATTCAGACTGTGAACACTTTATATTATTCTGTATGCTACAACGATCTCTAACAGACTGTGTGTGAAGTATGGATCTTTTTTTTAAAAAATCTCACTTTAGAGGCTTTGGTACACGACAAGGTGACCATGTCAGCCTCGTTAGGGTCACTAAGAAAAGGGAAGGGAAGCTCAAGTATTATTAGAGTCAGCCCTCACTTTGAGAGCCAACTTAGCAAACAACAGTAAGTGTTTCATATTATCAGATAAGGGCTGACTCAAAATAATATTGAGACTCCCATTTTGGAGCCTATTGAGGACAAATTTCTTCCTCTCAACTTTCACCAGGTCACATAAAAAAATATTAAAATAAAAATAAAGATTTTATATTCTATTTTTCTATTTCAATCGCTCCAGCCTGTATATTGCAAGCAGCTTGGTCGTATCATATTCCGTCTGCGATATTCCCCATCCTTTGTTCCAGCAAACGAGACGTATGAAGCTTCCAGACAAAATCCTATTCGAAACATTGTTTGTTTTGTTTGAGGTAAATTGACACGTATCTTGATATAAAGCATTTTGCTCGAATAAAATCTTCTTGTGAAGAATATACCAAAATAAAATACATATTTTGTCGCTCTAGGTGGCAGAGGAAATGGAGCGCGAAGAATATGCTTTGTGAATACCATGCTACAATCTGCCCTCTAGGTGTCGCCGGCTAGCAGGATTCTAGGACAGTGTGCAGAGGAAGTAATAGAAGAACTTGGTAATAGTAGATATTATATTTATCAGGAACTGAACAACACAATAGTAGAACATAGGTAGTAGTAGGAAACAATTTTATAAAACGGAGAAACGTCCGTTCAGGACAAAAATACAGAGAGAATAAGTAAAAACAATGAAATTAATGGAATAATGGAATTTAGAAATGGAATGGGAATATGATTTGAATTTTAAAAATATTTTTTTTATTAATTTTTATTATTTACTATTAAACCCGCATTTGACCTCGATCTCGCCTGATGGTAAGCGACGATGAGGTCGACGATGGAGCATGCGGATCCAGTAAATGCCTATTCACTCTGGCCTTGAAGATCCCAAGGTTGTAGGTTTCGGGAAATACAGACGCCGGCAGGCTGTTCCATTCCTTTGATGAAGAAATGAAGATGCCAACACGAAATGAGGTGAGATAAACGCTAACGATGAGGTTGAAATTGATGGCAAGGAGGTTGATATGGACGATGAAGTCGACATCGTTACAACCTAAGCACTTTGGAAGTCGAAGTACCTATTTAAATTAGTATTTAAAATTACATCAAGTTTTTGGTAAGGAAAGCAGACAAAAACGGGCGATCCGATAGACAACAGCTCACCTCTCTATAAAGTTACTAAACGGTTTCCGATGCACCGCTAACCTTGAGGACGTAGATCATGTGCCGGTAATAATGCTAACTCAGTTACCCTATAAACCAAAACACAGCAATACAAGCTTTACCTAAATATCTAGCGTTGTAGCTGGATACATGTAGTAAAGACTCGAACAAACACATACAAATGTACACACCCCTTTCACCCTTACACTCTCTTCTACACAAACACGCTCACACACATTTCCAATAAACACATCCATATACAAACACACCAAAACTTATTTCTCCCTATAGGCGTTGTTTTAAAATAGGAAATCTTTAATTGGCTGTATGGTTTTTTTAATGGACTTTTTTGGTTTTAAATTTAAGTGCTGTAGATTTTGTAATAAATAAATAAAAATAAAAAATAAAAAAATCTAGAAATAGTTAAAAATCTTGGTAAAATATTTCGTTTCTAGCTTTCATTTATCACTACATCTAGACACCCGCCAAGTTCGAAATAGGTACAAATTAACTCGCTGAGACCGACCTAAGAATGTATAAATATCCAAGCAATCGACCTAATTACTTAATCGACTCACGAAAGCTCACAGCGAGAACTCAGCGAAATTAAAAGCTTCCGAAATCATTGGTTAACATTTACCACGAATTTTGTCCACATTTCTCGTCGAATTCAATTGGATATCTCGGCGAACTTTAGGAATGGAATCGAGATATTTGCAAACCAAACCGCGCCTATAGCCGTAATATTCCAAGCAATTTTCTGCTCCACTGGTCTGCGTAATGTTATTTATTCTCAGCAAATGACAGGATCCAATATAAAATAAGTAAATTATTCCGATGGTGGATGAAAAAGACTCAAAGATCTTCTGTCCCTACTCTAGACAAAACAAATAAACATCAAATAAAGTAGAGTGTTTAGAAGTTTTATTCAAGACAAAACAGATGACAGAAAAAATAACACAAAAAGAAACGCGCTGGATTAATCACAACTCTCTCACTCTCTATTTTAGTTTATGTAGTCTATGTTTTTTTAAAATGTATGTTTATCATTATCTATTTAAGTATACATCTGCCGCAGAACCGACAACCGCTGGGGTAGACGAGTTCTGGAGTGGGGACCGCGTTTGGACAAACGTAGTGTGGGACGAGCGTCCCTGTTAGATGGAGCGACGATCTGCGCAAGGTGGCTGGCAGCGACTGGATGAGAAGAGCCGAAGATCGGGCTCAATGGCGCGCCATGGGAGAGGCCTATGTCCAGCACTGGATTAGAGAAGGCTGCTGATGATGAATATATCTGCCTATTCATTTTATGTACGTAGTAAGTATAGTATGGTAATTAATTACCTTGGTATTTATGTTATAGTTGTAAATAAAATTCTCTTAAATTCCACGTGTACTAATTACGATCAGGACTCTATCATGATCCGCTGCGCATGGTATGTCTATATCGGAGAACCTGGTATTGTACGTATACCAGGTTCTCCGATATAGACATATTTCACTTGTCGGTGTTCGGATCTGATATGCTCTCAGTCAGATACACACACACACACACACACACACACACACACACACACACACACACACACATGAGTTCCAAACATCCATTGGTAGACCAGTGTCACTGAAGTCACCAGGTACAACATCCCGTGTGGTTAGTGGCCCACCCACAGTTGTTCAGGTCACCAGTAGGCCTCTGACATTACTGTTGGCGAATGACACCTACCAATAGTACCTACATGCGCAGAAATGTGCAACTAGTGGTCACACATACTGGTTCTGATCCGAGTCTAGGACCAATGATCCTCCCCGCTGAAGTCAGCGCCTCATGATTTGCTGCAAGGAACCGTACCGGGACTGACCTTTTTCTTTATTTAATTTCATGTGAGAAAATATTGTAAGCAGGTTTTGCAAGTAAATAATCCCCTCTAAAGCCTGATTGACAAGGATTTAAGCACTTCTTTGTTCTAACTCTAGCTGAAACAGGAGGCTCATAAATCATCTATCGCGGGAATCCTAAGCCCTCAGTGTTGCCACATCATTGAGATAAATTATCATTATCGATGCTGCATGACGAGCGAAATAAATGGAGTCCTTCACAAAATGTACAAATAACCGATACGTTGGGAAATGGCAAAATCGAAAATTGTCGTTTTCGAAAATTACTCTAATTAAAGAAAACGTGGTGGTGTTTTTACATATTGTACAATGTACATTTACGTAGGTACGATTCGATTCTTACATTTAAAAAAGTAGATATATAGGTTCTAAGATACACTTATACAAATTATAGCACTTATACAACAACTTATACAATCTGTTACAACCTCGATTGTTCCAGTCGATGAAGTATAGGGCTTTGACGTGCAAAGGCTACCTAAACCTGCTAATTTCCTGTAGGAACAAATTCCCAGATCTAGAATAGAAAAGAGGGTAGGACTTACAGGATATCCGGTATGTTTTCTCTTCTTTTTGAGTTTTCCGTAAAAAATGTGCACACGCGCGCGCCGGCGATAGTTTTGAAGTGACTTTGACATTTCGTTTTTTTAAACTAGGGATGGGTATAGTGAAAGGATGGCAGGAACATTCTTAATCTACTACCTTTTCATTTTCATTCTTTTTATTTTCATAGGTAGATACTTTAATAACAAACGTACAGGCACTTTCATTATATCATTTTTCAACAAAAACTTAAAGAAGTTACGAAACAACGATTAAATTGACTGTCATTTGTTTCAGCAAGGACATTAAAAAGATTGTCGCAAACGCGATGGCAGTTCTCAACAAGTCATAAAACTCATAAAAAACAAAAGCCGTTATAGACTTACAGCTCCCATGAAAAAGTAATCAAGAAGATTGGTGTAAAAACTGGACTGCTCGCCCTTAGGCGGGAAGGTAACGAGCCCGTCGCCGCCATGGAGACAGCACGTAGTACAGTGCGTGAGTTTTTTGAAAGGGCTTCGAGTCTTAAGACTTCGGTTATTGATAACGATACACGAATGTACTAAGACTGTAAAATGACAGAGACAGAAACCGATTTCACCCGATACCCGAATCCCATTCTAAAGAGCTCACGGACTATGCGCCTTATAGGTGACGAATCGCTGGTGGAAGCTACACTGCAAAGTCTGGAACATCGACGCAAGGTTGCCTGTCTATCGGTATTTTATAGGATACATTTAGGAGAGTGCGCATCGGAATTGCACGACCTAATTCCAGCATCTCCATTCCGCCTTTGGACTACCAGGCGCGGGGAGGGGTTACATCCTTATGTTGTTGATATCCCATTTGCTCGTACGAAGCGATTTGCTTCTTCGTTCATTATGCGAACGGCTAAGGAATGGAACAGCCTGCCGGCGTCTGTATTTCCCGAAACCTACAACCTTGGGATCTTCAAGGCCAGAGTGAATAGGCATTTACTGGACCCGCATGCTCCATCGTCGACCTCATCGTCGATTACCAACAGGGGAGATCGTGGTCAAATGCGGGTTTAGTATTAATAATAAAAAAAAACTATACGTTAATGTATTACGAAGTGGTAGAAGAGCCAGTCTCTCTTTTCAAGGTCGACATGCATCAGCGAAGTCTCCTGTGTCTTCGATGTTACTGGTGTTTTTAAATAGCGGTCGATACCTTCAGTTACCATCAACAGGGCCGCTTTTTGTCTACCGAACTGGAGTACGGATTGAAAGTTCTGAACAACGAACACATTTTTATTGACACGGAAATGACAACCTTATGACTATGAATGACCTATCAGTATAATTTACTGGCATGGGTGAGTTGAGTAATGAGTTTCTAAAATCACTAATTACAATTACCATAGCAGAGAGATCTATGCACTAGCGTATGAATTAGCATTGGCGTAATAGTGTGAAGAAATACACTGTCTTCGCCGACTTCTATCCTGTCTTGCTCCTAGATTACTGCCTAAAAGTTAGACACCCATTCCTACACTACAGACACACATTATACATTATTACACACTCCCACACACCCTAACACACCCCACCCTCACACATTCTTAGACATTAACTTACCTCTATATTCTAAATTCCTTTTGTTTAACTTGTTCCAAATTCCTTTTAGGTACTCGTATAGTATATAGTTACTAATGTAATGTTATAAATTGTCATATGCTTGCACGGAAAGTGCGACGGAGTCCCGACTTCCAAGATATAGGTTTCGACCTAGTTTGTAAGTCGGAGGTCCTATTATTGTGCCTTGTAATAAGTAAATAAACTTTTCATTCAATTTATAAATGAATGAATGATGATTGCTTCATTCGGGACGGGATTGTTTCCTCAGCGTCCTTAGGGGATACGACCGGCGTGGCGCACGGTGAGGAATTAAACCGTCATACTTATGACGTAAAAGTGATGAAAACTACAGTTTTTTGTGTGGCTTCCGTGATAATTAATGACCGAGCTTACTTTCAATTATTATACCGGATGTTTTTTTAATCAATCATAAAGACGATTATTTTTGGGACAAGTCCGGAATAAAAAAAAATGATGGCACTGGTAATACTTTATAACGGTGAAGGAAAACATTGTGAGCAAACTTGTACCACAGAATAATAAATAGTACTACGTACAGAAGCGATACTCCCCGTCCCCACCTGATTCAAGTTCCCCGCAGATTGTGAGTACGATCAGTAGTACGCTGTCTCTGAGTGTCACCGCGGGCATTCCTGTTTTGTGTTCAATTTATTTACGCAATTATTATTATAATGGGTTACTATTAAGCAGTAATTCATGTTTTGAATCCTCAAACTAGGGATGTTACGGAGCTTCGACTCCGACTCCGAAAGGTCGGAACTTCCGATTGAATTTACACCTCTGACTTCGGCTCCGATAATTTTGAATCGGAGGCTATACCGGAGATTTGTGAGCAAACATATTCAAATTTCAATATTTTATTAAATAGTGTAGGACTACATAAAGGAATGTTTTATTGCCGCAAACGTCATCATAATAAATATTGGCCAGTTCAGCTATAAAAAATAAAAAAACGGTTTAAAATTTGAACTTCTTCTGAACATTTCTCTTCTACCTCCGCCTCCGACTCCGGTTCCGACTCCGATAAATCAAATTTAAAACCTTCGGTATCGTCTCCGGTTCCGGTAAAACCACCTTGCCTACACCCACTGTACGCGCACGCCGACTCGCCGTAGAAAACTCGGTGTCGACGCTGCACGGCCGACGTACGCGTAGCACCTTCGTAGCTCACTAGCCCGTAGAGTTCCCTTGAAGAGCGGGGTGGGGGAGGGGGAGACGTGCGAAATGAAACTTATTCGTTTTTCTTGAATACGGCACGAGACAGCCGAAACCCCCTCCCACTGTACTGCCTTGAGGTTCTTGCTTCAGCCAACGGTGGCTTTTCTTCAGGAAGGCTTCTTTGTTTTTCTTCTTTTCTTCCTTTCCTTTGCTGGTCGACGACTTGCTGATGACTGCTGATGACTGACGAATGTATAGGGAACGCGCTTGCTTTTATCCCCAAGGCAGTATCGGCGGAAGAGAGCCCCGCTAAAATCGTTCACTTTAATCGCTCATTTTTACTATGTACAGGATGAAAATCTTAACTCTACGGGAAAACTATGATAATTACGGAAAAACTTACTTGCTAGGTAGGTACTTCTTAATACGATCTTATATACTAAAACTATTTACCAGCTGTACATTACGTATTTAAAAAGATATTTACAATAATAGGGTCTAAGTTTACGAAAAAACGTCAAACTTCTCCACGGTTTTCTCAATTTCCTCTTGTATACATAATTTACCGAAATGATTTTGGATTCACTTTGAAGGGCATTACTTGAGCTTTGAAATTACGTGTCGGTACTTATCGTAGCCCTTCTAGCTTTTCCGCTATTGAGAAAACTGTGGAAAATACGAAATACCACCTCTCTCACTCGCGCGGCCGGGCGAGCGCTGCAAGAAAGGCGGGTGGCGCGGGGCGAGGAAGTATAAAATAAACACAGGGCGCTCGCGGTACGACGGAGGTGAGGCGCGGGCTGAGGGAACATAAATATACGAAACGTCGGTTCCCGCGACTCACTCTATTTTCGAGCGCCTTTGCGCTTCGTACATCTTTTATTGTTTATGCGCAGCCAGATTATGTACTTACGTGCTACAACTTATTGTCTACGCATATCTATATGACCCTAATCTACTTAAACTATGAAATGGTATGTGTACAGCCTATGTAAATGCGAATGCTTGGCTCGTGCACCAACATTCTTCCCCCTGTGACGAAGTCACACTCACGGTGCACGAGCAGTACCTACCTACTTACGTGTTACATAGTGAAAATGCTAAACTGAAAATACTGACTTTACATCTGACTTGCTTTTACGTAGATCTAAAGAACTTTATATTTGAAACTTAAGACTTACATTTCAGACTTCACTTGTAACTGAATGAACTTAACTTGTACTTAGCTACAATTTTACTATTTACATTATTTGAAAATGACTTTACATTATAACATTCTAAAATTGCTACTTGAAAATCTTTAAAACTTTTCACGTATACTTTACAAATGGAAAACTTGGAAAATGCTACACTAGCTACGTGTGAAAGTCTGGAGCTCCGACCTTACAGTTCGTTCTGTCTCTTTCTAACTAAGCAAAATGTTATTGGTATTATCTGGAACTTCTACGCTGCTTACGAACGTGATCGTAGCTGCGACTACGATAGCTGTTGAACTTCTGTATCTGACTTATTAAACTATCCACTTAAACTTATAGGCCGTGGTCGACGTAACAGTGGATGAACTCTTGAACCTTGGAACTTACATTCTTTACCTAGATGCCCTAGCTTTAGGCAACGGAAGCAAAATCTGTTTCTTTTAATTAATACCCAACGATCGTCCCCATTTAGGGCTCTAAACTGATCGCAGTCTTTGATGTTGTGATCTGACTTTTCGCAAACGGGACAAGTGCTGCTAGAAAGGACCTTACTACGACTCTATCTCTATTACTATAAACTGACTTTGGGGACGGAACCTTGTAAGCTGTAGCCTGGGATACTTCGTTACTTAAAACATTGATGCTTGGCGTGAAACCACAAGCTCTAAAGATCTCTATACTTTGTTCTAAAAACTTTGCGAACTGTAAAATCGGAGGCTCTGTACTGTTGCTCTCTAACTTAATCAGCCACCGACACCTGAGGTCGTAAGGCAACTTCGATACACAAATAGTCATTAATTCATCATCTATTAACTCACTACTACCTTTAATTTGACTGAGATGACTAGCTAGCAAAAATATCTTTGTATGAAAATCACTGATTTCTTCATAAGTACTAGTCTCTGGCAATGGTGGCATGACTCTAACATCGTTAACTAATCTCTGAATTACGTATCTAATATCACCATATTTGAGACAGAGCTTCTTTCTAATTAACTCTAAATGATCTGTACTACACAACAAAGGACTTACTGCTTCACGAGCTTTCCCTCTTAGACTTTTATTTAACTTGTCTAAAATATCTAACTTACTGAATACTTTACTATCTAATAAATTACTGAAATGCAAACTAAAGAGGGGCCACTCTGAAGGATCACCACTAAAACTAGGTAACTGACAAGTTGGCTGCGCATAAACAAGAAAAGGCGTACCTGACTGTGACCCAGTGTGATACGAAGGCGTCGCGCTGGCGACCGGGACAGAGCCACTCGTAGCAAGCAGCTGGGGCGTCGGAGCGGATGTGCGCAGCTCCTCGGACTCGGTGGTGATCGGGCGTCCTTGTTGCCCGGTCTCGGCGTAGGCTGAAGGCAGGTAGTACTCCGTGTGTGGTGATGTCGGAACTCGAGGTGCGTCATCTCTGATTGGCTGTTCTCTCGTAGCGGGTTTCGTAGCAGTTGTCGTAGCGAATGTCGTAGCTGGTATTCTCGATACTGTGCCTGGATCCGTAGCAGAAGGCGTAACGAACGGCGAAGTTGGCACTATATTTGTCTTGGGTTCTTGTGGTTGAGTACTGATTGATTCAAGTTCGAAATCTTCTATGTCTGCTAGTGCTAGTTCGCCTTCTGCTTCAATAATGATTTCTTTGATCTTGAACTCTTCGTCTAAGATTTCCAACCTCTTCTGCAACTGCTCTTTTATAAGTCGCTTTCTCTCTTGTAGGACCTCTTGTCGCAGTCGCGCTTTTCTTATCTCTGTTTCTATCTTGACTCTTCTTATCTTGCAACTTGACGTCTCGCTTGAAGCTTCTTGTGGAAGGTTATTGTTTCTGATGTGTAGCTGACGAATCTCTTCGAGGAGGAACGACAAACTTTCCGGGAACGCTGTTCCAACGCGCTCGTCTCGTTGGGGTGAGACGTCCGCCAATACGTAGTTATCGGCGAGAGGCGCGGACGTGACTTTACTTTGTACTTGACTCGCGAACGCGTGTATATCGCGCATGTCTCCTGGCGTTGAGACTCCCAGTGCGACGTTACTGGGTTGCGCGGACGCGGGAACTTCACTGACTTGTACGCGCGGTGCGAGGGGCAAAAACCCGAGCTCGCTGTTGGACGGCGCGATAACCGCGGCCGCACCGGCATCGGCAGCGGCACCTGCACGAGCGGCGGCTTGGACGGCGAAGGCACGGGCGGCGGCCTCCGCGTTTGCTTGCGCGGTTTCTTCGTCCACAGCACGGGCTGCGGCTGCGGCGGCGGCCCGAACGGAGGCCGCAACAGCGGCGGCGCGGGCTGCCTCTTCGTGGTTGGCTGGAGGAGCTTCTTCCCCCGCTGGGCTTCGCTGCTTGTATGGAACTCGACGGCTCTTCTTGTGCGTCGACATCTTCGGTCGCTGTCTCTTTCTATCCACGGTTCGAAGGACCAGATGTACGCGCACGCCGACTCGCCGTAGAAAACTCGGTGTCGACGCTGCACGGCCGACGTACGCGTAGCACCTTCGTAGCTCACTAGCCCGTAGAGTTCCCTTGAAGAGCGGGGTGGGGGAGGGGGAGACGTGCGAAATGAAACTTAATCGTTTTTCTTGAAAACGGCACGAGACAGCCGAAACCCCCTCCCACTGTACTGCCTTGAGGTTCTTGCTTCAGCCAACGGTGGCTTTTCTTCAGGAAGGCTTCTTTGTTTTTCTTCTTTTCTTCCTTTCCTTTGCTGGTCGACGACTTGCTGATGACTGCTGATGACTGACGAATGTATAGGGAACGCGCTTGCTTTTATCCCCAAGGCAGTATCGGCGGAAGAGAGCCCCGCTAAAATCGTTCACTTTAATCGCTCATTTTTACTATGTACAGGATGAAAATCTTAACTCTACGGGAAAACTATGATAATTACGGAAAAACTTACTTGCTAGGTAGGTACTTCTTAATACGATCTTATATACTAAAACTATTTACCAGCTGTACATTACGTATTTAAAAAGATATTTACAATAATAGGGTCTAAGTTTACGAAAAAACGTCAAACTTCTCCACGGTTTTCTCAATTTCCTCTTGTATACATAATTTACCGAAATGATTTTGGATTCACTTTGAAGGGCATTACTTGAGCTTTGAAATTACGTGTCGGTACTTATCGTAGCCCTTCTAGCTTTTCCGCTATTGAGAAAACTGTGGAAAATACGAAATACCACCTCTCTCACTCGCGCGGCCGGGCGAGCGCTGCAAGAAAGGCGGGTGGCGCGGGGCGAGGAAGTATAAAATAAACACAGGGCGCTCGCGGTACGACGGAGGTGAGGCGCGGGCTGAGGGAACATAAATATACGAAACGTCGGTTCCCGCGACTCACTCTATTTTCGAGCGCCTTTGCGCTTCGTACATCTTTTATTGTTTATGCGCAGCCAGATTATGTACTTACGTGCTACAACTTATTGACTACGCATATCTATATGACCCTAATCTACTTAAACTATGAAATGGTATGTGTACAGCCTATGTAAATGCGAATGCTTGGCTCGTGCACCAACACCCACATACATTCTAAAAAGTGTTGTAATTTGTTTTTTCAACACAAGCAACCTACCATAAATACCATAATTGTAAAATAAAAAGTAATCAGAATTTTATTTGAATTTTTAAGGTAAAAAATTATAATAATTGGTCTAAACACAGCCCGACCGCGCGGCGGTGACAGCCCTAGCGTATTTCTCTCTCTCACACACAGTTGTGGGAGTAATAGGTGATTAGTGATTATAATCGCTGCGTTGTATGTAATATCGCCCGTGTGTCTGTACACTGAGATAACCAGTGTGTGAAATGGGGAAGGCATATCAAACCACCCCATTAAATCTGCCAAAATAATAGTTTTATGTGGTTATTTCCATAGAATGATCAGGACTCTCACCAATGAGGGATACTAAGAAGAATATTTTATGTCGCTTATTTTGAAGTGAACTTTCTGCAAGTTATTAAGCTGTGTACTAATGCTGTTCAGGTGTATGGATGAGGGAACATTTTTTATGGTTTGAGAAAAATGTCTCAATTTTAGCGGTAAATTGAGTCACCATGGCGTCAGGTTTTTCTCAAAGTGAAACATGATATAGGTAAGTGATTTTAACTGATGGAGTCTATCAAATAAGTTATGGTACCCCATTTGTGTAAAGGAAATAAATCGACATTATATTTATATGTTATCTCATCTTATCTTATGATAGGGGGCCGGGAATAACCCAGCGGCACTTCGACCCTTGAGGATCTTTTGTGCCTACCCCATTTTACACACTGGTCATTTCAGCGTGCAGGTTTCCTCACGATGTTTTCCTTCACCGTTAGAGCAGTCGGTAAATGTACGTAAGTCTTCGAAAAATACGAAAAACTCATTGGTACATGGCATGGGAGTCCGGTGCCCTAGCCACTGAGCCACCGACGCTGTATATTTTTTATTAAGTAGGTATATTTATTTAGCATATAGGGGCACACTTCTCCAGCCTTTCATATCAAATTGTCACTTTATGGGGTTTGCTGGAAGAGATCTCTCTTAGAGATAAGTCACATCCTTTGTGCTTCACATATTATTGTCTTAGTTTGTAACATATTCTGTGTGAGTACAATAAAGAGCTAATAATTACAGTAAGCAATACCTACTAAAGAACTAAAGTACCTAATACTCTTCACTAGACATCATCATCATCATCAGCCCATGTTGTCCCACTGCAGGGTAAGCCTCCTCTCTTTTGTGCCGTCCTATACGATCCTGTGCTAGTCGCATCCAGGTCTTCGATGCGACTTTGGTGAAGTCATCCGCCCATCTGGCTGCTGGACGACCTACTCAGTGAGGGCTCTGGTCCACCGGCCGTCACCACGTCTAACCAAGTGTCCTACCCATCGCCACTTTGGCGTTGCAACCCGCTTTCCCACGTCTAGGACTTTAGTTCGTTACTAGATATTGGCAGACGACTTTTTTTCCTGTTTTTATTGCTATACGTAGATTTTACCACACACAGACGGCGAGATCAACTTGTCAGATTATAAAACAATCTCACCTTACTATAGAAGTAATATTATTATTAAGTTAGGTTAGTGATGGTTTTTGATGCGCTGCTGTTCGTAAAAGCGACAAAGTACCAAACGGTATGTAAGTTTCTGTAGTTTTGACAACTGTACACTGATTTTTTTAATAAGTACCCTACATACAGAAAAAAAACCGTATTTAGCCGAAAATTGAATATTCAATATCCATAAATAAACAACTTTCGTGGTATGACTTTTTGGTTATCGAAAATTTTATTTTCCATATATAACGTCATTTTTATTAGTAGCAAATATTTGCAGAGGGGTATGTGCTGGTCATTTGTACTACTTTACACGAAAAAATAACCCTGTCACTTGTATGAAATTTTTTCCATTCTATAGAAAAATCAACTCCATTCTTTTGCGCCTTGGTGGCATAAACTCATCCATGTCGTTATGAATGAAACGAGTTTCATTCATACTTTCAGTATTAGAATAGCAATAATTCATTCATTTGTAGAATTATCAAACAAACAATTTTGGCGTTTTTCTCGAAAAAATTTTTGACCTATCTTTATTGTAATAAATAACCTATAGGTGACACCATAGAAATATTTGCCGCTAATAAAATAGAATCCTATATACAATTTGTAACAACCAACAGTATGAAAAGTCAATCTTTTTCTTTGCTGAAATAAAAGAGTCGTTTAACAAAAGTTGATCCGTTTATCATCCCCCTTTCGGCTTTAATGGTGAATTTTTATAACACCCTTATATATTTACGTATTCTTAATAGCCGATTTACATTTGGTGAAGTAGAGTGGCCAGTGCACTCGCCTCTCGCCGTTTTACTTGCAAGCGACGAGGCAAGTATACCAAGTTCCCTACAAAACCCATCTAAGTTATGTGCCATCTTTTTAACTCGTTTTTAAATTTTCAGCAGGCACTTACTCCAGTGAATATTTTAGAACCTCCTGAGAGATCTGTACACCTGTCTGCTCGTGCTGTACACCCGGGTGTACACAGATAATAAGTCACTGGAAATAACGTGCAAGTAAAAGTGATTTAAAAAAAAAAAAAATATACCTAATATTTTTTTTACTCTACCTCCGTTTCTATACTAGTTTTATACCGCATACTGGATTGAGTATGACATTTTTATACATGGTGCCTGGGGAAATGCATCATTCTCTAGAACAGCCAGCTCCGTAGTAGCCATAAATATAAAACAGGTCGTGAATGGAACGTTTTAAAATAGGCTGTCATAAAAAATCATATTTTTTAGGTTTTAAAAATAATTATTATAATAATTTTTACACACCGGTAAAGCTTTTTACGATGCGTGGCTGAGTATCAGAAGAACAAGAGTGTGATATGAATGTGTTTTTTCTTTAAAGTAAACCAGCGTTTGACCTCAAACCCACCTGGTGGTAATAACGATGAGGCTGAAGATAGAGCACACGGGCTTAGAAGTAAACTGACAGGTGCTAATGTCACTTTGTAAAACAATGATGCCATGTTTAATGTAATAGTGATGCGTTCAGTTCACTCGTGAATCAGTTCCCTTAGTTCACCCAAACAGTGAGCCAAAAGGATAACGTTAAATTATATATTGAAAGAAGATGGATTGAAGTTTAGTCCGTCTAATAAAAAAATACTACTTATAAATACGCGATGATACAGAAAACAGATACTAGTATCTGTGCTCATACCACAAATAAACACAACTCTTCACTAAGTTAGTTCCTTCCAGCTCCAGGTGATTGTATGGGCGGCGAGGTCAGACCTGCAATCTGCTAAAGTGCCTCCCCACAGCTGTAGTATACCCATGATCGCCGAAATCGTGAGAATCCAATGGGAATTGTCTTAGTATATTAGTTAGAGTACTTTGAAATTGGTAATCAGAATTTCGTGATGGGAATATCACCGTTAATAGTGTCAGAATTTAGATAGATTGTAGAGAATTATATAATTTTAGACGCAATACATTAGGGTTCTGACTGTACGTAGTCGGTTAACTATGTTTTGTAGCATAATCTGTTGAATAACGGGATATTTAGCTAGTCTTTTATTCAAGTTATAAAAATTATGGGAATATTTTTAGATGCCTACTTTAGAATGATTAAAAATCTCACTGAAACTTCTGTTTTGCAAAGACTTTCGACTAATGTGATTTTAGAGCGTCGGTGGCACAGTGATTAGGGCACCGAACTCCCATGCGGGAGGTCCGGGGTTCGAAACAACGCAGTGCCATGTACCAATGAGTTTTTCGTATTTTTCGAAGACTTACGTACATTTACCGACTGATCTAACGGCGAAGGAAACCTGCACACTGAGATGACCAGTGTGTAAAATGGGGTAAGCACAAAAGATCCTCAAGGGTCGAATTGCCGCTGGATTATTCCCGGCCCCGGATAAGATAATGTGATTCGATAATTAACTTTTTTTAGACTATTCACCGAAGTTATTTATGCTGTAGAATTTATGCGTTTTAAAAGACGCATGTATGAAAAATGTCCCGGTTTTTCCAAGACGTGTGGTGTAGACACTCGCTAACGGGTGCGTGAGTGATAAATGCGTGACATTTCGCGAGACATCCGTAATCATTACAATCCTACCTGTAAACCAGTAATACGCCTTTTTCCACCTTCGACAAAAAAGCGGGATGTTATTAGTTTAACGCGTACGAATAACTGATGGATTTGGTATGGAAACTAGAAAAACTATAACTACATTTACGAGTGGGTACTTACGAGGTGTCTGCCGTGTTTTGGTGAAGTTTGAAATCTGTAATGGAAAAAAATATAGTTAGGTATTTAATTGCAAGCACAATGAAATGAAATCTCCTATACCCAATAGTTGGTCAAGTTTAACGCCACTAAAACGCAGGCGTGTCTATTCACCGCTAAACGGAGCCCTTCCACCTGACTCCGACTTTCCGGGATGTATCCGTACCGATTACCGACCACCTTAGCCTTTTGGGGTTGGATCTGACTTCCAATCTTAACTTTGGGCGCTCCATTGAGTCAAAAGCTAAGACCGCAGCCAATAAATTGGGCATCCTGAGTAAGGTTAGGCGGTACTTCACGCCAGGACAGCTCTTAAACCTTTACCAAGCTCAAGTCCGGTCGTGCATGGAGTACTGCTGCCACCTGTAGGACGGCTCAGCTAAGTACCAACTGGCTGCTCTTGACTCAGTGGAGAAACGCGCTAAGCGCCTTATAGGTGACGAATCGCTGGTGGAAGCTAGACTGCAAAGTCTGGAACATCGGCGCAAGGTTGCCTGTCTATCGGTATTTTATAGGATACATTTCGGAGAGTGCGCATCGGAATTGCACGACCTTATTCCAGCATCTCCATTCCGCCTTCGGACTACCAGGCGCGGGGAGGGGTTCCATCCTTATGTTGTTGATATCCCATCTGCTCGTACGAAGCGATTTGCTTCTTCGTTCATTATGCGAACGGCTAAGGAATGGAACAGCCTGCCGGCGTCTGTATTTCCCGAAATCTACAACCTTGGGATCTTCAAGGCCAGAGTGAATAGGCATTTACTGGACCCGCATGCACCATCGTCGACCTCATCGTCGCTTACCATGAGGCGAGATCGAGGTCAAATGCGGGTTTAGAAGTAAATAAAAAAAAAGTTGCTCGTCAAATTGACAATAAATTATCAGCCCACCGACACGGATTCAGAAGTAGACGCTCGGTACAGACCAATCTAGTAAGTTTTGTTTCGGATTTGTCACGGGAACTTGATAAGGGTCAACAAATAGATGCCATTTACACAGATTTTACTAGCGCATTTGACAAAGTTAGTCACTCGATACTTTTAAAGAAGCTAGAACTGTATGATTTACAAGGTTCACTATTGTCCTGGTTCGATTCCTATCTAGCAAACAGACCTAAGGCTATGGCGGTTAAAGACAATGAATCATCAACTTACTACCCTAGATATGGAGTGCCCCAAGGATCCCATCTTGCCCACTACTATTCTTAATCGATTACAACACCTCTCATATCTAATATTGTAAATATTCCTTGTTTGCCGATGATCTGAAAATTTACAGAACAATATAATCAACCGCAGATGCTGCACTTGTGCAAAGCGATATAGAAAAAATTAGCCTTTGGTGAAACTCTAATAATAATATGTTCCTAAATCCAACTAAATGCTTTCACGTTAGTTTTACAAGGAAACTGGAACCACTCACCTCATCATATAACATAAATGGGGACACACTGCAGGTAGTGAATTAAATCAGTGATTTGGGAGTGATAATTAACAATAAGCCAAAGTTTACATCTCATATCGATGCAGTAGTGAAGAAGTCGGCACGGATGTTAGGATTTATAAAAAGAAACACCAAAAACTTTAACCAGATTTCAAAAATAACTTTATATAATACTCTGGTGCGCAGCCAATTGGAATTCGCTAGCACTGCCTGGAACCCACACTACGCCCTTCACTCACAACGACTTGAAACCATACAACGAGCTTTCACGAAGCATCTCGCATTCAGGTCATCGGCTATCTCGCATAGATGCACGTATGACCGGCGATTATCATTCTATAAAATGAAATCATTATACAGCCGACGTAAACAAAACGACGTAATGTTTCTATATAAAAGTATTAACGGGCAGGCACCGTGTGAAAGTATCCTTAAGCAAATCCAACTGATTTGCCCCTACAATATTCCGAGAATACCAATCTCTAGAACCTTCCATGTTCCGTTTAGCAGAACAAATATTGGAGTAAACTCTCCACTATCCAGGATATGTATGGAATACCATAGTATAAGGATTACGTGATTTTGACATCTTTTTTGATACAGAAACAAAATACAAAATTATAAAAAATACGTGGTTTATACCGTTACCTTTGTTTGCATTATTTTTATTATGTTTTAAATTAAAGTAATTGATTTTAGTTATTATAAATTTAATACTTAATGTTGTATTTTACTATACCTACTTAAGAATAACATAGGTACTAGACCTATGTTGTAACTTTGTAAGTAAGTAGATGTTGCCCGATGTTTTAGTGAATAGTGTGTATGCCTATAATTGGAACCTATATCAGTTGAAGTACTATTTTATTAAGATTATTTTGAAATGTATTACATAACATGCATCCGGAAAGGTGGGCAAAGATCGCCATGCACTGAGTGCCACAAGACGGACAGCGGCGCGGGCGCCGAGGCAGGCCCAGGCGTAGGTGGAAGGACGATATCGACCACTTACAAAAAGGATGGTATAAGGACGACGAGGATAGGGAAAAATGGAAAGGAGGAGGGGAGGCCTTTGCCCAGCAGTGGGACAGTTCACAGGTTATTAAAAAAAACCTAAATAAATAAAATAAATGAGTAAAGAAATTTTACTTTATATATCAGTGAAAATATCTATTAATTTTTATGTCAGTTTCACTTTGTGATTGCATGTAAATTTTTCGCAATAATAATGAATGCAATTTGGCAAAAAGCTTTTCCGTTATAAGAAGTTAAAAAAATTGAATATTCAACGACTGATCGCGCTTGGCCTTTGTGGGAGCTTTTTATTGAGCTTTCCTTTTATCTAGCTAGAAAGTTTTGTGAAAAAGGTATTTGATGAATTCGTTGAATGTTAACCATTTACCGTGCTGAGTCCTCAACTCATTCAGAATCTTTTTTTTTATTTTACGACTAAACCCGCGTTTGACCTCAGTCTCCCCTGGTGGTAAGTGACGATGAGGCCGAAGATGGAGCACACGGGCTCAGTAAGTACTGGCTCTTCTATAATTCTTCTTCTATAGGTATTTACAAGTATCTACGGGCTTATGCAGCCTGAAATAAAGATTTATAATTTATTTAAATAATATTTATCCATTAGAAATAGAAATTCTTTTATTAATAGACCATATATAAAAATATCTGTAAAAAATATCACAAAATGAGTACGACTCTAAATTGACCATATTTTACATACATATATAACATATGATATGATCTATTATTGTCACTGTCGACCGTATAGACATCTCCACCTTACAATATCGTTATAAAAGGGTTTTCGATGCGCTGTTTACCTTGAGGACTTACCAAGTATACCTAGGTTTGTTCACTTCAGTCAAGAAATTATTTACTTCAACCAAGATCTTCATCGTGTCTATCAAATAAAGTGTTCAACCAAACAAGTTACTGTTTCAGTGGTACTTACATGGCATTGCATGGTTTCGAACCCGGACCTACCACATGGGAGCCCAGAATCTCCTAGCCACTATATAGGCCATCGACGCTCTACATAGGTATACCATATCTACATTACAATTAAAATTCCTAATACATTTCATACATACCCTCACGCTATGTCCCTTGCGGGGTAGGCATAGAGAACAAGGCGCCACGAATCTCTGTCTTGGCACGCCTCTTGCTTCCTCTACAGTCATTTGTCGTGTCCCACATGCTCGCCGTTGGTGTCGTCTGCTCTGTATATTAAAATCTAAGAGCACTCTGTCAATCTGATCTTTAAAGGTCAGTCTAGGACGACTCCGGCTTCTCCTTCTACTCACTTTCACTTTGTAAGTATACCTTTTTCGTCATTCGTTCCCGAACCAACGAAGCATGCCTTTTTTCATCTTATTCAGACCAGCCATTCTCCATTTTAATAAATTTGAACGTAAAATAGTAAACTTTATTTATTTACAACTATAGAAAATATAATATAATATAACACTAAAATACTAAAGCTAAAACTAAACTAAGGCTAAGAAAGTTAAAGATAAAAAAATGGTGTTAAGTCCCCCACATCCGGCAGTGTACCCAAGAGACTGGCTGCGTTGCCCCGTTGGATAGCTAAGCTAATCCGTTGGGCCAAATCTTGGAGCCAGATCTTGGGTCTTTTGACGCGTCGACTAGGCGCGTTGCGAGGTCCTTGAAGACGCGGTGCGCTCCCGGGCCCCAGGGTCCCAATGTTTCAACCCCAAACGGCTCAAATATGTATGTTTCACGTAAAATTGGTAGAATAGAACAAACCGGTCTGACAAAACCGATTGTAACCATTGATATAAAACTTGGTATCGCCTAATTTGTAATTTTCAAGTTGTCAATACTGGGCAGCGATCTGACAAGGGTCTGGGAATTATTTGAATTACGGGGAACGGTACCCTGGACCCTTCTTTTCAATGTCTGTTTAGGATGCGGAAATAAATTGGGTTCTATTTGGGTATGAATACAATACCTAGGGCTGTCCCACGTGTACCTATGATAATGGAGCTTGACGTCTAATCTATAATAGGTACAGTCGAAGACTAATATCAAGCTATATTGATATGCAACCCTGTCGCAATAAAGTAAGTAAAAGTAAGTAATATGTTTATTTCACACACAGTAATGACCGAAACAGTTATAATTATAATAAAATAATTATGTAGTCAAAGGTAAACATATCGAAATCATGTCTGATGGTCTGCTGTTGTTGTGAAAAGGGCCTCAACTCAGGTTATTGCTGCAGACAAGAATGCCTCCAGCGCTGGTATTCTGTTGGACCATGACCGATCACTTATCAGTCATTCATAGTCGTAAGGTTGTCATTCCCGTGTGAATAAAAATGTGTTCGTCATTCAGAACTTTCAATCCGTACTCCAGTTCGGTAGACAAAAAGCGGCCCTGTTGGTAACTGAAGGTAAAGAATCGACCCCTACCAGTGACATCGAAGACATAGGAGACTTCGCTGATGCATGTCGACCTTGAGACTGAGAGAGAAGAGAAGAGGCTGGCTCTTCTACCACTTCGGAATACATTAACGTATAGATTTTTTTGTTTTTATTTACTACTAAACCCGCATTTGACCACGATCTCCCCTGATGGTAATCGACGATGAGGTCGACGATGGAGCATGCGGGTCCAGTAAAAGCCTATTCACTCTGGCCTTGAAGATCCCAAGGTTGTAGGTTTCGGGAAATACAGACGCCGGCAGGCTATTCCATTCCTTAGCCGTTCGCATAATGAACGAAGAAGTAAATTGCTTCGTACGAGCAGTAGTGATATGAACAACATAAGAATGGAGCCCCGCGCCTGGTAGTCCGAAAGCGGAATGGAGATGCTGGAATTAGGTCGTGCAATTCACACTCAAACTCTCTTCTTCTTAATCGTATTCCTCATTATGAGGATAGCACAACTTTCTTGGCAGATTTAATGGGGTCATATGTCATTCAAGTCAATCTCTTTATTTCGGACCTAGGTAGTTGCCTATAAATAGTTAGTAAGCTAACACACTCTTGTTAGTAGCGGTAATTGGATACATATGGTAAGGAGACACGGGCGTCGATGGCCTAATGGCTAGGACGCCGGACTCCCATGCGGAGGTCCGGGTTTGAAACAATGCAATGCCATTAACCAATGAGTTTTTCGGATTTTTAAAAGCCTTACGTACATTTGCCGACTGCTTTAACGGTGAAGGAGAAAACATCGTGAGGAAACCTGCATATCTGTGGAAATTAAAAGTTTTCGAAGGCATGTGAAATCATGGTGGATCATGGGCCGAGGCCTGTGCCCCAACAGTGGGGACATTCATAGGCTGATTGATGATGATGGCACGAGCCGTATCCAGTGCGCTAATATCAGGCTGTCCCACCTGTCCGCTGTGTGCTCAATATGCTGTTACTGCTGCTGCGTACGCGTCGCAGCAGTGAAGGGCTTCTTTTGCGCACGATTGTATGAAGCCGTCCGTCCTCGCCTCAGCGAACATGCCGGTCGCTGCACTACAGAAACGCGGCAGAATCCTGAACGCATTATTATATTAAATTAAATTAAAATATCTTTATTTTCAGGCACTAGTACCATAGAATAAAAAACAAATAATAAATAGTTAATTATAATAAAACATAATAAATTAAAATTATTTAAATTTAGTATTATATGTATTATATATAAATTTTACAAACTATAAATTATATTTCCAATTACATAGCAAGTTTTAAATTTGAATTTTAGATAAGTACAGTTATAATTATAATTTTCAATTAATTAATTAAATTTCAATAGTATGTCTAACCCAAATCATCTCAAATCAAATTACATTATTATTTTACAGCAAATTAATTTATCTTCATGTAAAAGCCTTTTTACTGGTTTCATAGAGCTCGTGAAAAACAGTTGAAACAATCACATTCCAATATTTCTTTTACGCATTTCATTTCAGTATTTCATTTACGCATTTTTATTCGTCGCTTACCATCAGGCGAGATCGAGGTCAAATGCGGGTTTAGAAGTAAATAAAAAAAAATAAAAAAAAACTTTTAAAAGTTGACCCAAAAGCTGCACGTGTAAAAGGATTGGCAGTACGCTTTGAAAAGTGTCTCCTTACCTGTGACATTGCCTTCCCCATTTCACGTATTGGTTATCACTTTTCTCAGTGTGCAGGTTTCTACACGATGTTTTCCTTCACCGTTAGAGCAGTCGGTAATGTACATAAGTCTTCGAAAAATACGAAAAACTCATTAGTACATGGCACTGCACGGTTTCGAACCCGGATCTCCCGCATGGGAGTCCGGTGTCCTAGCCACTAGGCCACCGACGCTCTTAGCGAAGATCTAAATTTGAACAAAATTAAAACTAAGAAAATAACGTTTAAATAATTAAAATCTAAGGCAGACATTCTCTTATATAACATTTTCCATAAACCTTGCACACCTACTACCTCTTTCTCGAAATCATTTCCTCTGCTCGAAGGTTGCCTGGAAGATATCGCTATTCCTTTTCTATCTCATGTTTTTTGTTTTATATTTGTGCAATAAGGTGTATTTTACTTTTACTTTACTTTACAAAATGGGCCAAAAATAAATTATTTCCTAGTTTTCACTCTACTGTTACACAATGTGTTGGTTAGTCTGTCCCCAGTTGAAAATCTACAGGGTGGACCAAAAGTCCGTTAACATTTAAAATGGTTATAAAAAATACAAATGCTACTTTAGTGAAAAACTGTTTATTTAATAATAAAGTAGACAAATTAGGATTTCACTTTTTAAAAATAACATCATTCAAATGTGACCCTTGTTCATCCTGGCACACCTGTAACCGGGAACGGAAATTTTGCATGACCGCCCGACAAGTGGTTGGTGAAATGTTCTGCATTTCCTCGCGTATATTTTCTTTTAATTCCTCAATAGACACTGGGTTGCTGATGTAAACTTTACTTTTGAGATATCCCCAAAGGTAAAAGTCCATTGGAGTTAAATCCGGGCTGCGGGGTGGCCAGTGAATGTCACCTCTTTTGGATATGACTTTTTGGCCAAAAATTTCACGAAGTGCTGCTATAGAGTCATTGGAGGTGTGACATGTTGCCCCATCTTGTTGGAACCAAGAGCTTCGATTAAAGCCTGAGAAGTCCTGTAATGCTGGAGCAAAAAAATTCTGTAGCATCACAATGTATCGCTCTGTATTAACGGTGACGGCGCGGTTTCTCTGATCTTCATAAAAATATGGACCAATGATTCCGCTGGCTGACAATGCGGCCCATACAGTAACCTTGGGCGAGTGTAAAGGTTTTTGGTGCTTCAAGTCCGGGTTAGTGTCACTCCAGTATCTGCAATTTTGTCGATTGACATGTCCATTTAGGTGGAAGTGTGCCTCGTCTGAGAAAAAGATGTTATTGAAGCTCGTAAACCTCTCAAGCACTTCGTTAGCAAACTGCAGTCTCTGAGCAGGGTCATTTGGCTTTAAAGCCTGTACAATTTGAATTTTGTAAGGATGTAAATGTAAATCTTTGTGTAGAATGCGATTTAGAGATGTTCTGGGCACATCTAAAGCACTAGACCGCTTTCGAGTAGAGAGACCAGGTTGTTCTCGAACAGACGCTCGTACACGCTCTATGTTTACTGGATCGCGCGATGTCCTAGGTCGGCCGAATCGTGGTTGACTTAAAGTTGAACCTGTTGTTTCGAACTTCTGTACCCATTTTTTAATCGTTTGAATTGTTGGTGCTTGATTTCTGTTCCGTATATTGTAATGATTACAAAATTTCCGTTTAGCTTCGGTCGTAGAATCGTTGTTTCGATAGTACTCGCGTACGCAAAATGCGCGTTGCGCTTCGCTGAATGACGCCATGGTACTAAATCCCTATTAGTAGCTCTCGCTTGTAGTAACACCCCCCGCGCCAATACCCCGCCCGCGCCGACGCAGCGACCTATTCAAATGTTAACGGACTTTTGGTCCACCCTGTAAATGCGTATACGCACTTTCGACCACGAACACGAGCTGTGGAACCCTGTCGCAATAACTACCTACCTAATACAGTGGACAACACTTCTTCTTCTAAGTCGTATTTTCCTCATTGCTGAGGGTCGTGATCATTCTAAGGAATTAATCACATAGAACGACTCTCGTGGCAGATTTAATGGGGTGGTTTGCCATTGCCTTCCCCATTTCACACACTGGTTATCTCAGTGTGCAGGTTACCTCACGATGTTTCCTTCACCGTCAGAGCGGTCTGTTAATGTACGGTCTTTCGAAATAAACCGAAAAACTCATTGCTACATGGCATTGCCTGGTTTCGAACTCGGACCTCCCGCACGGGAGTCCGACGTCCTAGCCACGACGCCACCGACGCTTTGAAACACACAACACGTGTGTTTGACGGAAGTGGACAACACATCAGGCTATATTTATACCCTTTTTAATACTTTGTCGTTTTAACTTATTTGAATAATAACAGAAAATAGGAACCTAATCTGGAACTAAGAGACGTAATTACCAAGTCATTCTCACGACATTACCAGCTGATAAGCCCATTCAAAGCCCTATTTTAGTATTAGCGATTTTGAAGTCTAATTCACAAAGCCCCTATTCTCATTTACAGGGTGCCCCTAGAACAAAAGGGTCCCCGATAGGCACTCGTCGAGGAAAAACAGGGGCCCTTACCAGTGAGAACCCTCTTGAATGTAACGAGCTCCGTACACTGCAGGACAAGATAAGTATTCTCTACATTTTATTTTATTTCAAAAAAAAAATATTGTAACCTTTCTTACTTTCAGCAACTAAATGATTATGGTATGAATGGTAATGTTTTACATATAACAAATATACTTCATAACCACTCCACCACAATGGTCCAAAGGTGGAATCGATCCGGCGACGGTTGCGCCGCAGTCTCGTGTCTTGGAGCTATAGTCGCTTTCCACTTACGATAGTTTTTTTTATTATATAAGGAGAGCAGATGAGTAAACGGGTCACCTGTGAAGTTATCAGAGAGTTTTCGATGCGCTGCTAATCTTGAGAAATTAAATAGGGTGAATACAACCCAAAACACAGCAATGCAAGCATTAATAAGTAAAAATATTAGGTCCGTTATAATTTAGATTGCTTTCAGATTCATAGTGACAAAAGTTAAGGGAGTTACCCTGTGTGAAATAAAAATAGATAGACAGACATAAAAACAAGACGAAACAATAATTCGGCGATAAATTCCTAATTTAATTAGAAGTGTCCGTAGATAGAATGAGTGATGAACGAATGACGAAACATTAAGTATACGAAGCGAAAATGAGTGAAAGGAAAAACCGGGGTCGTCCTGACCTTTAAAGATCAGGTTGACCAGGCTCTTAGCTTTTATACAAAGCGACGACCCCAATGGTGAGCTTTCGTGAAACGACAAATGACTGTAGAGGAAGCAAGAGAGGCGTGCTAAGACAAGAGATTCGAGGCGCTTCATTCTCTCTCTATTGTTGGTCGTGGTATGGTAAAAGATTTCGTCGTCTATCGTCTATCAATCTTGGACTGTTTATATTTTTTTTTTTAAAGTATGATTTTTATATACTTACCAGGCTGAATAAGCTACTCTTAATACTAATCTTGAATTGAATAATTATAGATAGATAGATAGATTAATACTTTATTGCACACAAGAAATACATAGGAAAGGAAACATAGAATAAGCGTACAAAGGCGCTACGCTACGCTAATAAAACGAAAAATTTTAAATTATTTTTCAAATAGGTATAGGTTTTTTAGTCAATACATTCAATAGTATTTTTTCCCAACTCAATTTTGTACAACAATCAATTTTCTACTTCCTAACCATGCTGTGTTTACACGTTAAGGGTTACGACCTAGCTCATAACTTTATATTGATTTTTCTGTAATTTCTATGGTTGTAGTCTGTTGTGTTTACCTAATAAATAAATTAAATTAAATTAAAAAGTAAAACACGAAAAATTATGAAACGAAAAAGATTTTCAAATCCACCATTACCAATAGTTACTTAACTAATAGAATTGAGTAATTGTAACACCTGCAATATTTCAAATCCTATACGTCTCATAAGTTTCTGTCAGAACCCCATTTCAAAGGAATCCATTAATATTGCTCGCCACTGTAAGCTCGCTTGTTAAGGTACACTTTGTAAAGTGACAATTTGCAAAGCGATGCGAGCCACTACAATGGCGGGTTTAGCGAGATGGTGCCTATTCAATTTCGAAGATTACATACCTAGTAGGATAATACGAGTAGGTACTATTTGTTTACCTTTTTTTTATTTACGACTAAACTCGGGTTTGACCTCAACCTCACCTGGTGGTAATTGACATGGAGCACACGCGCTTAGTTAGTACTGGCTCTTCTATAAACACTGCCGAAACACGTCAACGCCGAAGCGAAGATACGAGTATTTGAAATTCATACATACATAACTTCACGCTATATCCCTATAATTGAAATTCCCCACCAATTAATATGAAAATTGGCATCACTGACCTGTTTTTGTTTATGGCAAATTTACCACTTTACTTAAAAGGACGTGATTTTTGATTTTTGTTACTCTTAACATTTCACGATTTTTCACGCGCAGATGGTCTGCGGTCTCTGGTGGTCTGCGCGTGAAAAATCGTGAAATATTCTCCCGCCATAAAATCAAAATAAAGTAATATTAAGAAATGAAATTTTATATTCCTCATCGGATAGTCAACATGAATGTTTGTATAAAATTACTTTTTTCAGAAAGTGTATAGATATGAAGAAATTAACAATCGAAATTTCACGATTCATCACGCGCAGACCACACTTTTAAGGTTGAACCCAAAGATTTTATTAAGGAGAAAGCTTCAGTGATCTACCTGTGATTCAAGGTAGTTCATCTGTTTACCCTCTCGGGGATTGTGGCCGTGAGAGTTTATGTATTATGATTCAGGGGATCAGTCGCGCACACTAGCGCCGCCATTCGAAAAAAAAACATATTTGTTACATTATTACTTTTTATCTTATTTAAAAAATTCGACGAATTTTACTCCGACAGGTTATGTAGTATTTTTTAGGCAAGCATCGATGACTTTGTTTGAATTTCTGAAGTTACGGTACACATTTTTATTATCAAAGACAAACTTGTAGAATTTATAAATAATAGTAAGTAAGTAAGTAATATGTTTATTTCACACACAGCAATGACCGAATCAATTATAATTATGATAAAATAATTATATAGTCAAAGGTAACATATTGAAATCATGTCTGATGGTCTGTCTGATAAAAAGTAATATGTAACATATGAGTATTTTTGTAAGTGAAGACGTGGTCGAAGATGGAGCAAACGCTTCGGCGTTGGCGTGTTCTCATGTTTAGAAGATGGAGCAAACGCTTCGGCGTTGGCGTGTTCTCATGTTTAGAAGATGGAGCAAACGCTTCGGCGTTGTCATGTTCTCATGTTTAGAAGACGGAGCAAACGCTTCGGCGTTGGCGTGTTCTCATGTTTAGAAGATGGAGCAAACGCTTCGGCGTTGTCATGTTCTCATGTTTAGAAGACGGAGCAAACGCTTCGGCGTTGGCGTGTTCTCATGTTTAGAAGATGGAGCAAACGCTTCGGCGTTGGCGTGTTCTCATGTTTAGAAGATGGAGCAAACGCTACGGCGTTGGCGTGTTCTCATGTTTAGAAGAGCTAGCTATTATAATATAATAGGTACATACATACATACATAAACTCTCACATCCATAATCCCGAGGGGTAGACAGAGCAACCACTGTCCATTCACAGGCAGTTCAACCTTTCGCCATAAGATTTGATGGACAAACCTGATGGTATCCACTAAAATCCTTAGTCGCTTCGTACGACACTCGCGAGAAGAGTTGGGGTGGTGCTATTCTTTAAGGCTGGCATCACACACCAAATTAATTATTATTATAATTAATTTAAAAAAAAAACGCTTACATTCACCACTTACGTTAATTAATTAGCTAATTATCAATATATATTACAATATATTATAATTATCTCTTCGAACAGTAAGAATAAGCCATCGTTCCTAGGCCATTAGTTTTTAAAAGACGGGTTGAGGATGTCCTCAAGTGAGCTATCCACGCAACCTACTTTATAATTTTTACTTTATTATTATTATTTTTCAATAGGTATTTTTTGATCATTACATTCACTAGTATTTTTTGCTTACCCATCTCAATTTTCTACTTCCTAACCATGCTGTGTTTACACGTTAAGGGTTACGACCTAGCTCATAACTTTGTATTGATTTTTCTGTAATTTCTCTGGTTGTAATCTGTTGTGTTTACCTAATAAATAAATTAAATTAATAGGTATTGTAAACGGCAAAAAATATTATTACAATTAGAGAAGAAACATTCACCTCGCATTCTCAATAATATAGACTTTGAATTATAAAGTCCATCGCCAGATATCTCCGTTTCGGCGTAACATAGCATAAAGTTATCATAATAAAAATTACTAGAAGGTTTCGTGGCCCGAACATCTAAGTAAATTCTGCTAATGACTGCCTATTTACTGATGGTGAGAAGATGTTGTATATTAGCGCGTATATTTACATACGGGAATTAATATTGATACTAATGTATAGAGATTTCTTGAGGATATGCCATCAATTTACGCAAAATACTCAATTAAGTTATATTTGAGTATAGCTACCTATTACTCATACTCTTGGTTACGTCATACTTTTTACAAATTCAAAATTCAAATACAATTCGTGTTAAATATAAATATAGAAGACCTCACTCACGTCCTAATGGAGTGTGACCTGGTGAGAATTGAGATGAAGAAATGAAGCGATGATGAGAATGAAGAAATTTGTCCTCAGTAGGCTCCACAATGGGAGGCTCAATGTAGTTTTGAGTCAGCCCTTATCTGATAATATGAAACACTTACTGTTGTTAGCTAAGTTGGCTCTCAGAGTGAGGGCTGACTCTAATAATACTTGAGCTTCCCTTCCCTTTTCTTAGTGACCCTAAAGAGGCTGACATGGTCACCTTGTCGTGTACCAAAGCCTCTAAACTGAGATAAAAAAAAAACTGGACAGGAACGAACAGACCAGCCGCTTTACATTTAAAATTTTAGCAAAATAAAACCAATTATGTACATTGTCTAATTAAATTTTAAAATTAAATTTTTTTTAACTTATTTCGGAGAAATTGATGGTACGATTCTGTGCAATAAGTCTGGTCTATCGTCCTTTTACCTATTTCCGCTTATGCTATGCTTGGCGTATTTACCGGCACATGAGGCAGTCATGGTTAACAGCGCATTGAAATGCTCTCCATTAACATTATATCATCATCATCAGCAGCCTACTCTAGTCCACTGCTGGACATAGACCTCTCCCAGGGCGCGCCATTGAGCCCGATCTTCGGCTCTTCTCATCCAGTCGTTGCCAGCCACCTTGCTCCGGCTCTTCTCAGATAAGATAAGATAAGATGTATTGTGTAAAAGTTTAGGTAATAATTACAAATATTGCAGATATAGTTGCATAAACATGACACACTAAACTCCACCTTTACAGACATATACACCGAATTCACAAATTAATGAAAACATACATTTATACAGATTATGAGAAGAAACAAAAAAGAAATAGAGATTGTCATCCAGTCGCTGACAGCCACCTTGCGCAGATCGTCGTATTAACATTATATATTATTATGTATAGGTAGTGAAAACAGACTCTTGGTGACTGAGAGCATATTGAGGAAAATTCTGGGACCAGTCAAGAAGGAAGACGGAGGGTGGAGGATGAGAAAGAATAGGGAGATTGAAGAGATGGTGAACGAGCCGGACATTATTGGAGAAACGAAAGCAGCTCGACTAATCGACTCGATTGCTGGAATAATCTCCCACCTCCAATTCGTTGCACCACTATCTCTAAATTCACATTTAAAAAACATTTCAAAGCCGTATTACTTGATAAGCAAAAGCTTGGCATTCCGTAGCGACTACAATCTCATTTCTTTTTCTTTTTTTTTATATATAAATTAGCTACGACAAACAGGCAGACGGGCCACCTGATGGTAAGTAGTCACCGTCGCCTAGAGACACGTGCAGTACCAGGGGTATTGCTTGTGTGTTGCCGGCCGTGGAGGGAGAGGACTTTTTTAACGTTCTTTTTGAAGCATCCCATGTCATAGCGCTGTGGAAAAACGTCGGGTGGAAGAGAGTTCCACATTTTGCAGGTGCGTGGCAGAAACGTTCGTGTAAAACGGGTCGTGGTAGACACCCAAGGCTTTAGAAAGTGCGGGTGAAAATTGAGCCGCCGACGAGTGGTGCGATTCAAGAAAGTAGATTAGTAGATTAGATTTCATTACGATTTCTAGATTATTGCTTGGTTTCCGCCTCAAGTAGAATATCAGCGCCATGCTCTAGACCACTCTAGAGTATGGCATTATGCTGAGCTGAGGCCTATTTGGTGCTGCAGCATGAACGCCGTTCATTATTAATAATTTAGTTTAAGAATGTAAGTGGAATTGCGTGTGTGCTGCAGACAACAAATAAACGTTTTTCTATTTCTATTAAAAACAAATAAATAAAGAGACATAAAACCCACACAGTACACATTGGCCAACTGTCATCGGCTGTATTGGGACCGTTTTCAATTTCCTCCCCATTTCCGGTCGCTTGTTCTCTCCATTACATGCACTACTGACGTAAAATAATGTTATGTACCATTTTATGTCGATTCTTGATTTGTATTCTCATGTTTTTCTCATTTACTTTAATTATTAGGTAAACACAACAGTTTACAACCAGAGAAAGTACAGAAAAATCAATATAAAGTTATGAGCTAGGTCGTAACCCTTAACGTGTAAACACAGCATGGTTAGGAAGTAGAAAATTGATTGTTGGATTGGAAATAGAAAATTGAGTTGGGAAAGCAAAAAATATTAGTGATAGTGAATGTAATGATTAATAAAAACCTATTGAAAAATAAAAATAATAGAGTAAAAATTATAAAGTATGTGCGTAGGTCCTTTACACTATATCTAAGTCCACAAAGGTTAGCAGTGCATCGAAAACACTTTAATAACAAGATACTGAAGTAAAATGTCGTCTGCTGTCGTTATTTAATAAAAAATCAAAACTAGACAAATCTAAATTAAATATTTAAAATAACTTTTAGAGATATTAATGATTTAAGTTAGTACTGGAGAGATGCTCTGTCCCTTTTTAACAAAACAGTTCTTTATATGTAGCCAGGATCTGCTTGTATGGCGCTACTATACAGTGACGTCATGATGTAATATTGCCGTTTCTTGATTTTTGATTGCATGTAGCTACTTTATTTTTCAACGAATTTTAATTCTGTTTTCACATTTGACCATCAATTTATAATCAAACCGTTACCGTTCCAGATATCCCATCTGACATCAAACATACTCCAAGATCTTGCAAACTCTTGATAACATTTTTTTGGACAAAACATCAGCATCCAAATCTGATCAACGATCGTAGAAATATGATGCCATAAATAAAAAATCAAACAATCAAATCAATCAATACAATACTTTATTGATAACATCAGTTACACGTCATTACAGATCATTTTTCAATACACCATACACATAGTTACGTAATAATAAAAAAGATTATAATTTCCAATTAAAAAAATTTAGATTAATGAATAAAATAAAAATAAAATAAACAATATATTATAATAGTAGGTACCTATTGTAAAGATGTGAGGTACCTATTGAGATGATTAATTTAATTTTAATTCTAGAAATTCGTCATATGTGTAAAACGATTGCTTGACAAGCCAATATTGTAACTTCTTTTTAAAAATAAATGAGCTCGGGGAGCCAGTGACATCACCGGGCAATCTATCGTACACTGCTGGTACCATAGCCTGGACGGTTTTAGAGGTCTTCGCGAGGGAGTGCGAGAGCGGTCGGAGCCTGTTGGCGTGGCGGGTGCCGTAGTAGTGGTCAAGTTTCTCCCTAGTATAGGTAGCGACCTGGAAGATGACTAGGCATGGCAGTGTCATTATGCCCAAGGACACGAACAGCTTCCTAGCCGGCTCGTCGTGATCCACACGTGCGATCACTCGTATGGCGCGTTTTTGCAGTCTGAACACTCGCTGCCACTCGGCAGCGCGTCCCCACAGTCCGACACCATACTGCAGAATTGACTGCACGGCGGAGAAATAGCAGTTGCGCACTGCTTCCATGGGTAGGACCGAGCTCAGTCGACTAAGGGCGAAACACGCTCCTCCTAGTTTCAATCTATTTATTTCCAATCAATCTATTTCCTTTTCTATCTTTTTTTTTTATAATTGTGCAATAAAGTGTATTTTACTTTTACTTTACTTTTACAAACAG
Organism: Hofmannophila pseudospretella; assembly: GCA_947369225.1. Taxonomy (NCBI): domain Eukaryota; kingdom Metazoa; phylum Arthropoda; class Insecta; order Lepidoptera; family Oecophoridae; genus Hofmannophila; species Hofmannophila pseudospretella. Next base: position 2,642,871 of record OX376333.1, read on the forward strand.
ACAGACATGGCTAAGATCACTCTCGACAAAATTATAAACCCGCGTCCACAACGGATCATCGGTTGCTGAGTTATGATGCCACAGATATACGCGTCAAACTTATAGCACCCGTACCTTTTAGTCGGGTGTAAAAATATAAGCGACATGGCAAAAATCCTCCAGTTTTTTCTAGCATCATTATCAAAATCATAGGAAGGAGATCGCCAGGGCAGACGCATGCGATTTTCATTTTTTTTCCTTCACTAATGACCCTTCAGGTGAAGGCCTCGATTGTTCCACAGTCCGTTAATGAGAACCTCGTATGTGAGAGCTGCTGAGATCACGAAACCTTCAAGATATTACCACAGAAATTGGACTGGACACTTTTCTTTATTAACTCTTTATTGTACACAATATAATACAAACATTTCCATGCAATCTCAAATAAATATTTTCTTTTTCTTTCTTCTCTTCTTCGAAAGAAGTCAGTGGTCAAATCATCATTCTAGAGGAGAGGGCGCTACTAGAAAAAATTGTGTCCTCTCCTCTAGAATGATGATGTGACCACTGACAGCGAGCCAATGGGCCATCCATAAAATACGTCACACGTTAAGGGGGAGGGAGGGGATGTCAACAAAGTGTGACATCGTGTGACAAGGGGGGTAGGGGGGGAGAGTCATAAGCTTCGTGACGTCACATGCGTAAATCTAAAAGTAGAAGTCATAAATAATATAAAGGAATGGGTTACGATGATTAAATTTTGTATCGTTCATTTGATTTTGTGTTTTGTAAATTTTCTAAAATGTTTGATTTTATGAAAATAGATTTTAAATAGAAAAATATAAATAATTTTGAAAGTGCTGTTTTAATTTAATAATTTTTTAATTTAAAATTGCAAAATATGTGACGTCACACCAGAGGTCACACAAATGTGTGACAAGGCCGAGGGGCTGCAGAAATCATGAAATTCGCGTCACATAGCGCCAACTGGCAAACGCGGTTTGAATTATAAAACTTCTCTAGCGAGCAATCTACATAGGGTGAGTTTCAAAATTTTTGGATATGACGTTAAACGCTGCCGACGTCATCGGGGTTGACATGTGTACAAAACAGTGTGCAATCGTGTTTCGATTTTTTTTAATGATGAAGTTGAACAGACAAGCAAATGAGCCACCTCGATCCCTTAATATGAAATAACAACCTCTGCAATTATATAAGAATAAAATGGCAACATTATTGGAAATCCCAATGTTTTTTATATCAAGCGATAATATTGCCAATTTAGATTTATAATAATAAGGATTTGCGTCGTAAAATAGAGCCCTGATAACAACGACCGACTCACCGACGCCCATAGACATCTCATCTCATTATTAACATAACCAAGTTCCGAGAAAATATCGTAAGCGCGTTTTAATTTAGTATGAAAATTACTTTATTAATTATTGACGAGTAACGACATCTAGTTTAGTAGTTCTTCTCTTCTTCTTATCATATGATAGGGGGCCGGGAATAAACCCAGCGGCACTTCGACCCTTGAGGATCTTTTGTGTCTACCCCATTTTACACACTGGTCATCTCAGTGTGCAGGTAGGTTTCCTCACGATGTTTTCCGTCACCGTTGGAGCAGTCGGTAAATGTACGTAAGTCTTCGAAAAAAATCGAAAAACTCATTTAATCATCAGCAGCCTACTCTAGTCCACTGTTGGTCATAGGCCTCTCCCAAGGCGCCATTGAGCCCGATCTTCGGGTCTTCTCATCTAGTCGCTGCCAGCCACCTTGCGCATATTGTCGCTCCATACCATGGCCGCCACCGTGACCAGGAATGGTGGGGTGGCCGGGAACTGGGGGCCGTTTTCTTTTTGCGCTATTCATAGGAGGTGATGCCATTATCGCCACGCTAGGCCTGCGGGTTGGCGATCGCAGTAGCCGGATCGCTTGCCCTGATGACGCTGCTGCCGTCACCGTGCTACATGGCATTGCAGGGTTTCGAGCTAGGGCATCGGACTCCTATGCGGGAGGCATAGGAGTCCGATGCCCTAGCTACTGTGCCACCGATGCTCTAGTTTAGTAGTTAAACTCCTTGTTTGTGTGATCTTTGATGTGAAATCTTTTTGTAATGCGTTGAGAGTTGAACGAACCAAGCGTCTACCTACAACTCGTATTCACGAATATCTTTTAATTGCTTTGAAGTTTGCTTACTTGCTTGTCAACCTATTGTCAGAGTTGTTCAGGCCATCCGTAGGCCTCTGACATGGCCTAACAACTGCTGTCGGACGACAAGACTTTTCAGAGCATGGAGAGGCGCAGAGGAAATGATGTTTCCGACCGCGCCCAACGTTGCATAACCTGCACGTGCCGTGTCGTACCGGCCATAAAGAATAGCACCACCCTAACTCTTCCCGTGGGTATCGTACGAGGCGACTAATGTTCTTAGTTGATACTTTTCTCCACCTAGTAGACGGCGATAGGCTCGCCGCCTATCACGTTTGTCCACCAAACTTACGGCGAAAAGTGGGAACTACCTATGATGAAGGTGGTTCCTTTATCTACTCCCTCGGGGATTATAGACGTGAGAGTTATGCTATGCTATACAAAAGTATCGAGAGTCGGTGGCCTAGTGGCTGGGACGCCGGACTACCGTGCGGGAGTCCGGGTTCGAACCATACAATGCCATGTACCAATGAGTTTTTCCGATTTATTCGAAGACTTACGTACATTTACCGACTGCTCTAACGGTGAAGGAAAACATTGTGAGGAATTTTGTGCTTGTCCGAGGAAATTAAAAGTTTTCGAAGGCGTGTGAAAACCACCAATCACCACTGGGCCCGCTCGGTGGATCATGGCCCGTACCCCCTTGTACAATGGGAGGCCTGTGCTCCAACAGTGGGGACATTAATATGCTGACGTTGATGATACAAAAGTTTATTTATTTGATCACAAGGCACACCACCTCACCTGGTGATGGATATTCAGTCATTCCACATTCCCATTTGTGCGACATCTATAAAACAAAGTCTTCCGTAACTCTGACTCAAATTCCTAAGGTTAATGACAGTAATTTGAGGGTAAAATAATCCTTGATTACTCACGACAGAGCACGGATTAATGCAAAAGGGGTCCAAAACTTAATTATTAGGGCCGACACGGATTTAGGTAACCGAGACGATGCTGCTAATACAACTAAGACTAACTCTAGGTTTCTTGGTAACGAGATTTTGGAATTTGTTTACTTAGTTGAAGGAATATTTAAAACTTAGTGCCTTCTTTTCATATAAAGCTACTAAGATTTTTGGATGACGATTTTCTTTGTCAGTTCAATTAAACCCTAAATCGTAATCTGTTCAACGTTAAAAGACATAATCTTTAACATTTTCAATTAGCATTTTTTAATTTATCAAACGTGCCGTGTCGTGCCGGCCAGAAAGAATATCACCACCCCAACTCTTCCCGTAGGTGTCGTACGAGGCCACTAAGGGTCTTAGTGGATACTATTCTACACCTAGTAGACGGCGATAGGCTCGCCACCTATCACGTATGTCCACCAAATGTTACGACGAAAAGTGGGAACTAGATACCTATGATTGAAGGTGGTTCCTCTGTCTATTCCCTCGGGGAGTATGGACGTGAGAGTTATTTAATTTAGCATTTAAATGTTTTGTACATACAAGTACATATTTTAAATATATTTTGATCTTTAGACATGATCTTTGGTATACAAAATATAATATTGGATGGTCACACAACACATTTATGGATGTTTAGATAGCATCAGTCCTTTATAATGGAATCCAGTACTGTTAACGCCATATATCGTTATTTAAAAAAATACACTATACGCATTTATACTTATCTAATATTCATATAATTATACCTGTTCCTTTCCTACCTATCACCTAAGAGACAAAACCGAAAGAATACGCGCATCGTGATGACGTCACAATGTCACCTGCCAATCAAATTCACTCGTGAAATGACTTCAGTCGCAACGGTCACGCAAAACAAACGCTCCTCAGAACTAATTAATATCCACGCTAATTACTCTAAATTTGTAACTGACTATCGCCGCGAGTGCTCTAAGTGCTCAACCCTTGAAACTTTGGTGGAAACCAAAAGAAACCAGCCGCCGGAGATCAGATCCAGGAGCTTCTCAAGTAAGTCTTGTCTCATCTCCGCAAATTCTCTGCCGCAAATTTTACACCAAGTACATTATATTTCTATAATAATAATTAAAATATTTAAAATAATAATTAGCGATCGGAGTAGGTAGGGCTGTTTTTGGTACTTGCAAGCTGTGGTCATGATATGGATACGGCTTTCTTATAAACCATATTTGGATATTCCCGGGATTTCCGGAATTGAAAAAATCGCTGTAGATAGAGCTACTTTTGGTAATTCCAACCTGCGATCATCATACTATGGACATGCCATTAAAAAATCCCGGGATTTTCGGAATTTAAAAGAAGACTAGAAGACTTCTAAAGAAACCCGGATTTAGACATATTTGAAAGAAATGAAATAGACGACGAAATTCTATTGAATTATAAATTCGCTTCACTCTGACGTCTACAGATGTCCATACTAACCTAGCACTAAACTAGCTTTTGAGGTCTTTGACCCCAAACAGCCCTACCTACACCGATCAGTGGTAATAATTAATACCTAATAAATATATTTAGCATTTATTTCATATAATTTTAATTAAAAAAAATACAAGTGGAAAGCAGTTTTTATCATTTTTACATCTATAGGTAATCCAGACGCAGCCCTTTCAAAAAATATTTTAAAGATTCACTTTGATTTTGAAGTCTAACTTAATTTAGAACTAAAACGAAGTTATAAACACTTTAAAAACGCCATCAGAGTTAATCCTAAATCCTGAAAACCATTTTAACTCCTCGTCATGTCTACTAAAATTACGTAATCTTAGAACGTAACGGTCCTAAGGCAGCGGTATGAAACTTTAGCAATTATTAAGTCGCCAGCGGTATTCAAAGTTTGCTGCGTCGCGTCTCAAGCGATTTATTTACAGAAGCGTTGATTACGGAAATTGTTGTTTGTGGAACGAGAGCTCTATGATATATGCTCAAGTGATAATCAGAGCCTATGAACATTATGTAGGGTAACAAGAGTCGGGTAGTCCAATGTTGTACTTCTAATCACATAATCTCCTAGAACGACTTTCTTGGCAGATTTTAATGCGGTGGTTTACCATTAAAATTAAATTAATCTTTATTGAACACATCACAATTCTTGTAAATCGAACAATACCCTGACTCCTAAACTAGGCGAACCTGTATCTTGGCAGACATTGCCTTCTCCATTTTCACACAGATTATCTCAGTGTGCAGGTTTCCTTACAATGTTTTCCTTCACCGTTAAGAGCAGTCGGTAAATGTACGTAAGTTTCGAAAAACCGAACAACTCATTGGTACATGACTTGGCATTGTTTCGAACCCGGAACTCCCGTATGTGAGTTCGGCGTCCTATCCTAACTACTACGCCACCGACACTCGTGTTCGGTTGATGATTCGGGTGAATAAAAAAACTGTAAAACGGTTTAAGAGCTATAACAAAATTGGTCATTGAAAAACGAGAGTGGTTATTTGTTTTGTATTAACTCGGTAGAACACAAATAAAATTCTTTTTTTTTTCATTCCGATTTCTGATCATTATAATTGTGTACGAACATTGAATTCATTAAGCCTAGTTAAGGATCTGACTCCCGGACTGTAATGTATATATATGTATTAGTGTCTGTGTATATGTAAGTATTCGTATTTATGTACTTAAAATTGTTATGTAGTAGCATACGTGTAGGTATATTTTTTATATATTATATGAGTAGGTATTTTAAAGTATGGTAAATAATAATTATTATTAAATCTCTTCCATTTAATTTATATGCACCCGCCTTGCAATATCTGTATAACCCAATGGTTAGCTGGTAGAAAATGCCGCATGGCATTAAGCTCGCCTCATGTACTATTTTTGTGCATTAAAGTGTTAAATAAATAAATAAATAATGGTTTATTAGGGTCTATGCTAATAGCGTCGTGGCGTTGTCGTGGCTAGGACGTCGGACGCCCATGCGGGAGGTCCGAGTTCGAAACCAGGCAATGCCATGTACCAATGAGTTTTTCAGTTTTTTCGACAGACTTACGTACATTTACCGACTGCTCTGACGGTGAAGGAAAACATCGTAAGGAAATCTGCACACTAACATAACCAGTGTTTGAAATGGGGATGGAAATGGCAAACCACACCCCATTAAATCTGCCACGAGAGTCGTTCTGGAAGATCAACCTAATGAAACTGCTCAAGTACCTGAGCAACCAAAATCAAAAACTGAATAAATACCTCGAGGGATTTATACACCAAGAAACAGAAAGTCAAGTTATTTTACAACATCTACAACAAAGGCTAACATTTCTTCAAGCCAAAGCCCTGTATACAAGTTCAACCGAAAATGTGATTAATTCCTTAGAATGATAACGACCCTCAGCAAAGAGGAAACACGACTTAGAAGAAAGAATTCTCATAGACCCTGATTATCACGTGAGCATGCCTTATGAAGCTCCCGGTCCATTGGAGATATCTCAGTTTTGATGTTGCGACCTTCTGCGAATTAAGACGGTTGTATCCTTTGATGACGTCACAGGACTAGTTAAATGTTTGTATGTTTACTTAGAAGGGTCTTTTTACTTTGAAAAGGGGTCTATTAGCTTATAAAGGGTTTTGTTTAATCTGAATGCAGAGTTTGTTAAAATAAAAAGTATCATTTTAATAGTAATGAAAATTATTACGTTTTAAAATGAATTTGGTTGTTCTTAAACGTAGTGTGGGACGCCCCCCTGCTAGATGGAGCGACGATCTGCGCAAGGTGGCTGGCAGCGACTGGATGAGAAGAGCCAAAGATCTGGCTCAATGGCGTGCCCTGGGAGAGGCCTATGTCCAGCAGCGGACTAGAGTAGGCTGCTGATGTATATACGTTTCAGTCAAGGTTCAGTTTAAACTTTAGAAGTAAAAATTCATTAGAAAACCAAAAATATTTCTGGGAAAATTTACCAAACAAATTCTAGAGAGAAAATTTCCATTCAATCCGCCGAAAAAGGCAAATAAATTGGAATTTAGCTCGGGTATCGACAAAAAGTTTTTTTCAACTCGAATAGTTCACCGAAGCGAGTTCCAAGCTTCAGCAGCGTTGTACAAGTATGATTTCATTTGAAAAGTTTTTCATAATAAAAACGGGTATTTTTTTTCTCATGCTCGGATTATTATGTGACTACTATACATTGATGACAATAGGGTAGTTTCCAAGTATCAAATAATAAATGTATTTCTTAAAAATTAAGAACTACTCATAAATTGATGGTCAAGTGTGAAAACGGAATTAAAATTCGTTGAAAAATAAAATAGCTATAGGCAATCAAAAATCAAAACCATAGAAAGAAACAGCAATAAGTTTTATGACGTAACTATAGACGAGGGAGAGAATGAAGTCATTAAAAGGCTGGTAGACTTAGTGGAAGTAGTGATATTTATGATAGATGTGGTAGATGCTTACAAGAGGATTGTGACAAAAGGAATGGGGGAAAAGACAAAATCAAAAATATGAAAGACAGACAATGAAGTTATAAAAAGAACAGAACATAAAAACAAAGTTGGCACAGCCAGTAACAGTAACTATTCTCAATTCCTTGACATTCATATTAATGTGTCAAATATACTTACTTACTTACTAACTCCGCTAGCGCAGCGACCCGAAGTGGATCTTGGCCTCCGATACCAAAGAGCGCTCTTTGGTGTCAAATATACTAAAGGGTATAAGCCTGTCCACTGTACGTACAAAGTTTTTCCGACTTTTCAAGGTCGATCGCATCACGTTTACAATCGATCAGGTCAATCAAGGTCACCCTAATTTAATGTTGTACAGAGAATTTGAACAAAAAGTTTTATTAGCCAATTTAAAAACTTTTTGGACAAAATTGTTTATTACTTTCCTCCTGGTAAAATTCCGGTGAACATTTTGGTTCACGCCCTGTGTTTATTTAGGCAAGGCAGATTGTCGGTAGTATATTTAATTTTATTAATTGTCCTAATTAAATTACCGAGATCAACTCCTATAATATTCATTAGTTAATTTAATAATTTTGTTGCAAACATAATTTTCTGGTAACAAATTAAGCCAATTTTGTATTCAATATTAGCATAAAACGGAGTCCTCAATTTGAAGTCGTCTCGTAATATAAAAACTGCTCAGCGGCAAAAAAAATGTGAGTGATGCTGCATACTGTCGTGCTCATAGACTTGTCCTCCATATTTTGCTGTCCAAAGCAGAAAGCTGTTATCAACCGAGGGTTGAATAATGCTTTACGAGTGGTCGATTTATACGTTCTTCTTATTGTCTTATGGTTAGATATTCAAGGCGCGAGTGAATAGGCATTTACTGGGACCACATGTTCCATCCTCGACCTCATCGTCACATACTATCAGGTGAGATTGTGGTCAAACGTATAGTCCAAACATAAAAAAAACCTATAGAGTTGGTCAGAAGCTCAATAGGGTGTGACAATTTTTATAATATCCCATCAATAAACTTACATGGACATCCTGAAGAGGGATCTAAAATTAGTTTTTCGATATCTCAACTAACATCAAAGATATTAATGATAAAAGTTAGTATAGTGGGGAGATGCTCTGTCTCTTTTTAGCAAAACAGTCCTTAATACGTAAAGGACCTGCTTGTATGGCGCTACTGAGCAGTGACGTCACTCCTCTCTATTGCAATCTCTTTCTACCGACTAATTTTTGATTGCCTGTAGCTATTTCATTTTTCAACTAATTTCTATTCTGTTTTCACATTTGACCATCAATTTATAGATTTAATAGTTGATACTTGGAAACTACCATATTCCACCGTTTTACAACGTTTGTCGTTTCTTTTAAATTAAATTTTTCGTATCGTTCCAACTTCAAAGAAATCCTATTCTGCTAACATCACGCTGATATATATGAGCAGACCGATCAATCGTTGGTTTGACCGAAACGTAACGTTTATAGAACGATTCGTGACTAAACCTCAGACGCTCGCTGCTAGGTTCGGAAGTAAAAGTGAAAATTTTAATAGGTACTAAAAACTTCGTTTTTTCATTGCAGGATCAAAAATAAGGATATCAAGAATAAGTATAAGGAAGTAGAGGCGGACGAAACAGTCGAGGAGCGTATTGGTGAAGCTACGGACGGAGTGGACGAAACCCGTGACGTCACTGTACAGTATATGTATATATACTGACCCTAGGTACCTAAATTAATATGAATGAATGTCAATGTTTAAAAAAATAATTTAATATTAAACATTATAGAGCTATATAAATTAAGTTCTGACCCTCACGCTAGGTTGCCCTGTACTGTGATAAGTCAGTGTCCTCACAGTTTACAATTTATACATTAATAAACGTTAAAGTTTAAGACAATACCAATAAATTTTAAAATTAAAAATAAGTGAGTATTCAAGTAAGTATTAAGTTAGTAGTAAGTAAGAAGTGAGCTATCCTCCGAGATACAGGAACTTCCTAGTTCGGAGGTCAGCGTTTATTGTAAACTAACTTGTTGGTCACTAATTTTATTTAGTTTAATATAACATATGCTTAAGTTCCTACTGGTGTATGGACTATGAATCCATTGTAACAAATAAACAAAAGTACAGTGCTTAAGTGTGAATTAAAACATATCGAGACACATGAACGGATTTCGATTTCTGATATCCCGCACACAGGGAAACCTAGTTGGGAGTCAGATAGCCAGACATTGAATAAGGGTGAGTGTGTACATATATTTTGAGCCCTGAGTCAGGCATACTCGTATGTCTTACCTGTACCTACTTATGTAAGTTTAAATAAAATATAATAAAATTAAAATAAAATTGTAATCTTACAGCACAAAAAATCTATTCTTATTCAAAATATATTAATTAATCTAATCCATGTGCGAGGATAAATGAGGGTGTGTTATGTGTATGTTTTAATGTAAAGTGTAGAGTATTAAGGGGAAGGCAAAGGCAAACCACCCCATTAAATCTGCCACGAGAGTCGTTCTATGTGATTAATTCCTTAGAATGATGACGACCCTCAGCAATGAGGAATAAGACTTAGAAGAAGAAAGTAGTGTATTGTGTAAATGTCAATCATCTCTTATTAAAATAACGATCGTTTATTAGGTACTACTCCCAATAATTACAATCCATCTTTCCAATTCCACAGACACGTTCGTTATCCCATTGAATGGCAGGAACATTAATTTCCTCAATGGATCTTTCATTCAATTCCTTTTATTCCAGTTTTCTTCCCGAAATGGGTGCTATTACTACAACCAATTGATAGTTGATGGCTGGCATTCTTTAGACGGAAATTGCTGTCGATATTAATATAAGATATTATGTCCAAGTGGGTTCTTTTATTGTCAAGCTTCCATTTTTAGAGAAACGTATCCTAAAGAGAAAACGGGGCCATATTTTATATACTCGTAAATATATACTTTTTTAAATCACAGTTTAGAGACAAGAGTCTTAAACAAGTGCGTCCTACCAGTAATGACCTACGGAGCCGAAACATGGACACTGACGGTGCGACTGGTTAACAAATTGAAAGTCGCTCAGCGTGCTATGGAAAGAGCTATGCTCGGAGTATCTCTGCTGGATCGAATCCGAAATGAGGAGATCCGGCATAGAACAAAAGTTATCGACATAGCTCATACATAAGATTAGCAAGCTGAAGTGGCAGTGGGCCGGTTACATCTGGGGTAGATGAGTTCTGGAGTGGAGACGTGGAGTTCGTGTTTGGGCAAACGTATGTGGGATGTTAGATGGAGCGACGATTTGCGCAAGGTGGCTGGCAACGACTGGATGAGAAGAGCCGAAGATCGGTCTCAATGGCGCGCCCTAGGAGAGGCCTATGTCCAGCAGTGGACTAGAGTGGGCTGCTGATGATGATGATAGTTTAGAGGCTTTGGTACACGACAAGGTACTTTATATATTTTATAATATTAATTGTTAATGAATAAATGACTATGATTAGTGCAGCCGCTCTGTCGTCTGCCCGCCTGTCACGTGCTTCTATCACGTAAACGGAACAAGATATAGACTTCAAAAATTCAGAAAACATGTACCTTTTCCCTTAACCCAAATCCGAAAATCGAAATTAAAATTTTAGGGGAGGTCCCATACAAGTAAAGGGGTGGGTAAGAAAAAATATGTTTGTACCCTTCATGAAGGATATTGTTGTAGAGCTTAACAAGTGGAGTAGGAATATTACACATATTCATAGGAACCCCTTTATTCACTTTTCGTCGTAGGTAGTTCTCACTTTTAAGATAAGATAAGATTTATTGTGTAAAAGTTTAGTTAAGAATTACAAATATTGCAGATATAGTTGCACAAACATGTCGCACTAGACTTTACCTTTACAGGCATATACACGGAATTCACAAGATAATAATGTTTATACAGATTTTGAGAAGAAAACAGAAAAGAAAAAGATAATGTCATTAAAAAAATTTAATTTACAAAATGTCCACTGATTAATGCTGTGTGAATAATATTAATACAATCATTTATTTAATAATAAAACAATAAAAATATATAAAACAATAAAATATAATCATAAAATTAACGTTTATCGTCCAAAAATTCCATGACGCTATAAAAACATCTTTCCACAAGCCATGTTTTTATAAGCAGGACGGCGATTCTCGCAGGTGGAATGTCGAATTCGACATTAGTCCTATCTCATTCGCTCACATTACATGTGAGCGTGACAAGATGTTCGTAGCGCTCGACTTTTGTACGTCGAACTCAGCTAGAATTAGTTTGCTGGTTATAAATTTTGACGCACATTATGAACGAGTTTTTGAACACTAATGTTAAGTTACATGCAGGTTTATATAATTTTTGACGATATTGTGAGCGTAGGTTTCTCGAACTAACTTCATAGTAATGCTGAAAAAGGTTTAGCCGCAATTACTTCTCCTTGCATATTAGCTCACTGTCCAGCAAACAATCCCTTCGGAATGTATTAACGGGATAGTGGGCACAAACTCGGACAGAGCTTGGAGTTGGAGTGACCGCGATCCCCAAACTTTGCAAATGAGCGTCACTACGCCATTCTCATTTCATTAATCCATGTAAATATATATGTCGCAGGGAAATAGCCGAATACCCTAGGCCAAGACTGGGGAGAACTGTTCCTCTGAAGGTCAATGTTCCTTACTAGATTAAAACAAGCAAGTCTTTTATGAAGTTTATTAAGCGTTCATACATGGCATTTTCGACATGCAAGTTTCCTTAGTACAATGATAATGGTATGTTTCATGTGTTCGTAATTACCTAAATAGAGCAATGAAAGCATTGTTGCTTTGCAGCAGAAAGGATGGTACCTCCCAAGGCTGACTCAGAGCCCACAGATCCAAATATTTATCATTTAATAATTATTATATATACAGAGCAGATGACCCCAGCGGCGAGCATGTGAAAGAACGAATGACTATAGAGGAAGCAAGAGAAGCGTGCTAAGACAGAGATTCGTGGCGTTCCGTTCTTTCTGCCTACCCCGCAAGGGACATATCGTGAAGGTATGAATGTATGTAGTAATTACTACTTGAAGTTCTTGTATTCTTATTATATGTCCAACAAGAGTTTTATCTCCGTGTTTTTTTTGGAATCAATTTCCCTTTACGCTTGGGTGCTGGCGACGAATTTCCTCTGGGAAATAAGGTAAGTTTGAACTACCAAATTGACTCCGAAGTACCTACGAAACAAATAACAAAAGAAATTTGCTCGGGTGTGTTTGGACATGTTCAGGGTTCAGTAACGTGGATCTATAAATAAAGGAGATGTGCGTTTCATTTGATTGGCGTCAATAAGAAGAATTTCGGAGAGTGCGCATCGGAATTGCACGACCTAATTCCAGCATCTCCATTCCGCCTTCGGACTACCAGGCGCGGGGAGGGGTTCCATCCTTATGTTGTTGATATCCCATCTGCTCGTACGAAGCGTTTTGCTTTTTCGTTCATTATGACAACGGCTAAGGAATGGAACTGCCTGCCGGCGTCTGTATTTCCCGAAACCTACATCTTCAAGGCCAGAGTGAATAGGCATTTACTGGACCCGCATGCTCCATTGTCGACCTCATCGTCGCTTACCATCAGGCGAGATCGAGGTCAAATGCGGGTTTAGTAGTCAATAATATATAACTAAAGTAAAGTAAAAGTAAAATACACTTTATTGCACAAATATAAAATAACAAACATGAGATAAAGGAAATAGTGAAATACAATTTAGACGGCCTATTGATAAGAGCGATCTCTTCCAGGCAACCTTCGTGCAGAGGAAATGATATCGAGAAAGAGGTAGTAGTTGTGCAAGGCTTATGGAAAACATTATATAAGAGAATTTTATTATAATAGGTATACCTTTTTTTTTGTTTAATTTCAAAACCTCAGCTTCATTTGCATAAATATTTGTTTTATTTTCAAAGTCCGTTTCGTTCAGAAAGGTTCAGAGTTCAACAACGTGGATCTATAAATAAAGGAGATGTGCGTTTCGTTTTATTGTCGTCATGGTAAGAAGAATTGCTCCATTGTCGACCTCATCGTCGCTTATCATCAGAATTGTGAGCAAGGCGAGATTGAGGTCAAATGTAGGTTTAGTGGTAAATAAAAAAATATGTTAAATTAGAAAATTCTGTTCCATTTGCAAAAATTTTATTTTATTTTCACACATGTTTTATTTGTAAATCTCCATTTTATTTTTAAAAACTTTATTTTATTTGCAGTACTTAGGTTCACTGCATGTTTTAAAAAAAGTCTGTATTTCTGTTCGTTTGTCTGTTTCAATATAGTAAATTTGCTCTCACATTTCTGTATTTATAATAATACCTGGCTATCTGTTTTGAGCAAAATTGCGCCTCCAAACATCAGAAGAAGCATGGCTCTAATGAGAGAGTATGGAAAAATAGTACAGAATCCGAGCTTACCGTGCTGGCAGGAGTTCCTGCACCCCGAACACCAACGTCTTAAATCTCGACGCGCCCCCTGCCGCCGAGCGCGAAGTCTGGCCCAGGAGGGTTTCCATCCGATGGAGGCGTGGACTCACCAATGAAAGACTGAGATGGGTGCAAAAGCTAGCGACCTCATTCGACCTGGGGAACAGCTCAAGGGCGCCGATTTACCCCGACGCGATTGGTGCTCACTTAATAGGATACGCACTGGCCACGGCCGAAGCGCCCATTACAAACACCTGTGCGGCTGGATCGAGTCCCCCCACTGCGACTGCGGCGCGGAGTCCCAGACCGTCGAGCACATCACGCGCGAGTGCCCGCTGCGAGCATACGCCGGTGACCCTGACGACTTCATCCTACTAACCTCAGACGCCGCCGAATGGCTAAGAAACCTGGATATTTGGTTGTGACATATCGCAGTACCTACTGTTATTGTATATTGTGTATAACTCCATCTGCCATACGAATAAATAAATAAATAAATAATACGAGTATCTCCAGTATTAAATAAATCACGGGTTTTCCAACCCCTTACCTTTTGTATTGTAATATCACATTGCTTTTCTAGACAATTCAGGCAGACAGAGGGCAATATTGCCCGGGAAATCTTTGGTTTGATGTAAAAATGCCTTAGTCTTCGTATTTTTTGATAGTCGTTTTATTGGGTTTTTGTTTTTAATAAAGGATTTTGGTAGCAATATTTGTAACATCTTCAATTGTTGTACAGGAAGACACATCAAACGAAATAAGATTTTGGTGTAGTTCCTAAACATTCGTATCATTGTTTTAAATAAATAAAGCGGCAAAATATATAGCCTGATGTGGTGGAAAATTTTGCAGCAGAGAGCTAGAAGGAGATGAGACAAGACTTACTTGATAAGCTCCTGGATCTGATCTCCGGCGGCTGGTTTCTTCTGGTTTCCACCAAAGTTTGAAGGGTTGAGCACTTAAAGCACTCGCGGCGATAGATCAATTACAAATTTAGAGTAATTAGCGTGGAAATTAATTAATTCCGAGGAGCGTTAGTTTTGCGTGACCGTTGCGACAGAAGTCATTTCACGAGTGAATTTGATGGGCAGATGACATTGTGACGTCATCACGATGCGCGTATTCTTTCGGTCTTGTCTCTTACGTGATAGGTAGGAAAGGAACAGGTATAATTATATGAATATTAGATGAGTACGAATGTGTATAGTGTAATTTAAAAATAACGATATAAGGCGTGATGATGTGTTGTCCATTCTACATATTTTTTTGAAGAACGAACCTCGGTTGTAACTTTTCATCTGTCCAGCTTCTTATAATTTTCTAAAAGTCCACAATATCTGTCCAATCCAGAACAAAAGTTTCCAAACTGACCAAAAATACTAAAATTCCTTAAAAAATACTGGAGTGACGAGAAGAAAAGAGAGCGGAGATAGAGAGTGAGGTTTCCAAGTTACATTTATAAACAGATTAAACCAAACTTTACAGAAACTCTAAAACATAAACTAAGCAAACACGATACAAACAAGAACTTAGTAAACTAAACTTAGCTACTAAAACTAAAAGTGCATTAGATGTTGCGCAGCTCGCTCCATCGCTTCACTTTAAAATAGTTCATAGTTTATAGTAACTTCTTACAACTGTTGATGCACTGTTTTAGATGGGTGATGCATGTGGACGTTATTATGGAAAACTTTGTAGGAGTTTTTACATATTATAGAAAGAAAGAAAAGAAAGAAAAAACACAGTATTGTCATAAAATAATAATAATACATATTTGGTTCACTCCATAATACTATTGGCAATAGGCACTTGGCTCAGCTGATGCTTGAGTGAATACACTTGCGTGTAAACACACAGCTCTGATACACAGCCAGTCCTTATACAAAGTTAACCAACTAACAACTCCGACAATCTAAGTACTGCCCCATGGTATGTGCTCATTACAAGGAGAAAGGACCTGAAAGATATCATACACCCCGCACTGACTGTTGTTAAACACTGTGCACGACATCAGGCAGTGAGACTCTACAACAGGATGCCGACGGCCTTTAAAACTATCACAAATTTAAATAGTTTTAAACACGAATTAAAAACGTATCTTTTGGAAAAGTGCTGTTATTGTTTTGACGACTTTAATTATTGACATGAATTATTGACATTGAAGTTCCTATTGTGATTTAGCTGATAATTGATTGTTAATTATTGTTTTCCTATGTATTAGTTAAAATATTATAATGTTTAATTTCGAACACAATTATTAGATTGTTAACGAATAAAATAAATTGAAAAATTGAAATTGAAATTAAATAAATTAATAAACTATAGGTAGGTGTTACTACAGGGAGAGGTAAACTGTATATAATTCTAATATACGTAGGTGTATGTATGTGGGTGACAATGCATTTACACGCATATAAAAAAAATTGAAATGTTTAATTTATCTGTGGGCTTGCTAAATTAAATATTATAAATAAACTAGGTAACGTTGGAGTAAATATTTATTTTATTTTTAGGAGAGTTGAACGATATTTATAGATATCACCTTACTTTTTCGTCTTGTGGTTAGTGGCTAACCTATTGAAAATGGTGTTCAGGGAGGCCTGTAGCCCAGCCCAGGCCTGTTAGGGGCCTTATTCTACTAATACCTACAACGTAATCTCAATACTCACCCACAGGCTGTAATAAAACCCCCCCCTTTAGTCCAACTGAACAACATGCCGTTTCACTATTGGGCCAATTCAGAAACGGCGTAAAAAAATCAGCTGTTTCATTCTATAACAAGCTTCCGGATGAATTTAAAACAATGTAAATTAATAAACTTAAATTTACTCTGAAAACATGGCTTGTGGAAAGATGTTTTTATAGCGTCAAGGAATTTTTGGACGATAAACGTTAATTGATTGCTGATTTATATTTATGTTTTAATTGGATTATTATTAACATTTTGTAAATTTAATATTATTGACATTGTATACATTTTAATGACATTATCTTTTTCTTTTTTGTTTCTTCTCAAAATCTGTATAAACATTATTAATTTGTGAATTCGGTGTATATGCCTGTAAAGGTAAACTTTAGTGTGACATGTTTATGCTACTATATCTGCAATATTTGTAATTCTTACCTAAACTTTTATTAAAAAATCTTATCTTATCTTATCTTATTCATATATTTCGGTCGCTTAGGTATTGATCTAATGGAACAGTTGATTTTTTTCGCGATTTCACTGTTGGCTCCCATAGTGAAAGTTGTTCAGTTATGGATACTGAACACACCCATGAGGGAACAGCAGGTTTTCCCGAACTCTTTTTAATGAAAGAAAGAGTTTTTGATGGTTATATGACTCTGGTGCATAGTAAGTAAGTAAGTAATACGTTTATTTCACACACAGCAATGACCGAAACAGTTATAATTATAATAAAATAACTATGTGGTCAAAGGTAAACATATTGAAATCATGTCTGATGGTCTGCTGTTGTTGTGAAAAGGGCCTCAACTCAGCTTATTGCTGCAGACAAGAATGCCTACAGCGCTGGTATTCTGTTGGATGTGAAAGATACGTCACAAATAAATTTAATTGAAGATAGGTAGTATTAATAAGCCAGCCAAAGTCAGCCTGGGTTGTTTGGTTTGTACCTGTTTCTGCCGCAAAGCTGCAATGTTTCCTTTCTGAGTTTTGGTTTGAAGGGTAAGAAAGACAGCGTAATTACCAGCATACGAGACACTCTGTCTAATTCCTCAAGGTTAGCAGAAACGAAAACCTCTCAATTTCATTGTGAGGTGAGATTTCTATGGGCAACGGCAAGAGCAAACGGGTCACCCAATGGTCACTTACCATTGGGTGACCCGTTTGCTCTTGCCGTTGCCCATTGAAATCTCACCTCACAAGAGCAAAGGCAAGAGCAAACGGGTCACCCAATGGTAAGTGACCATTGGGTGACCCGTTTTCTCTTGCCGTTTCCCATTAAAATTTCACCTCACAAGAGCAAAGGCAAGAACAAACGGGTCACCCAATGGTCACTTACCATTGGGTGACACCGTTTGCTCTTGCCGTTGCCCATTGAAATCTCACCTCACAAGAGCAAAGGCAAGAGCAAACGGGTCACCCAATGGTCACTTACCATTGGGTGACCCGTTTGCTCTTGCCGTTTCCCATTAAAATTTCACCTCACAAGAGCAAAGGCAAGAGCAAACGGGTCACCCAATGGTAAGTGACCATTGGGTGACCCGTTTGCTCTTCTTAAACAATTAAAATCGAGATAGTTTAGATTATGTTCTATTGCTATTTGTGGAGTATGTTTCTAGTTAGTTTAGTCAGCTTAGTTCAACCCGGAATCCGTTTTGTGAAACTATCCAACTCGGCGTCTGTTGTTGGATGAATAGACGGGCTTCCAAAACGACAATGGCTCAGTGGTCTGGAATGGAGGACGCGATACAAGCGATACGGCTTCAATATTCGGTTATTTGAGAAGTAGCTAAGTTAGATTTTGAAAGGAGTAATCGTTGGCCCTGATTTCAAAATTCAATTGTTATCTACAAATTATTATGTTTGTTTAACTAAAATTTTAGTTTAAAATTAGTTAAGAAGTAATCAGAATTTAACAACATTATTTATGACTTCGCATGCTAGGTGTGGGAACGCGATATTAGAGGACATAGAATGACGTAATGTCAGTTGTATGAAAGGGAAAAGGGAAGATCTTCCACCAGGCGGGGTGTTGTGCCTGGTGACCAGATGTCCTGGTCCAAATATGGATGTTTGGAACTCGTATATACTCGTATACGAAGTCCCAGGGAAATTTCGATAGCGCGTTCTACATCGATGTGAGTGGGTACTAATCGTAGTGACGCGCGTCGTGCGTCGCCACACTAGGCTACTTTAATTTATTTAAGTTATCATAAGTTACTGTACCTAAGTATATTACCGCTAAAAGTGGCCCCGGATTTTTGGCGGAAATACAGTAACTACAGGAATTCAAAAAGGGTTATTAACGTAATAATGAAACAAATATGATTTTTTTCGATTGGCGACGTTAGTATTATTTTGCAACATATGGATATTTTGTGTCGATGCATTATTTTGCGTCTATTCCCACCTGTTCTGTTGAGTAGTTCTGTCGGCAGAACTACTGGGATTTTTTTTCCCATTAGTTCTGTTCACAGAACAAATGGGAATGGAATTCCCAGTAGTTCTGTTCACGAACCTTGTGATTCAAAACTACTTCTTCTCCAGCAGTTTTGAATCACAATTTTCGTGAACAGAACTACTCACGAACCTTGTGATTCAAAACTACTTCTTCTCCAGCAGTTTTGAATCATGGTCTAGACATTTTACGTTATCCTGTAACTTCGTACTTATATAACAAGCAAAGTTTTCTGCCTACGATATCGGGAAAGCTTCCGCAAGACAAAGTTACATGAGATTACTTCTGTTTCTGTTTGTGGAGAGTGTGTGTTTCGGTTGAGCTTTAAGCTCGCTAGTTTAGAAATTCCGGTCTGTGGGTACTTCAACTTGTGTTGTCTGTCTAAGTTGAGTAAGGGTGTTATTACACTTGCACGATTGATATCGCATCGATGCCTTAAACCTCGGCTGCGTAGGTGTAATAGCTCAGGATGATCAATGATTGAGGCTTGTAAAACACGTCAGGAGGTCAAGGTTTCTGTCCGCGGTTTGGGCCGGCGACTGAGAGCGCGCTCAGGTGACCCCGCGCCGAGTCGTACCTGGTGCAGCGCATCTCGCTGGCTATTCAGCATGGAAACGCTGCCAGCGTGATGGGCACCTTCCCGCCGGGTGCGACTCGGGACGGTTTATTAGGCTAAGGATGTTGACATTCATGTAATATTTTGACATGAAACAAGTAAATAACTATAACAATATGTATCAATTTCTTCTATTGTTCAAGCGTTTGTTTGATGCGACGAGGAACCCAAGGGCTGGCGGCTATCTCGCCCAAAGGATCAGCATAGCGATCCAGCGGGGCAACGCCGCCAGCATCCTCGGCACCCTACCACACGGGCCTAATCTAAGACATTTTATAAGTTACATTTAATTTTTAATTGTGTAAATTTTGTTTCATATTTCATGAAACTATTAATAAATTGATAATAGTATCAGATTAATAAAAAATATTTCTAAACTACATTTAGTAGGTCAATTTAGTAAGGTAACAATCGGCGACAAACACGTCGAACGACAATTGATCAACCTTGTGCTAGTTGTTGCGATCAATTAACCAAAGCCGAATATTTTCATCGATCAAAGCTCAATCCATGGCAGATCGGTTTGGTGTAATAGCACACAATGATCGACGTTGAACGGTCTATAGGTAAAGGATGTTGATCAATATCGCTGATCTATGTCGATCGTGCAGGTGTAATAACACCTTAAACTAGTGATTCCTAAAGATCGCTTCGGGCCCCGACTTCACGAGTCCGGTTCCATCTACGGTTCAGTTCGCTGCATCGAATCACAAAGCGCTGACTTCAAACGGGGGGAGGGCGGAACGAATGATTGGTTGCAGCGAACTGAACCGTAGCTAGAACCGGATCGTGAAGTCCTAGTCTTATATGTGGTGCATTAAAATATACAGGATGTAAATAAATACAAATTTTAAAATTTGAAATAACAACTCATCTGTACGTCCAAATAAGAGTCTACATACTTTCTTACGTGCAGTAAACAAATTAATAGAAGTGTAGTCACTGTTTTCGAAATTTATTTCGTGGGCAAGTTTTATTGATACTTATCGTTTTTTCAACAACTGTAATGTCTAAAATAAATTACAAAAAGGGTGAAAAAAAATCCGCGAGCAGGATTTGAACCTCGTGCAGTTTCGAGCCAGTCAGGGGTCCGGAGCTCACGCAGATGAGAGAGCAATGGCAAGGCCAAGATCCACTTCGGGTCACTGCGCCAGGCGGAGTAAGTAAGTAAGTAAGGATTTGAACCTGCGACCTTGCCGTTCCATGGCAGTGCTTTTTCACCCTTTTTCAAATTTATCTAAGTATACCTAGCATGGATCGAATCCGAAATGAGGAGATCCGGCATAGAACAAAAGTTATCGACATAGCTCATAAGATTAGCAAGCTGAAGTGGCAGTAGGCCGGTCACGTCTGTCGCAGAACCAACAACCGCTGGGGTAGACGAGTTCTGGAGTGGAGACCGCGTTTGGGCAAACGTAGTGTGGGACGCCCCCCTGCTAGATGGAGCGACGATCTGCGCAAGGTGGCTGGCAGCGACTGGATGAGAAGAGCCGAAGATCGGGCTCAATGGCGCGCCCTGGGAGAGGCCTATGTCCAGCAGTGGACTAGAATAGGCTGCTGATGATGATGATACCTAGCATGAGAAATGTCAATAAGTGTGTAACCCAAATAAATTAAAACAAAATAATACATGACCATTTCATTTCAAAGTACCAATTTAAATCCCTGAAAAGGTTTCTATTTACTTATTGAGAGCGGGTAAATAATTAAATTTGGTCATTTGTGTCACGTTCGCTGCTTACACTGAGGTCGTGGTCGTTTTGTTGACATTCGTGAACAAAGTGACATGATGGTCACTTTGTGTGATGTAATTTTTACAACTCAAATATAAATAGCAGAGAATGAAACACAAAATAACTAGGTACCTGTTTAATTTGGGTGATCAAATTATTGTGGAACACTCTGTATAGCAATAATAAAACCGGCCATGTGGGTTCAGTACTCAAAAGAAAAATTTTTCGGCTCAAAAAAATAATAATTTTAAAATCGATTTCGTTTAATTTTTCCCGGAATTAATTACTACAAAACTAATTATTTCAGATTTAAATTAGCATGTAAAACCTAAAATCTTTTTTTTAATTGCTCTAAAATCGTAAAGATTTGAAACTTCATTTTAATACATAATTAAAAAATTGCTTTCATAGATAGGCCTTTCATATGATAATCCAAGTAGCCCTGGTTGCTACAGTTTCAAAAATGAAATATTTTTCAATTTTTTTAGGATACGAAACTTGACATTTTGTTAGTAATTGCAAAAACAAAACGCAAAGCTGTATTTATCTACCTACATGTAGTTAAGAAAATTATTATAAACAAATACCTGAAGATGTGTAAACGAAACCGGTCGTAATTAATAAAATACAGTAAAAACCTGTGAAACAGTATATTATTTAAGTCTAATCATGAGTAAATCATATTAACGGGTGAGGTAACTTAGTACTACGTACCTCCCTGAGTTAGGTAATTTATGTTATGACGCGACATCACCTTCGTTTTACGATGTTTGTAACTTGTAAACTTGTATAATTAACAAGTTTAGGCGATCTGCTGTTACGGTTACGTGTGAGTTTGATTACGCTATTAAAACTTGTACGGAAACATGCGGGGCGAAATATTGTGAGGGCGCGTCGCGTACATTCTGTAATACTAAATGTAAATGTGAACGTCGGTGGCACAGTGGCTAGAACACCTGACTCTGACTTCGGCGCGGTCGGAAACGTCATTTCATCTGCGCCTCTCCATTGCCCTGAAAAGTCTTATCATTCGACAGCAGTTGTTAGGCCATGTCTACAGGCGGCCTGAATAACTCTGACAATAGGTTGGCCACTGACCACATGACAAGCAAGAAAGCAAACTTCAAAGCAATTATAAGATATTCGTGAATGCGAGCCGTAGGCAGACGTTAGGTTCGTTCAACTCTCAACGCATTACAAAAAGATTTCACATCACAGATCACACAAACAAGGTGTTTAACTACTAAACTAGACCTTCGGTGGCACAGTGGCTAGAACACCTGACTCCCATGCTCCAGGTCCGGGTTCGAAACAGTGCAGTGCCATGTACCAATGAGTTTTTCCTATTTTCCGAAGACTTACGTATATTTATCGACTGCTCTAACGGTGAAGGAAAACATCGTGAGGAAACCTGCACACTGAGATGACCAGTGTGTAAAATGGGGTAGTCACAGAAGATCCTCAAGGGGTCGAAGTGCCGCTGGGATTATTCCCGCCCACGTATGAAATGTACATGTTCTTACTAAGGGGGAACGCAATCAGAATTTCAATTAAAACGGGTGAAGTTTGAAATTGTAAAAAATACGTTTCCTTTTTTTTCTCTCTCAGAATCTCTATCTATTATATTTCTGTTTTTCTCTCTATATACAGGGTGTAACATTAAGAACGGTCAGTATGGGAAAGTCTGAAACTATAAGACATACGAACATCTGTTCTTAGGAACCATGTCATCAATTTTAGTAACAAGAAAAACTGTATTCATACATTTTTAAAAAAAACCTGTACTCAGCCTGGGAATCGAACCCGGTTGTTTTGAAAAAAAAATCCAACACTATTTCTATTTGGATATCGACTGTGTAGGTGTTAAGGAATACATGTTAGTATGAAACGTGATGTTTAAAATTAATAAAACGCATTGTTTCCATATCTTTTAATTTACTTTAGACTAGACTATTAATTACTATCTTTTAATTTATTTTAGACTAGACTATTTCTTGTGGGGTTACGTTAAGGATGAAGTGTACAAAACAAGCTACGACACAATTGAAGACCTAAAAGCAGCCATAGAGACAATTTTAACGCAAATTCACCACCTGAAGATACAACATTCAATAGTAAGATCGTTACCTAAACGAGTTGAATGTTGTATTTTACAAAATGGTAGTCATTTCGAACACCTACTAAAATAAATTAAAAGATATGGAAACAATGCGTTTTATTAATTTTAAACATCACGTTTCATACTAACATTTATTCCTTAAGACCTACACAGTCGATATCTAAACAGAAATAGTGTTGGATTTTTTTTCAAAACAACCGGGTTCGATTCCCAGGCTGAGTACAGGTTTTTAAAAAAATGTATGAATACAGTTTTTCTTGTTACTAAAATTGATGACATGGTTCCTAAGAACAGATCTTCGTATGTCTTATAGTTTCAGACTTTCCCATACTGACCGTTCTTAATGTTACAACCTGTATATTCTAAATTATTCGAACGGAACGATGAACGAAAAAACTCATGATTTTCGTAATAAAGTATTCGTAGTGAAAAAAGGGCGAAGTCCTTTTTTACCCTAACTGCGCGACAGCAAGCGCGTATCTATTATATGTTTGTTTGTTTGTGGAGTCCAAGACATTTTTGAGAAGTGACCATTTGAAGCCGTCTTGTTTCCATCTTTTTAGTTCGCTTTTAAACGAGGTCGGATTTGTATATTTAAAAAAATATATATAACTACTGCAGGGAGCGACCTGGGCCACTTTTTACTTGTAAAATAGTTAGGTATTTTGTGATTTTAGCTTAAGTATGTGTTTAGTGTTATTTTAGTATTACTTTATATGCTTACTCATAAACTTTAATCTTTATTTTAACCAAAGATGATGCTTTATCTAATAACTCATAAGATATCCACCATATCTATTGTATAACATCGGGAAAATATCGGGTTTCTACGGGATATATCTATCCATATAATCCCGGGAACGTCGGGGAACGCACTAGTAATATCACAATTATCAAGTTTAGGGTCCTGAAGATCGTTGGTGTTAGGCATGGGTTTGATTATGTTATTAAAACTTATATGAAAATATACAGACTGTATTTACAAACGCAATAGTAGTTTATGCAACCGACATGTAATTACAGTCATTATAAAATGAGAGTTTAGAAAAAAAAGAATTTTACAATGGCTAATTACATGCATTATACTCGTATACAATACTTTTTCTACAACCATGAAATGAAGCTGGTTAAAACTCCGTAGACAAAAGTGTGGGGTTCCAGGTGTCGTCATATGTAGTCGGCATGAAAAAAAAATCTATTTATGTGACACTTTTTTTAAATAAATGGAGTAGGTACTTATTAACGAAAGTAGTTCTAAAGTCTCGTCGTGAAACGTTTGAAATGAAATGAATTGAATGTTTATTTGCAAGAACATACGTCATGAAGGATCTTAAAATTATATAGCTAGTTGCAGCATATCCTACCACATCGTGGTGTGCAAATTTATATAATAGATACATTATGTTGCTTACTTCCTACTGGTGTATGGACTGTGAATCCTTTGTAATCTAACCGCACAAATAAACTTATTCTTATTTTACAAGCAATTAGAAAAAAAAATTTATTAAAAAATATATTTTAATTTTAATATCTGTTGATTATACATAGAGAAAACGACCATAACTTCACGCTATGTACCTTGCACGGTCGAAGAGAATGGAGTGCCATTAATATCTGTATTGGCACGCCTCTCTTGCTTCCTCAACAATCATTCGTCGTTTCACGCATGCTCGCCGTTGGGGTCGTCAGCTCCGTATATTAAAATCTATGAGCACTCTGTCAATCTGATCTTTAAAGGGCAGTCTAGGACGAATTATAACATTAATAAATCAATATTTAATTATTGTTTAATGATTATGAATCGTAAATAAAGCGGGTAGGAGCGTTTTAATGATCAGTATGTTTTTAAGGTCATTAGGGATTTCCGACAAAAAACTTTAAACGTACTTATAATGTACGTAATATAATTAAGTAAATTAAATTATACAAGGGTAGTAATATATCGCTGGTGGAGGCTAGACTGCAAAGTCTGGAACATCGGCGCAAGGTTGCCTGTCTATCGGTATTTTATAGGATACATTTCGGAGAGTGCGCATCGGAATTGCACGACCTAATTCCAGCATCTCCATTCCGCCTTCGGACTACCAGGCGCGGGGAGGGGTTCCATCCTTATGTTGTTGATATCCCATCTGCTTGTACGAAGCGATTAGCTTCTTCGTTCATTATGCGAACGGCTAAGGAATGGAACAGCCTGCCGGCGTCTGTATTTCCCGAAACCTACAACCTTGGCATCTTCAAGGACAGAGTGAATAGGCATTTACTGGACCCGCATGCTCTATCGTCGACCTCATCGTCGCTTACCATCAGGCGAGATCGAGGTCAAATGCGGGTTTAGTTATACATTAAAAAAAAAAAAATTTTTCACTTACCTAAGGAAGACACCTTTTGGTTTTTGATGTTGGTTCTGTAAAAAAAAGGTACCAATTATTTAATGCAGTTAAAATGAATTCTACAAAATATAAATGAGATATTTTATGTTTTGGCTTTACCATAACTCAGCTGATTAAATTATAGTTAATAATGAAAGTATTTTTATCAGCTGCATTGCATTGAATTAAGTATGCTACAATCTGCCCTCTAGGTGCCGGCTAGCAGGGTTCTAGGACAGTGTGCAGATGAAGTCATGGAAGAAACTTGGTAATAGTAGATATTATATTTATCAGTAACAGAACAACACAATAGTAGAACATAGGTAGTAGTAGGAGACAATTTTATAAAACGGACAAAGGTCTGTTCAGGACAAAATACAGAGAGAAAGGTGAAGACAATGAAATTAATGGAATAATGGAATTTAGAAATGGAATGGGAATATGATTTGAATTTTGAAAATATAGATGAAGAAATGAAGATGCCAACACGAAATGAGGTGAGATAAACGCTAACAATGAGGTTGGAATTGATGGCAAGGAGGTTGATATTAACGATGAAGTCGACATCGTTACAAGTAACTTCGCAAAAAAACTAGCCACTGACTGTTTTTATTTCATAAAAGAGAAAATGCAAGCGTATTTGACAACTAATGTTGAACTAAGTAGCGTTCCATGTTAGCTCTATGAAGTTATACTCATATTACTTTTTGTCAGAGAAAATAGTAGAATTCTCATATTTTTCAGGCACTAATGTAGCAAAATGTATATTGCACTGTGTTAGTGCGACGGGGAAGAATGTGGTGTAAGCGGGAAATAGAAGTGCTTTGTCTGTTCTGCATTCTAAGAATGAAGAAGAAAATAATAAATAGATAGTTTGCTAAGTACATTTTTTACAAACAATTTTTACAAATCTGCTTTGAAAATCGTAAAGCTATAATAATTGGAAAGGAAATAAAGCTATACTTTGTGGTGTACAAAACCTTGATTGTAAAACATAAAAAAAGGAAACTAAACAATATGATATCGGTTTCAGGCATGCAACTGTTATAAAAAAAAAATTCATCTTTTATTCAAATTTTTTATATTTTAATAAACAGGTAGGTAGTCTAAACTTCAATTTAACTTCAAAAGATATAATTTTTATTACGAATAATTTTTTTGTGGGTAATATTAAATTGTACTTACAAAAATAAAGTAAGTAATTAGCGAGTAGAGTCAACGCAAAAACTAATATTACAACATGAGGACAGCATTTTATTTCACCCTCAGTATTTAGGGAAATCTGTCATTTAGGCAAATGACTGGGCGTTTCAGTTAATCGACATTTCCATAAGCGCCTGGTCATTACGCTTAACGACCGTATTTTCTAAATAACTGCTACGCAACACATTTGCTGCCACCTGCGGGATAAAATCTAGGTTTTCGTTGTAATTTTTTGTTATTTGTAAATTGTAAACCTGTATTTTAGCCGCAGGTAACACCAAAGAGACGTCGTACGGCGAATTTTGAACTGCATATAAATGAAGTTAAAGTTCATTTTTGATTATCAGCCAGAAGAATAACAGCGCTCGATCTGCGTCGCTTCAAAATGTTTCGTACTAATCAATAATAAACTTTATAGGCGTTAGCATACAGTTCGAATCAGTTTAAATTTAGCTTTAATACTTTGTGCCGCGCCTCTACGATTAGTTAACTCAATCGCCGACAGATGTCGCTTTTCGTCCGGAGCATACTCTGTATACATCGGAATCCGTATTTCCATACAAACATAGAATCGATATTTTCAATGGAACTTCGTCTATATACGAGTTCCAAACATTCATTGGTGGACCAGCACTACTGGTCATTAGGCACAACATCTCGTCTGGTAGAAGGTTTCCCTTTGCCCTTTCAACATATACAAACATACTTTATCGCACACCCGGGACAAAAACAAAAAATACAACATAAAGAGAGGTACAATACAATGTGCAGAAGGCGGTCTTATCGCTTCAAGCGATTTCTTCCAGGCAACCTTCAGGTGATGGAAAAATCATAAGATACATAAAATACGGGTACAAAAGGCGTATGAAATAGATACTACCCTCAAATAAATAAATAAAAATAATAAAACATGTAAACCTTTACCTTATTCCATGTTCTCTTATAGCACGGTAATTTCCGAAAATATTATAGTATAGGAAAAGTTGTAAAGTAAAGTAAAGTAAAATACACTTTATTGCACAAATAGAAAACAACAAACAAAAGACATAAAAGGCAATATTGAAGTACAATTTAGGCGGCCTTGTCGCTAAGAGCGATCTCTTCCAGGCAACCTTCGGGCAGAGGAAATGATATCGAGAAAGAGGTAGTAGGTGTGCAAGGTTTATGGAAAACGTTATATTATATGTATACTTAAATAGATAATGATAAGTTGTTTCCTAAGATATAGGATACAATTACGATCTTTCATCGTAAACAAAGTACTAGATAAACAAATATTTTTGAACAATAATATAATATAATGTAATATTACCGTAAACATTCCGGGATATAAACCGCGTTGTACACAGAGCATGTTTACGATGCTCCGATATGTCTAGTTAACTTACGCTCGTCGTATCGTATGAAACTTTGTACGTAAATAGGCTGTCTATTACACCGCTGTGTATTATGTACGGTAAACTTGTGGCGACCCACGACGCGCCACTACGATTAGTACCTACTCACATCGGTGTAGAACGCGCTATCGAAATTTTCCTGGGATTTCGTATATATACGAGTTCCAAACATCCATAGTTGGACCAGGACATCTGGTCCATCCATAGTTGGACCAGGCACAATGTCGCTTTCTGGCGAAGTCGCGGTAGTTATGCGCAAGCGTTCCCGTGGCTTCGCCGTCAGGCGGTGCGCAGGAACATCGGGGGGTTTTTGGCCGATAAAAGTCCGGCATAACCTCTTCGTCCCCTTCGGCGAAGAGGTAAGCATGAGCGTTTCCCCCCGAAAACGCTTTTCGTCCGGAGCACGCTCTATATACATCGGAATCCGTATTTCCATACAAACATAGAACGTGCTATCGATATTTTCAATGGAACTTCGTCTATATACGAGTTCCAAACATCCATAGTTGGACCAGGACATCTGGTCACCACGCACAACACCCCGCCAGGTGGAAGATCTTCCCTTTTCCCTTCCATACAACTGACATTACGTCATCCATGTCCTCACATAGCGCGTTCCTACAAACTTTTTGGGTCGGACTACACGAGTTCGGACAAAATACGTGTTATAAAGAAGAAGAAAAAACACAAATTTATAATATTGAGATTTAAAAAAAAAGATTTTTTATTTTTTATCGACAATTAATCTGTAATAATTAGTACTGATAGAAGGTATTAAGTATTCCGGGAAAAATAAAATAAAGTCTAAATATTTACTTATAGTTATTGGGGAGAAATTAAAACTTAATTTTTTTAAACTACAACTAGGTAGGTAAGTACTTATTTCTTTTGAGAACGGAACTCTCAGTGCGCGAGTCCGACTCGCACTTGGCCGTTTTTTTAACAGTTTGTCGAAACTATGCCTAATAAAAGTTGGACTAGTGGTTTCCAAGATCTAAACGTATTTTAATTTTGGAGAACACGGAAACATCTGAATATTTTTTTTTTTTTAATTTATCTCACAGATGTTACATAAAGTATAGTGTGTATCACGCGCGTTAGGGGCCAAATCGTCTCAACCCGTGTTTCACAACCCTCGCATAAAACCTCGATGAGACAATTTGGCCCTTGCCACACTGGTCTCAGCTCTCACGTGGTATCAGCGCCGCAGTGCTAAAAGCGCTACGGCAACAGGCTGAGGCAGCACTGGAAAAACGGGTTTTCCGGTGCTGCACACCACCTTCATCAAACTTAATTACTATTGCTTATTTATTTTTATAATATATTTGTTTCATATTATTTTTATCTTCTGTACCTAATGGTTGTGGAAGTTACGTCACATCTTCTCGTCGCCCATACCTCAATGTCTAAAGACGAGAGTCTTTAACCAGTGCGTCCTACCAGTAATGACCTACGGAGCCGAAACGTGGACACTGACGGTGCGACTGGTTCACAAATTGAAAGTCGCTCAGCGTGCTATGGAAAGACCTATGCTCGGAGTATCTCTGCTGGGTCGAATCCGAAACGAGGAGATCCGCCATAGAACAAAAGTTATCGACATAGCTCATAAGATTAGCAAGCTGAAGTGGCAGTGGGCCGGTCACATCTGTCGCAGAACCGACAACCGCTGGGGTAGACGAGTTCTGGCGTGGAGCCCGCGTTTGGGCAAACGTAGTGTGGGACGCCCCCCTGCTAGATGGAGCGACGATCTGCGTAAGGTGGCTGGCAGCGACTGGATGAGAAGAGCCGAAGATCGGGCTCAATGGCACGCCCTGGGAGAGGCCTATGTCCAGCAGTGGACTAGAGTAGGCTGCTGATGACCTGATGACCTAATTGTTTGTATGTGTGCGCTATAGGACATAAATTCTTTCTTTCTTTTACACAATCTACTATTACAGCACGGTGTGACGTATATTCTACCCGTTTCACCTTCAAAGTAAAGAGACATAAATTCTACTTTGATCGTAACGTAAACGACGACGGAGCTCACAGTTTAATGCATGTTTGTATTGAAAATGTCAATATTTTATTTGGGTATTCCTGTTTGTCGACGATATATTTGTTTTACTGCAACATATATTATTTACGGTGAGTCGGTGACCAAATAGAGGGTTCTTTGATCATTTCCATGTCAGTTTTTGAAACTTTTCTAAATGCCCTTTTTACCCTGAAACTATCGCCTGAGAATCCTATAAAAATATTTTGAAGGAGATTTTTCGTGTGTATTTTAGTTTCCAATGCGTGTCTGAATAGATTAAATGTGAGCTGCAAGAAACGTCCTTAACGTTAAGGTTTCCTTAAGTCGAGATCCAGAGTTCTTATCTTATCTTATGATAGAGGGTCGGGAATAATCCAGCGGCACTTCGACCCTTGAGGATCTTTTGTGCCTACCCCATTTTACACACTGGTCATCTCAGTGTGCAGGTTTCCTCACGATGTTTTCCTTCGCCGTCAGAGCTGTCGGTAAATGTACACAAGTCTTAAAAAAATACGAAAAAGTCATTGGTACATGGCACTGCACGGTTTCGAACCCGGACCATGGGAGTCTGGTGTCCTAGCCACTAGGCCACCGACGCTCTGAGATCTAGAGTTACGACGTAGCTGTTTCTATCTAGACTTGATCCGATAATTGTGTACACGAGTGCCTATGATTACAGGAAAAGCTCTATTTCCGTGAAAATCTTTCCAATATATTCCTATGTAATAAAATATTATAATACTATATATGTAACTACTCGTACCTAAGCCTATATGTAAGTTCAGACAAAATTTCATACCGGCAAAAAACCTTTCATATGTTATGAAGGCGCCTGAAATGTCTTTCAGGCGTTTTGAATGGCATCCTGCAAAAGGGATCGTGTTGTAAGGCGTCATGTATACTTGAATGACTTACGGAGCCGAAACGTGGACACTGACGGTGCGACTGGTTCACAAATTGAAAGTCGCTCAGCGTGCTATGGAAAGAGCTATGCTCGGAGTATCTCTGCTGGATCGAATCCGAAATGAGGAGATCCGGCATAGAACAAAAGTCATCGACATAGCTCATAAGATTAGCAAGCTGAAGTGGCAGTGGGCCGGTCACATCTGTCGCAGAACCGACAACCGCTGGGGTAGACGAGTTCTGGAGTGGAGACCGCGTAGTGTGGGACGCTCCCCTGCTAGATGGAGCGACGATCTGCGCAAGGTGGCTGGCAGCGACTGGATGAGAAGAGCCGAAGATCGGGCTCAATGGCGCGCCTTGGGTGAGGCCTATGTCCAGCAGTGGACTAGAGTAGGCTGCTGCTGCTGATGATGATGATACTTGCCGGAAAAAATTCTGAGATATTTCTTTATCTACGAATTGGAATTTAGTCGATTTAGTTTTGACAAAAGCTATCAAGGCGGCAGACTAATTCGTAGAGTTGGAATAAGAGCGTTGGTGGCCTTGTGGCTAGGACACCCGACTCCTATGCGGGTGGTCCGGGTTCGAAACCGTGCAGTGCCATGTACCAATGAGTTTTTCGTATTTATTTTTTATAATTTGTCTACGACAAACAGGCAGGCGGGCCACATGATGGTAAGTAGTCACCGTCGCTTAGAGACACGTGGAAGACCAGGGGTATTGCTTGTGTGTTGCCGGCCGTGGAGGGAGAGGATTTTTTTACTGTTCTTTTTGAAGCATCCCATTATTTTTCGAAGACTTACGTACATTTACCGACTGCTCTAATGGTAAAATCATCGTGAGGAAACCTGCACACTGAGATGACCAGTGTATAAAATGGGGTAGCACAAAAGATCCTCAAGGGTCGAAGTGCGGCTGGGGTTATTCCCGGCCTCCTATCATAGGATAACAAGGGTTGGAATAACACTTTTCACATGTAACATTTATACCAAAATGGCTGAGAAATACTGATGTTAATCGTACTCAGAATAATTTGAATTGAGCTTTGGCTGAGAAATTATCAAACATAATCGATGGATTTTCTCTTGTCAAAGATTTAGACTTGATTCAAAATATACATTCCAAATATTGAAAGAAGTAGAGAGGTTTTATCGAACAGATATTATTTACCTTATTCATATTTTAGTTTTCCTTATATTAGGATTAGAAGTAGATCTACATTCAATTTGGGAATCGTATCTTCCAAACCGTAAACGAAATATCGCAGAAATGTTACCGGCGCGTGTACACAGGTCCTTATTTAAGGTGGTCCATACGATACGACATACGGTGTCAAGGCATATTTGTGAGTGTTTTCACGCGACTCTTTGGGAATCGTATCTTCCAAACCGTAAACGAAATATCGCAGAAATTTTACCGGCGCGTGTACACAGGTCCTCATTAAAGGTGGCCCAGACGATACGACATACGGTGTCAAGGCAATATATGTAAGTGGCTTCACGCGACTCTTTGGGAATCGTATCTTCAGAACCGTATACGAAATATCGCAGAAATTTTACCGGCGCGTGTACACAGGTCCTCATTAAAGGTGGCCCAGACGATACGACATACGGTGTCAAGGCAATATATGTAAGTGGCTTCACGCGACTCTTTGGGAATCGTATCTTCAGAACCGTATACGAAATATCGCAGAAATTTTACCGGCGCGTGTACACAGGTCCTTATTCAAGGTGGCCTATACGATACGACATACGGTGTCAAGGCAATATCTGTGAGTGGCTTCACGCGACTCTTTGGGAATCGTATCTTCCAAACCGTAAACGAAATATCGCAGTAATTTTACCGGTGCATGTACACAGGTCCTCATTAAAGGTGGCCCAGACGATACGACATACGGTGTCAAGACAATATAAGTAAGTGGCTTCACGCGACTCTTTGGGAATCGTATCTTCCAAACCGTAAACGAAATATCGCAGAAATTTTACCGGCGCGTGTACACAGGTCCTTATTTAAGGTGGCCCATACGATACGACATACGGTGTCAAGGCAATATCTGTGAGTGGCTTCACGCGACTCTTATGAAACACAGCCGTGTCCCGCGACGCTGGCTGTGACAACCAATTTTGTTGTGAAACTAAAATATACTTTGAATGTACTCTATTTCGTACGATTGTTTTTGTCTCTTATTACTGCTCTATGATTTTTCGAGTATTTTTACGTGTTCTGGAGTGGAGACCGCGTTTGGGCAAACGTAGTGTGGGACCCTCTGCTAGATGGAGCAACGATCTGCGCAAGGTGACTGGCAACGACTGGATGAGAAGAGCCGAAGATCGGGCTCAATGGCGCGCCTTGGGAGAGGAGAGTGGGCTGCTGATGATGACTATGATTTTATGTAATTATTATGTAAATGTCTGGATGTATTGTGCCTAATAATTTTTCATATACAAATGTGCCTGCAAAGGTAAGATTCAGTAAGACTTATACAGAATTAATAACTGCAAATGTAACCTGAAATATATACACAATAAAGATATTCTATTCTATATGCCATTTGCATCTGTACACTATTTTATCCCAATGATTTATCCATCACATGAAGGTTGCCTGGAAGATATTGCTTAATGCGATAGGGCCGCCTTCTGCACATTGTTTTGTACTTTTTATGTTGTCTGTTTTCGTTTTTGTCCTGGGTCTGCAATAAAGTATATTTGTATTGTATTGTACTTTTAGAGTTATAATCTTGAGGGGTTCATTTCATAGCCTAGCTGCGAGCATGAACATAAAGGGATCGTGCAAGTTAAGCCACGTTAGGCGAGGTAAGAATCAGGATGGGTGACCGCTAGGGTTGAGCTTCGGAGAGCACGTTAAGCTGTCGGTCCCGGTTTCATGTCAGGGGCCTACGGGTAGCCTGAACAACTCTAACAATAGGTTGGCTATTAACCATCTAGTCTCACCTCTATTGATCAGGAGATCGATTCCACTAAATACAACGTAACTAAATTGAATCTAAACTGCATCGTTATGACGTGTTTCATATGCTACTTTCCACTAACGATCCAATTACAGTTAAGTTCTGATCGAGTCAACGATCGATCGAACAGTAACGTATTTGTGCATTCTACTAAAACGTTTAGTTTATACTGAATCGCAGTTGAACGGTAACAAAACGCTTCAACTGTCAAATCATAACATACCATAGCTTGGTATTCAGTAGGGGGCGGTATTTATCCCATAGATAACTACCTAGTTATCTATGGGATGAATGCTGACCTTTAGTGAATACCTTCTTTTTGGGAAAGCACTGTCTCCCAAGATACAGGTTCGCCTAGTTTGGGAGTCAGGGTATTATTCGATTTACAAGCATTGTCATGTTTTCAATAAAGATTTATTTATTTATTTATAACATTAGTTCCTCCCAAGGTACTTTTGCCCGATCGATAGTAATACAACAGGTGGCAGTGGTAGAGTTATGCGTCAGCAGAATGCGATTTGGTGTCCAAATAGAATTGGAACGAAAACTAAATTGAAATTGGATAGAAATAGAACTACAAACGTTGTAATTTAGGCGAATTGAGCTCCAGGTCTTTATCATGAACGGTATTATCTAGGAAATTGAAAATTAGCTAAAATATTGGTCATATCCTCTATTTGAATAACAAATACTAAAACTTGATAAAACTTTAATAGTTGGAAAGTTGTGAGCAAAAACGTCAACTCTGCACTTACAAGTAGTTCTTATAATACGGAGCCATATAGATAGATATAGCAAGGCCCGACTCGCACTTGGCAGGTTTTTAAGAGATAGAAGAATTAATTAATTTAAAAAAAATAGAAGAGATTTGTGATGATAGTTTATATTTTGTATTTCGTGTAGCTATCTAGGTATCACCCAGGTGAGATTTAATGAAGTAGGTAGCGACGGCGCACACACAAAACGAAACGGGTATGTTTCCTTGAAGATGACCTATTTCTCGCTTTTACTTGTCGATACCTAACATTCGACGTTGTCTATATTCTATTCAAAATGGAACCTAACAGTATTATGAGAATGGAACAAACCTGGCGAGGATTATAGACTGAGAACACGAGCACAATAATGCATACAAGACCAGTGTAGCATGGATGTGGGTAACTAATAACATAGAGTGCTTTACCCCTTCTCACTTCCGACCAGACATCATAGAAACATGAAGATTTCATCGCTTTGGTTACTCATACTCATACCATTTATTGCTTTTCATGTGTTACAATTGGTCTTAAAAATATATATATTATATGATCATACATGAAACCCTGAGTAGGGCACCGCAATATAAAATAAGAGATTATAATAAATTATAATAGTAATAAATTCTAACGGGATAAATTGAATTAAATGTCATTATAAGTTATACATAATTGATTTTATAGTTAAGAAGTTAAGTATTGGTTTTATCATAAAAAAAACTCCTGCAGTGAATAGAAACATTTGTTAAGAAGATATAACTTTAATCTTTTATTGAATATCGAGTCTTTTAATTCAATGTTGATGATTTGTGAAATTTTGTTATATATTTTTATTGACATAACGAACGGTCCAGAACTGTGTATATTTAATTTTGATTTTGGCAGAGCAAGTCTTTTCTGGTATCGAGTGTTTAATGGCGTACTGTGTAGGTCCTCCGCTTTTTTATACAAGTGTGTATGTTTCCTGACAAATTTACAAATCTGCAAAATGTATATTGATGTTAAGTTTAAGATTTTTTGTTCAATAAAGTGCATTCTGCAGCTTTCCATTTGATCTATGTTTACGATAATCCTTACACATCTTTTCTGTAATTTAAAAAGATTTTCAACTGAGGTGCTGTTTCCCCACATAATGATACCGGGTTACTGAGCTGCTTAAATTATTGAACAACAAATATGATATAAAAACCTCTGCTGACGATTAAAACAATGAATTATGTTGAAAAACTTTAGTTTTGAAAGATTTTATAAAAATTAAAATTGATTATTTTTCACTCATTCATTAAAAACTTACGTAGATTTGGAAAGTGTTGCAATAATTTGTGACAGTGACACTTGAAGTCTATTTTGACGAAAATTTCCTTTGACCAAATGCAAACAATCCATTAGAACGGTGTGAAGCTGTGCGAGGAAAACGAGGAACAAATCGCTTTTGTGGAAAAGCAGCCTCAGTCTGTCGCCTAAAATTGTGTTCTCTAGAAATATGCGCACTGCTCATAAGAAAGATAACAAATACATTATATTACATTATAACATCTATCAAAGAGTGGTTAAAGCTAAATGACATGCGGCATTTTATTTTCTTTTAACTAACCATTGGTTCGAAACCGTGCAGTGCCATGTACCAATAAGTTTTTCGTATTTTTCAAAGACTTATGTACATTTACCGACTGCTCTAACTGTGAAGGAAAACAAGGAAATCTGCACACTGAGATGACCAGTGTGTAAAATGGGGATGGCACAAAGGATCCTCAAGGGTCGAAGTGCTGAGTTATTCCCTATCATAAGATAAGATGATAACCATTGGGTTATTCGAACATTACATCTGTTTGATACCATGATCTAAGCCTCTGTCTTAGACCGTGTGTTAACACGCGAAACGGTATTTATGTGCGGTACAGACTACGTACAAAATACAATGTGCCCAATGCATTCTGTAAACCAAGCGATTAACTTACTTTTGCGGGATTTCTTCCATATTTCTCGTCTTTGTGTGTAGTGTGGATTTATCTGTGAACAAAGAAACAAACTTTATTATTTATAAACTCTAATGTACATATCGACGGTTATAATTTACAAATGTACGTATTTATTTACAAATTTACCCTTACGTCTTACTTTAATCGTATGTTCCTTACGACATACTTAAATACAGCAGCGATTTTATTTTTGTTATACTGATACTCATTTATAAAACCATCGGGACACCATGAACTCTTGGTTACGTCATGCTTTTGCAATAAATTTAAAATTCAAACACAATTCATGTTAACTATAAACATGACTGGACAGGAGCGAACAGACCAGACGATTTACATTTTAAAAATTAGCTAAAAAATTAAGATCGTAGCAGCTGTAAAGGGGCTTTGTCATTTATCTAAATTAATATGTAATAAAATTAATATATCTGCTGTAAAGGGGCATTGTCGTACAAATAATAAAAATTGTAATTAAAAAATTGTAAAAGTTTATTCGTTTACAAAATATTAATTAACATTTCACATTAAACTATATAACCTCCACACTAGGCGTTGCCTGTGTCGTGGAGATTACATACACACACTGACCACTTTACAATGTTATGTGTCAATTAAAAATAATAATAGGTAAATTAAATATAGCTGCTGTAAAGGGGCATTGTCAATTGTCACATGTCATAAAGTCTATAAAATTATAGCCATAAAATAAAGTTATAATACAATAATCAATTATGAAAAAGAAAATAGAATGTCAGTATAAGGAGAGCAAACAAGCAAACGGGTGGTAAGTGGTCACCGTAGCACATGCTCACCCCACTATAATGTGTTTAGAGGTTTTTCGATACGCTGCTGATGTGAGAACCTTGAGGCTTCGATAAGTTAAAGAGAGGTGGGGAGAGGGGAACTTTTGTGACATCAGACCTAAAAATTCACACTGAGAAAAAAAAACCTGCCAGGCAGAAGGGATCTGCCGAAACATGGAATCTATCGATCTGCGCCACGATAGCGAACACTTGGTCTTTGAGACTGATTGTTCAACATTGAAGGTTCATTGTTAGAATTTTGATATGAAGTATGCTCTTGTCCGGCCTCAACACTCATCGCTCGACGCTTACTAGGCATTCCAGACGGCCCAGCGACTGGCGAAGATGGACGCTTTGCATTTTCACTGCGTTCACTGTGACATGATGATCCGTTACTTTGCTTGTAGTTGTCTGATTGTTGTGATTTTTATTTTAAATGGTATATGCGTTGTCGCTCTGCAGGCAAATTTTTGGTCAAAAAAGGGACCCACTTCGGCAAGCTGCAGCGAAGCGGGGAAACAATGTTTCAGTTATTGTTAGGTATCGTTAGAATGGCGCCGAATGACTCTATCCAATGGTACAACTTCCATTTTGTTAGGTTAAATAGTTCAAGAGCTGGTGGTATGCTTATTTTGTTGATATCCCATCTGCTCGTACGATTTCCTTCTTCGTTCATTATGAGAATGGCTAAGGAATGGAACAGCCTGCCGGCGTCTGTATTTCACGAAACCTATCTTGGGATCTTCAAGGCCAGAGTGAATAGGCATTTACTGGACCCGTATGCTCCATCGTCGACCTCATCGTCGCTTACCATCAGGCGAGATCAAGGTCAAATGCGGGTTTAGTAGTAAATAAAAAAATAACACATTTTCGTTACGGTACTCGACACAAGTTCTCTCACACAAAGCGAGTGTGTAAAACATGGAATAGATTCCATGTCAAAAATATCCAACTGAATAAACTTGCTAGGCATAAAACCTACCAATTTTATTCAGTTGGATATATTATACAAATACAAATAAATGTATTTTGCAACTTACATTAATACAAGAGTGGTTGATGCTCTAAATCCCGCACTAGGATACACTGTGTCGCGAGATTTAGGCTTTTTTTTTAAATTTTTTTTAAATTTTTTTTTATTTACTTCTAAACCCGTATTTGACCTCGATCTCGCCTGATGGTAAGCGACGATGAGGTCGACGATGGAGCATGCGGGTCCAGTAAATGCCTATTCACTCTGGCCTTGAAGATCCCAAGGTTGTAGGTTTCGGGAAATACAGACGCCGGCAGGCTGTTCTATTCCTTAGCCGTTCGCATAATGAATGAAGAAGCAAATCGCTTCGTACGAGCAGATGGGATAACAACAACATAAGGATGGAACCCCTCCCCGCGCCTGGTAGTCCGAAGGCGGAATGGAGATGCTGGAATTAGGTCGTGCAATTCCGATGCGCACTCTCCGAAATGTATCCTATAAAATACCGATAGACAGGCAACATGCATAGCATGGAGTGAAAGTGTGTGTGCATGTGTGCGTATTGGTGTGGGGGTGTGGAAAGGTGAGGGTGTGTGTTTGTTGAGGGTGAGAGTGAAGGTGCGTGTAGGGTGTGTGGGTGTGTGACTGCATGACTAGTATATGTGTGTTTATTCATTGTACAATTTCCAATACTTTCTCAGTGCTGTCATAGTCCAAGGTTGCAAGCCAGGTGGTTGTTGTTATTTGATAGACACTAATATGACAATGATACAGGATAAAACTACCTATGTTAGCTGAAGTAAAACAAACCGTCTTGGTGGGCTCAAAAGGAAACAAGAGCGTGGTTAAATCAAACAAATATTTTTTCAGTGAAATTTCTCAAAGTAAAAGTAAACTTCATAAACCGTATAAAACAAACAACAATTATACAAATCTCACTTGGGAAATGTTTTCGAGGAAAATATGTTTTTCTTTTAAAAGATATCTCCTCGTGTATAAACAGGGATCAAAGAACATCCCCGGAGAAGAAATAAAAAAGTTTTTAACTTGGAAGAAGTATTCTCATTATTGTTTACGAACTGACATACCAAAGTAAACGCTTTTGCATTTAAAAAATTGCCAAGAGCGTGCCGGACCAGCATGATAGGATTCCGTAGCCATTCTATCACAAAAAAAATGTTTTGCGATCGATTTCATACAACTTCTTCCAAAGGTTAGATGATTCGAGTTTGAGCCCAAATGTTTAGGACTACGGTGCCATTCCCACATCTGGAACCTTTAGGAGTATCTCCACATAACGATTGAGAGATCGCTCTTAGCGAGAAGGGCGCCTAAATTGTACTTCACTATTTCCTTTTCTATCTCTTGTTTGTTGTTTTCTATTTGTGCAATAAAGCGTATTTTACTATACTTATTGTAAGTCAGTGGTTTCTTAAATTTTTAATTTAGAGTTATTATATTTCAATAATCATAGGTTACTTTAACATTGATATAATTGTAGAAATCCAATGTCTATAAGTAAAATGAAGTTGTAATAAAAATCACGATACATACAGGAATATAGGCAACACATCAAATAAGCATTCGAAAACTCTTGTATGAACTACATACTGTATACATTGACCAGAAAAATACAAACACTCGCCATATTGCTTAATTACATGAAACTATTTTTTTCATAACTACCTCCATAACACAAACTATAAAAGTACCAATGGCACCTTGACAGATTTAGTTTTTATTTTCCTGGTCTAGGATATAAGCGATAAAATAATCATTATACCTAAATCCAACTACTTATAACTCCTAGGTACGTACCTACATACACCTCGTCTGGGTCAAGGACAAATAGCGACAAATACGTCATCATCAACAAGAATTACAGTAAGCCTCCATATAACGCGCCACACAACATAGTTAAGTGCCAGAGGGAAACCCACTAGCGTTTCTCGTACGCAGTTACACGCGCGGGATCTTCTTCCGGTTGGACCAATTAATTTTTTTATTTATATGTTTATTTACATATTTCATAACAACACTAACAGTTATTTCCAAACGTGAGTTACATGTCAAGTTAGATTATACACAGCATTGTATTTTATATAGGTACTGAAATAGGAGGAGCGGTCATTTTAAAATAACGTGCGGCCGATGCCAGAAGTGTCGACTCGGTGTCCGCGAATAGGTCCAAGGAGCTGTTCCAGGACAGCATCGCGTTGGTGAGGGACAGGGCGCGGTGCAGCGGGGCGGCGGCGATTATATACCATCGTTTCTCAACCTTTCTAGTGTTGCGACCCATTAAAACGCCAAAAAGTTTATTTCAAAGTGATTTAACGTTTATCAAAGTTTAAATTACTAACGTAAGAAAGAATGTTTACACTTGCCTCAAATACTAATCCCTTGTTCTCATACTGGTCTTAGTTTTCGGATACCTTGCGATACCATATTCCTAACCGCGTCCACCCTAGGGATCGCGACCCCTAGGGTGAGAAACAATGCTTTGTACAATAAGAAAGGTGCACAAGGCGAA
Source organism: Hofmannophila pseudospretella (assembly GCA_947369225.1). NCBI lineage: Eukaryota > Metazoa > Arthropoda > Insecta > Lepidoptera > Oecophoridae > Hofmannophila > Hofmannophila pseudospretella. The sequence continues at coordinate 2,684,404 of OX376333.1, forward strand.
CTTGTCGCCCTGCGGCGTTATCTTAACCTAATGTAGAAATTTGTTGTTTTTGTTCCAAAAGATATCGTTTGCTTGTACTTATTCGAAAAAAATAAAAATGGCCACTTAATATGAAATGTCATTTTCTAAATCTTTTGTCGTGGATGAGTAATGATAATATACCATGATACATGGTAAAGAGTAATACCATGAAGCATGCTTATTACATATAAAGTGCATTTTAATACTAGTTCGACACAGGATTTTTACAGCAGTTTGGGGTTGTTTTATGTGTCCGTCGAATCCCGTGTCGAATAGTATTAAAATCAACTTTATTTATGAAATACTGATACTTTTTTTTATTTACGCAGCGTTACTCATATCTGAATCGACTCTGGTTAGTCTGACTCTAAATCTGATTATATTAGCTAGATGTATACCGTAAAATACGTTAAATTTTGTCTAAATTTTGATTTGTTGTTTAAAGAGCTAATTTTTGTAAGATTTTCTTATTTTTTTATTTGTAACCCTCAATCCCGAAATAATCTCAGGATCCCGGGATTGACCAAGTATAATCCCGAAATCCCGGGACTACAAATAAGGGCCGGGATCGAATTCCCTAGTAACGTTACAAACGTATCAATAACCACGAAAGATTAAAAAGTTCTATGTGCATTTTTGATTAGACTTAAATAATATCCTGTTTCACGGTATTTTTATTGTATTTTATTAATTACGACCGGTTTCATTTATATATATACCAACAACCGCAAGTATTAACCAAGTACATTTTAAGTTTAAAATTTTCTTTATTTTTCTGACTAATACTGAAAAAAATATGATTTTTGTGTATCTCGCGCCAACTGAGATTACCTTCTGATACTTACTTATCTATTTTGTGCCAGCTATGACAAATATTTATGTTACAACTTATCTGGTTTGCGCAAACACGTTATATTTGGCAAGAAACATCGGGGAACCTCTGTATATGTCTTTTAATTATGTCTTTCCTTCGGGGAGAAACTTGTTTTGCTAATATTGCTAAGGACATATAACTATTTATAACTATACTAACGTCATAAATGACTATTTATGACTTAATCTTAATCATACTTATGAGCGGAAAACAAAGCTTCTCCCACACATGCGCGTTTTCCTGGGTACATTTTCCGCGCCGACTTCATTAGAGTCGGTTTCTATTTCTTTATATATTTTTTTCGCATTAGGTAACCTTTCTTCTTTTTTTTTTGCTTTAGTACACGACAAGGTGACCACATCAGCTGTCAGTTAGTGTCACTAAGAAAAGGGAAGGGAAGCTCAAGTATTATTAGAGTCAGCCCTCACTTTGAGAGCCAACTTATCAATTAACAGAACCTACCTATGTGTGTCATATTATCAGATAAGGGATGACTCAAAATAATATTGAGCCTCCCATTTTGGAGCCTATTGAGGCCAAATTAGAGCGTCGGTGACGTCGTGGCTAGGACGTCGGACTCCCATGCAGGAGGTCCGAGTTCGAAACCAGGCAATGCCATGTACCAATGAGTTTTTCGGTTTTTTCGAAAAATTCACGTACATTTACCAACTGCTTCAGCGGTGAAGAAAAACATCGTGAGGAAACCTGCACACTGAGATAGCCAGTGTGTGAAATGGGGAAGGCAATGGCAAACCACCCCAATAAATCTGCCACGAGAGTAGAAGGAAGGAGACCAAATTGCTTTCTCTCTAATTTCACCAGGTCACACTCCATTAGGAGGTGAGTGAGGTCTTCTATTTTGTTGCAGTTGGTACAGAACGGTGATGCAGCTCTTTCCACCAAATGCAAAAACTTATTTAACGGAATGTGACCCGAGCGTAACCTAAATGCCAAGACAAGCTGCTCCCTGCCGAGGCTGACACAGTCATACCATGGAGTCTGGGATGGTATGTAATTAAATGCATTATACCAAAGCCCCTTCACTTTAGCAAATTCCTCATACTGCTCTCTCCAATGAGATTAGGTAACGATTCTTCTTTATTTTCATAATAATTATTATATTATAAGTATTATATTTCTATAATATATAATATTATCGTATGGTTAGTGGCCAACCTATTTCTCAGAGTTGTTCAGGCCGCCGTAGGCCTCTGACATGGCTTAACGACTGCTGTCGAACGACAACAACCGGGACCGACTGCGTAACGTGCTCTCCGAGGCACGGAGGAGCTCAGATGAAATATGCCACTAGCGGTCACCCATCCTGGTACCGACCGCGCCAACGTCGCTTAACCTGCACGATCACTTTCGGACCGTGCTCGCAACTAGGCTACGAGCTATAGTATTTACGTAATATTATTACTACTGCATTGCAGCTTGCATTCATTATTATTGTTATTTATTTATTTGAGGGTAGTATCTATTTCATACGCCATTTGCACCCGTACATTATGTATCATATGATTTTTCCATCACCTGAAGGTTGCGTGTAAGATATCGCTTAAAGCGACGCTTATAAGACAGCCTTCTGTACATTGTATTGTACCTCTCTTTGTATTATATGTTTTGTTTTTGTCCCGGGAGTGCAATAATGTAATTTGTATAATATCAAATACTACCAGCTTCCCTCACAAACCCCAAACTGAAATGGAGGATTCTTTCTGCCGCCCGGGGCCTATTAACATGTCACTCGACTGTGATTCCTCATATGTCACTCGAATAAGCTCTTGAGTCTTGTATTTGGGGTAGTCGAGCACTTTTGAAATAACATCCTTTCTTTTTACCACAAGGTTTGAAGGTAAAAAGTTCTGTAGGGATGGTAAATACTGTCAATTTTATACTTCTCATTTTTTTTTATTTGCTCTCACAGGAGTACTGTCGACCACTAGGTAAAGTACATCATCTGTCAAATTTCATTCATTTTATCAACCTTATGTCTGTGTAATATGGTATATTTCAGTTTCAAAAAAATTGATGTTTTTTTTTGTTTTGACCATTTTTTTAATTTTATTTACTACTAAACTCGATCTCGCCTGATGGTAAGCGACGATGAGGTCGACGGTGGAGCATGCGGGTCCAGTAAATGCCTATTCACTCTGGCCTTGAAGATCCCAAGGTTGTAGGTTTCGGGAAATACAGACGCCGGCAGGCTGTTCCATTCCTTAGCCGTTCGCATAACGAAGAAGCAAATCGCTTCGTACGAGCAGATGGGATATCAACAACATAAGGATGGAACCCCTCCCCGCGTCTGGTAGTCCGAAGGCGGAATGGAGATGCTGGTCGATTGTACGTATCACGCGTTAAGGGCCAAATTGTAAAAACTCGTGTTAGCAATGGCGACACAATTTGGCCATTACCACACTAGTTACACAATGTAATGTTTTTCTTCGTAAAAGTAGGTACACATAATAACTAAAATAACCTTCGTCAGTTGCACGTAACGGCCTTTCGTAAAAATACCTACATGCTATCCCTTTCTACGCCATAGCTCTAGATAGAGATGACACGAGACTTCAGGAAGCCTTAACATGAAGGACGTTTCTTGCAACTCTCTGAAAGTCTAACAAAATAATTCTGTTTTAATTTTCGAAACATTTCCCCATATTTTTGAGACAGCTTTTGCCCTAAATTCTAAATCCCAACTACCGCGTATTACTTAGAAGCACAATGGCTGAAGATAACAGACGCTAAATCCTTTGTTGGTTTAGGACTTGAGATCGGATAAGGATAATGCCTCCAGCGCGACTAAAACAGCATGCTTGTTTGAAATATCAAAATATTTATGCATAAAGTTAAATCTGAGACAAAAACACAGTAAGAACCAAAAGAAATAGCAAAAATAGAAGCTAAGTTGAGGCCCTTTTCACAACAGCAGCAGACCATCAGACAAGATTTCAATATGTTTAGCTTTGACTACATAATTATTTTATTATAATTATAACTGTTTCGGTCATTGCTGTGGTGAAATAAACATATTACTTACTTACTTACTAAATACTTACCAAAAATATATTATACACAGTCACAATTCGTACGTAAGCTCGGCTGATTGTGAAGAAAACAGATAAATACTGGTAGTTTTTAACACTTATTGAAGCACTAGAAGATGCTGAGAATCAAAACACTTCTTAAAATACCTTTACCTTTATAGAGGCCACAGGTAAATTGACATAAGGATAGAACGTTTTCCATTGGAAGGCGGTTAAGGCGTTTTTTATATCTGTAAACTTACTCATTAATGTTCGCATACTATCTATATAATGTTGTGCTCTGTTGAGAACAATACAAACATACAAAATATATATATTTATATACAACGATATCTATGTACTGTTTATATATATTTCGTGTGGACTGTGGCCATTCATTGCGTCATCTATTGGTTGTTTCTTTATCAACGTCAGTCATCATCAAGTCATTGCTTGGAACTTACATACAACTATAATAATATAGACTGATCATCATCAATTCATCACCCACCATTGTGGGTACATTTAAAGTAGAATTGTTTCACTTCACTTCACTCTTTTGTTTATGGCAACTAACGAATTGCGGTAATTCTGCCAGTGTATTAGACGGACTAGACAGGTGCTAATGTCACTTTGTAAAATAATGTTGCCATGTTTAATGTCATAGTGATGCGTTCAGTTCACTTGTGAATCAGTTCCATTACTTACCCAAACAGTGAGCCAAAAAGATACCGTTAAATTATATATTGAAAGAAGATGCATTTCACTTCCATACAAAGTGAGGCTCAGCGATTGATCTTTTTATTTAAAAAAAATATCATGAAATTTCGGAAGAATATAAAATATACTTTGTTGGTGAACTATTAGTCAGTGATTGAACTCGATCTTTGGTCACAACACTATTTTTTTTCATCAAAAACTGGCAACACAGGAAACAACAGTTTAGTCCGTTTAATAAAAAATACTACTTTTGTTATACATCCCGGCAAATAAGTTGAACAAAAATGCCGGATGCGCAGTGACAAATATCGTGTTTTACTCGAAGTGCGGGACGCGAGGAGCCACGCGTAACCATAGCATTTGACAATGTACCTGCGCGGAACCACCGCCATTTTCATCCAACTTATATGCCGCGGATAATAATGTAGGTAATGTATTATGTATAGTGCCTACATTTTCCCGATACCGTTTAGGGTAGAACAAAGTAAACAGTGACAATTTCCGTTCGACAAAAACGCACAAATGAACAAAAGAGCCAATATTTCCGTCCGTCGCACAAATCTCATAAAATAAATAAATACAGAAATGAATCTTATGATAGGGGGCCGGGAATAACCCAGCGGCACTTCGACCCTAGGGGATCTTTTGTGCCTACCCTATTTTACACACAGGTAATCTCAGTGTGCAAGTTTTCTCACGATGACTTCACCGTTAGAGCAGTCGCAAAATGTACGTAAGTCTTTGAAAAATGAGAAAATGAAGACAGTGATAAATAACCCTAATTTTATTCTTATGACAAAACAATGATTTAGTGCAAACATTTAATTTAAATAAATAACAATGACTGACTGTGTAAAAACTGTGAACTGTAAAATCTATAAAATGAAACTAAGAACTTATAACTTTCCAACACTATGACATAGACGCATCAGCATATATGCTGCCTGTCTATAAATATATAATAATAATAATACTTGCGTTTGTTCACGCAAGGCTGTCACATAATCATTCGCCGCGCTACGCCGTTGAAGCCATAAAAAAACCCGCTCGCTTGTGTGAACGGTCGCGTTTGGCGTCTGGTTTTGTACGTGATACATTCCCTTCTATGTTTTATTTTATTTTGTCGCACTAATCTGGAACAAGCCACATGGTGTGACAAGCCTGAGCTTGACGAGGGTCTGTTTTGTCAGTTTGTTTGTCATTTTGAAGGGAACGATGGCGAGTGTGTAATCCTCAGTAATACATTCAGTAATACGATTCATTCGATTTGTTGTATTTTTTTGCAGTTCGAAATCTTGTATCTCTTTATTTTGTCCGAAATAAACTTAATACAATAATAATAAGGCTGGATGGTCAAAAAAACACAAAGGAAAATTGTACTCAAAGATCAGGTTCGAACTAGATATTTTTTCTTCTTTTTTTCTTCTAAGATATAGGTACCTAAAAGGGATGTTACGGAGGTGGTTTTACCGGAACCGGTTTACCGGTTTTAAATTTGATTTATCGGAATCGGAACCGGATTCGGAACCGGAGTCGGAGGCGGAGATAGAAGAGATGTTCAGAAGAAGTTCAAATTTTAAACCGTTTTTTTATTTTTTTTAGCAGAACCGGCCAATTTTTTTATGATGACGCTTGCGGCTATAAAACATGTTCCTTTAGAGAGTAGTGTAGAAATACATAAATAACAATACATAAATGTATGCCTACACTATTTAATAAAATATTGATAATTGAATATTTTTGCTCACAAATGTTCGGTATAACCTCCGATTCAAAATTATCGAAGGCGAAGTCGGAGTCGGTGGTGTAAAATCAATCGGAAGTTCCGACCTTTCGGAGTCGGAATCGAAGCTCCGTAACATCCCTAGTAATTATACCAGCGTAATTTTCTAGGTCTTGTTTTTAATCCCGACCAAAAGGAAGGTGTGTTATAAGTTTAAAAACGTATGTCTATTTGTCTGTAGCAACATATATGTACATAACTCAACAACCGATGACACGATTTGATTAAATTTTTTTTTCGAAATATTGCACAAGTACGACACGAATCACGTGCAAAAATATTAAAACCGAGTCGTTACCTTACATCCAGATAATAGAAAACTAGACGATTTGCCTTCCTTCGATATCATCAGTTCTGATTCTCATTACATGAGAAGTTGAGAACTATTTAGTACAAGAATTCTATGAATGTGGGTAATTCTCCATCAAAACTTGGTAGGTGTTCAGTAATCTAAGTGTCAGAACTTCTATCAGTCAGTGAAGTTTAAACCACAAAATAATTAAGTTCCAGAAGAGAAATTCCGTACTGTGTTCGAGCGAAGTTAATAGGGGTACCAGAATCTGATGGCACAAAATGAAAAAAAAAAAAGAATCGAAAGACTATTTTAGTATTTAGTTTCCCTTTATTTATTTTGGTAAGCCAACATCACATATATTATACATTTCAAAATAATCTTAATAAAATGGTACTTTAATTAATATAGGTGCCAATTAAAGGTATACATACCATTCACTAAAACATCCGTTAACATCTACTTACTTACCTTATGTTATTCTTAAGTAGGTATCGCACAACACAAACATTATAATTCAGATTAGACTTAAATAATATACTGTTTAACGGGTTTTTATTGTATTTTATTAATAACGACCGGTTTCGTTTACAAATCTTTTATATAAGAAACCGGTCACAATTAATAAAATACAATAAAAACCCGTGAAACAGTATATTATTTAAGTCTAATCATGTACCACAAGTTTCACCAAGTACCAATAACCGCAAGTATTAACCATTATAATTAAGCATTAAAATAACAACTGAAAACAATTACTTTTTAAAACATAAAACATAAAAAAGGATGCAAAAAAAAGGTAACGGTAAAAATATTTATTTCCCTTCTGGAACTTGCTTAACTATTTTGTACCCAAACTGTTTCCAAAGTTAACTAATATGTCAGACCTCCGTCTCGGGACATAATGGGCTTAGTCCCTGTCAATGTGGTGTTAGATAAAATTCTACAGAGGGCGAACCGAAAAAACTTTTCAGTTGCTGAAAGTTTCGTTCTATCAAATATTTGTGATAAAAAAAATATGTCTAGTAAATCGCCGAACCAATTTGTAGATTCTAAGAGCGTTGGTGGCCTAGTGGCTAGGACGCCGGACTCCCATGCGAGAGGTCCGCGTTCGAACCATGCCATGTACCAATGAGTTTTCGGATTTTTTCGAAGACTGTAGTACATTTACCGAAATCTGTCAAATGAAATCAGTAGAAACCCATTTAGATCCGTCGAATTTTCCACAGTTTCTTATGAATCGTGCACTTCAAGCAAATAATGTAAAATTTTTCACACGTATTAAGAGCACCCAAACGATCATTTGAAATATTAGAGCCAACGCAGATCGCCGCTCCATTACGGAGGGGAAAGGGTCAAAGTGTCTCTAATCAGCGCTCCAGTCATGTACCAATGAGTTTTTCGGATTTTTTCGAAGACTTACGTACATTTACCGACTGCTCTAACGGTGAAGGAAAACATGGTGAGGAAACCTGCATGTCTGAGGAAATTAAAAGTTTCCAAAGGTGTGTGAAATCCACCAATCACCACTGGGCCCTCTCGGTGGATCATGGCCCGTACCCCCTTGTACAAGGGGGGGCCTGCGTCCCAACAGTGAAGACATTAATAAGCTGATGATGATGATGAATTTGTAGATTACTTAATTCTATGATCTTAATTTTTTATTATTATTTAGGAGAGCAGACGAGCAAACGAGCCACCTGATGTTACCTAAGTGGGCACCGTCGCCCATAGACATCTCACCTCACTGTATTATTATTAGAGGGTTTTTGATGCGCTGCTAACCTTGAGGACTAAGATGGATTGTCTCATGTGCCGAAAATTACGCTGGCTCTCTTCAAAGCGAAACACAGAAATAAAAGTATTTCTGCTTTGCAGCAGAAACAGATAATAGGGAAATAGTAATGGATAATACCAATCCAGGCGATCCTGCACATCAGGATCTACCACCTGTAAATTACGGAAGGTTCTAGAAACATGTTTAATTATTTACCAGTAATCGGAATTTCAAGAGCAATTTTGTTCCTCGCTTTCACGGAAATTCCACAATATCGCTTGATCATTTTGTCTCAGAAAGCCGAGTTTAGAATACATACCTACTCGTACTTCTAAGGTACTATGTTCAAGACAAAATATAATCACCTAATGGAAAGTGGTGCTTTTAAGGTAGTAGTCCTACCACCACCACCACCTAAAAAAAGCATTCCTTTTTTTAATAAAGTGACTTGTAATATTAATTTTATCAATCAGGATTATTTTATGTAGTTCCTCTAAACAAAGAAGCAGTAATCGCAAACCTGAGGTGATGTTTATGCAAAGCAAAATGGTGGTCATCGGTCAGCGCATGGTTAGCGACTAATTTTAAAATCATTCAACGTGCTAAATATTACTAATTTTAAAATCATTCAACGTGCTAAATATTACTAATTTTACTAATTTTAAAATCATTCAACGTGCTAAATATTACTAATTTTACTAATTTTAAAATCATTCAATGTGCTAAATATTACTAATTTTACTAATTTTAAAATCATTCAACTTGCTAAATATTATTAATTTTAAAATCATTCAACGTGTTAAATATTACTTATTTTAAAATCATTCAACGTGCTAAATATTACTAATTTTAAAATCATTCAACGTGCTAAATATTACTAATTTTACTAATTTTAAAATAATTCAACGTGCTAAATATTACTAATTTTAAAATCATTCAACGTGCTAAATATTACTAATTTTACTAATTTTAAAATCATTCAACGTGCTAAATATTACTAATTTTACTAATTTTAAAATCATTCAATGTGCTAAATATTACTAATTTTACTAATTTTAAAATCATTCAACTTGCTAAATATTATTAATTTTAAAATCATTCAACGTGTTAAATATTACTTATTTTAAAATCATTCAACGTGCTAAATATTACTAATTTTAAAATCATTCAACGTGCTAAATATTACTAATTTTACTAATTTTAAAATCATTCAATGTGCTAAATATTACTAATTTTACTAATTTTAAAATCATTCAATGTGCTAAATATTACTAATTTTACTAATTTTAAAATCATTCAACTTGCTAAATATTATTAATTTTAAAATCATTCAACGTGTTAAATATTACTTATTTTAAAATCATTCAACGTGCTAAATATTACTAATTTTAAAATCATTCAACGTGCTAAATATTTGACAGGTGACACGACATTCTTTATTTAGCCGTATTATACTACTAAAACGTCGTTTTACGTTTAGGTCTCAACAGAAAAGCAAAACGAAACGTCACTGGTGAAGATATCACAAATTTCTTGTTATTTGGGTTAATTTAATTTAATTTTTCAAAGCTATTAGAAAAATTGTGATGAAATCATGGCATCATCATATGGCCATTTCAAAATAGCAGACCTAAGAAATCTGTTAAGACATCGTGGCGCGAGTCTGAAGGGTAAAAAAAAGATTTGGTGGAAAGGAACGTATCTACATGTTGATTGGCTACGTACCATTGTGCTAGTGGCGCCTCTAGTGGTAAAACATTGCAGGATTATCTCATATTACTTAAATAGGCAGACATTGATGGTCAGGTGTTTACGAAAAACTATGTAATTTTTAGCAACTTTAAATGAAATTTTTGCACATATTTTAATAACGTGCCCGATAAAATACCTCTTAGACTTGCTTTTGCATAATGCTAAAAAAAATTAAGTATAGACTGAGCCTTTGAAGCATCCTATCTTCTTCTTCTTCTCATCAGTCTATAATGTCCCAACTGTTGGGGCACAGGCGTCCCCTTACACAAGGTGGGTACGGGCCATGATCCACCAGTATTAGTAACCTATTTCATATCTTCACAATATACTGTCGCTAATCACTTTAATGTCCAATTCTTATAACTTTAGAGGTTGCCTGGAAGAGATAGCTTTAAGCGATAAGGCCGCCTTTGTACATGTCGTGCTAATATTCCTGTAATTTTTACTTTTCCTGTATTTGTGTACAATAAAGTGTTTCTATCTATCTACGATCCAGTGCTGATTGGTGGATTTCGGAAACTTTTCATTTCCTCAGACATGCAGGTTTCCTCACGATGTTTTGAAGCATCCCATATCCACTTAATTTCCTTAAAATATTCTTACTTTGCGTTTACATTCATTTTCTTACGAAAACCAGGTATCCAATCAACATTTACTGAGAATACACAGCCATGAAACGTCTAGAGTGGCCATCAAAACCCCCATCTTAGCGGCGTAGCACTTTCGTAGACGCCGCGCAGCACTTCGTAGGAGTTGACGTAGCACTTTCGTAGCTTGATCATGGCTTATTATATTGCGCCTCTTTTGCTTTTTCGGGGTAAAAAAAGTTTTCGTAACAAATAGGGAGTGGTATAGTATAGGGCATGTTAGAGTTCTGGGAAATATTTTTCCATAGTTTTTTTTAATAATCTTTCCCCAAATACAGGCTGTAACAAAAATCCCCTTGTAAGCCGTAAAGGGATTATTCAGTACCCATCATCATTATTATCAGCAGCCTACTCTAGTCCACTGCTGGACATAGGCCTCTCCCAGGGCGCACCAATGAGCCCGATCATCGGCTCTTCTCATCCAGTCGCTGCCAGCCACCTTGCGCAGATCGTCGCTCCATCTAGCAGGGGAGCGTCCCACACTACGCGGTCTCCACTCCAGAACTCGTCTTCCCCAGCGGTTGTCGGTTCTGCGACAGATGTGATCGGCCCACTGCCACTTCAGCTTGCTAATCTTATGAGCTATGTCGATGACTTTTGTTCTATGCCGGATCTCCTCATTTCTGATTCGATCCAGCAGAGATACTCCGAGCATAGCTCTTTCCATAGCACGTTGAGCGAGTTTCAGTTTGTGAACCAGTCGCACCGTCAGTGTCCAAGTTCAGTATTCATAACTAAACAATTTTCACTATGGGGCCATTTACTCAAATATTCATTTATTGAACCTTTGGGGAACTTAAAAGATCACTAGGTTAAGTCACTTTTTAATATAAATACACGGTGATTGTAACTGTATAGGGATACAGCAGCTTTCCAAATCCCCTGCATTTTTATAAAATAATAATACCTATTAAGGTTATAAGGTTAATGATATCATCCGGAGGGCCCTAGTGTCGGCCAACGTGCCGTGCGTGGTCGAACCGCCGGGTCTTAGTCGCACAGACGGAAAAAGACCGGACGGCTTGACGTTAGTGCCATGGCGGGAGGGAAAGTGTCTGCTGTGGGACGCCACGTGCGTTAGTACGTTTGCGGCTAGCCATGTCAGACGCACGACACGAACGGCCGGGGCAGCAGCCGAGTTTGCAGCGGTCAAAAAACGGGATAAGTACTCCGCTCTCCAACAGAACTACCTGTTCGTCCCGTTCGCGGTGGAGACAACGGGTTGTTGGGGGGCGGAGGCGAAACAATTCGTGGCAGAGATTGTCCGTCGCCTCAGGGAGAGGGGCTGTGACCCTCGCTCCGGGTCGTACCTGGTGCAAAGGTTGGCCGTAGCGATACAGCGCGGTAACGCCGCGAGCGTTATGGGCACCTTTGCACCGGGGACGACAAGGGGCGGGCTATTTGATTGACGATAATTATTTCTTTATTGGAAAATTATTATTATTATATGACATGTAAATTAATTTTATGAATAAATTTATTGACATTAAGGTTATTGAAATGTCCAATACATATTATAATTCGAAGGAAGCTGTCTTTCTAAGACATTTTCATCATTGGATATAAATTATATTATTTATTGTATGTATCATATAATAAATATGTCAATAGTATAATAACGAAAACAAATTAAATGTTAACAGTTACAAGGAGAAAAAAAATATATACATATTAATAGTATAGTAATGGCTGCTGTAAAGGGGCATTTTCAAAGAAAATAAATAAATAACGAAATTAAAATTGCTGCTGTAAAGGGGCATTGCCATATAACATTATGATTATAATATTAATATAACTAAACACTAAAAATTAAAAGTCTTATTTATTATTATGAAATCGCGAAAAAAATTATCAGCTATTCCATACCTACACGATCAAAATGTATGAAACAGCTGATTTTTTTCCCGATTTAATTATTAATAGTGAAAGTAGTGTGTCATAGTGAAAATTGATAATAGCGCGATCCTATTTTCACTATGGGGCCATTTACTCTGAAATCGCGAAAACAATAATCAGCTATTTCATACAAAAGCTCAATACCGACACGATCAAAATGTATGAAACAGCTGAAATTTTTTTCCCGAGATCAGATTAAATAGTTGGCCCAATAGTGAAAGTAGTGTGTCATAGTGAAAGTCGATAATGGTGCGATCCTATTTTCACTATGGGGCCATTTGCTCTGAAATCGCGAAAACTATAATCAGCTATTCCATAAAAAAGCTCAATCAATACCTACACGATCAAAATGTATGAAAAAGCTGGTTTTTTTTTCGCGATTTTAGATTAAATAGTTGGCCCAATAGTGAAAGTAGTGTGTCATAGTGAAAGTTGATAATGGTGCGATCCTATTTTCACTATGGGGCCATTTACTCTGAAATCGCGAAAAAAATTATGAGCTATTCCATACAAAAGCTCAAAACCTACACGATCAAAATGTATGAAAAAGCTGGGTTTTTTTTTCGCGATTTTAGATTAAATAGTTGGCCCAATAGTGAAAGTAGTGTGTCATAGTGAAAGTTGATAATAGCGCGATCATACTGGTGGACCATTTCCCCGCTCACCGCCTCGCTACCCCACACAGCTCTGGTCGAAAGGAACACCATAACATGTCAATAGTATAATAACGACCCATAACATGCTACTACCATGATCGCCTGTGGCTGTTTAGTTCCAAAACCCAATACAGTAGAACAAATATTAGGCTTCCAAATAATGACTTATGTTATAGCAAACTCATTTCGCAAATGTACAAGAACGAAACAATAACGAACGTTCCCGGAACCATAATATTAATATCCTCCTCATATTTGCTCTGACAACATTGCTGTACTACAGGGTGTTTCAGTAAGTGTAAATACTACTAGAGTGATAGTTTTCATATTGGTATAATTATTATGATATGTAAATATTATTTATCGTAATTCACAACGTTCTGAAATATTTTCAACATGGAGGTAAGTACTTATTAACTTAACTAACTTTTTTATCTTTATAATTTAATTATAATATAAACAATTTTAAGTCAAAAATATAAAATAATAAAATCAATGTCATACTATAACTAGGTAAAAATTATATAATATAATTTCAGTCAAACAGCCCCCCGCGAAGTGCCCCCTGGCCGAAAGTACCCAGGATACTCGCGGCGTTCCCTCGCTGAATGGCGAGGGAAATGCGCTGTACTAAAAAGTGGCCGGCTCGCGGATCACCTCCTCTCTCCTTAATTTGTCTCCCCACAGCTGGAATCAGATCCTTGGCCTCGGAGCCCCATGGTCCCGCTGTTTTATCTTTAGTTTTTTTTCCTTCTTAGTCTAAGTTTAGTTATAGCTTTAGTATTATTATAGATTTATCAATGTAGATACTTAACATTATGCACATTATTTTTGACATGTAAATAAAAAATAAAAAGGTAAGTACTAAACTCGTAATTATTTGTGATTATGAAAAAAAATTGTAATAAGCACCTATATGAGTATCATAATTATCTACAATTTATAAATTAATTACAGTAGTACATATTATTAATGGTTATTATGACTTTGTTAAATAATTAATAATTGTTCTGTAGTTCCTCCGGGAGTTATTAGTTTTTGTTATTAGTTATAGTATTTGTTTTTATCTGCGTGTACCTTAGTATATACTGCATATTACATTAGTATATACTACCTGAGTGTACTTTGACGTGTAATGAACATTATCAATAAAATATGTCTATGTCTGTAAGTAAAGTAAAGCTAAGTGATGTAAATTGTCATTCCCATTTAATTTAGAGGACAAGCTTATTTCCGTTGGGAGTTACATACATTGTTTTCTAAACACGGTAAGGATAGTTACGTCAAATAGATAGATCGATCCGCTCTCGAAATTAGTTTAAAAAAAAAATTTATATGTCAGTTACGCCAAATTGTAATATTTCAGTTACGCCACTTAACGGGGCATACTACGATTAATTTATAGATTTATAGATTATTGCAATATAGACTTGCCATACACCAATTATAAGTTCATTGTGGATACTTTCACTTTAGATTTTCTATATACCTCGTATATCAAATACCAGCTTCGCAGCTACAGCGTTTTGTATTTATATGTCAGTTACGCCAAGTTGTAATATTTTAGTTACGCCACTTAGCGGGGCATATTCATAACGACATGGATGAGTTTATGCCACCGAGGCGTAAAATAATAGGGTTTATTTTCCTTTAAAATGGAATATTTTCATACAAGTAACAGGGTTATTTTTTCGTGTAAAGAGGTACAAATGACCAGCACATACAGCCCTAATATTTGCTACGAATAAAAAAGGATATTTTTTACCAGTTATTTAACCCGTCTCGTAATAAACGCACCCTGTAAACAGCAAATTATACGCGAAAGCGCAAAGTTCATTAGCAGATTGGGAGCCCACTCTCATAAATATTTCGCAACCGTTCTAATACATTAGAAGGCAGACGGTATATGTGAATTATGTATTACGAGTAACTTGTAGTGCATTTCAGGAGAGGGAGCAGTTATTTTTTTGTGAGTTTAATTTTTAGGTTTCTGTCGTCAAGTAGAAACCCATTTAGATCCGTTGAATGCGCACTTCAAGCAAAGAATGTGAAAATTTTCACACGTATTAAGAAAAAAAGAAAAAAAAAGAATTTATTTCCAAGGTAACAATTAGGCACAGAAGATAAAAATGATGATAATTTTAAACAAATATATTATAAAAATATTTTTTTTTCATTTTTCATTTATTTATTTTGCCATAAATCGCGTGTACTTACATTGTGGGTCTTATAAACATATACGTTTCAACACGATTTTACCCAATGGGTGTAGCAAATATAGATATAATATGGATTAATAAAATTGAATTTAAATTAAGTTATTATATCAAAACTAAATATACCTAATGAATATAAAATTAAATTATGTATCCAAATCAAATAAATCGCAATAATTTCTATTTATAAAACCAAATGTCAAATCATATTATTAATTAATAAATAAACAAAAGTAATTAAGTTTGATGAAGGTGGTGTGTAGTGGAAAAATTAGCGGCAGAGAGCTAGAAGGAGATGAGACAAGACTTACTTGAGAAGCTCCTGGATCTGATCTCTGGCGGCTGGTTTCTTCTGGTTTCCACCAAAGTTTGAAGGGTTGAGCACTTAGAGCACTCGCGGCGATAGTTCAGTTACAATATTAGAATATTTAGCGTGGAAATTAATTAATTCCGAGGAGCGTTAGTTTGCGTGACCGTTGCGACAGAAGTCATTTCACGAGTGAATTTGATTGGCAGATGACATTGTGACGTCATCACGATGCGCGTATTCTTTCGGACTTGTCTCTTACGTGATAGGTAGGATAGGAACAGGTATAATTATATGAATATTAGATAAGTACAAATGTGTAGTGTAATGTAAAAATAACGATATATGGTGTTAACAGTGTGCAGCACCGGAAAAATGGGACTGCTTCAGCCTGTTGCCGCAGCGGATTTAGGGTACCCAAACGATCATTTTAAATATTAGAGCCAGTGCAGATCGCCGCTCCACTACGAAGGGGAAAGGGTCAAAGTGTCCCTCATCGCTCCGGTCCAAAATTTATTTACTCATATCCAACCAAGGCATTTTGGTGTCGTTTACGTATAAATAAAAAATTCCTAAAATGTATTACTGGATTATTCGCATCCGTATTATAATCAACGATAGGATCAGCTAGTCGTGGACATAAATCGCTATCAGTTTGTGATTTAGGCCATAGCCCCTAGTTGATTTGAACTAGAATTGACTTTTACATGAATATAAATATTTTTTTTGAGGTTTTGCTATATGGGCAGATAACGTTGGATATACTGATCAAATAACTATTTACCATTTTCAGAAATATGTAATAAGGTGGTACCACCCCAGACTGACTCTTTGCATTCAGTATTTATCATTTGTATTTTTAATATCGTATTAAATAACACTATTGACATAGCTCATAATATTAGCAAGCTGAAGTGGCAGTGGGCCGGTCACATCTGTCGCAGAACCGACAACCGCTGGGGGAGACGAGTTCTGGAGTGGAGACCGCGAAGTGCGGGACGCTCCCCTGCTAGATGGAGCGACGATCTGCGCCAGGTGGCTGGCAGCGACTGGATGAGAAGAGCCGAAGATCGGGCTCAATGGCGCGCCCTGGGAGAGGCCTATGTCCAGCAGTGGACTAGAGTAGGCTGCTGATGATTAAATAACAAAGTAGCTAAAGTAGATTCTTTTTATTAGACTGACTAAACTGTGCAGGTGCTAAATAATGTCACTTTGTAGAATAATGTTGCTATGTTTAATGTAATAGTGATGTGTTCAGTTCACTTGTGAATCAGTTCCCTTAGTTCACCCAAACAGTGAGCCAAAAAGATAACGTTAAATTATATATTGAAAGAAGATGGATTTCGCTCCCGTATAAAGTCAGGCTCAGCGATTTAACTTCATAATTTACAAAACAAATCACGACATTACAGAAGAAAATAAAATGTACTTTTATTGGTGAACTATTGGTCAGTGATTGAACTCGATCTTTGGTCACAACACTATTTTTATTTCACCAAAAACTGGCAACAGAGGAAACTTCAATTTAGTCCGTCTAATAAAAAATACTACTGAGGTTATGTTGAACGTTCATGCTGTCATGGCGTGTTCGTCCTATTTTATTGTTTAAAAACGGTTTACAGTGGTCATTTTTTCGTAAAACTAGTGTATTTTACCTAAAAATCGTCCGTGTTAATTGCACGTTATATAAGACAGTGAAATGGGAGTGAAATACTACAGATGGTGTGGATCCGGCAACCTAACCTCCAATTGCACTTGGAATGCAAGACACTAGGCATTCCTAGTGCACGAGTCTCCCTTAATCTCGACGTTTTTTTCAAAATAGAAGCCAACACGTTCGAGTTATTTTCAAGATTCTAACACGGTCATTGGCCAAATTGCAGTGTGTACTAGCAGAGGCCATAATTAAAGAGAAAAATATAATACTACTTTAGTCTTAAAACATCGTTCATCGCACCACAAATGCCACCCAATCTACGTTCAACTACAATATAACTAAGGACAGTAAAGAAACTCAGAACTAGCGGTTGTCACGTGATATACATTACACACTCGCATACGTTGAGGCGCAGCAGCTGATAGCGATCGTCGCGCTGTAGGCACCCGAAATTTTTCGAATGGACTTTCACCATATGGCTTCACTGAGTGCCTAAGGGGCTCAGTCAGACAATTTAGGAAGTTGAAGGTGAAATAGGTACTAGTACCTACACTGTAGTGATTTTGAAACGGAATCGGACCGAACCCATACGACACGAACCACAGAGATCAGAACAGTAATCATAATCATAATCAGTAAGCGAAAACATAGGTAAGGAAAGAAGAATCGGAGAGAATAGGACACACAACACAAAGCGTTGCGTAGATGGAGCCACTAGCACACTCCATAAACAGAAAAGCAAACGTTATTTTTGAGGATATCACAAATTTCTCGTTATATGGGTTAATTTAATTTCTCAAAGCTATAGTAAAATTGTGATGATATAATGGCAGCATATGGTGATTTCAAAATAGCAGACCTGAAAAATCTGTTAGGACAACGTGGCGCGAGTCTGAGGGGTAAAAAAAATTTGGTGGAAAGGAACGTATCTACATGTTGGTTGGCTACGTACCAATACGTAGTACCATAGTGCTAGTGGCGTCTCTAGTGGTAAAACATTGTAGGATTATCTCCTAATGCAGTGCGCAGCGTGCGATTGTATGAGATTATGGCTCATTTACACTACTCCGGCCACCGTATACAACAGCCGGATATCGTCGTTTACATTATTACCGTGGCTGAAAGCTACTGATGATTCAGAAGACATGCTTCGGAATAACATTTTGATTGTTTGTGACTTATTTCGCCCGTAATTTATATAGACTAGTTTAGAATAATCTGACTGGATTATTTTCAGTGCTTGACCGGTACGGCTTTACGGCCGTACCGGTCAAGCACTGAAACGCCAACCGGAGATAATTCAACTCAATTCAATATTTTTATTTATCAGATAAATTAATCCATTGTGTTAGTAGTTGTACTTAAAAACTATGTTAGTAGTATACATTTCGGCAAAAATTACGATTTTTTGCACTTCGATCTGATGCTGATCAAAGATAACATCATTCGATCAGCACCCGAACGAATTGTTTAAGGATAGGGGAATCATATTTTTCCGCTATCATATTCAGGATGCTGTTGGAGCTGCTCCGAAGCCTGCAATGCAGAGACGCTAATCTCTTGCGCATAATGGCGTGAAAACCATCGGTATGAGGGTGCGCAAACACACTATATACTATAATAACACGAGTAATTAAGTGACCGTTAGTATTCAATCGACATTCCATACTGTTCTTATTTACATTGCGATTCAACTGTCAAGACGTAACTTCCCAGAAGTTGGCTTTTGTTCTCAATCTGTTTATCACTCGGCTTGTTTACACGAATTTGGCCATTATGAACTTGGGTAACAATAAATCTTTAGGGCAACATTTCCCTTGTCTACAGTTCCTTCTATTTGAATGGGGGGTTCGTAATTTGTATGGAGAAGTTTTGGCGGCGATGTAATTATTTTGACGTTAGCGACAACAATGTTTATTGTCTATATACGTACTCTATAAATAAATAAATAAAAAGTTATTGATGTAGACAGTATCTTTTACATTTTCTCAGATATCCCTGGCTCCCACACTAGGATACCCTGTGTTGTGGGGGCCGGTCTCTTCCGATATCTCTGTATTATGATGACATAATAAGGTTATGCCTTTTTAAGTCCTCCTCCAGGCTGGAGCGCACTTAGCGCTCGCCCCAAAAACCCCGGTGAAGCTGTAAAGGTCATTAGGACCAACAGCAATTACCAGTACGAAAAATAAATAAATAAGGTTATGCAATTAATTAAATAATTAAGCATGCGTGTATGTGAGAGGGTGTGTGTGAGGGGGGTGAGCGTGAGATGGTGTGTGTGTGTGATGTGTGTATGTGGTGTGTGTGAGGTGGTGTAGGTATGTGGTCAGTGTGTGTCCATAATACTCAACTAATTGGTAACAATATTTTTTCAGTATCGAAGTAATCAAGTGTCAATAGCCAATTTTTTATTTTTTATTTGCAGGAATACCTTGAACAGTTTAGGATGGAGAGGAGTTTTTCGGCTCATTTGTATAAGAAAATGGATATGGTTTGCTGTTTGGTCCAGAGTCTATACCTATGGGTACAGATAATGTAAAGCAACTTTTTCTTTACGGGATATCCCATTAAAACATAAATGTGAAACAATGGTCATGTACGAAGATAAAAGAATTGATATCTAAGTGAAAAAGCAGCTTGTTTGATGCTGAGCATACATTTTATTTGATAGACACGATAAAATCTTCGTTGAAGTGAACAAGCCTATTTTTTTTTTCTTTTGAAAACATAACATGCATCCGGAAAGGTGGGCAAAGATCGCCATGCACTGGGTGCCACAAACGGACAGCGGCGCCGAGGCAGGCCCGGGCGTAGGTGGAAGGACGATATGGACCACTTCCGAAAAGGATGGTATAAGGACGCCGAGTATAGGCGAAAATGAAAAGGGGAGGTCTTTGCCCAGCAGTGGGACAACCTATAGCCTATTTAAAAAACATAGTTACGCATTATTACTTAAAGGTTGTCTGGAAGAGATCGCTTATAGCGATAAGACCGCCTAGATTGTATTAATCGTTTTGTACGCATTGTATCACACTAATTTTGTGCAATAAAGAGCATTCATTCATTCATTCATTCATACTTAACACTACTAGCTGCTGTAAAAGGGCATTGTCAAAATAAAAATATGGCTGCTGAATAAGGCATTGTCAAAGGTAGGCTCATATTGAAACAAGTGCTTGATTCAAGTAAACAAGTTTTTTTTTCATGTCACGTCAAGTTCAACTAACCTTCAAACTTCCCTATAGAAATATATAACATTGTTTAAGATACTTAAAAAGAAACATCATTGATTGCTTAAAACTAAATTCCTAACTTTGCAAGGAAATAAATACCATCAGTTGAGAATGATATATTTGGTATCGGAGGCCAAGATCCACTTCGGGTCGCTGCGCCAGCGGAGTAAGTAAGTAAGTAAGTAAGTAAGTAAGTAAGTTGAGAATGAGGTCAAACCTGGACTAAACGAGAATACAGAAAAGTATAAACTGAGAAATATTATTTAAAGGACAAGAATTCCAGAACAAATCTTTTGTTCTCCCTAAGTTTTTTCTCCAGGGAAAGTTGACTTCCGACATTTTTTCGCAATACTTTCGCGTGAAAAAATGTAATAAATTTTATGTTTTATATGGCAAGGTAAAGTTTTCAAGATACTTTGTCAATGGAATGTTTGTTGTTCAAAAGAATATTTGTTTTATAGAGTGTGGTCCAAACTGTGACGTCAGAAATAAATAAGAATAAGTTTATTTGTGCGGTAGGTATGACAAAGTATCCGTAGTCCATCATCATAGGTCTGTTACGTCTATTGCAGACGATTTAAGTAGCGTCGCGAAGGCATCTCTTTTCGTGGCTAAATAAACCTATTCGGGAACGGCATACACGACCGCACGCGCGGCAAGCGAGTGGTGCACCGGGTAGATGAGTGAACACTCGGTGTCTGTTTGCTCTCCTGGCCGCCAGTATTTCGAACCACTTTGCATCGTGTTCCTGACATCCCTCCCGAAGACGTTTCCTCCATGCATCTCTGTCATACGCGAGCTGCTGCCAATCATCGTGACTGATTGCGAATGCAGTCATGTCACGCTTAGCGCAGTCTTTGAAACGCAGCAGGGGTCTACCGACATTACGCTACGCTGCAACTCCTACCGCGGAATATCCCTTTTAAGTATTGTAGGTCAGCTGTTTGGCCATAGTCCATACACAAGTAAGAACTTAAGCATACGTAAGCAAAAGTAAATATAGCAAATGTAATGTATTTCTTAATAGGACATTCAGATATCATCATCTTCAAGCGATGAATATTTAAGTGGCGGAGAAGAATTAGTTTAATTTGCGATTCCGAATAATGTAACAACATAAATATAATATTTCTACAATTATCCCATTATTTTTTTATACATAGCCTACTGCCAGACATTCTAAACGAGCAGCTTGTGGAGCAATTATACCAAAAAATCGATCAATGCCCTGCGTATACAGTATAATAATGGCTTCAGGATGTTGATGGGGTTGCCTCGTTTCTGCAGTGCCTCCGGTATGTTTGCACACGCACATACCGATGGTTTTCAAGCCATTATGCGCAAAAGAACTGCGTATCTGCTTTGCAGGCTTCGGAGCAGCTCCAACAGTATCCTGAACGTGATAGCGGAAAAGTACGATTCACCTATCCTTAAAACACTTCGTTCGGGTGCTGATCGAATGATGTTATCTTTGATCAGCATCTGATCGATGTGTAAAAACTCGTAATTTTTGCTGATTATATTTACTAACATAGTTTTTTAAGTACACTAACACAATGGATCAAGTTATCTGAAAAATAAAAATATTGTATTGTATTGTTTAACCCACCCAACTAATTGCTACAGACTGTATAATGAAATTGCACTGGTGTGAGTACTGTGAACGTGCCAGCTTTAGATAATCGACCTGTACCTCGTGTGCCGGTAATTACGCTGCTTTACTGAAAAAGGTAAAAGGGTGGGTACCAAACTTACTCTGCACTGAGTCATATCATCTTCAAGAAGAAGAAGAGTTTAAAAGATCCGATCATTCTTTCCTAATGTCGTAAGCGCTCGTCAAAGTTGTACAGTAGAAACAGTATTATCTAGGAAGATGACAATTGGCAGAAACATTGATCGTATTTTCTACTTTGGTAACAAATACTAGAGCTTGATGTATCTGTAGTAGTTAGTCACATGGATGAAAAAAAATTAGGGGCGGGCGTTAGTTCCTTCTCGGTTTGTAAGTTTTGTTTTGGTCAAAACAAGCTTTAGTGTTTTTTGCACAAAACCTTTGCGATCGGATTGAAGCGTTTGGCCGATTTTCTTCACAATACTTAACAATCAAATCCTGAAACTATCTCCTCTACACTTTTTCTTATTCCCTCCCTACCTGGGTACATTTAGAAGATTGCACCAGCAGCGGTCTTCATAAATATTTAAGCTTTACCTTGCCGTGCCCCAACAAAGTGCGATCACCCATTTGTATAATACTTTGGTGCCTTGAGGTAGAGATTGTGACAAGAAGATACAAAAGCTACTACTAGCGCTGTAGGCATTCTTGTTTGCAGCAATAAGCTGAGTTGATGCCCTTTTCACAACAACAGCAGACCATCAGACATGATTTCGATAAGTTTACCTTTGACTACATAATTATTTTATTATAACTATAACTGTTTCGGTCATTGTTGTGTGTGTGTAAAATAAACGTATTACTTACTTACTTTTATTTACTGGGTAAGCCTGTTGTACGATTCAACTAACACGAGTAACTTTGCTGGTGGTAGGACCCCTTCAGAGTCTACCTGGTGAGCAACCATTTCTATATAAATTCAATCGTCAATACACTGAAAGAAAAGCTTGTTTACTTCAAACAAGAACTTGTTTCAATACGAGCATATAAAGTCGTCTTGTTAACTTCAACCAAGAAACTGTTCACTTCAACCAAGATCTTAGTTGTATCTATCAAGTAATTTGTTCAAATGAATAAAAAATACTTTATATGCTCTAAATCAAACAAGGTTTCTTTCAGTATATCTTCGCTTCGGCGTTGATGTGTTCCGGCAGTGTTTTTGGAAGAGCCAGTACTTACTAAGCCATCTTCGGCTTCACAGTCACTTACCACCAGGTGAGATTGAGGTCAAACGCGGGTTTAGTCGTCAATAGCTACACTGAAAAGCTTGTTTGATTTAGAGCATATAAATATGCTTGTATTGAAACAAGTTCTTGTTTGAAGTAAACAAGCTTTTCTTTCAGTGTAAAAAATCGTAACGAAACTCGTGTTTGAATCAAAACGAACAAAAGGTTTTTTGATGTTGAATACGATAGGGATCCTTTACAGCGTGAGCCCCGACTCGCACTTGGCCAGTTTTTATTAACTTTATTTTCTTAACCCAAGCACCAAGCTCATTAAATTCCAAGATAACTCGCATACGACGCTACATTTATTATACATGGATGCTTAAATTAGGCTCATTGCGTATGCCGTCAGTGTCAGAGCAGCGTTGGATAGCTAACAACACTTGCATATTTATGAAGACCGCTGTCCAATCTTGTAATATATTCGTAGGTAGGTAGTACAACCAGTTGAAATTGACAACACAAAGAGAAAAAGTGATGAATGAAAGTGGGACAAGATGGTGTCGTATGAAAAGGCGTTATTTAAGAATAGAATAAGTTAATTTGTGCGGTAAGATGACAAAGTATTCATAGTCCATACACCAGTAGGAACTTAAGCATAGGTTATATTAAACTAAATAAAATTAGTGAGCAAAAGGTAACAATAAACGCTGACCTCCGAACTAGGAAGTTCCTGTATCTCGGAGGACAGATCTCTTCTGTGACCAGTGCAAATGAACATGTAACAGACGTTGGCCAAGCCAAGAAAATATAAAACTGACAAAATTAATACTAAAAGCAATATAAAAGAAGATAAAAGCAAGTCTTTTTATGCAAATTGCAAAGCTATTTTTTTTTAAATTTACACGATTTGTACTCATTTGTTAGTAGAGCATAGGTGGCGTCGTGGCTAGGACGTCGGACTCCCATGTTCCTGCTCACATGTCTGCTAGAACCTTGGAATTTTTGGCAACCACGGGACTTCAATTGTTACCCCATCCACCCTACAGTCCAGATCTGGCCCCGTGTGATTTTTTTTTATTTCCCACGGTAAAAAAAATGCTCCGTGGGCGAAGATTTAGGACTTAGGACGAGGCCGTCGATGAATTTAGGCGACTGTTTTTCGACCTTCCGCAAGAATCTTTTTTTAAATGTTTTGAAAGCTGGTTCAGTCGAATGAACAAATGTATAGAGGCAGGAGGGGAGTATTTTGAAAAACTGTAAATACATTTTTACGATAAACTTATAACTTTTGATTTTACTAAAAAAATTCGGAACAGCCCTCGTACTAATGAGTTTTTCGGTTTTTTCTGAAGACTTACGTACATTTACAGACTGCTCTGACGGTGAAGGAAAACATCGCGAGGAAACCTGCACACAGAGATAACCAGCGTGTGAAATGGGGAAGGCAATGGCAAACCACCCCTTTAAATCTGCCACGAGAGTCGTTCTATGTGATTAATTTCTTAGAATGATCACGACCCTCAGCAATGAGGAACACGACTTATAATTATGGTAGCGAAAAGAAAAATAATTAAACAATAAAATAAATGTAATATTATAATGGAAGTTGTTCTTTTACACTGATTTTGTATTGAGATATGTTTATATAGTTGTGCAATGCTGACAGCTGTCTCACCGTCACGCACCGTGTCGTCGTGTCTCCGGGCCCTGACTGACAACCAGCGCTGCGGCGGCGGGGGCTAGCGTCTAGCCATATCGTCACAGCATAATGCTGAGTCAGGGACCCTTTTGACACATGTGCATGTGAAATTGTGAACTTACTCTAAGTAAAAAAAGTAACTCTTTTAAACAATGAAATGCAATCGTGTAATATTATCGTGTTATGTATATGTGTGCAAATAATTTTTAATTAATTCATTCACTTAGAAGAGAGTAAGTTTAGTCTAGCGTCAGTTTTTTCCTTAGGCCTTTCCTTATCTCAAAAGTTTGCAAATAGAAAAATCTGAAATCTCATCTCGAAAACCCAGTAAAACTCATACAAAAATAAAAGCTCTATGCAATCGTCAAGTATCAAGACAGCTTTGCACCGGTTTCTCAATCAACCGCTGAGCCGTATATCTACCTATATACAGTATGATGTTACATAGAACTGCTAGAATTACTACCTGCTGCTGCCTGCAGATTTGGCCAGCTAAATCCGATTGCATTTGCCTAATTCCCGCTGTAGCGTTGCGTAACTCGCAAGGATTATACGAGTAGGATTAAATAGTGTGTAGTTTATTTTTATGATTATGATGCTTACGTAATACTTGAACGGCCCCAAAGGTATACGAAGAAAGAATTATTATAAACAATAAATATGTACATACAGTCGACCACTATAGCTAAAGTTTACCCTCTGTCAAATATCATCGATAAAATCTCAACCGTATGTCCGCGTAATATGGTTTACTTCAGTTTCACATATTTTGACGTTTTGGGTAGGTTGACATGTAGTCGACTGTACAAGATATGTGACCAAAACCCTTCGGCCGCCAACGTAACCGCAGTTTCGTAACCAGTTACGAACAACGCACAATTCGTCCTCGTACGATACCAGTTACGTAGAAATACGTGTTTTTCCTTACCCGAAACTGGGTTTCCAATTCGTAACCAGTTACGAACAACGCACAATTCGTCCTTGTACGATACCAGTTACGTAGAAATACGTGTTTTTCCTTACCCGAAACTGGGTTTCCAATTCGTAACCAGTTACGAACAACGCACAATTCGTCCTTGTACGATACCAGTTACGTAGAAATACGTGTTTTTCTTTACCCGAAACTGGGTTTCCAATTCGTAACCAGTTACGAACAACGCACAATTCGTCCTTGTACGATACCAGTTACGTAGAAATACGTGTTTTTCCTTACCCGAAACTGGGTTTCCAATTCGTAACCAGTTACGAACAACGCACAATTCGTCCTCGTACGATACCAGTTACGTAGAAATACGTGTTTTTTCTTACACGAGACTTGGTACTTTAAACTTTTGGTGAACTGCTACAGGTCATTATAGTGTACCTATGGTTCTCTTTTATATAATGAAAAAAAACCATATATAGCACCAAACTAACATAAATTAACACATACATTTCATTATTTTAAAATACACTCCGCCACATTTCAGGAATCTTTCTAGGGCAACAAGTAAGGTCGTAAACAACTTCTACTCCACCAACGCAATTAGAAAATGAGAAATGTGACGTCATCTGTCGACTTCGAGACTGTGTGCAAAAAAGATTAAAAATAAAAAAAAATAAAAAAAATATTAATGCAGACAGTATCTTTTCCATTTTCTCAGATTTCTCTGGCTTCCACACTAGGATACCCTGTGTTGTGGGGGCCAGTCTCTTATTTAGTCTAGTATTTTGGATTTAATTGTATTTTCATTGTTAAATAATAGTGTGGAAATAACATAAAGATATCAGACAGTTGCCCTCAAAAGGTCTAAATACAAAACTTAAAGCATGGCTGATTGAAATATGTTTATATTCAATAAAATAATTTTTTGATAGTAATTTAAAAAAATGACATTAACCTTATGGCTAGTTGGTAGACTTAATTTTATTGTATTATTGCGATTTATAACCTATTATTATTTCCATGACGTAAACATTTTTTGCGTGCCAAAACAATGTCGAAACATGTATGATCTATTCCAACAATACTACTATCTTATATGTACCGTGTTTCGTGCGAATAAAATAAATTTCACTTCATTTCAAATACTCCTGTTATATTATATTAGAACTCTGTCGCAGTAAGTTTTTGTTGTTTCCTTGAAATTCGTATGAATGTACGAGGTGAGGTCCAAAAGTTTCTAACCATATTTCTAGATGTCTAAAAAACAAATTATACATCCTTGTAATTGTACTTTATCTTACTAATTCGTGTATCATTTTTAGATTTCTACATTCATCATCAGCAGCAGCCTATTAATGTCCCCACTATTGGGACAATAATAAAATAATAACAAATTTAAAACTTGTTATTATTTTATTATTGTAATTGGAAATGTAATTTATAATTTGTAAAATTTATATACATGTATATAAATTTATATGTTTTATTCTAATTATCTTAATTAATTGTTAATTTATTATTTGATTTTTATTCTATGGGAATTCTATGGCTGCCTGAAGATAAAGACATTTTAATTTAATTTAATATAATAATGCGTTCAGGATGCTGCCTCGTTTCTGTAGCGCATCCGGCATGTTCGCTGAGGCGAGGACGGACGGCTTCATGCAATCGTGCGCAAAAGATCACTGCTGCGACGAGTGCGCAGCAGCACTAACAGCATCCCGAGCACACAGCGGACTGGTGGGACAGCCTATTAGCGCACTGGATACGGCTCGTGCCATCATCATCAGCCTATTAATGTCCCCACTGTTGGGACACAAGCCTCCCCTTGCACAAGGGGGTACGCCATGATCCATCGAGCGGGCCCAATGCTGATTGGTGGATTTCACATACCTTCGGAAACTTTCAACATTTGAATTATTAATGACTGACAGTGACAGATCGCTCGTTCGAGCCATTTATGAGAACAAAAAAGAACTCAAAAAAAACCTCTCATTACCGGCACATAAGGCAATCCATCTAAGTACTCAATGATAGCAGCAAATCCTAGACCTTCTAATAAATTTGTTGTGAGGTAGACTATGAGCGACAATGGCAATTTACCATCAGGTGGTCCGTTTGCTCGTCTACTAATCCTTAATTGATGTAATAATGAAAAATACAAATACAAATCGAAGGAAAAGCCGGGGTCGTCCTAGACTGATCTTTACAAGATCCGATTGACAGAGTGCTCTTAGATTATAATATACAGAGCATATCTCACATATCTCTTTAATGTCAAATTAACTTCAGAGGTTTTTGTACAACTACAACAAAATAGAAGACCTCAATCACCTCCTATTGGAGTGTGACCTGGTGAAAATTGAGAGGAAGAAATCTGGCCTCAAAAGGCTCCAATGTTATTTTGAGTCAGCCCTTATCTGATAATATGACACACTTACTGTTGTTTGCTAAGTTGACTCTCAAAGTAAGGGCTGACTCTAATAATACTTGAGCTTCCCTTTCCTTTTCTTAGTGACCCTAACGAGGCTGATATGGTCACCTTGTCGTGTATCAAAGCCTCTAAACTGCGGTTTAAAAATAAATAAAAAATATAAACTTTAGAGGTTTCCTGGAAGAGATCGCTTTAAGCGATAAAGCCGCCTTTGTACATATCGTGCTACTATTCCTGTAGTTTTTACTTTTCCTGTATTTGCGTACAATAAAGTGTTTCTATCTATAGAGCAGACGACCCCAACGGCGAGCATGCGTGAAACGACGAATGACTGTAGAGGAAGCAAGAGAAGCGTGCCGAGACAGAGATTCGTGGCGCTCCATTATCTCTGCCTACCCCATAAGTGACATAGCGTGAAGTTATGTACAGTCTGTGAGCTCTTAGTAAACACTTCAGGTGTGGGGTAAAATCGGTATCTGTCATACATTCGCATATCGCTCTCAATGACCGAATATGACCGAAGTCTCTTTTACGAGCCGAATGATTTTCTAAGAGCTCACGGACTGTAAGAGGGGCGGTCCAAAAATTGTTAGTCAACGGTTTGTTATCAACCTAGTTGTTTTACTTTTATTATTCCTTGGAGGCAAATTAGTGCATTGACGCCGCAGGGGAATACTTTGAAAAGTTGTAAATAAACATTTGTAATATTTCTTTTATTTACTAATTGACTAAAAAATAATGGACCGCCCCTCGTATGTTTGTATTATATACGAAGGGCGGTCCATTATTTTTGAGTCAAATAGAAAATAAAAGAAATAATGGAAACTTATCTTTCATGTATGTATTATATATTTATATGTACAAATCCCAATTTTTTTTAAAAACATTTTATATAAGTTTAAGATGTTTTGATGCCAGTTTAAGTAGACTCTAACCACTTGTACTTACTTTCAAACTCCGACGTAACTTACCCGACTTAAATCTAAAACACTGCCATTACTCTGACCCTAACTGCACAGTGTGCCGGTTGTGAAGCCATTAGCCAAACTGAGGGATTATAGTAACACACAGTGCAGCTACCAACTGGACGTAATGTCAGATTTATTGGTCGGAAAGAGTGTTGTACTAAGCTTCTTTGTTTTGCTTGCGAGTTACTTGCTAAACGAAAGAAACTGCTATTACTATTGTAGAATTCTCCAATGTGACCATTTGTAATTACAACAAATCATTGACGAGAATTAAATTTAAAGAATTTCACACCCAGTTCACATTTATATTATCACCATCATCATCAGCCTATTAATGTCCCCACTGTTGGGGCATAGGCCTACCCTTGCACAAGGGAGAACGGGCCATGATCCACCGAGCAGCCCCAGTGCTGATTGGTGGATTTCACACGCCTTCGGAGTCTTTTAATTTCCTCAGACATGCAGGTTTCCTCACGATGTTTTCCTTTACCGTTAGAGCAGTCGGTAAATGTAAGTAAATATTCGAAAAATCCGAAAAACTCATTGGTACATGGCATTACATGGTTTCAAACCCGGACCTCCCGCATGGGAGTCCGGCGTCCTAGCCACTAGACCACCAACGCTCTTATTATATCAGACATTAAATGTATATAAGACTATAACTCTAAAATTTCAAGTTTTATGATTTGAGCTGTATACAAATTAATTTTATTTTCTCATATTTACCTGTCTCATGATCACACGAATAACAATGTGCCAGGGTATCCGAAACCCAAAACAAGTAGGGATTTTTGAGTTCACGTAAATAATTTCTTCATGAAGGAACGAACGCCCGTCTATAGGGGAGGGAGACTATTTTTTCTTTCATCCAAGAGTTTCTTTGTCTTTAAATAAATAAATAGAAATAAACAAAGTGCGTAGACGTTTTATTTTTACTTAGTAAGTACTTGCTTGCTTTTCGTATGGTTAGTGGCCAACCTATTTGTCAGAGTTGTTCAGGCCGCCCATAGGCATCTGACATGGCTTAACGACTGCTGTCGAACGACAACAACCGAGACCGACTGCTTAACGTGCTCTCCGAGGCACGGATGAGCTCAGATGAAATATGTAATGAAATATATTTTACCAGCTGAAATATTTCAAATTAAAACTCTCCTGGCATACTATGCTGTATAGATACCCAGGTCCAATTATACCTACCTAATTAATTTATTTGCAGACATGGTTTTGGCTCAAAACATGTTAATAACGAGCTTCAAAAACAACCCAAACTACTGAAAAACATCATGACCCAATAACCCAGAGCCTCAGATAATCTAAAAACCAATATTACAAAAAAAAACAAAATTAAAAAGCTTATCGCCACTAACTAAGCCGAGCTGCCCGCTGATTGGGGCGCCCGGATACAACCGCCGAAATCCGCCCCGCGCTGGATAAATCCGGATTTATGCAGTTCTACATAACCTCTACCTACATCTACATAAAGCTGCTCGTTAGGTTCGAATAAAATCGACGTGGATAAGTTTTTAATTTTTATAAGAAACGGCGTAACCCTGGCTAACCCTGGCTGACCGAATACGCAAAGAAGAGATACGTAGAATGGCTGGTCTGAATGTATGTGTCATCAATAAGATGAAAAAAGGCACGATCCGTTGGTTCCAGAACGTTGAAAGAAAGAGTGATGTACGAATAACGAAACAGTTATACGAAGCGAAAGTGAGTGGAAGGAGAAGCCAGGATCGTCCTAGACTGAGCTTAAATCAGATTGAAAGTGCTTTCAGATTTTAATATATAGAGCTGACGACCCCAACGGCGAGCATGCGTGAAACGACGAATGACTGTAGAGGAA
Organism: Hofmannophila pseudospretella; assembly: GCA_947369225.1. NCBI lineage: Eukaryota > Metazoa > Arthropoda > Insecta > Lepidoptera > Oecophoridae > Hofmannophila > Hofmannophila pseudospretella. The sequence continues at coordinate 2,715,983 of OX376333.1, forward strand.
ACAAGAGAAGCGTGCCAAGACAGGGATTCGTGGCTCTCTGTTCTCTCTGCCTACCCCGAAAGGGACATCGCGTGAAGGTATGTATGTTTTATTACAGTATCACTATTTATAATGCCCGGGCAGTATGAATAATGACCAGTCGAATTAGGCAATATGTCACAGAATCCTAGTGGATGCGAATCCGACTCGGATATTGTAGGTTATGTTACGTTGCATTATGACAACCACGCAACGAGCCACGCGTAGCGGGGGCTCCTTCGACTTATCTTTGTGCCCCCTTAACGACAATTTGACCAGCCATGGTTATTATCATATTGGCGCCCCATTTTGGGCATTATTCAAACTGTCTGGACATTACGTATAATGTCCTAATCACTTGGTCCATAACAATATAATGCAGTATCAGTATCCTAAGGTTTCGTTTGCAGATATTTATGATTATCACCAGTAATTATGAGGGAATCTAGCTTGCCTAGACGAAGACGTATTTTATTAAGAGTAAGAATAGTTTATTTGTGCGGTAAGTTTACAATGGAGTAGGAACTTAAGCATATGTTATAGTAAACTAAATAAAATTAGTGAGCAACCAGTTTTCATACAATAAGCGCTGACCTCCGAACTAGGAAGTTCCTGTATCTCGGAGGACAGATCTCTTCTGTGACCAGTGCAAATGAACATGTAACAGAACATGGGAAAATACAAAAGTGACAAAATTTGGAAGAAAGAAAAAAAGAACAATAATAAAGGTTAATATAAGGGGTGGTGGGAATGCATTGTGTGTATGTGTGTGAGGGGGGGGGGGGGGGGGGGGGGCACGTGTGGGTGTGGGTGTGTGTGTGTGGGTGTGTGTTTTTTATTATTATTTTGTGTTACCTTTAAAAGCTTCTCCGTGCCCTCGTAATCAAGACCAATAAGCCAATCTCGTACCATTTTCTTTATAACGTACATCTTCTCTTCATAAATCTTCCTCTAGGCTAGATTCCCTCATAATTGCTAGTGCTTAAAAGCAGACAAGCAAACCCCGATAATAAGCAGTCACAGCAGGGGCATAGCTATAGCTTTCACATGGGGGTAGTCATTTGCGCGGTATTTCCAAGGGTCCAAAAATGTACAAAGATTCAAAGATAAACTAGTTTTTGTCCGTGACTTCAAGCAGAAAACGGCAGAATTTGTTGTCAAAAAAAAAGTTTATTTACTTATACAGGCCACACAAAAAAAGGACCTCCGACTTACAAACTAGGTCGAAAAAATGTATCTTGTAAGTCGGGATTCCGTCGCACTTTCTGTGCAAGCAAATTATAAATTATATACGTAACCTAAAAGGAATTTGGAAAATTTAATCATAAAGAAATTTAATAAAGATAATGGTAAGAGTGAGTATGGGTGGGGGAGTGTTAGGTTGTGTGGGGGAAAAAAAAGTTAAGCTGCGAGCAAACGATAGTTACTCTAAGTACCTTTAAATAAATTATGCGTAAGTAATGTCGGTAAAGCATTTATTTATTACAAAAGCGAGAAAGTAGTAGACACGGATACAAAAGGTGTATATATTCTGCGATATATTTTTTCCGCGTATGCTATGGGTTCGGACCCCAATACGCCCGTGAGTCACAGTCACATAGACAATCTTACCTCACTATGACTCTTAAAAAAATAATTCCACAAATAGTAATTCTCCCCATTATCTAAATTGAACTCTCTTGTCTTTCACATCAAAATTCCGCTTTATGGGGTTTGTTGGGAGAGATCTCTCTTAGAGATAAGTCACGTCCTTTGCGCATCACATTATTTTTGTCTAAATTTGTAACAGTTTGTAACATCAGGCTTATTAGTACATACATACTTTGTCGCCTTAACATACTTGACACTTTAATATACGAATGTCAAGGAATCATTAACAAAAACTTATTGCGATAGGGTTCCACAGAGTATATAGCTTGATGTGTCTTCCAATGTACACAGAGAAAAAAGAAAAGAAAAAAAGAAAAATGAAGAATGAAAAAAGAAGAAAAAAAGAATGAAGAAAGAATGTATAAAGAGTTATAAACTATCATTAACAATGCCTACTGCTACTATGCCTACTGCGCCTCGCATTACGACGATCGAATAACTCCGCTAATTCCATAATAGATTTAAGTATTTATATTTTATTGACAACTTTTGGAAAATTTAACAGGTAATAATACGACCGATTCGTTACTGGCCATATGCCAGTATTATGTTTTACGATATTAAATACTTTTTATATAAATAAAGGAGATAAAAAACTTATTGCGACAGGATTCCACAGAGTATATAGCTTGATGTGTCTTCCAATGTACAATAAAGAGTTATAAATCATGTCAATCATTAGGTCATGCAACTAACCTTAGTTAATATAACAGACTGTACCTAAAAGAAAACTTGTTACCTCTCAATTTGAAAGCTGTTTAAAGTTTCCCCGGACATACTCGTAACACGACGTTGTTTTTAGTTCCCGGGACAACCGGAAAACTTTCCGCAGCCGTATCCGGGATAATTACGATAAGTATAAACTTAGCTTGAAAATGGGAAAGTGTAGTTTTAAATAGATAGCATTGTTTTAGATTTATTAAGAAAAGTAAAATAGAGTTGTAGAAAAGATAGATTTTTGACTGTCTATCGATAGTTTTAAAGCTCAAAGCTCAAAGTTCATATGTTTTAGTGCTGATTACAGGTTACATAGTTCTTATGATTAATAATGTATTTTATTAACAAACATATTATATTATGTCCTTTATAACTATTAATGCACTATAATGACTATAATGATGTCAAAATATTTATTAATGTTTTGTCAAAATAAAAATAAGTTATTATTTATTTGGATTTAGGTAAGCATTTATAGAATAAAAGCCCTTTTCAACAAGCCAGTTACGTAGTTTCCAAGTAAATTCAGGTAAAGTCTTAGTTTTAATGTTTATTTGTTTATTTACATATTTCATAACATCACTAACAGTTTTACTAATCGTGTGTTACATGTCAAGTTATATTATAGGTACATAGCATTGTATTCTATATTGGCACTGAAGTAGGAGGAGCGGTCATTTCAAAATAACGTGCGGCCGAGGCCAGGAGTCTGGACTCGGTGGCCGCGAATAGGTCCAAGGAGCTGTTCCAGGACAGCACCGCGTTGGTGAGGGACAGGGCGCGGTGCAGCGGGGCGGCGGCGAGCGCCGCGATGCGCGCGCGCGGCGCCGCTAGCAGGGCGCGCGGGCGCAAGCTGTACTGAGGAACAGGGGGTACGGACAGCGACACGTAAGCCAGTAAGAATGGGTTACTTATTTCACCCCTGGTTAGTCTTAGGAAGTACCTAAAAAGGGAGAGATTCCTTCTAACCTCGAGTATGAACAAGGTGCGGTACATGTATGGGTAATAGCCATATAGTTTTTTGTAAAGGAATCGAACAAACGATTTCTGAATCTTTTCCACCATAAGGACATACCGATCATCATGTCTGTTGGTAATGCGTTATAGATTTTTGCACACAAACAACGGTTTTTTGATAGAATTTGGACTTTGCCTTGGAAAGCGCTAAATCATTGGCATTTCTAGAATAAAATTTAAGGTAAGACTTTTTTCGAAACCTTGTAGGTTAAATCACTTAAAAAAATGTAATATGAAGAAAATGCTTATCATGTAGGATTTTTTTGACATTAACGATACCAAAATCTCTCGGAAAACGAAGTCTAAGACATACTGGGTTTTCAGGGCTTGGCTTTCTTGTAGCTTCGTCTCTATCGCCTAGCATATGACGAAAAGAAAAAGACACAGTCGCCGATCTTTTACGAATACCACCACCACCACCTTCGGGTCTTTTCCGGAAGTTTTTCGAGAGATTTCGCAACAATCTCATTAATCTGACCCTGTGTGAAAGAGAACGATAGATTAATACGAAATTTTCCGATTGCCTACGGATTTGTGTGGTGTTTTTGCCGAGCTCGTACGGAAACCATCACGAAATCGTTTTCCGCCAGCTTCGGCAGTCAGTCGGCAGTTTTTCGAGATGCATTGTCATGCTCATGAGTGTAAAAGAACGATAGATTTATTCGAACTTTTCCGATTTCTTACGGAGTTGTATGGCATTTTTGACATTTCCCACACGTTCTGACATCTTGTAGTCAAAATAATTTGAAATCATATTTTTCATTTAATTATTATATTTATTTAAGACAGAATCTCATGAACAATTAAAAGTTGTGATGTGTATTTGCTGAAGAATAAGTCTACAGGAAATAATGCCATCCACTACTCTTCCAACCACATCGAGTCATTTATCTGCCTTGACATAAATAATACCTAGATACGTGCCAGGAAGGTGGCATTTGGCTACCAAACCAAAATCTACCATATGTTTCCATGAAATCCGGACAATTAGTAGTACATATAACACAAAAAGGTCAAAATATCAAGTTATAAAAGGCATATTATTTTTATCTACCCTATTTACTTCCCGCAATTCGTAAACCGTTCTAACCTAGATATTATTACAATCCATGCCTATTTGAATTTCTATAATAATACCTACTTATAAAAACAAGCAAACTGCAACACTTTTGGCGCTCGAAACTTGGCCACGTCCGCCGGAATCCGCCCGTAACTGGATAAAACCGGATTTATCCAGTTCCCCATGAGTTCAGTGCTTGAGACGTGGAAAATGCAAATTCAGGAGCGCTCTCGCGAGAAGATCAAGCGGAAAATAGCATTTCTTTAAACTTTGCTTTCACACAAAGTCACAAAATAAGTGGAAAAATCACTTACCACTGAGCAGTGAACTTTGACGGCTGTGTGACCTGTAAAGATGAACTGTTGTTTAACTTTCTGGCCACAAATAAGTTACTGTAGACTGTTCAAAATGCGGTTTACTCAAAATAAAATAATACTAAAATAACATTAAAATACATAATCAGCAGCCTATTAATGTCCCCACTGTTACGCGGGCCCAGTGCTAATTGATGGATTTCACACACCTTTGGAAACTTTTCATTTCCACATGCAGGTTTCCTCACGATATTTTCCTTCACCGTTAGAGCAGTCGGTAAATGTACGTAAGTTTTCGAAAAAATTCGAAAAACTCATTGGTACATGGCATTGCATGGTTTCGAACCCGGACCTCCGGCATGGAAGTCCGGCGTCGTAGCCACTAGGCCACCGACGTATTTGAGCGTCGGTGGCCTAGTGGCATACTTAAGCTAAAATTACAAAATACCTAACTATTTTACAAGTAAAGGACCTGTGACTTCAAAAAGTGACTTATCGATATTCTTGCTTAACATTATAATTAAATAAATAAATAAATTGTAATTGTAATTATTGGCCGCCTAAATTGTATTTCACTATTTCCTTTTCTATCTCATGTTTGTTATTTTATATTTGTGCAATAAAGTGTATTTTACTTTACTTTAATTGACCATTGCCGTTCAACTAATTAAAGGAACATTTCACAATAAACATATTTAAACATATTTCGGAGAGTGCGCATCGGAATTGCACGACCTAATTCCAGCATCTCCATTCCGCCTTCGGACTACCAGGCGCGGGGAGGGGCCTTATGTTGTTGATATCCCATCTGTTCGTACGAAGCGATTTGCTTCCTCATTCATTATGCGAACGGCTAAGGAATGGAACAGCCTGCCGGCGTCTGTATTTCCCGAAACCTACAACCTTGGGATCTTCAAGGCCAGAGTGAATAGGCATTTACTGGACCCGCGTGCTCCATCGTCGCTTACCATCAGGCGAGATCGAGGTCAAATGCGGGTTTAGTTATACATAAAAAAAAGGTATATAATACAGTGTGCCCCCTTGTAAGCCTCAACAGGGGAGTTCAGTTCAGTATGGAAAACAAACAACTTTTGTTCTACAACTATTAGAAATCTTAAAAAATAATTCGTCTTCCTATACCAAAATAGAAATCTGCATAAAAAAACCATTCGTCTTCCAATACCAAATGTACGTTGCCAACAAAATATTACTTATTATTTCAAGTTTCGCCGTTCGTCCCGCTTGTGACCAATCCACGGGACCAGTTGGTGAATAACCCGACCAAACGACAGTGGAATTTTCGTCATGTAAGTTCAGTTATCAATACTAAACACCCCTGTTTTGGCTTACAGGGGTTTTTGTTACGCCCTGAGAGATCAAAAACGAAAAGTTTGAAATTCGCCCTATGCAGATTGTTTGCTAGATAAGTTTTATATGGAAACCGTGTCTCGGATGTGAGCATTTTCCCATGCATTAGTCGGGCATTGAAATGTCAAATGAATGATGCATTTTTTTTTTTTTTTTAAATGTTTGGCCGCTGCTATTGGTTTACACTGCAATTTGCCAAATGACCGTGTTAGTATCTTGAAAATAACTCGAAGGTTTCCGCGTCTGTTTTGAAAAAAAAAAACAGTTTACCAACGTCGAAATTAAAGGAGAGTCGTGTGCTAGGAATGCCTAGTGTCTTGCATTCCAAGTGCAATAGAAGGTTAGGTTGCTAGATCCACACCATCTGTAGTATTTCACTCCCATTTCACTGTCTTATATAACGTTCACATAACACGGACGATTTTTAGAGAAAGTACACTAGTTTTACGAAAATTTCTCTCATAATAGTTACATACAATCTGTTCTTTTGTTTTGCTGTTTTCTACCTAAGATTGATATAATGTTAAGTAACATAATGTAAAATTATAATTGGCAAATGTTCAAATAATATTTTATTCTTTTTATAAGTTCTGAAAAAAACTGTAAATTTAAGTAAATAAATAAAAAATTACCACTGTAAACTATTTTTAAACAATAAAATAGGACGAACACGCCATGACAGCATGAACGCAACAACATAACCCCTATGATGCATTTGCAAAAGCCCTTTGACTCGCTGTCAATGGATGACATCATCATTCTGGAGAGAGCGCTACTTGTTCGATTTCTGAGATCTAAAATAAGTAGGTACACAATTTCAAAACACCCTGTCAATAAAGCCTTAAGTCTCAAGTCTTAACAACTATAAGGTGGAACTAAGAAGGCACAGGCTTGCTACGTAAGCCGATTGGAAAAAGTTGCCGACTCAACTCAGACGGGTAATAGGATTGTGTTGTGTACGAAGGTTGTGATTCTTTTGTCTGTTTTATTTTAGGTATAGAGGCATCGGTGGCGTAGTAACTAGGATGTAGAATGTGGGAGGTCTGGGCCCGATTCCAGCCTTATGCCTTATTATATTAGCATACAGCCATATGCCTTTATACTATGCTGCATTCAGTATACGATTTAGTCTGCGCTTTAGTAGACGATTTAGACAGCTCTTATAACTGATCGTACTGAAACACTTGACTGAATCAGTTGACTTTCTCATTCAATCAGGCTGCATGCAGCATATTGTAAGAGGGTCATTAGTAATTAGTACAGCCGACCACAGGTCAACCTACCAAAACGTCAAGATTTGAAAATCTAAAATGTATTATATTGCCCAGGCATAAGGTTGAGATTTAATCGGTATACTATCGGTGGTCGACTGTACATAATACCAATGATTTTTTCGTTTTTTTTAAAGACTTCTTCTTGGTCGTATTTCGCACTAATAAAGGACGTGGTAATTCTATAGAATTAACCACATGAAACGACTTTAATGGGTTTTCCATCGCCTTTCACATTCCACACAGTGTTTATCTCAGTGTTAAAGTTATCACGATGTTTTATTTTACCGCTAACGGTAAAAACTGCTCTAAAGCAGTCCGAAAATATACGTAAGTCTTCGGAATTCTAAAACTCGTAGTCTAATGTGAAAACGGGTGTGTGACTCGTGGTCCCACCTACACTGTCCCACCATTACTCGTAGTCCCACTAGCATGAAAATGTAGGTTCGTGGTCCCACTGCATACTGGGACTACCAGTAATAGTTGTAGATTACGGCTGGTCCCACTCAATTTTTATTTCCAAGTCCTTCAGATACTGGCTACTTTAGTCACAATTCACAATATATTATAACTGTATGTTGTAATACCTGTCAGTATGAAGGACCCCAGCTTCAAGTTAAATTAATATTTTTTTTTAAATTAATTTTATTTATTACCCAAAAATGCAACAAAGCAGACAATATTCCAATGCGTCACATTTGTCAGATGGAAATACACAATAGAATTAAGAAACAAGTTAAGTTAAGTTGTCTTTCTTCACACCATTTTCTGTTATATTCATTAAATATGTTTCAAATAATAAACAGAAAAAAGGTAAAATCTTACTTAGTGGCGGTTACCAATACTATAGGTATTTCTATTTCCCAATTAATGTTGAGTTCCTAAAATATTGTGATATTGTTTATGGCCAAATTAGTGGGACCAAGAGCATTACGACTGACTGATGATCCCATCAGACAGTGGGACCACGAGCCCATTATATCGAGATAATGTACCACTAGTGGGGTCACGAGTCGAAACCTTGAAAACGGCTATTAGACTATAACGACACACCGACAAAAACGCGCTATGTATACTTGGATTCCAATTTCGAATCGGAACCTCCTGCATGGAAATCCAGCACCCTGGCCAGCCACCGACGACTCTGAATACTGAATTGAATCAAGCCACTATTGCTAGGAAACCAATATTATGCTTTCAAAATGAGATGAGATGATAATAAATCCAAATTCAATTTGCGCAGCACAATACCTTTCATATGCAGACATCCTTCCCGTTTTACGTGTCTCATTATAATATTAAAACTACTAAACCATCTGCCAAACTAAATTCAACTTAAATTTCACAATTGAAAGTCCAAGATTTCATAACATATGCAGCTGCATTGAAAAATGAATTTCAACTCTCATGAAATATAATCCAAAATACATTTTCCTAGAAGGAATTCAAATATACTCGTACATAAAATACGTTGCGTTGGATATCTTATGCTATTTATATTGGATGTACGAAAATGGAATTTAAAATGTACTCTGTAGGGTTTGAACTTACATGTTTGGGCTTGGCTGGTTTTCTCCGAGTTTTTGAGATGAGTGGCGGGCGTTGTAGACTAGCAAAGCATCTGGAAATAATAAAAAAACAGATTAAAAACTAGTTTGTTATTACAAATCGAAAAATATAACGGGAGGAAGGATAGAAAGGAGTATCCTTTGCCACTAAGAGCCTCCTACACAAGACGAGACTGGCAGACAATCCCACCTGTAGAGCCTATGGTGACACCGTTGAGTCAATGGAACACTTGCTGTGCGAATGTGATTCGTTGACTAGAAAGCGTATGAGTCTTCTGGGGGTAGCCTACCCGAAACCAGAGGACTGTAGACTCCTTCCTGTAAGCTGTACAGCGTCCTTAATGCAAAGCATCTTTAAGGAACAGGCAGGAGGCTAAGGTAAGGGGTGAGCACAAAAGATCCCTGAGGGTCGAAGTGCCGCTGGGGTTATCCCTGGCCTGGTCATAAGATAAGATCCTTTGCCATAAAGCAATAATACTGAATCTGTTCCCTTTATTTCTTTTATCTCCTTCTTAGCTTATTGAATATACCGCACTGTACCCCTTTAGTATAATTATATATTATATATAATAAGAATAAGTTTATTTGTGCGGTAAGATTACAAAGGATTCTTAGTCCATGCACCAGTAGGAACTTAAGCTTATGTTATATTAAACTAAATAAAATTAGTGAGCAACAAGTTACTTTACAATAAACGCTGACTTTCGAACTAGGAAGTTCCTGTATCTCGGAGGACAGATCTCTTCTGTGACTAGTGGAAATGAACATGTAACAGAACGTGGGAAAATATAAAACTGACAAAATTTGAAAGTAAGAAAAAAAAGATCAATAATAAAGCATTGTGTGTGTGTGTGTGTGTGTGTGTGTGTGTGTGTGTGTGTGTGTGTGTGTGTGTGTGTGTGTGTGTGTGTGTGTGTGTGTGTGTAGGTGTGTGTGTGTGCGTGAGTGTGTGTAAATAATAATAATATATTAATATATGTATATATGTTTGTGTAGGTATATATATTCATTTATTTACGATATTTATATATTTTTATCATTTATGTGTCATGGTAAATGTAGGTATATATTTTTCACTTATTAACACTACCTATCTACAATTAAATTTATTTGTGTTGTGAGTATCTTTGTCCTCTTGAACAGGTTTTGGCCAGCAATCGGTCATGGTCCAACAGAATACCAGCGCTGTAGGCATTCTTGTCTGCAGCAATAAGCTGAGTTGAGGCCCTTTTCACAACAACAGCAGACCATCAGACATGATTTCAATAAGTTTACCTTTGACTACATAATTATTTTATTATACGAGTTATTATAACTGTTTCGGTCATTGCTGTGTGTGAAATAAACATATTACTTACGTACTTACTGTTAAGGGCGGAGGAGTGGGTCCCAATAGAAAAGCCAATTCGCATTTGTCCATACCTATCTTAGCCATATATGATCAAAATTAAAGTTAATACCTTAATTTTGATCGACGAATTTCTTTGATAATCAAAATAAACCGCATCCAAATCGGATCATCCGTTGTTGAGAAATGAACAAATCGTTCGTCCCGTAAAGTTCACAATGTGGAATGAGAATGTCATTCTCATAAAGTCCACTTTTATGTATTCCACGCATCAAACTATAACACCCCTTTCTTTTAATCGGGGTTAAAAGAAAGAAAATAATTAGCCTTTTATTAACTGCGATTCTTTCGGGTAAAAGCGAAAAGAGGAGAAAAGGTCTCGGATTAGATAAAGTTTGCTTGTTACAAGTTTCGGGGCGAGTTGACAGAGCGAGCTTCGGCGCTGGATAGCTTTTATAAAAGCTTTAAACAAAAGTAAGGCAAATAAAGGGGGTATAATAATAAGAGTAAAGAAGCCGTTGCTAGGGTGTGAATATAACTTTGATGAACCGTATTTATTCGAAATGGAATTTTAAAGTTTGGAAATTGTCCACCAAATCTTACGACGAAAAGTGGGAACTACCTATGACCAGCGCTGGAGGCATTCTTGTCTGCAGCAATAAGCTGAGTTGAGGCCCTTTTCACAACAACAGCAGACCATCATACATGATTTAGATATGTTTACCTTTGACTACATAATTATTTTATTATAATTATAACTGTTTCGGTCATTGCTGTGTGTGAAATAAACGTATTACTTACTTACTTACTTACTATGATGAAGGTGGTTCCTCTGTCTGTCCTCGGAGATTATGGACGTGAGAGTTATGCTTATGGAAACATTGATATCCTATACAAAAAGGTACGATAGTAAATTATCGATGTTTAAAATATTCTACTTAGGTAGTAAGTGTTTGCTTAGTATAAATTTTAGGGATCCGTACCTAATTGTGTCCACCCCGGAGCATAGAGGGTGCACAGCCTGGGATCGGCCGCGATTGGGGGGTGGGTTCAGAACAAACCGTGCGAATTTTGGTTCTTCCCTTTTTGATGTTGATAGGCGACAGTTTTCCCGTCAATCTGCAGGGGGTTGTAATAACTTAGCGGTATGCTAGGTACTCAACTGACGAGGAGCAGGCTGGAACCACTGACACATGAAAAATATAACTTTTCGTGGAATTTGGGAGGGAAACGAATCGATTCAGGGGTAGGACTGGTTAGGGGTGAAAATAGGGACCAAGGGGTGTGGATTTTAAGGTTAAGTTATATAGAAAATCAAAATTCAAAATGCGAGCTCGTGCTGTGTCGCTGAGATGAGAGAGAAGCGAAAGTGATCGAATGACAGTTGTATTTTTTTAACTTAAGTTAAGTAGCAAAATTGCCACAAACATAAAATTTAACCGAAAGCAGGGGAGATACCGAACACCGATATTGATAATAATAAAAAGTAGGTATATACAAGATATATTATTGCATGCCTGATACAGGTAAAAACGGATCTATTATTATTGTGTTTATATTTCTGAATCAGATCCAATAAAAAATACTTCACAACCCAATTCTTTGACCTCAAAACGAATAGTTTTCCGTTGAAAGCGCAGTGAATAAATAAAAGCACGAATGCATGGCCGGCATATGCACCATGTTTGCATACGAGGGATGCTCCAGCTCTCATTAAAATGCATGCATTGACATACGAGCCATGCAGAGTAGTTGCTGAAAGGACGGCATAATTTATGCCTAGTGTTGACAGGGCTCAGAGAGGCTATAGTATATATACTTGTGTTGTGAAGAGTACTTGCGTTGTGAAGTTATTTTTTGTCGGATAGTGAATTATAATTGTGTAGGTCGTGTAGAGCGAAAGTTAACTTCATTATTTGAAGTGAGAATTATGTTGTGTTGATATTTCTCTTACATACTGCCAATCTTCACATATGGTCGTCAAACTTGGGCGCTCACGAAATAACATAGTAAGAAACTGGAAACAAATCAACGAGACCTGGAAAGGAGAAGAACAGACAGAATTAGGAACGAGGAATTGAGAGATAGGATAGGGGGAACAGACGTAACCTACAAAATAAAACATCTCAAGTGGAAATGGGCTGGACATGAGAGGTCCAGACAAGTGGAGCAAAATGATCACAACATGGTATCCAAGAGGCGATAAAAGAAAGAGAGGTAGACCATTTAGACGCTGGGATGAAGAAATAGCGGAATTGCCTGTAGGACGTGGACTAGGGTGGCATTGGAAAGGGAAGAATTCAGAAGACTGGGGGAGGCCTTTGCCCGGAGGCACACAGATTCTAGTTACCGTAAAGAATGTAATAGTATGTAAGTAAACAAAATCTGAAAGAGGCTGTAATAATAAAAGATATTTTATCTAGGACTATGTTTTCATACAAATTATTTTACACATTCATATTATATGGAATATTTTACTGGAATGGAAAGGAGGTGGGGCCTCCCCTTAAAAAACTTACTTATTGCAATAAAAAATTTTTTTTTAGATCGTTTGCCCAGCAGTGGGACAAACTATGGACTAAGAAAAACTTTGATCGATGGAGGGATCTAACTTAATCTTTGCCTCTACTCGAGTTAACATTAGCATAGGGTGTTCCAGACTCTCTACAGTTTGCAATAAAAACGAATACCTAGTTATTTTCAGAGTTGTTTTTCTATCTATTTTTAAATGCGACTGGATCCGTACGTGAAATGGCGAAAGTAAATTTCTCTTTGAACCCTTCCGTGGAAATGCGATTCGCATCGCAGCACAGTAAAATAAGATCAGTAAATAATATCAGCACTTTGTTAACTTTAATTGTCGCTGCGGAGTAGGTACTGGGTGCATCGCCAGGATACTAGGTATTATAGAAAATACACTAAATTAGCGATGAAAAGAAAAACATAGAATCGACCCCCACGGAACAGGCTTTTTTATCCTATTGTGGAAGTCACAGTTAACTCTTTGCTGTGTTCTCTTTAAAACAATGTAACACAATAGTGTTACTAGTTGAATTACTACCTATTACTATGTATGGGTACACTGTTTAAAATGTATTCTTAGGACTACATGCGTCCAGATCCAACCCCAATTCGATTCACTGCATCCATTCACAAAGCGCTGACTTCAAGTAGGGCTAGGGCGGAATGCATATGAATGGTTGAAGCGAACCGGCCCGGGGCTGGCACCGCACGCATGTAGCCAAACTGTGTAGGTCAGAGTTTGACAAGAAATAGGATGAATGTATGAATTCAAATTTATTTGCATACACATACATAACATGATAATTACATCTCACTACTTAAAAGAGTTACTTTTTTTGACTTAGAGTGAGTTCACATGCATATGTGGCAAAAGGGTCCCTAACTCAGCATTATGCTGTGACGATATGGCTAGATGCCAGCCACCGCCGCAGCGCTGGTTGTCAGTCAGGGTCCAGGACGACGACGACGGGTAGGGGGGCGAGTGAATGCCTCAAATGGCGAAAGCTATAGTTGTCGCTTCTCTACTGATCATATTTGCCTTTATTATGTTCACAGTTCCATTTCGTGAAATATTTTGTTCCGTGTCATAAATTATTTGCTTCAACCGTGATATATGAAAATTTATTTTGTGTTATTAGTGCTTGGTGGATTCTCTTCTGTATGGAATTACACTAACACAACATAACTGATGAGTTTTACCGCTGAGGACTGGGTAGCGTCGCAAGAGCTGGCCCAGTCTTCTACAATCAGCTCCTTTGTTGGTTCAAGCCTGCGTCTGTGATGATGGGTGTAAAATAGATAAAATACAATAAGACCTAGACTCACTCAGTTGCCAGGAGCTGGGAACGATCTTGGATGGAGTTCACTTAGGGTTTCACAGTCCAATTCACGGTAAAATGTCCATTGTTATTACTTTATTAGTTTTTCATAAGTTGCGCACTAGTCGCGAAAGTTTTGTTTTAGCGACACGGTGTTGAATTCTTAAAATAAACTTCTCGTTAGTGGTTAGTTGTGTAGTTTCACTCAGTGATTCTGCGGCGGGCCATGATAATTCGGCAGAGAATAGACCGTTTGAAATGTATCTTCTTCAAGGCCAGAGTGAATAGGCATTTGCTGGACCCGCATGCTCCATCGTCGACATCATCGTCGCATACCAACAGGCGAGATCGAGGTCAAATGCGGGTTTCTTCTTCTTCTTCAGGTCTTAGAACACCTAGTGGTATATAGAGCTGAGACAAAATATTTTTCCATCGCGCTCTGTACGATGCCGCAGACTATATGGTTTCCCAGGATACTTTAGCCGCATCCAAGTCTTTTTGAAGTCTACGTTTCCATGTAGCCCTGGGTCTTCCACGTCAAATGCGGGTTTAGTAGTCAATAAAAAATAATTTAAATATAATCCCTTGCGGGGTAGGCAGATAGAACGGAGCGCCACGAATCCCTGTACACACCACTCTTGCTTCCTCTACACTCATTCGTCGCTTCATGCATCCTTGCCGTTGGAGTCGTCTGATCCGTATATTAAGGTCAGTGTATGACGACCTCGGCTTCTCCTTCCACTTTCGCTTCATATACCTGTTTCGTTATTCGTTCATCACTCATTCTTTCTACATGTTACGTTATATTATAGAAAATATAGATATTTTGAAATTGACAGGTGTTTACTAGACAATAAATACCTCCCATAGTTTAACAACAAAGGGTGTCAGGGGATCATAATCCTTAGGAAGGGTGTCTGACGTTAAGTGAGGTTCAATTATAAACTCGATGTCAAGGACTGCGACAGAGGTGGGAATTTGTAGATCAATAGTAAACTATAAAGTTATTGTGACGTATTTTGTGACACATGGCTGAGTATCAGAGGAGCCTGTCTGTGCTACTGTGAGAAACAAATATATTAAAAAAATATGAACTTATTACAAAGCACAGGAGTTTCTCCCGCAGGAGTTTGTCGCGTCCACACCAGCTTTTTTTCGTTGTCTTGCAAATTGTTTCACAGTAGTGCTTTTCAAGTAAGAATGGTGTTTTTTATTCGAAGAACGTCTACAAAATGTGATTAACATGTGGGACAGTCAAATAAAGTCAAATAAGACGCTGCAACCCGATCTGTATTTGGCTGGTTTTTGAAGATCCATACTGCGCCCGGGACGCCTTCTTCTTTGGTTTGGATGATGCAGAAGCGTGAAGATTCTCCTAAATAGCATTGACATGTGTCACATCAGCATTTTAATAAACAATTGAAGAGTTATTTACATCAGACATGGCTGTATGGACTCAGTTCCCTTTGCCTTAAAAACAATTACAAGGCACAATAATAGGACCTCCGACTTACAAACTAGGTCGAAACCTGTATCTTGTAAGTCGGGACTCCGTCGCACTTTCCGTGCAAGCATATTACAATTTATACCATTACATTAGTAACTATATACTATACCTAAAAGGAATTTGGAACAAGTTAATCAAAAGGAATTTAGAATATACCTGATAGAGAGGAAAGTTAATGTCTAAGAGTGTGTGAGGGTGAGGGTGTGTTAGTTTGTGTGGGAGTGTGTAACAATGTAAGTGTGTTCTGTAGTGTAGGGTGAAATGAATGTTTTTTATGTAATTATAAGTTGTAAATATGTTCATTTTTTTGTTGTAAGCATACTGATAATTAGCTAGTATTGAGAATGTGAGATGAATGTGTCTTCTCTAATTGTAAAATATATTTTTTTCCCTTTGCAATATTGTAATATATGGTTAATACTTGCGGTTGTTGGAACTTGGTGAAACTTGTAGTACATGATTAGACTTAAATAATATACTATTTCACGAGTTTTAATTGTATTTTATTAATTACGATCAGTTTCGTTTACACATCTTCAGGTATTCCTGATCAGAAACAATATATTATTTAAGTCTAATATATATTGATAATTAGTTAATTAATTAATGTAAGTGGTGTATGTTACCGTTTAAATTAATTATAATAATAATAAATAAATAATAATAAAGTATAATGGTTTGTATCAGGCGTCGTAGTCCTATAAAAGTTATTTGCGCATGCGATGTGAGCATTTTCCCATACATTAGTAGGGCATTGAAATGTCAAATGTATGGAATTATATAGACTATGTTATGTGCCCAAACCCTTTGGCTCGCTGTCAGTGCTCACATCATCATTCTAGAGGAGAGGGCGCTATTAGTCTGATTTCTGTGTCCCTTAATTTCAAGATATTTTGAAGATGGTGTAGGGTTTCTTGAGGGGTGCAGGCAATAGAACAGAGGTAGTTTTTAAAGACTTAATGCGTATTACATTTAAAATAAAAAATATTTATATTTAGCGTTATCCATCGCGGCCATGTTTAAATTGAAGTTTTATCTTTTCGTTTGCAAATTGTGCATAATGATGATGCTACACGAGTCCTCAACAGGTGGTGCAGTCAGACTGGGGTACCCTTTTACCTATTTCTGCCGCAAAGCAGCAATCATTTTCAGTTTGAAGGGTAACCGCTGCTTAAGTCAAAAAAATAGTGAAATTTCATCAAACTCTATCAATCTTGAATGAAAGAAAAAATAATCTTTCCTATAGGGACACGTGAAGGTAGTTCCTATGTCTAGAAGACTATGGACGTTAGAGTTATGCTATGCTATACTTTAGGGACAGGCTCGCGTTCTTTCCTTCTTGCTATCAATTTATTCTTATAATTCTTCTTGCACTAGTACCGGAATGCGACATATTTGCCAGTCGATTGAAGGAATTATGTTTCTAATTTCTGCGATTTTGTGAGAAGATGAATGAATGAGTTGTACGTTGTTTTGTCTTTGTAGAGATATGATTATTGTATTTAATCTACTGTTAAGATACTATACGATACTGTATTGTGTCAAGCACATGAATTCACAGTGTCTTAGTTTTAACTGTATTGCTGGGCAATTTCTAAACTGATTTATAAAAACAGAAACAAACTCCAACCCCTAATATCAATTTCGTCCGACTTTGTCCCTCTCATCTATTACGAGTCTACATCTATACAGGTGGTATAAAAAACGATACAAAAATGATAAATGTGTCACATTTTTTATAGGACACCAATAAATTCCTCGGCATATTTCTTACGTCTCGGGGCGTCGACATTGACATATTGGACGATATATAATTTTTGTAACACCCTATATTTCACGCGCTAATCGAATATAAAGCCTGTTATTGAAATGGTTTCGTTTTGAAATAGAAATACATTTATTGCCAAATACTCATAAAAATTTAAAATTAAAGTATTAAGCACTATAACAAAGCACTATGTATATTTGGCAAAAGGGGGAAAGTCAGCAAATGCTGACATACTCGGGTACCAAATATGCAGCGCTGTTTTTCATTTCCCCCCCTTATCCCAAGATGTTAGTGGGAGCGATAGTGATAGTGGGTATTTAAAAAAAATTAATATTAAGAACTAAACGTCAAATAGATTATGTGAAAAATTTAGGTAAGAATTTGCCAAAAAGAAATTAAATAAATTGCACTAATGGCCTGTGATACATATTGTGTGTGTGTGTTTGTGTGTGTGTGTGTGTGTTGTGGATGTCAGGGAGGGTGTGTCAGTTTGTGTGCGTGAGATAGTGTAATTGTAACTTTTTCGGTTTTACACTTGTGCAAAGAATCGACGGCAATAATATGGAAATAGATTAAGGTACACCGTTCAAGTGAATTGATGGCAGCAGGGTTGAGCTGGAGTGAAGCTAGGAAGGTGGCACAGGACAGAGCGGCGTGGAGATCTCGTGGAGGCCCTCAGTACCTCCGGGGTACCATAGGACGACAACAACACAGTGTTCAAGTTAATTAATTTCAATAACAATATACATATTGTGTTAGAAAGAACATTAACATTATATAAATCAAAAATATAAGGTTACTCAAAAGAAACAAAAAAAAGATAGGTATAGTGGACAACGCGACGGCGATCAAATTATTTAATCAGTTGCCTATGAGCTTAAAGTCTATAACCAGGTGTAACGTGTAAAACAAAGAGCGTCGGTGGTGAACTATGCGGTGTATATGCGGGAGGCCCAGGTTCGAAACCGTGCAGTGCCATGTACCAATGAGTTTTTCGTATTTTTCGAAGACTTATGTACATTTACCTACTGCTCTAACGGTGAAGGAAAACGTCGTGAGGAAACCTGCACACTGAGATGACCAGTGTGTAAATGGGGTAGGCACAAAAGATCCTCAAGGGTCGAAGTGCCGCTGGGTTATTCCCGGCCCCCTATCATAAGATAAGATAACGTGTAAAACAAATTTAAGGTGTTTTTTGCTGAAAAAATGTTACAATTCAGTCAATGAGTAGGTATATTAATGATAAGAATTGGAATTACTAATTGTGTATGTGTAAATAGAAATGAATGATAAATTAATTAAATATAATTTGACATTCTTGATTTTGGTTGATCCTTAATATTTGACATTTATAAGCATTAACTTTTGGTGAACTTAATTATTTTTTAATTTTAATTATTTTAGCTATTTTGCATACATGATTATTATTTTTCTAATTTTTCAAGTTGTTTTGCTTGTTTCTTTTTAGTTCTTATATATTTATATAATTAATGTACCTACTTTCTAACACAATATGTATATATATTAGTATTTTGTCGCTTTATTTTTTTTGATGTCAGAGTTATAACATAGGTAACAAAAACTTAGAATTCCACAGAGTACAGTGTACAGTGACAGTGTGTTAGGCTTTACCTTCAGTGTATCCTAGAAATAGAAACATCATGTATTTGTAAATATGGGTAATGCAGATGTTACATTGTGTTTCAGTATCACCATATTCTGCCCGAAAGCGTTGTACGCTTTCGGGCAGAATATGGTGGATTATGTTCAATTAATAAATTGTAGGCTACTCACCTACATATTATAAATAAACAATTATAATAATTTATATAAATACATATACATACATAAATACACACATATTATTATTTTCTATCTATCCACACACATAAGAACATATACTTAACGACTAAATACATTACCTGCTTTCCTGTCCGCAGTCGGTTAAGACAGTGGACACGAGCTCACCTGTTGCATCTATTGCACACGGCACTAAAGCCAGGTGGTCGCGCGAGCGCCCGCGCAGCGCGCCCCTCCCCGCACACAGTCCGCTACCGTACTTAGGGCTAGGCGCATGTCACTCAAGTTGGCTTCATACAATCGCTAAAATATTGTGTGTTATTACCTATACTTCGTGTACGCTATCCGCTACTGTTATTTTATGTACTGTTGTAAATAAATCAGTGAAGTGGAACTGGATTTATTATTCGCCACCACACCACCTCACCAAACGGATGAAAACATTCCTAAACTGGTGACCCCGCCTTAGAACACCTGAGGCACCTTCTGCAGCAGTACCTACCTTCATCGGAAGCACAGTCCAGGTGACCCTTTTTTGTATAAACCTAATGAGAATATTCGAATAATGTCAGATAACGAAACAAAAAGCGATGACGAAAGATTGCACGTTTCCACTGCACAATCACAAATTTTTAAAGTGGGTGTCCGAGTGCCACCCTTTTGGCCGGATGAACCCGAAATATGGTTTGCCCAAATCGAAGGACAATTCGCTATCTCGGGCATCAGTGCAGACGACACGAAATTTAACTACGTAATTAGTCACCTGGATCACCAGTATGCAAAGGAAGTGAAAGACATTATTATCTCTCCTCCATCGCGAAATAAATATGAAAAGCTGAAGACAGAGCTGATTAAAAGACTTAGCGCCTCGAAGGAAAATAAAGTGAAGCAGCTTTTGATGCATGAAGAGTTGGGAGACCGCAAACCGTCACAGTTCCTCCGGCACTTGCAAAGTTTAACGGACGAGACGATGCCCAGCGACTTTCTGAAGACAATTTGGACTAGCCGTCTACCCCACAGTATTCAGACCGTGTTAGCTGCCCAACCTACCGCTTCGCTTAACGTCCTGGCAGACCTCGCCGACAGGATCCAAGATATCGCACCCCCTGGACTCCATGTTTCTTCTGCCAGCACTCGTGTTCCAGGACCTTCTTCTTCTTCAGACACCTTGGCCAAGGAAGTCGCCGAACTGAGGAAGCAGATGAAGGCGCTCACTTCTCAAATGACTCGAAGATCTCGCTCGAAGGCCAAACAACGAAACCGAAGCTGTTCACCTGCGACGCGCTCTGATTCCAGCTACAGGAAGTATCCACAGTGCTGGTACCACGCCAAGTTCGGGAGTAAAGCCGCGAAATGCGCTCATCCCTGCGACTACAAAGCGGGAAACTCGCAGGGCAGTCGGTAATGGCGGCTGACGATTGCCCCAACTCAACTGGTCGCCTGTTCGTCACAGACCGCAAAACCAAGACGCAGTTCCTCGTCGATACTGGAAGCGACATCTGTGTCTACCCTCGGTCTTCACTTCGAGAACGTCGTGCTAGGACTAACTACCAGCTGCATGCAGCCAACGGGACAACCATAGACACTTACGGATATATTACTTTAAGCCTAGATCTCGGTCTCCGTAGGGATCTTAAGTGGCAATTTATCATAGCTGATGCTACTAAGCCAATCATAGGTGTTGATTTTCTTGCTTACTACAACTTATGTGTAGATATTCGTAATCAGCGCTTATTTGATAATACTACTAGCTTATTTGCTCTAGCTTCGCTTGCTCAAACGTCAGAATCAATTTATTCCGTAAAAGTCATAACCGGTGATAGTAGATATCATAACATCCTTAGTCAGTTTCCCGAAATTACGCGGCCAGCTGGTACACCACGTGTCACACCACACAACACGGTACACCACATTCGCACGACTCTAGGCCCTCCAGTTTCTTGCACCCCTCGACGTCTAGCTCCCGACAAACTTAAAATCGCCAAACAAGAATTCGAGTCCATGATAGCCAATGGAACAGCCAGACCTTCGGAAAGCCCCTGGTCGTCGCCACTGCATTTAGCTCCCAAGAAGGACAACAGCTGGCGTCCCTGCGGCGACTACAGGATGCTCAACGCACGCACCATCCCTGACAGGTATCCTATTAGGCACATACATGATTTTACCCACAGCATTGCTGGCTGCAAGGTGTTCTCCACCATTGATCTGGTAAAGGCCTATAACCAGATTCCTGTCAGTCCAGGGGACATTCCGAAGACTGCTATCACAACACCATTTGGTTTATACGAATTTCCATTCATGACTTTTGGTCTACGAAACGCAGGTCAGACTTTTCAGAGGTTTGTTGATGAGGTGACTCGAGGTTTAGACTTTTGCTACTGCTATTTGGATGATTTTCTTGTTTTTTCGAAGAACGAAACCCTCCATGAGCAGCATCTACGTCAAATATTCACTAGGCTAAAAGACTATGGAATGTTAATCAACACATCTAAGTGTGTTTTCGGTTCTTCAGAGGTTACCTTCCTTGGATATCGTATCTCTGAGACCGGTACTAAGCCATTGGACACAAAGGTACAGGCAATTAGGGATTTTCCTATTCCCAAAGACGTCAGACAGCTTAGACGGTTTTTGGGCATGATCAATTTTTACAGAAGATTTTTGCCTCATGCTGCTCAAATTCAAGCTGCCCTTAATGCTTTGTTAGTAGGCTCGGTTAAAGGTTCACATCCCATCAATTTAACCGGCGATGCACTTTTAGCCTTCAATAACTGCAAAGAAAGTCTTTCCAATGCTACTTTATTAGCTCACCCAAACTGTCAAAACAAACTAGCCTTAGTAACTGACGCATCAGACACGGCCATAGGAGCGGTCTTACAGCAGTACGTAGAAAAAAACTGGCAACCGCTAGCTTTCTTCTCCAGAAAATTAAGCCCCTCGCAGACCAAATACTCACCATATGATCGCGAGCTCCTAGCCATTTATGAGGCCATAAAGTATTTTCGACATATGCTTGAAGCGAGACATTTTACAGTCTATACTGACCATAAACCGATCAGTTTTGCTTTCAATGAAAGGAAAAACAACTGTTCGCCTAGGCAGTACAGACATTTAGACTTTATTGCACAGTTCACTACCGACATTAGGCATATATCTGGCAAAAATAATGTTGTCGCTGATACCTTATCACGGGTGAACGAATTGCAAACTCCGATTACTCTGAAAGCACTAGCAGAGTCTCAAGCTGTCGACCCTGAGCTATCTCAGCTACTTCTCGAAGATACTTCTCTGCGCCTTAAACAAATGAAATTAGATGGAAGTCATATTTCCTTGTACTGCGACGTCAGTACACCGACTCCCAGACCATTCGTAACAAAGCCACTTAGAAAACAAGTTTTTGACAGCCTACACTCCTTGAGCCACCCTAGTGCTAATGCGACTACACGTCTAGTGGCAGAACGATTCGTATGGCCAGGGGTTAGAAAAGATTGCAGGGAGTGGTCGAGAACGTGTTTGTCATGCCAACGCGCTAAAGTAAGTCGACACGTGTCCGCACCATTGGGCACATTCAACTTACCTCGCGAAAGGTTCAAATATGTCCATATCGATCTTATCGGGCCACTGCCGCTATCACAAGGCTATCGATATTGCTTAACAGCCGTGGATCGTTTCACAAGATGGCCAGAAGTGGTGCCCATAGCAGACATAACAGCCGAAACTGTCGCTAAGGCTCTCTTATCAGGCTGGATAGCTAGATTTGGCTGCCCTGAACAGATCGTTACAGACCGTGGAAGACAATTCGAATCAGCACTCTTTCAACATTTGTCTAAAATAGCAGGTTTTTATCACAAACGCACTACAGCTTACCACCCAGCATGCAATGGTTTAGTGGAACGCTTCCACAGACAGCTCAAGACGTCCATAATGTGTCACGGTAGTGACAATTGGACCGAGTCCTTGTCGATTGTTTTACTGGGTATACGGAGTGCATTTAAAGAGGACCTGCAAGCTTCTTCGGCCGAGTTATTATATGGCGAGCCACTTAGGCTCCCTGGAGAATTTTTCGAGCACAGCATTGACGGGACCACAGATGTTACAGATTTCACCGCACGCCTGCGCTCATACGCTAACATTCTACAGCCGACACCAGCTTCACGTCATAACAAAGACAAAGTATTTGTCTTCAAAGATTTAACCACCACTGATCACGTTTTCCTGCGTGAAGACGCATTACGTGGTTCCTTACAACCACCCTACACTGGACCTCATCCAGTTATTGACAGAGATGACAAAGTTTTTAAACTTCTTGTTAAAGGTAAACCAGTCACAGTTTCCGTGGACAGGCTGAAACCTGCCTACATACTGACTGACAAAAATAATATCGAGACTTCCCCACCTGAAAACACCGCGAAAGATGAAAGAAAAACTCGTTCCGGGCGTCGCGTACGTTTTCCCGATTATTTCATACCCTAGGTCGGTCTCTGGGGGGGAGTGATGTAGGCTACTCACCTACATATTATAAATAAACAATTATAATAATTTATATAAATACATATACATACATAAATACACACATATTATTATTTTCTATCTATCCACACACATAAGAACATATACTTAACGACTAAATACATTACCTGCTTTCCTGTCCGCAGTCGGTTAAGACAGTGGACACGAGCTCACCTGTTGCATCTATTGCACACGGCACTAAAGCCAGGTGGTCGCGCGAGCGCCCGCGCAGCGCGCCCCTCCCCGCACACAGTCCGCTACCGTACTTAGGGCTAGGCGCATGTCACTCAAGTTGGCTTCATACAATCGCTAAAATATTGTGTGTTATTACCTATACTTCGTGTACGCTATCCGCTACTGTTATTTTATGTACTGTTGTAAATAAATCAGTGAAGTGGAACTGGATTTATTATTCGCCACCACACCACCTCACCAAACGGATGAAAACATTCCTAAAAAATCAATCATAAATCATTATCAAAGAAGTAATCAATTAATAATAAAGGTAACAAAACAAAAACATCTATTTTTTTAATGTAATGTCTCAATTTTAAAAAAAAACATAACAATTGCTATCCTTAATTGAATTGATTCTTATTATAAAATAGGATAATTTTTTATGTGAAAATATCTATAAAAATGGCATGAAATAGATCCGTAGATAGGCAAGGTTAAAATTTTGGAAAAATTTAGCATTGACTGGTAAGTGAAGTAGAGTCTATATCCTGAAGATTTCATAAAAATTTTGACTTATAATTAAAAATCACGAAATAAACAGAACTCAACGAGAACACAATACTATCTCTGTAACTTTTTACTCGATATTTTTTTTTAATAGTACTCTGAAAATGTGCAGATAATTACATTGAACCATTTCCTTTGTTTATAGCAGCAGTTGCACTCGTAAGTGCATTGGCCTGTACAAATTTTAATGAGTGCACCGACCAAGCTATCTGCTTTTTTTCCTGCAATTATAATTCCGTTGCGGAATAGGATGGGAACTGCGCAATGTTTTGGCTGTACAAGATATTCCTTTGATCATTATTAAAAAAAATGCGTTGTCTATGGTTCGGAGTATTTGCAGAAAAATATTTGTAAAACTTTTCATATTGTTACAGCTTAAATAATAAATAACCGAACTAGTTTTTAAAAGTAGAGCGGTATTTTAGTTCTCAATTATTTATAAGGTATAGGTATAAGTACGACTGAATTTAAAAAAATCTACAATGAATGTGAATACATGCAACACTTTCAGTATTTCAGATTTTCCGTAGTTAAAAAAAATATTTCAATTTTTGAAAATAAAATAAAATAATTTTATTTTTTATTTTTTCAAATATTGAGAAGTTTTGAATTTTTGTTTTAATTTTCCAGTAAAATATAGAAGACTATCTATTAGTCTGAATGATTTAAAAGTTTTAGCTTGCAAACTTTGGAGATAAGGGAGGGAACGGTCTTTTTTGGCCATAGGTAAAAAATATATATCAACATAACATTTATCATCATCATCATCATCAGCAGCCTATTAATGTCCCCACTGTTGGGGCACAGACCTCCCCTTGCACAAGGGGGTACGGGCCATGATCCGAGGCCCAGTGCTGATTGGTGGATTTCACACGCCTTCGGATAAGATAAGATAAGATAATTGTGTATTTAAATTTAGGTACATTTTGCAGGTAAATTTGCACATTAAGTAACCTTTTCCTCAGACATGCAGGTTTCCTCACGATGTTTTCCTTCACCGTTAAAGCAGGCAGTAAATGTACGTAAGTATTCGAAAAAATCGGAAAAACTCATTGGTACATGGCACTGCACGGTTTCGAACCCGGACCTCCCGCACGGGAGACCGGCGTCCTAGTCACTAGACCACCGACGCTCATCACATTAATAAATCCCTTTGATATCCCACTAGCCATTGCCTCACTTTAAGATTACGACATTCAATTTCAGGCCCCATTTTCAGTAAAAATAAAATCGCTGCCTCAACTAAAGTCGTTCAAAATTATTTATTCTACCTATAATTATAAATTTTGGGAGTCAACTCCTCGAGCTTAGCTCTAGGTGCTGTGGCAATGTACAGTTTGTAGTTTGTGAGTCTTTAGACTCGGGTCTTGAGAGTTCGGTTATGCTTGCTCTGCCAAAATCAAAATTAAATCTACACAGTTCTGGACCGTTCGTTATGTCAATAAAAATATATAACAAAATTTCAAAATGTATCGACATCGAATTAAAAGACTCGATATTCAATAAAAGATTAAAGATGTATCTTCTTCACAAATGTTTCTATTCACTGCACGAGTTTTTTGATGATAAAACCAATACTTAACTATAAAATCAATTATGTATAACTTATAATGACATTTAATTTAATTTATCTCGTTAGTATTTATTACTATTTTAAAATATTATAATCTCTTATTTAATATTGCGGTGCCCTATTCAGGGTTTCATGTATGACCAGATAATATAAATTTTTAAGACCAATTGTAACACATGAAAAGCAATAAATGAGTTATTGATCTAAGAACTCAAGGACACGTGCTATAACCATAAAGGTGTAATAAATAACTGAACGGTAATGTATGATTTATCGTGACAGTTGCTAAAGCGAGCAATCAGTATTAAACCCTATTAATTCCGAAATGTAAGGGAATTTCTAACAGTGTTAGGAAAGGGCGTTACGAAAACCGTAAACATGAAAACTTATTTTCCAAAATTATTAAATTTACATAACTCTGTCCGGCACAATGACAGCATTTCCATTTCCCGGGACCGTTCAAAGTTTTAATTACGGCCCGGAATTAATTCCGGATTATGGTTCCTTCACACTGACACGGAGAATAGAGACGGCCGCGCGCGGCGAGATGACGTAGCGGCGTTTTACTTTGTTAAAATTAAGCATAACGGCAGTATTTTGTGTAATATCTTTTTTATCTTTTGTACCTAATTGTTTGTATGTATGCGCTCATGGAAATAAATTCTTTCTTTAAATATGCTTTTTGTTTGTTTGTAATCTCTTTATTGTACTAATATAAAATACACAGAAATAAGAAACATATTAAAACACATACAAAGGCGGGCTTATCGCATAGGGATCTCTTCTAGCCAACCTTATTTACCTTTTTTATTTATGTAGTTGCATTATTTCTAATAATATTGATTATATAATTTGTTTTTATTGACCTATGTATTTTTTTTCAAATTCACTGAAAATAACGTCAGATCTAGACTTAACTTATCTAGGTACGTACGTAGGTTTAACTTAACTTAACTTGTTTCAAACAAACTGTAACATTATAGCGAGGAAAATAAGCCTTTGACATAATTACTCGTATCTACTATAATATCTATTTCTAATCTTTTGACGGATAAGGTACAGTGTCTGTCTACAACACGCCTTTATAAGGAATAACTAAACTAAACACGCATAAGGAATACTACTCGTAGCATAATATCAATACAAAAAAATACAAAAAAAATTACAAAATAATTTATTTACCACAATTTTTTTTACACGTTTTTAAGTTTACTGTTGGACCCCGCACTAGAGCGACCCTGTGCCGCGGCCAGCCAGTAGCCAACCATATATAGTGTATAGCCAGATTTATTAAACTTGAGGTTGTGTTGGAAGTTCTGTCCAAATAATTCTGCGATCTGAAGTAGGATCTGACGGTCACTCGACAATTTTAAGATATCGCCGATACGACGCCCCGCCACTACCGCGTCATTTTGCTAGAAAGTTAAGTTTACAGTTTCAATTTATATTTCAGGATTCGCAAGTATTGATTCTGAACGGCTCTCTGAATGTAACAAATTGCATTTAACCTGTAATTAGAAGGGAAATGAGTCTGAGTTCGAGGGAGACTCTGAAGGTGACAAGTTGACACCTAGTTTACTACGCTAATTGGAGTTTTGAAGAAATTCCTCGAGAACCAATAATTCAATTGCTTGTTGGATTGGGGTTGGAATCTTTAGAATTTGGAATCAGTTCAACTGCTGTAAATATTAAGTGTCAAGTGTTATTACCGTCTGCCTGCTTGTCGTAGCTAATTTATAAAAAAAAAAAAAAAAAAAAAAACCTATGTGGAAACCTGGTTTTCCTGTGTATTAAAAATAAAATAAAATACGCTTTTACAAAACAGTGACAGAAGAATGACGAAATGAAGCGGAAACTAGTAGAAGAAAAATCCGAGGTCGATCTTCTGTAGAAGAATTTGGAGTCAGATCAATTGCCGTAAATATTAAGTGTCAAGTGTTATTATGTGGAAACCATAGTTGGTTTTCCTGTGTATTAAAAATAAAATAAAATTAGCTTTTACAAAACAGTGACAGAAGAATGACGAAATGAAGCAAAAAGGAGTAGACGAAAAAACCCG
Source organism: Hofmannophila pseudospretella (assembly GCA_947369225.1). Taxonomy (NCBI): domain Eukaryota; kingdom Metazoa; phylum Arthropoda; class Insecta; order Lepidoptera; family Oecophoridae; genus Hofmannophila; species Hofmannophila pseudospretella. The sequence continues at coordinate 2,744,113 of OX376333.1, forward strand.
AGGTCGATCTTATTGAGTGTCATTTAAGTCTGAGATTGACAGAGAGCTAAAAAAATAGAGCGTATGACTCCAAAGGCGAACATGCGTGAAGCGACGAATAACTGTAGAGGAAGCAAAAGCATGGCAAGATAGAGATTAGTGCCTACCCCGTAAGGCGGGGAAGGCTTTCTATTTAAAGAATCTAATTCTGACTTTCTTATCTGACTTCGGTAAGTTATGTTAAGTGTATAAGTCACGGTGCGGTCGACTGTACCTACGTACAGAAATGAAACGTAATGTGACAGTTCCTAGATACTCGTACGTTAATTAATTAAATTATTAATGGGTCCCCCGTGAAAGGACGTCGTAGTGATGAAAGGACCCTTTTGGGCCGACGCGATAACGGTCCCACGTGTACGTAATGGTATCTAATAATTTAGGATGTCCTATGATGTACTCTTAAGTATATAACTCTTTTATGGAACCTAATTATACACTTGTAATGTAGTGTAATGTAATGTAATAACGGGCTGATTTCCGCAACTCGACGTCTTAAGCGCCTATTTTGCGTGTGGTAGAAACTGCTACTAATAGAGCCACCCCAACTTCGCCAGAAAGTCCAGCAGTCCTTTGATGTCCTGTAGGACTTCGAGAAGTGATCCTGGGGTGCCAAGGCTTCCCGCCCGGTAGGTGGTCACCTCACTGCACTCCAAGAGCACGTGGGCGACCGTCTCCTCTGCCTCCATGCAAGCTCTGCACAAGGGGCTGTCTGTGATGCCTATATTAAAGAGGTGTCTATTAAGTGGACTGTGTCCGGTTATTATCCCGGTTACCTTCCGCAATTTGACTCTGCTGAGCCGCAGGAGCTGTCTGGTGAGTCTCGGATCAGCCTTCGGCAAGGCTTCTCGAGACTGCCTGCAGTCCACGACCTTGGCCCAGCTAGAGTTCTGTATATCCTTCGTGCGTTGGCGCAGCGACGTCTTTATCCAGCAGAAGGGCAGGGGTATGAGGGGCTCTGGGCCCTCTGCAACCATCTCCGATGCCCTTCTCGCCAGTTCGCCCGCCGCGTCATTGCCACGAGAATTACTGTGTCCCTTGATCCACTGAAGGGTGACCTTGATGTGAATACCTACCTTATTCAGTTTTTGGTGACACTCGTTTATGAGACCCGATGTGACGACAGTAATTATACACTTAGATATTTAAATTATATGTTTAAGGCAAAGATAAAAGATATTCTTATCAGTAATAGTTACTATAACGTTAAAGTTAACGTTAACGTTATATTAACCTTTAAATATTATTGTTCTTTTTTTTTCTTTCTTCCAAATGTTGTCAGTTTTATATTTTCCCATGTTCTCTTACATGTTCATTTGCACTGGTCTCAGAAGAGATCTGTTCTCCGAGATACAGGAGCTGCCTAGTTCGAAAGTCAGCGCTTATTGTAAACTAACTGGTTGCTCACTAATTTTATTTAGTTTAATATAACATATGCTTAAGTTCCTACTGGTGTATGGACTATGAATCCATTGTAATCTTGCCCAAACAACTGCAGTAAGGACCACTTTTGCTAGTCGTCAGTTTTCAAAACAATCGGCACATCTATACAATATCATCAATAAAGAATTGGACATTTATTTAATCAAATACTACGACTGTAAAAAACGTGTTTCTGATTGGCTAAAAACACTAAACTATGAGGAGATCGAGAATCTCCTTAAATACTAGTATTTCTCCCCTTTTTACCTTAATTGAAACGTGGTTTACACTGATCCCAAGATATTTTTAACGCAGTTTTTCATTTGACATCTCTCACTCATTTTGGCATAGAACACCATACATCTCTCTTGCACACACACATACACCCTCTCTCTCTCTCACACACACACACACACACACGTTATTATTATTATTATATTATTAGTAAATAGGTACACAAATAAAGAGATATGGAAGAGCGTGGCCCTCTGACACAGGTGTTGTCACACTTAAAAGAGGGCCTCCACAATTGGAAAAAAAATGTTTGTACCTTTTTGTTACTGAATAAATCTTTTTATTTATTATTATTTTATTAATCTTACCGCACAAATAAACTATTCTTATTCTTAAAGAAGTTATAAACGAAAAACAAATTACATAGAAAGTTTTGCATCTAGGTAGATAGATATTAATAAATTGACAATGACTCTTTGAAGCAGATAATTATATAATTATTACTTAATTGTATTATTACTGACATTGTATTTTCTTTTTCATAATTGATTATTGTATTATAACTTTATTTTATGGCTATATTTTATAGACTTTATGACATGTGACAATTGACAATGCCCCTTTACAGCAGCTATAATTTATTATTATTATTATTATTATTTGTACGACAATGCCCCTTTACAGCAGATATATTAATTTTATTTTTTATTAATTTAGATAACTGACAAAGCCCCTTTACAGCTGCTACAATCTTAATATTTTAGCCAATTTTTTTATATGTAAATCAGCTGGTCTGTTCTGTGTCCAGTTGTGTTTATGGTTTACATGAATTGTGTTTGAATTTTAAAGTTATTGTAAAAGCATGACGTAACCAAGAGTTCCTGGTGTCCCGATGGTTTTTAATAAATGAGTATGAGTATGATCTCCTGTAAAATGTACAATTTGCATTTGCTGGTTTATTGTTGCAGTGCAATATTTTAGGTTAGAAACATACACACGGGGTAAAAGAGTAATCGCCCCAGGGCATTATGAAATTTTTAACACAAAGAAATGTCTAGTCATAGGTATTGTATATTCTATTGTCACTGGTATTTCACGGGTTTAAATTGTAATTTATTAATTACGACCGGTTTCGTTTACAAAAAATAATAAAAAAATCGTATTTTCGTTTGAAAATACCTGAAGAGGTGTAAACGAAGCCGGTACTACAAGTTTCACCAAGTACCAACAACCACAAGTATTAACCATAACATATAGGTAACCAACTTATATTAGTATAATCTCCCCAATTTTTTGTAATGATTATGTTAAATTAGACTATAACTTACCGGTATTTAAGGCCGATATGGAAGCCAGCAATATAAGAGCCTTCGCTGCCATTATGCCAGATTTCCCTGAAACAATAAAAAAAATTGATTTATATCCTCTAAAAAACGTGAATACCTACCTCTAGCAGTTCATTTCATTACTAGGTGATATTCAACAATTAAAACATAAACACTGTGACACTTCAGAAATTATAATATAACGTTAACGTTTGCTGCCTTCTGAAACTACTGAATAATTATGACTGAAATGTTAAAAAAAATCAAAGATGATCAAAATGTTTATGGATTTCTAATGATGTACCCTGGTACCCTACCACACGGGCCTAATTTAAGACATTTTGTAAGTAATATTTAATTTTTATGTGTGTACATTTTCTTTCCTTCTGTAATTATAATATAAATAATTTTAAGTTGTAAATATATATAAGTAATTGTTATATTATGTAGTTGATTGAATTTATTAAGTATTAAAAACTAAAATAAACGGTGAAGAAGTCATTGCCATTCACTTCGAGATGAAATGGCATGAAGGCTTTTACCGTGCAATGAGCGTTTCCACTTCAAACTTTTATAAGTTTAAGTGAAGTTTACAACCTGGCCAATTTTTCCAGATGTAAGTAAAAGTGGAAGTGGTATGTTTTTCCAAGTGTACGTTTTATATAAATATGTGTATTAACCAGTTTACATAATAATCATCTCAACGAAGCATGGACCTAAGTACATAATATAGACAAAAACAAACATCCCAACTTAAACTTAAAAAGTTAAGAGGAAGATGTTAAGTTAAGCTCCACTTAAGGCGCACTTAGGCGGCCGCTTTGAGACATCTCGGCGCCTTAACACTTGATGAAACTTGCCGTAACGTTACTTGACATGACATCTTTTTTTTTCTTTGAAAACTCGCCTTAATCTTTAATCTTAGCGGTTTTTTTAATGTGAGGGTTTTTTTAATACAGAATTTTTCAAAGAGGTGATCCCTTTGAAAACTCCTGTATTTAGAAATGAGATCATGAGTTTGATAATTATATGTGCTTTTAATAAACTTTGAAAACTCCACCTTAATCTTTAATCTTAGCGGTTTTTTTAATGTAAGGGACATTAAAAAAACCGCTAAGATTAAATATTAAGGCGAGTTTTCAAAGTTTATTAAAATCCCATATAATTATCAAACTCATGATCTCATCTCAGAGTGGGTATGCGTAATAGAGAAATCTTGGAAAAAATTAATTTTATACGTGCCATTTGCCGTAGAAACCGCGGGACCATGGGGTTTCGAAGGCAAAAGTTTTGTTCGCGCATTAGGGAGGCGAATGAGGGAGAGAGGAGGCGATCCTCGTTTACTGGCACTTCGCGGAGGGGTTTTTGACTGAAATTATTGTATATAATTTTTACTTCTATTTCTATATATAAATATTGAGGAAGATTCTGGGACCAGTCAAGAAGGAAGACGGAGGGTGGAGGATAAGAAGGAATAGGGAGATTGAAGAGATGGTGAACGAACCCAACATTATTGGAGAAACGAAAGCAGCTCGACACCGATGGCTCGGACACGTCACTAGGATGGGGGAGGATCGGGCAGTTAAACGGCCCAGATACCGCTATGGCGCGATGAGGTGGAGAAGGATCTGCGTGAGCTCCGGCCGCCTGACTTGCTCCAGACTGCGCAGGAGAGAGCGATGGCGCTCTCGGTATCGGATGACAAGATCCACTTCGGGTCGCTGCGCTAGCAAAGTAAGTGAGTAAGTATTTCTATACCTATTTTATTCGATTAGTGACTGTTTTTTGTGACATGTATTATTTAATACTGGCTTTTAAACTGACTGAATAATTTTCTAATACTTTATACGTAGGAAAATGTCAAGGTGTGGGTTTGATCCAGAGCTACCGGTTATTTTGATCCCACCGGATAGTGCCGGATACAATCTCTAAGACTCGTTAAGCGTTCCATAAACGCGAATTCGTTGTTAAAATCGGAGACCTATGGAAAATATAATAACGGAAAATTAAAAGATAATATTTTGCCTAGCTTCACTTCTACATACTTATAGATAGATAGATAGAAACACTTTATTGTACACAAAATCAGAAAAAGTAAAAACTACAGGAATAATAGCACGATATGTACCTTATCGCTTAAAGCGATCTCTTCCAGGCAACCTCTGACAACTTATCCAATGTATTTGGCAATAAATATGATTCCATTGAATTGGTCGAGTCTCATCACATTCTCAGTTTTTCCATTTCGCGATTCTGCACAATTCAAATTTTTCACAATCGCTCTTTAGCGCACTCTGGTTTCTGCCTAATCGCAATTATGCAAAGTACAGTTGCAAAGCAAAATTTAATATCGCGAAATGGAAAAACTGAGAATGTGATGAGCGTCGACCAATTTATTCTATTCTATTCTATATAGTTAGAACCCCATGCATACGCGGTTCATCCGGTTCACCGGACATACCATTTACCGATGTGTCTTTAGATTTACCTATTTAATAATGTTCGTGCATTTTGCACGAACATTATATCTATTATTTTTCACGGAAAAATTTCCATGACCCATCTCTTACTTATACTTCCGCTGTACAGTAGAAGACATATTAAGCAATAACTCTGTAGAATCCTGTGGCAATAAATATTTGATCTTCTTGACATTCGTAATATGAATGTGTCGAATTAGTTACACCGACAAAGTACGAAAGGTTATATTTTGATATCTCTGTGCATTATATCGAGTAAGGTTAAGTAAACAAAGGAAAGGAACCAATAATTTCAAAATCTATATAATTAAATTGTAAAAGGGATTTTTTTTGTTTGTTTGAACGCACTTCACGTAAAAACTAGTGAACGGATTTGGCTGCAGTTTTCACGGATATACGAGGGCTGTTCTGAAAGTTATTAGCTACTTCGTTAATATTATTCAAATATCCCTATGTTTATAACCGTTTGCAGGCTTATTTCAATGTAAATCTCTATGGTAAAAATCACTGGCCAGTTTCGATTAGTTTTTTTTTAATGAATTTTTGGCGGCAAGATGTCATCAATAAATTGATTGCAACAATGGACGTGTCCCGTGAAGCATTTCGTGCAATGATTTTCTATGACTTCAAACAAGGGTTAACGTTTAAGGAATCTATTTATATAAGTCCAGATTGACATATGGGCTATAGACCTTTTGAAAATTCGTTTTGAAAGTGGTTATGGAACGACAACGTGGTTGCTCTCGGTAGTTATAAATAAAATTCCAAAAATATTTCTCAGTAGCAAGGTATGTTTTCCCCAAGTATTTTTAACACATTCTATTGTTATTTTTCGGCTGTTAATACAGCCCATCTAATTGTTTCCTACGGAAAAGTTTTGTTCAGAATGTCTGTTGTTTTATTCTTCTTTCGTTTGTGGAACGGGTCTGTCACTCGTATTTAAGTTTTAAGCGTTTTAAATAGGGGTGCTCTGAAGACAGACTTCGGTTGGCAAGTTAGACAATAAAATGTCGATCGATTTAAGTTGTCATGAATATAACTTGGAATTAACAGTGTGAACACTTAAGATCTTTTCCTATAATTTGAAGGTGGTAAAACTGTGCAAATTCAACCCGGGTTGGTATGGTACCACCCTTTTACCTATTTCTGCCGCAAATTAGCAATGGTTGCATTGCTGTTTCGGTTTGAAAGGTAAGAGAGCCAGCGTAATTACCGGCACATGATCTAAGTCCTCAAGGTTAGCAGCGCATCGAAAACCCTTTAATAATATTATAGTGAGGTGGTTTGCTTTTTTTTTACTAACTGTCTGGTGTACTGTCTGAGTTTTATGCCTTTTTATTTATTTGTCTGTAATAATGACTAAAGTCATAGCTATTTGAACTGAATTGATATAGATATATTTTTTATTGTCTTCTAAACCCGCATTTGACCTCGATCTCGCCTAATGGTAAGCGACGATGAGGTCTACGATGGAGCATGCGGGTCCAGTAAATGCCTATTCACTCTGGCCTTGAAGATCCCAAGGTTGTAGGTTTCGGGAAATACAGACGCCGGCAGGCTGTTCCATTCCTTAGCCGTTCGCATAATTAACGAAGAAGCAAATCGCTTCGTACGAGCAGATGGGATATCAACAACATAAGGATAAGCCCCTCCACGCGCCTGGTAGTCCGAAGGCGGAATGGACATGCTGGAATTAGGTAGTGCAATTCCGATGCGCACTCTCCGAAATGTATCCTATAAAATACCGATAGACAGGCAACCTTGCGCCGATGTTCCAGACTTTGGAACTTTCCAGGTCTGCATATCTTTTACAAAAAAAAACTGACTCAACCGACTCACTCACAAATGTTTTGTTACTCTTTGTAATACTTATTCCAGATATACCACAATGTTCCTCTATCCAGCATTCTGCGATTCTAACCCTGGGGTCGCAATCGCATCCCTCGCTACGTGCTCAAACTAACGATTACACCTTATAACAGGTTGGGTAGCCTCTAGATAACCCCAACACCAGGACCGTAGTTAGGACCTGGTGAATGGGGCGTACGTAAATCCTGGAGGGGCGCTCCTTGGAGCAATCTTATTTGTAGAATGCGCTGACGTGGAATGGATGGATGGATATTTTTAACATCAATCTGTTGTTTGTGTATCTCAATCTTATTTGATGGAAGATGATTCATACGGGCTTGGCTCTTTAATACATCAATGCCGAAGCGAAGATGTTTGGAGAGATACTTTTTTTTATCTTTTGCCAGGCGGAGCCTAAAGGGGTCCGACTACCAGCAAGGTAGTTACCCGAGTAGGGTAAGATTAGGTTCGCCTTGTACGAAACGCTTACCCAGTGATGGTAGGGATTTTTTTCTTCTTATTCTTATTGTCTATGGCGAGCAGACGAGCATGCGGGCCACTTGATGGTAAGTGATCTCCTCACTATATTTTAAGAGTAAAACATAGCAACACCGATAACAGTGATATTGGTAATATTTCGTATAGTCGTAGTGGCAACACTGAGTGTAGAGTCAATGGTAGAAAGGTGGGGGTTCGTAGAATGCCGAGTAGAGTCGAGTTGCCGACACGGGCTGGTGGGCACTGACAGGGGATAGGCATTCGATTACTAGCCTCGGAAGTGAACAGTCGAATTGCCTAACCTAGTACCGTATTTTTAATATATTTTATTTTAAATGTGAGAAGTGTCATAAAGTCATGATAATTCAGTGTAAGTGGTGTGGTTCATTATAAAGTGTCAAGTCGTAAATCCGCCTAAGTTTTCCTACATCAACGCCACTGAAGCTAACAATAATGTAATTAAAGGGTTTTCGATGCGCTGCTAACCTTGAGGACTTCGTGACAACTTAAATCGATCGACATTTTACAGATATTCTAGTTATAAAAAAGGGTCACTAAAGATCGTGATTAGGCAATCGTAGGGGATGTCTCGTAAGTCAAATTGAACTTCAAACTTTAGCTACAAAATTTGTGGGGCGCTATATCAGATTCTTGCCCTGGGGCCCAGTGACCTTAGTTCTACTCTGTGTAGCCCTAATCAGTATTCAAATTGGGGTTAGTAGGTTGGCCACAGCCTGCCCTTAAACCTGTGATACTCTTTGAAGTGAATCGTTAATATTCATATTTGGTTTGACTGATGATAGGAAGGCATTTTGTATTTGTATTTTGAAAATGGCTTTTAATATTACTTCTGTTTTTTATTTACGACTAAAGCCGGGTTTGACCTCATTCTCATCCAGTAGTAAGTGACGATGAGGTCGAAGATGAAGCACACGGGCTTAGTAAGTACTGGCTCTTCTTTTATATGAAATCGATTCGAAACACATCAACGCAGAAGCGAAGATTTCTGAAGACAGACTTTAATTAGAAGGGTGATCGCTAGCCAGGTGGACCCTGAAGGGGTCCTACCACCAGCAAGATACTCGGGTTAATCTAAAGCCGGGTTTGACCTCATTCTCATCCAGTAGTAAGTGACGATGAGACCGAAGATATAGCACACGGGCTTAGTAAGTACTGCCTCTTTTTCTATAGAAAATCGAATCTAAACACATCAACGCAGAAGCGAAGATATTTAAAAACAGACTTTAGATAGAAGGGTGATCGCTAGCCAGGTGGATCCTGAAGGGGTCCTATCACCAGCACGATACTCGGGTTAGTCTAAAGCCGGGTTTGACCTCATTCTCATCCAGTAGTAAGTGACGATGAGGTCGAAGATGAAGCAGACGGGCTTAGTAAGTACTGGCTCTTCTTCTATAGAAAATCGAATCTAAACACATCAACGCCGAAGCGAAGATTTTTGAAGACAGACTGATAGGTGATCGCTATCCAGGTGGATCCTGAAGGGGTCCTACCACCAGCAAGTTACTCGGGTCAGTCGCCTCGTACGACACGTTTGCCCAGTGGCGGTCGTATTCACCATTGATGAGGGTCGTGTTTTCTACGGAAATAACCACATAGAAAACTACTTTCTTCGCAGATTTAAGGGGTGGTTTGTTTGCCTTTCGGATTTCATATTCCGCTTTCTTGTTATTCATCTTGTACTTCATTTCATTAGTTACATATTGACAAAAAAGACGCAACTCAGATATCCAGTATAACGGAACCAACTTTTGCAATTAATACTTGCTGGCGGCTTACGAGTCGAGTCGCGAAGAACAAACTTTAGGGACTAGGGGAGTCGAAAAATATTACTTAAACAGCGCTTAGGCTGCGAAAGTTATGTTTATTGCTGCGAATTACAGCTTAAAAGTTCATTTTACGACGGGGGTATACTTACTTTGTTTTACATTTACCAATATTCTTCACTAACCACACTAACTAGCTTTAATGCCTACTTTATACGAGTATGTACAATTTGAGATGATCCTTTAGATAGATGCCATACAACGTGAAATCGCGTTTTGCTAATGTCAAAATAAGAACTTAAAATTTTGCTACCGAATTCGACTATAAATATTTTATATACATAAAAATGTTATTTTTATATTCAAAATATTATTTATTTAAAGGTTATTTCATTTATATAGTTTGAAATAAGATTGTTACTATGTTTTTTTCAATAACTGCGCAGTTACATACTACCGTCGAATCATCTAGAATTGAATCAATGAAATAGATAATTATTGTAAATAAATCTCAAGTCGATTAATTTCCTAGAAATTGTGAAGATGAAAATAAAAACTCAAGAATTTTACGACAAAAACATCTGAAATATTTAGTATTAATAAGTTGCTAAATTAGCTCTCAAAGTGAGGGCTGACTTTAATAATACTTGAGCTTCCCTTCCCTTTTCTTAGTGACCCTAACGAGGCTGACATGGTCACCTTGTCGTGTACCAAAGCCTCTAAATTGAGATATAAAAAAATAAAAGTGTATTCCGGGAAAATAAAAAGAACGTCTCAACATTTATGATTTTTGAGAAGATTAAAATGGTATTTATTCAAAATGAAAAATAATTCTGTTAAGAATTTTGGCCGTTTTTTTTTACAAAATGGAATAGAAAATAATTAATCGAAATTGTCAATCGCTCTTCTAAAGAATCTAGTCGGTAACGATTCGAGCACCGAATAGACATCCCTGTATGATACGTCAAACAAACTTCCAAAGGATCATTCGAAAATGAATAAGGTATAAAGTAGAATTGTTTATTAGACGGACTAAACTGACAGATGCTAATGTCACTTTGTAAAATAATGTTGCCATGTTTAATGTAACAGTGATGCGTTCAGTTCACTTGTGAATCAGTTCCCTTAGTTCACCCAAACAGTGAGCCAAAAAGATAACGTTAAATTATATATTGAAAGAAGATGGATTTCGCTCCCATACAAAGTGAGGCTCAGCGATTTATCTTTTTAATTTACAAAAAAAACACGACATTACAGAAAAAAATAAAATATACTTTGACAGGTGAACTATTGATCAGTGATTGAACTCGATCTTTGGTCACAACACTATTTTTAATGAAACGTCAGTTTAGTCCGTCTAATAAAAATACTTTTTTTATTTTTTTTATTAAATAAGGGGAGCAGACAAGCAAACGGGCCACCTGATGTTAAGTGGACACCGTCGCCCATAGATACCTCACCTCACTGTATTAATATTAGAGGGTTTTTGATGCGCTGCTAACCTTGAGGACTAAGATGGATTGCCTCATGTGCCGGGAATTAAATAATACTACTTTAGGCAGTATTTTAATGAGATTTTTAATAGTTTAATAATTAAGTCTATTTCAAACTCGGAGGCCAAGATCCACTTCGGGTCGCTGCGCCAGCGGAGTAAGTAAGTATTTTAAACTACTCTAAAGGAGATTGCCACAAAGAAAACTGAGAAAAGTTTTCATATAATCTCCTTGGTTAGCCATAAGGTTTCGACGCATTAACATTAATTTCCTCAACTCGTTACCCTGCTTCAGCTCACCCTTTACGAAGTGACACCGGGTGAACTCATTAAGTAACTTGTTTTGCTGTACAAGACCGCGTTTCCTGACGGTGGATGATATTACTTCTACGGAAGCGATATGACATAAGTACGTAATGTTGTTTGTGTTCAGTTTATGAAATTAACAAGCAGGCGAGCTTGTCTGAGGGAAAATTTAGAGCTACTTTTTCCGGAAGTAATTTGAATGCTTGCTTGCTTATCGTATGGTTAGTGGCCAACGTAATTAAGTATAAGTAAGTAAGAGAGCCAGCGTAATTACCGACACATGATCTAAGTCCTCAAGGTTAGCAGAGCATCGAAAATCCTTTAATAACATTATAGCAAGGTGAGATCACTTACCATCACATGGCCTGCTTGCTCGTCTGCTCTCCATAGACAATAAGAATAAGAAGATAAAAATCCCTACCGTCACTGTGTAAGCGTTTCGTACAAGGCGAACGTAACGTAACCCTACTCGGGTAACTACCTTGCTGGTAGTAGGATCTATTCAGGCTCCTCCGCCTGGGAAAGCGATAAAAGTATATCTCCAAAAACGTAATTTCCGGCACATGAGGCAATCCATCTTAGTCCTCAAGGTTAGCAGCGCATCAAAAACCCGATTTAATACAGTGAGGGCGGCGGTGACCACTTACCATCAGATGGCTCGTCAGCTCTCCATAATTATTAATACTTAATAAAAAGGAAATTACCCAGTCTATCCGATTTCAAATTAAATAGAAAAACTCTTTGTTCAAATGAACTTTTAATGGACTAACTCCATATTTTACTAGCCACCACAAACTCGCCTGGGCGCCAGGGTCGCACTTAGTTGGTAAAACTCAAACTATTAGCGGGGTATGGACACACCAACTTTACTAATTAGCAAAGTTTAATCCGAATATTACTACAAGGGTTGAAGGGATCTACAGGGCCGTATTGAGGGGCAAAAGGGGGCCGAATTCTGTTATTTTCTTATAACTAAGAACTTTCCACGGAATCCTTTTAAATAATGGGGACACCTAGTTACAAAACCGGCCAAGTGCGTGCCGGGCCTCATCATATCTATAATCTGTAGAGATCATCCATACTTTTAATTAGAACTAGGTATTTGTAAGTATTGAACGAGTTTTTTTTTGCATTTTTGCTCAGAACTTACAAACTATTATTTCTACTATCGTTTTAGTATTTATTGTTCAAATAGAGGACATGACCAATACTTTAGCCAATTTTTAAGTTCCTAGATAATACTTGGTAACAAAAGTGGTCTAAAATTGTCAACTTTGACAGGCCCTTACGTCGTTATTTTTCTACAGAAAAAACTACTCGATGAGCTCTAAAAAACGATACCCCAAACGAAAGGGTAAACATTTTTATTATTTACCCCCGTTACTTGTATTGAATCCCCTCTAAAAAAACACTTTCACATTTTTTTTAAATTGGTACATATTCGGAGTTGGGTCAAGGGAATACATCATCATCATCAGTCAACTCTAGTCCACTGCTGGACATAGGGCTCTCCCAGGGCGCGCCATTGAGCCCGATCTTCGGCTCTTCTCATCCAGTCGCTGCCAGCCATCTTGCGCAGATCGTACCATGGCCGCCACTTTGGTCACATTTCTTTGTGCGCTATCCATAGGAGGTAATGCCATAATCGCCGCGCTAGGCCTGCGGGTTGGTGATCGCAGTAGCCGGGTAGCTTGCCCTGATGACTCTGATGCCGTCATCGTGTTTGTGGTATTTTAACCTAGCCAGAATTTGAGTGGTGATACCGCCACTAGTCGGTCGCCAGGGACTCGTTCGCTAATCGGCAGGTTGCACCACAAGCAGGGGAGTTTGACATTTGGAGGTGTCTAGATGTTGGTAATCCCCTCACACCCCGGGATTAAGGGATATAAGGGAATACATTTCTTTACACATACAATTAATTATGGGATGTACGTCTGGGGGGGTCATCTATAATACGTAGTACATTTCTGTTGTGGACAGGAATTTTATTATGCCTTATATTTGCAACCTTAAATGTCGGATAGATTAATGATCTAGAAGGTTTGAACTTGAATAGATTGGATGGAGGTCGGCGGCACCGCAGCCTAAAGAATTTCCTAACACTGGTTCTATTATCTTTTATTCAGGACATCCTAGGCGCAAATGTCTGGATGATGGACCGGAATAATGCTGTACCGTGATTTGAGGAGGATACGGAGGGTGGAGGATAAGAAAGAATAGGGAGATTGAAGAGACGGTGAACAATCCGAACATTACTGGAGAAACGAAAGCAGATCGACACCGCTGGCTCGGACTCGTCACTAGGATGGGGGATGGATGCCAGCAGTTAAACGAGCGTATATGGGACGCCCTAACTGACGACGTCCGGTCGGACGTCCCAGATACCGCTGGCGCGGTGAAGTGGAGAAGGATCTGCGTGAGCTCCGGGCGCCTGACTGGCTCCAGACTGTGCACGAGAGAGAGCGATGGCGCTCTTTGGTATCGGAGGACAAGATCCACTTAGGGTCGCTGCGCCAGCGGAGTAAGTAAGTGATTTGAAAGCGATTTTACCTACTGACCTCCAAACTTCATTTTGAAGATGGCACCCGATGATGATGATCTGAGAGTAATACTCTGAGAATATGATGGTTATATAGGATCCTATTTTATTAGCGACAAATATTTCTAGGGTGTCATCTATAGGTTATAACAATAACGATAGGGCAATAAATTTTTTTTTTACTTATTAAATTTTGGAGACAAACGACAAAATTGTTTGTTTGAAAATTCTACAAATAAATGAATTATTGTTATTCTAATACTAAAATAAGAAGTAAGAATGAAACTAGCTTCATTGATAACCACATGGATGAGTTTATGCCACCAAGGCGCAAAATAATGGGGTTTATTTTTCTTTAGTATGGAAAATTTTCATACAAGGGTTTTTTTTCCGTGTAAAGTGGTACAAATGACCAGCACATACCCCCCCCCCCCCCCCCCCCCCCCACACACAAATATTTGCTACTAATCAAACAGCAACCGCGCGAACACATCGCGATTGTTGAAAGAAAATAGATCGTTTTTTGAAAACCCGTAGACTGTATCGATATCTTATAAATTATACATACCTAGTACTGAAATTCATAATACATTGATACTAGACAATACTTTTTCGATAGCCTACTCCAAGACTTACCGTGGGTTTTTATATGCCATCTAAAAACTTGGACAACTTATATTGGATGCTTCACAACAGTATTATTTAAAATCACTAAAACCTAGCTTGGTCATATAAAAATATAGATACTTAATATAAAATTTCTTTGATTAAAATGAACGTATAACTTCGTTGTACAGCCAGGCTGACACAAAATAACATCCACCAACTCTTTTCCATTCAAATGAAAGCACAAAAAGCTGTCACTCGCTCAAAAACATGTTCCAGATTAATATCCGATGGAAGTTTCTGGATGGACGAGCATAGCACAGCAAATATGGAAACTATGCATGCATGGGTGATTTATTAATTTTTCTGAGTGGATGTGTGTTTTGAGACCGAAATGGTGTTTTAGTCCTATAGTAGGTTTTTATGGTGTTCGAATTTCCAAGTGATCACCGTCGCCCATAGACATCTCACCCCACTTTAATGGTTTTAAAGGATTTTAGATGCAGTGCTGCTAACTTTAGGACTTGGATGGAGAGCCTCATGTACCGGTAATTACGCTGGCTCTTTTACCGAGTTTCTCCCACGCTTTTGTGGCATCCATGTCAGCTTTGTTTCGTTTTGTCTTGCAAATTGTTTCACAGTAGTGCTTTTCTAGTAAGAATGGTGTTTCTTGCTCGAAGAATTTCGACAAGATGTGAATACATTAGTGTGGGACAATGAAGTAAAGTCAAATAAGACGCTGCAGCCCGAGCCATACTTGGCTGGATTTTGAAGAGCCATACTGCGTCCGGGATGCTTTCTTCTTTGGTTCGGATGGTGCAGAAGCGTGGAAGATTCTCCCAGATAGCATTGAAATGTGTCACACCAGCATTTTAATGAAGACTTGAAAGAGTTGTTTACATCAGACTTGGCTGTATGGGTTCAGTTCCCTTACTCTTAAAAAAAACAAAATCTCTTACCCTTCAAAATGAAAACAGTAAAGCAAGCATTGCTGCTTTGTGGCAGAATTAGGTAAAAGAGTTATACTTGCACAGATACCACCTTCCAATGACAACAACCATAATCTGGAAATGCAAATGACAACCGTTATGTGGAATCAGAAAATGAATGTTCTTGCTTTACCAGGCACACGCTTATAATATGCGAGAAATGTCTCGGGATGAGAATAAAATAAATAATAAATAATCTTGGGTTATATTACTCGTGTAACCAATAACTTACAAAAATATGCCAAATAAATAGTGTACACAAATTAAAATTGAAAACGTTTATACTGTAAACACCATAATATAGAACACAATATAGAAGTATACAAAGATTAATATATGCAGCACAAAGGATACGGTGCGGTACAGTGCCAAAAAGGGTACAACAGCTCAGCATAATGCTGAGGCAAGCCACAGCGCTGATTTTCAGCTGGCCCTCAGTGACTGCACGGACGAAGAAAGCAACAGTGTGTGCGTGTTGTGTTGTATGAATGTGTTTGTTACACAAACTTATAATTTAAAAATAATGATGGGTTTGGTTCATATAAGATCGAAGAGCGAGTTATATGAGAAAGGTCTTTGCTTATTTGAGAATAAAACGTCTGTGGTGTTTGGTTTTACGAGAATTAGTACAAAACCTCTATTAGCGCTGTATTTTGGATTACTAAACAGTTCAGTCAGTACCCCACTAGACGTTCAAGAGCTATCGTATATCTCTAATCGGTACACGCTTGTCATGGGTTATTATGAGAAATGTCTCGAGTAATATGAGAATAAGGTCTCAGGTTTCTGATTTAATGAGAATTGCTGTAAGAACTTCTATACGTCATACGTCGTACGATGATACGGCTGGCAGCTGTCAAATTGATACGGAAATCGAATAAACGATAAAAATGATATGTAGCTCGCTTGAATAGTTTGTAATTAATATTTTGCTAGTGCGTCGGTGGCCTAGTGGCTAGGCGCCGGACTCCAATGCGGGAGGTCCGGGTTCGAAACCACGCAATGCCATGTACCAATTGGTTTTTCGGATTTTTTCGACTTACGTACATTTACCAACCGCTCTAACGGTGAAGGAAAACATCGTGAGGAAACCTGCATATCTGAGGAAATTAAAAAAGTTTCCGAAGGCGTGTGAAATCTACCAATCAGCAATGGGCCCGCTCGGTAGATCATTGAGCATTGATCATGACGCAGACCTCCCCGTCTGCGTCCCAACAGTGGAGACATAAATAAGCTGATGATGATGATGATTTTGGGTCGTCGGTGGTCTAGTGGCTTTGACGTCGAACTCCCGTGCGGGAGGTCCGGGTTCGTCCGACCCAATGCCATGTACCAATGAGATTTTCCAATTTTTTCGAAGACTTACGTACATTTACAAACCGCTCTAACGGTGAAGGAAAACATCGCGAGGAAACGTTTCCAAAGGCGTGTGAAATCCAACAATCAGCACTGGGCCAGCTCGGTGGAACATGACCCGCAGTCTTGTGCAAGGGGAGGCCTGTGCTCCAACAGTGGGACATTAATAGGCTGATGATAATGATGATTTTGCAATTTGATTATAATAAGTTAACATAATCTGCATTCCGGCGTTAAGTACACATTTGCAACGACGTTCAGATTACGTCTTATCGAATGTGCCAGCCGTATCACCGTGGGACGTATGACTTATAGTAACTCAGTTAGCATAATTTGCATTCCCGCGTTAAGTACACATTTACAATAACGTTCAGATTACGTCTTATCGAATGTGCCAGCCGTATCACCGTGGGACGTATGACGTATAGTAACTCAGTAAGCATAATTTGCATTCCCGCGTTAAGTACACATTTACAATAACGTTCAGATTACGTCTTATCGAATGTGCCAGCCGTATCACCGTGGGACGTATGATGTATAGTAACTCAGTAAGCATAATTTGCATTCCCGCGTTAAGTACACATTTGCAACGACGTTCAGGTTACGTTCTATCGGCTGTGCCAGCCGTACCATCGTGGGACGTATGACGTATAGTAACTCAGTACCTATTCTCGATTAGTAAACAGTTCAGTACCACACTCGACGTTCAAGAGCTATCGTATATCGCTAATCGCCACGTCGGCACACGCTTGGCGCGGGTTATTGATGGCCCACAATTAATCTTGCTCAGCCGTCCGCGGCCAAAGGGCTTCAGCTTTCACTTAACCCCGTTTGTTATTTTTTGCGATTGCCTTTTTATTTCCGTGGCTGACTTTTGACTGAGTAAGTTCAGGTTTTTTTTTCTCGTGAAACTTTGAAATTTTTTTTTTAGGAACGCGCTATGTGAGAACATGGATGACGTAATTACAGTTGTATGAAAGGGAAAAGTGTAGATCTTCCACCAGGCTGGGTGTTGTGCCTGGTGACCAGATGTGCTGGTCCGACTATGGATGTTTGGAACTCGTATATATACGAAGTCCCAGAAAAATTTGGATAGCGCGTTCTACGTAGTGGCGCGCGGTCATGCGCGTCGCCACAGTAGGTTATTTATTCCAGATCGTCATCAGCCTATTACTGTCCCCACTGTTGGGGCACAGGCCTACCCTTGCACAAGGGGGTACGGGCCATGATCCACCGAGGGGCCCAGTGCTGATTGGTGGATTTCACACGCCTTCGGAAACTTTTAATTTCCTTTTAAATTCCTCACGACGTTTTCCTTCACCGTTCGAGCAGTCGGTAAATGTACGTAAGTCTTCGAAAATACGAAAAACTCATTGGTACATGGCATTGCATGGTTTCGAATCCGCACGGGAGTCTGGCGTCCTAGCCACTAGGCCACCGACGCTCTATTCCAGATGTAAAGATTTACCATAGAGTAAAAGAAAGGTGGTGTACCTAGCTATTTTATTAAAATTGTTCCTGTAATATGACACACCTCAGAGCGTCGTCGTTCTATTTTTCCTGAACTTGGCGGACTCACTCCCGTGTGCCTAGATCATAGCGTGCAATGCCATTTAGCGATATACAGGTTGTAACTAAAACCCTTTTGAGGTTAAATCGATAACTCATTGACAACGGCTTTTGTGGCTTTTGAAAATCGGCAAAATATATTCATATATTTAGTTTCAAGGTTGAAGGACGCCAACGTCGCTTTACCACACACACACACACACACATACACACCCACTCACCCTACACTATATGCACACTTACATCATTACACACTCCCACACAACCTAACACACCCCCACCCATACTCACTCTTACCATTATCTTTACTAAATTCCTTTATGATTAAATTTTCCAAATTCCTTTTAGGTTAAGAATACAATTTGTAATTTGCTTGCACAGAAAGTGCGACGGAATCCCGACTTACAAGATACAGGTTTTCGACCTAGTTTGTAAGTCGGAGGTCCTTTTTTTGTGTGCCCTGTAATAAGTAAATAAACTTTTTCATTTTTTTCATTTTTCAACCAGCACGATCACTTTCGGACCGTGCTCGCAACTAGGCTACGAGCTCCTCTCCTTATCTCCTATCCTTATACAATAAAATATTGTCAATGTCAAGTTCCTTTTGATAGTGAATTTCGAACCATCATCTTAGGATCCTAATAAACCGAAAATTCATAACACACAAAATGGAAGTGCTCGTCGTAAAATCAGCCGGGTCTGACCTCACATACGTAGCCATTTTGTTTTATGTTTTATTTTATATGACTTAGTTTTATGATCTTCTATATGTGAGGGATATTGTGGGGTTTTTCTGCTGTCTAAATTAAAATCTATGACTAAAATGGGGCAGCTGAAACGAATACCTTCGGACTACCAGGCGCGGGGAGCGGTTCCATCCTTATGTTGTTGATATCCCATCTGTTCGTACGAAGCGATTTGCTTCTTCGTTAATTATGCGAACGACTAAAGAATGGAACAGCCTGCCGGCGTCTGTATTTCCCGAAACCTACAAACTTGGGATCTTCAAGACCAGAGTGAATAGGCATTTACTGGACCCGCATGCGCCATCGTCGACCTCATCGTCGCTTACCATCAGGCGAGATCGAGGTCAAATAGATAGATAGAAACACTTTATTGTACACAAAAACAGGAAAAGTAAAAACTACAGGAATAATAACACGATATGTACAAAGGCGGCCTTATCGCTTAAAGCGATCTCTTCCAGGCAACCTCTGAAATTAATTGGACATTAAAGAGATTAGCGACAGAAAAATGCGGGTTTAGTAGACAATAAAATAAAATAAAAAGAAACAGATAGATACTTTATTCTTTAGGTTGTCTGGAAGAGATCGCTTTTAGCGATAAGACCGCCTAGATTGTATTAATCGTTTTGTACGCATTGTATCACACTAATTTTGTGCAATAAAGAGTATTCATTCATTCATTCATTCATTCATTCTACTCAGTGGCAGGAATAGTAGCAGTACAAAGGCGGCCTTATTCCTTAGAGCGATATATTCCAAGCAACCTCTGAAGTTAAGTGGACATTAAAGATATTAGCGACAAGTTTAGATGATTATATGATTTATATGTTTCGTTTATCTGGTTTAGTTTGACAGCTTTTTTCAATGTGTAGCCAGAAGACGAAATTGACCATCTGATGGTAACTATAGTCACCATCACCCATACATATTAACCTCATTAAAAACTCTATAGTTTACAGTTTATTTTGTTTATTTTTAGTGCTAACTTTAAGTAGAGTGCCTCATGTGTTGGAAATTACGCTGGCTCCTATACCATTGCACGAAACGTCTTTTAAGTTAACTCTTTATTAAAATACATGCTATGTCCCTTTCTACACTATAGCTCTATATAGAGATCACATCAGACTTAAGGAAGGCTTAAAATTAAGGACTTTGGGATTTTCAAGGCCACAGTGAATAGGCATTTACTGGACCCGCATGCTCCATCGTCGACCTCATCGTCGCTTACCATCAGGCGAGATCGAGGTCACATGCGGGTTTAGTAGTCAATAAAAAAATAAAAATAAACTTTCTTGCAATTCACGGTTACTCTTCAACTCGGAACACAGAAATGCAAACATTGCTGCTTTGCTACAGAAATAGTTAAAAGTATACCTGCCCAAGCCACGGAACATATACTTTAGGTCAAGCTGACTTTGCAAAGAGTCATAAAATCTTCAATGAAAAATACCCGATTCAGCGTCACCGACCCGAGCGCGCTTGATGTCGAATGGAGTCGAGTATACCCGATTCAGCGTCACCGACCCGAACGCGCTTGATGTCGAATGGAGCCGAGGATACCCGATTCAGCGTCACCGACCCGAACGCGCTTGATGTCGAATGGAGCCGAGTATACGCGGTTCAGCGTCACCGACCCGAGAGCGCTTGATGCCAAATGGAGCCGAGTATACCCGATTCGGCGTCACCGACCCGAGCGCGGTTGATGTAGAATGGAGCCGAGTATACCCGATTCAGCATCACCGACCCGAGTGCGCTTGATGTAGAATGGAGCCGAATGTACCCGATTCAGCGTCACCGACCCGAGCACGCTTGATGTCGAATGGAGCCGAGTGTACCTGATTCAGCGTCACCGACCCGAGCGCGCTTGATGTCGAATGGAGCCGAGTATACCCGATTCAGCGTCACCGACCCGAGCGAGACGGTTCAGTTTGGTTGTTCAGAAAGAGCGCAAGGTAAAAAAAGAAGGCAAAAAACAAAGAATGTCATAATCAAAATTGAGTTCTACAACACAACTCCCCTTCTTTAATATCACCAAACGGCCACTTTATCCTGATCTACCACACCCTTTAATTTGCAGTTTCATTCCAAACAAAGAGGGGTAAATGTGAGTGGTGTTAAAGGTCAAAATATAACGGTCCTCTTTACGACCCGTGAACTTATAACTCCGTATTACTTGTAGGTTTTATTTTGACGAAACAGCGGGTAGGGATATAAAATCCAGTACTAGATTGCATGGAGTCAAAATATCACTATAAATCATGTGAGAAAATGTTGTCAGGTTATGACGGGCCATTACTTTTATTTCTATTAACGTTTTAGGGGGCGTTAGTTACTGAAATCATAAAAGGAGCTTTTATTATTTTCGGTGGCACCAGTAGTGTTGTAATAAATACGAATGTGGTATGACTGTGTGCAGTCAGTCTGGGGTGGTACCACTATATTACCTATTTTTGCCGCAAAGCAGCATTATTTCCTTGCTGTGTTTCGGTTTGAAGACTAATGGCCGGTTTACATTGGGCAATGTTTAGCGAAGTGGGTAAGTACAGTGGTGTATCTTATATATTAGATAGATAGAAACACTTTATTGTACACAAAATCAGGAAAAGTAAAAACTACAGGAATAATAGTACAAAGGCGGCCTTATCGCTTAAAGCGATCTCTTCCAGGCAACCTCTGAAGTTAATTGGACATTAAAGAGATTAGCGACAGTGTAGTGTGAAGAAAGAAAAGGTATCTTATCTTATGATAGGGGGCCGGGAATAACCCAGCGGCTCTTCGGGAACACCCTTGAGAATCTTTTGTGCATACCCCATTTTACACACTGGTCATCTCAGTGTACAAGTTTCCTCACAATGTTTTCCTTCACCGTTAGAACATTCGGCAAATGTACATAAGTCTTCGAAAAATACGAAAAACACATTGGTACATAACACTGCGTGGTTTCGAACCTGGATCTCCCGCATTGGAGTTTGATACCCTAACCACTGTGCCACCGACGCTCTGGTGTAAACCGATCGGACAGTGGCGAGTATTGTTATCGTCACTGTACTCGTAATCGCCACTTCGCTACACACTTGACCAATGTAAACCGGCCTTAAGAGAGCCCGTACAATTAGGTTTTCTGCACATAAGACACTTCAAGTCCTAGAGGTTAACAATTCTTCGCAAATTCTCTAATTCGGGAAATTATTCCAATTTTCAGCCTACGAGATTTCTTACCTAGCCTAGATTTTATAAGTCTAAAAAATACATAAAAGATTTCATGTAAGTGTGCAAGTGTGCATAAACATTCATTCGTAATTCACGAAATTATCTCAATTTTCAATCTTGAAAGTGTTTTTATTTTATTCGATTTTTTATATAAGAACATAGATTAAAAATTTAGGGATCACCCACAAAACCCTCTAGGGGTTTATCTGCGGGGTTCCACTTCTCAAGTAAATCTGAACAACACCTATTTATCAGAAATTGAAAGACTACGAGTAAAATCGACGAAGTTGGTTCGCCGTTCTAAGCTTCTAAGTTAGAAATCGATGAAATTCTCATCAGGGGCATAAAGTTGACTTAAGCAGAGATATGGTGACTTAAGTAGGGTTTTTGTAGTCACTATCTGTGGATTATAGTCTTGAATATCGGGTATAGGTGCTTACCAGTGCTGAAAGAAAATTTATAGTCTTTCGATAGTATGTCGATAGTAGTATATTTATCCACTCAAACTCATTTAGGTCCCATCATTTCACATCACACCCTCTTATCACATCCTTAGGAAGTCGGATTTTCGATCCTCTGCGATTGTAAATCCTTTTGGATTTGGTTATCGTTGAGGAGGGCGCATCCGAGGGTGAGTGACGTGTTCTTCTTCCAATAGGTATTTTTATATAATTATAAAGAAATTTTAAGTAGGTATAAGTACAAGTTACTTGGTCTGAAGACTTGATTTTAGGACACACACATTGTTATTTTAGTCGCAATTGTAGCGTATGCAATATCGTAGTCTCTTTATATATTATATGACCGAAGATTTTTATCTTTAGATTTTTTATATATATTATATATAAAGGTAGTTATAGTATGAAATTGATTTTATTATTTTATATTGATATTTTTGACATAATAAATACAAATATGTATGTTTGTAAGAATATGGGTACATTTAATTTTATAAAGGTATAAACAATATATTTATATATATAATTATAGTTTAATCTCTGTATTAAAATAATCTGTCGTCAAGAGGCAAAAATAGCGCGGGCACGGCATTGGCCGCTGAACCGACGTGGAGTAAAGACGTGGTTGTGTGCTGCGAGCCGTTATATATTAGGTGTTAAAGATATTATATATATTTACGTCAAACATACACTACACTACACCAAATTCTGCCACTTCACTATGGTGACACTGCAATATGCACACAGAGTAATAGCGATTTACATGTCTGAAGGGGCTATAGTTTCTCTACAATATGCAATGTTAGCTGGTGCTCTATAGGGTTCGGTTCTATCGTGTAAACGTGTTTCGCAATAACTGATAGATTTAGCATAGATCTGCTAGATATCCGTTACACTATCTCTCTACAACTATCCAATAATATTTCGTGTTAACTACCACGTTTCATGAATTATAATGAAGTAGATAGATAGATTGAAACACTTTTTTGTACACAAATACGGGAAAACTAAAAACTACAGGAATAGTAGCACTATATGTACAAAGCGGCCTTAGCGCTTAAAGCGATCTCTTCCAGGCAACCTCTCAAGTTAATTTGGCATTAAAGATATTATCAACAGTGTAGTGTGAAGATATGAAAAAGGTTACTATTACTTAATACACAGTAAAGTTAGTAAAATAAAAATAATATGATATACATAAATAATTATGTAGGTATACTGAGATAGTTAAATGCATAGATTTTTTTTCTTTTATTAAATAAGGAGAGCAGACGAGCAAACGGGCCACCTGATGGTAGGTGGTCACTGTCGCCCATAGACATCTCACCTCACTTTATTAATATTAGAGGGTTTTTGATGCGCTGCTAACCTTGAGGACTAAGATGGATTGCCTCATGTGCCGGAAATTACGCTGGCTCTCTTACCCTTCAAACCATACATAATATAAATAAATGTATAAAAAATAAACACATTTGGGTGGTGATTGCATATTTGCGCCGTTCGGGGTGGAGACCTTGGGGCCGTGAGGGCCTGGAGCCCACTGCCTCTACCGGGAAATAGCCAAGCGCCTCGTAGAGACATCCCGGGGCCAGGAGGCTGGCCTCTACTTTGCTCAGCGTACAAGCATCGCCATACAGCGGGGCAACGCCGCCAGCCTCATCGGGACACTCCCTGCAGGGAGCGACCTGGGCCAGGTCTTTTACTTGTAAAATAGTCAGGTGTTTTGTAATTTTAGCTTAAGCATTTATTTTAGTATTATTTTATTTTGAATAAACACATATAATAGACAGTAAACAATAAATAGGTAAATATACATAATAATAAAAAAGAGAAGTATATCCAGTTGCCAGACTATTTTGATAAGTTTTATTCTCCTTATTCCGTTTTTACGCCGTAGAGTTGAAATAAAATTCCTTAATACTTTGTCAATGATATTGTTTTCAAACTCGATCTCTATTCGATAGGAATGGACTTGTAATTTTCATTAAAATAAATAAAACATTTCTCTTTGGCATTTTGGAAATCGAACTAATCATCTTTCGAATAGATCAGCTTACGCTTCGAATTGTCGAGTAGTGTCGAACAAGACATTTCATTACAA
Source organism: Hofmannophila pseudospretella (assembly GCA_947369225.1). Taxonomy (NCBI): domain Eukaryota; kingdom Metazoa; phylum Arthropoda; class Insecta; order Lepidoptera; family Oecophoridae; genus Hofmannophila; species Hofmannophila pseudospretella. The sequence goes on from OX376333.1 coordinate 2,769,112, forward strand.
TTTTTAAAATCGAATTTCTTTAAACGAACCATTCAAAGACACAGTTTGTCTTGTAGTTTTTGGTTAAAAAACTAAACCATCGAACACCATTCGAATAATCCTAGTTGACTGACTTCCTTGGTGATACGCTGTGACATCATCAAAATTTAATTAAAAACTTAAAAACTAGAGACCCTTGGTCCTTGGGACCCTGGAGCTTGGTCACTGTTCCGAGAGCTGTCCAAGCGTTTGTTTGATGCGACGAGGGACCCAAGGGCTGGCGGCTATCTCGCCTAAAGGATCAGCATAGCGCTCCAGCGGGGCAACGCCGCCAGCATCCTTACCACACGGGCCTAATCTAAGACATTTTATAAGTTACACTTAATTTTTATTTCTGTACATTTTCTTTCCTTCTGTAATTATAATATAAATAATTTTAAGTTGTAAATATATAGAAGTATTCTACGATCTAAATGTATAGTAATTAAAAACCTATCTTTATTGTTAATTCTTATGTATTTTTTTTAAATGAGACATCAGTAAAAAATGTTTTTGTTGTGTTACCTTCATAAAAATAATATTTTGCTAATTTATAATGATTGATTACTTTTTTGATGATAATTTATGATTGATTGATTTATTAATTGAACAAAAATTTGTACGCTTTCGGGCAGAATATGGTGATACTGAAACACAATGTAACATCTGCATTACCCATATTGACATGTTACTGTGTATAGAGGCTGCGAGGTCTCTTTGCTTTGGACAAGTGCAGCCGCCAAGAAGTTGGTCGCTCGTTTAGCACCACCCGGGGAGACACGTGCCGCCGAATGGCTAAGAAGCCTGGATATTTGGTTGTGACATATCGCAGTACCTACTGTTATTGTATATTGTGTGTAACTCCATCTGCCATACGAATAAATAAATAAATTACCCATATTTACAAATAAATTCTATTCTATTCTATTTCTAATCAATGACACACATTGTCTTTTAGTGTTTGTTTGTCTATATAAAATAAACGAAGACCTCTTCATTAATTATATATAATTTTATGCTAAGTTATTCCATACAAGTCGTACATTTTTAGAAGTCGGTAATGAATATGCTTGCACGGAAAGTGCGACGGAGTCCCGACTTCCAAGATACAGATTTCGACCTAGTTTGTAAGTCGGAGGTGCTATTATTGTGCCTTGTAATAAGTGAATAAAGAATTTGTCGAACATGTGTTTTGGAATAAATGCACTGGGCCTCAAAATGTATGGAACTTGGAAATTGGAACGTCGCCATCGTTCTTTCAAATTGTTCGGTTTGCGAACTTCGGAGATAACGGTCTTTTTGTCTTTTTTGCACTTTTTTTGCACATATCGGCCATAAATTAAAATGAACAAACCATTTATCACCGCTATTCTGAAAATCGAACACGATCTGAAAGAACCAATCAACACCGACGAAATATCTAAGTTTTTCTTTCAAATAATCCAAACATTTCTCTTCTCTATTTTGAAAATCGTACTCCATTCGTATAAACCAATCAAAGTCACGAATTGTCTCATAGTTTCTTTTCAAATAAACAAAACATTTCTCTTCGTTACTTTGAAAATCGAATGGCATTCAGCTGAACCAATCAACGCCACGGATTGTCTTTGCGGCCAGTAACGAGTGGGAAATGCAAAAACCGAAATAAATCTTACAGCAAGACGTTACTGGCACTGCTCGGAGTCTCATTTAAAATTCTACCCCGCAACGTAATTCGGGTGAATCTCGTCCACTACTATTTGCTTCAAATCCGTGCACGTGTTTGGATGGAATCTTGTCATAGTAACTACAATCCGTGGCACATAAGTTGAACAAAAATGGCGGTCGTTCCGCGCAGATACATTGTATAAATGCTATGATGGTTACGCGCGGCTTCTCGCATCGCACCTCATACCGCACTTCGATTGAGACCCGTAATTTGACACTACTCATCCGCCATTTTTGTTCAACTTATGTGCCGCGATCCGTACTTTAAAATCTGAAGGTATACCATACTCGCAACTAGGCTACGAGCTCCTCTTACGCAATCTGTACTTTAAAGTCTGAAGGTATAAGTTAGGTCTATTAATGACCTAACTTATACCTTCAGACTTTAAAGTACAGATTGCGTAAGAGGAGCTCGTAGCCTTGTTGCGAGCACGGTCCGAAAGTGATCGTGCAGGTTAAGCGACGTTGGCGCGGTTGGTACCTGGATGGATGACCGCTAGTGGCATATTTCATCTGAGCTCCTCCGTGCCTCGGAGAGCACGTTAAGCAGTCGATCCCGGTTGTTGTTGTTCGCCAGCAGTCGTTAAGCCATGTAAGATGCCTACAGGCGGCCTGAACAACTCTGACAAATAGGTTGGCCACTAACCATACGATAAGCAAGCAAGCAATATACCTTGTCGAGTATCCTGACAAACTTCCATTTTGTTCGTATCAGCCATTACAATTTAAAACGCGTGATGTGACATCACAAGTTTTAAATTTTAAAGTACTTATTGAATTCTAATTTATAGCACAGATACATTGACGTTACGACCATGTTTTGTTTTTTAATTTCCCACAACTTAGTTTTGATTTTCAAGACAACTTTATTTATTGTTAGATAAAATAAGTATTGATAATGTTTGCCATATCGAATGTAGCGAATCTTTGCGTTTAACAAATTTTGAAAAAATACTTTTTAAGTAAATATCGACCACTTCCAAAAAGGATGGTATAAGGACGCCGAGGATAGGGAAAAATGGAAAGGAGGAGGGGAGGCCTTTGCCCAGCAGTGGGACAGCCTATAGGCTATTATAAAAAAAAAAGTAAATATCTATTACTGTTATTTTTATAAGTAACATCTGCAACATAACAAGTTTTATATGCGACAACAAAGTCTGTGGTTTGCCATTTTAATAACACTTTCCAAACCACTTTATACGCATCATTCGTTTTGCATACAAATTGGTAGATAAACGTAATAGTTGGGATTTCAAACCGGGATTCTTGCCAACTTCTAGAGCCAAGACATCCGTGTACCATTTGGTATACCAGAAGAGAATCTCAGTGTGTAGGTACAGAGTGTTACAAAAACAGTGTACCTTTTAATTTAATTTAATTTAAACATCATTTAATAAAATTCGTAGAACAAAAGTTGTGAAGGTTTCATCCCATAATGATCACTTTGAACAGAGTGTTACAAAAACAGTGTACAGAGGTACACTCTGTTCAAAGTGTAACAAAAACAGAGTGTAACAAAAACAAAAAAGTGATCATTATGGGACGAAACCTTCACAACTTTTGTTCTACGAATTTTATTAACTGACGTTTAAATTAAATTTAATTAAAATGTCTTTATTTTCAGGCACTAGTCCCATAGAAAAGAAAACAAATAATTAATAAAATTATCAATTAACAATTAATAAAATTAATTATAATAAAACATTATATATTAAAATTATTTTCAATTTAGTATTATATGTAAGTAAGTAATATGCTTATTTCACACACGCGCACACACACACACACACACACACACACACACACGCACACACGCACGCACATATTTATGTAATAAACTACATTTCCAATTTTTACTGTTAGTACCCAGTTAATGTTTGTACCCACAGACGTCAAAATTAATACCAAGCAGACTCAACATATTTTCATGTACACTGAGTACATTATCGAATTACGATACCTACTTTAGTACTGAAAGTTTATTTATTTATACTTTATTGTACAACAATAGACAATTAAAATAAAACATTGTACTGTGTACTTATCTCTAAAAGAGATTTCTTCCAGCAAAACCGCGAAAGTGAAAGATGCGTTATAATTTAAAGGTAGACAGTGTGTACGTCAAATAAAAATAAATATAATATAAAAAGACAACTATAATAAATATGCATATATACATACACATTTTACACATATAAGTACATATATGCAATAACTATAAAATAGATAATAAATATCTCAATACAATACATATTATACATATACGAACATACATATATAGGTATAAATACATATTAACAAACTAAAATGGATCACATAACAGGAAACAAGTTTTTTTTTAAATTGTCTACGACAAACAGGCAGACGGGCCACCTGATGGTAAGTAGTCACCGTCGCCTAGACACACGTGCAGTACCAGGGGTATTGCACGTGTCACTGCCGGCAACACACGTGCAATACCAAGGGTATTGCACGTGTGTTGCCGGCCGTGGAGGGAGAGGACTTTTTTAACGTTCTTTTTGAAGCATCCCATGTGGAAAAACGTCGGGTGGAAGAGAGTTCCACATTTTACAGGTGTGTGGCAGAAACGCTCGTGTAAAACGGGTCGTGGTAGACACCCAAGACTTTAGAAAGTGCGGGTGAATTGAGCCGCCGACAAGTGGTGCGATTCAAGAAAGTAGACGACGGCACCAAGTAAAATCTTCTTCTTCTTCTCTTCCTGTCACCCCCTGCTGGGGTATAGGGCTCGAACAATTGCTGTCCACTTATTGCGATCTTGCGCGGCCTCATCGAGTTCCTGCCAGGACATTTGGATTGTGGCTGCCTCGTTTTCAATTGACCGACGCCATGTGGTTTTCGGTCGACCAGGCCTGCGTTTACCTGATGGGTACCATTTCAGGGGCATTTTTGGGGGTGATCGTCCGCCCTTCTGAGCACATGACCTAGCCACCGCCACTTGCGAGTGAGGACCTCCATTTCCACGGGTTTGTCATCGGTTAATCTCCATAATTCGATGTTTGATATAACATTAGGCCAAAGATTTTTAGAATTTGCCTCAGACAGTTGTTTACAAACACTTGGAGTTTGTTGGTGTTAGTACCTTCTGGAACTTGGGAACTCCCGCATTCTTGTGTCCGTGGTAGGGGATCAGGTTCATTTGAATTCTGTCTCTGAATTTGAATTGGAGATTTTACAGCCTTTAATCTAAAACCGACGGATGACGACAGGACGTGTACCGTTATCCTGCTAATTAAGGATGCCGCTGTCTAAATGGTCGGTTCTGTCTTTTCTTTTTATGTTTTCCCATTTTCGGGTGGGAACAGGTCCCCTTTAATAAAGAGACGTTACAAGGGAAAGGTTCCTACCGGTGAAATGACTCTGTGTGTCAGCCTGGGTGGGTATATAGTAGGGATGTTACGGAGCTTCAACTCCGACTCCGAAAGGTCGGAACTTCCGATAGATTTTACACCTCCGACTCCGACTTCGGCTCCGATGATTTTGAATTGGAGGCCATACCGAAGATTTGTGAGCAAACATTCAAATTTCAATAGTGTCGGCTACATAAAAGAATTTTTTGTTGCCGCAAACGTCATCAAAAAAATATTGCACTGGGCAAAAAAAAAAAAAATGCTTTAAAATTTGAACTTCTTCTGAACATTTCTCTTCTACCTCCGCCTCCGACTCCGGTTCCGACTCCGATAAATCAAATTTAAAACCTTCGGTTTCGACTCCGGTTCCGGTAAAACCACCTTCGTAACATCCCTATTATAAAGGTCCTATTGTATTAGAGGCAAATATTTCTAGGGTGTCATCTATATTATTAGGTTATTATAACAATACGCATCTGGCAAAAAAAATATTTTTACTTATTAAATTTTCGAGAAAATCGAACGAATTATTTGGTTGAAAATTCTACAAATGAATGAATTATTGCTATTCTAATAGTGAAATAAGAAGTATGAATGAAACTCGTGTTATTCATAACGATATAGATGAGTTTATGCCATCAAGTCGCAAAATAATGTAGTTTATTTTTCTTCAATATGGATTTTTCATACAAGTAACAGGGTTATTTTTCCGTGTAAAGTGGTACAAATGACCAGCACATACCGCCCACAAAATATTTGCTATTAATAAAAAAGGACCTTATAAGCCTTATACGCTGTGCCGCAAACTTTATGTGTGAAAGCATCTTGGCTAACTTTGATCTCCTTCCTCGTCTCTCTTGATTGTTTTAACCAAATAAATTTGATTTCATAATGAGCTTTGTTTATCGATGTTTTCAGCGACACTATTTGTTTTTAAATATCTTCAAAATTGACGAAGTTATTAGCTTTTGAAGAAGACATAAACGTGTGACAATCGATACCCATATAACTTTTCCGACAGCAGCACACACAAAGAAGCAATTCAATAAATTGATATGGTGGACCGGAGGCAAATGATCCCTACAGCACAGGGCAACCTATTGTAGGTATCAAATGCAAATATTTCACCCAGCCTAAAAAACACTAGACACTAACTAGACACTCGATACCCATACCAGCAACCTACTTCACGAGTTACATGATGTTTTCACATCAAAAGTAATCTCTCTCCCCAATGGATAGGTAATGAATGTTATTTTTGTATCGGAACCTAGGTCACCAAGTTAATCAGGTGGGCGTTCCTTACTTCATGGAAAGGTTCTAATCTATTAGAGGAATAATTCAGGTATCTATTAAATAGGCTTTTTAAATAGGCTGACATGCGCATAAATTGAAATCCTTTAAGATTGTGTATTTAAAAAAATAAATGATCGATTGATTGAGTGATTTATCACGCAAAAGGAAAATAGTACCTACTTCATTAAGTAACTTTTTTTGTTAAGGAATCCTGCGAACAAACGAGCTGATGTTATATAAGTAGTCACCATTACCCATAGACATGTAGGAACGCGCTATGTAGGGACATGGATGACGTAATGTCAGTTGTATGAAAGGGAAAAGGGAAGATCTTCCACCAGGCGGGGTTATGTGCCTGGTGACCAGATGTCCTGGTCCAACTATGGATGTTTGGAACTCGAAAAATTTGATAGCGCGTTCTACACCGATGTGAGTAGGTACTAAACGTAGTGGCGCGTCGTGCATCTCCACAGACATCTCAGTCACCTCACTATAATGTTACAAGAAGGAGTTCGAAGCGCTGCTAATGTTGAGGATTTAGATGGAGTGCCTTATGTGCCGAAAACAACGCTGGCTCTCACATCCTTCAAATGCTGCTTTGCGGCAGAGATAGGTAGAAGAAAAGGGCGGTACCACCTCAGACTAACTCTGAACAGAGTCATACAACATTCAGTTTCATACCACATTCACATCAATAATACATTAAGAGTTTTCAGAAAAATATTTTCTGCATCAAAAATTTTTAAGCTCCAGAGAGCTTTCATGCTGACAATTTAGCTTATGGAGGTTTCGGAATTAAGCCTTTACCAAAGAGCTTCATTCATACATTTCTGTCGATATTACATCGCTTTATTAACAGTCCGCCTTAAGCCGATGTACCGGTTTACGTTTTGTGTATCACATTATGAACAAACACCGTAATTAACATAATACCGTAATATAACAAAACCTACTAAATAGTAGTTATAATTATTTAATTTAAGCATTAAAGGTTGGCTTCCATTGTACGCGGCCGACGGCTGACGGCTGCCACACACACCTTGCTTCCGATGTCAGCGGCTAGCCGCGCGCGGCTGTCAAAACAGGCTGACATGACAGTTCACTAATGAGCGAGACGCACATAAGGAAGCGAGACACGATCGCGCGCGGCTACGACAGACGTAGCGATGATCGGAAGCGGCGCCATACATTTTTTAAAGTGTTTATTTATTTTATTTTATTCTTTTCGGAAAACTTACAGCTAATATACAAAATTTGAGTAAATATAATATAAACAAACTATGCCATTTACAAATTTTTGCCTATAGAACGTCTGTTAGTCGTCTGTCTTATAGATTTATAAATTGGGTTGAGGAATAAGCAAACAAACAAGATAAATAAATAACGGTTAGTAAGGTAGCTCAGAAATAGAAAAAGTAACGTACATGATACCCACTTAAAATGATAATCTTAAATACTAGGAAGGATAATAATTAATACACCTACTACCTCTTTCTCGATATCATTTCCTCTGCCCGAAGGTTGCCTGGAAGAGATCGCTCTTAGCGATAAGGCCGCCTAAATTGTATTTCACTATTTCCTTTTCTATCTCATGTTTGTTATTTTATATTTGTGCAATTTTTACTTTTTACTTTAGTAGAATTTAGTCTTAGATTTTAGTATTGTCGCGTCAGCTCGCTGCTATCGGCCGCGCGCGTCTGCCGCATCGGCCGCGATCAACGGAAGTGTAACTTAAGCGATTTCCGGTGTAATTAAATAATAATTTTGGCGACCCTCGTAGATAATCAAGTTTGATAATTTAGAGGTTTCACAAAAATGTGATAAGTTCCAATTTTATGAGTCAATGTATTTACTACCTATTGCGGGGAAATAGCCAAGCGCCTCGTAGAGACATCCCGGGACCAGAAAGCTGGCCTCTAAGCTAACTTTGCTCAGCGTATAAGCCTCGCCATACAGCGGGGCAACGCCGCGCGCGCCGCCAGCCTCCTCGGGACACTCCCCGCAGGGAGCGACCTGGGCCAGGTATTTTATTTGTAAAATAGTTAGGTATTTTGTAATTTAGCTTTAGTATTTATTTTAGTGTTATTTTAGTATTATTTTATTTTGAATAAACACAAATGACCCTACCTATTGCTCTTATAAATGAAACATAAATAATACTACTGACAAATTTCACACATGTTGAGTGGACCCCGATAGCCCAGTTGGTTTAAAGCAAGCCACAGAACCGCATGGTTCCAGGTTCCAATCTTGAACGCTGGAATGTTTATAGTTTTCAGTACGATTTTGTATCCAAATAATATCCTGTAGGGGCTGGTAGAAGATTCTTCTAGAACGCAATCTAAGTTAGGCGATATGATCGCGTTTTATGAGAGCGGTTCTGATTTTATGGTTGATCGAGAGGTTTAGAATCGTGTTTCAGTTTTAAAGACAGGTTACAAAGTTGTATAGTATTTTAATATACCAGACAAGTCTAATAGCAAAAACAATCCACGGTTTTATCTTATGATAGGGGGCCGGGAATAAGCCAGCGGCACTTCGACCATTGAGGATCTTTTATGCCTACTCCATTTACACACTGGTCATCCCAGTATGCAGGTTTCCTCACTATGTTTTCCTTCACCGTTGAGCAGTCGTTAAATGTACGTAGGTAAGTCTTCGAAAAATACGAAAATCTCATTGGTACATGGCACTGCATGGTTTCGAATCCGGTCCTCCCGCTTGGGAGTCCGGTGTCGTACCCACTGTGCCACCGACGTAATCCACGGTTTTATAACGTTTTCGTATCGATCTAACTTTAACTACAAATCGTATACTGTTAATACCACGCTAACACATATTAGCGAACTGATCAATCGTTGGTTTGACCGAAACGTAATTTTAATCGATGAAAGTGGGAAGACCTCCAGCTAACTTCAGGGAGTACGAGGCACCTGTCGACACGGCGACGGCTAGCCTCGCACATCACATACATTGTAGCTACTAATGTTATTGAAAAAGCATGATAGTACGGACCAGAGACAGCGCTTGATGTGTAACGAGGAGTGGCGTAATGGTCAGATAATTACAGTTTTAAGCCAGTCACTTTCCGAAACAGCGATCAAATCGTTCAGCTATATCGGGTGCTGTCTCAGGGCAATTCTGTAGCGATTGTGAACTTGTGTTTTTCCATGAGGCTGGCATGATACCATAATGGGCAGAAGCCTCAAAAAACAGATTAAAAAAGAGTTCATATTAAAAACGTAGCAGTAACGCGACACAGTCCCCTGCACTATAAGATCACCGGATCCCAATCCAATCTCTATAGAGTTTGAGTGCGGACATAAAGGGAATTGGGCCACAGGTCTATCATAGTCATACCCGACGATATTCAAAGATTCGCCACTGTGACAAACGGGGGTATTTCTAGGAATAGTACACTGAAAGAAAACTTGTTTGAGTTAGAGCATATAAAGTATTTTTTATTCATTTGAACAAATTACTTGATAGATATCCTATGTAATCCTATGTAGATTGCTCGCTATAGAAGTTGTATATGGAAACCGCGATTTGCCAGTTACTGTTCTGTGAGCATCTCCCCAAACATTCATTCGGCCATTGAAATGTCAAATGTAGGAAACTTGTCAAAAATATATGTCAATAATATATGACTAAGATCTTGATTGAAGTGAACAATTTCTTGGTTGAAGTTAACAAGACGACTTTAAATCATCATCATCATCAGCCTATTGTGAGATATATTAATTGTTTACAACATTTTTGTGACTTCATTTGCGCAGAAATAATATAATAGTATTGTATTTGATCTACTTTTACCAAACAACGTCTTGTTGGTCTTAAAAGATAGTAAATAAGTAACTAGTTCAAAATATGGTAATTAATGCCTATCAAAATGTATACAATATTTTAAAAAAGTGTGTTTAGATTGTAATAAAATCGTTTGAGATAATAAAATAATAATTATGTATTTATTTTGGAATACTGATGCCTAGCAGCATGGTGGTAGGAGGGGGTGCTTGAAATGCTATATAAGAATGAAATCGTGAATCACGGGCCAGTTGTTCATCGGTCTTCTGAGAGGTCGTTACTCTGCCAGACCACTGTCGCGTATATTTTCGGCCGTGTTAAATAAATACTTAAAGTGCTACAATGTAGAAATCAGTGAGTGTTTGTGTTAAAATCGAGTTAAGTGTTCATGTATAGTGCGCGTTAATAAAAGTTTGTTAATTTGGTGATATCAATTGTGCGGGCCCAGTGCTGATTGGTGGACACACCTTCGGAAACTTTAAATTTCCTCAGACATGTAGGTTTCCTCGCGATGTTTTCCTTCACCGTTAGAACAGTCGGTAAAATGTACGTAAGTCTTCGAAAAAATCCGAAAACTCATTGGTGAATGGCATTGCATGGCTTCGAACCCGGACCTCCCGCATGGGAGTACGGCGTCCTAGCCACTAGACCACCGACTATTCACTACTTTAAATGAAACAAGTTCTTGTTTGAAGTAAACCAGTTTTTCTTTCAGTGTATGGACCCGATTTTACTAATTAAAGTTGGGTAGCTTTTGTGACAAATTTGTACGATCTACGTGAAATTAGTTTTGTGGGGCATAAATATCTTTTTCTTGAAGACCGTCTTCTTTAAAACCGACCCGTTTTTTATCAATGCTCTGCAATACGAGTATATCTTAAAACGAATCAAATCGGAGGTCAATTCTGCAACAAGTACCAAACCGATTTCACTGTGTCCCATACATTCGAGAAATTTGAAGGGCGATTTTTCCTACTAAATATGAATTTGGGCCGATAAAGAAAATATAAATCGGTTATTTTTCAATGTTGTGCAATGTATCTTAAAATGAATCAAATTGGAGTCGGACACTTGGGATACTTTCCTTGTAAGTAAAGTAAAGTACAATTCTGACTGACCTCGTGCGGGCAAATCGCTAATCTAATAGAAAAATGAAATTGAAAATGTTTATTTAGCACTGTAAACACCAGAATATAGCAAGTACACAATACAGAAGTATACAAGATTAATACATGCAGCACAAAACATCCGGTGCGGTACAGTGCCAAAAAGGGTACACCAGCTCAGCATAAAGCTGAGGCAAGCCACAGCGCTGATCAGCTGGCCCCTCAGTGACTGCACGGACGAAAAAAGCGTGTGTGCGTGTTGTGTTGTGTGAATGTGTTTGTTTAATACGGCATAAAATACGTAAAATGAGTTTTGTTTTATTTTTTGGAAGTCTTCTTCAAAAATTTCATAGAATTCAAGAAACAATAGAAAAACATTTCACGCGGTTTGGTCAATTTTCTCGACAATCACGTACTTAGCGGCCCTCTTCCGTATCAGGGCAGTAATTATTTGGTTCATTACCATAACCGCTTCCCATCGGAACACGAGCCGCATAATGGTCTGACACTCGCTATGTATTTCTATCCCTTTTCTCTCCACTTTTAATTGTTATCTATTTCATCTTTAGGTATTTATTTGTACTTTTATTATGTATACTTTTGATATATTTTTATTTTCGTCCCCGACCTGCTGTCTCGCCCGCGATGCTTTCGTCCTGGCACAGCTGAAAACCAGCGCTGTGGTTCTGCCGTACCGGTCGGACCGCAGTGTGTCCTTTTAATATTGCATTGTTTTTTTTAATTCAAATATTTTTTTAGTTTAATAATGTATGCAATGTTAAATAAATGTATTTCTTTCTTTCTTTCTATACACTGGGTGCAACAAAAACCCCCTATAGCCCCGGAAGGGGGGTATTCAGTATCCATAACTGAACCACTTTCAATTTCTACATTCATTTCAATATTTCAACGGTCAATTTCCACGAGTACTAGGTTATATCGTCTTTGGAATCTCACTGAAGATAATTCATTATTTGCCCGAGAAGCAAATTCTTATTATTTTTCGATTAAACTTCGCCCAAGTGTCGCGAAGTTTATTATTTAACAAGTTTCAGTCATTTGTACTCTGTCGCTCGCTACTATAAACAGGGGTTTTGCTAAAATTTAATAGAAGGCGTTTCGGAAACTCGTCGAATATTAATTAAAGGTTTAAGAAGGAAATAGGATTAAGTGGATAAATTAAAAAGTAATTGATAAATTGTAAGAAGATTCTGTGTGATTAAATAAAGTGAATTTTCAATAGTTAATTAGGAATACAGCGGCGGTGGCGTCGTGGCTAGGACGTCGGACTCCCATGCGGGAGATCTGAGTTCGAAACATTGCAATGTAAGGTTTTTATCGAAAATATAAGATATGAGAAATCACTTTTCATCTGCAGAACAACGTATAAATTTACATTGTACTGCAGTATCCAAAATTACCCTGCATTTAAGAGAAATGATTTTTTAAATCAAAGTGGTGCTAATTTTTTCCTGTTATTTGTAGTAAGTACGCAATTAACTTCAGAGGTTGCCTGGAACAGATCGCTTTAAGCGATAATGCCGCCTTTGTACATATCGTGCTACTATTCCTGTAGTTTTTACTTTTCCTGTATATGTGTACAATAAGGTGTTACGTACGTAAGGTGGCTGGCAGCGACTGGATGAGAAGAGCCGAAGATCGGGCTCAATGGCGCGCCCTGGGAGAGCCCTATGTCCAGCAGTGGACTAGAGTAGGCTGCTGATGATGATGAAGGTGTTTCTATCTATCTATCTACTTCATTATTAATCATGAAACGTGGTAGTTAACACGAAATATTATTGCATAGTTGTAGAGAGATAGTTTAACGGATATCTAGCAGATCTATGCTAAATCTATCAGTTATTGCGAAACACGTTTACACGATAGAACCGAACCCTATAGAGCACCAGCTAACATATTGCATATTGTAGAGAAACTATAGCCGCTATGAACTCTGTGTGCATATGACAGTGTCACCATAGTGAAGTTGCAGAATATGGAACTAAAATAACCATGTCTGTGTCCTAAAGTCAAGTTTTCAGACCAAGTAACTTGTACTTGCAAAAAAATACCTATTGGAAGAAGAACCCGCCACTCACTCTCGGATCAGTTATTGCGAAACACGTTTACACGATAGAACCGAACCTTATAGAGCACCAGCTAACATATTGCATATTGTAGTAAGATTGTATATTACATCAAAATTAAGTTAATAAATCGTAAGGCTTGTCAACCTAACCTATTATTTAAAAAATATCTTAATTTCATGGCATTTGGATTGAAGAGTGGAAACTTTCACAAAAACGTTTTCCGCGCTAATCCGTATCCTGAAGTTATAACTCCGCCATTTAAAATGGTAATGAGATGGTCTTAAAGAGAGACAGTTAACTTACAGCTCTTAATAAATTAATATTAATTTGCATAATAAATTAATGCTCTGTGATAATATTCTGACCCAAAGTTAGGTTTTGGGTTAATTCGCGCTGAAAATTAACGGTGATTAATTTCTTTTCTTTAATTATTTATATGGGATATTCTTAAAAAAGCCTTATAATCTGCGACCAAATGTTCGTAGTCTTAGACATCATCATCATCAGCAGCCTACTCTAGTCCACTGCTGGACATAGGCCTCTCCCAGGGCGCGCCATAAAACCACTTTACCAGTCTTAGACATACGAGTAAGTATTCTAATTTTTTGGAGAATAGAAATAAACTCACAAATTAAATTTTATCTATCTTATTAAATAATTTCATAATTTACATACATTTAACAAAAAATTTTTCTTGACAATAAATAACTCCTGGTATTTATTTAAAATCATAACTATACTATGCTTACAGAACTTATGATAAGTAGGTAGGTACTGAGATATTGAGGTCAAATATGAATTTAATATATTATTATTTATTGGTAACAAATATAATGATAAGTTATACAAAAACTGACGACATTTTTATCAAAATATATCGTCCATTAAAACAAAATATTCTATTTGAATAGATTACACGCGACGCGATCGCTGAAATATCATTTAATCGGAACCAATTTTATTGGTCATTCAATCGACTCTGTGAATCACGTTTTCATTCTATTTATATTCATCCTTACCTGGAATTCACAAATCCCGAATACAATCAATCGTTCACATTTCCGTAACACATCAAAAACACGACCGAATGCCCGTAATCCTCTGCCAAAAAAGTCAAAATGTTAAAAACACAAAAACTAAAATCTTATCGTCCGAAAGCTTTTCAAAGTTCGAACTAAAGATCGCGTTCGAAAACTTGCGTTCACAAACGTCGCGTCCGACTGTAGCGACGTTCAGAAACACACTGAAATTGGAACATCCCTCAGATAGCTTGCGCAAACCTTTTTGCTGTTGGAAAACTGGAATCAAGCTGTATTTAGACTTTATTTCTGGAATGTAAGGTTGAAATTTTTGGAAAGGGTTGTTGGTTTGGTGGTAAAAGTAAATTTGTCGTATATATTTTGTGGAGTGTGTTCGGATATCTCATGTGGACGTACAATAATTTGTGTGCGTGACGTTGAAATAAGCTTGCGGGAAAGTGCGGGAAAGCTGCCACAATTTTAAGGATGGTCGGTTGGTGTTAGTTTGTTATGGGTCGCTTCCGTGATCTCACTGTGGCTTTTACTACCCTTCGTTCGTTTTAAATTAAGTAGAATTGATAAAATTGTTTACAAGGAGTTCTAATATTATATTATCTATACCAATATTATAAAGAGGAAAGGTTTGATTTTTTGTTTGTTTGTTTGAATTGAATAGGCTCCGAAACTACTGAACAGATTTGAATAATTCTTTCACTGTTGGAAAGCTACATTTTTCCTGAGTGACATAGGCTATATTTCATTTTCAAAAAAAATGGGGATCCTTACTTAAATTACGATAAAGTGTAAAAAAATATCAAAAAACTTCCTTACATCGCGTACGCTGCGAAAACTATTGATGATAGAACAAAATGATATATAACATTTTTTTAGAACACACCATTATCAACAAAAAAATCGCGGTCGGCTCCCTACGTGATGGATGTGCGCGGAATATATAAAAAAAAGAAACATAAAAAAAACAAAAAAAAACATAAATACAAAAAAAACCATATAAATACAAAAAAATCATTAAATAATATCAAAGAATTTAATTATTCTTATATTTTTTTTAATTTACTCTTTTTTAGGAGCTCGACGCAAAAAGGAGTGAATATGTGTGTTATATTATTATTATTATTATGAATGTGTTAAAATTAACAAATCTAAATGTAATGTTTAATGCCCGTGCGAAGCCGGGACGGGCCGCTATTATTTATATTTGGTGGAAGAATAATCGCTTCTACAGTGTTAAGGAATTTCTTTAACACAAAGTTAGTATTTAATAATATTTGATGTAAATAATTTGACAAATAAAATTAAATTGACATGTAATCATTATATTTTTAAACTACTGTTTTTCTCCCATTATTGGGGTGAGTTTACCATACTGTCGCGAGCTTTTGGCCAAACGACAGTATAAGTGAAAGACGTATTAGAAGTAGAGTTAATTAGACGAGATAAAGTGAGTTGATCGGTGTGTAAGAGTGTTGATGATGAGAGAATGTGAGACGTTTATGTATACCTGGACAGGAATGTTCGAACAATCCTGCAAGTGTTTAGAATGGCAGCTTTCTGAAGAAAAATGACAGTAAGAGGGTGTATTTGAAGTGTTTTCAGGCTGGTGTGTAAGGATTTGGGTATGTTATAATGGGTACAGTTCTTACAGTGTTTACCCGCCACTGGGTCTTCAGTTCTATAGAGAGGTCCGTACCTATACTTTGCTATTTGTTCAGCGTGGGTGGTAGTGATATTATTATTATTATTATTATGAATTGGTAATTTGTGATCCTTGTAGGAGTTCTTGTCTGACATGTAATCTGAAGAGTATTAGTTAATTAACTTTGTATCATTTTTTTCTAATTTCTTGTAAAATATATGTATCTATTATATAAATTTGCACACCACATTGTGGTAGGATATGCTGGAACTACCTATGAAATTTTAAGATCCTTCATACATGACGTATAATCTTGCAAATAAAATTTATTTAATTTTCATTTCTAAAAAAATGAGGTTCTTTGTGGTATAGAAGTGACATTGAAAATGTCTAATACTTGATGGCGGGTTGTCGATATAATACTTATGTTATTTTTTGCTGGGGATAGTTTATTTTTCTATTTTATAAGGATAGCAGACTAGTAAACGGGCTGATGGTAAATGGTCACCGTCGCCCATAGATATATCATCTTACAATAATATTATAAGAGGATTTTCCGAGGACTGATGGAGTGCCTCGTGTGCCGGTAATTACGAACCTTAAAGGATTGGGTGGTACCACCATATTAAATAGATAATATGTATAATGTATCTAATATTAGAATGGAAGTAGTTGTTTTACACTGATTAATTAACCACTGATTTTGTATTGAGATATGTTCATATAGTTGTGCAATGCTGACAGCTGTCTCACCGTCACGTACCGTGTCGTCGTGTCTCCGGCCCTGACTGACAACCAGCGCTGCGGCGGGGGCTAGCGTCTAGCCATATCGTCACAGCACAATGCTGAGTCAGGGACCCTTTTGACACATATGCATGTGAACTTACTCTAAGTCAAAGTTACTTTTAAGTAGTGAAATGTAATTATCGTGTTATGTGTGTGCAAATAATTATAATTCATTCAGTCATTCATCCATTTCATATGGTGGTACCACCCAGGCTGACTCTACAGAGTCATACCACTTTGTAAGTGGAAAAAAGTTGGAGTTTGCACAGCAGTGGGACAATATTATGTTAAAAAGAATAATTTAAATACTTACCACCTTTTTTTTGTATCTTCCAAAGATACCCATCATCCTCCTGAGGGAGAGACCAGGTTATGTGGAATTTATACCCACTAAAAACCCCTCGATGGCCGACCTCGTGCATATCGAAAAGCTCCAGGGATCTCCAAAGGATCGCATTTCTAACGCTTTGTCTTCGAGCCTTCCTGGGAGGTGTAGCACACCTCCAGATACAAGCTGCTGCCCTCGCCAGGGACGCCCCCTACAAAGGACGATCAAAGCCCCCATTTTGACCGCTTGCGAACCTGATGACTCCTTTTAGTCTCCTCTTACGATAGGCAGGAGTTTCCGGATCTCGTATTCTACGCCCGAAACAACAGGGCTGAATTTAAATGTCACCTAAGTTTCATTAACTAAGTGATAATTTAATTAATCCAATCTAGATCCCTTACTGACAAACTAATGCATTATTACAGAATTTAGTCTTGCTAAACTTGGCTAACATTAGTGCTTAAGGATTAGTTTGTCCACACTAAACTAATTTCCTGAATTTCATCGTATAGACCGGGAGTTGAAATCCCTTATAGCATCTTCAAGAACGTGTATTATTTTTTATTTATTTATTTCAAGCACAAGGGTCACTCGGCTTTTGCCGTTTTTACTGAATGAATGCCCGCCACAAGGGTGGGAGACTACTTTTTCTAAAATCCAAGCTTCTTATAAATATATTTTAATAAAATTGCAATAAATATAATTAATACATTACTTCGATGTTTAAATGCGTGAACATAATATAATCACTTAATAATTAAAAAATCACGGTAGAGTTTATGCAATAGGAGATAAACCTGCAATGTTTTACCACTAGAGGCGCCACTAGCACAATGGTATGTAGCCAATCAACATGTAGATACATTTCTTTCCACGAAATCTTTTTTTTAGACTGGCGCCACGTGTGTTTAAAAGATTTTTTAGGTCTGCTATTTTGAAATGGCCATATGATGCCATGACATCATCACAATTTTACAATATCTTTGAGAAATTAAATTAACTTAACCCAAATAACGAGAAACTTGTGATATATTCAAAAATAACGTTTCCTTTTGCTTCTCTGTTTATGGCTACATCTACGCAACGCTTTGCGTTTTACGTCCTATCGTCTGGCATCAATTAATGGTAACACTGAGTTGGTTGATGACGCACCCTTGTGCTGGAAACGTCATGCAAATTGTAAATGCCTATTCTGCCTGATGATGAACAGTTTTCTTGCGCCATGCTTCTACCCTTAAATAACAAAACGAGTTCAGGCACACAAACAACAAGAATTATGCGTAGTCATAACCTGGTCTATAAAACACGATATTATAGCCTATACTGGCAGAAGTTTGTCTTAGGGTCGGAACCAATCTCGGGTCGGCGCGGAACAATGCGATCGATTCGAGTGCGGTCTGGAATTTGGTTTGCTCCCATTTCGACGTAGTGGCAGGCATTTCCGCAATTTTTTTCCCAGTGTGTCGCTAGTGTAGTTGGAGGGTAAAAAAATGACAGCTGTCTTGCATATATACATACCCTGGAGTTTCTCCCGCGCTTTTGTGGCATCACGTCAGCTTTGATTCGTTTTGTCTTGCAAATTGTTTTACAGTAGTGCTTTTCTAGTAAGAATGGTGTTTCTTGCCTGAAGAACTTCGACAAGATGTGAATAATGTGTGGGACAGTGAAGTAAAATCAAATAGTTTAGCTGGTTTTTGAAGAGCCATACTGCATCCGGGACGGCTTCTTCCTTGGTTCGGATGATGCAGAAGCGTGGAAGATTCTCCCAGATAGCATTGAAATGTGTCACACCAGCTTTTTAATGAAGACTTGAAAGAGTTGTTTACATCAGACGTCAGCTGTATAGGCTCAGTTCCTTTTACCTTAAAAAAAACATACATACCTTCATGCTATGTGTGGGGTAGGCAGAGAGAACGGTGCACCACGAATATCTGCCTCGGCACGCTTCTCTTGCTTCCTCTACAGTCATTCGTCGTTTTACGCATGCTCGCCGTTGGTGTCTGCTCTGTATATTAAAATCTAAGAGCGCTCTGTCAATCTGATCTTTAAAGATCAGTCAAGGACGACTCCGGCTTGTCCTTCCACTCACTTCCATTTTGTAGGTATACCTGATTCGTCATTCGTTTGTCACTCATTCTTTCTACATGCCCGAACCAACGAAGCATTTACGGACAGCTAATTTGGTTATTTGTAAACATCGGAACATAAGACGTAATTAGTGAAAAATGCCAAAGTCCCTAGAAAAGCCCTTATAAAACAAAGAGGTAACTTTTGTTGGCTTGTATTTTTGGTCTATTTATAGCCCAGAAACATTGCGGCTTAAGAATTTTTGTCTGTCAGGAACCAATGACCAAATGTTCTAGATAAAAACTTTGACACAGCAGAGTTTTCAGGCATAGTTTATTAATTTTCACACAATACTTACTACACACTATTTCCTATAGATTGACAAACAAAACATAACCTCAAATAATTTGATAGACCTCCAGCTATACCAGCGCTACCAGCTTACTCATTGAGCGTGTTTCCCGTTACAGTTTCTGCTATTCGAGATAGATGGCGCTGCATCTAACAGGAATGTCAAAGTGACAGAAGAGTTGTTTTGACTTAATGTTTTTTCATTCATCATTTCCCAATGATAAAACAAGAACTATGAGCAAATAACAAAGAATTAATATCGACGATCAAATAATAAAAAATTAAGTTTTTTTAATTCAAAGTTTTATGGCCTAGGTACATGCTAGGACTAGATTCATCCATATTTTGGAACATTTTGACATTCCAGTATACTATCAGTGCCATCTGTTGAGTTGTTTGGAACCTGTCGGAAAATCCCTCATTCCATCCATCACATTCCATTTATATTGCGTTTCATTTTAAATATAGCTACTTAATTAATTACATGCTGAAATCCTATACGAGAGCTCGTTTTAATTTGATTTTAACTAAATAATGAAGGTAATATCAAAGTACTTATCGAGAAATACCTTCTTCAAAAAGCCTCCGAAAGTGATGGCTGACGACTCGGATTATTGATGATTTTTGTGTAAAAGATTTGATGGAAAATATAAGAACTACTTCGGTTATATTGAACGTTCATTGTCATGGCGTGTTCGGCCTATTTAATTGTTCAAAAACGGTTTACAGTTACTAGTGTATTTTGTCTCAAAATCGTCCGTGATAAGAGAACGTTATATTATATAAGACTGAAATGGGAGTGAAAAACTACAGATGGTGAGAATTCGGCAAGTTAACCTCCAATTGCACTTGGAATGCAAGGCACTAGGTATTCCTGATGCATACGACTCTACCATAATCTCGACGTTGGTAAACTGTTTTTTTTTTCAAAACAGACTCCAAAACGTTCGAGTTATTTTCAAGATTCTAACACGGTCATTGGCCAAATTGCAGTGTGTACTAGCAGAGGCCATATTTAAAGTATGAGACGCATTTAGAATATCCCGTCCCCATTGGATAAGAGTGAACGAGGTGACTAATTCGAGTAACTTGCTGGTGGAAGGACCCCTTCAGGGTCCGCCTGGCTAGTAACCATTTCTATGTAAGTCTGTCGTCAAATGTCTTCGCTTTGGCGTTGATGTATTTCGGAAGTGTTTATAGAAGAGCCAGTACTTATCTTATGATAGGGGGCCGGGAATAAGCCAGCGGCACTTCGACCCTTGAGGATCTTTTGTGCGCAGTCGGTAAATGTATGTAAGTCTTCGAAAAATACGAAAAACTCATTGGTACGTGGCACTGCCCGGTTTCGAATCCGGACCTCCATGGGAGTCCGGTAGAGCCAGTACTTACTAAGTCCGTGTGCTCCATCTTCATCGTCACTTACCACCAGCTGAGATTGAGGCATAAATAAAGAAAAACTCTTTCTACTCTACCAAACAATTTATGAATGATTTTACAGCTTACATTTTAAGGGTCGTAATAAGGAGGACAAGGACTCCACCCAGGTGGAAAACTAAGATGAAGCACGTGGAATGCCCCATTTTAAAATACAGAAGAAGAAAACTCGTACGCGCTTCGTCCACTTGGATCCCGTAATGGGAATAAACCAGATAATTCCGGGCGAGATAGGCATTTTACCGAACAAATACCACGGCCTGAACCCGCCAAAGGATTGGTCAAATTGTTGACAAAGAATTCAAGTTTGAACAACATTGAGTCATAGTCATTTGAACATTCGAAATCCCGAAGGACCAGAACTTCTCAAATATTTCGCCGTCTTTTGTTTGCTCCAGTTTTAGACGCCTTTCAAAGTAAGTTCACAATAATAAAAGGAAACAGTAAAGAATCTTTGTAAATTAGTTGCATCTTTTAAGGTGATAGATCCTGATGTTCCTGGTCCTTGAAGGCAAGATCGCGGGAAAGGGAGGTCCAGGACGCCCTCGGCGCAAATGGCTGGATGATATCAAGGAGTGCACCGGACTGAGCTACCGTGACCTGAAAGACGCAGCATGGGATCGCAAGCGATTTTGCCTACTGACCTTCAATCTTCAATTTGAAGATAGCACCCGATGATGATGAGATCCTGATGTGCAGGATCGCCTACTGGGGAGGTGCCACCCGCTTATCTATGCCGCAATGTAGAAATCTTTGCATTTCTGTGTTTTGGTTTGAAGGGTAAGAGAGCTAGCGTAATTAACGGCACATAAGGTACTTCAACTATGTCCTCAAAGTTAGCAGAGCATCGAAAACTCTCTAATAATAATACAGTGAGGTGATATGTCTATGGGTGACGGTTACCACTTACCATCAGGTGGCCCGTTGGCTGGTCTGCTTTTCTAATACAATAAAAAAAATTCACTACACATGACTACACAATGTGACTATGTGTCTATTGATACTAATAAATAGAGTTCTACGTATAGGTAATTGTTTGTACACAACGCTGCTGAATAATTTTACGGATGATAAGTGCTTGTGTGTGAGTGACTAGATGGGCGAAATCTAACAACAAAGACTCTTTTCTGTTCTGCATTGTAATGTGGTAATTCTTTAGACATAAACTTCGTCCGCTTGATCAGCTTTTGTCTAAACTTATACTATACTAAAACTATACTAATACTAAACTTATACTATACTAAACTTATACTATACTAGTGGTAGATCCTAATGTGAAGGATCGCCTGGGGTGGTACCACCCTCTTATCTATTTCTGCCGTGAAGCAGAAATGCTTGCATTTCTGTGTTTCGGTTTGAAGGGTAAGAGAGCCAGCGTAATTTCCGGCACATGAGGCATTCCATCTTAGTCCTCAAGGTTAGCAGCGCATCAAAAACCTTCTAATATTAATACAGTGAGGTGAGATGTCTATGGGCGACGGTGACCACTTACCATCAGGTGGCCCGTTTGCTCGTCTACTCTCCTTATGTAATAAAAAAAAATATATACTAATACTAAACTTATACTATACTAATACTAAACGTATAATATACTATACTAATCTTAAAAGTATTGAGTTTAATGTTTTAGCGACTTATGTGATAGATTAGTGAATGTGATGATATCATCATAACTTTTTAAGTTGTGAAGAAAAAACACTACTATGTTCTCTATGGGAGAAGTTAGATTGAAAGATTGAAAAAAAAGTCTTCTTCTTACAATAACAGTGAATTTATTGAAAACATAGTAAATATTCGTAAACTTTGAGTTAAGTTTTTTAATGTAAAACCGGCTTTTGAAGGTCCTTTTTAGGGTTCCGACGTTAACTAGGAACTCTAACAGTTTCTTCATGTCTGGGTTTCTCTCTGTCCATCTGTCTGTATGTCCCCCTTCCCCCTACGTAACTTTTGAAATACAGTTACAAAAAATCCGATATATACAGTTACAAAAAAACACCACCGATGGGACTAGGACCACCGGTGGTGTTTGTTCAGTCAAGTCCCACCGGTGGTGGTGGAAACAAGCTATATACAAAGAAAATTGTTTCTGATATCATCTTCTTTCAAATGTAATGTATTATCTTACAATTTGTTTCTGATATCATCTTCTTCCAAATGTAATGTATTATCTTACAATTTGTTTCTGATATCATCTTCTTCCAAATGTAATGTATTATCTTACAATTTGTTTCTGATATCATCTTCTTCCAAATGTAATGTATTATCTTACAATTTGTTTCTGATATCATCTTCTTCCAAATGTAATGTATTATCTTACAATTTGGATGGATAGATCGATACGAATCGTAAACGCTACTCAATCGAAAAAGGACAAACGTTGTAAAACAGTGGAATTGCAAATAATACAATTACAACAAATTAATCGTATAACAGTAATGGAAATCCCGACATCGCATAATCACCGACACGGCCTCTTGTCCAAACTTATTCAATTTGCTTGCCATCTCGAAGCGCTCGATTCCATTTTGATAGGCGATTAATTCGGATCTGAATCGAGAACCTTCCGTTTACTGGGTCGGATTTAGACTCCCTCCCTACCGCCACTGGGCCGTGTCGTACTAGACGAGTAAACCGACTTACTTGCTGGTGGTAGGACCCGCCTGTGTTCGCCTGGCTATAGCCACCCTTCTATCATCATCATCATCAGCAGACCACTCTAGTCCACTCCTGGACATAGGCCTCTCCCAGGGCACGCCATTGAGCTCGATCTTCGGCTCTTCTCATCTAGTCGCTGCCAGCCACCTTGCGCAGATCGTCGCTCCATTTAGCAGGGGAGCGTCCCACACTACGCGGTCTCCACTCCAGAACTCGTCTACCCCAGCGGTTGTCGGTTCTGCGACAGATGTGACCGGCCCACTGCCACTTCAGCTCGCTAATCTTATGAGCTATGTCGATAACTTTTGTTCTATGCCGGATCTCCTCATTTAGGATTCGATCCAGCAGAGATACTCCGAGCATAGCTCTTTCCATAGCACGCTGAGCGAGTTTCAGTTTGTGAACCAGTCGCATCGTCAGTGTCCACGTTTCAGCTCCATAGGTCATGTAAAGTCTGTCGTCAAGTCAAATATCATTGTTTTGGCGTTGATGTGTCTCGCCAGTGTTTATCGAAGAGCCAGTTCAGTACTTACTTAGTCCGTGTCCTCTATCTTCGACCTCACCGTCACTTATACCATCAGGTGAGATTGGAGGTCAAACACGGGTTTAGATGTAAATAAATAACTATAGTTCAAATTCCTCAGAATGCCTGAAACCGTGCCTGCGTATATTCAATTTAGAATTGTTATTGAAGCAATTCCGGTTATTTGAATGATTCTTTATTGATTTTAGACCGGGATACGACTGCGTTTTTTTAGTAAAGGTTGACTGTCAATCATCGCGGCCGATGCGGCAGACGCGCGCGGCTGACGTCAGTCGGCAGTCGTGTACGGCCAACGACACACCCTGATGCCGTAGTCTAAGTCTGTCCCGCATGTCTGTCAAGTCTTGGCACCCCAGGATCACTTCCAGAAGTCCTAGAGAACATTATAGGACTGCTGGACTTTCTGGCGAGTTTGGGGTGATTCGAGTAAGTAGTAGTTCCCATCACACGCAAAATAAGCGCTGAAAACGTCGAGTTGCGGAAACCAGTCCTTAATTACATTACATTACGTTACATGTCTGTCAACATCTTTCGAAGAAAACACATCATTGCTCTGTCACATGTCACTGTGTTGACATCTTCTCTCCGCGCGGCTCGCGATAGGTCGAGACACGATCGCGCGCAGCTTACGACAGTCACGACCGAAGTCAGCAGCGCGCGTCTGTCGCGGGGGTCTCGGAAGCGGCGCCATACATTTTCATAGTGTTTAGTATTGTCGCGTCACCCGCAGCGCGTCACCGGCATTGGCCGCGATGATCGACAGTCCACCTTAACTGATCGACTCTGCGACTCGAAGTTTTACACCTAGAGAAACAAATAACTGTTCGCTCAAATTTTACCTATTTATTTATATGATTAACCAGTTACATTTTTCAGTATTTTAAAAAAAACAAAGTCACTAATAAATCTTGCTTTTCGCGCTGTTATATATCCTTTTCATTGGGTGGACAATACGGTTCATAAAGTTTTATTACGTTTTAAGCTCGGTTTCACTAAGTTTTGGAACAACAAGAAAAATATAACGAATAAACGTGAAATGCGTGCTACGAGTTGCCTACGACATGGGGTGCTTCAAAAACAAACGTAAAGAGAGCCCTAATCTTGAATTCCAAGTCCGGCAAAGTTCACGGTCTCTAGGCAACGGTGATCACTTACCATCACTGGTCAATTTGCTTATTTGTCTTAGCATATTTCTAGAAATTTTATTTTTATTTTCACACAAACAAAGCTGTACATATAAACAAACTAAACTATATACAAAAAATTACGTGAAATAAACTTCAATACAGAGCCCCATCATCAACAGCCTATTAATGTCCCCACTGTTGGGGCACAGACCTCCCATTGCACAAGGGGGTACGGGCCATAATCCACCGAGCGGGCCCAGTGCTGATTGGTGAATTTCACACGCTTTCGGATACTTTTAATTTCCGCAGACATGCAGGTTTCCTCACGATGTTTTCCTTCACCGTTAGAGCAGTCGGTAAATGTACGTAAGGATTCGAAATAAATCCGAAAAGGTCATGGCACATGGCATTGCATGGTTTAGAGCCCAGAGTCATTTATTACAAATTGCAATACGCAACATTACCTAGATATCAGACTAAACGTTTGATTTTTTTAACTATCCTCTAACTAAAAACTCCCATTAACCGTTGTTTACGCAACCAGCCCTTTCAGAAGCCTTTCAGCCTTTGGCTTATTACTGATCGTCCCGGTCGAGGATTAGCAGGGAAAGCACTTAAGATTTTACGTCCCACTCTCTATTCTATACTTATGGTGTTAAAACTGTACGTGGAATAATCTATGTTGATTTTTTTTCTCTTTCTATCTTAAGGGTATTTTATGGTTAGCACTTGTGGTTTTTTTTATACAAGTGTAACAAAAACCCCCTTGTAAGCCGAAAGTTGGGTGTTCAGTATCCAGAACAACTTTCACTATGGAACTCAAAATTTTAAATCCTTTGTCATCATGGTAATAATATTCACTTGATCATGGTATAGTTTACGCCGCTGGCCGATAGTATAAGGAAACGAGTTACAAGCAAAAAAAAACAATGTGAGAGTATAAGTGCGTATCATTTGTAAGTCCCTAGTGTGAAATTGTACAGTTACTATAATCCAGACATAGATAATACATTTCCCAACGCATCTATCTAGCGCTACGGTCGAGTGACGTAATCAAAATGTAGTCTGTGCCAATGGGCTACGATTCACCAGAGAGCACATCACACGGGCACATGGAATCTTTCCAATTTCTCTCAGATCACGATGCCATGTGATGCGTAAAAACGATGTTTTTTCCCGCACCTGAGCTACTCGTATTCTTTACAATCGAGATGGAAATATATCCATTTTGTGCCGTATTAAATATTACGAAAGTAATTTCGGAGGATTTGATGAATTGGAAATATCTATTATTGTGTATCACAATCGATTTCTATTTATTACCTATATTTAGTAATTCCTCTTTCAAGTACCTTTTAGGCTTCTTAATACTATGTAAGCATCGCCTACGCCTCCTTGAACTGGCAACCTCCAACAGGAGGATCTCCCAAACGTGGAAGACCCAGGGATACATGGAAACGTAGTCTTCAAAAAGACCTGGAAGCGGCTAAAGTATCTTGGGAAACCATAGAGTCTGCGGCATCGGACATAGCGCGGTGGAAGAATATTGTCTCAGCTCTGTGCACCACTAGGTGCTCTAGGACCTGAAGAAGAATACTATGTAAGTAATTCACTGTCAATTACTATATGTGTATTATTTTCTGTTATGTTGCATTTTTGTCTAAATAAATAAATATATTACACGAAATGGCCTTAAAGTTAAGTCTTCATTAAAATACATGCTATCCCTTTCTACGCCATAGCTCTATATAGAGATGACACGAGACATAAGGAAGCCTTAAAATAATGAAAGTATCTTGCAACAACGGTATGTATTCTATGTTGGAAAATCAATCGGCAGCCACGAGCTTGAATAGGGGTGAACAAATTAATTGTTTTTGAATGACACAGTCTGTATTTCCTGAAACCTACAACCTTGGGATCTTCAAGGCCAGAGTGAATAGGCATTTACTGGACCCGCATGCTCCATCGTCGACCTCATCGTCGCTTACCATCAGGCGAGATCGAGGTCAAATGCGAGTAATCAATAACAACAAAAAAATATTTAAAAAAATGTGTCAAAGAGAAAGAGTGTTTTGAGAAAGGCGACACTTTGCCAAAACTTGGATTCACCCATAAAAGTAATAGTTTTAAAATACGTTTATGTTTTTCCTACAATTCCCATATGAAGGGGGTCCGTCGTCATTTTGAATTTTTTAAAGCGGTCCGTGACTATTAAAAGTTTAAGAAACCCTGAGTTACAGTATATTTGCTACGTCGTAGACCAAGCTACGGCGTAGAGGATATTCGTAGCGACATGTTAATAAAGATATAACTTTCAATTAAAATTCCCGGAAGTATCTGGATGATGTCGAGGAAATAATACAAATATTAAGGTGCAACGTGACGACTCCGTTTCCATACAAATTATTTTACACATTCATGTTGTATTTGTGCAATATTTTAATGAAATATTATTACTATCAACTCGAACAGCTGTTGTACTTGTAGCTGCCTACCTACAGAATGGTATCGCACATAGTAACTGTCCAAGGGCGGAATTGTGCTCCGAGCGCCGATGAACGTTATACAGCGTTTTACGTCGACTCGCGCATGCGCAGAGCCTTCCTTTATATTGTAAATGTTTTCTATTGGTTATTTCACTCCTGTATATAGTCACTAGGTTAGAGTATTTCCTGTATGTATATATAAGCACTTTTGTAAATAAATTCTTCTTCCTTCTACTTCTCTACAATCAACAAGGAGTTTCATTATAACTAGCCTTATCCGCTAAATACTCTTGCCAAATTATTATCTCAGCCCACGCTGTCCCACTGTTGGGCAAAGACTTTCCTCCTCTACTCCTCTGGTCTGTTTTGGTGGGTCTACTCGCTGAGTTTCTTCGCCCACAGATCTTTTCACATGCGACAGACATGTCCTGCCCAACCCAAATTAAAAATAATTTACATTTCTATATGTAAAATCATTTGACGGACAGTTACCGGTAAATTTATGTAAGTCTTTGATAACGACATTGCATGGTTTCGAACCCGGATCTCTGGGATGGGAGTCCGGTGTCCTGCCACTACGCTACCGACGCTGTACATTTTATTAACTGACAACATAATCTAGCCCGAAATAAAAGCTGTTCCACGTAAACCATAATAAACGCCATTCGTTATCCCAGATTCTTTGTTAGAGTAATGTATTCATAAAATTTTCCATTAATTTATGTTGCGTTTCAGTCTCCGATAATAATTGGATTTTATTGCTTATGTCAATTATAAATAAATATAACATGAATATGTATATAACGAGCCCCCTGGTGGTAAGTGATCAACGTCGCATAGACGCCTCACCTTACATCGCTATAGAGGGTTATTAATGCACGAGAATTTAGATGGATCTCCTTTACCTATTTATTGTTTACTATCTGTTATATGTGTTTATTTATTATGTATTTATTTATATTATGTATATCTATGCATTTAACCTAACCTACATATTTATTTATGTATATCATATTACTTTTATTTTACTAACTTTACTGTGTATTAAGTAATAGTAACCTTTTTCATATCTTCACACTACACTGTCGCTAATCTCTTTAATGTCCAATTAACTTCAGAGGTTGCCTGGAAGAGATCGCTTTAGGCGATAAGGCCGCCTTTGTATATATCGAGCTATTATTCCTGTAGTTTTTACTTTTCCTGATTTTGTGTATAATAAAGTGTTTCTATCTATCTATTTCTTGTACCAATAATTACGCTGGATCTCTTACGCTTTGAACCGAAACACAGCAATGCAAGCATTGTAACTTTTCAGCAGAAATAGGTAAAAGTCTGGTACCACCCCAAGCTGACCCTGCTCAAGTCGTAGCACCTTAGAAATTAATTAAAAATACCATTTTGGGTCACCGGTGAGACCACCATATGCAGCAATGCTTGCAATTGCTGCTTTGCGGCAGTAACTTTTTTTTTAGCGAATTAGTTAACTTGTATAATACCTAATCATGTCATGCCTATCTAATACATTGATTTATATACGATATATGTAGTTTCGTGTTATATTTATTTAAATATTTTATTTTCGTGCTCTTGCTCAATTAATATTTAATTATTTCTGTAACTGTTTGGTTTCGTAATTGGCATGTGTTTAATAATCTTAGTGATTTTCCCTTATTTTCGTATACCGCACAGAATCAGCCCCCTAACCTCTTTGCCTTTAGAATCGACGCCATGACAGGAGTTTCTCCCGCGCTTTTGTGGCATCCACGTCAGCTTTGTTTCTTTTTGTCTTGCAAATTGTTTTACAGTAGTGCTTTTAGTAAGAATGGTGTTTCTTGCTCGAAGAACTTCAAGAAGATGTGAATAATGCGCGATCCATACTTGGCTGGATTTTGAAGAGCCACACTGCGTCCGGGACGCCTTCTTCTTTGGTTCGGAAGCGTGGAAGATTCTCCCAGATAGCATTGAAATGTATCACACCAGCAGTTTAATGAAGACTTGAAAGACTTGTTTACATCAGACATGGCTGTATGGGCTCAGTTCCCTTTGCCCAAAAAAACAACAAACAACGACGCCAATGACACTTCTGATTTGACAGACGAAACCGGCTGCACGCAATATTGATGTACTCGTGCAAAAACCCTAATAATTCTTGTGGATTGTGTTTAAAAGACGTATAGACCTTATGCTGTATTGAAGAACAGAAGAAATACGTGTGGTGGAAGCTTCCCGAACAAAAAGTGAAAGTGCATAACCTCAAACATAACCTCAAACCCATATGCTTTCCAAGGAGCTCCTAAACGAACCTAAAACAAATTGCCAGTAAGTTTACAGACACACCTCTCTTCTCCCTTTGTAGCACCCTTTTATTATTATATCATTTATTAATCAACATCTAAAAACTAATTGGGCCCCGCACATTTTCTTCGTAACAGCATGTATAGATTTTTTTCAAAGATAAATGTTTTTTTTAAGATTTTTAATAAATAATGTTTTAGCTTCTAGAATTGACTAAAGATAATTATCTGTCATGTTATTATAAATTATGTACTAATTTGATTAGTGTAAATATCTTCACATTATATCCTAATGTATTTTTTTTAATTGTTTGATTTATCTTTTTAATGTTATATGCTGTGTAACTAACAAATAAATACATATAAAATATAAATATAGACGACCGGATATCTACTTCAAACAATATATTTTTCTGGACATAGTCTGAGACTTACGTAAAATGAAGTCTCAAATTCTGAATAAGTTTACTCATTCCAAGTAATTAGGCTACAGGAAATATAGACGAACGGATATCTAGTTCAAACAATATATTTTTCTGAAAATAGTCTGAGACTTACGTAAAATGAAGTCTCAAATTCAGAATAAGTTGACTCATCCGAAGTAATTAGGCTACAGGAAATATAGACGACCGGATATCTAGTTCAAACAATATATTTTTCTGGACATAGTCTGAGACTTACGTAAAATGAAGTCTCAAATTCAGAATAAGTTGACTCATTCGAAGTAATTAGGCTACAGGAAATATAGACGACCGGATATCTTGTTCAAACAATATATTCTTCTGGAAATAGTCTGAGACTTACGTAAAATGAAGTCTCAAATTCAGAATAAGTTGACTCATCCTAAGTAATTAGGCTACAGGTGAAACAAAAACAGCAGAATAATGTAATGTCGACGTGCCGTCAAGAGACGGATAAATGATGACCCTATTACCGGGTATCGCTTCCAAATTGTGTTTTAAGAATTCCGTGGACACCCTGTATACACCTGACGAGGAAAATTATGACCCGGGACAATGGGAGTAATTTTAAAAGAAATAATATTACTTTTTAAGTGACTTCAGAAAATTACGTTCTTTTTTTATCGTTAGATAGATAGATTAATACTTTGTCGTTTTTAGTTATCCGTACCCTGAAGGGGAACACGGAGCCTATTGCTGTCGGCTGTCGTTCGTCCGTCCGTTTGTCACGAGGGTCTACCGCCTAAACGGAATAAGATACCGGCTTCAAAATTTCAATTTCGAATCGCTGGTGGAAGCTAGACTGCAAAGTCTGGAACATCGTCGCAAGGTTGCCTGTCTATCGGTATTTTATAGTATACATTTCGGAGAGTGCGCATCGGAATTGCACGACCTAATTCCAGCATCTCCATTCCGCCTTCGGACTACCAGGCGCGGGGAGGGGTTCCATCCTTATGTTGTTGATATCCCATCTGCTCGTACGAAGCGAAAGATAGCGTAAATTTCACATAATAAGTGTGTAATAACTTTGAAATTTTGTTAAATGGGTTTTTTTATAGAGGGGAGAATTTTAATGTCGATATTCGGATTCGGAACAACGTAATAGTTTTTTTTGTAAAGATTATTCAATAAATCGAAAATAAAGGTAATTATGTAACAAAGAAACATACTTACGCCAATGTTTTCTAGTCGCTAAAATCGCTACAAAAATCAAGAGGTAAATAATAATTACAATTTTTTTATGTTTCTATGTCATATAATAGAGACTAATTAAATTCAAAATATTCCCCTAATGAGCATATTAATTACAAATCAAAATTTAATTAAATTAAATTTCGAATTAATATTCGTTTCAGAGATAACAAGCACCGTCGCCACAAAGTGGCCACACGCTTGGCGTAGCGCCAGTACTCGGTTTAGCAGCGGTGGAGGTAAAAAGTACCCTCCGCCGGGATTGACACACGGAAATTCAAATAAAAAAAAAATTATATCATCATATGTAAGATTTATTTATGGTCTTATTACACTTGATTGATGATTAGACTTAAATAATATACTGTTTCACGGGTTTTAATTGTATTTTATTAATTACAACCGGTTTAGTTTACACATCTTCAGGTAATTGTTTATAATTATAAACAAAACAGTATATTACTTAAGTCTAATCATGTACTACAAGTTTCACCAAGTGCCAACAACCGCAAGTATTAACCACGCTTGATTAAATTCAGTTAGTCTGCGTTTTACATCATATAAACAGAAACCTGTCCAATTAGTCGACTAAATCGTTGTCTGAATTCAGTCAAGCGTAATAAACCCAATAGTAGGTACGAAATATACACACAGACACAGGATTCTTACTACGTTTGGAGTTCTTTTGATCTCCCGATATTTTGACGCTGTTCCATGCGCTATGGTTGCGCGCAGGTTGATGTAGGCGATTTGTAGGCAGGTAGACGTCAGAATTTATCTATTCTACTTGTAAATAACATTAAATAGACTGAAGTAACTTTAAACTTGGTTTAATTAGATAATTAAGAAAATCACAAACTGACATCAACGAACGGTGAGCACAAAGTAAAAATACGTAGAAGCCGGGTCGTCTGGGGTTGCCAGGTGTGACATTGTGTTTATGTTCATATTCTATGAATAATGATAAGAATCCCGTGTCTAACTATAATAATGATAAAAACCACGAATGTTTACAAAGTTATATAAATGAGCTACGTGACTAGTGATTGCTCCATCCGCGGCGGGTGGACTTGTGCCCTCCAATGCAGCGGCGGTATAATTGTTTCTGTTCCAATTTACATGTTGGCTCCTGTTTTTCCCTCAATAAACATGTGAGGACTTGATTTGTTTTTAATTATCTCTAATGCATGAAGGTAGGTGTCCTTGTAAATATGTCCTTACTTAGAACTTCCTTTGTAGAACTTATGACATCACAATGACCAAGAAAAAGGGACCATCATATTTTTTTATTTTTATTAATGGTTTTGAACCATATTTGTTTCTAGCGTTTGTGCAACATTTTACTGAAATATTGTTATTATGAGTTGAAAAGCCTAACGGCCTAATTTTAACAAATTAAAGAAAAAAGCTCGTCCATCCCTCCATGCGTCCATCTTGCCTAAATATATTTTAGGATTGGGTCAATCAGAATTAAAATCAGGGCTGGATTTAGGGGCAACAAGGACTGGAACCCAGGGCCTCCACAAGTGAGGAGGCTCCACAATATGATTTTACTGAAATTATTGATGATTTTTCGTCGAGAAAAGCTCGCAAAGGTCAATTTGTCTAATAATACTATCAACTTTTGTCTCTTTATTGTATTTTTACATCACCTTCATCCGTTCATTAAAAGCATTTCTTCCGCCTTAAAATTAATTATTTGAAAAACTTTTTTTTCAGTGTCAGGTTTTCCGAGTACATCTTAGTGGCTGTCAGTCCGGTCTTATACCTAAATACCTGTGACGACCTCTCCTAAATATAAATTATCTAAGCAAATGCCTGAAGACCGCAATCAAGGGGCATTGAAACTCATTATAATATCGTTACTTGTTCGCTCAAGTTATGCTAAGTTTGCTTCGTACCGCCCTTAATGATGTCCTATTCTTTTCTTTCCTTTTTGTTTCTTAGGGTGGATTTTATCTTATGATAGGGGGCCGAGAATAATCCCAGCGACACTTCGACCCTTGATCCCTGGCACACGGGTGATACCTGAAAATCAGCGCCGCAGTGCTAAATAAAGTTTTACACACTGGTCATCACAGTGTGTCACGATGTTTTCCTTCACCGTTAGAGCAGTCGGTAAATGTACGTAAGTATTAGAAAAATACGGAAAACTCATTCGTACATGGCACTGCACGGTTTCGAACCCGGACCTCCCACATTGGAGTCAGGAGTCCTAGCCACTTTGCCACAGACGCTCTAGTTGGAGTGCTTAATAAAGAATTTTGGCAATGTGTAAAACATTACTAATATTTTTTAATAAGAAGATAAATATACGTAAGTATATGCTTTTTTTCTTTTTTAATCTCAGTTTAGAGGGATTGGTACACGACAAGGTGACCATGTCAGCCTCGTTAGGGTCACTAAGAAAAGGGAAGGGAAGCTCAAGTGTTATTAGAGTCAGGCCTCACTTTGAGAGCCAACTTAGCAAACAACAGTAAGTGTTTCATATTATCAGATAAGAGCTGACTCAAAATAATATTGAGCCTCCCATTTTGAAGTCTATTGTTGTTTCAACAAAATAATCAATGGAAATAACGGTTTTTCCTGTCCTTCAATTTTGTTATGGTCGCTGTTGTTTGAAAGGAATGAGGATAATATTTATCTGAATAATATTTAAGCAGTGACTGAAAAATATATTGCTTATTTCGATTTTTGTGATAAGAATGGTTTTACCCTGTGGTCCCACCAGTTGTGCACTGCGGTTGTGCCACGGGGAACAACCCCTTTCCATGTGTACGTAGTACTTAATATTTCTATTTTTTTTAATTTATTTTTTATTTACGTATTTATTACAAAATCCACAGCACTTAAATTTAAAAACAAAACAGTCCATTAAAAACATACAGCCAATTAAAGATGTCCTATTTAAAAATAATGCTTATAGGGAGAAATAAGTTTTAGTGTGTGTGTATATGGATGTGTTTATTAGAAATGTGTGTGAGCGTGTTTGTGTAGAAGAGAGTGAAAGGGTGAAAGGGGTGTGTACATTTGTATGTATGATTTAACCCAACATCATCAACATCTTTCTTGCTCCTATAGTACAAGTCAGCAAACCACGTCCCTAAAACGAGTTATTTTCCTAAATAGAAAGAAACCAGCCAGAAAAATATTAATTTATAATAATTTATTGTTTTGCAAAGCAAATGGGAGCACACTGGACGAGAATGGTGAGGGACAGGGAACACGGGAGGAAATTGGGGGAGGCCTATGCCAGAGAAGGCAACTAATAAAAAAAATTTAAAAAAATTGACATAATTATAATAATTTAGTGAAATAATGGAAAAATAACATGTTGATTTTATTTTAATTAATCAATGATTGTGTATGAGTGGTAGAATTAAAGGCTGTTTTTATTTTAATTTATGTGTGAATTTAGGTTTACATTGCAGTTCGTATTATTAACAATTTAATACTTATAGCTTAATTCTACCATCACAAGCATACACAGTTTGTACACGAGTATTAATAAAATAGGTATACCAAATTAATCTAACATAATAAGTAATGTCGTTCGTAAGTAATGTTCGTTGAATATTGTTAGGAAATAACTCCATATTTTAACATCTCTATTTTAGCGTCATACTCATACCATTTATTGGAAAAGGAAAAGGAAAGGAAGGAAAAGGATGGAAGGAAGCGCCAAAGGAAGCGCCAAAGGAAGCGCTACAAAGACACCCTTAAGCACTATCTGAAAAAGTGCAACATCAACTTCAACTCATGGGAGGATAGCGCCTTAAACAAGTCAAAATGGCGCGACCTGACGAAGAAAGCTGCAAAATCTTTCGAGACAGGGAGAGTGGAAGCTGAAGCAGAGAAAAGACGTAAGAGGAAGGAGAAAGAGGCAAACCCGACCTTGAGAGACAGGCTGCCAACGGTGACAAGATGCAGCATATGCGGTCGCGAGTGCAACTCCAGGATCGGGTTGTTGAGCCACTCCAAGACGCACCAGAGACAACAAGAGGGACTGCCACGACGACGACGACCATTTATTGCTTTTCATGTGTTACAATGCGTCTTTAGGAATTAGGGATTTTTTAGATTC
Organism: Hofmannophila pseudospretella; assembly: GCA_947369225.1. Classification (NCBI taxonomy): domain Eukaryota; kingdom Metazoa; phylum Arthropoda; class Insecta; order Lepidoptera; family Oecophoridae; genus Hofmannophila; species Hofmannophila pseudospretella. The sequence goes on from OX376333.1 coordinate 2,804,991, forward strand.
CTACGTGATCTGTGACCTCTATACTCTATAGCAGATATTTAACTCCACAATCGCAACATATTTCATTCTCCTAGTAAAATAAGCCAGCAAGGCACGTCCCCAAACCGAGTTCTGCCCTAAATACAAATTCATATGCGCAAAACCATTGTGCTGTCACAGCGACGAGTTCTGCTGGAATTAATGTGTAGTTTTACAGTTTTTTTCATTGTTTTTTGTTGAGAATGAATGGTATAAAAGTTAGTAGGTTTTAGTACCAAAAGGCATCACTCTCAATGGATGAATAGTTATGGTTAGTATGGATGGGTTAAAAATTGGGACAATCCAGAAAAAATCGGACAAGTGCGAGTAGACTTGCACCCTGAGGGTTCCGCACAAACTTTATTACTTAGATAGTATACGCTAGAAGAAGAAATACAAGAAAGAAATTTTATTTCCAAAAGCGCACACATACAAACAAATAGGTACAGAAGATAAAAATGATACTACGCTATGACGCTATACTTCTGTTACTGTTACTCCTGTTCTGGTCATCATCAGACCTGAGGGACTGTTACAGATCCAATGTGATAAAGCGGCACTTTGAGACTATTCAATGAATCAAATCTAGAGGTTACTTTACGGCTTTCGGCGCCTGAAGGCGAGAGGGACGCTCCAGGCTTCGCCCTACGCGGAGCTGGGCCTTCGGCCTCGCCATAGCTATCTTAAAATTCCTGCCTGCACTTAATTTTCATTTTATTTTTGGCCGCCATCTTTTATTTTTATCTCTTGTTATGTCTCCGGATTCCCTACAACTTTAGTTCGAGAAGACCCCATCTAACTATTGTAGTTTCTGTGGGATGATAATCTTCCACTTTCGTATTCTATGATTAGTTGCAGAACAATCAACCTGTAATAAATAAACAAATATTATGAAATTGAAACTTTTTCTGGTTAGATATCAGCTCCTCAAGGTTAGATATAAAAACGCGGCAATGTGCAGAGTCAGACTGGGGTGGTAATTCCCTTTTACCTTTTTCTGCAGCAAGGTTTGTATTGCTGTTTCGGTTTGAAGGATAAGAGAACCAGCGTAATTACTGGCACTAGAGGCACTCCCATCTAAGTCCCTCCTCTCAAAGACCCTCTAGTAACATTACAGTGAGATGAGATGTCTATGGGCGAAAGGGGCCCCTTTGCTCGTCAGATTCTCTCCATATACAATAAAAGGACAATATTCAGTTTTTGAGATAAAATAAAATAACTACAACATACTATAAAATAAAATAGCTACAGGCAATCAAAAATTAGACGGTAGAAAGAGACGGCTATAGATATTTGTGACGTCACTGTTATGTAGCGCCATACAAACAGGCCCTTGGCTACATAATAAATACTGTTTTGCTAGAAATTGACAGAGCATCGAGGCTTATGAAACACTGACTTCGAAACAGTTTCCTATCGTCATTAAAATGCTATCCTTTTCTATTCCATAGCTCTAGATAGGGATGCCACGAGACTTAAGGATGACTTAACAAAGGACATATCTTGCAACTCACGGTTCAAGGCTCTTCTTAAATCAATAATACCCCAACCTTGTCCCTTCCAATTATAAGGGGTGAAATTAAATTGAGTCGTACCATTTACTCCAGACCACAAGCTCTTTGCGATCCAAGAATAAATTATAAAGTAAATTGATGGCGATACGGCCCTTATGAATAGGTAATAATGTTTTGATAACAAAGTATTCTTATCTTAGGCTCATTTTACATTGCCGCGGAATGGAATGGAAGCGAATTTTCGCAACGTAATTGTACATAGCATAATGTACTTAATGTCAATTGTGTAACATACAAACTAAATACGATTTACCGCTGAGAATGGGGGAGGATTCCCCGGAAGACGCGCGACTTCTTTTTAACTTGTATTTATGTATTCGATACAATATAAATAACACTAAAATAATACTAAAGCTAAAACTAAACTAAGGCTAAGATAACTAAAGATAAAAATTTTGGGTTAAGTCCCCCACATCCGGCAGTGTACCCAAGAGACTGGCTGCGTTGCCCCGTTGGATAGCTAAGCTGATCCGCTGGGCCAAATAGGAGCCAGATCTTGGGTCTTTTGACGTGTCGAGCAGGCGCTTTGCGAGGTCCTTGAAGACGCGGCGCGCTCCCGGGCCCCAGGCTCGTATTTAGTTTGTATGTTACACAATTGACATAAAGTTCATTATGCTATGTACAATTATGTTGCGAAAATTCGCTTCCATTCCATTCCGCGGCAATGTAAATTGAGCCTTAATAATAATGAATGGGAATTGTATTTCTGGTACTCAGTTTCGTAACAACAATAAAGTATTATACTTACTTAATAACTTTTTTTAAATCAGTCTTTTAGAGGCTTTGGTACACAGCGAGGTGACCATGTCAGCCTGGTTGGGGTCACTAAGGGAAGGGATGGGAAGTTCAAGTATTATTAGAGTTGCTACAATCTGCCTCTAGGTGCCGGCTAGCAGGGTTCTAGGACAGTGTGCAGATGAAGTAATAGAAAAAGTTTGTAATAAATATTATATTTTTAAGGAACAGAACACAGAAAATAGTAACGTAGAAAATAGGTAGTAGTAGGAGATAAAAGTGAACGGAGAAACGTCCGTTCGAGACAAAATACAGAGAAAAAGTGAAAATACAAATAAAACTATGAAATTAATGGGATAATGAAATTTTGAAATGGAATGGGAATATGATTTGAATTTAGATGAAGAAATGAAGATGCTAACACGAAATGAGATAAGATAAACGCTAACGATGAGATTGAAACTGATGGCAAGGAGGTTGATATGGACGATGATGTCGACATCGTTACAGAGTCAGCCATCAAATATAAGTATGCTTTCCTTACACAATAATATTTTTTTTATTGAGAAGATAAACGACGAGCAAACGGGACACCTGGTTGTAAGTGGTCACCGTCATCGCCCCACACATGTTGCGCTGCTAAACTTGAGGACTTAGATATAGAGCCTCATGTGGTGGTTATCACGCTGACTCTTTGCGGCAGAAATAGGTAAAAGGGATGGTTCCACCCCAAGCTGACCCTACACAGAGTCACCCACCTCAATTTTGTACTATCTTCGATGTCAGATGATATCTCAGGAAAGATGAATATCTAGAAATCAGATCTGTCACTGGTTTCTCTGTAAGAAAAGCTTGTTTACTTCTAACAAGAACTAGTTTCAATACGAGCATATAAAATCGGCTTGTTAACTCAACCCAGTTGCATCTATCTAGTAATTTGTTCAAAAGAATAAAAATTACAAACAAGCTTTCGTTCAGTGTTAGAACTCTTAAGTTATGCTAGACTACCTTAAACTACTCTCTGGGCGACACAGCTTGTCCAAAGAAACCATTCGCTCATTACTTATTCATTCACCATTCACTCGTCCCTATTCTAAATTCCCTTATTATTACCAGGGGACGTTATTTATTATTTGTGTTATAAGCAGGTAAGGCTACACTACTTTTTACTACTGGGTCTAACTAAAAGAATTCATTCGCTCATTACTCACTCATTCATCATTCGCTCTTCCCTATTCTAAATTCCCTCACACGCAATTCGATCGACCAGTAATTATTACCAGGAGAGGTTATTTGTTATAAGCAGGTAAGGCTACACTACTTTTTACTACTGGGTCTAACTAAAAGAATTCATTCGCTCATTACTCATTCATTCATCATTCACTCTTCCCTATTCTAAATTTCCTCGCACGCAATTCGATCGGACACATGCGGCGCGCAGCTGCTTGCATTTGCAATTTGCTGCCACATAGATGCAACTATAAATAAACCGCTTAAGCGGCCTACAGTCGCCAATTGAAGGTTTTTTTTTCAAGCTCTAGCGACTATATGGCTTGATCTAAGTTAATATTTTGCATATACATACTTCAAACCTCTATCAAGGTCTGTGTTTGAACAATTTTTGTTCAATTATTGTTGTTCAGCTAAAAAGCTCCTCACAACAATAGATCTGTACAACTTTACAATTATCTCGTGTTTGTGTTTCAGTATACAGGTTGAAATTACCTTTGTCATTAAAAGTTAAGGCTATACTACTTTTTTACTACTGAATAACGCAGCTTGTCTAAAAGAATTAATTCGCTCATTACTCATTAATCACGTCACCATTCACTCTTCTCTATTCTAAATTCCCTCACACGCAATTCGATCGGACACCACAATAACCACACGCCACTTGCGCCGCCCTGCTGCTTGCATTCGCAATTTGCAGCCACATAGATGCAACTAGCTCCTGCACTACCATTGTTATACAGGGTGTCATTATTTTTGTGATAAACAGTAAGTGGACGGAAACAAGTGATAATGACTGCCACTTGGCACAACACAAGAGAAAAAAAACACAAATCGCACTTATATAAATGTAGTAATTCTTTTTTGACGAGCCTGTTTTGTTTCTTACGATATTTAACATGTACTTAAGTTAACAAAACATAACAAAATATGGCCATAAAGATCTTTCTATTTCTATTTCTTTTTAGAGTCCACCTGGGCTAGCACTGCCATTTTAGCAAATGAAATGAAATGAATTTTATTTGCAAGAATATACGTCATGTATGAAGGATCTTAAAATTACATAGTTCCAGCATATTCTACCACATTGTGGTGTGCAAGAAATTAGAAAAAATATTGATACAAAGCTAATTAACTCTTTAGATTACATGTCAGACAAGAACTCTTACAAGGATCACAAATTACCAATTCATAATAATAATATAATGATTACAAGTCAATTTAATTTTAATTACATCAAATATCATAAATCATCAAATTATATAAACAATAAGAAAGGAAAAATTTAATTAAACCACAGTAAATTTTTTTTCAGATCCCATTATTTCTTGTTCCTATATTATTATGTCTGTTATCTTTTCAAATTTTTTAATTTTTCTATTTTAGCACAGCAGCAATGCTTGGATTTTTGTGCTTCGGTTTGAAGAGTAAGAGAGCCAGCGTAATTATCAGCACATGAGGCACTCTAAGTACTCAATGTTAGTACCTAGCGCATCGAAAACCATCTAATAAGTACTAATGACATTATATAACGATGACCACTAACCACATTAAACAGTCAAAAAAACTTTAAGATTCACTTTTACGTCACACATACATTTATTAAAAAAACGTTTCGTGACCAGTTGACGAAAACAAAATGTGGCTTATTTCAAGTTTCACCATCTGGTCCCGTGTGTTACAAGTTCTACGGGACTAGTTGGTGTACAACCCTTATTTTATTTTACGATTATGTACTAACTAAAAAAGTGATAACCAGACCCGGTTATAATTTCTAAGAGCAAATTGTTATTCTTAAATTAAAGATAATTTAATTAATTATTAATAATCATTCATTTAATTTAAGCAATTGTTATTCTTTAATTTATTAGAAAAATGTTATTACAAATTGAGTGACTTCCTTAGTGATAAGCTGTGACATCATCAAAATTTAATTAATGTTGTTGTTATATTATAATTAATTAAAATTCTATCTTTATTGTAGCAATTGTTATATAATTTTTTAAATTAAAATATTTCATTAAACAATTTGATGTTTTTGTTTTGTTACCTTTAAAGTATTTTTAAGTATAGTATGGTAATTAATTAATTAATTACCTTGGTATTTATATGTTATTGTTCTAAATAAAATTCTTATATATAACCTTTTCCATAAACCTTGCACACCTACTACCTCTTTCTCGATATCATTTCCTCTGCCCGAAGGTTGCCCGGAAGAGATCGCTCGTAGCGATAAGGCCGCCTAAATTGTACTTCACTATTTCCTTTTCTATCTTTTGTTTGTTGTTTTATATTTGTGCTATAAAGTGTATTTTACTTTACTTTACCTTTATTATAATTTTGATAATTTATTATGATTGATTAATTTATTGATGATGATTTAATATTTTCAAAAATGTGTACGCTTTCGGGCAGAATATGGTGATACTGAAACACAATGTAACATCTTCATTACAGTGACTGTACCTACTTGTGAAGTTTACTACATGTGACTATGGCTTCAGTCACTGATTTCAAGTTACAATAACAAATCATTTCTCTCAGGGTGGATACCAGGTGGTTACAGTTTTCAGGAACAGCCTGTATACATGTCTACTAGTGTTTGCAGTTTTCAGAAACACCCCGTATAGATACTAGTGTTGGAATTAGTTACGTAACGTACCCTCCAAGTGGCAATATCTGTGTCGTGTCGAGAGGCTGTGGTAAATACTTGGTGAAGGAAGTTTGCACTAGTTAGCTTAGGTTGGCAGGGGGTGGGGGTGAGAAAGTTTTTTTTCAATACTCTGCAATATATCTTAAAATGAATCAGATCGGAGTCGGACACTTGGGGTACTTTCCTTGTAAGTAAAGTAAATTGAGTGGAAATATAAATTTGCTCAGATTATGCCTCGGAGAGCGTCGGTAGCGTCTTGGCTATGATGTCGGACTCCCATGCGGAAGGTCCGGGTTCGAAACCATGCAATGTCATTTACCAATGAGTTTTCGGTTTTTTCGAAAGTCTTACGTACATTTACCGATTCTCTGACGGTGAAGAAAAACATCGTGAGGAAATCTGCACAATGAGATAACCAGTGTGTAAAATAAGGAAGGCAATGACAAACCACCCCATTAATTCTACCAAGAGAGTTGTTCTAAGTGATTAATTCCTTAGAATGATTACGACCCTCAGCAATGAGGAACACGACTAAGAAATATGTATTCTATAACTTTTAATCAAAAGTCATAGAATACATATTTTCATAGACATATATTTAAGGCTTTATTATTTATGTGTGCTGGGGTTATTATTCACATAATAAATAATATTCAAGATATTCGCTTTATTGAAATTGAAATTGAAATCGTTTACTGAGCGCTGTAAACACCAGAATACAGAAGTATACAAAGTTTAATACATGCAGCACAGAACATCAGGTGCGGTACAGTGCCAAAAAGGGTACACCAGCTCAGCATAATGCTGAGGCAAGCCACAGCGCTGATTTTCAGCTGGCCCCTCAGTGACTGCACGAGGGGGAATTATATTTTATGTTCCAATAACTTCTTTATGTTTAAATATTTCTAATTTAGCTGTATGTGGTATTTCTTTTTTAGGTAACAAACACTTATACCTATTGATCTCTGCAGGGTAATTACCCTATATATATAGGTATAAGTGTTTGTTTTGACTTACAAATGACCTATGGTTTTTCTAATACTCCAACCGAAATAGTTACATATACATAGGTACACAGTACGCATCAATTTGTCCGTACGTGCAGCTAAATTGTACCCATTTGCAATTCCACAAACCGAATGCTGGCGCCTATCGGTCGGACCTACATGCGGGTAGGCCGATATTGCGCCGATATGGGTACGAACTGTTATGTTGCGTTTATACTGAGATAGTTGACTTGATAATTGAACAAGACAGTAGTTAGACTAGTGCTCTCCCAGACTTGTATGCATTGCGTTTATACTCATACTCATTTATTTATTTACTCTTCAATGCACCAAAAAAAAGGTGTACATGTGGCGAGCTTAATGCCTTGCGGCATTTTCTACCAGCTAACCATGGGGTTATGGAGAAATATTAAGGTAGGTGCATATAAAATTGAGAGTTGTTATTATAATAGGAGTTGTTTATATGTATTTATAATAGGATATTCTATTACACGTCATTTTTATTAAGTATACATTATACTTAGTCATTATTAATAAGATATTAATATTTAAAATGTAAGAATCTATTATCATTATAATATAACATTATATAATATGTATTATTCACTTCACTATTATTAAATATTCACTTAAGTTTTTAATTTCACAGGGGACCTTATTATATAGCCTTATTACCTTATATTACCTTAATATTTAGACTGAGATAGTTGCCACTATACTTGACGGAATACTTAGATAAAAGTAAGACTAGTACTTATCGTCCAGACTTGAATAGCACACTATTATGGCTGGTTTATACTGAGATAGTTGACTGGACAGCAGAGTTTTGGTTTGCCGAATCTACGTGCTGGCACGTAGGGAAACGATTTGGCTACAAACAGTTAAGTTGTGTTTACACTGAGATAGTTGAATGGATAGTAGTTAACCTACCAACTCTATAATCAACGTCGAAACTCAGACGAAGGTCATTTTCTTTGAGAGATTAATTTCTTGTAAGTGAAATGACAATTAATTTAAATAAGAGCCATAAAGAAATTGACTTGGTTTCAAACAAACAAAATAATAAAGAGGTATTTTATTTTGTCAGATTATATTTTCTTGGCTTGGACAACGTCTGTTCTGTTACATATGTTCATTTCCACTGGTCACAGAAGAGATCTGTCCTCCGAGACACAGGAACTTCCTAGTTCGGAGGTCAGAGTTCATTGTTACCTTTTGCTCACTCATTTTATTTAGTTTAATATAACCTATGCTTAAGTTTCTACTGGTGTATGGACTATGAATACTTTGTCATCTTACCGCACAAATAAACGTATTCTTATTCTTATTAATCTAATTATACATGGATGTGAGCGCAAAAGGTTTTTTCTTCGAATTAGTCGCGAGATATCTTTTTCCTGAATTTTCTTTCGTTCATTATCCAGATATCAGAAAAAGGTGTATAGTATACCAAGTTTGAGTTATATATCTTAATGCTATGGTCTATAGGTTCATTCTATAAAAAATAGCGTTAACAGTCCCTGACCCACTTTTAGGTCATAGTTGGCACCTATTCAAACATCCGTGACCTGTATCTGTGTCATTCGCCTTCTACAACAAATATGTCTTAAAATTTTGTATCCTTTCTACTATGTCTATATAATTAATAAAAAGTAAAAGTAATAATAAACCTCTTGGACGTATGGCCACAAGGTACACTTTAAACTCAGACTGTTAACGTGTTAATTTAAAAAAAACTAAATAGTGACTTTCTATGTAAAAGCTTCAATAAGTATTAATCTTATATATTGGCAGATAGTGGCGGGTGGCAGTCAGAAAATGTTTATCTGTTTTCAAAATTCTTATACTGTGCAATAGAGTCGATATCATTTCAATGTACTTATTTTATTTTATTTATTTGGCACATCAACAGATTATACATTTAGGATTATTCGAGCTTATTTATATGGTAACGTTCTAATACATAATCCAATTACAGACGTGCACAGCACTCAAATGATTATATCACAAGTCAGAATGTAAAATATGGTCAATTTATAATCCGACTCATTTTGTCATATTTTGTACATATTTTTTACAGATATTTTTTTAATTATGGTCTATTAATAAAGGTTTTTCTATTCTATTCTATTCAAATAAACATATAGGCTATAATACCAGCAATTTCACAAAGCTTTTATGTTATAATTTCAATACTAATTTCCCTGACACTCACTGACATCCACAACACACACACACACAAACACACACACAAACACACACGCATACACACGCACACGCGCACGCACACAAACACACACACACACACACACACACACACACACACACACACACACAATATTTATCACAGTGGTAATTAGTGCAATTTATTTATGGCAAATTTTATCCACTATCACTCCCACTAACATCTTTTTATTCTTATAGGAAAAAAAATTGCAGAAACTTAGGGATTTAGAGATTTCACCATTTTACTACTAAATTAATGAAATGAGTCAATAACATTATCTTTTACTTGGCTATTAATTAAATTGAACTCATTACACATTCTAGTGGTTGGTGCATTACTACCTATATTGGTACGACACCTTGGAGAATGGAATATCTTGGTCACAGGATATCGAGGTATTCTATATGGAACACACAAACTTATGTGTTCAAGAACATTATTAGACAGCGAACTTATGAAACTGTCGATTCCTATCCTCCAATGTATTTCCTACTAATATAAAATTCTTGACAACGATAAAAATATTTACAACCACTTACATTTTCATCTCCAGAGAAACATAAGTCCCAAAAAGGCAAGTATAACTATTATAGTGATATTTTTTACCGATCCCAAGAGGCGAGTAAAACACTCAAAATAAATAAGACATCGCCTTTGTAATGCTAATTCTACGTGATGTTATTTCTTTACTTGCAATCGTGGAATACACCCGTATTCCTCGCAACTACAGAAACAATTTTATGTAAGCACAATGGTATAAAGCAGGGGTTCCCAAACTTATTTTGTCTACTATTACTTTGAGAATAAATTATTTTTTAGCGCCCCCATTTTTTCCCCTACTTAAAAACGACTATAACTTCAAATTAAATTAATTAATTATTGTGAGCTATTAAAATGCGAAAGTATGTCTGTTACCTTTTTATTTGTTTGTTTGTGTCTACTTTCATTTCGAAACGAAGCGACCGATTGACATGATTTTTATTTCATATATTCAATAAAACAGGACATATATGAACTACGCGGAGAGAAATAGCGAACCGAGTTTGAGCAATCTCTTAACTAATATTAGTTGATGTTCACAAGTTGTAGTTGAGAGTCGAGAGCTCATGCAGTCGGTGTCTAAGAGGCCTCTTAGCTAAATGAAATTACAAATCACCCCCCAAGCCTCTACACAACGCCCCCATTTTTTTTCTGGGTCTCTTACCGCCCCCCCTTTAGGCCTGCAGCGCCCACAAGGGGGCGTTATCGCCCACTTTGGGAAAGGCTGGTATAAAGTGACTATGAAAGATGTGGTGAATAGAAACAAGAACTGGCGATATTATATGACACCTACTTATCTGACAAATTCTTAAAACATATCCCATGTTGTTTGTTTAGTATTTTTATATTTTTGGCATTGTTTATACAGGGTCCTTCAAAAATAGTGTAAAATATTTTAAGGAGATAATTAGGTCTTAAAGATTCAATCTACGAATAAATTGGATCGAATTTTTGAGTTTTTTTTCCAATGAATTCTGATCACCAAAATATTACTTTTATTAATTTTTCCTATTTTTCTAATATATTTATGTATGGTATCTAGCAAGAGAAATGCATAATAAATAAAATTAATCACCTATTTTAAGGCAAGTCATTGACCCATAGGAGTTATCAGCTGATGAACATGCATTCTGCATGTTGGTGACCTAGTGACGTACTTTTCATTCACGTGGAAGGGATGGTGATATATAATTAAAAAAACTAATTTACTTACGGTTTTAATTCTCAAGGATATGGCATTGTTATAACTTACCGATTACCTCCTAAAAAAATTACACTATTTTTGAAGGACCCTATATAAATACACTACCATATACTTATCAGATTTAATTAATATTTTTATGCAGTGAAAATCAAAGAGTATTCATTCATTCATTCATTCATTCATTCATCATCTGCGCTAAATCCTGTATCAAATAGGCTGGAAAATTGTACATAGGATTCTTTGAAATTGAAAGTTTCTTGACAATATGAAATTAATGGTCCATGAATCGGTCTATTTGTCTTTGGTCTTTAATCAGGATAGAATACATAGCTACTCGTCCTTCCGGCTAGTAATTCTGGCACTATAGGATAACCATTCTTAGTTCATAAAAGTTTTTAGACAAACTGCCTAGTGTGTGAAAAGAGTAGAAAGAGTGAATAGTGTATAGCCAATTGTCTATATATTTTATTTTTACAACTTACTCTGTGCAATTTCAATAATAAAAAAACATATTAACCTAATTTGCCTATTGGAATAAAATGTAGTTGCACTATCAAGTCTTTTTAATTACGACTAGCATGCGAGTAGAGTAGTGTGAACGGGACATAACACAATAACATGTTATCTCCTGCACGGTCAAGCATTCGAGGATGGTAGCATGCAACATGGCTCGATGCGTTTTACGTTTACCAATATGGGTACGTTTGCTCCAATTATGGGTGAAAATTAAAATCATTAGTAATTAGTTGTTAAACCCAGTTGGTTAAATTTACACAGCGTAGTTAGGAATATACTGACAGTATACCTAATATATTGACAGTATGGCAGTATCTTATCTTATGATAGGGGGTCGGGTTATACCCGGTTGGCTGGTTGTTGGCTGGAGTTATCTCCAGCGGCACTTCGACCCTTCAGGATCTTTTGTGCCTAGCCCATTTTACAGACTGATCATCTCAGTATGCAGGTTTCCTCACTATGTTTTCCTTCACCGTTAGAGCAGTCGGTAAATGTACGTATGTATGTATGTGTATGTAATGTCTATTCCTGTAGTTTGTACTTTTCCTGTATTTGTGTACAATAAAGTGTTTCTATCTATCTATCTAAATGTACGTAAGTCTTCGAAAAATACGTAAAACTCCGGACCTCCCGCATGGGAGTCTGGTGTCTTAGCCACTGTGCCACCGACGCTCTTTTATTATAGTAGTATACCCTGACCAGGTAAATAAAAACCGTCACGAGCGCCAGTACTTTTATAATCTGTGTTGTGGAGATCGCAATGAATAAAAAATAGTTTCGATAGGTCATAGTTTTTATACAAAAACCCCGTATAGAGCCAACAGGGGGATATTAAACTCTAAAATCGCGAAAAAAACAACTGTTCCATACAAAAGTTCAATCACCCTACACGACCGAAATGTATGAAATTCAGATTTGGCCCCATAGATAAAGTTGTTCAGTTACGGATACTGAACACCCCCATTTCAGATCTATAGCGGCTTTTGTTACACCCTGCATTTCTAGTCAAGCTTTAACAGCTAAAAACCAGAAGTATGAAAAAAAATGGTGTTGTCGTTCTTTGAAATAGTTTTTTTTAGAATGTATTAAAAAAATGTCATGTCTCTGAAAGGAACAGGCCGAATAGATTTATAGATTGCATAAAAAAATGTCGAATCACGTCTCTGAAAGGAAAAGTCTGATGAATTTTTGACTATATAGGGTGACAATAATACGGGTCGCGGAGCACGCCCGCTAATTGGAGAGTGCATGTGCCGTGTACCAAACGGATGGTCAACATTCTCGGGATTATACTTGCGGACAAGATAAAGGTAACAACAGTAATTAATTAATTAATATTAAAAGCGCATACAACTTCTTCCGTTTTAGGGATCCGAGGGGAAGAAAACGGCGCCCTCTTTTTAGGAATCCATCTACGAAGGGGAAAAAATGGGAAGAAAACGGAACCCTATTGCTGCTGCTCTGCCGCCCGTCCCGTCCATCTTTCACGCGCTTCTAGCTCGTAAACGGGCAAGATACAGACTGACATGGAGATCTTTACACCGGGACGACATGGGGGGTTCACTTCACTATAATGTTATTAGAGAATTCTCGATGCACTGTTAAAATTTAGATGGAGTAAGTATCTCATGTGCCGGTAATTATGCTGAATCTCTTACCCTTCAAACAAACTTCAAATACAGCAAAGCAAGCATTGCTTTTTTGCGGCATAAATAGGTAAAAGAAAGAAAAGAACGCCACCCTTTGGTACGCCCACAGAGTCATATTACATTCAAAAGTTAACTCCACCTACAATAAGTCTTAATAAAACTTTACCTTTTATAATTCGCTGCCATGAACAGCTAAATGAAACAAAGCTACTTTTGTCTGTGGACTCATTTCTTTTTTAATTTCTCCCAACCCTTATCTTCATTTTGTCACGAGCTTAATATAAACATGCCCATACTGTTTTTGCACGACAGTGTACAGAATGACCCATATTCTCCGTGCACAAAAGACTTTTTCATACGGGACTGAATACTAGATTCCATCCACGTTTCCAACTCGGGTTTTTTGTTAATTTTTTTAGTGAATTTTGCATTCTAGGAGATGTGTTTTATGCTCGGCGATTTTATCTGATCTTTCTCTGTTGGTAGTAGAGAGGGGTCGTCGAAACATAGATATTTTTTTTCATTCTGTGCAGTAGCACAATAGTAACTAGTAGTAACTAGAACTAAACTAAAATACACTAATCCAATTAGATAACTTTTTAAATCATGTTTCTCTACATTATGTGTCCCCACTTTTGGAACACAGGAAGGCGATTCTCGCAGCATTCGACATACAAAAGTCTAGCGCTACGAACATCTTGTCACGCTCACACATGTAATGTGAGCGAATGAGATAGGACTAATGTCGAATTAGACATTCCACTACGAGAATCGCCATCCAGTTCTTTATTGCCAGTTGAAGTGGTTTTCCATTGCTTTCCCTATTTCAAACACTGGTCTCCAGTGTGCAGGTTTCCTCACGATGTTTTCCTTCACCGTTAGAGCAGTCGGTAAATATACGTAGAATAAGTCTTTGGAAAAACTATAACTCATTGCTACATGACAAAACGAAACGTCAATTTTGAAGATATCACAAATTTCTCGTTATTTGGATTAATTTAATTTTCCAAAGCTATAGTAAAATTGTGATGATATCATGGCATCATATTATGGCCATTTCAAACTAGCAGACCTAAAAATTCTTTTAAAACAGCGTGGCGCGAGTCTGAAAGAATTTGGTGGAAAGATACGTACCTATCAACATGTTGATATTTGGCTTTATGTGCTAATTGTAAAGTTTATTAAACAAAAATCTTGTAAAATCATCTAATATTAATCAAAATAATCATTATTTATCAAATTATTGTCATTGAAAGCAATAAATTTAGGTTATGTTTGTTTAGAACAAAATCATCTGTCATATTTTTGAATGTATTTTTGTAACTGTGCTAGTGGCACCTCTAGTGATAAAACATTGCAGGATTATCTCCTATTCTAATTTTGATGATATGAATTAACTATTTGTAAAAACCTTCACTCAAGACGCCGTTAATAATTGGATTTCAAACGAAATCTTAAAACGTGTTCAATAGAAGCAGCATTATGAAAGCCAAAGCTCTATGTCAAAGCTTTCGAAAGCTCACTTTGAACTGAAAGCTCAAAGCGGACATTAATAATGCAAACTAGACTCTTCCCATTCCATGTACAAAAGTGTTTGTACGTAAAGTGAAATATGTAGGTAGTAACTTATTCATGCGTTATCTGAGATTTTCAATACTTTCTGTATGAACGGTTTCTTGATGTGGTAAGATATCATGGCACAAGAAGACAGATTACACTACAATTCAATGTATAATCTACGTTGCAGGGACTCTCTAAGGGAATTGTTCAGGGAAATAAATATACTGACTGTCGCGGGTCAGTATATTTATGAAAATATTAGGTATGTATGTACACAAAAACTTATAGTTGTTTCCGAAAAACTGCGATAATCACAATTTCAATACCAGAAACAAAAACAAACTTGCAGTCCCACGCTTTAGACTTAGTAAAGTAGACACATCATTTATGGGTCACTGTTTACGATTTTATAATAAGATACCTGATACTGTAATAAATATGACAGAGAAAAATCTAAGACCCATATAAGACGGACCTTATGTAAAAAGGGTTATTATAAAATAAATGACTACTTAAATGATAAAGAGGCTTGGTCCTAAATTCAGCTCCAGCTCTGCACATTGTGTACATATATGATTGTATTCATAATTATTGTAAGATATATTTATTTCTAAAGATGTGCTGATGAAAGTTTCTTGCGCCGCTTCTTTCCTTTCAGTTACA
Organism: Hofmannophila pseudospretella; assembly: GCA_947369225.1. NCBI lineage: Eukaryota > Metazoa > Arthropoda > Insecta > Lepidoptera > Oecophoridae > Hofmannophila > Hofmannophila pseudospretella. The sequence continues at coordinate 2,820,567 of OX376333.1, forward strand.
GCAAATTACGAAGCGGTGGTAGAGTAAAAAAGAATGACGTTGTAAAAATGTACTGCAAGGTACTTACAATAAAAAACATTTTGATTTTGATTTCAACACGTTTGATGATAATATTCTTAGATAGAGAGCTCTCTCTCTCTCTCTCTCTCTCTCTCTCTCTCTCTCTCTATCTATCTAAGAATATTATCATTTGGACATTGGAAGACTCTTCTTCCAATGGCCAATCTATTGTCAGAATTGTTCAGGCCGCCGATAGAACTCCAACATGGGCTAACGACTGCTGTTGAATGGCAGTTTAACCTGCTCTCCGAGGAAGGGAGGTTAGATGAAATTGTGGCACTAGCATCCTGAGTTTGACCCCTTACTTATATATAGATAAATGTACTGACAAAACCCGCAGGGTAGGTAGAGAGAATGGAACGCCACGAATCTCTGTTTTGGCACGCTTTTGTCTCCTCTGCAGTCATTCACGCCTGCTCGCCATTGGAATCATCTGTCTAGGAAGACCTTGGCTTTTCCTTTCATACTCATTTTCACTTCGTATACCTGCTTTCCTTTATTATAAAAAAGGAAACATAACATACATAACATACTTACCTGATAATGATATTTTTAACTCAACCTAATCGAAACCCATTAGTCACATGTGCGATAATAAAATCCCCCATCATATGCAACTCAGCAACATTGCACTTTTCGCACATGTTGGCGCAAAGCCAAATGGCATTGGTTTTAAATTTTTAACTCGTTGGAGGCACCGCGAAGTGGATTGATGAGGATTTTAATATTTCATTCGGTTTACACGAGAACACTGGAACTAACGGTAGTTTTTACCAGCAATGCCAGGAAATGGGTGGCTGTTTTTCTGTTATCTGATATTGGAGTTCATCGAATGACGACTGGATGAATTTACGTTTGGAAAACGTGATACGATCGATATAGACGCCAAATCAAAGCGAACCAATATTGTGATCGGATTAGGTAGTGCAATTTTGCGGGACTCCATGACGAAATTTAAACATGGACATGCCCAACAAGTAACGTAATCCCGGGATTACAAATTCGCTAAGAGCTGGTTACATTGGACAGTAATATCGTTCAAAAATATTATTAAACATTCTTATAAGATTTTTACGAGGCTTTTGCCTCCATACTGTTGTTTACTTTACTTCTTCTTCTTCAGGTCCTAGAACACCTAGTGGTGCCTATGCCTATGCCCTATGGCTGAGACAATATTCTTCCACCGCGCTCTGTCCGATGCCGCAGACTTGTTTACTTTACACTTGACAAATAATCATGGAAAATGTATTGTTTCGGCATAACAAAGGCGACGACTGATAAGAGCGTTCTGAGAAAGTGTGCATGTGAGAAAGAGACAATAAATCCCGAATACAAATACAAAATACAAATATACTTTATTGCACACCCAGGACAAAAACAAAACATACAACATACAGAGAGGTACAATACAATGTGCAGAAGGCGGCCTTATCGCTTTAAGCGATATCTTCCAGGCAACCTTCAGGTGATGGAAAAATCATAAATAATATAATATACGGGTGCAAAAGACGTATGAAATAGATACTACCCTCAAATAAATAAATAAAAATATTTTAAAAAAAATAAAAATATATGCAAACCTTTGCAAGCTGCCAAGCAGTAGCAATAATATTACATAAATACTATAATATATACAGAAATATAATACTTAATATATAATCAAAAATATAATAAATAAATAAATAACACACATCATATGCTAAAGTGAAACTGCATTTTAACAATTAGGCAGTGTATCCACACTGCAGTTCGTAATGTTGACGAAGGAGATTTTTAAATATTGGCAGTGATTTGGCCTGCCTGATAGACGACGGGAGGGAGTTCCACAGCCTAACTGCTTGGACTGTGAAAGAGCGACTATAGAATTCGGTGGTATGTGATGGATATTGCAGCATTAGTCGTGTGCTCGGCCGAGGATGCCGACCACTGACGGAAGCGCGCACGACAAACCTTTCCTTCAGGTACTCTGGAGCCACGGGACTGTGGAGCACGTTATACAGTGTTGACAGAATGTGCGCATTACGCCGGAGACGTATTGGTAGCCACTTTAATTTAATATAGAATATAGTCCTAATAATGGTATTTCTATGTCTCTCTCTCTCTCTCGCGAAAGGGAGATGAGATGATGCCCTTTTGGAGATCGAATTAGGAGAGAAAGTATTTTATATACGTAGTAAAGTAAAAATACGTAGTTGTTATAACCTTTTTTTTCTGAATTATTTTTTATGTTTTTTTTTCGTTTTAAAAGTAATTGTTTTAAATTGTTTTTAGTTGCTATTAGTTGTAATTGTTAGTTGTATAAGGTACTAGACCTATATTGTAATGTTATACCTAAGTAACTACTCGATGTTTTAGTGAATGTTGTGTATGCCTTTAATTGACACATATATCAGTAAAAGTACAATTTTATTAAGATTATTTGAAATGTGAAATATATGTGCTGTTGGCATACCTAAATAAATAAATAAATAAAATAAAATATATATACAGAACATTTCCGAAATCACGCAATCCCGCGGGCGTATCCATACTAATATAACATTTGAGGTAATTAACCCTAAATTGCACTACCTAATCCGATCACTGAATATTAACGATAGTATCGGACTAATGAAGGTGTATATCTTTAAATTAATAGTGTAATTACGCTAGTGTAGTATCGCTGCCTTCCGATAGTAATTGCTTATTTGAGCTGTTGATACTTTTGTACAGTTGAAGACACATCAAGCCATACTCTGTGGAACCCTGTCGCAAAAACTTTTATTATGATTCCCTGACATTCTTATGAGTATGAGCGACCTGATGTGTTGTCGATCTTATCTTATGATAGGGGGTCGGGAATAACCTAGCGGCACTTCGACCTCACGGTGTTTTCCTTCACCGTTAGAGCAGTCAGTAAATGAACGTAAGTCTTCGAAAAATACGAAAAACTCATTGGTACATGGCACTGCACGGTTTCGAACCTAGACCTCCCGCTTGGGAGACCGGTGTCCTAGCCACTGTGCCATCGACGCTTTTCTGTACGAATGATAGTATTGTGGCAAGAGAGAGAGAGAGAGAGAGAGATTTGAAAGATTAAGTTTGGCAACGCGTTTCGGATGTTTCTTATTAAAATTGGTGTTTCCTCGTGGGTTGTGGCAAGTGACAGTTATCTTTGTTATCTAAACTTTTTAGTTGTTTACGGCAAACCTCTAGTTAGTATTAAAGTTTTAAACGGCATTTCAATTCTCAAGACACGAAGTTCTTTTCCATTCTACATTAATCTCATGCTTTCTTTCTCCGAGCGCAATTACCTAGTGCTAACTTTGTACCTAGGTTAGCTGGTATAATTCAGAAAATGTAATCACGTGAGTCCCAGTGGTACCAACATGGCGGGCTCCAATGAATTCTAAATGCGAAACAACCAGTTTGCCGGTAATAGCCCGAGCTTTGATGCTTATGTTGTTTTGGGCATAAATAACAAAATACTTTTACACTTTTATGGAAACGCCTGACAGTTACAAATAGCATTTCAAAAAGAACAAGCGACCTATGGTAGTATCTATGTGGTAAAAACGTTTATTTAGCACTGTAAATACCAGAATATAGAACACAATACAGATGTATACAAAGATTAATACATGCAGCACAAAACATCCGGTGCGGTACAGTGCCAAAAAGGGTACACCAGTTCAGCATAATGCTGAGGCAAGCCACAGCGCTGATCAGCTGGCCCCTCAGTGACTGCACGGACGAAGAAAGCAACAGTGTGTGCGTGTTGTGTTGTATTAATGTGTTTGTTTGTATGAATAAGGATATTAGTGTGTATGTGAGGTCCTGAGTGTGTGGTGGGGTGATGGCATGGTGCGGGTGTATTTACATGGTATTATGTGTGGTATTAGGTCGCTTGTTTATGCCCACAAAAAAGAAGTAAAAAACGTGACGTTTGACGTCTCTCTCTCGCTGAAATGTGTACACGGACGTATTGGACTAAATATAAATTATTTTTAAGCGGTGTTGAATTTTAACTGTTATATGTTAAGTGTTGTGCTGCTGTATTGCGGCTCCAAGGGCCCCCCAACAATCAGCGATCTACGGTAAGCGTGCACAATGTCTATTTGTAATACCTATTAAAATTTGTAACCTTTGTTCTAAATTACAAATGAACCTAAACATAGGAGTTTAAGTAATACCTTTGAAATAAAATCCAAAGAGTGTGGACTTTTTGTACAAACTCTCTATTTTGTACGAGAAGTTGAAAGTCATACATACATGCATAACTTCACGGTATGTCCCTTGCGGGGTAGGCAGAGAGAACAAGGCTCCACGAATCTCTGTCTTGGCACGCTTCTCTTGCTTCCTCTACAGTCATTCGTCGTTTCACGCATGCTCGCCGTTGGGGTCGTCTGCTCTGTATTCTTTAAAGGTCAGTCTAGGACGACCCCGGCTTTTCCTCTAAGACGAAAGTTATATATCTGAATTTCAAAATCGAAGGGAAGAATGAGAGCCTAGGAAGGGTTCAATTCCAATGTCACAAACAATTCGGCATAACTCATTCTGATCCTTTAAATTGTTAAATGATTAATATGCTCACGTTTATCTACTTTCAGGTCCAAAAAGCTGAAGAGATAAAATAAAAACTCCTAAAAAAAATTTATTATCAGCAAAATCTGCCTTTTCTTTGGTCCTATTCCTATGTCCTAAGTCCAATATCCTACCCATTCCTATAAAAAATCTTTAGCTAAAGGTTGTATGAAAGAGATCGCTTTTAGCTATATAAGACCACCAACATTGTATCATTTATTTAAACGGGCCTCTTCAAACTGGGCTACACTTTTCCTGACACTATGTTCTTTGCGCAGGAATGGAACAGCCTATCGGCGTCTGTATTTCCCGAAACCTACAACCTTGGGATCTTCAAGGCCAGAGTGCATAGGCATTTACTGGACCCGCATGCTCCATCGTCGACCTCATCGTTGCTTACCATCAGGCGAGATCAAGGTCAAATGCGGGTTAAACACGCGTACGCCAACGCCCAAAGCCTTCCTACCACTACACATACAACAGTGCCGGACACTCTACTGCGATCGCTGTGACCGGGTTTTTAGGATTCGCCAGCCACATTCGAGCGCATGCTAGAAACTGAAGGGGGTCGTATCATTTATTTATTTATACATATATATCTGCCTATTTATTTTACGTACTTAGTAAGTATAGTATGGTAATTAATTACCTTGGTATTTATATTTTATTTTATTTATATTTTCTGAGATACCTCACAGCAATATAATGCCTGAATTGTTCTTTTTTTTTAAATGCGTGCAAGCCAAAAAATAGGTCTTCTTAATTTATACAAAATAATAATAATTAGTAACAGCTTATAAAATATGGAGATGGGATAGTGGAATAGGGAGTGGGGAGAACAAAGAAAAGGGTGTGTGTGTAAGTATGTAAGTTGTAAGAGTGTGTAATTGTGTGTGTTGAAAGGGTCTGTGAGATATTGTATGTTAATGTTGTAAATAAAATTCTATTTTTATATAATTATATAACGTTTTCCATAAACCTTGCACACCTACTACCTCTTTCTCGAAATCATTTCTTCTGCCGAAGGTTGCCTGGAAGAGACCGCTCTTAGCGATAACGCCGCCTAAATTGTACTTCACTGTTTCCTTTTCTATCTCATGTTTGTTGTTTTCTATTTGTGCAATAGAGTGTATTTTAGTTTTACTTTACGTTATTTTAAACTAACTTTTGCACAATATTTCAAGAAATACAAGGACTTCTCTGATCTAAGGACGTTATTTACCCCAGAATATTTTCCCTGGGTTTCTTTTTAAACAGTGTTCATTCAGCCTTCCCTACTTAAATTCTGCAACGTTTTAAAAAAAACAAACATTATACTTGTTTATATTTCCTCTGACGTCATCAAAACGTTATTTGTAATAATATCTACGTCTCACAGCAATACGTCTACGTAGCTTTCTCATTTGCAACCCGTTTTACATCTTTTGTCTAATGCATAAGGTTCATTCTCTCGTACGCTAACAGCAAATTTATAGCAGGAAAACCCGGTATGAAGCGGTTTGGGTTACAAACTTGCATTTGCTGTTGGTAAAGCTTCTAATTCTACGACGAGAAAGGGTGTTTTTGATTGTGTAATGGTAAATAGGGTTTGTAAAGTTAACCTGAAACCATCTGAATCGGCTGGTGTGAGCGTAAGCCGCAATCTGCCTACGTTCAGGTGTTTGGGGTAGGTTTGTGTGGAAATGGCTTTCGTATTTAAATGTAATGTCGTCGTTTTAAATTTATTTGTTGGGTCTATTGTTTCTAGGATTAGGTATTTTTTTGTAATGTTTTATGGAATTGCTTTATTGGCGGTTTCTTTGAGCATTTAAATTTCGAATGTTTCGATCTCTTTCTTTCAAATACTTATCCTTATAATCTGATATTGGTTTGTACGTTTAACTTACACAATACTGAACCTGATTCCTATAAATCTACTTAAGAGTTTTAAATATTTAACAATCAATACGATGTAGTAGGTATTAGTAATATTTCTGTAAAGTATCTTTTGTCGTTTTTACCATCATTATTATTATTTCTGGGTCGTTAATATTCAGAGGGGCCAATCTAAGAAAAAAATTAAATACCAACTTGATTAGATGATTCAATGATTCCCAATATTTATATGTCAGTTTGGGATTTTGACCTAGACCACATTATTACCAATAAAAAAGATTAGTTTTAACTCCACTTCTTCTTCTTATAGTTGTTCAGGCTCCCCGTAGGTCTTTGCCATGGTCTAATGACTGTAACCGGGATCAACCGACAGTAGAACTAGGTTTTGCTCTATTGACGCATAGTTATTTTTTCAGACACGGTCTTTTCACACGCAGCGATCCTACAACGTCCTGCGCGTATAGTACAACACTGCCTTCAGGATGCTGCTGGGGTTGCCGCGCTTCTGCAGCGCGTCGTCAATGTTCGCGGAGGCCCGCACCGACGAGTTCCACGCCATCATGGGGAAAAAAGCGGCCTCCCTTATCAGCAGGATTCGCTGCGGCACCAATTGCGGCACGGATTGTCCGTTTCAAAGGCATTAGTGCGCCTAATCTTAGGACTAATAAAATAATATACATAGCATATACATATACATACATACATAGCTAAGGGGCTGTTAAAGTATTACGTAAGCATCAAATGAGGGTAGGGGGTTTAAACTTTGCTTATTTTTTATAACAACGGGGGCTTGAATAGTGATTACGTCAGCACAAAAAGCGATCAGTAGTTAATAACAATGATACTTGTTTATGAATTACGATTGAAGAATTGACAAATTCTGTATAAAATTACGGGGGGGGGGGGGGGGGGGGAGAGCTTTGCTTACTTTACTACTACTATTTACTAGAATTTATATTTACCAGAAATCTGCTTACGTAGTACTTGAACGGCCCCTAATTAGGTAATTTACTAACACATAGTTCTTAAGTCTACTAACAACATTATGGATACTTGTATCTGAAATAAAGATTAATTTAATTTTCCCTTATTCTCTCTAAGTATAACATGATGATTTATGTCCCTCTCCACATCCTTGTAGCACTTTATCTGAATTCGAGCAGATCTCACCGTGAAATATCGGCGCAGCGCACCGAATGTAAAAGAGGTAGTTCTTACATTACCATATCGTTTGACGTTTCAAAGCCAATTTTATTGCCTTTGTTATCGGACCGAGCAATGGAATTCGAACAGCCTATTAAGGGCTTAACCGTGTTGAGTATAAAGAGTGTTCCTTGATGGAATTTATTATTGGAATATTGATGGGCTGTATATATTATGTTCAGGGTTAGGTACCGCTTAATGGAATTGGAAATTTATTTTTATCTACTGGTGGTGTGACTATAACAAAGAAGGACAAAAAACATCTAGAAGCGTTTGGAATGTGGTGCTGGAGGAGAATGGTGGAAATTATCTGGATGGAGAAACGGATGAATGTGGAAGTGTTGCATATGGTGAAGGTAAAAGAAAGAAAGAACGAAAGAAAGAGTTTATTTCCAATAGCGCACACATACAAACATTTAGGTACAGAAGACAAAAATAATATTAAACAAATATATTATAAAAATAAATAAACAAAAGTAATTAAGTTTGATGAAGGTGGTGTGCAGCACCGGAGAAAGGGGACTGCCTCAGCCTGTTGCCGCAGCGGATTTATCACTGCGGCGCTGATTTTCAGGCATCCCCTGAGTGCCAGGGATCACTCCCTAATGATACACTACCGGAACATATAAATAACGGAAATATTAATAAACACAAGTAAAATATTAGGAAACGAAGGAAAGTACTTAATTTTTAAATTATACATTAGAATACAGGAAGGTATGTATGTAGGTATTATTGTATAAAATAGAGGGAAAAAAGCAAGCAATGAAGATGAAACTGAAGGAGAATAATACACACTAAAGGAAACCGTAGAGCTAATTGACTCAACCACATAGTCAGACATAATGATTTAATTAAAGCCATAACAGAAGGTGAAATTGAAGAAAAACGACAGAGAGGTCGTCCCAGGATTGGATATATGGAGCAGTTAAAGGATTGGAGCGGCAGGTCGTCGTACCAGGAATTTAAGGAGAAGGCGGGGGACAGAATCGGATGGAGACTGCTGCAGCGACAGGGCCTGTCTCTTAGTAGCAAAACAAGGTATGACTCTATGTAGGGACCGCCTGGGTAGTACCACCCTTTATCTTATCTTATGATAGGGGCCCGGGATTATCCCCAGCGGCACTTCAACCCTTGAGGATCTTTTGTGCCTACCCCATTTCACACACTAGTCATATCAGTGTGCAAGTTTCCTCACGATGTTTTCCTTCACCATTAAAGCAGTCGGTACGTACGTAAGTCTTTGCAAAATAAGAAAAACTCATTGGTACATGGCACTGCACGGTTTCGAACCCGGACCTCCTGCATGGGAGTCCGGTGTCCTAGCCACTGTGCCACGGGCGCTCTAGTACCACCCTTTAACCTTTTTCTACCGCAAATCAGTGTGTTCCAGTTTGAAGGGTAAGTTAGTCAGCGTGATTACCAGCACATGGGGCACGCCATTTATGTTCTGAAGGTTAGGAGCATATCGAAACCCTCTAATAATTATTTTATAGTGAAGTGCGATGTATATGTGCTGAAAGTTTCTTGCGCCGCTTCTTTCCTTTCAGCTTTCAGCACCTTACGAAGCGGTGGTAGAGTAAAAAACATGACGTTGTAAAAATGTACTATAAAGTCTTCTTCTAAGTCGTATTCCTCATTGCTGAGGGTCGTGATCATTCTAAGGAATTAATCACATAGAACGACTCTCGTGGCAGATTTAATAGGGTGGTTTGCTATTGCCTTCCCCATTTCACACACTGGTTATCACTGGTGCATGTTTCCTCACGATGTTTTCCTTCACCGTCAGAGCAGTCGGTAAAATGTACATAAGTCTTTCGAAAAAAAAACGAAAAAGTCATTGGTACATGACATTGCCTGGTTTCGAACTCGGACCTCCCGCATGGGAGTCCGACGTCCTAGCCACGACGCCATTGACGCTCTCACTATAAGGTACTTACAATAAAAACCACTTACTTAAAAATGTGTAATACCTTTTGAGTTCCTCATAATACCTAAAACTCGTATTTGTGCATAATATTTTTCTTTTTCGTATGTATTTAATTATATTGTATTTTTGTATATAAGTAAATTATATTGTATATTTGTATTTATTATTTGTATGTATATTGTTATTTTATTATATAAATTTCACATATTATTAAGTAAGTTTCTTTGTCATTTTTATTGCCACTGCACCGCCATAACATATCTGCATGCCCAAAGGTCAGCTGGCAGAGAATGCCGCAAGGCATTAAACTCACCTGTACACGAAAGTGTAAAAGAAAAAAATATAATAAATAAATAATACCTAAGGTCATGACCTGATTGTGACCTATATTCAAAATAAACTTTGCAAATTCAATTAACTTTCATTATTTGACTGTTCGCTGTAAATTGTTTATCAAAGTTTTGTCACACGTGGCTGATAGAGGTTACTGTTTAAGGTTAGAGAAATGTTTGGTTTGGGCTTCTCAATTTTTTTAAGTCTTCTGTTAAGGCTCAACACCTTTGAATGTTAAGATATTTATCTAAAAAGTGGACAGTAGAATTGTTTCACGGAAGTAATAGAAATTTTAATAATGTTTTAAGTTTGTGTGCAGTGTCGTGCCGCCCATACAGAATAGCACCACTTCAACTCTCACATACTTATTATACGAATTATATACAGTCAATATAGTTATTAAATTATACTTCGCGGGTTTTTAAAAAAGCAAAAATAGAACCACAGGGTGAGGACAACCCGTAGAATGATAGCGGGCCATCTATGCCCTTACCCTCAGATCAGACATATATTTATTGGTAATGTACATTACAGGTCAAAAGTTAATTATGCAGTTATACAGGATGGAAGGGTAAACACCGTTATCCTTGAAACTGGATATTCAATATCATTTATAGAATCTAAAATCGATAGAAAATAATACCATTTAAAAAAAAAAAAATAGTGTGTAAGTCCCACCGGGGTTACGAGGTCAACGGACGCCCGCGCGCCGCTCCGGGCTGCCGCGGCGCGGCGCGGGCGCCCCTGTCTTCCGCGCCCGTCATTTCACCCCTCGCTCGCGTTCAGTTCACGAGCAGAGTCACGCGCAAGTTACCAATACCAACACTCAATTTTTTTAACGGTATAATTTTCTATTGGTTTTAAGATTCTATAAATGATATTGAATATCTAGTTTCAAGGATAACGGTGTTTACCATTCCACCCTGTTTACTAGTATATAATGTAGTAATAGAATAATAGTATATTTTTATTTATTTATTAAGGAACACAAACAGTTTACATATAGATAGAAATACATATAAACAAAATTTTTAACACAGAAACAAAAAGGGTTCACAAATATTACAAACGTAAATAACATATTTCAGTTCATGTAGACAAGACAAGTACACACTAGTTATATATAAACATAGAAAATTAAATATGCAAAGGAAGTAAATGTAGAATAATGTAGGGGAATATAAAACAAAGCTATAATAACACAATAACAAATAAACAAAATTATATGCTATTAAAACAAATAAACAAAATTATATTGGAGATAGGTTACTGCTAATCATCCTATCCTGAAGTGGCAGTGGGCCGGTCACGTCTGTCGCAGAACCGACAACCGCTGGGGTAGACGAGTTCTGGAGTGGAGACCGCGTTTGGGCAAACGTAGTGTGGGACGCCCCCTGCTAGATGGAGCGACGATCTGCGTAAGGTGGCTGGCAGCGACTGGATGAGAAGAGCCGAAGATCGGGCTCAATGGCGCGCCCTGGGAGAGGCCTATGTCCAGCAGTGGACTAGAATAGGCTGCTGCTGCTGATGATGATGATGATGAATCATCCTAGTACTGTTTTTATATGTCCCAAAGAACAGTTGAAAAGGTCAACACTGGTAAATCGTTTATTGTAGGAGACACATGTTCGCGGAATAAAAGCATTCCTTCCATAATTTGTTTTAAACGGCGGAATATGAATTTAAATCGATACTCTCATAGAAGTAGTTAAATACTTATTTGTCATTTCAATGTTTATATATCAATATATAATTATTAAATAAAATCTATAGAAAAAAAATAAAATAGTGTCATGTCAATATATCAATTAATATTATGTATTATTGTTACATTTTAAATCTAAGAATTCCTTAAAACTATAAAAGGACTTAGTTACATCTCTATTCGTAAAAGTCACAGATAAACAAAATTCTGTCGGTTTATCAGCTCTGCTTAATAATGTATGCAGCCCGCCGCAATACAAACGCCTTTGATTCCTCTCCTTCTGTTGGGAGTAGAACTGGGAAACCTGTGGAGCTGGTTGCTTGGAAAAATACTTCAAAACACCATGGGCTTTTTTCTTTATTAACGTGTTGGTTTCAATACAATGTATGTAAGATACCTTCTATAATTAATAATTTAAGAAACCCCCGACTTGCCATTGTGGTTATCTCCTTACTTTGTCCTGGTCATCATCAGGTCCTCATCTCAAGGTTCTTCATGTGAGAAGAGAACCACGGTCCTAAACATTTGAGCTGAAATTCGAATCATCTAGCTATTACGGTTCCAAAGATCCCATCTGACGTCAAAGAGATCTTGGAAACCATTGGTTTAGTTTTTGTCAAAGGCCTCTCTCCATAAAATTTTCTATTAATAAAAAAACCCGGATTCAAATAGGATCATTGGTTGTTGAGTAACAACAGACAAACGCTTCAAACTTATATAGCTTCCGTTCCTCAATCGGTTTGCTCCTACATTGCCTTATTATCATCAGTACATCTGTACATCATTATTAAAAAAATATTGCAACCAAAGACATCTCCTCCACACCACCCCGTTCTCATTACGTGAATTATGGATGAGTCGAGACATGGTTCGTAACGACATGCAGATTAAGCCGGCTATGAGGGGGAGAGAGGGGGGAGGTTGGCAGGGATTTGGGAAACCCTGGATAAGGTAATTTATATCAAAGTAAATGAATAATGTCAGTGGGTCAGTCACATCTGTCGCAGAGAGAAAAGAGAAGATCTTCCACCAGGCGGAGTGTTGTGCCTGGTGACCAGATGTCCTGGTCCGACTATGGATGTTTGGATCTCGTATATATACGAAGTCCCAGGAAAATTTTGATAGCGCGTTCTACACCGATGTGAGTAGGTACTATAAAAGTAGTGGCGCGTCGTACGTCGCCACAGTATGATACCACATCCAAATAATAATTTTCCCATGCATAGTTGCATAAAACGTGTTTTCCGGCGCCTCAATTCTACCCTCGGTATTAATTTATTCCACCTGCGATCTCCCTACAGTTTGAGTTCCGACTTTGAGCAGATTTAATGTTTTACGTGGTTTACTAGACTACATCGGGTTATGAGTATGACGTCTTGAAGTATCATGATGTGTTAGAATAACAAGAGTCATCTTTTGTTGTTCACCTGTCGTGTCCAACATGTTGTCCGAGTTGTTGTCATCCTTAATCTCCAGTGATCGGATTAGGTGGTGCAATTTAGGGTTAACGACTTCAAACGTTATATTAGTATGGATACGCCCGCGGGATTGCGGGATTTCGGAAATGTTCTGTATATATAAAATACTTTTTCTCCTAATGGGAACTCCAAAAGGAAATCATCTCATCATCCCTTTTGCGAGAGAGAGACAAAGAGATACCACTATTAGGACTATATTCGCGATTTATTATCAGCCGTCGCCTTTGTTATGCCGAAACAATACATTTTCTATGAATTTTTGTCAAGTGTAAAGTAAACAACAATATGGCGACCAATTTAGCTTCGTAAAAATCTCATAAGTATATTTAATAATATTTTTGAACGATATTACTGTCCAAGCTTTAAGCGACTTTGTAATCCCGGGATATCGTTACTTGTTGGGCATGTCCATGATCATATAACGTCATGGAATCGCACTACCTAATCCGATCACTGTTAATCTCTTACATTAACCTAAGGACTGCTGTTAAACGGTTAACGTCGTGGCAGTCCCTCGTTGCGAGGATGACTTCTGTTAATCCTAGGTATATTGTTGTTGTCACTGGTGCGTCCTGGGGTGGCTCAAGAACCCGATCCTAACCTAACCTTACCTTATTATGTAATCGTAATTTAGATATATCGGAAGAGACTGGCGTCCACAACACAGGGTATCCTAGTGTGGGAGCCAGGGAAATCTGAGAAAATGTAAAAGATACTGTCTGTATCAATAAATTTTCATTTTATTTTATTCATTTTCATTTTTCCTGGAGTTGCACTCGCGACCGCATATGCTGCATTTTGTCACCGTTGGCAGCCTGAGACAGGCTGCCAACGGTGCCTGGCCGGGTTTGCCTCTTTCTCCTTCCTCTTACGTCTTTTCTCTGCTTCAGCTTCCACTCTCCCCGTCTCGAAAGATTTTGCAGTTTTCTTCGTCATGTCGCGACATTTTGAATTGTTTAAGGCACTATCCTCCCATGAGTATCTCAGATTAGCAGACGCTTGCTTTGCTTGTTAAACGGTAGCACCCTGACAGACCATACCATACATCGCTTTATGTTCTGCTTAGCCATAGACTCAGTTGCTCACTTTAAATACAGTTGTGCGATTTTTTCGGTGGATTCTATACTAGTTCGAATTACTTCGAATTCTCCAATTGACAAAAATTAGTTAGTTCTCACGTGTTTACCTTTCACAGCTTTTTTGAATGACCGCTAATCTGAGTCCCTCCGTGCCTCGGATAGCACGTAAGTTCCAGTCCTGGCTGCTGGTCAGCTGCTAGTTAGGCCATGTTAGAGGTCTACGGGAGGCCTGAACAACTCTGACAGGTTGGCTACATTACTAACCAAACGACAAGAAGAAAATCGCTCTATGTTTAAATAAGGTATCCCAAAATCCAAAAGTGAAGCCTGAAAGAGCTGATAAGTCATCATATTTTAGAATTAAAAAAATATATTTTTTTAAATGACCTCAGTAAAATCCTTATAATTCTTGCGAGCTATTGGGAATTTTTCTAAATTGGGACACCACTTTCTTCACTTGTATTCAGAATTATTATAATTATTAACTGCTAAACTTTAAGCTTCTAACAAGCTTTTCAATAGCTTTAAAGTAATTATGAAAGCTCTCAACTCTAAACTTGAGCGAATGCCTAATTCCGTAGCCCTTTGTGAAGGCTTCAGCGCCAAAGGGAATGCTCGATGAGCCTAGGAATAGGCAGATTGTGTATTCTGATTGTAGGGTATGTAATTTGGGGTTCAACATCAGTACCGTTATGCCATATAAAGTTTATACTCGGGTTTTAGGCTTCGTCCGACTAGAGATTAGATTACTGTGGAGTCCATCACCAATATATCGGGTATAAAGTGTGTCAAGTTGCAACGCACCACTACCATTATTCCCGAATGAAGATACGGCTACATCTGGTCGTCGAGCGACCGTCTGGGCGGCCACAGCATGATGTTGAACGACTTCGGCCAACGACCAAGTGTGAGCAACGGAGGTCGGTGACCGTAGGTCGTCGGTTACCGAAGCGGTCAACGACTATATGTAACTGCGCCTGAGACTTTACATACTAAACATAGAACGCGCTATCGATATTTTCAATGGGAATTAGAATTTAATTCCAACCATCTATTGGTGGATCAGAACAACTGGTCATCATCCACATCATTTAGCTTGATGGAAGATCTTCCTTTTTCCCATTTCATATTACTTAAAGGTATTACTTTCATATTCTTCTTATTATCCGTTTAGAACAATCATTATCTTGCTTGACAGCACATCAGAGATATAGGTTTTGCTGGTGTTTATTGACGATGATGACCACTTACCATCAGGTGAACTATCATCGTAAGGAGAGTCGACATTTTATTTTTTGGAATCCAACTCTTCCCGTGGATGTGGGTGACTAAGGGTCTCAGTGGATACTATTCTACACCTAGTAGACGGCGGTAGGCTCACCAACTATAACGTGTGTCCACCAAATCTTACAGCGAAAAGTGGGAACTACCTATGCTGACGGTGGTTCCTCTGTCTACCCCCTTGGGGATTATGGACGTGAGAGTTAGCTATGCAAAAAATATTTAACTGAAAGTGTTTCAGTATCAATACTAAGAAATGACGTTGTGAAAATGTACTATAAGGTACTTACTTACTGTTTTTGGCTGTGCCAACTTTGTTCTGTTCTGTTCTTTTTATAACTTCATTGTCTGTCTTTCATATTTTTGCTTTTGTCTTTTTTCTCATTTCTTTTGTCCCAGTCCTCTTGTAAGCATCTACCACATCTATCATTTAAAATATCACTATTTCCACTAAGTCTACCAGTCTTTTAATCAGTTCATTCTCTCCCTCGTCTATACTTACAATAAAAACATTTTGATTTGATTTGATTTGATGCAAACAAGTTTTCACATACGAGTATCTTTGTATCAAATAATCTAGCTGAATGTTTAGGCCATTCCAAACAGGCGTCGAGCAGGTGTGTGGAATGACCCATTTCCAAGAGCTGAAAGTTATACTGTAATGTCACTATTTTCCTATTATGAATACTGCGAACGACAATGGATGTTAATATAAACATGATGAAATACTCCTACTTTTTATCAGTTACTCCAAATTTTTTTTATTTATTTAGGTATTTATAATAATTTTTATATTAATTTATTTGATACATTTCATTACATTATATTTACATTAAACTATAGGACTCCGCACTAGGCAACAGCCTGTATCGCATACAGGCTGTTGCCTAGTGTAGGTATAGTAACAATAGAGTTGTTGTGAGACAGAGAGAGCATAATTATGTAAAAGGGTAGTACCATCCCAGGCTAACCCTGTTACCCGTTACCCGTGTTACTACCAGTAGTAACATGGGCATTTTTTTACCCGTGTAGTTTTTAGTAGTGACTGACAAGTCCAGTAGTAAGATGGGATCATTTTATTTCCCTTGTAGTAACAAGGGAAACCGGTAGTAACCGGCTGAATCTTCAGGTAGTGGTAGATCATAAAGTGAAGGATCGCCTGGGGTGGTACCACCCTCTTATCTATTTCTGCCGTGAAGCAGATTCTGTGTTTCGGTTTGAAGGGTAAGAGAGCCAGCGTAATTTCCGCACATGAGGCATTCCATCTTAGTCCTCAAGGTTAGCAGCGCATCAAAAACCCTCTAATATTAATACAGTGAGGTGAGATGTCTATGGGCGATGGTGACCACTTACCATCAGGTGGCCCGTTTGCTCGTCTGCTCTCATTAATTAATAAAAAATAATCATAATAAAAAGATCTAACAACTCTTGAAAAAAAGAACCTAAAACAAGTATTTTGTGCATCATTTAATTTCTGTGTGATTTTCCGCCACCTTTTACTTTTCACCTTTGACCTCGGAAGCTCTACAGAGACAACCAGATCAAAGCCGTTTATTTTTGACCTATTAAGCGATAAAAAGCGTATTGTTAGGTTTAACCGGTAGTAACAAGCGAAATAAAATGATCCCGTCTTACAACTGCAGTTGTTAGTAGTGACATGGGTAAAAAGTTAGTGTTACTACTGGTAGTAACACGGGTAACACAGATTCATATGTATACCAACTTCAAAAATTCACTCACAGTTTAATAATAACCCATCGTCTTGTGCATAAAATACGATGTTCAATTAAGGGTCCATTACACGAGTAATATTAAATTTAATTAGGGTACGGTGTCGGTGGCTGGCGGTTATTAAAACCCTGATGACGTTATAAACGCAACTTGACACAGCAACGCGTCCGGAGTCTAAAGACGGGATATTGCGCTTCTGGTTATTACGACATGAAGAAATAAGTTAATTAAAATGTTGTAAGTAAGTAAAATTAACTAAAATTCTTGTACAATACAGAGTGTAACATAAAGTTACAAATATAAGTTACACTAGGTGGTATGATGTCAGCCCTGTTGTCTCGGGCGAAGAATAGAGATACGGTAACTCCTGCCGGGCGGTTAATATGAAGTCATCGGCTGGCGAGCTTGGGGAAGACGATGGGAGGAACCGGGAGGTGGAATATGCTCACCTCCCAGGAAGAGCCCAAGGCAAGTGCTGGGAAGACACCGGTGCATTCCTCTGGAGACCACCCCGGAGCCCTCCAATGTGCACGAGGTCGGCCATACATAACTATGTGTATGGTGTATTGAAAAATGATCTGTAATGACGTGTAACTGATGTTATCAATAAAGTATTGTATTGTATCGAGGGGGTTTAGTAAAATCTTACATTATCCGGTCCCCCCCTCCCCCTCCCGTCGGTCTGTGAAAGCTTATGTCGGAAACGAAACAGATTTTGTTCCGATTTTAAATGATGATGCATTTAGATTGAATTTCTAAATCCGTTCGAAGCAAGTAAAATAAATAAATATCGGGAACTGTTGTTACAACAAAACATAACAAGATAGGTTGTTACATGAAAGACAATCCGTTTTAAAAGCCACAGCTATCTATTTAAGTAACAAACAGAATAAAAACGAGCCCAGGTTTCAACAAGTAGGGTGACTCCAGGCTTAATATTTATTGGGACGTCCCGTATATTTAGCTTGGTCATAAAGTCATAAATTTCCCGCTCGGGACAGGTCTCAACACAGCTAAAAATTAAGGCCTGTTCCCAGTACTAACTAAATGACTACGAGTAAACACGAACTAAAATCACGAAGCCATGTTTATTCGATTTCGAAGCGGAGTGAAAGTGATACACAGTGAAAGCGTGTCAGAAATAAACGGCTATTTAATTAAACGTAGGTACTGTTCTGATTAATTTTTACCCAGACCAGGGATATAAAACCCTTGCCAAATTTCGGAATTAAATGGTACTATGTTTTGTAGCGAAGTTTAGAAGAAAAATTAATAACACAAATTATATAAAACGACCACCTACTAATGGCTCTTGACAGGATTTGTATATTCCTGTTTAGGATATACATTAGGGATGTTACGGAGCTTCAAATCCGACTCCGAAAGGTCGGAACTTCCGATTGATTTTACACTTCCGACTCCGACTTCGGCTCCGATAATTTTGAATCGGAGGTTATACCGAAGACATGTGAGCAAACCTTTGAATAGGTTTGCTCGCAAATCTTCGGTATAACCAATATCAATATTTATTTAAATAGTGTAGGATTACATAAAGGAACATGTTTTATTGCCGCAAACGTCATCATAAAAAATATTGACCAGTTCAGCTATAAAAAATAAAAAACGGTTTAAAACATCTCTCTCTTCTACCTCCGCCTCCGACTCCGGTTCCGAATCCGATTCCGACTCCGGTTCCGACTCCGATAAATCATATTTAAAACGTTCGGTTTCGACTCCGGTTCCGGTAAAACCACCTCCGTAATATCCCTAATAAACATATAATAAAATAGCTGTGTTTCGAAACGTAGATAGTGTTGACGCAATCAAAATCGCAGTTGCCCGGAGCGGACCTTCTGTATATCTATTCTGTGGTAATGTTAAATTTATTTAAAGAAAAAAAGAAAGAAAAAACACTTTGCTTCCACAAAAAAATCAAAAATAATAATACATATTTAGTTCACTCCATAATACTATTGGCAATAGGCACCTGGCTCAGCTGATGCTTGAGTGAATACACTGGCGTGTAAACACACAGCGCTCATGTTCAGCCAGTCCTTTTACAAAGTTAACCAACTAACAACTGCGACAATCTAAGTACTGCCCCATGGTATGTGCTCATTAAATAAATTAATAATCTATAGGTAGGTGTTACTACAGGGAGAGGAAAACTGTATATAATTCTAATATACGTAGGTGTATGTATGTGGGTGACAATGCTTTTACACGCATATTAAAAAAAATTGAAATGTTTAATTAAC
The DNA here is from genome assembly GCA_947369225.1 of Hofmannophila pseudospretella. NCBI lineage: Eukaryota > Metazoa > Arthropoda > Insecta > Lepidoptera > Oecophoridae > Hofmannophila > Hofmannophila pseudospretella. Next base: position 2,840,063 of record OX376333.1, read on the forward strand.
TCTGGCTTGCATGTTTTAACTGGCAAATTGATTTGTCCCGTAAAGTCGGAAAACCTGGCAACACTAACAGCAAACCAAACACTAGCAAACTCGAGTGTAATTCGTTGTAGAGTTAACGAAGTAAGAATCGCAAATGAGCTGGGACGCGGAATCGGGAATCTGGGTCACACAATCTTACACTTTAAACACAGGATGTTTCTAGAATACACTTTACGAGTCATTAGGAATAGGGAGACTGAATTAAGCTTTAAAAAATAAATGAAATTTCTTTATTCTCAGGTTATACACCCATAGTGCCTACAAGTTTTGTAAAAAAACAAGGAAAAGTACTTAGAATAAAACATAAAATTAAAATAAAATTGAAAATAAATTTAGAATTTAAGTTGTAATTTATTCAATATTTAGGTACATAATAAATAAAAATAGAAACTAAACCTAAACTAAACTAATTAATCTAGCCTAATCTGACTAATATTTACAAATAAAAGATTTCTCCCAGGCTCCTACCAACAGGCAGAGTGCCCAGAAGGCTGGCGGCCTTGGAAAAGACATGAAATGAAAATAAACAATAAATTGCTTGCTTGCTTATTGTATGGTTAGTAGCCAACCTATTTGTAGAGTAGTTCAGGCCGCCCGTAGGCCTCTGACATGGCTTAAGGATTGCTGTCGAACGACAACAACCGGGACCGACTGCTTAACGTGCTTTCCGAGGCACGGTGGAGCTCAGATAAAACATGCCACTAGCGGTCACCGATCCAGGTACCGACCGCGCCAACGTCGCTTAACTGCACGATCACTTTCCGACCCTGCTCGCAACTAGGCTACGAGTACTGTATTAAAACAATACAATAAAATAAAATACATTAACATTAAACATAATAGAAGTGAGTTTTCTAATTTTTATTCGAAGTCTAGTGCATCTTCAGCCAGTGTCCATAGAACCTATTTCTATGGATATCCTGACCGATAACTTTCAAAAGTCCGTTATTTGTGTCACATACCATCTGCCATAACATGGCGAACCTGCTTCTAATGATCGCGAAATAGTCCCGGCGGCGCGGCGTCCGCGAACATGCTCGACGCGCTGCAGTATCTTGGTAACTTCCTTAAGACACGAAAGTCATTGTTATATTGCACTCGAAGGATGCTGAAGGCTTTCCAGGCTTTTTTTTTTCTTTTTCTTTTACTTGGTCCATAACTGGCAAGTATAAAAACACTTTAGCCAGAATGGATAATACTTACATTTTTTCATTATACAGTAAAACCGTGTTCAGTATCGTTAACTGAGCAATTTGTTCTAAGACTTTTTAATTTACAACGGCTTATCTTATCTTATGATAGGGGGCCGGGAATAACCCCAGCGGCATTTCGACCCTTGAGGATCTTTTGTGCCTACCCCATTGTACACACTGGTCATCTCAGAGTGCAGGTTTCCTCGCGATGTTTTCCTTCACCGTTAAAGCAGTCGGTAAATGTACGTAAGTCTTCGAAAAAACGAAAAACTCATTGGTACATGGCACTGCACGGTTTCGATTCCGGACCTCCGGGAGTCCGGTGTCCTAGCCACTAGGCCACCGACGCTCTTAATCTACACCAGCTTACAAGGGTTTTATTACAACCCGTTTATGTAAAGCACACGAGCAAACCACCACTTACCTCATGATAAGTGGTCACAGGCGCTCATAGACATCTCACCTCGCTATAATGGTTTTAGAGGACTTTCGATTCGCTGCTAACCTAAACGACTTAGATGAAGTATCTCATGTGCCAATAAGGCTGGTTTTCTTACCCTTCAAACCGAAACACAGCAATGTTAGCATCGTGTAGTCCAAGCCTTACCACCCGGTGACCCGTTTGCTCGTCTACACTCTCCTTATAGAATAAGATATTCTGTTTCGTTCCTACTTGATTTGAAAAATGCAGTAACAATTATATTAATGCAGTAATATTCTAACAATGTTGGTCTATCTATTGTAAAACACAATAGTACATGGCAGCGGTTCCCAAAGAGTGCGTCGCGGCGCCCCCTTGGAGAGTAAACAGGGGTGTCCAGGCAACCCTATTAATTTTAATACCTATAATATATTGCGAGCCTCACATTGGCATCGATTCTCATTCCTAGACTAATAATTTATTCCTAAATAATGATGTAAGAATGAGGATGACGTTTCGTTCAGCGATGTTTTTATTTTATCGTATCTTATGGCCAGGGATAACCCCAGCAGCACTTCGACCCTCAGGGATCTTTTGTGCTCACCCCTTACCTTAGTCTCCTTCTTGTTCCTTAAAGATGCTTTGTATCAAGGACGCTATACTGCTTTCAGGAAGGTTTCGGGTTAGCGATGTTTTAGTTCAGCGTGTGAAACCCTAGAATTGGTGCCAATGTGAGGTTCACCTAAAAAGTTGTTTTCATGTTTAGACTAGGGCGCCGGCACATATTTAGACTAGGGCGCCGGGACAGTTTGGGAACCCCTAGTCCATGGTATAAACCAGTAAAAGCTTCAGTAACTTGTACCCAAGCTTGTATCTCATACGAGCTTCACATGCAGATCTTTTGTGCTGGCAACACAATGCGTATCAGATGGCAACTTTTTGCCTATTTTCTGAGTAAAAGTACAGTTTCTGTTCCGTTTTAATATTTAATAATACACGTTTATTATATTCCTGGCATTTACGAGTAGCACGTGAGCAAATTCGTTCCTTTTAATTTATTTATTTATTCGGTTAAAGGGCAATATTATATATGTTACATTTTTCAGATTATATGATCATGTTAACTTAAAAAAACATGATACAAAACCATAATAGTAAAATTTTGAATTTTAACGTACCTATTTTAATGTACAGTCCTAGGCCTGAAATTTTGGCAAAATTGACAAACAAAATTAAAAATGTAGAGATTGAATAAAAGTCAGTTTATTCAAAATAAAATAAAACTAAAATAACAATAAAATAAATGCTTAAGCTAAAATTACAAAATACCTAACTAATTTACAAATAAAATACCTGACCTAGGTCGCTCCCTGCAGGGAGTGTCCCGAGGAGGCTGGCGGCGTTGCCCCGCTGTATAGCGAGGCTAATACGCTGAGCGAAGTAGAGGCCAGCCTTCTGGTCCCGGGATGTCTCTACGAGGCGCTTGGCTATTTCCCCGTAGAGGCAGTGGACTCCAGGCCCCCACGGCCCTAAGGTCTCCACCCCGAACGGCGCAAATATGCAATCACCACCCAGGCCCGCATATTTACGCCGCTTGAGGTTCTCCGCAGATGCTGCTGCTGACCCGGCCTTCACCGCCGTGGCTGGAAGGTGGGACGGGGCAAGGGTGTCGACGCAGGTAGCGTCCCACACCAAACACCGTCCCAGCTTCCAGGGCACGAGTGTCATACCGTCGGGCCTTTTACCGTCATCGCGAGCCAGACCATTGGGCTCCAACACGGCTGGCGCACCCACGGTGGCAAAGGCCCGGCGGATGATGTCGTTCAGGTCGGCGTGCCTCGGAATGCGCCCGGCACTTCGGGCGCACGATAAGCCATGGTGGCCAGATTGAATAAATGTTCATAAAATTTAATATTATTGACATTGTATAAATTTTAATGACATTATCTTTTTCTTTCCTGTTTTCTTCTCAAAATCTGTATAAACATTATTAACTTGTGAATTCCGTGTATATGCCTGTAAAGGTAATGTTTAGTGTGACATGTTTATGCAACTATATCTGCAATATTTGTAATTCTTACATAAACTTTTACACAATAAATCTTATCTTATCTTAGTCTAAACTCGAGTCGTAAGTATGAAATGGTTCATTCGCATATTTTTCTATGTTGTGTGAAGTAGTGTCACATAAACTAAAATATTTGAAATGGAATCAGACCGAAGAAACAAATCTAGAAAACTGAAAAAGAACTCCAAACTTCAGAATTGTGTACTCATAAAAATCTTAAAACCATGCAATGCCATGTACCAATGAGATTTTCCGATTTTTTCGAAGACTTACATACAATAACCGACTGGTCTAACGGTGAAGGAAAACATCGTGAGGAAACCTACATTTTTGAGGAAATTAAACGTTTCTGAATTCGTGTGAAATCCACCAATCCAGCACTGGGCCCGCTTGGTGGATCATGGTCCGTACCTTGTGCAAGGGGGGGCCTGTGCCCCAACAGTGGGGACATTAATACGCTGATGATAATGAGGTATCTTAAAGTAAATTTTTACAAAGTACCTATTTTTTTACTCTACTACCGCTTCATAAGCTATAGCTGATTGATATCAGCAGAGAGATTCACTGCAGTGTGCTAAAACCTTAGTTCCGTCACGGAACTACCGCGGAACTTCTGGGAATTATCCAAAAGATCGTTATCAAACTCTAACTCTATCATAACAAGAGTTATGTCATAAAAAATAAAGATACAGAATGTCCACTCTGGGCGTCCGTGATTTTGATCACCTACACTCGACCGTAGCTAGGGCAGCTATGGTTTCCTTTTTCTTAAAACTTTGTGAATAATGTTGCATGTTTAATAGTATAAAATAAACATCATAAGCTTTAACTTAAATTGTATTCTGGAATATGAATATTTGATTGACACATAACATTGTAAAGTGGTCAATATGTGTACCTATGTAATCTCCACGACACAGGCAACGCCTAGTGTGGAGGTTATAGTTTAATGTGAAATGTTAATTAATATATGGTAAAAATAGTTTTTTTTTCAATTTTTTCAATTTTGCATATCTCTCACGTCCATAATCCCCGAGGGGGTGGACAGAGGAACCACCTTCAATCTTAGGTATCTACATTCATAGTGTATTTCGTTATTTTAAGTACAATAGTGAGCTAGGGCAGCTATGGTTTCCATTTTAAAAGAAAAAACCTTGTGAAAAATGTTTCTGACAGTATATTTTGCATAACTCTCACGTCCATAATCCCCGAGGGGGTGGACAGAGGAACCACCTTCAATCATAGGTATTTACAATCATAATGTATTTCGTTATTTCAGGTACAAAAGTAGAGCTAGGGCAGCTATAGTTTCCATTTTAAAAGATAAAACCTTATGTTTCTGACAGTCTATTTCTACAATAATAGTGTATTTACAAAAATCGCGCCACAACGTGTGCATTTTGCGACTGAGTTCGTCTGATTCGATTCGAGATCGCTTTGTAGAGAGATTTTTGTAGAGATGATTGTAGTCATAATTATTGTAAGATATATTTATTTCAAAAGATGTGCTGCTGAAAGTTTCTTGCGCCGCTTCTTTCCTTTCAGCTGTAGCACCTTACGAAGCGGTGGTAGAGTAAAAAAGAATGACGCTGTAAAAATGTACTATAAGGTACAATAAAAAACATTTTGATTTTGCTTGTACGCACATCATCATCACCATCAGCAACCTACTCTAGTCCACAGCTGGACATAGGCCTCTCCTAGGGCGCGCCATTGAGCCCGATCTTCGACTCTTCTCATCCAGTCGCTGCCAGCCACATTGCGCAGATCGTCGCTCCCTCTAACAGGGGGACGTCCCACACTACGTTTGCCCAAACGCGGTCTCCACTCCAGAACTCGTCTACCCCAACGGTTGTCGGTTCTTGTCGGCTTGTCGGCTTGGGCCAATATCGCGCGTTTGTATTCAGCGGACCTTCTGTATCTATATATTTTGTGATCATGTAGAAGCGCAACATTAGCAAAGCGGATGTTTTCCGCAGTAATTACAGCGGAGCAAACACAGCAACTAATCTAAGTTGGATGGCTGCTCTGACATAGAGACGTGCTCATATTGGTGACTGAATGTTTTAGACGGGTTCCCTACTGTTGGCAACATAAAGTATTTTTTATTGTCATTGTAACACTGCAGTTCAAATGTAGTTTTTATCTGTCATTCCTACCGTGTGCCGGTGCTCTGTATTGTGGTCTTAAATAGTTGAAATATATGGCGAATTCAGTGTTAGCACTGGTTTCTCTAATCTCCAGACAGCCTGTGACCTACATATCTACAATCCTTCGAGTCGGATCAATGTTAGCGCCTTTGAATGGTATGGCGGCTGCCTCGTGGCTGTTCCGTGGCAGACCACGTAGATCAGCTCCAACATAAAATTAGGGGGAAAATAGTGGTTTGTAGGTATGTAGGTCGCAGGCTGTCTGGAGATGAGAGAAACCACTGTAGATAATATACGAGTAGGTATATTTGATTTGATTTTAAAATTATTGGGAGAAGGACCAGCACACTCACCCTCGGATTCATCCTCCCCAACGATAATCAAATCCAGAAGGATTTACAGTCGCAAAGGATGATACATTCGACTCAACCTCCAAAGGATTGTAAATCTTTGTGGATTTGGTTATCGTTAGGGAGGACGAATCCGAGGGCAACGGCGCGGAGGGTCGGTGTTTCCCCGATAATTATAATAATTTAGTAACGGATTTCCACAAAGTAACTCCTGATTCCATCACTATTGCACCAGGGACTGAAAGCGGGTGTCTGAATCTATTATGCAGCAAACCAATGTACATAAAAATCTAAAATATTTATTGTAGATTGGATTCGTACGACCATTACCATTGACCATACAATTAAACATGTGCTGCAAAATAGATTCAAGTAACTTTTTTTATTTATTGAAAATTTACTAAATTATATTAGAATTTTACATGATCAGTGTAGCAAAATCCAATCTAGGTTTGTCCAGTATACTGACAGACCGGCGACGGTCGCAGCTTTACAATGTTCCCGTAAATATAATAACTTATTGGAATCGAATTAGATCGCCGATGCGCCATGGACGGGAGAATAACATATCTATAGTATAACATACCTACCTATAGAATACCATACTGCTTTCGGTATATACTTGCACCATACAGTTCTCAATTGATATATTTTGAAGCCAGAGACAGTCATACAAACAGACTCATAGACAAACATCAAACGCGTCAAACTTATAACAACCATATTTTGGTCGGGATTAATTAAAACAAAATTAAATTAAAATGTCTTTATTTTCAAGCACTAGTCCCATAGAATAAAAATAGTAATGATCAATTAACAATTAATTAAGTTAATTATATTAAAACATTATAAATTAAAATTATTTATATAATATTTTGTATTATACTGGTATGCATTTTACAAATTATAAATTACATAGTATAATACAAAATATTATATAAATAATTTAAATTTATAATGTTTTAACATAATTAACTTAATAAATTGTTAATTGATCAGCGGGGCAACGCCGCCAGCCTCCTCGGGACACTCCCTGCAGGGGATGTACCACCTGGGCCAATTTTAGCTTAAGCATTTATTTTAGTGTTATTTTAGTATTATTTTATTTTGAATAAACAGTCATTTTCAATTAATTAATTAAATGTCAATAGTATGTCTAACCCAAATCAAATTATTATAATAATAAGTTCACTGCGCATGTGGACACATCTTTACTTGTGCCTCTCTCTGCCCTAGAATAAGTTTTGATAACTCCTTCCCTTCATCATAGCTGTGCCAACGAGAAAACTATTGACGAAAACGAACCACGGAAACACTGTATGGAAGATTATTCCACGTATTTTTGGAGACAGAATTAACCCCAAAAGGAAATCTCTGGCTATGGCCTTGTAGAGTATGGTCAAGACATCAGGCTATAGTACTATGTCGCTTTAATTTATTGGAATGGCAGAGAATCATTATAAAAGAACCTGTAGAGGGTTCTGATTTGTCTTCCACTATGTTATGAGAGAGTTTTCGAAGCGCCGCTAACCTTGAGGACTTACTGAGTGTCTCACGTGCCGGTAATTACGCTGGCTCTCTTACCCTTCGAACCGGAACACAGCAAACGCAGCAGATTTCTGCTAAAACAGTTACAAATATATCAACAAATATTCATTGGAAATCTACTTTGTCATAATTTCGTATTTTCTGACTTACCTTCAATTACGAAATTATGACAAAGTATGACAAGACCACCCTTATATCTATTTAGATATAAGGGTGGTACCTCCCCAGACTGACTCTGTACGGAGGCTGACTTACCTTCAATTACGAAATTATGACAAAGTATATTTCCAATGAATATTTGTTGATTTATTTGTAACTGTTTTAAGTTCATGTTCATTTATTTCAATAATACATGTTGTGTTTGAAAGTACATTAATATTAGGTATATAAATATAAAAAATATAAGATATAGCTAAAATAATTAAAATAAAAAAATAAGTTATTGTTTATAAAAAATGACAAATATTAAGGATCAACCAAAATCAAGAATGACAAATTATATTAATTTATCATTCATTTCTATTTACACATACATAATTAGTAATTCCAATTCTTATCATTGCTTGCTTGCTTATCGTATGGTTAGTGGCCAACCTATTTGTCAGAGTTGTTCAGGCCGCCCGTAAACTAAAATATAAAATGAGTACATAACATACAGGAATAGCAGAATAACAACCAGGGTAGATAAAAGGAAAGGAAAGTTTAAAGAGGTAGGAATCAAAGTTCGAGAAAGTGAGCCTTCACTTGTCTTTTAAAGATCTCCAAAGATTTTGCGAGTCTGATAGAAACTGGCAAGGAGTTCCACAGCCGTACAGCGTAAACAGTGAAGGACTGCTGATAAAATTTAGTGGAATGGGAAGGGATAACGAGGTTACTCAGGTAATTCAGGTTACTTTACCTTGTACCAAATTGTATTTGTAATCACACTAGCACTAGCACCACCTGCCAAAGCCCCTATTGGTCCATAGACCAAGAATCCTGACACTCCACCAGCGCAGACAAATGTGGACCTAGTTGCCTTAAACATAACATCCTTCCCTTTTTCTGTGTCTCCAGTGGCATAGTGATATATGCTTTTGATATGTCCTACGCCAGGAATTCCATCTATCAGGTCCATGATTTTCTTGGCTGCGGTTGCTCAAAGGTGCAAGGTTGCTCGTCGAAATATACTTTATGCCAACTGCGTTTGGTATAAATGTTTTAGTGAAACGTCTTTTTGTGCCAAAATGTTTGTGCCAAAAGTTGTATTTCGTCAAATGTATATTTCGTCTTTCATTTGTTTTTTTTTGAAGGTAAAATAAATACTTACTTACTTACTCCGCTGGCGCAGCGACCCGAAGTGGATCTTGGCCTCCGATACCAAAGAGCGCCATCGCTCTCTCTCCTGCGCAGTCTCGAGCCAGTCAGGCGCCCGGAGCTCCCGCAGATCCTTAGATAGAAGAGATGGTGAACGAGCCGAACATTATAGGAGAGACGAAAGCGGCTCGACTCCGATGGCTCGGACACATCACTAGGATGGGGGAGGATCGGGCAGTTAAACGAGCGTATGTGGGATGCCCTAACGGACGACGTCCGGTCGGACGTCCCAGATACCGCTGGCGCGATGAAAATAAATAGTTAATTTTAATTCAAAACACAATGCACACTATAGATCGGTCCTATTACACATGACAATGAAAACGGTAATAATATCATTATCTGATGTATCGGACTAATATATACCATCGTATCAACACCTTTTATCGTGAAGCCAATGATATCAAATTTTGAAAATGGTATGATCCTAGGCTGAATCAGCCTGGGGTGGCACAACTACCTATTTATGCCGCAAAGTAGCAATTTCTGTGTTTCGGTTTGAAAGGTAAGGAAGCCAGCGTAATTGCCGGCACATGAGGCATTTTACCTAAGTCGTCAAGGTTAGCAGCGCATCGAAAACCCTCTAATAAAATTATAGTGAGATGAAAATGTCTATGGGCGATGGTTACTACCACTTGGGTAAGTACCATAAGGTGGCACGTTGCTCTCGTCTGCTTTCCTATACAATAAAAGAATCAAATGATTTTCTCTAATGTTTTAATTATTTTTGTTTAATTTGTGTGATTTAGCGTACGAGTAACTTATTCACATATTAATTGTATTTATATTCTTTTTTTTAATTTAATTTAATTTTTTAATTTATTTATTAGGTAAAGACAACAGATTACAATCATAGAAATTACAGAAAAATCAATATAAAGTTATGAGCTAGGTTTTTTCTTTTTATTTCTCTCAAAATCGGATAGGTAAGTAAGGAAATAAGTATATGTATATACATAATAATAATAATTATTGTTTTTTTTCGTATTGTAATTTATTTAGTATTCAACTTACTTAGCCTTTATTTAGTACAATGTTACAAAGCTGGTCACAACATAGCAACTCCACGCGATCTACAGGGGCCTTAGTGCTGTCCTCGACGTTACCAAACACGATAGCCTGTTTCTATACTCGCCACATTATCACTAAACTCGTCACAAAGTTACAAAACATACCTAATCACGACACAGCAGCTCCACACCTTCAGGAGCTTTTGTAGAGCTGTTACCATCGCCCGCCGCCCGTGTGGATATGACTAAACTCGTCACAAAGTTACAAAACATACCTAATCACGACACAGCAGCTCCACACCTTCAGGAGCTTTTGTAGAGCTGTTACCATCGCCCGCCGCCCGTGTGGATATGACTAAACTCGTCACAAAGTTACAAAACATACCTGATCACGACACAGCAGCTCCACACCTTCTTCAGGAGCTTTTGTAGAGCTGTCACCATCGCCCGCCGCCCGTCACAACGTTACAAAACTCATCACAAAGTTACCACCTCGTCACAAAGTCACCAAAACATACCTGATCGCAACATAATAATTCCAATACAATATAAAATTAAAATTTAACGTCTATTGACGTTAAATTTTAATTTTATATTGTATTAATTGACGATTAATTTGTACTGTAAGATTCTTTACCCATAAACTATAATAAATGTTAAAAACATAAATAATTTGGAAAACGCCCGAATTACCACAATTGAGATCCTTTTATTTTTGTGGTCGTCATCAGACCACAAAGGTTCCAGGTTGCTGAGTCAAATCTCCCATCAAAGATACTTACTCCATTATCTTGGAAAATGGAAGCCAAGGAGGTCGACACTTTAGCCCAATAATATTCTAGACCTTTGGTAACCAAAGGTGTTCACTTCCATCTATGGAAAACCAAACGACGTCGAGTGAATGGAATTCGACCTTGAAAATCAGATTTCTTTATTCATCTGGCAACACTTTTCGAATATCCACCGGGATTTCCCCTAATTATAAATTAAATCATTGGATTCATAGTAGTACACCTTTATTATAATGTCCTGTCACGTATAACATATCGCGTAAATGTCGCTAAATTTGTACTAAATTTATATGACTGCGGTCTAACTCAGATGTTTCGTGGTACAGGTCAACTGACTAATTTTAGACAGCTATGTAGATAATGTACCTACTACTACGAAAAATACTTTATCATTTTGGAGACCAGTGGTGAGTCTGCTGTTCTACATATCAGTCGAATCGGATTAAGGAATTAGTTCTATTATCAGTACAATTTCGCAAAATTGTACATGGTGTTTATTTTGGTGTATGGTAATTAAGCGAAAAATAGCTGCAATAGATTTAAATAATCTGGATATTTTTGGTAAGTGTTAAGTTTTTTTAATTTATTTTATATTAATCCGACACATTACACAGGTAAGAAAACTGGCAAGATAACAAACATGTAATTATTCTTATAACAACATTAATTTAAAAATCCAAGTGTTACGCTTCGGCAAGTCGCCACTCCACTGGTCCGAGGACTTCTGTTGGAGTGTCAAGTTACATTTTTTAAAATTAAATAATTAAGTTTTTTAATAAAAAATCATTTTAAAAAATCCAGGGTTGTCTGAAATTTTCGGTGAAAATTACCGCTTGTTGTAGGTATTTATTTTGCGATAGGAGATAAAGGTGTAATTGATAACGGTTGTTTATTTAGGTGACCAGATATAGATAATCATAGTAACTGTTGTATTTGTACAATTACAACCTTTGATAGTAAGAGACACTCTGATTGAAACAAACTATGCATGTGTACACTCCATCATGTCATATGGTATTGTTCTCTGGGGACTCTCAACTAAATATGAGAGAGTATTAAAATCCTAAAACGTACCATAAGAACCATATTGGGTCTGAAATATAAAGAATCATGTAGACAACACTTTAAATTATTATTATTATTATTATTATTATTTATTTATTTAAACTTACATAAGTAGGTACAGGTAAGAGATACGAGTAGTTATTTGAAGATGTAACCTGACTCAGGGCTCAAAATATATGCACTCACTCACCCTTATTCAATGTCTGGCCATCTGACTCCCAACTAGGTTTCCCTGTGTGTGGGATATCAGAAATCCATTGATGTGTCTCGATATGTTTTAGTTTTCACTTAAGCACTGTACGTATTGTAAATCATTGAACATATTGACCTCAGTGGCCTTATATAGATCATATCATATGATCATATCACTTGTCAGAATGTAAAATATGGTCAATTTATAATCCGACTCATTTTGTGATATTTTGTACATATTTTTTACAGATATTGTTTAATTATGGTCTATTAATAAAGGTTTTTCTATTCTATTCTATATATTTATGAAATAATTACTTATGTCAAAAGAATATTGTCAGGTTCACCATTTTAGGCTCAAACAGCAATTACAGTAGAAGATACCCTTTTGTTATAGAGATCCCTAGACACAGGTTGTCTATGTCAAAAAAACTACCTGATGTAATTCGGCCTAAATTATTTAATAAGCTGCCTGTAGCCCTAAAACTAGACACTAACCATAATATTTTCTGTTCACAAGTTAAAAAACTCCTGATAGAAAATACACTGTACAATGTGAAGGAGTAGTTATATGGTGCATGACTTTAAAAATACACATACAACAACTAAGGGAAACCATAGTGTCTGCTGATGTACACCTGGGTGTGCATATGTTTTTGGCCAGCTGAGCATTTAATATCCATAACTTAATAATTAAGTAGTTAAATTTTATAATTCCTTACATTGTCAATCTCTAATTTAATAATATAATTCAATATTTAATACCTAATAATTTTGAATTCCGGTTTAACTCTACTTTAGTAGAGAAAATTTATTTTTAAAATTCTAAAGGACTAACTTAGTGTCAACTAAGTACCCACATAATATTAAGACCACAATGATATTATGTAGTTGTAGTATTCATATTCATATTCATTTATTTCAGTAATGAATGATCATACATTGTCAAAAAATAAATAATAAAATGTTAGCATGTCATGATCAATAATAATAGTAAAATGTTAGCATGTCATGATCAATAATAGTAAAATGTTAGCATGTCATGATCAATAATAGTAAAATTTCTTACTTAAAGTAAGTATAAAGTCAACAAGTTTAAAAACTAAAATAAACTAAAAAAGTATTGCAGAATATAAATCTACAGTTTCAAACATCGTTCGTCAAGGAACTCGTTGACAGAGTAATAGGACTTTTGGTTCAACCATTTTAGTATACAAACTTGACGAAACATGTTTTGCGATATTGCCTGCCATGTTACAAAACATAGTATGTCTTAGAACAAAAATGTAAATAAATGATTTATTATTATTATTATATTGTTTTCATTATTATTATTTGGTAAATAGATAAAATGCAAGGTCATGCATGACAATCTGTCTGTTTCCTTTTTTATATTAATATTCATATTCATTTATTTCAGTAATGATCATACATTGTCAAAAATCTGATGCGAAAATAATTAAAAATAAATATTAAAATATTAGCATGTCATGATCACTATAATAAAATTTCTTACTTAAAGTAAGTATAGTTATGTCAAAAAGTTAAAACAAAAAAAATTAAAAAAATACCCACTACATTACGATTAGGTCCATCACAATTAGATTGTCCTTTGTTCTAAAAAAAATGATAATCATACCTACTTTATAACCTTGTCGTATTCTCATGATAAGAAGATGTTTCAATTCGCAATACCTATTGAATGGACCTGAACTTTGGTAAGACAAAGTGCTAAAGTGGTCATTATTTCATGGTTCGACTTTACCTGTAGAGCTATATGTGCCTGTTCGTATTTTAATTTTTTTACTATTTTGTCCTAGTTATTTAACACAGTTAGTTAGTCAGTTTTTTATCAGTTTTCTATTAATTTTGTTAATTTTTATTAGATTTTCTGGAGCTGGTTATTTTATTTTGTGAAATAGTGTTATGATCTCCAAATAACCAGTATGCAAAATATCATCTGATCTAATGAAGTTACAGCAAATAAATATTACAAAAGTTACTCTTTATTTTTATTTTGTATCATTTTCTTCTGTTACAGTAAATTAACTGCACTAATTAAATGAACTGGATACATACACAGATCTAGGCTAGAACAAAAAGGTCTGCTCTACAGTTTTTAGTTGACGCTACGATAGCATTCCATTAGGAAACACAGTCGTCAGAAGTCCTACTGCTAACCTAGTTGTAGAGGCTTAGACAAAATCACCAAGATTCTCAACGATATAATTGCGAAGTGGATTGATATCACCGATTCAGACGAAGGAAATTGAACTAGAGATATACGTGGATTACCAAGCACGTTAAATTGTTGATCCTTGCTGCTGTCGTTCGACATCAGTCGTTAGACCATATCAGAGTGCTACGGGAGGCCTGAACGACTGACAATATACCACTACCACGACAAGAAGAAGAACACACCGAGAGACTATTCGAGAGACTGGGGAGAGCTGTCTGATAAAGTTCACTAAACACCTCAGGAAGAAGTAGAAATCAGCATTCTTCAAAATTGATATGGATTGCTTAGACAGAGTACCTGGAATTGGACACGTAAAGGCACTTGTTCACTATATTGATGGAGATACGGAAAAAGCAGAAAAAGCGCTGTATGAAGCTACCAGGACTACAGCAGTCGCTGGAGGTGGTGCTGTCGGCTTGATTCTAGGTCCTGTAGGCGCTGTTGTTGGGGCAGCTGAGGCTGGCGCTCTTCTAGACGTGGTTGTGACTATGGCAACAGATAAACCGCATGGCATTGTGGAAGCTGTCGACAAAATCAAGAAAGATATAGCGGAAGGCGAACCGCCAGCCGTATCTGTGGTGGAAACGATTGAAATTGTTGCCAAAGATGCAGCAACTGGGCTGACGGCAGGTTTGTTGCCGTAGGCTGGGACTATATGTACTGGTTCCAGCGCTGGTTCGGCTCGCTGCAACCAATCACGAGACGCCGACTTCAAATGGGAGGAAGCCGGAACGCTTGTGCTTAGCTGCTCACGAACCGAACCAGCGTTGGAACCGGAGCGTATACTCCAGGCTTATAGTACTGGTGATTTTTTATGAAGTAGTTATTTTGACGAAATCTTAAGGATATAGGTTCTACTCCACTTATCTGCCATGCCAGTATTTTATGGTCGTCGTTGGCCCTCAGCCTCTCAAATTGAGTTGTAATGTTCGAATTTATTTGTTCATCTATTATTTGTTTGTATTTTTATTCTCTAACCTCAAGGCACTGCGCCATTTAAAAATTTTGATTTTTATAATACATTTTAATTAATACCAACTAGATAATATTATTTGTTTCTACATGTGAGCAATAAAATAGGTTACTTCATTTGAATGTAATGCATTCAAATTGAAAAAATAATAATTGAGGTTGTGACCTGAGGGCTTATCCCGTAGAATTCAGTTTAACAGTTACGAAACGAAAATTTTGATAATTGGTCTCCTAAACACAAACTTTAAACTTCGCAATCCTAAAACATTTGTATTAAATGTTTTTAAGAACAACACATCGTTCTATAACCCTATTGTGCGAATGTGTAGATTGTTTAACGAAATCTCTTCGAACAGCAACAATAAGCCATCGATAGACTTATTTGATCCTAGGACATTAGTTTTTAAAAGACGGGTTGAGGATGTCCTCAAGTGAGCTATCTACGCACCTACTTTATAGTCTTTACTTTATTATTTTTATTTTTCAAATAGGCATAAGTTTTTTAGTCATTACATTCAATAGTATTTTTTCCCAACTCAATTTTGTACAACAATCAATTTTCTACTTCCTAACCATGCTGTGTTTACACGTTAAGGGTTACGACCTAGCTCATAACTTTATATTGATTTTTCTGTAATTTCTATGGTTGTAATCTGTTGTGTTTACCTAATAAATAAATTAAATTAAATTAAACCAAGCTCAATACAATAGCTCTTCCAGTAGTCTGACTGTAACAGAATTTCGGGCTAGTAGGCTGTGGGCAAAGCAAAGCACACGCATACAATGGACAGAGGATGAAAACGCGCTCGGTAAAAATACCACAACTCCGTAGGAAATCGGAAAATTTCAAATAAATCTATCGTTCTCTTTTACACAGGGTCAGATTCAGAGAGCTGCGGTATCTTTCGAAAAACTACCGTAGATGACCGGAAATGTGTGGTATATGGTTTTGTGAGTTTCCCTGAGAGATCAGCGACTGTGTTTGTCATATGCTAGCCAGACGATAGAGACGAAGCAACAAGATAGCCAAGTCTTGAATACCTAAGAAAGAAGGAAAGAAAGAGATAGAAATATAATTCCAAAAGCGCACACATACAAATAGTGTCACATTTTCTGAGAGAGATTTTCGTTTCGTAATTCCAAAAACATCCTACGGTATAAGGGCTTATAGCGTAGGATGAACAGAGGGCTCTGTTCATCACGAAAGCCTGACTGATTCCTGTTTTTCAGCAATGTTAAATTGAACACAAAATGCTTACAAATATGTTTTTTTATCTCAATGTTTTATTTCAAGTGTATTTTACTTTACTTTTTTAATGTTCAAAATTGTTTTCTTGTTTACGCTTACTCTAGTTAGGCGTCTTGAACGAACACGTTTTACGAGTTAACTCTAACCAGATGTCACTTTTTGTATGAAAGCGGACCGTATAGTGTCCTTATTGTCATTTAACTGCATTTAACTTTCTTAGTTGCTTTTTATTATACCTTATTATTATTAGTCATGTAGGTAATGTGGTATTTACTCACTAGGTTTAAAGAAAAACATCGTGTGATACACGTGCGAAAAGGTAGAAAGTAATCTCATCGAATGTAATCTCAGCAATATCGGGCGCTGTGCAGTTTGTCTCAGAACAGTGTAGCAACTGAGGACCTGTTTCCTTATGAGGCTGGCAGGGTCATATAATGGGCCGAAGCCTCAAAAAAAGAAGTAAGTAAGTATTAAAAAAATCTCACAGAATCTCCTAACCTTGTTAACCTCGTTTGCAATTGCCAACTTTTCGCACTAGTATCACAATAAACTATTTTTGTACTCTTATACTGCGTTAATGAATAAAATATCTTTTAATATTATTTGTTTTATTTTTATTTAAAATTGAGTAAAACTAGAGTAAAAACCAATAATACATTACGTAAAATATGCATCAACTGTGAAACGACAAACATTCTTGTTCCTCTCGGGTACTTCATTGCAGCAAGCGTGAATCGGAACGTTTTTTCTGGGGGGAGGTGTGGCCAGACGTCGGGGGGAGGGACTGGCGAGACGCGAAGGGGATCTGGCGGAGAGTGGAGGTGGTTTCGGCGGCATGGGGCAGCAATATGGATGGGAACACTTGCATCTCTGTAAAGATGTTTTTTTTAATTGTATAAGGAGAGTAGATCAGCTAAAGCAACTCACCGACAGCTGATGTCGCTGTAGAACGCGCTGTCGAAAAGTACTTCTTCTTCTTTCGAGTTGATGATCAGAACTAAATTTTTCCTGACCAGAAGGCAGCCACTCCCATGGCCCTCTGGTTGGCCTCGAAAAGGTCCTCCCGCGTGCAGGTGGTCGGACACGCGGGACAACAGAGCAAGTGCTCTATGGTTTGAGGGGAGACGCCACACTTACACTTTACTTGATCGCTATAAAAACCCCATTTGTGTAGATTATCCCCGCAACAGCCAACGTGGGTTCGCAGGCGACTAAGCGTTTTCCAGGTTGGCCACGGGACTTTGAAACCCGATGGTAGATCTTCTATTATGAAATCTTCAGGCGGGTATTTCTCCCGCCAATGCTTCAATCTTACTTCTGGCGGGTTCTTTCCAGGGTCGATGGGAGAAACACTTCGCAGAAACCCGTTACGACTTTTGAGACGAGATGTTTGGCAGTGTGGCTGCTGTATCCTGCAGTACTGCTAGTCCCTGATGGAAGATCTTCCCTTTTCCTAATTCCTGTTTCCTCATCGCCACTATACCTATCGACTTTCTGTCTTCTCTATATCTATCAATCACTTCTTACAAATCTGCTGTCTTCAGACATCCATAGTCATGAGTGACCTCTTCCTTCTACCGGCTGCCTTTCCACCAAAGCTGTGCGTGGAAGCGAGGCCGTGAGCGAGGAAAAAATCCGCCCATAGGATCACTCCATTTTAATTATGACGTGTTAGTGAGACGATCCTATTTGGTGGATATTTTCCTCGCTCACCGCTCCGCTTCCTCGCAAAGTTTTGGTGGCCAAAGTAACTCTATCCACCTTAATTCACTTACACTAATCTTTCTTCGGATCCTCAGGCACTTTGGTCTCCAGTACGTACACCGGCATCGTTGTCTTTTCTCTCTGCGTCTTCTGGCTGCTGCCTGGAGCTCACATTTAAGGTTGGCCAATCTGTTATCATCACACGGGCACGTGTCAAGTGCTCCACCTATAAATATAGAATTAGCTACCTACCTAGGTACAGTGGAAGGCACATCAAGCTATACTCTATGGAACCTTGTCGCAATAAGTTCTTGTTAAGATTCTGGATGCCTGATGCGAGCCTGATTTGTTTTCCACTCTGATGCAATGCAGCAATACTTGCATGCTTGCAATTACTGGCACATGAGATACAACATCTAAGACTTTCAAGTTAGTAGCGTTTCGAAAAAACCATTAATAACATTATTATTTTCATTGCTTGCTTATCGTATGGTTAGTTGCCAACCTATTTGTCAGAGTTGTTCAGGCCGCCCGTAGGCATCTGACATGGCTTCACGACTGCGGCAACAACCGGGAACGACAGCTTAACGTGCTTTCTGAGGCACGGAGGAGCTCAGATGAAATATGCCACTAGCGGTCACCCATCCAGGTACCGACCGCGCCAACGTCGCTTAACCTGCACGATCACTTTCAGACCGTGCTAGCAACTAGGCTACGAGCTTCTCATTATTTTCATTAGTGAGGTGAGATATCTACAGACTTCAGTGACCACTTACCATCAAATGGCCAGTTTGCTCGTCTGCTTTCCTATACGATAAAATGAAATAGAGCCCGATTTCTCATTCGCTTCCCGCCCCTTTGAAAAAGTTCACAATCTATCTCCGAAGAGCAACATCAGAGTTGTCCTGGTACACAGTTTATCTTTTTTTCTCTTTTCTTAACTCTCTCTTTTATCTTTTCTTTATCATATTTTAGATATAGTTTGGTGTAATTTTTTAGTTCAGGTAGGTATGCTTATAAGATAAGATAACTGTTTACTAGTTTGTCTAACCAATAATACATCCCATGATTATGTACGAATTTTAAACTGAACTGCACTCTTATAAATGAAGAAAAGCGTCCTTGAATAAAAAATATGCCATCGGAAATACATTTTGCGTCACTAATTAGTTTTATCCAGGAACGTGACCAACTTGATTTTGGTGAAAATTTGGTAATTTTTACAAATCAAACATTTTTATTGTAAGTAAGTAGGTACCTTAAAGTACATTTTTACAACGTCACGTTTTACTCCACCACCGCTTCGTAAGGTGCTGTAGCTGAGAGGAAAGAAACTTTCAGCAGCACATCTTTTGAAATAAATATATCTTACAATAATTATGAATACAATCATATATGTACACAATGTGCAGAGCTGGAGCTGGATTTAGGACGAAGCCTCTTTATCATTTAAGTAGTCATTTATTTCGTAATAACCCTTTTTATATAAGGTCCGTATTATGTGGGTCTTAAATTATTTCTCTGTCATATTTATTACTGTATCAGTATCAGGTATCTTATCTTACAGGCGTTGATCCTGATTTGCAGGTTCGCCTGAGTTCGTACAACCCTGTATTATCTATTTTTGCCGTGAAGCAGAAATGCTTTCTGTGTTTCGATTTGAAGGGTAAGAGAGTGTAATTACCGGCACATGAGGCAGTCCACTTACTATCAGGCATCATTGCTCATCTTCTCTCCTTATAGTTTTCTTTTGCAGTAATGTGATTTATACCTATTGTTCAAGAATAGAGTCTATGGTAAGACTACCTAATATGATATTTTCCAAGTATCAAATATTAAATGCATTTCATAAAAAAATAGAAATAAACATAAATTATAAAAAAAATATACAATAACAATAAGAATTATGACGTCAACGTTCCCTAGCGCCATATAAACAAGTCCTGGCTATGTAACCAGGGAAAAAAGGGACAGAGCATCTCTCCAGTACTAAATTAAATCGCTCCGTCCACTTGGATCCACAGCTCGGATCCACATGTGGATCCACGGACACCTTTTTCTCCTCTTAAATCCACAAACGAGGGGATCCAAAAATTATTATTATTTTCTATGCCACTTGAATCCACAATCCACATGTGGATCCGCGGATACCTTTTTCTCCTCTTAATAATCCACAAACGAGGGGATCCAAAAATAATAATTTTATGCAAATCCATTAATATCTCTGAAGTTAGTTGAGATATCGAAAAACTAATTTTAGATCCTTCTTCAGGAAGACCATGTAAGTTGATTGATGCAATACAAAAATTAGGTTAATACCCTATTCTAATGAGGATTTATTTAGTTAAGTCTGTTTCCAAACTTGTAAGTTTTTTTTTTTTTAAATAGCCTGTAGAGTGTCCCACTTCTGGGCAAAGGCCTCCCCTGCACCTTTCCATATTTCCCTATCCTCGGCGTCTTTCTACCATCCTTTTTGGAAGTGGTCGAAATTGTCCTTCCACCTACGCCTGGGCCTGCCTCGGCGCCACTGTCCGTCTTGTGGCACCCAGTGCATGGCGATCTTTGCCCACCTCTCCGGATGCATGTGGCACAAAATACAGATGCTTGGATGATTGCATCAGCGATGCGTGTTTTGGAGCGCAGGGTCGTGTTCCTGGCGCGATCAGTTTCACGTTTAGTATGCCACGCTCCATAGCACGCACGCTGGCAAACCTTGAGTTTGGACTTGATGGTTTTGTCAGCGACGTAAGTACTTATATGTTATTATATGAAACAGGCTGAGATTCGAGAGAAATACAGTAGGAACTAGGAGACAAACTTTAACAAGCAATTAAACTGTTCCGTCCACAGATTAATTATTTGTTTGTCCAACAAACTGAACGAGGATTGCGGATGCGGTATTATTGGTTCTCGAACAAAACTCGTTCTCATTGTTACTGTGTTAGGCAAGGGTGCTATTTTTATTCATGTCCTCTTTAAATATAAATAATTAATAATTAAATATCTCAGACAGACAACACACATCTAATCTAAGACATTTTATAAGTTATATTTTATTTTTATTTGTGTACATTTTCTTTCCTTCTGTAATTATAATTTATTTATTGATAATATACCCAACGTATTTGTCACATCACTAGAAACCGGCATTCCGGGGAAGTCGCGTACTATAGTTATTTATCTGACTATTATAATATCTCACAAATACCTCATAAATATATCTCTAAATACCTTTTATAAATTGATGTAAATTATTAGATAAGAAAATTGAACCGGCCTCCGCGATACAGGCTGTTGCCTAGTGCGGAGTCCAACGTTTAGCATAGTTTAATGTGATCATGAAAATAAAGAGATTTTATTTATTTTATACAAATATTTAAAGGGGTACATGAATAACTGTAGGTACCACCACACCACAGAATATACACAGAAGGTCCTCTCAATACAAACGCGCAAAATCGGTTCCCGCATACACGGGCTCTATGTACAGGCGATCTCAGGGCAAGTCAAAGGAACTCGTGCGCGAAATACATGGACTACAAAGAGCGGACTTTCTGTGTATTGTACCACTTCCCATTGTATTATAGATGCAAATATTTTAGCGGGAACATGATATGCTTGCTGGTGTTAAGTAGGTATTTACTTACTTACCACTTCATCAGAAAATAATATTCCAACTCAAATTGTTTTATTGTTTATCTCGAAAAAATAAGAAAATATCCTGTAGATGATATCCTTGAAACATTTGCATCTAATAAAAGAAATCACCTAAAATATGGAGCGTCGGTGGCCTAGTGGCTAGGACGCCGGACTCCCGTGCGGGAGGTCCGGGTTCGAAACCATGCAATGCCATGTACCAATGAGTTTTTCGGATTTTTGCGAAGACTTATGTACATTTACCGACTGCTCTAATGGTGAAGGAAAACATCGTGAGGAAACCTGCATGTCTGAGGAAATAAAAAAAATCCGAAGGCGTGTAAAATCCACCAATCAGCATTTGGCCCGCTCGGTGGATCATGGCCCGTACCCTCTTGTGCAAGGAGAGGCCTGTGCCCCAACAGTGGGGACATTAATAGGCTGATAATGACCTAAAATATAAGAATAGTAAAGAATTAGCAGTCTGTAATCGTTTGTGTTTACTGTAATACTGATTATAGGCCAGTTACGTCTTTTTAAGACGCTTTTTAGCACCGTCGCGAAGGCATCGCTTGTCGTGGCTAAATAATACTGATTTAAAATAAACAATTGTTTTTGTCAGCAATTGAAATTTTCATAGTGTTATCGCTCTAATCAGTTTCGCTATCGTAAATCGAACGTTCGAATTCCCGTCGAGTTCCAATAGTAACGCCTAACTCGAGCCAATGTGCAATTTCCGGGGCCAACTTATATTATTGGAGTTCCCAAGTTGACGCGGTTCGTACCGAAAGTGTTTCTAGGACGGGGGAACTGTTGTTTTGTACAAATTGGCACCGCATGACTACTGGTTGCAAATTACTCTACTGGTTTGCCAGTGTAAATATTCATAAATTACGAAAATTTCAAGAGCAAACTAATAATTAAACAAATACATAATAATAAAATAAATGTTCATATTTAACTTTAAATTTCCTACAGAGGGCGCTACCTGTTCGATCTCCATGGTACCTATTCAATCTGTGTTGTTTCTGTAGAACCGAAATGTACCTAATATTAGAATGGAAGTAGTTGTTTTACACTGACTAACCACTGATTTTGTATTGAGATATGTTTACATAGTTGTGCAATGCTGACAGCTGTCTCACCGTCACGTGCAGTGTCCTCGTGTCACCGGCCCTGACTGACAACCAGCGCTGCGGCAGGGGCTAGCATCTAACCATATCGACACAGCATAATGCTGAGTCAGGGACCCTTTTGCCACATATGCATGTGAACTTACTCTAAGTCAAAGTTACTTTTAAGTAGTGAAATGTAATTATCGTGTTATGTGTGCAAATAAATTAAAATGCATTCATTCAAAGGCGCGCTACTCGAATTGTCGACGATTCCATGCTCACGAGCCATTTAGAGCCTCTCAGGAGAGACATTGGCTCTCTCTGCGTCTTCTATCGCGTATATAATGGGGAGTGCTCTTCAGAACTATTTGACTTGGTGCCGTCGTCTACTTTCTTGAATCGCATCACTCGTCGGCGGCTCAATTTTCACCCGCACTTTCTAAACCCTTGGGTGTCAACCACGACCCGTTTTACACGAACGTTTCTGCCACGCACCTGTAAAATGTGGAACTCTCTTGCACCCGACGTTTTTCCACAGCGCTACGACATGGGATGCTTCTAAAAGAACGTTAAAAAGTCCTCTCCCTCCACGGCCGGCAACACACAAGCAATACCCCTGGTATTGCACGTGTCTCTAGGCGACGGTGACTACTTACCATCAGGTGCGTTTGCTTGTTTGTCGTAGCAAATTTTTTTTTTTAAAAAACATTCATGAAATTTATAAATGTGTGGAATGTGCGTAAGGATTGGCAGCAAAAACCTACTTACCTAGGCTAAACAATTAAAAAATCCGGCTCGCAACTTTGTTCAGCCATAATCTAATTTTGTTTAAAGTACTGATTTGGAAGGGAAAATTGCAAAACATACCTGGAATTATCTGCTAGAAATGACTATAGAAGTCTTCATACCTAATTGATAATATCAAATACAACTAAAGTATTCTGGTTTCATTTGTGGTTCCATGGTGGAAGCCAATGGCCATCATGCATTGAGTTGTTGTCGGTGCTCAGGGAGGTTTCCGCGTCACCACGCTCTCAACGACATCATCCGGAGAGCCTTAGCATCCGCCAATATTCCATACGTGCTCGAGCCGCCGGGTCTCAGCCGCACGGATGGCAAAAGGCCAGACGGCCTGACCCTGGTGCCTTGGCAGCGTGGGAGGTGTTTACTCTGGGATGCCACGTGTGTAAGCACCTTCGCTGCCAGCCACCTGCCGCGAACGACGCGGACGGCCGCTGAATTGGCCGCTGCTAGAAAAAATGAAAAATACTCCGCACTCCAGCACAATTACATGTTTATGCCTTTTTCTGTGGAGACTACAGGCTGCTGGAGTGCGGAGGCAAAATCGTTTGTCGGTGAGATTGGCCGTCGCCTTAGGGAGAGGGGTGGTGACTCTCGCTCCGGGTCGTTCCTGGTGCAAAGGTTTTCCATAGCGATCCAGCGCGGTAACGCCTCAAGCGTTATGGGCACCTTTGCATCGGGAGCGGCAAGGAGGGAGGTTTATTTATAATTATTTATTTAGTTGACATTATTTGTAATTTATTTATTGAATTTTATGAAAAATTGCGGAATACTCAAACAAATACAATACAATGAATTATAAACCGGAAAAAACTAAAGTATAGTATAGTATAGTATACCTACTGCTTTGCTGATGAAAATTTTAAGAAATTCAAAGATTATTTAAGTTTTGATTTTGAAACTTTCGCATCTTATAAAAGTTTCGTCAGCACAACAAGAAAAAAATGTAAAATTAAAAACGTAATTTTAATAATCAAAACTTTCATGACATTCAAAATCAATCGATCTATAAAGAAATCATAATTGACACTAAGTTTAACGCTTAGCAATGTTTTAAACAAGTATCTTGATACTTTTAAATAAAAAGAGACAAAATATATTTTCAAGTCATACGGGACAGAGAAAGCATTGGAGCGGCAAATTGAATCCCCCATTTTGTTTAAATCGATGACCTAATATAAAAAAGGTTCGCAGAGGTGTATTTTCCCCATAAAAGTCCTTTAGGAGGAATTTTGGGGTGATTTTAGACCCTTCTTTAAAGATATGGTTAAATCATCCAAAACAATGTATTGATAGGACTTGTTCATAGAGAAGAAAACCTTTGCAGGATTATTTTTGAGACGTATTCAGTCTATTGGACGCCCTGTTAGATGGAGCGACAATCTGCGCATGGTGGATGGCAGCGACTGGATGAGAAGAGCCGATGATCGGGCTCAATGGCGCGCCCTAGGAGAGGCCTATGTCCAGCAGTGGTCTAGAGTGGGCTGCTGATGATGATGATTCAGTCTACCATCCAGATTTATTTCCTATTCAAGAATTTATCACATTTCTTTAATTATTTATTGGGATCCTGCGCGCACACTAGCGCCGCCAAACAAAAACTTCATATATATTTGTTATATTATTCCACTGATCGGAGTAGGTAGGGCTGTTTGGGGTCAAAGACCTCAAAAGCTAGATTAGTGCTAGGTTAGTATGGACATCTGTAGACATCAGAGTGAAGCGAATTTATAATTCAAAAGAATTTCGTCGTCTATTTCATTTCTTTCAAGTATGTCTAAATCCGGGTTTCTTTAGTAGTCTTCTAGTCTTCTTTTAAATTCCGAAAATCCCGGGATTTTTTAATATATTTTTTTTAATGGCATGTCCATAGTATGATGATCGCAGGTTGGAATTACCAAAAGTAGCTCTATCTACAGCGATTTTTTCAATTCCGGAAATCCCGGGATTATCCAAATATGGTTTATAAGAAAGCCGTATCCATATCATGACCACAGCTTGCAAGTACCAAAAACAGCCCTACCTACTCCGATCGCTAATTATTACCTATTATTAAAAATCTCAAAAAGTTTTTCTCCGAAAGGATAAAGAGTGATTTTAGGCTAGCTATAATAACCCTAATAATAGCAATAATAATCCTAATAATGGAAAGAGAGGTCCAGAACGCCCTCAGCGCAAATGGCTGGATGATATCAATCAAGGAGTGGGCCGGACTGAGCTACCGTGATCTGAAAGATGCAGCAATGGATCGCAAGCGATTTTTCCCACTGACCTCAAAACTTCAATTTGAAGATGGCACCCGACGATGACGAATTTATTTATTTAATAACCCTGTTTTATTTTGCTAAAAAATTAAATTTAGAAAAATACGAGGTCAAATTGTGTTGTCTTCGGTAGAAATAATAAAAAAATATTATTCGTAATAAATAAATCTGTTCCAGTACGGAACAGATAGTTTGTGTAGACAAATAACGAACAGTTCCTTTTAAAGTCAATTTTATCATTAGTTTTTTTTAAATTAATGGCCTTTGGTATTGTGTTTTAAGACACAATAATTCCGCCAATTTTCGTTGTAAGGGAGACACATTTTTCATTAGTTGGAGATACACGTCACAAATAACTGTCAAATTTGAAGATAATTTCGATGAAAGCCTTTTTTTGTTAAAAATTTATCAAAATAATGAATAGTTTTACATTATAATACCGAAATTTGATTACTTTTTGTACATAAATATGTATTTCATATAAATAAATCACATTTTAGGTAAAAAAAATAGACTTAAGCTTTTGAAACAGACACGCGAAAAAAAGCTTCAACTCATCCAACTTTTTCGAACGTACCCTATTCGAAAGTTTCCTATCAATTTTCCGGTTGAATACGCCTAACAAAAAGCTAGTCTCCAATGGCTTTATATGGAAACTTTCTCTCACAGACAAAGGGTAATAAACTTTATTTAATGGACTAGGAATTTTGTAAAACAAGGGTTTTGTGACGTAATAAATTTTGTAGATACCACCTAAGGTTTCACATAAGGGTGAAACCTTAGGTGGTATCTACTTAGATACCTAGTACATATAATTTGGCCTTACTTTGCTGAAATCCCGTATTGATTATTAAAATTATTGGTGGAAAAAGGACCCCAATGCAGCGCGGCTTAACTTTACTCTTGACTTCAGAGCTGTCCACTTTTCCTGATGAAGCCTCGTTTAAAGGCGAGACACGTGTCGAAATTAATTTTTTTTAAATATGTATTCGTGTTTATGTACTTAAAATT
Organism: Hofmannophila pseudospretella; assembly: GCA_947369225.1. Taxonomy (NCBI): domain Eukaryota; kingdom Metazoa; phylum Arthropoda; class Insecta; order Lepidoptera; family Oecophoridae; genus Hofmannophila; species Hofmannophila pseudospretella. The sequence goes on from OX376333.1 coordinate 2,867,237, forward strand.
GTTATGTAGGATCATACGTGTAAGTATATTTTAATATTTTATTATACGAGTAGGTATTTTATTAGTAATTCTCTTCTATTTAATTTATATGCACCTGCCTTGCAATATCTGTATGACCCAATGGTTAGCTGGTAGAAAATGCCGCATGGCATTAAGCTCGCCTCATGTACTATTTTAGTGCATTAAAGTGTTTAAATAAATAAAATAAATAAATATTTTTAGCAGAATACCGTTTCGCGTTTTCTAGCGGAATACCTACTGATATTCATTTACGTTCCATTCCCTTCACACTCCCTTAATCCTTATTGTGAATGTGCCCGCTGGACACATTCGCCAAGACACCCCGATGCAGACCGAGGACGAATGTGTTCATGCATGGTGTGCTCTCGCCTCGGAGTCTCTAGCCCGAGAACCTCGGCCGAGACCGAGTGTGTTCAGGGCGCGGGGGTATCAGGGGGTATAAGGGGGGTACTAGTGGGCGGGGGCACCCGTGTCTCAATCTTGCTATATACTGCAAGATTTTATTCATTCAGCACCTAGTTTTTGACGCATCAGAGCGGCTGTGCTTAAATGCCTTATAGTGCGATTTGTAACTGTACGACAGTGAATCGAACAAAAGGAGGTACCTATATCGTTCGTAATCACGTCACTTTCTATCGCCTAGGTTGCCTGGAAGAGCGAAGAAGACCGATCTATGTTTCCTTTCCTGTGTAAATTTCTTATGTGCAATAATATTATAATCTATCTATTGTATCGTATCTTTGTAAGTATCGTGGCTTATGAAAAAGTTGACACGCTCGATTCCTATAGCAGCTCGCCCGCGTCACCGTACTATCTTAATTTACTTATGTTGTACAGCCGCTATTTGAGTGCTCTCAGATTGTAATATACAGGGCAGACAACCCCAACGGCGAGCATGCGTGAAACGAGGAATAAATGTAGAGGACGCAAAAGAAGCGTGCCAAGACACTGAAAGAAAAGCTTGTTTACTTCAAACAAGATCTTAGTCATATCTATCAAGTAATTTATTCAAATGAATAAAAAATACTTTATATGCTCTAAATCAAACAAGCTTTCTTTCAGTGATTCGTGGCGCTCCGTTCTCTCTGCCCACCAAGGGACATAGGTACCGTGAAGGTATGTATGTATGTACATCATTAGGAGGATTTGATTATCGTTAGTGCTGCTATGAGTATCTAGAGCGACGATCTGTATTAGAGGTAAAAGTTATTTTTCAAATAAAACGGGATTGGAATTGTATTCTAACATTTATTTTATTCTTTAAATAGAAATTTAATTTCTACTAAATCGAGGATTTACAGTTTAAATATTAAAAAATTAACTTTAAACGATCAGTCTTTTGAAGATAAACATTATTTTTGACTAGTTTCTAACTAAAATGCTAATTTTTAAAAATGGATCAATTATTTATAATATTATATTATGTTAAAACACATTCTCGTGTTTAAAATTTATTTTCAATACAGTACCTACGTAATTTCAGTATTTTGTCACTTAGGCTCAGTTTACATTGCCGCGGCATGGAATGGAAGCGAATTTTCGCAACGTAATTGTACATAGCATAATGAACTTTATGTCAATTGTGTAACATACAAACTAAATACGAGCCAAAAAATTACATTGCAAAAAATTACATGTAAATTGAGCCTTAACTTTGTGCAATAAAACATATTTTACTTTGACATTATTTTGTACATCATGATACATGATCATACTGATGTGTTGTATGTTATCGCTCAATTCACTTGTATTCATTTCACTACTTTAAAACTTCCTCTTTCGGCTTTGAAATAACGCTTCCTTATTCAGTTCTTGAGATGATCCAACATAATTATATCCCTCAAAAATATTAGATACTAAGAATATTCTTTTGAATCAGATTCCAATTCAATTTTACAAAACAATATTTATAATTATAAATGCTTATAAAACGTTGATTATGTTTTCTTTTACTTAATGTATGAAACAATACTTAAAGATATTTCTTCACGTCCGTGTCTATTACAAAGAAAATATTCTCAAAATCTATTGTAAAAATTCTATTGATATAATTTTTAAAGCTGGATTTATTTTAAACAACCGTACTTCAATTGGCAGTTGAGTTTAATATTACAAATCAAAATTACAATTATTATTTTTATAGCTACCTACCCCTTTTTGCAAAGCAGAATGGAAGGTTTTTTAATGAATCCAGCCTTAACAATTCTTTTATTTGCTATTATAATGGTAGTTAAAAATGAACACAACCATTTAAAATAGTATTAACTATGATTTCCTAAGTTTACACTGGCTTTCTCAGCTACCTATGGTGAGGGGCTCTGCTGCCTTCTGAAAAAAAACACACGAGAACGTTAAGGTTACAGGTCACAGCATGCGGCCACCGCCTATATGTGAATTACAAGTCGTAGACCGCATTCGTCGAACGTCAAAGTGTCACTTGTTATCGAGCGAATGACGTTGGACTTCGGCCAACGACCAAGTGTAAACAACGGAGGTCGGTGACCGTAGGTCGTCTGCCGCAGGTCGGTCGCGGAAGCGGTCAACGACTATATTATTATGTAACTGTGCCTTTAGTCTTCCTTAAAACAAAATGAAATCTAATGTAAGGAAAAGAGTTTCAGTACTACAGTGGATTCAGGAGTCGGAGACGAAGGTGGCGGACAACCAAATAGCGGGTTTAATGGTTTGCTTTGGGAAGGCCCTGAAGTTGCAAACTAAGGAAAATTTAACGTTAGCCTTACTTTAAACGAAATGCAATCTAACGGAGAAAAATAATAATTATATCGAGTTCAGAATAACAGTAAAGGAGACAGCAAAATACGGAGGACAGCCAAAACAAACAGTTTTACGGGTTGCTATGGGAACCCTCACAGGGCAACCCGTAAAACTGTTATTTTGGCAGTAGTAGTCTAGGAAAGGCTGATGAATGAAATGAATGAAGATAAAGAAAAAATCAGAAATAATTACTATTAATATTCTATTGTAATGCAAACAGAAGTATCAAATGGGTTTTACACATAATAGTAATATTTAATTTATGGCAAATAATAAATCTTACTTCTTGGAGCACTCTTTAATGTAGTTGTTCGTGATACACAATCACTCTCTTCAGATTCCGATCTCATTTGGAAACTTGTTTCTGTAACGCAAACAAATTACAATCATAATTAAGTAAGCTCATCAGATACACCTATTAACAGTATGTCGTCCACATAAAGAGACATTTATGAAAACCAGATATTTTTTTAAGAAATAATCTTTAGCCAATTCGTTTACCATTAAACAAAAGCCATAAAATATCTTACTGAATAATTTTATACCTATTGTTAATACAAAAAATGTTATTGCCACGTACCACTGTCATATCTAGATTTGCTGTTGCCCGGCAAATGTACCCGACTAGGCACTTCTTGATTGTCGACGTGTCCAAACGTTCTAAAGCCAATGGCGAATTGGGCGTATGGACTTATTTCATACAGTTCTGTAAAAATTAATGAAAAATATGATTAAGATACAAGTGCTTAGACTCCAATGATATGAAGTCACAATAATATCAACCGATATGGTAATGATATAGTGTTGATGGTTACATTTGATCTTTGATAGCGAGCATCATTTTGAATAAACTCTGCACAGTTTTTTTTTCCTAGTGGAAGTAAAATTTTGTTAGGTATATACCAGGAACTAAAAAACCCTGTCAAAAGGGCACCATTGGTAGTTTTATAATCATTGGCGTGAAACTTCGCTGTGATTTTTTTAAACCATTTGTTTCGCAATATGGCGAGGGTTTTTTAGTTTCTGATCAGGGTATATTTACTTTGTTTATTGTACAATTTGGAGTTTTTTTAAATTGTATTATTGAAGAGTAGACGAGTAAGCAAAGGGACCACCTGATGGTAAGTGGTTACCATCGCCCATAGACATCTCACCTCATTGTATTATTATTAGAGTGGGAAATGGAGGGCCTCATGTACCGGTAATATTTTTTTTAGAAAATAACTAAATACTCGTATATTTTTATATAGGTATGTGTCATGCATTTACATTATGTATGATATAAATTCATGTAATTTCATTTATATCTAAAAGGATGTTTCAGCTAACTTACCATGTTTACTATCAGCAGGTAAGTGTATAGGAGTGCTATACACTCTATTGTTGACGTCGGATGGAACGCTTTGTGGTGTATTTGCTGTCACATTGCTGCGTTCTGACTTGCATTCGGCTGTTAGAGAGTTGCGATACTCTGTTAGCCTCTGATGACTGTAATATAAAATTTCAATCTTTTCACTTGTTAACGGATAATTTTGACCACAATCTCACCTGGATCTCATATTACAACCTATGTAATACCTACATTAATAGCAATTCCCATAGCGTCAATGTTGCCATTTCAGACTTGTAATTCAAAGGATTGTTGCTTCATGAAATAGGACCTGATCGTAAGTGATGATGTGGTCACAGATAGAGCACACGGGCCTATAGTAAGTGCCTATCCACTCTCGCCTTGACAATTTAAAACTATCTATATAAGTAGAATTTCTCCGAATAGGATCAAACGGTATTATCAGATGAAGACGAAAGATAAGATTATTTCAGATCGCTAAGCTATCAGAATGACGAATGACTGTAGAGGAAGTAAGAGAGGCATACCAAGACATGCACCATTCTCTCTGCCTACCCCGCAAAGGCTAGCGTGAAGTTATGTAAGCAAACATCTTAGAATTTGAAATTGAGTAATTATGATCTGCAATCTCGCCTGATGATAAGCAACGATAAGGTTGACGATGAAGCATGCGGCTCTAGTACCTAAATGCCTAGTCACCCTGGTCTTGAAGATCCCAAGTTTGTATGTTTTTGGAAACACAGTCGCCATTTATGACACTTATAATCAGTGTTCTACTTACTTGTGTCTTTTGACAAGGATATAAACACACGTCAAAGAGCAAATCATCAATAGTATGGAACTACAGATGATTACTAGCATGTTTAGGTCTATAAACTCTGATGGAGGACCAATTGATTCTGAAAAGAAAGAAAAATACTCTTTACATCGAGCTAAAAACCAGTACAATACTGCAGAGGCTAGAAAATTAGCCATTAGTAGCCGCGGAGCTTTTTGAAATTTAAAAGGTCTCGCCTAACTCCCAGTGGCTATTTTATGTAGTATTTTTCTGTAGTATTTTTTTAAATAATGCGAGGAATTCATACATTTTATATTTTTGTATTTACCTCCTTGAATAGTGGTAGTAGAATAACTATACAGGGATGTAGATATACCAGCAGAATTCTCAGCAGTGACTCTTATTTGATACCACTGAGCTGGCGATAAGTCAGCAATGATGAAGGAATTTGGCTGGTTTAGTACTGAAGACGAATAGTGGCTCCACTGTAGTTGTTCGAACTGTGGCTGAAAAATTAAAACAAAAACATTTTGTAGGTACAATTATTTTTATTCATTATCCATAACGTCATGATTTTATGGAATATTCATAAGAGCATTATGTAAATGGAACATACCAGATATATTGCTTATATAAGGTCCTGTTTTATTAGTACCAAATATCTGGAAAGGGGTATGTGCTGCTCATTTGTTCCACTTTACACGAAAAAATAACCATGTTACAAACAATTGTCGTATTTCTCGAAAATTTAACAAATAAAGAAAAAAAAATTTTTAATAAGTAATGAAAAAATATATATCATTATTGTTACATAACCTGTTACATGACACCCTAGAAATATTTGCCGTTAATAAAATAGGACCATATCTTATAAAATAAGATAACAAAACACTGGCCTTGGCTAAAAGTTTATAATATTATTATTATTTATAATTTGGTTATAAATGTATAATAAAAGGAACGAGAATTAATTCCAGCCAAGGCCAGTGGTGGCTCGGTGGATCATGGCCCGTATCCCTCCCCGTGCAAGGGGAGGCCTGTGCCCCAACAGTAGGGACATTAACAGGCTGATGATGATGATGAAGGCCAGTGGTTTTCCCATACATTGTTAGCCCGAAATCCAGCAGTCACAGAAAATTAACACTAACATCAAAAATAGGTATAAAATTAACACTAACATCAAAAATAGGTATAAAATTAATGATTTTGTTCGAATAAATGCGTTCATTCTCGTAAATGCGTTAGGTATCATAAATACTCAATAAATTATCGTATACCTACCTTATCTTATGATAGGGGGCCGGGAATAACCCCAGCGGCACTTCGACGTTTGGATCTTTTGTGCCTACCCCATTTTACACACCGGTCATCTCAGTGTGCAGGATTCCTCACGATGTTTTCCTTCACCGTTAGAGCAGTCGGTAAATGTACGTAAGTCTTTGAAAAATACGAAAAACTCATTGGTACATGACCACAATAATTTTACATGGTACATGGCACTGCACGGTTTCGAACCCGGACGTCTCGCTTGGGAGTCCGGTGTCCTAGCCACTGTGCCACCGACGCTCATTAATTATTGTATAAGTCGCGTGTCTGTTAAATCATAGGCTTTTGATCGATCTCAGATTTGTATCTACATAAAAAATTAATAAACTTACTATTCTATTCTCAGCCTTTCTCCAACTTTTACTCCCATACTCTCTGTAATCAACTTCCCATCTTGTAATCTCACAGCCATTATCATCCCATCCGCTCAGCTGTATGTAGACATGGCTGGCGTTGCTCCAGAACCATTCTGTGCTTGTCGGGGATATGGGCACTGGAATTATTTATAGCCTCTATTAAGGCACCTTTCAACTTCGTCCGTGGCATTATTAGAGTCGCGCAACTAGTCCGTTCCCATAAAAATTAAATCTAGATAATATAAAAGTTCTTTGTTCGATCCTAACCCAATATCATGATGAGAGTAAAAAATCTACACATCACATAGATTATAAAGTGTATCTATAGTGTAGTGTCATTGATAAAGTTCTTCGATTTGATAGAGAGGAAGGCAGAAAAGATATTTTTATATTTTTCATCTTTAAGGGAAGGGTATGTATAACAATGCCAAAAATATTTGATTTGACTTACAAAAAATGGTGATAATATTAAATAATAACATATTATTAAACATTCTTATGAGATTTTTACGAGGCTATATTTGCCGCCATATTTTTTTTTAAAAAATATATCAGATTAAAGGCTTTGGTACACGACACGGTGACCATGTCAGCCTCGTTAGGGTCACTAAGAAAAGGGAAGGGAAGCTCAAGTATTATTAGAGTCAGCCCTCACTTTGAGAGCCAACTTAGCAAACAACAGTAAGTGTTTCATATTATCAGATAAGGGCTGACTCTATTAAGTATTAAGCCTCCCATTATGTAGCCTATTGAGGCCAAATTTTTTCCTCTCAATTTTCCCCAGGTCACACTCCATTAGGAGGTGAGTGACGTCTTCTATTGTGTTGCAGTTGGTACAAAACGGTGATGCAGCTCTTCCCACCAAATGCAAAAACTTATTTAACGGAATGTGACCCGAGCGTAATCTAAAAGCCAAGACAAGTAGCTCCCTACCAAGACTGACACAGTCAAACCATGGAGCCCAGGCTGGCATGTAATTAAGTGTATTGTACCAAAGCCCCTTCACTTTAGCCAATTCCTCATATTGGTCTCTCCAGCGAGACATACAGGCAGCCCTTGCTTTCGGAATGTTCTCAGGTCCAAGCGGATCTAGATGCATTTCAACACCCTCAGAAATGGCTAAATTCGCGTACCGATCAGCCATTTCATTGCCTCCTACTCTGCCGCCATATTGTTGTTTACTTTACACTTGACAAAAATTCTTAGAAAATGTATTATTTCGGCATAACTAAGGCGACGACTGATAAGAGCGTTCTGATAAAGTGTGAATGTGAGAAAGAGACAATAAATCCCGAATATAGTACTAATAGTGGTATCTCTTTGTCTCTCTCTCGCAAAAGGGACGATAAGATGATTTCCTTTTGGAGTTCCCATTAGAAGAAAAAGTATTTTATATATACAGAACATTTCCTAAATCCCGCAATCCCGCGGGCGTATCCATAATAATATAACGTTTGAGGTCGTTAACCCTAAATTGCACTACCTTTATCGCTAGTGTCACGACTCTTACCTCCTCCTAGAGTAATAGCATCAACGTAAGCTGGTTGCGAGGCTCCCACACTGTTGGCAGCTGTCATCCTCAAGGAGTACTTAGTGCCACATTTCAATCCCTGAAGAGTATACTCCTGGGAACCTTGGATTGACGTTCCTTTATTAGACCAGGCATCTTGCCATGAACCGTTTGCTTCTTTCCATGTTAGATTGTAATCTGAAGAAAATGTTAGATTGTTATATATATATTTAGGAATATATTTTTTTCCTTATCCCGTCCCGTGCCTATAAAATTCACGGTAATCTACACTAAGATTAACAGAATAATTTAAAATTGACACGAAATATACAGTTATGTGCCTAAATTGTTCCTTCCTAGTTATATATGGAACTAGAAACCATGAACACTGAAATACACATAAAGCTATACTTTGTGGAACCCTGTCACAAAGTTTTTATTAAGATTCCTTGACATTTGTGTGAAATTTCCACTGAAATGCTGGTAGCCTAGCACGGTCCGAAAGTGATCGTGCAGGTTAAGCAACGTTGGGCGCGATCGGTACTTGGATGGTTGACCGGTAGTGGCATATTTCATCTGAGCCCCTCCGCGCCTCGGAAATCACGTTAAGCAGTCAGTCCCGGTTGTTGTCGTACGACAGCAGTCTTTAAGCCATGTCAAAGACCTACGGGCGGCCTGAACAACTCTGGCAATAGGTTGGTTGATACACATTTTGATCGCAACAGGAGCGTGATCGAGGTTCTAACAGACAGTGGTGTACTAAATAGGCCTTTATCTTTTACTCCAGCACAGTATTACAGTGCGTGAGTTTTTAGAAAGTGCTTCGGATCGTGAGACTTCGGTTATTGATAGAGATACGCAAATATCCTAAGACTGTAGTAAGACAGAGACAGACCGATTTTTACCCGATATCCGAATCCCCTTCTAAGAGCTCACTGACTGTAGGTACCTCGTATTACATTCACAGGTCATTACTGAAAAAGTAGATTGTCCCTTTCAAAGGCATTGGGTGCGTCTAACCTTAGGACTGATAAAATAATATACTTAGCATATACATAACTAATTAGGTAATTTACTAACACATAGTTCTTAAGTCTACTAACAACAATTTCTGCGATTTTGTGAGAAGATGAATGAATGAGTTGTAAGTTGTTTTATCTTTGTAGAGATATGATTATTGTATTTAAGCTACTGTTAAGACACTATACGATACTTTATGTACTGTATTGTGTCAAGCACATGAATTCACAGTGTCTTAGTTTTAACTGCAATTTGCAAGTGCAATTTTTGTAATAATATTAAAAATTAAAAATAACAATATGGATTCTTGTATCTGAAATAAAGATTAATTTAATTTAATTACCTAGACTTAGCACGAATACTTACTTATCTTCTGCGATCTCCCACCAACTTTTCTAGGTTCATCCCATTGTAAATATAAGGCATTTTTGTGTGCTGTCACCCTCAAGACAGGTGGATCAGGAGTCGGTAGAACTGACACCTCGTAGGAAACAGAATCGGAACCGTATAAGTTCTTAGCCAAGCAAGTGTAATTGCCGCTCAGGGACTGATCAATATCTGGAAAATCATGTTAGGACGTTACAATAATTATGTACCTAGGACATTTTACTAATGGGTAATTCAAATAGGAAAGAGAACTTTAGACATAAAGAAATTAAATTGTAGTAAAAATAAAGTAAGCAAGGCAATTCGATACAAGATACGCAGGTAACTACGAGTACCTAAAAAAGGTATACAGGTAAACTGTAAACTAGAACTGAGTCCTAATTAGTTAATTAATACATATTGGTAATGTATATAAGGATCGCCGCGACACAGGGTCACCCTAGTGCGGGGTCCAATAGTAAACTTAAAAACAATTGTAAAATTATTGTGGTCATGTACCAATGAGTTTTTCGTATTTTTCGAAGACTTACATACATTTACCGACTGCTCTAACGGTGAAGGAAAACATAGTGAGTAAACCTGCACACTGAGATGACCAGTGTGTAAAATGGGGTTGGCACAAAAGGTCCTCAAGGGTCTTAGTGCCGCTGGGTTATTCCCGATTCCCGGCCCTTTATCATAGGATAAGATAAGATAGTAGAGCTACTTACTATTAATAAGTAAACTATCATCATGATTCCTCGTGAACCTGGGGTGGTGAGTGATGATGTTATGTTTATGATACCACACGGTTCTAGGTGGGGGTACTCCGACGCATTGACATACTAACAACAAGGAGCTTCCAACACCCACTGATATTGGACCTCCTAGAGATGAAACACCTGCTACTACTGAAAAGAGACAGGTAAATTAAAATTAATAGATCTATGGAAAGAAAGATGTAAATATTGATAAGGGTTGAAATATTTACAAGTTACAGTTTGCTATTAAAGTACATACTGAGACAGTAAGGTATACTTAAGTGATAGAAAATTACTAAAGGTTCAACAGAAGATTTATACCCGGCGGTTGTTGGATAATTTATAATATTTATTATGACTTTTTTTTATTGCGTCAATCAACTTACACGGACATCCTGAAGATGGATCTGAAATCCGTTTATCGATATCTCAACTAACATCAGCTATATTAATGGTTAAAGTTAGTAGTGGGGGGATGCTCTGTCCCTTTCTAGCAAAACAGTCCTTATTATGTAGCCAAGGACTGCTGCTACATAACAGTGACGTCACAATTATCTATTGCCGTTTCTTTATACCGTTTGATTTTCGATCGCCAGTAGCTTTATTTTTCAACGGATTTTAATTCTGTTTTCACATTTATTTATTTATACTTTAATGCACAAAATAAAAAGGTGTACATTAGGCGAGCTTAATGCCTTGCGGCATTTTCTACCAGCTAACCATGGGGTTATGCAGAAATGTTTGGGTAGGTGCATAAAAATAGAAATTCTTATTATATTATATATAAATAGCTATTCATAATACATATTAAAATACATATACATTAATCTTTAAAAAAATGCATACTAATATTAAGTATATTGTACATAATATATAAACATATAAATACTAATGTATTATGATGTACAAATAAATATATAATTATAAATATATATACTCGATAGTTGAACAGATAAATACGTAAACTCTATTAAATTGTATTTAACAGTGAACTAGCACAACAATATCTTATTGATTTGGACTTTGTCGTAGATGTTCTCGGACCAGGGTTTTGAACTGGAACTTGTTCGGGGCCCCCCTGATGTCCTCAGGCAGACTATTCCACAAACGAACAGCTTGAGCAGTAAACGAATGGGAGAAGAAGTCGGTGCGTTGTATTGGGACATCAAGCCGGAGATTGTCAGAGGAACGAAGGAACCTATCATGAGACGAACCCAGATAATGAAACATATTTTTGAGATAAGGAGGGGAATGGGGGTCATTAAGGACAGAAAACAGAACACACAGAATTCGAGAATTTCTACGTTGCCGTACAGTCAGCCATTTCAGCTCCGACCGATAGTGGGAAACGTGGTCATATTTACGAAGACCAAAAACAAATCGTATACAATTATTTAATAGTCGCTCAAGTTTATTAAGCAGTTCTTGGTTTAAATCTAAGTAACATACGTCACCATAGTCGAGAATCGGTAAAACAAGAGACTGAACTAGCATAAGCTTCGTCTTACACGGGAGAAAATGTTTGAACCGATAGAGAGTGCGCAAAGTAGCCACAACCCTGCAGCTAACCTCTGCTACCTGTACTCTCCAACTTAATGATTGGTCGATATGTAGACCGAGATTTTTAACACTAGGGCACATTTGACCATCAATTTATGTCTATTTTCTTATTTTAATGAAATGTACTTAATATTTGATACTTGTCAAATACCCTATTGTGTTAGCGAAGAATACATTCGAACACATTGGGGTGGTCGATTTCCAATGGTGAAGTTTGGCGATGATACTGGCAGAAAATTAAGAGACATACCTTTAGAAGATAAATCCATATGAACACGGTTACTCGGCGTTCCTTCCCCCGCTACCGTGTGTGCTTTAACAAAAACTTCATACTGTCTCCCTGTGATGAGGCCCATTGCAGAAAATGATAGTTGCCGTGATAAGTTCGATTCTTGAGTGGGATCTACTCTGTAACTCTGTGGAGAACTCGTACTGGAATGGAGAAATGATCAATTAATTTCTAGTAATTCTTCTGATTTTATAATGGCTTATGAATCTTTAAAATTGAACATAACACCTGTCAATGCTATTTCAAATATTATTTAAGAAAATTAAACATTTATGCAGCTTTTTTATAGATATCCTGAATAACTGAACACAACACATCACACACTTGTGGTACAAACACAGCAAATTGTGTTTGTACCACAAGAGTTTGATAGAAAAAAAGGAGAATACTCACCTTGACATAGATTTAAGATAGACAGTGTAATGTGTAATCTCTCCATTAGGTTGACCTGGCTTCGTCCAACTGATAATGAGAGAAGTAGGCGATGACATAAGAACCTTTATGGCTGATGGAGGGCCAGGCACTGAAAAGAAAATTCTCACTTTAACTCAAAACAGAATATTCACTGCGAAATAGTATTTTCGCTTCCTAATTACAAACACTTACCATCTTGTAAAGTAGTGCAAATGATAGGGTAAGAGAACGGACCAAGTCCATAGTTCGAAAATCCTGCCACTTTTACTGTATAATTGGTATATTTAAGTAGAGCTTGCAAGTAAATTTCTGTGTGTGGAGAACTAATATTCTGCCATGGTCCATCTGAAAACGTAAACAGTGAAATAAAATTTATCTTTGGCAATTTAGCATTCGGTTAAAAAAGTAGGGACGATTAATAGTACAGGTCCAAACACTCTACCTTGCGTAACACCTTAGAAAATCGGTTCAGTTTCATGCATTTCGATTTGTAAATATAGGATAACTACAATAGTTCACGGATTCCTGTCTAGAATTAATTACCTTAATTTTAATGTCATATGTAAGGAGTCCTTAATTTGAAGATAACACCCGATGATGATGTTGTAATGAGTGTCACAAAATCAAATGCTTTATTGAGTACTAACCTTCGGTGCTATAATAGATTGAGTAGCCAAGAAGCGAAGTGCCATGAGCAGTGATCGGTTGCCACGCAATCCTCAGGGATGAAGATGACACTCCTCTGCATTCTACGCCTGATGGAGGCTGTTCAGGTGCTGTAATGATTTATAATAACATCAATTACTTATAATTGTTACACTTTCATTATTCTCGTCTCGTAAATTCTAATTCTATGTGTGGTATATAATCTTATCTTATGATAGGGGTCCGGGAATAATCCCAGAGGCACTTTGAACCTTGAGTATCTTTTGTGCCAACCCCATTTTACGCACTGGTCATCTTAGTGTGCAGGTTTCCTGACGATGTTTTCCTTCACCGTTAGAACAGTCGGTAAATGTACGTAAATCTTCGAAAAATACGAAAAATTCATTGGTACATGGCACTGCACGGATTCGAAGCCGGATCTCCCGCATGGGAGTCAGGCATCCTAGCCACTGTGCCACCGACGCTATATAATACATTGTGTCAATTTAAATTTTCCTTTTGCACTTAAGCTATTTATGACGGATTAGTGCTAATCTAGGATAATGTTTTAATTATACATGTATTTTTCATACCTCCTTCTCTCGTAGTTTGGTAAACAGGCAATGAAAATGGTCCATTCCCTGCAGAATTGAAGGCGCTTACAGACACTGCGTATCTGGAAAGTCATAATTTGTAACAATCAGAGACTTATTCCATGTCTAATAGGCAGTAGAAGTTTAGTAGAAATAGTTTTGTACCTCGTATTTTTTAGAAGTCCACTGAGCGTCGTTTCTTGTTTACCTTTTCTTGACATCACTTTCACGATTTTCGTTTGTGTGTCGTTGGGATCTGAAATTCATATTTGTGGCAACATTTAGTATTAACCGGCTATTCTAGGTTTTTATAAATCATGATGTAAGTAAGCAATAATTTGGACTCTAGAGTGCGGTGCAGGGCTACTTGGCGCTATGAGCTATTATATAATTCTTCTATAGGTACTTCTAAACTTAAGCTTCATCATCAGCCTATTAATGTCCCCACTGTTGGGACACAGGCCTCCCGATGCACAAAGGGGTTCGGGCCATGATCCACCGAGCGGGCCCAGTGCTGATTGGTGGATTTCACACGCCTTCGGAAACTTTTTAATTTCCTCAGACATGCAGGTTTCCTCACGATGTTTACCTTCACCGTTAGAGCAGTCGGTAAATGTACGTAAGTCTTCGAAAAAGTCGGACAGACTCATTGGTGCATGGCATTACATGGTTTTGAACCCAGACCTCCACCATGGGAGTCCGGCGTCCTAGCCACTAGGCCACCGACGCCTTATTTGATTATACACTCTAAATTAATTGTAAAATAATTAATTACCTGATTCTCCACTAATTCTTGGCACAGCTTTGACGTGGAAGCCCTGGAGAGGACCGTTGTGGCTCTCCCTTGGCGGTGGCAACCAGGAGACGATGAGCTCGCCAGGGTTCTCGGTCTGCTGTGCTTGTATTCCTAATGGAGTTGATGATGGAGCTGGAAATGAAATCAATATTTTTATAAATTATCTATAATATCGGCAGCTCTAATAGTAATCGGTGCATTGGAAAATGTATTTGTAAGTACCTATAATATTATGTATTGCTTGCTTGCTTATCGTATGGTTAGTGGCCAACCTATTATGTATTAGAACACATAAAGAAAACTTTCATGTCTGATATGATTTGAACTTAAACAAAGTAATCGTTGCCTAACTTTCAACTTTGGTCGCCGATTTTCCGTTTCCGATTGTTCATCGTCTAAGTATGATGAATTTATTGTGATCTTATTTGTCACAAACTGTGTTTTCGTTATCCATTTTGAATCTGACAAAATTTTTATAACCATGTTGTTTGTCTGTCTGTCTTTATCTTAATCCGTACCGTAGACTGCGGTAGGTATAATTTACTACGCGCTCCGACTTGATATTGCGCAGCCAGTTTAAATATTACCAACACCACTAGTAATATGGTATTACGTAGTGTTTTTTAATAAAAATCATCAAATCACTACACTGCTGCCCGGAGACAGCGTCAGATCCGATATAAACAGTTTGATCCTGTGGTATGATCGCTGTTTCGGAATGTGGCTGACTTAAAATTGTACTTAAAATAATAATAAAGTCTTTATTTCAGGCAAAGTACCCCCCATATACAAGAATAATAATAAAAATATAGAACATACTTTAAAAAAGGTAACACAATAATAATAATTAAAAAAAAAACACACACACACACACACACCACCCCTTATATTAACCATTATTATTGTTCTTATTTTTCTTTCTTCCAAATTTTGCATTTTTATATTATCCCATGTTCTGTTACATGTGCATTTGCACTGGTCACAGAAGAGATCTGTCCTCCAAAATACAGGAACTTCCTAGTTCGGAGGTCAGCGCTTATAGTAGGATAACTGGTTGCTCACTAATTTTATTTAGTTTAATGTAACATATGCTTAAGTTCCTACTCCATTGTAATCTTACCGCACAAATAAAGTATTCCTATTATATTCTTATACAATAAAATAATGTAAAATAGAATATAAAATTAAACGTAAGGTACTCGTACAACACTAACACATTCATCTACTTTCGATTCCCATCGAACGTAATCGAAAGTAGATGTACTGTCCCATCCTGAGGCACTGGGTGTCCGTGCGGTACAACACTAATACATACATTGACTTTCGATTCCTATATCATTATTTTATTGTATGTTCTATATTTTTATTTTTATGGAATCTAAAGTAGATGTATGTATTAGTGTTGTAGAGCACGGACACTCATTGCCTCAGGATGGGACAGTTCAGGTACCCACTCAGGATACGGATAATCTCGTTGTGAGACACATCGAGACATTATCTGGCATCTGGCCATTATTAGTAATTTTACTGTCAGCTGGATTTTAATCTGTCTCCCAAATTCAATTATAAGTGGACGAAACCTTGTTTTAATAATTTACCTTCTTGTTGAGTAGTGAAATGCACAGGCTGTGTGTAAGGACTCAAGTCTACTTGGTTGCCAGAAGCTACCCGAACTCTGTATTCCACTGCTGGTTGTAGATCTCTTAGCTCTATGCTCTGACGGAGGTCGTTATCTTGTCTGGAATTATTTAAAATCATTTCAATATCAGATATCAGTAAAGACCATTCGCTCAAATAGTCACGCTCTTTGAAAATGCCGCCCGCGCTTGTGCCGCCGTGTACACTTTCCTATTTTATGATATTTAAACCGAGATTATTTGAGAGAATGGACTTCCGTATCACAGGGCAGCTGCGATTCCGATAATTTTACTGCTTTCTCACTACTAGCATAGGTTAGAATCATAAAGAACTGTATTGTAAACTGATATAGCTTCTGTCAAATATAGCTCGTCTCTCTTCAATGTATGAGTTTCAATATTGACATCTCACTCAATAAGATGCCATAATTATTCGAAGAAAATGGGCCAATAACAAGCAAAGATACAACTTATATTACTGTAAACTTAGGTTGTAAAACTAATGAAATAATTCTGATACTGTAGAATTAGCATTTAAAACTGATACTCGCCCTATTAACACGTTCACAGTCCAGTGCCCCTACGCTGGGGGCACCTAAGTGCTAACCAAGGAGTCTGTGCATCCAATTGTTGGGTCACATAACAATAAAGTGTATTTTACTTTACTTTAAAGTTAAAGTGTAAAGTTGTCAAATAATTTTATTTGGGGACTGTGAACATGTTAATATTGATACTGTACCTAGTAATGATATTACTCTATGCAGTATCCCACAGCGTAAAATAGTTGTTTACCTACTGCATGGTGTAATACTGCCCATGGGTACTTTTAATAACACTGATACTGCTGTAGACTTAGGTTGTATAACTGGAACTGTATTTAATAATACTGATACTGTTGAATTAAGATTTAAAACTGATACTGTAACCAGTAATATTGATACTGTACCTAGTAATGTTAATACTCTTTGCAGTATCCCACAGCGTAAAATCGTTGGTTACCTACTGCATGGTGTAATACTGCCCATGGGTACTGTTAATAACACTGATACTGCTGTAGACTTAGGTTGTATAACTGGAACTGTATATAATAATACTGATACTATTGAATTAAGATTTAAAACTGATACTGTACCTAGTAATGTTAATACTCTTTGCAGTATCCCACAGCGTAAAGTCGTTGGTGGCATACTGCATGGTGTAATACTGCACATGAGTACTGATGGTGTCTCTCCAGGACAGCTTCGCTGAGTTACTGCTCACCGAGTCCACTTGTAAGTCCAATGGTGGGGTGGGAGGCTCTGGAATTTATATTTATTATGATCATTTAAACCTAAGCCAGCGGAATCTTGCAGCTTTTATTTTTCCAATTAGGTGTGTTGGGCTCCGACACTGGGTCTTCTTTTTTCCTTGTTGTTACTTCGCTGACTCGGACACGTGCAGATAATGGGAGAAGATCGGGCTGCGTGGAGAGCATACAAGGGGAGGAGAAGGAGCTGCGCGAACTACAAGTCAGCAACTGGCAGGAGATTGCGCAGGACAAGAGGAAATAGCGTATCTTGGAGCGAATACCAAGATACACTTTGGGTCGATAAGTCAGCGGAGTAGTTGTAAATCTAAACAAGATTTTACAGGAGTTTTCAAAATGTTCGGAAAGGCCAGTTAATACTTACTAGTAATCACCTTAGTATTTAATAACTCTAAATTACAAATAATATCAACTTAATTAATTACAATATGATAATAAAAAAACTAATTAGTAAAATGTCATACTATAACTAGGCAAAAATTATACAATATAACTTCAGTCAAACAGCCCCCCGCGAAGTGCACTAGTAATAGAATAGAATAGAATATCTCTACTGATTTTCGAAATTAACTTTGGATCCTAATTCCTTAGCAGTTCTAAAGAGTGCCCGAGCTAATTCCAGAATGTCTATTCCGCCTTCGGACTACCAGGCGCGGTTCCATCCTTATGTTGTTGATATCCCATCTGCTCGTACGAAGCGATTTGCTTCTTCGTTCATTATGCGAACGGCTAAGGAATGGAACAGCCTGCCGGCGTCTGTATTTCCCGAAACCTACAACCTTGGGATCTTCAAGGCCAGAGTAGCCAGGCATTTACTGAACCGCAAGCTGCATCGTCGACCTCATCGTCACTTACCATCAGGCGAGATCGAGGTCAAATGCGGGTTTAGTAGTCAATAATAAAAAAAAGCTACGTAAGTCCATCTTTTGTTTCGGCCTTGTGATAGGTAGTTAAATATTATAAACTTGTTTTTTGAAATTCTGGTTATAGATGTAGAAGTTTCTTTGTATAGCGCCACTAAAGGCGTTCAGTCATAAATAACCATCATCACCTTAACAAATTAAAATAAAAGAAGAAAGTAAATTACCGAGGATATTCAAATGTACGTTATAGGCAGCGACACCATAAGGGTTGCTCGCCCTACATTCGTAACTACCCCCGTCTCTGCTTTCCACGAAGTTTATATTTATGTTGCTCTTCACCCCGTTGTGAGTTACTGTCTCTGATATTGATATCCTGTAAACAAATAATTTAAATAAATTAAAAGTTGTTAATCACAACAAAAGGCGCCCGATATGGGTTTAAAAATCTAATGATCAAGTTTTCTGATACCTATGTTATAGTTGATAAGATTATTGTAAACAGAAAAAAGTAAAAGTGAACAGAAAGTTAATTTCATCAAAGTCGCTAAGGAATAGAACTGGCGCCCAACGTGGGGTTAAAAATTCAATGAGCTAGTATTTCAATGCGCGCGCTCTTGGTAATAAATTTCTTTTTTCTTCTTCTTCAATACTGCAGTTATATTTCTTTCATCAAAATATGTTCTTGTAAAATAATATTTTCATATAAAGAACAATTATAATTATAATAACCATTATAATGCCGTACCTCATAAAAACAAGCCTGTTTCAAGAAGAAAACATTAATAAAGTGTGAGTCAATAGAAAGATAAGATATTTAATTAGTATTAAAAATAAAAGTTTATCCAACTAAGAAATACAACTGACGTCCAACATGGGATACTTTTTTTCTAATGATGTCATTTTAAAAAGCCATTACGAAGTTGTAAAGATCGTAATATAAACGTAAATATACTAAGTACAGTAAAACAAGTACTGATTATATTAGTACCTATTAATTCCCGCTTAAAATAATTTTATTTTGTAAATATTTACTACTATCGCCATCTTCATTGCTAACAGTATATTGCTAGCGATAGCGCCATCTATGTATTTAATTAAGAACTAACATAAATAAAAGGCATCTGTAACAAAATTTCTGTTGAAACATTTTGCTACTAAATGTTTCGAATGTTAAGATCTAGATGGCGCCACTATGTTTATAAAGCGATGTTAGTTTTACTTCGTAATTTTTAAACTAGAACTAAAACGTGCTAAATTTTAATAACACTTATATGGACTTTCGCCAACATTTTAATCCTGGGTTAACTCGCGAATTGTCTATATTTTTCATACAAAGTTGACCTCGGATTAGTGTTAACACAAGAGTTAACAGCGATATACCGCCATATTGTTTTACCTTAAAGGAGTAAAATCCACCGGAGATCCGTTTAAAGTCCACTTAACTCTGATAGGGTTATCTCCCATAGGCCGACAAGTTAAAGTCACGGGCAGCCCCATCTTAGTAGTCAGGTTCGTACCGACGGACTCGAAATGCACCGGCTCTAGAAGTAATTGTAAAGTTACAAATTATACCATGACCAGGAGATCGATTCCACTAAATACAACGTAACTAAATAGAATCTAAACTGCATCGTTATGACGTATTTCGTATGCTACTATCCATTAACGATCCAATTTCAGTTAAGTTCCGATCGAGTCAACGATCAATCGAACAGTAACGTATTTGTGCATTCTACTAAAACGTTTAGTTTATACTGAATCGCAGTTGAACGGTAACAAAACGCTTCAACTGTCAAATATAACGATCGAACATAAGTTCCTCCCGAGGTACTTTTGCCCGATCGATAGTAAATCGAAAGGTGGCAGTGGTAGAGTTATGCGTCAGCAGAATGCGATTTGGTGTTCAAATAGAATTGGAACAAAAACTAAATTGAAATTGGATAGAAAAAGAATTACAATAAAGATAAAGAGTTATAAAGAAAGGTTTCTGATAACAGTTTTACGACATAAAATATAAATAGAGTTTCCTTAACCAGAAGCGAGAAATTATATTTTATACAGAAAAGGATATAAGGACATCCTTATTTCCTTTTTTTATTTTGTAAACCAAAAAGTATATACGCGCCTCACTCCAATCCCTCTCTCCTTGATCTCATAATTGTCTCCAGTCTTGATAACGTAGCCACTCATGGCCAACTCTCTGCATCTTTTTCCTATCATGATTTGATCTACCTCTCTTATAAAATTAGACCCCCAAAGCGTAAGCCGAAATTACTACTTCTTCGTAGCTTCAAGGGTATCGTTTTGGAGCGTTTGAGGGAGGATGCTAGTAATACCGATTGGTCTCCTGTTTTTAGTTGCACTGACATTGATGGGAAGGTAGACTGTTTTAACAAGATACTTACCAATCTTTACGATATCCATGCACCTGTGAGGCGAGTTAAGGTCAAGCACTTGCCTGCTCCTTGGCTCACTCCTCACATAAAAATTTGTATGGCCAAGCGTGACAAAGCCAAACGGCGTTACAAAAAAGCGCCTACAGAAGAAAATCTTGCTTTATATAAAAAACTTCGCAATCGCTGCAGTAGGATGTGTAGAGACGCCAAGAGACGCCATATTCACAATTCCATCGAAAATGTTAGCCATGCTATGATGTGGAAGTTCATGAAGTCACTTGGTGTGGGCAAACCAACCAATGATTTTTGTTCGAACATTGATATAAATTCTCTCAATAAGCATTTCTCACAACCGCCTATCTGTCTAGAAGACAGCGTCAAGCGTTCAACTCTTCATAACCTGTCGCAGTTGCCTCCACCCAACTGCAGTCCATTTGTCTTTAATGAAATTACTGAGTGTGACGTCAAGAGAGCCCTCCTATCTATCTCCTCCAAAGCTGTAGGTGCAGATGATCTGTGTATACAGATGTTCCAGCCTATATTGGATGAACTCGTACCAATAATAACACATATTCTAAATCACTCATTGAATACGAGTATCTTCCCATCAAGCTGGAAAAAAGCCCACGTCCTACCCCTTCCTAAAACATCAAATCCTTCATCCCCATCACAATTCCGACCAATTTCTATTTTACCGTTTCTGTCCAAAGTATTGGAAAACATTGTGCACAAGCAACTGTCAAGTTACCTCTCCTGTCATAGCCTGCTGAGTCCGTTCCAATCCGGCTTTCGACCTGGCCACAGCACGGTGAGCGCCTTACTCAAGGTCTCTGACGATATTCGCTTTGCCATCGAAAACAAACTTCTCACGGTGTTAACGCTACTAGACTTCAGCAGTGCTTTTAACTCCGTTGATTTTGACATCCTGTTAGGTATCCTGTCCTCTCTTAACGTATCTCCACCAGTAATTACTTGGTTTAGTTCCTACCTCAAGGGGCGATCGCAGTGTGTTCGTACTGAAGAGGCCTCCTCTGACTGGTGCGAACTCACTGCGGGTGTGCCTCAAGGTGGCGTTCTCTCACCTCTTCTCTTCTCAGTGTTTATCAACGCCGTCACTCATATCATTTCTTCTCACTACCATCTCTACGCAGACGATTTGCAGTTATATCGCCACTTTAAAGCTGATGATGTACATAGTGCAATTTACCTCCTTAATGCCGATCTTAACAACATCAACAGCTGGGCAAAATCTTTTGGACTATTGGTAAATCCCTCCAAGTCACAAGCTTTAATTATAGGTAGTAGGTATATGCTTAATCTACTGGATCAGTCTACTCTTCCTTCAGTAACATTCGACGCGGCACCTATTGCCTATAGTAATAGCGCTAAAAACTTAGGAATCATCTTTGATTGCAACCTGTCGTGGGCTAGCCACATCAATGAAGTGAGCCGGAAGGTCAACTATTCTTTTCAGTCTCTCAAACGTCTTCAAAAATTCTTACCCTTTGCAACTAAAGTCACATTAGCCCAAGCTCTCCTCTTACCTCTTCTAGACTACGCAGATGTCTGTTTCCTGGACGCCACGGAGGAACTTCTAAACAAACTGGAGCGACTTCAAAATCTATGTATCCGTTTCGTGTTTGGCTTACGCAAATTTGACCATGTTTCTCAATTTCGATCACAACTGAAATGGCTCCCAATTCGACGTAGGCGTGATAGTCACGTACTTTCCTATCTGTTCAATATATTGAACAATACCGTTTATCCTGCATATCTCCGTGAGCGTTTCGAGTATATGGTCCCTAGAGGTAAGCCCTGCCGGTCTGTCACTTCTCTTCTCCTCAAAATGCCTACCCACGTCTCCAGTCGCTACGATGGCTCGTTCACTGTCCATGCAGTAAGGTTGTGGAATTCACTCCCACATGCTATACGTGCAAGTCCGTCCTTGGAAGTGTTCAAGAGTAGAGTAAAGGAGCATTATCTATCCTTATGAATTGTATACTTTATTTATTATTTTATGTATTGGTATATATGTATGTATATTATGTAGCAAGTGGGTATATGTATTGTATGTAACTATATATACTGTGTATTAGTATTATTATGTATTATATTTAGTATATATATATATATATATATATATATATATATATATATATATATATATATATATATATATATATATATATATATATATATATATATATATATATATATATATATACTAAATATAATACATAATAATACTAATACACAGTATATATAGTTACATACAATACATATACCCACTTGCTACATAATATACATACATATATACCAATACATAAAATAATAATATATATATATATATATATATATATATATATATATATATATATATATATATATATATATATATATATATATATATATATATATATATATATATATATATATATATATATATATATATATATATATATATATATATATATATATATATATATATATATATATACTAAATATAATACATAATAATACTAATACACAGTATATATAGTTACATACAATACATATACCCACTTGCTACATAATATATATATATATATATATGTGTTTATTCACATGTACACACATGCCTGCTCGAATCTATCACCTTTCTCTATCCCGATGGTTAGCAGGGAGAAAACTCGAAACGAGTTATGCTACACCAATTATACATATTTCATTTTTTCGTTTATTAAGTATTTTGTTTGTATTTTGTTTTATATGTGTGTAATAAAGATTATAATAATAATAATATATAATATAAATGTATAATTAAACACGAATTGGTTTAAAAATAATCATATTTAACAATATTTCGTCAATAAATGACTTCGACTATGAAAGACGGCCTTAGTCAAAACGTCCGTGTCGACCCCGGCGCAAAGGTCTGTCGACCCTGGCGCAAAGGTCAAAAATGTATAATTAATATTTATCTTACTAAATATTATTTGCAACCAAAAGATAGCCACGTCGATTTTAGATATTAAATAACGAATGAAGAAAGAGAACCGCTCCATTCTCACTGTCTTTCATGAAAGGGGGGACATAACGTGAAGCTGTGTGTGTATGAATAATAACAATTAATAATAGAGTGACATAATATAAAAAATATTTTCATAATAGGTTCCAATCAATAAACAAATGAGCTCAAATACTAGTATGGGAATTTGATTCGGCTTTTTTTCAACACTAACCATTTATGTACCCGATACTATAAATTACGATATCTCACTAAACTTGAAATGGGATTAAACCACTACATAATTCGCGCATAGTTAATATGGGTCAAGTCTCGTGAATTACCGAATCGAATAATTTGGCTGAATAGTTCCGAACAAGAGAATAACTATTCCTTTACGCATCTAGCTGGCTGAGATAATATAGACTACATAGAGAAAAGGTTATATGTACTTGATAAGAGGGATCTTGTGCCGGGGTCGACTAAATAAGTATATATTTAAATAGGAAGTAAATATAATAAGTAAATATACTTAAATATAAGATTGTCAGTGCTCATACGATTTGAATTTTTTTAATATCTGGATTAAAAAAAAATCAAATCCTATGAGAAATCGAATTTCAATCGTATCGCATGCGCGAAATTAAGAATCTCTGTCCGGTGTCTGGGTCGTGATCATTCTAAGGAATTAATCACATAGAACGACTCTCGTGGCAGATTTAATGGGGTGGTTTGCCATTGCCTTCCCCATTTCACACACTGGTTATCTCAGTGTGCAGGTTTCCTCACGATGTTTTCCTTCACCGACAAAGCAGTCGGTAAATGTACGTAAGTCTTTCGAGAAAACCGAAAAACTCATTGGTACATGAGATTGCATGGTTTCGAACTCGGACCACTCGCATGGGAATCCGGACACCGACGCTCTTTTAAAGATTGTCTGTATAGGATACATAACTCTAAATTAAATTTTTAAGAAACCCACCGACTCATGATTACTTATCCCCTATATCCCTTTATTTTTTTTTGGTCATCATCAGGTCATTTTGGTCATCATCCAGATTTGACATGGGATAGAAATACTCTCGATAACATTCTGTGTTAATTAAAAAAAACCTCGAACTCGGAAGTGCGAATCATGTCAGTCGATTAAGTTGTTAGGTAAAACTTACTATTAACACTGATCCAAAGGTTCTTGTTGAGGGCCTCGCCGACACCGTTTTCAACGTTGCAAGCGTACATTCCTTCATCTGACAGTGACACAACCTCGATGATGAGCGTGCCGTTGGGGTAGCTCATGACTCCTCCACCAGCCAGGTCGAGGACTGGTCTCCAGATGCCCAGGGTTGCTGGAATTAGAAGATACATAAATAAAGCACAAAAAAACCGGCCAAGTGCGAGGCGGACTCAAAAGAAATATTTTTCGTTTTGAAAAAATTACCTTTTACTATTTTTTTCTCAAAAATGATAAATGTTTAGACTTCTATTTATGTTTTCCGGTATACATACTCGTACAATACCTTCTATCAATAATTATTTCAAACTTTTTCTCGTTAAAAAATCCAAATATTTTTTTTTATTTCCCAAAATAAATAAATAATTAAATAAATAAACAATTTAATAATTTAATCATCATCATTATCATCAGCCCATGTCGTCCCACTGCAGGGTATAAGCCTCCTCTTTTTTGTGCCACCCTATACGATCCTGTGCAAGCCGCATCCAGGTCTTCGATGCGACTTTGGTGATGTCATCCGCCCATCTAGCTGCTGGACGACCTACTCCTCTTTTCCCTGACCTTGGCCACCACTCTGTGAGGGTTCTGGTCCACCGGCCGTCACCACGTCTAATAATACGAGTCGGAATTATTTCAGATTTTTCGACTCGCAATCTTCGGAGATTGGGGGGGGGGGGGGGATATTTTTATTACTTATAACTCAATTTCATGTATCTCTATAGTTACTTGAGTTATTTGTAAAATTAGTTGACAATGTTATTTTGAGCCACTCTGTTCTATTGTGTCTATGATGGCAAAAGGAAGATTTTATTGTTCTAAAAGTTTAAGATTTATTTCTACTTAAGTAGGTGTTTAACTACAACTACAAGTACCAACTGCAACAAAATAGAAGACCTCACTCACCTCCTAATGGAGTGTGACCTGGTGAAAATTGAAAGGAAGAAATTTGGCCTCAATAGGCTCCAAAATGGGACGCTCAATATTATTTAGAGTCAGCCCTTATCTGATAATATGAAACACTTACTGTTGTTTGCTAAGTTGGCTCTCAAAGTGAGGGCTGACTCTGATAATACTTGAGCTTCCCTTCCCTTTTCTTAGTGATCCTAACGAGGCTGACATGGTCACCTTGTCGTGTACCAAAGCCCCTAAATTGAGATTTTAGAAAAAAAAAGTAGGAGTTTTGAACTAAATAAGTATTAACTTAATATTAATGGTCCACAGGTGAATTAGACCCTATTAACCCAAACTATTTAACAAGAGTTTCAAACTATCGGGTTTAAATAACAAAACGTGGATCGTGGCTAATATTGGTGGTGGTGTAATGTCGGTTTAATTTAAAACTTAAAACCAGTTAACAGCTAACCAGTAGACGAATAAATGGATCACCTGATGATAAGTGGTCACCATCGTCCATGGACACCTCACCTCACTATACTGTTATTAGAGAGTTTTCGATGCACTGCTGACCTTAAGAACATAGATAATAGTGCCGGTAATTACTCTGGCTCTCTTATCCTTCAAACCGAAATACAGTAATACAAACATTGCTGCTTTGCGGCAGTAATAGGTGAAAGAGGGTGATACTTGCTTGCTTGCTTATCGTATGGTTAGTGGCCAACCTATTTGTCAGAGTTGTTCAGGTCGCCCGTAGGCCTCTGACATGGCTTAACGACTGCTGTCGAACGATAACAACCGGGACCGACTGCTTAACGTGCTCTCCTAGGCACGGAGGAGCTCAGATGAAATATGCCACTAGCGGTCACCCATCCAGGTACCGACCGTGCCAACGTCGTTTAACCTGCACGATCACTTTCGGACCGTGCTCGTAACTAGGCTACGAGCTCCTCTAATGTGCTGGTACTAATCCATGCTGACTCTACCCAGAGTCTATTTAAGTAATTATGTGTGTTGGAAGGGTGTGTGTGTGAGAGTGAGGGAGATTTCTGTTATGTTCTGTGTGTGTAATTTATCCTAAGTTATCTTAGAATACTCACTTGTGATAGTGGCTTCGATTCTGGGGTCGCCGCCAAATCTAAACTAAACTTAAATGGAGCTGTCACGCTCACTCATATCATCATCAACAGCAGCCTCTTAATGTCCCCACTGTTGGGAACAGGCCTACCCTTGCACAAGGGGGTACGGGCCATGATCCACCGAGCGACCAGTGCTGATTGGTGGATTTCACACGCCTTCAGAGACTTTTAATTTCTTCAGACATGCAGGTTTTCTCACGATGTTTTCCTTCATCGTTAGAGCAGTCGGTAAATGTACGTAAGTCTTCGAAAAAAGTCCGAAAAACTCATTGGTGCATGGCATTGCATGGTTTCGAACCCGGACGCATGGGAGTCCGACGTCCTAGAGATTTTTGTTAAATTATTTTTTTATTTTAGGCGGCCGCCCTTGTATTACTCAGTATACCAATATTCCGTGAGCTCTTAGAAGATTCGGGTATCGGATAAAATCGATCTCTGTGCCTGTCTTATTACAGAGTCAGTACATTGCGTATCTCTACCAATAACCGAAGTCTCAAGACCCGAAGTCCTTTCTAAAAACTCACGTAGGTACTGTATATATTTACCATCTCGTTTCATCCAATGTATCTGAGGAGTCGGGTACCCATTCGCATTACAGTATACAACCCCTCGCTGGCCCAACAGTAGTGACGTGTTCGTGGGTTCTTCCATCCATTTGGGAGCCACTGTTGAAAAAAAAAACTGATATTAGGTAATAGGTAAGAAAGAAAAGAAAAACAATTTATTGCCATAAGAAATACATATTTAGTTCAGGTAAATACATATTTCGTTCAGGTAAATACATATTTAGTTCAGGTAAATACATATTTAGTTCAGGTAAATAAGTATACGATCATAACTTGAGAACGGATGGTCCGATTTGGACCCGTTTTTATAAACTAATAGAGAATTGTATCGAGATTGTTCGTAGATAGGTCTGATAAAAATTTTACCAGTGGTTTCCAAGATCTTGGAGTATCTTTAATGTCAGATGGAACTGTAATAGCTAGATGGTTCTAATTTGAGCTAAAATATTCAGGTTCATGGTGCGTTTTCGACATCTGAAACCTTTCGGATCTGATGATGACCAGGAAAAAGTAAGCGAACTTTAATTTTACAGTATGAAACTGAAAGAATTTGAAGATTATCAGATGGGGTATTCTCGAGCTAAAGTTATCCTTCCAGAATCAATTAAATCAATCAATCAAAGAATCTTGAGACAATATTTAAGCGACGAAGAGAAAAAATAATTTTAAAATGGCGGTCAAAAAATAAATATAAATGATGTGGAGCTAGGAATTTTAAGACAACCATGGTGAGGCCGAAGGCCGAGCTCCGCGTAGGGTGAAGCAGGTCTAACTTAAGGCGCCGCAGGTCTAACTTTTTGAATATTCTTAGCCATGTCAGATGAAAATTGAATCAGTGGTTCTAAGATCTTCGAGTAACTTATAGTATGATGGGATCTCTGGAACGGTAATAGGTAGGTGGTTCGAGTTTGAGCTCAAATGTTTATGACCATGCTAACCTTCCCACATCTGGAACCTTGAGGGTCTGGTGATAACCAGGAAAAGTAAGGGGGTCTCCACAATGGTACGTCGGGGTTTCTTAAATTTTTAAGTTAGATTTTTGATTCTAATTTCTAACCCATGAATAAAATTATACCTACAACATGTATTGAAATTGAAAACGTTTATTTAGCACTGTAAACACCAGAATATAGAACACAATACAGAAGTATGTAAAGATTAATACATGCAGCACAAAACATCCGGTGCGGTACAGTGCCAAAAAGGGTACAACAGCTCAGCATAATGCTGAGGCAAGCCACAGCGCTGATTTTCAGCTGGCCCCTCAGTGACTGCACGGACGAAGAAAGCAACAGTGTGTGCGTGTGGTGTTGTATGAATGTGTTTGTTGTGTTTATTGCCCCATGTGTCTAATGAAAATCTCAGCGACACGCCGGTTTTCAGTCCTCACCTATTGTGCTAGATGGAGCGCTGTTCGCGGGATATTACTGATATTCAAATGGATTCAGGCAAACATGTCTATTAAATGAATTTACGGAATCGAGAATCACGAGGTCGGATATTAATATTTTACTAGAAATGTACATTTTGATTCTGATCCGAATTAATTAAACTTTCACGATAGAAATAGGTGTCTGTTTTAATCAGAGATATTGAACGTTAATACCCAAATTAATTATTCAGCATTCTGGGAGCTGTATAGAGTGTAGTGTAGTTACTTTAAACCTTTGAATGTTTTCATGAATGTACAGAAAACACTCAAAGGGTAAACTAATCTATTGTTAAGTCATTGTTATGCAAATTACCACGATCGACGAGTAACTAGTAACGATCTAAAAGATCGAATTGATTTCGATTATGTATTTTCGATTGACACTATAGTGAGACATTTTAAATATGTGACTAATTGTGTGTTTCGGCCTATTGTGTGCGACACGAAACACCGCCGCGGCGACAGGCGTTTCGCACTCTCCGTGATCAAGGCCGCCGAAACTAGTCTGAGGACTTCCGAGTCATCAGTGAGTAATCCGTGTTTAATCACATAGATCTATTGTGGCTATCCCTTCTATGTTGCATTACAACTCATGGTATTAGGACCTGATCTTAAAAACCTACAGCGCTGGTAGTCTGTTGGACCATGACCGATGGCTGGCCAAAACCTGTCATTAGACAGGTTTAATTTATTTGTACACAAATAAATTTAATTGTAGATAGGTAGTATTAATAAGTGAAAAATATATATACCTACATTTACCATGACACATAAATGATAAAAATACATAAATATCGTAAATAAATAAATATATATATACCTAACAAATATATAAATCTTTTTATTTACTACTAAACTCTTATAACAATATAAATAACACTAAAATAATACTAAAGCTAAACTAAGGCTAAGAAAACTAAAGATAAAAAAATTGGGTTAAGTCCCCACATCCGGCAGTGTACCCAAGAAACTGGCTGCGTTGCCGCGTTGGATAGCTAAGCTAATCCGCCGGGCCAAATAGGTAGATAGATATATGATGTGAAATATATAATTATACTAAAGGCGTACAGTTAATTTGTTGTACCCGTTAATTTGTAACTCACCATTGATGTAAAGATCTGAAGTCTGATTAACTTTACCAACATGATTGGTTGCAATACATGTATATTTTCCGCAGTGTTCCAATGATACACGTTTAATTATTAATACACTGAATAATTCCGAACTTCGTTCCGTTATCTGTAATATAAAGTAAAAAGATGTATGTAGCATTTTGCAGAATTCAAATTCTAAAGATGTTAGTAATTATTAGAAAATAAGTGAAATCTTATTCCAGTGGAACTTGAACGCAATCTCTAGCTTTACCGAAGTTGTGGTGCAATTCACCGATGTTATAGACAAATGGATTATGGATTCAAGTTTCACGAGAAGAATGATTTGTTTCATTCATTAAAAGTACCTTTAAATTAGCTGGTATCTTTTTGCCATCTTTAAGCCAAGAAAAGTAAATAGGTGGATCTCCACTGATAATATTACAGGTAATTTGGACTATCTGACCTTCTTTCAGCCCTGAGCCTACACGGAGTTCATCTAACTCTGGTGCTTCAACGACTTGGATCTCAAATGACCTGAAATATATGATTTAATATATTGTTACACTTATCTCTATAATATCCATTATTTTAACTCCTACTGTTAGACGTGAAAGTCGTTTTTGTTTGTTTGTTATCTTAATTTCTGATAGACGATTGACCGTAGTTTTATTTTAAAAATGCTGCTAATTTTGCGTTACCATCAGTAAAAGGAGGGAGTTGCTAAACTCCATTTTTATTTTACAGTGTCTTTCTTTCTTATCTTCCTTACCTCCTAGCCATTTCTCCTGAAGGACTATAAACTATACAAGTATAAGTTTCTCCATTCTCTTCTTTCAAAACCCTGGGTAAATTCAGAATACCATCTTCATTGTTTTCAAACAGCTGTCTTTTTCTACGTTTTCTCCTAGTGTTCTTGTGGTTTTTACTGTTAGTTGAGCAAGATCGTTTGTAACGCGCATGTTGTGGTAGCATTGAACTAATTATCTTCTTGCCTTTGTGCTCCCATTCTAATTTGCTGAAATAAGAATTAGACGTTTAGTTTTTACATGTCGTGTTATTTTTACGAAATTCTGTAGTAATTTCTTTGTCATTTACGTTTTATTCAATAACTTTATCAAACATTTCATATCTTATTTGTCTTCTTCTTGTCATGTGTATATTAGTTGCCAACCTAACATAGTCTAAAGACTGTTTATCTCAAAACAGTAGCCCGGACTTAACTTGATAACTTAAAACAGTAGCCCGGACTTAACTTGATAACTTAAAACAGTAGCCCGGACTTAACTTGATAACTTAAAACAGTAGCCCGGACTTAACTTGATAACTTATTTGTCGTGTTTGCTTATCTATGTATGTATGTAAAAATAACAATGTTTGGCAGTCTTATCTAGGGGACGTTTGTGTAATTAAATCTGTAACTTATTTATTTTAATTATTGCATATATGTACATAATTAGCTTTAATATTATAAATATATATTAAATAAATATACCTAGTTATATAAATGTATATATTAATATATTTTATGAATTTATAATAGTCTTAATAATTAATAATCTTTTAAATAATACATATGATCTTTTAAACTTAAGTTGTAATTTTTCTTTTAATTCTGGAATGTAATGTTAAATTGACACATAACAATGTAAAGTGGTCAGTGTGTGTATGTAATCTCCACGACAGAGGCAACGCATAGTGTGGAGGTTATAGTTTAATGTGAAATGGTAATTAATAATTTGTAAACGAATAAATTTCTATACTTTTCTCACATACCTGTCTATAATTCGTTAATAATATTAAACATTATAAATTTTATGTAAGGTTACATGAACAATTTGTGTTACTTATAAGTATCAATAAATTATTGTCTGTTTATCTGTCAATAATGTTTCTCTCGGTTTTGACCATACAATCAGATATATCATTTCCTCTGCCCGAAGATTGCCTGGAAGAGATCGCTCTTAGCTAAAAGGCCGCCTAAATTGTACTTCACTATTTCCTTTTCTATTTTTTGTTTGTTGTTTTCTATTTGTACAATAAAGTGTATTTTACTTTTACTTTATAATTCCTGACGACAAACATATATACTCATAGCTACCTATTCGCAAAACCACATTGCCAATGCGGTTACGTCATCGAACTAATGTCTGATGGTTTACCAAATACCTAAGATACTAATTTGATACAGCTAGTTATACTCATAATAGATGTAATATTACCTTATAGGATATCCATAGTAAGGACATCTCAGTTTCAATGGCTCTCCACTTTGCACTTTGATTGGCGGCAGGGTTCTGATGTATGGTGGACCTGGAACAGGGGAAGAAGGAAACTTTATTTCTTTATTGCTGCCATATACAAAATTCCCGACATTATTATCAATAATTATATTTACAATTACCTACTAGTGAAATATGTGACTGTTAGATTCATCATTGTGCATGCGAATAAACAAGTAGTGTCACTCAGTAAAACAATACAAATTAAATTAAAAAATTGAAAGTTAAATTAAATTGAATGAGAATCATAAATAATGTCAGTAAATTAACAACAACACAAACAAATTGTAAGTGTTTGTCAGCGCAAACAACAAGTGACGTCGTAGTGCACGTGCAACGCCCACCTGCGCTTGCGACGAAGCAAACACGCAGCAACAGCCGATACCCACGTCATGCCGCCCGCCACTACCTGGCCTCTATAAAAGCGGGCGTCCGACCCGAGGTGGCATCATTCACTTGCGACTCGTCGACGAGGCAGTCGGACTTGATTTTTTATTCGAGAATATTGAATTTCCAAATAATTAAACCGTAACTGGTTGCTATCAGGGTACTCTCGTATGGCCGGTTACTGTTGAATGTCTAACCGGTGACTAGTAGTTTCTATTGAGACGGTTGACCTGTGACTAGTTAGTGTCGAGTAACTAGGCAGTAACTAAGTTGCTGTTAAATAACTCTAAAATAAGTTGATTGAGTCAATATAGTTATTAAATTATATTTCGCTGGTTTTTTAAAACCACAGGGTGAGGACAACCCGGAGACATGTTGTATTATCTTTATTATCATTATAATCATAATAAATCATCATAATTTATGAAACTATTGTTATTAAATAAGAATAAATTAAAATTGTAAATAATATTGTTATCATTGTTTTATCTTCGAACACTTGTCTTTTGCTTTAAATTTTTTTGTTGTCAAAACTGAATTCAGTTGATCAAGCATCATTCAATCCACTCGAGCTGGCGACCAACCTGAATAACATGCTGGTGGTAGAACCCCTTCAGGGTCCGCCTGAAAGCTACTACCATTCTTCGTAAATCTGGCGTCAAATATCTTCGCTTCGGCGTTGTGTTTCGGCAGTGTTACAGAATAGTGTGTGTGTGTGTGTGTGTGTTACTTACTAAGCACGTGTGCTCTATCTTCGGCCTCATCGTCACTTACCATCAGGTGAGATTTTGGTCAAACGCGGGTTTAGTCGTAAATAAAAAATATCTTACCATAAACATCTATTCTAGCTACATGCGAAGTGCTATAGTCTCCTTCTAGGGCCACACAGGAGTACAACCCTCCATCTTCCACTCTCGTTCGTGATATGTTTAAATGTGATACCACCCCTATGCCTGAAGGTGCCATCATTTGACCAAGAATGTATCTGGAAACGTGTAAATTAAATGTCATTAGCTTTTTCATAAATGTCATTAGCTTATTCATAAATGTCATTAGCTTTTTCATTAAACTCGTTTACTAATTTAAAGAAGTATTAAACTATTTCACAAAAGTCATTAGCTTTTGCACAAGATTTTATTGACACCGTTTCTTTCAGATTTTGTCAAATTCAAGTTATTAGGCATAATAGAGGAAGTTCTCCAACTCTATTACCTATTTATACCGCAAAGCAGCTATGCTTACATTGCTGTATTTTTAACTGAAATGGCTCTCTTAGCCAGCTTAATTACCGGCACATGAGGCACCCCATCTTAATCCTCAAGGTTAGCAGGGCATCGAAAATAATAATGATATTTGAGGATAAGATGTCTATGGGCAGCGGTGATCACTTACCATGAGATTACCCATTTGCTCGTCTGCTCTCCTTAAACATGAAAAAAAGACTCTACCTCTGATCAGTGTTAGATGATATGACGACTCCATCTCTGTCCCAAATGAATCTAGGAGGTCTATCTGAAGTCGCTGTACATTGTAGACTCACCTGTAAACAATTAATACAAGTTGTTAACGGAACTGTAGCAAAGCACTTGTATTTTTCTAATTTGAATTTCCATTACGTGCCGTGTCGTGCCGGCTATAAAGAATAGCACCACCCCAACTCTTCCCGAGGGTGTCGTACGAGGCGACTAAGGGACTTGGTGGATACTGTTCTAAATCTACACCTAGTAGACGGCGATAGACTCGCCACCTATCACGTTTATCCCCAAATATTAGGGCGAAAAGTGGGAACTACCTATGATGAAGGTTCCTCTATCTACCCCCTCGGGGATTATGGACGTGAGAATTATGTAAGTAATTTTAACTTCAAAGGATTTTTGAGTTTATTTAGAACTCAAGTACCTATAAATAATATCCCAAAATAAGTGGAAGTGGGTGGTGTATGATATTTATAACGTGTCGTAAATTATATGGTAATTAGAGACTTAAATTCCATCACAATTTATTCAGATAAACTCTATTCTTTACGTTAATATTTCGCTCTCATGGGAAATATTCTACCTCTACTAGACAAAGGCTAATTCATAAGGGACAATTCTTTATTCTATTTCGGTTTCAAAATGTTACTTTATAATATAATATGTATTTCGTTCACAAACTGACCTATATTTACCTTAATATTTCGGTCTGGGGTCTATGCCACACCACGATCTAGGCGACGTGTTTCGTCTTGTAGTTTAGGTAGTTTTTATTTATTTTAGTTGTTAGCGTATCTTATCTTATGACTGGGGTCAGAGATAACCCCAGCGGCACTTCGACCCTCAGTGATCTTTTGTGCTCACCCCTTACCTTAGTCTCCTTCCTGTTCCTTAAAGATGCTATACAGCTTACAGGTAGGAGCCTATAGCCCTCTGGTTTCGGGTAGGCTACCCCCAGAAGACTCGTACGCTTTCCAGGCAGCGAGTCACATTCGCACAGTAAGTGTTCCTTTGACTCAACGATGTCACCACAGGCTCTACAGGTGGGATTGTCTGCCTGAGTTGTTAGTGTAAGTGTTGTACATATGTTTATAACGTAATAAATCTCCTTTTCAGTTTCTTTATTTATATTAATTGCTTTAATTACAATTCCTGTAAATTACTTACGTCTTCACCTGGACTGATGATCTTCTCATTAAAATGTTGTGTGATCAAAATATTTCCGGACATCAAGTTTCTTTTCCGCCTTACGAACTGTATTCCTGAAATTAGTACAGATATAGAAATGCAAGCATCTCTGCTTCACGGTAGAAATAGATAAGAGGGTGGTACCACCCCAGGCGATCCTTCACATTAGGATCGACAAGTTATTTTGCAATTAATTTATCAAGGTTTCGCACCCGTACCATGAGTTCTGCGTCCTATAGCCACTACACCACTGATGCGCCTACATAACCTGGCCATCCGCTGCATGACGAGGACGTGCACAGCGGATGAATATCCATTCATCATCATCATCATCAGCAGCCTACTCTAGTCCACTGCTGGACATAGGCCTCTCCCAGGGCGCGCCATTGAGCCCGATCTTCGGCTCTTCTCATCCAGTCGCTGCCAACCTTGCGCAGATCGTCGCTCCATCTAGCAGAGGAGCATCCCACACTACGCGGTCTCCACTCCAGAACTCGTCTACCCCAGCGGTTGTCGGTTCTGCGACAGATGTGACCGGCCCACTAATGCTTGCTAATCTTATGAGCTATGTCGATAACTTTTGTTCTATGCCGGATATCCATTGCTCGTCATGAAGTATGTATCTTTGTAAGTGTATCAAAACAAGCGGGAATATTTATCCTCTGGTCAGGTACGCGAACCGGGTAAGCCGGCACCGAAGTCAGCCTATTGTACTGTGCTGTCCAGCTCCAGAAGGGGGAGTACACGTCGTCTTCTTCTTCTTCTAAGTCGTATTCCTCATTGCTGAGAGTCGTGATCATTCTAAGGAATTAATCACATAGAACGACTCTCGTCGCAGATTTAATGGGGTGATTTGACATTGCCTTCGCCATTTCGCACACTGGTTATCTCAGTGTGCAGGTTTCCTCGCGATGTTTTCCTTCACCGTTAGAGCAGTCGGTAAATGTACGTAAGTCCTTCGAAACAACCGAAAAACTCATTGGAACATGACATTGGATGGTTTCGAACTCGTATCTCCCGCACGGGAGTCCTAAGTCCTAGCTACGACACCACTGA
Source organism: Hofmannophila pseudospretella (assembly GCA_947369225.1). Classification (NCBI taxonomy): domain Eukaryota; kingdom Metazoa; phylum Arthropoda; class Insecta; order Lepidoptera; family Oecophoridae; genus Hofmannophila; species Hofmannophila pseudospretella. Next base: position 2,903,730 of record OX376333.1, read on the forward strand.
CACTCTTAAGGGTCGTAGACGGGACTATTTCCGGAATTTGTAAGCAGCATAGAAAAGTGGGCGCGGGAAAGAACCTACGCAAGTACCGCGCGCATCTTTTTTTAAAAATTAAATTTGGAGAGCAGACGAGCAAACGGGCCACCTGATGTTAAGTGGTCACCATCGCCCATAGCCATCTCACCTCACTGTATTAATATTAGAGGGTTTTTGATGCGCTGCTCACCTTGAGGACTAAGATGGAATTCCTCATGTGCCGGAAATTACGCTGGCTCTCTTACCCTTCAAACCTAAACACAGAAATGCAAGCATATCTGCTTCACGGCAGACATAGATAAGAGGGTGGTACCACCCCAGGCGATCCTTCACTACTATCTCCTGTGATTCGGTCCGAATAAGGTTGGTAGGACCATGGATTGGTGGTAGCTCTGCTCGTCAGCGAAAGAACACGATAACCAGCAATGTACATCGACATCGAATAAGTATACAAACAAGATAAGGTAAGATTACAAATTCAATTACTTATTATAATATTCCCATTTTACGAACAACCAACCTGAATTTGAAACGACAGAGGCACTTTCCCATCCTGTTGTTTTTCTCCGCGACTTTGAGCTGAAAACAGATATTTTCACAATTAGTTAAGAAGTTAGGACGTTTATGTTTTTTTATTGTATAAGGAGAGTAGACGAGCAAACGGACCACCTGATGGTAAGTGGTCACCGTCCCCATCGACATCTTACACCACTATAATGTTATTAGAGGGTTTTCGATGCGCTGCTAACCTTGAGGACTCGAGTGTCTCATGTGCCGGTTACCGATAACTATGCTGTTTTACCCTTTTTTAGGGTTCCGTACATCAAAAGAAAAAAAACGGAACCCTTATAGGATCACTTTGTTGTCCGTTACGAAGCGGTGGTAGATATGTAAAAATGTACTGTAAGGTAGGTACTTACAGTAAAAACATTGGGATTTGATTTGATTCGATTCTTATAGGCAATATAAACATTAACAGAAATCTTATTGACAATCAATTCCCAATTAAACCAATAAACCGAATCACAGACGCCACCCAACTCACTAAAACATTCAAACTACCCTCAGCCATACATCTTCTAAGCCAACACGCCCATGTGTTATCCAACAAGCCATAAATTCAGATTGAGTACACATTATGCGCCGCCATGGCCGCTCTGTTTCGTGGTAATTTCATTAATCTCAACCGGATTCCCTCATACTAACGCTACGGAGCGAAGCGGGAAAGCTGCGGCAATAACACTACTTATTTCTTAGGCGGAAAACATATACAAGAGGCGTGCCGGCGACGCGCTGACGTCTGCCAGCGCAACGTCAGCGCGCCGCCTCTGTCTGTTTTGCACCCATCGCTTTCATACGTTTGTATGCAAATAGATTAAGAGTAGGCGCGCCGGCCGCTGTGCCCGTGTTCCGCCCCCTTCAAACTATTTTCATACAAAATATATGAAAGTGAAGCGACGCAAAACATACACGAGGTGTGCCGACCGGCGGCGTGCCGTCAGCGCATCGCCTGTGTTTGTTTTGCGCTTAACGGATACAGTAAAAGAGCGCAACTGTAAGTATGATAGTAAATAATTTTTGAAATCTCAATAGTTTTCATTGCCTCAACCGAATTCCCTCATACTGGAGCCATGGAGCGGAGCGCTAAAACTGTGTCTACGGCAGCTACAGCTAGTGATAGAAGAGAGCGAAGGATCAGGATCAGTCTCAATTTCCTAGACCTAGACGATTGTCTTAATCCCTTCACATAAACCAATTTCTATATAATATTAATTACAGTTCTGTTATCTAGTTTAAATACTTCCATATCGATGCAGAATGGTAAAACTGTGGCTGCAGCCATAAAATTAAAAACCAGTGAGATGATAAAATGGATAGTGAATGACTTTGACATCCCACCATTATATAATATTTACTGAAATACTGTCGCCAATTATTAATCGCAGTAATTTCATTTTATTGGAAAACCAACAGTACTTTAGACAATATGTAAACCAAACTATCAATAAAAGGCCAAATATAGGTCTTCACTAATTCAGTAATTTTAATAGTTACGACTAGCTTGTGTTTTGATAACGAGAGTTTTTTATAACGCATAATTGCGCATTTTTATAAGCTGCACTTATTTTATGCATACACTAAGACTTGTCGCTACAACATGCCGTCGCCGCGCCACATCGCTCGTCACACCATTATGGTGTAAGCTTAATCTGAGCTTAATGTATGCATAGTTAACCGCTGTTAAACTACGCTCTGTTTGCGTACGAGATGGGGAATATAATGAGTTTGGCTGTTTGTTCTGTAGTTAATTTAGTTTAATGAATTGTTCGGATAAATTCAACATTGCTGAGCTAAATTAAGATTTCAGGCTTCACTGTCACTTCCAGCGCGCTTGCTCGGAAACATTGTCCATGACAATGTATAATTATGTGGCAACTTTGGCCTTAAATTAATGTGCACCAAGAATTGATTTTTATCGACAAAACGACAGTAGCTCAAAGGCTAGGGTATGAGATTGCGATGCAATCGTCGCCGATGCGGCCGACGACCGACGGCTGACGACACACTTGCTTCCGATGTCAGCGGCTAGCCGCGCGCGGCTGTCAAAACAGGCTGACATGACAGTTCACGAATGAGCGAGAGGCACATGAGGAAGCCAGAGGAATATACTCATGCGCGCGGCTACGATAGACGTCAGTCGCGCGCGTCAGCCGTCGACCGTCAGCCGCTCGGTCGCGATGATCGCAAGCGGTGCCATACATTTTCATAGTGTTTAGTATTGTCGCTTAATAAAACAACGCTTTATTAGAATAAACGCTCTTCAAATTACTCATTTGCCATATTGACTTTATTGATATCTACCCATTAAATAAAAATAATTGTAAAGTAAAACTTAATAGATGGCTACTCTCTTTAGATTACGACAAAACTGAGGCTCTAATCATATAACATAAAATTTTACACACTAAACTCATTATGTTCTTCAGATTATTAACACTTAACTTCCCACACTCACACACCCACTCACCCTACACTACAGTGCACACTTACATTATTACACACTCCCATACAACCTAACACACCCCCACCCATTCTCACTCTTACCATTATCTTTACTAAATTCCTTTATGATTAAATTTTCCAAAATCCTTTTAGGTTAAGAATATAATTTGTAATTTGCTTGCACAGAAAGTGCGACGGAATCCCGACTTACAAGATACAGGTTTTCGACCTAGTTTGTAAGTCGGAGGTCCTTTTTTTGTGTGCCCTGTGTAAGTAAATAAACTTTTTCATTTTCATTTTTTTTTTCATTTTTATTGATTTGGAATGAATAGCATGTTTTTACTTCAATTAGAAATAATTTAGGTACTCAAAAAATAATTCTGAAAATGTTCCCCTCTACTCTTTTCAGTGCTTGCTAGCTATTACGTTAACAAACGAGTACAATTTTCTTAGAAGTCCCAACGTAAATACGCTTTAGAAGTTCTGAATGAATTTCTAGAAAATTTATTTCTCAAAGGTGAAACGGAATATTTTTAATTGAATAGAATAGACTTTAAAGATAGAGTTCTAAATGTAAGGGCAAACAACCTTCTAATTTTACGGTAAATATTGTTTACAACAACTTTAGCCAGCGAACTTTTTGAAATCTAAACAAAATTTAATGCCGATGTAAACTTTGTCCGATAAATTATTTGGACAAAGTTGTTTTCATTTGTAATTAGTTTTCGATTCACATTTTTTTAGAAATCCATTCGTTTTTAAATTCTGTATGAGGTCATAACTTAAAGCTAACTTAACAATAGCTTTAGTAGCTAAAGCTATAAACTGCAGTTAACTACTTGCAACTTAGCAAGTGCAATTACTATGCACGGACACGAAACGGCTGTGGTTTTGATGGGCGAGTGGCATTGTATATCTGTGCAGTTTAACCTTATGATTTGGGTTACATTTAGGTACTTAATGGTAACTGACGGAAAAGTGGTAATTCTGGGAAAATTATAAGCATTTTCAAAATGTTGGTGTAGAAAATTTTATTGTATTGTATTTATTTACTAAAACCGTTACAAGATACGTCATTAACAGCAGTATTAAATATACTCTAACAATAATAGAAATTTACACTATGTAAAATCAAAAGTTTTAATTATAGTGTCGGTCTTATACTTAAAATAAAATATAATAGTTAGGTACAGTCTTGTACACCGTCAGAGAATGTTTTTTTTTAATAATAATCAATTGGTTACCAATTATTAGAGATGGATAGTTTAGGTTCTGCCGAATACGAATATTCGGCCTAATGTTCAGCTCAAAATATACCGAATCAATATAAGGTCGAATTATAATTGATAAATTATAATTCATTTATTCATTATTCGGTTCTTCGTTTTAAGCGTGCTTTAAAAATGCGAGGCGTTCAGTGAGTAGGTAGCTAAAATAACAATGATTACCACATTATCTTCAATTTCTGAAGTAATACAACTTCTGCACCCGTTGGTGAAACAGGTGGTGCTTGGGACGCTGATCGCTACCGCGCCGCAGGAAATCATTATTTGAGTGAGAAAATCAAAAGAAGAAAAGTGTTGAAAAATCTCATAAAGTCATAACATTACATAACATAACATTAGTTAAAAGTTACTCATAACATTAATCATTTTAGCCGAATATTCGGCCGAATATGAACATAAAAATATGTGCCAAACATGCCGAATGCACAATAATAACCAAGTATTCGGTCCAAATGTAGTTACTGTAGACCAGCTTTCTGGAATTAATTGTATCTATAGATATCTGTTCTTTCTCATTAGCGTATTTTACGATATTTGTAATTTAAATTATTTTCAAGTACATAAGCCTATTTAATTCTAAAATTTTATGAAAATTCCGTCCCGACTCCATGGCACCACCCAATGACACTACCATAGTCTACCATCTACCGTTATCATGTGTGGTAGTGTCATTGCAGCTTCAAAATGAAAATGAATAAATTCTGGACGAAGTAAAACTGATTATACGAAAAGCTGGGTTTAAAAAAAAAGGGTTTAAAAATTTAATAGACCACTATTAAATTATGATCGTGTACAAAATCTTTAAGGAAAAATTACAAATAATTGTAAATACTTACACGGGTGTGTAGGTTGAATGATTATGCACCGGTAAACCTGGAAAAGAGATATTTTTCGTATTAAAATGTACTAAAACTTTCACGTCCATAATCCCCGAGGTACAAAATGTAAGAATAATATTCCAACGCTGAAATGGTAATCTTTCAAAGATATAGGTATAGTACATTACTGCAGAGGCTACGAAATTAGCCATTATTGGCCGCGGATCATATTAAAATTGAAATTTTAACGATTAAAGGCCAAAAATGGCTATTTCGGCCGATGCTTGTATAGTGCCTTTCTCAAATAATGCGAGGAAATAAAAAAAAATCACATTCCAAATCCTAATTCCAAGTCGAAAGTAAAGGAAAGAAGTGGCGTTGTCAGTAGGAGCTGGAGCTGCTCGCGCTGGTGGTGACTCGCGACCGGTGCACGTAATCGAATGAAATATCTGTAGTACGCACCGCACTGCGTTGTGATGTTACAATTCGTTTTTTTTAAAGTAAAAAACCAAAGACGAGGGGATTCCTGGCCTTAGCCCGGTAAGGATGTATGAATATCCATTACTGTCGTCAATTTAAAAAAAAATAGTATTTGGCTTCGAGACTGGAAGTATGTACTTCCCTAGCTCAAAATTCGAATGGATTGAGCACACTTTCGAGCATCTTTGAGAAAAGTTAGTTAGTTTAAAAGTTTCAATAGCAAAATCAATCTTGTTGTGAGCTCAAAATATAAAAAAAATTGCAAACCGAAATCAGTTTACCCGGTTTAGTTTAAGAGTTAAGAGAGCGAACGGAACTCTACTACGCGCTGCACTCGAAACTTTTGCAACGCCGCGGTTCGTGGGCAAAGTTACCCGCTTTCGAACTGCTAATCTATATAGTAGTTAAGAGTGCGGTTGGCTACACACAGACCGATACGATCGTGGACAAAGTTGCCACTCAATATGGATATTGGAATTGAAAACATAGGGATTCGTTGCTTTATTGGGATTACCTGCAGCACCGTATTAGAGTCCACATTGGCAATAAATTCATAATTATATTTATCAAAATACACACACTGGCAGATTTAACGGAACAATAATATTTATATTTAAAGATATACTCATACTCATATTTATTTTTATTGCTTTTCATGTATTGGTCTTAAAAATGTATATTATCTGGTCATACATGAAACCCTGAATAGGGCACCGCAATATTAAATAAGAGATTATAATATATTATAATAGTAATAAATCCTAAAGAGATAAATTGAATTAAATGGCATTATAAGTTATACATAATTGATTTTATAGTTAAGTTAGTTTTTTACTTTTTATATAATAAATTAGACATAAAGAAACAATTAAATTAACATCTTTTCAGTAACGCGTGTTTTCTCCCCGTGCTCTGGCTGTAGTTTCCATCAATCTGGGTATGCTGCAGAAGATGATGTCTATTGTAACTTGGGGCAACCTCTGCCACTCCTCAAGCAATGCATTCCACATTTCACCCAGAATGTTGGGGGGTGGCATTCTGGATCTTACGCTTCTCTTTAACAAGTTCCAAACGTGCTCTATCGAATTCATATCATGGGACCTTGGAATCTGCCGGTGCGTGTATGGTTGTTCTTGTGTGTATGATCAGTTACTTTTAGTAATTATGAAAGAGTGACTCAATGAAAAGAAAATATTCTTTACATCAAACAAGCACTTGTTTCGATATGAACCTACCAAGTAGGTTGATTAATGTCAAAAAAGAAGTTATTCCCTTCAACCAAGATATTTAGCGTGTCTATCAAATAAAGTATCCAACCGAATAAAATTACTTTGTACTCCCAGAATCAAACAATCTGTTTTGTCAGTGATATTCAGTACGCATCAGGATCTTTCTTTCAACCCGTATGTAGTGCCCCAACTTCTCCAATAAAGCAACCCAATTTCAACTTTACCATACAAGGAATAAAGTTGCTTGTAACAAAGTTGTAACTGCAACCAGAGAGATTTTTTAAAACTTTTCTACAGCGGCCTCAGTGGCTCGTATCTTAAATGGCGCTGGATTAAAAATGTTTTATTTTTTTATCTTATAAGCGCTGGACGTGTTTCGTTCGTACAAGTTCTTCCGAGTTCTTTTGATGAAATTTTGAAGTTTTGAGGAATATTGAGATTATATTTGAGGTAGAGTTTAAGGCTTAAATCATAATGCCTGTAGGTAGGTCTACCTACACAATTGTATCAACAAATTAAATTAATGTATGTACAGCAACAATAAGCCATCGGTAGATTTATTTGATCCTAGGCCATTAGTTTTTAAAAGACGGGTTGAGGATGTCCTCAAGTGAGCTATCCACGCACCTACTTTATAGTCTTTACTTTATTATTTTTATTTTTCAAATAGGTATAAGTTTTTTAGTCATCACATTCAATAGTATTTTTTCCCAACTCAATGTTGTACAACAATCAATTTTCTACTTCCTAACCATGCTGTGTTTACACGTGAAGGGTTACGACCTAGCTCATAACTTTATATTGATTTTTCTGTAATGTCTATGGTTGTAATCTGTTGTGTTTACCTAATAAATAAATTAAATTAAATTAAATGTGAAATTTTGAAAAATATGATTAATATCTGAATTGATTACTTGCGGAATACTACTACCTAGTGAGTATTGGACCAATGAGTGTGTTACTTTTTGAGATGAATAAATTTTTCTGACAACTTTGTCCTTATAAAAATAATGATAACCAAATGGGCAATGTTGTCAACATTTCAATTGCTTCCACATTTAAACGTAAACAATGATGTTTACCTCAGCCAGAAATAGTCTATTATTACAAATACAGTGCCTTAAAGTACCTCATTTTCGTACAAACATCATTCTGGGAACTTTGAAAGTGACCGGTTTTCTCCAGTGTTTAGGATAAAGCCTTCCCTAAAGGGTTCTTAGAATTCTCGGAGAGGAGAATGTCAATCAAAAACTTAAAACGGCTTTATTTGGAATAATAATCGTAGAGCTTCTTTGTTTCCACATATTTATTATCTGTCCAATGAAGATACTTGTTAGATTATTAAAAAATACATCAATTACTACAACCATAATCGTGGTTAGCATCAATTAAAAAAATATGTAATTATTTTACATTTGCTTATTTTACATCTGACCAAGTGGCAGATGTAAAATAAGCATCTGCCACTTGGTCAGATGTGTAATTCTATTTACGTATAAGTTAAAAAGAAAATTGTGGACATCAACCAGTAAACCAGGATCCAATTTCGAAGGCATAAACGTACCTTCACACAAAATCCCAGTAATCTATTCTGTTCGCTTCATCGCCATTCGATGCGTAAAACTTTCCCATCTACATCATGTGTTGGAAACTTTCATAAAGTCCCGTATACAGGATGTGCGGACTAGTTCGCGAACTTTGTGTTCGTGACAATTCAATAAGCCATTTATGGCAAAGTTATCCAGATTTATCTGTACAGTTTTTGTGACAGATATTGAAGTATCCGGTAATTTTATTTTGTTGAATTATTAGGACCTAATTTTTCGTTCTGAATAATTTCGAATCGTATCTAGCTAATTATTAATAATAGCTAAGTATTAATTCAAAATTAAATTCATGAAGACAAATAAAAACCTACATAGGCATACATGGGCGTCTCGTGACCCGCTACGATATAGGACCACGGTAGGGAAAAAATTAAGGCCACCTATCCACAGAACAGCATCTTTCAGGAGTAGTTTCAGATATGCGGCTACTAAGTGCTGGAATAACATCCCCCCTCCAATACGTAGCTGCACCTGAAAATATGCATTTAAAAACAGACTTCGCTCACACTTGCTGTCGGTGCAATTACTATTGCCCTAGTCTGAATCTGTTCCCTTTATTCCCTTTATCTCCTTCTTAGCATTCCGTACTGTACCCCTTTAGTATAATTATATTTATATATATATGTGTGTTATATATATTGTGAGTAGGTATATATATTTATTTATTTACGATATTTATATATTTTTTATCATTTATGTGTCAAGGTAAATGTAGGTATATATATTTTTAACTTATCAATACTACCTATCTTCAATTAAATTTATTTGTGTCGTATCTTTGTCCTCTTGGACAGGTTTTGGCCAGCCATCGGTCATGGTGCAACAGAATACCAGCGCTGGAGGCATTCTTGTCTGCAGCAATAAGCTGAGTTGAGGCCCTTTTCACAACAACAGCAGACCATCAGAAATGATTTAGATATGTTTACCTTTGACCACATAGTTATTTTATTATAATTATAACTGTTCCGGTCATTGCTGTGTGTGAAATAAACGTATTACTTACTTACTTACATTTTAGTCATTTATAATGAAAGAAAGACAGAGTTTATTTCCAATAGCGCACACATACAAACAATTAGGTACAGAAGATAAAAATAATATTAAACAAATATATTATAAAAATAAACAAACAAAAGTAATTAAGTTTGCTGATAATGTGTTTAGTTCGTAAAACTCTGGATCAGTTGTATCAACATAATTATGTGGCAACATTGTCCAGTATTCTAAATTCTACTCACTACGAAAAAACATTGCCCGACACAAAATATAGTGACATAGTTTACGCAGTAACTAAAAGTCAGATTCATCAATTAACTTTGAACAGAAACTTCCAGTCTACTAATTAATTTAGAAAAAAAGGAAAAAAGTGGAATAAAATACGAGATAGGAAGCGGGAACGGGAACTCGAACACGAATTTCCGGACAATCTACTCCGCAATTCCTCTAGTCGAGTTCTGTTCGTATAACTTTGTTACAGTGGCGGACAAACTTAAATTACTACAATAAAAGGAAATAAGGATAATATTATAGTAATATAATATTTTATTACTTTATTATTATTATTAGCCTTCCTATTATACATTTTTATTTATTTAGCATTTTATTTTATTTTATTTAATTTATTTATTAGGTAAACACAACAGATTACAACCATAGAAATTACAGAAAAATCAATATAAAGTTATGAGCTAGGTCGTAACCCCCAACGTGTAAACACAGCATGGTTAGGAAGTAGAAAATTGATTGTTGTACAAAATTGAGTTATGAAAAAATACTATTGAATGTAATGACTAAAAAACTTATGCCTATTTGAAATAATAATAATAAAGTAAAGACTATAAAGTAGGTGCGTGGATAGCTCACTTGAGGACATCCTCAACCCGTCTTTTAAAAACTAATGTCCTAGGATCGAATAAGTCTATCGAAGGCTTATTGTTGCTGTTCGAAGAGTTTACGTTACACAATCTACACATTCGCACAGTAGGGTTATAGAACGATGTGTTGTTCTTAAAAACATTTAATACAAATGTTTGCTTTCTTAAAGAAATTAGAAAAAGTGGTTGAAAAATTATCCGCGAGCTTGATAACTCAGTTGGTTAGAGCACTTACACGGAACGGCAACGTCGCAGGTTCCAATCCTTTTTCTTTTATTATTAATTCATAAATAAGTTCCGCACTGTATTTAAAATAAAATTATCACGGATTTGTTTGTTTTTAATCAAGAAACGGAGTTTTTGATTTTAAATAATAAAACACACTTCTCCAATGTAAATTCAAACTTCCATCGCTAAAGAAGGTATTACTTCACAAATCAAAGAAGACGCGGCTTAAGAAACATACTGTTTATTTATAAAGATGAAGAAAGCGAGGACTTTGATATCAAAGACGTCTTTATTTATAGAATCATGAATGTGGTTTTTTTTCTTTATAGTTATTGAACCAAAGTTACCAGAAAAAACTTAAAACATTTTTTCCTGTAAGCCAGAGGTTTAGCCTTTTACAACTTTTCTGCAAGCATCAGTCTTATTAAAGTAGAAAACCTTTGCTTGTGCTCTCTGAATATTAAACGAGCACCTATACTTTTCGTGCAATCGAGTGTAATAATGTTCGCTACCACAAAACACGAGCTGGGACGAACTAAAATGAAACTCTGCCATCGAAAATGTAGAGAAAGTTCGGTTTTACATTTTAACTTAAAGTGAACAGTATTTTCTAACTTATTCGTACAGTTCGGTGAAGGACAATGTCCTCTAATTGGTGTTTAATTTAGTCTCAATTCTAGTTTTTTCAACTGAAAAATTGTTTTTTTTTTAAATGCAAAAACATATCGTCACATTTATTGCATGTATTTTATTGTGCGTAAATATGCGGGTCTGGGTGATTGCATATTTGCGCCGTTCGGGGTGGAGACCTTAGGTCCGTGGGGGCCTGGAGCCCACTGCCTCTACGGGGAAATAGTCAAGCGCCTCGTAGAGACATCCCGGGACCAGAAGGCTGGCCTCTACTTTGCTCAGCGTATAAGCCTCGCTATACAGCGGGGCAACGCCGCCAGCCTCCTCGGGACACTCCCTGCAGGGAGCGACCTAGATCAGGCATTTTATTTGTAAAATAGTTAGGTATTTTGTAATTTTAGCTTAAGCATTTATTTTGGTGTTATTTTATTTTATTGTGTGAATACGATATGAAAAACTATTTATTGAAAACAAAATGGGAGAGTCGAATTTACTTTTTTCGTACATCATATTTCTGGCGCAATGTTGTTCATAGTCATTGTTTGCGCAGAGGGCGCCTATATCAAAAAGGTAATGAAAGCCATGAACTTTCGAAGAGTACAATTTATTATAAATCTTTAAAAACACTATATAAAACCGAGCTCACCAAACGATGCCGCCAGGTATAGATGTATAGCGACACCTGTCGGCAAAGTGACCTAAAGTAGGGCATTAGACAGTCATGAGCTATGATCGGAGTAGGTAGGGCTGTTTTTGGTACTTGCCACATACGGTCATAATATGGATAAGTATGCCCAATAATCCCGGGATTTCCGGGATTAAATAAATATATTATTTAGATTTTTAACGTTATATTTGTTTTGATACACATTTAAGATTGGTGGCGAAATATTTTTTTTTAAGATTAATGGCGCTAGTGTACCTAAGGTAGTGTTTTAACTTCTTCGTAAGTTCACAATTTTTAAAAAATCGTAATCCGCCGAGTAAGGGCGAGGTTTATAAAAGTAATTTACAACATTTGCTCGATAACTTAAAACGGGATCCCGAAATCATATCCATTTAAATATAACCTTTGAGGACATTGAGCCGAAAGAGCCGTACCTACTCCGATCAGTGGTCATGAGTAAAATTATCTTATTAACTTGAGCGGTTATTTTAGTTAATAAATTTAATAATTATGTAGACTTTGCCATAGACAATAGATAAAAATAATCCCATAAATTAAATAAACACATAAGGTGATCAGAAACTAAACCCTTTATTAGACTAGGTGATCACGGGTCCGGTTCCAAACACGGTTCGGTTCACTGCAACCAATTACATGCGCTCCGCCCTCCCCAGCTTGAAATCAGCGCTTTGGAAAACAAAGCAGTGCATCAAATCGTGACTGGAACTTTAACGTTTCGTGAAGTCCAAGGTTTTAAATTGCTATGGAGGTCATGTTCTTAAGACTGATAGTTTAACTTAGCCTTTAAAACTGACATAAATAAATTAAGTATCGGATATGGCAGAACAAATAACAACACAATATACAGCATGAATATTTATGACCAGAATATATTACTCACCATAATTCCCGGACTTTCCCGCGTTTCGCGGGATGTCTCGACTAATCCCGCGGGAAGTTGTCTCGCCTCCTTTATCGCTGAAAACAAACACCTTGTTGTTATAAACATAAATAGATGATAGGCACTCGTATAGATAGGTTCAAGTATCGAAAACAAGTAAAAAGGATAATCCTCTGATGGGACTCGAACCGCACCTCCGGCTATCCTGGCGCGTTAACCATTTCTCGGTTTAATGTGCGAAGGATGATGTTAGATGACAACCTGTTGGAAAAGGGAAGATCTTCCTCCAGGACTATGTGTGTTCGGAAATTAAATATTATATAATAAAGTGCTAAATCCGCTGCGGAAACAGGCTGAGGCAGTCCCCTTTTCCGGTGCTGCACACCACCTTCGTCAAACTTAATTACCTACTTTAGTTTATTTATTTTTATAATATATTTGTTTAATATTATTTATCTGTCAGCGCAAACAACAAGTGACGTCATAGTGCACGTGCAATGCCCACCTGCGCTTGCGACGAAGCAGCAACAGCCGATAGCACGTCATGCCGCCCTCCACTGCCTGGCCTCTATAAAAGCGGGCGCCCGACCCAAGGTGGCATCACGTTCGGGGAAGCCCAGCGAGCGCCTTCCCCGAACGTGATGCCACCTTGGGTCGGGCGCTCTGAGGAGAGGCGTGAATAAAACAACGACACCAACGGCTAGAGCCAACCCAAGGACCTGCTTGTGGTTACAAGCAGCGAAGGATGCAACTGCCGGGGGGCCAGCGCCCCGAAACAGTATCCCCGCTCCCACACCAGGGAACGAGCAGACATCCAGAAAAAAGGTGGCATCATTCACTTGCGACTCGTCGACGAGGAAGACGGACTTGATATTTTATTCGAGAATATTGCCGAATAATTAACCATAACTGGTTGCTATCAAGGAACTCTCGTATGGCCGGTCGTATGTCAGCTGGCTGAGCAGTAACTGGTTAAAGTTAAGGTTACTCCGGAAGCTATTGGTTGCGGTTAAAATGATTAATCCGTGACCGGTTACCGTTGAGGGATAGGACAGTAGGCTATTGCTGTTAAATAACTCGAAAATAAGTTGAAATCGAGGCAATATAGTTATTAAATCATATTACGCTGTTTTTTTTAAAGCAAATATGGAACCACAGGGTGAGGACAACCCGGAGAATGATAGCTTACCCTCAGATCTGACATATATCTCCTGTACCTAATTGTTTGTATGTGTGCGCTATTGGAAATAAATTCTTACTTTCTTTCTAATATGCGAAATCCGAAGAAAATTTCACTAGCGTGTTTTAGCTTTATATAAATCGAATTTGTTCGAGCGGCTGTACAGCGCCATCTGTTGACGAGTAGAGCGAAGTAGTCGCTGCCAATATTTGATGATAGACTTTACATAGGATACGCATTGGGTCCACCTGGCTGGTGGACCCTCAAGAGGTCCTACAACCAGTAAATTACTCTGGTTAATCGCCTCGTACGACATGCTTGCTAAGTGGCGGTAGCATATTCTAATCCGTTCCATACATACACGTATGGTCGTTTCTATCTATCGGTAAGTTAAATACAAAGTAAACTGGGTTCTATGGGTGTTTTATGTGTTCAATCTCGATCTAACATTTTAACACCTCTCTCTGTTGTAACATTGTCGGGTGTATCTCATAAAGTTGTTAGGTTTGAGGTACACCACACCCTTTTTTAATCCCTCTAATATTAATACAGAGGTGGCCCATTTGTTCGTCTACTCTCCTTATTTAATAAAAATGCAGTGAAACATGCAACATTGCCCGTCACTTAGTAAGTAGGCAAGCCGTGGGCAATGTTGCATAACAAAGTCGTAACAAAGGAGGTAGGATCGTCTGGGGTGGAACTTATTTCTACCGCAAAGCAGCAATGCTTGCATTTTTGTGTTTCGGTTTGAAAGATAAGAAAGAAAGAAGAGATTACCGGCACATGGGCATTCCATCTAAATCCTCAAGGTTAGCAGCGCATCGAAAACCCGTTTAAAAATAATACAGTGTCTATGTCCAACGGTGTCACTTACTTACCACTAGTTTGCAGATTGCTGGTCTTATACGAAAAAAAAAGAAAATCTATTTCAATCCTTGCAAACATCAAAACAAGACTGATTATTGAGATTATTTCTCTGCACTCGCTATACCATCAACTTTACTCAGTACAGTTGGCGACATAAAACTTTAAAGGCAATAAAAGCGAGACCATCCTGAAATAGCTGATAAGCGCTTTTTTATTCGACTGTCCGACGTTTCTGGCTATCTTCTCCCGCTTTCGCATTTAGGTGTCGGAAAATGTGAATGTTTTTCAGACTATTGCAAAGTTGGAATGGGAATGGGTCAACCAAATAATTTTCAGACTATTTGCAAAGTTGGAATGGGAATGGGTCAACCAAATAATTTTCAGACTATTTGCAAAGTTGGAATGGGAATGGGTCAACCAAATAATTTTCAGACTATTTGCAAAGTTGGAATGGGAATGGGTCAACCAAATAATTTCGGTATAAACAGTAAACATTTATACCGATAATTATTTTTAAGGATAGGATAATTACTTAAATTAATAAAGCAATCTTACCTCTGATATTGTTCGTAGATGATGTGGTCATGTTTCTCTTGTTTCTGTACAAAAACTGTGATTGCAGCAACTGAAACAAGCAAAAAACACGTAAGTATTAAATTAGTGTATATAATTATTAAATTAGTTTTTTTATTTTTATTTACTTCTAAACCCGCATTTGACCTCGATCTCGCCTGATGGTAAGCGACGATGAGGTCGACGATGGAGCATGCGGGTCCAGTAAATGCCTATTCACTCTGGCCTTGAAGATCCCAAGGTTGTAGGTTTCGGGAAATACAGACGCCGGCAGGCTGTTCCATTCCTTAGCCGTTCGCATAATGAACGAAGAAGCAAATCGCTTCGTACGAGCAGATGGGATATCAACAACATAAGGATGGAACCCCTCCCCGCGCCTGGTAGTCCGAAGGCGGAATGGAGATGGTGTATAGTGTAGTATTAAATTAGTGTATATTATTATATGTATTCGTATATATGTATAACAAATTGTATATTTCATTATAATTACTGAGAATGTATTTTATTTATCTACTATACAATTATTGTAATTTATTGTACTCCATACCTTTACCCACCATAAAGTAGTATAAACTATCCTAAATCAAAGGTTGGCTGGAAGAGATCCCTATGGGATAAGCCCGCCTTTGTACAAATTTAAATGTTTTTTATATATTCTGTGTATTTTTTTGTGTATAATCTTTATCATACACAAAAAATACACAGAAAATATAATAAAAAAACATTAAAATACGTACAAAGGCCCATAGGGATCTCTTCCAGCCAACTTTTGATTTAGGATAGTTTAGACTACTTTATGGTGGGTAAAGGTATGGAGTACAATAAATAATTAGTATAAATGGTATTAGTAGTATTAGTATTAGCATATAAATAGTAATTTGTTTCTCTAGGCTGGAGCGCACTTAGCACTCGCCCCAAAAACCCCGGTGAAGCTGTAAAGGTCATTAGGACCAACAGCAATTATCAGTACAAAAAATAAAGTAATTTGTTTATAGTCTCTTTAGACTACAAACAAACAAACAACAAAGCCAGTGACATAAGTGTTCAACAATGACAATTTAATTGTGACATAAATTAGACTCGAGTATCTTGACTCCGGTTGAGGGGTGGGTGGGAGGGAGGGAAGGGGGAAATTTTTGATGTTTCGGGAGGGGGGAGGGACGAAAAACTTAACGAAGGGAACTCTTGTATGTAAAATTTAAGATTACAGTTTACAGAAAAAGATTTGTTTCATTTGACTTATCAAGTTTTTAAAGTCAAATGGAGATATTTTTTGTTTAAAGAAAGAAAGAAGAAAGAAGAAAAAAGAAGAGATATTCAATTTTATTTATTTATTAGGTAAACACAACAGATTACAACCAGAGAAATTACAGAAAAATCAATATAAAGTTATGAGCTAGGTCGTATCCCTTAACGTGTAAACACAGCATGGTTAGGAAGTAGAAAATTGGTTGTTGTACAAAATTGAATTGGGGAAGCAAAAAATACGAATGAATGTAATGATTAAAATAATTAAAAAATACCTATTGAAAAATATCCTCCTCTCAGTCACCTAGAGTCTGTTTTCTTCCTTTAAGGTTAGTGTCCAAATCTCGCATCGATACATCAAGATCGGTCTGATGACAGACTCTTGGTGACCGAGAGGAGGATATTGAAGAAGATTCTGGGATCAGCCAAAAAGGAAGATGGAGGGTGGACGATGAGAAAGAATAGGGAGATGGAAGAGATGGTGAACGAGCCGAACATTATAGGAGAAACGAAAGCAGCTCGACTCCGATGGCTCGGAGACGTCACTAGGATGGGGGAGGATCGGGCAGTTAAACGAGCGTATGTGGGACGCCCTAACGGACGACGTCCGGTCGGACGTCCCAGATACCGCTGGCGCGATGAAGTGGAGAAGGATCTGCGGGAGCTCCGGGCGCCTGACTGGCTCCAGACTGCGCAGGAGAGAGAGCGATGGCGCTCTTTGGTATCGGAGAACAAGATCCACTTCGGGTCGCTGCGCCAGCGCAGTAAGTAAGTAAGTAAGTATTGAAAAATAAAATTAATAATGTAAAAATTATAAAGCAGGTGCGTGGATAGCTCACTTGAGGACATCCTTAACCCGTCTTTTAAAAACTAATGTCCTAGGATCGAATAAGTCTATCGATGGCTTATTGTTGCTGTTCGAAGAGACTTCGTTAAACATTCTACACATTCGCACAATAGGGTTATAGAACGATGTGTTGTTCTTAAAAACATTTAATACAAATGTTTTAGGATTGCGAAGTTTAAAGTTTGTGTTGAAGTTTAGATAGACAAAACAAAACAAACAAAACAACACAAAAAACGGATATTAAAACAACACAAAAATAAACAATTAAATTGTATGTGTATATACGTCATTCTATAATGTATGTATGTATATTCGTACACATTACCACTACAATTCAACAGTTGTCTTCGTTAAGTTTTTTCCCTATAATAAATAACTTATCTTGTGGATTGTATGATCTAAGGACGGGGTTAATCTCCAAAATAACCGAAATCTTTACGAATCAAAAACCATTCCAATTCCAAGGGACCTCATTTTACAAGTGCTCGTAAAAGTTTAAATTTGTTTTACGCGCAGTAAACTTTAATTACGAACAGATATGTACTCAGGAGGAGGGGTTGAGATTGAGACCCCTTCTTTATGATAATTTTGAAGATGATTTATAATTCTTGAATATTTTAGATAGTCCGGTCGTCGGTGGGCTAGGACGCAAGTGCAAGTGGAGGCTTGGGCCCCAACAGTGGAGACATTAATATAGGCTGATGATGATGATGATGAATATTTTAGAACGAGTTTACATAGTTTATGTAACGATTTTGTGCTATAGCTTGGTAACTAGAAGGCGGTATGACTCTTTGCAGAGTCAGACTGGGTTGGTACCACAATTCTACCAATGCAGTAATGCTTGAATTACTGTGTTTCGGTTTGAGGAAGAAGAGAGCCAGCGTAATTACTAGTAATGTAGGCATTCCACCTAAGTCCTCCAGGTTAGCAGCGTATCGAATGCACTCTAATAACATTGTAGTGAAGTGAGATATTTATGGGCGACGGTGATTACTTAGCATCAGGTGGCCCGTATGCTTGCATGCTTGACTTAATATCTTTAATTCCTTAATTATATTTTATTAAGCCAAATACTGGGTGTAACAAAAACCCTCTATAATCACGAAAGAAGGCTGCTCAGTATCCATAACTGATTTCAGAGTTGGCCCCATAGTAAAAGTTGTTCAGTTATGGATACTGAACACCTCCCTTTTGGGGACCTTTGTTACATCCTGTATGTTATGCTAAACAGAATGTTAAACTGTTTTATTTTAGTAGTCTACCAAAGGTTGTGATCAAATACTCGTAATTCTATATCTTTGATAGCGACTTACACTTCACTGTTTAAAACTTCATTAACTATTTACTCCATTCAGAAAAGATTACATAAACTTTGACCCCCTTCACAAAACCTACCTAAATACGTGCCAGACAGTTGGCATTTGTAGTAAAATCGCGAAAGTACAAGTAAATACAGCATTATTTTGTTTATGTCATCTTGTCGTAGGAAGGGAACGGAATGTACGCCTCCCAGGAGGAGCCCAAGGCAAATGCTAGGAGGGCACCGGTGCGTTCCTCTGGAGATCCCGGAGCCCTCCGATAAGCACGAGGCCGGCCTTTGAGGGGGTTTTAGTGAGTAAAAATCTCACATAACCCAGTCTCTCCCCCAGGAGGCTGGGTATCTTTCGAAGATTTCCCCACCGTTACCAAAAAAAAGGAAGGGAACGGATGACGGTCCCACCGTACCACCGTCCCTACCCCTGTTGGTACGACATTGCATGGTTTTGAACTCGGACCTCCCGCATGGGAGTCCGACATCCTAGCCACGACGCCACCGACGCTCATAGTATCATACTATAGGTACGTATTATTATAATTATATGGGGAAGAACGACCCGTCGCTCACCTTCGCATTCGTCCTCCCCAACGATTACCAAATCCATTAATAATCGTAAATAACACATTTTACAACATTTAAATTTAAAAACAAACTAAACTTTTGAACCCATAACTTTGTACTTTACAGAGCTTTATTCACCGCTTTACCCAGTGCCCATGTTGCACATTTGAGAGGAGCGCGTTAGATTCACTCCGGTGCACCCCAGTGTATCACTATAAGCTCCCGACCTATGTTACCCTACAGTAATGAACATTTACTGTGAAATATACACTACAATATTTAGAATGTGGTGCGACTTCGTACAGAGCCAGCCTGGAATGGTACTAACTACCCTTTTACCTATTTCTGCTGCAAATCAGCAATGCAAATCTTACGGCGGAATTTGGGAACTAACCTGTGATTGTAGGTGGTTCCTATATCTACCCCCACGGAGATTATGGACGTGAGATTTGTGTAGGTCATGGACCAAGTGATTAATGATGGCAATATTTATAATGCCCGGGCAGTGTGAATAATGATAAGTCGAATTGGTCAAGATTTCGTCAATAGAAAATGAACTGTCACAGAAGCCTAGTGGATGCAAAACGATATAGTAAGGTTAGGTTATGTTGCATTATGACAACCACGCAAAGACATCCTTCGACTTATCTTTGCGCTCCTTAACGAACCATAGTCATTATTATATTGCCGCCTCATTTTGGGCATTATTTATACGGTCTGGACATTATGAATAATGTCCATTAGTCACTTGGTCCATAACATATATACAGAATGGAAATGTTAAGTGTTTCCAGCCCATTATTTCGTTAATTTAAAAGATATTGCATAACTTTAAATTGATATAGAATCTGCGTCGTTTAATGCAGATAACAAAAATTAAAAATTAACGCCATGTGTTCAGAATTTGTACTTTTAATACACCCATACATTAACGTTCCTTCCTTCATATCAAAACAGATCTCTAAAACATACATAGTAGAAATATTAAATAAATAACCTACCACAGAAATCGAACAAGTAGCGCCCTCTCCTCTAGAATGATTATGTGAGCACTGACAGCGAGCTAAAGGATTTGGTCAAATGCACGTATAGTTCCATACATTATGTTAAATACAGAACTGAACTCAAAGACAGAGACTATCACCAGTCTGGTTTCCTCCTGTTACTAAGCAATATGAAACTCTAGCTCACCTGAATAGTCAGTTATGCGCAGTCTAGGCCATGCCATGCCATCACCAAAGCTGAAGCGGATCTTGCGGAGATTAGTCAATACACAGGAGTCGTATTATTGGTTAGTTCCATAACTAAATGTTAGTAAGCGGGTGTACACACAAAAATATCACAAACAATATCTTAAATTCACATAAAATAATGAAGTTTTCTTCAAAGCGAGACCAAGTAACGTGTTTACGCAGGAGCCTTCATTCAATGCCCGACTAATATACGAGAAGATGCTCACATCACATGCGTCAACTGGCAGACGCGGTTTCTTTAGAAAACTTATCTAACAAGCAATCTACATATAGGATGAATTTCAAAATCTTTGCCAAATCCCTACCCTTTAGCAGAGAAAACAGACATAGGATTTAATACCATTCCATTTTTATTTCCCTCTATCGTTTAAGCCACCCTGGTACGCTAGTAATATATAAGGTATTTTACCCTGGACTATAAATAACTACTCTATTTGTATGTAAAAACAATTTTCCTCCACGCACAAAGGATTTTTTCACTCGTAAATCTCAAAGCGAGTCGGTGAGTGAGTGAAAAACCTCAAAGTGAGCTGAACAAGCCTGGTTTCTTGTCCATTAAGCTAATGATGCATTCCCATTAGCTCTGACGATATAACCCTCGTATATGTAAGGTAAGGACACTGCTAGCAATCTCATTGAATCTCATCGATTCCACTAAATACAACGTAACTAAATAGAATCTAAACTGCATCGTTATGACGTGTTTCGTAAGTTCCGATCGAGTCAACGATCGAACGAATAGTAAGTAACGTATTTGTGCATTCTAATAAAACGGTTAGTTTATACTGAATAGCAGTTGAACGATAACAAAACGCTTCAACTGTCAAATATAACGATCGAACATAAGTTACTCGCGAGGTACTTTTGCCCGATCGATAGTAAATCGAAAGGTGGCAATGGTATAGTTATGCGTCAGCAGAATTCGATTTGGTGTAGAATATAATTGGAACGATAACTAAATTGAAATTGGATAGAAATAAAATTACAAACGTTGTAATTTAGGCGAATTGGGTCCCAGGAGATAAACATAGTTGGACATTGCGGTTGGACCACGGGTAATACCCCAATCATTCGGAGAAACTGTTTCACAACAAAAGAATAGAAGTTTGCAGAAAAAATCATTACTATTCAAAGAAAATAATTAGCTAGATTGAACTAATTACTCCATTACTGTCTACAAATTCAGGTCGTGTCGAACAGCTGATTTTTTTTTCGCGATTTCTTGTAGCCCCCATAGTAAAAGTTGTTCAGTTATGGATACTTTTTACACCCAGTAAGTATAAGTGGTAGCTGACACTCAATTTCATGAAACATCTTACGAAATAGATACATCTCTTTCTAGAATTATGATGTAGAATGGGACAGAGTATATTTTAATGTAGGTTGAATTCTCAGGATACTGCGTGCAATTTTTTTGTAAAACGCATTTAAAATCCTTCCCATATCTAATTTTATGAACGCTGTATTTTTTTAATAAATCTTGGTGGAAGTTTTAGTAAAATTACTCTTGCATAGTTACCATGGCAACGTGCAATATATTCATTATTCAACCCGTTAGCCAGTGTAATAGCTTCTATACACGGGAGAAATAATTTACTCTTGAGCAAAAGTTTGTTTAATATTGAAAATCTTCAGTTTTCTTGACTAACAAGGGAAGTTTCAGATCCCGAACACAACAAATTGAATGTAATTTTGTGGGTTTGTAATAGATCAGGTTAATTTGAACACAACCATGTTTTTTTCGTGTATTATCGACATATTTGTATCATTTCTTATTTCACCTGTAACCATGACACATCCCATCACATCATATAAAAACAAAAGTGTCTATTTTAAGTTTCGATTGATATTTTATAGAGACATAAATTTGAAAGAAAGTTTATTTATTTATTTATTTGTTTATTTACATATTTCATAACATCACTAACAGTTTTACCAATCGTGTGTTAGATGTCAAGTTATATTATAGGTACATAGCATTGTATTCTATATTGGTACTGAAGTAGGAGGAGCGGTCATTTCAAAATAACGTGCGGCCGAGGCCAGAAGTCTCGACTCGGTGTCCGCGAATAGGTCCAAGGAGCTGTTCCAGGACAGCACCGCGTTGGTGAGGGACAGGGCGCGGTGCAGCGGGGCGGCGGAGAGCGCCGCTAGCAGGGCGCGCGGGCGCAGGCTGTACTGAGGAACAGGGGGTACGGGCAGCGACACGTAAGCCAATAAGAATGGGTTACTTATTTGTAAGTGGTACTTTTGGTCGAGAAAGAAATCATTGATATAGATTTTTGAAATGTGATTTTACCGCCCTACATTAAATTTCTACACGAAAATATATATGGTTGTGTCCAAAATAAACGGACTGGTATAGGTCTATTAATATTTTTTTTAAAATATTGTCGAACGCGGTAATATGGTAATTAAATCTTAATTGCCTTTTAAGCTTATCTTTGTAACTTATAATTAATTTTTTTTCATTACTTAAGTGACACTATATTATACAGTATGTATCATTACAGGACCGCATTCCTTAACCCCGCTATAGCTTACAATGAGCATATCCGAACTATACTCCGAACCACGATATTTTTATTTTTTAAAAAAAAGTAAAAATTTATATTAAAAATAATTAATATCAAAAAATCAAGTAAAAAATTATATGATTAATCAACCGACTTGGGCCACTTCCTAACTTGTCAATTTCCAAAGTTGACCACTCCTATTTCGTCCACTCCTATAACATCCTTTTCCTAAATTGTCATCTTTCGAATCCTAATTCGTCCTATCCTAAAAAGTATTCACATCCAAATATATTGAATTGAATTGAAGTAAGTTACATTGTATCTAAGAAACAAACAAACTTATCAAACCCGAACACATTGAACTAATTACATAGTGCCAGTATATCACGGTCAGTAAGGCTTTCCCGAATGATTCCTCCCGGAATTGAACCGACTATAAATTAACTCGGTTTGCTGAAGACTTACAACCAACGTGATGTGGACTCCGTGCTACTATTAAGGTCGTTGATCGACCGTCTGTTCGGTCACAGCAGGCGGTCACCGACTATTTGTGAATTACTAGTCGTCGAACGTCAAATGTCACTAGGTTGTCATCGAACGAATGATGTTTGGCCACTTCGGTAAATGACCAAGTGTATATGACGGAGGTCGGTGACTGTAGATCGTCCACCGCAGGTCGGTCGCCGAATTGGTGACCGACCATGTGTAACTGCGTCTTTACTTATTTAATAAAGGCATTCGTACAGTTGGCCTCTGCTAAAGTACCTATAGGTATCTCAACATTCTACAATTATTTGAAGTCTATATTGAATTCATTCGGATACATTAGCTAGAGCCGGATTTTGTACTTGCTTGCTTATTTGTCAGAGTTGTTCAGGCCGCCGGTAGGCCTCTGACATGGCTTAACGACTGCTGTCGAAAGACACCAACCGGGACCGACTGCTTAACGTGCTTTCCGAGGCACGGAGGAGCTCAGATGAAGTATGCCACAAGCGGTCACCCATCCAGGTACCGACCGAGCCAACGTCACTTAATCTGCACGATCACTTTCGGACCGTGCTCGCAACTAGGCTACGAGCTCCTAAAGTCAATGTTATTACAGTTTATTATTTGTGCGAAAGTAAAGTGCGCGAGCATTTTTCCGTTTGGTCTGAACTGACCCTTATCTTATTCCTCAATGATAAGATTCGTGATCATTATAAAAAAACTGAAAATAAACTAAAATAAAGTAAATAAATCTATAAAAAATACACCAGAACAAGCAAATGAAATTAATTTTTGGTTAACAAAATGCTTACGCCAAAATAATTATATTCTCATACGGGATTATTAGATAGATAGACTAATACCTTATTGCACACAAGAAATTTACATAGGAAAGGAAACATAGAATAAGTGTACAAAGGCGGCCTTATCGCTCAGAGCGATCTCTTCCAGGGAACCTGGGCGATAGAAGAATTATTAATAGGTTACCGGCAGTTTAGTGGAGAAGAGTGAAATATGAAATATTTATTGGTTTATATATATTTTTAATTAGTAAGTAGTACTTTACATCTACATTTTACATCTACCTGTGTACGTCAAATTTCTTATTGTTGTTTTTTCATGTGTGGTTTAAGTATAAGTAAAGATTTATAAGTATTTTTTATATTTAGTGGCAAATAAAGTATAAGTATAAGTATTTTTTCGTACTAGATGTTTTGATCTCAATAATACTTTTACATAGTAAATCTTCACTAAAAGTAAGCTGAGCGTGCAGTATTAATTATCTTAATCATATTTTAATTATAAATTAAACAGAAAATATAATATAATATAATACTAAAATAATACTAAAGCTAAAACTAAACTAAGGCTAAGAAAACTCAAGATAAAAAATTTGGGTTAAGTCCCCCACATCCGGCAGTGTACCCAAGAGACTGGCTGCGTTGCCCCGTTGGATAGCTAAGCTAATCCGTTGGGCCAAATAGGAGCCAGATCTTGGGTCTTTTGACGCGTCGACCAGGCGCTTTGCGAGGTCCTTGAAGACGCGGTGTGCTCCCGGGACCCAGGGTCCCAATGTTTCAACCCCAAACGGCTCAAATATGTAAGTTTCACCCAGATTGGTATATTTGCGCCGTTTGAGGGTTTCTACAGCAGCGGCCGCGGAGCCGGCTCTATAAGAAGTGGCTGGAAGGTGAGACGGAGCAAGGGTGTCGACGCAGGTGGCGTCCCACACCAAAGGCCGTCCCATCTTCCAAGGTACTAGGGTCATTCCGTCGGGCCTCTTGCCATCGTCGCGCGTCAGTCCGCTCGGTTCAAGAACAGCTGGCGCTCCGGCGGAGGAAAGTGCTCGGCGTATGATGTCGTTGAGCTCGGCATGGCGGGGAATGCGACCGGCGCTTCTGCAGCAAGAGAGACCATGGTGCCCGAGCTGGTCGACGGCTGCGCCGCAGCGGCAGAGGTGGGGGACGTTGCATGCAGCGCCGAGACGCAGGCATACGGCGAGACGAAATGTGGTGCGGTCCAGTAAGGTACCGATGTTGGCCGACGGGAGAGCGTGCAGCCAGAGCCCTGATTCCCACTCCCCAGCAGCTAGTAGAAGAGCACGCTCTGCAGAATTGGTTGACGTATGAATCAAGTTGTTCCGTACCAATTTGCAGAGGGGCTCGTCCCAGAGACTCTGAGATGTGGGGGTAAATTATATATTCTTTGATAATACATCATTCCCTGTATATTTTCCTACCAAAACAACTGTCAAAAAATTCCAACCGCAATGTACAATCCAAAAAGAACTTATCCTGTTTCTTTTTTCCCTAAATATTCCCCCGGCTCGCAGTAAATTCATTATATTTTATTTACTGAGCAGCAATAATCGCCGGCGCGGTACAATTGTATCTTGTGTACATTTTGTACATTTAGGTACATTTAGGTACATTCTGTACATTCTGCGGCTCGACCGATATTATTACTAATGTAAAGGAGCATCGTTAGTGGCAAATGTTGCGTCAGGAACACCGTATACGGACTGCAATTGACCGAGCGTTAATTTACACGCTCGTAGTAGTACACAGGACAGCTAATTGACCATACTAGAGCAGCATAATAAGTAAGTAAGGAAGCAGTGGCATAGTAGGAAGCTATTAATAATGTAGTAATAGTAAATTGTAGGTACGCAATGATTACAATGCAAAATGTATGTAAGTAATCTCCACCCGACAGTAGTTCATACACCGCACCTACATACGACCGTTTCTGGCGCTTACATGTGCTATCGGAATATTCCAGGCCACTTCTTCCCGATCCCCCCTTCCCCAGCGACGTCCTAAGCCAAAGTCCGTACCCACCTGGGTGCCCTTAAGTATTCGCTTCTTATAGTACTTTTAAGTCCTCTCCAGGCTGGAGCGCACTTAGCACTCGCCCCCAAAACCCCGGTGAAACTGTAAAGGTCAGTTTGAAAAAAAAATATGTAAGTAAGTAGCTAAAAACTATTGGCGAGAAATAGTAGGCAATATAGCTTTGCCTATTTTACTTATATGGTGCAAATTTTTATGGCATCACAATGTAATCTGATTACGAAATAAGTATCTTACGTCAAATTAAACTAAGTATGATTTTTGAATTGATTATCTACCGATTGTATTTTCAACTAAGTAGGTATTCATAACATTTCCTTCAACCGCTCTAGTAAGTTCTTAATTGTAATACAAATAAGCGTTGTAATGTAAATGAAATATTTTACAAATATCAGAAATAAACGATACAAAGAAAAAATCACCGATGGGACTTGAACTCAAACCTCCGGCATAACAGTAGCCGATGCGTAATAGTTTTTATAACATATTTGCTCGTAAAGTGGCTGTAATTACACCAATTTCAATATCGTAATGTATCTCATTACGCACTTGTGCGTTATAGTAATGTGAAACGCACGAGTTTTTTTAAATAAAGTAACATGTACGGTTTTTTAAGATGCTCCGTCTAAAAATGAACGATACTTTTTAAAATCTTAGCAAAGAGTTTTTATGTTAAAAAAGTGGTCAATATTTTATGAATAAAATTAACTTTGGGAGATAAAATATAATAAATAAAGATTTAATTCTTTAATTTAATTAATTTTGACAATAAATTACAACCATTTATCTGTAACAAAAACACAAAAATATTAATTTACTTTATTAGTAATACTGGCTGTTTTTGTACCTTTACCTAAAAAAAGTTGATGCGCGCGCATCGCTAATTTGTGGACAAGTAAAATTATTCCGCGCGCTTTTTCTTTTCGCTGTATTGTTTTTATTTGAAAATGTCGTCAAGTAGTGATGAATTTATTAATTTGACACCGCCACAAGTCTTAAACGCAGCGAAAAAGGCTACTCTAAGCCTCTTGCCTGAAAAATCGACCGATAGATACTTACAAGCGTATCAAAATTTCATCATATGGAAAACAAGCAAAGATGCAAATTCATTTTCAGAAAATGTGTTTTTAGCATATTTCATGGAACTTTCTCAAAAATATAAGTCAAGCTCATTGTGGTGCTACTATTCAATGCTAAAAAGCAACTGGCAACGTAACAATCACTTTTAAAAATTGTTCAAATTTCTATAACTGCTTTAACAAGTAATTAAAGATTTATTCGTTTAAGAAAGTCAAAGTTTTATTTATTTCCTCGTAAATATGTTATAAAACGTCGTATGACATACGTGCGCTTTGAAAATTACAGCCTCTGCTTCCTTATAGCCCTCGCCTACGGCTCGGGCTAGCAATATCGCCTCGGCTGTAATTTTCAACTTACCGCACTTATATCATAATGTACTATAACTAACTCTGGAGTGAAATAACGTTGTAAAATGTACTATAAGGTACTTACTTACAATAAAAACATTTTGATTTTGAGCTACATTAAAAGCGTTCACAACCTGAAACCTCTGCGTTTTTTCTGACCGCTATCTGCTGCCCCTTACGTTCAAATGTTGTTCCCTAATGGGCATTTCAGGTCCATTAGCCTTATGACCCCTTCCTGTATCTTAGTGCCGGCCCTGGACTACACCCACTAATTACCAGGGAGGGATGAAGGAGGGGTTCATTAGGCGAAAGGAAAAGTTAACATTTGGTTGAGCCTTCTTGTTCTTTGGTACCAAAGTAATTGACCCAAGGAAATTATAATTAATGTAAGTAGAGTCCTTGAGCTGTTAGAAAAGGATTCGGGTATCGGGTAAAATCGGTTTCTGTCTCTGTTTTAGTACAGTCGCGTTTCGTTAACAATAACCGAAGCATATTTGTATTTTTATTATAACTTACTTACTTTTAATATATTTTTGGTTTGATCCCTGGCCTGCTGTTTCGTCCGCGATGTCTTCGCTCTGGTACAGCTGGAAACCAGCGCTGTGGTTCTGCCGTGCCGGTCGGACCGCAGCAAATGCCGAGCATGCCTCTTTTTGACATTGTGTTGTTTTTAATGTTGCTTGCTTGTTTGCTTATCGTATGGTTAGTGGCCAACCTATTTGTAAGGGTTGTTCAAGCCGCCCGTAGGCCTCTGACATGGCTTAACGACTGCTGTCGAACGACAACAACCGGGACCGACTGCTTAACGTGTTCTCCGAGGCACGGGCAGCTCAGATTATTATTATTTATTGAAAATCTACATAATTATGTTAATTTTTTTACATTCACAGTGTAACCAAAACCAATATAGGTTTGTTAAAAAC
This sequence comes from Hofmannophila pseudospretella, assembly GCA_947369225.1. Lineage (NCBI taxonomy): Eukaryota > Metazoa > Arthropoda > Insecta > Lepidoptera > Oecophoridae > Hofmannophila > Hofmannophila pseudospretella. The sequence goes on from OX376333.1 coordinate 2,932,537, forward strand.
ACTGACAGACCGTCGACGGTCGCAGCTTTACAATTTTCATGTATATTTAAGACTCGAATAGCAACACCCAATGAAGTGAATCATTAGAAATATGAAATATGCCACTAGCGGTCACCCATCCAGGTACCGACCGCGCCAACGTCGCTTAACCTGCACGATCACTTTCGGACCGTGCTCGCAACTAGCCTACGAGCTCCTCAAGCTCCTCAGTTTTTAATGTTGTCTTTTTATAGAATCTCCTGTTAAATAAAAGTGTTTTCTTTCTTTCTGTTACCGAAGTTTTCAAGACCCGAATCTTTTTATAAAAACTCACGCACTGTACCTAATACTGTCTTCATGATCTGACCACTTTTGAGCTCTATCAAATTAAGGTAATGGGGTCGAAATGGGGTTAGATATACTTTTTTTCGACAGTGGTACACACAGTCCACCACTACCTAAAGTATACAATCTGCCTTTCATCGAATAAATCTAACCTTCATCATCATCATCAGCCTATTAATGTCCCCACTGTTGGGGCACAGGCCTCCCCTTGAACAAGGGGATACGGGCCATGATTCACCGAGCGGGCCGTGCTGATTTCACACGCCTTCGAAAACTTTTAATTTCCTCAGTCATGCAGGTTTCCTCACGATGTTTTCCTTCACCGTTAGAGCATGAATGAGCAGAATCTCAACCTTACGTTCGCGTAATAATCAGTTTCACAAATATTGACGAAAAACGTTTATCTAGCACTGTAAACACCAGAATACAGCAAGTACACAACACATAAGTATACAAGGATATAATACATGCAGCACAAAACATCCGGTGCGGTACAGTGCCAAAAAGGGTACACCAGCTCAGCATAATGCTGAGGCAAGCCACAGCGCTGATTTCCAGCTGGCCCCTCAGTGACTGCACGAAGAAAGTCACAGTATATTGGGTAGGTTGACCTGTATTTTTATAACTTGCAGGATATTTTTGTGACCATAGAAAACAGCGATTGGTCCAAAAATACGAGTAGAATCTAAATGCCTGCCTAACTAAAAACCCTTACCTACCTTCGTTCCTTCATGGCTGGTTGCTTACGCTGTATGGATAGATTGTAAGTGATGACGTTTGAACTAATCTCAGATCTAATTATGTATTTTATACCACTGTTACATAACCCAAATGTTATACCTATACATAAGTATAAACAAAACCGCAAACCAAGTAAAACTTCGTGCCGTATTAATTCCCGCTGAATATAACTTGTTACGAGACCACGAAAATTGAAATTTTCAGTCTGAAATTTCAACCGGGCGACTGAATGAGGCCTCATTAAACGCGATGCCACCGCGTAAATTGCATTTATATGAGAATGAAAACGCCCGTAAATTTATACGAAAATGTTTGTTTATTTCGCTGTTAAATGGTACAAGAGTCCAACCAATCATTTCTGGTCTATTAAATGTCATTAGGAGTGTAACACGAACCTTCTATAGTGTCGAAAGAGGGTGTTCAGTAGTGTGTTTGTTTATTTCGCTGTTAAATGGTACAAGAGTCCAACCAATCATTTCTGGTCTATTAAATGTCATTAGGAGTGTAACACGAACCTTCTATAGTGTCGAAAGAGGGTGTTCAGTAGTGTGTTTGTTTATTTCGCTGTTAAATGGTACAAGAGTCCAACCAATCATTTCTGGTCTATTAAATGTCATTAGGAGTGTAACACGAACCTTCTATAGAGTCGAAAGAGGGTGTTCAGTAGTGTGTTTGTTTATTTCGCTGTTAAATGGTACAAGAGTCCAACCAATCATTTCTGGTCTATTAAATGTCATTAGGAGTGTAACACGAACCTTCTATAGAGTCGAAAGAGGGTGTTCAGTAGTGTGTTTGTTTATTTCGCTGTTAAATGGTACAAGAGTCCAACCAATCATTTCTGGTCTATTAAATGTCATTAGGAGTGTAACACGAACCTCCTATAGAGTCGAAAGAGGGTGTTCAGTAGTGTGTTTGTTTATTTCGCTGTTAAATGGTACAAGAGTCCAACCAATCATTTCTGGTCTATTAAATGTCATTAGGAGTGTAACACGAACCTCCTATAGAGTCGAAAGAGAGTGTTCAGTAGTGTGTTTGTTTATTTCGCTGTTAAATGGTACAAGAGTCCAACCAATCATTTCTGGTCTATTAAATGTCATTAGGAGTGTAACACGAACCTCCTATAGAGTCGAAAGAGAGTGTTCAGTAGTGTGTTTGTTTATTTCGCTGTTAAATGGTACAAGAGTCCAACCAATCATTTCTGGTCTATTAAATGTCATTAGGAGTGTAACACGAACCTCCTATAGAGTCGAAAGAGAGTGTTCAGTAGTGTGTTTGTTTATTTCGCTGTTAAATGGTACAAGAGTCCAACCAATCATTTCTGGTCTATTAAATGTCATTAGGAGTGTAACACGAACCTCCTATAGAGTCGAAAGAGAGTGTTCAGTAGTGTGTTTGTTTATTTCGCTGTTAAATGGTACAAGAGTCCAACCAATCATTTCTGGTCTATTAAATGTCATTAGGAGTGTAACACGAACCTTCTATAGAGTCGAAAGAGGGTGTTCAGTAGTGTGTTTGTTTATTTCGCTGTTAAATGGTACAAGAGTCCAACCAATCATTTCTGGTCTATTAAATGTCATTAGGAGTGTAACACGAACCTTCTATAGAGTCGAAAGAGGGTGTTCAGTAGTGTGTTTGTTTATTTCGCTGTTAAATGGTACAAGAGTCCAACCAATCATTTCTGGTCTATTAAATGTCATTAGGAGTGTAACACGAACCTCCTATAGAGTCGAAAGAGAGTGTTCAGTAGTGTGTTTGTTTATTTCGCTGTTAAATGGTACAAGAGTCCAACCAATCATTTCTGGTCTATTAAATGTCATTAGGAGTGTAATACGAACCTCCTATAGAGTCGAAAGAGAGTGTTCAGTAGTGTGTTTGTTTATTTCGCTGTTAAATGGTACAAGAGTCCAACCAATCATTTCTGGTCTATTAAATGTCATTAGGAGTGTAACACGAACCTTCTATAGAGTCGAAAGAGGGTGTTCAGTAGTGTGTTTGTTTATTTCGCTGTTAAATGGTACAAGAGTCCAACCAATCATTTCTGGTCTATTAAATGTCATTAGGAGTGTAACACGAACCTTCTATAGTGTCGAAAGAGGGTGTTCAGTAGTGTGTTTGTTTATTTCGCTGTTAAATGGTACAAGAGTCCAACCAATCATTTCTGGTCTATTAAATGTCATTAGGAGTGTAACACGAACCTCCTATAGAGTCGAAAGAGGGTGTTCAGTAGTGTGTTTGTTTATTTCGCTGTTAAATGGTACAAGAGTCCAACCAATCATTTCTGGTCTATTAAATGTCATTAGGAGTGTAACACGAACCTCCTATAGAGTCGAAAGAGGGTGTTCAGTAGTGTGTTTGTTTATTTCGCTGTTAAATGGTACAAGAGTCCAACCAATCATTTCTGGTCTATTAAATGTCATTAGGAGTGTAACACGAACCTCCTATAGAGTCGAAAGAGGGTGTTCAGTAGTGTGTTTGTTTATTTCGCTGTTAAATGGTACAAGAGTCCAACCAATCATTTCTGGTCTATTAAATGTCATTAGGAGTGTAACACGAACCTCCTATAGAGTCGAAAGAGGGTGTTCAGTAGTGTGTTTCCTCGTGGTCATACTGTAAAATATTTAGTCGATTCATTATTTTTTCTTCCCTCCTGTATGTAGTTATGATCAATACAATACAATCTCAAAGTAATCTCTAATCAAAACATCAAAAATCAAAAACACAGGTTCAGTCAGTATCCATAACAGACCAAATTTGAAATGACGAGAAAAAACTTTTTTTCACGATTTCAGAGTTGGCTCCATAGTGAAAATAGTTAGTTATGGATACTGAACGATCTGATACTGATCTTTAATGTCCAATTAACTTCGGAGGTTGCCTGGAAGAGATCGTTTTAAGCGATTAGGCCGCCCTTGTACATATCGTGCTATTATTACTGTAGTTTTTACTTTTCCTGATTTTGTGTACAATAAAGTGTTACTATCTATCTGAACTGAACACCCCCCTTTTGGGTCTATAGGGGGTTTTTGTTACACCCTCGTTGAATCATAAAAGTTTTCTCGCCTGTAATCATACAGAACGTCGGTGGCGTAATGGCAAGGACGATGAACTCCTATGCTCCAGGTCCCGGTTCGAAACCATGCAGTGTCAATGTATCAATGGGTTTTTCAGATTTTTACGAAAATCTTACGTACTCTAATGGTGAAGGAAAATACCGTGAGGAAACCTGCACAATAGGATAACCATATTGTGTGAAATTGGTAAGACAATAAATGGCAAACCACCCCATTACATTTGCCAAGAGAGTCGTTCTATGTGGTTAATTCCATAGAATGATCACGACCCTAAGAAGGTCATCCACTTAGCCGATGAACGACCCAACACCTCTTTTCTGATCCACTAATTTATGCGACTTTGAAACGTTTTACATATGTAAATCGGGATATGTGGTTTTCTATCAAAATTCTATCAAAATTACCACATATCCCGATTTTCCACGCAAATTTTAATATTCGATCTTCTATCATTTTCTATAATCTCAATGTGCAGGTTTCCTCACTACGTGTTTCTTCACCGTTTACATTCTACGGGTAAATAGTGGCCCCTCTCTTGTTAAAATCAGTGTTCTTTCTCCCAGTCTATAAAATGTGGCCCAATTGTGGGCTGGCATTGTCTTTTTGAGAGCAATTTGGGCCACTCCCGGTCCCGAGATCCTCGTAAATATTTTTGGACCCTCTCATTACGTTGCTAGCTTATTATAATTAGTTTGGGGTCAGGAGGCATGGCGTAAGTTGTAGGTAGGTTGGTTGGTGGAAATTGTTCAGGTCTATTCCTATACAAACTACATAATTATTTTTATAGAAAACAAAACATAATGCCACAACAAAATTTCGGGGCGGTATACTTAATGCACCTGGGGTAATTCACCTGGGTGCATTAAGTACACTACTTAGTAGACTTGATTCGCCGTAATAGATCAACTAATATTGTAAAATTTGAGTATACTTTATGCACTGATTCACACACATATATTTTCTTTCTAAAATACTGTCGACCACTATGCAGCAGCACTCGCCCACGTCCTCTTTTTCTAAATTTGAACTCGCTCAAACTAATAATCTATGATCGGAGTAGGTAGGGCTGTTTTTGGTACTTGCCACATACGGTCTTAATATGGATAAGTATGCCCAATAATCCCGGGATTTCCGGGATTGAATAAATATATTATTTAGATTTTTAACGTTATATTTGTTTTGATACACATTTAAGATTGGTGGCGAAATATTTTTTTTAAGATTCATGGCGCTAGTGTACCTATGGTAGTGTTTTAACTAATTCGTAAGTTCACAATTTTTTAAAAATCGTAATCCGCCGAGTAAGGGCGACGTTTATAAAAGTAATTTACAACATTTGCTCGATAACTTAAAACGGGATCCCGAAATCATATCCATATTATGTTGTTGTTACGTGTTGTTGTTGTAACACTTGTGACAGGTAATGTGTCTTTATGCATTAAAGTCAACACATGCACATGCACAGGCTGTTCAAATAATAAAGTTTATAATTATTTTATTGCAATCAGATTTTTTATTAATGCAGTATAAGATTACAAATGGTGCATTGGGTTACACGCGACTAATAAATTCGCTAGCTCAATTATCTTCCATCAGTTAGTTTACATACTGTATAACCTTTGAGGACATTGACCCGAAAGAGCCCTACCTACACCGATCAGTGCTAATAATGTATCGTATACTAATAATATAATAGCTTTTGCGTTTGATGACAATCGGTTCTAAATAAATATGACGTTGTCAAACAATAGAATTATTCATAAACACTTGGAAATTCAAGTGACTCAACTCTTCAAGTTATAAGTATCGAAGTAGACTACATACAAAGAAAATCACAGGTGAATTAAGTCAACTAAGTAGTGTACTTAATGCACCTGCAAATCACCTGAGTGAATCAAGTCTACTAAGTAGTGTACTTAATGCACCCAGGTGAATTACCCCAGGTGCATTAAGTATACCGCCCCAAAATTTCGGTAAAAACCAAATTATTTGAATGAAAATTTAATTGTCGAAAATTATTCTAGGATTAGAATAATAAAAAAAACATTACTGTCTGTTATTCTAACTAAATGAACAATTAATTGTCCCCGCTGTACACGGTTCGCTCGTCGAGTAAAATTACGTATACAAAACTAAAAAAATTGTAATATTTAACGAGAAATCTTGTACAGCGGGTGACAATTGTTCATTTAGTTAGAATAACAGACCGTAATGTTTTTTTTTGTAATGAATATCAGAAATAAGGCAAAATTATTAAATTCAAATAGTCGTTAAATTTAAGTAAATATTACCAGAGAACCTTATATTTTCACTCTCATTCAAATATTTCACGTGTACCACGCACTATCGAAACGACATAACTTGAAGCTACAAAATAGATAAGCATAAGCATCAGAAAGGAAGCTTCCTAACTAGCCTTTTTTTACGCCGCGCGTTTTCGTTTACACATCGCGTACACGGGTCGAAACTTCCTTAGGCTGCCTGGAAAGGCAGGTTTGGTGGAAACCAAAGCTGTGCGAGGAAGCGAGGCGGTGAGCGTGAAAAAACCGCCAATAGGATCGCTCAATTTTAATCGTCACGTGATATGACGCGATTATTGCGCGATCCTATTGGCGGATTTTTCCTCGCACAGCTTTGATGGAAAGGCAAGGAAAGGCATAGTCTACTAAAAGAAAGTATTAGGTTGCATGAAATAGGACTTCAATTATTTTTGTTCATTTGCATAATTTTTGTTAATTTTTAAATGTCCCGGCCTGCTTTGTTAAAGAAACCAGGTAAGTATTTATGTAAACATTAATAACTTCTTACGAATAACAATAGTTTCTATGGGAAAAACTTACAAATATGTTTTTGATTTAAGCCTAAATATAGCCTAAAAGTCACGGTCTGTAGCACGAATTTTTTGGCGATTAAACAAAATATCAAGTGCACATGCATATAAAAACAAACACATTCATACAACACAACACGCACACACTGTTGCTTTCTTCGTCCGTGCAGTCATTGAGGGGGCAGCTGAAAATCAGCGCTGTGGATTGCCTCAGCATTATGCTTAGTTGGTGTACCCTTTTTGGCACTGTACCGCACCGGATGTTTTGTGCTGAATGTATTAATCTTTGTATACTTCTGTATTGTGTACTTGCTATATTCTGGTGTTTACAGCGAGGGGCGCGTGCCATGCCTTTTTATGAGTCGAGTGGCGCAATTGCGATGCTTCATGTCTGTTACAAGTAATATATTTTGTGATCAAGCCATATTTTTAGTTGCGTTGTAATATCGAGAGTGGGAGGTGATATGACAGGCGACGGAAGGGAATCCATATTGGAATTGGAGTTTCGATGTCAGGTACGGGTAACATTGTCAATCTCGAGTGAATTACAGAGAAAATGTCTTACATTTTCTGAGAACAAGTTATAAGAGACACAATTATACTTCGTATCATAACAGGACCGCGTCATAACCCAGCAATACGTTCTCTTCTAAGTTGTATTCCTCATTGCTGAGGGTCGTGATCATTCTAAGGAATTAATCACATAGACCGACATAGCTCATATGATTAGCAAGTTGAAGTGGCAATGGGCTGGCCATGTCTGTCGCAGAACCGACAACCGTTGGGGAGACGAGTTCTAGAGTGGAGACCGCGGACAAGAAAGCGCAGTGTGGGACGCCCCCCTGCCCGGTGGACCGACGACCTGAAGAAGGTTGCTGGCGATGATTGGATGAGGAAGGCGGAGGACCGAGTAATGTGGCGCGCCCTGGGAGAGGCCTATGTCCAGCAGTGGACAGATACGGGCTGATAGATAGATAGAATCACATAGAACGACTCTCGTGGCAGATTTAATGAGGTGGTAAAGTAAAGTAAAAGTAAAGTAAAGTAAACTACACTTTATTGCACAAATAGAAAACAACAAACAAAAGATAGAAAAGGAAATAGTGAAGTACAATTTAGACGGCCTTATCGCTAAGAGCGATCTCTTCCGGGCAACCTTCGAGCAGAGGAAATTATTTCGAGAAAGAGGTTATAACGTTATATAATAGAATTTTAATGGTGGTTTGTCATTGCCTTCCTCATTTCACACACTGGTTACCTCAGTTTGTTTGTTTGTAGTCTCTTGTTTTTGTTTGTACACACACACAAAGAAAAGAAAAAAATACACAGAAAATAAAACATTACAATATGTACAAAGGCGGGCTTATCCCATAGAGATCTCTTCCAGCAAACCTTTGTCAGTATGCAGGTTTCCACACGATGTTTTCCTTCGCCGTCAGAGCAGTTGGTAAATGTACGTAAGTCTTTCGAAAAAACCGAAAAACTCATTGGTACATGTCATTGCCTGGTTTCGAACTCGGATCTCCCGCATGGGAGTCCGACGTTCTAGCCACGACGCCACCGACGCTCCTAAAATACGTTAGATGACCAAGAAAAGCTCGCCGTATTTTTTTAAATGTTGTGTAGTGACAATTATTTATCGGGGTTATGTTATTGCGTTCATGCTGTCATGGCGTGTTCGTCCTATTTTATTGTTCAAAAGGCTTTACAATGGCAATTTTTTCGTAAAACTAGTTTATTTTACCTAAAAATCGTCCGTATTAAATTAACGTTATATAAGATAGTGAAATGGGAGTGAAATACTACAGAAGGTGTGGATCCGGCAAATTTACCCTCCTATTGCACTTGGAATGCAAGACACTAGGCATTCCTAGTCCACACGACTCTCCATTAATCTCGACGTTGGCAAACTGTTTTTTTCAAAACAGACGCCAAAACGATCGAGTTATTTTCAAGATTCTAACACAATTCTGCTAGTCATTTACGCTCTGAATTTGGCCAATGACCGGCCAAACTCAGAGCGTAAATGACTAGCAGAAGCCATTCATTAAAAGAAAAAAATACTATTTATCGCATGTTAAAGTTTTGTCTGAATCATTTTAAAGCATCTCGTGTATTTACTTTTCAACCTCCATTCATCAATTTCATTCATATTAACATAAGTTTTTTTATTATTTCATCGCCTGCCTCTGAGTCTGATAAATAATACAAGCAAAAAGATCTTCATCTTTTGATCACTTAGGTACCTTTAAATTAATGGATAATACATCGATCTAGGTATAATTAGTAAAATCTTTCAGACATTTAAATTCCATAGTAAAGTTAGCACTTACAGCTATAGTCCGTTTTTTTAAATTCAGTTTTTTACTATAAATAATAAATAAATAAAAAGATTTATTCAGTAACAAAAAGGTACAAATAATTTTACAATTGTGGAGGCCCTCTTTTAAGTGTGACAACACCTGTGTCAGAGGGCCACGCTCTTCCATACCTCTTTATTTGTGTACCTATTTACTAATAATATTATAATAATAATAACGTGTGAGTGTGTGTGTGAGAGAGAGAGAGGGTGTGTGTGAGGGTGTATGTGTGTGTGCAAGAGAGATGTATGGTGTTCCATGCCAAAATGAGTGAGAGATGTTAAATGAAAAACTGCGTTAAAAATATCTTGGGATCGGTGTAAACCACGTTTCATTTATGATAAAAAGGGGAGAAATACTAGTATTTAAGGAGATTCTCGATCTCCTCATAGTTTAGTGTTTTTAGCCAATCAGAAAGACGTTTTTACAGTCGTAGTATTTTATTAAATAAATGTCCATGTACTATAAATTTATTATAATTATTAATTGTGAGGGAATGAATGTGTGAATGACCGAGAATGAATAACTGTGATTACATTATTTGCTTTATTTCATTGTTAATGTATACTGAATTAATTTGTATGTTTGTGGTTTAATTTGACATGTTTCTTTATTCCATCTGACAAATGTAACGCATTGGAATATTTTCTGCCATGTTGCATTATTGACTAATAAATAAATTAATTTTTTTTTTGTTTTATGATCACTCTTTAAAATGCAATTTTACATGTATTCGTAATATTAGTTATTATTAGTTAATCTTCCAAGTGACAAAGGGAGGTGTTGAAAATCAGCGCTATGGACTCCGTCCATAGCATAAGCTTCCCCGCTCCCTGTTGCCTCAAATTAGTTTATGTACTGTAAGGGCAAGATATAAATAAAATAAATAAATAAATTTATTTTGCAACTTACATTAATACAAGAGTGGTTGATGCTCTAAATCCCGCACTAGGACACCCTGTGTCGCGGGATTTAGGCTCTTCCATTTAGGAACAATTTTGATTTATGAAGGAAAAATAAATAAACGTATACAATTTTAAATTAACATTAGATACTTAGACGTAAGCATGGAGTGAAAGTGTGTGTGTATGCGAGCGTATTGGTGTGGGGGTGTGAAAAGGTCAGGGTGTGTGTTTGTGAGGGTGCGTGTAGGGTGTGTGACAGTGTGTGGGTGTGTGACTGCATGACTAGTATATGTGTTACTCTTTGTACAATTTCCAACACTATATGTACCTGCAATATGTGTTTGTGTGCAATAAATGATGCAATAAAACCGCGTTTCTTTTGTGCATTAATCTCTGATGCACTAAAGAAACGCGGCAGCCCCAACAGTATCCTGAACGCATTGTTGTATGGAACACGCAGGGCGTTGTTCGGCTTTTGTGTATATCTCACCCACAGGCTGCTCGTGGTAGATCTTGATGTGCAGGATTGCCTGGGGTGGTACCACCCACCTATTACTGCCGCAAAGCAGCAATGTTTGAATTGCTGTTTCGGTTTGAAGGGTAAGAGAGCCTGCTTAATTACCGGCACATAAGGTACTACATCTAAATCCTCAAGTTTAGCAACGCATCGAAAACCCTCTAATAATATTAGAGTGTGGTGAGGTGTCTATGGGCGATGGTGACCACTTACCATCAGGTGACCCCTTTGAGGGTCTGATGCTTTCCTTATTTAATAATAATAATAAAAAATACTACCACTTACAACACTGAGTGTAGATAGAGGTAGATGAGTATTCTTACATACATCTCGTATAACTTCAAGCTTTATCCCTTGCGGGGTAGGCAGAGAGACCGGAGCGCCACGAATCTCTGTCTTGGCATCCACTCTTGCTTCCTCTGCAAACATTCATCGTTCACGTATGCTCGCCGTTTAATCGATTATTGGGATAAAAGGCGACCGGAAAACAAAAGACTCGTAAGTAAGTTTTTTTTTTCGATCGTCTTTTGTTTTTCCGGTCGGTCGCATTTCCTAACTGCCACACTGGTGTGACGGTTAGTCTGCCCCGTCATATGAAATCTATATAGGTTTGTTTTACTAGTAAGCTGGTAAGCTCGTAGCCTAGTTGCGAGTACGGTCCGAAAGTGATCGTGCAGGTTAAGCGACGTTGGCGCGGTCGGTGCCAGGATGGGTGACCGGTAGTGGCATATTTCATCTGAGCTCCTCCGTGCCTCAGAGAGCACGTTAATCAGACGGTCCCGGTTGTTGTCGTTCGACAGCAGTCGTTAAGCCATGTCAAATGCCTATGGGCGGCCTGAACAACTCTGACAAATAGATTGGCCACTAACCATACGATAAGCAAGCAACTGGTAAGTGTATTCGGAAAAAAATCCAGTAGTCTTACCAGTAAGTCTATTGGGAAGAAAATTCCCAGTAGTCTTACTAGGGGGTTTGCTAGGTAAGTCACGCCCCTTGTGCTTCATATATTTTTTTCTATGTATCTAACATATTCTGTGTGTGTACAATAAAGAGTTTTTTATTATTTTTTATTGACTTCTAAACCCGCATTTGACCTCTATCTCGCCTGATGGTAAGCGACGATGAAGTCGACGATGGAGCATGCGGGTCCAGTAAATGCCTATTCACTCTGGCCTTGAAATCCCAAGGTTGTAGGTTAATAATAAGACTACCTGGTAAGACTACTGGGAACAGGCAATAAAAAATAATAATTTATTAATGCAGACAGTATCTTTTACATTTTCTCAGATTTCCCTGGCTCCCACACTAGGATACCCTGTGTTGTGGGGGCCAGTCTCTAATTTTGAAATGTAAAATTAATTTTAAATTTAAAAAAATAATGAATTTAATTTTAATTTTTTTTTTCTCTATTTTTTTTCTCTCTAATTTTGACACGTCATAATGAAATATTTTTCTCAGTGAAGTTTTTAAATCCAAATTGAAAAATAATAAGGACCACAACAAAAGTCTCCACGCAATAATAGGGATCTCTGATGATTGAAATATAAGAAGAAAACAAATGCGTTCCATCCCCGCCTACGGGGGCTACTGTGAGACTGAAAAACATGGATGTGGCATTCATTTCGTAAGTCTAGGTGAGATCTGACTATGCTGCATGGTTGCTGGTGAAATTAAACCCAATTATTTTCAAACTATAATTATTAATTTATTCTAGAAGTTAAGGCTACAATGTAAGTAAGTAAGTAATATTTGATTGAGTAAGTAGTAATTGAGCGTCGGTAGCACAGTGGCTAGGACACAGTGCAGTGATATGTACCAATGAGTTTTTCGTATTTTTCGAAGACTTACGTAAATTTACGACGGGTCTAACGATGAAGGAAAACATCGTGAGGAAACCTGCACACAAAGATGACCAGTGTGTAAAATGGGGTAGGCACAAAAGATCCTCAAGGGTCGAAGTGCCGCTGGTTATTCTCGGCCCCCTATCATAAGATAAGATAAGTAAGTAATATGTTTATTTCACACACAGCAATGACCGAAACAGTTATAATTATAAAAAATAATTATGTAGTCAAAGGTAATCATGTCTGATGGTCTGCTGTTGTTGTGTAAAGGGCCTCAACTCACCTTGCTGCAGACAAAAATGCACACAGCGCTGGTATTCTGTTGGACCATGACCGATGGCTGGCCAAAACCTGTCCAAGAGGACAAAGATACGACACAAATAAATTTAATTTAAGGTAGTATTAATAAGGGAAAAATATATATACCTACATTTACCATGACACATAAATTATGTATGGGTTATTCCTTCGTACGGATGTAACAAATTGGTTAACAACCAAGTACTAAAGTAGTAGTAGTGTATTCATTCAGTCATTACTAAAGTTTATAGCCTGATGTTTTGTCCACTGTACAGTGACGTATCCTAAATTACAGCATCTCTTTTACCCTCCTTGTAGTCTAACGACGTCTCTAAGATTGCAGCCCACAGTAATTTCACTCACGCCCTGGTCCTGCTATTTTTGCCTCAACAACTTAGTGGAAGAAAAGATTGAAAAAACAATGGTTTCCTCAAAAAGTAGGGAAATGGCTGGCGTAATTATAACGAGTCTGAAAGTAGACTTGAAATTAAAGACATTGCTTGCTTGCTTATCGTATGGTTAGTGGCCAACCTATTTGTCAGAGTTGTTAAGGCCCGTAGGCCTCTGACATGGCTTAACGACTGCTGTCGAACGACAACAACCGGGACCGACTGCTTTACGTGCTTTCTGAGGCACGGAGGAGCTCAGATGAAATATGCCACTAGCAGTCACCCATCCAGGTACCGACCACGCCAACGTCGCTTAACCTGCACGATCACTTTCAGACCGTGCTCGCAACTAGGCTACGAGCCTTTAGATGTTAGATTTAAAGACATTTAGATGTGGGTAGTGTACTATGTGTGGAACCTTGTAGTAATAAGTTTAAGAAACAAAAACAAACTTGCAGTCCCACGCTTTAGACTTAGTAAAGTTAACACTCTGTGTACGATTTTATAATAAGATATCTGATACTGTAATAAATATGACAGAGAAACCATATAAGACGGACCTTATGTAAAAAGGGTTATTATAAAATAAATGACTACTGAAATGATAAAGATGCTTGGACCTAACTTCAGCTCCAGCTCTGCACATTGTGTGCATATATGATTGTATTCATAATTATTGTAAGATATATTTATTTCAAAAGATGTGCTGCTGAAAGTTTCTCGCGCCGCTTCTTACATTTCAGCTATAGCACCTAACGAAGCGGTGGTAGAGTAAAAAAGAATGACGTTGTAAAAATGTACTATAAGGCACTTACTTACAATAAAAAACATTTTGATTTGATTTGATTTGTTATGATTACTTGACATTCGTATGAATGAGTCAAATTAGTTACAGTGACAAAGTACTAATGGGTCGTACTGTACCAACTAATTTTATTCTTTTAGTCTGTAAGTAATTTTCTGAAGGTGATGTACAGGTACAGTCAGCCTTTAGCTAATGTATACCATTTCTGCAATCTGAAATGAATCTTAATGCAATCACCATATACCATCTGTCAAAATTCTACAATTCAAAGGCAATCCTTTGAATTGTAGAATTTTGACAGATGGTATACTTTACCTAGAGGCCGACTGTACTACCCTTTTACCTATTTCTACCACAAAGCAATAATTATTGCTGTGTTTCGGTTTGAAGAGTAAAAGAGCTAGAGTAATTACCGGCACATAAGGCATTCCATCTGAGTCCTCAAGGTTAGCAACGCAGCAAAACCCTCTTCTTCTTCTTTCAAGTTGATGATCTAAACTAAATGTTTCTCGACCAGAAGGCAGCCACATCGATAGCCCTCTGGTTGGCCTCGAAAAGGTCCTCCCGCGTGCAGGTGGTCGGACACGCGGGACAGCAGAGTAAGTGTTCCATGGTTTGAGGGAGACACCACACTCACACTTTACTTGATCGCTGGAAAACCCCAATTTGTGAAGATTATCTCCGCAACAGCCAACCTGGGTTCGCAGGCCATTAAGCGTTTTCCAGGTTGGCCACGGCAGTTTGAAACCCGGTGGTGAATTGAAATTGAAAACGTTTATTTAGCGCTGTAAACACCAGAATACAGAAGTATACAAAGTTTAATACATGCAGCACAGAACATCCGGTGTAGTACAGTGCTTAAAAGGGTACACCAGCTCAGAATAATGCTGAGGCAAGCCACAGCGCTGATTTTCAGCTGGCCCCTCAGTGACTGCACGGACGAAGAAAGCAACAGTGTGTGCGTGTTGTGTTGTATGAATGTGTTTGTTTATATGAATGAGGATATTAGTGTGTATGTGAGGTACTGAGTGTGTAGGAGGGTGATGGCATGGTGCGGGTGTATTTACATGGTATTATGTGTGTGGTAGGTCTTCTATTGGCGGTATGAAATCTTCAGGCGGGTAGACCCCTTAATAACATTTTAGTGTGGTGAGATGGCTATGGACGACGGTGACCACCTACCATCAGGTGACCGTTTGCTCGTCTGCTATCGTAAAAAAAAACCTAATTTCATTTCCCGACCTCATGATCACATAATACCAACACCATTTCTGCGTAAAGTCTGTAAAATACACTTATTTGCCTTCAAAGCGCCCTCCCTTTTCATCACGCGGCTTTATGAAAGGAAAATTGGCCAAGTGCAAGTCGGAAAACGACGAGGGTTCCGTACCTAAAACGCTTTACGTTTTTTACACTATAGGAAATGTATCAAATTACTCTGCCATGAATCATCAGAATAAGAAAGGTAAGGTGAGGAGGTGACCGATAAAAAAAAACACCTAATTTTTCATTTACCTCTTGATTTATCAATAAATTGACGAAAATCCAAATCGTTTTGCATTTAACTACAAGAAGCATTTTCCTATGTACTTTACCATACGTAAGTACTTATGTAACTTTTTATGCTCCATCTATCTAACGACAAAGTATTTGCATGAAAGGAAACTATGTGAAGAAGTTGCTTGTAGAAGGAGCCTTCGTTTTTTTTATTGTTTAAGGAGAGCAGACAATCAAACAACCTTACTGATGGTAAGTGATCACCATCGCCCATAAACGTTTCACCTCACTATAATGTAATTGGAGAGGTTTCTTATATGCCGATAATGTCGCTGGCTCTCTTTTTGGAGAAATTAGAAAAAGTGGACACTGACGGTGCGACTGGTTCACAAATTGAAACTCGCTCAGCGTGCTATGGAAAGAGCTATGCTCGGAGAATCTCTGCTGGATCGAATCCGAAATGAGGAGATCCGGCATAGAACAAAAGTTATCGACATAGCTCATAAGATTAGCAAGCTGAAGTGGCAGTGGGCCGGTCACATCTGTCGCAGAACCGACAACCGCTGGGGTAGACGAGTTCTGGAGTGGAGACCGCGTTTGGAAAACGTAGTGTGGTACGGCCCCCTGCTAGATGGAGCGACGATCCGCGCAAGGTGTGGCAACGACTGGATGAGACGAGCCGAACATCGGGCTCAATGGCGCGTCCTGGGAAAGACCTATGTCCAGCAGTGGACTAAAGTGAGCTGCTGATGAAGTAAAATGATGGAAGCTCCCCCGGCTGACTCTGTACAGAGTCATATCTTATCGTCGACAAATCGTGGACGATACAACGTATCGATATCTGGAATTGATACTATCGTGTACTATATAGATTTCACATGATATTATGAGCGTTACGGAACCCTGAAAAGAATCTCGCCACAATATGTTGGCAACACCTGTGAAGCCTTAGCAAATAACTTTCCTTTAGGGAAATTGGTTTCATGGAGGTATGCCTTGGCTTATTCACGTTTAAAGCCAAGGCGGAAATATTGTGGTTTTCTTGAAAGGTAAGAAATGAGTAGCAAATGATGTTGGTAATATAGAAATTCTGGTTTAAGTAGAAAGGCTAAGATTTCTATTTTAACTAAGTCATGTTTCGCATGTTTTTTTATACCTGTGTTGAGGAACTAGAAAACAAAAATAAAAACTCAGGGTATGGGCAGGTAGTGTTTGCAGGTAGGAGAAATAGCTGCTACGCTGATCAAGCTACGACCGGTGCTACGGACTACGACGTAGCACTAGACATATGCTTTGTATATTTATTGAGATATGATTTATGAGTGGATGACGAAACAGGTATACGAAGTGAAACCCAGAAAAGCCGGGGTCGTCCTAGACTGGTCTTTCAAGATCAGATTGATAGAGTGCTCATAGATTTTAATATACAGAGTAAACGACCTCAACGGCGAGCATGCGTGAAACGAATGTCTGTAAAGGAAGCAAAAGACGCATCAGCATCAACAGCCTACTCTAGTCCACTGCTGGACATAGGCCTCTCCCAGGGCGCGCCATTGAGCCCGATTTTCGGCTCTTCTCTTCCAGTCGCTGCCAGACACCTTGCGCAGGTCGTCGCTCCATCTAGCAGGGGGGCGTCCCACACTACGTTTGCCCAAACGCGGTCTCCACTCTGGAACTCATCTACCCCAGCGGTTGTCGGTTCTGCGACAGATGTGACCGGCCCACTGCCACTTCAGCTTGCTAATCTTATGAGCTATGTCGATAACTTTTGTTCTATGCTGGATCTCCTCATTTCGGGTTCGATTCAGAAGAGATACTCCGAGCATAGCTCTTTCCATAGCACGCTGAGCGACTTTCAATTTGTGAACCAGTCGCACCGTCAGTGTCCACGTTTCGGCTCCGTGGGTCATTTACTGGTAGGACGCACTGGTTAAAGACTCTTGTCTTTAGACATTGAGGTATGGGCGACGAGAAGATGTGACGTAACTTCCGAAACGAGACGCATGCCAAGACAGATTTCTGGCCGCTCCATTCTCTCTGATACACCGCAAGGAACATAGCGTGAAGTTATGTAATGTAAAGATTTATTATTTAAACACTTACCTATCAAGATTTGAACTAGTCCCATATTGAGAAAAGGCAGTGGGATTGGAGATTTTAGGAAGAGGTATGACATGTGTTCTTTTCCACGAGGCAGGAATGAATAATTAAATATGTGTGTGAGAATTGGTAATGGTATTGGCATGCCAAGACAGAAATTCTGGGCGCTCCATGGTCTCTGCTACCCAAGGAACATAGCGTGAGGTTTTGTATGTAAAGAATTAGTTAAAACACATACCTATCAAGTTTAAACTAGACCCCCACTGAAATCTTACGTCCCGTTAAATATAATTTTTGCAACAACCTTTGACGCAATTATAAAAGTTTTACGAATTTTCCAGTTGGAAGCAAACGCGACTTTAATGAGCCATTCACTTTAAAGGCTCTTATTGCAACTGGTCTAGTACAGTTAAACAGAGGATATTCCGACGAAGTTGCAGTAACAAGCATTCCCTTAAATATTAACATAAGGCGGGACCTATCAACGAAGAGATTCAACGAAATGAGGCGAGTATTTTAGCGGCCACTTTCCGCCTTACCCTATTTCTATTTTGTACTAGGGTTGTCAAAACCAGATGGCAGTATATGAGCGCTATATCTAGCCGGCAACATCTTTTGAAATAAAGTAAGAGTTTATTTCCAATAGCGCACACATGCAAACAATTAGGTACAGAAGATAAAAATAATAACATTAAACAAATATATTATAAAAATAAATAAACAAAAGTAATTAAGTTTGATGAAGGTGGTGTGCAGCACCGGAAAAGGGGACTGCCTCAGCCTGTCGCCGCAGCGGATTTAGCACTGCGGCGCTTTGTCAGGCATCACCTGTGTGCTAGGGATCACTCCCTAATGATACACTACCGGAACATATAAATAACGGAAATATTAATAAACAGAAGTAAAATATTAGCGAAGGAAGGTACTTAATTTTTAAATTATACATTAGAATACAAGAAGGAATTTGTTGCGTTGAATACAGAATAAAATACAATACGCAGACTACAATTTGTTTTTTAAGTTGGATCGATACGAAAACGTACTTAATTTGAAATGGACAACAAACGTTCGAAAACAGTGCAATTGGACTCTTGGTCACCAGGCATAACACCCAGGCTGGTGGAAGATCTTCCCTTTTTTCTATTCATATCAATTAACGTAATGTATTCCATCTTCTCCTCCGATAGCGTTCTATGACTCGTAGAACATAAGTCCAATTTACAAATAAATTGTGGCAACCACAGAAATCGGACTAGTAGTGACCTCTCCTCTAGAATAATGATGTGAGCACTGACAGCGAGCCAAGGGTTTATGCAAATGCGCATATAGTTTTGACAAGTTTCATACATATGTAAATAACTACGGATTACTCACTGTTGAAAGTCGGAAGTCATCCGGCTAGTTTCGGCCTGTTTCGAAGGCCTTGATCACGAAGTTTCATACATTTGACATTTAAATGGCAGACTGAATGTATGGGGAGATGCAGATGCGATTTCCATAATATTGTGTCTAGCGTGAAATCTCCATGGGGTGAATTTCAAAATCTTTGGTGGCAGCCCTATCACCTTGCCCCCATTTTCAGAAGGGTTATATATAACTTAAGTCTTCCCCTTATCGCGTATTCGCGTCACTTGTTGTTTTCATAATTTTTATGGTTGTATTTTTTTCTTTTTGCGAAAGTGATAAATTAGGTTCGTCTTGCAAAAATAAAGAAAAGTGGATGGTTGGAAGTAGTGGCATAGAATATACAGGGTGGCTCACGAGTTATTTTAAACTTAATATTAAATAGGACTTATTATGCACGTGGAAGGATTAGGGAGAGAACACTGGCAGCATTCAACGCCTCAGTTTATTAGATTTATTTGTTACTATAGCCCAGAGGTCAAAGGCGCACTACCCGCTCGCGGTAGGGGTCCACTTTAGAGTCGGCTCTTCGTACACTCAATCTAGGCGAGAGTTTCGTAATCGGTTGATATCCGTCTTTTAATCATTCGACTAAAAGCTTCAACGAATAACATAACAAATCACCGACAAAACCAAGCCGTCAAATCGGCCGAGAACATAGATCCCGTCGCTGTTGCTGTGTTCACTTAAAAATTAAAAATTTAAACACTCAAAAATTAAATAAAGAAGACACTATGGTATAATACATGTAGATATCTATTTACAACTATCCACTCCTGGCACCTGCACTAGCCAGCGGCTGTCTTGCAGCATGCCAGTCCTCACGTAGACAGCCAGCGGGATGTGATACTGTCTGTCATCAACACATCACTTTAATAAAGTTAGAAAGGTATTATCATAATAAAGTAATAATATTTTGTAATATAAAATTAAAATGAAATATAGTTCAAGAAAACAGTGCGGCGTCACTGAACAGTCATAGTTCCAGTGATGATCATATTTTGAATTTGAACCTCAAGGTCCAACCTAAGATTAAATTTATTAAAAAAAAATTAAACCTGACCCCCTTATCAAACAGAAAAATGACTGTGAACAAATGTTAGAGAATTTTGGACCGGATAATGATATGAAAGAGGTTTTCTTTAGCGATGCAGCACATTTTCATCTTGAAGAGTACGTAAATAATCCCCCAGTAATCCTCGGCATGAACACGATTTGATGAATCCACGACGACGACGTGAACATGATTTCACCAGAATTGTAAGCGTGCGATGGGAAATATGCGCCTTCGTGGCAGGAGCGTTCAAGCCGACAAGGAGGACATCTTGACAATGTTATTTATCATAATTAAAATCCGCATTTGCGTTTTATATTTTAGTATTCATATTTTTTTTTTAACAACCAGCAAGTGAATTTTAATATTTTTAAAAGTTTTAATTCTGGAATGAGTCACCCTGTATAATAATAGTGGCATGGACGCGTATAGCGTTAAGTCACAAGGGGAATCGTGCAATTTAGGTAAAATGTAGGTTTATTGTTTTTATTTTGGAGGTTTAGGTAAATTATAGCTAATATTTATGAGGTATTTTACTCATAATAAAGAAGCAATTTTCCCCAAACAAAATATGAAATCCTAAAAACAAAAATTACATACTTCAGGATCCAATGCCTGATAAAGTTTGATGACTCCTCCAAGTCACTTAATTGGTATGGGACATATTAGTCACGGGGGAACATTCTGCGTATTGGAAAGAGAGAAAGAAGAAGGAAAAACACTTTGCCACAAAAAATACATATTTAGTTCACTCCATAATACTATTGGCAATAGGCACCTGACTCAGCTAATGCTTGAGTGAATACACTTGCGTGTAAACACACAGCGCTGATACACAGCCAGTCCTTATACAAAGTTAACCAACTAACAACTGCGACAATCTAAGTACTGTCCCATGGTATGTGCTCATTACATAAATTAATAAAATACAGGTAGGTGTTACTACAGGGAGGTAAACTGTATATAATTCTAATATACGTGGTATATGTATGTGGGTGACAATGCATTTACACGCATATTTAAAAAAAATATAAATATAATATAATATATATATATATATATATATATATATATATATATATATATATATATATATATATATATATATATATATATATATATATATATATATATATATATATATATATATATATATATATATATATATATATATATATATATATATATATATATATATATATATATATATATATATATATATATATATATATATATATATATATATATAATATATATATTATAAATTTGGCCATTTTCCATATTTGACATTTTGCGTATTGGACGTTTAAAATACTAATTTCTCGAATTAAAGATTGTTTTTAAAACATTAATTGTGAACCCATTACCAATATTCTTCATTCCCAATGCAAGCTAAAATGCCCGTGCTAGGAGTGGTCCACCATAACGGTCCAGTTGGATTCGAACCGGCGACGTTTCTATGAGCCTTTGAGATTCTATGAGCCTTTGTCTCTTTAAATTCGCAAAGATTTTTTTGTATTTTCATGCCCGATATTTCAACAACGATTCACCGCAGATTTTTCCATAGCGGCCGTGAATTTCGAATGGGTTTGGTACGGTCTTTATATACGTTGAAGCAAATAAATTATACAGTAGGAACAAAAGGAAACTCTAGAATGCAGGAAATGGTCTGAAACTAAAAGGGGCGATGGTAACGAGACAAGGTTAAAGCTGAGAACAGATGCACGACTAATTGTTGCGATTATATCCTGTTGCGACTAAAAAGAGTGAAAAGAAATATATCGACATAACACTTTTAATTCTTATTCTGGAATCAATATACAGTAGCAAATAAATCAACAAAGTATATATTTTATTAGGATAAAGTACCGTTTGAACATATCACGAACAAAAATCGTAATTCGCAAAAAAGTACAATACAATAAAATCTCTTCGAACAGCAACAATAAGCCATCGATAGACTTATTTGATCCTAGGACATTAGTTTTTAAAAGACGGGTTGAGGATGTCCTCAAATGAGCTTTCCACGCACCTACTTTATAGTCTTTACTTTATTATTTTTATTTTTCAAATAGACATAAGTTTTTTAGTCATTACATTCAATAGTATTTTTCCCAACTCAATTTTGTACAACAATCAATTTTCTACTTCCTAACCATGCTGTGTTTACACGTTAAGTGTTACGACCTAGCTCATAACTTTATATTGATTTTTCTGTAATTTCTATGGTTGTAATCTGTTGTGTTTACCTAATAAATAAATTAAAACTAAATTAAATTAAAATTAAATATATTTATTAATAACAAACAAGTTACACGTAAATTTTTCAGTACAACAATAGTCATACTTATAACAGGAATTAATAAAAATGATTCTAATTTCCAATAAAAAAATTAATAAATAAATAATTTAATAAATATTGGGACTCTTCATACAAATCGGTCACGTGACCTAACCAATGTATGGAAATTCGACGTTTTTATGCGTATACAAATATTAGTCTTCTATAATGAATTATGGAATGCAATATAAAACTTTGAAAACCTGACCAAAATCCATTCAGCTGTTTCCGAGGTTAGCCGCCACACACAGACGGACGCGCCGAAACGACTTCGTTTTATACAACTTCTGTATGTATCTCATGTATTGTTGCTGTAATTTTCAGCTCTAGTGACCATTAGACCTCAATATTTATGACGTCCGCAAACGAGCGGTTGTCGATACGTGATTTATGTCGGGTCCATGCGGAAACCGATCCGATTGCTATAATTAATCATAGATTATTGAAGTTATCTTTTATCAGAGTATTGATTACCAGGAACAATTACAATACTATTTCGAATATAATATTTTAATGAGGAATCCCATATACATATACAATGTCAAACTCACCTGCACGTGGTGCATCCTGCCGATTAACGAACGAGTCCCTGGCGACCGACTAGTGGCGGTATAACCACTCAAATTCTGGCTGGGTCAAAATACCAGAAGCACGGTGACGGGCAGCAGCGTCATCGGGGCAAGCGACCCGGCTACTGCGATCGCCAACCCGCAGGCCTAGCGTGGCGATTATGGCATTTCCTCCCATGGATAGCACAAAAAGGGCGCGCCCTGGGAGAGGCCTATGTCCAGCAGTGGACTAGAGTAGGCTGCTGATGATGATGAGGAATCCCATTAATATGATTGGAATTGTTAAATATTTTTTTAATTAATGCAAATAAGGGAAATTTTTATTAATTTAAGATTTCTGTAAGAGTAGAGACGAGAAATCTCTTTTACATTAATACTAATAGGTTTTTGTGTAAAAAAAATTTTAAATAGAGTAGGTAATTAAAGGAATCATTTTAGGTTTAGAGCTGTCAAATTAATCGATGGCAAACAATTTTAGACGGCATGTATTTAATTTGACAGCTCTAAACCTACAATGACACCATCTTCTTCTGTCCTTTTCTTACCCATAACGAAAGAGATATATGAACCTATATTAAAGTTTAGCAGGTTTTGAAACCATTATCTCTTTATTACAATCGGTAAGTAGGTATACCTATAAAATATAAAAAAGAAAATAAATAATATAATTATGTAGATAAACTAACGAAACATTTTTGGGTTTAATTTTAGTTGATAATTTTGATACAGAAACAAAAAGACAAACTGTCATAGTTTTAGCATCAAACTAAATTTAGTCGTATCGTCTGTCCGTAGCCTTATGAAATAAAACCTCGTGTTCCATCAGCGTCTCATTAAATGTACACTTCCTAAGATTTCACCGACTGTTGAAGCAGTTTGTGGTGAAACTAGAGATTCTGGGGCTAGATTCTAGTAATACAAAGTATACTCTCAATATAAACTAAAATGTAGTGACTCGACGTTTTTTGTATGCGACTAGTCATGAACCGTTCGATTAACGTTACGTTTCGGTCAAGATAATGATCGATTGATATGAAATGAAATTTATTTGCCAGAACATAGTGAAAATTACAGGTGATTTATAAAAGCATAGGTATCATATGTTCCACCGACAACGGTGTGCAAATCTTTTCTGCTATTTGTTAGTGTCGTTGAGATACTCTTTTATGGAGTAATAACATTTGTCTAGAAGCCACTTGGAAATATTAGTTTTAAATTGGCTAGCAGGACCATTTTTAAGGCGACTAGGCAGATTATTATACACTAAAATTGCCATACAGAAGGATTTTTTTTAATACAAATCTACTCTGGAACTTGGCTTGGGATTGGTTCGCTCATATGTGTTAGCGTTGTAGCAGACAACGATTTGTATTATATCGCTATTAACTTGGAAAGGATACGTTACATAAAACAGTGGAATTGGATTCCTGTTTACGTTTAAACTTGTAGTTTAATTAGATTTTCGTATAAATTAGTACGAGAAGGTAATTGGTAATTGGGTAATACCCCTGTAAAACGTAACCAAAGGTTAAACGCAGCTATGGTCCAATTTATTCTGTAGAGCAGCCTTTCCCAAAGTGGGCGATAACGCCCCCTTGTGGGCGCTGCAGGCCTAAAGGGGGGCGATAAGAGACCCAGAAAAAAAATGGGGGCGTTGTGTAGAGGCTTGGGGGGTGATTTGTAATTTCATTTAGCTAAGAGGCCTCTTAGACACCGACTGCATGAGCTCTCGACTCTCAACTACAACTTGTGAACATCAACTAATATTAGTTAAGAGATTGCTCAAACTCGGTTCGCTATTTCTCTCCGCGTAGTTCATATATCTGTCCTGTTTTATTGAATATATGAAATAAAAATCATGTCAATCGGTCGCTTCGTTTCGAAATGAAAGTAGACACAAACAAACAAATAAAAAGGTAACAGACATACTTTCGCATTTTAATAGTTATTAGTACTCCTAGATAGGTAATTTTCGTGGGCGCTAAAAAATGGGGGCGCTAAAAAATAATTTATTCTCAAAGTGGGCGGTAGACAAAATAAGTTTGGGAACCCCTGCTGTAGAGTATCATAACTGACTATTTGTACGTAGGTAGATATATACAGGGTGTAACATTAAGAACGGTCAGTATGGGAAAGTCTGAAACTATAAGACATACGAACATCTGTTCTTAGGAACCATGTCATCAATTTTAGTAACAAGAAAAACTGTATTCATACATTTTAAAAAAAAACTGTACTCAGCCTGGGAATCGAACCCGGTTGTTTTGAAAAAAAAATCCAACACTATTTCTATTTGGATATCGACTGTGTAGGTGTTAAGGAATAAATATTAGTATGAAACGTGATGTTTAAAATTAATAAAACGCATTGTTTCCATATCTTTTAATTTATTTTAGACTAGACTATTAATTACTATCTTTTAATTTATTTTAGACTAGACTATTTCTTGTGGGGTTACGTTAAGGATGAAGTGTACAAAACAAGCTACGACACAATTGAAGACCTAAAAGCAGCCATAGAGACAATTTTAACGCAAATTCACCACCTGAAGATACAACATTCAATAGTAAGATCGTTACCTAAACGAGTTGAATGTTGTATTTTACAAAATGGTAGTCATTTCGAACACCTACTAAAATAAATTAAAAGATATGGAAACAATGCGTTTTATTAATTTTAAACATCACGTTTCATACTAACTTTTATTCCTGAAGACCTACACAGTCGATATCTAAACAGAAATAGTGTTGGATTTTTTTTTCAAAACAACCGGGTTCGATTCCCAGGCTGAGTACAGGTTTTAAAAAAAATGTATGAATACAGTTTTTCTTGTTACTAAAATTGATGACATGGTTCCTAAGAACAGATCTTCGTATGTCTTATAGTTTCAGACTTTCCCATACTGACCGTTCTTAATGTTACACCCTGTATATCACTCTAAAAATAGAATAGAATAGAATCATATTTATTGCCAAATACATTATAAAATATTATACAAAAAAAACCATTAAAATTTAATGTAGATGCAGATACTAAACACTGTAAGCCTTTTATTATTTCTGAACCTTAATGTTTTTCCATAATAAAAGATTGCGCCACGACCGAGATTCGTGGCGCTCTATTCTCTCGGCCTACCTCGCAAAGAACATAGCGTGAAGTTATGTATGTTTGCAGAAAGATCTAGGTACGTGACAGTGATCTAGATGAGACCTATCAAATGCACTATGTTTGGTGGGAAGCAAAACCGTCGGGGGTCCAAATGCGTCTTTTAATGCTGTAAAGCAGGGGTCGGCAACCCGCGCGAGCGGCTCGCTAGCTTCCTCCTTGCGGCCTGCGACTGTTTTGTAAATAAAGGTCCTAACATTCGGAATTACTTTAATTTCGCGCCAAAACTGAAATCTGTGTCATCCGCGAAGGTCAACCTACCTCGCTACACAACACTTTACTCCGCCGGCCGCGAAACGCCATCTAATTTTGACGAATTGAAAAGGATCAGTAATTAATTTCAATTTTGGGTAGTACTTATGCGAACAAACTTATTCAATTCTCAACTATAGAAAATATAAAAATTGATCTCTTCTCACAGATGAGCATTTGAGTGCCATACGAATTTCTACTGTTTAGCAAACATTCTACAAATATCCAGTCAAATGCAGCCTCAAAAATCACATTAAATTTTGATTCCACTCGCATTTTCCATTTTTTTGCGACCGTCGACGGTCTGCCAGTGTTCTTAACAAACCTATATTGGTTTTTGTTACACTGTGTATGTAAATGTTTTAATGAAATTATGTAGATTTTCAATAAATAAATAAATAATAATAATAATAATAATTTCGAATTTCTCATTTAATTTTTCCGTTTTTTTCTCATTATCTTTTTGACGTGTTCCTAATAAAATGTCAAAATTTGAATAAAATAATTATAAAATGATATGCGTTTATTTCATTTTACCACTATGTGGCACTTGCCTGCTAAAAGGTTGCCGAGCCCTGCTGTAAAGAATTACCTTAATCCAAAACTAAGAAAAAAATACAACACTAATGTAGGCCCCCTAAATTGTACTTCACTATTTCCTTTTCTATCTCATGTTTGTTGTTTTATATTTGTGCAATAAGGTGTATTTTACTTTACTTTACTAATGATTCTCTTTTACAACCACTAAAGTACCTCAGCCATTATGAAAGAGAATCTTTAAGTCATTATTATGGGCATCGGTTGTACTCGTAAGTACACTATATTCTAGGGAAGTGGTTTCGGCAATAAAAGTGGTCGTTACTGGGGTGTGAGCTTTCTAAGCAGCTTTCCATGGTGTAGAGTTTAACTGGTAATTGTTTTGTTTTTTCGGGGATTATGGACGGGAGTTTATGTATGTTTTTTTTTTAATTTTATTTTAAGGCTTTATCCCTAGTGAAACTTGCGCCACTTCCGAAAAACAAGATTTATCCTGAATTGAGGTCAAAAATGTGGACAGTAGAATTGTATTTTTTTATATTTTTTATTTAGTACTAAATCCGCATTTGACCTCGATCTCGCCTGATGGTAAGCCACGATGAGGTTTTTTATTTTATTTTAAGGCTTAATCCCTAGTGAAACTTGCGCTACTTCCGAAAAACAAGATTTATCCTGAATTGAGGTCAAAAATGTGGACAGTAGAATTGTATTTTTTTATATTTTTTATTTAGTACTAAACCCGCATTTGACCTCGATCTCGCCTGATGGTAAGCCACGATGAGGTCGACGATGGAGCATGCGGGTCCAGTAAATGCCTAACAATACAAAATGAAATGCAAAACCTGATAGGTACAAAAGTGTGCAATTAGCAACTAGTTATTGTCTTTAGAGAAAACGTGTCCGTTGAGATTTTCGCCCCCGCTACTGCCTCAGGCCCCTCGTGAGATGTTCGTTTCACGAACAATTGCAGTCAAATAGGTGCTTTCAAAAAATCAAAAATCAATTCAAATCAACTTATTATGGGAACAACAGAGGTTCAATTTTTGTTAGTAACAATGCAGGTACTTAAGACTATGTTAGTAATTATTTACAAAGAAAAAACTTAAAGGCAGACATGTGGGACAGAGAGTTGGTGCGTTCATCGGGTACCTATCCGAACCCGGTCAACACACGAACCCAGTGTCTGATTATAGGACAGTCAAACTTGCCCGCTATCGTCTTCAGAATGCCATGCTTTTAGCGTATATCATGCTTTTTATGAGTGGAAGAACAAGGCGATTTCTCTAGTCTAGTTATTATAACACAAAGGATGTCAATCAAATAACTTATTTACAGATAACAATAGGCAGAGATACTCTGAGAACAATTAGATTAATTATTGCTCGCTTCGGCTTCATATAACTTGGCTTGTTTAGCTTTATTTTGCTTTAGGGAATAAAGGAGCTAAGGTATAATAGAATTGTTTATTTAAAATTAAATAGGTAAATAATTAATTTACTTGCTTATAGAGTAGCATAATTGTAATGAAATGGTAAGTAAGTAATAAACCTTACATAGCTTTTTGTTCTTTTTGACCTGTAATTATGTCAAACGCAGGTTCACAGGGTACAATTACAAGCAATTATTTTGTTAATGATATACCTAAAGTAGGTAACACAAAAAAAAAGTCAGAGTCAGCTTATGGAGGATATTTATTTCATGTGCTCCTTATGTGCATGGCTCCTTATATGTGCATAACCTAAGGGATGGTGGGAATGCATTGTGTGTGTGTTTATTGAGGGTGTTTGTGTGTGTGTGTGTGAGAGAGAGAGGATGAGTGGGCGTGGAAGAAGGTGTGTGGGAGAGAGGGAGTGTGTGTGTGTACATACAGGTTAAAAATTTCTCCGTGCCCTCGTAATCAAGACCAAATAATAATAATAATAATAATTAATAAGAATATCTGATTGATATTGCCGTCCCAACACTCATAACTTACAAAAAACAATAACTGAAAAAATACATAAATACATAGAATAAAAAGAAGAAGTACTCAGAATATGGAACCTAGATAAAGTATACATTGTGCCACTGGTGCTTTCTAGTACAGGCGTAATACCCAAACATTTACATCACAGTTTGCAACTAATAGATCTCCCCAAAAATACATATATCACAATGCAGAAAGCCGCAATCCTGAACACTTGTCGTATCGTACGAAAATTTTTACAGGATGAACCGTCAGGTGAAACAAGTTTAGGAAGTGAAGCTCACTTGGTCCTGGACCCGTGAGCTTCGCTCTAAACTGACCCCAGAAATGGGAGAAAACCTAAATGGTAATGAAAATATTAATAAGAAAATAAATAAAATAATAATAATAATTGTTGAATATTATTTAATAATTGATTATATATAAAATTGTATGTTATTAAATCAAAGTGACATGTGAAACGCAAGGCCCAAGTAATTCCTAAATTGTACTTAATACCTGAATGAAATAACATAATATTACTGATATTGATAATAATAAAATGTATATACAACAGATATTATTGCATGCCTGATATAGATAAAAACTGTGATCTATTCTTGAGTGAACTCAAGAACCATATGTATGTACCAATTTTATCAATAAATATTTCTGAATCTGAATCTGAGTCCCAAAGAAGAACGCAAAATTCTTGCAAAACCACAAAAAAGTCTTGGGTGCTGGAGAACAAGAATGTGAATTATTTAGGTAGATTAAAAGATAGGAAATATCTAAAACTTAGTTGTGGCAGAATCGATTCTCCGCTTTGTACCTATATAAGGTTCTTTTTTATTACTAGCAAATATTTGGAGGGGGTATGTGCTGGTCATTTGTACCACTTTACGCGAAAAAATAACCCTGTTACTTTATGAAAAATTCCGTACGAAAGAAAAATAAACCCCATTATTTAGCGGCTTTGTGGTATAAACTCGTCCATGTCGTTATTAATGAAAAGAGGTTCATTCATACTTCTTATTTCAGTATTAGAATAGCAATAATTCATTCGAATGTAGAACTTACAAACAATTTTGTTGTTTTTCTCGAAAATTCAATAAGTAAAAACATATTTTTTTTGCCTATCCTTAGGCTCAATTTACATTGTTGCGGAATGGAATGGAAGCGAATTTTCGCAACGTAATTGTACATAGCATAATGAACTTTATGTCAATTGTGTAACATACAAACTAAATACGAGCCAAAAAAAAAAGGTCGCGCGTCTTCCGGGGAATCCTCGCGCATTCTCGAGAATTCCCCTAGCGGTAAATCGTATTTTGTTTGTATGTTACACAATTGACATAAAGTTCATTATGCTATGTACAATTACGTTGCGAATCCGCAATCCATTACGCGGCAATGTAAATTGAGCCTTATTTATAACCTACAGGTGACACCCTAGAAATATTTCTATTTATCTATTAAAAAACAAAGTACTCTATTAATTATCGTGTAAGGCGCGTGTCTGTTGAATCGTAGACTATTTTTGACATTGTCTTTATATCACCAAAATGCCTTCAATAATTACAAATGTAATTACAAATTACTCTGCGGGTAGACTGTTAATTTGGCTACCAATCACAATCCGTCATTAGACGTCACAGTCATAAACCATGCGCTAATTGGTTTTATGTAATTACTGTGGTGCGTGAAACCGTGGATCAATTTTAATGAAAGGGGATAATTTATCATTTTATTATGGCATTGTAAAATACATTGTAAAATCGCTAGAAAAATATTTAGCTTGTAGAGAATAATATTTTGTGGAGAATACAAGTTCGTCATAATTGTTTAAAACAACACTTTTCCTCACAACATTGTCAGTTCCAAGCGTCATAGGTGGTTTCAGTCGTTTTTACCCTCCGTCGAGGAGCCCACGGGCCCCGGCTATGGCCTGCAAGACATCTTCAAATCCTAGGCCAATCTGCAATATACACCTTTTGTTAACTTATTTCATAGGCAATATTTAGAATGTGTTCCAAAACCAGTTGAAATTATTCACGTTGACAGATCTACACGTTCCATTGCTTGTTTTGAATACAAGTTTGTTACATTTTCAGCCGTTAACGCGGTAATGGATCATGGTCAGTTGTCAGTGAATTATTTCAACTGGTTATGGAACTCACTCCTAATAAACAAATCATGTTACGGTTTTTACGCAAAACTTGTAGTAGGTACCTCAAATAGTGCCTTTTTATTATAATTTTTGTTTTGTTTCGTTGTTGTTGTATTTATGTTGTTATCTGTGGTTCACGTTTTTTCATATTGTTTTTTAAAGTATTTTTTCTCTTTTAGTTAATTTCTATTCTTTTCTCGATTTTCTTTCTTATATTTACATTTATAATTATATCCCTGTCATTAGGTGTTTCATCGTTTTTTAAATTTATTTATTTAACTATTCCGTCTCATTTACCTCCTTTTACTTATTTTATTAATCTTTCTCTTTTATTAACCTTTCGTTCTCCTATCTTTTATGTATACTTTTATTAACCTTTCGTTCTCCTATCTTTTATTTATACTTTTATTACATGCTATCTTCTGATCTTCTTTTTCATGTTTTTGGTTTGTGTTTTTATTATGATCCGTTTCTTCTCCGTCATTTTCATTATTACTATATTGTTATTCCATACTTTTCTAGCCATTCCTTTCTCTACATTCCTTCTTTATATTAAACTTATCTTATACCATGTGCTCCATCTTCGGCTTCATCATCATTATTCCTTTGCAAGCTGAAAAGTTCTGAGCTTTACAAGGATATACATATCTCTCATGTCCATAATCCCCGAGGGGGTAGACAAGACAGAGGAACCACCTTCTTCAGGTAATTCCCACATTTCGCAACATGTTTCTTTTAATTCTAATATTTATTTAGTTAACATCAAAAACAAATTATAATCGAAGTAGTAAATAATAGCGAAATTCAATAACATCACAAGCAAAACTACACAGAAAGCGTAATTAGTTTCCAATAATTAATTTTCAGTACAACCCACATTGCCTTGTCAGCTACAGCCAATTGCAGAATGGGGTTATGTCATTAATTTTAAATTATTTGCGTTACGTGATTTTAAACTTTTAATAAGCATTGTGAATCGATTCTGCGCGAGGCCGGTTTTATAACGGAAAACACATATTTTTCAGTATTCGACAGGATTTTACAATATAGCTGTAGACACATCAAGCTATATTTATTGAAACTCTGTCGCAATAAGTTTTTGTCATGATTCCTTGACATTCGTGTGAATGTGTCAAACGAATTAAAGCGACAAATTACAAAACATAATGAGAGTTGACCACTGTACAAGGTGCTAGTGTCAAACTCTCATTAGTGATGTTTGTGCAGATTACAAAACATAATGAGAGTTGACCACTGGACAAGGTGCTAGTGTCAAACTCTCATTAGTGATGTTTGTGCAGATTACAAAACATAATGAGAGTTGACCACTGTACAAGGTGCTAGTGTCAAACTCTCATTAGTGATGTTTGTGCAGATTACAAAACATAATGAGAGTTGACCACTGTACAAGGTGCTAGTGTCAAACTCTCATTAGTGATGTTTGTGCAGATTACAAAACATAATGAGAGTTGACCACTGTACAAGGTGCTAGTGTCAAACTCTCATTAGTGATGTTTGTGCAGATTACAAAACATAATGAGAGTTGACCACTGTACAAGGTGCTAGTGTCAAACTCTCATTAGTGATGTTTGTGCAGATTCGATAGCGCACTAGTGTTGTGCGCTCTGTATCGATTTTCCGTCATCAATATTAAATTACCGGAGACAGTTTTGCATATATAAACTATTTTATAAATTTTTACATACCATAATTTTCAAGAAAATCAATATATATTCCTTTGAACAAAAAAATATAAAAGGTATGACGAAAATCGTTTTGTAACCCGAAATACATAGTATACATCTGAACAACCTTTGTTCTAGAAATTTCGCAAAAAATATCCGGCTTCCCACACGAGTAAAAGTGTTAGCGGACTTTTTCATGCGAACATTAGATATTTTTTTAAATCGAGGATTCCCAGACCAGAAGTATAATAAACCCTCGCCATATTGCCGAATGGCTATAATTTGAATGTCCATCAAATAAATTTTTAGATCCCCAACACTAAATTAAAATGAAAGTAAGTACCAAATTAAAATGAAAATTTAAATTGAAATCGTTTATTTAGCGCTGTAAACACCAGAATACAGAATACAGAAGTGAAAGTGAAGCTACAAATAAAGAAAAAAAAATTTAAAAAAAAAGTGAAGCTGAAAAAAAAATACGGGTCGGTTATTTTTCAATGCTCTGCAATATATCTTATAAGAAATCAAATCGGAGGAGTCAATTCTGCAACATGTACCAAACCGATTTCACCATGTCCCATACATTCGAAAACTTTGAAGGGCAATTTCTCCCCCTAAATATGAATTTGGGCCGATACAAAAAAAATACGGGTCGGTTATTTTCACGCCGGGTACAGTACGTACAAACGTCAAAATGTACAAAGTTCTTGATTGTGCCATTGACAAAATGTACAACATGCAAAAGACAAAATGACCTTTTGTCTGAATGTTTCCATGACAGAATACCCTATGGTCAGAATGTGTAAATGATATAAGGAATGAGAGACGAAATATTCAACTGCCTGAATGTGCCCGGGTCACATGTCACACTATTTGTGTTGTGTTTAAATATCCATATATTACACAAAAATAAATGTAAACATAAATATAGACCCATTATATCTCTTCTTTAAAAAAAAACAGTTATGGTATTTATTCGATATTATAAAAAGTGATTAAGTTTAACTGAATCAACATTTTTTAATATTTTCTATCAAAATTAATATCACACTTATTTTTTTCTGTTTTACAAAAAGAGAGTTTTTAATGTGTGAATCTTGATATTTACTTTCCTTCCGTAAC
Source organism: Hofmannophila pseudospretella (assembly GCA_947369225.1). Lineage (NCBI taxonomy): Eukaryota > Metazoa > Arthropoda > Insecta > Lepidoptera > Oecophoridae > Hofmannophila > Hofmannophila pseudospretella. Next base: position 2,966,464 of record OX376333.1, read on the forward strand.
AAATGTATAAACGTATATATAAGTTCGGATTTAAACGCATTCTCTTTTTTATACGTCCGTGCCATACCTCCAGAGTAGTTTTTTGGGCGGTGTCGCTGGTCACTATTGCTGATTTCACTATTGCTGAGCGAGCAGAGATTTGGATAACCATTGGTTATTAAAATATTTTTCAATTTTTTCAAACTAAGCAGATTTAGCCCGGTTCCGCGCTGCAGAGACTACTCCCACTTCTTCTGTTGAGTATTTCTGTTGACAGAACTAATGGGAATTTTATCCCACTAGTTCTGTCAACAGAAATACTCAACAGGACAGGTGAGAGTAGACCCGCTGCAGGGGGGAGGGGAAAGTTCTAAGTACGCATCCGCCGCGCAATGGCACAATCAAGAACTTTGTACTTTTTAACATTTGTACATTTTAACATTCACACATTTGTATACTTTTTAACATTTGTACATTTTAACATTCACACATTTGTATTCTTTTTAACATTTGTACATTTTAACATTCACACCTTTGTATTCTTTTTAACATTTGTACATTTTAACATTCACACATTTGTATTCTTTTTAACATTTGTACATTTTAACATTCACACATTTGTATACTTTTTAACATTTGTACATTTTAACATTCACACATTTGTATTCTTTTTAACATTTGTACATTTTAACATTCACACATTTGTATTCTTTTTAACATTTGTACATTTTAACATTCACACATTTGTATTCTTTTTAACATTTGTACATTTTAACATTCACACATTTGTATTCTTTTTAACATTTGTACATTTTGGACAATCAAGCACTTTGTACATTTTGACGTTTGTACGTACTGTACCCGGCGTGGTATCTACTACCAGGTACTACTGTTCAATGTAGCGAAATTTGTATTTGCTTTGTCTATGGCAACTAACTAACTTAGTCATTGTTTTGGTTAAGTCATTTTGTACAAGAAAATAAAATTGTCATTTCTTTATGACAGATCACATTAACGCCCGTTTCTAACGCACGACTTTAATGGAGTTTTAATAAGTTATACCGACACTTGAGGATGACACTTTCAGAAGTAATATTTTGCGCCATCGCACAGAAACCTCATCATAATTTAGCCTTTTGACGTGGGATCGTCTTAAGACAAATCCTGTGTAATTTTTTTATATAACATACTCGTAAATTAGGTATTACTTACGAGTAGATTATGATAAGTACACGTTCAAGTTGCACGTGCAAACATTTTAAGCGATTAATTAAAAGGAGAGCGTCGTAGGTCCGGGTTCGAAACCATGCAATGCCATGTACCAATGAGTTTTTCGGTTTTTTTCGAAGACTTACGTACATTTACCGACTGCTCTAACGGTGAAGGAAAAACTGAGGAAACCTGCATGTCTAAAGAAATTAAAAGTTTCCGAAGGCGTGTGAAATCCACCATTCAGCACTGGGCACTTGACTCAGTGGAGAAACGCGCTAAGCGCCTTATAGGTGACGAATCGCTGGTGGAAGCTAGACTGCAAAGTCTGGAACATCGTCGCAAGGTTGCCTGTCTATCGGTATTTTATAGGATACATTTCGGAGAGTGCGCATCGGAATTGCACGACCTAATTCCGCCTTCGGACTACCAGGCGCGGGGAGGGGTTCCATCCTTATGTTGTTGATATCCCGTCTGCTCGTACGAAGCGATTTGCTTCTTCGTTCATTATGCGAACGGCTAAGGAATGGAACAGCCTGCCGGCGTCTGTATTTCCCGAAACCTACAACCTTGGGATCTTCAAGGCCAGAGTGAATAGGCATTTACTGGACCCGCATGCTCCATCGTCGACCTCATCGTCGCTTACCGAGGTCGAGGTCAAATGCGGGTTTAGAAGTAAATAAAAAAAAAAATTAAGTGTTTTGTTGTACAATAAAGTGTAAATAAATAAATAAGGTTATGTATAAGTAAAGTTAGATGATGTTTTCAGTGTCCTTTAATAATACTCTGACACTTAGGTTGACGTGTGAAAATTGCTTTTTCTTCTTGTTAACGACGGCGACCTTAGAATAAAATAAGATTGTATATAATAGCTTAAGTTCAGAATAAAATATATTTCATGACTATGTACTTACATAGCACAATAAGGAAAGATAGAGCTAAGTAGACAAAACATTGTGAAACTGCGTTCTCACGGTATAGTATCTCTGTGTAGTACTAGTTGCGACACCTCTGTCGGGGATATAAGTAGTGCATTTTGACCGTGAAAACACAGTTGAATCCAGTTGAACAGCCCGGTTGGAAAAGGGAAAAATAGGAATAATCACAATAAAGAAGCCTTCGAGTTTCGAGAGTTCGACTTTCATTATACAGTCCACTGCTCCACGACACTTCTGATATCTCCATAAATAATACTAGACTCTGAATAGGTGTTATTTTTCAATTAAATTAAAATATAGAATTTCAGTAAAGCAATCATGAAAAAAGAAATAGAATCTGTTCAAAAAATACTAGTAAGAAAAGCTGACATAACTTTTAAAGCTTTCATGATTATTTGAGACGCTGCTTTAGTTTGAAACCACTTCATTAAAATTTGCCCCGTTGTATGTGGTTAATTTCATAGTATGACCACAAAGAAAACGAACACATATTTAACTTTAAAACAGTTCCATTTATAAAACCTGACCTTGAATATAAAACCCCTGTCAAGAGGGCGCCATTCGTACTTTTATAATCTGTGATAGGGAATTCGCTATAAAATATACTTACAAGGAAAGTACCCCAACTGTCCGGCTCCGATTTGATTCATTTTAAGATATATTGCTGATCATTGAAAAATATTTTGACGTTTGTACGTACTGTACCCGGCGTGGGCTATGGCACCAGATTCCCATGCGCGTGCTCAGGGTTCGAAACCGTGCAGTGCCATGTACCAATAAGTTTTTCGTATTTTTCGAAGACTTACGTACATTTACCGACTGCTCTAACGGTGAAGGAAAACATCGTGAGGAAACCTGCACACACAGACGACGATCCTCAAGTGCCGCTGGGTTATTCCCGGCCCCCTAATAAGATAAGATAAATTTCTGGCATACATATCATAACTCTTACGTCCGTAATCCCCTACGGAGTAGACAGAGGAACCACCTTCATCATATGCAGTTCCCACTTTTAGCCGTCAGATTTGGTGGACAAACGTGATAGGTGGCGAGCCTACCGCCATCTACTAGGTGTAGAATTTTCTCCACAAAGGCCCTTAGTCGCCTCGTACGACACCCACGGGAAGAGTTGGGGTGGTGCTATTCTTTATGGCCGGCACGACACGGCACATGCTAAATATGGCGTATCGTATGGCGTACATGCTAAATATAATTTCGTACTATCGATAAAACAATCTAATGTCTCGCAACACTAGAACTAGATTCATCTAAAATGGACGTTTATTCCCAGCTAAATTGGCAGAATTATGACAATTTCTCTCTCGTATCTCTGTTACGACTATCACACAAATTGCACCCCACAGACAAATGAACCAACAGGGAATTTAATGGCGAAACGCCGGGAATTTAGGGCTGTATGCCTACAGTTTTGCATTACCTATCTATTTTATTTATTCGTATGGCAGTTCGAATTTTACAAAATAACAGTACTATGACATGTCACAAGCAAATATCCAGGTTTCTTAGCCATTCGACAGCGTCTGGGGTTAGTAGGATGAAGTCGTCAGGGTCACCGGCGGCGTATGCTCGCAGGGGGCGCTCGCGCGTGATGTGCTTCTTGAGCTGTTCCCCAGGTCGGATCAGGTCGCTATCTTTTGCACCCATTTCAGTTTTCCATTGGTGAGTCTACGCCTCCATCGGAAACCCTCCTGGGCATCGGAAACTTCGCGTTAGGCAGCAGGGGGCGCGTCGAGATTTAAGACGCTGGTGTTCGGGGTGCAGGAACTCCTGCCATTACCTATATAGAGAAGATTTACCTTATTGTGTTTGTCCAAAGGTTAATATTTTTATTGTAATTGTTTTCAGACACATCACAGGCCTGTCACATCTGTTGCAGAACCGACAACCGCTGGGGTAGACGAGTTCTGGAGTGGATACCGAGTTTGGACAAACGTAGTGTGGGACGGCCCCCTGCTAGATGGAGAGACGTCTGCGCAAGGTGGCTGGCAACGACTGGATGAGAAGAGTCGAAGATCGGGCTCAATTGCGCGCCCTGGGAGAGGCCTATGTCCAGCAGTGGACTAGAGTGGGCTGCTGATGATGATGATACAGATAGTATAGGTTCCTAAGTGGTCACTATCACCCATAGACGTTTTATCTCACTTTAGTATCACAAAAGAGTTTTCGATGCACTGCTAACCTTGAGGACTGCGCTGGAGTGGCTCATGTGCCGGTAATTACGCTGGTTTTTCTAATCTTGTACTGCAAGCAACTTTCCGACAGAAATATGTACCACCCCATGCTTGCACGAAGTCTTAGCACTTTCAGTAACACACCCTTGCAGCTCCAGTTTAAGCACCTTCTTGACCAGGATACAAACAACCTGTTGTTCAAACAACAATGTTTGTTCTAGAACAAAGGAAGGTGGACTACCTGTGGCAAAATAACCTCCATCAGGTAACCCAAACCCACACCAAATAATATCTGCTAACACCAATAATGGAGTTACGAAATATCAGCTCATAAAACTAATTACGACGCACAAGTAAGACGAGAAAGTTATCAAAGTAACTTAGGTTTCTGTTGCGAACATGGACTTTGGGGAAACTGCAAATAGTATGATTGATTAGTTTTCAAATATCGTCAAGTCTTTGTCTTTCGTCCTTGGCAATATACTTTTTGAAGGGGTTACTGCGAAGTATGATTCAATGCTGAGACGGAAAACTTTTATCAATTTCTGCCGCGAATCTTGTGTTTCAATTTGAATGGTAATAGAGCCAGCGTAATTACCGGCACTTGAGGCAACCCTGAGGGGCTATCTAACCCTAATTACACTCCCTGGATCAAAAATGCTAATGTTTCGGTGTTAGATAAGTACTTCCATCCAGAGCGTCGGTGGCGTCGTGGCTAGGACGTCGGACTCCCATGCGGAAAGTCCGACATCAAAACCAGGCAATATCATGAACCAATGAGTTTTTCGGTTTTTTCTGAAGACTTTCGTACATTAACCGACTGCTCTGACGGTGAAAGAAAACATCGCTGAGGAAACCTGCACATTGAGATAACCAGTGTATGAAATGGGAAAGGCAATAGCAAACCACCCCATTAAATCTGTCACGAGAGTCGTTCTATGTAATTAATTCCTTAGAACGATCACGACCCTCAGCAATGAGGAATACGACTTAGAAGAATAAGAAGTACTTCCAATTATTGTTCACAGCTATATCCAATTCCATGTAAAATTTGGCTTTCTCTTGTATTTTTAATACATTAATTGTTTTAAATATATTTGCAACCGCAACACTTGGAACGGCTACCAGAGTAAGTTGTGAATTTTATCAACTGGCTGCCCTTGACTCAGTGGAGAAACGCGCTAAGCGCCTTATAGGTGACGAATCGCTGGTGGAAGCTAGACTGCAAAGTCTGGAACATCGGCGCAAGGTTGCCTGTCTATCGGTATTTTATAGGATACATTTCGGAGAGTGCGCATCGGAATTGCACGACCTAATTCCAGCATCTCCATTCCGCCTTCGGACTACCAGGCGCGGGGAGGGGTTCCATCCTTATGTTGTTGATATTCCATCTGCTCGTACGAACCGATTTGCTTCTTCATTCATTATGCGAACGGCTAAGGAATGGAACAGCCTGCCGGCGTCTGTATTTCCCGAAACCTACAACCTTGGGATCTTCAAGGCCAGAGTGAATAGGCATTTACTGGACCCGCATGCTCCATCGTCGACCTCATCGTCGCTTTCGTCGGGTTTAGAAGTAAATAAAAAAAAGTATGCTGAAACTATAAACAAATTCAAGAATAGATTGGACAGTCACTTACGAAACTTGAAAAGAAGCTAACCAGTATTTACTTGGCTGTCTGCTAACCCAAAAATAATAAAAGACAAGCAAGTGGTTATTGTAGGTAGCTAAACTTTCTATTATGAACACCGTCTTTGTGGGTAACTACAAAATGTGAATAAAAATTGAAAAATTGAAAAAAAATTATTCCTTTACCACCTATTAATTAACACTTCACATTAAACTATAACCTCCACACTAGGCGTTGCCTGTGTCGTGGAGATCACATAGGAACACACATTGACCACTTTACAATGTTATGTGTTAATCTAACATTCAGATTCCAGAATTACAATTTAAAATTACAACTTAACTTAAAGAGATTATAAATTTATAAAATCTCGTATATTAATATATACATTTATATATCTAGGTACTCGTATATTGATTTATATGGTATGATTGATTAGATTTTAAATATCGTCCATCGTCTCTACCCTTCCTTCTTTGCAATCTAACAGTCAAGTCGGTTCTTTCACCCCACAAAGTAACTCTAAAATTCACTTAAAGCTACCAGGCTATCATAGCCTCTGCGGAGTTAGCCGAGTAACTTGCTCAAGATAAGTTTTCCCTCCATTCATACTGCAGAGCTCGCGTATTGCTCGTACATATTTCAGTAGTCGATCGGACTCTGTAACTGAATACTGAATATTCAATTGTACATTTTATCCGTTCTTTTTTAATGCTGTTTTACTTGCAATAATCCTCTCTTTTTCTCTCTCAAACTCATCTGTTCTTTTCTTTCGTTCTCATCTTGCATGACCTAGGTACTCCTTTTTTTCCTGACCTTGGGCAGCACTCAGTGAGGGCTCTGATCTACCGGCAAACAAAACCAATAATTCAAATGGAAGCTTTGAAACGAAGCAAATTTTACACCACATCGCGCAATTGGGCTCTATTCCCACAATTATTCCCACCATTTTATGGCATGATACTATACGGCATAATGAATGAATTATTCGCACCCGCCTGCAATTAAAATCTCCGACAACAGCGCATGCAATGCATAATTTAATTTGTTGTTCCCAGCTTTAAAAATCTGTTATGAATAAACTGGTAACCTGCGTAACAATACCCTTGTATGATGACTCCTCCTGACCCATCACGAATCAAATGATTGCTTACGACCACTGGGTAAGAGACTAAGCGTGTCGTACGAGACTAACCCCAGTAACTTGCTGGTGGACTCCTTCTATAGTGCCGTGAACTAAGAATACCACCACCCCAACTCTTCCCGTGGTTATCGTACGCGGTGACAAGGGACTTTGTGGATATTATTCTATACCTAGTAGCCGGCGATAGGCTCGCCACATATCACGTCCACAAAATCTTACAGAGCGGGAGCTACCTATAATGAAGGTCTGTCCTCTGTCTTACCCCTTCGGGGATTATGGACGCCAGAGTTATGCTATGCTAAATGAAGTTTGACTGTACATTATTTCTACTTATATTTTTACTCATATAGATCTGAGACATCTCTTGAAACTTAATCGATATCCACAACCAAGTTGGGCAAAGGTCAAGTTATTCTTGTGGTTGGTGGTTCCATTGAGAATCGCTTCATTATCACATCACCAGTAAAATGAAGCAATCCTATTAGTGGATTTTTCCTCGCTCACCGCTCCGCTTCCACAGCTTTGGCGGAAAGGCAGCCTTCGGGTAGTTTATTGTTATCCGTGTACTTTACCTGTCCGTCCCGAGAAGTAGATTAAACGCCCATAGTTGTTAGTCTGATGTATATAAGGTCATCAATCAATATTCAACAACAAACTATGCAGTCCCTACACTCTCTATAATTATGTTTCGATGAAACACAGACTGTAGCAACCGGCATAGAGTAACTAAAAACCGCTTTCAAATCTCTAAAAAGTAAGAAATAATTATAAGTAATACAATAATGAATCCTAGGTGTACGTACTTATAATTATTTGGATTCGTTGCCAATCACGTGCAACGCGTCGCACTGAGCGGCGAACGGCGACGGCGAGTAATCAAATCTGGCAGTGCAACGCGTTGCACGTGGTTGGCAACGACTTCAAATAATTATAGGTACATCTAGGATTCATTATTTGTATTACTTATAATTATTACTTACTTTTTAGTGATTTGAAGGCGGTTTTTATTATTATTATTATTATTTTTTCATAATCTTTAGTGTTAATGATGGGGATATGGTGTTGGTGGAGGGGAAGGTGGGCTTCGCCCCTCGTTGGGCCATCAGAAAGGTTCACAATTTTCTAATTACAAGTGACTTGCTGTCACCCGCTGAGGACTTCCGTTGTCCATCTCCGAAGTGCATCATCAGATCTTGACGTAATTTTTATGGGACCAGGCTGGAATTATAACCTTGTCACTAAAATTCTTTTTAATCAAAATCGGTTCACAAATTCCGAAGATATGCGGTAACATACATAAAAAAATAAAAAAAGATACATTCGAATTGATAACCAACTCTTTTTTTAAGTCGTTTAAAAATAAGGACAAAATATGCCATCATCATCATCAGCAGCCTATTAATGTCCCCACTGTTGGCGCACAGGCCTCCCCTTGCACAAGGGTTTACGGACCACAATCCACCGAGCGGGTCCAGTGCTGATTGGTGGATTTCACATATCTTCGGAAACTTTTCATTTCCTCAGACATGCAGGTTTACTCACGATGTTTTCCCTCACCGTTAGAGCAGTCGGTAAAAGTACGTTAGTCTTCGAAAAAATCCGAAAACTTACATTGCATTCAGCATTGCATAGTTTCGAACACGGGCCTCCCGCATGGGAGCCCGGCGTCCTAGCCACTAGGCCACCGATGCTCATATAGCATCTCTAAATCATTATTCAACAACAAACAACACTGTCTCTACACATTCTACATGTTTCCATGGAACATAGAGCCTGCATGTTGCCCCGGTAGAGTATAACGACGGGAAATCCCGTGCACACGTCCGGGGCTTTAAGATACCGTAATGGTACCCCGGTGGCTTGGATGAGGTAGCATCCAGTCATTCGTGAGATTTCGAGTTTGATTGTTTTCTATTCTAGGCTCTAGATGTGATGAAATGTGTGACTGCAGTTGCAATAATACTATTAGGTATTTCAAAATAGTAAACCTAACGTGAGTCTGAAGGAATTTGGTGGAAAGGTACGTATCTACATGTTGATATTTGGCTTTATGTGCTAATTTAAAGTTTATTAAACAAAAATCTTGTATAATCATTCAATATTAATCAAAATAATCATTATTTTTTAATCAAGGTTATGTTATGTTTAGAACAAAATCATCTCGTGTTTATTTGTAAATCAACTGATCATTGTATTCCTCTTTTTAAGGGAAATGTCATAGGCATGAAGGAACGAATGCCCGCCCCTAATAGGGGAGGACGACTTTATTTTTTATTCATTACTAAATCTACAGCACTTAAAAAGAATGTCTCACTCATAATAAATATTTCCTTTAATTTTTTCTTTCATCCAAAAGTCATAGGCTATTGGAAGTGGAAGACTGTGAAAATATAATATACAGATGGGATAATCACAAGGAAAAATATCGTCGGTTCTAAATTGGAAGAAGCAGGGAAGTCGGAACCTAATTTCTGTAGAGTTGTAATTCATAAAAAAACAAAATACATTATTAAATAGGCTGTATTAGGTTGTAATTCATAAAAAAAACAAAATACATTATTAAATAGGCTGTATTAGGTTGTAATTCATAAAAAAAACAAAATACATTATTAAATAGGCTGTATTAGGTTGTAATTCATAAAAAAACAAAATACATTATTAAATAGGCTGTATTAGGTTGTAATTCATAAAAAAAACAAAATACATTATTAAATAGGCTGTATTAGGTTGTAATTCATAAAAAAACAAAATACATTATTAAATAGGCTGTATTAGGTTGTAATTCATAAAAAAACAAAATACATTATTAAATAGGCTGTATTAGGTTGTAATTCATAAAAAAAACAAAATACATTATTAAATAGGCAGATAATTTGACAGTGATTTGCAAAAACTTTCAGTACCTTTTTTTATTAAATACGGAGAGCAGACGAGCAAACGGGCCACGTGATTTTTTTTTTATGTATAACTAAACCAGCATTTGACCTCGATCTCGCCTGATGGTAAGCGACGATGAGGTCGACGATGGAGCACGCGGGTCCAGTAAATGCCTATTCACTCTGGCCTTGAAGATCCCAAGGTTGTAGGATTCGGGAAATACAGACGCCGGCAGGCTGTTCCATTCCTTAGCCGTTCGCATAATGAATGAAGAAGCAAATCGCTTCGTACGAGCAGATGGGATATCAACAACATAAGGATGGAACCCCTCCCCGCGCCTGGTAGTCCGAAGGCGGAATGGAGATGCTGGAATTAGGTCGTGCAATTCCGATGCGCACTCTCCGAAATGTATCCTATAAAATACCGATAGACAGGCAACCTTGCGCCGATGTTCCAGACTTTGCAGTCTAGCTTCCACCAGCGATTCGTCACCTATAAGGCGCTTAGCGCGTTTCTCCACCGAGTCAAGGGCAGCCAGTTGGTATTTAGCTGAGTCGTCCCACAGGTGGCAGCAGTACTCCATGCACGACCGAACTTGAGCTTGGTAAAGGTTTAAAAGCTGTCCCGGCGTGAAGTACCGCCTAACCTTACCTTACCTATGGTAAGTGGTCACCGTCCTCTGTTCACACACATCCCACCTCACTGTATTATTAGAGGGCTTTTGATGCGCTGCTAATTTAGATTCCGGAACCGGAGTCGAAACCGTAAGTTTTAAATTTGATTTATTGGAGTCGGAGGTAGAAGAGAGGTGTTCAGAAGAAGTTTTTTAAACCGTTTTTTATATTTTATAGCTGAACTGGCCAATATTTTTTTTATGATGACGTTTGCGGCAATAAAACATTTTCCTTTATGTAGTCCTGGACTATTTAATAAAATATTGATAAATTATCCGATTCAAAATTATCGGAGCCGAAGTCGGAGTCGGAGGTCGGAACTTCCGATTGATTTTACATACTAAAATCAATCGGAAGTTCCGACCTTTCGGAGTCGGATTCGAAGCTCCGTAACATCCGTAGTAAAAACACAGAACATCCAGTTTTAATCTGCACATTTAAAATTCTTTACAAACCCTACCACCTCCATAAAAAAGCAACTATTCTCCATCTCTATCTAGACTACAAAACACCGAAATACAGTTTTAAAATGCATGTTCTCGATATGGTAGGGTGGCCACGAATTACTGCAAACAAAGAGATACGCCCGGAGCTGTTTAGGCCATTACCGTGATAGTGTGAGGGACGGTCTCATACATTTTGCAAGCGGTTACAGTGTCCAACTGCTAGGATAAATTGGTAAGGAATTTTGGACATAGTTTTCAAGGAAATGTTGTAATGTTTACTTAGAAAAGGTTACAGTGCCGTGCAATATTATTATTAATAGTATTATTTTTCTTTTTGTCAATAAAGTATATTTCTATTGTATTGAATTGTGGTTTTCTTCTTCAATAATTTTAAGATATATAATAATACTTTTAAAATTGCTTAGTATTTTAAAGATTAGATTAAGTATAAAAGGGCGTCGGTGGCACAGTGGCTAGGACGCCGGACTCCCATGCGGCAAGTCCGGTTTCGAAACCAAGCAGTGCCATGTACCAATAAGTTTTTTATATTTTTCGAAAACTTACATACATTTACCGATTGCTCTAACGGTGAAGGAAAACATCGTGAGGAAACCTGCACACTGAGATGACCAGTGTGTAAAATGGGGTTGGTACAAAAGATCCTCAAAAGGTCGAAGTGCCGCTGGGTTATTCCCGGCCCCCTATCATAAGATAAAATAAGGTGTACGATAATTTAGTGAGTATTTATGATACCTAACGCAGTTACGAAAATGTACGTATTTTTTGGAATAAAATCATAATTTTTTTACGTTTGTATTAATTTTCTGTGACTGCTGGATTTCGGGCTAACAATGTATGGGAAAAAACAGTGGCCTTGGCTGAACTTAATTCAAGTGCCTTTTTTTAAAAAAAATCTCAAGTTAGAGGCTTTTGTACACGACAAGGTTTATTTAATTTTCTGAGCCTTTCCGTGGCTCGGAGAGCATGTTTAACTGTGCTCGGAGAGCATGTTTAACGGGTGCCCGGGGAGGGGGACGTCGCCCGTTCTGGTTCCGACCTCGCCCAACGTGGCTTAACTTGCACAATCACTTTATTAACAGGCTCGTAACCGTTTAGGTTTCTTAATGTTTTACTGAATTCAGGTTTCATGGTAAGTTTATTCAAAATAAAGTAAAACTAAAATAATACTAAAATACATACTTAAGCTAAAATTACAAAATACCTAACTATTTTACAAGTAAAAGACCTGGCCCAGGTCGCTCCCTGCAGGGAGTGTCCCGAGGAGGCTGGCGGCGTTGCCCCGCTGTACAGCGAGGCTTATACGCTCAGCAAAGTAGAGGCTAGCCTTCTGGTCCCGGGATGTCTCTACGAGGCGCTTGGCTATTTCCCGGTAGAGGCAGTGGGCTCCAGGCCCTCACGGCCCCAAGGTCTCCACACCGAACGGCGCAAATATGCAATCACCACCCAGGCCCGCATATTTGAGGGCATCCGCATGGTTACCCTACGTACCTATTGTAAGTCATTCACTCTTTATCAAACGAGCATCTTGCTCTGAACCGACTTCGCCACAACTCACGGACATTTTCCTGGTAAATATGTAAATATGGGGGAATACTTACGTAGAATATAAAATATTATGGGGGATATCGGATAGCTAACTTTTTTGTAGGTATTATTTAATGTTTTTGGGATAGAGGAAATCAATTTAAACCAAACGTTTCTGTAGATAAAACGTCTATAAATGTCATGGAATCTGTTGAATTCTTTTTTTTAGCAGGACAAATCTCTGCCAATATTCGTCAACATTACGAATTGCAGTGTGCATACAGTCTAACCATGTGTTCTAATGCAGTTTCATTTTAGCATATGATGTGTGTTATTTATTTGTTTATTATATTTTTGATTTTATATTATATATAACTTATAATATTATCTTCAAGGACCTCGCAAAGCGCCTGGTCGACGCGTCAAAAGACCTAGGGAGATCTAGGGAGATCTGGCTCCTATTTGGCCCAGCGGATTAGCTTAGCTATCCAACGGGGCAACGCAGCCAGTCTCTTGGGTACACTGCCGGATGTGGGGGACTTAACCCAAATTTTTTATCTTTAGTTTTCTTAGCCTTAGTTTAGTTTTAGCTTTAGTTTTATCCTAGTATAGTATGATAATTAATTACCCTGGTATTTATGTTTTTGTTGTAAATAAAATTGCTATAAAGATATAATTACTTATAATGACATTTAATTCAATTTATCTCGTTAGCATTTATTACTATTATAATATATTATAATCTCTTATTTAATATTGCGGTGCCCTACTCAGGGTTTCATGTATGACCAGATAATATACATTTTTAAGACCAATTGTAACACATGAAAAGCAATAAATGGTATGAGTATGAGTATATTATAAGTATTATATTTCAGTAAATATTATAGTATTTACGTAATATTTTTACTACTGCATTGCAGCTTGCTCGCTAAGAGCGATCTCTTCCAGGCAACCTTCGGACAGAGGAAATGATTTCAAGAAAGAGGAAATGATTTCGAGAAAGAGGTAGTAGGTGTGAAGGGTGTTCGCTATCCAGGCAAACCCAGAAGGGGTCCTACTACCATCAAATCGGTTTACCACACGCTTGACCAGTGGCGGTAGGAATATTCTAATGCACATAAATCACTTTGATCTGACAACATGCGTATTTAGAACCATCCAGGAAATAAGTAATAAAATAAATAAAAAAATCTTTATTGAAAACATCACAATGCTAGTAAATCAAACAATACCCTGACTCCCAAACTAGGCGAACCTGTATCTTGGGAGCCTTTACTACTTTGAGTACTTTCCTAAAAAGAAGGTATTTGTAGGGACAATATGTATAGACACAGTGCACACTGTGTTCTACATTATGAATTATTATGTTAGCAGTTTTAAATGTCACGCGGCTGCGCCCGCGTCAGGCTGGTCGTGTCTCTACCACCGTCATGTATGGTATACTGTTTGGAAATATAAGTATCGGTTAACAAGTCCAGTGTCTAATTGAAGATGACTCCTCGAAGACATACCCTGGCTAAGAGGAAGGTATAGACACGTACCGAACTCTTAGACCAGTAAAGAGGCACAACTCTAATACCTCTAAAAATTCAACAAATTACAAAATATTTGAACGAATTGCCAACACAGCCAGGTTTCCCTTCAAAGCGGGTAAAAATAGATAAGTACTACCCTCAAAATTGCGTCTTTCTCACACACCCTCATAGAATTAAAGAAAAACACGTTTCATTTTCATAATGGAATTGTAAGCAAGATGGAGCGCGGCAGTTAAAAATAAACTAAGAAATACATAGGTACTAGTACTTTATCATTGTATAGAAGTGTTTACTTTGAACCAACCTACGTGAGAATGATGGATGTATTTCTTTTCAAGTTTATGTACAAAGTTAGTTCGAATGTTGAGTAAATTGAAGGAAATTTCCGAGTGGAGTTATTTTCTGAGCTAAAAGGTTTTTGCAGTTTATTATCGGGTACCTATGCTAAGTGAAAAGTTGAATTGAATGTTATACACTCGTATATATAGTTCCTCCCTTGTTGGAGCCAATGTTACCTGTGATATTTTTTCACGTTTTCAGAATTGACCCCATAGTGAAAGTTGTCCAGTTATGGACACTGAACACCCCCCTTTCGGGACTATAGGAGGTTTTTGTTACACCCAGTATAGAGCCACATGTGGGGCAAAATCCGCGTGGCAAGAAAAAGGCTCTAAAAATGTCGTTTACAATAAAATAAAAAATAAAACCTGTTTCATAGGTAAGGCGAAAAGTGGGAACTGCCTATGATGAAGGTGGTTCCTCTGTCTACCCCCTCGGGGATTATGGACGTGAGAGTGTTGCTATGACCTAAAATTTGCATTACCAATTCAAAGAACACGCTATCTTGGAAATAAATTTTCCTTTTTACCTCCACTCGCATGGAGGTAAAAACAAAAAAAATTAACACGTAAAAGGGTAACGTTTGCGTGTAATACGTTAGCCAAACAATTTTTCTCTCCTTATCACTTACCCGAGGGCTATATTAAAATGTATGAAGACGTGGATGCCTATCTCTGTTTCTCAATATATCTTGTGCCATGAGAGTTTCCGCGAATCTTTTCAATGTTTTTGAACATGAATCATACCTGTATGATTGGGAGGTGGGTGCAAAGCCTTAAGACGAAGCTAGTATAGACCATTTAGAATCATATGAGCCATAGTTGTCTTAAACGAAGTCTGACTGTAATTTTTTTACCAAATTTTTATGGTTTTTGTCGAAAAAACTCAAAATGTTACAGTTTATTGCTAATAATGGACAGTTTGAATGGTAAGTGAATTCTTTTTTATTTTATTTTATTAAAGTAATGTGTGAGCAATCTAACAAAATATGTTCTAAGTATCAGTGTCATCAGACATTTTTTTTATAAACATTTGAAGTTCACGAAAATGTTCAAAGATTTAACTGCTTCATTATGTCTGTAAGGATTTATAACCACATACCAGCAGATATCAGACAGTTGCCCTCGAAAGGTCTAAATACAAAACTTAAAGCATGGCTAATTGAAAAATGTTTTTATTCAATAAAGGAATTTTTTGATAGTAAATTTGACATTAACCTTATGGCAATTTTGGACTTTATTTTATGGTATTATTACGATTCATAACCTATTATTATTTTTATGACGTAAACATTTTTTGCATGCCAAATCAATGTCGAAACATGTATGATCTATTCCAACAATACTACTATCTTATATGTACCGTGTTTCGTGCGAATAAAATAAATTTCATTTCAAGAAAACCGTTTTTTGACGGCATTAAAAAAACCGAGAGTGCTTTTCATGTTCAAACCTTTTTGAAAACATGTTTGGCTATTCCTCTTTTTTTGAGGTATCATTTACGCAGATATCTCACAAATTATTGAAATTAGGACCTACAAACCAAATATATTAGATTGTTCCATGTTTGTACTCGTAATTGTATCAAATAATTAGTTTTATTACTAGATTCTTACTACTGGTTTGTTAATATAATGTTATGAAGTAAGTAAGTAGTAAATATAAATATTTACAAATCATAACTATTAAACATTTGTAACTAATAAATATTTCTTTTCTGCACTATACTGCCGGTAACCTATTAATAATTTTTCTATCGCCTAGGTTCCCTGGAAGAGATCGCTCTGAGCAATAAGGCCGCCTTTGTATACTTATTCTATTTTTCCTTTACTATGTAAATTTCTTGTGTGCAATAGACTATTAATCTATCTATCTATCTAAGTAGAGGTAGAGTTAGAGTGAGACAAATGTGATAGGTACCCTTGGGGTACACTTAGAGTTAGCTGCTAAGTGTACCCACTTAGAGTTAGCTGTTAGGGTGAAAAAGTTCTCAACTAATCCTGCAAGCATGTATGCAGCTGGTATTCTGGGTTGGGACATTTTTGTATAGATTTTTGAGGCAGGCCAACGAAGCCATAGCATCTTCTAAGTCGTATTCCTCATTGCTGAGGGTCCTGATCAGTCTAAGGAATTAATCACATAGAATGACTCTCGTGGCAGATTTTAATGGGGTGGTTTGCCATTGTCTTCCCCATTTTACACACTGGTTATCTCAGTGTGCAGTTTCCTCACGATGTTTTCTTTCACCGTCAGAGCAGTCGGTAAATGTACGTAAGTCTTTCGAAAAAAACTCATTGGTACATGACATTGCATATTTTCGAACCCGGACCTCCTGCATGGGAGTCATAGTCGTAGAATATTTTGCCTTTCTAGTTTTTTTGAGCATGCTGATAGATTGAATAAAACATAGGTACCTACATAATCCTGTGATCCATGGCGATAAAACCTATTATATTATAAACCTACTATATATTATATTATCAGCTGATACAGAATATTAAGACATTACTAGGATGACGTGAAACAAATTGAAAAAAATATATTAATATCATAAATAGGAGCGTGAAAAGTCCAAATATATCGCTTCGGAGAAGCTTTACGAGATTTTTCCTAAAGATATTTTTAATTCCTATGGATTTTTTCTAACAATTAACATAAGTATTATATTAGTATCTATTTTGTATTATTAAGTAGGTATATTTATTTAGCATATGGGTGCACACTTCGCCTGCCTTTCATTTCAAATTGTCACTTTATGGGGTTTGCTGGAAGAGAACTCTCTTAGAGATACGTCACGACCTTTGTGCTTCACATATTTTTGTCTAAGTTTGCAATATATTATCATCATCATCAGCAGCCTACTCTAGTCCACTACTGAACATAGGCCTCTCCCAGGGCGCGCCATTGAGCCCGATCTTCGGCTCTTCTCATCCAGTCGCTGCCAGCCACCTTGCGCAGATAGTCGCTCCATCTAGCAGGGGGGCGTCCCACACTACGTTTGCCCAAACGCGGTCTCCACTCCAGAACTCGTCTACCCCAGCGGTTGTCGGTTCTGCGACAGATGTGACCGGCCCACTGCCACTTCAGCAGCTTAATCTTATGAGCTATGTCGGTAACTTTTGTTCTATGCCGTATCTCCTCATTTCGGATTCGATCCAGCAGAGATACTCCGAGCATAGCTCATAATAGCAATATATTGTGTGTGTACAATAAAGAGTTATATATTATATTTTAATCCACTTTTTAAAAAAAAACCTTTTTTTTATTAAGAGCAAACGCGCAAACGGACCAGATTGTAAGTGTTCACCGTCGCCCATAGAACCTCACCTCACTGTATTATTATTAGACTGTTTTTGATGCGCTGCTAACCTTGAGGAGTTGGATAAAGTTCCCCGTGTGCCCATAATTACGCTGGCTCTCTTACCTTTCAAACCGAAACACAGAAACGCAAGCAAACATTTCTGCCTTACGACAGAAGATAAGAGGGTAGTTCCAATCCTGCACATCAGGATCTACACCTGTAAAGCCATTGAACACGGCAAGTCAAAAAATCAAATCACCTTCGTAAGAGATGCCAAAAACTCAAATCACCTTCGTAAGAGATGCCAAAAACTCAAATCACCTTCGTAAGAGATGCCAAAAACTCAAATCACCTTCGTAAGAGATGCCAAAAAGCAATCTATTTCACGCCTTTTTTTCCACCGTACCAGTTTTCCAAGTCATCGTTTAAACATTTAACCGTTCAGAAGCTCCCGGCGTTACCTTAGTTAATATTTATAAACCTACAGGATGCGAAGCGCGTCTCAAGTGGTTGTGAGCCTGTTTTCCATTATCATGCCTTAATTTTTTAGGCTTTAGCTTCACCTTTTCCTACAAAGTTTAAATGTTATTCAGTTATTACCGACGCAGACGCTAAACTTTCGAATGTAATACCACTTTTATTACATGTACAGTCGACCAACAAATGGGTTTATGCGAAATAATTCCATACTCATACTCATACCATTTATTACTTTTCATGTGTCAACAATTGGTCTTAAAAATATATTATTTGTTCATACATGAAACCCTGAGTAGGGCACCGCAATATAAAATAAGAGATTATAATAAATTATAATAGTAATAAATGCTAACGAGATAAATTAAATTAAATGTCATTATAAGTTATACATAATTAATTTTACAGTTAAGTATTGGTTTTATCATCAAAAAACTCCTGCAGTGAATAGAAACATTTGTTAAGAAGATATAACTTTAATCTTTTATTGAATATCGAGTCTTTTAATTCAATGTTGATGATTTGTGAAATTTTGTTATATATTTTTATAGACGTAACGAACGGTCCAGAACTGTGTAGACTTAATTTTGATTTTGGCAGAGCAAGTCTTTTCTGGTAGCGAGTATGGCGTACTGTGTAGGTCCTCTGCTTTTTTATACAAATGTGTGTTATATTAAAAAAACAGAGAACCTATTATACATTTGGCATTTCAATGCCCGACTAATGTATGAGAAAACGCTTATATCGCATGCGTCAACTAGCAGACGCGGTTCCATTATAAAACTTATCTAGCGAGCCATCTACATAGGGTGAATTTCAAAATATTTGGGCTCACCCTGTATGAGAGATTGTACAGGAAGTAACGTAAGGTAAAAATCACACAAAAGACGTGGCGCCGACGCGACTTTCGAGTTTTGAAGTGTCTTGAACTGTACGTAAAGGCCTTTAAAGTCCACTAATGATTGCGCTGTCATCTTTGAAAAAAGGGGTCCCAAACCCAGGGGTTTCGAATTTCTCACTCTATTAGTACACAACACTAAACCGCGTTTTACCTTGACGGTGGCGCCATCTAGTGGCGATCGGGGTACAACATTGGACATCCTGTTGGCTGATAATCAAAAATAAATGTTATCGTCGTTTGCATACAGTTCAAAATACGGTCGATCAACTTGCTCAACAACCAAAGTTAATTAATAACTTACCCAATGAAAATGGTAGGTACAATTATTTCAAAATGAAATTCTTTTATTTATTTTTAAATTACGCATAAAAAGAAAACGTTTTATTCCATATAACATGGTATGATTTCACAATTCAATTCTAACGTTTCGTTCACTGCTAATTGAATATCGATTTCCCACATTTTAATTACAAAAATGCAAATTCCTTATCATTTCTTCCCGTGGGTATTCAACGGGATGGCTTTCGCCACAACATTAAATAAGAACAGTGTAGAATATTGGTATTTGGCAGTAAAGCGTTCGCTAGGCGAAGCACACACACTAATATGCCGCGCGGGCTTTCGTTTACACAGAAAAACTCAGTGGTACATAGCACTGCACGGTTTCGAACCCGAACCTCCCGCATGGGAGTCCGGCGTCCTAGCCACTAGACCATCGACGGTATCTATGATTGCCGTCTACTAAAGAAGATTCTTTGCACGCTCTTTAACTTGGTATCGGATCTAGATACGTTCCAAATAGATACACATACGTTCGAGCTTTCGATCTATGAATAGAGCTAGTTAGGTGCGTGTTCATTAGGCCCATATTGTATGACGATACCCTCCAGATGCATGGCACCAAAATTGCCCTATCTCCTTTATAACTGTGTATGTAAACGTGACGCGAATATACTGCTGATTTTTTTATACCGGTTGTTAAAACTTACTATAGTTTGCTCTTATGCCTTTCTTTCTTTTAATATATCATAGATAGGGGCCGGGAATAACCCCAGCGGTACTTCGACCCTTGAGGATCTGTTGTGTCTACCCCATTTTACACACTGGTCATCTCAGCGTGCAGGTTTCCTCACGATGTTTTCCTTCTCCGCAGGCGGTAAATGTACGTAAGTCTTCGAAAAATACAAAAAAAAACATTGGTACATGGTACTGCACGGTCACCTGCAGAGAAATGTATATAAAGAAGGAACTTGTATTTCCTTTTAGATTTTTCAAACAACTACTAAGCCGTTTAAAAATTATTTCAGATGTAAATTTACTATTTTCTATAAGTCCTGTAGTTTTTTGGAAAATCCATCAATCCCGACTAATCTTTTTATAAATTGTCTTAGACAAACGGGTAGATGGGTTACCTGACAGTAAGCGGTCACCGTCGCCTAGAGACACGTGCAACACCAGGGGACTCTTAACGTTTCTTTTTAAGAGTGCCTAATGCCTATATCGTATATGGTAGCGCTGCGGGAAAACGCCGGAAGGAAGATCATTACATAATTTACACATCTGTGGTAGGAAAGTACAAATAAAACGTGTCGTGGTGGACACCTTGGAACCGACTACGGAGCCCCATGAACTGAATTCTTGCTGTTCTTTAGAGACACGCGTGGTTACGTGTGCTGCAGCCGGTTCGGAGACAATTTCAATCTATGCATCAAAATTACTCCGCGAAGTTTTACAGCACAGTCTATGGATCTGTTCTGCAGTCTCCTTTGGAATTACGCCGCCCGTATATCAGTATAACATGAATGTGTGAGTGCGCCAGTACTGAGATTCAGTACTGTTCTAAGTTATTTTGTGTTTTAATGAAATGGTAGAAGAAAATGGATGCCTAATTAAAATATGCATAATATTCCACCAAGGGGCGCGTGAGTAGAAATAATATTATTCTTATTCTTAAAATGTTTGCTTTAAACCGTATAGACAAATTAAAGGGAAGTGGCAGAGATTGGCCGTCGCCTCAGGGAGAGGGTCTGTGACTCTCGCTCCGGGTCGTACCTGGTGCAAAGGTTGGCCGTAGCGATACAGCGCGGTAACGCCGCGAGCGTTATGGGCACCTTTGCACCGGGGACGACAAGGGGCGGGCTATTTGATTGACATTATTTCTTTATTGGAATATTATTATTATTATATGACATGTAATTAAAGGGAAATATTACTGAAACTTCAGTCTTCTTGAGAAATACAGAGTTTGAGAAAGATTGAAGGAAAAATATGGAAGAAATTAAGATAAGATAATTGGAAAAATATATTTCTATGCTCCTAAATATTGATTGATTGAGCGATAATAAAAGTTAAGGAATCGAAAGATTTCTTCGAAAAAGAAAAAGAAAAGTAAAATAATCGAAATAAAAATAAATCTTTGCTTTAAAATTACATTAACATACCTAATTAAAATTGAAGAGAAGTGAAGACTACATCGTACAAGACGACTTTTATTTTTTTCTGTTGGAAGTTTTTAACATTCGTAAATGGAACAGTAAAATGTTCCGTTACCATCCTGTATATAGTTTTTTTGCATTGATGGCATAGTGGCTAGGACATTTGACTCCCATGCTATATGTCCAGTTTCGAAACCATGCAATGCCTACTACCTACTGATGAGATTTCGGATTTTTACGAAGACTTAGGCCCGACGTACACCGGCGGAGTGGAGTGGCATAGAGGCGCGACGCGGAACTGCTCTAACGGTGAAGGAAGACATCGTGAGGAAACCTGTATGTGTGAGGAAAAATAATTTATCTAAATGAAATGAAATGAATTTTTATTTGCAAGAATATACGTTATGAAGGATCTTAAAATTACATAGGTAGCTCCAACATATCCTACCACATTGTGGTGTGCACATTTATATAATAGATACATATATTTTACAAGAAATTAGAAAGAAAAACATGATACGAAGATAATTAACTAATACTCTTTAGATTACATGTCAGACAAGAACTCTTAAAAGGATTACAAATTACCAATTCATAACAATAAAACTTTGTGTAAAGGTATGTAAAATCCACCAATAAGCACTGGACCTATGGGGCCGTGTGCCCCACAGAATGAAAGTCAGCATGTTGATGCGATGATGAAATATATTATATAGATATTGCGATGATGAAAGGAAGAGGAGTGACAGCGCGAGTAAGAGAAAAACGGAGGCGATTGTTTACAGACGACAGTAGCGCGCGCAGACTGCACAGCGCGCATGCGCCGTCATTGTGGCGGGAAGCCACCACAGACCCACACGGTGAATTCTGATCCGTCCCCCCCTTGTGTAAGGGGAGACTTGTGCAACAATGGGGATGTTAATATGCTGATGATAATGATTATAATTTTTTATGTTTAAAGATTACATTCCTTTACAAGAATAGTTGGAACCAAACACGGCTCAAACATTGCTGCTAATTAGTACCTATCCATTTGAGAGCGTCGGTGGCGTAGTAGCTAGGACACCGGACTCCCATGCGGGAGGTCCGGGTTCGAAACCATGCAGTCCCATGTAACCGGATGTTTATATAAAGATGACCTACTTCTCCCTTTTACAATGTCGGTGGCGTAGTGGTTAGTTAGGAACTGGACTCCCATTAGGGTGGTTCAGGTTCGAAACCGTGCAGTGCCATGTACCAATGAGTTTTTCGTATTTTTCGAAAACTTACGTACATTTACCGACTGCTCTAACGGTGAAGGAAAACATCGTGAGGAAACCTGCACACTGAGATGACTAGTGTGTAAAATGGGGTAGGCACAAAAGATCCTCAAGGGTCGACGTGCCGCTGGGGTTATTCCCGGCCCCTATCTATGATATGTTAAAAGAAAGAAAGGCATAAGAGCTAACTATAGTAAGTTTTAACAACTGGTATAAAAAAAATCAGCAGTATATTCGCGTCACGTTTACATACACAGTTATAAAGGAGATAGGGCAATTTTGGTGCCATGCATCTGTAGGGTATCGTCATACAATATGGGCCTAATGAACACGCACCTAACTAGCTGTATTCATAGATCGAAAGCTCGAACGTATGTGTATCTATTTGGAACGTATCTAGATCCGATACGAAGTTAAAGAGCGTGCAAAGAATCTTCTTTAGTAGACGGCAATCATAGATACCGTGGATGGTCTAGTGGCTAGGACGCCGGACTCCCATGCGGGAGGTTCGGGTTCGAAACCGTGCAGTGCTATGTACCACTGAGTTTTTCGGATTTTTTTCGGTGAAGGAAAACATCGTGAGGCAATTAAAAGTTTCTGAAGGCGTGGGAAATCCAACAATCAGCACTGGGTCCGCTCGGTGGATCATGGTCCGTACCCCTTTGTGCAAGGGAAAGGCCTGTGCCCCAACAGCGGGGACATTAATAGGCTGATAGGTAGTACTTTTTTTTCATGCAGCCAATGCAGAAGTATTGGGGTGTTTTTTTTAATAATTACTTTTTTGTTTATTGTATAGTTACGTTACCGGCCAAACCCTATTTCAGGACAAACTAGTTTTACCTAAGCCAAACTAATTCTTCCTATACCGGTACCGGATTAACCGGTATAGCCTAGGCCAAACTAGTTGATACTAGTATGAATACGAACTCTCCAGGATACTCGCTTTGCTCGTATCAGCACTTATACTCATTTTACAATGACCGTAATTACGTGACAGTTGCATAAATTACTATTTAACCACGACCCTGGCATGTAGCCCTTAGCTGAATACAGCCCTGACGTAATGCGGTACGAAGTTCGTAGCTCGGGGCACGACACGGCGAAATTCAGTTTCGGGGCATCATTAACTAAGTTATAAGCCTGTGACTCGGGAGTAACCTTCGTGAAATGGGAGAGTAAGTTGTAACTAAGTATGCTAAGTTAGTAGGCTTGTAAACCTAACCTAAAGGTTCAACTATACGAGGTACCATGTACCATACGTCTAGCGTTGGTGGCCTAGTGGCTAGGACGCCGGAATCCAATGCGGAATGTCCGCGTTTAAAATCATTCCATATTCCAATTCGTTTTTCGGAATTTTTCGAAGAGTAACGTACTTTTACCGACTGCTCTAACGGTGAAGGAAAGCATCGTGAGGAAACCTGCATGTCTGAAAATGAACAGTTTCCGAAGGTGTGTGAAATCCACCAATACGCACTGGGCCTGCACTCGGTTGATCATGGCCCCCTTGGTCAAGGGGAGGCCTTCGCCCCAACTGTGGGGACATTAATAAGCTGATGATGATGTACCATACGCAGTAGTGTCACGGGGGATAAACGGCGATTACGATGGTCCATGATGGGCGATCGTGTGGACACGCGCGCGGTCAACCGTACGCATCCTTTGATCTATGTGCGAAATACCGATGGCTGTCCGATTAAAGGCCAACATGGCCGATTACACACGATCATGCGCTCTACACGATCGTGCATACCTATAATCGCCTATCATGGCCCATCGTGTAAACGATCTATAAAATGTAGATTGGTAATTTAATGTATCTACTAAATAACTCTAATTTAAGAAATGTCCGACTTTAATAGGGGGTAAAATAATAACAGGTAACTAATAATAATGTGCAGGCTGGTGATGATGAATTAATAATAATAAATGATAATATTTTTCTACTCCCATTTCGTAATTTGTTCATTAAGATACCACAATCAATAACATAAAGAGATTCATTCGTCATGGTTGTGTGAAAATAGTGTTTTAATGAAATATTAAATAACAGTTTTCGTCTGTAATATGTAAATTTTTCTTTGTTGTATGGCACTGCATACAAGAACTCTTTCGTATTAAATGCACTACATTTCACTGGCCAACTATTAGTCATTAAAAAAAACTCAACACCCGCGCCTCTAACATATTATCGACGGTTTTCATAGATACCAATAACATGTTAAGCTGTCATGGTGTCTGTTGAGTCTCCGTAATGGTTTGTATTTTCTGTAGTAGAAAAAGTATTGTGTGCAACGCACGTAATGGCGATTTTAACACTCGAACGATCTATTATGAAACTCAGCTTCACAGTTCTCATGTTAAAATCGCTATCATTACGTGACCGTTGCATATTAAGTATTAAGTAGGTAGTCTCAAATACAAGAGAAGGTAAAAAGTCTTACAAAAATATAACAAAGAGGAAAACAATAAAATTCCGGCAAAAGAAAACAACCAGTAAATCCCCTTTAAAAAAGCAAACAAATTAATTAAAAAGAATTAATTAAAACAAAAAGGAACGAGAGACAATATTAGCCCTCGATCTAAATTAACTTCGACGGAACGAACGAACGAAAGAAAAGAATGAACGAACTGAACTAATGAGTAATTTGCAATCGGGAGTGAATCAAAGAATGGTTTTCTTCGACTTTTTGTTTTCAAGGAGTTTGTAAAAGAATTGACATTAATTATGTAATACTGCCTATTTCTGGAAATCCTCTACGGTGACGATTTGAAAGACGTCAGTCATTTAAGAATTGGAAAATTCAATTAGAATAATTGAATTGTAATTTAATTTTAGTTTTTTTTTCTGTAAGTTTTTTTGAAGAACGAAAAAAAGAGTCTCCCAAGGGGGAGTTCATTCTTTTATAGTTAATTTTGTAAATAATTAAATATAAGTAAGTACTTTTTAAACATAAATTAGTCTTGAAATATTTACTAATTTTTATCCTTATTTCATAATTTTCATAAATTAGTAATAGAATTTTTTATTTGTTCACCGTTTTTAATTTATTTTACTTAAATAAAATAATCCTCATTTTGTCAAAAATTCTTTCGTCACATTTTTTTTCTTTTAATCCATTTTATAGTCTGAGAGTGAGAGTTTATTATTTCCTTTCCAGTATACTACTAAATAATCCTTATTTCCTTCCCAGTATACTACTAAATAATCCTTATTTCCTTCCCAGTATACTACTAAATAATCCTTATTTCGTCAAAATTCTTGTAAATAAAATAATCCTTATTTCGTCAAAAATTCTTTCGTCACATTTTTTTTCTTTTAATCCATTTTATAGTCTGAGAGTGAGAGTTTATAATTTCCTTCCCAGTATACTACTAAATAATCCTTATTTCCTTCCCAGTATACTACTAAATAATCCTTATTTCCTTCCCAGTATACTACTAAATAATCCTTATTTCCTTCCCAGTATACTACTAAATAATCCTTATTTCCTTCCCAGTATACTACTAAATAATCCTTATTTCCTTCCCAGTATACTACTAAATAATCCTTATTTCCTTCCCAGTATACTACTAAATAATCCTTATTTCCTTCCCAGTATACTACTAAATAATCCTTATTTCCTTCCCAGTATACTACTAAATAATCCTTATTTCCTTCCCAGTATACCACTAAATAATCCTTATTTCGTCAAAATTCTTGTAAATAAAATAATCCTCATTTTGTCAAAAAATCTTTCGTAACATTTTTTCTTCAAATCCATTTTATTGTCTGAATGTTTCAATTTCCTGCCTTTTAACTATTATTAATTAATACCTACCTACTGATTATTATTCATTATTACCTACCACGTTTTCCAACGACAACAATTTTAAACAAAGAGTTGTTCAAACATCAAACAAAGTTCTCTAAAACAACGTCATGGTCGCGGTAAAACCGACAAGGAAATTTCCTTCTACAAATTTGGTTATCCAGGCCTTCCCCTCCTCCCTCGAGTAGAGTTTTAGAGGAACTCCGAGGGGAGGGTGGTCCAGAGAGGGGTGTCATGTCAGGAGTTGAGCAAACTTCAGCTAATGAAGCAGGGAACTTGGTAATTATAGCTGCGGCTGGCGTTAGAGGGATTCAGTTAAGGTACAGGGTAATGTAGGAAAACGGGTGTGTTGATCGCTTGCATGGATACTCAGTGTATTTTATTGGCAGTATTATTAGTATTGAACGACTTCCTTCTTCTTTCGAGCCGTGTTGTGCTGGCCTGAAAGAATAACATTACCCCAACTCTTCCAATGGGTGTCTTGCGTGGCGACTAAGGATCTTACTGGATACTATTCTACACATAGCAGACGGCGATAGGCTTGCCACCTATCACGTTTGTACACCAAATCTTGCGGCGAAAAGTGGGAACTACATGTGACTACTGAAGGTAGTTCCTCTGTCTACCCCTTCGGGGATGGACGTGAGAGATATCCAATTTTAAAGCATATTTATTGAAGTTAATTAATAAATTTCAAGAAATAGGTAAATTGTAAAGGAAAAGTAATTGAGAGTTAAGAGAATAATCACCTCAGTAATTGTCACACCGTTATAAGTAACAGTTATCTATTACTTATAATATCACATCAATAATTGTCGCCCCTTCCTATTTATTCATTGATAGGTGTTTTTTCTCAAAAAATCACAGAAATATTACAATTTAATAATTAGTTTTTGTCATGTGACAGGTTATTTTTCTCCTAAATGACATTTACTTTTCTTATATAATTTACTTTTACTATGCAATTGACCTATTTCAAGAAATGTCTTCACCAATTCCAAACCACAGTTCCCGACTGAACCCAGGTTTAATTCCCGCAGTACATGCGGTTATTATTCAGAGAAAAATCACTCCAGTAATTGTATCTATTAATTAGATAGATATAGGTGATTTTTCTCATAACTGCGTCATTTACTTTTCTTAAACAATTGACCTATTTCAAGAAATATAGTCACCAATTCCAAACCACAGTTACCGACTGAACCCAAGTTTAATTCCCGCAGTGCACGCGGTTATCGCCGAGCTCCGCAGCTTCGTTAGTCGCCTTTGTCGGTCCAATGGCTGCTCTCAATGGAGACCGCTCTGAATTCGAATTTAGCGACCGAAAACCAGTTTTAGAATAAATGGACTGGCATTAGATATTGCAAGACAATCTCAAAATTTTCAGTTTTGAAAAATCACAGAAAACTTACTGTGTGTTGTCACACAGGTTACTGTTACTGAGGTTATTATAATTATTTTTCTAAGAAAAATCACTTCAATAAATGTTACAACCTATCTATTAGACTGATGGTGTTTTCTAAGAAAAATCACAGAAATCTTACAATGTAGTAATTGTGACACCTACCTTTCTTAATAGAAGTTTTCTCAGAAAAATCACCTCAATGATTGTCACACCTTCCTACATTAGATTGATAGGTGTTTTTCTCAGAAAATCACAGAAAAATTACAATTTAGTTATTAGTCATTGTCACACCTAACAATCTACCTATTAGATAGGTGATTTTCTCATAACTGCGTCATTTACTTTTCTTAAACATTTGACCTATTTCAAGAAATATAGTCACCAATTTCAAACCACAGTTACCGACTGAACCCAGGTTTAATTCCCGCAGTGCACGCGGTTATCGCCGAGCTCCGCAGCTTCGTTAGTCGCCTTTGTAGGTCCAATAGCTGCTCTCAATGGAGGCCGCTCCGAATTCGAATTTAGCGACCGAAAACCAGTTTTAGAATAAATGGACTGGCATTGGATATTGCTAGACAATCCTTGTGTTCTTAGTTTATTTAAAGAAATTGAAATTGAAAACGTTTATTTAGCACTGTAAACACCAGAATATAGAACACAATACAGAAGTATACAACGTTTAATACATGCAGCACAGAACATCTGGTGTGGTACAGTCCCAAAAAGGGTACACCAGCTCAGAATAATGCTAAGGCAAGCCACAGCTCTGATCAGCTGCCCCTCAGTGACTGCACGGACGAAGAAAGCAACAGTGTGTGCGTGTTGTGTTGTATGAATGTGTTTGTTTGTAGGAATGAGGATATTAGTGTGTATGTGAGGTACTGAGTGTGTGGGAGGGTGATGACAGGGTGCGGGTGTATTTACATGGTATTATATGTGTAAGAATTTTAAAGTAATGACGCAAAACCAGAATCTGTCGAAAAAGGCAAGAATGGCGGAGCACAACGCGGTGTTGATGCCGACTCTACTGCACGGCAGAGAAACCTGGGCGTTCCCGAAGACGTAGAAGAAGAGAGAAGAAGAAGAAGAGAAGAAGAAGAGAAGAGAAGAAAAGAGAAAAAAAAGAAGAGAAGAAGAAAAAAGATCCCTTATGGGATAAGCCCGTCTTTGTACATATTTTAATGTTTTTATTTTCTGTGTATTTTTTTGTGTGTACAATAAAGATACTACAAACAAACAAACGTATAAAAGTAAGATGAATGCAGTAGAGCTGCGGTCTCTGCCTTAATTGTGCGGCGTAACCCTGGCTGACCGAATACGCAACGAAGAGATACGTAGAATGGAATGGCTGGAGTGGAATGAATGTGTCATCAATAAGATGAAAAAAGGCATGTTCCGTTGGTTCGGGTATGTGGAAGGAATGACTGATGAACGAATGACGAAATTGGGTGGAAGGAAAGGCCGGGGTCATATTAACGAGTGCTCATAGATTTTAATATACAGAGCAGATGACCCCAACAGCAAGCATGCATGTAACTACAAATTACTGTAGAGGAAGCATATCGTGGCGCTCCATTCTCTCTGCCTACCCCGCCAGGGATATAGCGTGAAGTTATAATATATATGTACAAAATGTATCATCAGCAGCCTACTCCACTGCTGGACATAGGCCTCTCCCAAGGCGCGCCATTGAGCCTGATCTTCGGCTCCTCTCATCCAGTAAAAAAATGTATGTGTATGTACAAAATGTATGTGACATTCAAATCACTAGAATGAGCGTTCTCCTTTTTAATCATTTACGTTTACCTACGTCATTTCACAACTTTTCCAAGAATTCAATTCGGTTCAGAATGTGTTCAAATATCAAAATATTTCCACAGTTTTCAGCTAAAAAACCAAACAGAGCGATTGTTTTTAAAATTTTCACACTACGCTGCCCGCCAGAGGCCTCGTAATAATCGCGCGAGTTCACTACATTCACTTGTTCGTTCATTCGCTCTTTCGTTCAAAACTATTTGACGTTGTTCCTTTTCCGTACAATGCTGCGTGGATTCCATTCAACTAAAATACGTAGTAAGTATAATGAACGTGTTTTTTGCTCTTTTTAACAATGGGAAAACATGGGAGGTACTTTTCTATGAATGTGGCAGTTATTATGGTTCTAATGGGATTTTTGTAAGGTGTAGGTCAAGATTTTGTAAGATTGAAGGAATCTCAGCAACAGTCGCTTTTAGCCACCGGTTTAAAAAACAGAATTTTCCATCAAAATAAATTTTGAAATGAATCGAATTAAAAAATTGAATAGCGACTGAAGTCCAATGCGCGATTTTTGACTGTTGTGTCTGAGGAACAAAAAGTGTACAGCTCTGAGATACTATTGTCATATTCTTACGCTAGGAAGGATCTTCTTTGCTTTTATATTGTACAGAATCGCAATTTTGCCAGTTTTCAGGAATTTTAACAAATCGCACAAAATAATTTTCCAAAAAAAGTATAGCACCTATGACTTAGCATTTTTTATACGTAACGATCTACATTATAACGTTCTGGTCACCTACGTGAGAAGGAAAACCATTTGTTCGAATTTAATTAAATTTAAATCTGTTCATCATAGTTTGTTTGTGCGACGCACTGTTTTAACAATTAGTATAAAACTGACATACTTTTAACGATCCAACGAATGAAATGAAACACAATTAGGTCACTTACTTGTGTTGAAAAATACTATCCCCAAAATGATAGTCCAAGCCGCATTCATTTTCTTCAATCTGTAACAAAAATATATAATTAGAAACCTTTTAAAGGTTATATAAACCTGTGCAGACTCAACTAGGGGTAGTACCACCATTTTACCTAATTCTGCCGTAAAGCAGCAATGCTTGTATTACTGTGTTTCAGTTTGAAGGGTAAGAGAGCCAGCATAGTCACCGAGATACTCCTCTATCTTCTCTTATCTTATGATAAGGGGCCGGGAATAACCCAGCGGCACTTCGACCCGGGAGGATCTTTTGTGCCTACCCCATTTTACACACCGGTCATCCCAATGTGCAGGTTTCCTCACGATGTTTTCCTTCGCCGTTAGAGCAGTCGGTAAATGTACGTAAGTCTTCGCATAAAAAGGGAAAAACTCATTGGTACATGGCATTGCACGGTTTCGGACCTCCCGCATGGGAGTCCGGTGTCCTAGCCACTGTGCCACCGACGTTTTACACTCCATCTAAGTTCTCAAGGTTTCTTCGAAAACCATCTAAAATTGAATTATCAGGTGAGATGGCTATGGGCTATTAGGTAGCCCGTTTGCTCGTTAGAGAGTCTGCTCTCCTTATATAATAAAAACAACCTGTACCTACTTTAGATAAGATAAGATAAGATTTATAAGTAAAAGTTTAGGTAAGAATAACGCAGATATAAGAATAAGAATAAAGCAAATATTGCAGATATACTTGCACAAACATGTTTTAAAACAATTAGGCAGTGTAGCGGATGCTGAAATAAGAACACTGGGGATTCTCCTTATACAAATTATTATAATTTTCAGTAAGTATAATTTTGTTTTTTTTAAGGCAAAGGGAACTGAGCCCATACAGCCATGTCTGATGTAAACAACTCTTGCAAGTCTTCATTAAAATGCTGGTGTGACACATTTCAATGCTATCTGGGAGAATCTTCCACGCTTCTGCACCATCCGAACCAAAGAAGAAGGCGTCCCGGACGCAGTATGGCTCTTCAAAATCCAGCCAAGTACGGATCGGGCTGCAGCGTCTTATTTGACTTTACTTCACTGTCCCACACATTAATCACATTTTGTAGACGTTCTTCGAATAAAAAACACCATTCTTACTTGAAAAGCACTACTGTAAAACAATTTGCAAGACAACGAAAAAAAGCTGGTGTGGACGCGACAAAAGCGCGGGAGAAACTCTCAGTAAGTATAAAACAAAAGTAAACATCTTTTTCGTTCACTCGAGCTACAGCTGATCTCTCTTTTTTTTAGAGATGTCCATCTACTCGATATTTTGTAACTACAAACACACATTAAGTCACAGATATCAACAAAGTTGTATCACAAAATAATTAAATAATAGGTTTTAATTTTTTGTTTTAATTTAAAAAAATAACAAATACTGAATTCTTAACACATGTCACACTAAAGTTTACCTTTACAGGCATATACACCGAATTCACAAGTTAATAATGTTATACAGATTTTGAGAAGAAAACAGGAAAGTAAAAGATAATGTCATTAACATTTATATAATAAGAATAAGTTTATTTCTGCGGTAAGATTACAAAGGATTCACAGTCCATACACCAGTAGGAACTTAAGCATATGTTATATTAAACTAAATAAAATTAGTGAGTAGCAACTTAGTTATAATTAGTGTCCGACCGATGCTTCGGCTTTGGCCAAAATGGGCCAAAGTTTTGGCCGAAGCCGAAGGTTCCTAACAAACGACGAATTCGAACGAACTTTTACGAATGAGCAGAGAACATTATTTCGAAATGTTATTATTTTTAACAAATAGCAAGGTAATTTTGATGACCACTAGATCGACTTCTAGAGAAGATTAAAATTACCTTTCTATATTATATTATACAGTCGATATAAAACCTTCAATTTTAATGTTTTAAAAGCAAATCAATTAAATTAGCTTGTATGAAATTGTAAACTTACTCTAGAAAATGTAAAAAAGTAGCTCTTTTAAGTACCTAATGTAATGTAATCTTGTTATGTTGTGATGAAGTGGCGCCAAATGTGATGAAGTGGCGCCAAATGTGATGAAGTGGCGCCAAATGTGATGAAGTGTCCTGAGGAGGTGAGCCTGGACACCTCATTGACATTAACTGGGTCCCTGGCACTCGGCGTGCGCAGGGTTGTGTACCTGGCTAGCTCTGGGGAGACTACTGAGGACTTTATGGAGTGAAACACGCGGTACAAGCTAAGTTGCCATTCGGCTTTATTAAACAACGGGCAGGGAGGAATTACAACAACATATACAATATATTATACAGTACACATGCACTTATGGCTATCGCGAGATACAGGGACGGACCTACTTCGACCAGGGTTGGAACGCCAGTGCGTCTCGGACTGACCGAGCCGCAGCTGGAGCGCTAGTGCGTCTCGGACTGACCGAGCCGCAGCTAAGGTGCAGTGCGTCTCGGACGGACCGAGCCGCAGCTGAACACCCCCAGACGCCGTGCTGCTCGAGACCTCGAGCCGCACTGGGCATGCTATCGACGGCGCCGTGCTGCTCGATGCCCTCGAGCCGCACAAGGCGCCGATCCGAAGGTCTGTACCGTGCTGCTCGATGCCCTCGAGCCGCACAGGGCACAGCCTGTAGTGAGCGGATTCACACGACAGCTTTGGCGCTAAAAGGATGGGTGCGAAGCGACTGTACGTTCCGCACATCCAACCAGCGCGAGAGCTCTCGAATGAGTGCTGCCGAGGCGGGCGCTCGGCCGGCTTTTATCCTCGGTGGGTGCGGGTTGCGGGGAGTGGCGGTAACATTCTATCTATCTAGCTATATGATGCGACGGTGTCGGCCGGTGCCTGGCACGGTGCTGGTTTCACGGTGTCGGCTGACAGGGCGATGCGTCGCAACGTACGCTGATACTATGACGTGCTGAGCCGTGCATGCTCATCACATTCTCCTCTCTCTTCGAAAGATTTTTACCTGTAAAAATCGCCGATGTTAAAACAGTTGTAAAATAAATATTTTTTTTAATATCTGGTTTCTTTTTTCCTCTTTTTAATATATACTTTTTTTTTGTCAATTGTGTAATCCCCTTAAGGAGTGCAAACTTCCTTCTTTTTTCACTTATCTATCTACTATACTATAATATCAGGCTTTTTCTCTTAAAACACTGGTAACTTTTACTTTGACTATAAAAGTAAGTAAAAACTGGTAAATATACTTCTCAAAGTAAAGTAAAACTGGTATAAAAACACTGGTAAACATCTTTGTTTTAACCATAACTTTAAAACAAAACTATACTATATAATAGTTCGTCGGCCCATGTAAAACTTGTTACTTAAATATATTTTTTCCCTTATACTTGTTTGTTATTTGTGTATATTCTTTTTCAGTAATTAAATTTCTTTATATCTTTTATGTGTGCCGTGGCTATTTTTTTTGGTTTATTTACATCTTGTATTAAAAATATTACTGGTGATTTTTGTTGAATAACCTTGAATGGACCCGTGAACTTAGGTGCCAATTTTGCACAAAAGTTTTTATTTGCATTTGATAATGGAAATTCTCGTTTTAATACTAGGCTGTTTATTTCTGGTTTCCATTGTCTCCTTTTCATGTCGTAGTAATGTTTTTGCTGTCCGGATGCCATGTTCTGGTTTAATTTTACAATTTCGTAAATTTCATCCCTTTCTCCATTATTCTGTACGTTAGGGGTTGGAAATTCATTTTTGTCTCCTGGTAATCGTAATTCTCTTCCAAATAGTAGGAAAGCCGGTGTATACTTTGTAGATTCGTGCATTGATGTATTCAGGGCTAAATTAAATTCTGGTAAATGTTCGTCCCACTTTTTGTGGTTATCTTTTATGAATGCTGATATCATTGTTTCGAGAGTTCTGTTAACCCGTTCTGTGGGGTTACTTTGCGGGGTGTATGGAGGGGTAAGACGGTGTTCTATTCCATACTTTTCTAATTCGGTTTTAAATTGCTTACTCGTGAACTGTTTGCCGTTGTCACTCAATAATGTTCTTGGGCAACCGTATCTCATGATAATGGTTTCTTTGAATGCCCTTGTTACTGTATTTGTTGTAGCAGTTCTTAAGGGTCTTATTTCTGTCCATTTTGTAAACTTATCATGGAATACTATAATCCATATGTATCCTTTAGTGGAACGTGGTAGGGGACCTATCAGATCCGTGGACACCACCTGCCAAGGTTCCTCCGGGTTCTTTATGTGCATTAATCCAGCTTTTTTCTCTTGTGACGGCTTATGTGTTTGACAAATAACGCATTTTTTTATGTATTTGGCTACGTCTCTAAACATGCCGGGCCAGTAGTACCTTTGTGCTATTTTGCTCAGTGTTTTTGACGTTCCCATGTGACCTGCACTCGGCGAGTCATGGTTTTGTTCTATAATTTTGATTCTCTCGTTCTTTTCGACGCATAACTTCCATTCCGAGTCTTTTGCTAGTTTGTTTCCATATGCGGGGTTTATTATTTTCTTGAACAGTTTACCGTCTTTTGTACAATACTCGTTATGTTTTTCTGGATTCTGGTTCATTTCATGTATTTTCTTCGTGTACCAGTCGTTTGGTTCTGTGTTTATTGTACATAATGTGTTTCTCTGGCAATCCTTCTGATTTGTTTCGTATATTTCTGCTTCTTCTTTTGGTTTTTCTGTTCTCCATCTTGTTTCGAAGCCAATTCTTTTTAGCAAGTCCATTCCTATTATAATGTGCGCTGCCTTTGGTATCACTAGTAGCTGGTGTGTTATGGTGACATTATTTATCTCTATTTCTAATTCCACTGATTTCGTGATGTTCACCATTGTTCCGTCGGCCATAAACACATTCTTCTTGGTTTCTTTTTCTTTTGCTAGCTTGCTTAAGCTCCATTTATATATCTCTTCGTTGATGTACGATCTTGTTGAGCCGGTGTCAACTAAAGCATCGTATGTGTTTCCCAATACCTTAATGGGTATAAATATCCTGTTGTCTGGTTTTGTCCTTTCTTTTGTTGTATAAGCTTCATTTGCCTTCTTATTTTCTTGTTTCAGCTTACAACAGTCTTTGCTTAGTTTTCCAATTTTTCCACAGGTACTGCAAAATATAATCTTATTTCCTCTGCAATCTCGATAAGAATGCCCTGGTTTTCCGCAATTCCAACAGCATGTTTCTGGGTTGTAATTTCTCATGAATTTCTGGTTACTGTTGGTTGCTGTCGATTGCTCGCGGTTATTCTTGCTGGCATTTGTTCCTTCTGTATTTCTTTGTTCGAACTGCTTGCTCGCAGATGCTGTCTGGTCGTATTTGTCGTATGTCTTGTGTCTGTATCGTTGTTCTGATATATTCTCGTACTCGCTTGTGAATTGTATCAGTTCTTTCAGGTTTTTAAACTCTTGTCGCTTTATATAATACTTATATTTAGCGTTCATATTCTCGTAAATACGTTCAAGTTTTTCTTCTTCTGACATTTTGGCATATCTGCGCATTAATGTCTGTAATTCTGTTAAATAATCGGTAAATCTTTGTTTAAAATGTTGTTTCTTAGCAATGATCTTTTCCAAAAGATTTGCCTCGTAGTTTCGTGGATAATAATATAGTTTAAAATCCTCCTTAAAATCGGACCAACTTTTCCATGTTGTTTTGTTGTTGCGGTACCACGATAAAACGTTTCCTCGTAAGAATCGTGGTAGAATCTGTAAAAGTTTATCGGTATTTACTTCATTCGCCGTGACCAGATCGTCTAAACTTTCCATAAATTCTATTGGGTCTTTAGTTGTGTCGAATGATATGTTCCATCCTGAAATCATATTTGCGACGTCCTTTATCTGTTGGTTTGGTATATTTTCTTCGGGTTTTTCTTCTGTGTTCGGCATTTTTATCTCTTTTTTCCTTGTCAGTTCGTTATCTTCTTCGTCTGTTTCGTCTGGTTGTTGCTCACGTAATTCCTGTTCCCTGATAACTCTTGCGAGGTTTTTTCTTAGTTCCTCCACTGTTTTTCCTTCAGTGGGGAGGTCTCTGGCTTGTGATTCTTCTATCAATTCACGTTTCTTTAAGTTATATATCCAGGATAACATTAGAGTGTCGGTTTAGGGATCCAGTTAACCTACAGGCGTAATGGACGGACGCGTTTTCAGTCTTTACGTCACTCAGTTAACTAAAAACCTACGGGAGCTTACTTTGACTCGCGGTAAAACAAAAATAAAGTCCTCATGAGAAACGTGGATTATTTAAATTGGGCGCCAAATGTGATGAAGTGGCGCCAAATGTGATGAAGTGGCGCCAAATGTGATGAAGTGGCGCCAAATGTGATGAAGTGGCGCCAAATGTGATGAAGTGTCCTGAGGAGGTGAGCCTGGACACCTCATTGACATTAACTGGGTCCCTGGCACTCGGCGTGCGCAGGGTTGTGTACCTGGCTAGCTCTGGGGAGACTACTGAGGACTTTATGGAGTGAAACACGCGGTACAAGCTAAGTTGCCATTCGGCTTTATTAAACAACGGGCAGGGAGGAATTACAACAACATATACAATATATTATACAGTACACATGCACTTATGGCTATCGCGAGATACAGGGACGGACCTACTTCGACCAGGGTTGGAACGCCAGTGCGTCTCGGACTGACCGAGCCGCAGCTGGAGCGCTAGTGCGTCTCGGACTGACCGAGCCGCAGCTAAGGTGCAGTGCGTCTCGGACGGACCGAGCCGCAGCTGAACACCCCCAGACGCCGTGCTGCTCGAGACCTCGAGCCGCACTGGGCATGCTATCGACGGCGCCGTGCTGCTCGATGCCCTCGAGCCGCACAAGGCGCCGATCCGAAGGTCTGTACCGTGCTGCTCGATGCCCTCGAGCCGCACAGGGCACAGCCTGTAGTGAGCGGATTCACACGACAGCTTTGGCGCTAAAAGGATGGGTGCGAAGCGACTGTACGTTCCGCACATCCAACCAGCGCGAGAGCTCTCGAATGAGTGCTGCCGAGGCGGGCGCTCGGCCGGCTTTTATCCTCGGTGGGTGCGGGTTGCGGGGAGTGGCGGTAACATTCTATCTATCTAGCTATATGATGCGACGGTGTCGGCCGGTGCCTGGCACGGTGCTGGTTTCACGGTGTCGGCTGACAGGGCGATGCGTCGCAACGTACGCTGATACTATGACGTGCTGAGCCGTGCATGCTCATCACAATGTATATGTGTGCAAATAAATTTTAATTCATTCATTAAAATCTTGAACAAAATTCTTAGAGCTTTTAAACCTTCGGATTCGGCTTCGGCTTTGGCCGAAGGTTGTGCCGATAGCCGAATAATCGGCTTCGACTTCGGCTTCGGCCAGAAATTGACCTTCGGTCGGACACTAGTTGTAATAAACGCTGACCTCCGAACTAAGAAATTCTTGTATCTCGGAGGACAGATCTCTTCTGTCGATAATATTAAATTTCAATTTTACAGGGTACAAAACCTAGTTATAAAGTCTGGGTTTTCTCAGTCCACTAATCTACCATATGTAGATGCGGATGCAACGCAGTTATAACTAAAAATAGCATCCTGGCTGGGTCGGGTGAGCCTGATCGAGCTTCACTAAGCGTGAAATCCCTTCATCGCCTCAATTGAAGATGGGGTAAAAACAAAAGATTTTAATGGTCGTATTATGTAAAAATATTGTGCACCGCTAGAGCACACAAGACATTGGAACACTTGTGTCTAAATGCGCAAACAGGAACCCAACACTGAACTGCCAATCGAAAACAATATATTAACCTTCAAACCTTATGTTGTTGAGTTCATGCTGTAATGGCATGTTCGTCCTATTTGTATTGTTTAAAAATGGTTTACAGTGGTTATTTTTTCGTAAAACTAGTGTACTTTACCTAAAAATCTTTACGTTAAGTGAACGTTATATAAGACAGTGAAATGAGAGTGTAATACTACAGATAGTGTGGATACGGCAACCTAACCCCCAGTTGTACTTGGAATGCAAGACACTAGGCATTCCTAGTGCACACGACTCTCCCTTAATCTCGACGTTGGTAAACTGTTATTTTCAAAACAGACGCTAAAACTTCCGACTTATTTTCAAGATTCCAACACGGTCATTGGCCAAATTGCAGTGTAAATCACTAAAGAAAAAAAACCTTCATACCGATACACAGCAATGCTTGCATTGCTGCTTCGTGACAGAAATACGTATAAGGATGGTACCACCCAAGGCTGTTCAAATCAAAAACAGTTCGTCTATTTCAAAAAAGTATGTACAGTTGCTCAATAAAGTGTTTAACCGACATTAGGTTGAGAATTGTGTGCAGTGTCTGAATCTCACTGCTGACTGTGTATCGCCACTTTGCGTAGGTACTTAGGTACATAATTTGTCACATTATTACCTTGAAGTCTGCCTTTGAGTGCCGTTTTTGGTGGAAATGCGTACCGTAACATCAGGAATTCAAACAGGGTTAATACTAGCCTAATGCCTAGACTACATGCGTTAAGTTCCAGCCCGGTTCGGTTCGCTGCAACCAATCACATGCGCTTCCCTCCTCCAACTTGAAATTAGCAATTCGTGATTGGATGCAACGAACCAAACCGGAGCTAGAGCCGGAGCGTGTAGTCCAGGCCTAAAAATACGACTTAGGTAACATAATATCGTATCAAGACTCGTCGACTTGAGATGATTAAGATTTAAGTTAAAGGTAGCACTAAAGGAATATTTGACAAACTTGTATTTCTACCCCGTATTTTCAAAACACTTGAAATTTTCCACAGTTTTCTACCAATTTTGAGACACAAACCCAATGGGAAAAAATTGTAGAAAACGTGTGGCACCACTGGTCGCACAAGCAACTTCGGGCGTTTTAATCAAAACGCTTCGGAAAGTTTCCTGCTGGAACAATATGGGATTGTTACAAAACCTGTCCGTTCCGGATTTCTGCGCAGCAATGCATGCAAACTGTTCTCTTGTACATTTTATAAAGTAACCAAACCACTTCGTAAAATATCACCAGTTTCAGTACAGCTGTCGATGGAAAAGAACGGTGAAGGAAAGCATAGTGAGGAAACAAGCACACTGAGTGTGAAATGGGGAAGGCGATAGAAAACCACCCCAATAATGGGATACAAAGAGCTTAAAAACCGAGGGCCATACATTACCTACTTTTTGTGTTCTCGGCTTGCAATGTTTATTGTCTAATTTGGAATATAAATACTCGTATCTTAGACAGAGTCGGCTTGGGTATTGTTCACGCCATATATCGTTATTTTTTAATTACACTATACACATTTGTACGTCATCTGCCGATCAAATTCACTCGTGAAATGACTTCTGTCGCAACGATCGCAACAAACGCTCATCGGAATTAATTAATTTCCACGCTAATTAATCTAATATTGTAACTGAACTATCGCCGCGAGTGCTGTAAGTGCTCAACCCTTCAAACTTTGGTGGAAACCAGAAGAAACCAGCCGCCGGAGATTAGATCCAGGAGCTTCTCAAGTAAGTCTTGTCTCATCTCCTTCAAATTTTTCCACCAGGTATCCATCCTTTTATCCATTTCTATCACAAATGCTTTGCTATGTTCCGCTTTGAACAGTAAGAGAGCCACCTAAATCCTCAAGGCAAGCAGCACATCAAAAATCATCTGGTAAATACCACTTACCATCAGACAATCTGATTGGTCGGCTCTCCTTATGCTTGTCTGCTTTCCTTATCGTGAAAAATATATTTTGTACGTTGGTATAACACAAAACTAAAGGAAACATCTCAGTAAGCGATAGTGGGGTACAAACACGATAATAAAACCGAGGGGTTGTATCTGTGAATGCGATCAGAGTCTCATGAATAAATTTGCAAGCCGTTTTACAACTGAGGAGGTCTGGACCAAATCTTTCTTCCGTATCGCTGTAATTTCAGTAATATAACTTTAAACACGATTTGGGAAGTTTTTATTGCAAGCTGTAACGATGTGTATTTTTTTATCTCACTTCCACGTTAATTTGTTTGTTGCTACGCTCTTATTAACTTTTCCGATTGTTTGTTTGTGACCACGCTTTAATTAGCATCACTTGTCCGTTTGCTCGTTTGATATCACCAGTGATCGTAATTTGGATTCCGTAACAGGGCCGTAGTTGGATAAAAGTAACCACTCGTAAGTCAATTTCACTTTGTTTTTTTTTCCGTGAAATGAATCGGCATGATATTGTGAAAAAGATTTAACATCTATTGAAGTTAGCTTGTGCTGGCAGAATATAGAAAAGAAGAAATATTTGAATAAGGAACCATTGGTCTTAGATAATGAAAAAATGGCCCATTGTCATTTTTGTGTCGTTGAACATTACAGTTTCGAACGAAATTATTCTACTCGTACCTTACTGATTTTCATTCAAATGGCGTGCAAAAGTAACTTAATCACTTATTTATCTTTTGATTCAAAGAAATCAGACCATATGTCTCGTTTATGTAAATAACATAAAAAAATATCAGTCACAAAAAGGTAATACTACATGTCATAAGAACTCTACAAAGAGACCATTGCTGCTAAGTTAGCTTACAAGTGGTTTCTTATCCAATTCCGGCTCTGTTACTGAATCCTGTTAACGATCACTGGTTATCACGCTTTAATTAATTTCACTTTTCGGTAATTTGTTTATTACCACGCTTTTATTGACTACATTTCTCTATTTGTTTGTTTGTTACCACGCTTTTATTAACGTCACTTCTTCGTTTGTTTGTTACCACGCTTTTATTGACTACATTTCTCTATTTGTTTGTTTGTTACCAAGCTGTTATTAACGTCACTTTTTCGTTTGTTTGTTACCACGCTTTTATTAACTTCATTTCTCTATTTGTTTGTTTGTTACCACGCTTTTATTAAC
The DNA here is from genome assembly GCA_947369225.1 of Hofmannophila pseudospretella. Lineage (NCBI taxonomy): Eukaryota > Metazoa > Arthropoda > Insecta > Lepidoptera > Oecophoridae > Hofmannophila > Hofmannophila pseudospretella. The sequence continues at coordinate 3,008,120 of OX376333.1, forward strand.
TACATTTCTCTATTTGTTTGTTTGTTACCACGCTTTTATTAACGTCACTTCTTCGTTTGTTTGTTACCACGCTTTTATTAACTTCATTTCTCTATTTGTTTGTTTGTTACCACGCTTTTATTAACGTCACTTCTTCGTTTGTTTGTTACCACGCTTTTATTAACTACATTTCTCTATTTGTTTGTTTGTTACCACGCTTTTATTAACGTCACTTCTCCGTTGTTTGTTTGTAATCATGCTATTATTAACTTCTCTGTTTGTTTGTTGGGGTACAGAATAACTAATAGTACAAGTCGGGGTCAAATCTTATAATGACATTTCACTGAGTTCCGGTGATAATAACGGGAGTAACAAAAACCCAAAAGGGAGTGTGTTCAGTATCCGCTAATTAATCTGTTCCATTTAAAAGTTCAATACCTTCGACAGAAACGTATGAAACAGCTGTCTTTTTTTCGTGATTCCACAGTTGGCCCGATAGTGCAAGTTGTTCAGTTATGAATCTTTCTTATTCTTATACCCCCTATTATATATAACCCCAGCGGCACTTCGCCCTTGGGAATCTGATTGTTTCTACCCCATTTTATACACTGGTAATCTTAGTGTGTAGGTTTCCTTCACAGTTAGAGCAGTCGGTAAATGTACGTAAGTCTTCGAAAAATCCGAAAAACTCATTGGTACATGGCGCTGCACAGTTTCTAACCCGGACCTTCCGGGAGTCCGGTGCCCCAACCACTAGGCCACCGACGCTCTAACTCAGTTATGGATACTGAACACCACCCTTTCGGTAATATTTTGGTATACACAACCTGATTTCACCATACATTGCGATATAATAATTATACGGGTAAACAACACTGCAACATGTAAATCAAGTTACCGCAGTCTACCTCACCTAGATTCCTAACCTAATATTGTAGCTGAAATCAAATTACTTGCCCGTAATTGACGGGCTATATTTAGCTCAAAGCACTGGTACTGGCTTGTAATTTTTTTTTATTAAATAAGAAGAGCAGACGAGCAGACGGGCCACATGATGGTAAGTGATGAGGGTATCACCATTTTTTTAAGGAAAATAAATTGGTGATACCCACATAAATCAGACTAGTAGCGCTCTAGGATATGACAGCGAGCACAAGGGTTTGGGAAAATGCACTTATAGTTCCATACATTTGACATTTCAATTCCTGACTAATGTATAGGATAATGCTCACATCGCATACGACAACTGGCAGACGCGGTTTCCATATAAAACTTCTCTTGCGAGCAATCTACATTGGGGTGAATTTCAAAATCTTTGCTCGTAAGTAGGTAACTATAAATTCTTTTTCAATTAGGAGCGTCGGTGGCCGTGGCTAGGACGCCGGACTCCCATGCGGAAGGTCCAGGTTCGAAACCATGCAATGCCATGTACCAATGAGTTTTACCGATTTTTTCGAAGACTTAACTACACTTACCGACTGCTCTAACGGTGAAGGAAAACATCGTGAGGAAACCTGCATGTCTGAGGAAAGTAAAAGTTTCCGAAGGCGTGTGAAATCCACCAACCAGCACTGGGCACGCTCGGTGGATCATGGCCCGTAACTCTTGTGCAAGGGGAAGCCTGTGCCCCAACAGTGGGGACATTAATAGTCTGATGATTGATAATGCTTGGTTGCTTTTCATATGGTTAGTGGCCAACCTATTTGTCAGAGTTGTTCAGGCCGCCCGTAGGCATCTGACATGGCTTAACGACTGCTGTCGAACGATAACAACCGGGACCGAGTGCTTAACGTGCTCTCCGAGGCACGGAGAGCTCAGATGAAATATGCCACTAGCGGTCACCCATCCAGGTACCGACCGCGCCAACGTCGCTTAACCTGCACGATCACTTTCAGATATGCAATATAATTACTTAAATTTATGTTCACAATTCAGTATTCATGAGCCCCCAATTCAGTATTCATGAGCCCCCCAAATCAGTATTCATGAGCCCCCCCAATTCAGTATTCATGAGCCCCCCAATTCAGTATTCATGAGCCCCCCAATTCAGTATTCATGAGCCCCCCAATTAAAATCTACCAAAGTGTCGTTCTATGTGGCTATTATAAGACTATGAAATTCCACAGTATGGCGAGGATTTTTATATTTCTTTTCAAGAATTACTAAATCCAAAAGCAATTATTAAATTTATTCATTATTTTATCTAAAAAAGCGAAAGAAAATTTCTTTTTAAATTAGCTTTTGGATTACAATCAAGGTTTGCTCAACAATTACAACAAGATTAATAATAAAGCCCCGATTCCCTCCTCCATAATTAATGCCTTTCAATCAAAAACTTGGATCCAATTCTTTCACTAATTAGATATCTTGTTCGTCTTCTAAATTAACGTAGTTAAGATCAGACTCTAGTTAAATATTACTATTTCAAGGCTCTTTTGAAATATACGGGGCGATACAAAGTGGTAGAAAATAAAATAATAAACATTTCAAATCGGGAACTGTTACGTATGCTAATGCGTGCGTGGCTGCGCAGTTTCAGTTTCAGATATTTATTTATAATATTCAATTATACGTCACATACATTTATCATTACAAACCATTATTATTTACATTGAATTTATAATTAACCATAATAAAATTAATTTCAATTTTAATTATAACTGTGTTATTTTTTTTAATATCATGCAATGTGGGTTGTCTAGTACCTACCAGATCTTACTGACGTTGAAGAACTCTTCAATCATATATACGCTCCGGAGCCGAAACGTGGACACTGACGGTGCGACTGGTTCACAAATTGAAAGTCGCTCAGCCTGCTATGGAAAGAGCTATGCTCGGAGTATCTCTGCTGGATCGAATCCGAAATGAGGAGATCCGGCATAGAACAAAAGTTAACGACATAGCTCATAAGATTAGCAAGCTGAAGTGGCAGTGGACCGGTCACATCTGTCGCAGAACCGACAACCGCTGGGGTAGACGAGTTCTGGAGTGGAGACCACGTTTGGGCAAACGTAGTGTGGCGTCCAGGGGCAGGGGCTAGATGGAGCGACGATCTGCGCAAGGTGGCTGGCAGCGACTGGATGAGAAGAGCCGAAGATCGGGCTCAATGGCGCGCCCTGGGAGAGGCATATGTCCAGCAATTAGAGCTAGAAGTAGTCGGGGCAGAATTGTCATATTTATAGTGATAGCATTATCGATAAATGCATACTTATCGATAATTACAATGTTCCATATTGCAACAACGTGAGTCTTGTAACAGTTAGTAGTTCAAATTCAAGAGTCATTATTTTTTATTATTTCAAATACGAATATTTTGGGCTAAGACATTTTAAATTACGACATTTTGATTTTGGACATTGTGATATGTACCTACCCATTAAACAGCAGTGCTACAACATCGATATGCGGACGAAGAAAGCAACAGTGTGTGCGTGTTGTGATGTATGTTTATGTCACATCTTAGTTATACTATGATAGGGCCGGGAATAAATCTAGCGACACTTCGACCCTTGAGGATCTTTTGTGCCTACCCCACTTTACACACTGGTCATCTCAGTTACGCGCAGGTTTCCTCACGATGTTTTCCTTCACCTTTAGAGCAGTCGGTAAATGTACGTAACTCTTTCGGAAAAATTTAAAAACTCATGCTACAAACACTGGTATAGAAATAAAACTGATGCAGGTACCTAATAAGTGTTATTTGACTTACGTGCGAAAAGTCGATAAAAGCAGCATTCAATACCTAACAAATTTTAGATCGTACCCCGACAACTTCTAGCTCTAGTTATAATAAAGACAGTGTGCTACTAGGCCTTGATGGTTTCACTCGCGTATCTAGTAGTGGCGACGAGGTTGGGATACGAACCCACGCGTACCTAGTAGGAACATAAGATTTTTTATTGTATTTTTTTATTTTTATTTTTTATTTACTACTAAACCCGCATTTGACCTCGATCTCGCCTGATGGTAAGCGACGATGAGGTCGACGATGGAGCATGCGGGTCCAGTAAATGCCTATTCACTCTGGCCTTGACGATCCCAAGGTTGTTGGTTTCGGGAAATACAGACGCCGGCAGGTTGTTCCATTCCTTAGCCGTTCGCATAATGAACGAAGAAGCAACTCGCTTCGTACGAGCAGATGGGATATCAACAACATAAGGATGGAACCTCTCCCCTTTAATGATAACTTAATAGTCGTTTACATATAGTTCAAGAAAATTCGAAATCGTGGTCGTCTTTTTTATGTGGCATGTAGCTTAGAAGGAGATAATTGATTTAAAAATGAATCTTGAAATATGTTATTACTCTTTTCAGGGTTCACGGTCCTTGAAAGGCTTGCGTGGGGACATGGATCCAACACGTAGAGGCCTTGTTAGAGTATTTACTATACAATTGTGGGATAGAGTTCACCTACCGGAGTCTGACGAGAGTTTTCGTGTCTAAGGAAACCGAAAAGCTCGAGAAATCAGAAACCCTAATTATTGCCCCCGCTGTACAAGATTTCTCGTTCCTACTCGTATTACGAGATTTTTCTTTCCGTACAAAAATTGTCAAAGACATTGTTAACGCCATATATCGTTATTTTTAAATTACACTATACACATTTGTACTTATCTAATATTCATATAATTATACCTGTTCTTTCCTACCTATCACCTAGACAAGACCGAAAGAGTACGCGCATCGTGTTGACGTCACAATGTCATCTACCAATCAAATTCACTCGTAAAATGACTTCTGTCGCAACGGTCACGCAAAACAAACGCTCCTCGGAAATAATTAATTTCCACGCTAATTACTCTAATATTGTAACTGAACAATCGCCGCGAGTGCTCTAAGTGCTTAACCATTCAAACTTTGGTGGAAACCAGAGAGAAACCAGCCGCCGGAGATCAGATCCAGGAGCTTCTCAAGTAAGTTTTGTCTCATCTCCTTCTAGCTCTCTGCCGCAAATTTTTCCACCACACATCGAAAATTCACCTCAAGACTTCATGTATTTTGTTTCTTTCAGTAACTTCGATAGTAATGGATTTCAAATATACCTCCGACCCTATTGCTGAAGGTTGCCAACTACACGACAAGTTATTATCAGTAACAAGCTCACCTATGTCAAAAGAACTGACATGGGACCGTACCAGAATAGATATTGATATAAATTGGGTCGCAATAATAGATATGAGCCAATAAATATTGTATCGATGACGCATTTGTCTTTGTCTTTATTTGATGGTATTTCTAGCGAGAGCTTCAGTGGCAGAGTGGCTAGGACGCCGGACTCCCGTGCGGGAAACCATGCTGTATAATTATTTAACACTTATAACATTGAAATTGAAAACGTTTATTTAGCGCTGTAAACACCAGAATATTTATTTTATTTTATCTGTTTTGCAGGAAATCTTACAGCCTTAAAAATTGTACATAGTAAATGTTCTTTAAATAAAAATAACAGCATAAGAAGGACAGAAAGGAGAATAATAATAGGATAATATCGGGAAGAATTCTGACAATAGGTTGGTAATTTGGGGATTTTAAACATTATGAAGAGTCAGCCTGGGGAGGTACCACTTTTAAACATTATAAAGAGTCAGCCTGGGGAGGTACCACTTTTAAACATTATGAAGAGTCAGCCTGGGGAGGTACCACTTTTAAACATTATGAAGAGTCAGCCTGGGGAGGTACCACTTTTAAACATTATAAAGTGTCAGCCTGGGGAGGTACCACTTTTAAACATTATGAAGAGTCAGCCTGGGGAGGTACCACTTTTAAACATTTTAAAGTATCAGCCTGGGGAGGTACCACTTTTAAACATTATAAAGTGTCAGCCTGGGGAGGTACCACTTTTAAACATTATGAAGAGTCAGCCTGGGGAGGTACCACTTTTAAACATTATAAAGTGTCAGCCTGGGGAGGTACCACTTTTAAACATTATGAAGAGTCAGCCTGGGGAGGTACCACTTTTAAACATTTTAAAGTGTCAGCCTGGGGAGGTACCACTTTTAAACATTATGAAGAGCCAGCCTGGGGAGGTACCACTTTTAAACATTATGAAAAGTCAGCCTGGGGAGGTACCACTTTTATCTATTTCCGCTGCAAAGCAGCATTGCTGTATTTCGGTTTAAAGGGTAAGAGAGCCAGCTTTTCACTCTTAGCGATAAGGCCGCCTAAATTGTATTTCACTATTTCCTTTTCTATCTCATGTTTTTTGTTTTATATTTGTGCAATAAAGTGTATTTTACTTTTACTTTACTTTACTTATTTTTTTTAAGTTATTTATTTTCATAATAATATTACAATTGTGTTGAAATTAATAGTTTAGCTTATATTAAAATAGGGTAGATTGCAAGTATCAAATATTAAATGATATTCTTAAAAATTAAGAAATAGTCATAAATTGATGGTCAAATGTGAAAACTGAATTAAAATTCGTTGAAAAATAAAATAACTAGAGGCAAACAAAAATCAGAACGGTAGAAAGAAACGGCAATAAGTTTTATGACGTAACTGTTCTCTAACGCCAAACAAGAAGGTCCTGGCTCCATATATAGGACTGTTTTGCTAGAAAGGGACAGAGCATCTGTTCAATACTAACTTTAACCATTAATATCTCTGATGTTAGTTGAGATATCGAAAAACTAATTTTAGATCCTTCTTTAGTATGTCCATATAAGTTGATTGATGCAATAAAAAAAATTAGGTTAATACCGTATTGTCCATAAAACTAAAAATACTAAAATTACCGGCAGTTAAAGCACTTCATCTATCTCCATCTTAGCAACAAATCAAAAACCCCTTACTTACTTATTTATGGTATTGCCAACCTATTGTCAGAGTTGTTCAGGCCGCCCGTAGGCCTCTGACATGGCTTAACGACTGCTGTCGAACGGCAACAACCGGGACCGACTGCTTAACGTGCTTTCCGAGGTACGGGCAGCTCAGATGAAATATGCCACTAGCGGTCACCCATCCTGGTACCGACCGCGCCCAACTTCGCTTAACCTGCATGATCGGTCGAAACCGATCGATTGCGAGCACGGTCTTCGGACCGCAACTAGGCTAGCTGCTCCTCGAAAACCCCTTAATAACATTATTTATAGTTAGTGAGTGATCACTTACCATCAAGTAGCCCATTTGCTCGTCTGCTGCCTTTATAAAAAAAAATAGATAACCACACACGACAAAAGAAGAAAAAGATTTCAAGCTATCTCAAGTACACTTCACAATAGAGTACCTCCTTACTTGGTGTATTCCTTTTGATATGGAGCACCGAATTTTTTATTAGCTTTTTTGAAATATACTCCGTTTATCCAGGGTCGCACTTAGGACAGCTATTTAACGGGTCGATGCTAGAGGGGCGCCAGTTAGGGTTTAGGCCCCATAACTACGTCGGGACAGCTTTGCGAAATGTACGATGGCTAATTTGTTTAAATTAAGAATTGTACGAATCGCGAATTTGTGCAAATGGTGACGCAGCCAATTTGGCGGTAAAGTTAATCGAGTCGTTGCATAACAAACAAATAGCTTAGCTTAACGTTTTATTTTATTTGTGTTGACCACTAAACCCGAATTTGACCTCGATCTGCCTGATAGTAAACGACGATGGAGCATGCGGGTCCAGTAAATGCCTATTCATTCTGGCCTTGAAAATCCCAAGGTTATAGGTTTCGGGAAATAGAGACGCCGCCAGGTTGTTCCATTCCTTAGCCGTTCGCATAATGAACGAAGAAGCAACTCGCTTCGTACGAGCAGATGGGATATCAACAACATAAGCATGGAATCCCTCCCCGCACCTGGTAGTCCGAAGGCGGAATGGAGATGCTGGAATTAGGTCGTGCAATTCCGATGCGCACTCTCCGAAATGTATCCTATAAAATACGACAGACAGGCAACCTTGCGCCGATGTTCCAGACTTTGTAGTCTGGTTTCCACCAGCGATTCGTCACCTATAAGGCGCTTGCGCTCAGCAAAGTACCAACTGGCTGCCCTAGAGAAGAAAGACAAACATAACTCAATAGAAAGTTGGAACGTATCGTAGCGGAGGTTTTTTGATTTCATGTATTTGCTGGAGACATTCGATATTGTCAAGTGATTGGAGAACGCTAAAATTCCTAAGTCCGACCCTGCATCCGTTATATTTTATATCATACGATATCAGTCGAAACAAAGGGGGATCATAATAAAATGGACGAAAGCTTATGTGGGCCCGTGGGAAATTATTGGTTGGACACTAAATGTATGTGCAATATGATTTATTGTACCGCGAAACGGATGCGGCAATGGGCCGGTGCGGTGTTGCCACATAATGATTTATGGCGGGAAAATGGTAATGAGATTATTGTGTGTACAATTTGACTGTAAAGAGAAGAATGGTAACAGTTCCAATGACAAACTCAACGTGGTATAATAATAATTCTATGGAAAAACTATACTGAATCTTTAAAAAATGTCGTGGCCATTTAACATTGGTTTTATAGTAAATCTGTAAATTGCCCATATTTAATTTCTAAAGTCAAATTAAAGTTATGGAAGTATATTTTCAAAGTTACTGTTAAGTTAGTAAAAGTTAAGGAATTACGAGTATTTGTAATTTTCATGATACGCAAATAAAATGAGTTTTTTTAACCGACTTTATTATTTCAGATTTATTTTCATCCGTAAAGCTGAATATGCATTTGGCAGACGGACGGGCGAGCTATTTTTCTTTTTTAATTAGCGGCTATGGATTGGAGCTGAAATGGCCAACCAGCTTGCTATGGTTTTTAATTCATTAGAAGTAAAGTGCAAATTATTGGTTAGACGGCAAATGTATTTGAAATTTGATTTATTGTTCGCCAAAACGGAAGAGGAAATGAGCCGGTAATCATTTATGGCGGGAAAATGGTAATGAGATAATTTGTGAGTAATATTTATGGGCATAATTGCCCTTTGTCTTTAGAAAATTTTCAAAAGTGATAATTTTCTTTACTGCTTCGAAAACAAAACACGTCATAAAGAAAATGGTACGAGATTGACTTAGTGGTCTTGATTACGAGGGCACAGAGAAACTTTTAAAGGTAACACAATAATAATAATAATAAAAAACACACACACATGATCACTCGCACACACACACACACACACACGCACAAACACACACACACACACAGACACTCGCACACACACTCGCACACACACCACCCCTTATATTAACCTTTATTATTGTTCTTTTTTTTTCTTTTTTCCAAATTTTGGCAGTTCCCATGTTCTGTTACATGTTCATTTGCACTGGTCACAGAAGAGATCTGTCCTCCGAGATACAGGAACTTCCTAGTTCGGAGGTCAGCGTTTATTCTAAACTAACTTGTTGCTCACTAATTTTATTTGGTTTAATATAACATATGCTTAAGTTCCTACTCCATTGTAATCTTACCGCACAAATAAACTAATCTTATTCTATTCTAGATTTCTTTTTTCTTTGTGGTTTTTTTACATTGGTAATGTACTACTAACCACTCCATCTCTATAATCCATCGCCGATGAGCAAGAAAGAATATTCCACCACAAAGGTCCAAACTTCTTTGTTAAATACAAAAAAAACCGAGTTCAAATCGGACTATCCGTTGCCAAGATATGACGCCAACGCGAACAAAGACAAAGTCTTATACCACCCCTTCATTTTGTTTGGGGGTTAAAAATATCGCTATCCTGACAACTCCCATATTTCTGTGCGAGCTAAGATAAGCAGGCACATAAATTCAGCGAACGTATCATTTTGAAACAATCTCCGAATGTCCCCTATCATATTATATAATAACCCTCATCACTTTGACAGACGAAATATAAGTTCGTTCTCAATGTTTTGCTTAGTCGCTTGGTGAGGTCGTGAAGATACCTACTAAAGCTACAGAACCTACTTTTTAAAAAATAATTATTGGCCTTTGGTATTGTGTTTTAAGGTACAATAATTCCGCCAATTCACGTTGTAATCACACATCGTAAAAGTGACCGGTTATGACATGATTTATCGTAATTTTGAATTTTGTCAAGATTGTGAAACTCCCTCCACCTACAACAAACATAAAACGGCACATAGATACATATGAACGGACGAACAATATTGAACAGGGGAACATTTTTGGGAACTTATACATATATTTTTTTTAAATTGGCTACGACAAACAGGCAGACGGGCCACCTGATGGTAAGTAGTCACCGTCGCCTAGGGACACGTGCAATACCAGGGGTATTGCAACACACGTGCAATACCAGGGGTATTGCACGTGTGTTACCGGCCGTGGAGGGAGAGGACTTATTAAATTAAAAGAATTGTTTATGTAAAATCTGTCATTTGATGTAGGTACGAGTATAGTAAATTTTTTTTTAAATATTTTTAAAGCAAATTTATAAAACAATTGCATAACTAACTTAAAGTTATTCAATACAGTAAGTAACCTTGAATGAGGAGGGATTTATTTGATTATTTTGTAAGAATACGACGTAATATTTGCAAAATAATCATCGTTTCAAGGTTAATTCGTCTTGAAATATGACGTCTATCATTCTGACTTCAAAAATGAAATAAGCGTGTGTACAGGGTATAATGAAAAAAACATATTTTACCTTCTGGTGGAAAAAATTGTGGCAGAGCTAGAAGGAGATGAGACAAGAATTACTTGAGAAGCTCCTGGATCTGATCTCCGGCGACTGGTTTCTCTCTGGTTTCCACCAAAGTTTGAAGGGGGGATAGTTCAACTTCAAAATTAGCGTAATTAGCGTGGAAATTAATTACTTCCGAGGAGCGTTTGTTTTGCGTGACCGTTGCGACAGAAGTCATTTCACGAGTGAATTTGATTGGCAGATGACATTGTGACGTCATCACGATGCGCGTATTCTTTCGGTCTTGTCTCTTAGGAATAGGTAGGAAAGGAACAGGTATAATTATATGAATATTCTTCTTCTAAGTCATATTCCTCATTGCTGAGGGTCGTGATCATTCTACGGAATCAAACACATAGAACTCTCAGTGTGCAGGTTTCCTCACGATGTTTTCCTTCACCGTCAGAGCAGTCGGTATAGATACGCATGTACGCATTTGTACAGATAAATACAAATGCGTATAGTATAATTTAAAAATAACGATATATGGCGTTAACACCTTCTAAGGGTGAATGTATGTTATTGACTACTAAAATAATTAAACAAAATTTACAATAAAATAAGTACCTATTACGAAATAATAAAAAAACTAGAATTAAGTCCAATTTCTATCACTGTTTCACAGTATTTTTTATATAAGTACTTACTTATATTAAAACTACTTAAATTAAATAAAATAATTAATTATAAGTAAAAAGTTAGTCATAACGAATTAATGCTGCAATGCAGCAAGCGTAATGGGCACCTTCACACGGGGACGACTGGGGGCGGGTTATTCGACTGAAATTATTATAATAATAATTTTACCTTACTATAACGGCGTCAAAAGACCTAAGAGCTGGCTCCTATTTGGCCCAGCGGATCAGCTTAGCTATCCAACGGGGCAACGCAGCCAGTCTCTTGGGTACACTGCCGGATGTGGGGGACTAAACAAACAAAAAATTTTTTTGTTTTTCTTAGCCTTAGTTTAGTTTTAGCTTTAGTATTATTTTAGTGTTACTGTAAATTAAATACCTAAATAAATTAAAATGCACAAATATTATTCATCGTGTACACATACTCTGTCTGCTCTGATCCATCACCTTTCTCTATCCTGATGGTTATCAGGGAGAAAACTCGAAACGAGTTATGCTACACCTTTTGTACATATTTTTTTCCCTTAATTACCTATATTGTTTTGTATTTTGCATGTGTGTATAATAAAGATTATAAGATTATAACAAAATATTTACACTAACACAAAACAAAATAAAAAAATATAAGACACATGGAATTATTTTTTTACAATTATTTCAATTAAAAATATATTATGCACAAATAGAAAATATAATATAACACTAAAATAATATTAAAGCTAAAACTAAACTAAGATTATAACAAAATGTTTAAAAAAATATATAAGTATTAATATGAAACAGAGAGTTACAATATTAAAATTCAGCACAGCCAACAAATTGATCATCGATTTTTTTTATATAAAATGTATAGTTCAAGTTCAAGTACATTTATTTCAATAATAATAATTCTAAAGCTAAAACTAAACTTAGACTAAGATGTAATTAATATTATTTATTATTATTAATTAATATGTCCAATAAAATACCGTATTGATATTGAAATATGTAAGGCTACTTTAGGAAAACCTATAATTGGCTTATGTTTAGATTATTAAGTATGGTTAATTTGTTTTAATAATAGCTGTTGGTTCTCTAAATAAATAAAATAAATTATAGATTTATAAATGTAGATACTTAACGTTTTGCATTATTAAATTACCTTCAAAAATTTATTTCAATAACAACATACATATTGTGTTTGGAAGTAGATATAAAAATGGTTTATTCATGTAACGAATCTAGACAAAGTAAATAATATACCTACGTGCTATGTTAATTAACTGTTTCATCTAACATCTAACACAATGATTTGTACATTTAATTAAATTCTAAAACTTACCTCAGAGTAAAATTCAACCCTTCACAAGTAAACAAATCCTCAATCCAGTCCTCACGATCAAAACGCCAACCACAGTCCCCACGTTTACAAGTTTAAAAAACAAAGTTCAAAAAGAAAAGAACGTTCGGAAAAATAAAACTGTCACGGATTTCCCGCCACGAGAAAGTTCGCAATTCAAAAACGACCGCCCTCGCGAACGGCTGGGGCAGTACTGCCAGTGCCGGGTAGTTTGATACAGTGGTTGGAAGCTGCAAATGATAGGGTGTTCGAAGTTTGATGACGGGGTGTTTGCGTTGATAGGAGGAGCGGGGGTGATGGCTTTGGCGTAGCGATTTATTGAAAGACCGAAAGAAAGAAGACAAAAATATTTATCGAACCAGATCATTCAAATTACAATCAAGTAACAATGTAGTTATGTATCGATAAGTAAAACACATCGGTATCAACTACCAGCACTGGCCTCATCGGCCGTCTTGCAGCACAGGAGATAGCAACAATATAATGGCTTGGAGATACACTTCTATAAAACGTAAGTATTTATCCATTCTATTTGTTGTTCATTCCTGTTGTGAGAGGGTGTGTACGCGAGGGTTTGAGGGTGGGTGGTTCTTCAATGCACAAAAATGGTGTACATGAGGCGAGCTTAATGCCTCGCGGCATTTTCTACCAGCTAAGCATATGTTACATTAAACTAAATAAAATTAGTGAGCAACCAGTTATCCTACAATAAGCGCTGACCTCCGAACTAGGAAGTTCCTGTATCTCGGAGGACAGATATCTTCTTTGACCAGTGGAAATGAACATGTAACAGACCATGGGAAAATATAAAAGTGACCTAAAAGTAACCTAACCATGGGGTTATGCAGAAATATTAAGGTGTATTTAGTTAATGAAAAGAAAGAACAAATACCTACCTAAGTTGCTTTATATTTCAAAGCGTATTGTTATTTTGTTTAATTTTTTGATGCATAAAAAATGTAAATTTTTTATAAGTGGAAATTAGAGAGTTTCATAAAAAACTAGTCGATCTTACTAGATAGAGCCTTATGTGGTTTATATTGGTCAAGTGTTTAGTGCGTTAGGATAGGACAGTGAGTTAGGACAGTGACATTTTTGTCACTGACCAGAAAATCGCCATACTCACCACTGTCCTTGCCACTTGACTAACGCACTTCGCTAAACACTTGACCAAATGTAAACCAGCCTTTACATGTAGGTAAAATCCTCCTTACGAAGTGCAAAATTAGCCAAATTCGCAATTCTTTATTAATTATAGTAGTTAAATATAGTGGAAAAAAATTAATTGCAACAAATTGTTTTCATTTGCTCATTTACTCTTGTTGTTAAATACTATAACGTTCCATTTTTGTCTATTGTAACATTACAATGACACCTAATCTGGGAAATCACTGGCTAAATTAAATCATCAATCACTAAATGAACCGTCCCTCTCACCCTTACACGATCGATCAATAGAGTGAGCGTGACAATTTTTCTTGGTTAATACTTGCGGTTGTTATTACTTGGTCAACTTGAACTACATGATTATACTTAAATAATATACTGCTTCACGGTATTTTTATTGTATTTTATTAATTACGACCGGTTTCGTTTACACATCTTCAGGTATTTGTTTATAATTATTTTCTAAATACAATTAAAAATACCGTAAAACAGTATATAAGGTCGGGGAAAAAGTTTCTTCACATTTTATATGAAAACTCAAGAATATTTTTTTTTTAAATTATTTACATTTAATTATAGTTTATATGTGCCATTTTGTTTGCTGTAGAAATTTTGGGACTTCTGATTAAAAAAACGCAACAAGTAGTGTTGCCAGTCCTCTCTTGATGTTAACCTGACACTGCCTAAAGAATTCTGAAGAGACCGAAACAGGTGGAAATCTGAAGGTGCAAGGTCAGGGCTATATGGCGGATGCATTAGCACCTCCCAGCCAAACTCTCTTAATTTTTGCTGAGTGGCTAAAGATGTGTGTGGTCTAGCGTTATCGTGATGAAAGACCACACCCATTCTATTGATCAATCCCGACCGCTTTCTCTCAACTTCTTGCTTTAATCTCATCAGTTGTTGGCAGTAGAGATCCGAATTTTTATTACAAGAAGAAATTTTATTACAAGTTTATACATACAATATGCGAAAAGACTTTCTCCCCGACATTATATTATTTAAGTCTAAACAGTTTGACTTGTTTTACAAGAATTTTCAGCTAGTTGTCGCCTAGGACCAAGAACCGTATTCATAATTCATTTATTTATTCGTAGTCCAACAATTTGGACATTTCAGATCTGGTAATACCCTATTGTCGTCTATAAGACTACTATCGCTACCGCTCCGCTCGCTTATGACTAAAGCTGCACCCACCCACGTGACCGCATTTTAGCGCTTCGGGGGCGTTCATCGAGTTATAAATTTTGGAGACGATTTCATTCAATTTGGTTCTATAAAAACGCCACCTCGTATAAACGGTTCGTTTTTCTAACACATGAAGATGGACTGAGATTCTTTACTGAGTCTTTTACTTAGGTGTTAAACAAATATTTGTCGAACTTTTACCAGAGGCCTGATTATACTTCTTCTTCTTTCGTGTTGATGATCCGGTCTAAATTTTGCCCGACCAGAAGGCGGCCACATCGATAGCCCTCTTGGTTGGCCTCGAAAAGGTCCTCCCGCGTGCAGGTGGTCGGACAGCGATTGCTCCACGGTTTGAGGGGAGACACCACACTCACACTTTACTTGATCGCTGGAAAACCCATTTGTGAAGATTATCTCCGCAACAGCCAACCTGGGTTCGCAGGCGATTAAGCGTTTTCCAGGTTGGCCACGGGAGTTTGAAACCCGGTGGTAGGTCTTCTATTGGCGGTATGAAATCTTTAGGCGGTTATTTCTCCCACCACAACTTGCATCTTACTTCTGGCGGGTTCTTTCTATCTTTATCCAGCAAAAGGGTAGGGGGTACGAGGGGCTATGGGCCCTCTGCAACCTGCATTCAAAATACTTTGAGGAATCAATTTGTATGAAATAAGTCATACATTTGGAACTCCATTTTCAAAACTTTTTGACCAAAGTTGTTCACATTCATGAATGGAACTTCTGGTAAAAGTAGAGCTTTTGTAAACGCCATGTAGTTAGTACATTACTTCCCCGAGATTTCTGTGAGATTTTAAAATGAAAAAGTGGGGTTTAATGACGTTAATGTAACTTAAATATAAATGATAAGTTAATAAAGATGGATCTCCTGGAAGCGAGCCATTCCTTTTTAGGTTAAATAAGGATTTTTATTTAATTTAAAAAAAATTGGGGTGTGCTGGAAGAGATCTCTCTTAGAGATAAGTCACGTCCTTTGTGCTTCACATATTTTTGACTAAGTTTGTAATATATTGTGTGTGTACAATAAAGACTTATGTGTGTGTATAATAATTAAAAAAGTCTAAAATGATACTTCCTCCTGCAAAACTAATACAATAGTAGGAGAATCTTTCTTTATAGCGAAAATTCACACTTTAAAAATACATTTCGTTCTTTATAGCCAAATCAACGTCTGAAAATTGTCCAGGATTTATTATTTTACAACAAAATAACTAATTTTAATTAAACTTTCAATTAAAATCAAACACGAATCAAAAACAAACACGTCAGCAAAATTGTTGAATTCAAAACTTTTCGTTTGTAATTCGTGAAATCATTAAGAACTTTCCCCTGAACTTAAATCGACTTCCCTTGTACCAAACCACCAAGTTTTTCCTACCCTCCTCAAGTTCGAACAACTACAACTTTGTACTTTAAAAACCTTGCCATAGAGTTTTAAATGGTACTAGATTTAGTGTGAAAGTTGTAAAAATAAATTTGTAAATATGATCCAAAAATTTTGACTTAGACAAATACATTTTGGAGGGAAAGATACTTTGTAAAATGTCTGGTTAATCGACGAATGATCAGAATTAGGGTGTCAGAATTTAAAATTATATTATTTCTGGTTTGCAATGGAGTTGTTTTGTTCTGTATCCGTTTTTTGGGATTGAATTCGCAATCGCTTTTGCTACTGGATGACACTTTACAAATCGGGCTATCGGTCAATGTTTCGCGTGGCATAGAATTTCAATTATTTACCTTCATGGTATGCTGAATAAATGTATTCAGCGAATCCTTTCGTGTTTTGGGGGACTTCTTAAAAATGTTTATAAAGCAACAAAAAATGGTGAATACTTGCGGTTGTTGGTACTTGGTGAAACTTGTAGTACATGATTAGACTTAAATAATATACTGTTTCACGGGTTTTTACTGTATTTTATTAATTACGACCGGTTTCGTTTACACTTCTTCACGTATTTGTTTATAATTATTTTCTTAACCACATGTAGGTAGATAAATACAACTTTGCGTTTTGTTTTTGCAATCGTCTTAATTTGTTATATATTAATTATGTCGTAATTAATAAAATACTGTAAAAATACAGTGAAAGAGTGTATTATCACTAGTGTATTATTTAATTTCATAAGAATAAGAATAGTTTATTTGTTTATTTAAGTTCATAAGAATAAGAATAGTTTATTTGTTTATTTAAGTTCATAAGAATAAGAGTAGTTTATTTGTTTTCTTTAAATGTTTTTTTCATAACTTCATACATCTCTTTTGTAAGTTCTAAACAAAGAAAGGCAAAAGATTTTTCGTTCCATATTTACAATTAGTTCGCAAAGTATGGATCCCTATAGATAGATATGGCGAGGCCCGACTCGCACTTGACCGGTATTATTACCAGGTCTATCTCATGAACGGTACCTATCTTATTACCTCTAGTTACAATAGAAATGCCACTCCCAGCCCCGCAGAAACGACTTCTGTTATTTGCCGAATTCACTAATAATCCTTGGATAGATTCACCCATTAAATATAATAATTGATCTTGAGGGCCGGGAATAACCCAGCGGCACCTCGAGCCTTGAGGATCATTTGTGCCTACCCCATTATACACACTGGTCATCTCAGTGTGCAGGTTTCCTCACGATGTTTTCCTTCACCTCGGTAAATGTACGTAAGTCTTCGAAAAAATCCGAAAAACTCATTGGTACATGGCACTGCACGGTTTCGTACCCGGACCTCCCGCATGGGAGTCCTGTGTTCTAGCCACTGTGCCACCGAACGGTATTATCCAGGAACTTGAAAATGGCGTAAAGTACAAGTTTTGAGGAAAATATTCTATTTGGACAACAAATACTAAAACTTGATACATCTGTAACAGTTTGTAAGTTGACAGCAAAAAGGGTCAACGTTATTTGACAGGGAACACTGTCTACTGCTCGGTCAGTGAGGTCGCAGACCACCAAATGTAACCATCGACCGCTTCTCCTTCAGTCGCCCGCAGGCCTAGCACCGCGTGGGATGTGTCTATCGTTAGATGAAAGAAGCGCAAACAAAATAACAAAAAATAACTTGAAAGTTAGTAACGTCAGCATTTATGAGTCCTCGCAAACAAGTGATTTTGTGTGAATTTTGCGTCCTGAAATTTTTTTAGAAGACTCTCCACTCTCTCCCACTGCCCGCTACTGTCCCCCCACTGTCCCCCCACTGTCCCCCACTGTCCCCACTGTCCCCCACTGTCCCCCATTTTCCTATAAAAAATCCGTCACCTAACAGGGTTCCCTGATCAAAATTGAGGCACGACCCGATCGTGCTGCCGCCCGTTTTTTTTCATTCATAACTTACAAATAGTCCATATAGTAGAAATCCATATAGTTATTGCGATGCCCGACTCGCACTTAGCCTTTTTTCATATTTATGTATTTGGTGTGACATCAACGTCTCGACTTAGCTAAATATTTGATTTGCCAGAGATGAGATTTAACTGCGAACTCGAATTATGAACGTCTGCTCCAGACGTGTGATGGTTTGAGATGAGTGTACATGAAGGAATGTCCCGGATATATTTATAATAATGTTGTCCTGTTTTGTTACTTATGTCCTGTAGATATTTTTAAATTACATAATAACATCAAATTGAACAACAGAATGTGACAACAAAAAAATGCACTGGGTGCCACAAGACGGACAGCGGCGCCGAGACAGGCCCAGGCGTAGGTGGAAGGACGATATCGACCACTTCCAAAAAGGTTGGTATAAGGACGCCGAGGATAAGGAAAATTGGAATGGAGGTGGGGAGGCCTTTGCCCAGCAGTGGGGCAGTCAATAGGCTATTAAAAAAACGTCCTATGAGTAGTAGTATTTTGTGCGTCCAATCGTCAGACCACTAAACACACTCACGGCGAGTGTGTTTAGTGGTCTGACGATTGGACGCACGTTGATTTGTCAATTTTTATAAGCATCCATATTTGTGAAGCTCGCACATTTAACTTATTTTTCATCGAAGAATCATCTTTAACTTGTTCCCAACAGTACTGTCCAAGACTTAATTATAATAATATTGTCCCGTTGTACTATTATCATGTCGTCATTATTCTTAAAATAAATAGACAATTATTCGGATTATGAATGTCGGCTACAGAAGGTCCCAAGTTTCATACAATAATGTCCCGTTTCTGGACAGTAACATACTTGTCTAACTCCTATACGTCTCAAAATTGTAAAAATAATAAATTATCACTCGACTTAGGAAAGTCGCACTAAAAACAAACATATTTTTGAGCAATATGAAATTGATAAAAAAAAACTATACCTAATCGAGTAATTTATTTGTTTTTTTTTTACAATTTATATTTCAGTGTTGTAAAAGAATTAGTCACTTTAAAACTGTCTTATTTTGGTTACAAAGTCTTCTGTTACGAATAATAGACATCTGCTAAAGAATAAGACATTACTAACATAAAAGAGTCTTGGATTTTGTGTTGTCCCGTTTCTTGGGGATTACTCTGTTGCGTATGATATGTAACCAGCTTTACAATCCGGGAAGTGGAGACGAGGCATATTGCGTTTCCCATATTAGAGATGAGGGTAAACAAAATTTTAGTTTGATTTACATGTCTGGCTCAAAATATGGACAGAATTACATTATGATAAATGATTTATCGCCAGACGAATTGGTTAGGGCTATAATAACTGACTTTTATAAAAACAATTATACTAAAAAAAATGACTTTCATAAAGGTTGGGTAGACAATCAAGCAAAGAAACCAGGTCATATTCAAACTGATTTTTTTATATTGTATAAGGATACACACTTGCTGTGTGAATTTGACTCGTTGGCTGGCCCGATACCAGAGGGTTATAGGCTCCTACCTGTAAGCTGTACAGCGTCCTTGATGCATAGCATCTTTAAGGAACAGGAAGGAGACTAAGGTTAGGGGTGAGCACAAAAGATCCCTGAGGGTCGAAGTGCCGCTGGGGTTATCCTGGTCCCCTGTTATAAGATAAGATAAGATTGTATAAGAAGAGCAGACGATCAAACAGGTCATCTGATGGTAAGTGATCACCGTCGCCCATAGATACCTCACCTCACTATAAAGTTATGGTTTTCGATGCGCTGATAACCTTGAGGACTTAGATGAACAGCCTCTCTTATCCTTCAAATCGAAACACAGCAATGCAAACATTCCTGCTTTCTGACTGTTGGACGACCTATGCCTGTAAAAAGATTTAGTTTTTAAAATAAATATTTTGTATATTTTTTTAAATATTTATTTTAAAAACAAAATATTTCAACGAAATGTAAATTCGGCGTTTTTTACACATCGCTCAGTCAGTTATCTTCGGGAAAATAAACTGACTCTTATTGGGATTGTGATACAGTTATGGTTTTCTTAGTTATTACATACATACATAAACTTACGCCTATTTCCCGCAGGGGCAAGCAGAAACTAAAGAGTTCCACTTGCAATGATCCTGACAATAAGAAAGAAAGAAAGAAAGAAAGAAAAAACATTTATTCAACATTGCACACATTATTAAACTTAAAACAATATTGGATAAAATAAAATAAAAACAATGCAATATTAAAAGGGCACTTGCTCAGCATGTGCTGCGGTCCGACCGGTACGGCAGAACCGCAGCGCTGGTTTTCAGCTGTGCCCGGACGAAACGAAGGCATCGCGGGTGAAACGGCAGTCAGGGACTAAAACAAAAATATATTAAAAGTATAAATAATAAAACTACAAATAAATAAATACCTAAAGATGAAATAGATAACAATTAAAACTGGAAAAAAAAGGGATAGAAATACGTAGTGAGTGTCTGTACATTGTGCGGCTCGTCATTCCAATGGGAAGCGGATATGGTATGTGTTGTAGAAAATAATATAAAAATATATACTTAAATATTTTTTTTTAAAATAACCTAATATAAAAAGTGTACAGTGTCTGATTTCTGGGCAGCGAGAACGTAGTTTTTAAGTTTTTTCTTAAACGTATCCACAGTTCGCACATCTCTATACAATACACACAATACACACTCATCAGTTGCTTCATACACGCTCTTCGATAAGTGATTGACCGCACCTGACCTTTCTTTAGAACGTCCGCAACCTGGTCAAAGTAGGTCCTTCTAGGACTCATAACTTAAAGAACAACACACGAATTTAAAAACATTGTAATTTTTTTGCAAATACTGCTCCATGGATCTGAAAACAAGTCGGCAAAACACAGCGGCACATCGACCCTTGAGGATCAAGGCAATTCTAGTCAAAATTTAAATCTAGGCGTCTAAGCTCAGACACAGACGGTCGAAATCTTATCCAAAACTAGCTATAGTACTCATTTTTACATTTGTTTGATATCTATATTCTGACCAGGAAAATAAAAACCTGCCACTGGTCCTTTTATAATCTGTGATAAGAAGATCGCACTGAAAAATTTAGTTTCAGTTAATTCCGCAATATGGAGGTTTTTATTTTTTTGGTTAAGCTTTACCAATACTTTATAATAATTCAGACAACTTTATCAAAAATAGCTAATAAGATTTTTTATTATATTATGCATTTAGTCATGCTCTCTTCTCTCTTCTAAGTCGTGTTCCTCATTGCTGAGGGTCGTGATCATTCTAAGGAATTAATCACATAGAACGACTCCCGTGGCAGATTTAATGGGTGGTTTGCCATTGCCTACCCCAGTTTACACACTGGTCATCTCAGTGTGCAGGTTTCCTCACGATGTTTTCCTTCACCGTTAGAGCAGTTGGTAAATGTACGTAAGTCTTCGAAAAATACGAAACACTCATTGGTACATGGCACTGCACGGTTTCGAACCCGGACCACCCGCCCGGTGTCCTAGCCACTATGCCACCGACGCTCACTGGCCCGTAGTAACCTTTTAAGTAGCAGAACTATTTAACCTCTCTCTTGAACTATTTAACCTATCAAAATTGAAGTTATACAATTGGATAGAGTCAAGCGGTCCACTTCGTTCGTTTCGATATCTATAAATATATAGATATCAAAACACTTTAAACTACGTTGTGATGTGCTTGGCTATACTTAAAACCAGGTCTCACTTCGCATATAGTATCAACAGTTAAATTAATTCGGTAAATTTTTGGTCCAAAAAAGGGACCACTTCGGCAAGCTGTAGCGAAGCGGGGAAACAATGTTTCTGTTAAGTATCGTTAGAACCGTTTTTTTTTTCGTACTGATAATTGTTGTTGGTCCTAATGACCTTTACAGCTTCACCGGGGTTTTTGGGGCGAGCGCTAAATGCGCTCCAGCCTAGAGGAGGACTTAAAAACTACTATAAGAAGCGACTGCCTAAGGGCACCCAGGTGGGTACGGACCTCGGCTTAGGACGTCGCTGGGGAGGGAGGGGTCGGGGAGAAGCGGCCTGGAATACGCCGATAGCGCGTGTAAGCGCCAGAAGTCGGCGCCGGCGCGGGCGGTATGTTAGTGCTGTGTGTGAACTACTATCGGGTGGGGGAGTTAGAACCGGGCCGCTTGACTATATATATATGGTACAGTTAGTTTTAATTTCAATTGTAGTGGTAGATCCTAATGTGAAGGATCGCCTGGGGTGGTACCACCCTCTTATCTATTTCTGCCGTGAAGCAGAAATGCTTGTGTTTCGGTTTGAAGGGTAAGATAGCTAGCGTAATTTCCGGCACATGAGGCAATCCATCTTAGTCCTCAAGGTTAGCAGCGCTTCAAAAACCCTCTAATATTAATACAGTGAGGTGATATGTCTATGGGCGACGGTGACCACTTATCATCAGGTGGCCAACGGGCCAAACGGCTCGTCTGCTCTCATTATTTAATAAAAAAAAATTAAAAAGAACTTGAAACTGCGTTGTGATGTGCTTGAACTACGCTACTTAAAACCAGGTCTTCGTTCGCATCTGGTTTCAACAGTTGAAAATAATTGTCAAGTTTCATCAGTTGTGACCTCATGTCTTGCATAACATGCCGTGATCTAAAAAGGAAGCTCTTTACGTGTTGGTACAATGTTGGAGTTGCAGAATAGATTCCATGTTTCGACAGTTTTTTTTTAAATTATTTTTTTATTTACTACTAAACCCGCAACCTCGATCTTGCCTGATGGTAAGCGACGATGAGGTCGACGATGGAGCATGCGGGTCCAGTAAATGCCTATTCACTCTGTCCTTGAAGATCCCAAGGTTGTAGGTTTCGGGGAATACAGACGCCGGCAGGCTGTTCCATTCCTTAGCCGTTCGCATAATGAACGAAGAAGCAAATCGCTTCGTACGAGCAGATGGGATATCAGATCCCTTCTGCCCGGCAGGTTTTTAAATCCGAAATATTATTCCATAACAATCTCCGGTGGAGTTAACTTAGATTTGTAATCTGCGCATTTTATTAACAACTTCCCTTCAAGTTAAATCGAGTTTCCATGTCGTCTTGTAACGTCGTGTCCGTAAGTTCGCGGTTGAAAACCCGTGGTCGTTTTGCTGACGGCGCTTTCCTGTTCGGAGCTTTTTTAACTTTGCTTAGTAGAATTTTAAAATCGGCGCTTAAAAATATGAGAAAATGTAGAATAAGAAAAAACAGATATCTATCTATCTAGATAGTAATTTACATAGGAAATGAAACATAGAATAAGGGCACAAAGGCTGCTTATCGCTCAGAGCGATCTCTTCCAGGCAACCTAGGCGATAGAAGACAACAACAACAAACAACATTTTAAAATGTAAGTACTCATTATTAGAAACCTTGGATGAAAGAAAGAATAGTCTCCTTGCTGTAATAATGTTGTAAGTACCTACAAATTAAATTCAGTTTTTTTTTTATTTCAGACAAAAGTCTGAAATAAAATAAGACACCGTATGGTTGAAATGTCATCGAAATGTCATTTGACAGTTTTTGACATTTGAAGAGTAACTCGCAGTCTTATCGCAAATGTTCCACTGGTAAATAAACTTAAAAATGGTCAATTGTAGCCCGCGCCGGCGCGGGCGGCGACCTGCTTCTGGCGCTCTCACGCGCTATCGGCGTATTCCAGGCCGCTTCTCCCCGACCCCTCCGTCCCCAGCGACGTCCTAAGCCGAGGTCCGTACCCACCTGGGTGCCCTTAGGCAGTCGCTTCTTATAGTAGTTTTTAAGTCCTCCTCTAGGCTGGAGCGCGTTTAGCGCTCGCCCCAAAAAACCCGGTGAAGCTGTACAGGTCATTAAGACCAACAGCAATTATCAGTACGAAAAAAAAAAAAAAAGGTCAATTGTACAGCAAAGTAACAACTATATTATTAAAAAAACAGTCCAACCCTTAGGTAATATTTAGCGTTACGGGAGAATATTTTTTCTTTCACTCAGGAAATATCAGAGTTATGGATCAATCTCATAATTTCGGCTACTACACGACCGAAGGCCGAAACAAAGTCCAAAGTGTAACAAAGTTGGAAGCCATACAAGACGTTACGTGACCTTCCCAAAACCACACCGAACTTAAGAACTTGGCAAGTTACACAGGAAAGTAATTAGTCTCTTTGTTTGCTCCAGCCCCCTTGATTAGTTGTTAAACTTGCTGATTTTCACACTCTTGCTGCCTTTAGTTAGCAATACACAGAATTGAAGTAAAATTAATGGAGCAGAAAGAAAATTTTCAAAAACCAACTCTAGTTACCACTAAAGTGTTTTTTCAAACAGAAATGTAGTTTAGCTATGTCCATGTCTATACTATTATGTCAGACAACCGGACCTAATCTAGGATTTCATTGTTACCCTATCTTATCTTATCTTATAATAGGGGGCGGGAATAACCCAGCGGTACTTCGACCCTTAAGGATCTTTTGTGCCTGCCCCATTTTACACACTGGTCATCTCAGTGTGCAGCTTTCCTCACGATGTTTTAGCAGCACCGTTAGAGCAGTTGGTAAATGTACGTAAGTCTTCGAAAAATACGATAACTAAATGGTATTTATTGTTACCCTAACACGAGGGCCCGAAATCCTAGGCAATTCTAGTCAAAATTTAAATCTAGGCGTCTAAGCTCAGACACAGACGGTCGAAATCTTATCCAAAACTAGCTATAGTACTCATTTTTACATTGATTGATATCTATATTCTGACCAGGAAAATAAAAACCGCCACGAGGGCGCCACTGGTCCTTTTATAATCTGTGATAAGAAGATCGCACTGAAAAATTTACTTTCAGTTAATTCCGCAATATGGATTTTTTTATTTTTTTGGTTAAGCTTTACGTATACTTTATAATAATTCAGACAACTTTATCAAAAATACCTAATAAGATTTTTTATTATATTATGCATTTAGTCATGCTCTCTTCTCTCTTCTAAGTCGTGTTCCTCATTGCTGAGGGTCGTGATCATTCTAAGGAATTAATCACATAGAACGACTCCCGTGGCAGATTTAATGGGGTGGTTTGCCATTGCCTTCCCCATTTCACACACTGGTTATCTCAGTGTGCAGGTTTCCTCACGATGTTTTCCTTCACCGTCAGAGCAGTCGATAAATGTACGTAAGTCTTTCGAAAAAACCGAAAATCTCATTGGTACATGGCATTGCCTGGTTTCGAACTCGGACCTCCCGCATGGTAGTCCGACGTCCTAGCCACGACGCCACCGACGCTCATAATCATAGTCATGCTAAGCTTTTCTAATTTCAGCCCTGTAGTTTCAGGTGAAGCCCCTGCCTGTCGTAAAAGGCAACCAAAAGAGGTTGTCAGCGTCGTGGGCGGGCAAAGTGGGGGCTTTGGCCATTCATTGGCTGGCGACCCTGGGGAAGGCAGCAACGTGCTATGGCCGCACGCTGCTGTGACGGAAGGAACCTGGAGGTGTAATATACACCTCCCAGGAGGGGGCCATGGCAAAGTGCTAGGGGGGCACCGGTGCGATCCAATGGAGGTATGTATGAGGTCGGCAAACGAGGGGGTTTTAGTGCGTAAAAATCCCACATAACCCGGTCTTTCCCCCAGGAGACTGGGTATCTTATTTGCTGGAAGAAATCTCTTTTAGAGGTAAGTTCACCCTTTGTACAATGTCTCATTTTAATTGTTTTTATTAAGTCTATTGCTGTACAATAAAGTGTAAATATATAAATAAAAGATTTCCCCCGTCAACAAAAAAAAAGATTTTTCTAATTAATCAAGATATTTTTTCTGTTCTGGATATTCCGATGTACTCTGCATGTAGCATTCGGAATCCAGATCCGAAACATTGACCGGATTTTTTTTTTGCAGAGGCATTTTTCATAAGTCTCTCCTTAAAAGTGTTTACCGATATCTCTGGACCCTTCCTTAAGTTATTTAAGGAAAGGATTTTTTGTGATATTTAGGACGTCGTGCGTAGGGATGTTAAGGAGGTGGTTTTACCGGAACCGGAGTCGAAACCCTTCGGTTTAAGGAAAGGATTTTTTGTGATATTTAGGACGTCGTGCGAAGGGATGTTACGGAGGTGGTTTTACCAGAACCGGAGTCGAAACCGAATGTTTTAAATTTGATTTAACGGAGTCGGAACCGGATTCGGAACCGGAATCGGAGGCGGAGGAAGAAGATAGATGTTCAGAAGAAGTTCAAATTTTAAACCGTATTCTAATTTTTATAGCTGAACTGGCCAATATTTTTTATATTGACGTTTGCGGCAATAAAACATATTCCTTTATGTCTTCTTCTTCTTCAAGTCCTAGAATACCTAGTGGTGGATAGTGCTGAGACAATATTCTTCCACCACACTCTGTCCGTTGCCGCAGACTCTATGGTTTCCCAGGATACTTTAGCCACATCCAGGTCTTTTTGAAGACTTCTTTTCCATGTAGCTTCCACGTTTGCGAGATCGTAATGATTCCTTTATGTAGTCCTACACTGTTTAATAAAATATTGATATTTGAATATGTTTGCTCACAAATCTTCGGTATAACCTCCGATTCAAAATTATCGGAGTCGGAGGTGTAAAATTAATCGGAAGTTCCGACCTTTCCGAGTCGGAGTCGAAGCTCCGTAACATCCCTAGTCGTGCGGCTCACGATGTTCATTGAGATTGACAAGGTTTTCCGTGGGTACCTCCATAATATTAAAAATCACCGATTTGTACGAAAAGACATTTTGTATTTTTCCAAATGGCTAAAAAGAAAGATTGCTTGCTTATCGTATGGTTAGTGGCCAACCTATTTGTCAGAGTTGTTCAGGCCGCCCGTAGGCATCTGACATGGCTTAACGACAACAGCCGGGACCGACTCATTTAACGTGCTTTCCGAGGAACGGAGAGCTCAGATGAAATATGCCACTAGCGGTCACCCATCCAGGTACCGACCGCGACAACGTCGCTTAACCTGCATGATCACTTTCGGACCGTGCTCGCAACTAGGCTACGAGCTGAAAAAAAGAAAGCTTACTTCTATTAATGAATATCCCACCAAAAATATAGAGCAACGTTGGGTACAAGGAGCAAGTGAGTTTGTCGGATCCGCCACTAAAATAATGTTGAGATCTAAATGGGTGCCAAGTTCAGTTAACCTACAAGTTTACCAACAGAAAGAAAGAAAGAAGGAAAAACATTTATTCAACATTGCACACATTATTAAACTTAAAACAATATTGGAAAAAATAAAATAAAAACAATGCAATATTAAAAGAGCACATGCTCAGCATGTGCTGCGGTCCGACCGGTACGGCAGAACCGCAGCACTGGTTTTCAGCTGTGCCACGACGAAGGCATCGCGGGCGAAACGGCAGTCAGGGACTAAAACAAAAATATATTAAAAGTATAAATAATAAAAGTACAAATAAATAAACACCTAAAGATGATATAAATAACAATAAAAACTGTAAAGAAAAGGGATAGGAATACAGAGTGAGTGTCTGTACATTGTGCGGCTCGTCATTCCAATGGGAAGCGGTTATAGTATGTGTTGTAGAAAATAATATTTAAAAAAAATATATACTTAAATTAACAGAAATATACAACATTATTTAAAAAATATTACTTATTTAAACTAAATCTCTAACTTGCCAATTTTTCACACAGGACTCTTGAACTCTTTGTTTCTGATAAAGACGATTGTATCAGATGTTATTAAATAAATATAATTATAATTGGAATAGAAACAACATTTTAAGAAGCTGAGCACTATAGAGGTGTTTCTTAATATACATACATATGTATAATATATAAAGAAATAGCCAAAACTAGGGATTTGGTCAAATCCCTAGGTATTTAGACAAATCCAAGTAAACTGCGCTCGCTACGCCTATTTTCCGCTCTAGCCTTCAACCTAACCCATCCAAGTCGGTTTGTGTTTCCATGACTGCGACTTGTTTCCTCTATTCTACATACCCTCAGAAGACAAAATCACTATGAATTTGCATAAATCCCTGGTTTTGGCTATTTCCCTGCAACATACATGACTAGCCGTTTTATAAAACGGCGGATTATAGAAAGAATCTCATATATACCACTGCGGGTCTAACACTTCGCATCCCTATAGGGAATTATTGTCAAAATATGTAAACTACTTCACTACCTACTTTAATTGCATCTACGCGTAACTCTCTAGGGACCCACTCTAGAAATGTCAACCTATTCCGTGTAAAGTTTCCAAGTCTTGACAAGTTATATTGATATTTTGATGTAGATTTAGTAATATACCGTATTATTGACAGGTTGTTTTATTAAAATAGATCCTTGTTACTCAGAATATTATAATAATAGTTACAATAGAAATGCCACTCCCAGCCCCGCAGAAACGTCTTCTGTTCTTTGCCGAAATTCACTAATAATCCTTGGATAGATTCACCCATTAAATATAATAATTGATCTTGAGGGCCGGGAATAACCCAGCGGCACTTCGACCCTTGAGGATCTTTTGTGCCTACCCCATTTTAGGTCATCTCAGTGTGCAGGTTTCCTCTCGATGTTTTCCTTCACCGTTAGAGCAGTCGGTAAATGTACGTAAGTCTTCGAGAAATACGAAATACTCATTGGTACATGGCACTGCATGATTTCGAACCCGGACCTTCCCGCTTGGGATTCCGGTGTCCTAGCCACTGTGCCACAGACGCTCTTATCATTGATCTTTCTTTACATTCTTTATATCATTCCCAAATCCCCTTGAATATTGATAATCTCTAAAACCCTTTCTACGCATCTTTTATCTTTTTTCAACTTTTATTTCAGTATTCTTTGGACCTCTATTCGATACGCTCACAGGGCTTATCTGCTTATCTGAACTCTTTGATGATCAGATACATCTTAAGATATGACGTTTCGATCTAAACAATCAAGTATAAAGTGAGATCGATTTCTGTCTCTAATACTTCCCATTCACACACCGCTCCTACATACCGCCCGCGCCGGCGCGTGCGGCGACCCGTTCCTGGCGCTTACACGCGCTATCGGCATATTCCAGGCCGCTTCTCTCCCCAGCGACGTCCTAAGCCGAGGTCCATACCCACCTGGGTGCCCTTAGGCAGTCGCTTCTTATAGTAGTTTTTAAGTCCTCCTCCAGGCTGGAGCGCACTTAGCGCTCGCCCCAAAACTCCGGTGAAGCTGTAAAGGTCATTAGGAGCAACATCATTTGTAAATTAGAAAAAAAAAACTCTAATTCTTCTAACTCCGTACAAACTCAAAAGAAATTATTCAAATTTTGCAGACCAAATCCTGTGAAATACAAAGCAACGGTCACGGGCTGTTACAAATAATTACCTGGAACCCAAATCCACTGTTTTACAACTTTAACTAATCGTTTGGGTTCAATTGGTACATTTCCTAAGGCATGACTACGGCATCCGAAATACGTTGAGACCCTACAATTTATTAAGATTACGTTGTATTTGTAGAACTTGGAAGCCAATTCCCGCAGAGTTCGACGTACAAAAGTCGAGCGCTGAGAACGTCTTGTCACGTTGACATGTAATGTGAGCGAATGAGATAGGACTAATGTCGAATTCGACATTCCACCTGCGAGAATCGCCTTCCTGAACCCTGATCTTTAGAGTAGCTTGTTCTGCCTACCCGAGGCCTATCACGGCATACTTTTCAATTTTGTATCTGGGATTCAGAAGTGTCCGTTGGATTCTAATAACATAAACAGATAGCATAAAATAGGCTAATAGTTATCATTAATGTCATATGTCTGTTGATTCCTTATCTATCGTGTGTGGTAATTTGCATAACAATAACTTGGATCCAGGACTCTCTCATCATCATCAGCAGTATATTAATATCCCCACTTTTGGGGGCACACACAGGCCTCCCCTTGCACAAGGTGGTACGGGCCATGATCCACCGAGCGAGCCCAGTGCTGATTGGTGGATTTCACACGCTTTTGGTTTTGTTTTAATTCCTGAGATATGCAGGTTTCCTCAGGATGTTTTCCTTCACCGTTAGAGCAGTCGGTAAATGTAGATAAGTCTGCGAAAAAATCCGAAAAACTCATTGGTACGGCATGGTTTCAAACCCGGACCCTCCCGCATGGGAATCCCGCGTCCTAGCCACTAGACCACCGACGCTCTACATTCAACGAATTCATTTTCACGCGCGAAATAATAGCGCGTAAGAACGAATTGATAATGTACTAATTTGGTTTTACTTTTTATGAAGAAAATTTTACGGACCGGGGGCATTCTTTACCGTTCACACACGGCTTGTATCTTATTAATGGTTGTTTAGTTTTTATTTATTATACAAACAGAATATGTTATCTTATCTTATGACCTTGATTTTTTATTATACTATGACAACCTCAGCGGCACTTCGACCCTCAGGGATCTTTTGTGCTCACCCCGTACCTTAGTCTCCTTCCTGTTCCTTAAAGATGCTTTGCATCAAGGACGCTGTACAGCTTACAGGAACATAATATGTTAATTTATACAAAAATGTGTGAAGCCCAAAGGGCGTGACTAATCTCTAAGAAAAATCTCTTCCAGCAAACACTTAGAGAATCTACCGGACACGTGAAGTCCGAGGCATAGACATGATAGGCAGGCGAAGTGTGCATTGGTTTCTTTCTATCATCTGTGACACGAGACAAAGCAAAGGGACAACGGAGGATTATATCTTGGTCGAATACCTATCTGTCGAAATTCAACATTATTCTGGCGAGCTTCGGAATTCGGATCCTAATCGAATAGACTTCGTTATTTAGGTATTTGAGTCAAGTTTCTCGTGAATTAAATTTGGGTCGTAAATGTTTATCGATAGCTTAATAATTTGTTTGTATTTTTAAAGTTTTAACTTTATAATATATCTTTTTATTTACGACTAAATCCGCGTTTGACTTCAATCTCACCTGGTGGTAAGTGACGATGAGGCTGAAGATGGAGCGGAGCACACGGGCTTAGTAGTACTGGTAAAAATTTTGATGTTTTTGTTTTGTTGTTTATTATTATTGATTACTTTATTGATAATGATGATTTATGATTGATTTATTAATTGAACAAAAATGTGTACTTTTCGGGCAAAATATGGGGAAACTGAAAAACAATGTAACATCTGGACCCGCATGCTCCATCGTCGACCTCATCGTCGCTTACCATCAGGCGAGATCGAGGTCAAATGCGGGTTTAGTTATACATAAAAAAAAAAAAAAAAATCTGCATTACCCATATTTACAAATAAATACAATACAATACAAATATTCTTTATTGCACACAGAACAAAAATACAGGACAGAAGAAAAGATACAAAATACAAATACAATTGGCGGCCTTATAGTTTTAAGCTATTTCTTCCAGGTAACGTTTGGGTGATGGAGTTTGAAAAAAAAAGAAGGTTTTTTTCTTCTTTTTCAAATAGGCTACGGGCCACCTGATGGTAAGTAGTAACCGTCGCCTAGAGACACGTGCAATACCAGGGGTGTTGCTTGTGTTAAATGATATTTCTGTTTCTTCTATAAACACTGCCGGAACACATCAACGCCGAAGCAAAGATTTTTGAAAACAGACTTTACATAGAAGATGGTCGCTAGCCAGGGGACCCTGAAGGGGTCCTACCACCAGCAAGTTACGCGGGTCAGTCGCCTCGTACGACACGCTTGACCAGTGGCGGTAGGGATATTCTAATACGTCCCATACACGGAAAAAAATCATTTAGCCTAAATGTCACCAGTTACTTTGACCTAAAACACATTTTGTATTAATACTGGGTGTTTATTCAAAACTAATATAACACTAAAATACATACTAAAGCTAAAATTAACAAAATACCTAACTATTTTACAAGTAAAAGACCTGTCCCAGGTCGCTCCCTGCGGGGAGTGTCCCGAGGAGGCTGGCGGCGTTGCCCCGCTGTATGGCGAGGCTTATACGCTGAGCAAAGTAGAGGCCAGTCTTCTGGTCCCGGGATGTATCTACGAGGCGCTTGGCCATTTCCCGGCAGAGGCAGTGGGCTCCAGGCCCCCATTTTGTATAAAAATAATTCGACCTAGATTCAACATTATAAACCGCATCGCCTCTTATTTTGTTTATGGTTCGTTTTCAAACTAGTTCTAAAGCAAATTCGTGATAAATCACAACATTTACATTCAAAACGTCGAAATTACCGCCCGGAACCGGTGTCCGCCGGTTATTTACCGAAAATTCCGGATAATTCGGATTTTGCGCGCGAAATTATGGAGATTACTGTTATTTCATGGACACGGGTGTAGAGAAAATAATGGAAGAGACGCAAGAAAATATACACAGTCATTCATCATGAATGCGATGTGTTTGCGGATGGATGGTCGAATATTATGTCAGTATGTCAAAGGTTCTGCGAGCGAGAGGTATGAATGTACTAATATAATTATTATCTAAATGTATTATAATTTATAACTACTGAGAGAGCGCTCAGGTGACCCCCGCGCCGAGTCGTACAGTCAGCGTCAGATAGATGTTAGCGTCCAAAGTAATCAAAACCATCTAAAGAACACAAGTTCAATTTTATCTGCGCAGTCAGAATTATCATATTGTTGTAAGCACCCAAAGTGGTCAATATATCTGAGCAACACAATCTCCAATATTATGTACGCAGCCAGGGTGTTCATTATTATGTTGGCGGGGAAATCGTTCAAAGGTGTCTGTTTTTCTTCCATTATTGGGGTGAGTTTACCACACTGTCGCGAGCTTTTGGCCAAACGACAGTATGAGTGAAAGACGTATTAGAAGTAGAGGAAATTAGAAGAAATAAAGTGAGGTGATCGGTGTGTAAGAGTGTTTATAATAAGTGAATGTGAGACGTTTATGTATCCATGGACAGGTTTTTTCGAACAATCCTGCAAGTGTTTAGAAGGGCAGCTTTCTTCCGTCCATCTCATTCTTTGTGTTTGTTTCTGTATGAGTGGTGTTTATTTCTTGTGTTTGATTGCGTAACTGTGTCTCCACTTCTGATCGTATTAAGTCAATTTGTTCAGTAGTTAGTAAGTTGTTTCGTAAAATAGCTCTGCGTTAGCCTCCTACCCTCTGTCTGGTCACTTTCATTTCCAGGAATTGTTCGGAGAATTTTTCGTGTAATTGTGTGAGGTATTATTTCATATTTATTGTTTCTAGGGAAGTGATTAACAAATATGTACGGCAAATAAAGATGTTCATTATACTAGACCATTTTTTACGCGTACGACGCCCATCCGTGGCGAAGGCAGGTTCTTTGGTTTATTATTATTATTATTATTTATATTTACAAATTAAATATATCGCCTTATCTCCGAAGTTTGTAAGTCGAAAAATCTGAAATAATTCCACCTTATAGATAATCTCGTATATATAATACGTCCTTTACCATCAAATTAAATTAACTATCAAAGTAAGTAAAGTAAGTGAGTAGTAAGTTAAGTATAAAAGAATATTCATTAATTTCTGTGTTCAAATTCATATTCAAATAAATTGTATTTGCTAAACATACATGTTAATAAGGTCTTAATAATTAAATATAATGTACAATGTATTCCGTCTATTTAAAGACGTGCAAATAGTTATATATAACAAATGTCAATTCATTACATTCCAGGCTTATAATAATTTAGTCTTTTGTCATTTTTAAATGTATACGTTGAACATTCTTGGCACAATAAGTAATAAATCTGAATTAATTTTAAGTACTGTACAAAAGATGAATATATGAAATGAAAGGTTCAATTCAATTCCACCTATCCGGTATTAATTGCAAGATTTTTTTATGGAGGTAGTTTTAATTTATACGTATGCCATATCCAGTACCCGCATTTTGTTCAAAATCTTCGTTGTGCTTATTGAGGTGCAAATTGAAAATTAATGGTTCGCCATTTTGCATCATTTGGGACTGTGACAATTTCATAGCTGTTTGTGCATTTTATAGAAAATATGGTTTTTTATTTCTAAATCCAAAGTTATTCCAATTTTCTATATACCCTACAACGATTGATGCGTACAAGTTTCTCCAGATGCGAAAGTTAATACGCTCTAGCGTTCGTGCGCGAATTAACACATTCGCACGCTTTTGCCCGCGCGGGAACTTCTATCGGTCCAACGCAGAATCCGCAGGCAACCATCGTCGCAGCGCATCGGCGTGTCATTGATTGTGAGTCTTTTGAAATTGACCACTTTTACAAATAACAATTTTTGAAGATAACCACTTCTAAAAAAGACACGTGAACCTCACCGTTTCTTAAAATAATCTTGTAATGAGCACTTCACAAAAATACAGTCAATAATATTTTAAGATGGTATATAAGGTCCTTTTTCATTAGTAGCAAATATTTGGTTAGAGCATCGGTGGCGTCGTGGATAGGACGTCGGACTTCCAATGCGGGAGGTCCGAGTTCGAAATCAGACAATGTCACGTACCAATGAGTATTTTGTTTTTTTCGAAAGACTTACGTACATTTACCGACTACTCTGACGGTGAAGGAAAACATCTTGAGGAAACCTGCATACTGAGATAACCAGTGTGTGAAATGGGGAAGGCGATAGCAAACCACCCCATTAAATCTGCCGCGAGAGTCGTTCTATGTGATTAATTCCTTAGAATGATCACGACCCATCAGCAATGAGGAATACGACTTGGAAGAGATGTGCTGGTCATTTGTACCACTTTACACAAAAAATAACCCTGTTACTTGTATGAAAATTATCCATACTAAAGAAAAACAAACCCCATTATTTTGCGCCTTGGTGACAAACTTATCCATGTCATTATGAATGAAAAGAGTTTCATTAATACTTCTCATTTCAGTATAGCATCATAGCATTTTAGAATAGCATCATTTATTTGTAGAATTTTCAGACAAATAATTTTATCGTTTTTCTCGAAAATATATTTAGTAAAAAAAAATCTGTGCCCTATCGTTATTGTATAACCTATAAATGACACCCTAGAAATATTTGCCTCTAATAAAATAGTACCCAATATACCTGCACTACTATATATATACTTTCATCGAATCTCGCGCCCGCTAACGTTATAGTACCGAATTTCCCTGTGTCTACGCCGTAGCACAAACCAGTGTAGCAAACTCGTAGCGCGTGCACTCGTAAGGTTTGAGTGAAAACAATCAGTCGCCTTCCAAATCATTCCGTAAATTTGGTTTTTGACAAAAAAAAAATTCCATCAAACAAAATCCATTAAGCTCGCCTCATGTACTATTTTTGTGCATAAAGTTTAAAAAAAATAATCAAATCACTGTGAAGAATAAACTAAAATTAGTTTTTCGATATCTCAACTAACATCAGAGATATTAATGATTTAAGTTAGTATTGGAGAGATGCTCTGTCCCTTTTTAGCAAAACAGTTATATGTAGCCAGGTTCTGCTTGTATGGCGCTACTACACAATGACGTCATGATGTAATATTGCCGTTTCTTTCTATCGTCTAATTTTTGATTGCATGTAGCTATATTATTTTTCAACGAACTTTAATTCTGTTTTCACATTTGACCATCAATTTGTCTAATTCTTAATTTTTAAGAAATGCATTTAATATTTGTTACTTGGAAACTACCTAATTGCACTAAACAACCTTAAAGTTGACTTTATTAAAATACATGCTATCCTTTTCTACATCATAGCTCTATATAGAGATGACACGAGACTTACGAAAGTTTCTTCCAACTCACGGCTTGTCACTTTACCATCGGGTGAGTTTGAGATAAACACGGGTGAAGTAAAAAATACTGAAAAAAAAGTTTTGTTAGACAATATGTTCTAAAACACGTTACACTGACTACATTCCCCATGGAACTCTAACATTAAATTATTGACAGAATATCAAATCCTCATCACATCAGACGATGACAATCTCAAATTGATGTGGGTTGATGTAGCCATGATAACCCCTCCCTGAGTGACAGAAGGATGGAGTGACGCCCGATTAAACTGGGATCTAAGTTGTAACATTTAAGTGAAATAATGGCATGCTATGAAGTGAGATTCAGACATTGATATGAAGCCTAATTATTAATAAAAATATATATAAGTAAGTAAGTAATATGTTTATTTCACACACAGCAATGACCGAAACAGTTATAATTATAATAAAATAATTATGTAGTCAAAGGTAAACATATCTAAATCATGTCTGATGGTCTGCTGTTGTTGTGAAAAGGGCCTCAACTCAGCTTATTGCTTATATATCTGTAGAGCAAACATATTTTTGGTAGATAGATTATACAACTTCCATACATATTTTATCCCATACAAAATAATTGTAAAGTACAGTAAAAGTAAAATACACTTTATTGCACGAATAGAAAACAACAAACAGGAGATAGAAAAGGAAATAGTGACGTACAATTTAGGCGGCCTTATCGCTAAGAACGATCTTTTCTAGGCAACCTTCGGGCAGAGGAAATGATTTCGAGAAAGATTTAGTAGGTGTGCAATCAATGTGGAAAACGATATATAATTGTATCGGTTTTCAATTTTATTCAAATGTCAAAATTATTTAACAAGTAATAATTTATGTCAGTACCTATTTAATTACCTTTTTAAATTAATAAAAAAATGTATGATATAGAATTATTATTTATTAAGGACGTCAAAGTTACTATATAACTTTCATCAGAACATAATTAAAACTAAGTAGTAAATAACAATTAAGTACCTACTTATAAATTAAATTAAAACTAAAAACTAAATCTACCTAACAAACTAACTTAGAATTAAAAAAATATACTAAAACTTAAATATCTTCCCATTAAATAATGTCTTTGTAAAATCTGTTCGAGAAGTGACTTATTTCTTAACTGTTAACTGTACACTAAGTGCCAGATACAATAAGTGTTTTTTTTTTCTGAATTAGAACAGTAAGTATAGCAAGTAAGTAAGTATAGTATCTCACAAAGGTTTTATAAAAAGTATTTTGTACACCACGTGCTGAAAGGCTCAAAATAGCATTCGTGTAATCATGGCAATAGCTTGCACCTCGTGTCGCATACTATCTCAAATTCAAATTCAATTTTTTAATTCATAATATGAATTACACAAGGCAAGCAATGTAACAAGGTGCATCTTCGCGCACTTGTTACACATTATTACTTAGAACAAATGGATATGAGAACAAAGATGATGCATGGGCTAAAAAATTATTTATTACTGTTGGGGTACAGGCCTCCCCTTGCGCAAGGGGGTACGGGCCATGGTCCACTGAGCGGGCACAGTGCTGTGCGGTAGATTTCATACGCTTTCGGAAACTTTTTTTACTCAGACATTTCAGTCGGTAAATGTACGTAAGTCTTCGAAAAAATCTATTCTAATCTTCTATTAGTTGGTTTGGCCAAACTACACCTCGCACATATTTACATACATACTTATACCGCACCGCATACGCAGCTGTTTCACAAAATCAATTTTCTTTCCCTTTCTCTCCAATCCCAATGAACGTGACGTCACAAGTTACAAAAAGCCAGATGTCCGATAACCCGCTACCGCGCCGCATGCTGATATGCGTTGAAATTCAAAATAAATTGCAAAACTTAGCTATCATTTCCAAAAAAGGATTAAAATACTCTCGTGCACGATCTGAGTTGTGTTGTGTAAACCAAACCAAAAGTGAGGTGCCTACGGGTGGTGTGGCCGTGGACTGACCACGTTCTCAAACCAGCGAAAATCGTCGAAGGAACTCAAAAAATCTTATCCCAGGTACCTCCCTTCCAAAAAATACACACCATCCCTAGTTCTGGTCCTTCTCCCCGTGATCCCTCATATTTGTTCATACAAATACAACATTGCTTCACACACCGCACATAACCTAAAACACGCACACTGTTCGGCACATTCCATACCGCTCCGCCATTTTGCTACATTGCTACGCTACGCCTAAAGTTGCTTGCGTTCGTATTTATTCATATATCGCTTACGATAACATTCAAAATGAGTAATCCTAATAATGAACTTATTTTAGAAGCCAAACGGCAAAGCTTATTTACTATTTTACAAAACGTATATGATATGAGTGTTAAGGCTACCACTCCTGAACTTCAAACAATTTTTTTAATTCGTTGTAAAACGATTGATAAAATTCGAGACGAATATATCGATGTTATTCATGGAATTGAATCGGAAAAAATGGCTCGCAAACCAAATCACATTCCCTCATTCTTGCCAGTAGAATCTTTTGATGAAATGTATTGTTATGTAAAAAGTGTTGAAGATGAACTTTTGAAAAAATCCTCAAAATCTGCCAATCCTCCCTTCATAAAACCGCGCCCTTTGCCTGTTTTGGAACTTGTTTCATTTAACGGCGATCCAAGCCGATGGCCTTTGTTCTATCAAAATTTTAAAGAAATGATACATGATAACAACTGTTTAACGGATTCAGAACGCATTCAATATTTAGTGTCCAAATTGTCAGGATCAGTTCTATCTATCACGGCAGGAATATTACCTGTAGCTTCCAATTATAATGTAATTTGGAATCTATTAGTTGAGCGTTACCAAGATCCGCGAAATTTGGCCTCAAATTACATTGAAAAAATGCTTAAATTCAAACCTCTTACGAACGCAACTTCCCAAAATCTAGATTCATTTATTGAGCAATATTGTGCCTCTTTTTCCGCTTTAAAGTTACTAGAAATTGATAATCTAGCTGACTACATTTTTACGCATATCGCTTTAAGCAAACTTGATAAAGACACTGTCAATCAGTTTGAACAAATTTCCCGCTCTGAGAAAATACCTACATTCGCTTCGCTAGAAAAGTTCACTAAAGAACAAAGTAAAATTCTCTCCCGCACTCAATTACATAATAAAACGCCACCGCACTCGCAATCCGCAACTACCGCTAATACTGCTAAAAAATACCCGCCTCAAAATAAATATAACAAAGGTGTGCATTCCTTTGTTATCAATCAACCGCAAACTTGTATCGTATGTAACAACGATCGGCACCCGCTTTATTTTTGTAAAAAATTCATTTCGCTAGACCCTTCCGCTAGATATGATATTGTAAACAAGAATTCCTTTTGCAAAAATTGCTTAGGATTTCACGAGACAAAACAATGCAAATCAGATAAAACATGTTTTACGTGTAACAGACGACATCATTCGTTGTTGCACTTAGACAATTTCCAATTCGCTAGAAAACCTGTTTTTCAATATCAAAACGCTACACCAGCGCCATCACAGGCCATGGTTTCCCGCACGCAACCGCTTATTCCCACCGTCGCTGGCTCACCGTACTCAATGAGTGAGAGTGAGACCGAAATATGCCGCATCTCTTCCGCACCTGTGCATAGTGCAAATGCACCGGACATCGCACGCGCATCTGACCCATCTTGCTCTAATCAGCCAGTTAAAACCAGAGGTCAACAATGCATGGTTACTGGCGCCTCACCCGCAGCCGCATCTAATGTTTGCTTCTATACGGACATAGTTCCTACCGCGCAAGTGATTGTAATGAATAGTGAACGTAAACAATACATTCGCTTATTGCTTGATACCGGTTCTACCGCCAATTTTATCAGTGAATCTTGCTGTAAACGCTTGAATCTGGATATAAATTACCAGCCTTCCTCTGTTCAAGGAATAGGTATGTGTGTTAAACCTATTTTGGGTTACGCCACTATTAATTTTCAGTCGAAATACGACAACCGCTGTCGTTATACGATTAAAGCCTCAGTAGTGGAAAATATTACGAGTAATCTGCCTACTACTCGAATAAATACTCGTTTAGTAGAACATTTCAAAACAATACCGCTGGCAGATGATCAATTTTTCGAGCCTTCGGAAATCGATTGCGTAATAGGCTCTGGTTTGTTCCCGCATTTGTTATTATCAGAGAAGTTTATTCATCCTGAGTCGAAAGGAGTAGTCGCTTTGCAGTCTACTCTTGGCTTCGTACTAATGGGCGAAGCTGAATGTGAAACTTTCACACCCGCAAGTTGTAAACGCTCATTTCACGCTTTTATTAAACCCGATAATGATTTAAATGACTTGGTACAAAAGTTTTGGACATTAGAAAATGTTCCTAATAAAAATATATTATCTCCCGAGGAACAAATGTGTGAACAAATGTTTATTGAAAATGTTTCCCGCGAATCAGATGGCCGTTACGTTGTGTCACTTCCTTTCCGCGAGGATCCTAGTCAATTAGGTAACTCCTACGCAAGCGCTAAACGACGACTGTTGTCGTTAGAAAAGAAATTAGATTCTAACCCAGAATTACGCACCAGTTATAACGCTACTGTACAAGAGTACATTGACAAAGATTTTTTAAATAAAGTAACTGAACCTCACCCGCCTCCGCTCACTTACTACATCCCGCATAGAGCTGTCTATCGACCCGAAAAGGAATCTTCTAAAACTCGAATTGTTTTAGATGCGAGTCATAAAACTACATCAGGTAAAAGTCTAAATGATATTTTACACTGTGGTCCAAATCTGCAGGCAAATATTTTTGATTTACTCATTAATTTGCGTCTTTTTGCAATTGCTATTTCTAGCGACTTAGAAAAAATGTATTTTCAGTTGAAATTAATTACCGAACACCGCTGCTTTCAAAGAATATTATTTAGATTCAATGCCGATGATCCAATTGAAACTTACGAGTTTCAACGCGTCGCCTTTGGTCTCAAATGTTCACCATACCTCGCCATGCGCGTAGTTCGACAACTCGCGAAAGAAGAAGGTTCTAAGTTCGAACACGCCGCCGCTGTAACGAAGTTTTCTTATATGGATGACTTTTTACACTCTGTAAAATCGGATGAGGAAGCTCTCGTGCTCTATAACGAACTAGTCAACTTGTTTGCTCGTGGTGGTTTTAATTTGACCAAATGGATATCTAACTCACCTCAGTTTCTGCAAAGCATCCCTGAGGAATCTCGCGCTCAAAAGTCTGTCAACTTTGACACTGAGACTGAAACCAAAATAGTCGGTCTTAGATGGAATCCTACCGGTGATTATTTTACTTTCAAAACTAAACCACTACCTGAGACCGCATGCACAAAACGCACAATTTTATCGCAAACCGCTGCTCTTTATGACCCGCTCGGCGTTCTCGCTCCGCTCACCGCTGGTATGAAGCTTCTAGTACAGGAGTGCTGGAAACTTGAACTTACCTGGGATGCAGACGCTCCCGCTCATGTAGCCAAAGTCTGGTTTCAAATCCGCGACGAACTCGAATGTCTATCTGAAATAAAAATACCTAGACACATCGGAATCGTGGATGATTCTTATGTGACGATTTTAGGTTTTTCTGATTCTAGCG
Source organism: Hofmannophila pseudospretella (assembly GCA_947369225.1). Classification (NCBI taxonomy): domain Eukaryota; kingdom Metazoa; phylum Arthropoda; class Insecta; order Lepidoptera; family Oecophoridae; genus Hofmannophila; species Hofmannophila pseudospretella. The sequence continues at coordinate 3,049,694 of OX376333.1, forward strand.
AAAAATGTTACGGTGCTGTCATATTTATTCGCATCGGTCCGCTTTCCGCTCCCGCTTCCAATGTGTCCATACTCTGTGCAAAGTCACGAGTAGCTCCGCTTAACAAAGTCACTCTCGCGCGCCTCGAGCTGTGCGCAGCTCACCTCCTAGCTCTACTCATACAGTCAGTGAAACCCACTATTGAAGAACGATGCAAAATTGACCGCACGTTCGCTTTTTCGGATTCCACTATTACTCTCGCGTGGATCCTTTCATCGCCGCACAGATGGCAAACATTTATTGCTAACCGCACTGCCGCAATTCAGGATATCATTGAACCAAGTTCATGGTATCATATTCCCGGTCATGAAAACCCCAGTGATTTAATTTCACGACCAGTAACTCCCCAAAAATTAATAAATAATGAAGAATGGTTTACTGGACCTGCATGGATTTCACAGCCGCAGAGTCAATGGCCTGTAACTCATCTGATAAAAGATAATTTTCCCGCTGACATGCCCGAAACTAAAAAGCTTACATCTCTAGTACAAGTTACAGAGTCCGATCCTCACCCTATTTATGAACTTGCGAATAGAGTTTCCAAGTGGTCTAAACTAATAAACTCCACTGTTTACATTTTACGTTTCATGAAAAAATTACAATATACTGGACCGATTACCGTTTCGGATCTAGAAACCGCTGAAACTTATGTGCTAAAATATATACAGCGCGAACATTTTTCTACCGAAATCGTCGCTTTAAATTCTAATAAAATATGTCGACCCGCTATTCGAAAATTAAGCCCATTTATTGATGAATACGGCATTCTACGTGTCGGAGGTCGTCTCCAGCACGCCCCGATTCCGTATGAACAGCAACATCCTGTATTATTACCTTCAAAAGACCGCATCGTTCAACTACTAGTTGAATATTATCACGTGTTATACTGTCACACTGGTCCAAGTTTACTACTCGCTTTGTTACGTCATAAATATTGGCTCTTATCCGCGCGCAACCTTGTTAGAAAAACTGTACACGCTTGTAACCATTGTTTTAGAAATAGGCCAAAAGAAACCTACCCCATTATGGGAGATCTCCCTGAGTTCCGCGTAACGCAAGCTAAAGCTTTTGCTAAATGTGGTGTGGACTACATGGGTCCTGTATACATCACTTTAGCTAAAAAGCGAGGTATTAAAAGTCAGAAGGCTTATGTTTGTCTGTTCGTATGCCTCGTTTCTAAAGCTCTACATATAGAGTTAGTTTCAGATCTTACGACTGAAATGTATATAGCAGCGTTCAAACGTTTCATTTCCCGACGTGGCCCTGTATCACTTATTTTAAGTGATGGAGGCAAAAATTTCATAGGAGCTCGTAGAAAACTAAATGAAATCTACTCCGTAGTTTGCTCAAAAGAGTTTAATAGAGCCATTATTGATGAACTTACTCCGCAAAAAATTGAATTTAAAATCAATCCCCCATACGCAGCACATATGGGTGGAATATATGAAGGTAATATAAAATGTGTAAAAACTCACCTGTATAAAATTATAGGTTCTCAAATATTGACGTATGAAGAGCTCAATACGATTTTAATACAGATTGAAGCATTAATGAACTCTCGTCCGCTTTGTGTGCTTAGTAGTGATCCCTCAGATCCTATAGCGCTCACGCCCTCTCACTTCTTAAGTTTAACGCCACTGAAACATATACCGGCTGAAAACCTCGATGATGTTTCAATTAACCGCGTTCAACGATTTGAATTGATAGACAAGCTAGTCCAATCATATTGGAAACGTTGGCACGTTGAGTATCTCTCCTCGTTGCAAAGCCGCGAGAAGTGGAATACTTTAACAAACCCTATCAAGAAAGGACAAATTGTGGTCGTAAGAGAAGAAAGGCTTCCCGTTTTATGTTGGCCCCTTGCCGTGATAGAAGACGTCTATCCCGGAAAAGATGCAATTGTACGAGTCGTAAAAGTAAAAACTAAAACAGGCACTTATGTGCGTCCCGCTGTCCGAATCTGTCCACTGCCAACTCAATAGTTCATCGTTTTATCTTCAATTTAAGTTAAGTTTATTTTTAAGCTTATTGTTCCGCATTTCCGTATTGAAATAAATAATTATAGAGCATATTTTTAAGGTAATCCGCACAATGTAGAGTCATAATGTTGAGTCTATGTTGGAGTATAACTCCAAGGCCGGCAGTATGGTTTGGCCAAACTACACCTCGCACATATTTACATACATACTTATACCGCACCGCATACGCAGCTGTTTCACAAAATCAATTTTCTTTCCCTTTCTCTCCAATCCCAATGAACGTGACGTCACAAGTTACAAAAAGCCAGATGTCCGATAACCCGCTACCGCGCCGCATGCTGATATGCGTTGAAATTCAAAATAAATTGCAAAACTTAGCTATCATTTCCAAAAAAGGATTAAAATACTCTCGTGCACGATCTGAGTTGTGTTGTGTAAACCAAACCAAAAGTGAGGTGCCTACGGGTGGTGTGGCCGTGGACTGACCACGTTCTCAAACCAGCGAAAATCGTCGAAGGAACTCAAAAAATCTTATCCCAGGTACCTCCCTTCCAAAAAATACACACCATTAGTGAAGACCTATAATTGGCCGTTTATTGTTAGTTTGGTTTACATATTGTCTAATGTGCTGTTGGCTTCCCAATAAAAATAAAAAATAGAAATCCGAAATTACTTATTGGTACATGGCACTGCACGGTTTCGAAACCGGACCTCCCGCATGGGAGTCCGGACACGACGCCACCGACGCTCTTCAGTATTCCCTGTTCACAAGGAAACTCTATACTTATAGCGAATTTCCCGTCACTAACAAAATGAAAAGCACTACAAAGCTAGACGGGCAGGGAAAGCTCCCGAGGGAAGCTCTAACTTTGACAGCTCAAACTACCGATAAGCTACTGTAAACTAGACAGCTTGGGACGTGAGGGGGGAAGGGGGGGGGGGAAAGGTATCGAGGGAGATGATGGCAGTTCCTCTTTTCATTAGTTAGACATAAGCTTGGGAGATGTCAATTATTTCGGTTTAGAATTTACCTGTTACAGCTACTTCAAAATCTATCTGAAGGTTGTCTGGTAGACAATGGGTAAAATGATAAGACCGCTGTTTGTTGGTTGTTGACCAATGGATATTCAAGGAGATTTCTATTACAACTGTATTGTAATTGTAGTGGCTAGGACGCCGGACTCCCAAGCGGGAGGTCCGGGTTCGAAACCGTACAGTGCCATGTACCAATGAGTTTTTCGTATTTTTCGAAGACTTACGTTCATTTACCGACTGCTCTAACGGTGAAGGAAAACATCGTGAGGAAACCTGCACACTGAAATGACCAGTGTGTACAATGGGGTTGGCACAAAAGATCCTCAAGATCAAGAAGTGCCGCTGGTTTATTCCGGGCCCTCAAGATCAATGATTCTTTTTAATGGTGAATGTATTCAAGGATTATATTAGTGATTTCGGAAAAGAACAGAAGCCGTTTTTGCGGGGCTGGGAGTGGCCTTTCCTTAGTAACTATTATTATAATATTCTGTGTAACAAATGTCCATTTTAATAAAACAACCTGTCAATAATACGGTATATTACTATAGCTACATCAAAATATCAATATAACATTCCCGGCCTCCTATCATAAGTTAAGATAAGATTGTCTGGTTTCAACTCATATAAGATTCGTGTTCCCGCCAAGTACCAACAAATCTTCCTCAATGCGGACTTCTGGTCTAAAGGGGTGGTTTTTTGTCGGTACAGGGAAATGACGCCGAAAAATCTGTCATCTCACGCCGCACCAAAATAAATTGATTTATATTTATATAAAAGTTATGTATGTTAATCTGTAAGGTATATATCTATGGGCATTTTGTATAGTTAACTATATGATTTGTCACCTGAAAATAAAGAATTCCTACTACCTCTTTCTCGTAATCATTTCTTCTACCCGACGGTTGCCTGGAAGAGATCGCTCTAAGCGATAAGGGCGCCTAAATTGTACTTCACTATTTCCTTTTCTATCTTTTGTTTGTTGTTTTCTATTTGTGCAATAAAGTGTATTTTACTTTTACTTTATTATTATTATTTTAGTCGAATTTCTATGGATATTATACAGTACCGTTAGAGATGTTCAAAGAGGAACCATGAATATAATACAGGGTCCAACTATGGGTCAGATAACAGCTGTGAGTTTTTTACCTTGGTTCCTTTTTTACCCCTAATTTCAGACTTTTTATTGATAGCTATTATTTTTAGAAATTCTAATCTTAAAGCGTATTTTAGATGTATTTCAATAGATTAAGATTCTCTTAGTTTTATTTGTCTAAAGTGAACTTAATTTATTTCAGAACTGATTTTCATTTAATTAAATATAAAAACATCAAATTGGTAGACTTGAGATTCTTTTTTAGTAGGTAGGTACCTAAATATTTTAACCCTAGTAGATATCATTTTTTTTATTTTTAGTTACTAACATAACAATCTTCACTAAAACTATAAAAAATCTTATATTTTATGTTTAAAAAAAGGTGATCTCTAATGGCCGATTGACATTGGTCAAGTGAACGACAACGAAGCTACTCGTATACGAATTAATAAAATACGATACATACTAGCTTTCGTCTATAATGGAAATAGTTATTTTATTTATGCAAAATAGAAAGTTCCTACTAAAACATCTCTGCCTACCCTCCCGGGAATCGTGAAGATGTAATGGAAACGAAACTTCGACTAAATCGTCTCTCAACCTTTTTACGCCCGCAGCATCGAATGCTGAGTCAGCGCTTTTTTGTTGTTGTCGATATAGTATTATTAAATTCATGCTTTCATAATGTATTGTAGTTTGTAAGCTTACATGTTAGTGCTTACATCTTAGTAAAAAAAAGATTCATTCAATTCTCATCATATTACATATTTAGCGGATAAGGCTAGTTATAATGAAACTCCTTGTTGAGTGTAGAGAAGTAGACGGAAGAATAATTTATTTACAATATAAACAAAGGTTCTGCGCATGCGCGAGTCGACTAAAACGCTGTATAACGTTCATCGGCGCTCGGAGCACAATTCCGCCCTTGGACAGTTAGGCATGTAGGTAGGCAGCTACACATACATTAGGTTAGTTGCATTAATTAAAATTAATAAGATCCTTCCTTATCGTATGGTTAGTACTTCATATAGACAAAAATATATGAAACACAAAGGGCGTGACTTATCTCTAAGAGAGATCTCTTCAAGCAAACCCCCTAGTAAGACTACTGGGAATTTTCTTCCCAATTGACCTACTGGATTTTTTTTCCAAATAGACTTACCAGTTGCTTGCTTATCGTATGGTTAGTGGCCAACCTATTTGTTAGAGTTGTTCAGGCCGCCCGTAGGTATCTGACGTGATTTAACGACGCTGTCGAACGACAACAACCGGGACCGACTGCTTAACGTGCTCTCCGAGGTACGGAGGAGCTCGTATGAAATATGCCACTAGCGGTCACCCATCCAGGCACGATCACTTCGGACCGTGCTCGCAAGTAGGCTAGGCTACATTAAAGACTTATTATTTTTTAAAAAGTTTTTTTTATATGAGAACCCCTCTGCGGTTAAAGGCCTCCTCTAGAGATAACAAACTGTCCCTGTCTTTCGCGACGTTCATCCAGTCTTCTCCGACGCATTTGTCTATTTCATCGACCCATCGTGCTAGAGGTCTGCCCGGTCTTCTTGTACTTTCTGGTCCTGTCCATTTTGTTGCTTCTGGTGTCCATCTTTTGTCTTCCAGTCTTGCGACATGACCTGCCCATTTCCATTTTAATTTTAGTGCATGCATTTTAATGCTAGCACATTTACATCTTAGTATCTTATGTTTATTTAATTATTTTATTATCATATTTTTTTCACCTTTATTTATCAAAATTGTACCTACATAGAAGAGCCTAAATTCCGCGACAGGGTATCCTAGTGCGGGATTTAGAGCAATAATCACCTTTTGTATTAATTTAAGTTGCAAAATAAATTTATTTGTATTTTGTATTTGTATTTTAGCTTTCTTATTGTTACAACAAATAAAGTTTTTATCTCTCTATCTATCTTAATGACGCTACCCACTAAAAAGTAAAAAAACCTTGCGACCCCCTCACCATAATATTTAAAAGTGATTCAAAGTTTATCAAAGTTATACATTATTAATTTAGTTTTATAACGTGACAAAGAATGTTTACACTTGCCACAAATACCGAAGGACACATGTAACCCCTTGTTTTCATACAGATCTTATTTTTTGGACACATTTCGACCCCCCATATTCCTACATGCGACCCCCAGGTTGACAAAAGATGGAGTAAACAATAGGTACTTTTAAATTTTCAAATAAAATCAAACCGAATCCCTCAAACACTTCGTCTATAATCGTAAAAGAAAGCGATCACACACAAAGCTCTGTGCCCCCCCCCCCCCCCCCCCCCTACACTTAGAGGGAAGTGGGGCTCAATTTAGATAAAAGGTTTGCGACGTTTGTCTGAGCCCAGTTTTTACCAGCTATCGTTTTAGCAAAGACAGAGGCGTATTAAGCAATAAAAGAAACACTGCGTCAAACCTATGGTTAGCTAGCATACTTTTGCAATACAGTTCGCAATCCCTTAAAGTAGAAAACACCTTACCTTCAACAATTGTTTGTCCTCTTGTATCGTATAATGTCGACATTATTTTTTTCTTTTCTTCGCCATCCCACTGCTGGGCAAAGGCCTACCCAATACACTTCCAAACAACCTAGTGTTGTGCTACCTCTATGAGTATCTACATTTTATAATGTGAATACAGGTGGTCCCACCATCTTAGCAATAACAACGTTTCAGTTAATTTAGACTTAAATGTTGGCGCAAATCCACCTAACATCAGAAAAAATCAAACAAAATACTTAATCGTTAGTTCTCTCGCTTTCCTGGCACGTTTTCTCTATAATTATCATTAGAAAAAAGCACAGTGAGTAAATACAAAACATGCTAGGTGCTAGACACATTCTTCAAGAAATCCTACTAATCTACTGCAAATAAGGTACCTACTTATTGAAGCACATTTTTACAACGTCAGTTTTTCTGTTTTGAATGGAAGGTAAAGTTCACATCACACTATTCCCTTCACTTTGTGCATTCAGCATGGGAGACTCATTGCATATTTACACAATGACGCTGTTTTACTTGGGGATTTCTATTAATGTTGCCATATTAGATTTAATAATTACAAGGATTGTTGCTTTGTAATCTGGGGCCAGAGACCCAATACGTCTAAATTACAAGGTTTGTAGTTCTATTTCTATCCAATTTCAATTTAGTTTTCGTTCCAATTCTATTTGAACACCAAATCCCATTCTGCTGACGCATAACTCTACCACTGCCACCTTTCAATTTACTATCGATCGAGCAAAAGTACCTTGGGAGGAACTTATGTTCGATCGTTATATTTGACGGTTGAATGTTTTGTTACCGGTCAACTGCGATTCAGTATAAACTAAACGTTTTATTAGAATGCACAAATACGTCACTGTTCGTTCGATCGTTGACTTGATCGTAACTTATCTGAAATTGGATCGTTAGTGGATAGTTGCATACGAAATACGTCATAACGATGCAGTTTAGATTCTATTTAGTTACGTTGAATTTAGTGGAATCGATCTCCGGAAAAGTCGGCCCCGCTTTTCTTCACTTACTGCGGCCCTGAGCTGATGATATTGTCTTTACTTTATTGGTCACCGAGCTCACCCTTATCACAAACTAACGTATTTCAGAGCGATTTATTTATGCAATGTGCAAATTTTATGTGGAGCTTGCTACGGGGCGGAGCCACAAACATTTCGTAACTTTTAAAGTTCTGACTTTTATACTGGAGCAAGCAAGCTTATTTTATTTTGTTTTTGAAGTGGAAACTTCTTTAGTACCTTGCGCTCTTTCTGAACAGTGAACCAAACTGAACCGTCACGCTCGGGTCGGTGACGCTGAATCGGGTATACTCGGCTCCTTTCAACATCAAGCGCGCTCGGGTCGGTGACTCTGAATCGGGTATACTCGGCTCCATTCGACATCAAGCACGCTCGGGTCGGTGACGCTGAATCGCGTATACTCGGCTCCATTCGACATCACGCGCGCTCGGGTCGGTGACGCTGAATCGGGTATACTCGGCTCCATTCGACATCAAGCGCGCTCGGGTCGGTGACGCTGAATCGGGTATACTCGGCTCCATTCGACATCAAGCGCGCTCGGGTCGGTGACGCTGAATCGTGTATACTAGGCTCTATTCGACATCAAGCGCGCTCGGGTCGGTGACGCTGTATCGCGTATACTTGGCTCTAGTCGTCACCAGCTGTCATCAGCCACGTCTACTGTCTAACAAGGAGTGCATGAGTTCAAGAATTACGTTTTTATTATTATCTAAGTCGTGCTTTGCGTGTTTTTTTTGTAAATTTTCACTTCTATCGTGTGGTCATAAGCACACACTCTTTTTAAAATTTAAGATACTGCGTTTGAACTCCGGATGGTATGAGTAGTGAATGAGGCCAAAGTTGAGATTTAAAAAAGAAATGATGGTATAAATATATTAGAAATCAATATTTTAGCATGTAAAATTTGTAAAACTGATGTACAGTCCACCACAGGTTTAACTACCGAGCGAGCGAGATTACAAAATCATATATGCACCAAATGATTTGTAATTTAGTATTTTTTCTAGCGTTTATTTCATTTTCGAAAAAAAAAATGTGTACGTATATAAGAAATGCGATCTGAAAAATCCAAAGATTTTAAAATTCACCCAATGCTCGCTAGAGAAGCTTTATATAGAAACAGCGCCTGGCAGTTGGCGCATGTGATGTCAGTATCTTCCCATACATTCAGTCCGCCATTGAAATGTCAAATTTCACTTATCAAACTTACATGCTTTGCTCAAACCCTGAGTGCTCACATCATCATTCTAGAGGAGAGGGCGCTTCCAGTCCAATATCTGTGGAAGATTCACTCGAATGTAGAATGAACCGCACTATACAGGCTGTTCAATTTCTCCCCAACCGTACTCGGCAATCGTTACCGTTATTACAACGAATCATCCGACACGGGAACACTCTGTACCGCCGGACAACAATGATCCATTGTCTACACCCCTGATACCTCTTAATGCATCGTTGTGTTTGATGCTCTATTCGACTATTGAGGGTGACTCCTCAGGACCTAGGGGCGGATACAGAAGAAAAAAATGGGGAGGAGGGTGGCATTGGGTTACTGAAACCGGAAAAAGTCAAGGGTGAGTCGAGCTTTGCGCTCTATCCTCGTGAGGCCCAGAGCTTTTCAGCTTGGAAAGGAGTTGACGCCAAAGGTCCGATACTCGTACATAGTACTGATTTCTAAGACCGCCAAAGGCATCGAATTAGTCCTGTATAACGTACCTACCATGGGATTTAAAATTAAATTGCTTGCTTCCTTATCGTATGGTTAGTGGCCACTCATTTGTCAGAGTTGTTCAGGCCGCCCGTAGGCATCTTACATGGCTTAACGACTGCTGTCGAACGACAACAACCGGGACTGACTGCTTAACGTGCTCTCCGAGGCACGGAGCTCAGATGAAATATGCCACTAGCGGTCACCCATCCAGGTACCGACCGCACCAACGAATTAAATCATTTATTAAATCAGACAAATGAGTAAAATAACCTTAAAAATAATATCAAATAATAAAATGACAAAAAATTCGCATGACAATACACAGTAGAAAAAAGTGAAAGTACAACGAATAAGTATCTATTGAATTTTGACTAAACCAAAATAAATTTTACAACATCAGCAATTTTACAATATCAGCAATTTTACAACATCAGCAATTTTACAACATCAGCAATTTTACAATATCAGCAATTTTACAACATCAGCAATTTTACAATATCAGCAATTTTACAACATCAGCAATTTTACAATATCAGCAATTTTACAACATCAGCAATTTTACAACATCAGCAATTTTACAATATCAGCAATTTTACAACATTAGCAATTTATTCCAAAATTTAAATGTATCCGAACAGTGGGTTGATAATTATACCATAATTTAATTGATGGTTTGAATTATTGTTGTTTTTACGTCTGAATGGCTATAACAATTTAGTCCAACATATAGGATTACGGGATCTTACAAGTTAGAGTCCCCGCCCCTGGATCCGTCACTGTCAGAAGCTCAATTTCGCTGTTTTACGAAGTTTAAAAGGAGAATAGTCCCTCCCGTGGATCCGACACTGCATTGACCAGTCATTTTAAGCTAATTAAGATAAAGGTAACTAACTAACATAACAATCCTAGAATCTCAGCCCGTATCATAAGATAAAATATCATATGATATGATAGATTATCTTATGATACGGGCCGGGAATGACCCCAGCGGCACTTTGATCTTTTGTGCCTACCCCATTTTACACACTGGTCATCTCAGTGTGCAAGTTTCCTCGCGATGTTTTCCTTCACCGTTAGAGCAGTCAGTAAATTTACGTAAGTCTTCGAAAAATACGAAAAACTCATTGGTGCATGGCACTGCACGGTTTAGAATCCGGATCACCAGCATGGGAGTCCGGTGCCCTAGCTACTGTGCCACCGACGCTCATACACCTGCCTCTTCCAAGTTTGAGGGGACATCCCCCCTCCCACCCCCTTAGATACGCCCCTGTCAGAAGATAAATTTCACTGTTTTACGTACCTAGTTAAAAAGGAGAATATTCCCACCCTCCCGTGGATCCACCACTGCATTAACTAGTCATTTTAGGCTAAATAAGACATAGGTAACTAACTAACTAAAACAACAATCCTAGAATCTTTAGGTAGACTAAAGATAGACTAAATCATGTAGGACTAGTATAAATTGTATTTGCCTTTCAAAGCTCGCACCTTAATTTACCGAATGAACTACACAGCTCAGATCTAAATGAATGGTTGAGTGAATGAACTAAGAGCTATATTGTATAAGGGATGAGACTTGGGTTCCGCGGGACAAATAGCCATTGTTTTACATCGCGGTTCCGCAGCTTTGTACTAATGGGTGTATTATGAATAGTTGTTTGAGTGCTAGCAATTGTTTGGCGGGGTATTTACCTATCGGAGGTAGAAGGTAGTGATGTATAGGTTTGGGAATGATGGAGGTAAGTAGTGATGGATTATATTGACTACAGGATTAAGAATGAAATATATTGTTTTTGGATAAGTACATAATTATTGGATGCACGAGTTTTGCTACCATGTAACATGTTTTTGAAATGCAATCATCCGAAAAAGGGTTGCTTCCCTGATGCACCGTGTACATAGCAGTACCAGCAGCGTCCTGGTGACGTTTGCCGAGTACCCTGACTCCCCGATCCTGATGCACACCTGGATATACCTGCATGTCAATGCGAAGTAGTCGTCCAGTGCTTTGCGGCCATTACCTTTTTACTAACATAGCTTTAAGTAATATAATGTACTATCTTTATTTGTGTGGACTCTGTCTGAAATAAATATATTGAATTGAAATTAATAAAATTAAAAAAAAATGCAAAAAGAGCGTCGGCGGCCAAGTGGCTAGGACGACCGGACTCCAATGTGCGGTCCGGGTACGAATAATTATTTCTGTAATTTCGAAAACTTACGTACATTTACCGACTGATCTAATAGTGAAGAAGAACATCATGAAGAAACCTACATGTTTGAGGAAATGAAAAGTTTCCGACGGTGTGTGAAATCCACCTGGGGCCACTGGACCCGCTCGGTGGTTCATGGCCCGTACCCCTCTTGTGCAAAGGGAAGCCTGTGCCCCAAAAGTGAGGATATTACCAGGCTGATGAGATGATATATGTGACAGTGACAGAATTTCAAGAATCTGTCCAGTAGTTTTTGAAAAAAATCTGAAACCTATTTTTCCTCGCGTTTGGGCGTTTGGGCAGTAGTGTGGGACGCCCCCCTGCTAGATGGAGCGACGATCTGCGAAAGGTGGCTGGCAGCGACTGGATGAGAAGAGCCGAAGATCGGGCTCAATGGCGCGCCCTGGGTGAGGCCTATGTCCAGCAGTGAACTAGAGTAGGCTGCTGTTGACGATTTTTCCTCATGTATACCTTTACGTACGTGTTAGCCACTGTACCTATATTAAAAAAATGCACAAAAAGGTCTAACATTGTTATAAACTAAGATAGAGTCTCAATAGCCAAGTTAGACCGACAAGATGGTTCAAGTTTCCTGTGATAACGCCTTACAATCTTGCGGGCTAACTTAGATGGACTTCAGGTCTGACCGCTTGTCTGCAATTCTATAAGTGAAACTAAGTTACTTACTTTGTTTTAACAAGGTGTCTAGATAGATATTTAATTGCGGTGTATTTACCTACGAATTTTAATAGCATTTCATATGATTTAGTATCTTGATATTCCCAAATAAGGGGCCATCCATAAATAACGTCACACGTTAAGGGTGAGGGAGGGGGTCAACAGGATTGCGGCCAGACGGATTATGGCATTATTTTAGTACCGAGCTTATTTAAATTTATATACCTACTTACTTTCCCAAAATAACCGAGTTACTTTGATGGAATTTCAAACTAGCTTTAAGTCCTGCTTTCGTTGAGTTTGGCTTGCCTTTTTCTGAAGAAAGTTGGGTGAAGAAAAAATTTTCTTTGAAGAAGAAGTTCTAGGAAGATTTGGTTGTTGTTGTGAAATAATGAAGTTCTTAACACATATTATTATGGCAATGACGAGCCATAGCATTGCCAAATTGCACACATAGGTAAGAATAGTACTTATGGTAAATGTTTTAAGCTTAACCAGATTATTTTCCCAGCAGTGGGACAACTTTGGCTAGAGGCCAACCATAAATTTCGTCACACGTTGGGGACGGAGGGGGTCAACAAAGTGTGACATCGTGTGACAAGGGGGGGACGAGTCATAACCTTCGTGTCGTCACATGCGTAAATCTAAAAGAAGAAGTCATAAATAATATAAAGGAATGGGTTCAAAGTCCATGGACACAAGATTATTAAATTTTTTATCGTTCATTTGATTTGATGTTTTGTAAATTGTCTAAAATGTTTGATTTAATGTTGATTTTATGAAAAAAAATTTTAAATAGAAATATATAAATAGTTTTGGAAATGCTGTTTCATTTAATAATGTTTAAATTTAAATTTGCAAAATATGTGACGTCACACCAGGTTTATGGATGGCCCCTAAATTGGTTGTTTAATATACCATCCGATCGCGGTTAATAATTCCCGCACTCAGTGCAGGAATGTGGCTTTTACCCTCAAACCTCTGGGCAATCACGGCACTTGATTTTTTTAATAGATTTGGTGAAATCTTTAAATATCTGAACGGAATAAGTTTTAGTTGTTATAAACAACAGATTCGTCGGCGGTTTTATCAAATTCTATTTTTTTATGGTGTAAGAAAAAGGGTAAAAGAAACAGTGTAGATAAAACCGAACTCCTATCAGAGTTTCCTTGCAAGAAGTGGAAGACAGCGCTAGCAGCGCTTTTAAAATGAAATTGAATTCGTATTGGATGCGCATTTTGTATGCGGATGAGGTCCTCGGGACTCATTCGATTTGTTGCCACTACGGAATTCCAGTTTCAGATATAGAGTCCCCGGACGATGGGGGAAAATGTGTGAATTGGGGATTGACGGGTTCCAGAGCTGGATAATATTGGGGAATCGGTCTGACTTATATTGAACTTCGTTATTTAAGTTTTAAAAGAAAGTTATTTTCTCAAAGATGCTCAGTAATATGCATTCAAATTTTTGGAAGTACGCCCTTCCTGGCCTGAAGTCATATTAATAAAAGAAAATAAAACTCGACAGGAATTTATTTTCATACTAATAATCCAGGCGTTAATTTTGTATTTTATTTTTAGGGATAGAGTGTACGGACACTGTGTACACTGTGTTCCAGAGAATCATTATATGTCAGCAGTTTTATTACCGCAAGCGGTTGCGCCTGTGTTTGCTTTAGTCGTTCCTAACTCACGCCAATTTCCCGCACTGGTACCATTCTCGATTTTCCACACTCATCAATCACTCTTCATATACGCTCTTCGGACAGTGGTTGACCACACCTGACCATTCTTTAGAAGTTATCAATCTGATCAACGTAGGTCCTTCTAGGTCTCCGCTTCCCTACCCTTCATGCACCTTTTCTTTATACACCGCTTTCGTTTTTCTCGTTTTATTCATCTTTCTACGCGTTGGACAATCGTCTCAGCATCCCTCATTCAATCTTCACTACATCGTCTTGCACATCACACCTTTCCCTGCAGGTTCAGAATTATTCCTTATTCTATCACTCCCTTCTAACTTAGACAAAAACTAAACTATAATTTTGCTGAAATCTGAAATACAGATCCTGTAAAGTAGGATGCAACTATACTAATTTGTCCCTTGGTAGTTGCAGTCAACATCGAATGAAACCGCAATGCAATGATGCATCCTATTCAGAGCATCCGTCCTGCTCTTACAAGGAAATTAAACATGAGTGCGATAGAGATAGACTGTCATAATCTGTCAACAAGTGCATGCTAATTGCACACTCGTCTCGCACCGCGCTCTGAGGGTAGTGTTGTGACTGTTGATCACCAAAGCAGGCTAAAGCTCTTACTAGGAGTATTGAAATTAAAATCAAGGAACTCCCCCGACGCAATATTGGTTGAGGTTCCTCGCGACGTCCGCATCAAGGCTTGATACAGTTGCCGGAAGTAATGACAATACAGATGAAAATTCTATTTAAAATAGAAAATATTAAAAAAAAACGACTTACCATGGTGGAGATCCCCTTACTTTTTCCTGGTCATCATCAGGTCCTTGAGGTGAGGAAGGACTCCAAGGTCCAAAACATTTGAGCTCGAACTCGAACCATCTAGCTATTACCGTTCCAGAGATCCCATCTGACATCGCAGATACTCCAAGATCTTGGAAACCACTGATACAATTTTTATCAGACATGGCTAAGGACACTTTCAATAAAATTATCTATTAAAAGAAAAAACCGGGTTCAAATCGGATCATCCGTTGTCAAGTTATGAGGCCACAGACAACAGACAGAAAAACGACCGGGGTTGAAAAGATCTAACATCAAGATCTTTAGTGTCAAAAGCCTACAAATCACTATCTTCGACCGCGAGGGCCGCAATTACGTGCGTCAGTGGTATTTCATTATGGTTTACTATGCTTATCGTTCCAACTGATCCTCAGTGAACATTATAAACATTGTGACTTGAATTGTAAAATGATTTTTTATGGCCGATTACTTCTCAGGGATGCCCAATCCAGAGGAACGTCCCTCCAAGGCCGAACTCTCTGTTCATAGGTTTGAGGCTCGTTTACAATGTGATAAAGTGGGGGACCTTTGTTTGACAGATGAAGTTATACGAGCCAAGACAAGGAAATACCTCATACTTAAATAAGTTTCTGAGCATGTCGCAACTGGATGCCGGGAGCATTACTTTACAGATGAACTCAAGCCTTATGCTCGGAAACGCAGCGAATTATCACTAGAAAACAAGATTTTGATGTGGCAGGGTAGAATAATGGTTCCAGATGTCTTAACGAATGCGACCTTGAAGTTTCTGCATCTTGGTCATTCTGGCACTTTTGGCATGAGAGCGTTAGCCCGATTGTATTTTGAAAATGACAGCCGAATATCGATTTTTTAAATTAACGACTAAACCCACGTGACCTTAATCTCACCTGGTGGTAAGTGAGTGACCGAAGACGGAGCACACGGATTTAGCAAGTACTGGCTCTTGTTTAAACACATCAACGCCGAGGCGAAGATATTTGTCGAAAGACTTTACATAGATTGCTCTATTGGAGAAGCGGTATGTCTGGACATCTGGTCATCTGTCTGGACTTCTTCTTCTTTCGAGACCAGAAGGCAGCCACATCGATAGCCCTCTGGTTGGCCTCGTCTGGACTGATGATGATGTTCACCTTTTGAAGACCGAAACCAAATAACTAGTTTCGAGTCGTTCCCGTCACTAAAATGCACCGAGCTGTGAATGTCTCGTTAATTAGACAGAGTATTAGTTATTCGAGGACGAGCCTAGCTCTCTACCAGATCTGAACAGTTTTTGAGTGCTGTAGGTAATTTATATACGATGTAACTAGTGGCTGTGAAAAAATATTCGTCGAAACGTAATTGCGTCGAATATTTTGCCAGCTTTCTGTGTCATGTAAAATGAAATATATTTTTTAACCCCCGACCAAAATGTTTTCACTATGATAATTTTCAAATGAAAAAAGCACAGGGCAACCTATTGTAGGTATCAAATGCAAATATTTTACCCAGCCTAAAAAAACACTAACATTTGAAATTAAATAAACTCTGTTAGGTTTAGGTTTAGATATTTATTCACATTACATACATATTGCCACTTACATGTGAAAAAGACTTAAAAAGATGTATGTTCGCTTCTTACACTATTCACTAACACTATATATATAGTTAGTAGAACGCAACTAACACTTAAAAAATAGTTTATACCATAGAATTCCACTTCAAATCAAATTGTGGTACAAAAGCTAGTGTACAGTTTTAAGATGACGGGAGCAAACCACCTTTCAAAAAAACAAACTGCGCTAATTTTCTCTTAATTTCATTTAACGAATTTGTGTTTTTAATCGGTGAAGGTAGATTATTATCCGCGCACCCTCGTATGTAAGCATTCGTCTGTTCGGATTTAGATTAAGATATTTTACATAAATTTCATTAGTATTTTTATTTGTAAGTTAGTTTAAGGCTTTTTTTGTCACTATGTGACCAATAGAAACAAAAGCCATCGACATAGCTCATAAGATTGGCAAGCTGAAGTGGCAGTGGGCCGGTCACATCTGTCGCAGAACCGACAACCGCTGGGGGAGACGAGTTCTGAGATCTTTGCGCAAGGTAGCTGGCAGCGACTGGATGAGAAGAGCCGAATATCAGGCTCAATGGCGCGCCTATGTCCAGCAGTGGATTAGAGTAGGCTGCTGATGATGGTGATGATGATGTAATGTAAACTTAATTACTTTTGTTTATTTATTTTAATAATATATTTGGTACTATATCTGTCTTCTGTACCTATTTGTTTGTATGTGTATTGGAAATAAATTACTTCTTTCTTTCTTTTATGTGACCAATATGTCTGTTTGTCTGTAGCGTCATAGCTCAACAACCGATGATCCAATTTGGACGCGGATGGTAAGTCAAAGTCATTTCACCTCGCTAAAATATTGGAAAAAGGTTTTCGTTGGGCTGCAAGCAAACCTTGTGGCCTACGGTGAAGTGCCTCGTGTGTCGGAAATTAAATTACTATGGCTTCCCTTCAAACCGAAACACAGTAAGACAAGCTGGGTCCACCTACGAAATAAGTATTAGTATATAAATACAGTTTATACAAATAGAATAACACAAAAGTGCCGTGTCGTGCCGGCATAAAGAATACCACCACCCCAACTCTTCCCGTGGGGGTCGTACGAGGCGACTAAGGGTCTTAGTGGATACTATTCTACACCTAGTAGACGGCGGGGGGCTCGCCACGCATCACGTTTGTCCACCAAATCTTACGGCGAAAAGTGGGAACTAGGTACCTATGATAAAGGTGGTTTCTCTGTCTACTCCCTCGGGGATTATGGACGTGAGAGTTTGTGAGAGTCTTTTGGTACTTACAGCACACTTAAACATGTCAGTATACAGTTTCTTATGTATGAGATATGCTATGCTAATACCACAAAATTGAAACTTTATTCCAAATTCTAAGCTGAGCTTTTCTTTCGATTTACACCTAAGCTCCTAAGTATGCCATAAGTTTTATAAATCCACACAAAGTCGAACAGTACGTGGGCTTTAATAAAATAAAGGTGAAAACAATACTAAATGTAAGACATTTGACGGTTTCCTCACGTGTCGTGGGTCCAAAGAGCCCTTACCTCGCGGACGTGATTGGGCGATGGAAGCACCGGATTTCTACACTCCTGAACCTTTCTGCAGGATGTGAGAAAATAGCTATATATTGATGACGATAGCAATCGGAGTACTGATACCGAATCAAGGTGACACAGCAATGGTAATAGAAAACTTTTGGCCCACGATTACTGTAGGAAATACGCGCATAATGAAAGAAAGCAAGAGTTTAGGTATTTCCAATAGCGCACACATACAAACAATTAGGTACAGAAGATAAAAATAATATTAAACAAATATATTATAAAAATAAATAAACAAAAGTAATTAAGTTTGATGAAGGTGGTGTGCAGCACCGGAAAAAGGGGTCTGCCTCAGCTTGTCGCCGCAGCGGATTTAGCACTGCGGCGCTGATTGTCAGATTCACCTGTGTGCCAGGGATCACTCCCTAATGATACACTACCGGAACATATAAATAACGGAAATATTAATAAACAGAAGTAAAATATTAGGAAACGAATGAAGGTACTTAATTTTTAAATTATACATTAGAATACAGGAAGGTATTATTGTATAAAATAATAATGGATACATACTTACTCGTCAGAGGTAGGTAAGTAATTAATATTCTAATGAACCTCATGCTTTTTTGTATCAATTTAATAGTTTATAATTTTAGTAATTAAGTGTAATGTCTTTAAAGGTGGGATTCAGAGCAACTTATAAAATGTATAATATTTGTATGTTGCGTGTTGTGATGTATAAATTATAAAATGCATACATCACAACACGCACACACTGTTGCTTTCTTCGTCCGTGCAGTCACTGAGGGGCCAGATGAAAATCAGCGCTGTGGCTTGCCTCAGCATTATGCTGAGCTGCTGTACCCTTTTTGGCACTGTACCGCAGATGTTCTGTGCTGCATGTATTAAACTTTGTATACTTCTGTATTCTGTATTCTGGTGTTTACAGCGCTAAATAAACGATTTCAATTTATAATATTATCATCTGCAAAATGTAACCGAACTCTATGCACAATAAAGAATCTTAATCTGAATCAGATTCACGTCATTCGATACGCCATGCACAAAAATGACAGCTTTTCATAATTCATTTATTCATGCATTATCATGAGTTACATACAGATGTTATTATATACAACTATTTAGTCCTAACATGATGAACCTTGTCGGTATAGCAAGTTTGTAAGAGGAGTTCCTTTCGTATAATAATTTCTAAATTTTTGTCTTCAAAGTATTCCCGAACTGAATAGTAGCTTTTGGAGGTTAATAAGTCCCTTAGATACTTTTGAAATTGCTTTTCAATTTGGACTTTTTTCAAAGTTTCAGGGAATTGAAATAAGTGCTGTCCATTTGCATTTTTAATCTTGTTATCGGTTGATATAATTTGTTCTTATTACGCGTATTAACATTATGAGTGGTGGAGACTGTGTTGAAAAAGTATTATATTTTCTGATAAAGCAGCAGATTTCAAAAATATATATGCATGGCATTGTCATAATTTTGATTTTATTCAAGAAATGACATTGAAGTTTTGACGAAGCCCAAAAGAGTACAGAGACCCAATTTTCATAAACCAATCCAACTAGGCTAAATTGACAGTGCTTGCTCCATCACAATGGTCCAAAGGTGGTGGAATGCGCCGCAGTCCTAGTGCCCTAGCCTTTGGAGTAATTATCGCTTGACCCTCCGAAACCTCAATATTGTAAATTGTATTTATTTCATCAGAATGCAACAAAACCCGTTGCAAGATATGTCGTACAAAATAATAAAATAATAAATTAAATTAAATAATAAATCAAATTATTAAAAATTAAATTATTTACATAACAAAAAAATACCTATAATAGTACAATAGTGTACAGTCAATAAAAAATAAAATAAAAGTGCGGATACAATGTCAAAATAATTTTAAAATGTCACAGAGGCTAAGAGTCGTATATATGTCAATTTACCGGGTCATAGCGAATGAGAAGGTATATATATAAATAATATCGTCCTTTCCGTCATCAAAACATCAAAATTTATATCTACGCTATACATAACACGGTGTCGTGGGCCTCGACACTCTAGAGCTGAGGCGGAAGTTGGTTCTCTTGCTTTATTATCTGCTGTTCAATGATAAACTGGACAATCCGTCAACCCTTGCACGCTGCGCGTTGGACGTGCCGGGCGGCATCAGGCTGCGTAAGCCGCGACTCCTCGCGACACCCATGGTGCGCACGGACACATCGTTCTATGCGCACACGGCGAGCGCTCAGATTGATTAATAGTTTTGTTGCACAGTGCCAGGAAGTCGATTTATTTAATGATAAAATTTGCAGTATTTACGAGAATATGTTAATATATTTGAACAACATAGCCATGTAGTGGTGTTATGTTAATAATTGAGCTCACATATGTTTTGGTGAAATTAAACTGTTAATATTATGTACTGTTTCGGTCATTGCTGTGTGTGAAATAAACATATTACTTACTTACTTATATGTGAGTTTTTGAAATTAATAAAATAAAGAAACAATATCTTTCCAATTTTAACGACTTCTACACCCAATGGAAATGCCCTGGCAGCTCCCGTCGGTCAGTATATTATCAAGTTTGGAGAGAAGACATCTGGATTTGAAACCTTTTATCTGAATTGAACGCTCTCCCAGTTTTATTCGCGCTAAAGCCTTCAATGTCTTCACTATGGGGGTTTAAACTCTGAATTTCATTGAGAACGTGTATTGTAACAGGCAAGCTATGGCGCTATTTCAGCTCCTTATAACAGCCGTTAAAGTTATAATAAACTCACTATCTACTCTTGTTTGTCTGCACACCATGGCTTAGAATTTAGATTGAGACGGATAATACCATAATTTTAATGCAACTAATTTCATATAGAGCGTCGGTGGCGTCGTGGCTAGGACGTCAGACTCCCGTGCGGGAGGTCTGAGTTCAAAAACATGCAATGTCATGTACCAATGAGTTTTTCGGTTTTTTCGAAAGACTTACGTATATTTACCGACTGCTCTGACGATGAAGGAAAACATCGTGAGGAAACCTGTACACTGAGATAACCAGTATGTGAAATGGGGAAGGCAATGGTAAACCACCCCATTAATAATGCCAAGAGAGTCGTTGAGGCGACGGTCAATCTCTGCCACGAATTGTACAACCAATTATAAAGTTCGAAAAAAAAATTTTTTTTTTTTAATACCTAGGATAGAAATAAAAGGTGGAAGAAAAAAGACAACACTATGCAAATATTGTATGTTCATTTATTCAAATAAATTATTACAAAATTATTAAATTAAATTACGTAAGTATATGTCAAATCTCTAGGTTTCGTCAATGAAAAATATATTTAAAAAAACTTATGTAAAGCCTTAGTCAAAAATTCCGCCACGTGTCGACCCCTACGCAAAGGTCCCCATGACGCTCGCGGCATTGCCACGCTGAATCGCCACGACCAACCTCTGCACTATGCAAATTAAAATAATCCCAGTGCATATTGTTGTTTTATTTCATGAAAATGTCCAGAAACATTAGTGGATCCCTCGGAGCACAAATTACTGATCTAAAACCCTAATATTCTACATCTTATCTGTATCCCTGATAATACTTGGTACAGTTTTGGGAAGCCAGCTTATCATAGCCATAGTTATCAGCTCTCAAAGCTGTTAGTTACTGATAGTTGGCAAACTCTGCTAGATCGGAGCTGGAGTACCTACTTGACTCAAATTATCTACGGCAGGTGTGACCAACTGAACGAATGGGTCCTCAAGCTTTAAAATTATTTATATAGGGTTCTATTCTATTAGAAGCAAATATTTCTAGGGTGTCATCTAAAGGTTATAAAAAAAAAAAAATTTTGTTTA
Source organism: Hofmannophila pseudospretella (assembly GCA_947369225.1). Lineage (NCBI taxonomy): Eukaryota > Metazoa > Arthropoda > Insecta > Lepidoptera > Oecophoridae > Hofmannophila > Hofmannophila pseudospretella. The sequence goes on from OX376333.1 coordinate 3,071,476, forward strand.
TACTTAACAAATTTTTGAGAAAAACGAACAAAATTGTTTGTTTGAAAATTCTACAAATGAATGAATTATTGCTATTCTAATACTGAAATAAGAAGTATGGATGAAACTCGTTTCATTCATAACGACATGGATGAGTTTATGCCACCAAGGCGCAAAATAATGGGATTTATTTTTCATTAGAATGGAAAATTTCATACAAGTAACAGGGTTATTTTTTCGTGTAAAGTGGTACAAATAACCAGCAAATCCCCCTCCAAATATTTGCTACTAATAAAAAAAAGGACCGATCAAATCAAGTCAGTCAGATTTCTTCCTGTGTGCAATAAAAAATATTTGTATTGTATTGTCACAGAATGTTCTTTAAATTAAGATGCAGCGACTTGGAGTGACTTGTTAATTAATGTATTAGAGGTAATAGTAAGAGGATCTCATTACTTTTACCTAGTACACGATACACGAGACTTGGCTACTTTTTGGCTACATGAAATGTTTTTGAGGGATTATTATTACAAAATATACAGACATATGTTCCAATTGTTAAATTTAAAGATGACTAAAAGACAATATTGTTGGAGAATGATGACGAGGGGAGCGGGGGTCGCGGGTCCTCGCCACCACGCTGCTATATAAACAGACCTGCACCAGTGCCACCTTTCACGCCACCCGATAGTAGTTCACACACAGCACCTTCATACCGCCCGCGCCGGCGCGGGCGGCGACCCGCTTCTGGCGCTTTCACGCGCTATCGGCGTATTCCAGGCCGCTTCTCCCCGACCCCTCCGTCCCCAGCGACGTCCTAAGCCGAGGTCCGTACCCACCTGGGTGCCCTTAGGCAGTCGCTTCTTATAGTAGTTTTTAAGTCCTCCTCTAGGCTGGAGCGCATATAGCGCTCGCCCCAAAAAACCCGGTGAAGCTGTAAAGGTCATTAGGACCAACAGCAATTATCAGTACGAAAAAAAAAAAAAAAAAAAAAAAAAGCCACCTTTCACTTTTGTTCGAGACACGGTCAGCGACGGTTGCGTTCCAGTTCACGTATTGTTGCTCTGCTCTAAAGCCAAGGACCTGCATATGGTGGAGTGGTCAAGAACCAACTTAAAACACTCCAATAGGTTCATTGGAAATGGTGACACGACTGGGTGTAGAGGAATTTACAACCGTAGCAGGAGTCTCACCCGTCTTGGAACACTTGCTGTGCGAATGTGACTCGTTGGCTGGAAAGCATATGAGTCTTCTGGGGGTCGCCTACCCGAAACCAGAGGACTATAGGCTCCTACCTGTAAGCTGTACAGCGTCCTTGATGCAAAGCATCTTTAAGGAACAGGAAGGAGACTAATGTAAGGGGTGAGCACAAAAGATCCCTGAGGGTGCCACTGGGGTTGTCCCTGGCCCCCTGTCATAAGATAAGATAAGAAAGATTGTTGCTTTGCTAATTTTGTAATTAAATTTATTTGTGTAGCTAGGCGCGTTGTCTTTTTTTAAGGAATTTCGGTCTAGATTCCTTATACTTATACTGTGCGATGGGTAAATAGAGATGCAGTTGTGTCAAATTTTACTGGTACTGATCGATCAAGAAATAAGATACTTCAAAGTCCCTAGTTCAGTTATATTGACCGTGCCCGCCGCAGAGCTTTCGCTGGAAACCAATCTAAACTTATCCGCTGAATAGTATGAAGTTGCTGACGAGTAACTTAAAACTATTTCGGTTTGGTGGGTTATAAGTTGGTAAAGTTATTTGCTCTCTTCTCCTAGATTATGATATACAGGATAATAATCTCTGAGTCAAAGACTCTCTAAGTCTAAAGATTCTCCAAAAGATTCCAAAGAAAGAAAGAGAAAGAAAGAAAAACATGTATTTAACATTGTATACATTATTAAACTTAAAAAATATTTAAAATAAAAAAAAACAATATTAAAAGGACACATGCTCAGCATGTGCTGCGGTCCGACCGCAGCACATGCTCAGCATGTGCTGCGGTCCGACCGGTACGGCAGAACCACAGCGCTGGTTTTCAGCTGTGCCAGGGCGAAGGCATCGCGGGCGAAACGGCAGTCAGCGACGAAAACAAAAATATATTAAAAGTATAAATAATAAAAGTACAAATAAATAAATACCTAAAGATAACATAGATAACAATTAAAACTAGAGAGAAAAGGGATAGAAATACATAGTGAGTGTCTGTCCATTATGCGGCTCGTCTTCCGATGGGAAGTGGTAAAAAGTCTTAGTCATAAATTCTCAGCGTCACAAAGACTCTCTGCGTTAAAAAATCTGAGTCAAGGACTCTGAGTTGAAAACTCTCTAAGTCAAAAATTATCCAAAAGAGTCCAAAAAGTCTTAGTCATAAACTCTCTGCGTCACATAGTTACTCTTAAGTCAAAGACTCTTTGCGTCAAATATTTTGAGTCATAGACTCTCTGAGTCAAGGAATCTGAGTTGAAGACTCAAAAAACTCTTAGTCATAAACTCTCTGCCTCATAGACTTTGTGAGTCAAAGACTCTCTGAATTAAGGATATTCTGTATTCAAAGACAAGCCTTGACAAGTAACACAGACACAGTTGGGATCAGTCATTTTGGAAACCAATCATTTTTGGAAACGGACATTCTGCGCCGAAACGAAATTAACTTGTCCTTCACTAGTTCAGCGCTTGAGTCAACGAGGTGTTGACTCAACGCTTACGTGACGATGATCTTGAAACTTCCATCAAGGATCAACTCGACTCAAACTTCCCTTGAGCCTTGAGTGTACCCAATCAATCTTAGTAGGCACTTCACACAGGCGTGGCTAAATACTGTAACTGGGTTAGGTATGCTATTTACTTGAGTTGTATGTGCTTAATGTGTTAATTGCTGTGTTTCGGTTTGAGGGTAAGAGAGCCAGCGTAATTACCGGCACATGAGGCACTCCATCTCCTCAAGGTTAGCAGCACATCGCAAATGAAGTTATAGTGAGGTATGTCTATGGGCGACGGTCACCACTTACCATCAGGTGGCCAGTTTGCTCGTCTGCTGTACCAATACAATAAAAAAGGTTAGATTTTTTAACTGTAAATAGAGTCAATAGGCATTTACTGGACCCGCACGCTCCATCGTCGACCTCATCGTCGCTTATAGGGTTGCCAAATCGGAAAACGGTAATATCTGGACAATATTTTAAAATATCGGGATTTTGGAGTTGTTGTCTGGAGATTTTTGCTTTTTATTCCTAAAAAACTAAACATGATTGACAATGATTAAGAATATTGAGATCAATGAACTTAATTTTTACGTTGCCACATGTATATTGATTTTTTTTACGGAGTTTACCAATTTGGATCCTTTAGGAGCGTTAAGAAAAGACTTAAAATTCAAACAATTTTCCTCGAAGTTAAGTCTAATCACTAGCTCAGCTTTAATTAAATCAAAGGTCATGCGATTCCTCTTTATATTGGTACTTAAAAAGACATTTCTGGCGGGAGATTTTGTATTTTGTCGGGAGTCTGGACATCATATGAAATGTCGGGAGAATCCAGGCAAATCCCGACCATCTGGCAACCCTAGTCGCTTACCATTATGCGAAACGCAGAGCATAGATTATAAATATTATGGTTAAACTAAACGCACACGTCAAACCTTCCCTCTCGTTCTGGCACATACAAACAAGGCATCGCTCTCTGTCTTTTGTGATCATCATAGGGAACAGTGCAATATTATGTAATAAAAACTAAATAATTACTAATGAATTTTTAATTCGTTTCACTAAAATAAATGTAGCCATATCCTACAACCATCAGGCGAGATCGAGGTCAAATGCGCATGTAGTAGTAAAAAAAAATTATTTTTTTAAATAACGAGGGAATGCGATCATAGATATCTCTCTTTTATTCATGTTGTTTAAAATTGTGTAATGTGAGTCAGAGGGGGGCAGAAGGGACCTCCCCTTTTGACCCCCCCTTCGCCCTCTGACTACAACCCTGGCATTTAAACCAGGGCGTCTCACCGCAGCCACTCCAAACTATCCCACCAGAGCAAGTCGACAGACGTCTAATTAATCAACGCGGGTGAGAAGCTTTGATTAACCACGCCACGTCACAGACTCTGTAAATACTACTTCTATGTGTGTCTGTACACAGCAAAGATTTTGAAATTCAGCCTATGTAGGGTCTATCTAAAAAGTCAGTTTATGATTAGACTTAAATAAAGAAAGAAATAATGTATTTCCAATACATACATACAAACAATACATACATACAAACAATACATACATACAAACAATACATACATACAAACAATACATACATACAAACAATAAAAAAACATAAACAGTAAAAAACCGTGAAACAGTATATTATTTAAGTCTAATCATGTACTACAGGGTGGACCAAAAGTCCGTTAACATTTGAATAGGTCGCTGCGTCGGCGCGGGCGGGGTATTGGCGCGGGGGGTGTTACTACAAGCGAGAGCTACTAATAGGGATTTAGTACCGCGTACTTTTTTACGTACGTATTTTGCGTACGCGAGTACTATCGAAACAACGATTCTACGACCGAAGCTAAACGGAAATTTTGTAATCATTACAATATACGGAACAGAAATCAAGCACCAACAATTCAAACGATTAAAAAATGGGTACAGAAGTTCGAAACAACAGGTTCAACTTTAAGTCAACCACGATCCGGCCGACCTAGGACATCGCGCGATCCAGTAAACATAGAGCGTGTACGAGCGTCTGTTCGAGAACAACCTGGTCTCTCTACTCGAAAGCGGTCTAGTGCTTTAGATGTGCCCAGAACATCTCTAAATCGCATTCTACACAAAGATTTACATTTACATCCTTACAAAATTCAAATTGTACAGGCTTTAAAGCCAAATGACCCTGCTCAGAGACTGCAGTTTGCTAACGAAGTGCTTGAGAGGTTTACGAGCTTCAATAACATCTTTTTCTCAGACGAGGCACACTTCCACCTAAATGGACATGTCAATCGACAAAATTGCAGATACTGGAGTGACACTAACCCGGACTTGAAGCACCAAAAACCTTTACACTCGCCCAAGGTTACTGTATGGGCCGCATTGTCAGCCAGCGGAATCATTGGTCCATATTTTTATGAAGATCAGAGAAACCGCGCCGTCACCGTTAATACAGAGCGATACATTGTGATGCTACAGAATTTTTTTGCTCCAGCATTACAGGACTTCTCAGGCTTTAATCGAAGCTCTTGGTTCCAACAAGATGGGGCAACATGTCACACCTCCAATGACTCTATAGCAGCACTTCGTGAAATTTTTGGCCTAAAAGTCATATCCAAAAGAGGTGACATTCACTGGCCACCCCGCAGCCCGGATTTAACTCCAATGGACTTTTACCTTTGGGGATATCTCAAAAGTAAAGTTTACATCAGCAACCCAGTGTCTATTGAGGAATTAAAAGAAAATATACGCGAGGAAATGCAGAACATTTCACCAACCACTTGTCGGGCGGTCATGCAAAATTTCCGTTCCCGGTTACAGGTGTGCCAGGATGAACAAGGGTCACATTTGAATGATGTTAATTTTAAAAAGTGAAATCCTAATTTGTCTACTTTATTATTAAATAAACAGTTTTTCACTAAAGTAGCATTTGTATTTTTTATAACCATTTTAAATGTTAACGGACTTTTGGTCCACCCGTTACAAGTTTCACCAAGTACCAACAACCGCAAGTAATTATACTTTTAGTATTATAATAGTATTTGTACATTTTGACATGTAATGTAATATCCCCAATATGTTTTGTTAAATTTCGGACACAAGTGTATATTTGTTTGCGAATAACTAAATGTAAATGTAAAATAAAGGTAAAGTATTAACCAGTCAGTTTACTTGGGATTTTTGGTAGAATTAAAAAAAAACGGTGTGAAAACCCACCTACATTGTCCCACCATTATTCGTAGTTCCACTAACCTTAAAACGTAGATTCGTGGTCCCACTGCGTAGTGAGACTACCAGTAATAGTTATAGATTACGGATTGTGGTCCCACTCTATTTTTATTTCCAAGTGTAATGAAGTCCTTCAGATACTGGCCACTTTAGTCACAATTCACAATATATTATAATTTTATATTGTCATGTAGTGATCCCACCAGACAGTGGGACCACGAGCCCATTATAGCGAGATACTGTACCACTAGTGTGTCAAATTAGTGGGGTCACGAGTCGTATCCTAAAAAATATATATTTAGCAACACTGATACTAGCTGTAAATATGTCTATCAGCGCAAACAACAAGTGACGTCATAGTGCACGTGCAATACCCACCTGCGCTTGCGACGAAGCAAACACGCAGCAACAGCCGATACCACGTCATGCCGCCCGCCACTACCTGGCCTCTATAAAAGCGGGCGCCCGACCCAAGGTGGCATCATTCTCTTGCGACTCGTCGACGAGGCAGTCGGACTTGATATTTTATTAGAGAATATTGCATTTCCGAATAATTAACAGTAACTGGTTGCTATCAGGGGACTCTCGTATGGCCGGTTACTATTGAATGTCTAACCGGTGACTAGTGGTTGCTATTGAGACGGTTGACCCGTGGCTAGTTAGTGTCGAGTAACTAGGCAGTAACTAATTCGCTGTTAAATAACTCTAAAATAAATTGTTTGAGTCAATATTGTTATTAAATTATATTTCGCTGGTTTTTTTAAATGCAAAAATAGAACCACAGGGTGAGGACAACCCGGAAAATGATATTATTTGCGGGTATGGACTTTACATTAGTCGGGCATTAATAATGCCTTTTGCATAAACCCTTTGACTCGCTGCAGTGCTGACATCATCATTCTAGAGGAGAGTGCGCTACTTGTCCGATTTCTGTGGTACCCAGCGTCGGTTCAAGCAATCTTGGCGCCCTAGGTTAGTTTTAATGGCGCCCCTTTAAGACAAATTTCGTGACTTTATGTGGTTTAATTATTTGTAAATTCCTTAGATAGTGTGCGTGAGTAAGTGCATATCCTTATTGGCTCCTTCGCCGAAGGTTAAGAGGAACCCAAGGTGGTAGCAACATTTTCGTAATTTTACCGCAGAGGGTAATTGATTATCCGATGGCGAATCGGGCTTTAAACATTTTACATGATTAGACTTAAATAATATACTGTTTCCCGGCATTTTTATTGTATTTTATTAATTACGACGGGAAATTAACAAGGCAAAATTCCCAAATAAGGAAAAAGGATCCTTCGGCAATAACCAAAGGTTGACTGGAAGAGGGGTAAGAAGAAGAAGCTGGGTCCGTCATGCGTGGAGTCAATGGTTACATGCACAATTGCATGGTGAAATCACAGCACCTTTTTGGATCCATTGTGAATTGGGATCTATGGGGTTTTCATATATCTGTACCTCAGAAGCATAACAGTGTAAATGCTTTTCGACCATTTTCTGTTGCTTAGATATCGTGGTAAATCTAGAATAGTTTCTTTAATAAATTTAAATAAAAACTTTGAGGATTTGTTTACCAATGTTATACTTAATCAAAGTCCAAAAATAACTAATTTTTACACAAAATTGTTTCATTTGTAAAATCGGTTATGGCACTTACAGTTTAATGCTTCTGAGGTACAGATATTTGATCTAACCTTCTGTAGTATAATCCAGTTTGGGGCCCTCTTAAAATATTCCTATCTTCGTCCCTGGCAGATAAGGCTAATAATTATAACCTGTTATTCATGAGCGAGATTTGTGGTAAGCCAAACCTTAAGTGGACTAAGTCGGAATGCTTTGGATTGAGCAATTAATCTCAAATTTGTGTGAAAATGAAACATTTACCTATTAATCAAGTAGAGAAACTACAACAAAGTGAATTCACAACAATCCTGTATCGATCGTTGGTTATGTTGTGGTTTTAAGGAGTTTATAGCTTTTGAAATAGAGAAATATCATTAACTTGTAAATATGGGTAATTCAGATGTAACAGACTCTTGGTGACCGAGAGGAGGATATTGAGGAAGATTCTGGGACCATTCAAGAATAAAGACTGGAGGGTGGAGGATAAGAAAGAATAGGGAGATTAAAGATATGGTGAACGAGCCGAACATTATTGGAGAAACGAAAGCACTCTGGACTGGACTTCTGGACTCCGATGGCTCGGACACGTCACTAGGATGGGGAAGGATCGGGCAGTAAAACGAGCGTATGTGGGACGGCCTACCGGACGACGTCCGGTCGGACGTCCCAGATACCGCTGGCGCGATGAAGTGGAGAAAGATCTGCGTGAGCTCCAGACGCCTGACTGGCTGTGCAGGAGAGAGAGCGATGGCGTTCTTTGGTATCGGAGGACTAGATCCACTTCGGGTTGCTGCGCCAGCGGAGTAAGTAAGTAAGATGTTACATTGTGTTTCAGTATCACCATATTCTGCCCGAAAGCGTACAAATTTTTGTTCAATTAATAAATCAATCATAAATCATCATCAATAAATTAATCAATCATAATAAATTAGCAAAATAAACATCAAAAACATAGGTCGATATAAATGTAGTACCTATGTTATTTATGTAAAACAATGCAATCGGCAAAAGTGGATTTTAAATCACCCGCCGAAATTCTCTTTTTAGACTTAATCTCCATTGACTCTATAGACGAGGGAGATTATGAACTGAATAAAAGGCTAGTAGACAGTGTAAATAGTGATATTTAAAATGATAAATGTGGTAAGTGCTTACAAGAAGACTGTGACGTAAGGAATGAAAAAAAAGACATAAGCAAAAATATGAAAGACAGGCAATGAAGTTATAAAAGGAACAGAACATAAAAAACAAAGTTGGCATAGCCAGTAACAGACTCTATCCCCCTGTCGGTTAGTAGCGCACCTATTTCCAGAGTTGTTCAGGCCACCCGTAGGCCTGTCTCCTTTCCAAAGTATAGGATGACTAAATGACAATGTACTGTGCGATCGGTAAAAAGATGAAGATAGAAATCTATTTCTATGTTGTAAGTATGTAGATGATATCCGTTTTAGTAATGCTGTGTATGCCTAATAATTGGCATTTATATCAGTTAAAGTACCATTTTAGCGTCGGTGGCCTAGTGGCTAGGACGTCGTACTCCCCTGCGGTCTGTCCGGGTTCGAAACCATGCCATGTACCATTAGTTTTTAGGATTTTTTCGAAGACTTACGTATATTCACCGACTGCTCTAACGGTAAAGGAAAACATCGTTAGGAAACCTGCATGTCTGAGGAATTAAAAAAACCGAAGGCGTGTGAAATCCACCAATGAGCACTGGGCCCGCTCGGTGGATCATGGCCCGTACCCCCTTGTGCAAGGGGAGCTCTAGGCCTGAGCCCCAACAGTGGGGGGCATTCATAGGCTGATGATGATGATGACTGAGCGGCATAATAGATTTAAATTCTGTACTGTTGAATTCCTCAACTGCAATCAAAACCTTCACATTCTCATATACTGGTAAGATTTTACAGATCCAGAATAATTTGTCATGTTCTTTGGTACACCTACTTTATACTTTATTTGCACACATAAATCTCAAATGAAAAAAAAAATAACAAGAAATTTGACGTACTCAGGTAGAGCTTATCTCTAAAATTGAGATTTCTTCCAGCTAGACCTTTAACATAGTGAAATTTATAATAAGTAGACATACATACATGTACATACTCCTACAGTTAATGCTGTGTATGCCTATAATTGTCACCTATACCAGTAAAGTAAAGTACACTAACACTTCATTGCACAAATAGAAAACAACAAACAAAGATAGAAATAGTGAAGTACAATTTTGGCGGCCTAAAGCGGCCTTAATAGTAGGTACCATTGGGATTATTTTGATAGGTACATATAATATTGATGATGATGAATGAGTGAATACTCTTTATTACACAAAATTAGTGTGATACAATGCGTACTAAACGATTAATACAATCTAGGCGGTCTTATCGCTAAAAGCGATCTCTTACAGGCAACCTTTTGGTGGAGTAATTTATGATGATGATAATATTAGTGCTGTTGGTGTACCTAAATAAATATTTACTTACTTACTTACTGCGCTGGCGCAGCGACCCGAAGTGGATCTTGGCCTCCGATACCAAAGAGCGCCATCGCTCTCTCCTGCACAGTCTGGAGCCAGTCAGGAGCCCGGAGCTCCCGCAGATCCTTCTCCTAAATAAATAAAGTAAAAAAATCCTGTTAACCGCTAACAAGCGAAACTTAATTTTAACTGAGTTATGGTGTAGTCAACTTGACACTACCTTTTTTTGAAAAATAACTTAATAAATAAGCGATCGTCCAGAAAGCTGAAGGCATAATCCGTAATAACACCGAATGGCTGAGGCATTTTAAATTTCCTGAATTAATTCTTATTCATTTTTCAGGGGACGCTTCAGAATTAGGGCGAGCAAGCTGGTTGGATTAATCAGGACTGTTGCAAAGTTGATGGCTGAAAATACATATTTGACACAAAAAAAAGGATGAATAGAGAATAAACATGAACAAACAAGCATAGGTTGGGTAGGTACTTGTAGGGTGTACTTATGACAATTAAGTATGAACATTGTATGTATATATGTATGTGTGTATTATATAAAAATACATTTATATAGTATATATAAATATAGTGAATATATTTATATAGTGTATTTTTATTTATATATTTATATAGTCCGGTCGGACGTCCCAGATACCGCTGGCGCGATGAGGTGGAGAAGGATCTGCGGGAGCTCCGGGCGCCTGACTGGCTCGAGACTGCGCAGGAGAGAGAGAGCGATGGCGCTCTTTGGTATCGGAGGACAAGATCCACTTCGGGTCGCTGCGCCAGCGGAGTAAGTAAGTAAGTGTACCCGAAAGAAGGAAAAAGGAAAAGAGGAAGACCCTATAAACGCTGGGACGATACCTTTGTAGAGCAAATGGGAGCACACTGGACGAGAATGATGAGGGACAGGGAACACGGGAGGAAATTGAGGAAGGCCTATGCCAGAGAAGGCAACTACTAAAAAAAAGAAAAAGAATATATAATAAATAATTGACATACCTATAATAATTTAGTGAAATAATGGAAAAATGACATGTTAATTTTATTTTAATTTATCAATGATTGTGTACGAGTGGTAGAATTAAAGGCTGTTTTTATTTATTTTTATTTTATTTTTATATATTTATTTTTATGTCTATATTATATTTATATTATTGTAAACGGTGCACACCTTACCCTTTTCCACCAAAATTACTCCACCAAAAGGTTGTCTGGAAGAGATCGCTCTTAGCGATAAGACCGCCCAGATTGTATTAATCGTTTCGTACGCACTGTATCACACTATTTTTGTGTAATAAAGTGTATTCATTCATTCAAATAATTTAAAGTGACAAAGTACCAAAGTGTATACCTACCTACCTTTTTTTAGCCTTTTTTTGTTGGCCATTGTACAACCTTCAATATTTAGTATAAGCACAGAAATCGAACTACTAGCGCCGTCTTCTCTAGGACAATGACGTGAGCAGTAACACCGAGCCACGGAATTGTCCCATAGGTCAAAAAAAATATACAAAAATATTTATTAAGCCAAACAATATTCAAATTATAATCATTTAACAACAGTGTTGTTACAATGTATATATAAGTAAATATCGGTATCTACTACCTGCACTGGCCTCATCGGCCGTCTTGCAGCGTAGTAGATAGCAACAGTCTAATTAATGGCCTGGGGGATACGCTTATATAAAAATTGGGTCATATAATTTGGACATGGTCAGGTCATATTGTACATTTGACATTTCAGTGCCCGACTAATGTATGGGAAAAAGCTCAAATCGCATGCGCGAACTGGCAGACGCAGTTTCCTTATGAAACTTCTCTAGCGAGCAATCTACATAGGGGTGAATTTCAAAATTTTTAAGTATAAACAATTTCGTTCAAGAAAACAACTTTCTAATGTTTTCCAAAATATTGAGTTAAGGGTCGCATACGCGGCAAGAGGGGCGCAAGGCGGAACATCAGAGGGCGAACATGCGGCGTGCGGGCGGCAGATAGTTCCCCGAATTATCATGTGAAAGTCGTAAAATTATTAAAGGAAACACGTGGTCTTTGGGTTTAGGTTTAATAACGTCACATTATTAACGGTGCTGTTTATTGTCTGTTAATATATTTTTTTATTCTTAAACACGTTTCCTCCACTATTTTGAAACCTTTGAACCTACTCCGCTGTCGTATTGATATCGGAGGTTAATATCCAGTTCAGCGGCCCGAAGTGAATATATAGCCTCCGATACTAATGCGCCATCTCTCTCATCCTTCTTTTAGAGGCGCAGAACAAAAATAATGATTTGAAGTTAATACTTGCGGTTGTTGGTACTTTGTGAAACTTGTAGTACAGGTTATTACTGTATTTTATTAATTACGACCGGTTTCGTTTACACATCTTCAGGTGAATCTTCCTTAATATGTGTAAATGAAACCGGTCGTAATTAATAAAATACAGTAAAAACCTGTGAAACAGTATATTATTTAAGTCTAATCATGATTTGAAGGTTTTCCATTTGGTTTTACTTTTTCCCTATTCCTTAAGTTTGTAAGTAAAACGTTTTTTTACTCGAACAGTGGCTCAATTTACCTAAATTACAACGTTTGTAGTTCTATTTCTATCCAATTTCAATTTAGTTTTCGTTCCAATTCTATTTGGACACCAAATCGCATTCGCAGTGGTAGACCACTGCAGCCTTTCGATTTACTATCGATCGGGCAAAAGTACATTGGGAGGAACTTATGTTCGATCGTTATATTTGACACGCAGTTGAACGGTAACAAACGCTTCAAGCGTTTGTTACCGTTCAACTGCGATACAGTATAAACTGAACGTTTTAGTAGAATGTACAAATACGTTACTTGATTAGACATAAATAATAATAAGTTTTATTTATTTATGGGTTATTATTATATCTTATTTATTACGACCGGTTTCGTTTACACATATTCAGGTATTTTGTGTAAACGATACAAGTCGTAATTAATAAAATACAATTAAAACCAGTGAAACAGTATAATAATATACTGTGTGGCAGGAAGAAGGATTAGACTTAAATAATTAAGTCTAATCCTTCTTCCTGCCACGATGACGATTTAGTGGAATCGATCTCCAGCTCGAGGACCGACTCGCAGGAGTTGTCCGTTTTTTCTCCTTCAGGCCCTGCCACCCTACACGAAGCAGGAGCATTATGACGGAATTATGACGGGGGCGAAACTTGAGGGCCAGACGGATTACGGCATTATTTTTGTACCGAGCTTATTTAAATTTATATACCTACTTACTTTCCCAAAATAACCGAGTTACTTTGATGGAATTTCAAACTAGGTTTAAGTCCTGCTTTTGTTGAGTTTGGCTTGCCTTTTTTGTGAAGAAACTTGGGTGAAGAAAAAATGTTCTTTTTTTATTGGAAGATTTGATTGTTGTTGTGAAATAATGAAGAATGAATAACACATTATTATGGCAATGACGAGCCATAGCATAGCCAAACTGCACACATAAGTAAGAATAGTACTTATGGTAAATGTTTTAAGCTTAACCAGATTATTGTCCCAGCAGTGGGACAACCTTGGCTAGAGGCCAACCATAAATTTCGTCACACGTTGGGGAGGGAGGGGGTCAACAAAGTGTAACATCGTGTGACAAAGGGGGGACGAGTCATAAGCTTCGTGTCGTCACATGCGTAAATCTAAAAGAAGAAGTCCTACATTATATAAAGGAATGGGTTTAAAGTCCATGGACACAAGATGATTATATTTTGTATCGTTCATTTGATTTGAAATTTTGTAAATTTTCTAAAATGTTTTGATTTATTGTTGATTTTATGAAAAAAATATTTAAATAGAAATATATAAATAGTTTTGGAAGTGCTGTTTTAGTTTAATAATTTCTAAATTTAAAATTGCAAAATATGTGACGTCACATCGGGGGAGGGGGAGTCGCACAAATGTGACCACCTGTGACAAGGACAGGGGGGGAGCTCCAAAAGCCCCCTAAGGATAAAAAAGTGGGAAAGAAGAAAGACATGACAAACATGCATGGCCACCTGATATAAGTTGTCACCATGACCCATACATATCTCAGTTCCATAGATATCTCACCGCAGTATTATATTATTAGAAGGTTTTTGATGCGTTGCTAACCTTGAGAACAAAGATGGAGTGCCTCATATGGCGGTAATTACTCTGGCTCTCTTACCCTTCAAATCGAAACACAGCAACGCAAGCATTGCTGCATTCTCTCTAATCAGGTAACATATAAATCAAATGATCTACATATGAAACATAAAACGGGCTATCGATATTTTCAATGGGACTAGGTGACGAATCGCTGGTGGAAGCTAGACTGCAAAGTCTGGAACAAGCGCAAGGTTGCCTGTATATCGGTAATTTATTTATTTTATAGGATATACTTCGGAGAGTGCGCATCGGAATTGCACGACCTAATTCCAGCATGTCCATTCCGCCTTCGGACTACCAGGCGCGGGGAGGGGTTCCATCCTTATGTTGTTGATATCCTTCTGTTCGTACGAGGCGATTTGCTTCTTCATTCATTATGCGAACGGCTAAGGAATGGAACAGCCTGCCGGCGTCTGTATTTCCCGAAACCTACAACCTTGGGATCTTCAAGGCCGGTGTGAATAGGCATTTACTGGACCCGCATGCTCCACCGTCGACCTCATCGTCGCTTACCATCGGCGAGATCGAGGTCAAATGCGGGTTTAGTAGTCAATAAAAAAAAACTTCCCACAATCGATGCCTCTTGTTTAAGAATGACACTTATACATGTATACCTACTTCACTCTGAGCTTTGAAGAAGGTAGCTACAATCTTTAATGATCATTAAAGAACGATATCTCATTCTCATTATAATACAAAGCGAGTTCAAAACAGCTGTTTAGCAATTCTAAAGCGCCGCTTGTAAATCTGAAACAGCGGTGCACCTCATTTGACTCTCAAATAGTTTGGAAGCTTTAGTCCGCTCTGAGATTCTGGAGATCTTTAAGTTTTTCCGGTTTTGACTCGGATTGTCGTGGTTTTTATGAATGGAATATAATTATTATGTCATCAATTCATCATCATCATAAGCCTATTAATGTCCCCACTGTTGGAGCACAGGGTCTCTGCCCAATCAATGCACTAGGGGGTACGGGATGCACTAGGGGGTACGGGCCATGATCCACCGAGCGGGCTCAGGAAGGCGATTCTCGCAGCATTCGACATACAAAAGTCGAGCGCTACGAACGTCTTGTCACGCTCACACATGTAATGTGAGCGAATGAGATAGGACTAATGTCGAATTCGACATTAGGAGATTCCACTACGAGAATCGCCGTCCAGTGCTGATTGGTGGATTTCACACGCCTTCGGAAACTTTTCATTTCCTTAGACATGCAGGTTTCCTGGCGATGTTTTCCTTCACCGTTAAAGAAGTCGGTAAATGTACGTAGGTCTTCGAAAAAACCCGATAAACTCATTGGTATATGGCATTGCTTGGTTTCGAACCCCATCTTCCGCATGGGAGGCCGGCGTCCTAGCCACTAGACCACCGACGTTCTTCTGTAATATTAGAAAGAAAGAAAGAATTTATTTACAATACCGCAAACATACAATTAGGTACAGAAGATAAAAATAATATTAAACAAATAAGTATATTATTAAAAATAAAATAAAAAAGTAATTAAGTTTGATGAAGGCGGTGTGCAGCACCGGGAAAAGGGGACTGCCTCAGCCTGTTGCCGCAGCGGATTATGTAAAGTCAAAAAATATCAGCGGATAAAGATAAAAATTTTGAAATTCAACCTATTATATTAATTCAACCTAGGTAGGTTGAATATGTAGATTGCTCGCTAGAGAAGTTTTATATGGAAACTGCGTCTGCCAGTTGGTACATCCGCTGTGAGCATCTGAATGTATAGGACATTCAGTGTACTATTCCAGTGAAATGTCAAATTTATGAAAATTTCATAATTTTAAAAGTGCATTTTAACAAACTCTTCGGCTCGCTGTCAGTGCTCACATTATCAGGGCGCTACTAGTCCGATTTTTGTGGTAGGTAATTTAATTAGGTTTCAATTAATTCTTTTTCTTGTCGTGTGGTTAGGTGGGCAACCTATTATCGCTGTCAAATGACCGACAATTTATGAGACACGGAGGGCTCAGATCCTGATTCTGACCGCGCCCAAGATTGCTTAACTTGCACGATCGCATTTTCCGTCAATCCCAGGCCGATGCAGAAACTTGAGAGTGATTTAAATTACCGTTCTGAAATTGAAAAATAAATTAAAACTCCTTCATAAACAGGAAGCAACGACATAGTTTTGTGGAAATTAAAAAATGAGAGAAAAACTTTACCGCAGAGATTTAGGGGTGGCATGCTTTAATGAATGATTGAGGAATGAACTGTTTCATTTTATTAACTGACAAGCTCAGTGAGCAGATATTTGAGGATGGTATACATTTTCTGACGCGACTGTACCTAGTGAATTGAGAATCTAGTGTTTTGAGAATCTGGTATTTTGAGAATCTATGGTACTTTGAGAACAAAGGGTTCTTGACAAAGATGAGGAGTCAAGACGGCGCGATCGAAGGCAGTTCTTCTTAGTAGTATTCCTCTTTGATGAGGGTCGTGATCATTATATGGAAAATTTAATGGGGTGGTTTACAATGCCTTCCCCGTTTCACACACTGGTTATCTCAGTGCAAAGCAGGTTTCCTCATGATGTTATCCTTCCTATATATACCTTAGACAAGTCGGAAAAAGTACGTAAGTATTTCTAAAAAACCGGAAATCTCATTGGTACCTTCATGACATTGCATGGTTTCGAACCCGGACCTCCTGCATGGGAGCCCGCGTCCTAGCCACTACGCCGCCGACACTCTCAAATAATAATAGATAGATGCACACAATATGCTGTTAAATTACTGGTAGTCACACTGGTGTGACCACGAGTCAGTCATGGTAATGATGTAGCGTACTTTTTAGAAAAAAGGAACTAACTAACTGTGAAGACTGAACTATTTCCCCATCTCTAGAGCAAGGCAGACAGAAATCGAGTCAGCGTAGTGGAATTGAGTTAAATTCAGGAGTACGCCGCCGTTACGGCTAGGTACCGCTTTGGTTTTTATAAGTAAGTACTTATACGAGTAGTTATATTAATTTAAACGTAATTTTTGTTCGTTAAAATAACGAGTTATGATCAGAATGTTTAACACGTTCGCGCGCGGTACTTTTTCTCATTTTGGCAGTACCAATCTTCACTGCCGTACTGCATTTTTATGCAGTACGGCTATGGTAGCGATGGTATGCAATAACTTACTTACATTAAAAAATAATGGTATGCAATAACTTACTTACGTTAAAAATTAATGTAAGTAAGTTATTGCATACCATCGCTACCATAGCCGTACTGCAAAAAAATGCAGTACGGCAGTGAAGATTGGTACTGCCAAAATGAGAAAAAGTACCGCGCGCGAACGTTGCATACCATCACCAACGGCTGGTGCCGTAATACGATACATAGAATAGCTGTCATGTCCGTACTGTCAATGTGTAAGTACCTGTGTATGTGTGAGTCATGTCCAAAAAGGAACACCTATAAATTCCGCAGTTTTGCCAGTAGAAACAAAATGCACTCTTTGCAGAATGGCAGTGGGAGGGGCCTACGTACCAAGTTCATAGAAAATCGTCACCTATAACCGTAGTGCTTTTAAGAAAGGTGTAAATATTTGCCGGCGATGTCCGTAGTGAAATTTTTAAAACTCAATTTTACGGCATTAGCCGTTACCGCGCGCGAACGTGTTAAAAGGGTATGGTGGTATGACTCTGTGTATCCACCACACGCAAAATAGGCGCTGAAGACGTCGAGTTGCGGAAACCAGCCCGTTATTACATTACATGACTCTGTGTTGAGTCAGCCTATTATCCCAGGAAACATTTAAAGACCATGGCGCTTGTAACTATGCCGAAATATCGGTAGCTCAAAACAACCCTAAAACATAGTGAGAATACTTTATACTTTATTTTGCACACACATAAATTACAAAAGAAACAACAACAAGAAGTTTGACGTACACAGATAGAGCTTTCTCTAAAATAGAGATTTCTTCCAGCTAGACCTTTTACATAGAGATATTTAGTATGATAAGTAGACATACATACGTGTACAAATTAAGTAAAACAAGAGGGGAAAAAATGAAGATACTAATAAATCCCGTGTCTAACTATAATATTGACGAAATTACCCTATATCATCTTGGAATACACCACATAACATTGGAAAGTAGTCAGTGTGTGTATGTAATCTCCAAGACACAGGCAACGCCTAGTGTGGAGGTTATAGTTTAATGTGAAATGTTAATTAATATTTTGTAATGGAATAAAAAAATCATTTTTTTCAATTTTCAGTTTTCAATTATTTCAATTCTCAATTTTTACAATTTTCAACTTTAACAATTTTGATTTTTTTCAATTTTCAATTTTTTCAATCTGTATTCGTATTAGGTATGCTTAATGTTCAAATTGTATCGTGTCATCTCTGTCTAGAGCTATATGGCGTAGAAAGGGATAGGTAAAGTAGCAAGTATTTTAATGAAGGGATGTTTAGTGCATCTGTCGGTTAGTATGAAAACATTGCAAAAAAACTGTTCGTAAAACTCAGCAACGCTTCAAAAATTAATTGCGATAAAAATCAACTAAATTAAAACACGATTTTCAATAATCCAATTCAAAGTAAAGCAAAATAAGGCAACTCGAATCGAGTCCCAAGTAATCGCCTGCAATCGAGTCAGCATCGGTAAATCGAGTTATTTCCCTCGCTGCGTCCGTAACTTTGGATGTCTGGTTGTTTTTTCACTTACCTTTCCTGTATTCATTCCTTTTTAACTGACTTCAAATAGAATATTGCTGATATTTTAAATATTTTAGTTTCAAAAGTAGTAAGTAAATATAATGACTGGACACAATTTAGGTTAGTGCATAAAAAGAGGTAAGAGAAAGACTAACAAAACGCGACCGAGAAAATAAAAACATAAAAAAATACTTACAAAAGACGACCGGAATCTCATACAACTTCCATACAACCTACTATCGATACATATAAGAAACTTGCGTCGTTTTGAGAGTGGTCGTTTTGGGAAGTGGTTATTTTAGGAAGTGGTCATTTTGGAAGTGGTCATTATGGGAAGTGGTCGTTTTGGGAAGTGGTCATTATGTGAAGTGTTCAGTTTGGAAGTGGTCATTATGGGAAGTAGTAATTTTGGGAAGTGATCATTTTGGGAAGTGGTCATTACGGGACGTAGCCGTCGATAAATACATATTGGAAAAACAAAAGACGATCGGCAAAAAAGTACATAAGCATCGAAATGAGAACCTTCGGTTAAAAATTGTGTGACGGTTAGGAACAGAAATTCCTAATAGTCACACTAGTGTGGCAGTTAGGAAAAAAATCCTAACTGCCACAATGGTGTGCAATGTGTGTGTGTCTTACCCCCATAAAAATACCTTTCGAAACTGTACTGGACCATAAGTCAAATTTTACTCTCTAAGGGTGTTATTACACCTGCACGATCGATGTCGCATCGATGCCTTCGGCTGCGTAGGTGTAATGTAAGATCATTGCTCAGGATGATCAAAGATCGCGGCTTGTAAAACACGTCGAACGACAATTGATCAACCTTGTGTTGTTGCGATCAATCAACCAAAGCCGAATGATCATCGATCAATCGACAATCGCACGATAGATATCAGATCGGTTTGGTGTAATAGCATACATGATCGACGTTGAACGGTCTATAACCACCGATCTAGAAAACTCTCGCCGAATTGCGGAATTAAATGGTACTTTTTTTCTTACAGCGAACAGGTTATAAAACTACCAATGGCGCCCTCATGACAGGGTTTTTTATATTCCTGATCAGGGAAAAAACGTTTGCTTTTATCGTGCAGTTCTTAGATCGATAAAAGTGGTAGGTTTTTTTTGGGAGCATTCCCGAATTAAATCATAATATTTATTAAGAAAATTTTATAGCAAACCATAAATAAATAACAATGTTGAACTTTGAACACCCAACCAACATAAATTTTTCAACAATCTCAAACAATCTTCCTATCAAATATTATGCCTTGTTCCAATAGTTCTGTTGAAACAGTTCTGATAACTGAACAATTGGGATGTTTGTTCCACAGTTATATTCGTTCTTCTTAACCTCGGAACCTGAATTTTGAGACAGCCAGAAACACGTCATCAGCAAACTCCTTTGGTCTTTCAAAGGCTGCAAAGTGACCCCCGAAGTCCAGGGTAGTGGTTCCAACCAGAGCTGGATATTTCCATCGTAAAATGAAGTCAGGATGGTGAACTAGCTCGTACTTCAAATGGAGAGCCCATGTTGGCACTGAGGTTGGGGTTCTGGAAAAAATATGTCAGATTAGTGAAGATAGAACCTAAATGTGTCCTTGCAAGACTGCTCTACTTCATAAAAGCATATTTGTTATGGCTCCAAAAATTTATAATAAAATTCCGGCACATATACGTAACTGCAATGATCTCACACACACTCAGTAACTCACATACACACTAATATCCTCTTTCATAAAAACAAACACATTCATACAACACAACACGCACACACTGTTGCTTTCTTGTTTTTTTTTTCGCGATTTCCGAATTGGCCTCGTAGTAAAAGTTGTTCAGTTATGGATACTGAAGTGACTATAGGGTGTTTTGTTACACCATGTATAATAAGCTAAAAAATAATAAGCTAGTTATTTTTTAGCTTATTATACAGGCTGTAAAAATATTAAAATCAATAAAGATTCAAATTAATTCCTATACGGGGTCAATTGGGGTCTGAATTGACCCCGTATAGGAATTAATGTGAATCTTTATCGATTTTAATATATTTCTCGCAACAGATGAGTCAGAAACGAGAAATACATAGAATAACAAATATAATTTACAGCACCAACGCTCGCCATATTTTTTCCTGACTGGCAAAAAATCTTCCAGTATAATAAATTTATGCAAAATTCTACATACCGTGCCAGGGTCTCTTCCAACTTATTATTCGTACTATTAAAGGTCTCCTTATAAATCCTCATAGATGTGGTAATACTCCCAGAGAACCAGTACAGCATGACGTTATCTAACAAGCTGGTGTAGGTGAAGTACTTGGATAAGCCTCCATCTTCCAAGAATTTGTTATTATGGTCGGTGAACACCATGAATCTGTCGACTATGTAGGCTAAGAGGCCAACTGGAGAATCGTTTAGAGCTATGCCTGTGGACATACAGAATATGATTACTATATTAAAATAATGGGGAGGAAGAAGGATCCGCCAAACACACTCGGATTCACCCTCCAACAATTATCAAACCCGGAAGGATTTACAATTGCAAAGGATGATAAACTCGGAAGGATTCACCCTCCAACTATTACCAAACTCGGAAGGAGTCACCATCGCAAAGAATGGAATCTAAGGAAAGAACGAGTGTGACAAATAGTAATATTCCGCTGGAACCACGTATTTTGTCTCTAAACTGGCACAAGTAATTCAGACTAATTTCATAGCATAATCACGACAATTACCGACTGCTCTAACGGTGAAGGAAAACATCCAAAGGCGTGTGAAATCCATAAATTAGCACTGGGCCCGCTCGGTGGATCATGGCCCATAACCCCCTTGTGCAAGTGGAGGCCTGTGCCCCAACAGTGGGGACATTAATAGGCTGCTGATGATGATGAATCTGTTTATCTATCTATGAATCACGACAATGAGGAGCTCGTAGCCTAGTTGCGAGCACGGTCCGAAAGTGATCGTGCAGGTTAAGCGGCGTTGGCGCGGTCGGTACCTGGATGGGTGACCGTTAGTGACATTTCATCTTAGCTCCTCCGTTCCTCGGAGAGCTGTCGTTAAGCCATGTCAGAGGCCTACGGGCGGCCTGAACAACTCTGACAAATAGGTTGGCCACTAACCATACGATAAGCAAGCAAGCAACGACAATGAGGAAAATAACTTTGAAGAAAAAAGTGAAATAAATAACTTTAAACGTACCCAGAGTATCAGGCTTGGTCCCCTGAAGATGCATGTACCCAGTCTCCTCAATATAGAACTCAACCAAATCTTTGAACGGTGTATTTTGTTCTACTGATCCATTGAAGAAATAAGAAAACAATCTGCATAGAGTATCTACCAAAACTCCCAACTCCGAGAAGTTACCAGGGAAATTGGTGTGGAAACCTAATACTTCATTGCTGAACAATGTAGCTATATGGGAACCTACTAAATGCCCGAAATCTCCTCCCTGAACATAGTATTGCTTGAAGCCAAGTCTTTGCATGAGGTTCCTCATTATTATGGCTATATGGGCTGCATGTAGACCTTGTTTGATTGGTGCCTGAAATTATAACCAATAACATAAACAACCATCATCACCTCATCATTCATATTTAAGCTGATTCGGTAAACTAAGTGAAGTCACTTACATTTTAAATCTTTCTCTCTTTAATACAAAAAAATAATCTATTATATTCAAGACCCAGGATCAACCCTGATTACCGATTAAAAAATTTCAACCGATGACTGTAGTAGTGATGATATGATCCTAGGTTGTGTCTCTGATAATTCATGACCTCAATCAGTTTAGTAGGAGCTGAGAAATCCCTTGAGCCTTAATCGATACCCATTGCCAAATTGGCCAGAGGCTAAGATTATATTCAGTGCGCAGTTTGCGCACAGGTTTGCTAGTCTAACTTTAAAATCAAGAGATCCAAACTCAAATGCATTTATGTTTGGATCTTGGATTTGAATTTGGATCATTTGGGTCTGGATCTTTTGCTTTTAAGGTTGAAAGAACAGACAGGTATTTCAATTGGAGAGATAATTTTGGACACATTTTGGTATATGACTATTTTTTTAAAATTCCTGAATAAAGATCTAAAATTCGTTTTTCGATATCTCAAATAACATCAGAGAAAAAGTATTAATGATTTAAGTTAGTACTGGCTCGATGCTCTGTCCCTTTTTAACAAAACAAATTTTTACTCGTATATGTAGCCAGGATCTGCTTGTATGGCGCTATTACACAGTGACGTCATACTGTAATATTGCCGTTTCTTTCTATCGTCTGATTTTTGATTGCATGTAGCTATTTTATTTTTCAACGAATTCCAATTCTGTTTTCACATTTGACCATCAATTTGTCTATTTATTAATTTTTAAGAAATGCATTTAATATTTGTCACTTGGAAACTACCGAATTGATTTATCTGTATTTTTGAAATTCATACTAACCTGAGAATAAATAAATCCTGGCAGACTTGGTACAATAATCTCGAAGACAAAATCATATTCAGGTCGGACAGTAGTTAGAAGAGGAATTGCTTCGTAGAACCCTCTTATAGAATCCGGCCATCCATGGAGTAGCAGCAATGGCAACACCTGAATATAAAGTGAGACTGCATAAAGATAAAGGAACATAAAATAAAGTAAATTGTGGATTTATCAATTCATTTGCATTATTGCACAACATTGCTTGGGGTATTAGGTACGCGTGTGGGCAAACGTAGCGTGGGATGCCCCCTTGCTTGATGGAGCGATGGTCTGCGCAAGGTAGCTCGCAGCGACTGGATGAGAAGAGCCGAAGATCGGGCTGAATGGCGCGCCTTGGGAGAGGCCTATGTCCGGCAGTGGACTAGAGTGGGCTGCTGATTCTTTCTTATTATTTTTAGTGAATTAGCCATTAATTGAAAGTGATCGTTCTTAGCGATAATTGTGCCTCGCTATTTCACCTTATGTAATTCCACAACGTTTCTGTGCAACAAAGTGTATTTTACTTTTCTTTTTTTTTCATTATTTTCAATTAATTGCACTTACCTTGACATTTTTGTCCACTTTCGGTTTAACATGTACAAAATGTATGTCCAATCCTTGGATATTCGTCTTGAAATGGTTGAATTGGTTCAAGAATCTGACGCGTTCCCTGTACTCTGTTTTGAACAGCCAATGAGCGAGAATCTGCGCAAGCGACTCCGAGTGGACACCATAAGTCCAGTCCTTACTAATGCTCTTCTTCCTGACCACACTGCGATAGATTTCGAATTTTTTCGCGATTTCTTCTTGCATCTAGAGAAATAATAGGAGTTTAACTTTCAGAATCCCATTCAGTAATGGAAACAGGCTTTATTTTTAAGAAAAAATCTGTGTTTCCAGTAATTTTATTATGATTACAATTAATTGAACTACTGTGTTAAATCTATTTTAGAATACAAATGCATACAACATGATCATAAACTGATAGGCTGCTACCAGATTGTACTCCAATATTTTATCAGCACATTCATTTATTTATTTTTAAACTGCAGCAATTTGATTAGCTTCATGATAATTGCTGATAAATTTTAAAAAATATTTAATACTTCCAAACTTGTCTTTTACATTGATCTCTGCTTTAGCATACTGAATAAATCATATTACGAATACATTTAGAAAAGACATCCTTCAAATCGGGCCCTTTTTGTGACAACATTGCAATGCATAGCGGTATAAAAATATGGGTATAGTAGTTTACATGCTCGTATTGCAAAACCTGATTAAACTGACGTTCTATTTTGCTATGCAGTCGAGTTTTTTTGAAATCCCTAAAGGGATATGTTTTGCAAAACATTGCATGCTCATATTACTTTCCTGAATCATCATAATCATTAATCTAATCAGCGTTTAAAAAAAATGTTTATGTTATTTATTTTTAAAGCCATCTTCTATACTCACAGCGTCAGGGAACATGATCCTAAAAGGTCTTATAGAAGTGTCTTGTTCAGTCGTGTTAGGACCCCACCATGCATTCAGGTCCAATTTCGGCATATCTGGTACAGTTGCTAGTCTCAAGTACTCACTGTACAGCTTATACGAAACTACAGCTAGTGCTACTGCAGCTAGAGATGCTATAATTATTGCAGCCTAGAAAAAAAATCATTTGTTATATATACGACCAAACCTACGTTTGACCCCAATCTCATCTGATGGTAAGCGACGATGAGGTCGAAGATGGAACACGTGGGTTTAGTAAATGGCTATTAATTCCGTGAAGATCCTAAGATTGTACGTTGCGGGAAATACAGACGCCGTCAGGTTGTTCCATTCCTTAGCTGTTCGCATTAAGAATAATGTGAAGCAAATCGCTTCGTGCGAGTATACGGGATATCAATAACATAAGGATGGAACCCCATGGAGATGCTGGAATTAGGTCGTGTATTTCAGATGCAGTCTCTGAAATGTATCTTGCAAAATACCGATAGGCAGGCAACTTTGCGCCGGTGTTTCAAACTTGCATATTGAAATAATGTGGTATATAGGTATTTAGACCGCCTTCCTGACAGTGAAAGAAAATTATAGTACATCTACTTAAAAAATACCCAAAACACCATTACATCTGAAACCTGTATGATGTTTTGGATGACCAGAAAGATAGTAAATGGATCTTAATAAAGTTATAACATCTAGCAGTATATAATTCACCGTCTATAGCTACGTAATTTATACTATGGATATTATGTAAAGTGCTTACTCTTCGGGAACAACAACAGCATTTCTTCTTTTTAACTGTTTTGCTTGCGTTATCCTTTTCGACAACTTTTTCTTTACTTTTATTTTTTAATTGTTTAGCCATTGTTATTTTGTCATTAGCACAACTATGTTTTATAACAACAGTTAACCGACTAAAATCTGTATTTACACCTATCTTATCATTTTGTTTATCAACATTAATAAGCCATTTTTTATCAATATTTAACAAATGATTACTGTTATCTAATCCCTGGTGCCCAAAATAAATATGTGGGAAAAAATTATTGGCCCAGAATTGATTGAACTTTTATCTATTACGTAAAACGGATTTTCAGTTTTGAAAATAGTCTACCGTAGGAAACTGTATTAGTGCTTAAGTACCTAACGTACGTGCTTACGTACGCCTGCAAAGTATTGCAAGGGTAAATTAAGTAAGTACTTTTATCATCATTATCTTCAGCCTATTAATGTCCCCACTGTTGGGGCGCAGGCCTCCCCTTGATCAAGGGGGTATGGGCCATGATCCACCGAGAGCGGGCCCAGTGCTGATTGGTGGATTTCACACACCTTCGGTAACTTTTCATTTCCTCAGACATGCACGACCTCACGATGTTTTCCTTCACCGTTTGAGCAGTCGGTAAATGTACGTAAGTATTCGAAAAAATCCGATAAACTAATTGGTACATGGCTTGGTTTCGAACCCGGACCTTCCGCATGGGAGTATAATAGTATAAGTACTTTTATACTTATCAGTATAACACGTATAAGCCTCGTTATACAGCGGGGCAACGCCGCCAGGCTCCTCGGGACACTCCCTGCAGGGAGCGACCTGGGCCAGGTCTTTTACTTGTAAAATAGTTAGGTATTTTGTAATTTTAGCTTAAGTTTGTATTTTAGTGTTATTTTAGTACTACCTTATTTTGAATTTAAAAAACAACTTATCAGTTATTTGCACTGTATTCTAAATTCGATTTTTTTCTAAGCGTTGTATAACTGGTGGTATGGGACTACGTGAGACCACACTTTTACTTTTTTCTGCTTCAAAGCGGTAAAAGCTTGCATTGCTGTGTTCCATCTGTCTGAAAGGTAAGAGATCCAGCTTAATTACCGGCACATGAGGCACTCCATCTTTAACTCCTCAAGGTTAGTAGCGCATCGAAAATCCTCTAAATAACATTATAGTGACGTGAGATGTCTATTGACGATGACCACTTACCATTAGATGGTCCGTTTGCTCGTCTGCTCTCTGTCTAATAATATTTCACAATCCATTATTTCAAGTAATCACGAATACAATCTCAAGAAAAACCTTTTCACCAAAAGAAATAACGCGACAAGCTTCAAAAGGACCCTCTGCATCTCCAAGCAGAATGAATGGCCTAGAAACACCGCAGACGTGCATTAAAGTGCATAAGATGCCTAGCAAGATAAGTACGGTGAAAGGATGAAAAACATTTTACCTTGGAAGTGTTATTTTTCGTCTCAGTTTTAAAGGGTTTGTGGGTGATAGTAATAATTTTTGAAATATTTATCGACACACTAACATTTAACTGAAAACTGAAACTGGATCGCGTGCAACTTTGAATCACTTTGAATCACGTTTAATTTTGAATTTAACTGTGTTTCTAATTTTATTTATTTAGTTGCTTGTTAAAGATTATTTAAATTACTATAGTTATAATTCTTATGAAAAATTTCGTGTGCTGTAATAGTATAGAGATCCATACTTTTATGTTACAACTTGTGCAACATATATTACCGAATTAATAAATAATTTGAATTTGAAATTGAACGTTAGACGAGCACCGCCACGGAATGGCAAAGTCACAGGTTCAAATTCTATTCACAGAAAAATTTTCAACTAAACTTTCTAATTTACGTAAATTCGCTGAACATGGCTTTAAAAAATAAAAATATAAAATTACCTGATTGTCTTGCTTATTTAAAATAACAAATACATTTATTTAGTAAGCCGTACAGTCTCCACGCGAGGATACCCTTTGTTGCGGAGGATAACTAGGGATCAGACCGGATCTAGACGGGTAGCCTCGATAAAGGGGGAGTATCTGCCATCTCCCCATGGATTCAATGCAGCATTAAGAGACAGATTGGACTAGAAAAAATATCGTCTCATCGATATTCACTCCGCACTCGATGGCTACTGTTCCGAATATGAAATGAGAATCGATACTACGTCTGTAGCGAGCAGCGTCAGAAGTATTGCAATTGCAGGTTTTGCTTTTTGTTCGGAGTTTTAATGAGGTTTCGATCTGGTAGACGTGTAAAATCTAGACAAATCTTGTGGCAGACGATCTTTTCAAAATGTAAATCTTCAATCTTCATTCAATTAAGAATAGTGTAAAGTGATACACGTGCGGACAGTTAACGATTGCAAACGAGAATTAATTCTACGGCCCGAGTTTAAGCTTTTCAGCATGCGTATAGCGTTTTTCATCACATGCCAACAATAAATTTTAAAAAATTGGTACAGAATAAAATCGAAATCAAAAGATTTAAGAAGTTGCAAGTTTCCGTTTCAGTAACAGAGTACTATTTTAGAAGTATAGGCCCAATGAGTAAGTAAGGTACTTAAGATTTTCCAACAATTCCATATAAGATTCACTTCCCATTACCCCCAGATAAATCATGGTTTCCTTTCAGTCCTTAATGTCAACAAAGGGAATGAATTGATAATTGAACAAGCATCTGCTACTCGAGACGTTCCGACAAATCTTCGTCCATTATCAGGATTGAAGCAATCCGCGGCTTTGTGTAGGTTAGGAGATTTTACCAGTAGGATGCGAGGAGATAATTTTATAAAGCCAACGAGTTCGTTATTGGCTTGGTCCCGTCGCTAGGATGAAGAAGGATGATGAAGTAGAAAGCGTATATGGGAGGCCAGAACGGACGATACGTCAGGTCGGAAGTCCCAGATACTGCTGGCACGATGAAGTGGAAAAGCATCTGCGAGAGCTTCAGGCGCCTGACTAGCGCGAGGCGGCGCAGATCGGAGGCCAAGAATTTTTTTAAAAAAAGAACAAGCAAAAAATAAGCACAGAAAAAATAATAGTACTACCTTACGTCAGTATAGTCAACCCAAACGTTATGCAGAGCTATTCTTATTGTCGTTTTATTCGTCATTTTAACGAGTCCACAGTTCAAACACTGTTACTTTCTTCGTCCGTGCAGTCACTGAGGGGCCAGCTGATCAGCGCTGTGGCTTGCCTCAGCATTATGTTGAGCTGGTATACCCTTTTCGGCACTGTACCGCGCCGGATCTTTTGTGCTGAATGTGTTATATCCTTGTAAACTTTTGTATTGTGTACTTGATGTGTTCTGGTGTTAACAGGACCTTTTCGAGGCCAACCAGAGGGATATCGATGTGGCTGCCTTCTGGTCGGGAAAAATTTAATTCGGATCATCAACACGAAAGAAGAAGTGGTGAATAAACGTTTTTCAATTTCAAACCATCTCAACCTTTCTGCTACGCTTGCACAATCATTGCCCCCACTATTGCCGTAACGCAGACCTCCCCCATCCCCTTCTAATAACGTAATTCAGCAAAAAATACGCTCTGGCCCTGGCCCCGTTTTGGGCTAATTCTATGATCGCAATCGCCTAGCTATCGCTTGCCAACCGGACCAAGCATCTACAACGTAGGCATTATGTAAATTAGATGTCTCCTTGTCATGTCGAATCGAATCCGAACGATTTCTCTGCGCTCCTCTTTCTGAATCTACTTGATTTGCGAAACTATTGTGACAAGTACAGCTTTGTCTTTGGTTTTTTGACTTAAACGAAATTAGTATAGTTTTCAGGATCCCCCAGGAGGACCTCTGCGGGAGGTCCGTGTTCGAAACCGTGCAGTGCCATGTACCAATGAGTTTTTCGTATTTTTCGAAGACGTTACGTACATTTATCGACTGCTCTAACGGTGAAAGAAAACCTTGTAAGGAAACCTGCACACTGAGATCATCATCATCATCATCAGCCTATTTAATGTCCCCACTATTGGAGCACAGGCCTCCCCTTGCACAAGGGTGTACGGGCCATGATCCACCGAGCGGGCCCAGTGCTGATTAGTGGATTTCACACGCCTTCGGAAACTTTATTTAATTTCCTTAGACATGCAGGTTTCCTCACGATGTTTTCCTTCACCGTTAGAGCAGTCGGTAAATGTACGTAAGTCTTCATCAAAATCGGAAAAACTCATTGGTACTTGACACTGCATGGTTTCGAACCCCGACCTCCCGCATGGGAGTCCGGCGTCCTAGCCACTAGGCCACCGACGCTCTGATACTATGAGATGACCAGTGTCTAAAATGGGGTAGGCACAAAAGATCCTCAAGGGTCGAAGTACCGCTGGGTTATTCCCAGCTCCCTATCATAAGATAAGATAAGATGAACCCTTATAGTTTGTCTTTAAACGTCTTTGTCTAAAACGGAACCCTATTGCTGTCACTCTGTCGTTCGTTTGTCCATCTATCACACAGGTCTAGCTCGTAAACGGAATAGGTTAAGACTTTAAAATGTTCTCCAATTACCTATACATTTTATACAAAACTATCTGTTGTCGGGAACTTCGATCGCATGCCATACTAACTTTACCCCCACATTTGACCCATTTTTAAGTAGAATTTTAAAATGTCTTTGGCATAGATGTTGTAGGAACGCGCTATGTGAGGACATGAATGACGTACCGTCAGTTGTATGAAAGGGAAAAGAGAAGATCTTCCACCAGGCGGGGTGTTGTGCCTGGTGACCAGATGTCCTGGTCCAACTGTGGATGTTTGGAACTCGTATATTT
This sequence comes from Hofmannophila pseudospretella, assembly GCA_947369225.1. Taxonomy (NCBI): domain Eukaryota; kingdom Metazoa; phylum Arthropoda; class Insecta; order Lepidoptera; family Oecophoridae; genus Hofmannophila; species Hofmannophila pseudospretella. The sequence goes on from OX376333.1 coordinate 3,101,824, forward strand.
ACGAAGTCATAGGAAAATTTCGATAGCGCGTTCTACGCCGATGTGAGTAGGTACTGTATTGTAGTGGCGCGCGTCGTGCGTCGCCACAATGTCAATCTGAACTTATTTAAATCTGTATCCTTGAAAACTCTATCCAAATCCATTTGGTAGTTTTTACGTGATGTGCGTTCATACAGACAAACAAAATTTTCCTCTGCAATTTTATTATACAGGGTCCCATTTTATTAGCGACAAATATTTCTAGAGTGTCATCTATAAATATATAAAAAAAAATCTTATAAAATTTTCGAGAAAAACGACAAAATTATTTGTTTGAATATTCTACAAATGAAGGAATTATTGCTATTCTAATACTGAAATAAGAAGTATGAATGAAACGAGTTTCATTCATAATGACATGGATGAGTTTATGCCACCGAGGCGCAAAATAAGGCGGTTTATTTTTCTTTAGTATGGAAAATTTTCATACAAGTAACAAGGTTATTTTTTCGTGTTTAGTGGTACAAATGACCAGCTCATACCCCCTCCAAGTATTTGCTACTAATAAAAAAGGACCTTATGTAATTTAGCTATAGGTACACTGTCTAGAATCGAACTCAGTAACAGTACGTGAGTTTAGAAAGGGCTTCGGGTCTTGAGACTTCGGTTATTGATAGAGATACGCAAATGTACTAAGACTGTAGTATAACAGAGACAGATATTACCCGATACTTGAATCCCTCCCTTTCTAAAAGCTCACGGGCTATAAATAGATTATACTCGTACAACCCTGTTAGGGTTATTTTTCATGTAAAGTGGTACAAATGACCAGCACATACCCCCTCCAAATATTTGCTTCTAATAAAAAAAGACCTTATATGTATAGATGTTAGATAGATACCGCTTGTAAGCTCTCAGCAGTTTATTTTGTAGAAAGTAACACCCTTTTTTGTATGGCCAAACTTATTCACAGTAGTTTTTCAACCCGTGGTCAAAACGTGTTGCGTCATGTAACATCCGCCACGAGAGATAAGGCTGTTCTAGGCAGGCTGACCGCTTTCCCAATGGCGCCGTTTGTGCACTTTTCATGTTACTTTTATGAAACGTATAAATATGCAGACGTTTTGTTACTCTATGTAATGTAGTTTGTTTTCCAATTCCATTCACTAGTATTTTTTGCTTTCCCAACTCAATTTTGTACAACAACCAATTTTCTACTTCCTAACCATGCCGTGTTTACACGTTAAGGGTTACGACCTAGTTCATAACTTTATACTGATTTTTCTGTAATTTCTCTGGTTGTAAACTGTTGCTTACCTAATAATAAATTAATTAATTAAATTATTTCAGAAAAACCATTAAGAATAAGAATAAGTTTATTTGTGCGGTAAGATGACAAAGTATTCATAGTCCATACACAAGTACGAACTTAAGCATAGGTTATATTAAACTAAATAAAATAAGTGAGCAAAAAGTTACAATAATCGCTGACCTCCGAACTAGGAAGTTCCTGTATCTCGGAGGACAGATCTCTTCTGTGAAAAAAAAGAAAAAGTCCACGAAGAGTTCTGAAATTCGCATTAAAAATTCCGCCATACAAATTGGTCGGCCTATTATTACCTTTGTTCTTAAAATACGATTCCCAAAATACCAGATTCTCAAAATAGCGGAAGTACAGTCGCGGTCAGAAGGATTGCATGCATGCCTTAAAAGAAGGATGGCGACACACTATATAATATTTATTTATTTTATTATTTATTTAAGTCAGACATAGTCCATACAATATATAGGTTAGTATATTATATTACTTAAAGCTATGTTAGTAAAAAATAATAATATAGAAATATTACCAAGCCCATGGTACCGACCCCAAAGCACTGGACGACTACTTCGCATTAACATGCAGGTATATCCAGTGTCTCAGGGTCAGGGAGTCAGGGGACTCGGCAAACGTCAACAGGATGCTGCTGGGACTGCTATGTACTCGGTGCATCAGGGAAGCAACCCTTTTTCGTATAATTGCGTGAAAGCCATCCACGCGGGCTTCTGCAAAAATCCCCGATGTACTACAGTATTTCGGCAGCCCCATCAGCATCCTGAAGGCGTTATTATATTGGATCCGCAGGGCATTGAAAGCCTTTTTGGTATAATTAACCCACAGACTGCACGTGTAAAAAGTCTGACAATATGCCTTAAAAAGGGTCTTTTTGACTTCTGTCGTACAACGTGCAAATCTGCGGGCCAACATATTACATCTAACTGTCAATGCCCTGCGTTCCCTCTCGACATCCTGATAATATAAACGAAGACCAGTTCATAAATGATATATGTGTCATTTAAAATATAATTTTTTGCTAAGTTACTACATGCAAGTCGTACATTTGTAGAAGTCGGGAATGAATTTATAGAACATGTTTTTTGGAATAAGTGCACTGGGTCTCAAAATGTGTGGAACGTCGCCATGGTTCTTTTAACATTTTTCGTAGCCCTAACGTAAGTTGCAAAAAGGCTTATATTACATAATAGGGCTCGTACACAAAACTGCGATGCGACGCGATGCGAATTCGCAACGCATAAAATTACGACACGAATTGCTGCGATGCGATTTCGTGCGGCAAGGCGTCTCCCAGGGTGACCATTCCTTCGACGACCGTCAACGGTACTAAACGTATTTTGAAGTGAAATCTGTGACATGGATCGTAAAAAGAAGTGTGCACTTTTGTTATTGCTTAGGAGATACAGAAAAAAGAAACAAAGAAGATTTTGGGTGCATCCCTTTATTAGTATTATGAATCCCGGTGGAAACTATTTTAATCAAAAATATGTAGCTTTGAAAACAGACGAGGTAAAACATCGCAGGAATGCGCGATGCGAATCAATTCGCAAGTTCTTGCGATGCGTAGAGGGAGCTCGCAGATTTCTGCGATGCGACGTCGCATCGCAGTTTTGTGTACGAGCCCATAAGGCTTAATAATTTTGAAGATTTTGATAAAGATGATTGTTTTTCTTTGAAGTTTTTAAAGAATATTCATAATTTTGAAATACAAGCCCTGTTTTTTTAAAACTATATAAACATTTTCGCCATCTCTATCAAGAACTGACGTATAAAGAGATAGTATATGTATTTGAAATGAAGACTTAACTTTAAAGACTTTTCATGCAACTAACGGTTATTTTGTCATATCACTTTAATTTTTCCAACTACGTACTATTTTCAAAACATCTTTCTATATGCTGACGTGTAATTATATGGCCTATTTCCACATGCATTAATTTTCATGTGCGATTCAGGACGCTATTGCGTGTGGCCAGAAATAATTATGTTTGGAATCCAACCAGACATAATGGTCCAGGAGTGTCTCATTTATTTGGAAGGTGACATAAATTGGCACATTGTACGGGGTGCCGAGAGCGTCGCGTCGGTGGCCTAGTAGCTGGGACGCCGGACTCCCATGAGGGAGGTCCGGGTTCATCATCATCATCAGCCTTTGGGCCTTTCACATGGGCCTTTCCCAGGGCACGCCATAGAGCCCGATCTTCGGCTCTTCTCATCAAGTCCCTAGCAGCCACCTTGCGCAGATCGTCGCTTCATCTAGCAGGGGGCGAGGTCCGGGTTCGATAGCATGCGATGTCATGCCCAAATGAGTTTTGCAGATTTTTTCGAAGACTTACGTACATTTACCGACTACTCTAATGGTGAAGGAAAACATCATAAGGAAACCTGCACATGCAGGTTTCCTTGTTTCCTCTGACATCAGAGGAAATTAAAAGTTTCCGAAGGCGTGTGAAATCCACCGCACAGCACTGGGCCCGCTCGGTGGATCATGGCCCGTACCTCCTTGTGCAAGAGGAGGCCTGCGCCCCAACAGTGGGGACATTAAAATAAGCTGATGATGATGATTGATGATAATGGGTGCCAATGGATGCCAATTAGATCAGGCTAAATGGAGAGGCCTATATTCACCAGTGTAGTATCCATCATGACGACATTGTGAAGACCGCGGGGAGGATGTGGATGCGAACGGCTAGAGGCCGAGGAGAATGGCGTGCACATGCGATGGGTTACGATAGGCTGAAAAGAAGAAGAAGAAGAAGATATCCACCAGTGGAATATATAATCGCATTCCCTTAAATGTTAAAGAAGCGCTTACTATAAACTCGTTCAAGTACCGATTAAAAGCATGGCTCTTCGAGCAGACTCTTTACAATTTTCATGAACTTATGAATTACAAATCCAACTGACATTATGCTATTATTAAGTAAATTACATGTATTATATGACATTGTTGAGATTATTTTATTATTGTAATTATTTATTATTTGAATTTATTGAATTATTGACGACTGACGACGTTTTAAACCTGATTATTATGGGTGGTGATTACACATTTGCGCCGTTCGGGGTGGAGACTTTGAGGCCGTGGGGGCCTGGAGCCCACTGCCTCTACCGGAAAATAGCCAAGCGCCTCGTAGAGACATCCCGGGACCAGAAGGCTGGCCTCTACTTTGCTCAGCGTATAAGCCTCGCTATACAGCGGGGCAACGCCGCCAGCCTCCTCGGGACACTCCCTGCAGCAATATGGGCCAGGTCTTTTACTTGTAAAATAGTTAAGTATTTTGTAATTTGAGCTAATGTATGTATTTTAGTGTTATTTTAGTATTACTTTATTTTGAAAAAAAAAACCATCTCATTATTATTACAAATGTATTAAATATTAACTTTTGTGTTATTGAAATGTAATCAATTTGTTTAATTATACTTTGACATGTAATCAATAAAAAAAAACAATCAAGCAAGATTTGCACTTGGTTAGGTAGGTTTTTTTTCAGTGTAGGTATCTACGAAGATATGCTAGTACTAAGCTACTTCACTGTTCTAATTCACGTGGTAGAAATCAGAATATGTAATACGAACATGTCGTATCCACCCTTCTCGCTTCAACGCCGACATGTCTGCCGCTGACGTCACAAATTGTCCTCTATTCAGTTGCGAAATTACGCCGACGCGTGCCGAACTAATTTCACCGAAAATTACGCAGCGAATACGGGGAATAATTCACGGCATTGGTTACGCGAAGCGTCGGTGGTCTAGTGGCTAGGACGCCGGACTCCCATGCGGGAGGTACGGGTTCGAAACCATGCAATGCCATGTACCAATGAGTTTTCCGGAATTTTTTGAAGTTTTTTTTAATGTTTTTATTGTTTACTAAACCCGCATTTGACCTCGATCTCGCCTGGTGGTAAGCGACGATGGGGTCGACGATGGAGCATGCGGGTCCAGTAAATGCCTATTCACTCTGGCCTTGAAGATCCCAAGGTTTCGGGAAATAGAGACGCCGGCAGACTGTTCCATTCCTTAGCCGTTACGTACATTACGTACATTTACCGACTGCTCTAACGGTGAAAGAAAACATCGTGAGGAAATCTGCTTGTCTGAGGAAATTAAAAGTTTCCGAAGGCGTGTGAAATCCACCAATCAACACTGGGCCCGCTCGGTGGATCATGGCCCGTATCCCCTTGTGCCAGGGGAGGCCTGTACCCCAACAGTGAGGACATTAATAGGCTGATGATGATTGGTTACGATTTTAACCGCCGGCCAAAGGAGGGGTGTTCGTTCGGCGCGCATGTTTGTTTATTATTCTGTCTGTCTATGGCATCATATCTTCAGCCGATGTTATGGTTTAGTCTTAGTTTTGCTTCTGCAGCGATTTTGAATCGGATCGAACCCATAGAAATCTAGAAAACCGAAAAATAGATTTCTATGTATCTTATCTTATGATATCCCATCTATACCCCAGCTACACTTCGACACATGGGGATATTTTGTGCCTTCCCCATTTCACACACTGGTAACTTCAGTGTACAGGTTTCTTCACGATGTTTTCCTTCACGGTTGGAGCAGTCGGTAAATGTATCGTATGTACAAAACGTAAAACTTATTGGTACTTACATGACGTGGCATGGTTTCGAACCCGGACCTCCTACATGGAAGTCCGGCGTCCTAGCAACTACGCCACCGACGACGACGCTCTTTCCAGCGCTTTTCAAACATGATTCGAACTTTAAAAGAGACCCAGATCACTACAGAAATCGGACTAGTAGCGCCCTCTCCTCTAGAATGATAATGTGAGCACTGACAGTGAGCCAAAGGGTTTGTGCAAATGCGCGTATTTTTCCATACATTTAACATTTCAATGCCCGACTAATGTAAGTATGGGAAGATGCTCACATCGAATTCGCTAACTGGCAAACGCGGTTATATAAAACTTCTTTAGTGAGCAATCTACATAGGGTGAATTAAAAAATTTTTGCAGATCACAAATACAGACATTGTGATTGGAGGGCGCATAGCGACTCGTATTAATGACGTCATCGGATTCCATTGTAAGCCCTCCTTTTCACGTTTTCTCTGATAAAAGTTTGAAAAGGGAGCATTGGAAAAACTGTTGAAAAAGAATATTGAAAGAGGATTAATTGGAAAGTGATAATAATAACAGATAGTGTGTTTCACACAGATTTCTATGTATCTTATCTATATATCCCATCTATACCCCATCTACCAGAAAAGACTTGCTCTCCCAAAATCAAAATTAAGTCTACACAGTTCTGGACCGTTCGTTATGTCTATAAAAATATATAACAAGATTTCACAAATCATCGACATTGAATTAAAAGACTCGATATTCAATAAAATATTAAAGTTATATCTTCTTAACAAATGTTTCTATTCACTGCAGGAGTTATTTGATGATAAAACCAATACTTAACTATAAAATCAATTATGTATAACTTATAATGACATTTAATTTAATTTAATTTATCCCGTTAGCATTTATTACTATTATAATTTATTATAATCTTTTATATTATATTGCGGTGCCCTACTCAGGGTTTGATGTATGATCATATAATATAAGACCAATTGTTACACATGAAAAGCAATAAATGGTATGAGTATGAGTATATCTATACCCCAGCTACACTTCGACCCATGGGGATCTTTAGTGCCTTCTCCATTTCACACACTGGTAATTTCAGTGTACAGGTTACCTAACAATGTTTTCCTTCACCGTTAAAGTAGTCGGTAAATGTAGGTACGTTTAATTTTATTTTATTTATTTATTATTATGTAAACACGACAGATTACAACCAGAGAAATTACAGAAAAATCAATATAAAGTTATGAGCTAGGTCGTAACCCTTAACGTGTAAACACAGCATGGTTAGGAAGTAGAAAATTGATTGTTGTACAAAATTGAGTTGGGGAAGCAAAAATACTGGTGAATGTAATGATTAAAAACATCTATTGAAAAATAAAAGTAATAAAGTAAAAATTATAAAGTAGGTGCGTGGATATCTTACTTGAGAACATCCTTAATTATTTCGAAAAAACCGAAAACTCATTGGCACAGGTTTTTGCCTGGTTTCGAACCCGGGCATGAGAGTCAGACGCCCTAGCCACTACGACGCTCTCAAATGGATTGTGACTAATTGGCAGCAATGTTCGAGCCGTGTTTTGTTCCAACTATTCTCGCAAATGAATATCTGTACACCAGTCGCTGGGGTGTAATAAATTTTGCCTTTACAAGAAGGAGGCGTTTTGGAAGCTTCGCAGGATGTCGGAGTACCCACAGAAATTTGTAAGTTGCAAACAAAAATTCGATTTTTTAAAGAAGAAGAAGATAAACACATTAATGCCACAAAAATACATATTTAGTTCACTCCATAATACTATTCGCAATAGACACCTGGCTCAGCTGATGCTTGAGTGAATACACTTGCGTGTAAACACAGCGCTGATGTTCAGCCAGTCCTTATACAAAGTTAACCAACTAACAACTGCGACAATCTAAGTCCCATGGTATGTGCTCATTAAATAAATTAATAACATACAGGTAGGTGTTACTACAGGGAGAGGTAAACTGTATATAATACGTAGGTATAAGAATGTGGATGACAATGCTTTTACACGCATATTCACCTCACTGTATTAATGTTGGAGGGTGTTGGGAAATTTCGCTGGCTCTCTTACCCTTCAAACCGAAACACAGAAATGCAAGCATTTCTGCTTCACGGCAGAAATAGATAAGAGGGTGGTACCACCCCAGGCGATCCTTCACATTAGGATCTACCACTACTAAAGGTAGTAGGTAACGTTAGAATAAATATTTATTTAATTTTTTAGAAGAATTAAACGATATTTAGCTTTAAAGCTCGTTGTAGTAGGTCGATCAAGCTCTCGGAGAGGTGGAGGGATATTGTTCAAAATTTTAAATGCTTTAACGGAGAACGCACCTCTAGTGCTTTCTAGTTTTATTTTTGGATAAGAGATATTATTTAGAGCTTTAGCTTTTGAGCTGTTATGGTTATTTGATTTGAATATTCCTTATATGTTAGGGTTCCATCCGTATGTCGTTGATATTCCATCTATTCACACGAAGAGATGCGCTTCTTCTTTCAAAAGCCGAAATACCAAGAAATGGAACAACCTGCCAGCGTCAGGGTTTTCCGAAACATACAACCTTGGCAGCTTCGAGTGTCTTCAAGTGATGAGTGAATTAGGCATTTACTGGGTGCCTGCTATGTCCTTGTACTCCATCCTCGGCGTCATCGTCACTTACCATCAGGTCAGTTAATGGTAAAACGAAAAACAAGTCCAAACTCCAAAAAAAAACTTGTTAAAACTCAGCTTCAATCACCACAAAACCAAATCATTTTTAATTCGACGAAGCATCATAACTCACGAAATGACTAATTTTCTCCAAAACAACCGTCTAACCACAGCCTAAAGAATTTCCTATTTCCTAGCAGTCATTCAACAAACGCGTCACCACAGAGCAGACTTCTAGTTTAGGAATCGATTCCAGGTCAAGAAGCTACTTGTACCCAAAGCAAAAACACTCTTTCTAATGTTTTTCTAAAATAAGTAATTATAGTATTTTTTTAATACTTTATCATTTGCACACACTTAAATTACAAAAGAAACAACAACAAGAAATTTGACGTACACAGGTAGAGCGTATCTCTAAAATAGAGATTTCTTCCAGCTAGACCTTTAACATAGAGAAATTTAGTATGATAAGTAGACATACATACGAGTACAAATTATGTGAAACAAGAGGGGGAAAATGCAGATACTAACTAACTTTAACTAGGCTGGATATAATTTATGTATGTATGTTTGTGTTACATCTAGACCAAGTAAAACTCTCTCTCTCTCTCTCACAATCTGTCGGGCGCCGCTCACTCTAATGTATATTCCTCATTGTTGAAGGTGGTGATCATTATATGGAATTAACCACTTAATTGGATGGGTTGCCATTGTCTTCCCCATTTTACACACTGGTCATCTCAGTGTGCGGGTCTCTTTATGATGTTTTCCTTTACAGTTAAACAGTCTGTAAACGTGCGAAGTCTTCGAAATACTAAATAGGAGTCCGTGCGTCGTAGCTACGAATGAATGAATGAATTATAATTTATTTGCACCCACATAACACGATAATTACATTTCATTACTTAAAAGTAACTATGACTATGTGTCAAAAGGTCCCTGACTCAGCATCATGCGATGACGATATGGCTAGACGCTAGCCACCGCCGCAGCGCTGGTTGTCAGTCAGGGCCGGGGACACGACGACACGGTGCGGGACGGGGAGACAGCTGTCAGCATTGCACAACTATGTAAACATATCTCAATACAAAATCAGTGGTTAATCAGTGTAAAACAACTACTTCCATTCTAATATTAGGTACATTTCGGTACTACTAATCTCCGTCAACATACAATGCGTCGACTCACTGCGTGATTGCTACACTGTGGTCTAACATTGATTAGCACCAGGGGATCGGCGCTTCGTTAATATTAATGATGTTGGCCAACTTCTTCTCTTCGCTATGAACTTGTCAGTCTGTCCGTCTAAGTAAACTCATTTCTGTCAGTTTGTACCGAAATCGAAAGGTTTTCTTTAGTTTCAGTCCGACCAAATAAAGTATTTTGATTTGATTTGATTTGAACAGCACCTCGATCACGATTCTGTTGCGATCGAAATTTGAAACAACTGCATCTCTATGCATTTATATCAGAAACAATTCAGACACATGACCGTATTTTCGTTTTAATTATATGCCCAAAGAATTTTAAAATACAAATTGCATTACGGTAGAAATATGTTTAAATTTTAAATAAAAAGTATTTAACTTGACTACACGTTGCGATCGGGATTTGACAGTCCGCGATTGTTTGCTATTGGCCCATTTCTCCGGATGACATTTTATTGAGCGAGATGGATATTACAACTCATAACAATAAAGAGAGGTAAAGGTATTTTTGACAGGAGCTATCAGTTTATTCTATGCGATTCTAGCATGTTAGTGGGGGCAATACCGCACCGGATGTTTTGTGCTGCATGTATTAATCTTGTATACTTCTGTATTATGTTCTATATTCTGGCGTTTACAGTGATAAATAAACGTTTTCAATTCCAATTTCAATAAAATCACCGGAATCCTAACTGTGATATGGATACAGTATCCGTAAACGGACTCTTACTGGGCGAAACCAGGCTAGCTCTATTTTACAGGAGATTCTAACAAAGTCACGGCACAGAATCTAGCTAATAATATTCGAGAACTTTTACCGTCTTGAAGCAAACTTGGTAATTTATTGTCAAACACAAAATGGAAACTGAATAATAATTTGTGAAAGATAATTTTGACTTTTATACCGTCGTAATTTTGCATTTGTATTTTTGTTACATTTAATTTTCTCTATATTTATAACCTGACCAGGAAAAATAATAATACCATTAATACTTTTATAATCTGTGTACGGAGTTTATGAAAATAATATGGCGAGGGTTTATAATTTTCTTTTCACGTAAATACGTAAATACTCGTATTTATAGCTTGAGTATTTTCATCCCTTTGAAGTAGGGATGTTACGGAGGTGGTTTTACCGGAACTGGAGTCAAAACCGAATATTTTAAATTTGATTTATCGGAGTCGGAACCGGAGTCGGAACCACAGTCGGAGGCGGAGGCAGAAGACTGATGTTCAGAAGAGAGATGTTTTAAACCGTTTTTTAATTTTTTATAGCTGAGTTCAGCTATAAAAAATTAAAAACGGTTTAAAACATCTCTCTCGGTTTAAAAAAATTGGCCAGTTGACCAATTTTTTTATGATGACGTTTGCGGAAATTACACATTCCTTTATGTATTCCTACACTATTTAATAAAATATTGATATTTGAATATGTTTACTCACAAATCTTTGGTATAACCTCCGATTCAAAATTATCGGAGCTGAAGTCGGAGTCGGAGGTGTAAAATCAATCGGAAGTTCCGACCTTTCGGAGTCGGAGTCGAAGCTCCGTAACAAAAAACTTTAAGAACATTTAGAAACTTTCCGTACTTTGAAGAAATAATGTGGATTTCCCCCTAAGGCTCAACCGCCCAACGCACACCGCTGCACTCAGCACTGACAGCGAGCCCAAGGGTTTGTGCAAATGCACTTATACTTCCATACATTTGACATTTCAATAGCCGACTAATGTTTGGGAAAATGCTCACATCGCATGCGCCAACTGGCAGACGCGGTTTCCATTATAAAACTTCTCTAGCGAGCAATCTACGTAGGGAGAATTTCAAAATATTTGGGTTTAACCTTCAAACAGCTTCCTGTCTACCAATCTTAACTTTTCTAACCTTTTTCCTTTTTTTTCTTAACCTATCGTTTAACCCTATGCTTACCGCACAAATAAACTTATTCTTATTCTAGTTCTACGGACATTTATGTGATTCCAACCACATATTAAAATGTTTATTTTAAAACCATACATAATTTCAACAGAACAGAACAAACGATCATCTAATGGTGTAGATGGGAAACTTGGAATATAATTCATGCAACTTGGGTGATTTACCCAACTGTAGGCTATTGTATAACTATAGTTAGTTAGTTGTGTGGTAATAAATTAATGTCGGTTAATTTATTGTTCTAGTAGAGTCTGTCTAAAAAGTCAGTTTAGTTGGGATTTTTAGTTGAAATAAAAAAGAGGGTGTGTGCTTATGACCACACGATAGAAGTGAAAACTTCCAAAAAAACACGCAAAGCACGACTAAGATAATAATAAAACCGTATTTCTTGAAACGGAACGAGTGGATCAGACAAAGGACGAAGCTTAGAGACGTGGTAGACATCATCGGAAGCCGGAAATGGAGATGGGCGGAACACATTGCACGGATGGATAGGGACCGGTGGACCAGAAGCTGGAGTGGAGACCACGGCACAACACGCGGGGACAAGGTCGCCCACCTATGAGATGGTTGGACGACATTCGGGGAATAGCGGGCCACAACTAGATGCGCACCGCCTGCGACCGTCGGAAGTGGAACACGTTGGAGGAGGCATATGTCCGAAGGCGGACCACAAGTGGCTGAGATAGATAGATAGATAGAATTCTTGAAACGACACTTGTTGGACAATAAACGTGGCTGATGACGACTAGAGCGAAGTATACGCGATTCAGCGTCACCGACCCGAGCGCGCTTGATGTCGAATGGAGCCGAGTATACCCGATTCAGCGTCACCGACCCGAGCGCGCTTGATGTCGAATGGAGCCGAGTATACCCGATTCAGCGTCACCGACCCGAGCGCGCTTGATGTCGAATGGAGCCGAGTATACCCGATTCAGCGGCAACGATCCGAGCGCGCTTGATGTCGAATGGAGCCGAGTATACCCGATTCAGCGTCACCGACCCGAGCGCGCTTGATGTCGAATGGAGCCGAGTATAGCCGATTCAGCGTCACCGACTCGAGCGTGACGGTTCAGTTAGGTTCACTGTTCAAAAAGACCGATAGAAGTTTTCACTTCAGAAAACTTATATTTAGCAACACTGAATTTAGCTGTCAAATAATATGTCTGGAAGTAGAGCTAGGAGTTGAAAAGCAGTAGACATTTTTCAGCTGATGTTAGTGTGCCTAAAAATAAGTTTCTTTTAAATTCTACTATAAATCCCAAGTAAACTGACTTTTTAGACAGACTACGAGTATTTCAACTAAAATAAAAATGTCAAATTAAAGGTTCGCAAGCCCAGAAAAGAAACTGATTCAATTTAATTGCAAACAGTGCTAAAAACGCAAACGCTCTTAGCGATAAGGCCGCCTAAATTGTGCTTCACTATTTCATTTACTATCTTTTGTTTGTTGTTTTCTATTTGTGTAATAAAGTGTATTTTACTTTTACTTTACTTTACATTACAGTGGTTAAACAGTGGTCAAGAGACTTGGCACTTTTACCAACTTCTAAGAATCTGTAACAGAAGCTATCAGGATAAACACACCATTCATTTGAAGGGCTGAAATTGCCATATGAATATGATATGAGCAACTTTATCTAGAAAATGTAATAAAAAGCTTTTGAATACGAAATTTCCGGAAAAAAATATTCGTTCGAAAAAATCTTTGATCGAGTAAGTTGCTTTTAAATATTTTGGTTTCAAGGGTAAGTAGGTACCTACCTACTACAGAAATCGGACTAATAGCACCCTACTCTCCTCAAGAATTATGACATGAGCACTGACAGCGAACCACAGGGTTTGTGCAAATGCACTTATAATTTCCATACATTTGACATGAATGTCAATAATTTCCGATTTTTTCTGGATGAATCCTTACTAATGTATGGAAAAATGTATGGACAGACGCGGTTTTTTCCATAATAAAACTTCTCTAGCGAGTAATATACGAGTAAGTAGTAAGTAAGTAAGAACCAATTTCAGATTTTACACGTCGATTCTTACCCAGTAGGTAATTTTGCTCCCTAAAAAAGCTTTCTCTTTCCGTATCGACTAGCGACTCCCAGGTCCTTGTTTAAAAGCCTAAAGCTCGGCTCACTGAACAGGCGAGGTCACGATCCAATTTTCGATAACTCGCGCGTGACTCTGCCGTATTCAATTTAGTGAAGTTTGCTCAAGACGCGATGATAGTATTTTAAAACGTTTGTATTTTGGAATGAGGTGACGTGACACGTTGTAGGTGGAATATCTTTCCAATATTAAGGTAGCCTATTTAGCCAAAGCGCCCCATCGGCGTAGGGAGCCTTGCACTTTACGAGTCCGGTTTCAGCCACTGATAAGTTTTACCGCTGGTGACTGGGTAGCGTCGCAAGAGCTGGCCTAGTCTTCTACAATCAGCTCCTTTGTTGGTTCAAGCCTGCGTCTGTGATGATGGATGTGAAATAAATATAATAAGCCCTCACTCAGATGCCAGGAGCTGGGAACGATCTTGGATGGAGTTAACTTGGTGTTTCACAGTAAACTATCCATTATATAAGTTTTTCATAAGTTGCGCACCGGTCGCGAAAGTTTGGGTTTTAGAAAGTGTCAAAAGTTTTCCATTATTTTTCACACTGTAGTTGATGGCGCGGCTCCATGCCTTTTGGCCGCTCCGATTTGGCCGATTGCCCCAAAGTTAAAAGAGGGAAGGTTAAACATACGTGATTTATAAATGTGTGATAGAGAGGTGTGTACTAAATAAAGCCGAGCATATATCGATTTAAAATAATAAAAATCATCCGAGCCAGATTCGATTGGCGCTAAAATCAAACAGCCACAGTTTGGTCTGCTGCAATCAATCACATGCACTCCGCTCTCCCTACACTTGAAATCTGCGCTTTTGTGATTGGATGAAGCAATCGAACCGGAATGAACAGGCCTCTTGAAGTCCGACGCTAACTCGACAAGAATTTGGCTGGGACTTCACGAGGCCGGTTCCTTTCCAGTTCGATTCGCTGCATCAAAATATACATTCAGAATAGTATAGAAAGTAATGAACAGTGATCGGATTAGGTAGTGCAAATTTTGCGGGATTCGATGACGAAATATGAACATGGACATGTCCAACAAGTAACTATATCCCAAGATTACAAATTCGCTAAGAGCTGGTTAAATTGGAGAGTTATATCATTGAAGAAAATTAACTTTGTATGATTTTATCAATCACGATCAGTTTCAATCTTTATCTTTAGTGTCGTTGTAAAAGTCGCAATCATATGAAATGATTTTGATTATGTTGTTGTTAAACATTATGGTTGTTTCAATCTGTTGTTGTGTAAACATTTTTATTCGTAATTGACTGTTTGCATGTTTTGAAAAATAATAATTAAAAAACATTATTGACAGTACTAATGTTTTTTATGCCTTCGCCACTTTTTACTTTAAAAATAAATAAATAAGATCCCAGTAAGAGAAAAAGTACAAAATCAAATCTAAATCAAAAGATCAAAATATTTTTTATTGTTAGTAATTACCTTACAGTACATTTTTACAACGTCATTCTTTTTTACTCTACCACCGCTTCGTAAGGTGCTATAGCTGAAAGAAAAAAAGAAGCAAGAAACCTTACGAAGAATTTTATATTTATACAGAACATTTCCGAAATCCCGCAGTCCCGCGGGCAAATCCATACTAAAAAGGTACGTTTGAGGTCGTTAACCCTAAATTGCACTACCTAATCCGATCACTGGTAATGAAGATGGCTGAAAACCTAAATCCACTCAACGACAAAGTAAGTAAAGAGTATCAGTGTATTAATACGTACGCGGCTCGCACGGTAATTTCTCAAGGGAGGCCCGTGCGATATGTCTCTTGTCCTATAATACTGGTAGTAGATACGTTAGACGGACTAGTGCGGTGGGGTTAGGCTGCAATACCTGAAACTAGGTCATACTAGGTACGTTACTATTATATGTATGTTCAATCTGTGTTTCCCGAAACATACAACCTTGTGATCTTTAAGGCGGAGAGTTAATAGGTCTTTACTAGTTCCGCGTGCTCCATCCACGGCCTCATCGTCTCTTCCCAACAGATGAGATTGTGGTCAAGTGGTAAGTTAGGTTGGCGTGATACAATAAGCCTCGGACTTCACGGGTCCGGTTCCAGCCCCGGTTCGGTTCGCTGCGACCAATTACAAGCGCTCCGCCGTCCCCCACTTGAAATTAGCGCATCGTGATTGTATGGAGCGAACCGAACCGGAGCATGTACTCCTTTTTTTTATTTACGGGGGGAAATCTTCGAAAGATAACCAGCAACCTGGGGGAGGGACTGGGTTATGTGAGATTTTTACTCACTAAAACTCCCTCGTGCAAATCGGAGGGCTCCGGGATCTCCAGTGGAACGCACCGGTCCTAGCATTTGCCTTGGACTCTTCTTGGAGATGTATTTTCCACCTCCCGGTTCCTCCCGTCACAGCAGCGTGCGGTCATAGCACGTTGCTGCCTTCCCCAGGGTCGCCAGCTAATGGAGGACCATGTAGTCCTACCCTAAGTTCTCAAGGTAGGTTAGCTTAGTTATTGGTTAGTGCAATTCTATAATACTAGTCTTATGTCTAACGGATTAGAGAGGTAGGTAGAAGTAAAGACTGCGTTAACTAAAACTAGATCATGTCATGTAGCAGCCTTCACACTGCAGCGATTTAGAAACCGAAGCGGACCAAATAGAAATCTATTTTTTAAATATCTATTCTATTTCTATGATCTCGATCCGCTATTATAGTGTGTCATAGAGCACAATTCCAATATTTTACAATGTGTGTCGTTCTTTTCCAAAACGATTAGATTTCAACTTTAATTACAAATCGTTTAATTTAATTTATTTATTAGGTAATCACAACAGATTACAACCAGAGAAATTACAGACAAATCAATATAAAGTTACGAGCTAGGTCGTAACCCTTAACGTGTAAACACAGCATGGATAGGAAGTGGAAAATTGGTTGAACAAAATTGAGCTGGGAAAGCAAAAAATACTAGTGAATGTGGTGACAAAAAATAACAGTAATACCTATTGAAAAATAAAAATTATAAAGTAGGCGCGTGGATAGCTTACTTGAGGACATCCTTAACCCGTCTTTTAAAAATTAATGACCTAGCGTCGAATAAATCTATGGTATTTTGTCTAGTTTGTGCCTGTTATCGATTGTGGGCTTGACCGAAACGTAACGAATTGTACATAATAGAACGGTTCGTGATTAGTAAGCCTACAAAAAAATAAAATATTTTTTTTTTATTGAAAACATCACAATGCTTGTAGTCTATTGTATTATTTTATGTACTTAGTAAGTATAGTATGGTGATTAATTAATTTGGTATTTACATGTTATTTTTGTAAATAAAATTCGCTTATATAACGTTTTCCATAAACCTTGCACACCTAGTTCCTCTTTCTCGAAATCATTTCCTCTGCCCGAAGGTTGCCTGGAAAAGATCGCTCTTAGCGATAAGGCTGCCTAAGTTGTACTTCACTATTTCCTTTTTCTATCTCATGTTTGTTGTTTTATATTTGTGCAAAAAAGTGTATTTTACTTTACTTGTAAGTCAAACAATACCCTGACTCCCAAACCAGGCGAACATGTATCTTGGGAGCCAGTGTTTTCCCAAAAAGATGGTAAAAAACGTCAAGTCGGTGCAATTTAGTTTATATTAAGATTACATATTATAGTACTCGGACTTCATGGGTTCGGTTCCAGCCCCGGTTCGGTTCGCTGCATCATTCGCTGAATTCAAGTGGAGTTGGAACTGTAACTGGATCCGTGAAGCAGCGGTGTGACTGAAAGTCTATCGCTTTATCATGCCACTTTCACATTTTCCCTAAAAACTAATCCATATAAAGAAATATTCGTGACTCTCGCGTCCTAAAGAAACTCAGCAAAGTACAGTCACATACACATTCCACAGTGTCATGACGTGACGTCATCGCGACACCATCAGATTCGCCTCACGTGCGCCCGTTGGGAATCGAGTCAGAGAGCGTGCTACAGTTAATTTTCTATCAGACACTAGACGAAACACGTGGCTTTACTTGACACTTAGAGTCACAATGACACAAGAAGATGGCAAAGCGGTTATCGTCAAAACCGACGACGGCGACCCCCTTTCAGTTTCTAGCATGCGCTCGGATGTGGCTGGCGAATCCGAACTTGCTCTTGAAGACCCGGTCACAGCAATCGCAGTAGAGTTTCCCGGCACTGTTGTATGTGTAGTGGTAGGAAGACTTTGGACGGGATTTCCTTATATGGCGTTTGGTATCAAGAATAGCTAGACGGGCCTCTTCATATTGGGCTACACGCCCACCTTCCTTTCCTGACACGCGTACGCCACTCCGGCCTCCGTGATGCGAGCTCTTCCCACCGCTCAGTTGGTATGTCGCAGGCATTTAGGTGTCGCTTCAGCACCGGATTTGCGCTTCCCACGAGATCCGAGTAGAATACGGCTTTCGGTATTCTACAGTCATCCACGCGCTGAACGTGGCCACACCATCTTAATTGGTTTTTCATGATCAATGCCTCCATCCCAGGCATCTCGGTCCAAAGCGGTTACGATGTACATGACGTCTCAAGCACAAGTTTACGTCAGGGTATCATTTCACACACGGTGCACCATCGATGTTGCATCCGGCCGCGTAGGTGATCAAAGATTGCGCCTAGTAAAACACGTCGATCGATAATCGATCAACGTAGTGCTAGATTTTTTATTTACTTACTGTGACTTAAATTTTCTAACTAAATGATCGGAATGTTGCTTATTTAATTACGTATTAAGAGACTATTAATTCTATTTATTTTGTATAAATTTAACCTAATCCAATTATATTTAGTGATGCAATATAATTTATATTAATTTCATATTTTAATAATTTATAATTTACTATAAGTAATTTAAATTAATTACTGTCTTATATTAATACAATAGTAAAATTGTACCTATTGGAACGCGTGCCTGAATAAACAATTTATCATTATTTTGTTTTAAAACTACTGTTTATATTTCATTTCTGGGGTATTCTATACTCATACTCATACCATTTATTGCTTTTCATATGTAACAATTGGTCTTTAAAATATATATGTATATTATATGATCAATGATCATACATGAAACCCTGAGTAGGGCACCGCAATATAAAATAAGAGATTATAATAATTATAATAGTAATAAATGCTAACGAGATAAATTAAATTAAATGTCACTATAAGTTATACATAATTGATTTTATAGTTAAGTGTTGGTTTTATGATCAAAAAACTCCTGCAGTGAATAGATACATATATAACTTTGATCTTTTATTGAATATCGTGTCTTTTAATTCAATGTCGATGATTTGTGAAATTTTGTTATATATTTTTATAGACGTATCGAACGGTCCAGAACTGTGTAGACTTGATTTTGATTTTGGCAGAGCATGTCTTTTCTGGTAGCGAGTATTAAATGGCGTACTGTGTAGGTCCTCTGCTTTTTAATATTATTATTTAATTTTTATTTATGTTTATATATTTTTTTACACATATACATAAAATAGACAGACCACAGAATTGATACCCCAATTGTAGTGTGGGCCGATCGACGCTTTTACACGTAACTTAATTCTAAACCTACCCATATAGAACAATAAAAGTATACACAGAAAGGAAGCAACTATATATAAAGTAACTAATCAACTATTCAATAATAATTTAATGAGCTTGCGCTCGCGGCGACGATGGCCGCTGTTGTTGTGGTTGTTGCGATCAATCAACTAAAGCCGAATATTTTCATCGATCAATGTAGTGTAATAGTACACATTGATCGACGTTGAACGGTCTATAATCGACGTTGAACAATACCACCGGTGTATGATCGTGTGGGTGTAATAACACCCTCACTCGGGTTGTCATTTTTACCGAATAGCACTTTTCTAAATGATTAAATGTGGTGAGCAGACGAGCAAACGGGCCTCCTGATGGTAAGTTGTCACCGTCGTCGCCCATAGACATCTTACACACTCCCTGTATTATTATTAGAGGGTTTTTATTACGCTACTAACCTTGAGGACTAAGATGGATTGCCTCATGTGCCGGAAATTACGCTGGCTCTCTTACCCTTCAAACCGAAACACAGAAATGCAAACATTTTTGCTTCACGGCAGAAATAGATGGTATTACCAACCTAGGCAATCTACCACCTGTCTTCTTCGCCATTTTCTCGAGCGCGTCGCGAGCTCTTTTGCCAGCACTTACAACTAGATTACAACTAGATTCGTCAGTGGTTTGATTTAAACGATCTACCGTTAGTTACACCAAACATAAGTTCAGTCTTCATTAAAATATGCTATCCCTTTATACTCTATAGCTCTAGATAGAGATGACACGAGCCTCAAAGGACGTTTCTTGCAACTCACTGTAGGTCTAATAAATACACTGTCAAATGAAATCACGATGTATCAAATAGACGAACAACTCTATTGAGGCTATCCGCCGGGTGATAAATCCAATTTGTTACTGGAATCTGTGTCAGACACTCAAGATGTATTTGAGGGTTGTTCTTGGGAGGCTTCTGCCACAAAATAAAAAATACATCAGTAACGGACATCCGCGAATTTAATTCTTTAATCCCTACTCTCAACCGTAGCGCTACAGGGCAGCTATATTGGGTGTAATAAAAATCGCCTATAGTCACGAAATGGGGGTGTTCAGTATCCATAACTGAACAACTTTCACAATGCTCCAAGAATGTATAAAGCAAAAAAAAAAGGCAAATAATCTATAAGGCAATTTAAAAAAATACAAAAATATTTATTAACCCAAACAATATTCAAATTATAATCACTTAACAACAGTGTTGTTACAATGTATATATAAGTAAATATCGGTCTCTACTACCTGCACTGGCCTCATCGGCCGTCTTGCAGCGTAGTAGATAGCAACAGACTAATTAATGGCCTGGGGGATACACTTATATAAAAAATTTAAGAAATATTTTTAAAAAAACTGTTGTGAGAGGGTGTTTGAGGGTGAGTGCATTCGTGTGTGTGTTTGTGTGAGTGTGTTTGTGTTTGTTTGTGTGTGTGTGTGTGTGTGTGTGTGTGTGTGTGTGAGTGGGAGTGTTAAAATTAAATTTAATATCATTTATGAAAATATAAAAAGACTTTTTGACTGTAAAAGTATCTATAATTTAAATGATATTTGTAAATAATTAATGATTAATGTAATTAATCATTAATTATTAATGTAATTTACTTTAAAGTATGTCAATAATGGTAGAAAGTAGCAGGACTATAACCTTTTTTTCACCTACTTTCAACAAATTAATTTATCAGCTGTTCCATACATTTCTGTCGAATAGGCATTGAGTTTTGTATGGAACAGCAGATATTTTTTTAGAGATTTAAGAGTCGGCCCCATAGTGAAAGTTGTTCCGTTATGAATACTGAACCAACCCGGTTTCGGGACTGTAGGGGTTTTTATTACACCTAGTGAAAAATATTACTGGCAATATTTCTTTTATTTTATGTACAAAAAATTATGGCTACCAACCACTACCGCGCCACAGCACGTGCAATAGGGTATTTGACTATTTTTTTTATTATTGTATTGATCTACTTACATTGACATCCTGAAGATGGATCTGAAATCCGTTTATCGATATCTCAACTAACATCAGCTATGTTAATGGTTAAAGGTAGTAGTGGGGGGATGCTCTGTCCCTTTCTAGCAAAACAGTCTTTATTACGTAGCCAAGGACCTGCTTGTATGGCGCTACATAACAGTGACGTCACAATTATCTATTGACGTCTCTTCCTACCGTTTTATTTTTGATTGCCTGTAGCACTTTTATTTTTGAACGGATTTTAATTCTGTTTTCACATTTGACCATCAATTTATTCATATTTTCTTATTTTTATGAAATGTATTTAATATTTGATACTTGTCAAATACCATATTCGCGTCTGAGTTCGTTCATCTGATTCCATTTGAGATCATTTGTACTCGTTGCCCGCGTGTTTGTGGGCCAATATCGCGCGTTTGTATTGAGCGTACCTTCTGTATATCTTTATATTTTGTGTTTCTGTGTATTTGTAATCCATAAAACATGATAAATACGCGGGGCTCCTAACTGCCTATATTTTCGTGCCACACGCTGTAGAGACCACGGGCGTATGGTGCACGGAGGCCAAGGTTTTTGTCCGCGGTTTGGGCCGGGCGGCGCGGCGACTGAGAAAGCGTTCAGGTGACCCCCGCGCCGAGTCGTACCTGGTGCAGCGCATCTCGCTGGCTATTCAGCGTGGAGACGCTGCCAGCGTGATGGGTGCGACTCGGGACGGTTTATTAGACTAAGGATGTTGACATTCATGTAACATTTTGACAGGAAATAAAATTGTGAAATAACAATTTGTAATTCTCGATGCCATAAGACCCAGGGCTACATAGAAACGTAGTCTTCAAAAAAACCTGGATGCGGCTAAAGTATCCTGGGAAACCATAGAGTCTGCGGCATCGGACAGAGCGCGGTGGAAGAATATTGTCTCAGCCTTATGCACCACTAGGTGCTGTAGAACCTGAAGAAGAATTCACGATACTTCGCGAAATGTCAAAGTCGTAAAAAGTCAAGGCTCCAAAATACATCCAAGGCACGAAATGTCCAAGTTGAAAATATCCAAGTCGTAATCTAAACATTTCGCGATGTCAAGATTACGACTCGTCTCTTTCCTTTTGCCTCAGAAAATCTAAATTATTCACTGAGATTATGAAATGAATAGTTACGACTAAAAGGAGGCTTAGAGATGATATGACAGCCCCTTTGGTTCATAGGGCTGTGCTCTTAAATGTACTGGGAGTAACAAAATAAACGTCCATAATCCCCGAGGGGGTAGACAGAAGACCCATCTTCATCATAGGTAGTTCCCACTTTTCTAAGATTTGGTGAACAAACGTGATAAGTGGCGAGCCTACCGCCGTCTACTATTGGTGAAAAATAGTTTCCACAAAGATCTTTAGTCGCCTCGTGCGACACCCATGGGAAGAGTAGGGGTGGTGCTATTCCTTATGGCTAGCACGACACGGCACCCTAACAACAAACCCTCTATAAAGACGAAGAGGACAGGGGGGGATTCCCAAATAACGAGAAATTTGTGATATCTTCAAAAATAATGATTTGTTTTGCTTTTCTGTTTACGGGCTGTGCTCGTGGCGCCATCTACGACACGCTTTGCGTTTTATGTCTTATTATTATATTCTAATCTAAATTCAAGTAAATGACTATAAAGGTGGTAAAAGGAAAGATACGTTCCTAGCCTACCAAGAATACTGTCCAGTTAAAATGGTAATTTATTGCATTCGAATTTGTATTTTGAAGAAACCGTGAGTAACCAAGCAGCACCCTATACAAAATCGATACTGGGTACCTCGATTAAATTTCAGTCTGAATGTAGCTGTCTCTAACAGCTTATAAACCCAATATTTCACTATAATTCAGCATTTCAGTTGCAAACAGGGATGTATCTAGGTCAGGCCCGGGTCGGCAATTTGTGTCCGCGCGATACTATGATGCTTAATGTCAAAACCAGGCTCACTGTGTCAGAGTGTCGTGTTCGTAATAGATTACGATTTTATGATCGTAATCTATGTAATCGTAATAGTATGTATAATAGTATACTCACTGTGTCGGAATGTCGTATTAGTAACACGACACTCCGACACAGAGGGTAGAAAAGAAGTAAAAACCTTTCTTATATTTTATACAAGAAAAATGCCACATGTAGCACCATCAGCCTATTAATGTCCCCACTGTTGTGGCGCAGGCTCCCCTTGACAAAGGCGGTACGGGCCATGATCTTGCGAGCGGGCCCAGTGCTGATTGCTGGATTTCACACACCTTCAGAAACTTCTCATTTGAGGAACATGCAGGTTTCCTCACGATGTTTTCCTTCACCGTTAGAGCAGTCGGTAAATGTACGTAAGTCTTCGAAAAAATCTTGGTACATGACATGGTTTCGAACCCGGACCTGGGAGCATGGGAGTCCGACGTCCTAGCCACTAGGCCACCGATGCTCTACCTGTATATAGGTGACATATTTCTTACTTAAAAGTTTTGTGTTAGACACTTCGGCACGGGTCTAGAAAACAATTTGAAATTTCGAAATCTTCTGTAACGAAACCCCCTATAAATTCAGAAAGGGGTATTCAGTATCCATACCACTTTCACTATGGGACTAACTTTGAAATCGGGAAAACAAGCTGTTTCATACAAAAGCTCAATAATTCCACACGACTAAAATGTCTTTCGTCCTTATAGGGTGTTTTATCCTGTATGCTTTCGTTCTCACTAGGCGTTCCAAAATCGGATTAAATATGACATCGGACAGAAATTGCAGAGATTTCGCACAAATTTCTAAAATTAGACCGTAATCTGGGCACTAGGCAGGCCTAATCACAAACAGTAATAGTTTATTCGGCCTATAGATGTAGTATTAGTCTGAATAATTTGTGCTAGACTGCCGTCTAGTTGGGCGTGCAAATTGGGTTGCGGATTTAGGCTGGGGAGTCGGAAAATTGGTCAGATTTTAGGAGGTAGTTGTATAATCTATTTACAGTTCGTGAGCTTTTAGAAAGGGAGAGATTCAAGTATCGGGTAATATCTCTGTCTTATCTTATCTTATGACAGGAGGTCAGTGATAACCCCAGCGGCACTTGGACCCTCAGAGATCTTTTGTGCTCACCCCTTTCCTTATAGTCTCCTTCCTGTTCCTTAAAGATGCTTTGCATCAAGGACGCTGTACAGCTTACAGGAAGGAGCCTATAGTCCTCTGGTTTCGGGTAGGCTATCCCCAGAAGACTCATACTCCAGCCAGCGAGTCACATCGCAAAGCAAGTGTTCCATTGACTCAACGGTGTCACCACAGGCTCTACAGATGGGGTATATGTCTTAGTACATTGAAAATGAAAAATGAAAATGAAAAAGTGTATTTACTTATACAGGGCACACAAAAAAAGGACCTCCGACTTACAAACTAGGTCGAAAACCTGTATCTTGTAAGTCGGGATTCCGTCGCACTTTCTGTGCAAGCGAATTACAAATTATATTCTTAACCTAAAAGGAATTTGGAAAATTTAATCATAAAGGAATTTAGTAAAGATAATGGTAAGAGTGAGTATGGGTGGGGGTGTGTTAGGTTGTGTGGGAGTGTGTAATGATGTAAGTGTACATTTGTAGTGTAGGGTGAGTGTGGGAAGTTAAGTGTTAATAATCTGACATTTGCGTATCTCTATCAATAACCGAAGTCTAAAGACCCGAAGTCCTTTCTAAACTCCCGTACTGTAACTGAGTTCGATTATTGATGGTGTACTCGTACCTGTAGCTAAATTATATAAGGTCCTTTTTTATTAATAGCAAATATTTGGAGGGCTGTGTATTTGTACCACTTTACACGAAAAAATAACCCTGATACTTGTATGAAAATTTTCGATACTAAAGAAAAATATACCCCAATATTTTGCGCCTTGGTGGCATAAACTCATCCGTGTCGTTATGAATGAAACTCGTTTCATTCATACTTCTTATTTCAGTATTAGAATAGCAATAATTCATTCATTTGTAGAATTATTTAATTTGAAGTAGATACCTAGATATATAAATGTATATATTAATATATTTTATAAATTTGTAACAGTTATATAATCTCTTTATCTTAAATTGTAATTTTAAATTCTAATTCTGGAATCTGAATATTAGATTGACAAGTTTTGCTTGTAAAGTGGTCAATGTGATCTCCACGACACAGGCAACGCCTAGTGTGGAGGTTATAGTTTAATGTGAAATGTTAATTAATATGTGGTAAACGAATATATTTTTTAAAATTTTCAATTTTTAAAGAAATTATTTTGTCGTTTTTCTCGAAAATAGGATCAGTAAAAAAATTTCTTTGCCCTATCGTTATTGTTATAAGTTTATAACCTATAGATGACACCCTAGAAATATTTGCTAATAAAATAGGACTCTATTACTTATTATATAACCGCAAAAGGCTATCTATGAAACAAGATAGACGTTTGCTCGTCTGCTCTCCTAATGTAATAAAAAAAAAAAAAAAAGAATAGAATATCGTTTTGGCAACTGGTTACGTAGCAAGAAAGTTTTTTTCTTTTTTGACACCTGATTGCGAAACTCCGTAACCATGACGGCCGGAGGGTTTGGAATCATCTACGGTGTAACAAACACCCCTATAGTTAATGATATTTTTATTCTATGGAAGATTTAGCTGAAACTGGTAAACCACTTTCTTGGCAATACGGGGCTGGTATTTTTTTTGGGTTTTCAAGTTTGGCCCCTTAGTGAAAGTTGTTCAGTTTGGCCCCTTAGTGAAAGTTGTTCAGTTTGGCCCCTTAGTGAAAGTTGTTCAGTTTGGCCCCTTAGTGAAAGTTGTTCAGTTTGGCCCCTTAGTGAAAGTTGTTCAGTTTGGCCTCTTAGTGAAAGTTGTTCAGTTTGGCCCCTTAGTGAAAGTTGTTCAGTTTGGCCCCTTAGAGAAAGTTTTTCAGTTTGGCCCCTTAGTGAAAGTTGTTCAGTTTGGCCCCTTAGTGAAAGTTGTTCAGTTTGGCCCCTTAGTGAAAGTTGTTCAGTTTGGCCCCTTAGTGAAGTTGATCAGTTTGGCCCTTAGAGAAAGTTTTTCAGTTTGGCCCCTTAGTGAAAGTTGTTCAGTTTGGCCCCTTAGTGAAAGTTGTTCAGTTATGGATACTAAACACCCTCTTTCGGGACTATAGAGGGTTTTTGTTATCTGTATACCTACCTTCCTAAATAAAATAAAAACAAAACTGGTTCACAAATACAACAACAACACAACAATTCATACAACACAACACGCACACACTGTTGCTTTCTTCGTCCGTGCAGTCACTGAGGGGCCACCTGAAAATCAGCGCTGTGGCTTGCCTCAGCATTATGCTGAGCTGGTGTACCCTTTTTGGCACTGTACCACACCAGATGTTCTGTGCTGCATGTATTAATCTTTGTATACTTCTGTATTGTGTTCTATATTCTGGTGTTTACAGTGATAAATGTTTTCAATTTCAATTTCAAATACCAGAGATACCTATCAGGTAACAAAAAAAATATATAAAGACCATGCAGTAGAATTTGAGTAGAACTGAGAACCTACATTCAACTAACGTAAATACATTTTAATTAACCTCAACTATTTTACAACAATTATAAATGCAAGACAGAAAAAATATTCGCATACAAAGAGTAAAAAGTAAACTTTATGTAGACTTTAACCAAATTTAATTAAAAAGTATACAACACAAAGGCAGGTTACCATCAAAAAATGGCTGTGGTAACATCATCTCATGCTTGGCTTGCCTCGTAAAAGGTGGAAAACATAAAAACCCGCCAAGTGCGAGTCGGCCTCATTCTATAGGACTCCGTACTCAAAGGTCATGAGCAAAAACAATATTCGCTTGTTTTCATCGCAACTTACAAACTATTAGGTACTTACAGATATAATGGTTAGCTATTAGTATTTGTTGTTTAAATTCAGGGTATTACCGAAATATAATGAGGAGCTCGTAGCCTAGTTGCGAGCACGGTCCGAAAGTGATCATGCAGGTTAAGCGACGTTGGCGCGGTCGGTACCTGGATGGGTGACCGCTAGTGGCATGTTTCACCTGAGCTCCTCCGTGCCTCGGAAAGCACGTTAAGCAGTTGGTCCCGGTTGTTGTCGTTCGACAGCAGTCGTTAAGCCATGTCAGAGGCCTACGGGCGGCCTGAACAAGTCTGACAAATAGGTTGGCCACTAACCATACGATAAGCAAGCAAGCAACCGAAATATAGGGTTTGCTGATAATTTTATAATTGATAATTATCGTGATATTTATGCCTTGATAAGACCGTAAAAAAGATTAAGAGACGGGGTAGTTTAAATGAAGCGAGAGACTACCGTACCGTGTTACTTCCATTTTATGGGTTATTTTTTATAGGAAATTCAATAACCATTTCTGGGTTAATATCCGGTATTGAGATGAATTCTCTTAATTAATCGAGAATGCGATTTCTGGTAATACTTATTTTGATGTTTCTTTCATGAAATATGAAAAACTAAATTAAAAATATAAATTAAAAACTGATATTTTATATCAGTTTTTAATTTATATTTTTTGGATAATTATCAATTTTTGCTAATTATCCGGATTATTATCATAAATGGATTTTTTTGAACCCTTCCGATATCGGCAATATTGTAACCATTTTATATGCTCTAACACTGACAACTACGACGGCGCATAAGACACGTTTGTTCCACAAAAAACATTATTCTTAAGAGTAAGAATATAGAGATATTTGATAAATCTAAACAGTGATGATACCCACAAAGAATACACAATTCTGTCTGAATCTAATTCCGTGACAGACGGATGGACGAACGACGGACCGACAGGATAGGATCTGTTTTCCCCTACTGGGGTGCGGATCCCTAAACGACGTATGCAGTTGGGGATCTCCCTTATATTACGAAAAAGGCCAAGAAAAATATGTCTTCTTTTTATACTTAAGACGTGATGTGTCTTGTTCTATCGTAGATTTTGCTTTTAAGACACATTTCTAGACATTTTAGCATCCTTTTGTGTAGGTAGGTACTGTACATGTAAAAGCTAGTTAGGGTTCCTTTTAGCTTTTTTCCTTCTTGGTTTATTTTCACACCACACTTGCTGTAGTATACTTTTAGAAATGGGACGAGCTTTCTTCTCAAAATTTTTAAATATTTGGTATTATGCTTCAGGGTACAGAATACCCAGACCTTTGTCCCCCCCCCCCCCCCCCCCTCGCACTACACTCTTTGTACTATTTTCGAATTCAGTGACTGATGACCACTACATTTCTGAATCCCCTGACCCTCTCCCTGTAGAGCGGAAGGGGTGGTGTTAAGTTAAAGTACTATTTATCTTATCTTATCTTATCTTATGCGGCACTTCGACCCTTGAGGCTCTTTTGTGCCTACCCCATTTTACACACTGGTCATCTCAGTGTGCAGGTTCCTCACGATGTTTTCCTTCACCGTCAGAGCAGTCGGTAAATGTACGTAAGTCTTCGAAAAATACAAAAAACTCATTGGTACATGGCACTGCACGGTTTCGAACCCGGACCTCCTGCATGGGAGTCCGGTGTCCTAGCCACTGTGCCACCGAAGCTCACTAAAGTACTATTTAGTAGTCTGTGGTTCAGTATGCATAATTGAACAATTTTTACTATAGAGCCAGCGAAGGAATCGCGAAAAAAATATCAGCTGTTTCATATGACAATTCGTTCGTATAATTTTCCTTATCTTTTATGTGGAACAGCAGATATTATTTTTACAATTTCAGTGTTGGTCTCATAGTGAAAGTTGTTCAGTTAGGGATACTGAACACCCCCTTTTCGGCTCCATAAGGGGTTTATGTTACACCCTGTACAAGTAATGTAGATACAAATAGATACAAGTAAGTAGGTACTTATGTATTTCACAACATTCAAATTACCTCTCAACACGTCGTCAGCGAAAGCTTTAAGCTTTCAAGGAGCTTTTTCGCGACATGCGACGTAAATGTTCCAGCTTATGGATATTTAGCGAAATTCCCTGCTTTGTGTAGTCTTATACCCACTTGAAAGAAGATACAATCTAAGTTCTACGAATAAGTTCTACTTACGTACAGTTTGGTTTTAAAGAGTAGTATTAACATGGCAACTTTTACAAATATTCCTCGGTGCGGACTTAGAAAGAAAGAATTTATTTCCAATAGCGCACACATACAAACAATTAGGTACAGAGGATAAAAATAATATTAAACAAATATATTATAAAAATAAATAAACAAAAAAGTAATTAAGTTTGATGAAGGTGGTGTGCAGCACCGGGAAAAGGGGACTGCCTCAGCCTGTTGCCTGTGGTTGTTGACTTCTGGTCTGGAGGGGTGGTTTTTCGCGTCCGGTATCCGTGGTCAGATCGCTTAGATAGATCAATCTGACCACGGCTACTATTTTGTGTCCCTGGTCTGATTATAAATTCAATGTATCCGTAGTCAGATTACAATAGGTATCCATATCCAACCGGTTGTACAAAGGGGATTTTTTTCCCAGATCACCCTTTACCTCAAATGTACACTGAAAGAGAACAGCTTGTGTACTTCAAACAAGAACTTGTTTCAATACGAGCCTATAAAGTCGTCTTGTTAACTTCAACCAAGAAACTGTTCACTTCAACCAAGATATTAGTTGTACGAGGAAGTGGATGTCGCCTTAAATAAGACCTGCAGATTAATTACGGGCTGCCTCAAGCCAACGCCACTGGAGATGCTGTACCCTCTGGCAGGTATTGCATCACCCAGCGTACGTAGAAAAGTGGCTTGCGCTGTCGAGAAAACTAAACAGGAATCCGACACCAGGCATCCACTTCATAGTCACACTGCCAAACCATCTCGTCTCAAAAGCCGTAACGGGTTTCTGCGAAGTGTTTCTCCCATCGACCCTGGAAAGAACCCGCCAGAAGTAAGATGCAAGCTGTGGCGGGAGAAATACCCCCAAATTTCATACCGCCAAAAGAAGACCTACCACCGAGTTTCAAACTACCATGGCCAACCTGGAAAACGCTTAATCGCCTGCGAACCCAGGTTGGCTGTTGCGGAGATAATCTTCAAAATTGGGGGTTTTCCAGCGATCAAGTAAAGTGTGAGTGTGGTGTTTCCCCTCAAACCATGGAGCACTTGCTCTGCTGTCCCGCGTGTCCGACCACCTGCACGCGGGAGGACCTTTTCGAGGCCAACCAGAGGGCTATCGATGTGGCTGCCTTCTGGTCGGGGAAAATTTAATTCGGTAATAAAAACCCTTGGTACAACCAATTGGACATTGCAGTTGGACCACGGGTAATATCCCGATAAAAGTACTGGTAACTGGAAACAACTGTTATTATTATTATTTTCTTTTGTTTTCTTTTTCTGTATTCTTGATACGTGCCTTTTACCGTTTTCTCTCTATTTAATCATACATATTTTTCTGTTGTACATTTTAATAGGCCTTACTCTCTTTTTATATAAGTATATTGTTTAATGTGTTTGTGCTGTGATGTATCGTAATGAAATAAAATAAAATAAAAAAAAGTATAAAATTGAGCACTTGTTTGCACTACATTGAACTAGTTTTGAGATAGTTGTTAGTTAGCTACAAGCCATAAGTTTTAGTCGTTTACTAGTAGTCACACTAGGCAGTGTAACCAGAAGGAATAGGTCAAGGGAATACTTTAATGTGAAATTTGGAAGTCTGTATCTTTTCCGTTTAGAAAGACGTTAGACCCGCGTGACAGACGGACGGACGGACGATGGAGCGACAGCAATTGGGCTCCGTTTTCCCCTTCGGCGTATAAATCCTTAAAAATGACAAATATTATTCACAGACTAATCTAGCTCCTTTTCAATCTGATACCACTCTTAAGGCCTATTCACACCGCGTATTTTATACGCGCCGTAAACGTGCAAATGACGCGCGTGATCGAAACGCGCGTCGTTTGCACGTTTACGGCGCCGCTGTAGAATTCAAAAAAAGCAGATTGTTTACGTTTGAATCGATGAAAACACGATACAACGCGCGCAAGAAGAAATTGGATTAAAATGTAATTTTATTTTATTTAATAAAATGATTAATAATTAAAATATGTACATATCTCCCGTCGCTTTCATAAATAAACTGAAATTAGTCGTCGTTTAAGGTGCGTTTGTTTCGATGGAAACACGCAAAGACGCGATACATACGCGGGTTACCTGCGCGTTTGTATCGATACAAACGCGGATCTACGTGTGCGAAGGTTTGCTGCGTCTGAATCTCGTTTGAAGCTCGTATAAGCGCGTATAAAAAACGCGGCGTGTATTGTATAGTTGCTATATAATTTGTTGTCTGAAAATAAAGAATTTCTCATTATTATTTTTGCTCTCTATCCAGGGTTCACGGACCCTAAGGGGCCCGGTCCTTTGAAAGGCTTGCGTGGGGACATGGGTACAACACGTAGAGGCCTTGTTAGAGTAATTACTATTCAATATATTAGTACTTCATTTATTGTTTTTAAATGAGGATAATACTTACACGGTTTTAAATCTACTGAGTATTAAAAAGCGTAGCAGGTGCTTCTTACATTATAAACAGTTAGATAATAATAAAATGTGGGATGGAGTGCAACTATCGGGGTCTGACTCTGAATACATCCATAAAAGAATGCACTCAAAGACAGTCCCCGCTAGCTGCATGAACTATTACAGTAATCCACAGACAGGTAATTTTAATGGGTTGTAGGGTAAGTGGATTGAGTATTCTGGTTATTATTATTATAGGTTCTTATTGGTGCTACAGACATCTTATCTTATCTTTGGATGGGGGCTGGGAATCCCAGCGACACTTCGACCCATTGGGATCTTTTGTGTTCAACCCCTTGTATCCCTTGACTACTTCACCGAATATGTCATGCATGAACAAGGCTATTCGTCTTTGTGGGAGGGATTTGAATTCCCTTGGGTCTGGATAGGCAGAGCCTAGCAGACCCATCATTTTTGCCGCGAAAGCATTACATTCACATAGGAGATGTGAAACGGTCTCTAGTTGTTCACCACAGGCTGTGCAAGATGTGCTGTCAGCCAGCTTCATCTTGTGTAGGTGGGTATTGGTGCTAAAGTGACCGGTGAAGGCACCGACCAGTAGACGCACTTGACGATACACACATATTATCTTATCTTATGACAGGGGGCCAGGGACAACCCCAGAGGCACTTCGACCCTCAGGGATCTTTTGTACTCACCACTTACCTTAGTCTCCTTCCTGTTCCTTAAAGATGCTTTGCATCAAGGGCGTTATACAGCTTATAGGAAGGAGCCTATAGTCCTCTGATTTCGGGTAGGCTACCCCCAGAAGACTCATACGCTTTCCAGCCAACGAGTCACATTCGCACAGCAAGTGTTCCATTGACTCAACGGTGTCACCACAGGCTCTGCAGGTGGGATTGTCTGCCAGTCTCATCTTGTGTAGGAGGCTCTTACTGCCAAAATGGCCTGTGAAGGCCCCTACAATGAGACGGATGAGACTCCTGTTACAGTTGTAAATTTTCCTGCACCCAGCCGTGCCACCATTTCCAATGAACCTCTTTGGAGTGTTTTAAAACGCTACACACATACTCGGCTCAGTACATTCGGGTCAGCTTTAACTGTCAAATCAGTATGGCGTTTGACAGTTAAAGCCGAGCCGAACGTGCCGAGCCGAGAATGTGTGTAGCACCCCTTATGACATCCTGTAGATGGTAGGTAGGGTACAGGAATGTAATCAACAACATAAGGTAGGAGTTCGTCGTATAATACCTCCCTACATGCATTCTGGTTGCTACCTACATAATGATGTATCTCTCGCTTGCAAAACTGAGATAGCTGGGACATGTACAGAGTAACACGTGAAACGCGTAGAGGAAACGTAAAATTATTTCATGTGGAATGGATTTGAGTTAGTGTAGTGTAGTGAGAATAACGTGACCTTAGTGGCATTATAAAGTAAGACAAGAACAAAGTGCTCAACCTCAATGAAGACAATAAGAAATTAATGTCAGTGGACAAATTCTTTGTTAATCCTCTTTAGAAGTTTATGTTAAAGCCTTTTAGGGTAGATTGTAATAATTAAATAATAATAAAAACGTGTAATGGACGCTCAAGTTTAGTATATATTATTATAACAGTCAACAGCACCTCCTGTGTGGAGATTTCATAATGACCCATAATTATTTCCTCACGGTCAGTCGCCGAAATAATATGATTAAAAATAATGATAGAAGTTTCTAGGATAAGCAGAATTTATTTAGGTAAGCCAAAGAAAATTGACAATAATCGCCCAGGAAAGCATGTGAAACCTCCGCAACCTGACACTATTAGAGTAACTCCGTACTTATCAACCTCAGAATCAAGTATCAATTATTCAGAGCAAGTGTTTCTGCGTCATAGGCTCTAGAGAGAGATGTAACTAGGCTTAAAGTAGCCAGAAATCTATGGAAGCTTCTTACAATTAGCCGTACATTAACATCCTCAAGCTAGATAAATTAAAAATCTAAGTAGCCCTGCCTGACTTACCTTTGTGGAGATTCCATTACTTTTCCTGAACATCATCAAGTCCTTTCCACATCTGCAACCTTAAGGACTTGGTATCATAGTCCTAAACATTTGAGCTCAAACTCGAACCACCTGTTACCGTTCCAGAGATCCCATCTGACATCAAAGATACTCCAAGTTCTTGGAAATCCCTAATCCAATAGGGGTTTCCAAGAACTTGGAGTATCTTTGATGTCAGTTAGGATCTATGTCTGATAAAGACATAGCTAACAACGCTCTCAAAAAAATTATCAGTCTTAATCGCTTCATTGGTTGTTGAGTTATGTTGCCACAGATAAACAGACATACGCGTCAAACTAAAAACACCCCTAACTTTTGATATGAGTCTTTATTGTAGTAGACAGAATATTATGTTACAAACTTAGACAATAATATGTGAAACTTTTGTCCGGGGTTAATAATTTATTTTCATTTTTTTAGTCTCTGAATTTGTTCAACAGTCTGTCACGTCACCGGCGGCCGTGCCACATTCAGGAAGACGCGCTTATCTGCGGTATGACAACAAATTCGTGGCGCTTTTGCCTTTCAAAATATGTGCAAAATATTGCACACGTTTGAAAGTTTCCATGGAGCTTTTCTGCGTTTTATTTCGTTCTCTATGTTAATACCAACTGTGAAATAATAGGAACGTGAATAAACTGCAAATACGAGTATATTAGACATAATACGTTATTTTTTACTTGTATAAGGACAGCAGACGAGTAATCGGGTCACCGTTGCCCATAGACATCTCATTATCGCTGGGTAATAACGGGAGGTGCTCGCCCTCTGACGTCCCGCCCCGCGCCCCTCTTACCGCGTAGGCGACCCCACAGTTAAGCGGTTTACTTATAGTCATCTTTAACTTTTGAAGTAACAATTCAGTGTTTAATTGTATTCGTATATTACGTTATAGTATATGCCCAATGAATTTTAAATATATACATTAGGACAGATATTATGCCATATTATTGAGCGAGGTGGCAATATTTAAACCACAATGAAACTCATAATCTGTCTATCTATCAGCCCTTGTCTGTCCACTGCTGGACATAGGCCTCTCCCAGGGCGCGCCACATTACTCGGTCCACCGCCTTCCTCATCCAACCATCGCCAGCAACCTTATTCGGGTCGTCGGTCCACCGGGCAGGGGGGCGTCCCACACTGCGCTTTCTTGTCCGCGGTCTCCACTCTAGAACTCGTCTACCCCAACGGTTGTCGGTTCTGCGACAGACATGGCCAGCCCATTGCCACTTCAACTTGCTAATCATATGAAACTCATAATAACATTATAGAAAGAGCTAGAGCTAGAGCTAGAACTTTCACAAGAGCTCAATTTATCGTCGGTGGCGTCGTGGCTAGGACTTCCTACTCCCAATGAAATGGAGAAGGCAATGGCAAACCACTCCATTTGCCTAACTTCTGCCAAGAGAGTCGTTCTATGTGATTAATTCCTTAGAATGATCACGACCCTCAGCAATGAGGAAAAGACTTAGAAGAAGATCAGTTTATTCTTTGCAATTCTAATCGGTGAGGTTATAAAATTACCGGAATCGCAATTGTCCCGTGATAGGTACTGATCCGTAATCCACAAATATTGTTCCCACACCACCCCGTATACACGCGCTCACCTGTAAATGAAACACGCCCTGTATAAGGCTAGATCTTACCCGCTACATTAAGCTCAGCGTCCATATATCAACCGGTACAAAACACCGTTTCCCTCGCTTCGCTTCTAAGGTCACAGAAACAATAGATATGCCATCATAACGCCAAATGACGCCAATACTATTAATTTTAATAGAACTATTGCTTCGTTACGTGCAAAATAAAATGCCTCCATTACTGGAATGGAAAAAATTCAGGAATGCATGTCTAGAAAGAGAATTTTGGGAACAATGAAATTTATCGGACATCATTTTCTTAGTAAATTACCTATACAAATACAAATATACATTATTGCACACCCAGGATAAAACAAAACATACAACATAAAGAGAGGTATAATATAATGTGCAGAAGGCAGCCTTATCGCTTTAAGCGATATCTTTCAGGCAACTTTCAGGTGAATTGTGATAGAAAAATCATAAGATAATATACGGGTGCAAAAGGCGTATAAAATAGATACTACCCTCAAATAAATAAATAACAATAATAATAATTAAAAAAATAAAAATGCAA
The DNA here is from genome assembly GCA_947369225.1 of Hofmannophila pseudospretella. NCBI lineage: Eukaryota > Metazoa > Arthropoda > Insecta > Lepidoptera > Oecophoridae > Hofmannophila > Hofmannophila pseudospretella. The sequence continues at coordinate 3,137,923 of OX376333.1, forward strand.
ACCTATATTAGGTAGGTACTTATTTACAAATGAATTTAGTCTTCGAAAAAAAGAAAAGTCGTTTTATTTCTATGTCTTCACGAAAAACAGACCGTTTGTCTGATTGGTGTATTTTTTTTTTTTTTTTTTTTATAAATTAGCTACGACAAACAGGCAGACGGGCCACCTGATGGTAAGTAGTCACCGTCGCCTAGAGACACGTGCAATACCAGGGGTATTGCTTGTGTGTATATATATAATACACATTTAGTTCACTCCATAATACTATTGGCAATAGGCACCTGGCTCAGCCGATGCTTGAGTGAATACACTTGCGTGTAAACACACAACGCTGATGTTCAGCCAGTCCTTATACAAAGTAAACAAACGTTAAGGTAAACGTTAAGTTTAGTTAGTTGTTCTTAGTTTCGCTATGAAACTCTTGGAAAGTCGTTCCCTACAGAATCTTACAATTCTCAGCAATGAGATATACTCGTACAACCCAAGATTACGCATAAGACAAAACAAGATATCTGCTCCATTCCATGACCAATGCTTCGCTTGCTCCGACTCGCGGCGTCTTTTATCGCGATTTTCCGCCACACTGGAGCCGTGACGTTTATGACTAATCTGCCGCGGTTTATGGACTACCGTCTTTAATTTTTTAAACTTCTAAAGAAAGAAAGTAAAAATGTTGAGCGGTAATAACCGGTAACATTTGGTGAGGACATTTTAGCCGTCAGGACCAAAACGTGTTTAAAAATATTTCTCCGTTATCTCTTTTTAACACGCGTTTGTCTGTTTGTCCGTAGGTGGCGGGTGTTCCTTCCTTCATGGTATGTCTGTTTGTCTATGACATATTTTTTTCTTTAATGAATGGCCCCTGCTAGTGATTTACACTCTGCAATTTTGTCAATGACCGTGTTAGAATCTTGAAAATAACTCGAACGTTTTGGCGTTTGTTTGGAAAAAAATCAGTTTACCAACGTCGAGATTAAGGGAGAGTCGTGTGCACTAGGAATGGATAGCGTATTGCATTCCAAGTGCAATTGGAGGTTAGGTTGCCGGGTTTACACAGTCTATGACATTATAACTAAATTACGAGCAGTTGGTGTTTGGTTTCTCAATTGGTAAAGTTCGTTCACATTCGCTGTTCGTACAATTCTCGATTCGTACAAATTTTAGTTCTGGACCACCCGCAATTTGGACCCAGCTTTTTTTTTTTTTATAAATTAGCTACGACAAACAGGCAGACGGGCCACCTGATGGTAAGTAGTCACCGTCGCCTAGAGACACGTGCAATACCAGGGGTATTGCTTGTGTGTATATATATAATACACATTTAGTTCACTCCATAATACTATTGGCAATAGGCACCTGGCTCAGCCGATGCTTGAGTGAATACACTTGCGTGTAAACACACAACGCTGATGTTCAGCCAGTCCTTATACAAAGTAAACAAACGTTAAGGTAAACGTTAAGTTTAGTTAGTTGTTCTTAGTTTCGCTATGAAACTCTTGGAAAGTCGTTCCCTACAGAATCTTACAATTCTCAGCAATGAGATATACTCGTACAACCCAAGATTACGCATAAGACAAAACAAGATATCTGCTCCATTCCATGACCAATGCTTCGCTTGCTCCGACTCGCGGCGTCTTTTATCGCGATTTTCCGCCACACTGGAGCCGTGACGTTTATGACTAATCTGCCGCGGTTTATGGACTACCGTCTTTAATTTTTTAAACTTCTAAAGAAAGAAAGTAAAAATGTTGAGCGGTAATAACCGGTAACATTTGGTGAGGACATTTTAGCCGTCAGGACCAAAACGTGTTTAAAAATATTTCTCCGTTATCTCTTTTTAACACGCGTTTGTCTGTTTGTCCGTAGGTGGCGGGTGTTCCTTCCTTCATGGTATGTCTGTTTGTCTATGACATATTTTTTTCTTTAATGAATGGCCCCTGCTAGTGATTTACACTCTGCAATTTTGTCAATGACCGTGTTAGAATCTTGAAAATAACTCGAACGTTTTGGCGTTTGTTTGGAAAAAAATCAGTTTACCAACGTCGAGATTAAGGGAGAGTCGTGTGCACTAGGAATGGATAGCGTATTGCATTCCAAGTGCAATTGGAGGTTAGGTTGCCGGGTTTACACAGTCTATGACATTATAACTAAATTACGAGCAGTTGGTGTTTGGTTTCTCAATTGGTAAAGTTCGTTCACATTCGCTGTTCGTACAATTCTCGATTCGTACAAATTTTAGTTCTGGACCACCCGCAATTTGGACCCAGCTTTTTTTTATAGAGAATTTAGTCAGTGGTCTTAACCATGACTGATAATAATTGAACCAGTGGTTTCCATATTGGAGTATCTTTTTGGTTTCAGATGGGATCTCCAAATCGGATCATCTTTTGTTGAGATATGATACCATAGACAGATAGATCTGAAAATTAAACAACAATATTTTGGTCCAGGATTCAAAATGACCAAAGCATTGATAATTTTTTATAAAAATAAATATAAATAAAATAAAAATTTATTTATTTATTTATTGAAATTCTACATAATTTCATTAAAAAAAAATTACATTCACAGTGTAACAAAAACAAATATAGGTTTGTTAAGAACACTGACAGACCGTCGACGGTCGCATAATATTTGTGAGTGTGTGAAGAACAGCACTGTGCTTGTGCATTTCCAGTGCTAGTGCACTGCTTCGGCAAGACAGAATCGATGCAGACAGTATCTTTTACATTTTCTCAGATTTCCCTGGCTCCCACACTAGGATACCTTGTGTTGTGGCGGCCAGTCTCTTCCGATATATCTATATTGTGATGACATAATAAAAGGTTATGCAATTAATTAAATAATTAAGAATGCGTGTGGGTGTGTGTGGGATCTTGATTTATTTGAACTCCCCTTGAAAAATAGAATCCAGTCGAGACCGCTGTGTTAAATATACCCCACCATCAGAATAAAGCTTCAAACTAAAATAAACTACCGCTTTCGCGGTCCTGTGAAGAAATTACTTGTCATTTGTTCGAATGAATTCGCCAAATGCGCTACCATTGGTTCTTAAAAAATACACATTACATACGAAAGATTACACAGTAAATCATATATTCAGTATCTACAATTGCATCCAGAGATTGTCCTTCCATCTGCGTAGATCATCGGTTTCGCGTTTAAAAAAAGTCGAAATACCTTGGTTTGACTTTTTTTAAAGATTTAATTATTGATTTATTTTATGGATAATAATTCTGTACTTACAACTTTCTTCTTTTACGTAATATACTGCTTTAGAAGTGCACCGAGGCTTTTATTCCGGTCCAATTTATGGTCTAAGTTTTGAACGCAAGTTTGAACACATGGTTAAAGTTTTCACATAGCTTGCCAGGTCTTACCTGAACTAAATTCTCCTGTAGTTAAACCGACAAACAGACAATCATTAAATTGTAACGTATAAACTTTTTTACTAATTTCTACGTACTTGTTTAGAAAAATGCATTTTAAAATGGATCATGGGCGTTATGTCCAATTCCCCGAATGTCCAGTCAGTGTAATCTATTCCCTTAATGTCCAATTACCCGAATGTTCATCAGCAGCCTACTCTAGCCCACTGCTGGACATAGGCCTCTCCCAGGGCGCGCCATTGAGCCCGATCTTCGGCTATTCTCATCCAGTCGCTGCCAGCCACCTTGCGCAGATCGTCGCTCCATCTAGCAGGGAGGCGTCCCACACTACGTTTGCCCAAACGCGGTCTCCACTCCAGAACTCGTCTACCCCAGCGGTTGTCGGTTCTGCGACAGATGTGACCGGCCCACTGCCACTTCAGCTTGCCAATCTTATTATGTCGATAACTTTTGTTCTATGCCGGATCTCCTCATTTCGGATTCGATCCAGCTCTTTCCATAGCACGCTGAGCGACCTTCAATTTGTGAACCAGTCGCACCGTCAGTGTCCACGTTTCGACTCCGTAGGTCATTACTTGTAGGACGCACTGGTTAAAGACTCTTGTCTTTAGACATTGAGGTATGGGCGACGAGTAGATGTGTCCAATTCCCCGAAAGACCAGTTCCCGAACGTCCAACTCCCCGAACGTCCATTTCCCTGGTCACTCAGAAATAAAAAATAGAAACCGACTCTACTGAAATCGACTCTTTTTGTATTATTATTTTATTGGTCGCCGATTTCAGTAGAGTCTATTTATTTTTTATTTTCATTTTTTATGCGTTTTAATTGTTATAAATCAGCATATAGGAAGGAACCAGCTGCTGCACTGAAGTAGGTGTAAGTTTTTTCTAAGTAGGTAACTAATTATTATAAAGTAAAACGACTCGAATAATTATTTAGTGGGGGAAGTCACTGATTTCACTATGTCCATAAATCTGAAAACTTTGAACGGCGCTTTCTCCCACTAAATATTATTTTATTTTAATTTTAATAAAATACAATGAGTGGAATCTTAGATTGGCATACAAATATTTTAAAACACATTTACTATGTAAAAAAATTATCGCTGTAAGATTTCCTGCAAAAAAGGAAAAATAAAAAAATATGAATTTAGTTTGTGAAAAAAAATACAGGTCAAATCGGAGGAGTTAATTCTGCAACATGTTTCAAACCGATTTCACTTTGTCCCATAGGTACATTCGAAAACTGTGAAGGGCAATTTCTCCCACTAAATATGGATTTGGGCCGTTAAAGAGAATACTGATCGGTTATTTTTCAATGCTCTGCAATATATCTTAAAATGAATCAAATCGGAGCCGGACACTTGGGGTACTTTCCTTGTAAGTTAAACACCAGTTAAACACCATTTTTCTTGGTATACTTTGGTACACATGGGGTACTTTCATTGTAAGTTAAACACCAGTTAACATCAGTTAAACACCAATTAAGGTTTGTGTTGCAGTTTAATAATTAAAAAAATATAATATTATTAGACTTAAATAATGTACTGCTTCACGGTATATCATTAATTACGACAGGTTCCGCTAATCACATCTTCAGGTATTTTCCTACCTAATATAGTAATATTTGAAGATGTGTAAACGAAACCGCTCGTCTATAACAATATTATAAAGAGGAAAGGTTTGATTTTTTGTTTGTTTGTTTGAATTGAATAGGCTCCGAAACTACTGGACCGATTTGAAAAATTCTTTCACCGTTGGGAAGCTTCACTATCCCCGGGTGACATAGGCTATATGACGCGAACGAAGTCGCGGGCAACAGCTATAATTAATAAAATACAATAAAAATACCGTGAAACAGTATAATATTTAAGTCGAATCATCTACTACAAATTTCACCAAGTACCAACAACCGCAAGTATTAACCATTTAAAAACTCCCAAGGCTCACGAAACTACAGAAAAATAAGTTATAAAAATTAAGACAGGAAGCAGTTTGTATAATTACTTTACTAACACTCCCGTAGTGTTTAAATTATTGAAACTTCGAAAACGGAATAAGCTTTTTTCACATCTTCTTCAACGTTTCACATTGCACTGTATCCATATATATAGACCAGAGTTCAAGTTATTTCCACATCAAAAATATTTCGTGTTCATCTAATGAGGGATACACCACCACCCTCAGTTTCTGCCATTCGAGATAACGCGCTGCATCTAACAGGAATGTCAATGTGGCAGAAGAGTTGTTTTGCCTTAATGTTTTTTCATTGCGAAGTAGGCAGCTTTTTGTAAAAATATAGAAATTCATCATTTTCCAATGATAAAACAAGAACTAACAAAGAAATAATATCTACGGTCAAATAATAAAAAATAAAGTTTTTTTTATTTCAAATTTTATGGCCTAGGTACATGCAAGATACAAGCAAATCCATATTTTGGCACATATTGACATTCTAGTATACAATCAGCGCCATCTGTTGAGTTAATTGGAAGCTGCCAGAAAATCCCTCATTCTCGAAGTGAAACCAATGGTAACACCACAGAATTAGGACTTTATCTAAACCGTGGGAACCTGTCAGGTGGTCTCCAAGAATTGGTCGGCCCTGTCGCTGGCTACAAAGGAATTATTAGTGAGGACCTTTTGAACGTCTACGGTACGGAACTAGATAAACAGTTTATATTATTACCTCACTTACGCACCAAAGATGAGCTACGATCTGGCTACGATGACGATTGCTCAGTGGTATTTCGAGGATTTAGAAAACCAGCTAAGGTTTTCTGAGTCGAACTGAAGTATACTTATCTCATTTTCACTGAAAAGTGCAGTTAAGGCGAGGCATGGGAATGTAGGAACGATCCAATCCAATTAAGTGTTCGTAGTAGGGGTCACCAATTGTAAGAACGCGCTATGAGAGGACATGGAATGACTTAAAGTCAGTTGTATGAAAGGGAAAAGGGAAGATGTTCCATAAGGCGGGGTGTTGTGGCTGGTGACCAGATGTCCTGGTCCGACTATGGATGTTTGGAACTCGTATATACATATACGAAGTCCTAGGAAAATGTCGATAGCGCGTTCTACGCCGATGTGAGTAGGTACTGTATCGTAGTGGCGCGCGTCGTGCGTCGCCACAGGCACACTCGCGCCGCCAAATAATTAAGGATTTTTTTTAAACTGTCTGGTATTAACGCTCCACGAATGACGAATTAAAAAAAAATATTTTTGTATTGCCATAGTGAAATATTAAATTATTTTATTTTATTACAGGTTATTGTACAGCAAAATAATTACAACAGTACTTATTCTAAAAAGTTATAACGCCAATTACACAATAACTCAAAATGAATTTTAATATAATAACACTGAATATATAGAAGAAATAGAAATAGAATTACAATATGTGGTTAAAGGTGAGTTATAGATAATATACAAAAACCTAAACTGTCAAAAGTTTTTTTTTCTTTTTGCGACACTAGTTGGTGTTTTTTTTAAGGCAAAGGGAACTGAGCCCATACAGCCATGTCTGATGTAAACAACTCTTTCAAGTCTTCATTAAAATACTGGTGTGACACATTTCAATGCTATCTAGGAGAATCTTCCACGCTTCTGCATCATCCGAACCAAAGAAATTGCGACACTAGTGTGCGCAATGCCGCGTCTTAAGGAAATGGTTTTCGCCGTAAATCCTCGATTTGTTCAATATGAAACCACAATCAGTACCTAACATAAATTAATTCATTCCTAAGGGTAGAAAGATTATTATATTCATATTAATATTCATTTATTTCAGTAATGATCATAGATTAACATAAAGATAGAAAATAATTAGAAATAAATATTAAAATGTCATGTCATGATCATTATAATTATTATAATACATTAATATTAATAAAATTTCTTACTTAAAGTAAGTATATTGTCAAAAAGTTATTAAAATGTATTGCAGTATTTCAAATAGGTACATTATTCGTCCAGGAACTTATTGACAGATTATTTTAATAGGCGTTTTGGATCAACCATTTTTTTAATTTAAAAACGCAACTGTTGTCCGTTTTAGTATCTCGGATAGGAGCTGGTTGTAAATTCGCAGACCAGCGACGTGTGTGCAGGACAGCTGGGTCTTCAGTAGTCGACTGTCAATCAATTCGAGGTCCTGCTGCCTCATTTTTGTCAGTCTCTTGCCAACCCATTTCTTAGTAGGATACTCTCTTAGATTTTTTCTGACATATTTATCTATCTCAAGTATGTAGAGCGATGGTACAGTGAGGATTTGAAAATCGATGAATAGATCACGAGCCGGTGTATCCTCGGGGACACGCGCCATTCTTCGAACTACTCGTATATAGTAATAGTAGTTTTCATTGCGATGCCATAGATAGTTTCATGAAATTGGATACAAGATTTCATATTAAATATTCTAAGTATTCTTATGCTTTTCCGTTAATCACCCAAAACTTATTATTATTGATTAAATACCCCAAAATTATTGAACAGTATTAAAATCTGTTTAATATTTTCATATGTCTGTGTTACTATTTTATAAATAACTAGCCTTTGTTTATCAACCAACTCACGATGGAATCCACAAAGTAGAACGCTTTCAGATGAGCTCATCATAACCAACCCGCTTTATTATTAAAATTAACTAAAACCGCACCTTTCCCGCGCTAAAAAACAAGATGGCGACGCATTTAGTGATGGGCAAGCGCAAGGGCAAGACCGAAACAGTTCTTGGTCTTGGTTTTGTTCGGTGATATCATAATAATTCTTAGTTTAGTCTTTAATTTGTACATTCAGTATTGAAAAATTGCAATTGCTTTGCACGATATATCTGAAAGTAGTTTTTGATAATTAAGCAATTAGCCATGCTAGGCATACTCAAATAAAGTAATAGATAATATAATAATAAAACAAGCTCAATTTTTTGATGCCAAAATCTAGCGCTATTTTATGCTAAACCAAAACTACGCTCTTAGTGCTTCCCTATATATCAATAAATCTAGTACGTATCTAGAATTTAGTGTATACATATCACACTTTTCTTATCCTTTGGTGTTTTCAGCAAACCAAAACCAAGCTCTATTTTCAACACGATCAAATCCAATTATTGTTTTCGCGTTACTAGTGTACCAGATGCAGTAGTGACGTACGATTAATTATGCCGCCATAGTAATGGTTCATTAAAGTGAAAACGTTGTAGGTCCAAAGTTTACCTACTTCATAACATAAGTAAGACATTACAAGTTTAGAAAGTCACAAGTAAGAAATAAATTGTTATAATTTTACTCTTTTAAATTGTAGATTCGGAAATTGCTATGCAAGCGATTAATTGTAGGCTGTATAAAATGCAATGACCAGATCATTGCCGTTCATTGCCGGTCTTTGGCGAGGGATTATTTAGAGTCTGTGCCAACCACGTGCAACGCGCGCACTGCGCGGCGAACGGTGCGCCGGCGAGCCTTAAATCAAATCTAGCAGTGCAACGCGTTGCACGACGTCGTTGGCACCGACTTCAAATAATTATAGGTACACCTAGGTTTCATTTTTCTTCTATTGTAATTATTTCTAACTTTATAGTGATTTGAAGCAAGAGGAAGATTTTATTTTTTATTTAAAAAAAAATTATGTCACAATTTTTTGTGTTAATGATGGAGGTCTGGTGTTCGCTTCGCGCCCCTCGTTTGTCCTTCATAAAGTTTCACATTGCTCTAAATTACAAGAGACTTGCTGTCATCCGCTGAGGACTTCCGTTGTCCATCCATCTCATGCATCTCCGCAGTGAATCATCAGATCTTTTTATGGGACCACCCTGGAGGTATACCCTTCCCACTAAAAAAAGAATCATCAAAATCGGTTCACAAATGCCGGAGATATGTGGTAATAACATAAAATATAATAAAAAAACATAGTCGAATTGAGAACCTCCTCCTTTTTTAAAGTCGGTTACCAAAGCTCTACTTCCCATCACTAGCGCACCGGAAGCGGTAGTTGCGTACAATTAATTATGCCGCCATAATAACTCACGGTTCATTAAACTGAAAACTGAAACAAAGCACCCTCGCTGACGGTTTAAAATGTGCCACAATTTATTATATTAAAGTCGTTGCCGTAATACAATATTGTGCTGGAAACACTGGCCTCAGTACTGATGTACGGGAATAATAGTACCAATTAAATGGTTACAATACATTAAATACAATACAATAAATATATACAATACAATACATTATACTTACCGCATTCCAGACTTAAATTGAGAGTTAGCGACATCTATCCTTCGAATTTGGCGCGAATTTACTTGCTACAGCAGCGCCACCTACTTGTTTAACCCAAGCAACGAGGAGTGGGGGGCAGCGAAGCCACGCGGCAAGTGCCCGCCATGTTGGTTTCATTGGCGTATCGTTTTTCGAACGGGGCGGACGTGTAACGAAAATTCGAACATTTTGTTACTTATTTAATATTTTTGTCAAAATTATGATCATACCATTGAACTAATTTTGATTAGTTTTTAAAAAATCTCCGCAATTCGTGGCTGATAATATTCCTAAGATCTATAGTGGGTCACCTATTAGTGGTCGCGGTCTTCGTGGTCGTGGTGTGTTCCTGAGTCGTCGAGTCTGTCGGGGTAAAGGAAGGAGTCATCATGAATATCATGGATCATCCGAGGCTGAGTAGTTTCGGATAGATTTAATTTTGCATTTCTTTTTCTATAAAAAATGCGAGGTATAGCCCTGCACAGAGTGGAGGGCGGCAACAATGGCATTCTGAAGATGATAAGAATAAGTATATGATAGCGGGCCAGTTTGATTGTCCTATAATCGGATACTGGGTTCGTGTGTTGACTGGGTTCGGGTAGGTACCCCGATGAACGCACGAACTCTCTGTCATTATAATTATGTAGCTACCACATTTCCTAAAATGTATTTTATAAATAATTACTAACATAGTACCTACATTGTTACTAACAAAATGGATCCATGTTATTCCGATGAATAAAGTGATTTAATTTAATAATGTTGTTCATTTGGAGGTCAGGTCAATATACCTATTACAATCATGATTTTTTTTATTATTTCATTTATTCAAAATACATTACAATTTGATACAGTACGGAGCCAAAATTGGAATTATAGTCATACATGAAAAGTTATTATGTCAAATATTAAATTATATAAATCAAAATAATCATCAGGTGATGCCTGACAATCAGCGCCGCAGTGCTAAATCCGCTGCGGCAACAGGCTGAGGCAGTCCCCTTTGTCCGGTGCTGCACACCACCTTCATCAAACTTAATTACTTTTGTTGATTTATTTCTATAATATATTTGTTTAATATTATTTTTATCATCTGAACCTAATTGTTTGTATTTGTGCGCTATTGGAAATAAATTCTTTCTTTCTAAATAATAATTAAATAAAATAAAAATCATAGAAAAAATGAAACAATAATACAGATAAAAATAAATTAAAACTACAAATTGAAATTAGGTATATTAAAAAATAATTAAACTTACAACAAAACATACAAACGAGTACAGCTGAAATAGTTCCAAATAAGCTTTATTTAGAAATATGCCAACAGTGTCAGCGTATACGTCAATATCATATTTTAATGGTCTGTTAACGATACCATTTCATATTTATGGTCAACTTGGCCCTAACGGCTTTCTAATTAATACTTTATTATTTTTTAATATCTTTCTGATTGAAATGCTTTTCATATCGTAAGCTTTTCTTTCCACTTTGAGCATAGAGTTTCGTCACTCGATTTTCCTTTGAAAGCACGACATTTACATTTAGTACAGTTTGCTGAAATATGTAGGTAATTAGCTAATTATATTTTGTCGTATGAAACAATAGCTCTTATTTTTTTAACTGTTAGTATTAAGCGGGTAGATAATAAAAACCTCTGACACGGCTGCGTCCGTGTCACCGTCATTTTATGTCAGTCAGTCAAATTATAGCTCTTGGTTATCTATCACAGACGTAATAGTTTTATTCCCAAAACCCTAGACCCTAGTGTTAGCTATACACACCCTAAATAACTGTGGCGACGAGGATGGGATGCGACTTCAAAAAATGGAGGAGGTTATAACAATATCCATTGAACCTGATACATATTAATAATAAATAATATAATTTATCTTTAAAGATAATTTCGAATTTTCTTCATAATTTAGGAAGATCGGGCATCGTTAATTTAAACATCTTCCTTTATTAGATGTTCTTTTGGCTACCACATTTCCCTGGAGATCAAAATAACATCAGCTAATCTATGTGTTACAACCTCGATTGTTCCAGTCGATGAAGTCTAGGGCTTTGACGTGCAAAGGCTACCTAAACCTGCTAATTTCCTGTAGGAACAAATGCCCAGATCTAGAATAGAAAAGAGGATAGGACTTACAGGATATCCGGTATGTTTTCTCTTCCTTTTGAGTTTCCGTAAAATTTGTGCACACGCGCGCGCCGGCGATAGTTTTGAAGTGACTTTGACATTTCGTTTTTTTTTTAATTAGGGATGGGAATAGTGAAAGGATGGCAGGAACATTCTTAATCTACAACATTTCCTCCCACGTGAAATCAGCCAGGGATTTCACAAGATAACCCTTACAGCATCAGAAGCCAAAGATCAGTACAGTAGCTCTACTAAGTGTTCGGATAAAGCTCATGATAAAATAAAATAACTAGATTGGTGTGCAGAGGTGCACCAACTGTGACTTAAACTAACTTAATAATGCTAATATGGAAAACAAAATAATGGAGTTAAGCGAAGCTAGATTTAGGTCCAATAGGTAGTGGACAGATCTTAACAACCGGTCTGACCAATGTTCCCTTGGAAGTCCTGACTGTTACTACTCGGACTACATTATCCTTTCCAGGATGCGTTTTAAGAATGCGGCCAAGGCGCCATTCGTTTGGAGTTAGATTTGGCTCCATGATAGTGACAAGATCACCAACAGACGGCCCCCCTTTTCCATTCCGGAACCATTTCACCTTTTGTTGGAGAGTATGAAGATAATCTCTCTGCCAGATCCTCCAGAAACGTTGTGATAATTGCTGAAGCAGTAGCCAGCGAGAACGAAGTGTAATATTTTCCTCAATCACTGGCTCAGGCACTGACACTAGAGGACGTCCGATCAAGAAATGACCAGCTGTGAGTACATCGATCTCTCTGGGATCTGATGAGAGCTCACACAGCGGTCTCGAATTTAGCATGGCCTCAATTTTGGTGAGTACCGTTGTGAATTCCTCAAAGGTAAGGAGCTGTGATCCTATCACACGTTTAATATGATACTTTGTGGATTTGATTCCGCTTTCAAAGATACCTCCAAAGTGAGGTCCTGCAGCAGGATTCAATTTCCAGGTGATGTTACGAGATGCGAGTTGATTGGAGAGGTCTTCCTTTTCCTGAGTCAGCATTTTGGAGACTTCACTGAGGTAGCGCTTGGCTCCAACAAAGTTCGTGCCGCAATCGGTCACTATTTGTTGGCAGAGCCCTCGCCTGGACACAAAACGATCTAAAGCTGCTATAAACGCCTCCGTCGAAAGTTCCGTCACCAATTCTAAATGAACCGCTTTTACAGAATGACAGACAAAGAGACAGATGTACGCCTTGAAAGATTTGGCGTTCCGTCTTCTGCTCTCCTTGACGGCGAAAGGTCCACCGAAATCAATCCCTACATTCCGGAAACAACTACCTTGCTCCAGCCGAGGTGCAGGGAGATCGCCCATAATTGGTTGACAAGATCGAGGATTGACCTTAAAACAGGTGATGCATTTGGCCAAGCGGGATCGAATGAGATTTCGAATGCCTAAAATCCAGAGTTGTCGCTGAACCAAAGATTGTAAAGTTCTAGGACCACAGTGTAGGTAGCGTTTGTGTAACGCATCAACGACAAGACTAGACAGGTGTGAGTGTTTTGGCAACAAATAAGGGTGTTTCGTGGCTTCAGGTAAATCTGCGTTCCTTATGCGTCCTCCCACGCGCAAAAAACCGAGGGAGTCCAGAAATGGAGATAGCTTTTGCAAATGATTTGGCAAAGCTGCGTTCTTGTTCAGGGATACAATGGATTCTGCGAACGTTGTCATCTGAACCTGTTTCACCAAAGTCATAAGAGATTGGTCTAACTCTGAGGAAGATAACGAACCTTGAACTCTTTCCAAGGCAGGGTGTCGAGAATTTCGGATAAAACGCAGGCACCAGCCAAGAATGCGCTGCAGGCGAGATAACGATGACTGGCTCTCCATCAGCTTTAGGATCACATTATCTCGGTTGGATTCATTTTCAGTTTGAGATACATGTGCTGTCGACTTGACTTCGGGAATATTTTCCGAAGACGAAGCAACGATCTGTGCGGGCCAATAAGTAGGCTCCATCCGAAGCCACTCAGGGCCTGACCACCACTGGTCACAGCCTGATAGCTGGGAGCACGCTAGACCACGGCTACAATAATCCGCTGGATTGTCTTTGGTGGGAACATGGCGCCAATTAGATGGGCTCACCGCTTCCGTGACTTGTACCACACGATGTGCAACAAAAGTTTTTAGCTTGTGTGGTTCAGTGTTCAGCCAGGACAATACAGTGGAGCTGTCGGTGAAAGCAACGGGTTGAATGAGATTCAACCGGTCACTTAATAAGTTGGACATGTGTTTGAGTACGCGCGCCAATAAGACTGCACCACATAACTCCAATCGATTCACGGTGAGGAGCTTAAGTGGAGCAACTTTGGACTTCGCAATGAGCAGATTCACCTGCACAGAATCATGCGAAACGCATCTGAGATAAACACAACAGCCGTATGCTTTTGTTGAACCGTCGCAAAACCCAATAAGTTGAAATTCGAGGGCATTGACAGGCACAGTATGACGTGGCAATTTAATTAATTTTAAGTTAATTAAATCAGCGGTAAAGTCTTGCCAGGCCTTTGCCACGTCACGTGGAACCGGTTCGTCCCAGGACAAGTTGAGACGCCATAGATCTTGAAGAAGCAATTTGGCAGTGAGTATGAAAGGTGTAACCCACCCCAAGGGATCGAAAATTCGGGCGACGTTTGATAAGATTGAACGCTTTGTGCATTCGCCTTCCACGTCCGAGACAGAGTAGGTAAAATAGTCCCCCGTAGGATCCCATTGGACTCCTAAAATCTTGAGCGTGCTTTTGTCATTTTCTTCCGAAAAGGATTTTGGTGTTTGACAATGTTCCGCAGGTAACTGCTCCAGGAATTGTTCACAGTTACTGCTCCATTTTCGCAGTTCCAGTTGGGCACAATTCAAAAGATTGACCAGCTCCTGTTTTAATTCCAGGGCTTCACTGAGAGATGGCGCTCCGGTGGTGACGTCATCCATGTATGTATGTTGACGTATAGCCTCGGCAGCGCGAGGGTACTGAGAGCCGTGATCATCGGCGAGCTGATGTAGTGTGCGAATGGCTAGATACGGCGAGCTGCTGACACCATATGTCACCGTATTCAGTTCGTATTCGGTCACACCAGCTAAACCGGCTGGTCGATGATCACGTGACTCTTCAGGAGCTTGAGCTCTCCATAGGATGTGTTGCCACTTGCGATCTTCAGGACGGATTAGAAAATTCCTATACATTTTAGAAATATCGCAAGTGAACACAACTGTATGCAGTCTGAACCCCGTAATAATATCGATGATGTTCGCCTGCAACTTAGGGCCTGTATACACTAGGTCGTTGAGAGATCGACCGTTAGTGGTTCGATTACTGGCATTGAACACAAC
Source organism: Hofmannophila pseudospretella (assembly GCA_947369225.1). NCBI lineage: Eukaryota > Metazoa > Arthropoda > Insecta > Lepidoptera > Oecophoridae > Hofmannophila > Hofmannophila pseudospretella. The sequence continues at coordinate 3,153,056 of OX376333.1, forward strand.
CCTAAGTTTAGTAGTTGTGCTTTCTGGCCGAATCACACAGTGGTGAGGTATAACATATTTCCCGGCTGTGGCAACGGGTGTCATATGACCCAGAGTTTCGTATTCTTGCATGAAGTCTTCATAATCTGACTTTAATTGTGGTTGCCGATTTAAACGCTTTTCCAAATTGATCAGTTGAGATTGAGAACCTCTCGATGAATCCCCTAACACTCCATGTGGTTCCTTTAACAATAAGGGTACGACATAGCGCCCATTGGGCTCCCTGGACACGAGGCGAGTGTACAACATTTCACACTGCTCGTCATCTGGTGCCATAATGTGAGCTTTGGGTGGCTCTTCCACCTCCCAAAACTGCTTGATAACTTCGTCAATAGTCGAAGTAGCAAATAATGATGCTACAGAGGGCGGCGGAGAAGGATTAGTCACATCCAGAGGACCAGATAGTATCCAACCGAAGACACTGTGTAGAGCCGTTGGAAGGCCAGGCTCAAGTCGGACTCGTTGGCCATCATAGATGTCCGGAAACAGTTCTGCACCGATTAGCAAATCAATTTCAGAGGGTTTGTCGAAATTCCGGTCGGCTAGTATGAGATGCTTAAAGTGTTCTCGTACAGTTGTTGGAATTTCAGCAGTAGGCATTTGCGTCGTTATGTTGTCCAATACAATTGGATTAATGTTGAATTTCGGTTCCTCAGAATCGCAAGGCTGAATTGTACAGTGTGTACTACCCTTAACTTGAGAAACCGTGTTTTGACCTAGCCCGGCCACAGTAAGATTGCAGCGCCGGAGAGGAAAACCGAGTTTCTTTGCACAAGCTAGAGTTAAAAAACAATCCTGTGCCCCACTATCCACTAGGGCACGAAGAAGATGGAAATTTCCAAAATTGTCTCGAGCACGAACTACACAAGTACCCAATAACACAGCCGACGTAGTGTTACGGCTCCGTCCCACGTGAGCGCTAGTGTTCACTGGACTGACTGCACTACTGTCAGTCGGCAGTGGTTGGTTGGCCGTGTCATGATGTAATAAAGTGTGATGTCGCGCACCGCAAATTTGACAACGTACTTTAGAAATACATTTAGATTTAAGATGATTGGTGCGTAAACAGTTTTCGCACATATGTTTATTTTCGACGAAAGTCAAACGTTGTTTTAGGTCTAAAGATTGAAATGTGGGGCACTTATAAATAAGATGCGCTGAACCACAGTAATAACAGCTGATGACCTTAGCTCGACTGTCGTCAATGTTGTTGTTTTGTGTTGTATTGTTGGTGTTTTGTGTTGTTAACGCTGAGCGTTTTTGATTATTCGTTGAAGATGATGGTTTGATTCGGTTCGGCTGAGATGGATTCACAGGTCGGGCGGGTGTGTTCGGCGTAGTGGAGTATTGGCTGGTTTCTAGGATCTTCACATAATTCTGTATAAATTTTAAAAGATCCTCAAATGATGGGATGTCAGAGGTATTTTGAGTTTCAAATCGCTTTCGGGTGTCCGGATCCAATACCCGGGACGCAAGTTGAAACAAGATAAAATCACCCAAATTTTCCACTTCTAAGGCTCCGATAGCATGGCTGCATTCATAAAGGACGTTAAACAATTGTTGTAACTCGATAAAGTTACCAGTTTTTATTGGTGGGAAGTTTTGTATTTTCCCCAGATAAGTGACTAACAAAAGTCTTTTGTTTTTATATCTCTCCTGAAGTGCATCGAACACATGCTGATAATTGTCCGCCGTCATCGGCAGTCCCTTGGCTATAGCTAGCGCTGGCCCAGACAAACATGAAATTAGGTAATAAAATTTCTCAATGGGAGCTATGGCAGGATTTTCATGTATTAATTTCAAAAATGAATCATAAAACGTTTGCCAATTCTCTGTATTGCTGTCAAATGTTGGTAAATTTAATTGTGGTAACCGTGCATAACAAGGCTTCGAGTCAGTAATCTCTGCTTGGTCATTAGCATTGCCTTTACTCGACTTTGTTGAGATCGTTTCAGCCGCTGTGAGCACTTCATAATATAGCTCATCAAATGCTGCCAGGACATTGCTGTCAATGACCGTGTCTGGTTTCAATTTCAATGTAATTTCATTTATTTTTTCTACTACAGATACAAAGTCCTCCCGGAGCACATCGATTCGTGAGAATCTAGACTTAAAAGCAGCTTGTTTACTTTTATTGTTTACCATGTCTAATGACAAATCATACAGCATTTGAATGCCTCTGAAACTGTATTCCTTTTGTACTATAAGTACTTTCAGCTTCGCTTCTTCCATCTTTCGTTACTAATTTGTTGTCTAGGATAATGTAAATCTACGAATAATCGTATAATTTGTTTTCCAATAAGTTTTCCGAACCGATAAACACAAAAGATAATGCCTGCCGGCCGGCACCGTGCAAGTATTATACTACTAAATTGAGATGTTATGATAATCCGAACACTTAGAATGCTGACCGGAACAATCAAAGTTGGTAGGGTTATACCAAACCGCATGGAATTGTAACCAACTTTTATTGAAATTTGATGAATTTTCACAGTTTTCCTAGGAAATTGAACTTGATATCAACTAAAAACAATACAAACTGCGATTTTCCATAGGTATTCGCGCTCGAAAAGGACCAAAAAATGTTACAACCTCGATTGTTCCAGTCGATGAAGTCTAGGGCTTTGACGTGCAAAGGCTACCTAAACCTGCTAATTTCCTGTAGGAACAAATGCCCAGATCTAGAATAGAAAAGAGGATAGGACTTACAGGATATCCGGTATGTTTTCTCTTCCTTTTGAGTTTCCGTAAAATTTGTGCACACGCGCGCGCCGGCGATAGTTTTGAAGTGACTTTGACATTTCGTATTTTTTTTAATTAGGGATGGGAATAGTGAAAGGATGGCAGGAACATTCTTAATCTACAACACTATGTTTTTTTAATAATTTTCAACTACTCTGTATTAATTTTTCATAAATGCACCAAATATATTGTAAAATAAATATTTTTATTATTTTATTAAGTAAGGAGAGCAGTCGAGCAAACGGGCCACCTGATGGTAAGTGGTAACCGTCACCCATAGACACCTCACCTCACTGTATTAATGTTAGAGGGTTTTTGATGCGCTGCTAACCTTGAGGACTAAGATGGATTGCCTCATGTGCCGGAAATTACGCTGGCTCTCTTACCCTTCAAACCGAAACACAGATATGCAAGCATTTCTGCTTCACGGCAGAAATAGGTAAGAGGGTGGTACCACCCCAGGCGATCCTTCACATTAGAATCTACCACTACATACAAATAATTTTTCAATTATAAAAATAATTCATACAATTAATTTACATGTCAAAAACCATGCCAATGACATTTTTTTTGTATACATACTATATAAGTAGTATAGTAATTAATTACCATGGTATTTATATGTTATTGTCGTAAATAAAATTCTATTCGTTTTCCATAAACCTTGCACACCTACTACCTCTTTCTCGAAATCATTTCCTCTGCCCGAAGGTTGCCTGGAAGAGATCGCTCTTAGCGATAATGCCGCCTAAATTGTACGTCACTATTTCCTTTTCCATCTCATACTGTTTTATATTTGTGCATTAAAGTGTATTTTACTTTACTTAATATAATTTCAGTCAAACAGCCCCCCGCGAAGTGCGCCCTGGCTCTGAAAGTACTCAAGATACTCGCGGCGTTACCTTGCTGAACGGCGGGCGAGGGAAATGCGCTACGCTGAAAAGTGGCCGACCCGCGGATCACCTCCTCTCTCCTGTATTCGTCTCCTCACTGCGCAAATCAGATCCTTGTGTATGTAAAGAGTCAAAGGTCATTAATTTAAATTTAATTTAATGTTTATTTCTGAGAAATCTTACAGCTTTACAATTCCTGAATTGTCCTTTTATTTACACTCGTGCAAGCCAAAAAACAGGTTTCCTTAATTTATACAAAATAATATTAATAATTAGTAACAGCTGAAAGTTAATAAAATATGGAGGTGGTAAAGTGAAATAGGGAGTGGGGAGAACAAAGAAAAAGGTATGTGTGTAAATATGTAAGGTAAGAGTGTGTAAGTATACGTGTTGACAGGGTGTGTGTGAAATTAAATGGGATCAACAGACAGCTCTCTAACCAAGTCTAGCTCAATCTATTAGATTAAAATCACTCAATATCGACGGGGAAGACGTAAATATATACATTAATATCCATATACTCGTACAGTACACGGGATGTTATGGTTTAATTACCACATACATAGTGTGGTAGAATTATACATGTAACTAACGTTAGAGGAAAATATACGGACAACAAATACATGGCGCAATAAATTGCACTGATTTCTATTTTGTACTAATGTGCACACTTGCAATTCATTTTCAGGTTTCGTTTTAATTAATTAACAATATTTTCTATTCTTAAAAGTTTTGACAATTTTATTATGTAAAATTAAAATTGAAAACGTTTATTTAGCGCTGTAAACACCAGAATATAGAACACAATACAGAAATATACAAAGATTAATACATGCAGCACAAAACATCTGGTGTGGTACAGTGCCAAAAAGGGTACACCAGCTCAGCATAATGCTGAGGCAAGCCACAGCGCTGATTTTCAGCTGGCCCCTCAGTGACTGCACGGACGAAGAAAGCAACAGTGTGTGTGTGTTGTGTTGTATGAGTGTGTTTGTTTTTATTTTTAATGTAATATCCATATCAAGCACAGGCATGAAAAACACATAATAGAACACTTTAGATATCTATGATCACCTTAAATACCGTACCTACAATACAATCATCCATAAATCTTATTTTCCATCCACATAATTGGAGAAATAAAAGCTGCAAGATAGAATGGAAGAGAATGAAAAATGTGGGACTGCCGAGCGGTTGTCGCCCGGTCGTCCACCACCGGTATCGCTGGAGAAACGTGATGGAGAAGGACCTACACGAACTCCAAGTCAGCAACTGGCAGGAGATCGCGCAGGATAGAGACATAAATGGTGTCTTATGAATGCAGAGGCCAAGATTCACTTTGGTTCGCTTAGCCAGCGGAGTAACTAAGTATAGTTTCCATAATTTCATTAGCCTTTTGTATAATTGCTATTTAATTAGTTGTCTGAATATAAAGAATTTATTATTATTAAGGTGGGTGTAAAACGAATGTTTTCTCGAGGCTTGCGGCCGGTTTTTAAAGCATTAGTTTGGCCGGAGCAGGCTAAAAACTAAGAGGCTTAAAATAATGAAAACTATGTTACTATAGACGAGGGAGATAATGAACTGATTGAAAGGCTGGTAGACTTAGTGGAAATAGTGATATTATAAATGATAGACGTGGTAGATGCTTACAAGAGGACTGTGACATAAGGAATGAGAAAAAAGACAAAAGCAAAAATATGAAAGACAGACAATGAAGTTATAAAAGAACAGAACATAAAACAGAGTTGGTTCAGCCAGTAACAGTTACTAAGAAGAATAAAAAAACGCTTATGCTTCGTCAGCAGCCATAAACTTTATTATTATTTGCTGTATTACTTCCTGAACAGTATTTGTTATTTTATCAACGAAATTTCACAGAAGGACCAACTGCTTTTATGGTTGAAAATTATTAATTTTTCTAAACGGAATCTTCATCAAAAGTATCAATAAATACCTCTCGGTAACTCAGCCTGAATGTTCGACACAATTCCCTCCCGTGTATTCACAGGAGGCTGTCATATCCACGTCGTGGGTTAATTAAGCCTCGGTTATTGTTATAACTATGCGATAATATAGTAAGTTATAGAGGTGAGCAAAAACCAAGACCAAGACCCAAATCACTATTGACATTATTATACAGTATTATGATATATTATAATAATATAAGATATTAGAATAATATATTATTATCATAATACCTACCTTTCTAAGTTTATTAAAGCGATATGTTGATGACAGACAGTATCACATCCCGCTGGCTATCTTTATAAGGACTGGCATGCTGCAACAGAGCCGTTGGCTAGTGCAGTGCCCAGAGTTGATATTTGTAAATATCATCATCAGCAGCCTACTCTAGTCCACTGCTGGACATAGGCCTCTCCCAGGGCGCGCCATTGAGCCCGATATTCGGCTCTTCTTATCCAGTCGCTGCCAGCTACCTTGCGTAGATCGTCGCTCCATCTAGCAGGGCAGCGTCCCACACTACGCGGTCTCCACTCCAGAACTCGTCTACCCCAGCGGTTGTCGGTTCTGCGACAGATGTGACCGGCCCACTGCCACTTCAGCTTGCTAATCTTATGAGCTATGTCGATAACTTTTGTTCTATGCCGGATCTCCTCATTTCAGATTCGATCCAGCAGAGATACTCCGAGCATAGCTCTTTCCATAGCACGCTGAGCGACATTCAATTTGTGAACCAGTCGCACCGTCAGTGTCCACGTTTCGGCTCCGTAGGTCATTACTGGTAGGACGCACTGGTTAAAGACTCTTGTCTTTAGACATTGAGGTATGGGCGACGAGAAGATGTGACGTAACTTCCGAAATTTGTAAATATAATTATTTTTAATTTTTATTTTATTTTATTATTATTTGTAGGTTTTATTATTTACAAATCTTCGCGCCCTGAAACCAGAAACTGGTTTGTCTGGGCGCTGCACATTCCACTCTGTTAAATTAAACACTAACCAAATATAAAAACAACTTAACACATACAAATCAAAAACATGACCGTAGGTAAAAATTGATAACGGCAGGTAGGCATCCATCACGGAAGCGCACGGCGCGGCGGCCACCGATTGCAAGATACCTACCTACTTGTAATATACCTACTTGTATTAAATATTGTATTGTATTGTATTAAATAAGCTTATGAATAAAATTTGAATTTGAATTTCGAAAAAATAAAAACTGATTGGCATTGGATGTCTATCTTGATGTCACTTCTAGTTGCAAATTCCAAATTTGCCCTCTGAACCTCATTTCAGATTCAATTTTTATCAATAAACCAAAAATATAAAAAAGATAATACCTTATTTTTAGATACTTAATGCAAATAGCTAAAGAAGAAATGACATTAGATAATTAAAATACCAAACAAACATTAGGTATGTAGGTAGGTATTGTCAAAGTTTACAGGTTAACCTATAACCAAGTATTTGCAAACTTCTGACTTATAAGCAAAAGTCAAAATACTTTTAAGTATTGTACTTATAATTAAACACTTTTAAATTCTATCACTGCTTCGTAAGGTGTTATTGCAATCAGCATCACATCTAATCTTATTAAATACCAAACCCGAAAATATTTACGCCATGTTTTGAGAACAAGACCCAATTTGATTGTAATACATCCCTAGCGAGTAATGCTGTGTGCAACATTGATAGGATAACATTGTCAATTACGTATTAGAGATGCAGTGACTGAATAATTAGTAATTATGTTTGTAGTGCGTAATCATCACAATCAGATAATTTATGTAAATTCAATACTTAATTTAGGTACAACTCGATGTCCAAGATACTTCTATACAGGATGGAAAGTTTCGGCGGGGCACTTAGACCAGCTACCAGATACGTTGGAGCTACGAGAAAATGGTCTTAGGACACGTAAATAAACTTATCCAAAATCAACAAAAAAACCTTCCCGCAAATTCAAATTCAAAATTATTTATTCTTGTAATTGGGTACGTTACATCAAGTAGGTACGTCAAATTTACAAATAATAGTAATAATAATGTAAGTACTTATAAAAAAAAGTACTTATTAATAAATCTTAATAACTAATTACATTGAAGTAAAATTGTTCAATCTTCCGATATCGTCCAGTTGGAAATATTTCCTGGGCGCATTTATATATTCATTTAAAAAAGGATTGTTTTCGAAAAACTTTTTCATTCTACTCTTGAACTCTAAAAATGATAGCTCAGTTATTGCTAATGGTAGCTTATTGTACATGGTTATTTTAACAGAGACTCCTTGTTTTTTTGTTTTAGTCAGCCTTGTTCGTGGTACTAGAAGTTTGTCCTTATTTCTTGTGTTATACTGGTGTACATCTCTTCCTCTCGTAAATGCGCCTATCTGGACAAGATTCACAAAGAAACCAGCTCTTGGAAGACCATCAGAGGGCCCTCAAGGATTCTTGGCTGCGGCTGTGCTTGTGAGTCTAAAAGTTCTCTGCTATCTGATCTTTTTGAACAATTTAAAACTGCATTCACAGATTTTGGAAAAAAGATAGTCGGCGAGAAAATGCCGTATTTTACACACACAAAAATTATGCCATTCGATTTTATTTCCTGTCAGAAACAAAATACTCTATGGGGTCAACCGAGGTTCGAGTACTACAAATCTCAAATAATAATGTAGGTACAGGTTTTAATATAAACCCCTATAGTCCCGAAAAGGGGGTTTACAGTATCCATAACTTAACAAATTTCACTATGGAGCCAACTCTGAAATCGCAAAAAAAACCGCTGTTTCATACATTTCGGTCGGGTAGGTAAAAAAAAATCTGTCTGAAAAGTAAAGTTTTCAGGACATAATCATTTTGTTCTACACTTATGACATCTATTGGAATTAGTTCGTACTATTGGTAGAGTATGCGACCAAAGCTTTGTTCATAAAATCATAACATGTAGTTAGTTCATTCATAACTTGATCACTAGGTGGCGTGGTAGTCTTATGTATGATCGTTTGTGGGTGAGATGATGAATATATAGTTCAGATTTAATTTTTAACCAATTCAATCTGCAGTTTTGGTGCTTTTTCCATACATTTATTATTTTAAAAAGTCGTTCTTCTGACGAAATCTTGAGCAAAAGCAACAGGGTCCAAATAGGATCATCGTGGAATCATCTGTTTTTGAGTTATGATGCCACAAACTGACAGACAAACGTGTCAAACTTATAATACCCCTGGAGGGAAAGAGTATACGTAATCTTCAGGATATAAGTTCGACACGTTTCTACTCCCACATTTTTTCCAGACAGCCTCAAAAGTTTATTTCGGTATAAGTATAAAATGCATGAAGGAACGAACGCCCGCCCCTAGGAAGACTATTTTATCATTCATCCAAGATTTTATATATTGATATTTCATTAAAGTAAAAAAACTTATTTTTACAACGCAGTATTGGAAAACAAAATACTTACTTACAATTTTATTTTATGGAAATTTTATTTTTATCTCTTTCCACTGACGTCCAGAAATACCATAACGTCATTGATAGTACAGTCAACTTCAAATTACTATACATTACTTAGCAATTCAGCTAGATAAAATGCACTATAACGACATAGCTATACAGTTAAAAATGTTTTACTGAAGTTACAGATTGTACTATCAGCAAAAAAATAGTTATGTTAATTTGCGTAAAAAAGCCCGTATGCTGTCGCAATTATTATGGAAATGCGTCTGAAAGTGGTATTTGACTGTTTTATTGACTGTTTACTTTATGGCAATTCTGAAAGAAGTCGATGACTCGTTTTATTTAAGAATCCCCCATTGTGAAGTTCCTTTAAAAAAATAAATTTGAAAACGTTTATTTAGCACTTAAACACCAGAATACAGTACACAATACAGATGTATACAAAGATTAATACATGCAGCACAAAACATCCGGTGCGGTGCAGTGCCAAAAAGGGTACACCAGCTCAGCATAATGCTGAGGCAAGCCACATCGCTTTAGTTTTTTCTGGTCAGTCTAGTCCTTAAAGTTCCAGATGTGGGAAAGGCATCATGGACCTAAACATTTGAGCTCAAATTTAAACCATCTGGCTAAATACTACCCATCTGACATCAAAATACTTTTATTTTACTAAATTTACTGTGTATTAAGTAATAGTAACCCTTTTCATTTCTTCACACTACACTGTCGCTAATCTCTTTAATGTCCAATTAACTTGAGAGGTTGCTTGGAAGAGATCGCTTTAAGCGGTAACGCCGCCTTTGTACATATCGTGCTACTATTCCTGTAGTTTTTACTTTTCCTCATTTTGTGTACAATAAAGTGTTTCTATCTATCAAAGATACTCCAAGATGTTTGAAACCAATTTTTATCAGACATGGTTAGCCATGGTTGGTTTTGGTGGTTCTTAGGAACACCTTCGACAAATAAATATCTGTCAAAGGGTCCAAAAAGGATCATCGTGGAATCATCGATTGAGTTATGATGCCACAAACTAACAGAAAAACGCGTCAAACTTATAACACCCCTTCTTCGGTCGGTCAAGGGTTAAAAATAACGTCATATCACGACAATGGATCACTCAAAGGCACAAGATTGCGGCACAAACGTCGCCAGATCAAATCCACATGTGGACCATTGTGGTGGATCGCTCCTAGCACACCGCTCCCTCCTACACACTCAGTACCTCACATACACACTAATATCCTCATTCTAAAAACAAACACATTCATACAACACAACACGCACACACTGTTGCTTTCTTCGTCCGTGCAGTCACTGAGGGGCCAGCTGATCAGGGCTGTAGCTTGCCTCAGCATTATGCTGAGCTGGTGTACCCTTTTTGGCACTGTACCACACCAGATGTTATGTGCTGCATGTATTAAACTTTGTATACTTCTGTATTCTGGTGTTTACAGCGCTAAATAAACGTTTTCAATTTCAATTTCACAGGGATTTGGGGGATTTCTGCAACATTCTTTTCCTCTTTCTTTTCAGTCTATCGTAACCCATTGTTGGGTATAGGCCTCTTCATGTGCACGCCATGTCCTCGGTCTCTAGCCGGTCGCATCCACATCCTCCCCGCGGTCTTCGCCGTCATCGGTCCACCTCGCGGGCTGCCTCCCGACACTCCTGCGCCCCTCGATCGCCACTCGATCAGTCTTCGGGGCTACCTATCGTCCTGCATTCTACACATTTGCGACATTGGTATACCTCGATACTAATTATACCATTGTCCATAGTCCAAAGGGTAGGTCAGGGTGCCTGGAAGATATTGCTCTAAGCGATAAAGCCATGGACAATGAAGTTGGTAAATGAGAGCGTCGGTGGCCTAGTGGTTAGGACGCCGAACTCCCATGGAGGTCCGGGTTCGAAGCCATGCAATATCATGTACCAATAAGTTTTTCCGATTTTTTCGAAGGCTTACGTACATTTACCGACTGATCTAACGATGAAGGAAAACATCGTGAGGAATCCTGCATGTCTGAGGAAATTAAAAAGTTTTCGAAGGCGTGTCCACCACCAACCAGCACTGGGGCCGCTCGGTGGATCATGGCCCGTACCTCCTTGTTCAAGGGTAGGCATGTGCCTCAACAGTGGGGACATTAATAGGCTGATGATAATGATGATGAAGTAGGTACCTATTAATTATTAATCAATCTGTATGAATTACCTTGATTGTTATTTTATTACTTATAGAAAGAAACTAAAAAACCCTCCCTATATTGCGGAATTAAAGTAAAAGTAAAGTAAGTAAAATACACTTTACTGCACAAATATAAAACAACAAACATGAGGTAGAAAAGGAAACAGTGAAGGATAATATAGGCGACCTTATCGCTAAGAGCGATCTCTTCCAGGCAATCTTTGGGCAGCGGAAATGATATCGAGAAAGAGGTAGTAGGTGTAATTAAATGGTACTACTTTCTTCATAGCGAACTCCGTAACACAGATTATAATACTACCAGTGGCGCCATCTTGACAGGGTTTTTTAGTTCCTGGTCAGGGTATAAAATAGATATATTATAGTCGTTCGCAGCCTGTCAGTCCGGCAGTGTGATCTGGGCCTTTGTTACCTCATGTTCTTTAGTATCCCTGACCTATAATAGTCAAATATTATAGTATCTTTATCCTTTAGCGTCTAGTAAAAATCAAATTAATAAAAACAATTTTATTTTAGTATCACAAACAAGGTAAACGGGCTTATTAAAACAATATAACGTAATAAAACTTTATGGTTCTTATTCTAAAGTTATGTTCATAACACTCTTTGAAGGTTATTTTTTATTTTATTTATTACGCTTGGGACAATAAACAGAAGTACAATATGTATTAAAAATAAGGAAACATTAAACGATAGGGTAATTGTACCCCCCCCCCCCCCCCCCCCCACATCCACATCATAAATAAATATAATTTAATTGAAATTGAAATCGTTTATTGAGCGCTGTAAACACCAGAATACAGAAGTATACAAAGTTTAATACATGCAGCACAGAACATCTGGTGTGGTACAGTGCCAAAAAGGGTACACCAGCTCAGCATAATGCTGAGGCAAGCCACAGCGCTGATTTTCAGCTGGCCCCTCAGTGACCGCACGGCCGAAGAATGCAACAGTGTGTAATTTTAATTTTATTGGAAAACCAACAGCACTTTAGAAATATGTTAACCAAACTAACAATAAAAGGCCAATTACAGGTCTTCACTAACAGAAATAACTTAGTTTTTATTTCCTTTATTTAAAGTTTTAGTTTTAGCCGCATTAATACTTGCGGTTGTTGGTACTTGGTGAAACTTGTAGTACATGATTAGACTTAAATAATATACTGTTTCACAGGTTTATCAAGAAATAACTTACATAATGATGTTTCATTTAAATACAAAGAAAGAAAACAGTGCATTAAAAACATAGCTACAAATTCCTAATGTTACAGCACACCCGGGTGGCATAATAGTACATTATGATATAAGTGCGGTAAGTTGAAAATTACAGCCGAGGCGATATTGCTAGCCCGAGCCGTAGGCGAGGGCTATAAGGAAGCAGAGGCTGTAATTTTCAAAGCGCACGTATGTCATACGACGTTTTATAACATATTTACGAGGAAATAAATAAAACTTTGACTTTCTTAAACGAATAAATCTTTAATTACTTGTTAAAGCAGTTATAGAAATTTGAACAATTTTTAAAAGTGATTGTTACGTTGCCAGTTGCTTTTTAGCATTGAATAGTAGCACCACAATGAGCTTGACTTATATTTTTGAGAAAGTTCCATGAAATATGCTAAAAACACATTTTCTGAAAATGAATTTGCATCTTTGCTTGTTTTCCATATGATGAAATTTTGATACGCTTGTAAGTATCTATCGGTCGATTTTTCAGGCAAGAGGCTTAGAGTAGCCTTTTTCGCTGCGTTTAAGACTTGTGGCGGTGTCAAATTAATAAATTCATCACTACTTGACGACATTTTCAAATAAAAACAATACAGCGAAAAGAAAAAGCGCGCGGAATAATTTTACTTGTCCACAAATTAGCGATGCGCGCGCATCAACTTTTTTTAGGTAAAGGTACAAAAACAGCCAGTATTACTAATAAAGTAAATTAATATTTTTGTGTTTTTGTTACAGATAAATGGTTGTAATTTATTGTCAAAATTAATTAAATTAAAGAATTAAATCTTTATTTATTATATTTTATCTCCCAAAGTTAATTTTATTCATAAAATATTGACCACTTTTTTAACATAAAAACTCTTTGCTAAGATTTTAAAAAGTATCGTTCATTTTTAGACGGAGCATCTTAAAAAACCGTACATGTTACTTTATTTAAAAAAACTCGTGCGTTTCACATTACTATAACGCACAAGTGCGTAATGAGATACATTACGATATTGAAATTGGTGTAATTACAGCCACTTTACGAGCAAATATGTTATAAAAGAACAAAATAGTGACATAAATACCATTGCCAGCTTGTAATGTAATTACATAACTAAACAGTTAATTTCTATGTGTTTATTTCCTTAGAATGATCACGACCCTTTATAAAGGAGGAGCGTAAGGTCATGACAATAGTACCTCTACCTCAGATCTGTTACACTTTTTGGTCGGTACATCTGTTAAAATTCCCTTTTTTTCCCTTGGCCTTCAGTCACGATTCAATTTTTCGATTCGATTCGTTTCGATCAAGTTTTTCGGTGAAATATATATGGACTATCATTTAACACGCTGTTTTAATCGATGCCTTAATAATCTTATTAACTCTTTATTGTACACACACAGAATATATTACAAACTTAGACAAAATATGTGAAGCACAAAGGGCGTGACTTATCTCTAAGAGAGATCTCTTCCAGCAAACCCCATAAAGTGACAATTTGATATGAAAGGCAGGCAAAGTGTACACCTATCAGCTAAATAAATATACCTACTTAATAATACAAAATATAAAATACGTACTTACGTACGCCTTAATAATCTTCGATCTTTTTAGAGCAATTAACTAAAACATTTAATCGTGAAAAGGATCTTTAAACGGTTTATTGTAGGACCCTTTGAGAACAAAGTGAATCCAATCGATTTGAGGACCCGGACGTTATTGTACAGTCAGTGGAATATGCCATTTGTCCTAATAAGAAACAAACTGGCACAGCATCCATTAAGTAACATGGTAGATTTTGACATTCTCATGAAGGAATGGAGGAGAAGGTTGCCCAATAGGTATTCGTATATATACCCAGACAACCATCATAGCATCATGTACCTACAAAAAATTGTACCCTGTACTTTGTACCCCATGTATTTACAGGCTTCTAAGAAACACAGGTTTAAAAAAACCGGTTACCAAGTGCTTTGCATTGCGTTTTCTTCTCTAGTTATATTCCTCACAAATGAGAGTCTTGATCATTGAAATGAAATAGTATATTTAACAAATTGGTACAGCTTGTACACTTTTGTTCGTTATTTTTTCCATTCAATATATATAACAATTTAAGAACTTAAAATTAATTATAAATTAATAATAATCATATATTTTTTCTCCGTACATTAATACAAAATAAAACATTTTCGAGCCATTGGCACTATAAACAAATCAATAGTCAGTATACCTATGATCATACATAATCAAGTAGATCTATGATTAATTCTATTTTTGGCATATCTTAATAGGGTGATTTGTCATTGCCTATGCCTTCCCAAATTCACACACAAATTATAGGCTTCCTCACGGTGTTTTTTGTCACCCTTACCGACTGCCCGGTAAATGTGAATATGTTTTTTGTCACCCTTACCGACTGCCCGGTAAATGTGAATATGTTTTTTGTCACCCTTACCGACTGCCCGGTAAATGTGAATATGTTTTTTGTCACCCTTACCGACTGCCCGGTAAATGTGAATATGTTTTTTGTCACCCTTACCGACTGCCCGGTAAATGTGAATATATTTTTTGTCACCCTTACCGACTGCCCGGTAAATGTGAATATGTTTTTTGTCACCCTTACCGACTGTCCGGTAAATGTGAATATGTTTTTCCATAAAGCTTAAAAAATCATTGGTAAGTAGATACATGACACTGCATAGTTTCAAACCCGGACCTCTTGCATGGGAGTGTAAACCACTACGCCACTGACACTCGCATGTACGATCATACATGGTTTCCTAATAATTTAGAAATATTTAATAAATATTTAAAAAAATACACTTTATTGTACAACACTAGACTTAAAAAAAACAATTAAAATAGTTTTTAATTTTAGCTAAGTATTTTGTAATTTTAGCTAAGTATATATTTTATTGTTATTTTAGTATTACTTTATTTTATTAAATTTTATGTAGTACCTATCGGGCAAATAAAATTAAAATTAAAATTCATTATCTACCTTTAACCTAATGTATTTATATTCTACTATCAACTTCAGAAACAAAATAGCATATTTTTACTTAACCATTAAAATGAGACTTTGTACAAAGTGTGAATTTATCTCTAAAAGAGATTTCGTCCAGCAAACCCCTGTTATTCGATTAGTATTATCTTGTTAGAGTCGTCGTATTGTAATAGAAATTGCATCGGAAAACGACATACAATCTTCCTCATCGACGATACATTTTCTGAACACCACACATTCCCATATAAATGCCATCCCATACGCAACCTCGTGTAGTCCTAGTAAATCACCTAAGCGCTCACTAACCAGTTACGTTTTGTCCATTGTACACTACGTGAGAAACTTGGAATTGATAGAATAATTTGCTTTACACACAATCAGTGTTGCGTCGAACTTTGTACCTACGACACGCGTAAAATGTTAAAGTTTACGATCTCTTTAGCTACATTCGTGACTATAGCATCAGCTGCTCCGACCGAGTTCAATGTGGATTTTACTCCTATAAACGAGTTCGCATTAAAATTACTCGATAATACTTACGCGTTTACAGATAATTTTGGTAACAACAACATAGCTATATCACCATTATCAGTATGGAGTCTTTTCTCGCTGCTAGCAGAAGGATCTTCAGGGGATACTTTCGAAGAACTAATGAGAGAGTTGCGATTGCCAAATGATCTTAAAGCGACTCAAGATCTGCATTTAGCAGTCAAAAGTATATTGGAAAGCAACGATCAGGATGTGGTACTAAAAGGAAAAAGGAGCATGATTTATGACTGCTCTTTGGATATCCATCCTGAATTCTGCGAGGCCGCTACTGCTTACAAAACTGACGTCTATCCCGTATCAGACTCGAGTAATACTACAGAATTGGCAAACGATATAAATTACTACATATGCCTTGCGACAGAAGGGTTGATAACGAATGCAGTGGATCCAGAGATATTGGAAGACCTAAGAATGATTTTAATAGACGCTTTATACTTCAAAGCTAATTGGAAGTATCCATTTGATCGAACTCAGACTAGAGAAGAAGCGTTCTATAATTCCCAAGGTAAAACAATTGGAGCTGTAAATATGATGTATCATAAAGCACCGCATAAAATTGGAGATTTCAATGAAATTGGTGCTCAGGTTTTGGAAATGACTTACGGTAAAAATGAACAATTCGCTATGATGATTCTATTGCCTTTCGAGGGTATGCCATTGAAGAGGCTGATAAACAATCTAGCGACTCAGAATTTGAGTTGGATGAAAGATTTCAAAGCCGGAGGAGGATATTTGCCTGGCATAGATTGCTATATACCTCGTTTTAAGGTGTCATCGCGTATAGATTTGATTCCCCCATTGCAGTATACGGGGATACATTCAATTTTTGACAGTCAACAAGCTCAGTTGCCTGGCGTATCTGATAGTCCATTATTCGTGTCCAAGGCTTTACAAAATGTGGAGATAGAGGTAAATGAAGAAGGGACAGTGGCTGCGGCTGCAACAGTGGTAGGTTTAGAAAACAGGATACTAGGGCAAAGGTTTGAAGCTAATAGGGAATTTGTGTTTATTATTACGGAAAGGAGATCTAATGTGATATTGTTTGCTGGTGTGTATAGCAATCCCTCTGTATCGTAAGTTTATGAGATAAGCTTTATGGTTTTTTTTAAATTTGGGCAAGTATACAGCAGCTTTATGTTAAAACCCGACCAGGAATATAATAAATCTGTCAACACTTGTACTTCCATAATCTGCGTGGAGATTGAGTTCACAAAAATCCCTATAGCGCACTCTAATACGAGGTTGTCTGGACGAGATCGTTCTTATCAATAAGACTGGATCTATCTAATGTTCTTATGTCCAATTGTAAGCAAGTTTTGTTCACTAAAAAGTACATTTTACTTACTTTACTGACCCTTTGATTAAAAATAATTGAAATACAATTACTTTACTTGTATTTCTGGTCAGGCTTTACCCGTGAAATGTGTTCATATTCTCAAACTACCAGAGTTTCATATGAATCTTAAAGTTACGATAAAAAGTGTTCATAATCTGAAGTTACCAGTGACAGTGTTCATTTGGATCATGGACGTTTGATCCAGTTCCTCGAATATGCAGTAATCAATGTAAGTTTTAATCTAAGAAAAATGTTATTGAAAGAACATAAAAATCAAAATTGTTTCAAAAGTAAATTAGGAAAAAAGCAGATTTTTCTGGTTTGAAACCTGAATCTGAGACGTAGAACCTGCGAACTAGAATCGGGGAAATTCAAATCCAGCTCGCGAATTTTTAAGTTTTCCATACCTATTTTTAAGTAATTTAATAAGTACGTAATGTACCTATAGCATAATGTTTTTTTTTCGAGAATGCTATGATGCCAATGTAATGTTTATTGTAACTCGCCATTAATTAGATTTTAAAGTTGATAAACAAAGTTTGATTTAAAAACCTCGTATATTTATTCCTTTCAGGGCTTCATTACACTCTTCAGAAATCCTATCTTATCTTATGATAGGGGCCGGGAATAACCCAGCGACACTTCGACCCTTGAGGATCTTTAGTGCCTAACGGTGAAGGAAAACATCGTGAGGAAACCTGCACACTGAGATAACCAGTGTGTAACATGGGGATGTTACACACTGGTTATCTCAGTGTGCAGGATTCCTCACGATGTTTTCCTTCACCGTTAGAGCAGTCGGTAAATGTACGTAAGTCTTCGAACAATACGAAAAACTCATTGGTACATGGCAGTGCACGGTTTCGAACCCGGTCCTCCCGCAGACAGACGCTCTACAGACATCCTAACTCATATCATCAAAGCTTTAAAAGTCATATACTTCTAACATACTTACTTACTTACTCCGCTGGCGCAGCGACCCGAAGTGGATCTTGGCTTCCGATACCAAAGAGCGCCATCGCTCTCTCTCCTGCGCAGTCTCGAGCCAGTCAGGCGCCCGGAGCTCCTGCAGATCCTTCTCCACTTCATCGCGCCAGCGGTATCTGGGACGTCCGACCGGACGTCGTCCGTTAGGGCGTCCCCATCGTTTAACTGCCCGATCTTCCCCCATCCTAGTGATGTGTCCGAGCCATCGGAGTCGAGCCGCTTTCGTCTCTCCTATAATGTTCGGCTCGTTCACCATCTCTTCTATCTCAATATTCTTTCTCATCCTCCACCCTCCATCTTCCTTCTTGGCTGGTCCCAGAATCTTCCTCAATATCCTCCTCTCGGTCACCAAGAGTACTGATACTTCTAACATAATCTCTATAAATAGGTATATAGTCAATTCGTAAAACATAATTGCTTGTTTCATGTTTTATCACAAAAACATACAAATAATTCCTTCTTACATAAATTAGTAATTGTCAGAGTCATCAATAAAAAAAGAATCGTGATCAGCCTTAAGTTTTTAGATAAAACATAAAACACTGCTTGTATTAATTTTATGTTTTTAGGGATCCGTACGTAAAAGTTATTGATACCTACTACCTCTTTCTCGAAATCATTTCCTCTGTCCGAAGGTTGGGTGGAAGAGATCGCTCTTAGCGATCCTTCTTCCTTCTAAGTCGTGTTCCTCATTACTGAGTGTCATGATCATTCTAAGGAATTAATCACATAGAACGACTCTCGTGGCAGATTTAATGGAGTGGTTTGCCATTGCCTTCCCCAATTAAGTTCTTAGCGATTAGGCCCCCTAAATTGTACTTCACTATTTCTATCTTTTGTTTGTTGTTTTCTATTTGTGCAATAAAGTGTATTTTACTTTACTTTACTTAAAACGAAACCCTACTCCGTGCCGCCGACCGTACGTAAAGCAGGTCGATAAAAAAAATATGTTGTACCCTATCATGAGGGTATTATTATTTAAAGCTAATGTAAAGTACGATTTTTTTTGTAGAGACATACCGTCGTAAGCGCCCATCAAAATTGTCAGTTTTAGACCATGTTTAGGGATTTGTACCCCGAAGGGGAAAATTGAGCCCAAATGCTGTCGCTCTGTCGTCCGTCCATCTGTCACGTAAGTCTAGCGCCTAAACTATAATATATAAATCTATTGCCTAAACGGAATAAGATACTGTCTTCAAAATTTCACATAATATGTATTCCCTTGACCCAGAACAGAAAGCTTGCTTTTTGAATGGTTAGTGACCAACCTATTTGTCAGAGTTGTTCAGGCCGCCCGTAGGCATCTGACATGGCTTAACGACTGCTGTCGAACGACAACAACCGAGACCGGCTGCTTAACGTGCTCTCCGAGGCACGGAGGAGCTCAGATGAAATATGCCACTAGCGGTCACCCATCCTGGAACCGACCGCGCCAACGTCGCTTAACCTGCACGATCACTTTCAGACAGTGCTCGCAACTAGGCTACGAGCTCCTCAGTACAGAAATAAATAAGTAGTACGGGCCCCTATAATATAGCGAGACCCGACTCGTACTTGGTCAAATTTTTTTCACCTCTTAGATATTATTAGTAAGCGGATGTGACTTGTAAACTTGGATTGACATAAGTAGTATTCAAAAATAAGAACATTAACAGAAGGTCAGTCAGTTCCTATCCTAAACCGTGAATGAATTCAGTCTGACTGAATGAGTTAGTCTATACATTCAGCCAAGTGTAGGTAAACGCAATTACTACGATTATTAGTAATTGCGTGGCACAGTGGCTAGGACACCGGACTCCCATGCTGGAGGTCCGGGTTCGAAACCATGCAGCGCCATGAGTGATTATCTTAGGAAGGCTTTTGTCTACAAGCTCTATCTTATCTTATCTTATGATAGGGGGGCGGGAATAACCCCAGCGGCACTTCGACCCTTGAGGATCTTTTGTGCCAACCCCATTTTACACACTGGTCATCTCAGTGTGCAGGTTTCCTCACGATGTTTCCTTCACCGTTAGAGCAGTCGGTAAATGTACGTAAGTCTTTGAAAAAATACGAAAAACTCATTGGTACATGACACTGCACGGTTTCGAACCCGGACCTCCAGCATGGGAGTCCGGTGTCCTAGCCACAATGCCACCGACGCTCTGAGTATGTACATAACATTGCATGGTTTCGAACCCGAACCTCCCGCATGGGAGTCTGGCGTCCTAGCCCAGTAATTACGAGTACACTGACTCTATTAGGTACACTTCATACAGAAATACACGAATTGAAGCATTGCTGCTTGACGGCTGAATAAGGTAAAAGGGTGGTACCACCCCAGGCTGACTCTTTACAGAGTCATACCACCTTCAGACTTTACATTACAATACCAAAACAAATGGTTCGTGTATTGAATACCCAAAGCTTACAACTCGTTTTCCTTATAGGAAAAAACGCCTCATTAAAGATGGTACACATGACTCAAACTACTGTGGTTCTAAAACTTATGAATGCAGGGCTTGTTTCGTCACTGTTTTACCTTCATATTAACCTCAGGCTTCGGCTGAAAATCAGCGTCGCAGCCCAGGTTGTGGCACCATGCTAAGTTGGGGTCCTCTTTGCCTCCACACAACTGTATGTGTTTTGTAAGCTTGATTTCTTTTTATATTCATTTATGATGCTTTTGCTCTGAATAGTACGTTAGGCACGAGATCACATCTTCACCTCTGTACGGTTTTGTACATTAGAACAGATGTTGTAGTTAAAGTTGAGTTGCTGCTGCAGATGATGTCGTTAGAGTTAGAAGTCGCTCCACAGATTTTTATGGTAAATTGAGTAATAAGTTCAGTTGCAAAGAGTTGTAGATAGTTCAAGTTAGTTGTTGAGAGCGCAGCGGGGAAAGATCACTTTAAAGTAATGTAGAACGTATAATGAAATAATAATTATAACAATTACTATCGGTGGCGACTTCTCTCTGCCAGTTCTTACTGCACTCTCAGTAAAAATGTTTAAATTTAGTTACACGAGTCGCGGCTAAAGTAGGTTGTTGACTAAGCAATATAAAAATGTACGTGTGTGAACCGTACAACCTCACTAATGTTTATAGAAAATTTCCCATGGGCTGCTAAACTTGAGGAGCTCTCTAACCCTTCAAACCGAAATACGGCATGCTGCTTTGTGACAGAAATTACCTACCCAGACTGACTTATAACATTGATAATAATGAGGGTAGAATTTCAACCTTCAAACCCCACACCTATCCAAGATCCTATTCGGAAGACATCACTCCAAAGCAACCGAGCAAAACAGTCAATTTAAGGTCATTAGAGGAAGCGAAAACAATTCGTACACACATTGTTCCGAGACCTTGAATTGTAAGAATAACCATGGGAATTGCATACAATACCGATAGTAGACCCCTACGAATGTTGCATTGTTCATTCGTCTGTCTAACATGATTAATAGTGGTATGTGAGGAAAAGAGGTGGAACAGAAATGTTGTGACAAGATTAAAAGGTGATTTAAACCAAATAATGCCTCGAGTTGGTTTCAAAGTCTATATATTGCTACAATCTACCCTCTAGGTGCCGGCTAGCAGGGTTCTAGGACAGTGTGCAGATGAAGTAATAGAACAAACTTGGTAATAGTAGATATTATATTTATCAGTAACAGAACAACACAATAGTAGAAAATAGATAGTAGTAGTAGACAATTTTATAAAAAAACAAAGAAATTAATTGAATAATGGAATTTAGAAATGGAATGGGAATATGATTTCAATTTTGAAAATATAGATGAAGAAATGAAGATGCCAACACGAAATGAGGTGAGATAAACACTAACAATGAGGTTGAAATTGATGGCAAGGAGGTTGATATGGACGATGAAGTCGACATCGTTACACTATCAACCCTATCTATACCCTGTGAGTGAAAGGAAAAGCTGGGGTCGTCCTAGACTGGCCTTTAAAGATCAGATTGACAGAGAGGAGATGACCCCAACGGCGAGTGTGCGGAAACGACGAATGACTGTAGTAAGAGTGTAGGTAGAGGAAGCAAGAGAAGCGTGCTAAAACAGATATTCGAGGCGCTCCGTTCTCTCTGCCTACCCCGCAATGGACATAGCGTAAAGGTACGTATGACTCATGACCACATACCTACGTCAAAATTAGTATTTTTATACTAAGTCTGCTACTAAATACTGAAGGGGTTTTTTACCCCCTTCAGTCCCGTAGTATAACTGGATAACTCACTATGAATGATGAAAGAAAAATCAGCTGTTTCATACATTTCGGTCGTGTAGGTATTGAGCTTTTGTATGGCACAACTGATTATTATTTTTACAATACAAAACCATTTATTACACACAAATACATCTCTTCTATGTATCTTTTTCTCAATTTCAGAGTTGATCTTATACTGAAACTTGTTCAGTTATGGATACTGTCGGGACCGTTATATATAGGATGTTTCTGTTGCATCCAGTATAGCCACGACGAAATTTTTCCCTGGCATGCGTCGTGATTTGTCGGGCTTTACACCTGGTCAAGTGCTTTAGGACAGTGGTGTAAACCGGTGAAAAGTCGCGAGTCAAGTTGGATTACAAGCTGCCTTATCAGTAAATCCAAATGAATGAATGAATTATAATTTATTTGCACACACATAACACGATAATTACATTTCCCTACTTAAAAGTAACTCCTATGACTTAGAGTAAGTTCACATGCATATGTGGCAAAAAGGTCCCTGACTCAGCATAATTTGCATTTTTTCCCTAATAGTGTTTGACTTTTTGTCACTGGCCAAGCACTCGCCACTGGCATTTGCAATTTGACTAAGGACTTGACCATGTGTAAACCAACCCGTTTATGGGTTTAGCGAAGTGGGTAAGTACAGTGGTGCAAACCGTCGGACATAATCAAGTTGTAAATCACCCATTTCGTACTCTACATATTTAACACACTGCAAGAATCGGACCCAGCCCTAGAAATCATATCTTTGGTTTTCTAGATGTCTTTATGGTAAGACCAGAATTTTAATGAAGCTAGGATTTACCATCCAAATTAACAATGTATAAACCCATATGAACTTTAGACATACAGTTTTATAAATTCCTCTGAAAGTGATAATTAACCATGATCAAAGATCTTGATTTTTCTTACGATTAACATACCTATAGGAAAAACTCCTACAAAATTCTTTTGAAATCATCATCCGCTTATTATTTATTGATACAGACATCTAATTTTCCATGCATGACATCAGATGTTTCATCGTATGATTGATTCATTAATGATTACCCAAGAACTAAACATCCGTATTCAAACCAACGTCCTACTTAGTTTTACAGTCGTTCGTTACCACAAGCAAGATTTTTAATAAGATCCTAGGTTGACTAGTCAGTTCCGAAGGATTGAAGAGATTTCATAGTCAGAACATTTCGGTATTCTTGTAATTTTAGTTATTCCTAAGAGAGTCACTCAAAGATAAAGACTCAAATGGATTCATAAAACCACAGCCTGAACAATCTAATTAGAAAATACCAAAGATTTTGAAATTCACCTATGTAGGTAGATTGTTCGCTAGAGAAGTTTTATTATCCGCGTCTGAAAATAAAAATAGAAATAGAAAATCTTAGTCTGCCAGTTGGTGCATACGATGTGAGAATTTTCTCATGTATTAATGTCAAATGTATATGGATCTATACGTGCATATTCTGTTACATGTTCATTTGCACTGGTCACAGAAGAGAGCTGTCGTCTGAGATACAGGAACTTCCTAGTTCGGAGGTCAGCGTTTCTGGTAAACTAACTGGTTGCTCACTAATTTTATTTAGTTTAATATAACATATGCTTAAGTTCCTACTGGTGTATGGACTATGAATCCATTGTAATCTTACCGCACAAATAAACTATTCTTCTTCTTATATGCCCAAACTGTTTGACTCACTGTCAGTGCTCACATCATCATTCCAGAGGAGAGAGCGCTACTAGTCCGATTTCTGTGGAAAAACGCTATTATAATCAGTCATTATAAAATACTTATTACACTAAACGTCGTCCATCACAATATTCACGAACATTAGCTAATTAGACAATAACAACTGATTACGTAAATTAATTGCTATGTCATTATGATTCACTGCAACTTCCACAACTTTGAGCACCACCAGCTAACTGTATTGTAAAGACAGTTCACATATCGTCACGAACAAAACCAGTTTGTATTCAAGCTTAATACGTAGAAGGCAACAAAACCACTGCATTCAACAAAAATTTAGATGCAACTTTAAATACATAGAAAATATGTTGTAAAATCGAGCAGAAACAGACGTTCGTTACAACAAAATATAAACTTGTTACGAGTAGACCAGTTTAATGTTAATATCCATATATATCAACCAGTAAACCTCCAACCACGGTCGAGGTCACACGCTTACATCATGAAGTTATTAATTTGTTTACTGTTCGTTATCCCTTCTTTAATTAGTTCGTGTTTATGTGAAGTTGAATTCAGTGCTCGTTCAAGAAATTTCAGCATAGAACTGTTACATTTCACCCAGTTAGAAGCAGATGGTCATGTCGTCATATCTCCGTTTGGAATCTGGACTTTGATGACGGGAGTTGCTCTTGGTGCTACCAAAAATAGTTACAAACAACTAACCAGAACTTTCATACTTCCGAAGAACCAGAATACACTTATAAAGGGATATCAGGATCTGACTAAAGCTGTACTAGATCCTACAACTACAGGAGTGAGTCTAACAAGCAAGAACTTCGTGTTTTTGGACGATGATTTTGCTATTTTCCCAGAGTTCAGAAGTACTGTTCAAAATGATTTCGACGCGTCAGTGAAAGTCTTAGATTTCAATGATCCGAACACAGCAGCTAGAATAGCGAATAATTACATCCAAAATACTGGAGGACGAGTTTCGAATGTTCTCAAATCTGACGATTTTGCAGAATCAAGAATGATTTTGACGAATGTGATTTCTTTCAAAGGCCTTTGGACGTTCCCTTTTAACAAATCTGAAACAACAAAACAAGCATTTTATGATGAGAATAAGCAACCAATTGGTGAAGTTAACATGATGTTTCAGCAAGCTCCTATTCCATTCTCAAGCATATCGGAACTAAAAGCTTTCGTTATAGAACTACCATACGGGAACGATAACAAATATTCCATGTTAATTCTTCTACCACATCCCAATGTGAAAATAGCAGATATGTACAGCAATTTCGCCAGAATCAATCTCAAAGATATCTTTCGAAGACTAGAGGATGACGTTGAAGAATTTGGGTTAACAGACATAGACGTTCAAATACCGAGATTTCAAATCAGTACAAACGTAGTTTTGAATAAGCCGTTGAACTATATGGGTGTTTACGACATTTTTGAACCGGATTTAGCCAGTTTTGAGAAGGTTACAAAAGAGAAGATCTTCGTGTCAGCCATAGTTCATAAGGCAGACATAGAAGTGACAGAATCTGGTACCGTAGCATCTGCAGCTACTTCTGCATATTTTGCAGATCGGATTTCGGCTCCAAGGTTCCTGGCTAACAGACCGTTTGCATATTTCGTGATAGAAAAAACAACCACAACTGTGATCTTTGGTGGCATTTATTCCAAACCAACTGTGTTTTAACCACTTTTTGCATTATTTTTGTTTTTATGTACTCAGGTGCTTAATTTAGTTTTAATTGAGGTACAGTTTTGTCACTTATACGGGATGTAGCATGAATATCGTTGTTGGGTGCAGTGGTGTTTGTAGTGATAATCACATATCTTATCTGAGGTTGAATGTCAATAGGACATAAAACGCGAAGCGTTGCGTGCGTAGATGGAGCCACGAGCACACTCCGTAAACAGAAAAGCAAAACGAAACGTTATTTTTAAAGAAATCACACATTTCTCGTTATTTGGGTTAATTTAATTTATTTTCGCAAAGCTATAGTAAAATTGTGATGATCACATGGTCATGGCATCATATGGCCATTTCAAAATAGCAGACCTTATAAATCTGTTAAAACATCGTGGCGCGAGTCTGAAGGGTAAAAAAAAGATTTGGTGGTCAGGAACGTATCTACATGTTGATTGGCTACGTACCATTGTGCTAGTGGCGCCTCTATCGGTAAAACATTGCAGGATTATCTCCTATTGCAGTCGTTATCTTTTTGTACTTATCCACACATACTTACCTATATCGACGACTCCCTTGTCTGATTTACCTTTTTACATACACATGGATAATACTACTCGTATTAGATCAATTCAATACCTACAATGTTGTTCATCAACGATCTTTGTGCTAATGTGATAAAAAATCGCCTATTCTTTAAAACAAGTTGTCTATATCTACAACAGAAATAGTTTTAAACAGGTAATTGTAGAACAAGTTTGTTATATCTACAACTAGGAATCTGCTTTACGTATTGAGATTATATTATAGAAAGTTTAATGGAATCAGACGCGCTCACAGTTTTATAGAGATCTTCCGCCCCAATTTCGACGCCCTTATAAAATAACTTTTAATTATAACTGCGACCCCCTATATTGACACCCCATCAAAACCGATAGATTCCTATTTATGTGACCCCTCCCCCCAAAAACCGCAACTGTTTTTGCTACACCTCCTAGTTATCCTACCTATTACCACAAAATATAAAGATATTACATTACTTAGACAATACTTTGACGGTGACGGTGAAGGAAAACATCGTAAGGAAACCTGTACACTGAGATAACCAGTGTGTGAAATGGGGAAGGCAATGGCAAACCACCCCATTACATCTGCCACGAGAGTCGTTCTATGTTATTAATTCCTTAGAATAATCACGACCCTCAGCAATAAGGAACACGACTTAGAAGAAGAAGACAATACTTTAGCTAATTTTATGTTTGTTTGTTTGTAGTCTCTTTATGTATTATGCTTTTCTCATGCTATATCTTTATAGACGGTACACGGAGAAAGGGTTGACTAATTTAAAGCCAGCATGATGAGCCACGATAGCTCAGTTGGTTAGAGCACTGCCACGGAACGGCAAAGTCGCAGGTTCAAATCCTGCTCGCGAATTTTTCACCCTTTTTCTAATTTATTAAAACTTTAGCTTACACATAGACAGGACAGACTTGACTGTACCTACATAAAAGAACTGAATACTAGAATCTAGTTTTAATATTGTCAGAAAAAACTAAAATATTGGTATGTTTGTAACGAGAGTGTATGAGCCAAAATAAATTATTATTTGTATGTATGCCTTAATTTGCATGATAAACCCAAACGTCAGTAAAACACAAACCTGACGTCAGATGAACTTTTTGTGGACCAAGGAAGAAAAAAAATATATGGTCCGTTCCTTCATGATAAAAATCCTACAGATTGCGGATTAATATATTGGTTTTATATAGTTTTCATAGCGAACTCACTCAGTCACTGTGGGGCCAGCTGAACATCAGCGCTGTGGCTTGCCTCAGCATTATGCTGATTTGGTGTACCCTTTTTGGCACTGTACCGCACCGGATGTTTTGTGCTGCATGTATTATCTTTGTATACTTCTGTATTGTATACTTGCTATATTCTGGTGTTAACAGTGCTAAATAAACGTTTTCAATTTCAATTTCAACTCCATAATACAAATTATAAACCTGCCATTAGCACCCTCTTAACATGGTTTTTATACTCCTGGTCAGTCACGGATCCTCCAAACCTGAGGATTTTTGACGTAGTGGACAAGTGGGTAAATGCATCTGCCTTCTATGCAAAGGGTTACTTCCTGGTAGTCAGAAAGGATAGGCTCTGTATAGCAGTTGCCGTTGTCAAACTTGTCAAACGGACCAATGGTAAGTTATCACTGTCCACCGCCCATAGACATCTGACCTCAAAATCTTCTATGCACTTCAGTGACCTTGAAGATTTAGGTGGAATGCCTCATGTACCGGTGTAATTACGCTGGCTCTCTTACCCTTCAAATCGGAACACCGCAATGCTACCCTACTATAGTATACACAACCCAGGCTCCCTCATACCACCAGAGAATGCAGTACCTATCGTAAATATTATATACATTATTTTGGTACCTGTGTGGGTGTGAGCAATTCTTTACTCTACTCTTTGGAGGTGACGAAACGAATAGCCCCGCAGTCAAAAAGATTTTCATTACTATGAAACGAACATTCTATATTGTACGTCAAACTTATAACTTATAAGTTTTTGTGATTTTGTGGTTTTATAAGGCAAAGGGAACTAAGTCTATTCAGCCATGTCTGATGTAAATAACTGTTACAAGGTCTTCATTAGAATGCTGGTATGTAAGTTTTTATGAGTTTCTGCCGCTCTTTTATGGCATCCACGTCAGCTTTGTTTCGTTATGTCTAGCAAACTGTTTTATAGTAGTGCTTTTCTAAAAAGAATGGTGTTTCTTGCTCGTAGAACTACTACAAGATGTGAATAATGTGTGGGACAGTGAAGAAAAATCAAATAAGACGCTGCAGCCCGATCCGTACTTGACTGGTTTTTGAAGAGCCAGACTTGAAAGAGTCGTTTACATCGAATATATCTGTATGGGCACAATTCCCTTTGCCTTAAAAAAACAAACTACATCTGAGTTTTTGTAGCCGTATCGTCTAAGGTTATAATATAGTATAACACCACCGCTGAAATGAAATAATGACACACAGGCGTTACAAAATGAGCTGGTGTAGTCATGTGAAGTAAATTGCTACAAAAGCGTTGTAAACAGCTGATATAAAAAAATTGGAAATGACCATTTGTCATGCAATTTTTATTTTGAATTATATTTTCATTCTTCTAGCATTTTCGTGCTTAGTGTAAAAGTATAAACGTAAGTAATTCATGTAGTTTACTGAATATAATTTAATTATATGCTTACTAATAAATTAACGTATAATTTCAGATTGTAAAAGAACTTCGTATAGGGGTCTAAAAAACTTCGGCAGCAATGTTTTTCAGAAGGTATTTGACTGGCAGAGCTGTTCAATATAGAAAGTATTTCCTTACTAATGCCTTGTGCTGTAAGAATTCGCCATTAAGTAGAAATTATGCCGGTAAGTTTTACACAGACATACTTAACCTAAAAATCTTATTAGACAAATGTGGGACTCCCCTCTTGAATGTTCTTATATTTATGACTAACCTCAATGTCGACTGATCAACTGATGGTAAGTGCCAATGAATGAGGACAAAGATGATAATGAGGCTTACTGAGTACTGGTGGTCAGAATATATGTAAGGGGGCACCAAGTTATTTAGAAGTATATTGACAAAATTATTCTGACTACTGTCAAATGGCAACGACCGGGCCCAACTGTTTAACATGCTGTCCAATCCAAGGCTCTGAGATGAAATGTGCCACTAGCAGTCACCCATTTTGGTTTTAACCTTGTCCACAGTGGCTTAACTTGCATGATCACCCTATGACCATACCCACAGTTAGACTATGAGCCCCTCAAACCTATGTCCCTATCATGACATCGGTATGACAGTCTCTACTTATGAGCCCATTTTTTTTTTAAATAAGGAGAATAGACGACCTGATGGTAAGTGGTCACTGTCGCCCGTAGACATCTCACCTCACTGTGTTAATATTAGAGGGTTCTCGATGCGCTGCTAACATTGAGGACTCGCCTGAAGTGCCTCGTGTGTAATTCAGCTGGCTCTCATACCCTACAAACTCAAACACAGAAACGCGAGCATTTCTGCCTGCGACAGAAACAGATAAGAGGATGGTATCACCACAGGCAATCCTGTACATCAAGATCCACTGCCTTAAAACTACATTTACTTAGCAACCTCAAGATTTTCAACAACTCAACATTTCATTTGGTATTTTCCAGGTATATCGGCACGTTTACAACAATCTAGCTTCGAAGCATACAACAAGTCCTCACTATATTCTTCATATTTGACACTGTTACACAGAAAATGTTATTCAAAAGGCTTGCTAGATGGAGATGTGTCTGAATTTATGAAGGGTCAACATGAACAAGGTAATCTTGCCTTTAGTATACTCAACCAAGACTACTAGACACCTTTGAAACTTATGATTGATCCATATGCAGTTGGGATGTTACGGAGATGTTACCGAAGGTTTTAAATTTGATTTATCGTAGTCGGAGGCGGAGGTAGAAGAAAGATGTTCAATAGAAGTTCAAATTTTAAACCGTTTTTTAATTATTAGAGCTGAACTGGCCAATATTTTTTATGATGACGTTTGCGGCAATAAAACATATTTATTTATGTAGTCCTACACTATTTAATAAAATGTCGATATTTGAATATTTGCTCACAAATATTCGGTATAACATCTGATTCGGAGCCGAGGTGTAAAATCAATCGTAAGTTCCGACCGTAAGGAATGTTACGGAGCTTCGACTCCGGCTCCTCGAGTCGAAGCTCCGTAACATTCCTAATATACAGATAATATCATTAATTGTATTAGGGATTGTGAGCAAGAACAAAGGACATATTTAAAAAAAAAACAACTAATCACTGAGAAATTAAAGCACTTATAGTTTTTGTGAGTTTGACAGGTCTATAGTTTTGTGATTATGTATGGATTACTGATGAAAGTGGAAAGTCCTCTGCCTAGTTTCGGCCAATTTCGAAGACGTTTGGTGAAAATAAAGAATTTATTATTATTCTCCCATTTCCAGAACCAAAGACATCAGATCTGTTTCCAAATCCACGTGTCACCCTTCACGAACTCTCAACTAAGATGCCCCAAAAGATATTTGACATCCACTACGTACAGAATGTCGTATCACCTATAAGAAAAAGTAAAAATGCTCAACATAGAGATTGGACTTGTACATATAACTTAGTATGGCCAGAGGAAATTAAATTTGACGGGTATGTTCACTGAACTGATTATTATCTATTATTAATTTCACTTCCGAGGTTGTCTGGAAGAGATCGCTCTGAGCGATAAGGCCGCCTTTGTACACCTGACTAGTTGTAGTTGTAGTTTCCTATTTGTAGATCCTTGTGTGCAATAAACAAACAAATATAAATATATCTATATATAGCGGATCATGCGCTTGGTCAACCTCATCATCACGGCGACCAGAGAATGGGTTCCTAGCCCACTACATCGGAAATGGGCCAGTTATCATGTGCCAATTACCTGACGACAATAATTATAAAGTAATAATTTAATTTATCTTAATTTGTAATGTGTGTGTGTGTATTAGAAGACCATTTGTGCTTCTGGAAATAAATATTTTCAATTTCAATATCAATTTGTGTTCCGGTAGTGTATCATTAGGGAGTGTCCCTGGTACACAGGTGATGCCTGAAAATCAGCGCCGCAGTGCTAAATCCGCTGCGGCAACAGGCTGAGGCAGTCCCCTTTGTCTGGTGCTACACACCACCTTCATCAAACTTAATTACTTTTGTTTATTTATTTTTATAATATATTTGTTTAATATTATTTTTATCTTCTGTACCTAATTGCTTGTATGTGTGCGCTATTGGAAATAAACTCTTTCTTGACAACAATACGGAACAGAGGAAAAGATACAAAAGAGTATTACAATCGGCGGCCTTATAGCTTTAAGCTATTTCTTCCAGGCAACTTGATATATACATAAAGCCCATCCCTAAAATAAAATAAACTATTGATTGATGGAGTTTTTGTAAAATACACTCTCAAATCACTTAAATCGTCTCGCTCTTTGCGCCGCTACTAATCAAACGATGCCGCCGCGACATCAGAGGATTTGGACTGCCGCGTACACTTTCCTATTTTATGATGTTTAAACACCCGCAGTCCCGCTTTTCGTTTGGGAGTATCAAGATTATTTGAGGGAATGGACTTTACTGATATCATCAGCAGCCTATTAATGTCCCCACTGTTGGGGCACAGGCCTCCCCTTGCACAGGCGGTACGGGCCATGATCCACCGAGCCGGCCCAGTGCTAATTGGTGGATTTCACATACCTGACATGCAGGTTTCCTCAGGATGTTTTCCTTCACCGTTAGAGCAGTCGGTAAATGTACGTAAGTCTTTGTAAAATACGAAAAACTCTTTGGTGCATGACACTGCATGGTTTCGAACGCGGACCTCCCGCATGGGAGTCCGGTGCCCTAGCCACTAGGCCACCGACTCTTTACTGATATATCGTACCGTAATTTTCAGTACAGCACTATCAAAACGTCAAGCGGCTGAAATAGCAGCTTCCCAAGTACTGAACTACCTCTATACCAACAAACAGATTGACATTAAAGGCAATCCCATATACAAGAAAACAAAAAATGAAACACTTAATACATCGGACGAGTCATATGACAGAGCCAGTGGGAATGTGACAGAGAAGGCTGATATTTGGAACGATTTTGAAAACGAAATAAGTATGTATTGATCTTTTGGCACGTTGATGACATTTACAAGAGGGTGTTGGTATCACTCAAGGAAGCTGCAATACTACTATGTAGTAAACTGGAAAAGCATCTTCATGGAAGTGGCCCATATCAAAACGCTATTTAAAAAAAAAGAAGAGGAATCGACACATACGGAGTACCTATCTCTTTTCAATACAGTGATCATAGTAAAAAATTCCTAAATTTCCTATGATTCAATTGCAGAATAACATTCAGTGCTGGTAACACAGGTTACGATGAAAAGAGATGGGATGCCCTACTCCAGTATGTCTAGGTTACTCTCTTTTTTTTAAACAGGGTTTTGAACGGGGCCACTGTGTTTCTATGGAGATCCCATTCCAGTTACTTGAGTAAGTATGCAACTTTCTTGGTATCACTTTATTGTATAGCAAACTGTCTTGAAGTGCGTTGGTACAGTCGACCACTAATGTCAAAAACCTCCGATTAAATCTCAATCTTATGCCTGCGCATTATGATACATTTCAGATTCTCAAATTTTGACGTTTTGGGTAGGTTCACCTGTGGTCGACTGTACAAGGATGGCGGCGTTATTTCTGATTTTTGCCACGCGCCAAAAGATCCGGTTGTATAGGGAAAATGCTCACATCATAACTGATAACTGGCAGGCGCAGTTTCCATATGAAACTTCTCTAGCAAGCAATCTACATAGGGTGAATTTTAAAATCTTTGGATAAAGCCAATGCAAATAAATAACTCAAGATTCAAAAAAGAAATTATATATTCTTTGGTTAGTTAGACCAATGCGTTTGGACTTTGTCTGTCTGTATGTCACAGCTGCTTTCCTCAGGAACTACTAATGCTATCGACTGAAAGGCATAGTTGTAGAACTTGCTTGCAATAAAAAAAAAATGAAAATAATTTTGTTTTTAAATGGTTAATACTTGCTGTTGTTGGTACTTGGTGAAACTTGTAGTACATGATTAGAGTTAAATAATATACTGCTTCACGGTATTTTTATTAATTACGACCGGTTTCGTTTGCACACCTTCGGGTATTTAATAAAACGAAACGAACGTGAAACGAAACCGGTCGTAATTAATAAGATACAATAAAAACCCGTGAGACAGTATATTATTTAAATGAAATGAAATGAAACTTATTTGCCAGAACATAGTGAAAAATATAGGTGATTTAAAAAGCATAGGTGTCATATGTTCCACCGACAACGGTATGCAAATCTTTTCTGCTATTTGTTAGTGTCGTTGAGATACTCTTTTATGGAGTAATTACATTTGTCTAGAAGCCACTTGGAAATATTAGTTTTAAATTGGCTAGCAGGACCATTTTTAAGGCGACTAGGCAGATTATTATACACTAAAATTGCCATACAGAAGGAATTCTTTTTATACATGTCTACTCTGGAACTTGGCAAATAGAGACAGTTCTTGTATCTTGTAGACCTTGGGAAGACATCAGCGTGTGTTTTGAAATATTGCGGATATTGTCGAACGAAAATACACATCTGCTTATGTAATGTAATGTAATGTAATAACGGGCTGATTTCCGCAACTCGACGTCTTAAGCGCCTATTTTGCGTGTGGTGGAAACTACTACTAATCGAGCCACCCCAACTTCGCCAGGAAGTCCAGCAGTCCTCTACACATCTGCTTAATGTACATACGTGGTACGGGCAAATATTGTGAACATTTAAAAAGAGGTCTACAGGAGTCCATGTAATGAGCTCTGCACAAAGCACGCACACACTTTTTTTAAGTCTAATTTTGTTTTTATTTTTCTATTTACAGAACTAAAAAAGATCCGAGAACTGTTCCCACAACCCAGAGTAGCTCTTTATGAGTTGTCAAACAGAACTCCAGATAAAATATTCGATGTTTATTATAACCAAGACACCGTAGCCCCTAAAGGCGGTAGAAAGAAAGCTGTACAAAGAAACGACTGGAGATTCAGTTACGCTTTCGTTTGGCCTGAGAAGATTAAGTTTGAAGGGTAATTTAATTTATTTTATTTTATTTATTTATTAGGTAAACACAACAGATTACAACCATAGAAATTACAGAAAAATCAATATAAAGTTATGAGCTAGGTCGTAGGTATGTCTGTTTTGACGCTTAGAAGGTTTTGTTTTTGCTATCCGGCCCCTATTAATGTCCCCACTGTAGGGGCACAGGTCTCCCCTTGCACAAGGAGGTACGGGCCATGATCCACCGAGCGGGCCCAGTGCTGATTGGTGGATTTTATATACCTTCGGAAACTTTTCATTTCCACAGACATGCAGGTTTCCTTCCTCACGATGTTTTCCTTCATCGTTAGAGCAGTCGGTAAATGTACGTAAGTCTTCGAAAAATCCGAAAAACTCATTGGTACATGGCATTCAGCATTGCATGGTTTCGAACCCGGATCTCCCGCATGGGAGCCCGGCGTCCTAGCCACCAGGCCACTGACGCTCTTTAGATAGATACCGCCGGAAAAAAAACATGTCTCTTTAAATTACAATAACTTTCTTAATAATAAAGAACCTGAAAACAAAACAATTTATATCTATTTACGCCTAAATAAAGATTTTCATTACTTTTATATGAAACATTTAAAAATCACAACATATTATGATATTCCGAATATTCGGTATCCGGATATCCGACCAAACCCCTATCCGGTGCACCTCTACTATATATCAAGTTATTTATAAGTTGTAAAACACAAAACATGAACACTATTTTCAGCACAGCCAAATCAAAACATCAAGCGGCGGATAAAGCAGCAACCCAGGCGCTCCATTATCTCTACACTAATAAGAAAATAACCAGCAAAGGGCATCCCATATACGACGAGAGGGTCTTACAAGAGATACGTAATACATTGAACGAGCCTCTACATATAGTTCTTAGTGAGACATCCATGGAACGGATTGACAAGATATGGAATGATTATGAGAATGGAATAAGTAAGTATTGAGCGCAGACGTAGTATTGAAGGTGGTATGGTACAGTCGACCACTACAACCTACCCAAAACGGCAAAATTTGAGAATCTGAAATGTACCATATTACGCAGACGTGAGGTTGAATTTTAATCGAAGGTTTTTGACAGTAGGTATACTTTAGCTAGTGTGTGTGGTGGTGCCACTCTTTTACCTATTTCTGCCGCAAAGCAGCAATTATTTCATTTATTGAAAATTAACATTAAGACGAGGCATTGCGCACACGCACACCAGAGCCGCCAATCGAAAAAAAATCATTTCAATTAATTAAGCCATTTAAAAAAGTGTCTGGTACTTAATACCAGACACTCGTGGAACCTTAAGTTCCATGAAAGAAGAAATTTAATAAAATAGTATTTTTAAAACTTTCTTCATTCGTGGAACCTTAATACCAGACACTTTTAATATAATTATATATACAGACAGGCAGCATATATGCTGATGCGTCTATGTCATAGTGTTGGAAAGTTATAAGTTCTTAGTTTCATTTTATAGATTACACAGTTCACAGGTTTTACAGGCAGTCATTGTTTTTTTTTAATACCTCAATAATTGATATGATTTTGTTTTCGATTGGCGGCGCTAGTGTTTGCAACGCCTCGTCTTAATATTACGTGATCAATGTAACATAAACTGGCCTATGTTTTTTTTTCAATACACTGACAGATCGAAAGACAATGTATTATTTTTCTTTTTGGTAATAAAGTGTTTTTCTTTTTTTTACAATGAAAATGAAAAATAAAAAAAAATAAAAAAAAATGAAAAAGTGTATTTACTTATACAGGACACACAAAAAAGGACCTCCGACTTACAAACTAGGTCGAAAACCTGTATCTTGGAAGTCGGGATTCCGTCGCACTTTCTGTGCAAGCAAATTACAAATTATATTCTTAACCTAAAAGGAATTTGGAAAATTTAATCAGAAAGGAATGTTTGCTGTGTTTCGGTGTGAAGGGTAAGAGCCAGCGTAATTACCGGCACATGAGGCACTCTAGATCTTTAGAGCGTCGGTGGCGTCGTGGCTAGGACGTCGGACTCCCATGCGGGAGGTCCGAGTTCGAACTAGGCAATGCTATGTACCAATGAGTTTTTCGGGTTTTTCTAAAGACTTACGTACATTTACCGACTGCTCTGAAGGTGAAGGAAAACATCGTGAGGAAACCTGCACACTGAGATGACCAGTGAGTAAAATGGGATAGGTACTAAAGATCCTCAAGGGTCGAAGTGCCGCTGGGTTATTCCCGGCACCCTTCGAAGGGGTTGAAAAATTCGAAGGTGTGTGAAATCCACCGCACAACACTGGGCCGGCTCGGTGGATCATGGCCCGTACCACCCTTGTGTAAGGGGAGACCTGTGCCCCAACAGTGGGGACGTTATTAGGCTGATGTGATGACGACTCTGGCAGACTCAGTCTGTGGTAGTAGGATTTCTGCCGCAAAGCAGCAATGCTTGCATTGTTGTGTTTCGGTTTGAAGGGTAATTACCGGAACATGAGGCACTCTATCTAATTCCTTAAGGCTATCAGCGCATCGAAAACCCTCTAATAACATTATAGTGAGATGTCTTTATGGGTCGGTGACCACTTACCATCAGGAGGCCCGTTTGCTCGCGGCTTCCTTAAGCCTCATGTCATCTCTATCTAGAGATATGGCGTAGAAAGTGATAGCAAGTTTTTAATGAAGGTTTATAGGGATACCACCTTCAAAAATCAACTAAGCCTTCACTAAGATTTTATTTCTAAACAAATGATTATTTTCTAGAGGACATCTATGAAGCTACATTTAAGAAAGCAAAGCAAAGAGCCATTACCTCGCCTGCAGCTTTGACCAAAGACTCAACTATTGATGCAGATGGTAAGTCTGTCCTTTTGTATAAAACTGACAAACCTAAAAGCAAATTGCACACAATAACCACCGTACCTTGACCTCTTCCCAACATGGTAGTGGATATCGTTTAAGGCTCCAGGGATTTCTTGAAGGATTATAGGCATAAAATCAAAGATAACTTGCGATGCTTGCTTGCTTATCGTATGGTTAGTGGCCAACCTATTTGTCAGAGTTGTTCACTGTCACTCTGACATGGCTTAACGACTGCTGTCGAACGACAACAACCGGGATCGACTGCTTAACGTGCTCTCCGAGGCACGGAGGAGCTCAGATGAAATAAGCCACTAGCGGTCACCCATCCAGGTACCGACCGCGCCAACGTCGCTTAACCTGCACGATCACTTTCGGACCGTGCTCGCAACTAGGCTACGAGCTCCTCAATTATAGGATACATTAAAATTCCTTTCGCTTAAATGGTCTCGCTTTTATAGCCTTCTTTTTAAAGTAAGAGAAGTGTCAGGCTCAATATGGCCGCGGCTGCTCGGTATGTGGGTGAGTTCGATGATTACATATTATATATGGTTTTGAGTAGGCACGGTGATCTCCTATTATGTTATGTTTTTAGGAAATCAACCAATTGAATTGGTTTAAACAAGAAGTCGAGTACCAACCCGAGGGGGTTGACAGAGGAACCACCTTCTTCATAGGTAGTTCCCCCTTTTGGATCAAGGGCGTTACGTCCAATTCCCCGAAAGTTCAATTACCCGAACATCAATTTCCCTGGTCACACTGACATTTGTCGCTTTCCTTTAACTTTTCACTGGATTTAAAGATCTAAGTGACCAGGGAACTGGACATTCAGGGAACTGGACGTTTAGGGAAATGGAAGACTGGACCTTCGGGGAATTGTACGTTCAGGGAACTGGACATTTGACGAATTGGACGTAACGCCCATGATCCAAAAGTGGGAACTGTAGTTAGTTCCCACTTTTGGATCATGGGCGTTACGTCCAATTAACTACTTTCCAATAATCCTATTAAGAAGATGGTTCCTCTGTCACCCCCCTCGGGGATTATGGACGCGATAGTTTTGCTTATATGTTATTATTGAAGTAGCTGACCCAGATAATAAAAGTATAGCCTGACCAGGAATATAAAAATCCTGTCCAAAAGAGGGCGCCATTGGTAATCTAAGTATGGAATTCACTATAAAATACAGGACCATTTAATTCGGAAATACAGCGAAGGTTTTTTTTATCCCTGGTCAGGGTATAAGGGAATCAACAATCATCTGGTGTGACCGCACCAACTTTTACTAATTTAATATAATATTAATACCTTTTAATATATGTTTACTATGTATTTTTTAACATAAAAAGTTATTCCTTTGCAGATAATTTCTCTGAAGACGAACGGGGAATAACGTACGAAGATCTATCAGGTTAGTTTAAACTATTGCTTAAATTAAGAATGTAAAAAAACCCGTGCCGTGTCGTGGCGGCCCTAAAGAGCACCACCCCAACTCTTCCCGTGGGTGTCGTACGAGGCGACTAAGGGTCTTAATGGATACTTTTCTACACCTAGTAGACGGCGATAGGCTCGCTACTTATCACGGTTGTCCACCAAATTTTACGGCGAAAAGTGGTAACTACCTATGATGATGGTGGTTCCTCTGTCTACCCCCTCGGGGATTATGGACGTGAGAGTTATGCTATGGTATATTTTTAAAAAACCTACTTACCGTTTGTAGAGATCTCCTTACTCTTTCCTGGTCATCATCACCTTGATAATTTGAAGGGTGTTTATCTCTCATCACATCAGCCTATTAACATCCCTACTGTTAGGGCACAGGCCTCTCCTTACACAAGGGAGTACGGGCCACGATCCACTAGTGCTGTGCGGTGGATTTCACACGCCTTCAGAAACTGTTTAATCCTCAGTCAGGTTTCCTCACGTCGTTTTCCTTCGCCGTTAGAGCAGTCAGTAAATGTACGTAAGTTTTCAAAAAAATCCGAATTTTCACTGGTACATGACAGACATTACATGGTTTCGAAACCGGACCTCCCACATAGGAGCCCGCCGTCCTAGCCACTACGCCACCAATGCTCTAGGTAACGCCAAAGATTTTGAAAGTCACCCTATGTAGATTGCTCGCTACAGAAGTTTTATATGGAAACCGTGTCTGACCTTAAATATCAAATGTATGGAACTATACGTGCATTCCATTCCCAAACACTTGGTTCGCTATCAGTGCTCACATCATTATTCTAGAGGAGAGAGCGCTACTAATTTGATTTCTGTGTGTAACACCCTAAAGGTGTTATTACACCTGGTCGTCCACCGACCATCTGGGCGGTCACAGCATGCGGCCACCGCCTATATGTGAATTACAGCTCGTCGAACGTATTCGACGAACGTCAAAGTGTCACTAGGTTATCATCGAGCGAATGACGTTGAACGACTTCGGTCAACGACCAAGTGTAAACAACGGAGGTCGGTGAACGTAGGTCTCCCACCATACTCATACTCATACCATTTATTGCTTTTCATGTGTTACAATTGGTCTTAAAAATATATATTATATGATCATACATGAAACCCTGAGTAGGGCACCGCAATATAAAATAAGAGATTATAATAAATTATAATAGTAATAAATGATAACGGGATAAATTGAATTAAATGTCATTATAAGTTATACATAATTGATTTTATAGTTAGGTATTGATTTTATCATCAAAAAACTCCTGCAGCAAATAGAAACATTTGTTAAGAAGATACATCTTTAATCTTTTATTGAATATCGCGTCTTTTAATTCGATGTCGATGATTTGTGACATTTTGTTATATATTTTTATAGACATAACGAACGGTCCAGAACTGTGTAGACTTAATTTTGATTTTGGCAGAGCAAGTCTTTTCTGGTAGCGAGTGTTAAATGGTGTACTGTGTAGGTCCTCTGCTTTTTTATACAAATGTGTATGTTTCCTAACAAATTTACAAATCTCCAAAATGTGTATTGATGTTGAGGTTAAGGCTCAATTACATTGGTCGATAACCCGGTCGATATATAGCATGCGGGGACTCCCCGCAGGCTGTGTAACGACTAATGAAAGTCATTAGTCGATAGCGCGTTCGTTACACCGCCTGCGGGGATTTTCGCACCCAAAATCTTTTTTCTTTTTCTTCAGTGAAGCTAATAGTTTCTTCTTCAATAAGTCAGACAGTTAAAATTTCTCCACATAACAATAATTGTTGATCCATGGCAAGTACGTCTGTTTAGTGCCACTCTCTTAAAATAACTGCCAAGCATGGTGCAGGTTCTCCCGCACCCCGAATGCGGGCCTTATCGACTAGTAAAAACGGTTCCCCGAATGCGGGCCCTATGGCATGCGTTGCGGAAATCTCCCGCACCCCGCATGCGGGCCCTATCGACCAATGAAAGTGAGCCTTTAAGATCGCAGGTCGGTCCCGA
Organism: Hofmannophila pseudospretella; assembly: GCA_947369225.1. Classification (NCBI taxonomy): domain Eukaryota; kingdom Metazoa; phylum Arthropoda; class Insecta; order Lepidoptera; family Oecophoridae; genus Hofmannophila; species Hofmannophila pseudospretella. The sequence goes on from OX376333.1 coordinate 3,194,086, forward strand.
TGCGGTCAACGACTATATGTAACCTCGCCTTAACTCTAGCTTTTTATTCTAGAACTTAAAACGCGGGTACACCCAGTCTACGGTAGAACTATTACACCACCCTCGGAAGCGACTATTCAAAAAAGACATAGAATTCTAAGGCAGATGTTTGAGAGATATGACGAAGAGTTGACTCCACTACCGATAGATCAGTATGCGTAAGTATTATTATTAAACTCCTATTCGAAACGGGCTCAGGGAAAAAAAAACTGTCTGCACGATTCGATGGTCGTATATTGAATGAGAAAAAAATATTTTATTTATGTACTACTAAACCCGCATTTGACCTCGATCTCGCCTGATGGTAAGCGACGATGAAGTCGTCGATGGAGCATGCGGGTCCTGTAAATGCCTATTCACTCTGGCCTTGAAGATCCCAAGGTTGTAGCTTTCGGGAAACACAGACGCCGGCAGGCTGTTCCGTTCCTTAGCCGTTCGCATAATGAACGAAGAAGCAAATCGCTTCGTACGAGCAGATGGGATATCAACAACATAAGGATGGAACCCCTCCCCGCGCCTGGTAGTCCGAAGGCGGAATGGAGATGCTGGAATTAGGTCGTGCAATTCCGATGCGCACTCTCCGAAATGTATCCTATAAAATACCGAGGTATTATACGAATATGGAGGTAAATCCCTTTTATAGACGTGAAAAAGAGACAAAGAAATGTTTTATTTTATCTACCTTCATTATAACGGACTTGGATATTTGTAAATACCAATAACTACTTTCATCAATTTATCACTAATTTAATTAAAATGTCTTTATTTTCAGGCACTAGTCCCATAGAATAAAAAACACATTATAAATCAACAAAATGTAAAAGATACTGTCTGCATTAATATTTTTTTTTTTAATTTTCCATTACCCATTTTCTGATTTGATTAGGTAAGGGTTCCTTTAATTTCTAAACTTTTTTTTTACGTGAATATTTATAAATTACATTTCCAATTACAATAATAAAATAATAACAGTTATAATTATAATTTTCAATTAATTAATTAAATGTCAATTAGTATGTTTAACCCAAATCTACTCAAATCAAATTATTATATATTAATAATGAAGTCATTAAATCAAATTTAATTAATTAATTACAGCAAACCAATTCAATTTATTTTTAAAATCCTTTTTACTGGTTTCATAGAGAGTGTGATAATACTACTACCATCATATCAATACGTACTTTACGTTATATGATGACGTATACTATTTATCATGGATTATTTACAGGGTATTTGACTTTTTTAAATTACATAATTCGACTTACATTTATAATTTAATGGGTTAAAGTTAGTACTGGGGAGATATACCGTTCCTTCTTAGTTGTTGTTTTTTTTAAGGCAAAGGGAACTGAGCCCATACAGCCATGTCTGATGTAAACAACTCTTTCAAGTCTTCATTAAAATGCTGATGTGACACATTTCAATGCTATCTGGGAGAATCTTCCACGCTTCTGCGCCATCCGAACCAAAGAAATTGCGTCCCGGCCACAGTGTGGCTCTTCAAAATCCAGCCAAGTACGGATCGGGCTGCAGCGTCTTATTTGACTTTACTTCACTGTCCCACACATTATTCACATCTTGTCGAAGTTTTTCGAGCAAGAAACACCATTCTTACTAGAAAAGCACTACTGTAAAACAATTTGCAAGACAAATCGAAACAAAGCTGACGTGGACGCCACAAAAGCGCGGGAGAAACTCCGTTCCTTCTTAGAAGAAACAGTTCTTAAATAGCTTTATGGCGCTACAAAGTGTGACGTCACAGATTTTTTATTGCCTGTAGGTGTTTTATTTTTTATAGTCTATACAGGTATCTTTATAGTTACAGCCTTATACGATTATTATATTTGTTTATTGGAAAATACATGTCAATAATTTGATGTCAAAAAAATAAGAATAAAATAATAAAATCAATGTCATACTATAACTAGGTAAAATTATATAATATAATTTCAGTCAAACAGCCCCCCGCGAAGTGCCCCCTGGCCGAAAGTAGGGATACTCGCTGCGTTCCCTCGCTGAATGGCGAGGGAAATGCGCTGTACCAAAAAGTGGCCGGCTCGCGGATCACCTCCTCTCTCCTTAATTCGTCTCCCCACGGCGCGAATCAGATCCTTGGAATCTTTGATTTTTTGTTTATTATGTATTGTTCGTACATTTTTAACTTATATTTGTTTAAAATTATAATCATTTTTATCTTCTGTACCTAATTGTTTGTATATGCGCGTTCTTGGATTTTTTTTCTTTCTTTCTATTACAAAAAATATATCTGTACATACAATCTATATTTCAAACCACGTTAAATATAAGTACCGTTCAAATCCAAACGACCTCGAAATATAAAAATCCGGGGCACTCGAATCCTAAAAACCTCATTTCGCGTCCTACATTATCTAAAACCGACCCCGAGCGTCCCCGATCGGAGAGCCGACCTTAATACGCGACCTTGGACCCCGGCTGCGCGCCGCGTGACCTCAAAACGCGACCCGGGGTAACCTTGACCTTTTAAACCGGGATATATTGTATCGGGGAATAGTAAACTGTCTGTATAAAAAAAAATTATTTCATTTCTTTATTAAAATAATTATGTCAGATTCACAGATTGTTACATAACTTTATAGGTTTCTACTGACTTCCTATAATTTTATTTAGTAATCTGTCGTGTTTACTTAAAAAATAAATTCAAAAATATGGGATGTTAAATATTTCGGTGGATGTTTATCAGAATTTCCATTCATGAATGTAAATAACTTAGTTTTTTTTTATTTACGACTAATCCCGCGTTTGACCTCAATCTCACCTGGTGGTAAGTAAAGAGGCCGAAGATGGAGCACATGGGCTTAGTAAGTACTGGCTTTTCTATAAACACTGTCGGAACACATCAACGCCAAATCATCAACGAAAAACCAATGCAATATTAAAAGAATTAACAATCTCTCCTTTTTTTTTGTTCGTCGTTAAAAAATCGCCCCACTTTCGCGCGTGAAATCACATTTGGAGAGCGGCACGACCTCAATACAAAGAGACAGAGGGACTCGCGACCTCGATCCGCCGGTGAAACTACGATAGAAATTATTTAGAAGCTACAGTGTTATGCAGTTTCGTTTTCATACCAGTTGCATAAGAGTTTCGTCGTGGAACCTTGTGGAACCACACGAAACGAAACTAGGTTTTTCTCCGTACACAAACGTCAAAACGCCCTCTTCTCTCTATAATGATGTTGTGAGCACTGACAGCGAGCTTAAATCCTAGTTTACAGCTGGTCTAGTGGCAAGGACAGTGGCGATGGCTTGGCCAGTGACAAAAAGTCAAACAAAATTTCGATCAACTGGCAGGGCAACTTGCAAGCCAACTTGACTCGCCACTGTCCCGCCGGTTTACACCACTGTTCTTGCCACTTGACTAACGCACTTGTCTAGGCACTTGACCTGATTTACACCAGCCCTAAGGGTTTGAGAAATTCGCGATAATTTTTACTAGTTCCATACATTTGACTTTTCAATGGCTCACAGCGCATAAACCAACTGTAAGACGCGGTTTCCTTCGCCCATAATCTCACCTCACTATAATGTTACTAGAGGGTTTTCGATGTGCTGCTAACCTTGCGGATTTAGATGGAGTGCCTCATGTGCCAGTAATTACGCTGGCTGCCTTAACCTTCAAACCGAAACACAGTAATGCAAGCATTTCTGCTTTGGGGCAGAAATAGGTAAATGGGTGCTTTAGACATTTTAGTAAAGGTAAATTCTACTATGAAGGATCCCCTGGGGTGGTACCACCCTCTTATCTATTTCTGCCGTGAAGCAGAGATGCTTGCATTACTGTGTTTCGGTTTGAAGGGTGAGAGAGCCAGCGTAATTCCCGGCACATGAGGCAATCCATCTTAGTCCTCAAGGTTAGCAGCGCATCAAAAACCCTCTAATATTAATACAGCGAGGTGATATGTCTATGGGCGACGGTGACGACTTAACATCAGGAGGTCCGTTTGCTCGTCTGCTCTCCTAATATAATTTTAAAAAAAAATTACGTAGGTACTTTACTTTCACTTTTTTTTGGTACTGATAATTGCTGTTGGTCCTAATGACCTTTACAGCTTCACCGGGGTTTTTGGGGCGAGCGCTAAGTGCGCTCCAGCCTGGAGGACTTAAAACTACTATTAGAAGCGACTGCCTAAGGGCACCCAGGTGGGTACGGACCTCGGCTTAGGACGTCGCTGGGGAGGGAGGGGTCGGGGAGAAGCGGCCTGGAATAGACCGATAGCGCGTGTAAGCGCCAGAAGCGGGTACTTTACTTTCACGTAACGTACCTATAGAACATTGCAAAAATTTTGCATTTTCTTGTAAAAAAATATCTAAATAAACACTTCTTACTGTTCCAACCACACCCCAATATGGTAACCTCAATGAAATAACATTCAATAAACGTCATACCAAACGAAACCGAAAGTGCTCGCTAGAAATCGAGTCCACTCTCACTTTCAACGATCCAGCGTCACTCTGACGTATCGTACGTCACAATGACGTATCGTACGTCACAGTGACGTACGTCAGAGTGACGTGACACAGCTGGCGTGTGTACTTTCGATTTCGTTTCACTTTGTTTCACTCTCGATTTCGTTCAGCTCGTCGATTGTGCCAGATTTTTGCTTACGGCTCATGATGTAGTTAGTGGATAAAGTTTAACTTTAAAGAGTAGAATTTATTTTCTGGTGCTATGAGTACAGTCAGCCTGGGGTACAGTGGAAGACACGTCAAGCTATACTCTGTGGAACCCTGTCGCAATTCATTTTTTTATGAATTGTATGAAAGTGTCAAATGAGTTACAGCGACAAAGTACTAAAGGGCCAGTACCCTTGTCAGTACCCCAAGTACCCTAGTTCTTTGTCGCCCAATTTGCCTAAATTACAACGTTTGTAGTTCTATTTCTATCCAGTTTCAATTTAGTTTTCGTTCCAATTCTATTTGGACACCAAATCGCATTCTGCTGACACATTACTCTACCATAGCCACCTTTCGATTACCACCTTACTATCGATCTTTAGCCTAGTTGCGAGCACGATCCGAAAGTGATCGTGCAGGTTAAGCGACGTTGGCGCGGTCGGTACCTGGATGGGTGACCGCTAGTGGCATATTTCATCTGAGCTCCTCCGTGCCTCGGAAAGCACGTTAAGCAGTTGGTCCCGGTTGCTGTCGTTCGACAGCAGTCGTTAAGCCATGTCAGATGCCTACGGGCGGCCTGAACAACTCTGACAAATAGGTTGGCCACTAACCATACGATAAGCAAGCAAGGGTAAAATTAGCGCGTCTCTTATCTTTTTTGGTGGGGGCTGGGTAAACCCAGCGACACTTGGACCCGTTGGGATCTTTTGTGTGCAACCCATTTCACACACTGGTTATCTCACTGTGCAAGTTTCCTCACGATGTTTTCCTTCACCGTTAGAGAAGTCGGTAGATATACTTAAGCCACCGACGCATTAAAGTAGCGCGTAAGAAGCGTGGAAGATTCTCCCAGATAGCATTGAAATGTGTCACACCAGCATTTTTTAATGAAGACTTGAAAGAGTTGTTTACATCAAACATGGCTGTATGAGCTCAGTTCCTTTTGCCTTAAAAAACCAACTAGAACCAACTGTTTATCGTCATCATCGGTTATCATCAACTCTACGTACCACAGAGAGGCTCAGATGAAACAGCACTAGCGGTCACCCATCCTGGTTCTGACCTCGCCCAACATGGTTTAACTTCCACGATCAATTATGCTATGTGCCCCACGTTTGCTTATCTGCTCTCCTTATACAGTAAAACAAATTTTACAGAGACCAAATCACCTCAACACTGAAGGAAAACCGCGTAGCAGTAATAGTTGGAGCGGCAGGGTGCGGCAAATCCACTCGGGTGCCCGCTGCAGTGCTGCGTTGCGGCAGCGGCACTACGGCAATAGTTGCAGAGCCGCGGAGGGTTGCCGCCATCGGGCTGGCTGAGAGGGTTGCCAGCGAAATAGGGGAGGAGGTGTGTAAATTTTTTGTGACTTGCAACGTTTTTAAACTAAAGTAGATATTTTTATTAGACGGACTAAACTGACAGGTGCTAATGTCTCTTTGTAAAATAATGTTGCCATGTTTAATTTAATACGGATGTGTTCAGTTCACTCGTGAATCAGTTCCCTTAGTTCACCCAAACAGTGAGCCAAAAAGATAAAGTTAAATTATATATTGAAAGAAGATGGATTTCGTTCCCATACAAAGTGAGGCTCAGCGATTTAACTTCATAATTTACAAAACAAATCACGACATTACAGAAGAAAATAAAATGTACTTTTATTGGTGAACTATTGGTCAGTGATTGAACTCGATCTTTGGTCACAACACTATTTTTATTTCATCAAAAATTGGCAACATAGAAAACGTCAGTTTAGTCCGTCTAATAAAAAATACTACTTTAGTGCAGTCAGTCTGTGTATGTAAAACTCTTTTACCAACCTTGGGATCTTCAAGGCCAGAGTGAATAGGCATTTACTGGACCCGCATTCTCCATCGTCGACCTCATCGTCGCTTACCATCAGGCGAGATCGTGGTCAAATGCGGGTTTAGTAGTCAATAAAAAATATATGGGGCCGTGTGCCCCACGGAATGAAAGTCAGCATGTTGATGCGAAGATTAATTATATTTACAATATTGCGATGATGAACGGAAGAGGAGTGACAGCGCGAGTATGAGAAAAGCGGTGGCGATTGTTTAGAGACGACAGCAGCGCGCGCAGACTGCACAGCGCGCATGCGCCGTCATTGTGGCGCGAAGCTGCCACAAATATATAAGAAAAACAAATTCTGTCGCAATTTTTTTTATTTAAGACTAAACCCGTGATCTAAATCTCGTCTGATGGTAATTTTAATGGTATTTTCTAGGTGGGCGAGTCAATAGGCTACCAGGTCCGTCTACACGCCAAGTCACCTCGGCCGCCGTGTGGCTCTGTCTTATACTGCACCTCTGGGATACTGCTGAGACGACTGCAGACAAATCCGGGTCAGTTCCCCTTTTTTTCAACTAAAGCTATGTACATAGAGTTAATAGGCTACCAAAGCTCTTCACCTATTTTACAACTAAAGAGTCAATAAGCTGCCAAGACTCTTCACATATTTTACAACTTAAGCTATGTACATAAACTTGTGGCGACGCACGACGCGCGCCACTACAATTAGTACACCGATGTGAGTAGGTCACATCGGTGTACAACGCGCTATCGAAATTTTCCTGGGACTTCTTATATATACGAGTTCCAAACATCCATAGTTGGACCAGGACATCTGGCCACCAGGCACAACACCCCGCCTGGAGGAAGATCTTCCCTTTTCCCTTTCATACTACTGACATTACGTCATCCATGTCGTCATATAGCGCGTGTCTACAGAGTCAATAGGCTACCAAGGCTCTTCACATATTTTACAACTAACGCTATGTAAATAGAGTATTGACTCTATTGAGGCTACTCTACTCTCTACTCTAGCCTATTGAGGCTACCAAGGCTATTCACCTGTTTTACAACTTATTTAAACTACCCTGATACGGAAGAAGAACGCGTCAATTGGTTTTCTGTTTCCAGAAAGTATCAAAGATTTCTAGAAAACACTAGAAGACTAATTTTGCGCGTTTTTGCCATTTTGGGCGGGAGACGGCAAACGGCGCAAAACACGGAATCCCAGGCTAGCCCTTAATTTAGAGACTAAAATAGACTAACTATTGCTGTTGCTTTCTTCGTCCGTGCAGTCACTGCTGAAAATCAACACTGTGGCTTGCCTCAGGATTATGGTGAGCTGGTGTACCCTTGTTGGCACTGTACCGCTTCGGATGTATTGTGCTGAATCTTTGTATACTTCTGTATTGTATACTTGCTATATTCTGGTGTTTACACAAAGCTAGACTTTGTTTACATATGTAAATTGTTATCGAATAAAGTGGATGCACCTCCACTCATCTAATTAACGCTGGGCCTATTTTTTAAATAATCCAATGCTTTTATTTGGAACTAAACTGTTTTTTTTTTCTCAAAGGTCTTGAAGGCTGCACCCACGTATTCATAGACGAGGCCCACGAACGTGACGTCAACACTGACATCACATTGTTACTCCTCAAGAAGGCTCTGGATCTCAATCCTGAACTCAGGGTGGTAATCATGAGCGCTACCTTGGATACTGAGGTGTTTACCAGGTAAATAACACTTGTAAACCCTACCCATCTAAAAATGTTCAAATAAAATAAAACTATAGGGTCTTATTTTATTAGCGGCAAATATTTCTAGGGTGTCATCTATAGGTTATAATAACAATAAAGATAGGGTAAGGTCAAAAAAAAATTTTTTTACTTATATTTTCGAGAAAAGGGTCAAAACTGTTTGTTTGAAAATTCTACAAATGAATCAATTCTAATACTGAAATGCGAAGTATGAAAGAAACTCGTTTCATTCATAACGACATGGATGAGTTTATGTCACCAAGCCGCAAAATAATGGGGTTTATTTTTCTTTAGTATGGAAATTATTCATACAAGTAACAGGGTTATTTTTCCGTGTAAAGTGGTACAAATGACCAGCACACACCCCCTCCAAATATTTGATACTAATAAAAAAGGACCTTATATTGTTGTATAAAGTCCATTCGCTTAAATAAGCTCGGTACACCCACTTTGATTGCGGGACTGCGGGTCTTTAAATATAAAATAGGAAATTTAATAATACACAAATGTAAGCAATCGGCAGTCTGCGTCCTCTCTGCGTCTCTGGCAAAGAGCGAGCTTATTTAAGGGAATGGACTTTACCCTGACCAGGAATATAAGCCCTGTCAAGAGGGCGCCATTAGTAGTTTTATAATCTGTGTTATGAAAAAAATACTACTATTTAATTCACCATGGGAATAGTTTTGCTATTTCTGAGATTTCTAGTTCTCGAACCTCGGTTGACCCTATAGAGTCTTTTGTTCCTGGCACGAAATGGAATCAATTGGCATCCAATTGTTTTTTGTGAAAAATGGTATTTTTCTCGCTGACTGCACCATCATAAGCCTATTAATGTCCCCACTGTTGGGGCACAGGCCTCCCCTTGCACAAGCGGGTATGGGCCATGGTCCACCGAGCGGGCCCAGTGCTGGTTTATGGATTTCACACGCCTTCGGAAACTTTTAATTTCCTCAGACATGCAGGTTTCCTCACGATGTTTTCCTTCACCGTTAGAGCAGTCGGTAAAAGTACGTAAGTCTTCCAAAAAATCCGAAAAACTCATTGATACATGGCATTGTATGGTTTCGAATCCGGACCTCCCGCATAGGAGTCCGGCATCCTAGTCACTAGACCACCGACGCTCGCTCGCTGACTGTACCTTTTTTCAAAAATCTGTGATCGCAGTTTTAAATAGCTCCAAAAGTTAGGGAAGGTCTCCTAAGACCATTTTCTCGTAGCTCCAACGGATCTGGTAACTGCCCTGGGAGCCCCGCCGAAACTTTTCACCCTGTATACAGAACATTTCCGAAATCCCGCAATCCCGCGGGCGTATCCATACAACCCTAAATTGCACTACCTAATCCGATCACTGGTTATTAGAGAGTGTTCGATGCGCTGTTAACATTGTTTTCTTAAATATTTTCAGGTATTTCGATTCGTGTCCGGTCATAGAGGTGCCGGGGCGTACTTTTCCAGTGCACGTGTCTTACCTGGACGATATTCAACAGACATTGGGCATAAGGCTGCCTAACACTATGAAGAACTGTCAAAAAAATGACGCCAAACCGTTCGTTGACTGTTCAGAGGTAAATAATTGGGATATATTGCAAAAAATAATAATTGGGGATAACCCAATTAGAAATTGGGAAAATTTGAGAATCTGAAACGTATATTTATTCAGTAGTGGTAGATCCTAATGTGAAGGATCGCCTGGGGTGGTACCACCCTCTTATCTATTTTTTTTTATTTTTATTTACTTCTAAACCCGCATTTGACCTCGATCTCGCCTGATGGTAAGCGACGATGAGGTCGACGATGGAGCATGCGGGTCCAGTAAATGCCTATTCACTCTGGCCTTGAAGATCCCAAGGTTGTAGGTTTCGGGAAATACAGACGCCGGCAGGCTGTACCATTCCTTAGCCGTTCGCATAATGAACGAAGAAGCAAATCGCTTCGTACGAGCAGATGGGATATCAACAACATAAGGATGGAACCTCTCCCCGCGCCTGGTAGTCCGAAGGCGGAATGGAGATGCTGGAATTAGGTCGTGCAATTCCGATGCGCACTCCGAAATGTATCCTATAAAATACCGATAGACAGGCAACCTTGCGCCGATGTTCCAGACTTTGCAGTCTAGCTTCCACCAGCGATTCGTCACCTATAATTCTGCCGTGAAGCAGAGATGCTTGCATTTCTCTGTTTCGGTTTTAAGGGTAAGAGAGCCAGCGTAATTTCCGGCACATGAGGCAATCCATCTTAGTCCTCAAGGTTAGCAGCGCATCAAAAACCCTCTAATATTAATACAGTGAGGTGAGATGTCTATGGGCGACGGTGACCACTTACCATCAGGTGGCCCGTTTGCTCGTCTGCTTTTCTTATTTAATAAAAATAAAAATATTGCGCAGGCATTAGGTTGAGATTTAATCGAAGGTTTTTGGCAGATGATATAATATAGCTTGTGGTCTACTGTACAGTATGTATCTTATCAGGACCGCGTCACTTAACTCAGAACTACAATAGAAGGAGAATGACCCGATGTAGTTTGTTTTAAAGTTATGTCAAAAAACAAAAGTAAAGTAAAGTAAAATACACTTTATTACACAAATATAAAACAACAAACAAGAGATAGAAAAGGAAATAGTGAAGCACAATTTAGGCGGCCTTATCGCTAAGAGCGATCTCTTCCAGGCAACCTTCGGGCAGAGGAAATGATATCGAGAAAGAGGTAGTAGGTGTGCAACGTTTATGGAAAACGTTATATAAGTGAATTAACAACTATGTAACGCCAGTTACAATTTTTTTTAATATCTCAGTTTAGAGGCTTTGGTACACGACAAGGTGACCATGTCAGCCTCGTTAGGGTTACTAAGAGAAGGGAAGGGAAGCTCAAGTATTATTAGAGTCAGCTATCACTTTGAGAGCCAACTTAGCAAACAACAGTAAGTGTTTCATATCATCAGATAAGGGCTGACTCAAAATAATATTGAGACTCCCATTTTGGAGCCTATTGAGGACAAATTTCTTCCTCTCAATTTTCACCAGGTCACACTCCATTAGGAGGTGAGTGAGGTCTTCTATTTTGTCAGTTAGTTACAATTTTATCTGATATACATTTTTCTACTTTTTATTACTAAAATCAAATCTTTATAGGTAAACAGATCTTGAAGAATAACTAATTTATATTACAGGTAGTAGAAATAATAAAAGCAGTGGATAAGTCACAGCCAGAAGGTGCTATACTGGTGTTCCTCCCGGGCTGGGCTGAGATCAAACTGGCGAGCCAACTGCTGGCGCGACATTGTGCCGACAGTACACATGTCATACTGCCCGTGCATTCCAGGTACTACTTACCTCATAAACTAAGGGACAAATAATGCATTCCAGGTAGCAGTGGCGAAGGGTGAATATTTTAGCAAGAGAAACCGCCAAAAAAATTTTTTTTGGACAAGGTCTTAAAACTAATTACAGCACCAATCATGAGCCCTGTTAGGACATTGCAATTTTAAATAGATTATCATCATCATCATTATCAGCCTTTTAATGTCCCCACTATTGGGGCACAGGCCTCCCCTTGCGCAAGGGGGTATGGGCCATGATCCACCGAGCGGGCCCAGTGCTGATTGGTGGATTTCACACGCCTTCGGAAACTTTTAATTTCCTCAGACATGTAGGTTTCCTCACGATGTTTTCCTTCACCGTTAAAGTAGTCGGTGAACCGGGTTATATTGCACCGTATTCCGCACGTGTGGGACTGAGATAGCGAGCGAATAGATCCCGTGAGTACGAAAGAGAAGCCGGGATAAAAGCGGCATTTCTTGTTTGCTACCATAGACTTGCTATACAATTTTGTTCAGGCGTTGCGTTTTATAATTTCAGATTATCAACAACAGACCAGACCAGAATGTTCTCTAAACCACCACCAGGAGTACGGAAGATAGTGTTAGCAACCAATATAGCTGAGACCTCCATAACTATACCCGATGTAGTGTACGTCATAGATACTGGAGCTCATAAGGAGAACAGAATTAAGGAAGATACTGGTAAGAATAAGAATAGTTTATTTGTGCGGTAAGGTTTATACTTTTTTTTTATTTACGACTAAACCCGCGTTTGACTTCTATCGGTGGTGGTAAGTGACGATGAGGCCGAAGATGGAGCACAGGCTTAATAAGTACTGGCTCTGCTATAAACACTGCCGGAACACATCAACGTCGAAGTGAAGATATTTGACGACAGACTTTACATAGAAGTCGCTATCCAGGTGGACCCTGAAGAGTTCCTACCACCAGCAAGTTACCCGGGTTAGTCGCCTTGTACGACACGCTTGCCCAGTGGCGGTAGGTATGTATAATTTTTTCTGAGATTTTTTTTTCAAACATTAGTAATGTTTTAATACATTACCAATATTCTTCATACGAAAAATACGATCCCCCTATCCTTAAACACTTCGTTCGGGTGCTGATCGAATGATGTTATCTTTGATCAGCATCTGATCGAAGTGTAAAAGCTCGTAATTTTTGCTTAATATATTTACTAACATAGTTTTTAAGTACACTAACACAATGGATCAAGTTATCTGAAAAATAAAAATATTGAATTGAATTAACCACTCCAACTTGGCTAAAATGCCTGTACCTAGGAGTCTTCCACCACAATACTTCAAAAATTGAATCAATCCGGCGATCCCAGTCTCGTGTCCTAGCCTTAGAGACATCGTCACTTAAAATGGAGAATAAATGTATTGAGGGGTGTTACACACATGCTCGGATCGACGCGTTCGGGTCGGCTTTAACTGTCAAACTCACCCCTCAGTCTCAACCAAGGATTTTGAAATTCACCCTATGTAGATTGCACGCTAGAGACGTTTTATAATACGGTATGAACCTTAATTTTTGTTATTGCATCAATCAACTTACATAATACTATAGAAGGATCTAAAATTAGTTTTTCGATATCTCAACTAACATCAGAGATATTAATAGTTAAAGTTAGTATTGGACAGATGCTCTGTCCCTTTCTAGCAAAACAGTCCTTTATATGCAGCCAGGACCTGCTTGTATGGCGCTAGAGAACAGTTACGTCATAAAACTTATTGCAGTTTCTTTCTACCGTTCTGATTTTTGATTGCCTGCAGTTATTTTATTTTTCAACGAATTTTAATTCTGTTTTCACATTTGACCGTCAATTTACGACTGTCTTAATTTTTAAGAAATACATTTAATATTTGATACTTGGAAACTACCCTATTATGGAAACTGCGTCTGCGTCTGCATGCGCTGTTAGTGTTTTCCATTATATTAGTTAGTCGGACATTCAAAGACAAACTCGTGGCTCGCAGTCAGTGCTCACATCATTGTTCTATAGGACAGGGCGCTAATAGTTCGATTTATGTGGTTTCAACTCATGATACAATATTTTGTTCACTTTTTTTCCAGGCACAGCAAGTTTGGAAACAGTTTGGGTATCTCAGGCGGGCGCTAAGCAAAGAACAGGGAGAGCGGGGCGAGTGCAGCCTGGTAAATATTATTATGTCTTTATATATTTATTTTATGCCAAGTTTTTTGCCAAGTTCCAGAGTAGACTTGTATAAAAAGCATACCTTCTGTATGGCAATTTTATTGTATAATAATCTGCCTAGTCGCCTTAAAAATGGTCCTGCTAGCCAATTTAAAACTAATATTTCCAAGTGGCTTCTAGACAAATGTTATTACTCCATAAAAGAGTATCTCAACGACACTAACAAATAGCAGAAAAGATTTGCATACCGTTGTCGGTGGAACATGTGACACCTATGCTTTTTAAATCACCTATATTTTTCACTATGTTCTGGCAAATAAATTTCATTTCATTTCAATACATATACCGAAATACTGTATTGCATCCCGCGTGGATGGCTTTCACGCAATCATCCGAAAGAGGGTTGTTTCCCTGATGCACCGTGTACATAGCAGTCCCAGCAGCGTCCTGTTGACGTTTGCCGAGTCCCCTGTCTCCCCGATCCTGAGGCACTGGATATACCTGCATGTCAATGCGAAGTAGTCGTCCAGTGCTTTGGGGTCGGTACCATGGGCTTGGCCATTACCTTTTTACTAACATAGCTTTAAGTAATATAATATACTAACTTTATTTGTATGGATTCTGTCTGAAATAAATATATAATAATAATATACCTATTGTTATGATCTGTGATCGGAGTAGGTAGAGCTCTTTCGGGTCAATGTCCTCAAAGGTTATATTAATATGGATATGATTTCGGGATCCCGTTTTAAGTTATCGAGCAAATGTTGTAAATTACTTTTGTAAACCTCGCCCTTACTCGGCGGATTACGATTTTTTTTAAATTGTGAACTTACGAAGAAGTTAAAACACTACCATAGGTACACTAGCCCCATGAATCTTAAAAAAAATTATTTCGCCACCAATCTTAAATGTGTATCAAAACAAATATAACGTTAAAAATCTAAATAATATATTTATTCAATCCCGGAAATCCCGGGATTATTGGGCATACTTATCCATATTATGACCGTATGTGGCAAATACCAAAAACAGCCCTACCTACTCCGATCAGTGGTTATGATTTTTTTATCTACTATTGGTGGTATGAGCGTCGGTGGCCTAGTGGCTAGGACGCCGGACTCTCATGCGGGAGGTCCGAGTTCGAAACCATGCAATTCATACGAATGTCAAGGAATCATAACAAAAAAGTATTGTGACACGGTTCCTCAGAGTAATCTTATCTTATGATAGGGGACCGGGAATAACCCAGCGACACTTCGACCCTTGAGGATCTTTTGTGCCAACCCCATTTTATACTCTGGTCATCTCAGTGAGATCGCTTTAAGCGATAAGGCCGCCTTTGTACATATCGTGTTATTATTCCTGTAGTTTTTACTTTTCCTGTTTTTGTGTACAATAAAGTGTTTCTATCTATCTATCTCAGTGTGCAGGTTTCCTCACGATGTTTTCCTTCACCGTTAGAGCAGTCGGTGAATGTACGTAAGTCTTCGAAAAATACGAAAAACTCATTTGTACATGGCACTGAATGGTTCGCAACCCGGTTTCTTCAGAGTATAGCTTGATGTGTTTTCCACTGTACAGTCAGAATTATCTAAAGGTATAGTTTGCATATTCTTAAAATTTAGATAGGATTTTAAGAATAGGTCCGGTAGTTTTTGTAACAAATTCAATCGTGTTTTGCTGCTGTATGCCTTTATTTTAAATCTGACTGTACTATGTAAGATTTACATACATTTACCGACTGCTCTAAAGGTGAAGGAAACATCGTGAGGAAACCTGCATGTCTGTGGAAATGAAAAGTTTCAATTAGCACTGGGGTGCCCGCTCGGTGGATCATGGCCCGTACCCCCTTGTGTAAGGGGAGGCCAGTGCCCCAACAGTGGGGACGTTAATATGTTGACATTACATTTAAATCTACCCTACCTTTTGGTTAATTCCAGGTCACTGCTTCAGAATGTATACTAAGGAAAGAGAAGCTGAATTCGAAACGCATACAACTCCGGAAATATTGAGGTAACTGACTTCTTTTACTATCCTTTCTATTGAATACATAAATCATCAAAACAAAATCAAATCAAAATCAAAATGTTTTTTTTTTATTGTAAGTAAGTACCTTATAGTACATTTTTACAACGTCATTCTTTTTAACTCTGCCACCGCTTCGTTAGGTGCTGTTGCTGAAAGGAAAGAAGCGGCGCAAGATACTTTCAGCAGCACATCTTTTGAAATAAATATATCTTACACTAATTATGAATACAATCATATACACAACGTGCAGAGCTGGAGCTGAATTTAGGACCAAGCCTCTTTATCATTTAAGTAGTCATTTATTTTTATTTTATTTATTTTATTTTATTATTAAATAAGGAGAGCAGACGAGCAAACGGGCCACCGGATGGTAAGTGGTCACCGTCGCCCGTAGACATCTCACCTCACTGTATTAATGTTGGAGGGTTCTTGATGCGCTGCTAACCTTGAGGACTAAGATGGAGTGCCTCATGTGCCGGAAATTACGCTGGCTCTCTTACCCTTCAAACCGAAACACAGAAATGCAAGCATTTCTGCTTCACGGCAGAAATAGATAAGAGGGTGGTACCACCCCAGGCGGTCCTTCACTTTAGGATCTACCACTACCAAATAACCCTTTTATAATAACCCTTTTTACATAAGGTCCGTCTTATATGGGTCTGAAATTTTTTCTGTCATATTTATTACAGTATCAGGTAGCTTATTATAAAATCGTACACAACTATAAAATAATGAATTAAAATAGAGTCTTATGCAAAACCGTTTTTTGCAACTTTGTGCAGATTTCCTCATGATGTTTCCTTAACTAGCAGAGCAGAAAAAAATACAATTATTTTTTTTTAAAATCATTAAACAAGGATTTTTAAATTCAGCCTATGTAGATTGCTCGCTGGAGTACTTTTATATGGAAACATCGTGTGTCAGTTGTCGCATGCGATGTGAGTATTTTCCCATAGATTAAACGAACATTAAAATTATCAAAAGTAAGGAACTATAATATGCATTTTGTACAAACCCTTTGGCTCGCTGTCAGTTGCTCACATCATCATTCTAGAGGAGAGGGCGCCACTAGTCCGATTTCTGTAGCCGTGAAATATGGTCTTTGACTAAAAAAAAATTATTGCATCAATCAACTTACACGGACATCCTGAATGATCCTGATGGATCTGAAATCCGTTTATCGATATCTCAACTAACATCAGCTATATTAATGGTTAAAGTTAGTAGTGGGGGGATGCTCTGTCCCTTTCTAGCAAAACAGTCCTTATTATGTAGCCAAGGACCTGTTTGTATGGCGCTACTTAACAGTGACGTCACAATTATCTATTGCCGTCTCTTTCTACCGTCTGATTTTTGATTGCCTGTAGCTATTTTATTATTCAACGGATTTTAATTCTGTTTTCACATTTGACCATCAATTTATGTCTATTTTCTTATTTTTATGAAATGTATTTAATATTTGATAATACCCTATTGACATTGGCATATTCATTAGTCCAACATTATTTTGGTTTTTTTTTAGAATACCTCTCGAACAAACCGTATTGGATTGTAAGACGTACGCGCCTGAGGATAAGGTGGAAAGTTTCCTGTCGCAACTTCCCGAGCCGCCCACCAAGAAAGCTATTCAGTTCGCTGTCAACGATCTCATTGACTTAGGTAATTGACTGACGTTGGGTCGATCTAACGTGGATCGATCAAACGTGGACCGATCAAACGTGGATCGGTCAAACGTGGATCGATCAAACGTGGATCGATCAAACGTCGATCGATCAAACGTGGATCGATCAGACGTGGATCGATCAATAAGCAATACCCCTGGTATTGCACGTGTCTCTAGGCGACGGGTCACCGTATGGTAAGTAGTCATACTTACCATCAGGTGGCCCGTCTGCCTGTTTGTCGTACCTAATTTATATTTTTTTTTAAATGGTAGCTTTGACTTTTTACTACTTAACCCGCATTTGACCTCGATCAAAAACACGATTTTTTTCTGGCACATGTTTTTTTTTCATAAGTAACTGAAGCTTAAAGTTCTAAGGCCATTATCGTTTAATATGCTTTTGGAGTTTATGTTACATACCAATCTTAATTTTTAAAACCACTATAGGTATTTTTCTGCTTCACTATATTGGCAACACTGACTGAGCTTTGGTTAACGAACGGGGACTTCCCGTACAGGCTAGTACAAGAAAAACCAGGAATAGAAAATGTAATCGATTTAGAGGAGACAGAAGATGGAACTGAAAGTTCCGACACCGACCGAACTAGTGTTAGTAGTGAGCGTGACGAAGAGACAGAATAAGATTTTGTTACGAACATTTATCGATGTTATTACGATTTTGTTTATGTAAGACGTTATATTATGACTAAGATTTATAAACATATGTAAAGTTTAAGTTCCATCAATAAAACAACAATTTTCAAAATATTGTTTTTTCTGAAGAAAAAAAAAACAAATTAAAAAAAAAACGGTGCCAGGTTTTTATTCATGTTTTTTTCATAAAAGTTGAAAAAAAAAACATTTTTTTTTTCAATTCACAACCCTAATCATAACAAAACGGAAAAAACCCTCCTTTGACACCTTTCATTTATCGCATCGACGATTGGCTAGTATTAGCTTACTTACTTACTTCCTATTGGACTAAAAATCTAAAAAAAACACAACGACATACCAAAAACGTTTTGGAAACGCTACCAGCTGGGGCAATTTTGGCCTAGGATTTCGATACGTGGGACGGGTTAAATTTAAATTTCGATACGCGGGACGGGTTAAAGTTAAATTTCGATACGCGGGACGGGTTAAAGTTAAATTTCGATACGCGGGACGGGTTAAAGTTAAATTTCGTATTCAATGTGTCAAATAAAATAAGTTATAGTAGTTAAATGTTGCCCACTTATGTACAGTGGGCAAAATTAAAAGCATTTAAAAATGTATCGTTCTATTTTCTCACAAACAGGAGCGCTCACCGCCTCAGAACAACTGACCCGCCTCGGCTCCCTACTATCTTCAATGTCGCTACACCCTCGGCTGTCGTGCGGTTTGCTCCACGCGGCCGTGGTAGGGGGCGTCGTGGCCGCTGCCGACGTGGCCACGCATTGCGGAGACAACGTGGAACTGTTTAGCGACGCCGCCGACAGGAGAGAAGGTATTGTCGCTACACCACGTTAAGCGAAAATTTGGAACTGTGTAGCGACGCCGCCGATAGGGTGGAGAGTATTGTCGCTAGGCTCGCTATACCTTGCTTAGCGTCGAGGAGAGAAGGTATTGTCGCTACACCACGATTAGCGTCGAGGAGAAGGTATTGTCGTTAGAGTCGCTACATCCACGCTTAACGTCGAGAAGGTATTGTTCGCTATACCCACGCTTAGCGTCGAGGAGAGAAGGTATTGTCGCTACACCACGCTTAGCGTCGAAGAGAGAAGGTATTGTCGCTACACCACGCTTAGCATGCGGCTTAGAAATGTATTATAGATTAGATTTTAATACTTAATTATCTACCATGTTTATGATAAAGCATCGGTGGGGTAGTGGCTAGGATGCCATGCGGGAGGTCCGAATTCGAAACCATGCAATCCATGTACTAATGAGTTTTTACGAAGACTCATCAGCAGCCTATTCTAGTCCACTGCTGGACATAGGCCTCTCCCAGGACGAGCCATTGAGCCCGATCTTCGGCTCTTTTCATCCAGTCGCTGCCAGCCACCTTGCGCAGATCGTCGCTCCATCTAGCAGGGACGCTCGTCCCACATTACGTTTGCCCAAACGCGGTCTCCACTCCAGAACTCGTCTCCCCCAGCGGTTGTCGGTTCTGCGACAGACGTGACCGGCCCACTGCCACTTCAGCTTGCTAATCTTATGAGCTATGTCGATAACTTTTGTTCTTTTGTTCTGTTTTACGAAGACTTGTGAACCACCAACTGTGAATTTACCAACTGCTCGTCAGAGCAGGTAACATCGCGAGGAAACCTGCATGTCTGAGGAAAGCAGTTTTCTAAAGACAGGGACTCTCTAAGGAAATTGTTCACGGAAATAAATATATTTATGAAAACATTATGTATGTACGCATAAACTTACAGTTGTTTCCGAAAAACTGCGATAGTCATAATTACAATACCAGAAACAAACACCTGGTAGTCCCACGCTTTAGACTTAGAAAAAAAAAGTGTACGATTTTATAATAAGCTACCTGATACTGTAATGAATATGACAGAGAAAAAAATTAAGACCTATATAAGACGGACCTTATATAAAAAGGGTTATTATAAAATAAATGACTACTTAAATGATAAAGAGGCTTGGTCCTAAATTCAGTTGCAACTCTGCACATTGTGTACATATATGATTGTATTCATAATTATTGTAAGATATATTTATTTCAAAAGACGTGCTGCTGAAAGTTTCTTGCGCCGCTTCTTTCCTTTCAGCTACAGCACCTTACGAAGCGGTGGTAGAGTAAAAACAAAACGACGTAAAAATGTACTATAAGGTACTTACTTACAATAAAAACATTTTGATTTGATTTGTGAACTCTAACCACTGGACCCACACGGTAAATCATAGCCCGTACGTACTCGAGGGGACTTTAATAAGCAGACGATAAGAGCGATCTCTTCCAGACAACCTTTTGGTGGAGTAATTTTGGTAGAAAAAGGTAGGTTGTGCACCTTTTACAATAGCGATAATAACAGTATACATAATAATACATATACGTATTATCTTATCTTAAGATAGGGGGCCGGGAATAACCCTAGCGGTACTTCGACCCTTGAGGATCTTCTGTGCCTACCCCATTTTACACACTGGTCATCTCAGTGTGCAGGTTTCCTCACGATGTTTTCCTTCACCGTTAGAGCAGTCGGTAAATGTACGTAAGTCTTCGAAAAATACGAAATACTCATTAGTACATGGCACTGCATGGTTTCGAACCCGGTCGCTTGGGAGTCCGGTGTCCTAGCCACTGTGCCACCGACACTCTTTGTTTAGAGGTTAGTTTTATATGTACATATACCTATGTACAAATACATATCAAATAATGTGCTACAGCCATGGAACTACAGCGCTGATTTTGATATAATACACGGGCTATATCTTAAGATTTATCGTCTATAAGTTCATACAACATTGTAACTTGTTAAACTTACCTATGTAAAAAAAATCAATAGATATTAATTGATGATTTTTTTACAGAAATCCGCGAAATAAAACGCAAGTACAGTCCAACGTCGGACCACGCGGCGCTACACTGGATACAAGATGAGTTCGACAGTACTTTAGCTGAGAAACTATGGAGCGGCGTCAACGAATGGTGTGCCCGGCTTGGGCTGAGGAAGGACAGGCTGAATTACGTCAAATGTTAGTAGTTATCAGCCTTTTATTGTTAGTAATTTGTAAACATCAGCCTTTTTCACCATTACTCTATGAACACAGAACACACTAATACAAAATACAAAAATATTTATTAAGCCAAACAATATTCAAATTACAATCATTTAACAACAGTGTTGTTACAATGTGTATATAAGTAAATATCGTTCTCTACTACCTGCACTGGCCTTATCGGCCGTCTTACAGCATAGTAGATAGCAACAGTCTAATGGCCTGGGGGATACACTTATATAAAAAAATTTAAAAAAAAATTATTTATCCATTATATTTTGTTAATACCTGTTGTGAGAGGGTGTTTGAGGGTGAGTGATTGAATTTGATTTGATTGATTTGAAAAGATCTTTATTATGCAATATAATTACTTAACGTTATGTTCACTATTCAGTATTCATGGGCCTAAATTGAAACTATCTAGATTAGATGTTGTTTGTCAGACTAAATAAGCGTCATCAAACTTTAAACTATGTACTTCTTAAGTAAATGGAATACTACATAATACAAACTTACAATTTAAATATAGATTTATGTAATCTTTAGTAACTAGAAGACATAACACACTAATTGGCTTGAGGAAGGACAGGATGGATTATATCAAATGTTAATAACTATCAGCGTATTAATATTAGTAAACATCAGTATTTTTCACCATTACTCTAGGAAAATAGAACACACTAATTTCCTAACCTTGCGACGAATTTAAAATAGTGCTTAAAATTAATAAAAAAGAAACACCAAAAGTGTATTTTCTAAATCAATAGCTAAAAGAATACTCGAAAAGCTAGAGCAGCGTCAACGAGTGGTGTTCCCGGCTTAGCTTGAGGTTGGACAGGCTGAATTACGTAAATTGTTAGTAATTATCAGCCATATAATGTTTGTAAACATCAGCCTTTTTAGGGATCCGTCCGAGCCGATCCGTCTCTCATGAGGGTCTAGCGCCTAAACGGAATAAGTTACAGTTTTAAAAAAATCACATTATATGCGTTCCCATAACCCAAATCCGAACATCAACTTTAAAATTGTTTTTGGAGGGAGTCCCATTTAAATAAATGAGGTTGATGAAAAAATATTTTTGACCGGTTTATGTTGTCACCAGGTTGTCTCATGAACGGTATTCTCTAGAAACTTTAAAAAAATAACCTCAATTTCTACAACAAATACTAAAACTTGATACATCTATAATAGTTTTTAAGTCGTGAGCAAAAACGTTAAAAGGTTTTTTCACTACTTCTTATAATACGGATCCCTAAAGATATGGCAAGGCCTGACTCGCATTACAGCCCTATCAAACCTCCATCTAGAACAAGTGCTCAAATGCAGCCTTCTAAATCCCACCATAGAAGTTGAGAAACTCAACCGCTTCTCGGGGATAGACGAACTAACAGTAATTTCTGCCGCAAATTCTGCTTGCATTATACTGTGTTTTGATCTGAAAGGTGAGAAAGCCAGCGTAATTACCGGCACATGAGGCACTCAACTATAAGTCCTTATGTGGGCAGCGAATCGAAATCCCTCTAATAATCTCTCGTGCAGCACGCTGTATAACAATAATGGTATTTTTTTTGTTACAGCCCTATCAAACCTCCATCTAGAGCAAGTTCTCAAATGCGGCCTTCTAGAGCCCACCATAGAGGTTGATGAGCTCAATCGCTTCTCCGGTATAGACGAACTAACAGCCGCGAGCCTATTGTCCGGTGCCAATAGCCTTCTGCGTACGCGGCGGCGTATGCGCACTAAAGGCAAGCTGAAAACGGTCGCAGAGCTGATCACCAGGTTTGTTTGTTTGTTTGTTATATGGTTAGTGGCCAATTCGATATTTGACTTTAAAAAAAATTAAACATGGACATCCTGAAGAATGATCTAAAATTAGTTTTTCGATATCTCAACTAATATCAGAGATATTTATTAATGGTTAAAGTTAGTACTGGAGAGATGCTCTGCCCCTTTTTAGCAAAACAGTTCTTTATGTGCAGCCAGGATCTGCTTGTATGGCGCTACTACATAGTGACGTCATAATGTAATATTGCCGTTTCTTTCCATCGTCTGATTATTGATTGCCTGTAGCTATTTTATTTTTCAACGAATTTTATTCTGTTTACATATTTGACCATCAATATGATGCTTCTTTATATCTGTCTGTACTGGGTGTAACAAAAAAAGACCCTATATTCCCGAAGGGGGTGAAAATCCGAAAAAAAAATCAATTGTTTCATACATTTCGGTCGAGTCGCTTTTGTATGAAACAGCTGATATATTTTTTCGTGATTTTAGATTTGGCCCCATAATAAAAGTTGTTCAGTTATGGATACTGAACACCCTTCGGGACTGTAGGGGATTTCTGTTACACCCAATACGTATACACCATGTATAGCGCGAGGCCCGACTCGCACTTAGCCGGTATTTTAATGACGTCACTATTGTCCACAGCACCGGTGACCGAGCCCACATAGGCAGCGAGAGTGTCAACCACGGCATCACCAAACAAGGACAGAACCATCTATTGGCTTACTTCGGGGGGTACCACTCCACTGAACGACGGGCTCTGGTGGTCTACAAGACTTCCTTGATACCCCCCCATACGGCTCTCATCTTCTGTAGGGGGGATTTGTTGAGGCAAGATGGGGTAAGAATGTATTTTTTAATAAAAAAACATTAGCTTACTTGGGACGTAATACCAGCTATTACTGTTCCAAAGATCCCATCTGACATCAAAGACACTCCAAAACAACGATTTTAAAACAGAAACTGACCGACCCATAGAAACCTATTTTTCGGTTTTCTAGATTTCTATGGGTTTGGTGTGAACAAAATGTGGCCCCCTAAGAACTCAGTCACTGAGTACTAAAGCCCTCTGGATCAACCATGATTTTAGCATCGCACTTTCGCGACCATAATCCCCGAGGGGTAGAAAGAGGAACCACCTTCATTGTTTAGAAATAAAACCGTAGAGTTACTGTTTGCCTCCTTTACAGGAGCAGGTATTTTATTGTAGATTCTGGGACCCTTAAACAGATTTGAGTATGTCGTGTTTGATGCTTGCTTGCTTATCGTATGGTTTGTGGTCAACCTATTTGTCAGAGTTGTTCAGGCCGCCCGTAGGCATCTGACATGGCTTAACGACTGCTGTCGAACGACAGCAACCGGGACCAACTGCTTAACGTGCTTTCCGAGGCACGGAGGAGCTCAGATGAAATATGCCACTAGCGGTCACCCATCCAGGTACCGTACGCGCCAACGTCGCTTAACCTGCACGATCACTTTCGGACCGTGCTCGCCACTAGGCTACGAGCTCCTCATTGATGATTTGCAGGAGTTTAAAGGCCGTGAGTTCTTAGAATGGGATTCGGCTATCGGGTAAAATCGGTCTGTCTCTGTATTACTACAGTCTTAGTACATTCGCGTATCGCTATCAATAACCGAAGTCTCAACACCCGAAGCCCTTTCTCAGGCACTGTACGTTTATTTTTTCCAAAATATTTGTTATTAAAATTTTACCCGTTTATTTTTTTTGACTTGACAAGTTTTTTTTAAATCTCTTTATTTTCATGATCACATTAAACTATGCTAAGCGTTGGATTCCGCACTAGGCTACAGTCTGTATCGCGGAGGCCGGTTCAATTATCTCATGTAATACATATAATAATTTACATCAATTTATAAAAGATAAAGTAAAGTAAGTAAAATACACATTATTGCACAAATATAAAACAACATGTATGTAAGGGGGGTCACCAACATCTAGACCTCCAAATGTGAAACTCACCTGCACGTGGTGCATCCTGCCGATTAACGAACGAGTCCCTGGCGACCGACTAGTGGCGGTATAACCACTCAAATTCTGGCTGGGTCAAAATACCAGAAGCACGGTGACGGGCAGCAGCGTCATCGGGGCAAGCGACCTGGCTACTGCGATCGCCAACCCGCAGGCCTAGCGTGGCGATTATGGCATTTCCTCCCATGGATAGCAGGAGCGACGATCTGCGCAAGGTGGCTGGCAGCGACTGGATGAGAAGAGCCGAAGATCGGGCTCAATGGCGCGCCCTGGGACAGGCCTATGTCCAGCAGTGGACTAGAGTAGGCTGCTGATGATGATGATGATAAAACAACAAACATGAGATAGAAAAGGAAATAGTGAAGTACAATTTAGGCGGCCTTATCGCTAAGAGCGATATTTATGAGATATTTTATTATTATTTTTATTTATTAATATTCTACAATATTTCGGTTTTTGATACCTACTTATTCGCTATACTAACGATCAACATAAGTACCTAGTAGTTAGTTTCCTTAACTTGGTTTGGGAAACCCCCCATTACGGGGTTTCCCCATTAAAACAAAGTTCCATTTACCAAGAACTGTCTTTCGTGAAGTTCCCCGAACTAATGAATATGAATTATTTGCTTTCATAACGGATTGTTTTTTCCTGTTTATAGAATGACGAATCAACAATACTGACCTTACCCAAACATGGGCTGGATGTATGTGTTCCGACCAGGTATGTACACCATTTTGTATTTTTTTAAATGCATTTTTTAAGGTACTTACCTATCTACTGACGGTGACCACTATATATTATTAGAGGGTTTTCGATACGTTGCTAACCTTGAGGACATAGGTGGATATGTACAGTCGATCCCAGGTCTACCCACAACGTCAAAATTTTTCTTTCTTAACAGATTTTTTAGGTCTTCTATTTTGAAATGGCCGTATGATGCCATGATAACAACACAATTTTACTATTAGCTATGAAAAATTAAATTAAACTAACCCAAATAACGAGAAATTTGTGATATCTTCAAAAATGACGTTTCGTTTAGACGTGACGTCGTCGTCAAAAATGACGTGACTTTTCTGTTTACGGAGTGTGCTAGTGGCTCCATCTACGCAACGCTTTGCGTTTTATGTCCTATTGTTTCGCGTAAAATACATACCGCATTTAGTTCATGCTCACAGATTACAATTTCATAATAACAAGGCAATGTAACAAACCGATTATAATCGTTCGAACACCATTTTCATAAGCCGGTTATAAGTTATAACCAGTGATCGGATTAGCTAGTGTAATTTTGCGGGATTCCATGACGAAATATTAACATGGACATATACCCACAAGTAACGATATCCCAGGATTACAAATTCGCTAAGAGCTGGTCACATTAGACAGTAATATCGTTCAAAAATATTATATATATTATTATTAAGCATTCTTATGAAATTTTTACGAGGCTAAATTTGCCGCCATGTTGTTGTTTACTTTACACTTAACAAAAATTCTTAGAAAATGTATTGTTTCGGCATAACAAAGGCAACTGAAAAGAGCGTTCTGAGAGAGTTTGAATGTGAGAAAGAGACAATAAATGCCTAATATAATAGTGGTCTGGTGGAAAATCGATTTGTCACTCTCTCGCAAAAGGGATGAGTTGATTCCCTTTTTGAGTTCCCATTAGGATAAAAAGTATTTTATTATACAGAATATTTCCAAAATCCCGGAATCGTATCCACACTTATATAACGTTTGAGGTCGTTAGCCCTAAATTGCACTACCTAATCCGAACACTGGTTATAACCGACAAGTATAATATTACTTGCTATATCTCCCTTTTGTTTATAACTCGAGGTTTCTATCCTATATCCTAGGGTTTGTCTAAAAAGTCAGATTACTTGGTATTTTTAGTAAAATTTAAAATAAATAAATTTAGCAACAACTTATTTATTTTATGCGGACATACCCACTGGGCATTATTTACTTTTTAATTTTTTAATTCTCATAGCTTTATCTGTTCATTATTTTTCAAATCATTTAGTTTTACAAATAGAGACGCTAATATTACACACACAATTCCACTTCGCCAAATCACATTACTTACAATACATTTAGGTACAAATCAGAATACAAACTCCCCACCGCAGCGCCCACGACACAGGATTACCTAGTGTGGGTGCTAACCGTAGGCTTGGTATTAGGGAATATGTATGTTTTTTATTTAATTATTTTTTTTGGGGTATTCATTGTACCTTTCCGTTGTATAGTGTTGTCGTTAAATAAATTTATTTATTTATTATTTATGTTGCTAAATATAAGTTATCTCTACCGCTTTTCTACTCCTAGTTATATTTGACAGCTAAATTCAATGTTAATTATTTAAGTTTTTTTAATTCTTCTAAAAATTCCAAGTAAACTGACTTTTTAGACGGACTCAGCCTACAATATGTATTTTTTCCAGACAAGCAAACCACATCATAAAAGCAAAAGAAATGCTATGGACTACATTCCAGTATTACATAGAACGAGACCTTAAAAGTCTAGACTATGACGAAAACACTGAAATATCTAGGTTCAAAGTTAGACTTATCAAGGCTATAGGAAGAATACTAGTCGAAGGAGATAGGGAGTTTGTACAAGGGAAGAAAATTACTGATGTTAGTTTTGAAGAAGAATAAAAAGTTGTAAAAATCAAAAAGTCTTTTATTTCTTTATACGGTCGATTTGAGAACCTCCGTTTTTTTTTTAATCGGTTAAAAAAAGCATTTTTTTCTGAGAGCAGTATTCAAACTCCTAAGAACAGATTTT
Organism: Hofmannophila pseudospretella; assembly: GCA_947369225.1. NCBI lineage: Eukaryota > Metazoa > Arthropoda > Insecta > Lepidoptera > Oecophoridae > Hofmannophila > Hofmannophila pseudospretella. Next base: position 3,221,836 of record OX376333.1, read on the forward strand.
GTTTCCGAATCTAAGAATGGAAGTAGAGTACAAATCTACTTAGCAAACTCCTAATGAATTCAAAGAGTAGAATAACTGTTTCATAAAGAAATCGTTGAATAAAGGTTGAAGGAGGTAAGTTGGGACAAACCCGTTCTAGAATCTAAAATAGGGGATCTACCTGTTCAAGGCCACGAGGAATAAACTATCTACTAAATCAAGAGATTTGATCTAATTGTAGCGCTTATTTTTATTTATTTTTATAGTTTATTTTGGTATCAAAAGGACAATAATGATTTGAGTAAACACAACTCCTTTAGTAATAGCATCAAAATGAGGTTCTTGCCATCTAATCTGTGGTTCTTACGATCCAGTAATGTTACTAAAAAAAGTAAATTGGGCATATAACAGGATATTTTTTTTAATTAGATGGCAACAGTCCGCCCGGCCATCTTTGGTTTGCTAATAATAGGTAAAGAAATCAATTTAAGAAAATTATAACCACCTTGAATCGACTAAGATTTGGGTACTGCCAAAGACCCTAAGTGCACTGTCTGCAACGAAGATGATTTAGAGCACGTCATTTTCAACTGCCGGCGTCATACGCTAGATCGAGTTGCATTAATAGGAAGCTGATATACAAGAAATCGTTACAGAAGTACCACGGCGAATAGATCTCAAAAATACTAAATGCCCCTGTATATATTCATCGTACACACGATAAACAAAATATAAAAACTAAAGAACACATTTTAGAGTATATGTCCAACCAAATGAAGAATACAAGAAAGCAAAGCAAAGCTGGAGAATTTTTTGAAATACATTTTGGCTCAAAAGGGCTGGAACCCAGAGCCGTAACACTAAATATAAAAAAAATGCTTATTTTTCCAACGAGTTTTCTGTTTTTGCCTTCTCGTATTAAATAATTATGTAAATACAAATAAAGTGACGCTGATAAGGCAAATAACTGGTCAAGCATCATACATAGTTCAAACCGGTTGGTTTTCCTCAATCGTCGAGCGAGCGACATTCGTTATTTGTCATTTACTCGACCGTGAGCACACGGTAAACATTACTCGCAAAATCACAATTTACCAAGAACTTCCTTCTAATGTTATAAAAAGAGGAAAGGTGTGCATAATTTTGTAGTTTAGTAAGAGTGACATCAAAATGTGTTCTTTAGTGATATTTTTCTGTGCATTTGTTACGATTTACGGACAACAGTTGCCTACAGACAATTCTAGTTCTGTGGAAAATCTGCCGACGAATCTACACAATGGACTGACGGAGCGTGTAGGTAACTTTTCAATCGAATTATTGTATCACACATCGAAGCTACAAGAAAAAGGGCAGAATCTCATATTGTCCCCAATCACAGTATGGACAGTTTTAGCAGTAATATCCGAAGGGGCGACTGAGAACACTTTAAAACAGATTAACAATGCTTTACGCATATCCAATAAGCACAGGAATGCGACAAGAGTTGGTTTCCAAAACATCTACGAATGGCTCCAAGTAAACACAAGTACGGTGGAACTGGCAAAAATAAATGCTGTATTTATTGACCAGAAGAGACAGCTAGAAAGGGATTTTCAGACATTAGCCGAAACTGTATACAAGACCAAAGTTGTACCGCTTGATTTCAATGATGCTGAAAACACTGCCAATACAATTAACCAAGCGATTTCGAGAGTTACACACGGACGTATTCCAAAGCTAGTTGAAAGCAGTTACTTTGCTGAAACCCGGATGATTTTAACAAGTGCCTTGTACTTCAAAGGACAGTGGACTGTGCCGTTCAACAAATCTTCAACAACAAAAATGCCATTTTACAACAGCACTGGCCAGAAAATTGGTGACGTCAACATGATGTACAACCGTTTCAATTATCCATTCGCAAACATCAAGGAATTACAAGCTAGAGTGATAGAATTACCGTATGGAAAAGAAAATCGCCTCTCAATGTTGATTATGGTACCAAACAATGGGGTTTCTTTAGAAAATATGTTCTTCAACTTTGCTAAAGTACCATTGGATACAGTTTTCACTGAACTGAGGGTAGCCAAAGAAGAATATGGGGAAGACGAAGTAGATTGCTTCCTTCCACGGTTCAAAATTGAGTCTAATCTTGATTTAACTAATGTCTTAAGAAATAATCTTGGAATTGTTGACTTATTTGATGAACACTCAGCTAAGTTACCAAGAATGGCTCGTACACCAATGTATGTCTCGAAAGTAGTACATAAAGCTGAAATAGAAGTGACAGAAGAAGGTACAACTGCCTCTGGAGTAACGTCAGCTGAGTTCAGTAATCGTATTGGAATTGTACAATTTTTAGCTAACCGGCCATTCTGTTATTTAATTATTGAGAAAGTGACTAATTCTATTGTTTTTGGGGGACTGTATGAGACACCATCTCTGTACTAAGATAGTAAGCATTGTACGTACATCAAGCTATACTCTGTGGAACTCTGTCGCAATACGTTTTTGTTATGATATCTTGACATTCATATGAATCTGTAAAAAAAGGTAAAAGCAACAAAGTACCAAAGCCTGATATAACACAAGTGTTGGTCATTGTATGTTATCAGTGCATTTGATTTGTCTAAACTAGTTTGGATCAGGCATGCTATCTATGTGTATTCTGAGCCATAGGTTTAGTGAGTACAAACGTCTATAAAAACATAAAGTAAAAACTTTACTTCAATACGATTTCAGAACGGGTTGCCTTTGCCTTTATTTATTAATCTACTCTTTAAAATCAAACTGTAACCTTTACACTTAATGACTCATCTCCTCTAAAATCCTATGTTCTGATCTTTCTATATTACATGCCAGTATAGGCAATCCACATAATGACTGGTTATATTTTCCGTGAAGATTTTTTCCGCAGTCATTATAATATTTAATTACAACGTTGGAGATAACTTATGTGACCTTAACCTTATGATTATGTATGACTTAGTAATAATTTAGATAACTCCAGTCTTTTTCGCCTGACGCTCATAATCCTATACCTTTATTGAACATGCAAACCCATTAGGGACTATCCATCTATTACGTCACACGTTAAGGGGTGGGACATCGTGTGACAACAGGGAGAGACGAGTCAAGCTTCGTGACGTCATATGCGTAAAGCTTAAATAAGAAGTCATAAATAATATAAAGCAATGCGTTCAAAGTCCATGGACACAAGATGAATAAATTTTGTATCGTTCATTTGATTTAATGTCGGCTAAATTATGAAAAATTGTTTTTAAATAGAAATATATTAATAATTTAGGAAGTGCTGTTTTAATTTAATAATTTCTAAATTTAAAATTGTTAAATTTGTGACGTCATCCCAGGGGAGGGGTGGGGGGTCACAGAAGTGTGACCATCTGTGACAAGGAGGTATTTTCTGGATGGCCCCTTATATAAAGTCACAAAAAATATCCAAGAATAGAAAGGATATGTTTAAATGTGATATCAAAGTGTCTTATAGTGTGCTATATTAAAAGGGCAAGACTATATATTCTGCTCTTTCTCAATGTGTGAGTAAGGTGTGAGTCAATCTGTTATAAACATTTATGTATGAAAACAGGAAACCAGACTTCCTGTTTTGTCATTCTAACTTAAGACTCACTCTTCGGTAGATATTACTAGTGTTAGCTTATAGAAAATCATTTAATTCTACTAAACAAGGCATTATTTTAAAAATACTATTGATTTTTATGTAGATTTAATTATTAATACTATACTAAGGCTCAATTTACATTGCCGCGGAATGGAATGGAAGCGAATTTTCGCAACGTAATTGTACATAGCATAATGAACTTTATGTCAATTGTGTAACACACAAACTAAATACGAGCCAAAAAAGAAAAGTAGCTAGGGGAATTCTCGAGAATTCGCGAGGATTCCCCGGAAGACGCGCGACCTCATTTTTGGCTCGTATTTAGTTTGTATGTTACACAATTTACATAAAGTTCATTATGCTATGTACAATTACGTTGCGAAAATTCGCTTCCATTCCATTCCGCGGTAGTGTAAATTGAGCCTTAGACATAGGATGCTTAACCCACAGTTTTGAAACTAATAGTTACCATTATTTGTTACCTGTTTTCTTTAGATAATATTTTTAAAATTATGCAGTGTTCTGTGGAAATCTTTGAAAGAGTTGGTGCTAGTAACTTTGTCTAAAAAGTTTTCAAATCTCTATTACTACTCAATTTGTGATAAGTATAGATCTGTAAATGTACATTGTGTAATGTTTTTAATATAATATAGAAAGTTTTTATAATAATTTAATTATTATTTATCATCCTAACAGTTTTATATTTGAATTAATAATCATTATAGTGTGAAGCAAGAAAGGCGTGCTAAGACAGAGATTCGAGGCGCTCCATTCTCTCTACCTACCCCGCAAGGGATATAGTATGAACTTATGTATGTTTGTATAGATTGTTCTAGCTAGTCCCTGAAGTCCACTTTCTTTCTTTATATCTTCACCTTTACTTGGAACAAGATCCCAGATTCAACACCTAATTACGTATACCTAACTTTTTCAGTAAACGTGATAAATGCCTATCACTTTTCTTATCTTATAATAGGGGGCCGGGAATAACCCAGCGACACTTCGACCCTTCAGAATCTTTTGTGCCTACCCCACTTTACACACTGGTCATCTCAGTGTGCAGGTTTCCTCACGATGTTTTCCTTTACCCTTTAGAACAGTCTGTAAACGTACGTAAGTCTTCGAAAAATACGAAAAAGTCATTTGTACATGGCACTGCGTGGCTTCGAACCCGGACCTCCCGCATGGGAGTCCGGTATCCTAGCCACTGTGCCACCGACGCTCTATCACTTTTCTTAGTGTTCTTGGTTTGATTTCCATGACATGGAACGAATGAATCCATTAGAGAGCGTTACCAAGTGACAATGCTGTTAATAATTTAACTTCCTCTAGCAAGACATCATTAAAAAAATCCCGAACGATGACTAATTCTGTTGTACAGTCGTCGATCACTGCATACTGTATGTCTGTATTAGTTTTATTTCGGATGCGAATTGCGATAGCTACTAGGTACTATAGTGAAATCGTGTAACAGGCGGATCGTCTGTGACGTAAGAGGGGCGAGCATGCGGCGTGCGGGAGCTTGGGACTGCCGCCCGCTCACCCTCTGTCGTCCCGCCCCGCGCTCTTCTAACGTCGCGGGCGATCCGCCTGTTACGCGGTTTCACTATAGCTCTGTAGTAGTAACAAGGTCGGATCTAGGAAGACACTTGAAGGGGGGGCAACGATATAACTGAAATCGTAGTTTCCAATTTATTAAAAACCGGCCAAGTGCGAGTCAACCAATTCGCCCTATGGGGTTTTACAGGCTTAAGTCGATTTCGGTTAGCACAGCTATCGTCAGCCACGCAGAGGCCTAAGGGAGGCTTAAACAACTCTCACAATGGGTTGGCCAAGGAAGTATTACCAGTAGATACGAATTTAATAACATAGATGTATCTTTTGCTAACTTTAAATATTAACTTCACAATTAAACATCATCAGCCCACTCTAGTCCACTGCTGGACATAGGCCTCTCACGGCGTGCCATTGAGCCCGATCTTCGGCTCTTCTCATCCAGTCGCTGCCAGCCACCTTGCGCAGATCGTCGCTCCATGTAGCAGGGAGGTTATGAAAGTAATTCGATAAAGGAAACCATTTGTACTGTGTGCAAAATAAACAAAGAACGGGAAAAAGCTAATTCCGCGTCGAATGAACAATTCACATTATACCTACAGACGACAACGAACCGAGTTTAGTACCTACTACTTACTTCGCGGGAAAACCCAGTTCACCAATTTTATTGACTTGTAGAATAGTAATAAGTTACTTATTGATTTATCGCAAGTCCATTAGTTGATCGAGGCCCCGATTCTAATATAACGTACCTATGCAGGTTTCCTCGCGATGTTTACTTTACTTCACCATTTTAGATAAGTCGGTATAAATGACTACTTAAGCTCAATTTACATTGTCGCGGAATGAAATGGAAGCGAATTTTCGCAACGTAATTCTACATAACATAATGAACTTTATGTCAATTGTGTAACATATACAAACTAAATACGAGCCAAAAAAGAGGTCGCGTGTCTTCCGGGGAATCCTCGCGCATTCTCGAGAATTCCCCTAGCGGTAAAGCGTATTTAGTTTGTATGTTACACGATTGACATAAAGTTCATTATGCTACGTACAATTACGTTGCGAAAATTCGCTTCCATTCCATTCCGCGGCAATGTAAATTGAGCCTTAGTCTTCGAAAAGTTAGGTACTGGAGTCTAAAGAAAAGTCACCATTATTTTAGACATCACATTTATTGATTTCTTGTACTTACATACCTACTTAATTACAGTTTTTGGCTAATTTGGTTACGATTTGGCAGTTTTACGCAGTACTTAATTCTAAATACATCTAAAATATTAACTATACTACATAATTATAAGCACTATTTACAATTTATAAGCGTCTTTCTAACATTTATTTTATACATTTTACATACTTACTTAACTAGATATAAGTATTTTAGTTTCGGCATTATACCTACATGGTGTAACAGAAGCTGTATTTTCAGAATGATAAGTTTGAACATCTTTTATTCTAGAAACTTGAAAGCTATGCTTTAAGCTAATTACTTACGTATATTTCAACGCCCCGGGCCATTTCAATTCTCTTTAATAGCCGTGAAATATAAAAAATAAAGCTCGCCCATCCACTTGCCCACTTTTTTTATATTTTATTTTTTAGAATAGGAGAGCAGACGAGCAAACGGGCCACCTGATGATAAGTAGTTACCATCGCCCATTGACACCTCACCTCACTGTATTAATATTAGAGGGTTTTTGATGCGCTGCTAACCTTGAGGACTAAGATGGATTGCCTCATGTGCCGGACATTACGCTGGCTCTCTTACCGACAAACCGAAACACAGAAATGCAAGCATTTCTGCTTCACAGCAAAAACAGATAAGAGGGTTGTACCACCCCAGGCGATCCTTCACATTAGAATCTACCACTACAAGAACTACTTACAAGAAACACTAGGATAGTATTTTTATTCAGGATTTCTTCATATAAAATGTAGAACACAGGTTTTGTTACACCCTGTATATTAAAAAGCTGTATGAATTTTTAATTAATACACGCATTTTTTTACAAATACTTTGAAATAGTTTTAAACGGAGGCCATCATAATTCGTTTGACAGATAAGTAATTTAATAAAGCTACTTTACATTATTTACAATAATTTTATGACTAGTTTTTAAATTGCACAGTAGTTGACAACTTTGTATTACAAATAGCTATTTATATCTCGCTGATATTTTAAATTTGTAATTGTCATGACGTAGTGAACCCATTTACTCTCTTTCCAATTTTATTTTGATTGCTAAGCGCCTTATAGGTGACGAATCGCTGGTGGAAGCTAGACTGCAAAGTCTGGAACATCGGCGCAAGGTTGCCTGTCTATCGGTATTTTATAGGATACATTTCGGAGAGTGCGCATCGGAATTGCACGACCTAATTCCAGCATCTCCATTCCGCCTTCTGACTACCAGGCGCGGGGAGGGGTTCCATCCTTATGTTGTTGATATCCCATCTGTTCGTACGAAGCGATTTGCTTCTTCGTTCATTATGCGACGGCTAAGGAATGGAACAGCCTGCCGGCGTCTGTATTTCCCGAAACCTACAACCTTGGGATCTTTAAGGCCAGAGTGAATAGGCATTTACCGGCATGCTCCAACGTCGACCTCATCGTCGCTTACCATCAGGCGAGATCGAGGTCAAATGCGGGCTTAGAAGTAAATAAAAATATAAAAAAACCTATTACTGGCGCATGCGTCGTTGAGCGCCAGTGGCCTAGCGGCTAGGACGTCGGACTCCCATGCGGGAGGTCCGGGTTCGAAACCGTGCCATGTACCAATGAGTTTTTCGGAATTTTTCCAACATATGTACATTTATCGACTGCTCTAACGGTGAAGGAAAATAAAAAATTCTAAAGGCGTATGAAATCCAGCACTGGGCCCGCTCGGTGGATCATGGCCCATACCCCCTTGTGCAAGGGGAGTCCTGTGCCCCAATAGTGGGGACAATAATAGGCTGCTGATGATGACGCATGCATTTAACTCAAAAGTCCAATATATTTTAACGTTATGTTTTAAATGTATAGATGTGTGAAAATATCTAAATATTCATTGAATAAGTTTTAAAAGGTAGCCTCGTAACCTTTATGTTTTGGTATACTATGACTGTGTTACTTGTTTGAGCGTCGGTGGCACAGTAGCTAGGGCACCGGAATCCCATGCTCCCGTTCGAAACCTTGCAGTGCCATGTACCAATGAGTTTTTCGTTTTTTTTCGAAGACTTACGTACATTTACCGACTGCTCTAACGGTGAATGAAAACATCGTGAGGTAACCTGCACACTGAGATAACCAGTGTGTGAAATGGGGTAAGCAATGGCAAACCACCCCATTAAATCTGCCACGAGAGTCGTTCCATGTGATTAATTCCTTAGAATGATCACGACCCTCAGCAATGAGGAATACGACTTAGAAGAAGAAGAGATGGTACAGGGTGGGCCAAGAATTCGTTAACATTTAAACCTAACACCCCGCGCTAATACAAGCCGCGCGGGGAGCGGGGAGGGGCGTTACCACTAGCTCGCTTCTCGGAAATTTAGTCGCAATGTATCGCTTCACGGGGCCGCAGCGCGCTTATTGTGTGAAACAATTTTATTTAAACAACAGTTCGCTCATTACAGTGAGACGCTTATTTCGCGTTGAATACGACTTACACGATTTAAATCAGTGTCCGAGTGCTCCATTAATAAAGAAATGGGTTAAGAAGTTCGAAGAGACGGGATCTACACTAAACGTGAAGCAAACCGGCGGCCCACGGACTTCTCGGAGCGAAGAGAACGTGCAGCGAGTTTCCGCATCAGTTCGACGTGATCCAAATTTATCGACGCGCAAACGTTCGGCTGAATTAGGACTATCCCGAACATCATTGCGCCGTATTTTGAAATTAGACATGAAATTACATCCATATAAGATCCAGTTAGTGCAGGAATTAAAACCTAATGATTTAAATTTGCGCAAGTCGTATGCCGAAACAATGTTAGATCGATTCAATAATTTTGATAACCTCTTATTTTCCGACGAAGCCCATTTCCACCTCAACGGACACGTAAACAAACAGAATTGCAGGTATTGGAGCAGCGAAAATCCCAAATCTAAACACGCGAGGCCACTTCATTCTCCCAAGGTAACGGTATGGGCTGCAATTTCAGCAAAAGGAATTATTGGGCCCTACTTTTTCGAAGATTCTCGCGGCCGTTCGGTTACTGTGAATTCTGCTGAGTATGTGAAAATGTTACGGGAGTTCCTGGCACCGAAGCTACTGGAATTTGCTGGCTACAACCGTAACACATGGTTTCAGCAAGATGGAGCCACTTGTCACACATCCAACGAGTCCCTGCCGGTAGTAAAAGAAATGTTTCCGGAAAAGCTGATTTCCAGACGAGGCGACATCCCATGGCCACCCAGGAGTCCAGATTTAACGCCAGCAGACTTCTTTTTATGGGGTTATTTGAAGAGTCGTGTTTACACCCATAAACCAAAAACACTACGTGAACTAAAGGAAAAAATTAGTGAAGAAATGTCAGCGATCTCGCGGTCTCTTTGTCGACGAGTATTCGAAAATTTCGGTGTTCGCTTAGAAGAGTGCAAAAATCGAAACGGTGGTCATTTAGATGATGTTATTTTTAAAAAATAAATTCCAAATAACTAACTTTCTTGTAAATAAACAATTTTAAAAATATGTCAAATGGTTTTCTTTATATGATTTTTTCAATTGTTAACTAATTCATGGCCCACCCTGTACTACTAATTTATTATGTGTTTTATGTTATAATCAAGAACTTTCAAAATAAAATATATATAACTGACGCATACTCAGTTCTTATCAACAAGGACTTTCTCCATAGACGTTTTGTCCTATGGTTTTTGGTTTTGGTTCCAACTGCAACAGTTGTTCCCAGCCTGATAAAAGGCAGCAGTAGCTGAAATCTACCAAACCTTGGTGTGTTTTTTCCATATGCGTCTGTCCTATGGTCTTTGCAAAGAACTCTCTTTCCAACTGCTGTGGGGTTACCAGCCTCAAAGGCAGCAGTAGCAGCAATCTGCCAAACCTTGCACCGATATTGTGAAAAATGTTGCCGTCTTTTTGATTATAGACGCATCTTAGTTTTTAAACATAGCAAGCACATTTTCCACCCCACCCGATAGTAGTTCATACACAGCACCTACACAGCTTCTGGCGCTTACACGCGCTATCGGCGTATTCCAGGCCGCTTCTCCCCGACCCCTCCCTTCCCAGCGACGTCCTAAGCCGAGGTCCGTACCCACCTGGGTGCCCTTAAACAGTCGCTTCTTATAGTAGTTTTTAAGTCCTCCTCCAGGCTGGAGCGCATTTAGTGCTCGCCCCCAAAAACCCCGGTGAAGCTGTAAAGGTCATTAGGACCAACAGCAATTATCAGTACGAAAAAAAAAGGACATTTTCCATAGGCGTCTGTCCTATACGCTCTTTACAAAGAACACTTTTCAGCCGCTGTGGTGTGACCAGTAATCTGGCAAATGTTACATTGAAAAAATTGTTGCCATTTTGGAATTGTAATTTCTTTGTAAATATGATTGTTGACGCATCTCAGTTTTTTTATATACATATCTGCAAGCACCTTTTCCACAGGCGTCTAGTCCTATGGTCTTTGCAAAGAACTCTCTTTCCAACTGCTGTGGGGTTACCAGCCTCAAATGCAGCAGTAGCAGCAATCTGCCAAACCTTGCACCGATATTTTGAAAAAAGTTGCCGTCATTTAGAAATTGCAATTTTGATTATGAATGCATCTTTGTTCTTAAACATAGCAAGCACATTTTCCATAGGCGTCTGTCCTATATGCTCTTTACAAAGAACACTTTTCAGCCGCTGTGGTGTGACCAGAAATCTGGCAAATGTTACATTGAAAAAATTGTTGCCATTTTGGAATTGTAATTTCTTTGTAAATATGATTGTTGACGCATCTCAGTTTTTTTATATACATATCTGCAAGCACCTTTTCCACAGGCGTCTAGTCCTATGGTCTTTGCAAAGAACTCTCTTTCCAACTGCTGTGAGGTTACCAGCCTCAAATGCAGCAGTAGCAGCAATCTGCCAAACCTTGCACCGATATTTTGAAAAAAGTTGCCGTCATTTAGAAATTGCAATTTTGATTATGAATGCATCTTTGTTCTTAAACATAGCAAGCACATTTTCCATAGGCGTCCGTCCTGTATGCTCTTTACAAAGAACACTTTTCAGCCGCTGTGGTGTGACCAGTAATCTGGCAAATGTTACATTGAAAAAATTGTTGCCATTTTGGAATTGTAATTTCTTTGTAAATATGATTGTTGACGCATCTCAGTTTTTTTATATACATATCTGCAAGCACCTTTTCCACAGGCGTCTAGTCCTATGGTCTTTGCATAGAACTCTCTTTCCAACAGCTGTGGGGTTACCAGCCTCAAAGGCAGCAATAGCAGCAATCTGCCAAACCTTGCACCGATGTTTTAAAAATTGTTGTCATCATTTTTAAATTGCAATTTTGATTATAGACGCATCTTAGTTCTTAAACATAGCAAGCACCTTTTCCATAGGCGTTTGTCCTATGGTTTTTGCAAAGAACTCTCTTTCCAACTGATGTGGGGTTACCAGCCTCAGCAGTAGCAGCAATCTGCCAAACATTGCACGGATATTTTGAAAAATGATGCTGCCATTTTTAAATTACAATTTTGATTATGGACGCATCTCAGTTTTTGTACATATCAGCAAGCACCTTTTCCATAGGTGTCTGTCCTATTGTCTTTGCAAAGAACTCTCTCTCCAACTGCTGTGGGGTTACCAGCCTCAGCAAAGGCAGCAGTAGCAGCAGTCTGCCGAACCTCGCCGGTGCGGCGCCGTGGGCCGTTCTAGCATGGGTCATTAGCATCACTTGGGCTTGATCTTGGAGGTTTTCGATCTGCAGCGGGTCTTTGAGGCCTCTGGTCTCTGTTGGTGAAGAGGTCTTGAGTGAATGAACAGTTTAGAATGCAATAAGTTACTTATTGAGTTTGGAGTGTGGAGTGAAAGAGGAGGATTTATACTCTGACCAGGCATATAAAAACCCTCGGCATATCGCGGAAACACAGATTATAATACTACCATGGCATGGCGCCTCTTGACAGGGTTTTTTAGTTCCTGGTCAGGGTATACCAAATCAAATCAAAATGAAATTATACTCTGTCCAGAAATTAAAAAATTCTCGCCATGGTGCGGAATGAAATGGTACAGTTTTTTTCATAGCCAACTTCGTAACACAGGTAATAAAACTACCAGTGGCGCCCTCTTGACTGAGGGTCAGGGTAAGTACTTATAATATAGGTACCAAATCAAATTACAGGTGAGGAAAATGAAGTTAATTTGGTCGGAGGAAAGCGGTAGCCGAAACGTTAATTGAGTTTCAATCTTTGCACAGTACGCAATAAAGAAGTGAGAGAATGTGAGTGTCCCTGCGACGATGAACAGGTAGCCACTTGAGTTGATCCCGAAATTCGGAGACATGGTCAAACTTGCGCAGGCCAAATATGAACCTAATGCAAAGATTTTGGAGACGCTTAAGTTTTTTTGAGCTGCTCTACTGCTCTGCTCTGGTCTTATGTTTGAAAAGACATGTGATCAAATAAAAAACGAGTAATCTCCAATGTAAATAGGTATTGCGGGTTTCCTTGCCGTTCTGAGTAAGCAAAATAGGTATTTTGCTACACCCTAATTGGTTACCTAAAATCTAAAATCGCGGAAAAAAATCAGCTGTTCCATGTTGTATGGAACCTACCTACCTACACGATCGAAATGTATGATACAGCTGATACTTTTTTCGCCATGTTTTCATTTCGCCGACGCTCAATTTTGGGCTAGCGCCGCTGCCGTGTCAGGCCAATCTCTGTTATTTTAAGTTACACGAGTTACGTCTAGCCAGTGCGAATCGTGTTTTTTCACCCCTTTACACATTATACTAAACCCCCTTTTTTAAAATTTTGCTTCATTGTTGAGGAACTTCAATTGTCAAAGTCATGTAACTCCGACATTGGCCAGCGCAATCACACCTTACTCGTGCAACTTAAGTTGCCATAGATGTGCGTTGCGGTGGCGAGATGCCGCGGACGCGGGCTATAACAGTTAACATTAGTTACAATAGATACGCATGACCACTTCGTTGGTAAATAGATCGCCGCTCTTAAATATATTCCCGCGCACTTTCAAGTAGGGATGTTACGGAGATGGTTTTACCGGAATCGGAGTCGAAACCGAGGGTTTTTAATTTGATTTATCGGAGTCGGAACCGGATTCGGAACCGAAGTCGGAGGTAGAAGAGATATGTTCGGAAGAAGTTCAAATTTTAAACCGTTTTTTAATTTTTATAGCTGAACTGGCTAGAATTCCTTTATGTAGTCCTACACTATTTAATAAAATATCGATATTTGAATATGTTTGCTCACACGCAAGAAAGAAATACCAGCAGATGAATCAATTAGGCAAACTAGTAATTCTAAAGAGAAACAGAAAAAAAACCAGTCGGTCAAAGAGCCAGGAAGGAATACAAATACGTGAATCTAAAGAAAAACAGGAAAAGAAAAAGGTCAAGTCAATTAGCAAAGACGAAATACAAGCAAACGAACACGCAAGCAATCTGATGAATCTAAAGGACAAGAAAAAAAGAAAAAAGTCACACAGCGAAGTCAAAATAAAAGCTGATGAATCAAACAAGCAATCTAATCAATCTAAAGGGCAACAGAAAAAGAGAAAGAGTCAGTCAAACAGCGAAGACAAAATAAAAGCTGATGAATCAAACAAGCAATCAAATCAATCTAAAAGGCAACAGAAAAAGAGAAAGAGTCAGTCAAACAGCGAAGACAAAATAAAAGCTGATGAATCAAACAAGCAATCAAATCAATCTAAAAGGCAACAGAAAAAGAGAAAGAGTCAGTCAAACAGCGAAGACAAAATAAAAGCTGATGAATCAAACAAGCAATCAAATCAATCTAAAAGGCAACAGAAAAAGAGAAAGAGTCAGTCGAACAGCGAAGACAAAATAAAAACTGATGAATCAAACAAGCAATCAAATCAATCTAAAAGGCAACAGAAAAAGAGAAAGAGTCAGTCAAACAGCGAGGACAAAATAAAAGCTGATGAATCAAACAAGCAATCTAATCAATCTAAAGGGCAACAGAAAAAGAGAAAGAGTCAGTCAAACAGCGAGGACAACATAAAAGCTGATGAATCAAACAAGCAATCTAATCAATCTAAAGGGCAACAGAAAAAGAGAAAGAGTCAGTCAAACAGCGAGGACAAAATAAAAGCTGATGAATCAAACAAGCAATCTAATCAATCTAAAGGGCAACAGAAAAAGAGAAAGTGTCAGTCAAACAGCGAGGACAAAATAAAAGCTGATGAATAAACAAGCAATCTAATCTATCTAAAGGGCAACAGAAAAAGAGAAAGAGTCAGTCAAACAGCGAAGACAAAATAAAAGCTGATGAATCAAACAAGCAATCAAATCAATCTAAAAGGCAACAGAAAAAGAGAAAGAGTCAGTCAAACAGCGAGACCAAATTAAAGGTGATGAATCAAACAAGCAATCTAATCAATCTAAAGGGCAACAGAAAAAGAGAAAGTGTCAGTCAAACAGCGAGGACAAAATAAAAGCTGATGAATAAACAAGCAATCTAATCTATCTAAAGGGCAACAGAAAAAGAGAAAGAGTCAGTCAAACAGCGAAGACAAAATAAAAGCTGATGAATCAAACAAGCAATCAAATCAATCTAAAAGGCAACAGAAAAAGAGAAAGAGTCAGTCAAACAGCAAAGACAAAATAAAAGCTGATGAATCAAACAAGCAATCTAATCAATCTAAAGGGCAACAGAAAAAGAGAAAGAGTCAGTCAAACAGCGAGGACAAAATAAAAGCTGATGAATCAAACAAGCAATCTAATCAATCTAAAGGGCAACAGAAAAAGAGAAAGAGTCAGTCAAACAGCGAGGACAAAATAAAAGCTGATGAATCAAGCAAGCAATCTAATCAATCTAAAGGGCAACAGAAAAAGAGAAAGAGTCAGTCAAACAGCGAGGACAAAATAAAAGCTGATGAATCAAACAAGCAATCTAATCAATCTAAAGGGCAACAGAAAAAGAGAAAGAGTCAGTCAAACAGCGAAGACAAAATAAAAGCTGATGAATCAAACAAGCAATCAAATCAATCTAAAAGGAAACAGAAAAAGAGAAAGAGTCAGTCAAACAGCGAAGACAAAATAAAAGCTGATGAATCAAACAAGCAATCTAATCAATCTAAAGGGCAACAGAAAAAGAGAAAGAGTCAGTCAAACAGCGAGGACAAAATAAAAGCTGATGAATCAAACAAGCAATCTAATCAATCTAAAGGGCAACAGAAAAAGAGAAAGAGTCAGTCAAACAGCGAGGACAAAATAAAAGCTGATGAATCAAGGAAGCAATCTGATCAATCTAAAGGGCAACAGAAAAAGAGAAAGTGTCAGTCAAACAGCGAGGACAAAATAAAAGCTGATGAATCAAACAAGCAATCAAATAAGTTTGCCTCTCAAAAATAATAGAACGTGTTGTACAGCATCAGCTCATGAATTTCGTGGAAAAATATAACATTCTCCCGCATATTCAGTCAGGATTTCGGGCCGGTCACAGCACTGCACTATGTCATGTTACTGACGATATAGTGGCAGCATCTGATGAATGTTTTTTTAAAAGACTGTCAAAATTATTTATAATTTACGGTTACGATTTTACAATATATATATTTTTTAAATTGTAATCTCCTAATATCATTTATTATTGTGTATTCTATTTAGTCTTAGTTACGTTCGAATTTTTTATTATGTTTCTTCTAAGTATGTAGTTAGTATCTTTTAGGTCCAACAGTCAAAATATAATGATAATTACATTTGTATTCAAAATTATTGCTACCTACCTAATTTTAATTGTTATATTGTTTAGCCCCTTGCTCATAAAGAGAATTAGAGTTAAAATTACTTCAAACACGGGTTTTTATTTTACTAATATTGTTAATAAACCTAATTCTACCCACGAGTCTAGGTGTATGGTAACTTGATATCGTTATAGGCTCTGAATTTGTTTATACCACTACACTACAGTACCTTACCTATTGACAAATTAAAATTACCTTAAAAACAAATATTAAATTCTCCCTGTCACACCAATCTCATGCATCTAGCACCTACATGAGATGGACCGCATACTTACCGCGTCCTGTCTGATAGCGGCAAACTGTTGTAAGTTAAGTTACAACATGCGGCGTGGCCACATTTGTATGAAACAGTGGTTATGCCCAACTACTTTTATTCGAATAAAACGCAAAATATTATTTATTTCTGCGGATTTTTAAAGACCCTTTATGCCTGAATATTTTTGTAACCTTTTTTCATACAAAGATATACAATAAAAGTTATAATTAACTCTATAGGCTAATTTGTCTATCCACAACTTCAAACTCAATTATCTCAAAACGCATTTTTTTAAGTTGCACGAGATTGGCCTGACACGGCAGGCCGCCACTTGGCAGTGATTTAAACTAATTACTACCTATAAGAATTACTTCTTAAAGTTCGCTGTTTAGTTTAGTAAGACAAAATGCCTTCAGCGCTGGTATAACTATAGGTACCTACTCACCAGACTTGAAGAGCACGATGGCTTTCATACAGGCGAACTCTGCCGGGTCGACCAGCACCGCCCGGTACCGCGCCAGCACTTCTCTCAGGCGACGAAGTGTAGCTGAGTTCACGCCGTTTTCTGCAACATGAACAACTGTACAGATTGCAGCAAGCGAGTCGTCACTCGAACCCTGAGGGGGGTGAGTGGAGTGCGGGCCTTGAGGCGAACCTCGTGCCCGGGTAGAAGCTCGGAGTGGTACAGCATCTCCGGTAATTGGTGCCACTATGCGAAGCGGACTTTGCAATGCTTGCATTTAGTATGATTTAGTATCCGGTATTCGGCCGCGCTGGATATTTCATTCAGACGATAAGTTGAACAAAAAATCAGGACACAGTTATGAATATGAGACAATATGTTTGTTTCAACCCCCAAAACTACCCCCTTGCCTACGGGCCTGTAAATGAGATACCTTGATCAGCCTGCTCACTCCCGAAGAGCGCGGCACACGCTGCGTCTAGCGGCAAGCACCACTGTATGGCGTTCAGCAGGAACAGCTCCGACCACGCCTCCTCTATCAGGATCACCTGCATTATGGAACACACAGTGTTTTTACACAACACAACTTACTTTTATAAATAGGCTAAAAACAAACAGAAAAACGTGGCACCTGGCAGGATATATCTAAGTGGAAGTGGAGCGTCGTCAAAGTGGAGTCGGCTAAACACACATACCTGGTCTCTAAAAGCCAAGCTGGCGAAGGAAGGCAGATTCTTAGCCCACTTGACAGCCATAAAGAGCAGTCTAGCAGCCGTTTCTGCAGCGCTCTCCACTCCCAGCGGCCTGGAATGTAGAACAAGCTTGTTAATAATATGTTATACTGGTGGTGGAACTCTCAAAGGCTGGCTGAATATGGTTCTTCACAATCTTTGAATATCCTCTCCAGATTTGGGACATTTATTGAGGACCGCAATGTAAAAATAAATAAGATACAAAGATAAAAAGGTACTTAATAGTTATGCCTATTAGTGAAACGTCATCGTAGTGTGAATACACCCGAGGGTACACTAATGTCCACTGTCATTAGTCGTGTATATTGTTTGACATTTGTTGACGTTGCGTTCATAGCATCGCCATTCGCTAATGGCCATCGGATATCAGCTGTCACTGACTACTGATATACTTGATTCCATCTTTGGCAATACCAGTTTGTCTGGGAATCTTCTAGAATAGTTTGGTACCACATCGCTGTTCTTTTTAAACAATGTGGGGTTAGACTTAACAAAGACACAAAGCTCGTAAATGTACATGACCAGGCAACGTAGGTACATTTGATTTAGTTTCTTAAACCGTGGTCGCCAGCTAGTTATTTGCGGAACTTTGCATATAGAACGCACACATTGTTTTGGGGCGATAAAAGCCCTATTCGCATCCACAGAATTTCCCCATATAATTATGCCATATCTGAGTATAGAAACCACATAACCATGATAAGCAAGCAGTGTTGTTCTTAAATTTGATATATTTGATAGTCGCCATAAGGGAATCGGTTTAATTTGTTGCAGATGCTGTGGATATGTGGCTTTCATTCACAGTTTTCGTCTATTATGATTCCCAAGAAAGTAACTTCACTTGCTTCTGTTATAATTGGATCCCTATGTACTACTTTAAGTTTCCCTATCAAACTCTCTAATCTCGAAATTCTAGGCTACCAGAACACTTCTGGCACTTAGAAGTCTAGAATTCCAATCGCGGGAAGGGTTAAAGGTCAGTCTAGGTCGACCTCGACTTTTCCTAGTGAAACGTCAACGTAGTGTAAATACCTATTTGAGAAATGTCATCGTAGTTAGTGTGAAAATCTATTAGTACAATGTCATCCGCCAATTTATCGTGGCCCATTTACATACCTGTAGGGCACACAATTCTGCGGGTAACCAGGGTTAGCAGGTGGGGAGTACGAGGTGGAATCCTCCTCGTTAGTTACGTCGATGCTGTCATCTGAAAATATAGGGTTTTAATTTTAAGAAAGCTGAAAAGTGTCCAAAGTGGCGCAGGACAGAGAGCAAAGGCGCTCTTTAGTATCGGAGGCTAAGAATATGATAAGATAACATCTGCATTACCCATATTTACAAATAAATGACATTTCTCTTCTCTATTTCTCTACAATATCAACAGTTCTTACCATCGCTGTCGGTACGCGTATGCTCTTCTGCGTGGTCTCGCGAGGAGTCTGGCTGCGTGGCCGGCTGCGCGGGCGCCGGCGGCGGCAGCGGCGCGTAGTGCGGCGACAACAGCGGGTAGCGCGCTGGGGAGAGCGCCATGGCTAGCGAGACTGGGGGGCTGGAATTAAAATCATCATCATCAGTCTTTATTAGGGTATTTTACATTAATGGTCAAATGTGAAAACATAATTGATATTCGTTGAAAAAGATAATAGCTATAGACAATCAGAAATCAGACGGTAGATAGAAATAGAGAATTTTACGTCACTATTTTGTTATTAGACGTCACTGTTTTGTAGCGCCATACAAGCAGGTATACAAACGACTGTTTTGCTAAAAAGTAATAGAGCATATATTATCTCCAGCATTAATTTAACTGATGTTAGTTCAGATATCTTATGTTAGTCACGAACTAAACTCAGAACAAAGCATTGAAATGTGAGCTTTATAACGTATTACGTACATACATACTTTAGGTAGGTACTATTTCGAACGAACTATGTATCTATGAGTATCAATCAACTTAAAGAACTTAGTTTTTACAATCCACTATAATAACAGTTCATAATAGGTATATCCTCATATTCAAGCTCATAAACTAGACGGCCACATTTGGCAGTCAAATCTGATCCAATCCCGTGGAGTGCGGATTCTTGTACCTACTACGAATACGTATGCAAATGTAATAACTGTAGTATTTATGGCATTTTTATGGAGGTTTTTGAAGGCGTGGGGGGATTATAACGGGAAGAATGAAGGGGGAGTATGTATGGGAAAGTTTTACCCTTGGGAATGGAATCGCTTCGGTACCTAAATATGTAGATAAAAATAAAATGAAAGTAGACAAGAAGATTGGATGATATTTCAAAACAGATACTTATAAAATAAAGAACTGCAAATTTTTCAGAACCTACTAGTGCTTGTTCATATATGTTTGTTTTGTTTTAATTTTTTTTTAAGTTTTATCTTTTCTATTTTAGCACCTAGTTTTCATTATCTTTATTATCTTTTCTACTCGCTACTTTAGTAGGTACGAGGCAGTCTGTTATTTGCCTTATTCACTTTGTTAAAACTATAATATACGCTGTTGTTTGCCCAATAAAATCAAAAATAATAAAATAAAGTAACAAATAATATTTACTGAATCTTATGATAAGTCATGTGGTCAGTGGTCATCTATTGTCAGAGTTGAAGTTGTTGTTGTTGTTGTTTGTTGTAGTTGTTCTATTGTTGTTGTGTTGTTTGTTGTTGTTGTTGTTGCCCATAGGTCTCTGACATGGCCTAACCATACGTGCCTCTACAGAATGTGCCCTCACGTTTTCTTCATCCAAACTTAGCATTGAAATTTCGACAACTTATATACCTTTCCAGTCAATTTTAGATCAATCAGAAGACTTACAAACTAGCCAGGCATCTTACAGAAGGCACCGAGCGAAATGTAATCTGATAAACGTGTAATTTAACAGGTACTACCCATTCCTGATGAACCGAACGAGTTAGTCACCCGTGCCGACCCAACCTTTGATCATTTAGCTCTAAACAGGCGAGCTTGAGGCTTGATCCACACGGCTGGCTTGATCCGTTGAGCCACTCGGCTGGCTTGAGTCTACGGATGGCTTGATCCATGATATAGTAGAATTAGAAGAGTAAGATGTCTCTATCATACAAGCGTCATGTCACGGTTTGACAATGCCCCTTTACAGCAGCTATTAGTGTTTAAGTATTATTATTTTTTATTATTAGGTTGGTACTTATGGGATTAGTTTTGAACTAACTGTGGTGCCTCTGGTGCATTGTGCTAACGAGCCAGATATTAGTGTGTATACCTACACTATAAACATTAAGTAATAAATTTGTATTAATTTTAAGTACTATATTCTGACATGTCTACGTGTGCTGTAAGTACCAAAAGATCTATAAATGAAATTAAAAAAAATTAAAAAAAAAACTTGTGTCAGTTAGTTAAGCTATCCCACACGTAGAGCCTGTGGTGACACCGTTGAGTCAATGGAACACTTGCTGTGCGAATGTGACTCGCTGGCTGGAGGGCGTATGAGTCTTCTGGGGGTAGCCTACCCGAAACCAGAGGACTATAGGCTCCTTCCTGTAAGCTGTATAGCGTCCTTGATGCAAAGCATCTTTAAGGAACAGGAAGGAGACTAAGGTAAGGAGTGAGCACAAGATCCCTGAGGGTCGAAGTGCCGCTGGGGTTGTCCCTGGCCCCCTGTCATAAGGTAAGATAAGATAAGATAAGATCTATGATCTCAGAGGGATCTCTGGAATGGTAACAGTTAGGACCTAACTTTAGAAAGACTTTCTAGACTAATTAGAAAAGATAGATTGGTGTGACAGTGAAATTTTGATTGTTCATTAATTATGTCGTTGAAATTTGGGTCTATGGGTCTATGTCACTAGAACTAAGCCGCAAAATGCACTCCAGGCAAGATGGTTATCAGTCAGCTTATTCTTCAAATTTAAATTACTTTTACGAAGCTTATGTTCGTTGTTGAAAATACCTAAAACAAAGATAAAAGGCCATTACCGGTTCAAAAAAGACAGGCATAAGTTTCATTAAATAAACACCAAAGTAATGGTAAATCCAAGCTTTGACTGATAATATTCATAATCTTATGAGAAATCTCCAAAAACGTTAATTTTTTCCTTAAACTGTCCAGAATGCCGACGTGTTTTCAGATCCATGGATTCAGTATTTGCAAAAAAATTACAATGTTTTTATATTCGTGTGTTGATCTTTAAGTCAAGTTTTAAGCCTTTGATTTTTTATGTTTACTTTTGTACCTGTAGGTAATTGTAAACTACATATAGTTACTAAATGATGTTGTGGTACAATCTGTGACCCAGACATAATTACTGTAATAAAGAAATAATAGGTGCTTCTACGTTGGCTACTTAAAAACAAAATTGTAATAGCTCTACAGTTCTGTAGCCTACGGTTGGAGATGCTTGCTTGCTTATCGTATGGTTAGTGGCCAACCTATTTGTCAGTGTTGTTCAGGCTGCCCGTAGGCATCTGACATGGCTTAACGACTGCTGTCGAAAGACAACAACCGGGACCGACTGCTTAACGTGCTCTCCGAGGCACGGAGGAGCTCAGATGAAATATGCCACTAGCGGTCACCCATCCAGGTACCGACCGCGCCAACGTCGCTAAACTTGCACGATCACTTTCGGACCGTGCTCGCAACAAGGCTACGGTTGGAGATGACTTACTGTTATTGTTTTACTATGTCCATCCATACGGATGGCTTGACGAGCGAGTTTGACCCTTGGTTACGTTATTTATAACTTTATGTGCGCTGTTTTTAGACGTTGTTTTATTTATATAAGGTCCTTTTATATTAATAGAAAATATTTGGAGGGAGTATGTGCTGGTCATTTGTACCACTTTACACGAAAAAATAACCCTGTTACTTGTATGGACATTTTCCATTGTAAAGAAAAATAAACCCCATTATTTTGCGCCTTGGTGGAATAAACTCATCCATGTCGTTATGATTGAAACGAGTTTCATTCATACTTCTTATTTCAGTATTAGAATAGTAATAATTCATTCATTTGTAGAATTATCAAACAAACAATTTTGTCCTTTTTCTCGAAAATTAAATAAGTAAAAAAAAATTTTTTTTGCCCTTTCATTATTGTTATAAGTATAACTTATAGATGACACCCTAGAAATATTTGCCGCTAATAAAATAGGTCCCTATATGTGGACCCTGTACTGGAAAATATATGTTTTAAATGTAAAACGTACTTAGCCTATTTTATTAGCGGCAAATATTTCTAGGGTGTCATCTATAGGTTATAACAATAACGATAGGGCAAAAACAATTTTTTACTAATCAGATTTTCTAGAAAAACGACATTTTTTTTTGTTTGAAAATTCTACAAATGAATGAATTATTGCTATTCTAATACTGAAATTCATAACGACATGGATGAGTTTATGCCACCAAGGCGCAAAATAATGTGCTTTATTTTTCTTTAGTGTGGAAATTTTTCATACAAGTAAAGTGGTACAAATGACCAGTACATACCCCCCTCCAAATATTTGCTACTATTAAAAAAGGACCTTATATATTTATCTTTCTTCTTCTTCAATTTAAGAGCTATGCTCTTGTCGGTGTAGTAAACGCCACTGTGTCCTGTCTAGGGCCCTTTCCTTGACCTCCTTATACGACGCAACGCCAGCCTTCTCTTTGATTTGATCGAAGTAGCTTATCCTCGGTCTTCCTCTTCCCCGCTTGCCGTCAACTTTTCCTTCTATAAGGTTAGGTTCTTTTATCTTTAAGTATGGAAATATATTTTTTCTTTTATAAAGGGGTCAAAAGTTAGCTTATTTGTTTGAAAACCTGTATCCCAGGCCTGTGTGCTAAACAAAGGTAAAGCTCGAGTTTTTCCACAACGCCACACAAAAGCGTCAAAGAAAGGCTCTCTTTGAGAGTGTTTCCGAGAGAGAAGTCAAAGACTGGAGCTTTGTGCGCCATTTCAAAACTTTCAGGCTGTTGTTTTGCTGTGCCCTTCATATAGACGTGAAAAACACTATCTATCTTTGCGTGTGCAGTCGGTTCGGTCATGTGGGATTGCAATGTTGTTGTAGTTTTTTTTAATAAAACAAGTTATTAATTGTAACACAATAGAAGACCTCACCTGGAATGTGATCCAATGAAAATTGAGAGAGAAAAAGGGAATTTGACCTCAATAGACTCCAAAATGGGGGACTCAACTCATTGACTGACTCATCAGGGCTGACTGAAACTCGGCTGCTGCACCTCGTTTTACAATCAATCACTCGTGTTAAAATGGCTATCATTATGTAAGAGTTGCATAAACTACTATTTTCTACTCCCATTTCTTAAAAACTAATAATTACTACTAGGGACCGTTCATTAATTACTTAAGGACGAATTTGGCCATTTTTGACGGCCCCGCACTCCAATAAGGTTTCTCGGACCCCCCCTCCCCCTTCTTATGTAAGATTTTACCTGCAGAGTCCCTAAATGGTCATGTAAAGATTTTTTCCCTTTCGTAATTAATGAACGGCCCCTACAAGTAGGTAGTTGTAAAACTTGAAAGCTCACCCAAAAACGCCCACCGCGACGGCAGCTTCCCTCAAAGCCCGCTCCTGGTCCATCTCGCGTAAAGCTTCAGGTCGGATGGTGGCGGTGTTCCGCGGCTGGCGCTCGTTCTGAACGGCTGCAACAAAATGATACGCTGCTTCTATTCATTCCACTATTACAAGAAGAACGTATAGGAAATACAAATCTTCTATAGGTACGTACGAGTAGGTACTTATAATAAAATCGTAAAGGATTTTTTTTGTCTGTCTGTTTGAACTTTGAATGCACGTCACGTAAAAATAGTTTTGGCTCAAAAGGTTCATTTCCCAAAACGTCCATTACCCAAAACGTCCATTACCCAAAACGTCCATTACCCAAAACGTTCATTACCCAAAACGTCCATTACCCAAAACGTCCATTACCCAAAACGTCCATTTCCCAAATCGTCCAGCAAAACGTCCAGTCTCAAAACGTCCAGCAAAACGTCCAGTCTCAAAACGTCAATTTCCCAAAACGTCAAGTCCCAAAACATCCAGTTATACAATGTGTGCTATGCAATGTGTCCAATGTCATATGGGCGACACGGAGACGACACGGGGACGACACGAGGAAGACACGTGGACTACATAGGGACAATTGTCCAATGTGTGCTATGCAATGTGTCAATCTGTGCTATGCAACGTTTTGGGAAATGGATCTTTGAACCCAAACGAAAAATTACCGAACGGATTTGGATAGATTTTTCACTCGTTTATTCGTATTTGAATAAGTCCAGATTGACATCTAGGCCATACATGTTTTGAAAATTCTACTTAAAATGGGTCAAATGTGGGGGTAAAGTTAGTATGGTATACGCGAACGAAGCTGCGGGCAACAGCTAGGTACTACTTGTAATAAATAGGACATTCGTAGCGTGTTTTAATAAATTTCTTACTAACATTTTTTTTCTGTTTTTTCAAAGGTTTTGACTTTGGTAAACGACAAGGCGAATATGTCAGCCTCGTTGGGGTCACTAAGCGAAGGAATTGGAAGCTCAAGTATTATTAGAGTCATGTTATTAGTATCCCTAAAAATGTTATGGACAATTTTAACCGATTAAAAAACCGATTTTATTTAATTGATTGTTTAAAATAATATTTTCTCAAACATGCCCGGAAATGTGCTCATAATACATTCGAATGTTGAAGCTGGGAAGTACGTTATTCCTGGCTCAAAGGTAAATAATGTTGACAAACAGTGGCTTTGGATGCCTGAAACCGGGGCTAGTTGTACGAAGTGGTTGGAAGGTATAGAGAGAGAGTAGGTAAGTCGTTAGGTACTGTAGCGAAGAGGAAGTAGGAATTGGTAAAGGAAAGATCTTTGATGGTACTGTCACCAGGCGGTCGTGCACGATGTGGTGACAAGTGCCGGTCCTCCAATAGATGTTTGGAACTTGTATATAATTATGAAGTCTCAGGAACATTCCTTCTACTAGGACACCAAATCATTCTGTTTGGACACCAAATCGCATTCTGCTAACGCATAACTCTACCACTTCCACCTTTCGATTTACTATCGATCGGGCAAAAGTACCTCGGGAGGAACTTATGTTCGATCGTTATATTTGACAGTTGAAGCGTTTTGTTACCATTCAACTGCGATTCAGTATAAACTAAACGTTTTAATAGAATGTACAAATACGTTACTATTCGATCGATCGTTGACTCGATCGGGACTTGACTGAAATTGGATCGTTAGTGGATAGTAGCATACGAAACACATCATAACGATGCACTTTAGATTCTATTTAGTTACGTTGTATTTAGTGGAATCGATCTTCGGAAAAGTCGCCCCCGTTTTACTTCACTTACTGCGGCCCTGAGCTGATGATATTGTCTTTACTTTATTGGTCACCGAGCTCACCCTTATCACAAACTAACGTATTTCAGAGCGATTTATTTATGCAATGTGCAAATTTTATGTGGAGCTTGCTACGGGGCGGAGCCACAAACATTTCGTAACTTTTAAAGTTCTGACTTTTATACTGGAGCAAGCAAGCTGGAATCGATCTCCTGGCAATGGTCAAGAATCCTTTCGATTTTTATATTTCACTTTAATTTTAAAAGAAGTAGAACCATATCTCCCTGTCAGCATATACCCAAGCCGCTACCTTAGATATACAGGGTGTCACGTAGGACGCTTGCTCTGCGAAAATAAACCAATATTCTTTCATCCGACCCCAACTAGTCTACAAAGTTGGTTGTTTGTTACTCGTTGGAATAGGGTACCGCTTGGCAACTGCATAGAACATTTAAAAAAAAAACATATTTTATTTTATTCATTTACACTTTTATTACATGTGAGCTTAATGCCTTGCGGCATTCTCTGCCAGCTGACCTTTGGGCATGCAGATATGTTATGGCGGTGCAGTGGCAATAAAAATCACGAAGAAACTTACTTAATAAAATGTGAATTTGATATATTCAAATAACACTATATTAAAATAACAATATATACTTACATTGTATACTAATATACAATACTAGTAATATTATTGAACGACCAAATTATCGCAACATGTGTTACAAAATAATTAAAATAGAAGGTACCTAGAGTTTGTTTGTATTCGGTATAAAGGAACTACTTGATTCTTGAGTAGGTACTTCCGATCGTGAGTGCCACATTCCCAAACTCAGTGCGGGAAATGGCTGGAATTGAGCACTTCCCGCACATTCGATAAATAGCACAGTTTTTGAGCATGTGTTGGTAACTAAATAATTTTTTTTACCATTTTCCATTAATTGCAAATTCAGGTTACATATCAATCCTGTTCGTCAGTCTGTATTTTTTTTAAATCAATCGAAAGTTAATCTTTAATAAATAGGTAGGTAGTACTTCTTTTCTTAAACAGTAGAATTAATTTCAAGACTATAGTTAAATCTACCTCAGAACTTTGAATCTACATGACAAAAAAAGAACCCGAAAACAAAACGTCGGAATCCCGATTTATCTTATATTATGATAGGGGGCCGGGAATAACCCAGCGGCACTTCGACCCTTGAGGATCTTTTGTGCCTACCCCATTTACACACTGGTCATCTCAGTGTGCAGGTTTCCTCACGATGTTTTCCTTCACCGTTAGAGTAGTCGGTAAATGTACGTAAGTCTTCGAAAAATACGAAAAACTTATTGGTACATGGCACTGCATGGTTTCGACCTAGTTTGTAAGTCGGAGGTCCTTTTTTGTGTGCCCTGTATAAGTAAATAAACTTTTTCATTTATTTATTTTCAAAATACCTAACTATTTTTCCATTTGAAGCCAATCAAAAAGAAGCATCCTATCCAACGAAAATAACCGTAACCAAGGAATACGGAACACTAAAAACAACGTAAACCCCGGAGCAATATAAAACTTATCCGAGATTGGACATAAAATGTCACATACAGCTTCCCTCCCCATGGTGAGGAGTTAGCCTCCCTGCTCCCTGCGAGGTCGGGAGGGGAGGCTTCTATTTGATTTTATTGCCTCGCCCGTACCTCGCGTTTGAACTTCGAGTACAGATGGGTACCTATACACTGGGACGCAAAAATAACGGGTTGGTTTTCGGTTACAAAAACGGTAAGGATTTAAAAAAAAAAAAAAAAAAAATTAAGGAGAGAAGACGAGCAATCGGGCCACCTGATGTTAAGTGGTCACCGTCGCCCATAGACATCTCACCTCAATAATTGAGGGTTTTTGATGCGCTGCTAACCTTGAGGACTAAGATGGATTGCCTCGTGTACCGGAAATTACGCCGGCTCTCTTACCCTTCAAACCGAAACACAGAAATGCAAGCATTTCTGCTTCACGGCAGAAATAGATAAGAGGGTGGTACCACCCCGGGCGATCCTTCACATTAGGATCTACCACTACTATAAAGGTTTTGAGGTTTTCGACCTAGAAAGAACCGAATTGATGTCCCTGATACGCATGAGCTAGGAAATCGAGAGTGGTGTGATCTGACAGGGTATACGTAGTAGTTTGCCAGTAAATTTCGACTTTAAAAAAATTTAAGATGGCGGCCAGAGGTGCGGCCGTTTTGTTAAGGGCAAATTCTCTCATACAAAATCCTATATTGCGATTTTTGTAATCGACCCGTTATTTTTGCGTCCCAGTGTAGTTTAGGTACAGTTTAGGGTTCCGTGGGTTAGGTATACTACTCACGGAGAGTTGCTACAAGAAACGTCCTTACGAGTATACAAAGACTCCTTAAGTCTCGTGTCTGTCACCTCTATCTAGATCCAGATATTTTTTTCAAATGTAGGTAAGCAAATTACCCATGCACTTATGAATCTCGTGTTTATTTCTGCGATGTGCAATTATATTATGTACCTAAGTAGAAAAATATAATGATTATTTATAATAAGGGAGCAACATGTTCGCCGATAAACTGCTATAAACGCTATTGTATATTATAATGTATAAAAAATAAATTTTAAAAAAAAAGTACCTATTGTAACTGTAGCTCCAAAAGCTGAAGAGGGAACGCACTTCTGTGACATACAGACATACCTCTAGACATGAAACTATAAGAAGTTGGCTTCTATACGAAACTCTAAAATTAAAAACCGATAGAAAGAATAGAAATACCTACCATCATTCCAAATATCATCAATCATACCAAATACCATCTTGTAATCTTGTACATACATTTTGGACAAATGAATCTGAATCAGAAAATGGTCACATTTCCCACTTTATGAAAATGCTTATAGAAATTACAAATACTAATATAACTTACTGCACACCCGGGACAAAAACAAAACATACAACATAAAGAGAGGTACAATACAATGTGTAGAAGGCGGCCGCGGTCGCTTTAAGCGATATCTTTCAGGCAACATTCAGGTGATGGAGAAAACATTTGATACATAATGTACGGAAAGAAATTAATTTTAATTAAGAATTTATTACGAAGAATTTTTTTACATTATATTTGAATTAATATTGCACTACCGACCTACGAACTAAGCAAAGCGCCGATCTAGTTCTCGTAGGACGCAGTAGGGATCCGATTCTTCGACACCAGGTCGTTCCCGAACTAAACAAGATATTTTTTATTGTATCGTCGTTTATAAAATGCTTGCTTATCGTATGGTTTGTGGCCAACTTATTTGTCAGAGTTGTTCAAGCCGCCCGTAGGCCTCTGACATGGCTTAACGACTGCTGTCGAACGACAACAACCGGGACTGGCGGCTTAACGTGCTTTCAGAGGCACGGAGGAGCTCAGATGAAATATGCCACTAGCGGTCACCCATCCTGGTACCGACCGCGCCAACGTCGCTTAACCTGCACGATCACTTTCAGACCGTGCTCGCAACTAGGCTACGAGCTCCTCGTTTATGAAATGTATTCATGGTATGGTATGCTTTCACTTTAATAGCAATAACGTAAAATATTTTATTGTCGGTTTTCTCTTTGTTTCGCCCTTGGTTGTTTTTATTGCGTCTTACCTATACAAGGTGAAATTTTATTACGTCTAAAAAATGTGACATAACCGGTAAGGGGCCACCCATAAATTATGTCACACGAATTTCATGATTTTTGAATTACATAGCTGTTGGTTTTCTAAACACGTCAGATTTAAAAAAATATGTCATCATCATCATCAGCAGCCTATTCTAGTCCACTGCTGGACATAGGCCTCTCCCAGGGCGCGCCATTGAGCCCGATCTTCGGCTCTTCTCATCCAGTCGCTGCCAGCCACCTTACGCAGATCGTCGCTCCATCTAGCAGGGGAGCGTCCCACACTCCGCGGTCTGCACTCCAGAACTCGTCTACCCCAGCGGTTGTCGGTTCTGCGACAGATGTGACCGGCCCACTGCCACTTCAGCTTGCTAATCTTATGAGCTATGTCGATAACTTTTGTTCTATGCCGGATCTCCTCATTTCGGATACGATCCAGCAGAGATACTCCGAGCATAGCTCTTTCCATAGCACGCTGAGCGACTTTCAATTTGTGAACCAGTCGCACCGTCAGTGTCCACGTTTCGGCTCCGCAGGTCATTACTGGTAGGACACACTGGTTAAAGACTCTTGTCTTTAGACATTGAGGTATGGGCGACGAGAAGATGTGACGTAAAAAAAATGTGACAAAGATAATTAATTAGGCAGTCACTAATGTGCTACATACTAGTTACAATGCATGTGTAGATAATTAATTATTTATGTATATAAATACAAAAAAAAAAACTGAATGAGGTCGCGGTATATAATATAAATAAATAAATCATTAATTTTAATCGGCTCTCAGGGATTAATTATGTATCATAATATCTCGCTTTGGCTTCATTTGACACAAGTGAGAAAAGCACCAGATTGGAAGCTATAGAAAGAAAGTAAGAGCTATGCTTAAAACACGGGTCAACTTGACCACCACTGTTGCGAAATTGGATACCGCGCCGACTGCGGTTAAACCTTAATCCGGAGGTGTGGGTTCAAGTCCCACTGCTGAAGAAAAGTTATGGAAGTAGTTCATTTTCCGATTCCCCCTTTCACCACTTTAGTAACACCTTCTATTCTACAACTATAACCTAAATTACAACTCTCCGGTAAACTGTCACCAAAGCACACACACACACCTAAATAGTTTTACCCCCCACCCCCACCCCCCGCACTATAAATCAAATAGCCCCTCCCATATCCGGCCGCAGCCATCTTTGAGGTCTCACTTCCGGCGTAAGAGCGAGTGGGAAGATAGTTGTGGAACTATACGAGTGAGAGAGATAGTTCGATGTTTGAACGGTTGATATTTGGTATCGTTTTTGTGATATTTTTTAAAAGTTTGTTTTGTCATACGATAAATCTAAATAATGAGTAGGCGGAGAGAATGGAACGCCGTAACGACGTAATCTTGCTCTGACACATAATATTACTTTACAACACTTAATCGATAAAATTGTCCTTTAATTTTGAGGAACACGAAATTGAATTTATCTTCCGAATATTTTATTTTATTTTCTCCCACAGGTGTTACATAAAGTATCGTGTGTATCATGTGCGTTAAGGGCCACACTATTTAAACAATGTACTACCTACTACACTGCTAGAGTTTAAGTTCTGTACTTAAGTTAAAGTTTATCTAAGTATTACATTAAGTTTTACTCTATTGATTTGTCGTCAAAAAAACTCGTTAGGATTTTGAAGTTTAGTTTCTAAAAAAAAGTTTAAAATGTCATTTTAAAAAGGTCTCGACAAGACTCATTTTTATTTTTTTATTTTACTTATTAAGGAACGCCAACGGCTAAGTACTTTCTAATACTTGTGCCAATAATAGGCACACACAACTAGATAAGAACATTGTTAAGTATGCACTAAAATAACAAGAAATAAAACAGATATAGAATAACTATAGAATCTATACATATTAAATTAACGGGAAAGGTATTAAAGTGACCTTTTTTGGCGCAAATATCTACAATTAACTTCAGGAATTCAACTAGGGTTATTAATACTAGCTTAAAAATACTACTTATCCTTTCGGAGTGCTTTCGGGTAAGTTTTTTCGATTGGCGACACTGGTGTGCGAAGAACCTCGCCTTAAACCTGATTTGCTACTTTGAAAATATATAATTAATAGATAGAAGCAATTGAATTAAATTAAAATTAAGCTATTAAAGAGGGAATGTGTAAAGTTATAAGTTATAATCCATGGGATTTCGAATGGGATTTACCTCTGCATAAATAAAAACGAGGAATGGTATTCTTGATCGTATAAATGAAGCAGGATAGGCTGTAAAAATATATATTTGTCTGAACCAGAGTTTCATGAAAACCCAAAAAATAAGGTTGCGCCCAAATATTTTGAAATTCATCTCTATGATAGATTGCTCGCTAGAGAAGTTTTATATGGAAACCGTATATGCCAGTTCGCGTATGCGATTTGAGCGTTTTCCCATACATTACTTTATGATAGGGAATAACCCCAGCGGCACTTCGACCCTTGAGGATCTTTTGTGAAGGTTTCCTCACGATGTTTTCCTTCACCGTCACAGCAGTCGGTAAATGTACGTAAGTCTTTGAAAAATACGAATAACTCATTGGTACATGGCACTGAATGATTTCGAACCCGGACTCCGGACTCCCGCATGGGAGTCGGGTGTCCTAGCCACTGTGCCACCAACGCTCACTTCCCATACATTAGTCTGACACTGAAATGTATGAAAATATAATTATGACCTAACTTCGTGGCTCACTGTCATTGCTCACGTAATGACGTGAGCAAAATCGTGAGCGTAATCCTGTCCTCTAGAACAATGGTTCTAGAGGACAGGATGTCAGTGGTGACGAGCCATAATTGAAAAATAAAATCAACCAAAATCAGGTGCAAGTCTCATCTGCCTCCCCTAAACCCATTTACAGAAGCAAGAACAGAAGTAATTCTGTCTCATTCATCCTCAAGTAACACCCCTATTCTCTCTCTCACTTTTATACGACTTCTGTCAAACTGATTCGGTTTAATGGTTATTGATTCCGACAACCCACCGCCAATTCAATTTGAACTGTCTTTTATAATAATTTAAGGTTTAAAATCCATTGGATTTTAGATTGGAAATTGTAGTTTCGATAGTTCAAATTCCGACCTAAAGCTTTGGAATTTGAACTCATTTTTATTTAGATTTAAAAGTTAGATATTTCGGATTTAGATTTGGATTTTTATTCACATTTAATTTTGATTCTAATACGTTTCTGTTAGAGTTCGGAACGTTAGAGGGGTTTCAAGGTGTTATGACTTTTTGGACGGGATGAGCCATTAATTCAGGGATTTATTCCGGGATTAAAATCGCATTAATCAGTGTCTGGAGCTCAGCTTTAACTTCGGTATAAACAGTTAAGTGTTAGGGTACGCGACGTCGGATTTGGGTACAGTCGGGAACGGGCGGCCTGAACAACTCTGGCAAATAGGTTGGCCACTAACCATACGATAAAGAGCGTCGGTGGCACAGTGGCTAGGACACCGAACTCCCATGCGGGAGGTCCGGCTTCGAAACCGTGCAGTGCCATGTACCAATGAGTTTTTCGTACTGTTCGAAGACTTACGTACATTTACCGACTGCTCTAACGGTGAAGGAAAACATCGTGAGGAAACCTGCACACTGAGATGACCAGTGTGTAAAATTCGGTAGGTACAAAAGATCCTCAAGGGTTGAAGTGCCGCTGGGGTATTCCCGGCCCCCTATCATAAGATAAGAAAAAGAGTTCACAGACTGTGGGTAACCTACTCATGATATATCTTTGTTATTTGTTTGTTTATTGTATGGTTAGTGGCCAACCTATTGTCATGGCTTAGACTGCTGTCGAACAACAACAACCGGGACAGACTGTTTAACGTGCTCTCCAAAACACGGAGGGGCTTTTTATTTTTTTATATATCTTTTGATAACAAAGTTACGCTTAGATACGTCATGGAACAATTATTATCCGTTATATTATAACATTTAAATTATTACTTACACACTACTAGCTGCTGTAAAAGGGCATTGTCAAAATAAAAATATGGCTGCTGCATAAGGCATTGTCAAATAGGAATGTACATCAGGCTCAGATGAAATGTGTCATTAGAGTCATCCATCCTGTTGGGGGAAGGACCCACCACTCACCACTCACTCACTCACTCATAGGATTTGGCCTTCGAATCCTTCAAGGATCCGAGGGTAAGTGGGGATCCTTCTCCCCCAATAATTTTAATAATTAATAATAGATTGACAAAGTGACGCCTGATTTCATCAACTGTCTTTTTTCCTTTGTTTATAGGTCTCCTTTTTATTGCGAACTAACTTCAATTACCTTTAAAATAATTATAAAATATTCCTTGTACGAAGCAGTTGTGATCACGACTGTACAACATAAGTCCGAGGCTTAAAACTGTACGAAGGAGGTACAGTCGGGGATTAAAACACAAAATCACCCCATTAGCATTTAATTTTACAAATGAATCTTTAATTCTCTGCCTTCTACTCTCCTTTCTGTCCTTTTAAAATAATAACAGTTTTATTTTGAAACGTTTAACCATAAAAATAGTAAAATTATTTTTAATTTTGTTTAGAAAATCGATTTATAAAGTGAATTCCAAAATGTCCAGAATGATTTAATTACAAACTTACTGCTTAAGTTTTGTGTAGTTTTAAATAGTTAATAAAATTTGTATAAAACTGCCTAAAACATAAATTGATATCATGATCACAATTTATTAACAAACAAATTCTAACATCCTAAACTCTGGTGACACTTTCAAAACTTCTGAAAAAACAATTGTCGAAACTCCGTAAATTAGAACAAAACCGTTAATTAATTTAGTTATCCTTACTCCGACTTGTCTGAGGCGTTTGACAAGGTGAACCACCAGAGCATCCGGGAATAATTAGATTGTGTCGCGTCGACATCTCAAAGTGTAACCGAATTAAGCTTTCCTTTTCACGGGAGAGACCCCGAGAGCAAAATAATACAAAGCTTTAAAGTGATAAAGGCGCTACCGTCTGGCGTGCCTCAGGGCTCCCTACTCGGTCCTCATTACTTCAGAGAACATCGTTTTGACACTTTCTTTTTGTGTTAAATTGGATCAACGTTTCATTGTGTGTACGTTATGGTAATTGTGGAGATAGAAATTCGTACGAAGTTTGATTGCTCGGATTTTTGTTCGTAATGCTTTATTGGAATTGCTTTTTGGATTTACATTTGTTTTTTAAGGTTAAGTTAATTTCGCTTCGCAGTGTGCCGACTTGGAAAGTTTTTATTTTAATAAGTTTGTTTTTAAGGATCTGCAGAATTTGATCAGAAAACAGTATCATTCATTAATTCATTCAGTAGGTACGATAGGTACGAATAGCTTCGAAAACGATCGAGTTAACGTATTTCTATCAACGCAAAAAGGCGTACGTTAGAAGAATTAAGAATACCTAAGAATTTTTTATACAAGTTGTATTTTCTTCTACCTATCTCATATTAATGCCATCTACTGTCACCGTATTGTCAATACTTCCTTCTGTTCTATCATTTTCGCATAATTAGAGTTTTTTAATGAACATTTCCAAAACCGCTAGCGGTTAAACATCTCTATAACGAGGGGTGCTCATTTGAATGCGAAGTGCTATGCTAACGCCTAAGGGCTTTAGCTTTGTAGTTTTGCTTAATTATCTGTATTTGTGGGAATGTAGCACTCATTATATCGTGGGTGTGGCCGAATGGACGGCGACTTATTAGATTCGGCTTAAGGGCATTATAAATTTTCAGAGGGTTTTAATTTCGTGGTTGGTTTTGGTGTTATTGTTATCAATATGTTTGATTTATTATAATAGGTATGCGTATTTAGTATCATTTTACCAATTAAGTCAAAACTTGAAAGCACCACTTAAATGCTGCTTACCTACATGACATTTTAAAACTGTTTAAGGAACTCTTATTATCTCGTCTGTTTGTTTTGTGGCATTTTCATACGTACCTATCTGAAAATTTTGTCCGTATCTTTATTTTCTTTCTAGATTTCTGCAGAGTTTGAATAATGACATTATATTTTCACTTTATCCCTTATTAAAATGAGGTTCACTAAATAAATGTCTATCAATGGTTTATGGTCAAATAAACAATAATTTAAATATAGATAAGAAAAAAAATTAAAAAATTCCTAATGCTTAAAGGCACTAACTTAAAGGTGCCATAAACCATTGAGAGAGAAAATATTTACTATCAAAATACTATCATGGTCCAACAGAATACCAGCGCTGTAGGCATTCTTGTCTGCAGCAATAAGCTGAGTTGAGACCCTTTCACAACAACAGCTGACCATCAGACATGATTTCAATATGTTCACCTTTGACTACATAATTATTTTATTATAATTATAACAGTTTCAGTCATTGCTGTGGTGAAATAAACATATTACTTACTTACTATCTAATTCCCAATTAACCCCAAAAGAGGCCAAGGTGACGTGACAAGTGACAACCATTGTGAGGACAAAAGTAACAAGGAACATAATGCACTAAGCCTTAGGGTAAAGGGTTCACTAAATATAATAATAATGGCTTGTAAACTTCACAGGACAATGCTAGAGAAAAGAGGGTAAGTGGAAAGTTATTTGACAACTTTAGTTTGTTCCAAGAGCGCCAAAATTGAAACAGAAGGGAAGAAGGCTACATTAGCGATAAGGCCGCCTAATCAAAATTTACGGAGTAACAGGTTACTTCGCGTCCCTAAGTGTCACACAAATTACAGAAAGACTAGCTATCTAGTAAGAGCATGTGCAGCATTTAACCAGCTAAGCAATAACCCTACTATAGATCTCTTCAATAGTAGTCCTGATTCCGTAAAATCCTTACTCACTAATGAACTGTTACATAAAGTATCGTATATATCACGTGCTTTCACAATCAACGCCTAACGACTCAGGTTACCACTCGGTAAATAATTTGCCTTTTTACCACACTCTATGTACTATTATGTCATCGTCAAAAAGTTATAAATAACTGATATAAGATTGATTTTAACTTTGACAGTTTACAATCTTTAACTATCTCACCTCCACAAGGGTTGAAAAAATAAAATCTCACACGCCACGTGTCGACGCGTGCCGGTAACCGCTCCGTATACAAATTATGGCTTAGGGAACCCTAAAAAGTTTGCTCCTATTAAGTTTTTGGGTTTAGTCGTGCATACGTTAGTTAGTTTAGTGTTAAAATTGGTTCTGGTTGAAAAAAGTTGGTGTAATAATTTAAAAGCCGTCCTGTTCTTTCAAAGAGTTACCATTTTTGAGGCAGGGAGATATTGGAATGTTCTTTCAGTCAATTTACTTGGACAAAATTATCTTTCACTTACGAGGGGTTATTTAAAACGTTTTAATTTCTAATTCAGGAGGTAATTCTCAGAAATGGCCAACTCGAGTCCACTTTTGCGAATCGAGAAACGTTGACGT
Source organism: Hofmannophila pseudospretella (assembly GCA_947369225.1). Classification (NCBI taxonomy): domain Eukaryota; kingdom Metazoa; phylum Arthropoda; class Insecta; order Lepidoptera; family Oecophoridae; genus Hofmannophila; species Hofmannophila pseudospretella. The sequence continues at coordinate 3,258,831 of OX376333.1, forward strand.
GTAGGCTGGTTTGATTTGTTCCCCAAAATTGTTAAGTATTTACCAGTAGCGAATTTCCTAGACGTACTTTTCCCCAACGTGATTTTTCCAATACCTTGATTATAGACTACTTCTGATCATAGTAATTATTCTCGTATTCAGTGCAGTGCGGGAATGTGGCACTCTCACACAGTTTTAAGTTGATAAATAGGCCCAGATTTGAGTAGGTGTAACAAAAATATCTTGTCTATCACATGCGGGAAGATCACATGTCGTACTCGTGTTTCCACAACACCCGCTCATGTTGTGAAAAACTATTATTTTTATCTTTAGATTTGTTCATGTTCGATTGCTTTGAAGATTTGTTTCAAAATTTAAGAATTTCAATCAAATCATCAGCATATTAATGTCCCCACTGTTGGGGCCCCACTGGGGGTACGGGCCATGATCCACCGAGCGGGCCTAGTGCTGTGCGGTGGATTTCACACGCCTTCGGAAACTTTTAAATTCCTCAGACATGCAGGTTTCCTCGCGATGTTTTCCTTCACCGTTAGAGCAGTCAATAAATGTACGTAAGTCTTCGAAAAAGTTCGAAAAACTCATTGGTACATGGCAGTGCATGGTTTCGAACACGGACCTCCCGCATGGGAGTCCGACGTCCTAGCCACGACGCCACCGAAGCTCAACTTAACTTAACTATGTATCGTGGGTATTTACCTCCTGCATTTACCTAAACCTTTTACAATTACAATATACCTATTATTATTACATATCGATCAGCATTTAAATTGGCTACAGCCGCGTATACAACCTACCAAGTTTGATAATCAGCCACCCAAAGGAAAAAAAATATTTCTCATAGACAAGGATAACATAAGATAAGACCCTTTCTTATACAAAAGGGCCGAGAAACTCCTCTCCATTCTAAACTGTTCAAGGTATTCCTGCAACGAAAAAATTAAAAAGACACTTGATTACTTCGATACTGAAAAAATATTGTTACCAATTAGTTGAGTCTTATGGACGCACACTGACCCTTACACCTACCAACATACACCCACCACACACACACACCATCTCACGCACACACACCATCTGACGCACACACACCCTCTCACGCATACACCCCCTCACATACACGCATACTTAATTATTTTATTAATTGCATAACCTTATTATGTCATCATAATTTAGATATATCGGAAGAGATTGGCTCCCACAACACAGGGTATCTTAGTGTGGGAGCCAGGGAAATCAGAGAAAATGTAAAAGATACTGTCTGCATTAATTATTTTTTTTATTTTTTTTTATTTATATAAAACCATACGGTACATTTTCCAGTAATATTGAACAAAATGTCTGTGAGGGCCGGTCACTTGTCTGTGCGAATATCTCCTCGCCTAATTGACTTCTATCGTTGGTTGTGACGTGGGGTGCTCTCAGCAGATTTGTTAGTATAGCTTTTGTAAGCTGAGCTGTTAGCTTAGCCTTTTATGGGGTTTTGATGTGTTTTGATATGTCTATGACGTGTCCACCAGAGTGTTAAACGTGGGAATTGATTTGACCCCTTATATTGACAGTTTTAATGGGCACCTAAATATTTTTTATGAGTATGATAAACCGTTTATTGTAATTGTAATTCTGGAATCTGAATATTAGATTGACACATAGCTTGTAAAGTGATCAATGTGTGTACCTATGTAATCTCCACGACACAGGCAACGCCTAGTGTGGAGATAATGTGTGAAATGTTAATTAATATGTGGGAAACGAATAGATTTTTTCATATATTTTTTTCATAATTATAACGACATGGAGTGCTAAAGAGATTGAGCGGATACATACAAGCTTGGACCCAATTTTTTTTTTGTTTTTGCCTCTAAACAAACAGTACATTTGGTAGATTTCGCCTAGAACTACATCTTTTATTAAGGCATAAACCTCCTAAGTAGTGTGGAATAGGAGTTTTGTTTAGTTGCTTGTGTAACAAAATCAATAGAATCAGAGCATTACTCTGGTCTCCGGGTTCGAAACCATGCAATGCCATGTACAAATGAGTTTTTCGGATTTTTTCGAAGACTTACGTACATTTACCGAGTGCTCTAACGGTGAAGGAAAACATCGTGAGGAAACCTGCATGTCTGAAGAAATTAAAAGTTTCCGAAGCTTGTGAAATCCACCAATCAGCACTGGGCCCGCTCGGTGGATCATGGCCCGTACCCCCTTGTGCAAGGGAGGCCAGTGCCCAGTGCGGACATTAATAAGCTGATGATGATGAGTCTGGTCTCTAGCTCCTATTCCACACTAGTTAGGGTGTTCGTCCCATAATGAAAGATGTAGTCCTAGATGAGATCTATCAAATGCGCTATGTTTAGTTGGAGGCGAAGCTGTGGGTCCAAAAGCGCCCAATCTCCTTTGAAAGTTGGAAATACATTTTGTTAAATTTGAAAGAAGATTCGAATTTACAACAGTAGTTTATGCAACTGTCACGTAGTTATCGCCATTGCAATGAGTTTTGGTTTACTCGCTATGCTCGTATCAAATTAGACAAAAAAAGGATTTTACAATGGTTATTACGTGCAGTTTGCATACAATACTTTTTTACGACCATGTACGACCCTCAGGGCCATCGCCCACGGCGACTTTTTGTGGCGATACAGTCGCGATGCAGCATCGATACAGACGCGATGGAGCCGCTCACGGTGTAGCATAGCCCACGCAGTCACGATTCTGAATCTCTACTGTAGCTATACAGCCGCGATGCAGCATCGCTACAGTCGCGATGCAGTAGTGTCTCATAAAAATTTCGGTATCAAAAGAATCCATTTTTAACTATAGGTACGTGTAGCGTGTTCAATACAATGGCGTAGTCTGTTCAAAATTCGAAACACTGGCCTATCGCGGCTCGCTGTGATGTGTACCGCTCCTCTCTCTCCCTTTACCCCGATGTCGCCCGACACAGTCGCGCGTTTGAATCGATGCAGTAGCAATACTGAGTCGCTTCTGTAGCGCGTTGCAAATGCGGCAAACATAATGCAGTCGCGCGTTCGCAAAACGCGCGACTGCATCGCCACAAAAAGTCGCCGTGGGCGATGGCCCTTAGAAACAAAGTGGTTTGTAGTACTGGTTTTGATTTGATATAGAACAAATTACCAAATGGGAGCAGGAAAAGTATTAATTCATGTATATGTACTCACCATCCTTGTTCATGCCCATACCGAGACACTTCTTCAGCCGACACGCCTGGCACTGGTTCCTGTGAGCTTTGTCCACCACGCAGCGTCCTGTACCAGCCTGGCATCTGTTGGCAGAACAAGCTGGTGATGGAGAGTAGCAACAGAAATATGTAATTCGGTAAGTCGTTGCTTTTCCGTTGCGCCGCCAATCGAAAAAAAAATCATATCAATGTCCTGGTTCAATAAATATGTTTGTATTTTTTTTAAATTACCTAATTAAGGCATTTAAAAAAAGTGTCAGACATTTGTCGAAAAAAAATGGCGGATGTCGATTGATACAGCTTTATGTTATTCTCGATATGTAGAGTTCGACATATGTCTACTACTAGCAATAGACATGCAAAGAGTGGTCGCTGGCACTCGACATCGGTAACGTCCGTCGACATTTATGTCGATCGAGATTGAGAATACCATTTTCAGGTAACGCTAGACATTTTACTTTCGACTTATTTCAAAGGTAGACATTTGTCCAATTCTGCGAGAATTGGCCTCCTGGTATTAATGTTCCACGAATGAAGAACTGAACCAACGAAGCGTCAGTTTCGCTTTTAGTTTCTTATTGTTTATATATGAGACTACAAAACTATTTTTAAAAATGTCTTCTTCATTCGTGGAACCTCTTTACCAGACACTTTTTTTAAATGCCTTAATTAATTGATATTAAATTTTTTCGATTGGCGGCGCTTGTGTTCGCAATGCCTCGTCTGCACTGCCCTGTAGAGCCCTCACCACAGATACAAACTGCAACAAATGTCAACTTGCCTAAGCCTATTACCCCGGATTGCCAGTAATGAAATATCTTTAATCTTTATTAGTTCTGGGTAGCATTCTACTTCGTCCACAATTATTTGAGTAGTTTTTCCTGTTGGCAAGGATTTGGCGAGAGATTTGATTGGTTTTGCTAATACTGTTCCTAATCTTGAAGGAAACAATACAGTCCGTCCTTTGCTGTTTGTTACCTTGGTTGAAGAAATAAAAATTCTGTTGATCGTTTTTTCGGGATTGCCGGGGCGATATAGTTTCGCTAGGTAGATTAAGATTATTAAATAATTTAGCATAGGTACATTCCTCTCCATGCGAAGTGGAAATTCAAGAGAAGTGTGACTGAATGGCTGTGGAAGGTCGTTATGATGGATTCTATTTAAGCGATTTCGGGGGGGTTTCAACCCCCAAAGCCACCCCCCTGCCTACGGACCTGAGACAGGCGAGCTTTTTTACACTTAACGGGCTATGGTTGGGAGTTAAAATGGCCCCGCAAAAGTGTTCTATAAATCGAAAACATTCTACATTCAAGTTTATTGTGGAAATGCTAAAAATCTTACTCGCGTATACTTAAAAACTGTAATGTCTGAAAACATCCCTAGGAAAGACTTAAACGGAGCATTTCACCCGAACATGTTTTGATCAGAAATCACAATGGATGCTAGAAAAAAAATATCAATTTGCTACCATACAGATGCCACACTTGACCGTCTATCATAAGGGTGCGTGTACAATGCAGACATTATATTAATAACATTAAACGCGGGTGCCGAATTAATTGAGAGCTTACGAGGGACGGCGGCGGCCGAATGTTAAACAGTTTTTAATGTTATCTGTGGAATCTGTTGTGGGTACAGATTTGCGAATAGAATTAGACGCAGGCGCATCTAGGGCCCCATTCTTCGAATTCAACGTTATTATTATACATTGCAGCGACTTGACGTTTCTCATGGCGAAACTAAGTATAAACCATGCCAAAAAGCATGGTGCAATTAAGCCTGCCTGAATTTTAAAATAAACTATATAAATTGCTATTGGAAAAATGTTATTACAAATTGAGTGATTTCCTTAGGGATAAGCTGTGACATCATCAAAATTTAATTAAAGTTGACGATTTATTAAAAACCAATCTTTATTGTTAATTCTAATGTATTTTATTAAATTAAGACATATCACTATATCAGTAAAATTTTTGATGTTTTTGTTTTGTTACCTTTATTATTATTTTGCTAAATTATTATTATGATTGATTATTTTATTGATGATAATTTATGATTGATTTATTTATTAATTGAACAAAAATTTGTACGCTCTTTGGCAGAGTATGGTGATACTGAAACACAATGTAACATCTGCATTACCCATATTTACAAATAAATTATATTTCTATTTCAAACGTTACGCTTTGTTCAAGCCAACGATCGTTCGGTCAAGCATACTAAATTACAGTGACTTGACGTTTCATATGCCACTACACTAGACACGAACGTTACGTTTCGATCAAGCCAAAGATCTATCGATCCGGTCATACCTACGTAAGTACTCGTAGGTAGGTATAGATGTTAGCGATCAATACGAAAAAGTAATTGCCACTTAATCGGAGAAGAGCGACAAATGTTGTACAATAGTGGAATTGCACAGTAATAGTTTGTTGCTGTATATAATGATTTATTTTTCATTACTAATTAACACTGATCGGAGTAGGTAGGGCTGTTTCGGGTCAATGTCCTCAAAGGTTATATTAAAATGGATATGATTTCGGGATCCCGTTTTAAGTTATCGAGCAAATGTTGTAAATTACTTTTATAAACGTCGCCCTTACTCGGCGGATTACGATTTTTTTAAAATTGTGTACTAACGAAGAAGTTAAAACACTACCATAGGTACACTAGCGCCATGGATCTTAAAAAAAAATATTTCGCCACCAATCTTAAATGTGTATCAAAACAAATATAACGTTAAAAATCTAAATAATATATTTATTCAATCCCGGAAATCCCGGGATTAGGGGGCATACTTATCCATATTATGACCGTATGTGGCAAATACCAAAAACAGCTCTACCTACTCCGATCACTGTTAATTAATAAAGAAAAACATAAGAAACTTACTAACCTACAGCATCAAAACAAATATTAAGTACAAATAAACCTGCTGAATGCTTAAAAGTGAACAGCGAAGCAACGCTCTTGCCAAAAAACCAAAATTAAATTCACATCGTATTTAAAAAACGCCCCGCTATTGGGGAGTTTTAGGGCGATGCGATGGTGCTAAAGCGACAGCGGAAATTGCAAATGCAGGCAAAATAGACATTGGTGGAAATTGAATTGAATTCTGGATAGGAATGACTCTAAATATAATTTGGTTATACATGCTTTGATAACGTTACCTATATCTGATGTGATAAACTATCAAATTACAATTTTAAGATGTTGAATAGAGGCAGGCCCAGGCGTAGGTGGAAGGACGATATCGATCACTTCCAAAAAGGATGGTATAAGGACGCCGAGGATATGGAAAAATGGAAAGGAGGAGGGGAGGCCTTTGCCCAGCAGTGGGACAGCCTATAAGCTATTATTAAAAAAATAAAATAGATGTTGAATCATGTCATCTTGAAAGGAAACTAGTCCCCCATAACACAAAGAATCCTAGTGTGAGGAGGACTAGGGTCTCAATAAAATATTCCAGGTTCATTTAACATTGCCTGAATTAGTATTTATTTTTCTCTACCATTTCATTTTACATGTTATAGATATTGTATCGTATATTTTGTTTATAGGTTAAGAATTAGAATAAAATAACTGTGTTGTACCTTATTACTGTGATGTGTGTCAATGAATGAATACTCTTTTATTATATTTTTTATTTATTATATTATTTATTTATTCTTAACAGAACAACCTACCTACTGGTACCGAGCTTTTAATTTTATACTGCATGCTCTACAATCATACGCTACTTGATCCAGAACGCTCCGCTCAAGCTTCCGCTATTCCATCGCTCCTGTAACCCTAACCGCTATCAGGTCACAGATGCACCAAGAATTAGAAATATGCTCTTGCCCGGATTAAGTGGGTTCAAGTATACCCCATCCTCCTCGACTCCCATTGTCATTTCTGGCGGTACCCCATCACAGATGGGGTCTGGTATATTTTTAGCGTGTTGCAGTTTTTGATTGAGGATTAGTGGGATAGCGTTGGTTTGATGCCGTCTTTGAAGGGTATGATGTATTGAGCTGATGTTTTTGTGTTTTGAGATATGTTGTTGTTTGTTTTATTTATGATGGTACACTGAGAGAATAAGAAAAAGAATAAGAATAATATTTATTTAAATACAGTGTACATAATATAATTACATAAATAAATAAAATAAAAACAGACTTTAATTCCTACTACTCATACATAATCATTTTCATTAAATTATTATAAGTATTTCAATATTTTATTATTTATTTCAGTAGTTGCCATCTCTGGCATAGGCCTCCCCCAATTTCCTCCAGTGTTCCCTGTCCCTCACCATTCTCGTCCAGGGTGCTCCCATTTCCTTTGCAAAGATATCCTCCCATCGTTTATAAGGTCTTCCTCTTTTCCTTTTCCCTTCTTTTGGGTACCACTCCGTGACTTTTTTCGTCTATCTATTATCCTCTAGTCTTAGTAGTCCCGCCCGTTTCCATTTTAAGTTTCTAACTCTTATAATTATGCTGGTAATTTTTGTTTTCTTTCTGATATCTTCGTTTCTCACCTTATTAAATTTTCTAATACCCAACATGCTTCTCTTCATTTTTCTTTGGCAAATTGCCAGCTTAAGTTCGTCTTGCTTTCTTAAGGACCAAGTTTGACAGCCGTATGTAAGACACGGTAGTATAGTCACCTCATATAGCTTACTTAACTTATAGAAGCTTTTCTTTGCTTATAGAAGTTAACTTCTATATAATTAACGAACTTATAATTAAACATGAGATAAAACATGTACATTGTAATTTAAAAAATTAGAGCTACTATAAGTAGGTACCGATGCTCCCCACACTAGGCTAAGACTGTCTTGTACTGCGCTAACGGCACTAACTTTAAGAGACATAAAATAAAATAAATCACACATTAGGAAATAAAATTATTATAAAAACAAAACAACATACTAAGACAAATTATAATTACTTAATACTATTGTCTAACTCCCATTGTGTTTATATTATTGATTTTACAAAGATTATGTTTGAATTATAGAACCATACTTGGTTATAGACAATAAAGCCAATTTGATTACACTGTTTACAATGTAAAAATATTTATTTTTATTAAGCACATAGGTAGTAACGTTTATTAACGAATTCACGTTTATTTTCTAAGCTAATAACTTACTTTTTTTACTACTTAATCAGTTATTTATTAACTCTAAATTACAAATAATGTCAACTTAATTAATTACAATATGATAATAAAAAATCAAATTAGTAAAATGTCATACTATAACTAGGCAAAAATTATACAATATAACTTCAGTCAAACAGCCCCCCGCGAAGTGCCCCCTGGCCGAAAGTACCCAGAATACTCGCGGCGTTCCCTCGCTGAATGGCGAGGGAGATGCGCTGTACCAAAAAGTGGCCGGCACGCGGATCACCTCCTCTCTCCTTAATTCGCCTCCCCACAGCGCGAATCAGATCCTTGGCCTCGGAGCCCCATGGTCCCGCGGTTTCAACTGCCAAAGGCACGAAGTCGTACATCGAACCCAGGTTGGAGTACTTTAGGTGCTTCCTCTGGGCCGCCGCCTCGGCAGCTGCACCTGCAGTCTGCCGAGTGCTGGCGAGATGGCAGGGCGCGAAAGTGCTAACGCACGTCGCGTCCCAGAGGAGACAGCGTCCTCTCGCCCATGGAATCTTACTTGATATATACTATAATAAAATAACTTACTTGATATATACTATAATATGGGGGTAGTACGAATTAATAAGTTGATTAGTACATTTTATCAAAACTTTTGTTGTTTTCATTAAGAAACTGTGCTAAAATTTAATCAATTTGGCTTTGGTTAATCAATTATTCTGACGAAGTTTTTTTTCTTCAGTGTACTAACTAGTAAGCTAGAACGTCGGTGGCACAGTGGCTAGGACACCGGACTCCCATGCAGATACACTGAGATGACCAGTGTGTAAAATGGGGTAGGCACAAAAGATCCTCAAGGGTCGAAGTGCCGCTGGGTTATTCTCGGCCCCCTTTCATAAAATAAGATAAGATGGTTGGGATATTTTTCTTTCATGGAACCATGGTTGTAATCTTGTGGTTTCGAGTTGGGGTTTTATTTTGCGGAATTTGAACCTCAAGTCCTGTACATGGCGAAGAGTCAGAATAGCAATTAAAATAGAAAAATCAAGTCATTGCAATGCAAGCGAATTTCAATTCTCTTCGAAAAATAACTAGGTTGCCTTTCTTCGGAAAGAGGAGGAGGAGGATCTTTTGTGCCTACCCACAAAAGATCCTCAAGAGTCGAAGTGCCGCTGGGGTTATTCCCGGCCCCCTATCATAAGATAAGATAACTAGTAAGCTATTTTAAGAAACCTACCTATTTTAAGAAACTTGTCACTTTGGTTATTTTCAAGGAGTCCAAATATACACTCATCTACATGACTCAGTACCTCAGTCACTCTTTGCACGAATTGTAACGAATTTGGCCAAACATTACACTTTTGGATGTTAGTTTAGGTGTGCAACATCCGTCTGTTAGTTTCAGTAACCTCTCGAACTATGTCGCACCTGTGACCTGGTTGATGCTTGTATATCTTCCATAGCCTATAGTGGAGGTTGACTTTCTCTTTTATTGAATACTGATGAGATCCATATTATTTTTATTCCATTTCCAAACAGTCTTTAATTATGAAATGGAAAAAAATATTTTTTTTCCACAAGCATTACAGATACAATAAATTATCAGTCATGTCTTCTAATATAAAACAACACAAACAAATATTTATCCATAATGTCACCATTATGTCGTAGCCAAAACCGTAATGGCGCATTCCAGGAAACGCGTAGTATTTTCACGAAGTGCTAATAAAGTTCGACAGATACTATAATAGTCGAGTTTTACATTATCTGTCTAAGATTTTTAGTCACTTCGTGAGATGCAGATTTCTAGTTAGCACATAGCGTAATGGTACCTATTGTCATTTCAGTTGAACCCTGAATTACACTACGTGTCTAACTTGAAAGCGCGGATAGTGTAATTGAACCCCGGTGTCGTAGTAGCGAGGACGTTCGACTCTCAATGCGTGCGAGGTCCGGTTTCCATCCATTTGTACTGAATCTTGTGTCTGTTTATTGAGTCTGGTTTTTTTTAGGTCTGAGTCTTGGGCCTTGGATATCAGGTCTGTTTCTTGGGTCTGGATCTTGGGTCTCATAACTGTTAGGTAATTAACGCTGAATTTCAGGGAACATAATCATTTTATTGGTAGAGTGAACTCACATAAGAGATAAATAGAATAGATACATACATAATAGGTATTAAAAAGGTAGGTAGGACAAATAAAATGATATAATTCGAGCAGCAACTCTTAACACGCAAAATATTACCAAAAAAAAGGTTGAGCAACAAATAATTATTCCAAAACAACACGATGACATGATTCTGTTTAAAAGGAAACAAGTAGGTAATATAAACAATGACGAAATCGAGGTTTCACTTATTAATCCTGCAAGTTTTACACACAAAGCCAATACGCATTACACCTGTCCAAATAAATATTTGGCTGATCTACTTTCTAGCAACCTTAAATTTTCCAGTCCAAAAATTCGATTGAGATGAAGGCATTGAAGACAATGTAAGTGTTTGAAAGGCAAATGTAAGTTTGTCAGTAGATAATGAAACTGAAAATGTATGAATCGTTGTATCAAATTCTCAATGCGTTTTTTTCTAACACATTGCCTCTGTAATCGCTGAATTGTAACATCATTGAATTACTTGAAAGTATCTATTCAATGTAACGTCCTATTGTAGCCAAAAGTACGAGTACCTATATTTCGGAATTGCATTTCAGGTTTTTGCACAAAACGCTAAACTCTGATATCGCGCTCGGCTCTCCTTCGGCGAAAGAGCTTAGTATAGCGCGTGTGACTTTGCTTTAAATGACTATTACTGATAGGCCGAGTCAGAAATCAGAAACTTTGATTGTAAGTACCTAAGTACATTTTTACAACGTCAATTTTTCACTCTACCACCGCTTCGTAAGGTGCTATAGCTGAAAGGAAAGAAGCGACGCAAGAAACTTTCAGCAGCACATCTTTTGAAATAAATATATCTTACAATAATTATGAATACAATCATATACACAATGTGCAGAGCTGGAGCTGAATTTAGGACCAAGTCTCTTTATAATTTAAATAGTCATTTATTTTATAATAACCCTTTTTACATAAGGTCTGTCTGAAGTGAGTGTTAATTATTTTTCTCTGTTAGAGTATTATTTCCAAAGAATGTTAGTTGAATGTTAGAGTAGTATTTCCAAAGAATGTCACGATAAATCCTAAACGGAAACTTTCCTCGTGAAATAAACTAACCTGTAAATAAGTTTCCTCCTGACGGACCGCTTGAAAAAACCACTGCAGCCGTTGCAAGCGAGGATGCCATAGTGTTTACCGGAGCTGGTGTCACCGCAGACAACGCAAACCAGACCTAGAGGCAAGATAGATAGACTCTTTATAACACACTTGAGACACAAAATGGAAAATTCAATTTTGAGTCAAGATTTTTTACAGATAGCTAAATTAGGTAATGATCATGGTTTTAAGTTCTAATATCAGGGCATAATGCAATTCAAAAATTGCAAAATAGCGCACTGATTTGGAAAAGGGAAAAGGGGTACTGACGGGAATCTTAAACTTAACGAGTGTTGATTGATAGTGTAATAAGAGTTATCTTAACAACGCACTAAGATAGTGGTAATGTAGAAGAAAATATTAGCAGGAAATCTAGGTAAAATAAGATTACAATTTAAGGAATAAGGGAGGTCTGATGCCAATCTGTCTCACCCAAATGATTAGTCTTCTTAGCAGGAGGATCTGGCAGCCAGGGTCGAAGGGCTGGCGGAGCTAATGCTGCAGCCACTAGAGCTGCCGACGTTGGTGGCGACCAGCGTAGCGGTGAACGGTTTTCTTCACCTGGTATAGACATTGATTATTCATACATTTCGATAAATAAGGAAATACGTGTTTCGACAGTGTTTATAGAAGTGTTAGTACTTACAAAGTCCGTGTGCTCCACCTTCGACCTCATCGTCACTTACCACCAGGTGAAATTGAGGTTACACGCGGGTTTGGTCGTAAATAAATGGCGTAATTTGATGGCTGACAATGAAACTGTACCTTTATGTACTACTCGCTGTAACTATTTTTTGTGTTTATTATCTTATTATTTATGTAGGTAGGTATAGGTACTTTCATGACTGTAAGAAATAAACAACCATTGAATATAATATATTCGCGGTTATAGATCGATTCAAAAGTGTAAGTATCTATTTAACATTTTATGGCAAATCCAATAAAATGAAATTTAAACCTCTAGATAAGAAATTAAACCTATAAACATTTAATCTCAATAGATCTAATAAAATAACCATTGCAAATCACACCCTTTCCCCATAATAGCATTCCACTTTACTATAGAATAAATGTTGAGGGGGGCCTAGTATGCACCCTTGTGCTACCCCATAATTTTGACACTGTTTCTAGTCAAATGTGAACTTTATGTTTTCGGGTTACGGTTTTTGGGAGGTGACAAAGTATAGTGGTTGGTGTGGTACTAATGTGGCAAATCAATTAAGTGATTGGTGGAGAGAATTGATGACGCCAGGCGATCGAATGCGTGCGTAAGGGTAAAGGAATTCGATATGGTTTAAGATAATTTGAGTAGTGTTAAACGGTTCTAAGTTACTAACAACGTTACAAGTTACTAAAAAAATAAGTTCCTACCTAATTTAAAAAAAATGTGTTCTTCCGATTATTTTGTTACATTGATGCGATAGGAACTTCTATAAGGAACATTGTTCCGTCTGATAAAACTAAACAAATGGAATAATAAGTAGTACTAATAAGAATCGATTCCAGAAAGGGCCAAAATTAAAATTATTGATGCCCATGTCGCTTTTAGGTAAAACGTGTACACTTACCTACCTATAACTTTTAAAACTATGAACAAAAAAAGAAAATTAACCCCATTTTCCTATTTATTCGTAATAACGAAACTCCATCGAAAAAGCATAACGAGGCAGAATCCAGAATTTCATTTGAACATTTGCAATTGGTTCACAAAATGTAGTTACGGCTGCCCGTGACGCGCTGCCCTCATCGAATTATCTTAGTTACCACAGTGCTGCCAATGTTGTAGAACTGGGTAAAGGATAAAATAAGTAACAAAGTAAATAAGGTTGTAATGAGGTTGTATATAGTCTAATAAATAATAATATTAAGACGGTTAGTTTAATACGAATAGGTGTAAAAAAACTACAGATTCAATCAGTTGAAATTAAATAAAGTAATAGATGAAATGAAAGCGTCGGTTAGATGCGGGAGATCCGGGTTTGAAACCATGCAATGCCATTATACCGATGAGATCTTCAGATTTTTTCGAAGACTTACGTACATTTACCGACTGGTCTAACGCTGAAGGAAAACATCGTAAGAAAACCTGCAAGTCTGAGGAAAAAAGTTTCCGAAAGCGTGTGAAATCCACAAATCAGTACTGGGGCCAGTAATCATTGCTCGGTGGATCATGGCACATATGTGACCCCCTTGTGCAAGGCGAGGCCTGTGCCAAATAAAATAAGCTGCAACCAATAACGTAGGTAGCTTAATGGAGGTAGGTATATACGGTTACGAAAGAAATAATTTATTTCCGAGCGCATACATATAAAATTAGGAACAGAAGATCTTCATATTATTGGACATGTTGTGCTAACTCCATATTTCTGAGTTCGGTTCGTTTGTCCTAGATATTTTTCACGTCACTTGAAATTCATGCTGTTATGTCGAATGTATAGATGGATAGCTGTTTGACATTGGTATATACGGGTATGAAAGAAATAAGTTATTTCAGAGCGCACACACACAAACAATTAGGTACAGAAGATCTTCAACGTTTTGAATTTCTCAGCAAAATCTCGCCGAATTTAAATCCGCTCTACCACACTGTGAACTCTACATCACCCACTACGTGTTGTGACTGCTCCCGACAGTTAATGTAGGTAAATAAATAAACACAATACTAGCATTGTGATTGCGACTCAACAATTATCGCTAACTAGCTGTGACGTGGTAATTTGTGAGGGTGTCTGTCTGTAGAGCACTATATAGATACTACTCGTACCCACAGAAATCGCACTAGTAGCGCCAGGGTGATTTTCATAGAAAGATGGCAACACAGAGCCCAGCTATAACGTGTCGCCAACTCCAACCCCATGTCTTAAAAGCTTACGATAAAAAAAATAACGAAGACCTCTTCATAAATGATATATGTGTCATTTAAAATAATTTTTTTGCTAAGTTACTTCATACAACTCGTACATTTTTAGAAGTCGGGAATGAAGGATTTGTAGAACCTAGTTTTTGGATTAAATGCACTGGGCGTCAAAAGGTATGGAACGTCGCCATTGTTCATTCAAAATCATTGGTACTACCCGTCGCCGTGTAAGTGTAATTTATTCATCAATAACATAAAGATGTTCATTCGTCATGGTCGTGTGAAATGAAATAATAAATAACAGTTTTCGATTGTAATATGTTGTAAATGTAAATTTTTCTGTGGAACTCTTTATGCACTACATTTCACTGGCCAACTAATAGCCATGAAAAACACCCGCGCCTGCGCGATGTCGACAATACTTCAAATATATCGGTTCACATACCAGTAACATGTTAAGCTCTCATGGCGTCTGTTGCAGTCTCCGTAATGGTTTGTATTTTCCGTTTATATATTTCATGGTCGTAGAAAAAGTATTATATGCATCCCACGTAATGGCGATTTTAACACTCGAACGATCTATTAAGAAAACAGTTCTCATGTTAAAATCGCTATCATTACGTGGCCGTTGCATAAACTACTATTATTTCACGAAAACTTAGTAGGTATAAAACAATGCGTAAGTATAAACAGAGCAACGATGATATGATTGAGTGTATGCACGTGCGGTTACTATAACGTAGCATAAAAGTATGTAAAACAAAGTAATTTAAATTCTCTTATATAATATATTTTTCCATAAACGTTGCACACCTACTACCTCTTTCTCGAAATAATGTCCTCTGCCCGAAGGGTGACTGGTTGCCTGGAAGAGATCGCTCTTAGCGATAAGGCTGCCTAAATTGTACACTATTTCCTTTTCTATCTCATGTTTGTTGTTTTATATTTGTGAGGTCCACAGATATTTCCGACGGATGCGGTACTTTCTGATAAGAACTTCCTTTCCCACTTTATACTTAATAGCAAGGATTTTAATATTACGGAAAAATATTACTATCTAGGTAAGTTATATTAACTATTACCAAAGATTTTGAAATTTAGGGCGCCACTATTTCGATTTCTGTGTCTTGTAAATTCACATACCTTATAGTTAATTCTAAGTTAATTAAGTTTTCTATCTCGTAACGTAAGTGTTTTTATTATTATTTAAAGTAATGGAGGAATACCTATCAATCACCCCAAAAATCAATTAAAGACAAAACCATTCTTTGTTTCAAAATTTAAGGGCGAGTTTTACAAACTACTTTTAAAATATTTTAATTTAAAATTACGTTTAATTATAATTATAATGTTAAATAAAAATTCAATTTTAAATAAAAGTGTTATTTTCTCAGTAAATAAATTAATAAAAATATCTTAAAATGTAATTTACTACCTACCCTCTTTCGATTGAATAATCAGAACGTACCAATCGTGCCGAGCAATATGGGTACAATATAAAATCAATATGACGTGGATTGGTCCCTGGGGCGGTCGCATGTGGGACCGGCGGCGGGGCTGTGAGTGTCTGATACGGTAGAATTAAATGATTTGATTCATATGACGTCATAAATTCCACAAAAAACCTATGCAGTCGACGTCATAATATATCATAATCATTTTTTTTTAAATTTTTTTATAGATAGAGATAGATAGATTAATACTTTATTGCACACAAGAAATTTATATAGGAAAGGAAACAGAATAAGTGTACAAAGGCGACCTTATCGCTCAGAGCGAACTCTTCCAGGCAACCTGGGCGATAGACGAATTATTAATAGGTTACCGGCAGTATAGTGCAGAAAAGTGAAATATGAAATATTTATTAGTTTATATACTATCTGTACTTTATCTGTAACAGTTCGTGGAATTTTTTTTGACGTACAATTTGTCAAATAATATTGGTTGGTATCTAATATTAAAAATTACCTATCCATTTTTTTTTAAATCAAACATCGTAATTAAAAATATTTTTAGAGTGAAATATTAAACAGTTTCTGAAATAAATAGTTATATTTTTTTTTCTTATTATTTATAATTGAAAGAATTATTAGTAAATTCTTTACAATTTCATTAACAACCAAACCGCAACCGCAAACCTAGATACATTTAAAACAGACCAAATTATCAAGGAGAAGTTACTTATCTATAACGAGTTAAAAGTTTAAGGTAGGTATATTTACAGAACAACCAATTACCAAATACTATAGGTACTTATTATTTGCCTTATTTAATTTATTTATTTTTATTTAACACTTTAATTCACAAAAATAGTACACGAGGCAAGCTTAATGCCATGCGGCATTTTCTACCTGCTAACCATTGGGTCATACAAATACTGCAAGGTAGGTGCATAGGTATAAATTAAATAGAAGAGAATTACTAATTATTATTATTTACTATACTATAAAATACCTACTCGTATAATGTATAAAAATATACCTACACGTATGCTACTACATAACAACATTTATTTAAGTCACTTATTAAGAACTTTAAAGTTATTAATTTATAAAGTAACTTTAATCTCATTTGATTTATGTAGGATGTTGTGTTTTAATTTTGAATTTTACTGTGTTTCAAATTTCATTTATTTATATGCTTGTTAAAGTTTACTTAAATTACTATAGTTATAATTCTTATGTTATTATAATTATTAAGAAAAATACCGTATGTTATAGCCAAATATAGAGATACTAGGTATACTTTTACGTTACAGCTTGTGCAACATATTATATAGAAATAAATACATAAATTAATAAAGTCAGGCACGCGTCCCAATAGGTACAATTTTACAATTATTTTATATTATATAATATATTAATTATTTTTATTTTTTTTAATCTCAGTTTAGAGGCTTTGGTACACGACAAGGTGACCATGTCAGCCTCGTTAGTGTCACTAAGAAAAGGGAAGGGAAGCTCAAGTATTATTAGAGTCAGCCCTCATTATATATTAATTTTATATTTACGAATTAATAAATAATTTAAATTTGAACTTTCGAATTTGATAAGACTTTCTGTAACATAATAGGTAGGTATCTACTATAGTTATAAGTAGCCACAAACGCATATACAGCCACAATTTGGGGCAATAAAATATAAAACAGTCACGCAGATAGCAGAAACGGAAAAAACGCGAGAGAAGACATAAGAGGAAATTTTATTTATAAGACACATAAAAGTTCCGTAGGAGGAAATTGGAAGTCATAGCGGGACGGGAGACGCGGAGTAAATCCCTGGTATCAAGATAAATCAATGTTTGTTTGTGCCAGAGAGCGGCACTTACTTCGCCTAGAGGAATGAGTGGAGTGCTTCTGGAATATAAAATTATGTATAGTAGGCGACAACCTCGGAATGCGGTTGCTAAGGAGTTGCTGGGCAAATTAAAGGCACGGCATACGGGCCGCTTACGGGGTTGCTGTCCGTCGTGTCAGACTAGAAAAGAATCTTGACGTTCGCATGGTTCGTAAACAAAGGTTTATTTGGGTACTATGCGACAGTGTTCAGTTCCGAAAAAGCTATGGATATAATCTAGATTTGGTTTATTTATTAGTTTATTTTGATTTTGATGACAGATCATGACTTAAAAACGCCTAGTTTGATGTGGCCCTAAGCACGGGGATGGGAATTGTTCGAATATTCGTAGATTCCTTCATGTAAGTATAATGTATATTAAAAAAAAGAAAAAAAATCTTTTTTTCTATTTGTACTTGAATAAATTAATGTTATTATTAATAATTTACATTATTAGTAGATATTCAATTATTATTACTTTTATTTTTTATGTTGACATTTTTGATGTTAATTATTATTGATTATTAATATATTACAATTAACATTGTTTATATTTTTAAGATAAATTAATTAATAATGTGATATGACGTAGAATGAAAATTATGAAATAAATGAGTATTGAGCATTACAATTACAAGGCACTAGGATCTTAGGGAACGTTCACACTTCTTCTATTCTATGTTCTATTTGATAGAATCTATGAAGTTGGGGAGACCGGGGGTAATTGTAACATTTTTGCTCAAAGGTCGATTGTGAAAAAGTTGCTTAGAATTTGGTTTTTTTACTTGTATTAAATGAAACCTTACTTGATAAACTTGTAATTTATTAAATTTTAAATATTCTACATATTAGACATCACTGTGTAATTCTCGATTGAAACAAACACTGACGAGTGTTAATTGTAACAAAAATTTGCAAGACAATAAAACTCAAATTAGTAGTTAAGTACTATATTTTTCACTATTTTTCATTAAATAATATCCTAAACAATAAGTTTTTATCATTAGAAATTAAAATTTTAAGAGCATTGTTACAAAAATTCACCTGAAGGTTGCCTGGAAGATGTCGCTTAAAGCGACCGCGGCCGCCTTCTGCACATTGTATTGTACCTCTCTTTATGTTGTGTGTTTTGTTTATGTCCCGGGTGTGCGATAAGGTATATTTGTATTTGTACTTATTTGTATTCTTCTACATACAGGGTGGACCAAAAGTCCGTTAACATTTAAAATGGTTATAAAAAATACAAATGCTACTTTAGTGAAAAACTGTTTATTTAATAATAAAGTAGACAAATTAGGATTTCACTTTTTAAAAATAACATCATTCAAATGTGACCCTTGTTCATCCTGGCACACCTGTAACCGGGAACGGAAATTTTGCATGACCGCCCGACAAGTGGTTGGTGAAATGTTCTGCATTTCCTCGCGTATATTTTCTTTTAATTCCTCAATAGACACTGGGTTGCTGATGTAAACTTTACTTTTGAGATATCCCCAAAGGTAAAAGTCCATTGGAGTTAAATCCGGGCTGCGGGGTGGCCAGTGAATGTCACCTCTTTTGGATATGACTTTTTGGCCAAAAATTTCACGAAGTGCTGCTATAGAGTCATTGGAGGTGTGACATGTTGCCCCATCTTATTGGAACCAAGAGCTTCGATTAAAGCCTGAGAAGTCCTGTAATGCTGGAGCAAAAAAATTCTGTAGCATCACAATGTATCGCTCTGTATTAACGGTGACGGCGCGGTTTCTCTGATCTTCATAAAAATATGGACCAATGATTCCGCTGGCTGACAATGCGGCCCATACAGTAACCTTGGGCGAGTGTAAAGGTTTTTGGTGCTTCAAGTCCGGGTTAGTGTCACTCCAGTATCTGCAATTTTGTCGATTGACATGTCCATTTAGGTGGAAGTGTGCCTCGTCTGAGAAAAAGATGTTATTGAAGCTCGTAAACCTCTCAAGCACTTCGTTAGCAAACTGCAGTCTCTGAGCAGGGTCATTTGGCTTTAAAACCTGTACAATTTGAATTTTGTAAGGATGTAAATGTAAATCTTTGTGTAGAATGCGATTTAGAGATGTTCTGGGCACATCTAAAGCACTAGACCGCTTTCGAGTAGAGAGACCAGGTTGTTCTCGAACAGACGCTCGTACACGCTCTATGTTTACTGGATCGCGCGATGTCCTAGGTCGGCCGGATCGTGGTTGACTTAAAGTTGAACCTGTTGTTTCGAACTTCTGTACCCATTTTTTAATCGTTTGAATTGTTGGTGCTTGATTTCTGTTCCGTATATTGTAATGATTACAAAATTTCCGTGTAGCTTCGGTCGTAGAATCGTTGTTTCGATAGTACTCGCGTACGCAAAATGCGCGTTGCGCTCCGCTGAATGACGCCATGGTACTAAATCCCTATTAGTAGCTCTCGCTTGTAGTAACACCCCCCGCGCCAATACCCCGCCCGCGCCGACGCAGCGACCTATTCAAATGTTAACGGACTTTTGGTCCACCCTGTATTTAGTGCTATTTAATTAAAATTAATTTTGAGTTATTGTGTAATTGGCGTTATAACTTTTTAAGACAAGTACTGTATAATTGTTTTGCTGTACAATAACCTGTAATAAAATAAAATAAAAATAATAAATAAATAATATTAAATATTAATTCTTAATTAAAAGCAAAATTGACATAATTCCATCATAATGTCATACAAAACCCTTTCGTAAAACAAAATTGTCGTCTCCATAGCATCTCAAAAGCATGACTACCGGGAAACTTTGTCGCTTGCCGTTTTATTTGGTTTTCTTTTGACGCGGCAAGCCCTTGAGCCCCCCTGATTAATTTCCCTCTCCCCCATCCCTCCCAAATCCGCGTTTAAACGCCTACAGTCGACTTTGGCGGCGGCAAGGTTGGCTTGAGCTGAATGGGAAGTGCTTTTATGGGGAAAGATTATGTAATAAGGTAGGAAATGACGGTTTTTTTAAGAAAATCTGTGCTCTTTTTCTGTGAAGGTGCTACAATCTGCCCTCTAGGTGCCGGCTAGCAGGGTTCTAGGACAGTGTGCAGATGAAGTAATAGAAGAAACTTGGCAATAGTAGATATTATATTTATCAGGAACAGAACAACAAATTAGTAGAAAATAGGTAGTAGTAGGAGACAATTTTATAAAACTGAGAAACGTGCGTTCAGGACAAAATACAGAGAGAAATGTAAAGACAATGAAATTAATGGAATAATGGAAGTTAGAAATGGAATGGGAATATGATTTGAATTTTGAAAATATAGATGAAGAAATGAAGATGCCAACACGATATGAGGTGAGATAAACGCTAACAATGAGGTTGAAATTGATGGCGAGGAGGTTGATATGGACGATGAAGTCGACATCGTTACAAAGGTATGATTAATAACAATGTGGGTAGGTATAAGTCAATCTACGAATAACCCATTTTGCGATAGCACGAAATAATTAAAATTATGGTTGGGAAAAAGAGCGTCGGTGGCACAGTGGCTAGGACACCGGACTCCCATGCGGGAGGTCCGGGTTCGAAACCGTGCAGTGCCATGTACCAATGAGTTTTTCATATTTTTCGAAGTTACATACATTTACCGACTGCTCTAACGGTGAAGGAAAACATCGTGAGGAAACCTGCACACTGGGATGACCAGTGTGTAAAACGGTGTAGGCACAAAAGATCCTCAAGGGTCGAAGTGCCGCTGGGTTATTGTCGGCCCCCTATCATAAGATAAGATAAGATGGTTGGGATATTTTTTCTTACATGGATCCATGGTTGTAATCTTGTGGTTTCGAGTTGGGGTTTTATTTTGCGGAATTTGAACCTCAAGTCCTGTACATGGCGAAGAGTCAGAATAGAAATTAAAATAGAAGAATCAAGTCACTGCAATGCAACCGATTTTCCAATTCTCTTGGAAAATTAACTAGGTTGCCTTTCTTCGGAAAGATTGGTGACAAAATAAATATTTCTTAGTTTTTCGAAGAACTTTTTCTACGCGCTTTTCTTTATTTTTTTCTTTTTTGGCGCTCATATTGAATTGGACATTCTCCTTTCGGTCAGAAATAGGCATCTGTTTATATTTCTAGTAGGCATTCGTATATTTCGTAAATATTTTCACATAATACAAAGAGTGAATGGTGCACACAGTCAATATTTCATCCAAAATTACATTTCCCCGTACACAAACACCAATAAAAGTCCAATATTCAAAACGCGAACACATTATTCCGGAACGAAAATGAAATTTCAAATCCCCATCTCGGCGCCTATTGGCTGTTTTGTATTCAGAACACAAACTGACCGGGTAAAGTGGCAAATCATGGAGCGGCTGAAAATCAGTCAAATAGACCCCGAGTTACTGGCACTCGTGGGCTGAATAATAATGTCCCTTTGCCGGCGTTAAAAAAAGAATATCAAGTAGATATGGCGGGAAATATGGCACGGTTATGGAAATTAAATTAAATTAACCTTTATTTCAGATACAAGTAGCCATATTGTTGTTAGTAGACTTAAGAACTATGGGTTAGTAAAGCTATTGAATTGAAGCCATGTGAAATTTAAACATCTTTCATGCGATCTCATAGAATACCTAAAAGGTAAAGTCATTATGAAAATGTGTAGGTAATAAATAATGTAGCAGAAAAGAAGGAAATTGTTTAACGAAGTGCAATATTAGAGTAAGTTACTAATTTGTTAAGGTACAGTTTCAAGTACCAAATAATATTTCAACCGTAAAACAAAATTACTCGTAATTATGAATAAATCAAAGACTTAGGACTCCTAATTTTGAAATTAATTAAAAAGGTAAATTACCTGTCATTCTCCCATCTTGATGGTCTTGGGTTAACTGCAACGGATTTTGTGCAACTTCCATTTTTTTTAAATGTCTTTAATTTTATTTTGAATTCCACTTTTAACACTTTTATTAAAATTCTTGCATTTTCCGCCTTCTGTAACAGTTTATTTTAACAGTTGATAATTTTGTACTGAATATTTATAGAGACTTTTAATAGGTACAGTCAAACAAATATGTTTCATTAAATTGTTTACAAAGTGTCTAATTTAAATAGATCCAATTGTAGATATTTAGACAGCTGGCAGGTATTTACACGCTCTGCTCCTTGAGTTTTGAAAGTAAATTAAAATGACACCAAAAATATTATCTTAAGTAAATAATTCAATTAATAACTTTAGCACTGCCTCGTTATGAGAACTAAGTGCGTAAAAGATTATTTTTGAGAATAGGATGTCCCACTGCTGGGCAAAAGGTTATTGAATATTTAAAAATTATTGACATAAAGTACTAAAAAAAAGTACTAATATTTAGGTACTAATTATTCTACACATAACCCACCTTTGAAATTTTAATTTAACCATGCTTCATTTAAAAAAAATAGCAATCTAAAATCACGAGCCTCTTCCTTTTCCCTCCTAAATTTGACAGGTAATTTAGCGAACGCGCGGGAAAGCTTCACTTTTGACGTTTATTTTTTTTGGCAACGAGCCGCGTGCGTTATGCCACAGCCGGGGCACTTTTGACGCGGTCTCACCGCTTGGCGTGAGCTTGGCTGGAAGGCGTGGCGTCGCTCCGCCCCGTTGCTCTTCGCATCTGATGCGGGCCCCCAGACAGGGGGAAACTTCGATTTTGGGTCAGCTGTTAAGCGTCCGTTTTAAGCTTTAATTTGTGGCATTACGGCGCTGTTGCGTCGCCCCGCCGCCGTTTAGAATAATGACGCCGTAGATATTGCGCGAATTGGATATTTTGCTTTTCAATTACAGCTGTGCCTGTTCTTTGCTTTTAACAAATACGCTTACATTGTATTTTACAAAAACACCATCACCCAAAGGTTGTCTGGAAGAAATAGCTTAAAGCTATAATGCCGCCAATTGTATATGTATTTTGTATCTTTTCTATCTATATTTTTGTCCTGTGTGCAATAAAGAATATTTGTATTTATAGAGTATCTACTAGCTTCCAATCCAACTCACCTTTCTACAAATGTTTTTATTAATAATTTAAATAATAAAATAACGATAATTAATAATTAAATATATCTTACATACCTATTTATATATAATAAATAATAATTGATATTAGAAGGAACACTTATGAACCGGCCTCCGCGATACTGGCTGTCGCCTAGTGTGGAGGCCAACGATTTAGAATAATTTTAATGTGACCATGTAAATAAATATATTTTATTATTTTCTTTTTGCTCTGACACGATCTGATAATCAATCATTGTCATAATATTACCTGAATATTTGAACTCTATGAACTGTAGGATTCGTAATTCGATGGATCAAAGTAGTAACGTTTGGAGGAGTATATATTTGAGGTACCTATATGCTAAGAAACATCACTTTAATTTATCAAATTATAAATCTTACTTTACATAAGCATCTTCCTAACTAAAAGTTACATTAGTAACTTAGTAAAAGTTAGTTAGTAGTTAGTAAAGGTATTATAAATCTTACTTTACTAAATGCGTCTTCCTAGTTTTATTTAAATAAAGGAAAAAAATATAATTAAAAGTTACGTTAGTAACTTAGTAAAAGTTAGCTAGTAGATAGTAAAAGTATTATAAATCGAAAAAACCGAACAACTCATTGGTACTCGCGCATAGGAGTCCGACGTCCTAGCCATGACACCACCGACGCTCTAAAAAGTTAGTAGTTAGTAAAAGTTACGTTAGTAACTTTAGCTGAGTTTAAATCGTAGGTTTGTAGCTCAAAGGCTCCATGGAAGCAGCAGGGGTGTATTTTATGTGATGAATGACATTTGATATCACATCCAATAAGCGCGCCCATTTTGCGAAGGGCGTGGCGATCAAAGCTCGCCCGCGAAAAGTGCCGTCAGAGAGGAAAAGTCAACAGTTTTCCCGCGCTTTCATTGGCTGATGCGTGATTTGACGGAATGAAATGTCATTTGGGAAACGAGTTTAGGTATTTAGTATAAATATTTTTTTTTATTTACTGTTACAAAAATTGCCCAACAATACAGTTAAAACTAAGACACTGTGAATTCATGTGCTTGACACAATACAGGACATAAAATATCTGATAAATTTTATTTTTTTATTTTATTTATTTAGGTAAGCCAACAGCACATATATTTCACATATCAAATCATCTTAATAAAATTGTACTTTTACTGATATATGTGCCAATTAAAGGCATACACAGCATTCACTAACACATCGGGTAATTACTTAGGTATAACATTACAATATAGGTCTAGTACCTTATACAACTAACAATTACAACTAATAGCAACTAAAAACAATTTAAAACAATTAAATAAAAGTATATGATATAATTTAGGTATTTCAAGAGCCTACTAACTCAACAAATTAGTAGAGTTAGTAGGCAAAAAATATACAATTGGTAACAATTGTATATTTTTTGCCCATTCTATTTTATTAACTTTATTTTTACGCGATTTAGGTACGAAATTATTTATATATTAATTAAATGTTTAATAAACAATATGTACTTCTAAAATACAATATAATGAATATCAATAAATGTTATTATAAGTATGTATTACTTATTGCAGGTTTCATCAATCGATTTATTATGATTGATTATTTTATTGATGATAATTTATGATTGATTGATTTATTAATTGAACAAAAATGTGTACGCTTTCGGACAGAATATGGTGATACTGAAACACAATGTAACATCTGCATTACACATATTTAAGTAAATAAAAGTACATGTGTAATTTTTAAACTATTTCCGTTTTCCTTTTATCGCATTAAATTACACTTTGAACGCGTATCACGACCACAAACTCAATCTCTATAAAAATTCATGACGTTAAATTGTATCAGCTCAACGGAAATCCTTTTTCGCAATCCCCTTTCAAAGGAACCCCAAAAACTACCCACAAGTCAATCGCCAAACTCCGTTCTGTGAAACGGCTTTTCCACCCGCCACCCTTTTCCCGCCCTGCCTCCCAACCCGACCTTTTTCTCCCCCTATTTGCCCCCGAATTACCGCTCACCCCCTAAACCGCGGTCTTCAGTGACAGTTCAATACAGCATGGCGACCAATCGCGGCAAACGTCGCCTGGTATAAGCCAATAGGATTAACGCTATGGGCGTCTCTTTCTTATGCCTGTGACGTCATATATGAACGTCCCGTTTCCACTTACGGGTGGTGGATTCTTGATTCGATTGCGATTGAAATCTTTATTTGAATTTTATTTTGTTTTTCAGTTCGTTGAACGAGCGTCTTCCTTACTGTTCATATTATAAGGTTTGACGTGTTTAAGAATGTTCGTCTAAGAATGTTAAAGAAATAATTTTTTTTTTCTTTAACCTGGTAAGTAGGTAGGTACGGTCGTACCTACGGTTAAAGATTTTTTTTCTTTCTATAGTTGCGGTATTTCTCTTGCAAAGTCAAACAGATCCTTATCTGAATACCTTTTGCAAATATCTTTTCATAATAAGTCAGTAGTCGATCACAAGCTATAGTATACCACCTGTCAAAAATTTACGATTAAATCTCAACCTTATGACTACGCAATATGATTCATTTCAGATTCTCAAATTTCGACGTTTTGAGTAGGTTGGGTTTTGACCTGTGGTCGACTGTACAATCATCTGATCGGTGCGAATTGTATGGAGAACAGAAAAAGTTATCGATACTGAGCCGCCCTGGAAGAAATCAATAATATAGTGGGATTACTCAACCATTTAAAGCCACGGGGTAAAGAAATAGGGGTAAAGATTCTTCGAAACCGTAGGTAAATTTTCATATAGGAAGTTAGATTATCCGAGCCGTAGGCCCCCTCTCTTTTGCACATCATTCCATCCATTGGAGACCCTGTATAACTCGGAAGTAAAATCTCGAATTAAATATCCAGTTTTTTCTATTAAACATATCATTACAATCTAGCTTAAAGTGCTAATAAGTAGGTAATTTGAAATAGGGATGTTACGAAGGTAGTTTTACCGGAACCGGAGTAGAAACCGAAGGTATTAAATTTTTCAAATTTTAAACCGGATTTTAATTTTTATAGCTGAACTGGCCAATTATTTTTATGATGACGTTTGCGGCAATAAAACATGTTCCTTTAGAGAGTAGTGCAGGAATACATAAATAATAATACATTAATGTATTCCTACAATATTGATATTTGAATATGTTTGCTCACAAATCTTCGGTATAACCTCCGATTAAAAATTATCGGAGCAGAAGTCGGACTCGGAGGAGTAAAATCAATCGGAAGTTCCG
Organism: Hofmannophila pseudospretella; assembly: GCA_947369225.1. Classification (NCBI taxonomy): domain Eukaryota; kingdom Metazoa; phylum Arthropoda; class Insecta; order Lepidoptera; family Oecophoridae; genus Hofmannophila; species Hofmannophila pseudospretella. Next base: position 3,285,839 of record OX376333.1, read on the forward strand.
ACCTTTCGGAGTAGGAGTCAAACCTCCGTAACATCCCTAATTTAAAATTAACATAAACTTCTTTTTTTTTTTAAATAAATAAATGCACTTATTCAAATAAATTATTACAAACTTAATTAAATTAAAATACGTAAGTACAAGTCAAATTAAATTATATAAATCGTATTAAAACAAATTTTCGTCAATAAATAATAATAAGTTTATTTGTGCGGTAAGATGACAAAGTATTCATAGTCCATACACCAGTAGGAACTTAAGCATAGGTTATATTTAAAAAAATAATTAAATACCTTCTAAATTATTTAAATTGCTACAATAAAAATTCTATTCGTCGAATGTTTACTGAGTTTTTCTCCCGCGCTTTTCTCGCGTCCACACCAGCTTTTTTTCGTTGTCTTGCAAATTGTTTTACAGTAGTGCTTTTCAAGTAAGAATGGTGTTTTTTATTCGAAGAACGTCTACAAAATGTGATTAATGTGTGGGACAGTGAAGTAGGTAAAGTCAAATAAGACGCTGCAGCCCGATCCGTACTTGGCTGGATTTTGAAGAGCCATACTGCGTCCGGGACGCCTTCTTCTTTGGTTCGGATGGTGCAGAAGCGTGGAAGATTATCCCAGATAGCATTGAAATGTGTCACACCAGCATTTTAATGAAGACTTGCAAGAGTTGTTTACATCAGACATGGCTGTATGGGCTCAGTTCCCTTTGCCTTAAAAAAAAAAACAACAACGAATGTTTACTGAATAATATAATTTAATTTCTCCAAGACAATAATCAAACAATAAACAGACGTCACCGGCAATGCTTATTTGAACGGAGGACAAATTGGATAATGCACGCAGCAGGTGGCGCCGCGCCGCGGGTGGCGGTCAGAAACACTGACGTTTGTCATGGCGGCCTGTCAGATGATTTTGGCGGGAAATGGTTATTATTGATTTAATTTGTTTTCGTCTAAGTATAGAAATGCGATGTTCTTGGAGGAAACTGGAGGGTAAAATAATACAATTCCCGTATTGAAATTGAATTAGAACATATTTTATTAATTAGGTAAGTACCTACTAGATTGGTATTTACATACGAAAATGAAAAATGCGTATAAAAATCGATGTCATTATTAGCTTTAGATTATTATTTAAACATTTACATACTTTATTTTATTGCAGTTCAATCGTATTTAAAATCAGTCTAAAGTTTTATTAAATTAACATATGAAGTTTGTGAAACCGCACCTTAATTTTATTTTGAAAAGAACGCGTTTTTAGTTGGAAACAATTGTATTGAAAAATACAAGAGTAGCTACGGAGTCCCTTCCACCTGACTCCGACTTTCCGGAATGTATCCGTGCCGATTACCGACCACCTTAGCCTTTTGGGGTTGGATCTGACTTCCAATCTTAACTTTGGGCGCTCCATTGAGTCAAAAGCTAAGACCGCAGCCAAAAAATTGGGCATCCTGAGTAAGGTTAGGCGGTACTTCACGCCGGGACAGCTCTTAAACCTTTACCAAGCTCAAGTCCGGTCGTGCATGGAGTACTGCTGCCACCTGTGGGACGGCTCAGCTAAGTACCAACTGGCTGCTCTTGACTCAGTGGAGAAACGCGCTAAGCGCCTTATAGGTGACGAATCGCTGGTGGAAGCTAGTTTGCAAAGTCTGGAACATCGGCGCAAGGTTGCCTGTCTATCGGTATTTTATAGGATACATCTCGGAGAGTGCGCATCGGAATTGCACGACCTAATTCCAGCATCTCCATTCCGCCTTCGGACTACCAGGCGCGGGGAGGGGTTCCATCCTTATGTTGTTGATATATCATCTGTTCGTACGAAGCGATTTGCTACTTCGTTCATTATGCGAACGGCTAAGGAATGGAACAGCCTGCCGGCGTCTGTATTTCCCGAAACCTACTACCTTGGGATCCTCAAGGCCAGAGTGAATAGGCATTTACAGGACCCGCATGCTCCATCGTCGACCTCATCGTCGCTTACCATCAGGCGAGATCGAGGTCAAATGCGGGTTTAGAAGTAAATAATAATAAAAAAAAGCTTGCTTTACTTTAGTTTCTTTTTCTTTAATTGTAATTGATAATTTAAATATTTATTAATTAGGTAGGTACCTACTAAAATTTAAAATGTTATTAATACATATAAAATAGTTGTATTGATATCTTGCAAGTTTGACTGAATTGGATGTCATGTCTGGAACCTTGAGGACCTGATGATGACTAGGAAAAAGTAAGGGAATGTCCAGTCTCCACAATGGCAAGTCAGTGGTTTCTTAAATTTTTAAATTAGATATATAAACTAGGTATTACCCCGACGAGAAACTAAAAAAAACCCTATCAAGAGGAGACGTTGGTAGTTTTTTAATGTGTTATGGACTTCGCTATGAAATAATAGTAACCTACCATTTAATTCCGCAAAATGGCAAGGGTTTTTGACAGGGAACTGTCTTCCTATTCAGAACGGGCGGTACCGCAACGGCGGGTGTTGAAACAATTGCATTCAGCTAATTGTAAATTCATACCTACGGGATTCCCTGCCAATACCTAAATGTAGACACGATCAGAGAATTGAACTTCAGGCTTTTTTAAATTTCTGGTCAGCAAATAAGTACCTACCTAGGTACCGTACCTACCTAGGTACCTAGGTAATGTTATCACGACCATCAGCAATGAGGAATATCTACGATTTATTTGTGTCGTATCTTTGTCCTCTTGGACAGGTTTTGGCCAGCCATCGGTCATGGTCCAACAGAATACCAGCGCTGTAGGCATTCTTGTCAGCAGCAATAAGCTGAGTTGAGGCCCTTTTCACAACAACAGCAGACCATCAGACATGATTTAGATATGTTTACCTTTGACTACATAATTATTTTATAATAATTATAACTGTTTCGGTCATTGCTGTGTGTGAAATAAACATATTACTTATTTAGAAGATTGTAACAATACCTAGGCACCTATCAAAGCACTAATTAATCAAACTGTGTTTACATTCGAGCGACTCCCAGTGAATCGACATCGGCAGCTCGAGCCTTTGTCCTCGCGTGCTAACGCAATTGCATCTGTGCATCGCTTTGGGCAGTGGGTAATGTAACGATTCGGACTGTGATACGCATTCTCTGAGAATTAATATGCAAATGCGTGCCTAACTTACTAGGCTAACGAGGGCTATGTACCTAGGTTTACCTAGGTCTATATCCATATAGACCTACTTCTGTAGGTGCCTAGGAAAACACTCGGAATAAAGTAGGTATAACTCTAAATTGAAAATGTAAGAAACCACTGTCATGAAATATGCCGTAGGTAATTTATTATTTGAATTATTGACTATTGTTTTAAACCTAATTTTACAAATATTTTAATGTATAAAATTATTTACTTTTGTGTTATTGTTATGTTATCAACAACATTTTTTTAAGGCAAAGGGAACTGAGCCCATACAGCCATGTGTGATGTAAACAACTCTTTCAAGTCTACATTAAAATACTGGTGTGACACATTTCAATGCTATCTGGGAGAATCTTCCACGCTTCTGCGCCATCCGAACCAAATAAGAAGGCGTCCCGGACGCAGTGTGGCTCTTCAAAATCCAGCCAAGTACGGATCGGGCTGCAGCGTCTTATTTGACTTTACTTCACTGTCCCACACATTATTCACATCTTGTCGAAGTTTTTCGAGCAAGAAACACCATTCTTACTAGAAAAGCACTACTGTAAAACAATTTGCAAGACAAATCGAAACAAAGCTGACGTGGACGCCACAAAAGCGCGGGAGAAACCTCTGTTATGTTATCAATTTGTTTATTTCTACTTTGACGTGTAATAGATATTATAAATTTAAAAAAAAATGCATTTGAATTTAATGTGTTATGGAGATCCCAATGAAATACCTAGTTTCATTTATTTTATTCAGGTTTTTATATTTCTGGTCAAGTTTTAATAAGTAGGTATCTGATCAATGTTTTAAATCTGAAAATAAGGAAAAAAAACTGAAATCTTTATGATGTTCTATGAATTTCAGTATGCATTTAGTGAAGGTATAAGTACCTACTAAGTTATCAACTTTGCTCACTGTTAGGTATTTAGATGAGGGTATCTGCGTATACCCGTGGTTAAGGGTAGGTGTGCCTAATAATAAATCAGTGCGAAACAGACTACCGAAGCTTTGACTCACTGTTCTCGGTTCTTCCCTAGTAATCCTATACAAATCCATCACTCACTATAATGTTACTAGAGGGTTTTCGATGCGCCTGCTCACCCTGGTATAATTATCATACCTAGGAAGGAAACTAGGAAGGAGGCTAGGATAAAAGGATTAAGGAATGGAGTAAGTTGATATAATAAAACTTCAAAACGATTTTATTTCATTATATATTTTTTGTCAGAAGGTAATTAATACAGTGCCAAAACAGTAACAAAAAACATTAGTAAGAAAAAATCAAGACTGCATCTAGCTTGAACTACTGAATATTCAGATAAACATTTGTAAGGTGAAACTCTACCAAATGTTTTTTTTTACAAAATTGGGTCACAATTACAACTTTTACAACTGACTTTTGGAGACAAAAGTCGTTCCCATACATTATTTAAAAGTTTCATTCAAATTATGACAATTCATTTTCAATTAAATACTAGCCTTAATTCCGATGTAGCCGATAAATCCAAAGCTAAACCTAAATGAAACTTGTCACGCTCACTAGATTGTGTACGAGTAAGCGGGATGGTTTGTTTAGCAATAATAACAGCTAAATTTGGCGGCTACCCAGGAATCGATGCCATTGTATAATAACTTTCACTTTAAGACTGCCTTTTTTACCGCCAATAGTATCGCTTCATTATCACATCACGAGTAAAATGAAGCAATCCTATTGGTGGATTTTTTTCCTCGCTCACCGCTCCGCTTCCTCACACAGCGTTGGTGGAAAGGCAGCCTTAAAAACGAACCGTCACAATTTTTTTGTTCTCTAAACGGCAAAAGCAAAGCCGAATTCTTTATGGTATTGCTAGACCACAGTTTAAGTATGACCCAATAATGAAACATCCAGTGGATAAAATCACCTTGCATACCCTATACGGTTTGATAGGAGAACAACATTTAACACTTAATTCACAACATTTGAACGAGAGACTTGGCTTTAGACTATGTATTTTCTTTATATAACATTGTGAACTAGATTCAACACCGATACGCCTAATGGATATTGTAATTCGCTAATTTTGGGGGTAGTTGTGAGCAAAATGACAGGTCATTGGCAAGTTAGGCCGTCTTGCACGAACCGTTACCTCTCGGGTTAACTCAAACCCGATGTCATTTTTGTATGTAAGCATAGACAATTCGCGAGTTAACCCAGGGTTAATTTTTCGCGCAAGTGGGCCTTAGTAGAGCACGTTTAATCTAGGAACCAGAAAACTAAGATACTTTAACTTCCCATTACGTATTCAATTGTAAATGATGTACATATAGACTGATGTAGAAATATAGATAATAGAAATGATGTACTGGACGAGGGTGACACTGGATTGGTTCATCATCAAGGTCCTCAGGAAAAAATATGCACATTAAAGGGCTTAAAATATTAAAATCAGGATTTTTAAAACACATTTATCTACGAATTATATTGAGTGAGAAAACTGAACTTTCTTTGTTAACTTGTCAAAGTAAAGGTGCCAACAATATTTCCGAATAAAATACAGTTTTTAAGTTAAATATAAATAATAGAGATTCTTTAAAATTTTTGTTTCATAACTAGGTATATAAATTATTATTATTTATTATTCGTAGGTTGTAACCCAAAAAACTAAATAGAAGATTTTTTAAATGTACAATTTTTTTTTCTGGTTTCCGTCAATCATACATAACATTAGTAGTTTTAATTTTCATGGCCTGAGTACTGGAGCCATGGCCGAAATATTTAGTTTAAATCCAGTGTTGCCAGCTCAGACCTTCAAATTGCACCAAACTACCCGCAATAATACTGCACAAGAGCATTGCATCGCTACGGGTCACCCCATTAAACGCAACCATTAGTAAACCTGCTCTAAAATCAGTCTGTCACCACGCTGTGTAGTTGTTTTGCTTAAAGAATTCACCTGACCCTTATACAGAGTGTAAAATAACAACCTTTTTAAAGGATCAATTTATACAGCCTTTGAAGGAATCTTTATCTCGAACCCGCAAATCCGCGGTTTAACCGTAGGCCAGGGCGTTGACCATTACGCCAAGTAACGTCAACGTTAATGTGAGAAATTTCAGTTTTTTTTATTGAATACCTAATCCGTATTTGACCTCAACATCATCTGATTATAAGAGAGATATGGCCCAAAATGCGGCACGCGGGTTTCTAGTAAAAGCAATTTAAGACAGCTCTGGCTGGTAAGCACTTTATAAGAAAGACATTTTAGTGTGTAACCCAATATATCATTGTATTTTCGGTGTATTATTCTAGAACCCACATTTTTTAGTTAACAGACTTTTCACCTGTATAAGGATCAGATGCCTTACTTTGACATGGATAAAACAACTATATCATCTAAATATACATTTAATCACAAAGATACTTGTATACATGGATCTAACATTGAAAAGACCGAAGACATGTCAAAATATTTTTAATTCTTACATTTTTATAGCTCGGAATTTGTACGCTGGACCGATAAACAGCTTAAAGCTTATTTTGGACTTTGAAAAAACAAGTGTACATAGGGAAAGTATCGCCAGGTTCGTGATATGATAGCAATTTTTGTAGAATATAAATAGTAAGATCAAAGAAAAACGAATACAGGATACCTATAACAAAAGTGGTGTCCAAACCCATTTGGTGATCAGAGTTCATCGTAGAAAAACTTTCGTTCCAAGATTTCGTGCATTAACGAAAAAAAATTCTAAAACCGTGATCGTCAAAATCTGAACTATTATTGTTCTAAAACTTTTGTAATTTCGTTACAATTTTACTCGTACAGCATTTTGTACGGAGAGTTGTTTTCATTCATGAATTTACACAAGTCTTAGAACAAAATTCGTTCAGAATACCGATCCTTATCCTCAATCATGACACCTATTTAATAGCAAAAGCTTGACACTACTCTTGATAAACCCTGCACAAGTTTCAAAAAATCAAAACTAATACAGTAAGCTGGGACGGTCTCTGGTGTGGGATGCTACCTGCGTCAACACCCTTGCCCGGTCCCACCTTCCAGCCACGGCGGCGAACCTCAAGCGGCGCAAATATGCCGCCCTGCGTGTTGATTGCATATTTGCGCCGTTCGGGGTGGAGACCCTGGGACCGTGGGGGCCTGGAGCCCACTGCCTCTACCGGGAAATAGCCAAGCACCTCGTAGAGACATCCCGGGACCAGAAGGCTGGCCTCTACTCAGCGTATAAGCCTCGCTATACAGCGGGGCAACGCCGCCAGCCTCCTCGGGACACTCCTGGGCCTGTTCTTTTTCTTGTAAAATAGTTAGGTATTTTGTAATTTTAGCTTAAGTATATATTTTAGTGTTATTTTAGTATTACTTTATATTGAATAAACTATTATCAACACAATAAATATTCAACGATGACATAAAAGAGCAACCATGCTCAAATATATCACATCCTCTCGGTCTAACGCACAAATTCCCATAAATTCCATCTATGTAAAACGCTATAGGTACCATTTCAGCAAGTGAAGTGAGCTACACTTATAATTATACGTTATTCCTTGGTCCGAACGCGACAGCTAAATTGGCATCTTATGAAAAACTATTTAGCTTCGTTAACAAACATTTTGAAAAACATTTTTCTTTTAGTGTTGTACCAGCTTTTGGTTCGATATTGCACATCTCTCTTTTCTATCTATATCTCACATGAGATAATGGCACAAAATAACCGTATTGATCGTTTGCAGAACTAATTCAGTATCGATATAGACGCAACGGTGGAAAGGAAAAATGTATTAATCGCCATTATGAAAAACATCGATGGTACATAATAAATTTCGCAAGTTCGGCGTTCCAGGGTTGACTAGAGGTCAAATCTAGATCAGAATTTAGATGCTGAATTATACAATATCAATACAGATATTTTGTTCCATAATACACTATGTACGTTTTTCTCTAATATGTAAAAATACTTGACAAATCCATCCATTATTTCCTATGATTCATACAAAACTCTTAACTCCTTAAAATTTAGAACAACTTTTGTTTTATGACTATCAGTTTAGCGAAAACAGAGTCAACGTTGTAAAGGAAGACTAGGAAATATTTAAGAAAAATTTAAAACAAAAGTTGTATCTAGTTACATTTGGACATACAATTAAATCGTTTCAATAATGACCAATCATATAAATCGTAAAAAAATGTCTTCTTTCAGCTATAAATAGTTTAATACAAAATAGTTTTGAATAATTAAAAAAAAAACACTTTACTAATCGGCCACCTGTCTTATGAACATTGGGACATAGTTCATAGTCCACCAGGACTGTGGATTTTGAGATGTGCAATATCAAAGTAACTTTAGCACACCACAATACAATAAACTCGCAATACCACGGAATTAAGTTTTAATAAGCTCATAAAATTCGATATTCACCACAGATAGTATATTTTGTATTAGCCCATTCGCGCGAGTGTATTCTTAATGTTAAGTGAAGCTATTTTAATGTATAATTAAGAATATTTTAACATTCAAAATTTACCAAGGAATTTTAATTTTCCAAAATTGAAAATATAAGTATAAAAAATTAGCAAATCATTTCTGATTCCAACCAAATAATGCTATAAATGTTATTGCAAATGTTTCAGTTTGACTATTACGGAATAAAAAAATATATAGGTGACCATGTTTTAGTTTATATTTTTAAGGGAATTAAAAATGGACACCATTCGTAATAGTGAAGAAGGAAGATGGAGGGTGGAGGATGAGAAAGAATAGGGAGATAGAAGAGATGGTGAACGAGCCGAACATTATAGGAGAGACGAAAGCGGCTCGACTCCGATGGCTCGGACACATCACTAGGATGGGGGAGGATCGGGCAGTTAAACGAGCGTATGTGGGACGCCCTAACGGACGACGTCCGGTCGGACGTCCCAGATACCGCTGGCGCGATGAAGTGGAGAAGGATCTGCGGGAGCTCCGGGCGCCTGACTGGCTCGAGACTGCGCAGGAGAGAGAGCGATGGCGCTCTTTGGTATCGGAGGCCAAGATCCACTTCGGGTCGCTGCGCCAGCGGAGTAAGTAAGTATTCGTAATAGTAACTTTGTCGAGTTTATATTTGATAATTGGTGTAAAAACTTGAGTAGACTAAAGTTAAGTTCATCAACGTTAGTCTCAAAATAGCGTATAAAATTATACTCAATTTTGAGAACACATGCAATTTTATTTTTTTTGGTTGCTGAATTGAACGTGCTTAATGGAATACACTCGCCTAAATGCGACTTTTTAACCTTAAAACACCTAAATATTTCATTTAACGGACAGATCCAAAGTTTACAAGTTAAAGGACTAGCGATTTGTTTTCCAACCAACTACTTTTCTTAAAAAAAAACACAGTATGAGCGCCTACAAAGCTTTGCTAGAAACAACAATAACAAGTTACAATTAAAAAAAAAAACAGAATGCGGTTTAATACAAATAATGGGTTTTGAGGCAGTGACGCTGAGTTACGTACGAAAAAAATGCTACAAGTAAATAGAAAAATAAGCTTCTTCCATTGCGTCGGATAATTTATATCTTTTAATTTTCAATTAAAATACATGATGTATTATGTGGTTTACAATATTTAAAAATTAGGTAAGTAAATATATTTGGCTGTCCAAAATCTGTACGCACTTTTGCAATATAGTCGACAATGTTAAAAACCAGCAATACAAAGTAATTAGATATTTCATAACTGTGGTATTATAACCTGACGAAATGCATTGAGATTTCAAAGTCTTGAACGTTATTTGTTAATAACAATCCCATTACATTTTCGTAGAGTTATTTTTTAACAAAATACATATTAACCGTCACTTAAACTTAAACGATAAACATAAGAAATACATTATTGGTGTCGAAGAAAAACGTTTAGCACCTCTAAAACTTAACTATTCGATACGTATGCTTACAATGAACATTCGTGCAGAATGGCGACTCAATTCCTTTGAACAGAGAAAATAAACTGAGAAAAAGTCCTTTGCTTAACCATCCTGAGTAATACTTGTGTACTTACACAGTACCTACAATGTAAAAATCAATTTACCAACACTTACAACCTACAAAAATATTTTAGAAATTCTCACTTACATTTAAGAGGAACTGGCAAAATAAATCCTGTATTATCCATTCTACTTTTAATCATATTCGAACCACAGTACAAAAAACCAGATTTGGTCCTCACACGTATAAAAATTCATGATGCCATTCCTATAAACATGGACAGAACTATTCACTGCGTATTGGTGAGTAGCAAAAATATTAGTTACACTATGCACACTTAAACAATGGCTCAAAATATATCAAATCCACTAAATACCCAATAGAAAAAAAAACATCTGCCTAGTGTTACGGCAAAACCTCGTAGAAGCAATGTTAAACTTAATATTAATAATAGAGTAACGTTATAAACTGTGGTGGTTTACATATTGATGCAGAAACATTCCTAAAAGTGACTCAAAGTTAATATTCACTTTCAATCTTAGTACCTTTTCGTGATTTCCTGTTTAAAATGTATCATAAACACAGGAAATAGTATTAAAACAGAGTATTAAATTGACTGCATTGAAATATATTTTTTTGTGTGAGAAACTTAAAGCCTATAGCACAATGCAGCGATTTTGTAACGGAATCGGAACGAAGCCATCGAAATCTATTTTTTGGTTTTATAGATTTCTAGGGGTTTAGTTCCATTTCATTTTATTTCAGGCTAAACTAGAAGGCATGATACTGAATTCCAAATCGAATTGAAGTCTAAATCGAAGGGTGTTATTACACCTGCACGATCTATGTAATGAACATTGGCCGCGTAGGTGTAACAGCTCAGGATGATCAATGAATGCGGCTTGTAGAACACGTCAAACAACAATTAATCAACATAGTTTATAATCGAGGTTGATCAATGCACCGATCGATGGCAGATCGGTTTGGTGTAATAGAACACAATGATCGACGTTGAACGGTCTATAATCGATGTTGATCAATACCGATGTCGATCGTGCAGGTGTAATAAAACCTTAAAAAGATTGATGTTATACTGACAATTATCTTTCTGAGTGAATAAAACTCGTAGCCTAGTTGCGAGCACGGTCCGAAAGTGATCGTGCAGGTTAAGCGACGTTGGTGCATTCGGTACCTAGATGGGTGACCGCTAGTGGCATATTTCAACTGAGCTCCTCCGTGCCTCGGAAAGCACGTTAAGCAGTCGGTCCCGATTGTTGTCGTTCGACAGCAGTCGTTAAGCCATGTCAGATGCCTACGGGCGGCCTGAACAACTCTGACAAATAGGTTGGCCACTAACCGTACGATAAGCAAGCAAGTGAATAACGCATTAAAATTATAGATTTAAAGATCACGTTCTTAATAAATGTCTTTCATAGATGTCATTTGAGTCACTTTTAAAAACGCTACCCTCCAACAACATCCTATATCCGCCTATGAAAGGCAACTGGCTCTGTATCACATAAGAACATCACCCTAACGCCCGCAGTAATCGCGCCAACAGGGCGAACCACCCTTATTGTCCACTCATTCCACTACGAACACTAACATTTGCAACTAATATAAAACATCCCATATAGCCTTAATAAAAAACTTCCACCTACCCTTCCTTTAGTATCAAAAACAGTGATTAAACTTTTTAATTAGGATAGAGTATTTTGTGCATACGATGCAAGTAATAGTGCCACGGACTGCCTACCTTTCCACTAGACCGCTCAATTTTGAATACTTTTCGTAGAATTATGTTCTATAACAGATAATACTGTAAAAATAACTAAAGGATTTATTGAAATCTTGCCTAGCTATTAGCGTTTTCAAAACGATGTAATGATATCGTGCGATGGCGTGTAAAACAGAGACAGCGTGATACCAACGCGATAGCATTGTCTCTATTCAAATTGCATTGCAGTCTAATTTTAAAAAGTAGAATTCAAATTATAACTTTCTATACATTCATGTCAAATCGCAAACATTTTGCTCTTTAAAGTAAGATTCACTAGGCAATAACCTCGCCAAAGAAACATAGCTTCCTAGGAGTAAATCGTGAACAAATTACTGCGATTTATCTAATCTGATAAGGTCATAACATAATGGCAATTGAGATGTCTGGTGGGGTAGACGATCGGTGGCTGATACAACTCTAATGGCTCATAAGACACCAACACTTTATTCAACACGTTGAAATATTCTAACCATCACCGCCTAAAAGGACCGACACATTACTCTAAACATTTTGTTCTATACGAGGATTCTTGAAACCATGCACGGTAAAACATGTAACTATTAGATTCGTATTATAAGCTTTAGGGCCGTAATCCACCTAAACACTAAACACCTAATGGCAAAGGCTCGTACCATTTCTACACAACTAGCATCGTTTAAAATAGATAAAAAACCATCTAAGATACACAATCTTGCAGGAATAAACTATCTAAGTGAGTTTACGAAATTTCCTCTACATTTTTTTCATGTTCATTTAGGTTTTTTCTTTATTATAAATATTTCATCCGTAAATTATTATCAAATTCGATAAAGCTCTAATATTGATCCACATTCACATAAATGAAATCTCAGGAAGTACCGAGATCCAAAGCATCTGTTTTAAGGAACATGTCGTTAAAATAAACTTATTGAATCTTCTCCGGAATAGATCAATTCCTTCAAAGATAACACCGTAATGAGCTTTGAGATGCTACTGACAACGTTTTAAATAATAAGAGAACCATTTAAACCAGTCTTACTAAATGGTATACCACCATGACTAAATCACTTCCTAACATAAAACGAAATCTAGCTGAATACTCTAGCGTTGTGTCACATGTATTTTGTACGTTCAGGATTTTTGGAGCAGAATCATTAATCCAAAGCGAAGGATTTAAAACGGCTAATACTTTTAGGCCCAAAGATAAATATCAGGGCAGAGTTGGCTCCTTGTACGAAAATAGTTTTATGAACTGTGTAGTAACTACATTCACTAAAAATATCAAGTCTAAAACATTGGCTAAATAATAAACAAAACAAAAAATAACTAAACAATATTCACTATATGAAATTACCCATGCAATTTTACTAACTACAAAGTCTAGCGTTTATAAAGTTCTCTTAGGTAATATAATATGTATTCCATGCATATGCATAATAACTTATTGATCTTTGCTAAGGTACCGCGCTAGGGATTCCATTTGGATACCACTAAAATATCATCTATGTATCCACCAACACAGATTGAAAAAGTGTTAAAGATGCTTAGGGTTACAATGTTTTTTTTTCTTTTTTTTTTTAATCCCATTCAATTCTATATCATCATAATTAAAATCGATGAAGGTGTTTAGAAAAAGCGATAAAAATGTTGGCTTCGGAGCACAGTACCATTAGCTAAAATGCGCTATCTATGTCTATCAAAACCTTCAGTATTATTTAATTAAGATTTAGATAGTTTTTATTTAAACTAGCACCTTGTTTTAGGGTTTAAAATTGTTTTAAAATCGTAAACAGAAATAGATAGCACATTCATACGATCACTCATAGACATTGAGAGGACGAATTATGATAACTTTTAGGAAATTTTAGAATCATTCACTTACACTTACTATATTTCCACCTTAAGCGTTCATTTGTTGGCTTTAATTAAATTAAGTACTGAATAGTTTTGGTATTTTAGAAAAGTTTTTCACGTATTACATAGGCATTAGGACTAAAAGGACATTTTTATTACAATTATAATTAGGTTATATCACACAATATTCTTATAAAGATATGCTGTTACAAGCGTTGGTCATATAGAAATTCAGAAATCATATTTTTATATATGTAGTAATAATTATATTGACATTTATACTTAAAAGGAAACTAAACTTAAATTTATTTAAAAGAATGGACAAAAGAAGCATTAGCGTCTGGTAAGAATTGTTATATATTTTTTTTGGGAAATCAAATGCATGGTAGGGGAAGCTTATTCTATGCGAAAGTTCCAATTTGCATGGACGGAAGGTACGATATATTTGAGCTAACACAAATTCGCGCTTCTGAGCGAGCTTTTTGGTGATTGGAACGTTGCTTTGGATAATACTATTACGTTTTCTTTATTCACAGCCATCAAACTTTGTTATATTTGATGTAGGTGTCTTATCCATTTGTTCATGGTTATATTTCATAGTTTCTATGGTTAGTTATGTTTTTATTGATAAAGCCAACTCTTAATTGAAGACTAGTATTTATCAGACGATTTTGCGCTCCGTTTTAAGTCTACAGTTATGAGTCGAGTTTATTAATAACCCAGACTGGACTGTAACTAACGGGCTTCACATTAACTTGTCAATCGTCTGATATATCTGATGATATTATATCATAAGATCAATCCTCCATTTGAACGTCAACTATCTCTGTCTACACATGCTTTAGAAACGTCAAATGGTTTAAAGGGAAATTAACTTCAAATATCTTTTTATTGATTTCAAGATGACCCCTTATAGAACCATCTTGCATATTCCATCAATATTTTTCATTTAAAGCAACGCTCCAATGTAAATGATCTAATTTAAAAGAAGCTAGTTGTGGCACTTTATAATGGTATATACCAATTGATTTAGTTATAAACAATTTATCCTAATTTGGAGGTTATTATACTATAAGCTTTTCATAGCCACTAAAATTCATTTCATTTTAATAAATGGTTTAAATGTAGATTTATATTAAGTAAATAAATTCATCTGTGTCAAATCGAACTAAATAAATTATATATTCAACAACTAAGACCTCGGTTACATTTAAAAGGTAAACATATACGGAAAACTTTTCGTGATAAACACCTAAACTTGTAAATGTAACTAAGGTCTAAAATGTTTCATAACAGCTACAAACAACAATTTTGCTAAATATGTAACAAATATTGTTAATCTGTGCTATTATTAAATTCATCGAACAAAAAAAAAACAACTTTTGTCTATTTTACGTACATATTGTACGTTATTCAAGTACCCTTTTGCGTAAGTGATTCTGCTATTCAGCAAGAAGTTTGAATGAGGTAAATAGTTACTATAATATGGCAACATTGGAAAACAGTGAAGTAACAACATCGAGTCGAAATTGATCAATATAGGACGTTAAATTGTTAACTACTTAAAATTTGCTAAGAAACTAAACGTTATTGTGCTAAGTAAATGTCCATTATGAAACTGGATAAAACTAAGACTACATGCTAAATATACTAAGTGCGAATCAATTGTACTGCTATTTAACTAAATATATCAATATGGAAGCATTAAATGACCTATGGGGTTGGTAAGAATGTCTATCTAACCTTCACGAAAAAGGGAGAAACCGTCCAAAAAGACTCCACCGATAACGATTCACCTTGAATATTGGGATTCCTAAGAAACTTTAATAGAATTAAGCTGTTTGCTGATTGAAGTAATGACATAAATGACCCAATAAATGTGCTGCATAATTTTGTCAAGATTCTATATTGAATTTCGACTAACAGTTTGCAAATACATGTAATGGTAATCGAAATATATAAGATCTTCCACCAGGCGAGGTGTTGTGCCTGGTAACCAGGTGTCCTGGTCCAACTATAGATGTATGGAACTCGTATATATGCGAAGTTCCAGTAATAATAGTTCAACGTATAATTCTTCGGTATGAAAAATATCTACGAAGAAATTTGAATTGAATGAAATTTAAAACATGGAATTTAAAGATGAGAAGGGAGACAAGGGAGTATAGGAGTTGTGAAGTAGAATAGGTTGTAATACTAATTGGTATATAGAGTGTCTAAGTCAATTTATACGGGTATTTCGGTGGAAATTAAAAGGAACGTAGAAAGCACCCTGTCAAAAATATTCAGTTATTTTTGTATCCGTCCAGCCAGTTTAGTATAATCAACGATTTTTATGTGTTGCTAACGATTATGTTAATCGATTACCATTAAAATATCATGTAAACTCACTTTTTAGACAGATTTTATAGTTTTATATTTGTAGCGTATTGTATTATTGAGGTTATCGTTTTCGGCAGAAGTCTTGCGGGTATATCATAGGTACTAGACATTCAGTTCTGCACTGCAGGAAAGCTTCATTTCAGCTGAACGCTTTTTGCTAGCAGAAATAGACTACGGTATAACTTCATTAGAAATTAGTAACAATTAACGCGTAACAGTGACATAACTAACACTTAGTTTGTTGAAATAACATTTAGTTCATTGACATAACTGACATTCAGTTTATTGAAATGATTATTTGATATTTTATAGACACCGATTTAAAGAGAAATTTGTGAACAACCTACGACGACGTATATTAGTATATTTTATGCATTTATTGGAACCAACCCCATCGTTAGGTTTACACGACCAGCGGACCACGGTCCAAAACAAATCAATAAATACTCTAATCCGTAATGAAATGCATCACAAGTGACAAGGTAAACTTAATATCAGCGAACTAAAAACTAAGGAAATCAACTTTTTAAACAACAATTCTTTGAATTTTGTACACGGCATTGGCGGTGCAACTTGCATTGTTAACTAAAACGCTAGCTTATTCATGAGATGTACAAAAATGCTGTTCAATTAGTTTTTTGTCACTACTAAATTAAGGCTAACAACTGATTTTGTCTTTTGTAACCCTCCGTCTAACGTGACAAGTAATATTTTTCGACTAAAAGTCAGTTAATATTACTTGACTAAAAGTAATTTAAACATTTAGGGATTTGACTAAAAGTCGTTTAAAATATTGATTTTTATTATCGTTGGGGATTTTCAAAATACTGTTCATAAGCTAGAATTTTAGTCTAATCACTGCATACTTGCATGGGACTTCAAAATGCATGCACATAGAAAAAAGGCACTACCTTCCAATACTAAAAATAAAACTTAAAGCCACTACTTTTTAATTCATTTAAATGAGCGTTAGTCATCACGCTTTTGTCATAGTAAGCGATTTTTTTTTCTCATAATATACACAGAGTTATGTTAATATGTATAATACAAATTAATCACAAAAAAATAACATTTTAAACTTTTTTTCTTAAAACTAATGCGAACTTAAGATGGAAGATTTAATTTAACACTATGAATCGTTTTGGTTTATACCTGCCATTCGTTTAGGCAGTTGAACATTTGTGCACCGTTACTGAAGGAAACCACGTTTTTATTTAAAGCATTATAAAAGCAGCAATCTGGGACTATTTTTTAAGTTACCATCTTAATATTTACGAATTATTGG
Source organism: Hofmannophila pseudospretella (assembly GCA_947369225.1). Lineage (NCBI taxonomy): Eukaryota > Metazoa > Arthropoda > Insecta > Lepidoptera > Oecophoridae > Hofmannophila > Hofmannophila pseudospretella. The sequence goes on from OX376333.1 coordinate 3,303,236, forward strand.
GACTTTTTTAAGATATGAGCGTTTTTTGACATGCACGAAAATTATTGACTAAGAAATTTAACTATAATAATCTATTTCGTGAGGAACTGACTATTTATCAAATCAACTACAATTTGGCCGTACTATAGAACACAAGTGCTTTTCAAGAAATCTTAGTTCATTTTTCGTACCATAGCATTTTGAAATGGCTACGGTACAAAATAGACTTTAAGAATTGACGAATACTGCCCAATTCTCGTAAAGCAACACTTTTACATTCCTAAGGATCAATTCCAAGTAACCATCCCGTCTATTAAGCCTAATCGAACTAACTATACAAAATTCATTGAAACTCATAGTTAAATAAATAAAAAGTGGTTACACTTACACTCTAATAGTTCATAACTTCATTTTATATACTTTTTTGTTATTATTTGCACGAAACGTGATATATTAAAATAGTGTCAACTAGTTATTACCGTAGAAACATCACATTTTATTAAAGGTGTTTTTTTCTTTCTATTTTGGTGTGAGCGAAAGTTTTTAAATAGTAACGATCAGTCAGTGTTGGGCAGATTCATTGACTAGAATGAGCTTTTAAGAAAAAAAAATGATTATTTTTTTAATTCGAGCCAAAAGTCCCATCAATTTCATTAACATAAAATAAAAATTTTAGAATTTAAAAATATAGGATTGTTTTTATAATAAAAACTTTGTACTCAAGTATGGATAATTTTTTTTTTTTTCGCTCACACCAAAACCAAGTTTGGCAAGTATAAAATTAACTAGCCATAACGTTTTAAACATCCACAACGGACGCAAGGACATTAATACTTTTATTATTAGATATCTCCAGCCAAGCACGATAATGTTTATGCAAAGGTACTAACCTACACACATCTATATTTTTTAGATAAACGTTTTTTTTAAATTATTATTATTCTTTATAATAATTGTGGTCTCAAGTTATACCTGTGTTAAATAAAGTCTTTGTTTTTACGAATACACTTTTTTATTTGATATCCAGCACTTTTTTAAATGACTTTTAGTCATTAACTGATTTTTAGCCATTATGACTGAGAGTCAGTTAGTTTTAGTATTTTTTGACTAAAAGTCAGTTAAATAATGCCGCTCATAGTCATATTGGCATCACCTGTCAAAATTGTACATTGACATTTCCATGTCAAGTTTGACAGATAAAAAGTAAATGCACGGGTTATATTTGTAAAAGTGTAACTCGTATTTTATATTAAATACTGATGATATGATATTTTAGAGATTGCAACGTCCCCATTTAGAATTTCGATTCTAAAATTAATATTCTGGATTTCCCATACATTCTTTCTTTAAAAAATGCAGCAGAGGCTTTTATAAAAGTCAGATGTAGATAAATAGGGCTAAAAGTTATAGTCGTTTTCATACAAAATGCTTAGTTGAACATAGATCGTATAAAGTGTTTTGATCGCTTGCAGGATGCCTTATACAATAGACCGTAATTAATGTTAAAAATTCGGAATAGAAAATTTCTACGTTTCATATAAAATTATCCAGTTAACGGTGAAACTTGAGTGGATAGTAAATTTATGTGACAGAAACTGGCATCGATTCTGGGATGGTCGCCAAATTTCGATGGTTAAAGTGTCAACTGACCCTTTAGTCCACTGTCGTATCTTTTTTCGTAATCAGTTTCTAAACTGGACATGTTGTGGCCATTTTAACTAGGGATGTTACGGAGCTTCGACTCCGACTCCGAAAGGTCGGAACTTCCGATTGATTTTACACCTCCGACTTCGACAATTTTGAATCGGAGGTTATATCGAAGATTTCTGAGCAAACATATTGAAATATCAATATTTTATTAAATAGTGTACATAATGTATGTATGGCGCAATAATGGTATTCCTACACTACTCTCTAAAGGAATATGTATTATTACCGCAAACGTCATCATAAAAAATAATTGGCAAGTCCAGCTATAAAAATTAAAAAACGGTTTAAAATTTGAACGTCTTCAGAACATCTCTCATCCACCTCCGCCTACGGTTCCGACTCCGATAAATCAAATTTAAAACCTTCGGTTTCGACTCAGGTTCCGGTAAAACCACCTCCGTTACATCCCTAATTTTAACCATCGATTTAGCATTGATCGCGTACGAAATGTCCAGCTCTAGTAAATGAGAGAGCGTGAGCTTTAGATTTGGCTGCCACCCCGGATACGATGCAATTGTAAGACTAAATTCCACCGTTATTATAGTCAGTCACAATATATGTGATTAATACATGTTTTTGTTACATCCTGTATAATTATTTCTCTATGTTCAAGCAAACAGCGTACAAGGCATTACATAAAGACCAATTTCATAAATCTTTTGTCTTTGAACCACCTTTCATGTCAGTACGTTTTGAACTTACAGATAAATGCCGTAGAAAAGTTTCGCTTACATTCGAGACATTTTTAAATTCATAATTTGTTAAGAAATGATTTAGAAAATTGACAATAACAGTACGTATTTAAGCGGATATAGAAATTAGGTTTTCTTTAATAAATATGATTTCATTATTGATACTTGAGAAAGCATAGAAAGTGTTAACTGACTTTTAGTTTTTTTTTTTAGTTTAATGAAAGTACTGATATTGTTAATTTTCTAAGATTTTCCGAAACTATAGCGTATTTTAGAGGTGAAATTCTTGAGTTTTTAGGCTTTCCTTTCCTGATAATAAACCACTTATTTTATCTATGGCAAATAACGCGTCAAACTCCAGAATTTTTCAAAGAATTCCAGAAAACACTGGAAAGCCAATTTGTCGAGTTTTTTTGCCTTTTTCTCGACACGTTTTGCACTTAGGGGTTTTCTACGGGGCTTTTATATTAGGCTGTCTTTGCCCTAAAACTGTGTTAGAAAAAAATCACCAATAGGATCGCGCCATGATCACGTCATATCACGTGACGATTAAAATTGAGCGATCCTATTGGCGGATTATTTCCATGCTCACCTCGCTTTCTCGCACGGTATTGGTGAAAAGGTAAAGGGAAAAAATCCACCAATACTATCGCGCCATTATCACGTCATATCACGTCACGATTAAAATGGAGCGATCCTATTGGCGGATTTTTTCCTCGCTTCCCCACACAGCTTTGGTGGAAAGGTACTCAAAAATTCCACTTCAAAACCACTTTATACCACTTCCAACTTAGTTAATAGGCCCAGTAGCCAAATAATACGGGTGTCTATTATGCATGAACCTACTATCGTACCTTTGATTCTTCTGATAGAAATCGTTCCTGCCTTGGTTGACTTTCCTGTAGTTCTGGGTGCGGCGTTGTTGGTTCTTGTCCTGTTGTTTTTCAGTCTGTTTGTTTGTTGTTTGAGACTTGTTGTTTGTATCCGTTTTGGTGTCATTCTTTGTTTCGTTGGGGGTTTTGTCCTGGAATATTTTTTTTTAATTTATTGAGGGCATTGGATAGACCATCAGCCCAAATCAAAAGTATTTACAAGAAAAAAGCTTACTTAATATTATTATTAAACATGAAATAGAACTTAAATTCTACATAAAAAAAAACTTTAAAAAAAATTATAAATAATAAAATACAGCTCCGGGTGCATCTCAAATTTTTTTAAATTGTTTAGGGTAACCAGACGAGAAAATGGGTAACTTGATGGTAGATAACGTCGCCCATAGATGGAGCCCGTAGCTATGTTTTTTTAAATTATTTATTTAAATATGATCGCTTACCATTTTTTTTAAATTATTGTTTTAGTGGGCTTTCGTAACCTTAAAGACTTGTAGTACCTCATGTGCCGGTAATTACGCTGGCTCTCTTCTCTTCAAACCGAAACACGCTTTGCGGCAGAAATAGGTAAAAGAGCGGTACTCCATAACACAGATTATAAAACAACCAATGGCGCCCTTTTATTGTACCTGGTCAGGGTTCAATTTCATAGTACAGCATAGCATAACTTTAACTAATAAATAAATAAACTCTCACGTCCATATTCCCCGAGTGGGGTAGACAGAGGAACCACCTTCATCATAGGTAGTACCCACTTATTTCGGTTCAATTTGATTGAAGAAAAACATCAGGATGACTCCTGTATGGTTTTTCAAGTTACGTGAAATCCACCTCTGGTGGTGGTGGATCATGCCCTCCTCCCCATGCCATGGGTGGCCTCTATAGAAACAGTTAGTGGACGTACCTCTTTAGCGTCATTATTGGTTTGTTTCGAATTAGTGCTCTGACTGGAATTCGTGGTGTCTTGCGCCCGCTTGGACTGCGTTACTTGTATGGAGTGAGGATTTTCACTCTGAAATCAAACGTGAGAAAAGATTAAAAGTAGTTCAGCGTGCTATGGAGAGAGCTATGCTCGGAGTGCCTCATCAGAAATGAGTAGATCCGGCATAGAACTAAATTTATCGTTATAGTTCATGAGCAAAGTGAAGTGGCACTGGGCTTGGCAGAGAACTTACCACAGTGACCTTAGGGACAGACCTTATATAAATGAACTTACCACAGTGACCTTAGTGACAGTATTGCTGGTGACCGGGTTGGTGGGGACGCTAGTGGTCGGTAGCGGTGTATGAGGGGGCGCTAACGCTACTTCTTCTTCTTCTTTCGTGTTGATGATCCGAATCAAACTTTTCCCGACCAGAAGCAGTAGCTAACGCTACTGTGAGCGTCAGATTACACAACAAAGCGACCCCAAAGGGTGTTATTAAAATGAACTTACTACAGTGACCTTAGGGATAGACCTTATATAAATGAACTTACCACAGTGACCGTAGGGATAGACCATATATAAATGAACTTACCACAGTGACCTTAGTGACAGTATTGCTGGTGACCGCGTTGATGGGGGCGCTAGTGGTCGGGGGCGGTGTATGAAGGGGCGCTAACGCTACTGTGAGCGTCAGGTCGCACCACATCGCACAACGGGCCCTTCGCGCGCAAATGCCTAGTTGTTTCACTGCCTCTGCTAGCTGTAGGATAGCTGTAAACAAATAAGTAAAGTCGCCGTTATTGGAAGTTGAAGACAATGTAAATTATCTATGACGGTAGATGAACAAACACAGTTTAATTCATATGGTAATCAGCCGCCTCTTCGACCTCGTTGTCAGTTACCACCAGATGAAATTGAGGTCGGGTTTAATCGTAAATAAACGAAAAAAAACCAGCATACTGAAATATATTGTCACTCTTAGTCCTGACGAAACTGTTACTCTAGAGCTAATCTAGAGCATACTGTCAGACACAGCTAGACCTGAGGATACTGTCAAGACACACACCTAGTCCTGACGACACTGTCAGACACAGCTAGTCCTGACAATACTGTCAGACACTCACATCTAGTCCTATGATACTGTCAGACACTCAAACCTAGACCTGACGATACTGTCAGACACTCACTGCTAGTCCGGACGAGACTGTCAAGCACTCACATTTAGTCCTGACGACACTGTCAGACAATCACACCTAGTCCTGACGACACTGTTAGACACGCACAGCTTGTCCTGACTATACTGTCACTCACAGCTAGTGCTGACGACACTGTTAGACACCCACACCTAGATCTAACGACACTGTCATTCACAGCTAGTCCTGACGACACTGTCAGACACTCACACTTAGTACTGACGATACTGTCACTCACAGCTAGCCTGGCGACACTGTCAGACACTTACACCAACTCCTGACGATACTGTCAGTCACTCACACCCAGTTCTGAGGATATTGTCACTGACAACTAGTGACATACTGAGACATAAGACACTCACGGTCAGCCCTGACGTAGCGCGTGGCGGCGGGGTGGTGCGGCGCGAGCTCGCGGCGTCTCGCGGCCTGCACGCCTGCCACCGCGCTCCGCCATGACAACATTGCGCTTTCCACTTCGCTGTGAGGCGCACTGAAACAAACATTATCATCAGATCCGTCATCATCAGCATATTGAAACGTCCCCACTGTTGGCACACAGACCTCCCCTTACAAAATGGGCTTAGGGGGTGTGATCCACCATACGTGCCCAGTACTTATATGTCATTAGAAAACAATTCCTCAGACATGCAGATTCCTCACGATGTTTTCCTTCACCGTTAGAGCAGTCGGTAAAATATTTAATGTAAGTCTTCGAAAAACTCATTGGTACAAGGCATGGATGGTTTCGAACCCAGACGGACGGCACGGGAGTCAGCGTCCTGGTTACTACGCCACCGACGCTCTAAATAATTTTGTAAAAAATCAATATCAGTACCCGGTATTTGACTAAAATAATTTATTGTAGATTCTATATTAGCGGCATGCGTTTTGTGTATAACCTATCTAGGGCTATGGTGTAGAAAGGGAGCGTAGAAGACTTAACTTTTAAGGACATTTCGTGCAACTAACTTACTCAAGTTACTTTCAGTAACAGGAGCCAAATTCCACTGTTTCACGTTCATTTCCAATGAAGTAGAGATTATGTTTTTGTTAAGTTTAATTTGGATTTTAATTTTTAATTCGATTTTATTTTCTTTTAAATTATTTTCTCAATTGTTTTTCGTTTTTGAAATTGTAATTTACTGAAATTAATAAGTAGATAATTGAATACATAAAACTTAATAAGTATAAATAATATATTGATTATAATATATTGAGAGCGTCAGTGGCGTCGTGGCTAGGACATCGGACTCCCATGCGGGAGGTCCGAGTTCGAAACCAGGCAATGCCATGTACCAATGAGTTATTCGGTTTTTTCGAAAGACTTACGTACATTTACCGACTGCTCTGACGGTGAAGGAAAACATCGCGAGGAAACCTGCACACTGATATGACCAGTGTGTGAAATGGGGAAGGCAATGGCAAACCACCCCATTAAATCTGCCACGAGAGTTGTTCTATGTGATTAATTCCTTAGAATGATCACGACCCTCAGAAATGAGGAACACGTCTTAGAAGGAATAAATGAGTTATAAGTTATATTAGTTATAATTATAATAACTTAGTTTTCAGTGCCCTTACAGGGTTCATGTGAGATTCTAAAAATATTGTACTTGACATCTATGTATTACCACATGAAGCAATAAAAACTTTTGAGTTTGAGTATCGATCCAACTTTAAATACAAATATCAATCGTTCGATCGATTCGTAATCATATTGAATAGTAGTTTAAGACTTTTTTTAAACTTAGTTTATATGGAGATTACATGTATTTAGAATCGAGTCATAAGGAAGTTGGTATACTTACATCTCAGACAGATTCTTCACATCGTCCCTCCACGTATTAGGATCAAAAGTAGCTGGATCGACTCCACTTTCCTTATCTTTATCACTCGCTATGTTCTCCTGTCCTCGCTTGAGTACGGTGATCTTTCCATCTTCGGGCTTGTTTGGCTTCTTGTTTTGTGCCACGCAGACGCTTGCTCGAAGGGTCTCCATTTTACCCATCAGGGTTAATACCTGAAAGATAATTTTTAATTAAAAGCTTGGTTAAAACACACTGACGTACAAGGTACAGTGAAGTGTCTGACATGTGTTCACATAGACTATGTATTGTTTATATTGCTGTGGTAACACCGGAAGCCATCATAAAATTAAAAAACTTTTTACTCTTTGCTTAGTGAACTGTTTCCGCTCTCTCTGCTCTGCCATACTGTGTACGGTTGAATCTTCATTTTGTTAATAATAGGACATAAAACGCAAAGCGTTGCGTAGATGGAGCCACGAGCACACTCCGTAAACAGAAAAGCAAAACGCAACGTCATTTTTGAAGATATCACAAATTTCTAGTTATTTGGAGTAATTCAATTTAATTTCTCAAAGCTATAATAAAATTGTGATTATATCATGGAATCATATGGCCATGTCAAAATAGCAGACCTAAAAAATCTGTTAAAACAGCGTGGCGCGAGTCTGAGGGAATTTGGCGGAAAGGTTCGTATCTACATGTTGATATTTGGCTTTATGTGCTAATTTAAAGATTATTAAACAAAAATCTTGTAAAATCATCCAATATTAATCAAAATAATCATTAATTATTTATCAAATTATTGTCATTGAAAGCAATAAGTTTAGGTTATGTTATGTTTAGAACAAAATCAGCATGAATTCGTACACGTACGTCGTATTTTAGAGAGAGAAAAATAACTGTGTTAGTGGCGCCTCTATTGGTAAAACATTGCAGGATTATCTCCTATTAAATAAGGTCGGAGAGGACGGCAGGCGCGGCACAGGGATGGAGTTAGTCCTTACCTTATCCGTACAGGAACGGACTGAGTCTTAGTCCGTCTTGTCCTTATCCGTACAGGGACGGACCGAGTCTTACCTTAGTGTGCTCCCTCAACATATCCACAGTGAGGCGGTCCACCCGGGTCGGACAAGGCGGCAGGCGCGGCACAGGGATGGAGTTAGACGAGGACACGCAGCGTCCCGGGTAAGCCAGAGCGAGACGGGCCTCTGTGCGCTTCCTCTCCCGCTCTAACTGGCGCCATTGTTCGTAACAAGCGTCTAGGCGAGCATGTAGTATGCCGGAGGAGGTCGCTGCGCCTCTGTAAATGGGAAATCACTTTTCATGGCACTTGCTCATAAATATCATCTTTTAGTGCATGTACAGTCGACCGAGAACCATACAAGATAATTGTGACGTCACTGTTATGTAGCGCCATACAAGCAGGTCCTTGGCTACATAATGCCTCTAAAAGAGACAGAGCATCTGTCCAATACTAACTTTAACCATTATATCTCTGATGTTAGTTGAGATATCGAAAAACGAATTTTAGATCCTTCTTTAGTATGTCCATGTAAGTAGAATGACGCAATAAAAAAAATTAGGTTAATACCGTATTGACACGGCTCTAAGTTATTGGACCTCTAAACTGTAATACCAGTTACATACCTCATATTCCTCATGGTGTAGAATGGCGCCAACAGAGGGAGGTCCATCATTGGAGATGGCAACACTGGCGGTGGGACCGGACTGGGACCGAGTAAAGCGCCCAAACCTGCACATAAACATTCGAGGGTTCGATGGCTGTTTGGTTTTTTAAGCGACATTTATTGAACTTTCGAAGAGATCGATTTGTAATTATTTTTTCGACGTGCTATGATTTAAGTATAGACTACTTGAATATTTTTTTTTATATGTTGCTCTGGCCTACTACTTGGCCATTTACATCTTACATTTTACATTTTATACATCTCTGGGGAAGAACCCACCTGACACCCTTAGATGCGTCTTCCTGGGGATCTTTTTTCGTTCGAAGACAGGAAAGGTACATAACATTTACTTACCAAGATTGAAAGGAGTGTTCTCATGCAAAAAGGAAACATCAACGTTCAACTGATTCGGCGGTGGTCGATTCCTCATTAGCAGGCTCATCTGTCGCGCCAACTCTTGGTTCTGTCTCATCAAAGCTGCCTGCTGCATATTATCTCGCCCTATATTATCAAAGTTCCTTTGATCAATAGCTCCATTTGGCTGAAAACCATCCCGAGGCATCCCTGTCTGGGTCATTTCTCGGCGTTGCATAAACTCATTATGGAAACCGTTGGGTTTGAAATTCATCGCATTCGGTGGTGTCTGATTGGTGAAATCGAAATTCTGGTGATTCCGATCCGCTTGATTCATCATTTCATTTAAGTAAAAGTTGTTTTCTGAATTAAAATTCTTTGGAGGAGGCTGGAACCTATTGAAGTATACTTTGTTCCGGTCATCTTGAATCTTGTTAAAGTCTTCGTTTTGGTAGTGCCCATTCACTTCCATGGGCATTTTAAAATCCATACTATTCGGTATAACAGTTTCGTCTCGACGTTCTAAAGACATATTTAGCTGGCTGAGATATGCTAAGATATCCGTAGAGTCCTGATTTTGATCTTTCATTAATGTATTGTCGAATTTGTTAGGAAATCTCTGCTGCATGTTATTGTAAGGATTATCGTAATTTGTATTGAAATTCATCTCCAAATTTAGACTGTTCGGTCTGTTGAAGTTATTTGGAAACATATTGGTCTCCGGTAAGGAATTCCTTTGGTTTGGCTCAAAGAAATTGTAGAACTTTTCATCATATTTGTTAGGATTCGGTGGACTTGTGAACTGGGCTCCACCAATTTCCTGAGCTGCTAGTCTTAAGAGATTCAACTGTTCAGGTGTGACTTCCGGACTCGGCTCAACGGTATCCATTCCGAGCAATGAAGTGACATCACTATCGTTATAATTGACAAACCCGTTGTTACCGAACCCGTTTTGTAGGTTAAAGTTAAAGCCGTTGCTGTCATTTTGTGTGAAGTTGTACATATTTTGATAGTTGAAGTTTGACGGTGGTACGAACGTCCCTGCGTCGTTTTTAGGATACTGATTCGGTAGACCGCTTATAGTTTTTTCCGGTGGTTGTAGGGAGCTGTAATGCAAAGGGAAGATATAACAAATATACAAAGATGTTTTTATGGGACTGGTTGACTTTATAGAAAATATTACTTCTTGGAATTTACCACACATATTTGAATGAAGATTTAACTTTAAGGAATCGTGCAAGCAATGGTAAAATAGGAGTAATATTAGGCTTAAGTTAGTATTTATTTTCGAATTAAAGTATAGTTGGTGTATCAATGTAATATGAAATGAGACTTAATAACATGTCCAAAGTCTACATTTTTTTAAATTTTATCTAGTAGTAGAGGTATAAATTATCTTCCGTCCTCCTCTAAAGACTTCCATACTTTCCAATCTTTATACCCCTTTATACCTCTACAGTAGTAGAGGTATAAAGGGGTATAGTCTTTAGAGGAGGACGGAAGATAATCCAGACACCGATTACTTATGTGCCTAAATAATTATTTAAATTTATATACCGTAGAATGGGGCTATTCTAGATTTTGGGCGATATTTGGAACAAAATAATTATAACATTTGAGTAAAAATATTTCTTACTTCGGCAATACTAGGGACTTGATTTCTACATCTGGCAACACTGCAACTAATGTCAAGTTCATTGGTTGATATTTTGAGGTTAATCTGCGTTGAGTTCTTCGGAGGCCACGGTTTGATAAAAAAGTGTAAAATCAGTGATTTTTGTAGCTGTCTCACTTCTGTTTATTGTCACCAAATGAATGAAGTAAGTACAGAACGAATGTTTGTAACTAAAAACACATATTCTCGGAAGCCTATAGAGTAACTTCTATTCGTAATTGCTTTTTATTTTGATATTCATTTTGACAGTTTTTACAAACGGGGCTATTTGGAACACCTTTTGGGGCTAATTGGAACAGCCGTAATAGGGTAACCAACATTCTTTTTTTTGTCTACAGGACCGGCCATCATGGTTCGAATTTATAAAAGATCATATCGTCACAGTCGCAATGGCAAAAATTTTCAACCATACACCTCATACAGACAAGAAAGCTTGGAAAAAGCTATTATGGAAATTCGAACTGGTTCTACCACAGTAAGTGAGGCTGCCAAAAAGTATAATATTCCGAAAAGCACGTTATCAAGAAAGTATAGAGGTAAAAATTCATCTCAAGAGAAAGCTGGTCATCCAACACTCTTCACACCTACAGAGGAAAAAACGTTTATCGCTTACATAAAAACTCTAGGTGATTGGGGATTTCCTTTTGATACCTTGGACCTTCGAGTGCTAGCCCAGAAATACCTTAACAAAATTGGTAAAACTGTATACACTTTGAAAGATAATATGCCGGGTTGTGATTGGGCCACGAATTTTTTGCTGCGAAATAAAGATGAAATATCTAACCGCTTTGCAGCGAATATCTCAACAGACAGAGCAAAATTATCAGAAGAAGTGTTAGATGCGTTTTTCGAAAATTACATTCAGACGATTGACGGGGTTAGTCCTGACTGCATAATAAATTATGATGAGACGAACCTTAGTGACGATCCCGGAAACAAGAAATACATATATAAAAGGGGAACCAAGTATCCAGAACGTGTGATCAATAGTTCAAAATCTGCAATTAGTCTGATGTTTTCCGGAGGTGCAGATGGAACAATGATGCCTGTTTACGTAGTTTATAAGGCTGAACACCTGTGGGACTCATGGATTCTAGGGGGACCTGAAAAAACCAGCTATAACCGATCGCGAAGCGGATGGTTCGATGGAGCTTGCTTTGAAGATTGGTTTAATACCATTATTGTGCCATACGCAAAGAAGAAAGCTGGTCGAAAAGTAATAATCGGAGACAACTTGTCTTCCCATTTTTCGGAGGCAATATTGAAGATGTGTGAAAAACTAAACATATCGTTCGTTTGTTTGCCTCCCAAGTCAACCCATATTCTTCAGCCACTAGACGTGGCATTTTATGGCCCTCTTAAATATTACTGGAGGCAGATTCTCACAGAATGGAAAAAGCTGGAAGGACGTAAACACAAGACTTTGGTAAAGATTGCGTTTCCACGTCTTTTGGGGAAATTAGTAAACAAGCTAACACAGCATGATGTTGGCGCCAAAAATATCAAAGCCGGCTTTGAGAAATGCGGTCTTTTCCCCGTTAATCCCGAGCGACCTAAGTCAAGGCTCCCTCAAAATATTCATGAATTTGAGGAAGAAGTGAATACTGTGACATCGGAAGTTGTAGTTGCAATGTTACAAGAGATGCGGGGAGTTACGGCTCCTACAGATGCCACTAAAAGAAAAAAAAGAATTGAGGTTGCTCCAGGGAAAAGTATAACGGCTGATGACTTTTTGCAAAAAAAACAGGCAGCTTTGACAAAAGGACAAAAAAAGAGTAATCTATCTAAAGGGAAAGTCTCAGATGCGTTGGCTGAAAATAGTGATTCCGACATTACTTTTGTGATGAGTGACATTGAAGAAGACTTGGACAGGGCATCACTTTCATCTGATGTCATTGACTTAACTGAAATACCACAACCAGGCCTATCCACAACAAGAATTGAAAAGGAAAAGAAGACAATAAACAGATGCAGAGTAAAAGGAAAGGGAAAGACTAGTACTGCCAAGAGTTTAAACAAAACCGAATATTACAAGCCAGTAATTGACAAAGATACGGATGCGTTACGTGCAGTATGGAAGGCTTCAATCAAAAGTGCTTTGGAAAAAAAGAAAAATCTACGAAGAAAGGACTCTACAACCAGCGTATCAGATATAATGAGTGAACATAGTGATTCGGACATTATGGACGTAATAAGTGACATGAGTGATGACTTAGACAAAGCCCCTGAACCCATTGTTGAGTCATCTATTCAAACCAAAGGCAAGGGAAAGGGCAAAAAGACTGTCCAAAAACAAATCCAGGATTCTGAAATAATTCCAATTATTCAGATTACTGCCACTAATGACGACCCTGTCAAGATTTCATCTTCAGCAACTACGGTTGAACCCATGGTAATCATTACAGAAAATGAGAATAAGGAAAATTTAAGCAATAATGTTGTAAGTTGTGGACTGAACGCGCATAATAATGCCAGCGATAAAGATTCAAGTACAATAATTGACGTTAGGCCCGCTAATGACGACACGGACATGGTCTCGGTTCCAGGAACTATTGTACCAATGAAAATCGCTAAATTATTTGTCCAAGGTGATGAACAGTTGACTTATGACATTAATGATAAAGTAATGGTCAGATATTACCAAAAACATGGCTGGAAGTATTACATAGGTTTTATAGAAAATATAGAACCAGATAAGTACACTATTAACTTTCTCAGCACTGTTAAAAAACCCGAATTAAAGTTCACTGCGAGAAACAAGAGAATTGATCGAGACGTTGTGCCGGCTATATCAATTGTGAAAAAAATCGATATTGTTGAAAATGATAAACGGCCATTAGAATTTAAGCTGTCCAATGATGCTGATGAGGTGTATTTTAAATGACTAATGTGATAATCCAAAGATTAAGAGTTTACCTTTTCTAAAATTATTATTGTTATATGTAAAGAAAGAGTTGATTGATACTGTTAACTACTAATTGTCTCTAAACTTGAGAGACAAAACTAGTTACATTATAAGGAAAACAGGCTATTTTGTAAGGTTGTAATATATAAAATTCATTCCGAAAATTTGTTTTCTTTTCCTTTTGCGTAATAAAAAAACAAACAATCAAAAATAAGTATTTCAAATAACCTAAATTGTGCGCTGGTTCATTTTTAAGTGTCTCAATTATCGCTTGCCACGCCGTATTCTCAATTTCCTTCAAAATTCAGCAAAAATGTATGCTGTATCCAGTGATTTCCAAAAAACCCCAACCTTGAGGCTATTTGAGACACCTTTAAAAAAATATATATCTTATTGTCTATTGATGTCTATGGTATTATACATGAATAATTTAGTAGCTCCAATCGGGATTTATCCATTAAAAATATAAAAAGTGTGGTAAACGTATTTATATCTAAGATATTCCCATTTTCGTCACAAATTTGTACCAAATAGCCCCATTTTACGGTACATAAATAGATATAAGAAAACATGTAAATAGGAAAACAGCAATTTTTATCTGTAATTGAGGTAAAAATGTAGTAATGGGTTAGTTTCCGCAACTCGACGTCTATAGCGCCTATTTTGCGGGTACCTAGACCTCCTCTTGCATAAGGGGTACAGGATATGATCCACAGAGCGGGCCCAGTGCTGATTGGTGGATTTCACACGCCTTTGGAAACTTTTTAATTTCCTCAGACATGCAGATTTCTTCACGATATTTTCCTTCACCTTTAGAATAGTCGGTAAATATACGTAAGTCTTCAAAAAATCCGAAAAACTCATTGGTACATGGCATTGCATGGTTTCGAACCCGGACCTCCCGGATGGTCCTAGCCACTAGGCCACCGACGCTCTCTGTAATAGAGGTATAAAAGGCAATTGCTTAGGCTTTATTATACTGCACTCACCCATTCCCTTCTGTAGGCCCGGTCTCATCGAGGATCTTTGTAATGAGATCACGGACCATTGAGTTTTCTTCCATAATGCGTTCAGACTGAAACAATTTCATTGAATTAGAGAACCATTAGTGCACCAGATAGGGGTTTAGCCGGATATCCGGGTACCGAATATTCGGCCGACGGCTGGCCGGCTATCCGGACGAATATCTGGCCGAATGGAAGGCGCTACAGACAAGTAGTGCACTCGCGTGCTCTCACGCGTTTTCTAATAATTGTCTGCTGATGTTGAATTGTGAATTAAAAAGTAAAGAACGACTGTCTAGGCATAGATAAATAAAAATTGTTTTGTTTTCAGTTTCTTTAGTATTATGACAGTTATTGTAATTTAATGAGATGTTAAATAAACAAACATATTTTCTCATATTCATTACTGTGTTGATTTTTTGTTCAACTTATGCTGGATATTAGCACCTACTGTCCTGTATCAGGCCGGCTAGCAAAAATCGGCCGGATAGGCCGGATACTGGATACAAATCGTATATCCGGTGCAACTCTAAATTCAACACACTTTAAAAAAAAACTAATATGGAAAGAATATATAATACTCCATAACACCAATTTATTTATACAATTCAAAAATTACAAAGGAGCATGTGCTTGTGCCTTAAGGTTTGTTATACTGGAGAGGTCATAATTTAATTAATCTTTGAAAAGTGGTACTTATATAACATACCTCATATAATAATAGTCACGTGTGTATGTAATGGGACATCAAGTTAAGTCGAAGGAGCCCCACTTTGCTGGGCCTTTATGTGGTTGTCATAATCATATGCAACTTATCAACATAACATAACATAACATATGCAACATAACTAACTTATCAAAAGTATATTCTGTAATCACTAGGTTTCTGTGAAATCGTACATTTTTTAGCAAAAGCAAATGTATCTAACTCTATTTCCCTCAATGTTCCCTCAACGACTACCAAAATGAAATAAGAGAGCTATCTATTGCAAAAATGAAAAATAAACATCATTAAATGCAAGTCAAGTGTAAAATTGGATCAAACAAACCTGATACCCTGAAATTTTAATACACCCCCTGGAATAAATTTGTGAATTTAGGTAACACATACATAAGGCTCTGTGTTTGAGTAAGTGGACCAAATGAACCTAAACTTCACATAGGTACATAATTACTTACAACAGAATAAAAGATTCCAAAAAAAGCGCTTTGTTGTGCCGTACGTAAAGAATAGCCACACCTCAACACTTCCCGAGGGTGTCATAAGAATTAGGTGACTAAGGGATTTTGTGGATACTATTCTACACCTATACTTCGTTTTTTTAGCATTAGAAAAAACGTAAACAAAGAAGCAGTAATCACAAACCTGAGGTGATGTTTATGCAAAGCAAAATGGTAGTCATGGGTTAGCACATGGTTAGCAATTAAATTTAAAATCACTCAACGAAAAGTAGGAACTACCTATTATGAAAGTGGTTCCTCTGTCTACCCCCTCGGGGATTATGGACGTGAGAGTTATGCTAAAGAAAATCTAGTGCATATCATTTAGGCAATTAAAAAGATTCATGTAATTTTTTACAAAAGGACAGGTAGATAGATGATATAAATGTTGCAGTAGTAGGTAGAATTTGAGTAGTACCTACAAACATAATAAATAATAGGGTAGGGTAGGTACTATAATAGTACAAATATACCATAGTGAACAAGTAGTGAACCAATTTTTGTAACAATTTAAGACAATACATCACATTCCAAATAAAATGAAGGACACTGGAATAGACAAAATTCTCAACAGAGAAAGTGGACTTAGCCAGCATATTGTAAATTATGTACCTACCTACTACTTTATCTAATAAGAATCTTGTTGAAAATCTTCTGGCATTTAGTAAGTTATGTTATAACGGTTGGGTAATATGTTTACGATTTCGGGCGCTACCTTGTAATGTTGTAGTCTAACGTGCAATCAACATAATTCTAAAAATATTGTGTGCATTTCTTCACATGTCATCATTTGCCTCTGTCAGAAAGTCCACCCATGTTTTGGACGCAAGAGCCACGTTCGAGAGTTTCACGCACACAATAATCACAAATAACGATTGCATTTGAAGGAAATATGCACTTTTCACTGATATTAGGAGAATTTTCCCGGATTTTGGGTCAGTTGACAGCTCGATTTGGACATTTACGACACCCATAAAATGGACAACTTTGCACCAAAACTTGGCCACTTACCTGGTCAGGCTCATTTTCCACGACTTTATACGCATTACTTATGTGACATAAATCACTGAAGGCCATTTAAATTAAAAATTATTCCTTGCCACGGTACAGATCTAAGCCATTTTTTTCATTGACCTACATGTGTATAAATACGTGCTACTACTCGCAACGGTGTTGCTGTCACAGGGCCAAGTTTTCTTACGAAATTCTTTTCAATTTTGAGACGCAGAGAATAAAAGGAAAGAAATGACTGAATTACCTGGAACAGTTTTAGTTTTCTCTTATAAAATCAATATTTTATTGCTGCTTTAAAAATATTATTTTCCAAAATTCCCGCGCTTTCATATTCGCGCTTTCTTTTTTTATTTCTTTTTTCTATTTTTCAGCCAGCACTTTTTAATAACGCTTGTGATAACGTTTGGTTGAAGATTTTAATTTATTTAAAATAACGTAAACCCAAGGAATTTCTATTACTTAGATAAAACTAAATATAAAATTTCTTTTGATTTTCATGCAAATGAATCCAAATAATCAGTACCAAAAGTATTTATTAAATATTTCCATTTGTAGTATTTTATGATGTACCTAGTGTAGCAACCCCTAATGCTGGCTCCGCACTCTCGGCGGAGCGGACACGAGTTTAGGCGAGTGAGTGGGGTAGTGAGAATGGTATGGTACGGTCGTGTCCTCTCGGCCCGGCTGGTCCGCGCTCGCATATACGCGACGAAAATACATGTGCACCGTCCGCAACGTAGACCTGTCTACGGTTCTTCCGCAACCTGTGCACACTAAGAGAACGATAGTCTGGTTGGCGCGCTCGCCACTCGCGTCCTTTGATATTTTCCATACAATTTCAGTAAGTGTTGCCAATATTTATTATCTACTCTATATTTCCAGATTGTAGCTACCTCGTTCTATTTTTGTGAATCGTAAGCATCCACCACCTCCTTTTTTCCCAAGGTTCATGTGCCTTTTTAGTGCAAAATGCACGCACATAATTGCGGTAAGCAAAAGTCGGCGTCTCTACAACAACGAAGTACACTCGCCTCGGCAACGCTCGCCCGAGCGTCTCACCCGAGAGTGTGGAACTAGCATAAAATAGTCAAACGGCAGTGGATATTTCTAAGGTATTGTGCACGTTTTGTTTACAAAACTACCGTGCATAACTGAGGCCCTTTTGCGCGAAGAATTCAGAGATAACCCCCGAAAAATTTAGAGAAAATGGGACCCATGGATCCGAATCCTCGGAACAGGATTCCGGATCCGTATCTGTTGGACCTATATGGGTCCGGATGGGACAAATTGTAACGCAACGCACTCGGCTAAAGATCCACCCGAGCGGAATTGCCGATCAGACCTAGGTACTTTATTATGTAACAATAGTTAACAATGCTACACAGGTCCGGGATTCAGATCCGAGGACTCGGATGTAATTCCGGATCTGGCTCTGAGAATAATCTGAAGGAACACATCTCTGGCTGCAGCTGAAAGATTCAGCCAAATAGAATAGAATAGAATCATTTATTGCACTCATGTTGTCATACAGATGTTAGAAATTTATTAAACGTTCAACATGAAACCGGTTTAGGTACAGCAAGCATTGGTTATAAAACTTATGAAATAACTATTTACAATTTATTAATATTAGTAATCATTATACTATACTATAATTACTATAATCGGAAAGGTATGTGCACGGTATATGGACCGAGAAATACATACATTTTGTGTTTTTTGTTTTGTAGATTTAGCTTAGTTGAATTTGAAGTTGGGTGAGATCCTACTACATTGTAATCTTACCGCACAAATAAACTATTCTTATTCGTATCCAAAATTAACCGATTGGGATGAGGCTGTCTGTATGAGTATACGCTACTGTCAATTATGGCTTGAATGTAGAGCCTTAAAAGTAATATTAAAAAAATACTGTCATTTAAAGATATGGTTGTATGAGCTTTGATCCCTTTGCCTTTTCTAAATTGGAATTGGAAAACTTTTTTAGAAAAGTAAAATATAACCTAATTTTTCATTTTGCATCATTTTACTCAATTCTGATGAAAACCGCTAATTTTCTTAAAAAATATGAGCGGGAGACTAATAATTAGTTCATTTTACTGTAATCTCGTACAAAGAACAACTTTAAAGCACAATGTACTCTCAAAAAATAGATTACTTTTGGGCATACTGAATGTAAATTTCAGCTCAAATGTGGAACCTAAGTTTACGGAGAAAAATCACTGTAATATTGGAACTATAGGGCATGTGGACCATGGGAAGACTACTCTTACAGCTGCCATAACGAAGGTTTTGTCTATAGATGGCTTGGCACAGTTTGTTTCGTACGATGAAATCGACAAAGCGCCGGAAGAAAAGGCCAGAGGTTAGTAGGTAAATAACTTGTAAATACCTACCTAAAATATAATTATCTAGACTTGCAAATCTGTTCTATTGCATAGCGGGACACAGTCAATGTGGTGCACGTAAAATACAAAATCCAGAAGAAGGTTTACATCCCCTCCCGTTATACTGCTGAGGAAATTAGTCTGGTTTTTTATATTGTGCATTGTCTGGGGTTTATTTGACTATTAACCCTATGATTTAGTGTTAAAACTGCTTAGATATGAGTGCATCGGCTAGTACTGCCTACTCTCCTACTCATTAAGTTAATAATTATAATAAAAACCTTAACTAGCAAATTACCGATCAACTAAAAAAATATTTCTTTTTATTGCACTATGTCATTTTGACTTCAACATTGGCAGAATCATCGATAAACTGATGGGGCCATTTAAAAAAAAATGGAAGTGGAAACCTATTTATGCGTATTATAACTTGATCTCTGTCTAACTTGTTAGTGGATATTGATTTATTACAGGGTTTGGTTGAAAAGTTTAACCAGTAATAAGGGTTGAAGCTATTTTGAAGATTTAGGTCAGAGTATAGGTAAGAGGGCACAAAGTCGAACAAGCCCTCTGTGGGGCACTTTGCAAGGTGCCCCACACAAAGGGATTACTTTAACTGAAATTGAACCAAATCCATCCGAGTTGATTCTGCATAATTTTTTAACATATCTAATGGGGTAAACGTGGTAATCTAACCTTTTAAAAATCTTCGAAAAACTTCAAAATGGCGGCTACGCATAAATACTATATAAATCGATATTTGATATCAAAACAAACAAGAAATGTTATGTAGCAAAATCTCCTAAAGTGTCATGTTTCTAAGATTTAAGCTATCAAAAGTTGTGCTGGTCATACAACTTTGATGACCTATATCTTGGAAACGTGACACGTTTATGAGATTTTCTCATATTACATTTCTTGTTTGCATCAATCAGCTATCAATTTATATAAGAATTATGTGTGGCCCCCATTTTTAAGATTTCTTGTTGATTTTTTAGCGATTAGGGCCAAGCTCCATAGTGAAATCTTAGAACCCCTTTTTTTAACGACACCCTAACCAATCTATGATACTCTGACAAATAGGTTGGCCACTAACCATACAATAAGCAAGCAAGCAACTCAAACTTTGTCCTCAACAAATTCCAGGTATAACAATAAACGCCGCTCACGTCGGCTACAGTACAAAACACCGTCACTACGCCCACACAGACTGCCCCGGTCACGCCGACTACATCCGGAACATGATCTCAGGAGCTTCACAGATGGACGCTGCCATATTAGTAGTGGCTGCTAACGATGGACCCATGCCTCAGACGAGGGAACATTTGTTGTTGGCAAAGCAAGTCGGGATACGGCATGTTCTGGTCTATATTAATAAGGCTGATTTGGTTGATAATGAGGTATGAATGATGTCTGAATTTCTATAACCCGGTGGAATTATCTATGGACTAGGGCCTCCTGGCACTTTCGACATGCCATGTGGTTACAGAATGTGTTGTTATACTCACGTAATATGTTTGTATGTATTGTATGTGACGTAACAGGTTTTCTTTTTTAATAAATAAATAGTTTATTAAACATATTTCCGTCTGGTTATAACAACTTTACTATTGTTTATAAAAGTGATGACTTTTTTGATGATTACCAATATTCTTCAACTAGACTAAAATAATTTTTCTAGGAGTGATCCAAAGGTGGATTCGATCAGGCGATGCTTGCGCCGCTGAAACTGAATTCAGTTTATTGAAGTAGGCTAGTCAAAAACTAGGGCATGATAGTCTTTGACTGATACTTCAATAACCTGAATTGAATTTGAGCCATTGTTGCTTCAGCATTACTTTTATATGATACCTACAGTGCGTGGGCTCTTAGAAAAACATTCGGGTATCGGGTAAAATTGGCCTCTGTCTCTGACTTACTACAGTAGTAGTACATTCGTTTATCGTTAACAATAAGTAGTATATTTTGAGCATAAAAAGAATAAATATATTTCATTACATTTCAGTTAGTGGAACTGGTGGAGATAGAAATGAGAGAGCTACTATCGGATTTTGGCTATGATGGCAACACAGTGCCTATGATCATTGGCTCAGCCCTCAAAGCTCTGAATGGAGATGAATCTGAATATGGTACATTTATACCAGCATAATTTAGTAAAATGGCACATAAATCCATGGGTACCGCCAAATTTAACGTTAACGAAACGTTCCACTCAATCTAGTATTTGTACAAGTGAACGTGACATGTTTAGCTTTAGCTTTAGAGGCCACCCCGAAATCGACGCCATTTACGAGCTAAAAGCTTTTTATTCTATGAGTGCAGATGAGCAAACAAGGCCACCCGATGGTGAGTGGTCATTGTGGCCCATAGCCTTAAGATTAAGCCAGAGGTTCAACCCCACGGGTGGTGTTTTCTTTGTTTCGCTTATTTCTGATGTTTGTAACATCTTTCGCATTTGAAGTAAATTCCAAGTATAAATAAATGAAAATTATATCTTTGCTTTATTTAAGTATATTTTTTCTCCTTCAGGCGCTCCCTCAATAAGAAACCTCCTAGATACCATAGACCACTACATCCCCCCCATAGTCCGAGACCTCACAACCCCTTTCCTAATGCCCATAGACAACGCATTCACAGTACCGGGCCGGGGTACAGTGGTCGTGGGTACAATAAAACGAGGGATCATGAAAAGGAATGACGATGCAGACCTGATGGGCTTCGGGTTTAATATTAAGACCACGTTGTCGGATATACAGATATTTAAGAAGAGTGTTTCTGAGGTAAGTTTTCGATTATTTAAATTAATTTTCTATTTTTTAGTAATCTTTATTGGACTAAATCCACGTCTGACCACAATCTCACCTGGAGGTAAGTGACGATGAGGCCGAGTATAGAGTAAATGTTCACTCTCGCCTTGAAGATCCCAAGGTTGTATGTTTCGGGAAACAGATAACAGATGTCAGCTGGTTGTTCCATTACTTAACTCCCGGGGTAGGGATTCATTCCTGATTCGCTTCAGTGGCGCCGCAATCCTATCAACTGTCTGAAGTCTGTATTATATTGAACATAAATACCAGCATTGTGACGTCGAAGGCCCTTCCTTAGAAAATGTAATCCTGGGTTAACTCACAATCACGAATTACGAGTATAATGTGTGTGCTTTGCTTACAAAACAACTTCGGTTTAGAGTTAACGGTTCATGCAAGACAGCCTTAGTTTATAACCCCCGACGAGGGAGGGCGTGTTATAAGTTTGAGAACCTGTTTGTCTGTGGCGTCATAACTTGACAAGTGATGATCCGATTTGGACCCGGTCTTTTTTATGTAATAGAGAATTTTGTCAAGTGTTCTTAGCCATGTCTGATAAAAATGAGATCAGTGTTTTCCAAGTTCTTGGAGTATCTTTGATGTCAGATGGGATCTCTGGAACGGTAATAGCTAGATGGTTCGAGTTTGAGCTCAAATGTTTTGGACCATGGAGCCCTTCCTACATCTGAAACCTCAAGGACCTGATGATGACCAGGAAAAAGGATCTCCATAATTTTTTTATTTGTATTTTTCAGGCATTAGCAGGTGACAACGTAGGCGTTTTACTTCGAGGCATGAAAATGAAGGCGGTCGAAACTGGCATGTTACTGTGTGCTTCGAAGAGCTTCCAATTGAGCAACCATTACAAAGCGAAGATATACTTTCTGACCCGGACCGAAGGAGGCCGGAAGAAACCGGTGTTCTCCAAGTATTCACAGCAGATGTTCAGCGGCACTTGGAATATTGCTTGCAGGATTGATTTGGGTATGTAGAATTTATCCTTTGAAAGGTTAAACTTGCCTTTTTTTATTTTTTGCTAAGTTACATTTTTAAGATTATTGGCATCAATAGGACATAAAACGCAAAGCGTTGCGTAGATGGAGCCACGAGCACACTCCGTAAACAGAAAAGCAAAACGAAACGTTATTTTTGAAGATATCACAAATTTCTCGTTATTTGGGTTAATTTAATTTAATTTCTCAAAGATATAGTAAAATTATGATGGCATCATATGGCCATTTCAAAATAGCAGACCTAAAAAACTATTAAGACATTGTGGCGCGAGTATAAAGGGTAAAAAATAGATTTGGTGGAAAGGAATGTATCATCACCAGCCTATTAATTGTCCCCGCTGTTGGGGCACAGGACTCCCCTTGCACAAGGGGGTACGGGTACGGTATGATCCACCGAGCGGGCCCAGTGCTGATTGGTGGATTTCACACGCATTCGGAAACTTTCCATTTCCTCTGACAAGCGGGTTTCCTCACGATGTTTTCCTTCACCTACGTAAGTCTTCGAAAAAATCCGATAAACTCATTGGTACATGGCATGGTTACGAACCCAGACCTCCCGCATGGGAGTCCGGCGTCCTACCCACTAAGCCAGCGACGGTTCACAAAGGAACGTATCTACATGTTAATTGGCTACGTACCATAGTGCTAGTGGCGCCTCTAGTGGTAAAACATTGCAGGATTATCTCCTATTCCAGAGTGTCCGCCAAATGTAGCTATGATTGCTAAACGTACCGTATCGTACACAATTTAGTATATGAGTGGGTGTGACAGTTTCATTTAGGTTTGGCAGTCATCCAGGGATCCAAAACCAATGTCCACTTACTTCCAAAATGACCATTTCCTCAATAGTTGATAAATGATCAGTTTCCAAATTAATTGTCTACCTCCCAAAATTACAATTTCCCATTATAAAAACAAAGTATCAATTTTAACTTAGTTTAATGTTAGTTATTTGTAAATAAATAGCCCTTTTAAATAAATAAATAAACCATTTTTTCTGAATCACAGTATGACCACTTTCCCTTTCCCAAAAAGTCCCTGCTATAACTCCATTCATCCGTCTTCAAAACCGAAACTTGCTTCGAAACAGAGGCTTCAATAGATTACTAACGTATATTAGTGTTACCGTATATTAGAAAACCTTTACTTGGCTTTCTGGTTATATTTAAGTTTCTTTTTTATAATTAATATAAGCTGTTGGTTTTCCAGTTTGTAAAAATAAAAATCCGCTCTGGCGCAGCGACCCGAAGTGGATCTTGTTCTCCGATACTAAAGAACGCCATCGCTCTCTCTCGTGCACAGTCTGGAGCCAATCAGGCGCCTGAAGCTCTCGCAGATCCTTCATAACTATGTTTTCAGCAACGTTGTGCGCGGTCAGTACCAGGATTATTGACCGCAAGTGACATATTTCATCTTGAGCTCCTCCGTGCCTCGGTCGGTCGGTCCCGGTTGTTGTCTTTCGACAGCAGTCTTCAAGCCATGTCAGATGTCTACGGGCGGCCTGAACAACAATGACAATAGGTTGACCATTAACCATACGATGAACGAACGAATTCATTAACTTGTTTTTCTGTCATTTCAGACCCATCCCTCCACATGATGATGCCCGGAGACCACGGCGAAGTGTACCTAACTCTCCTAGAAGGCATGGTGATGACGCAAGGGCAGCCATTCACGATCCGAGAGAATAACGTGACGGTCGCCACCGGCATAGTAACAGACACGCTGCCGTCTATAGACGTGCCGAAGGGGAAGCTGGGGAAGGTTGTCATGAGATATGACGACTAATTTTTAAAATACTTAAGCTCGATTTATTTAGAAACGCCCGAACGCTAGACGCGTGACGCGCTTTCGCTAATACACAGGTTCTTATAAATAAATATTTGCACACCTAGAAAGGTAAAATATGTTGATACTGCTTATATAATATTGTAATAAGAACAAAAGTACACATATTTCTGCAAATAAATATTTACTTACTTATTACTCCATTTATTTTAATCCGCGCGATGACGCGGTTTAATATAAATCGAGTAATAAGAACCTGTGTATTTTGCGGTTGGTCGTTTTCATATAAATTGACCTTTAGTAATGTTGGTTCTGCGTTGCCGCTAAATGCCATGGATGCGGTACATCCAATCACATGCCTTAATTTCATGTGGGGAGTGGGCGGAGCTTGAAATTAACGCGTGATTGGGCGAAAAGAACCGAGTCGACTCCGTATAGTCCGCGCCTAAGTGTCTAGACTATTTTACAGTCTAGTTTTGTAAATAGAGCAGATGTAAAGTGTAGATATTATTTTTTAATAAATTATTCTTACTGAAGTTTGAAGGTATTTTACAACCGACAAATCATCTTGGCAAGCTTTCTACAAAGGACAATGGGCATTTTGTTCGTCCGCATGTCCTCGCCTCGGCAGCGCATTTTAGTGCGAATACGTGCGGACGGACTTCTCGCTCTAGCGAACGGTGTTTCTGAGCGACAGACTAGGATAGAGCTACGGGAAAATGTGGATCCGTGCGGATAGAAGGGGGTCTGAACTAACTACCCTATAGTTTCCAAGTATCAAATGGTGCACAACCTACCTTTTTCCACCAAAAGGTTGTCTGGAAGAGATCGCTTTTAGCGATAAGACCGCCTAGATTGTATTAATCGTTTTGTACGCATTGTATCACACTAATTTTGTGCAATAGAGTTTCTTAAACATTAAGAAATAGTCATAAATTGATGGTCAAATGTGAAAACAGAATTAAAATTCGTTGGAAAATACAATAAGTACAGGTAATCAAAAACCAGAACGGTAGAAAGAAACGGCAATAAGTTTTATGAAACTCTATGACGTAACTGTTCTCTAGCGGCGTACAAGCAGATCCTGACTGCATATAAAGGACTGTTTCGCTAGAAAGGGACAGAGCATTTCTCCAGTAGGTACTAACTTTAACCATTAATATCTCTGATGTTAGTTGACATATCGAAAAACTAATTTTAGACCCTTTAGTATGTCCATGTAAGTTGATTGATGCAATAAAAAAAATTAGGTTAATACCGTGTTGGGATTTATAGCTCTAATAGCGCGGGACAAAATCGCGGGCGCCATAAGCGGATTCTGTCTTTATATTTTGTGATCCTATCGTCACTACATCAGATAAAAGAGGTTATTAAGGGGTATAATATGCGGGAGATCCGGGTTCGAACCGTGCAGTGCCATGTACCAATGAGTTTTTCGTATTTCTCGAAGACTTACGTACACTTACCGACTGCTCTAACGGTGAAGGAAAACATCGCGAGGAAACCTGCACACTGAGATGCGCAGTGTGTAAAATGGGGTAGGCACAAAAGATCCTCAAGGGTCGAAGTGCCGCTGGTTATTCCCGGCCCCCTATCATAAGATAAGATAAGGGGTATAATAAAACAACACCTTACAATTAACAGTACCGTAATTATTTGTATTATAGTCCCATACTTCCACGCTATAAAAGCATTGTCACAATACAATAAAAAAAATTAAAATGCCTCCTTACACCAAATTGAAAACACAAAATATAATACATCTTATTTATATTGGGGTTTGTGACTTTATAATAAATGTAAACAACAGACCAGGAAAATAAAACCTTGTAAAGAGGGCGCCCTTGGTAGTTTTAGAACCTGTGTTATGGAGTTCAAATATAGTACCTTTTAATTCCGCAATAATGGCAGGGTTTTTATTTTTCTGGTCAGAGTATACAATTTAATACACGGCGTATGACGCAGTGGAGTAAGGCGCAAGCCACAAGAAACCCGACGTTTCTATTTTGAACTGTATGCAAACGCATACAAAGTCAATATTGAACCTCAAGCGGCGCAAATATGTGGGCCGGCGTCGTTCGGGGTGGAGACCTTGGGACCGTGGGGGCCTGGAGCCCACTGCCTCTACGGGGAAATAGCCTAGCGCCTCGTAGAGACATCCCGGGACCAGAAGGCTGGCCTCTCCTTCGCTCAGCGTATAATCCTCGCCATACAGCGGGGAACGCCGCAAGCCTCCTCGGGACACTCCCTGCAGGGAGCGACCTGGGCCAGGTCTTTTACTTGTAAAATAGTTCGGTATTTTGTAATTTTACGTATGTATTTTAAAGTTATTTTAGTATTTAATTTGAATAAACCCTTCATTTACATATTGATAGGCGCAATACATTTAGAAGCGACGCTGCCGCGGTTTTTATGCATTTGGTTTATAATAAAAAAAATACTTTATCGTAGTTTGCATACAGTTCAAATTCGATGGTTGCGTGGTCGGCCGCGACTTAGATCCGAAGTTTAAAATAATCGAATATTCCATTATACTACGGGATTCGAATCTTTCGAAATTGCAGGATTGGAATATTCAAGGTAAAAAATCCGTCTGTTCCCAGTAGTTCAATTAACAGTTCAATCAATTGAACTAGTTGGAAGTTTTTGTCCCAACAATTCAATTGAACAGATTGATTGAACTATTGGTAAAAAAATGACTCAGTAGTTCCCTTTTTAAAAAAAACGGCCAAGTGCGAAGCGTACTCGCACACGGAGGGTTCTGTTTCTCTAAAATTAACTTTTTTCATCTTTAAAAAAGTTGATTTTCTGTACAGACTAACTACCGAACTATTGGTACTAGAAGAATAATCTGAACAACTCAACAGAACGGGGCGGTCCACCAGGCTGGATCCCCCAGATGGTCTTGTTTAAAAAAAGTAAACTACTGAATTAGACTACTGATTATTTCGTAGGGAACTACTAAGACATTTTTTTCCCAGCAATTCAATTAATCTTTTCAATTGAACTGTTGGGACAAAACCTTCCAACTAGTTTAATTGATCGAACTGTTAATGGAACTACTGGGAACAGACGAAAAAATCTTCCAGTAAGTATAAAAGAGCGCAATCAGTCAGTTTGAATACCTACTTACATTTTAAATGTGCTAACTGTATTATTAAAGTCCAAATATTATCGTGTTATTTCTTTACCTTGATTTTTTTATATAATAATCATTCTGGACAATGAAAGATACCACTTTGTACACCGCGTAACTCATAAGCAGATAAAGCACCAATAGTTGCTATCAAATCAAATTCTCTAAACGTATTAGGCAAGAAATATTCAAGGCGTAGTTACATATAGTCGTTGACCGCTTCGGCGACCGTCCTGCGGTGGACGACCTACGGTCACCGACCTCCGTTGTTTACACTTGGTCGTTGACCGAAGTCGTCCAACGTTAATCGCTCGATAACAACCTAGTGACACTTTGACGATCGCCGAATACGTTCGACGACATGCTGTAACCGCCCAGACGGCCGGTGGACGACCAGGTGTAACCGCGCCTTAAAAGTATTTTCAGTGTCATGCGTTTTTATTCCGCATCTGTTTTGACACAACACGTTTTTAATGCTTTTTATGGAAATTTAAAACGTTTATTTAGCCCTGTAAACACCAGAATATAGTACACAATACAGAAGTATACAAAGTTTAATACATGCACAGAACATCTGGTGTGGTACAGTGCCAAAAAGGGTACACCAGCTCAGCATAATGCTGAGGCAAGCCACAGCGCTGATCAGCTGGCCCCTCAGTGACTGCACGGAAGAAGAAAGCAACAGTGTGTGCGTGTTGTGTTGTATGAATATGTTTGTTTGTATGAATGAGGATATTAGTGTGTATGTGAGGTACTGAGTGTGTGGGATGGTGATGTGATGTATGGCATGGTGCGGGTGTATTTACATGGTATTATGTGTGTGGATGGTGATGGTATGGTTCTAATTTTAAAATAACGCTAGGGTTAATAAAGACTAGGCATTTTTTAAATGCATTTGCAATAGAAAAATTGGCAAGTTGGAAAATGCTGCCCCCCCCCCCCCCCCCATACTACAAAAAGTCCTAATTTTTGTAACATAATCATAATTTTCTCTCATTGACTGTTGATAAATCGATATTCGATACCTTATGTTGATACGTAAATGACTTTATTTAATGCAGGAATTGGAAAACTGGGGAACTTAAAACTTCTTCAGAAACATAATTACTATTTAGAAACTGGGTTGCAAATACCTGATCTTTAAAAAATGACTTGAAAATCCCTAAGGCTTTTAATTTACATTGCCGCGGAATGGAATGGAAGCGAATTTTCGCAACGTAATTGTACATAGCATAATGAACTTTATGTCAATTGTGTAACATACAAACTAAATACGAGCCAAAAAAAGGTCGTGCGTCTTCAGGGGAATCCTCGCGCATTCTTGAGAATTCCCCTAGCAGTAAAGCGTATTTAGTTTGTATGTTACACAATTGACATAAAGTTCATTATGTTATGTACAATTACGTTGTGAAAATTCGCTTCCATTCCATTCCGCGGCATTGTAAATTGAGCCTAAGGCTTTTGCTAATAATACTAGGAACATGTTCCACTTTCTAAGTACTATTACGTATATTCTAACGTACTTTACAGCGTATGTATTTTATCGAAAGGTGTTCGATAAAATACATACGCTGTAAAGTACGTTAGAATGCGAAGCAAGACCGCATGACACTAAAAACGCAATTATTCCCCTATATGTGTTCCCTTTACGGCTTGTTTACACTAGTTCGGTTTGTGATCGGATCTTCCGAACTGGTGTAAATGGGCCATTACACTGAGTAAGAAAATGTAATAGAAAATTGAAACTGATATTAGATATTTTTCTTCGCAAAAGCACTCAGATTAATTACCTAGACCGCGATATCTATGACTAGATAATTGATCTAAGCCAAAGCACATTTTATTAATCCTTTCTATACAAAACAAAGAGCATACTTTTAAACTCACCGTTCATTAAAAGAGTGGAGGCGCGACTTTCTTCTATAACAATTTAAACTAAACCTTAAAGTCTCTAAAATACGGGCTAGTTTGGGATTCCGCACTTCGCGCCACTTGCTCCCGTGTGCTCGATATTGACACGCCATTTTGAACCGTATTTTAAAGAAGTTAAGGCATAGTTTACATTGTTATTGAAGTAAGTCGTTGCGCCTCTAATCCGATAGTGAGCTGTGCCTTACTCTGACAATACCTACCTAACCTACCTTTACCGAGGTAAGAATACCTATTAATACAGATAAATTACAACCTGCATAGATATTTTTGACATTTCAAGGTATAAGATATAAAACCATACATATTTCAAGTATTTCTAAGGCTTTAGTACTCGATAGTGTAAGGTGAATTCTACGTTAGATTTCCATATGAAGTGTCGAACGGTCCGTAGGTCCATATTCGGGTCTAGTACCTGAAAAAAATAATTAGCATTAATTCGACCTATAACAAAACTATAAATAATATTATAAAATAACCCTGTTTATACAATTGTTACTCAACTCGACATAATGTTACTAAAACTCGCCACATTACAAACTCGTCACAATGTTACAAAGCTGGTCACAACATAGCAACTCCACGCGATCTACAGGAGCCTTAGTGCTGTGCTCGACGTCACCAAACACGATAAGACTGTATTTATACTCGCCGCATTATTACTAAACTCGTCACAAACTTACAAAAACATATCTGATCACGACACAGCAGCTCCACAAAATCTTCAGGAGCGTTTGTAGAGCTGTCACCATCGCTCGCCGCTCGTGTGGATGTTACTAAACTCGTCACAAAGTTACAAAAACATACCTGATCACGACACAGCAGCTCCACACCTTCAGGACCCTTTGTAGAGCTGTCACCATCGCCCGCCGCCCGTGTGGATATGACTAAACTCGTCACAAAGTTACAAAACATACCTGATCACGACACAGCAGCTCCACACCTTCTTCAGGAGCTTTTGTAGAGCTGTCACCATCGCCCGCCGCCCGTCACAACATTACCAAACTCGTCACAAAGTAACCAAAACATACCTGATCGCAACATAATAATTCCACGCGTTCTTCAGGCGCTTCGGTGGTGCTATCACCATCACCGGCCGCCCGCGTGGTCGCCGCACTCGCCCCGTTCACCTCACCCCCTCCTACGATCTTCTCCACCACGTGTTCGGCGACCTTACGGCATTGGATGAAGTCGTTTGCTACTAAACGGTCCTGTAAAGAAAGAGTTTCTTTAGATAAAAATTGTCCAGAACGGAATATTGAAATGTACAAGGCATCAGATTAAATAATGGTGAAGGAAAACCTGCACACTGAGATAACCAATGTGTGTAATGGGCAAGGCAATAGCAAACCACTCCATTAAATATGTCAAGAAAGTCGTTGGCTATTTGACTGAAATTATATTATATCTTCTTCTTCTTCAATTTAAGAGCTATGCTCTTGTCGGTGTAGTAAACGCCACTGTGTCCTGTCTAGGGCCCTTTCCTTGACCTCCTTATACGACGCAACGCCAGCCGTCTCTTTGATTTGATCGAAGTAGCTTATCCTCGGTCTTCCTCTTCCCCGCTTGCCTTCAACTTTTCCTTCTATAAGGTTTCTTATGTATTCGTCGTGTCGTATAAGGTGGCCCACCATATTTCCCCTTCTATTTTCAATAGCCTTTAAGATGTTTCTCTTTTCTTTTACTCTGGTCAGTAACGTCAGTATATTATATAATTTTACAAAAAAATATGACATTGACATGGTTTATGTGTTGTATTAAGAAAGTCGTAATGGTTATTTCCATAGAAAGATCCCCTCAAGACCCTCATTAATGAGGAATGTGACTATGATATCAAAATAATGATAGAAAGGTTAAGAGCTGTGAGCAATAAAGAAAATAGTGTAATGCGAGGTTCTCCGCACACTAGCGCCGCCAATCGAAAAAAATCATATTTGTTTCATTATTAAGTTAGTTTATTTTAAAAACTTACCCGAAAGCACTCCGAAAGGATTTAGTATTAGTATTTTTTAAGCGAATAACTTAAGTAACTTCAGGAATTCAACTAGGGTTATTAATGCTAGCTTAAAAAATACTACATATCCTTTCGGAGTGCTTTTGGGTAAGTTTTTTAAATAAAACTTAATAATGAAGCAAATGTTTTTTTTTCGATTGGTGCTTGTGTGCGGAGAACCTCGCCTTAATGCTAAATGTTTTAAGGTTTAAAAAAAATAATGTGTACAGTGGACTTAGTACTTTCTAATTCTGGTGTTATGGCTCCACCGTGGGTTCAGTACTTTGTCTCTTTAACTCATATGACATATGTCAAGGAATCATAACAAAAACTTAATCCGACAAGGTTCCATAGAGTATAGCTTGATGTGTCTTCCACTGTACATTGCCACTCCGGTTTGATTGGACAAAGGAGCTTTTCATCCAAATACCTGCACTTTAGTGGTTTTGTTGAAGTGTTTTTCATACAAATTAGTTTGGAAAGTGGTACAGGATTCCCAAACTTTCTGTCTACAATTCGACCCTGACCAGGAATATAAAAACTTAGTCAAGAGGGCGCCATCGATAGTTATGTGCCATCTGTATTATGAAGTCTGAAGTCCTATGAAAAAATAGTACCATTTAATTCCGCAATATGGTGAGGGTTCTTATTATCCTGGTCAGGGAATAATATTATATAACTTTGACGATGTTAGGTTAGCTTATTACTAGTGATTCTGTAAACAATAATCTTTAACCAGTGCTCAAATAAAATACCTTCTTCTGTCTATCCTGTTTACTCTGGCAACTAGAGTGTGGTAGCAGGTAGAATGGCAGTTTGTTAAGCTTAGGAGGGCCCAAGTCTATCGCCACGTCCACCACCCACGAGGGAACAGTCTCTAGAAGGAGATTGCCTTCGGTCTCACCTCCTGCGTCGCCGACCTGGAAAACATATCAAGGTTTTGATCGAGTATGGCGCATTTTATGGTAGATAGAGGCATAAGACGTAAAGAAATGACAAAATACTTAATATTGTTCAATCGTCAATCATTGCAATGAAATGGGAAGATTCCACAAGATTGTGTTGTGGCTGGTGACCAGATGTCTTGCTATCCCAGTGGATATTTGGAACTCCTATATGTCTCACAATTGACTGGTAAACTGGACTCACAAAATCCCTTTGAAAATATATGATAGGTTTATATATTTGGAAGTTAAAATGAATGAAATTAAAGAAAGTTTTTTAAAACCTTTGGCTAGTTGATGGATCTGTTCCAAGTAAATAAATATATACTATACCAACCTGTAATCTGTACAATGTCCTTCCACCAACCTCACTGAAAATCAGTGGTGTATGCAAAGGCACACTGAAGAAACCATTATTCCCAGCCAATTTCTGGCCAGAATCATTCATTCTGCTCGGATGGTTCCAGTGTTCCAGCAACGCTTGCAGCAGCAATGCTCCAAAGTTTACTTTGTGCTCATTTTCCGTTGTTAATCCAGATTCCTTTGCACTCACCCATGCAGATAAACAGTCGTTTTCATCCTGTCCTAAGTGAATAGTTAACATCCCAGTTTTCAAGTCAACGTTGAACCAATTTGGTACATATACCATTTTGAAACGTTTTTTCACTTCCTCTTCGTAGTCAACTTCTCCTAAGTCTTCTAGTTTGCATGCTTTTAAGACATCATATAAAGCTACACTGTTAGCTGTGTCTTTTGTTAGTATGTGCCGTTTGTCATTTAATACTGTGTAGTGTTTTATAGCTGGCCCGCCAGGAATGTTGTGTAGTGGTTGAGTCTGGTATACATTGTTTGTGTTATAGTTCGTCTGATTATACATGTCCGAGTTTAGTGAATTTAATTGGGGCAATTTCCAACATCGAATGTCAGATTCCGAAGTAGACACCCAGACACCTTGCTGGTCCGCTGTAAAGCACAATTTCAGAATCGGAGCTGTCTCTTCACAAACAATCATGAAGTTATCTGGATTACGCAGTTCTGTTATAATGACTAGTCTGTCCCGTCCTCCAGATATGATATGGGTAAAGTTTTCTGTTGCAAGCAAAGCCCAAACCGCTTCGGAATGGACTCGAATCGTTGAAACACACCTCTGTTGCCCTAATGACCACAATTTTATTGTTCCATCAGAACTCCCAGAGACACATTGTGATCCATCACGACTCACAACCAAGGCTTTGACATTATCAGCATGTCCTTTCAATTTCATCAATCGTGAACAGTTCCTGGGGTCCCATACTCGCAGGACTTTTTCTGTAGACCCGCTGACGAGTATGGTTCCTGGTGGATTCATGGCTAGACTGTAAATTGACTCCTTATTCCCGACAAGACTAGATGTGGTTACCGTGTTGTTGCTAGCAGTCAAAGCAGTTAATGTATTGACATCCCATAGAAATATGGCTCTGTCCAAGCCTGCGCTAGCGACTTGCTCTTTATCCTTGGCGTAAGCTAAAGTACGCACGTAATCCTTGTGAGTTCTCAATGTTGACATGCAAAAACCTTTAGGTGCATTCCATACCTTCACAGTCGTGTCCGAAGACGCGCTTATAAGGTTTTTTCCGCCGCAACAAAGTACAATATCGTTGACCCAGTCCGTATGGTGCTCCATACTCTGTATATACCTGTCTTGGACACCGGATCCTGTCTGCCAGACCCTAATAATACCATCTCGCCCGGCGGAGTAAAGCCTCCCCTGAGCAGGGTCGAGTTGTAACGAACTAACTCCATTTTTGTGACGACGCTCCTCCTCGTCGCGTATTACGAATGAAACCTGTGTTTTTTTACGCATATTGGAGCCCATTTTCCGACATTTTAAATTGTAATTGAACTTTTATTCGCAAAAACTGCGAGCTCAGTTTGTTTCTGCGACTGCTGAATTGACGTTCCTGCGTTTTCATTACGTCGCGTTCAAATTCAAATCAATTATTACTGCGATTGGTCGTTTGTGTTTTGCAGCACACTCGTACAACCAATCAGAAAAAAACTCGTGATAAAAGAGAACTAACTTACCTATATATTAATATGGCTTCATTCGTAATTCATTTTTTTAATGACGCGTTCCATTTTGTTCCGCAGTACGAACATATATTTTCAATTGGTAATAGGAGTGACTACATAGGATAATATTAACATTTTAGACACACTAATTTGATTATAATTTGATTTATTAAATAAATTATGTACGTTATAATAAAATACTTAATTAGTTTACACAATAATTATTTACCTAATGTTTTATTTCATTATGTTCAATAGTGATAACTTATAATACTTACAAAAGATTAGAATAGATAGGTCTCAAGATAAATCTTAGATCTAAAAATAAATTGTTTATACTGTGCATTCTGTTTTTATAGATGGTTTATAATTTCTCGTAAGTATTTTTAAAAAACAGCAGAATAGAGAATATCTTTATTTGCAAAAATGTAGGTGTATTTACAGGATATTGTTGCTAGTTAAGTACAAATACATTTTGCCTTGTACTAGGCGTGCAAATTATTATAAGAAGCAAAGGTATAATAAGTATCTATTTAGTAAAATTAATATCAAAACAAGTATTTAATGCAATCTTAAAAATATATAATAGTGTCTGGAGATATTGTTAATTCTCAGAATGTCATTACAATTTATCTGTCAAAATTCATTTAAAGTATAGTAAGTTTTATTCACCAAAAATGTGAACAACTCATTCCTGAACCTGTTCAAGTCAAGCATTTTGATATTTTCAGGTAACTTGTTGTATATTTTAGGCGCTAGACATACCAGACTTTTGTGTAATAGAGCAGTCCCTGATGCTACATGCATAGTTTGTCTATGTTACGCAGATATCTATCATGAACTTGGGCTATATTTTGAAACAGAGATGAGTTAGTCCTAACGAAGACAGCAACTTCATGTATGTAGAGGCATAGTAAAGTTAAAAGTTTAGCACAGTTTTAATGAATAATATATCCATTTTCTCGACGATCTGTTTTAAAATTAGATGCATATATTTCCACAATAAACTTCAATCCAACACTTCTTTGACTTGCAAGATGTATTTTCACAAAACT
The DNA here is from genome assembly GCA_947369225.1 of Hofmannophila pseudospretella. Lineage (NCBI taxonomy): Eukaryota > Metazoa > Arthropoda > Insecta > Lepidoptera > Oecophoridae > Hofmannophila > Hofmannophila pseudospretella. The sequence goes on from OX376333.1 coordinate 3,339,398, forward strand.
ATCGCCGATTCCTCCTTCAAGTATTGTAGGTGTTCCCAGTTTATCGGGTGATAAATCTACGCAGGCTATTCCAGTGATATTTGTATTCGGTGGATAGTCGAATATTATTGTTTCTTCTCTTTTGAAGAACAGTAAACCTTGCTTCTTCACTTCTTTGTACGACATTCGAGCGCCGAAATCGTATCCTTCATATAAATCGTAGCTAAAAACTTTTGGAGAAACGAATAACGCAGCACAGAAAAAATAAAAATTTGAATACATTTTGCTATTTATTATTTTTATTTCACAGGCAAAGTTGGATAACTTTTCTATAACGGTTAACTGTGTCAAAGATACAATAAATACTGATAAATTGAGAGTTGAAAGATGTGATGATGGTAAACAAAATTGAATTGTTAAGGTCAAGGTTTTCGTTTTTATAATAGGTATAGCTAATAAATTTTAATTCATTCAATCATTCATTCTAATTGCCTAAATATTAGCTCTTATAAAAGTAGACCAACTCTCTTTAGTTCTGTAGTAGATTAAGAGATATTACTACTATATACTATAACAGGAGTCTCATTCGTCTCATTGTAGGGGCGTTCACAGGGCATTTTGGCAATAAGAGCCAACACAAGATGGCAGACAATCCCACCTGCAGAGCCTGTGGTGTCACCGTTGAGTCAATGGAACACTTGCTGTGCGAATGTGACTCGTTGGCTGGAAAGCGTATGAGTCTTCTGGGGGTAGCCTACCCGAAACCAGAGGACTATAGGCTCCTACCTGTAAGCTGTATAGCGTCCTTCATGCAAAGCATCTTTAAGGAACAGGAAGGAGACTAAGGTAAGGGGTGAGCACAAATTAAGATCCATGAGGGTCGAAGTGCCGCTGGGGTTATCCCTGGCCGCCTGTCATAAGATATGATAAGATTACGAGATAAACAAAACAAAATACATAACCTATTAAAGAGTTATCAATGTCGCAGTCAGTCATCCATTTTTCGGATGATCTGGATAAATGCAGAAAATATCAAATTCACAAACTTCTAATTAATTCAAAAAATCATATCCGAATGAAAGTGATCCAATTAATTACTTTCGCCTTTAATAAATTAATGTTTATAATACATAATTGATTAATTCAATACTTGACCCTCATCATAATTAATTTCCAAAAAAGGTTTTAATTTTATCATTTCCATTTCAAGGTAGGGGTACCGCAAGGGTCTACTCTTGGGCCATGTAATTAATTTACTGTCAAGTAATTCCCCTCGAGACATTAATTTGAAAGATAAAATTATACCTACTTCTCTTTAACAGATAATTTGTGTTATTGTGTTAATGTCACGAAATAAAATGTTGTAAACATTGATAATTATGGTTGATTACGCAAAGTAGCGTTTACTTATTAAGGAGATTGATTACAAATTTGTTATTAAGATGTGGTGGTGATGATGATGTTATTATGATGTGGTGGTGATCCTTATGACAGGTGCGTGAGGTAAGAGGGTCTATTGGGGACGGTGATCACTCACGATTGTGCGTTTTCACATTAGACGTTATCGACAGTACGATAACGATATCGTCTGTTGTCCAATCTCTACACATGTCGTCCACGACACGATACATATCGTTATCAAAATACATACATATCGGTAAACAAAACCGAATTAAAACTTAAACAATATCGATTGCAAAAATCAACCAAAACCACGCCGTAGTCCAAAAATTTACAATTAAATTCCTAATGAAATAAAAAATACAGAAAGTGTAATTATTTTTGAAAATAAATTAAAATTGTGGTTGATAGGCTGTGCATTTTACAACATAAAGGAAATCTATAATATTAAAAAATAATGTGACATGAAAACACAAATTTAATAATATTTGACATGTAGCATTTCTGCCACGCACCTGTAAAATGTGGAACTCTCTTCCACCCGAGGTTTTCCCGCACGCTACGACATGGGTGCTTCAAAAAGAACGTTAAAAAAGTCCTCTCCCTACACGGCCGGCAACACACAAGTAATACCCCTGGTATTGCACGTGTCTCTAGGCGACGGTGACTACTTACCATCAGGTGACCCGTTTGTCTGTTTGTCGTAGACAATGTATAAACAAATAAAATAAAATAAAACTCATTGTAAACTTATAATACTTATACTAAGAACATTTGACATGTAAATTAATTTTATGAATAAATTATGATTATGATTATCGTGTCGTTCTCGATCTAATGGGGATAACGCCCATTAGGTAGTCTGCTCGTCTGTTTCCTTCAACATCCCGCCGCCTCCGCCTCCCATAGCGGAGACAAACAACAAACAATGCTCAAAATATCGTCCTATTGTCAGAGGAGACCTTCGCCCGGAAGCAGTATGGTGAAATCTATAGCTATATCCACATTCAAGGGTGGTTACACATGGTCGTCGACCGCCCGCCTGGGCGGGCACAACATTCATATGTGATGATGTCCTCCACGACGTATCCGTCGACGGCGACCCCTGCTTAGCTCCTGGCGTGCGCTCGTAGGTGGCTAGCGAAGACAAACTCCTGAAGTCTCGGTCACCAACAGAGCAGCAGAGCTGTCCGCTAGAGTTGAAAGTGTAGTTAGAGAAGGGCTTCGGACGCGTTTTACGGACATGGCGTCTGGCGTCAAGGTCTTCTAGGCACGTACATTCATATGTAAATTACCAGCCAACGACCAACGACCAAGTGTAAACAACGGAGGTCGGTGACCGTAGGTCGTCCACCGCAGGGCGTTCACCGAAACGGTCAACGGCTATATGTAACTGCGACTTCACTTTTCTCTAAACATAGTTTCCTCATAGTATCCTTGTTCACTTCACTGGGCAGTGAAAAATCATGCGTTTGAGATCAAACAGAAAAGCCCATAGGTACACTTGTTTTCTATAGGTAGTATTTTATCCTCGAACGACCTCCGTGTTTCTTTCTATTTGATTTACCATGTAAAACATCGACCACACCTCAGCGTAGATCACGGAGTCAGTAGATGCCTTGTTTTTGAATGAAATTATGTAGTTGTCGCTGCTTTTCATCTACTCCGATGAGAAACCGATTTTAGATGACAATCGATTCTATTTCAGATAAGGATCAAATGCCTGTATCAGATGTCAGAAATGGCAATAAAAGATTTTCATACATAAAACTATGGTTTTTTTAAAATATTTTCTAATTTTACAAAAGTCTGTGAATGGTTTTGAATAATTCCCAAAAGGTAGATGGTCTCTGTTTTCCTGTAGCTATTCGAGTATTAGCGGTTCTTGTACGAGCTGCCTTTAGTGTCCCGTCCACCGCTCTGTATTGGTAGACACCTAGTGGGCACGGCATAGCATAATATCTGTACAAATCTCAATGTTCCCATGACCTCAGTACATACCCTTACTACTCACTCATCCGGCAAAAGGTAATAGTGCGTCTTTCCCTTTGTGTAGTGTAGGTATATTTTCCCTAAACAAAATTTGCATGAAAAATATCCTTCGCGATAACTTACATACTTAGATCAAGAGGAATCACAATAGATAGTTCCGGGTTGTCAAGATGACAGATGGAACCGAGTGGTGACAGAGTGGCGTCCTCGAACCGGAAGCCAAAAACCTGGCAGACCGAGAGCGCTATGGTCCTACGACGACATTCAGAAAGCGGCCAGCAAAAAGTGGAGTCGTGATACCTCGAACAGAACCAGATTGGCGGGTAGGCCTATGTCCGATACTGGACTCAACACGGCTGCCGATGATGATGATGTTGATGACGTAAGCTGCAAGTTATTGTTTTGGCTAGGTAGACGTCAGAATCTATCTGCCCTCCTGCGCACCCTGATGCACTGAAACATCTGAAACCTGCACTGTTTTAAAGACTAATCAGTAATGGACCCGAACGGTATATTTAGACCCACTCCATGTGCCAGAGGAGGTGTTTACCCTAACAATAAAGACATAAATGGATTTAAAACATGAAAGGTCACTAAAGTATAAACAACAAAACAATTTCTTAATGAAAGATTTGTGATACGGGATAACTTTGTAAAGGTAAAATTAGCTCAGCCGGAGGGCAGAATTAGTAAGGTGCAATGTTTGTAACGCCTACACCCAACTCTGGATAGATCGGGAGCCTGAACTGTGATTTGAGGGTTAACGGCATGGACGACTCGATATGAAACTAGGTAACTTATACATGAGCTACTCTCCTCGTCTGTGGATCGTCAGCTAGCCGTGGCTAAGAGCTACTTATTCCGATTGCGATTTCCGATATAATTACAAGGCCAAACGAGCTCAAACATGATCGTACTGCAGTTTACGGTCGAGGAGTTCCTATGGGCACTGACACTCCTGACTCCATCATCAAGTCATGGATAGCTTTCCACCAAAAGAGTCATATAGACAAGTAAAATGAGCCCATATACATGCTACCCCTTTCTTCGCTACATGTCTACATGAGATGACACAAGACTTATGGAAGCCTTAAAATTAAGGGCGTTTCCTGCAATTCAGGGTACTTATATCATCACCAGTGATTGGAGTAGGTAGAGCTCTTTCTGGTCAATGTCCTCAAAGGTTATATTAATATGGAGATAACTCCGGGATCCCGTTTTAAATTATCGAGCAAATTTTGTAAATTTCTTTTATAAACCTCGCCCATATTCGGCGGTTTACGATTTTTTTATTAATTATTAACTTATGAAAATGTTAAAGCACTATCATGAAAGTTTATTTTGAAGGTGCGAATGTCTAATGCTCTATTACTGTATCATAGCTCAGCTGTTCCTGAGCTATTATATAGTACGCTAGATTTTCCCTAAACTCGTATTAAATTAGCCTGAGGGTAGATACCAGTGGTCGCGCCAAGCGCTTGATTTTTATAAAATGCATACCTACCGGCCAATGCGTGATAATTCTCCCTGTCATCTTACCTATACCTTCATACGCACGTTATCGCCTGATGTGACGTCACCGCGTCCGGCTTTAACTATTGGTCGTTAACCGACCAGTTGGACTTCGACAGCTGATTTGATCGCATGATCTGTAACCGCTCTCGCTAATTACTTCATTTTCCGCTATTTAACATCTGAAACCCGCTGAAATCTATGTGCTAAGACTATGTGTGGTGCCTGGACATTGCCCGTGAAAGTTCCTGCAGGAAGAGCTGTAAACGAAGCCTAGACGACTGCCACGCCGGGTGTCCACAGGTCAGTGCGTATCCTAAGAATAAGTCATCTTTCCTTGTGTTCCAGAGCTTATTCTATTTTCAAATTCCTAGCCCGACTACGCAAAAGGCATTTAGGTATTGCATTTTTTAATTAGCAATTTTTTATACAACTGCTATCCCGCGCGAGCTCCTGGCTCATTCAACCAGTAAGGTTATTTTAGTTAATAGTTACTTACGTAATGTTATTATCAGTTCCTACTGTAAAATGTTATGTTATCTATTTACTCTTTTGACGTTTTTCAGGGGTCTGTTTTTTATTATGATAGTTTTTAAATACACCGCAGAGCAAGTATGAAAAAAAAACCCGGTGAAAAAAAATATGTTACATGTTTTGATGCATATAGCAAAATGATACAAAAGTAAAAACTTTCTGTTTAGTTTTCGAGAAAAAAAAAATAAGTGAAAATTCACCTGAAATCAGTTTTCATACAAAATTGTATGGAGAAAAAAATAAAAGTGTCCTGTTTCAAACGAAAATGAAATATGCTTTAGAAACCAAAATTATAAACTATATCTCCATAGAAACTAAAATGTCAAAGTCTATAGTTTCTAAATAAATTATGAAGCTAAAAAAATGCAAAACCCTGTTATCTAAAAACACTTTTTTTTCAATATTCATATTAATTATTTATTGAAATGATTATATGAATATATTGTCAATCTATTCTTCATATAGAGGTAGTCCAGTCCACAGTTCTTTTTATATTCTGCCCTAAAGTCAATTTTTGGGGTAAAATCCTGATTATTCGCAATTTAAAAAAAGTCACCCGTGAAAATTTCTATTTTTTAATATGTTTTACTGTGATTTATTCTTAACACAAATCAACGAATTTATAAAAATATCTATGTTATTTTTTACAGAATAAAAATATTTTCTTACCCGTACTTTACAGGGAGTATCTTAGTAGTAGCTAATATTATATAACGTACGTAGTCCAACTAGCAAAGTAATCCTATAACGAATGCTTATAAGAAGTTATAAGTATACAAAGACTTATAACACTTTTATAAATGAACTTGTCGCAAATAGTTTTTGTAATGATTTTTTGACATTCGCATAAATGTGTCACATAAATTAAAGCCACAAAGTACTAAAAGGGACCTAGCTATAGCCTGATATATTGACCATTGTACCTACTTCAATACAGGCTGAGGCAGTCCCCTTTTTCCGGTGCTGCACACCACCTTCATCAAACTTAATTACTTTTGTTTATTTATATTTATCTTATATTTGTTTTAATTTATGATCATTTTTTTCTTCTGTACCTAATTGTTTGTATGTGTGCGCTTTTAGAAATAAATTCTTTCTTTCAATAATTTATTATTATTTTTATTTATTTTTATTTACTATTAAACCCGCATTTGACCTCGATCTCGCCTGATGGTAAGCGACGATTAGGTCGACGATAGAGCATGCGGGTCCAGTAAATGCCTATTCACTCTGGCCTTGAAGGTCCGAAGGTTTCGGGAAATACGGACGCCGGCAGGCTGTTCCATTCCTTAGCCGTTCGCATTATGATCGAAGAAGCAAATCGCTTCGTACGAGCAGACGGGATCTCAACAACATAAGGATGGAACCACCCCGCGCCTGGTAGTCCGAAGGCGGAATGGAGATGCTGGAATAAGGTCGTGCAATTCCGATGCGCACTCTCCGAAATGTATCCTATAAAATACCAATAGAATAGAATAAGTCAGCAAATGTAGCCATCATCAACAATCCCCGACAATTATGTCGGAACAGCCTATGTGGCAGCCCACAACTATAAATTATCCCACCTCATAAACCCGCGCGCTCGCATGTAATTCAATTAATGGGCCGCGGAATTATCAGTCCGATTCAATTGGATGACCACATGCCGTGTGAAATGGTGTTAATATATGCAGGAGGCAACTTTTGCCACGTCAAAAGATACTGAAACGATTTCTAGTATAATTATAACTGGTAATACATGTGTGGGCGACGCACGACGCACGCCACTACGATTAGAACCTATTCATAATACGAGAATATAGCGTCGTCTTGTTAACGTCAACGTAGCAATTGTTCACTTCAACCAAGATCTTAGTCGTATCTATCAAGTTATTTGTTCAAATTAATAGAAATTACTTTATATGCTTTAAATCAAACGAGCTTTCTATCAGTGTGGCAGAAATAGGTAAAAGGGTGGTGTTCGTAATTTCAACTTTATTTCGCTTTTCTTGGACAAATGTGGGGTTGATGTGACCAGACCGGATAATTATTACGGCCACCTGCTTTTTTCATATTTTGTCGTCGAGTGACAGCTGCCACCCACTGTGTCCCAGTGCATTTTGTCGCGATCGCAAATCGTTATCTTTTTTTTTCGAGAATTGTGATCAAGGATCATTTTTATCATCACCTGTGCTCACCGCCGTTATCCTTATCCGCTGATCTTCACCATCACCGGGACGACGACCCTGAAGGACGGAATCAAAGTAAGTGGTTTTAAATCATTATCTGCGACTGTTACGTTCTAACTACATTCTGTCCAACTTATTCTTTCAAAATTTCATACAGTCAATTATTGTGGTACTACCCCAGGCTGACTCTACACGGAGTGATAATACAATGAAGGAACGAACGCCCGCCCCTAGGAGAGGGAGACAATTTTTTATTTCTTCCAAGCTAACATTCAAAGTTCTTAATCCTCTACCAATATCCAAACTTTCTCTACCTGGGGGTAGCGACCCCTAGGCCGGTCGAGTTTAGGAATTTGGGGGGGTCGCAATGTGTCCAAAAAATAAGACCCGTATGAGAACAAGGGGTTACACGTGTCTCGTTCTTCGATATTTGTGTTATTTGTCACATTAGTAAAGTAAAACTTTGATATTCAATTCAATTTAATAAATTTATTAGAAAAACAATATATGAGTGCGAATTAAAACTTAAGACTAATTATAAATTTAATAATTACAAATGTCAAACTAAGTATCTAATGATGTTAAATAATAAATTATGATAAAGTAAACATTTAGGAATATTAGAATAAACGTTAAAACACTTTGAAATATTATAGTGAGGGGGTCGCAAACCTTTTTACTTAACTTTTTGGCTTTTTAGTTGGTCGCGTCACTAAAAAGGTGTAAATAACTTCCTTGTTTCAATCCAGATTGCGAATCGTAAACCAGAGTAATGTTTATCTGTTACATATTTTATTCACATCTCTCCAGCATCGATAATACAATCTTCATATTATTATTATACACACGCAGAATGAGGGCAAAAATTTGCATATATTTTTCGTATCTCCTTTTACTCTTTATACTGGGTGTAACAAAACCCCCTATATACCTAGGGCGGTCCATTAATTTTTGGTCAAATAGAAAATAAAATAAATATTACAAATGTTTATTTAAAATTTTTCAAAGTATTCCCCTGCGGCATCAATGCACTTATGCATTCGACTGAACCAGCTCTCAAAACATGTGAAAAACTGTTCTTGCGGAAGGTCGAAAAAAAACCGCCTAAATTGATCTACTGCTTTGTCACAAATTTCCTTCCCCGTAGAGATTTCTTCAACGTGGGGAACAAAAATAAATCACACGGAGCCAAGTCGGGGGATGTGGTAGCAATTGCACGCCCGAATGGGTTAAAAAGTCCATGGTTCTGGCGGCCGTGTGAACGGGAGCGTTGTCTTGGTGAAAAATTATACCATGCGTTCCGCTCCTCGGAGGATCGTCACTCAGCTCCTGGAAGGCTTGCGGCAGACAAACCTTGCTATACCATTGGCTATTAACAGTTCTTCGATCTTCTTGTGGAATACGGGTACAGGCCCATTACGATGGAAAAAAACGGCAACCAGAAGTCCCGTAGAATTTATCTAGCATAAATTGGCACCAGTCTACACGTCGGACTTTCTGCTCTTCTGTGAGAAAGTGGGGTATCCATTGCGATGCAACCTTCCTAATTTTAAGATAGTCATATATAATGGTGAAACTGCCTGTGATCCAATCTTCAGTTCACCCTGAATCTCGCGCTTGGTAATGTAGCGACATTCCTTTATTAGCCAATCCATCCTGATGACGTTTTCTTGAGTGACTGCCGTTGGTGGACGCCTCGGTCATCTTTTAGGTCGCTCCGACCACGTTTAAACTCACGAAACCAATAGGTGACGGTGGTGATGTTGATGAATAAATAAACGAGTAACAACTCGAGTACCAATTATCATAAACATTATCCTCCCATTTTCCTGCAAAAACCTTCAAGCTTCCACCAAAACATGTTCAATAAGAGCCGTTGGCAACTCTTCAAGGTACGTTCCAAAATTAACCGCTAGAGGGCGCGTAACGGCTTCTACGAGCAGTTGTAGCTCCAAGCTCGTAGCCGCCCGACGTAGCTACCTCTACGGCCCATAGCTTTCGCGTAGCTTATTATTAGAAACTCGAAATACGTATACGGTACCTACTTCCGAACCTTAAAGTTAGGTTTTAAATTAGTGGTTATATGTATAGTGGGTGTTTATAGTTATAAAGTTTAGAATTAGGAAGTGAAAGTTTTAAACGATCGTTTATAAAGAGATTTAGATTTAAAAAGTGAAGTGCAAAGTTTTTGTGCGTATAGTTCTTGGATAAGGATTGGTGTAAGTATTTAGATTTTTTGTTATAATAGTTTGAAAATATTTTTAATATTAATGCTGTTTTACGGTGTTATTTACATCTGTGATATTGGAAATGCAATCCTGCACATTTTCATGTCATAGTAATTTTTTAAATTGTTTTTCTCATATGTCGGGTAATATCAAATGTCAGATGTCTAACTCGGAGAATGTCAAGATCGCAAAATGTCCAGATAGGAACCGGGTTTTCCAAATTGCGTAGGCAGGAATATAAAATTATTAAGATACTTACGTACGTTTTAAATTAAAATTAATTTTTTTTCTGAAAAAACTTACGTCATTATTTAGTTAGTAAATAATGTAGGTAATTTATTTAAAAAATATTTAATCAATAGGACTTAATTACTGGCAAATAGTCAATATTTTTTATTGCAAATAAGAACTTAAAAATAACGTTCCAGAAATGTTTTGCAAATTTTTGCAACATTTTCTACCACCACCGTCGCTTCATAAGTGCAATTCCTGAAATTAAAGAAGCGGTTTTAGTTCAAGAAGAGACGTAATATTGAAGAAACAACATTGTTTCTCGCGTCGCTTTTTTAATTTCAAGAATAGCACTTATGAAGCGATGGTGGTAGAAGATATTGTTGCAAAAATTTGCAATAAAATATATGTAAAAGTGTGTACTTTGTCAGTTATAAAACACTTTAAAAAAAATATATCTTCTTAAAATAAGTGTGGTTTAGAAAATTAATTACCTACATTTAAAAAATCACCGAAACTTATTGGGTGAATGCAAGGTGAAATAATAGATATTTATTATAATAAATAATACCTAGGTATTCTATAATTGGTGAACCTTTAGGGAGCCCTAAGAACGATATAAAGAAAAAGAAACATTAATCAAATAACGTAAAACCCTTCTTAGTAAATAATAAGGTTTCCTTAAGTCCCCTGAAATCCTCAGCCGTGATCCTTTTTCATTACTTCTTCTTATAAGACCTTCGGAGAATCTCGAGGACTACTCGACAACCCAATATTTTTTTAAGGAAAAGAGTTTTTAGGGAAATAATAAAGTGATTTTTTAAATATTTTTGATAAGTACCTAAAAGTGTCTATTTAAATGGTTCTCTTTAGCTTTTAAGTGGTACTTATGCTGCTTAATTCTAATTCGAAAATAGAACACAGTAAGGATTTTTTTCCAGTGGTCTATCCACGTAGTTCACCCAGGTGTAACATGGAAAATAACCTTATAGCTCAGAACGTCTCCTAACATAAGCTGAACGACCAAGAAACAAAGAATCTCGTGGTCCGTGAGCATTATTTCACCAGACTTATAGTGATTCAAAAATGGGGAAGGGTGATCTTCCCGTTACACATTCTTACGTAATTTCCATGGCATATTTTTTCGAAAATTAATTGATCGCTACAATATTAAGAAAATTTACTAAATTACAAATCATTTGGATTATAATTTATAAAATATGGTAATGTAGTAACGCTACAATTAATGTACCATGGAAATTACGTGAATGTGCGATGTGAAGAATGAATCCAAATATTTTTCTTAATTAGGTATGTAAAAATAAAATTATAAAACATTGCAACATTAAAAATATTTCCGCGAAAGAAGCAAAAGCTAAAATTCAAAGATGGTTACTCACGCTAACCTATGATGAAACCGAAAATATTGTTTCGCGATCGCTCCATCACTGACTTCCATAACACACTTGACTGCACTCACCATGAATATCCTCCCTCTTTCACCAAACCACATTATACACTCATCCACACACACACTCACCTTAAGACACCCTAGCACACTCACGCTCATCGTCGTACAACACCCCATAGTTAATTACTTTCTTATCCTTATTTCTGTTTATTTTAATAAATGTATAATATAAATAAGTAATAAAATTAATATAAAATAATAATAATTAAATATCTCATAAATAAATATATCTTAGTATAAATTGATGTAATTATTAGATAAGATTGAACCGGCCTCCGCGATACAGGCTGTTGCCTAGTGCGGAGTCCTATAATTTAATGTAAATATAATGTAATGAAATGTATCAAATAAATTATTATTATAAAAAAAAACTAATTTATAAACTTCACGTTACATAACGCATACACATTTTAACGTTCTCAAATCGTATCCCGAAAAAGAAGTAATTAAGCCCATTATTTTAGACAAAGCCGGTATTATCCTCTACTCTATCTAGTAAGTATAATGAGATCGTCTCTGCAGTTTAAGCCATTTTTAAGCGCATATTTGTAAAGAGAATTCAGTCAAGTTTAATAACAAGGGGACATGGTTCGGTTTGAAGGTTAAGAGAGCCAGCGTAATTTCCGGCACATGAGGCAATCCATCTTAGTCCTCAAGGTTAGTAGCGCATCAAAAACCCTCTAATATTAATAGAGTGAGATGAGATGTATATGGGCGACGGTAACCACTTACCATCAGGTGGCCCGTTTGCTCGTCTGCTCTCCTTATATAATAATAATAAAGTATACGGACCTCTCTATAGAACTGAAGACCCAGTGGCGGGTAAACACTGTTAGAACTGTACCCATCATAATTTCATCTACAGGAGTCATACCCAAATCCTTACACACCAGCCTGAAAACACTTCAAATACACCCTCTTACTTTCATTCTTCTTCAGAAAGCTGCCATTCTAAACACTTGCAGGATTGTTCGAAAATTCCTGTCCATGGACACATGAACGTCTCACATTCACTCATCATCAACACTCTCACACACCGATCAACTCACTTTATTTCTTCTAATTAACTCTACTTCTAATACGTCTTTCACTCATACTGTCGTTTGGCCAAAAGCTCGCGACAGTATGGTAAACTCACCCCAATAATGGGAGAAAAACAGTAATATAAATAATAATAATAATAAACATATTATATAACTGAATTCTCTCATCAGCCTTAATAGGTCACTAACTCACGTTTTCCATATTGATTGCACACCTACTACCTCTTTCTCGAAATCATTTCCTCTGCCCGAAGGTTGCCTGGAAGAGATCGCTCTTAGCGATAAGGCCGCCAAAATTGTACTTCACTATTTATTTTTCTATCTTTTGTTTGTTGTTTTCTATTTGTGCAATAAAGTGTATTTTACTTTTACTTTTTCTTTACTATTGCGGCACAAGCCTCTGCTTGCACAAGGGGGGATGAGCAAGCAAGATCCACCGAGCTGGCCCAGCGCTGATTGGTGGATTTCACAATGCACGCTTTCGGAAACTTTTTCCTCAGACATACAGGTTTCGGCAGCGGTCGGTAAATGTACGCACTTAAGTCTTAAGATATCTGAAAATCTCATTGGTACATGGCATTGCATGGTTTTGAACCCGGACCTCCCGCATGAGAGTCTGGCATCCCAGCCACTACCGATGGCATTTTGTAATTAAACTAAACATTTCAATTTCATGAACAAATTATATTTTATTGAGTGGGCAATATGAATTATTGCTAATTGAATGTGTGGTCACGTATTGTTTGTGATCGGTTTGACATTTAATTTAATTATGAAATTAACTACTAAAATTAATTTTTAATAAGGTAAAGTAAAAGTAAAATACAGTTTATTGCACAATTGAAAACAACAAACAAAAGATAGAAAAAGAAATAGTGAAGTACAATTTAGGCGGTCTTATCGCTAAGATAGATCTCTTCCAGGCAACATTCCTTTGAAAAAGGTGTTATAAAAGGTGTTTCAGAAATGTGGAATCAACGGCATTATAAGTTTGATTATATCTGTTTCTTTGCTGTGGCGTAACTCAACAACAGATGATCCTATATTTGGATCCGGATTATTTTTTTACGGTCAATTTTTTAGAGAATGTTCTATTTATGTCTGATAAAAATTGAATCAGGGGTTTCTAATATCTTGGAGTATGTAATGATGTGGTATCGGGTGGTTTAAGGCAGCTTTAATGAAACACCATTTTAGACACTTTCCAGGTTATGTTTAAAACAACAGTACAATAGGTTAGTTACATCTTGGAATGCTCTTGGAATGCTCTCACAGAATTAACCCCGAATCAATGCTTAGACTAACTTATATAGCAATGGAATTTGTACGTCTTTACGTGAGATCAGTTTAAGATCTTATCGATAGATAAGATTCAGAATGTAATAATGAATTAATGTCAGACGGTTCAGAATGTAATCCATTTATGTAAATACCGATAGCAACCCTACTTTGTATCATCACGTAAGAACGTCACTACAAGTATGGATATCTGGAACGGTAACAGTTAGGTAGTTCGAGTTTGTATCATCACGTAAGAACGTCACTACAAGTATGGATATCTGGAACGGTAACAGTTAGGTAGTTCGAGTTTGTATCATCACGTAAGAACGTCACTACAAGTATGGATATCTGGAACGGTAACAGTTAGGTAGTTCGAGTTTGTATCATCACGTAAGAACGTCACTACAAGTATGGATATCTGGAACGGTAACAGTTAGATAGTTCGAGTTTGTATCATCACGTAAGAACGTCACTACAAGTATGGATATCTGGAACAGTAACAGATAGGTAGTTCGAGTTTGTATCATCACGTAAGAATGTCACTACAAGTATGGATATCTGGAACGGTAACAGTTAGGTAGTTCGAGTTTGTATCATCACGTAAGAACGTCACTACAAGTATAGATATCTGGAACGGTAACAGTTAGATAGTTCGAGTTTGTATCATCACGTAAGAACGTCACTACAAGTATGGATATCTGGAACGGTAACAGTTAGGTAGTTCGAGTTTGTATCATCACGTAAGAACTTCACTACAACTATGGATATCTGGAACGGTAACAGTTAGGTAGTTCGAGTTTGTATCATCACGTAAGAACTTCACTATAACTATGGATATCTGGAACGGTAACAGTTAGGTAGTTCGAGTTTGTATCATCACGTAAGAACTTCACTACAACTATGGATATCTGGAACGGTAACAGTTAGGTAGTTCGAGTTTGTATCATCACGTAAGAACTTCACTACAACTATGGATATCTGGAACGGTAACAGTTAGGTAGTTCGAGTTTGAGCTCAAATGTTAAAGACCATTCTGCCATTCCTACATCCGGAATCTTAAGGACAATGGTATCTTATGGTAATCTCCACAATGGTAAATCGAGGTTTCTTCAATTTTGAATTTAAAGGGTTTAGAGTAATCATGAAAAAAACGAACTTAGGTTACTACAAAAATATCAAACATTTAGTTTCAGTTACGTGCTGCTGTATAATTATTTCTGCAAGTAATTGTACATGAAGCCTCAATTTGCTATTTAATCCGCCATCTTTGTTTACCTAATTACTCGTAAGGGTACCTAGTACCTACATACCAATTAACTCAATCCTTAACTAATCTACGTATACTTAAGTAACAAGCAATTAACGCTCTAAATATTATTTGTGTTCTCTGAATCAAACAACATCAATCCTTGTCTTATAATGAAGAAAATAAGCGCCTACCGCCGTCGTGATGGAGTCAACAGGAAGTATAATTTTAGGAGTCAGGAGTTTGAAACTGCACACACATATGTTGTTTTCTTGACATGGCAATAACAAACTTAGCAATGATAGATATTTATTTGTACTATTTTATTTTTATTGGCTTGCATGAGTAAATGCGTAGACTTAACAATTTTTTTAAACGAACAGAGCATGGGAAATAGACAGCAAATAAAGTGGCGTAGATATTTTACAACTGGCCATGACCGAGATAGACCGACACGAAAATAACGACACGTGCCACACGTAAATAAACTTCTTCAAAATCAACAAAAAACACTCCAGCGCCGATCTAGTCAAGATTTACAACGAAACCAGCTCTTGGAAGACCATCAGAGGAGTCTTGGCTGCGGCTGCATTGGTGAGTCTAAAAATTCACTGCTATCTGAACTATCGAACCCTTTCTCAACACTTTTTAAAGGATTTTTTTAACTTTTACTTTTATCTTTCCTTTTTTATTAATTTGAGAATGATTTCAAGCGTAATTTTCGTAACTTAATGCTGAGTTAATAAAATATCGAACATGCTTACTCCATTCTGGGCCGGCTTGTTCTCTTCATGTCGACGTATAATTAATAATTAATGTAAATATTAGTATATCGTGTAAATTATAGTATTCCTTCAAGAAATACGTCTTACCTTACTAACATTATTTGCTTATTTGTTTGAATACGAACTAATGTCCTAGACGTGGGAAAGCGTGTTGCGACGCTAAAGTGGCGATGGGCGGGACGCTTGGTTAGACGTGGTGATGGCCGGTGGACCAGAGCCCTCACTGAGTGGTGGCCAAGGTCGGGGAAAAGAGGAGTGGGTCGTCCAGCAGCTAGATGGGCGGATGATATCACCAAAGTCGCATCGAAGACCTGGATGCGACTAGCACAGGATCGTATAGGGTGGCACAAAAGAGAGGATGCTTATACCCTGCAGTGACTCATTACGTTCTTCAGATTATTAACACTTAACTTCCCACACTCACACACCCACTCACCCTACACTACATATGCACACTTACATCATTACACACTCCCACACAACCTAACACACCCCCACCCATACTCACTCTTACCATTATTTTTACTAAATTTCTTTATGATTAAATTTTCCAAATTCCTTTTAGGTTAAGAACATAATTTGTAATTTGCTTGCACGGAAAGTGCGACGGAATCCCGACTTACAAGATACAGGTTTTCGACCTAGTTTGTAAGTCGGAGGTCCTTTTTTTGGGTGCCCTGTAATAAAATAAACAAACTTAACCTGTAAATAAACTTTTTCGTTTTTCATTTTCATTTTCACAGTGGGACGACATGGGCTGATGATGATGTTAGAAAATTCGTATTCGAGGAATTTTCACGCCTATTCCCAGATATGTAACATATTACGAGACTTACAACAACGATAACCTAAAACCATTTTTTTTCCTATTCGAGAAAAGCAACAAGATTTTTTTAATTATTTCTTTTCAAAGCTTTGGCCCTTTATGGGACCATACCAGCCTCATAGGGTAGTACCATCAACGGCTTGTTATCAACCTTATTGTTTTACTTTTATTATCCCTTGGAGGAAAATTATATAACAAACTCCTTGGCCAAATATCACTGGCTGGCGAACTTTAGTTATTTTTCGTTACAAATTCTAAATCATTAAATTGCTGTCCTGAGACAGCGCCTGATGTAGCAGAATAGTTTGATAGCTGTTTCGGAGAGTGACTGGTTTTAAAATTGTAATAATTTGCCCATTACGTAAAGATTAATTAATGTTTTTTACTTACTTTTTTAATTAAAGCGTTAAAAAAACCGCCCGAAGCCGAAAGGTGGTGTTCAGTATCCATAACTGACAATTTTCACGATATGATTAACTCTAAAATCGCTAAAAAAAATTATCAGTTCCATACAAAAGCAGAATACCTTAACGACCGAAATGTATGAACCAGCTGATTTTGTTTCGCGATTTCAGAGTTTACCTAATATTGAAAGTTGTTCAGGTTTGGATAATGAAAACCCGTCTTTTGCCTCTTCTTCCAAGTCGTATTCCTCATTGCTGAGGAATTAATCACATAGAACGACTCTCGTGGCAGATTTAATGGGGTGAGCCATTGCCTACCCCATTTCACACACTGGTTATCTCAATGTGCAGGTTTCCTCGCGATGTTTTCCTTCACCGTCAGAGCAGTCGGTAAATGTACGTAAGTCTTCGAAAAGGACGAAAAACTCATTGGTACACGACATTGCGTGGTTTCGAACTCGCACCTCTCGCATGGGAGTCCGACGTACTAGCCACGACGCCACCGACGCTATAAAACTTTTGCCTCTATAGGTTTTTTTTGTTACAGCCTGTATATAGTTTATTGGCTTTAGCTATAGCTGACCTATGATGCTACATAGAACTGAAGAGAGAAACGAGGTCATCAGATCAAAAGTTATTGACAGACAGACGCATTTAAATGTGCAGCCATTGTTGGAGTGCAGCGTAAGACTGCAGTTCGACCCAGTTTGAAGTGAGAGCTTATACGAGGTCACTTTGATGCGGTTTATAGCTTATTTATACACCGTGTCATAGTTAGTAGCTTTGGTATTTATAAATGTAGTATTTCTGTTGAGGGGGAAAAACTTTATGGAAAAAATGAAATAGTATATTCTCTAACTAGTATGGGAAGAGCCAAAGGAGAACCTAGGTTTGCTATTGCGGAGATAATATTCACAAATAGGGTTTTTCCAGCGATCAAGTAAACTAAAAGTGTGGTGTCTCCCCTCAAACCATGGAGCACTTGCTCTGCTGTCCCGCGTGTCCGATCACCAGCACGGGGGAGGACTTGTTCGAGGCCAACCAGAGGGCTATCGATGTGGCTGCCTTCTGGTCGGGAAACATTTAGTTCGGATCGTCAACTCGAAAGAAGAAGAAGGACCAAATTGTCGTTACGATTGTTATTTCGCAAACGAATTGTAGATGAGTGCTGTGAATACTAAAGTGCAACATGTGGTCTTCTCGCATGTGATGGACATTATACTTTTTGTAACTCTCGTGGGAAAAAAATACTGCCGCAATCCATCCAAATAAATAGGTACCTAACTTATAGATGAAGAATAAAATAGAGGTGACATAAATCTTGGATGAAAAAAAAGACATTCCTCAACTGAAACTACTTACCTTACTTTTCCACAGTTTAACAGGAAACAAAGAAATATATCATAGGAAATGGCAAGCGAGAGAAAAATTAATTCACAAGGGATATAAAAGATCCTTTTCCGAGCTGACTGTACTTAATATGGAACGGTTTACGAGTCATAAAAGGTATAAATTGCAAGACCGCGCCGCGAATGTAAAAAAAGTAATGGTTTATGATAAGGGGTGCGAGAAAGTTCCTATTGGAGACAGAAATTCTGAAGTTCGTAGAAATATAAAAAGTGTGTTTCTGTTTCGAGTTTTGAAAAATATTTATGAATTCCTTTTAAAAACTTTTACTTACAACATTTAGACGTTAAAAAATTCAAACCTGCTTACATTATTAAAAAGCTTATTAGCTGTCATCATCTCAAGCCGCACCAAAATGAATAATTTTATAAAAAAGTTATGTATATCCTGCAAGCTTTATTTCAAAATAGGGAATGAATATGTCCTTTAAGCTTTATTTTAAAATAGGGAATCTGTAATTGGCAGTATGTTTTAATAATGAACTTATTTGTTTTTAAATTTAAGTGCTGTGGTTTAGCCTGTAAGGTACGGGCCTTTTGCAAAGTTAGCTATATAATTTGTTGCCTGAAAATGAAGAATTTTCTTTATTTGTTATTATTCACACTTCTAGATACTTATAGTATGTTTAGAATGGACCATGTTTTCTCTAGACTAGGTATACTTATTACGAGTTGCATTCCTAGAGGATAAGTAGCATTTTTTCGATTAACATTAATGCTATATTACAGATTAAAATGATTACTTATCGGAGTGCAACTCGATGAGTTTTTAAAATAAACCGTATACGGTTTATTACCTTATAAGGTAACAATTTTTTTTCGAATTGCGGCGCAAGCCTGCGAGATCGATCCCTATCTGGAAGTAATAAAACACGGCGTCCTATACCTTACTACTATTATTAGCTCCATGTCTGCATTGTCCCTCAACGGGGGCGGTGCAACAATGAGAGGAATTTGAGATCTTCCACTAAAGGGTGGGCGTGCGGTGAGCTTCACAGAAACTGGGTCAAAAATACACTTAAATGAGCGCCTCTAAAGCTCTGTCCATTTAGTCGTCAAGTTTAAACTTCTATGGTAATAGGTGTTTATTTATTTATATCATTTTTATAGGTAGTTTTTGTGTTATGTAATAATTGTATTCCAAATATGAAGTTAACTCTAAAATATTTGCATGCCAAAGCTGGCGAAATATGTGAGACCTAATATTTAAGATTTCTCATCCAATGTACCATATTTCTGGCGAATAAATAATTTATTCATTCATTCATTATGGTTTTGTGGTGATATAATATAGTTTATCGGTGGTAGAGCGTCGGCGGCGTCGTGGCTAGGACGTCGGACTCCGAGCGGAAGGTCCGAGTTCGAAACCAGGCATAGCCGTACCAATGAGTATTCGGTTTTTTCGAAAGACTTACGTACATTTACCGACTGCTCTGACGGTGTAGGAAAATAGCATGAGGAAACCTGCACACTGAGATAACCAGTCTGTGAAATGGGGAAGGCAATGGCAAACCATCCCGTTAAATCTGCCACAAGAGTTGTTCTATGTGATTAATTCCTTAGAATGATCACGACCCTCAGCAATGAGGAACACGACTTAGAAGGAAGGATTTAGTTAATCAAGTCTATTTCGCCGTCTGTGTGTGGTAAGATCTACCCATGGCAACAAAAAACAGAAAAAAAAATGTCATCTAGGTAAAGTTAGTACCTATTAATTTAGTGTTGAGTATTTTATTACTAGTGTTACTGTCGATTTTATTTTCCTTTACAAAGTGCCATAACTTACCTATGTAAAGTCTATTTTTTTATTAGATGTAGATACCGGTCAGAAACTGTCAAATTTGAAGATAATTTTGAGGAAACACACATTTTATTGACCGTCAGTGCGTAGAGTTCTAACGTTGAACGTAGCCAAGTACATTGTTTTGAGGCAGCCGGATCTTACCCAGTGATTCTTAGCACCCTCTGTCCTGCTGGTGCTCTGACCGCTGCCGTGATCAGTCCTCGCAGGACCGCTGGGGACTGAGGGCCTTCTTATGTTTTGTGCTTCCATGAACGTTGATAGCCTTAAGACACCGTGCTGGCCAGTGTTCGTTGGTGAATCCACTCTTTTCGCCCTTCTTTCTTTTCCGCCCGGATACGTATCCCTTAGTCGCCTTTTACGACACCTACGGGAAGAGATGGGGTGGTCTGTTCGTTGCCGGAACCACAACAATTAGTATGCGATGGGAAGGCTAAACTGTAGAAGGTAATTGTAGCTTCCTAAGTACACGTAGTGCTTTGAAGCAAAATTCCCTAGGTGACTCAATGAGTCATACTTAATAGTTTAAGAGGGTTATTAATTTGTACCCAGAACTTTCAGGAATTGTTTGAGAGCTTTTGATCTGTGTAAACTAAATTGGAACAGAACTATTTAGTTTAATAACCTCCGTTAACCTCCGTCAGTGTGGGAAGATATAAGTTTAGGCACGCTGATTCTCACTCAAAGACGTGCAGACTGGTGCAGACACTTCACGATAAATAAAGTAAAGTAAAATACACTTTATTGCACAAATAGAAAACAACAAACAAGAGATAGAGAAGGAAATAGTGAAGTACTATTGTAATTTGGGTATGGAGTAGGTGTTTTTAGCGGACATACCCACTAAGCTTTATTTACTTATTTCTCATTTGTTCATTATTTTTCAAATCATTTAGTTTTACAAATAGAGATACCAATATTACTCACACAATTTCTCTTCTCCAAATCACATTACTTACAGTACATTTAGGTACAAATCACAACATAAACTCTCCACCATAGCGTCCACGACACAGGATTACCCAGTGTGGGTGCTAATCGTAGGCTCGTTACTAGAAAATATGTAAGTAAGTAAGTAAGTAGGTAAGTAACTATTGAGGAGGAGGCGGTGAGGGCGCTGCACAGACTTATTGCTAATGGTGTGTGGAGCGGTCACGCCCCCAAAACCAGACATACCAATGTGGATGTGACTCCTGACTTGTACGATGTCATGTGCATGGGTTGCGATAAAATGCAACCCAGGCATATTTTTCACAAAAAATACAAAACATACATCCCGACAAGACAGGAATGGGACCAAGGCCTAAAACCGCCGGATAAAAATACCTTAATCTGGTACACTGACGGCTCCAAAATGGACTCAGGCTCGGGAGCTGGAGTCTATGGCCCGAGCTGCAGTGTAAGCCAGAGTATGGGACAGTATGCTACCGTTTTTCAAGCGGAAACATACGGTATAATTGCCTGTGCCCACGAGTGCATGGAGAATGGCACCACCAACAAGACCATTCACATTCTCAGTGACAGCCAGGCGGCCATAAAAGCCCTGACCTCGTGCAGGGTGGAATCCAGACTCGTTATGAACTGTGTCACAACTCTCAACAGTTTAGGCAGGTCTAACAAAGTTCGCCTGGTTTGGGTTCCGGGACATGAGGGCGTACTAGGAAATGAATCAGCAGACGAGTTGGCCAGACAGGGATCACAGCAATCGCTTATTGGTCCAGAACCTTTTGTTGGCCTCTCGTCGGGTACTATCAAAACAGTATTAAAGAAGTACTGTACTGATAGGCACAAACATGAGTGGCTAACCCTAAAGGGGTTAGAACACTCTAAGAAATTCATTGGGGACAAAGTCACAGGCTGGAACAGCAAGATCTGGGGGCTGAATAGACGTCAAGTGCGCCTACTGGTCGGTGCCTTCACCGGTCACTTTAGCACCAATGCCCACCTACACAAGATGAAGCTAACTGACAGCACATCTTGCAGAGCCTGTGGTGAACAACTGGAGACCGTTTCACATCTCCTATGTGAATGTGACGCTTTCGCGGCAAAAAGGATGGGTCTGCTAGGCTCTGCCTATCCGGATCCAAGGGAATTCAAATCCCTCCCACTAAGACGCATAGTCTTGCTCATGCACGACATATTCGGTGATGTGGTCAAGGGATAGGTTCAAGGGGTTGAACACAAAAGATCCCCATGGGTCGAAGTGTCGCTGGGATCCCCGGCCCCCATCCAAAGATAAGATAAGTAAGTAGGTAATACGTTTATTTCACACACAGCAATGACCGAAACAGTTATAATTATGATAAAATAATTATGTAGTCAAAGGTAAACATATCTAAATCTGATGGTCTGCTGTTGTTGTGAAAGGGGCCTCAACTCAGCTTATTGCTGCAGACAAGAATGCCTACAGCACTGGTATTCTGTTGGACCATGACCGATGGCTGGACAAAACCTGTCCAAGAGGACAAAGATACGACACAAATAAATTTAATTGAAGATAGGTAGTATTAATAAGTGAAAAATATATATACCTACATTTACCATGAATGTATGTCTCTTATTTAATATTTACTGTAGTATTCATTTTACTGTACCTTTTCGTTGTATAATTGCATACAGTGTTGTCGTTAAATAAATTTATTTATTTATTATTTTACTTAAAATAAGTTGTTATCAATGTTTTTTTATAATAATTACTGAATCGAACATTATAGGTGAGACTTTGGTGACCGTCCGTCTGTTATATGTCACAGCTGTTTTTCTCAAGAACTACTGAAGTTATTGACTTGAAATTTGACACAAATGTAGAACTTGCGTGCTCACATCTATTCTAGGTAATAGAAATTAGGAAATAATTTTTGTTTATTAATAATGGGGTCTGAAAGGGGGAGTCGAAATCTAAACGTGGGACAAATGGAGCATGTGGGGTATCATATAATAGGGCTTTACTTGCACATTACAAAACTATTTTTTATTTTATTTTATGTTCCATAGTCTTTGATTTATGGCCAAAAATGTGCGAAAAAGGATCCTTATCGCCGAAGTTTACGAGCCGATCATAAAGTGTATTTTACTTTACTTAATTTGATTTGAATTGATTTGGATTAGACATACTATTGGCAATTAATTAAGTAATTGTAAATTACAATTATAACAGTACTTATCTAAAATTCTAAAATTCATATTTAAAACTTGTTATTATTTTATTATTGTAATTGGAAATGTAATTTATAATTTGTGAAATTTATATACATATACTAATTATAATTTAATTGTTGAGTATGTATTTTATTTATCTACTATATAATTATTGTAATTTATTTATATTTATTAGTTATTGTACTCCAAACCTTACCCATCATAAAAGTAGTCTAAACTCTCTTAAATTAAAGGTTGGCTGGAAGAGATCCCTAAGGGATAAGCCCGCCTTTGTACATATTTATATGTTTATTATTTTATGTGTATTTATTTTTTCGTGTACAATAAAGAGACTACAAACAAACAAATATAAATAATTTTAATTTATAATGTTTTATTATAATTAACTAAATTAATTGTTAATTTATTATTTGTTTTTTATTATATGGGACTAGTACCGTAATTTAATCGTTTCACATAACAGAAGCAACCGTAATCTGGTTTATTTACAGAGGGTCCTTCTATAAATTTACTGCCACATCACAAAGGCTTGTATTCGGGACCCTTTGCGACACAATAGATTTAATTAAGATTAAGAACTAATTCATAAATGGAATGACTTATAGGAATGTTGTAGTATTGCTCTTGCCCTACAAGTATTAATGGCATCTAAGACGAAATAACGTAGGTACAGTAGAGGTTGTAACGATGTCGACTTCATCGTCCATATCAACCTCCTTGCCATCAATTTCAACCTCATCGTTAGCGTTTATCTCACCTCATTTCGTGTTGGCATCTTCATTTCTTCATCTATATTTTCAAAATTCAAATCATATTCCCATTCCATTTCTAAATTAGATCATTCCATTAATTTCATTGTTTTTACTTATTCTCTCTGTATTTTTGTCCTGAACGTATGTCCGTTTTATAAAATTGTCTCCTACTACTACCTATTTTTTACTATTGTGTTGTTCTGTTCCTGATAAATATAATATCTACTATTACCAAGTTCTTCTATTACTTCATCTGCACACTGTCCTAGAACCCTGCTAGCCGGCACCTAGAGGGCAGATTGTAGCAAGGTCAGAAAGTGGTTGCCATCTGCAACTTACACAAATGCAAATTGAACGAATTGATTTTAAATGTACTTACGTACGAGTAGATCGTTTAAGAAATTCAGTAGTTTCAGAGAAACAATCGAATGATTGGTACAATCGAAAACTGTTATTTAATATTTCAGTAAAACACTATTTTCACACGACCATGAAGAATCATCAGCAGCCTATTCTAGTCCACTGCTGGACATAGGCCTCTCCCAGGGCGCGCCATTGAGCCCGATCTTCGGCTCTTCTCATCCAGTCGCTGCCAGCCACCTTACGCAGATCGTCGCTCCATCTAGCAAGGGGGCTTCCCACACTACATTGGCCCAAACGCCGTCTCCACTCCAGAACTCGTCTACCCCAGCGGTTGTCGGTTCTGCGACAGATGTGACCGGCCCACTGCCACTTCAGCTTGCTAATCTTATGAGCTATGTCGATAACTTTTGTTCTATGCCGGATCTCCTCATTTCGGATTCGATCCAGCAGAGATACTCCGAGCATAGCTCTTTCAATATCACGCTGACCGACTTTCAATCTGTGAACCAGTCGCACTGTCAGTGTCCACGTTTCGGCTCCGTAGGTCATTACTGGTAGGACGCACAGGTTAAAGACTCTTATCTTTAGACATTGAGGTATGGGCGACGAGAAGATGTGACGTAACTTCCGAAATGCTGCCCAACCCAGCTGAATTCTTCTGTCGACTATGAAGAATGAACCTCTTTATTATTATAATTACGAAATGGGAGTAGAAAAAATCTTTCTGAAAATTCCCTGGCACTTATAAATTCATTTCTATATGCGTGAGTTTTAAATACTCGCCATAAAATCAATACAATACAAATATACTTTATTGCACACCCGGGACAAAAACAAGACATACAACATAAAGAGAGGTAAAAAAAAGAGTAAAATCATTGAGTATTGGCACAGCGTACATAATACAGTTATGGCGTATCGTAGTTTGGCACATATCGCGTTTGAGCGACGCACTGGCGTTCTCTATTTGATATTTTATTTACATTTAAACAACAAAGGATCATGAAAGCTTTATTTGATTGTCTAGCTTTCTACACTACACAGTACACTTCATGCCAAAAAAATGCTTTGACATGTCTAATTGTATTACTTACTTACTTACTTACTCCGCTGGCTCAGCGACCCGAATGGATCTTGTCCTCCGATACCAAAGAGCGCCATCGCTCTCTTCTGCGCAGTCTGGAGCCAGTCAGGCGGCCGGAGCTCACGCAGATCCTTCTCCACTTCATCGCGTCAGCGGTATCTGGGACGTCCGACCGGACGTCGTCCGTCTAATTGTATCACAATGCAAGATAATTAAGGACATGACCATACATACATGATACAAACGACGAACGATCTCACCGACAGTGTTGCCAATATAGCGACTAAGTTGCTAAATCTAGCGGTACTTTGACAATGTCAGCGACATTGTTTTATAGGTTTATCGTACACTTTATTGACTTTTTAAAGCTAGTATTCCATATATTTATAGGAAAAGAGGCGCCCGGAGCTCACGCAGATCCTTCTCCACTTCATCCCGCCAGCGGTATCTGGATCGTTTAACTGCCCGATCTTCCCCCATCCTAGTGACGTGTCCGAGCCAACGGAGTCGAGCTGCTTTCGTTTCTCCTATGATGTTCGGCTCGTTCACCTTCTCTTCAATCTCCCTATTCTTTCTCATCCTCCACCCTCCGTCTTCCTTCTTGACTGGTCCCAGAATCTTCCTCAATATTCTCCGATTGTTACTTTAAAATCTAATCTAAACCTAACACTGCAAAAATATATTGTTTACTTCAAATGACGTCAGTATAGGTACCAATAGTACTATAATGTGCTTCAAACAATGACTTGTATCAATATGTGCCTATTACCAAGTTGTATATTCACTTTAACAAAAAAAACAATACTTCGATCAAGATCTTTATCGTGTCTTTCAAATGGAGTGTCCAACTGAACAATATTAAGGTGCAGTTACATATTATGGTCGTTGACCGCTACGGTGACCGACCTGCGGTGGACGACCTATGGTCATCGACCTCCATCGAATTTTATGTTATCTATTATATAAATTTGCACACCACAATGTGGTAGGATATACTGGAACTACCTATGTAATTTTAAGATCCTTCATAACGTATATTAAAAAAAAAACATTTCATTTCATTTCCGGTGTTTACACTGGGTCGTTGACCAAAGTCGTCGAACGTCATTCGATGACAACCTAGTGACACGTCGACGACTTGTAATTCACATATAGGCGGTGGCCGCATGCTGTGACCGCCCAGACGGTCGGTCGACGACCAGGTTTAATCGCACCTTTACTTTGTAGGCTCAGAAACAAACAAGCTGTATAGCGACTAAGTTGCTAAATCTAGCGGTACTTTGACTATGTCAGCGACATTGTTTTATAGGTTTTTCGTCACTTTATTGACTTTTTAAAGCTAGTATTCCATATATTTTCTATAAACTAGTCATATTTATTCACAATTTTTCCTAAACTAGCGATTTTCTCAATATTAGGTGGCAAACTGCCCACCATATTTTACGGTACAGTAGACCACGACCTATAGTATACCATCTGTCAAAACCCATCGATTAAATCTCAACCTTATGCCTGCACGATATGATATATTTCAATTCTTAAATTTTGACGTTTTAAAATAAACGTTACGGTCGCTGATTGGACACGAAAAATGCTTCATCGCATGGTTGGTCAATATACGATAACGTCAGTATTTCGCACCAATCGCAAGTCACAAATATGTATTGTGAATTTGTGACTTGTAACTCCGCCCTCTGCACTACGTTTTGTTGAATATCATTTCACGCTTCCATTTATCATTCCATACTCGTACAACTAGGTCATTGATCCAAACTTAATATTTTAGTTACCTATGAATTATTGCAGCGTGGCGATCCCGCGAATTGGCACGAGCCGCACTGTGAACGACCGCAGTGACCTACTACACAATTTATAAAATACGAGAGACGCTGGCAATAATGTTCATCAATTGCCATAAAAAAATACGAGTATAAAGAACAGAATATAAAGACAGAAGGACCACTTCGGGCGCCCGCGATTTTAAGTAGGTAAAAGTAAAAGAACGACGATATCGACCACATAGATAGGGAAAATGGAAAGGAGGAGGGAGGGCTGCCTTTGCCCAGCAGTGGGACAGTCTATAGGTTTTAAAAAAAAGTAAAAGTAAAATACACTTTATTGCACAAATAGAAAACAACAAACGAAAGATATAAAGGAAATAGTGAAGTACAATTTAGGCTGCCTTATCGCTAAGAGCGATCTCTTCCAGGCAACCTTCGGGCAGAGGAAATCAATGTGGAAAAGGTTATATAAGAGAATTGTATTTACACAACAATAACATACTAATAAATACCAAGGTAATTAATTACCATACTATACTTACTAAGTACGAAAAATAAATATGCAGATATATATGTATACTTAAAAAAAACTTCTAAGTCGTGTTCCTGTCATTGCTGATGGACGTGATCATTCTAAGGAATTAATCACATAGAACGACTATCGTGGCAGAATTAATGGGGTGGTTAGCCATTGAATTCCCCATTTCACATACTGGTTATCTCAGTGTGCAGGTTTCCTCACGTTTTCCTTCACCATCAATCCAGTCGGTAAATGTACGTCTTTCGAAAAAACCGAAAAACTCATTGGTAAATGCCATTGCCTGGTTTCGAAGTCTGACCTCGCGCATGGGAGTCGCCGACGTCCTAGCCACGACGCCACCGACGCTCAAAAATAATAATTTAATCACCTATATACAGTCAACCTAGCGCTAGGGCAGTTATAAGTAATTCCCAGTTTAAAAGAAATAAAACGGCTTTAATACCTAATTATTTTTAAAAGATTTGAATTGTATAAATAAATATATTAATTATTGTGATACAAATTATTTACTTTTTATTTTTATTAGTCTTTTCTTATACTTTAAACGGCCTTGTTAAAAGTATTTCTGGCAATGTATTTCGTTTATTATAAGTACAAAAAAATTATGCCTACCGCTCGATCGCACGTGCATTTCGCGACAAAGTTCGTCTGATTCGATCTGTACGCAGAGCCCGTGCGTGCGTGGGCCAATATCGCGCGTTTGTATCGGCCGGATGCAGATTTATTCAAAATCGTTAACTGCATCAGATCCTCAAATATGACTACACCTTTTTGTTACACCATGTATATATAGGCTCCTATTTTATTAGCGGCAAATATTTCTAGGGTGTCATCTATAGGTTATAGTTATAACCTATGATCGGAGTAGGTAGGGCTGTTTTTGGTACTTGCCACATACGGTCATAATATGGATAAGTATGCCCAATAATCCCGGGATTTCCGGGATTGAATAAATATATTATTTAGATTTTTAACGTTATATTTGTTTTGATACACATTTAAGATTGGTGGAGAAATATTTTTTTTAAGATTCATGGCGCTAGTGTACCTATGGTAGTGTTTTAACTTCTTCGTAAGTACACAATTTTAAAAAAATCGTAATCCGACGAGTAACGGCGAGGTTTATAAAAGTAATTTACAACATTTGCTCGATAACTTAAAACGGGATCCCGAAATCATATCCATATTAATATAACCTTTGAGGACATTGACCCGAAAGAGCCCTACCTACACCGATCAGTGTTATAACAATAAAGATGGAGCAAACAAAATTTATTTTTACTAATTAAATTTTCAAGAAAAACTAAAAAAAATTTTGTTTGAAAATTCTACAAATGAATGAATTATTGCTATTCTAATACTGATATAAGAAGTGTGAATGAAACTTGTTTCATTCATAACGTGGTTATCGAATCTTATATTTGGTGTTTTATATATGTGCAATAAAGTGTATTTTACTTTACTTTACTTTTTTACTTTATTATCTATTTATTTCTCTATTGAAAGTCTGATGTTCTACCCACTAACTCATTTTTTAAAAAAAATTTTTTTATTGACTACTAAATCCGCTTTTGACCTCGATCTCGCCTGATGGTAAGCGACGATGAGGTCGACGATGAAGCATGCGGGTCCAGTAAATGCCTATTCACTCTGGCCTTGAAGATCCCAAGGTTGTAGGTTTCGGGAAATACAGACGCCGGCAGGCTGTTCCATTCCTTAGCCGTTCGCACAATGAACGAAGAAGCAAATCGCTTCGTACGAGCAGATGGTATATAACATATATATGTGGATAAATCCCCGCGGCTATTGTTTGGTTTCGCAGTAAAACAACGTTTAAATGCCAATATATCGGGATCACTATTGAATCCAACTACAACAGTGGAACTGACAAAAAGGGGTAAAAGTTCGTGTCACAATCCCCTGGGGATTTTTGTTTTACAGCGAATAAACTGCTAAATGCTAATACAGTAAGCCCAGACAGTGAGCACAAAATATATAAGGTCCTTTATATTAGTAGCAAATACTTGGAGGGGGGTATGTACCACTTTACACGAAAAAATAACCCTGTTTCATGTATGAAAATTTTCCATACTAAAATCAAAATCAAAATGTTTTTAATTGTAAGTAAGTACTCTACCACAGCTAGAAAAAGAGCACAACGACATAGATGAGTTTGACATAAACTCATTAACTCATACACTTTATTGCACACATATAAAACACCAAATATGAGATAGAAAAGGAAATAATGAAGTACAATTTAGGCGGCCTTATCGCTAAGAGCGATCTCTTCCAGGCAACCTTCGGGCAGAGGAAATTATTTCGAGAAAGATGTAGTAGGTGTGCAAGGTTTATGGAAAACGTTATATAAGAGAATTTTAGGCCGTTAGATCAGTAGTACCATTGACTAGTACCATTGATGGTACAAGTGACACAACTTTGTATCTTTAGTACCATCAATGGTACTAGGGATAGGTATTGAATTCCTTTTAGGTATAGTATATAGTTACTAATGTAATGTTATAAATTGTCATATGCTTGCACGGAAAGTACGACGGAGTCCCGACATCCAAGATACAGGTTTCGACCTAGTTTGTGAGTCGGAGGTCCTTTTATTGTGCCTTGTAATAAGTGAATAAACTTTTCATTTTCACTTTCATTTCAGTTTTCATGTGCAGGTGTGATGAAACATTATTTTTCGAAACCGATCACCGCTAGGTATATTCTGCTGTGGCTTCAGGACTCAGAATTTTAATGGCTAATGTTACCCAACATAGTCAAATGACTATAAAATGACGCTATTAGATTTTAATAGCATCACATTACGACACGGATATGTTATTATAATGCCAGTAAAACTAGATTCGGTATGCCTATACCCGGTTTAGAATACCCGGGTAACGGAACACTAAAAGTTACGATAGTTTCGTTCGGTACATACGTACCCGGGTTTTTAATAACACTGTTTCAAAAAGGCCTAAAGGTATTTAGGCCGAGAACATTAAATGGCCGATAAGCCTATAAAAGGATTTCCTATATTAAGGGTCTTACACAGATATTATAGACCCATCAGGCTCAAAAAGGGCAGGAAAACAGTAATTACCGGCACATGAGGCACTGTCCACTTAACTTCAGAGATTTCCTGGAAGAGATCGCTTTAACCACGTCACGTCAGGGTCACCAATTGTAGGAACGAGCTATGTGAGGTCATGGATGACGTAACGTCAGTTGTATGAAAGAGAAAAGGGAAGATCTTCCACCAGGCGGGGTGTGCGCCTGGTGACCAGATGTCCTGGTCCATCTATGGATGTTTGGAACTTGTATATATATATTCGTACGAAGTCCCAGGAAAATTTCGATAGCGCGCTCTAGGGGCGCGCGTGTCGTGCGTCGCCACAACCGATAAGGCCGCCTTTGTTTATATAATATATTGCTACTATTCCTGTAATTTGTACTTTTCCTGTATTTCTGTACAATAAAGTGTTTCTTATCTATATATCCATCTAAGTTCTTAAGGTTAGCAGCGCATCAGAATCCCTCTAATATTAATACAGTGAGGTGAGATGTCTACGGGCGATGGTGACCGTTTACCATCAGGTGGCCCGTTTGCTCAAAAAGTACCTTTTACCCAGATGGTCGGTCGACGACCAGGTTTAATCGCACCTTTACTTTGTAGGCTTAGAAACAAACAAGCTGTTGTTTCAAGGATAGTTTCCTTGAAACAACAGCTTGTTTGTTTCTGAGCCTACAAAGTAAAGGTGCGATTAAACCTGGTCGTCGACCGACCATCTGGGCGGTCACAGCATGCGGCCACCGCCTATATGTGAATTACAAGTCGTCAACGTGTCACTAGGTTGTCATCGAATGACGTTCGACGACTTCGGTCAACGACCCAGTGTAAACACCGGAAATGAAATGAAATGATTTTTTTTTAATATACGTTATGAAGGATCTTAAAATTACATAGGTAGTTCCAGTATATCCTACCACATTGTGGTGTGCAAATTTATATAATAGATAACATAAAATTCGATGGAGGTCGATGACCATAGATGGTCCACCGCAGGTCGCTCACCCTAGCGGTCAACGACCATAATATGTAACTGCGCCTTAATATTGTTCAGTTGGACACTCCATTTGAAAGACACGATAAAGATCTTGATCGAAGTATTGGTTTTTTTGTTAAAGAGAATATACAACTTGGTAATAGGCACTTATTGATACAAGTCATTGTTTAAAGCACATTATAGTACTATTGGTACCTATACTGACGTCATTTGAAGTAAACAATATATTTTTTCAGTGTTAGGTTTAGGTTAGTTTTTAAAGTAACAATCGGAGAATATTGAGGAAGATTCTGGGACCAGTCAAAAAGGAAGACGGAAGGTGGAGGATGAGAAAGAATAGGGAGATTGAAGAGATGGTGAACGAGCCGAACATTATAGGAGAAACGAAAGCAGGTCGACTCCGATGGCTCGGACACGTCACTAGGATGGGGGAGGATCGGGCAGTTAAACGACCCAGATACTGCTGGCGCAATGAAGTGGAGAAGGATCTGCGTGAGCTCCGGCCGCCTGATTGGCTCGAGACTGTGCAGGGGAGAGAGAGCGATGGTGCTCTTTGGTATCGGAGGACAAGATCCAGTTCGGGTCGCTGCGCCAGCGGAGTAAGTAAGTTAGTAGTAGAATAAACAGAGATTAATTCTTGAAATCTTGTGTCTTAAAGGCTTTAATTTTCTATCTAAGTAGAATAAATTTGTGTACCTACTTATTCCTTAACTTCTATCTAATTCACAAACTTTTCAATATTCTCTACACTGTAGCTTTTACTGAATAGAACCGCACCTTAAAATCTCCAAATAGAATTAGAACTAAGTTACTTAGTAACTTAAAATGAACAGCAAATTCGGATTTTAAGTCACGGCCGTGTCAAAGAGACGTCGGGTAACGACGGGCCGCGGCTATCGGTTTTTGAACTATATGATAACGAGAATAAAGTTCAATTTTTATTTTATTTTTATTTTATTTTACTATAAGTTCAATGTTTAGCAAGTTCGGATTCGCCAGCAACATTCGAGCGCATGCTAGGAACTGAAGGGGGTCGCCGTCGTCGGTTTCGACGAGGACTATAAAAAAAAATCTTCGAAGTTTGCAAGCCGAAAAATCTGACATAATTCACATTCATAGATAACCTATATTTTACAGGAAAAATAAAACGAAGATTCAAAACTTTATAGTTTTTGAGTAAAAAAAATTACTATAAGTAGGTAATTGTTTTTAACGACGAAAAACCTGAAATAATTACAACTGCTGATAGACAACGTTATTCCGAGAAAAATAAAGCGAAGTTCTAAACATTTTACTTTTTTAAACAGATATTTTTAAATACCTACGTAACATATTTCGATTCGCACCTGGCCGGTTTTTTATATTATAACAAGCCCAAAGTATGACAGCGCCTGTTCTGCGTCGCTTCTAAATATTTTGCGCCAATAGTGAGTTTTATAGGCGTTTGCTTACAGTTCAAGCTCGTAGTTCAAAATTCGAACGTCGCATCCGCGCCACGTCTTTTGTGTGGCTTGCGCCTAAGATAAGTAACTTTTGGAACTGTTTGTACATTTTTCTTGTACTTGTCTTGTAGTTTGTCAGAGTTGTTCAGGCCGCCCGTAGGCCTCTGACTAGACCTAACGACTGCTATCGAACGACAGAAGCCAGAACCGATAGTTTAATATTGCTCTCCGAGGCACGGAGGGGCTTAGATGGAAATGTGCCACTAATGGTCACACATCCTGGTATTATTTTGTATTCTGGTTCTGTCCTCGCCCAACGTTGCTTAACTTGCATAATAACTTTCTGACCATGCTCGCAACTATGTTGCCGTGCATTTAAGTTCAACGTAGATTTTCTGGGTACAAAACAGGATGTCCTAGTTCGTAACTTGAGAACGCGTTGTATATTAAAACTTCGATTACAGTACAGTAACTGTTTCCAAAAATGTTTTTGGAATGATACCAAATGTCTTACTCTAGCGGGTGTTATAAAGACATTATGCGGCAGTTTGTGTTTATAGGATTTGAAGTTTTTAACCCCAGACCGATCGAGGAAGGGAGTGTTATAAGTTTGACGTGTTTGTCTGTTTGTTTGTTGTATTATAACTCATCATCATCAGCCTATTAATGTCCCCACTGTTGGGGCACAGGTGCTGATTGGAGGATTTCACACGCCTTCGTATTTTTTTATTTCCTCAGACATTTATTTATTTAACACTTTAATGCACAAAAATAGTACATGAGGCGAGCTTAATGCCATGCGGCATTTTCTACCAGCTAACCATTGGGTCATACAGATATTGCAAGGCGGGGTGCATATAAATTAAATAGAAGAGATTTAATAATAATTATTATTTACCATACTATAAAATACCTACTCATATAATATATAAAAATATATCTACACGTATGCTACTACATAACAATTTTAAGTACATAAATACGAATACTTACATATACACAGACACTAATACATATAAAATACACATATATTTATATGCATATATAAAAGAGTATATGAAAGAGAGAGAAAAAAATCAGATAAATACATGAACACCGAAACTTATAAAACATGCATGTGATAACAAGCATATCAACAAACACCTTATTGGCTGGAACGTCGCAGATGTTCACGGACAAACTTTTTGAACAGGAACTTGTTAGGGGCCCCCCTGACATCCTCAGGTAGACTGTTCCACAAGCGGACTGCTTGTGCAGTGAAAGATTGGGAGATGAAATCGGTGCGTTGAGTTGGGACATCCAGCTTAAGATTGACAGAAGAACGGAGAAACCTATCGTGAGACGAACCCAGGTAGTGGAACATGTTTTTGAGATAAGGAGGGGAGAGAGGGTCATTAAGGACAGAAAACAAAACACACAGGATACGGGAGTTTCTACGTTGCCGTATAGTCAGCCATTTCAGCTCGGACCGGTAATGAGACACGTGATCATACTTACGGAGACCAAATACGAAGCGAATACAATTATTTAATAGCCGTTCAAGTTTATTAAGAAGTTCTTGAGACATGCAGGTATCCTCACGATGTTTTCCTTCACCGTTAGAGTAGTCGGTAAATGTATATTAAGTCTTCGAAAAAATCCGAAAAACTCATTGATACATGGCACTGGGTGGTTTCGAACCCGGACCTCCCGCATGGGAGTTCGGTGCCCTAGCCACTGTGCCAACGACGCTCTAATATAACTCGACAACCGCTAATCCGATTTGGACCAGGTTTTTTTAATTAACAGATAATTTTGTCGTGTGTTCTTAGGCAAGTGTGATAAAAATTGGACCAGTGGTTTCCAAGATCTTGGAGTATCTTTCATGTCAGGTGGGATATCTGGAACGGTAATAGCTTGATATCTTATCTTATGGTAGGGAGGCGGGAATAACCCAGCGGCACTTCGACCCTTGAGGATCTTTTGTGCCTACCCCATTTTACACACTGGTCATCTCAGTGTGCAGGTTTCCTCACGATGTTTTCCTTCACAGTTAGAGCAGTCGGTAAATGTACGTAGGTAAGTCTTCGCAAAATTCGAAAAACTCATTGGTACATGGCACTGGGTGGTTTCGAACCCGGACCTCCCGCATGGGAGTTCGGTGCCCTAGCCACTGTGCCACCGACGCTCTAATAGCTTGATAACGGTAATAGGTTCGAGTTTGTGCTCAAATGGTTAGGACGGCTCCCTATTGTTTATCATAACTCATATAGTCCTAAGTTTACTTCCCCTAATGTTCATCGCCATAATAATCGTTTGTCTTAATTCCCTAAAAAACCTGGCATCATGAAGTCCGGTTCAGATCTATACAATTACGTTATGTGCTAACTAGAGAGCGTCGGTGGTACAGTGGCTAGGACACTTGACTCCCATGCGGGAGACCCGGGTTCGAAACCGTGCAGTGCCATGTACCAATAAGTTTTTCGTGTTTCTCGAAGACTTACGTACATTTACCGACTGTTCTAACGGTAAAAGAAAACATCGTGAAAACTGGTCATCTCAGTGTACAGGTTTCCTGTACACTGAGATGACCAGTGTGTAAAATGGGGTAGGCACAAAATATCCTCAAGGGTCGAAGTGCCGCTGGGATTATTCCCGGCCCCCTATCATAAGATAAGATGTGCTAACTAGGGATCAGCATCTCACGAAGTGGCTAAAAATCTTAGACAGATAGTGTAAAACTCGACTATTACAGTATATTCTGTTTAACTTTATTAGCGCTTCGTGAAATTCGCCAATACGCTGTGTCTACGACAAATACAGGGTCCTTTGTTATTGATTTAAAGTCCATATGTTCGAACATTAATAATTTACAAAATACACAATAATAAATGAAATATTGTCCAAAACAATATTTTACAAAAATATATATAAAAGAACTGAAAAAAAACACCAAGATCATTATTGTTAAGAAAGTTCCCCAAAACGGTAGGAAAATTACTTGACGTGATTTATTGCATGAAGGAATATTTTTCTCAAGTTTTTAACTTGTGTTGAAGAAATATAAAGTCTCTAATGAGTTAAGTAATTGTTTCGTTCAAAGTTTCGATTGTTCGGAGTTCAACCGAATATTTTTTATACATACTGTTTTCTGCCACATAAAAACATTATCGCTCGCTCCGGGTCGTTCTTGGTGCAGAGGTTGGCCGTGGCGATTCAGCGTGGCAATGCCGCGAGCGTCATGAGGACCTTAGCGCCAGGGTCGACACGGGGCGGAATTTTTGACTAAGGCTTTTCGTAAGTCTTTTTTTATTTTAAAACATTATTATGAAGGTTAAAAAGTACAACTGCCAGAGTTTGTTTCATACAAAAAGCTATTGCTTGATAAAATACCGAATGATTATTTTAAAATCATCCGTTATTATTTTTCTAATAAATTTTAAAAAATCATCGGTTATTAACCGATGATTTTGTTTTAAATCCGCCAAAGAAAAACTGTAATTTGACGTTAATTATTACATATTATTAGGTTTTTAAGTGTTCTGATGTGTATTTTTACCCACGACGGAACGGAGAAGGTATATGCGTTTAACCTAAGAGCATGTTTGAAGAATAGAATAGAATTACATTTTTTGCCAAATAATTACGAGTATAAATAATTACGAGAATAGGGAGATGGAAGGGATGGTGAACGAGCCGAACATCATAGGAGAGACGAAAGCGGCTCGACTCCGATGGCTCGGACACATCACTAGGATGGGGGAGGATCGGGCAGTTAAACGAGCGTATGTGGGACGCCCTAACAGACGACGTCCGGTCGGACGTCCCAGATACCGCTGGCGCGATGAAGTGGAGAAGGATCTGCGGGAGCTCCGGGCGCCTGACTGGCTCGGGACTGCGCAGGAGAGAGAGAGCGATGGCGCTCTTTGGTATCGGAGGCCAAGATCCACTTCGGGTCGCTGAGCCAGCGGAGTGAGTGAGTGTGTAATTACGAGTAAATACAATTTTTACAAAAACATTAAAATTAACATAAATGTAAATATTTATTTACTATGTAACTATTACATGTTAGGCTCACGTTGCATGATAGACCCGCCACCTATGTTTGTTTGTTTGTGTGTGCATGTGTCTGTTCCCATCTAGCTCCGAAACTGCTGAACCAATTTCGATGCGGTTTTCTGCTATAGCTTTTTTATATTGGCGACCTTCGCCATAGGTAGTTCCCACTTTTCGCCGTAAGGTTTGGTGGACAAACGTGATAGGTGGCGAGCCTATAGCCGTCTCTAGGTGTAGAATAGTATCCACTAAGACCCTTAGTTGCCACGTACGACACCCACGGCAAGAGTTGGGGTGTGGTGGTTATAGCCGGCACAACACGGCACATAATTATAATTAGGAAACAATAACAATATACTTATATAACAACCTATTCACTTATATAGAGCAGTTAGTGAAGCTGTTGGCGAAGACAAATAATTGGACCAAAGGCGGCGTAGTTTGAAGTTTAAAACCAATCAGTGCAGCGGTTTTCAGTTGATCGAGGGACCCGGTGGGCAAGAAATGTGTAACAGGGACGGAATTGGGTATTTGACTATTTTTTTATTGCACCAGTTAACATACATGGACATTCTGAAGATGGATCTGAAATTCGTTTTTCGGTTTCTCAACTAACATCAGAGATATTTATGGTTAAAGTTAGTTTACTGGGAAGATGCTCCGTCCGTTTTCACTAGCAAAATGTATGGCGCTACCGTACACTGATGTCTTAAATTTCTATTGCCGTTTCTTTCTACCATCTAATTTCTGATTGCCTGTATCTATTTCATTTTTCAACTAATATTAATACTGTTTTCTTATTTGACCATCAATTTATGTCTGTTTATGAAATGCATTTAATTTTCGATACTTTAACCATTAATGTTCGTACGAAGCGATTTGCTCCTTCGTTCATTATGCGAACGGCTAAGGAATGGAACAGCCTGCCGGCGTCTGTATTTCCCGAAACCTACAACAACCTTGGGATCTTCAAGGCCAGAGTGAATAGGCGTTTACTGGACCCGCATGCTCCTTCGTCGACCTCATCGTCGTTTACCATCAGGCGAGATCGAGGTCAAATGCGGGTTTAATAGACAATTTAAAAAAAAAAAAAAACTCAACAGCCCAATGGCTGGGAGCTCCATGAGCTAGGCTCTTGTTATAATGAGCCCCGCCAAACATTTGTTGTCATGTTCATTGTGGATGAGAGTCGGGACGGTAATAACTTATTATAGTCTGAGAGTCAGATCTTTCCGTGTATGGGTCGGATTTAGAATATCCCTACACTCTGGTCAAGAGGTCAGTAAACCGAGTAACCGACCCATTCATGGTCCGCTGTCCAGCGACCATCCTTCTATGTAAAGTCTGTCGTCAAATATCTTTGTTTCGACGTTGATGTGTCGCGACAGTGTTTATAGAATAAGAATAAGTTTATTTGTGCAGTAAGATAATAAAGTATTCATAGTCCATACACAAGTAGGAACTCAAGCATAGGTATTATTAAACTAAATAAAATTAGTGAGCAAAGGTAGCAATAAACGCTGACCTCCGAACTGGGAAGTTCCTGTATCTCGGAGGACATATCTCTTCTGTGACCGGTGGAAATGAACATGTAACAGAACAGACGTTGGCCAAGCCAAGAAAATATAAGACTGACAAAATTAATACTAAAAACAATATAAAAGAAAAAGTCTTTTGAAAGAATAACAAAAAATAATAAAGGTTAATATTATATAAGGGATGGTGGGAAGAGACAGTAAGAGACAGTAAGCCCGCGTGTTCCTTCGATCTCATCGTCACTTACCACCAAGTGAGATTGAGGTCAAACGCGGGTTTAGTCGTAAATATATGTCGTTATTTATATGTTCCGGTAGTGTATCATTAGGGAGTGATCCATGGCACGCAGGTGATGCCTGAACATCAGCGCCGCAGTGCTAAATCCGCTGCGGCAACAGGCTGAGGCAGTTCCCTTTTACCGGTGCTATGCGATCTAATTACTTTTGTTTATTCGTTTTTATAATATATTTGTTATTATTTTTATCTTCTGTGCCTAATTGTTGTATGTGTGCGCTATTGGAAATAAATTCTTTCTGTCTTAAATAAAAATAAAATACAAGGGGGGGCACACATCTTTTATGTAAATACGTGCCTGTTCAAAATACATTGCTTGGTTTGGCATCCAGCCATATTGGAGAGCAATGCGAGAAGCAGGCTTTTCGACGTCAGTCCTCGGAATCATAAAGTACCAGCCATCCATGAACGTTCACAAATGGATACGACTTCTACGAATATTTCTTGGAAACGATTTTTAACCGACGATCTTAAAAGGAGAGGTTCCCAATTCGACGCTTAGGAATGTAGAATTATCTCGAAATATCTTGGTAACTAGAGGGCTGATTTTGATGGAATGCATTGCGTTAGGATTAGTATTATTTAAATAAGGCAAAATTATGAATGAAAACCTCTAAATTGTACACATATGTATGTCTACATATCATACTAAATTTATCTATGTTAAAGGTCTAGCTGGAAGTAATCTCTATTTTAGAGATAAGCTCTACCTGTGTACGTCAAATTTCTTGTTTTTTTATTTCTTTTAAATCTCAGTTTAGAGGCTTTGGTACACGACAAGGTGACCATGTCAGCCTCGTTAGGGTCACTAAGAAAAGGGAAAGGGAAGCTCAAATATTATTAGAGTCAGACCTCACTTTGAGAGCCATCTTAGCAAACAACAGTAAGTGTTTCATATTATCAGATAAGGGCTGACTCAAAATAATATTGAGACTCCCATTTTGGAGCCTATTGAGGCCACATTTTTCCTTTTTAAATTTCTTGTTGTTGTTTCTTTTGTAATTTACGTGTGTGCAAAAAATAAAGTATAAATATGTTCAGTTTCTGAATTATGTTATAAAATGTTAGATAGAGTCTGCTGCCTCTACCCAATCTCTATCAACAATATGTAATGGAACTCAAATTAATTATAGACCTTCTATTTTATTAAGATTAGAATTTGTATTTTTATTTACAGTTGGAGGTTTAACTGGAGTAATCTTAGTTAATTCATCTATTGATGTCACTTTACATGATACTTATTATATAGTAGGTAATTTGTTAGCATTTCGTCTTTATAGGCTGATTGATAGTTAAGTAATATTAAAATTCATGTAAAAAAAAAAGAAATTGTAAACTCAATTCGCATATCCGTACTAGTATCACAATATACTATTATTATAAATTTTTTGGCTTGTAGTAGCTGATCAGATTTGATCATACTTAATCGATTATATGCTCTTAGTCACACACACACACACACACACACACACACACACACACACACACACACACACACACACACACACACACACACACACACACACACCTATACGTAATCATTATCAGACATACATTACTTATAGTAAATACGTAAATACTTATATGTATTATATTATATATTATCCTATTATTATTCTCCTTTCTGTCCTTCTTAAGTTGTTATTTAAAAAAAATATGAGTGGAATCTGATTTGGCATACAAATATTGCGACGGAGTTCCACAGAGTAGAACCTTGATATGTCTTTCACTGTAACGCCTCAACCTTGGTATTTCAACGTTATCTTGCGGGTACTCAGAGAAATGATCCCCGTCCATCTAATGTTCACGGGCGTAAGGAGAGCGGCCAAATTTCGCTACTTTTTGATTTCCTTTCCATTTTCAAGATAATATCACTTTCCGATCAAAAGATGAAAGATCTCGCTACGGGACGGTGCGGGCGCGGCGGAGCTTCGGTTAATTAGATTTTTATCTTTTGAGTTTTTGTTCTAAGGATTTTTTTTAAAAGATTTGTTTGGTTGCCCTAGATAGCCTTTCATAGTTAAAAAAAAACTTAATATGAAGAACTATCTTTTTTTTTTTTTTTTTTTTTTTTATATAAATTAGCTACGACAAACAGGCAGACGGGCCACCTGATGGTAAGTAGTCACCGTCGCCTAGAGACACGTGCAGTACCAGGGGTATTGCTTGTGTGTTGCCGGCCGTGGAGGGAGAGGACTTTTTTAACGTTCTTTTTGAAGCATCCCATGTCATAGCGCTGTGGAAAAACGTCGGGTGGAAGAGAGTTCCACATTTTGCACGTGCGTGGCAGAAACGTTCGTGTAAAACGGGTCGTGGTAGACACCCAAGGCTTTAGAAAGTGTGGGTGAAAATTGAGCCGCCGACGAGTGGTGCGATTCAAGAAAGTAGACGACGGCACCAAGTCGAATAGTTCTGAAGAGCACTCCCCATTATAGACGCGATAGAAGACGCAGAGAGAGCCAATGTCTCTCCTTAAACTGAGAGGCTCTAAATCGCTCGTGAGCACGGAATCGTCGACAATTCGAGTAGCGCGCCCTTGCACGGAGTCAAGTGGATGAAGCTGGTATTCGGCTGCACCGGCCCAGAGATGGGAGCAGTACTCCATGTGCGGCCTTACTTGCGCTTTATAAAGCGTTAGCCTCTGGCCGGGCGTGAAGTACCGCTTTGCTTTATTCAGCACACCGAGCTTTTTGGAGGCCAATTTAGCCTTGCCTTCCAAGTGACTCCGGAACTGCACGTCACTCGAAATGTCGACACCGAGGATTCCTATGCTATTGGAGATAGTCAAGGGAGTGCCCTGAAATTGAGGCGCCTACAGTCATCACTACCTAGTGACAGGACCCAAAGAATTTTAAACTACACCTTTTCTCGTTTCATTTAAATTATCATTTGAACCACAATATGGCTCATTTAATGGGGCGGTTTTCCATTGCCTTCCCCATTTCACACACTGGTTATCTCAGTGTGCAGGTTTCCTCCCGATGTTTTCTTTCACCGTCAGAGCAGTTGTTTTTGTATTAAAGAGATAGAAAAATTACAATACTATGTAGTAGTTATTCTGTGGCATACTCGTAGCATAGCATACCTCTCACGTCCATAATCCCCGAGGGGGTAGATAGAGGAACCACCTTCATCACAGGTAGTTCCCACTTTTCGCCGTAAGATTTGGTGGACAAACGTGTTAGGTGGCGAGCCTATCGCCGTCTACTAGGTGTTGAATAGTATCCATAAAGACCCTTAGTCGCCTCGTACGACACCCACGGGAAGAGTTGGGGTGGTGCTATTCTTTAAGGTTGGCACGACACGGCACATTTATTCTGTGACAATACCACTATATATTGAATTCAGTGTATATGCCTGTAAAGGTAAAGTTTAGTGTGACATGTTTATGCAACTATATCTGCAATATTTGTAATTCATACCTAAACTTTTACACAATAAATCTTATCTTAACTTACTATAGGGGTTTTGTTACACCTGTAGATACTAGGACCTCGTAAGAAAAGCGCTTGTTAGGCTACATCTGTGATCGATCCGTTATCACGACAATATGAATTATTTAGTTTATCACGCTAATTGTCATAAATTTACAGAAGATTTTTTATTTTTTTATTTGTATGGCAGTTGGAATTATACACAATAACAGTACTGTGACATGTCACAACCAAATATACAGGTGTCTTAGCTATTCTGGGGTTTATAGGTGAAGTAAATTAAAAGTAAAATACACTTTATTGCACAAATATAAAACAACAAACATGAGATATAAAAGGAAATAGTGAAGTACAATTTAGGCGGCCTTATCGCTAAGAGCGATCTCTTCCAGGCAACCTTCGGGCAGAGGAAATCATTTCCTGGTGTGCAAGGTTTATGGAAAACGTTATATAAGATAATTTTATTTACATCAGTAACATAAATACCAAGGTAATGTATTACCAAACTATACTTACTAAGTACATAAAATAAATACGCAGATATGTATACTTAAATAGATAATGATAAACATACATAAAATAATACATAGACTACATAAACTAAAATATATGTCAGTGCAAACAACAAGTGACGTCATAGTGCACGTGCAATGCCCACCTGCGCTTGCGACGAAGCAAACACGCAGCAACAGCCGATACCCACGTCATGCCGCCCTATTACTACCTGGCCTCTATAAAAGCGGGCGCCCGACCCAAGGTTGTATCATTCACTTGCGACTCGTCGACGAGGCAGTCGGACTTGATATTTTATTAGAGAATATTGCATTTCCGAATAATTAACCGTAACTGGTTGTTATCTGGGGACTCTCGTATGGCCGGTTACTATTGAATTTCTAACCGGTGACCTAGTGGTTGCTATTGAGACGTTTGACCCGTGGCTAGTTAGTATCGAGTAACTAGGCATTAACTAATTTGCTGTTAAATAACTCTAAAATAAGTTGATTGAGTCAATATTGTTATTAAATTATATTTCGCTGGTTTTAAAAAAAGCAAAAATAGAATGTGGTTCTATGAGGACAACACGAGTTGTCTACGAAGAATTATAGCGGGCCATCTCTGCCCTTACCCTCAGATCTGACATATATAATGAGTACATAACATGCAATATATTAATACATACATTTCTTTATTTTCAGATTTAACCCCGAAAGCGACCGCTGGGATAAACAGGTCAGTACCTAAAGCTTAGAGGTGTGACAAAATTGACATCATTAATCTCTTTACTCGTACCGTTTAATACGACATCCTTTTAACGTTTAATTCCCTTTTCTTCCTCCAATGACTACTCACGAAAATACAATCATTACTACGGCTTCGGCTTTTTAACAAAAAACCCTGTTGTTTTTATAACAATATCGTTTTTCGTCACGGTTTTCAGGCCATTATTCTCTCCAGACGCGTCGCAGACAGGCCAGACAGTGACAAATATATCGCTGTGTACATTACGTGTCAACTCTGATATTATACGTCACGGTCGAAGATATAATCCGACATAGAAAATTGAATTATGTACAAATATTGTATAGTGGAAGACACATCAAGCTGTAACTCCGTGGAACACTATCGCAATAAGGTTTTGTTGTGCTTTCTTAACATTAGTACGAACTTATCAAATATGTTCGGAGGTCAGCGTTTATTGTAAAGTAACTGGTTGCTCACTGATTTT
Source organism: Hofmannophila pseudospretella (assembly GCA_947369225.1). Lineage (NCBI taxonomy): Eukaryota > Metazoa > Arthropoda > Insecta > Lepidoptera > Oecophoridae > Hofmannophila > Hofmannophila pseudospretella. The sequence goes on from OX376333.1 coordinate 3,383,920, forward strand.
ATTTAGTTTAATATAACATATGCTTAAGTTCCTACTGGTGTATGGACTATGAATCCTTTGTAATCTTACCGCACAAATAAACTATTCTTATTCTTATGTTGAAGCTACAAAGTACTAAAGGGTGATGATGTGTACAATAATAGTGTACAGGGTGGAAAGTTCCGGCGGGGCACCCAGGGTAGCCACCAGATTCGTTGGAGATACGTGAAAATGGTCTTCGGAGACCTTCCCTAACTCATACTAAATGTATGGGAATAGTTTTTTGCTATTTCAGAGATTTCTAGTACTCGAACCTCAGTTGACCCCATAGAATCTTTTGATCCTGACATGAAATAGAATCGATTAGAATATTATTTTTTCTTATAGTCGCACAGGAAGTCTCCTCATCTCATCATCTCCTCGGTTTCCTTTCCTGACAGCGTGCTTGCAAGCTTGAGTCGCTGCCTCCTCCAACGTCTTCCTCAATTTTGAGAGATCTTTGGCTTGTTCTTCCAAATCGGAGCCTATACCAGCGCGGCGTAGCAATCGGAATACCGTGTCCTTGAATCGAAGCCTTTGGCTGTACCCATTATCTTGATGTGACAACCACTGTAGCATCTTATCTTATCTTATGATAGGGGGCCGGGAATAACCCAGCGGCACTTCGACTATTGAGGATCTTTTGTGCCAACCACATTTTACACACTGGTCATCCCAGCGTGCAGATTTCCTCACGATGTTTTCCTTCACCGTTAGAGCAGTCGGTAAATGTACGCAAGTCTTAGAAAAATACGAAAAACTCATTGGTACATGGCACTGCACGGTTTCGAACCCGGACCTCCCGCATGAGAGTCCGGTGTCCTAGCCACTGTGCCACCGACGCCCTTACCACTGTACCATACTTACTTGGATAATTTATTTCCTTGATTTTCCAGACTAGTTAAACATTTCTTTGTCGACTACCCTACATATAGGCTGGTTTTTAGTGGGATTTAATTAAAGTTAAAAGCATTGAAACACATATTCCTACTAGTGTTACTGTGATTAAAACGCGGAATAACAAATGATTTTTGTACGTGATACAATATAAAACATTAAAAAAAAATCTTAATTAAAAAAATTATAAACCTCGGCGAAGTTATTGTCTTCCATTCTGTTATTATTTTATTGGCTAAAAGTTTAGTTTAGGTTTAAAAATCTATTGCAGCACTCCTTGGCGGTTTGGCACATACACTAACTATTTAGGAACTTTCTCTGAAGGGCCACAAAATCTTTAAAAAACCGCATTGAAATCGTCAAGTGCTGTCAGAGTTGTTCAGGCCGCCCGTAGGGCCTCTGACATGGCTTAACGACTACTGTCGAACGACAACAGCCGGGACCTACTGCTGAACGTGCTCTAGGCACGGAGGAGCTCAGATGAAACATGCCACTAGTGGTCACCGTACCGACCTCGCCCAACGTCGCTTAACCTGCACGATCACTTTCGGACCGTGCTCGCAACTAGGCTACGAGCTCCTCCTCGGTCAAGTCATTTTGGAGTTATGAAGGAACATAAAAGTGCGGAAACAAACAACCTCTTATACGCTCCTTTCGACGTTGTGGGTAAAAAGATAACAAGTGAAACTTTTACAAAAGAGATGTGAAGTGAGTTGTATACTTACAAAAAGCCTGAATTTATCATTTGCGCGATCGGTTTGTTTTCGCTTTTCCATAAACAATATTTATGCTTAAAATTTTGTAATCGACAATCATTTTTTTTCTAAATTGGGTTAAGTACTCGTATATTACAATCTGTTAGTAAAATATTTTTTTTATTTTATTTATGTTGGTGAAAAGCAAACACTTACGAGTACCTATAACAGTTAATACTTGTGGTAAATATGTATGAAATATTCATGTTGATTCTATATTTTTATTCTAAAGTTAACCGCGTGTTCTGTAGGTATACAAGTTAATTATAAACGAGGAAATCTGTAATTGGCCTTCTTTAAGTTTAATACATATGTAATTTCATAATTGTTAATAGCTGTAGATTTCCCTTATAAATAATAAATAAAATAAAACTAAAATAAGGTGTGATTTTTTTATATTTTTTATTTACCTATATCTAAACCCGCGTTTGACCTAAATCTCACCTGGCGGTAAGTGACGATGAGGTCGAAGATTTTGATTAATTTCATTTTTTCACTAAAAAAATCTCTACGTTCTTTACCTGAAATAGTCCAATGATCATATAGAAGAATAGACATACAGAAGGTCAATACAAACGGGCGTAATCGGTTCAGGCACACACTGACTCTGCGTACCTACTGGCGATCTCAGGGCGAGTCAAGTCAAGTTTACTGGACCCGCATGCTCCATCGTCGACCTCATCGTCGCTTACCATCAGGCGATATCGAGGTCAAATGCGGGTTCAGTAGTCAATAAAAAATAAAATAAAAGTCTCGAGCGCGTCTATTTCGCGCCTGAGTTCCTATGCGCGAAATACACGCGCTGTGGCGCGATCGAGTGGTAGGTATTTTTTTTTGGATTTTCAATAAACGAAATACATTGCTAGAAATATGTTTTACAAAGCTGCATCATTTAAGCTGGGAATTATAACTGCCGTAGCGCTGTAGCTGTTACGTCACTAGACTACAGTATGTGCGAAACGCAGCATAGATTATAAATATTATGGTTAAACTAAACGCAAACGTCAAATCTTCCCTCTCGTTCTGGCATATACATACAAGGAATTGCTCTCTGGTTTTTGTGATCATCATAGGGAACAGTGCAAAATTATGTAATAAAAACTAAATAATTAATTTAAAATAAATTTTTAATTCGTTTCACTAAAATAAATGTAGCCATATCCTATACAGTCAATCAAAAGTCCTAAGCTTTTCGTCTCTGTTAAAACCAATCTATAAAATATGCTGCAAATTATTTTATATGAGACGCCATGAAAAGGTTTCCTTGATCAGTTTTATAACAAGTTCTAGTATAAAGGTAGTGTATAGTTGTAGCTGGATACATGTAGTGAAGACTCGAACAAACACATACAAATGTACACACCCTTTCACTCTCTTCTACACAAACACGCTCACACACATTTCCAATAAACACATCCATATACACACACACACCAAAACTTATTTCTCCCTATAGGCGTTGTTTTAAAATAGGAAATCATTAATTGGCAGTATGTTTTATTAATGGACTTTTTTGTTTTTAAATTTAAGTGTTGTGGATTCTGTAATAAATAATAAAAAAATGTATAGGTTTTTGAAGCTTCATAAGTGACCTAATTTATTGATGTATGGAGAGATAAACGTCAGTCATACAAAACGCAATTGACAAACAAGAGAAATTAAAAATTAAATTAATTTTTTAGTGAAATTTAATTCATGACCTCCACAGCACAGCCCTGTTAAAATTAATTATTTTTTTGTTAAAATACGTATCTTCACAAAACCTACTGTCCCACTTCACATTAATATATTCGAGGATTCCTTTAATTACCTCTATTTACAGTGAACTTTCCACTCTTTCAACAGGTTTCCAACTAGATAACCGTTCAAAAATGTTCGAAATACCAAAAAAAATCTGCATAAAACTGTCAGAGCCGAACTTTTCCAATTTTCATTCATTTTAAATTCTCGTATCAGAAAAAAATTAAGTCGGTCCCCGTCAAAGGGACGCAAAAGTCCCAATTTGCACGTCCAACTCAATAGAAAATTTCCTCAAAGCCAGTGTAGCATTCGCTACGCAGGGTTGTCACAACGAAAATAAATCGAAAAATAAAATGCTATAGGTAGGTAATTACAACTAATTAGTAGGTACCAGACCTAAAAGAAACTTTTAGCTTATCATTAAACTTAAATTTTTAAAATTGAAAAAAGATTAGCTGGGAATAATTATTCTTATTCTCATTTATCCACTTCCTAGAGTTAAGTTTATTCAGTTTGTCAGTTTTATTTCAACTTTCAATTATTTATTTATTTATTTATATTTGTATGTTGAATTATTTATTTATTGTTTTTTTTTTTTAAAAAATTATGCTAAGAACATTTAATTTATTTTTTATTAAATAAGGAAAGCATACGAGCAAACGGGCACCTGATGGTAAGTGGTCACCGTCGCCCATGGACATATCACCTCACTGTATTAAAATTGAAGGGTTTTTCACATGATGACATTTAAATTGTTTTGATCTTGATCCAGAACCCAAACAGCATAGTGAACGGTTTTCATCTGCCCAGATCACTATGGTCGAAACTGAACCGAACTGTCCGACCCTCAGGTCGGACAGGGACGATGTGGTGAACTCATGCACAAATGGGGCTTTAGAGCTGACCACGCGTGCTCCTGCGGGGCCGTGCAAACAATGAGCCACCTAACGGAGGACTGCGAAATATGGGCCATACCAGGAGGAATCGACAGATTACACTTGCTGGACGACGTAGCCATAGCATGGATGAAGAATGTTTTGCCTTTGTAAAATAATGGTGTGATTGTGAGATGCTGACGACCGAACGATAAATAAATAAATAATAATTGTTTTCAAATAAAATATGGGTAAAATTAGTTACTCGTATATAATTTCAATGATTCAGACCTTCAAACGCTGGCAACCCTAAGAGCAGCATTCTCTGCGCGTATCGATTCGTCGAGTTGAATAGTGAAAAGGCAGAATCGAATAAAAGCGGTATCGCGATCGAGTGTGAATTCATTGTGAATGCACTAAGAATAAAACCCAACTGTTCTCGGTTTCAATGCAGCTTGCTTATTTGTCAGAAAGTATCTTTATTTCCATGGTCGTAACGATAAAACGTCGCGTCGGTCGGTGGCGACTGCGTACGAGTACATACTAAAATTAAACAGGAAATAACTAGCGTCACTCTGATAATAAAAATCCGATACGACGGGAAATGTCAGGTTAAATGCAGGTTAATTTAAAAAAAAACGGAGTTAAATGCGTTGTTCTACAGATGAAAGGGGATTTTTCAGAACTACGTACTATGGCTCTTTATTTGGTATGATACGAAACCGAATAAAGAGCCATAGAAAACATATAAAGTTATACCAATATGTCTAAAAATCACTTACTGTTGGCAACTGGCTGGTGCCGCGGCCCATGACAGGGACGCAGGTGCAATTGTTTTTTATACAAAAGTAGTATTGTCAGTGTCAGAGTCATCGCATGGTGTAAAATTGTATTTCTTGTAAATATTAAACGTGTTTACCAGTTCCTCTTCGTTTCTGTCGCTCGCGAGTCCACCCGCAACATTGGTCCTTCGATCCTAGGTAAAAGTTTCGGCACCTAGTTCCAAAATTTTACAATCGCAAAATTTATTCAAAATTTTTCTGCAGTTCATATTGTGATCGTGAGTGATGGAAACGCGACTACAGTCTAAGATTAAGACAGCCACCGCATACACTGACAATGCTCCAGCGGTAGACGAACCCCGTGCCCCACCCGCCTGCCCCTCCGGGAGCGCCGCGGCACTGGATACGGCTCCGCCACCAGATCACTGGGAACTACCGCGCACGCCGCGACCCGTAGTATCCGATTTGGTCGAGATTATGGTTTCAGGTTCTAACAAAAGTGACCGCGTAGGCTCTCGCCACAGTACGCACAGGTCAAGCTCCACCATCGTCGCGCGCAAGCTAGCCGTTGAGGCGGAGTTGCGCCGCAGACAGCTGGAGCGTGAGCGCCAGTTGGAACAAGAAACGGAGCGCAAGAATCGAGAAATGGAGCTCAAGAACCGTGAGGTAGAAGAAATCGAGTTACAGGCCACGCTGGCCGCACTCGACGCCGGAAACTCTAAAACACAGGGCAGTATTCTTTCTGACAATATGTCCCGCACTCGCTCGTGGGTACAGTCTCAGAGCGCCGGGGTTCCGTACCCTGTGTCCCTCTGCGAGCCTACCGCTGCTCAGGCCACCCTTGCACCGCAGACAGCGGCGCCCCTGATCAGCACCGAGGCCACCGACCCACGCGCAGTGTGCGTAGAATCCCCCCAAGCTGTCACCACACAGGCAGTAGTAAGCCAATTGACCACTGCTATAGGTTATCTCGCTAACCAATCGAAAAGTAGTCCTCTACCTACCTTTTCAGGCGACAACATGGAGTGGCTCATTTTCAAATGTAGTTATAACCGAACGAAAGACAGCCATTCGCGCACAGCGAATATGTCACGCCTTAGTGGCGCATTGCGTGGTCCCGCCCGCGAAGCAGTAGGCGTCTTGCTTTACACGTGCGAGGACCCAGAGGTAATCCTAGAGACCTTGGAGCAGACTTATGCTCGGCCCGAGCTCATCGTAGCTCACGAGGTCGCCATGCTACGGTCGTTACCAGGGGTAGGTACCACCGAACAACTAAACGCATTAGCTAATAAGCTACGTAATTGCGTGGCCACCTTTAAAGTACTTAAACAGCAGCGCTACCTATTCTCGCCCGAGATTCTCAGATGTGTGTTGTCCAAGCTCAACGAGCTCACCAAGGCCAGGTTCACCGACTACGCTGCAGACACGCAGGAGGAGAACATGTCAAATCTAGAGTCACTTTCTGTCTTTCTCCGTCGGGAAGCTGACAGACAACTAAAGCACACGTATGTACCGGATTTCACTGCGCCACCCGCTGTCGCTAAATCATCTGGCCCCAAGCGTGAGTCCGTTCATACGACTACGACTACTGTGAAAGACAAAAACACGGTTGCCGACTGCGCCCACTGCAATCAGAAGCACTCCATTGCGGTTTGTAAACAGTTTGCACAACATAACGTCAATGACAGATGGCGCTGGGTACGCGAAAATAAAGTTTGTTTTCGATGTCTAAAGGGCGGCGCACACAGGTGGAACACATGCCGCGCGAAACGCTGCGGCGTCGATGGCTGCGCCAGGCGCCATCACTCGCTATTGCATGGCGCTGTTATAGTACGAGAAATCCCATCCATCGATATCCCTCTACAACCTGTCACCGCCGCCTACAGCGACCTCCCAACGACGTCAAAAACTGCTACACAGGACGACGTTACCGTATCTAACCTTAAGATTTCGCATGCCGATCTTCCGTGTAACATTGCAGGCACAAGCACGACGACGCGGTCAAGTGCGCGCCCTCGCGCTCTGTTGCGAGTCGTTCCAGTAGTCGTCCGAGGTCCAGCCGGCGAACACCCGACGTTCGCACTACTCGACGATGGCAGCTCGGCGACACTAATCGACTCCGAAATAGCGTCAAAGATCGGAGCGAAAGATAAGTTTAGAGAACCGATACGCGTAAACGGTGTTGGTGGCATGTGTCGAGACACCGTAGTAGGCTATACGAAGTTTTATATACGCGGACGTGATATGAGCGACGAATATCTAATAGAAAATGCGCGTGCCATCCAAGGCTTGTCACTGAGCCCACAGACTATAACAAAGGACGGTCTACAAAAGTTTGAACACTTACAAGAATTGGTAGACGTTCTTACGCTCGACAACGCAATACCGACGATCCTCATCGGTGCCGGTGACTGGCACTTAACTATTAGTAGGGAAGTACGCTGCGGCAAGACCTCCGAGCCCGTCGCTACGCGCACTCGGCTCGGCTGGTCTCTACACGGGCTCGCTTCGAGCAAAACCAAGCCGGTAGAGTTCGTCAATCACTTGACTGATTTAGAGTGTGACTCTATTGAGGCTCTAATGAGAGAGCAGTATAGACTAGACTCAATAGGCATTTCGAAGGTCCCGCCACAAAATACTGAAGAGGATCAGCGCGCTATAGACATAATCGAAGCCACGGCTCGCCGCCTCCCTTCGGGTCGCTTCGAGGTCGGACTACCTTGGCGACACGCGCGCCCTCTCGATATCCCTGACAGCTATCCGCAAGCTATGTCGCGGTTTCTTTCCTTGGAAAAACAGCTCAGGAAGGACGAAGGCTTCGCACAAGCTTACCACGCCTTTATTGAGGGCATCGTAGCGAAAGGGTACGCTGAAGAGTGCCCGCCAAACACGTACCACTCTACGAGCACTACGAAAGACAACAACACACGTCGTTGGTATCTCCCACACTTCGGAGTGTATCATCCCCAAAAAAAGAAATTACGTGCGGTACATGATGCAGCCGCCACCACGAAAGGTGTAAGCTTGAATAGCCTTTTGTTGGTCGGTCCCGACCTGCTCCAGCAATTGCTTGGTATTTTATTCCGTTTTCGTGAGGGTAAAATAGCGGTCACTGGAGACGTGAGGGAAATGTTCCCACAGGTACGTATTCAGGAGAGTGACCGCGATGCTCAAAGATTTCTGTGGCGTCCTGTCAGTAGTGCCCCTCCAAATTCTAATGTACAGAAGCTCCCACCCGTAAAAGAGTTTAGAATGGCTTCAATGATTTTCGGTGCTGTGTCTAGCCCGTTCATGGCTCTATACATCAAAAACAAAAACGCACTGGAGCATCAACGGTCCCATCCCGAAGCAACGCACGAAATAACTTACAATCATTATATGGATGACTATATCGCTAGTTTCAATAACTTAGATGTTGCGACCAAAGTAGTTCCAGAAGTATTCTCAGTGCATAAGGCGTGTTGCTTTGAAATGAGATCGTGGCTCGCTAACGACAATCGCGTTTTAGACTCGATTCCTAAAGACTTACGAGCCAACCCAAATTCCGAAGCCATCCTCCCTAACGACGTCAGCGCGCTAGGTATTAAATGGAATCCCGCAGATGACACGCTCGGTTTTCGCACTGGCAGCTTCGAGACCACCCAAACGATTCTTACAAAACGAGTTATATTGTCGCGTGTTATGAAAGTCTACGACCCTCTCGGTTTATTAACCCCTGTAGTGATAAAGGGCCGTATTCTCATACAGGACTTGTGGCGTGAAGGACTCGGTTGGGACGACGCCCTGCCAGCGCGTTTCTCTGAAGCTTGGGCAAAATGGGTAAAAGAGATAGCTTCCCTCAGCGACGTAAGAATACCCCGGTGGTATCTGTCATGCGATGTAGAAGTAGTAGATATTCAACTGCACATGCTAGCTGACGCAAGCGAATTAGCTTACGCCTGCGTCGGCTACTGGCGTTTTGAACTTAGCAATGGCCAAATAAAGCTGTGCCTAATAGGTAGCAAGGCGCGCGTCACTCCACTTAAGCCATGCACAATTCCACGCCTTGAACTGCAAGCCGCGCTTATCGCAGTACGGTTTGCGAAGGCTATAATAGATAGTCATAGGTTGAAACCGTCCGCCACAATCTATTGGTCGGACTCTACCACCGTCATCAAATGGTTACGCGGCGATGCTCGGCGCTACAAGCCGTTCGTGGCTCATAGGGTCGGCGAGATTCTTGAACTGACTGACCCTCGGGATTGGCGATGGCTGCCTAGTGAGCTAAATGTAGCAGATGACGCCACACGACTAACCGACTGGACGGACAGATGGTTTGCTGGACCCTCCTTTTTGTTATCGTCACCCAACGAATGGCCAACGGAACCAGAGGCTGTCGAGGTCGCACCTCTTCCAGACGTCAAGGAAGTGGTGGGATTTCTAGTCGACGAACCCACAGGTCCACCGGTTCCAGACCCCAACCGTTTCAGCGTCTGGATCCGACTCCTGCGGGCTACAGCTCGCGTTATTACAGGCGCTAGAAAATTTCGTCTCCTTTTAGGCACACCGCTAAGCCCAAATTCTAAATTATTTTCTAATGACCGTGTTTCTCCCACTCAGGTGTCGGTAGAAAACATGGTTCTAGCGGAGAGACTATTACTATTAAAGTCGCAGACAGACTCGTTTAGCGAGGAACTCGCGCTACTGAAAGACTCGAAGCCTTTGCCTAAGTCGAGTCGTCTCTTTTCGCTCTCCCCGAGGCTGCACGACGGTCTCCTAATCCTCGACTCAAGAATCAAGATGCTGCCCACAGAAGACGAATCCCTGAAAAGCCGCATTATCCTAGATGACCATCACCACATCGGCCGTCTTCTGATCGCCCACCAACACGTCAAAGCCGGACATGGCTTCCACGAAGTCGTATTCAATGAGTTGAGACAGCGCTTCTGGATTCTGCGCGGCAGGCGCGCTATTAAGGCCGTATCTGTGGAATGTCGGGAGTGTCAACGCCGTAAGAAGAAACCTCAGCAAATGCCATTTGGAGACTTGCCCAGAGAGAGACTGGAACATCACACGAGAGCGTTCACTAATATAGGTCTGGACTACTTTGGCCCTGTTGTCGTCTCTATTGGACGCCGCCACGAGAAGAGGTGGGTAGCGCTGTTCTCCTGCTTAGTCAGTCGTGCCCTGCATATTGAAGTCGTGCACTCTCTATCAACAGATTCAGCTATTATGAGTCTCAGACGCTTCATGGCCAGACGCGGCTGCCCGGCTAAGATAATATCCGACAACGGGACTTCGTTCATAGGAGCCAACAGAGAATTATCCCAGATGTTTGGACAACCCGTGACAGACTTCGCTGTCAACAATGGCATTTGCTGGATATTTTTACCTCCTGCGAGCCCCTTCATGGCTGGTGCCACAGAACGGATGGTGCGGTCAGTCAAGACCGCACTTAAAGCTACTTTGGGAGAGCGCACCCCTAAGGAAGAGGTCCTCCAGACATTTCTGTTTGAAGCCGAGGCTATATGCAACAGCAGGCCTTTGACCTATGTAGCGACCGCCGCCGACGCTCCTCAGGCAATTACGCCTTTCCATTTTTTTGATCGGAGCTTCCTCCAACAACCACTGGTTGGCGGGTGACTTGGACGACGACGATCTGGTGCGACGGACTCAATGGAAGCAAACGTTGAGGATGGCGGACCACTTCTGGAGCAGGTGGATTCGGGAGTACCTGCCTTCTTTGATTAGGAGACCGTCTTGCACCGAACCGAACCCCGGCCTAAAAGTGGGCGACGTCGTCGTAGTTGCCGACCCAGCCTTACCGAGAGGCATTTGGCCCCTCGGCCGTATAGTAAAAACTTACCCAGGGCAGCGCGGGATCGTGCGAGTCGCCGACGTCGCCACCAGGGGCGGGATTTTAAAAAGGCCGGCGAAGAAACTGGTGCCCCTGGTCGCGGCTGACCAGGCAGTTGCCGCTCCGTAACGGTGCTTCGCACCAGGGCCCGGAATGTTGGCAACTGGCTGGTGCCGCGGCCCATGACAGGGACGCAGGTGCAATTGTTTTTTATACAAAAGTAGTATTGTCAGTGTCAGAGTCATCGCATGGTGTAAAATTGTATTTCTTGTAAATATTAAACGTGTTTACCAGTTCCTCTTCGTTTCTGTCGCTCGCGAGTCCACCCGCAACACTTACAATCAGAAGAACAATGTAAATCCCTGTTTTTTTAAATTTCCTTGTATTTGGAAGAAATAGATTTTAAAGTGGCGCTAGTTGTGTCACACCGACCAATCCATAAGAGGCGCCGCGGCGGCCAAATCTGTTTCTAACAGCTCAAAAGCTGAACCGGCATTATGTCGCGTTAAGGTTGGCTTCCGTTGATCACAGCCGATGCGGCCGATGGCCGAAGACAAACCTTGCTTCCGATGTCAGCGGCTAGCCGCGCGCGGCTGTCAGTCAGGCCCTGTCACTGCAGTACATGATAGTTCACGAATGAACGAGACGCACATGAGAAAGCGAGAGGAATATACTAACGAGCGTGACAGGTCTCGAAACGATCGCGCGCGGCCGACCGTTAGCCGCATCGGTCGCGATGATCGGAAGCGGCGCCATACATTTTCATAGTATTTAGTATTGTCGCGTCAGCTGTCAGCCGTCGGCCGCGCGCGTCAGCCGCATCGGCCGCGATCAACGGAAGTCTAACTTTAGAGAGGACTGCGCGCGTCAGCCTCATCGACTGTGATGATCGGAAGTGGCGCCATACATTTTCATAGTGTGTAGTATTGTCGCGTCAGCTGTTAGCCGTCGGCCGCGCGCGTCTGCCGCATCAGCCGCGATCAACGGAAATCTAACTCTCATCTTCTCTTTCCATTTTATTTTCAGGAGTGGCCCTAATTTCGCTTGAATGAATTTGCCTGTGTTTGTCAACCAAAGTAGAATTATAACCTGAAAGTGAAGAATTATAACCAGAAGAGTGAACAATAACATACAGCCCATAATAACATCATAATATTCTGAACGCGAACCAGACCCCCATGTAATTCGGTCATAATTACGAAATCATCAAAAACAAGGAGTAAACCGTGCGTGGGCAGTGCGAACCGCCCACACACGCACGCCTAGGGCTGTCTATCAAATATACACGCATTTCTAGGGAGGGGTAGATTCGCGTGACAATGTTGGGTGAAACGGACATTGGGTTAAAATGAGTATTGAGTGAACCCAGTATTGATTATTGTTACAGTGGGTACTTGTTACTTACAGTAACAGGAGAGTTTGAAATCTTAGGTAATAGGGTATTTTCCAAGTATCATATATTAAACGCATTTCTTAAAAATTAGAAAAAGACAAATTGATGGTCAAATGTGAAAACAGAATTAAAATTCGTTGAAAAATAAAATAGCTATAGGCAATCATTAATCAGACGGTAGAAAGAAATGACAGTAGAGAATTATGACGTCACTGTTCCCTAGCGCCATACAAGCAGGTCCTGGCTGCATATACAGCACTGTTTTGCTAAAAAGAGACAGAACATCTCTCTAGTACTAACCTAAACAATTAATATCTCTGATGTTAGTTGAGATATCGAAAAACAAATTTCAGATCCTTCTACATTAATCAGACGGTAGAAAGAAACGGCAGTAGAGAATTATGACGTCACTGTTCCCTAGCGCCATACAAGCAGGTCCTGGCTGCATATACAGGACTGTTTTGCTAAAAAGGGACAGCACATCTCTCTAGTACTAACCTAAACAATTAATATCTCTGATGTTAGTTAAGATATCGTAAAACTAATTTTAGATCCTTCTTCAGGATGTCCATGTAATTTGATTGATGCAATATTTTTGTTTGTTTATACCCTATTATTTATAATTACACCCAAAGTTATTAAAAATCACCTAATGTAAATTGCTCGCAAGAGAAGTTGCGAATGCGATGTGATCATTTTTCCATACATCAGCCGGGCATTGAAATGTCAAATGCATTTGCCCGAATTCTTTGGCTTGCTGTCGTGCTCAAATAATTGTTCCAGATGAAAGGGCGCTATTACGATAAATGGTATACATGCATGTTATCACCCTACAAAATGTCGAGTAATCAATTACTGTATACTGAACAACTAAGTCATTTGATTATTTTGTTACAGCAGGTAATTGTTATCTACAGTAGGTAACGGGAGAGCTTGAAAGCTCTAAGAATTCGAAGCACGTAAAGCCCTGCGCGAAGTTACTTCGAGTTGAGTTGTTTACGGAAGCATCTGATTAGAATTCCAGGCATGGAACACTATTTTAAGGTTATATTGGACGTCGAACCATGGCATAGAGATCTATTAGTTATAGTATTGTTAACTACATTCCTTAGTATTTTTAAATGACTTCTGAAGAATACTTTCAAAACAGCAGGAGACCGGTTCTCAAGTTCAACTGTATCCTTTTAGTATCTTTGACTATTTACCTTGTAACGATGTCGACTTCATCGTCCATATCAACCTCCTTGCCATCAATTTCAACTTCATTGTTAGCGTTTATCTCACCTCATTTCGTGTTGGCATCTTCATTTCTTCATCTATATTTTGAAAATTCAAATCGTATTCCCATTCCATTTCTAAATTCCATTATTTCATTAGTTTTATTGTTTTTACTTTTTCTCTGTATTTTGTCCTGAATGGACGTATGTCCGTTTTATAAAATTGTCTCCTACTACTACCTTTTTTCTACTATTGTGTTGTTCTGTTCCTGATAAATATAATATCTACTATTACCAAGTTCCTCTATTACTTCATCTGCACACTGTCCTACAACCCTGCTAGCTGGCACCTAGAGCGCAGATGGTAGCAACCTTGCCCATTTCTCAGCGTTTTATTTATTAATGACTTTGAACTCATATTTCTCAGGAACCAAAAATGGAAAAAAAAAAAATAGTTTCTTGAAATTGCTTCCTAAATATAGCACTTAGTTCAGACATCTATTGTGAACCTAGAAATTTGAAGTTGGATGAGTTTAAAATCTCATTGATGAGGGTGAGCGTGCCATGAGCGGAAAACAAGAAAGGCAGCGCTGAGCTTGGCGTGGTTCCGATGCCCAAACCACCAAATTTAATGGGTAGAGACGCTTGGGTCCATGAGCGGTATTCAGAATTTATATTCAGGATTGCAACACAACAGTAACAAAAATCAAATTCACTTTGTGCCTGAAGTAACAAAATATATGCGAATTTCAATTTTTTCCCCTCCTTATGTTCTATGGGTATTCTTGGATACTTTAACCGTCATATCATAATAATATGGACAGAAACGCAAAAGCGCACAGTGGTTTTATTTAGTTAAAAATAATGCACAAGTAGTTACACGAAAAGAAAGGCATTTTGCCGTTTCTTTTCACTTTGCTACTACTGTTTTTACACTGAAGTGAAATGGAATGTTAAATGCAGTTCTTGTTATTTACCCATTGTTTTATTTTGTTGTAAAGAATTGAATTGAATCAAGTTACGCTTTTTGTGGAGAAACTTCAACATTAGATGCGATTGTTTTTGTATAAGGAGAGCAGATGAGCAAACGGGATACCTACACACACACACACTATACATAGATATCTCATCTCAATATAATGCTTTTAGAAGCCTTTCGATGCACTACTTACATTGAGGAGTTAGATGGAGTACCTCATGTGCCGGTAATTATGCTGGCTCTCTTACCATTTACTGATCATTAGCCGGGCACAGCAACATTAGTAGAGGTGGATGATTTTAAATTTTAAGTTTTTAATATTATATAGATAGTTAGTGTTACGGAGCGCGACAGTCCCGTGTATTGTACCTAGGTTAAGATAGATGTAATATTAACCTAGCGTAAGTATTGTTGTTACTAACATAGAGTAACGGTATTTTTATAGTAAGTCTCGCCGCTCATGGACTTCAGGTATCCGGGGACCCTTGCGTGGGTCTGGGAATAAAACTAGTGTGGGAGCGCCCGGCCAGCCAGTTGTCTGCGAGCGGCCGTTGTTATAGTATATTGAAAGTAAACTGTAATTACCATTGTTGTGAATTGTACTGTACTGTGTGTGTGTTGATTAAAGTGTACGGTAAAGTGTTTCCATATTTTATTGTAGCATCAAACACCCTGCGCCTGTCGTCTTTTTTATTGGTCCTTCGTTAGCCGGATCTACAATGAATATGGAACAGGAAAATAATGGTAATTACGTGAACAACGGCGTGATGACGCGCTCCAGAGCTCACCAGGAAGAGCGACTACGGCAGGTAGGAGGTATCGACCTAGTACATCCCTCTACGTCGTCAACGAATAGCCCGGTTGCACCAGGAGGAACTGCGGTGAACCTCGCGTCGGGTGGCCAGCCAGGTCACAGAGAAGTACCGGCCGCGAGAACATCGCACAGTGCACCGGAGACACAGGCGACGCTAAAGGCATTGAGGGGATGTACTCAGGTGTTGCGATCCAGCCGAGCTTACAAGGAAGAGCGACTACGGCAGGTAGGAGGTATCGACCTAATACATCCCTCTACGTCGTCGACGAATAGCCCGGTTGCACCAGGAGGAATTGCAGTGGATCTCGCGTCGGGTGGCCAGCCAGGTCACAGAGAAGTACCGGCCGCGAGAACATCGCACAGTGCACCGGAGACACAGGCGACGCTAAAGGCATTGAGGGGATGTACTCAGGTGTTGCGATCCAGCCGAGCTTACAAGGAAGAGCGACTACGGCAGGTAGGAGGTATCAACCTAGTACATCCATCTACGTCGTCAACGAATAGCCCGGTTGCACCAGGAGGAACTGCGGTGAATCTCGCGTCGGGTGGCCAGCCAGGTCACAGAGAAGTACCGGCCGCGAGAACATCGCACAGTGCACCGGAGACACAGGCGACGCTAAAGGCATTGAGGGGAGGTACTCAGGTGTCTCGATCCAGCCGAGCGTACAGAGAAGCTCAGAAACTCCGCGCCGAGTATGAGGCTGAAATTGAAATTTCAAGGATAAAAAAAGACCTCATACGAAAGAGACTGGCAATGGAGCGGGCTGAGATTGATGCCGCAGTACAGTCGCAGTCACGAAGGTCAGATAGAGAATCCGTCCGAATGGATCCGTCAGAATATGTGATCAACTGGTTGGACGGACCAAAAAACCACGTGGACGAGAATAAGCACGTGGAAGGAAATCACGGCACGGGCGGCAACGAGGACAATAGCGCGCCCCGGGCAAGCGACGCGCCGCATAATGGTATTGTGCCTCCCGCCCCCGCCGCCACCGCCGCCGAAGCCTGTACGCCTGAGAGCAGCGTTCATTCTAACGGTATCGGCGCACCCCTCCCAATCGATGGACGCGCTACCCCTGTGTACGAGACCGCGCCGCGCGCGCCCAGCGATGACGTACCCCGTAACGGTACCTGCGATCCTCTCCCGCAAGATAGACGCCCTGCCCCCGCCGTCGCGTGTAACAGCGCATCGATGCAGGGATCCCACCGCGCCGCCGGCGCTGCAGGTAGCGCTGCGCAAGAACAATGCAGCGTCCGTGCACCGCTTGTACGTCAAGTTGAAAGAGACGGAGATAACAGCCGCGCGCCCTTTGTTTATAACAATGCGCGGGCGCCCTTCGGCGGTGAATTTGAGGAGCTCGCTAGAGCCATAAATAATATAGCGCGGCCTAAACCGGTACCTCGGCAGGTATACGAACTGCCGCATTTCAATGGAAACGGAGCGGACTGGCTGTCTTTTAAAGACAATGTGCAATTACGCAATTTGGATTGCTGTGAAATGGAGGAAGCGAAGCCAATGATTATGATAGGCCAGGACAACTGGGAGCTCATCGTCAGCTCGGAAATCCAGAAGGGTAAGCCCGGCCAACCAGTCGCTTCTCTCACGAAGTTAGGATGGGTAGTACCCTTAGGTAAAATATCTAATTCGGATTCGGAGTTTGTAAATTGTATAACTACTCTCCAGCCTGCTATGTATAGTCACGTAGGAGACATAGTTAGTAAGCAGGTGGAATTGAACTCTACTGGGGTAGCTGAAGAATCGCGAAGCAACTCCGAGTCCGGGCGGCAATTACCGAATTTTGATAATACCAGCCGATGTACAGTGGGCCAACCGGCCACGAAAATAGACTTGCTCGGGGATAGCGAAAATAGAGAATTACTTGATAATGATAAAAGTTTAAGTGAGATAAAGTTTAAAATGGGTAGATTTGACAACTGTGCTAACGCGTGTGGCGAACAGACACTTGTATCTACAGAAAGAAGCCTACATACTATGCCTACAGGCTATGGCAGTAAAATATATGGGGACATAGTTGATTCACTGCGGTACGTATCCCAATTAGAAACTTTAAATTATAACAAGCATGACAAATTGAGTTCAGTTTATAATGCTGTATATAATATCGAGCGTAGCACGGAGAGTAGCGACTGGCACCAGGTGTCCTCCTTGAATTGTATAGCTGGCGAGGCTGCTAAGTTTAATTGGCCTAATCGTAATAACATGTGGCTTTCGGGTCCTCCCTTTCTTTGTGATTCACAGGAGCAGTTGCCGCCAAACAACAACAGGCGGCGAAAAGGCGGGCCCAAAAGGACCTGGAGAATTCACAGACCAGCTGGGATCAGAGAGCCCGACGCGTGCCCCCGAAGAAAGAGGACCTACCTCCTCTCAGCTACACGTCGAGTGAAGTACAAAGTTTACGATGCCCATCGGCACGATGGACATCACCATTGGGCGGCGCCGCGACAAGGGGTGGGGCGTGCGTTTCATCCGTCCCATCATCTGTGCCGTGCCGACATGAATCCATGGCCAATGAGATCGGGTTCTGTTTCAACACCCCCTCCGCTTCTCATACAGGGGGTGGCTAAGAGCGATTGATGCAGAGAAGAGGTGCTGCCTACGAGCGTCAGCAGTGGATGAAGGAATGGAGATGGTGGCCTCTTCAGCGATAATATGTAAGCCCGTGGACATCTGTGACTTAGTGATTAGTGAATGGCAATAAGCCGAGATATAAGTGGCCTCGTGGCAAAGTTAAGTGCAGAATACCCGCGATGTGATGGACGCATTAGTGTATTAGACCTTAAGACAATTCATGGGACACTAAGACGTCCAGTTGTGAAGGTTGCCGCGCTTCCTACTAATGAAAATGTTTTCGGTTGAACCCTCAAACAAGGGGGTGGAATGTTACGGAGCGCGACAGTCCCGTGTATTGTACCTAGGTTAAGATAGATGTAATATTAACCTAGCGTAAGTATTGTTGTTACTAACATAGAGTAACGGTATTTTTATAGTAAGTCTCGCCGCTCATGGACTTCAGGTATCCGGGGACCCTTGCGTGGGTCTGGGAATAAAACTAGTGTGGGAGCGCCCGGCCAGCCAGTTGTCTGCGAGCGGCCGTTGTTATAGTATATTGAAAGTAAACTGTAATTACCATTGTTGTGAATTGTACTGTACTGTGTGTGTGTTGATTAAAGTGTACGGTAAAGTGTTTCCATATTTTATTGTAGCATCAAACACCCTGCGCCTGTCGTCTTTTTTAGTTAGTTTTGTATTATTATTATTATATTATTATTATTCATATCGTTATTATATTATATGTACAATCGTAATTTACAATATCTATTCTCAGTTAAATATTCATTAATTGTGTAGTAGCTTTTAGAATTTAAGAATTGGTTTAATTTTGTTATAAACTTATTATCATTAGTTCCTTTTTTTACTGAATCTGGTAGGTTATTATATATTTTAATAGACATTTCATATGGACCTGATGAACATAATTTTAATCTGGTGTTCGGTAATATTAATTTATTTCTGTGTCTTAATGACATTGTTGGTACGCCTTCTCCTTTTGTATATAAGTCGGGATATTTTCTTACAAACTTAATTCCAAATTATTACGGTAATGTAAGGATACTATGTGTTTCAAAATGAGGTTTGCAGCTGTCGGTTACTTCAATTATATTATATGTTTTTATTTTATGTTCTAAGGATATTTAGTTACCTCTTTACATATCAAAATGATCAACACTATATTAAGTGT
This sequence comes from Hofmannophila pseudospretella, assembly GCA_947369225.1. Taxonomy (NCBI): domain Eukaryota; kingdom Metazoa; phylum Arthropoda; class Insecta; order Lepidoptera; family Oecophoridae; genus Hofmannophila; species Hofmannophila pseudospretella. The sequence continues at coordinate 3,402,987 of OX376333.1, forward strand.
TACTATATTATCTATTATTACTATATTAGGTGTTTAATTACAAATAATTAATTATAATTAGTTTCTAGATAGATTCGAGTGGCTTGGTGAGAGATATGTAGATTGGTTCTAAGAACTGGTATTGAAGCACCTCGAGTGAAATTTCACCTGAACTAGTTCTGTTATTATCAGTTAGCTAAATAATACTTCATTGTGGGAAATTGAAGTTTTGTTAGTATGGTGTTGAGTTGGTATAATGTGGACGGCTCTTAGAATGACTGCACATCGGGTGAAGTGGAGAAGCATAGGAGAGGGCCACCAGGCCCGTAGCCAGGATCAGCAGTCGGGGAGGGTTCAAGGGAGTTGATGAGTTTCGGATAAAAGATAGTCGCATGCACTCACTCATCGCAGCACAAAAGTGCCTGAATGCCTGTGGAAGGTTGGAGGAAGGTCGCTGTGTTGGATCCTGTTTAAGCAATTTCGGAGGGGAGGGGTTTTAACCCCCAAAACCACCCTCCTGTCTACCGGCTTGGGCTACATCCAGTGGTGGATAGAAACCGCCTGAAAAATAAGAAGAAAAATACCACTTATCCTTTCGAAGATAGACTCGTCGAGATTTTAAATAAAAGGTAATAATGTAAAAAAATATGTATATTTGATGTGAAAACATCTTATAACTCTTGAAGTATAGGAGCCGGTTCGGGTATCGAGTGACGAGTATCACATTTTTATGACTTCTTTCAAAAGCTAATAATTTCGTCAATTTTAAAGGTATGTAAAAACGAATCGTATTGTTGAAAACATCGATAAACATCATTATGGAGTCAAATGTATTTGGCTATAATAATCAGGAGAGATGAGGAAGAAGGTCAAAGTTAGCCTTTTATTCGCTATGCCCGCGATATGAGGTCTTATATCTCAATGACTAGACATGTCAGCGAAGATGTTTTCACACATAATTTTTTTTTTTTTTTTTTGCAGGAAATCTTACAGCATATAAAATTTTACATAGTAATAGTTCTTTAAATATTTGTATGTCAGTACAAGATTCCCCATAATAAATTTTCTTAAAATAACAGCATAGGGAAAGGACAGAAAGGAGAATAATAATAGGAAAATATATATTATAATACATATATGATATAAGTAAATAAGTGATGAATGTAATAATAGTTTAGCAATACAATACAATACAATCCTTTATTGATAACAACAAGTTACAGGTTATTACAGGTTTTTCAATACATATACAATACAATAACATATACATATACAATATTTATGTATAAAAATAATAAAAATGATTATAATAGGTAGGTATAGTATATGCAACGTGGTGTAAAGATGTGTATGTGGTGAGAGGGGGTATGCGGCACAGCGTCCCTGTGCCTATTCCTTTTTTTTTGGATTGGCGGCTTGACTTTTCGTTTTGGACCCAAACCGGGCTCATTCGTCATAATTTCTAAAAGTCGAGGTAATTGACACCGTAAGTATAACTTAGCACCTCTTGTTACAATATCGCTTAGTCTTCATAAAATATTTTTCATATATTGCAGTCACAGTTTGTACAATAACAGTAAGACAACGTACGTAGAATTTGTTACGATGCTGTATTGGCAACGTATTTTTATCTCAGCTCAAAAATGTATCTACACGTGTGTTATTATAAAAATTACAAGATAAAGTGGAGTGAATAAGTCACTCCTTTTGAATTCAGACGCGTGTGTTTGATATTTTAGAGAATTCAGCGTTAAATAAACTTGAAGAAAAAATTATGCCCAGAAACTTAAAAATAAAAGCCTGACCTACAAATCTGGTTAAACAACGGTGAATAGATTTTATTAGACAGACCAGGAAAGCGGTTAATTAGAGGAGGTTTAAATCTCCAGAAACCTTCATATTATGCTTACTTATACTCTATTGAGTGTCTCCTCCAACCAAAACCAAACATGAGAACCATATTTGCAGAACTTAGATATATCACAAATCGATCGAATTTACTTTTAATGCGACAATGCACGAGGGTATTTTACATGCTAATTTATCAATGACTATGGTTATTTGCTTCATGTTATTTATGAATAACAAAGCATGTCATTTCACCACCTGATCTGACTCCAGCATCTCCTTAACGTACAAGACGTTAAATGCTCAAATATGCTCCTATAAATAAGTTATAGTTTTAAGTCCTAAATGTGTTATTGTTTTAAAAAAAAAACTCTTGACTTCTCATTAAAAAAATGTGAAAAGCGATGCTGCGAGCGAGACTCGCCTTTCTGGGACCTGGAGATCGATTCCACTAAATACAATGTAACTAAATAGGATCTAAACTGCATCGTTATGATGTGTTTCGTATGCTACTATCCACTAACGATCCAATTTCAGTTAAGTTCCGATCGAGACAACGATCGATCGAACAGTAACGTATTTGTGCATTCTAATAAAACGTTTAGTTTATACTACATCGCAGTTGAATGGTAACAAAACGCTGCAACTGTCATATATAACAATCGTTATTTCCAAGGTACTTTTGCCCGATCGATAGTAAATCGAAAGGTGGCAGTGGTAGAGCTTTGCGATAGAGTTATGCGTCAGCAGAATGCGATTTGGTGTCCAAATAGAATTAGAACGAAAACTATATTTAAATAGAACTACAAACGTTGTAATTTAGGCGAATTAGGACCTGCTCTATTCCACCCAACACAGCCATCACGGTCCGATGACTCACTGTGCCATTATTCTTTGTTTCTCTATACTGTGTCACGAAGGCGTGAGTGGCTGTCAGGTCCACTTTATAAAAGATGGCTTTCTAACGGCTAGCTATTGTGTGTTACACAATAGAAAAATGTCTCTACTCTTATATATTTTAAGTACCTTCCTATATACGAGTATTATCGGAAGTCATTCTTTCAAGAACGAAACTATTTTTAACCTCTACAGTTCCGATCAAAAAGTGGGATGTAATGAATTGCTAGTCTCTGGTTTTATAATCTCAACAACCGATGATTTGATTAAAGCCCACAACGAATTTACATTTGAAGAAACGATTCTTCCAAAGAATATCTTTCAAGAACGAGACATATTTTAAACCCCCATATCTGACCCAAAAAGGGCATGTGTTTTGTTTTCGACTTTGCACCAATTCAGATTTAAAAAAAATGCAACTATCGCGATTTAAAAACTAAGGATGTTACGGAGATTCGACTCCGACTCCGAAAGGTCGGAACTTCCGATTGATTTTACACCTCCGACTCCGACTTCGACTCCAATAATTTTGAATCGGAGGTTATACCGAAGATATTTTGTGAGCAACCATATACAAATATCAATATTTTATTAAATAGTGTATGAATATATTTATGTATATTATTATTTATGTATTCCTACACTACTCTCTAAAGGCAAATGTTTTATTGCCGCAAACTTAAACATAATAAAAATGGCCAATTCAGCTATAAAAATTATAAAACGGTTTAAAATTTGAACTTCTTCTGAACATTTATCTTCTACCTCCGCCTCCGACTCCTGTTCCGAATCCGGCTCCGGTTCCGATTCCGATAAAATTAAAACCTTCGGTTTCTACTCCGGTTCCGGTAAAACCACCTCCGTAACATCCCTATTCAAAACAGATAGTTCTGGTCATTTTTCAGCGCGCCAACTAGCAGCGCACCTAGCTGAAAAAAATCAGCAACTAAAAAAGAGTGCGAGAAGAGAATGGCGCCGTCGGTCCGCCGCTCCGATAAAATTATTCGTTAAAAACCCAAAATCTCGTGCCACACGTAAATAAACACTCCAGCGCCGATCTAGACAAGATTTACAAACGAAACCAGCCCTTGGAAGTCCATCAGAGGGTCCTCAAGGATTCTTGGCTGCGGCTGCGCTGGTGAGTTTAAAAATCCACTGCTATCTGAACTATCGAACCCTATTCCGAACAGCATGTTATAATACGCCTAATGTTTGTTGTTTCATGTCAACATTCGAATAGGGGTACCTATTATTTTATATTTTTTTATATACATTGGCTACGACAAACAGGCAGACGGGCCACCTGATGGTAAGTAGTCACCGTCGTAGTAGAGAGGACTTTTTTAAACGTTCTTTTTGAAGCATCCCATGTCGTAGCGCTGCGGGAAAACGTCGGGTAGAAGAGAGTTCCACATTTTACAGGTGCGTGGCAGAAACGTTCGTGTAAAACGGGTCGTGGTAGACACCTATTAAATTTGGAATCGGTTAATTTATTTATAAATGAAAAATATTTATTTATTAGAAATCGGACTAGTAGCGCTCTCTCCTCTGGAATGATGATGTGAGCACTGACAACGAGCCCAAAGGTTTGTGCAAATGCACTTACCTATAGTTCCATATACATATGACATTCAATGCCCGACTAAATGTATGGGAAAATGCTCACATCGCATGCACCAACTGGCAGACGCAGTTTCAATATAAAATTTCTTTAGCCAACCAGTATGGTGAATTTAAAATCTTTGGTTCTACCAGTACTCGGTAGTTCTACTAATGAAGGAAATAATCGCCTGCTGATTCTTGCTTCTTTCACTGTGTATGCCTTTTTCTGACGGTTTATTTTAGGTATTAATTGGTATTATAACTTACCTTAAATAAAAGACATTAAAAGCTCAATTTCATTTCGAAAGAACCCCCAGTTATTTTTAACCCCCGATTCAAACTGACGTAGGGAATTGGCGTTACGTCCATTTCCCTACGTCAGTTTGAATCCCGTGATCCATTCGCGATGGCAAACGTTCTGAATTAAAGTAATTCGTTATACCATACTTCGCTATGACATTCGGAATTAAGTAATTCGTTATAGCATACTATCTAACTCACATAAAATCACACAATCTCACAGTAAATCGTACTTCTGTACTTTCGGAATACAGTTAATCGCATTTTCGTACTTCGAAGTTCTGGAGTAAGTAACCGATCGAGAGAGGGCGTGTTATAAAGTATTAAGGGCGTGTTATTAAGTTTATTCTGTACCGGTAGGTAATTGTAAACTGTTATGTATAGAGACTGAATGTCTGGTGCTTTGGATCATTCTGTAAACCAGACATCATTAATGTTATAAAGAAATAAAGAAAGAAATAAGTTTGACACGTTTGTCTGTCTGTTTGTCTGTTTATGTGTTTGTCTGTGGCATCATAACTTAACAATGGATGATCGGATTTGGATCTGGTTTTTATTAATATTTAAAAGAGAATTTTGTCTGATAAAAAATTGACCAGTGGTTTCCAAGATCTTGGTGTATCTTTGATGTCAGATGGGATCTCTGGTACGATGGTGGTTTTGGACCATGGAGCCCTGGATGACCAGGAAAATATAAGGGGATCGGTGTCGGTTGGTTTTTAAATTTTAAATGTAGAGTTATTATCAAACGTTAATTCCCCTTCTATTTGTAAAAGTCGTCACGGAATTAAAACACGTCAGAGTACTGGATTAATTGGAATAAAAAACGTTTCAATTGGAATAAAAAAAACGTTTCAATTGAAACGCAGTTTGGAATTTATTCGGAACGCAGTTATTGAAATAGTGGGATTACTTCAGTCGGTGTACTTCGTTATTGAATACCAACGGAAATATAGCTTTTTTTTAGGGATCCGTGTACTGAAAGGGAAAACGCCCTCCCGTTTAGAATGATGTTGTGAGCGCGCTGACAGCGAGTCAAAGGCTTTGTGCAAATCAAAGAAATATTATATAGTAAGCAGACTACTTAGGTAGACTTCTTTCATGTTCACTGTTTGAATGAATGAATGAATTAAAATTTATTTGCACACATATACATAACACGATAAAATTACACGATTACATTTCATTACCTACTTAAAAGAGTTACTTTTATATGAGTCTCCTACACAAGATGAGACTGACAGACAATCCCACCTGTAGAGCCTGTGGTGACACCGTTGAGTCAATGGAACACTTGCTGTGCGAATGTGACTCGTTGGCTGGAAAGCGTATGACTCAGATGAGGGTCGCCTACCCGAAACCAGAGGACTATAGGCTCCTACCTGTAAGCTGTACAGCGTCCTTGATGCAAAGCATCTTTAAGGAACAGGAAGGAAACTAAGGTGCCGCTGGGGTTGTCCCTGGCCCCCCTGTCATAAGATAAGATACTTTTTATATAATATATCTCCCTCACACTGATTATTTTATATTAGTAACTAAGTAAGTAAGTAATATGTTTATTTCACACACATCAATGACCGAAACAGTTATAATTATAATAAAATAATTATGTAGTCAAAGGTAAACATATCTTAATCATGTCTGATGGTCTGCTGTTGTTGTGAAAAGGGCCTCAACTCAGCTTATTGCTGCAGACAAGAATGCCTACAGCGCTGGTATTTTGTTGGACCATGACCGATGGCTGGCCAAAACCTGTCCAAGAGGACAAAGATACTCACAACACAAATACATTTAATTGTAATATTAATAAGTGAAAAAATATACCTACATTTACCATGACACAGTAGTGTCACTATTATGGATATCCTTTTTGCCCAGACGTGTAGTTACACTTCACTACTACATTAACATTATCGAGCATGCCAAATATTCTGACACAATTTTGATAGTTTCCCATACAAATATGTAGCTCTTGACCATTTTCTCCATTCTAATGTTCTCACCTATATGTGCTTTTTTGCCACGCTTTATTTACGCTGATATTCCGTCTGTTCCTATATAGTATACTTTGACGTTTGTGGTGCAAATGTACTTATAGTTCCAAAGTTCCAAGCTTACCCTTCGAACCGAAGCACAGCAATGGAAGCATTTGCAGTAGAAATAGGTAAAAGAGTGGTTTTTATTTGTACGACAATGCCCCTTTACAGCAGATATATTTATTTTACAGCAGATATATAATTTTATTATTCATTAATTTAGATAAATGACAAAGCCCCTTTACAGCTGCTACAATCTTAATTTTTAGCTACATTTTTAAATGTAAAAAGGTTGGTCTGTTCGCTCCTGTCCAGTTATGTTTATAGTTAACATGAATTGCGTTTGAATTTTAAATTTGTAAAAACCATGACGTAACCAAGAATTCCTGGTGTCCCGGTGGTTTTAATAAACGAGTATGAGTACCACTCCGGGCTGACTCTTCATATTCTATCTTCATTGATTTTGCTTTGAAAATGTAAAGAAAAACCAATAATTACAATGATTGAAAACAGTGCCCACAGCTAATTCTGTGGCCATTTAAATTTACCACATTTTAATTCGGATTGGCAGTAAAGGGTACTTTTGATGCAAATCCGGCGCCGTGTCGAACCGGAAGTGAAAATGCTTTTTGCTACCGGAAAATGGCGGCGGTTTTAAAGCTGTGACATTAATTCCGGCATTTTGTTTTTATACAATTTGTCACGTTGAGAAGATAAAAATTGTTTTAATTTCTCTTTAAATTCGTTAGGTATGTTACATATGTATCTATAAAAATAGTTTAACGTGGGGATTTGGATGATGTGTTCGGCTGGCAAGCATTTCAAAAAAAAAAAGAAAAAAGGAAAAGAAATGAAAAAAGAGGGAAAAGATGAATGAATGATGAATTTCTAAATTCATCGAATTCATCTTTTCCCAATGATGAAACTAGAACTAGTTATGAGCAATAACAAAGAAAATAATATCAACGATTAGTTAATAAAAAAAATAATCAAATTTTATGGCTAAGATACTCATATTTTGGAACATTTTGACATTCCAGTATACAGTCAGCGTCATATATTGAGATAATTGGAAGCTGTCGTAGATCTATATAATTACAAGTGTGTAGGTTATTAATTATAGTATTGTAAAAAAAGCAAAGGTGTTTCTCTCTAGACTCTAGAGTATAAGATTGTGCGGTGAGCGACGGGATTACGGGGTCTGTATGAGATTCATGTATATTTACTGATCTTATGTATTTACCTACCATATGGAAGTAAATAAAGATTGAATTGGATAGGTCAAATTATTTTGAGTTATACGGGTCGAATGTAGCTTGAAATTGTTCGTGTAAATATACACACAGTCCGAACTTGGCGGACACACTGCCGTGCGTCTGATATGGCCTGTTTACATTTAGTGAAGTACAGTGGCGAGTCAACTTGGCTTTCAGGCTTGTCGCAAGCTGAGTGATTAGTTTTAATTATTATTGAACTTAAAAATGTATATGGAATATTAACACTTGTTAATATTCAATATTATATATATTATTATTATTTGTTATATGTTCTCAGACTTCTGAGAGACATAATTATATTGTTCAAAGATGCAATAAACAATAAACTGACAAGGCACTCACCATTCTACTCGCCACTCTACCTACTTGCACTCGCCACTGTACTAGACCAAGTGTAAACCGGGTAATATAGAGCCAGGACGCTGAATATTTTCTCTTGGAATCTGTTGTTGTTATCGGAATTCAGAACGCGGAACGATGTTATGATTAGTGTCAGACCGAAGTTTCGGTTTCGGCCAGTTTCGGCCCAAAATTAACAGTTTCGGCCCAAAATTGAGGCTTTTATAAAAACATTATATAATATGTTGCATATACATATATGTGTTACTGAAGCCAGCTAAAATTAACTAAAACAGGCTCAAATAAAAAATCAATGAGGAATTACCATAAAATGAAGTTTCAGTTTCGGTTTCGGTATCGGCCGAAACTGGGACAGAAGCCGAATTTCGGTTTCGGTTTCGGCTGTAAAAACTAGTTTCGGTCGGACACTAGTACGATATGACTCGCCTTACAAGTCGATCCATCAAACCGCGCAGCTTGTATGGAAGGCGGATTATTTACCGATCTACAAACTCTTATATGTTAGGAAAGTTTTATCGTGAATGATGTCAGCAAACATATACATACATACATACCTTTACGCTATGTTCCTTGCGGTAAGCAGAGAGAACGGAGTGTCACGAATCTCTGCCTTGGCACGCTTCTCTTGTTTCCTCTACAGTCATTCGTGGTTTCACGCATGCTCGCCGTTAGCAAAGATATTCATCATTTTTTTTAAATTTACGACTAACCCCGCGTTTGAGCACAATCTCACCTGGTGGTAAATGACGATGAGGCCGAAGATGGAGTAACACGGGTTTTTAACGCAACGCCATCTAGAGCGATCCCACTAGTTCTTTTTAATTATTTTTTTGTTACTAAACCCGCATTTGACATCGATCTCGCCTGATTGTAAGCGACGATGAGGTCGACGATGGAGCATGCGGGTCCAGTAAATGCCTATTCACTCTGGCCTAAGTTTAAACTACTCATACTACAATCTTAGATTCTATAGATCAAGTGTATCTAGCTATGTAGTAAACTAAAACCCTCACTAGGGGGCGCTGTACAATTACAATATATTCGACTGTAGGTAAGCCTACAATAAACCTCTTTTTTCTCTTACGCGCGGCTTTGATTTACTCGGGTTTTGTAATAGTCAAAGCCGAAGCGATATTTGACGACAGACTTTAGAAGTGGTGGTAACCAGGCAGACCCTGACACGGTCCTATATACCACAGCAAGTTACTCGGGTTAGTCGTTTTATCAAGAGAAGGTGGTATGGTAAACTCCATCACCCAAAGGTTGCCTGGAAGAAATAGCTTAAAGCTAGCTTAGCTTAGCTTAATAGCTTAGCCATATTTTTGTTTTTTGTGTGCTATAAGAATATTTATATGTATGTATGGCTCTTTCTTTTGTGGTTTTTTAACTTTCTGTAAATAAAAATCGACCTCCGGGTGCAGCTTCAATTATATGGAGATCTAGTTGTTGACAAAAAATTGTGTATCACAAAAAATACTGTGAACTGTTTCATATAGGAACATCAAATATTAAAATCCCTCGGCTTTGTCATTGCTCCGAACAACTTCTGCAAATCTACCCACTTCACGTACGAATTGTTGACAGACAGGCTGAATGTCGCACTGGGATATTTGTCGTATTACGACATTATGTTTATTTTGTCGTTCTTGGCGTTTTTTTATGATTATGGTACAACATTATGACAATTTTCAAATTGTTTTACACACTCCTGTCGTACTTTTAATACATATTTCACTGGTATTGTTACTGTTAATTAAGTGATGCGGTTTTGTTGTTGCCAATAAAAAAAATACACGAACCTTTATTATAATTAGACTTAAATGATATACTGTTTCACGGGTTTTAATTCTATTTAACAATCAATTATTTTTAACAACAAATACCTGAAGATGTGTAAACGAAACCGGTCGTAATTAATAAAATACAATAAAACCCGTGAAACAGTATATTATTTAAGTCTAATCATGTACTACAAGTTTCATCAAGTACCAACAACCGCAAGTGTTAACGATTTATTATAATTTGAATTATAATAAACGGTTAATACTTTTAATATTTGTATAAAACCTTCAAGTGCATAAATATACCTTTTAATGAAATAGATTGACAGACTAACGACACGATTGACCTGATGGTAATATTAATGCAGTAAAATATTGCACGAATACTGCATGAATGTTTCGAATGTTTGAATGAAAACCGAGTCTTAACATTGATGAGGATTCGGCATTGAGGTGTTATGACAGTGTTTATAGAAGAGCCAGTACTTTTAAGCCCGTGTGCTCCATTTGATAATCAAACTTGGTTATCTACACGGTTGTGGTAAGTGACGATGAGGTCGAAGATGGAGCACACGGGCTTAGTAAGTACTGGCTCTTCTATAAACATTGCCAAAATACATCAACGCCGAATCACAGAATAAATAATAGTACTGCGTAACCGAATCTTTATCCTTAATCATAAAAAATATATTTAAATAATAATCAATATAATTTCCACAAGTTATAATATGTCTACTGACAGAAAAATTCCGACGGTCACCAGACCGACATATGGTTTGACCGACCCTCGCAAGTCCGACATATTTTTCTCATAGGAAGGCACGTCGAACAATTCACGACTAATGAAAATAGGAAGTTCTTCTCCATATTGTACTCATTGTGCTACTACTAACCGAAAGACTTCATTAGTGAGAATCCGTATTTTATATTGATTTTTATAAGAGTTAGACTGGTTAAGTTGTTGCGTTCATGCTGTCATGGCGTGTTCGTCCTATTTTATTGTTTAAAAACGGTTTATAGTGGTTAGTTTTTCGTAACACGAGCGTATTTTATCTAAAAATCGTCCGTGTTAAGTGAACGTTATATAAGAGAGTGAAATACTACAGATGGTGTGGATCAGGCAACCTGACCTCCATTTGCACTTGTAATGCAAGACTCTAGGCATTCCTAGTGCACACGACTCTCCCTTAATACCGACGTAGGTAAACTGTTTTTTTCAAAACAGACGCCAAAAAGTAAGAGTTATTTTCAAGATTCTAACACGGTCATTGGCCAAATTGCAGTGTAAATCACTAGCAGAGGAATTTCATTAAAGAGGAAAAAAAAGTTCGACGTTGCTTCCTATGTGAAAAGGTGTATAGACCGACAAACCATACTCCGACATAATGTATGTTCGTCGACACACGAAAATATATTATGTATTTACCCAACGACCTTTCTGAGTCCAATCAATTCCAATGTGTGCTATGCAATGTGTTCAATGTGTAAATGAGTCCAATGTGTCAATGTCAAGTCGTGTTACCAGTAGCGCTTCGACCGCCATCGAAACCATAGTTTCGTACCCAGTTACAATAAAAAGTAAGTTTTTTTTTTCCAAATCACGAGACCATCAGACATGATTTCAATATGTTTACCTTTGACTACATAATTATTTTATCATAATTATAACTGTTTCGGTCATTGCCGTGTGTGAAATAAACGTAGTACTTACTTAATCAGGTTTCTGTAAGTTCCTTAAAGGTTCAATAAACGAAAAAGTATTTGAATAATTTTGTCAGTTACTGTAAATTCGCATCTTAGTCCATCCACAATATATCTTTATATTGTGGTCCATCTCTCATAGATTTGCTATTTTCAAGCTTTTACCCGCAAAAGTCAAGTGCCTATGGCATAAATATAACATTAGATTAGTATCGATCTGACTTTTTCAAATACAATACGTTACTTATTTTCCTTATTTGCCTCCCAGCCCTCATTAATATTGTCTTGGGTAATGGTGCGTGACTTCGGTGTTGCCAGGATGGGATTAAGGACTTTTACTGCCCCGGGCGCAAACTGCTTATGGTGTCCTTTTTCTGAGTGGATATCATGAGGGCAATACACAAGATGTCGATTATCATAACAGCGAATGTTTGTTAGACCGATACACGTTTTAGCGAAAAACGTTTGATCGAAAATTTCTTTTTATATCTTCTCGGTTACAGTTGGTATTTACAAGTTAATTAGTTGTAAGATTCCAGAGCTTTTTCGTCTTATAAAGGAGTAAACGTCTAAGGTTCTATACAAAGATTAATTTCTAAGACCGCCACAAAAGCATCGAATAGTCCTGTAAAACATTGGTTTTAATGGATAGGTTGTAATTTTTCGGTTTGGGTCTTGATGATTTAGTGTGCTTCACGAGGCATTGTCATGCGTCACTACCTAGACTGACACTTCTGTCCCTACCACCGTTTTATGTATTTCAGGCACAAAGCAGCAATGCTTGGATTGCCACAGCAATCCAAGCACGCACGCACGCTGGCTCTCTTACATTTCAAATCGGAACACATTCCGATTTGAAAAGTAAGAGCGCCAGCGTTATTAACTAATTACCGATACATGACGCACTCCTCTCAGATTAGCGCATCGAAGCTTTAGTAACATTATTGTGAACATAGAAGTCTTTGCTATGAGAAATGGTTTCAAGTGCACGAGACTGCGCTGCCGTGTCAGGCCAATCTCGTGCAACTTAAAAAAATGCGTTTTGAGATAATTGAGTTTGAAGTTGTGGATAGACAAATTAGCCTATAGAGTTAATTATAACTTTTATTGTATATCTTTGTATGAAAAAAGGTTACAAAAATATTCAGGCATAAAGGGTCTTTTAAAATCCGCAGAAATAAATAATATTTTGCGTTTTATTCGAATAAAAGTAGTTGGGCATAACCACTGTTTCATACAAATGTGGCCACGCCGCATGTTGTAACTTAACTTACAACAGTTTGCCGCTATCAGACAGGACGCGGTAAGTATGCGGTCCATCTCATGTAGGTGCTAGATGCATGAGATTGGTGTGACAGGGAGAATTTAATATTTGTTTTTAAGGTAATTTTAATTTGTCAATAGGTAAGGTACTGTACTGTATTCATCAGCTTTTATTTTGTCTTCGCTGTTTGACTGACTCTTTCTCTTTTTCTGTTGCCTTTTAGATTGATTTGATTGCTTGTTTGATTCATCAGCTTTTATTTTGTCCTCGCTGTTTGACTGACTCTTTCTCTTTTTCTGTTGCCCTTTAGATTGATTTGATTGCTTGTTTGATTCATCAGCTTTTATTTTGTCCTCGCTGTTTGACTGACTCTTTCTCTTTTTCTGTTGCCCTTTAGATTGATCAGATTGCTTGTTTGATTCATCAGCTTTTATTTTGTCTTCGCTGTTTGACTGACTCTTTCTCTTTTTCTGTTGCCCTTTAGATAGATTAGATTGCTTCCTTGATTCATCAGCTTTTATTTTGTCCTCGCTGTTTGACTGACTCTTTCTCTTTTTCTGTTGCCCTTTAGATTGATCAGATTGCTTGTTTGATTCATCAGCTTTTATTTTGTCTTCGCTGTTTGACTGACTCTTTCTCTTTTTCTGTTGCCCTTTAGATTGATCAGATTGCTTCCTTGATTCATCAGCTTTTATTTTGTCCTCGCTGTTTGACTGACTCTTTCTCTTTTTCTGTTGCCCTTTAGATTGATTTGATTGCTTGTTTGATTCATCAGCTTTTATTTTGTCTTCGCTGTTTGACTGACTCTTTCTCTTTTTCTGTTGCCTTTTAGATTGATTTGATTGCTTGTTTGATTCATCAGCTTTTATTTTGTCTTCGCTGTTTGACTGACTCTTTCTCTTTTTCTGTTGCCCTTTAGATTGATTTGATTGCTTGTTTGATTCATCAGCTTTTATTTTGTCCTCGCTGTTTGACTGACTCTTTCTCTTTTTCTGTTGCCCTTTAGATTGATTTGATTGCTTGTTTGATTCATCAGCTTTTATTTTGTCTTCGCTGTTTGACTGACTCTTTCTCTTTTTCTGTTGCCTTTTAGATTGATTTGATTGCTTGTTTGATTCATCAGCTTTTATTTTGTCCTCGCTGTTTGACTGACTCTTTCTCTTTTTCTGTTGCCCTTTAGATTGATCAGATTGCTTGTTTGATTCATCAGCTTTTATTTTGTCTTCGCTGTTTGACTGACTCTTTCTCTTTTTCTGTTGCCCTTTAGATTGATCAGATTGCTTCCTTGATTCATCAGCTTTTATTTTGTCCTCGCTGTTTGACTGACTCTTTCTCTTTTTCTGTTGCCCTTTAGATTGATTTGATTGCTTGTTTGATTCATCAGCTTTTATTTTGTCTTCGCTGTTTGACTGACTCTTTCTCTTTTTCTGTTGCCTTTTAGATTGATTTGATTGCTTGTTTGATTCATCAGCTTTTATTTTGTCTTCGCTGTTTGACTGACTCTTTCTCTTTTTCTGTTGCCCTTTAGATTGATCAGATTGCTTGTTTGATTCATCAGCTTTTATTTTGTCTTCGCTGTTTGACTGACTCTTTCTCTTTTTCTGTTGCCTTTTAGATTGATTTGATTGCTTGTTTGATTCATCAGCTTTTATTTTGTCCTCGCTGTTTGACTGACTCTTTCTCTTTTTCTGTTGCCCTTTAGATTGATTTGATTGCTTGTTTGATTCATCAGCTTTTATTTTGTCCTCGCTGTTTGACTGAATCTTTCTCTTTTTCTGTTGCCCTTTAGATTGATCAGATTGCTTGTTTGATTCATCAGCTTTTATTTTGTCTTCGCTGTTTGACTGACTCTTTCTCTTTTTCTGTTGCCCTTTAGATTGATCAGATTGCTTCCTTGATTCATCAGCTTTTATTTTGTCCTCGCTGTTTGACTGACTCTTTCTCTTTTTCTGTTGCCCTTTAGATTGATTTGATTGCTTGTTTGATTCATCAGCTTTTATTTTGTCTTCGCTGTTTGACTGACTCTTTCTCTTTTTCTGTTGCCTTTTAGATTGATTTGATTGCTTGTTTCATTCATCAGCTTTTATTTTGTCTTCGCTGTTTGACTGACTCTTTCTCTTTTTCTGTTGCCCTTTAGATTGATTTGATTGCTTGTTTGATTCATCAGCTTTTATTTTGTCCTCGCTGTTTGACTGACTCTTTCTCTTTTTCTGTTGCCCTTTGGATTGATTTGATTGCTTGCTTGATTCATCAGCTTTTATTTTGTCTTCGCTGTTTGACTGACTCTTTCTCTTTTTCTGTTGCCCTTTAGATTGATTTGATTGCTTGTTTGATTCATCAGCTTTTTTTTGTCCTCGCTGTTTGACTGACTCTTTCTCTTTTTCTGTTGCCTTTTAGATTGATTTGATTGCTTGTTTGATTCATCAGCTTTTATTTTGTCTTCGCTGTTTGACTGACTCTTTCTCTTTTTCTGTTGCCCTTTAGATTGATTTGATTGCTTGTTTGATTCATCAGCTTTTATTTTGTCTTCGCTGTTTGACGACTCTTTCTCTTTTTCTGTTGCCCTATAGATTGATTAGATTGCTTGTTTGATTCATCAGCTTTTATTTTGTCCTCGCTGTTTGACTGACTCTATCTCTTTTTCTGTTGCCCTATAGATTGATTAGATTGCTTGTTTGATTCATCAGCTTTTATTTTGTCCTCGCTGTTTGACTGACTCTTTCTCTTTTTCTGTTGGCCTTTAGATTGATTAGATTGCTTGTTTGATTCATCAGCTTTTATTTTGTCCTCGCTGTTTGACTGACTCTTTCTCTTTTTCTGTTGCCCTTTAGATAGATTAGATTGCTTGTTTGATTCATCAGCTTTTATTTTGTCCTCGCTGTTTGACTGACTCTTTCTCTTTTTCTGTTGCCCTTTAGATTGATCAGATTGCTTGTTTGATTCATCAGCTTTTATTTTGTCCTCGCTGTTTGACTGACTCTTTCTCTTTTTCTGTTGCCCTTTAGATTGATTAGTTTGCTTGCTTGATTTATCAGCTTTTATTTTGTCCTCGCTGTTTGACTGACTCTTTCTCTTTTTCTGTTGCCCTTTAGAATGATTTGATTGCTTGTTTGATTCATCAGCTTTAATTTTGTCTTCGCTGTTTGACTGACTCTTTCTCTTTTTCTGTTGCCTTTTAGATTGATTTGATTGCTTGTTTGATTCATCAGCTTTTATTTTGTCTTCGCTGATTGACTGACTCTTTCTCTTTTTCTGTTGCCCTTTAGATTGATTAGATTGCTTGTTTGATTCATCAGCTTTTATTTTGACTTCGCTGTGTGACTTTTTCTTTTTTTCTTGTCCTTTAGATTCATCAGATTGCTTGCGTGATTCGTTTGCTTGTATTTCGTCTTTGCTAATTGACTTAACCTTTTTCTTTTCCTGTTTTTCTTTAGATTCACGTATTTGTATTCCTTCCTGGCTCTTTGACCGACTGGTTTTTTTTCTGCTTCTCTTTAGAATTACTAGTTTGCCTAATTGATTCATCTGCTGGTATTTCTTTCTTGCGTGTGAGCAAACATATTCAAATATCGATATTTTATTAAATAGTGTAGGACTACATAAAGGAATTCTAGCCAGTTCAGCTATAAAAATTAAAAAACGGTTTAAAATTTGAACTTCTTCCGAACATATCTCTTCTACCTCCGACTCCGGTTCCAAATCCGGTTCCGACTCAAATCAAATTTAAAACCCTCGGTTTCGACTCCGGTTCCGGTAAAACCACCTCCGTAACATCCCTACTTGAAAGTGCGTGGGAATATATTTAAGAGCGGCGATCTATTTACCAACGAAGTGCTCATGCGTATCTATTGTAACTAATGTTAACTGTTATAGCCCGCGTCCGCGGCATCTCGCCACCGCAACGCACATCTATGGCAACTTAAGTTGCACGAGTAAGGTGTGATTGCGCTGGCCAATGTCGGAGTTACATGACTTTGACAATTGAAGTTCCTCAACAATGAAGCAAAATTTTAAAAAAGGGGGTTTAGTATAATGTGTAGAGGGGTTAAAAAACACGATTCGCACTGGCTAGACGTAACTCGTGTAACTTAAAATAACAGAGATTGGCCTGACACGGCAGTGCGGCGCAAGCGGTTCACCAAGCGGTCCACGGTAGAATCCACCTCTCGACTAATGTGGTGAACCACTCCTGGAACAGGTATTTTAGCCAAATTGGGGTGGTTAATGAGGAATATTGGTAATATGTATGTATAGAAACATTACCAATGTTTTAAGAAAGTCATGACCGCTTTCTCGTCCGTGGTCCGTTTTCTCGTCTGATTAAACCCTGACTTCGTCCCTTACATTACTATTGATCGTAGAAGTGTATTTACAAGATCTTGTTATAGCTTTTCTAGCAACCGTGGCGTCTACGTGCTTCGATCTGATAGATGATGATGTCGACATACTCGTATTGTACGCTTTCCAACTTGCGATATTTCTCAGCGTTTCTATTACTGTAATACTTTTCATACTATACTTTACATACAGGCCCCATATATCTACCCAAAGACCATTTTATTACCTACAGGAGCAGAACTAGCATTAGGGTAAATCATGCGTGGGAAAAACGCACACGTAGATGAGAAAATTAGTGTGGAGAAGGGCTGCAAAAGCTACAATGATTTGTATTGCAGACTGTGAGAATCATGTCAGAAGTGTTTACACTACAGCTAGAAGTTGTCGGGGCACGATCTAAAATTTGTTAAGGATTGAATGCTGTTTTATCGACTTTTCTCGGTATCACAATGTCCAAAATCAAAATGTCGTAATTTAAAATGTCTTAGCCCCAAATATTCGTATTTAAAATAATAAAAAATGCCGACTATTCCAAATACCAAAAATATTTAAAACCGAACAGTTGAATTACTCAACCCCAAAATTCTGTATTACAAAATACTTATCCCCAAATAATGTTAATGTTCATTTCAGTGAGATAATAAAAAGTGTTATAAGAGTCACGTTGTTGCAATATGGAACATTATAATTATCGATAAGTATGCATTTATCGATAATGCTATCACTATAAATATGACAATTCTACCCCGACAGCTTCTAGCTCTAGTTCACACGTTTCGATATCTATCAGTGTACATATTAGTAAAGTGAAATTATGTTTGTTATATTTAGTACATATTAAAGTTCTTTGAGTCTACCATACGTTTACCATACGTTACATATGTATGTTTAAAGTCATTAAACATACATAATGTTTAATGACTTTTAATTTATCTTGTCTACGGTATTTCGCCAAAATTATCTATCGTTTAATGACTTTTAATTTATCTTGTCTACGGTATTTCGCCAAAATTATCTATCGTTTAATAACTTTTAATTTATCTTGTCTACGGTATTTCGCCAAAATTATCTATCGTTTAATGACTTTTAATTTATCTTGTCTACGGTATTTCGCCAAAATTATCTATCGTTTAATGACTTTTAATTTATCTTGTCTACGGTATTTCGCCAAAATTATCTATCGTTTAATGACTTTTAATTTATCTTGTCTACGGTATTTCGCCAAAATTATCTATCGTTTAATGACTTTTAATTTATCTTGTCTACGGTATTTCGCCAAAATTATCTATCGTTTAATGACTTTTAATTTATCTTGTCTACGGTATTTCGCCAAAATTATCTATCGTTTAATGACTTTTAATTTATCTTGTCTACGGTATTTCGCCAAAATTATCTATCGTTTAATGACTTTTAATTTATCTTGTCTACGGTATTTCGCCAAAATTATCTATCGTTTAATAACTTTTAATTTATCTTGTCTACGGTATTTCGCCAAAATTATCTATCGTTTAATGACTTTTAATTTATCTTGTCTACGGTATTTCGCCAAAATTATCTATCGTTTAATGACTTTTAATTTATCTTGTCTACGGTATTTCGCCAAAATTATCTATCGTTTAATGACTTTTAATTTATCTTGTCTACGGTATTTCGCCAAAATTATCTATCGTTTAATAACTTTTAATTTATCTTGTCTACGGTATTTCGCCAAAATTATCTATCGTTTAATGACTTTTAATTTATCTTGTCTACGGTATTTCGCCAAAATTATCTATCGTTTAATGACTTTTAATTTATCTTGTCTACGGTATTTCGCCAAAATTATCTATCGCACGGCAGTGCGCAGGCCAAGCTCGTAAATTATCTATCTATCGTAGGATTTAGATATTTATTTTCATTTCCTCCGACATATACATTTCTCACGATGATTTCTTTCACCGATATGACCCTAAATCATATTTACATTTTTCATAATTCTCCAGTCACTATCATTTTCTCTCTTATTTATTTATCGTTGGCAAATATCTTTGGGTTTATTACTTGATGTAGATTTTGTTGACAAAAGTAATATCATACTGTACATACACGTACTACTTAAACAAGTAAACATTATACGCAAAAGGAATACTTCTTTATTTGTGTCTGTAATTTGTTTGTTTAAGGATAGGTATTGGATTCATTTTGTTATGAAATCTCAGAGACAACGGTGTACTTCAAAATAGGTATTCTAAGTACAGCCTTTTCATACATCAATGTCAAATTACAGTGACATTTTAAACTGTCATCATCATCAGCCTATTAACGTCCCCACTGTTGGGGCACAGGCCTCTCCTTGCACAAGGGGGTACGGGCCATGATTTTCCGAGCGGGCCCAGTGCTGATTGGTGGATTTAACACGTCCTCGAAAACTTTTAATTTCCTCAGACATGCAGGATTCCACACGATGTTTTCCTTCACCGTAAAAGCTGTCGGTAAATGTACGTGTCTTCGAAAAAAATCCGAAAAACGCATTGGTACATGACATTGCATGGTTTCGAACCTAGCCACTAGGCCACCGACGCTCAAACTGTATGTAAACAAAATTGATATTCATATTCATATTCATTTATTTCAGTAATGATCATACATTGTCAAAAAATAAATAATAAAATGTTAGCATGTCATGATCAATAATAGTAATTTTTTTACTTAAAGTAAGTATAAAGCCAAAAAGTTTAAAAACTAAAATAAAATAAAAAAGTATTGCAGAATATAAATCTACAGTTTCAAACATCGTTCGTCAAGGAACTCGTTGACAGAGTAATAGGCGTTTTGGATCAACCATTTTTTAAATTCAATAACGAAACTGTTGTACGTTTTAGTATCTCGGATAGGAGCTGGTATTTTGTTGTAAATTCGCGGACCAGCGACGTGCGTGGACAGCTGGCTCTTCAGTAGTCTACCGTCAATCAGTTCGAGATCCTGCTGCCTCACTTTTGTCAGTCTCTTGCCAACCCATTTCTTAGTAGGATATTTAGGTATATTATTTTGAAGTACCTACACCATCCTCTCCGACGTACAAAAGGTATTTCAATTGTAAGTATATTTACCTACAATTATAACATGTGTAGCAAAGCAAAGGTTTCTCTAAAGTACAATCACGAGCGGTAGCGAAGGATTCTGAAGTATTAATAGCTTGGGGATTGAGAGGGTTATTACGAGTAGGTACTCGCACTGTTCCGCAAAATAGTTTTTTTTATTTTACTTTTTTATTGACTACTAAACCCGCGTTTGACCTCGATCTCGCCTGATGGTAAGCGACGATGAGGTCGACGATGGAGCATGCGGGTGCAGTAAATGCCTATTCACTCTGGTCTTGAAGATCAGTCTATCGTTAGTTCCATATTAATACTTACGAGATCTACTACTACTAGGAAATATGTAATCATTTCGGGGAACATTTATTGTAAGTAAGTACCTTAAAGTACATTTTTACAACGTCATGTTTTACTCTACCACCGATTCGTAAGGTGCTATAGCTGAAATGAAAGAAGCACAAGAAACTTTCGGCAGCATTTTGCAATAAATATATATCTTACAATAATTATGAATACAATCATATATGTACACAATGTTCAGAGCTGGAGCTGAATTTAGGACCACGCCTCTTTATCATTTTAGTAGTCATTTATTTTATAATAACCCTTTTTACATAAGGTCCGTCTTATGTGGGTCTTAAGTTTTTTCTCTGACATATTTATTACAGTATCAGATATCTCATTATAAAATCGTACACAGTGACCCATAAATGATGTGTTTACTTTACTAAGTCTAAAGCGTGGGACTATTAACATAATTTTTTCCCATACTATAGATTCTTATGTTGATACAGGTTATAGGATTACGTTTCAAAGTACGACTAAGACACTTAAACACAGAGTATTTGAAATTGAAATAATACCCTTCTACAACAACAGTTGGAATTCAATTCAGGTGTGAATTTACTCTAAAACATCGGCCTGAAATCCTGGCGTAAGGGTTCCCGCAATTTAGGCGACTGCTCTGTATTTTATTTCATACCCGCATACATAGAAAAGGTGCGCGTAAAATGGGCCAAGTTCTGTGTTATACAAACAATTAATTATTATTTTTTAGAGAAAAGTAACATTTAATGATATATTAGCAAGGTTCTTAATTAATTTCTCCTACCAACTAAGCTAATGATTTGTGTCTGAGTTGGTCCTAAATATATTCCAGAGATTGGTTCGATACAGCGAACAGTATTGTCTGCATCGCAGCTGTTGAACCTCATGGGGTGTTAATAATTTAGTTCCTTTCCCAAATCATATCCAGGGCGTATTATGGGGTAAATTTCATTTCATCCATCTTCCTTCATTTCTTATGATATTTCTCTACTCTTAATTTCTTATTGCTCTGTTATTTGTTACAGCATTCTCTTCCTATCCTATAATCTTATCTTTATTTATTTACTCTACATTCTATCCTTTGTTCTGCTTTCTGTAATAAAGTCGAGACCTAGAATTGTGGTTTAATTCAACATAGTTATTATCTGTCTGTTCGCTGCAAGCCTCAAGAGTTCTTGTGCCGCTGAGCTATGCAATAAGCAGAAGATGATAATTTTAAAAGAAAATTAGATTGACTTGAAATAAAAAAGCCTAATATGTGCCTGCTCGAATCTATCACCTTTCTCTGTTAGCAGAGAGAAAACTCGAAACGAGTTATGCTGTACCATTTATACATATTTTATTTTTTCGTTTATTAAGTATTTTTTTGTATTTTGTCTATGTGTGTAATAAAGATAATAAATTAATTAAAGAAATTAAAAGTAAACTAAACTCCCATACTCGTACAAGAACTCCGCGCATTAATGCCAATGTAATGTTATACTACGATCTTCCCTCTGAAACCTTCCTTCTGAAAAAGTCATCAAAATCGATACATACGAGAACATACGGTCAAACACAGAAGCTTCCTTTTTTGAAATTAGTTTAAAAAAATCACAATTTTCATTTAAATTTTCACTTGAACTTGGCTTTTCTTTCAGTACACCTTTAGAGCAGAATTCCGAAAGTTCTCTCACTAAATCGGGCGGGAGATAAACGCACCCCATTTATTGCGAAAAAGAACAATAGGTGCGAACGAATCAGGGGCGGATTCAGGAAAAAAAGGGGGGGGGGGGGGGGGAGGGGGAAATCGGTTACTGAAATAAAATAATATAAGTACTACTTCTTCTTCTTCTTCTTCAGGTCCTAGAACACTTAGTGGTGCATAGAGCTGAGACAATATTCTTCCACCGCGCTCTGTCCGATGCCGCCGACTCCATTGTTTCCCAGGAAACTTTAGCTTTACTTTTTTTTAATAAGTACTTCTAATAACTCTAAATTAGAAATCTAAAGAAATAGCCGGTTAACCATTGTAGAGATCTCCTTACTTTTTCCTGGTCATCATCAGGTCCTCAAGGTTCCTGATATGGGAAGGGCACCATGGTCCTAAACATTTGAGCTCAAATTGGAACGGAGATGCCATCTGGCATCAAATATACTCCAAGAAACCACTGGTCCAATTTTTATCAGACATGGATGAGACCACTCCACAATATTCTCTGTTAAATAAAAAAGAACCGGGTCCAAATAGGATCATCCATTGTTAAGTTATAATGCCAAACCAGAGACAAACAGACAAACGCGTCAAACTTATAACATCCCTTTTTCGGCCGGTAGGGGGTTAAATATGGTAAAGGGCGAGTCGAACCTCATGTCCTATACAGATCTCACAAATAAGGGGGGGGGGGGGGTATGGACCCCCATTCCCCTTCCTAGAGCCGCCACTGGAACGAACAGCGGAATACCGTCGCCTTAGCTAAAAGGTTCTGGATTACACGAATATTTGTATTCTAACGCTGAAGTTTTATTTCGGTTTTATTTTTCATCCGACATGTTGAAGCCAAAGGGGAGGGTTACGTAATAATAGTTGACGATTTGGACGTTCGAAGACTTGGAGACGTAATTTGAAGACTAGTAATTTCGACAAACATGCTGCCTATGTAATACATATGTATACGGGGTGAAAAAACACATGACGATAGTTAAAATTTTATTTTACGTAAGCAATTTATTTATTATGTCAAGAGGACATAAAACGCAAGGCGTTACGTAGATGGAGCCACTAGCACTCTCCGTAAACAAAAAAAAAATTAAATTTAAATAATATACTCTTTCACGGTATTTTTATTGTATTTTATTAATTATACATCTTCAGGTATTTGTTTATAATTATTTTCTTAACTACATGTAGGTAGACAAATACAACTTTGCGTTTTGTTTTTGCAATTATTAACAAAATGTCAAGGTACGTTCCAAAACAGAAAAGCAAAACGAAACGTCATTTTTGAAGATATCACAAATTTCTCGTTATTTGGGTTATTTTAATTTAATTTCTCCAAAGCTATAGTAAAATTATGTGATGATATCATGGCATCATATGGCCATTTCAAAATAGCAAACCTAAAAAATCTGTTAAAACAGCGTGCCGCGAGTCTGAAGGAATTTGGTGGAAAGGTACGTACATGTTGATATTTGGCTTTATGTGATAATTTAAAAGTTTATTAAACAAAAATCTTGTAAAGTCATATCTTATCTTATCTTAAGATAGGGGACCGGGAATAACCCAGCGGCACTTCGACCCTTGATGATCTTTTGTGCCTACCCACCCCATTTTACACACTGATCATCTCAGTGTGAAGGTTTCCTCACGATGTTTTCCTTCACCGTTAGAGCAGCAAGCAAAGTCATACAATATTAATCAAAATCATATTTAAATCGTACACGATATTTAAAAAAGGTATTTAGATAGATATTAAATACCTATTTCATTAAAATCTTCAGGATTAAAGTGTGCTGCCCCTTTTTATGAACATTATTTTTGCTCGAAAATATATGTATTTACGTAACGTGCTAGTGGCGCCTCTAGTGGTAAAACATTGCAGGATTATCTCCTATTGACATTTTAACCATCGACGTATGTGTATTTTTTTTCAAGTAGGTACAACAACTGCCTATTTGAAATGCCACTCCCAAAACAAAACGATTAGCTGATTGATGCAAATTGTACGAAGAGTTGATTTATTTTGCAATAAAAAAGACAGACACAGAGAGAGAGATAGAGAGATATTTTGCCGGAGTTGGGTTTTAGTTTACATAGGTCTTATTTTCTGGTCATAAAGCTTTTTATGGTACGTCGTCAACTTTTACACGGTCGTATTCATAAATGACGAAAGGTGTTAAGTTGATGAGAAATTGATTACTTTTGAACAGCTTTCGTACTTAAGCTACTGAGTGATAGCGGGCAATCGGTTGAGTGATTGAATAACTTAGTCCTAAGATTTTGTAACTCTTTGTGACTAAGTTTTTGTAATAGGGTTAAGGATGTCCTCAAGTGGGCCTTCCTTTATAATTTTTACTTTATTATTTTTATTTTTCAATAGGTATTTTTAATCATTACATTTAATAGTATTTTTTGCTTTCCCAACTCAATTTTGAACAACAAACAATTTTCCACTTCCTAACCATGTTGTATATTTTATATATTTTATAAATCGATATATTAAACTGTTAATAATCAACAACAAAAAATTTTTTTTTATTACGTTTTATTCTTCGAAAAAAATATTTAAAGTTTCGATACTGGTTATATTAATATCAATTCAAACGGGCAGCCATTTCCCGCGCTGCTTGTGACGTCAAAGGTTATGTAAACAAAAGTAAATTCCTTATATTTCTCACTGAATATATCGGTTTTTACAAAGTGTTTCGCTTAAACACTGCAGTTAATACAAAATAAACTTGATAAATCTAATAAATCACTTAATATCTATTTTTTTTTTTCATCATAATAGCAAAAACATTTGTTCGTAAGAACTTAAGGTTGAGTTTTAATCGATGAAATTTGATAGATGGTATTTATCTAGTGGACGACTGTACCTAATATCTTTTTTCTTATGACAGGGGGCCGGGAATAACCCAGCGACACTTCGACCCTTGAGGATCTTTTATGCCTACCCCATTTACATACTGGTCGTCTCAGTGTGCAGATTTCCTCACGATGTTTTCCTTCACCGTTAGAGCCGTCGGTAAATGTACGTAAGTCTTCGAAAAATAAGAAAAACTCATTTCTTATCATCATCATCATCAGCCTATTAACGTCCCCACTGTTGGGGCACATGCCTCCCCTTGTACAAGGGGGTACAGGCCATGATCTACCGAGCAGACCCAGTGCTTACCTATTGGGGATTTCACACGCCTTCGAAAACTTTTAATTTCCTCAGATATGCCGGTTTCCTCATGATGTTGAATTTCACCGTTACAGCATGTAAATGTACGTAAGTCTTCGAAAAATTCGGAAAAACTCATTGGTACGTGGCACTGCACGGTTTCGAACCCTCCCGCATGGGAGTCCGGTGTCCTAGCCACTGTGCTACCGACGCTCTTCTTCTGTACCTAATAAGTAACTGACAGAAAAATCATTCGTCATATTTATAAATAAAAACAAATGCTTGCCAAACCTCGCCTTTGATGTAACTCCGGGTTCATAAAAAGCTCATGCCATAAGCTCATCAGTGTCAGTTCTAATAAGTTTGGGAGTTCTTTGGGAACCGCAAAGGCCTGGTTTATAAATATTTGATGTTCAGAATTTATGGTGATTGAAGTGATGAATATTAAAGGTGTGTATTTTTAACCCCAGACCGATCGAGGGAGGGCATGTTATAAGTTCGACACGTTTCTGTTTGTTTATTTGTCTGTGGCATCATATTTATTTATTTATTTATCGTTCGGTCGTCAGCATCACACAATCACACTATTATTTTACAAAGGCAAAATATTCTTCAGCCATGCTATGGCTACGTCGTCCAGCAAGTGCAATCTGTCGATTCCTCCTTGTTTGGCCCATATTTCGCAGTCCTCCGTTAGGTGGCTCATTGTTTGCACGGCCCCGTAGGAGCACGCGGGGTCAGCTCTAAAGCCCCATTTGTGCATGAGTTCACCACATCGTCTCTGTCCGACCCTCAGGCGGTGGCATCATAAATTAACAACGTATGATCCGATTTGGATCCGCTTGAGTAGCGAACACCCTGCTATGTAAGGTTTATAGAAGAGCCAGTACTTACAAAGCCCGTGTGCTCCATCTTTGACGTCATCATCACTTGCCACCAGGTGAGATTGACGTCAAACGCGGGTTTAGATGTAAATAAAAAATTAATTCACAAGTAATTTTCAAATTAATTCAAGCAAACATCTAAGTTATAAAAAACTCCTATAAATTATACAGGTCTAAAACTGTTATTGCTTTTATTCGAGGCTATAAATATCATGATAAAGTACGTTCGTGAGACGATATTGAAACTAATAAATTATTATTTTCAACTTTTTACGGTTACATTCGGATAGTCACGCGAAATGTATTAAAACCGGTCAAGTGTAAGTCGGGTTGGTAGAGTTCTTGACTTGATATTTTTTTAATTTAATTCTTTATACGTACGTAAACTCACGCCTTTTTCCCGCAGGATAAAGCAGAGACTAAAGACTTCGTTCGGATGTCAGCGTTTCTTATAACTAAGTTTATTTAGTTCAATATAATATATGCTTAAGTTCCTACTGGTGTATGTACTGTGAATCCTTTGTAATCTAACCGCACAAATAAACTTATTCTTATTCCACCTGTATTGATCCTGACAAAACTTCATACACGCTCTTCGGTTAGTGGTTGACTGTAATAAGTACTACCTATTGTTATATTATTATTACCGAGTTTATTTATATTATTTTTATTTAGCAAGCCCACAGATGACTTAAACTTTTCTATTTTTTTCATATAGTAAGTAAAAGTAAGTAAGTAAGTAATACGTTTATTTCACACACAGCAATGACCGAAACAGTTATAATTATGATAAATAATTATGTAGTCAAAGGTAAACATATCTAAATCATGTCTGATGGTCTGCTGTTGTTGTGAAAACGGCCTCAACTCAGCTTATTGCTGCAGACAAGAATGCGTGTAAAAGCATTGTCACCCACATACATATACCACGTATATTAGAATTATATACAGTTTTCCTCTCCCTGTAGTAACACCTACCTGTAGTTTATTAATTTATTTAATGAGCACATACCACGGGGCAGTACTTAGATTGTACCAGTTGTTAGTTGGTTAACTTTGTACAAGGACTAGCTGAAAATCAGCGCTGTGTGTTTACACGCAAGTGTATTCACTCGAGCATCAGCTGAGCCAGGTGCCTATTGCCAATAGTATTATGGAGTGAACTAAATATGTATTTTTTGTGGCAATAATGTGTTTATCTTCTTCTTCATTGATTCAATAAATGAAGTCAAAAATATACTTACTTATTTAAACAAAAGTATAAGTCTTATATATATATATATAAAAAAAACGAAATAACATTTATTTCAATCAGATTGTATGTATTACATAATGTCATCGTAAATATTGGACCTTATCTTATGATAGGGGGCCGGGAATAATCCCAGCGGCACTTCGACCCTTGAGGATCTTTTGTGCCTACCCCATTATACAAACTGGTCAACTCAGTGTGCAGGTTTCCTCACGATGTTTTCCTTCACCGTTAGAGCAGTCGGTAAATGTACGTAAGTCTTCGAAAAATAAGAAAAACTCATTTGTACATGGCACTGCACGGTTTGGAACACGGACCTCCCGCATGGGAGTCCAGTGTCCTACCCACTGTGCCACCGACGCTCTATATTGGACCTTGCTCTTTCACCTGCACTTTGATATGCGTCAGTCGCGTCCATAGTTCGGCAGAAATTATAGATCTTCGAACTACTATCAGCTACTTGACCGAATAGAAATGTTCACGTCAAAAACACATCCGACGTCAGTACCGTCCTCAAATACCTATGTAACATTTGATCGAAAACTGACAAATTTTCTGGATTTCATACGTTGGACTTCAGTCGCGATTTGATTTTTTGTGAAAAATGTTCCTATGGCATACTACCCTGTGATTTAAACCGTTGAACGGTACTTATCAGAAATCAAGAGAGTTATTAGTTTCTAGTAAACATGCGATTTTAGGTTATTTATAAGAAAAAAATTGCTTTCAGAACCCGTAAGTCAGGATTTGGTAATAAAAAAAGTTTTTCGGCGTTAACGTCAACAAGCCAACATCTACGTGACTCGAATTAAGTAATGGCTTTTTGGAAATAACAGAAGATTTACTGTAATAAATACGCCATATTTTAAGTGGTAGAATTAGAGTTTAGAACATCAACTTTAAAACATTAAAAAAAAACCATTAGAAAAGACAAATATACATACCGGCCGAATTCAATCGGGCATCTTAGGTCTCTGCAAGTTTTGAGCAAAAAAAAAATATTTTTTTCCTGTACTTTTTATAAACCAAGAATAAGTATAATAAGTTAATTAATATAATAGCCAATTTTCAAGTTCCTAGTAATACCGTTCATAAGATAGAACTGGCAACAAAAGTGGTCTAAAATTAACAACTTTATAATATAAGCTTTACCAAAGGCCATTAATTAAAAAAATATAAGCTTACCTACGTTATTATTCATCTACAAAAAAAATATATTGAGTACATAGCAAAATTGTTCACACTTTTCAAAACTGACAGATGTGCTACGCCCATTAAAATCCATTATAATTAGAATAACAATTTTCGGAGCAGCTAAGAAATAAAACTGAATCTAATAGTAGGCTGAAATTAATAAAATAATGACTAAAATGAGCTCAGTAGTTATAAAAACTTAATTTAGTTTATTATTTATTATTATTGGATTAGCAGGCAGGCAGCTAATGCTGGTTAGCCTGTTTCTTCAAATTTCGTAAGTGACTGTCTAATCTGTTCTTAAATTGGTTTATAGTTTCAGCATTCACAACTTGCTCAGGTAGGCCGTTCACGGGATGACTACCCGGTTGAACAGGAGATGATGTTTTGGCAGTGTGTTGGCCGTGTTCCGCACCAGTTGTGTGCAGTGTCTTCTTGAGTGCTCCTTCAAGTTCAATATAAAGAAATTCTTCAGTTCATCTGTGTTATAATAATTGTTTAGAATTTTGTAAGTCTCTATAAGGTCGCCTCTATCTCGTCGCTGTTTCAGTGTCGGCAAATTCAGTCTTTTCAACCTCTCCTCATACTCTTGTATCAGTTTGTGATACACAGTGAAATAATGTCATTGACAATTTTCTATCGACGCAATCTATGGTAGCTAATGTTAGGGTTCTTTTCTGAAACCAAAGATTTTGAAATTTACCCCTATGTAGATTGCTCGCTCGCATCTGCCAGTTCGCACATGCGATTTGAGTATCTTCCCATACATTAGCCGGGCACTGAAATGACAAATGAATGAAAGTAAGTGACCTATGGGTCAACTCCGTAGCTGTCAATGCTCACGTCATCATTCTAGAGGAGAGGGCACCACTCTGAAACCCATTCGTTATCGAATTGAAAGAAAAATTCAAATGATATTTTTTATAAGCCCATTATTCATAGTCAGAACACGCTGAAACAAAAACGAAAAACTTTCACAAGAGGTCACACGCACGTACTCCGACGAACATTGGACTTTTCACAAAATATCGGGTTGTGTTATCGGTAGATAGCACAACCTTCAACGGTGAGGAATAAGAAAAGAAAATATACAAGTGGCAGACATTGCATCCATATCATTTTCCTCCAATCCGTGTTGAGAATCTGTATTCCATGTTTAACTCAAACTGCTGACGCATGTAAAAAGATGCCAAGTTCCGCTTTAGTTTCGTTGCGTTTCACCAACCTCCCAAGTCATTTTTTTTAATAGCCTGTCCCACTGCTGGGCAAAGGCCTCCCCTCCTCCTTTCCATTTATCCCTATCCTCGGCGTCCTTATACCATCCTTTTTGGAAGTGGTCGATATCGTCCTTCCACCTACGCCAGGGCCTGCCTCGGCGCCGCTGTCCGTTTGTGGCACACAGTGCATGGCGATCTTTGCCCACCTTTCCGGATGCATGCGGCATACGTGGCTTGCCCAGTCCCGCTTTAATAGAGATGTTTTAGTGATTGCATCAGCGATGCGTGTTTTGGAGCGTAGGGTCGTATTCCTGATGCGATCCGTCCTTTTTATGTTGAGTATGCTACGCTCCATAGCACGCTCCAAATCAAGATATTTGTTTAAAAATTTATAGCAAACCTAATAAACAATCAGTGTGGCATTTTATAACAAATTAATGATGTGAAAATTAATTAATACGTCACGTAAGGTTTTTATAGTGTCAAGGAATTTTTGGACGATAAATAATAATTGACTGCTGATTGTATATTTATGTTTTAATTGGATTATTTTTAACATTTTGTAAATTTAATATTATTGACATTGTATAAATTTTAATGACATTATCTTTTTCTTTTCTGTTTCTTCTCAAAATCTGTTTAAACATTATTAACTTGTGAATTCCGTGTATATGCCTGTAAAGGTAAAGTTTAGTGTGACATGTTTATGCAACTATAACTATCTGCACTATTTGTAATTCTTACCTAAACTTGTACACAATAAATATCTTATCTTATTTCTATTGCAGAGAACTTGGCACATCACATAGCCGTGCGTGAACCACAAATTCTGTATAATCTCAATTTTTATTTTTGGGAGATTATATATTATAGTATAATTACTTATTTACGCTGACTTAATACCATTACAATTAATACATTTATTTTTATTTTTGTTTTTTTATAAATAAGGTAAGACAAACAGGCAAATGGACCACCTGATGGTAAGTGATCACCGTTGCCTAGGGACACGTGCAACACCAGAGGCATTGCTTGTGCGTTGCCGGCCTTGGAAGGAAAGGACTCTCTTTACATTCCTCAGGAGGAAGAGTGTTCCATATGTTGCAGGTGCGCGGCAAAATGTTCTCATAAATCGGGTCGTGGTGGATACCCAGGGCTCCAGGAAATGCGGGTGAAATGCGAGACGAGTGGTGTAATTTAGGAATGTGGACGATGGTACCAGAATAAAAAGTTCCACACAGCACTCCCCATTGTACAAACGGTACAACATGCAGAGAGAGTCGATGTCTCTCCTCAAACCCAGAGGTTCTAAGCTGCTTGTGAGTTCGGAATCGTCGACAATTCGAGTAGCGCGCCTTTGCACGGAGTGAAGTGGAATCAGCTGGTATTCAGGTGCGCCGGCCCAGATATGGGAGCAATACTCCATATGCGACCTTACCTGTGCTTTGTTCAGCGTACATCGCAGAATTGGTAAAGAACTTGGCACACCACACAGCTGTGCTCCACATTTTTTCCGTAATCATATTTTGCTCAATCCATCTCTCTTTTAACAAATCTGACAACTTCCACGTCTCGTATTTTTCAAGAACTTGGCTTACCTCACAACTGTGCATTGTCATCTCGGCAACCACATTTCGCGGGGACTCTTGAAGAAATTGACGGATCAACGAATAGCTTTCATTTCGAGCGATGATACTCATGCATAATTTTGCGACTTCAAAACATTCCTGTGCGATGGCAACAAATAGGGTAACATGGGGTGAAACACGGTGAAGACTATTTGAATATTCTTTATTTTTAACCCCCGACCAAAAGGAAGGGGAGTTAAAAGTTTGACACGTATGTCTGTCTGTTTGTCTGTGACATCGTAACTCTACAATTTATGATCCGATTTAATCGCGTTTTTTTTTAATTCAACAGAAGTTTTTGACGAATTGGTTTGGCATTGCCTTCCCCATTTGCATACACTGGTTATTTCAGTGTACAGGTTTCCTCGCGATGTTTTTCTTCACCGAGTAGCCGCTAAATGTACGTAAATTTTTCGAAAAAACCGGAATACGGTATATGACATTGCACGGTTTCGAACCCGGACCTCCCACATGGGACTCTGGCGTCCTATACTACGCCACCGATCGACGCTATGACCTGAATACCTAATTTCAAAGTTCAAACCACACGCGCAATTTGTTTGAAACAAAAAGGGGTTCTTGTTTCACGTCTCAACTCGAGCGACAAATCTCAACAGCAACCGCCACTCATGAATAATTTGGCACTTTGAGTGTACAGTTTTTCAGTCAAGTTACTTTTTTTTGTTGTATAAGGGGAGCAGACGAGCAAATGGATCACCTGATGGTAAGTGGTTATCGTTGCCCATAGACATCTCAAAATAAAAGTCATTGTGC
Organism: Hofmannophila pseudospretella; assembly: GCA_947369225.1. NCBI lineage: Eukaryota > Metazoa > Arthropoda > Insecta > Lepidoptera > Oecophoridae > Hofmannophila > Hofmannophila pseudospretella. The sequence continues at coordinate 3,435,588 of OX376333.1, forward strand.
GCTTCATTTTTAAAATGAAATAAAATGAAAAGGCGATAAGGCCGCTTGCACATTGCATTGTACCTCTCTTTATGTTGTATGTTTTGTTTTTGTCCCGGGTGTGCGATAAAGTATATTTGTATTGTATTGTATGAAATGCATTTACGAGTATTGAATGAATGAATGAATACACTTTATTGCACAAAAATAGACTTACACACTTTATTGACTGATTGTAACAGACTTGTTTATATGAGGTGAGGCATTATAATGGTTATTATTATCATTAAAATTGTTCTTAATATGAAAATATATTTTTTTAACTACTAAACCCGCATTTGACCTCGATCTCGCCTGATGGTAAGCGACGATGAGGTCGAGGATGGAGCATGCGGGTCCAGTAAATGCCTATTCAACAAGTGCCCATTTGCCTATTTTTACAAGAATATATTCTGAAGAAAGAAATATAACTGCAGTATTGAAGAAGAAGAAAGAGATTTTATTTCCAAGAGCACACATACAAACCATTAGATACAGAAGATAAAAATGATCATAATTTCAAACATATATAAGATATAAACAAAAGTAATTAAATTAGGTTTGATGAAGGTGGTGTGCAGCGCCGGACAAAGGGGACTGCCTCAGCCTCTTGCCGCAGCGGATTTAGCATTGCGGCGCTGATTTTCAGGCATCACCTGTGTGCCATTGATCACTCCCTAATGATACACCGGAACACAAATTCATATTAGTAATTATAGATTGAATAGTTATAAATACAATAGTACAGTACAATTTAGGCCTTATCGCTAAGAGCGATCTCTTCCAGGCATCCTTCGGGCAGAGGAAATGATATCAAGAAAAAGGTAGTAGGTGTGCAAGGTTTATGGAAAACGTTATATAAGAGAATTATATATCTACCCTGGTTGTTATTCTGCTATTCCTGTATGTTATGTACTCATTATGTATTTTAGTTTATGTAGACTATGTATTACTTTATGAATGTTTATCATTATCTATTTAAGTATATATATAGGAATAGCAGAATAACATACAGGGTAGATAAAAAGAAAGGAAAGTTTAAAGAGGTAAGAATCAAAGTTCGAGAAAGTAAGCCTTCACTTGTCTTTATTAATAAACAGAAGTAAAATATTAGGAAACGTAGGAAGGTACTTAATTTATAAATTATACATGAGAATACAGAAAGGTATGTATTGTTTACAAGAACATGATTTTAAAAACATGCTGACATCAGAAGTGGGATTGACCTCGAGATAACATAGGACTATTATTGCATATCATGCTCAACGTAACATTGAATGGTCTACTTTTTTTAATTTGCCGTTTACTTATACAACATCACAGTGATACAGCATTATTTGTCACGCAATTGGCGTATAAACAAAAACTAGCCAAGAGCGTGTCGATCACGGACATGATAGGATTCCATAGTCGTTCTATCTCGAGAACTATTTAGCGGCCGATTTTTTTACAATTTGTTCCAAATTAAGTACACTGTAATTTTGTCGAGTTCTATTTAATAACTTAACTTTAGTACAGGATTCGTTATAATTTATGGAAACTATGTAAGTAATAACTGTGGTAATAATAAGTACTTTCAATGATTAAAGTAAGGTTTTAGGTTTGTTTTGTTTGTTTTTATAAATTCTTTATTAATCATCCTTATATAAACAATTGCATAACTAAACTTAAGGTATACAATAACATGTGATGTTGTTACTTATACAGGCAAAATAAACACCTTCTTAAGTAATTTACCTGATTAATAATAGCTCATTAGATCTTGAGATGTGTCAAAGTTCAGTAGGTACTAATTTGACATTATATTATGAAGATGTAAGCTATTGTATAGTCTTTACTTTTTACATGTTACAAGGTTTTAGGTTAGTATTGTAGTAGCTAGGTATCTTTCAGATTTTTTAAGACTTTTTATAACTGTAGTTCAAAAATTAAAAGGGAGGACCTGTGTGACATACAGATACAGTTTTTTTTTTTCATACTGATAATTGCTGTTGGTCCTAATGACCTTTACAGCTTCACCGGGGTTTTTGGGGCGAGCGCTAAGTGCGCTCCAGCCTGGAGGAGGACTTAAAAACTACTATAAGAAGCGACTGCCTAAGGGCACCCAGGTGGGTACGGACCTCGGCTTAGGACGTCGCTGGGGAGGGAGGGGTCGGGGAGAAGCGGCCTGGAATGCGCCGATAGCGCGTGTAAGCGCCAGAAGCGGGTCGCCGCCCGCGCCGGCGCGGGCGGTATGTAGGTGCTGTGTGTGAACTACTATAGGGTGGGTACAGATACAGTTCCTTCTCGGCTATGAATCCCTAACAAGGTTTCTTATTACTTTTTTAAAGAATTTTACTGACTTATTTATGATATGTATGACCCTGTGTAGATGTGAATTCATTACAAATTTTGATAGTATTAAATGTTCAAAGAAAAAGTTTGTTCCAATTTTTTTCTGGATCTTTATTTGTAATGTTTAATAATTTCTTTGTAAATGTATTAACGGTAAACTCAATTTTAAATACATACATAAATAAATTTACATTATGTTACTCGCTGTGCTATGGAAAGAGCTATGCTCGGAGTATCTCTGCTGGATCGAATCCGAAATGAGGAGATCCGGCATAGAACAAAAGTTATCGACATACCTAGCTCATAAGATTAGCGAGCTGAAGTGGCAGTGGGCCGGTCATATCTGTCGCAGAACCGATAACCGCTGGGGGAGACGAGTTCTGGAGTGGAGACCGCGTTTGGGCAAACGTAGTGTGGGACGCCCCCCTACTAGATGGAGCGACGATCTGCGTAAGGTGGCTGGCAGCGACTGGATGAGAAGAGCCGAAAATCGGGCTCAATGGCGCGCCCTGGGAGAGTCCTATGTCCAGCAGTGGACTAGAATAGGCTGCTGATGATGATGATGATGTTACTCAACATTATATTAATCTTAGGTAGAACCAACAGCAAAACAAAAAACAGATTGTAGGTAATTATTAAGAGAGAAAATGCGTCGCATAGTTATTAGTTTAATACCACTCACTGAAGCCATTACACGGTAATTAACATTCTTAGTGTAATCATAACATAACATAAACATAAAATGAATAAACAAAACGCTAGTAACGTGCAACATAAATTAGAACAGCAACGAAACTCAATACTGCAATGTTCCTCGCGAGAGACACAAACACACCTGCATTCTTCTCCACGCCGGATATTGGCACAAAATAGACCAAGTAATAGAAAATAAGTTTTATATTAGCGTACATCTATTGGCGCGGTGATCGCTTCAGGCTAGTGGTGTATTGTGGACGTATCGACTCGTATTATGTAAAGTATACAAGGTAGAAACGATTAGTGTGTCCAGCCCATTATTTCGTTAATTTAAAAGATATTGCAAAACTTAAACTGATATATATTCTGCGTCGTTTAATGCAGAAAATGGCATTAATAAAAAATTAACGTCATGTGTTCAGAATTTGTACTTTTGCGACTCCCATACATTTACTATAAATGTGAAAACATACATAAAATAACTACAGGCAATCAAAAATCAGAACGGTAGAAAGAAACGGCAATAAGTTTTATTGTGTAACTGTTCTCTAGCGCCATACAGCAGGTCCTGGCTGCATATAAAGGACTGTTTTTCTAGAAAGGGACAGAGCAACTTTCCAAAACTAACTTTAACCATTCATATCTCTGATGTTAGTGAGATATCGAAAAACTCATTTTATATCCTTCTTTAGTACATCCATGTAAGTTGATTGATGCAATAAAAAAAATAGATTAATACCGTATCTCATGCGATTTTTACGTTTTGTATCATTTGGTTGTACAACTACTCAATGGTTTTATTATTTAAATTATAATAAAAAAAATAAAAATGCGTTTCTTTATAAATTACTAATGAAGCCCTGAAAGAGCAATAAGAGCTGATTGTGCTGTCAATTAATGTGTGTACGAGATCATGTGAAACTAGTCACCAATATTACTTGCGTAAATGACGACTCACGGCGTGCGGGCCGTGTGAGTGTGCAAGTGGTCGCGAAAGCTTTTTTTGTATAAGTTTGTATTATAATGTTTGTGTACAATAAAGAATTAATAAAGCTAGAAAATAGATTATTTACTGTTCTTATTTACTTATATTTTGGTGCCGCGACCAACCCAATTTGCATAGTAATTAACTACTTACTTGTATTTACATTACTTGGTTGTGTGTAACGTAAATATAATTAACTGTCATCATTAATAATATTGAAATATTCACAATCATCAACCTATTTTTCTGTACTAATTTTAGATAAAAGTTAATAATCGTACCATGTACTCGTATTTTTGCGAAAAACAAATCTTTGAATCCGATGAGATTGAGGTCAGACACGGGTTAATCTTTAAGCCGTATTCTACTCGGACCTCTCCAGTGGGAAGCGCTAATCTGGTGGACAGTTCCTGCGCTATAAGGACGTGCTGAAGCGACACCTAAATGCCTGCGACATACCAACTGAGCGGTGGGAAGAGCTCGCGTCACGGAGGCCGGAGTGGCGTACGCGTGTCAGGAAAAGTGTAGCCCAGTTTGAAGAGGCCCGTCTAGCTATTCTTGATACCAAACGCCAAGTAAGGAAAACCCGCCCAAAGCCTTCCTACCACTACACATACAACAGTGCCGGACAACTCTACTGCGATCGCTGTGACCGGGTCTTCAAGAGCAAGTTCGGATTCGCCAGCCACATTCGAGCGCATGCTAGGAACTGAAGGGGTCGCCGTCGTTGGTTTCGACGAGGAGGACTATATAATCTTTAATAAGATTTTTCTAAGGAAAGTTGGGAAATAGTCACATGACTCTAAATTTTTATATGGCTTCTTGAATTTTTGGGACAAAATTTGTATGTACTAATTGCATTACACCTTACACGCCCACCCATCCTCTCTCACACACACACCCTCAAACACACACTCTCACACACACGTACCCTCAAACACACACACAATGCATTCCCACCACTCCTTATATTAACAATTATTATTGTTCTTTTTTGTCTTTCTTTAAAATTTTGACAGTTTTATATTTTCCCATGTTCTGTTACATGTTCATTTGCGCTGGTCACAGAAGAGATCTGTCCTCCGAGATACAGGAACTTCCTAGTTCGGAGGTCAGCGTTTATTGTAAACTAACTTGTTGCTCACTAATTTTATTTAGTTTAATATAACATCCTCAAGGTTAGCAGCGCAACACCCTCTAATACTAATACATTGAGGTGAGATGTCTTTGGGCGACGATGACCACTTAACAGCAGTAGATGGCCCGTCTGCTCTCCTTATTTAATAAATAATAATAAAAAATTTAAAAAAACATATGCTTAAGTTCCTACTGGTGTATGGACTATGAATCCATTGTAATCTTACCCCACAAATAAACTATTCTTATTCTTATGTGCAAAACAATTTGTATGAAAACCATGTCGTAAGTTTCACCTTAACGAAATAAATTCATAGTCATGTTCTTATCACTTATTATAAGTAAATAATTATATCACTTGTTTACGTTAAAAACTAGCGTTAAATCGTGACTATGCGATACTTGAAATAAAGTTAAGTAGGTATATTTAGATCAAAACGATGAATTACTGTTGTAAGTACTTATAAGTGATAAGAGCATGACTATGAATTTATTTCGTTAAAGTGAAACGTCATGACATGGTTTTCATACAAATTGTTTTGCACATTTATGTCGTACTTAATAGAGCATATCTTTTCTTCTTTATCTTATTTCTTCTAAATTTCTTCGAAAAAATCTATGATTCATGAAATTACCACTGATCGGTGTAGGTAGGGCTCTTTCGGGTCAATGTCCTCAAAGGTTATATGGATATGATTTCGGGATCCCGTTTTAAGTTATCGAGCAAATGTTGTAAATTACTTTTATAAACCTCGCCCTTACTCGGCGGATTACGATTTAAAAAAAATTGTGAACTTACGAAGAAGTTAAAACACTACCATAGGTACACTAGCGCCATGAATCTTAAAAAAAATTATTTCGCCACCAATCTTCAATGTGTATCAAAACAAATATAACGTTAAAAATCTAAATAATATATTTATTTAATCCCGGAAATCCCGGGATTATTGGGCATACTTATCCATATTATGACCGTATGTGGCAAGTACCAAAAACAGCCCTACCTACTCCGATCATAGGTAATTACTTACATACAGTACATTTTTAGGTACAAATCAGAACACACACTCCCCACCGCAGCGCCCACGACACAGGATTACCTAGTGTGGGTGCTCATCGTAGGCTTGGTATTAGGGAATATGTATGTTTTTTATTTAATTTTTACTGTAGTATTCTATTTACTGTACCTTCCATTGTATATTTGCATACAGTGTTGCCGTTAAATAAATATATTTATTATTATTGTTATTATAATTTATATTATCAACTATTATTTATTAGCATTAGTGTATCTACTTAATTGATAGATAAATAATCTATTAATATACATTTCCGTTCGACAAAAGTTATCAACAGGAAGATATAGAGGTGATATTCGATATTAGCACTAGGTACTTGTAGAAGATTATTGCAGTGCTATTATCTTCTGTCAAAATTATAATGTCATACGATTAAATTTATATATATATAAAAATGAATGTTTCTTTTTATGTATATAAATTTTTCCAAATTTATTTTACTTGGGATATATGCGGGCAAGCAAGTGTGCCAAATTTCAAGTGCAAAGCTTCTGTAGTTCCTGAGAAAAACAGCTATGACATACAGATGGACACCTAAGTCTCACCACCATAAGGGTTTCTCTTTTACCAATTTTGGTACGAAACCATAAAGAGAAAAAAAAGATTATTTCTATGTGACATTGTAACATTTTATTAATATTATATCATACCTAGAATATATTATAGGTACAGTTGTTTAAATATCATCTGTTTATTCAAAATAAAACTAAAATAACACTAAAATACAGCTAAAATTACAAAATACCTAACTATTTTACAAATAAAAGACCTGGCCCAGGTCGCTCCCTGCAGGGAGTGTCCCGAGGAGGCTGGCGGCGTTGCCCCGCTGTATAGCGAGGCTTATACGTTGAGCGAAGTAGAGGCCAGCCTTCTGGTCCCGGGATGTCTCTACGAGGCGCTTGGCTATTTCCCCGTAGAGGCAGTGGGCTCCAGGTACAGTCGAGTCGTATGCATTAAGGTTCATTTCAGAATGCGGAAAATTGACAGATGGCATACATTAGCTAGAGGCCGACTGTACTTTAAAAAAAAAGAAAAAGAAATACTTTTACAGAAATAAAATTAATTAATTAAGAGCTGCCGCTATTTGCTATTTGTATGTTTTTATGAAAATCATGAATTTTATGGATATTTAACCGTGACATGGAAGTAAATAATGATTGATAAGCATTAAATACATAAACACCGATAAGAAGGCTGTAGGGCTGCTACTTTAGTGGATAACCTATGTTCTCATTCCTAGGCTCTGATCATGATGTCGCTCTCAGATCGAGCCATGATAATATCCTAAAGGCTCCACTGTGTCGTACCAGATACTACACTGACTCCTTTGCTGTCAAGGCAGCACACCTATGGAACTCACTTCCTCGTCTAATTCGGCATTCGGAATCCCTGACTTCGTTTAAAGCGGGTCTCACTCATCTTTATTTGTTGTAGTTGTGCATTTTATTTTCATTATTATGTATATTTACCTATTTATTGTTTACTATCTATTATATATGTTTATTTATTTATATTATGTATATCTATGCATTTAACTATTTTAGTATACCTACATATTTATTTATGTATATCATATTACTTTTATTTTACTATATTTACTGTGTATTAAGTAATAGTAACCATTTTCATATCCTCACACTACACTGTCGCTAATGTCTTTAATATCCAATTAACTTCAGAGGTTGCCTGGAAGAGATCGCTTTAAGCGATAAGGCCGCCTTTGTACATATAGTGTTATTATTCCTGTAGTCTTTACTTTTCCTGATTTTGTGTACAATAAAGTGTTTCTATCTATCTATCTAACCTTATTAAAATTTTAAGAAACCCCGACTTACCATTGTGTAGATCCTCCTGCTACAGTCTGTCCTCTAGGTGCCGGCTAGCAGGGTTCTAGGACAGTGTGCAGATGAAGTAATAGAAGAAACCTGGTAATAGACATTATATTTTTAAGGAACAGAACAACACAGAAAATAGTAAACGTAGAAAAAAGGTAGTAGTAGGAGACAAAAATAAACGGAGAAACGTCCGTTCAGGACAAATTACATAGAGAAAGTGCAAAATATAAAAGAAAACAATGAAATTAATGGAGTCTTGGAATTTAGAAATGGAATGGGAATATGATTTGAATTTTGAAAATATAGATGAAGAAATGAAGATGCCAACACGATATTAGGTGAGATAAACGCTAACGATGAGGTTGAAATTGATGGCAAGGAGGTTGATATGGACGATGAAGTCGACATCGTTACACTCCTACTTTTTAGATCCCAGCGCGGGGTTTAAAATTGTGCTCCAGGTTATAGCCTGGGTAGTGTAAGTATGACGCGTCTGACGGACATCTGATCTGCGTCGCCGTAAGGAATAGCAACTGTGGATTTTCAGTTTTGTGGTGGTGGTGAACTGGGTCGATATTTGAGTGCAGACCTCGGATATTTGAGAGGTGCACTTTGAGTTGGAGGACGTGCTTCCGCTGTGCATACTTACTATTCTTATTGGACTTTTTCATAATGCTGGAGAGTGAATAGGCGAGAGAACGGTAGTTGGGCAAGGGGCTGCACAGCTCACCCAGCGGCGCATGCGGGGTCGCCACACGTATGGTAGCCTCATCAGGAGACTGCGGGGACGCCCGAACCCCCCACGGAAATGCCCACCGACTCCTCCAATCCGGTCGCCAACCGGCACGGTGGAGCATTCCGGGATTTTTCGCGAGGCGGCGGGGCAGCCTTTCGTAGGTGGCTGGCCTACTACTTGGGCCCCCTACAACCTGCGGTCGGCCAGCGGAGAACCGTGCGTCGGATCCCGCTATCCTCCACGATGAGGCGCCCGGCGCGGCAACACATGCAGCACCGAAACCGATGCACATGTGTAGTATAGCTGCCCAGACCCGTTCTCTTGGTGGCTACTCCGGACATCATGCCGAAACACGACTAGGTCGCTTGGCGGCATGTCTTTGTCCGGAGGGTGGTGACAAGCCGCGGTCAGCCTGGACCTACCACCAGTAGGCTTCTCGTTTGTGGCTCCCAGGCTTCATGTGTGGGACTTGTGGTATAATCTACGGATACGAGCAGCGGAACCGTATTCCCACACATCCCTTAGTCGAATTTTACGACACCCACGGTAAGATATGGGGTAGTCCTATTCTGAACCGGGAACACGGTTAAAAATAAGGAAACAATGCAATATAAAAAAGATACATGCTCAGCATGTGCTGCGGTACGACCGGTACGGCTTCTGCCACAGCGCTGGTTTTCAGCTGTGTCAGGGCGAAGGCATCGCGGGCAAAACAGCAGGTCAGGGACGAAAACAAAAATATATTAAAAGTACAAATAAATAAATACCTAAAGATGAAATAGATAACAATTAAAACTGGAGACAAAAGGGATAGGAATACATAGTGAGTTTCTGACCATTATGCGGCTCGTCATTCCGATGGGAAGCGGTTATGGTATGTGTTGTAACACTATAAAGAAAGAAAGAAGAAAATAATATAAAAATATATACTTAAATAAAAAATAACCTAATATAAATACTATGTCTGATTTTTGGGCAGCGAGAACGTAGTTCTTAAGTTTTTTCCTAAACGTATCCACAGTTCGCACATCTCTTAAGGGCGGTGGAATATTATTCCAGATCTTACATGCGGCGTATTTAAAGCTTCCCCTAAAAGCTGCGGTGGTGTGACGTGGATACATTAATAAATAAGATGAAGCACGAGTTTTACCCCTGTTGGAGTCTCTTGACCATGGCAACTTATCGTAGATGTACAATGGTTTTCTACTTTTAATCACGTTTTCTACTTTCAACACTTCATTTATCCGGAAGAAAATAAAATATTCAATTCAATTCAATTTATTTCGTACAATGCATACATCGTCTAAATCAGTAAACATTTGTATAATAATATATTTTTTTTAAATCTCAGTCAGTTCAGGCTTTGGTACACGACAAGGTGATCATGTCAGCCTCGTTAGGGTCACTAAGAAAAGGGAAGGGAAGCTCAAGTATTTTTAGAGTCAGCCCTCACTTTGAGAGCCAACTTAGCAATCAACAGTAAGTATGTCATATTATCAGAGAATTATTAATTAAATATAATTAATCATATTATCAGAAAAACAATTTCGAATTGGCTCAGTGCTGTATGCAATTGTAATGTTATTTTTAAATAATGTAAATGAAATTAGATAAGGCCAGACTCAAAATAATATTGAGCCTCCCATTTTGAGCCAAATTTCTTCCTCTCAATTTTCACCAGGTCACACTCTATTAGGAGGCGAGTGCGGTCTTATATTTTGTTGCAGTTGGTACAGAACGGTGATGCAGCTCTTCCCACCAAGTTGGAAGTCACTCCGCAGATTTTTATGGTAAATTGAGTAATAAGTTCAGTTGCAAAGAGTTGTAGATAGTTCAAGTTAGTTGTTGAGGGCGCAGCGGGGAAAGATCACTTTAAAGTAATGTAGAATGTATAATGATATAATAATTATAACAATTACTATCGGTGGAGACTTCTCTCTGTTAGTTCTTACTGCACTCTAAGTAAAATGTTTAAAATTAGTTACACGAGTCGCGGCTAAAGTAGGTTATCGACTAAGCAATATAAAAATGTACATGTGTGAACCATACACAGTACTTACTAAGCCCCATCTTCGGTCACTTACCACCAGGTTAGTCGTAAATAAAAAAATAATCCTAAATAGTTATAGGCCGTTTGACAACCCTACTAGGATAGCGCCCCACCAATCGCAGTATTTGAACAATCGGCTTGTAAAGGTGACTATGCGATGCTACTTAGTATTCTTATGTAATGCAATCCAGGTACTAAGTTAGAATTGGCGCCCTGCCTTTCAACTGTATCGAAAAACGCTCACTAAAAATACACATAAGCACATAAATAAACATGTTTCGTCCGTGTGATATTTTTTTTTGAAATAGCCTTTGAAGCTTCATTTCCATCAATATGGATTCAGAGAATTTTTTAAAATTTTGATCCATTGGCGAAGTTTCACTGAAAATATCGATAGCGTGTTTTATGTTGGTATGGGAATATGGAATCGATGTATGCAGGGTGTGCTCCGGATGAATAGTGACATCTGTCGGCGAGTCGAACGATTTGTGTGATACCTATATTCTTGGGAACGCCATTTTACGAAAAGCAAATTGTTTCAGTAAACAGAAAAATAGAAGAAACCCCGGTACTTTACAATTTTTGTTTCCATTTTTAGAAATGAACAGGTTCATTAAATCAAAATTTACACATAATGTTAATTTAACCTAACAAATAATTGTTAGGTTACGCTATATTTGATAAAGTGGCATTTAAACTAATCAATTTTCATTAAATAAAAATAGTATTTAAATACACACATCCATTCATACACACTAATATCCTCATTCATAAAAACAAACACATTCATACAACACAACACGCACACACTGTTGCTTTCTTCGTCCGTGCAGTCACTGAGGGGCCAGCTGAAAATCAGCGCTGTGGCTTGCTTCAGCATTATGGTACCAGCTAGTGTACCCTTTTTGGCACTGTACCACACCAGATGTTTTGTGCTGCATGTATTAATCTTTGTATACTTCTGTATTGTGTTCTATATTCTGGTGTTTATAGTGCTTAATAAACGTTTTCAGTTTCAAATATTATAAACAGTCAAAATCATAACCATCCTTTTAAGATTCGGCGTTGTTGATTCAAAGTAGGGCGCAGATCGCTATAATTGTTATTCTAAAGTACGGCTCTGCTCTCAATAACAACCAGTTATCACTAAAAATATTTGCGCTGTCATAGTTATACTTCATTTCAAGATACTATATAACATTTGACAAATTACTAATGCGTGCTATTCTGTGAACAGATAATAGCTTGATCGCATACTAGCTTTTTACTAGTTTATAGAAGCGACAAAACATGATTCAGTACTTAGCCGTGCTTGTAATAAGTGTTGTGTACCTGCTCTATTATTATGTGACAAGAACATTCAATTTTTGGAAGGAAAGAAATGTCGTCGGTCCAGAGCCCGTGGCACTCTTCGGTAACATTAAAGAAGGTGTTATGAGAAAGAAACAAACGGGACTAGTTTTCAAAGACATATACGATCAATATCCCAAGGAGAAAGTAGTCGGTGTCTATAGAATGACAACACCATGCCTTTTGATAAGAGATCTAGATGTTATAAAGCATATCATGATTAAGGATTTTGATGCTTTCATTGATAGAGGAGTCGAGTTCAGTAAGGAAGGACTTGGAGCTAATCTATTTCATGCTGATGGTGAGACATGGCAAGTTCTGAGAAACAAATTCACACCGCTTTTCACGTCTGGGAAACTAAAGAACATGTTCTATCTACTAGTGGAACGTGGCGACAAATTTGTCAAGTACATTGAAGACATATGCAGTACACAATCAGAACAAGAAATGCATCTACTGGTCCAGAAGTACACTATATCGACAATATCAGCCTGTGCCTTTGGTTTAGACATAGACTTGCAAAAGGACAAAATGGAAGAACTCAAAATAATAAATGACAAAATATTCACACAAACCATTTTTACAGAAATAGACATGATGTTTCCAGGTATTTTGAAGAAATTCGGTTCTTCGCTTTTCCCTAAAATTGTGTCAAATTTCTTCTATAACCTTGTTAAAACTGTAATCGAACAAAGAAATGGAATGCCCAGTAACAGGAAAGACTTCATGGATCTAATATTAGAGATGAGACAGCAAGGACAGATCCATGGTCTGACGAGAAATGATAATGAGAAAATACACTTGGAGTTGACTGATGGAATAATAGCGGCTCAGGCGTTCGTGTTTTATGCAGCTGGTTTTGAAACAAGTGCTACAACGATGTCTTTCATGCTTTACGAATTAGCAAAAAACCCTGATGTGCAAGACAAACTAATAGCAGAAATAGACAAAGTACTTGCTAAACATGGCGGAGAAGTTACTTATGAGAACCTCAATGAAATGACGTATATGAGTAAGGTGTTTGACGAAACACTGAGAATGTATCCCTTGGTTGAACCGCTGCAGAGGAATGCAAAAGTGAACTACACGATACCGGATACTGATGTAACAGTTGAGAAAGGGCAGACGGTGTTGATATCACCGATAAGCATTCATCTTGACAAGAAATATTATCCAAATCCGGAGAAATTTGATCCAGAACGTTTCAATGCAGAGAACTCAGGTATTAGACACCCTTGTGCCTACTTGCCGTTTGGACTTGGTCCGCGAAATTGTATGGGTAAGTTATTATTTACTTTGTTATGATCTTTTCTTAGACGTATTCCTCATTGATGACTTTCTTGGCAGATTTATTAGCGTGGTTTGCCATTTCCTTCTATATTTCACCCACTGGTCTATCTCAGTGTGCAGGTTTCCTCAATCTTTTCCGAAAGTTTTTCGAAAAAACCGGAAAACTGATTAAGTGATATATTTTGCAACATGAACTCGCTTACAAAATGGCGTATCTATTTCAATTCAATAAGGGGTACCATTTTGTCTACTATTTTTATATTACCTTTTTTTTCTTAGGGATTTAATCCAAATGCTCCTTTTTACGTCGGTAGCCTAGTGGCTAGGACGCCGGACTCCCATGCGGGAGGTCCGGATTCGAAACCATGCAATGCCATGTACCAATGAGTTTCTCCGATTTTTTCGAAGTCTTACGTACGTTTACTGACTGCTATAACGGCGAAGGAAAACATCGTGAGGAAACCTGCATGTCTGAGGAAATTAAAAGTTTTTGAAGGCATGTGAAATCCACCGCACAGCACTGGGCCCGCTCGGTGGGTGATGGCCTCCCCTTGCACAAGGGGGTGCAAGGGGAGGCCTGTGCTCCAACAGTGGGGATATTAATAGGCTGATGATGATGATGATGATGCTCCGTTTTAACCCTGGAAAATGCCAATCCTTGAGAATAAAGGTAAACCGTCAATTGCAAGAGACGTCCTAATACATCCTCGAGTAAAACATATTCTGTTCCTTTCTATGTCATATCTCCAGAAGGAAATGTCACTATATTTATGGTAGATAGAATTTTAAGATGTTTCTTGCAATTAGGCGATAGTTACCTTGATATTTCATTCCAGAGTATAGATCTAGAATAGGACAGATGTTTTAATGGAGACTGATTTCTTAGAAGGCTTCATTGTAAAATTTATCCCAATCTTTTCAGGAATGCGTTTCGCCAAAGTCCAATCCAGGGTTTGCATCGCCAAAATGCTGACAAACTTCCGTGTCGAGTTTTCCAAAAATACGCAGAAAGTCATGGAGTTTGATCCATACAAACCTATCATTAATCCTTTGGGAGGAATTCGATTAAATATTGTTCCTAGGAAAAAGTGATTTATTTAAGACTAGTCTGGCAAAAGTGGAGGTATAAATATTTTATTAACCTTGGGTATTATATTATTAGTTGAAATTGAAATCGTTTATTTAGCGCTGTAAACACCAGAATACAGAAGTATACAAAGTTTAATACATGCAGCACAGAACATCTGGTGTGTGTGTGTGTGTGTGTGGTGTGTGTACAGTGCCAAAAAGGGTACACCAGCTCAGCATAATGCTGAGGCAAGCCACAGCGCTGATTTTCAGCTGGCCCCTCAGTGACTGCACGGATGAAGAAAGCAACAGTGTGTGCGTGTTGTGTTGTATGAATGTGTTTGTTTGTATGAATGAGCATATTAGTGTGTATGTGAGGTACTGAGTTAAGTTTGACACATATGTTTGTTTATCTGTGGCATCATAATTTATGTGATGAATTGAATTTAACAAGTGATGACTTGATGATCCAATTTTGTCGCGGGAGATCCAATTTAGTCGAGAATAGCTTTAGCTTTTATTATATATCTTGAGAGTTAGAATATAATAGAATCGGTGGTGCTAGTTTGAGTTCAAACGCTTAGAACCATAGTGCCATTCCCACATCTTGAGGTCCTGATGATGACTTTGAAAAAGTAACGGGATCTCCACAGCAGTAAATCAGGGGCTTCTAAAAAATATAATTTAAGATTACAGATTAAATGAGAGAATTAAAGAGATCGCTCTTAGCGATAAGGCCGCCTAAATTGTACTTCACTATTTCCTTTTCTATCTCTTGTTTGTTGTTTTCTATTTGTGCAATAAAGTGTATTTTACTTTACTTTACTTAATTTATTGTTTTTGTATATAAGTGTATTTATTGTTTTTGTATATAAGTGTATTTATTGTTTTTGTATATAAGTGTATTTATTGTTTTTGTATATAAGTGAATTTATTGTTTTTGTATATAAGTGTATTTATTGTTTTTGTATATAAGTGAATTTATTGTTTTTGTATATAAGTGTATTTATTGTTTTTGTATATAAGTGAATTTATTGTTTTTGTATATAAGTGTATTTATTGTTTTTGTATATAAGTGAATTTATTGTTTTTGTATATAAGTGTATTTTTCTTTGCAAAATGATGATATTGATAATTCATTATTAAGTTACAATAACTGTGTGATAATTTTAGATTACTTAATTCGTGTATTTTATAAAATAAAGTAACTAATTGTGTATTGTAAATATTTAATTGTAAATAGATTTTTATTATGTAATGTTCTAAGTATTTAATTTGAACATTGAAATAATTTACGTTTAGATTTGAAATAATTTACGTTTAGATTTGAAAATGAAAAGCAAAGAATCCTTATCAATAAAGTCTAAATCTGTCATTGATTTATTATCTGGGTTTCTAGTTCGATAGAATTTCTAAAAGGGTCAATATACCTCAAGTGTTAATAGGCAATATAGGCATCACAGACAGCCCCTTGTGCAGAGCTTGCATGGAGGCAGAGGAGACGGTCGCCCACGTGCTCTTGGAGTGCAGAGAGGTGACCACCTACCGGGCGGGAAGCCTTGGCACCCCAGGATCACTTCCCAAAGTCCTTCAGGACATCAGAGGACTGCTGGACTTCCTGGCGAAGTTGGGGTGGCTCGATTAGTAGTAGTTTCCACCACACGCAAAATAGGCACTTAAGACGTCGAGTTGCAGAAATCAGCCCGTTATTACATTACATACCTCAAGTGTTATAATTTAGGTTAGCTAATTTAGCTTTTAGATTCCACACGCATTTATTACACCAACTGAAACTTGCTATTAGTTAATTAAAAACACTTTTCACACAATACTCTTTGCGTTTTAAATTTCGTCTAAGTACTTATTTATTTATACAGGGTGTGACAAAAAACCTCTACAGAGCCGAAAGGAATTTCGGCTTTGTAGAGGTTTTTTGTCCATAGCTGAATAACTTTGCCTAATGGGTACAACTCTGAAATCGCGATAATAAAACCCAGCTGTTTCAGTCATGTAGGTATGGAACAGCTGATTTTATTGAAAATAGATTTAAAAATATTATTTAATTGTAAATATGGGTAATGCAGATGTTACATTGTGTTTCAGTATCACTATATTCTGCCAGAAAGCGTACTAATTTTTGTTCAATTATTAAATCAATCAATCATAAATTATCATGAATAAAATAATCAATCATAATAAATTAGCAAAATAATAATAAAGGTAACAAACAAAAACATCTTTTTTTTTCTGAAATGTCACACTTTAAAAAAAAATACATAAAATTAACAATAAAGATTGGTTTTTAATTAATTATAATATTAATGTCAACTTTAATTAAATTTTGATGATGTCACAGCTTATCACTAAGGAAGTCACTCAATTTGTAATAACCAGTGATCGGAGTAGGTAGAGCTGTTTTTGGTACTTGCCACATACGGTCATAATATGGATAAGTATGCCCAATAATCCCGGGATTTCCGGGATTGAATAAATATATTATTTAGATTTTTAACGTTATATTTGTTTTGATACACATTTAAGATTGGTGGCGAAATAATTTTTTTTAAGATTCATGGCGCTAGTGTAACTATGGTAGTGTTTTAACTTCTTCGTAAGTTCACAATTTAAAAAAAATCGTAATCCGTTGAGTAAGGGCGAGGTTTATAAAAGTAATTTACAACATTTGCTCGATAACTTAAAACGGGATCCCGAAATCATATCCATATTAATATAACCTTTGAGGACATTGACCCGAAAGAGGACCTACTCCGATCACAGGTAATAACATTTTTCTAAGAGCAATTTATATAGTTTATTTTTAAATTCAGGCAGGCTTAATTCTACCAAGCCTTTAGGCAATTTAT
Organism: Hofmannophila pseudospretella; assembly: GCA_947369225.1. Classification (NCBI taxonomy): domain Eukaryota; kingdom Metazoa; phylum Arthropoda; class Insecta; order Lepidoptera; family Oecophoridae; genus Hofmannophila; species Hofmannophila pseudospretella. Next base: position 3,453,030 of record OX376333.1, read on the forward strand.
TGTAAATTTTAGGAGCCATGCAAACCACACTTTTGTGTTTGAGCGCTGTTCTGGACTCTACAAGACATAGCCGATGAGATTACGTTGTATTACGAATAGTAGATTCGGGCGCCTGTTTATGAGCAAATTTATGAAAATTAATTTACGTATAATACATGTATAAAGAGCATCGTCGGTGGCCTAGTGGCCTAGGACGCCAGACTCCTAGGTTCTTAGAAGTCCTACTTCAGTACGTCATCGCCTGAGACGTAATGAACTAGCATTTCTATGTGTTTCCCATCTGGAAATACAAACCCAGTTCGTCTCCATCCAAGGGGACGTATTGGAGTAGGGTTTCTATATAATATGCATACAATATACCTACCTTTACCATAAACTATTATTTCATACATCACTTACCAAGTTATCAAGTATATGTATTATATATTATCCTATTATTATGCTTCTTTCTGTCTTTCTTTCCCTATCTATGCTGTTATTTAAGAAAATTTTATAATGTGGTATGTGGAATATTGTATCTTGAATTGGCATACAAATACTTAAAGAGCACCTATTATGCAAAATTGTATAAGCTGTAAGATTTCCTACAATAAAGAAAATTAAAAAAAAAATACGCGTCCGGGTTCGAAATCATGCAAAACCAGTACCACTGAGGTTTTCAGATTCTTCGAAGACTTACGTGCATTTACCGACTGCTCTAACGGTGAAGGAAAACACCGTGAGGACACCTGTACGTCTGAAGAAGAAAAAAATTTCTGAAAGCGTATGAAATCTTATTTCATCACTTCGTCTTAATTAGCTGATATGATAATAATAATTGTGATGACTGTTTTAAGTTAACGAACAGAGATTTCTTAACGCAATATTTTATTTATATTTTGTATTAAGTTTTAAAACATGTTAATATAATATGATTTACTTCGTACAAACTAAAAAAAAAATCATTTTTTTGTTTATATTTAAGCTGACGTATACTTTATATTCTTGTAATTGCCTACAATATTTTTTGTGTTATCTTGACAATTACTTTTTTCTGTGCACTATTCAGCAATGGGCCCGCTCGGTGAATCTTGTCATGGCACGTACACCCCTTGTGCTAGGGGATGCTTGTGTGCTCCGACACTGATTGGGGACGTTAATAGGCTGGTGAGAAAAACACGTATAAAATGTAATTGCAAAGAGCATTTTTTCTTTTCACACCAGAACCTGCGATTTTCCTTAAAGGAAACTTGATTTCCATTCTCAATGAGAAAGTCTCGTCGGCGAATTTTGGTAGGAATTCGTGCGGTTTAATTGAATCCGCTCGATTTGGAACAGATTCCTTTGATTGAAGGGCACCTTGGTAGGCTTGGGGTATGAGATTAAACCAGGGGCGTATTACTAAATTTTGTGACTTGGGCGAGGATTCGGCGCATGGCGAGTATAATTGGCCCCCATTATAATTTAATTGTAATTATTGAAATAATTGAAATTGAAAATGTTTATTTAGCCCTGTAAACACCAGAATATAGAACACAATACAGAAGTATACAAAGATTAATACATGCAGCACAAAACATCCGGTGTGGTACAGTGCCAAAAAGGGTACAAGGTTTAGGTATTAGCTTTTGAAATAAGAAATAAAACTATTTCTTCTTTTTCTTCTGAGTCGTATTCCTCATTGCTGAGGATCGTGATCATTCTAAGGAATTAATCTTAATCACATAGAACGACTCTCGTGGCAGATTTAATAGTTTGCCTTTGCCTTCCCCATTTCACACACTGGTTATTTCAGTGTGCAGGTTTCCTTGCGATGTTATCCTTCACCGTCAGAGCAGTCGGTAAATGTACGTAAATCTTTCGAAAAAACCGAAAAACTAATTGGTACATGGAAATGCTTAAGGGGATAGCGAAATTGGCGCCACTCCAGAAAAAAATCATTTCGCCTGAATTAAAACATTTATCAAAAAAGTGGACATCAGAATTGATCTACAGATGAAGAAGAATTTATTAATATTGGTTTTGTATTCTCATAGTGAAACAAAAGGAAGTTGAAAGCGAATGTGTCAAAAGTCCACTTTTAGCACTTTCGATTTATACTTCTTATTGTTATATATCTTTGTCCTTTTGGACAGGTTTTGACCAGCCATCGGTCATGGTCCAACAAAACACCAGCGCTGTAGGCATTGTTGTCTGCAGCAATAAGCTGAGTTGAGGCCCTTTTCACAACAACAGCAGACCATCAGACATGATTTAGATATGTTTACCTTTGACTACATAATTATTTTATTATAATTATAACTGTTTCGGTCATTGCTGTGTGTGAAATAAACATTACATACTCACTTACTTAATGGTGAATGTTTCTTTGTTCTAAATCAATACACTTTCTACGAACGATAATTGAAGGCTATTGAATTGGAAAATACATTCATACGTATAAGTACTTAGTCAGTTTAATTTCTCCCAAAATCTTATAACACAAATCTATTCATAAAGTAAGGAACGCGCCCAGGGCCTCGATTCTACATTTTTTTTAATGAAATAAGGAGAGCAGACAAGCAAACGGGCCACCTGATGTCACCGTCGCCCATAGACATCTCACCTCACTGTATTAATACGACGTAATCTCAAAATAAACTATATTGCAGCGACTTTACGTTTTTGTATTTATTTATTTATACTTTAATGCACAAAATAAAAAGGTGTACATTAGGCGAGCTTAATGCCTTCACTTGTATTCCTAGCACTAGTCACAAACAGTTCGATTAACATTACTATTATACCTTAGTATTACTGTAATGCTGTGTAATTTATTGAAATAAAATAAATTACGTTTCGGTCAAGTCAACGATCGATCGGTCCGCTCATATTATTGTATTAGCATGGTATTAGCGGAATAAGATTTGTATTTAAAGTTGGATCGATAGGAAAATGTAATCGTAACTTAATTAAAAAAGAATGACAAACGTTGTAAAACAGTGGAATTGGACTCCTGGGCACTTATTTAAGTTCATTATTGTAATTATCACCTATAACAGAATATTTTCTAAAAAGACATATTTTTCGTATTGAATTTTTTTTAATTAGATTTTTTTTTCTTATAAACCTTTTGATTTCAGGAGTAAAAAAAATCGATTCCCACAAAGTGCACCTCTGGCGCTGATCATTTTTACTTTTATACTGTGCCATTAAGTATGAGCCGAAAATTTTTGGCACTACAAATAATTGTACAAATACTTATAGTACTTAGGTACAGTCGACCACAAGATATAGTACACCATCTGTCAAAAACCTTCGATTAAATCTCAACCTTATACGATATATTTCAGATTCTTAAATTTTGACGTTTTGTATTCTATTCTAACGTATGTTACTTACTATACCAGATTTTAAAAAAAACTTCTATGGTGCAGAAAGATGAGTGTTCAGTATCCATAACTGAACAACTCTAAAAACTCGATAAAATATATCAGCTGTTCCATACAAAAGCTAAACCTACACGACCGAAATATTCTAGCTGATTTTTTTCGCGATTTCAGATTTATGGATACTGAACACCCCACTTTCGGCTCTATACGGGGTTTTTGATACGCTCTGTATAGCGGAAGTTGTTATGTCAAACGTAATACAAGTGGAGTCTACAGTTAACTGCTTCGTGGAAGCGAATAAATCACAAACTAGAATCACCCTGAACGTACTAAATATGTACATACATACCAATGTGTGGGTTTCGTTTAGGGTTCCCACCCGTACTCTAAAATAGAGTATTGTCCTCTTTTTCGTGTAGGTGTACTTTATAATCTACGACACCAATAAAGTACGCGAAAATACTCTAATTACGTAACTCTGACTGTTACTGACTTGTTACTGGTTATGAGTACTTATGAGACTAAATAAATTGGTATCCAAAGCCACAAAACTGTGAATATTTTCCAAATATATACGTATTCATTTCATATATTTTGTCTGTGCCTGCCACTACAGCGTTCATTGACAGATCTCCCTTATGAATGTAAAGTGGAGAGACCGAAGGAACAAAGTTACCCTAAACTTCATTAAAAACGAGCTGATCATATATTTTCATTTTAATATTGATTGCAAATAGCTGTAACTATCTTCAAGAAAGACAAATATTTGTTAAATGTTGCGAAAAGTAACAAAAAAATTGTTTTAAAAGATAAATAAGTACTCTTTTTTATGCTGTGTAGGTACTTTATTTTTGTTCTACCGAAATGAAAAAATACTCTATTCGTCCCAATAAAAGGTGGCAACCCTAGTTTCGTTCGTCGAACAAACAAATTCAAATTCATATTATTTATTCATTCATAAATATAGGTTGTAAGTACAAGTTGTAACATAAATGTATGGTCCTCTATATTTGGCTATAACAGCATACGAAATGTTCTTAACATAACAATTATAACAATAGTAATTTAAGTAATCTTAAAGTAACTAAATAAATAAAATTTTAAACACAGTTAAATTCAAAATGAAAACATAACATCCCTATATAGATCAAATGAGAAACAACAAACAAATAAGGCAAATAATATAAGTATTTGGTAAAATACCAACAGAGATCAAAGTGCCTACACACGGGTATAATGCATTAAGAAAGATTTATCATTATCTACCAATACCCCGTACTGTGATAAATTGGTTGCTAGATAGCTTTTTGATACAATAGTACCTGCTCTCTTTCATCATCATCATCAGCCCATGTCGTCCCACTGCAGGGTATAAGCTGAAATGAATCTATGGTGACGGGTTCATGTGATTAAAATAAACAATAGTTTGCGTTACAATAAAGTTTAATGATGACAAGGTCTATTGGAAAATTCAAGACCGGACTTATACTAAACCGGACCGGACTTATATAAAAAAACTAACGAAATATAAATTAAAAAAGGTACGACTCGTGTTGAAGCTAAACTAAATGCTAAAGCATAAATAAAATAAAAAACTAATAAAACACAAAATATAAACTAAAAAGACAAAGAGCTTCCTTATACGCCTTAACGAAATAATGTATCACTATCTACGCAGTCCGACCCATAACACATTTCCGGAATTCCTCCACCAGATTAGCATCTGGTGGAACAACTGGACGTAAGTAAGCACTAACTGACTTCTACTGCAAGGGCGTATCATTAGGCTGGAAACAAAATACGGCACTAAGTAGTGATGAGTCTAATATTAAGAAGCGCCATGGAACAAAGTACAATCATGCACAAAACTTACCCCGTGTCGCGATAACCAGAATTGAAACCAGTTTTACACGGCAGAATTTCAATATGACAGACATTTACTGCATAATTAGGCGTGAGGTAACATAATTTCCAACCACATCATTGAAATCAATCTCCGTCGTCCACCTGACCATTTCCGTAATGTCAAAATGAATTCATTTTATTTTTACCCACATCACAAACATATTTATAATAAAATTTGCTTATAATGTGATAGCTAGCGCCATCTATTGGAAGAGCACTACAAAGCCTCCTCTCTTTTGTGCCACTCTCTACGATCCTGTGCTAGTCGCATCCAGCTCTTCAATGCGACGTTGGTGACGTCATCCGCCCATCTAGCTGCTGGACGACCTACGCCTCTTTTCCCCGACCTTGGCCACCACTCTCTTTACATACGAGTAATTTGAAAATTGATATACTAGATGTACTGGGTATAACAGAAACATTCTATAGTCCAGAAAGGGAGGTGTTCAGTATCCATAACTGAACAATATTAATATGGGGCTAACTCTGAAATCGCAAAAAAATCAGCTGTTTCGTCCAAAACCTCAATATCTACCATACACGACTGAAAAAAAAAGCAGTAAGTTTTTAATGAAAATGTATTTATTTACATTTCTGTGGTCCTTCCGCTAGCGCATTCTGTGTGTAAGTGCACAAGCCTTTTTTTTTCGTACTGATAATTGCTGTTGGTCCAATAACCTTTACAGCTTCACCGGGGTTTTTGGGGCGAGCGCTAAGTGCGCTCCAGCCTAGAGGAGGACTTAAAACTACTATTAGAAGCGACTGCCTAAGGGCACCCAGGTGGGTACGGACCTCGGCTTAGGACGTCGCGGTGGAGGGAGGGGTCGGGGAGAAGCGGTCTGGAATGCGCCGATAGCGCGTGTAAGCGCCTGACGCGGGTCGCCGCCCGCGCCGGCGCGGGCGGTATGTAGGTGCTGTGTGTGAACTACTATCGGGTGGGGGAGTGGCTTCCGCGATGGAGATCGTGATGGCGTCGTCGGGGTCGTCTAGGACGTGTCTAGGCCGACGTCGTCGACGGGATGTCGGTAAACCGTTAGTGGAATAAGCGGCGGCGCTTACTACTAGAGGGTTTGGGTGGTGGGGAGCTTGCTCGAAGAAGCGTCGAGACGCTAACTTCATGTATTGAGCGATCGTGGGGAGTTCCAAATCGTGATGGAGGTCTAAAGTGAACAAGTACCTATAACGAATTTATAAGCTTCATCTATTGATGAAGTAGATAATATAAGGTCCTTTTTATTAATAACAAATGTTTGGAGGGGGTATGTGCTGGTCATTTGTACCACATTATACGTAAAAAAATATATTATTATGTTTATATGTTAGTATATAGTTTATATTGTATTATATTTATGTGCGTATTTTCTATTTTGTATTATTAAGTAGGTATACCTATTTATTTAGCATATAGGTGCACACTTCGCCTGCCTTTCATATCAAATTGTCACATTATGGGGTTTGCTGAAAGAGATCTCTCTATCTCACATATTTTTGTCAGAGTTTGTATTATATTGTGTGTGTACAATAAAGAGTTAATAATAAAAAATAACCCTGTTACTTGTATGAAAATTTTCCATACTAAAGAAAAATAAACCCCATTATTTTGCACCTTGGTAGCATAAACTCATCCATGTCGTTATGAATGAAACGAGTTTCATTCATACTTCTTATTTCACTATTAGAATAGCAATAATTCATTCATTTGTAGAATTTCCAAACAAACAATTTTGGCGTTTTTCTCGAAAATTTAATAAGTAAAAAAATATTCTTTTGCTCTATCGTTATTGTTATAAAGTTATATATAACACTCTAGAAATATTTGCCGCTAATAAAATAGGACCCTATATAAATACTATGTCCTTACATATAAAATAAAAATGTCCTAACTGTACTAATAAATAATATTAGTCCTTACATGATTTATATTTATAAGACATGCAATGTCTTATAAATATAAATCATGTAAGGACTAATATTATTTATTAGGCTGACACTGCATGGAGTCATCATCACATCAGGGCCTACGGTGAGGAAAGAAATGTATCATCAGCTCATGGTCTACGTTGAGCCAAGCAGTACGCAGGGTGTAACAAAGTTAATTCATTATCGCGTACATAAACAGCACCCGTGGGATCAGGCTTCGTTTGAAGTTCTTGTTTCATTTCTCGAGAAAGTGACTTCATAATTTATTAAGTTTTAATGTTGCCACGTTTTGGCTCTCGGTTATTTTTATGGGAAACAGCAGTAAAGAGGTTCATCATAGGCCTGATACGTCTATTGCAGACGATTTAAGCAGCGTCGCGAAGGCATCGCTTTTCGTGGCTAAATAACCCTATTTGGTAAAGAGGTTAACAACCTTAATATTGGAGAAATGAGACCCTATATAATAATCGTATAATCAATGTAAATAAATCGTTACTCCAGTCTATTTTCGGCTAACACAAAGGAAAAGGAATCTGTATTCTGTATCAGAGTATTCTGTACCAAATATATTTTCCTTCACATTCCACCTTAACCCCCAAGCGGCCACTCCCTGCTAATTATTTCCCACCCGAATCAACACTCCAAGGGCAGTTAATCAAAAACTAAGCGCGATAGGGTTAATTGTGCCTTTGCCCACAGTAAAGCCAACAAAGTACCTCAACACCTTATGTTTTGGTTTTTTTTCCAGAAGCATTACAGATAATTTAATTTAATTAATTTATTAGGTAAACACAACAGATTTCAACCATAGAAATTACAGAAAAATCAATATAAAGTTATGAGCTAGGTCGTAACCCTTAACGTGTAAACACAGCATGGTTAGGAAGTAGAAAATTGATTGTTGTACAAAATTGAGTTAGGAAAAAATACTATTGAATGTAATGACTAAAAAACCTATACCTATTTGAAAAATAAAAATAATAAAGTAAAGACTATAAAGTAGGTGCGTGGATAGCTCACTTGAGGACATCCTCAACCCGTCTTTTAAAAACTAATGGTCTAGGATCGAATAAGTCGATCGATACAATAAGAATTAAATTAATAAGAAAGTAACTCTATCTCCAAGTAGCATCATCATCACCATCAGCCGATTAATGTCCTCACTGTTGGGGCCATGATCCACAGAGTGGGTCCAGTGCTGATTGGTGGATTTCACACGCCTTCGAAAACTTTTAATTTTCTCAGACATGCAGGTGTCCTCACGATGTCCTTCACCATTAGAGTAGTTGGTAAATTTACGTAAGTCTTCGAAAAAATCGGACTAACTCATTGGTACATGGCATTGCATGGTTTCGAACCCGGACCTTCTGCATGGGAGTCCGGCGTCCTAGCCATCGACGCTCTAAGTAGCATAGACAAAAATAAATATAAGGGATCCGATTATAATACACAAATTGTTATTTGGGTTCAAATTCTAATACCTAAAATGAAATAAGAACCAAATGAAATGGGTTCTTTTTCGTAAAACATACAAAAACACGAAATGTATCGAATTTTCTTTCAAATGAGCGAAATTTATTGAATCGTGTAACGAGTAAGCGACATATATGCATAAAGGTCTCAAACATACTATATTTTTTTAAGAATCTCAATCGACTAAGTTTATGAATAAAATGAGACTGTCCTCGTATACCAAATCATGGTCTAGCAAAATACAGCGCATTAAGCAATCTGCAAATGTGTTTAAAAGCTCGTCTATATGTCGACATGTAATATATAATTATATTATATAATATACCTTACAGAGGAGCTCGTAGCCTAGTTGCGAGCACGGTCCGAAAGTGATCGGGTAGATTAAGCGACGTTGGCGCGGTCGGTACCTGGATGGGTGACCGCTAGTGGCATATTTCATCTGAGCTCCTCCGTGCCTCAGAAAGCACGTTAAGCAGTCGGTCCCGGTTGTTGTCGTTCGACAGCAGTCGTTAAGCCATGTCAGAGGCCTATAAAATCAAAATCAAATCAAATCAATTTATTTTCGGAACAACAGAGGTTCAATTTTTGTTAGTAACAATGCAGGTACTTAACTAACTTTACTTACTTACTTACTTATGCCTACGGGCGGCCTGAACAACTTTGACAAATAGGTTGGCCACTAACCATACGCTAAGCAAGCAATATACCTTACAGACTACAATACAAATCTAATTAATACTAGTCAACTGTTTAATTTAATTTAAATAATTTATATAATATTAACATTGAAAATATTTGTATGTCAAACGACGGAGCATAGTGATACTAACTCATTTAAACTGTATACTTACTTATTATTACCTATGTCACGAATAAATGATTGATTGATGATTGATGATTAGGTTAGATTAGATTGATGAATAGTAAAAAGTAAATTTATTTCGATGCCAGATTCAGATTATTTTTCTCCGTCGTTTTTCTGTAATGTCGAAAACCACCTATAAAATAAACTACCTCCTTATTATCTTGTATAATGTTACTGTTTTTAACTCCGACTATATTTTACCCAATTCTTACTGTACGGTAGCTCGATGAGATTGTTTATTTAGGACAAGGTTGCAAGGAAATTGTTTGTATATATTTACAGTAATTTATTAATCAGGGATTAAAGAACTTAAGGCGTTACCGTTTTGAAGCGGTTATTATCATTAATACGGGTATGTATAGCTACGTTTGACGCAATAGGTTTCATCACATGGATTCGGTAGTTACGCAATTTTCTCCGTGACTTTTATGACTATGTAGAAGAACCCTAGGCACTTAGCCGGAAATAGTTTTTTCCTAGAGGGGAAGATTTATGTTTAGTAGAGCGTCGGTGGCCTAGTGGCTAGGATGCCGGATTCCCATGCGGGAGGTCTGCGTTCGAAACCATGCCATGCCATGTACCAATGAGTTGTTCCGATTTTTTGGAAGACTTACGTACATTTACCGACTGCTCTAACGGTGAAGGAAAACATCGTGAGGAAACCTGCATGTTATGTTACCTTCATATGACTTCTTATTAAACTTTCTAGTACATATTTCATTTAATGCGGGTATGTTGTCTTGTGACCGCAACCTTTTGTGTGTGGTTACCGCTATGGTTACCGCACTCAGCCTGTTAAGGGTTTTTTCTAGAATTTCAATGCCGACTGTGGTTGCCAGGTGTGACATTGTGTTTATGTTCATATTCCAAGATCCACCCTTGAACATAAACCCATTTTCGGAGCAGTAGTCCAGTTTTGCATGCGGAATACCCTTGGTGAGAGAGTCGGCAACCATTTCATTGTTTGGGGTTGCCAGGTGTGGCATTGTGTTTATGTTCATATTCCAAAAATAATGTTAATATTAGGCGTTATAGTTATAGCACATAAATAATAAGAATGTCCAGTTAACATACTTTTTAATGATCAATCACAGTCTAATCAATCTGATCAATCACGTTCTCTTTCTCTTTTTGTTCGAGTATGACACATTGAAAAGTGGTAATGTCACGTTTTAACGCGGCTTTGTGTCAGTATTATCGCGTTCTCAATCGTCATAGAAATGACGTTGCGTGCCGCTTTTGACTTGGACAAATGCGTAGTTTGGACGAAAGAAAATACAAATAGAACCTATTTAAAAAAAAAATATTTAACATGATTAGACCTAAATAATATAGCTGTTTTACGGGTTTATAACGTATTTTATGAGGAGCTCGTAGCCTAGTGGCGAGCACGGTCTGAAAGTGATTGTCGGTCGGTACCTGGATCGGTGATCGCTAGTGACATATTTCATCTGAGATCCTCCGTGCCTCGGAGAGCACGTAAAGCAGTCGGTCCCGGTTGTTGTCGTTCGACCGCAGTCGTTAAGCCATGTCAGATTCCTACGGGCGGCCTGAACACCTCTGACAAATAGGTTGGCCACTAACCATACGATAAGGAAGCAAGCAAGCATCATATTTTATAAATTACGACCGGTTTCGAAACCTTGATAAAAACCTGTGAAAGTATATTATTTAAGTCTAATCATGTACTACAAGTTTCACCAAGTACCATCAACCGCAGGTATCAACCATTTATTTAACACTTTAATGTACAATAAATAGTACATAAGGCGAGCTTAATGCCAAGCAACATTTTCTACCAGCTAACCATTGGGTCATACATATATTGTAAGGCAGGTGCATCTTTATCTTAAATACTGATTTTTAATTTTTTATTTTATTTTAATTATTCCCAATAAATCCATATAGACTCGGACTACACGACGACGGTTCCAGCGACGGTTCGGTGCAGGTACCGGTACCGGCCGTGTAGTCGACTGCATTCAAACTCATGCGTTGCGCTCAAACCCCGCCCACTCGGTTCAGGAACCGAGCACGCCGGTTCCAAGTGGAACCGTTGTACGTGTAGTCGACAGCGCATATTTGTTTGAGTAAATATGAAGCACCAGTTCCATGGAACCGATCGATACTGGAACCGGCCTAGGAACCATCGTTGTGTAACAACAGGTGAAACAATCTCTCTCTCTTTCCCAATGGAGCGACGCTCTGCACAAATGATTGGCAGTGACTGAATGTGGAAAAGAGGGGCTCTAAAACATATTTCCGCTTTGAGTTATTGATAACCGCTATGCAGATCGTTGAATCTGGTATTAGGCAGTGCGGAGACATTGCAATGTGGTTTGTAACTGCGCATCTGTTCCTTGGGTGAGAGCCATTGAGAACGCCTATTACCTATGTTGAAATAAATCTAGAATTAAACCGCTATGATTTGCACTCCTGCTTGAAGGATAAACAGAAGAACGGTTATATCTCTAATTCAGATTTTCGATATTGCACAATTAATATTACATATTACAATGTATAAGAAACAAGTATTAATTTAGACTTAAAAAAAAGAATAAATTGCGTCGGTGGCACAGTGGTTTGAACACCGGATTCCCATGCGGGAGCTCCGTGTTCCAAACCGTGCAGTGCCATGTACCAATGAGTTTTACGTATTTTTCGAAAACTTACGTACATTTACCGACTGCTCTAACGGTGAAGGAAAACATCGTGAGGAAACCTGCACACTGGGATGACCAGTGTGTAAATGGGGTAGGCACAAAAGATCCTCAAGGGTTGAAGTACCGCTGGGTTATTCCCGGCCTCCTAACATAAGATAAGATAAGATAACTATAAATAAAGAAGTAAATTCGATTGATGTTTACACTAGATGAACCTGATCTATGATTTCAAATGAAGTCATACTTTAAAATTAAACTGCCTCCTTTAACGTTATTCCCAGTCTAGAGCTATTATGGCAGGAACAGGTACAAACAATAAATAAACGTCCAGGTTTAGTTCTCCATTTCCTCTTATACTTTATTTTCCATATTTATTTTTCAGTTTATTGCACGTACCAGGTTAACACCTACTATTTCTATCTAGGTTATAACTTAGGTATAGCATTTTATGTCTAAGCCAACTTTATGGATAACACGTGAGGCGTGATGTACATGGCTTAAGTAAATATTAAATCCGTGTCTGACGTGAATGTGTTGGTATAATATTATTTCGTCTTTGGTTGTATCTTCTAAGTCGTATTCCTCATTACTGAGGGTCGTCATCATTTTAAGGAATTAGTCACATAGAACGACTCTCGTGGCAGATTTAATGGGGTGATTTTTCATTTCCTTCCCCATTTCACACACTGGTTATCTCAGTGTGCAGGTTTCCTCACAATGTTTTCCATCACCGTTAGAGCAGTCGGTTAATGTACGTAAGTTTTAAGAAAAAAATAAAAAACTCATTGCTACGAATATACATGACATTGCATGGTTTTCAACTCGAACCTAGCATGGGAATCCGACGTCCTAACCACCTACGAGCTCTTAGGTTAATAAGTCAACATAATATTAATACGTGGATTCAGTTAACTGCTTTATAACAGAAAGGTTTTATAACCTAAGGCCCGGACTACACGACGACGGTTCCTAGGCCGGTTCCAGTATCGGTCGGTTCCATGGAACCGGTGTTTCATATAAACTCAAACAAATATGCGCTGTCGACTACACGTACAACGGTTCCACTTGGAACCGGCCTGCTTGGTTCCTGACCCGAGTGGGCGGGGCTTGAGCGCAACGCATGAGTTTGAATGCAGTCGAAACCGTCCCTGGAACCGTCAACGTGTAGTCCGAGCCTAAGTGCCAGAATGCGTTTATTTTTTATGTTAAAAGCAGACAAGCTGACAAGTCACTTTGTAGTGAAAATTAATTTTGTTCATTGGAGCGCTATCGACCGACAGATCTATTTTGATAAATAATTGCACCTCATCAATCGTTTTTCGTGCAATATGATAATCTATGATCGGAGTAGGTAGTGCTGTTTTTGGTACTTGCCACATACGGTCATAATATGGATAAGTATGCCCAATAATCCCGGGATTTCCGGGATTGAATAAGTATATTATTTAGATTTTAACGTTATATTTGTTTTGATACACATTTAAGATTGGTGGCGAAATATTTTTATTTAAGATTCATGACGCTAGTGTACCTATGGTAGTGTTTTAACTTCTTCGTAAGTTCACAATTTAAAAAAAATCGTAATCCGCCGAGTAAGGGCGAGGTTTATAAAAGTAATTTACAACATTTGCTCGATAACTTAAAACGGGATCCCGAAATCATATCCATATTAATATAACCTTTGAGGACATTGACCCGAAAGAGCTCTACCTACTCCGATCACTGAATTGATAATAAAAACATCAGGTGTTATACAGCATGAACTACTTTTCACAAGAAGACTTTGAACGATAAAAAATAACGCCCTTGTTTTATAAAATAGTAGGTAAGTACCTATCTAAGATTTACGAGTATATAAGGGAAAAAATAGGGGAAGGCAAGACAACCCGTTTTACACGAACGTCTCTACCACGCACCTGTAAAATGTGGAACTCTCTCCCACCCGACGTTTTCCCGCAGCGCTATGACATGGGATGCTTCAAAAAGAACGTTAAAAAAGTCCTCTCCCTCCACGGCCGGCAACACACAAGCAATACCCCTGGTATTGCACGTGTCTCTAGGCGACGGTGACTACTTACCATCAGGTGGCCCGTCTGCCTGTTTGTCGTAGCTAATTTATAAAAAAATAAAATAAAATGGCAAACCACCCCATTAAAACTGTCAAGACAGTCGTTCTATGTGATTATTTTTTTTTTTATTATTTATCTATTTGTTAGTTTCACAGCATATCACATTACACATATAAATCAAACAATTAAAAAATCTATACATGCCAATTATGAAACCAAACTGTTACAAAGTTAATTAAAGATTAATTGAGCTAGTAGTTACGAAATGAAAAGGCGGATGTAAAGAAAATAAAACAGGTTTTACGATATGTTTGAGTGCTAGCGGTGTGTGTGTGTGTGTGTGTGTGTGTGTGTGCGTGTATGTGTGTGCGATGAGGATAATGGTAGTGAGTTTGGGAGAGAGAGTGGAACTGGAGAAGGAAGGATAGGATCAGGATCAGGATAATCCTTAGAATGATCACGACACTCAGCAATGAGGAACACGACTTAGAAAAAGAAAAAAGGAAATAAATAGATTTCAATTTATTTTTTATTATTCTTTATTGTAGGAAATCTTACAGCTTATAAAATTTTACATTTCTTTTTTTATTTACTTCTAAACCCGCATTTGACCTCGATCTCGCCTGATGGTAAGCGACGATGAGGTCGACGATGGAGCATGTGAGTCCAGTAAATGCCTATTCACTCTGGTCTTGAAGATCCCAAGGTTGTAGGTTTCGGGAAATACAGACGCCGGCAGGCTGTTCCATTCCTGCTGTTCCATAATGAACGGAGAAGCAAATCGCTTCGTACGAGCAGATGGTATATCAACAACATAAGGATGGAACCCCTCCCCGCGCCTGGTAGTCCGAAGGCGGAATGGAGATGCTGGAATTAGGTCGTGCAATTCGGATGCGCACTCTCCGAAATGTATCCTATAAAATACCGATAGACAGGCAACCTTGCGTCGATGTTCCAGACTTTGCAGTCTAGCTTCCACCAGCGATTCGTCACCTATAAGGCGCTTAGCGCGTTTCTCCACTGAGTCAAGGGCAGCCAGCTATACATAATAAATGCTCTTTAAGTATTTGTATGCCAATACAAGATTCCACATATCACATAAAATTTTCTTAAATAACAGCATAGGGAAAGAATGACAGAAAGGATAATAATAATATCTTACATCATTTTAATATTTTACTAAGTACAACTTTTTCATCGGGTTTTTTTTCATGGTGTCCATAGTAAAAGTTTTTTTTTACCTGCGTTTTGTACCAACTGCAACAAAATAGAAGACCTCACTCACCTCCTAATGGAGTGTGACCTGGTGAAAATTGAGAGGAAGAAATTTGTCCTCAATAGGCTCCAAAATGGGAGGCTCAATATTATTTTGAGTCAGTCCTTATCTGATAATATGAAACACTTATTGTTGTTTGCTAAGTTGGCTCTCAAAGTGAGGGCTGACTCTGATAATACTTGAGCTTCCCTTCCCTTTTCTTAGTGACCCTAACGAGGCTGACATGGTCACCTTGTCGTGTACCAAAGCCTCTAAACTGAGATTTAATTTTTTATAGTAAAAGTTACTATTAGCGATAAGATCTACCGACTGACATGGCATACGTTTATTTTAAACTTTGAACAAAACAAGTCTTGGAATTTTGAGCCAATACTTTTCAGTGTTCTTTGCACCGTTAAATCTTTTTGTGGAAACAACATACATGACATTGTGGCGACGCAGGACGTGCCACTACGTTTAGTTACCTACTCACATCGGCGTAGAACGCGCTATCGAAATTTTCCTGGGACTTTGTAAATATACGAGTTCCAAACATCCATAGTTGGACCAGGACATCTGGTCACCAGACACAACACCCCGCCTGGTGGAAGATCTTCCCATTTCCCTTTCATACAACTGACGTTACGTCATCCATGTCCCCACATAGCGCGTTCCTACAACATTTTGGTTCGCAAAAATATAGGTACCTAGAGAAGATCGCCTTTACCATAAGCCGCTGAATGCCATGAGTCAGTCATGGCTTCAAAAGAAGAATAGAACCGTTAAAATTATTTGTTACACCTGTATATCTACATCTACCTTCCATTAGATCCTTGTTAGTTGTTTGCAACTAGTTCCTTTGCGTGTGAGCAAGGTTATATAAAGGTAATGCCACACTGGATGGTGCAGAATTTCAGCCGCGGAAATTCATTACATCCCAAGCATTCAGCGGCTTTTCTATCTCTGGATGAAGCGCATCATGGTGTATTCGCGCGGAGAATCAGCCACTGCATACCGCACTGTCGACGGAACGGAAAACCCGCTGCCGCGAATATTTCGCAGCTGTTCGTCCATTGTAGCTATATGAGTACTCAAAAGCTGGTATCCTGTATTTAGCGGCATCGATATGTTCAAAAATACAGCGTCGGTGGCCTAGTGGTAAGGACGTCGGACTCCCATGCCGGAGGTCCGGGTTTGAAACCATGCAATGTCATGTACCAATGAGTTTTTCCGATTTTTTCTAAGGCTTACGTACATTTACCGACTGCTCTAACGGTGAAAGAAAACATCGCGAGGAAACCTGCGTGTGTGAGGAAATTAAAATTATTCGAAGGCGTGTGAAATCCACCAGTCAGCACTGGGCCCACTCGGTGGGTCATGGCCCATACCCCTTTGTGCAGGGGAGGCCTGTGCCCCAACAGTGGGGATATTAATAGGCTGATGATGATGATATGTTCAAAAATATGTCGTGCAATGTTGTTTGCCGGAATTAGCCGAGCTCATTCTATTGCGGAATGTTACCGCGGATGATGGAAAAGACGTCGCCTATCGGCGAACGAAATTCCATAGCAGACAATGACCAAATTGTATTGCAAAGATTGAGTCGTCGATTTTGGAATACCTCAGTTCTATAGGAATGAATGAATGAATACACTTTATTGCACAACAATAGTGTGATACAGTGCGTAGGAAAGGATTAATACAATCTAGGCGGTCTTATCACTGAAAGCGATCTCTTTCAGACAACCTTTTGGGATTTTGATTTGGATGATTTGACGCCAATTCAGCGATTTTGAAATGGAAACAAACCGAAACCATAGAAAACTAAATAATAGATTTCAAATCCCTGGACTGTGCGCGTGTGTGTGTTTGTGTGTGAAAGGC
This sequence comes from Hofmannophila pseudospretella, assembly GCA_947369225.1. Lineage (NCBI taxonomy): Eukaryota > Metazoa > Arthropoda > Insecta > Lepidoptera > Oecophoridae > Hofmannophila > Hofmannophila pseudospretella. The sequence goes on from OX376333.1 coordinate 3,470,414, forward strand.
TTCAGACAAGTTGATTCAAAATTCTCCGGATATGTCGATATTTGAATTCAAGTGAATTTATGTCAATAACAATATAAATATTGTGTTTGAAAGTACATTACTTACTTACTTACTCCGCTGACGCAGCGGCTCGAAGTGGATCTTGTCCTCCGATACCAAAGAGCGCCATCGCTCTCTCTCCTGCACAGTCTCGAGCCAGTCAGGCGCCCGGAGCTCCCGCAGATCTTTCTCCACTTCATCGCGCCAGCGGTAACTGGGACGTCCGACCGGACGTCGTCCGTTAGGGCGTCCCACATACAAAGCACATTAATATTATACAAATATAAAAATATAAGATTACTAAAAAGAAACACGCAAAACAAATTAAAAAAATTATAAAAACTATAATCATGTGTGCAAAATAGCTAAAATAATTAAAATTCGCCAAAAGTTAATTCCTAGGATTCGAATGTTCGAATAATTGAATCAAACCTATCCTATTTTTCCGCGATCCGTTCAATGTGGCCTCGCCCTAAGAATCAGTAAAGTAACTTTTCGGTCGCAAAGTTTGGGTCGCGCGATCCGCTCATTGGTTTGTGCTCCTTCGACTTTTACTATTGTATTGGGTTCCGTAGGAATAACAAAACATAGTCTTAGTGAAACTGGATGTAAACTACCTCTAACTTTTACGAAACCGTTACGCAAAATAGCACTGATCTTTTATTATTCTCTACTAAACATCGCATGCGCCAACTAGCAGATGCGGTTTCCATATAAAACTTCTCTATATAGCGAGCAATCTAGGGTGAATTTCAAAATTTTGGGATGTAATTAACCGAGCCGGAGCCGAACCGACTTCTTATAGTCAGAGCTAAAGGTTACATCGATTTTAATGCAAATTGTATGGAGAACATCCACCTTTAAAACATTTACTTTAGTTACAATGCATGCTGGTATGGTTTTCATATCGTGTTCTGAATCTATTTCTCGAAATTCGAAGATTCTTCGTGCATGGAGTACTGCTGCCACCTGTGGGACGGCTCAGCTAAGTACCAACTGGCTGCCCTTGACTCAATGGAGAAACGCGCTAAGCGCCTTATAGGTGACGAATCGCTGGTGGAGGCTAGACTGCAAAGTCTGGAACATCGGCGCAAGGTTGCCTGTCCATCGGTATTTTATAGGATACATTTCGGAGAGTGCGCATCGGAATTGCACGACCTAATTCCAGCATCTCCATTCCGCCTTCGGACTACCAGGCGCGGGGAGGGGCTCCATCCTTATGTTGTTGATATCCCATCTGTTCGTACGAAGCGATTTGCTTCTTCGTTCATTATGCGAACGGTTAAGGAATGGAACAGCCTGCCGGCGTCTGTATTTCCCGAAACCTACAACCTTGGGATCTTCAAGGCCAGAGTGAATAGGCATTTACTGGACCCGCATGCTCCATCGTCGACCTCATCGTCGCTTACCATCAGGCGAGATCGAGGTCAAATGCGGGTTTAGTTATACATAAAAAAATTCCGGTCAAACGAAGCAATTTTAAAACAATATCAATACAATAAAACAGTCATGAACGGTGCGGTATTTGAAATCAATATCCCGAACGAAAAGAGAGAGAAATAGGCACATTAAAAGTAATGTAACCAAACCGATTAACCGACCATACTTTTCCAATATCCTTTATTCGCAATTTCGTAAAAAAAAATAACGGTTCTCAATCGGAAAGTAGATTTTCTGGGTCAGCTGTTTTATTTTAAGAGTGCCGTAGAAGCACAATATATATAAATATAGTAAAGGAACTCAGTAATTATGTGATACACATACTTGGTACTGAGTTCTACCATCCTCCTAAGAGCCAGAATTCTTTAAGTACGGGAAGGCGATTCTCGCAGGTGGAATGTTGAATTCGACATTAGTCCTATCTCATTCGCTCACATTACATGACGTTCGTAGCGCTCGACTTTTGTATGTCGAACTCTGCGAGAATTGGCTTCCAGAAGCTACAAGTCGAGCGCTTGTCACTAATGTGAGCGAATGAGATAGGACTAATGTCGAATTCGACATTCCACCTGCGAGAATCGACTTCCTGTTCTTGATACAAAATATTTTTCGTTACAATGAATGTAAAATACACATTAGTGCACAAATAGAAAAGGAAATAGTGAAGGACAATTTAGGCGGCCTTATCGCTAAGAGCGATCTCTTCCAGGCAACCTTCGGGCAGAGGAAATGATTTCGAGAAAGAGGTAGTAGGTGTGCAATCATTGTGGAAAACGTTATATAAGATAATTTTATTTACACAGCAATAACATACTTATAAATACCGAGATAATGAATTACCATACGATACTTACTTATTTTTATTATATAATAACTATACCGAATAACTAATTTTTATTAGTTATTCGGGATTTATATTTTTTATGGAACTTTATGTAGGTATCTGAAGACAGATTTACTTAAAATTTGTAGATTTTTTGATTAAATAAGTAAATATCTATAGTAAAGTGATCGTGCAAATTTAGCCACGTTGGGCGAGGTCAGAACCTCATATTTCATCTGAGCCCCTCCGTGTCTTGGAGAGCACGATAAACAATAGTTCCCGGTTGTTGTCGTTCCACAGCAGTTGTTAAGCCATGACAGAGACCTACGGGCGGCCTGAACAATTTTAACAATAGGTTGGCCTTTTTTATTAAATAAGGAGAGCAGACGAGCAAACGGGCCACCTGATGGTAAGTGGTCACCGTCGCCCATAGACATCTCACCTCACTGTATTAATATTAGAGGGTTTTTGATGCGCTGCTAACCGCGAGGACTAAGATCACGCTGGCTCTCTTACCCTTCAAACCGAAACACAGAAATGCAAGCATTTCTGCTTCACGGCAGAAATAGATAAGAGGGTGGTACCGCCCCAGGCGATCCTTCACTTTAGGATCTACCACTACTAAATCTACCTCTAACCGTACGATAAATAAATAACAAACTCAATTGTCAGAATGTCAGCATAAAATTAAATAATATAAACTCATGTTGCCAAACTGTAAAAGAAGATTAGCAATTATACAAAGGTGAGAGATAAGTGTTAACCGTATTAATTTAAGAGCCAATAGTGTTTTACGTTCACAGGAGCAAATGTACCGCACCCGTGGGGGAGATAACGCATAATATATTTTGTCGGGTTTTCACAAGTCGCTCGGTAAGCGCGGGAGCTACGCAATGCGGCATTATGCAGGGAATTTTCGCGTTCCTTTTTTGAATTTAAATTTTGTCGCCTTTACACGGAATTTGAATAAGGAATTCTTTTTTTGGAGGTCGGTAAGATGTGGCCTGTAATTTTTAGCGCTGTCATAAGACTGGCTGGAATTGAAATTTGATTAAAAGGTTGTTCCAAAAGAGTAGTAAACTTCAAGAGATAAGTTTGTTTGTTAGTTACTTACTTACTTAGTAAGTAAGTAAGTAAGTATTAGGTCTACAGACATACCTTGTACATATTTTAATGTTATTATTTTCTGAATAATTTTTTTGTGTTTGTACTATAAAGAGACTACTAACAAACAAACTTATCTCTCTTACTGTTAGTAAGTAAGTATTAGTTCTATTTTTAAAAGAGCACAGTGTGACGTGAACGCGCATCATACTAAATAAACGAACCAGTCGCATCATCGTTCCATCGAGGAGTTTTGGCGGGAAAGTCGCTGGAGAAGGTTCTACGGTATTTATTTTATTGCTAATAAAATGTCTTCTGGTGATTTTAACTGCTAAAATCGGTGTAGTTTTGTCTAGCAAACGTCAGTAACAGTGACAATGTGTTGAACTCTTAAAATAAACTTCTCGCTAGTGATGCGATGTGTAGTTTCACTCTGTGATTCTGCGGCGGGCCATGAGAATTCGCCAGAGACTAGACCGGTTAAAATTTCCGTCATAACTCCTAGGAGTGTTAAAATGTACACCATAACATTTTGATGCTGAAAAACTAAAAACTGTTTTAAATCGCTTAATGTTAAGGTTGCCAATGACTTGTTAAATTAAAAAAAAACAGTTTATTGTGATTTTTTTGAAAATTATTACTCTTTAATTAATTTGAATTTTCTTTAAGATCTGCCATAAAATTAAATAGTTGGTAAATTATAGTAGATAGGTATCAAAAGGCATCCATTAACAAAGTTTATACGAAGTCAATTTGTTTCAGATTAAAATGTATCGCCTTTTTTTAGTATCGTGAGTAAATTATCTCACTGCAATTTTAAATATAATGTCTATGAATATTTAAAAAAAATAATTAAATATGTATTTGTTATTTAAATAAATAGTCACATAATATAATACATACAATGTCAAATCATATTTCTTCTTTTCTGTCTTTGAATTATAATTTTTATTACCATTAACTATTACATTGATGTGTAGGTATTAGTTTCTAGTAATTTTTCAAACCTATTATATAACCGAAGGCAAATAATATGTTCCTAATACAGTGGAGAAGTCAAGGTATTTTACTATGTGGAACTCTATGGCTGCTTTTATAATTTTGAACGGTAACGGCACGTTTTACCGTCACGATTTAACAGGGAAGCGAAATGTGTGGAACTGTATGCAGACGCTTTTATTTTTCCGTCGACGGTAATGTTTTACCGTTGCCGCGGCACACCTAGGAAATCCCTGTCCAATCGTCACGGCAAAGTTGAGAGTGTAGTGGTACAGAATACTAAATAGTACTACGTACAGAAGCGACACTCTCCGCCTCCCACCTGAGTCAAGTTCCCCGCAGATTGTGAGTACGATCAGTAGTACGCCGTCTCTGAGTGTCACCGCGTGCATTCGCGTTTTGTGTTCAATTTATTTACGCAATTATTATTATAATAGGTCACTATTGAGCAGTAATTCATGTTTTGTATCCTCAAACACCTTGCCTACACCCACATAAATTCTAAAAAGTGTTGTAATTGAATGTCGTCCGTATGATAGTGGTAATGTGTACCTATAAGTATATTAATTAATTAATTGAACGTTGACGTGGACGATAAAATCGTGGACGGTAACGGCACGGCAATTTTAAAAGCAACCTATTGTGAAAGATTATAAAATAGATTTCAAAATTCAAATTAGGTACAAAGTCGTTTAATAAAAAACAAAAAGGTAAAATAATTAACAGTCAATAACATACAATAGGGTATTTGACTAATATTTTTTTATTGCATCAATTAACTTACACGGACATCCTGAAGATGGATCTGCAATCCGATTATCGATATCTCAACTAACATCAGCTATATTAATGGTTAAAGTTAATATTGGACAGATGCTCTGCCCCTTTCTAGCAAAACAGTCCTTATTATATAGCCAAGGACCTGCTTCTATGGCGCTTTATAACAGTGACGTCACAATTATCTATTGCCGTCTCGTTCTACCGTCTGATTTATGATTGCCTGTAGCTGTTTTATTTTTCAACGGATTTTAATTCTGTTTTCACATTTGACCATCAATTTGTTTCTATTTTCTTATTTTTATGAAATGTATTTAATATTTGATACTTGTCAAATACCCTATTGTGATAAACAATATGCACTTAATTCATAAGAAACTTGAAGAAACGGGCAAACAGTTGCCTGTCTCCTTTACCTAACCCATTAATAAACAATAAATAAACAACAATTAATATTAAAATACCAATTACCTACTTCTTCCTAGACACAATGTTCAAATAAATACCACCCTTTGGATTAACCAACAATTGCTTTGCTGGGTCCATTACTATGGTTTCCTGGGTTTTTCTAGAAGGTTCCACACGGAAGCGGGATAGCAGTTTCGCAATGCAAATCCGAGACTGGACTATGGCGAAACGCATTCCTGAAAAATAATATTTAACTTTTAAATAAGCTGCCAATTTAAAATTTCATGCATAATAAGATCGTCTCTCTATCTCACTGAGTTTTTAATACTTCTTACTCTTTTCAAACTCAACATCTTCAAAGAAGAGCGTATTGCTAAAGTCAAATACAAGTAAAATTAGTATTCAGATGGAGTACTGCCATTAGGTCATGTCTGTGGGTCATGCCCTCACACTATGTCATGCATGACCAGATGAGAATAATTATTTTGTTAATGTTTTCTCACTATGTCATGGCACGCTGCTGTTTTCCTCAGGACGGCAAAAAAAAAGTATTTCTATTTTAAAATTTAAGTTCTATAAATTCAAATGAAATGGAAATAATTTACGTGGAAGAAATTTATTTTTACGGATTACTCACTAATGAATATCGTCACATAATTATTAGAATGTCTCACTATTGACGATATTCATTAGTGAGTAATCCGTATAAATATATTACTTCCACGTAAATTATTTCCGTTTCATGAATGTCGTCACATAATTTTTCGAATGTCTCATTATTGTATCACTTTTATATTCAATAGAGAGTAATCCGTATAAATAAATTCTTTCCACGTAAATTATTTCCATTTCATTTAAATTTTTCTAAAATTATTTGTAAAGTAAGAGAAGCGTGTCAAAACTGTGGGGGTCCGTTCTCTCTGCCTACCCCACAAGGTACATACGAGTAGTGTGAATATGTGTATATATTTGTAAAGGTATACAGAATCCCTATCCAGAATTAGGACTAGGTATCTATTTTGATCAGACACCATTTACAGAACCTTGGAAATCTAATTATTTACGATTTAAGTACGATATCATGCGGTTCCGCATTTTAAACGTCTGAATACTCTACTTTTAGCTGGTAATCATAATATTTCATATCATTTACATGTTCAGTTACATGTTCATTTGCACTGGTCACAGAAGAGATCTGTCCTCCGAGATACAGGAACTTCCTAGTTCGGAGGTCAGCGTTTATTATAACTAAGTTGTTGCTCACTAATTTTATTTAGTTTAATATAACATATGCTTAAGTTCCTACTGGTATATGGACTATGAATCCTTTGTAATCTTATCGCAGAAATAAACTTATTCTTATTATTTTTTGGATCTTTATCGAATTAAATTACTTTTTGTGTTGTAATAATAAAACCACTTACCAATACAATTTCTAGGACCAGTTCCAAACGGCAAGTATGCACAGGGATGTCTGTCTTTACAATTCTCTGGACTAAATCTCTCTGGGTCAAACTTCGTCGGATTAGGATAGTATTTCTCATCGTAATGTATACCTGCTTCAGATATCATCACCGTCAACCCCTTCTCGATTACCACATCTGTATCAGGAATCTTGTAATTAACCTTTGCACATCTTTGGAGTGGATCCACCACAGGATACATTCGTAGTGTTTCGTCAAACACCTTGGTCATGTATGTCATTTCTTTCAGACAATCGTATGTAACCTCTCCGTCATATCTGGCCAGTACTTCGTCAATTTCTGCTATCAATTTGTCTTGTACCTCAGGATTCTTTGCTAACTCGTAAAGCATGAAAGACATGGTAGTGGCGCTTGTCTCAAAACCACCAGCATAAAACACAAAGGCCTGCGATGCTATAATTCCATCAGTCAGTTCTAAGTTTAAATTTTCATTATTACGCCTATTAACATTCTGGATATTACCTTGTTGTCTCAGTTCTAATATCAAATCCATGAAATCCTTCCTATTAGTCGGCATACCGTTTCTTTCACTGATAACTGTCTTAACAAGTGAGAAGAAAAACTGTGACACTTCCTTTGGGAAAAACGAGGCAGCTAATTTCTTCATGATACCAGGATACATCATATCTAGTTCATTGAAGAAATTAATTTTGAATATTTTCTCGTTCAGTACTTGAAGTTCTTCCAATTTTTCTCTATCCTTACCCATTTCTATGTCAAGACCAAACGCACAGGCTGCTATTGTAGATACCGTGTACTTAGCAACTAAACTGTGTACTTCTTGTTCAGGTTCTTTACGATGTATATTATTGATGTATTCGATAAATTTGTCACCACGTTCAGTCATTAAATAGAACATGTTCTTTAGTTTACCAGAAGTGAATAGAGGCGAAAATCGATTTCTGAGAACTTGCCATGTGTCACCATCTGCGTGGAATAGGTTTGCTCCGAGGCCGTCTTTGCTGAATTCAATCCCTCTATCGAGAAAGTCGTCGAAATCTTTGATCAATATATTCTTTACTATATCCAAATCTCTGATCAGTAGACATGGTGTAGTCATTCTATACACACCGACTACTTTTTCATTTGGATATTGGTGGTAAATTTCTTTGAAAATGTCAGCTACCTGTTTCCTTCGGAGGGCAGATTCTTTCAAATTACCAAACAGTGCCACAGGCTTTGGACCGACGACATTTCTTGATTTCCAATAGTTGAACGATCTTGTCACATGGTAATATAAGAGATAAATAATAGTCACGAGTGCTACTAATATATAAGAATACATTTTAAAAGAATGAAACCGTTGTTATTACGGAGCGAGCAAGAAGCAATTAAAGCGACAGATTATTCTTCAAATTATTTATGCTTTTCTTATCTTAAGTAGATTGTGTTGATGAATGTGTGTGGATGTGCTGTATGAATGTGTTAACTAAGACATACTCGGTTTAAAGGTTTATTTTACATTATTTTCAAGTAATGCTTACTGCTGCTTCTCCTTTTATAACGGTGTCTTTCTAAATTAAGAGTGGCTTAACGCTTTGTATATGAAGATGCATTATTTATTATAGTGTACAATACGTTTCTATCTTTCCACATTACCTTGATACTAAAGTCATTTTTTTCATTAAATTCATATACCCGTTACACTGACAGCACCTATAAATCCCACGTCCACAATCCCCGAAACCTAAAATGTGATTTATTTATAAGAAATACATATTTTTGTACATAAAGCGATCAACTTTCGGAATTAAAATTCAAAACTATACATTATTTTGATCAATTTTCATCAATAAAATGTCTTTTACCTCGATTTTATTTGTGACGGGTATCGGCAGCTATTGAAAAAAATTGACTATATAATACTATTTCGTTCTATACTCTCTAATATTTCTTATTCATGACTTTTTATTCTAACTATTTACATATTTCTCTTGTCCTTAGTCTTATTAGAAGGTGATACCGTTCGCGTTTTACACCAATTGTATCTACCTTTTACACCAACTGTATCTACCTTTTACACTAATTGTATCTACCTTTTGCTCTACTTACATTGTTAAAAATTCTTTCTTTATTTCTTTGGAAGTCCAAGGGATCTAACTTTTCTGCTCCTTTTATATGCTTTTAATGACTTTCTTTTACTATTTGAATTTTCAAACATTAATTTTCGTTTATAAAATCCGACTGCTGATTTCTTGTAATCGCATTTACATGCGGTAACATTTTGGACATACAAAACCTTTAGTCAGTGTCATCTGAGATATGCAGTATCTTGTAGATATTTATAATATAGATGACTACAAAATTGTAGGTATGTGAATTGCATAATCTTATTTTTTGTTTTTAAACGATTTTTATCGGGAACAAGACTATTGTTTTTATATTTTTGCGTTTGATAGATGAGATGTCTTTTTAAGTTTTAAGCTTATAATAACTTCACAAGTATATGTATGTGTTTTGTTTGATGTTCAGACATGTAAATACAAATATTTTTTGTTTGTTTGTGGCAAAAGGGAACGTATGGTTACACTATGGACGGAACTGATTTTCAACACGTCTCTTTATCACTCAGAAGGCCAAACATTTTAAAGATTGTTGATTGAATCAAGAATTATTTTGCGGAAATCCAATATTGATTATTAAAATTATGGCTAATGTAAACCCTTCTGGATTTACTTATCGTTGTGATGGGCGAATCCGAAGTTGAGTGGTGGGGCTTTCTTCCCCCAATGTTTTTATTTTTTTATGGAAGTTTGGTTCAAAACTTGCAAGCCGAAATAAATCCACTTTCTAATGCTTTGGTAGATTGATTGACCTATGTCAACCCATCTACCAAAGCAGGTGGTCAATGGCTTATATCCAAGGAGTTCTACAGGGAGTGTATTATGATATTTTAACTCTGTCATGTCTCATGCCGATAACAATGCCGTTGTATCATAACCTTCGACACCAATGATATGATAAAGTCAGGGGAGCAAATAAATAAACAACATATTTAGGCCACCAGGGAAATATACTCTTTCAAACAAACAAAAAACCGGTTAAGTGCGACTTGGACTTGGGAACCGAGGGACTATTTATCGTTTTAAAAATACTCGTTAAGTTTAACCGTTTAGGTACGGAATCCTAAATTTTTTTTAACTATTACAAACGTAAACATGGAGTGAACTAAATATGTTTTTTTTGTGGCAATAATGTGTTTTTCTTCTTCTTCATATACAGACCAATAAACATATGTACCTACAAGCATACGGTCCAATTGAGAAATGAGAACCCATTTCCGCTACGTCGTCTGTCCGTTTGTTCGTATGTTTGTCATGCGCTTATAGCTCATAATAGCTTTTCAATTTCACATATTAAGTACCTATTCTCTTGGCCCAAATCCGTACAACTACTTGGCCGGTTACATATTGAAAACCCACGAAAAAAGTCAAAATCAATTTAAAAAGTGGTGAATAACCCAGCGGCACTTCGACCCTTGAGGATCTTTTGTGCCTATCCCATTTTACAGACTGGTCATATCAGTGTACAGGTTTCCTCACGATGTTTTCCTTCACCGTTAGAGCAGTCGGTAAATGTACGTTAGTCTTCGAAAAATACGAAAAACTCAATGGTACATGGCACTGCACGGTTTCGAATCCGGACCTCCCGTATGGGAGTCCGGTGCCCTAGCAACTGTGCCACCGACGCTATTTTTTAATTTATTTATTTAAAAAGTAAGTATTATGCCGATTCTGAGACGAGAACAGCCTTCAATTCTAGTATTTTTGCACGAAGATGGCCTAATCCGCCAAAGATGAACAAAATAGAGCAATGTAAAACATATTTTACGGCGCACTACATTAAATCTTATCGCTGGATTCTGAATCTCAATAAAATTAATGAAAGTCACTACCTCATTAGCTTTCGGGATCCGTCGCGACCCCATATTCTGATATTTGGAAGTTGTCCAAACGGGACACTTTTTGTCCCGATTTTGTCCCGGGTTGTCCCGAGTTTGTTCCGGGAAAATATTATTTTATCGTAGCAACATGGACGTTATTGTTTTCGGGTATTGTTTAGGGTATAACAATGTATGAATTGGATGTTGGGGCGTTTCCTTATGTGTAATTCGGGATTGTTTTTCTTGTAACTGTGGATTACTGTGTGATCTCGTTTCGTTCTCGCTTTTGTAGGTAATGTAAGAATTTGCATATTTTTGTTGCGTAAATTACATTTTCATGTGTCGGTTGGACGAACGAAACGGAAATTCAGTTTTAAAGTTTTTCAGTTTTTTTACATCGCGCTTAGGTACTTATGTAATTTCCATGGTAAATATATTTTTTTAATTTTATCTTAATTTTTAATTTTAATCTTAAATTACGAATCATTGACGCACCAAGTGATGCATTAAATAAATCTGAGACACACTTAATTTGAATTCGTATTCATCGTTTTTAGAATACATTTGAAATGAACAAAGAACTAGGTATTAAATACGCAAACATTTGAACTCAAACTCGAACCACCTAACTTATCTTTTCAGAGATCCCATATAACATCAAATATGCTCCAAGACCTTGGAAACCCCTGCTCCAATTTTTACCAGACATGGTTAAGAACCTCTTGACAAAACATGCCACATACAAACAGTCGAACAGACAAAGGCATCAAAATTATGACAAGTTAATCAGGGAAATCTAATAGGTAATTTTTTCTCATCTCTCTCTCTCTCGCCTATTAATATCCCCACTGTTCCCTTTGCACAACAGTGCTGCTCTAACGGTGAAGGAAAGCATCGTGAGGAAACCTGCATGTCTGAAAAAAATAAAAGTTTGCGACGGCGTGTGAAATCTGAAATTGGTGGATTGCACACGCCTTTGCAAACTTTTAATTTCCTCAGAGATGCAGGTTTCCTCACGATGCTTTCCTTCACCGTTAGAGCAGCCGGTAATTGGTACGTAAGTCTTCGAAAAAATCCGAACCCAGAGCTAGCATTGAAACCCGGCGTCCTAGCCACTAGGCCACCGAAGCACTCAATTTTTGAAAATTTCCAAATGGCCTAAAAACACCCTAAAAATCATCTGTTATAAAGATATTTTTTCATTGTTACAGATGGAAAGACGGCGCACCAGATGAACTCTATGGCTCCGAAGTCCTGGGGCTGACATGATGACTCGGCCTGGTCTCTTGGTCTTCTGCTCACTGCTCACGAGAACGCTATGCGTTATAACTGCGCAGATACCAGGTAATGGATTTTCGTCTTAAGTTTTGGTAGAACGTCTAAAATTCTGGCAAAGCGTCTTAAGTTTTGGCAGAGCGCCTTAAGCTCTGGCAGTGCGCCTTAAGTTTTGGCAGAGCGCCTTAAGCTCTGGCAGTGCGACTTAAGTTTTGGCAGAGCGCCTTAAGCTCTGGCAGTGCGCCTTAAGTTTTGGCAGAGCGTCTTAAATTTTGGCAGAGCGCCTTGAGCTTTGACAGTGTGCCTTAAATTCTGGTTGAGCATGATAAGCTCTACCAGAATACCTTTCAATGAGACCACTCCTAGTACAGGCATTTTAACCTAGTGGAGTGGTTAATGAAGAAAGAATATTGGTAATGTGTAAAAACACTAACAATGTATTTTTTTTAAATAAAATAAATAATCCTCATCTAGTTATAATATGACCCAATCCTTTTTTTCAAAATATCTTCACTCTTCATCATTATACAATGATGGAAATAATTTGTTTTGTCAAATACCCTATTAAATAAATAAAATAAAAAAAAATCAATGTATGCCTCGAAACAACATTGATCCATTTTTGTTAGTAACAATGCAGGTACTTAAGACTATGTTAGTAATTATTTATAAAATACATTTTAGGTATGTGGGAATTATAGTGACAGAGACTTCGTGCGTTCATAGGGTACCTACCCGAACCCAGTGTCTGATGATGGGACAATCAAACTTGGCCGCTATCATCTTCAGAATGCCATTGTTGCCGCCCTCCACTCTGTACAGCAAGGAGGCGGTCTTTGAATCGAGCTTCTGCGCGAGTTCCAAACCAGCAACTGTCAGTTTGCGCAAGAGACGCGCAGAAATTAAATCTTTTGGTCTTGGTGACGGATTGTTGTAGCAAAGGCCAAGATCCACTTCAGCTGAGTCAGCTAAGTAAGTAGGTACAATGATTACACCTGTGACATTTAATCGAATTGATCGATTACATGAATAGCCTTTTTTCTTTTCAATGTATCAGTGAAGTGATAAATGGTATCAGTGTCGGCTCCCGTCCCGAACTATATTCTTAATAGCTGAATGCAATTTTTATTATTAAAAGCGATTATTGGCAGGCTACGATAGCAACCATTAATTATTGCTTGTAATCATTGTTAGGTAAATTGGATAACCTTTTGATAATTTTTTATGTAATGGACATGAATAGACTTGATTATATTCTGTTACTCGTATGGTAGTGTTATTTCTTGTTTACGGCTGATAAATAGTTTCTCAATCAGTCTATTAATGGAGCATAGGTGGGGCGTAGTGGGTAGAACGACGGACTCCCATGTCCGGGTCCGGGTTCGAAATCATGCAATGTTTTGTACTGTTTTGGGGATTATCACGTCTTCAAGGTTCTAAATGTGGTTGTACAATCCGTACCACGCATACCTAGTTCATAAGTTTTGTTTACATTAGCGACAGTTATTGAAGGTAGTTTTAGCTTTCGTTTTTGTTTCGTTCTATCAAATATTAATGTCCAGTGAGGGTAGTTTTTATCGTTGATTGCCACTCGCTGACACAGTCTCGGAAACACAGCCCTTGAGACAGCAGCGATTTGTGCGCGTGTCACCGAATTTCGTCATCGCTTATGAACTATCACCTCCATGGACTCCTCGCAGTGCTGTTACAGTCCTGGTGCTTCGGTGATATAAAAAACAGCCAGAATTTTGGACATTGTCGGCGCCGACGGGTGATCTCGAGCTGAGACGCTGGTGAGTTGGTTTTTCATTGGTATTTATTGCTTGCCCTGGACATTATCTCGTTCCCCTTAGTTTATTTCGCCCTCGAAAGATCCCTAGAATCGCTGGGGATCGCACAGTGATAATGTCACATTAGAGCTCAAATTCGAACCTCTTACAGAGATGTCAACTGTCAAACAACGGTTGCCCACACGATAGACTCGAAGATCCAGGAAGTTCCAATTGGCCTAGTTTAAGACAGAAATTCAATCGACAACCGAATCAAATTACCGAATCTCTCAACATTTATGGACAGCATTCAGTATACGTTTGATTGGCAATGCTTCTCACTAATGAAGGAAACAAGCCCGTCTCAAATGGAGTAAGTACGGCTAAGGAATGAAACAGCCTGCCGGCGTCTGTATTTCCCGAAACCTTGGGATCTTCAAGGCCAGAGTGAAAAGGCATTTACTGAACCCGCATGCTCCATCGTCGACCTCATCGTCGCTTACCATCAGGCGAGATCGAGGTCAAATTCGGGTTTAGTAGTCAATAAAAAAAAGTACCTGCAGGTATAATAAAATACAAATATATATGTAGATATAATAAAAAAAGTACCTGTAGGTATATAAAGGCTGACTTATCTGAGTATGTTACATTATTGAATTGGGAATTCCCATAATAATAATGTAATTGTAAATAAAAATAAAAATAATACGTTTTACGGCGACTAGTTTTTTCGTGATTGGCTTAATCAGCCCAGCCAAGGTGTTTTTCTCTTATCAAAAGTCTAGGGTCACAGATACTTTTCATACCACCTCGTCTCGTCCAGAGTCTTCCCATCGTCTTTTGGATATCATTCAACCATCTGGCTGCAGGTCTGTCTACTGATCGTCGCCCTGTTCTTGGCCACATTGAACTTTAGCATCTTATTTCATCAATCGTACCAATAAATAAAGTAAATAAAGTTCAAATGTATCAACCAAACCACCAAACAATCTATGAAAACCAAAGCAGTGTCAAGAAAAAAACGAGAGTGTGTGCGTGAATGGATTTCTTGTTTCACCCTGTCCCATAAAATGTACGGTAGATAACACATAAGACATACCTGTTACAACTGCTGGTATTCCCAAATAAATTGGAGATACGAGCAGTTTTAACATCTGGCGACCGTGAATAAATAAATTAGTTAAAGCTACCGTATAACCAAATACGAACAATGTCACTGGAAACTAAAAAACTCGCAAGAAAATCGATTCGCAGTGCTTTCACTCGCACGCTGAATTCGTGGAATGTGAAAAAATCTTCTTCTAACGCCGACCAAGTTCAGGTTTCCTTCAAATTGTTAGCGGAAAACGCCAATCAGCTGGTTGGCTATGATAAGAAAATTTTCGAACTCCTAATCGCAGAAAATTTTGACAAAGATATGCTGAACAATTAGTAATTTGTTGCTTTAACTAATCTGACACATTCATACGAATGTCAAGGGAATCATAACAAAAACTTATTGCAACAGGGTTCCATAGAGTGCCTTTAGCTTGATGTGTGTTCCACTTTACTTCATGCTGTTTCCATCCCGGCGCCGGCGGCGCGGTATCATTATATGAGCTCGTTTCCTCCGTGTATTCGATAGATACATCTCTCAACAGTTACCTATTCAGTTCACGTTTAATTGCAAATACTTCCCACCGCTTCCTTGATGCCTGATACATTAATACGAAACAGTCATTCATGTTTGATTTTGCAATGTTCAATCGCTCTCTATGATGTCACGTTTCATACCAGGTATAGGGTTGCCAGATCGCAAAACCGTAATATCTGGACAACATTTCAAAATGTCGGGATTTTAGGGTTGTTGTCTGGAGAAATAAAAAATACCTAGTTTTTGATTCCTAAAAACTAAACATAATTACTGTTATTTGTTAAGTTGGCTCACAAAGTGAGGGTTGACTCTGATAATACTTGAGCTTCCCTTCCCTTTTCTTAGTGACCCTGACGAGGCTGACATGGTCACCTTGTCGTGTACTAAATCCTCTTAACTGATATTTAAAAATAATAATAATAATTCAGTAATTAAAAATTTTGAGATCAATCGAATTAATCGCCCAATGAACTTAATTTTTAAGTTGCCACATGTATTTTGAATTGTTTTTACGGAGTTTACCAATTTGGATCCATTAGGAGTATTATGAAAAGACTTAAAATTCAAACAATTTTCCTCGAAATTCAGTCTAATTATCAGCTCATTTTTAATTAACTCAAAGGCCATACAATTCCTCTCTTTGGTATACAAATTATTCAACAGGCTAAATACTCTTTCACAGTAAGCATTGCTCACAGGAATTGATAATACGGCCATGAAGAGAACTTGTGGTGCGCACAACATTTTTTTTTGGCGGGAGATTTTGTATTTTGTCGGGAATTTGGACATCATATGAAATGTCGGGAGAATCCAGGCGAATCCCGGCCATCTGGCAACCCTAACCAGGTACTCTGATAGGAAACATTCTGATATCTGTTAAGGCAAACGACGAATGATTGTCGATGACTGATGCGAAATGAGCGTCCCAAAGATTTATGACTGTTAAGGTGTAACGTTATCTTATCTTATGATTGGGGGCCGGGAATAACCCAGCGGCATTTCGACCCTGAGGATCTTTTGTGCCTACTCCATTTTACACACTGGTCATCTCAGTTTGCAGGTTTTCTAACGATGTTTTCCTTCACCGTTAGAGCAGTCGGAAAATGTACGAAAAATCTTCGAAAAATACGAAAAACTCATTTGTACATGGCACTGCACGGTTTCGACCCAGACCTCCCGCATGGGAGTCCGGTGTCCTAGCCACTGTGCCACCGACGCTCTTAAGGTGTAACGTTACGCCTACGTTTAAAAGTAGTAAAAGTACCTATGGCTTCAGTAGTCTAAACTAACGTGTAATATCTTTAACAGATTTCAAAACCGGTGACAAGAAAATCGTCATCGGTCCATTCTGGCACGAGGTCTTCACGGAGATATACGGAGAGCCAGAGGAGGATATCTCCACGACCACTTCGGAGCCGCTGCCGTTCTTCGAGGATGATGCTTCGACTAATAATGTGACAGCGCAGCTTGGAAGCAGAGTCCATCTTCACTGCCGGGTGCATGATTTGGGGGAAAAGACGGTAAGTCATATTCCAAGGAAGCACAAGGAGGAGTGCAGTCTTAAAATCTGAGCGTTAGGACGGAACTGGGTTGGCTGGAAATTTAGCTAACCCGTTTTCTTGCTCAAGCGAACGACTTTCTGGAAAATACGATTCCGTGCGGGTAGATGGGGTCCAACCCTGAAGGTCCATTTACGTGTCTAAATGCGGAAACAAAAGCCCAACAACCTAACTTAACCCTTACCTTAACCCCCTTGAAATCATAAAATATTCAGGCGATTAGCGCGCCAACTTTCCATGCCATGACACTTTACATGCCACAATTTTCTTCTGTTTTCACACCGTATTAATTTGTCGATGGCCTAGTGGCTAGGATGCCGGGCTCCCATGCGGGAGGGTCCAGTTCGAAACCATGCAATGCTGAATGCCATGTACCAATGAGTTTTTTCGGATTTTTTCGAAGACTTACGTACATTTACCGACTGCTTTACGGTAAAGGAAAACATCGTGAGGAAATCTGCATGTGTGAAGAAATTAAAAGTTTCCGAAGCTATGTGAAATCAACCTATCACTATTGGGCCCGCTCGGTGGATCATGGCCCATACCCACTTTTGCAAAGGGATGCCTGTGCCCCAACAGTGGATAATGATGATTAATTTGTGCTTATATACCTACTTACTTATTAACTGAAACATTGTTAGTGCTGTCGTGCACCTGCTAACTTCAACTTTTCTCAACTCGCCGATAACGCCTAATTTCCAACAAAACATAGAACGCGCTACTGATATTTTCAATATGACTTCGGCTATACATATACAAATTCCAACCATACATTGGTGGACCGACACTGCTGATGGAAGATCGTCCTTTTTCCCATTATTTACCTCTTCCGAAAGCGCATTCTATCATAATTATCAACAG
This sequence comes from Hofmannophila pseudospretella, assembly GCA_947369225.1. NCBI lineage: Eukaryota > Metazoa > Arthropoda > Insecta > Lepidoptera > Oecophoridae > Hofmannophila > Hofmannophila pseudospretella. Next base: position 3,488,468 of record OX376333.1, read on the forward strand.
ATTTTAGTTTTACAAAAGGGTGGCAGCTAATTACACTGACTCCCGAGAGTATCTTATCAGTCTTATCACCAAGTTCTTCTATAAAATAACTAGTCGCCTTGTACATCATGCTTTTCTAGTCCCTTTACGATAATGCCCTCCGTTTAGATAATTTTGCTTGCAATAGAAATCCTTGTCGCTTCACAAGCACGTGTGCTCTCATTGACATTAATTCCACAACTGATTCGGCAAAGTTGAATTAAATAGTTCCTTCAATGTCCCCTGATGGAGCAACGGGGTACCATATATCCCCACTAACTACTAAACTTAGTCAATAAAAACTTGTAGCTTTTTCCTCATACTTTCTTGGAGCACCTCTTGAGAAAATGTTTTAGTGGCTGGTCCTGTTAAGACTGTCTGACAAGTTAATTAGAAAGGCGTTCGCTTTTCGAGCTTTGCTAATGACTTGCCGTTTAAGGGTTGGGTTTCAGTCAGAAAGTAAATTTACGCAAGACCACAGTACCCGTAAATTGTTACTGAAATTGAGTCAAAATTAAATTATTCTATTTATTTAAAAAAAAGTTTTTCTAAAGACAGAAATATCTAATATCTTGAAGTGGAAATGGATCTAAAGCTAGGACATGCGATTGCGGCGCAAACGTCGCCAGTTTAAATTCACATTGTGGTTCACCACGTATAGCACAAGAATTTTAGCCAATACGAGTTTTTGTTGTATTTGGAGTGCAGACGAGCAAACAGGACACCTGATGGCAAGTGGTCACCGTCGCCTATAGAGCTGCTAACCTTGAGGACTAAGATGGAGTGCCTCATGTGCCGGTAATAACGCTGGCTCTCTTACCCTTCAAACCGAAACACAGCAATGCAAGCATAGCTGCTTTGCGGCAGAAATAGGTAAGAGGGTGGTACCACCCCAGGTGATCCTACGCATTAGGATCTACCACCAGTAGTTGAAGTGGGTAATGAAGAACATTTGTCATGTGTGAAATATTACCAATGTTTAAAAAATATCTATGATAATAACTTATACTTTCCTCCCACAGACATCCTGGGTACGGCGTCGAGGCGAAGAACTGCATCTTCTTTCTTTCGGCCATCACACGTACTCAGCAGATTCGAGATACTCCCTCGCATTCGAGCACCCGAATGATTGGCGTCTCCTCATTCAGTATGTGAGTGAGCGAGACGAGGGATTCTATGAGTGTCAGATCTCGACGCATCCGCCTTTGGTTCGGAGAGTGCATCTCACTGTTGTTGGTAAGTGTTGCTTCTTCTTTTTATCGATACGAGTATGTGGGAAATAGCCGAATCCTCTTGAGTCATGGCCAAAACTGAGGACAATTGTTGCTCTGAGGGTCCGGAGCACCTTTGGCGGAAGGTGGAGGGTATGAAGGGAGGTTGCGCAGGGTTCTTTCCTCCATACTACATACTCTTTAAAAGAGTAAATGACGGTACCTTTCTAAAGAGTAGGTAGTATGGAAGAAAAAACCTCGTTACGTCACAATCACGCACAAAGGCTGCCCATCTTGCGGCTAAGAAGAAGAAGAAGACGGTACTTACGTACACGCACTATTTACAGCCTCTCTCCCCCACCCAAACCAATCTCATATAACTAATTTCATTATTACATTATTACATATTACACAGTTTTAATACACCATCCGTCACTATTAACGACCAATAAACACCAAATCCCTAGGGATTCGGCTATTTCCCTGAGTTCGGCTATTTTCCTGCGACAGATAATTTTAAACTTTTTGTCAATACTATAGTTAGACACGGGATTCTTACCACAGTTTTGGCTTGGGGTTGTTTTGAACTCCCGATATTTCGGCACTTTTACATGCGCCAATGGTCGCGGGTAGCTGTAAGGTTTATTTTATCGTGTGGTCAGTGGCCAATGTATTGCCAGAGTTGTTCAGACTACCCCTCTGACATCTTCATAGATAAAGTAAGAAGACCGAAATTTATTAGCCCAAAGAAACGCTTTCAGCCCTTTCGCTTTTCCTTTGACATGTTGGAAACTAAACTAACTCTTCCTCGGTTCCTCCCTTAGGGTTCGTTACTTCATGTTTAAAATCGATTTCTGCTTCTTGCCTGTACATCGGCATAATAATAGAAAGAATCTCTAATATTTCTCGCTTACTTAGGCAAAGTAGAAAAGGAGCCTTTATGTAAAAAAATCTGTAAGTCAACTCAAAGAAATTAGCATAGTTTTGTTTTATTTGTACGATTTTACGGATACTCTATCTCAAAGTAATGGTTCGGAAAAAGGACATTGTTAGAGTTTATAGTCTGATTCCGGTATCGAAAAAAGGCAGTGTTTTAATAAATAAAACATATACTGAAGAAAGAATATCCAAGGGCAATAAACATGCATGAAATGACGACAGAGGAAACAAAAAGACGTGCCAGAATAGAGATTCGTGGTACTCTATTATCTCGGCCTACTGAAAGGGACATACATATAGGGTGTAACAAAACCCCGTATAGTGCTGATAAGGGCGGAGTTAAATATCCATAAGTGACCAACTATGGGGCCAACTTTGAAATCACGTAAAATAAAATCAGCTGTTCCATACATTTCGGTCGTGTAGGTATTGAGCTTTTGTATGGAACAACTGATTTCTTTTCGCGATTCAGAATTGGCCCCATAGTGTAACACTGATAAAAAAGCTTATTAAGGATTACATAAATGACAAAAAAGCATGGTGTGCGTAACCAACAGTCGGCAAATTTTTTTTTGTATTATCTAATTCTTTTGTTTTAATTTTATTTAGTCCTTCGAATTTATTTATGCGACTATCAGGCGAGATCGAGGTCAAATGCGGGTTTAGTAGTAAATAAAAATATATAAAAAAACTGTTTATTGTTATTAATATTTTTTATTTTAATAATTGTAATAATATATGTAATGTAATGACTTGAAAGAGTATCTGTGAAGATCCATTTTCAAAATAAACACTTTGACTTTGACTGAAAGTTATTCAGTTACGAGTATGTATACTGAACACCCCCCTTTCCGGACTATAGGGGGTTTTAGTTACACCAACCAACCAACTTGCTACAGTCTTCTGTCCTCTATTGCCGGCTAGCAGGGTTCTAGGACAGTGCGCAGATGAAGTAATAGAAGAATTGGTTGTTAAATAATATATTTTAAGGAAAAGAACACATAGTAACACAGAAAATAGGTAGTAGGAAATAAAAGTGAACGGGAGACGTCCGTTCGAGACAAAATATAGAGAAAAAGTGAAAATACAAATAAAACAATGAAATTAATGGAATAATGAAATTTAGAAATGGAATGGGAACATGATTTTGAATTTAAATGAAGAAATGAAGATGCCAATACGAAATGAGATGAGATAAAAGCTAACGATGAGGTTGAATTGGATGGCAAGGAGGTTGATATGGACGATGAAGTCGACATCGTTACAAACTAACCTCTAGTATGTATCAGAATCAACGACCCTGTATATTTACAATGCGAGTTCATTCACACCAGATTTTTTATTCAGACTATTCCTCGATTTTACTATTTATTTATTGCTTTAGTTCCACCATCGATAATAGCACTAAACAATATAATATTTTTAACATAATAGCTCTTATCTAGTTATGCCTTTACAGGTGAATACAACATTAACAGTTTGTGACTTAAAACTTAAGATAAAAACAACATATTTTTTTTATTTGTTCGCTGAGAACAGGGTTGACAATTTCTATGTTATCGGAAGGAAGAGATACGGATCATTTACGGACGGTATTAGGAAAATAGACAATGATGTACTGAAGGCTGTATATGACAGCTGTAAAGTTGACATGTAGTACACCTCCAAAATGTAACTGAGAATGAACATAACATGCCTATATTTTTTCCAATACATAAGCGGATCAATTCAAAAAAATAGCACTTACTCTAAAACTATACACGACAACTAAATAATAATGGAACCGTTAATCATTGCCATTTTCATATTGTATGTAAACATAATAAATTAATTACATAATACTCATACTCATTTATTAAAAACCATAAGGACACCAGGAACTCTTAATTACGTCATGCTTTTACAATAACTTTAAAATTCAAAACACTATTCATGTTAACTATAAACATAACTGGACAGGAGCGAACAGACCAGCCGAATTACATATTAAAATTTAGCTAAAAAATTAAGATTGTAGCAGCTGTAAAGGGGCTTTGTCATTTATCTAAATTAATAAATAATAAAATTAATATATCTACTGTAAAATGGCATTGTCGTACAAATAATTTAGCATAAATAATTGACGTTTGAAAATTTGCTAAATTGCTTGCTTGCTTATCGTATGGTTAGTGGCCAACCTATTTGTCAGAGTTGTTCAGGCCGCCCGTAGACCTCTGACATGGCTTAACGACTGCTGTCGAACGACAAATATACATTACATATTCATTATATATCATATTATAATTCTTTGTACTATAATTTTAAATTTCAATTTGTTATGTAATTTGGCAATAAATATATTTCTATTTCTATTTTTTTTACAACAACCGGGACCGACTGCTGCTGTGCTTAACGTGCTCTCCGAGGCACGGGGGACCTCAGATGAAATATGCCACTAGCGTCACCCATCCTGGTACCGTCCGCGCCAACGTCACTTAACCTGCACGATGACTTTCGGACCGTGCTCGCAACTAGGTTACGAGCTCCTCATAATTTCTAACTTAAAAATTGCTAAATTAAAAAACCTAAATAACTCGAAACAGCACAATTTGAAATATTCCAGAAATGATTCCGGCCGACGAAATATGAACACTATAAAATGGGTTCTTGATGGTGCGTATTCTAATTTACTACGGCTACTATGACTATTCAGCGTTTATTCAGCGCGCTCTGAAAACGCGGATTCACCATGATGGTTGAATATTTTATACTGAATTGAAGTAGTGTTGTTGTTTTAGTGCTGGGACGGTATTGTAGTTTATCGATAATGATACCACTTCTTGTTGATATCGATGGATATAATGTTAGAGGTTTTATTATGTTTTAGGCCTGGACTACATGCACCGGTTCGGTTCGCTGCAGCCAATCACAGGCGTTCGGCCCTTCCCGCACTTTACGTCAGCGCCTCGTGATTGGCTGCAGCAAACCAAACCGGCGTTGGAACCGGCGCATGTAGTCCCAACCATAGTCTGTAACTCTATATTGTAGGGGCTCTTTGCCCGCCGCCATTCAACGGACTTACACGGCTTCTGAATAAAACTCTGTTATAATATTCTGGTGGTTTCCCTCACGAATATTATTGTCATATAAATCGGTAAGATTAAACTATCTTCAATGCACTAGACTCTCTTCTCTTCTCTTATACACAGACAAGACAAAGGCAAAACAGAGCCATACATAGATAAAAGATTGCCATGGTCGTTTGGAATTTTATTTTGACATGAGTTTATAACAAGTAGCAAGCTATGGTGAGACTGATTTAACTCCCATCAACAGCCGTTAAAAATAAAAACTCGCCCGTCCACTCATCCGCCTTCCAGAAACACATTCTTCTTCTTTCGAGTTGATGATCCGAATTTTAATATAGGGTCCTATTTTATTACCGGCAAATATTTCTAGGATGTCATCTATAGGTTATAACTACTTATAACAATAACGACAGGGTTAAAAAATATATTTTATTTTTATTAAATTTTCGAGAAATACGACAAAATTGTTTGTTTGAAAATTCTACAAATGAATGAATTATTGCTATTCTAATAGCGAAATAAGAAGTATGAAATTCGTTTCATTCATAACGACATGGATGAGTTTATGCCAGCAAGGCGCATAATAATGGGGTTTATTTTACTTCAGTATGGAAATTTTTCATACAAGTAACAGGTTATTTTTTCGTGTAAAGTGGTACAAATACCCCCCTCCAAATATTTGCTACTAATAAAAAAGTAACTTATATGATTAAATCCCTAACTTGGAAAGTTTTCACTCAAGAATCTTGAGCTCTTCTCTTCTCTTAAATGATTCTTGTATGAAAACTTGCCAAGTTATAGGGATTTCGTTTTAAGCAAGTAATAATTTTTATACTAATACTATAAATTTCTGTATAGGTAAGTTTGAACGAACTTTAATTGAACTTGGCATCAAGTTAGATCTCAATTCTTTTAACGGCGAAGCCGTCAGACCCACTGGTTTCTTGCACCGAACTTTGCCCCTTTTTCATATTTATGTTTTTGGTAGGATACGTTTTAATGAACTTAATTATTATAATACAAACGTCGATGGCGTAAATTCATGACGCTAAAATTTCGTGCGGGAGTCCCGGGTTCGAAACCAGTTCGGCTGTATACTAATGATTTTTCTGATTTTTCTAAAGACTTACGTAAAACTTACTGCTTTAACGGTGAAGGAAAACATCGTGAGGAAACCTGCACACTGAGATAACTGTGTGTGAAATGAGGAAGGCAATGGCATATCACCTCAGACCTCAGTAAAGAGTATTCATTCATTCTATGTGGTTATTACCGTAGAATGATCACGACCCTCATAAATGAGAAATACGATTAAGAAGAAGAATTATTACAATTCCTGCTGTAAAGTGCAATTTTTATCATACATACATATCATATCTTATGATAGGGGGCCGGGAATGACCCACCAGCACTTCGACCCTAGAGGATCTTTTGTGCCTACCCCCATTTTACACACTGGTCATCTCAGTGTGCAGGTTTCTTCACGATGTCTTCCTTCACCCTTAGAGCCGTCGGTAAATGTACGTAAGTCTTCGAAAAATACGAAAAACTCATTGGTACATGGCACTGCACGGTTTCGAACCCGGACCTCCCGCATGGGAGTCCGGTGCCCTAGCCACTGTGCCACCGATGCTCATACATAACTTCACGCCGACATAATTTATTTATTTATTCCTATGGTATATTTATTTCGTGAGAGAATGCATATTTCAATAAAATATCCATGCTTTTCAGTCATTCTTCTGCGTCATCATCCATTTGTACAGCCTTAGTATCGATACTTTATCGATATAATAAACTATCGTTACTGATCCCGCACTATAACTGGTTTATACTGAGCCCGCACTATAACTGGTTTCACTATATCTCATTCGTATGCATGAGAGTAGGTTACGATGCCAAATGCTAAATAATATAATATCATTGTATCTCTGCAACCACAACATAACAATAACTAAGTGTATTTTATTTATATCTAAACCCGCGCTTGACCTCAATCTCACGTGGTGGTAAGTGGCGATGAGGTCGAAGAGTACGGACCCCTACAGCGCTAGGCTTGACTCACACTTGGTGAAAAATAAACGTCCGTTTGGAACAAAACTAGATCTTTCTCTAACATTTTAAATCCCATAGATTGTTCTTACGGATAAAGTAGCTATACGAAGACTCCATCAGTTTAGATTCGAATCTTTCGAATACCCCGATATTAAATGGGAGATTAGAATATTTAAATCCTGCTGTGGTAGGTATAAATTAAATATTCGAATCTCCCATTTAATATCGGGGTATTCGAAAGATTCGAATCTAAACTGATAGAATTATCTATAACTATATAATAATATAATTCTAATTCATAGAAATTATATATTAGTTATATATTTTCTATGAATTGGAATTTGAAATAAAGCTCTTGAAATTCAATCTGTACGGTACTCTACCGATTTATGGTCTATTAAGGACTTATGGTAGGTATATTTAGAATATGTAAACGGCATACCAAATGTACTTTAGATAACTAATTACAGAAAAGAAGCTATCTATAAGCATTTTGGTGCGAGCCAGAGCCACTCACACAACGGCATGTCGCTCACTCTTGCGAGTATAATACGCATATGTGTGAGTGTGATAGTTCAATTTAATCTAAGGGCTGGTTTACACTTGGTCCAGTACAGTGGCAAGTGCCTGGCAGTATGCACTCGCCACTGTACTGTAAACCAGCTCTTAGACTTGGTGGCCATCTCGGAAGCGCCGCCATTACCTAGGGAGAAAGTCCATTCGCTTAAATAAGCTTGGTACACCTAAACTGATTGCGGGTCTACGGTTGTTTAAATAATAATATAAAATAAGAAATTTAATAATACACAAACGAAAGCAATTGGCAGTCTGCAACCTCTGTTTGCGCTGCGGCATCGTTTGAATGTCGACCCATTATGTTCTGTAACATTTATTATTTTTTGAATTGAATGTCCCGCTCATCTTACCTTATAGTTTAATTAATTCTTACCTATTTACAAATTCAGCACACAACTTTACATTTTTACATCTAGATTATCATTGCTTGGTTTCCGCCTCCGACCTCGACTGGCTAAAGCAGAATATCAGCGCCATGCTCTAGAGACTACTCTAGAGTATGGCATTATGCTGAGCTGAGGCCTATTTGGTGCTGCAGCATGTACGCCGTCCACATATTATTTTAGTTGTATAAAAATATATATTGTATCTTATACTTACCATAAGTGGAATTGCATGTGTGCTGCCTAGAGGATTCGATCCTGGGATCCCGAAAATCGGGATCCCGGTATCCCGACCGTTTTTCAGTCCCGAAATTTACGGGATTAAGTTTCTCTGACCCCGGAATGTTCGGGATTGACTTCATTTAAAAAAAGTTGCAAAATAAAATACCTAATAATTAATAAAATAATTTAAGTAAAATGTGACTGATTAATATTACTTTTACATACTTTTTGCTAAGAAAATTACTACCTACTTACTAGCTTATTGCATGAAAGTCGTTGATTTAGTCGATGTTAAGAGAGGTTTTTGTTAATTATCAAAGTTTATTCGCATAGTTTGTTACATAAAGGTTTTTTAAATTTATGTAAGTTTAAAGAGATCTCGCTGATTCTAAAAAAAAAGAATAACTTTAACATATAGACTGAGTGATTTTGAGTCTTGTTAGTCTGACTCTAAATCTGATTAGTAAGAGTGATTATATTAGCTAGATACATCTAAAAAAAGCTCTTTTAACAACAAATTAAAATTTAGACAAAATTTAATTAAATTTCTAATTTTGTCTAAATTTTGATTTGTTATTTAAAGAGCTAATTTTTGCAAGATTTTCATATTTTTTTATTTGTAACCCTCAATCCCGGAATAATCCCGGTATCCCAAGAATGACTAAGTATAATCCCGCAATCCCGGGATTACAAATAAGGACTGGGATCGAATTCCCTAGTGCTGCAGTTAACAAATAAACGTTTATCTATTTCTAATAGCTGCGGCGGCGCGAGCGCGCGCGGCCTATTCAAACAGCGAGCTTATTTAAGTGAATGGACTTCATCTATTCTGTTATTTACCTATTTTGTGAGCCAAGAGTAGACTGGACTGGAGCCTCCGAGGAGGGGGGAGGTTAATCCCTCCCTCCCGTTCAATTACACGTCTGCATCACTCCAGTCGTAAGCCCTCAACTTAGATTTGGGTCACACATTATTACGTGAGAATTACAATACGAGTGGTGCGACCAAGGATTTTGAAATTCACCCTGTGTAGGTTGCTGGATACGTTTTATATGGAAACCGCGTCTGCCAGTTGGCACATGCGTTGTTAGCATTTTCCCATACATTAGTCGGGCATTGAAATTGTCAAATGTATGAAAATATATGGGGTAAACCCGCGGCTCATTGTCAGTGCTCGCATCATTGTTTTAGAGGAGAGACTAGTAGTCCGATTTCTGTGTACGATACTTTGCGCTTGGTTTTTATCTACAAAATGTATTAGATAAAATAATAATAATTAATTAATATTAATTAATTATAAATAATAAAAAAAACATACTAACATAACTAAAATAGCTTTAAGTAATTTAATATACTAACTTTATTTGTAGGGACTCTGCCTAAAATAAATATATTGAATTGAAAAAAATACATATTTTCCGTATTTACTTCAATAAGTAAATACGGAAAATATATTTTTTTCAAGCAGTATTCGTATTTACTTCAATAAGTAAATACGGAAATACGCATCGTTAAAAAAAATTAAAATAATATATAGAAACAGACTCCACTGAAGTCGGTTCTATTAGTGTCTGCAGTAGAGTCGGATTCTAATTTTTTTTAAATACGGTTTTTAATTATAACTTTAATTGGCCTATATAAATGAAACGCTATAACAATTAATTAAGTAGTACCTAAATGAAATATCCATAATATCGCGGAGGTGGGAAAACCTTGTTAATTGGTTATCACATCTCTTTATTCAGTTCTAAATGTACCGTATATATATGTAATATGTATGTAATGTAATGTACAGTTCGTAATGTAAGTCACCTTTAATTTAAGTAGATGCAGGCCGTGGTAACTTGCCTAACATTTTTTATAATAATCCAGGAACTGTACAGATTTAGATATTTCACTCAAATTCAAACAATACAAATAATGACGAGAACATTCCATCAAAATAATTACGAGAACATTCCATCAAAATCCTCTAGTTACCGAGACAAATCTACATACAGCCGCGTCGAATTGAGAACATCTTTCTTTATCGTCGGTTAAAAACTACCTAAATGGAAGTTATTAGGTAAGTATAACCAGACCAATTCGCCTAAATTACAACGTTTGTAGTTCTATTTCTATTCAATTTCAATTTAGTTTTCGTTCCAATTCTATTTGGACACCAAATCGCATAACTCTACCACTGCCATCTTTCGATTTACTATCGTACGGGCAAAAGTAGGTACCTCGGGAGAAATTTATGTTCGATCGTTACATTTGACAGTTGAAGCGTTTTGTTACCGTTCAACTGCGATTCAGTATAAACTTAACGTTTTATTAGAATGCACGAATGCATTACTGTTCGTTTGATCGTTGACTCGAACGGAACTTAACTGAAATTGGTGGATAGTAGCATACGAAACACGTCATAACGATGCAGTTTAGATTCTATTTAGTTACCTTGTATTTAGTGGAATCGATCTCCAGGAATATAAGAACCCTGTCAAGCGTCATTGGTTATTTTATCATCTGTGTTAGGGAGTTGGCTATGAAAATATAGTACCTCCTACCGCAATATGACGAGGGTTTTTATACTCCCGGTCAGGTTGTACCTACAAATTAACAAAAATCTTTACATAAAAGGGCTATACTTAATGATATTTCAGTCCCAAAGTGGACAAGTGGGACCGTGAGTGGAATCCTAAAATTAATTAATCGACCGGGATCATTTAGCCCCAAATCGCCCAAACAAGTTGAAAAGGGTCACCTAACCTGTAATTTTAATATTTAGTACTGGTTTGCACGCGATTAACTTTACTTTTATTTGTTGGTGATTTACGTTTTTCTTTGTTTTAGGGTTGTCAATCGTTATTCAATTCATTGCTTCAATATTCTAGCGAGAATTCGTTGAAATTACGAAAGAGTAGACGAAGCATGGATAAAAGAAAAATTAGTCTTGGGCGTTCGTTCCTTCAAGAAACGAAGAATCAACTACGTGAAAAAATACGTATATGTAATAAGTCAGCAAACGGACGTATCATTTATCGGTTGATTAAGGACTATAGATAAATTATTTAGTGGCAACCCTAATTTGACCTTGTTCTTGTAACCTGATAGGTCGAGTAAAACCCAAACAAAGTTAATAATGGCTCGTAGGCCCAAATTAGAGGGCCTAAACACACATCCTGCTTTTTAATGTTACAGGGGTCTAGCTATTTCTTCGCTATAGTTATTATGTGCCTTCAAACTAGAACGCCCCTAAGGGTCAGGAACGTTGATTGAATAATACAGGGTGTACACTGGACAACACATCAAGTTATACTCTGTGATTCATTGTCATACGTATGAATGTGTCAAAAAAGTTAAAAAAACAAATTACTAATGGGTTATGCCCACTGTACACAGTTTGGCATTTGTATTGTACATTTGAAATTGAAATCGTTTATTTAGCGCTGTAAACACCAGAATACAGAAGTATACAAAGTTTAATACATGCAGCACAGAACATCTGGTGCGGTACAGTGCCAAAAAGGGTACACCAGCTCAGCATGATGCTGAGGCAAGCCACAGCGCTGATTTTCAGCTGGCCCATCAGTGACTGCACGGACGAAGAAAGCAACAGTGTGTGCGTGTTGTGTTGTATGAATGTGTGAAAACGTGAGGAAACCTGCATATCTGAGGAAATTAAAAAGTTTCCGAAGCCGTGTGAAATCCACCAATCAGCACTGGGCCTGCTTGTGTAAGGGGAGGTCTGTGCCCCAACAGTAGGGACATTAATAGGTTGATGATGATGACACAGTTTGGCGTCAGATTTGAGAGATCAGATCCAGATCAGGGTTGGTTGATAGTTGTTCTGCAAATCTCATTACAGTTAGAAAAAAAATATCTTTTTTTAAGTATCTATTTATCCGATGGTAAATGGTCGCCATCGTAGATAGGTTTCTCATTTTACTATACTAATGTTTCTAGAGAGTTTACGACGCGTTGCTAACTTTGATGACTTTTTGGGATTGCCTCATGTGCCGGTAATTACACAGAAATGCAATCATTGCTGCTTTGCGACAGAAATTAGGAAAACTGTAGTACCTCAGGCTGACTCTTTACGTTAAACCACCAGTAAATTGAAACACTTTATAGGTCCACTATCCAAATTCTTTACACTATCATCCTCTAGCCAGTGGTTCAATTACTTATACCCTTGTGTATTATGTTGTGTAATACCCCGTGTGTTAGCATAATACACCCTGTATACTAAATTACTAAGTTGAAGGTAAACAACGTCGAACAAATAAGAAAATAACTAACTTTCTTACTGTATAACCCTGGGTTTTCTTCTGTAGGGGGATGGGGTACCTGCCTCCTTTTTAGGGATCTGTATAGTATCCCGAAGGGAAAAACGGAGCCCTAATGCTACATTCCTTCGTCCTTCTGTCATGCGTTTCTATATCGTAAACAGGACAAGATACATATTTCAAAATTTCACATATAATCTATAATACCTTGAACAAAAATCCGTATATCGATTTTAAAAATGTTGTTCAGTTAAATTTTATAAGGGGAAAGTGGTAAATTGTAGAACACTTTTGTTATCAGGTCTATCTCATGAACAGTGTTATCTAGGAACTTGAAAATTGGCTAAACTGTTTGAACAAAACAATACTAAAACGTGAAGCGTCGGTGGCCTAGTGGCCCATGCGGGAGGTCCGGGTTGGAAACCATGCAATACCATGTAGTTACCAATGAAAGTTTCGGATTTTTTTGAAGACTTACGTACATTTACCGACTGCTATAACGGTGAAGGAAAACATCGTGAGGAAAATTTTCAGAAGGCGTGTGAAATCCACCAATCAGCACTGGGCCCGCTCGGTGTATCATGGCCCATACCCCCTTGTGCGCACGGGGAGGCCTGTGCCCCAACAGTGGGGATATTAATAGGCTGATGATGATGAATACTAAAACTTGATACCTACATCCTGTTTGCTTGCTTCTCGTATGGTTAGTGGCCAATCTATTTGTCAGAGTTGTTCAGGCCCCGTAGGCCTCTGACATGGCTTAACGACTGCTGTCGAACGACAACAACCGGGACCGACTGCTTAACGTGCTTTCCGAGGCACGGAGGAGCTCAGATGAAATATGCCACTAGCGATCACCCATCCAGGTACCGACCGCGCCAACGTCGCTTAACCTGCACGATCACTTTCGGACCGTGCTCGCAACTAGGCTACGAGCTCCTCCTACATCCTGTAATACTTTGTAAGTTGTGAGCAAAAACGGTAAACGTTTTTTTCACTCAATACTTATAAATAGCCCTTAAAGTACGGATCCCTAGAGACATGGCGAGGCCCAACTCGCACTTGACCAATTTTTTATTATATCTAGACAAAAATACCGGACAAGTATTCGCAAACAATTCTATCAAAATGAATTAGCGGTAGTTTTGAAACGTCGATGTTTTTCGTTCTACCTACGTTCGTACTTATAACAAAACTATTAATTTCGGTTATTGAAAACATTCTACTTATAAATACGGTATAATATTGTGTAATCAAATAATTGATATGTAAATAATGTTAGCCGACTAAATTGGTAGCTAGGATCCTAATACGAAGCACGAACCACTTTTATGAAGGGTCTACTATAAAGACTAACAAATTGTAGATAATATTTACTCCTATATCTGTGTACTTATTAGTATGCCATTGTACTCTTTTTTATTTTATTTTATAGCCTATAGACTGTCCCACTGCTGGGCAAAGGCCTCCCCTCCTCCTTTCCATTTTTCCCTATCCTCCTTATACCATCCTTTTTGGAAGTGGTCGATATCGTCCTTCCACCTACGCCTGGGCCTGCCTCGGCGGCTGTCCGTCTCGTGGCACCCAGACACCCAGTGCATGGCGATCTTTGCCCACCTTTCCGGATGCATGTGGCATACGTGGCCTGCCCAGTCCCACTCTACCGTATTCAACAGTTGGGGTTTGCTGGAAGAGATCTCTCTTAGCGATAAGTCACGCCCTTTGTTCTTCACATATTTTTGTATAAGTTTGTATTATATTGTGTGTGTACAATAAAGAGTTAATAATAATAATAACAGTCAACGGTTGGTTGGAAGAGTTCCCTGTGGAATAAGCCTGCCTTTGTAAGTACTAGTTCATTTGATGGTTGGAATAAGTTTCATTTTCAGTTATGATGTATTTCCTGTACAATAAAGTGTTACAAGCAAACAAATAAAGATTTGATTATACCTCGTTATAATTATATAATTGGTAGTAGGTACTTAAATTTAAAAAATAATTAAAATATCTTTATTTTCAGGCACTAGTCCCATGGAATAAAAAAAAACAAATAATAAATTATCAATTAACAATTTATTTTTTTATGTTTGTTAACGAATAAAAAATTAAATGAAATGAAATTAAATATTATAAATTATAAAATATGTATAACAATTATAAATTAACATACTATACAAATAATAATAATTATAATTAAAATAATAATAATAATAATTATTATTATAATTTGTGTATACAAATTTAATTAATTTTAATAAAATAATATAAATTAAAATTAAAAATTAGATAAAATAAATGCGTTATTTTAAGATGACGATGATTGTTCAGTAAAGATAATTAAGTAGGTAATCATCTCAACATGTCGCATTTCTAGGAATATACATATACCTAAATGATTGGTAATTCGCCACCATATTTGCATCTTTTACATTTTTTCTTCCAACAGTGCCAAAAGTGGAGATCGTGGACGAACGAGGTCGTCCCCTGCAGGACAAGTTCTACAAGGAAGGCTCCATCATAGAACTCCGCTGCGTCGTCAGCGAAGTACCGCAGCCCACTCGTCAGGTCAATTGGAAGCATGGGACGAGACTGTTGAACTACGACACGAAGCGAGGAGGCGTCAGGTAAGCCAATAAAACTGAGTAGCGAAGCGAAGCAAGCTAATTCTTAAAAGCGAAGCAGCATAATCCTATATCAAATCAATTGGATGCACGGGACGAGACTGCTTAACTATGACACGAAGCGAGGAGGCGTTAGGGAATGGCTTCCCTGAGTAGTGAGTAGCGAAGTAAAGCAAGTTAATTCTTAAAAGCGAAGCAGCATAATCATACGTTAGGTCAATTAGGAGCATGACACAAGTCTGCTGAGGAGGCGTGAGTTAAGCCAATAAGAGTGAGTAGTGAGTAGCGATGCGAAGCAAGCTAATTTTTAAAAGGGAAGTAGCATAATCCTACGTAATGTCAATTAGAAGCATGGCACAAGTCTGCTGTGGAGGCGTGAGTTAAGCCAATAAGAGTGAGTAGTGAGTAGCGATGCGAAGCAAGCTAATTTTTAAAAGGGAAGTAGCATAATCCTACGTAATGTCAATTAGAAGCATGGCACAAGTCTGCTGTGGAGGCGTGAGTTAAACCAATAAGAGTGAGTAGTGAGTAGTGATGCGAAGCAAGCTAATTTTTAAAAGGGAAGTAGCATAATCCTACGTAATGTCAATTAGAAGCATGGCATAAGTCTGCTGTGGAGGCGTGAGTTAAACCAATAAGAGTGAGTAGTGAGTAGCGATGCGAAGCAAGCTAATTTTTAAAAGGGAAGTAGCATAAGCATACGTCAGGTCACAAAACTGTTCAACTATGGTACGAAATGAGGAAATGTGAACTAAGTCGCAGTTCAGTTTCATTTCGTAATAAAAAGGTTTTATAATAAACTAAGTGGGCTAACCAATCATACATAAATAATGAGTTAATGATACCTTATTGCGCGTAATACGAAACAAAATGTAGAAGTAGAACAAACATAATTAATAATACTGAGTAATTCTTTTTATTTTTTCTCAAAAGCCCCTGTATATTAATCATAAAGAAACTCAATGAGTGATACTTTGAGCGTACATTTATTTTCTCCAACGATTTAGGTTCTTCAAACAACCTCAAGGCCTTAACCTTGGAAACAGAAATTTTAATTACTTATTCTCTTTCTTTACTTATCGCCATGCCAATTTCTAATTAAAAGGCAATGAAATTGAATAATCATGGAAGAGTAACCATCTGGCGATAAACGACCCCATAGATATGTCGTAGCCACATAGCGGTAATGGCTCATTCTAGGAAGTGCGTAGTCATTTCACGAAGTGCAAATAAAGTTAGACAGATCTTATCTTATGATAACCAGGAATAACCCCAGCGGCACTTCGACCCTTGAGGATCTTTTGTGCCTACCCCATTTTACACACTGGTCATCTCAGTGTGCAGGTTTCACCGTTAGAGCAGTCGGTAAACGTACGTAAGTCTTCGAAAAATACGAAAAACTCATTGGTACATGGCACTGCATGGTTTCGAACCCGGACTGGGACTGGACTCCCGCATGGGAGTCAAGTGTCCTAGCCACTGTGCCACCGAGATATACTGTTATAGTCGAGTTTTACACTATCTGCCTAAGATTTTAGCCGCTTTGTAAAATTAAGATCCCTAGTTAGCACATAGTGTAATTGCGACTTGCCACTGAAAATTAGGTTTTTTGTTATGAATCTATACTAGCGCCATCTCTATTATTACCCCAAAACATGGTGGTTGGTCAATTTCATAACGATATTCTCTTTCGAACTAACCACAAGTAGTGTTTAAAATAATACCTGTAATTTACATACATACACATCTAAATTCACGTCTGTTTACCGCAAAATGGGGGTACACAGAATCATAAGTATTTTCACATGCAACGATCATGAATCATGATATACCGTTCTCGCTTCCACACTAATCAATCGCTTCTGATATTCCATAATACATTCCATTGCCATTGTAAATGTCGACTAACCTGGTAAGTACTTACTAAAGGGATTCGAGACCGAAGCTTTGAATTCTCCGAATACCCGAATATTCGTATCGTAATTCGAATTAATATAAATATTCCCAGGATTCGAATTGGAATTTAATTTAAGCTCCATTCACGACACCTGAACACCATCATGTATTTTGATTTGTAACTACACCGTATTACTAATATTGGTTGATGACCTAACCTCACTTTTTGCATCAGTTATCTTTCCATAGATACTAATAAATATTAATAAAAGTTTGCCAGATTATAATATATTTTTTATGTATCTCTTTGCGCCACATCCTGGCAACTTATTGTTATCGTCTTAAAAGTTAATTAATATAAAACTGGCGATTCTCTCGGAAGTATTCATAGGTTTGCTCTCGTTTCTACTGATAATTAAATGTAGAACCTTAAAAAGTAAACCGATTTATTTCTAATAAATTGGAATCTTTCAGGCGTATCGAACAGCGATATTATTTTTAGAGATTTGAGAAAAACATTTTTTTATTGAAGCATTATATCAAATTTTTTAAATCGTACTATTATAATATTTTCTTCTTATTTTTATCATAAATTCATAATAGAATTCTGTCACGCATTAACAAGATATTGAGAAATCTTATTGAATATTACTGAATTGGCAGTCAATCTAAAATCATTATTGTTAATTGTTAATTTTTTGAACGAAAAGGGAATAACCCATTACAACAAATAAGGGCAGTTAACACTCCATAATTTTAATCCAGATCATTTGGGGTGAAACAAGCGAATTGCTAGGTGAGCATATTAGGTGGTGGTAAACTTAATTAATTTAAACTAATAGGGAACTTTCCAAGTAAAAAAATATGAAAAAGCATTTCTTAAAAATTAAGAAATAGACATAATTTGATGGTCAAATGTAAACATAATTAATATTCGTTGAAAAATAAAATAGCTACATGCAATCAGACGATAGAAAGAAACGGCAATAGATAATTTTATTATGACATCACTTTGAAACTGTTGTAGGCTACTCACCTACATATTATAAATAAACATTTATAATAATTTATATAAAAACGCATACATAAATACACACATATGAATATAAAAATGACTAACAATACATTACCGGCTTTCCTTGTGCCGTTAAGTAAGACAGTGGACATGCGCTCACCTGTTGCACGTATTGCACACGGCACTACAGCCGGCGGGCCGCGCGAGCGCCCACGCAGCGCGTCCTTCTCCGCTCCTCAGTCCGCCACCATACTTAGGGCTAGACGCATGTCCCTTGAGTTGGCTTCATACCGTTGCTAATGTTATTGTATTATTTCGTATTTCCCCCCTCCTCGCGTCGTAATCCTCAATGCTGAAGGTCGTGACCACCTTTAGGTATCACCTTCTGGTGGATGATCTTCCTCCATTTATTTCTGCGGTTCTTATTCCCGTGACCACCTTTAGGTATCACCTTCTGGCGGATGATCTTCCTTCTTTTATTTCGGCGGTTCTTATTCCCGGCGGTGTAGATGAAATCGTGAACTGTAGAGTTAAGGGTGGTGCGGATTTGGTCAGACCAGCCCATCGGACTACGTCCTCGAGGCCTCTTCCCTTCCATTTTTCCGGTCACAATAAGTTTTTCGAGGTTGTCACTGTCTTTCCTGGCAATGTGACCGAAATATTCGAGAATTCTACGAAGACACTCGGAGGACAGTCGTGAGGTGACTTTGAGTTCACGTCGAATGGATACGTTGGTACGATGTGCTGTCCACGGAATTCGGAGCATTTTTCTCCAGCACCACATCTCGAAGGCATCAATTCTATTTTACTTGCTTCAATTTCGTATTTACTTGTACGCTATCTGCTTGTGTATGTATATGTGTATGTACTGTTTTACAAATTAAAACTGTGAAGTGGAATTGGACTTATCACTCACCATCACACCACTACCAACCAAACTGTTTTGCTAAAAAGGGACAGAGCATCTCTCCAGTACTAACTTTAATCGTCAATATCTCTGATGTTAGTTGAGATATCGAAAAACGAATTTTAGATCCTTCAGGATGTCCATGTAAGTTGAATGATGGAATAAAAATTTTTTAGTCAAATATCCTATTAGCTACTCCTAAGACCATGTCTATCTATCTATTTATTGCGAAATTACTCGTAAATGAAACTATTTTTTTCATTGCGATCTCCATAACACAGATTATAAAAGTGCCAATGGCGCCCTCGTGACAAGGTTTGAGCCGCCGCAGACTCGTGCCCCAGCCATTGGGTATATCAGGAAACCAAGACCCATTTTACATTACATTTCACATTACAACTCAAATACCAAAGAACATAAATTGATCACCAAAAAGCTGGAACTAGCAACAACAAGCATTTAAACACGCGTTTATTCATCTAACAACAAAGGAATAGTTTCGAAATTAGATCCTTTGGGCATATGGGATGCGAGACCCGCATCTGAAGGGTCAAACCATAGAATACGAAATCAATTGGGGCAGTGGACATCGTAGTTTAAAAAGATTAGTAGGGATAGGTAGATAGAAATAGAATAGAAATACATTTATTGCCAAATACTTATAAAAATTTAAAATTAAAGTAGAAAGCACTATAACAAAGCACTATGTATATTTGGCAAAAGGGGGGAAAGTCAGCAAATGCTGACATAGTCGGGTAACAAATATGCAGCGCTGTTTTTAATTTCCCCCCCTTATCCCAAGATGTTAGCGGGAGCGATAGTGATAGTGGGCATTTTTTTTAATTAAAATTAAAAACTAAACATCAAATTGATTAAATACTAATGTGAAGAATTTAGGTAAGAATTTACCGGTTGTGTGCGTGTGCGTGTGTGCGTGTGTGCGTGTGTCTGTGTGCGCGTGTGTGTATTAGATAGAAACACTTTATTGCACACTTAATTGGATCTTTTCGAATGGGATCAAACTATAGGAACATGAAACTATGGAACAGAACAGTAATAGGGGATAATTAGGACTCTACTATGAAGTTCGAACGAGTAGTAGTAGAGTAGTATAGAGTTTGCCCAGCAGTGGGACAGTCTATAGGCTATAAAAAAGTAGCTTATAGTACGTTTTTACAACATCATTCTTTTTTACTCTACCACCGCTTCGTAAGGTGCTATAGCTGGAAGGAAAGAAGCGGCGCGGGCGCAAGAAACTTTCAGCAGCCCATCTTTTAAAATTAATATATCTTACAATAATTTATGAATACAATTATGTACACAATGTGCAGTGCTGGAGCTGAATTTAGGATCAAGCCTCTTTATCATTTAAGTAGTCATTTATTTTATAATAACCCTTTTTACGTCTTATATTATGATTTCTATTATTTAAATTACTTTAACGTAAGTCTTAGTAACATCAAATCTATCAAATATCTTTATCAATAGCATGTTTTGATTATTTACCATAATTATACAACTTGCGAAACGGAAATTCTAATTTAGATATTATAATGGATTAGTAAAAAATCTAGTTATTAACTAAATAAAATTCAGTCAATTTGAAAAATAATAAATTGATAAGTGTGTAAAATATATGCGTTTCACCTAAGAGGATGTTTGTTTGTTTGTTTGTGTGTCCATGTGTCTGTTCCCATCTAGCTCCGACACGACTGATGGTGGGTTTGGAGAGTGGACTATTTTTCCCAAAGGATCTGATGTACACGTTTTAGTTATTTTCCCTGATAGCGGTGTTTATAGCCTGCAAAGTTCCCCAGATACACAACAATGGATGAAAAAGCTACTCACCAGAATTCTGTGTTCTTTGAAGGGAGGTAATCCTTAAATTGGCGAAATTCTTCCGGACATTGGATCTGGACTCCTTGGGAGTCAATATAAAGCGGCGTTGTCAGCCGCGCGCGTCGGTGTTTCGCGAGTGAGTGTCTTTGTCAGCTTGACAGTGACATTTCGTCCTGCGGTCACTTCACAGCGAACAAGTTGCAGTGAAGTAATAAACTTGCGTTCGGTTACACATGCGATGCGTTTGGACATACCGTCAATTACACATACATTCGGGAGTGCTATCATAAATTGCAGTCCATCCAGAAAATCTTTACAGGCTTAAACATGCCCCCCACCTAGAAGGACAAAGATCTCTTTGTTCTTCTAAAGAAACAAAAAGCAAACAGAGACAAATCATAATATACGTAATAATCAATATATACTACGTTACGATAATACCTACAACTAATGACGAAAGAAACTCTATGGAAATTAGAAAGATAGACAACCAGAGAGTGTGTTACCAAGCAGGGTGGCAACAGAAATATTAAATTATGAGATGTAGGAATTATTGAAGTGGTAAAGGTGATACCTTTACCACTGGTCTTTCATATGTACCAGTACTCGTGCGTACGGAAACTACACGAATTACTCCATCCTTTCCAGGATAAGTCTTTTCAATAACACCCAGCGGCCACTGCAGTGGAGGTGTATTATCATTGAGCAAGACTACAGTGCCTTCAGTTACAGCATTCGTGGAAGTATTCCATTTATACCGATTTTGCAAAGTGTGCAAATATTCGGTTCTCCAACGTTTCCAAAATGATTCAAGTATTTTGCTAATCAAAAACTTTCGTTTCAGCAAGCCGAGAGGTAGCGTAGACGTATCAGGATCATGTAACGAATTTAAAGGCCCCAAAGTGAGAAAATGAGATGGAGTTAAAGCCGTAGGTTCACTTGGGACCGTACTCAAAAATGTCAAGGGCCGTGAATTTAAGACGGCTTCCACCTGTGTGAGTACAGTTAGAAGCTCTTCGTAAGTAAGTAATTGGTCTCCGATTGTTCGTTTTAAATGAGATTTAACACTGCGAATGTTAGTTTCCCATGACCCACCAAAATGTGGCGCACTGGGAGGTATGAATTTCCACTCTACACCTTGAGAAAGAGTTTCATTTGAAAATGAAGTATTAAATTCTCTTGAATGAAGAAATGTATATATTTCATCAAAATAAGATTTCGCACCGATAAAATTTGTACCATGGTCAGACATAAGAGTCTGACAGGTGCCACGGCGAGAAATGAATCTTTTAAATGCGTTGATAAAGGCCGAAGTACTTAAATCAACTGCCAATTCGATATGAACAGCCCGCGTTGCCAAACAGACAAATAGGCAAATGTAAGCCTTTTGTTGTCTGGCTCCTCGGTAGCGGCTCAATAAGATAGGTATTGGCCCTGCATAGTCTACTCCAGTAGTGAGAAAAGGTTTTACTTCCGTCACTCTACATTCCGGCAAATTAGACATGAGAGGGTAAGTAACGGAGGGATTTACTCTGAAACACTTATTACACAATCGGAAACGTTTGCGTACGATTTTTCTACCGGAAATAATCCAGTAACATTGGCGTAATAACGACATTAACAGATTAGGATCTGAATGTAAATATTTTTGATGATAAAAATCAATAATTAAATCAACTATGTGATCCTTGTTAGGTAACAAAACAGGATGCTTGGTTTCGAACCTTAACTGTGCATTGGACAGTCTACCTCCTACCCGTAACAGATTGTGGTCATCTATGAACGGGCAAAGGGATCTTAAATGTTTGGAAGGCAATTCTCCACGTGAAATGCGCCCCAAATCATTCTCAAAATGAACGCTCTGCACAGCGGCGAGTATCGCTTGTTCAGCCGTCCGTAGATGCGAAATTTCCATTCGATCTGAACGCGGTAACTTTCGGATGAATCTAAATATGTACACTACGACATACAGAAACTTTCTCCATGAGGAGAATCGAGAGGCAAGAGTGCACAATAAAGGCGGTTCTCTTTCAGTAGTAACGAAAGATTGCACCTTCGTTTTAATTTCTGGCAGAACATCATCATTTTTAAATTCAAAATGACCAAGGGGCCACTGGTCACGCGGTTGAACAGCCCAAGTGGGGCCATGAAGCCATAACGGATGTTGTAACAGTTGAAAAGGTGTAAGACCACGTGATAAGCAGTCACATGGGTTTTCCTTTCCAGAAACATGATAAAAATGCGACGCGGGCAAATAATCGTTGATCTGAGAAATCCTGTTGCTGACATAAGTGTGAAATCGATGAGGAGAGGAATGAATCCAATGCAGAGTTACACTTGAATCCGTAAAGGCCAAAATGTGTGCTATTTTACATCTTTGTGACATGCTCTCAACCACGTAGCTCATTAACTTTGCCAGCAACAGAGCAGCGCAAAGTTCGAGCCTAGCTAAGGTTTGAGTCTTACATGTGGGTGCCACCTTAGATTTGGCACACACAATATTGACAATATTTTGCGGTAGATTCGGATGAGATACACACAAGTAAATAACAGCACCATATGCGCTTTCACTCGCGTCTGAAAACCCCAAAAGGGTTATTTCACAGTCTGAAGCATGAATGCCAAAATGGCGCGGTACCTTAATATTCTCCAAAAATATCAATTCAGCTTGAAAACGTAACCATCTCGCACACAAATCAGCTGGCGGCCTTTCATCCCAATCCAGCTTAAGTAGCCAGAGAGATCTGATGAATAGTTTCGCAAATAAAATCACTGGGGCGGCAAAACCCAACAAATCCCATAAACGCGCAACCATGGAGACTACTGTTCGTTTTGTTATAACGTTAGCAGGTTCCGGTTGGACAGTAATGAAGAACTGATCAGTCGAGGGGCACCAACGCAGGCCTAGGATTTTTTGTTCGTCATCATTCGTGATATTTACCGAAGATGACAAACGATGCGATTCGGGCAAGGTTTCTAAAAGCTCATTCGAATTACTTGAAAACTTAACTAATTCAAAACCTCCTTTGAGATATAGATCTACGAGATCACGAGACAATTGAACAGCTTCGTTTAAGTTTAAAACTGAAGTAGCAAGGTCATCCATGTATTGATTTTGCAAAATGACATCAGCGGCTGCAGACTGATAATTAGCGCCTTCATCAGCCACGAGTTGTCTGACTGTGCGCATGGCCAGAAAAGGGCTACATTTTAGTCCAAAACAGACTCGATTGAACTGAAAAACTCTTATTTGATCATCATCAGTGAATTTATATAAAATGCGGAGAAAACGGCGGAATTCGGGAGCAACTAATACTCTCAAATACATTTGTCGTATGTCCGCCGTAATGGCGACGGGAAACAAACGGAAGTGCAAAACAATTTTTAATAAATCTGCCTGCAAGTTCGGGCCAGAGTGTAAACAATCATTTAGAGATATATTAGAAGAAGTAGGAGCGCTAGCATCTTGAACAATGCGAACCTTGGAGGTCACCTTCTCCTCACGCACTACAGCATGATGCGGAATGATATAAAACTTCTCGTCTACCTTTACTCCTTCCGTAACAGGAGAAATATAGTCTTGTTTTATATAATCGTGAATTATTTCGTCATATTGTTGATGAAGTTTAGGATCGCGCTTGAAACGTTTTTCTAAAGCTGTGAACCTACGAGTTGCATTGACCACCGAGTCGCCTAACTCCTGAGGGTCACGACAAAAAGGTAAGGGTACAACGTAACGCCCAAGTTCGTCACGTGACGTGTGTTGTGTATAAATTTTTTCACATGCGGCATCCTCTGCAGAAACATGTACTCGCGATGGAACCTCTTCAATTTCCCAGAATTTAGTAAGAAGCGAATCGATGCGTTCATTGGTGACAAGAAAAGAATGTCCGACTGAGGGTTGAGGGTTAACTGTGGCCGCAGATCCCGAAACTACAAATCCGAAAATAGTTTCAATAGCATCCGGGCTACCGTGCGGTCCTACAATGCGGTTCGGCTTCAAAATATATTTAATAAAATCCTCAGCACCAAGAAGTAAGTCTATCTTTCCAGGTAAGTGCCAGTTATAATCTGCCAGTTTAATATTTTTCAAATAATCGAGTTTAGTCGTATCTATTTCACATTCAGGTAACGTACCAGAAATGGTATCAATCACCAGAGTTTGTATATCACAACTGAAGGTGGGATCAACACGTGAAACCAAAGTAACGTGTGAAACACCCTTAATAGGCTGAGAGCTACCTCCAATGCCGTGCACTGAGGTATGCTTGTGATCTGGCATAACCTTGAAACCCAATGATCGTAAACAACGCGTGGTAATGAAATGATTTTGCGATCCCATATCTATTAAAACACGAATGTCGCGGTGAACACCATAGACATCAACAACTTGCACAACGGCAGTACCTAATAACACTGTCTTACGAGCGTCAACCTTATCCGAGTTTACACTACAAAGTGTAGTCGTGGTGACGTTAGGGGGCGCTTGCGTAGCGTCGAGTTGCGTCGCAGGCGCGGGTGCGAACGGGGGCGACGGCGAGAATGCGAGCGTAGATGCGGGTGCGGTGTTGCGAGGAGAACATCCGGGGACTGTCACCGAATCGTAACCTGAATTGTTGTGCAATTCCTGCGCTTCATATATTGTATCCCTATGCAAAGCACTATGATGTCGACGATTGCAATGTTTACAATTTGTGTTCGACCGACATGACACAAGAGTATGGCGGACACTTAAGCAATTTATGCAACCATTTAATTTTTTTATAGCGTTATATTTATCTATAGGCGTTAAATGCATAAAGGCTGAGCACTGATAAACATGCTGGTGATGATTACTGTTGCAATAACAGCAGGTGCGGTTTGTATTATTATGATTGTTCACTAAAAAGGTTTGTGTATGACCTTCTTCAGTATGAGCATAATGTGAACGCGACATGACCGCTTCACTCCTGTGTGACGGGCCGGCACGTGTGTATTGCGTGTTGGTGCGTTGAATAATCTTTGTCTGATCGCGCAAAAATGAAACAAATTCATCATATTTAGGTAATGTTTTCTTATCCCGAATGGACATTTCAAATGATCTAGCTGTTTCATTGTCCAATTTACGCAACCCTAAATGTACAAGTATGAAATCAGATAAATCATCGACCTTTAATTGTTTCAGAGAAGCTACTGCGGCGGAATAATGGTCTAAAAACAATTCCAAATTATTGCCATTCGCACTGGAAATAGGTTTTACATTCAATATTTTTTCCAAATAAGTAACTGCTATAGTACGACAATCCTCATATTTCTGTACCAGGGCGTCATACAAAACCTTATAATTGTCAGGTGAAGGCGTAATACCGGCACAAACATTTTGTGCCTTACCCTTTAATTTTGAAATTAAATAATGAACACGCTCGAAGTTTGTTAGTTCCGGATTGTTGTGAACCATATTACGAAAGGATTCAATAAACAACGGAAACCTTTGAATATCTCCATCAAATTCCGGAAGATCTATTTGTAATAATTTTAAATTACTGCCTGGAGTTTTTACTGGAGTGGTTTGCGGAATCGGATCTTTGAATTGAATGTACCTGCTTTTAATTGTGTTATACAAATCATCAAAAGACCACATACTTTCAAATGATGGTGTATAATTATCATCTAACTGTAAACTCAACTCGTTAATATCGTAAATAATTTGATCATATTCTGTACGTAAATCATCAATATTTTCAGCTTGCGTCATGAATAAAGTGAAATTTTGATCTCTTTTGCTTCTAGGGATTGAATCATATATTTTTTGCACACGTCCATAATAAGAACTGCGTTTCGAGTTAAGCAAAACAAGCTTGTGTTCGGTCATTTTGTGCGATAAATACTTCCACGTATGATGCGACCAAATGCAAAAGCAATGCCAATAAGCGTCAGATTACTATTTTGTATTGACGTATTAATTTAACAGCGTTATTTTCCGTACACAAAAATACCGTATAGAAAAGGTAGGGTAGGTAAAGGTATGAGTATGAAAAGTAGGTAGGTATAAATTATGCTCAAATTCGATTAAAGTACGGATAAATGCGTGTAAAATTATGATCTTTAGCTATAATATCATACAAATAAGCTAATAAATGCGTACAAATGCGTGTGCGACGATAATTTTGCGAGAAATTACACCAGAAATATGGCAAAAAATGGCGGTTGTAGAACAAGTAATGCGAACGTATATGAGCAATATGCGAAGAAATGGGAGAAAACTAATTAAACGTGCGGCTCGAATAGGACCATTTGGTGGGTTTGGAGAGTGGACTATTTTTCCCAAAGGATCTGATGTACACGTTTTAGTTATTTTCCCTGATAGCGGTGTTTATAGCCTGCAAAGTTCCCCAGATACACAACAATGGATGAAAAAGCTACTCACCAGAATTCTGTGTTCTTTGAAGGGAGGTAATCCTTAAATTGGCGAAATTCTTCCGGACATTGGATCTGGACTCCTTGGGAGTCAATATAAAGCGGCGTTGTCAGCCGCGCGCGTCGGTGTTTCGCGAGTGAGTGTCTTTGTCAGCTTGACAGTGACATTTCGTCCTGCGGTCACTTCACAGCGAACAAGTTGCAGTGAAGTAATAAACTTGCGTTCGGTTACACATGCGATGCGTTTGGACATACCGTCAATTACACATACATTCGGGAGTGCTATCATAAATTGCAGTCCATCCAGAAAATCTTTACAGGCTTAAACAACTGAACTTATTTAGATGGGGGTTTTTTCTATAGCTTTGGAATTTATCAGAGCAGGTTCTTAGCTGGATTTTGTTTATTTCATTTGCCTCCTTTTCACTGCGTCAAAATCTAAATGCGGGTTTAAGATATCCAGAGACCTATCGCGATCTGTACTTCATTCCTCTATGTCACCAGCATTTTGTTTGTAAAGATTTATCGCGGGTAGATGAAAATTTGGTTGTAACAGTTAATTAAACTTCGCTTTTGTTCGGTTGTGTGTCCTCTCGGATGAATGAGTTTAATTAAATTGGTGGTTAAATCGTAAGTTGGATCATCTTGTATTGGTTGAATCTCGTTTATGATCTCTGTTTTAATCATTTATTCTATATATAAATTAGAAATAAATACGTTTTTGGACAGAAATAAGAATCAAATAAAGAATGGCGACGTTCCATACATTTCGAGGCAAAGTGTTTTCGACGGTATATTGGCAGCCGGGATTCTTTCTATCTATTTGTGGTCGGACTGAATCAATTGCGTTTTGTTAATGCATTTACAGGTTCTACCAATACAAGTTAAGTTAGAATTTCGTATCAATTTAAGTTAGAATTAAAATACTAATTAGTCTGTATTATATGGCATTTTAGAATGTCACTTTAATTGAATGAAGAAAAAAACATGTTCTACAAATTCTTCACTCCCGACTTCTAATAATGAACGACTTGTATTAAATAACTTAGCATTAAATTATATTTAAAATTACACCTATATCATTTATGAAGAGGTCTTCGTTTATTTTATAATAACTGGGCCCTGTGTTGCCATCCTTCTTTAAAAGCAAACTTAAATAATTTCAAAAATCTGTGTAGATCTTTTATGTACATTTAATTCGTTCACTTTTCTTTGATTTAATCAAACGAATTCATTTCCAACTAAGAAAATCGTGATGCCCATGAGTCCAATAACCCATTTCATCCTTTATATTTTCATCATCCACATTTTAGCACTTCATAATTTGTAGCAAAAAAGACCTTCCAAATGGGATGGAGCTACTTTAATTAAGTTGAAAAAGTAGCCTCTTCTTTGAGCGTCGGTGGTACAGTGGCTAGGACACCGGACTCCGTCCCGTCTAGGTCCGGGTTAGAAACAATGCAGTGCCATGTACCAAAGAGTTTTTCGTATTTTTCAAAGACTTACGTACATTTACCGACTGCTCTAACGGTGAAGGAAAACATCGTAAGGAAACCTGCACACTGAGATTACCAATGTGTAAAATGGGGTAGGCACAAAAGATCCTCAAAGGTCGAAGTGCCGCTGGGATTATTCCCGGCCTCCTATCATAAGATAAGCCTCTTCTTTACGTATTTTTCAAACACTTACGTACATTTACCGACTGCTCTAACGGTGAAGGAAAACATCGTAAGGAAACCTGCACACTGAGATGACCAGTGTGTAAATTGGTATGGGCACAAAAGATCCTCAAGGGTCGAAGTGCCGCTGGGGTTATTCCCGGCCCCCTGTCATAAGATAAGCATCTTCTTTTGAGCCTGATCCTGTTGGCGAAACCTTGATGATGATAATGATGAGATACGAATAAATAAATCTTGATCAAATGCTTGCGGTTGTTGGTACTTGATGATTAGACTTAAATAATATACTGTTTCACAGGTTTTTACTGTATCTTATTAATTAGTTACGACCGGTTTCATTTACATATCTTCAGGTATTTGTTTATAATTATAAACAATAATTAAAATTTAAAATTATATATATAATTAATTATATAATTTAAAATTATAAACAAATACCTGAAGATGTGTAAACGAAACCGGTCGTAATTAATACGATACAGTAAAAACCTGTGATACAGTATATTATTTAAGTCTAAACATGAAATAAATAATAATAATCGTGCTCAATGGCGCGCCCTGGGAGAGGCCTATGTCCAGCAGTGGACTAGAGTAGGCTGCTGCTGATGATGATGAAATAAATCATTATTGAACCAATGTTTACAATTGTATCTTATATAAACCATAATCCCCACACAAGGATTCCTTGTGTTGTGGGGACCAGTCTGCTTCGTTCATGACATATTATAAAACAATACAACCATTTTGTTAACAGCGTGAAAACAGAAGCAACATCCAACGGTGCGCTGTCGCGACTGTACATCGCGAACGCGAACAGAAACGACTCCGGGAACTACACGTGCTCTCTAACTGATGTGGCTGCGTCCGCCGTCTCCGTTCATGTTTTGAGAGGTATGTGTGCTGGACTACACGTGTACGGTTCCAGCGCCGGTTCGGTTCACTGCAGCCAGTCACAAGCGTTCCGCCCTATCCTACTTGAAGTCAGCGCCACGTGGTTGGCTGCAGCCACCGGCGCTGGAACCGACCCACGTAGTCACAGCCTAAGAGTGGGTGCGAATTTTAACAGGAAATAACTAGCGCCACTTTAATAAAAACTCTATTTCTTCCAAATACAAGGGAATTCTGAAAAAATCAGGGATTTACGTTGTTCTTCTAAATGATAGATGTTCCGTAATTGTGTCCACCCTGGAGCATACAGGGTGCACCGCCTGGGATAGGCCGCGATTGGGGAGTGGGTTCGAGGAAACCCTGCGAATTTTGGTTCTTCCCTTTTTGATGTTGTTAGGCGACAGTTTTCCTTTCGATTTGCAGGGGGTTGTAATAAATAACTTAGGGGTATGCTAGGTACTCACCTGACGAGGAGCAGGCTGGAACCACTGACACATAAAAATATAACTTTCGTGGAATATGGGAGGGAAACGAATCAATTCAGGGGCAGGACCGGTTAGGGGTCAATAGAAAAACGAAAATTATAATACGAGCTCGTGCTGTGTCGCTGATACGAGGGAGGCGAAAAGTGAAAGTGTCAGTTGTATTTTTTTAAAACCTAAGTTAAGTAGCGGGGTTGCCACAAACATAAAATTTAAAGGAAAGTAGGGGAGATACCAAACAATAGATAATAAATGATTTTTTTAGACATATTGGTTCAGCTTTATTGCAAGTTGTTTTCGTATAGTTATCAAATATAGGAAAACGACTTTGAATAAAGCTGCTACTATGGTTGTGAAAAATCGTTTTTAATCTATAGAACAACGTAAATACCAAATTTTCAAATATAAGCTGTATTTCAGAAGAAAAAAAATCATAATGGCGCTTGTTGTTTGTTGTGCTTTCGTGATTATACTTTAGGTAGACACGGAAATCGGGAGCTCAAAATGACCCCAAAACGTGGTAAGAATCCCGCCTCTAACTATAGTATTGTTTCATTGAAACTTCCTTAAATCTTGTGTCATCCATCTCTATCTAGAGCTATGGCATAGAAAGGGGTAGCATATATTTAATGAACTACTACTGTGTAATCAAAGAAATCGGGCGCTAGTAGTAGCGCCCTCTGCTCCAGAACAATGACGTGAGCACTGAAAGCGAGCCACTGAATTTACTCATACTTACAAGTAGGTCATATATTTTCATATATAAGACATTTCAGTGCCCGAGTAATGTATGGGAAAATGCTCAAATTGCATGCGCCATCTGGCAGACGCGGTACCTCATAAAACTTCTCTACCAAGCAATCTACCATAGGGGTGAATTTCAAAATCCTTGTGTGTAATATCATTGCATTTTTGTGTCCTTATGATACAAAAACCCATAGAGTTATCTCTTGATTCAGGGAAAAACCTTTGACAGTCTGATTTCCCGTCACCTCACCTCTTCCACTGCTTCTCCTGTTTAGTCAGAAAAAATGACAAATTTGTAAATTATTATGACAAATAAGTCAGTGTATATTTTTTTAGAGACTCGACAGGTAAAATCTGACAATTGTCTCCTTTATTAAACGGGTTTTCAGTCTGAAAAATTTGTCAGTATTTACCTGTCGCATTAGGACTTAATTGTCGTTTTTATTAAAAGGCACTTGTCGCGACAATTCGATTTGTTTTTCAAAAAGTGACAAAATTGTCTGTTAATGCGGGATGCGAGTATATAAAAAAAATGAATTTAAAATGAAAATTACTATGGAACTGCTATATCAAGCAGGGGCTAGTTCAAAATTAAAATGAAGAAAGAGGGAATTAAAGGATTACAAAATTTTGGATTTTGGAATAGTGCACGGGGACTCACGTGATCCAGGTCCTGCTCAGCTAAATGGGCTCTTGCAGCTTCTGCGGCCGTCAAATCAGTCCAGATCACAGACACGTAGTGCCGGCACTATATCACCAATCCCAGGCAGTCGTTCAGTTCATCGCTCAGTATAATAAAATGGCGATGACCATGTGGTGATCAAATGGCGGGAAAGTTCAGCGGAACCATATATTGGTTAATGCGCGTCGGCGGATGCTTTTCGACTGTATTGCTATGCATTTCTTGACCGTTTTAATAGATCAGAGCGACAAAAGGCGTATATGCCCCGTGCGTGGGATGGAAAGGGACAAGGATATTTTTCCCTACTGCCTACTAAAATTAGTTGCTTGATAGCTATTCTTTAATTATTAAAGATGGCGTTAATACGTTGTTGGATTGTCACGTTACAAACGTGACAACGCGCAACGTGACGTGGTTTGTGTGTACCAAACGTTCCACAGTGGTAGCTGAACTGGATGCCACGCCAACGAATGAAAGATGGCGGAATACCTGTTATTCAGTTTACGCTTGGACCCCAGACTAATTAAAGAAAGAAAAGATTAATGGTAAAAGTTTTCCCACTTCCAAAAAATCTGATTGTGCAACTTGATTGATTTAATAATCGAGAAACAATTTCATCGATTACCGAATCTCACCCAACTTGTAAATTATTTAAATAGGTATCCCGTTACACCCTTTACGCAATATTATTTCAAGTATCATCAACTTAGAAGGGGAAGGCTCGTAAATATTATTATTTGTGTAAATTGTTTTAATTGGCACCCGACATGGGCCCATTTGTTTCCGCCGTTTGATTCGTTAAAACAACTTCTACTAATTCCTTGTATAAATATTTAGAAGGGAAATACCGTTTACAATTACTTTGATGGAGTTTTTGAGTTCTTCTCAATGAATTTTGTAAAACTCGAAACGAGTTATGCTATACCTTTTATCCATATTTTATTTTTTCGTTTATTAAGCATTTTTTGTATTTTATCTGTGTGTGTAATAAAGATTATAATAATAATAATAATAAAGGTAATTTTTGGATGCCATTGTAAAAGTATTATTATGCAACTTACTGGTTTATTATTGTTGAGAAACGTAATAATATTCTTTTAAATTCACCATTTATAAGTTGAAGTGGTAATCGGTGGTAAAGTGGTAATCAATTGCAAGTAAGTGATAGGCTGGACTAAGTTACAGGCTTGAGTATCTATTGGATTATCCACATTGCTGAGGGTCGTGATCATTCTAAGGGATTAACCACATAGAATGACTGTCGCGGCAGATTTAATGGGGTGATTTGCCATTGCCTTCCTCATTTTACACACTGATTATCGCAGTGTGCAGGTTTCCTCACGATGTTTTCCTTCACCGTCAGAGCAGTCGGTAAATGTACGTAAGTCTTTCGAAAAAACCGAAAAATTCATTGGTACACGACATTGCATGGTTTCGAACTTGGATTCCGACGGGAGTCCGACGACCTAGCCACGACGCCACCGACGCTCCAACTAAGTACATAATTATGTACAAAAAATGACTCAGAATATTAACATTTATTATAAACCTTCTGGTAACAACGTAAAAATTTTCAACATAAGATTTTTACATAATCTCATTGGCTCTAAATATTGTATTTTGTCACTAGTGATAAAAAGGCTGCTTGCTCCAAATCACGCTTTCTTATCACATTTTTTGAAAATAGATCGAAAAATGCGTGTTAAGGAGCGAGTTATCCCATTAGTGTCAAGACACAGAGATATCTGTTACGAAATTACTAATCAGTATATTTTGCGAACTTCTAAATATTTCATATCAAAAGTTTGCTTAATCTTTGTTCGGTTATCGACACTCAACCACTAAGTAATTTACATTTTACTGACCGTTCTTGGCAGATTCAATAAGAGGGGCGCGGGGCGGGACGTCAGAGGGCGGGCATGCGGCAAGCTCGCCATCTGACGTCCCGCCCCACGCCCCTCTTGCCGCGCAGCCGAACCCACAGTGAAGCGGTTTACCAATAGTTTACCTTGCCTTTCTCCATTACCCGGCGTCAATATCTTTTTGTAAACCGTCGGAGCTGAAAATTTATCTAGAGCCGTGGAATTAATTTGCCTTAGAGCACTTCGGTGAATTAATTTCACTGCTTAATAGACATGATTCTTTAGTCATAAAGTTTATAAAATACCAACCCTTATTTCTCAACACAGAGTTTTCCAACGCTATGTCAGAGCCAGAGATAAAAGTTAAATTGTTTGACCAAAAAAAATCACCAATAGGATGGCTTCATTATCACATCATAAGTAAAATGTAATGATCCTATTGGTGCATTTTTCCTTGCACAACTTAGCTTTGTAGATACTAATTCACTATACTCGAACTCACTGCAATGCGAAAAAGATTTCTCGCTCTCTCTTTGCGAAAACAAAGAGAAAATCTCTATCTCCAGACCGTTCTGCATACATACACACCTCTCATGTCCATAATCCTCGAGGGGGTAGACAGAGGAACCTCCTTCAGTCACAGGTAGTTCCC
The DNA here is from genome assembly GCA_947369225.1 of Hofmannophila pseudospretella. Classification (NCBI taxonomy): domain Eukaryota; kingdom Metazoa; phylum Arthropoda; class Insecta; order Lepidoptera; family Oecophoridae; genus Hofmannophila; species Hofmannophila pseudospretella. Next base: position 3,522,877 of record OX376333.1, read on the forward strand.
ACTTTTCGCCGTAAGATTTGGTGGACAAACGTGATAGCTTAGTCGCCTCGTACGATACCCATGGGAAGAGTTGGGGTGGTGCTACTGTTTAGGGTCGGCCCCACACGACTGTTCTGCAGACTTAGCTTTGGAAGACTCTAACCAAGGTAGATATTCCCATGGGCCGAGAGAGAAATTTCCATTTGAGAATATCTCCTACTTCTTCTTCAGTTTCTTTCTTTTAAGCTTTGTAGATCACTATACAAAAGTTCTTATTATCCGGTCAAATATTCGGTCGCACCTCTGATTTTCGGTCTAAAATAGCATAACCTCTCACGTCCATAATCCCCGAGGGGGTAGACAGAGAAACTACCTTCAGTATAAGTCATCAAAGTCTAATTGAACTGAAATTAACTGTTTCTTTCACAGGAGAAAACCCTCTCGCAATGCAACGTGGAGACGCCTCGACGATTTCACATCCACTGCTTGGTGTCTTGGCGACATTCGTCAGCTGACACGTACTAAGCGCGTATTGGACGCGCAATGGACTGTAGATTAAGTCGAATAATCGCTAGATGGTAAATCTTCTGTACAGTCGAAGTTGTTTCCTGAAAATTTAATATTAATTTTAATTTATTACGCCCAAATTCTGCAAATATTATGTTATCATTTTGGTCTACAATTATGTAAGAATATTATGAAGGAAGGGTATGGTTATCTCGTATATCTATGACTCTATCACCCTGGAGTGGTACCACCCTTTTAACTATTTCTGCCGCAAGGCAGCAATGATTGCATTGCTGTGTTTCGGTTTGAAGGGTATGAAGGAGTCAGTGTAATTACCGTCACATGAGGCACTACATCTCAATCCCCAGGGTTAGCGCATTGAAAACCCTCTAATAACATTATAGTGAGGTTGCATGTCTGACGGTGGCTGACGGTGACCACAATAAAATAAAAATGAAATGTGTGCCTACTAATTCTTTGGATCTTTATCGAGTGGGTAATTATTTTTCTTCTAAACTTATTAAGAGGAGGCTCTAAGCCAATCCTTGGAAACGACGTTTGCGGTTTTAACGATTTCTTCAATTGTGACGAGTTTACCAATAACAAAAAAAATATTTCGCTTCTACACAGTTATGACTACAACGCTATGAACGTATTTTTTTATAAAACAGTGCCAAATGGCGGTAAAAAAATTGTCAACTTAATTAAAAACTTAAAAAAGGCATGTTTCTGTTTTACTTCTTGATGATAAACCAAAGAAAATATCAAAAATATATTACATCGAGCCTAGACACAAAAGTATGAAGAATTTAACAAAGGCATAACATAATTTTAATATACATCTACAAAATAAATATAAACCTTCAAACTTTCTGCATTTTTACCGTGCCGATCTTCATACTGTTTTCTATGGGGCGGACACTGTTTTGCAATTTCAAAATCATAATTTTGTATAAATTAATGCCAGTTATGAAGGTACCTGAAACATTAAAGATTTTTACAATGTACCGTAAAACAACTCCGATTTAAAGAATAATATTCTAAAACTTACTTTATACGTGAAAGTCTAGAAATAAAATTGTTTGTTGGTCATAAAGTTCTTTTATGCTATGTTTGAGTTTTCTTCTTCATAAGTCCTAATTTTGACGCTTTCTATTCACGGCTTCAACTAACTTAATAAGCACTTGACTTAATCAAGATTTATTATTTTCTTCAGAAACAGAATTAAAAAGGAATTCTTCAGTCCTTATAATTTTTTTCTTATCTTCAATTTTAAAAACGCCAATCTCCATTCTGTAATACGGTGAAAATTCGATCTTATTTTAACATTAAAAAGTATCCACTCACTTAAATCTTGTTACGCACGAACGAAATCTCTTGCCACTGTACTATCTCGAAAATGTTTGGAAATTAGCTCACAATTTCAATTACCAATTTCTCGAAATGTTTCTGATAGCTCATCTTTTGTTTTGCCTCGTTTGTGCTTGGTGCGATAAATTTTAACCACTCCAAAATAATTTTCCCCGAAATAATTTCTATTTGCAATTTGGGTTCTGTTGTTGATTTAACTTAAATTAATGTATAGCACTCCAATTATGTAATGAAGATAAGAGAGCTTTCAGACTATAGATTAAATAGTCGACTGTTTTTAAGTAATGCCGGTTTCATAGTTATAAGGTAATCCGCATACATGATTATAAGTGTTGTTTTAGTGTTATATTGCGGTGACCGCAACATGTTTCTAATATTATCCCGGTTTTCATTGCGATGAAATAGTTTTACCGACTGAAAATGGTACAGTCGGCCTGTGCTAATGTTTTCCATCTGTCAAATTTCTGCTATCTGAAATGAACCTTAAGCATTCACCAAAGACTTCAAATTTGAATTGTAGAATTTTGACAGATGGTATACTTTAACTAGATGCCGACTGTACCGCAATTATGGAAATTCCTTAGCCATTGGCTGTCCCACTGGTGGGAAATGAAAAAAAAAAGACTTTGATTTTTGGCAGTAATTCTTTGTGCGAAACATTTGAATCCGTATCTACCAGTACTTTTGATTCAATTAATAGTAAACTTTATAATGGTTTTATTATACAGATAATTTAATTAACGTTATCTCTATAAAAGCAAACTTGTTAAACTAATTTCTAAATTATGTAATATTGACGGTATTCATTAAATAATAGTTTGACTGTTTAGTCTGTGGCGGCTCTAATAGCAAAATTGATGTAAATACGAATTGTGTAAAATGTAAATAAATGGATAATGTAGATAGAATACAATACTGTATACCTATTCAATGTACAATTTTGTTCAGTAAACGTTTTAGGGCTTTACCTATGAAGTTGCCGCTGAATTCAAAGCAAACATTTTAATTATTTTTTTAGTTTGGGCAATCAAGTTATTGACCCATAAAGTATGGTTAAGCTAATGGCTTTCTAATGGTAGTTGATTCTTGTCTCTACTGTTATAGTCCGTTGACTTGAAAATTGAAATTGAAAACGTTTATGTAGCACTGTAAACAAAAGAATATAGAACACAATACAAAGATACAAAGATTAATACATGCAGCACAAAACATCTGGTGTGGTACAGTGCCAAAAAGGGTACACCAGCAACACTGCACTGAGGCAAGCCACAGCGCTGATTTTCAGCTCGCCCCTCAGTGACTGCACGGACGAAGAAAGCAACATGGAAAACATGGAAATTATTGATATTCTTAAGGGCACTTTCTAGGAACAATTTTTTGGGAACCAGTTGGAACAAGATCCAGCGAGTATACCATATGTTGGAGGATTTTCAGCTCTAACTCCTGCAAGTTTAAGGTGGTAAAACAATATTGCACGACCATACTCGAAACGTTTCACACTTTAAAATTTGCAGGAGTTACAGCTGGAAACCCTCTCTCACCAGATATTCCTTCCACTGACAGACTTCCACATTTTTCAGAATTTGAACAACTCGTAGGAAACCAAAATTTCCCGTTCAACTGACTTTAACATTACATACATGAATCAACTACCATTAAAAAGCCAAAGTGCACTAACCATATGGGTCAAAAATTTAATTGACCAGAAATAAAACATCATATAATTTTTTTGCATTCAATTCGTCCATAAAAAACAGTAACTTCATAGGTACATGCCTATTATATACCTTTAAGATACACGTTACTGATCAATTTGAAACCTTTAGTTATCAATGTAATTAGTTAAAAGACGATGCAGAGAACATCAATAATGAATTCTTCATTATTAACAATTGTGATTTATTTATTTTTAAAACAGGATTGTGATATTGTTCAAGGAAACTAATTTGAAGTCTTGTACTTTTATTTTTTTATATTTTCTTTGTAATTACTAGCATACAATTAGTTCACCTTAGTCTATACCGAGCCAAATACGTAAATATCTTAAATACTTCTTATTCAATTCATATCGTAAGTATCCATGTACAGCCGACCACAAGCTATAGTATACCATCTGTCAAAAACCTTCGATTAAATCTCAACCTTATGCCTGCGCCTTATGTTACATTTGAGATTCTAAAATTTTGACGTTATGGGTAGGTTGACTACGAAGTTGATATCGATCACAGTGAAACTGTGAATACCATCAATTCTGGTCTACTTCCCAAAATGACTAGGTACGAGCAACGGAAGATACATCAAGCTATACTCTGTGGAACCCTGTCGTAATAAGTGTTTGTTACATAGGTAAAACAGCTTTCTTGACATTCATAATAATCAAGTCAAATAAGTTAATACGACAAAGTTCACGACGTGACGTGAATTGGCGGAATTATTGTGCCTTAGAACCAAAGGCCATAATTAACAAAAACGAAAACGTATCAATATTATAACTTTATTGTGTCGGCCACTGTATTTACATCGTAAAATCTATACTAAAATAAAATATAGACTTTCCAAAACCTATACCTAAAAATAGGCTGGGGTTAACATATGCAATATTTTTACCTTTGTTAAAATAGTAGTTTTGCGATTATAACACGAGAACTGTAGCGTAGCTGAGCACGTTTCGTTTCATAAAAGATAGTTTGAGTTTTAAAATCGCCATCGAGTTATTGTATGCAGGGCCATAAAACAAATAAAAATTTACATAAGCCAATCGAAAACTGATTTTATATTTCTTTAAAACACTATTGTCACACGACCATGGCGAATGAACCTCTTTATGTTGAACCTCTTATGAACAAATTACGAAATGGGAGTAGAGAAACCGTTTTTATTACCTAGATAATAATCTGTTATGGCGGTTACCATTATTATACTACCAGTGTACGCGTAGTTTCAATGAGTTGTTTACACTGTTCGGATTCAGAATAATAAATCCACTCCAATTCCATTTGAAAAATAGAAAATGTAAAACCGGCCAACAGTGTATCCGGCACGTACAAGATAGAGTTCCGTAGCCGTTTTATCACAATAATAACTTTGCGGTCTATTTTATACAATTTATTCCAAATTAAATGCATTATAATTTTGACGAGTTCTGTTTCACAACGTAACTTTGGTGGTTCATTATAATTTTCATTGAAATTACTTACCATATGTTTAGGATTTATAGGACAAATCCAATTTTGTATATTTTCTACAACGTCGGAATTGGCTGTATGGGCAAACCTTTTCTCCTTTTACTAATTTGGTTTCATAAAAACTAATTGTCAAAAATCAAATCAAATCGGTCGGTTGACGCGATGCTTCTCTCGCTGTGCATTCGCTTGTGATTTCGGTTAAAAGCATCCACATTATCATTCTACACTACAAATTCACCACTCCACTTTGTACACCTAATAGAAGAAGGCGCCCTGCATCGTGGAATCAACGTTTCTCAACAACAAGGTACCACTAACATTTCGCTTACTCTGCTGCCCATAAAATATACATTTACATATTTTTTCCGCGCACCGCGTACATTACACTATATATCGGAATATTCAGATTTTTTTAAACTGAGTTTTAAAAATGAAAGGGGTGATGCCTCGTGTGACATACAGACAGACATAAGGAAGGACGGACGGATATGATGAAACTATAAGAATTTCTAGTTGGCTACGGAACTCTAAAAATTAATCTGGATAAAACTGGCTCTATGTATTCCAAGAAATTTCGCCTCAAACTAAATGCATTTCCAGTAGGAAAATCTCATCCAATAACTTAACTTCGAAAAATGAATTTTCTTTCATCTGAATTTGAATTGTATTAATTCTATCAGAGATATTGGTTCAGAATTTCTTTGCGTGATTTAAATATTAAACCTAGTGCTTTATTTGCAGAAATATTGACAGTAACTCGACATTCTATTCAGGACGGAAATGGATTGCTGTATAAAAGCGTATGAGATACTTCGATCCAGTTAAGTACATATTGGCATACGTGTACGTAACGTGACAACTTCCATTACTTAAATAACGTTTTAAAAATGTATGTCTTGTACAATCGATTACAGGTTAAACTACCCGAACGTCAAAACTTGAGAATCCGAAATATACCATATTGCTCAGGTTTATGATTGAGATTTAATCGATGGCTAGTGGTCGATTGTACTCACTCATCCCTTTTAATGGAAGACTTTGCCGTGGGTCGTTGGATCTGTGATAAATCAGCTAGAATAGAGCAGGTCACGGAAAACTAGATTGAGGATTTAGGTTCCGCTCCGCTGCAAAATTTTTCATATTTCTCACCTCTTCATACAACATTGTACGTGTATTGCTTGGATTGTCAAATCATATCTAAATACGAAGAAATATGATTAATGTAATGTATAAAAACTCCACAGAATCTCTGCTTAAGTCTGATTTATGTTTTATTATCGACTTTGGGAAAATAGTACGGCCTAAAAGCGATTTTAGTGCTATGCGGTTTATTTCGATTTTTGTTCTTTTAGTGGCAATTAATGAAGTAATGAAGGTTCAATGAGAAGTAAAGCCGCATAACACTAAAAACACAATAATATTATTTTAAATTAATTTCATTATTTTTAAATAATTCGTTTAACATTGTAATCAATCTGAATCTAATGATATTCGTAAGGATGAGAAAATAAGACAGTGATGTTGTTTATAATAAAATAAATGAAAAGATAATAAACGTTTTATTCAAAATTTCTTGCTTTTTATTACAATAACTTCTTTGTCGTGTTTCTCATAGATGAGGGTCGTGATCATTGTACTGAAATAACCGCATAGAACGACTTTCTTGGAAGATTTAATGAGGTGGTTAGCCATTGCCTTCCCCATTTCACACACTGGTTATCTCAGTGTGCAGGTTTCTTTACGATGTTGTCTTTCACCGTTAAATCAGTCGGTAAATGTACGTAAGTTTATCGGATAACCCGAAAAACTCATCGATACATAATGGTTTCGGGCCTTTTTTTGTAACGGAGGGGAAATCTTCCAAAGATACCCTGCCTCCTGGGGGAGTGACCTGGTTATGTGGGATTTTTCCACTAAAACCCCCTCTACGGCCGACCTCGTGCATATTGGAGAGCTCTGGGATCTCTTGAGGAACGCACCGGTGCCCCCCGATCATTTTTCCTTGGCCCTAGGGTGGTGTAGTACGCCTCCCGATACCTCCAGTCGCATCAGCATGGTTTCGGGTCCTACAAGTCGGTCCTTGACTACTTACCATCAGCAATCAGGTGGTCCGTTTGCTCTCGTTATGAAACGACTTTACCAAGCCATACATTTTAGTAAACCCATCCTATCTACGTTTTGGAATTCAATTTCAATTGGGCCCTCAGGGAGTGTCACTTACGAATGAAATGCCTTAAAATAACAATGAACGTTAAACGTCACGTCGTTTTAACGTGATGTCCTTTTTGTGAGGTCCCCTGGGGTCAGTGACATGATGAATGAAATCACAGCGCTAGAATGTCTCCGTCTTAGATACGTGTCAAGTGTTTGTCGGAGAGAAAATTAAGTCAGGGTCTGTCGGTAGGCAGAAATCGAAGAGATTTGTTTGGTTTATGGGTTTCGAGTCCGAACTCAAGGTTTGCCAATGAACCATGGAGGGCAGTATACTTCATCATCATCATCAGCAGCTTGTTAATGTCCCCACTGTTGGAGCACAGGCCTCCCCTTGCACAAGGGGGTTATGAGCCATGATCCACCGAGCCTAGTGCTGATTGGCGCCTTTGGAATTTTTTTATTTCCTCAGAAATGCAGGTTTTCTCACGATGTTTTTCCTTCACCGTTAGAGCAGTCGGTAAATGTACATAAGTCTTCGAAAAATTCCGAAAAACTCATTGGTACATGGCATGGTTTCGAACCCGGACCTCCGGCATAGGTGTCCAGCGTCCTAGCCACTAGACCACCGACACTCTAGTCTACTTACTCGGTATAAAATTGATCGATCGAGTTAGAAATACCGTGTATTACCACAGAATATTAAGCTCCAAATCACAAAATACCGACGTAGCACAGCTGTCGAATTGAAGTTGGACTGGGCAGGGCAGGTCATGTCCGTCGCATGCCGAACTATCTATGGTTGCCCACAGATAGTTCGGCAGAGAAATAATCACCGAGTGGACGCCACCAAAAGACCAAGACGAAGGTGGCGAGACGACCTAGATGCTTCATAACCAACTGGCTAATTGAGACTCTGGATAGAGACGCGTGGAAAGAGCAGAAGGGCTACGCCCAGCAGTGGGACAGCATAGGCTAATCTATATATATAAAAAGAGAAGTCCTGACTGACTGACTGACATATCAACGCATAGCCCTAACCGCTCGACCTAGAAAGCTGAAATTTTGCACAGGGATGCGTTACATAAAGTATACAAGGAATAAGAAGGGATTCTGCGATATTTCCACGGAATAGGGAGTAATAAGGATTTGAATTTCAAACTTTTTGTGGTTATATCTCCGTAACTATAAAACTAGTCATCAAATTTGACATACCTACATATTGCTAATCATATTCTTTGGAATGTATATTCAGGAATTTTGTAATTTCCCATGGGCTGATGAGTTATAATTTCATTTTTACCGCTTTGAAATTTATGTTTTTGTTATGACTACATGAGATATAACTACTGTAGGCATTATTAGGTAATGTACAGGTTACTAAATTTTTTTATTTAAGATGGCTAAAGTTTTAAACAGAGGTCCACTATGAGATGCAGGCAAAGAATAATACGGGATTTTTCGAAATTCCCACGGGAATTATCCCGTACTAACGTATTGTTTTCAACGCTCAGCTCAAATAGTTGCATATAAAAGGCTAAAATGCACATTTTTATGATGCCACAGACAAACAGACATACAGTCAGGGATTACTGGGAGAACTGTGAGCAGTTGGTGCAATTTCTCAATGGGTAAAGTTCACAGTTTGGTCACATTCGCTGTTCGTACAATTCGTAGTTTGTTCAAATTCTTCTTTGGTACCAAGATAAGATTTACCGTTTACAGAATCAACCGTCAAATAAACAACAAACTTTTCGAACAAAGGCCAATCTAAAAGCATTAATATAAACAACGTTTTCTAATCTCTACGACCAGTCAGTAGCCTACAGTATGTAGCCGGTTCACGATCCCTGTGGAAATTAAAGTGATAATTTGTTCAAGACGATGCGAATCTTTGCAGGACTCGATGTACGGGGATTCAATTTTATTAAAGAAATGTTCAGAAGCTATTTAAATAGGTATTGTATGATAAAATGGAACTGAGTGAAATCTTCATGAAAAATCTTAAAATGTTTGTGTATTTACATGAAAAAGATCTTACGGCGAAAAGTGGGAACTACTTTTGTTGTATTAATGTTGTATTGTTTTTTTTATTTCATTTTTTTAAGTTCAAATATGTATGCATACGCACGCAAAATATTTACATCTAATAAAATAGCATCCTATATAATTCATAAGTGTGTTTCTGGAAGGTGGGCGGGCGGAATAGTGAGTGGGCGGAAGAGTGAGTGGGGAAGCAATTTTTTAATATTGAACGGTTGTTAATAGAGTTGAAATGGCATTGACATAGCTTGATAACGATTTCAACTGAAAATAAATGTTCTTTTTCTTTTTTCAATTTTACGACCTCAATCTCACCTGGTGCTAAGTGACGATGAGGTCCAAGATGGAGCACACGGGTTTAGAAAGTACTAGCTCTTTTATAAACACTGCCGAAACACATCAACGCCGCGCCGAAGCGAAGATATTTGACGACAGACTTTTCATATATTTTTTATTGACTACTAAACCCGCATTTGACCTCGATGTCGCCTGATGGTAAGCGACGATGAGGTCGTCGATGGAGCATGCGGGTCCAGTAAATGCCTATTCACTCTAGCCTCGAAGATCCTTGGGATCTTCGAACCTTGGGAACGTTGTAGGTTTCGGGAAATACAGACGCCGGCAGGCTGTTCCATTCCTTAGCCGTTCGCATAATGAACGAAGAAGCAAATCGCTTCGTACGAGCAGCTGGGATATCAACAACATAAGGATGGAACCCCTCCCCGCGCTGGTAGTCCGAAGGCGGAATGGAGTTGCTGGAATTAGGTCGTGCAATTCCGATGCGCACTCTCCGAAATGTATGCTATAAAATACCGACAGACAGGCAACCTTATAAGTAAGTTCACCCTTTGTACAATGTATCATTTTAATTGTTATTATTAAGTGTATTGTTGTACAATAAAGTGTAAATAAATAAATAAATAAATAAACCTTGCGCCGGTGTTCCAGACTTTGCAGTCTAGCTTCCACCAGCGATATAAAGGGTGGTCGCCATATATATAGCCAGGCGGACCCTGACGGGGTCCTACCACCAGCAAGTTACTCTGTTTAGCCCCGTACTCTCTTATTTTAGTTTTTGACTCAAATCTCGAAACCGATTGCTCATAGCAAAAAAAGCTAAAACTACAAAAATAAACCTGATAAAATTTCCTACAAGATTGCTTCACAGGATCTTTTTCTGTTTCTTAACGTTTAGGAAATATCCGCCCACGGAATAAATTTTCTCTGGATGTCTACATTGAATTCACCGTTAATTTAATTTAATTTATTTATTAGGTAAACACAACAGATTACAACCATAGAAATTACAGAAAAATCAATATAAAGTTACGTACCGTGTAGTCGTGTCACCGGCCCTGGCTGACAACCAGCGCTGCGGCGGTGCGTGGCTAGCGTCTAACCATATCGTCACAGCATAATGCTGAGTCAGGGACTCTTTTGCCACATATGCGATGCAATTGTGAACTTACTCTAAGTAAAAGAAACTCTTTTAAGTAATAAAATGTAATTATCGTGTTATGTATATGTGTGCAAATAAATTTTAATTCAATTAATTCATTCATTCAATCATTCAATTCATCCATTCATTCAATTCATCCATTCATTCAATTTTATTACTTTTTTCCTACGTCCAATTGTTGAAAATATTTATTTGTAAATTAATAAACTTATAAAATATTGTAACCTTTTTGTGTTCCAAATTAATAGGATAATACTGCTGTTTTACCTTTTAACATTTCAATAAAGATTAACACAATCAAAATATTCCCATTCTGTAATATTTATTACTGAAATTATGGTTTCCATTCATCGGTAAATAAATATTTCATCACTGATCTGAAAATGGGTGTAATGGTTGTTAAATAACCACAAATTTATTTTAATTTATATCCAGCGTTGGTTTTCCCAATTTTAAAGTGAAATTAGATGAATACATATATACATAACTCTCACATCCATAATCCCCGAGGGGGTAGACAGAGTATCCACCTTCACCTTTTGCCGTAAGATTTAGTGGACAAACGTTATAGGTGGCGAGCCTATCGCCGTGTACTAGGTGTAGAATAGTATCCACTAAGATCCTTAGTCGCCTTGTACGACACCCACGAGGAATGGGGTGGTGCTATTCTCTAAGGCTATACGGCGCATGTAGCTAACTTCATCTTGATTAACTTGATCTAAGTCAAGGACACCATACTGCAGTGCAGAGGCCAAAAAGTTAGTCATTGTTGGTCGCGGGGATTTTTGAAAGGCGGAGCGAAAGGAGAGACCTTTTCAAGCTCCAAGATTGGCTACTACCGCCGAGGTTTGTATAGTACTTTTCTCAAATAATGCGATGGCAAGGAAAAAAAAGTGTTCATTTCAAATAGTTAGGTACTGATTGAGCTGAAAGTACTGGTAGCAAGTTATCAAACAAAACAATCTATGTATCTTTGCCACTTTCAGGAAATAGAAATATCCCAACTTTTAGACTTTAATTAATGTATTAAAGTTTGGAATTACAAATATCTCATCTGACATCAAAGATACTCCATGATCTTGGAAACCCCTAGTCCAATTTTTATCAGACATGGCTATGAACACTGGAAAAAATTCTCTGTTAAATAAAAAGACGCGTCCAAATCGGATCATTGGTTTTTGAGTTATGACAAACAGACATACCTACAAGTCTTTTGGTCTAGGATTATTAAAATTATCAATTAATTGCTAGAAAAAAGAAAAATGACTCCGCACTCCAGTACAATTACATGTTTATTCCTTTTGCTGTGGAGGCTACAGGCTGCTGGATGCGGAAGCAAAATCTTTTGTGGGTGAGATTGGCCGTCGCCTTAGGGAGAGGGGTTGTGACCCTCGCTCCAGGTCGTTCCTGGTACAAAGGTTAGCCAGCCATAGCGATCAAGCGGTATGGGCACCTTTGCATCAGGAACGGCAAGGGTGGGAGGTTTATATTATATATATTATATATATATATATATATATATATATATATATATATATATATATATATATATATATATATATATATATATATATATATATATATATATATATATATATATATATATATATATATATATATATATATATATATATATATATATATATATATATATATATATATATATATATATATATATATATATATATATATATATATATATATATATATATGCGGGCCTGGGTGGTGATTGCATATTTGCGCCGTTCGGGATGGAGACCGTGGGGGCCTGGAGCCCACTGCCTCTTTGGGGAAATAGCCAAGCGCCTCGTAGAGACATCCCGGGACCAGAAGGCTGGCCTCTACTTTGCTCAGCGTATAACCCTCGCCATACAGCGGGGCAACGCCGCCAGCCTCCTCGGGACACTGTCTGCAGGGAGCGACCTGGGCCAGGTCTTTTACTTGTAAAATAGTTTGGTATTTTGTAATTTTAGCTTAATTATGTATTTTAGTTTTATGTGTAATAGATATATAGTTACCGACATTATTTATATTTCTTTCAATGACAATAAATCTCTAATTAATTGGATCTCGTAGTGAAAATTAATTTAGATCTTTATCTTGTATCAAGACCCGAAGTTCGTAGCCATTAGTCAACCTTGACTCATTAATCATCGCGTAATATAACGTTTAACATTTTGCAAATTCACACTAATTCTATTAGGTTAGGTCCCAGGTTGCCTATGGCTCGTTAGGATTAACTCTTGGAATACCTAGGCGTATTTACGCCTACTAGCGTCGGTGGTCTAGTGGCCAGGACACCGGACTCCCATGCCAGTCCGGGTTCGATACCGTGCAGTGCCCTGTACCAATGAGTTTTTCGTATTTTTCGAAGACTTACGAACATTTTCCGACTGCTCTAACTCCGCTCTCTGCACTGTATTTTAGTGGTGTTATTTTAACTTTTCAGTTATCGTTCCATACATATGAGCTCGTTGTGTAACAGGTAAGTAGTTGGAGCGTCGGTGGTACAGTGGCTAGGACACCCGCCGGACTCCCTTGCGGGAGGTCCAGGTTCGAAACCGTGCAGTGCGGCGGCCAGTGCCATATACCAATGAATTTTTCAAAAGATTTACGTACATTTACCGATTGCTCTAACGGTGAAGGAAAACATCGTGAGGAAACCTGCACACTGAGATGACCGGTGTGTAAAATGGGGTAGGCACAAAAGATCCTCAAGGGTCGAAGTGCCGCTAGATTATTCCCGGCCACCTATCATAAGATAAGATAAGCATGCTGTGTTTCAGATATCTTACAAGATAAGATAATATAAGATACGCCTACCTACTTATAGGCACTTACCCAGAAAGGCACAGAAAATTATAAATGCCAGTAACATATTTACTTTCGAAACGACATCATTATTTTTTACTACTATACAAACATTATCATCATCAGCAGCCTATTAATGTCCCCATTGTTGGGACACAGGCCTCCCCTTGCACAAGGGGGTTATGGGCCATGATCCACCGAGCGGGTTCAGGATTATGGGTAGATTTCACACGCCATTGGAATTTTTAATTTCCTCAGACATGCAGGTTTCCTCATGATGTTTTCCTTCACCGTTAGAGCAGTCGGTAAATGTACATAATTCTTCGAAAAAAACCGAAAAACTTTTTTGGTTTCGAACCCGGACTTAGCATGGGCAACAAACGTTTCACCTCAATCTCACCTGATCGTAAATGACGATGAGGTCGAAGATGGAGTAAACTTATCGCTTTTATACCCCGACTAAAAGGAAGGGACGCTATAAGTTTCACTCGTATAACGTCTGTGACATCATAACACAACACCTGATGATCCGTTTTGGACGCGATTTTTAGTCGAGAACTTTGTTCTTAGCCATGTCTGATAAAATTGGAGTCAGGGGTTTCCCAGATCTTGGAGTATCTTAGATGTCAGATAGGATGGAACGGGAACTGTTAGGTGATTCGAGTTTGAGCTCAAATGTACCATTCCGGAACTTCCACATCTGGAACTTTGAAGACCTGGTAATGACTAGAAAAAAGTAAGCGGATCTCCACAATGGTAAGTCTGGGGATTCTTAAATTTTTAATTTGTAATTATTAAAAAAAATAACTTATCTTGGAACTTAATTCTTTAATTGTTACCAGTCTTATTATACAGGTGATCGTGTTTTCATATAATGTACAGTGGACCACAGGTCAACCTACCCAAAACGTCAAAATTTGAGAATCTGAAATGTATCATATTGCGCAAGGCATAAGGTTGAGATTTAATCGAAAGTTTTTGACAGATTGTATACTATAGCTTGTGATCGACTGTACATTATATATTACAATGTCAAAGTCCAAAATTATGTGCATACATAATGCCTTTAATTTATATGAGCATAATTTGAGAATTGACGCCAAAAACTTCATCTCTTAAGAGCCTTGTCCCCTAGTACAATTGCTTGCAAAATCACACGTCTACCGGTGTATAAAAATATTTCTTACATAGATATTGATAACAACTGAACTTTACAGATGAATTTTGCTATTTTTTTTATTTTTTATTACACACAGACAAAATACAAAAACAACTTAATTAACGAAAAAATAAAATATGTACAAAAGGTGTAGCATAACTCGTTTGGAGTTTTCTGCCTGGTAACCATCGGGATAGAGAATAGATTCGATTCGAAATTCTCATTTCGTTGACAGAGGCGAAATATTTTTACGATCTTCTAAATTACTAAATTGTTCAGTTATTGATGTGAGATGTTTTTGATCCCTTAATAAATAGGAGAATCGCCACTTCCATTCTAGAACATTAGGATCAGTTGGAAATAGTTGGGGTCCAGTAGGCTACAGATCTTCTTCAATGCAGACTTCTGGCCCGAAGGGGTGGTTTTTCGACGCTACAGGGAAACGACGAAGAAAAATTATCTGTAAGTGACATCAAAATTTTTTTTTACTGTAATGTATTTTTCTATATAGGTATGTGCCGTTGCGGCCCGAAATAAAAAATAAATTATAATTTTAACCTTTTCCCTTCCGCAAGTGTACCTAATTTTTAAGCAAGCCCCCGTATGCATATGAGATGTTACGGCTGAAAGCACTTGACTCAAGGCTTGTTTCGCCTATATCTCCTGTCTTTTACCTACTTATGGACATATTTCTATGTCTATCTTCTTCACACCTCCCTTTAAAACCGTTTTTGCTGATTGTATGTCGCTTTTAGCCCTTTTATTTTCTTCTTATTTTTACTATGGCTAGAGTGAATAGGCATTTACTGGACCCGCATGCTCCATTGTCGACCTCATCGTCGCTTACCATCAGGCGAGATGGAGGTCAAATGCGGGTTTAGTAGACAATAAAAAAAATAAAAAATATTTCCTAATATTGAAGAATTTACGGGTATTATTTAAATATAATTCTAAGAAAAACTAAATTATGACGCATCAAGCTATAAATGTGTTTTTAAACGAATGTTGTATAATAAGTATGATCTTGGTTAGTGTGGGTTTCAGTTATCTTTAGCTACTTTGATCGTTTTACCCAGGTTTTACCAGTATAAAGCCTTAGGCAAAATTTTAATACGCCATTATAGGTACACGTAAATTGGAAATTGGCCTGTAAATAAATCTATGTCGGATACATAATTCTAAATAAGTATGTGATTAATTACGGATTGCTAACTGATCAAAGCAGAAAGTTATCAAATTCATTTCGGCCTATTTCGAAGGTCTTGATCCTGGAGAGTGCGAAGCGCCTGATGTCGCCGCGACGACTACGGTTTCATTTTACACTACGGTCCGCAGCGCGAATTATTTCGTAATTAATTGAAATTGAAACTGAAAACGTTTATTTAGCGCTGTAAATACCAGAATATAGAACACAATACAGAAGTATACATAGATACAGCACAAAACATAAGTTTACATAGATGCAGAAGACATTACAGACATTACAATTAAGACACATTTTACATTACAATTACAGACATTACATTACATTTACATTACAATTACATTACATTTACATTACAATTACATTACAGACATTACTTTACATTTACATTACAGACATTACATAAGTTTACATAGATGTAGGAGACATTATTATTATTGTTTGGGAGTCAGGGTATTGTTCGATTATTTTTTATATTTTTATTTTTTATTACTAAGAAACAGAAGTATACATAGATGCAGCACAGATCATCCGGTGTGGTACAGTGCCAAAAAGAGTACACCAGCTCAGCATAATAATCACATATGTACCTATTTAAAATGTCTCGGTAGTAAAATATATAATTTCTGTTTAGCCAAAGGTCATTGGAACAGAAGCCGCTCTCCAAACTTAATCCTGTACATTCCTACGAACTTATCCAATTAAGTACAAAGAATACCTCCACTGATATACGGGTCCGTTTGCAATTTAACTTAGAATGGAACGTTATTTAAGACTTGTTGTTAACTTGTTTATTAGGGATTTGATATATTACAGATTATTTGCTTAATTGTATAAGGAGATCAGGCAAGCAAATGGGCTATCTGGTGGTAGAGTCCGTCAAAAAAGATATAAGTACAAATACAAATATACTTTATTGCACACCCGGGACAAAAACAAAACATACAACATAAAGAGAGGTACAATACAATGTGCAGAAGGCGGCCTTATCGCTTTTAGCCTAATTCCAGCATCTCCATTCCGCCTTCGGACTACCAGGCGCGGGGAGGGGTTCCATCCTTATTTTGTTGATATCCCATCTGTTCGTACGAAGCGATTTGCTTCTTCGTTCATTATGCGAACGGCTAAGGAATGGAACAGCCTACCGGCGTCTGTATTTCCCGACACCTACAACCTTGGGATCTTCAAGGCCAGAGTGCCTCAGGGCCAAAAAAACGATATCTTCCAGGCAAACATCAGACGATGGTCATGTGGATACATAATGTACGGGTGCAAATGGCGTATGAAATAGATACTACCCTCAAATAAATAAATAACAATAATAAAAAATACAAACCTGTTCAAGCTGCAATGCAGTAGTAATAATAGTTATCTAATAAATAAATATACAAAAATATAATACATATTGTGGCGACGCACGACGCGCCACTACGTTTAGTACCTACTCATATCGGCGTAGAACGCGCTATCGAAATTTTCCTGGGACTTCGCGTATATACGAGTTCCAAACATCCATAATTGGACCAGGATATATGGTCACCACGCACAACACCCCGCCTGGTGGAAGATCTTCCCTTTTCCCTTTCATACAACTGACGTTACATTCCTTGTCCTCACATAGCGCGTTCCTACACTTATATATACTTATACTCACCTCACTATAAAGGAGAGAAGCTCTCGTAGCCTAGTTGCGAGCACGGTCCGAAAGTGATCATGCAGGTTAAGCGACGTTGACGCGGTCTGTACCTGGATGGGGGTGACCGCTAGTGCCGCCGTGCCTCGGAGAGCACGTTAAGCAGTCGGTCCCGGTTGTTGACCGTTCGACAGCAGTCGTTAAGCCATGTCGCCCTACGGGCGGCCTGAACAACTCTGACAAATAGGTTTGCCACTAACCATACGATGAGCAAGCAAGCAACTATAAAGGAGGGTACTGACCGGGAGCATTCGCGTGTAATGTAATCTAGCATTACATCAGGAAATACGTCGAGTGTGATGTTAATGCTCCTCCGGTCAGTACCTATCGCGCCCTGCTCACCATCGAGCGCCTATTTGTTACATTACATGAACATGCTCCCGGTCAGTACCCTCCTTAATGTTATTGGAAAGTTATTGGAGGGTTTTGTATTAAGAAGATCACCGTACATGAGATTTAATGGCTAAGGCAGTAGTAGAAGACAAAAATAATCCTTGTTTTATGTGTAAAGGGAGAGAAGACGAGCAAACGGGTAATCTGATGGTAAGTGATTGCCATCACGAATAGACATCTCACCTCACTATAATGTTATTAGAAGGTTTCCGATGCGCTGCTAACCTTAAGACATTTTACGCTGGTTGTCTTACCCTTCAAGCCTAAACACAGCAATGCAAGCATTGCTTATCTTATCTTATGATAGGGGGCCGGGAATAACACAGCGGCACTTCGACCCTTGAGGATCTTTTGTGCCTACCCCATTTTACACACTGGTCATCTCAGTGTGTCGGTTTCCTCACGATGTTTTCCTTCACCGTTAGAGCAGTAAATGTACGTAAGTCTTCGAAAAATATGAAAAACTTATTTGTACATGATACTGCACGGTTTCGAACCCGGACCTCCCGCATGGGAGTCCGGTTCCCTAGCCACTTGCCGCCGACGCTCTTTTCAAGCAAATATTACAAATTCTTAAAAAAAAATTACAATTTGGCACATCCCTAATAGTTTACAATACGAATAAGTAGATAACAGACAAATCGGCCAATAGTTGGATCACAAAATAAATAAAAACAACTATATGGGTACGCATATCAATACAGTCTACCACAAAGATCTAAACAGCCTTCCAGATACAAAGTAGTCAAACAAAGAGGTGTAATATGTGCGGACGAGTATACAAGAACAATCGTGGAACCCTTACAATCCAGTCGCAGTACGAAATAAACAAAGTATTAGATGTATTAGATCCACAATGCCATTTTTCACAAGCCACCCGACCGTAGATCAAACGACCTGAATGAAGGTGTGCACTGGCGGGCAAAAATAAATGTCCACTGAAATAGGTCGTTACGAATCGGAATTGGTAGGTGATAGTGGTAATACAATCATTATTAAACACTATTTATCTTCACTATTTTTCATAATTGGACAATTCAAAGCAGCTCATCTCCGATGAATCGGTTACGTCGGATCGTCATCGTACGTCCCAGATACCGTTGGCGCGATGAAGAGGAGACCTGTCAGAGCTTCAGGCGCTTGACAGATGCGAGGCGGCGCAGGACAGAAAGAGATGACGCTCTGTAGTATTGGAGGCCAAGATCCAAGATCCACTTCGGGTCGCTGCAACAGCGGAGTAAGTAATACATTTATCTTAGTTTAATTAGCAAGCTGATGTGGCAGAGGGCTGGTCACACCTGTCGCAGAACCGACAACCGTTGTAGACAAATTCTGGAGTAGAGACCGCGATTTGGCTAACATGGTGCGACGTCCCTCTGCTAAATGGAGCGACGAATGTGGTGGCGACTGGATTAGAAGATCCGAAAACCGGGCGTAGTGGCGCTGGAAGAGACCTATATCCAGCATTGGATTTATTTTTTATTGTATAAGGAGAGAAGATGAGCAAATTGGCCATCTGATGGTAAATGGTCGCCGTCGCATCGCCGATAGACATCTCAGTTCAATATAATATAATGTTAATAGAGGGTTTCAGAATTTAGATGGAGTACCTCATGACGTGTCGATTATTATGCTGGCCCTTCCAACCGAAACACAAGAAATGCTTTGCGGCAGAAATGGGTAAAAGGGTAGGCTGACTCAGTACAGAATCATACCACCTTCAAATAATGATGCCAAGCTAAAGATAAAGGTGATACGATTACTTACGTCCGGTTTCCGTTTCAAAATATGCCATGATATACGTCAGGAGAACTATTTATTAAATTTGGACCGTTTTTCTCAGTGTAGAATAGACTGCTGCCGTTAAAGATGACGATGATTTTTGTATGTACAAATACCTCTGTGTTGTTGAGTGTTAGTAAAATAAAGATTTTCAATGTCTATAACACACAAAAATTAATAAAATCAAAATAATGAAAATTATTAGTAACACGATGTGAATCGGGAAGTTTCTGCAATGCAATTAGCATTATAGTCCTTTCAAAGTGAAATGGTATTTTCATAAAGTGACTATATTTATACAAAGTATCCTATTTCAAAGTGTATTAAAGAAATTGCTTGGCAAAGCAACATAAACACAGTAGCAATTATTAATTGAGAGCGGGTGCGCAAATACCAACTCTACGAAGAAGCCACTTGCGCTCTATTAGAAGCTCTTCTATTTAGAAGCAAGCCAATTCAAGACCCATGAAAATAAGGAATTCTCTTATAACTGCGCATTTTTCGAAATACTGCCTTTAATATAATATAATTCGACAGGTATTCATTCTGTTTTAAAATTAATTTTACACTTCTACAGCCATTATACCTTTTTTTCATAAGTACATATTTTTTTAGAGAATAATTAAATGTAAAGTGTAACAATAAATGGAAAATAAGTATTACACTTATACATTGTGAAGTTAATGCAATGTAAAATCTTACATTTTATCATGATCGCCAGTGTAATCCAAAATCAACTGTCCTAAATTACACATCCGAACAAATTCATGTTCCTTTTCGGAAGGTTAGAACAGGTTGATTGTTATTTTGGAACGTATTATTCTTTCTGTTTCAGAATAATTTTGTTATCAATTTCAAATTATTTTACGTCCTTATAAAAAGAAGATTATAATGATTTATTATGTTTTAAACCTAAAATTATTACAAAAACTAACTAAACCTAATAATTGTATAAAATTATTAACTTTTGTGTTATTGAAATGTAATCAATTTAATTCATTGTACTTTGACGTGTAATTGATATTATAAATTTAAAAAAAATTTGAAGGAGAATAGAAAATAGTCCTCTTCTGAACTTTAAGGGTCAAACATCAAATTAAACGCGTAACTGAATCTGGAATTTCGGAATATCATAAAAAATATTGACACGAAACAAAGGATATAATTTTTTTCATTATTATGCGAGTTTGTTTTTAAGATCATTCTACGCGGAATTTGGGACAGCTACTTTGAAATACAGAATCGCGACTTTCACAATTAATTATATTTCGTTCGTGTAGGTATTTGAGTTCTTGAGGACTCCCATGCGGGAGGTTCGAGTTCGAAACCCTGCAATGCCATGTACCAATGAGTTTTTCCGATTTTTTCGAAGACTTACGTACATTTACCGACTGCTCTAACGGTGAAGGAAAACATCGCGAGGAAACCTGCATGTCTGAGGAAATTAAAGTTTCCGAAGGCGTGTGAATTCCACCAATCAGCACTGGGCCTCTTGTGCAAGGGGAGGCGGAGGCCTGTGCCCAACAGAGGGGACATAAGCTGATGATAATGGAACAGCTGGGTTTTTTTTCGCGATTTCAGAGTTGGCCCAAAGTTCTTCAGATAAAGATACTGAAACCGGGACAATGGGGGGTTTTCGTTACACCCAGTATAGATATGCCAACGTTGGTAAATACAACCCTATTTGACGAATAAAATCGTGTAAAGCAAGAATAATACGGAGTTGCAAGCACAAAAATATAATATAGATACAGAAGGCCCGCTCTATACAAACACGCGATATTGGCCCACGCGGGCTCTGCGTACAAGCGATCTCAAATCGAATCAGACGAAGAGAATTCAGTCGCGAAATGCACGCGATCGAGTGGTAGGCATTTTTTTTTATTATAAACGATTTACATAAAATACATTGATGAGTATTTGAGTGAGAAAAATGTTCGTAAATTGTGTGGTAGCTAAATAAATAAAATAATAATAATAAGTCTTTAATGTACGCAAATAAAAATTAAATGTAACTTATAGAATGTCTTAGATTAGGCCCGTGTGGTAGGGTACCAGGGATGCTGGCGGCGTTGCCCCGCTGGATCGCTGTGCTGATCCTTTGGGCGAGATAGCCGCCAGCCCTTGGGTCCCTCGTCGCATCAAATAGACGCTTGGACAGCTCTCGAACGGAAAAATAAAATAAATTATAACAATATGAATAATTGACGTCTCAATTGACCCCAGAAATGGGTGAAAACCTAACAATTTGAATAATAATTAATTATATAATAATTATACAAAACTCTCTATATAATATGAAAAAAATTAAATAAAAAATCAACCTCCTCTCTCCTAATGTTGCTGTGCCCGGCAGAGTCCATCCTCCTCCTCGCGTCGTAATCCTCAATGCTGAGGGTCGTGACCACCTCAAGGTATCACCTTCTGGCAGATGATCTTTCTCCATTTATTTCTGTCCCTAATGATCAGGCAGGGTCCATACTGATTTATAAATTATCTGATAAGTCCACCTATTATACATTATGGAACGCAATAAAGATATTGAGTAATGAGTACATTGCCAATAATTTTCACAAGGCTCTTTTTTCTTTGAAACTGGGAACTACACTCAATTAAATCGCGGACGCCCGGAGCTGACCTTCTGTTTCTTTATATCTTGTGTTGCTAGCTACAAAAATCCATACCCAATAACGAGATTCAAGACACGTCCTTCGAGAATGTCAACCCGAACAAGTGACGCTGGAATTTCATTTCTACTCACAATTTCAACAGCTGTGACCAGAACAACGAAGGGTGGAAACGCGTGAATTTTTCGAGTTAAAAAATGTATTTTATTTAAAAGAGAGGAGCTCGTAGCCTAGTTGCGAGCACGGTCCGAAAGTGATCGTGCAGGTTAAGCGACGTTGGCGCGGTCGGTACCTGGATGGGGGGCCACTAGTGGCATATTTCATCTGAACTCCTCCGTGCCTCGGAAAGCTCGTTAAGCAGTCGGTCCCGGTTGTTGTCGTTCGACAGCAGTCGTTAAGCCATGTCAGAGACCTACGGCCTGAACAACTCTGACAAATAGATTGGCCACTAACCATACGATAAGTGAGCAAGCAAGCAAGCATTGGGGATATTACCAATATACAGTATTGAGAGGAACTTGAATGAGGAATATAAATCTTTTGAAGGTTATCACCCCGGCACCTGATCAGCGTCGCCTCAACTTTTTCTCTTTGTTTATTAAGTAATTTATTTATTACGTAAACACAACAGATTACAACCATAGAAATTACAGAAAAATCAATATAAAGTTATGAGCTAGGTAGTAACCCTTAACGTGTAAACACAGCATGGTTAGGAAGTAGAAAATTGATTGTTGTACAAAATTGAGTTGGGAAAGCAAAAAATACTAATGAATGTAGTGATTAAAAATAATTAAAAAATACCTATTGAAAAATAAATTAATAAAGTAAAAATTATAAAGAAGGTGCGTGGATAGCTCACTTGAGGACATCCTTAACCCGTCTTTTAAAAACTAATGGCCTAGGATCGAATAAGTCTAACGATGGCTTATTGTTAATGTTCGAAGAGATTATTTCGTTTTAAATTAATTTTTTTAATTTAATTATTATAATGTGGCGTTATTACGTACACACTAATCTTTGTTTACTGTTATTATTACTGAAGCACAGAAGATATCGGTTAAGTATTTGAATATAGCAGAGTAATTTCGGAGCCATTGCAATTGCTGAGCACCACTCCAACTCTTTCCGTGAGTATCGTACGAGGCGACTAAGGAACTTAGTGGATATTATTCCACACCTAGTAGACGGCGGTAGACTCGCCACCTATCACGTTTGTCCACCAAATCCATGTCCACGAAAAGTGAGAACTACCTGTGATTGAAGGTGGTTCCTCGGGGATTATGGAAGTGAGAATTTATGTCAACGCTATCAGCCCCTATTGAACTTGCTCCCAAGTTTTTAGTGCGAGACCTTGTTAAGTACCCACATGTCTAAAACAACAGTAAACTACAGTAAAACCACCCCTCTTGGTGTGGTTGTAAAGTGCTTCCGATCGTAAATTTTAACCAAAGTCTGAGCGTCTATCTCTTTCCTTCCTAACCTTGTTACCAAGAACGAAAAGTGGATTCATGGTTCAGAATTTGAAACAAATTATCAGTATATTTTTTTAAAAGAAGAATGGCATGGCCATTACCCAACTAATCTAGGAGTCGTTTGGACTCCTAGATGTCCATGTCAGAGGCCTACGGGCGGCCTGAACAACTCTGACAAATAGGTTGGCCACTAACCATACGATAAGCAAGCAAGTTAGGACTTCACATTTCAATTACATGATCATACCGTAATCGTAATCTCTGGGGAAGAATTTCCAAATTAAATCATATTTTTAGTAGTCCGTGAAGCAAATTCAGCTATGAAATACAAAATGGCACGGTAGCAATAACTAAACGCCATTTTGACAGTTGTCTACTCCTTCACTGGTCTACCTAATTAGTGTTGCCATATTCATATTAAAATTAGATAGTCCTAGACTCTAGACAAGTTTTCTTTACTATTTTTTATGAAAAATCATTAAAAATCAACATTAGCGCGTCACTTGTCTGTAGCGCCTTCCAAATGGAAAGTAGAAAGCACGCAAGCAAAGTAAAAAGCACTAGCGCGGCAATGTAACGCAAAAAGCACGCTCTTTGCAGAGATTTAAAAAAAAAAAGCACTAGTGCGGTAGTGAAAAGTAAAAAGCACGCGTTTTATAAGCTGCATTATGAAATTTATCAACCTAAAAGCGGTGCAATTAGAGCCACTTTACGAGCAAGTGTGTTGAAAAATTAATTAGTTGATTATTCCTATTATAGTTAGTATCTTCCTTACTTGCTCTATTCTGGTGCCTATAGACACTATGATACGACACTATGATATTTACACTATAGAGACTATGATATTTAAGTGCCTATAGACACTATGATATGCAGAAATTTGCAATCAAATTATTGATATTTATCTACCTTTTTATCAAGGAGTACAATGTGCTATATTTCATGCTCATCATTTTTTAATGATAGTTGATAAAATTTATCATAATCGTTTACGTCAGTAATTGAGTCATCAAAATAATTAATTGTCATTTTAGTTACATTATAAATTATCTATAGTTTGGAGACTAATAAGTATAGGAAAGTACCTAAAGTTACAAACTGCTCATCGAGAAGTTGAAGAGCCTGGCCTGCCAGGTCATGGAGAGCAACTCCACCAGGAGTGGCAGAATCAAATAATGTTAAATGATTAAATTGCATTCAAAGGTTTTCATTACTTGATTAGACTTCAATAATATACTGTTTCACAGGTTTTTACTGTATTTTATTAATTACGACCGGTTTCGTTTACACATCTTCAGGTATTTGTTTATAATTTATAAATTACGACCGGTTTCGTTTACACATCGTTTTGTTTATAATTTATAAACAAATACCTGAAGATGTGTAAACGAAACCGGTCGTAATTAATAAAATACAGTAAAAACCTGTGAAACAGTATATTATTTAAGTCTTATCATATTTTTTTGTTATTTATTTATTACAAAATCCACAGCAATTAAATTTAAAAACAAAAAGTCCATTAAAAACATACTGCCAATTAAAGATTTTAAAATATGTATCATGTACTACAAGTTTCACTAAGTACCAACAACCAAGCAAGTATTAACCGTTTTCATTAGTTTAACGTCTCCTAAGAGTATGTCTGTGGTTGGCTAGTTGTATAATTCTTCCTTTCACAAACGGCGTTTCACAAAGGGGGAATTATAAATCAAGCCAACTGACATGTCGGAGCGAAACCGACACGCATGGGTTAGGTTGAAGGCTAGGGCGGCAAACAGGCGCATTGTAGGTTAGGTTAGGTTACTAATTAACAACCCAGAAAAAACTGTTTGCATATGCTTGCCTGGGGTGGAAAAATGCCGAGGTATTTTCTAACTTGCCTTTGGCATTTTACAAAACATAGACGCCGTTTGTGAAAGGACTAATTATACAATTATCCGACGACATGTCCACTAACTCACGTCCATCACCCATCGCGCTCGTATGCATGTAAATGGCATTGCTTCGACAGAAAGTCGTTGTTTATATGATATTCAACATATATTATATGACGATTACAAAGTACAGGTAATCCGATAAGAAAGAATTGAAACTAAATATCAGAGATAAAGAGCTTGTTGCGATGTTACTTGCAATTTTGAATTTGCAAGTAACGCCACCAAATATAAGCTATAAATCAACATTTTTCAGCGATAAGATTAATAGTAATCTACACGATAACAATAACAAAATACATAAAAGCTATAAAGCCACATAAATACACATTAATAATACGTAGGTCAAAGAATTGGGGAAGTGTAAACTCAATTTGTAAAAATGTTAACTTATATAGGCATTGGGTTAATTACTTTAGCGTACTTCGTTTACTATTTCATAACGAGAACTTTTAATTATTGGAAAGACAGAAATGTTGTCGGACCAAAGCCTATTCCTCTGTTTGGAAACCTGAAAGAATCAACGCTAAGAAGAAAACCAATAGGTATGGTACACAAAGATTTGTACGACCAATTTCCAAATGAGAAAGTTATTGGAATTTATAGAATGACAACACCATGCCTAATAATAAGAGATCTGGACCTAATAAAGCATGTCATGATTAAAGATTTCGATGCATTCATGGATCGAGGATTGGAATTCGGAAAGGATGGGTTAGGATCTAACATATTCAACGCTGATGGAGATACTTGGCAAGTCCTGAGGAATCGATTCACACCACTTTTCACGTCAGGAAAGTTGAAGAACATGATGTATCTGATGAATGAACGTGGTGACAAATTTCTGGAGTACCTTAACAGCATTTGTCTTACGGAACCAGAACAACCGATACATCAGGTCGTACAAAAATTCACTGTGTCAAATATAGCTGCTTGCGCCTTTGGTCTGGACATAGACTTGCAGACTGACAAATTGGCAGAACTCAAAATGATTAACGACTTGGTTTTCCAAGTAAACCACTTCATCGAATTAGACATGATGTTTCCAGGACTTCTTAAGAAATTAAACACCGCTTTCTTCCCCAAGATTGTTACGAAATTCTTTTACGATCTCGTCAGAACTATTATCAAACAAAGAAACGGTGTGCCGAGTAACAGGAAAGACTTCATGGATTTGATACTGGAGCTGAGACAGCAAAAAGATATTCAAGGCACTAAGAGAGGTGGTCAGTCGAGCATAAGCTTGGAATTCAACGAAGACGTCATTGCGGCCCAGGCTTTTGTGTTTTATGTTGCTGGTTACGAGACGAGTGCAAGTACTATGACTTTTATGCTATACTGTTTAGCAAAGCACCCAGAGATACAAGACAAAATGATAGCGGAAATAGACGAAGTAATACAAAGACACGACGGGGAAATAACGTATGAGGGTTTGAAAGAAATGACGTACATGAGTCAGGTATTCGACGAGACATTGCGGATGTATCCTCTGGTGGAACCGTTGCAAAGAGTAGCGGTAGTAGACTACAAGTTGCCGGGCACAAATGTGACTGTGAAGAAAGGGCAGATGGTACTAATATCACCGTTTGGGGTGCATCGTGATGAAAAATATTATCCTAATCCGGATATATTTGATCCTGATAGGTTTAGTCCGGAGAACTCTAGAGATAGACATCCCTGCGCTTACTTGCCGTTTGGAGTTGGACCCAGAAACTGTATCGGTGAGTTTAATAATTGTTATGTTTTAATTAACCGTGTCGTGCCGGCCATGAAGAATAGCACCCCTCAACTCTTCCCGTGGGTGACGCACGAGGCGACAAAGGATCTAAGTGGATACTCCCTCCCACACACTCAATACCTCACATACACACTAATATCCTCATTCATGAAACACAACACGCACACACTGTTGCTTTCTTCGTCCGTGCAGTCCCTGAGGGCCAGCTGAAAATCAGTGCTGTGACTTGCCTCAGCATTATGCTGAGCTGGTGTACCATTTTTGGCACTGTACCACACCAATTTCAATTTCAATTTACTATTCTACGTATAATAGACGGCGATATGCTCGCCACCTATCACGTTAAATTTTGTCCGCCAAATCTTACGGCGAAAAGTGGGTACTACCTATGATGAAGGTGGTTTCTCAGTTCCGTTCGGTCGGGTAGGTCTGAATGTCATAATGTACTGATCTACACAACGCACAAAACCCAAAAATACCTTTTCCCGAAATGACTGATTTTCTGAATGTCTTTGTTTTGTAATGTCGGAAATAAAACTGTCAAATGGACGTGAAAGTTATGTTATATTATGGTTTAATTTCAAGAGTGTCGGCTTGCGTAATGGCTAGATCGCCAAGTTCAACATCATCATGAGGTATCATCATCCTCAGCCCATAACATCCCACTGCTGGGTATATGCCTCCTCTCTTTTTGCCACCTCACGGGATTCGCCACCATGCATACACCAATTAGTTTTTCGGTTTTTCGAAAACTCAATTTACCGACTGCTGTAATGATGAAGGAAAACATCGACAGGAAACCTGCACACTGAGATAACCAGCGTGTGAAATGGAGAAGGAAATGGCAGACCACCTCAATAAATCTGTCCACAGCGTTGGTCTATGTGCTTAATTAGGATTACGGCTTAATATAAAGAAGATGTTTTAATTTTTCCCAATTTTAATGCTTGCTGGTATTTAGCAATTTCACAATTTCTGTGAATACTTAGAATAATTTCCCAGATCCAGGAGCATTAATTTATCTACGCCTAAGAAATTCTTTTGATCTATAATTACTATATTGTATGTATCCAAAAAAATGGAGTTCACCCAATGTAGATTACTGGCTAAGCTTGAGAAATTTATTATTACCGCGTATGCTTGAATATTTTCCCATAGTCGGGCATTGAAATGACAAATTAAGTGCATTTACTCAAATCCTGCCTCGCTGTCAGGGCTTCCAGAGGAGATTGAGATTCTAGAGGAGAGGGCGCTACTAGTTCGATTACTATGATTGTACCTTATTAATAGTTGATTAAAGAGTTGTGATAAACTGCTACGTATACTAAGGTTAAGAATTCATTTTTTCCTTCACAGGTATGCGATTCGCCAAGGTCCAGTCAAAGCTTTGCATAGCAAAAATGTTGTCACATTATCGCGTGGAAGCCTCAAATAAAACCCAGAAATTCATAGAGTATGATCCATACAAACCGCTGATCAGTCCTATGGGAGGGATCTACTTAAATGTTATTCCTAGAAAGAAATAAAGAAGCGGCCAAGTGAGAATTTCAAAAGAATTAAGTAGTTTTAGTAGGTATTGAAAAAACTAACATATTACTTTTCAAGACCACTGCAAGAAACAGAGGTAACTAAGAAGTTGCAATTCATGAAGAAGCCATTGAGAATGTTAAAGAGGTTAAGTTTTTGGGAGTTTATATAGATCAATTCTTAAACTGGAAACCAGAACTAAATGCCTCAGAAAACTCCATAAGTTCTGCATGTTATGCACTCCGCAGCTTGAGGGATGAACTAACTAGAGAACAATTAATAATGGTTTACTATGCTCTGATAGAATCAAGACTAAGATATAGCATTAAGCTGTGTGGAAACAGTTATTGTTATAATATACAAAAAGCGTTTATAGCTCAGAAAAGAGCAATACGAACCATAGTACGCATTCCACAATGGGAGTCATGTAACACTCATTTTAGGACTTTGGGTATACTAACGGTTCCAAGTTTGTACATTATGGTTCTGTTAACTGATGTTGTGAAGCATAGATATCTGTTTGAGACTGACGAGGAAATGGAGCTACGAACGTCTACAAGGAGAAAGGACCTGAAAGATATCATACACCCCGCACTGACTGTTGTTAAACACTGTGCACGATATCAGGCAGTGAGACTCTACAACAGGATGCCGACGGCCTTTAAAACTATCACAAATTTAAATAGTTTTAAACACGAATTAAAAACGTATCTTTTGGAAAAGTGCTGTTATTGTTTTGACGAATTTTAATTATTGACATGAATTATTGACATTGAAGTTCCTATTGTGATTTAGCTGATAATTGATTGTTAATTATTGTTTTCCTATGTATTAGTTAATTATTATAATGTTTAATTTCGAACACAATTATTAGATTGTTAACGAATAAAAAAAATAAAAAAAAATAACGTTTCAATTTTTTTCTCCCGAAATCATCAATCACATCGCTAGGAGGTCGGATTTGTCATCCTTTGTGATTGTAAATCCTTCTAGATTTGGTAATAGTTTGGGTAGGGCGAATCCGAGGTCCTTCTATTTTATTTTATTTATATAGAAAACCAACAGCTATATTAAAACAAATTATCCATACTTAAGAATTTAGACATAAGCCAATTATAGGTTTACCTAAAGTAGCTTTACATATTTATTTTAATTTTAATAATTGAGCATACATCAAGATTTTGAACATGGTAGATCCTGATATGCAGGATCGCCTGTTGTGGTACCCACCCTCGTACCTATTTCTGGCACTATGCAGCATTGCTTGAATGCTGTGTTTGGGTTTGTAGTGTACACATAAGAACTCCGCACTTCCTCCCACTTCATTCCAAGTCCTCAAGGTTGGCAGCAGCGTATCGAAAACCCACTAATAATAATTCAGTGAAGTGAGGTGTCTATGGGCTACGGTAACCGCTTCCCATCAGATGCCCCGTTTTCTCGTCTGCTCTTCTTTTAGGGAATGAGAGGCAGGGTTGTGCTGGACAGGGAGCAGTGGCGTCTCGTTGCTAAGGCTTCGGGTTGCTGAGCTAGCGGAGTACATAAGTATATTTTCAGCTGGTCACTGTTTTCGACTATAATAATAATCACAAAGATAAGTAAAGTAAAGTACACTTTATCGCACAAATATAAAACAACAAACAAAAGATAGAAAAGGAAATAGTGAAGTACAATTTAGGCGTCGCTATGAGCGATCTCTTCCAGACAATGTCATAAGACTCATAAGATAAGAAAGATTTAATCTATTTTTTAGCTAATCTTATAAGATACGATTAGCGAAAATACAAATTAAATATATTGACGTCGTTTGAATAAAAAAACTTGACTAAAAACTAAAAAATCAGTTATGTATTACTTATAATGACATTTAATTTAATTTATCTCGTTAGCATTTATTACTATTATAATTTATTATAATCACTTATTTTATATTGCGGTGCCCTACTCAGGGTTTCATGTATGAACATAATAATATATATACCTTTTTCATATCCTCACACTACACTGTCGCTAATCTCTTTAATGTCCAATTCACTTCAGGGGTTGCCTGGAAGAGATCGCTTTAAGCGATAAGGCCGCCTTTGTACATATTGTGTTATTATTCCTGTAGTTTTTACTTTTCCTGATTTTGTGTACAATGAAGTGTTTCTATCTATCTATCTATATATTTTTAAGACCAATTGTTACAAATGAAAAGCAATAAATGGTATGAGTATAATAAAAAAGCAAAAATGTTGTTGCCAGGGGCAGTAATAACTATAGCTTATCTTTTCTATTACTATATAACTAGAACGTTCAATTATTGGAAAGCAAGAAAATTAAATGTTCTCGGTCCAAGATCTTTGCCACTCTTCAGTAATATAAAAGAGTCAGTGTTAAGAAGAAAACCAGTAGGTATGATGATTAAAGAAATATATGACCAATATCCCAATGAAAAAATTGTGGGAGTCTACAGAATGACAGAACCATGTCTACTGATCAGAGACCTAGATCTAATAAAGAATGTTATGAATTTATGATCACAGATTTCGATGTCTTTATAGATCGTGATATGGAATTCAGCAAGGAAGGATTGGGATCTAATCTATTCACATCTGATGGTCATACATGGCACGTGTAATTTTTAATGTTTTAATGGTTTTTGGCTACTGGCTATTTTCATCCTGAAGCCGTGTCTGGCACTCAACTTGACATACTAAGCCGTGTAGATAATCATATTCTACACATCTGACAGGAATTTGGTCCATCTAGCTCATCGTTTTTTTTAATAGCCTATAGACTGTCCCACTGCTGGGCAAAAGCCTCCCCTCCTCCTTTCTGCCTGGCACCGTAGCTCATCGTTATCATACCTAAATAATTAATAATTTTCTGGCACCCATTATCTATGCAGTCGCGAGGAGGGGTGGGCTCTAAAAATCATGAAATTCGTGTGATGTAATGTATGGATGGCCGTTTACCTACTGTTTATCTGACCGATAATAAGAATTTTTGTAATAATGTCTCTAGTTATGAATTGTAAGTCGTCATTATTTTTGGAAGGTGAAGAGATAAGATTGCAGATTTAGAGAACGTACACATGTCTAGCCAGCCACAAGTTATAGTGTACCATCTGTCAAATTTCTACAATTTAAATTTGAAGTTATATGGTTGCATTAAGGCTCATTTCAGACTGCAGAAATTTGACAGATGGTATACATTAGCTAGAGGCCGGCTGTCCAACGTCAATAAAGTTATAAGTAGAACCTGGTATAAGGATTAATTGGTTATTTATTGGTATGTATGTATGTCTAGCATAGCTAATAGCTTAATAAACAAAAATTAGATAAATTGGTTGTCTATTATAAATATTACACACACAATGCGTTCCCACCATACCTTATTATTGTTCTTTTTTCTTTCTTCCAAATTTTGAAAGTTTTATATTTTCCCATGTTCATTTGCACTGGTCACATAAGAGATCTGTCCTCCGAGATACAGGAACTTCCTAGTTCGGAGGTCAGCGTTTATTGTAAACTAACTTGTTGCTCACTAATTGTTTTTAGTATAATATAACCTATGCTTAAGTTCCTACTGGTGTATGGACTATGAATACTTTGTCATCTTACCGCACAAATAAACTATTCTTATTATAATATTTAAAATCTATAATATTCAATTTCAAAACAAAATAAAACGAGGTTTTCCGCAGATGCTGCTGCTGACCCGGCCTTCGCCGCCGTGGCTGGAAGGTGGGACGGGGCAAGGGTGTCGACGCAGGTAGCGTCCCACACCAGAGACCGTCCCAGCTTCCAGGGCACGAGTGTCATACCGTCAGGCCTTTTACCGTCATCGCGAGCCAGACCATTGGGCTCCAACACGGCTGGCGCACCCGCGGTGGCAAAGGCCCGGCGGATGATGTCGTTCAGGTCGGCGTGCCTCGGAATGCGCCCGGCACTTCGGGCGCACGATAAGCCATGGTGGCCATGCTGGTCATGCTGCCGCACCGGCAGCGATGGGGGGCGTTGCAGGGAGCGCCTAAACGGATGGAAGCTGCAATCCGAAAGGTGGTACGGTCCAGGAGAGTTCCGATATTTCGTGATGGTAGAGTTTGGAGCCATAGCCCTGACTCCCAAACTCCAGCAGCCAGCAGACGAGCGCGTTCTGCAGGGTTGGTAAGCGTATTTAAAATATTATTCCGCACCAAACTGCAAAGCGGCTCGTCCCATTGTCTCTGTGAGGAGAGGTCGGTAGGGGGGTCAGAGTTAGGGCAGGCTAGTGACCATGCGGTCCTGGCCTCGGCCAAATATGTCAAGACGGTAGAATTTTGACCCAAGATTTTCTGTGAGAGGATTTCGGTACTGTGGACCGAGGACAGGAACGCAGGTAAGGCCACACTGGAAATTTTCCGCACACCAAGTCCGCCGAATCTGACTGGTAGAGTAGCTTGAGCCCAGCATGTGTCCGAGAATTGAATGTTTAAAACGGAAGTCAGCGTAAGCCTAATGCAATTGTCCAAATTTTGCAAAAGGTTGGGGAATCTCCACAGAGGGGAGCAGCGAAGTACGTATGTAAATTTTGGTACAAAAAGGCAGTAACGGAGGATGACATAGGCCATATGGGTGTTAATTTCCAATAGACGGTTCAGCCGCTGCGGAGAAATTTTGAATTTTATCGTTCACGAAAGAGGGGAGCGATTCGTCAAAGATTGGGGACCCTAGTAGGTGAAGCGAACTCTTATCTAAAAGCCCGATGTTGGGGGCCAGTTGCCTGAATTGGTTCAACACCGAGTCTTTATCTGGGCAACTTTCGGGTAGGTAGAGCTCACACTTGGAGAAGTTGAGGTCTAAGCCAATGGAATTTAATGCTCCAATGAGGAGTTGTAGGTCGCCCAGGACTGATTGCACTTCGCCTCCTAGGGTTCCGTCATCCAAATACCACACATTGAATTTGGAATTTAGACGTTCAATAATTGGGTGGATTGCCAAACTAAAAATAGCTGCGCCAAGAGGGTCGCCCTGCTGGCACCCTACCGCAGAAAGTAAAAGGTTGTCCTTGTACATAAGCTTCGATGGCGTGCTGTAGCACTGCCAAAGAAACCCGTACAAAGACGGCACTTTCGATTTTATTTGTGCCAGCAAAGCGCCCCTGTCTACTGAATTGAAGGCGTTTTTAATATCCACCTTCAGCAAGATTTCACTTCCCAGGTTGTGCAGAAAGGTGCGGAGCGAGTGAACGGCAGCCTCACATCCGCCTTTCGAACCGAAGCCCAACTGCCTGGGCTGAAAGTATTCGGCCAGGTCATCGCCGGTGGCTCTGCAGCACATTTTGGCGACCAGGCGACGGTATGTGGTGCCGACGGCGATAGGTCGGATGCCGCCGTCCTTTTTTTTTAGTGCGCATAGATTGGCTCCGTAGAGCATATCGACAATGCCTTCGTTCACCGCGCCTTCAAGCATTAGATTTGATAGGGCCGTCAGCTCGCTCAGAAGTGCGTCGGCGGCCTGACCGCAGCTACCTCCAAGGAAATCCTTGTGGTGCTGCGGCGTTAGGCCGTCCAGGCCACCGGCGGATCCGCTGGGAAATGAGTAGACGGCTCCCCGGACTGTGTCAGTAGATACTTGAAGTGCGGTGTCCGAAGCGCTCGGTGCGTCAGGCAAGTGAAGGCTCGCTGCAGGGGGAGGTTGCTTGCTATGGAGGGCGGACAGGGTGTCAGGGGAGTCTGGGGCTATCACGTCACTGGAGAAAAGAAGGCGGGCAGCGCCTTTAATGTCACCTTCGCCTATCTTGCTCTCGACTAGTTTGTAGACATTGTGAGTTTTTCCAGAGATTGTGTTAGTAGGGGCGTCATGTGGGACGCGACAATTTTGTTTTATACGGGTAGTGAGAGATAATTTGGAATTTGGACTTTTTTCGACATGTAAAATGCGATAGGCGAAGGTGAGTAATTGAACCCATGTGCGTTCAGAATTTTCCAACACAACAGACCGGATCTCTTCTGCAAGTTTTTCAGCTACAGAAATGCGGGCGCCGCGCGGGATTCGTTTTATAACAGGGACGCTGTGTTTAAGGCCACTTATCTTCTTACAAAAGGGCAGGAGGACGCGGCCCGTGTCCGTCGCGGCCGTGCTCAGGGCAGGGGCAGAGCACGTGATGCTATCCCGGTTTCGATGACATTTGCCCTGATGGATTCTCAGTCCTCTCTGCCCCTTGAAGAAACGTGGCTGGGGGCACTTAGGACATTGCACTAAGGACTCCAATGACGAGATAGCCTGTTGACTGGATCGTACCGCCGTCGGACGGTTGGGCATTGCATACGAGCTAAAATCTAAAAATTAATAAACGTTCAAAAGTATGCTTAAAAATAACATAAAACACTATCAAAACACTGCAAATGATATGCTACGTTGCTGTCAAGGGTTGATTATTTGAGCGCAGACAGAGACCGACGGCGCGCGCAGACAGTGTCCTGCGCGCGCAGGAAAGTTTCTTGATAATTTTTAACCCTAACAAAGGTTGTCACGGCAACCTATCCGGTTGCCCCGGCGACTGTGTGGCGTTCATGGGCTGTCAGGGCGGCGGCCGACGGGCCTGCGCACGGTGAATAAAATACGCCACAGGAGCTCAGCTGGGCAATATCCAGCGATACCCACTTTTGCACGGACTTAGGGCTCGACTGGGTAAATGAGTGTGCACACTTAATGGGGGCCCGACGCGCCTTGTACAGGGTGGACCAAAAGTCCGTTAACATTTAAAATGGTTATAAAAAATACAAATGCTACTTTAGTGAAAAACTGTTTATTTAATAATAAAGTAGACAAATTAGGATTTCACTTTTTAAAAATAACATCATTCAAATGTGACCCTTGTTCATCCTGGCACACCTGTAACCGGGAACGGAAATTTTGCATGACCGCCCGACAAGTGGTTGGTGAAATGTTCTGCATTTCCTCGCGTATATTTTCTTTTAATTCCTCAATAGACACTGGGTTGCTGATGTAAACTTTACTTTTGAGATATCCCCAAAGGTAAAAGTCCATTGGAGTTAAATCCGGGCTGCGGGGTGGCCAGTGAATGTCACCTCTTTTGGATATGACTTTTTGGCCAAAAATTTCACGAAGTGCTGCTATAGAGTCATTGGAGGTGTGACATGTTGCCCCATCTTGTTGGAACCAAGAGCTTCGATTAAAGCCTGAGAAGTCCTGTAATGCTGGAGAAAAAAATTTCTGTAGCATCACAATGTATCGCTCTGTATTAACGGTGACGGCGCGGTTTCTCTGATCTTCATAAAAATATGGACCAATGATTCCGCTGGCTGACAATGCGGCCCATACAGTAACCTTGGGCGAGTGTAAAGGTTTTTGGTGCTTCAAGTCCGGGTTAGTGTCACTCCAGTATCTGCAATTTTGTCGATTGACATGTCCATTTAGGTGGAAGTGTGCCTCGTCTGAGAAAAAGATGTTATTGAAGCTCGTAAACCTCTCAAGCACTTCGTTAGCAAACTGCAGTCTCTGAGCAGGGTCATTTGGCTTTAAAGCCTGTACAATTTGAATTTTGTAAGGATGTAAATGTAAATCTTTGTGTAGAATGCGATTTAGAGATGTTCTGGGCACATCTAAAGCACTAGACCGCTTTCGAGTAGAGAGACCAGGTTGTTCTCGAACAGACGCTCGTACACGCTCTATGTTTACTGGATCGCGCGATGTCCTAGGTCGGCCGGAACGTGGTTGACTTAAAGTTGAACCTGTTGTTTCGAACTTCTGTACCCATTTTTTAATCGTTTGAATTGTTGGTGCTTGATTTCTGTTCCGTATATTGTAATGATTACAAAATTTCCGTTTAGCTTCGGTCGTAGAATCGTTGTTTCGATAGTACTCGCGTACGCAAAATGCGCGTTGCGCTCCGCTGAATGACTGTATGGTACTAAATCCCTATTAGTAGCTCTCGCTTGTAGTAACACCCCCCGCGCCAATACCCCGCCCGCGCCGACGCAGCGACCTATTCAAATGTTAACGGACTTTTGGTCCACCCTGTATTTATAAGGAATTATTTTGTACGGCCACAGAATGACGTGTTGTGACACCTTTTACTTTTTTTTAACATTGATAGTAATTTGACGTGACGGAAATTATGCTGTACGCGCCTGAGAATTACCGTTATATACTTTTAAAAATCCTGGGTAGGATTTAAAATACTATCGAATGATATCGTAATTTTTCATCGGTCTTTCTTGGTAGACACCACGCACCACAAGGTCTAAAGGCTGGTTTACATTTACTCAAGTGTTTAGCGAAGTGCGTTAGTCATTTCAAAACTACTAAAATCTCTTTATAAGATAAAGTAGCGTACATAAGTAAATATAAATAAATATAAAGGTTGGGAATTTGTGCAGAATGAAGACGCTATGCCAAACAGAACTTGAGTTTTAATTTAAATCTATCAATCGATTTATGTAGGGCCTTGGGCCTGTATCCATTTATAAACTGACTACGGTAACCCCAAAAACCCGATGTTTGAAAGAAGAATTATATGTCTGACTTTTTATTACTGTAGAATTTTTACTTATCACGACATATAGGGTCCTATTTTATTAGCGCCAAATATTTCTAGGGTGTCATCTATAGGTTATAAAAATAACGATAGGGCAAAAAAAAATATTTTTTACTTATTAAATTTTCGAGCCAAGAAGGAAGATGGAGCGTGGAGGATGAGAAAGAATAGGGAGATGGAAGAGATGGTGAACGAGCCGAACATCATAGGAGAGACGAAAGCGGCTCGACTCCGATGGCTCGGACACATCACTAGGATGGGGGAGGATCGGGCAGTTAAACGAGCGTATGTGGGACGCCCTAACGGACGACGTCCGGTCGGACGTCCCAGATACCGCTGGCGCGATGAAGTGGAGAAGGATCTGCGGGAGCTCCGGGCGCCTGACTGGCTCCAGACTGCGCAGGAGAGAGAGCGATGGCGCTCTTTGGTATCGGAGGCCAAGATCCACTTCGGGTCGCTGCGCCAGCGGAGTAAGTAAGTAAGTAAATATTCGAGAAAAACGACAAAATTGTTTGTTTGAAAATTCTCTTCTAAACTGAATGAATTATTGATATTCTAATACTGAAATAAGAAACGTTCGAGCGATTTTCAATATTCTAAAACGATCATTGGCCAAATTGCAGTGTGTACACTAGCAAGGGTCACAAAGAACAAAAAGTACTAAAGGGAGCCTGATGTGGTGTCCACTGTACACATTTGCTAAATAAATGCATCAGGCAACTGATAAGAACTAGTCGTATAAATACATCAGCCACTTCTTTGTTGTAATTGAAATGAATCAATCTACGTAATTATGAGCTAGTTATGAACATTCGTAAGTCTGCTTCTATATTCCATTTTCCAAAAGTGGTAGATATGTGAATGTTAGTATACAGGGTGGAACAGCTAAGTGTTATTTATTATTTATTATTGTTGTGTACATACAAAATAACAGTATTTATAAATCTTCGCGCCCTGAAACCAAAAAGCTTGTTTTTTAAATTTTATTTTTATACAGTATATTATACAGTAGAGTCTTAATTATATACCACCAAACTGCTTAGCAGTTTATCGGCGGACATGTTGCTCCCTTATTTTATTATAAATAATTATTTTATTTTTAACCTTTTTGCGCCTTTTTATACTTACTTACATACTTAATAGATGGTCACATAACCTGCTCACAAATAAAAACACCTTATTGCCTACCGTCAAACTACAAACTACAAAGTAACACGTCTCGTAAAAAAAATATCCCTAATAGTTTGTCTGGGCGCTGCACATTCCACTCTGTTAAAACACAAACTAAATATAAAACAGTTTAACAAATATCTACTTAGGTATGATATGACAATACAAACCAAAACATGGCGTGGGTAAAAATTGATATAATAACGGCAGGTAGGCATCCATCATACATCACTTACCAGGCAATTATTTCATCACTGGTAAAGAGATAAGTACTTATTCAAAAAAATTGAAAGTAAAAATTTATTTCCAAGAGCACATATATATACAAACAATTAGGTACACAGATAAAAATGATCATAATTAAAAATAATAAAAATATATATTATTGACTACTGAACCCGCATTTGTCCTTGATCTCGCCTGATGGTAAGCGACGATGTGGTCCAGTAAATGCCTATTCACTCTGGCCTTGAAGATCCCAAGGTTTCGGGAAATACAGACAGGCAGACTGTTTCATTCCTTAGCCGTTCGCAAAATGAACGAAGAAGCAAATCGCTTCGTACGAACAGATGGGATATCAACAACATAAGGATGGAACCCCTCCCCGCGCCTGGTAGTCCGAAGGCGGAATGGAGATGCTGGAATTAGGTCGTGCAATATAAGATAAAAATAATAAATAAACAAAAGTAATTAAGTTCAACTGACGTTGCTACTAGATCACTTAATCCAATCGGTGGTAAGTTCAAATTTTTAATTTCTCAACAGGAAAAATATCACAGTGCTAAGTCAAAAAATATATTTTTTGTGCATAATTGACAAAATAATCGCCTGTAAAAAGTATTTAGTCCTTTTGTATAAAATTAGTATGAACTTATTGACTCGATTTTTTTTAAATATCTTTTTGTAATTGAAATTGAAAACGTTTATTTAGCGCTGTAAACACCAGAATATAGTACACAATACAGAAGTATACAAATATAATACAAGCAGCACAGAACATCTGGTGTGGTACAGTGCCAAAAATGGTACCCCAGCTCATCACAATGAGGCAAGTCACAGCGCTGATTTTCAGCTGGCCCCTCAGTGACTGCACGGACGAAGAAAGCAACAGTGTGTGCGTGTTGTGTTGTATGAATGTGTCTGTTTGTATGAATGAGGATATTAGTGTGTATGTGAGGTACTGAGTGTGTGGGATGGTATGTGATGTATGGCATGGTGCGGGTGTATTTACATGGTATTATGTGTGTGGATGGTAGTTCACAGCAGAGGCATAAGATTACCGAGCAAAGACAGATGTATCTGCAGATGCATTGGTATTATCACTAATTGGTACTAAACCTTTTATATAGAGTTTAAATAGATCTTTTGGATGGTCCCAAAAAATTGCCCACTAATTTCACAAAAAAATATTTTATTTGCTCAATAATATAATAGCCTGTAAGCACTTAGCTGTTCCACTGTATATCTGTGGTCACGTTGATGTTATCTGAAATCCGTTATTTTTAGACTCAAGTTGTAATCCTATCTAAAAGCGTGTCATTTCTGTATCATGCTAACACAAACATTTCTATAGATGAACGATAACGCCAGGTTATATATTTTTAATCGAACATAATAATAAGGGCTCTGACAAAATATACCTAAGTAAAGTAAAGTAAAATACACTTTACTGCACAAATATAAAACAACAAACATGAGATAGAAAAGGAAATAGTGAAGTACAATTTAGGCGGCCACATCTCTAAGAGCGATCTCTTCCAGGCAACCTTCGGGCAGAGGAAATGATATCGAGAAAGAGGTGGTAGGTGTGCAAGGTTTATGGAAAACGTTATATAAGAGAATAATAACTAATATGGCGTTAAACCATATTTCAGTAATTTATGTATTTAAAATAAATATTTTTAAATATGATTTCGAATTCATTCATTCATTCAATGAATTTTTCTGGTCTTAATTTTTTGTTTTGGTTGTCGAGATTTTATATAATAAAAATATTTTTAACTATAATTTATTTATTTATTTAAAAAATAAACTATTTATAGACGATTAACGGAAGGAAGTTTACGCACATATTATTATACTGTAATACTTTTCCTTATTAAGCATGATCAAAAAAAAAATCGTGTGTATCACGTGCGGGAAGACCACGTGTCGCACTCGTTGCATATAACACTCGTAGCGACAATTTGATGATTCCCACACTAGATAGACAGTCTAGGTACCTAGTATTGATCATTTTCGATAGTTTTTTTCTCGCCACATGGTTATTTACGTGGAGCAAGTGGTGTTAAAATTGTGATATACCGAAAGCACTATAATTTACTGCACTAACCCATATTTTTTTCAGTCGGATCAAAAATCATGTATAATTTAGGGCTGCGGTACCAATTACTTACCTAGTAAATGCTTTTGATTATTTTTTCATCTGTGACGTTGTATCCAATTTTTTTATAATCATACTTTTATCTCATCTAACTCGGAAACACAATGATGTAAACAGCAATGATGTGGTGCCACAGTGAAAACAAAACAGCTTGGATAATGCGACCTGAGCGAAGGCCAACTGGAAACAGGTTTCTGACTCGTCGAAGCGTTAATATTTGAGTACACTCGTGTGTAAAAGTACCAGTATTTTTTTACACGAAAGCAATATAATATTGTATCGCTCGAAGTAACGAATAAATATTTATTTAACCAGCTTATTTATTAGCAAAAATAAGTAATATTTATTATATTAATTAATATATAAAACGACGTAACCCAGAGAAAGAAAGAAGAAAGAAAAACATTTCTTTAACGTTATTAAACTTAAGAAATATTTGAAATTAAAAATCAATGCAACATTAAAAGGACACATGCTTAGCATGTGCTGCGGTCCGACCGGTACGGCAGAACCACGGCGCTGGTTTGGTTTGGTTTCAAGAGCTCTGTAAGATTCTAAGGTTTTAAGACATATGACGTATAAGGCCCCCATTTTTTTAACTTCTATATTTCCCTACTCAAACTCCAACGAGTTTTGTGCAACATTGCTATACAAAATGGATTTTTCTTGGAACAGACATGATCCCATTATTTTATCACAATAATAGGAGACAATAATTTTATGTTTTAATTGTATTTTTTTTACTTAAGTATTTATATTTATTTATAAGCTTAAATCAAATTTTTAAAAGGATTTAGATAAAGCATTCCACCAATTTCTCAATACCTTTTTATAGTCCATCGCATAAATTCACTGATGTGTATAGTTTAACTCTTAGATTTTAAAATCTATAGCAAGTCAGCAGCAAGATAAAGGGATCAATCTTATCTTTCTTGTTTTTATTAATACCGATACCAATCCCACTATGACTGTACTGTATGTATACAGACAGGTGATGAAATATTATTGTATTTTGTGTGACGATAACACGTGAAAAATAATCGTCATATGATTATAACTCTTTTATGATTGAACAAAAGAGATCAGGCTCACCGTGTGCGGTCAGTACGCATTGGTTTTCCGGTAAGCAACACCGTTTGCACGGCATAAATCGTAAAAATGTTTTATATATCAATCGCGTTAGCGTTTATTACGTACCTCATTTACTACTACATCACTTCAACTCTCAACTACTGGAAGGATAGAAATGTGCCCGGACCAACACCAGAACTTCTATTCGGAAATTTTAAAGACACCGTTCTAAAAAGAAAAGCAATGGGTGACGTCTTAAAACGATTCTACGATGATTATCCTAATGAAAAAGTCATTGGAATCCATAGAATGCTGACGCCGTGTTTACTGGTCAGAGATCTGGACCTCATAAAGCATGTGATGATAAAAGACTTTGACAATTTCATCGATAGAGGCCTCGAGGTCAGCAGAAAAGGTTTAGGAGGACATCTGTTCAACGCTGAAAGTGAGGCATGGCAAATCTTAAGACACAAATTCACACCTCTCTTCACGTCTGGAAAACTAAGGAACATGTTCTACTTGATGAACGAACGGGGTGATCACTTCATTGATTACGTCAATGATATTGTCGCCAAACAACAAACGCAAGATATTCGTGAGGTGGTTCAAAAATACACTGTGTCAACAATATCGGCATGTGCCTTTGGCCTTGACATCGACTTACATAATGACAAATTGGAAGAACTAAAGATGATCAATGATTTGTTTT
Source organism: Hofmannophila pseudospretella (assembly GCA_947369225.1). Classification (NCBI taxonomy): domain Eukaryota; kingdom Metazoa; phylum Arthropoda; class Insecta; order Lepidoptera; family Oecophoridae; genus Hofmannophila; species Hofmannophila pseudospretella. Next base: position 3,565,771 of record OX376333.1, read on the forward strand.
CCAAGATAACATATTTTAGAGAAATAGGTATGGTGTTTCCAGGTATACTGCGCCGTTATGGCCATTTGCTTTTCCCAAGTGCAGTGAAAAATTTCTTCTTTGGCATAGTTAGAACTGTCATCAGTCAAAGAAACGGTATGCCGAGTAACAGGAAAGACTTTATGGATTTGATACTGGAGATGACACAGCAAAAGGAGATACAAGGTTCGAAGAGAGGCGATCACTCTATCATAACCTTGGAGTTGACAGAAAACATGATAGCGGCGCAGGCGTTTATATTCTACGTAGCTGGTTTCGAGACTAGCGCTAGTACTATGACATTTATGCTGTATAGTTTAGCGATGAACCCTGATATTCAGGATAAACTGATCGCTGAAATAGATGAAGTACTTGAGAGAAACAATGGAGAACTTACATATGATACTTTGAAAGAAATGAGGTATATGACTCAAGTATTTGACGAAACCTTGCGCTTGTATCCTCTGGTAGAGCCTTTGCAAAGGAAAGCTAAAGCAGACTATAAGCTACCTGGAACCGATGTGACAGTTATGAAAGGACAGCTCGTGTTGGTGACTCCTTTGGGAGTTCATCGTGATGAAAAATATTTTCCTGATCCCGAAAAGTTTAATCCAGATAGGTTTAGTCTAGAGAACTCAAAGGATAGACACCCGAGTGCTTATATGCCATTTGGAATTGGACCCAGGAATTGTATTGGTAAATCTTATTTTTTTTATTTATGGCTAAACCGCGTTTGTCCTCAATCTCCTTTCTTTTTTTTTATTTATTCAAAATATTTTTTTTGATTGGGTTATTCTACTATAATAACTATATCGTTATGCTCGGAGTATCTCTGCTGGATCGAATCCGAAATGAGGAGATCCGGCATAGAACAAAAGTTATCGACATAGCTCATAAGATTAGCAAGCTGAAGTGGCAGTGGGCCGGTCACATCTGTCGCAGAACCGACAACTGCTGTGGTAGACGAGTTCTGGAGTGGAGACCGCGTTTGGGAAAACGTAGTGTGGGACGCCCCCCTGCTAGATGGAGCGATGATCTGCGCAAGGTGGCTGGCAGTGACTGGATGAGAAGAGCCGAAGATCGGGCTCAATAGCGCGCCTTGGGAGAGGCCTATGTCCAGCAGTGGACTAGAGTGGGCTGCTGATGATGATGATGAACGATATAGTGTGGTTATGTATGTGGGTCCTATTTGACCCCTCACCATACAAAGCAGTCACAGGAGCTAGTCTACAATGTCATGTCTATAGAAAAGTCAGATGATTGTCGTTCTGAATCTGAGTTAACTTACAAGCAAGGGAAACTCGTGAAGTGCAACTCTCCGATTTGATTCATTTTAAGATACATTGAAATATAATAATAAGAATAGTTTATTTGAGCGGTAAGATTACAATGGAGTAGGAATTTAAGCATATGTTACATTAAACCGACCGAACAGCCCAAATTCATATTTAGTGGGGGTAATCGCCTTTCAAAGTTTTCAAAATTATTGACATGGTGAAATCAGTGATTTCCCCCACTAAATATGAATTTCGGCTGATAATAAAAATACGGATCGGTTATTTTTCAATGCTCTGCAATATATCTTAAAACGAATCAAATCGGAGGAGTCAATTCTGCAACATGTACCAAATCGATTTCACTATGTCTCATGCATTCGAAAACTTTGAAGGGCGAATTCCCCACTAAATATGAATATGGGTCGATTAAAAAAAATACGGGTAGGTTATTTTTCAATGCTCTGCAGTTTATCTTAAAATGAATCAAATCAGAGAGTTAAACTCTCCGATTTGATTCATTACTATTCTTGAAATTATTGAGATTTGTATCATAGTTTGTACCCGTGATAAAATTTGACATTGTGATATGTATTCCTGAAGTCTGGGATAAAAGAAAAAGATAGTAAGAGCGGGCGTTCGTTCCTTCATCCTTGAAATGTATATTATATAAACCTGTATATATACCTGTTCTTATTTTGTTTTCAGGAATGCGCTTCGCTCATGTCCAATCACGCGTCTGCATAGCAAAGCTTCTGTCAAACTTCCGCGTGGAACCCTCCAGATACACCCAGAAGTTCATAGAATTCGACCCTTACAAGCCACTTAATGTTCCCTTGGGTGGAGTTCGCCTGAATATTGTACCAAGGAAGAAGAGTAACTAATTTTAAAATAAGTACTATTTAAGAAGATCACTGATCAAATTATGTATATTAAGATGTTAGGTACTTAAGAGTGATGGTAAATTTGAGTGAGAACAAATAGTTTACTAACCTGGGTGAAACATACATATTTGAACCGTTTGGGGTTGAAACATCGGGACCCTGGGACCCGGGAGCGCACCGCGTCTTCAAGGACCTCACAAAGCGCCTGGTCGACGCGTCAAAAGACCCAAGAGCTGGCTCCTATTTGGCCCAGCGGATTAGCTTAGCTATCCAACGGGCAACGCAGCCAGTCTATTGGGTACACTGCCGGATGTACTTAACCCAAATTTTTTATATATTTTTTTTCTTCTTAGTCTAAGTTTAGTTTTAGTTTTAGTATTATTATAGATTTATCAAGAAATTGTAGAGAAAGTAAAATATTACGCAAGTACGTAAAGTTCACCTAAATAATTTTACAATAAATGCCTATATTACTAGTGAACAAAGAATACTTTTACATTGTAAACATATAAAAATCACTCTAATTTTAGTTATAGCAATTAGTTAAAATAATATTAGACGTACATTCATTTCTCTAAGTATAATATAATGATGAGCTCGTAGCCAAGTTGCGAGCACGGTCCGAAAGTGATCGTGCAGGTTAAGCAACTTGGGCGCGGTCGGTATTAGGATGGGTGACCGCTAGTGGCATATTTCATCTGAGCTTCTCCGTGCCTCGAAGAGCACGTTAAGCATGTCAGATGCCTACGGGCGGCCTGAACAAGTGTGACAATAGGTTGGCCACTAACCATACGATAAGCAAGCAAGTACAAAACATATTTTTTTCTCTACAACTTTATATAATTAGGTAACTATTAAAATATAAAAATATTAAATAATATAAAACAGATATTTTTTTTTATTTCTTTTTTAAAACAGTAGAAAATATTAAAAAAATTGCAAAAAATTATAACATTGAACTTTGAACTTCATAATCATTTTAGACGTAAAATTGTAGAGAAAGTACACAGACGTAGGTAATTATCATTCTAGTCATACATATTTTTTTAATTTAAAAATAAAGCCTGACCATTACCAAACAAAAATGCGGCGCCAATCGAGAAAAAAAATCTTTTAAAAATAATATGAAAGGAGAAAAATGGAAAGGAGGGGAGGCCTTTGCCCAGCAGTGGGACAGTCTGTAGGCTATTTAAAAAATAAATATTGCGTTAATTATTTAAAAAACTCATTGAGTTGCACTCCAACAGGATAAGTAGTATTTTTAAGCTACATTAATAAGTCTGTTTGAAATCCTGAAGTTATTATTTTACCCGAAAAAAATACACATGAAGACGTACAGTGGACCACTAGCTAAATAAAGTATACCATCTGTTAAAACCTTTGTTTAAATTTCAACCTGAAATGGAAATGGCTGTTCGGTACGCGAATTTAGCCATTTCTGAGGGTGTTCAAATGCATTTTGATCCGCTTAGGCCTGAGTACATTCCGAGAGCGAGGGCTGCCTGTATGTCTAGCTGGAGAGACCATATGAGGAATTGGCTAAAGTGAAGGGGCTTTGGTACAATACACTTAATTACATGCCAGCCTGGGCTCCATGGTTTAACTGTGTCAGCCTTGGGAGCTACTTGTCTTGGCTTTTAGATTACGCTCGGGTCACATTCCGTTAAATAAGTTTTTGCATTTGGTGGGAAGAGCTGCATCACCGTTTTGTACCAACTGCAACACAACAGAAGACCTCACTCACCTCCTAATGGAGTGTGACCTGGGGAAAATTGAGAGGAAAAAATTTGGCCTCAATAGGCTCCAAAATGGGAGGCTCAATATTATTTTGAGTCAGCCTTTATCTGATAATATGAAACACTTACTGTTGTTTGCTAAGTTGGCTCTCAAAGTGAGGGCTGACTCTAATAATACTTGAGCTTCCCTTCCCTTTTCTTAGTGACCCTAACGAGGCTGACTTAGTCACCTTGTCGTGTACCAAAGCCTCTAAACTGAGATATTTTTTTTAAATGCAACCTTATCCTTGAACAATTTAGTATATAATTTGTTGATCTGGGGCCCAATTCGCCTAAATTAGAACGTTGTACTTCTATTTCTATCCAATTTCAATTTAGTTTTCGTTCCAATTCTATTTGGACACCAAATCGCATTCTGATGACGCATAACTCTACCACTGCCACCTTTTAATTTACTGTCGATCAGGCAAAAGTACCTCGGGAGGAACTTATGTTCGATCGTTATATTTGACAGTTGAAGCGTTTTGTTACCGTTCAACTGCGATTCAGTATAAACTAAACGTTTTATTAGAATGCACAAATACGTTACTGTTCGATGGATCGTTGACTCGATCGGAACTTAACTGAAATTGGATCGTTAGTGGATAGTAGCATACGAAACACGTCATAACGATGCAGTTTAGATTCTATTTAGTTACGTTGTATTTAGTGGAATCGATCTTCAGGAAGACTCATCAAGCTAATAGCTTAAAGCCTGTGGCAATAAGTTTTTGTTATGATTTGTATGAATGTGACAGATAAGTTCATGCAACAAAGAACCAAAGAGCATACCTCGACACCTGAAAGGAATACTATTGCAACTCACTTTTTGTCGTTTTTCAGTAGAGTTCATCATATAATAGTTTTAAAAAATCATGATAATTTTTACTCATACTCATACCATTTATTGCTTTTCATGTGTTACAATTGGTCTTAAAAATATATATTATGTGATCATACATGAAACCCTGAGTAGGGCACCGCAATATAAAATAAGAGATTATAATAAATTATAATAATAATAAATGGTAACGGGATAAATTAAATTAAATGTCATTATAAGTTATACATAATTGATTTTATAGTTAAGTATTGGTTTTATCATCAAAAAACTCCTGCAGTGAATAGAAACTTTTGTTAAGAAGATGTAACTTTGATCTTATATTGAATATCGCGTCTTTTAATTCAATGTCGATGATTTGTGAAATTTTGTTATATATTTTTATAGACGTAACGAACGGTCCAGAACTGTGTTGACTTAATTTTGATTTTGGCAGAGCAAGTCTTTTCTGGTAGCGAGTGTTAAATGGCGTACTGCGTAGGTCCTCTGCTTTTTATACAAATGTGTATGTTTCCTAACAAATTTACAAAACAGTATTAAATCAAATTACTGCTGAACGGTGCCTAAGTTTTGGCTTAACTGATTATTGTATGCAAATCTCCGGTAGTGCCACGTTTTCATGGAGTTTCTTGACTTACAATGCTTTTATTGGGTGAAAGTTTAGTAACATTTAAATTGTAACCCAGAATTACAATGTAAGTATGCTAGAAGGACATCTAGACGATAATTAAATTACGATCAATAACATTGTAAGTGTTAGGTTACAATGTCGATTGTAATTAAATTCGAATTTTAAAATGCAAATAACTGTAACAAAACAGTCAGTTAAAAAAAGGGAAAAAAACGCCACAGTTACATATAAGTAGATAGAATAAAATAAGATTTATTGTGTACAAATATTGCAGATATACTTGCATAAACATGTCACACTAAACTTTACCTTTACAGGCATATACACCAAATTCACAAATTAATAAAAACATACATTTATACAGATTATGAGAAGAAACAAAAAAGAAAAATAGAATGTCATTAAAATTTATACAATGTCCACAGATAATAATAAATTAAAAAATAGATATATAATTTTATTTGGCAAGAATAAAAAAAGATTTTAATTTGAATAATTATTTTTTAGTATTTTGCTTAATTAGTTATCGTTAGTAAACGTTGTTTATGTACTTCGTACAAATAATCATTTCTAGTGAAGGCTCTTAAAGGCTCAGTCTTATTCTTTCATAATAGGAACAATAAATTAACTATAATAGGTAGAAACATAAACTAAATAATGTAAAGGTGCTCTACTCTTTCGTACAGCAGCTGATAACAACAAAAATATCTACTAGCTAGTCTGAAATAAATCAAAAATCTGATTAAAACAATTTAAATCTATCAATCGATTTATGTAGAATTCTGTCTGACTTTTTATTACTGTAGAATTTTTATTTATCACGACATATATTTCTAAAGTGTCATTATAAAAATAGTTATGGCAAAAAAAAATATTACTTAATAAATTTTCGAGAAAAACGACAAAATTGTTTGTTTGAAAATTCTACAAATGAATGAATTATTGCTATTCTAATACTGAAATAAGAAACGTTCGAGCGATTTTCAAGATTCTAAAACGATCATTGGCCAAATTGCAGTGTGTACACTAGCAAGGGTCATAATTAAAGAAAAAAAAAGTATTAAAGGGAGCCTGATGTGGTGTCCACTGTACACATTTGCTAAATAAATGTATCAGGCAACTGATAAGAAATAGTCGTACAAATACATCAGGCACTTCTTTGTTGTTATTGAAATGAATCAATCTACGTAATTATGAGCTATCTCTGAACATTCGTAAGTCTGCTTCTATATTCCATTTTCCAAAAGTGATAGATATGTGAATGTTTTGTACCAACTGCAACACAATAGAAGACCTCACTCACCTCCTAATGGAGTGTGACCTGGGGAAATTTGAGAGGAAAAAATTTGGCCTCAATAGGCTACAAAATGGGAGGCTCAATATTATTTTAAGTCAGCCCTTATCTGATAATATGAAACACTTACTGTTGTTTGCTAAATTAGCTCTCAAAGTGAGGGCTGACTTTAATAATACTTGAGCTTCCCTTTCCCTTTTCTTAGTGACCCTAACGAGGCTGACATGGTCACCTTGTCGTGCACCAAAGCCTCTAAATTGAGATATAAAAAAAAAAAAAAAAAAAAAAAATGTGAATGTTAGTATACAGGGTGGTACAGCTAAGTGTTACTATTATTTATTATTGTTGTGTACATACAAAATAACAGTATTTATAAATCTTCGCGCCCTGAAACCAAAAAGCTTGTTTTTTAAAATTTATTTTAACTCAGTATAATATATAGTAGAGTTTTAATTATATACCACCAAACTGCTTAGCAGTTTATCGGCGGACATGTAGCTCCCTTATTTTATTATAAATAATTATTTTATTTTTAACCTTTTTGCGCCTTTTTATATTTACTTACATACTTAATAGATGGTCACATAACCTACATCACAAATAAAAACACCTTATTGCCTACCGTCAAACTACAAAGTAAAACGTCTCGTAAAAAAATCACCCTAATTGTTTGTCTGGGCGCTGCACATTCCACTCTGTTAAAACACAAACTAAATATAAAACAGTTTAACAAATATCTACTTAGGTATGATATGACAATACAAACCAAAACATGACCGTGGGTAAAAATTGATATAATAACGGCAGGTAGGCATCCATCACACATCACTTACCAGGCAATTATTTCATCACTGGTAAAGAGATAAGTACTTATTCAAAAAATTTGAAAGTAAGAACTTATTTCAGCACATATAGAAACAATTAGGTACACAAGATAAAAATGATCATAATTAAAAATAATAAAAATATATATTATTGACTACTGAACCCGCATTTGTCCTCGATCTCGCCTGATGGTAAGCGACGATGTGGTCCAGTAAATGCCTATTCACTCTGGCCTTGAAGATCCCAAGGTTTCGGGAAATACAGACAGGCAGACTGTTTCATTCCTTAGCCGTTCGCAAAATGAACGAAGAAGCAAATCGCTTCGTACGAACAGATGGGATATCAACAACATAAGGATGGAACCCCTCCCCGCGCCTGGTAGTCCGAAGGCGGAATGGAGATGCTGGAATTAGGTCGTGCAATATAAGATAAAAATAGTAAATAAACAAAAGTAATTAAGTTCAACTGACGTTGCTACTAGATCACTTAGTCCAATCGGTGGTAAGTTCAAATTTTTAATTTCTCAACAGGAAAAATATCACAGTGCTAAGTCAAAAAAATATATTTTTTGTGCATAATTGACAAAATAATCGCTTGTAAAAAGTATTTAGTCCTTTTGTATAAAATTAGTATGAACTTATTGAATCGATTTTTTTAAAATATCTTTTTGAAATTGAAATTGAAAACGTTTGTTTAGCACTGTAAACACCAGAATATAGTACACAATAAAGAAGTATACAAATATAATACATGCAGCACAGAACATCTGGTGTGGTACAGTGCCAAAAATGGTACCCCAGCTCAGCACAATGAGGCAAGCCACATCGCTGATTTTCAGCTGGCCCCTCAGTGACAGCAACAGTGTGTGCGTGTTGTGTTGTATGAATGTGTTTGTTTGTATGAATGAGGATATTAGTGTGTATGTGAGGTACTGAGTGTGTGGGATGGTGATGTGATGTATGGCATGGTGCGGGTGTATTTACATGGTATTATGTGTGTGGATGGTAGTTCACAGCAGAGGCATAAGATTACCGACCACATCCAGATTGTGAAAGACTGATGTATCTGCAGATGCATTGGTATTATCACTAATTGGTACTAAACCTTTTATATAGAGTTTAAATAGATCTTTTGGATGGTCCCAAAAAATTGCCCACTAATTTCGCAAAAAAATATTTTATTTGCTCAATGTGATCTAGTAGCAATATCAGTATCAGTGACGAAATAATAGCCTCTAAGCACTTAGCTGTTCCACTGTATATCTGTGGTCACGTTGATGTTATCTGAAATCCGTTATTTTTAGACTCAATTTGTAATCCTATCTAAAAGCGTGTCATTCCTGTATCATGCTAACACAAACATTTCTATAGATGAACGATAACGCCAGGTTATATATTTTTAATCGAACATAATAATAAGGGCTCTGACAAAATATACCTAAGTAAAGTAAAGTAAAATACACTTTACTGCACAAATATAAAACAACAAACATGAGATAGAAAAGGAAATAGTGAAGTACAATTTAGGCGGCGTTATCGCTAAGAGCGATCTCTTCCAGGCAACCTTCGGGCAGAGGAAATGATATCGAGAAAGAGGTGGTAGGTGTGCAAGGTTTATGGAAAACGTTATATAAGAGAATAATAACTAATATGGCGTTAAACCATATTTCAGTAATTTATGTATTTAAAATAAATATTTTTAAATATGATTTCGAATTCATTCATTCATTCAATGAATTTTTCTGGTCTTAATTTTTTGTTTTGGTTGTCGAGATTTTACATAATAAAAATATTTTTAACTATAATTTATTTATTTATTTAAAAAATAAACTATTTATAGACGATTAACGGAAGGAAGTTTACGCACATATTATTATACTGTAATACTTTTCCTTATTAAGCATGATCAAAAAAAAAATCGTGTGTATCACGTGCGGGAAGACCACGTGTCGCACTCGTTGCATATAACACTCGTAGCGATAATTTGGTGATTGCTACACTAGATAGACTGTCTTGGGACCTACTATTGATCATTTTCGATAGTTTTTTTCTCGCCACATGGTTCTTTACGTGGAGCAAGTGGTGTTAAAATTGTGATATACCGTTACTATAATTTACTGCAGTAACCCATATTTTTTTCAGTCGGATCAAAAATCATGTATAATTTAGGGCTGCGGTACCAATTATTTACCTAGTAAATGCTTTTGATTATTTTTTCATCTGTGACGTTGTATCCAATTTTTTTATAATCGTACTTTTATCTCATCTAACTCGGAAACACAATGATGTAAACAGCAATGATGTGGTGCCACAGTGAAAACAAAACAGCATGGATAATGCGACCTGAGCGAAGGCCAACTGGAAACAGGTTTCTGACTCGTCGAAGCGTTAATATTTGAGTACACTCGTGTGTAAAAGTACCAGTATTTTTTTACACGAATGCAATATAATATAGTATCGCTCGAAGTAACGAATAAATATTTATTTAACCAGCTTATTTATTAGCAAAAATAAGTAATATTTATTATATTAATTAATATATAAAACGACGTAAACCAGAGCAAGAAAGAAAGAAAGAAGAAAGAAAAACATTTCTTTAACGTTATTAAACTTAAGAAATATTTGAAATTAAAAAAACAATTCAACATTAAAAGGACACATGCTTAGCATGTGCTGCGGTCCGACCGGTACGGCAGAACCACGGCGCTGGTTTGGTTCGGTTTCAAGAGCTCTGTAAGATTCTAAGGTTTTAAGAAATATGACGTATAAGGCCCCCATTTTTTTAACTTCTATATTTCCCTACTCAAACTCCAACGAGTTTTGTGCAACATTGCTATACAAAATGGATTTTTCTTGGAACAGACATGATCCCATTATTATATCACAATAATAAGAGACAATAATTTTATATTTTAATTGTTTTTTTTTACTTAAGTATTTATATTTATTTATAAGCTTAAATCAATTTTTTAAAAGGATAAAGCATTCCACCAATTTCTCAATACCTTTTTATAGTCCATCGCATAAATTCACTGATGTGTATAGTTTAACCCTTAGATTATAAAATCTATAGCAAGTCAGCAGCAAAATAAAGGGATCAATCTTATCTTTCTTGTTTTTATTAATACCGATACCAATCCCACTATGACTGTACTGTATGTATACAGACAGGTGATGAAATATTATTGTATTTTGTGTGACGATAAAACGTGAAAAATCATCATCATATGATTATAACACTTTTATGATTGAATAAAAGAGATCAGGCTCACCGTGTGCTGTCAGTACGCATTGGTTTTCCGGTAAGCAACACCGTTTGCACGGCATAAATCGTAAAAATGATTTATATATTAATCGCGTTAGCGTTTATTACGTACCTCATTTACTACTACATCACTTCAACTCTCAACTACTGGAAGGATAGAAATGTGCCCGGACCAACACCAGAACTACTATTCGGAAATTTTAAAGACACCGTTCTAAAAAGAAAAGCAATGGGTGACGTCTTAAAACGATTCTACGATGATTATCCAAATGAAAAAGTCATTGGAATCCATAGAATGCTGACGCCGTGTTTACTGGTCAGAGACCTGGACATAATAAAGCATGTGATGATAAAAGACTTTGACAATTTCATCGATAGAGGCCTCGAGGTCAGCAGAAAAGGTTTAGGAGGACATCTGTTCAACGCTGAAAGTGAGGCATGGCAAATCTTAAGACACAAATTCACACCTCTCTTCACGTCTGGAAAACTAAGGAACATGTTCTACTTGATGAACGAACGGGGTGATCACTTCATTGATTACGTCAATGATATTGTCGCCAAACAACAAACGCAAGATATTCGTGAGGTGGTTCAAAAATACACTGTGTCAACAATATCGGCATGTGCCTTTGGCCTTGACATCGACTTACATAATGACAAATTGGAAGAACTAAAGATGATCAATGATTTGTTTTCCAAGATAACATATTTTAGAGAAATAGGTATGGTGTTTCCAGGTATACTGCGCCGTTATGGCCATTTGCTTTTCCCAAGTGCAGTGAAAAATTTCTTCTTTGGCATAGTTAGAACTGTCATCAGTCAAAGAAACGGTATGCCAAGTAACAGGAAAGACTTTATGGATTTGATACTGGAGATGACACAGCAAAAGGAGATACAAGGTTCGAAGAGAGGCGATCACTCTACCATAACCTTGGAGTTGACAGAAAACATGATAGCGGCGCAGGCGTTTATATTCTACGTAGCTGGTTTCGAGACTAGCGCTAGTACTATGACATTTATGCTGTATAGTTTAGCGATGAACCCTGATATTCAGGATAAACTGATCGCTGAAATAGATGAAGTACTTGAGAGAAACAATGGAGAACTTACATATGATACTTTGAAAGAAATGAGGTATATGACTCAAGTATTTGACGAAACCTTGCGCTTGTATCCTCTGGTAGAGCCATTGCAAAGGAAAGCTAAAGCAGACTATAAGCTACCTGGAACCGATGTGACAGTTATGAAAGGACAGCTCGTGTTGGTGACTCCTTTGGGAGTTCATCGTGATGAAAAATATTTTCCTGATCCCGAAAAGTTTAATCCAGATAGGTTTAGTCTAGAGAACTCAAAGGATAGACACCCGAGTGCTTATATGCCATTTGGAATTGGACCCAGGAATTGTATTGGTAAGTACCTTATTTTTTATTTATGGCTAAAACCGCGTTTGTCCTCAATCTCCTTTCTTTTTTCTTATTTATTCAAAATATTTGGGATTGGGTTATTCTACTATAATAACTATATCGCTATGCTCGGAGTATCTCTGCTGGATCGAATCCGAAATAAGGAGATCCGGCATAGAACAAAAGTTATCGACATAGCTCATAAGATTAGCAAGCTGAAGTGGCAGTGGGCCAGTCACATCTGTCGCAGAACCGACAACCGCTGGGGGAGACGAGTTCTGGAGTGGAGACCGCGTTTGGGCAAACGTAGTGTGGGACGAGCGTCCCTGTTAGATGGAGCGACGATCTGCGCAATGTGGCTGGCAGTGAGAAGAGCCGAAGATCGGGCTCAATAGCGCGCCCTGGGAGAGGCCTATGTCCAGCAGTGGACTAGAGTGGGCTGCTGATGATGATGATGAACGATATAGTGTGGTTATGTATGTGGGTCCTATTTGACCCCTCACCATACAAAGCAGTCACAGGAGCTAGTCTACAGTGTCATGTCTATAGAAAAGTCAGATGATTGTCGTTCTGAATCTGAGTTGACTTACAAGCAAGGGAAACTCGTGCAACTCTCCGATTTGATTCATTTTAAGATACATTGCAGAGCATTGAAATATAATAATAAGAATAGTTTATTTGAGCGGTAAGATTACAATGGAGTAGGAATTTAAGCATATGTTACATTAAACCGACCGAACAGCCCAAATTCATATTTAGTGGGGGTAATCGCCTTTCAAAGTTTTCAAAATTATTGACATGGTGAAATCAGTGATTTCCCCCACTAAATATGAATTTCGGCTGATAAAAAAATACGGATCGGTTATTTTTCAATGCTCTGCAATATATCTTAAAACGAATCAAATCGGAGGGGTCAATTCTGCAACATGTACCAAACCGATTTCACTATGTCTCATGCATTCGAAAACTTTGAAGGGCGAATTCCCCACTAAATATGAATATGGGTCGATTAAAAAAAATACGGGTAGGTTATTTTTCAATGCTCTGCAGTTTATCTTAAAATGAATCAAATCGGTGAGTTAAACTCTCCGATTTGATTCATTACTATTCGATTACTTACTAACAGTAAGTAATCGAAATTATTGAGATTTGTATCATAGTTTGTACCCGTGATAAAATTTGACATTGCGATATGTATTCCTGAAGTCTGGTATAAAAGAAAAAGATAGTAAGAGCGGGCGTTCGTTCCTTCATCCTTGAAATGTATATTGTATAAACCTGTATATATACCTGTTCTTATTTTGTTTTCAGGAATGCGCTTCGCTCATGTCCAATCACGCGTCTGCATAGCAAAGCTTCTGTCAAACTTCCGCGTGGAACCCTCCAGATACACCCAGAAGTTCATAGAATTCGACCCTTACAAGCCACTTAATGTTCCCTTGGGTGGAGTTCGCCTGAATATTGTACCAAGGAAGAAGAGTAACTAATTTTAAAATAAGTACTATTTAAGAAGATCACTGATCAAAGAGTGATGGTAAATTAAAGTGAATAGTAAGAACAAATAGTTTACTAACCTGGGTGAAACATACATATTTGAACCGTTTGGGGTTGAAACATCTGGACCCTGGGACCCGGGAGCGCACCGCGTCTTCAAGGACCTCGCAAAGCGCTTGATCGACGCGTCAAAAGACCCAAGATCTGGCTCCTATTTGGCCCAGCGGATTAGCTTAGCTATCCAACAGGCAACGCAGCCAGTCTTTTGGGTACACTGCCGGATGTGGGGGACTTAACCCATTTTTTTTATCTTCTTTTTTCTTCTTCTTAGTCTAAGTTTAGTTTTAGTATTATTATAGATTTATCAAGAAATTGTAGAGAAAGTAAAATATTACGTAAGTACGTAAAGTTCACCTAAATAATTTTACAATAAATGCCTATATTACTAGTGAACAAAGAATACTTTTACATTGTAAACATATAAAAATAACTCTAATTTTAGTTAAAGCAATTAGTTAAAATAATATTAGACGTACATTCATTTCTCTAAGTATAATATAATGATGAGCTCGTAGCCAAGTTGCGAGCACGGTCCGAAAGTGATCGTGCAGGTTAAGCAACTTGGGCGCGGTCGGTATTAGGATGGGTGACCGCTAGTGGCATATTTCATCTGAGCTTCTCCGTGCCTCGAAGAGCACGTTAAGCATGTCAGATGCCTACGGGCGGCCTGAACAAGTGTGACAATAGGTTGGCCACTAACCATACGATAAGCAAGCAAGTACAAAACATATTTTTTTCTCTACAACTTTATATAATTAGGTAACTATTAAAATATAAAAATATTAAATAATATAAAACAGATATTTTTTTTTATTTCTTTTTTAAAACAGTAGAAAATATTAAAAAAATTGCAAAAAATTATAACATTGAACTTTGAACTTCATAATCATTTTAGATGTAAAATTGCAGAGAAAGTACACAGACGTAGGTAATTATCATTCTAGTCATACATATTTTTTTAATTTAAAAATAAAGTCTGACCATTACCAAATATAAATGCGCCGACAATCGAGAAAAAAAATCTTTTAAAAATAATATGAAAGGAGAAAAATGGAAAGGAGGGGAGGCCTTTGCCCAGCAGTGGGACAGTCTATGTGCTATTTAAAAAATAAATATTGCGTTAATTATTTAAAAAATTCATTGAGTTGCACTCCAACAGGATAAGTAGTATTTTTAAGCTACATTAATAAGTCTGTTTGAAATCCTGAAGTTATTATTTTACGCGAAAAAAATACACATGAAGACGTACAGTGGACCACTAGCTAAATAAAGTATACCATCTGTTAAAACCTTAGTTTAAATTTCAACCTGAAATGGAAATGGCTGATCGGTACGCGAATTTAGCCATTTCTGAGGGTGTTCAAATGCATTTTGATCCGCTTAGGCCTGAGTATATTCCGAGAGCGAGGGCTGCCTGTATGTCTAGCTGGAGAGACCATATGAGGAATTGGCTAAAGTGAAGGGGCTTTGGTACAATACACTTAATTACATGCCAGCCTGGGCTCCATGGTTTAACTGTGTCAGCCTTGGGAGCTACTTGTCTTGGCTTTTAGATTACGCTCGGGTCACATTCCGTTAAATAAGTTTTTGCATTTGGTGGGAAGAGCTGCATCACCGTTTTGTACCAACTGCAACACAACAGAAGACCTCACTCACCTCCTAATGGAGTGTGACCTGGGGAAAATTGAGAGGAAAAAATTTGGCCTCAATAGGCTCCAAAATGGGAGGCTCAATATTATTTTGAGTCAGCCTTTATCTGATAATATGAAACACTTACTGTTGTTTGCTAAGTTGGCTCTCAAAGTGAGGGCTGACTCTAATAATACTTGAGCTTCCCTTCCCTTTTCTTAGTGACCCTAACGAGGCTGACTTAGTCACCTTGTCGTGTACCAAAGCCTCTAAACTGAGATATTTTTTTTAAATGCAACCTTATCCTTGAACAATTTAGTATATAATTTGTTGATCTGGGGCCCAATTCGCCTAAATTAGAACGTTGTACTTCTATTTCTATCCAATTTCAATTTAGTTTTCGTTCCAATTCTATTTGGACACCAAATCGCATTCTGATGACGCATAACTCTACCACTGCCACCTTTTAATTTACTGTCGATCAGGCAAAAGTACCTCGGGAGGAACTTATGTTCGATCGTTATATTTGACAGTTGAAGCGTTTTGTTACCGTTCAACTGCGATTCAGTATAAACTAAACGTTTTATTAGAATGCACAAATACGTTACTGTTCGATGGATCGTTGACTCGATCGGAACTTAACTGAAATTGGATCGTTAGTGGATAGTAGCATACGAAACACGTCATAACGATGCAGTTTAGATTCTATTTAGTTACGTTGTATTTAGTGGAATCGATCTTCAGGAAGACTCATCAAGCTAATAGCTTAAAGCCTGTGGCAATAAGTTTTTGTTATGATTTGTATGAATGTGACAGATAAGTTCATGCAACAAAGAACCAAAGAGCATACCTCGACACCTGAAAGGAATACTATTGCAACTCACTTTTTGTCGTTTTTCAGTAGAGTTCATCATATAATAGTTTTAAAAAATCATGATAATTTTTACTCATACTCATACCATTTATTGCTTTTCATGTGTTACAATTGGTCTTAAAAATATATATTATGTGATCATACATGAAACCCTGAGTAGGGCACCGCAATATAAAATAAGAGATTATAATAAATTATAATAATAATAAATGGTAACGGGATAAATTAAATTAAATGTCATTATAAGTTATACATAATTGATTTTATAGTTAAGTATTGGTTTTATCATCAAAAAACTCCTGCAGTGAATAGAAACTTTTGTTAAGAAGATGTAACTTTGATCTTATATTGAATATCGCGTCTTTTAATTCAATGTCGATGATTTGTGAAATTTTGTTATATATTTTTATAGACGTAACGAACGGTCCAGAACTGTGTTGACTTAATTTTGATTTTGGCAGAGCAAGTCTTTTCTGGTAGCGAGTGTTAAATGGCGTACTGCGTAGGTCCTCTGCTTTTTATACAAATGTGTATGTTTCCTAACAAATTTACAAAACAGTATTAAATCAAATTACTGCTGAACGGTGCCTAAGTTTTGGCTTAACTGATTATTGTATGCAAATCTCCGGTAGTGCCACGTTTTCATGGAGTTTCTTGACTTACAATGCTTTTATTGGGTGAAAGTTTAGTAACATTTAAATTGTAACCCAGAATTACAATGTAAGTATGCTAGAAGGACATCTAGACGATAATTAAATTACGATCAATAACATTGTAAGTGTTAGGTTACAATGTCGATTGTAATTAAATTCGAATTTTAAAATGCAAATAACTGTAACAAAACAGTCAGTTAAAAAAAGGGAAAAAAACGCCACAGTTACATATAAGTAGATAGAATAAAATAAGATTTATTGTGTACAAATATTGCAGATATACTTGCATAAACATGTCACACTAAACTTTACCTTTACAGGCATATACACCAAATTCACAAATTAATAAAAACATACATTTATACAGATTATGAGAAGAAACAAAAAAGAAAAATAGAATGTCATTAAAATTTATACAATGTCCACAGATAATAATAAATTAAAAAATAGATATATAATTTTATTTGGCAAGAATAAAAAAAGATTTTAATTTGAATAATTATTTTTTATTATTTTGCTTAATTAGTAATCGTTAGTAAACGTTGTTTATGTACTTCGTACAAATAATCATTTCTAGTGAAGGCTCTTAAAGGCTCAGTCTTATTCTTTCATAATAGGAACAATAAATTAACTATAATAGGTAGAAACATAAACTAAATAATGTAAAGGTGCTCTACTCTTTCGTACAGCAGCTGATAACAACAAAAATATCTACTAGCTAGTCTGAAATAAATCAAAAATCTGATTAAAACAATTTAAATCTATCAATCGATTTATGTAGAATTCTGTCTGACTTTTTATTACTGTAGAATTTTTATTTATCACGACATATATTTCTAAAGTGTCATTATAAAAATAGTTATGGCAAAAAAAAATATTACTTAATAAATTTTCGAGAAAAACGACAAAATTGTTTGTTTGAAAATTCTACAAATGAATGAATTATTGCTATTCTAATACTGAAATAAGAAACGTTCGAGCGATTTTCAAGATTCTAAAACGATCATTGGCCAAATTGCAGTGTGTACACTAGCAAGGGTCATAATTAAAGAAAAAAAAAGTATTAAAGGGAGCCTGATGTGGTGTCCACTGTACACATTTGCTAAATAAATGTATCAGGCAACTGATAAGAAATAGTCGTACAAATACATCAGGCACTTCTTTGTTTTAATTGAAATGAATCTATCGTCGTAATTATGAGCTATCTCTGAACATTCGTAAGTCTGCTTCTATATTCCATTTTCCAAAAGTGGTAGATATGTGAATGTTAGTATACAGAGTGGAACAGCTAAGTGTTACTATTATTTATTATTGTTGTGTACATACAAAATAACAGTATTTATAAATCTTCGCGTCCTGAAACCAAAAAGCTTGTTTTTTAAAATTTATTTTTATACAGTATAATATACAGTAGAGTCTTAATTATATACCGCCAAACTGCTTAGCAGTTTATCGGCGGACATGTTGCTCCCTTATTTTATTGTAAATAATCATTATATATTTATACTTTTTGCGCCTTTTTATACTTACTTACATACTTAATAGACGGTCACATAACCTACATCACAAATAAAAACACCTTATTGCCTACCGTCAAACTACAAACTACAAAGTAACACGTCTCGTAAAAAAAATATCCCTAATAGTTTGTCTGGGCGCTGCACATTCCACTCTGTTAAAACACAAACTAAATATAAAACAGTTTAACAAATATCTACTTAGGTATGATATGACAATACAAACCAAAACATGACCGTGGGTAAAAATTGATATAATAACGGCAGGTAGGCATCCATCACACATCACTTACCAGGCAATTATTTCATCACTGGTAAAGAGATAAGTACTTATTCAAAAAATTTGAAAGAAAGAATTTATTTCAGCACATATAGAAACAATTAGGTACACAAGATAAAAATGATCATAATTAAAATAATAAAAATATATATTATTGACTACTGAACCCGCATTTGTCCTCGATCTCGCCTGATGGTAAGCGACGATGTGGTCCAGTAAATGCCTATTCACTCTGGCCTTGAAGATCCCAAGGTTTCGGGAAATACAGACGCCGGCAGGCTGTTCCATTCCTTAGCCGTTCGCATAATGAACGAAGAAGCAAATCGCTTCGTACGAGCAGATGGGATATCAACAACATAAGGATGGAGCCCCTCCCCGCGCCTGGTAGTCCGAAGGCGGAATGGAGATGCTGGAATTAAGTCGTGCAATATAAGATAAAAATAATAAATAAACAAAAGTAATTAAGTTCAACTGACGTTGCTACTAGATCACTTAATCCAATCGGTGGTAAGTTCAAATTTTTAATTTCTCAACAGGAAAAATATCACAGTGTTAAGTCAAAAAATATATTTTTTGTGCATAATTGACAAAATAATCGCCTGTAAAAAGTATTTAGTCCTTTTGTATAAAATTAGTATGAACTTATTGAATCGATTATTTTAAATATCTTTTTGAAATTGAAATTGAAAACGTTTATTTAGCGCTGTAAACACCAGAATATAGTACACAATACAGAAGTATACAAATATAATACAAGCAGCACAGAACATCTGGTGTGGTACAGTGCCAAAAATGGTACCCCAGCTCAGCACAATGAGGCAAGCCACATCGCTGATTTTCAGCTGGCCCCTCAGTGACTGCACGGACGAAGAAAGCAACAGTGTGTGCGTGTTGTGTTGTATGAAAGTGTTTGTTTGTATGAATGAGGATATTAGTGTGTATGTGAGGTACTGAGTGTGTGGGATGGTATGTGATGTATGGCATGGTGCGGGTGTATTTACATGGTATTATGTGTGTGGATGGTAGTTCACAGCAGAGGCATAAGATTACTGAGCAAAGACAGATGTATCTGCAGATGCATTGGTATTATCACTAATTGGTACTAAACCTTTTATATAGAGTTTAAATAGATCTTTTGGATGGTCCCAAAAAATTGCCCACAAATTTCACAAAAAAGTATTTTATTTGCTCAATAATATAATAGCCTGTAAGCACTTAGCTGTTCCACTGTATATCTGTGGTCACGTTGATGTTATCTGAAATCCGTTATTTTTAGACTCAAGTTGTAATCCTGTCTAAAAGCGTGTCATTCCTGTATCATGCTAACACAAACAATTCTATAGATGAACGATAACGCCAGGTTATATATTTTTATTCGAACATAATAATAAGGGCTGTGACAAAATATCGAGTATATATATTTATAATTATATATTTATTTGTACATCATAATATATTAGTATTTATATGTTTATATATAATGTATGCATTTTTAAGATTTATTATTATGTATTTTAATATGTGTTATGAAGACCTATTTATATATCTTTACTTATATAAGTTAATGTAACCTAATATAATAACAACTCTCCATTTTATATGCACCTACCTAAATATTTCTGCATAACCCCATGGTTAGCTGGTAGAAAATGCCGCAAGGCATTAAGCTCGCCTCATGTACACCTTTTTGTGCATTAAAATGTAAATAAATAAATAATAAAATATACCTACCAATATGGCGATCCAAAACCATTTTTCATTATTCTATGTATTTAAAATAAATATTTTTAAATATGAATTCGAAGTGAAATGAATTTTTCTGGTCTTGAATTATTGTTTTGGTTGTCGAGATTTTACATAATAAAAAGTTTTTTAATTATAATTTATTTATTAATTTAATAAATAAACAATTTACAGATTAACGGAAGGAAGTATACGCACATATTACTATACTGTAATACTTTTCCTTATTGAGCATGATCAATAAAATATCGTGTGTATCACGTGCGGGAAGACCAAGTTTCGCACTCGTTGCGATATAACACTCGTAGCGATAATTTGGTGATTGCTACACTAGATAGACAGTCTAGATACCTAGTATTGATCATTTGCGATAGTTTTTTCTCGCCACATGGTTATTTACGTGGAGCAATTGGTGTTAAAATTGTGATATACCGAAAGCACTATAATTTACTGCAGTAACCCATATTTTTTTCAGTCGGATCAAAAATCATGTATAATTTAGGGCTGCGGTACCAATTACTTACCTAGTAAATGCTTTTGATTATTTTTTCATCTGTGACGTTGTATCCAATTTTTTTATAATCATACTTTTATCTCATCTAACTCGGAAACACAATGATGTAAACAGCAATGATGTGGTGCCACAGTGAAAACAAAACAGCTTGGATAATGCGACCTGAGCGAAGGCCAACTGGAAACAGGTTTCTGACTCGTCGAAGCGTTAATATTTGAGTACACTCGTGTGTAAAAGTACCAGTATTTTTTTACACGAAAGCAATATAATATAGTATCGCTCGAAGTAACGAATAAATATTTATTTAACCAGCTTATTTATTAGCAAAAATAAGTAATATTTATTATATTAATTAATATATAAAACGACGTAACCCAGAGAAAGAAAGAAAGAAAGAAGAAATAATAATAAGTAATAAATAAGTATTTTGTTTGTATTTTGTTTTATATGTGTGTAATAAAGATTATAATAATAATAATAAGAAAGAAAAACATTTCTTTAACGTTATTAAACTTAAGAAATGTTTTGAAATTAAAAAAACAATGCAACATTAAAAGGACACATGCTTAGCATGTGCTGCGGTCCGACCGGTACGGCAGAACCACGGCGCTGGTTTGGTTTGGTTTCAAGAGCTCTGTAAGATTCTAAGGTTTTAAGAAATATGACGTATAAGGCCCCCATTTTTTTAACTACTATATGGCCCTACTCTAACTCCAACGAAGCAACATTGCTATACAAAATGGATTTTTCTTGGAACAGACATGACCCATTATTTTATCACAATAATAGGAGACAATAATTTTATGTTTTAATTGTATTTTTTTTACTTAAGTATTTATATTTATTTATAAGCTTAAATCAAATTTTTAAAAGGATTTAGATAAAGCATTCCACCAATTTCTCAATACCTTTCTCTTTACCTTTTTTTTTTGTCCATCGCATAAATTCACTGATGTGTATAGTTTAACCCTTAGATTATAAAATCTATAGCAAGTCAGCAGCAAAATGAAGGAAACAAACTTATCTTTCTTGTTTTTATTAATACCGATACCAATCCCACTATGACTGTACTGTATGTACAGGTGATGAAATATTATTGTATTTTGTGTGACGATAAAACGTGAAAAATCATCATCATATGATTATAACACTTTTATGATTGAATAAAAGAGATCAGGCTCACCGTGTGCTGTCAGTACGCATTGGTTTTCCGGTAAGCAACACCGTTTGCACGGCATAAATCGTAAAAATGATTTATATATCAATCGCGTTAGCGTTTATTACGTACCTCATTTACTACTACATCACTTCAACTCTCAACTACTGGAAGGATAGAAATGTGCCCGGACCAACACCAGAACTACTATTCGGAAATTTTAAAGACACCGTTCTAAAAAGAAAAGCAATGGGCGACGTCTTAAAACGATTCTACGATGATTATCCAAATGAAAAAGTCATTGGAATCCATAGAATGCTGACGCCGTGTTTACTGGTCAGAGACCTGGACATCATAAAGCATGTGATGATAAAAGACTTTGACAATTTCATCGATAGAGGCTTCGAGATCACCAGAAAAGGTTTAGGAGGACATCTGTTCAACGCTGAAAGTGAGGCATGGCAAATCTTAAGACACAAATTCACACCTCTCTTCACGTCTGGAAAACTAAGGAACATGTTCTACTTGATGAACGAACGGGGTGATCACTTCATTGATTACGTCAATGATATTGTCGCCAAACAACAAACGCAAGATATTCGTGAGGTGGTTCAAAAATACACTGTGTCAACAATATCGGCATGTGCCTTTGGCCTTGACATCGACTTACATAATGACAAATTGGAAGAACTAAAGATGATCAATGATTTGTTTTCCAAGATAACATATTTTAGAGAAATAGGTATGGTGTTTCCAGGTATACTGCGCCGTTATGGCCATTTGCTTTTCCCAAGTGCAGTGAAAAATTTCTTCTTTGGCATAGTTAGAACTGTCATCAGTCAAAGAAACGGTATGCCGAGTAACAGGAAAGACTTTATGGATTTGATACTGGAGATGACACAGCAAAAGGAGATACAAGGTTCGAAGAGAGGCGATCACTCTACCATAACCTTGGAGTTGACAGAAAACATGATAGCGGCGCAGGCGTTTATATTCTACGTAGCTGGTTTCGAGACTAGCGCTAGTACTATGACATTTATGCTGTACAGTTTAGCGATGAACCCTGATATTCAGGATAAACTGATCGCTGAAATAGATGAAGTATTTGAGAGAAACAATGGAGAACTTACATATGATACTTTGAAAGAAATGAGGTATATGACTCAAGTATTTGACGAAACCTTGCGCTTGTATCCTCTGGTAGAGCCATTGCAAAGGAAAGCTAAAGCAGACTATAAGCTACCTGGAACCGATGTGACAGTTATGAAAGGACAGCTCGTGTTGGTGACTCCTTTGGGAGTTCATCGTGATGAAAAATATTTTCCTGATCCCGAAAAGTTTAATCCAGATAGGTTTAGTCTAGAGAACTCAAAGGATAGACACCCGAGTGCTTATATGCCATTTGGAATTGGACCCAGGAATTGTATTGGTAAGTACCTTATTTTTTATTTGTGGCTAAAACCGCGTTTGTCCTCAACCTCCTTTCTTTTTTCTTAATAATTCAAAATATTTGGGATTGGGTTATTCTACTATAATCACTATATCGCTATGCTCGGAGTATCTCTGCTGGATCGAATCCGAAATAAGGAGATCCGGCATAGAACAAAAGTTATCGACATAGCTCATAAGATTAGCAAGCTGAAGTGGCAGTGGGCCGGTCACATCTGTCGCAGAACCGACAACCGCTGACGAGTTCTGGAGTGGAGACCGCGTTTGGGCAAACGTAGTGTGGGACGAGCGTCCCTGCTAGATGGAGCGACGATCTGCGCAAGGTGGCTGGCAGTGACTGGATGAGAAGAGCCGAAGATCGGTCTCAATAGCGAGCCCTGGGAGAGGCCTATGTCCAGCGGTAGACTAGAGTGGGCTGCTGCTGATGATGATGAACGATATAGTGTGGTTATGTATGTGGGTCCTATTTGACTCCTCACCATACAAAGCAGTCACAGGAGCTAGTCTACAATGTCATGTCTATAGAAAATTCAGATGATTGTCGTTCTGAATCTGAGTTGACTTACAAACAAGGGAAACTCGTGCAACTCTCCGATTTGATTCATTTTAAGATACATTGCAGAGCATTGAAATATAATAATAAGAATAGTTTATTTGAGCGGTAAGATTACAATGGAGTAGGAATTTAAGCATATGTTACATTAAACCGACCGAACAGCCCAAATTCATATTTAGTGGGGGTAATCGCCTTTCAAAGTTTTCAAAATTATTGACATGGTGAAATCAGTGATTTCCCCCACTAAATATGAATTTCGGCTGATAAAAAAATACGGATCGGTTATTTTTCAATGCTCTGCAATATATCTTAAAACGAATCAAATCGGAGGGGTCAATTCTGCAACATGTACCAAACCGATTTCACTATGTCTCATGCATTCGAAAACTTTGAAGGGCGAATTCCCCACTAAATATGAATATGGGTCGATTAAAAAAAATACGGGTAGGTTATTTTTCAATGCTCTGCAGTTTATCTTAAAATGAATCAAATCGGTGAGTTAAACTCTCCGATTTGATTCATTACTATTCGATTACTTACTAACAGTAAATAATCGAAATTATTGAGATTTGTATCATAGTTTGTACCCGTGATAAAATTTGACATTGCGATATGTATTCCTGAAGTCTGGTATAAAAGAAAAAGATAGTAAGAGCGGGCGTTCGTTCCTTCATCCTTGAAATGTATATTGTATAAACCTGTATATATACCTGTTCTTATTTTGTTTTCAGGAATGCGCTTCGCTCATGTCCAATCACGCGTCTGCATAGCAAAGCTTCTGTCAAACTTCCGCGTGGAACCCTCCAGATACACCCAGAAGTTCATAGAATTCGACCCTTACAAGCCACTTAATGTTCCCTTGGGTGGAGTTCGCCTGAATATTGTACCAAGGAAGAAGAGTAACTAATTTTAAAATAAGTACTATTTAAGAAGATCACTGATCAAAGAGTGATGGTAAATTAAAGTGAATAGTAAGAACAAATAGTTTACTAACCTGGGTGAAACATACATATTTGAACCGTTTGGAGTTGAAACATCTGGACCCTGGGACCCGGGAGCGCACCGCGTCTTCAAGGACCTCGCAAAGCGCTTGATCGACGCGTCAAAAGACCCAAGATCTGGCTCCTATTTGGCCCAGCGGATTAGCTTAGCTATCCAACAGGCAACGCAGCCAGTCTTTTGGGTACACTGCCGGATGTGGGGGACTTAACCCATTTTTTTTATCTTCTTTTTTCTTCTTCTTAGTCTAAGTTTAGTTTTAGTATTATTATAGATTTATCAAGAAATTGTAGAGAAAGTAAAATATTACGTAAGTACGTAAAGTTCACCTAAATAATTTTACAATAAATGCCTATATTACTAGTGAACAAAGAATACTTTTACATTGTAAACATATAAAAATAACTCTAATTTTAGTTATAGCAATTAGTTAAAATAATATTAGACGTACATTCATTTCTCTAAGTATAATATAATGATGAGCTCGTAGCCAAGTTGCGAGCACGGTCCAAAAGTGATCGTGCAGGTTAAGCAACTTGGGCGCGGTCGGTATTAGGATGACCGCTAGTGGCATATTTCATCTGAGCTTCTCCGTGCCTCGGAGCGCACGTTAAGCATGTCAGATGCCTACGGGCGGCCTGAACAACTGTGACAATAGGTTGGCCACTAACCATACGATAAGCAAGCAGGTACAAAACATTTTATTTTCTCTACAACTTTATATAATTAGGTAACTATTAAAATATAAAAATATTAAACAATATAAAACAGATTTTTTTTAAATTTCTTTTTTAAAACTGTAGAAAATATTAATAAAATTGCAAAAAATTATAACATTGAACTTTGAACTTCATAATCATTTTAGACGTAAAATTGTAGAGAAAGTACACAGACGTAGGTAATTATCATTCTAGTCATACATATTTTTTTAATTTAAAAATAAGCCTGACCATTACTAAATAAAAATGCGCCGCCAATCGAGGAAAAATATATTAATCTTGTAAAAAAATATGAAAGGAGAAAAATGGAAAGGAGGGGAGGCCTTTGCCCAGCAGTGGGACAGTCTATATGCTATTTAAAAAATAAATATTGCGTTAATTATTTAAAAAACTCATTGAGTTGCACTCCAACAGGATAAGTAGTATTTTTAAGCTACATTAATAAGTCTGTTTGAAATCCTGAAGTTATTATTTTACCCGAAAAAATACACTTGAAGACGTACAGTGGACCACTAGCTAAATAAAGTATACCATCTGTTAAAGCCTTTGTTTAAATTTCAACCTGAAATGGAAATGGCTGTTCGGTACGCGAATTTAGCCATTTCTGAGGGTGTTCAAATGCATTTTGATCCGCTTAGGCCTGAGTATATTCCGAGAGCGAGGGCTGCTTGTATGTCTAGCTGGAGAGACCAATATGAGGAATTGGCTAAAGTGAAGGGGCTTTGGTACAAATACACTTAATTACATGCCAGCCTGGGCTCCATAGTTTGACTGTGTCAGCCTTGGGAGCTACTTGTCTTGGCTTTTAGATTACGCTCGGGTCACATTCCGTTAAATAAGTTTTTGCATTAGGTGGGAATAGCTGCATCACCGTTTTGTACCAACTGCAACACAACAGAAGACCTCACTCACCTCCTAATGCAGTGTGACCTGGGGAAAATTGAGAGGAAAAAATTTGGCCTCAATAGGCTCCAAAATGGGAGGCTCAATATTAATTTGAGTCAGCCCTTATCTGATAATATGAAACACTTACTGTTGTTTGCTAAGTTGGCTCTCAAAGTGAGGGCTGACTCTAATAATACTTGAGCTTACCTTCCCTTTTCTTAGTGACCCTAACGAGGCTGACTTGGTCACCTTGTCGTGTACCAAAGCCTCTAAACTGAGTTTTTTTTTAAATGCAACCTTAAGCTTGAACAATTTAGTATATAATTTGTTGATCTGGGGCCCAATTCGCCTAAATTAGAACGTTGTACTTCTATTTCTATCCAATTTCAATTTAGTTTTCGTTCCAATTCTATTTGGACACCAAAACGCATTCTGATGACGCATAACTCTACCACTGCCACCTTTTAATATACTGTCGATCAGGCAAAAGTACCTCGGGAGGAACTTATGTTCGATCGTTATATTTGACAGTTGAAGCGTTTTGTTAACGTTCAACTGCGATTCAGTATAAACTAAACGTTTTATTAGAATGCACAAATACGTTACTGTTCGATGGATCTTTGACTCGATCGGAACTTAACTGAAATTGGATCGTTAGTGGATAGTAGCATACGAAACACGTCATAACGATGCAGTTTAGATTCTATTTAGTTACATTGTATTTAGTGGAATCGATCTCCTGGAAGACACATCAAGCTAATACTCCGTTTAAGCCTGTCGCAATAAGTTTTTGTCATGATTTGTATGAATGTGACAGATAACTTCATGCGACAAAGAACCAAAGGGCATACCTCGACACCTGAAACCATACCTCGTTTTTCAGTAGAGCTCATCATAGTTTTAAAAAATCATGATAATTTTTGCTCATACTCATACCATTTATTGTTTTTCGTGTGTTAAAACAATACATAATTGATTTTATAGCTAAGTATTGTTTTTACCATCAAAAAACTCTTGCAGTGAATAGAAACATTTGTTAAGAAGATATAAGTTTGATCTTTTATTGAAAGTCTTTCAATTTGTGGCGGCTTCCCGCCACAATGACGGCGCATGCGTGCTGTGCAGTCTGCGCGCGCTGCTGTCGTCTCTAAACAATCGCCACCGCTTTTCTCATACTCGCGCTGTCACTCCTCTACCTTTCATCATCGCAATATTGTAAATATATTTCATCTTCGCATCAACATGCTGACTTTCATTCCGTGGGGCACACGGCCCCATAATTGGTGGAAGCAAGCATCGTCCATAAATTCAATGTCGATGATTTGTAAAATTTTATTATATATTTTTATAGACATAACGAACGGTCCAGAACTGTGTAGACTTAATTTTGATTTTGACAGAGCAAGCCTTTTCTGGTAGCGAGTGTTAAATGGCGTACTGTGTAGGTCCTCTGATTTTTATACAAATGTGTATGTTTCCTAACAAATTTACAAAACAGTATTAAATCAAATTACTGCTGAACGGTGCCTAAGTTTTGGCTTAACTGATTATTGTATGCAAATCTCCGGTAGTGCCACATTTTCATGGAGTTTCTTGACTTACAATGCTTTTATTGGGTGAAAGTTCAGTAAAATTTAAATTGTAACCCAGAATTACAATGTAAGTATGCTAGAAGGACATCTAGACGATAATTAAATTACGATTAATAACATTGTAAGTGTTAGGTTACAATGACGACTGTAATTAAATTCGAATTTTAACTGTAACAAAACAGTCAGTTAAAAAAGGGAAAAAAAGCCACAGCACATATAAGTAGATAGAATAAAATAAGATTTATTGTGTAAAAGTTTAGGTATGAATTACAAATATTGCGGATATAGTTGCATAAACATGTCACACTAAACTTTACCGTTACAGGCATATACACTGAATTTACAAATTAATAAGAACATACATTTATACAGATTATGAGAAGAAACAAAAGAAAAAGATAATGTCAATAGATAATAATAAATTAAAAAATAGATATATAATTTTATTTGGCAAGAATAAAAAAGATTTTAATTTGAATAATTATTTTTATTATTTTGCTTAATTAGTAATCGTTAGTAAACGTTGTTTATGTACTTCGTACAAATAATCATTTCTAGTGAAGGCTCTTAAAGGCTCAGTCTTATTCTTTCATAATAGGAACAATAAATTAACTATAATAGGTAGAAACATAAACTAAATAATGTAAAGGTACTCTACTCTTTCGTACAGCAGCTGATAACAACAAAAATATCTACTAGCTAGTCTGAAATTAATCAACAATCTGATTAAAACAATATTAAAACAAAAAATAATCTTCCCTAATGAAAAGGAGATCTTTTGTTTTAATTTAGATTGTTGTTACTTTGCACACCTACTACCTTTTTTTTTAATTTACTTCTAAACCCGCATTTGACCTCGATCTCGCCTGATGGTAAGCGACGATGAGGTCTACGATGGTGCATGCGGGTCCAGTAAATGCCTATTCACTCTGGCCTTGAAGATCCCAAGGTTGTAGGTTTCGGGAAATACAGACGCCGGCAGGCTGTTCCATTCCTTAGCCGTTCGCATAATGAACGAAGAAGCAACTCGCTTCGTACGAGCAGATGGGATATCAACAACATAAGGATGGAACCCCTCCCCGCGCCTGGTAGTCCGAAGGCGGAATGGAGATGCTGCAATTAGGTCGTGCAATTCCGATGCGCACTCTCCGAAATGTAGCCTATAAAATACCGATAGACAGGCGACCTTGCGCCGATGTTCCAGACTTTGCAGTCTACCCCTTTCTCGATATCATTACCTCTGCCCGAAGGTTGCCTGGAAGAGATCGCTCTTAGCGATAAGGCCGCCTAAATTGTACTTCACTATTTCCTTTTCTATCTCATGTTTGTTGTTTTATATTTGTGCAATAAAGTGTATATTACTTTTACTTTACTTTTGATTTGTCGAAGAAGATTATGAAAAGGAGATTTTTTGTTTTAATTCCTAAATTAAAACAAAAAATCTCCTTTTCAAAATCTTCTTAACAACCTATTGTTGATATGTCAAAGAAGATTTTTTTTGATTACCATTCGTAAAAATTATACTGTAACTAAAACAGGATCTTGTCTTTTTTAAGTTTAATCAGAATCATTAGAATTGTTAATGTTTCTTAGGGGTCGCTCATTATTATGCGGGTATCGCATGGGGCAGTTTGTCATAATAATCGTGATATTTTGTATGAATTACCATTGATTCGCATAAACTTTTAAAGGCCCTATATTTCGCCAAAGATATAGGCAATGGGGCATTATAGGCCCTCGGAAGCTCAACCGTTTAGTACGACCGCGTCGTACCTGGGAATTCAGATCTATAGACATAAATTCACTGTCAGAAAGAAAGTCAAACAGAAAGTACATTTTGTGTGGTGTGTCAGTTAAGAAATGGATATGTTTTACTTTTGTGCAGGACATCTTTTTTGTATCAATTTCCCAGTTCGAGTATGATGTTAAAACACTTTTGAAATCATAAATGGAATCTTGGCTCACTTCGTTGACAATGTATGGTTCGCCAGCAGATTTGGCACAACTGATTAGAGTGCTCCATTGTTCAGGAACGTAAATAATTTGGTGTCTCTTTCTCCTTTCTATCAAAGCGTGCATTGCATCGCCTTCAGACTGTAGTAGCCAACTTCAAAATACTTACTTACTTTACTGTATACTTTATTTGCACACATAAATCACAAATGAAAAAACTACAACAAGAAATTTGACGTACACAGGTAGAGCTTATCTCTAAAATAGAGATTTCTTCCAGCTAGACCTTTAACATAGAGATATTTATAATTATTTTTTTTCATCTCAATTTAGAGACACGTCAAGACACGACAAGGTGACCATGTCAGCCTCGTTAGGGTCACTAAGAAAAGGGAAGGGAAGCTCAAGTATTATTAGAGTCAGTCCTCACTTTGAGAGCTAACTTAGCAAACAACAGTAAGTAATTCATATTATCAGATAAGGGCTGACTCAAAATAATATTGAGCCTCCCATTTTGGAGCCTATTGAGGCCAAATTTATTCCTCTCAAGTTTTACACACGTTCGACAAGTTTGACACGACAAGTACACGACAAGGTGACCATGTCAGCCTCGTTAGGGTCACTAAGAAAAGGGAAGGGAAGCTCAAGTATTATTAGAGTCAACCCTCACTTTGAGAGCTAACTTAGCAAACAACAGTAAGTGTTTCATATTATCAGATGAGGGCTGACTCAAAATAACATTGAGCCTCCAATTTTGGAGCCTATTGAGGACAAATTTCTTCCTCTCAAGTTTTATCAGGTCACACTCCATTAGGAGGTGAGTGAGGTCTTTTACTTTGTTGCAGTTGATACAAAACGGTGATGCAGCTCTTTCCACCAAATGCAAAAACTTATTTAACGGAATGTGACCCGAGCGTAGGTAATCTAAAAGCCAAGACAAGGTAGCTTCCTACCGAGGCTGACACCGTCACACCATGGAGCCCAGGATGGCATGTAATTAAGTGTATTGTAGAATAAACCTTTTTATGAAATGAAATGTAATTTATTTGCAAGAATATACGTCATGTATGAAGGATCTTAAAATTACATAGGTAATTCCAGCACATCCTACCACAATGTGGTGTGCAAATTTATATAATAGATACATACATTTACAAGAAATTAGAGAAAAAAATATTGATACAAAGCTATTGCTATGCTTTTTAAGTAATAGAGTAGTCCAAGCATGGAACCAGCTCTCCGATGATGTTGTGTCTGCCCCTTCAGTGAACTCCTTTAAAAATAGACTAGACAACTGGTTTAAAAAGCATTGATAAATAACCCTAATTTTAATCTTATAAAAATGATTTAGTGCAATATTATATAATAAAAGGAGCTCGTAGCCTAGTTGCGAGCACGGTCCGAAGTGATCGTGCAGGTTAAGCGACGTTGGCGCGGTCGGTACCAGGATGGGTGACCGCTAGTGGCATATTTCATCTGAACTGCTCCGTGCCTCGGAGAGCACGTTAAGCAGTCAGTCCCGGTTGTTGTCGTTCGACAGCAATCGTTAAGCCATGTCAGATGTCTACGGGCGGCCTGAACAACTCTGACAAATAGGTTTGCCACTAACCATACGATACGCAAGCAAGTGCAATATTTAATTTAAATAAATACCAATGACTGACTGTGTAAAAACTGTGAACTGTGGAATCTATGAAATGAATCTAAGAACTTGTAACTTTCCAACACTATGACCTAGACGCATCAGCATATATGCTGCCTGTCTATAAATATATAATAATTATAATAATTGACTAATACTCTTTACATGTCAGGCAAGAACTCCTACAATTATCACAAATTATCAATTCATAATAATAATAATATAATGATTACATGTCAATTTACTTTTAACTGTAAAATTATTACATCGAATATTATTAAGTACTAACTTTGTGATCAAGAAATTCCTTAACACTGTAGAAGCAATTATTCATCAACCAAATATAAATATTACTCTTAAATTCATTTAACGGCATGGTGTTAATTTCAAACGGTAGCTATTATAAATGTATATTGCCATACAACATACATTTTTCTTATATATGTCCAAATTACATTTCGGAAGGTATAGTCTGTCTTTGTGTCTGGTTTGTCTTTCATGAACATCTGAATGTTTTTTTAAAGTACATTGGATGCTGTTTAACAAACACGCAGATATCTCTTATGTACATGCATGGGAGTGGCAATATATTTAGTTTCTTAAAAAGAGGTTTACAACTATCTAAGAACCATGCATCACATATTACTCGTATACACTTTTTTGTATGAGTAACACTCTGTCTACGTTTATTGAGTTACCCCGCAAAAGGTATTTAGGTAGCAAGACCTTGAATTATCAGCAGTAGATTACTAATGACCTATCTGGCCTTGCACCTCACTTGTCCGCGGATTTACAATAATAATAAATATATACAATAATAATATATATAAACGATAATAAAACCCGGTCAAGTGCGAGTCGGACTCGTACACCGAAGATTCCGTTCACAACAGAAATATTTTTCGTTTGAAAATCATATATGTTTAGATTTCGTTTTATTTTTCCCGAATACATACAACACCTTCTATTGAAACTAATAATTTCAGATTTTTTCCGTTAAAAAATAATTTTTTTTTTTATTTCTCAAAAATTATATATTTTTATAACTTTGTTTCATTTTTGTTCGACGGATTGTTGTTTATTATTAATGACTTATTGTATTAAAGTGCGTCGGTGAACTAGTGGCTAGGACGTCGGACTCCCATGCGGGGAGGTCCGGGTTCAAAACCGTGAATGCCATGTACCAATGAGTTTTTCGGATTTTCGAAGACTTACGTACATTTACCGACTGCTCTAACGGCGAAGGAAAACATCGTGAGGAAACCTGCATGTCTGAGGAAATTAAAAGTTTCCGAAGGCATGTGAAATCCACCAATCAGCACTGGGCCCGCTCGGTGGATCATGGCCCGTACAAGGGGATGCCTGTGTCCCCAACAGTGGGGACATAAATAGGCTGATGATGTATTAAAGTAAATTAACAGAAACCAATACTGTCAACCCTAACGCACACACGCGTAGTCCTAAGGTAACCGAATGGTGGAGCTATACGAACACGGCGAGTGTCACCGAGATGGTGTAAGCAATGCGGTAAACCTCGGACTCCACGGGTCTGGTTCCTTTTCGGTGCGCAATGCCGGGCTAGATTCACCTTACCTCATCAGCAGGGACGCTCCATCTAGCAGGGACGCCCGTCCCACACTACGTTTGCCCAAACGCGGTCTTCACTCCAGAACTCGTCTACCCCAGCGGTTGTCGGTTCTACGACAGATGTGACCGGTCCACCGCCACTTCAGCTTGCTAATCTTATGAGCTATGTCGATAAGTTTTGTTCTATGCCGGATCTCCTCATTTCGGATTCGATCCAGCAGAGATACTCCGAGCATAGCTCTTTCCATAGCACGCTGAGCGACTTTTAATTTGTGAACCAGTCGCCCGTCAGTGTCCACGTTTCGGCTCCGTAGGTCATTACTGGTAGGACGCACTGGTTAAAAGACTATTGTCTTTAGACACTGAGG
Organism: Hofmannophila pseudospretella; assembly: GCA_947369225.1. Taxonomy (NCBI): domain Eukaryota; kingdom Metazoa; phylum Arthropoda; class Insecta; order Lepidoptera; family Oecophoridae; genus Hofmannophila; species Hofmannophila pseudospretella. The sequence continues at coordinate 3,599,650 of OX376333.1, forward strand.
TATGGGCGATGAGAAGATCACCTTACCTGGCGGTGGCTAATCCAATCCGATATATTTCCAATCCTTGTTTCTCTCTCAGACATGTCTGGCCTGACATTTAATTGTTTTGTTATTAATCCGTGACACGGATGTAAACCCGGCTCTGAAAAAGTGCCGAATCTCTATCTCAGGATACTGCCAAATCGGGTTGTCTGTTAACAGCCTTAATCAACATTGATAACTTGTCAAAGCCTTGTCATAAATGTTTTTAATTATTGAGTAGGTTTATTGACAGCGTATTGGCAGCCAGTCTTTAGTCTGTGGTCGGAAAGAATCAATGGCGCTTTGTTATTTTATAATGCTTGCATTTATTCCAATAAACATATATTACAAATTCTTCATTCCTGACTGATAAAAATATACGACTTGTATTATAACTTAACATAAAATTATATTTAAAATGACACTTATACCGTTTATGAAGTGGTCTTCATTTATTTTATAAAAACTGGGCCCTGGGAACTAAAAAGTTCACAAAATCTTGCCATTGCCTTAAATTAATTTGCTATGCAATATTTTCGTTATTTTTTGTTCCTGGGCAAAGATACCCGCCAAATGCAAAGTTACCCGGTTTCACGATACTTACTCGTATAAGACTTTAGAAGAAGTCTTATAATGTCAGAAAGTTAATGTAACTTGGCTGAATTCGTAAAATACAAACGCCAAAATATTATCGTACACGTAAATGACATTACAATTACTATTAATATATTTTACGATAAGTTAATAAACATTTAGATAATGTGAGGTATATAAGGTGTACGCATGAGTAAACAAAAGGCAGTACTAATTAAAAAGTCAAACTAACGAGAAATAAAAAAAACGTTTAAATGTTATTATACATACTAATTTCCGTGGCAACAATTGCCTATTTTCTCTATTATTATGTGACTAGAACATTCAACTATTGGAAAGACAAACATGTTGTCGGACCAACACCTGTACCACTCTTTGGAAATTTCAAAGATTCAACGTTCAGGAGAAAACCAATTGGGATGGTTTACAAAGAAATATACAACCAATTTCCCGAAGAGAAAGTTGTCGGAATCTACAGAATGACAACGCCATCGCTACTGATCAGAGATCTGGACTTAATAAAGACCGTCATGATCAAAGATTTTGACGCATTCATTGGTCGAGGTCAGGAATTTAGCAAGGAAGGATTGGGATCTAATCTATTCAGTGCTGATATCGATACATGGCAAGTCTTAAGAAATCGTTTCACGCCTCTCTTTACATCAGGGAAACTAAAGAACATGTTGTACCTTATGACTGAACGTGGAGACAAATTTGTTGACTATGTTAACGGTATTTGCCTCAAAGAACCAGAACAGGAAGTGCATAACCTTGTTCAAAAATACACTATATCCACGATTTCTGCATGTGCTTTTGGTCTCGACGTAGACTTACTGAAGGACAAAATGGAAGAACTCAAAGCGATTAACGACATGGTTTTCAAAATCACTTACGCTTTCGAACTAGACATGATGTTTCCAGGAATTTTTAAGAAATTGAATTCTTCGCTTTTACCTAGAGCTGTAACGAAATTCTTTCAGGATCTTGTCAGAACTGTTATCGCTCAAAGAAACGGAATACCATCTAATAGAAAAGATTTCATGGATTTAATACTGGAGTTGAGGCAGCAAAAGGAAATTCAGGGTTCAAAGAGATCAGATCATTCAAATATAAGCTTGGAGTTGACAGAAGATGTAATAGCAGGGCAAGCGTTTATATTTTATGTGGCTGGTTATGAAACCAGTGCTAGCACTATGTCTTTTATGCTGTATAGCTTGGCGTTACATCCAGAAATTCAAGACAAACTAATGGCGGAAATAGATGAAGTTCTTGAGAGAAATGGTGGAGAAGTAACATACGAGAGTTTGAAAGAAATGACGTATTTGACAAAGGTGTTCGACGAGACACTACGAATGTATCCCCTGGTAGATCCATTGCAAAGATGTGCAAAAGATGATTATAAGTTACCAGGTACAGATGTGACTGTAAAGAAAGATCAAATGGTATTAGTGTCACCTTTGGGTATTCATCATGATGAAAAATATTATCCTAATCCAGAGATATTTGATCCAGAGAGGTTTACACCAGAAAACTCCGGCAAAAGACATCCTTGCGCGTACTTGCCTTTTGGAGTTGGACCCAGGAACTGTATCGGTAAGTTTACATTTTCTTTAACTTTTTCATAGCGATTTTAATACCGCAAAGTGTCTATGGCAGTGCCCTCTTCATAACTCTAATAAATTCCCGATTGATCTTTACTTAGCAATCTTAAACCATAACAATATTAACAATGAACAGCTACATACTCATTGGCTCATAATAAGGTTAAGAGAAGTGGTAACTGCTAATATGTTAATATATGCTAATATTTTCTGCAGAAGTTATTGCTTTAGCATTGCTAGTCAAGTTCTTGAGTGGAAACCATGCATTGCACGTTAAGTAAACGTTGTGTGGAATTGCCTTTCGATGGAGAGACGCCAATGCTAGTAGACTAGCAATGGCTTGTTGCAGGTAGAGCAGGCAATAAGGAGGTTAGAGTAAGCTGTATTTCCTCCCCCTTTTAATAACTTGCAGTGTGATGCAGTACCATGCAGTACAGTTATAAAACATGCTGCAAAGTATTAGGGACAGAGGAATTATTATAGGGGTCTCATACAATAGGATACGGTAGAAAGAAACAACAATAAGTATTATGACGTCAGTGTTCCTTAGCGCCATACGAGTAGGTCCTTATAAATCCATAAAGGACTGTTTTGCTAAAAAAGGACAGCATCTCTCCAATACCAACTTTAAGCATTAATATCTCTGATGTTAGTAGAGATATAAAATAATTTTAGATCCTTCTTTAGGATGTCCATGTAAGTTGAGTGATGCAATAAAAAAAATTAGGTTGATGTCGTATTTCCTTATTCACTGGACTACAGAGCCAACAATCGGAGTCATAGACACGCCTTCGGAGACACCAATGTTAATTTAAAGGTTCTATTGATCATGGATTTATAGATGACTTAATTTCAAATTTAAATAAATTATTATACGGTCTTGAATTATTGTATCTTCTCAGATACTTACAGCAATAAGAGGTATTTATATTTCTCTTTCAGAAGAATTTCTGAGATTTCTGAAATGCTCATCCAAATTGAAATATGTAAATATATAAATTTTTCATGACTGTTTCTTTTTTTACAGGAATGCGTTTCGCCAAATTTCAGTCTCGCGTTTGCATAGCGAAATTGCTGTCAAATTTCCGAGTGGAACCTTCCAAAAATACCACAAGAAAAATGGTATTCGATCCTTACAAAGGTGTTATTAATTCTAAGGGTGGGATTTATTTAAACTTTGTACCGAGAAATAAATAATTATTGTTTCGTAAATGTGTCTTTGTGAAAACGAGACAATGCTGTTAGTAATGCCAGACTAGGTATTGTAATGAAGTTCGCAATTGTATGTGAACTATTGTTTTCAAAGCTATCTTATATTATATGAAAAGACTTTTATAGGTACAGTACATGAAGGTACCTGAAGGTTGCCTGGAAGGTATCGCTTAAAGCGATAAGACCGCCTTCTGCACATTGTATTTTACCTCTCTTTATTTTGTATGTTTTGTTTTTGACCCGGGTGTGCAATAAAGTTTATTTCGACACCTCCACCGAATAATCCGGTAATCGCAAAAACTAAATTTTACAGGAAAAAAGAAAAACATGTTTTTGTCAATAACTAATTTTCTAAAAGGTCCACAGGAATACTTTATATATCAAATGAAAGCTAATTTTTATTGAAGTGGATGTGTTGCATTGGAATTTGGCAATTGTATTAAACCACGTCGTAATTGACCAAACATGACAATACCGAAAACGTAAACGTCATTCTAAGACAGTATTAATCACTTGCGGAATTATTCGGGTACATTTTGATTTTTAAGTGCAACAATAATATAATGAAACGGTTTTATTCTCATAAAATTTTCATGAAATATGTTAACGCAATAGCCTGTTAATGTTTTGTTCTCGTACCAACAAAATCTTATGTTATCGGTAAGCGTGCTTTATGGGGTTTATCTGGTCTGTATTCGCACTTACTGTCTACGGCGGTCAGTAATTATTTTGATAATAGTTAGTAATCTAGTTATTCGGGCAATACACCAGTTCGTTTGTTTAACAGAATAAACCGGCATAATTTCATATCTCTGCAAATATTAGCGGGAAAACTGCGAAAAAATAGACAAGGTGTATTAGTGCCTGTAGATGTCGAATTTGACATAACATTAAAAAGTTCGTAATGGTCGATTACCGGATTATTCGGTGGAGGTGTCGATTTGTATTTGTACATACATCAATCTATACCTACTCTTTGGAACTCTGTCGCAATAATATTTTGTTATGTTTCCTTGGCATTCGTATATTTGACACATTTGTCAAATAAATTAAAGCAACAAAGTACTGCAGGGTTATATTATAATATATAGCCTGATGTGTTGCCCACAGTACCAGTGACACCCTCCTACCAGCTCTATCACATTTTCCTGGTCGGATATCAGGTGATTAATTAAACATACGTAATTTAAGACTATAATCTTATTTATTTAGTAATCAAGTAGTAATTATTGTGTTTAAAAATTAAGTTGATAAACATTTGAATTGTCATGATTATACGTAGTTAGATAAAGCAATGTGCTGATTCATTTTGTTATTCTGAGATGTAAACATTTAGCTTATCTCTTTTTATTTATTAAATGTATTTAATTAGCAATACTTCTTCTTCTTCTAAGTATTATTCCTCATTGCTGAGGGTCGAGATCATTCTATGGAATTGATCACATTGAACGACTCTCGTGGCAGATTTAATGGGGTGGGTTTGCCATTGCCTTCCCCATTTCGCACACTGGTTATTTCAGTATGCAGAGGTTTCCTCACGATGTTTTCCTTCACCGTTAGAACAGTCGGTAAATGTACGTAATTCCTTCGAAAAAACCGAAAACTCATTGGTACATGACATTGCATGGTTTCGAACTCTCACATCCCGGTGTATGGATAACTAAAAATATGAAAAAATTCAGCCAGTTTCTCATGAAAATCTTTCCTTACCTACCAAAATAACCTGAAACTTATATTAATTTATTATTATTATTTAAAACTTTAATGCACAAAAATAGTACATGAAGCGAGCTTAATGCCATGCGGCATTTTCTACCAGCTAACCATTGGGTCATACAGATATTGCAAGGGAGATGCATATAAATTAAATACAAGAGATTTACTAATTATTATTATTTACTATACTATATAATACCTACACGTATGCTACTACATAACAATTTTAAGTACATAAATACGAATACATACATATACACAGACAGTAATACATATAAAACACACATATATTTATATGCATATATAAAAGAGTATATGAAAGAGAGAGAAAAAATATATCAGATAAATACATGAACACCGAAACTTATAAAACATGCATGTGATACCAATCATAGCAACAAACACCTTATTGGCTGGAACGTCGCAGATGTTCACGGACAAACTATTTGAACAGGTTGTTAGGGGGCCCTCTGACATCAATTTAACGACATTCATTCAAGCATTCAGTTATTGTTCAGGGTTTCCTTTTGGCCTTCGGTGTACCTAAAAACAAGAACCGTACCGAAGGACCGACATTATGAACCACACCGGAATAAAAATAAAAGTTATCTCGAAAAATATTAGTAAGTATTTTCGGGCAACGGACATCAGCTTTCCATTCACGCACCGCCAGTGATTCAGCCGAAATATTGGCTTTTTGATTTACTATGGACATGCTGTAACTATCAATGATTTTCATCTTATCCCCTTTTGGAGGCTTCCCTCGTTTCCGGAGCTTGTCCTGGTTGTAGATTGTCGGTTATATTTTTAGAAAATTGTGTAGGTTTACTCACATAAATTGTTTATTTACCCACAATACACTGTTTATCTTAATTTACTGTAAGTGTACCAACTTACAATTTTTTTTCGATATAGTTTTTTACAGATATTACGATCGATAGCATTCATACTTGTTTTGTAAATAATTGTATGATAGATGCTATGAATCTTTAGTACCGTTATACCGTTAGTAAATTGAAAACGTTTATTTAGCACTGTAAACACCAGAATATAGAACACAATACAGAAGTATACAAAGTTTAATACATGCAGCACAGAACATCCGGTGTGGTACAGTGCCAAAAAGGGTACACCAGCTCAGCATAATGCTGAGGCAAGCCACAGCGATGATTTTCAGCTGGCCCCTCAGTGACTAGTACAGTCACTGAGGGGCCAGCTGGGTGATCACTTAACATCTGGTGGCCCGTTTGCTCGTCTGCTCTACTTATTTAATAAAAAATAAAAAAAACTAGGTCAGTGGTTATAAGATCTTGGAGCATCTTGGGATGTTGGAGTATGATGGGATCTTTGGAACGGTAACGGTTAGGTGGTTCGAGTTTGAGTTCAAATGTTTATGACCATGGTGGCCTTCCCACATCTGGAACTTTGAGGACCTGATGACCAGAGAAAAGTAAGAGGATCTCCACAATGGTACGACGGGGGTTTCTTAAAGTTTTAATTTAGAGTTATATCTAGTATAGAGTTATAAACCCTCTCTGTCGTCAATAGTAACATACACTCCCAAAAGATTTACCCCAAAGACTTTGCCTTCATAAAAAGCCTTCGTGATAAAAGTGGCTGAACAAAGTATCTTTCGCTCCTCTCACAAAAAGATCCCAAATTACTGTTTTTATTGATACATCTCTCTAGTCACTCGTCTGCGACGACCTCGTAATAATACTTGACAGTGTCTTCATCTAGGTCTAAGGAAAATAAGATTTTTCGCCTGTATGTTAATACATAAACATAAACATAAACTAGTGTTTAGAGGAGGAGGAGGAGCTCGTAGCCTAGTTACGAGCACGGTCCGAAAGTGATCGTGCAGGTTAAGCGACGTTGGCGCGATCGGTACCTGGATGGGTGACCGCTAGTGGCATATTACATCTGAACTTCCGTGCCTCGGAGAGCACGTTAAGTATTCGGTTCCGGTTGTTGTTCGACAGCATGAAGCCATGTCAGATGCCTACAACTGAACAACTCTGACAAATAGGTTGGTCACTAACCATACGATAAGCAAGCAAGTAAGTTTAGACAGATTTAGTCTACATATGACTACTGCTATCATGCGTGAAATACAGAAATGGAAATAATGTATTATCAATTGAATCATTATTTCATTATCATCATTATTAATATTGAAAACGGAATTCTGTACCATATAAACGCGTAAGTATTTAATGAAACGTGTTACGTAGTTACCGTTTCATTAAATAAACGTTGCGTCATCAACGACCTCAATAAATAGACAAGCACTTTCATAGAAACAATTCGTTCCAAAATTCAAGCCCGCGCACTAACGCCATCTAGTAGGGATGCATAAAACTATTATGAATTTGTCAAATATTATCTCTGACCGAGGACAGACCCGACAGTCTACAGCTGTTGGGAGTTTTAGGTACTTTAACCTACTTGTGTAGTAATTGTAATAATATAATTGTAATATTTAATATCTGATTAATCTAATCACGTATCTATGAAAGGTTAAACCCATTGTTTTATTAATATTTTTTGAGGTATTATTGCAGTACCGAAGTGCACAAGACGCCATTTTTTATTTGTAGTACACAAATATAATGAGAACAAATCAATCTCTAAAATTACCCGCGTCGACACCCTTGCCCCTCCCACCTTCCAGGCACGGCGACGAAGGCCGGGTCAGCAGCGGCTTCTGCGGAGAACCTCAAGCGGCGCAAATGTGCGGGCCTGGGTGGTGATTGCATATTTGCGCCGTTCGGGGTGGAGACCTTGGGGCCGTGGGGGCCTGGAACCCACTGCCTCTACGGGGAAATAGCCAAGCGCCTCGTAGAGACATCCCGGGACCAGAAGGCTGGCCTCTACTTTGCTCAGCGTATAAGCCTCGCTATACAGCGGGGCAACGCCGCTAGCCTCCTCAGGACACTCCGTGCAGGTAGCGACCTGGGCCAGGGCTTTTACTTGTAAAATAGTTAGGTATTTTGTAATTTTAGCTTAAGTGTGTATTTTAGTGTTATTTTAAATTAAAGGAATTTAAAAAAAAACCTAAAAAGAAGAAACAAACCAAATTTAATTTCAATCAAATGATCGCATTATAATCTACCTACACACACTGCAACCCCTGTTCCTTAATCTATGATATTATGTTTTCTCTTGTTTTAACGCACGTCACTGCATGCTTGAGGAAACGAGATGGAAAGAGCTGCGAGCGTGTTGTTTTACTGAATTAACTCGCCATTACAATATTCTTAAATAAGTATACATTGCGTAATAGTACATTATGATATAAGTGCGGTAAGTTGAAAATTACAGCCGAGGCGATATTGCTAGCCCGAGCCGTAGGCGAGGGCTATAAGGAAGCAGAGGCTGTAATTTTCAAAGCGCACGTATGTCATACGACGTTTTATAACATATTTACGAGGAAATAAATAAAACTTTGACTTTCTTAAACGAATAAATCTTTAATTACTTGTTAAAGCAGTTATAGAAATTTGAACAATTTTTAAAAGTGATTGTTACGTTGCCAGTTGCTTTTTAGCATTGAATAGTAGCACCACAATGAGCTTGACTTATATTTTTGAGAAAGTTCCATGAAATATGCTAAAAACACATTTTCTGAAAATGAATTTGCATCTTTGCTTGTTTTCCATATGATGAAATTTTGATACGCTTGTAAGTATCTATCGGTCGATTTTTCAGGCAAGAGGCTTAGAGTAGCCTTTTTCGCTGCGTTTAAGACTTGTGGCGGTGTCAAATTAATAAATTCATCACTACTTGACGACATTTTCAAATAAAAACAATACAGCGAAAAGAAAAAGCGCGCGGAATAATTTTACTTGTCCACAAATTAGCGATGCGCGCGCATCAACTTTTTTTAGGTAAAGGTACAAAAACAGCCAGTATTACTAATAAAGTAAATTAATATTTTTGTGTTTTTGTTACAGATAAATGGTTGTAATTTATTGTCAAAATTAATTAAATTAAAGAATTAAATCTTTATTTATTATATTTTATCTCCCAAAGTTAATTTTATTCATAAAATATTGACCACTTTTTTAACATAAAAACTCTTTGCTAAGATTTTAAAAAGTATCGTTCATTTTTAGACGGAGCATCTTAAAAAACCGTACATGTTACTTTATTTAAAAAAACTCGTGCGTTTCACATTACTATAACGCACAAGTGCGTAATGAGATACATTACGATATTGAAATTGGTGTAATTACAGCCACTTTACGAGCAAATATGTTATAAATTAATATAAAAGCAGTAAGTTACTTACTGAAAAAATGTTATTAACTGTAAATCAAAGGTATCTTCACACAATTAGCTATTATAGCATTGTTTTTTTTTCCCAAGCTGAAGAAAATTACTGTTCAAAGAGCATTGCACCCACGCGTCGCACGCCTTAAACGTTTGGCATCGAACTAATCGAAGTGTTGCGCCAGAACCGCATATCGATGGAACACAGTATGTGCACTGCGCGCCCCATCTAGTACGCTAGTACATAGATATCGTTGTTCGTCATCCTATTTTCAAACACATAACAGATAAGTGGTAATAATGCCGCTTTGAAAATTAATGTTTTACTTAAGATTCTTTCTGTTTTGCTTGGTTTCTTTCTTTATTTTTCCTGCTCAGGTTTCCTCTCTGTTTTCCTTTAAAGTAAGTAAATACATATGTCAATGACTTTGACTTTATCAGGCTGCTTTGTTCCTAAATACTATATAATGGATGCTTCTTATAATATTTTAATTTTTACCATAACGTTAAAATGGCGAAAAAGAATACCTCAAAATATATAGAAATAAGAATATTATTGAATTGGAATAAATTAAGAACACGTTTCTTTGACGGATGTACCCAATCAATCATATTACATTTATTCCTTGAGTAATTTCAGGCACTCTATTATGAAGAAGTTTTTATGTATGAATTATGATGGAATCGTTGTATAGAATAAATTCCACCTCAGGACCAGGAGGAGGACTTGAGGTGGACCACACCTATTAGCCTACCTGGAGTGGTTGATGAAGAATATTGGTAATGTGGAAAACATACCAATGTTAACAAAAAAATTGTTCGATTCGTCGCGAAATGTTTATATACCGAACAAATATTGATGTGACGTATTTTAAAAAATAAATAAAGGTAAGCAGACAATAAAATTTCATCCATCGGTCATGGTCCAACAGAATACCAGCGCTGTAGGCATTCTTGTCTGCAGCAATAAGCTGAGTTGAGGCCCTTTTCACAACAACAGCAGACCATCAGACATGATTTCAATATGTTTACCTTTGACTACATAATTATTTTATTATAATTATAACTGTTTCGGTCATTGCTGTGTGTTAAATAAACATATTACTTACTTACTCACTTACAGGGCTACCTGATGGTAAGTTGTAACTTCACTCCTACTAATATTCAAACACAATTTATAATTGTTTATGAATAAATGATATGATATGATACACTAAAATATTACGAGAGGAATCTTGAAGAATTAGGTGGAGTACAAAAGCATTGCTGCTTTGTGGCAGAGAAGGTTATAGTAAGAGAGTACTTGTTTAAGCCTGTAAAGATTTTCTGGATAGACTGCAATTTATGATAGCACTCCCGAATGTATGTGTAATTGACGGTATATCCAAACGCATCGCATGTGTAACCGAACGCAAGTTTATTACTTCACTGCAATTTGTTCGCTGTGAAGTGACCGCAGGACGAAATGTCAAGCTGTCAAAACACTCACTCGCGAATCACCGACGCGCGCGGCTGACAAGGCCGCTTTATATTGACTCCCAAGGAGTCCAGCTCCAATGTCCGGAAGAATTTCGCCAAGTTAAGGATTACCTCACTTCAAAGAACACAGAATTCTGGTGAGTAGCTTTTTCATCAATTGTTGTGTATCTGGGGATCTTTGCAGGCTATAAACACCGCTATCAGGGAAAATAACTGAAAACGTGTACATCAGATCCTTTGGGAAAAATAGTCCACTCTCCAAACCCACCAGTACTAATTATATAATGACGTAAGTATTTTTTCCATACTTGCTCTGCGGTGTACTTTATCGGAAATAAACATATAAGTTGTGTTTCCTTTAACCCTCAATCTCACAACTCGGTAAGAATTTCTGTCATAAGTTTTCACATTCAAGGCGAAAACTTGTATTTTCAACACCGCACTGGAGAATTTCTCAAGACAAGTAGTGAAATCCCATTTTATTCACAGTGAGAGAAAACAAGAAACTTTTTGTCCCTGCTGTTTTCGTTGGGCAGCAGTCTCTAAGTAATATTGTCCAAAAATAATAAAAACTTTCAATAGTAAGTATCGGTATTATCACGCGTCGGTGGTCTAGTGGCTAGGACGAGAGGGATGCGGGAGGTCCGGGTTCGAAACCATGCAATGCCATGTACCGACTGATCTAACGGTGAAGGGAAACATCGTGAGAAAACCTGCATGTCTAAGGAAATTAAAACATTCCGAAGGCGTGTGAAATCCACCAATCAGCACTGGGCCCGTTCGATGGCTCGCCCGCACCCCCCTTGTACAAGGGGAGGCCTGTGCCCCAACAGTGGGGACATTAATAAGCTGATGATGTTGATGATGATGATATTATCAAAGTCAATACTATCGAGGTTATCGACGTTATAGCTGCCTGTCGATAGTATTTATCATTTGGACTATCGATAATATCGTATAGTATAGGTGTTCTGGTTTGAAAACTATCAGATAATGAACAATATTCTATTTGATCCAGTCCGAAAATAGCACGGATGCATTTGAGTATGGCGCCGCCGTCGAGTTTACGGTCTTAGGCGATGCCACAGACCTACCTACTCTGTTAATGGTCAACCACCAACAACAACAAAACTTAGGATACTCAATTACGTTACCAGAACTGAAGCCAGGGGTAGGCACGAGTATTTGCGATAAAAAGGCGAGCAAAACAGCAGCACGAACAGATCTTTTAACACGACCTCAGCAATCTGCGGAAGTCTATGACCGTTAGCGAGAGACGTGACCCGCCAGCGTAACGGTTGGCACGCCTGTGGCACAAAACAGTTAAGAAACAGAAAGGAAACTATACTATGGTCCGAGCGCAAGTCTTTGGCCGCACCTTGGAGGGGAAATGTGAGCGTAAAGTTCCGGCACTTGACGTGACACACTGGCGCGTAGTGTTCACACATTCATACATTTCACACAATCATACGTCGCGCCATGCTTGGCTCTTACTATATACCGCATACAATCTTACTTTACACATAGCTGCGAAATACCAGTAAGAATTTTCGCACAGGTCTCCCCTTGAACAAGGGGAGGCCTGTGCCCCAACAGTGGGGACGTTAATAGGCTGATAATGATGATGAGAGGGCAAAGACGATTTCCAGGATTCGGAGGAGGTGAATCAATGACCCCTAGGCAACGGTCACGCTATGAAGGTATGTTTCCTTCATATGACTTCTTATTGAACATTCTAGTACATATTTCATTTAATGCGGGTATGTTGTCTTGTGACCAACCACACCAGACTGTCAAGGGTTTTTCTAGAATTTCAATGCTGACTGTTTTGTAAATTATTTTGTCTTCTCCCATATGCTAATTGTTCAATATGATGATGATGACGATCCTATTGGCGGATTTTATCCCCGCTCATCACCTCGCTTCCTCGCACAGCTTTGGTGGAAAGGCAGCCTAACACAAGTCAGTATGCATGCAGCTTCACTTCTGTTACATATGTGTCTTGTGCCTGTAATGCGGACAGGATTGTCGGAGACATTTTGTTTGAGGACACCCTTAATACGACACGACGTAACGATTGAGGCGATGTCCGGAATCGTGCGGTTACCATTACCAGTTCCAGTTGTTCAGCAAAATTTTTCATTTCCAAAGAATTTATCGATTGCACTGCTCTGAGCTTGTGCAGATCTTTTACCAAAGACACATTACGTGTGTATATAGGGTCCTATATTATTAGCGTCAAATATTTCTAGGGTGTCATCTATAGATTATAACAATAACGATAGGGCAAAACAGCTCCTTGGACCTATTCGCGGACACCGAGTCGAGACTTCTGGCCTCGGCCGCACGTTATTTTGAAATGACCGCTCCTCCTACTTCAGTACCAATATAGAATACAATGCTATTTACCTATAATATAACTTGACATGTAACACACGATTGGTAAAACTGTTAGTGATGTTATGAAATATGTAAATAAACAAATAAAAAAAATGTTTTTTACTTTTAAATTTTCGAGAAAAACTAATGGAATGATTTAAAATTTATTTGCACACACATACATAACACGATAATTACATTTCACTACTTAAGAGTTACTTTTATAACTTAGAGTAAGTTCACATGCATATGTGTCAAAAGGGTCCCTGACTCAGCATCATGCTGTGACCATACGGCTAGACGCTAGCCCCCGCCGCAGCGCTGGTTGTCAGTCAGGGCCGGTGACACGACGACACGGTGCGTGACGGGGAGACAGCTGTCAACATTGCACAACTATATAAACATATCTCAATACAAAATCAGTACAATTCTAATACTACAAAATTGTAAGTTTGAAAATTCTACAAACTAATGAATTATTGCTAATCTAATACTGAAATAAGAAGTATGGACATGAATGAGTTTATGCCACCAAGGCGCAAAATAATGGGGTTTATTTTTCTTTAGTATGGAAAATTTTCATACAAGTAATAGGGTTATTTTTCCGTGTAAAATGGTACAAATGACCAGCACATACCCCCCCTCCATATATTTGCTACTAATAAAAAAGGACCTTATATTTATTAGCATAAGAACATGACAATATATACCTACAGTGGTAGACACATCAAGCTATATTCTATGGAATAAAGCTAAAAGCTATATTCTATATTCTATGGAGCCCTTGACTCAGTGGAGAAACGCGCGTATTTTATAGGATACATTTCGGAGAGTGCGCATCGGAATTGCACGACCTAATTCCAGCATCTCCATTCCGCCTTCGGACTACCAGGCGCGGGGAGGGCTTCCATCCTTATGTTGTTGATATCCCATCTGCTCGTACGAAGCGATTTGCTTCTTCGTTCATTGTGCGAACGGCTAAGGAATGGAACAGCCTGCCGGCGTCTGTATTTCCCGAAACCTACAAACTTGGGATCTTCAAGGCCAGAGTGAATAGGCATTTACTGGACCCGCATGCTCCATCGTCGACCTCATTGTCGCTTACCATCAGGCGAGATCGAGGTCAAATGCGGGTTTAGAAGTAAATAAAAATAAAAATAAAAAAAAGGCCCAGTTCTGAAAAAGGTTGGAAGGAACATAGGACCCAAAGAAATATGACTTAAATTCCTCTACTCATGGATGAAAAAAGTAGTCTCCCTCCGCAATGGATAGGTATTAGGTAATTGGATAACTGGATAACTGGTTGCTCACTAATTTTATTAAGTTTAATGTAACATATGCTTAAGTTCCTACTCCACTGTAATCTTACCGCACAAATAAACTATTCATCACATCAGGCGAGATCGAGGTCAAATGCGGGTTTAGTAGTACATAAAAAATAAAAAAAATCCTTGAGATTTTTATGAGCAGTCAAATAAGGCAAAGTACTAAAGGATATAGCCTGATATGTTGTCCACAGTACCTCAAATCTATTTAATTTCTTGATTGATAAATCATATTATAATATTAAAGATTGTCTACATGAAAAACTATAGTAAGTAATGATAAGTCTTTTTCAAAGCTTTATACCCGCGTCAAATGAGAAACAACAAACAAATGAGGCAAATAATATAAGTATTATATATTGTATTTGGTAAATTACCAACAGAGATCAAAGTACCTTCATCTCTGTTGGTAATTACCAAATACTTATATTATTTGCCTTATTTGTTTGTTGTTTCTCATTTGATCTATATAGGGATGTTATGTTTTTATTTTGAATTTAACTGTGTGTAAAATTTTATTCATTTGGTTACTGAAATGAAATGAAATTTATTTTATTCGCACGAAACACGGTACATATAAGATAGTAGTATTGTTGGAATAGATCATACATGTTTCGACATTATTTTGGCATGCAAAAAATTTTTACGACATTAAAAATAATAATAGGTTAAAAATAGCAATAATAGAATAAAAATTAAGTCCTCCAACTAGTCATAAGGTTAATGTCGAATTTATTTATTACTATCAAAAAATTCCTTTATTGAATAAAAACATTTTTCAATTAGCCATGCTTTAAGTTTTGTATTTAGACCTTTCGAGGGCAACTGTCTGATATCTGCTGGTATGTGGTTAAAAATCCTTACAGACATAATGAAGCAGTTTTTTTCATACAGTGTCGTCCGACATTTTGGCATTAATAAACGTGTCAGGTCTCTCTCACGTAATCGCGCGAATCATGAACCGGTTTTTTAAAAAGCTCGGGGTGTGATTTTACAAAGTTACATATTTCTAGAATGTATAGTCCTGTTAGTGTTAGTACTTTTAATTTCCTGAACAAAGGGCGGCACGTTTCTAATGGCCCCTTTCCACAGATAGCTCTAACACACTTTTTTTGTGTAACGAATGCTTTATGGATGTCTGAGCAATTTCCCCAGACTACCAGTCCATACCGTAACACCGAAACGACGTAGCCGTGATAGGCGGTAAGAGCAGTATTTTCTCCACTAACATTTCTTAGACGCCTTAATGCAAATACGAACCGATTCAATCCTGCACAAATATTTTGTGTGTGCAGTTTCCAGTTACAGTACCTATCCAATTCAATTCCCAAGAATCTTGTAGTTGTGGTTTCAAGAAGACCTTGTCCTTGGAATTTTATATTTGGGTGCAATCGTTGCGATTTATAATTTGTGAATTGGATATAATTTGTTTTTGATAAATTAACTTTGAGATTATTTTGACTCAGCCAATTAATTATAATTTCGACAGTCGTGTTGAAGGCATTTTCATATGGAATAGTCTTGCCTATATCTGGAATGATGACGGAAACATCGTCAGCGAATAATACAGTCTCATACCTAGTTATGGTTGATACTTAAAGATTACTTAAATTGCTATTGTTATAATTGTTATGTTAAGACAATTTCGTATGCTGTTATAGCCAAATATAGAGGACCATACATTTATGTTACAACTTGTACCTACTTACAACCTATATTTATGAATGAATAAATAATTTGAATTTAATCGGAAAACTGTAAAAATTACCACTTTGAATTTCAGTCGCGATTTCAATTTTTTTATCCGATTCGTTTTGACTTTTGACGTAAAATGTACTCGTATGTCATCGATACCTTTTACGTGTTTCTGCCTCACATTAGCAACTGAAAGAAAAGCTTGTTTACTTTCAGTTTCTGTGTGAACTTCTGAAGCTTGTTTACTTCAAACAAGAACGAAGAAGAAGAAGAACTTAGTTCAATACGAGCAAATAAAGTCGACTTCTTAACTTCAACCAAGGAATTGTTCACTTCAACCAAGAACTTAGTTGTATCTGTCAAGTAATTTGTTCAAATGAATGGAAATTACTTTATATGCTCTAAATCAAACGAGTTTTCATTTAGTGTAGGTACATAAATAACATAATAATAACGTGAGATACATAATATTATATGATTAGACTCAAATAATATACTGTTAAAACACAGGTTTTTATTGTATTTTATTAATTACGACCGGTTTCGTTTACACATCTTCAGGTATTTGTTTATAATAATTTTCTTAACTACATGCAGGTAGATAAATACAGCTTTGCGTTTTGTTTTTGCAATTACTAATAATATGTCAAGTTACGTTCCAAAACGCATCAATAATATTTTGTATGTCAAATTAAACTGAAGTCAACAGGATACGCTCCAAAAATACTTACTTATAAATATTGTCAAAGTTAATACAATAAAAATTATAAATAAATCAAAAAGAAAAATAATGATAAGACGGCCTTTGGTGTGGGACGCCACCTGTGTCGACACCCTTGCCCCGTCTCACCTTCCAGCCACTTCTTATAGAGCCGGCTCTGCGGCCGCTGCTGCAGAAACCCTCAAACGGCGCAAATATACCAATCTGGGTGAAACATACATATTTGAGCCGTTTGGGGTTGAAACATTGGGACCCTGGAGCCCGGGAGCGCACCGCGTCTTCAAGGACCTCGCAAAGCGCCTGGTCGACGCGTCAAAATACCCAAGATCTGGCTCCTATTTGGCCCAGCGGATTAGCTTAGCTATCCAACGGGGCAACGCAGCCAGTCTCTTGGGTACACTGCCGGATGTGGGGGACTTAACCCAAATTTTTTATCTTTAGCTTTTTTAACCTTAGTTTAGTTTTAGCTTTAGTATTATTTTAGTGTTATATTATATTATATTTTCTATTTGTGCATAATGAAATACCGTCTATTGGTAAGCCATGACGAAATCAACTTTATGTTGTCTTATTAAGATAAGATAAGGGTTAAATAAGTAAAGGGTTAAGTATATTTGTATTTGTATTTAAATAGATTATGCTGATATCGAAAGAATGAATGATAAAATAAAATAAATGTGGCATACCTTATGGTATTATAATATAAAATAATTCAAAAGAGGAGATGAGGCTAACTCCAACTGGTCATTCAGCACATTTTCCTTGATTAGGAATTTCGCCTTGTTAATTTCTAGGGCTTCAAACAGACTTAGTTTCATATATTTTTTCTCCACTATGTAAAATATCAAAGTTTTTGGTAGGGTCAAAAAACTGGTTACACGAGTTCAAATGTTCTGCAAATTCTTTTGTTCTTCCATGCTCTAGTATGTTCTAGAATACGTGTTTGTAATGTGTAATACATAATAGTGAGGTGAACGTAGTGTGGGACGCCCCCCTGCTAGATGGGGCGAAGATCTGCGCAAGGTGACTGGCAGCGACTGGATGAGAAGAGCCGAAGATCGGGCTCAATAGCGCGCCCTGGGAGAGGCCTATGTCCAGCAGTGGACTAGAATAGGCTGCTGCTCGTCTCCTCTTCGAAAAATACGAAAGAGAAAAATTTCCTTACCAAAATTAATGACACTTGTGGAACTTGTAACGACGTTCAGTTAAGCCGACATTACGATTCAGTTTAAGTTTGAAACTTCATTAGTAGAGTCGTCAGGCCGAATTGCCGTTTAGGGGCGGAAACCGCAGTACACTCAGATATAATAAATATAAATTAAAAATTTACGAATTTATGAAACCCCCAAACTTAACATTGTGATGAGGAACTCGTAGCCTATGGGTATACCGCCTAACTGTGAGGTCGCCTGCACAGAAAGAGCGACGCGGGCCAGGACGTCAGAGGGCGAGCACGCAACGTGCAGGCAGTAGGACGCACCACTCGCTCGCCGCTCGCCCTCTGACGTCCTGCCCCGCGCCCCTCTCGCTGCACAGGCGATCCCACAGTTAAGCGGTTTACCTCTATAGTTGCGAGCACGGTCAGTACCAGAATGGATGACCGCTAGTGGAAAATTTCATCTGAGCTCCTCCATGTCTTGGAGAGCACGTTAGGCAGTCGTTTTCGGTTGTTGTAGGTATGTAGTACGACCGGCAGCAGTCGTTAAGCCATGTCAGAGGCCCTACGGGCGGCCTGAACAACTCTGACAATAGGTTGGCCACTAACTATACGATAAGCAAGCAGGCAATCATTGTGATCCCCTTACTTTTATTCCTGGTCATCACCCGGTCCTCAAGGCTCCAAATATGGGAAGAGCTCATTGGCTCTAAACGTTTGAGCTCACATTTATGTTACCGTTTCAAATACCCCCATGAAAGAAGCGACGCAAGAAACTTTCAGCAGCACATCTTTTGAAATAAATATATCTTACAATAATTATGAATACAATCATATATAATATGTACACAATGTGCAGAGCTGGAGCTGAATTTAAGACCAAGCCTCTTTATCATTTAAGTAGTCATTTATTTTATAATAACCCTTTTTACATAAGGTCCGTCTTATATGGGTCTTAATTTTTTTCTCTGTCATATTGATTACAGTATCAGGTATCTTATTATAAAATGTACACAGTGATGATGTGTTTACTTTACTAAGTCTAAAGCTATTTCTAATTTAAAACATAAAAATCAACGCTATCCTTTTAATTGTTGAAAAAGCTCTAATAAAATTATACTCAAATATGGAGGCAACTGTACCTTACAACATTAGGCTGCGTTGCACCGAGTTATCTTCATGCTCAATTAGCATTCAGCTTCGGAAGTTTGGATGCAAGGTCTCATTGTAATACTAGCTGATTTGCCACAGAGTGAATAGACACGTTAGAATTTAATTAAATATCAAGGATCATGGTCTGATCATGAGCTTCGGTGGTCTAGTGGCTAGGACGCCGGACTCCCGTGCGGGACATCCGGATTCGAAACCATGCAATTATTATTAATGCCATGTACCCAATGAGTTTTACGGATTTTTTAGTAGATTTAAGTACATTTACTGACTGCTCTAACGGTGAAGGAAACCTGCATGTCTGAGGAAATTAAAAGTTTCCAAAGGCGTATGAAATCCAGCGCACAGCACTGGGCCCGCTCGGTGGATCATGGCCCGTACCCCCTTGTTCAAGGGCAGGCCTGTGCCCCAACAGTGGGGACATTAATAGGCTGATGATTTTTAAAATAATGCTTATAATAGGGAGAAATAAGTTTTGGCGTGTGTGTATATTATGGATGTGTTTATTGGAAATGTGTGTGAGCGTGTTTGTGTAGAAGAGAGTGAAAGGGTGTGTGCATTTGTATGTGTTTGTTCGAGTCTTCACTACATGTATCCAGCTACAACGCTACTGTACTAGTACCATCTAAGTATTATTGATTATTGTTACAATGTCTCTCCTGATGGCAGCGGCACAGCCATTGAACAAGTCCAACGATGAAAAATCCAAATATTAAAAAAATACATATTTAAAAGAAAAAAATATATATGACCTGTGTAATGCGACGGATAATAGAATTTTGTAATATAACGTAAGTATTTATCAACAACAGTGAGGTAAGATGCCGAAGGACGACGGTGACCACATTAAAAAAAATTACTACTAAACCCGCATTTGATCTCGATTTCTTACCATCAGACGGCCCGTTTGCTGGTCTGCTTTCCGTATACAATTTATTTTTCAAGAAAGAAGCAGGTTTCCTGCATTATTCCGTTTTGCAGCTGAACAAATTACGCAAACAAAATTATACCAAACATTACCAACCTCGTAACGATTCCAAAAACTTTAAGCCTGCACGAAACCCGTGAAATCCTTTGCATTCCCGGGGCTTAACCCGACCATTTCTAGGCTTTTACCTTCCAAATGAATGCGAGAACGACTCAAAACACTCCACTCTTTAATATCTTAATTACTGTGAAATGTACACGCTTTTAGCTTTGTGTGTCGCGTGCAGAGATATGCGGAATTATAACTGTTGGCCTAAAAAGGTTATAAATTAATCGGTCTATAATTTAGATCCTTATTATACAAAGGAGCGTCGGTGGCACAGTGGCTAGGGCACCGGACTCCCGTGCGGGAGGTCCGGGTTCGAAACCGTGCAGTGCCATGTACGAATATTTCGTATTTTACAAAGACTTACGTACATTTACCGACTGCTCTAAAATTCACACTATGTAGATTGATCGCTAGAGAAGTTTTTATGTAAACCGCGTCTGCCATTTGGCGTATGCGTTATAAGCATCTCCACAGACATTCAGCCAGACATTGAAATGTGAAATGTATGAAACTTGTCAAAATTATATGCGCATTTGCCAAAACCCCTAGCACGCTGTCGGTGCTCACATCATTGTTCTAGAGGAGTGGATGCTGCTAGTCCGATTTCTGTGTTCGACTAGTCCGATTTCTGTGCGCTACTAGTCTAATTTCTTTGCACTACTGTCCGATTTCCGTGCACTATACTAGTCCGATTTCTGTGCGCTACTAGTCTAATTTCTTTGCACTACTGTCCGATTTCCGTGCACTATACTAGTCCAATTTCTATGCGCTACTAGTCCGATTTTTGTGCGCTACTAGGTCGATTTTTGTGCGCTACTAGTCCGATTTTTATGCGCTACTAGGCCTATTTTTGTGCGCTACTAGGCCGACTTCTGTGCGCTACTAGAATGTTTGTGGTATATTCGCTCAGCTTATCGCTACGCTTTGAAACTCTCATTTGCCCTTTCCCAGTTTTGAGCTTGATTTACACATTTCCGTATGTGTAACACCCAGCGAACTGAACTTTTATACGAAAGCCGCTTCAATAGAGTTCAAAGCAGGAAAACTGTTTTAATTAATTTTTCAGAAGTTCACCCAGCGGTAATCATGTGGTTAAATGATCTAGTTAAATTATAATGATTTTAAAAACAACGTAATTAGATATGAAATGTATACGGTGACCACTGGTGGTCGGTCGTCAGTTGGAAAATCTCATCGTAATTGTAATTGTAATTGTTTTTTTGTAATTGTATTTATTTCATCTCAAAGTAACAAAATCCGTTACAAGATAAATCGTACAAAATAATAAAATAATAAATCAAAATTAAATTATTTACATTACTTATGTGACACGTTGTACAGCTTAGATAATTAAGATTATATCGTGTACTAAATATGGTACCTAAGTATACTTTTAGTTTAAGAGTTCCGTATATACGGAATAGCTTATAGCTTATATAAGCTAAGTTAATACAAAAGAAAATACTACTCGTAGATTCCCAGTGCGGGATGAACCAAATTACCTACACGAGTGTTATTTTAAAATATCATCACGTAGTTAGGTACTTACTTATATAAAATATTGCGATTAGAAGGTACCGTAAAACCGGGCAACATTACCCGCTTTTTTGCAAATTTTTAAGATTTCGGTTTACATTATTTCGAAGATTTGCACACGTAGAGGGCTAAAACCAGGAAATATATGTGTGCTTATTAACCTATTTTCTCAAAATATGAAAATAAATTACCTAAGAGGCGTTCCAGGCTGATACGAGGCCAAAGTGTAAAATCGCTGGTGGAAGCTAGACTGCAAAGTCTGGAACATCGGCGCAAGGTTGCCTGTCTATCGGTATTTTATTGGATACATTTCGGAGAGTGCGCATCGGAATTGCACGACCTAATTCCAGCATCTCCATTCCGCCTTCGGACTACCAGGCGCGGGGAGGCGTTCCATCCTTATGTTGTTGATATCCCATCTGCTCGTACGAAGCGATTTGCTTCTTCATTCATTATGCGAACGGCTAAGGAATGGAACAGCCTGCCGGCGTCTGTATTTCCCGAATCCTACAACCTTGGGATCTTCAAGGCCAGAGTGAATAGGCATTTACTGGACCCGCGTGCTCCATCGTCGACCTCATCGTCGCTTACCATCAGGCGAGATCGAGGTCAAATGCGGGTTTAGTTATACATAAAAAAAAAAAGAGATTTTTGCACCACTTTTTCAGACCCAACTTCACACGCTCCTCGGCGACCACAGAGTGCACTTAACAACGAAACCAGTAATTCGTGTTGCTAGATATACGTTCAAATTTACCAAAAAGTACACAAAATCATGCTATGTCCGTAAATTAATTTGCAATGCAATATTTTAGTTATTTTTTGCTTCTGGGCAAAGATGCCCACCAAATGCAAAGTTGCCCGGTTTCACGGTACAGTTTGTTTAATTTCTGTATAATAGGTACCTAGCGACTAGATTGTGGAGTTCTTGTTCTTCTGAAGTTCCGATCGATGTGACATATCCCGCAGAGTTTGTATACGATAAATAGGCCCCATTTATGTGCAGGTGTTTTGTGTTTCATTTTTCAAAATTTTATGTTATTCGTAAAAATAATTGCATCTAATTTAAAGTTACATATTGCAATTTTTACAGCCAAAAAAGACACTATCAAAAGTATAAATGCTCATGATTACAACATGAAATGGGACTGTGTATTGTTTATATCAGCACCAGACTGCGATGTGTTCACAAGTCGATGGGCGAGTGTGTGTGATGAGTGTCTGAGGTTCTGTGAGAGTATGGATGAGCGTCCGTCTTCAGTTAGTTTGTAATATTATTAACCATAAAAATAATTGAATTCATAGTGTGAGTTAATGCCATAATGTGGCTGAATACTACTACTATATATAAAATTATAAGATCTTTTGTTATATAGTATTCTAAGCAAATAAGCAATTTCTATTTCTAATTAATTATATAGATATATTTTTGTTTGAATTTCACAGTGCCTTGGTATCACTGTTATGCTGTGAAATTTATTGAAATAAAATTAAAATTATTCGATTGGGGAAGAGGGGCGGATTGTTTTCCTTTAATTGTGTGGCGGGCGAACACCTCTTTATATTCAATTCAATTGTATCTAAAATAAAATATCCGCGTGTATTGTTTTAAAATTGGAGTTTCTTTTCTGCAACTCATTTTCGCAAATGTTGTATGGGAAACTTAAAAATGTGTTAATTATTCGATCTGTTTCTTTGGGAAACATGTTCAGTATGCCTTGGAAAGAAAATGAGGTGCCTAATTTGCAAACGGGAACCACACGGCAACACTGGGACTAATTGGAGCGCGACTAATTCGTCAAAATATGTGTGTTGTCAGCGCTACGACAGTGAATTGATGCGGAATTTAATATGTTCCTGTGTTTGCTTTGTATGGGAACTGAGGAATTTCTACTTATACTGGTCGAGTTGATAAGGATTGGGATTATTGTACGGATTTAGTCATTCATGTAGAAACATGTACTCATACCATATTTATTGCTTTTCATGTGTAACAATTGGTCTTAAAAATTATATTAATTTGAAATTGAAAACGTTTATTTAGCACTGTAAACAACAGAATATTTTTTATTATTTTTATGTACTACTAAACCCGCATTTGACCTCGATCTCGCCTGATGGTAAGCGACGATGAGGTCGACGATGGAGCATGCGGGTCCAGTAAATGCCTATTCACTCTGGCCTTGAAGATCCCAAGGTTGTAGGTTTCGGGAAATACAGACGCCGGCAGGCTGTTCCATTCCTTAGCCGTTCGCATAATGAACGAAGAAGCAAATCGCTTCGTACGAGCAGATGGGATATCAACAACATAAGGATGGAACCCCTCCCCGCGTCTGGTAGCCCGAATGCGGAATGGAGATGCTGGAATTAGGTCGTGCAATTCCGTTGCGCACTCTCCGAAATGTATCCTATAAAATACCGATAGACAGGCAACCTTGCGCCGATGTTCCAGACTTTGCAGTCTAGCCTCCACCAGCGATATAGAACACAATACAGAAGTGTACAAAGTTTAATACATGCAGCACAGAACATCTGGTGTAGTACAGTGCCAAAAAGGGTACACCAGCTCAGCATAATGCTGAGGCAAGCCACAGCGCTGATTTTCAGCTGGCCCCTCAGTGACTGCACGGACGAAGAAAGCAACAGTGTGTGCGTGTTGTGATGTATGAATGTGTTTGTTTGTATGAATGAGGATATTAGTGTGTATGTGAGGTACTGAGTGTGTGGGAGGGTGATGGCATGGTGCGGGTGTATTTACATGGTATTTTATGTTCATACATGAAACCCTAAGTAGGGCACCGCAATATAAAATAAGAAATTATAATAAATTATAATAGTAATAAATGCTAACGGGATAAATTAAATTAAATGTCATTATAAGTTATACATAATTGATTTTATAGTTAAGTATTGGTTTTATCATCAAAAAACTCCTGCAGTGAATAGAAACATTTGTTAAGAAGATATAACTTTAATATTTTATTGAATATTGAGAATTATGTAGAAATATTTAATAGTATTTGGCTATACAAATATAGGTCTTTTTTATAATTACGGTTCCGTCTCAAAATGGTGAAAAGGGTTATGGTGAGACTTCGGTGTCCGTCCGTCCGTCTGTCTGTATGTCATACCTGTTTTTCTCAGGAACTACTGAAGCTTTTGACTTGAAATTTGGCCCAGTTGTAGGACTTGCTTGCCCGCATCTATCCGAAAAAAATTGGAAATCATTTTATTTTTATGAAAAGAGGGGTTGAAATCTGAAAGTGGATGAACTGGGGCAAGTGGGGTATCATATGAAAGGGCTTTATTTACACACTAAAAACCATTTTTTAAATTTAATTTTATGTCCTGTATATATTTTTTTACTTATGGCCAAAAATGTATGAAAAATGACCGTATGTGAAACGACAACCCCCGACTTCTCCGAAGTTCGCAATAGATAATATCTCCCATATTTTACAGTAAAAATAAAATGAAGTTGCAAAAATTTGCAATTTTGAGAAATTAAAAAAATTATATAATTTTTTTACGATAAAATAATAGTACTCCATCTAATATCTCCCATAATTTACAGGAAAAATAAAATGAATTTGCAAAATTAATTGTAATTTTGAGAAATAAATTTTTTTTTACGATAAAATAATAGTATTCCATCTAAGTCCTCAAGAAGATTTTACATTTGACCATCAATTTATGTCTAGATTTCAATATCTACAAAAAGACAATAGAGGGCTCTTAGCTAAGATGGGAGCATGCTCAGAAAGTAAATGACGTTGGGCGCGGTCAGGAGCAGGATGGGTGACATCAGCAGCCTACTCTAGTCCCCCCCCCCCCCCCCCCCCGGCGCGCCATTGAGCCCGATCTTCGGCTTCTCTCATCCAGTCGCTCACATCCATTATCATCCCGGGTGACCGCCCTAATGGCACATATTCACCTGAGCATGGAGGGGTCCATGCCTCGTCTGTAAAACTGTGGTCGGTTCAAGGTCCAAGCTGCTGTCGTTCGAAAGCAGCCGTTAGACTTAGTCATAACCACACAACAAGTTACTCGTAAGAAAGCTGTAAATTAACCGCTGTTTCGTTTCATCCATACCATATTTTTAGGGCAGTATGACACGCGGGGTAGAATGACAACAAATAAATCGGTTAAGGCTCCCCGGCACCATCAAGTGATCTGTATAGTCATTTGTCAATATGTTTGCTGATACCCGTTTGGCATTCTGCCAGGGAATAGGGCCACTCCCATTACAACTTCTTTTATTCTCACAATGCCACAAACAGCGGAATTTGTCCATAGTTAAGTATTTATTATCTCCTCTCAGCAGTGTATTGATGTGTACAGTGGACAACACATCAGGCTACTTTAGTACCGCCTATCGAAACTACACTACACTACACTAGCGCCGCCAATCGAGAAAAAAAAACATATCAATTAATTGAGGCATTTTTTTTAATGGTTTACAGGATTATTGTGGAATAATCTTCATTCGTGGGAATGAAGAGGATTTCTTAGTAATATTTTAGTATCCTCCTAATGAAACAATAAGAAACAAAACGCGAATCTGTCAAAAGTGACCATTTTTTTATTATAATTATGATGGGTGCAAAACGAATGTTTTCACGAGCCTTTTGGCCGGTTTTGAAAGCATTAGTGGGGCCGGAGCCAACACTAAGAGGCTTAAAACTATGATAAGGAAGACTATTTTACTAAGATGAAAAGAAAAACGCTTATGCTTCTTCAGCAGCTAAAAACTTTCTTACAATTCTACATGTGTTTAATATTGCGGCTTTTTGTAAAGTGATATATGTGTATTTATTATTATTAACTCTTTATTGTACACAAACATTATAATACAAACTTATACAAAAAAATATGTGAAACACAAAGGGCGTGACTTATCTTTTTTGACAATATGAGAATACAAAACTATTTAAAAAAATGTCTTCTTTATTCGAGGAATAATCCTGTAAACCATTTTTTTTGTATAGTTAGTTGGCCAACCGCTAATTTGGCCATGTTTCACACAATTACGCACGGCGTAATTAACTTTACGTACCGACACAATCACTTTACGTAAGTATAGTCAAATACGTAAAATAATATCAAATCACACGTGAATTTGATCCGCGAAGTCGCCACTGTTATGTTTTTGGCGAGAGATAAATAAGAAACGTCCATCTAGTTGAAACGAGTGTATTCACTAAACCGGTATCCGGCCAGCGGGCGCAGCCGCTCGCAACTTATACCTATCTATATCTATATCAATACCTTAATTAATTGATATAGTTTTTTTCGTATCGCGGCGCTAGTTTCGCTCAGGTAGCGTCTTAACTTATTAGAGACATTCATTCATTTCTCCTCTGATTGCGTCTGATGAGATGGCGGATGACGTCATAGGATGCACTACCGCTTGCACTGAGTGTGGGTGTGTGTGTCACAACAGATTTAAGCAGACACCAATTTAAACACAACGGCACATAAATATTAGCGAAACAGTCAATGTTAGAACTTTGTCTTCGGAAAGCACACGACAAAACACGCAGCCAAGTTGTCGGTCAAACCAATTCTGGTTGGTCGATGGCCGGTAGCAGACCAGTGTGGAGCGACACTCGTCAAAGGTAAAAAAAGAGAAAAGCAGGTAGAACTATATCACGATCCGGCACAGTATTAATCTACCTACATTTTGTCCGAACGAAGAAATAAAAAAGTTTGTTTACATATTTGCGAACAGTATTGCGAACAGTATGTACATTCTTACTTTTGAGAATAACTAGTCTACTTTGCTCCCAAAACTTGGAATTAATAAATTAACGAAGCCATTTAGTCCAGCGTTACTATACCTATATTGCGAATAAACTGATGACCTAATAACTTGAAGGAGAATTTGATATCGTGTTTAATATGATGGCGATTATTTTTAAATCCCGACCAAAAGGACGCGTATGTCTCTTTGGCAACATACTCTTAACTCTTCAAAGGATGATCCGATTTGAACCAGGTTTTTTTATTTAACCATGTGTGTTTTTAGCCATGTCTGATAAAAATCGGATCAAAAATTTCAAAATCTTATCTTTGATGTCAAATGATATAATAATATTATTCCAGTAATGACCTACGGAGCCGAAACGTGGACACTGACGGTGCGACTGGTTCACAAATTGAAAGTCGCTCAGCGTGCTATGGACAGAGCTATGCTCGGAGTATCTCTGCTGGATCGAAACCGAAATGAGAAGATCCGGCATAGAACAAAAGTTATCGACATAGCTCATAAGATAAGCAAGCTGAAGAAATTATAAATACCTAATGAAACATGAAAAGAAGATTTTGATATTGAATTCTATTTCTAATACTGAGTACTAAACATTTATAAAATAAACATGATTGAACGACTAGTTACGGAAGGTAGGTAATTTAGACACTATAATTACAATTCAACTGCTGTATTGAATTGTTATTGCTATGCTAGGAATATCTCTGCTGGATCGAATCCGAAATGAGGAGATCCGGTATAGAACAAAAGTGATCGACATAGCTCATAAGATTAGCAAGCTGAAGTGGCCGTGGGCCGGTCACATCTGTCGCAGAACCGACAACCGCTGGGGTAGACGAGTTCTGGAGTGGAGACCGCGTTTGGAACGTAAAACGTAGTATGGGAACGGTCTGCTCAAGGTGTCTGGCAACGACTGGATAAGAAGAGCCGAAGATCGGGTTCAATGGCGCGCCCTGGAAGAGGCCTATGTCCAGCAGTGGACTATAGTAGGCTGCTGATGATATAATAATATTTGGAACGGTAATTTCTCATAGTGACATGATTGAAAGTGTGAATAGGAAAAACCGTAAAGGCAGAGTGGGTGGTATATTTAATGAGGTTTTTCTTCGATCCTTCCCTTCCCTTGATTCAATTTAAGTTATTGAGTTTGGTCTGTGTGGATCGACTTTCAATGTGGCTCAAATTGTATTATGTTAAACTGGATAGTTGCTCTGCCCCGGTTCACTATTCTACTATGAAGAGGACGCACGATGCGCCACTACAGTTAGTTAACTCGCCGACAGATGTTGTTAACGCCATATATCGTTATTTTTAAATTACACTACACACATTCGTACTTATCTAATATACGGTTTACGGTTTAAGACATTTTTATTTCACTAAAAAAGGATACAATCCACTTTGCTTAGAGAAATACAGGATAAACTTATTGTAATTAACAGTGTGTACGGTAGACGTAAGACTTATAAATTAAATTACTAGTGTATAATATGATCTAATTGAAGAGCTGTAATTTTTCTTAGCTGCGGGTAACCAGAAGACGAATAACACACAAAATAGGTATAATTAGGATTCAATTAAGTATCGACTTGCAGATGCCATTTGGTTTGGTGATAGATATTGCAATAACTATCAATTATTTAAATTCTGTAAATTGGCTCAAAAGGTGGTGCTTTAATTTAGTTTTGAATGAAAGGAAGGACTTTGCTTTGATACAATTTGGCAATTTGTTATACAGCTGAGCACCCTCATACATTATATTTTTCTTTCCATAATTTGTCCGTGGTGTTTGTAAATGAATATCGCTACCTCGCCTCAATGCACGTTTCCGAATCTGTGATTTTTTGTAAAAGTTATTTGGGTATGGATTTTTTGTTCAGCATTTTCCGTACTAGTATACATGTATTATATTTGTATATTTGGGATAGAATCATCAGTCGGATCAAGATTCATATTATTATACCTGTTCCTTTCCTACCTATAATCTAAGAGACAAGACCGAAAGAATACGCGCATCATGATGACGTCACAATGTCATCTGCCAACGCACTCGTGAAATGACTTCTGTCGCAACGGTCAGGCAAAACAAACACTCATCGGAATTAATTAATTTCCACGCTAATTACTCTAATATTGTAACCGAAATATCGCCGCGAGAGCTCTAAGTGCTCAACCCTTCAAACTTTCGTGGAAACCAGAAGAAACCAGCCGCCGGAGATCAGATCCAGGAGCTTCTCAAGTAAGTCTTGTCTCATCTCCTTTAAGCTCTCTGCCGCAAATTTTTCCACCAGATGTTTCTCTTCATCTGGAGTAGGGATGTTACGTAGGTGGTTTTACCGGAACCGGAGTCGGAACCGAAGGTTTTAAATTTAATTTATCGGAGTCGGAGGCGGAGGAGATGTTCAGAAGAAGTTCAAATTTTAAACCGTTTTTTAATTTTTATAGCTGAACTAAAATATTGGCCAATATATTTTATGATGACGTTTGCGGCAATAAAACATTCATTTATGTAGTCCTACACCATTTAATTAAATATTGATATTTGAATATGTTTGCTCACAAATCTTCGGTATAACCTCCGATTCAAAATCATCGGAGCCGAAGTCGGAGTCGGAGGTGTAAAATCAATCGGAAGTTCTGACCTTTCGAAGTCGGAGTTACTTCGCCTATATACGAATTCCAAAAATCCTTTGGTGGACCAGCAGTACTGCTCACCAGACACACCATCCCGCCTGGTGGAAGATGAAATATCTTTTCCTCTTTACCACAATTAACATTACGTTATTGCGTATCCACTCTCAAGGCGTTTTCTAGACTACTATAGGTTTAGTTAAAAATTCTAAAGTAGGTTATCGGGTGACTGAATGTGCGAGTTTTTTTTATTTTTAGGGCTATTAATGAGAGTCGAAAATGCCCCGCCATAGCATTCTATATAAGGCTTTCAAACTCGCACACCCTGTATTTATATAATTATTTTTATAATTAATGAATGGTTACATAGTTAAACCATTTACATTAATTAATTAGATAATTATCAATATCATATTTACAAGCACAATCAATATCATATTTACAGTAGTGGTAGATCCTAAAGTGAAGGATCGCCTGGGGTGGTACCACCCTCTTATCTATTTCTGCCGTGAAGCAGAGATGCTTGCGTTTCTGTGTTTCGGTTTGAAGGGTAAGAGAGCCAGCGTAATTTCCGGCACATGAGGCAATCCATCTTAGCCCTCAAGGTTAGCAGCGCATCAAAAACCCTCTAATATTAATACAGTGAGGTGAGATGTCTATGGGCGACGGTGACCACTTACCATCAGGTGGCACGTTTGCTCGTCTGCTCGCCTTATTTAATAAAAAATAAAAATAAAAAAAAAACAACTTATAATTACATAAAACACATTCATCTCACACTCACACAGTAGCACAGACATGGTGTTACAAACCTGATGTGCTTACAGCGCCGCCTTACGTAATGGTCCGGGACAAAGACCTGGCAGATCAAGTTATGCAGCTCAATTGAGTCAACTTGCCCTCTGACCGCCTTGCACGCGATACGCCTTTGCTCAAGGTTTCTTCTGACCTCCAGTGAGTTGAACCCCAATGCTCCGAGCAAGTATTGTGTTGGGTACATGTAGTATATGCATGCGTTGTTCTCTTCGTAAATAGTTCATATAATTTACGTCCATATTATTATTTATTTATTCTTTTACCCTCATATTATGATCCAGACAATCGCAATAATACAGGCCAGCCGCAATATGCCCCAAATAATACGCATGGCTGACTAAATGAGATATTCGCGTTCCCAGAGAGGTTTCTTAATCATTCTCGAGTATGGTCGTTGAACGGGGATTTGGGTTTGAATTTCCTTTTCCTTAAATCTACTTTTCTATTTGGTAAAGAATTTTTGAATTCAGGGTTACCATGATACATTTAACATAGGTTAAATGAAAATATCATCTTGTAATTATGTACCTACAATCTTGACAAATCTTCATCTGAATCTGAAAAATCATTATCGTCATGAAGGTAAAAAAAAATACGGAGGGAATGTCATTAAAACATTGTTGAAGCAAAGCAATGGCGGCAGTATAAGTATGGGAGAGTATATAGAGGATTGCCATATGTAAAGAAAATTTACCCAATTTATTGAAATAAAATTAGAATAAAGTTTTAGCATTTATCACCACTCTCGGAACTAGGGTTTTATTAAAATTAAAGGAAGGTCCTTTCTTGTCAAAATTATTTTTATTTATATAGTAAATTAGTATTGTAGAAGAATTTTGAAATATTTTGAAAATAAATATGTATATATAAAGTAAGACTATCAATCTCCCACACTTTCGGGGAAATTTCATGTTTAATTATTGGCAACACTGGCTGATTGTGTCAAAATTTCTGATCTCAATATTTTAAATAAAAATCAAGAAACAAGGTGAAAAATTACTCGCTTACTTATGATAGGTGATCCCCTGACTCTTTTTTATGATACCACTATGCTTTCGACATGATTTTAACTACACATGATGGCATAATGTAGTATTATTTTCAAAATGTCAACTTGACACGGACGATGTCGGAAGCGTAATGGCGGTTGAAGCGTAATCCTATGGTGTGACTGTGTACGTAAGCCTCGTATATACTAGAGAGCTGACTTCTTATAGCTGCGTTTTTTCTTTGTCCATGTGTAAAGTAATTACAATTAATTCTGTAGAATTATACAGAAATAGAACACAATACTCTTGGAATATGAACATAAACACAATGCCACACCTGGCTCTTTACCCGTACGTTACGACTAAGGAGATTTACTCAGATTGAATACCCGATCCTAAACAAATACTACTTATGTACGCCATAACTGTTTATCTACTCAATAAACTATTCAAATATCTCATGATAACATCGAGTATACACGTTTTAGCCGATATATACCATTAGTAATATGCGAACGAGTCGTTTTTCACGTAGATATTGGTTACATTTTGGGTAACTGGGGTAATACCGACCTTCTATCCCATAGGGTATCGTGCCATTGCCAGCGATGAGAGAGTAGCTGAGACTGTGATAATTGTTGTAATCACCCTCAAACCCTCGCGCACACGGGTGTGTGTGAGAGGGTTCTCACAACAGGTATGAACAACAATAGATTGTATAAATACTTACGTTTTAGAGAAGTGTATCCCAAAGCCATTATATTCCCGCTATCTACTATGCAGCAAGACGCCCGATGAGGCCAGTGCAGGTTGTAGAGACCGATATGTCATACTTATAGATACATTGTAACTACGTTGTTACTTGATTGTAATTTGAATGTTCTGGTATCTATAAGGGATTCGTACTATTCTCCCGAGGAGGAGGAGTTCTAAAAAAGGTTGGGAGGAACATAGGACCCAAAGAAATAAGACTTAAATTCCTCTACTCATGGATGAAACAATAAGTAGTCTCCCTCCGCAATGGATAGGTATTAGGTAATGAATGTTATTTTGTATCGTACGACAAACGTTAGCTCGATAGGGGCGGGCGTCCGTTCCTTCATGTCTCTACTGGTTACTGAGGTATAACAATTTTAAATTACTACATTTCATGTCGCTTTCATGTCGCTCATTTGTTGATAGCGGGGACCGAATAGTTAACACCGATAACTCTAAATTTAAAAATTAAGAATCCGCCGATTTAACATTGTGCAGATCCCTGTATTCCTGGCCACCATCAGATGTGAAAAGAGCATCATGGTCTTAACCATTTGAAATCAAACTCGAACCACCTAGCTATTACCGTCCCAGAGATTCCATGTGACATCTAACATACTCCAAAATCTTGGAAACTCCTAATCCAATAAAATAAATCCGCGTCTAAATTGGATCATCGGTTATTGAGTTATGATACCATAAACAAACAAACAGACACACGAGTGTTATAACACCCCTATCTTTTGGCCCGGGGTTAAAAAAGATATTCCACGTTAAGGGTGGCTTTCCACTAAAGTTGTGCGAGGGCGAGGCGGTGAGCGAGGAAACAATCCACCAATATGATCGCCAACGTGATGATTAAAATGGAGCGTTTTTATTGAAAGAAAAAGAAAGAAAGAATGTATTTCCAATAGCGCACACATACAAACAATTAGGTACAGAATATAAAAATAATATTAAACAAATTTACACGTATTATAAAAATAAATAAACAAAAGTAATTAAGTTTGATGAAGGTGGTGTGCAGTACCGGAAAAAGGGGACTGCCTCAGCCTGTTGCCGCAGCGGATTTAGCACTGCGAAATTGGAGGATGCGCGCAGCTTTGGTAGCGAGGCGGTCTAAATCCGCTGTTACTGCGACCACTCGTGTATATGAGCGTTTAGCATTGCCCAGCATCCCTCGGTTCCTTTTTATCAAATAGCCCGTCATCCATATTTATTTCAATCTATCTCTAAAAGGGATGCATGTAGATGGCTTGATTCTGAATTGAAAAACATTTTATTTGCGAATTTCGAGCTTTATTAAAAGGTTTATATATATTATATTATTAGTATTTCTGTGACCATTGGAATATTCGGATAGCGTATTTATGAATTTTGCTTGAACATTGAGAATTATGATTGAACATTGCCTGTGTTTTTTTTTAATAATTGGGATAAAGTATATTGGTATATTGGTCCAGCAGTGGACTAAAATACACTTTATTGCACAAATAGAAAATAAACAAAAGATAGAAAAGGAAATAGTGAAGTACAATTTAGGCGGTCTTATCGCTAAGAGCGATCTCTTCCAGGCAATTAAACTCTTCTTTTTCTTTTCTTCTCATCTTCTTTTATCTGTGCAGAGTAAACTAGGGCGGTACCACCTTTTTACTTATTTCTACCGCAAAGTATTGCTGTGTTTCGGGTTGAGGGAGCCAGCGTAATAACCGGCACATGAGACACTCAATCTAAGACCTAAATCGATTATTGACAATTTTTTGTGAAATAGATCCTATTAATGTCCCCACTGTTGGGGCACAGGCCTCCCCTTGCACAGTGCTGATTGGTGGATTTCTCACGCCTTCGGAAACTTTTAATTTCCTCAGACATACAGGTTTCCTCACAATGTTTTTTTTTCACCGTTAGAGCAGTCGGTAATTGTACGTAAGTCTTCGAAAAAAATATTCGAAAAACTCGTTGGTACATATATGGAAATATATTATGTACCTAACGGACGACGTCCGGTCGGACGTCCAAGATACCGCTGGCGCGATGAAGTGGAGAAGGACCTGCGGGAGCTCCGGGCGCCTGACTGGCTCGAGACTGCGCAGGAGAGAGAGCGATGGCGCTCTTTGGTATCGGAGGCCAAGATCCACTTCGGGTCGCTGCGCCAGCGGAGTAAGTAAGTAAGTATTATGTACCTATAATGAATAAATTGCAATTTTTAAATTATTTAATCTAAATAATTAATTTAAGTATTAGAAAAATATTTGTACGCCGCGAGGCAAAACATGGATGATCTTTATATTTATAAGCAGTGATCGGATTAGGTAGTGCAATTTAGGGTTAACGACCTCAAACGTTATATTAGTATGGATACGTCCCCGGGATTGCGGGCTTTCGGAAATGTACTTTTTCTCCTGATGAGAACTCCAAAAGTAAATCATCTTATCATCCCTTTTGCGAGGGACAAAGAGATACCACTATTAGGACTATATTCGGGATTTATTGTCTCTTTATCAGAACGCTCTTATCAGTCGTCGCCGTTGTTATGCCGAAACAATACATTTTCTAAGAATTTTTGTCAAGTGTAAAGTAAACAACAATATGGCGGCAAATTTAGCCTCGTAAAAATCTCATAAGAATGTTTAATAATATTTTTGACCGATATTAAACCAATGTAACCAGCTCTTAGTGAATTTGTAATCCCGGGATATCGTTACTTGTTGGGCATGTCCATGTTCATATTTTGTCATGGAATCCCGCAAAATTGCACTACCTAATCCGATCACTGTTTATAACACACACACACACACACACACCATCTGTAGTTACCTTTTTTTTGTATTGTGTAGGTGGTTCTTGGTGTTCCTTCTTCTCTCGTAAGCGCTCTCTAGTATTCTGATGGCAGCATTATACTTGTCGCACTCTCGTACGAGATTAAATATTGTAGGCGAGATATGATTCACGAGAAGCTTGTATTTAACTACCTCAGTGGGAGAAGCAGCCTCTTCAGACAAAAAGTTTTCGAAAGAATACCGCCAGTGGGTCCATTTCATGTCCGATGCAGCAGTAGCAGGCTCCACATCGAAACGTTCAGGGCGTAAGTAGCGAGACATACTCGAAGACGGCGGGGCCGCTGGAATTGGTTCTTCTTTGGACATGTTATTGGCAAAAACATAAAGTTGAATACCAATTTACCTTTTACCCATGTTTATATAAATCATCTTGTCCTCAAGGAGCAAGCATCGAGAACCCTCTAATAACTTCATAGTGAGGTGATAGTCTATGGGCGACGGTGACCACTGACCATCAGGTTGCCCATTTGCTCGTCTGCTCTCACCATACCATACAATACTATAATTAAAAAAAAAGTTTATTGTAGTACTTATATATAATATACAATGGAAGACCACATCAAGCTCTGTGGAACCCGGGACCCTGGGGCCCGGGAGCGCACCGCGTCTTTAAGGACCTCGCAAAGCGCCTGGTCGACGCGTCAAAAGACCCGGGAGCTGGCTCCTATTTGGCCCAGCGGATCAGCTTAGCTATCCAACGGGGCAACGCAGCCAGTCTCTTGGGTACACTGCCGGATGTGGGGGACTTAACTAATTTTTTTAATCTTTAGTATAAATTTTCTTCTTAGTCTAAGTTTAGTTTTAGTATTATTAATGTAATTTATTATTATGTAAATAAATTTCTTAGATACACATTTAATAAACCAAATTCCTTGATATTCGTATGAAAGTGTCAAATAAAGTTAAAGAGACAAAGTACTAAAGGGTACTCGTATTGTGCCTTCCACTATACGCAATATCAAAATATCCTTCGTGTTAATAAAAACAGTACCTCTAGATTTTTTTAAATTTAACTTACTTACCTACTTTTGCCTCAGATAAAATCCCGAAAGTTCCAGATGACAATCAGTATAATTCCTTTTGTTAAGAAAAGTATAGGACAGTGGAAAACAGATCATCAATAACTGGAAACGGGGCGTCTGATCTTTATCCAAACGGTGTCTTCGATTTTGGGGAAAATCCAGCGATTCCTGAAAAATACAAGTTTTATGAGATTAGATTATTTAGTTTTTACAAGTTTGGTTAAGATTCGTTAGTGATTCTTCACTTTTAAATTACAGTATTTGGCGGAATACGCACCATTCTCGTTCTATGTGGGATATACGTTTTTACTTTTTACCCTTTACATGGATTTAGCATGCGAAAAAAATTAGTTTTACCACTTCTCTTCTTCAATTTAAGAGCTATGCTCTTGTCGGTGTAGTAAACGCCACTGTGTCCTGTCTAGGGCCCTTTCCTTGACCTCCCTATACGACGCAACGGCAGCCGTCTCTTTGATTTGATCGAAGTAGCTTATCCTCGGTCTTCCTCTTCCCCGCTTGCCTTCAACTTTTCCTTCTATAAGGTTTCTTATGTATTAGTCGTGTCGTATAAGGTGGCCCACCATATTTCCCCTTCTATTTTCAATAGCCTTTAAGATGTTTCTCTTTTCTTTTACTCTCGTCAGTACCTCTTCATTTGTCATTCTCTCTGTCCAGCTTATCCTTTCCATCCTCCTCCAACACCACATCTCAAACGCCTCTAAATATTGTCTATCTCTCTGAGTCATGGTCCAAGTTTCGCATCCGTAAAGGGCTATGCTCCACACAAAAGATTTAACAAATTTCTTTTTCACAGATTTGGATATTTTAGGTCGGAATATGTGTTTTTTGTTGTTAAATGCTTGTTTGGCTATTGAAATTCTGGTTCTAATATCGGGCGTGCATCGCGAATCCGTTGTGATAATACTTCCTAAATATTTAAAACTTTTCACCTCTTCGACTATTTTATTATACAGTTTAATAGGTCTATTTTTGGAGTCTAGTTTTACCACAGCACAGAGAAATTATTTAAACCTAAGGATGTTGTAAGTAGGTATTAGTATACCTATATGTTTAAATCTTTGCTTTGTGACAAAACTACAAATAATTTGAAGGGGTCATATTATCAAAAAAGAAAAAATATCAGAAAGCAAATTATTTTCAATTAGGTATTTACTGAATTTCAAAAGGATCGGTGGCGTTGTGGCTAGGAGTTCGAAACCAGGCAATGTCATGTATCAATGAGTTTTTCGGTTTTTTCGAAACATTTACGTACATTTACCGACTGCTCTGATGGTGAAGGAAAACGTCGTGAGGAAACCTACACACTGATATAACCAGTGTGTGAAATGGGGAAGGCAATAGCAAACTACCCCATTAAATATCCCATCTGCTCGTACGAAGCTATTTGCTTCCTCATTCATTATGCGAACGGCTAAGGAATGGAACAGCCTGCTGACGTCTGTATTTCCCGAAAACTTCAAGGCCAGAGTGAATAGGCATTTACTGGACCCGCGTGCTCCATCGTCGACTTCATCGTCGCTTACCATCAGGCGAGATCGAGGTCAAATGCGGGTTTAGTTATACATAAAAAAAAAATTAAAAAAAATCGACCACAAAAGTTGTTCTATGTGGACAATTTCCACCTACCTTTTTCCACCAAAATTACTCTACCAAAAGGTTGTCTGGAAGACATTGTTTTTAGCTATAAGAGCGCCTAGACTGTATTAATCGTTTAATAAAAACAGCCTTTAATTCTACCACTCATACACAATCATTGATAAATTGAAATAAAATTAACATGTCATTTTTCCATTATTTCACAAAATTATTATAGGTATGTCAATATTTATTATATATATATATATATTTACTAGTTGCCTTTAGGCCTCCCCCAATTTCCTCCAGTGTTCCCTGTCCCTCACCATTCTCGTCCAGTGTGCTCCCATTTGCTTTGCAAAGGTTTATAGGGTCCCAGAGTGTATAGGGTCTTCCCCTTTTCCTTTTCCCTTCTTTTGGGTACCACTCCGTATTAATTGTTTACGTTACGTTAATTCGTTGTACGCATTGTATCACACTAATTTTGTGCAATAAAGAGTGTTCATTCATTCATTCATTCAATTCCTAAGGACCTTCAGCAATGAGGAATACGACTTAGAAGAAGATTTTACTGAACTTAGGGTATTTATTTACAACAATTTACTTACCTATTTATTTTCGTTATACTTCATTTCCTTTAGAAAAAGTGGCGGTGCGGTGACACGAACGGGAAAAACAGCTTTTCTTTCTGTCATCGGCAAGCCGCGCCGATCTCGAAAGCAGGCTGTTGAGAAGGGTCACGACATAGACAATGCGCCGATTAATTGACTATATGTGTAGCCCTTTCATCCACGGAACCGGATAAAACCAGTATTAACTGGTTTCTGATTGCTTATGACAACATTTGCCAAATAACAAGAATCACCGATCAAAGAAAAAAATCACTTTTACAATTAGTGTATACGTTGTCGTTGTGAAACAATTTTCGACTTTATACACATGAATCTTCGAGATCACTGTTTTGTACCATGCGTTTTGACATGTAACGTCTTACAACTCGTGGCATCTTCAGAAAGTTAGCGTCAAGAAATTTTGCTCTTGGATGAAAAGTATTATGTTAATTTTGCATGATGTTTTCAGTAACTGTAACGGTACGCTTTCGGCAGGTTCCCGAAAGCTGTCGTTACATACAAATATCACATAATTGCACTGGTTTAGATAGTTTTTATTTTAAAGTTGAGAATGTCTAGGTTATCTGTCGGGTTGTTTGCGTTCTCGTTGACATTTAGATTTTTAATTATTTTCATGGCACAAGCCACTAGGTTCTGGCCAAATATAAACATTTTCATTCGAAGTCGTTTTACGTGGAACGAAGAAAGCACGAAAATGATTTTGCTACGTGACATAGTGCCTTTATTTCATAATACTTTCACGATTGATTGAGAAAACGTTAGTATTTCATTATGAATGGTAAAAAATCTCAGCTGCTATTGAAAAAAAAATGATATTGTCTATAGTTATTTTCATTCGAATATTCGGACGGAGAGCATCGCCTTTTCCAAAATGTGAAGGAATTTGCCTCCAAAATGAAGAAAAACACTCTTAGAAGGCTAGCTCTTCGTTTTCTGTAACTTACATCCATGAAGTATTAAATTTCCAGCCCGTAACAGGTCAGTATAAAGTCATGTAGAATTTTCACTTTTCGTAGTAATTTTATTCAGTTTTCGCGTTTAGATTCCATATTGAATTACTCTAATCTAATCTAAATCGTGTTTCCATTCAGTTTTCCACAAGTTATGCTAATTTTTCTTTGTTCGGAAAACACATGGTCATCGAAGGTCTCAAGGACATGCACCATGTGTCTCTAAGTAGGTGCAGTCAGAGGGTAAAGCAGTGCAATTGATTTGTTTCAGACGGGACATATGATTGGTTTTTTTTTTGGGATTTCAATGTTTTTCAATGTGATGGACTGAAGCTTTAAGGCTGACGGAAAGATGTCCCTGGCCAGCCAGGAAGTATACCTGCAGTCCTGTCTGTGTAAACCATAATCCTGTGTTATGTTCCTGTGGTGTTTCCGGCCAACATAATATGATGGATCTTGTCGTTCTGTTTATCTCGTGTGAATCATATTTTCGTACAACTGTAAGTAGTTAACTGTAAGGTAGTAAATTAAAGCGAATTTAATAGAAGTCAAACCATACTTTTTATTTAATTCAGTGAGGACGGACCATGGGAGCGGTGATTTCTTAATTGTATTATACCTTTCACAGTTAGTATAAACTGTGCGGCGCTCGACTTCTTGTTTAAACCAATTCCATTGGTTGATTTTCTAAAAACATTGAAACTGAAATTGAAAATATTTATTTCCAGAAGCACAACACATGGTCTTCTAATACACACACACACACACACACACACACACACACACACACACACACACACACACACACACACACACACACACACACACACACACACACACACACACACACACACACACACACACACACACACACACACACACATTACAAATTAAGATACATTAAATTAGATTAAAGCTTGTTAAAACAATTAAATTAACTAAAATGAAATTTATAATAATATTAGTAGAACATCACAAAACATAAATATTTCTCTATATTGTCGTCAAGTAATTGGCACATGATAAGTGGTCCATCTACGATGTAGTGGGCTCTGAACCCATTCTCTTGTCGCCGTGATGACAATGTTGACCGAGCGCATGATCCGCTCGCGGAGCCCCGCCGTTCGCTGCCGGAGCAGCGCCTGCCAGGCGGGCGGCGGGCACGCGGCCCTCCATGAACATATCGCTGGCACTGCACCACCTGGGCAGCCGGGACATGGCTCGCGGTGTAGTTGCACCACAGGTCGGCCGTGTACACACTGGTGCAGTAGGACAGGAACAGCTGTCTTTTGACCTCTGCGCTGCATCGTCCGAATCGTCTGGCGAGCATGTTGGCCCTCACTGAAATGGCTCTTCTTTGTCGCTCAATGTCCATGTTGTCGGAAAGCGAGCTCATTATAATATGCCCTAGATATTTTGTCTCATTCACTTTACATAGTTTTCGACCATATAGTGTGATCGGCAGTTCGACCACAGGTGTATTGGCGGATTCAAAAAACATAATAGGAGATCACCGTGCCTACTTACTTGCTTTTCGTATGGTTAGTGGCCAACCTATTGGCCTACTCAAAACCATATATAATATAATATAATAATACCGATCATCCGCTGGTATATTGAGCCTGACACTTCTCTTACTTTAAAAACAAGGCTATAAAACACTTTGTAGTGAATTAAAGTACAAAACAAATTATCCATTTTAATGAACTTTTATCTTCTTACTTCTAAATGTTCTCGACACAAACTTGCACAAAACATACACAGCTGAACCAACTAAAATAAAAAGTAACAGTAAACCTAAAAGTAAAGTTAAAACAAGTTCTAATTCTAAATAGTGCGCCCAGGAGATGTTGGCGGTGGGCGCCCGCAGGTGGCGCGCCCCGCCGTGGCGCAGCACGTGCTCCGTCCACCACACGGCGCGCTCCAGAGCGCTTTGCGGCTGGTCCTTTAGAAGATCACTCAGTTTCTTGATATGTTTGCGATAGCTGTGGATGAAATATATTAATAACGCATGATTAATAAAGCCTTAAAAAAATCGACACCCGCGCTTGCGCGAAGTCGACAATACGTCAAACATTTCTACGCTTTCCATAGTTACAATAACATGTTAAGCTGTCATGGCGTCTGTTGGAGTCTCCGTGATGTTTTGTATTTTCTATTTATATGTTTCATGGTCGTAGTAACATTATTACTCAGCTTCGCTTCCTTTCATAAACAGTTCTCATGTTAAAATCGCTATCATTACGTGGGCGTTGCATAAACTACTATTACATCAGCCTAATCAGATTTTTTATATGATGCTATATATAGAACCACCAACCTTTCATCACCGATGACAGAATCAATAGCGTTCCTGAACTGATCCTCAGTTAAAGACGCAAGATTTAGTTTCGTTCCAATTTTGTAATGAACGTATTTCTCTGTATTGTACCATTGATCTCCAAACATCGGTATACCAACCAATGGTACACCAGCATTTATAGCTTCTTCTGTTGATTGCAGACCTCCTTGAGTAATAAATAATTTTATATTTGGATGTCCTGTAATACATTTTTGTTTCATTATTATATACAATCTAGACTATAACAAGACAAATAAGTAACATAAAACCTTAAAAATTCTAAAGTCAAAAGTGAAATTCTTAGATTTGTTGAATTTGATAAGAATATTGTCATTATGTAGGCATGAGAATTTTGTTCTGGTATTCTTTTAAATAATATTATTTAAAAATTAAAAGTGCCAGTATTTCTTAGTAGGCATATCAAATTCGGCGTGAGAACTTTGTTCTGGTATTCATTTTTACAGCACTATATAAAAATTGTAATGTTAATAATACCGTTTAACAATGCAAATGATCGGTTTAAAACACAAAACATAGAAAGAAGGTCACCCTGGTAAGTCGTACTTCATTTTCAATATTGATTGTTCTTAAGTAGTAAAGGAAAACATCGTGAGCAAACCAAACTAGTGTCGACAAACAGCAAGTAAATGGCGAGTCGGTCGTGAAGTAACCTGATAATTAATTACAAAGATAACGAGTTATGTTCATTATCTAATTTAAAATTGTATAATTGTATCTGACAGATATAATGCTAGAAAGAATAACATTAGCTTACTGAGAAGGTCCGATTGTGGAAACCATTTGCTTATTCTAATATTCTTTGTTCGCCCAGGCAGCTCATCTTGATTCCACTTCCACAAAATATTGTAAGGAAGTTGAGAGAACACTCTTATAAACATTTGTATCGTTTCTAAAGGAAACAGTGATGGATCAGTGTTTGTACCAAAACTCATGTAGATAACGCCATTTCGGGAATAATCTAGATATGATTTCAAATCCTAAAATAAAATGTTACTATATTAGTAATTGAGTAACACGTAAAAGATAAAAAAA
The DNA here is from genome assembly GCA_947369225.1 of Hofmannophila pseudospretella. Taxonomy (NCBI): domain Eukaryota; kingdom Metazoa; phylum Arthropoda; class Insecta; order Lepidoptera; family Oecophoridae; genus Hofmannophila; species Hofmannophila pseudospretella. The sequence continues at coordinate 3,642,962 of OX376333.1, forward strand.
AACAATTAAAGCAGTAATGTTAATCTTATCCTACTTTTAAATTCACAGATAAAAAGTATATCACGGATTACATGAAACACCGGAGTCGTGATACACAATAACGCACAATATGTCTTTTGAGATGTCTGAACATTTTGAATAAACCGATAGAAAAGAGAATAATTTTAATGGACATACCTGTGGAAGATCTTTCTCAGGTCTCTGGTGAATACCCCATGTGTAAATAACACTTGGCGGTACGGGTACATTTCCCTCCAATATTGGATGTATGTTCATAAATAACATATCAACATTATTAGATAATTCATCCAAAGTAGGTACATCAGGACCAAAGTTTCGTTGCAACATTTCATTAATTTTCAATTCACCATATAGAGCCATACGTATTATTTTAAATTGGGTGTATAGTTCCGTTAACTTTTCCCACATTGTAAGGTTATATATTCTTTGACTTGCCATAGAAGGATACAAAAATGGATGTGTTGGAGCGCCAACAGTTTCATAATTTCCAAATACAGCACCAAATGAACTAACTTGTATAACAGGTACTTTGAAAGTATGCGATACACCTAAAGCAGCAGGCATACAGGCCTCTAGTAGGAGTAAATCAAAATGGTTATCTTTGCCAAAGACAATTTTTTGTACTTCTTCAGATTGTAATTGTTTCTCCAATATTATTATAGAAAGATCCATTATCACTGTCATTTGTTTTACTGCATCTTGTTGTTTACCCGTTACCGATGTCACAAAATACGTTTGCCATGTTCCATAAGACACGTCATGTACGTCGATTTCTGTTAGGTTTGCAGGTGTTTGTCCTTTTGGGAAAGCAGGATCAGGGGTAATCACTGTCACATCATGTCCACGTTTAGCTAGCTCTTGAGTTAATGGCCTAAAAACCACTTGATGACTTATACTTGGAGCTGGAAAAAATGCTAATATTCTTGCCGATTCCACTATGGTAATTATGGTAAACAGGAAACATGTAACTGAAATATTTAAAGTGGTCATAATAAAATTCAGAGATAATTGATGTTGCAATACGTTTCAGTTTTATTTTGTTACTAACACTAGTTAATTACTGTACAAGGTCTTTTATACGTGGCACTTATCAGTCGTCTTTTATGATAACATGACGTCTCATGTTTTTTCGTCAAAAAACCTAATGTAATTACTTGTATAATGATTGATATCACGCTGTAGGCCAACGTCCTCTTAGGTGTCGACCGTGGGATCCGTTGGTTGAAATGAATGTGGACTGTATGCTGGATTAATTATTTAATAACGAAGAAATTCTTATTTGAGTACAAAAAACGTGCAATTAGCAACTTGGTTATTCAGCTCTTCTTGGAAATCGTTGCACACACTTCCCGTCTCGGTTCAGAGTCTGACACTTCGTTGTCACATTTTAATTTCTTGACATTAGCCCCCGCTACCGCCTCAGGCCCCTCGCGAGACGTTCGTTTCACGAACACACGCTGTTATTAAGATAATCTTTTTATTATATCGCAATAACGTATGTTAAATATAGTGCAGACGGTTTTATTTACTACTAAACTCTCTTATAACAATATAAATAAACTAAAATAATACTAAAGCTAAAACTAAACTAAGGCTAAGATAACTAAAGATAAAAAATTGGGTTAAGTCCCCCACATCCGGCAGTGTACCCAAGAGACTGGCTGCGTTGCCCCGTTGAATAGCTAAGCTAATCCGCTGGGCCAAATAGGAGCCAGATCTTGAGTCTTTTGACATTTAATTTGTTAAATATTTAGAGGGTAGTTTGGGACACCTCTTGCGAAATAGAGCGACGATATGCAAAAGGTGTCTCGCAGCGACTGGATAAGAAGAGCCGAAGACAGGAGTAAACGGAACGCCCTGTTTCTGTCAGGTTTGCAGGTATTTTTCCTTTTTCTAAAGCTGGGTTAATGTAATTAGAATAACTTTATGTCCACATTAAGCCAGCTCTTGGGTCATAGCTATTATTATTATTTATTTGATTATCATCATCATCAGCAGCCTACTCTAGTCCACTGCTAGACATAGGCCTCTCCCAGCGCGCGCCATTGAGCCCGATCTTCGGCTCTTCTCATCCAGTCACTGCCAGCCACCTTGCGCAGATCGTCGCTGCATCTAGCAAGATGATCTGATCTGCGTCCCACACTATGTTTGCCCAAACGCGGTCGGTTTATTTGATTATATAATTATTAGGTATTTGATTCATATAATTTAATATTTGACGTGATAATTTTTCATGTATGACTGACTACAATTCCAATATTGGCTCCGTGCTGACATTGTAATGCATTTTCAATAAATACAATGAAATAGCTAATATACGACGCGGTATTTCTTACCGCGTCATTTATAAACTGTAATTGGTATAAAATATGCTACCATGTATGTATAGTGATCTCAAAACAGTATTTTATTGGTACCATTAAGCAGTCACCTGATCAAAGTCTGCTTTCGGTCGATTTCATTATCTTACATGCAATGCAAAATGTGTGTTCAATACATCTTTCATTTGGAAGACACTTATTCCCACAGCAACACAGGGAATCTTAGTGTGGGAAGCAGGGGTCACTTATGTTAAATTCATTATGTATTTGGCAAGTAAAGATTTATTTATTTATTATTTATTTTATTTATATGCATCAAGTTTTTACGATAATATTAATTGTAGTAATCATCATTCTCAGTCTTTATCAGCAAAAATAGCATATTTTATTTTATTAACATTATATCAACATTATTTCTCAATAAGGTATTTTCCTGCAGTAACAGAAAAAAAGGTATTTTGCAAACAGATAGTTTAGATAACAAAATATATTATTAATAGTGTAATCAATTAATTTTATTCTATTTTTGACATTTTGTGTCTAATTAGTAGATGTAGTGCGTGCTGGAGCCTCCGGGTCTCAGCCGCACTGACGGCAAAAGACCAGACGGCCTAACGTTGGTGCCCTGGCGCCAAGGTAGGTGTGGGACGCAACTTGCGTCAGTACGTTCACCTCAGACGGACTGCGCGGGTAGCCGGGGCAGCAGCCGAAGCAGCGGCGCAAAGAAAACGGGAGAAGTACGCCGCTCTGGAGCAAAACTACGTTTTTGTCCCATTTGCGGTTGAAACGACAGGTTGTTGGGGGGCGGAGGTAAAGGATTTTGTCAGGGAGGTCGGCCGTCGCTTGAGAGAGAGGGGCTGTGACCCCCGCTCCGGGTCGTTCTTGGTGCAGAGGTTGGCCGTGGCGATTCAGCGTGGCAATGCCGCGAGCGTCATGGGGACCTTTGCGCCAGGGTCGACACGGGGCGGAATGTTTGACTAAGGCTTTTCATAAATCTTTTTTTATTTTAATTTATTGTATTTTTGTATTAATAAAATTATTAAATAAACTTATGTTTATAATTTTTAATTCTCAAAAAATATAGACTTATGTTTATATTTTATGAGAATTAAAAATTAAGAAACATTTTATTAGTAGATACTACCTATTGAGTTTGAAAGTACATGAGAATAAAATTATTTATTTGTCATATACAGTCGTACACGTCTTTTAAATAAAATAATAATTTTTAATCTGCACCTCACCCGACCGCAAACGCTTTCCAACGAACCTGTGACGTCAATGTTCTTAGACAAACTCTAACCAAGAGTCATTCGTTCAATTCGTTCATTCATTCAAATACAAATTGAATACAAGACCGTGTATGCTATTTTTGTGGTGTTATTTCAAAATAACACACAAGAACATAAAATAGAACACTCAAGTGTTCTCGTGAAATTCAGTGATATAAAAGGCTAACAAAAGAGGCACGAAGACCTAGCTATGACAAGAAAACTTACGTACCTATGATCAATACAAGGAATTACACATAACCAAAAGATAACCCTATCTACCTAAAAAGGCGAATGTACGAGCAGTGTATCCTCCCAGTTATGACATACGGAGCGGAAACCTGGACACTAACTGAACAGGCTATTAAAAGCTCCAAGTGACACAAAGAGTTATAATGTTATCGTTATACCTACCAGGGCATTTTTGGTGTCGATTTCGTATAAATAAAGGATGATTAATTCAATTTTGAAACAATATTTTCAAAATTCCTTTGAAAAGTTCGAGAAAATTCACAAAGTTTAAAATTGATAACAAAAATTTCGATCTGTTATCGTCAATAACGTTAAAAGTAACGCAAATTTAATTATATTTTTTTTTTATAAAAACCATATAATTCTAGATTTAAAAAGATAAACTTTCAATATAATTATCTCACAATAAGTACGTTACAAAAATATTAAGTGTCGAGTGGAAGAGCTTTTCCATAGTAAGAGCCGCGTGAAACGCTCCATACAAAAAAAACCAACACAAAAAGCCGAAGCCACTGCTTCGCACAGTTATTCTTTGGGTCAATCTGAGCTGATTTAGTCCGGCTCGCAGGTCGTGCTCCTGGGCATCAGTGAGGTTCAAAGTGAATTTTCGTCGCGCTACAGTCTAAACTACTAGTCTAAGTAACCAGCGAGAGGGTTCTTGAGATTGCACAGCTGCCCAGTTTTACTGCCATGTTAAAACAGAGACGCTTGCGGTGGCTGGGGCATGTGCATCGCATGGACCACTATCGTTTGCCGCGCGGCGTCTTGCTCGGTGCAGTGGCGCATGCAAAGCGTAATGTCGGTAGACCCCTGCTACGTTTCAAAGACTGCGCTAAGCGTGACATGACTGCATTCGCAATCAGTCACGATGATTGGCAGCAGCTCGCGGATGACAGAGATGCATGGAGGAAACGTCTTCGGGAGGGATGTCAGGAACACGATGCAAAGTGGTTCGAAATACTGGCGGCCAGGAGAGCAAACAGACACCGAGTGTTCACTCATCAACCCGGTGCACCACTCGCTTGCCGCGCGTGCGGGCGTGTATGCCGTCCCCGAATAGGTTTATTTAACCACGAAAAGAGATGCCTTCGCGACGCGATTAAATCGTCTGCAATAGACGTAACAGGCCTATGATGATTTACAGTCTAAAACACTTCTAAATCGTTGTACCTACTACGATGATTTTGGTATCGTTTTCGTACAAATTAAGCATGCTGATTTCGTTTTTTTAATAAAACTTTCATCATGTCATTGAAGAAATTTGAGAAAAATGTCTTGTTATAAGATTTACATAATTTTAATTTTCTCGAATTTCTTCAATGGAATAGTGAAAATATTGTTCCAATAATTATTAATCCTTTATTTGTACGAAAACCATACCAAAAAGCCCTGGTAGGTGTAACGAAGTCATTATAATTTTTTTTCTGGAGCGCGGAGGAGGGGACACTTTGACCCCCTACCCCTTGCAGTGGACCGGTTATCTGCATGTGCTCTAATCTTCAAAATCATGCTTTGGGTGTTTTAAATAGCTCAGCTGGCAGAGAATGCCGCAAGGCATTAAGCTCACCTGTACACAAAAGTGTAAAAGAATAAACAAATAATAATAAATACGTGTGATAATTTTCACATTCTACAAATTATCCAACTTTAACGTTCACTTTACCCGAGAATAATTGTCGAAAAAAGCGAAAATGGCTACAGAACGTACCCTTAGTTCTCATTAACATTCTATTAATTGTTCGTTTATTAAATTAGGTACTACATTTTGTCGTATTTTACCTTTTGAAATATATTGTGTACGTGTAATATGTATCAGTGTGCAATAAATGGTTTTGTATTGTATTGTAAACAGGTTTTGTGGACAGTTTTGTTTGACTACGTAAATGTATGGGAGCCGCAAAAGTAGAAATTCTGGATGGCGATTCTCGCAGGTGGAATGTCGAATTCGACATTAGTCCTATCTCATTCGCTCACATTACATGTGGACGTGACAAGACGTTCCTAGCGCTCGACTTTTGTATGTCGAACTCTGCGAGAATTGGCTTCCTGAACACATGGCCACAGAATACTAAATAGTACAGGGTGGGCCAGAAAGACGACTTTCGGGCCCATCGTTTACTACGTACAGAAGCGACACTCTCCGCCCCCCACCTGATTCAATTACCCCCGCAGTTAGTGAGCGCGATCAGTAGCGCGCTGTTCCGACTAGCGTATTTATCTCGCTAACACACCCGCCAATTACTGAATGCTTACGCCACGCTGTAGTTAAGCGAGTAATAGGGGATTGATTTTAATGGCTGCATTATAAGGAGTGTGACATAACGTTATAGATATTTTTTGTCATTTTCTGCATTAAGCGACGCAGGTTCTATATCAGTTTAAAGTTTTGCAATATCTTTTAAATTAACGAAATTATGGGCTGGACCCACTTGACGTTTCCAGCCTGTATATAGTCCGGGAACCGGGAAATGATTTATTAACCAGTATTTATGAAACCAAACCGGTGAAGGAAAACATCGTGAGGAAACCTGCATGTCTGAGGACATTAAATGTTTCCGAAGGTGTGTGATATCCACTAATCAGCAGTGGGCCCGCTCGGTGGATCCCCCTTGTGCAAGGGGACGCCTGTGCCCCAACAGTGGGACATTAATACGCTGATGATGGTGATGATTTATGAAACCATAAATAGGTCGATGCGGAATCTCCTACGAAAAATAATGTAATTACAATTACCATTTTTATTGCTGACTGTATTATGTTGTGTTTTAGTACAATTTTTTCAAAAATTAGGGTAGATTCTCTTTTAGAACAGCACCACAGATTGTCTAATAAATTTATTACTTCACGAACTGTATAGTTTTTCTCTACACTACATAACTGTGGTTGACCCCTCACTCCCCTCCATCCATCACCCCACATCGTAATTTAATCTGTCCATGATGGATGGTCTCAGATTCAAGATTAGTGGAACGGATCAGAATAAAATTCCTTTCAAATCTTCCCTTAATGACGGTGAGAATTTAAAAAAGGCCTAATCTGTCATTTCCATTTTAAGAATTCGAGATATTTTATGGATTTTTCTTCGGAATAAGGTTTCTCAGGTTGAGTTAGGATTTGATACTTACATCCGCACCTTTGGAGAATACATACCAACTTGACCCTTTGCTGATTGGTGGATTTACTATATCTGGAGAAAAATTCTACCGCACCGCATACGCAGCTATTTCACACAATCAATTTTCTTTCCCATTCTCTCCTATCCCAATGAACGTGATGTTACAAGTGACAAAAACAAAATGTCTGCAAATCCGCTACCGCGCCGCACGTTGATATGCGTTGAATTTCAAAATTAATTGTACCTCGCTATCATTTACAAAAAAGAATTTAAAATACTCTCGTGCACGAACTGTGTTGTGTTATGTTTAAATCAAAACAAAATTCCAAAAAGTGAGGTGTCTATGGGTGGTGTGGCCGTGGATTGACCACTTTCTTAAACCAGCGAAAATCGTCGAAGGAACTCAATTCACCTTATCCCAGGTACCCTTTCAAAAATACACACCAAAGTCAACATCAAAAGAGTCGTTTTGACCTATTTATTTTATATATTAACTGAATTAAATTTTTTTTTTTTTATTATACCTAATCGTAAATATGCAAGAATCACTGTTTCTGTTAAATCAAATACAAATTCAACAACTCTTGACTTCGTCACAGGTTTCATAATCACCCCTCAAAGTTTCTCGACCCAGAAAGTAATTTCGCCTTTCTCCAGAACCTTCGTGCCCTTTCCTTCAAATTATCATTTAAAACAAAAGCTTTGACACACCTTTTAAAAGTTCAAAGGCTTCTTGGAGTTTATTTGTTAGAGGCGTGAGTAGGGTTTGAGCTTTCTTAACCAAATCTGGGTCATGCAAAGAGGTACAATATAATTTACATTTTAGGTTTTGAAAAGTTAGGTGAATGTTTCAGGTTCTTTTACCTATTGTTTGTTCATCATCATCATCATCAGCCCATGTCGTCCCACTGCAGGGTATAAGCCTCCTCTCTTTTGTGCCACCCTATACGATCCTGTGCTAGTCGCATCCAGGTCTTCTATGCGACTTTGGTGATGTCATCCGCCCATGTGGCTGCTGGACGACCTATTCCTCTTTTCACCAACCTTGGCCACCACTCAGTGAGGTTGTTTGTTGGTTGGTTGATTGGTTGGTTGATTGTTTGTTACTTACATAATATTATGTTACCTTTATGGTGTCACATGCACTAGGGCTTTTAGGTCATTGAACGAATTCAAGACGTGAGGTCTTTTCAAGAGTAGATATGTTAGGTATTTATATATATTTTTCAATAGGTCCTTAATTATTTATAATTATATGCAGTTATTAATTTTCTAATCTAAAAAAATTAAAACACACTAAAACTAAACTTAAACTAAATAGAAAAAAAGGAAGAACAAAACCAAAGATAAAAAAATCAGATAAATCCCCCATCACCATCCGGCAGTGTACTCAACCCAAGAGACTGGCTGCGTTGCCAGAATCCTAGATTTTGGACACTTCTGACCCAATTTTTATCAGATTTAGTTAAGAATACTCTCGATAAAGTGGTGTGTCGAATAAAAAACCCCAGTCCAAATAGGGTTATCGGTTGTTGAGTATGATGCCTCAGACAAACAAGCATACGCATCACACTTATAACACCCCTTCCTTTCGGCCGGGGTTAAAAATTTACCTCAATACTTAATATACAATCAAAAATATAATAAACAAATAAATAACACATATCAGATGCTAAAATTAAACTGCATAAGAAAAAAATGATCAGGCAGTGAATCCACACTGCAATTCGTAATGCTGACGAAGACTCACCTGATCTATACTTAGTCCCGAAAGAGTGGTGTTAAATGACCCTTATCTTAGGAAGTGTTAAATCGACAGTTAATGTAATCGTTAGCTAACGTTAGCATATGTTAATGTAGCTAATGTGCAAAAGATTCTGACAGTACCAATCGGATTGTAAAAAGATTTACAAAGGGAACGTTTTCAAATTACCAAACAAAAAATAAATCTCCACAATGGGACAAGTTCCAAAAAACAGGGAAACAAACCGGGAACATTGGAAACAATGTCGCTGCTCTTAAAAACTGTTAAAACAGAGTTAACTCCTAAAGCGGAATCAAGACTTGAATAGAAATTTTCTTTTGAGTGTTCGAACACACAGGTGTTTTGTTTGGCTAACATCACAGAAATCGGACTAATAGCTTCCTCTCCTCTAGAATGATGATGCGAGCACTGACAGCGAGCCAACGGGTTTGGGCGAATGCGCTTACAATTTTGCCAATTAAAATAAAGTGAAGTAAAATACACTATATTGCACAAATAGAAAACAACAAACAAGAGATAGAAAAGGAAAGACAAAAAAATTAAAAAAAGACAAGTTATGGCCGACTGAATGTACGGGCACAAAATAAAATAAAATTAAAAATTAATAGATTGATAGCCCGAAGAAAATTGATATAGGATTGGTTAATACTTGCGGTTGTTGGTACTTGGTGAAACTTGTAGTACATTATTAGACTTAAATAATATACTGTTTCTCGGGTTTTTATTGTATTTTATTAATTACGACCGGTTTCGTTTACACATCTTCAGGTATTTGTTTATAATTATTTTCTTACCTACATTTATCTACCTACATGTAGTTAAGAAAACAATTGGTTAATACTTGCGGTTGTTGGTACTTGGTGAAACTTGTAGTACATGATTAGACTTAAATAATATACTGTTTCACAGGTTTTTACTGTATTTTATTAATTACGACCGGTTTCGTTTACACATCTTCAGGTATTTGTTTATAATTATTTTATAGATTAGACTTAAATAATATACTGTTTCACATCTTCAGGTATTTGGTTAAACAAATACCTGAAGATGTATAAACGAAACCGGTCGTAATTAATAAAATACAATAAAAATACCGTGAAACAGTATTATTTAAGTCTAATCATGATATAGGATTCTTATTTCGTTCCTGGAGAATGACTATGAGGCACCGCTACTGAGGCTTTCTGGATGTATCGGATTATCATGAGAAACTGAGGCATCTAGGGCAATATAGGTGTTTAAATCAGTATGGGAGTCTTCGTTGGTTGTAGAGGTGTGTTATGTAGTGATTATGCAATGCAGATCATACCTGAGGTCGTCACCTATTTGTTTAATGTTACATGCTTACCCACACATATACCGATGACTATCATATTACCTATACCTATAGAAGATGTAGTATTAGTTTATTACATAATAACAGTAATCATATCCGTAGAGCGTCGGTGGCACAGTGGCTAGGCCACCGATCTCCCATGCGGGAGAGCCGGGTTCGAAACCGTGCAGTGCCATGTACCAATGAGTTTTTCGTATTTTTCGAAGACTTACGTACATTTACCGACTACTCTAACGGTGAAGGAATACATCGTGAGGAAACCTGCACACTGAGATGAGCAGTGTGTGAAATGGGGTAGGCATAAAAGATCCTCAAAGGTCGAAGTACCGCTGGGTTATTCACCTATCATAAGATAAGATAATCATATCCCTCTTATATTGCAAATTCTTGTCATTATTCCAAAGCAATTACTAGACACAATTCAGAAACAAATAGACAGTTTTCATCCAGCGTACCTAAATAAAAAAACATCGGAATGTTCGATAAAATTCCAATAAATGTCGAACATCAGGGCAATATGTCTCAAAACCCTGCGTTGCCTATTGGAATAGAGATTGCGGAAGCAAATAAAACTCGATGAAAGTAGCGAGTAATCTCTGAGATTACCTAGTCGTTTATATCGTCTAGAACTCGGCAACTAGAGGAATTTACTTACTTAGTTCTGTTGCAGAAAGGGAAACGAATATTCCGAAAGGACTGCTCACTCTGAGATTTTGCTTGCACTGTGTCTGGCTGCTCTAATGGAAAAAGAGAAAAATCAAGGAATAGCATGCATTGTCTGAAGAAATAAAAAGTTTACGGGCGCTTGGGAACCAAGTCCCCATTCATTAAGCATTTTTCTTTCACCACATTCAATTGCTGAGAACTTACATTTATTATGCAGAGCAGTATTATTCCTAGATCGATATTGAACAACTATAGAATGGTGTATTAATACTTGAAATACTACTTGTAATATCCTTAATCAGTCAGTTGCGTAAGTTGGTTTACCTTCAACATACGAGTAAATATATATTTACTAATATTACCTTGATATAGTTCGTGTAATCCATTTACGCATAAATCTATTTGATAGATCTTTTCAATAGGGATTTCCAAGGGATTTCTTGTTATAGTGATTTAAACCTGGATTAACTCGCACCTTGGATTAATGTTAATCCGAGAGTTAATGGTTGGCGCATGGTAGCTAACTCATTGTTTCATAAAGTTAATTTACGCTAGTACTCAAACAGGAAGAAACCACATGAAACAAGATACTTATGGGTATGTAATTTAATCTATGATTGAAGGTTCTAAGAAACCGTAATATTACTTAAAAATTCTATGTGCTCTATTTACAGCGTCATCTTTGTTTACCATTTGGTAAGATTGAAGTCAAATGTTGTTTTATGTAAATAAATAAAATTCTAATAAGTCTAATCAAGAATCATCATCAGCTATTAATGTCCCCACTGTTGGGGCACAGGCCTCCCCTTGCACAAGGGAGTACGGGCTGTCAGGTAGGTAGATGTAAGATAGATCTACCTACAACAGGTTGTTATTATACCTCAATTAATAAAGATCAGTCATTGCCCTACTACCGTGGTTTCATTGTGTCTTCCACACACTTTTACACGGGCCATGATCCACCGAGCGGGGCCAGTGCTGATTGGTGGATTTCACACGCCTTCGGAAACTTTTTAATTCCCTCAGGCATGTAGGTTTCCTCACGATGTTTTCCTTCACCGTTAGAGCAGTCGGTAAATGTACGTAAGTCTTCGAAAAAATCGGAAAAACTTGTTGGTACATGGTTTCGAATGGCGTCCTAACCACTAGGCCACCGATGCTCTCGTCTAATCAGGAATAGTGAGAGCGTAAGATTAAACACTATTTATACTTACACTATTATCCTCTATTGCTTACATAGTCTTAAATATTTCAAGTACCTTAAACTATTTCAATTAATTTAATGATTTGTGTTGTGGGTACTATCTCACGTGTCATTTTATCTAGCACTTGAATTTGAATTATATACATAATCTGGATTGTAATTTTTATCAGTCAGAATTGGTGTGAAGGTCCTGTGTTATCAGTTTGATGATTGTGATAATTATGTTGACCCAATAATCTTTGAAACCCTCTGGTATAAATTCTGTTTCACTGTTAGGCCCACAGGCCAGTAGTGATTGTAAGCAATTCAAGATGTTTAATTTCTTACTTGGTTTTACCATAATTGGGGTTGTCGGTAAGATATTTGAATTCGTTTTATAATTGTGTTTGTAATAATTCTCTTATTATTTGTCTTTAATATCACTTGTTCTTAAATTCTCATTATTATTATTCATCACACAAAACTCTTTAAAAGTCATTTTCTTTTATAATGTTACACAAGTGTTTTCACTAACTGATTTTAATTCTATTCAATTAATACAATTGAAATAAATATCGTTCCTTTATTTGCGAATCTTAATATTTCTAATCATTGTATTTGATTTACAATTATGCCCAAATGAAAAGGAATGGGATTTTTATTAGCAAATTTTATTACTTTTTCTGCCATTACACTGAAAGCTGTTATCGAAATATGCAATTATAACAACGTTTTTTTTATTATAGTATCATCACCAACTGTGAAATCCATAGGAAATGTAAAGATAGTTGGAGGTGAAGATATAGACATAACAGAAGCACCATACCAAGTTTCGATTGTAAACAGAGGTCGGCATTCTTGTGGAGGTACTATAGTAGCGCGTGATCTTATAATAACGGCTGCTCATTGCGTTGGGTTAGTATATAATTTATAGAAGTAAATACAGGTAATAATAATAGATAATGGATATTCACCACAGAAACACGCCCAGATCCAGCAAAATCACCCGCAATTAAATCAATTGAACTACTGGGAACACACGTAAATAAAATTAATCTCGAAAGTTCTTACGGAGAAGGCAGATGCAACATACCAGAAACAGTATAAAGACTACTAAATTGTGCCAGGAGCTTTTGAATACACATACAACGACGCGAAAAAATAGTCTCCCCTAACAGAGACAGGCGCGCGTTCTTTCCTTCGTGCAATAACGTTACTGATGAAAACAAATTAATAGAACGCTTTAGATCAATCACAATGTCTTTACTGAAATTATGCGATTCCAAAATAGTTGAAATGGGTCATTGTGTGTATGATCCCCTTAAACTAAAGTTTGATTGTGTTTTATTTCTATTTGTTCTTGATGTTCTTCTATTCGTGTGTGTAGTGTTCAGGGCGCCAGTAGGTATGACATGGGGCCTAACAACTGATGTGGTTCGACCGGGACTGACAGTGTTCTTGATATAAATTTTGAACTCGGCCAGTAATGCACGCTGTGGCTTGTCCCAAGAAATAATTTAACTTTAGCAACACCACACCTACTAACATATGATTTGTATGTTTTTCAGCACCAATCCCTATGATTACCAAATCCGAGCTGGATCATCATCCAGTGACTTCGGTGGAGAGCTATACCCAGTAGGGGACATCATTGGACATCCAGACTTTGACTTTATGAAAATGGACAGTGATGTAGCTGTTCTGTGGCTGTCCTCACCTTTGGAGTTCAGCGATAGAGTTGCTGCTATAGACATGTTAGAAGAAAATGAAGAAATGGAGGACGGTGATGAAACTATTGTTACTGGTTGGGGACATACTAGGGTGAGCGCTTGTTTTGTGTAGCTTACAAAGATGTATGCTGTGAAAACTAAATATTACGTAAAATACACGTAACTTTTAACGTATGTACGTATAACTATGCTGTGAAGTATTTTATTGTTTAAGGAGAGCAGATGGGCAAACCACCACCTGGTGGTAAGTGGTCACCGTCGTGCATATACATCCCACCACACTTTTATGTTAAGGCTTCCTTAAGTCTCGTATCATCTCTATTTCTTCCTTCCTATCCTTCGAGCCGGATCCATGTTAGCGCTTTTGTACGGTATGTCGGCTGCCTCGTGGATGTTCCACGGCAGACCACGCAGACCAGCTTCAACATAAAAATGTGGGGAAAACAGTGGATTGTAGAGATACCACTGTTATCACTGATTTCGCCGTATATTTAAACAGAACACAATACAGAGCACCGGCACACGATAGCAATGACAGATGACATCTATAACTAACATTTAAACTGCAGTGTTACAATGACAAATTAAAGAATACTTTATGTTGAAGTATTTTAATGAACATTTAACTTTAAGGACTTTTGAAAACTGAGGGTATATTTGTTATTATAATTTCAGGAAGGAGGCGGCTACCCATCAACATTACAGAGAGTAATAGTACCTATTGTGAATGAGAAGGCGTGTAACGATGCGTATTTACCTATGTACAGTATCACACCCAGAATGCTATGCGCAGGTTTTCCTACAGGAGGAAAGGATGCCTGTCAGGTAAGTTTCTTAGATCCAAATCTTGTAGATATTGAGGGGGAAACTAATAATCGTAACCTTAGTAAAGTAATTTTTCATCTATGTCATGCAACTATGAGTTATTCGGTTTTTCGAAAGACTTACGTTCATTTACCGGCTGTCCTACCGGTGACGAAAAACATCGTTATAAAAAACATAAGCAATAAAACTAGGTATGTTTTGCTCTTTCTTGTAATTATATTGAGAGTGCGTGATTAATGGATTTTCCGTAATTATTATTGTAATTTTAATTAATGTAAGTGGTGTAACCGTTTTAGTTAATTACAATAAATAAATAAATCGTGACGAGTTACACACTGAAATAACCAATGGGTGAAATGGTTAAGGCAATGGTAAAACCTCATTAAACCTGACGCTGTTTTATGTGGTTATTTCCATAAAATGATCACGACACTCATCAATGAGGAATATGATTAAGTAGAAGAAGATTCTACACATAACGATCCCCATATTTACTGTAACATTATAATGTATGATGTACATGAGATTGTAATACAAAATGGTATTGTAATACAAACTGGTATTGTAATACAAAATGGTATTGTAATACAAAATGGTATTGTAATACAAAATGGTATTGTAATACAAAATGGTATTGTAATACAAAATGGTATTGTAATTTTTCAGGGTGATAGTGGTGGCCCATTGGTCCATGACGGAAAACTGGCTGGAGTAGTGTCTTGGGGCTTAGGATGTGCTAGACCTAGATACCCTGGAGTCTACTCGAAGATATCAGCTCTGAGAAGCTGGATTGATGAAAGTATTTTATATTTAAGACTGAAACATTATCTAAGAGCTAAGATTTGATTTGGTTTGTTAATTTTTCCGTTAACCAGAACAACAGTTATGGAATACTAGTAGGTAATAGTTTTTTACGTTTTTTTAATTGAAATACATTATAATTATTATAACTACCGTATTTCTGTTTATACTCCTGAGATTTCATGACTAATTTGGTTTAAATCAGAACTATAACTTTACTAGTTTTAACGTAATTACAAGTATTTCTATAATTACAGAGAATTACGTAAAATACAGAGTATTACGTAAAATTTAAATTTACTTTCTCAGTAACATTTAATCTCTTTACAGTTAAGTGTAAAGGCAGCACGTACTTGGCTTTATTCCAGAAAATTTATGTCGTCTTTCTCAATCCGAAGAAAGTTTGAGAGATGTGAAAAACTTCTGTCAACTTGTAATATACACCTCTACCCTGCATTATTTATTATTTCATCCAAATGATCCTTTTGGATTTAAAACTTTTTTTTATTTACGACTAAATCCGCGTTTGACTTTCAATCTTATCTGGTGGTAAGTAACGATGAGGCGGAAGATATAGCACCCGTGCTTAGTGAGGTTTTGCTTTTTAGAAGTTATGATGTCAAAAGAAATTACAAGTTTAAAAGGCAAATTACGTTTGGAAAATATCACATTATGGAAATAAAGTAAGGTTAATATCTGGTAACCACATGAAGAATAACTCTAAATTATTATTATTTTAAACCCCAGACTTACCTTTGTGGAGATCCCCTTACTTTTTCCTGGTCATCATCAGGTCCTTGAGGTTCCAGATGTAGGAAGGGCTCCATGGTCAAAACATTTGAGCTCAAACTCGAACCGTCTAGCTATTACCGTTCCAGATATTCCATCTGACATCAAAGATACTCCAAGATCTTGGAAACCACTGATTCAATTTTTATCAGACATGGCTAAGAACACAAATTCTCTATTAAATGAAAAAGGATCATCCAAATCGGATCATCCGTTGTCAAGTTATGATGCCACAGACAAAGACACAAACAAACATACAGACAAACTTGTCAAACTTATAACACGCCCTCCCTCGATCGGTTGAGGATTAAAAATAAGACTGAGAGAAAGAATAAAGAAAAGAAAGAAATAATTAAAACTATAAATGCTATTATGCTGAGCTATTTAATGCTGCAGCAGGTACGCCGTCCATTATTAATTTAGTTGTTAAAGAATATATATTGTATAATATATCATATACTTACCATAAGTAGAATTGCATGTGTGCTACAAATAAACGTTTTTCTATATCTATAAAGCACATCGGTTATAGTACAATGATGAGGGGTTTTGGCTAATTCCAATTACAAAAATCACTTCATTATAGAAGACCTTGACAGTGCGTTGTGTCGACTAAACGCTGTGATTTCAACGGACCGAGTGCCACACGAGCGCTACGATGTCGCAACGCAACGCCGCCGCTCTCCGACGTCGCACAGTGGGCCCAAACGGTGCGTTCCATATCATAAATCTATAACTTCTTTATTTCTTGACATATTATTTTGAAATTTTACACACACGTACTAGAATACATAGGCTATCAATTGAATAAAAATTCATGGTTATAACACAACTAATTATTTAATTTAAAAATATCAAACATGAAAATCTTCATTTTTATTGCCATAAAATTAATTAAAAAATAGGAATAATTATTACACTATTAAAATAATCTTTTTATGACTAAAACTATACTTTTAAACATAAAAAGAACCACGTTGTATATTTTTAAGACTTATAATAATTATTTTCTCTACTCGAGAACAGTTATATCTAGAAGTTCTTTAGCTTCGTCAAATAATTCTTATATTATTAAACTTCGTCTGTAGAGGCTCGATATGTATGGATCAGATGTAAATAGCAAAGCGTGGAAGACGTCTTCATTTGTAGCTGACCAGGAACACGTTCTGGCATGATGCAACCGAAAACTCTTGTATTCTTTATTCCTTGCTTCTTAGGCGTCTTCAGAAAGTTGACCAATTGGCAAAACTACGTAGTATTCTATAATTTGTGCGCCATGAATATTACGGGATTAATCGGAAGTCCTGAGGACATAGTTTGAAGAGTTATGTATAGTCTTCTTATTATTAATTCTTCGTCAACACCCGTTATCTCTGCAGAGCATTGATAGTTTTGAAAGAATCTTCTTGACGTCATTGCTATTACCAGTACCTTGTCTTGGTCTGTCTATATGCAAGCCAAGTTCTTCACGAAAACGTCTTTGCACAAGCCTTTTCTTTTCTTCTTTACTTCTTTTGTTCTCAGGTGTTGACGCTGACCACTATTGAGAAGATAAATTGTATGAAATGTGTAGTAGCATCTCCAATTCTCTATACATCTGATCCGAGCATGTAACGTAGAGTCCGTATTGGAAAGAGTTTTCGTTCACATCTCTAGCCCTTACTCTGTGCTAAACGCACAGAGTTGTCTACATGACGTGGCCAAACTTTTTTGAATACTGTTTACTACAGTACTAATTTCTGATGCCGATAAATTAAAATTGACCATTAAATACTGTTCAATTTCAGAAGTAGTTTTCTCGTTAATAATTAAAGTACACAAGACACGTCTACTGCAAACAAATTCACTCATGTTGCACAGTAATTTCGTTTTTGTTATGTATGTAAAAGTTGTAACACGAATCAAAGGATCCGATCACTTTAATGGTTGGATGGTCTTTTTAGAGTACTCCAAGATTAGTGTCTAGCGCAAAACTTATAAATTAAATTTTATTTCATTATATCTTATAAACTTATAATTAAATTAATTGATATTCGAAGCAATAAATGCAACCATCATTGTTATCTATCAGTTAACCAATATAGATATATAATACAGATATGTTTATCATTTTAATGGTTAAAAGATGACCGCAAGATATTTTTTTATCAGAGGGATTTTTTTTTAATTATTTTTTTAAATTTTTAATTTTTAAATTTTTAAAATTAATTATTTGGCACGTAACCTAAAGTCATTTGTCAAATAAAATACTTATTCATCATTATTACTCAACAGTTTATAGATTAAGACATAATATTTATTAATTCCCAAATATTGAGAATTTTACTTGTCTAATATTTTTTGCTCTAAATTAAAATGGCGCAAATATGCGCAAGTTTTTATTTTTTCTTCTCAATATTGAATAGTTTACGAACCTTTAGCAACAATTTACTCAACTTCGGCAGCCTTCGGCAACAGAGAAAACTCCAAGTGAAAATAATAAAATGTTTAAAATGACTTCTCTCACGAATACATTTTTAACATTTTATTTCTAAATGAAAGTCAAATATTAATTGCAGCATTATAAATTAGAGATCTTGAGCTTTCCAAAAATATATAATCTTGCTATAGTGTCTATAGCAACATGAGCAGAAATTGACGTCTAACTGTCACCATGCATAGTTTGAAATACATGAAATTATCGAAGTGTTATGTTTGAAAATAATTTTAGGTAATTTCAACTAAATTGAAAAATATAAAAGCCTTTCTGCCGATAAGCTGGTCTATTCTATTAGGTAAAACCATCGACAGTTCCTTAAAATTACGAGTTTCACCATAACCATTTTCGATATGCTCTTGTTTGGAGGGTTCCCACTGTGCGTCGTAGCGGTGTAGGGTGTGTCAGTCTATGAACCACGATGGAGTTGACGGCGTTGGCGTTGCCGCTCAGTCGTCGTAGCGCAGCACCCCTCCTCGCTTAGTGTCCGCGGCCCCTTGTCCGATACGCAGGCGTTCCGTCGCCGCACGTCGTTTCAACACACCGTGTGGCATGTCGTTCAGATTTAAATGTAGAACTACGGAGCGACATCGCTCGGCTTACTCCGTCGAGTCCTCTCCTCGAACCCCCCTGCGCACGAAGCTGGGGATCTACAAGTCGTACATCCGGTCCCGCTGAACCTATGCGGGACCGGCATGGTACGCTCTTCTACCAGAAAGCCACAAGAAGAAGCTCCGCGCGCAGGAGCTCAAATGCCTGCGCGCAATCACAGAGGCCCCACGCTACGTGCGCAACGCGACCATTATTCGAGACCTGACCCACCCATCTCTACGTGAGATGGCACCGCTGCATGCCCGCCCGTCCGATCGTTCGAGCAGAGCCCAGTCCAGGGAACTGCTTAGGGGCGAAGCCACACCCGCCGAGTGACATCGTGCACTGGCGGCCCCCACCGGACTCGACCACGCCAACGGCAACCCAACGACCCACTCGTAGTTACGGGTGGCGACTGACACCGCGGCAAGAGGGCATATCCCTGAAGCAGCCTCCCCACGCCCCCCTCCCAGGGACGTGAAAAGATTTCGACGTACGTACGACACCGCTTAGTCGTCGCAGCGCCCCGGCAACGCCCGTGTGGCATCTCTCTTAGAGATGTTCTCCATTCGTTAAATAACTACGGGTAGAGTATTTAGATAAAATCGGACACCTTATTTATCTCGTTGAGCTTGGCACGGAGTGCGTAATAAATTTCTTAACTCCCAGGTTATCTTCAAGATAAAACTTGGCAGAGAATCCAGGTAAGTAACGTGCAATTTGTGTAAGACTTGATAACAAATCGCTTTATGAAAATTAAAAAGTTCCAGTTGATTTAGAATCTGATTGCGATAATAAAACCTGTTTTGAATATTAAAACGCAATGTTGGGGTAAAATATTTTTTTGAGTGAGCAGAGAATAATGTTTTTCTACTTCCATTTCGTAATTTGTTGTAAACCACAAACAATAACATAAAGAGGTTCATTCGTCATGGTCGTGTGAAAAGAGTGTTTACTGAAATATTAAATAACAGTGTTCGATTGTAATATGTAAATTTTTCTTTGTTGTATGGCACTGCTTACAAGAACTAGTTCGTATTAAATGCACTACACTTAACTGGCCAACTACTTGAAACTATAGCCATAAAAAAAGAACTCGACACCCTGTCCCACTAACGTCGACAATACGTCAAACATGTCTACGGTTTACATAGTTACTAATAACATGTCAAGCTGTCATGGCGTCTGTTGAAGGCTCAAGTACCTATTGTGTGCAACACACGTAACATGTTAAAATCGCTATCATTACGTTTACATCATATACTACTATTTTGATGTTTCGTCGGAATTTTGCATTACATCTATCGATATTATGTCTAAAGTCTATTTCAGCTGCAGATACACGTCAATCGAAGATTTAAAATTGTGTTATCAGAGTATATGACTATACTCTATGTAATGGCTTTAACCTTGGCGGTTAAAGCCATTACATTAGAGTTTAATGCAATTCTTCAAGTGTACAGTAATGAGATCGATTACTGTCTTTAATACTTCAGTCTCCCTTCAAACTCAAAAGAAATTCTTCAAATGCAGTGTGACTTCTTTGGGCCAAACACGGGTCGAATTCTCAAAAAATCTAGATATGTGACCATACATAACTGTCACGGGCTATAACTAGTTTTACAATAATATGACACAATCTTCTGGAGCTATAGGAGTTAGTCAAGATTCTACCAGAGCTGAAAAAATACAATAAGGCTTGAAAAAATATAAAAAAATAAACATATATCTACAATAAGCTGAACACTTTTTAGAAGTGAGCAATGATTAGGAGTCATTATAGGAAACCTTGAGATAAGCACAAAACTGTACAGAGTAGCGCTTAAAGGAAGAGGTCTATCTATACCCACCCAGCAGTGGGCAGAAATAGGCTAGGAGTAAGAAGAAAAAGGAGTAGAAGATGATAAAACCATGATGCTGTCAGATTCGATATACAGTTAACATAACAAAGCAAGCAATAAACTGCATCTGCAAAAGCAAACAATTACAGATTAAGCATATTAAGTTTATTTGTGCGGTAAGATGACAAAGTATTCATAGTCCATACACGAGTAAGAACTTAAGCATAGGTTATATTAAAGAAACCTAACGTTTTGAAAACAAAGATGATATTAAAGCTTTAAGAATCACAATAACGCTAAAACAAATAAAAACTACATCTACAAAAGATAGACAAATATTTAGATATGGATAGGTTGTGCTAACGATGAAAATATATTGTAAGAAAGGAACCTAATATAAAGACAATTGGAAACACTAAGGAAACCAAGACGCTAATAGAGTTGTAAGAACCACAATAACGCTAAAACAAATACAAACTACATCTACAATACAGTGACAAATATTTAGATATGGATAGATTGTGCTAACGATGAAAATATATTGTAAGGAAGGAACCTAATATAAAGACAATTGGAAACACTAAGGAAACCAAGACGCTAATAGAGTTGTAAGAACCACAATAACGCCAAAACAAATTACAAACTACATCTACAAAAGAAGCCTACCACCATTCCATTTCGCCGAAATACACTCTTTCCTTACATTAACTCGGGAATACTTTTCCGAATAAACATGGTCGTTCGGCTTTTTTCTGGCATATTTATCGGCCCTTATTAAGCGTAAACGGCCGACGAACTTGCTACGTAATGATAACAATAGAAAGGGAGCAATTTCATCCCATGTTTTGGGCCGCGAAATGCGAGTAGAAAGTCAGTCATAATTTAACTTGAAAATGACTTCCTTGATTGACTTAATGAACGGTGTTTTAGATAGGTGAGGTGTTGATACAATATTAATTCATCTTATCTCTCTCATGCTATCCATGACCTCTATCGGTATGCAATAAGCAGGTGTTAGATTAGAACGCATAAGCTTGTGTTGAAAAGACCAGCAGTAAACGAACAATCTTCCTCACTCAAATCACGTATGTTGAAACGAGCTCTGGTTGTTGAGAAACGGACAAACCAGCCCTCTTGGGAGGACCAATCACGAGTGTGCAATCTTCGATATCTCAGAGGAAGTACAGCTTCTAAAACAAGTTGAACGTGCTTACGACCGTTGCTTTAAAATTGTACGTGGGTGGACAATTTTTTATTTTTTTATTGTTAAAGGAGAGCAGACGAGCAAACAGACCACCTGATGGTAGGTGGTCACCGTCACCCATAGACATGTCACCTCACTATAATGTTATTATAGGGATTTTTATTACCTAACCTTGAGGACTTATTTATGTGCCAGTAATTACGCTGGATCTCTTACCCTTCAAACTGAAACATAGCAATGCACGCATTGCTGCTTTGCGGCAGAAGTAAGTAAAAGGGTGGTAATTACCACCACGAAGCGTCGCGCGTCGGTGGCACAGTGGCTAGGACACCGGACTCCCATGCGGGAGGTCCGGGTTCTAAACCGTGCAGTGCCATGTACCAATGAGTTTTTCGTAGTTTTCGAAGACTTACGTACATTTACCTACTTCTCTAACGGTGAAGGAAAACATCGTTAGGAAACCTGCATACTGAGATGACCAGTGTGTAAAATGGGGTAGGCACAAAAGACCTTCAAGGGTCGAAGTGCCGCTGGGTTATTCCCGCCCCCCTATCATAAGATAAGTACCACCACAAGCTGCCTGTGCCAGAGAGTCATTCTTACTTACTCCGCTGGCGCAGCGACCCGAAGTGGATCTTGACTTCCGATACCAAAGAGCAGTGTTAAAGGTCTTGCAAATTCTTCTCCACTTCATCGCGCTAACAGTATCTGGCACGGACGACGACCGGTCGGACGTCCCGTCGGTCGGACATACGCTCGTTTTACTGCACGATCCTCCCTTATCCTAGTGACGTGTCCGAGCCATTGGAATCTAGCTGCTTTTCTTTCTCAGATAATGTTCTTCTCGTTCACCATGTCTTCGATCTACACAGTTATATACCATCTTAAAATTAGAAGGTTTGCCGAAAGGTGAAAATGTCGTCGCATATTTAGAGGCCCAACACCAAGGGACGTTTCGGTTAGGAAGTGTCACAGTAATCTTTATTTATCGCAGCGTAAGCTTGTATCATGGCATTGTATCGTGGTTCTGATTGCGAATTTGCAATTTACCGTGGGAACAGTTTTGACTATTCAAAATAGAGGTGGAATTACTGTGCTAAGCCAAATCTACAAATTTATTTTTTGGAAGGGAGGAGTGGTGGTTTCCAAGGGTAGAAGAAAAAGTCGTGGTGTGTAGAAGTCGGGGATACTACAGCAGGTTCGTGAATTCGATTTTCGTCGTCGGCGCTGAACACCTGGGTCAACCTGATTCGAGCTGGTTTGATTTTTTTGGGTTTTTTTCTTCTTTAAACGGTAGCGGCGATCCCTCTCCGCACCCGAGAGTGATTTTGGTCAGTCGCGAATGGGATTATGCCTTTTTATTTTGCTCTTCCTTGTTTTCGGTCTCGGCATTTTATTTTCCAATCGTCGCTACAAATTTGTTTATGTTAAAAATTCATCTTTTTCGCTGTTAAAATATCGACAATACTCTTTTTCATGAAATACAGTTTAATTTGTCGCAAACGGATATGTAGTTTGATCGCTAGCTCGCTTCTAAGTGAGCGGCGACCGCGCCTCGACATTTTCAGAGCAATCTTCCGGAGGGTATGACGTCATTAGTTACTAATATTATTCAATGAAGCGTATATTTTTGTATTGTCGCCGAATGGATCTTTTGAGCGGTATAAGTATTATTTTTCTATCTGCTATAGTTTAGCCGTAGGAAGATGACGAAAGTACATCATTTTCGTCTAATGATTTTTCCGATCGACCCCCCGGGAGAAAACGTAAGAAGTTCATCGAATTCACGTCAAAAGGAGAAGTAGGGAAAAGGGAGGTAGAGAAGAAGTAGAGTTACTGACGAGGACAATTACTGCGGATCAAATAGAAAGATACAAAGTTGCACTAATAATTAAATGCCCCATCCCTATGATAGATCACGTGACTACTTTTATGGAGACTTCTTTAAAATAATGTCTAAAGATTTTGAGGACATTTTTGGTTAAAAAGTTAATATCAGCAACAAATTTAAAATTAGTGAATGAAGAAACGTTTGGGTTCCAATGGTGCGTTTTGGGAAATGAACCTAATGGGAAATGATTCGAAAATACTATATCTGTTGAGGATTTCCACTCATCTCTTTTCAGGATTACGGATAAGGGAAAGATAATAGAAGAAACACTATGAAGAGAGATGGAAAATCTATGAATTTCCTGTAACGCCACTTTCTCACAATTTTGTTATTTTACTCGTATCTATTTCATACTAGGCATAAATTTTTTATCCTCAATAACTTGCTTTGTTTTTAAAAGCAAAACATTCCCCATTTGTTTTTATGGCTGAACCTCCCAGTATGGGCACCAATTTAATCATTCTCTTTCCTTCCATCCTTTATATGAGCTGTATATTTTATGGCCTGTATATTTTCCGATCGGTAACAAAGTGGAAATCATTATTCAAAGACCGAAAACAGAACTGGTAACAATAAATAAAGGAAAGAAATCAAATTACCGAAACAAAATGGACAATCCTCCTTACTCCGAGATTAACAATGGACTAATAAGATTAAAAAATATTGAAGGGATTTTTGGAGAAAGGTTTTAGAATTAGAAAAGATGTTTTTCTTTAAATTTACGACATAATTTGTTTTATACGTAAGACAAGCCAAATCCTTAGATATTTTCAAGGCACAGGTTAAGGCCCACTATCTATCCCAATGACTCCTTCTTCCTTCCTTACTTTTCCACAACTTTGGTTTCTAGTTATATTTTAATATTATGTATGTATGTATATATGTATGTGTGTGTGTATATGTAGATATTTTATATATAAGTATATATAAATATATTTATTTGTATGGGTATATTATATACATATTACTGTAAACGGTGCACAACCTACCTTTTTCCACCAAAATTACTCCACCAGAAGGTTGTCTGGAAGAGATCGCTTTTAGCGATAAGACCGCCTAGATTGTATTAATCGTTTTGTACGCATTGTATCACACTAATTTTGTGCAATAAAGAGTATTCATTCATTCATTCATTATACCAAAAATACAACACAATGTTAGTACAGACCTCTAAATCTAGACACGGCAGTGTGTCCGCGAAGTTTGTAAAAAAGGGCGACTCTGTGTAATAAATACCCTTCCTTACACGAACTATTTGGAACCGCTTTTGACCGCCTATAACTGAAATAACTCAAAATCGATTTAACTATCTTATTAATTTTTCTTTTTAAACGTTTTAAACAATGTTGTCGACAAAAGTTATCGACATAGCTCATAAGATTAGCAAACTGAAGTGTCAGTGGGCCGGTCACATCTGTCGCAGAACCGACAACCGCTGGGGGAGACGAGTTCTGGAGTGGAGACCGCGTTTGGGCAAACGTAGTGTGGGACGGACGTCCCTGCTAGATGGAGCGACGATCTGCGCAAGGTGGCTGGATGAGAAGAGCCGAAGATCGGGCTCAATGGCGCGCCCTGGGAGAGGCCTATGTCCAGCAGTGGACTAGAATAGGCTGCTGATGCTGATGATGATTTCATCAACGCAACGCAACGCCTAGTGTGGAGGTTATAGTTTAATGTTAAATGTTAATTATTAATTTGTAAACGAATAATTTTTTTCAATTTTTTCAATTTTTCAATTTTCAATTTTTCAATTTTCAATTTTTCAATTTTCAATTTTCAATCAACAGCATCAATGTTGTATTATTAATGTAGGTAAGTTTGTAGGTTAATTGAACATAGCATCCACCTATGTGGGTAAGATCTAACTCTCCAATTATTTTATCGGCGATAAAGAAAGGCCCACTTTTACTTAACTAAAACTTGGCCCCTTTTTTCACGGTATATTTTTTTCTGAAATCGGAAATACTAAACTTTATAATTGACTCATTTATTTACTCGTGGTTTCCATTCGTTTACGAGTAAGGTAAACTAGTATAAAATAAGAAGAAAGTCCCCAACATCTGATAAATTAAATTGTTTTAATAATTAATCTATCGTCGATGGTACGGCCCTCGAAGTTGTGCAACAATACGTCTACCTCGGGCAGACTGTGCAATTAGGTAGAAACAACTTCGAGAAAGAAGCCGACAGAAGAATTCAGCTGGGTTGGGCAGCATTTCGGAAGTTACGTCACATCTTCTCCTCGCCCATACCTCAATGTCTAAAGACAAGAGTCTTTAACCAGTGCGTCCTACCAGTAATGACCTACGGAGCCGAAACGTGGACACTGACGGTGCGACTGGTTCACAAATTGAAAGTCGCTCAGCGTGCTATGGAAAGAGCTATGCTCGGAGTATCTCTGCTGGATCGAATCAGAAATGAGGAGATCCGGCATAGAACAAAAGTCATCGACATAGCTCATAAGATTAGCAAGCTGAAGTGGCAGTGGGCTGGTCACATCTGTCGCAGAACCGACAACCGCTGGGGTAGACGAGTTCTGAAGTGGAGACCGCGTTTGGGCAAACGTAGTGTGGGACGCCCCCCTGCTAGATGGAGCGACGATCCTGCGCTGCGCAAGGTGCCTGGCAGCGACTGGATGAGAAGAGCCGAAGATCGGGCTCAATGGCGCGCCCTGGGAGAGGCCTATGTCCAGCAGTGGACTAGAGTAGGCTGCTGATGATGATGATGAATTAATGATTAACTTAATTAAGTTAATTAACTATTCATGCACAATGGAGAAGTGGAGGCGTTTGTCTATGAATCTGAATGTGATAATGTTTTAAATGAATCTAATAATGTTTTAAACAAATAATATTATAATATGACACTGAAATATTTTTAGTTTTATTTATCTAACATTTGACATGTGTGATTATTAATATTCCTATTTTTATTATTGTAAAAAATTAAGTGTTTATTGTAAATTGTAATTGTTTTGTTTTATTGAAAATAAAATAAATTTTATGTTTAAAAAAAGTCTTTCTATTTCTTACAAAACCAGACTATGTAATTAACAGCCCAAACAAAAACTCTGCCTATTTACTTGCAGAAAGTCATTAAAACTGTCCCATCCTAATGCAAAACGAAACAATGTTTCTTGTTGAGTTCGCTTTAAGTGGATGAGGAAACAAATTTTCGCTGCTCTTTCGGCAATGCAAACAATTTGGGTTTCACCTTGTCGCCGCTTCCATGTAAAATGAAGGGGATTTACAATTTACTTTTAATATGGGGCCGCGAGTGGAGCGATTCGTTGATCGTACATTTTGTTATTGCAGAGTTTTTTTTTACCAATTAGTTGAGTCCTATGGACGCACACTGACCCTTACACCTACCAACATACACCCCCTCATACACACCACATACACACACACTGTACTACACCAGATGTTCTGTGCTGCATGTAATTAAACTTTGTATACTTCTGTAATATATATATATAAATATTCTGGTGTTTACAGCGCTAAATAAACGATTTCAATTTCAATTTTACACGCCATCTCACGCACACACCCCTCACACACACCACATACACGCATACTTAACTGTTTAATTTAGCATTGCCTTATGTTTTTTCTTAATTTATTTATCGGAAGAGACTGACCCCCACAACACAGGGTATCCTAGTGTGGGAGCCAGGGAGATCTGAGAAAATGTAAAAGATACTGTCTGCATTAATTTTTTATTTATTTTTTAGTATATAAGGAGAGCAGACGAGCAAACGGGCCACCTGATGTTAAGTGGTCACCGTCGCCCATAGACATCTCACCTCACTGTGTTAATATTAGAGGGACTAGGACTAAGATGGATTGCCTCATGTGCCGGAAATTACGCTGGCTCTCTTACCCTTCAAACCGAAACACAGAAATGCAAGCATCTCTGCTTCACGGCAGAAATAGATAAGAGGGTGGTACCACCCCAGGCAATCCTTCACATTAGGATCTACCACTACTATTGTATTTTGGTTTTAGTATTCGATAATATTATATATTTTAATTTTTTCAGCTGCATCTTTTTTCGATACTCATACTTATTTATTACAACCATCGGGACACCAGGAACTCTTGGTACGTCATGCTTTTTACAAATTTAAATTCAAACACAATTCATGTTAACTATAAACACAACTGGACAGGAGCGAACAGACCAGCCAAATTACGTTAAAAAATTTAGCTAAAAATTAAGACTGTAGCAGCTGTAAAGGGGCTTTATCATTTATCTAAATTAATAAATAATAAAATTAATATATCTGCTGTAAAGGGGCATTGTCTTACAAATAATAATTATAATAAATTATAGCTGCTGTAAAAGCATTGTTAAAAAATAATAATAAATAAATGAAAATAATAGATATATTAAAAATAGCTGCATATACATTATCTGTGGTGTACTTTATCATCATCATTTATAGCTCGTATTTGCCCACTTGAGAGCTTCCCGGTGGCGTCGTGGGTAGCACGTCCGATTCCCATGCCGGAGGTCCGAGTTCGAAACCAAGCAATGTTATTTACCAATGAGTTTTCGGTTTTTATTGAAAGACTGCGACATTTATCGACTGCTCTGACGATGAAGGAAAACATCGTGAAGAAACCTGCACACTGAGATAACCAGTGTGTGAAATGGGGAAGGCAAACCATCCCATTAATTCTGTCAAGAGAGTCGTTATATGTGATTAATTCCATAAATGATCACGACCCTCAGCAATGAGGAATACGACTAAAAAGAATTCGCCCACAGCAGGACATAAGCCTCCTCCCTTTCGTGCTATTCCTCTCGATCCTGTGCTAGCCTCATCCACGCTTTCCCTGCAACCCCAGCTTTGTCGCGAACCCACCTGGCTGCAGGACGACCTCGAACGCCATTCGGTCAGGGTTTTGCTCCACCTGCCGTCACCGTGCCTTCCGACGTGTCCGTCCACTTCACCATGTACTTTATTACATATATAACTTCGCGCTATTTAACCCTTGCGGGATAAGCAGAGAGTATGAAGCGCCACGAATCTCTGTCTTGGCATGCATCTCTTTCTTCCTCTACAGACATTCGTCGTTTCACGCATGCTCGCCGTTGGGGTCGTCTGCTCTGTATATTAAACACTCGGTCAATCTGATCATTAAAGGTCAGTCTAGGACGACCCCGGCTTTTCCTTCCACTAGAGTGTACTTTATTGTACTCAGTGTAGAAACGCGCAAAGCGCCTTTTTGGTGGAAGCTAGACTACAAAGTCTGGAACACCGGCGCAAAGTTGCCTGTCTGTCGGTATTTTATAGGATACATTCGGAGAGTGTGCATCGGAATTACAAGACCGAATTCCAGCATCTCCATTCTACCTTCGGACTACCAGACGCGGGGAGGGGTTCCATCCTTATCTAGTTGATTTTCCACCTATTTGTATGAAGTTATTTGCTTCTTCGGTCATTATGCGAACGGGTAAGGTATGGAACAGCCTCCCGGCGTCTATTTCCCGGAACCTATAACCTTGAGATCTTCAAGGCCAGAGTGAATAGGCATTTACTAAAGCCGCATGCTCCATTGTCGCTTACCATCAGTCGCGATCGGGGTCAAATGTGGGTTTAGCGGTAAATAATACCTTGCTGAAACGCCCGCTTCAAGACCCAACTCTATCTTTCCCTCAGCATTCCCTCCAAGGCGCCTGACAGAAATTGGCCTGTACTATGAGAGTGATAATTCCGTTATTACGTGACCAGCTTGGCAATTGCGTCAACTTATTACTTACTCTTAATTCCAAGCGTCGAAATCATTTCAATTTAAATTCGGGACGAATTTAATGAGGTAAATTTTAATTTCGACAATTTAGCCAATTACAGACATACCTTCACGCTATGTCCCATGCGGAGTAGGCAGTCTTGGCACGCGTTGCTTAGCCAATTAGTCTAGTAAAAACCAGGGTTCTTTATGTCGTATCCATCCTTGGATGAAAGAAAAAATAGTTACCCTCCCCTATGGTTACGTTCGTTCCTTCATACGTCCGTCTCTGAAATCAGCAAGTCAAGTCAAATCATTAGTCGGGCATTGAAATGTCAAATGTATGGAACTATATGTGCCTTTGCACAAACCCTTTGGCTCGCTGTCAGTGCTCACATCATCATTCTAGAGGAGAGGGCGCTACTGGACTAAATATTATCAAAGACTCGAAGCATAATTACAATGAATAAGTCCTTACTGACATTTAAAGGGGGCTCTTAAGTAATTCAGGTTTCTTTGATGTACGAGTATTCATATAATTAATTCGTATATCCCACGCAGGTTTATAATCGGTATGTTAATGATGTTAAAGGTATTGTGACTGCCTTTGTTGTCGGGAATATAATTATTTAACTTACTAATGTTTATATAAAGGTAGAATTGCATCTGGCTGTTCATTTAAATGCTACATACATCATACATATATACTCGTACATAAACTTACGCCTGTTTGCCGCAGGGATCCTCTTGTGCCCCTGTCACATGGTCACAAGGGCCGGGGATAACCCCAGAGGCACATCGACTCTCGGGGATCTTTTGTGCTTGCCACAGTGATAGGCAGAGACAAGAAGGCAGACCGTTCCACTTGGAAGGATCCTGATTAACCGTTTTCGCTTTTTCCACACTCATCAATCGCTTTATACACGCTCTTCGGTCACTAGCCGAATGACAACACCTGACCTTCGTTCGTTATGTCTATAAAAATATATAACAAAATTTCACAAATCAATCGACATTGAATTAAAAGACTCGATATTCAATAAAAGATTAAAGTTATATCTTCTTAACAAATGTTTCTATTCGCTGGAGTTCTTGATGATTAAACCAATAGATAGATAGAAACACTTTATTGTACACAAAATCAGGAAAAGTAAAAACTATATTTTATAATACCTAATTATAAAATCAATTCTAACTTATAATGGCATTTAATTTAATTTATCACGTTAGCATTTATTACTATTATAATTTATTATAATCTCTTATTTTATATTGCGGTGCCCTATTCAGGGTTTCATGTATGATCAGATAATATATATTTTTTAAGACCAATTGTTACATATGAAAAGCAATAAATGGTATGAGTATGAGTAT
Organism: Hofmannophila pseudospretella; assembly: GCA_947369225.1. Lineage (NCBI taxonomy): Eukaryota > Metazoa > Arthropoda > Insecta > Lepidoptera > Oecophoridae > Hofmannophila > Hofmannophila pseudospretella. Next base: position 3,674,152 of record OX376333.1, read on the forward strand.
GACCTTTGAGTAAGACCTTTAGAACGTCCGCAGTCTGGTCGACGTAGGTCTCCTAGTTCTCACCCTCCCCTACCCTTCCATCCCTTCATTTTCTTTATAATAAAGTTGTAAGGGCCTGTGTCATTCAGGAACTTCCAATTAGTCAAGCAAAAACTCTCGTTCTTAATTGGTTACTGGAACTGTCCTATGACGAAACTGAAAGGCTATTTAAAATAATAAAATTAAAAAAATAAAACAAATTACAAATGTTTGGCAGATACCTCTGCGCTTTTGAGTACAAATATCTTATCTAGGGGACATTTATGTAATTGAAACTGTGCCTTTTTATATTTTATTTTTTTATAAATTTTTTTTCATAAAAAAAATGTTTATAATTAAAAAAAAAATAGGTATCGTCAGTGGAAAGAAAAAGACGCTAAAGCGCCATATGGGCAAACTATGACTTAGTTATTTTAATTTATACATATATTTGCATGTAAAAGTACATAATTGGCTTTAATATCATAAATATACATTAAATAAATATACCTATAATATATTTTATAAGGAGGTCCTCACTCGCAAGTGGCGATGGTTAGGTCATGTACTCTGAAGGGCGGACGATCATCCCTCAAAAATGGCCCTGAAATGGTACCCATCAGGTAAACGCAAGCCTGGTCGGCGAAATCCACATGGCGCCGGTCAGTTGAAAACGAGGCAGCCACAATTCGAATGTCCTGGCAGGAACTCGAAGAGGCCGCGCAAGATCGCAATAAGTGGACAGCAATTGTTCGAGCCCTATACCCGAGCAGGGGGTGACAGGAAGGGAAGAAGAGAAGAAGATAATATATTTTATAAATTTGTAACAGTCATATCATCCCATACTCTCTATTTCCTTTAATGTTGCATGTTTAGTAGTATGAAATAAACATCATAAGCTTTAACTTAAATTGTAATTTTAAGTTGTAATTCTGGAATCTGAATATTTTATTGACTCATAGCTTGTAAAGTGGTCAATGTGGGTACCCATGTAATCTCCACGACGCAGGCAACGCCTAGTGTGGAGGGTAGTTAAATGTGAAAGTGTTTTTTAAATTTAAATTTTTAAATTTTTCAAATTACTCATCTAATTTGTTTAATAGACCTAATTTCAATTTGTAATTTTAATTTTAGTTTAAATATTTAATTAAAATAATTCCAATTTTGGCTCCGTGCTGTGTGACGTTGTAATGCATTTTAATAAATGAAATGAAATCTAAAAAAAATTAAAGAAATAATATTTAGCATTGTATGCTTGTGTGATAGTAGTAAGAACATTAACTAAGCAAACAAAGCAAACTGAGAGTATGTTTATTATAGATAAAATTAAAACCGTCTCTGTCTATATTGTAATTTATTATTTCTAACTCCCTTTAATCTTGTAACCAAAGGTATTTGGTTAGTATATAATACTTTAGAGTAATCCAAGCAAGTCTGCCCCTTCAGTGAACTCCTTTAAAAATAGACTAGACAACAGGTTTAAAAAGCAGTGATAAATAACCCTAATTTTAATCTTATAACAATGATTTAGTGCAAACATTTAATCTAAATAAATAACAATGACTGACTGTAAAACCTGTGAACTGTGGAATCTATAAAATGAAACTAAGATCTTATAACTTTCCAACACTATGACATAGACGCATCAGCATATATGCTGCCTGTCTATAAATATATAATAATAAACCTTACTGCTCCTGTAGGTAATATATAATATAAAAGGTATTTGGTTAGAAGATTAAAGGGAGTTACAAGGATTGAAACACATATAGACAGTCGGTTTTATATTTTGATCTAGAGTCTCTCTGAGAAGAGATCTATATGAGTAAATGAGACCATCTCTGTCCACATGTCTGTCTTCTAACTACTTTCAAACAAAACATAAATAAATAAGTACCTACATTTTCACTTAATTTACTCAATTTGGTATCCGCCTGGGAAAGTAACAAGTAATCAGCGGAATGTACCCCGTAGAGTGCTGAGTTTTCTTGGAAACTAAAGAATCTTGAAAATGGGAGTTCTAATACAGAAATAGCTTAGAATAACTTAAGATATTCCTAGGACTACAAAGAAATTCCTTTACGTTGTTCAAAATTTATCTTATGATCGACAATTAGGTTGTGTTTAGATGGTGTAGGAAAGTATAATTATACTCTTCTAAATCTTATTCCTCATTGATGACGGTCGTGATCATTCTATGGAATGAACCATATAGAACGGGTGGTTTGCCATTGCCTTCTTCATGGTGATTCCATTTTTGCACTTCAATTATCATTCCATTCAATTAGCTTAGCTCCTTGGTTATTGTAAAGCTGTGCAGCATCGCAATCTCCTTGCGGCACGAAAAACTTAGCGTTCTTGTATGTACTTCGAAACAAGTCCCAACACTTTGTTGAAGCCATATGTCTGTTTGGGTGGTTGCAGTCTATGGTGAATTCGGACGCCATTGTGCTAACATTCGGGCCTCTAAAGCCCGATGCGCTGATTCCTGACTCTTGAGCCATCAAGGTTGGGCTGTGTTTACAACACGCTGACTAAATATCGTAATACAGTTCTTTAAAAGTCGTAACGGTGCCAAATTTCAGGTCGATACCTTTCCAGTGACACAGACGGACAGACAAACAAACGGACGAACACCGAAGTCTCACCATAAGGGTTCCTTTGTTACCTTTTTGATACGTAACCCTAAAAATCTCAATTCTTAAGCGCTGCTCCAGCCACGAGTTAGCTTCATACAACCCACCCATTACCATATTAACAAGACCAAACCTCGGTCTTATTCAATCCAATTCCCCTTTGACCCTTAGGGATAAGCCTCCACAAGACGGTATCTTGGATTAATGTATCAAATTTCGCTAGGTTCCCTTACAAGGGCTTCCGGTGATTTATTAAGCAAATTGGGAACAATTTCATTGGTAAACGTAATTTGATGTTGATCCAAGGGTACGAATGTAATACATAACTATCACGTCCATAATCCCCGGAAGGGTAGACAGAGGAACCACCTTCATCATATATAGTTGCCACTTTTCGTCGTAAGATTTTGTGGAGAAACATGATAGGTGGCGAGTCTAACGCCGTCTACTAGGTGTAGAATAATATCCACTAAGACCCTTAGTCGCCCCGTACGACACCCACGGGAAGAGTTGCGGTGGTGTTATTCTTTATGGCCGGTACGACACAGCACGAATATATGGGTACGAACGTACTGTAGAGTAAACTAGCATAGAAACTCTGCCCTAGCATTGCCACAACATATTTCGTATCTAAAATTACCCATATCATTCTATCTTAAAAACCTGCCAAGTGTGAGTTTTGCTATATCTTAGGGATTCGTATTATAAGAACTACTTATAAGTACCGAGTGAACGTTTTTGCTCATAACTTTCCATCCATTAAAGTTTTATCAAGTTTTATTATTTCTTATTCAAATAGAGGATATGGCCAATACTTTAGCCAATTTTCAATGTCCTAGATAATACCGTTCATGATATAGACCTGGGACCCAATTCGCCTAAATTACAACGTTTGTAGTTCTATTTCTATCCAATTCCAATTTAGTTTTCGTTCCAATTCTATTTGGATACCAAATTGCATTTTGCTGACGCATAACTCTACCACTGCCACCTTTCGATTTACTATCGATACGGCGAAAGTATCTTTGGAGGAACTTATGTTCGATCGTTATATTTGACAGTTGAAGCGTTTTGTTACCGTTTAACTGCGATTCAATGTAAACTAAACCTTTTATTAGAATGCACAAATACGTTACTGTTCAAACGATCGTTGACTCGATCGGAACATAACTAAAATTGGATCGTTAGTAGATAGTAGCACACGAAACACGTCATAACGATGCAGTTTAGATTCTATTTAGTTACGTTGTATTTAGTGGAATCGATCTCCTGGTAACAAAAGTAGACATCGATCGACGTCTGTCTTGTGGATGTGGTAAAAAGGCAAAAATTGTGGTTGTACCCACATTCTGGAAATAATCGTCTCAATAACCACAACACAGAGTTATTTTATCTCACGATTCCAACCTATCCAGCCCGGGGGCTAATAAAAAGTTAACTTCCTCTTAACGGCCCTATGTATCCCCTTAATGGCCTGTATTTATTTCACTGGAGCTGCTGTAATTGATAAACATTATGTTTTTGGTATTTTACTGTCTTTCCTAGTGATATTCTGGATTAGGGATGATTTGTGTGAAATAAGTGCTTGTTATTTTTTACAGAGTTTTCTGGGTTTTACAAATACAAATATACTTTATTGCACACCCGGGACATAAACAAAACATACAACATAAAGAGAGGTACAATACAATGTGCAGAAGGCGGCCTTATCGCTTTAAGCGATATCTTACCAACCTCGATATCAACCTTCAGGTGATGGAAAAATCACAAGATACATACGGGTGGAAAAGGCGTATGAAATAGATACTACCCTCAAATAAATAAATAACAATAATAAAAAATATAAAAAAATGCAAACCTTTGCAAGCTGCAAAGCACTAGTAATAATATTACATAAATACTATAATATATACAGAAATATAATACTTAATATATAATCAAAAAAATAATAAATAAATAACACACATCATATGCTAAAATGAAACTACATTAGAACCATTAGGCAGTGTACCCACACTGCAATTAGTAATGTTGACGAAAGAGATTTTTAAATATTGGCAGTGATTTGGCCTGCCTGATAGATGACGGGAGGGAGATCCACAGCCTTTTATTTTATGTTGAAAGTAGGTACAAGATTTTTTGTACTTATAAAGGGTGTCACTCAATACATTTTTATCGCGGAGGTTGCTCTGACGTTTCAGTCTACTCTGGAGACCTTTTTCAAGAGCATGAAGTGTACCTCTCGCGGTGGGATCACACTTCATAATACGCGCTTCTTATGCCTAATAATAATTCACAAGGTTTCTGTTAAAGCTCTAAAATTGCTAAAATTACTTGGATTTATTTTTCTATAAATAAACTGCTTACATTGTGTCAGTCACTGTAATTAATTAATATCTATTTTGTACCAATTTCTGGGAAATATTCGTAATATCTTCCATTTCTATTCTATAAAAATTTACGCGGCTCTACTTTTATTCTATTTACCTTTCTTTCTTTTACCTTATTTTCCCCATTCTCATTTAATTCTCAAAAGAGACGAAGAAGGATCTGTCCTTCTCGTACCTAAAGATTTTTGACGTAAATATGTCTGTCTGGAGCAAGTCACTCCAGTATCAATGGGTATTACGAAAAAAAAATGATATATAATTTTTGCAGCTCAATTCCAATCTGACTTTCACCGACTCGAAAAATACAAGCCCAACTGGAAGATTTTGCTATCCACCAAAATCTCAGCCTGGTGTGCTACAACTTATTCATTTAAGTCTATCTGCAATTATCTGTTACAAAGTTGCTATTACAGTAACTATACAATTCATAAAGAGAGGTTAAGAGTTTAAGCATGAAAGAGATAAAGCATGCAGCCGCACACATTATCTCCTTAATCTTTGGATGTAACGCAAAAAAGGGCGACACAGAAAGAGTATACTATATATATTACAAGGTTAGAGCGATCCAGACAAGTTAGAATTTCATATCGGAATAATTCCAACTTAGCTGAATTTTTGTACATAGCTATTACTGAACACAATGGCACAAGTCTCCAAGAATTTAACATACTAATACGTAACTTTTATGTATTTGCTTTTAATGAAATTTACAGAAAAATAATAATTATAACTATTGAAATTGAAATCGTTTATTTAGCGCTGTAAACACCAGAATACAGAAGTATACAAAGTTAAATACATGCAGCACAGAACATCCTGTGTGGTACAGTGCCAAAAAGGGTACACCGGCTCAGCATAATGCTGAGGCAAGCCACAGCGCTGATTTTCAGCTGGCCCCTCAGTGACTGCACTGACGAAGAAAGCAACAGTGTGTGCGTGTTGTGTTGTATGAATGTTTTTGTTTGTATGACTGAGGATATTAGTGTGTATGTGAGGTACTGAGTGTGTGGGAGTGTGATGGCATGGTGCGGGTGTATTTACATGGTATTATGTGTGTGGATGGTACTTCACAGTAGAGGCATAATATTACCGAGCACTTCCAGATTGTGAAGGACAGTAGTTGCAGGGCACCTAAAGAATGTACGGAGCAGTGTCCGATTTTTGTATATCAATTGTATAGATTTTAAGTTTAACTACATAAAACCATTTATCAACAATAACAATATTTGTGATTTGCCGTATTGTTATTTATGTAATGTTTTTCGAGAAAACTCAATTCCAGTATGCATCTGTTTTGAAGAGCTTCTAATCTAATGTAGATAGATTAATACTTTATTGCACACGAGAAACTTAGAAAGGGAATATAGAATAAGTGTACAAAGGCGGCCTTATCGCTCAGAGCGATCTCTTCCAGGCAACCTAGGCGATAGAAGAATTATTAATTGGTTACCGGCTGTATAGTGCAGAAGAGTGAAATATGAAATAATGTAATGATAATTCTATGATTTTTTTTATCTGCATCATCTTTCTAGTGGTGAATAAATTATGGAAATCATCTTAGATATCCAAATTTAATTTCTTTCACGTTTCAAGTACTGCCTAACCAAATTCCAAGAATTTAGAGGCGCCGTGTCAAAAGCATTATTACCCTTTGAAGCTACAAACAACCGTGGTCAAAGCGAATTTATTTGGTGTTAAAACGGCTTTGAGTGTTAAATTGTTTTGCTGCTATATTTTGAATTGTCAAAGCCAGAAATGATGGCATTCCTAAAATATTTTTATCTAAAAACTATACTTATAAGACAATTAATTCTGCCGTAAAGGTACGAAGAAAGGTATAGTAAAGTGTAAATGGTATTTTTCAAAAATTTAGTCATTTTAATGGAGACTCAAAATAGCCAGCCATACTAAAAATAACAGGTACATACACACACACACACACACACACACACACACACACACACACACACACACACACACACACACACATAAACACTCTCTCACACACACACACACACACGCCCACTCACACATATACGTATACTCACTCTCTCACACACATACACCCACCCTCAAACCCTCGCGCACACACCCTCTCACAACAGGTATGAACAACAATAGAATGTATAAATACTTACGTTTTATAGAAGTGTATCCCCAAGCCATTATATTCTCGCTATCTACTATGCAGCAAGACGGCCGATGAGGCCAGTGCTGGTAGTAGAGAGCGATATGTCTTATTTATAGATACATTGTAACAACATTGTTACTCGATTGTAATTTTAATGTTCTGGTTCAATAAATATTTTTGTATTTGTATTTATTTGTAAATATACCGGTTATGAGCGCTATGTCTAAACTCAAAATGTCTATGTAACAAAACGCAGGCATATGCTTCTTTTGCTACTCAGGCATTTTGCGTTTTAGATAGACCCAAATATACTGTCAGATTCAGAAAGAAAATTGCGTTTGTTTATGGAACTATGTTTTTGTTAAATATTACATACTTACCAACTAACATAATTCATTTATGTAAATCTTTAACATTTTCTGTAACACATTTTGTGATTATCTAGAATGACTAATTTTAAAGATAATAATACAAAATCGACTTTATATGATCTACATAGCTATTTCTTGTTATCGCAGCACGACTTCGTGGAAATTCTGTATTGTAGAAAACAAGTGTTAATTTTTAATAGTGGTTATCAATTTTTGATCCTACGTTAGTCCACCCCGACTCATGTGCCGGTAATGCTGGCTGTCACGCTGGCTCTCTTAAGCTTGAAATTGGAACACAGCAATTTAAACATTGCTGCTTTGCGGCAGAAATAATTAAAAGGATCGCACCTCCTGATTGACTCCAGTTAGACTGACTCTGCTTGGTAATATCACCTTCAAGTTCAGCTTAATACCTAAACTTTCGTGGTTATTGCCTATTACTGTACTTTTTTGTTTTATCGTATGGTTAGATGGCCAACATATTTGTTAGAGTTGTTCAGGCCGCCCTCCCGTATGTCTGATTTGGTTTAACGACTGCAGTCGAAACGACAACAACCGGGACCGACTGCTTAACGTGCTCTGCGAGGCACGGAGGAGCTCAGATGAAGTGTTATTCACTAGCGGTCACCCATCCTGGTATCGATCGCGCCTAACGTTCATGCGTCATGCAATCATGCTTACCTGCATGATCGCTTTTGGACCGTACTCGTAACTAGGCTACGAGCTCCTAGATACAGTAGTTACTCGTAGACACGGTAAACCCCAAACTGTGGTAAGAATCCCGTGTCTAACTATAGAAATTTATAATTAAATTATAAAATTCTTACTGTCCTAGTAAATTCTCAAAAGCGTTTTTGTCTTCAAAGCTTTCAGCGCTATGGACCAAAAATAAAGGGAAAGACCAATAAAAAGATTTGATTTTAGGGTTCACCGAAGGCAACTCACAATGTATTGCAAATAACAAGCGAGCGTTACAAGTGAGAGTGAGAACGGTCGATTTTCCCTTCATTTTTCCTCCTACTTTATTACGTTTCCATTACCTTTTTTATCCATGTTCGGTTTTCATATAGTAAATAGAGTTCAATGTTCCATACAGATTCTCCTTATCTCGTTGTTCAGAATTAATCTGATTGTTGTAATATGCCGATAGATGGCACTGTACTGTTTTGGTACGCGCTATTATAACGTTTTCTGTGTGAGATACAGGCAAAAATAAAATAAATTGTTTTTGAAGATTTTTAATAGTTAAAATCTCTCTTTTCACATTGCGTCGTTTTTTTTGGGAGAACCTCAAGTAGGCGTGAACATAATCCATACGATCAAATTCTGTGTTTTAACGCAAATTTTGGTTAGCTGATAATATTTGAACAAAGACATTATATTATTGTATAAGGAAAGCAGACAGCATTACATGCCAGCCTGGGCTCCATGGTATGACTGTGTTAGCCTCGGGAGGGAGCTACTTGTCTTGGCTTTTAGGTTAAGCTCGGGTCACATTCCGTTAAATAAGTTTTTTGCGTTTGGTGGGAAGAGCTGCATCACCGTTTTGTACCAACTGCAACACAATAGAAGACCTCACTCACCTCCTAATGAAGTGTGACCTGGGGAAAATTGAGACGAAAAAATTTGTCCTCAATAGGCTCCAAAATGGGAGGCTCAATATTATTTTGAGTCAGCCCTTATCTGATAATATGAAACACTTACTGTTGTTTGCTATGTTGGCTCTCAAAGTGAGGGCTGACTCTAATAATACTTGAGCTTTACTTTCCCTTTTCTTAGTGACCCTAACGAGGCTGACTTGGTCACCTTGTCGTGTACCAAATACTCTAAACTGAGATTTTAAAAAAAAGGAGAGCAGACGAGCAAACTGGCCACCTGATGGTAAGTGGTCACCGTTGCCCATAGACATCTCAACCTCACTGTGTTTTATTAGAGAATTTTTGTTGCGTTGTTAACCTTAAGGACTAAGATAGAGTATCTCATGTACTCGTATTACTTACCGGTAATTACGCTGGCTGTCTTACCCTTTAAACCGAAACCCAGCAAAGTAAACATTGCTTCTTGCGATAGAAATAGGTTTCTTTATCTTATCTTATTATAGGGGGGCGGGAATAACCCCAGCTGCACTTCGACCCTTGAGGATCTTTTGTGCCAACCCCATTTTACACACTGGTCATCTCAGTGTGCAGCTTTCCTCACAATGTTTTCCTTCACCGTTAGAGCAGTCGGTAAATGTACGTAAGTCTTTGAAAAATACGAAAAACTCTTTGGTACATGGCACTGCACGGTTTCGAACCCAGACCTCCCGCATGGGAGTACGGTGTCCTAGCCACTGTGCCACCGACGCTTACTATAAATAGGTAAAAGGGTGGTACCACCCCGGACTGATTCTGCACAGAATCATACCGCCTTTATTATATTATATCACACTTCCTTCGAAACTCCTCAAAGGGGAAATGACTTCAGAATAATGTGAATAACTGACACACATAATTTCACATAGAAAAACACTTAGCGAAGGCATCTAAGCCTTTACTCCATGTGTTACAATAAGGAATAACAGCGGCGGTACAAATATGCCCCGTTTCCTTCTTAGGGAGTTTTCAGAGTCGTGCAGATTTCGTCACGCACGTGTTAGATTTTATAACAAACGTAGAGCAATAATAAAATATATAAATTAATAGTTTAATCGTAAATTATTTTCAAGACGACATAATAATACACTATTATATAGACACTATTAATTTTATTTATAGTTTCACCATAGTTACACTACAGCTAGTTAGTACGAGTATAGCAGCTATAGTTCTACGATAGTTTGATCATCCCTGGACAGCACATGTACTACAGTCGGTTTAGATACTAACCTTCTCACAATAGCTGTAATAATGTGATAATAAGAACTACTTACGTGATATGTTTGGTACTGGTTATTCATAGAAGGTAATAGTAACCTCAGGTTTAGTGAAAGGCATAAAATAATTAATGAAGTACCTTTGCAAGGTTTCCACCCACTTCGCATGCGGGTATAACGCATAATACTGAAATGTTGTATGAAACAATGTGATGAGTTGAGCACGCATGCGGAGCTTACCCGCGTGCGTGACGAAAAACGCACGACTCTGATAACGCCCTTAGACACAATTTTCGCTATGCCAACACTGAAGCAATTTATCGTCTCTCCACAGTTAAATCTGTACTTTCTTATCCTCAAATCCATTGTTATGTGATGCAGAGCGCCTCGTTACGTTCTCAAATGTTTTTGATAAAACACAGAGCAAGGTAATAATTGAATACTGTTATGGAAGTGTATTCTTAATTGGGAATAGTCTAACAGCATATTATTGACAGGTAAGTCTCTACGTACTCGTATTTCCCAAAACCTAGCATGTAGCATTGGTTGTACAGCGTGATTTGTTTTGAGCACCTGACCTCTAAACTAGGTGGAACCTGTGCCTTAGGGGTCAGTGATCCTCTATATAGCGGTTTCATTATCAACCAGCGTGAGTGACGTACATGTACCTGGGGTTGTATTTGAAGTTATGTGGTGTGTGCGAGTGCGAGGGTGACTGTGAGTGTGGGTGTGGGGGAGAGGGTGTGTTTGGGTGAGGGTGTGTGCGTACTCGACTAGCTACAGCCTTGTGAAAATGTTTCTAGCTATGTAAGTATTTCGTTTATTTTAAGTACAAAAAATAATGCCTACCACGCGCGAGCGACATTCGTCTGATTCAGTCTGAGATCGCTTGTACGCAGAGCCCGCGTGTTTGTGTCCATATTATGTTCGGTTTATGAGGACCATACTACACGATGATGGTTCCCAGGCCGGTTCCAGTATCGGTCGGTTCCATGGAATCGGTGCTTCATATAATCTCAAACAAAAATGCCTACTACACGTACAACGGTTCCACTTGGAACCGGCCTGCTCGGTTCCTCAACCGAGTGGGTGAGCTTGAGCGCAACGCATGAATTTGAATGCTGTTGGCAATACGGCCGGTATCGGTTCCTGAACCGAACCGTCGCTGGAACCGTCGTCGTGTAGTCCGAGCTTTACAAAACTGTTATTGAAAATACGCCTAATACCACTCAAAAAAATTAGAAGTACAACTTTGTTCAACACAATTATATAGTTTATGGAATAAATACTGAATAATGAATACTGAACAACTTTTGAAATTTTTGTTTTTGGTTTTTATTTATTATTTCTATAATTATAGCTTTTTTTTACATATTTACAACTTAAAATTATTTATTTTATAATATAACACAAGGAAAACATAATATTTTTATTTTGTTTTACATTATGCCGTCGATTATTTTTAAGACTTCCAAAACGTTGAAAAGAAGTGGTTTTGACGAGTTTTTGTTTCTTGCGTTCAATTTCATTAATGCTTATACTATAGATAGATACAAGAGAGACCTTCAAGCTTCTTAGAAAATTATAGGCTTCTTTTTTTCTTTGAGGATAAGAAAGTTTTACTCTGGAATATTATGAAGATCCGATTTCAAGTAAGTACTTATTTGTCTTTGCTTGATCTAGGTTTATTGGATGTGTTCGTGGTATTTCTGTATAAATCTCTTGGTTTATTCGCTTTAATAGGATTATTTATTTAGGAGGATTTTTATTGTTGGAGTCATTAGGGTTGCTGATAAGGTGTTCATCACATAAATCGGACTACTAGCACCCTCTCCTCTAGAACAATTACGTGAGCAATGACAGCGAGCCACGGAGTTGACCTATAGTTCACTTACTTTCCTACATTTGACATTTCAGTGCTGCAGTGCAGACTAATGTATGGGAAAATGCTCACATCGCATGCGCGAACTGGTAGACGGAGTTTCCTTATAAAACTTCTCTAGCGAGCAATCTATATAGGGGTGAATTTCAAAATATTTGGTTTTGATATTTATAGTTATTTATTTATCTTAAATTAAAAGTTGTTTTCTCTGCCCAGAGTTATCTTATCTTATGATAGGGGGCCGGGGATAATCCAGCGGCACTTCGACCATTGAGGATCTTTTGTGCCTACCCCATTACACACTGGTCATCTCAGTGTCCTCACGATGTTTTCCTTCACCGTCAGAGCTGTCGGTAAATGTACGTAAGTCTTCGAAAAATAGGAAAAACTATTTGGTACATGGCACTGCACGGTTTCGAACCCGGACCACCCGCATGGGAGTCCGGTGTCCACATGGCCACCGACGCTCTCTGCCCAGAGTTAGATTCAAATATATTTTTTATTGTAAGTAAAGTGTTTATTATTGGAACGAATATATTTCGAACGCCCTTATTGGAATAAGGGCGTTCGAAATTTAAGTTTAATTAAAACAAGTTGTGTATGAGATATCTTCAAATTTTTATTTTTATTTGAAACAGTTTTCGATTACATTATGTATGGAATATGATATCGGCCAAATGGTCGCGCGGCTTCGCTGTACGAGAGGTTCTTTCGGTGACTCAACCGCATAAATCTAATTTTTTCCATTCATACAACACATGGTACATCAGTAGAGTGTGACTATTCACAACCAACTTTCCTCAAAACTCCTTCTTGGCTCTCACATTGCTCACAAGGCCTGCTTGAAATTCACGCCGTGTGTTCTGAATACCGCTGTAATGCAAGTTTAAGTCTGTGCTAGTGGGTAGCGACTGTAACTTAGATTTCGCTAACAAAGTGCCCTAAGTTTTTGAATGGAGTCTTGTCGTGTTACAATGAACTTTGTGGCTGGAGGTTGAAGATATTTCCTTCGTGAATTTATTTTTGTTTTGTTTATCTAAGGAATTTTTGTTATAAAAACCCCCTATAGTCTCTCAGTATCCATAATTGAACAACTTATACATTATGGGACAAACTCGGAAATCGCGAAAAAAAACCAGCTGTCATTTGGTCATTTTGGACATTTTGGTCATTAAGGTATTGAGCTTTTGTACTGAAAAGCAGATTTTTTCCGCGATTTCAGACTTGGCTCCATAGTGAATGATGTTAACACCCGACCGATCGAGAGAGGGCGTGTTATAAGTTTGACACGTTTGTCTGTTTGACTGTGGCATCATAACTTGACAACGGATGATCCATGATGAATTTTGATGAATTTTGTCGATTGTTCTAGGTCTGATAAAAATTGGACCAGTGGCTTCCAAGATCTTGGAGTATATTTGATGTCAAATGGGATCGCTGGAATCTCAAATTTTATGACCATGGTAACCTTCCCATATCTGGAATCTTGAGGACCCGATGATGACCAGGAAAAGTAAGGGGTGTCCACAATGGTGTTTCTTAAATTTTGAATTTAGAGTTATTTTATGGATACTGAACATTTCGGGTATATAGGGGGTTTTTATTACACCCAGTATAGTCTGATTTTAAAGAATAGAATAGTCTACTATCATGTTTATTTAAATAATGACACGTTTCCATACACGAAACTCTAAAGGTTCCTAAATAACAACGGAACCCTAAAAATAATAAATTACCAGTCAAATCCAGTAACTCTGGGTATATTACAAAATAAAATTCTCAGAATTCTAGTCGAAAGGATAACTAATCGTCAAAAGAATAAAAATGATTCTTCAAGCGAAAATTGTGATAGGTAAACGTACGTGGGCGGAGTTTGTACTGGGATTATGTATAAACATTAGATAATTCTGATAGAAAGGAAGTAATGTATTGTAATATATTGGAAAATTAGTAAATAGAATAAGGAATGACATCATGCTAGAGCAGATCAAGAAAGAATTTGTCATTATAACAAGTTGGAGCTATATTAGGTAGGTATTTGTCTTTATGGTATTATGTAATATAAGTGTATAAAATCATACTGATAGATATCAAATTCCCCCAGTGTCTAATTTTGGGGTAATGTCAACTTGGACTTACTTGGACTTACTTACTTGGACTTACTTACTTCGACTGACTTACTTTGACTGACTTATTTAACTGATTTACTTCGTCTTACTTGGTTACTGTCGAAGAAAGTCTAACCAGTTACCACAATAAGTAAGTAAAGTACGAGTTATACCCTAAAATGTTAATATTTATGAGTGTGGTCGAAATAATGATTGTTTTCTTTGGTCACAATCATAGCGGTTTGGTCCATTGCGTCTAATTCCCGGAATGTCTAGTCTGTCTTATCTTGTCTTGTTCTATCGGTCTAATTCCCCAAATGTCAACTTATTTCGACTTACTTCGGCTGACTTACTTCCACTGACTTACTTTGACTGATTTATTTGACTGACTTACTTTGACTGACTTACTTGGTCTTGCTTGGACTTATTTTCGAAGAAAGTCTAACCAGTTACTACGATGGTAAGTCGAAGTAAGTACAAATAAGCCGATGTAAGTCAGTCGAAGTTACTTCGATTTACTTGGACTTCTGTATATGTATTCTGTGACGAGATGTGACCTCGATTACGCGTTGTCCACTCGTCGACGACTCGTTTGTCCGGTGTTGAGTTCGCGTCGAGTTGGTATAATATGCGATGGCCTTTACTAACAAAATTGACGTTCGGAGAATAGACATTCAGGGAATGGAACATACGGAGAACAGACATTTACAAGACTACACATTCGGGGAATTAGACGCAACCAACGGGACCGAATCGTAGGTAGTCTGTGTTATGGTAACATCCAACATACTACACAATAGAGTACATTCTAGATTATAAATTTAGAACTAAGTATATGAATAATAATATGAATGTAATCTGTTTGCGTGCTTATAAATAAAATTAAATAATAATATTATGTAGACACCTAGATAATAACACTTACCCCTCTAAAGTATCTAGGTATATTAAACTATAAACAATTCTCGAGTTACGGGCGGCCAGAGTACGAGATACGTTGCTGGGGTTGATGCAAAAACCCTAGAGAGATCAGTCGTTGCCTTAGGGAGAGGAGTTATGAATCCCAATCCGGGTCATTCCTATACAACAACAACATGTCGTATTCTTTTGTTGTCATAACCAACCAGCAATGGATAATTTAACTGCGTGTGCGAACAATTCGCAAAACAATAGCACTTAGTATCTTGAAAATAAATAACAGCATCCTCATTATAGATTTTTACATAATTACAACCGATTCTATGTCTACAATCCTTATGGCCCCAACTTGGGCATTCCTCGGCTTATATTTGAGTCCTTCTTCCACGTTTTAACATAATATTTAATTTTGTAATACAGCTTTTTGCTTATCAATAAAATGCTACTAAAACTTAATGCCTTCTTCCAGATTAACACGGTTGATAATAGTAGAATGATTGCTACAGTTAAAGATGACAGTATCAGAAGGAGAAGTAATTCTAATTCGAAGTATTGGGTGAAAGACATGTTGGCAGCAGGCCATCGTAGATGGCGTGCTCCACCATGCCGCAAAACATACTCCGTCCACCACACAGCTCGCTGCAGAGCGCTATGTGGATGGTCCTGCGTTAAAGAACGAAGTCTATCCACGTTGAGACGGTAACTGGAAATTAGAAAATTGGAATTGCTAAAATATGTCTCATGGTTGAATCAAATCAGCATAAAAAACCGTGTAGCATTCTGTTCAATTCTGGCAATGGTGAACATATTGCACAAGAAGATGCTCATGATGAAACTAGTGAAACTGATGCTATGAGTGAAGGTAACCTATAGCGACATATTTTCTCTGAATTGTTGTCACTGTGTAGGCTGGTCCAGGAGAAAAAACACGCTGTTACTGGATGACTTATGTAACACATCAACAGTTATCATGGTGCAAATACATTTCTGAATTATTGTAAATGACTGTTGGACTGCTGCAATTTGCTTTGCTCCACATTTATTTATTTATTCAATTCATTTCGACATACACATTTTATCATTCATAAAATAACTCTCTCAGCAACCGGCGTGAATAATCTAAATCAAACTTTACCTTTCATCTCTAATAACGGTTTCAATTGCATCTTTAAACTGTTCCTCAGTTAGAGTTTCCATATCGAGTCTTAGTCCAATTTTGAGGTGAGCATATTTTTCTACATTATACCACTGATCACCCAACATCGGTATACCAATCAACGGTACTCCTGCAGCTATAGATTCAACAGTTGACTGTAGTCCGCCTTGCGTTATAAACAATTTAGTATTGGGGTGTTCTAAAAAAAACAAATTAGTTGACAGAATCTGGCGTTACTTTGCAAAAATCCATTATTTAATATTAAAATGATGGAGGGAAGAAGAAACCGCCACTCACCCTTATCGGAGGGTCCTTCTTCCGCCCATTATTTTTAAAACTACGAAAATTAACTGAAGAAAATATCATATTTCCTGTCTAAATGGATAACTTACTCAAAATAACAATCTGTTGCCACCATTTTGATATTATAATATTCTTAGATTGTCCAGGAAGTTCATTCTGATCCCATTTCAATAGAATATCGTAAGGTAACTGTGAGAATACTTTGATCAATATTTGTATCATATCTGGTGATAACAAGGAAGGCTGGATATTGCTGCCAAAGCTTACGTAAATCACGCCGTTAGTTGAATTATCCAGACGTGCTTTGAGATCCTGTAACATTTTCAGCATTAACAATAACAATCAACATCTTTATTTCTTCATTACCGTTAATTATGCTGTCTTATTTAGAACTTTACTTGGATCTTTGGACTTTACTTGGATACATATACCAGCCTACTTTCCAATTAAGGAAGAGTTTTAAAATCTTCCTTTTCATCAAAAAAATATATGAATTATTCGGTACATACCTCTGATAATTCTTCTTTAACATTTTCAGTTAGTCCACCTATGAACGTTACACTTGGTGGTACTGGAAGACAGGCATCCCATACTGGATTTATATTGACAAAAAACATGTGTGCATTCTCATTTAATTCATTGACATTTGGTATATCAGGGCTAACGATATTTCGTAACTCTTCATTCACCAATTCCTCGTGATCACTAAACATTTTGTCAAACATGAAATGGTTGTATATCTCAGTCATCTTTTCCCAAAATGTAAGGTTGTACAGCCTTTGATGCGAGAATGTGGGGAATAAGATAGGATGTGAAGAAACTCCAAAAGCATCATAATTGCCAAATGGTCCTAAAGAACTCATTAATATGACCGGCACTTTATTGTAAATATAAGATAGAGAGATTGCTGGTTTCACACAACCTTCTATTATTAATAAGTCAAATTCTTCGTCGTTGTTAATCAGTTCTTTAACTTCTTTGCTTTCTAATTGACGTCTAAATATTTTCAGCAGTAAATCTAATGAAAGATTTACTTCCCTTCTCAAATTATCTTTAGTTCTTGCTATCGATGACGCAAATACGAACTCATGCCAAACATCATAAGATATATCACCAACATCAATCTCTGATAGGTTTTCAGGTGTTTTTCCTTTCGGGAAAGCTGGATCAGTAGTGATTACTACAACATCATGTCCTCTTTTAGCCAGTTCTTGTGTGAATGGTCGGAAAGCCCGTTGATGACTTATCGAGGGAGTTGGAATCACAACTAAAATTCTAGCTGCTTCATTACTTATGATAAATTGTAAACCTATAACACAGTAAATAACAAATTTCACTCTCACCATTCTTGTAATGTGTCTGAGTTTATTAAAAAACATGTCTAAACTATCAGTAAGAAATGTGTTTTATTGTTTGCAAAACCTAGTACCACGTATTAATATCTACCCTTTGTGTTAAAACAGCTGATTCAATAACATTGTGTATATTATAACCATTATTCATGAATAAGCCTTCAAAAGGCAACACATGTTATATATACATGCTGTAAAAATATAAATATTAGAACTGAAAACTACTGCTCAGTTCAAGAGCAAAATGTAAATTGTGCATTTACAAATGACCGCATATTATTAAATGAAAGTAAATGTCAAATGTAGGTAAATCCAATTTAAATCCATGGATTTTACAAAATCTAAATCGCTGTCAAAGTTTTACAGTACCTATAGATACCACATCTAATTACTGTTGAAAAAGTTTTATAGATAAAAAGAAGGAGAACTGTAAAAGTTCTCAGGACTTGAGAGATACGGATCTTAATGGTAAGATTTTGGGGAACTGATTTACGTGGTCTTTAAGGAGTCACAGTGGTGACAAGAAAAACATCTTTTTTCTGACTGTCGTTTGCGTTAAGGTAAAGTATACTCGAAATTATTTTGAAGCAGTTCTGTTAATTCTCACGACCTCTAATCTTTTACGACCACAATAGAAATAGATAATAATTTTAATCATCTAACAAGTAAATTCTTATAAATCAAAACAATAACTTTGACATATAAAAATGCCATAAATGATGTAAAAGTACAAGACATAAAACCAAATGAACATAAAAATAAATACAAAATTATATTATAATGCAGGTAACAACAGAAACAAAAATAAATTGTAATCCAAAACAATAATTATTTAAATTTATTAAATAACAATGAAGGACTCAATTAGATTACTGCTTACAGTAAAGTTAACTTTAATGGCAGTTTTTTCCATTATTTCCTGGGTATCTGATTACAAAAACGGGGTTTGATGACACATTTAAATTTCACATTACCTTATTAATGAGCCAGACTGTGTCTAATTTACGGACTGATCCTGCCATCCCTTCCTGGTATATAAATCATATTTTTATCCAACCCCCTTTCCTCTCAAATTTCCTCATTTAATCACGTCACATTTAATCAGAATTTTTACTCATTATTATGATAGAAATTATTTGTAATTTTTCTGTACATTATTTTACTTCTCATTACCTTTATTTGCTACACTTTCGCAATGGTACTTATTATATATTAGTTGATTATATTCGTATTTAATTTACTCGACTATTTGCAAAAAGTGCGTCAAAATATTGGGATCTCAAAACAACCTCAAACAGTGGTAAGAATCCTGTATCTAACTATAATATTGTCAAGAAGCTGTTATCATATTAGTTAATTGTTCAATAATTTATGTAAATACAATAATTTATTTCCATTTTTCAAACGATTGTTTTCATTCATGAAAGAAAGAACGCGTGTCCGCCCATAGACAATAGACATGCCTAGACCATTTTTTTCTTTCATCCAAATACATTATGTTTTATATTACTATTACTGATAATCAAAAATAAATAATTTATATTATATATTGTCTAGGGGCGGACACGCGTTTTTACGAGATAGTACTTAGGTACATAAAAACCTTCATATTTCTACCTACTCGTATGTCAATATACTAATTACTTATTCACTTATTACTTTATAATCACCTTACTCGCTTTTAAAAATGTCCGCTTCTGTTATTTACATTCTGTATTCATTTCACACGCACGCACTTCATCGATTCTGTATTTAAATTCTTCTTTTATTTAATTTTTGTTTAGTTTGTCTGGCATTATTCCTCGTCCATTATGTTTTTTCATTGTTTATGACAATGAACATTATACCGTAGTGTCGTGGATCACTTGGAGAACCCAATTTCACTGTTTTACCACGTTTGTCGTTCTCATCCAATGAGGAATTTTCCAACTTCAGTTCCTGGCATTCAGGATAGATGATGTCATTCTAAAGTCAAGACTGAATGGATTAGTCCTTTGCCTGCCCGTAAGTATTCTATCAATTTTATCACTTTTCAAGACTTTCAAAATACTAAAAAAACCTTATAAAATTAAAAGACTTGCAAACATAAACAACACAACAAACGATTGTTTTTTTTTTCCTTTAATGAATGGCTCCTGCTAGTGAATTACACTTGCAATTTGGCCAATGACCGTGTTAGAATATTGAAAATTACTCGAACGTTTTGGCGTCTATTTTGAAAAAAACAGTTTATCAACGTCGAGATTAAGGGAGAGTCGTGTGCACTAGGAATGCCTAGTGTCTTGCATTCCAAGTGCAATTGGAGGTTAGGTTGACGGATCCACACCGTCAAACGATTGATACTAAAACGAAATCTTTTATGGCCTTGGATAAACCCTTGCTTTGGCAAATTTTGACATTCCAATATACAGTCAACGCCATCTGATAATTGAACCTTTTCTTTTTTTAATCAGCTGTGATAAAATCCCTAGGGTTGACCGAAACGTAATGTTTATTGAACGGTTCGTGACAAGTACCACACGAAAAACGTCAAGTTGCTGCCATTTAGATTACCTTGTGCTAGTAGAATAGAGGGGTTACCCCTGGTTGGTTGGACTGAGGAGTTGGATCACGACCCGTAAACCGACTTTTAGTATCATCGTAGATATTTTGGGTATAAACTTAAAATCTCTTTCTTAACAATTAAAATTTATAGAATTTTCGCAACTGGACTCTCTAAGATACATGCTATCAAACGATATTAAACAGTCGGAGGCCTGCGTGGTAACGCTTTCCAATCCATATGGTAACTAAAAAGATGGAAACAAGAAGGCTTCAAATGGTCACTGGTCTCAAAAATGTCGTAGACTCTTTAAGATTCATGCTATCAAACGATATCACGCAGTCGGAGGCCTGCGTGGTAATGCTTTCCAGTCCATAAAGCGTGGTAATGCCTCCGACTGCGTGATATCGTTTGATAGCATGAATCTTAAAGAGTTCACGACATTTTTGAGACCAGTGACTATTTGAAGCCGTCTTGTTTCCATCTTTTTTTTACGCAATCGGGTTTTATATTATTTTTATTTTATTTTTTATTTACCATTTTGGTACGGAAACCTATAAAAGCAAAATTGTTCAAATTCTAACAAAGTAAAACACATCTTTGAACCTAAACAAACAGAGTTCACAAAAACATAAGAATTTAAATTTTAACACAATCTAGAAAATCGAGTTGAGGTTAATTCATTCCCAAATATTTGACAAAGAGACCACAAACGAAATGATAATGTAAAATCCTATTTGAGGGAAACCCCAGATTCATGTCGATTGTAAGCTATCAATCTTGGGAAGAGGAAATTCTGTTCAGATAAAGTGGAGTTTTCTTTAAAAGCCAATATTATGTAACCCTATTATATTCGCCTTTAAGGAGCATTTAGGAGTGATGGAGGACATAGGTGGAGTGCCTCATGTAGGTACATGTAATTACGCTGTCTCTCTTACAGCCATTTTACAGCCAGTATCCGGAACACAGCAATGCAATTATTTGCTTACGAAAGAAAGAAATAAAAACTGCCAAGACTGACTCTGCATAGAGTTGTACTCGTACAACCACTATAAGTAGGTATAAATTAATCTTCAAGACATTATTTTGTGAAACTAAAAATGCTTGAAATAAATAAATAAATCTTAATTTAAGACAACAATGGTCCACTTTGTTAGTAAAATGTGACTTATCTTATGTTAGTACTTAATAATTAAATTGGATTTGGTAAAGTTAACGAAGTGCCGCATAATTGAGGGAGAAGCGCGCGCTCGCGGTTCGTTGCAACATGCTCGCGTGGAGGTTCTCCAGGTGCAGTGCGGGTGTAAAAACAATTTTGTTCAAGGCGTACTGCCAGTGTTTTTACACCTGCAAGCTCTGAGTGAATATCAGGAGAGCCTCCATGAGCGCCATGAGGGTGCAGTACAATGACGCGTACCGCATCCTCATGAAGTACCCGCGCTATTGCAGTGCATCGAGCATGTTTGCCGAGGCGAGTGCCCGATGTCTTTGCTGTTGTGAGGGCTCGCATAGCGTCCTTCTGGGACAGAATGCGAAACTCTCACAACAGCATACTCAGAGGCATAAGCAAGGACTTAACATGTCCGATATTTAAATATTGGTTGTTCGTGCACCGGCGCGCGAACCGGAAATCACATTTATTGTACAGTTTTATTTTTACGTTTTATTGTGCATTTTGATAGATATTTGCCTAATAAAGAAATTATATTATTATTATAAATGGACAATCAATTTTATCGGCGATCACCATCAGGGCGCCGTTGATGCTGCCCCGCACTCGGCGTAACAGAGATGCTGTTTTCTTCCTTAAAATGGCAGCAAATCCATCCCCTCGTGCTTTCACGAACATGGTCTAGGCACTGCAGAAGCGAGGCAACCTCAAAAGCGCCCTGAAAGCGTTACTGTATTGAACTCGCAGGGCATTGTACGATCTTTGGGTATAGTTAGTCCACAGGGCGCCCGAGTAAAAGGATATACAGTCTGCTCTAAAGAGCGTGATTAATGTCGCTAATGTGTAGGTATAGTTGAAAGTAGGTCATACATAATATACTGAAAGTTGTGATAAAGTCTCAATGTCTCAGCTGATCTAAATGCAGCTCGCGTCATCGCGTCGTTTGGAGTATGATCGATCACGGGTATCATGTTTACAACAGATTGGTTTGCTTTATTCAAAGCAATACTTTTATATATATGTACGGTGTTGATTAATGTTGTTTTAAAAGGCGGGATCTATGCAAAAGTTGGATGTTGAAAAACGACTTTGTTGACACCCACTGTTAATTTACTTTTATTGAGAATAATTGTTAATGTTAATAGCAATTCCATATTGACTTGCAAACTAATTGAAAAGGCATTTGATGAATGTTAATAACCAGCAGAATGGAGTGAAGTGCATACTATACATAACTGTCAGAAAGATGACAAAATATATGATTTAATAGGTAAATCAGATAAGGAAGTAGTCGGTATAATGATGTGTAGGGTGTAGGTAAGGATGTGCAAATAGATATCATATCTGAGGTCGAATATCAATTAGTCTTCATTTGTTTGTATATATTTACCAATGCATATACCGTCGATTTCCTTATATGATACACATACCTATATGAAACAAATAATGTAAATAAACTCTACGAAAACGAGACGTCAAGTCTGGCTAAGAATGTTCCTAGAAACCTTCCTCATTATGTTCCTAGAAACCTTCCTCATTATTATCAAAAACCAATATTCAGCGTTGGTCTAAAACATTTATTTACTCTGACATATTTCTGACTTGTCCCCAATACATACCGCGCGCAGGAAATGTGGCTATCTTTTTCCGTGATAAAGAAAATGAGATTTTAAATCCCCTCTGTTACGATGTCCAAGACTTGTTATAAGAGCTTCCCATACTAGTAGAGTCCAAAGGTCCTTTGTTGATAGAATAAGCTTTGGTTTTCTTTGCAAGGAATACTTAGCTTAATTACTGGGTAAAGTGCCGATAATGAGTCTAAGATAAGTTGAAGGCCTAATAATTGCCTATTAACAAGATGTGCAGATTGAGAGATAGTCCATAATATATCTGATTCATTTGACAAACTTGGGTAGACAAAAGTTGGACCGAAGATGCTGCGTACAAGTTGATGTGATATCATGATTTG
Organism: Hofmannophila pseudospretella; assembly: GCA_947369225.1. Taxonomy (NCBI): domain Eukaryota; kingdom Metazoa; phylum Arthropoda; class Insecta; order Lepidoptera; family Oecophoridae; genus Hofmannophila; species Hofmannophila pseudospretella. The sequence goes on from OX376333.1 coordinate 3,697,953, forward strand.
GACCAAGTTATTATTTGTTTATAGTTTGTTGCATTAATAGGTAATTACTGCAGTGGCCACGAAATAAGCCATTATTGGCCGCGGATCATATTGAAAGGCCGTGCCATAGGCGATGCTTTTTTTTAATCCAAGGCCAAGAATATCGGACGATGCTTGTATAGTGTTTTTCTGAAATAATGCGAGCAAATAGAAAAAAATCACATTCCAAATACTGCTTCCAAGTGAGAAAGTATAAAGCGTCCATAAAAGTTGGAGGTCCATCAAAGGAGCTGGAGCTGCTCGCGCTGGTGGTGCAGGTGCTCGTGTCGGGACAGCGCGGGGAAGGGGAGAAAACGCGCAACGAATAAATTCGAATTTTAAAAAGTATAAAATAAAAGACGTTAGGATTCCTGACCTTAGCCCGGTAAGTATGAAAATTCATTGTTGTCTTCAATTTAAAAAAAAAGTATTTGACTTCGAGACAGGATGTATGTACTTCCCTGGCTCAAAATTCGAATGTATTGAGCACATTTCCGAGCATCTTTGAGAAAGGCGAATGAACACGGCTCCAGAAATTATTGTGGAAGCAGTCAGTGATTTTGGAAAGAGGACATTGTGAACCTTTAGGAAAGGAAGACTTCTTATAATTGACCATTTGACATTCAAAGTGATAAGAGTCGAAACGAAGCTAAGACATAGGTACTCTAACATGTGATGTCCTAGAATTTGTCCGAGAGTTAGAGCAGTCGCTAAAAGTATGTGTCTTTCTAAAAAAAATTAAACCGCTTTTGTACATGACATTGCATGGTTTCGAACCCGAACCTTCCTCCCGCATGGGAGTCCGACGGCGTCCCACTATACGCCACCAACGCCGTTCATTCTATTAATCATTATCACCACCACAACACAACCCATCCTGACCATCTAATTGATTAGATAGATTTCCCTCAACAATTGGTGCATCCACAATCCAATATCCAAAACAAACATATATGGGGACGTTAGACATTTAAAATACCAATACGCAACTAGTGACCAAGTCGAAACGAAGCTGAAGCGAACTCTAACATACGAACTAGATGCTATCGAGGTCGCTCCCATCCGGAGCACGGGCTCGATTGTCCGTGCTTCGCTCGCTTCCCATTGTTTTTGCTTCCATTTCATACTCGACTGCATGCAAGAGGGCACCATGACCTGTTTTAAAATTTCCTTTTTGCGTGTAAATTGGGAATATCGTCTGCTTTTGACATATATTCGTAGTAATGAATTGCTGTTAGCGTTCAATATGAAAAGGGATGGAAAAATACAAAACTGTGCGCTTGACGTGGTAGAAACTTTTGTCTTTCTATCTCTCATACCTGCTATAGAGTATCTCTATTAGAGCGACTCTAATTGTCTATCTGCCCATTTTCATGTTTCCTATGGCTTTGAAATGTTTGCAAAGATAAATGTTGATAAGAGTTGGCAATATTTGATGACGTTGCCTTTCTTAATTTATTATATTGGTTATCGCTAAATGTAAGTCTCTTCGTCATGGATTATGGAATGTGGTTAATGATTTGCATCATCAAACTTTGTTTTGGTATATAAACGTATCACTTATTTAATCTTGAATATATTATACAGGCTGTAACATTAAGAACGGTCAGTATGGGAAAGTCTGAAACTATAAGACATACGAAGATCTGTTCTTAGGAACCATGTCATCAATTTTAGTAACAAGAAAAACTGTATTCATACATTTTTTTTAAAAAACTGTACTCAGCCTGGGAATCGAACCCGGTTGTTTTGAAAAAAAACCAACACTATTTCTATTTAGATATCGATTACGTTAAGGATGAAGTGTACAAAACAAACTACGACACAATTGAAGACCTAGAGACCAGCAGCCATAGAGACAATTTTAACGCAAATTCACCACCTGAAGATACAACATTCAATAGTACGATCGTTACCTAAACGAGTTGAATGTTGTATTTTACAAAATGGTAGTCATTTCGAACACCTACTAAAATAAATTAAAAGATATGGAAACAATAAGTTTTATTAATTTTAAACATCACGTTTCATACTAACATTTATTCCTTAACACCTACACAATCGATATCTAAATAGAAATAGTGTTGGATTTTTTTTCAAAACAACCGGGTTCGATTCCCAGGCTGAGTACAGGTTTTTTTTTAAATGTATGAATACAGTGTTTCTTGTTACTAAAATTGATGACATGGTTCCTAAGAACAGATCTTCGTATGTCTTATAGTTTCAGACTTTCCCATACTGACCGTTCTTAATGTTACACCCTGTATATAGTCATACGCCAAATAGCCCAGTTGTAAGTCCTTCCTTCTCCAGTTTCACTCCAGTTTGGGAAAATTATTATAAAAATGAAAGAGCCGATATTTAAATAAAGAAATGGTGTAGGATACATCCTATACCATTTCTTTTTTAAAATATCGGCTCTTTCATTTTTATAATAATTTGCCAAATATTTTGTAATTAATTTTATTATGGCTTAGTTTCGTAATAGGCATGTCTACATTTATTAATTGTTTCCTGTTTTATTATTTCGTACACTTCCTATATATCTCTAGAGAGCATCCTTATTAAAATCGACCTTTTTAAAATAACCAACCTGTCACCTACCAACTACCAACCTACTCCTCAAGCAGAGATCTTCATCCATCCAACTTAAAGCCCTCATCTCATCCCGCTGATTGCCTGAAAGTTTTTCGGTCACCGTTTTATCATCCATCTTCGTACAACTTGCAAGTCATCAAAGCCTATTGCTTTTGGAGCTACAATGCTTGTCTAAGAGACTTTGACATACCTATCTATTTTAGTTTTGTTCTTATAACTTTGAAGGTGGTAGGTAGATCCTGGTGTGCACGGTCGCCTGGGAAGGTTGCACTTTTTTACCTGTTAATGTCGCAAAGTAGCGATGTCTTCATTGCAGTGTTTCGGTTTGAAGGGTAAAACCAGAGTAATTACTCTATCATGAGGCATTCCACATCAAGGTTAGCAGCGCATCGAAAACCCTCTAATAACATTAAAGTTACCAACAGGTGGCACATTTCCTCATCACCTCTTCTTGTACAATAAAAATGTGTACTTCAAAATTATTATGTTTACTAGACCGTTTTCTAGACCGACAAAGGTCTAGCCTTGATAACTAAATTAGATTTCATCTGACTACTACTAACGTCTGACTTGTTTATTTTGAGGAACCTTTCTCTATGCGTAATTGGTTAGAAGAGCTTTCCTAAGTGCCTTTATTTTCTACCACTAGTTCTGAAGTAAGCGAGCTATCGGTAAAGTTTTTTTAAACTTTAGTTTTTTGTCGTTCCTCTTGAACTTAAGCACTGAAAGAACTTATACAATGTAAGTGAATCCGATGACGTAACAATAATCTGATGACCTTGACCTGATGTCGCAGCCAGGACAACTAAGTACTTGTACTCGCTATAGAATATCTGAATTCGTATTTTCAGAAAAAAATAATTCTAGTAGATTTTGATATACTTCCGTTTGACCTATTGTCTTCTTATAGTATCTGTTTGAGTCAGCAATGTTTCAACATGTCTATACTTTAAAAACTATTTTATATTTATTTGATTGTTGAAAGAAATACAAATAATGTCGGTAACTATCTATAACACATAATTATGTATAATCCACCCCCTTGCCGCTCCCGATGCAAAGGTGCCGCCCATAACGCTTGCGGCTTTGCCGCGCTGGATCGCTATGGTTAACCTTTGCACCAGGAAGGACTTGGAGCGAGGGTCACAACTCCTTCCGAAGGCGACGGCCAATCTCACTGACAAACGATTTTATTCCACACCACAGCAAAAATTTGATGTTACGTCTTGAATTTGACCCAATAAAATAGCTTAAAAAAAGACACAGCAGTTGAACTGGCTCACTCTTGCATAACGCCGCAATAAGCTAGAATGAACACAAGATGACGATCTACCATAGTAGTGCATGGAAACTTACTGGCGTCGAGCCAATGCGTGTAATGTCTACCGCAGGCTTGAAAAGACGTGTTACCTATGATTTGGGGGGGAGTACTCGTATTCTTAAAAATTCTAAAATTCTGGTCTTTCAATTTTTTTAATCAAGACATTTTGATGTTAATTATTATTGATTATTAATATATTACAATTAGCATTGTTTATGTTTTAAGATGAATTAATTGTTTCAATTTAATAAATTAATGGATAATATGATACTCGTATGTGATGTGACGTGTAATGAAGTTTTTTAAACTATATTTACCCTTTGACAATGCGACAATCAGGTAAATTACCATTTAATTATTTTTAATTATATTTTAATATGTATTTGATAATGCCCCTTTACAGCAGCTATTCACTATTTCTACAATTTTAATTATTTGACAATGCCCCTTTACAGCAGCTATTAGTGTTTAAGTATTATTATTTTGAATTATTATGGAAATTAGTTTTGTACTGACTGTGGTGCAACTGGTGCATTGTGCTAACGAGCCAGATATTAGTTTGTGTACCTATACTTTACACAATAAGTAATAAATTTGTATTAATTTTAAGTACTGTATACTGATATGTCTAAGTGTCCTGTAAGTACCAAAATATGAATAAATGAAATGAAAAAATTGAGTATTGGATAAAAAAAGATTGTTTAATTCAAACAAGCTCTTGTTTCATTAAGCACCAATTAGGCTTGTTCACTTCAACCAGATCTTTATCGCGTCTACCAAATAAAGTCTCAATCTGAATAAAGTTACTTTATTTTTATTTATTTATTTTATTTATTTAGGACAACCAGTAGATATTACACTCTTAATACAAACAAAAAACATTCATTGAAATACAGCTAAATGCATATCTTATTAAGGTAGCCACAACAAGCATTTAATTAAAAGTTGGTAGTTATATAATAAGATTTAAAATTAAAATTGTGAACAATTGTTTGTTATAAATTTTGCGAAAAAAAGAACAAAGATCTAGAACTTGTTACATAGCAAAATAAAATAAAAATTTAAATAAACTTATTTAAATAAACTTAATAAACAAAATAAACAATATAAATTTAATGTATAGACAATGTTTAAATGAATAACAACAAGAATAGTTATACTTAGAAAAGTTATAATTTTATGTGCTCAATCAAATAAGTTTTTTTTCAGTGTCCCAAAATGGCTAACTGAATGTCCTATTGGTAAATATTTTGTAAATAAAAAATGTACAAATACCTAGCGAATTGATAATGTAATTTACTTTTTTCCTGTAATAATTGGTTGTTATGATGCCACAGACAAACATAAATAAGTTTCCCTTTATTTTCGGGGGTCTAGATCATAATAAAGGTAGTAAATTATTTGGAATTGATGTAACGTACGTACGTATGAAGACGTACTTACATAGTTATCAGTTACTTGTCTCAAACAAATGCCTTGACTTTGATGAAAGGGCGACTAACTAGGTTTGATTTGAATCAATCGAATTAGGCTTCGAACAATAATTCAATTGAATTGAGGATTGTTACGGTATTGAATAGAACAATTTGTAGGTTCCAGTGATTACATTGCGTCTTGGTTACAATGTCTACTACACGGAAAGAAAAATCTCGTAATAGTAACAAGAAATCAGGACAATTGTTCATACTATATGAAAAAATATTTATATAGCATAACCATTAAAATATTTTTATAGCATCCATAACAAAAAAAGTCTTGTGATAGTAACGAGAAATGATTGTTATGGATACCTACATTGTCCCCCGCGCTGTACAAGATTTCTTGTTACTATTGCGAGATTTTTTTGTAACGGATTTACCCTTTGACAATGCGACAAGCAGCTAAATTACCATGTAATTATTATAATATTTTAATATGTATTTGACAAAGCCCCTTTACAGCAGCTATTCACTATTCCTACAATTTAAATAATTTGACAGTGCCCCTTTACAGCAGCATTACTGTTTAAGTATTATTATTTTTAATTATTAGATAGGTACTTATGGGATTAGTTTCATACTGACTGTGGTGCATCTGGTGCATTGTGCTGACGAGCCAGAAATTAGTTTGTATACCTAAACTATAAACAATACGTAATAAATCTGAATTAATTTTAAGTATTGTATACTGACATGTTTAAGTGTGCTGTAAGTACCAAAAGACGAAAAAATAAATAAAAAATGAAATGGTTTTGGTGTAATGAATTGTCCTGATTTCTCGTTAATATTACGTTTTCTTTCCGTGTAAACGGTCCAGAGCACATTGTAATATTCGCTTTAGTTTCTAACAATAATCTATGTTACAGAATACAGTATCACTTCTCATGTATCACTTACATCTGGCACTTCAGCTTAAGTATCATTACATAATCCCTTCCAAGTAAGAGCGTTCTCCAAACGGGTTAATATCAATTTGATATTCTGTAAAGCATATAGGCTATTACCAGAGTACTATAAACTAGACGCACAATATAAATCGATGTCGTCCACCACATTTGTGGTATGTATATGATACCTTGACCTCATCAAATATCATCAAGCCATAAGTTGCAGAACGCTCTATGTTAGTTAAGTCAAATGCAGAAGCGATTTCGGCTAAAGGAATATATTCCAAGACTTCTTTCTTTTAAAGTAAATTTAAATTTGAAATTGTGTACAAACCTATTATAACATAATGTACATTCCTATTTGACAATGCCTTATGCAGCAGCCATATTTTTCTTTTTCTTTTGACAATGCCCTTTTACAGCAGCTAGTAGCATGTAAATAATAATTTAAATGTTGTAATATAACGGATAATAATTGTTCCATGACGTATCTAAGCGTAACTTTGTTATCAAAAGATTAAAAAAATACTTTATCTACTTTCAGAGAACAAAGAAACCTACTCTAATAAAATCGCCACTTTTGTTTTATTTTGTTGGTCGCCGACTTCAGTTTTTTTTAAATTAATTAATTTATTACAAAATCCACAGCACTTAAATTTAAAAACTAAAAGTACATTAAAAAACATACTGCCAATTAAAGATTTCCTATTTTTAAATAATGCTTATAGGGAGAAATAAGTTTTGGTGTGTGATATGGAGTGTTTATTGGAAATGTGTGTGAGCGTGTTTGTGTAGAAGAGAGTGAAAGGGTGAAAGGGGTGTGTACATTTGTATGTGTTTGTTCGAGTCTTCACTACAGGTATCCAGCTACAACGCTACTAAACATTTTTAAATGTGTTTTAATTATTATTTATCATACTCATACTCATACCATTTCTTGCTGATCATACATGAAACCCTGAGTAGGGCACCGCAATATAAAATAAGAGATTATAATAAATTATAATAGTAATAAATCATTATCGCCTATAGAAACGAATCGCTAACAAATAACCTAAATGGAATCTCCGTACATCACAGAGCGGAGGCTGGAAACCCCTGTTTGGTTACCATAACAATTCTATTCAGTTTCTGACTGCAACCAACGTTGTTTATCTTGATTATATCAGACCTTCATCCGGACAGGTTACAATCTGGGAATCAACTAAGTTTAGTTGTTAAGTGGAGGCCCTTTTCACCCCAAAAGCTGGCTCCAAGTGTACCACAGGTTATGTGGCTCAGACGATAGAAATGCACTAGCTTGGCGAAATATAGTTTATTTAGATGATCACCGGAGTACCATACATCAACTGACAATACAAAAGAATATCAGAACAATCGAATTACTAAAGCTTTAAACATGGAATAGCTAGCAAGGAGTTTCCTTACAAAGGAGATACTACAGTACATACCATTTCTGTCCTTTTTTTATTAATTAAAGGAGAGCAGACGATCAAATGTGTCACCAGATGGTGAGTGGTCACCGTCGCCCAAAGACATATCACCTCAATGTATTATTATTAGAGGGTTTTTAATGCGATGCTAACCTTGAGGTCTAAGATGGATTGCCTAATGAACCGGAAATTACGCTGGCTCTCTTACCCTTAAAACCGAAAAACAGAAATGCAAGTATTTCTGCTTCACGGCAGAAATAAACCAACCCAGACGATCCTTCACATCAGGATCTACCACCTGACATGTGAGGTCCCTTCAGTTCTAATTCACTGTTTGTGTTAGTTTTAGTAGGTTACTAATCCTAGATTTTTAATACTGGTCGAGTTTCAGACCTTAATTGTGTGTGACATGAACGGAGATGAGCCAATACGACAGACAAACAGACAGAACGACATTGTTGCTCTCTATAGCTATAAGTTGGAAAGGGTCAAGTTGAAAACCAGCGTCGCTAGATGTATAGGTATCTGTACATCTAGCGACACTCAGCTGAACTTGGCCCTTTTTAATAGATCATATATTTCCTACTTTAAACCTTTTCATTATTATGTATATTTACCTATTTATTGTTTACTATCTATTATATATGTTTATTTATTTATATTATGTATATATATGCATTTAACTATTTTAATATACCTACATATTTATTTATGTATATCATATTACTTTTATTTTACTGTATTTACTGTATATTAAGTAATAGTAACCTTTTTCATATCCTCACACTACACTGTCGCTAATCTCTTTAATGTCCAATTAACTTCAGAGGTTGCCTGGAAGAGATCATAAGCGATAAGGCCGCCTTTGTACATATCGTGTTATTATTCCTGTAGTTTTTTACTTTTCCTGATTTTGTGTACAAAAAAGTGTTTCTATCTATCTATCTATTTTAAGCCAAAAATGGTCTATTAATAAAGGATTTTCTGTTCTAATTCTATTCTGTTAAATTAAAGGTTCCGACTGCATCCATCGTTGCCTATAACGTGATCACTTTCTCACCAAATCGCAATAAGACAAAGAGAGTATTCATTCATTCATTCGTTCATTCAAAGAGTTCCTCTAACTTGAGCTTGTAACTTAAACCAAACCCGAACCCATATCCGCCTCAAGCGCTGCCCAGAAAATGGCCTCCCACATAATGTCCGGGTCGAAATGACAGAGCACCGGCCCTCCGTTACGCAGCGATGGAATCATTAGGATCATCTTTGTGATGTCGTCGTAGGGTCTATATCTTTATACACTTTAATATATTATTCACGGAGATAAATGGATGTTCGCAGGAGTTCATTCTGTTATCACTTGTAAGATAATAACTCAAGAGCGTCGGTGGCCTAGTGGCTAGGACACCGGACTCCCATGCCAAATGAGTTTTTCGTATTTTTCGAAGACTTACGTACATTTACCGACTGTTCTAACGGTGAAGGAAAACATCGTGAGGAAACCTGCACACTAATATGACCAGTGTGTAAATGGGGTTGGCACAAAATATCCTCAAGGATCGAAGTGCCGATGGGGTTATTCCCGGCCCCTATCATAAGATAAGAAGATAATAACAACAAACAATTGACAACAATTAAACAATTAACAATTTATTGAAAATATTTGTATGTCAAACGACGGAGCATAGTGATACCAGCTCATTAAACTGTATACTTACTTGTTATTACCTATGTCACGAATAAATGATTGATTGATTAATAACTATAGGAGTAAATGTAATAGATCCTCATTTCTGTTCCGAAAAACTGCGATAATCATAATTTCAATACCAGAAACAAATACAAACTTGCAGTCCCACGCTTTAGACTTAGTAAAGAAAACACATTATTTATGGGTCACTATGTACGATTTTATAATAAGCTGATACTGTAATAAATATGACAGAGAAAAAAATGTAGACCCATATAAGACGGACCTTATGTAAAAAGGGTTATTATAAAATAAATGACTACTTAAATGATAAAGAGGATTGGTCCTAAATTCATCTCCAGCTTTGCACATTCTGTACATATATAATTGTATTCATAATTATTGTAAATAATATTTATTTCAAAAGATGTGCTGCTGAAAGTTTCTTGCGCCGCTTCTTTCCTTTCAGCTATAGCACCTTACGAAGCGGTGGTAGAGTAAAAAAAATGACGTTGTAAAATGGGTATAAAGTACTTACTTACCTTACCTTATCATGACAGTAGCTCATAATTTATTTTAAACTTTTTAACAGGAATCCATTGAAAAGGAGAGGCTTAACCTAGCTAACTAATGGGTGGAACTTGTAACAGGTAGTTTGAGAAAATTCCCTATATAAAGCCGAGATAAAACAAGAAAAGACCCCGTTCAGTATGCTGCCAAAAACTTCTTTGCGTGGATCAAAAAGTCAGAACAAAATTGTTTCAGATATGGACACTCCCCTTTCGGCTTCAAAGAGCTTTTTTGTTACATCCCGCATGGAACGAAAGTAATTCAAAAGATCGATATCACGTTCTAACTTTATATGAAAACATAGAGTTGATTATGCAGAATATTCTCCGATCAAACAACGTGATCAGGCGGGGAGTTGAGCGATATAGCGCATTCGATATCACAAAATAAGATCAATCCAACTCATATTTCATAAGAATTACAATGAAGTACAGCTTGGTTTACGAGCAGCTTTAACTTGCCAAGTCTATGAATTTCGTTTCCGATACCTTTATATTACATCGGCAAGTCTCGAAATTCCACTTGGAACCAAATAAATCGGATTATGAAGGGTGCCCAATAAATATAATCTCAAACGGTGGTGCTTTAGCACGCGTGTGAAGAAATATATGTTGGAAAAAATATATGCCGAATCACCTTTCGTTCTTTTTCTAGTAAGTTAGGAGAAATGTTATCGAATGATTTGTAGGCACAGTTGCGTGTTGTAAGTTATTTTTAGGATTGTTACTTACTTTGCCACACGTAAGTTTACCAAGAAATCATAACTTTCGACTTATCAGCATGTTCACTAACGAATATATGAAAAACTTTGCCCAAAAAATAATAAAATAGATAAAATAAACATTCCATTCTTCTATTCAAGTATTAGGTACTTCAATTTTCCATTACTACAACATTGCTTCAACTTTAATATTCATTATTATTTATTTATTTACACTATATTGTATAACAATAGACTTACTTACTTACTTACTCCGCTGGCGCAGCGATCCGAAGTGGATCTTGCCTCCGATACCAAAGAGCGCCATCGCTCTCTCTCCTGCGCAGTCTCGAGCCAGTCAGGCGCTCGGAGCTCACGCAGATCCTTCTCCACTTCATCGCGCCAGCGGTATCTGGGACGTCCGACCGGACGTCGTCCGTTAGGGCGTCCCACATACGCTCGTTTAACTGCTCGATCCTCCTCCATCCTAGTGATGGACGCGAGATTTGAACACTAACCTTAAAGGAAGAAAACAGACTCTTGGTGACCGAGAGGAGGATATTGAGGAAGATTCTGGGACCAGCCAAGAAGGAAGATGGAGGGTGGAGGATGAGAAAGAATAGGGAGATGGAAGAGATGGTGAACGAGCCGAACATTATAGGAGAGACGAAAGCGGCTCGACTCCGGTGGCTCGGACACGTCACTCAACAATAGACTTAATAAAACAATTAAAATGAGATATTGTACAAAGGGCGAACTTATCTCTAAAAGAGATTTCTTCCAGCAAACCCGAAATTCTTCTTTTCGTTAGGTCGTCTATGTGCGTTAAAGAATATATTCATATTATCAAGATAGTTTACAATAATATATGTTTACAATCCACCTATAAAGTAGGCATACAATGATATAATTACATATACAAATATTTTATAAAAATCTAATTGGCAAGTAGGCACTTAAGTAAATTACGAAAAAAAAACCGAAGCACGATTCTGATCGTGCCAACACTTTTGGGCATGGAACCCTGTATGTATTTACTGTTAACCGATTGCATTGTTTCGACACCCGCCGTTGCGGTACCGCCCATTCTGAAAAGGAAGACAGGGTTCCCTGTCAAAAAGTAAATTAATTTTAACTTAAGAAATCATAGAACAAGAAGCAACCAATTTTGTGCATAAAAATATTACCTAAAATGAAAAGTTTATTTACTTATTACAAGGCACAATAATAGGACCTCCGACTTACAAACTAGGTCGAAACCTGTATCTTGGAAGTCGGGACTCCGTCGTACTCTCCGTGCAAGCATATGACAATTTATAACATTACATTAGTAACTATATACTATACCTAAAAGGTATTTGGTTTGGAACAAGTTAATTAAAAGGAAATTAGAATATACCTAATAATAGAGAGGTAAAAATACATAATATATAGAGTACACAAAGAATGGGTTCAAAATTCTATGGGTAAAATAGTAAATGGGGTGTCATTTTTCAACGGCGTATCTTCGTAGACACAATGACGTCTATTTCCGCTGTCAGCGACAGAAAGGATAAGACTTGTACTTTTTGCTGGTTACCTATATTTAGGGAAGAATGGAGAACATAGAAGTATATTTTTCATGTTTTAGAATCGAAACTATAGTGAGACATTCAAAATAAGCTGAAACTGAGGGCTTATCCCGTAGAATTCAGTATGTCAGTCACGAAACTTTTGACACGAAAATTTTTGACCGCGGGTCTCGAAAACAAAGCTCCATATACAATAGCGCCACTAATAAACTGACTGTAACAGAATTTCAGTATAGTAGGCTGGGGGCAGGAGCAAAAGCACAATGAATGGAGGATTGGATAAGCAAGTTTTCAATTATTTTTTTTTATTAAATAAGGAGAGCAGACGAGCAAACGGGCCACCTGATGGTAAGTGGTCACCGTCGCCCATACACATCTCACCTCTCTTACTCTTCAAACTGAAACACAGAAATGCAAGCATTTATGCTTCACGGCAGAAATAGATAAGAGGGTAGTACCACCCGAGGCGATCCTTCACATTAGGATCTACCATTACTGTAATAAAATTGTACATAACTATTAGTAATTTTATTTTTTCACATTAAACATTTTGTAGGGACAAAAGTATGGGAAAAGTTTTTTGCAATTTCTGTCTATTCTAGTACTCTAACCTCAGTTGGTCCCATAGAGTCTTTTCATCCTTATAAGAAACAGTATCGATTGACACTATAAAAAGAAAATGTGAGATCTACCCATTTTCTCGCTGACTTTACCCATTTTTTCAAAATCTGTGAATGCAGTTGTAGATAACTTCAAAAGTTAGGGAAGTTCCAGTTTTCGTTCGTTTCGTTACCACTTAAAATAGACACATGAAAGTGCGAAACAAGGAAGCAAGGTCGGTGCATCTCGAAAAACTGCCGACTGACTTCCGAAGACCGGCGGAGATGTCTGGTAAACGATTTCGTGATGGTTTCCGTACGAGCTCGGCAAAAATACCACACAACTCCGTAGGCAATCGGAAAATTTCGAATAAATCTATCGTTCCTATTTACACAGATATCAGATTAATGAGAGAGCTGCGGAATTATGGCAATGCCTCTCAACAACTTTCGGAGATGACAGGAAATTTGTTGTAAGTGGTTTTGTGATGGTTTCTGTATGCTAGACGATAGAGACGAAGAGACAAGAAAGGTAAGCTTTGAATACCCAGTAAGTCTCGTCTCAGACCTCGATTTTCGAAAGAGATTTTCGTTTCGTAAGCCCTCTGGTCGGAGAACTTACGTTCATCAGTGAGTAATCCTTATTTAACCACTTACTTGTATGGTATTTTATCACATATATTTCTCTTTGTAACTGAAACTATAATGAAGTAAAGGACGCGCCAGTCCAAAGTTTTTCTTCATAAAAGGAAACAATAAACATATGCTGCAGTAACATGCTGAGGCAGTCGCCTTTTCCGGTGCTGCACGCCACCATTAACTCCTTCCTCTGTATTGTTTGTTTGTATATATAGCATTTCTTTTTTGTACTTGTTAAGTGTTCGTACTGCGAATCTACTACTCGTATTTCTATGCTATTCTAGTCTGACTTCTCTTTAGAACATCTTTACTAAGAGAGCGGTTATCTGTGCGAGTTAATTTAGAATGGCATTTGGGATTTTCTCGATAGATACTAGTAAGATTATTCATAATAATGTTTATCGTAGCTTTATCCAATGTTATCAGAAAACTTTGAGCTTCAAGTATCATTGCAATGACATCATCCTTAAGTGCAATCGGTACGGTTAGTCTGCGATTTACAGTCTATAAACAGGAGATCGATTCCACTAAATACATCGTAACTAAATAGAATCTAAACTGCATCGTTATGACATGTTTCGTATGCTGCTATCCACTAACGATCTAATTTCAGTTAAGTTCCGATCGAGTCAACGATCGATCGAACAGTAACGTATTTGTACATTATATTAAAACGTTTAGTTTATACTGATTCGCAGTTGAACGGTAACAAAACGCTTCAACTGTCAAATATAACGATCGTACATAAATTCCTCCCAAGATACTTTTGCCCGATCGATAGTAAATCGAAATTTGGCAGTGGCAGAGTTATGCGTCAGCAGAATGCGATTTGGTGTCCAAATAGAATTGGAACGAAAACTCAATTGAAATTGGATAGAAATAGAACTACAAACGTTGTAATTTAGGCGAATTGGGCCCCAGAAGTCTCTCTAATTAGTTGACTAAATCCTGGGATGGGACTGAATTCACTCAAGTGTAGTAAGCGCTTTATATTTAATAGTCTAACTCCCATAGAAGGTCAAATAAGTTATAAACTTACTTTCTAGATTTCAGTGGCTTCTCCCAACCCCTTTTTCGGGTCTGCGCATTCAGACCCAACTTAAAAGTATTTATATAAAAGATAATTTTAGTAAGACTTTATTTCCCTAATTTTAGAGTAAGCCCAGAATCAAAATACGTAAAGTATCTATATTAAAATCTTTTCTTTTTTGTAAATTTTACATTGTTGTTTTCATTCCAGTTTTACCATTCCACACGATAACCATCGCAAACGCCCTCTCACACATAATTTCACCTTTTTTATCACTTCATCCTACAAATATTCCAAAAAACATGACTTCCATACAATTCATATGTAATAACCTAATAACCAACATAATATGACCTTTTCCTCTTCATTTACCAAGAAGAAATAGTAAAGCGACTAAATATAAATAGAGATCACAATAACCTGGACAATTTTTCGCCCAACCCTCGTCTCTTCGCTTCAATATGAAAAGTTCAGTTTGAAGGAACAAGAAAAGTTCGAAACTTCTATGCAACTTGTCATGGTAAGGCATATGGTGTTCGTAACATGGGGAATAAAACATTTGTTTCCGGTTTTGGTAACTTATTGTGAGTGGCCAATAAATGGTTGTTTGGATTAGTGGATGTCTTTTAATAATATTTATATATTGTCTGTGTAAGTATTCGTATTTATGTACTTAAAATCGTTATGTAGTAACATACGTGTAGGTATTCTTATGTATTATACGAGTAGGTATTTTATCAATCAATCTAAACCGTGTTCTTCATATCTAAGTGTCGTGATCATTCTAAGAAATTAATCATATAGAACGACTCTCGTCGCAGATTTAATGAGGTGGTTTGCCATTGTCATCCCCATTTCATACACTGGTCATCTTAGTGTGCAGGTTTCCTCACGATGTTTTCCTTCACCGTCAGAACAGTCGGTAAATGTACGTAAGTCTTTCGAAAAAAACGAAAAACTCATTGGTACATGGCATTGCATGGTATCGAACTCGGACCTCCCGCAC
The DNA here is from genome assembly GCA_947369225.1 of Hofmannophila pseudospretella. Taxonomy (NCBI): domain Eukaryota; kingdom Metazoa; phylum Arthropoda; class Insecta; order Lepidoptera; family Oecophoridae; genus Hofmannophila; species Hofmannophila pseudospretella. Next base: position 3,713,493 of record OX376333.1, read on the forward strand.
GAGAGTCCGACGTCCCAGCCACGATGCCACCGACGCTCTGAATTATCTATCTATCTACTTTAATTAAAGGTATTTTATAGTATAGTACAATTAAAATAATAAGTAATAGTAACTCTCTTCTATTTAATTTATATGCACCTGCTTTACAATATCTGTATGACCCAATGGTTAGCTGGTAGAAAATGCCGCATGGTATTAAGCTGGCCTCATGTACTATTTTTGTGCATTAAAGTGTTAAATAAAAATAATAAATAATAACGTCTTTTAATAATATGACTTGGGTGTTAATTGTGGGTTCATTAATACGCCATGTCAAAACACGTTTTGCCGAATAACACTTTTGCTTGCTTGCTTATCGTATGGTTAGTGGCCAACCTATTTGTCAGAGTTGTTCAGGCCGCCCGTAGGCCTCTGACATGGCTTAACGACTGCTGTCGAACGACAACAACCGAGACCGACTGCTTAACGTGCTATCTGAAACATGGAGGAGTTCAGATGATTTATCAGCCCTAGCTAAGAACACTCTCAACAAAATACTCAATTGAATGAAAAAATAGTCTGCAAATCTGATCATCCGTTGTTAAGTTATGATGCCACAGACAAACAGACAAACGTGTCAAACTTACAACACGCTCTCCCTCAATCGGTCGAGGGTTATAAATAGAAGTGATGAAATATGTTTGTAAGTACTTCAAAGTGTTTGTAAATATAAATAAATGAAATAAAGTTTCCGACAAGTAATAAAGTATTTTAAAAGTAGCTTATTTAATACTGTCAGAAGCTGTACTAACATTTAAGTAAATAAGTAACTTATAATTAGAGGGTAGACAGGTTCTAGACAACTTTGAAGTTTATAACTTTTCCATTACATATTCTCAGAAGGATTACGCGAGTGAGGCTGAAAGGTGAAAGTAGTTTTGGTCGAACTCAGAGTAATTTGCAGATTATATTCTCTAACTAGCAATCTGAATACCAAATATATCTAAATAGGTTGATAGATTCAGCGTATCTGTATATGTATATGTGGACAGGGTATTTCTCAGATCTACCGCTACAATCTGCCCTCTAGGTGCCGGCTAGCAGGGTTCTAGGACAGTGTGCAGATGTAGTAATAGAAGAAACTTGGTAATAGTAGATATTATATTTATCAGGAACAGAACAACACAATAGTAGAAAATAGGTAGTAATAGGAGACAATTTTATAAAACGAATATACGTCCGTTCAGGACAAAATACAGAGAGAAGTAAAAACAATGAAATTAATGGAATAATGGAATTTAGAAATGGAATGGGAATATGATTTGAATTTTGAAAATATAGATGAAGAAATGAAGATGCCAACACAAAATGAGGTGAGATAAACGCTAACAGTCAGGTTGAAATTGATGGCAAGGAGGTTGATATGGACGATGAAGTCGACATCTTCACACTACTGTCTACTATATGGAAATTCCTTGAGACTAACGTAATTTAATGTGTACGTCAATTGGAAAACATAGCATGACTTAAATTTTATTCAAATAACGTAAAACTGCTCTCACCAATGCGGTAAGGCGAGGCGGTGTGCGAGCAAAAAATCCACCAATAGGAATGCTTCATTTTACTCGTGGTGAAATATTGAAGTGCTCTCATTGGTGCATTTTTTCTTCGCTCATTGCCTCACTTTTAGAGCTCTGGTGAAGTCATTCTAACCCTGTAACTGTGAGTTGCAAGAAACGTTCTTAATGTTAAGATTTCCTCAAATCTCATGTCATCTCAATCTAGAGTTCATTATCATCAGCCTATTAATATCCCCACTGTTGGGGCATAGACCTCCCCTTGCACAAGGGGGTACGGCCATGATCCATCGAACGGGCCCAGTGCTGAGTGGTGGATATCACATGCCTTCGGAAACTTTTAATTTCCTTAGACATGCAGGTTTCCTCGCGAAGTTTTCCTTCACTGTTAGAGCAGTCGGTAAATGTACGCAAGTCTTCGAAAAATCCGGAAAACTCATTGGTACATGGCACTGCACGGTTTCGAACCCGGATCTCCCGCATGGGAGTCCTGCGTCCCTAGCCACTAGACCACAGATGCTCCTTATGTAGATAGCGTCTAGAGTTATAGAAGGAGATAATCTAGAGTTATGGCGTAGAAACCCATGTGTTTTATTGAAGAATTAGTTACCTAAAAAAAATTGAATTTGAAAACGTCTATTTAGCACTGTAAACACCAGAATATAGAACACAATACAGAAGTATGCAAAGATTAATACATGCAGCACAGAACATCTGGTGTGCCAAAAAGGGTACACCAGCTCAGCATAATGCTGAGGCAAGCCACAGCGCTGATTTTCAGCTGGCCCCTCAGTGACTGCACGGACGAACAAAGCAACAGTGTGTGCGTGTTGTGTTGTATGCATGTGTTTGTATTTATGAATGAGGATATTAGTGTGTAAAAAAAGTCCTATAGTTAATAGAAGACTTAAAGTTATTTTTGGTAATTTCGTGCGACTGGCGTTTACTTTATTATTAACCATCGTTTCATCTTCACGGTACCGTTGACGTCTATCACGCTATTCCATTGTGGGTAGTTGATGAATTATTCTATTGTGTGCCCTAGCAATATTAATGGTGGTTAGGCCACATTCCGTATAAGAACTTTTGTCGCTGTATCATTTTGTTTCGATTTTACAGTTAAAGCTTTTGCCATGTTCGTTTGATGACTGACTATGTCATTTTGCTTTGAACTTGTTTAATAGATTTCGATAGACAGTGGATGAAGCTGGTCTTGTTCTTATGTTAGGCGTTTCCAGGCATTACAATACCCATAAGAAGTATACCATTCACCTAGACTGGATTTGAGCTGCGTTTCATGCGAAAGAGCTAGGTCACGCGGTGTCCAACAGTGCACATCAGTTTTCTCACTAATCACAAGGTTTTGGCTAGCCAATTTATTACACAAACATAGTTCACATATAATAGCACAGAAATCGAAACAAATTGTCCTGAAATATTGAAAAAAAAACCCACATAAACGAGGCAAGATGGCAGCCTACCGAGTGTCTTCCACCACTCGCACGCCCGCATGTCGCGGATATTGTAGTATACCCACTTATAGGTAAATTATAATCTCCGAACAGAACTTGAGCTTGAAAATTGGCCATTGTACCATTGAGTTGGGTCAGTATGGGGAACTCCGAAACTATAAGATATAGAGAAATATGTTCTAAGGAACCATGTCGTCGATTTTAGAGTTAAGGAAAAAGTACAAAAAAACTCATCCACTACTCGGGAATCGAATACGGTCTTTTCCAGAAAAAAACGTATGTTATTTTTTTACGAGAATTGATAGCGTAGATTATAAGGAATTTGTTAGACCAACTTACAAATTTCTTAGTCTACAATTCGGCCAGTCTCGCACTTAGCCGGTTTTTAAACAATAACAAAATAGATACCGACTCTACTGAAGTCGGCTACAAACAAAAGAATCCACTTCAGTGAAATCAGTTTCTATTTTTTTTATTTCATTTATTTCACGCGTTTTAATTATTACCTTATCCATCAGTAATCCATATACATACCCACATACACGACGCGTCGATTTCAGAACCCTTCTTTTTCGTTGTAGCAAGAGTTAACATTAAGTTAAATTGATTTTTCCATTGAATGTGTATGGTAGAATGCAATGGGAGCTCCCCTCGAAACCAATTCCTCTAAATGTGAATTTCGTCCGATTGAATCGAGTCAGTTCCCGCTATTACGGGATATCACCTGATCCAGGTAAATGGATTTTAGTTAAAAGTCAACATATTTTTTATCCACATTTTTTGGGAATTTACAAATTAAAAAGGGCATAGCGCGATTGTGCTATATGCTTACCTTAGTATATTATTTTAATGATAAGATAAAATTGTTCCCACCCGATAGTAGTTCACTCACAGCACCTACATACCGCCCGCGCCGGCGCGGGCGGCGACCCGCTTCTGGCGCTTACACGCGCTATCGGCGTATTCCAGGCCGCTTCTCCCCGACCCCTCCCTCCCCAGCGACGTCCTAAGCCGAGGTCGTACCCACCTGAGTGCCCTTAGGCAGTCGCTTCTTATAGTAGTTTTTAAGTCCTCCTCCAGGCTGGAGCGCACTTAGCGCTCGCCCCCACAACCCCGGTGAAGCTGTAAAGGTCATTAGGACCAACAACAATTATCAGTACGAAAAAAAAGATAAAATTGTCTGAAAACTTAACTTAAGTTTAAGATAGGATTTAGTTATTCAATTCAATTCAATATCTTTATTTATCGGATAACTTGATCCATTGTGTTAGTAGTTGTACTTAAAAAATATGTTAGTAGTATACATTTCGGCAATAATTACTATTTTTGTTTACACTTCGATCAGATGCTGATCAAAGATAACATCATTCGATCAGCCGAACGAAGTGTTTAAGGATAGGGGAATCATACTTATCCGCTATCATATTCAGGATGCTGTTGGAGCAGCTCCGAAACCTGCGGAGCAGAGACGCAGTTCTCTTGCGCATAATGGCGTGAAAACCATCGGTATGAGCGTGCGCAAACATGCCGGAGGCACTGCAGAAACGAGGCAACCCCATAAACATCCTGAAGGTATTATTATAATATAAAAGCAAGCAACACTTTCACTTTTTAAACAGTTTAAACTGTGTTCTTTATTTCTGTAAGTAAGTTGAAGGTTAATTGAACTTGGCATCTCCTTAGATCCTTAGATCACAATTCTTTTATTGGCGAAGCCAACATATCCCCTTGTTTGTTGTACCGTACTTGGCCCTTTTTTCACATTTATATTTTTGGTGGGATAGATTTTACAATAAACCTCGGACTTCACATGTTTGGTTCCACATGAAATCAGCGCTTTTTGACCGAACCGGGGCTGGAACCGGACACGTGCAGTCAGACACTTAGTATTAAACACAGGTACACAGGTGATGCCTGAAAATCAGCGCCGCAGTGCTAAAACCGCTACGGCAACAGGCTGAGGCAGTCCCCTTTCTCCGGTACTGCACGCCACCTTATTTATTTATTTACACTTTATTGTACGACAATACACTTAATAAAAACAATTAAAATGAGACATTGTACAAAGGGTGAACTTATCTCTAAAAGAGATTTCTTCCAGCAAACCCGCGAAAGTGAAAGATGCGTTATAATTTAGAGGTAGACAGACATAGAGTGTACGTCAAATAAAAATAAATACAATATATAAAGACAACTATAATAAATAAATATGCATATATAGACATATAAGCACAGATATGCAATAAGTGGCAATAACTATAAAATAAATAATAAATATCTCTAAAAATACAATACATATTATACATATACGTACATACATATATAGGTATAAATAAATATTAACAAACTAAGATGGATGACATAACAGGAATCAAAATTGAGAAAGGTAGTGTTCTTTTACTTGTTTTTTGAAAATGGGAATTGTTTGACTCTCACGAATACTGGGGGGTAGTGCGTTCCACAACCTAACCACCTTCATCAAACTTAATTACTTTTGTTTATTTATTTTTATAATATATTTGTTTAATATTATTTTTATCTTCTGTATCTAATTGTTTGTATGTGTGCGCTATTGGAAATAAATTCTTTCTTTCTTTATTATCTAACCGTGTAGTTCCCGGTTCAGAATAGGACTACCCCATATCTTCCCGTGGGTGTCGTAAAAGACGACTAAGGGATGTGTGGGAATACGGTTCCGCTGCTCGCAACCGTACATTCTACCACAAGGCCCCACACAAGAACCCTGGGAGCCTTAAACGAGCAGCCTACTGGTGGTAGGTCCAGGCTGACCGCGGCTTGTCACCACCCTCCGGACAAAGACATGCCGCCAAGCGACCTAGTCGTGTTTCGGCATGATGTCCGGAGTAGCCACCAAGAGAACGGGTCTGGGCAGCTATACTGCACATGCGCACCGGTTTCGGTGCTGCGATGTGTTGCCGCGCCGGGCGCCTCATCGTGGAGGGTAGCGGGATCCGAAGCACGGTTCTCCGCTGGCCGACCGCAGGTTGTAGGGGGCCCAAGTAGTAGGCCAGCCACCTACGAAAGGCTGCCCCGCCGCCTCGCGAAAAATCCCGGAATGCTCCACCGTGCCGGTTGGCGACCGGATTGGAGGAGTCGGTGGGCATTTCCGTGGGGGGTTCGGGCGTCCCCGCAGTCTCCAGATGAGGCTACCATACGTGTGGCGACCCCGCATGCGCCGCTGGGTGATCTGTGCAGCCCCTCGCCCAATAACCGTTCTCTCGCCTATTCACTCTCCAACATTATGAACAAGTCAAATAAGAATAGTAAGTGTGCACAGCGGAAGCACGTCCTCCAACTCAAAGTGCACCTCTCAAATATCCGAGGTCTGCACTCAAATATCGATCCAGTTCACCACCACCTCGAAACTGAAAATCCACACTTGCTATTCCTTACGGAGACGCAGATCAGATGTCCGTCAGACGCGTCATACTTATACTACCCAGGCTATAACCTGGAGCACAATTTTAAACCCCGCGCTGGGATCTGCGTGTATGCTCGCGATGACATCTGCTGTCGGCGTCTCCGGAACCTTGAAGATCCCAAATTTTCTGTAATATGGATGCTGGTAGACACTGGGCTGGAGAAAATGCTCTATGCTTGTGTCTACCGTTCGCACAGCGGTGACCAGGAGACAACTAAGTTAATTGAACACCTTAGCCTTGCGGCGGAAGTGGCCCAACAACGGTATCCATCTGCGCAATTGGTTCTTCTGGGGGACTTTAATGCTCACTACCAGGAGTGGTTGTTCCCATACCAGAAGACCGACCATGCTGGCAGGGAAGCGTACAAACTCGCGTTGTCGCTAAACCTCACACAGCTGGTCGATGGCCCCACGCGCATACCGGATGTTGATGGTCACACCCCCAACTGCTTGGACCTTCTGCTGACAACTGATCCGGACAGGTACTCTGTGTCGATTTCTGCCCCATTGGGAACCTCTGACCACTGTCTGGTGAAATCTGTATCTAGCTACTCTCCGCCCGATTTAAGCCCTAGAGGCACCAGGCGAGTGTGGCGATACAAGTCAGCAGATTGGGATGAGATGCGGCACTTCTTTGCATCTTATCCATGGCGACAAATCTGCTTCTCTACTGAGGATCCGTCGAGCTGCGCCTCGGCCATAACCGACGTGGTACGTCAGGCCATGGAATATTTCATTCCCTTCTCTGACGTGCCTCTTGGTGGTGCAGCACGCCCTTGGTACAGTGCTGATTGCGTTCGTGCTGAAACACTGAAGCAGTCAGCATTTGTAGCCTGGGCTGATGCTCGGACGCGCAAAGCTCCGGATGTCGTGGATAAAAAGAGAGCCTTCAACAAAGCCGCCAAGTCCTGCAAGAAGGTTCAGCGTCGGGCTCGCTACGAACATGTTGGCCGGATCGGAAACAAGCTTGCTTCATACCCTGCGGGTAGCAAGGCTTTCTGGTCCCTCGCCAAATCAGTCGAAGCTAACTTCTGTCGCCCTTCGCTGCCACCTCTGGTCAAACCCGATGGATCGCTGGCTCACACCGCGAAAGAGAAGGCAAACTTGTTTTCCTCTCTATTTGCTAGTAATTCTTGTCTAGATGCTGGAAGCAAAACTCCACCCACCTTACCCCACTGCGACTCTGTAATGCCAGAGGTCTGCATTCACCAAAAGGAGGTACTTAAAACGCTCCGCAATCTAGACGAGAATAAAGCCAGTGGTCCTGACGGGATACCAGCTATTGTGTTAAGGAACTGTGCACCTGAGTTGTCTCCTGTCTTGACGCGCCTGTTTCGCCTCTCCCTAAAGACTGGTCAAGTTCCAAATTCCTGGAAGCTTGCTAACGTGCAGCCCGTGCCCAAAAAAGGTAGCCGTGCTGACCCCGCCAATTATAGACCCATTGCAATCACTTCCATTCTCTGCAAGGTTATGGAACGTGTATTGAACACCAAGCTCCTGGCATACCTAGAAGGTAACGATCTCCTCAGTGACCGACAGTATGGTTTTCGCCAAAACCGGTCTACTGGGGACCTTCTGGTTCGTGCCACACACTTCTGGGGCGAAGCCATTGAGAAAACTGGTGAAGCTCTTGCCGTTTCACTAGATATTTCTAAGGCATTTGACGGGGTCTGGCACGGTAGCCTACTAAGCAAGCTTCCTTCATATGGAATCCCAGCCAGTTTGCGCATATGGATCGCGGATTTCTTGAGTGAACGGTCAATACGAGTGGTCCTAGATGGCTGCTCTTCTGACCAACTGGCTATCAACGCCGGAGTTCCTCAAGGATCTGTCCTCTCTGCAACCCTATTCCTGCTGCACATAAATGATCTGCTCATATCGGGTATTTTTGGGTACGCAGACGACAGCACGGTTACGGAGAGATATCTTCCTGTTGCGCGCGCTGGTGCTGGTGAGATCCAGACTCAAAGAGAGGCCATGGTTCAGCGTATCGACTTGACCTTAAAGGCCGTGGCCGATTGGGGCGATGCCAATTTGGTCAAGTTTAACGCCACTAAAACGCAGGCGTGTCTATTCACCGCTAAACGGAGTCCCTTCCACCTGACTCCGACTTTCCGGGATGTATCCGTACCGATTACCGACCACCTTAGCCTTTTGGGGTTGGATCTGACTTCCAATCTCAACTTTGGGCGCTCCATTGAGTCAAAAGCTAAGACCGCAGCCAAAAAATTGGGCATCCTGAGTAAGGTTAGGCGGTACTTCACGCCGGGACAGCTCTTAAACCTTTACCAAGCCCAAGTCCGGTCGTGCATGGAGTACTGCTGCCACCTGTGGGACGGCTCAGCTAAGTACCAACTGGCTGCCCTTGACTCAGTGGAGAAACGCGCTAAGCGCCTTATAGGTGACGAATCGCTGGTGGAGGCTAGACTGCAAAGTCTGGAACATCGGCGCAAGGTTGCCTGTCTATCGGTATTTTATAGGATACATTTCGGAGAGTGCGCATCGGAATTGCACGACCTAATTCCAGCATCTCCATTCCGCCTTCGCACTACCAGGCGCGGGGAGGGGTTCCATCCTTATGTTGTTGATATCCCATCTACTCGTACGAAGCGATTTGCTTCTTCGTTCATTATGCGAACGGCTAAGGAATGGAACAGCCTGCCGGCGTCTGTATTTCCCGAAACCTACAACCTTGGGATCTTCAAGGCCAGAGTGAATAGGCATTTACTGGACCCGCATGCTCCATCGTCGACCTCATCGTCGCTTACCATCAGGCGAGATCGAGGTCAAATGCGGGTTTAGTTATACATAAAAAAAAAAAAAAAAAAAAAAAAACTATTACCATTAAAGCACTGGGTTACAGAAAATGCCATGTCAATGAGAACAAATTCCTTTGGTGCGAAATGAAAATTCCTCCATTGGGGCGCGACTAAATATTTCGATATAGGAAACTATTTCGCTATAAAATGGTCTTTATTGACTCTGTGCAGAGTCCAGTACCATTCTTTTATCTATTTCTGACGCAAAGCAGTAATGCTTGTATTTCTGTGTTTAGGTTTGAAGAGTAAGGCCCGGACTACACGACGACGGTTCCTGTGTAGTCGACTGCATTCAAACTCATGCGTTGCGCTCAAACCCCGCCCATTCGGTTCAGAAACCGAGCACGCCGGTTCCAAGTGGAACTGTTGTACGTGTAGTCGACAGTGCATTTTTAAGAGTTTATATGAAGCACTGGTTCCATGGAACCGACCATAACTGGAACCGGTCTAGGAACCGTCGTCGCGTAGTCCGGGCCTAATAATAAATAATAAAAAGATTTAATCATCAACAAAAAAGTACATATTTTTTTTCCAATTGTGGAGGCCCTCTTTAAGTGTGACAACACCTGTGTGAGAGGGCCACACTCTTCCATAACTCTTTATTTATGTACTTATTTACTAATATGTAATTAAATTTATTAAAAGTACGAGAAAAGAGTGTTTGTGTGTATATTCCGTAACCCTACGACGAAGTGTAGTCTTGGGATCGGGAGCAAAAGTTACCATTTACGGGTGTGGTGTGTGGATTGTGTGTGTGTGTGTGTGTGTGTGTGTGTGTGTGTGTGTGTGTGTGTGTGTGTGTGTGTGTGTGTGTGTGTGTGAGAGAGAGAGAGAGAGAGAGAGAGAGAGAGAGAGAGAGAGAGAGAGAGAGAGAGTGAGAGAGAGAGAGAGAAAGAGAGAGAGAGAGAGGGTGTGTGTGTGTGTGCAAGAGAGATGTCTGCTGGTCTATGCCAAATTGAGTGAGATATGTCAAATGAAAAGCCCTGCGATAAAAATATCTTGGGATCGGTGTAAACCACGTTTCATTTAAGATAAAAAGGGAAGAAATACTATAATGAACTGTCTCAATCTGAGTATTTAAGGAGATTCTCGATCTCCTCATACTTTAGTGTTTTTAAGCCTAAGAGAGACGATCCATCTAAGTTCATCCATCTTAGCAGCAGTGCATTGAGATGAAAACCCTCTAATAACATTATAGTGAGGTGAGATGTCTATGAGCGACGGTCACCACTTACAATCAGTTGGACCGTTTACTCATGTGCTCTTGTTATTAAAAATAGAGACAATAAAAAGAGCCCTGTTCAAGAACGATTTTGTATATTCTCCTAGATTAATATTGAATGTATCGAAATAAAATTCAGATTTTCTTAAATAGTCAGAGAGCATCGAAGGAAAGAACTGCCGGCTGCCACCTGAAACGCTATCGCAAAAATATTTACTCCAAGATTTGTAAGAACGATTTGTTTTTGAACGAACGATTCTAAAACAACTACTCGTAGTAGTTATTTTGTGGAAAGTAAAATAATATTTATGAAAACTCGCAAAATTAAATTTTCACAAATTAATTAATTTCTCATGGAATAAATTAACGACCTTAGCAATTCTAAATACCTGAGCCACCTCTCTATTAACATAGAAATTAATATTACAATAGATTTTCTAACTATAAAAATCTATGTTTTATTTTTAATAAATAAAAAATAAAATAAAATAATCTTTATTGAAAACATCACAAATTAGTAAATCGAACAATACCCTGACTCCCAAACTAGGCGAACCTGTATCTTGGGAGCCAGTGCTTTCCCAAAAAGAAGGTATTCATTCAATAAAGGTCTGCATTCATCCCATAGATAACTAGGTAGTTATCTATGGGATAAATACCGCCCCCTACCGAATATTAACCAATAATAGTCACAATTTACAATTTATTATTATTATTATTGTTCTGATTAAATAGGCTTGGTAATTTGATATATATGTCAGCGCAAACAACAAGTGACGTCATAGTGCACGTGCAATGCCCACCTGGGTTTGCGACGAAACAAACACGGAGCAACAGCCGATACCACGTGATGCCGTTCGTCACTACCTGGCCTCTATAAAAGCGGGCGCCCGACCCAATGTGGGATCATTCTCTTGCGACTCGTCGACGAGGCAGTCGGACTTGATATTTTATTCGAAAATATTGGCTTTCCGAATGATTAACCGTAACTGGTTGCTATCAGGGAACTCTCGTATGGCCGGTTACTATCGAATGTCTAACCGGTGACTAGTGGTTGCTATTGAGACGGTTGACCCGTGACTAGTTAGTATCGAGTAAACTAGGCAGAAACGAATTTGCTGTTAAATAACTCTAAGTTGATTGAGTCAATATAGTTATTAAATTATATTTCGTTGGTTTGTTTAAAAGCATAAATAGAACCACAGGGTGAGGACAACCCGTAGAATGATAGCGGGCCATCTATGCCCTTACCCTCAGATCTGACATATATGTTTTTTAATTATTATTTTATACCCGAAGACGTGTGAATGTATGTAAGGGGGAATGAAAGGATGTGTGAGGGTGTGTTTGGGGGTGGGAGTGTGTGTAAGGGTGTGTATGTTTATGTCTGAGAGGGTGAGTGTGAAAGTATGTATGTGTGCATGCTGTAGATGAGTGAAGTATTATTGTTGTGGACGTAATAGTTTCTCGGTTTGATCGTTTAATAGATAATAATTGCCTCTTTGTACTGCCTCTGCGTCATTATTTTTCTCAATTATTTATATCTTTATATAAAAATTGACCCACATTTCCATTATTACTTACTGTAACTGTCAATCTCGGAGAGTTATTTCATTGCCTCGTTTGTACTGTTTCGTATTTCCGCTGTCGAATCTCGTTAAATTCTTCTGTCACTCGGGAATTTGTTAATAAAAGAACGAATAAAAATAATAATATTACGTAGAATATACATATTACATACCAGGACATACTGGTATGTAATATGTATATTACATACGGGGTCCGTTATGTCTATTCCCTGAACGCCTAATTTTCGAAACGTCCTTTCTCTAAACGTCCAACACTTTGAACAACCAATTCGTGAACGTCCAATGACCAATTACTTGAACGTCCATTCCCTAAATTAGGATTTATACAATCTTTAATTTTATTTCTCTAATTCAAAAATACTTTTTTCGAGTTGTTATAGGTATTCATTTACCATGAATACCTATAACTAAATAAATATTAATGTAAATAAATGAATAAAAAAATTAAAACAGTATTGTCTACTCTGAAAACCTTCAATAGAAGATGATTACGAACAGAACAATAACCATGAAAGTAATGCATTCACATTTTGCCCCAGTGTTGCTATCAATAATTATCCGTCCTCTTCACACTCGGACAGTTTAATTTAAGTAGGAAAGGGATGAAGAATTCCATCTTCACGTAACCTGCAATAAATTCTTCTTGAGCGAGAGAGGCCACTAGAAAATAACGAGCCAGTAAATTTTCTTCAGGAGATAGGTTAAGCTGCGAAACACACAGTTTTACAATTTGTCAAACAAAGTTTAATGATGAGTAACATAGTTTATTTTTATTTATTTTTATTTACTTCTAAACCCGCATTTGACCTCGATCTCGCCTGATGGTAAGCGACGATGAGGTCGACGATGGTGCATGCGAGTCCAGTAAATGCCTATTCACTCTGGCCTTGAAGATCCCAAGGTTGTAGGTTTCGGGAAATACAGACGCCGGCAGGCTGTTCCATTCCTTAGCCGTTCGCATAACGAACGAAGAAGCAATTCGCTTCGTACGAGCAGATGGGATATCAACAACATAAGGATGGAACCCCTCCCCGCGCCTGGTAGTCCGAAGGCGGAATGGAGATGCTGGAATTAGGTCGTGCAATTCCGATGCGCACTCTCCGAAATGTATCCTATAAAATACCGATAGACAGGCGATAGTTTTGTCAAAAGACTTGCGTAAATTTACCGATTGCTCTAACGGTGAAAGAAATCATCATGAGGCAACCTGCACACTGACTTCTTATATTTTATTACTTCTGTTTCTCTTTACAGCAGCATGATGACCGATTAGCAAACGCCAGAGACTGCAGCCAATCCCGGGAAGCACTGCCACTACCCGACGTGTGATTATCGTGAAAGCTGCTCTCAGTCTCAAAAGAGGAGACTTTCTAACTGGATATTTGCCCACTTTACACAAGCTGGACATCACCGACAGTCTTCTAGTGTGGTTGCAAGGAGTTGTGTCTAAATGCGGAAACAGGAGCCCAACAACCCCTAGTCTAGGTTCAAGTGAAAAGTGAATTGTTTAAAACTTGTCAAATGGCGTCAATACTGGGTTGGTCGCTGAATCTAAACATTAAAACAATATTAAACAGTCACGCTCGCCCATAATGCTAGATGGTGTTAGAGTGAGAGTAACATTTCGTTTGGCAGAATCGGTGTCATATTTGGTTTTTATCTACTCTTCAATCATCACAGCCATGTGTCCCGTTTGTGAATCAAATTTAGGTTTCCATCTAGCACCTGTTACCCAGTTTCTTTGTAAACTATCATTTTTTCCAGCAACAATTTCATTCCGCAGAAAATTGCTCTAGCTAGACCCTCGTGCTTATCAGCAAATAGCACCAATTTAGAAAATAGCATTGTGAGTCTCATCCTACCATATGTTACCATATGCATTCTTGTCTGCAGCAATAAGCTGAGTTGACGCCCTTTTCATAACAACAGCAGACCATCAGACATGATTTAGATATGTTTACCTTTGACTACATAATTATTTTATTATAATTATAACTGTTTCGGTCATTGCTGTGTGTGACATAAACGTATTACTTACTTACTTACTTTACTTACTCGTACATAAATTTAATCTGTTCTAGTTTTCCTTTTCATAACTTAATGTACATCATTGATTAATTAAAATAAATGATAATAAGTACATAAGTGTAATGTATGGGGTAGTTTATTACTTTATTATTATAGTATTAGTTTGTAGGTAGTTATTAAATTAGTTCATGTCAGTCTTCAAATAGACGTGTCACCAGTAGCCAGGCCTTTTATTGTGCTCCCGTTCCTGGTTCCCGGGACCTTCCGGGAAGATATTTCTCAGTGGCGACGAAAGTGGACTTACCTACACGTGTTATTGTAAAAATAAGCGACAGAAAGTGTAAAAGATGTCCGTCGGCAAAATTGGGACTTGTATATCGAGAAATTGGAGCAATGTTTTATTGTTAACGATGTTAAAGAAGCAGTGAAAGTGGCGACATTAATAACGGTTATAGGCAGCGAGGCGTATTAATTAATGGTGAATCTGTGTACGCCGGACAAACCCTCTGGAAAAACATTCGATGCGCGAGTAACGGTTATGAAAAAGCGAAACGTATAGTTATTTAAAAAAAAATTAACATTATTTTTCTTTTAAATTTGATTAAATGTTTTATAAAACATTTTGAATAAGTACGTCACTGTCATTTTTTTTTAATTTCATTTTTACGATATTATAGGCTTCTAAATGCAGAAACAAGAGTTTAGGAACCTAACCTCACCCTCTAATGACACTATTGAGATGTCTATTGGCGATGGTGACCACTGACCATCAGCTGCCCCGTTTGCTCGTCTGCTCTCTCGTACATACTTTCACGCTATATCTTTGCCTTGCGGGGTAGTTTAGCCTGGTTTTTAAAGTATGAGAAGTGTCAGGCTCAATATGCCCGCGGCTGCTCGGTATGTGGATGAGTTCGAAGATTACATTTACTGTTTTGAGTAGACACGGTGATCTACTATGATGTTTTTAGAAAATCAACCAATGGAATTGGTTTAAACAAGAAGTCTAGCGCCACACAGTTTATACTAACTGTGAAAGGTATAATAAAATTAAGAAATCACCACTCCCATGCTCCTCACTGACTTAAATAAAAAGTATGGTTTGACTAAAGAAAGCGTCTGTGGCGTCGTGGCTAGGACGTTGGATTCCCATGCTGAAGGTCCGGGTTCGAAACCGTCCAGTGCCATATACCAATGAGTTTTTGTATTTTTCGAAGACTTACGTACATTTACCGACTGCTCCGGTGAAGAAAACATTGTGAGGAAACCTGCACACTGAGATAACCAGTGTTTAAAATGGGGTAGGCACAAAATATCCTCAAGGGTCGACGTACCGCTGGGTTATTCCCGGCCCCCTATCATAAGATAAAACAAGATGGTTTAACTTCTATTAAATTCGCTTTAATTTACTACCTTACAGTTAACTACTTACAGTTGTATGAAAATATGATTCACACGAGATAAACAGAACGACAAGGTCCATCATATTATGTTGGCCGGAAACACCACAGGAACATAACACAGGCTTATGGTTTACATAGACAGGACTGCAGGTAGGCACGCCTCTCTCGCTTCCTCTACTCTCGTCGTTTCACGCAAGCTCTGTATATTAAACTCATGAGTACTCTGTCAATCTGATCTCTCCATAAACAACAAATCAGACTTATTATACCCTAGCACACCAATACCTTCAGTAATCGGGTCCCAAACACAAAATAATAAAGACGTAAGCACACAACAACCAAATTCGGAGAACGTGCAATGCCTATACGCGAATCATCTTACCAATCGACACTTTTTCGGGTCTCCTCATTTGGGGCGACGTTTTTCCGATTTTTCTTCGTAAATGCCAAGTCAGCTCCGACCCAAACATCCTGTGAGGTGAGTTGTTTCCACTGCTGCGTGACTTCAATACGAGAAAAGTAGATATGCTTACTCGATAGCTCTAGATCACAAAAGTTGAGTTTGACCGCAATATCTCTTGACGAAGATAACGTCCCCCATGTTATCTTATAAGATAACATCATATGAGAGACAAATACTGTTGGAAAACATCGACACAGAAACGAATATGGGTAGGCTGTAACTACGACACTGCCGCAGGTTTATCCGTGACTTCGGTTTTATAATTTACCTATAAGTGGGTATAGTCACTCACCTCCTAATCCATTAGGAGGTGAGTGACTATACCGTCAACAGGTCACACTCCAGTGTGACCTGGTGAAAGTTGAGAGGAAGAAATTTGGCCTCAATAGGCTCCAAAATGGGAGGCTCAATATTATTTTGAGTCAGCCCTTATCTGATAATATGAAACACTTACTGTTGTTTGCTAAGTTGGCTTTCAAAGTGAGGGCTGACTCTAATAATACTTGAGCTTCCCTTCCCTTTTCTTAGTGACCGTAACGAGGCTGACATGGTCACCTTGTCGTGTACCAATGCCTCAAAACTGAGTTTATAAAAAAAAAATGTGGGTATACTACAATATCCGCGACATGCGGGCGTGCGAGTGGAGGGAGACTCTCGGTAGTCGCTCGGCTGCCATCTTGCCTCGGCCACACGGCATCTACGACGGACAATTAAAAATTCGGTTTATGTGGCTTTTCTCAATATATGTGAACTATGTTTGTGTAATAAACTGGCTAGCCAAAACTTTGTGATTACTGAGAAAACTAATGTGCACTGTTGGACACTACGTGGCCTGGCTCCTTTGCATGAGACGCAGTTAAAATCAAGTCAAGGTGAGTGGTATACTCCTTATGCCTGGAAACGCCTAACAGAAGAACCAGATCAGCTCCATCCACTGTCTATCGAAGTCTATTAAACAACGTCAAAGAAGAAAAAGTGCCAGTCGGGCCTTGCCCATATCTATAGGGATACTAACCATGATTTGGGGTTGTTTTGAACTGCCGATATTCCCCGATATTGCTTGCGCCATGGTCGCGGGGAGACTGACCACAGAAATAAATCAAGATCTACTATAGGAATCGCACGTGTCAACAATTTCATGAGCCACGCTCCCAAAGTGACGTGCACTTTGGGAGCTCGCCCGCGTCACCGTTCTATCTTGATTTATTTCTGTGGTCGCTCCCAAAGTGACGTGATTACGAACGAAATATCTCCTTTTGATCGATTCACTGTTGTACCTGTTGTTCTTACAGTTACAAACCGCACAATAAGGCATTTTAGCACAGCCGCTCTGATCGGTATGCGTCGAAAACTAGGCGCTGAATGAAAAGAACCTTGCAGTATATTGCAAGATTGTGATACGTGTAAGTGCGCGGGGCACTTCACCGTTCTATCTTGATTTATTTCTATCCGGTCTCACAAATCATAAAAGATTTTATTTTATAGGTATTGAACATATGGCATACTGAACATTTTGCGAGTTGAACTTTTTATTGAACAATTAGCGAGTTGAACTTTTGCGTATTGAACATTCTGCGTCGCGACGGTCAGTCTACCCGCAACCCCAAACCGTAGTAAGAATCCCGTGTCTAACTATGGGTGTCCGTTTTCCGGATCCCAAAAATATTTTACTCGGTAAACCTTAGATCCTGGTCAATCCAGTTCATTGTACTCTCTTATTGATCACTGGATCAGTCAAGGAAACAGCTGCGTATGAAAATCGTATGAGCTCGATTTGTCAGAAAATCAACCGAGCGTGTCACCTTTCAGAATAGAAGTTTCTTATTCAGATAGGTGTAGGCACTTCGACAGAATGGTTTCTTTTCGATATTGGAAAAAAATCCGCCTTCGTATATTCAAAATAATCCACACGTCACGTGCCCAAGATTCTGATTGAATTGTAGATTTTTATTAAATTGAAAAATATAGAAGAAAACCTTTCATGAAGAAATAAACGGAATCTGTTTAAAAAAAGTTAAGTTATAAGCAGTTTTATAAAGTCTTCTAAAGTCGTGTTCCTCATTGCTGAGGGTCGTGATCATTCTAAGGAATAATCACATAGAACGACTCGTGGCAGATTTAAAGGCTATATTTTATTGCTCTCCCCATTTCACACACTGGTAATTTCAGTGTGCAGGTTTCCTCACGACGTTTTTCTTCACAGAGCAGTCGATAAAGTCGTAGAGTGTTTCGAAAAAACTGAAAAACTCATTGGTACATGCGAAAACTCATTGCCTGGTTTCTTACTCGGTCCTCCCGCATGGGAGTCCGACGTTCTAGTCACGACGTCACCGAGTTGTTCATAACGAAGAGAAAGCCAGATAATATTTTGTTTGAACGATTATTATAAGTGTTATATGGTGCTAATTTTGTCTGAGACAAAACAGAAATAGGACATAAAAGTTGGGCCATTAAGTTAAGTGTTTGTTCTAAGTAGGGATAAGTAACCACGGAGTAGAGAATTAAGAGGACTGGTCTACTAGTATCGTAGACTCGAGCTTTTAAAATTTTCGAAAGTCTGGCTACTGTGATCTTTATTTTCTTTCTAGAAGCCATTTGATACAAATTATGTTTAGTCTTGCTTGGTGCGTCACCTTTTAACCCATAGGATGCTATGAACATACCACAAGTTGCCGTTTATAAGTGGAAACTTTATTGACGTATATACTAACTATGTTTTGCTATTTAGATGTGATATATAAGCTGTATGTTTTCCTTACTTACTTACTTACTCCGCTGGCACAGCGACCCGAAGTGGATCTTGGCCTCCGATACCAAAGAGCGCCATCGCTCTCTCTCCTGCGTAGTCTCGAGCCAGTAAAATGATGATGAAAAATGAAAAAAAAAAAATGATGATAAATGATGAGTCGATGTTTTCCTAAAATTATAAAATCATCTTTAAATTTTTTTAAACTATAAATTTAAAAAATAATTCCTAAATCCAAAATACAAATACGGTATAGCCAATTTATAAAATAAGTTTAATTAATTAGGTATGCTGTTTCAACATGCTACGATTGGCTACGACACTTGAGCTACGATCGCTGCTACGCCTATCGAGCTACGACGTATGACAGGTTACCTGCAAAATACCTGCAAATTACCTTTTGAATTTTGTGTCGGTATCGATAATAATTATTGACACTGAATACTCTCCACCTCCTAATCATCAATCTTGAGGGTCGTGACCACCTTTAAGTATCACCTTCTGGCGGATGAACTTCCTCCATTTATTTCAGTCCCCGGCGGTGTGGAGATCATCGTGAACTGTAGAGTCAAGGGTGGTGCGGATTTGGTCGGACCAGGCAGCGCATCAGCCTCGAGGCCTCTTCCCGTCCATTTTTCCGGTCACAATAAGTCTTTCGAGGTTGTCACTGTCATTCCTGGTAATGTGACCGAAGTACTCGAGAGTTCTACGAAGGCAATCGGAGGACAGTCAGACGGATGTTGAGTTCACGTAGAATAGATACGTTGGTACGATGTGCTGTCCACGGAATTCCGAGCATTTTTCTCCAGCACGCTGAATACACAAACGTCAAAATCTACTTATATTGGAGCACACTACACATTAGTATAAAATAATGGGGCCACAACGCACATAAAGGTAAAACAAACAGTATGAAGAAAGTAGGTATATTTCTTGCATAGTAAGTTAGATTTGTATGGCGGACTGTCTGATTTTTTTCCACGCTTGGATATCATGTCAAGGTAGATGATCGATTTGTCAATGACAAAACTTTTTTTTTTAATATAAAAACTGAACCATCTTTTGGCTTTGTAGGGAGTTTTTATTACATCTCTTAGTGTCAATTCCAAAGTTTTCTATTCTTAGTGCGAGTAAGACTGTCGTTATGTATGTATTTAGTGATCACTCAACTTTTTTCTATGCGATATTAACATAGCGACCCGCTTATAACGAATAAAGACATTTTATTAGTAGTCTGTCATGACCAGTGTACAAAATAAATAGGTCTATTTATCTAAAGTAGAGTTCAATGAAACTTTGTTCATAAGGTTTATCAAAGACACCAGCATAATATTGGCGATGCGATGAATTTACTACCCATATATTATAATTTAAAATGTAGTTTAGGACACGTAAAAAGTGAATTCCACATTTTTTTGCGCAGCGCATTTCCCTCGCCATTCAGCGTGGGAACGCCGCGAGTGTCTTGGGTACTTTCGCCCAGGGGTACTTCGCCTCGCGGAATTTATGCGCAAGCGTTCGCGCGGCTTCGCCGTCAGACGGTGCGTAGGAGCACCGGGGGGTTTTTGGCCGGTAAAAGTCAATAACGTCATAACGTCTTCGTCTCCCCGTTGCGGCGAAGAGGTAAGCAGGAGCGTTACCAATTGTAAATTATTATTTTTAAATAGGGTTCTTCGTGGGGGGCTATTTGAGTAGCTATTTGGGGACTATTTGATAAATTGTATTATATAATTTTACAAAAAAATTTCATTGACATGTAAATTAATTTTAGGTGTAAAATTGTAATAAATGAAAATGATTTTAGATTATTGGGAAATAATAAAGATATCAGCGTATTTATCTTAAATTGGGCTATCGTATTATAAATATTATTCCACATGAATTAAACCATGGTTAATCGTCTACTGACTACTGCGATAGATCACGGAGAAATATTTATTTCATTGTGAACAAGTTTCATTGACCTCGACTTTAAACATATTATACTAAGCATTTAGCAATGATACTATACGCATAAAAATGTCAATTTTTTGACTTAGCACGTTTTCCTGTTGTGACATAAAAAATTTGAACTTACCAGCTTTTGCACTGTGATCTGGTAGTAAAATCAGTTGAAATATTTTGAATATCTTTATCAGTTACGAAATAATCTGTAATTAAGTATAGTAGACTGTACTAAAAAAGTTTGACTGTCGATCATCGCGGCCGATGCGGCTGACGCGCGCGGCTGTTCGCGCGGACGCGGCGGTCAGCCGTGTACGACCAACCTGCTTCGATGTCATCGTCTATCGCGCATTTCTGTCAACGTCTTGCGAAGAAAACACGTCACAGCTCTGTCACATGTCACTTGCTTGCTTATCGTATGATTAGTGGCCAAACTATTTTTCAGAGTTATTCAGGGCGCCCGTAGGCCTCTGACATGGCTTAACGACTTCTGTCGAACTACAACAACCGGGACCGACTGCTTAACGTGCTTTCCGAGGCACGGAGGAGCTCAGATGAAATATTCAATATATTCAATTCAATTCAATATATTTATTTTTCAGATACTAGATCCATACTGTTAGTGTACTTAAAAACTATGTTAGTAAATTAAGCAAAAAATTGTTTGAGTTTTTACACTTCGATCAGATGCTGATCAAAAATAACATCATTCGATCAGCACCCGAACGAAGTGTTTAAGGATAGGGGAATCATACTTTTCCGCTATCATGTTCAGGATGCTGTTGGAGCTGCTCCGAAGCCTGCAAAGCAGAGACGCAGTTCTTTTGCGCATAATGGCTTTAAACCCATCGGTATGTGCGTGCGCAAACATACCGGAGGCACTGCAGAAACGAGGCAACCCCATCAACATCCTGAAGCCATTATTATACTGTATACGCAGGGCATTGATCGATTTTTTGGTGTAATTGCTCCACAAGCTGCTCGTGTAGAAGGTCTGGCAGTAGGCTTTAAAAAGCGTGATTTTAACTTGGTCACTACAACGAGCAAACCTGCGGGCCAGCATATTACACCTTACCGCCAATGCCCTGCGTTCCCTTTCAATGTCAACTTGATCTTTAAGGTCATCGGCAACATAATGTCCTAAATACTTAAAAACGTGAACCCTCTTTAGTTCTGTACCATTTAACTTTATGGGGGGCACGGACTTTGGACATTTACCGTTGGCCTTAAATACCAAGTATTCACTTTTTTTAACATTATACAGCAATCCGTGATTAGCTGCATACGTCTCACATGTTTTTAGCAGTCTTCTCAGTGCGGCAACCGTTGGGCTCAGCAGCACCATATCATCCGCGTAGCTGATGTTGTTGACACAGACATTATCCACATAGCATCCGATATATTTACTGCTGAGCTCAACGATCAGGTCGTTCACGTACAGGCTGAATAGCTTGGGCGACGTCAACCCCCCCTGCCGCACCCCGCACTCCAACCTGTACGCGTCCGAGAGCGTGTTGCCCCATCTGACGTTATTCACCTGGTGGGAGTACCAATACTGAAAGACGCGTAACACTTCAGAAGGCACATTTCTCTCCCTCAACTTCCTCCAGAGCACGTCATACGACACTAGGTCAAAGGCCCTGGATAAGTCGAGGAAACAAGCGTACACCGGTGTTCGCCGGTCGGTATAATATTGGACAGTATGCTTTAAACTCAATATAGCACTTTCAGTGGAAAGCCCAGGACGGAAACCGAACTGGGCGTCATGCAGATGCAGATATTCTTCTAAATAAGAGTTCAGCAAACTGTCCAGTACCTTAGCCATAATAGTGGCCAACGAGATGGGTCGGTAATTGCCTTTATCTGAAATGTCACCCGTCTTATTCTTTACTATAGGTACTACAATGGTCCTCATTATGTCACTGGGTAAGTAGGAGTGACTCAAACACAGGGAGAAGAACATGGCTAGAACACTCGGTAAGTGCACTCCCGCATGTTGTAGGTGCTCGATGCTGAGCCCATCATGGCCGGGCGATTTGCCTCTGGTCATTTTTCTAATGACGTTTGTTACTTGCTTCGCCGAGAAGCGGATGACATCTTTATCATGATTAGGTTCAGCATCGATCACCGACACCGAAGGGCCCAAGGGAGACTTCACAGCGAAATGTTCCTTGAACATATTAGCTATAGCTATGGGTTCGCTCGTACCAGCAACACTCACAGGAAGGCCCGGCTTCACATTTAGTTTATTTGTACATTTCCAAAATTTAGCAAAATTTTTAGATTTTCTGTGAGATGCAATGATATCCATTCTAATTTGCTCTTGATGATCCTGACACCATTTCAATCTACTTTTAAATACCTTTCTACTCTCATTCATTTCTTCAAATATTCGACCGGACTTTGGTTTGTTATACATTAGCCAAATTTGATATTTACACCTGGCCTCCCTGTGAGCATCGCCCACATGTGCGTTCCACCCGACCACTCGCCTGTTTCTCCTACACAGGTTTACGCCAAAACTCTGTTCTGCCGCGTAGGACAAAGCTTTAATAATGTCGCTATACATAATATCAAGTACCAGTCTATGCTCTATAATATTACACATTTTGTCGGCACATGTAGTAAATTCCGAAGGAAAGTGCATATTTCGTAAAGAATCATTACATATTTCATAATATTTACCTATTTGTTCATTATTTCTGTTACCCCAAATTATCTTATTATATGTTGTGTCCCTCGTGATTTGTTTCGGCCTTACAATATTTAAATCACATTCCATTAAAAGAGGCAGATGGTCAGACCAATATATATCACAGCCTATTTTAACCTTCTTAACAGTGTGCCAAGCGGACTGCGTGACGACACAGTGATCTAACCACCTCCTGGAGCCGTGCGCGTCGCTCACATACGTGTAGCTATCCGAGCATTCACCTAACATTTCAACATCGGCGCATTTCCATTGCTGGTCAGCACAAAAAGCAAACAATTCTTTACAGAACAACTCACTAGGATGTGCATTAAAGTCGCCTAACATATATACTGCCTCCACCTCACTACTGGCTACTACAGCGCTCAACTCGCTTTAGCATTCTGTAAATTCTAACAAATTTTCAGTGGAATCCGTAGGCATATACACACTAAAGATAAGAATAGAGCGATCATTTAGTGTAGCTTTCACCGCCACTAACCTCGAGCTGCTGCACTCCACTATCGAAACTGATCGAAATATACCTTTCCGCCACAAAATCGCAACACCTCCGTATGGTCGTCCTCTGAGTATACCCGCAGTCGTATCCACAGCTGATTTGCCTGTGTATTCAAAATCTGTATGTATTGTGCTAAGGTAAGGAATATCGTGCGGAAGCAACCAAGTCTCCTGAAGCGCAACCACATCAGACACCTGACATAACTGCCTTACATTGTCTATTGAACGTTTCACGGATTTACAGTTGAAACTTACAAATTTTGTAAATGGATTGTTTTTGCTAACTTGACCCATAAACTGTATCTTTTATGTTGTAACCTGGTCAGAACTCGGTCTGTCTGCTGTTTTAGGCCTAAAATAAATAAATCTTCTAAAAGTTATTCCATTTGGCCAAAGCTTGTCATCCAAAAATAAATGCAATTTATGTTTAGAAACATATAACTTATAGGAGTTATACTTCTTTTCTGTTTTCATTTTCACTTTTTGTAAGGTCACATCTTCATGAGTTTTGTCCTTAATGTACTCTATAATGTCCTTCTCGTCTGTCTCTTTGCATACATTTGAAATAAAAAGAGGCAATTTTATATCCGCCGCTCTAAATTTCCCATTTGGTTCCGTACTTGCTCTTCCCATTTTTCCTGTAAATCTATATTTTCTATTTCGTTTTCTTTGTACTAGCGTCCACTCATCATCCCCTACCTGTTGTTTCCACTCTCCATCCATCCGCCTTTAAAACTTCAGATATAGTGGCTTTAGGTGAGTCACTTCGTTGATAAATCGAGTGCGTTGTACTTTCATTAGCATCGGCGATTTTTGAGCTCGTAGTAGGGGCTGCGTAATGCTCACGCGCCGAGTCGATCACACCGCTACCAATGTTCGAAACCGTGGTGCGGGCCTCAGCACGCTGTCGCTCCTCCGTTACCGCGCTACGCTTACGAGAGAGCGGGACGGCACTCGCAGCGCTCACACGTGCAGCGAACATAGTACGGGCCTCCACACCTCGACACACAGAACTAGTACTGCATTCGGCGACACCGTGATCGCTTTCGTGCGCAACTAGGACGGCGCTATCTGTGCATGCATTAAGCTTGGGCGAGAAAGATGTGTTTTCTACATTTGCGCTTTCGTTAATCGTGACGTAGTGAAGACCAGCCGGACCGCTATCATATGAAAATGAATCGTTGACACAGGCTCCTCTTCTTTTATTTACAAAACTACAATCAATATTATTTACAATGGATGCTCGCTTCATATGAAATAACTCCCTTTCGAGAACTTTGAATTGATCTTTCGTTACAAACTGTTCCATGTTGTCTTTGAGAAGACTCACGTCGTTTTGCAGGTTTATGATATTTTTTAAAAGGCGGGTAACGTCAACATGATCAAAAGTGACGGGTGGTAACTTATCCAATTCCTTCGCTACGAAAATCGGCATCAATTCAGGATCCACCTCCTTTATTAAGCTTATAATGTCTTCAATATCTCTCTGCGACTTTCCGTCTCCTTTTCGTGCTTTGCACTTCGATTTGGGCACCGACTCGAACAATAACATTTTTGCTTCCGCGATTGTTGTCTTCGAAAAAGACCTTGTGCATATACGAATCATGTTTTCTTCGTCCATCACATTGGCACTGCATTGAACGAATGCTAAAACCTCGTTAATCACTATGTTACATGAATTACATTTAACTACATTAGAGGCCATATTGAACCTCTTATCTCGAGCGCACCGGTCAGTGCATTCGCTCTCGCTCGCGCACGGACGACGACTGACTGCCACTAGCGGTCACACTACCGCTAGTGGCAACTAGGCTACATGTCACTGTGACATTTCTCCGCGCGGCACGCCACATGTCGAGACACGATCGCGCGCGGCTTACGACAGTCACGACAGACGTCGGCCGCGCGCGTCTGTCGCGGTGTTCTCGGAAGCCATACGTTTTCATAGTGTACGTTTATATTATATACGTTTTAATATTGTCGCGTCAGCCGCATCGGCCGCGATGATCGACAGTCCACCTTAAAACCACAGCCTGCCCCTCTCGTTCATGAAACCTTTCTCAAAATATGTTTCCCGCCCTCGTTACGGGTATGGATAAGCTGACATATTGGCTGTCAAAATAGAAATATTGACAGTACAGTGTTCAGAGTAAATTGGGTTCCGTCGACCAAGCCGTAAAGGATGCATGAGAACACGTAACCATAGAGATATTATGTTATTTTACGCCCTTAGCTTACTGCAGTGATTTTAAAGGGGTGGTTTTTCGACGTTACAGAGAAACGGAGAAGAAAAATTCTCTGAATATTTTTTGTTATTGTTACCTTAATTAGATATGTAAGGTATTTAGTTATCTATGATGGGCATATGCAGCCCGAAATAAGTATAATTATTATTAAAACGAATTCGTATCGAATATCGTAATCTATTTTTCGCTATTCTAGATTTCTATGGGTTCGATCAGATTCCGTTTTAATATTGTAGCAGTGTGCTAAATGCGTTAGAGAAGAGGAATAATTATGAAACCGACAGTCATTTAAAAAATGGTTGATCCATAAATAATTATTTTGGTAAGTAGGTATTTTTAAAGCGAAAAGATTATTTTGATAGAACAAATCAATCAATCAATCAATCACATTTATTGACAACCACACAAGAAACATAAATGTAAAATGTATGAGATCAAGGTTTTATGCCACCTCGAAAGAACAAACATTCAACACATATCGTGTTCTTTCTATGTTCCTTGAGTTAGTCTAAATAATATATCAAGGTAAGAATCTACTATGATTTATTATCCGACCCTTACAGCTATGAAATAAACGAAACCAGTGGTTTAAAACAATGCTAAAATATTTTTTTTTGAAAAAATAATTTTTTCTATTCTTACATACATTCAAACGTAGACGTGTAATATGCACAACATTATTACATGAAATAAAATAACATGTTAAAAAAATATTTCTATGGTATAACAAACTAATAGAATAATTATCAGCAGCCTACTCTAGTCCACTACTGGACATAGGCCTCTCCCAGGGCGCGCCATTGAGCCCGAACTTCGGCTCTTCTCATCCAGGCGCTGCAAGCCACCTTGCGCAAATCGTCGCTCCATCTAGCAGGGATGGACACTACGTTTGCCCAAACGCGGTCTCAATTTTGGGTTTCAAGTTTTCAATTATTTTTTGCTAATAGTACTAATCTATAGAATCAATTATTATTATTCCTTCTTTTACAAAATTGATCATTAAATCAATTTCTGGAATGTCATTTTACATCTTATCGTTCTTAAAAATGTTGTTACCAAAATAGGTAAACCGGACCAACCACAGAAAGTTTTGTATTTAGCTTACATGGACAAAACTCCAAATTGAGTTACCTTCAACCAGAGCAGTAGCCAGTTATTTTTCTTCGGGGGTATCAAAACATCACGAGGGATTTTGATTGAATAGTTATGACTCAGAGACCTGTGGAGGGCCTGAACAACTCTGACAATAGGCGCATTCACATTAGACGATAGGGACACTCACGACGCCGATATGTCACCAAATGTCAGTAGAAAGACTTAACCTACCAGTAGTTACATATTTTTCTTGGTTAATACTTGCGGTTGTTGGTACTTGGTGAAACTTGTAGTACATGATTAAACTTAAATAATATACTGTTTCACGTTTTTTTTTATATTTTATTAATTACGACCGGTTTCGTTTACACATCTTCAGGTATTTCAATAAATACCTGAAACCGGTCGTAATTAATAAAATACAAAAAAAAACGTGAAACAGTATATTATTTAAATCTAATCATGAACATATTTTTCTGTTGAAAGAAGTTTTTGAAGAGGAATTCTACCACCTAAATACGAACGAACCCTGGTCGTTACATCAGTAGGCGGTCAAGCGTTCGCATTTGATCGGCGCAGATTGCTAGGCTTATGAAACGCTCCAATCAGTGCCCGTATCACGGTTCAGTTTCGAATTCGTCAATTTTATTTCCTCCCCTTAGTACTTTTTAGAATAGCAAAGAATTTGATTATTAACTGATAACTCCTGTCAAATATAGCTTTATCTCTCTTTAATGTATGAGTTTCAATATCGCCAATTCTCCCAATTAGATGACATATCTGATTTTTGAAAGGGAGTGAAAATACGGGACAATAGAAATCGTCTAAAGCGATCGCGAACTGTCAATTACCGATCGCGTTCCTTGGCGATTTGAATTGCGAGGTACTGTCAAATTAAATACATTTCATTTAAACACGCTTCGTTTCGTTTTCTATATAAATTATATTAATAAGTTGTTAAAAATTTGGATCGCAGCAGGAAAAAGCACAAATTTGAGGATTAGTGACAGAATATGTACAAAGGCGATCACATAAAGAGGTCTCTTCGATGTGCAGAACTCCACACTCCACATTCTCTTATTTAACGTTTTCCATCAACCTTGCACACCTACTACCTCTTTCTCGATATCAGTTCCTCTGCACGAAGGTTGCCTGGAAGAGATCGCTCTTAGCGATAAGGCCGCCTAAATGGTACTTTACTGTTACGGTTTTAGACATTTATTTCACTAAAAAAGGATATAATCCACTTTGCTTAGGGAAATACAGGATAAACTTATTGTAATTAACAGTGTGTACGGTAGACATAAGGCTTATAAATTAAATTACTAGTGTATAATATGATCTAATTGAAGAGCTGTAGTTTTTCTTAGCTGCGGGTAACCAGAAGACGAATAACACACAAAATAGGTACCTATAATTAGGATTCAATTAAGTATCGACTTGCAGATGCCATTTGGTTTGGTGATAGATATTGCAATTACTATCAATTATTTAAACTCTGTAAATTGGCTCAAAAAGGTGGTGCTTTAATTTAGTTTTGAATGAACTTTGCTTCTTTGATACAATTTGGCAATTTGTTATACAGCTGAGCACCCTCATACATTATATTTTTCTTTCCATAATTTGTCTGTGGTGTTTGTAAATGAATATCGCCACCTCGCCTCAATGCACGCTTCCGAATCTGTGATTTTTTTGTAAAAGTTATTTGGGTATGGATTTTTTTGTTCAGAATTTTCAGTATACATGTATTATATTTGTATATTTGGGATAGAGTCATCAGTCGGGTTTCCTTGTACACAGTATTTGTTGGGATTACTGTATCCTTTTCTATCCCATCTTTGTTGTTTTTATTTGTGCATTTTACTTTACTTTACAGATGTATTGGCCGACTCCTTTAACGGGCCCTCATGCCCTTCCTACCTGCGGCCCTGGCGTTGCTCTCAAGTCTCAAACGTTTCAAGTTGTTTCGCAAACCCACCCCCAAATACGGTTCAAAACACAATTTTCAATTGAATTTCCTTTTCACGTGTAACACATAAATTTTGTTCCCCACAAAACGAACGCGCGAACAAATTGGATTACCACTGAACCGACATACCTTTAAAATAAATATGGAAGTAAAAATTCTTGTATGCGTATACATTTTATAAGCATTATATAATTAGTACTTACTTACTGGAAAAGAGCGTCGGTGGCACAGTGGCTAGGGCTGAGTTACCACTGAGTTTTTCGTATTTTTCGAAAACTTACGTACATCTACCGGTGAAGGAAAACATCGTGAGGAAACCTGCACACTGAGATGACCAGTGTGTAAAATGGGGTAGGCACAAAAGATCCTCCAGAGTCGAAGTACCGCTGGGTTATTCCCGGCCCCCTATCATAAGATAAGATAAAGATAAGATACTTACTCAAAAAAAATGTTCAAGATGGCGGCTCAGACTTTATAAATATCAATTATAGATGCTTAGTAGAATAACACTGAATTAAAATTCTAGACAATACTGAATTAAAAGTCCCTGGCGACCGACTAGTGGCGGTATAACCACTCAAACTCTGGCTGGGTCAAAATACCAGAAGCACGATGACGGACAGCAGCGTCATCGGGGCAAGCGACCCGGCTACTGCGATCGCCGACCCGCAGGCCTAGCGTGGCGATTATGGCATTACCTCCCATGGATAGCGCACTAAGAAAACGGCCCTCAGTTCCCGACCGCCCCACTATCTGCGCAAGGTGGCTGGTAGCGACTGGATGAGAAGAGCCGAAGATCGGGCTCAATAGCGCGCCCTGGGAGAGGCCTATGTCCAGCAGTGGACTAGGGTAGGCTGCTGATAATGATGATGATGAAAATTCTAGATGACGTGTAGTCAACAATTCCAAATCCGATTGGAAAAAATACCAGAGTTTTTTCTTCTTTTCCTTAACCCAACGTTCGCGCATCTCGTATGTATTGGCCCCACCAAATGAAACAAAATTCATACTTATTAGTTACATTATTTACTTTTTTTTAAACTCGACGAGTGTGTGGTTATTCGCGTACAGAACCATTGAAATACGCAATTATTATTGGCCAATATTATATGTGATTTAGAGTGTCGGTGGTCTAGTGGCTAGGACGCCGGACTCCCATGCGGGAGGTCCGGGTTCGAATCCATGCCATATACCAGTGAGTTTTTCGGATTTTATCGTAGACTTACGTACATTTACCGACTGCTCTAACGGTGAAGGAAAACATCGTGAGGAAACCTGCATGTCTGAGGAAATGAAAAGTTTCCGAAGGTGTGTGATATCCACCAATCAGCACTGGGCCCGCTCGGTGGATTGTGCAACAGTGGGGACATTAAGAGGCTGATGATGATGATGATGTACTGTACTTTCATGTATGATCACATAATATATATTATTTAAGACCAATTGTAACACATGTAAAGCAATAAATGGTATGAGTATGAGTACTTACATCACATTACTTAATGTGATGGAATTGTAAATGGAAATGTATGGATAGACCGTCTTTTTAAAAAATCTAAGACTATCACTTTCTGACTGCGTTGCGTTCCCAACTGTAAGAAACCCTCTATTTAATATTATTGTATCAATTAACAATTTACTTGCCTACCTAGAATTGCCAGCAAATTACGAATCTCTTGTCCCTTTTCTTAGTACAAGTATCAACGCGTGTAGAAACTACGTGACCGTTTTCTCAAAAAGGGTGTGACAAAAGTTGAACGTTAGCTAACATAAATGAGCAAATATGACGTAATGTTGCCAACTCGCATAAATTGCCCATTTATATACTCATGCCATTTATTGATTTTCATGTGTTACAATTGGTCTTAAAAATGTATATTAACTGGTCATACATGAAACCCTGAGTAGGGCACCGCAAAATTAAATAAGAGATTATAATATTTTATAATAGTATATACAAGTTCAATTCCGTATTCCTAGTTTAAAAAGAGCGGGTGCACTTTTAAGTGTCTCGGAATATACTTTTTTCTTTACATAGCCGAAAATAATTCTTG
The DNA here is from genome assembly GCA_947369225.1 of Hofmannophila pseudospretella. Taxonomy (NCBI): domain Eukaryota; kingdom Metazoa; phylum Arthropoda; class Insecta; order Lepidoptera; family Oecophoridae; genus Hofmannophila; species Hofmannophila pseudospretella. The sequence continues at coordinate 3,744,746 of OX376333.1, forward strand.
ACTTTTCATACAAATAACCAGCCGTACGGTGTACAAAATATATCGTCGGCTTATTGCAAGAAGTCATTAACTTACATTGGTCAAACCTTAGGACAAGTGACATCAAAGGTTTTCCTTGTAACCAAATAATGGGATAGTGACTTCTTAGTAAAACGAAACTGAATTATACACAAATAATGACTTTGACCATTCAGAGCTCAACGAGGCGAATACAGCAGTGTATATAACGCAGTTAGTTTCTTCTTAATGACTTCTTGCAATAAGCCGACGATATGGAGAATCGTATTTTTTTTATCATAAACTCGTAGAACAAAAGTTCTTCACTTATAGAACCTTTTGAAATTATAGAGGGGTTTCATTACACTTCGTACAGACAGGTTCACGTAAAAAAAACTCGGTAGGTCGCACCGAAACAGTATTTATGTAAAATTTATCAAAATGGTGTTCTTTATTTCTTATAGTGTTCTATTATTGGTATTAAATAAAATAAATAAAATAAAATAAATAAAATGTCTTTATTGTCAGGTTATACACCCATAGTGCCTAAGTGTTATAAAAATATAATTAAAATTAGAATAAAACATAAAAATTTAAATAAATAAAAAAAAATTGAATAGAAATGAATATAACCAGAAAACAGAAAATTAATTTAAAAGTAGAAGTAAAGAAGTGAATGAACACTATACAATACAATAAAATACAATACATTAAACATAATAAAAGTGAATTTTCTACTTTTTATTCGCAGTCCGGTGCATCTTCAGCCAGTGTCCATAGAATCTATTTCTATGGATATCCTGACCGACAACTTTCAAAAGTTCGTTATTTGTATCACATACCCTCTGTCAGAACATGGTATTATTCTTAAGATCTTTGTATGTAGAAGCTGACAAAGTAACACGCATATTTAACGTAACACTATATCTAGTTGTTTCTGTGCTCGGACAATAGGACAAAAGTAGGACAAATCAGGGATTGTTTTCCCACATCTCGAAATGGAGTATGTTGGACCAGTGTGGCCGTAAATTGATTATTATCTGTTCTGTTATATTACGGTTGTGATTACCTCGACGGGTTGTGCGTGATTGTTTTGTTAATTGTATTAAGGCGAGGTAGATTACTAAATCATGATTTGGTGTATAACTTTATTGAGATTGTGAAATAAGAAGTGAATTTGAGACCTTACCCTAAGGCCTATGTAGACCGCGTATTTTATACGCGTATATAGACGACGCGTGTTTCGACGACGCGCGTTTCGAGAACGCGCGTGGTCTGCGCGTTTACGGCGCCGCGCCGTAGAACTTAAAAAAGTAGATTGTTTGCGTTTGTATCGATACAAACGTGCGCTAGAAACGCGTTTAAGAGGGTGGTCTGTGCGTGAAAAATACGACGTATTTTCGTATCTCGAGAAGAAATTTCGATTGTTAATCTCTTCATATAAAAAATTAATTCATAAATTTTCTGAAAAAAGTAATTTTATGCAATAATTCATATTGACTATCCAATAAGGAATAAAAAATAATAATCTTAATATTACTTTACTTTGATTTTATGGCGTGTACCACCCTCTTAAACACGCAGAGACGCGATACAAACGCGCGTTACCTGCGCGTTTGTGTCGATTCAAACGCGGATCTACGTGTGCAAAGGTTTACTAGCTGCATCTGAACTGATAAAGTGCGTTAACGCGCGTCATCTGCGCGTATAAAAAACGTGGTGTGCACAGGCTCTTAAGTAATAAAAATAAGTATATTATGTCTTTGTCTATTATTATATTATATCTGTGGTTTAAATCGATGTTTGCTAGAGTCAGCCCGCGTGGAGGTCTTTAAATTAATCTGCATTAGTAAACGTACTATGTATAATATAAAAGATTCATACGAATCTATATTTTGAGTCTTAGTGTATTTTGTTAAAATTTACGACTAAACCTGCGTTTGACCTCAATCTCACCTGAAGGTAAATGACGATGAGGTCGAAGTTGGAGCACACGGGCTTAGTAAGTACTGATACTTCTATAAACACTGCGGAAACACATTTAAGGATATAAGGATACAAGATATTTAAGGATAAGAATAAGTTTATTTGTGCGGTAATATGACAAAGTATCCATAGTCCATATAGAGAGAGAGTAAGAACTTAAGCATAGGTTATATAAAACTAAATAAAATTAGTGAGCAAAAGGTAGCAATAAACGCTGATCGTATCTCGGAGGACAGATTTCTTCTATGACCAGTGGAAATGAACATGTAAAAGACGTTGGCCAGCCAAGAAAATATAAAACAGTCAAAATTAATACTAAGAACAATATAAAACAAGATAAAAGCAACAGAACATTTGAAGACAGACTAACTTAAAAGTAGCACAGTTAGTAATGTAAGCTTATATGGAGTAAGTAGATAGATAACTAAGTAGTAAGTAGATATCTACATAAAGGCCAGTGTCCACCAGGAAACTGATCAGCATACCAAAGAAAAATCACTCGCGCATCGTCCGGTCCGGAGGCATTGTGATGATAAACAACCTACAAAATGAAGGATATTCAGCAGTACTTTTGTAGTTTCTGACGCAATTACGACAACATAGAAGAGTACAGAGACTTATTCCGTTTAGTGCGCGAAGTGACAATAGCTTAGGGAGTTAATAGACCGGCGCGATCGACATAGATCGGTGGTATTGATCAACATTCATTATAGACCGTTCAACGTCGATCAAACCGATCTGTCATCGATTGAGCATTTATCTGAAGTCGATCGTGAGATTGATCTGTGAAAATAATCGGCTTTGGTTCATTTGAAGGCGATCGTAATGGAATGATTTCATAGAAACTTTTTACTCAGCAGTGATATGTGTGTTATCAATATCAAACACACGCATGTAATTTTGGATTTTGAGTTAAGGGGAGTCGAAAGTCGTGTATGAGTATCCTCGCCTAGCCTAGTAATATGAAAACCTTGCCAAGAGGGCACCATTGGTAATTTTATGATCTGTGTTATGGAATAATAAGTATGGCGAGGTTTTTTATATTCTTGGCCAGAGTGTAAAATACAACCAACAGTAAGTGCGTCGCCTTTTTTCTAACTTGGCGGTCACACTGCCGTGTGTCTAGATAGCACCTTTACCTGTCATTAGATATTGAAGTCTAAAAAGGACTTAAGACTCCAAGAAGCCTCTAAACTTGTATATTTGATAACAACTCAACCGTAAAAAGTTATCCGTCTTTTTATCCAAATATCCGCTCTTGTACCAAGTTCACTCATGTGCCATGTTCAGGAGTCTAATTCCACTTGTTTTAAAGCATTTGTCGTTCTTTTCCTATCTTCTTCTTCTTTCGAGTTGATGATTTGAACTAAATTTTTCACGACCAGAAAGTAGTTTGTTTTTAAGTAGCGATACGTTTTTGTATAGATCCAACTTTTACTACCTGTTAACTCCACGCTGACACATAAGAGTGGATAACGTTAATCGAACGGTTCGTTTGTTTGTTTGTTTGTAGTCTCTTTTTTGTACACAAAAAAGTAAATACACAGAAAATAAAAATAAAAACATTAAAATATGTACAAAGGCGGGATAAGCCCCATAGGGATCTGTTCCAGCCAACCTTTGGTTAAAGACAGTTTATACTACTTTTATGGTTTGGAGTACAATAAATAATAAGTATAAATAAATTACAATAATTATTTAAGTTCGTTACTAATGTCATACGAAAAACATCAAGTCGCAGCAATTTACTTTATATCAGATTGAGTTGTACGAGTATTAGTGGAATCCGACCCCAGACCTAAATCCTAACTCTCGTAAAACTTGAAACTCACCCGCAGAGTGTCTCACCATCGTATCTCAAAAACCTCTGGCCTTACAAACTTGGAATTTTGCGGGTAGAATGTTTTTATTACGCATTTCATGAGATAAGGCGGCACGATCTTGAGCAGTAAGAAGGGTGGGCGGGATTTCTTAATAACTTTTTAATGAGGAAATTTTTGGGATTGGAGTTCTAGGTTTTGGTAAGCAGGGTGTACATTAGCTTAATTCGGTATGTTAATAGAGTTGAGACACTTTTCAGGCCAACTCTACTAGAGTTGCGATCCTTTTCTCAGCAACAGTACTTTCCTTCGTTTCCTAATTTTTTACTTGTGTTTATTAATATTTCCGTTATTTATATGTTCCGGTAGCGTATCATTAGGGAGTGATCCCTGGCACTCGGGGGATGCCTGAAAATCAGCGCCGCAGTGCTAAACCCGCTGCGGCACCAGGCTGAGGCAGTCCCCTTTTTCCGGTGCTGCACACCACCTTCATCAAACTTAATTACTTTTTTTATATAATATATTTGTTTAATATTATTTTTATCTTCTGTACCTAATTGTTATATGTGTGTATTGGAAATAAATTCTTTCTTTCAACAACTGACTCTATGGCTCAGACTACACAGAGCCTGTTCGGTTCCGGCTCGGTTCGCTATTCTCACCTACATTAATTTTATACCCCGCCCACTCCCACTTGAAATTTCTCCAATGTGTGTTGTGTGTGAAATAAATAAATTACTTCCTGCTCTGTGCATAAATTACAAGGTATAAAAAATCACCCTTGCAAGCCAAAAAATAGGTGTTCAGTATTGATAAATAACTTTTGTTCTACGACAGTCAGATATTGGCAAAAAAAAATTAATAATAAAATGGATATTTGCATGTTTTTAATATCTTTAGCTAAGTGATCAGCATAGGATGCCAAATTTGAATTTTATAAGGAAAACTGTTTGTTGGGACGTGACCGGTGTCGTGAATGGAGCGATATATCTAGCAAAAAACATAAATGTGCAAAAAAAGAGGCCAAGTACCGTTACGTATCGTGTCACCGTCCCTGGCTGACAACCAGCGCTGCGGCGGTGGCAAGCGTGTAGCCATATCGTCACAGCATAATGCTGAGTCAGGGACCCTTTTGACACATATGCATGTGAACTTACTTTAAGTCATAGTTACTTTTAAGTAGTGAAAAGTATTTATCGTGTTATAAATAATTTATAAATTATAAATCATTCATTTTTGTTCGAGTTCAAAAGCCGGGAGATTTAAATGAGTACTTACCCACCAAATTCAATTAAAGTTCCTTCAAATTACCCACAGTAATTGTTTAAATAGTATTATAAATGCTTGCTTAAAACTAAATCCCTAACTTGGTAAGTTTTCACATAAGATTCTTGTACTTTTTTCATCTCTATTCTTGAATGTCTCTTACAAAATACAATATCTAAAAACACAGTCAAAAACTTGTATTACCAATTTTCTCTCTCGGAAACTATTTGAGCAGAAAAAAACAGAAGTTTTAAAATTTGGGATTCTGGGAAATTTAACCAATAGACGAATAATTTTAACAGATCGCCAACCCGCAGGCCTAGCGTGGCGATTATGGCATTACCTCCCATGAATAGCGCAAAAAGAAAATGACCCCCAGTTCCCGGCCGCCCCACTATTCCTGGTCACGGTAGCGGCCATGGTAACGGTGGGGCAGGGGGTGCGAAGAATCCCCGGGCTACGGTAGGCTACCAAAACAAACTGACACTGGCGACGTATAGAGAAGAGCCGAAGATCGGGCTCAATGGCGCGCCCTGGGAGAGGCCTATGGCTAGCAGTGGACTAGAGTAGGCTGCTGATGATGATGATTAATGTTTCGAGTAAAAACACACAGTCAGCTCGTCGTAGCCTTTTTACCGAACTTGGCGAACTCACTGTCGTGTGTCTATATTTATGACATTCCGGCCAGTAGGGCAATGATGGCTATTTGAATTCGTCAGGCGCTGCCATTTTAGTGCCTTCTTTGACCTTCTAGCACATAAACACCACTCTGAAATGTTATATTAATGTTAAATACAGCGAGCGGCAGAGTGATAAAGGAAGCGGAAAAATTTGCCCCAAAAAATGCAGTGCAGAAGGCGGAGTCAGAAGTCACAATACATACAATCATAAGTGAAAATCAATGTATCAGTAAGATGCGCTAACATCGACGCATTACTATGCCTACTGCGCATAGCATTTACGACTATCGAATAACTCCGCTAATTCTATAATAAATTTAAGTATATATATTTTATTGTCTACCTTTGGAAAAGTAAATAGGTACGTACGTACGACCGATTCTTTACTGGCGCACAAGCCCTGAGGCTTATGCCAGTATTATGTTTTAAGACATGTAATTAGTTTTATTTAAGGGTAAAGGGTAAAAATACAGGTTCGCCTAGTTTGGGAGTCAGGGTATAGTTTGACTTACAAGCATTGTGATGTTTTCAATAAAGATTATTTTATTTATTTATATTTGTGATTTGTGATTGGTGCAAAATGTGAACGTCATCGTAGACTGACCAATCCCGCAGTGACGCGTTGCTCGTGACCATTCAGCGGCCGTGACGTTTATAACAATTATAAAGTATCGGTGGGGCCGTTTGCTGTTTGTTGTTCGTATGAACTTCAACTTATTCAAATCGAATCAAATCAAAATGTTTTTATTGTAAATACCTTATTTAATGATAAGATACCCTCAAGGGTGCTTGTCCATCAGAGAGAGCTATACGAGAAGGTGCATGACCCAGGAAAATCTCACCAATAGCACCTCTTCATTATCACGTCTCATGAGTAAAATGAAGCGCTCCTATTGGCGGATTTTTTTCTCGCACACCTCTTCGCTTCGTGTAAAGCCCAGAAGGACAGGCGTTCTTGAAGGTATCCTTGGACCAAATAAGATAATATTAAAAACTTGCCTAAGTAAATATCCACACTTACTTACTTAATACTTACATCCTGTATGGGGCTACATATAACCCAGTATGAGTTTAGGTCTCCTCTACAATCTTTCTCCACGTCTCTCTGTTTTTGACGAGTTTCTGCCAGTTAGTATCCTTTTCATATGCTTCGTATCATGCCATCTTTTCAGTCCATCCATCTTTTCTATTTACGTTGAAAAAATACCCACAGTATACCATCAAGAGCGTCGGTGGCGTCATGCCTAGGACATCGGACTCCTATGCGGGAGGTCCGAGTTCGAAATCACGCAATGCCATGTACCAATGAGTTTTTCGGTTTTTTCGAAATACCATTACATTTACCGACTGCTCTGACGGTAAAGAAAAACATCGTGAGGAAACCTGCATACCGAGGTAACCAGTGTGTGAAATGGAGAAGGCAATGGCAAACCACCCTATTAAATCTGCCACGAGAGTCGTTCTATGTGATTAATACCCTGGAATGAGCACGACCCTCAGCAGTGAGGAAACCGACTTAGAAGAAAACACCATCAAAATCAGATATCTCAGACCAAATCCCTTCTTGCGAAGTGAGAGTTTTATGAAATCGGACTAGTGGCGTCCTCTCCTCTAGAATGATGACGTGAGCATTGACAGCGAGCCACGAAGTTGACCCATAGGTCACTTACTTTCATACATTTGACATTTCAGGGCCCGACTAATGTATGGGAAAATGCTCAATCGCATACGCGAACTGGCAGACCCGGTTTCCTTATAAAACTTCTCTAGCGAGCAATCTACATAGGGGTAAATTTCAAAATCTTTGATTTTATCATTCTGAACCAAAAACACTACATATTTCGGTTTTTAGCGCCTCTACCCTTTCTTCCCCTGTAAGTACCCTTCATACGTTACGAAGGGCACCTCTATTATTATATTACTCATATCATTCCGAGTCCACACCCACGCCAAGGCTTGTCAGAAAAACGGCGCAGCACTATTCCGCACCATATCACACGAAATTAGTTTTACTTCCCTCTCAGAAATTCCATTATATTCACATATAACGAGTATAACTGAACTAAGTTATGAGCGGTTACAGAGCCGTTTTTATTTGGCGACCCTCTTTATAGCGCCTGAAAATATGAGAAGGTCTGCTGCCGTGCCGTGTCCTGCCGGCCATAAAGAATAGCACCACCGCAACTCTTCCCGTGGGTGTCGTACGAGGCGACTAAGGACATGATCCTGAATAATTGTAATGCATACAGGACCTAGAATTAGTTAAACTACAGTGTCTTGGTGTAAAACTACCAAAGTAAGGACGCTAACCCATTTCAATAAAGCCTGCAACTGATCAAAGTAACCAGAAACTTCTACGGATTCCTAACAGGCGACACGCTGTAGTGTTCGAAGCAAAACCTAGGTCGTATGTATCACTTGGTAACTTTCCACTGTAACATACGGACTGTAAGTTTGTCTAACATTGCTCTTATAAGGGTGCTACAGTCTGTCTTCTAGGTGCCGGCTAACAGGGTTCTAGGACAGTGTCCAGATGAAGTAATAGAAGAACTTGGTAATAGCTAACACAGAAAATAGTAAATGTAGAAAATAGGTAGTAGTAGGAGACTAAAATAAACGGAGGAACGTCCGTTCAAGACAAAATACAGAGAGAAAGTGCAAAATACAAAGAAAACAATGAAATTAATGGAATAATGGAATTTAGAAATGGGATGGGAATATGATTTGAATTTTGAAAATATAGATGAAGAAATGAAGATGCCAACACAAAATGAGGTGAGATAAACGCTAACGATGAGGTTGAAATTGATGGCAAGGAGGTTGATATGGACTATGAAGCCGACATTGTTACAGTGTATACTATTCTACACCTAGTAGACGGCGATAAGCTCGCCACCAATCACGTTTGTCCACAAAAGTAAGAACTACCTTCATCCTCTGCTACCCCCTCGGGGATTATGGACGTGAGAGTGCCTTCCACTCGATTACACCACAGCGCGTACAATTCGCAACTGAGTTCATCTGATTCGATTTGAGATCGCTTGTACGCCGAGACCGCGAATGCGTTGGGCAATATCACGCGTTTCAATTGAACGGCTTCTCTATTAAATCAAATTAATATTTATTTCAGGTACAAGTATCCATAATAGCGCGTTGTAGCTGGATACATGTAGCGAAGACTCGAAAAAACACATACAAATATACACACCCTTTCACTCTCTTCTACACAAACACGCTCACACACATTTCCAATAAACACACATACACACCAAAACTTATTTCTCCCTATTAGCATTATTTTAAAATAGGAAATCTGTTTTATTAATAGACATTTTTGTTTTTATATTTTAGTGCTGTGGATTTTGTAATAAATAAATAAAAAATTATAAAAATAAATAAATAGTGTTATATATTTTGTAATAGCGTCCCTAAGTAATTACCGCTGAAAATACGTGTAACCGCTCTTCTAAAATAGACGCTAAGTGCAAAGGTTCGTATGTCTGTTGGACCCCTTTAAAATAGGAACTCGTATAGAATCATTATATTTTTACTTTGTGCACTTGCGCGTAATTGCGACCAGATTTGCATGAAAAATAAGGACATTAGAAAAGGCCACAGTATTCCCAAAACGTGGACAAAATATGGTGAAATCGATGCAAAACTTTATATTTTAGAGTATTGTTATCTTATCTTATGATAGGAGGCCGTGAATAGTACCCCATTTTACACACTGGTCATCTCAGTGTGCGGGTTTCCTCACGATGTTTTCCTTCACCGTTAGAGCAGTCGGTAAAATGTACGTAAGTCTTCGAACAATACGAAAAACTCATTGGTACATGGCACTGCACGGTTTCGAACCTGGACCTCCCGCATGGGAGTCAGGTGACTTAGCCACTGTGCCACCGACGCTCTTAGAGTATTGTTAAATATTGTTTTCAAGATATTGCTCGCCCATCTGCCCGTCCGCCTGTCCGAGGCTTTATTTATAAACACGCAAACAGACTTCATATTATTATCCATACACTTAGTTCTAAATTTATAATGGAGTGTGACCTGGTGAAAATTGAGAGGAAGAAATTTGGCCTCAATAGGCTCCAAAATGGGAGGCTCAATATTATTTTGAGTCAGCCCTTATCTGATAATATGAAACACTTACTGTTGTTTGCTAAGTTGGCTCTCAAAGTGAGGGCTGACTCTAATAATACTTGAGCTTCCCTTCCCTTTTCTTAGTGACCGTAATGAGACTGACATGGTCACCTTGTCGTGTACTAAAGCCTATAAACTGAGATTTAAAAAAAAACTACAATGTACTCCAAAAATCATGCTTACATAACATGACATAACACTTTACACAAGGGTGCAAAAACAGAATGGATTAAAACACCTTATGTTAATCGTTAATAGTAAACTCAGGCGCATAACAAACTTAAAATATAAGTGCGAGTTGCAGCTTTGGAGTTATTTAGAATATTAGAAATGACCCAAAAAAACCTATTATTTACATCCTCTATACGTATGCTTGTTATACAAATACCCACTCATTGGGTATTAAAATGTTAATAAGATATTGTTAATGTAGGGTACTTATAGGATTATTTTTGTATAAAATAGAACGTGATATTATATCCTTTATGTGGTTTCAATGCGAAGTGAGAAAACAAAAATTGTTCTGTCTTCTGTGAATGGTTTCTTGTTTATCTTTATTCAAAATGTTGATCGCCAAGTTCAGTACTATTTATTTATTTTTAATTCTTTATTTTATTGGACAGTCAACAGCGTACATGATATGGTAACAAAGTGTTTTTCTTTCTTTCTCTTTCTTTCTTTCTATATAACAAATTGGGTTAATGATAAGGCATATAATATAATGTCTCGTGTTTACTAAAGAAAAAAGAAAACTACCTATAGATTCTAAAAAAGAATCCAATTCACTTTCAGATTTAGCGCCTCTTGCAGTCCGGATAGATACAGTCCTGAAGGTTTATGTAACAGGCCAATTGATCCCTAAAAGTTATAACGAGCGGCACACTCGGCTGTAATAATTTCGTTCCTAACTCAACCCATCCAGGTTATATACCGATGGCTGTATAAAACTAGCACATCACGTCATGCTTATGGGTTATTTGACTATCCTCATAAGATGAGGGTCAGATAGTAAAGTATAGATTAAACACTGGGGAGTTTTTATATAAGGATGCTACAATCTGCCCTCTAGGTGCCGGCTAGCAGGGTTCTAGGACAGTGTGCAGATGAAGTAATAGAAGAAACTTGGTAATAGTAGATATTATATTTATCAGGAACAGAACAACACAGAAAATAGTAAATGTAGAAAATAGGTAGTAGTAGGAGACAATTTTATAAAGCGGAGAAACAAAATACAGAGAGAAAGGTGAAGACAATGAAATTAATGGAATAATGGAAGTTAGAAATGGAATGGGAAACTGATTTGAATTTTGAAAATATAGATGTAGAAATGAAGATGCCAACACGATATGAGGTGAGATAAACGCTAACGATGAGGTTGAAATTGATGGCAAGGAGGTTGATATGGACGATTAAGTCGACATCGTTACAAGGAGAGCAGACGAGCAGACTGGACACCAGGAGCAGAGAGTCTTCGATGAGTTGCTAACCTTGAGGCAGAAATAGGTAAAAGGATGGTATCACCCCAAGCTGACTTACAGAGTCTTACCACGTAAAATTTATGTAGGTAACATGGTATTTATTGGGTTTACTAAGCCATGTTAAGTGTCAAATTAGATCAATGTTCGTACTCCTCGAATAGCATTGATATAGTAAGAATATAAACCACAGAGTCCTTATAAAAATGAACCGTTTAAAACATAGCTACTTATAGACTTATAGCAAAACCTGACATTGTGAATTTTTAAAGATTTATTTTGTGAATGGTAGTTTTACAACCTTTGGCGTAAAACGTTTCAGTTTCAACTCTTTATTTATAATATTCAATTATACGTCAAATACATTTATGATTACAAAACATTATTATTTACATCCAATTTAAATTAACGATAATAAAATAAATTTCATTTTTAATTACAACCAAGTATTATGTAACGGTGAAGGAAAACATCGCGAGGAAACCTGCATGTCTGAGGAAATTAAAAGTTTCCGAAGGCGCGTGAAATCCACCAATCAGCACTGGACCCGCTCGGTGGATCATGGCCCGTACCCCTTGTGCAAGGGGAGGCCCGTGCCCCAATAGTGGGACATTAATAGGCTGATGATGATTATTATTTTTTATTTAATCTTGCATAGTGGGTTGGCGAGTACCTTCCAGATCTACCTAATATAACCTATATAATATTGAAGAACTCTTCAACCGTATAGAATGCGCTCCGCACCAGCAATTTTTTTAATTTCAATGTGAATGCGGTTTATCTCTCTTGTTTGTCAATCAATCAATCAATCAATGTTTATTTGCAAGAATACGTAATATATAACATGGTCTTACAAAGGGGTTTGAAACAGTATTCAACCTGCAAGCAGGCGTGCAAATATTTAACAGAATAATGTTATACCTCTATCATTCCTTAAACTAAAAATTTATATAATTCTAATGTGCATGCAATTTGTCTAAATATTCACTAATATTATAAAAACAGTTCTCTAAAAGCCACTTTGTTAAATTAGACTTAAATTGTGACCCATGTTGTAACTTGATTTTATCTGGCAGGTTGTTATACAGCAGCACACACATGTTATAAACATTTACTTTATAAATATATTTCTTATAAGGAGGCTGATACAGTAAGTTTATATATTGACTTCTGGTTCGTTTTGGATATACTTCGGTATATTTTTTAAAGTAATCTGGATGTGATTTTACAAACCAACAAACATCTCTAATGTAAAGACACGGCAGCGGGAGAATGTTATATTTTTTGAACAGAGGCTTGCAACTATCCAAGAACCAGTCGGTGTATCTCTTATTGTTTTGTCTAATTTGTTATATACGTTTGGACCCAGTGCATGGAGAGTTTTGTCCAGAGAGCCTATAAGGCTCGGATTTGAGGTTGTCCCCGTGCCTGGTGTTGTAGTTATCAGATGCACCGAGTTCCGTGTACTCCTCCCTATGTACCTAAGACGTTTACGCTGGTCATTAAAAAGAAAGAAAGAAATAATTTATTTACGATACAAACAAGTAGGTGTACAGAAGATAAAAATAATATTAAACAAAATATTATTTTTTAATATTAAATAGAATAGAATATTAATAAACAATCATAAATCACAGTTAAAAATGCTAAATTTCGTCAATAAAAAAAAGACTTTGATTATGAAAGGCCTTAGTCAAAAATTCCGCCCCGTGTCAACCCTGGCGCAAAGGTCCCCATGACGCTCGCGGCATTGCCACGCTGAATCGCCACGGCCAACCTTTGCACCGAGAACGACCCGGAGCGGGGGTCACAGCCCCTCTCTCTCAGGCGACGGCCGACCTCCCTGACAAAATCCTTTGCCTCCGCCCCCCAACAACCTGTCGTTTCAACCGCAAATGGAACAAAAACGTAGTTTTGCTCCAGAGCTGCGTACTTCTCCCGTTTACTTTGAGCCGCTGCTTCGGCTGCTGCCCCGGCTGCCCGCGCAGTCCGTCTGAGGTGACTAGCGGCGAACGTACTGACGCAAGTTGCATCCCACAGCATTAAACAAATATATTATAAAAATAAATAATCAAATAATTAAGGTAAATACACAATTATATCTAAATCCTGTTTAATACCGAAACGCCTGGTTATAATTTTGGCCTATTCCACACGCTTTATGGGAAACTTCAAAAAGCTGAGGATAAACCGGATTAGCTTTATCATGTCATCTTCCATTCTAGTAAGCTGATGGAAGAGGCGTAGTGAAATAGTCAAAAACAAGGCGTAATGGAAAACAGAACACGCAAATGTAAGTACGGGAGGGCCAATCTCTCTCACACTATGCTGGTGCTTTCAGAGGCCTTCATTTATGAATATCAAGCTTAAGCTTAAGCTGGCCATTGGTTTTGACTTGGTACAACCAAAAGTACACTCAAAGGTTTTTTGTTACTCTTGTAAACATTTAGGCTTATTTTTCGACGGAAAACTATGCGGGTTATGCCTTATTCCTACACTGAGTGTGGATGAAATTACTAACGATCGGAACTACTCAACACCGGTACCTATTATACCGAATCTTCATAATCATCATTATTAATGTCCCCACTGTTGGGGCAACGGCCTCCCCTTGAACAAGGGGGCACGGGCCATGATCCACCGAGCGGACCCAGTGCTGATTGGTGGATTTCACACGCCTTCGGAAACTTTTAATTTCCTCAGACATGCAGGTTTCCTCACGATGTTTACCTTCACCGTTAAAGCAGTCGGTAAATGTAAGTAAGTCTTCGAAAAAATCCGAAAAACTCATTGGTAAATGGCTTGGTTTCGAACGCGGAACCGCGTGGGAGTCCGGCGTGCTAGCAACTGGACCACCGACGCTCCATACCGAATCTTACTCAGGTATTATACTCAGATGTCCCGTTTACTGGTCTACTTTCCTTATAACGATTGTCGATCCTGCCTTAAGAATAGCAATAAGAGAGGGGGCGGTGGCAAGAAAACCCTGTATGCAATTTACTTTCAAAGAATCTAACGATATAATATTTTTCTCATTTCAAAGGAAGCTTTTCTTTTAATCTCCTGACTTTTCTCGTAAGGATTAAGCTTCTGCTTACGTCAGCTTCTTCGGTATAATCGTATCAAATCTGATCGGAGGGGAGATTTACGCCAGATTTTTTCATAATATCAGCATTATTCCCAAATTGCAAAGGATTGGCAATTGTTTCATCGGTAAGATTATTATGATCGTTATATTATTTATAGACTAGTCTAGATTTCATTTATTTCAGGCTATTAATAAAATAAAATTCTCCTTGAAAATAATTAAAAGGTTGTCCTGAATTCCAGAATGGTGACTTTAATATTCTTATCTACTATCTATTAACTGTGCCCGTAACTAATCTACTAATTTCATTATTCAGCCTCTACAGCTGCAAAATTTAACTTGACATCCATCCCCTGAGATTACCTGCAATGTGACATTGTATGACAACGCCCCTTTACAGCAGCTATTTCATTATTTGACATTTTATTTTCTCCTTTTTTCTCCTATTTAATGTTTTGGAATTTAATTGTTGACAAAGCCCCTTTCCTATTGTTTATTTATTACGACCGGTTTCATTTACACATCTTCAGGTATTTGTTTATGAAGATGTGTAAACGAAACCGGTCGTAATTAATAAAATACAGTAAAAACCTGTGAAACAGTATATTATTTGAGTCTAATCATGTACTACAAGTTTCACCAAGTACCAACAACCGCAAGTATTAACCGTTTATTTATTATTTAATTTTTGACATTGAATGTTAATGATGTAGGTAGATATACGGGGGAGTTTATTCAAAATAAAATAATACTAAAACAACACTAAAATACATACTTAAGCTAAAATAAAAAAAATACTTAACTATTTTACAAGTAAAAGACCTGGCCTAGGTCGCTCCCTACAGGGAGTGTCCCGAGGAAGCTGGCGGCGTTGCCCCGCTATACATACGGCGAGGCTTATATGCTGAGCAAAGTAAGGTATACTGTAATTTAATATATTTTGACTATGCTCCTTTACAGCAGCTAATAAAAGTTCTATTTTTATAAAATTGACAAATCACGCTGTTCTTTGCTCTGAATAGGTATCCAGTTATGTTTCATCTATTAGTCTTAATATTCTTGTTAATCTTGTGGCTTTACCTAGTGTTCTGAAAGTTCGTTCAGGTGCAATAAATGAGTATGAGTATGCCTATTTCTTTATCTTCACTGAGTCGCCTTTACTGCAAATTATATTCATTTTTCTATTCATTTTGTTTCTATTTCATCGTATACCACTTGTTCTTGTTCTCCACTTGTCTCAGAGCAACTGGACCCACTTGGGGTCTCTCCAGTATCCACTCTCGTGTGGTACCACTCACTTCGGTCCTGGTGATGTCTAGTATGTCTAGCCATTGCTTAATTGAATTTTACTCTTATTAGTTTAATTAATTTATCTAGCTTCAACTCGCTTTATGTTTTATAATTATGACACTTCTACCGTCTAGACGAGATTCTAATTTTAGAGTTCACAAACAATGAACTGTTTAATTGCCTTAGATAACAATTTACTTACATTCCTAAGAAAATACCGAGAAACGTCTGTGGGCGTGGTAGTGCCCCCGCCAAGTCGAGCAAAAAAAGGGGTCTACCGCCTGCGCAACGGCCAAGTTACATAGTATTTTAATTGAGATATGAATACCTAATGAAATTGATACATCAACGGTATTCAGTTTTCTCTGATTTAAATCAAAGTGCCAAATTCATAATACGAACGAATACCGCAGACTTGGTTATACATGAGATCTCACTACTTTTTATGGCCAAACGGCCAAGACGAGACTTGGCCTCTTTTTACAGAAATATTTTTGATGGGATCGCATTTGCTATACATATTAAAGTAAATAGGCACTTTCTCAGCGAAAATAACCTTTCATTTGGAAATAAGCTTTGAAACACAGTACGTACTCTATTTTAATGTGGGTTGGAGGATCTTAAAATAATGATACAAATACAAACACCGGGCGAAATAATGATAATGACAGCCTCATTCGATATTCCACGGAGGGAATGGAAAACACCAAGGAGAGCCAGGAGTTCATGATGACGGGGAGCCGAACAAAAATTTCTTACCTAGCAGGAAGTCCAGAGGAAGTAGTAGCAAGTTGTTACAGAATTTCCAAGCGTGCCCAAAAAACTAATCTTGCTAGACGCTAAAGAAACATTTAGTCTATCAAGTTTAGGAGGACCTCTATTTTTGAAATCAAATGAAATGGCATTTCATTGAAGACGTCGTTTAGGACTTAATTGTAAAAATAATAATATTCCAGTCTATCAAATGCACTTCCACAAAATTGTCGATAGATGTATCTGCATGGATTTCGAAATCTACATCGCGGTGTTTAGTTTTTCGTCGAACAATGACTCCGACCAGCTTGAACTTTATCCAGTCCTCTCCTCGAACCTTACCCTGCGCACGAAGCTGGGGATGTATAAGACGTACATCCGGTCCCGCTTAACCTATGCGGGGCCGGCATGGTATGCTCTTTTATCGGAAGGCCGCATAAAGAAGCTCCGCGCGCAGGAGCACAAATGCCTGCGCGCCATCACAGATGCCCCACGCTACGTGCGCAACGCGACTATCAGTCGAGACCTGAAGGTAGAGAGACTGGACATTAATCGAGCGCCTCGCACGCGGCATGTTTGACCGCGCCAACAACTCCATCTCTACGCGATATGGCACCGCTGCATGCCCGCCCGCCCGATCGTTCGAGCAGAGCCCTACCCAGGGAACTGCTCAGGGGCAAAGACAACCCGCCGAGTGACATCGTGCACTACCTGACTAGACCACGCCAACGGCAACCCAAAGACCCACCCGTAGCTACGGGTGGCGATTGACACCGCTGCAAGAAGGCATAGCCCTGAAGCAGCCTCCTCACGCCCACCGACGTGAGAAGATTACGTGTATGTATTGTCAGCATACTTACCGGCATAAATTGAATCGAATTGAATTTCTTTTTGTGTCATGGAGTGAATGTCATCTGGTCGTGATACTTATTTGTGTCATGGAGTAAATGATATCGGGTCATGGGACTTATGTAGGTAAGTATATGGGCAAGGTATGTATGACTCTCGGTCTGCGACCAAATTTTTTTTTTACCATACTATACTTAATATTATAATTAAGTATAGTAAAGTAAAAATAAAATACACTTTATTGCACAAACATAAAACAACAAACATGAGATAGAAAAGGAAATAGTGAAGTACAATGTAGGTGGCCTTATCGCTAAGAGGGATCTCTTCCAGGCAACCACCACATTAATCTTAGTCACTTAGCCAGCACTTGATTAACAAGTACTTACAAATAACATTTAATACTCGTGGTAAATATGTATGACATATTCATGTTAATTCTACATTATTAGTCTAAAGTTAACCGCGTTCTGTAGGAATACAAGTCATATATAAACGAGGACATCTGTAATTGGCCTTCTTTAAGTTTAATACATATGTAATTTCATAATTGTTAATGCTGTAGATTTCCCTTTAAAAATAAAAAACCTTCGGGCAGCGGAAATGATTTCGAGAAACAGGTAGTAGGTGTGCAAGGTTTATGGAAAACGTTATAAAAGAATTTTATTTACAACAATAACATAAACATATATTAGTGGGTTTTTATGGTATTTAGAGTTCGCAGCTCCCGGTCTATATGGTCTACGGTCTAGAGTCGACAACTCATAAACGAAGTAATGAAATTCTGAAACAAGAAAGTGGCAAATTATGCGACAAATAAACAAATGCAGGCCGACTTGAATCTCAGATATGCTAATTTGCATCATTTGGCAATTGGGTCCACACACAATGGCATAGGCAGAGCGGTAAGCGAAGCGGGTTATGGTTATGAAATTATACCTATTTAAAAGAAACAACATACTAAAGTTCAAACTTCAAAATTCTGGAAAATCCTTTCATAACCGGCCACTTTTCACAATTGCTACACTAACAAAAAAATCACCCCGGCAGAAGGTATCTGCCGGCAGACATGGAATCAATGTGCATCGATGGGCCATGGTTATCGAGCGAGAGACATCACCAGGGTCGGAGTCATCGGAGTCGTCAGGTTCATCATCGGACTCCATGATACGATGCTTTGAAGTCCAGAGGGTCCAACAAGCGGGGATAGCGAACGCTTCAAATTTCGACTCGGTCCACCATCTTTTGATCGGCCGCCATTTTGTGCAGACTCGTCCGATTTTTTTTTCCAACGGTAGATGCGTTGTCTTTCTGCACTTGACTTGACGGTTTTCACGCTCAGTTTTCGTTTTATTGCTTTGTCTCGACATTTTGTCTGCGGCATGGTAATTTCTGAGTCTTTTTGCGAAAAAACACCCTCATACAATCGACTCCTGGAGGCGACTGATGTTTATATCGAGAACTGTGATCACCATCGGTAGAAGGGGGCCGAGTAACGCTGTCATTCGATATTTTGAGCGACCAGATAGGTTGATCGGTTGCCAAGTTAATGGTGTGCAATGTTATTGGTAGATACAATAAAGATCTTGGTTGGAGTTAACAATTTCTTGGTTGAATTGAACATGGTAGGCTCGTAACAACAATTCACTCCTTGTTGTGTCTACGAAATAAAGTGTTCAACGTTTAATTGAAAACTGAACAAAATTACTTGGTAGGCTCAAAATCAACCAAGCATTTCTCAGTTTGTACTTACGACGTGAATTGGCGGAATTAAAAACATACTAAAGAAGCGCGAATTTGACTCAATTTAATATAACGTAAGTGATGATGAAGTCAAAGATGGAGCTAGCGCTGACGAAGATAGATTCAGAATAGTACCAAATTTGAACATTGTTACCTGGATAAAGTAAGACGAAACACCCATAGAAATAGCTTATATATATATATATATTGTGAGTAGGTATATATATTTATTTATTTACGATATTTATATATCTTTTATCATTTATGTGTCATGGTAAATGTAGGTATATATATTTTTAACTTATCAATACTACCTATCTTCAATTAAATTTATTTGTGTCGTATCTTTGTCCTCTTGGACAGGTTTTGGCCAGCCATCGGTCACGGTCCAACAGAATACCAGCGCTGGAGGCATTCTTGTCTGCAGCAATAAGCTGAGTTGAGGCCCTTTTCACAACAACAGCAGACCATCATACATGATTTAGATATGTTTACCTTTGACTACATAATTATTTTATCATAATTATAACTGTTTCGGTCATTGCTGTGTGTGAAATAAACGTATTACTTACTTACTTACTTACTTACTTACTTATCTCCTAGCAAATAATGATGAAATAGGGAATCACTGTCATTATGGCGAGTTTTCTGGGATCATTCTACCTATGGACATTATATTACTCGTATAAATCACACTTTTTGAAATTAAATTTGCATTATTATTAAGATATTATTATATGAACATTATTATATACTAGTATAAGCATGACATTTTGATCTTTCGTCACTATGTGCCTCTTCAATATATATTTTTTATTTTTCTTGTAAGCAAAATACAAAGCATTATTGTCTGTTTATAACAGAAACAATATATTCGTACCTAAGTAACCTTCTCCTTTCGATCGAGACAATACGTTCGCAAATTGATTCAAGCCTACGATACCTTTTTCGCTTCGCCTATCTCTGTCGGCACCTTTAATACCGTTAAATAAAAGCGAACATTTCGTATAAATTTTCTCAAGTTTCAGCCAAAATAATCGTATTTTCGCTTCATTTGGTTGCTTCCCCTGCGTAATTTGCTATCTCCGTGTAATCATAGGGCGTAGGATTCATAAGGCGGAAGGTGGAATTTCTGAAGGACCTTTTTAACCTACTCGAGGCGTGCCACGACATTCAAATATATAAAAGGGTACCGTCTTTCTTGTTTAGTTCCTTTGCAGTTATCTTGGAAATTGGTTGTTTATTTAATTATAATTATGGTGCCACAGACAATGTGAACTGACAATGGGACAATAAAGCACATCTGTAAAATGCAGCGCATCTCGTTGGCTATTCAGCGTGGAAACGCTGCCAGCGTGATGGGCATCTTCCCGCCGGGTGCAACTTGGGGCAGGTTATTAGAATAAGGATGTTGACATTCATGTAATATTATGACATGGAATAAATAAATATTGTGAAAAAAAAAGAAATAAAGCACATTGAACATTTTGATATTTGCACGTACTGTACACGACGTGAAACATCTGTGCATCAAAACAACTGATGATCCGATTTAGACCCGGTTTTTTAATTTAATAGATAATTTTCTTGTTGAGAGAGTGTTCTTAGCCATGTCTGATATAATTGAAATCAAATGTACCATGGATATATCAATAATGGATCATTGTGCCCTTTCCACATCAAAAACCTTGAGGACCTGATGATGACTAGGTAGAAGTAAGGGGATCTCCACAATGGTAAGTAGGCGGTTTCTTAATTTGTTTTATTTTTTAAAGCTTTATATACTTTGAATTAATGAATTATTTATTCGCCAGAAAATCTTAAATATTGGGTATCACATATTTCGCCAGCTTTAGCATGCTTTTATTATATTACTCTATTATTATATATCATAATCTTTTAATCTAAATCGTCACAAAATATAATTATATTATAACATACGATGTCAAATCAAATATAAACCTTCCCCTTGCCGCTCCCGATGCAAAGGTGCCCATACCGCTTGCGGCGTTACCGCACTGGATCGCCATGGTCAACCTTTGCATCAGGAACGAGCTGGAGCGAGGGTCACAACCCCTCTCCCGAAGGCGACGGCCAATCTCGCCTACAAATGTTTTTTCTTCCGCCCCCCAGCAGCCTGTAGTTTCAACGGCAAAAGGTATAAATATGTTATCATGCTGGAGTGCGGAGTATTTTTCAATCATTATTAAATACTATATTATTCATACTATTATAATATATTATTATGCTTTATATTATACTCTTAAGTAGAAAGCCCCTGTTAATGACTTATAATGTCATATCTAAAACGCAAAATGTTAACCCCTCTTTAACGCAATGACAGAACTATTATAAGTTTCGTAACTATCTGAATATATCAATAATCACATTTCCCTTTCAATCAACCAATTTCCGTTCAACTACCTATGGAAGCACTATTGAGAACCATTAATAAATTAGAGACCATTATCGAAGTTTGCTCCTCTATAATGTCACGTGTCAATTTGACGTCATGTACCATCATGTTCATGTGTTGTTTATCCGAGGAGTGGCTGAATCATCTATCATTATGAAAGGATGTGGGGAATAAGACAGAAGCAACAAGCGAGAGACAAGCTGAAGTGGCCGTGGGCCGGTCACATCTGTCGCAGAACTGACAACCGCTGGGGTAGACGAGTTCTGGAGTGGAGACCGCGTTTGGGCAAACGTAGTGTGGGGCGCCCCCCTGCTAGATGGAGCGACGATCTGCGCAAGGTGGCTGAAGATCGGACTCAATGACGCGCCCTGGGAGAGGCCTATGTCCAGCAGTGGATTAACGTGGACTGCTGATGACGATGATGACAACCGATTTGCTATTGTATATGTCAGCGCAAACAACAAGTGACGTCATAGTGCACGTGCAATGCCCACCTGCGCTTGCGACGAAGCAAACACGCAGCAACAGCCGATATGCCGTCATGCCACCCGCCACTACCTGGCCTCTATAAAAGCGGGCGCCCGACCCGAGGTGACATCATTCACTTGCGACTCGTCGACGAGCCAGTCGGACTTGATATTTTATTCGAGAATATTGCATTTCCGAATAATTAACCGTAACTGGTTGCTATCAGGGGACACTCGTATGGCCGTGTGCTAGTGGTTGCTATTGATGTGACTGGACTGCGACTAGTTTCAGTCAGCTGGCTGAGCAGTAACTGGTTGAAGTTAAGCAAAAATGGAGTCGCAGGGTGAGGACAACCCGGATAATGATAGCGGGCCATCTATGCCCTTACCCTAAGATCTGACATATAAGAGGAGCAGACAAACAAACCGGCCACAAGATGGTAAGTGGTCACTGTCACCCTAGACATCTCGCCTCACTATAGTGTTCGTAGAGGGTTTTCCATGCGTTGTTAACCTTGAGGACTAAGATGGAGTACCTCATGTGTCGGTAATTACACGCTGGCCCTCTTACCCTTTAAACCGAAGTATAGCAATGCAAGTATTGCTGCTTTGCGGCAGAAATAGGTAAAAGGGTGCTACTACCCCAGGCTGATTCTGCACAGAGTTATACCACATTCGTTTCAGGCCACATTAAATAGACCTACGAAAACGCGCTTGTTGAAGATAGGATTCATTCTGCTTCTTAATTTTCCGCTACAAGCTTCTGACTTGGTCTAAGAAAAACATAATTAATTAATTTTGTATCAATCCTGTAGCATGCCATAGCGATAACATTGTCGGTTATTTATTATCTATTAAGGGTACAAAACACTTATATTAGATCAATCCATGATACATGGCAGTGTGGTGAAAATATGCGCCACTCCCGAAAAATAAATCATTTCTACGCCACGACACACAGGCAAACGGGCACCTGATGGTAAGTGGTCACCATCGCCTAGAGACACGTGCAATACCAGGTTTTTTTTAATATTTAGTTTTACGGCTCTGGGTTCCAGCCCTTTTGAGCCAATACCAGGGGTATTGTTTGTGTTTTGCCAGCCGTGGAGGGAGAGCACTTTTTTATAGCTCTGCGGGAAAACATCGGATGGAAGAGTGTTCCACATTTTACATGTAATGTGCGTTGCAAAAACACCACTACAGACAGACAGACCATAAAGTACACTTTTTTAATAAATCACAGTATGAGACTTATTACTGTACCACGGATGAAGATTTTTTAAATAATGTTTTAGTAAGTACTTAACGACGTACTTAGCGACGTACTAGTACTTGACGGTGAAGGAAAACATGGTGAGGAAACCTGCACACTGAGATAACCGGTATGTGAAATTGGGAAGGTAATGGCAATCCACCCCATTAAATCTGCCACGAGAGTCGTTCTATGTGATTAATTCCTTAGAATGATCACGACCTTCAGCAATGAGGAATACGACTTAGAAGAAGAAAGTACTTAACTTATCCTCATAGTGAAACAATAAGAAGTAGAAAGCTAAAGTGCTAAAAGTGGTGACTTTTGCCATATTGAGACATATGGTTTCAATATGAGGCTTCTAAAACCTTAACTACTCGTAGGTAGGTAGGTATCACTAAAATTAAAACTCATTTAATTAATGACGTAGGCATTTTGTTCTTTGTCTGAGGATGAAGGTTGGCCAGTCTTGAGCCCTTTTTCAAGGGCGGTTATTTAACGGATGGTTACCATTGAATGTGGGCCTTGGCCCATACCCTTTTACACAAACAATAACAATGTAAAGAAAATGCTACAATTAAGTTTCTATTCAAAGTTTCCTTTCGACGAATTAAAACTGAGTTCCTTCATTATAATTTGAACGAAAATAGAGATTACCGATCGTAATTTATAAGCGGTATCATGCTTCTGTAAATCACATCGATTGATGGATTGATTGGGGTCTTTCTCCTTACCTATTTTGCTTAGAAATACTTTTTTACTAAATGAAACGGTTAAAGTGATTACCTACTTCAAGAGAAGCTTGTAGCTAAGTTGCAAGCTTGTTAGAAACTGATGAGCGCGGTCAAAACCGAACCCAGGCGAACAGGCTAACAGCACTGGGACCGCTCGGTGGATCATGGCCCGTATCCCCTTGTGCAAGGGGAGGCCTATGCCCCAACTTTTAATATATTTTTGGCTTGGTCCCTGACCTGCTGTTTCGCCCGCGATGCCTTCGCCCTGGCACAGCTCAAAACCAGCGCTGTGGTTCTGCCGTTCCGGTCGGACCGCAGCACATGCTGAGCATGTATTTTTAACATTGTGTTGTTTTTTTAATGTTGTCTTTTTTTAAATTTAATCATGTATAATGCAATGTTGAATAAATGTGTTTTCTTTCTTTCTGTCAGTGGGGACATTAATAAGCTGCCACTGATGATGATGATGGCAAAAGGTCAACCTGATGCTAAGTAGTCACCGTCGCCTAGAGGCATGGTTTGTGGGTTCCCGGCTTTGGTAGTAAGGACACTATTTAGTCTTTACGATGCTTGATCGCTAGGTGCTGGCACATTTTCATCTAAGCTCGACAGTACCTCGTACAGTACGTTGAAATCTCGTTTGACGGCAGCAGTCGTTAGGTCATATTAGAGTCCTCGCAGCGGGTGACATCAGACCTCCTAGTAGTTCCATAAATAACTGACGACCGGACGTAGGCCCGGCACAAAACCGTCTCGTGAACACAAGTCCTTATGGCCGATTTACATTTGATCAAGTGTTTAGCTAAGTGGCGAGTAAAAGTACATAGGCGATCAGAATGGCGAGTGGCGAGCGCCTGGCCAGTGACTGTTTACACTGCACTGTACATGGCATTGCATGGTTTCGAACCCGGACCTCCCGCATGGGAGTCCGGCGCCCTAGCCACTAAGCCACCGACGCTCGATTCGACGCTATACTTATTGTTAATGTTTAATTGTCTATTTATATGCATAGGTTAATAATTAAAATGGAAATTTATTTCTATTAGATGTAACAAAATTCCTTTTTAAATAAAAAAAACCACGTCCGAATCGGATCATCGGTATTATTGAAATAGAAACAGCTCGTATGTGTAAAAAATTTAACTCTGTTTTTGGTCGGAAGTAAAAACCGTATTTACCTACAGTTTATTTACAGTTTCGTTAGAGCCATGTTAGTCACAGTCCATAAACGCGCAAGTTTACGTAAACGTTTTCATGGCCCACAAACTTCGTAATGCTATTCCCTAGGATGCGGTTATAGAGAAATATACAGGGTGGTTTGAATGGAAGGAAGAGCAACTACTAAGCAACAGCGTTATATTCTTAATTTAAAAATCAAATCAAATCAAAATGTTTTTATCGTAAGCAAGTACCTTATAGTACATTTTTACAACGTCATGTCTTACTCTACCACCGCTTCGTAAGGTGCTATAGCTGAAAGGAAAGAAGCGGCGCAAGAAACTTTCAGCAGCACATCTTTTAAAATAAATATAAGTAAGTAAGTAAGTAAGTAATACGTTTATTTCACACACAGCAATGACCGAAACAGTTATAATTATAATAAAATAATTATGTAGTCAAAGGTAAACATATCTAAATCATGTATGATATATCTTACAATAATTATGAATACAATCATATACACAAATGTGCAGTGCTGGAGCTGGAGCTGAATTTAGGACCAAGCCTCTTTATCATTTAAGTAGTCATTTATTTTATAATAACCCTTTTTACATAAAATCCGTCTTATGTGGGTCTTAAATTTTTTATCTGTCATATTTATAACAGTATCAGGATATATAAATTTTAAGAAACTCCCGACTTACTATTGTGGAGATCCCCAAACATTTTCCTGGTCATCATGAGGTCCTCAAGATTCTAAAAGTGAGAATATTGACGAGTGTTCTTAGCCAATTCGGTGGGTTATGTTTGAGCTCAAATGTTTAGGACAATGGTGCCTTTGGACGTTTTGAACCTGAAGGGTGCCCTTCTCTTATGTGGAATATGGAAGTTTCTTAAATTTTTAATTTAGAATTATAAATGTTGCCACATAAATAAAACTTCTACGAAATAGCTTATAATGATCCACAGTACCTACATTCTTAAAAAACCTTTTCTTACGTATAACCTTACGAATCCCTTAGCAAGTCCAAGTAACGACCATTACTTAAGAGCGGATTTGAAGTAGTTATTATTCGATATGACCACTGCAATTTGTTATTCAAGTAACAAAAAATAAGAAATTGAAATAAAAACAGGAAAATGGAGATCCAGCAGTGGACGTCTTTGGGCTCAAGTAATGATGATGATTGAAACAATAGTTACTTAATGAAATATTTTATATCATTAAATTGTTTTAGATTCCTTCTGCACAGTGAACAGTAATAATTTCTATGACCATTTTTGGTAGTGGTAGATCCTAAAGTGAAGGATCGCCTGGGGTGGTACCACCCTCTTATCTATTTCTGCCGTGAAGCAGAAATGCTTGCATTTCTGTGTTCCGGTTTGAAGGGTAAGAGAGCCAGCGTAATTTCCGGCACATGAGGCAATCCATCTTAGTCCTCAATGTTAGTAGTGCATCAAACACCCTCTAATATTAACACAGTCAGGTGAGATGTCTACGGGCGACGGTGACCACTTACCATCAGGTGGCCCGTTTGCTCGTAATTAAAAAAAAGTAGTTTTAATGAGAATAACATATATTTTTCTTTTCTGTTTCACTGATCATATCCATATATATAAATCCATCACAATAACTTTTCTCGCCAAAAAAAACAATTGCTACATTACTCCCGTTTCCTATTACAACCCTAAACTGCCGAAGTGCGAAAAAATGACCCGCAGTTCAAGAACAATCGAACCCCACAATACGGCGACGAGGAATTTATTTCAGCGGCCATATTTCACTGGAACGAGCGCACACGTTTGGCTTATCGTCAGGACTCTTCCCAACCTCTCATAACTTATGGAGAGGGCAGCCGAAATCTTTTTTTAAATGCGAAACTCTTTTTTTGTAAATCCCCAAAGGCGTCTTTATATTGGTCGTTGTCACTTGGCTTAAAGTGGTTGGTTGTACCCACGGGGGTATAATCTGACGCCGGATATGTCAATAACTTTTGTAAGTGGTTTAAAAGCTTCTTGTTTTAATGTTTGTAGGGATGTAAGTACCCCGAAGAGGAACGGAACCTTAATGCTGCAGCTCCGTCGTCCGTCCGTCTGTCACGTGTTGCTAGCTCACAATATCATAAATTTTATACCTTAAATTTTTATTTTATTAAAGACTAATATTTTCTAATTGTATTGCTTCCTTGCTTATCGTATGATTAATGGCCAACCTAGTTGTCAGAGTTGTTCAGGCCGCCCGTAGAGGCTTCTGACATGGCTTAACGACTGCTGTCGAACGACAACAACCGGGACCGACTGCTTAACGTGCTTTCCGAGGCACGGAGGAGCTCGGATGAAATATGCCACTAGCGGTCACCCATCCAGGTACCGACCGCGCCAATGTCATTTTAACTGCACGATCACTTTCGGACCCTGCTCGCAACTAGGCTACGAGCTCATCTCTAATTATATTAATAAGGATCGTTGTTTAGAGCTCATATATACGGAAGTGTGTTTTAAATAAAGTTATTGAAAGTGGAATTATTTATTGAAAGAAAGAATAAAAGAAAACATAAGTATATAGGGTCCTATTTTATTAGCGGCAAATATTTCTAGGGTGTCATCTATAGGTTATAACAAATACGATAAGGCAAAAATATTTTTTTTACTTATTAAATTTTCGAGAAAAACGACAAAATTGTTTGTTTATTATTAACACTTAACTTCCCACACTCACAAACCCACTCACCCTACACTACACATGCACACTTACATCATTACACACTCCCACACAACCTAACACACCCCCACCCATACTCACTCTTACCATTACCTTTACTAAATTCCTTTATGATTAAATTTTCCAAATTCCTTTTAGGTTAAGAATATAATTTGTAATTTGCTTGCACAGAAAGTGCGACGGAATCCCGACTTACAAGATATAGGTTTTCGACCTAGTTTGTAAGTCGGGGGTCCTTTTTTTGTGTGCCCTGTATAAGTAAATAAACTTTTTAATTTTCATTTTTTTTTTCATTTTCGTGTAGAGGGGTACAAATGACCAGCACATACCCCCTCCAAATATTTGCTACCAATAAAAAAAATTTCAACTATACAAGCTATTTAATTAAATTAGTTGTTTATTTTTTAAGGTTTTTTTTTTCTTTTTGCAACCTGTTCGTTCTATACGTTGCCTTATAAAGGGACCAAATGACAACGTCGAAAATTCGGGTTAGCCTCGTCGCCTTTAAGAAATGCGATTGTGAACGAAAGGGTTGCGATGTTATTATAATGTGAATAAAGAAGATAGTATTAAAAAATAACATTTGCAAGGGATTCTATATATGAAGAGTACTTAATGCTATCTAATACTGTTAATGTGTTTATTTATAGCTTAATATATGAAGTAGTTTTGGAGCTAGTGGGAAAAAAAACAATTTATTTTTGCGGGACAAATAATGCGTGTACGTGCCCGCAAGACGCAATCCGTACGCAATTATTTGCAATCTAAATATTCAAACATTCATATTTATTTATTTTTCTTTATCTATCTATCTTTATCTTATTATCTTTATCTATCTTTCGCAATCTTTTGGTGTGGATAGTTTTATTGAATTACATGCTAAATGAAAAATCCACATTAGGTACAATTTTCCACATAAATTCTTAATTTCTAAAAGCTACTACATAATTAATGAATATTTCACTGAGAAAAAAAATTATAAATTATAATTGTACATATTATATATAATAACAATTTGAATAATAATACAAAACTAACTCTCTGTATAATATGAAAAAAATTAAATAGAACATCATCCTCCTCTCTCCTAATGTTGCTGTGTCCGGCCGGGTCCATCCTCCTCCTCGCGTCGTAATCCTCAATGTTGAGGGCCGTGACCACCTTTAGGTATCACCTTCTGGCGGATGATCTTCCTCCATTTATTTCTGTCCCTAATGATCATGCAGGGTCCATAATGATCTGTAAATTATGTGATTAGTCCACCTATTCTACATTATGGAACGCAAAAAGATATGGACACTGTTGCTTTCGTCCGTGCAGTAACTGAGGGGACAGCTGAAAATCAGCGCTGTGGCTTGCCTCAGCATTATGCTGAGCTGGTGTACCCTTTTTGGCACTGTACCAAACCGGATGTTTTGTGCTGCATGTATTAATCTTTGTATACTTCTGTATTGTGTTCTATATTCTGATGTTTACAGTGCTAAATAAACGTTTTCAATTTCAATTTCAACATTGCGGGAAAAAATTAACATTATTAGTTATTCGAACACAAACAGCGTTATATTTTTAAGACTACAAAAGACTACTAGCAGATATACGCATGAGCAGCCGCGCTGAGCAAGGAATAAAAAGATAACGCATGTTCTATCCGACTTCTGCCATACCCAGATACACATTATCCTCATTCTCGGGATAACGGTGCTTGCTTGCGCTTAATTTGGCGCGTTATCAAGCCAAATGCGCTCAATTTCGCATGCTTATCTCGGTAACTGGGTATAGAACTTCGCTTATGAGCGTGTGAGGTGGGGTCGCTCGGTGAGCGGGATTATAAACCGGCGAATAATCAGCCTCCCTCATTTCTTACTTTACACGCTCAATTTCGAATGCGTATTAACTATGGGGATAGAAATTCGTTTATAAAAGTGTGGGTTGTTGATATCCCATCTGTTCGTACGAAGTGATTTGCTTCTTCGTTCATTATGCGAACGGCTAAGGAATGGAACAGCCTGCCGGCGTCTGTATTTCCCGAAACCTACAACCTTGGGATCTTCAAGGCCAGAGTGAATAGGCATTTACTGGAATCGCATGCTCCTCGAAGACCTCATCGTCGCTTACCATCAGGCGAGATCGAAGACAAATGCGGGTTTAGTAGACAATAAAAAAGACAGTCATCCTCGCAGTGAAAAGCGCTTTTGGCATACTCTATCTCTGTAACTGGGGATAGAACTTTGCTTGTGAAAATGGAAGGTAGAGTTATCAGCAGAACGTACTCACAGGGAACATTCATTCCGCGAACGAGCGTGTGTTGCGCAAGCGTTTGCTCGCTTAGCAAACTCGAGCACAAACTTTCGTGAACCAAACTTTTGGTGAGTACATTGAAACGAATAACCGGATTTCTGTAGGCTGATAATCTTCCACATTCTTGAAATTCACTTACTTTTATCATCAGACCCTCAAGGTTTTCGGTAGATGTCAGAAACGCACTATGAACTTAAATATTTGAGCTCAATTTCGAACTATCTAGCTTATTCCCGTTCCAGGGATCTCATCTGCATCAAAGTTACTCCAACTTGGAAACCACTGGTCTAATTTTTATCAGACATGGCTTTAAACACTGCCGACAAAATTATCTATTTATTAAAAACTAGCGGCCCGTCCCGGCTTCGCACGGGCATTAAACATTACATTAGTTTCGGTAGTTTCGGAGCCTATTCAATTCAAACAAACAAACAAAAAATCAAACCTTTCCTCTTTATAATTTTGATATTTTTTTACACTTTATCGTAATTTAAGTAAGGATCTCCATTTTTTTTTTAAAATGAAATATAGCCTATGTCACTCAGGAAAAATGTAGCTTTCCAACAGTGAAAGAATTATTCAAATCTGTTCAGTTGTTTCGGAGCCTATTCAATTCAAACAAACAAACAAAAAATCAAACCTTTCCTCTTTATAATATTGGTATAGAAAAGCCGGATCCAAATCGGATCATGTGTTCTTATGTAAGATTGCTGACAAACTTAGCTTTGTAGTAGAAATAATTATTTTTTCATACTCTGTCTATAGCACGGTGGCAGTATGCACCTACAAAAGTAAGTTTGTAAACATAAAATTACGTTTCTTATGTAATGTAATTACAAAACGATTAACGATTTTTTCTGTAAGTTGTGCTCAACAAAGTGATCCTATAAGGGTTCCGTATTATCCTTTTGAGGTACGAAACCCTAAAAAGAAAGTGTTCTACACTAGGTACACTTTCCTCCTTGCACCAATCAAAGTCCCGTTCTCTCCCCTGTATATCACTATACAATTAGTTGATCCCAGACCACAGAATCTTTAATGACATAGTGACATAAAGTTTCACCGTCGGAAGCCGGACGATTGCTTGTAATTTAGCTCCGCAGTCGTGGCTTTGTCCAATCAGACAAATTACGGGCTACAGATTCCTCTTTGTATGAAGGTTTCGGTTTCAGCGGTAGAAAAGTTTCGTAAAGTTAGCTAGCTTGGACGGGAGCGCTGCACTATCTGTTTACTTTGAAACTCTGTGTCTGTTGTGTCGAATACTTGATTCAAATCTTTATAAACATTTACTCGTAGTATCGGGAAGTATTTTTTTTCTTTTTTATTTAACAGAGAAAATAACCTTGAGGGTGGCCTTTTCCCAGCTATGGGATAACCATGGCTAAGGACAAAAACAGAGAACTTTCTCGAAAGTATTTTTAGCCATGTCTGATAAAATTTGGTTTACAAGATATTTGAGTATCTTTGATATCAGATGGGATCTCTGGAACGGTAACAGTTACGTAGTTCGTTCGTTTGAATTCAAATGTATTAGGATGATGATGATGATGTCTTCCACAACGTATCCGTCGACGGCGACCCCTGCTTAGCTCCTGGCGTGCGCTCGTAGATGGCTAGCGAAGACAAACTTCGTCCTGAACACTCGGTCAAAAACAGAGCAGTAGAGCTGTCCGCTAGAGTTGAAGGTGTAGTTATAGGAGGGCTTCGGACGCGTTTTACGGACATTGCGTTTGGCGTCATGGTCTTCTAGGCGTTTGAGTTCGAAGTCGTCAGTCGCGTACTTGACGGCCTTTCGCCATTCCAGTCGCTGTTGTGCAAGCTCCTCCCATGTATCATAAGACATGCCGCTGGAGGCCAAGTGACGCTTCAGGACATCCTTATACCGCAGATATTGACCTTCAGCCTTGCGTTTTCCACTCGCGAGCTCGGAGTATTAAATGTATAAGAACCATTGTGCCACTACCACATTTAGAACATTGAGGAAATGATGATGACCAGGAAAATGTTAGGCGATCTCCACAATTGTAAGTCAGGGGTTTCTAACAATCTTAATTAGAGTTATTTTTATTCCAAATAAATATTCCCGAAGATACAGGAATTGAAATTACCATTAGGTAAGTACTTTTCATGCCTTTCATTTTTTACTGCTACTGTCAGAGTTTTACTAAGTATTTAGTAAATTATTGTTGCAAAAAAGATTTTAAAAAAATAGAAAGAGTCCTTCACCTCAAGAGAAATATATTTTATTTCTGATTTTCTCGATGGAGTGTCCATTTTTTTTGCAACGCTACAATATGAACATAAAACCTTATTTAGTTATGCTGAGAATAACGTTTCATATTAAATGGTTCTTTAATCTGACTCAATAGAATTAGAGCCCCAACCTTCGCAGTAAGGGACCGATGGTAATTTCAAATGGGATCCTCTATCGTTGTTGCGTGTTAGTGTTCATGGATTGTATTTTGTTTACTTGCATCATCCAATTTAACTTTAGCCAATTTTGTTTTCATCTAATTTAATGATTTGGTGTAGAGACCCTTGGTCCTTGGGGCCTGGAGCTTGGTCCCTGTTCCGAGAGCTGTTCGAGCGTCTATTTGATGCGACGAGGGACCCAAGGGCTGGCGGCTATCTCGCCCAAAGGAACAGCATAGCGCTCCAGCGGGGCAACGCCGCCAGCATCCTTGGTACCCTATCACACGCGCCTAATCTAAGACATTTATTTTCTTTCCTTCTGTCATTATAATATTAGTAATTTTAAACAAAAAAATATATTTAAAGATACGATAAGATAAGATCAGGTAAGTAAATAAAAGTAGTTATACTTTATTGCACAAATAGTAAAAAATAACTGTAAAAGTGGCGGCCTTTTCGCTTTGATCGATGTGTTCTAGACAACTTTTGTGTGATGGAATTTTTATGGACTTCACATTTTTAAATTCCAATCAAATTTCCGGATTGACCCCTAACCTAACTAAATAAAAGACGTTCTCTTCGAGCATTGACTTCAAAATACATACTTCATCAGCCTATTATTGTCCCCACTGTTGGGGCACAGGCCTCCTCTTGCACAAGGGGGTATGGGCCATGATCCACCAAGCGGGCCCAGTGCTGATTGGTGGATTTCACACGCCTTTGGATTTTTTTATTTGCTCAGACATGCAGGTTTCCTCACGATGTTTTCTTTCACGGTTAGAACAGTCGGTTTTACATACTTACTTGTGACAATTTAATTTAAACAATTGTTCCTCACAATGTTTAGAGCGACTGGTAGGTTCGCTTGTAAGGAAACAGAAAGTTTTTATTTCTAGCACTTTTTAGAAGTACAAGATGCTGAACACCACACACGTTTAAATAACCTTATAGAGGCGATAAAAGTTATTATTTTACAGTTAAACATAGGAAAACGGGTTCCACTACAGGTGGTTAAGGTCGAACAGGAAGTTGCTAGTTTTTACCATTTTAAAGTCTCATTTTGAAGTTTGGATACAATCACTAAACTAGTGTTCTGTTGCGAACACAATAGCTCTACTGTTATGTCGTAAAACGTTATTTCAGCAGGAAAAAAATCTACTATAATAATAATCTATATAATCTGCTACCACCCTATTGTGCGAATGTATAGATTGTTTAACGAAATCTCTTCGAACAGCAACAATAAGCCATCGTTAGACTTATTCGATCCTAGGCCATTAGTTTTTAAGAGACGGGTTGTGGATGTCCTCAAGTGAGCTATCCACGCACCTACTTTATAGTCTTTACTTTATTATTTTTATTTTTCAATATGTATTTTTAATCATTACATTCAATAGTATTTTTTGCCAACTCAATGTTGTACAACAATCAATTTTCTACTTCCTAACCATGCTGTGTTTACACGTTAAGGGTACCTTTTTTTTGGTAACGGGGGGGAAATCTTCGAAAGATACCCAGCCTCCTGGGGGAGAGACTGGGTTATGTGAGATTTCCACTCACTAAAACCCCCTCGATGGCCGGCCTCGTGCTTATTGGAGGGCTCCGGGATCTCCAGTGGAACGCACCGGTGCCCTCCTAGCATTTGCCTTGCGCTCCTCCTGGGAGGTGTACACTCCACCTCCCGGTTCCTCCCGTCACAGCAGCGTGCGGCCATAGCACGTTGCTGCCTTCCCTAGGGTCGCCCGCCAATGAACGGCCAAAGCCCCCACTTTGACCGCCCGCGACCCTGGTCCCTCCTTTTAGTCTCCTTTTACGACAGACAGGAGCTACCGTGGCTCTATTCTTTGCCCGAGACTACAGGGCTGACGGACCAGGACGCGCGTCACCGGCGCCCCGGCGTCTCCGTCTCCGTCTCCGAGCGGGGTCGGCCCTCTCCCGATCCCGCTCGGCGGTCTCCTTCCGAACCATAACGGTTTCACAGAAGGAGACCACCGCCTTCCAGGCTCTGTCGTCCGCCAGCATAGCCGCTACTACTGCTGGCAGAGAGAGATCCCGCCCGGTGCGGTCGACTAGGACTCGCCGCTCGGAGTTCCATGCAGGGCACTCCTCGAGCGTGTGCTGTGCGTCGTCCCGGTCCCCTCCACCCTACTACCACCTAGCTCATTACTTTATATTGATTTTTCTGTAATTTCTCTGGTTGTAATCTGTTGTGTTTACCTAATAAATTAATTAAATTATTACACGCTTGATGCATTTGTAAAATAGTAACCAAAGTTTCATTCTTTCCAACAATTACGAGAAAGAATGTCAAAATTTCTTGGTTCATCATGAATTCGTGTAGAATTTTTTATCAATCCTATTATTCAAAGTTTGAGACGAACTGAGTGGTAATTCCCTAAAAGTTTTTCTCCAAAATAAATTGCTCTGAAGCTATCTCACGACTGAAAGAAACGTAATTGTTCCGGGAAAGTTTCAACTGTCCGTAATCACAGCTCTGGTGATTAAATTGAAGCTTTATTGCGGACCGGTTCCATTTCTGGTTTGAAATGGTTTACCGAAAGATTGTTTGGATTTTGTGTGGAAATCTTTTTGAATTCTTTAAAATACAAAAAAAACCTGACTGTTCAAGGACTTTTTAAATCAGTAATCCGCAAAATCATATATAATAGATTTCGTTTTAAAATATTTAATTCTGTAGGTACTCGGATTGGTACATAAAATACTAAATCTAAAAGAATCTTTGATGCAATTTTTGGAATTTCTAGAAATCTTTACCTCAGTTTGTCTGATAGGGCGCATCAAATAAAAGGAAAAGGTGTAAGTTGGCACTTTTCTTGTTGAATGCCATAAAATGCCATCATTATAAATGGTCACAGTCATCCATAGACATGTCACCTCACTCGCTTGCTTGCTTGCTTGCTTATCGTATGGTTAGTGGCCAACGTATTTGTCAGTTGTTCAGGCCGCCCGTAGGCATCTGACATGGCTTAACGACTGCTGTCGAACGACAACAACCGGGACCGACTGCTTAACGTGCTAAATATGCCACTAGCGGTCACCCATCCAGGTACCGACCGCGCCAACGTCGCTTAACCCTCACGATCACTTTCGAACCGTGCTCGCAACTAGGCTACGAGCTCCTCGACCTCCTCCCTCACTAATATAATGTTTTAGAGAGTTTTTGTTATAACCTTCAGGACTTGGATGGAGTGCCTCATGTGCGGGCAATTAATTACGCTGGCTGCTTACCCTTCAAACCGAAACATACTAGCATTTCTGCTTTTTTGCGGCAGAAAAAGGTACGTAAAAGGTTGGATCACTCCTGTCTGAGGCTGCATAGTCATACAAATACCAATAAATTTATTTTGCAACTTAAATTAATACAAAAGTGGTTGATGCTCTAAATCTCGCACTAGGATACCCTGCGTCGCGGGATTTAGGCTCTTCTATGTAGGGACAATTTTGATTTATAAAAGGAAAATAAATAAATAAATAAAATAATAGATAATAAAATATCGTATACAATTTTAAATTAACACAAGATAGTAAGATGTAAGCATGTCCGCTGGAGTGAAAGTGTGTGTATGTGTGCGTATTGGTGGGGGGGGGTGTAAAGGTGAGGGGGTGGGTGGGGTGGGGGGGTGTTTATTGAGGGTGAGAGTTAGGGTGCGTGTTAGAGTGTGTTAGGGTGTGTGAGAGTGTGTGGGTGTGTGTTTGAATACATGACTAGTATTTGTGTGTGTGTGTTTACTCATTCTACAATTTCCAACACTTTCTCAGTGCTGTCATAGTCCAGGTGATTAGAGATTGTTTGCACCTATATCGTGTATGATTAACACTGTTGAGTAATTTGTTTACCTCGGTGTATAAATACGGTCCAAGATAGCGATAGAACCTTTGGCCAAATTTAGTACGTGTGATACATGAGGACCATTTCGTCATATCACGTAGGTTTATTTGAAAGATGAAAAGTTTCTTGAATTTCAAAAAATTGTTTCTAATAATATTGAACCGTCCTGTTAGATGAAATTTTGAAGCTTCGGTCCATCCATCATAGTAGCTACGAGTAATTCTCAAAGGTCCAGAAACGCTCTAAACTCGAAACACTTCTACCTACAGGAAATTAATTAATTAAACAATTGTTTACGTTTACCCGAAGTCCGTGTAGACGTCCTAACATATACAATTAAATTCTAAACTGGACCACCAGCTGCACTATTGGAGTATTTGGAATTACAGTAGATGGTAGAAAAGAGAAGCGATCTTACGCAATTTCTACTTAAAAAAAACGTTTTTATTTCAGACAAAAATTGGCCATAAACATTATTAGTAACAATACTTATGACCTATGTTAGTAATTTCTAATAATATATTTTTTTAAATATATATAATATACATTATTGTGTCACTTTGCTTTGAAAAAATCCTGTGCCTTCTATAAACACTGCTTTATTTCTCAGGATCGTTATAGCTTGGAGTGAAACTACGAGTACATTTTCATTCTTTTTCAATTGTGCCATCATCATCACTTGACAGAGATACCTACACCTATGACGTTCATCATCAGCTTATTAATGTATCCACTGTTGGGGCACAGGCCTCCCCTTGCACCGAGCGGGCTCAGTGCTGTGCGGTAGATTTCACACGACTTCGGAAACTTTTCATTTCCTCAGACATGCAGGTTTCCTCACGATGTTTTCCTTCATCGTTAGAGCAGTCGGTAAATGTACGTAAGTCTTCGAAAAAATCCAAAAACCTCATTGGTACTTGGCATTGCATGACTTCGAACCGGACCTCCCGCATGGGAGTCCTAGCCACTAGGCCACCGACGCTCCTGTATGACGTTGTAACAAGTTTAATATTATCAAGCTTCTTTTCAGCCTATTTCTGCCCACTGCCGGCCTCGTCCTTCCTTCCATATATAAAACTGACCATATTCAAGTTTCAATAATGTTTAATCAATATTCGTTTTGGTCAAAGTGGCTTTAGTTACATTTTTTCCTGTCTCTTTTGTCAATTCCAGTTTTGCATCTGGTCGCGCCAAGTGCTAAATTTTATAAAATGCATACCTAATGGCCAATGCGTGGTCATTCTCCCTATCATCTTACTATACCCTCATACGCACGTTATCGCCTGATGTGACGTCACCGTGTCCGGCTTTAACTATTGGTCGTTAACCGACCAGTTGGACTTCGACATCTGATTTGATCGCATGATCTGTAACCGCTACAAATTACTTCATTTTCCGCTATTTAACATCTGAAACCCGCTGAAATCTGTGTGCTAAGACTATGTGTGGTGCCTGGACATTGCCCGCGAAAGTTCCTGCAGGAAGAGCTGTAAACGAAGCCTAGACGACTGCCACGCCGGGTGTCCACAGGTCAGTGCGTATCCTAAGAATAAGTCATCTTTCCTTGTGATCCAGAGCTTATTCTATTTTCAAATTCCTAGCCTGACTACGCAAAAGGCACTTAGGTATTGCATTTTTTAATTAGCAATTTTTTATACATGATGATCACGACCCTCGGCAACGAGGAACACGACTTAGAAGAAGAATCCTTTATTATGAATATTTTATTGCTTAATTCATGTCAAATTTATTTTGATCTTTACAGTCCTTTGCCCAATCTATTTCTCTTCTTACATCTATAACCGCCAGTTTTAGAAATTCAAGTCGGCGTCCGTCCACCGGTTGTTCGTAACTGGCGAATTGAATTACGACTGTTCGCTTCACGCTATTATGGATCTTGTCTGAATGCACTACAAACTATAATTGTATTATCAATCAGGTAGCTTTTAACACTATTCTGCGATTCTATCGTGTGATTAAAATTCCATAAAATTACCGAAGACTCGTACATGAGAATGCGACTATAAGAAGAAGAACCTTTGAAAAGAGAAAGTCCACGGGTGGATGGTAACTGATCCCTATGTCATCAAAATATATGGTTGAAAAATCATTATTTTATTACTCACACGGTTCACGGACTCTAAGAACCAGGCCCTTCGAAAGGCTAGCGTGGGGACATGGATTCAATACGTAAATGCCCTTTTACGTGTATTTGCTATAAAATTGTTCGATGATAATGATGAAGATCATCTATCGGAGCTTATCTTTGAACACATCCATTATTATTTATTTGTTTATTTACATAGAAATAGAAAATCCTTTATTAATAGACCATATATAAAAATATCTGTAAAAAATATCACAAAATTAGTAAGATTCTAAATTGACCATATTTTACGTATTTGATAACAACACTAACAGTTATTTCCAAACGTGTGTTACATGTCAATTATTATTAGGATAGCAAGCATACTTATTAGTAAGTCATTGTTCTTAGTACTAAGTCATTGTTCTTATTACTAACTCACAATTTATGCTTTGCTCTCATAATAAAGCGAAAGCTACAATTCTCCGGAATTATTCCAAATAAATATATAGTAGATATATCTCAAGATTTTGATACAGTTTTATTCCACTTGTGAAAACTTTTTGGTTTGTCTCAATCCAAGCGCCAGGACTTGAAGTGGGATTATAATAATAATACATCTTTAATTCAGGCATAAAAAACCCATATAACAAAAGAACAATACAATATACAAAAAAATAATTAATGCTAAAACAAATACACAAACGAGACCAAAAAAAAATAAAAAACATTTGGCTACAACTTATTTATTTACGATTCTCGTCCCGGTGGACAGCCAACCAATGTTTGAATATGGGACTGCGTAGGTCCTCGCACACTGCCTTCAGTATGCTGTTGTCAGATTGTCGCAACCGCTTCCAAAAAGAAGCGATGCGAGTCCTGACAACCGCAAAGAAATCGGGCACCCGTGCGTCAGCGAACATGCCCGATGCACTACAGAATCGCGGCAAGCGCATAAGGGTGCGAAACGCATCATTGTATTGCACCCTTATGTTGCTAAGCGATTTCCGTAGGCATTTAACCCAAAGTTGGCAAGTTTAGAGTATATTATTGTTAATACGAAAAAAGGATGGAATATTTTGTTTGTCAAGAGTTTTCTCACTGTGACTTTTAAACGTGCCTTCACTTTTTTGGAACAAGGAAAATTATTTATTCTCCCTGGCTCATTTTAATTATCTTTCTAAATAGCTACAAAGGCCAGACGATTTGGAATTCAAATAAAAATTGGGTGTTAAATGAGACTGGTTGTCTCATTTAACAACGCCAAGTACATTTATGGCAAAATTTTGAAGGCGTTTGAACATTTTATGGCAATATCTGCATTCTCAAAATTGTATATTTCTCTAAAATTAGTTATTAGTTAGTTCTTATTTTATTAGTTATTTCAATCACAATAAATGTTAGATTAAAATTGAAACAACTAATAAAAGAGATAAAATAATCATCGTAATAATATAAGGGTAGAAAGAAGCGGAAGAATCTAGAAGCTTCTGCAAGATTGCTATTAGAATACAAAATACAAAGACTTTTATTGCAGCTGGGTTTGATAATAATAAAACTATACAACACTTACACAACATGATATAAGTAGAATCTTAAAAGAAACAACGGTATTAAAAATTGAAAGAGAAATTTTCTAAGTAGAAACGACAGAGCTCAAATTATACAGCGGGGTTTGCGGGAATATAGGTGCGATACCAGACTGTGTTAGTTTCTCTTTGAGAGCGAATGTTGTCCACCAGTGTTGTTGTTGTTGTTGTGTTGTTGTTTTTGTGTTGTTGTTGTGTTTTGTTGTGTTGTTGTTGTGTTGTTGTTGCTGTTTGTTGTGTTATATCGATCTGTCAAACTTCAAAAAACTATGGTGTCTATTGTTTTGGGATGTTTCCTCTCATCCCGTTATTCTCTTT
The DNA here is from genome assembly GCA_947369225.1 of Hofmannophila pseudospretella. Lineage (NCBI taxonomy): Eukaryota > Metazoa > Arthropoda > Insecta > Lepidoptera > Oecophoridae > Hofmannophila > Hofmannophila pseudospretella. The sequence goes on from OX376333.1 coordinate 3,785,144, forward strand.
TTGCTCCTCACGAATAAAATTAATGCTATTTACACTCTGGTTCTATTCATTACCCTTGATCTTATTCTCTGTAAATACTTACTTTATTTTTACTTTTTATATACCTACCTACTACTGCGGTAATGTGATTTTATTATATATTGTGATATAATATGATATTAATAAATCTGGATTATGAGATAGCTTTCCTTACCTGGGATTTGGTCGTAAAGTTCAAAATAGATGTTCTATTTTGAGTGATGTGGTTCTAGTGATGATAAACTATCGATAGTTTCACCTTGAATATCAATTATTATTATCTATAATATCGATAAGCCCTGATATCAAATGACAACAATAATAAACACATACGTACATACGCACCGAATTGAAAACCTCTTCTTTTTTTTGTCGTTTTTGATGTACACAGCCTATCTCATTATCTAATTCACCAGTTTCTCTCCCTTTGTTATATTTCTACGTCAGCACCTTCATTTCAACGGCGATTTATGATTACGATACAGTTACGCTTGCGCCAGTCTCGTGATATTCGAAGCGACAGTTGGAGTAAACGAGTTCAAAACCCTATCATTATAAGGAAGTGCAATGTGGGACGCCCCTTTCCCCGGCGGACCGAAGACCTGAAGATGGTTGATGGTTGCTGGCGATGGCTGGATGACAAAAACGTAGAGCTGAGTTATGTAGCTTGCCCTGGAAGAGGCCTATGTCCAACAGTGGAGGTCGTCAGTTAGATAGATTAGTTAGATGGAGCAAATGCAGACTTTGTTAATATTATCAAATCGTTTTTCAACATAGATGGAAGTTTCAAACCTTGAAAGTTATTGTAAAGATTTATATCGTTAAATTATGCAGGTTCAGCAGGATAGAAAATCATCAGTGTAAACTTCGAAAAACTGAAAAAAGGGTGCTAGTTTTTTAACCGACTTTAAAAAAGGAGGTTATCAATTAGACTATGTTTTTTTATGTATGTTACCGCATCTCTGTGCCATTAGTGAACCGATTTTGATTATTCCTCCTTCCCCGCCACCAACACCAGATCCCCATCATTAACACTAAAAGTTGTGAAATATTTTTTTTAAATAGCCTATAAACTGTCCCACTGCTGGGCAAAGGCCCTCCTCCTTTCCATTTTTCCCTATCCTCGGCGTCCTTATACCATCCTTTTTGGAAGTGGTCGATATCGTCCTTCCATCACCAAAAAAAAAATTAAATAAAAAATAAAAACCAAAAAAAACATATCTAACTTTTTAGTGATTTGAAGGCGGTTTTAAATATAATATATTTTCACAAATTCATAATAGGTACAATGCTAAATTTCGTCAATAAAAAAAAGACTTAGATTATGAAAAGCCTTAGTCAAAAATTCCGCCCCGTGTCGACCTCGGCGCAAAGGTTCCCATGACGCTCGCGGCATTGCCACGCTGAATCGCCACGGCCAACTTCTGCACGTTTATTTTTTTATATAATAAATTAAATAAAACGAAACGAGTCGCTTAGCATATCTCGGTCCACCAAAACATACAATTCTAGAAAATTCCTTACGGAAATAGAACAAATGGAACATTTCCAGAAAGCACAGGCCATTATGGCATTTACGGATAAAACCTACGGTCTTTGTGATCGTCTCAACAATAGTTGATATCCTTTGTGTGTGACTGGACGCGTTTGTGCAGGATTTTATAGTGAATCCGACAGGCTGGCCGGCTAGAGTGGCTTTGAGAGAATTTAAAGTTTTACCGTTATCCGTCTCAAGAGATTGATCAAGGAAATCAAGATAAAATGACTTTTCTTTTTTTGAATTATGACCACGCCCGATATGAGAATCGGATGTATCGGGTTCAATTACAGTATCCGCGTAAAACATGCTAGGCATTACACGAAGTGCGTTTCCAAGCTAGACAAATGTGTCTAGCTCGTAATTACACAATGGTGTAATTCAGGGATTCCCCGTGGTCCAACTCAAATGACAGTACGATTACGCTATGTGCTAACTAGAGATCTGCATTTCATGAAGTGGCTAAAAATCTTAGACAGACAATGCCTGTACACTTCGTGAAACGCGCCATTACGCTATGTCTACGGCATATACATTAACAAGGCCAGAACAGGAAAATTTACGCGGGAATAATTTCATGCAATACTTTTCCGTGAATATCGATACATCAGAAATGATAAATTGATGGATTATTATATTATAGTAAAGTACTCGTAGAACAAGCTGAGATTTATGTACAACAAACATTATAATTTATGATATTCGTACACGTGAGTTCTTAAAAATCTATTTCTTATTCACAGTCTTGACGCAGGATTAAAGTGGAAAAAGATCCATCGATGGTTCTTTTTAATGGATTTTAGTGGGCGTAGCAATCGTTACGCTAGTGTAATCACACCAGTTAAGAAAATTAAACACTTTGAGAAACGATGATAAGTGCATAATAGTTTACAGAAGAGTTCACTATACAACGGATAGGTACAATGAATACTACAAAAAATTAAATAAAAATACATATATATTCCCTAATACTGAGCCTACGGTTAGCACCCACCCTAGGTGATCCTGTGTCGTGGGCGCTGTGGTGGGGAGTGTGTTGTGATTTGTACCTAAATGTACTGTAAGTAATGTGATTTGGCGAAGTAGAATTGTGTGAGTAATGTTGGTGTCTCTATTTGTAAAACTAAATGATTTGAAAAATAATTATCAGATAAAGCTATGAGAATTTAAAAAAAAACTAAAAAGTAAATAAAGTAAGTAAATAAGTAAGTAAGTAGGTATGTCCGCTAAAAATACCTACCCCATACCCAAACCGTCAAACAAGATGTACAATAACAAAGAGGTCTGGAATGACATTATTATACAGTCACTCACTTGATACTAGTCACTCTTGATAATTAGTTGAGTACCGCACATTAGAGATAAAACCAGCGTTTTGATGTATCTATGCAATTATGTGAACCATTTTGTATAAAAGGACATGACATGGCAAAAGTGAAGAACAGTTGCATATAGTTTATCATATCATAGAAGATTCTAAAATGGTCTCCGTAGGTCTTGTGTTGAGTGTAGTTTTTAAAATAATATTAGGTATAGATTCGGCTAGAATATTGGCTGTGTTCCCAACTCCATCGATTAGTCATCAAGTAGTCTTCCGCCCTTTGACTCAAGAGCTAGCTAAACGAGGACACGAAGTGGTTATCATCACAACAGATCCTGCTTTCCCGAAAGGAGAAACACCTGCAAATCTAACAGAGATCGATGTCCATGAACTGTCATATAAAGTGTGGAGAGAAGGATTCGTAACAACAGCTACAGGGAGGAAGAATGATTTATTCACACAAATAAATACAGCGTTAAATCTCTTGACTATTATATTCGAAAAGCAAATACAAACTGAAGAAGTGAAAAGTATAATTCAAGATAAAAGTAGAGTTTTTGATCTTCTGCTACTAGAAGCTTGTGTTAAACCTGCTTTGGTCTTGTCTCACATATACAAAGTGCCGGTGATACAAATCAGTTCTTTAGGGCCTGTATTTGGGAATTACGATATCATGGGAGCTCCAACCCATCCAATTCTTTATCCAGCAATAACTAGACAAAGGTTGTACAACCTCACGTTTTGGGAGAAAATTACTGAACTATTCAGTCATTATCGAATGGAATATCTATTTTACTATCATGAAAAAGTAGATAATGAAATGTTAAGAAGAAATTTTGGGCCTGATATATCGACACTGACAGAATTGAGTAATAATATTCACATGTTATTTCTGAATATACATTCTATTTGGCAAGATAATAACCCTGTACCGCCATCGGTCATTTACATGGGAGGCATGCACCAGAAGCCGGAGAAAGAATTACCAAAGGTATGTACAATCTATCATCATCATCATCATCAGCCATTACTTAGAACTTACCTGCTATCAGCACATTTGTAAACATTTATTATTGGGACACAGGCCACAGGACTCTTCTTGGGATGGATCAATGAATTTCACATGCATTCAAATACATTTCTTTCCTCAGAAACATGCAGGTTTCCTCACGATATTTTCCTTCGCCTCTCGAGCAGTCAGTAATCAAATAACTATTTGATGAAACCGCTAAACTAATTGGTGTAAGGCGTTATCTAGGTTCGTGTCTCCCACAGTAATTGGATTAGTAACTATCCTCTAGTTTATCCTTATATAGTTTATATAGTCTATCTTAATATCTTCTGACCAATGAGTTATATAAAATATCTTAGCCTCTGTCAAGGTTTGGCATAACAAACGTTCATGTAAGTATTTAATGTTCAAGATCATATAAAGTGTAGCAAACATTTTTCTCACCAAAAACATTGCCTTTGCAGAATTTGAAATCTTACCTGGATTCGTCAGTCAACGGAGTGATCTATATGAGCTTCGGTACGAACACAAATCCATCAATGTTGCCACCGGAGAAAATACAAACCTTTGTAAGAGTGTTCTCTAAATTGCCTTATGACATTTTGTGGAAATGGGACAAAGATGAATTACCGGGACAATCGAAGAATATTAAAATATCTAAATGGTTTCCACAGTCAGATCTGCTAAGTAAATATGTCATTTATTCCTATTTTAAAAGAAAACATGGCCCATATTGGATCTAGGTTTCTTTATAACATGGGTTCATTCAGACTCGGAGAAAGTATTTGTTATCTGGGTACTAGTAGCACCTTTTCAGGGTTTTTACTTACGAAACACGAGTCCATGTATTTACAAGCCTTCAATGGAAATCCCCACACAAAATAACGCCAATGTTGCATTTTTACACTTGTAATTACGAGGATTGTTGTTTCAAAAAATAGAACACAGGTGTCGGATTGGTATTGTAAGTGGTTGTGAGTAAATACGAATGAGGGAATGAAACACTAAGAAATGCATATTTTCACGATAAAATACAATAAACCAAAGGATGAACAAACACAAAAATATTGTGCAAATCTGAAATTAAAAACTCAAGCGAGTAGCTAGTAAAATACGAAGGTACCTGAAATCTTGTGCTTTTTACAGGACATCCAAAAATAAAACTCTTCATCACTCAAGGAGGCTTGCAGTCGACTGATGAAGCAATAACAGCTGGAGTACCACTACTTGGTATACCAATGTTGGGAGACCAATGGTATAATGTAGAGAAATATGTTTATCACAAAATTGGATTGAAACTTGACTTGGAATCTCTCACAGAGGATACGTTTAGAGATGCAATTAATACTGTTATTGGAGATCAAAGGTGAGCTTCTGTCTTCAATATGACGAATTTCACTGAGAACTATCTAGACACACGGAGTGTGTCCGCCAAGTTCGGAACAAAAAAGGGGAGATGATCGACGTGTGTTACATAATATTACAGGAACCATTTCGAGCCATTTTCGACCCCCTTGTAACTCAAAATCTATTTGACCTACATACCTGCAAGTTGTATATTTGTATTTGTATATTTCTACTTCCTATGATGAAGGTGGTTCCTCTTTCTACCCCTTGGGAATTATGGACGTGAGAGTTATGCTATGCTATATATTTCTGTAGGTACGTTTGAAGGATCGTTAATTGAACTTGGCATCCAGTTAGATCTCAATTCTTTTAACGGCGAAGCCGACAGGCCTATTGGTTCCATGCACCGAACTTGGCACCTTTTTTCACATTTATTTTTTTGGTGGGATAATACAAGTTACAAATTTAATAATAAGATAAGACCTACATTTATCTTAGAATTGTTTGCTTGACTACCCTTTTGTTAAAGAGTTGCAATATTATTAAGAAATTACGAGTATTATTAGATGTTGGAATAATTAGAAGAGTCGGTCTCGGTAGCGTAGTGGTTAGGACGCCAAATACGGGAGGTCCGGTTTCGAAACCATTGCAATGCCATGTACCAGTGAGATTGTCAGATTTTACTAGATCTTACGTCCATTTACCGACTACTTCAATGGTAAAGGAAAACATCGTGAAGAAACCTGCAAGTTTGGGTAAAAAAGTTTCCGTAGGCGTTTGAAATCCACCAATTAGCAATGGACCCGCTCAGTTGATCATTACCCGTACGCCCTTTATGCAGTTAATGACAGGAAACCATATTAACCATTTTAAGTTCTCGCTAAGAACTCTTGCCGCGCATTCAACTGTAAAATTTCTGCCATTAAGTGAATCTGTCGTAATCCGAATCTGCCTAATACTCGCAATTGGCGGCTCGTGCTCCAACAGTGTGGATGTTAAAAGACGGATAAGAAGAAGAAGAAAAAGGCTGTCCAAATGTAGTCGTGCCATCATAAGCATTCTCTAATGCTAGGGACAGGCAATCTTTAGGGAGGACTTTTCATAATAAAGAAGGATGTACCAATGACTTTGTATACCTGAAAGCGGCAAGTTGTTTGAACTGATTGGTGGAAACAAAGACTGTAAGTCGTTAGTTTCTGTAGCGAAGAGGAACTGGGAACTGGAAAAAGGGAAGATCTTCCGCCAGGCGGGTTAGCCTGGAGACCATGCCAGTCCACCAATTGATGTTAGGAACTTGTATATATTCGAAGCCCATTGGAAACTTCGATAGCGCGTTGTATAGTGACATCTGTTGGCGAGTTGAGCGAACTAATCGTAGTGAATCACCACAATCCTTCATCAGTTTCATTACAATATTTTTTTTTCAGTTACCGTCACAACATCGCGAAGCTAAGGTCGCTATTCCTGGACCAGCCGCAGCGCCCTCTGGAGCGCGCCGTGTGGTGGACAGAGCACGTGCTGCGCCACGGCGGGGCGCGCCACCTGCGGGCGCCCGCCGCCAACATCTCCTGGGCGCACTATTTAGAATTAGAACTCGTCCTAACTTTACTTTTAGGTTTATTTTTAATCGTTGCTTTAGTAATGTCAGTTTTATATTTTTTATTAACAATGTTGTTGAGTAGTAAATCTAAATTAAAAGTCAATTAGAAAATTAATAAAATTAAAAATTGGGTAAAATAAATATTTTGAATTTTTTTTACATTTTCAAAAGGTCATCTGGCTTCGCAAGATTGCATACTGCAAATCTCCTTTCCAACAGTGTATTGCATGTATTTCAACCTATATTATCAATAGATTCTGATAAAACACATTGCATAATAAAACCTGTAAAGTATAGATTAAAACGCTTAGTATTTTTTCAATATTAAGACGAAATAAAGCATTACCTATCGACCTACCTACACTTACTGTACTTATTTCAAGGCAGCAATCATTCCATGTTAAGACGAGTCTTAACCACGTGCCACGAGCATGTCTTCAATAACGCAATGATACGCGTATTATCATAATTGCATAGTCATTTTCTGACCTATTACTATAATATACTAGCTATTATAAAACTACTGTGTCATAGTGATTTGTTTCTTCAGAAAGACCCGAGACACAGTTACCGATAAAAGTATTGATTAGAAATCGATTACTGTCAATAATTTACAAAGTGTTCTCTATATTAATATATCGAATTCATTTATCGGAAACTATTGAACACCAGATCTCCTAGATATAGACTCCAATACTCTAGATAATAATAATAATGAATAGAGCAATATTATTATCAATCTTGTTTTAATGATAATTTTACAATTACTTAGCCTTGAAGGAACGAACGCGCGCCCGGGAAGGAGTCAATTTTTTCTTCCATCCAAGTATAATACGAATATGGTATAATTTTTGTTAATTAATTCTATAATCATTTCAATTATATTGAAGGCACTATTAATTACAATAATTAGAAAGGTTGGTAGGTACTATTAAGTAAATTAGTTTAGTAATGAATCAATAGTATCTATTGAAAATTAAAAGTTTTATAGAAACACAGATAAATACAAAATTGCAATTATTTGTTCGGAAGAAACACGGTACATATAAGATAGTATAGTATTGTTGGAATTGAAAACAAATCATAATTATAATTGTCGTTAAATTACTTTGCTGTTCTTGTCATCCTAATTAATTATATTCACATTAATTACATACTAAATAATAAGTACTCATGTAATGACGAAACAAAATAGTTAAAAAAATATATCTACAAGTTATAAGATAATGCGATCACTATCCCTTTTGATGACAAATAAGGGTCTATTCACATAGAACAATAACAACTAAACGCTTAGATATTTTTTTATTAATTACAAATTGTGTGAAATAACAAAATATTAAGTAGTCGAAACTGTGAACTAAAACTCGAAAGTAGAAGGAGTGAGTGACTGTAGGGTTAAATTTATAGCATGGTTTGTTAAGAATCTCTTCAATTAAGAATTATAAATGATTTTACCTTTACAGGAGCACCTTTATGTACTTATACACATGTGTACTCCTGTAAATATTTTGTTTGTTTGTAAATAAATTTACCTTTAACAATTGGTTTTCAAAATAAAATAATTCCTAAACACAGGATGGCCACACAGGGCCCAGTTATTATAAAATAAACGAAGACCTCTTCATAAATGATATAGGAGTAATTTTAAATATAATTTTATGCTAAGTTATTTAATACAATTCGTAAATTTTTTGAAGGCGGGAATGAAGAATTTGTAGAATATGTTTTTTTTTAAATAAATGCATTAACAGAACGCAATTGATTCAGTCCGACCACAGACAGACAGAACGAATCCTGGCTGCCAATGGTTTATTGTCAACACTGAGTCTCAAAATGTATGGAACGTCGCCATCCTGCTTTATCCCGTATCGTTTATTTTCCTATCTGTAGTTTTAAACACCGTGCAATAACGATATAACTTAGTGAACGGTTGCGAGTGCTTGTTTAAAATATTGTTACCAATTAGTTGAGTCCTATGGACGCACACTGACCCTTATACCTACCAACATACACCCCCTCACACACACACACACATCACATACACACATCACACACACGCCATATCACGCATACACCCCTCACACACACCACACACACGCATACTTAACTGTTTAATTTAGCATTGCCTTATGTTTTTTTTCATAATTTATTTATCGGAAGAGACTGGCCCCCACAACACAGGGTATCCTAGTGTGGGAGCCAGGGAAATCTGAGAAAATGTAAAAGATACTGTCTGCATTAATAAATATATATTTTTTTAATGCGGCAGTGTAAAATATCTACTTATGCATCGTGCCTCATGTTCAGTGTGAATTGACCCGAACCATGTCTGAGTGATTAGATGTCTCAGCGATGTATAAAACATCTTCCGTTGCAAAATGTCATCTAGTTACATCAAACATGTCGAGGTCAGTATTCTTATTAGTGATTACAACGTTCGCTATATTATCAAAAAATGAAGCTGCTAGGATTCTGGCCGTGTTTCCAACTCCTTCAATAAGCCATCAAGTGGTATTTCGCCCTTTAACTCAGGAGCTAGCAAAGCGTGGACACGAAGTAGTTGTAGTCACTACCGATCCTGTTTTCCCAAAAGGGAAAACACCTGCAAATCTAACTGAGATCGATGTACACGACTTGTCTTATGAATATTGGCGTAAAATGTTTTTGAAGGCAGCGACGGGAAAGAAAGAAGATTTAGCGAATCAAATGAAAATTATATTCAATCTTGTCGCCATAGTATTTGATAAACAACTTCAAACTAAAGAGTTTCAGGAAATTCTTAAAAATAAAGAGAATCATTACGATTTGCTACTACTAGAAGCCTGTGTCAGACCTGCGTTAGCACTGTCTTATAAATTTAAAGCCCCAGTGATTCAAGCGAGTTCTTTTGGTCGCATATTTGGAAACTACGAAACGATCGGAGCCCCAGTTCATCCCATTTTGTACCCTACAAGTGTGCGGCAAAGGATTTACAATCTCACGTTTTGGGAGCAAGCGACAGAATTATACAACCATTACTCAGCCGCTGACATGTACAATTCCCACGAGAAAATGGAAAATGAAATTGCGAAAAAGAATTTTGGACCTAATATTCCCACTTTGAGTGAGTTGAGTGAAAACGTCGAAATGTTGTTTTTAAATATGCATCCAATATTTGAAGGAAATCAACCTGTGCCCCCAAGTGTGATTCATATGTGGGGTTTGCACCAGAAACCTGAAAAGGAATTGCCTCTGGTATGTAATGTAGATAAGTACACTTACACACATGCATACACTACTCTGCCCTGATAAGAGAAAAGGCCGCTAAGTGACATTTGGTCGTTTTTGAGTTATTAATACCTGCGAAATAAGCAAATGATTCCGCATCGACCCATCTTGGAATTATATTTTTATCCCAAATGGTTTCAGAGATATGTTAAGCATTTTAGCCGTTAAATACAATATTTTGGGATTGTACTAAGCTAAAAAGCAACTTTTTTTCTCTACTAAACTATAAAAACGTTTAGTGACTATAACGGTAATTTCACTTACGTGATTTTTGTTGCAAACTACAGACGAACGCCGCTAAATACGTTTGATCTTCTAAAACGCGGCTAGAGGAGTGTAACGGTGTTATTATGTAGTAGCCGTTCTAATAGAAATCTTAATAAAACTACAGCAAAAAGCGGCAAACAGATTGTCATATGCTAGAAGGCCGCTAAATCTTTTAACTGCTTTCTAGCGTAGTAATTCCATATTTTTTTAAAGTCCGTGCTAAGCAAATTGGAAGTTACGGCTTTTTAGCGTATGATAAGGTTTAAATATTTATTTTGAATTTTATGTATATGGCGGCAAAAGCACAATACTACTTTAAAAAGCGGCTATATTTTCTAACTCTCACGAGTAACTCTCACGCCCACAATCAGACACACAAGTAGACAGAGGAACCACCTTCAATCACAGGTAGTTCCCACTTGTAGATAAGTACCTGGATAGAAATGAAAGTAATATATATTTTGAAGTAGAGTATACAGGAAAGTTTTAGAATTGCTTCTAAAATATTTAAACTTTGTGATCTTACAAAACAAAAGTAATATTCAAAAAGGAAATCATATTTCGATGCCAAATTGTTTCTGTAGCTATTTGTTTCAGGATTTGAAAACTTATTTGGATTCTTCGAAAAACGGCGTTATTTACATGAGTTTTGGAACAAATACAAATCCATCATTATTGCCTCCAGAAAAGATTCAAATGTTCATAAGAGTGTTCTCCCAGCTGCCCTACGATATTTTGTGGAAATGGGATAAAGACGTGCTACCTGGTCTGACGAAAAACATCAGGATAAGCAAATGGTTTCCGCAGTCTGACCTTCTCAGTAAGTATTAAAAAAAGGGAAATTATAAACCAAGCGACCAGAATTTTATTTGACGACAACAGCCTAACATCCTAATTAATGCGTGAGTGACGATAAAAATTTTTTTTTAAATTTATTTATTTGTTAGATTCACAGCATATTACACATTAAATATATAAATAAAACAATTAAAAAACTATATATGTCAATTACGAAACCAAACTGTTAAAAATTAATTGAGCAAGTAGTTACAAAATGAAAGAGGGGATATTTAAATAAAGAAAATAAAACAGGCTTTACGATATGTTTGAGTACTAACGATGTGTGTGTGTGTGTGTGTGTGTGTGTGTGTGTGTGTGTGTGTGTGTGTGTGTGTGTGTGTGTGTGTGTGTGTGTGTGTGTGCGTGCGTGTTGTGTGTGTGTGTGCGTGTGTTTGTATGTGTGCGTGTGCGATGAATAAACACCAACTGATTATTACCAATAAACCATCAAGTAAACAACAACAATTATTTTGATTTAGCGTTTCGATTAATAAATTAACCTCTAAATTACTAGTTTACCGACTGATTGTCAGTGACGGATTTATAATAATAACCCAGAGAAAACTACTTGCACATTTTTGCCTGTAAGCTAACTTACATGTCGGAGCGATACCGACACGGATGGGTTAAAACCAAGCAATGCCATCTAAACAAGTACCAATGAGTTTTTCGGTATTTTCGAAAGACTTACGTACATGAGAGTTATGTATGTATGTACTTATTTATATACAGAAAGCTCTAAAGGGGAAGATAAACATCGTAAGTATACATGAACACTGAGATTATGAGATTACCATGTGTAATTATTAGTATGTGATATGGGTGGTTTGCCATTAAAATCTGCCAAAAATATCGTTCTGTTTCACAGAATGATCACGACCCTCATTAATGAGGAATATCACGTGTGTTTGGTCGGCTAGCTAGATATCTCTAGATAACTCAACTCTATTCGAAACAATGACCGTTTGATTGTTACAGGACATCCAAATATAAAACTGTTCATCACACAAGGAGGACTGCAATCTACTGATGAAGCTATAACCGCCGGAGTACCACTAGTTGGGATACCAATGTTAGGGGATCAATGGTACAATACAGAAAAATACATGTACCACAAAATCGGAGTGAAGCTCGATTTTGTATCGTTGACTGAAGACGAGTTTAGAAATACAATAAACACTGTTATTGAAGATGAAAGGTTAGTAAAGTTATAATGAAATGAGTTGATTGAATATAAATGAATATTCCAGCCGTAGTCGTATTGACAAATAGGCTAAATCTAAGGGCAGACGATGGGTTTTAAAAAACATTAATATAAGATTCGGATTCATAAATACTTATCTATCAAGACAAAATATGGGATGTAAGGTTAGTGCAGTAGATAATATTTTATTAGGTAATTATTTCACAATTTTAATTCGGCTGTATCGAGAAAAAAGTGGTGTAAATTCATATCGACTCTGATAAATATGGTCGGTTTAAAGTCAGGTTGGTGTTAATGGGGAATTGAACTATCCCTAAAATTAATCTTATTTCATATTAACAATGAAGAGTTATTAGAAAATTAGATACTTAAAGTTTTTAGTAAGAAATTAACTTCGGCAAAAACTTTGAACATTTGACATTTTCTTTTGTTTAATCTGACTTCTTCTTGATCTACCTTATACAAAGTATAACAAAATAAGTACTTACCTGTATTGAACCTTTAATAAGTAACTTAAAAAGTATGAAAAAAACTAGTTGGCAACAGTTGTTCGATTTTTAATACTGACTGACTAACTGAGTAGATCAATATAAACATTTTGTTTAACCTGTATAGCCTAATGCTGGCCTTATTCAGAACCACAGCTATATATTATGACTATTATATCCATATCAGTGCCCAAAACCTTTGACAATGTAATCAAAGAGGATTAATGTCACAGTTCACTGACCATTTCCATTTCAGTTACCGTCACAACATCGCGAAGCTAAGGTCGCTATTCGTGGACCAGCCGCAAAGCGCTCTGGAGCGCGCCGTGTGGTGGACGGAGCACGTGCTGCGCCACGGCGGGGCGCGCCACTTGCGGGCGCCCGCCGCCAACATCTCCTGGGCGCACTATTTAGAATTAGAATTCGTTTTAACTTTATTCATAGGGTTGTTAGTTTTCGTAGCTATACTTGTTAAGGTTCTGTATTCTTTGTTTAGTTATGTCTCTAGTAATTTTATTGCTAATGTTAAGATTAAGGTTAATTAAATTTATTAGACACAGTTTGAGAAAGAGGATAGGTTACCTACCTATCCTCTTTCAAAGAGAAAGAGGATAGGTAGATATTTTTGCATATATCTTTAAAATTACGGACAATATATGTAGTGTGATATGTAGTGTACAAGAACCCTCCAGATCACGAATCAAACCCATAACAAAAGCTAGATGATCCACCAAGTTTTTTTTATTTACAACCAAACTCGTGTTTGACCTCAATCTCACCTGGTGGTAAGTAACGATGAGGCCGATGATGGCGCACACGGGCTTAGTAAGTACTGGCTCTTCTATAAACACTGTCAAAACACCTCAACGCTGAAGCGAAGATATTTGACGACAGACTTTACATAGAAGGTGGTCGGTAGCAGACGGACCCTGAAGGGGTCCTACCACCAGCAAGTTACTCAATTTAGTCGCCTCGAACGACACTTTTGCCCAGTGGCGGTAGGAAAGAAGAAAGTAACTCAATACAGTGTAAGTGATAGAAGATAAGATATCTGTTCTTTCAGTAGAAATGAATGTTTCTGCAGACGAAGAAACAACTTTTATATTCGTAAAAGCCGTGGGTAGTCGATAAACAAACCGACGGAGTAACAAAAAACTTTTCAAAATACCAACTTCTAAAAGTGGCGAAATTCAGTGGAGATAACAAACCTTGGAGGAAACAAGTTCGCTCCGAATGGAGCAAATATCGTAGGAAAATTGTAGCCAATTGTACTTAACATTAATTACACTATGATTTTAACGTTTTCGACATACAAGTTTAGCTTACAACACCTTTGACAAGAAGGGTATTTTTACGAAAAGCAGATAGATAAATAGATAGTAGAATATTAATACTTTATTGCACACAAGAAATTTACAATGCATACAACCCAGGACTGTCTATACGTTTTGCGATTTGGTCGACCATTATTACGCTTTAGTCAGTAAGTAGAAAAGAAAAATAAGAAAACCAAAAGGTAGTTAACCAAAATTCAATTAAATAGCATTTTTGTCTATTGTAAACCTAAGTTGTCCTCTAAATTACTAGTTTACCGATCAACTACGAGCATCTAAAATACTATTTTAGTGACTAAATATTGTCAAAACAAAAAAGATTTAACATAACCTCAGCATCGTAATTTCCATTATAGCCTCTGAATTTTAGACCCGAGTCATTGACCTTCCCAAGGTCAGTGACCTACCCCCCTCACCTCTTACCCCCAGACAAGCATATACAATACAAACAGTATTTTGTGAGTTGTTATAAAAATAACCTAACTAGGTTACTAAACTACTAAAATAACCTAAGCTAGCTTTCAACCTAACCCATTCGTGTCGATTTCACTCCGACATGTAAGTTTGCTTGCATGAAAGAATGAGCAAGCAGTTTTTTCTAGGTCATTATAAATTCGTTGCTGTCAATCAGTCGGTAGAGTAGTAATTTAGAGTTTAATTTATTAATCGAAACGCTAAATCAAAATAATTGTTGTACTTTACTTGACGGTATTCGTAATAATTAGTTGGTTTTATAAAGAAAATGAATTAGTTTTTTTCGGCGGCGGGTAGTTGAAGTGTTTACACTTCGTAATTTTGCTCCAACTATTTTTATGTAATATTAATTACATATTACATCTTTATATACGTAATATGTTCTAAACAGTGTTATTACTCGTTTTGCTACCTGCCCACAGTACAATCTCCAGTTATACTCCCTCCTACAAGTGATACTGTGCTGTGTGTCTTACAAAACCTAACCTCAAAATGGACTGTGCCGAAATCAAGAAAAATATGGACACAATGACGGAGCTCTTCACTACCAGAATGGCTGAGTTTCAAACTGAACTGACGCAAGCCAAGGGCAAGCCACCCACAGTGGCAGTGCTCAACACGGAGTTCCAGAACTTTAAAAATTTTGTATGTGTTGCAATGAATGCACTCAACTCCCAGCTTGAACTTTTAATTAAGGCGCAGGAGCGCTTGGAAATGCGCTCAAGACGTAAAATGCTGCTACTCCACGGCATGTCCGAAGATAGGAAGGAGAATATCTCTCAATGTGTAGCCAACTTAGTGTCTATGAAGCTTGGATTACCGTCTGTCACCGTAAGTTGTATCAAGACATGCCACAGGATGGGACGGTATGCTAGCACTGATAAATCTCAGACGAAGCCTAGACCAGTGCTCGTAAAGTTTGCGGATGTAAAAGTGCGGGATCAAGTATGGTTCGGCAAGAAATCACTCAAAGATTCAGGTGTAACTATTTCCGAATTCCTAACTAAAACAAGACACGATCTATTTATGACTTCGCGGAAGGTCTTCGGGGTGTCCAAGTGCTGGACTCGTGAGGGTGTCATTCACGTTACTTCCCCGGATGGATCTCGAGAAAGAATCGAAACCTTCTCTGAGCTGAGGGCAATTGAATTGAAAATTTCTCCACCTGACGGCGTTACAAGGACCTCGAAGTCAGATACAGACGATGGACACTGTTGATTTTGCAGTAATTGATTATAACATTATGATATTTAAGTACTCCTTACCTTAGCCTTGTAATTTAACTCACTTTTCACACGATTTCACTGTTAAGTAGATACCTAAGTACTTGTTTTGTTTACATTAATTATTTTTTTTTGTCTTTGGTTGCGCCTGCGCCACAATACGTCATGATGCGTTTTGTTTCTGCTCACTAAGGATGTGGGACTATCTATGGCTTCATTTTAACTGGTAACAGGATTCGCAGATGTCCACTTTTTGATATTTTGTAGTGGAAGGAAACTGATTATAATTTGTAATATAGTGAAATCGATTAATCGTACTTCCTTAGACTTCACAACGAAAAATGAATGCTAATAAGTAAATTTCTCTAGTTGTAAATTGATTTATTTAAGTTACCTACTGTATTATTATTTATGCAGTGCACTTGTGCAGTGATCTCTTCCAGTCTGTGTTCAGGTGGCTATAATGAGTGAAATTTTGAAAACTACATCGTTAATATAATTTGCTATTTATTAACCTTATAATTTATTTCTTATTTATTTTATACTTATATATCTTTATATATAATATTATATTGATAGTATTTTATTAGATGCACAACAATGAGTATTGATGGTGATGATGAGACCAGTGACGATGAAAACTTCTTCTCCCTCTCGTCCAGTTCCGAATCTGACGACAGCTTTCATAGTGTGACGCAGCCTCTGAGCGTACTCTTGGATTCTGCGTTCTCCTTGTCCCCTAAAAACTTTAATGCAGTACATATTAATGCTCAAAGCATTCATGCACACTACCCCGACCTACTTACCTCCTTTTCCAATAAAAATATCCACGCCATCCTAGTCTCCGAAACATTTCTCAAACCATGTTTACCTTCCACTTCCTACTCCTTGCCTGGATTCCATTTAATCCGCAATGACAGAACAGGTAAAGGCGGCGGCGGGGTAGCCATCTATCTCCGCAGTCATATCCCTTTTTCTGTGATCAGCAAATCTCCTTCTCTTTATTCCGAATCCGCCGAACACCTCTTCATTGAAGTGCTGCTAGGTTGCACCAAGGTGCTACTAGGAGTCTTCTATAGTCCTTCCCTACGTATTGATTATTTTTCGGAGTTTGAAAATCTCCTAGAAAACTTCACCACTACTGTTGATCATACCATCATTATGGGTGACTTCAATACCTGCCTGCTAAAAAATGACACGCGATCGGGTAAGCTTAAGTCTGTCATCAAATCTGCCAATCTTAATTTACTCCCACTCTCTGCCACGCATACCTTCCCAAACTGCGTTCCCTCCCTTTTAGACCTCATTGCTGTCTCTTCCACTGATCATGTTATCAACCACGGTCAAATTCCAGCTGAAGAATTCTCCTATCATGATTTGATATATGTCTCTTACAGAATTCGTACACCCAAATCCAAACCCCGAACAGTCCTTTTACGTAATTTCAAGAGTATGAACCACGATCGTTTCCTAGCTGATCTGAGTGCTATTGATTGGGATGCAGTTTTTAGTGCATCTAGTGTCGATGAGAAGCTTGAAGTATTCAACTCACTACTATCGCAATTGTTCGATGTTCACGCACCATATAGAGCAGTTAAACTTAAACATCTGCCAGCTCCGTGGTTAACTCCTCAAATTAAACACCTCATGATGAAAAGGAATGCGTCCAAAGTAAAATTTAAGAGTAAACCTACTGAGGCCAATCATGATAAGTACAAATCTCTTCGCAACCGCTGTAGTAGGATGGTGTAGAGATGCGCAACGCAAACATATTCACGCTGCTGTGGAGAATGGTAATCCGGCCAAGGTCTGGAAATTCTTAAAGTCACTGGGGATAGGTAAATCTCAACGCATTTCATCTTCTAACATCAATTTGGATGCGCTGAATAAGCACTTCACATCTACTACTACTTTACCCGCTCAAGATAAAGAAAATACTCTACAATATCTCTTCTCTCTGCCTTCCCCTGATTATTCTCCCTTCCAGTTTCGTCCGGTCACAGATCGTGATGTTGAGAGAAATATCCTTGCCATTAAATCTGACGCTGAGGGAACGGATGGCATAAGCCGCAGAATGATTATCTTGACTCTCAAATACTCCACTCCTATATTATGTCATATTTTCAATACTTCATTACTCTCGGGTAATTTCCCCAACATCTGGCGACAAGCTTATGTCATACCGATCCCCAAAATCAGCAACCCCAACTCCTTTACTCACTACCGACCCATCTCCATTTTACCGTTCCTATCCAAAGTCCTTGAACGCCTTATTCATCAACAGCTGTGTCTGTTTCTTACCACAAATAACCTGTTAAATCCCTTTCAATCTGGCTTTCGTCCAGGTCACAGTACTGTTACAGCTTTAATTAAAGTCACTGATGACATCCGGCTTGGTATGGAAAATCAACTTCTCACTGTCATCGCTCTGCTTGATTTCAGCAACGCCTTCAATACAGTTGACTTTGATATTCTCCTTGCAACCCTACGTTCTCTCAACATATCTCCGATGGTGGTAGACTGGTTTCGCAGTTACTTGAGCGGCCGTCAACAATGCATCCGGCTAGATGACAATAGCTCAAGCTACTGTGACATCGTTGCTGGTGTACCTCAAGGCGGTGTGCTCTCTCCTCTTCTCTTTGCAATATTTATTAACTCCATTACTCAGTCATTAACTTCTTCCTATCATCTCTACGCTGATGATCTTCAGATTTATTCCCAGGCCTTGACTGATGATATTAATGAAGCGATAAACCGGATAAATGCTGACTTGACTGTGATCTACGATTGGACTAAGTCTTATGGTCTGAGCGTTAACCCCAGCAAATCTCAGGTCATCATTGTGGGTGGGTCTAAGCAACTGTCTCGGATCTCACTCGACGATTTACCGGCTGTCACTTTCAATGGCACACTGGTACCATTCAGTGATGTCGTAAAGAATTTGGGGGTCTTGATCGATGGTCGATTGTCTTGGCAGCCTCACGTGGAATCGATTAGCCGTAAGATCTTTGCTGCAATGGGATCATTGAGGCGGTGGAAAAATTTGCTTCCAATCAAAACGAAAACCGAGCTCGCGCAATCCCTTCTCCTTCCCATCCTTGACTACGCCGACTCCTGTTTCCTGGACCTCACGGTGGAGCAACTCAATAAGCTTGAACGTCTACAAAACATGTGCATCAGATTTATTTTTGGTGTGCGTAAATTTGATCACATTACACAATTCCGCGTTCAGCTTAAATGGCTCCCAATTCGGCTCCGTCGCAACTTTCATCTCCTCTCCCTCCTTTATAATGTCCTGTACAGTCCTATCACTCCCGCGTACCTGAAATCCATGTTCACATTCCTAGGCTCTGATCATGGTGTCGCTCTCAGATCCAGCAATGATAATATCCTAAAGGCTCCACTGTGTCGTACCAGATACTACACTGACTCCTTTGCTGTCAAGGCAGCACACCTATGGAACTCACTTCCTCGTCTAATTCGGCATTCGGAATCCCTGACTTCGTTTAAAGCGGGTCTCACTCATCATTATTTGTCGTTGTAGTTGTGCATTTTATTTTCATTATTATGTATATTTACCTATGTATTGTTTACTATCTATTAAATATGTTTATTTATTTATATTATATATATCTATGCATTTAACTATTTTAGTATACCTACATATTTATATATGTATATCATATTACTTTTATTTTACTATATTTACTGTATATTAAGTAATAATAACCATTTTAATATCCTCACACTACACTGTCGCTAATTTCTTTAATGTCCAATTAACTTCAGAGGTTGCCTGGAAGAGATCGCTTTAAGCGATAAGGCCGCCTTTGTACATATCGTGTTATTATTCCTGTAGTTTTTACTTTTCCTGTTTTTGTGTACAATAAAGTGTTTCTATCTATCTATCTATCTATCTAGTTTATTAGAAGCGTTTTTATTTTCTCGTCGCTCATGCATTAATTAGAATGTTAGGTTGTTTTGTCGTCAAATAAAATTCCGGTCGCTTGATTTATATTTTCCCAAAAGAAAATAGTTTAAATATTAATAAAGTTGTGACACCTTTCCTTATTAATGAGACTGCGTAGGTTGGTAACAAAGCCACGATACTCCGCCGGCCCCCAAAATGTACTTGATACTGTCTCCATCCCTGCGGGGGAAGCCACTTTTTATATTCATGTAAAAACATTTTTTTTTGTTTCTCTAAACGGTTGGTGCAAAAGTTCCTCATTCTATTTATACAAAGTGATTTAGGATTCTTTGATGTCGACTTCACAGTTTGAATGTAAAAGTTAAAGTTTACAGTTAATAAAGTGGAAAATTGGATTAACCGTGATAATTACCTTCTTAACCCTCGACCGAAAGGAAGAGGTGTTATAAGTTTGACGCGTATGTCCGTTTATCAGGCATCATAATATCATGATCTGATTTGGACAAGATTTTCTATTGTCGAGAATTTTCTTAGCTATGTCTGATAAAAATTGAATCAGAGATTCCCGAGATCTAGAAATATCTTTGATGTCAGATGGGATCTCAGTAATAGTTAAATGGTTCTTTTAATGTGCTCAAATGTTTTGGGCTATTGTACCATTCTCATATATGGAACCTCTCAAGGTTAAGGTTACTTACCTGATTAGGACTCCGAGGGGATCTCCACAGTGATATATGGTAAGTAATTGTCCTAAATTCTTAATTTAGAGTTGTTTAGGAACATCATAATTTATATCATAACCTATGATCGGAGTAGGTAGGGCTGTTTTTGGTACTTGCCACATACGGTCATAATATGGATAAGTATGCCCAATAATCCCGGGATTTCCGGGATTGAATAAATATATTATTTAGATTTTTAACGTTATATTTGTTTTGATACACATTTAAGATTGGTGGCGAAATATTTTTTTTAAGATTCATGGCGCTAGTGTAGCTATGGTAGTGTTTTAACTTTTTCATAAGTTCACAATTTTTAAAAAATCGTAATCCGCCGAGTAAGGGCGAGAATTATAAAAGTAATTTACAACATTTGCTCGATAACTTAAAACGGGATCCCGAAATCATATCCATATTAATATAACCTTTGAGGACATTGACCCGAAAGAGCCCTACCTACTCCGATCAGTGATCATAACGCATTGTTGCATGACATTGCATGGTTTCGAACCCGGACCTGCAAAAGTTCGGCAAAAACTATCCACTATGCCATCGACGCAAATCGTAACTTGTAACAAAAACTGAACAACTTTATATAAAAGTAGTCTAAACTCTCCTTAATCAAAGGTTGGCTGGAAGAGATCCCTATGGGATAAGTCCGTCTTTGTACATATTGTGATGTTTTTATTTTCTGTGTACCTATTTTTTTTCTTTTCTTTGTGTGTGTGTACAATAAAGAGACTACAAACAAACTTTCACTATGGGACCAACTCAGAAATCGCGTAAAGAATCTATTGTTTCATTCATTTCGGTCGTGTACGAGTATAGGTATTCCTTTGGTATGAAACGGCTGGTTTTTTTTTTCGCGATTTCAGAGTTGGCGTAGTGAAAGTTGTTCAGTTATGGATACTAAACCAAACCCCCCCCCCCCCCCCCCCCCCCCCCCCTTCGGTTCTAAAGGAGGTTTTTGTTACACCCTGTTTGTCAATAAATTGTGTCCTCCCGTTTCCCCTGGTCATCCCCTAAAACGTTGTACTTAATATCGATAACAAGTCGGTTATAGGATCGGTATTAGTTTCCGATCTACAGGAGATTAGGTTTCCTCCTCGCTTCCGCCATAATTGGATGTTTAGAGGGTCTAGGACAGTGGGCCGCACGTTGACATTTATTGTCTATCATTGTAGTTGATCTACCAAAGGTAAATATACAGGCTGGAACGTTTGCAGGGCACTGCAAGAACCAGAATAGCTACACGAAAATGTTGTAAAGAGTCCTTTGTGAGTAGGTATTTATATTTATTTATTTACGATATTTATATATCTTTTATCATTTATGTGTCATGGTAAATGTAGGCATCTATATTTTTCACTTATTAATAATACCTATATTTAATTAAATTTATTTGTGTCGTATCTTTGTCCTCTTGGACAGGTTTTGGCCAGCCATCGGTCATGGTCCAACAGAATACCAGCGCTGTAGGCATTCTTGTCTGCAGCAATAAGCTGAGTTGAGGCCCTTTTCACAACAACAGCAGACCATCAGACATGATTTCAATATGTTTACCATTGACTACATAATTATTTTATTATAATTATAACTGTTTCGGTCATTGCTGTGTGTGAAATAAACGTATTACTTACTTACTTTGCTAACTTTTGACGTTATTCAAAACTGCATTAATAGATTTTTGAAAAATGCTGCAGTCAGCAAGAAAAATTGCCCATTTCCACTTTTTCTTTTTTGATGCCGATGGATTGCATTTCAGAAAAGGATAAAAGGACAAAGATCAAAGCAACTGAGGTTCCTACCTCTTTTTGGGTTCGTTTTTGTTCTCATAGATGGCTCTCACACGTAGGGGCGATCTGTCTATATAAGTCAATAACAATTCACGTTTCAATTGTATCTAAAATGAAATTTGCTATAGCGCGATCTCGCTCCCACATCTAAAGGCTCTCATGGAACTTCGATAAACAAACTGCAACACTAAACGTTGGCAGTTTTCCGGCTCTGGCTACCAGCCTTTTTGACATTAAAAATGCCCCCTTCATAAAGCGCCATCTAGCGAGCCTCTTGTACCAATCGGAAATAACGATTGAAAGATAAAATTAAATTAAAACTAAAATTAACTTAGAGAACTAAAAGTTATTATAACATGTTCAGCTCGGCGTGTTGCGGTATGCGGCCAGCACTTCTGCTGCAGGAGAGGCCATGATGGCCGAGCTGGTCGACGGCGGCACATCTGTTTCATAAATAAATATCATTCCTCGAAATAGTCATCGTTCATCATCATCATTTTCAGCCGATTTCTGTCCACTGTTTGATATAGGCCTCTTCCTTCATGCGCCACTTCCTTTGGCCCTGTGCTGGTCTCGTCCACAGTCTCCCCGCCGCGCCGTTCTTACGATGTCGTCCGACCATCGGGCTGGTGGTCTACCCACTGATCTTCGCCCTGTTCTTGGCCACCATTCCGTTAGCGCCTTCATTCATTATACAAATATACTTTATTGCACACCTAGGACAAAACAAAACACACAACATAAAGAGAGGTACAATACAATGTGCAGGAGGCGGCCTTATCGCTTTAAGCGACATCTTCCAGGCAACCTTCAGATGGAAAAATCATAAAACATTAGAATTTCAACCACTTTGTTATCCTTATAATCCCAATACTTAAATAAGTATACTACTACTAGAAAGAAAGAATGAAAGAAAGAATGTTTGGATTAAAATTAATCCAAACATTCTTTCAGTAAACTAAAGATCAAATGTTCGTAAATTATACAAATACTACAACATGATATCATATTCATGTCAATAAGCCTTTGAACTTACTACTTACTGCAAGTAAGTAAGCTACTTGTACTATTTGTCCATGCAGCACGGCCGAGAACCAATAAAATATCATGCAGATAATTGATGCCATCTGTGACATTTTCATCACTTTAGATTCTCCGCTGGAACACCACAATTTTTTTTTCTTCTTTCTATGTTAAAAGGTATTTTTAAAGGTTTTCTATTGATTTCACAAATTATCCGGATAATTCGAATTATCCGGTTAATATACTTTTTTAATTCGAATAATCCGGATAGTAAAATCGAACGGATATTGCATGCCCTAATTACAATACTAAACTCTCAGACATGCAGACTTCCGCACGAACGATGTAATTTAACAACTTATTTATAAACTACTTCTCCCTTTCTTTCCCCTTCTGAAGTGGAGGTGGGCAGGATATCTGTTTAGACGGGATGACCCGTCTAAACAGATATCCTGCCCACCTCCACTTCAGTCTTGTTATTCGTTTGAAATAGTACTAAACAGAAACAGTACTGATATATAATTTATATAATTTTACAAAGCTTTTAAATTAAAACAAAAAGCAAAGGCATTGAACCCATTTAATGTTATTACAAAAACAGTGTCTATGATCCATCCAACTTACAGAGAACTCTTTGAAAGTATAAACGTTGAATCAATAGACAAGTCGTATTTATGTTGGAAACGTTTCGAAACTTAATTTGATTTTCATCTTGTTATTTTGACAATAAATGGTGTAAATTAGTTTTGAACTTTAATTTACTGCTCGGATACCGCGTGGGTTGAAGTAAACAGTCATAAACTGGAATGAGCACATCTGCTGAAACAAAATTGTCGTACACGGTATCCCCCAAGATTAATCAGTCACGAGAGTCGTTCTATGTGATTAATACCTTAGAATGATCACGACCCTCAGCAATGAGGAATACGACTTAGAAAAAGAAGAAAGATTGGCTCACTAGACAAGTTCTATATGGAAACCGCGTCTGCCGGTTGGTGATGCGATGTGAGCATTTTTCCATACATTAGCCGGGCATTGAAATGTCAAGTGTATGGAAATATAAATGCATTGCACAAACCCTTTAGCTCGCTGTCAGTGCTCAGATCATCATTCTAGTGAAGAGGGCGACAGTAGTCCGATTTTTGTATGTAGGACCTTGTCTTTGGTTTTTTCGATATATTAAAAAAAAACATGGATAATCACTGTTGGCTTCAGATGGCATTTAAAAGTTCTATCTAGTGAAATAATGAATATTAGATCTGAAATTCGATTTCTAATTTTATTGTAATGATCAATCAGAAAATAATATTTTGTTACTGTTTGTTTTCTATCCCTATTCTTTCTCATCCTCCACCCTCCATCTTCCTTCTTGGCTGGTCCCAGAATCTTCCTCAATATCCTCCTCTCGGTCTCGGTAGGGAGATGGAAGAGATGGTGAACGAGCCGAACATCATAGGAGAGACGAAAGCGGCTCGACTCCGATGGCTCGGACACATCACTAGGATGGGGGAGGATCGGGCAGTTAAACGAGCGTATGTGGGACGCCCTAACGGACGACGTCCGGTCGGACGTCCCAGATACCGCTGGCGCGATGAAGTGGAGAATGATCTGCGGGAGCTCCGGGCGACTGACTGGCTCGAGACTGCGCAGGAGAGAGAGCGATGGCGCTCTTTGGTATCGGAGGACAAGATCCACTTCGGGTCGCTGCGCCAGCGGAGTAAGTAAGTAAGTAAGTTTGTTTTCAATAAACTTTTGGCAATTCTTGACTTCTTTAGTGACAGATAAAAAAGATTGAGTACTTCAAACTGTGACGAAATAGTCGTAAATATTATATTAATAATCCCGATCCAGTTTCCGAACTTATACAATGAGATTTATGAGATGCATGGTTGTTTATCATACCTATACTTACCTTTATCGGATCAGATCTCAAATAGGATTTGACGCCATTGAACGTATCGTTTCACAATATAAATAAGAACAGTAACGAATGTCTATTATAACTCTTGTCGCGCGAGACACTCGCAACGAGTCATACCTATATACACTCGCACGCCGTCAAGTATTTCCATTCACAAACCCAATGCCAATCCATTCCTATTAAATAAAACAACGCTTGTGTGAAGTGAAAACGAACGACTGAATATTTTATTGAGATAAGATTGAATGAAATTGACAGAAACATAGGTTACATATATTTGCCACAAGATGGCGTTAGTAGTCTGAATATCTTTATTTTGCTATTTATAACACTCCCACTCAAAATAAAGATTGCTTAAAAACACAAAAAATATATATATCTTATACATCAAGAGTATACCTATAACAAAAATATAGTTACACTTTAACAATTCCCAAAACATTTAAATGTTTATAATGTTTAATTGCACCTAAGCTCTTAGTGAGCAAATCTGCTGGCATATCTGATGTACACAAATAATCAACACTGACAATGTTTTCATTTATCATTTCCCTACAGTAGTGATACCTGACATCAATATGCTTAGTTTTATTATGAAAAATAGGGTTAAGTAAAAGTTTCTGCGCACTCATACTATCATTATATATAGTAATCTTATATAACTTTTTAGTAACTTCATATTGCAAGTTTCTTAAATATACTGCCTCTTTGCAGGCCTCTGAAATTGACACATATTCTGCCTCAGTACTAGAAAGCGCAATACATTTCTGTTTACTACAGCTCCAAGATATAACAGATCCTGACAAAGTATAACAAAATCCAGAATATGATTTTCTATCATTAATATCATTGCTCCAGTCTGCATCTACATAGCCTTCTATATTAACATTTTTGTTCTTACAATATTTCAAACCTAAATCTTTTGTATTTTTTAAATATCTCAATACCCTTTTTGCATAAAGCCACTGTTCTTGAGTATTACAATTATTAAACTGACTTAAATATGACACTGCATAAGCTATATCGGGCCGAGTAAGTACAACCAAATACATTAAACTTCCGATAAGCTGCTGATAGGGATACTCACTATTAGAATTACTCTCTTTTTTACTCTTTAAATTGGCCTCCATTGGAGTATTAGCAGTTTTACAATTAGTCATGTTGAACTTAGACAGTAATTTATCAACATATTTCTCTTGACTTAAAGTAACAGTACAATTTTTTTTATCAAAACTAACTGACATGCCAAGACATTCCTTTACAATCCCTAAGTCTTTTAATTCAAAATTCCTACTTAACATGTCTTTAAGATGATTAGTTTCATTTACATCATTTGAAAATACAAAGAAATCATCGACATACAAAGTAACAATAGTTTTACTACTACCAACAGTTTTTATATATAAACATGGTTCTATTTTAGATTTAACATAATTATCAGCTAACATACAAGCATCCACCTTTTTATGCCATGCTCGGGATGACTGTTTGAGACCATATATTGCCTTGTTTAATTTAAGGATTTTTTTATCATCTGAACAGACATAACCTATAGGTTTTTGCATATATATTGTCTCAGACAGATCCCCATTCAAGAAGGCTGTTTTCACGTCAAGGTGAGTCACATCTAGATTCAATTGCACTGACAGTGCAAATAATAACCTAAGTGTAGTATGTCGCACTACAGGAGAAAATGTTTCACTGTAGTCCACACCATACTTTTGAGAGCAACCCTTAGCCACCAGCCTGGCTCGATACCGCACATTATTTTCAGAATTACATTTCTTCTTTAGAACCCACTTGCACTTGACTATATTTCCACTTACAGGAATATCAACAACGTCCCAAGCTTTGTTGTCTTCAAAGCTTTTCAGTTCTTCTTTGATAGCTTGTTCCCAGTGCTCCTTTTCTGGTCCCCGCAGTGCTTCTTCTAATGTCATATCATCACTGAAAGGCTCTTTACATTCTTCAGTACACATCCACCCATATCTTTCTGGTGCTTTTCCCTGCCTTTTTGGTGTTTTTATAAGGATGTCTGATTGTGACTCTTGCTCCAATCTTATGGACTCCTTATCCGGTACATAGGTTTCATCCATATCATTATCACTTCCCATAGAAACAATTGAATCCTCTCGACTAGTTGACTCAACTTTAGGATCTCCCACTGAAGACTGAGATGGTCTTCTTTCTTTTGGCTTCTCATCTATATCTTCTATAACGATCATACTGTCTTTACATGAGTCGTTTTCATTTATAATGATAACATCTCGACTTGTTGTGATTGCCCGTGTTGAAGGATTATATATTCTGTATCCTTTAACTTCCTCAGGGTAACCGACAAGTATGCATTGTTCAGATTTCTTGTCCCACTTATGTCGTTTCTCTTTAGGTATGTGCTTCATGACTGTGCTACCAAAAATTCTTATATGGCTGAGGTTTGGCTTGGAACCTGTCCATACCTCATATGGTGTACGATAATTCAATCCAGTTTTCACAATTCTATTCTGTAAATAAACAGCAGTATTAATGGCTTCTGCCCATAACTCTTTACCAAGTTTTGCATCGAACAAAAGACATTTGGCCTTTTCTATGATGGTTCTGTTCATGCGTTCACAAAGCCCGTTTTGCTCGGGTGTATAAGGATTTGATTTCTGATGAACGATACCATTTTTCTTTAAATAACTATCAAAATCCCTATTACAGAATTCTCTGCCATTATCGCTCCTCAGAATTTTAATTCTATTTGATGTTGAATTCTCAACTCTTGCTTTATACTCTTTGAAATACTTTAAAGCTTCATCCTTGGTTTTCAAAAAATAAACATAAGTCATGCGGCTGCAATCATCAACAAAAATGAGAAAATACCTGGATCTTCCTAGGGATGTGTTCTCCATCGGACCACAGATGTCACAGTGTACTACACCCAACAGCTCAGTACTCCTGTGCCCTTCATGAGCAAAAGGCAATCGACTTTGCTTTCCCTCGCAGCACACAATACAATTTGACTTGTTGATGTTAGCCGTCTCAGAGAGTTTGATTCCCTCCACAGCATCCTGCATTTTATTCATGTTGTAACTGTTAACATGTCCCAGTCTACGGTGCCAAACAGCTGGAGACTCAGCCACTGCTGCCACCAAAGAAATAGAAGTGTTCAATCTATAAACGCCATTCATAAGTGAAGCAGTAGCTACCAGAGTGTCCTGTTTATTAAATATTTCACACCCTTTGCATGTGAAATGCACCTTGTTGCCTTGTTTTATCAGCTGGCTTACTGATAATAAGTTAGTGGATAACTGAGGCACACATAAAACTTTTTCAACTGTTATTTTATAACCACAATCTTTAGTTGATGTTGTGATGTTTACTTTTCCACAACATTCCACAGGAACTTTATTCTGGTTAGCAACCATTATATCTTTGGAAAATCCAGAATAACACACGTCGATCATCCAATTTTTATTGCTTGTCAAATGTGAACTGGCACCAGAATCGACATACCAGTCATTCTTTTCAAATGTTCCATTAAAAAACACGGCACTAAACGCGTTAGTTGACTTTGAAGTTTTATTCTCGAAACCTTGCATTTTTGCAGATTTATTCATCATAGTGCACTGATTACGATAGTGGCCATATTGTTTACATCCGTAACATTTGACGTTAGGTTTGCCTTTGACAGATGTCGACATTTGTGAAGTTCCGCCATCTTTATTGGCCATAGAGTTTGCTGTAGGCTTCATATTTCTCGTTGAATGAATTGAACGATGATTGGTTTTGTTGCGGAAACATGCAAACGCATTGTTGACATCACTATCTTCCGGTTCCATGTCCATCAACTTGCTTTTAATGGCGTCGGTTGTAATCACCATGCCGGAATGTTCGATGGCCATTATCATTGGCATATATTTTTCAGATAATCCAGCCAACATGATCGATCCAATCCATTCATCGTTTATTCCAAAACCCGTACCTTGTAATTTCTGACCCGCTTCTACAATTTGAGTCACATATGCTGTCATGGAAGTACAATTTTCTAATCTGATAGATATCAAATTCCTCAGTAGACTGATTTTTCTTGTAAATCCCGAGTCATCGAACAGCATCTTCAATTTCTCCCATAATTCTCGCGAGGTTCTCACGCTTTTTATGTGAACGTAAAGCGCCGGGTCTATTGTTAAAATCAGCTTGGCTTTGGTCTTCGCATCATCTGCAGTTGCTGGCGGCCGATCGGGCTCCGGTTTTATGCACCCAACCATACCTTCTAACACCAGAAAGTTCTCTGCAGCGAAACACCACTCGCTATAGTTCTCGCGCCCTTTAAGCTTGGGTACGCTAACTAAATAATTCGAGCTAGACGCCATGACAGTAACACACGTTTTCACTTTTAAGTAACGAAGCCGGTTTTTGTTCACGGTTCACTAAACTCACTAAGTCTTTTAGTGAAACACAAAGAATATTGTTCATCCCACGGATAATGCTAACAATAAACTCCAAAAACTTTATATATATGGATCTGGGTCCATAACCTATTAAATAAAACAACGCTTGTGTGAAGTGAAAACGAACGACTGAATATTTTATTGAGATAAGATTGAATGAAATTGACAGAAACATAGGTTACATATATTTGCCACAAGATGGCGTTAGTAGTCTGAATATCTTTATTTTGCTATTTATAACAATTCCAACCACCACTCCGATCCCTCCTTGTATTAATCGTTTTGTACGTATTGTATCACACTAATTTTGTGCAATAAAGAGTATTCATTCATTCATTCATTCCCTTACAAATACCACTCTAAACGTCATTCGCCCTAGTCTAGTGGCTATATAGAGATAGCTCAGCTGTTTATTAATTAATTTAAAACATTCTAAGGTATTTGATTGGTTATGTCGTCAATTGAATGACTGATTAGACTATATAGATGGCTGCTCCCGCTATATGAGTATGGTGGGAGACTTAGAGATACACGTAACGCTGTAAGAGGATTGCGGAGGTTGGTTATCCATTGTCGGTTATGACGCTAAAATGTCAGCGAAAGAACACAGTAACCCCAGTAACGTACGTCAATATCAGCTCGCCTGCGTCGTGCGCATGCTTAGCCCTGAAATTCTTTACTGATCTTATTTATATTGTGCGTTCTACGAGGATAAAGCGGTAAAGAACGCTTTGTGTGCTCTCCAGAGCTTCCCGGCAAAGCACTTTGCCGTACAATAGCATGCATCACTACCATTGAATGTTACGCGTTCTGAACGTTTTCTACCTTGACGGATTGTTCCGGAGACTCCATTCTGGGATTATGCTCAATGCCATCCCAACCCATCATACTAATGTTATAAATCTGATGTGATGTCTGTTACAAAAGTGTATTTGTATATTTCTATGTTTGTATAAGTACTTGTGAGCGTCGGTGGCGTCGTGGCTAGGACGTCGGACTCCCATGCGGGAAGTCCGAGTTCGAAATCGTGCAATGCCATGTACTAATGAGTGTTTCGTTTTTTTCGAAGAATTACGTACATTTACCGACTGCTCTGACGGTGAAGGAAAACTTCGTGAGGAAACCTGCACACTGAGATTAACCAGTGTGTGAAATGGAGAAGGCAATGACAAACCACCCCATTAAATCTGCCACGAGTGTCGTTCTGGAATGATCCTTAGAATGATCACGACTGAGCAATGAGGAATACGACTTAGAAGAATAAGTACTTACCTTGAGTTGCATTGAAACATCCTTAATATTAAGTCTCGTGTCATCTCCATCTAGAACTATGGCTTAGTAAGGGAAAGCAAGTAATTTAATGAAGTGTTAATTTTAAGGACTTTTCGTGCAACTGACTTTTCACTTATCAGATAAATAACGATGAAATTGGTCAAGTTATTTACAATTTAAAAAGGATATATGAAACTTTTACCCCGGGAAAAGATCCGATTTCCACAAGAAAATCTATAGGTAAATATTAATATGTTGTAACTTTATTGGTTTATTCGTTTGTATAATATTAACACATCTGGGTGTTAAGACTACTGATTTGAATAAAATATTGCACATGTAAGTCCTACAGGTTATACACTATTTTTTTATCTTAGGAAAACATTATGGCATCACCTCCTATGGACAGCGCAAAAAGAAAACGGCCCCCAGTTCCCGGCCGCCCCACTATTCCTGGTCACGGTGGCGGCCATGGTAGCGACGATCTGCGTAAGGTGGCTGGCAGCGACTGGATGAGAAGAGCCGAAGATCGGGCTCAATGGCGCACCCTGGGAGAGGCCTATGTCCAGCAGTGGACTAGAATAGGCTGCTGATGATGATGAAAAGGAAAACATCATACCACAGGAAAATAAAGAAACCAAATTCGAAGAAACCTGCGTTTCTTCTTCATTATGTAGATGTTTCTCTTGTTAAGCAAAGTCAATATAGCCTCGTCTAGGTATTTTTTTTTTGTCATTTTATGTTATAAACGGTTTTTTTTACCTCATTACACGAAACCACATTACAAGCAACAAGGTCTCTCGCAACGAGTTCATAAAGATGAGGAGACGTAACATAATACAATACGAAACATACGAACCGATACTTTTACCCTTTTGATAAACGTCATGGCCGCTGATGCCATGAGTGTAAAAGTATGTGGAAGACACAATGAAACCACGGTAGTAGGGCAATGACTGATCTTTATTAATTGAGGGTATGATAACAACATGTTGTAGGTAGATCTATCTTACATCTACCTACCTGACATCCTTCTTCTTAAAACAATAAAATAAAATAATTATTTCATAATTATCCTGATAGATTACATACATGCAGAATTAGTTACTTATCAAATAATTACAAAATCTAATTTATCAATTGAAGTGTACTGTTATAGTGTACACATAGATTTACTTCCTTTTTTTTCAACATTATTTACATCTCATGCAATTATACAAATAAAACAAATCCATTTCATTTTATTAATATTCACAAACATTACCATAATAATAATTATGTACCTTAATATCTCTAAATTTTATTTTGTAACAACATTAACAATTATTATTAGTTTCGATATAACATAATGTTATTCTTTATTTATGGAAGACTGAAGAAAGTTTTAGATAGATGTAGGAAAATCAATCTGAAATTGAATATGCAACACGCCAAAGATTCGTTGGTCAATATTTTCTAAGGTCATTGTATACGACATTAATTTGTCACACTAATCTCAAGTCACTGAAATGTAAATGTACCGCAACTTTTTTTATTTGTAAGTTGAAGTGTACAAGAAGAACTTAACGCCCTCCAGCGTTATCCACCAGTTATCCTTTGGGCTTACAGAAATGTTGACGCAGGTGCATTGATGATAATAAAATGATAAAGCCAAATTGAAAATTGAAAAAATAAAAATTGAAAATTGAAAAATTGAAAATTGAAAAAAATATCCTTTTCCACATATTAATTAACATTTCACATTAAACTATCATTAACCTCCACACTAGGCGTGTCGTGGAGATTACATAGATGCACACATTGACCACTTAAATCACTATACAGTCTAAAAAATGAGTTATAGTAGGTACTTACTTACCCCATTTTTGTAAAAAAACAAAAATCGACCGTAAGTACCACTAAAGCTTTGTTCTACTAAGAGGACTCTTTACTAAATTGAGATGACAAATATTGATCAAGTTGATGAAAATAAAAAATAAAAGTGAAAAGTTTATTCACTTATTTCAAGGCACAATAATAGGACCTCCGACTTACAAACCAGGTCGAAACCTGTATCTTGGTAGTCGGGACTCCGTCGCACTTTCCGTGCAAGCATATGACAATTTATAACATTACATTAGTAACTATATACTATACGTAAAAGGTATTTGGAACAAGTTAATCAAAAGGAATTTAGAATATACCTAATAATAGAGAGGTAAGTTAATGTCTAAGAGTGTGTGAGGGTGGGAAGATACACTCTACGAACAGAAAAAAATATTGTTCCAATACATCTTCGACCTATTGCACTGCGTTTTGGTAGGAGTTATTATGGCGCTTCCATTATCGCTCAATACTATGAGTTCGTAGGTTCCTCGACAATTACCAAGGCAATTTCCTTGCAAATTTTTGGTGTCTCCCTTGATTAATGAACAAGTAAAACTTGTTGACGACTTAGAAACGAGGCCTAATTAAAAAATATTGCCCGCAACGTTGCTGTGTGGAAAGGCAAATGTGCTTAGTTAGTTAACTTACAAAAGGGGTTGATTATTTTATGCTTAAGTTTCTAAAACGGAGGGAATTAAGTTAGTATATATTATAAGTATGAATGCGCCAAAGGAGATAATGGAAGTGACGTAATGTCTGTTGAACCAGTGACCAGAAGTGCTGGAATTTGTATATAAGCGAAGTTCCGTTGAAAATATTGATAGCGCGTTTTAAGTTTAGTGTTTGTATGCAGTGTCGTTATTAGATACGCGTGGAACCTGTTAGCGAGTTGAGATGACTAATCGTAGACGCGCGTTGTAAAGTAATGTAAAGTAAAGCAAACAATACACCAGGGTATTATACCCTTTAGTGCTTTGTCGGTTTAATTTATTTGACATGTTCATAGGAATCATAACAAAACTTTATTGTAACAAGGTTCCATAGATTATAGCTTGATGTATCTGTACGTCGCCACTATATTAATATATGTACATAAGTATGAGTGGAAGAAAATCGAAGGCGGTCTATAAATTTCTGACTATCCCTAAATTGTTTTTTTAAATCTGCCACGTGAGTCGTTCTACGTGGTTAATTCCAATCATGATCACGACCCTCATGAATGAAATTAAAATGAAAAAAGTTTATTCACATATTACAAGGCACAATAATATGA
Source organism: Hofmannophila pseudospretella (assembly GCA_947369225.1). Taxonomy (NCBI): domain Eukaryota; kingdom Metazoa; phylum Arthropoda; class Insecta; order Lepidoptera; family Oecophoridae; genus Hofmannophila; species Hofmannophila pseudospretella. The sequence goes on from OX376333.1 coordinate 3,819,316, forward strand.
CCTCCGACTTACAAACCAGGTCGAAACCTGTATCTTGTAAGTCGGGACTCCGTCGCACTTTCCGTGCAAGCATATGACAATTTATAACATTACATTAGTAACTATATACTATACCTAAAAGGAATTTGGAACAAGTTAATCAAAAGAAATTTTGAATATACCTGATAATAGGAAAGATAATGTTTAAGAGTGTGTGAGGGTGGGGGTGTGTTAGGTTGTGTGAATGAGGAATAGGACAACGAAGAAAAAGAAAACAGTTAACTTTGACGAATTTAGAATCATGGATTATTCTCCTGATCATCAAACGAAATAACATTTGCTTCCGATGACACTGCGTACATTCCTTTATTTATATTCTGAATCCACAACCACGGAAGTGAGCAATATTCGAGACTCGAAATCGAGTAGGTACTGTAACTTTATGGCGATGTTAATATTTAAAGTCACATGTCTTGTGGTTTACATCTGAAGGTTCGTATACGAAATTATGATATTGAACATGTTCTGAGTTGGTATTTGTGAGTCTATGTGTGTTTGAAAACAGTGGTAGCTTGGATAAAATAAAAAATAATTTTAATCGGGTCGGGCATTAGTTCGATAGACAGTCGATGGAGCTGGACCGGTTCTTCTGTTATGCGTTTCCAGGCATTACAATAGACACATAAGGAGTATACCACTCACCTTGACTGAATTTGAGCTGCGTTTCATGCAAAGGAGCCAGGCCACGTGGTGTCCAACAGTGCACATCAGTTTTCTCACTAATCAGTGATTAGTAATCACAAAGTTTTCTGTAGCCAATTTATTACACAAACATAGTTCACATATAATAACACATAAATCGAAGGAAATTGTCTAGAAATATTGAGAAAAAAAACCGATTTTCTATTTGTCCGCCGTAGATTTCGTGTGGTCGAGGCAAGATGCAGCTGACGGAGTCTCCCACCACTCGCACGCCCGGATGTCGCGGATATTGTAGTATACCCACTTATAAGTAAATTATAATGCCCGAACACGTTCCTTCATGAATGGTAGAGTTACGTAACGTAGAACGTAGAAATAGTAATTTAATGTGCTGAGTCACTCTTATTTGGAGAATGGATTGATGATCTACGCAAACTGGGTGGCTATGACTACGAGTAAAAGCTGAGAGACGAATATTTACTTACGTGAATTTATGGAACAGATGTCTTAAACAAAATCCAAAGGGTTTCTAGCTTGTAGAGTCCAGTAAATGTATTTATGTATCTACTTATATCCCTCATGAATCTGATCATTGGATCTACTGAGAATGTTCCTACAAAAGCACACGACCGAAATGAATGAAATTCAGATGAATTTTTTTTGAGATTTCGATGTTTGATTCGTTGGCCCTCCTACATTGTACCACCATTACTCGTAGTCCCACTAGTCTGAAAATGTAGGTTCATGGTCCCACTGCATAGTGGGACTAGCTGTCATAGTTTTTCCAAGTTACACTTGGAATGAAATTCAGATGATTTTTTTTGCGATTTCGATGTGTGATTCGTTGGCCCTCCTACATTGTACCACCATTATTCGTAGTCCCACTAGTCTGAAAATGTAGGTTCATGGTTCCACTGCATAGTGGGACTAGCTGTAATAGTTGTTCCAAGTGTAATGAAGTCCTTTAGATACTGACCATGTTCGTTACAATTCACAATATATTATAATTGTATGTTGTCATACCTGCAGTGTCCGGTGTCCTTCAAGTTGTCTTTCTTCACACCATTTTCTGTTATATTCATTAAATATGTTTCAAATATTAAACAGAAAAAGGTAAAGAGAAAGGTAAAAATTAGTTTGACTTTATTGAGAAATAAGAAATTTTTATTATTTTTACTTCATCAGTAAACCAGCCGTGAATTATGTTAGATTTTCTATTTCCCAAATAATGTTGAGTTCCTAAAATATTGTGATATTTATTTATGTTTATGGCCTAATTAGTGGAACCAATAACAACTGCATTACGGCTGACTGATGATCCCACCAGACAGTGGGACCACGAGTCCATTATATCGAGACACTGTACCACTAATGGGTCAAATTAGTGGGGTCACCAGTCGTAACCCGTGATTTCAGAGTTGACCTCATAGTGAAAGTTGTTCATTTGTGGATACTAAACACCCTCTTTCGGCTCTAAAGGAGTTTTTGTTACAGCCTTTATACAGCACGTATCTGTACCCAAGCACCTACGGTGTAAAAACGGGATTATCATAAGATGGATGCCCGTCAGTCGCAAAGAGTGTCGCTTACAGACACCATAAATCTACACCATGAGATATCGACACTAGTGATTACATAAAATCCATAGTCGATGCATCGATATCGAGGCAATCACTCATAAAATCGATTAGAGCCATCGGTGATATCGGGGAATTAGAATAATTACTGTCTAGATACATTAGTTCGATGGATTAGTATTGATTATCATTATCGCTCTATAATCTCTCTATTATTGGGGATTAAGCCTCTATCGATAGGTAATGTTGTCCTAAGTACTTGTGTTCAAAATTCATAGAGAAAAAAAATACCTTTTGGCCGATCTATTGATTTTGATTTTGAAAGTTCTTTATTTGACATAAAAATACAATAATTGGTACCACCAGCAACACGGTCACGGCATACCAAAAACATAAAGTACCTACGTTTACGAGCCTATACCTTTTAAAACTTATACAACGAGTATCAAATATTTACACAAACAGTTTATACAGTACATAACGTTAAAATATAGACATTTCAGACAAATGTACATACTTATCAGGAATAGACCGATCTATTGCCGCTTTACCGACGGCAGCCATCTTCCTTTTGACTTGTCATTTTCCATATATTTTTACCTGACAAAACCAAGTTGCCATCAACCAGCATGAGGGCCCTCAAAACTACGACATTGAAGAACATGAGAGAGTCAGAAACCTCCTAATCCCACCCAAAGTTCATTATTAATTTATTGCATCCACATTAACTTGTTATAAATGAGATTGATCTATGTGTTTAGTGATACTTCTGACTCCTGAACAGCAATTCTTCAAATTTTGCTGAGTCAATCTTTAAGGTCTAGGCACATTGATTACGGTAAAAAAAACTCCTGCATCTCTGTAATCAGTATCACAACGGACCGACAGCAGTACGTTTTCCCCTTCGAGGTACCTAGGGATTCCTAAAACTCCACAGTACTTTTAGGTTCACCATCTAATGTCAAATATAAGATTCATGTCGTATAGGTATCGATAGAAAATCAACTTTCTTGCTCTCGGCAATAATCCAAGACACAAACACAGGGTTCCGAACACATATCAGTCGCAGGCACATTTTATGAACCCCTTCTTTAAGCGCCCCATAAAATATTATGTTTTCACTTTGCACTGTCTTTCGTAGGCTTACGGGTTATTTTTTCTTTGGATTTGTGAATTTCCTTTCTCGAAGACACGTTACATTGAAAGAATAGATTGTTTACTACAAACAAGTAAGTACTTATTTCAATATAAGCACAAAAAGTTGGTTTGTTCACTTAAACCTAGACCTTATTCGTACCCTATCTATCGAGTAATGTGTTTTACTGACTAAAGTTACTTTATATGCTCTAAAACAAACAAGTTATATTTACAAACAAGTAATATTATAATTTGTTGAAAAAAAAACGACTCTACCAATAAATTTACAATACTCATACTCATACCATTTATTGCTTTACATATGTAACAATTGGTCATAAAAAATATATATTATATGATCATACATGAAACCCTGAGTAGGGCACCGCAATATAATATAAGAGATTATAATAAATTATAATAGTAATAAATGCTAACGGGATAAATTAAATTAAATGTCATTATAAGTTATACATCATTGATTTTATAATTAGGTATTGGTTTTATCATCAAAGAAGAAATGAAGATTACAAAACCATTACTCTTGTTACTCACAAGTATATCTCGAATAATCTTTATAAAAGTTTAATACGATCTCAGGATAACATTGGGTATTGGAAGGGATCTCTTCCCGTCTTAAGTTTGACAGGGGTCTGATTGACGGCCACAATAGCTGGATTTGAAGATCATCTGCCTTTCAGACTATTTGAAGGGAAATGGAAATTTCCGACCTAGATAAATGTGGCTTGTTTGTAGTTCGGATCAAATCTACATCTCTATATATTGTTAGTACCTCCTACTAGAATATCTGCCCCTAAGATCTTGAGGATAGACAGATTTCTATCTAGTTTTATTGTTACTTGTCCAGAATCTCTGTAGAATTTCGTTCGGTTGTTAGCTTTTGTTCAACTGTATGGCCTTAATTAGAAATTTATTTTTCGTTTTTCAGGATTTCTATGAGTGAGAGGTGAATTATTATGAGTTATGATTATGACTAAGACCACTTATCATAAAGTAATCAATTTGCTCGTCTGCTCCACTTATGGTGGGCATACATCGTCCAATTGGCGTGAGGCTTGAGGCTTGATCCAATCTATCGTTTGTCCATATACACCACACACGGTCCAATTGGCATGACACGTTATCAGTTCTAACCATAGCGTCACCAGAGACGGATGACGATGTGTTAGATATTGTGGGCCTTTTAATCGTCATGAAGAACGAAAAAATTAATTACCTAATTATTATTTTTTATAAATTCTCCGAGCACTTCACGGAATAGGAATGTGTTAGTCATATTTGAAACGCAGAGCGCGCCACTGCAGGCGCCGACAAAAAGCTGACTGAACTGAGGAACTGACGGCACTTACATACGTTCCAATTGGCAGGATGTAAAATCGATTATGCCTTCTAGTATACTTGTCATGCCAATTGACACCCATACACGGTCAATTTTCTTTGATCAAGACTCAAGCCTCATGCGGATTGGACGGTAGAATGGATCGTGTATGACCACCATTATATTATACAATAAAAAGAAAATCTTTAATTAATTTTATTTCTTTTATCTTTTATTATTATCTTTAACTATACTGAGTTGGAGACCTGTTTGAAATGATATTGCATCAAATGTTTTTGTATTCTCACGATGTGTTTACCTATTATGTATCTCTGTGTTGTAGAGTAGGGATGTTACGGAGCTTCGACTCCGACTCCCGAAAGGTCGGAACTTCCGATTGATTTTACACCTCCGACTCCGACTTCGGCTCCGATAATTTTGAATCGGAGGTTATACCGAAGATTTGTGAGCAAACATATTCAAATATTATTTAAATAGTGTAGGAACATAAAGGAACATGATTTATTGCCGCAAACGTCATCATAAAAAATATTGGCCAGTTCAGCTATAAAAATTAAAAAACGATTTAAAAATTATATCTTCTGAAAATCTTCTACCTCCGCATATGACTCCGGTTCCGAATCCGGTTCCGACTCCGGTTCCGACTCCGATAAATGAAATTTAAAACATTCACGTTAAGGGTTACGACCTAGCTCATAACTTTATATTGATTTTTCTGTAATTTCTATGGTTGTAATCTGTTGTGTTTACCTAATAAATAAATTTAAATTAAATTAAATTCGGTTTCGACTCCGATTCCGGTAAAACCACCTCCGTAACATCCCTATTGTAAATGTATTCTATTCTAATTTAAAAGCAGAGTGATTTCCTACTAACGGAGAATTATTTATCAAGACACGAAATAACCTTGTAATATAAACCAATGCGTCATCAAAACCATGAAAAAAAAAACATTCGACTAAAAACTACTTACGATAATTTATTCAACCCCATGACCTAGAATTCCAATTCCCTCTATATTTTAAGGTTAAGAGGGCGTTGTTGAGAGCGTTAACATTTAATTGACCTAAATGGATGTTAAAGAGTGACAGTAGATGCTCTCTAAGCTCCCAGGAAGACGTAAAATGAACCCTCGCTTGCTGGATACACAGGAAGTGCATTACTGTACTTAACCATAGAGAATACGCAAACGTTTATATAGGGGAAAGTACTCTGGCATAATGTGAGAATGTGCTAAGGATGGGTACACTTGGTCGCGCACACTAGCACCATAAATCGAAAAATAAAATACATTTATTTTTATTTTTTATGTACTACTAAACCCGCATTTGACCTCGACCTCGTTTGATGGTAAGCGGCGATGAGCATGCGGGTCCAGTAAATGCCTATACACTCTGGCCTTGAAGATCCCAAGGTTGTAGGTTTCGGTAAGTACAGACGCCGGCAGGCTGTTCCATTCCTTAGCCGTTCGCATAATGAACGAAAAAGCAAATCACTTCGTACGAGCAGATGGGATATCAACAACATAAGGATGGAACCCCTCCCCGCGCCCGGTAGTCCGATGGCGGAAGGGAGATGCTGGAATTAGGTCGTGTAATTCCGATGCGCACTCTCCGAAATGTATTCTATAAAATACCGATAGACAGGCAACCTTGCGCCGATGTTCCAGACTTTGCAGTCTAGCTTCCACCAGCGATACACATCCACTTCCACATATACACATACTCATACTCACATTGCGCCGGTGGCCTAGTGGCTAGGACGCCGGGCTCACATGCGGGAGGTCCGGGTTCGAAACCATGCAATGCCATGTACCAATGAGTTTTTCTAATTTTTTCGAAGACTTACGCACATTTACCGACTGCTCTAACGGCGAAGGAAAACATCGTGAGGAAACCTGCATGTCTGAGGAAATTAAAAGTTTCCGATGGCGTGTGAATTTCACCAATCAGCACTGGACCCGCTCGGTGGATCATGACCCGTACCCTCTTGTGCAAAGGGAGGCCTGTGCCTCAACAGTGGGGACATTAATAGGCTGATGATGATACTCACATATACATATACTCATTCTCACCTGGTGGTAAGTGACGATGAGGCTGATGATGGAGCACACGGGGTTAGTAAGTACTGGCTCATCTATAAACACTACCAAAACACAACGCAGAAACAATAGTACATTACTTGTAATGGTACGCTTTCGGCAGGTTCCCAAAAGCTGTCGTTACATACCAAGTTCCAGAGTCGACTTGTATAAAAAGATTTCCTTCTGTATGGCAATTTTAGTGTATAATAATCTGCCTAGTCGCCTTAAAAATGATTTAAAAATTTAAAACTAATATTTCCAAGTGGCTTCTAGACAAATGAAACAAACAAATAAAATAAACAACAACAACAATTCATACAAACAAACACATTCATACAACACAACACGCACACACTGTTGCTTTCTTCGTCCGTGCAGTCACTGAGGGCCAGTTGAAAATCAGCGCTGTGGCTTGCCTCAGCATTATGCTGAGCTGGTGTACCCTTTTTAGCACTGTACCACACCAGATGTTCTGTGCTGCATGTATTAAACTTTGTATAATTCTGTATTCTGGTGTTTACAGCGCTAAATAAACGATTTCAATTTTCAAATGTTATTACTCCATAAAAGAGTATCTCAATGACACTAACAAATAGCAGAAAAGATTTGCATACCGTTGTCGGTGGAACATATGATACCTATGCTTTTTAAATCACTTGTAATTTTCACTATGTTCTGGCAAATAATATACAAATACCACATAATTGCACCGTGGTTGCAGGTGGCCCATATCCTTATTAAAAAAAACTAAAGCTTTTGGTCACATACATCGAAACATTTCTCCCGATACATTCGATTTTAATACACCATCCTATCCGCGCTATGATTCATTTAGGAATACCAGATGTCGTCCGCGAGTAGGGTTACCATATATTTTATTTTATTACAGGTCAGCAAAGTTTTGGTACAGTAAAACAGTTCGCAACAGCACACTAGTTTAGTGATTGTATCTAAACTTCAATATGCGACTTTAAAAATGTAAAAACTAGCAACTTCCTGTTCGACCTTAACCACCTGTAGTGGAACACGTTTTTCTATATTTAATTCTAAAATAATAACTTTTATCGCCTCTATAAGGTTATTTAAACGTGTGTTCAGCATCTTGTACTTCTATAAAGTGCTAGAAATCAAAACTTTATGTTTCCTTACAAGCGAAATTACCAGCCGCTCTAAACATTGTGAGGAACAGAATGGTCCTTCGAGCCGGATTTATAAAAATACTTATTCTAAAAAGTTATAACGCCAATTACACAATAATTTAAAATGAATTTCAATAAAATAGCACTGTATAATTAAACTAATAAATTAATGCGAAATATTAATGTAATACTATCATCATGTTAATATAGGATTATATAATTGTAACATAATAATAACATGCCTGACTTACTTACTTACTCCGCTGGCGCAGCGACCCGAAGTGGATCTTGTCCTCCGATACCAAAGAGCACCATCGCTCTCTCTCCTGCGCAGTCTGGAGCTAGTCAGGCGCCCGGAACTCACGCAGAACCTTCTCCACTTCATCGCGCCAGCGGTAACTGGGTCGTTTAACTGCCCGATCCTCCTCTATCCTAGTGACGTGTCCGAGCCATCGGAGTCCAGCTGTTTTCGTTTCTCCGATAATGTTCGGCTCGTTTCTCTCTCATCTCTTCAATCTTTAATGCCTGACTAGGTTGCCTAAAATGCCTATCTAAAATAAAAATCTGTAGGTAATAAGTAAAAGACAATAGGTAATAATGAAGATAGATATTTATTGAGTTGATTGCTAATCAGTTGTTAGTTATTAATCAGTCTTGCTTTTGTTTGCTTCAAAATGAAGACTGATATTTTTCAGAGGACATTATTTTTTCAAAACTTCTTTCTTTTCTAATAATATATAAACTTAAAAGTCTTTACAAGATACGGTTTTGTAGTTTTCTTGAGTTACTAATATCGCTTTTACTGACTCAATTGTCAGTCGATTTCTTTCTTTACTCCACTAGGCGTTGAAAAAAAGAAAGAAAGAATTTGTTTATTATATAACAAAAGTAATTAAGTTTGATGAAGGTGGTATCCAGCACCGGAAAAAGGGGACTGCATCAGCGTTGACGAGAGAAAATATACGTATCTGAGCTTCTAAAATGTTCTTTTAGAACTTCGGTGTCAGTCATATGCCGCGGGCAAGCGTGGACGCTGTCTCAGGCCAATGCCGGCCGCAAACGCCAGTCATATGGTAACCCTATCTGCGAGCAAATTGGATTTGTATGTAGCACTCCCTTCGAAGAATCGTTTCTGGAATTCAAATAGAGCCGGCGTAGCATGTACGGACTGATATTGGATTTTCGCAAGTATAAAAGATTCGCGGCGGTCAATTACGATTGTCAATTTTTACGTGAATGACGCTCATTGATGATGATGCAAGAACTGATCGTTTACGAAGCGATTGTTAATATTACTACGACATTGATGATACAAATGATGAAAATTTTGATTGATGGCTTTTGACGCCACGCCACGTACATTGATGGCACTGACCTCTGTTTTACCTACGTGGTAATAACAGAGGTAAATGATTGACGGTCATTGATGGTATAGAGTTTTTGGGAAAATCCTTTCCAAAATCCCGTCCACCACCATCAAAGCGAATTTATTCTTCGCGCTCATCAACAGCGCGCGCCCGGCAAGTTGCCAAATTCCACCGCAAGATGTCACCACTACTGTACGAAAAAATACTTCGCTGAGCCGGCACAAAACGCGTGTGAAAATTGCGAAATAATTAAATAATAAGGAAATGAATAAGCCACACCAAAACCGCAACTAACGTTGCATATCACATTTTAAGTAATAGAGTAATCCAAGCATGGAACCAGCTCTCCGATGATGTTGTGTCTGCCCCTTCAGTGAACTCCTTTAAAAATAGACTAGACAACTGGTTTAAAAAGCAGTGATAAATAACCATAATTTTAATCATATGACAAAACAATGATTTAGTGCAAACATTTAATTTAAATAATAACAGTGATTGACTGTGTAAAAACTGTGAACTGTGGAATCTATAAAATGAATCTAAGAACTTATAACTTTCCAACACTATGACATAGACGCATCAGCATATATGCTGCCTGTCTATGTTTTTTTTATTTTTTTATAATTGGCTACGACAAACAGGCAGACGGGCCTGATGGTAAGTAGTCACCGTCGCCTAGAGACACGTGCAATATCAGGGGGCTTGTGTGTTGCCGGCCGTGGAGGGAGAGGACTTTTTTAACGTTCTTTTTGAAGCATCCCATGTCGTAGCGCTGTGGAAAAACGTCGGGTGGAAGAGAGTTCCACATTTTAAAATCTATAATCTAAATCTATAAAATAATAATAATAAAAGTGATCACCAGTGGTGGATTTTCCGACCCTCAGTAAGTCCTTCGTTGCTCTGTTTATAAATCTATAAAATATTTCATGTTTTTAGACCAGAAGGCGAATGACATTCGTTTTTTATTCTTGACCGCGCCACCTAACATTGCGGACATACCGTACACAATCTCGACGTGATCTTGGCCTCTGGTGTAGATACAATGATTCCTGGTTTGATGATATTTTTTATTATCACCGGCTCAGTTTCTTTAGAGTTCTTTGCAAATGTTCACGACTAAAGCGATATTTCAATTTGTACCACTCCTTGGACCAACGTCTGATTCTATTCTTTTTTTTCTGTATAGAAACCGCTAGAGTTTTTGCAAGAAATACCATATCTGCGTTTTTGGCAGTAGTCTTTCGAGGCATGTGTAAATAATAAAATTTTAAAATATTAGTGCAAATCTTTGAATAAAATCACAATTATTAGCTATAAATGAACAAATTGATAGTTCTACGTTTGAGGTCAAAAATTAGGGGGCGGGCGTTCGTTCCTTCATGAGAATGGGTGACAGTTTACATTTGTGAAATCTGAAACCTTGTGTTTCAAAAGAATACTATTTATAAACAACACTTTTGAATCGTTAAGAACCCTAACACACATAAGTAAACAATTTTTATTTTTACCACTTTATTAAGCTAACAATTTAAAAGAAAATGCACAAAAGAAAACAGACCGTAATCTCTTTTATGTTTAACATACATTTATGCTGTAAATAAGGCACTTATTAAAAGTGAATGAACAAAGAAATTTGTTTTCTTCGAAATTGAACGCAACTTTCCGTTCCCGAATGTTTATCTTATCAAAACGCAATATTTCATATGAAAATTGGGAAACATTTCGTAGGCCGAACCAGTTTTGTACTACAATATAAATAAAAACAGTAAAGAGAGTCAGTACTAATACGTGGGGCGAGTCCCTATTGACTGTTTAAATCAAAGTCTTTTAATTCTACATAATATAGGGTCTTTAATGGTTAATACTTGCAGTTGTTGGTACTTGGTGAAACTTGCCGGTTTCGTATACCTGAAGATGTGTAAACGAAGCCGGTCGTAATTAATAAAATACAGTAAAAACCTGTGAAACAGTACATTATTTGAATCTAATCATATAGGGTCTTGTTTGTTTGTTTCTAGTTTCTTTATTGCACACAAAAAAAAACACAGAAAATAATTTAAAACATTAAATATGTACAAAGGCGGGCTTATCCCATAGGCATATCTCTTCCAGCCAACCTTTGGTTTAGAACAGTTTGACTACTTTTATGGTGAGTAATGTTAACTAATGTTTGTGGTCTTATTATTAATATTAAGCATTTTTACATGCAAATTGAATGAAGTGTAAGTTTTTTAAATCAGTCTTTTAGAGGCTTTGGTACACCACAAGATGCCCACGTCAGCCTCGTTAGGGTCACTAAGGGAAGGTAATTAGAGTCTACCCTCGTTTAAGAGCTAATTTAGCAAAGAGAAGTAAGATTTCGTTGTATATTTAAGTTATTTCAGTTATTCCATTTAGTTATCATCAGAAAGCGTCATTAAATTAATCGAATTAAATTAAAAGATGGCCTAATGTTTTGAATATTGAATATAGGCCTTATTTGCTACATTATTTCTTAACCTGTGTTCTCTTCCAATGATAAGAGGGATGTAAATGAGAGCAGTGCTACTAACTGGGGCCCAATTCGCCTAAATTACAACGTTTGTAGTTCTGTTTCTATCCGTTGATGCGTTTTGTTACCGTTCAATTGCGATAGGTATATATATTATTTATTTACGATATTTATATATTTTTTTAATCATTTATGTGTCATGGTAATTGTAGGTATATATATTTTTCACTTATTAATACTACCTATCTTCAATTAAATTTATTTGTGTCGTATCTTTGTCCTCTTGGACAGGTTTTGGCCAGCCGTCGGTCATGGTTCAACAGAATACCAGCGCTGTAGGCATTTTTGTCTGCAGCAATAAGCTGAGTTGAGGCCCTTTTCACAACAACAGCAGACCATCAGACATGATTTCAATATGTTTACCTTTGCTATATAATTATTTTATCATAATTATTACTGTTTCGGTCATTGCTGTGTGTGAAATAAACATATTACTTACTTACTTACTTATTCAGTATAAACTAAACGTTTTATTAGAATGTACAAATACGTTACTGTTCGATCGATCGTTGACTCGATCGGAACTTAACTGAATTTGTATCGTTAGTGAATAGTAGCATACGAAACACGTCATAACGATGCAGTTTAGATTCTATTTAGTTAAGTTGTATTTAGTGGAATCGATCTCCTGATTGACGAACAAAATAGTTGGGGGCAGACGTGGCATTCAGGCAGTGCCTCGTGCGCTCGCGAGAGCACTAGTACCGATATTCTTTACTGATTTCATTTATATTTCATGTTTGTATTTTCATGCAGAATACGATACGCTATCTTGTACAAAAGTTTTTGTTACGAGATAGTTGGAAATTGTGATATATAGCTGAATGTTTTGGCGTTTAGCGAGGCGGTATGTTTTTTAGGGGTTTGACGAAACCAAAGATTTTTTCACCCTACGTAGATTGCCCGCCAGAGAAGTTTAATAATATGGAAAGCGCGTCTACCAGTTAGCGCATGCGATGAGATCATTTTTCCATACATTAGTCGGGCATTGAAATGTCCAATCTATCTCCGCTCGTCGCGTCGCGTCGCCACCCCTGGTTGTTAGCGGCTTTGTCGCGAACCGGTGTCCATCGTAACTCACCTTCTGTGCGTGCACTAGTGCTACTGAATGCACTTCTTGCACTAGTACCGGAATGTGACATATTTGCCAGTCGATGGAAGGAATTATGTTTCAACTGTCTGCAATTTTGTGAGAAGATGAATGAATGAGTTGTAAGTTGTTTTATCTTTGTAGAGATATGATTATTGTATTTAATCTACTGTACGATACTATACGATCTTATCTTATCTTATGACAGGAGGCCGGGAATAACCCAGCGGCACTTCGACCCTTGAGGATCTTTTGTGCCTACCCCATTTTACACACTGGTCATCTCAGTGTGCAGGTTTCCTCACGATGTTTTCCTTCACCGTTAGAGCAGTCGGTAAATGTACGTAAGTCTTCGAAAAATATGAAAAACTCATTGGTACATGGCACTGTACGGTTTCGAACCCGGACCTCCCGCTTGGGCGTCTGGTGTCCTAGCCACTGCGCCACCGACACTCTTTAACTAACGATACGATACATTAAGTACTGTATTGTGTCAAGCACATGAATTCACAGTGTCTTAGTTTTAACTGTATTGCTGTGCAGTTTTTTGTAGTAAAAAATAATAATAAGTGCATTTGTACAAACTCTTTGGCTCGCTGTCAGTGTTCACATCATCATTCTAGAGAGGGCGCTATTCTGTGGATGAAACCAATGTGACCCCAATATATCTACGGGTATATCCACATTGGTTTCGTTACGCTAACGTTATTTTTAAAATTACTTATAAGTCATTCTATAATGCCCTTCGCATGACCTTTGCAGATACACCGTGTAATTATATTCACGTGCATTGGGGATGGATTTGTCTGGAATTATTTATCACAGTCAGTTCCTGTCCATTCTGGTAAAAGGCAGTCTTTCTTAAATCTATAATTTCGTGTAATTCATTGGAAAGTTAAAAAAAAAGTAAAATTTTTAAAAAAGGTCACCTTGCCGTGTACCAAAGCCTCTAAACTGAGAGTTTAAAAAAAAGTAGATAGAATAAAGTAGAAAGTTTATTATTCCACACAAAAATCGATCATTTACTTTTTTGTTCGAGTGTACCTAAGCTTTACGTATTAGCAGTGATGGATGAGCTGATCATCTAACGAGAGCTTTTATGGAACTTTTCATCGTTTTACACGTTATCTAGGTCAGTAGAGAAGGACAAAAGATGTCAAATCTTTAGCAGAAAAGTTACTTAAACTTATTATTGAGATTTTTCAGGTTAAACTGTGGCAAATTTAACATTTTACATTTAAGGCCTAGAAAAACTGACTTTACTCGTATACTAATTCTTTCAAATTGTTTCTATCAGTTTATATTATCTCTATAAGTGAACTAAATTAGGTATATACTTATCTTATGAGAAATAAAAATTCTTTAATCCGATCTTAAGTAATGTTTCGTCACTGATAAATCTTATATTGAAAAAAAAAAGATAAACCCTTAGGATGGTTTTTAAACTAACTGTCAGTTATACGAAACGTCCTTAATTATTAAATCTTCATTAAATTCATGCAGACAAGAGTCTTTAACCAGTGCGTCCTACCAGTAATGACCTACGGAGCCGAAACGTGGACACTGACGGTGCGACTGGTTCACAAATTGAAAGTCGCTCAGCGTGCTATGGAAAGAGCTATGCTCGGAGTATCTCTGCTGGATCGAATCCGAAATGAGGAGATCCGGCATAGAACAAAAGTTATCGACATAGCTCATAAGATTAGCAAGCTGAAGTGGCAGTGGGCCGGTCACATCTGTCGCAGAACCGACAACCGCTGGGGGAGACGAGTTCTGGAGTGGAGACCGCGTTTGGGCAAACGTAGTGTGGGACGCCCTGCTAGATGGAGCGACGATCTGCGCAATGTGGCTGGCAGCGACTGGATGAGAAGAGCCGAAGATCGGGATCAATGGCGCGCCCTGGGAGAGGCCTATGTCCAGCAGTGGACTAGAGTAGGCTGCTGATGATGATGAAATTCATGCTATCCTTTTCTACGCCTTAGCTCTAGATAGAGATGGCTATTTTTTTTTTAAATATAAGGTTAACGCGTATCTCAATATTATGCCACAAACAAACAGACATATGCTTCAAACTTATAACACCTCTTCCTTTTAGTCGGGGGTTTAAAAAGAAATTAAAACCCAAAGAGAATCACTTCCTTTAAGTTTGACTGTCTCTACAAATAAAAGTTCAAAACTTAAACAGGAACAGCACCAATTAACACTTAACTTTTAACGGTCCTACAAACTTAACTACAACTTAACTACTGCATAATTGTTAGTTACAGCCTCACAGTTTTAAAAGTCAAGCAATAAACAAAAGAACTTACAATTTAAGGTGCAACGTTACGATTCGGTTCCCATACAAGTCATTTAACAGATTCATAATAATATGTGCAATATTTTACTAAAACGATACCGAACTCATTTGATCAAGGCGATAATCTGATTAATATTTTACTGAAATATTGTAACCATCAGGCCAATCGTGAGTACGGATGCCAATTTAAAAAAAACACTTTTTTTTATTAATTTTTTTTATGCACTTGAAGGTTTCATACACATATTGAAATTGATAATTAATTATATAAACATTCTAACGTTTATTATTTTTATATCGGCGACGGTAAAATGCATTTTTTTTATTTATTTTTTATTTTTATTTGAGGGTAGTATCTATTTCATACGCCTTTTGCACCCGTATATTATGTATCTTATGATTTTTCCATCACCTGAAGGTTGCCTGGAAGATATCGCTTAAAGCGATAAATCCGCCTTCTGCACATTATTGAAATTGAAATTGAAAATATTTATTTCCAGAAGCACAAATGGTCTTCTAATACACACACACACACATTACAAATTAAGATAAATTAAATTATTATATTATAATTATTGTCGTCGGGTAATTGGCACATGATAACTGGCCCATTTCCGATGTAGTGGGCTAGGAACCCATTCTCTGGTCGCCGTGATGATGAGGTTGACCGAGCGCATAATCCGCTCGGGGAGCCCCGCCGTTCGCTGCCGGAGCAGCGCCTGCCGCAGGCGGGCGCGCGGCCCTCCATGAACATCTCGCTGGCGCTGCACCACCTGGGCAGCCGGTACATGGCGCGCCAGGCGTCGTTGTACTGCACTCGCATGCTGTGCATGGTGGCCGCGGTGTAGTTGCACCACAGGTCGGCTGTGTACACATTGGTGCAGTAGGACAGGAACAGCTGTCTTTTTACCTCTGCGCTGCATCGTCCGAATCGTCTGGCGAGCATGTTATATTGTACCTCTCTTTATGTTGTATGTTTTGTTTTTGTCCCGGGTATTATTATTATTAAAAGATAGTCGGTGGCCTAGTGGCTAGGACGCCGGACTCCCATGCGGGAAGTCCGCGTTCGAAACCATACAATGCCATGTACCAATGAGTTTTCTGATTTTTTCGAAGACTTACGTACATTTACCGACTGCTCTAACGGTGAAGGAAAACATCGTGAGGAAACCTGCTTGTCTGGGGAAATTAAAAGTTTTCGAAGGCGTGTGAAATCCACCAATCAGCACTGGGCCCTCTCGGTGGATGATGGCCCGTACCCCCTTGTAAAAGGGGAGGCCTGTGCCCCAGCAGTGGGGGCATTAATAGGCTGATGATAATGATGATGAAATTATTAATCATAAGAACCTTGTAACCTGTAATCAGCAATAAAACATTTGAACTGTGAACTAAAATAATTTGTATGCAAACCGAGTGGTACGATGCACCTTAACTATTACGCCTCCTCATAAACAATGTAGCAAAAGTTTAAAAATACAAAGAAATTATTGTGCTTTCAGCTTTTCTAGGGTGACCATTAATTTCAGAAAAAACGCATGACAATAGTACACTCAGAATTTTTGAAATTCACCCCTATGGAGATTACTCGCGATAGAGAAGTTTTATAAGGAAACCGCGTCTGCCAGATGGCGCATACAATTTGAGCATTTTCCCATACATTAGTCGGGTACTGAAATGTCAAATGTATGAAAGTAAGTGACCTATGGGTCAACTCCGTGCCTCGCTGTCAATTTTTTTTAAAATTTATTACGGCCTTGAAGATCCCAAGGTTGTAGGTTTCGGGAAATACAGACGCCGGCAGGCTGTTCCATTCCTTAGCCGTTCGCATAATAAACGAAGAAGCAAATCGCTTCGTACGAGCAGATGGGATATCAACAACATAAGGATGGAACCCCTCCCCGCGTCTGGTAGTCCGAAGGCGGAATGGAGATGCTGGAATTAGGTCGTGCAATTCCGATGCGCACTCTCCGAAATGTATCCTATAAAATTTGGCAACCTTGTGCCGATGTTCCAGACTTTGCAGTCTAGCTTCCACCAGCGATTCGTCACCTATAAGGCGCTTAGCGCGTTTCCCCACTGAGTCAAGGGCAGCCAGTTGGTATTTTGCTGAGCCGTCCCACAGGTGGCAGCAGTACTCCATGCACGACCGGACTTGAGCTTGGTAAAGGTTTAAAAGCTGTCCCGGCGTGAAGTACCGCCTAACCTTACTCAGGATGCCCAATTTTTTGGCTGCGGTCTTAGCTTTTCTCAATGGAGCGCCCAAAGTTGAGCTTGGAAGTCAGATCCAACCCCAAAAGGCTAAGGTGGTCGGTAATGGGTACGGATACATCCCGGAAAGTCAACGCTCACGTCATCATTCTAGAGAAGGGCGACTCTATTAGTCCGAATTCTGTGAATACACTTTAAATCTGTGACACTTTGATCGAAAAACTGTCAAAATTTTCACATTAGACTTCAGTTCAATCTGTCAAAATTTCTAACTTCGAATTATGTCAGTCAATTCCGTGGCTAGAGGGCGCCAGTAGTCCGATTTCTGTGCGTTTAAGTCTCCAATGTCCTTTCGGAGCTTTTTCATTGCTGGCCGCCCTACTCACAAGTCCGAGGAGGAAAAATTTTAAACAACAAACTGGAGCCATCAACTATTACAACAGTTACATAGTAAAGGAAGGAAAGGTTCCGACTCGGCGTTAGAGATTTATTGAATTTAACCCGAGGTTGGCAAAGAATATTATGAAAACAAATGCGACATTCTAGAATCTAGACAGCTTCAAACAGAAAGAATGTCTGATGTATTAAAATATCCACACTGAAAAAAAAACTTGTTTCAGATTCAAATTCAGATTCAGATTAATTTATTTGTCCTGAATGTGTGTGTGTAGATTCAAATTAATGTATTGTAGTTGCTGTTTACTTCAAACAAGATCTTGTTTCAATACGAGCATATAAAGTCGTCTTGTTAACTTCAACCAAGAAATTGTTCACTTCAACCAAGATCTTAGTCGTATCTATCAAGTAATTTGTTCAAATGTATAAAAATTTCTTTACACGCTCTAATTCAAACAAGTTTTCTTTCAGTTCAAAATAACTCCTTTTTTGTTTTCCACTGCACATACTTGGTCATTTGTGGTTATTGTTAAAACTATAGTTAGACACCATAGCGTTTGCAACTATGCCGAAATATCGGGAGCTCAAAACGTCCCCAAACCGTGGTAAGAATCCCGTGTCTCCCGTATATGTGAGAGGCTTACAGGCGGCCTGAAAATCTCTGCTAATATACTAAGAGATATGTTTCGTTAAACAAAGCTTTATTTAATATTCCTGAAAGTTAAAGCTTTACAGTTGTTAGTTAGTATACAACACGTGGTGCATCCTGCCGATTAGCGAACGAGTCCCTGGCGACCGACTAGTGGCGGTATAACCACTCAAATTCTGGCTGGGTCAAAATACCAGAAGCACGATGACGGGCAGCAGCGTCATCGGGGCAAGCGACCCGGCTACTGCGATCGCCAACCCGCAGGCCTAGCGTGGCGATTATGGCATTACCTCCCATGGATAGCGCAAAAGAAGAGCCGAAGATCGGGCTCAATGGCGCGCGCTGGGAGAGGCCTATGTCCAGCAGTGGACTAGAGTAGGCTGCTGATGATGATGATACAAAACCATTAGTAATTGTAAGTACTTACCCATAATCACATTTACATCTAGTAAACTACTTTCGCTATTTTCAAATGAGCTTTGCTTAAAATGACTTTTACAAAGAAAGAAACAAAGAATGTATTTCCAATACACACATACAAACAATCTGGTACAGAATATAAAAATAATATTAAACAAATATATTATTAAAATAAATAAGCAAAGTTTTTTTATTTCTGTTTTTTCACTTCGGTTAAACTAAACTAAAGTAAGCTACTTCAGTTTGAGTATCTTATTATTTTTATCTATTTTTTTTCTCAGTGCAGGTTTGCCACTAACTACACGATAAGAAGAAGAATAAAAAGAAATAACTTCTTAATTGATTTTTTAAAATTATTCTTATGGCTTAATAGGAGTAGAACTTTCAGTCGAATTTAGAGCTTTGCATTCACTTTTAAATTAATTTTTACCGTAAACTTCCACATTAAACTTTGAAGGTGCGGTTACACTGACCGTCTGAGCGGTCACAGCATGCGGCCACCGCCTATATGTGAATTACCTTTCGTCGAACGCATTCGACGAAAGTCAAAGTCACTAGGTTGTTATGGAGTGAATAACGTTGGACGAATTCGGCCAACGACCAGGTGTAAACAACGGAGGTCAGTGTCCATGTTCGGGCATTATAATTTACCTATAAGTGGGTATACTACAATATCCGCGACATACGAGTGCGAGTGGAGGGAGACTCTCGGTAGGCTGCCATCTTGCCACGACCACACGGCATCAACGGCGGACAATTAAAAAATCGGTTTAGGTGGTTTTTCTCTCAATATTTCTGGACAATGTCCTTCGATTTATGTGCTATTATATGTGAACTATGTTTGTGTAATAAACTGGCTAGTCAAAACTTTGTGATTAGTGAGAAAACTGATGTGCACTGGACACCACGTGGCCTAGCTCCTTTGCACGAGACGCAGCTCAAATCCAGTTAAGGTGAGTGGTATGCTCCTATTGTAATGCCTGGAAACGCCTAACAGAAAAACCAGACTAGCTCCATCCACAGACCGTAGGTCGTCCACCGCAGTTCGGTCGCCGAACGACTATATGTAACTGCACCTTAAAGCTCTCCCCTAACCAAACCAACACGAGTTAAATAACTTTTCGCCAAGTCGGACCTCTAAACAACCAACAACCGATTAAACCGCATCAAAGAACCGACCAAAACCAAAAGTCGTTAAAAAGCCCTCCCGGCGGAGTAGCCTCGTAAATCCTGGCCGATGTCCAACCTGCCACTTTTTTCTTTGTCGGAAGTTTCGCGTGCAATAGTTATAAGGGGAAACTCGGGGATTGCGACAGCGAAATCTCGTTAGTACCGCTTTCCGATTTGTGCAGTATGAGATCCTGGGATTACAGTTCACGTATAGAGGAGCAGTAGTGCTCGTGTTCTGATGGCGAGTAATTATCTACTATTTTTGTCGAATATACGTCGAATATACACTGACAGGAAAATAAAAAACTTTACACGAGGGCGCCACGGGTTATGTAGATTTCAATGACCAAATACGAGTAGTTTTATTTATTTTCGCAATATGGCGAGGGTTTTTACGTATATGTCTAGTCATTATTCCTTTCTGGTACCATATAGATTATGTGTCAGTATTCACAAACCATTCAAAAATGAAAAATAACTAAATATTATAATCCATACAATTGACCTACAAAAATCGGACACTGCTCCGTACATTCTTTAGGTGCCCTGTAACTACTTTCTTTCGCAATCTGTAAGTGCTCGGTAATCTTATGCCTCTACTGTGAACTACCATCCACACACATAATACCATGTAAATACACCCGCGCCAAGCCATCACCCTCCCACACACTCAGTACCTCACATACACACTAATATCCTCATTCATACAAACAAACACATTCATACATCACAACACGCACACACTGTTGCATTCTTCGGCCGTGCAGTCACTGAGAGGCAGCTGAAAATCAGCGTTGTGGCTTGCCTCAGCATTATGCTGAGCTGGTGTACCCTTTTTGGCACTGTACCACACCAGATGTTCTGTGCTGCATGTATTAAACTTTGTATACTTCTGTATTCTTGTGTTTACAGCGCTAAATAAACGATTTCAATTTCATATTAGTATTTTTTTGCATAAGAAATTCAATGTCCTGACTAAATCATTGCTCTGTGACCTCTTCCATAGTTATAGATAAGACAAGAGAAAATGGAATGCATGAGTATTAAATCCCTCAAATATATGCAGTAAAAACTATGTCTTCTGTTTATTTCTCTGAAGTTTGTTCTTATTATTTTACTAGCTGTTAATAGGCCCATCATAGTTTTGTAAGGTCTCAGACATAAAGGTTAAAAAAAAGATAGATTTTTTTGTCCATGGTCTCAGGTCTAGGTGTAGAATCTCAGGTCTAGGTCTCAGGTGTAGAATTACAGTACCTGTTATAATTTTTAGTTTTATTAATATTTTTGATATTGTAATGACAATTCAGTAAGTGAAAAATTTAGAAAAAAAAAACCAAGATCGACGGCATTATGTACCTACTAGATTTCCTTCTCTCATTATTATTTCAAATACCTGCCTATTCTAACCTAACTATACCTAGTTACTAAGAAAGTTTACTGAATATGCTCCATGATTCACTTAGTGTGGTGGACCGACGCATGACGTTCCCCATTAATCTCAATCCAGCTTGTTGGTTTACCAACAGCACTTGCCCTTTAATACCTTTTTTGGTTAATATTAGTCACCCCAGTGTTACTAACCGACTGTTTTTATTGGACACAAGTCTTTGAATGATAAAATTATCAGAGTCTGCTCTGAATACGACATTTTGGCATTACCTAATTCTGCCATTTATAACTAACAGTGGAAACACTAAGAGTCTCGAAGATAAATAATAATGGAAGACTGAGATGGGTGCAAAAGCTAGCGACCTCATCCGACCTGGGGAACAGCTCAAGGGCGCCGACTTACCCCGACGCGATTGGTGCTCACTTAATAGGATACGCACTGGCCACGGCCGAAGCGCCCATTACAAACACCTGTGCAGCTGGATCGAGTCCCCCCACTGCGACTGCGGCGCGGAGTCCCAGACCGTCGAGCACATCACGCGCGAGTGCCCCCTGCGAGCATACGCCGGTGAACCTGACTACTTCATCCTACTAACCTCAGACGCCGCCGAATGACTAAGAAACCTGGATATTTGGTTGTGACATATCGCAGTACCTACTGTTATTGTATATTTTGTTATAATTCCAACTGCCATACGAATAAATAAATAATTGACAATATTAGGCTCTTGGTAGTTCTACTGTTTATGAATGTACTCGTACGTACTGTGTAAGAACAGTTGAACTATTTTCTAACTAAAGTATGGCACAGTTTTCCTTCAGTACTTTTAAAGTTGATTTTCTGAATATTATCGCCACGAAGTTTCTTTGAAATCGATATGGTTGGAAAGTTATGAAAAGTTACCAATAGTTTTTTAACGAATGTAAAAGAAAATGTACTTTAAATATTAGTATTTATTATTGAAAATATTTTGAAATTCACATTTATATGGAAACCGCGTCTGCCAGTTGCCGCACGCGAAATGAGCATTTTCTCATACTTCTTCTTCTTCTTCTTCAGGCTTTATTCATCCACTGCTGGATATATCCCTCTCCTATATATTTCCATGTAGCCCGATTTGCAGTGCTTCTGAGCCAAGTCACTCCAGCTGTAGCCCTGATGTCGTCTAACCACCTCGCTGCTGGACGTCCCACACTCCTGCTGCTTGTGCGCGGTCTCCACGTGAGTACTCTGTGGGTCCACCTGTTGTCGGTTCGCCTAGCCACATGTCCCGCCCATTGCCATTTCAGAGTCGCTATGCGTTTAGCTACATCTGTGACCTTTGTGCGCAGCCGGAGGTCTTCGTTTCGCACTTTGGATGGCCCACGTTTCCGAAGCGTATGTCAATATAAGTCGGGAATTAAATGTCAAATGTATGAAACTATATGTGCTTGCACAAACCCTTTGAATCGCTGGCAGTGCTCACATCATTATTTTAATGGAGAGGGCGCTACTAGCCTGATTTCTGTGGGTTCTTTTTCTTCCTACTTTATGGTTAGTGGCTAACCTATTGTCAGAATTATTCAGCCCACCCGTAGGCCTCTGACACGGTCTAACGGAAACATAGCCTAACGGCTCTCCGAGGAACGGAAGGGCACAGATGAAAATGTGCCAGCGGTCACCCATCCTATTAAAAATAAAAACCTTTGGACAAAAAACTTCCATTGAGTACAAAATGACCTCGCCAAGACTTAACTTAACCCTTTGCGGGTTGTTATAAATAAAAGATTTTTCTTTATAACAAGAACTCGGCCCGGAGCTGGGCACGAGAAACCTCTTATGGCAAAGCCCTTATTAAAACAATGGCAAGAAAAATCCACCTTCCCTTTTGAGATTTTACTGCAGGAAAATTAAGGAATTAGTAATAATTCCTGTTGTAGTAGAAAGTTGTAAAACTTACAGAATAAAGGTTAATTCTATTGTAAATTAAAGCAGAGTACGTTGCCAGAGGAGATTATTATTTTATATTTAGTTTTTTGTGACTGCTTCAATATAAAACAAAACCATGAGAGTGATACATCAATGTGACAACATATTAAATGAAGATAAAAAATAGCCAGAATTTAAAAAAAAAAAAAATTGTAAATTGTATTTATTTCATCTGAAAGCAACAAAACCCGTTGCAAGAAAAGTCGTACAAAAAAATTAAATAATAAATTAATTTTTAAATTAAATAATAAATCAAATTAATCAAAATTTTACTTTCAAAAAAACTTATAACAGTTGGGTATAAAACATTATTATTTACATTAAATTTTACATTTAATGATATGCTAAATTTCGTCAATAAAAATATAATAAAAGACTTATGAAAAGCCTTAGTCAAAAATTCCGCCCCGTGTCGACCCCGGCGCAAAGGTCCCCATGACGCTCGCGGCATTGCCACGCTGAATCGCCACGGCCAACCTCCGCACCAAGAACGACCCGGAGCGGGGGTCACAGCCCTCTCTCTCAGGCGACGGCCGACCTCCCTGACAAAATCCTTTGCCTCCGCCACCCAACAACCTGTCGTTTAATTAATCAAAATTAAACTATTTACATTACAAAAAAAATACCTATAATAGTACAATAGTGTACAGTCAATAAAAATAAAATAAAAGTGCGGATACAATATCAAAATAATTTTAAAATGTCACTACTGTCATAGTCATTATAGCCAGTGCTTAAATATGCAACAAATTCAAATCAAATCAAATAATTTTTTTTTATTGTAATTAAGTACGTACAAAAAAGTAGAAAAAATGTACTATTAGGTACATTTTTTCTACTTTTTTTTAATGTTACTATGGTATTATTAAATAATAATATACTATTTTACGTTTTTTACTAGATATTTTTATTTACGACCGTTTTTCGTTAGATAAATAGATAGAAACACTTTATTGTACACAAATACAGGAAAAGTAAAAAATACAGGAATAGTAGAACGATATGTACAAAGGCGGCGTTATCGCTTAAAGCGATCTCTTCCAGGCAACCTCTCTTATTCCTCTCTTCGTTTAAACATCGTTACGAGTAGGTTAATAAAGTTACTTTTATGGGGTTATTTTTTAACTGCTGTTATGGGAGCTAAATGATCCCGATGTAGCTTGCAATTCGTCAATAACATTCTACAATATATACACTGGCTGTGAAAGGTAAAATTTACGGTTGGCAACAAAAAACAAGAACTGGTAACTGGAAATAACTGTTATCATTATTATTATTTTTAATTTTATATCCATTACACCTCTTTTTTCTGTATTCTTGATACGTGCCTTTTACCATTTTCTCAATTAATTTATTTTATACTTTATTTTGCACACATAAACCATAAAAGAAACAACACCAAGAAATTTTACTTTTTTATTTTTTTAATCATATTTTTTTTTCTGTTGTACATCATAATTGGCCTTACTCTCTTTTAATGTAAGTATATTTATTTTATTTTATTTATTATTACAAAAATTGCACAGTCATACAGTTTACACTAAAACACTGTGAATTCAAATGTTTAAAATGGACACTATACTGTACTCAATGTACAGTATAGTGTCGTACAATATATTAAATATAATAATAATATATCTACAAATATAAATCAATCTTACTTATTGTTTAATTTATTTGTGCTGTGATTATTGTAATAAAATAAAATTAAAAAAAACTAGTCAAAACTGGTTTTCGTCAAAGTAACCTTATTGTCAAAGGTGCGTTTGGTCAGTCTTTAGAGTTACTCATTGTTATTGTACCGTACATTCGTAATAATTCGTATAAAATTGACAAATACACTAAAATATTTGACGAATACACTAAAATACACACTTAAGCTAAAATTACAAGATACCATTTGACGAGTTGACTTCAAATTTTTCTCACAATCAGCAAGAAGCTTTTGATGAAAATAAATGAAGAAAGAAACCGTTCTGGAATTTAAGTAAGAAAGCTCGTCCTACTTCATAATAGGTACATAATTACAATAAAAATTTACTTTACGTAGAATAATAATTAGTAAGCTTTGCCCAATGTTATGAATAATTGAGACGAAATGGAAAATGATAATGGAGGGTAGGTAAATAGGATCCTGGGATGTCGAATGGCTAAAATAACAGCCTTTTCTCCTCTTAATGGTAATTGGAATACGCTTTCATTTCGCGCCATAGACAATTATATGATGATTTCGAAGAAGATTTTATGGTAATATTTATTACAATATTACAAAGTGTTGATTACGGTTTCGAATTATTTTATGTAACGTTACTATATTGTGTACCTAATTGGTAAATAAATAAATAAGGGCATAGGTAGGTAATAAATAGGTTAAATCGTAATGTACCTAGGTAATAATTCATAGATATAAAGATATGACGTGTTTCCGTCTGGAGGTCATAGAAAGAAAACACTGCTGGTTTCTATGACTATATGGGGAGACTGGGGGACTGGGGAGACTGGGGGGTCATAGAAACCTATGAAAAAAATGATGTGAAAAAGTTTATTTAGTGTGTTAAAGAGAGAGGTCTCATAGATGAAACACTGCTTGTTTCTATGACTGGGGGTTTGTGCAGACTGGGCGACTCAAATAATTAAGACCATAGTGCCCTTCTCACATCTGGAGGTCCTTGAGGACGATGAAGACCAGGAAAAAGTAAGGTGATCTCCACAATAGTGAAGTAAAATATATTTATTGCTTAAGATTAAATGGCCAGTAAATTGCACAGTAACTCGGAGGCTTCTTAACTTTTTAATTAAGAGTTAGTGCTGGACTACACGCGTAATGCCCCCACGTACTTATAGACAGTGCTTCGTGATTGGATGCAGCGAACCGAACTGGGGCTGGAATCGGAATTTGATGTCCTAGCCTAACGCCTGCACTACATGCGCCGGTTCCAGTCCCGGTTCGGTTCTGCAGCCAATCACGAGGCGCTGACTTCGAGTGGGGGGAGGGCGGAACACTTGTGATTGTCTGAACCGGGGCTGGAACCGGAGCGTGCAGCCCAGGCCTTATCCTATCATATTATCTCTCAGTATCTGTGTGCTAGGGATGTATCTGACGTGGTTCCCGTCTAATATAACAACCTACGTCACGCTGAGCCGCTATGTGGCGTGGATTCCATAATTTCACACAACCTTTTGCTTCACTTACATTACTGCCCCTGCTTTCGACCTGACTGACAGCTTTTTGATCTCGAGAAAACATTGCAGGTAAGTGATGAGGTTTTAAATCATAAATATTATGTGAATTCATAAAAACCAACTCGAAAAAACTGTACTTCAAAGTATTACCATAAGAATGAATGACTGAATGAATACACTTTATTGCACAAAAATGGTCACACTATTTTTGCTTTTTTTTTGCTTTATTTATTACAGAGCGTACGAAATGATTAATACAATCTAGGCGGTCTAATCGTTAAAAGCGATCTCTTCCAGATAAATTTTTGGTGGAGTAATTTTGGTAGAAGAAAAAAAGTGTTCAATGTGTGTTCAGTGACAGTGATCAATAATTATTGATACATGAATTTGCCTATATCGATTATAATAAAAAAATATTATAATATTAGGTACGTAATAGTAACAAAGACTAGGACCTCTGCGGCATTAGTATACAAAATACAAACAAAAAATACAAAATAATTTATTTACCAAAATACATTTTTACATGTTTTAAAGTTTGCTGTTGGACCCCGCACTAGGGCGACCCTGTGTCGCGGCGATCCTTAATCACATTAACAATACAATACCTACCAGTATATACAGTAATACAGCACCTACCAGTGACTCATTATTTTTTACATTATTTTATATAATAAACATCAATTTCTTTTCCGTTCAGCCGATTTCCGCCCACAGCCCCAACCCCTCAGGCTGAAAACGACAACTTCCTAAAATGACAGCTTCCTAAAACGACAACTTCCTAAAACGACAACTTCCTAAAACGACAACTTCCTAAAACGACAACATTTTAGAATGTCAGCACCGTCAGAGGCTGAGAACGACAACTTCACCATGAAATTAGTAGTTGTTTACTATTTTTATTACTTGCTACTACGGAACACTTCATGGTTGAGTCTGACTCACACTTGGCCACTTTTAGTACGTTATACACGTACTACAAACTAACAAACAATTCATAACTGTTCAATTCATAACGAACTGTGGATACGTTTAAGAAAAAACTTAAAAACTACGTTCTCGCTGCCCAGAAATCAGACACAGTACACTTTTTATATTAGGTTATTTTATTTTTATTTTATTTTTTAAAATTTAAGTATATATTTTTATATTATTTTCTACAACACATACCATATCCGCTTCCCATCGGAATGACGAGCCGCACAATGTACAGACACTCTCTATGTATTTCTATCCCTTTTCTTTCCAGTTTTAATTGTTATCTATTTCATCTTTAGGTATTTATTTATTTGTAGTTTTATTATTTATACTTTTAATATATTTTTGTTTTAGTCCCTTGACTGCCGTTTCGCCCGCGATGCCTTCGTTTCGTCCGGGCACAGCTGAAAACCAGCGCTGCGGTTCTGCCGTACCGGTCGGACCGCAGCACATGCTGAGCATGTGCCCTTTTGATATTGCACTTTTTTTTATCTTATTTTATCCAAAATAGTTTTAAGTATAATAATGTGTGCAATATTGAATAAATGTTTTTTCTTTCTTTTCTTTCTTTCATACTCGAGTGAAGTGCACTTTACTTTTCTCGAAATGCTACTTCCTCATACGTATAAATTAGACATTTTTGACATTTCATAACTGAGGGCATTTTCGGAATTTGTCATTTTCGGAATTTGTCATTATCGGAAATTGTCTATTTTGGAATAGACGTTTTAGGAAGTTGTCGTTTTCGGAAGTTGGCGTTTTAGGAAGTTGTCGTTCTCAGCCTGAGGGGCCCCAACTATAATAATAATAATATATCCATATAGGCCTCAATGGCCTCTACCTATCTCTCTTTTGTTTTATAAAAAATAAAGGAGAACGGGCAAAATTGTATGGAGCGTGGACTGTCCGGGGCCAATAAAATTTATGATATTTATGGTATAGTTTAGTCCTACAATTACTGTGGTGAAGGTTTGACACCGAGATGTACTTCTAAACCGGATAAAATGCATAATTGTTTTTGATTACTTTAGATAGTTTAACTAAGTATCCGGCTTATATTCAGGGCAAAAATGGAAAAGTAAAGTTATCTGGTTTTACCGGTTCTCACCGAATGTCACCGGTTCCGACCGGGTCTATAATATACCCGATGAGAACTGGTTTCTTTTATTTCTAAATCGAATACAATGTAACGTTCATAACAAAAGTTATTCCTAAGTCAAAATACTTTCATTTGACACTATTTTCAGCAATGGCCGTCGATAAAAACGCCTATTATCCTTTTATTTTATTATTATTATAAAAGTTTATCTCAATCCAGGACAGGACTGAATCCACAGTCGCTCTCAGAAGTGCCGTCACGGCTGGCGTATAACGATTTGTCTACGTCTTCGCCGTCACGCCCCAAGAAGAAATATTCAGGACTCCCTCAGGATGAAGCGGGAAATCAATGTGTTTACTCTATTTGCGGTCTATTCTGTTTTGTTTACAAAACTTGTCATTGTGAGTAACTGCAATCGAATATCGATACCTCTTGTTACGAAGAAAATGTGCAGAGTCCAATTTGATTTTAGAAGTTGTTTTTTCTCTTTTTTCTGAAGGTTGCCTGGAAGATATCGTTCAAAGCGATAAGGCTGCCTTCTGCACATTGTATTATACCTCTCTTTATGTTGTATATGTTTTGTTTTTGTCCCGGGTGTGCAATAAAGTATATTTGTATTTTGTATTTGATGATTAAAAATAAATGATATATTATTAAAGGGGGGCTACAAAGGGAGAAGAGAGATGTGTCTGTAAAATTATCGGCAATTTGTTTCAGGTTGGTGGAGCTCCTTGGAAAGCACATGGGTTTTGAGGTTATGTTTCTAGGTTAAAAAAGGTAAGGTTAAGTTGAGGTTAGGATTCTTTCATATTATCCGGATAGCCTCTCCACACTTAATTCGTCAGTTCTTTTCTTATATAACGTTTTCCATAAACCTTGCACACCTACTACCTCTTTCTTGAAATCATTTCCTCTGCCCGAAGGTTGCCTGGAAGAGATCGCTCTTAGCGATAAGGCCGCCTACATTGTATTTCACTATTTCCTTTTGTATCTCATGTTTGTTGTTTTATATTTGTGGAATAAAGTGTACTTTACTTTTACATTACTTAAGGTCAAGGTTAAGCACAAGGTCTATAGGTCTTTTAAACACATTCCATAGGAATTCTTAGTGTAGATTCTGAAGGGAAACTTATTATAGTGGCATCGATTCTGGGCGGTACACGAAAATAACGGAAAATCACTAACTAACACACCTCTACTTCCGGCGACCTCCTCGTAGATAACCAAGTTTGATAACCGGTTATATATCTTGAGAACTAAGATGGAGTGCCTCATGTGCCGATAATTACGCTGGCTCTCTTACCCTTGAAACCGAAACACAGCAATGCAAGCCTTGCTGCTTCGCGGCAGTAATAGATAAAAGGGTGTTACCATCCCAGGCATATGGTATGATTCTGTGTAGAGGTTTTTTAGTCACACAGGGTCATACCACCTTTATTTAAATATTTAACACAATTTATCAAGTAATCCAGCTCATATTAATCCCAACAATATTACAATTATAATTAATGGAAGCACAACTTCGTTAAAGTGATACAAGAACAAATTAACAAGATACTTGAAACTGTGTGTTTATGAATTCCGATACGATCTGAATTTTAATACTATACTTCCGTATATACGGTTTAATTATTCAGAGGCTTACGCCGTAAATTTTAGCTTTGATCTCAGGTCACAATTAAACATTGTATGATACTTGCTTCATTTTGGGAAACAAAATATTTACTTTTCCGTTGGAACCCGCCTTTTCCATGGAATAAAAAAATACCCTATAACCTTCAAGGTAATTTACTCTACGAATAACAGAAAACCTCATCCAATTCTGATCAGCAGTTCTGGAATTATAGTTGCATTTACGTAATATTATTACTGTTTTGCAGCCTGCAAAGGTTTGCATTTTTTATTATTGTTATTTATTTATTTGAGGGTAGTATCTGTTTCATACGCCTTTTGCGCCGGCATATTATGTATCTTATGATTTTTCCATCACCTGAAGCTTGCCTGGAAGATATCGCTTAAAGCGATAAGGCCGCCTTCTGCACATTGTATTGTACCTCTCTTTATGTTGTATGTTTTGTTTTTGTCCCGGGTGTGCAATAAAGTATATTTGTATTTGAATTATGTTGCATAATGATTGGTAAAAATAGACATTAAGGTTTATTATTAAGTAATAATCTTCAAAATTATGATGAATTCAATTCTTTGTGGACTGATGTAATACTAGTTTATGTTGCGTTTTTAGTTATTCAATAAAACTGACACCTAATAAACAAGTTATAAACAGAATAAACAGACGATATACCGTGACCATAAAGTATAAAAATTGAATGAATGAATGAATACACTTTTTTGCACAAAAATAGTGTAATTGTTATAACGTTGGCTTTTATGGTTGTTACAGTGCACGTTACGTATTGTAACCTCGAACCGGCACGAGTTCTTAAAGTAGGGCGATTTAACAGTCTACCTAATATAATAAACACCCGACCATCGGCTCCACGGATATCTGTTTGTTTGTATTCTCTTTATTGTACACAAAATAATACACTAAAAATAAAAACATTAAAATATGTACAAAGGCGGGCTTATCCCATAGGGATCTCTTCCAGCCAACCTTTGATTTAGGAGAACTTTAGACTACTTTTATTGTGGGTAAGGATATTAATTAATATTTCTTAACTAACATAAATTGTAGTAGTGCTGATTGCTCGCTAGAGAAGTTTTATATGGAAACCACATCTGCCAGTTGATGCATAGGAAGTGAGCATTTTCCCATACATTAGTCGGGCGTTGAAAATATCAAATGTATGAAATTAGATATGCATTTTCACAAACCCTTTAGCTGGCTGTCAGTGCTCACATCATTATTCTGAAGGAAAGGGCGCTACTAGGCCGTTTTCTGTGATGACGACGTTCAATTTTTGCACAAATATGTATTGTGTATCTATAACACCTATATTGTGCATTTTTTTAGCGGCATACCCACTAAGCTTTATTTTCTTTTAAGGTTTTTAAATTCTCATAGCTTTATCTGTTCATTATTTTTCAAATCATTTAGTTTTACAAATAGAAATACCAATATTACTCACACAATTCTACTTCGTCAAATCACATTACTTACAGTACATTTAGGTACAAATCAGAACACACACTCCCCACCACAGCGTCCACGACACAGGATTACCTAGTGTGGGTGCTAACCGTAGACTTGTTATTAGAAAATATGTATCTTTTTTATTTAATTTTTACTGTAGTATTCATTTTACTGTACCTTCCATTGTATATTTGCATACAGTGTTATCGTGAAATAAATTTATTTATTATTAGTAACTCGTTCCTAATAATAGGTACACTACATTTATTGGTGGCTGCTAGTTTTACGCATCTGTTATTACTCCATACAATATTAGCTGTATGTATCAATCGTCTGTAGGAATTAAGGAATGTTGTGTTAGTTAATTTGTTAATAATAGATTTTAGGCTAGTTTTAGTTTTTAGTTTTAATATAATTTATAATTGTTTTTTCCCATAGAGTACTGAAATAAATTTAATGCACCGGAATGAGACGATTTTTTGAGGATCCTTAATAAAACATTAATACAACGGTAGGAGCGTATTGATTAGATTGAAGGTGAGAGCGAACATGATCAGAAAGAGACCATACCAATTAAGCAACGTTGGTCGTCGTCAGACAAGGATAGGTGACCGCTA
The DNA here is from genome assembly GCA_947369225.1 of Hofmannophila pseudospretella. NCBI lineage: Eukaryota > Metazoa > Arthropoda > Insecta > Lepidoptera > Oecophoridae > Hofmannophila > Hofmannophila pseudospretella. The sequence continues at coordinate 3,851,772 of OX376333.1, forward strand.
GTGGAACATTTTCAGCCCCTCCAGTGAGGAGATTCAAAAGCAATCGTTGGGCCTTATCAGAGGCCTATGGTCGACCAGTTAAATCTTTTTATACAATCTCCTGTATAAAGCAATGGTAAATAAATGTGTTTTATTTCTTTCTTTTAGTTCAACTCTGACAATAAGTTGACAACTATAATCACAGAATAAGAAAAAAAACCTCTCTAAAAACCTGTCCAAAACCCTGTCGAAAAAATATCTCGGCCTTGGTTATTATGTTTGCAAGAAACTCTCTCTAATTCCTCGTGCTTCATCTTCGACCTCATCATCACTTTCTATTAAATGGGAGTGACTGCCAATTGCTTTTGTTTTTTTTAAGGCAAAGGGAACTGAGCCCATACAGCCATGTCTAATGTAAACAACTCTTTCAAGTCTTCATTAAAATGCTGGTGTGACAATTTCAATGATATCTGGGAGAATCTTCCACGCTTCTGCACCATCCAAACCAAAGAAGAAGGCGCCTCGGACGCAGTATGGCTCTTCAAAATCCAGCCAAGTACGGATCGGGCTGCAGCGTCTTATTTGACTTTACTTCACTGTCCCACACATTATTCACGTCTTGTAGGAGTTATTCGAGCAAGAAACACCACTCTTACTAGAAAAGCACTACTGTAAAATAAGTTGCAAGACAAAACGAAACAAAGCTTACGTGGATGCCACAAAAGCGCGGGAGAAACTCTCCTGGCAATTGCATGAAACTTCCTTAAAATCTCGACACACGCCGGCTTTGCGTCAGCCAAGTTCAAAATGAAAGAGCGATGCACTGTCTGTGTGTATATTTACACGAACTATTTCGGGCTACTTTTAACCGCCTATAACTCAAAATCTATTTGACCTACATACGAGTACTTATTTTGTACTTATTTAGAGCGTCGGTCGCGTCGTGGCTAGGACGTCGGACTCTCATGCGGGGAGGTCCGAGTTCGAAACCAGGCAATGCCATGTACCAATGAGTTTTTCCGGTTTTTTCGAAAGACTTATCTCCCAGTAGATATATGGAAAGCCCCGAATCGCTTTGTGTTTAGAAATCAAGTTCGTAGCCACCTTTTGAGATCCTCATAATCCTTAAATTTTATATTTTACATATCAATATATTTGTGCATAACATATATTTTTTGTATGTATTTAATTATATTGTATTTATGTACATAAGTAAATTATATTGTATATTTGTATACTATATAAGTATATTGTTATTTTATTATATAAATTTCAAATATTATTAAGTAAGTTTCTTTGTAAGTTTTTATGCCACTGCACCGCCATAACATATCTGCATGCCCAAAGGTCAGCTGGCAGAGAATGCCGCAAGGCATTAAGCTCACCTGTACACAAAAGTGTAAAAGAATAAATAAAAACTTACGTACATTTACCGACTGCTCTGACGGTGAAGGAAAACACCGTGAGGAAACCTGCACACTGAGATAACCAGTGTGTGAAATGGGGAAAGCAATGGCAAACCACCTCATTAAATCTGCCACGAGAGTCGTTCTATGTGATTAATTCCTTAGAATGATCACGACCCTCAGTGATGAGGAACACGACTTAGAAGGAAGGAAGGAAGGAATTAAGGCTCCCAAATAATAAAATAAAATAATAAAATAAAAAGATTTATTCAGTAACAAAAAGGTACAATTTTTGTTTTCCAATTGTGGAGGCCCTCTTTTAAGTGTGACAACACCTGTGTCAGAGGGCCACGCTCTTCCATACCTCTTTATTTGTGTACCTATTTACTAATAATATAATAATAATAATAACGTGTGTGTGTGAGAGAGAGAGAGGGTGTGTGTGAGGGTGTATGTGTGTGTGCAAGAGAGATGTAAAACCAAATAACCCATAATCTCATATTTTTTTTAAAGAATCTAAAATCACCCTGAGATACTGATAGTCTGCGTAACACTAAATGCCGGATATAGGATTCTATGTAATAAACGTATGATACTTTATTTTTTTATTTTATTTATAAGGGAAATCTACAGCATTAACAATTATATAATTACATATGTATTAAGCTTAAAGAAGGCCAATTACAGATTTCCTCGTTTATATATGACTTGTATACCTACAGAGCGCGGTTAACTTAAAGACTAATAATGTAGAATTAACATGAATATATCATACATATTTACCACGAGTGTTAAATGTTATTTGTAAGTACTTGTTAATCAAGTGCTAGCTAAGTGACTAAGATTAATATGTGGTGGCGTGAGAGTTTGAGGGTGTGTTGTGTATGTGAGTATGTGTATGTGTGTGTGAAAGGGTGTGTAAATACCGACTGTTTAAATACCAATGCAGCATTATGGATTAAACACATATATAATATTATTATTGTTTTGTGACCAAAACGATACTTGCTCCATTCTAGGCGGACGAGCATGTAACCTCCAAGCCAGTAACCCAGCTGTGGTAGAAACACTGTAAATCTTGGATGAGAGGAAAACAGTCTTCTTCTCCTCGCGTGTACATTCCTTCATGTGGTTTATGCATCATGCTATAACAAGGACGATGAAAGTTATGATTTTATGTAGATAGTGAGAGGCTATAACTTTTACAACCACATGTTGGGTTCCTTTTAGCCGAAGAGAAAACTGTTTCAATATATTTTTGCTGATAATAATGATATTTCATCATAATAGTAAGTAGTAAGGAGCTCGTAGCCTAGTTGCGAGCACGGTCCGAGAGTGATCGTGCAGGTTAATCGACGTTGGCGTGGTCGGTACCTGGATCACCCCGCTAGTGGCATATTTCATCTGAGTTCCTACGTGCCTCGGAAAGCACGTTAAGCAGTCGGTCCTGATTGTTGGACACTAACCAACAACACAACACACACTACAACAACAACATAACAACACGCACACACTGTTGCTTTCTTCGTCCGTGCAGTCACTGAGGGGCCAGCTGAAAATCAGCGCTGTGGCTTGCCTCAGCATTATGCTGAGCTGGTGTACCCTTTTTGGCACTGTACCACACCAGATGTTCTGTGCTGCATGTATTAATCTTTTTATACTTCTGTATTGTGTACTATTTTCTGGTGTTTACAGCGCTAAATAAACGTTTTCGATTTCAATTTAACCATACGATAAAGCAAGCAAGCAAGTAATAAGTTATTTCACACACAGCACAGTCCTAAACAGTAATAATCATCATTTATCCTTACTTTCTCATTATTGACTGGAGAATTTAAATGGGATGGTGTAACGGTGTAACGTAACAAATTGCCTGGAACTCTAACGACCCAGTAACGATACTGAACAAATATAGAAAAACTGTTTTTAGGGATCCCCGAAGGGAAAACGATCGAACGTCCGTCCTGTCGATCCGTCCGTCTGTCACGCGGCTTTAGCGCCTAAACGTAATAAGATACAGACTTCAAAATTTTCTCATATTCCTATCATAAATAAATTAAATTAAATTTTATTTCAGATACAAGTATACATATTGTTGTTAGTAAATTTAAGAACTATGTGTTAGTAAATTACCTAATTAGCTATGTACGACGGAAACTTCAGCTGGTGGTGCACTCGGTAATTCACAATAAGATAGACAACCAGTCTGCATTGGAGCAATTGATGCTGAGGGTGCCGAAAGCAGGCAACAGTGCCGCAACGCGCCGTGCGCCTCGTGTGTTTGAGTGTCCGCACACGCGCACGCGACGCGCACGCAACGCGCCCACGTCACGCGCGCGCCGCCTGCTCGGTGCTCGCTCAGAACTTCGAAATAGATATATTTGTTGATAACATGGGAACATTTATAAGAAATAGCTTTATATACTTAAATAGTAAATAAGTACCTATATTAGTTCAATTGTAAATATTATGTATAATGTAAGTATTGTATGACATGATGGTGTTTTGGAGGTATCTCTGTAAACCAAAATGAGATTAAATAAATTGAAATTGAAATTGAAATTTATATTATTTTATCAGTCCTAAGGTTAGATGCACCACCCAATGCCTTTGAAAGGGACAATCTACTTTTTCAGCAAAGACGGTGGTCGTAAAAAATATTTCCCATCGTGTGGGTATCGTTGTTCAGATCTTATCAATCAGAGTACAAAATACATTTTTTATTACTTATTTTTAGAAGAGAAATATGACGTAAGAGCCCGTCAAATTTGTCCATTTTAAACCACTTTTGTTACCAGATCTATTTCACGAACGTATTATTATACTCGTCTGTTAATACATACAGATGTATCAAGTTATACATCTGTAATAACTTGAAAGTTGTGAGACTTGTGAGTAACAAGGCAAAATATATTCGCTTAATACTTACTAATATTAGTCCTTATAAATAGTAGGGATCCCTAAAGATGTGGTGAGTCCCGACTCATACTTAGCCGATTTTACCCTTTTCTATCGGTTACTTTTAGAAGTAACCAAGTTAAGTTACAGTAAGTACAATTTTGGAAATGTTGTTTTTTGTTTCAAAAGATCTTTATTTATCTAATACCTAAACAATACAGACTCACTACTTAGTGTACATTATTATCCTAAGTGTAAGTAACATAATTTAAAAACAGTTTCTTAGGCTATAAACCTACTAAAAAAACTTTAGTGCATGATAATATTATTAAATAAAAAATACCTACGTAATATAAATTACTCTGCATATTAACAGTAACATAGTTTACGTTTAGGTAGATATGTTAACTTCGTCGAGCTCACATTTATTGCATTTAGTTTTGGAAATGAAAATGATACGGAACTCTTCATTGCAAGCAACAAAGCGAGCTTTGCTGAACCTTTTATGGCTGGGCTGTCTTTAGGGTTGCCACCCGTACTCTAAAATAAAGTATTGTCCTCTTTTTCGTGTAGGTGTACTTTATAATCTACGACACCAATAAAGTACGCGAAAATACTCTAATTACGTATCTCTGACTGTTACTGACTTGTTACTGGTTATGAGTACTTATGAGACTAATTAAATTGGTATCCAAAGCCACAAAACTGTGAAGATTTTCCAAATATATACGTATTCATTTCATATATTTTGTCTGTGCCTGCCTCTTCAGCGTTCATTGACAGTGTTTTCTCCCTTATGAATGTAAAGTGGAGAGACCGAAGGAACAAAGTTACCCTAAACTTCTGATCATATATTTTCATTTTAATATTGATTGCAAATAGCTGTAACTATCTTCAAGAAAGACAAATATTTGTTAAATGTTGCGAAAATATTAAAAAAATTGTTTTAAAAGATAAATAAGTACTCTTTTTTATGCTGTGTACTTTATTTTTGTTCTACCGAAATGAAAAAATACTCTATTCGTCCCAAAAAAAGGTGGCAACCCTAGCTGTCTTCCTCTTGACTATTCGAGAGCTAATTACAATTATTTAGCTACAGCATGGAGAATTTATTTCTTAAGAATAAATGAATAACAAATAAACATCAGAAGCAGAATTTGAATAATATTCTAATTCTTCTTGTTCTTTTTGGCCAGTGTAGTGGACAGCACATACATCATGTAGCCTACTATTTATGGTGACAAATATCTTAATACAGTAGCCTACTATTTATGGTGACAAATATAATAAAATAATAAATAAATAAAAGAGTATTTATTCATTGTTGTTTTAGTTAAACCCGCATTTGACCTCGATTTCGCCTGATGGTAAGCGACGATGAGGTCGACGATAGAGCATGCGGGTCCAGTAAATGCCTATTCACTCTGGCCTTGAAGATCCCAAGGTTGTAGGTTTCGGGAAATACAGACGCCGGCAGGCTGTTCCATTCCTTAGCCGTTCACATAATGAACGAAGAAGCAAATCGCTTCGTACGAGCAGATGGGATATCAACAACATAAGGATGGAACCCCTCCCCGCGCCTGGTAGTCCGAATGCGGAATGGAGATACTGGAATTAGGTCGTGCAATTCCGATGCGCACTCTCCGAAATAAACACCGAAACAACATCACAGGAATAAGGTACAACAAAGTTATTTTATTCTAATTCTTAACCTATAAACAAAGTATACGATACGATATATATAACATGTACTGCCCTATGTGTCTAATGAAATGGTCGAGACCTCAGCGACACGCTGGTTGTCAGGTCTCGCCTGATGTGCTAGATGGAGCGCTGGTCGCGGGATTACTACACAACACGATTATGTGGTCAAATCTCCATTATGCAATTTTATATTAAAATGAATGACAATACAAGTGGTTATATGTAGCTGGCTTTAGCTTCCTTCTGATGATAATATAATTAGGTTGCTGTGTCTTCATCATCAGCAGCCTACTCTAGTCCACTGCTGGACATAGGCCTCTCCCAAGGCGCGCCATTGAGCCCGATCTTTGGCTCTTCTCATCCAGTCGCTGCCAGGCACCTTGCGCAGATCGTCGCTCCATCTAGCAGGGACGCTCGTCCCACACTACGGTTGCCCAAACGCGGTCTCCACTCCAGAACTCGTCTCCCCCATCGGTTGTAGGTTCTGCGACAGATGTGACCGGCCCACTGCCACTTCAGCTTGCTAATCTTATAAGTTATGTCGATAACTTTTGTTCTATGTCGGATCTCCTCATTTTGGATTCGATCCAGCAGAGATACTCCGAGCATAGCTCTTTCCATAGCACGCTGAGCGACTTTCAATTTGTGAACCAGTCGCCCGTCAGTGTCCACGTTTCGGCTCCGTAAGTCATTACTGGTAGGACGCACTGGTTAAAGACTCTTGTCTTTAGACATTGAGGTTTGAGCGACGAGAAGATGTGACGTAACTTCCGAAATTCTGTGTCTTAGAGAGTATCTATACCATTCACTGAGGTCAGCTAACAGAGACTTTGCTGTATGTACCTAATAAATTAACCTAAAAATAATATCTTAATACACTAGTTTTTTGCATTCAATTTGTTTATGTTTTGTCTTAAATATTTTATTTTATTTATTTGTTATGTGGTCCACTAACACACTGATTCTGACTACACGTGTCCGGTTCCATCTCCGGTTCGTAACTGTAGAGACCTAATTCTTGAAAAAAACCCAGCTTTCTACCTTTGCTTCGGCATTTATGTGTTTCGGCAGTGTTTATAGAAGAATCAGTACTTACTAAGCCCATCTTCGTGTGCTCCATCTTCGAACTCATCGTCACTTACCATCAGCTGACATTGTGGTCAAAAGCGAGTTTATACGTAAATAAAAAATACATGTAATTTTAAGTGTTACATAAATAATAAAGCTTAAATTACCCTAACGGCAAATTGTCTCCAAAAACACAAAGGGTGATCAGGGGTATAAAAAACATTATTTTATGTAATTTTTACAGCCTTATTTTACTCCGCTCTCTATTACACACGTATATATATTACGCTGACCTACATTTCCTTTTATGCGTGTCAGAAAAATAACCATACAGGCTGTAACAAAAACCCCTAACGAAACGGGTGTTCCCTGAACAACTTTTACTATGGGGACAATTCTGAATCGCGAAAATAAAATAAGCTGTTACAAACATTTTCGATCGTGTAGGTATTGATTGAACTTTTGTATGGAACAGCTGTTTTTTTTGTTGTTTATCAACTTTCCAGTTGATCAGTTATGAATACTGAACACTGCCCTGAACAAGAGTGGTTTTGTTAAACCTGTATACGCGTTGAATTGACAACCTTGGGATCTCCAAGGCCAGAGTGAATAGGCATTTACTGGACCCGCATGCGTCGACCTCATCGTCGCTTACCATCAGGCAAGATCGATGTCAAATGCGGGTTTAGTAGGCAATAATAAATAATTTTAAAAAAACTTGACATCTATTTTTTGCTATCGTTGAATGAATGAATGAATGAATTATTTATTCGCCAGAAATATGATACATTGGATGACAAATCTTAAATATTAGGTCTCACATATTTCGCCAGCTTTGGCATGCAAATATTTTAGAGTTATCTTCATTAAATTCGAGTAAGTATGCGGAACACAATAATTACATAACACAAAAATTACCTATATAAATTTGCATACATTCATGTCACGTTAATTAAATATTTCAGTACAGTCCACTGCAAAGTAAAAAAGACAGAACCAGTGAAACGGTCTTGCTTTAATAGTTTTATTTCACCAACTCCCCTTTACGAGGCAGGATTAAACTGGATAACCCCGAACATCAAAAAGTAGAGCTTAATTCGCTAAACTGGAGCAGTGGTAGAACTAAAAGTGCAATAAAAAGCCCTGGATGGATAAGAGCTTTACTCGAAAAGGATTTAATTACCAGACATCAACTATGCACTAAGTAAAGCCCAGCAGAAACCTACCAATACGGAAGGATTTACCTACAATGGCAAAGAATAAAGAGTACATGTATCTTATCTTATCTTATGACAGGGGGCCAGGGATAACCCCAGCGGCACTTCGAACCTCAGGGATCTTTTGTGCTCACCCTGTTCCTTAAAGATGCTTTGCATCAAGGGCACTATACAGCTTACAGGAAGGAGCCTATAGTCCTCTGGTTTCGGGTAGGCTACCCCCAGAAGACTCATACGCTTTCCAGCCAACTAGTCACATTCGCACAGCAAGTGTTCCATTGACTCAACGGTCTCTACAGGTGGGGTTGTCTGCCAGTATCATCTTGTGTAGGAGGCTTTTAGTGCCAAAATGGTCTGTGAACAATGAGGCGGGTGAAACTCCAGAGAAGAGTGCATGTAAGTATGTAAAGAATAATTTCACCTAGCAACAATATTTTGCACCATGGACAGTAATTAATTTAAACTGGATGAGAAGAGCCGAAGATCGGACTCAATGGTGCGCCCTGGGAGAGGCCTTTGTCCAGCAGTGGGCTAGAGTGGGCTGCTGATCATCAGCAGCAGCATTTAAATTACTTATACTAAATTATTAATTAACAAATTATGATTATTTCAACTTATACTTATTCATAATTATTAAAATATGAAAAAAAAATTATCAGAGCTATTAAGAACACTCTCGGCAAAATTCTCTTTTAAATAAATAAAAACTGGGTCCATCCGTTCTCAAGTTATGATGCCACAGACAAACACACTAACAGACAAACGTGTCAAACTTATAACACGCCCTACCTAGATCGGTCGGGGGTTAAAAAGTGGTTAAAAAGTGTGAAATTAACGTTTTCAATTTCAATTCAATCATAATAGTTTCCATACAAAATGGTAACTCCAAAAGGAATTCAGCTTCTCCATCTTATCTTATCTTATGATAGGGAAAGTCGAAATCTGTTAAGAGAAAAATTAATAGATGGAACTATATAAGAATTAAATTCAATATTATTAAACTCAGAATATTCATAGGGAATAACCCAGGGACACTTCGACCCTTGAGGATCTTTTGTGCCTACCCCATTTTACACACTAAGCATTTCAGCGTGTAGGTTTCTTCACGATGTTTTCCTTCACCGTTAGAGCAGTCGGTAAATGTACGTAAGTCTTCCAAAAATACGAAAAACTCATTGGTACACCGCACTGCATGGTTTCGAACACGGACCTCCCGCTTGGGTGTCCGGTGTCCTAGCCACTGTGCCACCGACGCTCTTTCTCCATACTAAAACCCCAAATCCGACTAAAACTATTTCAATTTCGCTACAAATTAACTTCATCAGTTACACCCAGAAGATCTCGAAATGTCGTTAAACTATCATGATAAACCAAATACGAGTAACTTCAAGTAATTCAGACTCTCTGCGCGACGCAGACTGCTGTGTATCACGTTTCCACGATAGCGGTTACACTGTAACAAACCGATGTAACCACGAATCTGTTATCGATATTTCACATGAAATAATAAATACGTATTGGTAAATGAATCTACAAATTATGCAACCTGTTGCCCAAGACTCTTTCCTGTTATACAAAACGCAAGAATGTTCTTGTAAAAATTATTATGATTACAAAAACAGTAACTGCCTTATTTAGTAACTATTAAAAAGTCGCAGCATTTCCCATCACTAGAGGTAACTGAGAACTTTGTTAAAACTTCCAGGAGACATGTCGCTTCGACAAACTTGTATATTCTGTTCAATTAAAACAGTATTCACCTTATTCCAGGGTGGCAGAGTTCAAAACGTGACCTTGAGAAACCAGGAGGATGGAACTAAAGTTTGCAATTTGTAGCATCAGAATGCTGTTGGGTTTGGACATGTTGTGTGGGATACTCATGGATTTGTACTTCAGTGAGGTAATTTTTAGAGCGTTGGTGGCGTCGTGGCTAGGACGTCGGACTCCCATGAGGGAGGTCCGAGTTCGAAACCAGGCAATACCATGGACCAATGAGTTTTTAGTTTTTTCGAAAGACTTACGGACATTTAGCGACTGCTCTGACGGTGAAGGAAAACATCGTGAGGAAACCTGCACACTGAGATAACCAGTGTGTGAAATGGGGAAGGCAATGGCCAACCATCCCATTAAATCTGCCACGACAGTCGTTCTATGTGATTAATTCCTTAGAATGATCACGACCCTCAGCAATGAGGAAGACGACTTAGAAGAAAGAAAAGTGGTAATTCTTACTGTCGTAACCTCAGTTGCGACGACAGAAATTGAACTAGTAGCGCCCTCTCTCTAGCCTCCCTAGCCTCTCTTTTCGCCTCTGCATCCTTTACCAACTGGTACAGTCTCTCTATCGCCTGTCTAACTTCTGCTTTAATCGCCGTTTTTAGATTCCTAGAGTTGTTGAGGTGCAGCTATGCTTTGGTCAGGCAAGCCCTTGCTTCTGCAACTCTATCCGCATGTTTTGCAGTTTCTTGCGTCGGTGGCCCCCCCGCCATGCATGATGCATGTTGATGTGAGCACTGACAGCGAGTTTTCATTTATTTTTTTATCGCCCTGAGCTATACGCCTATATGCTTCCGACGTTGATTAAGGCATGATGCGACATCGATCGTGCAGGTGTAATAACACCCCGCGTCCATAGTCACCAGTTACTCATCTTTCCTCCCCACCTACCCTTGTAACGATGTCGACTTCATCGTCCATATCAACCTCCTTGCCATCAATTTTAACCTCATTGTTAGCGTTTATCTCACCTCGTTTCGTGTTGGCATCTTCATTTCTTCATCTATATTTTCAAAATTCAAATCATATTCCCATTCCATTTCTAAATTCCATTATTCCATTAATTTCATTGTTTTCTTTGTATTTTGCACTTTCTCTCTGTATTTTGTCTTGAGTGGACATTTCTCCGTTTTATTTTGTCTTCTACTACTACCTATTTTCTGTGTTGTTCTATTCCTTAAAAATATAATATCTACTATTACCAAGTTCTTCTATTATTTCATCTCCACACTGACCTAGAACCCTGCTAGCCGGCACCTAGAGGACAGACTGTAGCACCCTTATAAGAGCAATGTTAGACAAACTTACAGTCCGTATGTTACAGTGGAAAGTTACCAAGTGATACATACGACCTAGGTTTTGCTTCGAACACTACAGCGTGTCGCCTGTTAGGAATCCGTAGAAGTTTCTGGTTACTTTGATCAGTTGCAGGCTTTATTGAAATGGGTTAGCGTCCTTGCTTTGGTAGATTTACACCAAGACACTGTAGTTTAACTAATTCTAGGTTCTGTATGCATTGCATATAGGACCTAGAATTACTGTTACTTGTTTGTATATTCTGTAGGTTAAAAATAAAGTAAAAGTAAAATACACTTTATTGCACATATAGAAAACAACAAACAAAAGATAGAAAAGGAAATAGGGTAGTACAATTTAGGCGGCCATATCGCTAAGAGCGATCTCTTCCAGGCAACCTTCGGGCACAGGAAATGATTTGGAGAGAGAGAGGTAATTTATTTAAAAAGAATTTAGTTAATTATACTCTTCAACTTTTAATGTATTCTTCTATCATTTATGTTAGTACCTAACCTACCTTTTGTATTCTACAACTAAGAAAGCTGTCAAAGTTCAAGGAAACGGTTGTTACGAAAAAGGCCACCGTTGATTGTAAATAAGCTTAAATTTAGACGTAGATCACCAAGACGGATAATAGAATAAGCCACCTATAGGTAGGTCTTAACTTTTCCCGGATTCAAAAAAATTCCAAGCTTTTTAGCTACGTCATAATGACATTATTTAAAAAATAAATATATTAGAATAAAGGTGAGAAAAAATTCGACGAGCAGGATTTGAACCTGCGACCTTGCCGTTCCGTGGCGTGCAGTGCTCTAACCAACTGAATAAGTATGCCTAGCATGATAATAACCTTGGGATCTTCAAGGCCAGAGTGAATAGGCATTTACTGGACCCGCATGCTCCATCGTCGACCTCATCGTCGCTTACCATCAGGCGAGATCGAGGTCAAATGCGGGTTTAGAAGTAAATAAAAAAAATTGATAACATTATTTTGTTTACCAGAAATCACCGACACTCAGAAATCGGGGGACTAAAGCCAAAGGGCAGTTTTTAAAGCCACCCTAATTACTGAAGGGCCATTATTTCTAACTCAATTACTTAAGTAAGCGTCCAAGAGAGTTAATTAATGAAGTCGCCCTTGTATAGCTTTTAATTGTCTAGGAGTTCCTCATCTTTTAAATTTCGGAATAAACCGTGAGACCGTAATAGTGAGTGTTTATTATTTTATGGGTCATCGTGGAAATTTATGGGAAGAAATGTTATTAAGAGTTACATTTTTGCAGGAAGGATTTAAAATGAGACACTCGTCTGGTGCTCTGTCTACAATATTTGATGAAGATGATTCATTGGCTGCTTTATAAATTTTATAATTTGGAAAATAGAAATATCATTTTAGAAGCTGTGGTACACGACAAGGTGACCATGTCAGCCTCGTTAGGGTCACTAAGAATGAAGGGAAGCTCAAGTATTATTAGAGTCAGCCCTCACCTTGAGAGTCAACTTAGCAAACAACAGTAAGTGTTTCATATTATCAGATAAGGGCTGACTCAAAATAATATTGAGCCTCCCATTTTGGAGCCTATTGAGGACAAATTTCTTCCTCTCAATTTTCACCAGGTCACACTCCATTAGGAGGTGAGTGAGGTCTTCTATTTATTTATTTATTAATAGAAATAGTAATATCATTTATTTGGGAAGCATAGTTTTGACGAGTGTAAGAATTAATGAAACTAGAATAGCGAAGCGGTGTACAAGGAAAGGTGAAAGGAAAGGTAGGGAAGGGGAGACCTAAAAGGACCTACGTCAACCAGATTGCGGACGTTCTAAAGAAAGGTCATGGCGGTCAACCACTAATCCTATGAAGCGATTGATGACTGTGGAAGAAGCGAGATCGGTTTGTCAGGATCGTTGCATGTGGAAATATTTAGTCTCTGTCTACCGCTATGGGAAACAGGCGTGATATCATATAATATACCTATAATATGTATACTTTCGAAGCGGTTGATGTAACTGAGATGGTAACAACAACGTAGGTATTTTGTTTTCGATATCTGCATCAACATAGATAATCTGTATAGCAAAGCCTTTACAATACAATACAAATATTCTTTATTGCAGAAGAAAAGATACAAAATACAAATACAATTACAGATATAGACAAAATACAGATTAAACACTGAAAAAAAGCTTGTTTATTTAGAGCATATAAAGTAATTTTCTTCCCTTTCCCTTTTCTTAGTGACCCTAACGAGGCTGACATGGTCACCTTGTCGTGTACCAAAGACTCAAAACTGAGACATTAAAAAAAAAAAATTTTAGTCATTTGAACAAATTACTTGGTAGATACGACTAAGACCTTGATTGAAGTTAACTATTTCTTGGTTGAAGTTAACAAGACGACTTTATATGCTCGTATTGAAACAAGTTCTTGTTTGAAGGAAACAAGCTTTTCTTTCAGTGAAAAAAAACATTATAATGACAGTACATACTACTACTAATCATAATGATGATGCAGATGATGAGGATGATCATGATTTTTATGGTTAAGATGGTTACCTACCAAAAACTTCAGAAATTGAAAAAGAAGTAATTGCAGTAACACTGTAGAACCTAGAACATTCACAGTGACTGAACATAATTTTATCAGTTTAATCTAGTTACTTGGCACTAAATTTAAAGCAGTTGCTGGCAATATGGAGCAATATGTCTCTTGAATCGTGTAAGAATAGACGCGAAAACGGCCGAGACACTTTAAATGTTATAATGCTGTCGCCAACAGGAATTTATTTCCTAACTAAAACACATTTCTGAAAACGCAATGTTTGAATCTGGCAGTTCGTGCGAACTAATACCATTTATATTACCTCGATAGTGTATGAGTAGAAATCAAAATAAATGACCGTAACTCACATGAATTCTGGTTAGTAAGGTTACTCAAAGGAACATTAGGACTATGCGTAATGTTCCTGTGAGTAAAATTACTAACCGGAATTCATGTGAGTTGCGGTCATTTATTTTGACTTCTACTCGTATATGTTGTTAGTCCAGTACTGGCCATATGTCTTTCTCTAGGCACACCACTGACAGCCTTGTACGCTGCTATGACGGGAGGAACCTGGAGGTGGAATATACACCTCCCGGGAGGGGCCCATGTCAAAGTGCTAGGGGGACGTGGCGAACGTGGACGTGGGAAGGTGCCGAGTGAAATTGCATTCACCAGATCTACCTGATGTTGAAGAGTTCTTCAACTACTATTACTGGTAGGTACTCGCCAACCCACACTTACACTTAGTTTTTATTAAAATTGAAATTTATTTTATTATGGTGAATTTAAATTCAATGTAAATAATAATGGTTTGTAAATGTATTTGATGAATAATTGAATATTATAAATAAAGGCCTGAAACTGAACGGCGTCACCGGTACGTTCCACTGAAGATACCGGAGCCCTCCGACATGCATGAGGTCGGCCATCGAGGGGGTTTTAGTGGGTAAAATAACCTGGTCTCTCTCCCAGAAGAGCGGGTATCTTTATGAAGATTTCCCCCATCAACAAAAAAGGCACTTCACTGAAACCAGATTCCATTTTTGCCATAAACGAGTATTAAATTGGAATAAGCCCGCCTTTGTACATATTATAATGTTTTTATTTTTTCTTGTGTGTGTACAATAAAGAGACTACAAACAAACAAACAAACAAACAAATTGCCTTTAAAACTGGAATTCATAGCTGAGTAATTAAATTTTGAAGATGGTATGACCCTGCACTGAGTCAACACTTTTACCTATTCTGCCGCAAAGCAGCAATGCTTACGTTGCTGTGTTTCGTTTTGAAGGGTAAGAGAGCCAGCGTAATTACCGGCACATGAGGAACTCCATCTATGTAAGTAACTTACAACTTATACAACCAAACAAACCTTTCCTTCTAAGTCTAAGCTATACCCATAAAATCAGTGCTTTACCAAAACCCTAGAAAGTAACTTTACAAGGCATGTAAATACCTGCAATATATGTAACACCAGTACTAGATGACTCGTGATATTTAACTATCTTTCCCCTATGAGATACTTTAATATTCCAAGAGAGGGGGGTTGTGAAGGTCTCAAAGTTTGCGTGTACAGCGTAATGAATTCAAGCCCACGTCGTCCTTAGATCTGGAACGGGGCATACGTTGAGAGCTTCCTATAGCCTCGTTTATTGGGAACTGAAGTATGCTGTAGGGAGGCAGTAAAAATTGTTTAAATAACAAGTTAGATAGATAGAAACACTTTATTGTACACAAAATCAGGAAAAATAAAAACTACAGGAATAACAGCACGATATGTACAAAGGCGGCCTTATCGTTTAAAGCGATCTCTTCCAGGCAACCTCTCAAGTTAATTGGACATTAAAGAGATTAGCGACAGTGTAGTGTGAGGATATGAAAATGGTTACTATTACTTAATATACAGTAAATTTAGTAAAATAAAAGTAATATGATATACATAAATAAATATGTAGGTATATTAAAATAGTTAAATGCATAGATATACATAATATAAATAAATAAACATATATAATAGATAGCAAGTAGACAATATTATTTTGAGTCAGCCCTTATCTGATAATATGAAACACTTACTGTTGTTTGCTAAGTTGGCTCTCAAAGTGAGGGCTGGCTCTGATAATACTTGAGCTTTCCTTCCCTTTTCTTAGTGACCCTAACGAGGCTGACATGGTCACCTTGTCGTGTACCAAAGCCTCTAAACTGAGATATTAAAAAAATAAACAAAACAAGTAGACTTACCGCGAATTGCAAGAAAGGAGTCGTTATCGTATCAACTCTATCTAAAGCTATGGTGTAGTAAGAGATAGTTCCTTTTTTAATGAAGACTTAATTTTATTAGTGTGCTCAGTTTAGTAGCGTGCCTGAGTTGCCAAGTTTTGAGCAAATAGTCGCCGTAAAATGTCGGCAAACATCTTGGACTTAGAGGATATTTGTTCTGGGTATCATGCAATGTTTGTTGTCCTGGGATAGATAGTATCTAGTGGAAGTCTTACTTTGGAACTTTGAGAGATTGAGATATTCTACTTCTATCAGTATAGTACCTACGTGGTTAAAAGTTACTAACAAATAAGACATCACAATAATATTTTGGGGGATAAGAACCCCATTACTAAACCACAAACCATTCGAACATAATTTTCTCTTTATTTCATGATCACATTAAATAAACTATGCTAAACGTTGGACTCCGCACTAGGCAACAGCCTGTATCACGGAGGCCGGTTAAAAATTTACATCAATTTATAATAGGTATGTTTGAGATATTTAATTATTATTTATATTTTTTTATATATAAAAATTATTAAAATAAACAGAAATAAAATTTTTGATTGAATAAGTAATTAATTAAGGAGTTTTGTACGATCATGAGCGTGACTGTGCTGGGATGTCCTAGTGTGAATGTTTGTGTGGGTTAGTGTATAATGTGGTTTTATGAGAGGGGGAGGATGTAACTATCTGATAGTCATAAATAAAATAAAAATTATTTTAATAAGTACTTAATATAATAATGGTTATATTTATAAAATGACGTCTTATTTAATTTCTTGCTTAAGCTTATAGCAAGCCTCCTTAGAGGTCCAGCCCAAAGACAATCGTAAAAAGAAGACAGTGACAGTATGAATAGGAAAATTCATTATTCTTTTGTTTATTAGTGTCATTCGGTCATATTAAATCTTTAAAATATCATAGTATCAAAACTTGAGTATCATTAATAGTTAGGCGTCTATAAGCTCAAACTCGAACCACCTAATCGTTACCGTTCCAGAGATCCCATCACACTCCAACAGCCCAAGATACTCCAAGATCTTAGAACCACCAATCCAATTTTAATCTAACATGGCTAAGAACATTCAACATTTAAAATACGTGTGGCTGCATATTGCATGAAACAATTTTCTGATGACTCTTCGTGTTTTCATCAATATGCTGAGAGTTTCATAGAGCAATATCAAACTTTTTAGTCACAAAATCAATATGTTGCCAAGATTAAACAAACACTACCCTCCTTTATTTATCTTCACCGATATTTGCCTAAATCTGAAACTGTGTAGTTATACAGGGATGTACTGTCACCATATTTCACCATAGTGGCCCCTTCGATTGTGTAACCATGCGACATTACAATCTATACAATCATAGAAATAGAAATATCATTTATTTGTAAACATGGGTAATGCAGATGTTACATTGTGTTTCAGTATCACCATATTCTGCCCGAAAGCGTACACATTTTTGTTCAATTAATAAATCAATCAATCATAAATCATCAATCATAATAAATTAGCAAAATAATAAAAAAGGTAATAACAAAACAAAAACATCAATTTTTTTACTGAAATGTCTCAATTTAAAAAATTACATAACAATTGCTACAATAAAGAAAGGTTTTTAATTAATTATAATATAAATGTCAACAATAATTAAATTTTGATGACGTCACAGCTTATCACTAAGGAAGTCACTCAATTTGTAATAACATTTTTCTAAGAGACAAATATATAGTCTATTTTTAAATTCAGACAAGCTTAATTCTACGATGCTTTGTGGTAATTTAGGTACGTGTACAAATGAGTTTTTCGGTGTTTCTAAGCTGCTCTAACGGTTATGGAAAACATCGTGAGTAAACAACACAGACAATAAAATATATTAATACCTAATAATTATATCCATTTTGCCGTCTGTGTGAAAGCACTGAACTCGCTTGGTGGATCTTTAACCAAGGAGAGACATCCCTGTAGACTCCATTGAGTCAATGGAACACTTGCTGTGCGAATGTGACTCGTTGGCTGGAAAGCGTATGAGTCTTCTGGGGGTAGCCTACCCGAAACCAGAGGACTGTAGGCTCCTCTTGTAAGCTGTACAGCGTCCTTGATGCAAAGCATCTTTAAGGAACAGGAAGGAGACTAAGGTAAGGGCTGAGCACAAAAGATCCCTGAGGGTCGAAGTGCCGCTGGGGTTATCCCTGGCCCCCTGTCATAAGATAAGATAAGCGGAGACATCAACAGTGGGTACGTAAATGGGATATAATGTGGGATGGCCGGTTGAGCATACTAGATATCGCTGAAGCAACGAAATGGAGCAGGATCTGCTGGAGCTCCAAGCGGATAACTTACTCGAAACGGCGCAGGAGAGGCAAACGAACTATGGCGCTCTTTGGTTAATTTCATTTCATTTATTTGCCATAAATTGTAGTTATTACAGATGTTCTGATATAATACGCGTATAAGTCCAATACAGTTTTACCCATTAAGGGTAACACAACACATTAACACATTCATACACCACAACACGCACACACTGTTGCTTTCTTCGTCCGTGCAGTAACAGGGGCCAGCTGAAAATCAGCGCTGTGGCTTGCCTCAGCATTATGCTTTGCTGGTGTACCCTTTTGGCACAGTACCGCACCGGATGTTTTGTGCTGCATGTATTAATCTTTGTATACTTCTGTATTGTGTTCTAAATTCTGGTGTTTACAGTGCTAAATAAACGTTATCAATTTCAATTTCTAAGCACTATAAATTAATTAACATTAAATCACATTGCAAAACTCTTTTAAGTCATATTTTAAGTATACTATTTATTCTGGTGAAAAAATTATTATCTGAGAGTAACTTTATATCATCACGTACTTTGTTGTATACTTGAACAGCATTATATTTAACCGTACTCAGCATCATACTTGCTCTACAGACTGGCTGCTGTAATTAGCTCTTGTGTAGCTTATTTAGTCCACAACTTTTGAAGTCAGGTCTGTTAGGAAACTTACCGGGGTAGCGCCTCACAATCTTACTTAATTTTATGATATATACAGTGATTCTTAAGTTGACAAAAGAAGATCTACATGACTCCCTGCTAGATCGTATTCCATTAATGATTCGTACACATCGCTTCTGAATGATAAATTCCACTGCCACTGTCCACTGATCCTCCCCAAACAGCCATTATCTTAGACCAAGATCCAGTTCAGGTCACTGCACCAGCGCTGTAAGTATGTATTATTAATGTTTGAACTGACAGGAGAGGTGTAGATCTTACATTTTCTGGACCAATTTTTTCTGGAGCCCCTAAGACTTATGGCCCCTAATATCTGCCGCCCAGTACTAACGATCTTGGTTGTTTGTTTATAGCATGTATTCGAGATGATCAAAGGATCTAAAGTTTAGTAAGTAGTTTCACCCAAGATTAATCAAATGTGAGTAATATTTAAATGGAATTCCTAATTATGCGCAACAGATAGAGCATTTGCGTGTGAGAAACTATAGATATATATTACCTAAAATAATAAATAGTTTGCCAAGAATTAACTATAAGAAAACATTAAAAGCGCATTATATAGAACATGATACTAGCTTTATATTATAGGTTACTTTAGTTGTATTGTGAGATGTAATAGTTTAACTACTATACAATAGTTTAACTACTGTAATGGCGAACTCCCTATCGACATACAAACCTTTCAAGGTTTTGCCTAATGGGATACATACCATGTACTTTGTATGTATTAAACAATAAATAAATAAATTTCTAATTCTTATAGTGAGGAGTATAGACTAGAAATCTTATTTTATCTTATGACAGGAGGCCGGGAATAACCCCAGCGGCATTTCGACCTAGAGGATCGTTTGTGCCTACCCCATTTTACACACTGGTCATCTTGGTGTGCAGGTTTCCTCACGATGTTTTCTTTCACCGTTAGAGCAGTCGGTAAATGTACGTAAGTCTTTGAAAAATTCCAAAAACTCATTGATACATGGCACTGCATGGTTTCGAACCCGGACCTCCCGCATTTTGTACTATAAAATTACTAGACTGTGTGATTACTCCATATTGTGTTATATAGGCTTCCTTCTGCTTCTAATCATGTGCCTAAAAATCGGGAGCTCAAAACAGCCCCTGACCGTGGTAAGAATCCCGTGTCTAACTGTAGTATCTTCTACATAAAATCCAAAAGCCAGAACGAGACGCACTGACGAGTTAGAGTGGGTCGCCGCTCTACGAAACTCGCTTGCTTTGTTGACCCGAAGCTTCGCGTATGCGCAAATTCACTCACGGAATTCGATACTACGAACACGTCCACAGAACAAGAGATAAAAATTAGCGCATTTCTACGTGTTATCTGTGAATAATCACGATAACGAAATTGTATGGAAAAAACCTTATTATGTCAAATCGGTATGAATAATATGAACTTTAATGCAGTTGATAACAAAGCTCGCAGAAAAATATTAATTCTGAACCGAAAACATGTTGCCGGAAATAATACGCATTTCCGGCAACATGTTTTCGATTCAGAATTAATATTTTACACAAAAATAACAAATCGGGTTACCTAGGCAACAAATATTTTGGCAGATTAGTCTTAAAATTGCTGAAAACTAATTGGTATCAATAAACGTAGTGACTACCAAGGAAGTTCTAAAAAAGTATATGTATTGAACTTTTGAATGGAACAGCTGATTTTTCCCGGTTCCAGAGTTGGCCTCACAGAGAAAGTTCTTCAGTTATGAATACTGATCAGACCCTTTCAAATTAGATGCAAAATCGTAAAGCAAAGTTCTATACGTAAGTTAATAATACAAAATAATATTATATTAAAGAAAAGATTTCAATTTTAACATAGGTAAGTAATCATTCACACGTAAGATTTCTTACAATAAAGAAAATTAATAAATAATAAATAAAATAAATACCTTTGTACGGGCGCTACCACGAAAGCCTAAAAAGTTATATTTTCTAATCATATTTCTCAATAATGAAGATTGTGCTTATATTTACACACATCTTTTGTCCTTTGTAGGCAGAGATAATGGCACGACAAGAATTTCTTTCTCGGCACGCATTTTTGCTTCTTCTACAGTCATTCGTCTGTTCACGCATGCTCGATGTCATTCGTCTGTTTACATATACTCACCGTCATTAGACGGTTCACGCATGCTTACCGTCATCCGTCTGTTTACGCATGTTCGCCGTCAATCGTCTGTTCACGTATGCTCGCCGTGAGGCCGTGTTAAAATCTACGAGCACTCTGTCAATATCTATGAATGACAATCTTGGTCGACCCCGGCACATTGGCTGAAGATTGTAAACATTTGAAATCACTGTTTAGGGTGTAATTGGTGATTTCAGTTATGAAATGGGGTGTGCTAGGTAATGGTGACAACTTACCATCATTTGATTGTCTGTTTTCTATTGACGTACAGACGAACGTACGACAAAAGCTCCGTTTTCCTTTCGGGGTACGAATCGCTAAAAACCGTTTTAGAATCATACTACCTAGGTATATATGTGGGAGCGTCGGTGGCACAGTGGCTAGGACACCGAAGTCCCAAGCGGGAGGTGCAGTGCCATGTACCAATGAGTTTTCGTATTTTTCGAAACTTACGTACATTTACCGACTGCTCTAACGATGAAGGAAAACATTGTGAGGAAACCTGCACACTGAAATGACCAGTGTGTAAAATGGGGTAGGCACAAAATATCCTCAAGGGTCGAAGTGCCGCTGGGTTATTCCCGCCCCCCTATCATAAGATAAGATAGATATGTATGTCTATCTTAATTTGCATTTAAATCAGATACAAGTTGCAGTTTATTTCCTGTAGCTTTAATAATACGTTTAGTCTGAGAATATAATATTCCGGTTGTCATGTCCCACGCTGGTTTGCTGGGATAAGCATCTGAGTCTCTCTTTGTACGGTACGTGCTTACCGGGATTACTGCGAAGTGATACAATTTATGGTTTGTTTTATTTTGGAAACAAAATAATATACTGTAGTAAGTGATATTGTATTATGAGATTTAGCCTAGCTCCATAGGCTCTGGTTCACAAATTGAAAATCGCTCAGCGTACTATGGAAAGAGCTATGATCGGAGTATCACTGCTGGATCGAATCCGACATGAGGAGATCTGGCATAGAACAAAAGTTATCAACATAGTAGTGTGGGACGCCCCCCTGCTAGATGGAGGGACGGAAGGTGGCTGGCAACGACTGGATGAGAAGAGCCAAAGGTCGGGCTCAATGGCGCCTGGAGAGACCTATGTCTGGACTAGAGTGGCCTGCTGATGAATAGGCTCCAAAATGGGAGGCTCAATATTACTTTGAGCCATCCCTCATCTGATAACTTACATAAAACTTAAGGGTTTACTTTGGCTTGTGAACCTCTCCTGACATCCAAAGTTTCAGCCTTCTATTAATCTCTGATAGAAAGTATTCCTGCGAGCAGAAAAACTAAGGGGCACTACCACCCTTTTCTGGAAGCATTTCAGCATGTTTTAATCTGCCTTATTAGCTCTTAAGGCTGTATGTAACAAGTAATACTTGAGCTTCCTATTTCTTCCCTTAGGCTAACGAAGCTGACATGGTGTCCGTGTCGTGTACCAAAGCCTCTAAGACTGATAAAAATAATAATAGAAGCTGGACTTTACCATCCATAATTTTTGGTGCAAAGCAGCAATGCTTCTGTCATACGTAGGACTACTTTGTGTACAAATCGTAATAATAACTATAATGTAGGTGGGTTGCTTAATGATATAATAGAGGGTATTTCTAAGACAATAAAGTCAGTTGGTTTTAACACGTCTACCGATGTGTTTCATTTTG
This sequence comes from Hofmannophila pseudospretella, assembly GCA_947369225.1. Lineage (NCBI taxonomy): Eukaryota > Metazoa > Arthropoda > Insecta > Lepidoptera > Oecophoridae > Hofmannophila > Hofmannophila pseudospretella. The sequence continues at coordinate 3,874,762 of OX376333.1, forward strand.
AGCCCATATTACTATTACAGCTTCCATTGCGGTGTGTCGGTTTGAAGGAAATCTAGCTTATTTTCCGACACAAGGGGTACTCTATTGTCTCTTCTCTCTCTCTCTCTCTCTATTCATTCATTCTATTCTTAAAAACCCTCTCGAGACATTATAGACATATTCTGCGCCTATGCTTAACCTACCCTTGACATGCAGTTGCAAACAGACTTCCATAGGCTGCACCCGTTCGCGAGTTAATCGCAAAAACACCATGTTCTTTGTGCCTAAATTAAAGACCTTGGGATCTCCCAGTTGTTGCTGATGGATATTCCAGGCGAGTGTAATTACGACTGACAAGTTTCCCCTATTTTTTCCCTCTTAATTTTATTCCATCGATTTTAATTCTGTTTCTACACAGATTTCTGAGATTTACACAATTCTGCTACCAGCACCAATTCCAAACAGCAGCGATTGTAGCGAGTATCTCCAAGTTGTTTCCAATTCTAACAACAAACAACTCTAGAATCAGAGTGTCGAGTTGTGTCAACACTCACTTTAAATTACGTTAGGTTGTTTCTAATCCTGATGTCTTGCTTCTGTACTAATACTTACTAAGGTCGAGTGTAGATTTTAAGATACCACATATAAATTATTCTCCCGTCCATGGCACATCGCATCATCATCATCATGTTCAGCCTAATAATGTCCCCACTGTTGGGGCACAGGCCTCCGCTTGCACAAGGGGTACGGGCCATGATCCACCTCGTGGGCTGATTGGTGGATTTCACATGCCTTCGGAAACTTTTAATTTCCTCAGACATGCAGGTTTCCTCACGATGTTTTCCTTCGCCGTTGATCAGTCGGTAAATGTACGTAAATCTTCGAAAAAGTCCGGACAACTCATTGGTACATGGCATAGCATGGTTTTGAACCCGGACCTCCCGCATGGGAGTCCGGCGTCCTAGCCACTAGACCACGGACCGATAATAAGTTATTATGATTCGGGAAAATTGTACGATACAATACAAATATTCTCTATTGCACACAGGACAGAAGAAAAGATACAAAATACAAATACAATTGGCGGCCTTATAGCTTTAAGCTATTTCTTCCAGGCAACCTTTGGGTGATGGAGTTTTTGTAAAATACTATGTAAAGCTGGACCGTCGACGGTCTGCCAGTGTACTTTACAAACCTAGATTGGTTTTTGTTATGTAACATTTTAATATAATTATGTACCTTTTCAATAAATAAATAAAATAATTATACTTATAGTAAATAGAAGCCTTATTCTTCTTATTTTACCCCCGATCAAAAGGAAGGGGTGTTATAAGTTTGAGGCGTAGGTATGTCTCTTTGTCTGTGGCACCATAACTCTAGTTAGTTAGTGTCTAGTTTCGGTAATTTAAATAGCCCTGTAGCCCTAAGCCATACTATCATGTAACACATTTAAATAATGAATTTCAGAAACATAATAGGTAATTTATTAGATGATAGATGATCTTCAGAACTAAAAAAAGGTTATTGACACGTTCTGATTCGTAGAACCGTATAAAGTAGTTCACTTTTATTAACTTAGGTCATACAAAATTAAAGATCTGATAATAACTAACCGAACGTTTTCGTCCAAAGGTAAAATAAAATAACATGCCTGTTTTTACGACGTTATCTGAGATTTTATTATATTACGAGCTAAAAGCCATAGCAAGCTATGGCGGGGCTATTTCAACTCCCATCCACAGCCGTTAAAATACAAAAATCAAATTTAAAATACAAACTGTTCTTGAGCTTACATTAACTCTATAATTATTTTTTTCCTTAGCCGTTGTTATCCCACTGCTGGGCAAAGGCCTCCCCAAGGCTCTTCCAAACATCCCGGTCTTGCGCTAAAATAATGTAAACTGAACATGTGCCAAATTATAATAATATTCAATAAAGAGTTTCTGAAATGCAGAAAATCAAAACTTGATTCGACTCTCTTGATTCTGACAGGCATTTGCACATGCCTACGTCATTGTACAGTCGATCACAGGTCAACTTACCCAAAAGTCAAAATTTGAGAATCTGAAATGTATCGTATTGCGCAGGCGTAAGGTTGAGATTTAATCGAAGGTATTTGACAGATGGTATGGTGGTCGACCACACGACTGTACGTAGGAACCCTCGAAAAGTCATATCTTCTTTATCGTTTCATCACAGATAACAACTGTGGAGTCGCAGAGCAAATATTTGCTATCGATTCCAGTTAGTTTCAATATAGGAAGGTTTCACTATGTAAAGGAGTTATATGCTGGCAAACTGTCAGGTCAGTTCTATTTCCATACCAGCTTCTAGGGTTGCCAATTATCTTATCTTATCTTTGGATGGGGGCTGGGAATCCCAGCGACACTTCGACCCATTGGGATCTTTTGTGTTCAACCCCTTGTACCTATCCCTTGACCACTTCTCCGAATATGTCATGCATGAGCAAGACTACGGAGCCTACGGAGCCGAAACGTGGACACTGACGGTGCGACTGGTTCACAAATTGAAAGTCGCTCAGCGTGCTATGGAAAGAGCTATGCTCGGAGTATCTCTGTTGGATCGAATCCGAAATGAGGAGATCCGGCATAGAACAAAAGTGATCGACATAGCTCATAAGATTAGCAAGCTGAAGTGGCAGTGGGCCGGTCACATCTGTCGCAGAACCGACAACCGCTGGGGTAGACGAGTTCTGGAGTGGAGACCGCGTTTGGGCAAACGTAGTGTGGGACGCCCCCCTGCTAGATGGAGCGACGATCTGCGCAAGGTGGCTGGCAGCGACTGGATGAGAAGAGCCGAAGATCGGGCTCAATGGCGCGCCCTGGGAGAGGCCTATGTCCAGCAGTGGACTAGAGTAGGCTGCTGATGATGATGAGAAAGACTATGCGTCTTAGTGGGAGGGATTTGAATTCCCTTGAGTCTAGATAGACAGAGCCTAGCAGACCCATCCTTTTCCCGCGAAAGCGTCACACTCTGGTAGGAGATGTGAAACGGTTTCTAGTTGTTCACCACAGGCTCTGCAAGATGTGATGTCAGCCAGTTTCATCTTGTGAAGGCATTAGTGCTAAAATGACCGGTGAAGGCACCGACCAGTAGACGCATCTGACGTCTATTCAGCTCCCAGATCTTGTTGTTCCAGCCTGTGACTTTGTCCCCAAATAATTTCTTAGAGTGTTCTTACCCCTTTAGGGTTAGCCACTCTTGTTTATGCCTATCGGTACTGTACTTGTAATGTTATAAAATGCGAATTATGTTATAGTATAGATGACGTCATGGATGAAAGAAAAAGTAGTCTTCGTTCCTTCATGAACGATGTACAGTGGAAGACATCAAACTATACTCCGTGGAAACCTTTTGCGATATTTTTTGTTATTTTTTTTGACTTTCGTATGAATTTAACAAATAAATTAAAGCGACAAAATACCAAAGGGTATACCTTGATTTGCTGTCCACTGTACTTAAAATTATAGATGTACAAAAGGGAAATTGGAACTTAACGTCGGAATTAATCGTCATGTTCTAAGTGGAACCGTTATACGTATAGTCGCCAGCGCATTTTTTTGGAGTTTATATGAAGCACCGGTTCCATGGAACCGGCCTAGGAACCGTCGTCGTGTAGTCCGGGCCTAAGAGTCACGAATTACAGTTGTGAAAATATTTGTTTGTCATACATAACAATTCGTATGAAGTAAAGAAGTAACAGAATACAAAGGAAAACCTGCTTTTTATTAAAGAACCCTTTATGTCCTGGTTCGCATTTCTTTTGATTATCTGAACTTTGCGCTTCAACAAATCCAAATAAATAACGTGATTCTCGGAATACATAATAAAATACTTGTAAAGGCAAAGAAAAGGTATGTAAATACTTATTACCTTGTAAATAAGTCTTGTATTTTATTTGTTTGTGCCTGATACAAAAAGAATAGAGCTTTATGTCTGAAACAATATAATAATGATTAGTCTATGGTAAAGCTAGAAGACCGAAAAAGCATTATTTATCTTTTAAAATTATTTGTAAAAGAACAAGAAAGTAAATAAGCTAATTATAAATAAAAATAATAAATTTCACAGGTTATTTTTAGGATAATTTACTAGGTATATGTACCTAATAAATTTACTGTATGCAGCAAAGTCTCTGTTAGCTGACCTGAGTGAATGGTATAGACACTGTCTCAGACCCATAAACCCAGTTGTTATCATCACAAGGAAGGTAAAGCCAGCTACATATTGTCATCCATTTTAATATAAAATTATAACGGAGATTTGATCACATAATCGTGTTGTGTCCCGCAACCAGCGCTCCATCTAGCATGTTAGGCGAGACCTGAAAACCAGCGTGTCGCTGAGGTCTCGACCATTTCATTCTACACATAGGTCAATGCGTGTTATGTATATTTTGTTTATAGGTTAAGAATTAGAATAAAATAACAATATTGTACCTTTTTTCTAATGTGTGAATGAATAAATACTCTTTTATTTTATTTTTTATTATTATAATTCCGCGGAAAGCTTAAAATTTTGTATGAAATTTTATACGAAACGGATTTCACTTTTTGAAATTGCGTGAACTAATATTTGATTGCGCTCTAATTTAATACGAATTATTTTAGCTCAATTTTTCATTAGAATTAACTGAGAGGAGCTCGTAGCCTAGTTACGAATCGAAAGTGATCGTGCAGGTTAAGCGCCGTTTTCGCGGTCGGTATCTGGATGGGTGACCGCTAGTGGCATATTTCATCTGAGCTCCTCCGTGCCTCTGAGCACGTTAAGCCGTCGGTCCGGTTGTTGTCGTTCGACAGCAGTCGTTAAGCCATGTCAGATGCCTACGGGCGGCCTGAACAACTCTGACAAATATGTTGGCCACTAACCACACGATAAGCAAGAAAGCAAGTAAGTAAGTAATAAGTTATTTCACGCACAGCACAGTCCAAAACAGTAATAATCATCTTTTATCGTTATACTTTCTCATTATTGACTGTGGAGAATTTAAATGGTTTTTTTTTTATTTTTTTTTTATTTACTTCTAAACCCGCATTTGACCTCGATCTCGCCTGATGGTAAGCGACGATGAGGTCGACGATGGAGCATGCGGGTCCAGTAAATGCCTATTCACTTTGGCCTTGAAGATCCCAAGGTTGTAGGTTTCGGGAAATACAGACGCCGGCAGGCTGTTCCATTCCTTAGCCGTTCGCATAATGAACGAAGAAGCAAATCGCTTCGTACGAGCATATGGTGTAACGGTGTAACGTAACAAATTGCCTGGAACTCTAACGACCCAGTAAGGATACTAAACAAATATAGAAAAATGGTATTTAGGGATCCATAGGAAGCCACTAACCATACGATAAGCAAGCAAGCAAGCAACTGAGACGTCTAAAATATTGGTGTATACAAAATATTGGTGTATACAAAATATTGGTGTATACAAAATATTGGTGTATACAAAATATTGGTGTATACAAAATATTGGTGTATACAAAATATTGGTGTATACAAAATATTGGTGTATACAAAATATTGGTGTATACAAAATATTGGTGTATACAAAGTATTGGTGTATACAAAATATTGGTGTATACAAAATATTGGTGTATACAAAATATTGGTGTATACAAAATATTGGTGTATACAAAGTATTCGTTGATACAAAATACTTTTACACCATTGTTTTCTATAAAGAACATAAGAACGGAGTATGCCTGAGCCAATTTATCTTACCACAATGCATAGGTTCCGGCAGAGATAGATGCGGCTATCAATAAGGGTATTCCGGTATCCAAGGTACATATAAGATGGAATTCTACAAAGTCGCTTTAAAAATCTTGAAAAGAGTTTTATCTGAAGCAAAAACGAAGGTTATTTTAAAACCGCTTTCTGTAAATTGAAAATAAAAACCATCGCTTGGCCATTTTAACGATGAAGTAACGGGTCAGAGAACTCGTCTGGTAACATTTCGGTTACCAGACGTGTTCTTTTACAACGATGGTGCAATTAGGAACAGAGTATAAATAAACGAGGTTAGACTGGTGGCAACTATCTAGGCCATTTTTTTCTTTTTTCGAACTGTCAATTGATGTTGGTCCTAATGACCTTTACAGCTTTACCGGGATTTTTGGGGCGAGCGCTAAGTGCGCGCTAGAGGAGGACTTAAACACTACTATAAGAAGCGACTGCCTAAGGGCACGGACCTCGGCTTAGGACGTCGCTGAGGAGGGAGGGATCGGAGAGAAGCGGCCTGGAATACGCCGATAGCGCGTGTAAGCACCAGAAGCGGGTCGCCGCCAGCGGCGCGGGCGGAATGTAGGTGCGGTGTGTGAACTACTATCGGATGGGGGACTATCTAGGTTTTGGCTTCTTTAGCCTTCGGCGACCGACCTGCGGTGGACGACCTACAGTCACCTCCGTTATTAGAATGCAGTGAGGTCACCATGCTACCGGGCGGAAAGCCTCGGCACCAATTATGTTACTTCCCGAAGTCCTACTCCTGTAGGACAATAATGTCCTCATTGAAGAACTCCTGGACTTTTTGGCGAGGTTGGGTGGCTTGTTTTTCCATCACACGCAAAATAGGCGCTAGACTTCGAGTTGCGGAAACCAGCCTACTACAATACAATACAAACACCTTTAGAGTAAATCTCTGAAACTCTGACCCATTTTCCGAACCGCTTACCTAAACGTAAAAGAAGAATTCACCTAGAGATTACGCTAACAAAGATACATTCGCTTCTCATTTTCAATTTACATTCCCGAAAGCATTAATATCTATTGAAATAATAGCTCTCTTATCCGGCCACAATGAACTCGTCATAATATACGAAAATAGGTCCATAAATTTCAATAACGAATAATGGTCGTATATTTCAGTTAGCTTGCTGATTTGGCTCAGTCAAAGCCGGTAATAAAATGAAAAGAAATATATTGTTATCACTAAAACGTGGGCTGTACATACAGGCCCTAGTTTCCGCACGATTTGATATTGTTTAAAATGTATACCTAACTACAGAAATAGAACTATTCGTTTCCTCTCCTCATAGAATGACGACGTGGGCAATGACAGCGAGCCAAGGGTTTAGGACTAAGTTTGGACAAAGTGCCAGTATATTTCAGTGGCCGGCCGAGATGCTCATACTGCATGCGCCAACTGGCGTGGTTTCCTTAATAAACTTTTTTAACAAGAAATCTACACAAAGGATTTTGGGTCCAACGGAAATTCAATTAACTAAGAAAATATAAACTGTGTAACTATAGTAGGAAAAAAATAAGAATAAGAATAGTTTATTTGTGCGGTAAGATTACAATGGAGTAGGAACTTAAGCATATGTTACATAAAACTAAATAAAATTAGTGAGCAACCAGTTATCCTACTATAGGCGCTGACCTCCGAACTAGGAAGTTCCTGTATCTCGGAGGACAGATCTCTTCTTTGACCAGTGCAAATGAACATGTAACAGAACATGGGAAAATATAAAAGTGCAAAATTTGGAAGAAAGAATAAAGCTAATAAAGGTCAATATAAGGTGTGTGTGTGTGTGTGTGTGTGTGTGTGTGTGTGTGTGTGTGTGTGTGTGTGTGTGTGTGTGTGTGTGTGTGTGTGTGTGTGTGTGTGTGCGTGTGTTCGTGCAACGCAAATATAACGCATCTTTAACTTTCGCGGGTTTGCTGGAAGAAATATCTTTTAGAGATAAGTTCACCCTTTGTACAACGTCTCATTTCAATTGTTTTTATTAAATCCATTGTTGTACAATAAAGTGTAAATAAAAAATTTTAAAAAATAGAGATTTAAAAAAAAACACCTAAACCAGTTTTAATTCTTCTTCGTCTTCAGGTCCTAGAACACCTAGTGGTGCATAGGGCTAGGACAATATTCTTCCACCGCGCTCTGTCCGATGCCGCCGACTCCATTGTTTCCCAGGATACTTTAGCCGCCAGTTCAAATTATATACGTAAAAAATATCTGAAAATTCTTTTGGGTTAGGTAATTGATATAGAAAAACTTGCACTCTTGTATGAAAATAAAAAATAGTCAATTGGGACTTTTTTTTTACTATTTTTTTCATGCAATGATAATTAGACGTTAGACGTAAAATTGTCGGCCGCCGCGCCGTGCGCTCCCGTGATGGAGGCCTATCAGTCGTTATCAATTTTTACCTACGGTCATGTTTTGATTTGTATATGTTAAGTTATTTTTACATTTGGTTAGTGTTTAATTTAACAGAGCGCAATGTGCAGCGCCCAGACAAACCAACTTTCTGGTTTCAGGGCGTGAAGATTTGTAAATAATAAAACCTAAAAAAAAAGCCTATTTACTAGGACCTCCATGAGGAACTCACGTGAAAATTATGGCCGCTGTTTTTGTATTAACTAAAGAACAAGGAGCTTCCGTTCCAGTAAATAAGAGATCACGAGATAAGAATAAGAGATCAAGAATTTTGAAGAATCAAGATTTCATTTCTTTTATTTCGTCTTTTGGTACTTACAGCACACTTAAACACGTCAGTATACAGTACTTAAAATTAATTCAGATTTAATTACTTATTGTGTATAGTGTAGGTATATAAACTAATATCTGGCTCGTTAGCACAATGCACTAGAGGCACCACAGTCAGTACAAAACTAATCCCATAAGTACCTATCGAATAATTAAAAATAATAATACTTAAACAGTAATAGCTGCTGTAAATGGGCATTGTCAATAAATAAAACTAGGTATAGATAATAATTAAGTGTATATAATAAAATTAAATTAAAAAAACACATTAATATGAAGTTATTGCATGAAGTTCTAGACAACACTATTTGTTCTGTAGCTCATTGAGAGAGTAAAGCTGCGTCTTTATAAGTATCTACCAGACTAAGACTTTTCCATTTAGATCAAACTTATTATCGGTCGGCTGAAAAGTTTTGAGCCTAGGGTATTAAAAATGCTGATAAAAATGTAAACAAAATTTATTTTTCTATATAATCTCCCTCTATTTCAATGCACTTCTTACATCTGTCATAAAGGGCTTTTAACCCAGTGAAAATATATTCGCCATCTTTGCCTTCGAAATGCTCGTCTACGGCAGCCTTCATTTTTTCATCACATTTCGGTAACAGCAGTGTTTGGACGCCCCGACCTGGGACCATCTTCCAGCGACTCCCTGCCATGCTTGAATTCTCGGCTCCAACGTTTTACGGTGGCAAATGAAGGTCCAGACTCTCCATAAACTGTAGACATCTCTTCAAATATTTCTGTCAGCGTTTTATTCTTTTTTGTCAGGAATTTTATGACGGCTCTGTACTCCAATTTCGTACAATGTGCGGATGACTCACACATGGTGATGTTTAAGGTTCAATTACAGTAATCGTAATGACGCTAACAGCAACACGAAATCTTCTCACGTCCCTGGCGTGGGGAGGCTGCGTCAGGGCTGTGCCCTCTTGCAGCGGTGTCAATCGCCACCCGTAGCTACGGGTGGCGATTGCCGTTGCCGTTGCCTGGGGTTGCCGTTGGCGTGGTCTGGTCCGGTGGGTGCCGCCGGTGCACGGTGTCACAAAAAGAAGCTCCGCGCGCAGGAGCACAAATGCCTGCGCGCCATCACATATGCCCCACGCTACGTGCGCAACACGACCATCAGTCGAGACCTGAAGGTAGAGAGACTGGACGCGTTCATTGAGCGCCTCGCACGCGGCATGTTTGACCGCGCCGACAACTCTGCCCACCCATCTCTACGTGAGATGGCACCGCTGCATGCCCACCCGCCCGATCGTTCCAGCAGAGCCCTGCCCAGGGAACTGCTCAGGGGCGAAGCCACGTCCGCCGAGTAATGACGCTAATGACATGAAAGTCGGTATTTATACTACTTAGGATACTCGCAATTAGTGATATGCAGTGCGAGTCATTAGTCATACTTAAAGGTACTTAGGCTCAAAACTTTTCAGCCGCCCCTAGTAAGTCTTCTTATAATGTCAACCTCAATCGCCTTAACATTATCTCCTGCTGTTTATCACGTTTTCCTTAAACACATTATTTACCTGACCTCATTTTCTTGTAAATCTCTTGCCAAACTTGTAAACTGTGAATAATAATATAATCTTAAACGTTGTTTACTGTCCATTACGCGGAAACATGAAAACAAACGCCACGGAATCCGATGAAGCATGTATTGGACGTCGCATAACTTACAATTCTCCAAAGTTTAATCTATTTATTTTCGGTCGGTGGTCTAGTGGCTAGGACGCCGGACTCCCATGCGGGACGTCCGGGTTCGAAACCATGCAATGCCATGTTGTACCAATGAGTTTTTCGGATTTCTTCGAAGACTTACTTACATTTACTCTAACGGTCAAGGAAAACATCGTGAGGAAACCTGCAATCCACTAATCAGCACTGGGTGCGCTCGGTGGATCATGGCCCGTGACCAGATGTCCTGGTCCAACTATGGATGTGTGGAACTCGTATATTAACGATGTCCTAGGAAAATTTCGATAGCGCGTTCTACGCCGATGTGAGTAGGTACTGTATCGTAGTGGCGCGCGTCGTGCGTCGCCACAGCGCCATAGCCAATGCTCCATTTTCCAATGGTCCGTCCTATTTTATTGCCACCTCCAAGAACTTGAGGGTCAAAGTCTTTTAATACTTAATAAACAAGACTTGGAGAGGATCTCCAACGAAATCCTGTCTACTCTCACAAATCCCTTACTTTGTCCATTATCTTAGATGTCTTCTTGTACAACTTGATTATCCTCTTAAATTCATTAGTAATTCATCAAGAAACTCAACGTGTAACTTGTAGTGCTATGTGTTAATCCGAGACTCTCTGGCGGGGAATGGCATTGACGATTTTTGGGAAGAGATGCGTTTTGAGGTTAGACGATTTGGTTAAATATGACTGTTGTGTTCATACATACAGACAGACATAGAAAGAAAGTATTAAATCCAATAGCGCACACTTACAATTAGGTACAGAAGATAAAAATAATATTAAACAAATATATTATAAAAATAAATAAACATAAGAAATTAAGTTTGATGAAGGTGGTGTGCAGCACCGGAAAAAGGGGACTGCCTCAGCCTATTGCCGCAGCGGATTTAGCACTGCGGCGCTGATTTACTTAGGTCACTATGTCCCTTGCGTTGTAGGCAAAGAGAATGGAGCGCCTCGAATCGCGTTCATATCTCCCGGCATTTCACACAGACATTCATATGAGCACCGTCTGTCATTTTTAATATGATTTCTCTCTATGACCGTCGCCTCGTGCTTGACTTGTGTTTCCTCCATAGAAATATAAGTTGTAATGTCAACTGCAACCATATTCTAGATCTACTTCAATTAACAGTCCCTTATAATCTCCCCAGACATCCCATCACCAGGACCTTCTCTACTCCTTACTGTAAAACAAATCTAGGTCGGGATTCACCTCTGACAAGAATGTGCTATGAATACAACTATTTATATGGTATCATCGGTGATCTCGATCTATTAAATGATTCCCTTCATAATTATAAATGTAAGGTACTGGGACATTATGAGAACATAACTACTAGTGGTTAGTGGTAGTTAGTTTTTAGGTTAATTTCTTTAAATTTTTGATTTCTTGTTAGTTTAATACTTGATAAATTAATATCTATAGATTCTCTAGTTCTTGTTATTTTAGTACATACTTAACAGTGTTCTTAATATTGTTGTGTATGCCTATAACTAGCACAAGTATTAGAATTTAAGCCTAGAAATTATATATTATTAATGTATAATACTTTACCTACTATAAGGTTACCTTTACTTACTTACTTACCCGAAGTGGATCTTGGCCTCCGATACCAAAGAGCGCCATCGCTCTCTCTCTCTCCTGCGCAGTCTCGAGCTAGTCAGGCGCCCGGAGCTCCCGCAGATCCTTCTCCACTTCATCGCGCCAGCGGTATCTGGGACGTCAGACCGGACGTCGTCCGTTAGGGCGTCCCACATACGCTCGTTTAACTGCCCGATCCTCCCCCATCCTAGTGATGTGTCCGAGCCATCGGAGTCGAGCCGCTTTCGTCTCTCCTATGATGTTCGGCTCGTTCACCATCTCTTCCATCTCCCTATTCTTTCTCATTCCTTGTAACCTTTGGTGTTCCATAATAAATAAATAAAAATGAATTTTTATTATTGGTATTTATTTATTTGAGGGTAGTATCTATTTCATACGCCTTTTGTACCCGTATATTATGTATCTTATGATTTCTCCATCACCTGAAGGTTGCCTGGAAGATATCGCTTAAAGCGATAAGGCCGCCTTCTGCACATTGTATTGTACCTCTCTTTATGTTGTATGTTTTGTTTTTGTCCCGGGTGTGCAATAAAGTATATTTGTAATTGTATTTGTAATATAAAAATAAAATCTTGTCTTGACACTCTTGCACCTCTACAGTTATTCTTCGTTTCACGCATCATCGATGGGGTCGTCTTCTCTGTATATTAAAGTATATGACCACTTTGTCAATCTGATTTTTAAAAATCAGTCTAGGACGACCCCTTTTGACGACTTTTTCTTCCATTCACTTTCGCTTCGTATACCTGTTTCTTTATTCGTTCATCACTCATTCTTTCTACATGTTGTGTTCGTTATTTAAAATTGTTTTTGTGCTTGCAACGGTTCTTGTTGATGCTGTAATAATTTTCGAGAAATCTCCCTTCTGCCATTTACTCATCATCAGTTCCCCAGTCCACTGCACTGTTAGCCCATAACCCTCAACAGTGAAGGTTTTCGTTTATCAACGCCTGCCGTTACCATAATATCACATGATATCACAATTGCTTTAACAGTTGGTTGTCTGGAAGAGATCGCTCTTAGAAATAAGGCTGCTCAATTTCCAAGTCGCTGTTTCTACATGTAATGTTTATTTTGTCTTGACACATCATTTATCTCTCCAATTTGTAAGACAGTTTCCTGCACCATGCCATCTACTCGTGTCTTATGAATAATTATTAGAATTCAACATAATGATATGTATCACCGTTAAAATATTCACGACTACTAAAACACGAATGGATGAATTTATATGCACTTCTTTACTCCTGTACGAGCAGCTCCTAAGCCAGGGATTATGTTAATGTTCACTATATTTTAAGCTCTTAACAGTTCATTTCGCACCCCAGACAATATTGCGATTTTAACTAGCCATAAAGTGCAGTGTGCGCGCTTGAATAGCTGGCTTTATTGTTGCTACTAGCATCAATCTACGTCAACAGTAATTAATGTTATTTCTACTTGTTGTTAATTCACCAACTAACTAAATATTACATGGTCGGGTATGACCTAAATAAGGGACCATTTGTCTGAATAAACTTCGGTAATCTTGTAAAGGATGTTGTTATTATGACACGGGTTACGTGGGTATAAGTTTAGATTAGAAATTGCGGGTTTGGTTTAACTGAATTATTTATATCCTACAGTGGGTTAGGAATGTTTATTTCACCAGCAACTTTTTTTGTGTAAGCAGAGCATCAGATGAGCAAACTGTCCACATCTCATACATACAATCCTGGGGTGCTAAGGTTTCCCGCCCGGTGGGTGGTCACCTCACTGCACTCCAAAAGCACGTGGGCGACCGTTTCCTCTGCCTCCATGCAAGCTCTGCACAGGGGACTGCTATGTTGAAGAGGATCATGAGGACTTAGAGATGGATTACTTCAACCTAAGTGAAGAGTGCACTAGAACCTTACCTTACCCTTCAAGCTGAAACACAGCAATGTAAGTATTGCTATTCAGTACAGGCAAGGCTGAAATCTTTGAAGTCATACCACCATCAGTCCGACTTGATATACCTTAATATCTATAAAACGAATTAATAAAATTAGGCCATTCAATTTCAAATAGGAAACGTACCAATTTTATACATTCAACAATTAATTAGATACAAACCACGAAATTGGTCGTATTTAGACTGAAAAGCCTAAGGGCTTCCTTCCTAATACAAATTTCAATTCCAATTTAGTTGTATATTACATTCCTTAGGGTAGGATTATCCTGAACAGCTAATAATAGTCCCGAGAGATGATCACTGAAATATTGAGATAAGATATTTGATTTAGTGTTTTTTTAAATTATTATTTACAACTAAACCCGCGTTCGACCTCAATCTCACCTGGTGGTAAGTGAAGATGAGGTCGAAGATGGAGCACACGGACTTAGTAAGTACGTGTCATCAGTACTAATTAGTCATCGAGATTCTTATAAGGCAAATCGACCATTTTCAGTTGAAAATGCAAAGATACGCACGTGATGATGATATTTTTCGTTGCATTATATACTTAGAAGCCGCATTAGGTCAATTGTTTTGCAATGGATAATGGAAGATCCTCAAGGTGGGATGTTGTGCCTGGTGGCCAGTAATGATGTTCCACCAATGAATATATGGGACTCATATAGTCCCATTAAAAACATCGATAGCGCGTTCTATGTTGTAGAAATACGGACATCTGTCGGCGATTTGAGTAAACTAATCATAGCGGCGTGTATCGCCACAGTTGGAAACATTATTTGGGACATTTGGAGCAGTTTTGGGCCACATTTCGGCCTATTTCTCTAGTCCCTACCACCTACCAGCCTATCCCCCTGAGGGAAAGAGTGGAATTGAAAAATTCCACGGAAGGAGTTGCCCGGAATTGAACAATTTGCTTATTGCTAGTGAAATAGAAGAACTCAGAGAAACGGTGGCCATTTTTAAAATGCAACTTGATTCAGCTGAGAGCGAAATGGAGAGTATGTTGTCGAGGGAGTTTAAATTAAAAGATGAATTAAGGAAATACAAAAAGATGAATTAAGTAATTACCTTGTTGAGTAACAAGGTAGGATAGTATGTAGAATTCCAGGGGGGATGACTGGTAGGGAATAGGGATTAGGGAATAAGCCCACTTTTCTATGTAATCAGAAGTCTGAGGTGTCTCTTTATTATGACACAGAGAAGCAAACGAGCAGAGAGAGCAAAGAGCAAAGAGTATTCATTCATTCTTTCATTCAGCCGGGCCACTTCATGGGAAACGGTCACCGTCGTTCATAGACATCCTACCTAGAGGGTTTTCAATGCGCTGCTGACTTAGTGATGTGCTGATATTTACGTTGCTGAAATACAGCAATGCAAGAATTAAATTGCTGCTTTGTGACAGAAATAGGTTAAAGTAAGCAAATTTATACCGGCGGATATAAGTTATTTATTTATAATTCATAATTCATTTATTATACCTTGTCGGTATAGCAAGTTTGTAAGAGTAGTTCTTTTTGTATAATAATTTCTAAATGTTTATCTTCAAAGTATTCCCGAACTGAATAGTAGCTTTTGGAGGTTAATAAGTCCCTTAGATACTTTTGAAATTGGTTTTCAGTTTGGACTTTTTTCAAATTTTCAGGGAGGTGGTTGTAGACTATATTTCTAAACTTATGTACATAATGTATATTAAGTAATAGTAACCATTTTCATATCCTAACACTACACTGTCGCTAATCTGTTTAATGTCCAATTCACTTCAGAGGTTGCCTGGAAGAGATAGCTTCAAGCGATAAGGCCGCCTTTGTACATAACGTGTTATTATACCTGCAGTTTTTACTTTTCCTGATTTTGTGTACAATAAAGTGTTTCTATCTATCTATCTATCTTATGAGGATAATATTCTAAACGAAAAAACTAAATTTTTAACGAGGTATAAAATCTGGACAACCTATTCCCAGTAGCCTTTTTTATAACCACTCAGTTACCTACCGGGCAGGTGTGTTTCATGCCCAAATAATTTTACGAGTGGCCCCGCTAGGCCCTTTTTTGGGGCTAATGAAAAAACCCTTGCCCATTATTTTATGGCTTTGGGATTAAACTGGCAACTCCATTGTATACTAAATTTATAAGGTTATATTTTTTATACAGGTAACAAAAATATTCGCCAGACATAAAAAGTGGAACTTTCTCGCGATACGTTTTGTTTGTTTGTTTTCAGTCTCTTTATTGTACTAATATTAAAAAAAGCACAGAAAATAAAACATTAAAATACGAGTATGTACAAAGGGATCTCTTCTAGCCAAGTATAATTATTATGTTTTAAAATTTCTGCTTATCTCCCATTTCTGGGGTATTCTACAACAATCGCGGGCTTTTGGCCAAACGAGAGTGGGGACGAAAAAATAAAAAGATATATATGAAAATGATAAATATGTAAGTATTTTATAGTAATTTAAGATTATTCTTCTATTGATAAGAATTTGCGAACTATTCTGCATGTATTTATTATAACTGCTTTTTGTAGGAGTCTGTATGTGAGGGCGTGCATGCCAAGTGTTTTGAGGCCGGTTTATTATTATTATTATTTATTTATATTACTGTTTTTCTCCCATTATTGGGGTGAGTTTACCATACTGTCGCGAGCTTTTGGCCAAACGACAGTATGAGTGAAAGACGTATTAGATGTAGAGTTAATTAGAAGAAATAAAGTGAGTTGATCGGTGTGTGAGAGTGTTATTATTATTATTATTCTTTCCAGTTATGATTCCTTGACATTCGTATGTATGTTTAAAATAAGCTAAAGAGAAAGTCTGGAACATCGGCGCAAGGTTGCCTGTCTATCGGTATTTTATAGGATACATTTCGGAGAGTGCGCATCGGAATTGCACGACCTAATTCCAGCATCTCCATTCCGCCTTCGGACTACCAGGCGCGGGGAGGGGTTCCATCCTTATGTTGTTGATATCCCATCTGCTCGTACGAAGCGATTTGCTTCTTCGTTCATTATGCGAACGGCTAAGGAATGGAACAGCCTGCCGGCGTCTGTATTTCCCGACACCTATAACCTTGGGATCTTCAAGGCCAGAGTGAATAGGCATTTACTGGACCCGCATGCTCCATCGTCGACCTCATCGTCGCTTACCATCAGGCGAGATCGAGGTCAAATGCGGGTTTAGTAGTAAATAAAAAAAAAGAGACAAAGTACTACCTAAATACTAGCGTGTTATGTTGTCCACTGTACCATTCATAAATTTGAACAAGTTTATCAAAAAAAAAATTAAAATGGAATACACATTTTTTACGACTTTTCATACAAATCTGTCACTCAGGGTCATCTATTCTTTATAAAGAACCTGAAACATTTTTTTAGACTTTTTTTAAAACTTTTTGGTAAAAGTTGTTTACGTTCATGATTAGATCTCCTGCTATAAATCCAGTGAATATTTTTGTTAACACCCTGTAGATATAGAATATTTTATGTTCATATTAACTTTAGTAAAACCCTAAACTCGAATAGACACCATCAATATAAAGAAAAATAATTCCTTAGAAAAGGTAAAGTTTTACTGGGTCTAACAACAACCCCTACAGATCCGAAAGTGTTCAGTCTGGAAGACACATCTGGAACTGTGAAGACCTGATGATGACCAGGAAAAGGGGATCTCCACAATGGTATATCGGGAATTTCTTAAATTAATTTACAGTTATTACGCTTCGTTATGACTACATATAATCAAAGCACGTTGTTTATTATAATATAGAACTGTTCCATCAAATTACGCTTTACCTATTATTACCTAACTGTCTCAATCTGACTGAGGTCTTAGGAAACCTCTAAGGAAATCAGCTTCCTTAACGAAGTTAATCAAACGGAAACAGAAGGAGTAACTTTATGTAGTGAAGTTAGTCGATCTTCGCTTCCTACAACAAACTTCAGGCTGCTGATATAGATTTTGAAGGATTCTTAGTAAATTTGAGGGTAGATACTTAAACTGAGGGTAGAGACGACTAAAGAAAAGTATACAGAGGTTATACGTAGCTATGAATTTTTTTTCAAGAGTAATTATTCACATCGCACATTCTTATGTAATTTCCATGACACATTTTTTGGACAAGGTCTGGAATATTTGTATGAAAATTCATCCCTGTCGTGTTTTTTTTTTAAATATTTAAGTAAAGAACGACTAATTTCGAACCAGGAACGACGTCCTTTCGAGTCTGAAAATATTAAAATTAGGCTAAGCACTATAAATCTAGTAGCAAGGTGGAGATTGATCCAGCAAAATGTCATTGTTGACCAAACGACCGCAATGTAATACATCATGGGAGCAAAACGTCCACAATTGAAAAGGTACTCTGGTTTACAGAGCAAAATGTCCGTGTTAACAAACGAGCCTACCTAATGTAAAACGTCATGGGGAGCAAAACGTCCACAATTGAAAAGGTACTCTGGTTTACAGAGCAAAATGTCCGTGTTAACAAACGAGCCTACCTAATGTAAAACGTCATGGGGAGCAAAACGTCCACAATTGAAAAGGTACTCTGGTTTACAGAACAAAATGTCCGTGTTAACAAACGAGCCTACCTAATGTAAAACGTCATGGGAGCAACACGTCCACAATTGAAAAGGTACTCTGGTTTACAGAGCAAAATGTCCGTGTTAACAAACGAGCCTACCTAATGTAAAACGTCATGGGAGCAAAACGTCCACAATTGAAAAGGTAGTTTCCACCACTTAAGAAAATGTCCTGTGTGAATGTAGTATGTGTGTGTTGTGTTCTGTGTCAAATTATCTACACCAGCGGCAGTGTTGGGCAATGGGCAAGTGAGGGGAAACAAGGGGAGTTATATCATTTTTTGGGCTCGGTTCATCAGGATCCCCTAACAAAATCCTCCTGGGGATCCACCTGTACTCACTGATTTATCAGAATCCCCTAGGGGATCGATGGACACTCTGCGGTTCACCAGGATCCCCAAACTACTCGAATATACTTGATTAATAAATTGTAATGTATTTTTATTTATTACTAGCTGTTGCCCGCGACTTCGTTCGCGTGGACTGCAAAGAGCGAAAAACATTGGCCTTTTCTTACTAACATCTTACAAACTATTACAGATTCATCAGATCCCCTGGGGGATTTTGTTAGGGGATCCTAATGAACCGAGTTTAACATTTTTGGCCACAAGTGAAAAACTACGGCACCTAAAATAAAATAAAAAAGCGAGTAAAGCCCTTTCATATGATAACCCATATACCCCACTTGTCCCACTTTCAGATTTCGACCCATTTCAGACCCCATTTCTATTACCTTTTGCATTAAGGACGATTTGCTTTCATGACCCTTTTCATTAATACCGATTTGCTTTTTAAACTTTTTAAATTGAAATGAAATAAAAAATTGATGACGATATGCTCCCTGGCCGTTTTCCACAGTAGTCATTTTGATTCAAAGGACATTATGCCTATCGGACTTCTTAATACAAATGACATTTTGATTCGAAGACCATCTGAGCCATAATCGATCTAGCAGTGGATGACTAAACCTTAAGAAGAAGAAATTACTTTTCTCTGTACGTAATTATACATATATCCTTCCTTCTAAGTCGTGTTCCTCATCGCTGAGGGTCGTGATCTGTCTAAGGAATTAATCACATAGAACGACTCTGGTGGCTCATTTAATGGGGTGGTGTGCCATTGCCTTCCCCATTTCACACACTAGTTATCTCAGTGTGCAGGTTTCCTCACGACGTTTACCTTCACCGTCAGAGCAGTCGGTAAATGTACGTAAGTCTTTCGATAAAACCGAAAACACTCATTGGTACATGGCATTGCATGGTTTCGAACTTGGACCTCCCACATGAGAGTCCGATGTCCTACCCACGACCCCACCGACGCTCTATATATTTGTAACAACCAATAAAATAAACTTATATCGCAAATTCCGTTAAGCAATTAGTAGCTACAAACACTCGAATACGAAATAAATCCGCCTCATATATTGTTATCCAGTCGAAACCAGCCTATCGAAACAATATTCTTTCTACAAATAAAATAACCTAACTATAAAAGGGCTCGTGAGCGAAATATTTAAGGGGATCCACCCAAAATATCCAATATCCAACGCTGATATTATCAAATTGATATTAGCTATCCAAACTTTGGGAATACATATTCGGGTAGCCGCTGTCGTACGGCGTACACTCAAAACTTCAGAAGCGGTGTCAGTTTTTAATAACAAAATATTGGCTATTAACTTTTTGAAGTTGGTAAGACTGTGTGCATCATGAAGGAACGAACGCCCGCCCCAATTCTTTATCAAAGTCAGTCTGGGGTGGTACAACCCTTTTAACTAATTCTGCCGCGATTCAGCAATGCTTGCACTCAGATCACT
Source organism: Hofmannophila pseudospretella (assembly GCA_947369225.1). Lineage (NCBI taxonomy): Eukaryota > Metazoa > Arthropoda > Insecta > Lepidoptera > Oecophoridae > Hofmannophila > Hofmannophila pseudospretella. The sequence continues at coordinate 3,894,883 of OX376333.1, forward strand.
CTCACTCACTCACTCTTGATCCCTGGCACTCAGGGGATGCCTGAAAATCAGCGCCGCAGTGCTAACTCCGCTGCGGCAACAGGCTGAGGCAGTCCCCTTTTTCCGGTGCTGCACACCACCTTCATCAAACTTTAGTTACTTTTGCTTATTTATTTGTTTTTGTAATATATTTGTTTAATATTATTTTTGTCTTCTGTACCTAGTTGTTTGTATGTTTGTGTCGGAAATAAATAATCTTTCTTTCTTTCTTTCAATTACGTATTCACCGACACATGAGCAACTTCATCTATAAGTCCTCAAGGTTAGCAGCGGGTCGAAAAGCCTCTAATAACATTATAGTAAGGTGGGATTTCTATGGGCGACAATAATCACTTACCATCAGGCCCGTATGCTCATCTGCTCTCCTTAGGTTAGAAGTGCATCGAAAACCCTCTAATAACATCATAGTTACGTGAGATGTCTATGGGCATGGTGACCACTTACCATCATGTCCCGTTTGCTCGTCTCCTTACACAGTAAACAAAGCTACACGTGCTGTATAGAAAGATGTAAAACTAGCATATCACACTCAGGGTTATGTAACTATGCTCATATAATGCGGGTCAGGTAGTAAAGTATTATAGTTCCTGAGTCAGATACTAGATAGATATTTAGCGAATAAGGCTAGTTATAATGAAACTCCTTGTTGAGTGTAGAGAAGTAGAAGGAAGAATGATTTATTTACAAAAGTGCTTATATATATCGTACAAGAAAGACTCTAACCTAGTGAATACAGGAGTGAATTACCAATGGAAAACATTTACAATATAAACAAAGGCTCTGCGCATGTGCGAGTCGACTAAAAAGCTGTATAACGTTCATCGGCGCTCGGAGCACAATTCCGCCCTTGGACAGTTACTATGTGCGATACCATTCTGTAGGTAGGCAGCTACAGATAGAAACACTTTATTGTCTAGAGAGACTGGACACGTTCATCGAGCGCCTCGCACGCGGCATGTTTGACCGCGCCGACAACTCTGCCCACCCATCTCTACGTGAGATGGCACCTCTGCATGCCCGCCCGCCCGATCGTTCGAGCAGAGCCCTGCCTAGGGAACTGCTCAAGGGCGAAGCCACATCCGCCGAGTGACACCGTGCACCGGCGGCACCTAACCGGACATGACCAAGCCAATGGCACCCCCAGGACCCACCCGTAGTTACGGGTGGCGATTGACACCGCCGCAAGAGGGCATAGCCCTGAAGCAGCCTCCCCACGCCCCCTCCCAGGGACGTGAGAAGATTCGACGGACTTTATTGTACACAAATACTAGATACTAGATCGGGGCTTTACAAAATTCAGTGTTTTTCAATTTATACTAGTGACAAAAACTGCTGCGAAAAATCGCAAATAAATAAATCGGCGCATTTCACTTCGGATAAATCCGTAGAACTTTGATTTACAGATTTCTTCAAACTTCGATAAAAATATCGTCGCAAATTTAGAAACAAATCAATCAAAGTGAAATAAAATGTATTGCTGAAAATATCTTATCTTAGAATTGGTTCTAAAACATTTTTTTAAAGATTGTAACTTACACTGTTGCTTTTGAATCTACGCCAGAAATATCCTTTACGTAAAAAAGCAAATCATTATTTTATCGCTTATAAGCTCACACACACACAAACACACACACCGCACATTCACCCCACACACCCTTTCCCACCTTAACACACCTCACAGACACATACTACACACATGCTTACACACTCAATCTCAACTATACCGATTCTTCTAATTGTTGTTTGAAGTAGGTATACAGGTAAACTGTAAACTATAACTGAATTTTTTTTATTTTTTTTATTTTTTTATGTACCTACTACTAAACCCGCATTTGACCTCGATCTCGCCTGATGGTAAGTGACGATGAGGTCGACGATGGAGCATGCGGGTCCAGTAAATGCCTATTCACTCTGGCCTTGAAGATCCCAAGGTTGTAGGTTTCGGGAAATACAGACGCCGGCAGGCTGTTCCATTCCTTAGCCGTTCGCATATTGAACGAAGAAGTTATACCAATATGTATTAATTAGTTAGTTAATACATATTGGTAATGTATATAAGGATCGCCTCGACACAGGGTCGCCCTAGTGCGAGGTCCAATAGTAAACTTAAAAACAATTGTAAATTTTTTGCGGTAAATAAATTATTTTGTATTTGTACACTATATATATCTTGATTATAGACCACAAGCCTCTCCCGAGAAGATACGGATCATGGGCATATTTGTGGATTACAAAAACTTACAAAAACTTATTTATATTTAATCATTTATTATTTCCTAACAGATATAGGTTTCACGTAACAAACGTAGTGTGGGACGCCCCCCTGCTAGATGGAGCGTAAGATGGCTGGCAGCGACTGGATGAGAAGAGCCGAAGATCGGGCTCAATGGCGCGCCCTGGGAGAGGCCTATGTCCAGCAGTGGACTAGAGTAGGCTGCTGATGATGATGATAAGTTTCACGATGTTTTCCACATTTCATTTCATTTATTTTGCCACAAATTGTCTGTACATTGTAGGTATTTTATTACGAGTAAGTATACTACAGGTAATATGATCCAACACAGTTTTACCACAAGGGGTGTAGCAACAATAAAATAATTAATATTGAAATTAAAATTATTAGGTAAGTAATAAAACCATTTAAACCATTAATAATTGGCAATAATAAAAATGTAGTCATCATCAGCCTATTAATGTCCCCACTATTGGGGCGCAGGCCTCCCCTTGACCAGTACTGATTGGTGGATTTCACACACCATCGGAAACTTTTCGTTTCCTCTGACAAGCAGGTTTCCTCACGATGTTTTCCTTCAGTAAGTAAATTTACACGTCTTCGAAAAATCCGTAAAACTCTTATAACGACACCTGAAAGGAATACTATTGTAACTCACATTTTGGCGTTTTTCAGTAGAGCTCATCATAGTTTTTAAAAATCATGATAATTTTTACAAAACAGTATTAAATCAAATTACTGCTGAACGGTGGTGTTCCTAAATTTTGGTTTAACTGATTATTGTATGCAAATCGCCGGTAGTGCCACGTTTTCATGGAGTTTCTCGACTTACAATGTTTTTATCGGGTGAAAGATAAGTAAAATTTAAATTGTAACTCAGACTTACAATGTAAGTATGCTAGAAGGATATCTAGACAATAATTCAATTACGATCAATAACATTGTAAGTGTTAAGTTACAATGACGACTGTAATTAAATTCGCATTTTAAAATGCAAATAACTGTAACAAAACAGTCACTCTTATTAAAAACATATTTTATATTCTGGAAAAAAACGCCACTGTTACATATTATAAGTAGACATATAATTTCATTTGGCAAGAATAAAAAAAAGTATTTTAATTTTAATAATTCTTTTTATTATTTTGCTTAATTTGTAATCGGTAGTAAACGTTGTTTATGTACTTCGTACAAATAAACATTTCTAGTGAAGGCTCGTAAAGGCCCAGTATTTTTCTTTCATAAAAAGTAGTGTTAAATTCGACAAACAACATCGCAATCCAGTACCAATGTTTTTCACTGAATACCAAATAAATGTGTCCTAAATAATTTTGAATTACGATGTTATCTATCTAAGTATCTCTGGAATGAAATAACCTAGAGACACGTTAATTGGACGAAAATGTAGAGAAAAAAAACAGAACAAAGAATATGATGGTAACTCAAAAACGCCAGAAAGTGAGTTACAATAATATATTTTTTATCATTTATGTGTCATTGTAAATGTAGGTATATATATTTTTAACTTATCAATACTACCTATCTTCAATTAAATTTATTTGTGTCGTATCTTTGTCCTCTTGGACAGGTTTTGGCCAGCCATCGGTCACGGTCCAACAGAATACCAGCGCTGGAGGCATTCTTGTCTTCAGCAATAAGCTGAGTTGAGGCCCTTTTCACAACAACAGCAGACCATCAGACATGATTTAGATATGTTTACATTTGACTACATAATTATTTTATTATAATTATAATTGTTTCGGTCATTGCTGTGTGTGAAATAAACGTATTACTTACTTACTTACTTAATAGTATACCTTTCAGGTGTCGATATGTAGCCATTAAAACAGTAAGTGTTCGAAAATATTCTAAAAAATAAATAAGAGATTACAATACACAATTCTATTAAATACTATAATTAACAAAGTTGACACTCTTCGGATGAACCTGTTATTCAAGGTTCCTTTGAATTCTCAGTCCATTGTAATGTAACAAAGTGATGAATAGGTGGAGAAACAAAGACGGAGAATAAAAATAAGTGCTGCCAACTTATAGAACTCAAATTGGAAGAATATCGACGCGCGAGTTGTCGTTGACAGTGACTTATTACTTGTTTTTGTGTGGTTTAAGTCACAAAATATGAGAATGAAATGTGCTGAGGGAAAGAAATAGGGAAAATAGTCTAGACTACACTCACCTGGAAGATCCAGCAGCACCACGTGTGGGAGATCCCAAGGTCTTCAGTTGAGGCACAAATCACGTGAGGTCCCTCATCATTGAGCCCGATCTTCGGCTCTTCTCATCCAGTCGCTGCCAGCCACCTTGCGCAGATCATCGCTCCATCTAGCAGGAGGCGTCCCACACTACGCGGTCTCCACTCCAGGACTCGTTTCCCCCAGCGGTTGTCGGTTATGCGACAGATGTGACCGGCCCACTGCCACTTCAGCTTGCTAATCTTATGAGCGGTACCTATTAGTGTGGTACCTATTTGCGATTAACTCATGCACGGGTGCAACCTGGAGGCCTGGAGTTACTATAATTATTATCGTTGAGTATTAAAAAAATGTGTGTCCATTCACAATATTACTTAATTCATCCTTGATGGCTTTCTATGTCTATGTCTTTATATAGAAAGAAAGAAAACACATAGAAAAATAAATCAGCTATCAAATAAATTCATATCAAAATTCTACCTTATATCTATAGCAAATATTCCCATACTTTTGCATCGTCATCCTCTTGAGTTTTTTACGTTTTATTGATTAAACTTATAATTTATATATATTATATGTATTTATATTATAAATATCTAAGTATACCTACCTATTTATGTATTTTAAACATTATTATTTATTACCTACCTATAATTGTTGTATTTTATTACTTGGTATTATTTAAATCGTTCTTGCACCCGCTTACGTTGTATTTTACAAAAACTCCATCACTTTAAGTTTCCCTGGAAGAAATAGCTTAAAGCTATAAGGCCGCCAATTGTATTTGTATTTTGTATATTTTCTTCTGTTCTTTATTTTTATCCTGTGTACAATAAAGAATATTTGTATTGTATTGTATTGTATTTATGGTTTTTTTTGCAGTCTTCTCTCATATTTATAACAAAATGTTTGTCTATTATTTGTTCCGTTACCTTAAATTACATTAAACATCCTTCATACTTTCTTTCAACTTTATTATTTATTTCCTTCATTATCTTCTTTTAAAATATAGTATTTAATCTGTTCAATTTCCCATTTCACCTGTAACATACCCCACTCCCTATGCAGAGCGTCTGTAATGGGAGTCTGTTTAACGGCTGCTTCCAGTGAAGGCCTTCATTCAAAGTGTCGTGTCACAGAGAATTCCGAGCTTATGCGTAGGTAACTTTAAAATATATTATTTCAACTGTTCAATTTCTCAGTTCACCTGTAACTTACCCCACTCCCTATGCAGAGCGTCTGTAATGGGAGTCTGTTTAACGGCTGCTTCCAGTGAAGGCCTTCATTCAAAGTGTCGTGTCACAGACAATTCCGAGCTTATGCGTAACTTTAAAATATATTATTTCAACTGTTCAATTTCTCAGTTCACCTGTAACTTACCCCACTCCCTATGCAGAGCGTCTGTAATGGGAGTCTGTTTAACGGCTGCTTCCAGTGAAGGCCTTCATTCAAAGTGTCGTGTCACAGAGAATTCCGAGCTTATGCGTAGGTAACTTTAAAATATATTATTTCAACTGTTCAATTTCTCAGTTCACCTGTAACTTATCCCACTCCCTATGCAGAGCGTCTGTAATGGGAGTCTGTTTAACGGCTGCTTTCAGTGAAGGCCTTCATTCAAAGTGTCGTGTCACAGAGAATTCCGAGCTTATGCGTAGGTAACTTTAAAATATATTATTTCAACTGTTCAATTTCTCAGTTCACCTGTAACTTACCCCACTCCCTATGCAGAGCGTCTGTAATGGGAGTCTGTTTAACGGCTGCTTCCAGTGAAGGCCTTCATTCAAAGTGTCGTGTCACAGAGAATTCCGAGCTTATGCGTAACTTTCACATCCGGAATTCCGGTGTTCTATTTATAAACGCAGGCTTGGCATCATGCCATGTTATGTCAGATAATATTTAATTGTGCGTAGGTCTTTATATGCTTCATCAGTTTTATTTGCCTTAGGAAAATAATTAGTAGGCTTAATATAGCTGACGTAGTATGACAATACGATACGAAAATATAAGAATGTATATTCTAATTTACTTTGAGAAAATTCGTTGGAGTCTTCGAGCTCGTTTGAAAACGAATGCCTCTAAATTAAAAATTTATAAACCCCCGACTTATCATAGTGGAGATCCACTTACATTTTCTTGGTCATCAACAGGTCCTCGCGGTTCCATGATATAATTTATGTGGAAAAAGCACCATGGTCCTAACATTTGAGCTGAAACTGGAACCACCTAACTGTTACCGTCCCAGAGATCACACCTGACATCAATGATACTCCAAGATATGGAAACTCAGTGTATGGGAAATAAAGGAATTTGTTTAAAAATCTCATCTTATCGAACCTCTGATTTTGTCTTTATCATCAACAGCCTATTAATGTCCCCACTGTTGGGGCACAGGCCTCCCCTTGCACAAGGGTGTGGCCATGATCCACCGAGCGGGCCCAGTGCTGATTGGTGGATTTAACACGCCTTCGAAAACTTTTATTTTCCTCAGACATGCAGGTTTCGTCACGATGTTTTCCTTCACCGTTAGAGCAGTCGGTAAATGTACGTGATCCCATCTGACATCAATGATGCTCCAAGATATGGAAACTCAGTGTACCGGAAATCAAGGAAATAAAAAAATATATAGTAAAAATCTTATCTTATCGAACCTCTGATTTTGTCATCATCATCAACAGCCTATTAATGTCCCCACTGTTGGGGCACAGGCCTCCCCTTGCACAAGGGTGTGGCCATGATCCACCGAGCGGGCCCAGTGCTGATTGGTGGATTTCACACGCCTTTGGAATATTATTTTTTCCTCAGACATGCAGGTTTCCTCACGATGTTTTCCTTCACCGTTAGAGCAGACGGTAAATGTACATAAGTTTTCGAAAAGATCCGTAAACTCATTGGCATATGGCATGATTTCGAACCCGGACCATGGCATGGGAGTCCGGCCTATAAATAATAATAAAAGAGTATTTATTCATTCACACATTAGTAAAAATGTACAACATTGTTATTTTATTCTAATTCTTAAGCCACTAGGCCATTCTACTAGCCACTAGGCCACCGATTTTGTAATTATCATTATTACGTCCATAAAATTAAATTAATGTTTCTTGCTAAAATAAATATTAGAGTTGTCATAACAAATTAATTTCTCTGGAATCTAAGCACTCTTCTTACTCTAAATCTTTTTATCCCAACTTTCGTGTTCGCCAGAAGAACCAATCCTATTTATTTTTCCCAGAACGGCACAATATGGCCCGTTTTTGTCCCATTAACCCCTCAACGGCCCGTGGCAACCAAGCGTGTTTAAATTTTTACTCTCAAGTTACGGCCAAAAGTTTCTGGCACTGGGCGGTATATTCTCAAAAGTTAATTCATTAACGTACCAACAGATGGCACTGGACCAGCGGCTTTCAATCTTTGTCCCCCGGAGGATAGCTTAGTTGTTTTCACTGTACATAAGAATAAGTTTATTTGTGCGGTAAGATGACAAAGTATTCATAGTCCATACACCAGTAGTAACTTAATCATAGGTTATATTAAACTAAATAAAATTAGTGAGCAACAAGTTAGTTTACAATAAACACTGACCTCTGAACTAGGAGGTTCCTGTATCTCGGAGGACAGATCTCTTCTGTGACTGGTGCAAATGAACATGTAACAGAACAGACGTTGGCGTAACCAAGAAAATATACAACTGACAAAATTTGAAAGAAAGTAAAAAAAGAACAATAATAAATGTTAATATAAGGGGTGGTGGAAATTCATTGTGTGTGTGTGTGTGTTTGAGTGTGTGTGTGTGAGAGAGGGTGAGTTCTTTTTACTGACACATACTGTTAGTAAAATTTATTATCACCAATAACAATATTTTATCTGAAATGAAGCTTCATCATCAGCCTATTACTTGTCTCCACTGTTCGGGCACAGGCCTCCCCGTGCACAAGGGGGTACAGCTCATGATCCACCTTCGGAAACGTTTCATTTCCTCAGTTACGCAATAATTACTTTTTTTTAAATAATAAATGTAATTTGATTTGATTTATTTTGTTTCGGTTTTGGTTCAGTTCAAAGTTAAAGTCAAAGGTTTTTATTGCATAACTATAGGTACATTAATAGATCTTACAAATTATATTCATTCACAGCTACAGCCAACCACTTTTCGTGGCGTACAATATAATAATAGTTACATGACATTTTGACATGTAATTTAATTAATTAATTCGAATAAAATTTTGACCTTCTGTTTTATATCTACAAACATAGTTTTTGAGCTGTTTCTGTACTAACCTTTTTATGGACCTTGTTGTCTGATAAATAAATAAATTGTTTCTGTCCAGTTGTTTATAGTTAACAAAAATAGTTACATATTTAATTAATTTCTGATACATTGTTGGGTACAGTTAGGTTCATGTTAGGATCGATTTTCTAAATATCTATGTTTTCGGGCCGCTCCCGTTTCGCTTTTACTGCACTGTGCCAATAGCGTAAGAGGTAAAAGATTGTCAGTTGACTGTCATACATTGCACTGTAATTCTAAAGCCTTTCAATACTGAAACTCAACGAAACTTTATAGCCCGTACGAAACGATTATTTACCAATAGGGAGGTTAACCCCTTACAACCCATTTCCGAATCTTATAGCTTATGGCCTATTTGTTGTTTTTATGGCAGCCATCAACGCTTCGTATCGTTAAATAATACTATCGGATATCGATTTTGCATTCAAACTCTTAATATCGATATATTTCACCACGAAACCCATATCTCTTAAAGAAATCTCATTTATTTCCTATCCCATTTCATTGGGGATCTGAGGAAAATTAGAATTGAAGATGTGGCTTTGGAATCCTTTTTGTGTTGTTATTTACTGGCATGTAAAATGTTATTTTTGTTACACCTGCTAATAAATGGGCCTATTTGTCACATGGAAGTGTCACATTCCCGCACTGAGTGCGGATATAGTTACCCACGTTTGTAAGTGCTCAACAATCAAGTTACTAGTTAGTACTCAACTTCCCGCACAGGTTTCATTCGATAAATTCGAATGAAACCTGTGCGGGAAGTAGCACACTCAATTCGTAGAGAAAAGGAATTATTTTCATTGCATATAATGCGTGTATGTGAGATGGTTATATTATACACTCGGTGTGTACGCAAAATAATGTAACGTCTTATCTTATGATTGGGGGCCGGGAATAATCCCAGCGGCATTTCGACCCTTGAGGATCTTTTTGTGCCTACCCCATTTTTACACACCGGTCATCTCAGTGTGCAGGTTTCCTCACGATGTTTTCCTTCTCCGTTAGAGCAGTCGGTAAATGTACGTAAGTCTTCGATAAATACGAAAATCTCATTGGTACATGGCACTGCACGGTTTAGAACCCGGAACTCCCCGTATGGGAATCCGGTGTCCTAGCCACTGTTCCACCGAAGCTCTAGTATGTAACGACTACTTTTAATTATTTTTTCTTTAATGAATGGCCACGCTAGTGATTTACACTGTAATTTGTCCAATGACCGTGTTAGAATCTTGAAAAAAACTCGAACGTTTTGGCGTCTTATTTGAAAAAAAAGTTTACCATCGTCCAGATTAAGGGAGAGTTGGGTGCACTAGGAATGCCTAGTGTCTTACATTCCAATTCCAAGTGCAATTGGAGGTTAGGTTGCCGGATCCACACCATCTGTAGTATTTCACTCCCATTTCACTGTCTTATATAACTTTCACTTAAGACAGACGATTTTTAGGTAAAATACACTAGTTTTACGAAAAAATAACCACTGTAAACCGTTTTTAAACAATAAAATAGGACGAACACGCCAAGACAGCATGAACGCAACAACATATTTTTATTCAAAAGTTAACCGCGTTCTATAGGTATACAAGTCAATTATAATTTATTATAAACGAAGAAATCTGTAACTGGCCTTCTTTAAGTTTAATACATATGTAATTTCATAATTGTTACTAGCTGTAGATATCCCTTATAAATGAAAAAAAAAAACATAACCTCTACTTTATAATTAAATGTGAAATTAAACTTGCGAATATGTATAAACTTGAGAACCATTGACCAAAAGGGAAAACAGAGTTATTCAGTTTTATGTCATAGTCATTTTGTCAAAAGGCTCTGCCCTTTCCTCTGTAGGTATACTGTATATGTAGTACTACCCCGCACACACACACGTGCTCACCAATAGCTTTATAATACATATTAAACGCTATTCTGAAAAATACTTTTCAATTCTATTCTGTTGTCATCTGTATTGATTTTTTTATTATGTTAGTTTTAATTTTTAATTTTTTATTGACTACTAAACCCTCATTTGACCTCAATCTCGCCCAATGGTAAGCGACGATGAGGTCGACGATGGAGCATGCGGGTCCAGTAAATGCCTATTCACTCTGGCCTTGAAGATCCTAAGGTTGTAGGTTTCGGGAAATACAGACGGCAGGCTGTTCCATTCCTTAGCCGTTCGCATAATGAACGAAGAAGCAAATCGCTTCGTACGAGCAGATGGGATATCAACAACATAATGATGGAACCCCTCCCAGCGCCTTCTTTTTTTCTCCGCGCGCGTTTTCTTGCTTAATTTGTGTGATTTCTTTAGTAACTTATACTCATATTAATTGTACTTATTGTTTAAGATGGCAATAATGGCTCTGGTCTATGGTTTGGTTTTTTTATCTTGTCTGTTGATATAGAATAATAAACGTTTTTACAATAATGATGTTTTAAGAAATGGAACCACGAGGCGACGATGCAATGAGCATACTATGCAATAATTAATATAAAAAATAGGTTTAATTTCTACTTCTTCTAGGAGCTATTGTAAAGCACTAAGGCTTATACAGTCACCAATGACCTTGAGGGTTTGACCTTCAGCATCTAGAAGTTTACGGCTTTGGACTCATGTCGAAAACAAACTTTTCAAAATCCTGCAGATATAATCTCCATACATACAAGTCATAAAAGACAAAATCAAAATACGATGGAACTTTGTCATAGCAACAGTGTTTATTATCGTATGGTACTGTCGTGGGGTGCGACAAGGTTATATCGTATATTGTAGATGATTTTGTATCACATAATTTATTGAGTCTGATTTTATACAGACGCGATCTGAAACTCACGGAAGTTTCTCAGCCAAGATACCTATGTCGTCTACCGGGTCTACGGCTCCCCTGTACCCAAGTATTGTATGCTATACTTATAAGTATTATATCCTTTGTATTAAAACCTCTTTGCCTAGGTCCCACAGCTCCCAAATCTACCCAAATCACAAAGATGAATGAATAGTGAATACCCAACGACCAGTCATCAAAAACCTATCTAAGTTACGAGCTGAGAGTAGTCAATGGATTCTATTCAGCGAACTATAGAAAGCGATCTAGGAGGAAACTAGATGGCACCCGGATGGAGGTTACTATTTACAAGGAAACTGATTGACTTTATTGCGGCTGGGGCAAAGCGAGAGGCAAAGACTTTTGAAATTACATTTTCACACTTAATTCAGTCACATAGTGTTGAAATAAAATATGTATTCCAGACCCGTTATTGAATAAATTAAGACCTAAAGTCTTTGGCACCACACCGGAATACTTAAAAAGAGAAGAGAAGAGATCGCTCTTAGCTATAAGGCCGCCTAAATTGTACTTCACTATTTCCTTTTCTATCTTTTGTTTGTTGTTTTCTATTTGTGCAATAAAGTGTATTTTACAATTACTTTACTTTTTCAGACGAGTCTGGAAACTAAAATTAGGGCGAATTTTTTGGCATGAGTCAGGAATAAATTTAAAAAAATAAGAAAATCTTCAGTTGTTGGGCGGATATAGGCTATACTAACCTTGAATATCCAACAGCATTTCCTGGAAGCTTCCAAGGTCTTCAGTTCGGGCACAACGTAAGTAGAGGTTTTGAGATATTTCTCTACAGGTAGAGATAAATTTTTTCACTTCTCTATTGGTGGAAATAAGTAGTTATATCCATCCTGGCGTCGGCGGGCACTTTACCTTCCTGGAGACGATCAGGAGTCAGAGTCAAGCTTGCACACTTGGGGATATAAGTTCGTGCCAAGCCAGGAATGGTCAACTTTGTCTTTGGTATTTTGGACAGCTAATTTAAATAGTTCGATAATAATTTGATTGGGTACAGGTGTCAATGTTTTGATAACCCCCATAACAATTTAGTATTTTTTTTTATATTAAGCACAGTAGCAAAGCCGGTAACTTAAATAAATTAGAAAAACCCTGCATGCGGGTATCACGCATAATACTGATGAAATGTTGTATAAAACAATGGGATTCGTGGAGTACGCATGCGGAGCTAACCCGCGTGCGTCACGAAATACGCACGATTCTGAAAACGCCCTAAGGGTGGAATGGTACCCACAGAAATCCACAAAATACTAGTATCGCCCTCTTCTGTAGAGTGATGACGGGAGCACTGACAGCGAGCCAAAGGGTTTGTGCAAATGCACATATATAGTTCCTTTCTTTTGACATTTCAATGCCCGCCTAATGTAGGGGAAAATGCTCGTCGCATGCGCCAACTGGCAGATGCGATTTCATCTCTAGCGGGCAATCTACATAGGCTAAATTTCAAAATCTTGAACCCCTCCGCGCATTTAGTCATCCGCTGTGTCCGTCTAAATGCGGTCCTCATTATAGATTACGTTGCAAACCCCTTAGTCAGACTTCAGCTTTAGACCTTTTGTGCTCGGGTACGGTTCCCAGCAACCTAATATAAGGTCCGACTATCGATTCCGACAACATTAACTTCTGCTGAATGAGTTAGCCCAGACTTCTAGACGTTTTTGCAGATAAGATTAAATTCCAGGAATAGGGTGGTTTCCAAGTATCAAATATTAAATATTTCTTAAAAATTAAGAAATAATCATAAATTGATTGTCAAATCTGAAAACAGAATTAAAAATCGTTGAACAATAAAAAACTACAGGCAATCAAAAATCAGAACGGTAGAAAGAAACGGCAATAAGTTTTATGACGTCAGTGTTCTCTAGCAAAAGCTTAATACCTACATGATCGAAATGTATGAAACAGCTATTTCAGACTGAATGAATACTCTTTATTGCACAAAATTAGTATGATACAATGCGTACAAAACGATTAATACAATCTAGGCGGTCTTATCGCTAAAAGCGATCTCTTCCAGACAACCTTAATTTCAGAGTTGGTCTGGCAATGTGCGAGTCAGGCCTCGCACAATAGGCATTCGTAATCAAAGGCAGTTTTAAACAGAAAACGTTTTTTCTTGGTACAGATTCGTTTAAAAAGCAAAAAAAGGGCATTAAAATTAGATACCTAGTGTAAATATCTGGAAAAATCTAAAAAATGAGGTTGGTAGGAATTGTGTATTTAAAAAAAAAGAACTACCTAATTGAAATAAGAAAAGAGTAAAGACTAGACCATATACAAAGCCCTTTTATTAACTTTTATGTTTACAAAGTAAACCACTCACAAAATTACCCTCCCAGAATAACTAATCAGAAGATGAACTTCAATCCTTTGTATTCTGAGAAATGTTTCACATTGTTGGTTAAAATACGATTCTGATAAATTGTTACTTTGTACATTGTAATTTCTCTAGTATTTTTAGAAGTGGTGGGTTTTCAGCAGCTGTTCTGTTTTTAGTATCATTAATAATAAAAATAATAAAATAATAATAACAGGTTAGTATAATAATAATAATAATAAAAAGCTAAGTCGGAAGGATCAGGATATATTAAACGGTTAGAAAAGCTATTTAAGCAGGCAGCTATCCACACGGCAACAATTGTCAGCAAAGTATTAGGAGACACAGTTTTTGTGAATAGGGACTCCGGTCCTCGTCTTCCCTGAAGGTTTCGGGGCGGATAACCACCGATTACTTTTAATCGAGGCTCTTCTTTAATAATAAGAACACTTGTCGTATCGTACATAATTTTTTACAGGATGAACCATCAGGTGAAATAAATTGTTAGTGGCCAACCTATTTGTCAGAGTTGTTCAGGCCGCCCGTAGGCATCCGACATGGCTTAACGACTGCTGTCGAACGACAACAACCGGGGCAGACTGCTTAACGTGCTCTCCGAAGCACGGAGGAGCTCAGATGAAATATGCCACTAGCGGTCACCCAACCAGGTACCGAGCGCGCCGACGTCGTCAACGACCGTGTTGCAAACTAGGCTACGAGCTCCTCACTTATACATTAATAAACGAAGTTTAAAGATAATACCAATACATTTTAAAATTGTAAGTATTAAAATAAGTAAGTATTCAAAATATATTAATTTAATCTAATCCGGGGATGTGTGAGGATAAATGAGGGTGAATTTATCAGCCTAAATTCATATTTAGTGGGACAAATCGCCATTCGAAATAGCATAGCGGGTTGGCAAAGTTTTGCCCATGAACTGAAATCAAATATGAATTTGGGTTGATAAAAAGAATATGGGTCGGTTATTTTTAAACGCTCTGCAATATATTATTTTAAAACGAATCAAATCGGATGAGTCAATTCTGCAACATGTACCAAACCGATTTCACTATGTCCCATAGATTCGAAAACTATGTAGGGCGATTTCCGCCACTAAATATGAATTTGGGCCCATAAAAAAATACGGTTCGGTTATTTTTCACTACTCTGCAATATTTTGGGACAATTGGGGACCTTTCCTTGTAAGTACATAATTGTAAAAGCAAAAAAAAACATTATATATCTACCTGTATATCTCTCTTTCACTCTCCGGTGACTTCTACTTCCTTCAGACGCGACAACAATTCTTCAAATTTTGCAGAGTAAATTTTTGGGATAAAATAAAAATCAAGGTCATATTTCAGCCGGATCGGAAAACAAAACTAGATCCGAAACCCTACAAAACGGTCACGGGTAAACAATTAGTACAATTAGTACATATAATATATAGATGAATGTGACTATACAAAATTGTTATACTAGTACTTCTGTTAGCTACGCCGTAGGCGGGTCTACGCCAATAATGGCTTCGAACTCAACCGCATAGAGGATCTTGAAGTCAGGCGATATAGAATAGAATAGAATTATATTTATTGCCAACTATTTACCCTTCTACAACTATACCTTTCGGAAATGCATATTTGTGGCAGAGTTTTCAGAACTTCTTTCTTCTTTCTTGTTGGGTGGTGAGTGGCCAACCTACTGTCAAAGTTGTTGAGGCCGCCCGTAGGCTTCTGACACGCCCTAATGACTGCTTTCGGAAGAAAAGCCGGGACCGACAGTTTAACGTGCTCTCCGAAGAACGGAAGCGCTCAAGTAAATGTGTCACTAGCGGTCACCCATCCTGGTTATAACCGCGAGCAACGTTGCTTAACTTGCACGATCACATTCCGACCATAGTCGAAACTAGGCTACGAGCTCTTCAGTTTTCAGGACGAAGTTTGGCTTCGCTAGCCACATATGAACGCACGCCAGGAGTTAATCCTGCTGACCCCTAGGTCGCCGTCAATGGATGCGTTGTGAAGGACATTTTCATCATAATCGGGTAAAACTGAGAAGAAAAAAAGATACTTATTTAAAATTACCAAAAATATACTTCAACACAATCCGAAAATAATATACAGCAACGTAGAAAAAGTCCACAACATCCATAATTTATGCAGTGATTCGGCACCACTATCGGATAATAGTATGTTGGTGTCCAGGAACTCTGTCAGCTCCGTGCCGGATGGTCGAGGATCACCACCGGGACAATTGGAATACATTACGTTGTGGTCACAGTCCTGAAGAAAGAAAAAATAATTACTGAAAAATCAGTGTCTTTTGGTAGTAGAAATTCTTTATTTGATCAACACTCTACAAGGTTGATACTACAGAGGTTCATAATATAGGTAAACCAAATAGGTATTTAAAATTTTAAATCCACATACAGTGGTTGGTCTGTTCAGATGGTCGGAGTGGAACACCTGTTTCAGAACATACCTGGCACAGAATTAAAAAAAGCTTTCCGTAAAATTTTCTGTAAGTTGCAGGTGGTAAACAGTTTCTGATCGCGCCTGTACAAAATCAGACTCAATAAATTATGTGATACAAAATCCATCTACAATATACGATATAACCTTGTCGCACCCCACGACGGTACCATACGATAATAAACACTGTTGCTATGACAAAGTTCCATCGTATTTTGATTTTGTCATTTATGACAAATAAACAGAATAAGAAGAAAAAGAAGCTTGTTTGTATGGAGATTTTATCTGCAGGAGTTTGCGAAGTTTGTTTTCGGCAAGAGTCCTAAGCTGTAAACTTCTAGATGCTGCAGGTCAAACCCTCAAGGCCATTGGCGACAGTATAAGCTTTAAGGTAATGGTAAGTTGAGTTGTCGATGCGTTGCTAACCTCGAAGAGTGCCTCAAGTATTTACGAGAAGCCGGGACCGGCTGGCCAGCGACTACTCTTCTATCATCAAAGGTCTTCACTTTCTCGTTGGTGTATTTCGGCAGTGTTTGTAGAAGCCCAGTACTTATTAAGCCCGTGTGATTAGAGCGTCGGTGGCACATTGGCTAGGACAACGGACTCCCATGCGGGAGGTCCGGGTTCGAAACCATGCAGTGCCATCAATGAGTTTTTCGTATTTATGGAAGACTTACGTACATTTACCGACTGCTGAACGGTGTAGTAAAACATCGTGAGGAAACCTGCACACTGGGATGACCAGTGTGTAAATGGGGTAGGCACAAAAGATTCTCAAGGGTATAGTACCGGCCCCTCTATCAGAAGATAAGATAAGATAATCCCGTGTGGTTCGTCTTTGAACTCATCGTCACTTACCACCAGATGAGATTGAGGTCAAACGCGAGTTTAGTTGTAAAGAAAATCTGTCCTTGTATCTAACTAAAAAATTTTTCAACAGAAACATGGTAGGACAAAATTCAAGGACCGGACATAGCACGCCCAATATTTCAAGAGAAGCTTTTCGTTAATAATGCACGATCCAATTTTCTTGAGATTGCATTAACAAGCTGTGCAGTGAATTTGTTGTCTACAATGTTTGTGGAGAATTCGAGTAGAGGGAGAGTACACAATAAATAAGTGCAGAAGAGAGACCCAGTTCAACGAGTCAGCGTGGTGAAGCACTCAAAGCACAAAATAGAGAAGTAGCAGAAAGGAATGCAAATACTAGCGATCGCGGCACAAGGTACTCACAATGACGGCACGTGGTGTGTAATGATTAAGTACCCTGCGACCAGGTTGCGCATTAGAAAGAGCCTTAGGGCGGCAAATTAGGGGACGGCTTTTAAATGATGACTCAGAGTGGAGTCGTAGATAAGATAGATTCAGAGAAGAATATTCAGTCAGATAATTATTCTGCTCGTCCACGGACAGAAAGGTAGGATTCAGTCACAGAAGAATTGATTCAGCAATCGGAGTTAGATGGAGGACAGATTGGATGTAGTAGTCGCAGACATAACGACTTAAGGCACCACGCCTGCACCACAGAATAAATAATAGTACCGCCCGTAACGATGCTATTAAGTGTATTTTACTTTTACTTTACTTTACTTTAAGTTTCATCAATATTTTTTCGTGTATTGGGGCTTTATAATATCCCTAACGCCACGGGATAAGCGTGTCGTACGAGGCAACTAATCCGAGAAACTTGCTGGTGGTAGGACCCCTTCAGGGTCCGAATGAACCCTTCAATGTAAAGTCTGTCGCCAAATATCTTACGCTAGTACGCTCTATCTTCGACCTCATCGTCATTTACCACCAGGTGAGTTTGAGGTCAAATGCGGGATTAGATTTAAATAAAAAAGGACCAAATTTCCTTTCTGCGTTTATTTATTTTGTGGTGACAAGCTCTAGACAGCGGAGGCGAAAATTAGATTTCGCCTTAGCGAGACAGAAGCCTCTGTTTCATTTTCCGAGAGTAGCAAGAAAGGGTTAGACGAGGGAAAGGGCACAAAGACACAACGACCCTCGAGATAAATATTGTTAGGTAATGAAATAGAAGACAAATAATACGGGATAATGAATGATGAAATTGACGTCACTCAGAGAAATGTTTACGGATTGGAAGCTCTTCGAAGCAAAGTAAGTTTTCGTGCAATAAAGTGTATTATTCATTCAAAAATTCCTTCGTATTGGGTAGTCCGCTAGACATAACGTCCATTGAACAAAATGACAATTGTCAATTTGACAATTGTCATTTTGACAATGAGTGTCAAAATTTACAATTGGGTGAAATGTACGAAACTGCAATGGAATCCCGACTTCCAAGATACAGGTTTTCGACCTAGTTTGTAAGTCGGAGGTCCTTTTTTTGTGTGCCCTGTGCCCTGTAAACAAACTTTTTCATTTTTTTCAGTTAAGGTAGATTTTATTTATTTTTAATTGTTAATGTACGTGTTGTACATATGTTTATCCAGACAAAATAAAGAACTTGTAAAAATTTCTGCATTAAACGACGCAGATTTGATATCAGTTTAAATTTTGCAATAACTTTTAAATTAACAAAATTATGGACCGGACACGCTTAACGTTATCACCCTGTATAACTTATTTCAGTATATCAAACTTACTTGGAAAACGTCACCTTCAGACACAACAATGGAAAACTTCTGCAGCGTCAAGACTTGGTCGTGTGAACATTTCTTCCGGTTCTTGAAAAGCAAGTTCAGCGTACACCGTCGGAAATGTGCTCTTGCGCTGAAGAAGATAAGTCAAAGTCAAATATTTTTATTACAAATACCTTAAAGTACATTTTTACAAAGTTACTTTATTTTAATCTACCGCCACTTCGTCAGGTGCTAGCTATGGCTTAAAGAAAAGAAGCTGCGCAAGAAATAATCAGCAACACATCTTTTGAAATAAATATATCTAAGTACTTACAAAAATTAACAATGTTGTACCTAAATAAATTATACATTTTTCTAAATTATTTAAGTATTCCTAGCATGAGAAATGCATGATAAATAAAATTTAATGTTATACCTACTTATAATAACTAAAATCAAATACACAATGTGCAGAGCTGGAGCTGAATTTAGGACCAAGCCTCTTTATCATTTAAATAGTCATTTATTTTATAATAACTTTTTTTACATAAGGTCTGTCTTATGTGGATTTTACACTTTTTCTCTGTCATATTTATTACATACGGCAATTGTTGGTATAAATGATATACCTCTGTGAAGTTGACCGGCCCCAAAGCCGTTGCCCGCAATTCACCTATGCAGGTCGAAAGTACTCGGTAAGTACTTTTAAGTTCTGTGTAACTTTTCGTTAGTACTCTTACGCAATTCGATTATTTTTTTAAAACTTTTTGGGGCCGGCCAACTTCACACTCCCGGCCCCAAACGACTTTTTCGACTTTTTTTTTCGCCAATCGACAGACAATCGTTAGTACTCGATTGTTCCAAAATATTATCGTTAGTACTCTAAAACAGAATTTTTAAAAAATAATTGAAATGCGGTGGCTAACTTCACACCTGCCGCCCCATATGCAATTCACAATCAACAAAATACACAGGCGAGGTGTTATCGTTAGTACTCGATAGTTCTGCAAAAATTTCGTTAGAACTCTCACCGTAACGAGAGAAAAAAATAAAACAATTAAATTACTCAAAATTTCAATAGGTAATATAACTTTACTCAACTTCATACTTCAGGAAAGCTATTTCTACGGCAGCGGAACCAAGTAGTGACTGACACTAATAATGCTTAAATCATCAACGTATACAAAAAATTTGCTAATTAGTTAAGTAACACCGAATAATTTTTTTTAGCACACGCATAAAACAGTCCATTTGAAAAAAACTGATATATGAAATACCTATCTCATGTGTTGGAAAAAATCTTTAAACGTGCATTTCATGAAATTCATTCGAGTCAATCCCGATAATTCAGTAGTGGTAATAGCCACCCCGGATCTTTTCAGCATACGTAGACAACAGCCAATGTGGAACACTCCTAGTCGACTAACAACGTCAGTATTTTCATCAACACGTGGAAAAAAACATATTCTCAAAAAAATTAGACCCTTATTACTCGGTAGTGGAAATAGCCACCCCGGATCTTTTCAGTATACGTAGACAACAGCCCATGTGGAACACTCCTAGTCGACTAACAACGTGAGTACCTTCATCAACTCGTGGAAAATAAACATATTCTAAAAAAAATTAGACACTCTATACTCGGTAGCGGAGATAGCCACCCCGGATCTTTTCAACATACGTGGACAACAGCCCATGTGGAACACCCCTAGTCGACTAACAACGTGAGTACTTTCATCAACTTGTAGAAAATAAACATATTCTTAAAAAAAATTAGACCCTCATTACTCGGTAGTGGAAATAGCCACCCCGGATCTTTTCAGTATACGTAGACAACAGCTCATGTGGAACACTCTTAGTCGACTAACAACGTTAGTACTTTCATCAACTCGTGGATAATAAACATATTCTTAAAAAAATTAGACCCTCATTACTCGGTAGTGGAAATAGCCACCCCGGATCTTTTCAGTATACGTCGACAACAGCTCATGTGGAACACTCCTAGTCGACTAATAACGTTAGTACTTTCATCAACTCGTGGAAAATAAACATATTCTAAAAAAATTAGACACTCATCACTCGGTAGCGGAGATAGCCACCCCGGATCTTTTCAGCATACGTAGACAACAGCCCATGTGGAACACTCCTAGTCGACTAACAACGTGAGTACTTTCATCAACTTGTAGAAAAAAAAAACATATTCTTAAAAAAAATTAGACCCTCATTACTCGGTAGGAGAAATAGCCACCCCGGATCTTTTCAGTATACGTAGACAACAGCCCATGTGGAACACTCCTGGTCGACTAACAACGTTAGTACTTTCATCAACTCGTGGAAAATAAACATATTCTTAAAAAAATTAGACCCTCATTACTCGGTAGTGGAAATAGCCACCCCGGATCTTTTCAGTATACGTCGACAACAGCTCATGTGGAACACTCCTAGTCGACTAATAACGTTAGTACTTTCATCAACTCGTGGAAAATAAACATATTTTAAAAAAAATAGACCCTTATTACTCGGTAGTGGAAATAGCCACCCCGGATCTTTTCAGTATACGTAGACAACAGCCCATGTGGAACACTCCTAGTCGACTAACAACGTTAGTACTTTCATCAACTCGTGGAAAATAAACATATTCTTAAAAAAATTAGACCCTCATTACTCGGTAGTGGAAATAGTCACCCCGGATCTTTCCAGCATACGTAGACAACAGCCCATGTGGAACACTCCTAGTCGACTAACAACGTGAGTACCTTCATCAACTCGTGGAAAATAAACATATTCTAAAAAAAATTAGACACTCTATACTCGGTAGCGGAGATAGCCACCCCGGATCTTTTCAGTATACGTCGACAACAGCTCATGTGGAACACTCCTAGTCGACTAATAACGTTAGTACTTTCATCAACTCGTGGAAAATAAACATATTCTAAAAAAATTAGACACTCATCACTCGGTAGCGGAGATAGCCACCCCGGATCTTTTCAGCATACGTAGACAACAGCCCATGTGGAACACTCCTAGTCGACTAACAACGTGAGTACTTTCATCAACTTGTAGAAAAAAAAAACATATTCTTAAAAAAAATTAGACCCTCATTACTCGGTAGGGGAAATAGCCACCCCGGATCTTTTCAGTATACGTAGACAACAGCTCATGTGGAACACTCTTAGTCGACTAACAACGTTAGTACTTTCATCAACTCGTGGATAATAAACATATTCTTAAAAAAATTAGACCCTCATTACTCGGTAGTGGAAATAGCCACCCCGGATCTTTTCAGTATACGTCGACAACAGCTCATGTGGAACACTCCTAGTCGACTAATAACGTTAGTACTTTCATCAACTCGTGGAAAATAAACATATTCTAAAAAAATTAGACACTCATCACTCGGTAGCGGAGATAGCCACCCCGGATCTTTTCAGCATACGTAGACAACAGCCCATGTGGAACACCCCTAGTCGACTAACAACGTGAGTACTTTCATCAACTTGTAGAAAAAAACATATTCTTAAAAAAAATTAGACCCTCATTACTCGGTAGTGGAAATAGCCACCCCGGATCTTTTCAGTATACGTAGACAACAGCTCATGTGGAACACTCTTAGTCGACTAACAACGTTAGTACTTTCATCAACTCGTGGATAATAAACATATTCTTAAAAAAATTAGACCCTCATTACTCGGTAGTGGAAATAGCCACCCCGGATCTTTTCAGTATACGTCGACAACAGCTCATGTGGAACACTCCTAGTCGACTAATAACGTTAGTACTTTCATCAACTCGTGGAAAATAAACATATTCTAAAAAAATTAGACACTCATCACTCGGTAGCGGAGATAGCCACCCCGGATCTTTTCAGCATACGTAGACAACAGCGCATGTGGAACACTCCTAGTCGACTAACAACGTGAGTACTTTCATCAACTTGTAGAAAAAAAAACCATATTCTTAAAAAAAATTAGACCCTCATTACTCGGTAGTGGAAATAGCCACCCCGGATCTTTTCAGTATACGTAGACAACAGCTCATGTGGAACACTCTTAGTCGACTAACAACGTTAGTACTTTCATCAACTCGTGGATAATAAACATATTCTTAAAAAAATTAGACCCTCATTACTCGGTAGTGGAAATAGCCACCCCGGATCTTTTCAGTATACGTCGACAACAGCTCATGTGGAACACTCCTAGTCGACTAATAACGTTAGTACTTTCATCAACTCGTGGAAAATAAACATATTCTAAAAAAATTAGACACTCATCACTCGGTAGCGGAGATAGCCACCCCGGATCTTTTCAGCATACGTAGACAACAGCGCATGTGGAACACTCCTAGTCGACTAACAACGTGAGTACTTTCATCAACTTGTAGAAAAAAAAAACATATTCTTAAAAAAAATTAGACCCTCATTACTCGGTAGGGGAAATAGCCACCCCGGATCTTTTCAGTATACGTAGACAACAGCCCATGTGGAACACTCCTGGTCGACTAACAACGTTAGTACTTTCATCAACTCGTGGAAAATAAACATATTCTTAAAAAAATTAGACCCTCATTACTCGGTAGTGGAAATAGCCACCCCGGATCTTTTCAGTATACGTCGACAACAGCTCATGTGGAACACTCCTAGTCGACTAATAACGTTAGTACTTTCATCAACTCGTGGAAAATAAACATATTTTAAAAAAAATAGACCCTTATTACTCGGTAGTGGACATAGCCACCCCGGATCTTTTCAGTATACGTAGACAACAGCCCATGTGGAACACTCCTAGTCGACTAACAACGTTAGTACTTTCATCAACTCGTGGAAAATAAACATATTCTTAAAAAAATTAGACCCTCATTACTCGGTAGTGGAAATAGTCACCCCGGATCTTTCCAGCATACGTAGACAACAGCCCATGTGGAACACTCCTAGTCGACTAACAACGTTAGTACTTTCATCAACTCGTGGAAAATAAACATATTCTAAAAAAAATTAGACCCTCATTACTCGGTAGTGGACATAGCCACCCCGGATCTTTTCAGTATACGTAGACAACAGCCCATGTGGAACACTCCTAGTCGACTAACAACGTTAGTACTTTCATCAACTCGTGGAAAATAAACATATTCTTAAAAAAATTAGACCCTCATTACTCGGTAGTGGAAATAGTCACCCCGGATCTTTCCAGCATACGTAGACAACAGCCCATGTGGAACACTCCTAGTCGACTAACAACGTGAGTACCTTCATCAACTCGTGGAAAATAAACATATTTTAAAAAAAATTAGACACTCTATACTCGGTAGCGGAGATAGCCACCCCGGATCTTTTCAGTATACGTCGACAACAGCTCATGTGGAACACTCCTAGTCGACTAATAACGTTAGTACTTTCATCAACTCGTGGAAAATAAACATATTCTAAAAAAATTAGACACTCATCACTCGGTAGCGGAGATAGCCACCCCGGATCTTTTCAGCATACGTAGACAACAGCCCATGTGGAACACTCCTAGTCGACTAATAACGTTAGTACTTTCATCAACTCGTGGAAAATAAACATATTCTAAAAAAATTAGACACTCATCACTCGGTAGCGGAGATAGCCACCCCGGATCTTTTCAGCATACGTAGACAACAGCCCATGTGGAACACTCCTAGTCGACTAACAACGTGAGTACTTTCATCAACTTGTAGAAAAAAAAAACATATTCTTAAAAAAAATTAGACCCTCATTACTCGGTAGGGGAAATAGCCACCCCGGATCTTTTCAGTATACGTAGACAACAGCTCATGTGGAACACTCTTAGTCGACTAACAACGTTAGTACTTTCATCAACTCGTGGAAAATAAACATATTCTAAAAAAAATTAGACCCTCATTACTCGGTAGTGGACATAGCCACCCCGGATCTTTTCAGTATACGTAGACAACAGCCCATGTGGAACACTCCTAGTCGACTAACAACGTTAGTACTTTCATCAACTCGTGGAAAATAAACATATTCTTAAAAAAATTAGACCCTCATTACTCGGTAGTGGAAATAGTCACCCCGGATCTTTCCAGCATACGTAGACAACAGCCCATGTGGAACACTCCTAGTCGACTAACAACGTGAGTACCTTCATCAACTCGTGGAAAATAAACATATTCTAAAAAAAATTAGACACTCTATACTCGGTAGCGGAGATAGCCACCCCGGATCTTTTCAGTATACGTCGACAACAGCTCATGTGGAACACTCCTAGTCGACTAATAACGTTAGTACTTTCATCAACTCGTGGAAAATAAACATATTCTAAAAAAATTAGACACTCATCACTCGGTAGCGGAGATAGCCACCCCGGATCTTTTCAGCATACGTAGACAACAGCCCATGTGGAACACTCCTAGTCGACTAACAACGTGAGTACTTTCATCAACTTGTAGAAAAAAAAAACATATTCTTAAAAAAAATTAGACCCTCATTACTCGGTAGGGGAAATAGCCACCCCGGATCTTTTCAGTATACGTAGACAACAGCTCATGTGGAACACTCTTAGTCGACTAACAACGTTAGTACTTTCATCAACTCGTGGATAATAAACATATTCTTAAAAAAATTAGACCCTCATTACTCGGTAGTGGAAATAGCCACCCCGGATCTTTTCAGTATACGTCGACAACAGCTCATGTGGAACACTCCTAGTCGACTAATAACGTTAGTACTTTCATCAACTCGTGGAAAATAAACATATTCTAAAAAAATTAGACACTCATCACTCGGTAGCGGAGATAGCCACCCCGGATCTTTTCAGCATACGTAGACAACAGCCCATGTGGAACACCCCTAGTCGACTAACAACGTGAGTACTTTCATCAACTCGTGGAAAATAAACATATTCTTAAAAAAAATTAGACCCTCATTACTCGGTAGTGGAAATAGCCACCCCGGATCTTTTCAGTATACGTAGACAACAGCTCATGTGGAACACTCTTAGTCGACTAACAACGTTAGTACTTTCATCAACTCGTGGATAATAAACATATTCTTAAAAAAATTAGACCCTCATTACTCGGTAGTGGAAATAGCCACCCCGGATCTTTTCAGTATACGTCGACAACAGCTCATGTGGAACACTCCTAGTCGACTAATAACGTTAGTACTTTCATCAACTCGTGGAAAATAAACATATTCTAAAAAAATTAGACACTCATCACTCGGTAGCGGAGATAGCCACCCCGGATCTTTTCAGCATACGTAGACAACAGCGCATGTGGAACACTCCTAGTCGACTAACAACGTGAGTACTTTCATCAACTTGTAGAAAAAAAAAACATATTCTTAAAAAAAATTAGACCCTCATTACTCGGTAGTGGAAATAGCCACCCCGGATCTTTTCAGTATACGTAGACAACAGCTCATGTGGAACACTCTTAGTCGACTAACAACGTTAGTACTTTCATCAACTCGTGGATAATAAACATATTCTTAAAAAAATTAGACCCTCATTACTCGGTAGTGGAAATAGCCACCCCGGATCTTTTCAGTATACGTCGACAACAGCTCATGTGGAACACTCCTAGTCGACTAATAACGTTAGTACTTTCATCAACTCGTGGAAAATAAACATATTCTAAAAAAATTAGACACTCATCACTCGGTAGCGGAGATAGCCACCCCGGATCTTTTCAGCATACGTAGACAACAGCGCATGTGGAACACTCCTAGTCGACTAACAACGTGAGTACTTTCATCAACTTGTAGAAAAAAAAAACATATTCTTAAAAAAAGTTAGACCCTCATTACTCGGTAGGGGAAATAGCCACCCCGGATCTTTTCAGTATACGTAGACAACAGCCCATGTGGAACACTCCTGGTCGACTTACAACGTTAGTACTTTCATCAACTCGTGGAAAATAAACATATTCTTAAAAAAATTAGACCCTCATTACTCGGTAGTGGAAATAGCCACCCCGGATCTTTTCAGTATACGTCGACAACAGCTCATGTGGAACACTCCTAGTCGACTAATAACGTTAGTACTTTCATCAACTCGTGGAAAATAAACATATTTAAAAAAAAATAGACCCTTATTACTCGGTAGTGGACATAGCCACCCCGGATCTTTTCAGTATACGTAGACAACAGCCCATGTGGAACACTCCTAGTCGACTAACAACGTTAGTACTTTCATCAACTCGTGGAAAATAAACATATTCTTAAAAAAATTAGACCCTCATTACTCGGTAGTGGAAATAGTCACCCCGGATCTTTCCAGCATACGTAGACAACAGCCCATGTGGAACACTCCTAGTCGACTAACAACGTTAGTACTTTCATCAACTCGTGGAAAATAAACATATTCTAAAAAAAATTAGACCCTCATTACTCGGTAGTGGACATAGCCACCCCGGATCTTTTCAGTATACGTAGACAACAGCCCATGTGGAACTCTCATAGTCGACTAACAACGTGAGTACCTTCATCAACTCGTGGAAAATAAACATATTCTCAAAAAAATTAGACCCTCATTACTCGGTAGTGGACATAGCCACCCCGGATCTTTTCAGTATACGTAGACAACAGCCCATGTGGAACTCTCATAGTCGACTAACAACGTGAGTACTTTCATCAACTCGTGGAAAATAAACATATTCCAAAAAAAATTTGACCCTTATTACTCGGTAGTGGAAATAGCCATCCCGGATCTTTTCAGCATACGTAGACAACAACCCATGTGGAACACTCCTAGTCGACTAACAACGTTAGTACTTTCATCAACTCGTGGAAAATAAACATATTCTAAAAAAAATTAGACCCTCATTACTCGGTAGTGGACATAGCCACCCCGGATCTTTTCAGTATACGTAGACAACAGCCCATGTGGAACTCTCATAGTCGACTAACAACGTTAGTACTTTCATCAACTCGTGGATAATAAACATATTCTTAAAAAAATTAGACCCTCATTACTCGGTAGTGGAAATAGCCACCCCGGATCTTTTCAGTATACGTCGACAACAGCTCATGTGGAACACTCCTAGTCGACTAATAACGTTAGTACTTTCATCAACTCGTGGAAAATAAACATATTCTAAAAAAATTAGACACTCATCACTCGGTAGCGGAGATAGCCACCCCGGATCTTTTCAGCATACGTAGACAACAGCCCATGTGGAACACCCCTAGTCGACTAACAACGTGAGTACTTTCATCAACTTGTAGAAAAAAACATATTCTTAAAAAAAATTAGACCCTCATTACTCGGTAGTGGAAATAGCCACCCCGGATCTTTTCAGTATACGTAGACAACAGCTCATGTGGAACACTCTTAGTCGACTAACAACGTTAGTACTTTCATCAACTCGTGGAAAATAAACATATTCTTAAAAAAATTAGACCCTCATTACTCGGTAGTGGAAATAGCCACCCCGGATCTTTTCAGTATACGTCGACAACAGCTCATGTGGAACACTCCTAGTCGACTAATAACGTTAGTACTTTCATCAACTCGTGGAAAATAAACATATTTTAAAAAAAATAGACCCTTATTACTCGGTAGTGGACATAGCCACCCCGGATCTTTTCAGTATACGTAGACAACAGCCCATGTGGAACACTCCTAGTCGACTAACAACGTTAGTACTTTCATCAACTCGTGGAAAATAAACATATTCTTAAAAAAATTAGACCCTCATTACTCGGTAGTGGAAATAGTCACCCCGGATCTTTCCAGCATACGTAGACAACAGCCCATGTGGAACACTCCTAGTCGACTAACAACGTTAGTACTTTCATCAACTCGTGGAAAATAAACATATTCTAAAAAAAATTAGACCCTCATTACTCGGTAGTGGACATAGCCACCCCGGATCTTTTCAGTATACGTAGACAACAGCCCATGTGGAACACTCCTAGTCGACTAACAACGTTAGTACTTTCATCAACTCGTGGAAAATAAACATATTCTTAAAAAAATTAGACCCTCATTACTCGGTAGTGGAAATAGTCACCCCGGATCTTTCCAGCATACGTAGACAACAGCCCATGTGGAACACTCCTAGTCGACTAACAACGTGAGTACCTTCATCAACTCGTGGAAAATAAACATATTCTAAAAAAAATTAGACACTCTATACTCGGTAGCGGAGATAGCCACCCCGGATCTTTTCAGTATACGTCGACAACAGCTCATGTGGAACACTCCTAGTCGACTAATAACGTTAGTACTTTCATCAACTCGTGGAAAATAAACATATTCTAAAAAAATTAGACACTCATCACTCGGTAGCGGAGATAGCCACCCCGGATCTTTTCAGCATACGTAGACAACAGCCCATGTGGAACACTCCTAGTCGACTAATAACGTTAGTACTTTCATCAACTCGTGGAAAATAAACATATTCTAAAAAAATTAGACACTCATCACTCGGTAGCGGAGATAGCCACCCCGGATCTTTTCAGCATACGTAGACAACAGCCCATGTGGAACACTCCTAGTCGACTAACAACGTGAGTACTTTCATCAACTTGTAGAAAAAAAAAACATATTCTTAAAAAAAATTAGACCCTCATTACTCGGTAGGGGAAATAGCCACCCCGGATCTTTTCAGTATACGTAGACAACAGCTCATGTGGAACACTCTTAGTCGACTAACAACGTTAGTACTTTCATCAACTCGTGGAAAATAAACATATTCTAAAAAAAATTAGACCCTCATTACTCGGTAGTGGACATAGCCACCCCGGATCTTTTCAGTATACGTAGACAACAGCCCATGTGGAACACTCCTAGTCGACTAACAACGTTAGTACTTTCATCAACTCGTGGAAAATAAACATATTCTTAAAAAAATTAGACCCTCATTACTCGGTAGTGGAAATAGTCACCCCGGATCTTTCCAGCATACGTAGACAACAGCCCATGTGGAACACTCCTAGTCGACTAACAACGTGAGTACCTTCATCAACTCGTGGAAAATAAACATATTCTAAAAAAAATTAGACACTCTATACTCGGTAGCGGAGATAGCCACCCCGGATCTTTTCAGTATACGTCGACAACAGCTCATGTGGAACACTCCTAGTCGACTAATAACGTTAGTACTTTCATCAACTCGTGGAAAATAAACATATTCTAAAAAAATTAGACACTCATCACTCGGTAGCGGAGATAGCCACCCCGGATCTTTTCAGCATACGTAGACAACAGCCCATGTGGAACACTCCTAGTCGACTAACAACGTGAGTACTTTCATCAACTTGTAGAAAAAAAAAACATATTCTTAAAAAAAATTAGACCCTCATTACTCGGTAGGGGAAATAGCCACCCCGGATCTTTTCAGTATACGTAGACAACAGCTCATGTGGAACACTCTTAGTCGACTAACAACGTTAGTACTTTCATCAACTCGTGGATAATAAACATATTCTTAAAAAAATTAGACCCTCATTACTCGGTAGTGGAAATAGCCACCCCGGATCTTTTCAGTATACGTCGACAACAGCTCATGTGGAACACTCCTAGTCGACTAATAACGTTAGTACTTTCATCAACTCGTGGAAAATAAACATATTCTAAAAAAATTAGACACTCATCACTCGGTAGCGGAGATAGCCACCCCGGATCTTTTCAGCATACGTAGACAACAGCCCATGTGGAACACCCCTAGTCGACTAACAACGTGAGTACTTTCATCAACTCGTGGAAAATAAACATATTCTTAAAAAAAATTAGACCCTCATTACTCGGTAGTGGAAATAGCCACCCCGGATCTTTTCAGTATACGTAGACAACAGCTCATGTGGAACACTCTTAGTCGACTAACAACGTTAGTACTTTCATCAACTCGTGGATAATAAACATATTCTTAAAAAAATTAGACCCTCATTACTCGGTAGTGGAAATAGCCACCCCGGATCTTTTCAGTATACGTCGACAACAGCTCATGTGGAACACTCCTAGTCGACTAATAACGTTAGTACTTTCATCAACTCGTGGAAAATAAACATATTCTAAAAAAATTAGACACTCATCACTCGGTAGCGGAGATAGCCACCCCGGATCTTTTCAGCATACGTAGACAACAGCGCATGTGGAACACTCCTAGTCGACTAACAACGTGAGTACTTTCATCAACTTGTAGAAAAAAAAAACATATTCTTAAAAAAAATTAGACCCTCATTACTCGGTAGTGGAAATAGCCACCCCGGATCTTTTCAGTATACGTAGACAACAGCTCATGTGGAACACTCTTAGTCGACTAACAACGTTAGTACTTTCATCAACTCGTGGATAATAAACATATTCTTAAAAAAATTAGACCCTCATTACTCGGTAGTGGAAATAGCCACCCCGGATCTTTTCAGTATACGTCGACAACAGCTCATGTGGAACACTCCTAGTCGACTAATAACGTTAGTACTTTCATCAACTCGTGGAAAATAAACATATTCTAAAAAAATTAGACACTCATCACTCGGTAGCGGAGATAGCCACCCCGGATCTTTTCAGCATACGTAGACAACAGCGCATGTGGAACACTCCTAGTCGACTAACAACGTGAGTACTTTCATCAACTTGTAGAAAAAAAAAACATATTCTTAAAAAAAGTTAGACCCTCATTACTCGGTAGGGGAAATAGCCACCCCGGATCTTTTCAGTATACGTAGACAACAGCCCATGTGGAACACTCCTGGTCGACTTACAACGTTAGTACTTTCATCAACTCGTGGAAAATAAACATATTCTTAAAAAAATTAGACCCTCATTACTCGGTAGTGGAAATAGCCACCCCGGATCTTTTCAGTATACGTCGACAACAGCTCATGTGGAACACTCCTAGTCGACTAATAACGTTAGTACTTTCATCAACTCGTGGAAAATAAACATATTTAAAAAAAAATAGACCCTTATTACTCGGTAGTGGACATAGCCACCCCGGATCTTTTCAGTATACGTAGACAACAGCCCATGTGGAACACTCCTAGTCGACTAACAACGTTAGTACTTTCATCAACTCGTGGAAAATAAACATATTCTTAAAAAAATTAGACCCTCATTACTCGGTAGTGGAAATAGTCACCCCGGATCTTTCCAGCATACGTAGACAACAGCCCATGTGGAACACTCCTAGTCGACTAACAACGTTAGTACTTTCATCAACTCGTGGAAAATAAACATATTCTAAAAAAAATTAGACCCTCATTACTCGGTAGTGGACATAGCCACCCCGGATCTTTTCAGTATACGTAGACAACAGCCCATGTGGAACTCTCATAGTCGACTAACAACGTGAGTACCTTCATCAACTCGTGGAAAATAAACATATTCTCAAAAAAATTAGACCCTCATTACTCGGTAGTGGACATAGCCACCCCGGATCTTTTCAGTATACGTAGACAACAGCCCATGTGGAACTCTCATAGTCGACTAACAACGTGAGTACTTTCATCAACTCGTGGAAAATAAACATATTCCAAAAAAAATTTGACCCTTATTACTCGGTAGTGGAAATAGCCATCCCGGATCTTTTCAGCATACGTAGACAACAACCCATGTGGAACACTCCTAGTCGACTAACAACGTTAGTACTTTCATCAACTCGTGGAAAATAAACATATTCTAAAAAAAATTAGACCCTCATTACTCGGTAGTGGACATAGCCACCCCGGATCTTTTCAGTATACGTAGACAACAGCCCATGTGGAACTCTCATAGTCGACTAACAACGTTAGTACTTTCATCAACTCGTGGATAATAAACATATTCTTAAAAAAATTAGACCCTCATTACTCGGTAGTGGAAATAGCCACCCCGGATCTTTTCAGTATACGTCGACAACAGCTCATGTGGAACACTCCTAGTCGACTAATAACGTTAGTACTTTCATCAACTCGTGGAAAATAAACATATTCTAAAAAAATTAGACACTCATCACTCGGTAGCGGAGATAGCCACCCCGGATCTTTTCAGCATACGTAGACAACAGCCCATGTGGAACACCCCTAGTCGACTAACAACGTGAGTACTTTCATCAACTTGTAGAAAAAAACATATTCTTAAAAAAAATTAGACCCTCATTACTCGGTAGTGGAAATAGCCACCCCGGATCTTTTCAGTATACGTAGACAACAGCTCATGTGGAACACTCTTAGTCGACTAACAACGTTAGTACTTTAATCAACTCGTGGATAATAAACATATTCTTAAAAAAATTAGACCCTCATTACTCGGTAGTGGAAATAGCCACCCCGGATCTTTTCAGTATACGTCGACAACAGCTCATGTGGAACACTCCTAGTCGACTAATAACGTTAGTACTTTCATCAACTCGTGGAAAATAAACATATTCTAAAAAAATTAGACACTCATCACTCGGTAGCGGAGATAGCCACCCCGGATCTTTTCAGCATACGTAGACAACAGCGCATGTGGAACACTCCTAGTCGACTAACAACGTGAGTACTTTCATCAACTTGTAGAAAAAAAAACCATATTCTTAAAAAAAATTAGACCCTCATTACTCGGTAGTGGAAATAGCCACCCCGGATCTTTTCAGTATACGTAGACAACAGCTCATGTGGAACACTCTTAGTCGACTAACAACGTTAGTACTTTCATCAACTCGTGGATAATAAACATATTCTTAAAAAAATTAGACCCTCATTACTCGGTAGTGGAAATAGCCACCCCGGATCTTTTCAGTATACGTCGACAACAGCTCATGTGGAACACTCCTAGTCGACTAATAACGTTAGTACTTTCATCAACTCGTGGAAAATAAACATATTCTAAAAAAATTAGACACTCATCACTCGGTAGCGGAGATAGCCACCCCGGATCTTTTCAGCATACGTAGACAACAGCGCATGTGGAACACTCCTAGTCGACTAACAACGTGAGTACTTTCATCAACTTGTAGAAAAAAAAAACATATTCTTAAAAAAAATTAGACCCTCATTACTCGGTAGGGGAAATAGCCACCCCGGATCTTTTCAGTATACGTAGACAACAGCCCATGTGGAACACTCCTGGTCGACTAACAACGTTAGTACTTTCATCAACTCGTGGAAAATAAACATATTCTTAAAAAAATTAGACCCTCATTACTCGGTAGTGGAAATAGCCACCCCGGATCTTTTCAGTATACGTCGACAACAGCTCATGTGGAACACTCCTAGTCGACTAATAACGTTAGTACTTTCATCAACTCGTGGAAAATAAACATATTTTTAAAAAAATAGACCCTTATTACTCGGTAGTGGACATAGCCACCCCGGATCTTTTCAGTATACGTAGACAACAGCCCATGTGGAACACTCCTAGTCGACTAACAACGTTAGTACTTTCATCAACTCGTGGAAAATAAACATATTCTTAAAAAAATTAGACCCTCATTACTCGGTAGTGGAAATAGTCACCCCGGATCTTTCCAGCATACGTAGACAACAGCCCATGTGGAACACTCCTAGTCGACTAACAACGTTAGTACTTTCATCAACTCGTGGAAAATAAACATATTCTAAAAAAAATTAGACCCTCATTACTCGGTAGTGGACATAGCCACCCCGGATCTTTTCAGTATACGTAGACAACAGCCCATGTGGAACACTCCTAGTCGACTAACAACGTTAGTACTTTCATCAACTCGTGGAAAATAAACATATTCTTAAAAAAATTAGACCCTCATTACTCGGTAGTGGAAATAGTCACCCCGGATCTTTCCAGCATACGTAGACAACAGCCCATGTGGAACACTCCTAGTCGACTAACAACGTGAGTACCTTCATCAACTCGTGGAAAATAAACATATTCTAAAAAAAATTAGACACTCTATACTCGGTAGCGGAGATAGCCACCCCGGATCTTTTCAGTATACGTCGACAACAGCTCATGTGGAACACTCCTAGTCGACTAATAACGTTAGTACTTTCATCAACTTGTGGAAAATAAACATATTCTAAAAAAATTAGACACTCATCACTCGGTAGCGGAGATAGCCACCCCGGATCTTTTCAGCATACGTAGACAACAGCCCATGTGGAACACTCCTAGTCGACTAACAACGTGAGTACTTTCATCAACTTGTAGAAAAAAAAAACATATTCTTAAAAAAAATTAGACCCTCATTACTCGGTAGGGGAAATAGCCACCCCGGATCTTTTCAGTATACGTAGACAACAGCTCATGTGGAACACTCTTAGTCGACTAACAACGTTAGTACTTTCATCAACTCGTGGATAATAAACATATTCTTAAAAAAATTAGACCCTCATTACTCGGTAGTGGAAATAGCCACCCCGGATCTTTTCAGTATACGTCGACAACAGCTCATGTGGAACACTCCTAGTCGACTAATAACGTTAGTACTTTCATCAACTCGTGGAAAATAAACATATTCTAAAAAAATTAGACACTCATCACTCGGTAGCGGAGATAGCCACCCCGGATCTTTTCAGCATACGTAGACAACAGCCCATGTGGAACACCCCTAGTCGACTAACAACGTGAGTACTTTCATCAACTTGTAGAAAAAAACATATTCTTAAAAAAAATTAGACCCTCATTACTCGGTAGTGGAAATAGCCACCCCGGATCTTTTCAGTATACGTAGACAACAGCTCATGTGGAACACTCTTAGTCGACTAACAACGTTAGTACTTTCATCAACTCGTGGATAATAAACATATTCTTAAAAAAATTAGACCCTCATTACTCGGTAGTGGAAATAGCCACCCCGGATCTTTTCAGTATACGTCGACAACAGCTCATGTGGAACACTCCTAGTCGACTAATAACGTTAGTACTTTCATCAACTCGTGGAAAATAAACATATTCTAAAAAAATTAGACACTCATCACTCGGTAGCGGAGATAGCCACCCCGGATCTTTTCAGCATACGTAGACAACAGCGCATGTGGAACACTCCTAGTCGACTAACAACGTGAGTACTTTCATCAACTTGTAGAAAAAAAAAACATATTCTTAAAAAAAAGTAGACCCTCATTACTCGGTAGTGGAAATAGCCACCCCGGATCTTTTCAGTATACGTAGACAACAGCTCATGTGGAACACTCTTAGTCGACTAACAACGTTAGTACTTTCATCAACTCGTGGATAATAAACATATTCTTAAAAAAATTAGACCCTCATTACTCGGTAGTGGAAATAGCCACCCCGGATCTTTTCAGTATACGTCGACAACAGCTCATGTGGAACACTCCTAGTCGACTAATAACGTTAGTACTTTCATCAACTCGTGGAAAATAAACATATTCTAAAAAAATTAGACACTCATCACTCGGTAGCGGAGATAGCCACCCCGGATCTTTTCAGCATACGTAGACAACAGCGCATGTGGAACACTCCTAGTCGACTAACAACGTGAGTACTTTCATCAACTTGTAGAAAAAAAAAACATATTCTTAAAAAAAGTTAGACCCTCATTACTCGGTAGGGGAAATAGCCACCCCGGATCTTTTCAGTATACGTAGACAACAGCCCATGTGGAACACTCCTGGTCGACTTACAACGTTAGTACTTTCATCAACTCGTGGAAAATAAACATATTCTTAAAAAAATTAGACCCTCATTACTCGGTAGTGGAAATAGCCACCCCGGATCTTTTCAGTATACGTCGACAACAGCTCATGTGGAACACTCCTAGTCGACTAATAACGTTAGTACTTTCATCAACTCGTGGAAAATAAACATATTTTAAAAAAAATAGACCCTTATTACTCGGTAGTGGACATAGCCACCCCGGATCTTTTCAGTATACGTAGACAACAGCCCATGTGGAACACTCCTAGTCGACTAACAACGTTAGTACTTTCATCAACTCGTGGAAAATAAACATATTCTTAAAAAAATTAGACCCTCATTACTCGGTAGTGGAAATAGTCACCCCGGATCTTTCCAGCATACGTAGACAACAGCCCATGTGGAACACTCCTAGTCGACTAACAACGTTAGTACTTTCATCAACTCGTGGAAAATAAACATATTCTAAAAAAAATTAGACCCTCATTACTCGGTAGTGGACATAGCCACCCCGGATCTTTTCAGTATACGTAGACAACAGCCCATGTGGAACTCTCATAGTCGACTAACAACGTGAGTACTTTCATCAACTCGTGGAAAATAAACATATTCCAAAAAAAATTTGACCCTTATTACTCGGTAGTGGAAATAGCCATCCCGGATCTTTTCAGCATACGTAGACAACAACCCATGTGGAACACTCCTAGTCGACTAACAACGTTAGTACTTTCATCAACTCGTGGAAAATAAACATATTCTAAAAAAAATTAGACCCTCATTACTCGGTAGTGGACATAGCCACCCCGGATCTTTTCAGTATACGTAGACAACAGCCCATGTGGAACTCTCATAGTCGACTAACAACGTGAGTACTTTCATCAACTCGTGGAAAATAAACATATTCAAAAAAAAATTTGACCCTTATTACACGAGTTGATGAAAGTACTAACGTTGTTAGTCGACTAGGAGTGTTCCACATGGGCTGTTGTCTACGTATACTGAAAAGATCCGGGGTGGCTATGTCGACTACCGAGTAATGAGGGTCTAATTTTTTTTAAGAACATGTTTTTTTTCTACAAGTTGATGAAAGTACTAACGTTGTTAGTCGACTAAGAGTGTTCCACATGAGCTGTTGTCTACGTATACTGAAAAGATCCGGGGTGGCTATTTCCACTACCGAGTAATGAGGGTCTAATTTTTTTTAAGAACATGTTTTTTTTCTATAAGTTGATGAAAGTACTCACGTTGTTAGTCGACTAGGAGTGTTCCACATGGGCTGTTGTTTACGTATGCTGAAAAGATCCGGGGTGGCTATCTCAACTACCGAGTCATGAGTGTCTAATTTTTTTGAGAATATGTTTATTTTCCACGAGTTGATGAAAGTACTAACGTTGTTAGTCGACTAGGAGTGTTCCACATGGGCTGTTGTCTACGTATGCTGAAAAGATCCGGGGTGGCTATTTCCACTACCGAGTAATGAGGGTCTAATTTTTTTGAGAATATGTTTATTTTCCACGAGTTGAAGAAAGTACCAACGTTATTAGTCGACTAGGAGTATTCCACATATGCTGTAGTCTACGTATACTGAAAAGATCCGAGGTGGCTATCTCAGCTACCGAGTCATGAGTGTCTAATTTTTTTTTGAATATGTTTATTTTCCACGAGTTGATGAAAGTACTATCGTTGTTAGTCGACTAGGAGTGTTCCACATGAGCTGTTATCGACGTATACTGAAAAGATCCGGGGTGGCTATTTCCACTACAGAGTAATGAGGGTCTAATTTTTTTTGAATATGTTTATTTTCCACGAGTTGATGAAAGTACTAACGTTGTTAGTCGACTATCAGTGTTCCACATGGGCTGTTGTCTACGTATACTGAAAAGATCCGGGGTGGCTATGTCCACTACCGAGTAATGAGGGTCTAATTTTTTTTAAGAACATGTTTTTTTTCTACAAGTTGATGAAAGTACTCACGTTGTTAGTCGACTATCAGTGTTCCACATGGGCTGTTGTCTACGTATGTTGAAAAGATCCGGGGTGGCTATCTCAGCTACCGAGTCATGAGTGTCTAATTTTTTTAAGAATATGTTTATTTTCCACGAGTTGATGAAAGTACTAACGTTGTTAGTCGACTAGGAGTGTTCCACATGAGCTGTTGTCTACGTATGCTGAAAAGATCCGGGGTGGCTATCTCCGCTACCGAGTAATAAGGGTCTAATTTTTTTGAGAATATGTTTATTTTCCACGAGTTGATGAAAGTACTAACGTTGTTAGTCGACTAGGAGTGTTCCACATGGGCTGTTGTCTACGTATGCTGAAAAGATCCGGGGTGGCTATCTCCGCTACCTAGTAATAAGGGTCTAATTTTTTTGAGAATATGTTTATTTTCCACGAGTTGATGAAAGTACTAACGTTGTTAGTCGACTAGGAGTGTTCCACATGGGCTGTTGTCTACGTATGCTGAAAAGATCCGGGGTGGCTATTTCCACTACCGAGTAATGAGGGTCTAATTTTTTTAAGAATATGTTTATTTTCCACGAGTTGATGAAAGTACTAACGTTGTTAGTCGACTAGGAGTGTTCCACATGGGCTGTTGTCTACGTATGCTGAAAAGATCCGGGGTGGCTATCTCCACTACCGAGTCATGAGGGTCAAATTTTTTTTAGAATATGTTTATTTTCCACGAGTTGATGAAAGTACTAACGTTTTTAGTCGACTAGGAGTGTTCCACATGAGCTGTTGTCGACGTATACTGAAAAGATCCGGGGTGGCTATCTCCACTACCGAGTCATGAGGGTCTAATTTTTTTAAGAATATGTTTATTTTCCACGAGTTGATGAAAGTACTAACGTTGTTAGTCGACTAGGAGTGTTCCACATGGGCTGTTGTCTACGTATGCTGAAAAGATCCGGGGTGGCTATCTCCACTACCGAGTCATGAGGGTCAAATTTTTTTTAGAATATGTTTATTTTCCACGAGTTGATGAAAGTACTAACGTTATTAGTCGACTAGGAGTGTTCCACATGGGCTGTTGTCTACGTATGCTGAAAAGATCCGGGGTGGCTATCTCCGCTACCGAGTAATAAGGGTCTAATTTTTTTGAGAATATGTTTATTTTCCACGAGTTGATGAAAGTACTAACGTTGTTAGTCGACTAGGAGTGTTCCACATGGGCTGTTGTCTACGTATGCTGAAAAGATCCGGGGTGGCTATTTCCACTACCGAGTAATGAGGGTCTAATTTTTTTAAGAATATGTTTATTTTCCACGAGTTGATGAAAGTACTAACGTTGTTAGTCGACTAGGAGTGTTCCACATGGGCTGTTGTCTACGTATGCTGAAAAGATCCGGGGTGGCTATCTCCACTACCGAGTCATGAGGGTCAAATTTTTTTTAGAATATGTTTATTTTCCACGAGTTGATGAAAGTACTAACGTTTTTAGTCGACTAGGAGTGTTCCACATGAGCTGTTGTCGACGTATACTGAAAAGATCCGGGGTGGCTATCTCCACTACCGAGTCATGAGGGTCTAATTTTTTTAAGAATATGTTTATTTTCCACGAGTTGATGAAAGTACTAACGTTGTTAGTCGACTAGGAGTGTTCCACATGGGCTGTTGTCTACGTATACTGATAAGATCCGGGGTGGCTATTTTCACTACCGAGTAATGAGGGTCTAATTTTTTTTAAGAATATGTTTTTTTTCTACAAGTTGATGAAAGTACTCACGTTGTTAGTCGACTAGGAGTGTTCCACATGGGCTGTTGTCCACGTATGTTGAAAAGATCCGGGGTGGCTATCTCCGCTACCGAGTAATGAGTGTCTAATTTTTTTTAGAATATGTTTATTTTCCACGAGTTGATGAAGGTACTCACGTTGTTAGTCGACTAGGAGTGTTCCACATGGGCTGTTGTCTACGTATGCTGAAAAGATCCGGGGTGGCTATTTCCACTACCGAGTAATGAGGGTCTAATTTTTTTGAGAATATGTTTTTTTCCACGTGTTAATGAAAATACTGACGTTGTTAGTCGACTAGGAGTGTTCCACATTGGCTGTTGTCTACGTATGCTGAAAAGATCCGGGGTGGCTATTACCATACTGAATTATCGGGCTTGACTCGAATGAATTTCATCAAATGCACGTTTAAAGATTTTTTCCAACACATGAGATAGGTATTTCATATATCAGTTTTTCCAAATGGACTGTTTTATGCGTGTGCTAAAAAAAATTATTCAGTGTTACTTAACTAATTAGCAAATTTTTTGTATACGTTGATGATTTAAGCATTATTAGTGTCAGTCACTACTTGGTTCCGCTGCCGTAGAAATAGCTTTCCTGAAGTATGAAGTTGAGTAAAGTTATATTACCTATTGAAATTTTGAGTAATTTAATTGTTTTATTTTTTTCTCTCGTTACGGTGAGAGTTCTAACGAAAAGTTTTGCAGAACTATCGAGTACTAACGATAACACCTCGCCTGTGTATTTTGTTTATTGTGAATTGCATATGGGGCGGCAGGTGTGAAGTTAGCCACCCCATTTCAATTATTTTTTAAAAATTCTGTTTTAGAGTACTAATGATAATATTTTGGAACAATCGAGTACTAACGATTGTCTGTCGATTGGCGAAAAAAAAAGTCGAAAAAGTCGTTTTGGGCCGGGAGTGTGAAGTTGGCCGGCCCCAAAAAGTTTTTTAAAAATAATCGAATTGCGTAAGAGTACTAACGAAAAGTTACACAGAACTTAAAAGTACTTACCGAGTACTTTCGACGTGCATAGGTGAATTGCGGGCAACGGCTTTGGGGCCGGTCAACTTCACACAAGTAAATGATATTTGTTACAAGCGAAGAGTTACAAAATAAAGGGAAAACTAAAGGGGGCGTGTGAATACGGATAATATTTTTTGAAATGAAACGGCAACTAACAGTTGGCACTAACTAAAATTAGCTCAGCATCGTTTTAATTTGTATGCAGCGAGTAATTAGACGGGCTGTAATGGTCAAGTTTTGAAGAAGTTCCGAAGCAGCAGTATCGTTTATGCAATAAATATAATAACAAGTCATTGTTAATTGTATTTTAGACGGGCAGCTGATGATATGATTTGAAACAAATTATGAAGAAAAAAAACAGACTGATTAGGTACAAGGGTACCTCATCCGGAAATGTTCTGTTTTAAAATTGGATCAGTGGAAAGAAATCAATCTAAGATAAGATAAGACATTTCTTTAATTTCTTTTATTGCCCCAAAACATAATCTTGATTTGCTTTAAGTGTCGTTATACAAAACAAGTATATCTATCATAAAAACACAATAGATAAGACAAGATTTATTGTGTAAAAGTTTAGGTAAGAATTACAAATATTGCAGATATAGTTGCATAAACATGTCACACTAAACTTTACCTTCACAGGCATATACACCGAATTCACAAGTTAATAATGTTTATACAGATTTTGAGAAGAAAACAGAAAAGAAAAAGAGTATGTCA
This sequence comes from Hofmannophila pseudospretella, assembly GCA_947369225.1. Taxonomy (NCBI): domain Eukaryota; kingdom Metazoa; phylum Arthropoda; class Insecta; order Lepidoptera; family Oecophoridae; genus Hofmannophila; species Hofmannophila pseudospretella. The sequence goes on from OX376333.1 coordinate 3,936,896, forward strand.
TTAAAATTTACAAAATGTCCACGAATTAATGCTAATTTGTCCATTATTCTTGTCTGTCCCAACTCCCAAGAACATTTCATACAATGCTCTGTATTAGACGTTTCGATTCAATATCACTGTAAACCCCACGTCTGTCTGAAGTCTTTTAAAGTAAAAATTCTTACCAGCATAATAAAAAGTGTGTTTCATAATGCGTCCACTCTCTGGTAGAGTTCTTATGGTCATCAACGGTAATTTTGAAGGTCGTATAGCAGACTTCCCAGGTGTTTCCTATACTGTCAATACAGTCTGGTAAATCGTCGTATTCTGGAAAAATTTTAGCAGAATGAAACTGTAAGCAAAATATATATTGCTGGCTGCTGGCGACCCGTCCAGGCTTCGCTGTTTCTTTAAGGGTATAAATAACTATTAATTTACTATTTAGAAACCTCCGACTTACCAATGTGAAGATCCCCCTTTTTCCTGATCATCATCAAGTTCTTAAGGTTTCAGATGTGGGAAGGGCTCAATGGCCCTAAACATTTGAGCTCAAACTGAAACTACCTAACTGTTACCGTTTCTAAGCTCCCATTTTGACCTATTCGAAGAACTTCAGACTTTCTTCAGTGAGAAATCCTTAATACTTATATATGTATAGGTGTAATACGTACTGTACTGTAATCCATAGGTAATCATCATCATCCTATTAATGTCCCCACTGTTGGGGCACAGGCCTCCCCTTGCACAAGGGGGTTATGGGCCATGATCCACCGAGCGGGCTCAGTGCTGATTGGTAGATTTCACACGCCTTCGAAAACTTTTTAATTTCCTCAGGCATGCAGGTTTCCTTACGATGTTTTCCTTCACTGTTAGAGCAGTCGGTAAATGTACATACAATCCGAAAAACTCGTTGATACATGGCATGGTTTCGAACCCGGACCTCCCGCACGGGAGTCCAGCGTCCTAGCCACTAGACCACCGACGCTCTACTCGGTATCAATTATGTAAAATGTCTCTATAGGATCAAAACTTAGACCACAAAAAGTGATGATTTATGAAGGGGGACAAGACAAATAAGGCCATGAGATGGATCATCATCATCATCAGCCCATGTCGTCCCACTGCTGGGTATAAGCCTCCTCTCTTTTGTGCCACCATATACGATCCTGTGCTAGTCGCATCCAGGTCAAGACTTGGAGATGGATAGAAATTATGAGTAAGAAAACTTACTGGCTAGAAAATTCCCATCATCACAAATGTGTTTTTCCACATGCATGTGCCCCTGAATGCTCTCTTCATTAAAATGGCTATCGGTGACATCTCGACAGTCAAAGTTCCAATCTTGGGCACACTCTGTGAGATATTTTATCGCCCTGTGAATAGATAATAGTAGTTAACTCATCAGGGTTACGCATAGCACCAAAAGGGTGCAATACAATGATGCGTTTCGCACTCTTATGCGGTTGCCGCGATTCTGTAGTGCATCGGGCATGTTCGCTGACGCACGGGTGCCCGATTTCTTTGCGGTTGTCAGGACTCGCATCGCTTCTTTTTGGAAGCGGTTGCGACTATCTGACAACAGCATACTGAAGGCATACTTACGCAGTCCCATATTCAAACATTGGTTGGCTGTCCACCGGGACGAGAACCGTAAGTAAATAAATTGAAGCCAAATATTTTTTTGGTTTTATTTGTTTTTTATTAGTATTTGGGTTAGTATTAATTATTTTTTGTATGTAGTAATTTATTTATTTATTAATTATTACATAAAATTGCACAGTAATACAGTAAAATTACACTAAAACACTGTGAATTCATATGTTTGACATTGACACTATACAGTATTCAATGTACAGTATAGTGTCGTACAATATATTAAATACAATAATAATATATCCACAAAGATAAAACAACTTTTACAACAACATAATATTAATATTGTAATATTATTCTTATGTTGTTATTTGTTATATGGGTTTTTATGCCTGAAATAAAGATTTCTTATTATTATTGTTACGGAGTCATTTACTGGCTTCAATTATATATATAGCATATAAAAAATCTTTATTCAGTTGAACAGTATCTAGGTCCTAGCGCATAGAAAACTATCTAATAACATTATAGTTAGGTAAGATGCCTATGGGCGATGATGACGTGAAGGAAAACGAAAACACACATACATACATACATACATACCTTCACGCTATGTCCCTTGCAGGGTAAGCAGAGAGAACGGAGCGCCACGAATCCCTGTCTTGGCACGCTTCTCTTGCTTCCTCTACAGTCATTCGTCTTTTCTCGCATGCTCGTCGTTGGGGTCGTCTGCTCTGTATATTGAAATCTACGAACACTGTTAATCTGATCTTTAAAGGACAGTCTAGGGCGACCCTGGCTTTTCCACAGACTTTCTTTTCAATCTCTTGAGGTTACATGTATATCTAGACTGATTATATAGTACCGGTGGTCGCTGTCAGTCTGTTCTTGTTAGTTTTGAAGGAAGCATGTCCTGAGCGTGTATGTATATTAAAATCGAAGAGCACTCTATCAATCTACTTAAAACGAAAACATCAGGAGGAAACCTACATGCCTGAGGAACATAGGTGCAAAACAGCCGGATCCTAGCTTCTAGGTACAAGTAATTTTCAACGAACTTGAACTAAGTCTCGAACCATCTACTTACCCACACCAATCAGCAATTTTCGAAGGCATAGGCGGAGTTTTTCTACTAGAATTGTACATCAAAGCCGCATTCACGGTACAGTTGAGCGCATAAGTGGAGAAATTATCACAGTTTATGTTATGCCGTCGTAACGCTTGGATGTTGAAATGTGTCAGGTTCGTCACTGGCTCATCATTGTAGGTCTCCGTTGGTTCAGTGGTCGTGGATTCATCGTCATCGTACAGGTCTGAAAATAGGATGGTGCTTATATTAGGGGCAATCACATATTGTAGGGGTGTTCATATGCCATTTTGGCACTAAGAGCCTCCTACACAAGATGAGACTGGCAGACAATCCCACCTGTAGAGCCTGTGGTGACACCGTTGAGTCAATGGAACACTTGCTGTGCGAAAGTGACTCGCTGGCTGGAAAGCGCATGAGTCTTCGCCTACCAGAAACCAGAGGACAGGCTCCTTCCTGTAAGCTGTATAGCGTCCTTGATGCAAAGCATCTTTAAGGAACAGGTAGGAGACTAAGGTAAGGGGTGAGTACTAAAGATCCCTGAGGGTCGAAGCGCCGCTGAGGTTATCCCCAGCCCCCTTTCATAAGATAAGATAAGATTGGGACTATTTTATATGCAAAACAAGCAAAGCGAAGCATGCTTTGCATTGCTGTGTTTTGGTTTGAAGAGTAAAAGAGCCAGCCAGCATGAAGTGCCTCATATAATTACCGATAAATGAGGCACTCCATTTTAGGCGTCGAAAATTTTAAAATAACATTATAGTGAGGTGAGATATCTTTATGCGATGCTTCGTTATAATTACCGGCACATAAAACTCAGTTAGTAGCACATCGAAAATCCTCTAATAACATGAGTGTGAGGTGAGATGTCTATGGGCGATGGTAACCTGCAACGACTAACTCAATAACATAAAAAAAATGAACCAAAAAGCATGGTTCTTTCAATGTATTGTATAAATTACATACCTACAGCATGCAGGAAACCAAAAATAATTGCCGAAAAGAACAACCGTTGTAGCATTTTCTGATTTAATACACTATTTAATTATCATTTTTAAAATTTTAGTTTTAATCCCCGTGTTATACTTTTCTATGCTTCATAATGTCAAAACATTGACTCTTCAATCATCACTCATTCATCGTGACATATTGACATGTAGGTTTCATCTTTTAGAAAGTAGACCAAGTTTGTAGACTACACGTTTCTTTTTAAATCCTTATTCAAAGCTTACTTTCACCCTTCCATGTAAAGTGTCAAATATCTTTGCTTCGGCGTTGATTGTTTTAGCCAAGGACTTTCTTCAAAGTATCTGTTTCTGCAGTGTTTATAGAAGAACCAGTATACTTACTAAACCCGTGTGCTCAATCTTCGACACTTCGATCATCAAGCTCAGATTTTCAGTTTATTTTTCAGGTCGGCAGCGAATGTACAATTTCCATCAATGCGGGTGTTTCCAATAGCTTCCAATCAACTCAACAGATGGCGCTGATTGTATACTGGTATGTCAATATGTAACAAAATATGGGTACCTAGCATGTATTAGTACCAGGCCTTAAAATTTGTATTAAAAAACTTTCTTTTTTATTAATTGATCGTCGATTATATATATATTTTGCACATAGTTCTTGTTTTATCATTGGGAAATGAAGAATTCGATTAGATTTCTATATTTTTACAAAAAGCTACTTACTATAACGTTATTATAACTTATTATTACGCGCGTTTATAGTAACTTTTTGCTCACTAATTATACTTAGTTTAATATAACCTATGCTTAAGTTCCTGGTATATGGACTAATACTTTGTCATCTTACCGCGCAAATAAACTTTTTCTTATTCTTATACAATGAAAAAACATTATGTCAAACAACTCTCCTGTCACATTGACATTCCTGTTAGATGCAGCGCCATCTATCTCGAATGGCAGAAAATTAAGCTTGAAAATACCTCATTAGACCATCTGCCTGATTATCAGTCTATTTATAAAGAAAAGAAATGAATCGAATGAATACTCTTTATTGCACAAAATTAGTGTGATACAATGCGTACAAAACGATTAATACAATCTAGGCGGTCTTATCGCTAAAAGCGATCTCTTCCAGACAACCTTCTAAAGAACAGTCAGCTAAAAATATATTATTTTTTGACACAAGTGAATACGCGTACCGGTTGTAAAATAACTTCCTACCTGCATTATTTAAAAAGAATTTGCTACAGACTGCGGGTATAGTTAGTTTAGTCTTAACTTAGTGTAACATTTTATTGTACACGCAGAATATGTTACAAACTTAGACGAAAAAAAATTATACACAATGAACGTGTCTTCTCTCTAAGATAGATCTTTTCCCGCAAACCCCATAAAGCGACAATAAACATACCTAAGTAATAAATATAAGTATGTGTGATGGGGTGAAATAAATAACCCATTCTTACTGGCTTACGTGTCACTGTCCGTACCGCCTATACCTCAGTACAGCCTGCGCCCGCACACCCGCGCGCCCTGCTGGCGCCGCCCCGCTGCACCGCGCCCTGTCCCTCACCAACGCGGTGCTTTCCTGGAACAGCTCCTTGGACCTATTCGCGGAGACCGAGTCGAGACTTCTAGCTTCGGCCGCACGTTATTTTGAAATTACCGCTCCTCCTACTTCAGTATCTATATAAAATACAATGCTGTGTATAATCTGAATTGACATGTAACACACGTTTGGAAATAACTGTTAGTGTTGTTATGAAATATGTAAATTAAAAAATAAACAAATAGTTTATTGAAATTAAAGCAGAGAAGTGGAAAAGAGGAGATTAATAATTTATTTCAGTTTTTAGTGACTGCTCCAATATAAAACAACAAAACCATGAGAGACACATCAACGGGACAACATATTAAAAGAATAAAATAAAATAAACAATAAAATAATAAAATAACCAGTAGTTATTGTAGCCAGTGCTTAATATTAGGGATGTTACGGAGGTGGTTATACCGAAACCGAAGGTTTTAAATTTGATTTATCGGAGTCTGCACCGGAGTCGGAGGCGGAGTCAGAGGCGGAGATAGAAGAGAGATGTTCAGAAGAAGTTCAAATTTTAAACCGTTTTTAAATTTTTATAGCTGATCTGGCCAATTTTTTTTTATGCCGACGTTTGCGGCAATAAATCATGTTCCTTTAGAGAGTAGTGTAGGAATACATAAATAATAATACATAAATGTATTCCTACACTATTTAATAAAATATTGATATTTGAATATGTTTGCTCACAAATCTTCGGTATATCCTCCGATTCAAAATTATCGGAGCCGAAGTCGGAGTCGGAGGTGTTTAAATCAATCGAAAGTCCCGACCTTTCGGAGTCAGAGTCGAATCTCCGTAACATCCCTACTTAATATGCAACATAGTTAAGGTCAATGTATCGCTAAGCTTTACATGTTTCTAACATGGCTTCTAATTTGTGCTAAGACGCTCGACATCCCACTTGATTTAATGCATTGTCGATTGACATCGAATTACACTATTGTGCGCCTGTCAGACAAAGCAAACTGTAGATAGCATTAATACAATTGCAATGTCCAGATTATAATTAAGTCCTTGTAATAATCTGTACCTCAAACGTCGTCTGCAGAGATTGCTTAGTAATAAGGACCCTGTATTGTACAATTTGGAGCGTCGGTGGCGTCGTGCCTAGGTCGTCGGACTCCCATGCGGGAGAGCCAAGTTCTTTTTTTTTATTGACTATTAAACCCGCATTTGACCTCGATCTCGCCTGATGGTAAGCGACGATGAGGTCGACGATGGAGCATGCGGGTCCAGTAAATGCCTATGCCGGCAAGCTGTTCCATTCCTTAGCCGTTCGCATAATGAACGAAGAAGCAAATCGCTTCGTACGAGCAGACGGGATATCAACAACATAAGGATGGCACCCCTCCGCGCGTCTGGTAGTCCGAAGGTGGAATGGAGATGCTGGAATTAGGTCGTGCAATTCCGATGCGCACTCTCCGAAATGTATCCTATAAAATACCGATAGACAGGCAACCTTGCGCCGACGTTCCAGACTTTGCAGTCTAGCTTCCACCAGCGATTCGTCACCTATAAGGCACTAAGAGCGTTTCTCCACTGAGAACCATTTCATTCGAAACCATGCAATGTACACGACATTGCATGGTTTCGAATTCCAATGAATTTTTCGGATTATTCGAAAGACTTACGTACTCTTACCGACTGCTCTGACGGTGAAGGAAAACATCGTAAGGAAACCTGCACACTGAGATAACCAGTGTGTGAAATGGGGAAGGAAATGGTAAACCTGGGATGGTTAAATCTGCCACGAGAGTCGTTCTATGTGGTTTTAATGCCTTAGAATGATCACGACCCTCAGCAATGAGGAATACGACTTAGAATAAGGAGATTGGACGATGAATTTAATAACATGGCTATACAAAGAAGAGCAGGTTTAAGCAGTCCTCCCGTTTCTAAATCTACTTGAATTCCAGAAATTTAATTTTTCGTGTTTATATTGTATTAAATAGAAAAAAAATCCAAGCGTTTCCTTTAAATCATTATAAACGTTTTAAAAATAGTACCTACTCGTGTAGACTGTTTTAAATTAGAAAGAATACACATACAAACAATTAGGTACAGAAGATAAAAATAATATTAAATAAGTAAGTAATATGTTTATTTCACACACAGCAATGCCGAAACAGTTATAATTATGATAAAATAATTATGTAGTCAAAGGTAAACATATTGAAATCATGTCTGATGGTCTGCTGTTGTTGTGAAAAGGGCCTCAACTCATATTAAACAAATATATTATAAAAATAATGTCAATTAATTTAAAAAAAATATTTTAAATAGCCTATAGGCTGTCCTGCTGCTGGGCAAAGGCCTCCGCTCCTCCTTTCCATTTTTCCCTATCCTCGGCGTCCTTATACCATCCTTTTTGGAAGTGGTCGATATCGTCCTTCCACCTAATTAATGAATAATTATAAATAAACCTCCCCCCTTGCCGCTCCCGATGCAAAGGTGCCCATAACGCTCGCGGCGTTACCGCGCTGGATCGCTATGGCCAACCTTTGCACCAGGAACGACCCGGAGCGAGGGTCACAACCCCTCTCCCTAAGGCGACGGCCAATCTCACCGACAAATGATTTTGTTTCCGCACTCCAGCAGCCCGTAGTCTCCACAGCTATTTATAAAAATAAATAGACAAAAGAGAAGAGAATTAGAAGAGTTTGCCTGAGGGATGCATAAACTCGGTTGCTTGCTCTGTGCCATAACGGAATAGCGAGTAACTATGATGATATTGGTATTGCATTTGCTCTGCATTTTATGTACAGACTATTTGTACTGAATTATAAGTTAATGATCAATTATTTTTTCTCAAACAAAGTTAACCGCTAGTTATTGGGGTACAAATGGGGTACCAATAAAAAAATATTTTTTTCATGCAGACAGTATCTTTCACATTTTGTCAGATTTCCCTGGCTCCCACACTAGGATACCCTGTGTTGTGGGGGCCTGTCTCTTTCGATATATCTATATTATGATGACATAATAAGATTATGCAATTAATTAAATAATTAAGAATGCGTGTATGTGAGAGGGTGTGTCTGAGGGGTATGTGCGTGAGAGGGTGTGAGTGATGTGTAGATATTTATAGTGATGTCCAAACACTTCATTTGTCGACTGTACTTGTTGGTTGCGAAATCTGTCAATAGATTACAACTAAAACCATCTATAACAGCAACAGCTGTTTATTACGAAGCTTTAACACTAACTTAGCACACTTAAGTGAGAGGAATCAAACTTAAGCATAACTTAAGCTACTTAAACTCAACACGGTCTGTACCGGCGCCGGGGGCCATTTATTATGAAAGCAGTGTCGAAATCGCGTGGGACCACCTGGGATACTCGGGGGTGGTGTGGTAAGCTACTGGATGAAATTCTTGTATTGTTATAACTTTATAAGTATCTAAATTTTTTTTAAAAGTCCCATAGAACCAACCAATAAATTATCAAATTACATTAAATAAATTACATTATTTTTTAATAGCCTATAGACTGTAAAACTGCTGGGCAAAGGTCTTCCCTCCTCCTTTCCATTTTTCCCTATCCTCGGCGTCCTTATACCATCCTTTTTGTAAGTGGTCGATACTCGTATCGTCCTTCCACCTACACCTGGGCCTGCCTCGGCGTCGCTGTCCGTCTTGTGGCACCCAGTGCATGGCGATCTTTGCCCACTTTTCCGGATGCATGCGGCATACGTGGCCTGCCCAGTCCCACTTCAATACAGATGCTTTGGTGATTGCATCAGCGATGCGTGTTTTGGAGCGCAGGTTCGTGTTTCTGACGCGATCCGTCCTTTTCACGTTTAGTATACAGTGCTCCATAGCACCAAATTACATTAAATTAATTCAATTAATTAATCAATTACAGCAAACCAATTCAATTTATCTTTATATAAAAGCCTTTTTACTGGTTTCATAGAGAGTGTAGAAAACAGTTAAGACAATAAAATATAATAAAAAAATATATCAAAATGATAATATTTTCCCATTTACATTTTGCCTCTACAGTATTTGTTCTGCCAAACCGTATTAACAGTTTGTTGGCGAATGCATAAATAAAATATTTACCTTGTTCTTTCGTAATCATCGATTTAAGCTACAGGATATGCCACGTCCCAGGGTACTTATAATTCCCTTGGCCAGTCCCATGCATTTCTTACCAAAAAATTGGTAAAAATTAAAATTATGCCCATATCAGATAAATGAAAATCCTCGCCATGTTATTGCCACATGTACCTATATTGTATTGTAGAGGCATGTAAAGTCACTTTTAACAATGATTTGGTTTGTCTAGATACATTTGGGGGTTTACTTTCAAAACGCAACAATAGCCAGAACTCAGGTGTTGAACAAATATAAACTCTAGAATAATATTAAAAGTATAAAGTAATTTATGACGTCACGTGAGATTGAAACTCAAAGCGTCTAAATCGACAATTGTACGAACAGCGAATATTAACGAACTGAGCACTGTACCAATTGAGAAATTTCACCAATAATAATAATAGTAATTATGTAATAATACGTAACACGTAATAAGAACAAATTATATCACCCGATAACAACATTAAAAATGCAAATGGACAGGCACTTATTTCATGACAGTAAAAGTCTACAACCACCTCCCTGAAAATTTGAAAAAAGTCCAAACTGAAAAGCAATTTCAAAAGTATCTAAGGGACTTATTAACCTCCAAAAGCTACTATTCAGTTCGGGAATACTTTGAAGATAAACATTTAGAAATTATTATACGAATAGAACTAACTACTATTACAAACTTGCTATACCGACAAGGTTAATCGTGCTAGGTCTAAATAATTGTACATAGTAAAAATTGTATGTAACTCAGGATTATACCTGAATAAATGAATTATGAATTAAGTAGAGGCTACTAGTAAATAGTAACGTTTATAATAGTAACGTACCACACGCCCACCGTCCGCATAAGCCCCCTTAATTCCATGCAAATAAGAGCGCTCGGTTCACCTCCAAGCGTTTGCATGCAGAATTTCGGCTCTCTATGAAATTATGTCGAGTAGAGCCCCAGGCCCGTAGGTAGAGGGTTTTGGGGGTTGAAACCCTCCCCCCGCCATCCCCCATCCCAACCCGGAATTGTTTAAACAGGATCCAGCGCAGCGACCTTCCACAGCCATTCAGGCACTTTTGGGCTGCGATGAATGAGCACATGCTCTTCTATCTGAAACTCATCAACTCTCTTGAACCCTCCCCGACCGCGGATCCTGGCTACGGGCCTGCTATGCCCGCCCACGGGCCAACCGCGCGATTTACAACGTTTTTGGGAATATTTTGAAATTTATACTCAATTTTAAGCTATGCTCGCTTTAAATTTCGAGCGGAGCCAGATTTTAATCTAGATTGCCACCGGCTGTGGTACTACTGAGATTATTTTGCACCAGTTTTTGCGCACAGCTTCGTTACAAATGCCATACTTACATTCTACAGTCAAGTAGGCCTCTAGCTAATGTATAGGGTATAACCATATATAAAATTTTTGCAATCTGAAATGAAACTTACTGCATTCGCAACTCCCATGCGAGAGGTCTGGGTTCGAAACCGTGCAGTGCCATGTACCAATGAGTTTTTCGTATTTTTCGAAGACTTACGTACATTTACCGACTGTTCTGACGGTGAAGGAAAACAACGTGAGGAAACCTGTCTAATAGTGATCTCAACTTCTTTCTGAAATTACTATGCGTGATGTCGCCTTTGGGTCCGTGGGTATCAAATCTATATATGGGTATAATATCGAACGGTTTAGTTACTTTTGAGTTTTGGTTGTATTATTAGAATTGGGCTCCTAAGTTAATGACTCGAAATTTTGTATGTTTATATAGTCGCTTAATTCTAACATAATGTTACAGCGTCTCCCAAGGTGTGCCATCAATGGAAAAAAGCTGAAGTTCTCGCTCAATCCCGAACTTCGGTTTTTAGTATCCAGTCACTGCTAGTCACCTTGTGTTGGTGTGTTTAATATAATATAATTTGAGAAATAATATAACTAGGTATAAAGGTCTGTCTGTCTGTAAGACTAAACTCGGAAACGGCTGAAGGGATTTTGTGTCGGTTTTCAAATTTTTTATTGTTTGATACCCGATTTCCTTGCGAAGTTGCTTCTCAAGTTTAAAATGAACTGCAAAAAGCTCCATCCCCCAATGAAATCCTAAAAGCCTTAGAGAAAAATTATGTGCCATGTATTAAACGGGGCATCGACCACAACCCGTTTTACGCGAACCTTTTTCCGGGTAAATGTGGAACAATCTCATCTCACGTTTTTTTTGCACTCCGACATAGGATGGGATGCTGCAAAATAACTGTAATATCTATGACTCCTCCTCTATCCTCCAACATGGCTGGCACCAATATCTTCATGCTATGTCCTTTGCGGGGTAGGCAGACAGAATGGAGCGCCACGAATCTCTGTCTTAGCATGCCTTTCTTGCTTTCTCTACAGTCATTCGTCGTTTCACGCATGCTCGCCTTGGGGGTCGTCTGCTCTGTATATTAAAATCTATGAACACTCTGTCAATCTGATCTTTAAAGGTCAGTCTATAATGACCCCGGATTTTCCTTCCACTCACTTTCTTTTCAATCACTCTGGTGGTCGCTGTCAGTCTGTTCTTGTTAGTTTTGGAGGAAGCATGCCTGAGCAAGCTAGGGCGCTCCCCAAGGCAGTGCCCTGGCTTCTTCTTGTCTTTCTAACTTATTTAGTAAGCAATTAAGGAGGGTATATAAGCGATGGACGGTGGACTAAGGCACTAAAGGAGTGGTGGCCTAGAACGTGGTGAAAATTGTGAGGCAGACCACCAGCTCGAGGGTCGGACAACTTCGTAAGAATGGTGGGGAGACTGTGGACGAGGCTAAAACAGGACCAATTAATAGGGCGCATGAAGGAAGAGGCATATACCCAGCATCAGTAGGAGGAAATTAGCTGGAAATTATGACGATAATAATAAGATTCAGATGTAAGAGTATTCTAATTAGAATCCTGGTAAGGATCCTGAATATCGTATAGTCAAGTGTAATAAGCACTTCTTTGTAATAAAAATCGTTAATGATTCCCTGTATAACTAACGCTTTCTAGTCCTTTTATTAGAACACCAACTCTAACCCGTCCCCCCTGACCTCTCCTTCACTTCCTCTTTGAACTCTAAACTTAGTAAAGCTATGCATAACTAACAAACTGCACCCGGCACAAATAAATATCTGCATACATGACTTGGTTAGAGGACTGCCCGAATTTGCATTTAAAGGGATTAGGTTTGAGATGCAGCGGGGTTTCAGATACTGACACAGAAGTTCGTGGTTCGACAAACTTGATTTTATGCGGAGAACACCTGCTTCTGTGAATGACCAACAAACATTGTGACGTCACGATTTTCAAACTCAAATTAATAGTAATTTGAACTAACAGAAATTAGGCTCTCCGCGTCTAAGAATGTCCGAAATAACATTTTGTGGGACGCCTCCCTGCCCGATAGAACGATGACCTTAACAAGATTTCTGAATATTTCTCGGCGGATCGGATCCTTAGACAGACCGGCAGGTACGTCAGGGACCATCTCATTTCCTGGGACACGCAGATGCCGCAGGTCAACGAGTTTATATAGCCAATGTGACTTGAAAACTTTTCAACCAGGCGGATAGTGGTCTAAAAGAAATTGGACCATAGACAAAAAAATCTACGTATTTATTTTCTAAATCCTAAATCTATAAATAAACCTCACTAACCTCCTAATGGAGTGTGACCTGGTGAAAGTTGAGAGGAAGAAATTTGTCCTCAATAGGCTCCAAAATGGGAGGCTCAATATTATTTTGAGTCAGCCCTTATCTGATAATATGAAACATTTACTGTTGTTTGCTAAGTTAGCTCTCAAAGTGAGGGCTGACTCTATTAATACTTGAGCTTCCCTTCCCTTTTCTTAGTGACCCTAACGAGGCTGACATGGTCACCTTGTCGTATACCAAAGCCTCTAAACTGAGATTGAAAAAAAATCTATGGTTTGGGCCTGTTCTGTGGTTTGGGCAGGTTTGGGCATTTCAATGGCTGACTGAATATATAGGGAGATTATATCCGACGCGGTTTCCATAAAAAAACTTAGCGAGCACTGATATAGGGTGAATTTCAAAATGTCAGTCCTTTGCGACTGTGTGTAGCTGTATAGACAAAAGAGAAGGCTATTCAACTACAGGCCAGTTTCCACCTAAAGTTTTAAAAATCCTCTATTTTGCAGACCGCATTACAATTTGGACCGGTGCATTCATCCGGACTAGTTTTGTCTCTTAATTTTAAGCGTAAAATAGCTTTTTTGTGTGGTAAAAAGTAGTTTGTGTAAGTGAAATTCAGGATTTTTGCAGCGGGCTGCGAAATGAGCTCTGCTGATGACACCTCGGTTTGTGTCAATGCTTCTGTGCTATGGGGGGTTATATTTCTATGAGAAACTGTACCACAAAGGTTTGAATTGGACCAAAGATTTTGAAATTCACCATAATGTAGATTGCTATATTTAACCGCGTCTGCCAATTGGCGCATTTGCTGTTCCGGTAGTGTATCATTAGGGAGTGATCCCTGGCAAACAGGTGATGCCTAACAATCAGCGCCGCAGTGCTAAATCCGCTGCGGCAACAGGCTGAGGCAGTCTCCTTTTTCCGGTGCTGCACACCACCTTCATCAAATTTAATTACTTTTGTTTATTTATTTTTATTATATATTTGTTTAATATTATTTTTATCTTCTGTACCTAATTGTTTGTTTGTGTGAGCTATTGGAGATAAATTATTTCTTTTCATTGAAATGTCAAATGTATGAAACTTTTACCTAAACCCTTGGCTCGCTGTCAATGCTTACATCATCATTCTAGAGGTGACTGAGGGTATAGACCGATTTCTGTGGTTTGAACCCATTTCTAATAGTTTAAATGAAGAGCAGTGCCAGGGGAGGTCGTTTCCAACTAATCTAAAATCTGATCTATTATAGATTTGGTGTTAATTATTTGCAAGGTGGTTCGCATCTTTACGTCAAAACTTAGGTAAACGAACAACACAGTTTTGGTTTCAGCCTTACCACTAACCGTCTAAATTCTCACAAGTTCCAAGTTAGACAATTCAAAACATTCTAGGCTAGGCTTGGCTGACCGTTTGGGGTTGACAGCCCGGAATGAGTACAAATTCTGTGGCGATGAAATTAGAATCATTTGCAATTAAACATTCTTTTTAAATTTAAATCATAAACATCGAGAAGGAAGTATCCAGATGGTAAGTGGTCACGTTATATTTGTTTAATATTATTTTTATCTTCTGTACCTAATTGTTTGAGTGTGCACTTTTGGAAATAAATTCTTTTTCTTTCTTTCTTTCACCGTCGTTGGTTATCGATGCGCTGCTAACCCTGAGGACGTGGATGGAGTGCCTCATGTGCCAATAATTACGCTGGCTCTCTTACCCTTAAAATCAAAACACAGCAATGCATTGCTGCTTTGCGACTTAAATATGTAAAAGGGCTGAATATGCACATGAGTCATTCCATCCTTTTAAAGGGATTTCGGAATTCTATTTCCGGTGAAGTTACCACATTCATGGGTATTTTGACCCCTTAAAGAGAATGCTGGTTCCTTACATCCTGTTTAGGTCGAACTCTGGCATATTTGAGGTCAGCTTAACTGAACCGTAATAATTTGTCCCTAACACTGATCCTTGCCGAATTCCTGACTGTTTTCGCCAAATAATATAGACTTAGCGGCTATAGTTTGATAAGGGATGAAATAAATAGTGAAAGGAATGTTGCTATTTACAGAATTGTCGAGGTATTTTAAGAATACTATAGGGTAGGTTCAATCTAGTTCGAACAATTTATTTTTTTCAAGACATCGACATAACTACGTCATTGTGGCAGCCTAGTTCTCATATTATATATCTTCTAGCTAGCAATCTACATAGGGTGAATTCAAAATCTTTGACAGTAACTTGCTATGGGTGCAGACTTGGTGTAAACGTGTGAATTGAGATTTGAAACGCTAGTTTCCATTATTCGAGGGGTCTTACATCTTGCTCCGCATAATACTGAATTAATTGTGGCAAATTCGTATTAAATGCTTCGCAGGATATTATAGGGAACATTATTACCCTTATAAATGTGAAGTACGTCAATAATTTTCTACTTTTTCCATTATACTGAAATCAATAGTAATAGTTTCCTCTTGTTGTGAAAATCATGCGTCCATTATTTGTATGGTCTACTGAACCCTCTTCACGGTCCGGCGGTTAGGGGTCGATGGGGAATTAATTATTTGTCGGTCTGTGTGAATTTAGACCCTGTGGTAAGAAGCTCAGACAGTTACAGCTCATTTTATATGGGCATAAGGGGAGGAGCTTGGATGAAAGCAAAAATAGTGGATGAATAGTAAAATGGCATTTTGTATCAGGACCTAGGTCACCCGGTCGAACGGATGGGTGAGGTTAGGTGGTGAGGTACTGGGGTCGGAGAGTGTGACAGCATAGTTCATAGGACTCTTCATAGGGGCGGACGTTCCTTCATGGGGAGTAGTAGGTCAGATACTCGTCAGCCCTGTAGTCTCAGGCGAAAAATAGAGCTACGGTAACTCCTGTCTGTCGTAAGAGGCGACCAAAAGGAGTCATCAGGGTCGCGGGGGGTTTATCCTGGGGAGGGCAGTAGCTTGCCATGGCCGCACGCTGCTGTGACGGGAGGAACCGAGAGGTGGAATATACACGCCTATTATTTTTGTCTTCTATACCTAATTGTTTGTATGTGTGCACGCAAGGCAAGTGCGTTCCTCTGGAGATCCCGGAGCCCTCTGATATGCACGAGGCCGGCCATCGAGGGGGTTTTAGTGAGGAAAAATCTCACATAACCCGGTCTCCCCCAGGAGGCTGGGTATCTTTGGAAGATTTCCCACCCGTTACAAAAAAAATGTCACGATACTCGTATAATAAAAGTGATTTAATAAAGTTTCTAGTTTTGGAGAACTCGCCAATAACAAGTTAGTTGAGTTAGACGAGTGTACTGTAAAGTTTGTGTCTGGGTTTGTGAACCTAGTTCAATATTTGAATATCTGAGTTTACTACACATCTTTAATTGGCTTACATTTCGAGATGTCAGTCAAGTTTATCTGTATGGAACTTGTAATTATTTCTGATAATCGCGCTCTTTGAATTTTGAAACGCTATTTTCTGTCATTTAAAAGTTGTAATTGAAGTAAACAAACGCAACGATTAGAATAAATTATGGATGGAAGTGTAAAAATAGTCCACACAAAAACGCAGTGCAGAAGGCGAAAAGTGAAATTGAATTTGGAGTTGGCGATGGCATTGACCCTGTTGGCGATGGCGTTGGCGAAATCGTTGGCAAAGTCGTTGGAAAAGTCTAAGGCAAAGTCGTTGGAAAAGTCGTTGGCAAAGTCGTTGCCAAAGTCGTTGGCAAAGTCGTTAATACAGTTGGCAATGACGTTGGTCCAGGTGGTGTTAGCATTGATGTTGGCGTTGTGTTTGTCATTGGCATTGGTGTTTTGGCGATGGCGATACTAAATGTTTGAGATTCGACAACGAATCACATTCTGAGAGCTTAGAGACTATTGTAGGTACTATTAGTTCGATCGTTTTAACTGAAACAATTACTAATGACTGCTCCATCTAAATACCATTACCAATGCAGTTACGTACAAATTACACAAGCTTGATACTGCACCAGTTGTTAGTATTCGAAGGAAATAGACGAATGAGTTCTTCGTAACACATAAAGATAACAAAAACAAGAAGATATACAAAATATGGAAATGATTGCTACTTTAATTTAATTTTCATATGGTGAAATATTTTTTTTTCACAGGTGACATTTTGTATTAAATGATTTTTAAACGCCACCGTGATCAATGATCATTAAATTCACAAGTGATGCATGATTTAGCTCTCATAATTAATGAAGTCTTTGCTTCTTCGTTCATTATGCGAACGGCTAAGGAATGGAACAGCCTGCCGGCGTCTGTATTTCCCGAAACCTACAACCTTGGGATCTTCAAGGCCAGAGTGAATAGGCATTTACTGGACCCGCATGCACCATCGTCGACCTCATCGTCGCTTACCATCAGGCGAGATCGAGGTCAAATGCGGGTTTAATAGTACATTAAAAAAAAATTAAAAAAAAGTTGTGAATGCACTGCGGCGATTTACACAGAATTTAACAGTCTGTGATTTTTCACACCATAACTGATGGGAAATAACAGCAGCTTCTAAGAATAGCAGTGCTATAATAACATCGAATTTCATATGATTTTCCACTGCTACTCATGAAATGTGCCATCCTTAAGATAAGCCATTAAATTCTTGGTATGTTTTAATTTATTTAAGTAAGCTCAGCATGGATAAATGCTTTATTAACATACATTTGGTTTCACTTCCATCCATTTGTATGATCTATGACTTAATTCTCTAGTTCCATCTACCCACTATAATTGGACGCTTCCCATTGTTCTAGCAATAAAGTCTAGTCCTAGAATCTCATTAGCGGTTGACCTGAATCGATGGCAACGTGGGGTAAATGCACCGTTGTGTGCCATCGCAGTGTAATTAGTGATAGGGTGAGTGTGCCGGTTGTGGTATCGACGCTGCTGCCGCAAATTCATGGCTGTTTCGTTTCCTATATTGTGTTTTGTTTCAAAGGTATGCTGGAGAAAATGGAGTTAGTATTTTTATCAAGAAACGGGTTGAGGAAGAGTTTGGAACCAACCATTGTTGAAGATTTAGGGAAATTGAAATTTAAATCGTTTATTTAGCGCTGTAAACACCAGAATACAGAATACAGAAGTATATAAAGTTTAATACATGCAGCACAGAACATCTGGTGTGGTACAGTGCCAAAAAGGGTACACCAGCTTAGCATTATGCTGAGGCAAGCCACAGTGCTGATTTTCAGCTGGGTCGTTAATGAAGATTTTGGGTCCAGACCAGATCGGCGGGCCGATGTTTGGCCGAACTATGTTTCTAAGCGAAGAAAAAGGATAGAGTTACGGGAAAATACGGTTCCGCGCGGACAAGTGAGGTTAGACTACTTGAGTCCAACCCTAATCCTATCTGCTACTTTTTCTTACGGACTAAAAATTCTTCCAGGAAAAACATTTTTTTTTCCATTGCGAATTCCATAAAGCAGATTATAAAAGTACCTCTTGACATCTCTTATAATATTTCTAGTCAGGCTTTATCTTTTTCACAGAATTTTCGTAATTTCCACCCCGTACTTCTGTGAAACCCTTTGAAAACTTTAATGGATAAAGCCACTTCTGAAACTTTTTGAGAGAAAGTTATTAATTTAATTGAATCATAATCGTTTTCATCGTCACCAAATTATATCTTTCAAAGCAATTTAATTGGCTTGTTTACAGTAAACAATTTGTTGACAGTTCATTCAAAATTCAACAGTAGTACTTTAAAAATTTCATTATAAAATTTTCCAATCCATAACTTTAGATTAAAAATCTAAGTAACTTCCCTACTTACCGTTTCGAAGATCCTCTCACTTTTTATTTATATATTCTTTTACACTTTTGTGTACAGGTGAGCTTAATGCCTTGCGGCATTCTCTCTTCTCTTTCTCTTTTTCCTAGTTATCATCAGGTTTTCAAGGTTGCGAATGTAGGAATGCCACCATGGTCCTAAATATTTGAACTCAAACTCTATCCACCTGAATAAAGGTACGAGTGGTTCGATGCTGAGCAGAGGTCCAAACTACATACAAAACTATGCTTGCAGGTTTGAAGGGTAAGAAAGCTAGCGTATCATTATGCGAACGGCTAAGGAATGAAACAGCCTGCCGGAATACAGTCTGTATTTCCCGAAACCTATATCCTTGGGATCTTCAAGGCCAGAGTGAATAGGCATTTACTGGACCCGCATGCTCCATCGTCGACCTCATCGTCGCTTACCATCAGGCGAGCTCGAGGTCAAATGCGGATTTAGTAGTCAATAAAAATAAATGAATAAAAAGTATTACGCTACGCACACGTGGTGGTGAAAGTGGTGTTAGTTTCGCCAGGCATATTGCCTTAAAATCAGCTGGTCCGTTTGTTCGTCTGCTCGTTTCAAAGAATAAAATCAGGGAAGTGATAAGGTCGCCTAAATTGTGCTTCACTAATTCCTTTTCTATCTTTTGTTTGTTGTTTTCTATTTGTGCAATGAAGTGTATTTTACTTTTTACTTGAAGTCAGTAACAGCCCCATCTACCTTGCAATTTTTGCTGGCACAATAAGCCCCGTCGCTCTGATCGCACGACATTCTGACGGCGCTTCGACTCTATAGTTAAATTCCAATGTCGAGGCATCCCTCGACTAATTCTACTTCTTTTATTGGTTTTATTGAATGGGAACCTGTCCTCAACTTTTTTATTTGATTTCTGATATCTACGTATAAAATTAAAAATTAAAAAAATCAGTGGAATAATTATTCCGATCCATATGAGTAAGGCCGCTACGGCGTTCAGGTGATATTTTGAAGTTACAATGTGGCCACATTGAATTCAATACAACGTAAATTTTAGTGACGTCACGACAAACTGATACATCCTATCCATTGATCCATTCAGACAAGAGCCAGAAACAATTGCTACAGTCTGTCCTCTATGTGCTGGCTAGCAGGGTTCTAGGACAGTGTGCAGATGAAGTAATAGAAGAAATTGGTAATAGATATTATATTTTATTAACAGAACAAAACAGAAAATAGTAAACGTAGAAAAAAGGGAGTAGTAGGAGACAGAAATAAACGGAGAAATGTCCGTTCAGGACAAAATACAGAGAGAAAGTGCAAAATACAAAGAAAACAATGAAATTAATGGAATAATGGAATTTAGAAATGGAATGGAAATTGGAGTTTGAATTTTGAAAACGCTAACGATGATGTTGAAATTGATGGCAAGGAGGTTGATATGGACGATGAAGTCGACATCTTTACAATATAATCAATATGTGTATAATATAAATATCAACTCGTGCCCTGGAACCTGGGACGGTCTCAGGTGTGGGACGCAGCCACGTGCGTCGAAGCCACGGCGGCGAAGGCCGGGTCAGCAGCGGCTTCCGCGGAGAACCTCAAGCGACGCAAATATGCGGGACTGGGTGGTGATTGCATATTTGCACCGTTCGGGGTGGAGACCCTGGGGCCGTGGGGGCCTGGAGCCCACTGCCTCTACCGGGAAATAGCCAAGCGCCTCGTAGAGACATCCCGGGACCAGAAGGCTGGCCTCTACTTTGCTCAGCGTATAAGCCTCGCCATACAGCGGGGCAACGCCGCCAGCCTCCTCGGGACACTCCCTGCAGGGAGCGACCTGGTCCAGGTCTTTTACTTGTAAAATAGTTAGGTATTTTGTAATTTAGCTTAAGTATGTATTTTAGTATTACGTTATTTTGAATAAACTATTATACCTACACATTTGTGTAGTACTCAGACATCTTTTTACGCAGATTTTTGTGATATTATTAAAAAAAGATTTTATGACCTACTTGTAAAAAGATGGGTTGTAGGGGACTTCAATAAAAAGCTAGTGGATTATATATTAAATTTAAATATGGAAGTCAGTACCTTGAAATCCGTGTCCAAACCTGATCTCTTCTCGTCTTCTCGTGCTCTTGAGTCTTAATTTATTTGATAAAAATAGTAGTAGTACCTGAATGAAATAACATAATATTGTAGATATTTATAATAATAAAATGTATATACAACATATATTATTGCATGCCTGATATAGGTAATAACTGTGATCTATTCTTATTGTGTTCAACCATATGTATGTACCAGTTTTATCAATAAATATTTCTGAATCTGAATCTGATCGTTTATATAATTACACGGACGCTAATGGAATGGGTACGGGTATGATTCTACGCTAGTTTTTCAAAAATTATTTAAGAATTAGCACAACACGCATGCTAGCATTGCGTGTGTTACTTTACAATCATAATGAATATAAACTTAATATACTACATGGGGTGTTTTTCGGATTTGTTTCTACAGGTTATTGAACAGTTTAAGGCATCTATTTACTTCAAATCTTAGTGTTGCCTACAGATAAAAACATAAGTAGGCAGGCAGTATTTCCAATTTATAAATTACAGGCTTAGGTACGAGTACATGCGGTTACGCAACACTACTGCCTGGTGGCGTCCGGTCAAAGTTGTTAATTTTAGACCACTTTTGTTACTTATTTTATAAATAATTCCTTGCGATTCTAACCGGTACTAGAGGAGCAGAGGGATGGCAATAAAATTACTGGAATCCGAACTACTGACTCTTTCCCTGGTTGTTGTTTTATTCACAAACGCGCTCTCTCGACTTGTCCGCCTTAATCAAAAGGCTGACCCAAAAGGCTGGACGTACGCCAAAGGCTGTATATACACGTGATTCTTGGCCCTTAAAGCAAAGGGCATATTCCTAATGGGATATAAGGAAGACAGGGATTCTTATCGACGTATGTCGCAAGTGTAAACAGATGCTAATGCGAACACGAGAACAGCAATTTAACGCTGAACGGGTTGGGGATCCTAAACCAGCGTGTTATTTTTTTTATAGTAAGGAAAACAGACGAGCAAACGGGCCACCTGATGGTAAGTGGTGACCATCGCCATCGACCTCTTATCTTATCTTATGACAGAGGGCCAGGGACAACCCTAGCGGCACTTCGACCCTCAGGGATCTTTTGTGCTCACCCCTTACCTTAGTCTCCTTCCTGTTCCTTAAAGATGCTTTACATCAAGGACGCTATACAGCTTACAGGAAGGAGCCAATAGTCCTCTGGTTTCGGGTAGGCGACCCCCAGAAGACTCACACGCCCTCCAGCCAGCGAGTCACATTCGCACAGCAAGTGTTCCATTGACTCAACGGTGTCACCACAGGCTCTACAGGTGGGATTGTCTGCCAGTCTCATCTTGTGTAGGAGGCTCTTAGTGATAGACACCTCACCTCACTATAATGTTATTAGAGAGTTTTCGACTAACCTTGAAACTTAGATGGAGAGCTTCATATGCCGGTAGATATGCTGTCTCCCTAAAGATAGACTTCCGTTGATCGTGGAGGACGCGTGCGGCCGATGGCTGACAGCTGACGCGACAATACTCTTCTCTTCTAAGTCGTTTTCCTCATTGCTGAGGGTAGTGATCGTTCTAAGGAATTAAATCACATAGAAAACCTCGTGGAAGATTTAATGGGATGGTTTTCCATTGCCTTCCCCTTTCACACACTGGTTATCTCAGTATGCAGGTTTCCTCGCGATGTTTTCCTTCACCGTCAGAGCAGTCGGTAAATGTACGTAAGTCTTTCGAAAAAACCGAAAAACTCATTTGTACATAGCATTGCCTTGTTTTGAACTCGGGCCTCCCACAATACTAAACACTACGAAAATGTATGGCGCCGCTTCCGATCATCGCGGCCGATGCGGCTGACGCGCGCGGCTGGCGTCTGTCGTAGCCGCGCGCGATCGTGTCGAGACCTGTCGCGCACGTGAGTATATATTTTTTTATGTACTACTAAACCCGCATATTCCTCTCACTTCCTCATGTGCGGCTCCCTCATTCATACTGCAGTGACAGGGCCTGACTGACAGCCGCGCGCGGCTAGCCGCTGACATCGGAAGCAAGGTTTCTCGTCGGCTGTCGGCCGCATCGGCCGCGATCAATGGATGTCAACCTTTACCCTTCAAACCGAATAAGCATTGCTGTGTTTCGGTTTGAAGAGTAAGAGAGACAGCTTAAGTATCGACAAATAAGGAACTCTGTGACTATAGGTACTTATCATCTGGAGGACCGTTGACTCGCCTGTTCTCCATAAACAATAAAAAAATAAACCCTTGCATTGGCAAGTCAGTCCTCTTTTTCCGGTGCTGCACACCACCTTCATCAAACTTAATTACTTTGTTTATATATTTTTATAATATATTTCTTTAATGGGGCTGGGCAGGCCACGTATGCGGCATGCATCCGGAAAAGTGGGCAAAGATCACCATGCATTGGGTGCCACAAGACGGACAGCGGCGCCGAGGCAGGCCCAGGCGTAGGTGGAAGGACGATATCGACCACTTACAAAAAGGATGGTATAAGGACGCCGAGGATAGGGAAAAATGGAAAGGAGGAGGGGAGGCCTTTGCCCAGCAGTGGGACAGCCTATAGGCTATTATAAAAATAAAAATAAATTTCTTTAATATTATTTTTATCTTCTGTACCTAATTGTTTGTACTCGTATGTGTGCGCTATTGGAAATAAATTCTGTATTTCTTTGTAGTGTCTACATACATACACTCTCACGTACATAATCCCCGAGGGGGTAGACAGAGGAACCACCGTTCAATCACAACACAACATTTAAAAAAATAAAAGTATAAATCAGAATTATCCATTCGAGTTCCAAACCGCTGTTACCCTGGCCATACTAAACGATTCTTCGGAAACACATACGCACCCTTATTGCGAGTTTTCAGAGCAGCTCATTGTAATATTAAGACTGTTGTCTCGAGAATTTGATATGTGAATACAGTACAAAAACTCATTATGAACACCTACAGAGCGTCGGTGGCACAGTGGCTAGGACGCCGGACTCCCATGCGGAGGTCCGGGTTCGAAACCGTGCAGTGCCATGTACCAATGACTTTTTCGTATTTTTCGAAGACTTACATACATTGGTAGTGGTAGATCCTAAAGTGAAGGATCGCCTGGGGTGGTACCACCCTCTTATCTATTTCTGCCGTGAAGCAGAAATGCTTGCATTTCTGTGTTTCGGTTTGCAGGGTAAGAGAGTCAGCGTAATTACCGGCACATGAGGCAATCCATCTTAGTCCTCAAGGTTAGCAGCGCATCAAAAACCCTCTAATTTTAATAAAGTGAGGTGAGATGTCTATGGGCGACGGTGACCACTTACCATCAGGTGGCCCGTTTGCTCGTCTGCCCACCTTATTTAATAATAAATAATAAAAAAACATTTACTGACTGCTCTAACGGTGAGGAAACCTGCACACTGAGATGACCAGTGTGTCAAATGGGGTTGGCACAAAAGATCCTCAAGGGTCGAAGTGCCGCTGGATTATTCCCGGCCCCCTATCATAAGATAAGATAACACCTATATCTTATCATCTTTGTCTTGAAGCACGAATCAAGCTATACTAGATAAATACTACCCTTTATTTAATACCTTCTTTTTGGGAAAGCACTGGCTCCCAAAATACAGGTTCGCCTAGTTTGGGAGTCAAGGTATTTTTTTTAATTTTTTTATGTATAACTAAACCCGCATTTGACCTCGATCTCGCCTGATGGTAAGCGACGATGAGGTCGACGATGGAGCATGCGGGTCCAGTAAATGCCTATTCACTCTGGCCTTGAAGATCCCAAGGTTGTAGGTTTCGGGAAATACAGACGCCGGCAGGCTGTTCCATTCCTTAGCCGTTCGCATAATGAACGAAGAAGCAAATCGCTTCGTACGAGCAGATGGGATATCAACAACATAAGATGGAACCCCCCCCCGCGCCTGGTAGTCCGAAGGCGGAATGGAGATGCTGGAATTAGGTCGTGCAATTCCGATGCGCACTCTCCGAAATGTATCCTATAAAATACCGATACACAGGCAACAGGTATTGTTCGATTTACAATTTATTTTAGATTATTTTACTCTATGGAACCCTGTCGCAATTATTTTTTGTTATGGTTACTTGATATTCGTATGAAAGTTTCAAATAAGTTACCGCGACAAAGTACTAAAGGGTATAGTCTGATGTGTTATCCAACTGTACAATAAAAAAATTATCCGTGTATGGGACGATTTAGAATTTCCCTACCGCCACTGGTCAAGCGTGACGTACGAGGTGCCTGACCCGGGTAAACGGTTACTGACTGTGCCAACTTTGTTATATGTCCTGTTCTTTTTATACCTTCATTGTGTGTCTTTTCATATTTTGCTTTGGTCTTTTTGTCATTCCTTTCGTCATAGTTATCTTGTAAAAATGTTACTTTTTTTATTGAGTACTAACTAAACCCGCATTAGTTTCCACTAGTTTTTTTTAGTTTCTCCCCTGGGTTATATCCGCCCTGGAGTGTATTAATTATTAAGCACAATTACTAGATTTTTTTATTGTTGATTTCTAAAGAAATAAATGTTTTGACAGGGAACCCTGTCTTCCCATTAAGGGCGGGCGGAACGCTTGGACCGCAGACCGACTCCGCGAGCGACACCAAAATGTAACACTTTTCGCAAGTCTCTAACTTAGTCCCTATTAAGCCGAGCTCAGTGTCGTGAGTGTCTATCGCGAGAGGAAGGTTGCTCGCTCATTCTGACACTAAAATCATTGCAATCGGCCAACTGTAACCGATACTATTTCCTTAAAATATAAATAAATACAGTACACAATACTTTATCGACCACAAAAATTTTACAATGGTTTTTAAGTTTACTATTGGACCCCGCACTAGGGCGACCCCTTGTTGTTCCCCCCGTGTCGAAGTCTACCAGTCTTTTAATCAGTCCATTCTTGCTGGTGGTAGGACCCCTTCAGTGTCCGCCTGACTACCGACCTTCTATGTAAAGTCTGTCGTCAAATATCTTCGCTTCTCTGCGTTGATGTGTTTCGGAGTGTTTATAGAAGAGCCAGTACTTACTAAGCCCGGCTGGGCTGAGGCTCGGGGGGAATTGCACAAAACCCCAAGTTTATGAAGAATAATCTGATGACAATTATCTGGAGGAATTTAGTTTTGTTGTTATACTCGTATGTTTTCTGATCTATTTTTGGTACAAAAGTACTTATAGCATAGCATAACTCGTCCACAATCCCCCACACCTAGTAGATTTGGTGGACAAACGTGATAGGGGGCGAGCCTATCGCCGTCTAGTAGGTGTAGAATAGTATCCACCAAGTCCTTTAGTCGCCTCGTACGACACCCACGGGAAGATTTGGGGTGGTGCTATTCTTTATGGCCTGTATACCTGAAATTGAATATAGAGTAAACTTGTTCAAGATCTAAACTTAGAGGGACAGGAGAAGCGTGGAGAATTTTAAATTTTTGTTCGTGCTATAATTCGAATATTAGTTTACCTTATTTACACGTTATTGTACAACACTAAACTTAATAAAAACAATTAAAATTAGACATTGTACAAAGGGTGAACTTATCTCTAAAAGAAATTTCTTCCAGCAAAGCAGCTACCTCATTATACAAGGTGGATGTACAGAATACCAGCGCTGTAGGCATTCTTGTCTGCAGCAATAATCTGAGTTGAGGCCCTTTTCACAACAACAGCAGACCATCAGACATGATTTAGATAGGTTTACCTTTGACTACATAATTATTTTATTATAATTATAACTGTTTCGGTCATTGCTGTGTGTGAAATAAACATATTACTTACTCACTTACTTACTTATTTTTTGTGAAAAAAAATAGAATTATCAGAACGGCATTAAGTAACAATAAAAATAAACTTTCTTTTAAACGGGGCTGTGTAAAAAATCGCGCCGGCCCTCACGGCGTAGAGGAGCGTCCTCCAGGTGGCGGATGGGGGAAGGTCGGTAGTTCAGCCTAGCTTGCTACCGACTAAGTCCGATGGACTCGCTGACCAACGACGGGTGTGGCCTCCAGCATTTCGGGGGTTGTGCGGCGGGCTAACTCCTCGCCCACGGAAAAACAACTTGTTACGAAACCGATACAAAGAGAATTTTGGCGCTCTTTGGTATCGGAGGCCAAGATCCACTTCGGGTCGCTGCGCCAGCGGAGTAAGTAAGTAAGTAAGTGTAAAAAATAAATGATAAAAATACTCGTAAAAAATATGATATTAAAAAAATGAGGAACGAAGTTGTCTCGTTTCACCAATATTAAGGTTGTTAACCTCTTTACTGCTGTTGTCCCGTAAAAATAACCCGAGAGCCAAAACGTGGCAACATTAAAACTTAATAAATTATGAAGTCACTTTCTCGAGAAATGAAACAAGAACTTCAAACGAAGCCTAATCCCACGGGTGCTGTTTATGTACGCGATAATGAATTAACTTTGTTACACCCTGCGTACTGCTTGGCTCACGGTAGACCATGAGCTGATGATACATTTCTTTCCTCACCGAAAGCCCTGATGTGATGATGACTCCATGCAGTGTCGGCCTAATAAATAATATTAGTCCTTACATGATTTATATTTATAAGACATGCAAGTACATTTAGGACATTTTTATTTTATATGTAAGGACAGTATTTATATAGGGTCCTATTTTATTAGCGGCAAATATTTCTAGAGGGTCATCTATAGGTTATAACAAAACCGGTAGGGCAAAAAAAAATTTTTTATACTCCTTAAATTTTCGAGAAAAACGATAACATTGTTTGTTTGAAAATTCTACAAATGAATGAATTATTGCTATTTTAATACTGAAATAAGAAGTATGAATGAAACTCGTTTCATTCAGAACGACATGGATGAGTTTATTCCACCTAGGCACAAAGTAATAGGGGTTTTTAAAAATGTCAAGGTTTTGATATTTATATAGGGTCCCATTTTAAGAGCGGCAATATATTTCTAGGGTGTCCTCTATAGGTTATAACAATAATGATAGGGCAAAAAATATGTTTTATTGTTAAATTTTCGAGAAAAACGACAAAATTGTTTGAAAATTCTACAAATGAATGACAATAATTCATTCAATTATTTATTCTAATACCGAAATAAGAAGTATGAATGAAACTCGTTTCATTCAGAACGACATGGATGAGTTTATTCCACCTAGGCACAAAGTAATAGGGGTTTTTAAAAATGTCAAGGTTTTGATATTTATATAG
The DNA here is from genome assembly GCA_947369225.1 of Hofmannophila pseudospretella. NCBI lineage: Eukaryota > Metazoa > Arthropoda > Insecta > Lepidoptera > Oecophoridae > Hofmannophila > Hofmannophila pseudospretella. Next base: position 3,964,932 of record OX376333.1, read on the forward strand.
GGTCCCATTTTAAGAGCGGCAATATATTTCTAGGGTGTCCTCTATAGGTTATAACAATAATGATAGGGCAAAAAATATGTTTTATTGTTAAATTTTCGAGAAAAACGACAAAATTGTTTGAAAATTCTACAAATGAATGACAATAATTCATTCAATTATTTATTCTAATACCGAAATAAGAAGTATGAATGAAACTCGTTTCATTCATAACGACATGGATGAGTTTATGCCACCAAGGCGCAAAACAATATTAGGTTAGTTAATATTAGTGATCTATAATGTGTTGATGTGTGTGGGTGTGACGCTGACGCGTACTCACTACGTGTATTACTATACTATATTTATAAAAGGGAGCAATAAGTCCGCCGATAAACTGCTAAGCAGTTTGGCGGTATACACTTATTACTGTATCTACTGTACTGTGTAAAAGTGGAATTAAAAAAATAATTGGAGTTTTTAAAAATGTCAAAACCTATTCATAAATAGGTTAACCTATTCATAATAACATAATGCCGTAGCATTATGCTTAGCTGAGGCCTATTTGGAGCTGCAGCATGTACGCCGTCCATTATTAATTTAGTTGTTTAAGAATATATATTGTATAATATATCATATACTTACCATAAGTGGAATTGCATGTGTGCTGCAGATACCAAATAAACGGTTTTCTATTTCTATTTTGTAAGAGTAGATTTCCCTATAATTCAGCTCCCTTTCTATCTAGTTTCCGCATAAAACCTGTCCTACTGATTAGAGTAGGAATGACTTTACCTAACTTTGTTTGCGGTTACTTTTGAGACAAGCTCGCTGTATCCTCTAAATGGATACCTATAGTCAGTTTAGCGAAAATGAGACAAAACTGCTGAAAATTAATAAAAGCGAAAAAAGTCTCGGTTGTATTAAAATCTTTTATACAACTGTCTTATGATTGTTATCTGAATGAGCTATTTATTTTGCTTATTGGGTATCTAGGCATTCTCTTTATTACGTTATCGGAATATTTAATTCGAATATACATAGATTTGTATTAAAAAAATACCGAGAATATACCTATGTCGTCAAAGTAAGCTTTTATTCCAATAAGTATTCCAGTATTTACTTATGATACGTAATACACTGGGACGCAAAAATCAGATTCAGTGCTTAGATTAGTGTATTAAGATATTTAGAGACGATATTACAAGTATAATTTACCTTGTTTGCCTCATTTTTATATAAAATATAAGCCCTATATCTGTTTCTGATTATTTTTCTTCGAATTCTTTCACTTGTAGTTGGGCAGAGCCGTAGACAAAGGTTTTTTGGAAAGTTGAAACGCTCCAAAAGAAATCTTCACCTCATATAAGTTTAAGGATCTTAGACCCTTGTAGTCTCAGAATTTCAGGGAAAATGAGGGAAAGGGTTGTGAAGAAAATCGGTTGGCAAGATAGCATCTAACAAGAAATTGATTGGCTGGCAAAAAATCCCAGAAATTCAATGTAGAGTACTTTATTTCTTCCCATAGGATAATAAAAACTATAAATTCAAGTATACAACATTAAAGAGTTCGTATTAAAAGGAGTGAAGTGTCAGGCTCTGTTTCTTAATACTTTTTCCCTGAGCGACAGCTAAGAGTGAGAAAGAAAGTATAGTAATTGAGAAAAATAATGGGATTTTTTTTGGGAATAAGTGAAAAAATAACGCTGTGCTACTATTTCCATGTAGTTCACGAACTGAATAGGTATCTGGAGTAATACATATACACAAGTACAGACTTATAGTGTATGTATAGGGTGTAACAAAAAAAACCTATAGTCCCGAAAGGGGGTATTCAGTATCCATAACTGAACAACTTTCACTATGGGGCCAAATCTGAAATCGCTGAAAAAAAATCAGCTGTTCCATACAATGTATGGATTAGCTGATTTTTTTTACTGAACACACATTTCGGGACTAAAGAGGTTTGTGTCTTGCAGTCCCACGCTTTAGACTCAGTAATGTTAACACATCATTTATGGATCACTGTGTACGATTTTATAATAAGATACTTGATACTGTAATAAATATGACAAATAAAAAATTTAAGACCCACATAAGACGGACCTTATGTAAAAAGGGTTATTATAAAATAAATGACTACTTAAATGATAAAGAGGCTTGGTCCTAAATTCAGCTCCAGCTCTACACTTTGTGTAAGAATAAGAATAGTTTATTTGTGCGGCAAGATTACAATGGATTCATAGTCTATACACCAGTAGGAACTTAAGCATATGTTATATTAAACTAAATAAAATTACTGAGCAACCAGTACACATATATAATTGTATAGTATTGTAGATATATTTATTTCAAAAGATGTGCTGCTGAAAGTTTCTTGCGCCGCTTCTTTCCTTTCAGCTATAGCACTTTAGGAAGCGGTGGTAGAGTAAAAAAGAATGACGTTGTAAAAATGTACTATAAGGTACTTACTTACAATAAAAAACATTTTGATTTTGTGTTACAGCCTGTATATGTAGGTATATGTTTACAAGTTGAAAGCTTTCAATGCTAAGCTAAGTAAGAGCTCGACTCAAAGTCTCTCCAACATTAATTTGCTTTCCCCCGAGTCGTCACTACTAACAGCATCGAATAGTAACTGTTAATTGAGAACTAATGTAAACTAAATGTACTTAACTAATGTATCGGTTTACTTGTACATACTCGTATAACTAGATGATTTATATATGTTATACATATACAGTTGTTAAAGGAGTTTGGTGGAGGTGTTTTCTCTAAAGATTGCTCTGAAATTTGCTCATTAATTTCAAAACTGTATGTATCATAATACGACTGGTCACAATCCAACTTGCTTGCTTGTTTCTTCTTCTTCTAAGTCGTGTTCCTCATTGCTGAGGGTCGTGATAATTCTAAGGATTAATCACATAGAACGACTGTCTTGGCTGATTTAATCAGGTGGTTTGCCTTCCCCATAAGGCTAGCTTGCTTATCGATTGGTTAGTGGCCAACCTATTTGTCAGAGTTGTTCAGACCGCCCGTAGGCATCCGACATGGCTTAACGACTGCTGTCGAACGACAGCAACCGGGCCCGACTGCTTAACGTGCTCTCCGAGGCACGGAGGAGCTCAAATGAAATATGCCACTAGCGGTCACCCATCCAGGTACCGACCGCGCCGACGTCGCTTAACCTGCACGATCACTTTCGGACCGTGCTCGCAACTAGGCTACGAGCTCCTCGAAGGATCGAACAATCCAACTAATTAAGAAGGATGGCGAACTTCCATACATTTTGCGGCCCAGTGTTTTTGACGGTTTATTGACAGCCAGGTTTCATTTTGTCTGTTTTTGGTCGGACCATAGATTTCTACCCTGACTAGATGGATATCTGTCATTAAAAGTAAAAAGGAAATTTATTTATGTACTGTGGACCATATCTTTTTTAGTTGTCCCAAATATCCCGTCTCTCTTTATGATGTACTCCCACGAGAGATCCCTCGACCTATAAATTTTCAGTCTTTGTTAACATTAGTAGATTCTCCTTTTATCAAATACTTATGTAAATACATTAATATTTATAATATTAAGGACATTAAGGAATATTAAGGACTGTGATTGTTTGTATGTGGGTTTCTGTATAGTTTATACATAAATATTTATTATATGTATAAGTTCCCCAAATTTTCCCGTTTAATATTATTTCGTCCGTCCATATGTACCTATGTGCCGTTTTGTGTTTGTTGTAGGTGGAGTTTCCGGACAATCTTGACAAAATGTGCAAAATTCTAAATTTCGTTAAACCAATTTCATAACCGGTCACTTTCACGATGTGTCTCCCTTACAACGTGAATTGGCGGAATTATTGTGCCTTAAACACAATACCAAAGGCCATTTTTTTTTTAAAAATAGTACTGGGACATGTCACAACCAAATATCCAGGTTTCTTAGCCATTCGGCGGCGTCTGGGGTTACTAGGATGAAGTCGTCAGGGTCACCGGCGTATGCTCGCTGGGGGCACTCGCGCGTTATGTGCTCGACGGTCTGGGACTCCGAATTATTACACAGTCACAGTAAAAAGGAGATTAAATCTTATTACCACGCCCACAGGTTGTTTTGCTTTAACAACCCAAAGAGGAAAAACGGGCTAGATAGTAAGTGGTCCAGTTAGAGTAAAGATCCTTAGGTCGTACTGAATCAATTGCGTTTTGTTATTGCATTTATTCCAAAAAAATATATTCTACAAATTCTTCATTCCCGACGGCTGAAAATGCACGACTTGTATTAAATAACTTAGCTTAAAATTATATTTAAACCTGAGAGCGTCGGCGGCACAGTGGCTAGGACACCGGACTCCCATGCGGGAGGTCCGTGTTCGAAACCGTGCAGTGCCATGTACTAATGAGTTTTTCGTATTTTTCGAAGACTTACGTACATTTACCGACTGCTCTAACGGTGAAGGAAATCATCGTGAGGAAACCAGCACACTGAGATGACCAGTGTGTAAAATGGGGTAGGCACAAAAGATCTCCTCAAGGGTCGTAGTTCCACTGGGTTATTCCCGGCCCCCTATCATAAGATAAGATAAGACAAGATAAGCGCTGATTGTATTCTTGCATCGTTTCAAATTTTAGAACTGTATAGTTAACACACAAATAGCAACACCCAATGAACTGAATCATTATATTTGTGAATCTGTGAAGAAAATCGGCAAGGAAACACGTTTATTCCCTTGTGTGCGTTATCGGACAGTACTGCACAGTAGTGTCCGTATGCTGTGCCCCACACAGTCACGGGTACGCTGCTCATCACAGGACGTTACCATTTCCATAAAAGTGTAATTATATATTTTTAGTTATAAATTGCGTGTTTTTTAAAAGATATTTCTGCTTATTATTATATTAAACCACCAAATGACCGCTACATTATTAGCCACATAAAAACCCCTAGTGTTCCTCACTCATTTTTCCCGACGCACTTTTTCATTGCGGAAGGGACATCCCATTAATCTTCCAGTAAGAAGGATTCCTCCAAGTTAATTAATTTACTGCCAGAGAGTATAAAATATTGTCGTAAAGGACAGACCGACCTTTTTTTACTGCTTATGCTGCTTTTTGACAATTTCGTTTTGTTTTTCATCTTTGTGAGTTCCAAGTCAGCTGCTGGCTGGTGAGGTCTCTTGGAGCGGAGGTCCACTTCGGACCGCTGATGCAATGGAGTGTTTAAATATTCTAGTGTGATAGTTCGTTTTGTTTATTGGATGGTTAGCGGCCAACTAGATTTGTTCAGGCCGTCTGTAAGCCTCCGACATGTCTGGCCGGCCACCGCAGATTCCTAGTCAGAAAACAAATTGGAGGTAACCTCATAATATAAGTGGCGGGTTCTACCCCCAATAATAAAGTGTATTTTACTTTTACTTACTTTACTTTAATTTTAACAATTTTGAGACCATCAAATCTTTCTCAGTGTGTAAAATCTACGTATGGCAACAAAAAACATAGAAAATATAAATGACATCTGTCAATGTCTAGTAAAGAGTATCACTTTAGTGTTGCTTACTGACTTTTTTTTTCTTTACTAAAATGGGGAGCCATATCTCATTTCCTTCGAGATGTGGTGCTGGAGAAAAATGCTCCGAATTCCATGGACAGCACATCGTACCAACGTATCCATTCTACGTGAACTTAAAATCACCTCACGACTGTCCTCCGAGTGCCTTCGTAGAATTCTCGAATATTTCGGTCACATTGCCAGGAAAGACAGTGACAACCTCGAAAAACTAATTGTGACCGGAAAAATTGAAGGGAAGAGGCCTTGAGGATGTAGTCCGATGCGCTGGTCCGACGAAATCCGCACCACCCTTGACTCTACAATTCACGATGCCATCCACACCGCCGGGGACAGAAATAAATGGAGGAAGATCATCCGCCAGAAGGTGATACCTAAAGGAGGTCACGACCCTCAGCATTGAGGATTACGACGCGAGGAGGAGTATAAGCTGAGCACAAATCATGTAGGTAAGTTTAAACAATAATTCTAAGCTCTTGTGAGAACACTTCTACGAGTAATAAGACAAAACGAGCCAATTATATATCAAACAGAACCAAAAAGAACAGATTTAAAGCCAATATGCAAACAAACCAGGATTGAACAATTGTGTACTTCGAACACTGAATTTCTGGTTCTATTGTTGGAACTGTTTGACAGGTCTATTGTTCAAATCGTAGTGTCATGGCCATTGTTCACAGTTCCTCATTCAATTGTATTGTTCGATATTGTTCACAGACTGGATTAACTAAGGTTAATATTCGATTAAGTAAGTAAATTACTCTAAATTAAGAATACCCCGATTTACCATTGCGGACATCTCTACATGGTTCCAGGAGATCGATTCCACTAAATACAACGTAACTATATAGAATCTAAACTACATCGTTATGACGTGTTTCGTATGATATTATCCACTAATGATCCAATTCCAGTTAAGTTCCGATCGAGGCAATGATCGATCGAACAGTAACGTATTTGTGCGTTATAATAAAACGTTTAGTTTATACTGAATCGCAGTTGAACGGTAACAAAACGCTTCAACTGTCAAATATAACGATCGAACACAAGTTCCTCCCAAGGTACTTTTGCCCGATCGATAGTAAATCGAAAGGTGGCAGTGGTAGAGTTATGCGTCAGCAGAATGCGATTTGGTGTCCAAATAGAATTGGAACGAAAACTAAATTTTAATTGGATAGAAATAGAACTATACACGTAGTAATTTAGCCGAATTGCGCCCCTGATGTGGCAAAGGCACCATTGGGCCTAAACATTTGAGTTAAAAGTCGAACCTAACTGTTACTGTTCCAGAGATTCCATCTGATATCAAACATACTCCAAGATCTTGCAAACCTACTACATTCTTGACAAAATTCTGTGACAAATAAAAATTTCCGCGTCCAAATCCGAACACTGGTTGAGTTATGTTATGGTGCCACAAACAAACAGACCTACGCGTCCATTTTTTTTTGGTCAGGGTTTAAAAACTGAACAACAACCTACTGAAATTAAATGAAATGAAATTACATTCATTAACAAGAAATACATACACATATTTTGCATTCAAAAGCGTTAAACTGTGCACCTTTGATGTGGTTATTAATACGTTAATTAAAATATAATTTAAAATAGTATTTACGCGAGTGATATCATATTATTAACTATTTTTAGTACTTTCAGTGAAAACTACACTGGCTTTTGTGTTATCTATATTGTCTATTATGTACTACTTTGAAATTGAAATCGTTTATTTAGCGCTGTAAACACCAGAATACAGAATACAGAAGTATACAAAGCTTAATACATGCAGCACAGAACATCTGGTGTGGTGAACTTTAGCTGTTTGTATTCCTTAATAATAATAAAAAATACGGTACAGTTTTCTAGATTAAATGAACACTTGGTTCAGCGTATTTTACCAAGTTTGGCATGCAAGAATCAATTTTATACATTGTCTATTTGATGCGACGAGGAACCCAAGGGCTGGCGGCTATCTGGCCCAAAGGATCAGCATAGCGATCCAGCGGGGCAACGCCGCCAGCATCCTTGGTACCCTACCACACGGGCCTAATCTAAGACATTTGTGTGCATTAAAGATTTATTATTATTTTATACATAAATTAATTCATTATAATAGTAGCTGATGTCAAGCTATTTTAAGTGCTCAGATCGACGAGAAAAACGTTACATAGTTTCAGCCAACTGGAAGACCTTATCGGAAAATTTACATATAACAAAATTATTGAAAATTTCCAATGCCACGGCATATCATGAAACTTCCAAAGCCTCGACATTGTAACGCTGAAGTTATTTCAACTTCTGCTCCGAACATATAAATATGCTTTGGTCAATGTTGAATAAGCCATTTCAACTTTAGTAAAAATACTATATAAGACCGTTTTGTAAGAGACGGTTGGAGGCATACGTATTGGCTAGGACGTAGACTCCCATGCGAGAGATCCGCATTCAATTCGAAGAAAGCCAAGTAGCGAGTTTTTTTCCAAGAATTACGGACATTTACCTGACTGCTCTGATGGTGAAAGAAAAGAAGAAGAATCGTGACGTAACCTGCACACTGAGATAACAAGAATGTGAAATACGGAAAGCAATGCAAACCATTCCATTTATGCCCAGAAATACATTATATGTGGCTAATTCAATTTAAGTAAAGTAATGTAAAATACACTTTAATGCACAAATAGAAAATAACAAACAAAAGATAGAAGAGGAAATAGTGAAGTACAGTAGTATTTAGTAGTGTAGTAGTAGTAGTGTAGTAATAGTAGTGTAGTAGTAGTGTAGTAGTAGTAATAGTAGTGTAGTAGTAGTGTAGTAGTAGTAGTTAGTGAAGTATTTACAAAAAAAAAATACAAAATATTACACCTTTTCAAGTTTGCTGTTGGACTCCGCACTACCGACGACCCTGTGTCGCGGCGATACTTAATCACATTAACAATAAGTATTAAATTAACTAATTTGGACTCGGTTGTATTTTACAAATATATATAGTATACGTGTCTGTGAGGTGTGCTAAGATGGGAAAGGGTGAGGGTGCGGTGTATGTGTATGCGTGTGTGTGTGTGTGTGTGATTATCGCAACCCTCAAGTGAATGCGGCTATATAAGAAAAAGAAATATAAAATGTCTTTGCCGCTAACTGTGAATTTATATGGTTGTACCGATATGGATAGAAATTAAATACAGTATAAAAAACAAGATGTCACTATGAAAATAACCATATACAGTCGACCACAGTATACTATCTGTCAAAACCCTTCAATTAAATCTCAACATTATACCTGCGCATTGTATCAACATTTCAGATTTTGACGTTTAGGGTAGGTTGACCTGTGGTCGACTGTACAATAAGCTACCATTAGCAATAACTGAGCTACCATTTAAGAGTTCAAGCGTACAATGAAAAAGTTTTTCGAAAACAATACAATTCTTTTCTATAATTTAAATGTATAGGTATGTCAATGCGCCCAAGAAATAAATCCAACTTGATGGTATAAAATATACATAATATAATATATATACGGCTAAGGAATGGAACAGCCTGCCGGCGTCTGTATTTCCCGAAACCTACAACCTTGGGATCTTCAAGGCCAGAGTGAATAGGCATTTACTGGACCCGCATGCTCTATCGTCGACCTCATCGTCGCTTACCATCAGGCGAGATCCAGGTCAAATGCGGGTTTAGTAGACAATAAAAAATATAAAAAAATATCGGAAGATTGAACCATTTAAGTTATTACTTCAATGTAATTAGATATTAGGTATTATTAATAACTACTTTTTATAAGTACTTACAAATTATTATAATTATTAAATACTTTTGTAAACTTGACGTGCTTATGTAACGTACCCTGTTATAATAAATAAAATAAAATAAAAAGATTTATTCAGTAACAAAAAGGTACAAACAATTTTTTTTCCAATTGTGGAGGCCCTCTTTTAAGTGTGACAACACCTGTGTTAGAGGGCCACGCTCTTCCATACCTCTTTATTTGTGTACCTATTTACTAATAATTTAATAATAATAACGTTTGTGTGTGAGAGAGAGAGAGCGAGAGGGTGTGTGTGAGGGTGTATGTGTGTGTGCAAGAGAGATGTATGGTGTTCTATGCCAAAATGAGTGAGAGATGTCAAATGAAAACTGCCATAAAAATATCTTGGGATGTTATATGAATAAATAATTTTGAAATTTGAAATTTAATGTAAAACAGCAAAAATAAATAATGTTATGTGCAAGCGATAAGCTCTAGCGTGTTAATAGGTATATATAAAATGTGGTTGTTTTATGAGTATAGGGCAAAGAGCCAAAACCGCTATAACGTCTGTGCAATATTTTACGAGTAGGTGGTTAAAGTTCCTTGTTTTTTACTTGCGAGATGTTTTACTCTTACCGCATGTACGCTTTGCTGCCATATTTCTTGCTTTATATTTTCTTGAAGACTTATCTTCAAGGAAAACTAATTTAGGTACTGTTTATTCAAAATAAAATAACACTAAAATAAATTCTTAAGCTAAAATTACAAAATACCTAACTATTTTACAAATAAAATACCTGACCTAGGTCGCTCCCTGCAGGGAGTGTCCCGAGGAGGCTGGCGGCGTTGCCCCGCTGTATAGCGAGGCTTATACGCTGAGCGAAGTAGAGGCCAGCCTTCTGGTCCCGGGATGTCTCTACGAGGCGCTTGGCTATTTCCCGGTAGAGGCATTGGGCTCCAGGCCCCCACGGCCCTAAGGTCTCCACCCCGAACGGCGCAAATATGCAATCACCACCCAGGCCCTCATATTTGCGCCGCTTGATGTTCTCCGCAGAAGCCGCCGCTGACCCGGCCTTCGCCGCCGTGGCTGGAAGGTGGGACGGGGCAAGGGTGTCGACGCAGGTAGCGTCCCACACCAGAGACCATCCCAGCTTCCAGGGCACGAGTGTCATACCGTCGGGCCTTTTACCGTCATCGCGAGCCAGACCATTGGGCTCCAACACGGCTGGCGCACTTGCCGTGGCAAAGGCCCGGCGGATGATGTCGTTCAGGTCAGCGTGCCTCGGAATGCGCCCGGCACTTCGGGCGCACGATAAGCCATGGTGGCCATGCTGGTCAACAGGGCACCCGCACCGGCAGCGATGGGGGGCGTTGCAGGGATGTAGGTAGGTTAATTTTCTATTAGATGAGAAACACCCACCGAAAACTGTGAGAAAAGTGTCACATTCCCGCACTAAGTGCGGGAATAATTACCCACAATCGGAAGTAATCAACAATCAAGTAATTCATGTTAATTCTGTATATTTTATCTAAAGTTATCCGCGTTCTGTAGGTATACAAGTCAATTATAAACGAGGAAATCTGTAATTGGCCTTCTTTAAGTTTAATACATATGTAATTTCATAATTGTTAACAGCTGTAAATTTCCCTTATAAATAAATAAAGTCATTCTCGCAGGTGTAACAAAAAAAATCGTGTCTATCACGTGCGGGAAGACCAAGTGTCCCACTCGTGTATCCACAATACTCGCCTACGGCTCGTGTTGCGATATAACACTCGTATCGTCAAAAAAATCAAGTATTACTACACTCATAAGTTTTTTTTTTATTCTTAGTTTAGAGGCTTTGGTACATGACAAGGTGACCAGCCTCGTTAGGGTCGCTAAGGAAAGGAACACTCCTATATTGCGGATAAAATTGATACAGAAATATAGACAGGTTACGTGGTTGCAATAACAACGTTATAACGCGTCTTTACTCGACACTAGAAGCAATAAATGTAAAATATGTCGATAAAATACATTTTATCGATAAACTTTACATAAATCGCTAATCTCATGACTTTCAACATCTCTGTAATGAGGAAGGTGAAAACAGCCTCGCTGTTTACGATGTCGTAAAAAGATATTATAATGTGTACATTTCGGCCTTACAAAGTGTACATTGGATAAGATTTTTCCGAGAAACATTTTGGATTCCTTTTCTTTAGCACACTGTAGCGATTTTGAGTCTAAATCGGACCGTACCCATAGAAATCTATTTTCGGTTTTCTAGATTAGGGTAGGATTACTGCTTGTTTTTGTAACAAAACTCGATATTTTCATAATAAAAATATAATTGTTTCGCAACAAACTTTTACTTTTTTTTTAATTTCTACGGCCTGGATAAAGTGCCTTGAACAATGGGTTCGGTTCTATTCCGTTTCAATATCGCTGCAGGTTCTAAAATTTGAAACGATGCAAGAATACAATCAGCGCTATCTTATCTTATCTTATGATAGTGGGCCGGGAATAACCCAGCGACACTTCGACCCTTGAGGATACTTTGTGCCTAACCCATTTTTACACACTGGTCATCTCAGTGTGCAGGTTTCCTCACGATGTTTTCCTTCACCGTTACAGCAGTCGGTAAATATGTACGTACATTTACCGACCACTCTAACGGTGAAGGAAAACATCGTGAGGAAACCTATCTAAGGAAATTAAAAAGTTTCCGAAGGCGTGTGAATCCACTAATCAGCACCTGGCCCGCTCGGTGGGTCATAGCCCGACCCCCTTGTGCAATGGGAGGCCTGTGCCCCAATAATGGGGACATTAATAGGATGCTGATGATATAGCACAATCGTCAGTTGTCGTTCGACGTGTTATACAAGCCGCAATTATTGCTCATCCTGAGCTATTACACCGGTATCGGTGTATAACACCCTTAGAGCGTTAAGTGCAGTATTAGGTTTAAAAAAGACGCCGAAACTGTCTATAATTTCTAATGTATTTAACAAATAAAAGAAGCCATTCACCAAGCCTTAAGCATTGTTAAATATAATCTTTCCACTTTGCAATAGCCTTATTGAAATCCCGTCGTTACCCGAACTGTTATGACTATGACCCCTGTTACATCCTCTTTACCTTCTACAACTTCATCTTTAGCCTCATCTCCGGCCTCTCTTACTACACAAATAGAGTTCTAATTCCATGTAACCAGTTTCAAACTTATCTTTGCAAGTTCCAAAACCATTTTCTGGTCAAAAGTGTTCCTTCAAAGGTCATCAAAAAGGACAAACGTTGGTTTCAATTGTTATACCCTGCAATTTATGTGACGATGAGTGGGTTTTTATGGAGCCTCGGATTCTAAGCTTCTTTGGTCCTGATGTCTTTTATGGAGGAGGGTATATGGGATTGACACGCCCAGGTCAGTTGGGAAATAATAGCTGGGTACGTATTATACGATTGAGGCCAAGTGGGAAGGTTTCACGGGAATTGTTTCATATTTCAATTTTAAGAGGTCAAGGGTTTCAATTCCTCGTATAGGTACCTACTTAAACTAGGCTTCTCAGTACTCTTGAGTGAGACAGAGTGCTCTTAGATTTTAATATACAGAGCAGACGACCCCAACGGCTGTGCGAAACGCAGCATAGACTATAAATATTATGGTTAAACTATACGCACTCGTCAAATCTTCCCTCTCGTTCTGACACATATAAACAAGGCATCGCTCTCTGTTTTTTGTGAGCATCATAGGGAACAGTGCAAAGTTTTGTAATAAAAACTAAATAATTAATTCAAAATGAATTTTTAATTCGTTTCACAAAAATAAATGTAGCCATATCCTACAACGGCAAGAGGCAGCAAGAGAAGCGTGCCAAGACAGAGATTCGTGGCGCTCCGTTCTCTCTGCCATAGCGTGAAGGCACTATATTTTATTTAATGGTGCCTTTAGAACTTATAATGAGAATCAGGCCCTACAAACGAAGGCTCTACAAGTGAAAAGCTTGTTAAGGGGTAACGTTACAACTCTATTTCCATACAAGTAATTTTTCACATTCACGTCGTACTCTACCCGGGTAATACTTAACTAAGATATTAAATAACACGAGGTCAATCATGTTGTTGTACTCTGTTGCCAATTCAAAAAGTACAATTTATTTTAATAAAACGTTTATCTGATTCTCATAAACGCTTCGTTTTCGAGATACTTGCTATTTTATTTTATTGAGATATATAATGAGTAAGGGTCTTTATTTATGCCCGTAAGAAAACTTGAAACACAATAAACTATTTGCCTTTCGTTTGCACATGTCATTAATAAACTTATGTCATGATTGTCAAGTTCAAATTAATCAAAATGCGACGTTGCCAGCTCGGATAAAGTATGGCATACTAGGTAATTTAAGGCAAGGCATTTAGTTTGTATCAAAATAAAACATTTTTTTTAATTAAAATTAAAAAATGTGACAAAATGTAAAATAACTACTTCGATGTTCTGAGTACAGTGTCGAAGTTAATGTATAACCAAAGGAACACCTTGTATAATAAAACCGAACTCCAATTGTACCAGAAAATGTAGCAAGTGCGTCATACACGATAGATGTTTCAAATGGGGTGTGCTGATTTACATATTCTTATCTAAATGCGTATGTGATAGGGTCCAAAAGTGATTTTTAGTTGAAACCGAAACCAAAGATTCGGAACTTAACATTTGAAATAAGCTGAAGTCTATCGAAATGATCTGCTCTGATTCACAATTATTATCAATCTTTGTACAGCGCGTTTATGTTAGAGTGACCACAAAATTTACATTGAAACCGAGACCACAGGGTCTGTCTTTTTTTTTTTTATTAATTGTTTACGACAAACAGGCAGACGGGCCACCTGATGGTAAGTAGTCACCGTCGCCTAGATACACGTGCAATACAAGGGGTTTTGTTTGTGTGTTGCCGGCCGTGGAGGGAGAGGACTTTTTTAACGTTCTTTTTGAAGCATCCCATGTCGTAGCGCTGCGGGAAAACGTCAGGTGGAAGAGAGTTCCACATTTTACAGGTGCGTGGCAGAAACGTTCGTGTATAACGGGTCGTGGTAGACACCCAAAGCTTTAGAAAGTGCAGGTGAAAATTGAGCCGCCGACGAGTGGTGCGATTCAAGAAAGTAGACGACGGCACCAAGTCAAATAGTTCTGAAGAGCACTCCCCATTATATACGCGATAGAAGACGCAGAGAGAGAGATGTCTCTCCTTAAACTGAGACTCTTGAAGGTCAAAAATTAAAATATTAATTAAAAGAAGCTATAGTAAGATTGCATTTAATAGAGTCCGACTGACTATAATTTTTATATGAAACAGAAACCAAAGAATTGGAACTTATAGAATGTGCTATGAGAGTACATGAAATGACGTAATGTCAGTTTGTATGAAAGGGAAAAGGCAAGATCTTCCACAGGTGTTGTGCCTGGTGACCAGGTTGTCCATTTTAGGTGGAATACTTTTGAGACCAAAACCGAAAGACAATTTGGGCCAAACCCGGGCCTCTAGTCACGAGTGTTTGAGATTTAGCTCGGAATTCGAGATATTCAGCCTGTGGAGGGGAAAATTATTCCCATTTTTCACTGCTGTGATTTATACCCGATTTAACGACGTTGCTGCAGAGTAATTTCTAGTTTCTTTTTATATTGACGAAAACAGACGAGCAAATGGTCACCTGATGGTAAGTGGTAATCATCATCTATAGACATCCCATGGCACTATGTCACTGGAAGGTTTTCGATATACTGGTGCCTTTGAGTGCTCAGATGGAGTATCTCTTGTGTCAATTACGCTCTCGTATCCTTAAAAATGCACAGAAATAGAAATACCATGGTTGTCGGCAGCAATTGTTAAAAGGGTGACTCTTCAGATAGTCTCGTTATATTTTTAACCCCCGACCGATCGAGTGTCGTCCGACCGATCGAGTGTGACAAACAGACAAACGTGTCGAACTTATAACACACCCTGTGTTATAAGTTCGACACGTTTGTCTGTCTGTTTGTGTGTTTGTCTGTGGCGTTATAACTTGAGAACGGATGGTCCGATTTGGACCCGGTTTTGAAAATGTAATTGAGAATTTTGTCGAGAGTATTGTTAGCTGGGTCTGATAAAAATTTGACCAGTGGTTTCCAAGATCTTGGAGTATTTTTGATTACAGATGGGATCTCTGGAACGGTAATAGCTAGATGGTTCGTGATTAGACTTAAATAATAAACTGTTTCACGGTATTTTTATTGTATTTAATTAATTACGACCGGTTTCGTTAACACATCTTCAGGTATTTGTTTATAATTATTTTCTTAACTAGATCGTTCGAATTGGAGCTCAAATATTCAGGTTAATGGTGCGTTTCCGTCATCTGAAACCTTGAGGATCTGATGACGACCAGGAAAAAGTAAGGGGATCTTCACAATGGTATATCGGGTTTTCAAAAAAAAGTAAGAGTTAGGAGTATGCTATATGTTAATGCATTATTTGTACTCGTATGCCCATTATATTGTTCACATTTTGTTGAAGAAAATATGTGAGTAATGTGAGAAAAATATTACAAAGTTAAATTAAATAGTTAAATTAATAAGTTAAATATTATAATAGTATTAATTATGTTTGCGAAAAGAAAAATAATTAAACAATAAATGAAATATAATATTCACAAATATAACAACCCCAGCGGCAGTTCGACCCTCAGGGATCTTTTGTGCTCACCCCTTAAATGTAATATTAGAATGGAAGTAGTTGTTTTACACTTATTATGTATTGAGATATGTTCATATAGTTGTGCAATGCTGACAGCTGTCTCACCGTCACGTACCGTGTCGCCGTGTCACCGGCCCTGACTGACAACCAGCGCTGCGGCGGGGGCTGGCGTCTAGCCATATCGTCACAGCATAATGCTGAGTCAGGGACCCTTTTGACACATATGCATGTGAAATTGTAAACTTAATATTCACAGGGAATATTGGCGTTAATTAAAACAGTCGAGATAGTGAAAATTTCGCTAACAACAATAATGGTTCGGTTATGAATGTCCAGGAAAAGCATTAATATTCATGATTACACTCGATTCCATCCAAGTAGAAATAGAAAAGAAGAGTAACTTGATACAACCGCATTACTATACTTACTGGGAGCGTCGGTGGCACAGTGGCTATGTCTCCCATGCCGGAGGTCCGGGTTCGAAACCGTGCAGTGCCATGTACCAATGAGCTTTTCGTATTTTTCTAAGACTTACGTACATTTACCGACTGCTCTAACGGTGAAGGAAAACATCGTGAGGAAACCTGCTCACTGAGATGACCAGTGTGTAAAATGGGGTAGGCACAAAGGATCCTCAAGGGTCGAAGTGCCGCTGGGATTATAAGATAAGATACTATACTTACTAATTATGGGGGCAGACTAACTTTTTTTTATATTTATTTATTACAAAATCTACAGCACTTAAATTTAAAAACATAAAAGTCCATTAAAAAAACATACTGCCAATTAAAGATTTTCTATTTTAAAATAATGCTTATAGGGAGAAATAAGTTTTGGTGTGTGTGTATATGGATGTGTTTACTGGAAATGTGTGTGAGCGTGTTTGTGTAGAAGAGAGTGAAAGGGGTGTATACATTTGTATGTGTTTGTTCGAGTCTTTACTATATGTATCCACCGTCACACCAGTGTGGCAGTTATGATTTTTTTCCTAACAGTCACACTAGTGAGACAGGTTGGTGTGACAGTTAGTCTGCCCCCTAATTGGGTGTGCTATCGTAACGGTATGGAAAACACATCAAGCTATACTCTATGAAATCCTGTGGCAATAATTTTTTTGTTGTGCTTTCTTTACAATCGTATGTATGTATGAAAAGTACGACAAAGTACTACGGGGCCTGATGTGTATCATATATGATATCATAGAGAAGCATGTATGTGATTAGCCTTCTATAGCCATTGGTTCCTCTCTCTCTCTCTCTTAATAATTATTTGAACTTTTTTAACCCCCGACCAATCGAGGGAGGGCGTGTATAAATTTGCCACGTTTGTCTGTCTGTTTGTCTGTAGCCTTATAACTTGACAACGAATGATCTGATTTGTACCCGGTTTTTTTCACTTAATAGAGAATTTTGTTGAGAGTGTTTTAGCCACGTCTGATAAAAATTGGGTCAGTGGTTTCCAAGATTTTGGAGTATCTTTGATGTCAGATGGGATCTCAGGAACGGTAACAGCTAGTTGTTTCGAGTTAAATGTTTTGGACCATGGAGCCCTTCCCACATCTGGAACATGAAGGACCTGATGATGTCGAGGAAAAAGTGAGGGGATCTCCACAATGGTATGTCGGGTTTTTTAAAATTTTGAATTTAGAGTTATCAGAACAATATCCGTAAATTCGACAATTCTTTTGGTAAAATAATTATTTAAACGGAAAAAATTAAGTTATTGTGTTTTAGTTAAAACTGTGTCATCCGTCTGATTCCGGTAAATGGTAATAATTATGGTGAATGGACTGGAGATGATGATGAGATGATGTGCCGTGTCGTGCCGGCCATAAAGAAAAGCACCACTCCAACTCTTCCCGTGGGTGTCGTACGAGGCGACTAAGGATCTTAGTGGATACTATTCTACACCTAGTAGACGGCGATAGGCTCGCCACCTATCACGTTTGTCCACCAAATCTTACGGCGAAAAGTGGGAACTACCAATGATGATGGTAGTTCATCTGTCACCTCCTCGGGGACTATAGACGTGAGAGTTATGTATGTCTGGAGATGACTTCCTGTTCTTCTTTTACTATGATGAAACTATGAATGTGATTAAAACTTTTGGAAATTTAATATGGAACTATTTCCATTAAAATAATTGGGGGTACCTGACGAGACCTATCACTGATATCGCAGAGACTAAATTGTTAAAGCCTCCATACATTTAGGGTCAAATTGAAAGCGCTTCTTTTGGAAAGGTTTGTATTCTGTAGAAGAATTATAATGTAAGTAGGTACTGTTTAGCAGATTATAATTTATTGTATTGTGTTTGATTTGACAATAACCCCTAGATTCAGTTTTTTTTTTAAAAATATGACATGGACTTTAATTTTTTTTAAATAATCGCATTCTTTGTCTGTTATACTCTATACTAAATGAAAAATTTTCTCCTTCTTACCTCAAAATTAATTTTCACTACCTATGTTCAACTCATGACAGATCTCTTCGTTCCTCCCACAATCTTCGCCTTGGCCTCCCCTCTCATCATACTGATTTCTACTCGTACTCGTTCACTGTTCACGCAGCCTGCCTTTGGAACAATCTTCCAGTAGATATAAGGAGTGCCCCGAATCGCTTTGTGTTTAAAAATAAAGTTCGTATCCACCTTTTGTGTTCCTCATAATCCCTAAATCTATATATTTTACATATCAATATATTCGTGCATAATATTTCATTATTTTTCGTATGTATTTAATTATATTGTATATTTGTATTAGTATTGTATATTAGTATACTATGTAAGAATATTGTTATTTTAATATAGTGTTATTTTATTATATAAATTTCACTTATAATTTCATATATATATTTTTTATTAAGTTTCTTTCACATTTGTCATTTTTATTGCCAATGCAATGTCATAACATATCTGCATGCCCAAAGGTCAGCTGGCAGAGAATGCCGCAAGGCATTAAGCTCACCTGTACACAAAAGTGTAAAAGAATAAATAAATAAATAATTTAAATTAGTTTTTATAACGTGCTTTTAACTTAGCTAAGTTGACACTGAAAGAGTTTAATTATTATTTATTAACTTGTAAATATTCAATCACAATTTATGATTGTTGTATGAATAAATGATATGATGTTGAAATATATATTTTTTGCTAGGCCATCTCTGAAATATATATTTTTTGCTAGGCCATCTCTGAAATCGCTGTATCCATACATTTCGATCATGTAGGTATTGAGCTTTTGTATTGAACAGCTGTTTTTTTTTTCGCGATTTTAAAATTGGCCCCATAGTAAAAGTTGTTCAGTTAGGGATATCTTATTTTATCTTATGATTGAGGGCTGGGAATAACCCAATAGCGGCACTGCTGTCCATTTACACACTGGTCATCTCAGTGTGCAGGTTTCCACACGATGTTATCCTTCACCGTTAGAGCAGTCGGTTAATGTACGTAAGTCTTCGGAAATGACGAAAAACTCATTGGTACATGGCACTGCGTGGTTTCGAACCCGAACCTAGCATGGAAGTCCAGTGTCCTAGCCACTGTGCCACCGCCGCTCCAACTACTTACCTGTTACACAACGATCTCATATGTATGGAACGATAACTGAAAAGTAAATATAACACCACTAAAATACAGCGCAGAGAGCGGAGTTTTGTTTTTAGAGGATTTGCGATGCTAAAATATTATTAGAGGGTTTGCTATGCGCTTCTAACCATGAAAACAAAGATGTAGTACCTCAATGACGGTCATTAAAATTATAATTGAAATAAAAACATTGAAATTGAAAACATTTGAAGTAAAGTAAAATACACTTTATTGCACAAATATAAAACAACAAACATGAGATAGAAAAGGAAATAGTGAAGTACAATTTAGGCGGCCTTATCGCAAATAGCGATCTCTTCCAGACAACCTTCGGGCAGAGGAAATGATATCGAGAAAGAGGTAGTAGGTGGTATTTATTTAGTACTGTAAACACCAGAATACAGCAATTACGCTGTCTATCTTACTCTTTACCGAAACACAGAAGTATTTACGCAAAACAGCAATGCTTGCAGAAGCATTGAGTTACAAGTCACAATACATAGTTGTCGCTTGGGATTAGTGCAGAAGTGATCTGCGCCGTAGACCAACCACGTCATAACTGTTTATTGTATGACGTTACGTTTCCATACCTTTAAGAACTCGTTGCTTCCACCTAATAATAATATGGGAGGGCTATAGAAAATTTCCGCAAACACTTCGCAATGGCCGGCAATTTTACGGCCAAGAGTAGTAGTAAAGTCACAGTATAAGCATGTCATTAGGCAAAAAGTAGTGACACTGTTAATTAACTTACATTCGGTATGTAAAGTATTTTTGGAGTATTTAATAAACGTCATCACCAAGCTTGAAGAGCTATAAATAGAAAAATAATGGTTGCAAATGTAAAATCTCGAAATGGTCATGGAAATAGCTTAGTTATAAAAAAAATATATCGAATTGATCACCGACAGGTATTCAGAACGAAACCAAATAATACTGATTAACGATTAATTAAGAAATTATACATATATGTCTATGACTGTCTGTACATCACGATGCCTGAGTCGGCATCTGCGTGCACGGCCTAGATTTGGACTTTTTTGCCGCAATCCAGCACAAATAAATCTAGTGTTCGTCACGCACTGAAGCAATCAACATCTTTTTATCATTTTAATTGGCATTTTATATCATTAATTTATTAGCATTTTTATATCTATTAATTACAATTATTAGCCAGTGACATCCAGTTTCTATCAATAAAAAGTAACCTTAGCATATCAATTATCCAACGCGGCCCCTACAAAATAAAACATTAAAATTTGAATAAACATTTTAATATTTTATACTCGTAGATTATTGTTATTGAGTACCTAATAAAAATGTTATATTTTGTATGTCTGATCCACTTTTTTTAAACCTATTTTATAATCTTACTTTATCACAAAAATTTGTGACAAATATAATTCTTGTTAATTTTTGGAAGACAACCATAATAAACAAACTAACAAATTACCTAAATGTTAATAACAAGAAGGGACAAAAGCGCGCCCGAGACTATTTTCTTTTACCCAAGGTAAATATACTTTTTAATTTACGAATTGTACATTTGTAATAAACAATTTACAAGCTTTCATATCTACATAAATAAGAAAACCTACATAAATAATTAACAAACTAAAATTCGAGTTAACAGAATACCCTACAAATTCAATAACGGTAAATACTGAGAAAATTATGTACCAAATTTGGTATAATCTGTGACTGAGAAAGTATTCCATACTGTACCACAATCTCTACTGCAAAATAGTCGAGACTTTGTTTAGCAATTACTGCTGTTTGGACAGGGTTACGTATAGGTCTACGGCGCTACGCCGTAGCCGCTACGGCGTAGTAACTAGCTACAAGGGTAATTGGGTTACCATTGTAGCCGAAATTTACCCACATTACGGGGAGATAGCTAGTTGAATTAGTTGGAAATTTTGTTTAAAGGTTTGATTGGAGTAATCGAGAAGGGTGGATGATTCAATTTTAATTAATCTTATAATAAAGTGAACACAAAAAATATCTGCCAAACTTGTAAGATACGGGTACGAGGCTCGACTCACCCTCGACCGTTGTTAGGGATCCGGGCCTAGAAGGGGAAAATGGAACCTCATTGCTGTGGCTACACCGTCCGTCCATCCGTCCGTCTGTCATGTGGTTCTAACGCCCAAACGCAATAAGATACAGACTTCAAAATTTCCCACAATAATCGAATGTATTCCCATGACCAAAACCGAATATCGACTTTAAAATTATATTTAAGATGAGTTCCCATATAAGTAAAGGGAGTTGATAAAAAATTTAAATCGTGTGGGGTGGGTAAAAAAATGTATATTGTTTAAAGCTCATCGAGTAAAGGTGGCCTAGTGGCTAGTTCGAAACCATGCAATGCGATGTACCACTGAGTTTTTCGGATTTTTTCAAAGATTACATTACATTACGTACATTTACCGACTGCTCTAACGGTGAAGCAAAACATCGTGAGGAAATTAAAAGTTTCCGAAGGCGTGTGAAATCCACCAATCAGCACTGGGCCCGCTCGGTGGATCATGGCCCGTACCCCCATGTGCAAGGGGAGGCCTGTGTCCCTACAGTGGGGACATTAATATAGGCTGATGATGATGATGATGAGTAAAGTATGAATTCATTTTTTTTCCTAGAGAAATAACTACGTAAGTACCCGTCAAAGTTGTCAATTTCAGACAACTTTTGTTACCGGCTCTATCTCTAAAACGGTATATAATTTCATAGCTTGCGTGGGAAATCCCTCTCATTCACGTAGCTGCTAATTACATAATATGAGCTAATTCCCTTATTCCTTATGGAAATCGAAACTTGATACTCGTAAGTAATTACACCTTGCCTCGTGGATTCCTCACAGATAACGGTAAAATATGTATTACGAGTAGTGTTGCAAAAACATCGATATTTTCATTTTTCATGCTAAAAGTGACAACCTCATTTTTTTATTCATACCTAAACCCTTTGACCTCAAACTCACCTGGTGATAAGTGGCGATGAGGCCGAAGAAGGAGCACACGGGCTTACTGGATCGATAAACACTGCCGAAATATATCAAATAGAAGTCCTACGTTGCGATAGTTATCGATAGAAGAGCTCATAATGACAGACGAACAAACCGAACGAAATTGTTGCTATGTATAGCTATAAGTTGGAAAGGGTCAAGTTGAAAACCAGCGTCGCTAGAT
This sequence comes from Hofmannophila pseudospretella, assembly GCA_947369225.1. Lineage (NCBI taxonomy): Eukaryota > Metazoa > Arthropoda > Insecta > Lepidoptera > Oecophoridae > Hofmannophila > Hofmannophila pseudospretella. Next base: position 3,987,708 of record OX376333.1, read on the forward strand.
GTATAGGTATCTATACATCTAGCGACACTCAGCAGAACTTGGCCCTTTTAATAGATCATATGTCTATTATTATCATCACATTAAGCCATATCATTTTAAAAATGTATTCGCATGGTGTAGTATTTTAAGCCAAAAATGGTCTATTAAAAATGATTTTCTATTTCTATTTATATTTCATAATCTTGATTCTTGTCACCACGATAGAAGCGCCAATGGCTCAAATGCTTGGGCAAAAGACTTCGACGCTGGATAGATTCCACCTTTGGACTGTTGGAGTGGGCCAATCCCATCACAAGCATTTCAGCCTAGTTGGAGTGGTTTAGTTTGGTAATGTGTAAAACATTGCCAAAGTTTATTATTAAAAAAAAGCTAATAAACACTGACAGACCAAAATGAACAATACTTTTATAAATTCGTAGCGATACTATTAAGGTATTTTTTAATATTTGATAATATCGATACTATAGCCAGATCGATCGATAGTTAGCGACCGTCTTTGCGACAAACTTTGCTATGTCCGAACCGGCTCCCATACTTCAAGAGGTAAAAGAGATTTTCACATCAACAAATACCGTGGTACATCGATACTATCACAGCATTATGAGAAAGAAAGATGGCGAAATTTCATACATTTTGAGGCTCAGTGTTTTGGACGGTTTATTGGCAGCCAGGATTATTTCTGTCTGTCTGAGCTGAGGTTGGACCATAGATTTCTACCCTGACTAGATAGATAACTGTCATTAAAAGTAAAAAGAAGATTAAATATTATTCCCACACGCACAAGTTTGTTTTTGCTTTGACCCACAAAGAGGAAAAACGGGCCAGATATTGAGTGGTCCAGTTACAGTAAAGGTCCTTGGGTCGGACTGAATCAATTGCGTTTAGTTATTGCATTTATTCCAAAAAACGTATTCTACAAATTCTTTATTCCCGACTGCTAAAAATGTACGACTTGTATTAAATAACTTAGCATAAAATTATATTTAAAACTATAACTATATCATTTATGAAGAGGTCTTCGTTTATTTTATAATAACTGGGTTCTGAGAAAATGAAATTGAAAAATGAAAAACGTTAATTTGCTATCGATAATATTCCTTACAACACTAAGCTGCACAGAACACGTGAAAATTAGGCGCACGTCAGAACCACCGCAGTGCAAATTAAGGAAAACCACAACATAAAGGCAAAGGCATTTCTGTTACGAATTGGAATGATGTACAAGGATGCTGTTAAAATGTCAGTAATGAGAGTGTGTTTGTACAGTCGGCTTCTTGCTAAAGTATACCATCTATTAAATTCCAATTCAAGAGACAATGTTTTCCTCCCATACATTGTTTGCCTAAAGTCCAACAGTCACAGAAAATTAATGATTTTGTTCCAGTAAATGCATACATAAGTCTATTAGTGGTTAGGTTGCAGATTGGCGTACGGGTTGCAATTTGGTACGATAGTTGTTCACCCAGAAGTGTTGCCACGGTGGCACCACTAGCACTCGGCCGCCATCTTGAAAAATATGTTACATTTTTCAATTTTTTCAAAATTGTACAAAAATGGTTAGAGATACAATAAAATAGTCTATGGCAGATATGGTCCATAATAAATTATCTACAAAATTGTCATACATTGATTTTTGATGCTATGAATAGTTTAAAAGTTACAGCTGTTCAATTGATTTTCCAATTTTGCAAAAAGCAAAATTTTGCTTTTAATCCTTCCAAATAAATTGTTTATAATACTTATAATCTGTAATTAAATTGGCGTAGTAGTTTTTATGAAATAATTATTTATATTGAAGTAAGATATTTAAGAACTGCCGAATTGCTTCTCATTTATGGTTTCTGCTCAACAACCTGATATGCTACCGCCATATTTCATATGTCAAAATTTGTCTGAAGGAATGCTATATAAATATGATTTATACTCGTATATGCTTTATATATCCAAAATAGGATTAAAAAGCAAAATTCTGCTTCTTGCCAAAATGGAAAATCAATTGACCAGCTGTAACATTTAAATTATTCATAGCATCAAAAACCAATGTATAACCATTTTATAGAGAATTAATTACGGACCATATTCGCCATAGACCGTTTTTTGTATTTATATATTATGTATATCCACTTCAATTTCAGAGGTAAATGCTGTATCCATGGATATTTTACCAGATCGTATCATAACAGGAGCGCGTCACTCAACCCAGAACTACAATAGAAGATGGAGAATGACCCGATGTAGTTTACTTTAACATTGTGGAAAAGGACAACCATTTTACGATAGGTATCCAGCATGCATATACTCATACGCAGCCTGGAATGGCAGCAATAAAAACTTTGCTGTTTTGTGGCAGAAATAGGTAGGTAAAATAGCCAGCATCGTAAAGGAATCTGGGAAAATCCTTAAAGAAATAAAATCATAATTAATTCGTCATTTACAAGAAAACAAAAGCAATGGAACACAACAATAATCGGTGTATAAAAGCTCTCGTTAAAATTTACGGCCAATCGTAAAAACGTCGTAAATCTCCAATATGACGGGCAATCAAAGTATATTATTTTCAGATTATTGCGGATAATGACTTTATCAATTTTATGTTACGACAGTTACATGTTGTAAAATTGAAGTCTAGTAGTATTTATTAATTTTTATTTTTTTATTTTATTAAATAAGGAGAGCAGACGAGCCAACGGGCCACCTGATGGTAAGTGGTCACCGTCGCCCATAGACATCTCACCTCACTGTATTAATATTAGAGGGTTTTTGATGCGCTGCTAACCTTGAGGACTAAGATGGAGTGCCTCATGTGCCGGAAATTACGCTGGCTCTCTTACCCTTCAAACCGAAACACAGAGATGCAAGCATTTCTGCTTCACGGCAGAAATAGATAAGAGGGTGGTACCACCCCAGGCGATCCTTCACTTTAGGATCTACCACTACCTAGTAGTTATTTATCAATGGGATATTTAACGATTTTATTTGAATTTTTTATTTTTTTATAATAATAATAATTTATTTGATACATTTCATTACATTATATTTACATTAAACTATAGGACTCCGCACTAGGCAACAGCCTGTATCGCGGAGGCCGGTTCAATCTTATCTAATAATTACATCAATTTATACTAAGATATATTTATTTATGAGATATTTAATTATTATTATTTTATTACTTATTTATATTATACATATTTTTTTTACATTTATTAAAATAAACAGAAATAAGGATAAGAAAGTAATTAACTATGGGGTGTTGTACGACGATGAGCGTGAGTGTGCTAGGGTGTCTTAAGGTGAGTGTGTGTGTGGATGAGTGTATAATGTGGTTTGGTGAATTATTGTGAGTTTGAAATATTTCAGATTTTTTAGCATACAAAGTTCAGAGATCAGGCCGTTTATACACTTCGACAATAAGTTAAAAACGATTGCACATAAAATGAAATTATAAAAGTGTTTTGTAATGTGCAAACAAAGCCATTTCATATTATGCCTCATTTAACCCAGTTGTCTAATTTTCAGATTTCAAACCCCCATTTCAGACCACATTTTTAATAAAAATAAAATTAATTCCATCTTTCTTTTACCTTGGATGGATGCGGGCAAGCATATTCTACAACTATGCCAAATTTTAAGTCGATAGCACTAGTAATTCCTGAAAAAAAAACCAGCTGTGGCATACAGAGACGGACGGACGGACACCGAAGTCTCCCTATGGGTTCCTTTTTACCGTTTAGGTACGAAATCCTAAAAACGGGATGGATTACGTTACTCAGGATCTACAAAATCTCCTGGTAAAAGTCCGGTATATTGTCCAGTTTAAATAAACTATAATCAGAACAGAGATTCGTGGCACTCCGTCCTCTCTGCCTATGCCGAAAGCTATTTCGAATGTATGAAAGTTAGGTCGAGCATGCGTGAAGCGACGAATGACTGTGGCAAGACAGACATTCAAGACGCTCCATTATCTCTGTCTACCCCGCAAGGGACATAGCCTGAAGTTAGTATGTATGAAAGTGAGGTGGATGACCCGAAGGTTATCAGAATATATTGCATCAGTATATCCATTTATGGCAATTCTATTGCAGTAAATCGTGTGGAACAAACTATATCACTCGGTTTCATATGGGGAAACAAAATAAATTCCAGCGGTGTTAGCATTTTAGGGCCCATTAGTCACTTGGGAAGCTAGGGATAGTGCAGAATGTTATAGTTGTGTGAAGTTAGAAAGAAGTTAGAATAAAGTAACTAACTTGTTTCGTTTGTATAAAAAATGTTATACTTACCACAAGAAAATACGAGTTTACGTAGATAATGTGTAATTGAAAAGAGAGGCAGTACTCGTATAGTAACCTTTTCTTTCTTCCCACTACACTGTCGCTAATCTCTTTAATGTCCAATTAACTTCAGAGGTTGCCTGGAAGAGATCGTTTTAAGCGATAAGGCCGCCTTTGTACATATCGTGCTATTATTCCTGTAGTTTTTACTTTTCCTGATTTTGTGTACAATAAAGTGTTTCTATCTATCTATCAGTATACTCGTATCAATGGGGCTGTTGCGATTCTAGTAATTTCATCCCCCCAGTTACAATCGCAAAGAACTATACTGTAAACTGATACAGCTCCTGTCAAATGTAGCTCTCTCTCTCTCTCCAAAGTATCAGTTTCAAACTAAGAGTATGGAAGTATCAATATTGCCATCTCGCTCAATAAAATGAGATATCCGGAGAAATAGGTGAATAGCAAACAATATTTTTTTTATTTTTATTTATTTATTACAAAATCCGCAGGACTTTAATTTAAAAACAAAAAATTCCATTAATAACAAAAGATTTCCTATTTTTAAATAATGCTTATATGGAGAAATAAGTTTTGGTGTGTGTGTATATAGATGTGTTTATTGAAAATGTGTGTGAGTGTGTTTGTGTAGAAGAGAGTGAAAGTGCGAAAGGGGTGTGTACAGTATCTGTGAGTACCGATCGCAAATCAATCGCAACGTTCACTGTTTATTAATTATGTAATAAGTGTTCTGTATGAGGAATTGGCTAAAGTGAAGGGGCATTGGTACAATACACTTAATTACATGCCATCCTGGCTCCATGGTGTGACTGTGTCAGCCTTCGGTAGGGAGCTACTTGTCTTGGCTTTTAGATTACGCTCGGGTCACATTCCGTTAAATAAGTTTTTGCATTTGGTGGGAAGAGCTGAATCACCGTTTTGTACCAACTGCAACAAAATAGAAGACCTCACTCACCTCCTAATGGAGTGTGATCTGGAGAAAATTGGGAGGAAGAATTTGGCATCAATAGGCTCCAAAATGGGAGGCTCAATATTATTTTGAGCCAGCCCTTATCTGATCATCTGAAACATTTACTGTTGTTTGCTATGTTGGCTCTCAAAGTGAGGGCTGACCCTAATAATACTTGAGCTTCCCTTCCCTTTTCTTAGTGACCCTAACGAGGCTGACATGGTCACCTTGTCGTGTACCAAAGCCTCTAAACTGAGATTTAAAACATGATTAGACTTAAATAATATACTGTTTCACAGGTTTTTACTGTATTTTATTAATTACGACCGGTTTCGTTTACACGTCTTCAGGTATTTGTTTATAATAATTTTCTTAACTACATGCAGGTATATAAATACAGCTTTGCTTTTTGTTTTTGCAATTACTAACAAAATGTCAAGTTACGTTCCAAAACACATCAATTAAATTTAATGTCAAAATTAAACTAAAGTCAACAGGATACGGTCCAAAACTACTTACTTACAAATATTGTATAAGTTAAAAAAATGTGTCATACCTTATGGTATTATAGTATAAAATAATTCAACAGCACATTTTCCTTATTTGGGATTTCGCCTTGTTAATTTCTTGGGCTTCCAACAGACTTAATTTAATTCCATTTTCTTCTCTATGTAAAATATCAAAGTTTTTGGTAGGGTCAAAAAAGTGGTTACTCGAGTTCAAATGTTCTGCAAAGGTAGATGAGGGATTTTGAGATTTTTTAAAAATGTGTTCTGTTTTACTGCTAATGCTATTGAGGCTGCCTCGCTTCTGCAGCGCCTCCGGAATGTTTGCGGAGGCGCGCACCGACGGCTTCCATGCGATCGTGCGCAAGAAGACCGCCTCCTTGCTGCACAGAGTGGAGGGCGGCAACAATAGCATTCTGAAGATGATAGCAGGCAAACATGATTGTCCGATAATCAGACACTGGGTTCGTGTGTTGACCGGGTTCGGGTAGGTCCCTATGAACGCACCAACTCTCTGTCCCACATGTCTGCCTTAAGTTTTCCTTGTAAATAATTACTAACATAGTCTTAAGTGAACCTCTGTTGTTCCGAAAATATATTGATTTGATTTGATTTTGATTTACAGAATATCTCAAATGTTTTTATGTACCTATTTATAAACACATTAAGGCTATCAGTTTCTAACACCCAGCTTTAGTATTGTGGTAATGTCATAAATTGTCCTGTTATCGCTTTCCGGGCCACTTGACGGCGCGCGATCGTTCAGCGAACAATTGCGGTGGGCTGAAGCGTTAGTGGCCGTTTTATTGCAGCATACTATACTATACTATAGGTATCAGGTTATTTTGTAGTACATAGCATAATACATCAATTCAATTTATTTTTATCCACACTTACACAAGTAGGTACAAAGAGATAGGTGTGTAACGATGTCGACTTCATCGTCCATATCAACTTCAACCTCATCGTTAGCGTTTATCTCACCTCATTCCGTGTTGGCATCTTCATTTCTTCATTTAAATTCAAATCATATTCCCATTCAATTTCTAAATTTCATTATTCCATTAATTTCATTGTTTTATTTGTACATTCCTTTTTCTCTGTATTTTGTCTCGAACGGACGTTTCTCCGTTCACTTTTATTTCCTACTACTACCTATTTTCTATGTTACTGTTTTCTGTGTTCTTTTCCTTAAAAGATAATATTTATTACCAAGTTCTTCTATTACTTCATCTGCACACTGTCCTAGAACCCTGCTAGCAGGCATCTAGAGGACAGACTGTAGCAGGTATATGAAGATGTAACCTGACTTAGGGCTCAAAAGATGCACTCACTCAGCCTTATTTAGTGTCTGGCTATCTGACTCCCAACTAGGTTTCCCTGTGTGTGGGATATCAGGAATCCATCCGCGTGTCTAACTCCTTACTTTTTAATTTACACTCGAACACTGCACTTTTATTTATTTTTTAATTTTAAATTACTTGTAACTTGCACCACCACCGGAAAAAGATATTTAGAATGTAGGTACATAAACTCACACGTCGTAATCACGCCAATTTTTATTTTTTATTTAAGGAGAGCAGGCTAGCAAACGGGGCTCCTGATGGTAAGTGGTTACCGTCGCCCATAGACCTCACTCACTGTATTATTATTATTAGAGGGTTTTCGATGAGCTGCTAACCAGCTAACCTTGGGAACTAAGATGGACGGATTACTCTGGCTTCTCTTAGAGAAACACAGAAATGCAAGCATCGGGGTGTGAGGATGGCACCAACACAGGCGATCCCGAATCCGCACTATACACTGAAAGAAAGCTAGTATGATTTAGAGCATATAAAGTATTTTTTATTCATTTGAACAAATTACTTGATAGATTCGACTAAGATCTCGGTTGAAGTGAACAATTTCTTGGTTAAAGTGAACAATTTCTTGGTTGAAGTTAACAATTTCTCGGTTGAAGTTAACAATTTCTTGGTTGAAGTTAACAATTTCTTGGTTGAAGTTAACAATTTCTTGGTTGAAGTTATCAAGCCGACTTTATATGCTCGTATTGAAACAAGTTCTTGTTTGAAGTAAACAAGCTTTTCTTTCAGTGCAGGATCTACCATTGCTGCTGTGTGGCAGATATAGATGAAACGGCACCTACCAAGTTTGTCTCAAAACATATCTATAATTTTAAAATACCTACTTACCTACAGTTTAAAAGGATTGCTTCATGCATACTACTTTCTAATTCAGAAATCATTATAATTTTTTTCTTGCGTCCTATATAGAACTGAATCTACATAAGAATAATACATAAACTCTCACGTCCATAATCCCGTGGGGGTAGACGAGAAACCACCTTCAATCACAGGTAGTTCCCACTTTTCGCCGCAAGGTTTGGTGGACAAACGTGATAGGTGGCGAGGATATCGCCGTCTACTAGGTGTAGAATAGTATCCACTAAGATCCTTAGTCCCCTCGTACGACACCCACGGGAGTGTTTGGGGGCGATATTAGATATTTATTTGTACTTTTCATATTATGTATCAAGAACTCACTTTGCTATTCTATGTACGTTTATATTTTTGTTTTGGTCCCTGACCTGCTGTTTCGCCCGCGATGCCGTCGTCCTGGCACAGCTGAAAACCAGCGCTGTGGTTCTGCCGTACCGGTTGGACCGCAGCACATGCTGAGCTTCTATCTTTTTAACATTGTGTTGTTTTAATGTTATGTCTTTTTATACAATCTCCTGTATAATGCAATGTGTTTTCTTTTCTTTCTTTAATAATCCTATACATTAAATCCAAAAATAAAATCACAAAATTATTAACAATTTAATTATCTACAATTAAATATAAAAATATTTCAAAAACATTTATATAATGTAAGGATGCGATTGGATTTAAAAATATTTCCGAAGTTAGCACAACATTATTGCAATAAAATATAAACAACGTTCAAATAAACGACCACCATTAAAATAATGCGTTTCTTTAATAATTTTATAATAATTAATTAAAATAGTTACCAATCCATGTCGTTAGATATTGTATGTAAATGGTGAGTGGGTGTTCCTTAAGTTTATTTTAAATATAGAATTTTTATTTCTAGAAAAATCTATAGAATCACTTTCCTCTCCCACGTAAAGTCTGCAGAATAAACATAATAACCATAAAAGCTTAAGACGTTTACCACAGGTACTATAAAAAAGAAGATATTGTTAGTACGAAATAGCGTAACCTACAAAAACTAAAATTATTATACCAACGATGTGCATAAAAATAAACTGGGTAAAATAATAAGAATAAGATTTGCAAGCGTAGAATTCATGCATAGAATCTCTTGCAACTTTTTGAAAATATTGTTCAACTAATTGAACAAATAGTTGAACATATTGTAATAGACGCAACCCATGGTTGTTTAGTATGTTAACATGGCGATGATATGGCACTATGGAACGGGTTACTGTTGAAAATTTTAAAGTATGGTTATGTGATCGGTTAAAGGTTATTTTCGTCAAATTACACTTTTTTGCTCAACATTTTTTTAATAGTTTTTGTCAAAATGATGCTTCTGGAATCGCTACTTACCACACACAAATGCCAAATAGGAATGCCATTTCGTTGAGATTTCGATAAATGTTACTATTATTAATTTCTACTCTTATATGATCAAAAGTAATTATAAAGTAAGTAAGGTTTCGGGTAAAATCGGTCTGTCTCCGTCTTAGTAGAGTCAAATGTACATTCGCGTGTCACTATCAAAATTTTTTTTATATTTTTTAATACGAAACCCGCATTTGACCTCGATATCGCCTGATGGTAAGCGACGATGAGGTCCTTTGAGATATCCCAGGATATATGGAGACTAAAAAGTAGCCAGACATACTAACAATAACAGGTGCATACACACTCACACACACACACACACCGTCAAACACCCTTACAACAGGTAGGAACAACAATATAATGGATAAAAAATTACATATTTAAAAAAAAAAAATTATATAAGTGTATCCCCCAGGCCATTAGACTGTTGCTATCTACTATGCTGTAAGACGGCCGATAAGGCCAGTGCAGGTGGTACAGAACGATATTTACTTATAATATATACATTGTAACTACACTGTTGTTAAATGATTATAATTTGAATATTGTTTGGGTTAATAAATATTTTTGTATTTTGTATTTATATGTATTTGTATATCAGTCTCAAGATCCGAAGCCCTTTTTAAAAACTCACGCACTGTAAGTGCCTATTTTAAATACTAAAACATCTGCCCCACTCTATAATCATAACCTTGCCGCACGTGTATTAATTTTTAATACTAAAACATCTGCCCCACTCTATAATCATAACCTTGCCGCACGTGTATTAATTTTTAATACTAAAACATCTGCCCCACTCTATAATCATAACCTTACCGCACGTGTATTAATTTCTCTACGCTTGCTATTTCAGCTCACGACCTTATTTAAAACAAGGACATCGCTAATGAGTCTGTTCCCTTTTACGGAGGCTTTTACGGTGTTCACATATTACATAGTATATAGGCGGTGCCACCTATTAGCAAAATGGGGTTTCAAGACTTTCTTTTGACCGATTATTTATGATTATAGAGTGGGGACTCTATAATCATAACCTTGCCGCACGTGTATTAATTTTAAATACTAAAACATCTGCCCCACTCTATAATCATAACCTTGCCGCACGTGTATTAATTTTTAATACTAAAACATCTGCCCCACTCTATAATCATAACCTTGCCGCACGTGTATTAATTTTAAATACTAAAACATCTGCCCCACTCTATATTCATATTCATTTATTTCAGTAATGATCATACATTGTCAAAAAATAAATAATAAAATGTTAGCATGTCATTATCAATAATAGTAAAATTTCTTGCTTAAAGTAAGTATAATGTCAACCAGTTTAAAAACAAAAATAAAAATAATAAAATAAAAAAGTATTGCAGAATATAAATCTAAAGTTTCAAACATCGTTCGTCAAGGAACTCGTTGACAGAGTAATAGGCGTTTTGGATCAACCATTTTTCAAATTCAATAACGAAACTGTTGTACGTTTTAGTATCTCGGATAGGAGCTGGTATTTTATTGTAAAGTCGCGGACCAGCGACGTGCGTGGACAGCTGGGTCTTCAGTAGTCTACTGTCAATCAGTTCGAGATCCTGCTGCCTCACTTTTGTCAGTCTCTTGCCAACCCATTTCTTAGTAGGATACTCTCTTAGATTAATCTTAACCTTGCTGCACGTGTATTAATTTTAAATACTAAAACATCTGCCCCACTCTATAATCATTATCTTGCCGCCCGTGTATTAATTTTAAATACTAAAACATCTGCCCCACTCTGTAATCATAACCTTGCTGCACGTGTATTAATTTTAAATACTAAAACATCTGCCCCACTCTATAATCATAACCTTGCTGCACGTGTATTAATTTTAAATACTAAAACATCTGCCCCACTCTATAATCATAACCTTGCTGCACGTGTATTAATTTTAAATACTAAAACATCTGCCCCACTCTATAATCATAACCTTGCCGCACGTGTATTAATTTTAAATACTAAAACATCTGCCCCACTCTATAATAATAACCTTGCTGCACGTGTATTAATTTTAAATACTAAAACATCTGCCCCACTCTATAATCATAACCTTGCCGCACGTGTATTAATTTCTCTACGCTTGCTATTTCAGCTCACGACCTTATTTAAAACAAGGACATCGCTAATGAGTCTGTTCCCTTTTACGCAGGCTTTTACGGCGTTCACATATTACATAGTATATAGGCGGTGCCACCTATTAGCAAAATGGGGTTTCAAGACTTTCTTTTGACCGAGCATATTCAGATAATAAGCATGTTTTAGGTTATACTACCTCGCAGGCTTTTAGGGTAAGCTTTAAATACGCCGCATGTAAGATCTGGAATAATCTTCTTAAGAGATGTGCGAACTGTGGATACGTTTAGGAAAAAACTTAAGAACTACGTTCTCGCTGCCCAAAAATCAGACACAGTACACTAGGTACAGTATATTAGGTTATTTTTTTTATTTAAGTTTATATTTTTATATTATTTTCTTCTCTTTCTTTATAGTGTTACAACACATACCATAACCGCTTCCCATCGGAATGAAGAGCCGCATAATGGACAGACACTCACTATGTATTCCTATCCCTTATCTCTCCAGTTATAATTGTTATCTATTTCATCTTTAGGTATTTATTTATATGTACTTTAATATTTTTTGTTTTCGTACTTCGCCCTGGCACAGCTGAAAACCAGCGCTGTGGTTTAGTCATACCACCGTGGGATAGACAGAGGAACCACTTTCATCATAGGTTGTTCCCACTTTTCGCCGTAAGATTTGGTGGACAAACGTGATAGGTGGCGAGCCTATCGCCGTCTACTAGGTGTAGAATAGTATCCACAAAATCCCTTAGTCACCCCGTACGACACCCACGGTAAGAGTTGGGGTGGTGGTATTCTTTATGACCGGCATGACACGGCACACTTTTTAAATAATTCGTTGAAAAATATTTCAATTTACGATTTACAAAAATGGCACATATTGTTACGTAACTCCACGCTAGCACTTCAGGCAAAATAGGACTTCTTTTCGCCGGGTAAATTAGGTTCCCTACAGAAGTATCACGTTCCAGACGAAGTTTCCAACTGTACCAAAGACTCGAGTGCCAGGTACTGTGGAATTTGAAACAAAATTTAAAAAGAATTTTACAAAATGTCGAAATAGAAAAATGAACAGGAGTAAGTTATAAAGAGGCAATTCTAGAAATAAAAGAGATAGTTGTAGAGATTTCAACTGTATATGATGAAAAAACTATGACTTATGGTCTATGTGATTCGATTTTATTATTAATGATTAGGAATGATTGATTACCAATATTAGGTAATAATTATTTGCATTTTTTTAATTATTAATTAGTTTTTAAATGTCCTTCTGTGGGACGCTACTTACGTAGACACTTTGGCTCCATCCCACCTCCAGAATATGTGCAGAAAGGCCGGTGGGGCGGATGAAGCGGCTGAGGGTCTTAAGGCCCTCAAATACAGGGACATCGGCAACCAATACCGAAATGCCATTAAAAATATCGATAGCGCGTTCTATATTTAGTATGGAACTTAGGCGTCTTGTATGCAGTGTCGTCGCTCGTTAAAGTGGCGCCACCTGTTGGCCCGTCAAATGTATCAACATTTAAACAGACATATCAACGTGACTAGAAGAGATCTGTTAGCCATATTTACTGGAAACCTCTGCAAGTATCTTATCTTATCTTATGATCCATGTGTTGTATGTATGTTTCTTTTAGTCTAATAAAAAATAACGCTAGCTCAGGCATCGAACTTACAGTGTCATACATTCACAGGCGATATAACTGGGATTCTAGAGTATGACATCGCGGATAAGGAAGGGGATGCGGATATTGTGAATGTTAAAAGTTCGAGAGCCAACGATAAAAATAGTGGGTAGTTCAGAAGAACTACTAAAGCCGAGCTTGACCTCAATTTTATCAGCTCACCGTAAGACGTGGGTATTTTAAAATCAGAAACTAAGTATCTTATCTTATGATGGGGGCCGGGAATAACCCAGCGGCACTTCGACCTTTGAAGATCTTTTGTGCCTACCCCATTACACACTGGTCATCACAGTGTGCAGGTTTCCTTACGATGTTTTCCTTCACCGTCAGAGCAGTCGGTAAATGTACGTAAGTTTTTTTTATTTTTATTAAATATGGAGAGTAGACGATCAAACGGGCCACCTGATAATAAGTGGTCACCATCACCCATAGACATCTCACCTCACTGTATTAATATTAGAGGGTTTTTGATGCGCTGCTAACCTTGAGGACTAAGATGGATTGCCTCATGTGCCGGAAATTACGCTGGCTCTCTTACCCTTCAAACCGAAACACAGAAATGCAAGCATTTCTGCTTCACGGCAGAAATAGATAAGGGGGTGGTACCACCCCAGGCGATCCTTCACATTAGGATCTACCACTACCAAGTCTTCGAAAAATACGAAAAACTCATTGATACATGGCACTGCACGGTTTCAAACCCGGACCTCCCGCATGGAAGTCCGGTGTCCTAGCCACTAGGCCACCGACGCTCTTCCTCTGCAAGTAAATAATGGGAAATTTCAGTTGGACAGACAAAATTATTCCATATTAAACTTTCAAAGCTTCCAGAAACCGGTAGCATGTTACTCCAATGTCCAAGTTTTCTTTGTGTGAAAAAGTAAAGTGGGACGGTTGAATATTTACATTTCATCCGGCGATTATGTTAATATCAGCTGCAAGAGTTAGTTCGAGCCATATTTGCATACGAGGATATAGGAACCCAGCACTAGGACAATATATTTAGGGATTTTCACAAACTGCTGGTCATGTCTTATGGAATTGGATAAGCAAGGGGCAATATTTATGGGGGTTTGGATTTAAATGGGATGCATGGGGGAAATATTGTGTGTTTTCTATGGAAATTTAACTTTGTTTCAGAATTGGATAAATAACTTTTATGTAACAATTAAATGGGTATTGATAAATCTATAACAATACTTAAACAAAACTTATACTAAGAAGAAAAAACTAAAGATAAACAAATTGGGTCAAGTCCCCCCTTACCCGGCAGTGAACCCAAGAACGCAGTCAGCGTTGCCCCGTTCAGAATTTATTACGTTTACGTTTGGATTAAATACGTACATATACCTACAGTAACCTATATTATTATATGCAGGTCAATATTTCTATCAATTTTTCTCGAACGTTAAGGGCGGGATCTGCTCCTTTCGGTAAGAGTAACAGCTCACAAAATATATGAGCTTCGTTCGTCCTTTAGCTCTGTGTCAAAATAATTTATTGTTTTTGTTGTCTTGCTATTGAACTTTTTTTATTTTCCTTGTGTACTTGGTAAAGCAAAACCGGGGTTTGAAAACGGTTTAATAAAACTGAAGATATACTAAATATATCTACATTAACCACTATTATGGTTAACCATTAACCACTAGTGAGGAGCTCGTAGCCTAGCTGCGAGTACGGTCCGAAAGTGATCATGCAGGTTAAGCAACGTTGGGTGCGGTCGGTATTTTGAAAATGAAAATAGTAAGTAAGTAATATGTTTATTTCACACACAGCAATGACCGAAACAGTTATAATTATAATAAAATAATTATGTAGTCAAAGGTAACCATATTGAAATTATGTCTGATGGTCTGCTGGTGTTGTGAAAAGTTTAGGAGCTCGTAGCCTAGTTGCGAGCACGGTCCGAAAGTGATCGTGCAGGTTAAGCGACGTTCCGCGATCGGTATCTGGATGGGTGACCGCTAGTGGTATATGTCACCTGAACTCCTCCGTGCCTCGGAGAGCACGTTAAGCAGTCGATCCCGGTTATTGTCGTTCGACAGCAGTCGTTAACCCATGTCAGATGCCTACGGGCGGCCTGAACAACTCTGACAATAGGTTGGCCACTAACCATACGATAAGCAAGCAAGCAACCACTGTTTTGCAAGTGTTTCCTTTTATTTCCCGTGAGTAGTATATGCATTATTTATATTGGTGATTAGAAAATATGTTTTTTTATTAAGAATATTGCAAATTAATTATTAAGAAATACAAATAAAAATCTTTGATAAACGTTAAAAAACTGATTTCTTAATGCGTGATTGCGTGCGAGTGAATGCGTCATATCGATATTATTTTCAATTGTACATGGTTAATTTAAAAAAGTAATGAATATTCTATACGAATGGATGCTGAAGAAAAATATCATGCGAGAGATGAGAATTATTCTTGAAGAACAATTTAATTAATTCTCTAGTTCTCTCATGAATAAAATGTTCCTTTTAATTTACAGAATTAACATGAAGACTTTTTTTTATGTACTACTAAACCCGTATTTGACCTCGATCTCGCCTGTTGGTAAGCGACGATGAGGTCGACGATGGAGCACGCGGGTCCAGTAAATGCCTATTCACTCTGGCCTTGAAGATCCCAAGGTTGTAGGTTTAACCACTTGTTATATTTATTGGAAATTAACAGTAGTTAGAAATAAGACCCTGGGCAGCTACCAGATCCGTTGGAGCTACGAGAAAATGGGCTTAGGAGACCTTCCCTAACTTTTGGAGCTATTTAAAACTGCATTCACAGATATTTGAAAAAAGGTACAGTCAGCAAGAAAAAGGCAATTTTTCACAAAAAAAATGTTTGATGCCAATCGATTCTATTTCGTGTCAGGGACAAAAGACTCTACGGGATCTACTATGGGATCCTATACCCGTATAGGATGTAAGTGAAAATACCCATAAATAAGATCAACTTAACAAAATTAATAAGCAATTGGGACTTTGCAAACATTCAAAATTGATCAAATCTTGAAAAAAAAAGAAAAACCTGAAAAAACTGTTGAAAAAAGTTTCAAGGTAAAACTTTTCACGGTAAGACGAAATTTTGTTAGTTTTTTTTAACCAACCACATGTGTGTTAGTTATAATTTAATGTTTATAGTTAATATTCGGTGTCGACTATAATTTAACTATATAGTGGGTTCCTTTTTTACCATTTTGGTACGTAACCCTAAAAAGTAGATACGGTTTACCTGCCTCCATCATGTATGATTAATAAAATCTTCTGATAAACTTCGCCACTGAATCTAAAATTCTTTCACTGTCATAGACTTAAAACTACAGACCTGGGAAAGAATTTTTAGAATTAGTCAAATGGTTTTTTGAAAAAATCTCAATCATATACCTATATGCTATATCAAGCTACAAGCTAACTCCATCAATGATATTATATCTAAACAAATCCATGGAATCCTATCGCCATAAGTTTTTGTTAGGTATGATTCCTTGACATTAGTGGAATGAATGTATCAAATAAGCTAAGGGGCCATCCATACATTACGTCGCACGAATTCATGATTTTTGGAGCCACTCCCGCCGTCCTTTTCACAGGTGTTCCATTTGTGTGACCCCCTCCCCCACACCCTACCCCCACCCCTGGTGTGACTTCACATGTTTTGCAATTTTAAATTTAGATTTTTTTTAAATTAATACAGCACTTCCAAAATTATTTATTTATTTCTATTTAAGATATAAAACATTAAAATATTATTTCATAAAATCATCATAAATAATATACAGGAGTAAGATGGACACAATATGATTAAATTTTATATCGTTCATTTGATGTGATGTTTCGTAAATTTTCACATTTTAGAAATAAAAAGGAACAAATGTGAACACCTGTGAGAAGGACGGCGGGAGTGGCTCCAAAATCATGAATTCGTGTGACGTAATGTATGGATGGCCCCTTAGCTTATTTGATACATTCATTCATAGCTTACTTGACACTAATGTCAAGGAATCATACCTAACAAAAAAATATGGCGTTGTTTAGATATAATATCATTGATGGAGTTAGCTTGTAGCTTGATATAGCATATAGGTATATGATTAAGATTTTTTTCAAAAACCATTAGACCAATTCTAAAAAATCTTTCCCACGTCTGTAGTTTTAAGTCTATGATAGTGAAAGAATTTTTAGATTCGGTGGCGAAGTTTATCAGAAGATTTTATTAATCATACATGATGGGGGCAAGTAAACCGTATCTACTTTTTAGGGTTACGTACCAAAATGGTAAAAAAAAGAACCCTTATGGTGAGACTTCAGTGTCCTTCTGTAGTCACAGCTGTTTTTAAAACAGCTATTTAATTTCTATAAAATCTAGAATATTTATATTTCTTTTCAGAACGGAACCCTCGGTGCTCGAGTCCGACTCGCACTTGGCCGGTTTTTTCGAAAGATTCACTATATATATTATAGTCGATACCGAACCTGTGTCCATCCCATTCCTTTATATTATTTAAGACTTCTGTTAGATTTATGCATATGACGTCACGAAGTTTATGACTCCTGTCCCCCCCTTGTCACACGATGTCACACTTTGTTGGTCCCTTCCCTCCCGTGTGACGTATTTTATGGGTGGCCCCAAAACGACAAAGTACTATAGTGTATATAGCCTGATGTGTTGTCCACTGTACCAATTAGGGAACCAGAGTAGACATTTCAGACTATGGCCATGTTTCTTTTAGTCAAATAAAAAATAACGCTAGCTCAGGCATCGAACTTACAGTGTCATACATTCACAGCCGATATAACTGGGATTTTAGAGTATGACATCGCGGATAAGGAAGGGGATGCGGATATTGTGAATGTTAAAAGTTCGAGATCCAACGATAAAAGTAGTGGGTAGTTCAGAAGAACTACTAAAGCCGAGCTTGACCTCAATTTTATCAGCTCACCGTAAGACGTGGGTATTTTAAAATCAGAAACTAAGTATCTTATCTTATGATGGGGGTCGGGAATAACCCCAGCGGCACTTCGACCCTTGAGGATCTTTTGTGCCTATCCCATTTCACACACTGGTCATCTCAGTGTGCAGGTTTCCTCGCGATTTTTTCCGTCACCGTCAGAGCAGTCGATAAATGCACGTAAGTATTCGAAAAATACGAACATTCGGTACATGGCACTGCACGGTTTCGAACCCGATTCACCCGCATGGGAGTCCGGTGTCCTGGCAACTAGGCCACCGACGCTCTATAGGTCTCATATAAATGTTCTTTAGAGCTTTTTGTGTTTCGCGCGGATGCGGGGGCAGACGCGGATCCGTCCGCACGCGTACCGGTTACGCTACAAGTCGTTATGTTTATCCCGCAACAATGGCCGCATATGAATTTCGGTAATAGGTCGCTCTAGCGTCGATGTTCATCGTAGTTGTAGGTACATCTGCGCGTTTACGATCCACTTGAAAGCAAAATCTACAATAGAACCTACCCGCATGCGGACGCCCGTTTTAGTTAAAAATACACTATAGAAAAGAGTATTGCGGACGGGTTGCGACGGATGCGGAAGGGTTGGCGTCCGCACCCACATCCGCGCGAAACAAAAAATGTCAAAATGTTTTCTATATTAGGTATACATAGACAACTAGTTCAGTACATGCTATATTACTGTATATCACATGTACTGTCCAATTTGTCTAATGTCGGCTTGGTACCACTGTGGGTGCCGTGGCCACGATAGACAACTAGTTCAGTACATGCTATATTACTGTATATCACATTTACTGTCCAATTTGTGATGCGGATTGCAGACAGTAGTCCCGTTTCTAGCAAAAACGTATTTCCCGATGTCTAACAATTTTTTTACAAGTCCCGATCGTGCAATAAAAACGAGAGAGCAATCAAAGTCTATCTCGAAACATATTCTTTCCAATACAAACATTGATACACAGAATACAGAAATCGGACTAGTGCTATATCTTTCAAAATCTTTACACACTGGAGAATTCAACATTTTTAGACTGAATGTTTATTTATATGCTTATATTAGAGAACCATAACGATTTGGATCTTCTAAGTCGTTTTCCTCATTGAAAGAAAGAAAGAAAGAATTTATTTTCAATACACACATACCACAATTAGGTACAGTAGATAAAAATAATATTAAACATTGGTGAGGGTCGTGATCATTCTAAGGAATTAATCACATAGAACGACTCTCGTGGCAGATTTAACCATTCCAGGTTTACCATTGCCTTCCCCATTTCACACATTGGTTATCTCAGTGAGCTGGTTTCCTCACGATGTTTTCCTTCACCGTCACAGCAGTCGGTAAATGTACGTAATCCTTTCGAAAAAACCGAAAAACTCATTGGTACATGGCATTGCCTGGTTTCGAACTCGGACCTCCCGCATGGGAGTACGACGTCCTAGTCATGATGCCACCGCCGCTCTTCGATACGCCGATCGATTTGGATACGTGTGAATTATTCTTTTATGATTATTATTATTATTTTTTATAAATTAGCTACGACAAACAAGCAGACGGGCCACCTGATGGTAAGTAGTCACCGTCGCCGAGAGACACGTGCAATATCAGGGGTATTGCACGTGTGCCGGCCGTGGAGGGAGAGGACTTTTTTAACGTTCTTTTTGAAGCATCCCATGTCGTAGCGCTGCGGGAAAACGTCGGGTGGGAGAGAGTTCCACATTTTACAGGTGCGTGGTAGAAACGTTCGTGTAAAACGGGTCGTGGTAGACACCCAAGGCTTCAGAAAGTGCGGGTGAAAATTGAGCCGCCGACGAGTGGTGCGATTCAAGAAAGTAGAAGATGGCACCAGGTCAAATAGTTCCGATTATATTATGAGGGTTATAACAGGTTATGTAATTGTAATAAAAGGTGATGTGCCTATTTTTGATAAATTATGAGGGAAAAATAGGGAAAATCACAAATAATAACAAGTAAAAATTATCAAGGTGAACCTTTCATAATAAATCCTAATGAAATATGATGGAATGTTAGGATATTTATAAAAATTCTCGCTACAAATCATTTCAAAGCCCAAACCCGTCCAGCCCTATCTATTCGGTTTAGGGAACAATATTTTTGCGAAGCGAGACCCGACTTGCACTTGGCCGGATTTAGGATTTTTTTCTGCGTAAAATTTCAATTACCTACCTAATTATTTATATTATCTATATTCATGGTGGAAACGTTAAGTGTGTCCAGCCCATTATTTCGTTAATTTAATAGATATTGCAAAAGTTTTAACTGATCTGCATCGTTTAATGCAGGAAAAGACATTAAAAAAATTAACGTGTTCAGATTTTGTACATTTGCGATTCCCGTATATTTATTTACTATAGCACGATTTATCGACTACTAGAACTCTTAGATGTAAAGATAGTTTAATAAAAAGAAACTTATGTATATTTATTATAGTTATCTTTATATATTGTATTTATTAATATTTGACGTACACACTATGTCTACTTATATAGTAGCGGTAGAGCCTAATGTGAAGGATCGCCTGGGGTGGCACCACCCTCTTATCTATTTCTGCCGTGAAGCAGAAATGCTTGCATTTCTGTGTTTCGGTTTGAAGGGTAAGAGAGCCAGCGTAATTTCCGGCACATGAGGCGATCCATCTTAGTCCTCAAGGTTAGCAGCGCATCAAAACCCTCTAATATTAATACAGTGAGGTGAGATGTCTATGGGCGACGGTGACCACTTACCATCAGGTGGTCCGTTTGCTCGTCTGCTCTCCTTATTTTTATTTTTTTTAAATTACAACGCAATTTTCACTTTCGCGGGTTTGCTGGAAGAAATCTCTTTTAGAGATAAGTTCACACTTTGAACAATGTCTCATTATAAATGTTTTTATTAAATCTATTATTGTACAATATAGTGTAAATAATAAATAAAGTGAATGCATTAAACACACACACTTGCTTGCTTGCTTGTATGGTTTAGTGGCCAACTTATTTGTCAGAGTTGTTCAGGCCGCCAGTGGGCATCTGACATGGCTTAACGACTGCAGTCGAACGATAGCAACCGGGACCAACTGCTTAACGTGCTTTCTGAGGCACGGAGGAGCTCAGATGAAATATGCCACTAGCGGTCACCCATCCAGGTTTTTTTTTTTCGGGGTGAAACGCTCATGCTTACCTCTTCGCCGCATGGGGGAGACGAAGAGGTTATGCCGGACTTTTACCGGCCAAAAACCCCCCGGTGTTCCTGCGCACCGCCTGACGGCGAAGCCACGGGAACGCTTGCGCATACTTCCGCGACTTCGCCAGCGGGTGTCCGCATTACGGACTCAACTCTGGGGACTCACGGCCCCATTCGGCTTGTGGTGGCGTGCCGGAACACGGGCACACCAGACCAACTCGAGGACCTGCTATCAGGCAATGGACTCCCCGTGTCCATTGCCCGGAGGCCCTCTTTAAGGGGGAAGGTGGCGAGCGTGAGCCAGCCGCCTTCGCCCGGTTCTCCTACGGCGGATCGGGTCCGACGAAGGGTCGTCCTCCCTGATCCACTCCTCGACTTCCTTCTGCGCCATTACTTCCTCGCAGAAGGCCACCATTACGTCCCACGCCCTCTCGCTGCCGACCATAGCCTTGACTATGTTCGGCAGCGACAGGTTGGACCCTACTGCCGCGGCTAGATCTGCCCGCGGCTCCGCCCATGCAGGACACTCCGCTACCGTGTGCAGCGCCGTGTCCTCAGGACAGCCACATCGATGGCACGCCATCGTCGGTTCCCGACCCGCAATCCTGCACAGGTACCTCCAGAAACAACCGTGTCCCGAGAGGACCTGCACAAGGTGGAAGGTCAGGACCCCGTGCCGCCTGTCGACCCATTCCTTAAGAACAGGCCGAATGGCCTCGATGGTGAGGTGGCCGGCGCTCGGCTCCTCCAGTCTCTCCTTCCACTTCCGGAGGAGAGTCCTGCGAGAGCCGCGCCAACATCGCTTAACCTGCACGATCACTTCGGACCGTGCTCGCAACTAGGCTACACTATAAAAAATATATAGAAACGATATTTAAAAATTAAAATCAAAATAATTTTTATAAAAAGTGAAAAAATAAATGCTAAAATGTTTATTTTACAGTGCGTTTATACGTGCTTAAAACTCTAATGCGTTTGATAATCATACCATACTTGTACAATTGTACATACTTACGAATGAGTGCTATAGTAAATGTATGGGAACCACAAAGGTACAAATTATGAACACATGTCGTTAATTTAAAAAAAAAATTAATTTTGTACATTATACGATTCAGATTCTATATCTTACTACTTACTTACTCCGCTGGCGCAGCGACCCGAAGTGGATCTTGGCCTCCGATACCAAAGAGCGCCATCGCTCTCTCTCCTGCGCAGTCTCGAGCCAGTCAGGCGCCCGGAGCTCCCGCAGATCCTTCTCCACTTCATCGCGCCAGCGGTATCTGGGACGTCCGACCGGACGTCGTCCGTTAGGTCTGAGATTCTATATCAGTTTAAAGTATTGCTACATCTTTTAAATTAACTAAATAATGGGCTAGACTCTTAACGTTTCCACCTCTATACAAACTACTACTCAGCTCTTAGCAATTATAGTTTCCAAATAGAAATGCTTTGTTTAATTATTGTCTTATAAAACTGCCAGTAAAATATTGTATTTATTTATCTTATAGTAAAAGAAACCGTTACAAGATACGTCATTAACAGCAGTATTAAATATACTCTAACAATAATATAAAATCACAAGTTTTAGTATAGTGTCGGTCAAATACTTAAAATAAAACATAAATAGTAAGACTGTACAGTCTTGTACACCGTCAGAGAATGGGTATAAACGATCTAATCTAATATCTATAAACGAAATAAATTATAAAGGATCTGTTGGACTTTAGGCAAACAATGTATGGGAGAAAAACATTATCCTTTAAACTGAATGTGTCCGTAATTATCAAATATTATTTCATATCGACTTTCGTCTATTTCACAAAATCCATTACCAAAAAAGCCGGTAAATATTTTGGAAAATTTCCCAAAGAAACAAATTGCTCAATTTGCCCTCGAGTTGGGAGACACATCAAAAATATTTGCCTGAAATTAGCTACCGACTTTTAATAGCTTGGGAGCTGGACGCTAGTTCCAGCTTACAAACATTCCGAACTTTGAAATTACACGGCAGTAAGTACAGGTGATAGATTCTAATAAATCTCCCTCTCTCTCTCTCACACACACAACACACCCTTTCAACACACACTCTTACAACTTACATACTTACACACATAACCTTTTTTTTGTTCTCCCCACTCCCTATTCCACTTTCCCACCTCCATATTTTATTAGCTGTTACTAATTATTATTATTTTGTATAAATTAAGGAGACCTATTTTTTGGCTTGCACGCATGTAAAAAAAAACAATTCAGGCATTACATAGTTGTAAGGTTTCTCAGAAAAATTAAAATTAAATTAAAATTAAATATGTAGGCTCGCCTGGGTATGACATGGAGACCAAGGATTGGGACTAGGAGTGTAGGTCGACCACCAGCAATATGGTCAGATGACATAAGAAGATCTGCCGGAGGAAACTGGATTAGCAAAGCTCATGATCGTAGAAAATGGCGTGCACTGGAGGAGACTTACATCCAGTAGTGGGTGGACACCGGTTGAAGAGAGAGAGAGAGATTTCTACCGCAAAGCAGCAGTTCAAAAGTTCCAAACTTTGAAATTACACTACAGTAAGTACAGGTTTTTTTTACCCTTCATTTAAATAAAACTAATTACATGTCTTAAAACATAATACTGGCATAAGCCTCCGGGCTTGTGCGCCAGTAAAGAATAGGTTGTATGTGGTAGATCCTAAAGTGAAGGATCGCCTGGGGTGGTACCACCCTCTTATCTATTTCGGAAGAAACGCTGGCTCTCTTAGCCTTAAAACCGAAACGCAGAAATGCTTGCATTTCTGTGTTTCGGTTTGAAGGGTAGGAGAGCCAGCGTAATTTCCGGCACATGAGGCAATCCATCTTAGTCCCCAAGGTTAGCAGCGCATCAAAAACCCTCTAATATTAATACAGTGAGGTGAGATGTCTATGGGCGACGGTGACCACTTACCATCAGGTGACCCGTTTGCTCGTCTGCAAATTTATTCCTTTACCACATAAATTAACATTTCACATTAAACTATAACCTCCACACTAGGCGTTGCCTGTGTCGTGGAGATCACATAGGTACACACATTGACCACTTTACAATGTTATGTGTCAATCTAATATTCATATTCCAGAATTACAATTTAAGTTAAAGCTTATTATGTTTATTTTACACTATTAAACATGCAACATTATTAGGAAGTATGGGATAATATGACCATTATACATTTATCATCATCATCAGCCTACTCTAGTCCACTGCTGGACACAGGCCTCTCCCAGGGCGCGCTATTGAGCCCGATCTTCGGCTCTTCTCTTCCAGTCGCTGCCAACCACCTTGCGCAGATCGTCGCTCCATCTAGCAGGGGAGCATCCCACAACGCGGTCTCCACTCCAGAACTCGTCTACCCCAGCGGTTGTCGGTTCTGCGACAGATGTGACCGGCCCACTGCCACTTCAGCTTACTAATCTTATGAGCTATGTCGATAACTTTTGTTCTATGCCGGATCTCCTCATCTCCTCATTATATATTTAGGTATATTTATTTAATATATTTCTATAATTGAATCTTTTTGTAAGGTAGATACTCTAAGTCCAGGTCCCCGTCAACCAGCATTAAAGTGTCAAACTTTGTTTCAACAAAGTTTCATTTTACCATTTTCACCGCCACGACTTTTTAAGCGGCACTGCACAGTGGGACAATTTGTCAAAAAAGTTTTTTTAATTTTGTATGTGATTTGATGTTTTTGCACAGTGTCATATTACAAAAGTTTTGGCTGTAAAAATATAGTTGGCGCGTGGAATTTTAAAGATAGAATGTTTAGAGGTTTTCAGATGAAAATTTCCCAAACAAGTGTCTGTCGAAACTTATTTTATGAAAAAAGCTTAGGTATAGAATTTTTTTATTAAATAAGGAGAGCAGACGAGCAAACGGACCACCTGATGTTAATTGGTCACCGTCGCTCATAGACATCTCACCTCACTGTATTAATATTAGGGGGTTTTTGATGCGCTGCTTACCTTGAGGACTAAGATGCCTCATGTGCTGAAAAATTACGCTGGCTCTCTTACCCTTCAAACCGAAACACAGAAATGCAAGCATTTCTGCTTCACGGCAGAAATAGATAAGAGGGTGGTACCACCCCAGGCGATCCTTCACATTAGGATCTACCACTACTATGAATGAATTACTACTATGAGTGAATTTTGTTGAAGTAAATTATGATCAATGTTAACCACTATTATATGTGTTTATTTATTATATATTTATTTATATAATGTAACTATATCTATGCATTTAACTATTTTAGTATACCTACATATTTATTTATTTATTTATTTTTTTATATCTCAATTTAGAGGCTTTGGTACCTATTTATTTATGTATGTCATATTACTTTTATTTTACTGTATTTACTGTATATTAAGTAATAGTAACCTTTTTCATATCCTCACACTACAATGTCGCTAATCTCTTTAATGTCCAATTAACTTCAGAGGTTGCCTGGAGGAGATCGCTTTAAGCGATAAGGCCGCCTTGGTATATATCGTGCTATTATTCCTGTAGTTTATACTTTTCCTGTTTTTGTGTACAATAAAGTGTTTATATCTATCTATCTATCTACCACCAACTACGGTGGACCGGACATTGTATCAGAATGGATGACACCAGGCTACCAAAACCCCTTTCATATGCACAGCTGACAAAAGGAAAGAGACCACAGGGCGGCCAAAGGAAGCGTTACAAAGACACCCTTAAGCACTATCTGAAAAAGTGTAACATCATCTTCAACTCATGGGAGGATAGTGCCTTAAACAAGTCAAAATGACGCGACCTGACGAAGAAAGCTGCAAACTCTTTCGAGACGGGGAGGGTGGAAGTTGAAACAGAGAAAAGACGTAAGAGGATGGAGAAAGAGGCAAACCCGGCCTTGAGAGACAGGCTGCCAACGGTGACAAAATACAGCATATGCGGTCGCTAGTGCAACTCCAGGATCGGGTTGTTGAGCCACTCCAAGACGCACCAGAGACAACAACAATATACCTATAGGATTAGCAGAAGTCATCCTCGCAACGAGGGACTGCCACGACGAATTGTTTGTATGTGTGCGCTTTTGGAAATACATTCTTACTTTTTGCGAGCACGGTCCAAAAGTGATCGTGCAGGTTAGGCGACGTTGGCGCGGTCAGTACCTGGATGGGTGACCGCTAGTGGCATATTTCATCTGAGTTCCTGCGTGCCTCGGAAAGCACGTTAAGCAGTCGGTCCTGGTTGTTGTCGTTCGACAGCAGACGTTAAGCCAGGTCAGATGCCTTCGGGCGGCCTGAACTCTGGCAAATAGATTGGCCACTAACCATACGATAAGCAAGCAAGCAAGCGCGTAATCATCGTCCAATACGCAAAATATCCAATACATTAATGTCCAATTCGCAAAATGCCCATTACGCTAAACAACCATTATGCAAAATGACCAATGTCCAGAATTAAGAGTGTAAGGGAAACCCCCTATCCATGTACAGTGGACAACACATCAGGCTTTAGTATTTTTGTCACTTTCATACAATAGTCAAGGAATTATAACAAAAACTTATTTCGGTTGGGTTCTACAGTGTATAGTTTGTTGTGTCTTCCACTGTACGTAGGGTTGCCAGATCGGAAAACCGTAATATCTGGACTAAATTTCAAAATGTCGGGATTTTGGTGTTGTTGTCTGGAGAAATAAAATAATATAAATCAAAATTTTACTTTATATTCCTAAAAAACTAAACATTATTCAATGATTAAATAGTTTATTCAAAATAACGTAACACTAAAATACATACTTAAGCTAAAAATACAAAATACCTAACTATTTTACAAGTAAAAGACCAGATTAACAATTTTGAGATCAATCAACTTAATCGGTCAATGAACTTAATTTTTACGTTGCCACATGTAAATATTATTGAATTGTTTGTTTACAGAATTTACCAATTTGGATCTTTTAGGAGTACTTATTAAAAGACTCAAAATTCAAACAATTTTCCTCGAAGATCAGTCTAATTATAAATCAAAGGCCATGCGATTTCTCTCTTTGGTGTACAAGTTATAAAGACAATTTTGGCGGGAGATTTTCTATTTTGTCGGGAGTCTGGGCATCAATTGAAATGTCGGGAGAATCCAAGCTGATTCCGGCCATCTGGCAACCCTAACTGTACGGATGGAAGTCAATGCTCAGGAGTAAGGACTTAGAAAAAAAATTAGTTGTCATGACAACTCTCGTTAAGTGTATGTGGTGATATTGCCTAGAGACATAAAAGCAGGCAATGCAATTTATGAGAAAAGCCAGGCTCTAGGGGTAAGTCAGTCGTTCTCAATCTTGAGAAAATTCTGCCCCTTTGCGAGTAATGTAGGGTAGGTACTTACATTACGTAGTAAATTATTATTTTTATTATTATTATATATTTATATCGACCACTTCCAAAAAGGATGGTATAAGGACGCCGAGGATAGGGAATAATGGAAAGGAGGAGGGGAGGCCTTTGCCCAGCAGTGGGACAGCCTATAGGCTATTTTTTTTAAAAATATTATCAGACATACAAATAAAGTTAGTATATTATATTACTTAAAGCTATGTTAGTAAAAAAATATATTAAAGAAATAATACCAAGGCCATGGTACCGACCCCAAAGCACTGAACGACTACTTCGCATTGACATGCAGGTATATCCAGTAAAGAAGGCGATATTTTGGAGCAAGAAATCGAATTCAGTTACAAATTCTCATATATTTATCGGAACACTTTTTCTTTTTTTTTTCATCAATATCGTCAACTGAATCATCCAGTTATCATATTTTTGTGAATAGTTTGTCAAGAATTCTGGCTTCTTCATCATATTCGGTACGACTATATTACAGTCCAATCGGGGTAAGTATTCTAGCTAGAGATGGTTGCATGCGATGTGGATCCCACTACATTTTGAAAGCCACTGTCCCAGTCAATACCTCACATACGGTAAACAAACCAATAACTCAGCGTAACAAAGTAAGTAAGTAATATGTTTATTTCACAGACAGCAATGACCGAAACAACAATAAACAACTGCGTGTCTGCAACTCACATACACTTTGGTTACTCACGAATTTTGTTCAATAGGGGGTCCTCGTCGCTACGTTTTGAGAGCCACTGTCCCAGCCAATACCTCACATACGGTAAACAAACTAATATCTCAGCGTGTCTGCAACTCACATACACTTTAATTGCTCTCATCTTCTGCGCGATAGAACACGTTTGCTCGCAAAGACATTACTCTGTGTTCTTCTAAGGCATTATTTGGTCCGCTTCATACATGAGTGAAGCAAGAAACCAACTGTGCATAAAAGTGTGTAAGCACGTTACATTTAATTTTGAATGCCAACTTTTCTACTCTCATTTGAATATAATTTCTTAATCTTTCTCTCGGCCGACTCATAAGTATTATGTACTTTAATAAATAATCTATGAAGCAAACTTGACAGCTTATACAAGTGTAATTGCTCAAAGCTTTTAATGTTTTGTAACGATGTCGACTTCATCGTCCATATCAACCTCCTTGCCATCAATTTCAACCTCATCGTTAGCGTTTATCTCACCTCATTTCGTGTTGACATTTTGATTTCTTCATCTATATTTTCAAAATTCAAATCATATTCCCATTCCATTTCTAAATTCCATTAATTTCATTGTCTTTACTCACTCTCTCTCTGTATTTTTGTCCTATAACGGACGTATAAAATTGTCTCCTACTTCTACCTATTTTCTACTATTGTGTTGTTCTGTTCCTGATAAATATAATATCTACTATTACCAAGTTTCTTCTAATACTTCATCTGCACACTGTCCTAGAACCCTGCTAGCCGGCACCTAGAGGGCAGATTATAGCAAGCTTTCTATGAAGCTAGGTTTTAACTCCTTATTTACTATATTATTGTATCTAGAATCTGGACTAATTGGTCACCGTCGCTACATCGCATTATACACTTTTGAGAGTTCTGACTGACTGCTCATAAAGTCATACAACCTCTAATAAATTCTTGCCACAATTTCGTATAAACCCATCCATCAGCATACTCTCGGCAACAGGCAACTGGAGCAGATAACGGCGTGCTCCAGAATTAATTAGCCAACTAAAAACTTGGCTCGTTTTGCGTAATACCGTCCAAGTATGGGGTATGGAAGGAGCAAGTTTGAGTACCGTTTTTACGCTAAGTGGAATAAAGTAGATTCTAATTAGTGTTCGGTGTGTGTTGACTTATCACAGCGAGTTAATAGTGAAAAAAGACTTATACCCTGACCAGGAATATAAAAACTCACCATATTGCGGAATTATATTATATTTAATTATATAAATGATACTAATTTTTTTCAGATTCCGATTAATTTATTTGTCCTGAATGTCGGTACATAATTACAAGATGATATTTTCTAAACAAAGAGCCGATACATTCAACAATGAGCATGCAAATATAAAAAATAAATAATATAATAGTCAGATAAATTATAAAAGTCGCGGTTGTCGGTTCTGCGACAGATGTGACCGGCCCACTGCCACTTCAGCTTGCTAATCTTATGAGCTATGTCGATAACTTTTGTTCTATGCCGGATCTCCTCATTTCTGATTCGATCCAGCAGAGATACTCCGAGCATAGCTCTTTCCATAGCACGCTGAGCGACTTTCAATTTGTGAACCAGTCGCACTGTTAGTGTCCACGTTTCGGCTCATCGGTGTTTCCTTTGTGCTCGTGCTACTATTCATGTAGTTTTTACTTTTCCTGTATTTGTGTACAACAAAGTGTTTCTATCTATCTATCTTGTAACTGCGCCTTCTGCACTGCGTTTTATTAGGTGCAATTTTTAAGCTTTCTTTATCACTCCATACTTATATTAGCTCGCTGTCTAACCTTCAATATTTCGTAGAAATTTTATGTTTGCTCTTTAAGTACTTAATTAAGTTAGAGAAAGTACTTAACTAATTTACGGAGCTTTACTAAATACCAGTAATATTACTGTATCAACAAAGCAACATTTAAGTAAAATCTAAACAACTTTTCGACATTCGAAATCAAAAAATAGTGTAACCAAATAATTTTTTAAAAACGCTTTTTTAAAAATTAAATAAGTAGTCACCGTCGCCCATAGACATCTCACCTCACTGTACTAATATTAGAGGGTTTTTGATGCGCTGCTAACCTTGAGGACTAGGTTGGATTGCCTCATGTGCCAGGAGTTACGCTGGCTCTCTTACCCTTCAAACCGAAACACAGAAATGAAAGCATTACAAGCTTGCATTCCTTTTTGGAAAATATTTATTTGCATGTATTTCTGCTTTACGGAAGAAATAGAAAGAGGGTGGTATACCAACCCAGGAGATTTCATATCAGGATCTATCACCTGTGAAAGTTGTTGGAATATACAAAAAAATATTGCAGCGCTTTTTATACCACAGTTTTATCTTAACTTATCTTATGATAGGGGTCGGGAATAACCCAGCGGCCCTTCGACCCTTAAGGATTTTTTTTGCCTACCTCATTTTACACACTGGTCATCTCAGTGTGCAGGTTTCCTCCCGATGTTTTCCTTCACCGTTAGATCAGTTGATAAATGTACGTAAGACTTCGAAAAATACGAAAAACTCATTGGTACAATGGCACTGCAGGTTTTCGAATCTGGATCTCCCGCATAGGAATCCGGTGTCCTAGCCACTGTGCCACCGACGCTCCACTGGCACATTTTACTCATGGACGTAATTTTCCGATAACTAAATGAATAAGTCCTATACTGAATACAGGGAATACTCTTATAAAGCTGAAGGTAAGGTAAGCTGCAAACAATCCGTGTATTAACTACTATTAACAAAGTTACGAAGTTTGCTCGTCTTCGGAAACGCCTGCCAACTCAGCTATTATGTGATGATGTTCAGATGTTCGAGATGGGATAATGATGTAGGTTAGAAATAGGTTAGTTTAGACGGTAAAGTAAGTAAGAAGTAAGTAAGTAATATGTTTATTTCACATACAGCAATGACCGAAACATGTCTTTATTGTCAGGTTATACACCTATAGTGCCTAAGTTTTATAAAAACATTATTAATATTAGAATAAAACAAAATAATAATAATTAAATAATAAAAAATAAAAGAAATTAAATGAAAATAACCAGAAAACAGATAATTAAATTAAAAGTAGTAGTAAAAAAGGGAATGAACACAATACAATACAATAAAATAAAATACATTATCATTGAACATAATGAAAGTGAATTTCCTACTTTTTATTCGCAGTCTGGTGCATCTTCAGCCAGTGTCCATAGAACCTATTTCTATGGATATCGTGACCGACAATTTTCAAAAGTTCGGTATTTGTGTCACATACCCTCTGCCAGAACATGGCGACCCTGCTCCTAATGATCGCGAAATAGTCCGACGTAAACATAGCCAAACGTAAAAATATTGAAATCATGTCTGATAGTCTGCTGTTGTTGT
This sequence comes from Hofmannophila pseudospretella, assembly GCA_947369225.1. Lineage (NCBI taxonomy): Eukaryota > Metazoa > Arthropoda > Insecta > Lepidoptera > Oecophoridae > Hofmannophila > Hofmannophila pseudospretella. The sequence goes on from OX376333.1 coordinate 4,019,480, forward strand.
GAAAAGGGCCTAAAGGCAGGGTCTTGTGTAAAGGCGGTATGATTCTGTGCTGAATCAGCCTGGGGTTGTACTCTATATTACTTTGTCGCCTTAACATACAAATGTCAAGGAATTATCACAAAAACATATTGCAACAGGGTTCCATCGAGCATAGCTTGATGTCTTCCACTGTACAGTCCGTGAGCTTTTACAAAGGGATTCGGATATCGGGTAAAATGGGTTTGTCTCTATCTTACTACAGTCCTGGTACATTCGCGTATCGCTATCAATAACCGAAGTCTTAAGACCCGAAGTCCTTTCTAAAAACTCAAGCATTATATTCGGCACCTTTTTACCTTTTTGTGCCGCAAAGCACCAATGCATGCATTGCTGGGTTTTCTATTTGAAAGTAAAGAGAGTCAGCATAATTGCCAGGTTAGCAACGCATTGAAAACCCTCTAATAACAATATAGTGACTACTCAATATCTATATGTAATGGCACATATACTATGTATCTAATCAGAAAAATATCAAAAAATAACTTCCTAGAACTTTACTAAACATTTGCAAGTTCGCAAACAATCTGTGTATTAAGTAACTTATTGGGGTTCCGCGGGCCTTGCTTAAACCTCTTGCCAAGTTGTCCGTGCAGCCCTCCAGGCGGTCGTGAAATTGATCGGCAGTGATGGAACCCAGGGCCGAACTTACGGGGGTCTAATGGTGTGATGTGTGGGCAAGACATTTTGATAGGTAAGATATGTTCTATCATATCTTAATATCTGATGACAAGAGTCTTTAAGTCTTCGCTCAGCATGCTATGGAAAGAGCTATGCTCGGAGTATCTCTGCTGGATCGAATCCGAAATGAGGAGATCCGGCATAGAACAAAAGTTATCGACATAGCTCATAAGATTAGCAAGCTGAAGTGGCAGTGGGCCGGTCACATCTGTCGCAGAACCGACAACCGCTGGGGTAGACGAGTTCTGGAGTGGAGACCGCAAACGTAGTGTGGGACGCCCCCTGCTAGATAGAGCGACGATCTGCGCAAGGTGGCTGGCAGCCACTGGATGAGAAGAGCCGAAGATCGGGCCAATGGCGCGCCCTGGGAGAGGCTATGTCCAGCAGTGGACTAGAGTGGGCTGCTGATGATGCTGTAATACTATTATTTATTTTGTGACTCTATACTTACATACATTACTTCACGCTATGTCCCTTGCGGGGTACGCAGTGATAATGAAGCGTCACGAATCTCTGTCTTGGCACGCTTTCTTGTTTCCTCTACAGTACATCGTCGTTTCACTCATGCTCGCCGTTGGGGTCGTCTACTCTGCATCTTCTCTGTAATTTAAAGTCTGTGAGCACTCTGTCAATCTGATCTTTAAAGGTCAGTCTAGGACGACCCCGGTTTCTCTTTCACTCGTTTTCGCTTGAAATAATATAATTCAGTAAGTAGATATTTTTATTAAAAACATCCAATTAACTTTTGTACCTAAGGCTTTTCTGGCTTTTTCCAGCTTAAGAAGGAAAGAAGTAAATAAGTAACTTATCCATCCAAGATCCTATAAATAGGACAAATTTATAAGATTGCCGAAAGCTTCGAATTTGTCCTATAAATAGTACTACAAGCTTAGTGGATATTATATTTTTTGGGATTGGACAGGAATGACTATGAAGGTTTAATACTATAAATATATACTCCTGGAGCGTAGGAGGATAAGTTAGTTTCTAAATGTCACATCCCGTTTATATAATCCGCTGTTTTACAAAATGTCTAAGGGTTGGACCCCATCTACCCACACGGAATCGTATTTTTTCTTCATCGCTCAGAAACATTGTTAGCTAGAGCTAGAAAGGCAGCTTCCAAGCGCACACACACACGCGGCACGGGGGCGCCCTAGTGCGGGGTCCAATAGTAAACTTTAAAACAATTGTAAAATGTATGTGGTAAATAAATTATTTTGTAATTTTTTTTGTATCTAGGCGGGCCGATTCCATGGAAACAGTCTTTCTCGTTCTAGCAGTCTTTCTTACTCTCTTCCCACTAATTTTTGTCGAGCCCCCACAAAAATGTTCCTTTGCGACGCCCCCTCTGATTGGCGAGATTTCCCGACGCGTTTTTTTAACGAGACCTTAATGACGCGGCAAAAGGTCGAAAGTCATTATGCCTGCCGACTTAAGAAAACTGGGGCTTAAACTTTAATTTGAGAGATTTAATATTCATTTGGATATAATTAAAACTTCTTACTGTGAAAGGTGGATTCCGCTCAAATCGCTCAATTAGGATTTAACTGTAATCTTTTGCCGTCAGTTCTATTCTATTAGAACTCAAAGATTATGTTTCAATGATTTGGATAGAAGTTTTATTAAATAGAAACGGATTAGTTATTTAACGATTATGCGGTGGCAATGCGGAAAATGGTGAAATGATCTGGATTATGAAACAGGTACTGTGGACGACACATTATGCTATACACGTATCTACTTCATTATTTTTATTTTTCTGTAGGTACGAGTATTATTGTTATTTTTTGTCACCACATTCACTAGTATTTTTTGCATTCCCAACTCAATTTTGTACAACAACCAATTTTCTACTTCCTAACCATGCTGTGTTTACACGTTAAGGGTTACGCCCTAGCTAATATCTCTGGTTGTAATCTGTTGTGTTTACCTAATACTTACTTACTACTTACTCCGCTGGTTTACTTACTTACATTTGACTGAATTCAGTCGATCAATTAGTCAAAGACTTAGTCGACTAATTGCAATCAGTGTATTATGTAGTTGGTACCTAATATAGTTCTCCAATATAATTATTATATAGTCATGTAAACTTTAATGTACAGGTATCTGTTTGTAATACCCACTAACATAATTAGGAAGGGTTCTGTTTACACGCTGTAAATTGCAGACTAACTGTATTAAATGCCTTATACAGTACTTAGGTACCCTGAATTTCAATTCAAAATAAGATATTTTAAGATACACATCGCGGCGTACTTTTAAAAAAATCCAAAAAAAATTAAACTTCAGTTCATTTTAATTGACAAACATAAATAACTCTGGCAATTAAAAACTTTACCTCAAAAGAAATTGTGTTTCGGTGTTTGTTGTTGTTATGTATATCTATGCATTTAACTATTTTAGTATACCTACATATTTATTTATGTATATCATATTACTTTTATTTTACTAACTTTACTGTGTATTAATTAAGTAATAGTAACCTTTTTCATATCTTCACACTACACTGTCGCTAATCTCTTTAATGTTCAATTAACTTCAGAGGTTGCCTGGAAGAGATCGCATTAAGCGATAAGGCCGTCATTGTACATATCGTGGTATTCTGCTGTAGTTTTTACTTTTCCTGTATTTGTGTACAATAAAGTGGTTCTATCTATCTATCTACCTATCTTTTTTTTTATGTACAACTAAACCCGCATTTGACCTCGATCTCGCCTGATGGTAAGCGACGATGAAGTCGACGATGGAGCATGCGGGTCCAGTAAATGCCTATTCACTCTGGCCTTGAAGATCCCAAGGTTGTAGGTTTCGTGAAATACAGACGCCGGCAGGCTGTTCCATTCCTTAGCCGTTCGCATAATGAACGAAGAAGCAAATCGCTTCGTACGAGCAGATGGGATATCAACAACATAAGGATGGAACCCCTCCCCGCGCCTGGTAGTCCGAAGGCGGAATGGAGATGCTGGAATCTGAGTAAAATGTTGATAGAAGCTCTTGAATTACTTATCATTTATTTAGGAATGCAGTCGAGTAAATAAACCATCCCTGATTGTACAAATACAAACATACTTTATTGCACACCCGGGACAAAAACAAAACATACAACATAAAGAGAGGTACAATACAATGTACAGAAGGCAGCCTTATCGCTTTAAGCGCAACCTTCAGGTGATGGAAAAATCATATGATACATAATGTACGGGTGCAAATGGCGTATGAAATAGATACTACCCTCAAATAAATAAAATATAAAAAAATCGTAAATCGTAATTAGTTACCTTCGCCAATATACATCTCACCTCAGTAAAATATGGCAAGAGGGATTTCGATGCGCTACTTACTATGAGAACTTAGGCGGAGTGCCTCATGTGCCGGTAATTTATTTAGGCATGTTCTTTTACCCTTCAAATCGGAACACATCAATGCAATCGTTCTGCTTTGCAGCAAAAATGGGTAAAAGAACAGTAAGTAGGTAGGTGCTAGGTACCTATAACCTAACCTATACCGCGAACCTATGGCGCTAAATATACATTAGCTCGCGTCATGCAGAAGCATACCTACTCCTCCGGAAATTGAGAGACAGACATGTCAATTTAGCTTTAAAAACCTAGGAAAAAAAAGACTATACCTGTATAGGTTAGGTAGACCAGTAGACATTCTCCACTATTGTATGATAGGATATTATTTGATCCACACATAACTTATAACAGACAATTTTCAAGAGATGAAAGATTCACAAATATCTATTTTAAACCTACTTACATCATCATCATCGGGTGCCATCTTCAAATTGAAGTTTGGAGGTCTGAAGGCAAAATCGCTTGCGTCTTTCAGATCACGGTAGCTCAGTCCGGTCCACTTTTTGGTATCATCCAGCCATTTGCGCCGAGAGCGTTCTGTAAAAATATTTACAAAAATCTCGAACAAAGATTTCTAGAGTATTTCACACAACCGCAAACAAACGCAGCTGGCATCTCCCATCTGTCTTGCCTCTAAAACAATATGGCACTAAAACAAAACAAAACAGCGCAATAAAACAAAACATTGTAACAAACAACAACACCGCTTCATATGGTTGGGCTGGGGTAGTGTAATCTTGATTTACGAGAGCTTGCTAGCTACTGGCTAGGACCTGGGTTTCTTAAACTGGGGTCCATGGACCCCTAGGGGGTCCGCAACTAATCTTATATATTACTTGCTAAGTACAGTAATCCCTCGCCAACCGCGCAAAGATGGCATACGTCTTAACTTTGTATAAGGACTGGCTGAAAACCAGCGCTGTGTGTTTACACGCAAGTGTGTTCACTCAATCATTAGCTGAGCCAGGTGCCTATTGCCAATTGTATTATGGAGTGAACTAAATATGTATTATTATTATTTTTTTGCAATAAAGTGGTTTTTTTTTCTTGCATTGTCTAAGACAACTCCTCAGTTCCATGTGATTATTACAAAACAACATTCTATTCTCATTAATGAAGTCATAAATAGTAATTTTCAAAATACGTTCTATTTTTTCTACAATTCCTTTCGATACGTCGTAATTTTGAAAGTGGTTCCTTTTATCAGCTTTGTCACGGATCCGAGTCAATGTTGTCTACGTTAAAATTGCTTCAAGATTAGAAACTATCATTTTATGTATCAAAATGTTTTTAATGTAAGTAAGTACCTTATAGTACATTTTTACAACGTCATTTTTGTACTCTACCACCGCTTTGTAAGGTGCTGTAGCTGAAAGGAAAGAAGCGGCGCAAGAAACTTTCAGCAGCACATGTTTTAAAATAAATATATTTTTTTTGTAATAGCCTATAGGCTGTCCCACTGCTGGGCAAAGGCCTCCCCTCCTCCTTTCCATTTTTCCCTATCATCGGCAAAAATAAATATATCTTACAATAATTATGAATATAATCATATACACACACAATGTGCAGAGCTTTAGCTGAATTTAGGACAAAGCCTCTTTATCATTTATTTTATAATAACCCTTTTTACATAAGGTCTTATATCCGTACCTTAACAATGCATTTTGCATTTTTTGCTTTGTCATCTTACCGCACAAATAAACTTATTCTTATTCTTCCTATTATCCTAATATTCCTTTCCTAAAATCCTTGTCCTACTGAAAGCTCGATTTTGCTTGGTTTCAAACAATCAAAGGGTTAAAAGTTTAAGGAACACTGAGCTGGGTTGCTTGGTAGGATGCATCGTACTGCGGTAGAGTCTAGTTTTATTGTAATGTCTTAGCATTAAGATATCTTAAGGAGTAAAATACAGTAATATTTATAAAAGTATACTACCTATCTCTAAGGGAGGTTCTCAATCCGAATGTATATGTTTATAAGTATATTAGGTACTCGATATCTCTAACATTTGTGATTTTTCTCGTGGTTGCTTGCTTGCTTATCGTATGGTTAGTGGCCAACCTATTTGTCAGAGTTGTTCAGGCCGCCCGTAGGCATCTGACATGGCTTAACGACTGCTGTTGAATGACAACAACCGGGACCGACTGCTTAACGTGTTCTCCGAGGCACGGAGGAGCTCAGATGAAATATGCCACTAGCGGTCACCCATCCAGGTACCGACCGCGCTAACGTCGCTTAACCTGCATGATCACTTTCGGACCGTGCTCGCAACTAGGCTACGAGCTTCTCGTGGTTGGCACCGACTTTTATAATTATAGGTAGGTACTTACATCTATGTTTCATTCTTTGTATTATAAATATTTCTAACTTTTTAGTGATTTGAAGGCGGTTTTTTAATATTTGTTTATTAATTTAACATGAATATATGCATGCGTGAATATATGCAAAGTTATCGACATAGCTCATAAGATTAGCAAGCTGAAGTGGCAGTGGGCCGGTCACATCTGTCGCAGAACCGACAACCGCTGGGGTAGACGAGTTCTGGAGTGGAGACCGCGTTTGGGGAAACGAAGTGTGGGACGGGCGTCCCTGCTAGATGGGGCGACGACCTGCGCAAGGTGGCTGGCAGCGACTGGATGAGAAGAGCCGAAGATCGGGCTCAATGGCGCGCCCTGGGAGAGGCTATGTCCAGCAGTGGACTAGAGTGGGCTGCTGATGATGATATGCATAAAATATTAAATCAATACCATTAATCTTTGTTAATTTTAAAACATTCGAAAACCGGTACGTAGTTTACTAACTGTATCTACCTACAGGATCAAAATATCACGAATATCACCGGGTCACTGCATAAAAACAAACGCAATAAAAATCCGGCCAAGACAGAGTTGAGGGAGTTGACACATGATAGTGTTCCGTATACGTTATCACAAAAAAAAAATTCCGGTCCATTTAATATACTTCTTCTCTTCTAAGTCGTATTCCTTATTGCTGATTGATCACATAGAACGACTCTCTTGGCAGATTTAATGGAGTGGTTCCCCATTGCCTTCCCCATTTCACATACCAGTTCCACATACTAGTACATAAACTCACGCCTATTTCCCGCAGTTTCACAACGTAACTTTGTTTTTTTTAACTCTTCATTGTATACACACACAATATATTACAAACTTAGTCAAAAATATGTGAAGCACAAAGGGCGTGACTTATCTCTAAGAGAGATCTCTTCCAGCAAACCCCATAAAGTGACAATTTGATATGAAAGGCAGGCGAAGTGTGTACCTATATGCTAAATAAATATACCTACTTAGTAATACAAAGTAGAAAATACGTACATAAATATAATAAAATATATTCAAAATTCAAAATTCAAATTTTTTTATTCAAAAAGCTTATATAATACATAATACTATAAAGAGACTACAAACAAACAAACAAACAAACAATACTACAATACAATACAATGGAATATAAATTGACTACACTAGCCAACGGCTGTCTTGCAGCATGCCAGTCCACACTAAGATAGCCAGCGGGATATGATACTGTGGGTGTGCAGGGGTGAGGGTGTATGAAGTTGGTTGAGGTGGTGTTTGTGTGTGTGTGTGTGTGTGTGATGTGAGAGGTTAACAATAGCCACGATAAAATACCACTTAACGTAATACATCTAATAGCTCTTCCGTTTCAGCATAGTCCTTCATCGACAGCCAGGCTACAACGTTCCGTTATAAATATATACTATATAAGGATCTGTTGTAATTTTCTTTGAAAGACTTACTACCAGGTACTTTCATTCAGAAATTTTTCAGATTTTTTTGTATTTAATTGTATTTGAAAAGTTACAGGGGGCGGACCCTTCTGTGACATATAGACAGACGAACAAAAGGACAGACATAGAGACAGACATAATGAACCCAAAAGAGTTCCTAATTGATTACGGAACCCTAATAAAAAAGTTGCTATAAAAGTTACCCAGTATAAAAATTGACGCCTGGTGTGACAATTGACGCCTGGTGTGACAATTTAGCAACGCTGAATAACGGACGGGTAAAAGAGCTAAAATTATTTTATTCACTGCACAGCGCTCACTCATGTTTAAAGTTTGAGCTCGAATTTCGCGCACCTAAAAATAAATTTAAAAAAGGTGATTGTATTGTACAAATTAGGGATGTTACGGAGGTGGTTTTACCGGAACCGGAGTCGAAACCGAAGGTTTTAAATCTGATTTATCCGAGTCGGGACCGGAGTCCGAGGCGGAGGTAGAAGAGAGATGTTCAGAAGAAGTTCAAATTTTAAACCGTTTTTTTAATTTTTATAGCTCAACTGGCCTATTTTTTATGATGACGTTTGCGGCAATAAAACATGTTCCTTTAGAGAGTAGTGTAGGAATACATAAATAATAATACATAAATGTTTTCCTACCCTATTTAATAAAATATTGATATTTGAATATGTTTGCTCACAAATCTTCGGTATAAGATCCGATTCAAAATTATCGGAGCCGAAGTCGGAGTCGGAGGTGTAAAATCAATCGGTAGTTCCGACCTTTCGGAGTCGGAGTCGAAGCTCCGTAGCATCCCTAGTACATACAGAGTCATCTATCAAATAGCAGAAGCAAAATGCCATGCCTTAAATTTTTGTGACAGTTGCGAAAGTCAATGTTGCCTACGTTAAAATTGCTTCAAGCTTAGAAAATACCATTTTATGAATCAAATCAAATCAAAATGTTTTTATTGTAAGTAAGTACCTTATAGTACATTTTTACAACGTAGATTTTTACTCTACCACCGCTTCGTAATGTGCTGTAGCTGAAAGGAAAGAAGCGGCGCAAGAAACTTTCAGCAGAACATCTTTTGAAATAAATATATCTTACAATAATTATGAATACAATCATATATGTACACAATGTGCAGAGTTGGAGCTGAATTTAGGACCAAGCCTCTTTATCATTTAAGTAGTCATTTATTTTATAATAACCCTTTTTACATAAGGTCCGTCTTATATGGGTCTTAAGATTTTGCTCTGTCATATTTATTACAGTATCAGGTATCTTATTATAAAATCGTACACAGTGACCCATAAATGATGTGTTTACGTTACTAAGTTTAAAGCGTGGGACTGCAAGTTTGTTTTTGTTTCATGAGTTAAGGCACCCCATTTTTGTAAAGGAAAATAGAATTCGAAAGTAAGCAACACTAAAGTAATACTCTATGAATACTCTTTACTAGATATTAACAGACGCTGGCAGTAATAGTCACCAATTGCCTTTAAAAAAAAGATATTGGCAGATGATATTTCTTTTTTTTGTTTTTGTACGTAGATTTTATTTCACCATATTAAGGCGATTAGACTGACTTGATGACACTGGCGGCCAGGAGAGCAAACAGACACCGAGTGTTCACTCATCTACCCGGTGCACCGCTCGCTTGCCGCGCGTGCGGGCGTATATGCCGTTCCCGAATAGGTTTATTTAGCCACGAAAAGAGATGCCTTCGCGACGCTACTTAAATCGTCTGCAATAGACGCAACAGGCCTATGATGAGACTGACTTGATGAACTCAGAGGTCCCCAAAATCGAAAGAGAAGTATTTTATCTTTATTTTTTAAACATTGGCACCTACTTAATATTTTACCAATGTAATGTTTTACCACTTCAACTAATGTTAAACTTCTGTCATAGGTGGTTTCATCTCGCTAGTCTAACGGTACGAGTAAAAAATCCACCGATAGGGTTGCTTCATTATCATGTGACGAATAAAACGAAGCGATCCTATTGGCGGATTTCTTCCTCGCACCACTCTGGCCATTCACAATTCCGCCTCAGTAACAATTGGCAACAAACAGTTCGTAATTCCAAACTCCCAACAAGTCCTAGAACAACGTGCCAGTATTAATTTTCGAATATCTAAAGCCTCAGGGCGATAATCGGGTATTCCAAATTTAAATTTTGTCCAGTGCATTTGCATAGTCACAGCTGTCGCGTACCGTTTCCATTCCAATTCCGTTATCTCGCTGTACCGGGTGGCGTTTGGCACCAGATAAAAGTTACTATTTTCAAATCGAGTAGTTTAGAATATTCGCACTTTTTACTTTTTTTTGTGACGATATAAAATTCGAATATTTTAAATTTTTATGGTGCCAAAAACCAACGATTTATAAATTTACTCTTATATCGATGCCTACCATACATGGAAACATAGTGTTGTGACTAGATAATATATAGGCTTTTAATATTTTGTAGCTCAATTTATTCGACACATTCATACGAATGTCATGGAATCATAACAAAAACTCGACATGAGGAGCTCGTAGCCCAGTTGCGAGCACGGTCCGAAAGTGATCGTGCAGGTTAAGTGACGTTGGCGCGGTCGGTACCTGGATGGGTGACCGCTAGTGGCATATTTCATCTGAGCTCCTCCGTGCCTAGGAGAGCACGTTAAGCAGTCGGTCCCGGTTGTTGTCGTTCGACAGCAGTCGTTAAGCCATGTCAAATGCCTACGGGCGGCCTGAACAACTCTGACAAGTCGGTTGGCCACTAACCATAAGCAAGCAAGCATAACAAAAACTTATTGCGACATGGTTCCACAAAGCTACAGGTGATGTGACTTCCTATATACTCGTAAAATCCGACCAGGAGATTAATTTATTAAATTAAATTAAAATTAAAATGTCTTTATTTACAGGCACTAGTTCCATAGAATTAAAAAAACAAATAGTAATTTAATTAACAATTAATTATAATAAAACTTTATAAATTAAAATTATTTAAATTAAGTTTTATATGTGTATAAATTACATTTCCAATTATAATACAATTTTCCAGTGCTTGCTTATCGTATGGTTAGTGACCAACCTATTTGTCAGAGTTGTTCAAGCCGCCCGTAGCCTCTGAAAATAATAAAATAATAACAAGTTATAAATTTGAATTTTAGAACTTTAGATAAGTACAATAGGGAACTTTAGATAAGTAAAATTTAAAACTATGTGTTGCAGTCGATAGAATAGTACATAAAAAGATTAAATTGTGAGTAGTAATATTTATATATTTGTATTTATTGAGATATTTAGCTTTTTAGTAGCGCGAAATGGAACGTAATTTCAAACACCTATCAGCATTGAGTGACGTCATAGGATTTCTCTACCCTAAATTTAGGGAATATTTTTACAAGTGAGGCGGAATTATCTGAATAAATATATATTATTATTATAAACTATTATTATTTTTATAAATTATATACCTATTATAATAATTATACATAACTGTATATAGAAATAACTGGCAGTAACGCTTACACGTATCCAAATCTGCATAAACTTTGATAAACTTCTAAGGAAAATATTTTTTGCAATTGGCAACTTTTGTAATTAAAACAACGAATCATTACGATTACACCCTAGTTATTGTTCTTAGGATTACACAAATACTGTAAATAGTTTTATTACTCTTGTAAATAACCAATATAAAAATAACCTCTAAAGCGAAAAATCTTTTGACAAGTTCAAGACTGTTCACAGCTCACGTTTGTTTACATAAAATCCAATTACGTCACTTGAGAAAATGAATGCGTTTTGGCGCGAAAATTGTATTATGGGTTTTTACAAAGCTATATCTCTTTAAATAAGCATATTAAAAATCTTTTGTGTTCAGTAAAGTTTCTCTTTTTCAAGTATCTTTCGATTAAAAACAAAAAAAAACATGCAAGTTCCCTATTATAATTACAATTAGAGCTCTGAAGACCTGGTACTTTTATAATCTGCTTTATGGATATCGCAACAAGGTGCACTCTAGCTGGACATTCATAATTTTTAATTGTGTAATATTTATTTCTTATTCCTATTTACGTATATGTAGATACTTAAATTATTACGAAAAAGGTTCGTACACTTTTGTTAACAGTACAATTCTTTATTAAATATATTTATGTATCTGTCGTTTATTTATTTTATATGGATCTTAAAGTTTCGGGAAAAAGTATGTTTTTTTTTATTTTTTTTTATTTTTTTATTTACTTCTAAACCCGCATTTGACCTCGATCTCGCCTGATGGTAAGCAACGATGAGGTCGACGATGGTGCATGCGGGTCCAGTAAATGCCTATTCACTCTGGCCTTGAAGATCCCAAGGTTGTAGGTTTCGGGAAATACAGACGCCGGCAGGCTGTTCCATTCCTTAGCCGTTCGCATAATGAACGAAGAAGCAAATCGCTTCGTACGAGCAGATGGGATATCAACAACATAAGGATGGAACCCCTCACCGCGCCTGGTAGTCCGAAGGCGGAATGGAGATGCTGGAATTAGGTCGTGCAATTCCGATGCGCACTCTCCGAAATGTATCCTATAAAATACCGATAGACAGGCAACCTTGCGCCGATGTTCCAGACTTTGCAGTCTAGCTAAATGTTTTAACTAATAACTCGATAACCGATGTGTCATTAAGACGTCACTACTTACTAAATGTTTTACAAAATGCGTGAAATGAAACGCAACCATCAAAATGACATTTGTAGCTGTATACGTTACGTAGGAGTTTCTCCCGCGCTTTTGTGTCATCCACGTCAGCTTTGTTTCGTTTTGTCTTGCAAATTGTTTTACAGTAGTGCTTTTCTAGTAATAATGGTGTTTCTTGCCCGAAGAACTTCGACAAGATGTGAATAATGTGTGGGACAGTGAAGTAAAGTCAAATAAGACGCTGCAGCCCGATCCGTACTTGGCTGGATTTTGAAGAGCCATACTGCGTCCGGGACGCTTTCTTCTTTGGTTCGGATGGTGCAGAAGCGTGGAAGATAGCATTGAAATGTGTCACACCAGATTTTAATGAAGAATTGAAAGAGTTGTTTACATCAGACATGGCTGTATGGGCTCAATTCCCTTTGCCTTAAAAAAACAATTACGTTACGTAGTAAATAGAGTAAAGTTTATATTACACCACCAATTCTTCTCAGTACTTTAATTATTACGAAAGAATTTCGTTACGTCATACATTTACGTTCACCAGAACATTTCCATCAATTTACCTTTCTGAAACATAGCTACTACCTATGTATGCAAATTTGCAAAACACCTTCCCACTAATAATTCCGGTTCGTGTATAGAACCTTGTATTGAACAAGATCCACTTAGCTGAACATGCCCCTTTACAAATCGACTGTATCGTATCGAGAGACCCTATGGCGTGAAGCCCGACTCACACTTCGCTGGCTTATTTTAGGTTCCGTAATTAACTAGAATCATACCACCATAGTCATGTACCAATTAGTTTTTCGGTTTTTTCGAAAGACTTATGTTCATTTACCGCCAACTCTGACGGTAAAGGTAAACATTTTGTCAGTTTTATATTTTCCCATGTTCTGTTACATGTTCATTTGCACTGGTCACAGAAGAGATCTGTCCTCCGAGATACAGGAACCTCCTAGTTCGGAGGTCAGCGTTTATTGTAAACTAACTGGTTGCTCACTAATTTTATTTAGTTTAATATAACCTATGCTTAAGTTCCTGCTGGTGTATGGACTGTGAATCCATTGTAATCTTACCGCACAAATAAACTATTCTTATTCTTATTATGAGGAACCTGCATATTGAGATAACCAGTGCGTGAAGTGGGGAAGGCATTTGCAAATCACCTCATTAAAATCTGCCACGAGAGTCGTTCTATGTGATTAATTCCTTAGAATGATCACGACCCTCAGCAAAGAGGAATACGACTTATAAGAACCACAACCACCTACATGCAGATTTTGCTGTGAGGAGCGAACGCCCATATACTACCATGTATGTACGCATGGTGCACACTGAAAGTTTTGCGTAACTCATAAATAAAACAGTTTATAAGTAAAGTAATATATTTATTGTTTTTCAAAGAATTCTCCGTTACATTTTAACCCTTTTTCATTCGTTCAAACCATTTTTGAAAACATGAGGAATATTGATCTGAGGGCATGTTCTTCACGTGCTGATTGAAAGCTATCACAGCCTCTTCTGGCCCGTTCTGGATATCACAAGGTGCAAGGTGCGGACGATGTGCAAGATGGGTCATGCGTTCCACGTTTCCAGAAGTAAAAATTTACTTTGTCTTGTTCGCGGTCTGCGAAGAAGCATTGTCATGTTGCAAGATGTGACTTTTGGTCGTTGAAGAAAACTAATATCAAAAAGTCGTAAGTAGAACAAAGTTGTTCAGTTATGGAAACTAAACCCCCCCCCCCCCCCCCCCCTTTCAGCTTTCTATGGGGGTTTTCTTACATCCTTTATTCGCCTGAATTTTATCAAGACTTCTAGTTGGTAGATCGCCTAGGTTGGTACCACCCTCTTACCTATTTCTGCCGCAAAGCAGCAATACTAGCATTGCTGTGTTTCGGTTTGAAGAGAGCCAGCGTAATTACTGAGGCACTCGATCTAAGATCTAAGGTTAGCAGCGCATCGAAAACCCTCTAATAACATTATAGTGAGGTGATATGTCTATGGGCAACCGTGAACAGACTACTTACCATCAGGTGGCCCGTTTGCTCGTCTGCTCTCCTAATATAATAAAAAAGACTGCAGCGATCTTGAAACTGAAGCATTTCTGCTTCACGGCAGAAATAGATAAGATCTGTATATCAAACTACATAGATCCACTTACAGAGGACAAGCTGTTATTCGCTCACATAACGACCCCTCATCGGGAAGCAGGTGGATAGGCACGTTCCGTAACCGCAGGCGACATTCAAATTGAGGTCTACGCTCTCCAGGTCTGGTGCAAATTGAACATTCGTACGCACTAGGTACGTTACCAAGCCATCAACGGCAAAATTGCAGTTACTGTGCAGTTGTTTTGCAGTCGATCCAACTGCACGCAGACTGCGCGCCGATTGCACCCAACTGCTGTCAACTGTAATAGAATAGAAATGAAAAAAAAAATGATATGAAATTATTATTTAATTATTATTTTTTTAATTTTTATTTCTGAGAATCCTTACAGCTATATAATGCCTGAATTGTTCCTTTTTTTACAGTCGTGCAAGCCAAAAAAACAGGTCTCCTTAATTTATACAAAATAATAATAATAATTAGTAACAGCTAAAAGTTAATAAAATATGGAGGTGGGAAAGTGGAATAGGGAGTGGGGAGAACAAAGAAAAGGGTATGTGTGTAAATATGTGTATTGAGAGGGTGTTTGAGGGTGTGTGTGTGAGAGAGAGGGAGATTTGTGTTATGTTCTGTTATGTTATGTAATTTATTTTGCTACAATAAAATACATAGAAACTTACAAATATATATAAAAATAGACTTTCTTAACGTTTAAGCTGCAGCAAACAAGGCAATTAATCATATTAGTACTCTGTTTTCATACACTGGTCATACAGACCGTAACGTAGAAATCTCCATCAAAATCAGCGCAGTCAATAATTTTTCTGAACTGTTTAGCTAACTAAATTTAGTAATAAATAGCTGAAGTTTAGCTTTCATTTATTAAACAGCTGCGGGAGTCACGCTGTGGAAGATAACAGTATCCCAAACAGCATTTTAGCTGCTGGTTACTGAAATACAGCTACTGACAACGCTTTTTTAAGAGCGTCGGCGTGCAGTTGGTTCGACTGTAATGGAACTGCACAGAAACTGCACACAAATTTAATTTTGCAGCTTGTCTTGCAGTCCAATAGTAGGTTACTCTTAGGCCCGGACTACACGACAACAGTTCCTAGGCCGGTTCCAGTATCGGTCGGTTCCATGGAACCGGTGCTTCATATAAACTTAAACAAAAATGCGCTGTCAACTACACGTAATACGGTTCCACTTGGAACCGGCCTGTTCGGTTCCTGAACCGAACAGGCGGGGCTTGAGCGCAACGCATGAGTTTGAATGCAGTCGATTATACGGCCGGTACCGTCGCTGGAACCGTCGCCGTGTAGTCCGAGCCTTGCAGGCAGCGACCGTAAATTGAACACAATACTCATTTTAATAAGGTAGAATCTACAATGGATTTTATGGTCAAATACCGGTACCGATGCCGATATTAAAGAATAGTAGGTATATTTATTTAATAATTAACGCAGAATGTGCTAAATTGTCGCTACGAGGGTTATTTTGCAACACGAGTCGTAGGAGAGTGTTGTGGATATACGAGTGCGTCACGTGTTTTCCCGCACGTTATACCTGAGAGAAAAAATAAAAACTATAAGCAGTTATATGTCTATGGAGAATGAGCGATATGAGCTCAGATGAATGTACTACCGACGCCATTAAACCCCTTTGACTCGCTGTCAGTGCTCACGTGGTGCTCACACAGAAATAAATCAATTTCTGTTGGTGCTCACATCATCATTCTAGAGGAGAGGGCGTTACTCTAGTCCAATTTCTGTGATTTCAACCATTTTGTAGTAAGTACCTGCAGACTACAGATTATTAATTAGTTACCTTCCTCCTGTTAAGCCGTGTTCCACATTTAAATTACTATGTACTTATTAAGTAGGTTACATACTTTCTTAACAAAGATATTAAGTTACAAACGGCTTATCAAGTTGGAGATAAAATTAATTTCGAAACTAAAATAGAAATCTTTGTATTTTACGGAAAAGAGACGTCCTTTTAAAGTTTATATTAGATTTTAATATAAGCTTTCTACTCAACGTTGTCTTTGAAAATTTTATTGCTTTGTATTTCCATTTATTAATGCCGTAATAATTATAATACAAATTATAATTATAATATATATATTATATTGTTTCTAAATTCGGGTGTTAATCTTTAAGATAAGTAAGTTTTTAAGTTTATTTTGTATCGGTAGGTAATTGTAAACTGTTAGGTATATATAGTTACTGAATGTCTGGTGCTTTGGATCATTCTGTAAACCAGACATCATTAATGTAATAAAGAAATAAATAAAATACGAGTTTAAAGCAAGCCGTGGCGGGGTTATTTCAACTCCCATACACAGCCGCTAAAAATGATAAAAGGCTCGCCCATCTATCTTCTCGCCCGCCGATCTACCAGAAACACTTATACTTTGTACTGTGTGTAACAAAACCCCCTAAAGGAAAGCGGAAAGGGGGGTGTTCAGTATGCATAACTGAAAAACTTTCACTATGAGACCAACTCTGAAATCAGCTGTTTCGTACATATAATTGCGGTCGTGTTGGTATTGTTTGGAACAGGTGATTTTTTTTCGCGACTTCAGATTTGACCCCATAGTGTATTTGTCCAGTTATGGATACTGAACAACTCCTTTTCGAATCTATAGTGGGTTTTGGTATAACAACATACATGCTACAATCTGCCCTCTAGGTGCCGGCTAGCAGGGTTCTAGGACAGTGTGCAGATGAAGTAATAGAGGAAAATTGGTAATAGTAGATATTATATTTATCAGGAACAGAACAACACAATAGTAGAAAATAGGTAGTAGTAGGAGACAATTTTATAAAACGGAGAAACGTCCGTTCAGGACAAAATACAAAAAGAAAGTAAAAACAATGAAATTAATGGAATAATGGAATTTAGAAATGGAATAGGAATATGATTTAAATTTTGAAAATATAGATGAAGAAATGAAAATGCTAACACGAAATGAGGTGAAATAAACGCTAACGATGAGGTTGAAATTGATGGCAAGGAGGTTGATATGGACGATGAAGTCGACATCGTTACATACATACATAAACTCACGTTTACAACACAAAATATATAGATATTTTTTGTCGATAATCCCCGAAGAGGTAGACAGAGAAACCACCGACAGTAGTTCCCACTTTTCGCTGTAAGATTTGGTGAACTAACGTGATAGGTGGCGAGCCTATCGCCATCTACTAGGTGTAGAATAGAATTCACAAAATCCCTTAGTCGCTTAATGATTTAGTATAAAAGGGGCGATTGTTAACCAATAATTATTATAACAATATAAGAATTGAAATTACCACTCAAACATTGTAATGGGATTTTTTATTGCGAATTGGAGAAATAAGTATCTGGCAATATGCCTTGGGTAGAGATGGGCCAGCTGTAGTAATTTAAATTGAGGCCAAAGTTTTATTTTAATTTTCCTATCATTAAGAGGCTAACTCTAGCGAAAATATCGTCACTACCGAAAAAAACATTTATCCTGAATTAAGGCATATATAAAGAAAAAGTGATATATAGAATTATTCCTCGAATGAAGAATTATTAAAGTAACTTATCTTATGTACTCTAGTTAGTAAACTTTTACGTGAGATCATACAGTTTGACATCTTTTATATCTTATCTGAGCATCGGTGGCGTCGTGGCTAGGACGTCGGACTCTCATGCGGGAGGTCCGAGTTCGAAACCATGGAATGTCATGCACCAATGAGTATTTCGGTTTTTTCGAAGGACTTACGTACATTTACCGACTGCTCTAACGGTGAAGGAAAACATCGTGAGGAAACCTTGCACACTGAGATAACCAGTGTGCAAAATGGGGAAGGCAATGGAATGGCCACGAGAGTTGTTCTATGTGATTAATTCCGTAGAATGATCACGACCCTCAGCAATGAGTAATACGACTTAGAAGAAAGAAGGCATTTAAAAAAAAGGTGATAACAAGGTGATGATAAGGTGGAATTATTCCACGAATGAAGAATCATTAAAGTAACTTATGTATTCTAGTTAGTAAACTTTTACGTGAGGTCATACAGTTTGACATCTTTTATATCTTATCCACTTTACTTAATACCCATGGCAAATATCAAATAGATAATAAGAAGCATCACGTAAGACACTTTTAATTCAAAATAATTATCAAAATTATCAATGCATTCCCACCACCCGTTATATTAACCTTTCAAATTTTGTCAGTTTTATGTTTTCCCATGTTCTGTTACATGTTCATTTCCACTGGTCACAGAAGAGATCTGTCCTCCGAGATACAGGAACTTCCTAGTTCGCAGGTCAGCGTTTATTGTAAACTAACTTGTTGCTCACTAATTTTATTTAGTTTAATATAACCTATGCTTAAGTTCCTACTGGTGTATGGACTATGAATACTTTGTCATCTTTCCGCACAAATAAACTTATTCCTATTCTATTCTTAATGCTACCAAAACCAAATCCTCAGTTGGTGAGTCTCTATTGGGAATAAGATAAACTTATCCCATTTGCTGGGCGAAACGGCGTGATCTCAAAAGTTTAATTTGATTATAATCACACTGGTGGATTGTTAACTGATCTTTTCCATATTGAATCGAATTAGAGTCACTTCATGCTGTGTGGTGCCCTACTGAATAGCACCACCCCAACTCTTCTCGTGGGTGTCGTACAAGGCGGCTAAGGATCTTAGTGGATACTATTTTACACCTAGTAGACGCGCTAAGCGCCTTATAGGTGACGAATCGCTGGTGGAAGCTAGACTGCATAGTCTGGAACATCGGCGCAAGGTTGCCTGTGTATCGGTGTTTTATAGGATACATTTCGGAGAGTGCGCATCGGAATTGCACGACGGAATTCCAGCATCGCCATTCCGCCTTCGGACTACCAGGCGCGGGGAGGGGTTCCATCCTTCTGTTGTTGATATCCCATCTGTTCGTACGAAGCGATTTGCTTCTTCGTTCATTATGCGAACGGCTAAGGAATGGAACAGCCTGCCGGCGTCTGTGTTTCCCGAAACCTACAACCTTGGGATCCTCAAGGCCAGAGTGAATAGGCATTTACTGGACCCGCATGCTCCATCGTCGACCTCATCGTCTCTTACCATCAGGCGAGATCGAGGTCAAATGCGGGTTTATTAGTCAATATTTTTTTTAAAAAAACCTATTAGACAGCTCGCCACCACACGTTTGTCCACCAAATCTTACGGCGAAAAGTGGGTACTACCTGTCGGTGGTTCCTCTGTCTACCCCTCGAGGATTATGGACGTGATAGTTATATAAGTATGTAAATTGAAATATTTATTAACGAATTATTTAAATAGCCGATGAGATATTAGTCTACCGTAGAGATATGATCTACCTGTCATTGAAGGTAGTTCCTCTGTCTGTCTACACTTCGGGGATTATGGACGTGAGAATTTATGTTAATACATATTATGTAGAGTCAGTTTTACTTAGGATGATAATGGTTTCAGAATTAGAAAGTAGTCTGCAGATAAATATACCAACAACAACAACAGATAAATATACCTGTTGTAGACCAATAAATAGCTGCAACTGATATTAATTGAACTGATTTATTTACTATTATCACACTTTACAATATTATTGTATTTTGTAGTACAAAAATTCAAGAGCGTGGACCAATGCTTCCGCGAGACTCCCGAACGCCATCTTCCTTTTTTTACGACCAATCATCGCTGCGCATTAGAGATGTCCACCGTCCATTTAAATACTATCATAAAATTAGAGTTGGGCACAGTTACCCAACGGAAAATAATAGTTACATAAATTATGAATATTATTAAAGGCTTCATATAAGTGATTGTTAACAGCAGGAAGTGAGTGACCCTTTAAACTGAAGGTAGGTACTTACATAAAAATAATTAGACATGCAGAGAAAAACTTGGTATTTACCTTTTTCTGCCACAAAGCAACAATGCTTGCATTGCTGTGTTCCGGTTTGAAGGGTAAGAGAGCCAGGGTATGATTACCGACAAATGAAGAACTCCACCAAAATTCTCAAGGTCAGCGGCGCATCGGAAACGCTCTATGTATAGTAACGTTATATGTGAAATGTTTATGGGCGAAACTGACCACATCAGGTAGGTAACCCGTATACTCGTCTACGTTCCTTAACATTTAAAAAAAATCGTGATTTTACTCGACAAATACGACTCATTAAAACTATATATTTTTCAAGTAGAGTTGCAGAGGAAAATTTCAACTAGCGCTTTGCACTTCAGTTTAATTCAAAAGCGAAATTTTTAATTAATGAAATACCCGAGTGTCATTCATCAGATTTGTTATTAAAGGAACTTTTTTTATTGTATAAAGAGATGTTCGGTATTGTACATTAGAACAGATGTTTGTAGTTATAGTTGAGTTGCTGCTGCAACTGATGTTGTTAGAGTTGGAAGTCGCTCCACAGATTTTTACGGTAAAATGAGTAATAAGTTCAGTTGCAAAGAGTTGTAGATAGTTCAAGTTAGTTGTTGAGAGCGCAGCAGGGAAAGATCACTTTAAAGTAATGTAGAACGTATAATGAAATAATAATTATAACAATTACTATCGGTGGGGACTTCTCTCTGTCAGTTCTTACTGCATTCTCAGTAACAATGTTTAAAATTAGTTAGGTACACGAGTCGCGGCTAAAGTAGGTTGTTGACTAAGAAATATAAAAATGTACGTGTGTGAACCGTACAGAGAGCAGACGAACAAACAGACAGAAATATTCCCATATAAATTGGCACTTTGACTTTCTAAAGGAGGAATAACAGAAAAACCCAGACTTTGCCCGTGGGGCGTGGTAGGCAAAAAATGGTGGTTTATAGGGTTACGTACCAAAATGGTAAAAAAGGAATCCTTATGGTGAGACTTCGGTGTCCGTCCGTCCAACCCGTCTGTCTGTCTGTATGTCACAGCTATTTTAACTACTAATGATATAGACTTGAAAGTTAGCACAGTTGTAGAACTTGCTTTCCCGCATCTTTCTCAGGTAAAAACAGGAAAATAGGTATAGGGTTCGAAATGTGGGGTCGAAACCTGAAAGTGGGGCAACTTTTTTTTAATTTATTTTTTATGTATAACTAAACCCGCATTTGACCTCGATCTCGCCTGATGGTAAGCGACGATGAGGTCGACGATGGAGCATGCGGGTCCAGTAAATGCCTATTCACTCTGGCCTTGAAGATCCCAAGGTTGTAGGTTTCGGGAAATACAGACGCCGGCAGGCTGTTCCATTCCTTAGCCATTCGCATAATGAACGAAGAAGCAAATCGCTTCGTACGAGCAGATGGGATATCAACAACATAAGGATGGAACCCCTCCCCGCGCCTGGTTGTAACTGGGGTAAGTGGGGTAACATATAAAAGAGCTGTACTTATTTGTGCATCGCAAAACTTTTTTTTACTTTATTTTGTTGATGACTGACTTATGACCAAAAATGTGAAAAAAAATACCGCCCCGTTATCTCCGAAGTTCGCAAGCTGAGAAATCTAAAATAATTCAGACTCATAGGTAATCCCCTATATTTTACAAGAAAAATAAAACGGTGTGTTCGGGCATTATAATTTACCTATAAGTGGGTATACTACAACGGTGCCGCTTCCGATGATTTGGTCACAGTGCGCCTAAAACGCTTAAGTCTAAAACGCGTTATGTCTAAAACGCATTAAGTATAAAACGCGTTATGTCTAAAACGCATTAAGTCTAAAACGGGCTATGTCTAAAACTCGTTGTGCCTATGTTTTCATTATGACAAAACGGCATAAAACCCAACGGCCGATGCGGCTGACGGCTGACGGCCGACGGCTGACGCGCGCGGCCACGTCTGTCGTAGCCGCGCGCGATCGTGTCGACACCTGTCGCGCGCGTGAGTATATTCCTCTCGCTCCCTCATGTGTGTCTCGCTCATTCGTGAACTGTCATGTCAGCCTGTTTTGACAGCCGCGCGCGGCTAGCCGCTGACATCGGAGGCAAGGCGTGTCGTTGCCGCATCAGCCGCGATCAATGGAAGGCAACCTTAACTGATACTGATAATCTAGTGTAATGTTACTTAATACTAATTATTCGTATTAGTTAGATATGTAATTACCTGTCTAAACCAGAAATGGTGAAGTGAACACGATTATTATTCTAGATTGCTATAGAAGCAAGTTTACAGCCAAGACTGTACATACATACTAGGGATGTTACGGAGGTGGTTTTACCGGAACCGGAGTAGAAACCGAAGGTTTTAAATTTAATTTATCGGAGTCGGAACCGAAGTCGGAGGTAGAAGATCAGAAGAAGTTCAAATTTTAAACCGTTTTTTAATTTTTATAGCTGAACTGGCCAATATTTTTATGATGACGTTTACGGCAAAAAAAAATTCCTTTATGTAGTCCTACACTATTTAATAAAATATTGATATTTGAATATGTTTGCTCACAAATCTTCGGTATAACCTCCGATTCAAAATTATCGGAGCCGAAGTCGGAGTCGGAGGTGTAAAATCAATCGGAAGTTCTGACCTTTCGGAGTCGGAGTCGAAGCTCCGTAACATCCCTAATACATACCTGCATAAACTCTGACGTCCATACCACGAGGGTGTAGACAAAGGAACCACCTTCAGTTACACAGCCTGACAATATTATATGTAAATGGTTACCGATGCAAATGGTTTTTATATGCTATTTTCCTGTTGACAAGAAAAATACCTAGGAAAGCTAGGTAAGAGTCCATTTCTATGCACTGTTCCTAGTATAATCCTTACAATCGTGCTAGAACCTTCGAGGCCAGGCTTAACCAGGTTATACAGCCTTGGAAAAGTCAGTTAAAATGTGGAATTTAAACCTTAAGGTTTGATAATAAGACTGTTGTGAATTGCAAGGTAAACGTTGCATGAGGTAGTGATGTAAGGTGGCTGCAAAATTTATTTTTTTGGGATAACGCCTCAAGAATACAAATACAAATATACTTTATTGCACACCCGGGACAAAAACAAAACATACAACATAAAGAGAGTTACAATACAATGTGCAGAAGGCAGCCGCGGTCGCTTTAAGCGATATCTTACAGGCAACCTTCAGGTGATGGAAAAATCATATGATACATAATATCGAAATCATCCGATACGCTACTGGGATACGGATCGCTGTTCGTTCGTTCCGCGAAATTTTATTTGTCTTTTTGGAAAAAAGTGATTGTTTTGTTTGGTACTTAGTATATTTTTTGAGCCAGTTAAATAACCTAACGAATGGTGAAAGCCTCTTTCGTAAATTCCTACTGTGTGAAGAAATATACGCAAAACAAATTCAAAACTTTTAAATAACGTTCGCTGGCGCTTGCTGTGCCATAGCGGTGCTGTGTGAATCATCCGGCGCACGCGCGACCGCCCAGCGCCAGCGGGGGACCAGCGCCACCGCGCCGCCCGCACCCCGCCTCGCGCACCTCGAGTATCGCGTCATCATCGGCTCATCGCTGACCGGCCGGCGGCCCGCCGCGCAACTTACGCCACCCCGGCCGCTTGCTCGCTTGCACGCTGTGCTCGCGCGCTCGGAGCCGCGCCGCCCGCCGCCGCCGCCGCGCCGCTTGTGATTGGGAGTATTTACTTTGCGTTGTCTGTTTAGCGCAGATTAACATTAATATGATTTGCTCTGGCTGTCTGTTAGTGCTGGAGTCCGGAGAGGAGTATCTTGAATGTGCAGTCGAGGCGTGTGGCAAGATTTATCATCATTTATGTAACAGTAGAACCGTGTCACTGGAGGAACGGGCCTTATGGGTCTGCCCTGAGTGCTGTGCTGGGGAGAAGAGAACTGGTCGCAACTGCGAAATTCCGGTCGGTACTCCAACTAACAAAATAACTTACAGGAAAAAAGATGATCAAACACGCGAGTCACTCCCGGAACGAGATAGCCAATTACTACCGGAAATGGAGCAGTCGCCATCCATAGCCCAAGATTTGCATCACCTTCGAATCCAAATAACAGCACTTACAGACCAACTCAATCACACTGGTACAGTCGTTGCGCTATACCACTCGACTCTCGCCGTGTTCGCCAAAACTATGGAGTCTGTGGATCGGAGGCTCCAGTACCTGGAAGGTTTGTCGCTTCCTCAGCTGCAGTCGGGGTGCCCGTGCTCGCATAAGCCCCAGGCCATTTCCTCGGACTGCCCCGGTCAAGTAGGGGAAGCTTCGGAGTCTAAGAGAAAACGAAATCGTAAGAACCGGCCGAAACATACGCAAGCCACTCAACCCAGCGTGACTACAGAGTCAGACACTACGGTACCTTCTATTATCGACTCATCCTCGGTTCCACCCCCGGCTGATAGTGACGGCGGCGGCGAGACTACTGTGCAGGAGCCTCAACAGACGGGTCACATTGTGAGCGACATCCCACGCGTGGAAGATGAGGATTCAACCAGCGATGAGTGGGAGGTAACTCGTCACAGGAAGCTCCGACGACCCATCTCTATGCGGTGTACTGCTGGACCGAGTGTGACAACCCTTAGAGCCGTTGAACAGCGTAAATTTGTACACCTCTGGAACATGGCATCTAGCGCCGAAGAAATCCGCGATTACCTCGAACAACTTTGTCCGGCTGGAACCTGTGTAGTGGAGGAGCTGAAGCCGAGGGGACCGTATAAGTCGTACAAGATCGCTGTCCCAGCTACCTATTACGACATATGTCTGTCTACGGAAGTGTGGCCAGAGAATGCAAGAGTAAAAGCCTGGTTTTTTCGAGGAAAGAGAGGTGATACAAAACCGGAAAAACCTAAATAGCATTTCAACTTCACGATCGCCGCCAGCAATCGATATACTAACGAGTAGCGGTTCTTACGCATCCAGTGGTAAAACAGATGTACAGATTATATATCAGAATGTAAGGGGCCTTAAAACCAGGTTAAAATATTGGAGACACAATCTTCTATCACTAGACAAAGATATTATAGCTGTCACTGAGACAAATCTGGATGCTTCGGTCGAGGATGCCGAGCTCTCGGAGGGAGGCTGGACCACGCTCCGCCGTGACCGACCAAAGGCGGGCGGCGGTGTTCTTCTTGCGGCTCACCCGGGTATCAGCGTGCGTCGCTGTCCCCATCTAGAAACCGAGACTGGTGAAGATCTGTGGGCGAGTTTCTCTCACAATGGGACTAATTTCTTTATATGTGTTTTCTATATACCTCCTAAGTCTAGGGATAACGTTTATATGAATTTCTTTCACAATATTGAGTCCAAAATACTTAGTTTAAACGGCATTGTAATTATCACAGGTGACTTGAATCTCAACAGTGCGTCTGTCGCGACTGTATCCTATTATTGTTACTTTCTAAGTGTATGTGGAGTGTCAGAGAGGAATGAAGTGACGAATATGTACGGTGGAAAGCTAGATGTAGTGTTGGTATCGGAGTGCATTACTTCTGTGACAGTCTGCGGTTCATCGACGGGCAGCCTCGTTCCACGCGTTGATGCTTACCACCCCCCTCTTGATATCGCTATTCCTACTAGTGATGCGTTCCGTCAGCGGGAGGCTAAGCTCGATCCAAGTAACATTGATGCTCAACGCGACTGGAATTTCGGCCGAGCTGATTTTGACCTTCTGTATGATCTCATCGCTGAGGCAAACTGGGACGACTTATTCGCGGCCTCTGATGTGGATGAAGCGGTGAACTCGTTCTATGGGAAATTGTATGGTATTTTCGATGCCTGCATACCTAAAAAGATTAGGCGTAAAAAACCAAGTAGATGTTACCCAGTCTGGTTTACCCCTGCTATAATTAAAGATATAGAACGTAAAGCTGCGTTACATCGCAAATGGAAGGCTACCAATGATAATACCACGTATAACGCATTTAAGGAACTTAGAGCCCACATCAAAAAACAGCTTCCTCTCCTTCATGACGAGTATGTAGACCGTATACAGCGCAACATTAAGGCTAACCCCCGCGAGTTCTGGCAACATATTAATAACCTAAGGTCGAAGGGAGGGTTCGAAACGCAGGTCACATATCGAGGGCAAGAATTTTCCGGGTGTGACGCGGCTGAGGCATTTGCGAGTTTCTTTTCCAGCGTGTTTCATAGCGAGCCTCCGTTGCTCGATCCTAATACGATTAACGGCAATGAGAGGGAACAATCCTCTGGCTGCGTCCATATTGATGTTATCACGGAACGCGATGTCGAGCTGGGACTTCGTCACCTTAAGCCCAGGAGCTCTATTGGACCCGACGGCGTTCCTCCATATGTCCTAAAGGCATGTAGTGGCCACCTGCTGGTGCCTATCGCTCACATCTTCAACATCTCGCTCTCCACGGGGAAATACCCCGGTATTTGGAAGTTATCCCGTGTTACCCCGATTCCTAAGACAAGCGATCGGTCAAATGTTGAAGGTTACCGTCCCATAGCAATCCTGTGCTCCCTGGCCAAAGTCTTCGAATTCATATTGCACAAGGAGATAAGTGCTCAAGTTAGACCTGTACTGGCCAACTCGCAACATGGGTTTAGGAGTGGCCGCTCGGTCAATACAAACTTGTTAACACTTATCGACACAGTCGCTGAGTATATGGACAAGGGAGTGCAGGTGGATGTGGTCTACTTTGACTTCCGCAAAGCTTTTGATCGTGTCGATAACAATATCCTTCTGAGCAAGCTCTGCGCCATAGGTTTTTCCCCTGGTCTACTACGACTTCTGGCTGACTATTTACGCGACCGTCAGCAATTTGTCAAACTAGGATGTTTTGTTTCTAAACCATACCATACCAGATCTGGTGTAAGCCAGGGGTCGATTTTGGGTCCTCTTCTGTTCATCCTCATGGTTAATGACATTGAGTCAGTACTAATGCACTCAAAATGTCTACTATATGCTGATGATCTGAAATTGATACTTGGTACCCGGCAGATCATTGATTGTTCTAGGTTGCAGGAGGACATCGAGAGGGTTTATCAGTGGAGTATCGCCAATAAACTTCTGTTTAACACTGAGAAATGCTGTATAATGAGTTTTACCCGCTCGGTGAATCCTATTAAGGCGACTTACATGCTGGGAACTTATAATATCGCCCGTGTTAGTGTTGTCAAAGATCTAGGTGTCACCTTTGATCCGAAACTGACCTTCCATGATCATATTAAGACCCTTGCCGCCAGCTGCTTTCGAAGGCTTGGTTTCGTAATACGAAATGCTCGCGATTTCTCGGACCACGGGGTAATTGAATTACTGTACACTTCCCTAGTGCGAAGTAAAATCGAATCGGCTTCGATTGCTTGGAATCCTCACGAGAGCTCATATACGCTTTTGCTGGAAAAAGTACAAAAAGCTTTCCTGCGCTTTTTATACAAAAAGAGATTCGGATACTATCCATTCATGTACCCCACCAAGTTCCTTTTAGGAGTGCTCGGCTATAACTCACTGGAGGTACGGCGCAACCGCGACCTGATGTGCACTGTGTGCAGAATCATACGGGGCGAATCGGACTGCCTTGACTTAACTAACTGTACGTGCCGCTTGCGGGTCCCTGACAGCCATCTTCGTACTTACCTGCGTCCTCGTAATCATGGCCTGCTGGCAGTGCCCTCTGCGCGTACCGAGGCACGCAGACAGTCCCCACTTGTGCGAGCGCTAGCGGACATTAATGCGCTCCTGATATCAGCACCTAGGTGTGACCTGTTCGCTGATCGATGGCCGAGTGTAATGAGAGAATGCTACAATTTTTGCGAGCCTGATGCCTGAATGTGTTGCGTCCTTAATGTTAAGTTTATTCTTTAATAATGTAAATAATGTGTTTCTTAATAATTTTCTTTGTATATATTACTTGTATAGTTTTTAAGTTACACTGTCTAAATTGTCCAGCGCATTGGTTCCGACTGTAATGCTGTTACAATAGTTTTTCAATAAATAATAATAATAATAATAATATACGGGTGCAAAAGGCGTTTGAAATAGATACTACCCTCAAATAAATAAATAACAATAATAAAGAATCCAGAACTTTGCAAGCTGCAATGCAGTATTAATACTATAATATATACTGAAATATAATACTTATAATATAATAATTAGTTTATCTACATAATAAGTTTGATTTCATTGACAATAAATAATTTCGATTGTAACTTTATGGCTTAGGGTGCGGAGTATAAAGTATGCACTTCCTTCTAAGGGTGCCTTTCGACCAGAGCTGTGCGAGGTAGCAAGGCGGTGAGCGAGGAAAAAAATCATCAATAGGATCGCGCCATTATAACGTCATATCATGTGACGCTTAAAATGGCGTGATCTTATTGGCGGATTTTTTCCTCGCTCACCGCCTCGCTACCTCGCACAACTCTGGTCGTCCTTATTATGGCATATAATTATAATAATATGTTGGACCCATGTCACCACGAAAGCCTTTCAAAGGCCCCTTAGTGCCCGTGAACCCTGAACAGAGTAACATCATAATAATAATAATATGTTCGATTCAATTCAATTATTTATTCGCAAACAAATATACATTTGTGTCCAAAATTTAACAAAACATATTGAGAATATTACATTACTTGTCAAAAAGTATAAAATGGGGTATAGAATATGTCAATAATAATTAATATTATATATACATTTTTATGCTCCTTGAAACTCAGTTGTGGAGTAGAAACACCTCTGCAATAACAGTGACCTCAACTTCTGTCTGAAATTACTAAGCGTGATGTCGCCTTTGAGCTCCGTGGGTAACCGATTGAACAGTAGCCGCTCACTGTACCCCGCCCAATGCCTCACCACGTCGAGTCTGGGGACGAGGGTACTAGGTACAGCTTTCCTGCAAGTGTTTTCTCGTGCATGTTGGTCCCCACGCAAGCCTTCCAAAGGACCGGGCCCCTTAGGGACCGTGACCGCACTTTTATAGGTGCTCATTTTATAGGATACACTTCAGAGAGTGCGCATCGGAATTGCACGACCTAATTCCAGCATCTCCATTCCGCCTTCGGACTACCAGGCGTGGGGAGGGGTTCCATCTTTATGTTGTTGATATCCCATCTGCTCGTACGAAGCGATTTGCTTCTTCGTTCATTATGCGAACGGCTAAGGAATGGAACAGCCTGCCGGCGTCTGTGTTTCCCGAAACCTACAACCTTGGGATGTTCAAGGCCAGAGTGAATAGGCATTTACTGGACCCGCATGCTCCATCGTCGACCTCATCGTCGCTTACCATCAGGCGAGATCGAGGTCAAATGCGGGTTTAGTAGTAAATAAAAAATAAAATTAAAAAAAAAACCCTGAAAAGAGTAACAACATAATAATAACATCGTATGAATAACATCTCTATTACTATGCTGAAATTGTAATATATCCCCCAAGTAAAATTGGTTTCGCAAGCCAAACTTCCGCCACTTTAGCTGAGCAATTTGCACCATAAATCCTAGTTAAACGCATCGCATAGCCACCCTAGTCATGTGTTTAAGTTTATGATTTATTCGCTCAACCGCAGTGCGGGGATGTGGCGGGAATAAAGAGATTGTCATTTTATTTCTTTTCAGGGATCCGTACCCCGAAGGGGGAAACGGGGCCATGTTGCTGTCGCTCCGGGGCGTCCGTCCGTATGTCATGTGGGTCTAGCGCATAAACGAAATAAGAAAATTTCACATAATATGTAAATACATATACATACATATATATTATGTTATATTTCGTTTAAAGTTACAATTTAAATTATTTATTGGCAATGAAATCTAACTAATTATGTAGATAAGCTAATTATTATATTATATTTCTGTATATATTATAGTATTTACGTAATATTATTACTACTGCATTGCAGCTTGCAAGGGTTTGCATTTTTTTGTTATTGGTTTTATTTATTTGAGGGTAGTATTTATTTCATACGCCTTTTGCACCCGTATATTATGTATCTTATGATTTTTCCATCACCTGTAGGTTGCCTGGAAGATATAGCTTAAAGTGACCGCGGCCGCCTTCTGCACATTGTATTATACCTCTCTTTATGTTGTATGTTTTGTTTTTGTCCCGGGTGTGGAGTGAAGTATATTTGTATTTGTATAAAAAATATTTTTGGACCTTATCATGTGGAGTATCGTTTTTTAGAGCTCATCGAGTAGAGTATGAATACTTTTTAATTTTTTTTCATAAAGAAATAACGACGTAATCGCCGCTCAAAGTTGTCAACTTTAGACCACTTTTGTTACCAGATCTATCTTAGGAACGGTATTATCTAGAAAATTGAAAATTGGCTACAGTATTGGTATAATCCTCTATTTTAACAATAAACACTAAAACTAGATACATATGTAATGGTTTGTAAGTTGTGAACAAAAACAGACAAAAAAAATTTCACCCAATATTACTTACGTTCTCCTTATAGCTTATACTACGGATCCATAGATATGGCGAGCCCGACGCGCACTTAGCCGTGTTTTTTTTTGTAAAGTGCTAAACGTGGCTGTAATAGGTATGTAAATTAATGGGTTTTTCTTTTTCTGTTATGATTTATCACTGGTTTTGTTTATGAGTGCGATTATCCTTTTCACTTTCCAGTGCAACTAAGCTCAAATACCAGAATGGTCCAAAGGTGGAGTCGATCAGGAAACACTCGAGCCGCAGTCTCGTGACCAAGCATTTGATCTCATCATCATCATCAGCAGCTTACTCTAGTCCACTGCTGGACATAGGCCTCTTCCAGGGCGCGCCATTGAGCCCGATCTTCGGCTCTTCTCATCCAGTCGCTGCCAGCCACCTTGCACAGATCATCGCTCCATCTGGGCATCCACTCCAGAACTCGTCTACCCCAGCGGTTGTCGGTTGTGCGACAGATGTGACCGGCCCACTACCACTTCAGCTTGCTAATCTTATGCGCATTTGATCTATTGTCCCTTGATTATTACCTTTATACAGAAATAAGTCAGAGGACTTCTGACTTCATAACCATTTACCATTTATGAGCTAGAGGACTATGGCAGACGGATGAACAGGTGGATAGAAAAGCGAGTACAAACAGAGCGTCATTTGCTATTCGGGTGCAATGTGGACCAGATTTATTTAGTTGTTTGGAATGGGTTTTTTTGTCTCTATTTTCGACCCCATGCGTGGCCACAATAACTAAGACACCCTGTATAATTTAATACTACGTGGGTAGATATCAAAAAATTTTTTTTTGAAAAGTTTCATATTTCAATTTCCCAAAGTTACAAATTATTAATTTTTTTTTTAAATTAGCTACGACAAACAGGCAGACGGGCCACCTGATGGTAAGTAGTCACCGTCGCCTACAGACACGTGCTATACCAGGGGTATTGCTTGTGTGTTGCCGGCCGTGGAGGGAGAGGACTTTTTAACATTCTTTTTGAAGCATCCCATGTCATAGCGCTGCGGGAAAACGTCGGGTGGGAGAGAGTTCCACATTTTACAGGTGCGTGGTAGAAACGTTCGTGTAATGGTATAGGCCATAGGTATGTCGTAGCGCTGTATTCTCATAAATTAATAATAATCACTACTCAAAATATTCGCTTTCCAAAACAAGTCTACTAGACATCTACTCTCACAATGTAAATTTTTGAAAAAAAAAAACATTAATATAACACTAACATAGTTTTAATAACGATTTAACGTTTTGATATTTAATAACACATATTGCCTGATAACATTTCCGTAATAGCCTATTACGGACCTGGGCAAAACCATATAATGATGTTAGCTCTATCGCAGGCCCGTAGGTTGGTTGGGGGTTGAAACCCCCCGAAATTTTTCCGACATATAAATACGTAAAATCGCAATTACGAATCCAATACTGAACCAACAAGAGATATAAATGTCGATGCAAAGGTGAAGGAAAACATCATGAGGAAACCTGCATGTCTGAGAAAATTAAAAGTTTCCAAAGGCGTGTGAAATCCACCAATCAGCACTCGACCCGCTCGGTGGATCATAGCCCGTACCCACTTGTGCAAGGGGAGGCCTGTGCCCCAACAGTGGGGACATTAGTAGCTGATGATGATGATGATGAAAGGTAATAGTATAAAAAATAAGTTTACAAGGCGTATGCGACATCAATATAAATTTTTTTAAATATGTGTTTTTGAACCCTCCCCGACCGCTGATCCTGGGTACAGGCCTGCTCTATCAGGGTAGGATTAGTGCAATCATGAAAACAATGACCATTCGAGGGCGCAATGTGTTCATTACTGAACATAAACATGTCATCACGTGTTTGTTCAATAAGCAATTTTAGTGTTCGTGTATTGAAAAAGTCAGCCTGGGGTGCGACCACCCAGTTATCTATTTCTGCCGCAAAACAGCAACGCATGTAATTTAGAAGGTAATGTTTTCGAAAGTGTTATTATAGCCAAGTCTGTGGGTGGTTTTAAGATCTTGGAGTATCATCGATGGCGACGTGACTTCAGGTTCGAGTTTAGGAACATGATGCCATTCTGACATCTGGAACTTTAAGGATCTGATGATGATTAGGAAAAGTAAGGTGATCACCAGAATGGTAAGTCAGGGGTTTCTTAAATTTTGAGTTATCATAGGTGTGGAGCACCATATTCTTCTTCGTTCATTATGCGAACGGCTAAGGAATGGAACAGCCTGCCGGCGTCTGTATTCCCCGAAACCTACAACCTTGGGATCTTCAAGGCCAGAGTGAATAGGCATTTACTGGACCCGCATGCTCCATCGTCGACCTCATCGTCGCTTACCATCAGGCGAGATCGAGGTCAAATGCGGGTTAAGTAGTCAAGAAAAAATAAATAAAAAATAATTTTTTTTGTGACAATCAAAAATTCGTAAAACAAAAGTTGTTCAGTTATCTACCATGTTTTGGCTTACAAGGGTGTTTTTATATCAACTGTATGTAGGAGCTTGACTCATAATTCCATTGACCAGGAGATCGATTCCACTAAATACAACGTAACTAAATAGAATCTAAACTGCATCGTTATGACGTGTTTCGTATGCTACTATCCACTACGATTTATTTATTTATTTTATTTCAAAAAAATTCACAGTATAACAGTTATACTAAGGCACTGTGAAATTCAACAAAAATATATCTATAAATAATTACATACTAACTGTAGAGGGACGCACATCCATACTCTCACAGAACCTCAGACACTCATCACGCACACTCGCCCATCGACTTGCAAACACATCACAGTCTGGTGCTGACGCGAGAAGCGCGTTGAGATTCTGCAGAGCACGCACAAGAGGCGATTTACTGTATGAAACAGTGCGAGCTGACGGCACTGCTAACAGACGGTTCCGACGAGACCGGAAATTAAATATATTAACAGGAGGGACAGACAGGCGGACAAGTTTCTCCACCAATTCGGGACAGTCCGATTCCCCACGCAAGATGCTACTAGCAGTAGTTAGTAGGACGTAACGATCCAATTTCAGTTAAGTTCCGATCGAGTCAACTAGCGATCGAACAGTAACGTATTTGTGCATTCTAATAAAACGTTTAGTTTATACTGAATCGCAGTTAAACGGTAACAAAACGCTTCAACTGTCAAATATAACGATCGCACATTAGTTCCTCCCGAGGTACTTTTGCCCGATCTATAGTAAAACGAAAGGTGGCAGTGGTAGAGTTATGCTTCAGCAGAATGCGATTTGGTGTCCAAATAGAATTGGAACGAAAACTAAATTGAAATTGGATAGAAATAGAATAACAAATGCTGTAATTTACGCGAATTGGGCCCCAGATATAATAAGAAGAAATGAATGATTGAATGAATGAATTTATTGCACAAAATTAGTATGATACAATGCGTACAAAACGATTAATACAATCTAGGCGGTCTTATCGCTAAAAGCGATCTCTTGCAGACAAAAAGGTAGGTTGTGCACCGTTTACAATATATAATACACATACGATACGATAAGTACTCCGCTCAAGACAACGGGTTGTTGGGGGGAGGAGGCGAATCAATTCGTGGCAGAGATTGGCCGTCGCCTCAGGGAGAGGGGCTGTGACCCTCGCTCCGGATCGTACCTGGTGCAAAGGTTGGCCGTAGCGATACAGCGCGGTAACGCCGCGAGCGTCATGGGCACCTTTGCATCGGGGACGACAAGGGGCGGGCTATTTGATTGACGATTTAAAAAAAAACACACAAATAAATATATAAAATATAAATAAATATAATTAAATGTCTCGAATTTTTATTTAATTTAGGCACTCATTGTATAAAAAATCCCCACAGCAACAGTGTAGGTAGATACCAGCATTTTGTACGTGTCTTATACGTAAGCAACGCCCTACGTTCCGTGATGCTGAATAATAATCACGCGCGTGAGCTTTTATCGTGTTTACGATGACTTACAGCGCATACATAGTAACGTATGGCTGCCCGTAGAAAGAATAAATAATGAAAATAAGCCAGAAAATACCGCATCCATATCCTACTGCAGATTTTAATAAATACACCACGCGGTTTTGAGATGAAGTCATAAATAGGCAGAGAGTTTTTAGGGATCCCACTGGAGAGGTAATATTTTGGTAGTAGTAATAGATGCGTTATGTACACTGCGGAAATCTACTTATTACTCTATTACCATTAGCTTTTTCTTCTTCTAATTCGTTTTTGCTGAGGGTCGTGATCATTCTAAAGAATTAATCACATAGAACGACTTAAGTTGCAGATTTAATGGGGTGGTTTCCTATTGCTTTCCCCATTTCACACACTGGTTATCTCAGTATGCAGGTTTCCTCACGATGTTTTCCTTCCCCGTCAGAGCAGTCGGTAAATGTACACGTACGTATGTCTTTCGAAAAAACCGAAAAACTCATTGGTACTTTGCCTGACAAATTTTATTAGCAATTCTCGTTTGCGTCAGTTTTGCAATCATTAATTTGCCAAATTAGAATAAGTAACTAAGTACTATGTTTACCAGGAAAACACACTAATAAAAATAAAAATGTGAATAGTGGCCGATAGATCTATGATCTTATCAGTTTCAGGTGTAAATTGTGAGCGACGAGAGCTTGTACTGAAGTGGCAGTGGACTTGGGTACATACATACATCCATAACTGCACGCTACACGTAGGCAGTGAGACTGGAGTACCACGAATCTCTGTCCTGGCACGCCTCTCTTCTTCCTCTACACTTCTACAGTCATTCGTCGTTTCACGCATGCGTTGGGGTCGTCTGCTCTGTATATTTTTCTTTGGGCTTTCATCATTTAATTCGGTCATTCTCAGGTGCGGAGAGTCTAATTTCCGTGTGTCTAATATCCGTCACTTCAAATTTCTATTATTTGGAATTTGAAAATCGTGACGAAAATTATGCGAAGAACGCATGCTTCTGAGAATGACCGACAAGCATTGTTCCGTCACGATTTTCAAATTCAAATTAATAGTAATGCAAAAAACTGTATAAAAACTGTGTACTGTGGAATCTATAAAATGAAACTAAGAACTTACAACTTTCCAACACTATGACATAGATAGACGCATCAGCATATTTGCTACCTGTCTATAAATGTATAATAATAATATTGTTGTGGCGACGCACGACGCGCGCCACTACGTTTAGTACCTACTCACATCGGTGTAGAACGCGCTATCGAAATTTTACTGGGACTTCGTATATATACGAGTTCCAAACATCCATAGTTGGGCCAGGACATCTGGTCACCAGGCACAACACCCCGCCTGGTGGAAGATCTTTCCTTTTCCCTTTCATACAACTGACATTACATCATTCCATACATAGCGCGTTCCTACAATTGGTGACCCTCGACATTGAACATCCAACTGTTGGCTGAATAATTTTACACCCAATGCCCTCGAAGCCAATGCCATTGTAATATTAAAAAAACAACAAATAAATATGTCTTCTCTGTAATACGCAATAAAGTGTTTTCTTTATAAAATAATAAAAGGTTATGGGCCCAGGTTACGTGAAAACAATGAAAATAAATGGAAAATAAAATAAAACGAAGAAAAACTAAAAACAAACAATGGAGTTCGACGAAATAAAAAACGTACAACGTTTAATAACAGAACACGACTTCGCCCTGTGGAAATTTCAGATTGAAATTATATTAAAAAGTAATGGACTGTACGAATATGTATTATTTGACAACGGTGATTCCGTGGCCTGCACAACCAAACAAGACGAAACGGAGAAAGAAACCGACACAAAACCTAATCAAGAAATGCTCAAGATGGACGCCCGCGCCCAAAAAGTAATAATGAACACTATTGACAGAAAACATGTTCCCCT
Organism: Hofmannophila pseudospretella; assembly: GCA_947369225.1. Taxonomy (NCBI): domain Eukaryota; kingdom Metazoa; phylum Arthropoda; class Insecta; order Lepidoptera; family Oecophoridae; genus Hofmannophila; species Hofmannophila pseudospretella. The sequence continues at coordinate 4,056,331 of OX376333.1, forward strand.
GTTAATGACATGCAGAAATGCACGAGAAATGTACCAAAAGTTATGTTTTATATTCGAAAAAGCAAGCGATGACAGAAAATGTGCATTATGGGAAGATTTTTTCCAATTCAAGTATGACAGTAAACAGAACATAACGCATCATGTTAGTAAGCTAGAAAATATTGCACATCAGTTAAAAAGTCTTGAAGAAAATGTTACAGACGGAATGTTAGTGTCCAAAATATTGTCAACATTGCCAGGTGTCTACAATAATTTCAAAACGGCATGGGACTCGACACCACTCACTGAAAAAACAGTTGTGAATCTAATTGGAAGACTAGTTATCGAGGAGAAACGAGTGTGTGTGGACTCAAAGACACCAGAACCAGTAGCTTTCAAAGCGTACCATCACAATTCTAAACAAAAACATAATAAATCTTGTCGCTTCTGCAAGAAAAATAACCATGAAGAAAAAGATTGTTTTTACAAGAAAATGTGTTCTATTTGCAAGAAAACAAATCACAAAGAAGAGAACTGTTTCTTTAAGAACAAAAATAGTAATCAGAATTATCAAAATAAAGGAAAGAAAGAGTCATTTATTGCATTCATGTCGATGAAAGAAGAAAATAATAACAGAAACCTTATTGTTGACTCAGGATCAACATGTCATATGACTAATGACCGGAATATCTTGACAAACATCATAGAACAGAAATCAGACATACATGTGGCAAAAAAGAATGAAAAATTAGTTTCCTATGAGAAAGGTACAGTCGATACACAAAATTGTTCACTCCGGAATGTCCTATATGTTCCTGAATTACAAAAGAATTTATTATCCGTTAATGCGGTCACTCAGAAAGATGGAAAAGTAACATTCACGAAAGAAAATGTCTTGATAGAGAAAAATGACTCAATTTTAGTGGGAAATAAAACACAAAATGGTTTGTACAGTATCGAACTAGATAAAACTGAAGAAATTTCCTACAATACAGTGAAAGAAGATACTGCTCTAGATTGGCATGCAAAATTAGGCCATCCTAGCAAAGAAGTGATGAAAAATATGATAAAAAATAACCTAGTTTCTGGAATGAATATATCAGTACAAGACATAGAAGATCTACCAAGCTGTGACACATGCTATAAGGCCAAACAAACAAGGCTACCATTCAGTTCTATCCGTCACAGAGCACAACGACCACTAGAAATAATCCACACTAACATCTGTGGACCAATCAATCCTCCAACCTGGAACGATGAAAGGTACATACTTACATTTCTTGATGACTATACCCACCACCTGAAAATTCAATTACTTAAAACTAAAGATGAGACCTTCCAATACTTAAAAAACTATATAGAAGAAAGCGAACGACAATATGAAAAGAAGGTGTCAATTGTAAGATGTGATAATGGTGGAGAATATACTTCAAAACAATTAAAAGCATGGTGTTTTAATAAAGGAATAATTCTTGATTACACCATACCACATACTCCACAACTAAACGGCAAAGCGGAACGCATTAACCGTACACTTTTAGAAAAGGTTAGAGCTTTACTATGCGACTCTAATCTAGACAAAGAAATGTGGGGTGAAGCTGCCCGAACTGCAGCATATTTGCTTAACAGAACCGCAACTGATGCAGCTGGAAAAGTACCAGTAGAGATGCTAACCGGAGAAAAACCAAACTTAAAGACACTGAAGAAATTTGGTTCTGAACAATACAGCAAAAAGCTTGGAAATCTGCAGAAGTTAGATGACAGAAGTGAAAAATTATTCTTCATCGGATATGCCACAAATGGCTACAGATTTTGGAACAAAGACCGCAGAGAAATTGTGATAAGGAGAGATGTAAAACCAGTATCTGAAACAAACAAAACAACACATGAAAAGGAAGTACAAGCTATAGATATTTTACAATTTGACTATACTTACCCGGATGATGAAAATAACAAAGAAAATACTTACCTGGATGATGAAAATAACAAAGAAAATACTTACCTGGAAAATGAAAATAAAAATAAAACAGTAATAAATGATAATGATAATAAAGAAGAAAAAATAAAAAATACAATAGATGAAAATGAAAGAAGAACATTGAATACAGAGAGTAATGAAAGGAGAATTATAAATACAGAAAATAATGAATATGAAGAAATAAATAATACAAGAGAAGAAAATATTGAGATTAATATAGATCAAGAACCTGAAAGTAATGAAAATGAAAGACCTAAAAGAATAAAAAGAATACCAGAAAAATATAAGGACTATGTTTTACTAACATATAATGAAGCTATAAATTGTGAAGAAAAAGAAAAATGGATAAAAGCCATAGAAGATGAAAAGAATTCTTTAATTGAAAACGAAACCTGGACAGTTGGAAAAAGTGTACCAGACGACAAGAAAATATTTACAAGTAGATGGGTATTAAAAATAAAAGACAATGGAAACTATAAGGCCCGCTTAGTAATAAGAGGTTTTGAACAAATTGAAGGAGTAGATTTCAATGAAACATATAGCCCCGTGATAAACAGCAGCCCACTACGAATGTTATTTGCATTAACTGCACAGAAAAATTTCTTTATGAAAACCTTCGATATTAAAACAGCTTTCCTGTATGGAAACATAGAAGAAGACATCTATATGTATCCTCCTGAAGGGATGGAAGACATACAAGGTATATGCAAACTGAAAAAGCCCTCTACGGGATGAAACAAGCACCTTTAAAATGGAATGAAACGCTAACAAGGTTTCTGAAAGAACAAGGACTACAACAACTTGATACAGAACCATGCATATTCAAAAATAAAAATGAAACAATATATCTCGGAATATACGTCGATGATGGCATATTGATTGGAAAGAATGAAGAAGAAATAGAAAACATAATGGAAAACATTGGAAAGAGATTTAAGACTGTAGTCGACAGAGACCCAAAGAAATACCTCGGAATGGAAATATGTAAAAGCGAAGAAAAGCTATTATTAAGACAGGAAAAATTCGTTGACAAATTATTGAAACAATACAATATGGAAACTGCCAAAGAAGCAGAAACACCTATAGACACAGAAAAGAGTGGAGATACCATAAAAAATACCACATTTCCTTATAAACAATTATTGGGAAGTTTGACATATTTAACTAACAAAACAAGACCAGATATAAGCTTCGCAGTAAACTATTGTAGTAGGAATGCTGAGAATCCCACAGAAAGTGATGTGACTACGATCAAAAGAATCCTACGTTACCTCAAAAGGTCAAAAGGAAAAGGATTAGAGTACAAGAAAGGAGACAACAGTGAAAATGAAGTTATAGAACTCACTGCATACTGCGATTCAGATTATGCTGGCGATATAGAAACAAGAAGAAGTACTACTGGATACATAATCTACCTCAACGGTTGCCCAGTTAGCTGGTGCACAAGAAAGCAGCCAGTCGTTGCCTTATCTACGACTGAGGCAGAATATATTGCAGCGGCAGAGTGTACAAAAGAACTTTTGTATCTCAGCAGTGTGTGCAAAGAATTGATGAACAAAAATGTCACTGCTAAACTACATGTGGACAATCAAAGCGCGATTAGCTTGATTAATAATGGTGTGCTTAACCGCAGATCTAAACACATAGATGTTCGATTCAAATTCATACATGAGAAAGTCGCTAATGGTGATATAAAAGTTTATTATTGTCCGACTAATTTACAAATTGCTGATTTGTTTACAAAGCCTTTGAAAAATGTTAAATTCAATTATTTTTGCTCAAAGATTGTTAATTAAATATTTAAAGTGTCAAATATCTTATAACTCTGCATTGTATAACTAAAATGTATAACTTTCATTAATGTCTTATGTTTGTATAAGTATTATAAATGTCTTAAGCATTGTTCATAAAATTACCGGGGAATGTTGGCTGAATAATTTTACACCCAATGCCCTCGAAGCCAATGCCATTGTAATATTAAAAAAACAACAAATAAATATGTCTTCTCTGCAATACGCTATAAAGTGTTTTCTTTATAAAATAATAAAACCAACAACCTTCTGAAGCAAGCATCATCGATACTCCCGAATCAAGCTCCTCAGCCAGGTCAACGACAGTAATTTCGATAGCGTGTTCTACAATTTGAAGTGACGGAAATTAGGCAACGGATATTTGGTTCTCCGCGCCTGAGAATGACCAAATTTCATTTATTTTACCGAATTATACCACGAATAATAATTATCCTTAGAATGCCTTAGAAGTGTGAAAGCGTTGGCTCATTTAGACCACTTCAAAGCAAAGGATAGGATCTTTCCGTAGAGAGATAAATTAGTTCTGAGATAGGTCTCAGTTTGCGGTGTATGAGCTAGTGTAATTACGGTTTTAGCTTTGCACGCGACATCCGTGTAAGACATAATATAGCTAGTGTCTCTGATATTATAGGGATGTCACTTTGCGGTTTGTAATGTAATGACTTTGTTGCCCATGCCACGGTGCCACGGTGGGGCAGGGTGGGGCACTGTGGGGAACTTGCCCTACAAAATATACAAAAATTATACTACCTAATCAAAAAATGTCGATGAATCGAGCGCGTCTTCAGCAACTCAGTATTCAAATGCACACATATGAAACCGTTTTTAATAAGTACCTACTTTGTATTAAGGTTCCTTGTTTTTGATTCTCCCTGAAGCAAATCCTGGCTTGCTTTGTTGTGTAGGATTTTTCTTCTTCTAAGTCGTAATTAACCACATAGAAATAATCTCGTGGCAGATTTAATGGGGTGGTTTGCCATTGCCTTCCCCATTGCACACACTGGTTATCTCAGTGTGCAGGTTTCCTCACGATGTTTTCCTTCACCGTCAGAGCAGTCGGTAAATGTACGTAAGTCCTTCGAAAAAAACCGAAAAACTCATTGGTACATGGCATTGCCTGGTTTCGAACGCGGACCTCCCGTATGGGAGTCCGACGTCATAGCCACGACGCCACCGACGCTCTTAGGATTTTTCTACACCTCTGTAATTTTTAACACCAAACCGACCGAAGAAGGGATGTATAAGATTGATGTGTTTGTCTGTGGCATTATATCTAACCAACCGATGATCCGATTTAGACCCAGTTTTTTGTATGTAACAAAGAATTTTGACGAGTGTTCTTAAGTAAGTAAGTAATATGTTTATTTCACACACAGCAATGACCGAAACAGTTATAATTATAATAAAATAATTATGTAGTCAAAGGTAAACATATCTAAATCATGTCTGATGGTCTGCTGTTATTGTGAAAAGGGCCTCAACTCAGCTTAACCATGTTTGATAAAAAAATTGACCAGTGGTATCCAAGATCTTGAAGTTCTTTGATGTCAGATGGGACTCTGGAACGGTAAGTAAGGTAGTTCGAATGTTTAGGAACATGGTACCCTTCCCACATATGGAACCTTGAAGACCTGATGATGAACAGGAAGTAAGAAAATGGGTGGGTAAATTAAAAGAATATATACAAATTAACAATACTTCAATAGATAACCTAGGTAGGTACATAGATACCGCTGGCGCGATGAAGTGGAGAAGGATCTGCGGGAGCTCCGGGCGCCTGACTGGCTCGAGAGTAGACTGCGCAGGAAAGAGAGCGATGGCGCAGGAATGAGGCCAAGATCCACTTCGGGTCGCTGCGCCAGCGGAGTAAGTAAGTAAGTAAGGTAGGTACAATAACAAATTACTAATTTCTATTCTTATTTGAATGCTGGTATTATAGCCTATATTTTTATCTGAGTGCTGTGGATGTCTGTAATTGGATTGTATGTTAGAACGTTCCCATATAAATAAGCTTGAATAATCCGAAATGTATATTCTGTTGATGTGCCAAATATATAAAATAAAAAATAAAATGCAACAGTACAAAATAAAAAATAGTGACACAGCATCAAAATGGAAGCTAGGTAATTCCAGAGCGAACATATTTTATTGTTTGAAGTTGATCGAAATATTGTATTTTGGATGTTAATTGCACCTATTTGCTTAATTTGTATGCCACATACTTGCACATTTCCATTACCCGTACTGTCACTAACACGCAGGGCTGCCACTCTTGCGGTTTTCAACCGAAACCCCAGTAGCCCAGCTTTTCAGTAGTCTGTTCCAGTTGCCAACAATAACGTCCCGAACAATGCACTGTGTAGTTAGTAGTGGTAAATTGCCATATTCAAAATATGCACATTTTGACCGTTTAGTCTGTATGAAATGTTTTATTTTCACAAGAAAATGTCTGTCATAAATAACAATCCTAAGTCTAAATCCTATTCGGAAGAGTTGATTATTAACTTCGACTAAAGATTTACATTATCTTCGTATTTGAATGCTGTCTGTAATTATAGTTATGTATTTCTTATATTTCGTGTTATTTACTAAAATCACCATCCATCCACTTTGCCAATTAATTGAAATACATTAAAATTAAAAACTGTCACACAATATATCATATAGTAATCATATCTTCTGATCACAGAACCTATATCACACTCCACTGACACTCACACTACACTCACATATACTCAACCTCACAGACAAGCAACGCGACAGACAATTTCCACTGTGATTCTTTTAATTTGCATACTGTTATGTTTTTTCTTCCACCTTTTTATTTCTAACATCGTTATAAAAAAAATGTAATTTGTTGATCATTATAATTGGTAGTTTATGTTTATGATATATGTGTAGTTTTAAGTAGAAAGCTGTTAAGTTCGCTAAAATAAATAAAAATCATACACCAACTTCTGGATACCTACTCGTATTTAAAAAATAGTTTTATTTTGAGCTAATTCACTAATCATTTTACTTAAAAAATCGAATCTTTTATGGCATGTGAATGTGACAACCCTAGACATCAGGGCTAAATAACATTGTACATTATTCTGGCATCAGTTTGCGGCGTGCATTTGTGATATTACAGCCCCGTCTTGAATTAGTACCTCTGAGATTTCTGTTTTATGCTTATGTTATTAAAATTATCATCGTCCTCGAGTATAAGTTAAGACTTAAATGTACAGAACCCTGTCGCAATACGTTTTTGTTATGATTTCTTGACATTCGTACGAATGTTTGACACATTCGGTAAACATAAGGTAAAGCGACAAAGTACTAACCGTCAGTTGTAGGAAATGTTGATCCTTAAAGTTATAATGACTAACCGTCAGTTGTAGGAAATGTTGATCCTTAAAGTTATAATGACTAACCGTCAGTTGTAGGAAATGTTGATCCTTAAAGTTATAATGACTAACCGTCAGTTGTAGGAAATGTTGATCCTTAAAGTTATAATGACTAACCGTCAGTTGTAGGAAATGTTGATCCTTAAAGTTATAATGACTAACCGTCAGTTGTAGGAAATGTTGATCCTTAAAGTTATAATTCTTCATAAGTAATCTAAGTTATAGAATTCGCAACTTGCGTGTGTACCTATGCGAGTTCACATATTCGAGGTACCGCGCAATCAGCCGGATCAGCAGCCGAGACGGCGGCCCGATCAAAGCACGACAAGTACGCCAACTTGGAGCCCACGTATGATGTCGTGCCGGTCGCCGTCGAGACGTCGGGTACGTGGGGTTGCGAGGCAGGGGCGTTTGTTAGGGACCTGGGTCGGCGGTTAAGAGAGAGGGGCGGTGACTCCCGCTCTGGATCGTACCTCGTCCAAAGGATCTCACTGGCTATACAACGTGGCAATGCTGCCAGTGTAATGGGTACCTTTGGACGGGGGTCGATTCAGGATCGGGAGTAATGACTGTACATTTTTAAAACAAAAAAAAATGTATTTACCTATTTATTTTATTTTTATAATATTTAAGTTGACTTTTGTAGATAGTTTAAGATTTTTTATAATGTGGTAATTAAATAAATAATAACTAATAGTTATAGAATTGAAATTCATAATCAAATGTCTTTAATGTGCACAAATAAATATTAAATGTAACTTATAAAATGTCTTAGATTAGGCCCGTGTGGTAGGGTACCAAGGACGCTGACGGCGTTGCGCCGCTGGATCGCTATACTGATCCTTTGGGCGAGATAGCCGCCAGCCCTTGGGTCCCTCGTCGCATCAAATAGACAATAAATTAGTTATTCCTTTTCTAAATATCTTTTATTTATTTAAACTAGGCAATATTTATTTATTTCACTTTATACTAAGTATCTGTATATAAAATAATAACATAATAATTTATGCGTACAATAATACCAAAGTGTGAATATTACTATGTTATACCTACATTATAATTATCTTTATCCGTGGTGGTGCAACTTACAAGTAATTTTAAAAGTTAAAAATTAATAAAAGTGCAGTGTTTTAGTGTTAATTAAAATGTATCGAGCGAGACACGATCCTCTATGGATGGATTCCTGATATCCCACACACAGGGGAACCTGGTTGGGAGTCAGATAGTCAGACACTAAATAAGGGTGAGTGTAGCATCTTTTGAGCCCTGAGTCAGGTTACAACTTCACATAATTATACCTATTTATGTAAGTACATTATATTGTACCTCTCTTTATGTTGTATGTTTTGTTTTTTGTCCTGGGTGTGCAATAAAGTATATTTCCTTTCGACGCAGAACGCCAAAAACGCAAAACGCCAAAAACGAAAATTTGTACGCAAAAAGCCAAATTCGCAAAATGCCAAATACGCGAAATGCCAAATACGCATAATTCCAAAAGTAATATACGCGAAATGCCAAATACGCATAATTCCAAAAGTAATATACGCGAAATGCCAAATACGCATAATGCCAAAAGCCATCCAAAAAAGCCAAAAGCAAAAGCCTCCATCGTCGGTCTACCTGGTGGGGGCCTGCCTACATTTCATCTTCCGGTACTTTCTGGCACCTAATGCTATGGATCGGATATTAAATGTTGGTACTTATGTGACACTGTTTTATTTAATTTTAACCTTATCATGCGTCGGAAAGTCACACCTCGGTCACACACACACACAGGTTATCGGCATTAGTATTTGCCTTTTTGCGTTTTTGGCGTTCTGCGTTTTTGGCATTCTGCGTAAGTAAAGTTTTAATTACGCAGAACGCCAATTATTTCGTTTTTGGCGTTTTGCGTTTTTGGCGTTCTGCGTCGAAAGGGTATATTTGTATTTGTAAGTGTAAATAAAAATAAATTGAAGTGAATTGAATGAATGTTGGAAGAAAGCTGCTAAAAGTTAATGCTGAGCACATGTCCTTTTAATGTTGTGTTGTTTTTTTTAATTTCAAATATTTTTATGGTTAATTATCACTGATCGGTGTAGGTAGGGCTCTTTCGGGTCAATGTCCTCAAAGGTTATATTAATATGGATATGATTTCGGGATCCCGTTTTAAGTTATCGAGCAAATGTTGTAAATTACTTTTATAAACCTTGCCCTTACTCGGCGGATTACGATTTTTTTTAAATTGTGAACTTACGAAGAAGTTAAAACACTACCATAGGTACACTAGCGCCATGAATCTTAAAAAAAATATCACCACCAATCTTAAATGTGTATCAAAACAAATATAACGTTAAAAATCTAAATAATATATTTATTCAATCCCGGAAATCCCGGGATTATTGGGCATACTTATTGGCATTACATACTTATAATTATGACCGTATGTGGCAAGTACCAAAAACAGCCCTACCTACTCCGATCATAGATAATTATGTATGCATAATACAATGTTAAATCAATGTTTTTCTTTCTTTCTTTAATGCTGAAATATGTCCCGTAATATGTCTTTCTAGAATTATCTCAGGAGTTATAAGGCCGAAATTGATTCACGTTTACCTAGATATCTAGGTAGGTACGTATACCTATAACATTTTACCTAACCCAAGCTCAGTAGAGCGCTTGAGTTCCAATTTTTCCCACAAAATTCTATCATGAGTGGCCGCTCAAATAACTTTACCAGGCAATTGCTTCTGAATTTGAATTCGTATTTCCATATTCAAATTCTGGTTTCTGGCGAATAGTTACTTACTCGTATTTCGTTCGTTTGCCAACGTTTAGTTCAACTTACTCTAGAGGTAAACTTAGGAATGGCAGAGTGCCTCATGCGCCTGTAATTACGCTGACTTTCTTACCCTTCAAACCGGAACACGGCAAAGCATTGCAGCTTTGCGACAGAAATAAGTAAAAGGGCATAAGTTGACTCTGATCTGTTATTAGGTTTTATTACAGACGTATTAAGTTTTTAATATGACCAATATTCTAGTAGCATCGGTGGCACAGTGGCTAGGGCACCGGACTCCCATGCGGGAGGTCTGAGGAATGCATGCATGGTCTGCATGTCTGAGGAAATAAAAGTTTCCAAAGGCGTGTGAAATCCACCAATCAGCACTGGGTACGCTCGGTGGATCATGGCCCGTGTCTCCTTGTACAAGAGGAGGCCTGTGCCCCAACAGTGGGGACATTAATAAACTGATGATGAATTTTCTAGTAAATGTTTAAGTTCTTAGACCATTCATGAGATTAGTATAGTAAGGGAAGTGTTTAAAAATTGGCACTTTTAACGGGGGGTTATGTCGTTATTTCTCTATTAGAAAAATTATTAAAATATTAAATTATTAAATTATTATTATTTATTTATATTACTGTTTTTCTCCCATTATTGGGGTGAGTTTACCATACTGTCGCGAGCTTTTGGCCAAACGACAGTATGAGTAATTAAGAATTATTTAATTATTATTATTATTATTTATCTAGTTAAGTAGAGGATAATCTAAACAATGATACCTCACACAATTGGATATATTTTTAATATTTTAAACAAATTAACATTCTAAATTACACATTCAGATTTGGGTCGAGGCAATACAAATTTCGTGAAATATTGTTTTTTTTTATTAAAATAAATAAATATAAAATAATAAAAAAATGTCTCTAACTTATTCCGTTTAGACGCTAGACCCGCGTGACGGACGGACGAACATATACGGAGTAATACCATTTTCACCTTCGGGGTACGGATCCCATAAAAACTAAAATTCACGGGCATTTCTAGATTTTTAAATATATGCTTTTCTCAGATTTCATATGAGATACGTACGAGTATACTGAAAGGCGGAGTCAGGTTCTCTTTTTACAAATAATAAATGTCGGGTGAAGTAAATGTGCTTCATCCGCATTTCCGTGGATCTGTAGTGAAGAACGTGTTGGATGTGGGAGATGCATGATCGTTTAACTAATATTGCATGGGATATTTCTTGTATAAGAATAGATATCCGTCGACTAGAGGTTTCGTTAAAAGGCAATGGTTGTTTTATTTCGTTTTTAACCGACGATCAGGAAAGGAGAGTTTCTCAAATTGGCTAAAATAAAGACACAAGGAAGTAGTTTAACCACACAGTTTGTTTGTTTGTAGTCTCTTTAATGTATACAAAAAAAATACACAGAAAATAAAAAAACAAAATTAAAATATGTACAAAGGCGGGCTTTTTCCATAGGGATCTCTTCCAGCCAACCTTTGATTTAGACACTTTAGACTACTTTTATGGTGGGTAAGTTTTGGAGTACAATAAATAATCACTTTAAATAAATTACAATAATTCTATAGTGAATAAATAAAATACATACTCAACAATTATAATGATATATACAACTTGTTATACATTTATACGAATACATATATACAGTGTATATATAAATAGAATAAATCGTGGTCCCACTAATTTAACCCACTAGTGGTACAGTATCTCGATATGATGGGTTCGTGGTCCCACTGTCTGGTGGATCATCAGTCAGCCGAAATGCAGTTGCTCTTGGTCCCACTAATTAGAAGAAAGAAGAAGAATGAAGGAAAGAATTTATTTTAAAAACAAAATTATTATTTTTTTAAATTACTTGGCCATAAACAATATCACAATTTAGGAACTCAACATATTTAATTAATATAACAGAAAATGGTGTGAAGAAAGACATCTTTAAGGACCCCGGACACTGACAGGTATTGTGAATTGTGGCTAAAGTGGTCAGTATCTGAAGCACTTCATTACTTGGAAATAATAATAGAGTGAGACCACGACCCTTTAATCTACAACTATTACTGGTAGTCCCACTAAGCAGTGGGACCACAAACCTACATTTTCAGGCGAGTGGGACTACGAGTAATGGTGGGACAATGTGGGTGGGACCGCGAGTCTCACACCGACTTGATTAGGTACACTTGATTACTTAAGTAAAGTATAAGTAAAATACACTTTATTGCACTAATAAAAAAACAACAAACATGAGATAGAAAAGGAAATAATGAAGTACAATTTAGGCGGCCTTATCGCTAAGAGCGATCTCTTCCAGGGAACCTTCGGGCAGAGGAAATGATATCGAGAAAGAGGTAGTAGGTGTGCAAGGTTTATGGAAAACTTTAAATAAGATAATTTTATTATTATTAAAAAAAAAATTTTTATTACTTAGTATAACTTACTCGGACACATCACTAGGATGGGGGAGGATCGGGCAGTTAAACGAGCGTATGTGGGACGCCCTAACGGACGACGTCCGGTCGGACGTCCCAGATACCGCTGGCGCGATGAAGTGGAGAAGGATCTGCGTGAGCTCCGGGCGCCTGACTGGCTCCAGACTGCGCAGGAGAGAGAGCGATGGCGCTCTTTGGTATCGGAGGACAAGATCCACTTCGAGTCGCTGCGCCAGCGGAGTAAGTAAGTAAGTAAGTATAACTTACTAACCCAGTTAAGTATGACTTTGACCTTTGTTTTCCATTTTAGTTATCGAGAATGGAAACCAAGTTTCGCAATAAGCTTTCAGTATACTCAGTATAAATCTTATGCTAGGTGGCTCCCCCCTCAAAGGGTATCCTATCTGATATAAAACGAAATAATGTTTAGAAACGTGGTAGCGAATAAATTTTCATTCCAAATTAAGTTTCAGTGGCTTTTCGGGTAATAATGTAGGTAGGAGAATCGTTATTTGCGGGGAAAAATTTGTGGGTATGGGTAGGATGATTTACAGACTTTTATTTAGACTTCATTATAAGGCTGAAATATTGTTCACACTTGAATATTTGGAGCTGAATTCTACTATTTTACAACATTTGTCGTTCTTTTGTTAAACCATTCCATTTTCGTATCAATCCTACAAGTCCAAGAAATCGCATTCTGCTAATACCATGTTATGTTACATAATGAGTAGTGTTGCGGGTGGGCTCGCGAGCGACAGAAACGAATAAGGGCTGGTAAATGCTTTTAATCTTAACAATAAATACAATTTTACACGGCTCTGACACTGACAATACTCACTCGACCAAAACAATAGCAGCTAGGTCCCTGTCATTGGCAACTGGCTGGTGCCAACAAGTAGATAGATCGATCGTTGACTTGACCGAAACTTTAGTCGAACGGTTCAAGGCTTTGTACTATCGAGATATAGAGCTGTCGGGGTTTTGAGCTTTCGAGGTAATGTATCATTGAGGAAATAACGCTTCGGGGAATGAACCGCCGAGGATGCGACATCGAGGTTATGATTTTCGAGGAAGTAATATTCGGACTCAAGTAGGTTCCTGACTAGTGGTATGCGAAAAACGTAAGTCGCTGAAGTTTGGTTCCTTTTGAGATTATGTGGTATCAGTAGAATCAGGCCCCTGACAAATACAAATATTCTTTATTGCACACAGGACAAAAAAATACAGGACAGAATAAAAGATACAAAATACAAATACAATTGGTGGCCTTATAGCTTTAAGCTATTTCTTACAGGCAACCTTTGGGTGATAGAATTTTTGTAAAATACAATGTAAGCGGGTGCAAGAATGAATTAAATAATACCAAGTAATAAAAATACAACAAATATAGGTACTTAATAAATAATAATGACCTGATCTTTATCTTTTTTTTCTTTATTCTATGTTCGTTTCTTGATCACCTATGTGTCACTTAGAAACTAGTTAAGGTCTTCCTTTGACCAATCTTATCTTATCTTATGATAGGGAGCCGGGAATAACCCAGCGGCACTTCGATCCTTGATGATCTTTTGTGCCTACCCCATTTTACACACTGGTCATCTCTGTGTGCAGGTTTCCTCACGATGTTTTCCTTCACCGTTGAGCAGTCGGTAAAAGTACGTAAGTCTTTAATAGTACGTATGTCAAACATGCAATTCTTATTTGTAGAATGATCGTCAGAAAAATTAATTTAATAATGTAATATACAATGAAAATAAATTGGTAGGTAACTACGTAACTACCTATAATGTAAAAAATGACAATAATTATTGTTAATGAATCATGGAGATGATTTTAATATCAGGTATAAGGAATGGAACAGCCTGCCGGCGTCTGTATTTCCCGAAACCTTGGGATCTTCAAGGCCAGAGTGAATAGGCATTTACTGGACCCGCATGCTCCATCGTCGACCTCATCGTCGCTTACCATCAGGCGAGATCGAGGTCAAATGCGGGTTTAGAAGTAAATGAAATAAAAAAAAAGGTAAATACATAATAAAGATGTTAAATTCATAAATACGAAAAACTCATTGGTACATGGCACTACATGGTTCCTTTGACCAAAATCTCATCCTTATTTCCGAGTAATTCACGACGAGACAAGACGGTTATTACTACTGATCGGTGTAGGTAGGGCTCTTTCGGGTCAATGTCCTCAAAGGTTATATTAATATGGATATGATTTCGGGATCCCGTTTTAAGTTATCGAGCAAATGTTGTAAATTACTTTTATAAACCTCGCCCTTACTCGGCGGATTACGATTTTTTTTAAATTGTGAACTTACGAAGAAGTTAAAACACTACCATAGGTACACTAGCGCCATGAATCATAAAAAAATTTATTTCGCCACCAATCTTAAATGTGTATCAAAACAAATATAACGTTAAAAATCTAAATAATATATTTATTCAATCCCGGAAATCCCGGGATTATTGAGCATACTTATCCATATTATGACCGTATGTGGCAAGTACCAAAAACAGCCCTACCTACTCCGATCATAGGTTATTACGTATAACGTCATTTCTCTTCCGTATTTTTAAACAAACTCAATTCTCAGTTTCCCACGAAATTCGCTATCAAATAGCACATTTACAACTGTGTCGACACACAATTCCAATTCCAGCCAACACACGCAAGCTTCCATATATTTCCTAAGTCAATAGCAACCCCTGACTGGCCATAGCTCCTGTGTGAACGCAAATAAATCTGACAAGAATCCCTACGTTATGTTCCTTTACCTGAATTAAAGTAAAGTAAAGTAAAATACACTTTATTGCACAAATAGAAAACAACAAACAAGAGATAGAAAAGGAAATAGTGAAGTACAATTTAGGCGGCCAGCGATCTCTTCCAGGCAACCTTCGGGCAGAGGAAATGATTTCGAGCTTTCTCTCTTTTTTTTCTTTTTTTCTTTTTTTGCTTTACCTCTTTAGGTAGTAGGTGTGCGATCAATGTGGAAAACGTTAGAGAATTTTATTTACACAGCAATAACATACTTATAAATACCGAGGTGTAGCCTAGTTGCGAGCACGGTCCGAAAGTGATCGTGCAGATTAAACGACGTTGGCGCGGTCGGTACCTGGATGGGTGACCGCTAGTGGCATATTTCATCTGAGCTGCGCTGTGAGCGGCACGGAGGAGTGCCTCGGAAAGCACGCTAAGCAGCCGGTCCCGGTTGTTGTCGTTCGACAGCAGTCGTTAAGCCATGTCAGATGCCTACGGGCGGCCTGAACAACTCTGACAACAAGGTTGGCCACTAACCATACGATAAGCAAGCAAGCAATACCAAGGTAATTATCAATTATTAATTTGACCTATGAATTAACAATTGTTCTAATAACATACACGGAAAGAAAAATCTCGTAATAGTAACGAAAAATCAGGACAATTGTACATAAAGTATCTATTACAATATATTACAGCATCCATTACAAAAAAATCTAGTAATAGTAACGAGAAATATTGTAATTTATCGCAGGGAAATAGCCGAATTCGAATAAATAGCCGAATCCCCTAGGGATTTGGCCAAGACTGGGGAGAACTGTTGTTGCTCTGAGGGTCCGGTGCACCTTTGGCGGAAGTTGGATGGTAGGTAGGTAAAGGACGGTACTTCCGTACACGCAATATGTACAGCCCCCCTCCCCCTCTCCAACCAATCTCTTACCTCACTATTATACATGTTATATAGTTTTAATCCACCATCCGTTACTACTGACGACCAATAAACCCCACTTTACCCCACAACATTTCCCTACGACAGATACATTGTCCCCCGCTGTACAAGATTTCTCGTAACTATTTTTTGAAGAACTCCAGGCCTCGAATGCAAGCGAAATAAAAAACTGAATACAAATCGACTTGAACCGAACACCCCTTAGAATTAGGGTGGTTATAAAATGCAGGCAGTGGAGATTTAACACCATAATAAAGAATCAAATATTGAGAGAAACATCAGGCCGTATAGTGAACGACAGATGGTACCACTGTAACTAGTGATGTCATAAGAAACTTATAGATAAACTTTTGATTAAATAAATTTTACCGATGTCGATATACCTACTATACTTTCTTACACCCATTTTTACAGATATTAAAGAAAAAACTTAATCCGACATAACTATTTATTTATTTATATTTATTTACACTTTATTGTACAACAATTAGACTTAATAAAAACAATTAAAATGAGACATTGTACAATGGGTGAACTTATCTCTCAAAGAGATTTGATCGAATGGAATTGCACGACCTCATTCCAGCATCTCCATTCCGCCTTCGATTAGCTACCTAGACTACCAGGCGCGGGGAGGGGTTCCATCCTTATGTTGTTGATATCCCATCTGCTCGTACGAAGCGATTTGCTTCTTCGTTCATTATGCGAACGGCTAAGGAATGGAACAGCCTGCCGGCGTCTGTGTTTCCCGAAACCTACAACCTTGGGATCTTCAAAGCCAGAGTGAATAGGCATTTACTGGACCCGCATGCTCCATCGTCGACCTCATCGTCGCTTACCATCAGTCGAGATCGAGGTCAAATGCGGGTTTAGTAGTCAATAAAAAAGAATAATAACCATGATTGACAATAACATTAAAAGTATCAAATAATCATTAATTTATTCAATTTTTTCATTTACTACTATAAATAAAAAAATATAAAAAAGAGATTTTGTCAATTAACAGTACTAAAGATGTGTAAAACGATTAATTATAAATAACTCTATTCTTCTTAATGTCATAAATCACATCATAATTGCCAGGAAAAAATATATTTAAAACGGACATATCTCTGCTCTGAATTTTTCATTAAAAATCATTCCAGAAACAATATTTTTATACCAAAAAAAAAAAAACAACAGTAGAATCCTAACATATTAAGTTACATAACATCTTAACTTCCACAAAGTTACTGCAGTGAAAGGCACAGTAACTTAGTTAACTTTATTTGCTTCTCGATAGTGAACGTATAGTTTCAATACACCATTGTCAATAGCCTACTTTCAAACATAAATGATTGCGTTTTTAAATTTATTACTTTTTAATTTGCACGTATGCAAACAAATTGGATCTTAAGGCTCAATTTACATTGCCGCGGAATGGAATGGAAGCGAATTTTACATAATGAACTTTATGTAAATTGTGTAACATACAAACTAAATCATCAGCAGCCTATTCTAGTCCACTGCTGGACATAGGCCTCTCCCAGGGCGCGCCATTGAGCCCGATCTTCGGCTCTTCTCATCCAGTCGCTGCCAGCCACCTTACGCAGATCGTCGCTCCATCTAGCAGGGGGGCGTCCCACACTACGTTTGCCCAAACGCGGTCTCCACTCCAGAACTCGTCTACCCCAGCGGTTGTCTGTTCTGCGACAGGTGTGACCGGCCCGGTCTTATGAGCTATGTCGATAACTTTTGTTCTATGCCGGATCTCCTCATTTCGGATTCGATCCAGCAGAGATACTCCGAGCATAGCTCTTTCCATAGCACGCTGAGCGACTTTCAATTTGTGAACCAGTCGCACCGTCAGTGTCCACGTTTCGGCTCCGTAGGTCATTACAATACAAACTAAATACGACCCAAAAAAGAGGTCGCGAGTCTTCCGGGGAATCCTCGCGCATTCTCGAGAAGTCCCCTAGCTATTTTTCATTTTTGGCTCGTATTTAGTTTGTATGTTACACAATTGACACAAAGTTCATTATGCTATGTACAATTACGTTGCGAAAATTCGCTTCCATTCCATTTCACGGCAATGTAAATTGAGCTTTATGGTTGAGTAATTTGGGATCCGGCTATTATGGTACAGTATTATAATGTGTTTGCTGCGAATTCTGAGTCGATTTTTAACGTTCTATTGTCTACGTTCTAAAATAAATAACTATCAAAACAAAATTTGCTGTTTCTTTTTATATAAATATTTTTATCATAAGAAAATAAATAAGAAAAACTTTACGACTCGGACTACACGCGTCCGGTTCCAGCGCCGATTCGGTTCGCTCCATCCAAACAAGAGCTGATTTCAAGTGGGGGAGGGTGGAACGCATGTGTTTGGTTGCAACGAAAAGAACCGAGGCTGGAACCGGACGCGTGTAATCCGAGACTTAGAGTCTAACTTTTTACTTTGAAAATAATTACCTATTCCTTTATCACATATTAATTAGCATTAAACTGTAACCTCCACACTAGGCGTTGCCTGTGTCGTGGAGATTACATAGGTACCCACATTGACCACTTTACAATGTTATGTGTCAATCTAGTATTCAGATTCCAGAATACAATTTAAAATTACAATTTGAGTTAAATCAAATCAAATCAAATCAATTTATTTTCGGAACAACAGAGGTTCAATATTTGTTAGTAACAATGCAGGTACTTAAGACTATGTTAGTAATTATTTACAAAGAAAAACTTAAAGGCAGACATGTGGGACAGAGAGTTGGTGCGTTCACCGGGACCTACCCGAACCCGGTCAACACACGAACCCAGTGTCTGATTATAGGACAATCATGTTTGCCTGCTATCATCTTCAGAATGCCATTGTTGCCGCCCTCCACTCTGTGCAGCAAGGAGGCGGTCTTCTTGCGCACGATCGCATGGAAGCCGTCGGTGCGCGCCTCCGCAAACATTCCGGAGGCGCTGCAGAAGCGAGGCAGCCTCAATAGCATTCTGAAAGCATTGTTGTACTGGATTTGTTAAAGCTTATAATGTTTATTTCATACTATTAAAAATGCAACATTGAAGGAAATAGGAAGTATGGGATGATATGACTATTATAAATTTATAAAATACTTATTATGATAAAAATATGTATATAAAAAGAAACAGCAAATTGTGTTTTGATAGTTGTATATTTTTTGATATTTTTTTACATATAATTATAAATTTTTCAAACCTCGATATCGACTACAAACAAGTACCTACAACACTATCGCCAAATCAGTCCGGGTCTAAACGTAGCCCTTATTCAAATTCGACGTATCACTACCTCCCATGGATGAAAAAATGGCGTTCCTGCCTTCATGCTACCTCCGGACCAACACCACTGCTACAATCTGCCCTCTAGGTGTCGGCTAGCAGGGTTCTAGGACAGTGTGCAGATGATGTAATAGAAGAAACTTGGTAATAGTAGATATTATATTTATCAGGAACAGAACAACACAATAGTGGAAAGTAGGAGACAATTTTATAAAACGGCCATACATACGTCCGTTCAGGACAAAATACCGAGAGAATAAGTAAAATGGAATTTAGAAATGGAATGGGAATATAATTTGAATTTTGAAAATATAGATGAAGAAATGAAGATGCCAACACGAAATGGGGTGAGATAAACGCTAACGATGAGGTTGAAATTGATGGCAAGGAGGTTGATATGGACGATGAAGTCGACATCGTTACATACATACCAAAGTTCATAGAAAGCTGTAGATGTCATGCATTTCATAATAATGCAAATTGGGTGAAAATAGTATTGCAAGGTTGCTCGTGCCGTGTCGTGCCGGCCATAAAGAATAGCATCACCCCAACTCTTCCCGTGGGTGTTGTACATCTTAGTGGATACTATTCTACACCGTTTCTCTACAAAAGTAATCTACATAGGGTGAATTTCAAAATATTTGGTGGCTTGCTATCGGCACAAATCAAATAAAAAAGTTTTTTATTGTAAGTAAGTACCTTATAGTACATTTTTACAACGTCATTCTTTTTTACTCTACCATCGCTTCGTAAGGTGCTATAGCTGAAAGGAAAGAAGCGGCGCAAGAAACTTACAGCAGCACATCTTTTGAAATAAATATATCTTACAATAATTATGAATACAATCATATATGTACACAATGTGCAGAGCTGGAGCTGAATTTAGGACCAAGCCTCTTTATCATTTAAGCAGTCATTTATTTTATAATAACCCTTTTTCCATAAGGTCCGTCTTATGTGGGTCTTAAATTGTTTCTCTGTCATATTTATTACAGTATCAGGTATCTTATTATAAAATCGTACCTACACAGTGACCCATAAATGATGTGTTAACTTTACTAAGTATAAAGCATGGGACTCCAACTTCGTTTTTGTTTCTGGTATTAAAATTATGTTAGTCGCAGTTTTTCTGAAACAACTGTAAGTTTTTGTGTACATACATAATATTTTCATAAATATATTGACCCGCGACAGTCAGTATTAATTATTTGTCTGTCAGTCAGTCGTTATTATATATTTTCGCGCCATTTCAAATTTATCCGACTATATCATTTTATTGAGCGAGATGGCAATACTGAAACTCATAAGTACAAAGAAATATGGAACTGTATTTGACAGGAACTATTAGTAATTTTTTTGCGAACGTATTCCCGTCAAATAAGTTGGACTAAAAAGAACATGATTAGACTTAAATAATATGCTAGTTTTTTAATTGTATTTTATTAATTATGACCGGTTTCGTTTACACATCTTCAGGTATTTGTTTATAATTATTAGTCATAATTAATAAAATACAATAAAAATACCGTGAAACAGTATATTATTTAAGTCTAATCATGTACTACAAGTTTCACCAAGTACCAACAACCGCAAGTATTAACCATTTAAAAACATTCATTATTAAATAATTCATTCTTAATACAAAACTTCGGTGGTTTAATATTATTTGTTCGCGTGAGGGTGAATGATAAAAAATTCTCTGTAATGGAAGCCACCGGAAGTTAAGAAACTTTGGGGCAAATTAATTTTGGGGCGAATTCGTGGTTAAAATATCAACTAAGAAGTTCATCTGAGCTTTCGCGTCGCGTCGTCGCGCGTCGACCGCCGTGATTTTCAGAGACTTAGTAAAGTCTAAAGAGATTTAATCAAGTCCTTTTTATACAGAACCTTGAAAAAAATTCCGTCGGTGTAATATAAAGTTAAGTTCCACCTTGGAGAGATTTTATATACTTACAGCCACACAAAATATACGGTAGCCAGGTAGATATAGCAATTAATACCTAGTACCTTCCGATTCCACTTTTTGGTGCATCTTCCTTCAAATGGCAAAACAATATAATGTTGCTACCTGAATAAAAAGTTTCCCCACAAAAAATGGAAATGCATAAATAATTATCTAATTCCGACGTTACAAGTTAATTATAGGAATAACGTTTTAGGGAAAATCCGCTTTGCGCGGAGAAAAGAGAAATGGGGGAAATTTCTTTTTGCCTCGGTAATGTTCTTGTTTGTTCTTGTGTTAATGATATGAATTAATGTTGCGATTTATTTGCCTCTCCCATATAATTGGGAACATAGGGTAAAGAAAGGTATGATTTACCACGCGAAAAATAACTGCCTCCTCTCACTCATTTGTCTATATTTTTTTTAAATAGGTGTCCTAGCCCCTGATCCACCGAAACTAATCAAAACTTTTTTAATATTTTTAAATACTGGTATGGAGCTTAAACGGAGTTTAGTTTCTCTGCTTTTATGTCCTTTAGTGCATCATTTACAGCAGAATTATAAAGAAAAAGTACAGTTCATTAGACAAAATGTCTCAAAAGTTCAAGTCTAAACACCGTAGTCGTCATGCCAACGAACTCTGAAGTAATTATCATGCAAACCGCGAAAATGCACTTTCTCGGTGCAAATTTAATCATAATAATAAACTTACTAGAAGCTATTCATAATCCATTTTCTACAGAAACTCGGGCTTTGCCATAAATCAAGTGTGGGTAACGAAATGGAAATTTTGACAACGTGTCTCGAATAACAAAATTTTCGTAGTAAATAACGCCACCGAAATCAAATTCAGAGTTTGCAAAAACAAACTTGTGCATTTCGGTTTTCATAATTTGGAACTTTAAAACGGTGTGACCACAGAAATCGGATTAGTCGAAATGATGATGGGGCCAGCTGAAAATCAGCGCTGTGGCTTGCCTCTGCATTATGCTGAGCTGTGGTACCCTTTTTGGCACTGTACCGCACCGGATGTTTTGTGCTGCATGTATTAATCTTTGTAGAATAAATAAATTAAATTAATAAAAAGATTTATTCAGTAACAAAAAGGTACAAACAATTTTTTTCCAATTGTGGAGGCCCTCTTTTAAGTGTGACAACACCTGTGTCAGAGGGCCACGCTCTTCCATACCTCTTTATTTGTGTACCTATTTACTAATAATATAATAATAATAATAACGTGTGTGTGTGTGTGTGTGTGTGTGTGAGAGAGAGAGAGAGAGAGGGTGTGTGAGGGCGTATGTGTGTGTGCAAGAGAGATGTATGGTGTTCTATACCAAAATGAGTGAGAGATGTCAAATGAAAAACTGCGTTAAAAATATCTTGGGATCAGTGTAAACCACGTTTCATTTAAGGTAAAAAGGGGAGAAATACTAGTATTTAAGGAGATTCTCGATCTCCTCATAGTTTAGTGTTTTTAGCCAATCAGAAAGACGTTTTTTACAGTCGTAGTATTTGATTATATAAATGTCCAATTCTTTATTGATGAATGATGATATTGTATAGATGTGCCGATTGTTTTGAAAACTGACGACTAGCAAAAGTGGTATTACTAATATTGTATACTTCTGTATTGTGTACTATATTCTGGTGTTTACAGTGCTAAATAAACGTTTTCAATTTCAATAGCACAGAGAGCGAGCCAAAGGGTTTGTGCAAATGCTCTTCATCAGCAGCTTACTTCAGTCCACTGCTGGACATAGGCCTCACCCAGGGCGCGCCATTGAGCCCGATCTTCGGCTCTTCTCATCCAGTCGCTGCCTAATAAATAATAAATAAAATAAAATAAACTTTATTGATAACATCACAATGCTTGTAAATCGAACAATACCCTGACTCCCAAACTAGGCGAACCTGTATCT
This sequence comes from Hofmannophila pseudospretella, assembly GCA_947369225.1. Taxonomy (NCBI): domain Eukaryota; kingdom Metazoa; phylum Arthropoda; class Insecta; order Lepidoptera; family Oecophoridae; genus Hofmannophila; species Hofmannophila pseudospretella. The sequence continues at coordinate 4,079,587 of OX376333.1, forward strand.
TGGGAGACAGTGCTTTTCCAAAAAGAGGGTATTCAATAAAGGGCAGTATTTATCTTATAAATAAATAGTACCTACTTAAATAGTTCCATACAATTGATATTTCAATGTCAATCAATCAATCAATCATTTATTCGTGAACATAGGTAATAATAAGTAAGTATACAGTTTAAATGAGTTGGTATCACTATGCTCCGACGTTTGACATACAAATATTTTCAATAAAAAATAAATAATAATTATAAAAAAATCATATTTTTTTAATGTCCGATTAATGTATGGGAAAATGCTCACATCGCATGCGCCAACTGGCAGACGCGGTTTCCATATAAAACTTATCTAGCGAGCAATCTACATAGGGTATTCACCCTAATTCAATTCAAAATCTTTGGAGTGACGTAGAAAATTGCGGATCACATGAAAAAACTTCCAGATCCCCGTGACTAGTAGGCAAACATACTTTAAAAAATTCAAAATTCTGACAATGTCATGCATATATATTTTTGAATTCTGCTGCTATGGCAGAAAATATAATACTTTTTTCAGCACAGTCTCCACCACTCACAATGTTAATACACGTAATAAGAACAAATTATATCAACCGATAACAAGATTAAAAATGCAAATGGACAGCACTTATTTCATGGCAGTAAAAGTCTACAACCACCTCCCTGAAACTTTGAAAAAAGTCCAAACTGAAAAGCAATTTCAAAAGTATCTAAGGGACTTGTTAACCTCCAAAAGCTACTATTCAGTTCGGGAATACTTTGAAGATAAACATTTAGAAATTATTATACGAATAGAACTAACTACTATTACAAACTTGCTATACCGACAAGGTTCATCATGTTGGGACTAAATAATTGTACATAATAACATCTGTACGTAACTCAGGATTATGCATTAATAAATGAATTATGACTTCACAAAACCATCACGAGCTGACAACTAGTGTATGTAATAAGTGATAATCATAATATAAGCCAACATTTTCCAACTGAAAGCTCGCTTCTCGAAATTCTTGTTCCATATTCGATCGAAGTAAAATGGAATATTGGTAAACGTCTTGTTCGTAGTTCCGAAGTGAAGTATCAGTATTGAATTTCAACTTAGACTGAAGTTATGAACACGATCACAAGTTTAAGCTGTGTTCAGTGTAGTTCCTGACCTTATTAACTCTAGGATATGAGGGTAGGAATATCGAAATCAGAAGATGCGTGTCAAAGAGTCATATTGAGAGAACGGTGAGATGAAAACTATAAGAGAAGAATATTTTTTGCAATTTAAGCTCTTATATTAATTGGAACCTCAAATTGATAATCAAATCGGATCAAATTGGTGGGATATGATGCCACAAACATGCAAATAAACATGCGTGTCAAGCTTCGGAGAAACATTCGAAACCTAGACCTATTCAGGAGACCTAGAAACGAATCCAGAACGAAGAAGGCAGATTCAATACCGACTGTGACAAGATAAATGAATGAAGGAATTAATGAATGTCTTCATTTGCAAAGAATAGACATCATGAAGGTATATAGTACCTAAGTAGGTACTAGGGATGTTACGGAGCTTCGACTCCGACTCCGAAAGGTCGGAACTTCCGATTGATTTTACACCTCCGACTCCGACTTCGGCTCCGATAATTTCCGACAATTGGAGGTTATACCGAAGATTTGTGAGCAAACATATTCAAATATCAATATTTTATTAAATAGTGTAGGAGTACATTTATGTATTATTATTTATGTATTCCTACACTACTCTCTAAAGGAACATGTTTTATTGCCGAAAACATCATCATAAAAAAAATTGGCCAGTTCAGTAATAAAAATTAAAAAACGGTTTAAAATTTGAACTTCTTCTGAACATCTCTCTTCTACCTCCGCCTCCGACTCCGGTTCCGACTCCGATAAATCAAATTTAAAACCTTCGGTTTTGACTCCGGTTCCGGTAAAACCACTTCCGTAACCTTAGTAGGTACTATTAGGTGCTTAGTATTTCCATGATAGATACGTATATAGATCATATAGTTACAAGTGGTGTTTCTTCTTCTATTATAGCAGGCAAATAACAGATCAGATACGCTTATCATTACTTTGATTTTAATAGTTCCCAAACACCATAAAATATATATTCATATTGCATATTGGGTACAGAAATTACATTAGAAGGCGTCGAAGCGCTAAACCCAGAACAATGTGGAGATCCAAACATGTATGAAGAAGTTTCTAAAAGGACACAGATGTCTTGATCATAAAGAGGTTGCCCTTCTATGCGTTCACACTTTCAGAGTTTTAGAAGTAACCCTTAGGCTACATATTGGATAAAGAGTTGAAAATTAGATGAATTCATACATATGGGTAAGGTAGATATTTTTTTATTTATTTACACTTAAACCCGCGTTTGACCTCAATCACATCTGGTGGTAAGACTTCGGGTTCAGCTGATCGTCGACAAGCTGCACCAGTTCATCGAATGATTTTTTTCAGGTCCACTGGGACTGCAAAGCACCGTCATTAAGTCGTATGTTTCGTTACCTACTAGCGTAATTAAGCACGAAGTTTGCACCTGACTACACCATCTATTTAAACGAAATTCCTTAATATTTCCAAAAATTGCGCACGCGTCGTTCGCCATCTTGTTAGGTAAACCGTACTCGTCGCCAATGCGGTGTTTGTATGTAAGTAGGTACGGAGCGAGCGGGAGGGAGATGAATGAAACCACCGAGCGATGGATCGACACTGATTTATTGGTATTATAAATGCACCATACACCACACTCAGTAAAGATGGGGCCAAAGATAGAGCATAAAGGCTTAGTAAGTACTGGCTCTTCTATAAAATCTGCCGAAACACATCAACGTCGAAGCGAAGATATTTGACGACACATTTTATATAGGTCGCTAGCCAGGTGGACCCTGAAGAGGTCCTTCCAACAGCAAGCAACTCGGGTTAGTCGCCTCGTCTACACGCTTATCCAGTGGCGGTAGGGATATTCTAGATTGAAAATTGAAATTGAAAACGTTTATTTAGCACTGTAAACACCAGAATATAGAATACAGAAGTATACAAAGTTTAATACATGCAGCACAGAACATCTGGTGTGGTACAGTGCCAAAAAAGGGTACACCAGCTCAGCATAATGCTGAGGCAAGCCACAGCGCTGATTTTCAGCTGGCCCCTCAGTGACTGCACGGACTAAGAAAGCAACAGTGTGTGCGTGTTGTGATGTATGAATGTGTTTGTTTGTATGAATGAGGATATTAGTGTGTATGTGAGGTAATACATGCAGCACAAAACATCTGGTGTGGTACAGTGCCAAAAAGAGTACACCAGCTCAGCATAATGCTGAGGCAAGCCACAGCGCTGATTTTCAGCTGGCCCCTCAGTGACTGCACGGACGAAGAAAGCAACAGGGTGTGCGTGTTGTGATGTATGAATGTGTTTGTTTGTATGAATGAGGATATTAGTGTGTATGTGAGGTAATACATGCAGCACAAAACATCTGGTGTGGTACAGTGCCAAAAATGGTACACCAGCTCAGCATAATGCTGAGGCAAGCCACAGCGCTGATTTTCAGCTGGCCCCTCAGTGACTATTCCTAAAAACTATTTCGAAGATTAAGAAATAGCCCGAAGATGTTAGATATTTCAAGTAATTTATTCAGAAGCTATTATACGTTGAATGGATTTAAATACGATTTTGCTAAGCACAATTCCAATATTGAACTGCCTTAGGCCTTAGGCCTTTACTTAGTTTGATGTGCAAACGCTATTTTAAATCCTACTAGTTCAATTAGAACTAAACTAATAGGAAATTCAATTTAGGATAGTTTATTATTACAATTGTTGTGGTCTATAAGTTTATAAGTAGTTATATGATTGAATATTTCTTCCACCTATTGTTAACATCCGACTTAGTCCAATCTCGTCACCCTCCCAACTCATACCTGCGAAGTATGTCAGCATGTCTAAGTATGCTGCAAGTACTAAAAAGATGAATAAATTAAATGAGAAAATTCTGGAATATCTCCGTTGCAGGAATGTAGACTGTCCCTAACGCAATGTAGAAACTTTCCAAGATGTCTTTGTAGGAAGCAGACGGGGCAATAACAGAAATGTCACTCGGTGTAGGTACTAAGGGAAATTAATTTTCCTCTTCAAAACATCGCCGTCTCTATCGCTCCCTCGTACGCTGAACAAAACAAATGTGTCTTTGGTGCAATTTTGTGACAATGCAAAATTGAAGCTTCAAAGTTTAAAATTGAAAGGCGTTTGTTGAAATATGTTTTTGTCCGGAAAGTCAAAACAATATATTGTCTTTGTCTCTCGTATATCAAACGTAGTATTACCTTCTCTCTGCGTATATCAACCTTATTATACTGAGGATACCTTATACTGAGAATCACGGTTATTGTGTGGAGTTAACTAGAGTTAACATCATACTCGTATAATGGCGTTCGTGTCAGATTTTGACAGGGTGATTTCCCATTGTCTTTCCTGTTAAAGTTTATATATTATCTCAATATCCAGGTCTCCTTACGATTCTATTTCATCGCTTGAGACTCAGAATCTTTAGAGTAGTAAGTAAATGCAGAGTAGATACTTTATTAATTTTATTGTAAATGCAGCACATGTACGTTCTGGAAACATTTTATTAGAATTGTTATCTGTTTAAGATTGCCTCGCAATATATTTCTTTATTATTTGGATTTAGCCAATGAGTGTACTCGTATATAAAAACACCATCAACGTTATTTATTTATTGTGTATTCTGTATTCCCACTGCAAGGCATAGCCTTCTCCCTTTGGTATCAATCTTTTATCAAATCTAAATCATAAAGACCTAGTCCTAAATATTCATCAGGTATGGTTTTTATTTCTTTGTTTCAATTATGAAATAAAAGAAATTCATCTTTGTCAAACACTTCGTAACGTAAAACAATTAAAAAACAGAAGAAAAAGTAATTTTTTTTTAATGATCAACAATAAATTCAACAATTTGTACAATAAATAAATCAACTACAACATGAAGACAGTTGAAAATGACTTAAAATTAGTTAACAAATATATTTACAAGGCACGGTTACATCCATACACACACTCATACATACAATCCACGCTCATCTAAGTCTTCAGTGATGACCTTTGTGATGATGAATGGTTTTATAGATAGGGATTTTGACAGGATAAGGATGGGGCACATGGACCGTAACGGTCTTTTCTACCTTGATTGGGACATGTTTCGTAACTGGGTAAGGTACGTGCTTAACGACGGGGTAAGGAACAACCTTTTCAATAGGGATAGAGATTTCAGTCTCAACAGGAACAGCGACTGGTTTGTGAACGGGTACTTTCACAGGATAAGGCTGGGGTACGCCCACCAGAATAGGTTTGGGTACATTAACATGGATCGTCTTATGAATTGGGACGGTAACATGTTTGTAATGGGGTATTTGTACAGGAGTTTCTATGTCAGTATGCTCTCCAACTGCAAATGCCTCAGTATGTCCACCGGATCCGTGACCGCCGAAACCGTGACCGCCGAAATCATGGCCGCCGGATTCTTGACCACCGAAACCGTGACCGCCGAAATCATGTCCACCGAAATCGTGGCCGCCATCTTCGACTATGACGTTCTGGTCACCGCCGCTGTGGCCAAAGTCATGACCGCCGTCTTGTAGTACAAAGGTTTGAGCATTTCCGTGACCACCATCTTGGCCTCCGTGTCCGCCTTGTCCTTGTCCCCCCTCATCACCTCCATGACCCTGGCTTTCCTCGACGTGTCCACCGAAATCGCCACCACCACCGAAATGTCCTCCCTGATTTCCTAAATCATGGGCCGCCTGCAGATACGAGTCTGCTTGGAAATCGTGCCCACCGGATCCACCGAAACCTCCGTGTCCACCGAGGTTGAATCCCTTTTCTTGAGCATTGTGACCTTGAAAGGACTGTGCACCTTGTCCGAAGTTGTGTCCTTGTGTCAGAGCTTGGCTGAAATCGTGGCCTTGACCACCGCCAAAGCTATGTCCACCCTGGGAGCCTCCGTTATCATGACCTTGCGCACCGAAATTGAATCCACCTTGGCCTCCACCGAAACTGTGTCCTCCCTGTGAGAAGTCGTGCCCTCCCTGAGCGCCTGCTAAGTCGTGACCCCCACTTGGTGCGGAGTATTCGTACCCCGATGAGCCTGATGACCCCCCATCCTGTCCACTATCTGCTGCGTGGTCTCCGTTGGAGAAACTACTCGATATGAACCCGGCCTTGCTCGTGGCAACTGCCAGAGCCAATAAGCATACCTGGAAAGAAGAAAAGGGATTTAGAAAAGATGTTACAGAAGACAGGAAAAGAAAAACACTTTATGGTCATAAAAAATATATTTTACACTCTAAAGCTTATACTAAATATGAAGAGCATAAAATCGAGATATTTTTAGAAGTTTCTTTATGCACATAAACAAGTTCCACAAAAACTTAATTCAATAGTAGACACGAAACCTCTCTATTCTAAATAGTTCAGTAACCAACCGAATAATAGCCGATATATCTTTTTTTTTGTGAAATTTGCACACAACGTTCAAACGGAAAGTTGTATTTTGATCTTTGAAGAAGTCAAATTCTTTATAATTCAGAATGGTTTCTATAACACTCTATTTGCTAATTAACTAGACAGCGTTGACCATAAAAGAGTCGTTTCAAACTAATCGTTTACTTTTATATACTTAATTCAACTTTCAAATTCAATTTATTAACATTCGAGTCACATCTTACGACCGTCATATGCACTTATTAAATAACCAAGGTAGTTTTTTTTGCAATTAGTAAAAAAACTACGCTAACAGTCAAGTATTCATTCACATTCTCCTTTCACTCAAACCATCCTGAGTCAGACTTGAGTGTGGATACAGTGTATACTCAATCACTAATTTCTTGGATACTTATTGGACAACCTGTCATCGCGATGACTGTTAAAATTACATATTTTATTTACGATCACGACCGAACGAACCTACGTGTGACCTCAATCTCACCTGGTGATAAGTGACTATGAGGTCGAAGATGGAACAAGCGGGTTTAGAAAGGCTCTTCTAAACACTTGACTGTCGGAACACATAAAAGCCTGAAGCGAAGATATTTAGCGACAGAAAACGGTTGGTTGTCCCAGAACGGATCCTGGCTGGGGTTCAGCAATCATTATTATCAGCTAATTTTGTGCAATAAAGGGTATTCATTCATTCATTCACTTTAGTTTGTTTACTCAAGTGAGATTAAAGCTCTATAAAATAATAATGATGAAGGTTCACATACAATGAGTGAAAGCAAAAATCATCTAATTGAACAGTCAACAGATGTGGCATCCAAAGTTCAAAAGAACTCCTTTATGCCCGCAATGTCTGCTTTCCAAAAATCTACAATCATTAATATAACATATTATTATACAATATTATATTATATATATAATATTCAATGTTATATATACAATACGTCTACCTCGGGCAGACTGTGCAATTAGGTAGAAACAACTTCGAGAAAGAAGCCGACAGAAGAATTCAGCTGTGTTGGGCATCATTTCGGAAGTTACGTCACATCTTCTCGTCCCATACCTCAATGTCTAAAGACAAGAGTCTTTAACCAGTGCGTCCTACCAGTAATGACCCACGGAGCCGAAACGTGGACACTGACGGTGCGACTGGTTCACAAATTGAAATTCGCTCAGCGTGCTATGGAAAGAGCTATGCTCGGAGTATCTCTGCTGGATCGAATCCGAAATGAGGAGATGAGATAGAACAAAAGTTATCGACATAGCTCATAAGATTAGCAAGCTGAAGTGGCAGTGGGCCGGTCACATCTGTCGCAGAACCGACAACCGCTGGGGGAGACGAGTTCTGGAGTGGAGACCGCGTTTGGGCAAACGTAGTGTGGGACGCCCCCCTGCTAGATGGAGCGACGATCTGCGCAAGGTGTCTGGCAGCGACTGGATAAGAAGAGCCGAAGATCGGGCTCAATGGCGCGCCCTGACTAATCCTATTCAGGCTGCTGATGATGATGATGATGAATATAACATATGCTTAACTGGTGTATGGACTATGAATCCTTTGTACTCTATCCGCACAAATAAACTTATTCTTATTTAGAAAAGCGAACATAAAAGGTTTTATTTCATATAAGACATAGGTACCAGGCTTCTTACATAGAAGCCATACATACATAGAAGAAATTTCGTACCTAACTTTAGTTTACTACTTGAACAATAATCTCTTCAATTTGAACGACTCTACAATTTGAAAATTATACCACAGTTGCAAAATCATTGATGCCTTATTTCCAGATCAGAGCACTAGTTCCAAACGAAGGTAATGAACCAAATTAACTGCTGATATAACTTTAGACAGTAATTAGCACTTAGACTTTGTCCGTGACATAAGGTTTGTTGTGAAATCTTGAACTAACTTTCATCCATTTCGTACAATTCTTAGGTTTTATTTTCTGCTCCAGTTACTTTGAAATCGCGAAGTATGTTAGAAAAAGGTTAGTATTCCATTGTACGCCAATCCGAGTCTAATCGATTAACCTATTGTACTTTTAAGTGAATTTTTGATGGGATTTTGTGTGAAATTTTCGATTTTGTTGTCAAGAGGTGAATTGGTTACCAATTTTGATATCTAGTTAAGTTGAAAGGTGAAGTTTTTTGTTGCAATTGGCATTGTAAATGGTCAATAACTCAATTCAATTACCAATAATTGTAGGTTAATTGATCTGAGGTCAATAAAAAATTTGTAAAATTTTTCACGAAGTGAACCCATAAATATTTTAATTAATTAAGTGTTAATATTATAATGATATGTACATATTAAAGTCCCAAAGTATATTAACCAATAATATGAAAAGGGTTAATATGGTCTTAAAATTACGTGTTATTTGCCTTCAAAATTTATAAATATCATCACTAACTTGAAAGAACCATCTCTCCACTTCACGCAAATATAAAATCTATTATTTATACTTAATTATTGCAAATAAAATATTCAGAAATATGATGAATTTGTTACGTAGTCAAATTACACGCATCGCACCGATTATTAATATTATCAAAAGAAATTCAATATATCAACATCAAACTCCAATACTATCAAAAAGAGTAAATAATTTCATATCAATAGAGATTTTTCTGCAACATAAGAATTAAATCGAAAATCTTGCATAAGAAACACACAGATGCGAAAAGGTACTAGATAACTTATTATAATAGTTACCACAAATACAAAATGTTCAAGTCACACGCAATGTTACATGTTATTACAAAACTATCATAATAGTAAAACGGAACTACTGGACTATTGACCTGGGCATACAGCAACAGAAATGAAAAAAAAAACCGGACAAGTGCGAGTTGGGCGCGCGCTGTACGATTCCATAGGTAAGTACTCTATCTGCATAAGGCTTTAGCCATGGATGTTTGTTTTCTAATTAATTTTATCAAGCACTAGAAATAGAAATATCATTTATTTGTAAATATGGGTAATGCAGGTGTTACATTGTGTTTCAATATCACCATATTCTGCCCGAAAGCGTACACATTTTTGTTCAATTAATAACTCAATCATAAATCATCATCAATAAATTAATCAATTATTTACATGTAATATTGGGGGGGGGGGGGGGGGGGGCTCTCTAGGTTTACACGGCTTAAAGCTTTTGAATATTTATAGGCGATATGACTAAGATTTTAACCAGTTCTGAAGTTCTTATATATCAGCTTTTTACATAAACATGGTAACCAATTCCAATTTGTTTAATATGGTACCATCGTTTTATCGATAATTCTGCCAATGTCGAGGTTGAAGAAACATGGTAACAAATGTGGTCTAAACTTGACAATTTTGACTGGTACTTACAAGTAAAGGGGGTCGATAATTATGTAAAATTCTGAAATCCTTTTACGAGCAGACGGCTGTGACAGACGGACGGATGCACCTTCGTGTTACGGAACCCTAAAAACACGCTCATCATAAACACATTTTGCCGCGCCGAATCTAGCCTCTCACTTTTGTTACGCAGACTGAATAGGGTACATGATTTTTTTAAATTTCATACAACTTACATGGATCTGAAATCCGTTTATCAATATTTCAACTCTAGCTGCACCAGAAATTGGATCAGCTAATATGCTCTGAAATACTTACACCAATACAAACAGAGGTAGGTATTAGAAGACGAAATTATTTTATGCGAATTTCCGAAAGTTGTTCAAATCAGTAACAATAAAGCACATGCATTTAATTAGATACAGAAAAAGAAAACTGAAAAGAAAATTTCTTGAAATTGAATAAAAAGTATAGCCAATTTACCAGATGGCAACGTACTGAAATATCTAGGTAATAATTTTAATCAAATTCAGACCTTTTGTTAAGCAAAACAAACTATCAATCAACCAATTCTAAAGCAATTTAAGTTCCAACAGACCCGAACAAGAAAACCGATGAAATTAGAACACGCAAATTGGATATTGATCAAGAAACGAGACCTACGGAACCCTTACCAAATTCACGGTCTATTACATTTTCCCAAACCCGATAGGCATTGAACTATAGGAGACATATAAAAACTAGAACAAAGCCTTTTTGCTGATAACAGTGGCGCTAGCTGTAAACATTCAATAGTAATCAATGACTAAAAGCTATAATTCAATGGTTAGTTCCAAATTTTGCCACCAGCATAAACGGTTGATAGCACACAGACAACGGTCACGGTTGCTGGTCATACTGTTACCATTGAACTCTGGTTTAATACAATGTCAGATTATGTAACACGACGTAATATATTGTGAAAAGTTAACGAAATGTATTATATTCGTAATGGTATTTGTTCAGATTTTATTAAAATTGATAATAGTGGTATTGAGTAACGGATCACAGAGATTTATTAAAGAATCGAAGTTGGTAAAGACGAACAAGCTGAAGTAGCAGTGGTCACATCTGACGTAGAACCGATATCTGTTGGAGAGGACAGTTCTTGAAAGGATACCTGGATTAGGTAAATGAAGTGTGGGAAAGAACCCCTGATAAATGGACCGATTATGTGCGCAAAATAAGGCAATGTGACTTTACACGGAATGCCGAAAATGGCACAGAGACAGCTCTATCTACCTATATATGAATGAAAGACATTAGAAATTATTATAGTTAAAGAAACAGATGAACAACAGCATTTCGTATCGCATCTTTTCTTAAAGAAAGCTATAAGCAAATTAGGGACTTAATAAATACAAGTATGGATTAGACTACATAGTTTCCACATACATACAATTCCATAAAATGATCACGATCCTCATCAATAAGGAATACGACTCAGAAGGAGAACAATGGTTAACTAAGAAAAATTAATGAAACAGCGAGAAAATAAGACAAAGTTTAACGTGGTATAACAGAATGCCCGGGAATTGGAACAAATCAAATAAATGCGTGAATAAACTGTAAATTGAATGAACTGAAGTTATTGAATACCTATAGACGAACAAACACACTCATAAAAAATTAAATCAACCATTAGAATTGTGTAACAGATTTACTATTGTCAATTTGTAATTATGGTAAAGAAATTAAATATAAAACAGATGTATTTAAGCGTAGCAAGAGTATTTATTGCTTAGTTGAAAGTGATTGAACTAAATCAAAAAGCAAGATCTATAACGTCACTAAACCCTTTTTGATTTGAATAGACTTACATATTGTAAAAGGAAATGATACATACTGTAAAAGGAAATGTTACATACTGTAAAAGGAAATGTTTGAATAGACTTACATACTGTAAAAGGAAATGATACATACTGTAAAAGGAAATGTTACATACTGTAAAAGGAAATGTTTGAATAGACTTACATACTGTAAAAGGAAATGTTACATACTGTAAAAGGAAATGTTTGAATAGACTTACATACTGTAAAAGGAAATGTAAAAAATGACTACACGTACTTATAATGTGTGTGTGTGTGTGAGTGTGAACGTGATAAATTGAAAAGAAAAAGAATTTAAAAGTTCGAAGTGCTTAAGCGATAAAAAGGAATAGACAGTCACTGAATTAAAAGAAATAACGATACAAGAGACAAACTTTATGACACAGATAAAGCTACAAAAGCAAGCGGAACTGATTTAATGATTCTCCGCTACAAATTGCAGTCTAACCACTAGCCTGACCACAAATAGTTTTATTTGCATTGTCCAGTAGATTTGGACTAATTTGGCATTTAGTTTATGCAATACCTGGTCTACGCAACAGGTGGTATGAAAATTACTGGCAAAGTTACAACCTAGAGTTTGTTTCATAGAATGTATCTTATGCTCTATGCTAATTACTATTTTTCATGGACCCGCCTTTTACCATCTATGCGCCTGTTTTTTTTACATTTTCAGAGCGTGTCAATATTAAAATCTTACACAATTTGCATTGGGTCCCAATGTGATCCCAATTGGATTATTTTTCTGTACAATTTATTGTTTGTAGTTATATAATTTATCACTGTCAGAAAAACAGGCGTATATTATTTATCACGCATCCTATTCATCATCATCTGCCATTTCCAAAATAAAATTTAGAGGTCACTGGCTGGATGATGCACTTTGGCATCATCCAGCCACTTAAGTACGCCTAAGACGTAGTAACCCAGTAAGCACTGCTGGAATCGAAGCTATAGAACGCGCTATGAGAGATATGGAATTACGTAATGTCAGTTGGTATGAAAGGGAAGAAGGATTTTCCACCAGGCGGCTTACGTACATTTACCGACTGTTCAACGGTGAAGGAAAACATCGTGAGGAAACCTGCACACAGGGATGACCAGTGTGTAAATGGGGTAGGCACAAAAGATCCTCAAGGGTCGAAGTGCCGCTGGGTTATTCCCGCCCCCTTATCATAAGATATCGTATATATGCGAAGTCCCAGGAAAATTTCTATAGCGCGTTTTACAACGACATCTGTCGGCGATATGAGTCGTTCGTCGCCACAAACCTAATGTATATTGTACCTAAACCTAGTGTAATGGGCATTGGAGTACTACCAACGCTAGACAAAATCTCATATATGTAACAGACGTTCTGCATGTCTATGTATAAGTATGTATCACACATACGCAATCGCAAATGCTCAACGGCTCGTATCAAGAGAATGTCATATTACGTGTCTCCTAATCAATCTATTACAACTGGTCCAAATCACGTAAAAGTGGAAGTGAACGTATGGTATGGTTCCCTTTTACTTGGAGACTCAACCGGTTACGTTAGGGTCGGTATAGAAGGCAAGCACCATATTATTACCTATAGGTTTCAATTCCGGGGTTACCGCCAAGTGATTATCGCTAAACAAATCGTCCCGCTCACTTTTTAACTATCTAGTGTATAGTGAGCGTGATAGGTTCTTTTAGCTTTAGATTTAGGGGTTCTACTGGATTGGATGCCATAATAGGAGTAAAAGGGTTTTTTGTTTTTGTTTTGAAAGCAAGCAAACCAGCCGGCGCGGACGGGCGGCTTAGCAAACATCTCACCTCAATAAAAAAATGTTTTAGGTTCTTGATACGCTGCTAACTTTGAGCACTTATGGCCGAGAAATTACTAGAACCATTAAAAATACAAACAAGTTGTTTTTTTTTAACTTTCCTGAACCGTTCCTGGTGTTTAGCGGTATTTGAAACTGAATTCACGAATACTTCGGTAAAATTATTACTGAAACTGATTCTGGTTGATGCTCTTACTACCCCATTTCCTGTAATATCTGAAAAGTGATCTTGACTTGTTCCGATCTAAAACCTACATATAGACAACTAGACATTTTATTTTTGACATTAACGGACGAATCGGAAATGAGAGCCTGAAACTGAAATCACAAACTCTAATTCAGAAAAATCACAGTGATTGGCAGAAAGTCAAGAAATTGAACAACTATGCGGTACTTTTTATATAAGAAATTGATCGAAAATTTATTGTATCTTATTCTGATCAGTCTCCTGAGTAGTCTACACTTTCTTTAAAAATATTAAGTAAGTACCTATTTTTAAGCAGGCCCGTAGGCAGGGGGGTGGTTTTGGGGGTTAAACCCCCCTTCGAAATTGCTTAAACAGGATCCAGTGCAGCGACCTTCCCCCAACCTTCCACAGTCTTTCAGGCACTTTTGGGCTGCGTTGAGTTCTACTATCTGAAACTCATCATTTCCCTTGAACCCTTGTTTTGAAGGTGGTATGACTCTATGCAGAGTTTATGCTTGCATTTGCTATGAAAGATAAGAGAGTCAGTGTAATTACGGCATTAGACCTCAAAGTTAGAAATATTTCTAGAAACCCTCTAAAATATTATAGTAAGGTGAGATGTCTATAGGCGACGGTGACCACTTACCGTCAGTTAGCTCGTTTGCTCGTCTGCTCTCCTTACACTATTAAAAGAAACTTTTAATATAAAAGAAAGTAAGGCCTTCGTATCAATAGACATAATTATACCCTATACACAAAACGACAAACCTATTCAGACAGTAGGCCAGTAGACAGAAATTCTTATGTTAAGGCAGAGCTCGCCCATCAGTTTGATTTACTGCGCCAAATTTGGGACAAAGCCAGCTTTTGCCAGCTCTTAAAATGCGCGAAAGAATGTCGTGTGGAAAAGGAGCTAAAAAACGGAGGAAATCTTTTGTCTCTATTTCATTCATGCTACACGACAGACAAGATACTAATATCATCACATAGTGAACAAACCAACATAGTAGGCTGTATGGAAACAAGTGCTTTGTTTAATTCAAAGTAAACAGTCTATTTTTCATGGCAAATAGATACAGATACAAAACTATGTCTAGATTTCAGACACAAGCTCATTTTAGATCCATAAAATAAACCGGAATCCGGTTCATAGAAGTCAAGTGCATAAATGCACCGTCTACTAAATGTCAGAAAATCGTCATGCACTGAATCTAGTTTAGTTTTTTTAAATTTACAAACAATGCTAGGGCGATACATAGGTGAAGAGAGCGCAGCTCGTTGCGCTTTTTTGCCGCCCTAGCCACCACGATTAAAGAACTAGAACCCAACTGAAACTAAGCTAATAAATAAGAAATTTAGAGATATATAAAGAGAACAAACTACAAAGCCTAAAAACAATTAAAAATTAAAGAGTCTCAGGCTAACCCACATCTGGCAACGTATCACATTTAGAATAAGATATAAGAACAACCTGCAGGCATAATTTCTTAATAGAAATGATGCCTGCAGTTTTACATGGCTAATGTCATGTAAATAAATTAGACGCATGAATAAAAATACGTCTGGCTTTTAACGGCAGTTAGACATAATGTTAACCGTAATAAAACATGATAATCATATGCTAAGCGTTTTAGTCTAGATAGATTTTAATGCAAATTAATAGAAAGACGAATCGGGTATTGATAAATTAATTCTCATTCCTGTCTAAGAATGTGGAATAAATTAATATGGAATTCATATGTCTTTCCGCATCCCGCATCCTAAGCGATATTTTGGCTGGTTCCCAGTAATTCGAATTCAAAGTCAACAATCCTACATTTTGGTTGAGATCTTATCTTATGATAATAACCGGGAATAACCCCAGCGGCACTTCGACCCTTGAGGATCTTTTGTGCCTACCCCGGGAGTCCGGTGTCCTAGCCACTAGGCCACCGACGCTCTCCGATCTCTTACTCGTACGTCTAAAAAATCCTATAGACATATTTAAGAATACCAGATTTTTCCTCGTTCGTTTCAATGTCAAAACTTCAAATTACGTCGCAATGTTTGAAGAGTGTTTAACCGGAATATATTGAAAGATTATCTAATCCTTTCCAGACAAATTATCCTCTCTAATAATTCGTACGTCTAAAAAACCCTATTGACATAATTAAAAACACCAGATTTTTCCTATTCACCGTTCGTTTCAATGTCGAAACTTCATATTACGTCGAAATGTTTGAAGAGTGTTTAACCGGAATAGATGGAAAGATTATCTAATCCTTTCCAGACAAATTATCCTTTCTAATAATTCCAGTTTCTCACTCAGAAGATTAACGATACTTAATCCGATTTAGTTATCGTTCTTCAATCGTTTACAGTTTACACGGCTTATAGCTTACTTAACTATAATTCCACAACTTCGACTATTGCTCTTATCTCGTCGGTATAAAGACCAATTTCATTTATCTCTACAGGTTTATCAATCTCATCTAATATGTCAGATCGTAATTTAATATACGG
This sequence comes from Hofmannophila pseudospretella, assembly GCA_947369225.1. Classification (NCBI taxonomy): domain Eukaryota; kingdom Metazoa; phylum Arthropoda; class Insecta; order Lepidoptera; family Oecophoridae; genus Hofmannophila; species Hofmannophila pseudospretella. The sequence goes on from OX376333.1 coordinate 4,095,821, forward strand.
TTTAACTCCAGCATCAAAGTCTTGAATATCGTCTACAGAATTTTAATCAGTATTGTTGTGAATAGAGAGTTGAAATTTGTCTAGCTTGACAATGTTAATATCGATATTTTACATAAGTAATGAATCATTTTGTCTGCGTATTGACATTATGAGCCATATCGTAGTAATTAGCTAATTAAAAATTATGTTATGGCATTTTTATTACGATTTAATTTTCACTCTTGCACTTAGTTACGTAAAAATTATATACGGTATCACTCTGTACAGTTTGGTTTCGACGCAACACAACCATAACGCGATGTAAAATACGACTACCGCCATCTATCGGCGTATAGGGTCAAACATTCCGACCACCTCGAGCCGGATCCTTGTACAGTTTGGTAGTACAAAATGCCCCATATGGACCCTTTGGACCGCCGAATGAAAGACGGTCTCCATGACGAAGACATTTATTTATTTCGTACTGATAATTGCTGTTGGTCCTAATGACCTTTACAGCTTCACCGGGGTTTTTGGGGCGAGCGCTAAGAGCGCTCCAGACATTTATTGCAAATATGCTTTACTATATCAGTAATTCGACACAACATAACCATAACGCGTTGTAAAATGCGACTAGCGCCATCTATCGACCGATATGGTCAAACACACTCAATTATATTATTGGGACAAAATCTAATTGCAATTAATCAAATTAAATTATCATGGACAAAATCTTGTGTTTAGATATGCATGCATTAATTTAAATAAACTGTTTTCATCTATATATCGTCAAAATATTCGACATTGTAAAGAAAATGAAAAGACATGAAAATCGCTTTTTTAAGAGTATAAATTCCAAGCTATAGAAAAAAGAAATATAGGTACATACTCTTGGCTGAAAGAAAAAATAAGCTCCCTCCCCTAAGGGGCGGGCGTTAGTTACTTCATGAAAATACTCGTAGCGGGCAAAAGCTAGTTTTATAATTAAGCCGCTTAAGCTGAATTACTTTCTCGTTCTCTTTTCAAGCTCAATTACTAATTGAAGAGGTTCTATTCAAAATGATAATAGGTACGTTCAATCTATTCGTTGATGAATCAGACTTCATACGGATTATTTTTATTTGTGTCCAAACATAATTATGATTTTTATAGATGACGTAGATATTAGTATTTATATGGTTATATATACTTAATATTAGTATGCATTATTTAAAGATTTATGTATTTTTAATATGTATTATGAATAGTTATTTATATATATTATAATAAGAACTTCCATTTTTTATGCGCCTACCTAAACATTTCTGCATAACCCGCTGATTAGCTGGTAGAAAATGCCGCAAGGCATTAAGCTCGCCTAATGTACGCCTTTTTATTTTGTGCATTAAAGTATAAATAAATAAAAACTCATAAGAAATATATAAGAAAATTATAAAGTAACATCTCAGTGATACTAGAATATTACACGAACTAAGTCACTAGAATATTACACGTAAAGTTTGTACAGCTTTCTTTAAACGGATTCTCAGATTTTGTTATTTAATATCAACTAGAGTATTGTAAAAAAATAGTAGAGATGGTAGAGTATAAAAATGTACATATATTATATATAAAAATGTACGTGTAAAAATTTACTTTAAGGTACCTACTTACTTACAATAAAAAAATGATTTTTATTCTGTGATATTGGATAATTAGAACAATGTCACTCTTTTGAAAAAAAAAGCATGCTCACTAACTAGAGTTACCTATCTAGTTTCATATCGTCACAGCATAATGCTGAGTCAGGGACCCTTTTGCCACATATGCATGTGAACTTACTCTAAGTAAAAAAAGTAACTCTTTTAAGTAGTGAAATATAATTATCGTGTTACGTATATGTGTGGAAATACATTTTAATTAATTCATTCATTCTAAGTACAATGACATTAAATGCCCTTTTATTACAACAGCTATAATTTATTATAATTATTATTTGTACGACAATGCCCCTTTACAGCAGATATATTAATTTTATTATTTATTAATTTAGATAAAGCTGCTACAATCTTAATTTTTAGCAATTTTTTCTATATGTACATCGCCTGGTCTGTTCGCTCCTGTCCAGTTGTGTTTATGGGTAGCAGGAATTGTATTTTAAATTTTATGTTATTGTAAAAGCATGACGTAACCAAGAGTACCTGGAGCCCCGATGGTGTTTAAAAAAATTGAGTATGAGTATAAAGAGATTTCGATAAAAACAGACTAAAATAACTTACGAGTACTTTTAACCAAAACTACTCTCAATAATTAAGTCAGACGTTAAAGATCGTTATCAGACGGTAATAATAGTAAACAGAAACATGAGTGATGAACAAAAGACTTCATTAAAGGTAAGTTCCGAACCAACAATGTTTCACGACAGGTTCCACAAATAACACTTTATTAGTACAATAGACTCTATTGTTGTTAGATTAATTGTCAGATATACCCTCGACTAGCTTGATAGCCTATTTGTAATTAATTAAGATGTTTTGAAAACAACTGTTGTTATATAGGACGTGAATAAACTTACCCATGAATATTTATATAATGCAAAAAATATAGAAATTTAAAATCTTTATTTTTTTTTATTTTTTAAGTCTTCATCTCTTAACAGTGTACAACAAATTACCTCGTGATATAAGGGTGTTAGAGGGTAGACTCTTTAAAACTGTATTAATGAAATGGCTGCTTGAAAATCCTTTGTATAGTGTGAAGGAGTATAATGAACATTCACATTAGCACTAAAATTGACATTATTTTAATTTATATTCTATGTAGGTACCTGACATTTTGTACGTCTTTTAACAGGCTGAATACTTTGACTTTAATATATTTTTAAGATCTTTTACTTTCTATACAGTATTCTGACAAATAAATTATTTTGATTTGATTTGATTTGATTTCTCTTATCTCCCGTTTCTGGGGTATTCTGCCACAATCGCGGGCTTTTGGCCAAACGAAAGTGGGGACGAAAAACAATAGAGTTAAACATGATCATAATATGTAAGTATTTTATAGTAATTTAAGTTTATTCTTCTATGGTCAAGAGTTATTATTATTATTATTATGTTGTTACTCTTTTCAGGGTTCAAGGGCCCTAACGGACCATTGTAAAAATGACATCCTGTTATTGATGCCACGGGAAACTGAACAGTTTTGATATTTGGACATATAATCTTCCCGAATTCAATAGCTATCAAGCCTATATACCTAACGAAATTTCCATCAAAATTGGCCTTGTGGTTACCGAGGAATTAAGGAATGTAGCGATTTTCGTCAAAATTGTCCTTATGATTACCGAGGAATTTAGAAATTTCCATCAAATTTGCCCTTATGGTTACCGAGGAATTTAGAAATTTCAAGACAAATCCGCTGTTCTTATTTTGTTTGTAGGTTAAAAAAATTGTCTCCCTACGGAGACAAATTTTTTTTATCATACACGTAATAGTGTCCTAAAATGCAGGATTTTGGTGTCGAAAAATAAATTGATGTTCTTGTAGATAAATTAGTTCACTTTTTCTGAGTTTCATTTCTAATTTTAAAATACACTAAAAACCCTTAATGTTATAAAATTACGAAACAATTTTAATAAAAAAAATTCAGCTCAGTTTAGTCCTTTTTCATAACACCAATAATTTAAGGATAATAAATGTATCTAATTTGATTCAAAACACCACACTTATACCCCTGCACACTTCACACATCACTCCGAAAAACTGTTCTTGGTTAGTTTTTTAAGAATAAAAAAGTACAGTCACTTACAAAAGTCTTCATGCTAGCTTTGCTTGGTTTCGGGTGCCTCACCCGCTGTCAGATGGTCCAATGATGGTAAATAACAAATGCACTAAGATTTTATACCAAGCGGAAGTGATTGTTGGCGTACGGACTTAGTTGGGAAAGGAATCTTTAAGGAATTGCATAGAGCTGATACAACACACGTTTTGTTAGCTTTTTTGGATTAATTATGAAATTGGAGGTTTTGTTGTGAAAATAATTGAGGTTTGATAATGATTTCGGTGGAAAGGTAATTAAAATGTATTGTTGAAATACAAAATCATTGTATGTATAAGGTAGGTTACTGTTATCTAAAATTATGTTTTATGTATGCAATTATTATGTAATTTTTAATAGAGTAGTTTTCTTCTTACTTAAAATTGCAATCTTATTAACTTATTGGACAGCTTATTGTCTAGGTATCTTGCTGGGTTAAGTGACGTGATCCTGTTAATACGATCAGTATAGTAGTTTTAAATTAAAGTTAAAGTTTACTACAAGTTTAGTTCTTTCTTGCTATTCGACTAGATGTTAGCCCATGACCATTTTGTTCTAGAATTTCTCACACCGATCAAACTGAAATACAACTTGACTTGGTATTTGAACCTGTGGATTCACTCCTCGAAATTGGAGAATTTTCTTTTCAGTTTCAAGGAATCTAAATCCTCAAGATTAGCAGCGCATCGATATAATAATATTAGAGTGAGTTGAGATTACTTGAGATGTTTATAGGCGACGATGATCAGTGGCTCGCTTGCTCGTCTGATCTTATAAATATCCATTATGTCTTCACAAACATATTGTGTGTCATTCATGCCATTATAAAGTGAACAGACTAATAGTCCATGGAATAATATTCCATCTTCTCTCTTCCCTGAAGGAAACGAGTTAATTTGCGGTTTCAAGTGGGTTCAACCACACATTTTTCATTAATCTCACTGTAATTTCTTCCTCAATTCCACGAATAAGTTTCATCATTCGTAATCAAAGTTTTTGTCTTACAAACTAATGAATATAAATCCGACCGAACCCTGATAATTCACTCGGTCGAATAATTTGCATCTCGGATTATTTGAATAAATTTCCACATTTCGTCGACAGGGAAGTGCAAATATCGATCGATGTTTCATTACGAGTAACTAATTGCTTACTGGTTAGGTTATTAATAATTCATGCCCTCTAATGTTATAATAGTACAGTGTCAACGAATGATACATTTTATCGACAAGGACTCCAATATACCATTTGAATTTTTCTGTACCTAACTTTCACTTTCACATTTGTTTGCTTCATAAATTAGTTTGCAAGTGAAAATTATTTTAAAATCCGTTGATAGGAAGATTTGTCTACCGAATGTCATTATTCATTACCATGTTCTATTTTCCTCTAAAAACTAATCCTGTATATGCATTCTTACTAACTAAAAATATCTTCGGGTGCCAGTAATATAACATATATTCATACAATTTATTTCATTATTTAGATACCACAGCTAAACAGACTTCAGGATTATAAACACCGCTATTCTCAAGGGTGAATGAGTAGACTATCGATATAATATTATCGACACTTCGCACATCCCTATTCGTCCTTGGGACGCGGACAAGTGCTGTCGCTACCCTTTAATTTATCAGCCTCAATATCAGTCCTTCAATGGTCTAATTTATGTTAGGCATCTGAAATTGTAACCATGGGCAACGATTTTGAAATCCAACCTAAAATAACAGTAAGTATTTTTTTAAGCTTTTACTTCTGGAAACTGATATTTTAGATGGTTTTAGGTTGTGTAATATAAACCTTCCAGTAAGTATTTAGGTAGATAGATAAATGTAGATATATAGATAAACATCAAGATAGATTATAGAAACGTTAAAAGCCTACATACTATTAAGTAAGTACCAACGTAAAGTTCTAATCAGTTACTTTTATTCGTAAATAAATGATAATTATACTTTTTTTTGGTCATGCAATGGTATACTTAATCTTATAAAAATGTTTTATATTTTCTCTATATATTTATGTTTTTGTCATACAATTGTTTTATAAGATTAAGTATACCATTGTATGACAAAAAAAAGTATTTTATAGAAACAAACTGCATAGGTTTAATATCATTTAATTACGTATAAAAGTAAGACTGATTAGATAAGTTTAACAAAAGATTTTATTTTGTTTTAAATTAAATTTCTACATTTGATGGGTGGTATTAACAGCTCTGTGTGAATCTAGTTCCGAGCCATACCATACTAGATTGCATTTACTCTTCGATTTTTTGAGACCAGGTGTTTGAATTTGAGTTCCGCAGTTGTCTCAAAAGACTCTCCTTCTCTTTTGCACTCCCTTTCTATGACCTGTGGCTCTATACTGTACCTTGTCACTAGTGATAAAAAAGTGTGACACGCTACAAACCACACTTTTACGTTTCATTTTCAAAAACTGGTCATAAAAAAGCGGGATATGGAGCGAGTCAACCTTTTTATCACTAGTGATAATATTTACAGAATAGACGCAATGCGGTAGTCCACTGGTGGGTTTCTTCACATCATCATCGTTCTATTTGACGTTCACAATGTTGGTACCTACTAGCTGTCACCATTTGACCCCATTTTTATGGAAATATCGAGCATATTATGTTGGTTTGTATTTGAGTTGGGCCACCAGCTATTGCAATGTAAGCTTTTTGTCTGTCGGGAACCTGTGACCATGTTCTAGCTAGATGAACACTTTGGCACAGCACAGTTTTGAGTCATATTTTATTAGTTTTCTCGAACACTTTTCTCATTGCCTGTCAAGTCAAACGAAACATGTAACGATGTCGACTTCATCGTCCATATCAACCTCCTTGCCATCAATTTCAACCTCATCGTTAGCGTTTATCTCACCTCATTTCGTGTTGGCATCTTCATTTCTTCATCTATATTTTCAAAATTCATATCATATTCCCATTCCATTTCTAAATTCCATTAATTTCATAGTTTTTACTTATTCTCTCTGTATTTTGTCCTGAACGGACGTTTCTCCGTTTATTTTTGTCTCCTACTATTACCTATTTTCTACGTTTACTAGTTTTCGTGTTCTGTTCCTTAAAATATAATATCTATTACCAAGTTCTATTATTACTTCATCTGCACACTGTCCTAGAACCCTGCTAGCCGGCACCTAGAGGGCAGATTGTAGCAAACATAACCTAATATAATTTGACAGTCCTCCAAAACCACTAAGAGCCCATGCACGCCGCGTTTCTTATGAAGCGTCTTAACGCGCATCTTCTGCGCGTATCAACTCTTCAAACGACATTCAAACGCAGCCAGTAAACCTTTGCACACGTAGATCCACGTTTGAATCGATACAAACGCGCAGGTAACGCGCGTCTGTATCGCGTCTCTGCGTATTTCCATTGAAACAAACGCACCTTAAGGCCCGGACTACACGACTTCGGTTCCTAAGTCGGTTCCAGTATCGGTCGGTTAACCGGTGCTTCATATAAACTCGAACAAAAATACGCTGTCGCCTACACGTACTACGGTTCCACTTGGAACAGGCCTGCTCGGTTCCTGAACCGAGTGTGTGGGGCTCGAGCGAGACGCGTGAGTTTGAATGCAGTCGACTACACGGCCCGTAGCGGTTCCTGAACCGAACCGTCGCTGGAACCGGTGGCGTGTAGTCCGAGCCTAAATGCGCCGCAAACAATCTGCTTTTTTGAATTCTACGGCGCCGTAACGCGGTGTGCATAAGCCCTAAGATCCTTAGTCGCTTCGTACGACACCCACGGGAAGAGTTGGGGTGGTGCTATTCTCAATCAGCTTTCAGCTTCTCAGAATCCCTGCCATTGAGAATACACTCTAAATGAGAAAGGGAAAAAGGTCTAAAAGACCTAATCCCAAGCTTGGCTATATTATTAGATAGGAACTTATTCGCAGAAAAAGTGGAAATCTTTTTAACCTCATTAGATGGTAGACGAGATAAGGTCGAACTGGGTCAGATACCTAACGTTAAAAAATAGTCAATAGAAAAGAACATTTTAAATTACGCTATTGTTAAGTCAAGTTAAGACTTGTATTAAAAATAGTGTAATTTAAGATGTTATATATATACCCTGTATATAGGGTGTCCCGTAAATAGTAACTAAGCCGTCAGGTGGGGCTCGGCCTATCTATGGACTACAAGAATACAAAAAAAAGTTTTAGTGAAAGTCGTTTGGTTTTCGAGTTATTCGTTTTTTTTTGTTTTTTAATATTTTGGGCACCTAGTTCACAAAATTGAGTGTCATTCCTGTGAATGTCGGAATTTTTGGATTCTGTTTATTCCATAATAATCTGGGATGATTGCGTAAGCGATCCCATGTCGAAATTATTGAGTAATAATCGTAGTTTTGTCACAACTTACAGTTTTTAATACATTAAGTCTCCACTCTACCGCTCATCAGCAACTTTAGACCCCTGTGGTGTAAAAAAAATGTATGGGGCTAGAACTGCCCATTGTTTTAAAAACTTGCCTACTATTTGCAGTTTTTAATTTGGTATTAACATTACAATTCGGCCCATAAAAAAAAAAGTTATTGCTATTTTTATACAAAAGGGTGCAATTTCTCAATTTAGAATTTTCTAGTATAAACAAGAAAATTGTTCAAAATGGAAGTTAAAACTAATAAACAACACTAAAAAATAATGCCGAAGCACTAAATCTACCTGCTTTAGGTCGGTTTCTTGGAACCTGCAACAACAACAGCGACAAGATCATAAAAATCGCCTGATGTGAGCCAAGACAATAGAACTAGCGCATATTGGTTTCGAATGTGGAAAGGAGATAGATAATGACTTTCTATTTCCATTTCGCCAAAGGATAACGTTATCAGTACCTCCGTAGTGCGACTTCCGATTTCACATGCGACGCATCTCTGCTCCTAATTTTATCTAACGTTGCTTGATTTGTGCTACGAACTCTTGACTTGTTTTGCTTAGTGATTTGGACTGTTTCTTTCTGAGATTATCTACGACGACTTGGCATTCCCCTGGACTATTTGTGCTGTGATAATATGGCAACGGCCCATCGTGAACGTGGCGTGTATACGTTTAGATACCTTTTTCCGTTTAAAGTTTCAGGCAACTCAAAGGGCCCAATCACTTGGCCGTTAAGTATCCCGGCCAAGAGGTTTATTTTAAATCTAACTTGAGATCTGTCTTCTCTTATTGAGTGTGGATTTACGTAATTCCAGCAATGCAAATTATGCAAATTAAGAAATCCGTCTTTTTGACACGAGGACTCGTCGCTCCACCACTAAGCAAAACAAGTCAAGAGTTCGTAGCACAAATCAAGCAACGTTAGATAAAATTAGGAGCAGAGATACGTCGCATGTGAAATCGGAAGTCGCACTACGGAGGTACTGATAACGTTATCCTTTGGCGAAATGGAAATAGAAAGTCATTATCTATCTCCTTTCCACATTCGAAACCAATATGCGCTAGTTCTATTGTCTTGGCTCACATCAGGCGATTTTTATGATCTTGTCGCTGTTGTTGTTGCAGGTTCCAAGAAACCGACCTAAAGCAGGTAGATTTAGTGCTTCGGCATTATTTTTTAGTGTTGTTTATTAGTTTTAACTTCCATTTTGAACAATTTTCATGTTTATACTAGAAAATTCTAAATTGAGAAATTGCACCCTTTTGTATTAAAATAGCAATAACTTTTTTTTTAATGGGCAGAATTGAAATGTTAATACCAAATTGAAAACTGCAAATAGTAGGCAAGTTTTTAAAACAATGGGCAGTTCTAGCCCCATACATTTTTTTTACACCACAGGGGTCTAAAGTTGCAGATGAGCGGTAGAGTGGAGACTTATTGTATTAAAAACTGTAAGTTGTGACAAAACTACGATTATTACTCAATAATTTCGACATGGGATCGCTTACGCAATCATCCTAGATTATTATGGAATAAACAGAATCCGAAAATTCCGACATTCACAGGAATGGCACTCAATTTTGTAAACTAGGTGCCCAAAATATTAAAAAACAAAACAAAAACGAATAATTCGAAAACCAAACGACTTTCACTAAAACGATTTTTTGTATTCTTGTAGTCCATAGATAGGCCGATCCCCACCTGACGGCTTAGTTACTATTTACGGTACACCCTGTATATAAGAATATACAGGTGTAACAAAGCCAAAGGGTGTTGCAAGCCGAAAGGGTCCAGTATCAATAACTGAACAACTTTTGTTCTACGACATTATAAGCTACGCAAAAAAAAATGCAACTCCCATACATCTCTAGTTTGTAAATGCAACTCCCATACATCTCTAGTTTGTAAATACAACTCCCTTACATCTCTAGTTTGTAAAGTGTATTTTACTTTTACATTTTGTACCGGTCAGCTAATCTATTTGGAAGACATCTATATGAGACGTTGTTTAACCCCCGACCGATCGAGGGAGGGCGTGTTATAAGTTTGACACGTTTGTCTGTTTGTGTGTTTGTCTGTGACATCATAACTTAGCAACGTATGGTCCAATTTGGCGGTTTTTTGACTTTAATAGGGAATTTTGTTGAGAGTGTTCTTAGCTAAGTCTGATGAAAATTGGACAAGTGGGTTCCAAGATCTTGGAGTATCTTTGATGTCAGTTGGGATCTCTGGAAGGGTAATAGGTAGATAGTTCGATTTTGAGCTCAAATGTTCAGGTTTATGGTGTGTTTCCGACATCTGATACCTTGAGGATCTGATGATGACCAGGAAATAGTAAGTGGACTTCAATTTCGTAATATGAAACTTGAACTTCTCGAACTAGTCGTAGGGAATCCTAAAAATTTCAAGAGGCATTTTTTTTAAGATGGCGGCCAAAAAATCAATGAAAGATGTGGAGCTGGGAATTTTATGTTAGCCGAGTCCGGAGCGTCCCCCCGCCTTCAGGCGCCGCAGATCTAATATGCTGAATGTTCTTAACCATGTCAGATTAAAACTGGATCAGTTCTCTAAGATTTTGGAGTATCTTGGGATGTAGGTGTATGATGGGATCTCTGGAACGGTAATAGTTAGGTGGTTCGAGTTTGTTCTTAAATGTTTATGACTATGATTACCTTCCCACATCTGAAACCTTGAGGTACTGATGAAGACCAGGAAAAAATAAGGGGATCTCCACAAAGGTACGTCGGAGGTTTCTTAAATTTTTAGAGTTATTGCGTAAATTACCCCCCTTTCGGCTTACAAGGGGGTTTTGTTACACCCTGCTGTATATGTTAGATTCAGATAATTTTGAAAAGCTCCTTAAGGAGAAACAAGCGCCATCCCCCGCCGGGATGGAGCTGGACATTTGAAGACATGAACATTTACGATTTGTACATTATCTCGAATCGGTGGCTTCTTCTTTTTGGGCATTTGTACCCCGAAGAGGAAAACTTGTTTCGCCAAAGGTAGGTACTGCCCTAATGAGTAATATCTACTTTGTCTAACTAATCTACCTCGATTTAAAAAAAAATGTTTCTCTTTCTACGTCACAGTTCTCGAAAAAGTATAATGTCACCTTTTTGCAAATGGTCTTTTCTATCGCTCCATTTCATCTTATACTACTATTATTATTTAATTATTGCGAGATCTGACTTTCATTCAAGTTCTAGATAGCAAGATGTCGTACATAATTAATAATTAATTATACAGTATAATTTAACCGCAAGAGTGTTTATTCTTCCGGAAACATTTGATTATGTTTCAAACTTGTATTCTTTCTTATGTTGTAGCTTTTTATTGCAAAGAGAGCAGCGTAACCTCACCTCACCATAATGTTATTAGAGGGTTTTTGCACTGCTAACATTGAGTCCTACTTAGATGGAGTGCCTCATGTGCAAGTAATTACAACCGCAACACAGCAATGCGCATTGCGCTGCTTTCACGTAGGTATCACCCCAGACTCTGCATAGCCATACATCGCCTTTGAAAACTAGCTATTATAATATATTTCCATTATTTAATTTTAACCACTGCAAGTTTCTACTGCAAACAATAATAAATGAGCTTTTTAAAAAGAGTTCATAGACAAATAGAATAGTACCTACATACTTACTGAGTGTTAAAAAAGCGTCGGTGGCACAGTGGCTAGGACACCGGACTCCCATGCAGGTCCGGATTCGAAACCATGCAATGCCATGGACCAATGAGTTTTTCGTATTTTTCGAAGACTTACGTACATTTACCGACTGCTCTGACGGTGAAGGAAAACATCGTGAGGAAACCTGCACACTGACATGACCAGTGTGTAAAATGGGGTAGGCACAAAAGATGCTCAAGGGTCGAAGTGCCGCTGGGTTATTCCCGGCCTCCTATCATAAGATAAGATAAGATATTAAGTATATTATCTGCATTAGAGATATTTGCAATTTCTAAATAGTTTGCTGATCCAGTTTTACCTCGATTAGAAGGACTGTTAGTAACTCTTCTTGTCTCTGGTCCTTCACCGACCGCAGTATTCGCTGTCACCCACACATCGTACTGCTGTCCGATGTCCAGGCCTTTAAGCTCTATGGTTTGTGTCCTTTCGTAGGCATCTGTGATTGGTGGGGCTTCGTTACTGGTTGAAAATGAGGGAATGGTTTTATGCAATAAAAGTTTAAACACACAAGGAAGACTAAGCATTGCTCTTATTACTATTTTCATATCATAAGATATACCTAAGTATTAAGTTTTTTATTCTCGTGGTAAAAAGCTAGGTATCATTGGGCAATAAAACCTACTCTCGTTTCCGCTAGCAGTTAATGCAATATAAACTAAACCATTTTAATTTTCAATAACCGTAACAGTATAAAGAAACTCTACAACAGAGTATTGTATTACCGTAGGTTGCGCAGGCAATATTAAACTTTTTTATGTGTGAGAAACAAAATAGTGGGTTATTAGGTCTTATTACATAAAACTGAACTAGATTGTATACTACCAATTACAGAGTTTACGAGAGGTGCGCGAATTAGGTATTTAAATGTTAACACTATTAGTTACGTATTATTTTACCTGAGAATTTGTCTAAATTTGTTTTAAATAGGTATTTAATAGATATTCAATGAATTTAAAAAATTAAAAAGAGCTTTCGTTATACAGAGTCAATTAAACCCCATCAAAAACATTCCTGTAAAAAAAACCAACGAGAAGACAGAGGATCTATTTTCTTTACAAAACAAACTGTTATCACATCAAAAAGATTTCTGTAAAAAGAGGCCAAGTCTCGTGTTGGCCGTTTGGCCATAAAAAGTAGATAAGATCTCATGTATAGCCAAGTCTGCGGTTTCGTTCGTATAATGAATTTGGCACTTTAATTTTTATCACAGAAAACTGAATACCGTTGATTTCATTAGTCATATATCTATGAGTGTGTGTGTATATATTAAAATACTATGTGACTTGGTCGTTGAAATAGAAATAGAAAATCCTTTATTAATAGACCATATAGGTACACATGACAAAAATTATGTAAGAAATATCACAAGATGAGAAAGATTCTAACTTGACCAAATTTTCCATTCTAACAAGTGATAACATATTATGATATGATCTATTAAAAGGGCCAAGTTCGGCTGAGTGTCGCTAGATGTATATCTAGCGACATATTCAACAACTAGCGACATTCAGTATATCTGAGCAATAACCGTTGCGCTGGAGTGCAAATCCACAATGCAGCAATCTGGGTGGTAAACAGGTCTACGTTATACTTTAAGTTTTACGTTAGGATTTTAGTCCAAAGCGCCATCTACCAAAATATTAGAGTACTTCTGCAAGTAGGGAGTTTAGTACAGCCATATATTTCAAACAGCGTAGCTAGCAAAATACTTTCAAAATGACATCATAGATGGCGCAAGCAGTTTTGTTATTTCCTTTTTAGGTAAAAGTCTATTAGTTTAAGTAGGTTTCAATGTTCTAATACAAATTCAATGTTTTAATGCAATATGTTTTTACTAATTTAATTACATTGCAAAAATATCACACACACCACAACGAACATAACTTTCTTCGTCCTGCCATCTATAATCATATCAAAGAACTATTTGTGTTAAGAGGCCTCTGATGCAAAGCAAACGCTACGCTAGGTGAGTTGTATATTAGTACTAAACTTTTTTGCTAGATGGCGGTGTTTTTGAAAAGTATTTTTCGAAATATTTTGTTCAAGTGTACTTCACACATGAAACTACCATTGGCACATACCTGCTTAACAGGGTTTTATAATAGTTCCTCGTCAGGGTTTACTTTATATTATACACGCAACATGATTGTACAAATAGAATAATAGGCCTTAATGAAAAAAAGTTCTTGTTATGATTTTGAAACTTCTAGAAATCCTTCATGCAACATTAATAATTTATAGTTTACTTTATAATAAACCGTAAATCACTTGGTTTTATTTACAAACAAACTATTAGGTTGTTTCTGTATCGTCGAGACATAGTTTGAAACTTCAGCAATTAGAAGTTCTGTGTCCATCTAATGGCAAAACACGGTCGGTGCATAATGAAATAACTTTGCGAACTCTAAGCAGCAAACATGTAGATTGAATATCATACCTATGTAGGAGGAATGCCGTCAGTTGCACCAAACGTCCTTAAAGTTAAGCCTTCATTAAAATACATGCTCTTTTCTTTCTACCTACGCCATAGCTCAAGATAGTCACGCAATCGAACGCACCTTAAAATCCCATGGTTTCTTTTAAGAAAACATATTCTTTTATGTATTATTTCCACGACCTATTTTAATCAAGATTTAAAAGTTTATTCGCCTTCTCCTTAATAATAATAATAAAAATAATAATAATAATAAAAATTTCTTTATTAAGGCATAAAACCCATTGGTTTACAAAATAATAATAATTAAAATATAAAATTATAAAACATACAGTGAAATAATAATAATAATGTAAAATAAAATAAAATAAAACGTAAGGTACATACATTTACTTCCGATTCCCATCACGCTGCACGGACACCCAGTGCCTCAGGATGGGACAGTTCAGGTACCCACTCAGCGTACGGAGAATCTCGTTACGAGACACATCGAGACGTTGCCAAAAGGAGGCAACACGTGATCTCATGATCGCGTAGAAATCAGGAACTCTGGCCGTGGCGAACATGCCCGACGCACTGCAATATCTCGGCAACTTCATCAGGATGCGATACGCGTCATTGTATTGCACCCTGATGGCACTATACGAGCGTCTGGTGAACTTGACCCATAACTGGCATGTATAAAAACTTTGGCAGTATGCTCTAAATAGGGTCGTTTTAACGTCATCGTTACACCTCGCAAACCGTCGTGCGAGCATGTTACAACGCACAGCCAGAGCCCTTCTTTCCCTTTCCATGTCTTCGTCATCGTGGAGATTCTCCGTTAAGATGTGACCAAGGTACCTGAACCGTTCCACCCTACTAACTGGCGAACCATCCAGAAACACCGGTGGCACCCTCTCCGGACCTTTCCCATACCTAAATACCAGCATTTCGGTCTTTTTGGTATTGTATTTGAGTCCGTGAATGTGCGCATATCGCTCACATACCGCCAGTAACTTCCGAAGACCATTGATCGAGGGACTGAGAAGCACCATATCGTCGGCATAGCTCAGATTGTTTACACATGTGTCGCCAATATGACAACCGACCCCGGTACCTCTCAGTTCCGCGATCAAGTCATTCACATAAAGGTTGAACAGATCCGGAGAGGTGAGTCCCCCTTGGCGTACACCACAGTCTAATATATATCCATTAGACAGTGTGTCGCCCCATCTCACATTATTAGTTTGGTTTTCGTACCAAAATCTCAACAGATCCACAACTTCAGTAGGTACGTTGGACTCGGTCAGCTTCCGCCAAATGATAGGGAAATACTTAAGTTCCGAAATGAGGTACTTTTTATAACTCATATTATTCTTATTTACTAACAAGTAGTAACCAGTAGTAACTAGTAACCGTCTTATAAACTAACATTCACATATTAATACAGTATTCTGTGTTAATAGGGAAGATCTTCCCCCAGACGGGAAACGCACCTGAACCTAGTTATTTGAACTTACACTAGTTACACTCGAATCATTTAAGACTTTGGAACCCACGGGTCCTATTTTTATCAGACATGGCTTGTAACGTTGCAATATGAATTAATTCTATGTAGTATAACTTCTAAACGCATGCAAAAGAAAACAAATCATTTGCTATTTCATTCTAATATTAAATTATTATATTATTATATTCTATTATCTATATTCATTATTATATTCTAATATCCGCGCACCGTTTCCCGGTAACTATTAATCAATGAGCCCGTTTTTCGACCAATCAGAAGTCGAATAAGGATTCCGCGCCAAAATTGAAATTACGCGCAGGCGCGAGGAGGAGATGAAAAATTTGAAACGAATTGCTGTGTTTAGAGGCATTTTGGAATTTTCGTCAATTTTATAAGATTTTAAAACAATTTTGCGAATGTTTTAATCTAAAAATTGGATAAGGTGTTGTGGACCGTTTTTTTATCATAAGGACACGACAAATGAGTGTATTTATGCAGAAAATACACATTAATTTTGACTAAAGTAAATTTGGGCGGTAACTGTCAGACCTAGGGTTGCCAGATGGCCGGGATTCGCCTGGATTCTCCCGACATTTCATATGATGTCCACACTCCTTGAAAAATACAAAATCTCCCGCCAAAAAGTCTATAATTTATATACCAATGAGACGAATCACATGACCTTTGAGTTAATTAAAGCTGAGCTAATAATTAGACTGAACTTCGAGGAAAAATGTTTGAATTTTAAGTCTTTTTTACATAATACTCCTAACTACAGGATCCAAATTGATAAACTCCGTAAAACAATTCAATATTGCATGTGCCAACGTAAAAATTAAGTTCATAGACCGATTAAGTTGATTCATCTCAAAATTCTTAATCATTGAAAAATGTTTAGTTCTTAGGAGTGACATTTTGATTCATAATTATTATTTTATCTCTCCAGACAACAACTTCAAAATCCCGACATTTTGAAATTTTGTCCAGATTTTACGGTTTTCCGATCTGGCAACCCTCCCTAGTCAGACCGTTCTACCCCGGCTAGAGAAATAAAAACCATCTGATCGGTAAAATCAAAACAACACTACCGCGTCTAAATCGAATTATTAATTGTTGAGATATGATGCCACAGACAAACATACGCGTCATACTTTTAACACCCCTTTTAGTCGGGGGTTAATAAAAGCTAATGGAAACACGCTTTCAGTTATATGGATTTAGTAAGTTGAAAAACACTGTATCGTATCTACTAAATCATTCATATGGAGTACATTTTCAAACAAATAGTAAATTTTTAATTTCCTATGACTACAGGGCCGAATCTAGTTAGAATTCATTGGGCCGCAGTCTACCATGCATCTCCAAATTAAAAACTTTAGGTAGGTACTACAAGTAATTTTAGACTTATTTTATTTTAGTAATGTTAGACTTATTCGATCCTAGGACATTAGTTTTTAAAAGACGGGTTAAGGATGTCCTCAAGTGAGCTATCCACGCACCTACTTTATAGTCTTTACTTTATTATTTTTATTTTTAATATGTATTTTTTAATTATTGTTAATCATTACATTCACTAGTATTTTTTTGCTTGCCCAACTCAATTTTGTGCAACAACCAATTTTCTACTTCCTAACCATGCTGTGTTTACACGTTAAGGGTTACGGCCTAGCTCATAACTTTATATTGATTTTTCTATAATTTCACTGGTTGTAATCTGTTGTGTTTACCTAATTCAATTAAAATTTTCCCTTCTTCCTTTCATGTTGTTAACTTAATAGCTAACTTAATGTCAGAGTTATTCAGGACTGGAGTGCCAGACGGAAGTTAGAATGACACTGCTTAGAAAGACTACTCGTAAACTACGACAGACAGGACTTTATAACGATCAACTGAACTTCGGCAGGACTGGTGCCCAATTCGCCTAAATTACAACGTTTGTAGTTCTATTTCTATCCAATTTCAATTTAGTTTTCGTTCCAATTCTATTTGGACACCAAATCGCAGTCTGCGGACGCATAACACTACCACTGCCACCTTTCGATTTACTATCGATCGGGCAAAAGTACCTCGGGAGGAACTTATGTTGGATCGTTATATTTGACAGTTGAACCGTTTTGTTACCGTTCAACTGCGATTCAGTATAAACTAAACGTTTAATTAGAATGCGCGTAAACGTTACTGTTCGATCGATCGTTGACTCAATCAGAACTTAACTGAAATTGGATCGTTAGTGGATAGTAGCATACGAAACACGTCATAACGATGCAATTTAGTTACGTTGTATTTAGTGGAATCAATCTCCTGAACATCGACAAACCTGAACTTCGACACGAAGAAGCCTCTGCCATGTTGAACGACAGCAGCCGGAACCGACAATTTAACGTGGTCGAAGCACGGAAGGGCTCAGATGAAAATGTACCAAATGCTGACCACCAATATCCTGGTTTCTAACCTGCTAGTATTATTCTACTCCTGATTTTCACTAACGTAATACCTTGATAGAGGATCAGTGCTAATGTAATTCAAATGAATGGAATAATCAGTAACGGTGTTTGTGATTGTTGAAATAAGGTAAGAATGAATGAAAAAAAAAAGAATTGCGAAAAATCCAAAAGCGCACACATACAAACAATTAGGGCCAATAAGACCCATTCGGCCGTCTACGAAACCGGCCGTTCGTAACCAGATACATTGAAAAATTCAAATTACAGAAGTATACAAAGATTAATACATGCAGCACAGAAGATCCGGTGTGGTACAGTGCCAAAAAGGGTACACCAGCTCAGCATAATGCTGAGGCAAGCCACAGCGCTGATGTTCAGCTGGCCCCTCAGTGACTGCACGGACGAAGAAAGCAACAGTGTGTGCGTGTTGTGATGTATGAATGTGTTTGTTTGTATGAATGAGGATATTAGTTACGAAGAAGGATTATTTTTTTCTTTCTACGTAACCAGCTTCGATGGAGGAATTATGTCATTATTTAAATAACAATTTTACATGTGACCTATTTTTATATCTCGTCGCAGTAGCCTACGGTGATTTGCCCGTTCAAATCATTTATTGCACTATCAATTTCAAGATAGCGTTCTCTCTTCTTGCTCTTGGATTTGAACATGTCACTAATTCGTCTCTTTGATTAATATTTCCAATATAATAATGCCTTCAGGATGCTGATGGGGCTGCCGCAATACTGTAGTGCATCGGGGATGTTTGCAGAGACCCGCGTGGATGGCTTTCACGCAATCATACGAAAAAGGGTTGCTTTCCTGATGCACCGAGTACATAGCAGTCCCAGCAGCATCCTGTTGACGTTTGCCTCGGACTCGTCCCCTGACTCCCCGATCCTGAGGCACTGGGTGTCAATGCGAAGTAGTCGTCCAGTGCTTTGAGGTCGGTACCATTTTACCATTTTTATTGGGGTCGGTACCAACTTTATTGTATGGACCCTGTCTGACTTAAATATATAATAATAATAAAATGGGCAACTGTATTATTTTTTGTTCGATGAATCGCTTGATCCGGTTGGCTATGCCAGCCTTCTAAATTGTTTGTTGCCCATATCTGTTCTTTGCTACAACAACAAGTTAAATAACTAATAAATTAAAAAATAATTCCTCCATCGAAACTGGTTACGTAGAAAGAAAAAATAATCCTTTTTCGTAACTGGTTACGAAAGTCCGCAGGGTTGAAGTCATTTTATAATAGATAACTTCTCGTGCAAAAAAATAATCTCGCCCAAATATATTTGTTTCGGCGTTGATGTATCCTCCGTCCCGTGTGCTCTATCTTCGGCCTCATCGTAACTTACCATCAAGTGAAATTGACGTCTAAAAATATTTAGGTACGTTCTGCAATGTCGTATTCATCCAGGGGCCTCACAAAACCTGGATTCGGAGCTTGAGATGACGCAAGTCTCCTCTCAAAGTAGTGATGTGAGGTATGATATGCATATTTAAGACCAAGAAGACCAAGAATGACATGTTAAACTGACTCATGAGCATTTAAAGGAGGGAAAGGGGAAGAGTTAGGCACCTGAGCTCCCAACAACCCTCCATTAGGCGCATCAGGACGCATCAAACGTAGCCAGAAATATCATCTGCAATAATCTGCTTGGTCGTTCGGTCGTTGGTCTGGTCTTCGAGACCGGGGCTGCTCCCATCCCTAAGGCAGATAGTGCTGTTTGCTGTGCCAGTGCAAACAGAGCGCCATGCGGCAAACGTATAGCGAGGATCTAGGACACATCTGCATGTTTGCTCAATTCTAGCTGCAACACTGATTCTAATGCTCACGTTTATTGGAACAAGAGGATTTGCCTCAAATTTAGGTCTTTGAGATCTTAGAGGAGAGGTTCAGATTCGAATTTTTGATTACTTTTAAGCCTGACCAAAAGGAACGCGTATGTCTGTCTGTTTGCATGTGGAATCATAACTAAACAACCGATATCGACGATACTATTTGAACGCGGTTTTTTTTTTCAACAGATAATTTTGTTTTTAGCCATGTCAGGGCTTTACGAGTATTATTTAAAGCCCAGAATCAGAATTTTTATATTGTAAGTAAGTACCTTTTTTATTTTGCCCTTTCGTTATTGTTATAACCTATGATCGGAGTAGGTAGGGCTGTTTTTGGTACTTGCCACATACGGTCATAATATGGATAAGTATGCCCAATAATCCCGGGATTTCCGGGATTGAATAAATATATTATTTAGATTTTTAACGTTATATTTGTTTCGATACACATTTAAGATTGGTGGCAACATATATTTTTTTAAGATTCATGGCGCTAGTGTACCTATGGTAGTGTTTTAACTTCTTCGTAAGTTCACAATTTAAAAAAAATCGTAATCCGCCGAGTAAGGGCGAGGTTTATAAAAGTAATTTACAACATTTGCTCGATAACTTAAAACGGGATCCCGAAATCATATCCATATTAATATAACCTTTGAGGACATTGACCCGAAACAGCCCTACACCGATCAGTGGTTATAACCTATAGATAACACCCTAGAATTTTTGCGGCTAATAAAGTATGACCTTATATAGTAACATAACATTTGATACAAACCTCAGACGCACACAGTATAGAGGGTGTAACCTAAATCCATGCATTTTGGGAAATGGACCCAACCGGACATGTAACATGCTTCAATCACAGAGCACACTCCGGAGAGCTGTATTACCTATGTATATAGGATGCTCTGTTTCCATTGCACTGTTTTTATATGCTGCAGATTCAGAACTGACCACAGAAATCCGATTGGAACTGACTGACGGCAGATAATCCGGAAATCTGAGTATGTATTCAAAGAATAGAAATGTTAAAATAAGTAGAAAAATAGAAATGTTCATTCAATATCACTATTGCGATATGCACATGCACATGATTCCTTCAGCCTATTAATGTCCCCACTGTTGGGGCACAGGCCTCCCCTTGGACAAGGGGGTACGGGCCATGATCCACCGAGCGGGCCCATTGCTGATTGGTAGATTTCACACGCCTTCGGAAACTTTTAATTCCCTCAGACATGTAGGTTTCCTCACGATATTTTCCTTCACCGTTAGAGCAGTCGGTAAAAATACATTACCAATATGTATGAATTAACTAATTATGTAGGCACGTAGCACGTAGATATAGACACACAGTAGTATATCCGTCAAGTTAGAGAAGAGGGCGACGTACTGACTGTGTGTCATGGATCATTTCGAGCTACTTTCGACCCCCTTTTAACTCAAAATCTATTTGATTTTGATCAAAATCTATTATTTGACACCCATTTAGAGTTCATTTCGATTGATTTTTAGCACAAATAATTAAAATTAAATTATGTTGTGAACTTCGTTCTTCGCATTAGTGACTGAATGCGGAAAGCTGTAGATTCGATACGCCTTGAGAGAGACCTGTGTCCAGGCAGCTGAGGACTTCAAGATGATGATCTTCCATGTAGTGAAATGAAATGAAATAGTTTATTCAACAAATTGGTACAGCTTGTACACTTTCGTTCGTCAATTTTCCAATTTTTCAATTCAATTTATATATAACAATTTAAAAACTTATAATAAACAATAATAATAATCAAGAACAATATAAATCAATAATAATATTCATACCATATTCTCCGTACATTAAAAAATAAAAAATTATTTCTTGCCATTGGCACTACAAACATACAAATAATCAACAGTGTTGCCATACATCTCTGTCAGTCATAAAGTCTGGCACAGTGTAGTATGCTTTAAGAGACAGAGATTTTTTAACAACGTTTTTAAATTTTTTGTCACTCAGCCCTTTTATTTTCTCAGGTACTAAATTGTAAAATCCTACACAATTCAAAAGGAAGGACTTTGACACTTTAGTTAGTCGTGTAATGGGTAATATAATTTTGTTACTATTTCTCGTATTGTAGCTATGTACATCACAGTTTGCTCCAGACTCACTGCAGTCCAAAGACTGGTTGTTTTTGACGTCTATGCCGTGCCGTGCCGTCCCGTCAGCTCATGACGTGACTTATCTGAAAATGGAGTCATGTTATTTCCCGTACAGTGCCGAGTCAACATAATGGATGAGCATTGCATTTGGCCAGCACCCAAATTTACTGCTAGATACTGTACCTAGTACGAACAGCAATACTATGTTGCTATATGCCCCGCCCGGCTTTTAGGTAACTGATATTCAATATAATGGTTTGAAAGCTTGAATTCAGAGGTGGGTAAAGCTGGGAGAGTTTATTTATGGAATAGGATTTGTATTTCCATCCAATATGATCCTAGGCGATGGTACCTAAACCTGCTTGCATTGCAGTGTTCCAAGGGTAGAGAGTCAGAGTAATTACCGGCACATAAGGCACTCCATTTATTTCCTCGAGATTAGCAGGGCATGGAACATCCTCTTCCAATATTTTAGTAAGGTGAGAGGCTATTGGCGACGGTAACCAAATGGTAACCAAACCAAGTGGTAAGGTGAGAGGCTATTGGCGACGGTAACCAAATGGTTACCGTCGCCAATAGCCTCTCACCTTACTAAAATATTGGAAGATGATGTTCGAAGCCCTGCTAATCTCGAGGACATAAATGGAGAGCCTCAGGTGCCGGTAATTACTCTGATTTTGATTTTTTGATTTTGCGTTGGTAAATACCAACGTAAAATCAAAAAATCAAAAGGTTTTTATATTGTAAGTAAGTACCTTATAGTACATTTTTACAACGTCAATCTTTTTTACTCTACCACCGCTTCGTAAGGTGCTATAGCTGAAAGGAAAGAAGCGGCGCAAGAAACTTTCAGCAGCGCATCTTTTGAAATAAATATATCTTACAATAATTATGAATACAATCATATACACAATGTGCAGAGCTGGAGTTGAATTTAGGACCAAGCCTCTTTATCATTTAAGTAGTCATTTATTTTATAATAACCCTTTCTACATAAGGTCCGTCTTATATGGGTCTTAAATTTTTTCTCTGTCATATTAATCACAGTATCAGGTATCTTATTATAAAATCGTACACAGTGACCCATAAATGATGTGTTAACTTTACTAAGTCTAAAGCGTGGGACAGCAAGTTTGTTTTTGTTTCTGGTACTTATTGAAATTATGATTATCGCAGTTTTTTGGAAACAGCTGTAAGTTTTACGTACATAATATTTTCATAAATATATTACCCGCCAATAGCTTTTCGTCTGCTTCCCTTCAACATAAAAATATGTCATTCTCTCTTTCTGTTCTGATGTTCTTAATGCTTAATTTAGTTGAAAAGTGACTGTTTCATAAATAATACCATAAAATTAACATCAGTTAATCATACCTTCAAATAAATAAACATTGTGAAATTATGTGTGAAATCCCTGGATTCCATTCCACATTTGTTTCCGGTTCGGGAATCACATAAATTAATGATTAGTAACTCTAATGAAACAGTCGACGCTCACTGACGGGTATATACAGCAAATTAACGTTAAATGCAAAATACATTAAACAAAGGTGTGTGACTCGTGGTCCCACCTACATTGTCCCACCATGACTCGTAGTCCCACTAGCCTGAAAATGTACAAAAAAAAAACATTTACTTTTTGTTAGTCTATCGACATTTCTTCTTCTTAAGTCGTGTTCCTCATTGCTGAGGGTCGTGTGATTGTTCTAAGGATTAAGCATATAGAACGACTCTCTTGGCAGATTTAACGGGGTGGTTTGCTATTGCCTTCCCCATTTCACACACTGGTTATCTCAGTGTGCAGGTTTCCTCACGATGTTTTCCTTCACCGTCAGAGCATTCAGTAAATGTACGTAAGTCTTTCGAAATAACCGAAAAACTCATTGGTACATGACATTGCCTGGTTTCGAACTCGGACCTCCCGCATGAGAGTCCGACGTCCTAGCCACGACGCCACCGATGCTCAGATAAGATATAAAATGAGTAGGGGGTCTAGCTACTGCTCAGGTGACAGCAAAAGGACCTAAGTGTGACACGGTTTAAAAATAACCACTAATTATCACAGGAAGGTTTTCGCGAAATTTTGAAGTCAAATAATTCTGAAAGTAATAATAATTTTTCAGTGGGCTTCAATTTTTGAGTTCTATAATTTACATTTTTTTGGCTGGGGTAGGTACTTTTATTTTTACTATGGAAACTGAATTTTCACTTAGATTCATTTTTCTCGTAAACTTACCGGGAAATGTAATGTTTTTTTTTCATCTACCTACAGAAATACACAAAATATTTTTTCCAGATTTTTTTTACCGAAGCTTTTTTTCAAACAAATCCTGCTTCTTTCCTTTAACTGTTTCGGTTGTTTGGAAAAATTCAAATTTCGGATACACCCTTTTCTGCTATATAAGCCGTCATATAATCCCCCACTCACTTTTCCCCCCTATTACGAGGAGTTACTTAATACGTAATTTATTAATAAAACCTGAAAGTACACACCCGTAAAACAAAAATGGAATAAAACATGATATTGAACATTCTAATGAAACGTTGTTTTACCATGAACGCTCTCCATTAGACACCGTTATGCTCGCAAAATATTAAAACTGAATCACTCTCATAAAGTAGACTTTGCTTAGCCAGCAGTTCCATCAACGCGATTCTAGATTAAAATAGGTAAGTACGCATTATTTTAAATTATTACGCATGTAAAACATATCTAAATACATGTCCTAACATGTTTATGGATGAATAAATTAAATACAATACAATATAATTTTTTAATAAATTTATTTAAATTTTTACATTTACATTATAATAGAATTTGTTTTTAAATGTGTTTATGTATTATTAAGACAGGCTATCCTATTTAGTGAGCGTCGGTGGCTGGCCGGTGCGGTGGTGGCATGGACTGGCCTCTCATGCGGGAGGTCCGAGTTTGAAACCGTGCAGTGCCATGTACCACTGAGTTTCTCGGATTTTTCGAAGTACTTACGTACATTTATCGACTGCTCTAACGGTGAAAAAGAAACATTGTGAGGAAACCTGCATGTCTGAGGAAAAAGTTTCCGAAACCAGTGAAACCCCTCTAAAACATAATTCTTAAAGTCGAAATAAATTCCAGAAAACAATTGAAAACCAATTTAACGCATTTCTTGCCATTTTTCCGGAAACCTGAACTTGCACTTATCGACCTATTAGGGCGGGGTTCCGTTTTTTCTCTTTTTAAAAGTTTAAGTCGCGTTTGTGGAACGAGAGCTTAACCAATTTCAATTTCCGAGCTGGAGAGCCTCTACGGGTACATTAAACACTTAACTATCACTGTCTGCTTACTCCCCTCCCAACTTACTCAGATATAATATTCTCTGTGAGATTTTTCTGCAAAGAAGCTCTTCAATAAAGCATTTTTCCTTTTTTTTCTAGCGGTTTTTATTAAAACGGATGTTGTGAACGGATTAAAAATTTCATTGAAAATTCGCATCTTCAGAGAAACAAGAACCTTAGGTATTCTAGTTTTTAATCCCGTACCCACCAAGGAAGAGGTGTTATAAGCTTGACGCGTTTGTCTATGGCATCATAACTCGACAACCGATGATCCGATTTGGACCTAGTTTTTTTTAATTTACCGGAGAACTTTGTTCAGAGTGTTCTTAAATTTCTAAAAATTGGACCAGTGATTTCTAAGATTTTGGAGTATTTTTGATTGCAGATGGGATCTCTGGAACCATAATAGCATGGGGTTGGAGTTTGAGCTCAAATGTTTAGGAACATGGTGCCGTTTCCACATCTAGAACCTTAATAACTTGGTGATGAGTAGGAAAAATGGGGATCTCCACAATTGTAAGTCGGGGGTTTCTTAAATTTAAAATCGAAACAGGGTTTCTAAGGTCTTCGTTGATGGCAGATGGGTATCTGGATCGGTAACAGTTAGGTGATTCGAGTTTAAGCTCAAATATTTAGGATGATGGTGCCACTCCCACATCTAGAAATTCGAGGAACTGATGATGACCAGGAAAAAGTGAGTGTATCTCCACAATGGTAAGTCTGTGGTTTCTTAAATTGCGATTTTTTTAACTATTCTTTTATTGCACCGGAGTTGCACCGGCGTCCGAACAAAAAATAACGTAATATAGTATAATTTAGTACCTAGAAATTGTTTGTTTAGTTCTTTTTAGTGGAGAAGGATCTGCGTGAGCTCCGGGCGCCTGACTGGCTCCAGACTGTGCAGGAGAGAGAGCGATGGCGCTCTTTGGTATCGGAGGACAAGATCCACTTCGAGTCGCTGCGCCAGCTGAGTAAGTAAGTAAGTTCTTTCTATATTTGTTTCTATTAATTTGTATGGGTTGCATTTTGCCTGAAATAAACGATTTATTATTATTATTATCAACCTTTTGCATCAGTAGGCGATCAATACATGTATTTTGTTACACTCTGTATATGAAGTAGAAGTAACACGGGCTATCATGAAGATCCCATCGTAAATATGCCGTAAACCTTGACTTGAGTATCGTTGATTTTATAACTGTGGTGGAACAAAGATACTTGGCAGTTCAGGGGTGGCGCTAGTTGACTACGAACGATATATATTTACAGACATTGCAGTTAACTAATAAACTAGTTCCAAAGTTTCGCCACCAGCAAAGAAAAGCTGGCAAGACCCGTGTTACATTTGAATTGGTACTTACCTACCCGAATTTCAGCTTTTATTGTCGAAGTAAACCTTATTTATCGGCATCTTAAATGGTAAGAGATACATTCCAAATGTTCTAGATCTGGACTAAATGCTATTAATAGATATTTCGCTGGATGACTTTTTTAAATTTTTTTTATTGACTACTATACCCGCAATTGACCTAGATCTCGCTTGATGGTAAGCGACGATGGGGTCGACGATGGAGCATGCGGGTTTCGGGAAACACAGACGCCGGCAGGCTGTTCCATTCCTTAGCCGTTCGCATAATGAACGAAGAAGCAAACCGTTTCGTACGAGCAGATGGGATATCAACAACATAAGGATGTAGGGTATAAAATCGACCAAGATCAAACCCTAAAAGTTACGCGATTTCATATAATTTTGTATGTAGTTCCGTTTTTATAAAAACTGAGCCAAATTATAATTAAGTCAAGTAAGTTGGCAAGTTTTTCACCAAGTTAGGATAAACTTGCCAAGTTAGGATTTTAAGTAAGCAATAATTGATCTACTGAAACTATTTAAACATGTTACATATTTCTTTAGGAAACTTTGTAGGAACTCGGCACCCACTCATATCTATATTGTTATTGATTTATCGGCAAAACTGACAGAATTATTTGTTCCTTGGCTCCTTTTTTCATATTTATATTGTTAGTGTATTTTTTCTACAACAACTAACAACACACTGTGTGTTGTTAAAATAAAATTAAACATGAACGAATCCCTTGTTGGGAGCTCTAATTCCCCAAATTGAGCTGCCTCGCTGTCTCAGCCAACTGGTTATCGAATTACGTCAGTCCTTCGCGAAATTTGCCACAATTCGGGGGAATTATGAAATTCTCCCCATATAAGCTTTTTGAATTATTAGAACAAGAGTTTTGTAAAGCAACAATCCGCCTCCACGGTGGAGACAGCATTAGGTATAGAGAAATGGATACGGATTCAAACTACCGTTAGCTTTTATATTCTGTCAGGTTGCAATTAAGCTAATTTCGAGAGAAATATAGGAAATAGATCAAAATATTTATACTTTTGGATGGAATATGACTTGAATTTTTTTGTTATATATTCTTTTCTCGTAACTAAGAATGTTTTTCTTACTTACTCCGCTGGCGCAGCGACCCGAAGTGGATTTTGTCCTCCGATACCAAAGAGCGCCATCGCTCTCTCTCCTGCGTAGTCTCGAGCCAGTCAGGCGCCCGGAGCTCACGCAGATCCTTCTTCACTTCATCGCGCCAGCGGTATCTGGGACGTCCGCCCGGACGTCGTCCGTCAGGGCGTCCTACATACGCTCGTTTAAGAATATTTATAACACAAACTAGATTATACACAACAAACATAAAATTCACTAAAAACTAAACTACCGAGTTCAATTTCTTGGACGGCAATTATAATCTCGAGACATATTTTATTTTTAAATTTATATTTATTTATTAAGTAATCACAACATACTACAACAAGAGAAATTACAGAAAAATCAATATAAAGTTATGAGCTAGGTCGTAACCCTTAACGTGTAAACACAGCATGGTTAGGAAGTAGAAAATTGGTTGTTGTACAAAATTGAGTTGTGAAAGCAAAAAATACTAATGAATGTAATGATTTAAAATAATTCAAAAATACCTATTGAAAAATAAAAATTATACAGCTTACTTGAGGACATCCTTAACCCTTATTTTATTGACTTATTTTTGTTGAAATGAGCTATGTTATGAGTAGTTATGACTTATGAGTTTCTGTATCTGTCAAAGACATCGTTAATTCGTCATATGATACTTGCTTCGGCTTGATCCCTCCACGGGCGTTAACGCAATTTATGGAATAATCCTGTGAGTGATGGAGGACTGTAGATGGACGGAAATGTAAGGAATGTCTTAATTTTATTTCATTTACAACGCTTTTCTGTTATTACTTATGTTTTACAGCCAATTTGATTGATGCTACTTGAAACTGCTGTATGTATGTATTAGGGATGTTACGGAGCTTCAACTCCGACTCCGAAAGGTCGGAACTTCCGATTGATTTTACACCTCCGACAATTCGGCTCCGATAATTTTGAATCGGAGGTTATATCGAAGATTTGTGAGCAAACATATTCAAATATCAATATTTTATTAAATAGTGTAGGACTACATAAAGTAATACCTATGTTTTCTTGTCGCAAATGTCATCATAAAAAATATTGGCCAGTTCCGCTATAAAAATTAAAAAACGGTTTAAAATTTGAACTTCTTCTGAACATCTCTCTTCTTCTAAATATATATATTGTAGATTCATTCCTCTGTCTACATTATATCTAATACCTAATCTAACCTGTATTTATGTTAGTACCTATAGCTTTACGTGTACACATTTGTAGTGGCAGAATTTTGAACTTTGTGGCCACATTTCTATACAAACATAAAACGCGCTATCGATATTTTCAATGTAACTTCGCCTATAAGAGCGAAGAAGCTTTTTTCAAACAAATCCTGCTTCTTTCCTTTAACTGTTTCGGTTGTTTGGAAAAATTCAATTTTCGGAAACACCCTTTTCTGCTATATAAGCCGTAATTTAATCCCCCACTCACTTTTCCCCCCTATTACGAGGAGTTACTTAATACGTAATTTATTAATAAACCCTGAAAGTACACACCCGTAAAACAAAAATGGAATAAAACATGATATTGAACATTCTAATGAAACGTTGTTTTACCATGAACGCTCTCCATTAGACACTGTTATGCTCGCAAAATATTAAAACTGAATCACTCTCATAAAGTAGACTTTGCTTAGCCAGCAGTTCCATCAACGCGATTCTGGATTAAACTAGGTAAGTACGCATTATTTTAAACTATTACGCATGTAAAACATATCTAAATACATGTCCTAACATGTTTATGGATGAATAAATTAAATACAATACAATATAATTTTTTAATAAATTTATTTAAATTTTTATATTTCGAATACATTATAATAGAATTTGTTTTTAAATAATTTTTTATTTTTTTTATTTTTTTATAATAGCCTATAGGCTGTCCCACTGCTGGGCAAAGGCCTCCCCTCCTTTAAATAATTAATTTAATTTAATTTATTTATTAGGTAAACACAACAGATTACAACCATAGAAATTACAGAAAAATCAATATAAAGTTATGAGCTAGGTCGTAACCCCCAACGTGTAAACACAGCATGGTTAGGAAGTAGAAAATTGATTGTTGTACAAAATTAATATGTTTATGTATTATTAATACAGGCTATCCTATTTAGTGAACGTCGGTGGCTGGCCGGTGCGGTGGTGGCATGGACCGGCCTCTCATGCGGGAGGTCCGAGTTTGAAACCGTGCAGTGCCATGTACCACTGAGTTTCTCGGATTTTTCGAAGTACTTACGTACATTTATCGACTGCTCTAACGGTGAAAAAGAAACATTGTGAGGAAACCTGCATGTCTGAGGTAAAAGTTTCCGAAACCAGTGAAACCCCTCTAAAACATAATTCTTAAAATTGAAATAAATTCCAGAAAACACTAGAAAACCTACTTGACGCATTTCTTGACATTTTTCCGAAAACCTGCACTTTTTGCACTTATCGACCTATTAGGGCGGGGTTCCGTTTTTTCTCTTTTTAAAAGTTTCAGTCGCGTTTGTGGAACGAGAGCTTAACCAATTTCAATTTCCGAGCTGGAGAGCCTCTACGGGTACATTAAACACTTAACTATCACTGTCTGCTTACTCCCCTCCCAACTTACTCAGATATAATATTCTCTGTGAGATTTTTCTGCAAAGAAGCTCTTCAATAAAGCATTTTTCCTTTTTTTCCCAGCGGTTTTTATTAAAACGGATGTTGTGAACGGATTAAAAATTTCATTGAAAACTCGCATCTTCAGAGAAACAAGAACCTAAGGTATTCTAGTTTTTAACCCCGGACCCACCAAGGAAGAGGTGTTATAAACTTGACGCGTTTGTCTATGGCATCATAACTAGACAACCGATGATCCGATTTGGACCTAGTTTTTTTAATTTACCAGAGAACTTTGTTGAGTGTTCTTAAATTTCTAAAAATTGGACCAGAAATTTCTAAGATTTGGGAGTATTTTTGATTGCAGATGGGATCTCTGGAACCATAATAGCATGGGGTTGGAGTTTGAGCTCAAATGTTTAGGAACATGGTGCCGTTTCCACATCTAGAACCTTAAGAACTTGGTGATGAGTAGGAAAAATTGAGATCTCAACAATTGTAGTTGCTCTGGGTTTCTTAAATTTAAAATCGGATCGGAGTTTCCAAGGTCTTCGTTGATGGCAGATGGGTATCTGGATCGGTAACAGTTAGGTGATTCGAGTTTAAGCTCAAATATTTAGGATGATGGTGCCACTCCCACATATAGAACCTCCAGGACCTGATGATGACCAGGAAAAGTAATAAACTCCACAATGGTAAGTCGGTGGTTTCTTAAACTGCGATTTTTTTAACTATTCTTTTATTGCACCGGGGTTGCACCGGCGGCGTCCGAACAAAAAATAACGTAATATAGTATAATTTAGTACCTAGAAATTGTTTGTTTAGTTCTTTTTAGTGGAGAAGGATCTGCGTGAGCTCCGGGCGCCTGACTGGCTCCAGACTGTGCAGGAGAGAGAGCGATGGCGCTCTTTGGTATCGGAGGACAAGATCCACTTCGAGTCGCTGCGCCAGCTGAGTAAGTAAGTAAGTTCTTTCTATATTTGTTTCTATTAATTTGTATGGGTTGCATTTTGCCTGAAATAAACGATTTATTATTATTATTATCAACCTTTTGCATCAGTAGGCGATCAATACATGTATTTTGTTACACTCTGTATATGAAGTAGAAGTAACACGGGCTATCATGAAGATCCCATCGTAAATATGCCGTAAACCTTGACTTGAGTATCGTTGATTTTATAACTATGGTGGAACAAAGATACTTGGCAGTTCAGGGGTGGCGCTAGTTGACTACGAACGATATATATTTACAGACATTGCAGTTAACTAATAAACTAGTTCCAAAGTTTCGCCACCAGCAAAGAAAAGCTGGCAAGACCCGTGTTACATTTGAATTGGTACTTACCTATCCGAATTTCAGCTTTTATTGTCGAAGTAAACCTTATTTATCGGCATCTTAAATGGTAAGAGATACATTCCAAATGTTCTAGATCTGGACTAAATGCTATTAATAGATATTTCGCTGGATGATTTTTTTATGGAACAGCCGGCAGGCTGTTCCATTCCTTAGCCGTTCGCATAATGAACGAAGAAGCAAACCGTTTCGTACGAGCAGATGGGATATCAACAACATAAGGATGTAGGGTATAAAATCGACCAAGATCAAACACTAAAAGTTACGCGATTTCATATAATTTTGTATGTAGTTCCGTTTTTATAAAAACTGAGCCAAATTATAATTAAGTCAAGTAAGTTGGCAAGTTTTGTACGAAAAATAAATTACTATTGTGTGAAAACTTGCCAAGTTAGGATTTTAAGTAAGCAATAATTGTTCTACTTAAACTATTTTATTTCTGTAGGAAACTTTGTAGGAACTCAATACCCACTTATTCCTATCTCAATTCTTTTATCGGCGAAGCGGACAGAATTATTTGTTCCTTGGCTCCTTTTTTCATATTTATATTGTTAGTGTATTTTTTCTACAACAACTAACAACACACTGTGTGTTGTTAAAATAAAATTAAACATGAACGAATCCCTTGTTGGGAGCTCTAATTCCCCAAATTGAGCTGCCTCGCTGTCTCAGCCAACTGGTTATCGAATTACGTCAGTCCTTCGCGAAATTTGCCACAATTCGGGGGAATTATGAAATTCTCCCCATATAAGCTTTTTGAATTATTAGAACAAGAGTTTTGTAAAGCAACAATCCGCCTCCACGGTGGAGACAGCATTATAGAGAAATGGATACGGATTCAAACTACCGTTAGCTTTTATATTCTGTCAGGTGGCAATAAAGCTAATTTCGAGAGAAATATAGGAAATAGATCAAGATATTTATACTTTTGGATGGAATATGACTTGAATTTTTTTGTTATATATTCTTTTCTCGTAACTAAGAATGTTTTTACTTACTTACTCCGCTGGCGCAGCGACCCGAAGTGGATCTTGTCCTCCGATACCAAAGAGCGCCATCGCTCTCTCTCCTGCGCAGTCTCGAGCCAGTCAGGCGCCCGGAGCTCACGCAGATCCTTCTCCACTTCATCGCGCCAGCGGTATCTGAGACGTCCGACCGGACGTTGTCCGTTAGGGCGTCCCACATACGCTCGTTTAAGAATATTTTTAACACAAACTAGATTATACACTAAAAACTAAACTACCGAAACGGGAATAAATGACCATTACATTCGGTGCTGATAGCTATACCAAAGCAAGCATACCTAGAATTATTATTTTTTGAGACGGCAATAAGGAAATTTCAAGTACATACGTTACTTAATGGTTTCAATTTCTTGGACGGGAATGATAATCTCGAGACATATTTTTTTTTTAAATTTAAATTTATTTATTAGGTAAACACAACAGATTACAACAAGAGAAATTACAGAAAAATCAATATAAAGTTATGAGCTAGGTCGTAACCCTTAACGTGTAAACACAGCA
Organism: Hofmannophila pseudospretella; assembly: GCA_947369225.1. NCBI lineage: Eukaryota > Metazoa > Arthropoda > Insecta > Lepidoptera > Oecophoridae > Hofmannophila > Hofmannophila pseudospretella. The sequence continues at coordinate 4,129,337 of OX376333.1, forward strand.
TGGTTAGGAAGTGGAAAATTGGTTGTTGTACAAAATTGAGTTGTGAAAGCAAAAAATACTAATGAATGTAATGATTAAAAATAATTCAAAAATACCTATTGAAAAATAAAAATTATACAGCTTACTTGAGGACATCCTTGACCCTTATTATATTGACTTATTTTTGTTGAAATGAGTTATGTTATGAGTAGTTATGACTTATGAGTTTCTGTATCTGTCAAAGACATCGTTAATTCGTCATATGATACTTGCTTCGGCTTGATTCCTCCACGGGCGTTAACGCAATTTATGGAATAATCCTGTGAGTGATGGAGGACTGTAGATGGACGGAAATGGAATGAATGTCTTAATTTTATTTCATTAACAACGCTTTTCTGTTATTACTTATGTTTTACAGCCAATTTGATTGATGCTACTTGAAACTGTTGTATGTATGCATTAGGGATGTTACGGAGCTTCGACTCCGACTCCGAAAGGTCGGATCTTCCGATTGATTTTACACCTCCGACAATTCGGCTCCGATAATTTTGAATCGGAGGTTATACCGAAGATTTGTGAGCAAACATATTCAAATATCAATATTTTATTAAATAGTGTAGGACTACATAAAGGAATGTTTTATTGCCGCAAACGTCATCATAAAAAATATTGGCCAGTTCAGCTATAAAAATTAAAAAATGGTTTAAAATTTAAACTTCTTCTGAACATCTCTTCTACCTCCGAGTCCGGATCCGACTCCGGTTCCGACTCCGGTTCCGGTAAAACCACCTCCGTAACATCCCTAGTATGTATGTATCCCTTTTAATTTTAACACTAAACAGAAATATTAAACCCAAGGTATCCAGAATTATAACTACTGGTCATATGCAACTACAATTAATGAAATATTAATCTGGAAAGAATTATTCTATCATTTAATGTCAAGATTATAAAATAATCATAGTTACAAGGATAAGTAGTTTGAAATTTTACAATTTAAAAAAAAAACATACGGTCATGGAATATCTATTGGCAAATCCATTACTAAATAAGCAGTAAATCCATAGTAAAAGGAAAGACGCTGAAGACTGACTTTTTATATCTCTTCTCGTGACCGGGATTCCAAGAATTTAATCTCGAAATTGCTTGCTTAGCAGATTTCCATCGGGTTCGACATAAAACAAAACGATATTGCTCCAATGTCTGCGTCGTTTGCCGATAATGTCACATTTTATTGCGCCATCCTTGACTCGTGACTGACATTACCTATCATGGCGGGGATTTACTAAATATGGGAGTGAAATAATAATATTGTGTGAATTCTACAAGAAACCCCATTAGACTCTGAATGTAAAACACTAGGCATTCGGATTCCCGGACTCTCCCATGAATCTTTAATGTTTTGAGTGTTTTTTTCAATGGGACATTGGCAAATTACCAACTGCAGAGGCCAAAGAAGGAAGAAACTCAAGATACCATGACAAAGAAGTCATAACTTCAATGGTTGTTTTCCAGTTCCCGACCACAATATATCTGATAGTAAAATTCGGGTATATAAATATACAATACAAATCGTCAGTACTAAATGTCGCCCTTTTTTCGAACTTGGCGAACACACAGCCGTGTGTCTAGATTATTAATAGACATTATGAAGGTAGTATGAAGTATAGGGTAGGGTCAGTCTGGGGAGATACCATATTTTACCTATTTCAGCCAGAAAGTAGCAATACTTGCATTGCTGTGTTTCGGTTTGAAGGGTAGGCCAGCGTAAAAACCGAAATATGAAGCATTCCATCAAAGTCCTCAAGGTTAGGAAGTGCATTGAAAACCCTGTAATAACTTCATATTGCGGTGAGATGTCTATGTACCATCAGATGGCCCGTTTGCTCGTCTGCTCTTCTTATAAGTATAAAATAAAAAATAAAAATAAACATATTTTTTTTAATGTAAGTAGGTACATAAAAAAATCAAAATGATTTTGCTTATGTATGAAAAGTAGAGCGTCGGTGGCTTAGTTGCTAGGACGCCGGACGGTGACGGAGGTCCGGGTTCGAAACCATGCAATGCCATGTACCAATGAGTTTTTCCGATTTTTTCGAAGACTTACATACATTTACCGACGGCTCTAACGGTGAAGGAAAACATCGTGAGGAAACCTGCATGTCTGCGGAAATTAAAAGTTCCCGAAGGCGTGTGAAATCCATCACACAGCACCATGATGATGAAAAGTAGATTTTTCTTTTGAATTTACAAAGAGGTTTGAAAAATAAATCATTTTAGTAATCGAAGATTCAATACTTTCAACAGGTTTCAATTTCAATTTATGTGAATAGAACGTTTTGAAATTTTCTATGAAGGGTAACGGTAACAAACAAGCTTGGTCTAATTCTTTGTCCAAACAGATAACGGAAGTGGAATCGTGCTTTCTAGCTCGATTGTCGGCTAATGCCTTTAAAATGACGTCACACCTAGAGATACAGGGAGTATAACAAAATAATGAATTTATAAAATTACCCACATGACTATCGCTCCCACTAACATCTTGGGATAAGGGGTGAAATTAAAAACAGCGCTGCATGATTGGTACCCGATTATATCAGCATTTGCTGATTTTCCAAATATGCATAGATACTTACGTAGTAGATAAGTATCTGCATCTACATTAAATTTTAATGTTTTTTTTTGTAAAATTTGTTATACCGTATTTGGCAATATATGTGATTCTATTCTATTCTATTCAATGAATGAAGGGACGAACGCCCGGAGATACTATTTTTTTTTTCATCCATGGAATACACTATATATTGTACGAAAACTTGGTTTGAAACAATGCGTACAAAGCAATTAATAAGCGGGTTACAATCTAGGCTGGTTTATGGCTAAGAGAGATCTCTTCCAGGTAACCTTTGGGTAGAGTATTTTTGATAGGAAAAGGTAGGTTGTGCAATGCAACACAAAAAGAAAATACGTAGGTACTTATATTGTACGGTACAATACAAAAAGACGGCTATTAGGGGAGATAAACTGACATTACAATAAAGGGGAATAGGGAAAAGGGGAGATCTTCCATCAGGTGGGGTCCGGGGTGCTGTTCCTGGCGACCAGTAGTGTTGGTCCACCAATTATTATTATTATTTGGTCCGTTTTTCTATTCTATTCTAATTATGTTTAGAACTCTTATAGGCGAAGTTATATTGAAAATATCGATAGCGCGTTCTATGTTTGTATAGAAATATATACACAAAGTTCCAAATTCAAATGTGTACATGTAAAGCTGTAGGTACTAACATAAGTACAGACTAGATTAGGTATTAGATATAATGTAGACAGAGGAATTAATCTACTTGAAACATGAAACTAAGGATTTTGAAATTCACCCTATGTAGATTGCTCGCTAGAGAAGTTTAATATGGAAACCGCGTCTGCCAGTTGGCGCATGTGCTGTTAGCGTTGTCCCATTTCCCATAGAAAATATATGGCCTATGGAGCAATGACAGTGAGCCACGGGGGCTTCGCTCGCTGTCAGTGCTCACATCATTGTACCGAATTCTGTGTTCTCAACATTTCCAATCTCAATAAAGTAGGTACTTCCTCTCCTGGCTGCAGACGAAGAACCATTAATCTTAAAAAAGCTTCGTGGACTCGTCACTTCATATCAACCTCCGTAATAGATGACCTGTCGATATCGCCGGGTTAATATCTTCCAGAAAGTTTCCATTGCATCTCGCGACATTATAATATTTTATTTTTTTAATAAGAAAAGCAGACCTGCAAATTGGCCACTTGACGCCAAGAGTCATCGTCGCCGATACATATCTCACCTCACTGTATTATTATTTGAGGGTTTTCGACGCGTTGCTAACTAGATGGAGCACCTCATGTGCCGGTAATGAAGGATATTCCAGCTTAAGTTTCTGCCATTCCAGATAGATGGCGCTGCATCTAATAGGAATGTCAAAGTGACTGAAGAGTTGTTTTGACTTAATGTTTTTTTATTGTATATTGTATATAGTAGGTAGTTTTTTGTAAAAATATAGAAATTCATCATTTCCCAACTATCTTCTTTCGTGTTGATGATCCACCCGACCAGAAGGCAGCCACATCGATAGTCCTCTGGTTGGCCTCGAAAAGGTCCTCCCGCGTGCAGGTGGTCGGACACGCGGGACAGCAGAGCAAGTGCTCCATGGTTTGAGAGGAGACACCACACTCACATTTTACTTGATCGCTGGAAAAACCCCAATTGTGTAGATTATCTCCGCAAACAATGACTATGAAATAATATCGACGTGCAAATAATATTAAAAAAAGTTGTTTTTTTCTGATACAATAAGATGTGATGCAATATGTGCTCAGGTATAAGGTTGAAATTTAATCGAAGGTTTTGGACAGATGGTTTACTATATCTTGTGGGCGACTGTACATGCTAGGTACCTATTTGGCACATTTTGACATTCCAGAATACAATCAGCGCCATCTGTTTAGTTAATTGGAAGCTGTCGGAAAATTCCTCATTATGCTAGCCCTCTTACCCTTCAAATCGAAACAGAAATGAAAGCATTTCTGTTTTGCGGCAGAAATAGATAAGAGGGTTGTACCACCCCAGGCGAACCTCCACATCAGGATCTACGACCTTAAAATGTGTGATGTGAGCACTGACAGGGAGCCAAGAGTTAAGGGAAATACGCATGTAAGTTTGATAAAGATAAATGAGCGAGCAATCTACTTGGAGAATTTCAAAATCACAAAAAAATATTTATCGACTCACTTGTACTAAATTCCCCCATCATCATCATCAGCCTATTAATATCCCCACTGTTGGGGCACAGGCTTCCCCTACGGGCCATGGTCCACCTAGCGGCCCAGTGCTGATTGGTGGATTTCACACGCCTTCGGAAACTTTTAATTTCCTCAGACATGCAGGTTTCCTCGCGATGTTTTCCTTCACCGTTAGAGCAGTCGGTAAATGTACGTAAGTTTTCGAAAAAATCGGAAAAACTCATTGGTACATGGCATTGCATGGTTTCGAACCCGGACCTCCTGCATGGGAGTCCGGCATCCTAGCCACTAGGCCTGTTTTGTATTCGTCTTTGCACCAATTTAGAAAGTTTTTCAAAATTAAACTTTCGCGCTTCAAACAAGATAGCTCTGGACAATTCTCCGCGCGCCAACTAGCAGCGCACTCAGCGGAAAAAGTTCGCAACTTAAAAAAGATTGAAAGAAGAGCATGGCGCCGTCGGCCCGCCGCTCCGATAAAATCATTCCTTAAAAAACCCAAAATCTCGTGCCACACGTAAATAAACTTCTCCAAAATCAACAACAAACACTCCAGCGCCGATCTGGACAAGATTCACAAAGAAACCAGTTCTTGGAAGACCGTCAGAGGGCCCTCAAGGATTCTCGGCTGCGGCTGCGCTGGTGAGTCTAAAAGTTCGCTGCTATCTGATCTATCGACCTCATAACAAGGCCACCGACGCTCTGCATCCCAATTCTATAAAATTTTAACATTGATGTTTGATTTAGAGTCAAGGGAACACAGAAAATGGTGCAATTTTTGTTTCCGATCTCGAAGCCTCGGCTCTATGGCGGCAGTGGAAACATTTAAAACGAGTTTTTGCGGATCGAAATTTAAAAAAACGAGTTAATGATGCCACCGTCTTTTCCTGCGACAGATTTTCGTCGATATTAAATTTTTTGGCGTGAATTTATTAAACTTACTGAAGATATTATAATTCCGGCAAGGACCAGTCAGGAAATATATTGACTAATACTCATACTCATTTATTAAAACCACCGGGACACCAGGAACTCTTGGTCACGTCATGATTTTACAATAACTTTCAAATTCAAACACAATTCACGTTAACTATAAACATAACTGGACAGGAGCGAACAGACCAGCCGATTTATATTTAAAAATTTAGCTAGAAAATTAAGATTGTAGCAGCTATAAAGGGGCTTTGTCATTTATCTAAATTAATAAATAATTAAATTAATATATCTGCTGTAAAGGGGCATTGTTAATTAACAATAACAGTTAAAAATAATAATAATAAATAATCATTATTATTTACTTATTGTTTACCTATTGTACTCCATTACCTTTTACCATTACTGTACAACCGGGTAAGGTTGTACAGTAATGGTACCATAAAAGTAGTCTAAACTCTCCTAAATCAAAGGTTGGCTAGAAGAGATCCCTATGGGATAAGCTTTTGTACATATTTTAATGTTTTTTTTTATTTTCTGTGTATTTTTTTTGTGTACAATAAAGAGACTACAAACAAACAAATAAATGAAAATAATAGATAAATTAAAAATAACTGCAGTTGATTTATTTATTTAAAATAATAGAAACCGACTCCACTGAAGTCGGTGATCATTTTTTTAATTATTTTTAATTATTATTGTTGTGTGTGTACATACAAGGTTTCATTATTTACAAACCTTCGCGTTCTGTTAAATGAAACACCAAATATAAAAACAACTTAACACATACAAATCAAAACATGACCGTAGGTAAAAATTGATATAATAACGGAAGGTAGGCATCCATCACGGGAGCGCACGCCGCGGCGGCCGCCAATTCAACAAAGTAAAGCAAAAGAGACTACTTCAGTAGAGTCTTAGAATAATAGTTAGTTATAATTCCAAAATTGGCACGGCGGACGGAGTGTGTCCAGATTATAATGGATAATGTTATTTGTTTCATGAAACGAATAAAACTAACTATTATTCTAAAACACACAATTCAATTCCGCCTAATAACACAAGAGATATTCCCAACAGTGGGAAGCGGCTAATAATCTAGTTTTATGCTGAGACCGACCCCGCTCATGAATATGCAGCGTGTGTCCGCTCGAAGATATTAATTATGCACGGTTTTCGTCCGATATTAAGGCACAGTTTACTTTACTTTTATTATGTTCGCCGCGGCCAGGGTTCCTGATTTCTACGCGATCATGAGATCACGTGTTGCCTCCTTTTGGCAACGTCTCGATGTGTCTCACAACGAGATTCTCCGTACGCTGAGTGGGTACCTTAACTGTCCCATCCTGAGGCACTGGGTGTCCGTGCAGCGTGATGGGAATCGAAAGTAGATGTATGTACCTTACGTTTTATTTTATTTTACATTATTATTATTTCATTGTATGTTTTATAATTTTATTATTATTATTTTGTAAACCAATTTGTTTTATGCCTGAATAAAGACAATTTTATTATTATTATTATTATTTACTTAAAATACTTATTTTAATACAGCCTCTTTCAGATATTTTTCTACTTACATACTATTACGTTTTCTATGGTAACTAGTAATTCATAAATAATTCAATAATAATTAGTGATTGTCTTCTATTTAATTTATATACACCTGCCTTGCAATATCTGTATGACCCAATGGTTAGCTGGTAGAAAATGCCGCGTGATATTAAGCTCGCATCATGTACTATTTTTGTGCATTAAACTGTTAAATAAATAATAACTAGATATACAGGATGGAAAGTTTCGGCGGGGCACCCAGGGCAGCTACCAGATCTGTTGGAGCTACGAGAAAATGTTCTTAGGAGACCTTCGCTAACTTTTGGAGCTATTTAAAACTGCAATCACAGATTTTTGAAAAAAAGGTACCATCAGCGCGAAAAATACAATTTTTCACAAAAAATTTTTTGAAGCCAATGGATTCTATTTCGTGTCAGGAACAATAGACTTTATGTAGTCAACCGAGGTTCGAGTACTAGAAATCTCAGTTTTAGCAAAAAACTATTCCAATACATTTAGTATGAGTTATGTTATGATTTAAAGGTTACTGTGGAACAATGGATTCCGAAAAATGCTAGCCACAATTCTCTATTGCCGTTTCTTTCTACCTTCTGATTGCCTATAGCTGTAGCAATTTCATCTGATTTTAATTCTGTTTTCACATTTGACCATCAATTTATGTCTATTTCTTTATTTTTATGAAATATGTTTAATATTTGATACTTGGAATATACCCTATTACTTACGCTGGCTCTCTTACTCTTCAAACCGAAACACAGCAACAGACATGCCTGCTTTGCGGCAGAAATAGGTACCACCTCGGGCTGACTCTACATAGAGGCACATTGATCACAGATCATCTCGCAGGATCCATTCTCCAACCCGGCTAATGTTGTATTCTATAGGAAGGAACAATAAATAAAACATACCCTTAACTACGTATGAAGCTTCGTTTTAAGCACAGATTTTAAGCGTTGCGAAGCTTTGCGGAAAGCTCCGAGTAGACGAAAAAAGTGTTTCATTTTTATTTTGTTTTGTTGTCTATCCATTGGTAATATTACCACGAATATTGTAAAGGGTTTGAAAAAGGAAGTAAAAGAATAGAAATATTTTCTCTCAGAGAAGTTTTAAAATGTGCTTTCAAAGGGGTATATTATCCGTGGTCCAAATGCAATTTCCAACTGGTTGTACCAAGGGGAACTATTTTTCCCAGTGGACCAATTAATCAATTTTTTATTCCCCATGGTTCAACCATGAAGAGGGGCGCGGGGCGGGACGTTAGAGGGCGAGCATGGGTCGAGCGGGATGTGGGGCCTGCCGCCCGCCCGCCGCTTGCTCGCCCTCTGACGTCCCGCCCCGCGCCCATCTTGCCGAGCAGGCAAGCGAAAGAGAAGAGAGAGAAAGAGTTAAGCGATTTACCGAATTAGCGATTTATAAGTATCCATGAACTGCATTATATATTAAAATAAAACAGTTGGACCACGTGGAATAACCCCTTTCAAACGGATAATATTTTTTACATAATATTATGTAAAATTTTGAAGACTGTATTTTAATTCGTTTAGGTGCTTGACCCTCGTGACAGACGGACGGACGGTCAGACGTACGACGGAGCGACAGCAATAGGGCTCCGTTCCGCTCTTCGGGGTACGGATCCGTAATAAATAATAAACTTTAAATCCCACAAGCATAACCTGTGTCCCGGGAGTACTTTGAGTGTTTCACAGAAATAATGTCCGTTATTATTAAGAGACAAACATTATTGTTCCTAATTTAAATAATGGTCTGTCGTTACGAACTTCGTATTTGAACGGTAAATTAGTTCTAAGAAAATGTATTTACCTAAAGTGTCTGATGTTTTTCAAGGTATTTTTATATTTGTAGAGAGCTACTCAGAGTAAATATTAATTATTCTTATGTTGTTAGTTAATATTTTAATTATTCTCAATAAATCACACTCATTATTCTTATTACTTTCCTGGTCATCATCAGACCAAGGTGATGTCAGAAATGCATCATGAACCAAAATATTTGAGTTAAAATTCGAACCATTTAGCTATTACCGTTCCAGAGATCCCATCTGACATCAAAGACACCCCAAGAACTTGGAAACTACTGGTTCAATTTTTTTCAGACATGGCTAAGAACACTGTAAAAATTCTGTATTGAATTTAAAAAAAACGTGTCAAAATCGATCATCCGTTGTTATGTTATGATCAGGGATGTTACGGAGCTTCGACTCGAACTCCGAAAGGTCGGAACTTCCGATTGATTTTACACCTCCGACTCCGACTTCAACTCCGATAAATTTGAATCGGAGGTTATACCGAAGATTTGTGAGCAAACATATTCAAATATCAATATTTAATTAAATAGTGTAGGAAACGTCATCATAAAAAATATAAAATATAAATATTATATATAACATGGTTCAGCTATAAAAATTAAAAAAACCGTTTAAGATTTGAACTTCTTCTGAACATCTCCTCCGCCTCCGACTCCGGTTCCGACTCCGATAAATCAAATTTAAAACCTTCGGTTCCGGTAAAACCACCTCCGTAATAGTCCTAGTTATGACGCCACAGACAAACGCGTCACACTTATCTATGCCTTCCTCAGTCCGGGGTTAAAAAGACAAGTAAAGTGAGGACTAGATTATTCAAGCGTAAGTTTATACTCGATAAAAGGGTTCCCGATAACACGTGGTTTACGTTAGGGTTCCGTTATGGTTCATGGACCATTGGTAATGGTGTCGTAAATGTTTGTGGGGTGAATGCAAATGGGAGTTTGGGTAAAAGACTGAAATTTCTATTTTTTAACCCCCGACCGAAAGGGAGGGTCGTAGTAAGGGAGGGTCGTAAGCGTAAGTACCTACTGGTGATCGGTTTTTTCAGGAATGTTATTTTATGTAATTTATTATTATTTTACTTATAAAATTCTAGACAAGCAGCAAAACGGGCGAATCTAGAAAAAAATGGGAGGGAGCATGGGGTATCGGTTACTAAATTACTAATACAACAAGAGTGGGGGGGGGGGATACGAAGAAAATAACACTAACAATCGGTGAGGACAAGTCAAGCTTTGTAATAGGTATTAACTTTATTCTAGATACTTGGTTTGACATTTTTAATTATGAAATTTTTAAATAGTGTAAAGTTTTAATTCGCACACACGCAATGTATATTGTTTTAGGAATAAATTAATTTAATATTAGTATTTTCAGGTTTTGGTGGACAACACCCCCCCCCCCCCCTGCCGAACTACTACTAGTAGTATTAGTCTACTCTGGGAATCCGGCACTGCAGCAAAAGTAAATATCAGAAAAATATTTGGGATCAATGGTAGGGATGGTAAGGAATAATGGTAGGGATTGAACAAAAATATTGTTCTGTCCCTCGGGCTAGAATAACCCTTTTAGCGGCAACATAAAATATTTACCATCATACCTAGGTACCTTCATTTTTATTGCTAAAACATAAATTACTGAGATTTCTTTGGTTTTTTTTAAATATCTTTATTTTTATATTATAACCTATACATGACACCTTTTTTAGAGCGTCGGTGGCGTCGTGGCTAGGACGTCGGACTCCCATGCGGGAGGTCCGAGTTCGAAACCAGGCAATGCTCCAATGAGCTATATACCAATGAGTTTTTCGGTGTTTTCGAAAGACTTACGTACATTTACCGACTGCACTGACGGTGAAGGAAAACATCGTGAGGAAACCTGCACACTGAGATAACCAGTGTGTGAAATGGGGAAGGCAATGGCAAACGCCACCCCATTAAATCTGCCACGAGAGTCGTTCTATGTGATTAATTCCTTAGAATGATCACGACCCTCAGGAATGAAGAATACGACTTAGAAGAAGAAGAGATGACACCTTAGAAATATTTGCCGCTAATAAAATAGAACCCTATATTTGCGCAGCCATAATGTTGAGATTCAATCGAAGGTTTGTAGATGGTATAGGTACAAAACGGTCCACTTTACAATAATGTCCTAGGACTCCAAGGTACCTAGTTTACTTCATATATGGAAATACCTACTTTAATTTTATTTTTTTATTTTTTCTCATTATAGGTATCACGAACAAAACAGGCGAAAACACGAAATATCGAAATTAGAATTTATTAGGCACAGAATGTTTCAATTATTCCGTACGTATGGTAACACTAATACGTAAAAAGTATATTCTGGCGATTCCGTTAATCGTAAACCTAAACTGATTTTTTTTATAAGTTTCATTTCACGCTCACATTTTGTTTCTTCTTTTTACAAATTGATTTGTTCTCATTCTATTTGAGTAGGTACTACAAATAAAAATGGCGTCTTGTACACTGCAAAAATACCTATAAAATTTTTGAAAAAGAAATGGGTATAGCCTTTCATAGATACGTGATTACAGCTATACACTGTCCTAGGTCAGAGATAGTATTTGACAAATTCATAATAGTTTTATGCATCCCTACTAGATGGCGTTAGTACGCGGGCTTGAATTTTGAAACATGTTTCTATGAACGTGCTTGTCTATTTATTGAGGTCGTTGGTGTAATATTTTTTTTGCGAATTTCCTTATATATCGTAAAAACAAGTTGTCCAGTTGATAGATAGAACACCGTGTTCCGGTTTGTGGTTTTGGTTACATCCTGTATTATAAGTTCATTGTGCGAACAACCCTTTAGGCTCAAGGGATCAGGGATGTAGGAAGGTTATTTATGGTTATTATATTAGTCGTCGGGTTTGCTTTTAAAGTCAACGAAATTACCGATTTCGTCTCCCTAAGGAGATCGCTGAAAAAAAATTCATATGTAGCTGAAAAAAATTATCGATTAATAAAAATTGTAATCTTCTTCCAAAGATTTTACTCATTGTAAACGAAAATTACATACATTGTAATTGTAAGTACAATCAATGAAAGAAAAAGCCCATGTTTCAATATGAGGACGCTTATTTGTGCCTACCCCATTTTACACACTCTCAGTGTGCCGGTTTCCTCAATAAGTTTTCCTTCACCGTTAGAGCAGTCGGTAAATGTACGTAAGTCTTTGCAAAATAGGAAAAACTCATTGGTACATGACACAAAGTGTTAACATCTCGCATGTTTAGGTGAGGAGCTCGTAGCATAATTGCGAGCACGGTCCTTAAGCGATCGTTGGGCGCGGTCCTTACCAGGATGGGTGACCGCTAGTGACATTTTTTTACATATTTCTTCTGAGCTCCTCCGTGCCTCGGAGAGCACGTTAAGCAGTCGGTCCCGCTCAGAACAACTCTGACAAATTCGTTGGCCACTAACCATACGTATAGCAAACATTCGGTTTAAATCATATTGGAGAGGGCGCTACTAGTTCGATTTCTATACAGTTTTTAATAAAGTCAACATTAATAATGATATACTTATATTAAACCAAAAGAAATTCTATCATATCGTATACATATTGTAAGAAACTAATTGTAAAACTGGCGAAAGCTGTGATTTGATTTGTGATAATGTAAAATAATTTGACTGTAATTTGATTTGTGATAATGTAAAATAATTTGACTGTGATTTGATTTGTGATAATGTAAAATAATTTGATCTAAAATAAATATAAGGATAATTGGCTTAGTACTTTTTTCTTTGACCATACCACCTCGATTTCACATAAAACGCGATAATAACGTAGATAATTTTTGGGGGGAATCGCCAGTAACCCTATGGGTTAAACCTAGAAAAGGTAAAATGCAACGTTTGCAAAAGTATTTCTAGCCACTTCAATAGAAACCACAAGCGTTTTGCTTTATGTTGTGAAGGCAGGCATTTGAACAAAGGGATTGTAGGTACTCGTAACATATACCTGACTACCGACTAACAAAAAATTTATTTAAAGCTGGTAATACCAACAGACTGAACAGCTTTAGTAAAAAAAAATATTATGTGTGTACTCATACTCATTTATTAAAAACCATCGGGACACCAGGAAGGAACGCTTGGTTACGTCATGCTTTTACAATAAATTTAAAATTCAAACACAATTCATGTTAACTATAAACATAACTGGACAGGAGCGAACAGACCAGCCGATTTACATTTAATAATTTAGCTAAAAAATTAAGACTGTAGCGGCTGTAAAGGGGCATTGTCCTTTATCTAAATTAATAAATAATAAAGTTATATCTGCTGTGAAGGGGCATTATCGTACAAGTACATTGCAATTGAAAATAATAACAACCCATACAGTCGCGCAATGACTCATATAAAAAGCTCACATTTCAATGCTTTGCTCTGAGGAAATAAAAAGAGACTTCGCGCGCTGGAGCACAAATGCCTGCGCGCGCGCCATCACCGATGGACGCTACGTGCGCAATGCGACCATCAGTCGAGATCTGAAGGTAGAGAGACTGGACGCGTTCATTGAGCGCCTCCCACGCGGCATGTTTGACCACGCCGACAACTCCGCCCACCCATCCACTACGCGAGATGGCACCGCTGCATGCCCGCCCGCCCGATCGTTCGAGCAGAGCCCTGTCCAGGGAACTGCTCAGGGGCGAAGCCACACCCGCCGAGTGACATAGTGCACCGGCGGCCCCCACTGGATTCGACCACGCAACGGCAACCCATAGACTCACCCATAGCTACGGGTGGCCAACAATTATATGTACGTATTTGTATCGGATCGAAATTTCTATGGAGCTGTCTTAATTTGACACCTATAAACATAAAATGAAACCATTTTCTTTATGTCCTTTTCTTACCGATAACGAAAGAGACGAACGGACTGGAAGGCGATTCTCGCAGTGAAATGTCGAATTCGACATTAGTCCTATCTCATTCGCTCACATTACATGTGTGAGCGTGACAAGACGTTCGTAGCGCTCGGCTTTTGTCGGTCGAACGCTGCGAGAATCGCATTCCTTGAAGCCAGTTCTCGCAGAGTTCGACATACAAATGTCGAGCTCTACGACCGTCTTGTCACGCTCACATACAATGTGAGCGAATGAGATAGGACTAATCTCGAATTCGACATTCCACTGCGAGAATCGGCGTCCTGAACTTAAATTTAAGTTTAGCGGTCAAGCAGGGATCGGGGTCCTTTGTGTAAAGATGACAAATGAAGACGGCATGGTTTTATCTGCAACTAAGAACATAATACATAATGAATAATGACTAACACGTTTTAAGGTGAACACGCATCTGGCCGAGGCGAACGTGCCGAACGAGCCGAATTTTAGAATTATTTGTACTTATACATATGTACAAATAAAATAAACAATAAATAAATTACTTATGCGAAAAATTGCATTGGAAAACTTGTTATACCTACCTGGAAACTCAAATAAATCAACTAAAGCAGTCTATTACATTTCAAAGTAAACTTACTTACCTGTACTTATAATAATACTAAATAAGTCATTGATTTGTCAATGACAAGAAGTCTAAAATCAATACAATTTTAAAATGGTTGACAAATTGTCATCCATAGTAAAATGTACTGATTTTAGATTTCTTGCAGTCCGTATTAAGCTGAGTGAAGTTAGTCACAAGCCCGTCCTATTATCTTGAACGCATTGTACAGTTGATCACAAGCTATAATATACCATCTGTCAAAAACCTTCAATTAAATCTCAACTGTCTGCGCTTTAAGATACATTTCAGATTGTCTTTTTACTTTTGGGTAGGTTGACCTGTGGTCGACTGTACAATACGCAAACAAGCGGCGCGGGCGGCGGGCGGCGACACGGCACAAAAATGGGTCTGATTTTACCCGAATAAAACAGAAAGTTAAATGAAATGAAGTGATCCGAGGTAGGTGAAATGGCGGTGACGGTGAAAATAAATAGTATAGATACAGAAATTGCTTGTTTAATGTTACAGCACACGTATCATGCCTTAATTCGTCTCTATTTTACTGTCTTTAGTTTTCAACTGCGTGTCCGAAGTCAGAACGTCAACACAGCCGGAATGAAACCGCGGTACAGGCAGCAGCGGGGGTGAGCTGAGGAACGAGGACGCGCGGCGGGTAACGGGGCATCTGCGCTCCGCTACTACATCACTACATGTGTAGCATCGGCTGTGATCGGGTGCTATCGTGTTTTCGCGCCAACCGACCTTGCGATTTCATTTCTCGCTCGTTCGTACACTCGCGTGCACTCGTACACTCATGTGCGTTTCATCTCGCTCTTACTAAGGAATCGTGACGACAGACGAGGTGGCTCCCCCCGCGCCATCGTGCATCGCCCGCGTTCGCTCGCTGTGTCTGACTTTATTATTTTATTCTATTTTACTCAGTGCCGTGTCGAGCTCAGTCGTTAGTTCAGTGTTCAAAATGTCACAAGACAGTGCGCGCTTATCGTCTGCTCCGAGTGAAACGCTAAAACGAAAGCTGGCAGACACCGAGTTCGACTACGATACCGTCAGATCTCTGTACATACAGAAATTCGATGGATTTATCCGTGCCGTGGATTGCCGAATCAAGCCCTTATCGAGAAAAGCTGTCAACGACTGCATTGAACATTTAATACGCGGCGACGCAGTAAAGGGCTATGAATTACTCAAACGAGATGGTACGGACATTCTTATACGTAAACGAAGTCGTAGAAAAAATCGTATCGTACAAGTTGTTGGTGCTGAAGATGCTTTCGACATTATATTGAAGGCACACCTAGATTCTGACCATGGCGGCCGTCACAAAATGATCAAGTTACTAGCTTTACAATACGATGTGCCCGCCCCATGTATAAGCATATTTCCTAAAATATGTAACGTATGCACGCGCAGGTTAAAAGATGAATTAAAAAAACAAAAAAACATCGACAAAACTGCAACCTCGGGATTTAACAAAGTGTGTAGAATTCATATTATTCACATAAACCCGCCTGATGATAAATTTCAATACCTGCTCATATATCTTGATGTCTTGACGAACTTCCTCATACTCAGACCTGTTATAGGTCTGAGGGAAACTGACGTAGCAATGGAATTGCTAAAAATCTTCGCTGATTTTGGAACCCCATCGCTAATAAAAATTTATAAAAATGTAAGGTTATTGCAAGGAGCATTGCAAAAAATGGAAGGGACGTGGTCCACAAAAGGTATTGTTCTCAAATGTGAGTCGCTTTACGATAAACAAACGAAGTTGTGCAATACAGCGGTGCTGAATGTACTCAATAACTGGATGACATCCACTGCCAGTACTAACTGGGCAGTCGCTTGTCCCTTGATCCAGTGGCAATTGAATAGTACTGTGCTAAAGAATAAAAATAATCCACCTTACCTGGATGTATTTGGTGTTAAAGCTAATATTACGATCAATCTTAATGAGCATGTAGACACCAAACGAGTTGACAAATCAGGAACTGAAGTTACTGAAACTGTTACTAGCAAAGAACTTGAAAAATATTTGCTAGTAACTGCTGGTGATGACCAAGAGACTGCATTACCTGTGGTACTGTACAATATAGACCCTGAGACACTCGTTGTAAAATTAGAAGAAAGCTCTGATGAGGACGATACAAAAATACAAAATCTAGGATCTTTTGCTGGGCCGGAGTCCTGAAGAATTATCAAATTCGGTATAGCAGTAGATAACTAAGTCTATTAAACTCCGGCTGGTTAGCATTACTCAAAAGATTTCGCAAATCTTTTTAGGACCCACTTGACAGATTAGACAACCGTGTCATAGTCAATTCCTACGAGATTAACGTTACATAATATCTCTTTTGTTGATTACTGGACGGCGACGCCGACGTTTTATTGTGACAAAGTCTTTCAAAGTATAAAAATGGGTCCCTAATTAAGGTTTGTGACTGTACTAGTGGTTACATTACAATATTAGGTAGGTAGTCGACCACAGGTAAACCTACCCAACGTCATGGTATATTGAAATGGTACTGTCGACCATTATAGCTTGTGGTAATAATTAGATAAGAGTTACGTTGTTAATTATGCTTGCTTCTGTCTAAATTATTTTATTTTAATTTTGTATCTTCATACATATCAACTAGAGTTGCCACGAATAGTGATTTGGTCGAATACCGAATATTCGGCAACGCTGTCGGCCGAAGCGCCGAATATTCGGCACAAAATACATGGTTGCCGAGGGCGTAAACTCGTAATAGACAGGCCGCAACCTGTCTCATTGCGGTGCATGCGGGAGCGACGGGCGGGTATTTGTTTCAATTGCGAGTAAATCACGTCACGCCACGCTTTGTCAGATCATAATAATACATAAAACATTAATATTTTATGAGATATTATCCATCACAACCTACCATTGATCAATTTTACTTACTAAAGTATTGTAATTTGGTAATAGAATTCATATAATCTTGAGCAATATTTGGTTTTTTTTTCATGATTTGGTATTCGGTATTCGGCCGAATAGTACGCACTATTCGGCCGAATACCAAAAAAGTGGCCGAATACCGAATAGTAGCCGAATATTCGTGGCATCTCTAATATCAACAGTTTCATTTATTCTTCATGAACCATTTTGATAGATAGATAGAAACACTTTGATACTGTACTTATTGTTTATTTTTATTTTTGTTTTGATATAGTCTGAAAAATGAGAATAATTATAGTGTAGGAACGCGCTATGTAAGGAGATGGAATGATGTAACGTCAGCTGTATGAAAGGGAAAAGGGAAGATCTTCCACTAGGCGGGGGTTGTGTCTGGTGACCAGATGTGCTGGTCCAACTGTGGATGTTTGGAACTCGTATATATACGAAGTCCTAGGAAAATTTCGATAGCGCGTTCTACGCCGATGTGAGTAGGTCTGTGCGTCGCCACATTAGCATAGAATCATAGTATTAAAGGATTTGAGCTTTAATATTAGAATAATAATATTTTACTACAGAAGACATACAGATAATTAATAATAGGAACTTTCTATAGGTAGTACTTCACAGTAACATTAACATTAGATTTCAGTGAAATTTGCCATTATTTTAATGGAAAATATACCTAGGTAGTAATAGTAAATATTCTTAGTAGTGTGTTACCATATGACCCTTACTTACTAACTTACCTTACCTTACTTCTTCTTCTTAGTCGTATTCCTCATTCCTGAGGGTCGTGATCCTCTCTTGGCAGAATTAGCATTTCCACGAGGTCCTGTTGCCAAAGGTCAAGCATTAGATAAACTTATGCACAAGGAAGCGAATGCATCACAAGGGACTCTTTTATTCGGTAGTGTCAAGGGTATTTTTCAATCCCCATGGCACCACAGGTGGTGTCATGGGGATTGTGGTGCCATTGGGTGGTGTCACGGGTATTCCACGCAAAAAAAGGGGTCAGGTATTTAAGGGAACACACTGTACTAGGCTACTGGTACCTACCTACATACAATTACACAATTACTGGTTAAAATGCAAGTTACTTGTGCATACTTAGGTAGGTATGTTATTTGTTAAAATTTAAGAGCAAATCAACAAACAAATTAATTTTAAGTTTGTACTTTTGGCACAGTCATTTTCTTAACATACTCGTAAGAAGTTATTTGAGAGGTGAGTTTTTTTATTAAGTACCTACCTATTTTGAATTACAAAGTTTTGATAATGTTATCTAATGTTTTCTTTTGTTACTAGGTAAGTACCTACCTACTTACTTTACCTTTAAACCTATTCATTTCATAATAATAATAATGTACAAACAATTTTTATTATTATTATATTTAAATCAGACAGGGTCCAAACAATAAAGTTAGTACCTACATTGTATTACTTAAAGCTAGGTTCGTAAAAAATACATATTAAAGAAATAATACCAAGCCCATGGTACCGACTAAAAAGAACTGGACGTCTACTTCGCATTGACATGCAGGTATACCAGTGTCTCAGGATCGGGGAGTCAGGGGACTCGGCAAACGTCACCAGGACGCTGCTGGGACTTCTATGCACCTACACTTTAAATGTATTATTTTGATAATGTTATTAATATTTTTATTTTTACCTAGGTAATTATTGATTGATAATAATGTAGGTACATAAGACATGCCTACTTACCTAATTTAAATACCTACAATTAGTGTTAAATACAATTTTTAGTGATTCTTGACAATTAGTGTTTCTGTGATATCTACCCACCAAAAACCTTAGATTATTCATATCTAAGCCTAAAACCTATTGATAATAATCTGCAAGATATAGATTTAATTATAATGCTAGTAATATTTCTGTGTTAGCTAATTATAAGCCATTGACTGACCTCCAAAAGAAAATACAAGTTACTGCACCGCCATAACATATCTGCATGCCCAAAGGTCAGCTGGCAGAGAATGCCGCAAGGCATTAAGCTCATCTGTACACAAAAGTGTAAAAGAATAAATAAATAAAAAATTAAAATAAAAAATAAGTTACCTACCTACATGAATATATTACTTGAGAATACCATATAAAGTTTATGTTAATACAATACCTTTCAGTTTTCATTGATTTATAATTATAAGAATAATCGTAAAGTAAAGTGGGACTGATTGACAATATCTACTAAACTAGTTTTTCTGATTGTAACTAATTCTACCAAAATTGTAGAAACCTACTAAATGCGGTAACACCAATACTTAATACTCATTTATTTCTTCATTTTCATTACATTACATTTACTTTAATTACAACGGCAAATGCATACCTATTACAATAATTAATTAAAAGTATACATTATTTATGAAATTATAATACTTTTGGATAATATATTCATACCTCTCGCTTGCAGAACCATGAAATATGTCACATCTTGTTTAATATTACTTCTTCTAAGTCGTATTCCTCATTGCTGAGGGTCGTGATCATTCTAAGGAATTAATCACATAGAACGACTCTAGTGGCAGATTTAATGGAGTGGTTTGCCATTGCCTTCCCCATTTCACATGGTCATCTCAGTGTGTAAGTTTCCTCACGATGTTTTCCTTCACCGTCAGAGCAGCCGGTAAATGTATCTAAGTAAGTCTTGAAAAAACCGAAAAACACAAACTGCCTCCACTCGTATGCGTAGAACAATAAACGGCTTACTTATATACATACAACGAACTGGGTAGAACGTTACTGTGTTTAAATTACAGAGAGTACAGGGCGATGTAGAGTCGTGGAACATAATACTATACAGGATGTTAAACGAACTGTTAGAGGTGTAAAGAACTCTACCTACTCTTAATTCTAGAAAATGGCTGAAATTTTTTCGCTAGAAAGCTTATATCAACAATTTTCTAATTTTCATCACCATTCATCATCAGCCTTTTAATGTCCCCACTGTTGGGGCACAGGCCTCCCCTACACAAGTTGGTACAGGCCATGATCCACCGAACGGGCCCAGCGCTGATTGGTTGATTTCACACGCCTTCGGAAACTTTTAATTTCCTCAGTGTGCAGGTTTCCTCACGATGTTTTCCTTCGTCGTCAGAGCAGTCGGTAAATGTACGTAAGTCTCGAAAAAACCGAAAAACTCATTGCTACATGGCATTGCCTGGTTTCGAACTCGGACCTCCCCGCATGGGAACCTGATGTCCTAGCCACGACGCCACCGACGCGTGTCCGTTGTCTTCCTTAATACCTTACAACCCAATGTCCCAAATAAAATAACTTATCCCTTAGTTCATGCATATATTTTTTTCGTACTGACAATTGCTGTTGGTCCTAATGTCCTTTACAGCTTCACCGGGGTTTTTGGGACGAGCGCTAAGTGCGCTCCAGTCTGGAGGAGGACTTAAACACTACTATAAGAAGCGACTGCCTAAGGGCACCCAGATGGGTACGGACCTCGGCTTAGGACGTCGCTGGGGAGGGAGGGATCGGGGAGAAGCGGCCTGGAATATGCCGATAGCGCGTGTAAGCGCCAGAAGCGGGTCGCTCGCCCGTGCCGGCGCGGGCGGTATGTAGGTGCGGTGTATGAACTACTATCGGGTGGGGGAGTGGCTTCCGCGATGGAGATCGTGATGGCGTCGTCGGGGTCGTTTAGGACGTGTCTAGGCCGACGTCGTCGGCGGGATGTCGGTAAACCGTTAGTGGAATAAGCGGCGGCGCTTACTACTAGAGGGTTTGGGTGGTGGGGAGCTTGCTCGAAGAAGCGTCGAGACGCTAACTTCATGTATTGAGCGATCGCGGGGAGTTCATGCAACTAGCGGGGACTGTCTTTGAATGCATTCTTATGGACGTGTTCAGAGTCAGACCCCGGTAGGAGCACTCCATTTATTTATTTACACTTTATTGTACAACAATAGACTTAATTGAAACAATTAAAATGAGATATTGTTCAAAGGGTGAACTTATCTCTAAAAGAGATTTCTTCCAGCAAACCCGTCAAAGTGAAAGATGCGTTATAATTTAAAGGTAGACAGACATAGTGTGTACATCAAATAAAAATAAATGCCTTATATAAAGACCACTATAATAAATATGCATATATACACATAGGTATAAGTACAGATATGCAATAACTAAAAAAAAAAATATCCAAAAAAATAAAATACATATTATACATATATACTTAGGCATAAATAAATATTAACAAACTAAGATGGATGACATAACAGGAATCAAAATTAAGAAAGGTAGTGTTCTTTTACTTGTTTTTCCATCCCACAATTGTATAGTAAATACTCTAACAAGGCCTCTACGTGTTGGACCCTGGACACCACGCAAGCCTTTTAAAGGACCGGGTGGGTCCCTTAAGGCCCGTGAATCCTGAAAAGAGCACAGATTAGAGTATAATGTCCAAGGAGTATATGGAAAAGTAACATATTTTTTTATATATATTTAACAAGGCATTGGCAACACAGGCCATCAGCCTAAACATTAAGCGATTTAAAACAGTTTTTCAGCATCAAAATGTTGTGGTGTAGACACATTTTAACACTCCTAGGAACTCGAACAAATACATTCAAATGTACACACCCTTTCACTCTCTTCTACACAAACACGCTCACACACATTTCCAATAAACACATCCATACACACACATACCAAAACCTATTTCTCCCTATAAGCATTAATTTAAAATAGGAAATCTGTAGATGGTAGTATGTTTTATTAATAAACTTTTTTGTTTTTAATTTTAAGTGCTATGGATTTTGTAATAAATATTAAAATAAAAAATAAAAAGTAGTTATGACGGAAATTTCAACCGGTCTAGTCTCTGGCAAATTTTCATGGCCCGCGCAGAATCACAGAGTGAAACTACACAACGAATCACTAGCGAGAAGTTTATTTTAAGAGTTCAACACATTGTCACTGTTACTGACGTTTGCTAGACAAAACTACACCGATTTTAGCTATCAAATTCACCAGAAAACAATTTTTGAGCAATAAAATAAACACCGTAAAACCTTCTCCAGCTACTTTCCCGCCAAAACTCCAGAGTAACATAATAATAATAAATAACAGTATAAGACGCTATACGTTGACATACTACATATCAAAATGACTATGGTCGTTAGTTGCTATTGTCAATGGATGCTTCTTGGATACTCAATATGATTGTAGTTTAACTGAATCATGAACATATATGTACCTATAACTGTTATAGGTCCATAAAAAACTATTTGGGAAAGCAGTTAATAAGATAACAAAGGTCACTCTGCCGTACGTAACCCTTTATAATAACGGCAGTACTAACCATGGCCATTTCCCATACTAATATGTGATAAGTACTGCACAACTGATTAGCTACAAAGAGATACATGTAACAGAAAAGAAACTCATATAATACACACCACTCGCAGTCGTAATTTATTCGCACCAGAACATTCCAAGGCTTACTAGTTTAATTACACACAGTGTTACAAAAACACCTTATAGTCCCGAAAAGGGGGTGGTCAGTATCCATAAATGAACAACATTCAATATGGGGGCAACTCAGAAATCGCGAAAAAAATATCGGCTGTTTCATACATTTCGGTCGTATAGATGTTGAGCTTTTGTATGGAGCAACTGTTTTTTTTTCGCGATTTCATAGTTGGGCCCATAGTGAAAGTTATACAGTTATGGATACTTCGGGAATATGGCGGGGTTTTCTTACATCCTGTTAGCTTCGTTCTAGAAAAAAAAGGATAAGTATGCTTCTTATTGATTTATTAATAAGTAAGGCTACTAACATATATTTTTTTAATATCCTATAGGCTGTCCCACTGCTGGGCAAAGGCTACTAAAATATTATTAAAAGATTCTTGTACCTTTGTAGAACATTCTATTGTGCACCGTGCCCTAAAACAGGAGAATTTACTTTTTTAGAAGAGGCGCAAGTTACGCTACGAAATAACCTTAAGCAATTACCTTACCACGCTATGCACTACACTATGTCTGAGTGACAGATTCGCGCGTCAGTACGAACGTTAGCAGGGAGCTTCCTTTCTGTTATGTATCTATTTTGTGACCGCGTGTTCTCATAACCGCCGCGTCGACCGTTTACCAACGGTTCGTGTTTCACCTCTCGCTCTCACTCACACGTCATGCGCGCTCATTCCGTCCCTCTCTTACAGTCCTTCGTGCCCCACCGCGCCATGGCACTGGCTTGTCGTTTCTGTTCGTGTTGCCGCGCACTCCCCCCGCACGCCCGAATTGACCTGCCGAATCGCCTAGGTTTTTTCGCTCTGTGGAATGTTGTTGTTGTCTAGTGTCGGTTTGAGCGTCACGTGCGTGCGTCCATTACTGCTTTCGTATTCGTTGCGTGCTCCGTGTCGTTGATTCTGTGTCGTGTCAGTTCAATACAAAATGGCGGCGCCTCCGAATAGCACCCGCGCATCGGACGCTCCAAACAAAACGCAAAAACGTAAGCCGGAATTCGACTACGATTACGTCAAATCCCGGTACCTAGAAAAGTTCGATGGATATTTCTCTCACGAAAACTACCAATCCAGACCCACGTCGAGCAAAGCCGTTAACATGTGCATAAACGATCTTAGAACGAGGCGAGGCGTTGTATCAGCAAAATACCATGAGGCAATCGTACGAGATGGTGAGGATATTCTAATACTTAGACGAGTTAAGCCAAATGACGGCATCATTCAAGTTGTTGGTGCAGAAGACGCTTTCGACATTATATCGGAGGCGCATTTAAAAACTGACCATGGTGATTTCCGCGCAATGGCAAAGATTCTCGCGCCAGAATATCGTCTTCCCGACCCATGTGTATTTTTTTTCCCGAAATTATGTAACGTATGTTCAAACACGTCTTATAGAGGAAGCAAAAAGGGACCAAATTATGAAAGAAGTGCAAACAAATCTTTTAACTATACGTGTCAAGTTAATATCATTCCAGTAGACCCCAACGATGGTAATTTTCGGTACGTGCTCATTTATCTGGATGTCGCGACTACCTTCACCCTACTCAGGCCCATGATTGATCTCAGCAAAAAAGAGGCGTCCATGGAATTTCTAAAAATTTTCGCTGATTTTGGAACACCAAAGGTAATGAAAGTTTATGACAATAGAAACTTTTATCTAAACGTAATGCAAGAATTGGGAAAGATTTGGCCCACTAAAGACGTTTGTGTCATTAATATGACAAGATTTGATACACACCGGCGTGTGATAGGTACAATGCTGGTGTCCACGCTCAGAACTTGGATGAGCTGCTCTGGCAGTACCAACTGGGCAATCGCTTGTCATGTTATCCAGTGGCAAATGAATACTTCGTTCAAGAGAAGTGAAAAAATGCCTTACATGGCTGTATTTGGTGTCAAACCTAATAAAATTAAAGTTAATGGGAACAAAAAAAAATATCTTAAAAAATCAGAAGCTTCAAGTGCTTTGCAAGTTACAAATGACGACGTGTCGAGAGACAAGCCAAAAACACCTGAATTACCTATGGATTTGTCCGATGAAGAGCCTGAGACTCTCATTGTAAAATTAGAAGAAAGTTGTGATGATGACGATACAGATACCTAGTCAAGAATCTTTTGCTGAATCGAAAAGACCTAAAGCCGGTTCAGATACTGTTCCAGTCAACACAAAGGAAGATACACAATCATACCAATTGGGTACAGCAGAAGTAGATGATCAGATGAATCAAACCTCGTTTGTAAAGCAGGGTAGTACTAAAGTCGTAGTATCTGCAGGGGACAATGTTAGTAGCAAAGTTGTTTCAACTCCTACTGTGAAAGGTGTTCAGATTTCAGACCCTATATAGAAAAAAACTGACGAAAAATATCCAGGGGTACATGTTTATTGAACTTCGACAACGGGGCTTAATCATTATTAATGAATTAAGGGAGCAACAAGTCCGCGATAAACTGCTAGGCAGTTTGGCGGTAGGTATACATTTAAGATATTATTGTATTTTGTACTGTATAAAAATGAATTAAAAAAATTCGTGTCGGTATTTGTGAGTTGACGCACTTTTGGCAGACACAACTCAGTTCAAACAGCGAACATAGTCTGATTTACCAAAAATAAATACCGACGCAATTAAACCCTGGTTTCGTAGTTTTTAAAAATGAATACCAAAGGCGCTAGTGGTCTGATTAGAATTAGAATACTGACTTTGTAAGATTACAAAAAAAATAAAAAGTAACTCCATATGAGTTTGTATAAATCTCATACAGTGGTATACTCGACCACAGGTCAACCGGGTAGGTAAACGTCAAAATTTGAGAATCTGAAATGTATCATAAATCGCAGGCATAAGGTTGATTAAATCCAAGGTTTTTGACAGATGGTTTACCATAGCTTGGTGGTCGACTGTACCTACTTCTAAATAAAATGTTTGAAAAGCATAGCCTTCATGTTGTCTCATGTCTATCTTTAAGTAAGAGAGAGAAGTCCTGAATTGTTTGCTGTTTGTAGAGCAAAAGAAGAAACCTAAGTATTTTCCAGTTACCTATGTCAAGAATAAATCTATTTTATATAACTATCCTCGTTTTCTTTAAACCATACTCAATTGTTATTTCAATGAAATGGGTACCTACCTTTGAAAAATAACCGTTGGGTAGAATTTTATTTTCTTTAATGGCATCATTTACCTAGTATGGGACGTTCGGCTTATTTCTGACAGCGTTTGAATCCTGTGATATGCCCATTATGTTGTAGACGAATACTATAGAAACGCAATTCAAACACAAAACAAGTCCTAACTATCGTCGTTTCGATGTGCGAAATATTCAAAGTATTATTATGACAGCTTCAAGTTTTACATAGCGCTGAAACGGAAACAAAAAAACACATTAAAAGTAACTGGCACGTGTTAAACACGTTCTGTCACTTTGCTCTGTTTTAATTCCGCCATACTGTTTTAAATAGATAGATAGAAACACTGTATTGTACACAAATACAGGAAAAGTAAAAACGACACGAATAGTAGCACAATATGTACAAAGGCATGTATATATACAGGGTGTCCCGTAAATAGCGACTAACCCGTCAGCTGACGATCGGCCTATCCATGGACTACAAGCATACAAAAAATCGTTTTAGTGAAAGTCGTTTGGTTTTCGAGTTATTCGTTGTTTTTTTTTAATATTTTGGGCACCTAGTTCACATAATTGAGTGCCATTCCTATAAATGTCAGAATTTTTTGATTCTGTTAATCCATAATAATCTAGGTTGATTTCGTAAGCGATCCCATGTCGAAATTATTCAGTAATAATCGTAGTTTTGTCACAACTTACAGTTTTTAATACAGTGTCCACTCTACCGCGCATTAGCAACTGTCGAAGGATGTTGCGAATGTTAAGGGACAACCCATTTTTTTTTTGATTAAATACTGTGGAGCGACGAGTCCTCCTGTCAAAAAGACGGATTTCTTAATTTGCATTGCTGGAAATACGTAAATCTACACACAACAAGAGAAGACAGATCTCAAGTTAGATTTAAAATAAACCTCTGGACCGGGATACTTAACGGCCAAGTGATTGGGACGAAAGGGTAACGTTATACTTTGACGAAATGGAAATAGAAAGTCATTAGTCCTTTCCACATTCGAAACCAATAAACGCTAGTTCTATTGTCTTGGCTCACAACAGGAGATTTTTATGATCTTGTACTTTATACTTTATTTGCACACATAAACCACACACGAAAAAAAAAACAATAAGAAATTTGACGTACACAGGTAGAGTTGTCGCTGTTGTTGTCGCGGGTTCCAGGAAACCGACCTAAAGCAGGTTGATTTAGTCCTTCGGCATTATTTTTTAGTGTTGTTTATTACTTTTAACTTTCATTTTGATCAATTTTCTAGTTTATACTAGAAAATTCTAAATTGAGAAATTGCACCATTTTGAATTAAAATAGCAATACCTTTTTTTTTAATGAGCCGAATTGAAATGTTAATACCAAATTAAAAACTGCAAATAGTAGGCAAGTTTTTAAAGTAATGGGCAGTTCTAGCCCCATACATTTTTTTTACATCACAGGGGTCTTAAAGTTGCTGATGCGCGGTAGACTTGAGACTAAATGTATTAAAAGCTGTAAGTTGTGACAAAACTACGATTATTACTGAATAATTTCGACATGGCATCGCTTACGCAATCATCCTAGATTATTATGGAATAAACAGAGTCCAAAAATTCCGACATTCATAGGAATGGCACTCAATTAAGTGAACTATGTGCCCAAAATATTTTAAAAAAAACCGAATAACTCGAAAACCAAACGACTTTCACTAAAACGATTTTTTGTATTCTTGTAGTCCATAGATAGGCCGATCGCCAGCTGACGGGTTAGTCACTATTTACGGGACACCTGTATGTATATGTATAATTTAGTACGTTTAAAAAAATATTAATATTTAGGAATTTCAAGAATACTCTACTGCACAGTAAAATAGAACGTCAGGTTAATCAGGTTTGGCAATACGAGCATGCAAACTACCATACTCATATTTTTATACCGCTATGCATTGCAATGTCACAAACATGGCCCGATTTGAAGGGTGTATTTTGTTTAATTTTACATCAAACAAACGAAATCTGCTACATATTATTAATAATCTCCTACCAAAATAGTAGAAACCTAAATCTGGTCACACCGACCTGACTCGCTTCACTAAAGGATCGATCGATTACGTATTATGGCGATAGCTATGGTGATTAGTTGCTATCTTCTGGTCTGATTGAATACCAATTTACTTTTGTACTTGTATTGTACGTTATGTCAGTACTGTAGTTGTACTATCTGTGATTAAAAACAAAATATATGCGTGCTGTGTAAACGCTTGTATTGAAGACTTGATGCGAGACTCAGTATCGATAATTGAACAATTTTTACTTAGAATCTTTGCAAATTCGCAAAAAACCTTCACTTTCCCATTCCTTACAATCAGCATGAACATTATCACTGATTTGTTTAATGATGAAATCAACCTTTTTTTGCATATCCGAAGACTTACTTTGCAAAAATTGTTCAGATGTTGTACTGTCATCTTGCAAGAGAACATTAATTATACTTTGTTTCTTTTTGTGTTCAAGTTTCCATAGGATTCTCTCACTATGACCTGTGCTATGACATCCTTCCTTTAGGTTAAAAGCAATGATCATAGATGCCATGGCCATTACGCATACTTGGTAACGACCATAACTGCTTGATATGATAGAAACACGAAACACGGTGCGCTTACGTGGGGTGTTGTATTTTGTGTTTCACCTCTCGCCCGCACTCACACGCTATACGCTCATTCTGTCTCTCACTAACATTCCCTCGTTACGTCAACAACCAGGCAAAGGCACTCGCTTGCAGTGTTCCCGAACTTTAATTTTTTTCAAGAGTTTTTATATCTCCCGATATAAAGTAAAGCGATCAAAAGTATAATATAAATATAATTATGTACATAATATGTAGTTTTCCTTACAAGTTTTATAATATGTAGAAGAAAGACCGACGTATAAATTTTAATGCATTGGTGTTATTTTATAATAAAAGTAATTTAGTTTTTATTTAAACATAAAACAAAGGGAGGGTGTTCTGTTAAGTATCCATAACCGAATAAATCTATAGGGGCCAACTCTGAAATAAAAAATAAAAAAATCAGCTTTTTCATATAAAAGTTACCTACACGACCGAAATGTATGAAATGGCTGATATATTTAGTTGGTCCCATAGTGAAAGTTGTTCAGTTGTGTATATTGAGCACCCCCCTTTAGGCTCTATGGAAGGTTTTTTTACACATAGGTACAAAAATACTTTATTTTCTTTTATATTTTTAACTTTTTGCCAGCTCTAAAGTGCCGTGTAGTAACCCTAAATAATAGCACTATCCCAACACTTCCCGTGGGTGTCCTAAGGCACTTAGGGGATATGTCGAAGGGAAACAGCCGAATTCAGTTAGATATTTGGGGTTTATTTCCTAACTTTTATACCACACTTCTGCCAAATTATTTTTCAATGGTTTGGCAACACTGCTCGCTTGTCGCGCTAGTGGCCGCTTACCGCGCGTCCCGCCACCCGCCGCCCCGACCCGTCCATAGCGTATAGCGGTATGTACAATCTTGTTGTAGAATGATCAGTTCAAAATGGCGGCGCCACCCGTTAGTACGTGCGCATCGGACGCTCCGAGCGAAACGCGAAAACGTAAATTAGACCTTGAATTCGACTACGAAACCGTCAAATTCCAGTACCTAAAGAAGTTCGATGACTTTTTCTCTTACGCAGAGTTCCGTACGAAACCCACTTCGAGCAATGCTGTGGACAGGTACATAAGAGATCTTAAACTGGGCGTGAAAAGAGGACAAAGTCATGAAGTAATCGAGCGAGACGGTAAGGACGTTCTTATACTCAAACGGCACCACGCGGACGACCCGATCATTCAAGTTGTTGGTGCAGAAGATGCTTTCGATATAATAATGGAGGCGCACATAGCCACTGACCATGGCGATTACCGCACAATGGGGAAGATACTCGGGCTAGAATATCGACTACCTAACCCATGTGTATATTTTTTCCCGAAACTATGTAACGTATGTATAAGCAAGTCAAGAACTAAGAAAAAAAAGTCTCCAACGTGTCTCCTAAATCCAGCCGTTCCTTTCAACCGTGCGTGTCAAGTTCATATCATACACATAACACCACCTGATGATAACTTTCGATACATGCTCATTTATCTGGATGTCGCGACTAACTTCATCATCCTCAGACCTATGATCGCTCTGAGTGCAACTGAAGCGTCCATTGAACTGCTTAAAATCTTCGCTGATTTTGGCACCCCGATGCTGATGAAAGTCTATGACAACTTAAGTTTATTTAAAGAAGCTATGCAAGAATTGGGAAATATGTGGCCCACTAAAAAAGTTGTTTTAAAAAATTTGACAAGGCTCGATACCCACGGTCGTGTGAGAGGTACGGCGGTGATGTCTATGATCAAAACTTGGATGGGAACTTCTAATAGTACCAACTGGGCGGTTGCCTGTCATATGATCCAGTGGCAATTGAATAATACTGCTGTCACACAAACAGTGAAAACACCTTACGTGTCCGTATTTGGAGTCGAACCTTCTCAAATTAATGTCTATGGCTATGGGCATAAAGATACTAATACTAATCGTGTGGAAGAATCTGAAGCTTCAAGTTCCTTGCTAGTTACAGTAAGTGATAACGATTCAAACGAGGAACCAGCAACTGAATTACCTATGGAACTATACAATGCTGATCCCGAGACTCTAATTGTAAAATTAGAAGAAAGCTCTGATGAAGATGATACAAAAAAAATTGTAAAATTAGAAGAAAGCTCTGATGAAGATGATACAAAAAAAATTGTAAAATTAGAAGAAAGCTCTGATGAAGATGATACAAAAAATCCAGAATCTTTTGCTGAAACGGAAAGTGCTCAAATATTATTAATAACAAAATCCACCGAATTAGATCCTCCTCAAGTTAATACAAAAGGTCCTAAGACTCTCGTTGTAAAATTGGAAGAAAATTGTGATGAGAACGATGCAGATAGTCAAGAATCTTTTGCTAAATTTAAAAGCGCTAAAGACGATTTAGATACTACTGTCAATACAAATGAAGATACACAAACATACCAATTGGGTATAGCAGAAGTAGATGATCAAATCTATAAAAATCCGTCTGTTATGCAGGATGGTAGTGAAGCCTTAGTAACTACAGATGCTCAAATTTTAACAATAAGTGATAGTAATAAAATAAATGACGCGGATGAAGTCGTACGACCGGTAGATATTACAAAAAGTGCCATGTCTTGTCACGAGTGCAATAAAGAAATAACAAATGAAGATATCCATTGCACCTCGTGCGAAAGGCCAATTCA
This sequence comes from Hofmannophila pseudospretella, assembly GCA_947369225.1. Taxonomy (NCBI): domain Eukaryota; kingdom Metazoa; phylum Arthropoda; class Insecta; order Lepidoptera; family Oecophoridae; genus Hofmannophila; species Hofmannophila pseudospretella. Next base: position 4,160,745 of record OX376333.1, read on the forward strand.
TTCATATTGTGGACTATCATCTGAAACTGTAGATGAAAAATTTAAATATATGATACAAGTATTATGTGACACGTGTGGTGCAAAACAGCAAATAAAGTAAATACGTTGAGATGACAAAATTTCAAAATGTCGGGAGTTTTGGAGGTGTTGCCTGGAGAAATAAAATAATATGAATAAAAATTTTGCTTTTTATTCCTAAATACTAAACATGATTGACAATGATTAAGAATATTGAGATCAATGAACTTAATTTTTATGTTGCCACATGTATATTGAATTTTTTTTACGGAGTTTACCAATTTGGATCGTTTAGGAGCGTTAAGAAAAGACTTAAAATTCAAACAATTTTCCTCGAAGTTAAGTCTAATTACTAGCTCAGCTTTAATTAAATCAAAGGTCATGCGATTCCACTTTGTATTGGTACTTATAAAGACATTTCTGGCGGGAGATTTTGTATTTTGTCGGGAGTCTGGACATCATATGAAATGTCGGGAGAATCCAGGCGAATCCCGACCATCTGGCAACCCTAGATTAGCCAGTAACGCTACGAAGGCAGATTGAGATCAAAACTTTAATTTCGGATGGGATGAAGTGGATATGGAGTCAGATTGTATGAACCAATTTGTAATAACAGTAGACCTTGTACAGCCATCTGACAAAAAAATATTGTTGATACATTCGCTTTCTATTTATAAAAAGTTTGTTTGATTGTAGTCTCTTTATTGTAAATAATAAATTAAAAAACAAAAAATAAATACACAGAAAATAAAAAACATTAAAATATATACAAATGTAAAATACAACCTTTGATTTAGGAGAGTAGATAGATAGATAGTTATTATTATTTATATAGTTATTTAGCTACAGTCAACCACAGGTTAACTTTGTCAAAGAAAATCTGTATTAGCAACACCATAATATGTTGCGTTACTAATGAAGTTGGGCTTTTTGTTTATTTCAATAAAAATTTTAATATTATTAGCACAGCAAACAATTTTTTTTTAAATATTCCTATTAGTTTCTGAGATACAAGGATTCGAAGTTGCCGATTAGACAAAGATAGAAAATACAGTTATGTGAGTCCGGTGAATAACGGTGTAAGTTGACTTACCTATGTCGTTTGTTTCTTATTGAAATTAATAGTTATTTTTTTCTCTATTAAATGGTGTAAGAGAAACTAACTTGTCTTTGATAACAAAGAAGATAGCAATTTGGTAAAATAGTTTTTTTTTTTACTTTTACCCTTCTAAAAAGTTTAGCTCTGAGTTATACCGAACCCACAGAGTTAGAAAGAGACAGATGATCAGACGGTTGATCAAACTAAACAGCTTATAATTATTATAACTCACTAATATTTCGAAACTAATAAAGCTTCTATTTTCTGAAATTCTATATTTTTTAACTTAAGTAAAGTAAGTAAAACTTAGTTTAGGTACCGTCGACCCCAGGTCAACCTACCCAAAACGTAAATATTTGAGAATCTGAAATGTATCATATTACGCAGGCATATGTGATCGATTGTACCTACCTAGTTGTCGACTAAACCAATTTTTCAAAAATTGAATTGGTAATACAAATATTTTGATACTGATGGTTGTTTCTGTAACCCCAAATCCTAGAAATTATCTTTCCGCCCGGAATTCTTTATCTTCATAATTTTCTCAGCCTGCTTTGTTAAGCTATTCTGTGGCTATGTTCAGTTCACTCAGGCATAATTCTGTACCTCAGAAGCATTAAACTGTAAGTGCCATAACCAAATTTACAAATGAGACAATTTTGTGTTAAAATTAGTCATGTTTGAACTTTGATTAAATATAAAATTGGTAAACAAATCCTCAAAGCTTTTTTAAATGTATTAAAGAAACTATTCTAGATTATAATTGGTCACAATACCTAAGAATCAGAAAATGGTAGAAAAGCATTTACACTGTTATGCTTATGAAGTACAGAATTGTTCTGCGTTCCGAATACCAATCTAGGTAATGTTTAATGAGTACCTTCCGTATAAAATAGACAGATGGCGCGTTTTACAAAAGTACAATTCTTTTGAAATAGATGGCGTTAATTACCAGTTATCCAGCCCAAATCATAGACACCGTTTCTTTGATAAGAAATATAAGATTGATTTTTTTACAGGCATTATTTTGAGTAATGGATAATTGCACTGTTTCCTTATACTTTTCAGGTTTCCCGCGTAAAATAAATAAATACCTACCATAGTAATACAGATTACAAATTTATTTTTGCGTATTTAGGTGGCGTCACTGTATGTTATTTCTTACGTTTCTTGCGCTAGGAAGCTTAGTTTAGTTTATTGTCACACGCATAGATAAGTTTGTAATTCTCTAGAACCCACTTCTGAGTGTCTGGCGACGGTTTGACACTTGGGTACCTATCTAATGAAGAAAGCTGAAATACAAAAACAATATGTGTCAATTTACTTTCATTTAGTTTTAGAATTAACAGAGGTTGATAACTTAGGCCTTAGGGCCTTAGCCCTTATAACTATTACACCTCGTAATAGTTATAAGGGCTCAAAATGAAACACCGGTAGACGTGTTAAATTTAAACCAACTGTCTTTATTGTCTTAGAAATATCGTATTATATCATTAAGCAACCTTTGTATATATTATTACTGTTAGTACTAAATCTAATTTTATTTTATTTTATTAGGGATCACAAACAGTTATACATTAAAAGTATTTAAATAAAATATAATAAAAGAACAGTTTATCCTATTTCTGTTTCTTAAATTCGTATATATTGTCTATTCTTTCTGGCGTGACGTCATCTTACCATGGTGCGATCTAGTAGGGACAGACATACATACTACAGACATGACATGACGGATGTATAAGGGTTCTAGTTGAGTACGGAAACCTATAAAGAAAGGTGAACAAAGTACCTAAGTACTTACATACATTGATCACTTACAAGCGTCTCCCCTTTGGAAATGTATACCTATAAATTATAACGTATATTTCACTTTCGCGGGTTTGTTGGAAGAAATGTCTTTTAGAGATTAGTTCACCCTTCGTACAATGTCTCATTTTTTTTATTATATATTTTATATTTATATTTATATTTTATTTATTTGTCAGTTTCACAGCATATTTCATATTAAAAATAAAATCAAACAATTAAAAATCTATAGATGACAGTTACGAAACCAAACTATTACAAAGCTATTTAAAAAGGTAATTTAGCAAATAGTTACAAAATGAAAGAGAAAAAAAATTAAAAATAAAATAAAACAAAATAAAAAAGGCCTTACGATGTGTGTGTGTGTGTGTGTGTGTGTGTGTGTGTGTGTGTGTGTGTGTGTGTGTGTGTGTGTGTGTGTGTGTGTGTGTGTGTGTGTGTGTGTGTGAGCGATGAGGATAATGGTAGTGAGATTGGGAGAGAGAGTGGAACAGGAGATGGAAAGATTATGTCCGGTGTTGTACAATAAAGTGTAAATGGATAAATAAATAAAAGAAAACTTCATAGAACACTGTAACGAGAACGAAACGTAAACCATAATGTAGAAATCTATTTTTCAGTCTTCTACATTTTTATGCTTTAGGTCTACTTCCATTTCGCTTTTGTTGTAACCCCATTATATGAAGAATAGAAGTTCCTAATTAATAAAACTATCATAATAAAACAATACAAACAAAATAAAAAAACCATTTTACATACAATCAGCCTTCGACAAGACGTGAATAATGTGTGAGACAGTGAAGTAAATCAAATAAGACGCTGCAGCCCGATCCGTACTTGGCTGGATTTTGAAGAGCCACACTGCGTCCGGGACGCCTTCTTCTTTGGTTCGGATGGTGCAGAAGTGTGGAAGATTCTCCCAGATAGCATTGAAATGTGTCACACCAGCATGTTAATGAATGAAATGAAATGAAAATGAAAAAAATGAAAAAGTTTATTTACTTATAGAGGCCACACAAAAAATGGACCTCCGACTTACAAACTAGGTCGAAAACCTGTATCTTGGAAGTCGGGATTCCGTCGCACTTTCTGTGCAAGCAAATTACAAATTATATTCTTAACCTAAAAGGAATTTCGAAAATTTAATCATAAAGGAATTTAGTAAAGATAATGGTAACAGTGAGTATGGGTGGGGGTGTGTTAGGTTGTGTGGGAGTGTGTAATGATGTAAGTGTGCATATGTAGTGTAGGGTGAGTGGGTGTGTGAGTGTGGGAAGTTAAGTGTTAATAATCTGAAGAACGTAATGAGTTTAGTGTGTAAAATTTTATGTTATATGATTAGAGCCTCAGTTTTGTCGTAATCTAAAGAGAGTAGCCAGCTATTAAGTTTTGCTTTACAATTATTTTTATTTAGTGGATAGATATCAAGGTGTTCGTTTATTTTATTGTACAACCTGGCACTTAATGATTGTAGATGCTGGAATGCGAACGCCGTTCTGTTTTATAATTGGGGACACGGTCGGTTTTTACGTCGTTTGTGAAGACTTGAAAGAGTTACCTCAGACATGGCTGTATGGGCTTAGTTCCCTTTGCATTAAAAAAAAAAAAACTATACAAGCAGCGTCGTTAGAGCCCAACACAAGCGCTGCAATATGCCCGGGACAATTTAAATTCTATTAGACAGAAAGTTTTGCTGTCCTTTTTTCGAGAGCGCTTCTTTTCCTATAACGGCGAATTTTAGACACGGCGTGGCGTCCCGGGTTCCGTAGCTAAAGAATAGTATGGATGGATCGCCACCAACGCCTTTTTTTTCGTACAGATAATTGCTGTTGGTCCTAATAACCTTTACAGCTTCACCGGGGTTTTTGGGGCGAGCGCTAAGTAAGACTTAAAAACTACTACAAGAAGCGACTGCCTAAGGGCACCCAGGTGGGTACGGACCTCGGCTTAGGACGTCGCTGGGGAGGGAGGGGTCGGGAAGAAGCGGCCTGGAATGCGCCGATAGCGCGTGTAAGCGCCAGAAGCGGGTCGCCGCCCGCGCCGGCGCGGGCGGTATGTAGGTGCTGTGTGTAAACTACTATCGGGTGGGGAGCCACCAACGCCTTTAGCACATTTTAAAAAAAATCTCAGTTTAGAGGCTTTGGTACTACAATACTCATCAGTAATATGAATGAGTTCAGTAGGCCATGTATAGGCTCAAACTTTAGGGTTCTCTTTTGGGTTTTACCCTAAGGACTATGCATACCACTTAGCAATCATATTTAGAAAGGGCTGACGATGCTGAATATATATCTGTCGCAGGGAAATAGCCACAGAAATAAATCAAGATAGAACAGTGAAGTGGGCGGGGCACCCGTGACTCAATCTTGCATAATACTGCAAGATTTCATTCATTCAGCGCCTAGTTTTCGACACCGACCGATCAGAGCGGCTGTGCTAAAAGCTTATTGTGCGGTTTGTAAGCTAATATTTCCAACGGGTAATATCTAAAATCTGTCAGTGTTATCTACGCTATGCTGTCCCAACCCCCATTTCCGCACTTGTTTCGCAGGACCCAGGCGAGACAGTTTGAAATTGAAAAGAAAACTCGGCGAAATTCCCGCGAAGAGGAATCTAGGATTGTTACGTAACAGCCCTGGAGATGTTATGAATATTTTGATGGCGAGCTGTGATTGGCTGGAACCTGAAATCGAAATTGGAACTTTATGCGAGAGAATCGATTCCGGAAATGAGTGACGATTTGTTTTGTTCGTGACAAAGAAACAAGACTTTCAAGAGGAAGAAAAGTCCGACCAGATGTACTGGGTGTAACAAAAACCCCCTTTGCCGAATAGGGGGGTGTTCAGTATCCTTAACTGAACGACTTTAACTATGGGGCCATCTCTGAAATCGCAAAAGAAAACCAACTGTTCCATACAAAACTAACTGATTTTTTTCGCGATTTCAGTGTTGGCCCCATAGAAAAAGTTGTTTAGTTATGGGTACTGAACACCCCCTTCCCCCTTTTGGCTTTTTAGGAGGTTTTTGTTATATATATGTGAGTTGTCAAGAAGGCACTATCCTATCAGTAGGTACTTATTTTAATAAGAGAAAAAAATATTAAAAAGTAAAACACTTTATTGAAACAAAAAATACATATTTAGTTCACTCCATAATACTATTGGCAATAGGCACCTGGCTCAGCTAATGCTTGAGTGAATACACTTGCGTGTAAACACACAGCGCTGATTTTCAGCCAGTCCTTATACATAGTGAACCAACTAACAACTGCGACAATCTAAGTACTGATTTATTTATTTTTTAATAATGCGTTATGACTGCTACGAAATATTTCATTTATTTCGCAAAATGGCGCACGGCGTATTGGTACATACTAACTCCTGGTCGAGATTGAGATATTGTTTGTAATGTGTCGAACTGAATATAATCCATAATATTATTTCGTCATTCTAATCCGCAAACCTGTATGTTTAAGATTTTTTCAAAAACGACTTCACTAATTCTAAATTTCTTTCACATGCTTGTAGAAAACAAGCAACTGGAACGCAAGCAAGTAGGAAACCAAGCAAGTGGAAAGAAAGCAATTTTCTATTACGTAACAGTGATAGAATTTTAAGAGTAGGTCCAATAGTCTGAGAAAATCTCAAACATATTTTTATTTTTACCCCTGTTCACCTTTAGATACATGTGACTGTACCCACCCAAATACTTACATACAAACCTACATACCTTCACGCTATATCCCTTGTGGGATAGGCAGAGAGAACGGGATAGGCAGCGCCACGAATCTGTCTCTGTGGAAAAAACTAAATTAGACTTCAATAATATACTGTTTCACGGACGCACACTGACCCTTACATCTACAAACATACACTCCCTCACATACACCACATACACCACCGTCTCAGTTACACACCCCTTCAAACCCCCCCCCCCCCCCCCCCCCGCATACTTAACTATTAATTGATTGCAAAGCCTTATGTTTTTTATAATTTATATTTATCGAAAGAGACTGGTATCCTAGTGTGGGAGCCAGGGAAATTTGAGAATAGTGGAAAGATACTGTCTGCATTAATAAATTTAAAAAATATTATTATTATTGTATTTTATTAATTAATAAAGTACAATTAAAATGGAGGCTCAATATTATTTAGAGTCAGCCCTTATCTGATAATATGAAACACTTACTGTTGTTTGCTAAGTTGACTCTCAAAGTGAGGGTTGACTCTAATAATACTTGAGCTTCCCTTTCCCTTTTCTTAGTGACCCTAACGAGGCTAACATGGTCACCTTGTCGTGTACCAAAGCCTCTAAATTGAGATTTTTAAAAAAATACCCTAGTATTTAAATCTAATCATACAATACAATTTGTTTAGTAACATACAGTGGGAATTAACATAGTTACAAAACAGGATAATAAAACTGAAATAGAGACACTGGAGTGAATGTTTCGGGTCTCTACTAGTCACGGGCAATTAAAGTTCAGAATGACCGCTCACTGTTAGAGTCGGAGCTGTGAAAATAGGAAAAGGCATTGTTCGTGGAACGAAACGTCTCTCGAGGGGCCTGAGGCGGTAGCGGGGGCGCAAATGTCAAATTCAAATATATTTTCGGTGAACTGTCATCTCAACGGACACAAGAATTGTGCAACGTTTTCCTCTTTAAAATAACTAGTTGCTAATTACACGTTTATTGTACCAGTTTTTGCATTTTTCAAGAGTTTCTTATTATACAGAATGGGCCCGAAAGTTTGGTGTCTGCGGCGAACAAAAACGACGAACAACAGTGCAAGAATCGCCATTTTTGTAATAATTTTTTACACAGACGCACGCTGCGCACCTGTGAAACGCTCCATGGCGCCTAAATTTTCGAGAATAGAGTAACTCATCTCCACCTGCCGCACACCGCTCTCTCATACCGTTCCAACGGAATAGGGTTTTTAAAATCGTATGTCTTTCTGGCCCACTCTGTGTCTACTTAATAGCATAATACAGTTCACTTTTATTTCGACCAACAACCAACGGATCCACCGTCGACACCAACGAAGACGAAGCTTTTTCTGCTTGCCATGAATGAATGAACGTTTATTTTCAGGCAACAAGGCCCATTGACAGAGTCTTACAGACTAACATACATAATATAAAATAAAAACTAATATATTGTTGTGCGAATGTGTAGATTGTTTAACTTAATCTCTTCGAACAGTAACAATAAGCCATCGTTTGACTTATTCGATCCTAGGACATTAGTTTTTAAAAGACGGGTTAAGGATGTCCTCAAGTAAGCTATCCACGCACTACTTTATTATTTTTATTTTTCAATAGGTATTTTTTAATCATTATTACAATCACTAGTATTTTTTGCAACTCAATTTTGTACAACAATCAATTTTCTACTTCCTAACCATGCTGTGTTTACACGTTAAGGCTCAATTTACATTGCCTCGGAATGGAATGGAAGCGAATTTTCGCAACGTAATTGTACATAGCATAAAGAACTTTATGTCAATTGTGTAACAAACAAACTAAATACGCTTTACCGCTAGGGGAATTCTCGAGAATGTGCGAGGATTCCCCGCGACGCGCGACCTCTTCTTTGGCTCGTATTTACTTTGTATGTTACACAATTGACATAAAGTTCATTATGCTATGTACAATTACGTTGCGAAAATTCGCTTCCATTCCATTCCGCGGCAATGTAAATTTAGCCTAAGGGTTACCACCTAGCTCATAAATTTATATTGATTTTTCTGTAATTTCTCTGGTTGTAATCTGTTGTGTTTACCTAATAAATAAATTAAAAATTAACGCTTCTTTACGCTGATGCGACTGTATCTTGTAGGCTTGATCGAAAGCAACGAAATACGACTCCATTTGATGTTGTTCCATTCCTGTTCCATCTCCAGGGTACCTATTCAATCTGTGATGTTTCTGTAGAACCGAAATGTACCTAATATAAGAATGGAAGTATTTGTTTTACACTGATTAACCACTGATTTTGTATTGAGATATGTTTATATAGTTGTGCAACGCTGACAGCTGTTTCACCGTCACGTACCGTGTCGTCGTGTCACCGGCCCTGACTGACAACCAGCGCTGCGGCGGGGGCTAGCGTCTAGCCATATCGTCACAGCATGATGCTGAGTCAGGGACCTTTTGACACATATGTATGTGAACTTACTATAAGTCATAGTCACTTTTAAGTAGTGAAATGTAATTATCGTGTTATATGTGTGCAAATAAATTATAATTCATTCATTCATTCGACAAGAAGTCCTTCTTGGTGAACACCTCCAGGTTTTCGGTCGGGACACGTGCCCCGCGGGTCAACCCTAATCTGCATTGCTTGCGTTGCAGTGTTGTGGTTTGAAGGGTAGAGAGCCCGAGTATCAAAGTCCTCAAGTTTACCAGCTTCTATGCACCTTGACTTTGGTGGAGCGTCTATCAGCGTCGCATGCAATTAGTATTATAGTTGAGCTGATTAAATAGGTCATGGGCTCGTCTGTTTTCCTTAAATATAAGGCAATTGTTACAGTAAGTAAGTAGGTATTTGTAAGACTGTACAGAGTACTACTTATATTATATAGTTATGAGACCGCTATGAAAAATAATGGATAATATGATGATATATTAGAAGCGTCGGTGGCCTAGTGGCTAGGACGCCGGACTCCCATGCGGGAGGTCCAGGATCGAAACCATGCAATGCCGTGTACCAATGAGTTTTTTCCGATTTTTTCGAAGACTTACGTACATTTAACGACTGCTCTAACGGTGAAGGAAACATCGTGAGGAAATTAAAAGTTTCCGAAGGCGTGTGAAATCCACCTATCAGCACTGGGCCCGCTCGGTGGATCATAGCCCTTACCCACTTGTGCAAGCGGAGGTCTGTGTCCCAACAATGGGGACATTAAAAGGCTGATGATTAATGATGATGAAAATTAGAAAATTGTTGATAAAACCTTTCTAGTGATAACGTTTCAACCATTTTCTAGAATTAAGAGTAGGTAGAGTCCTTATACGTCCTCTAACAGTTCGTTTAACACCCTGTATAGTATTATGTTCCACGGTTTTAAATCACCCTGTTCTCTGTAATTTAGACACAGTAAAGCTCTACCCAGTTCGTTGTATGTATAGAAGTAAGCCGTTTATTGCTCTACGCATACGAGTGGAGGCAGTTTGTGTTTGTATTTCTCTATTTGTACTATGCCTACGTACAATTGCAACGGCTATGTGTTCTATACTACTAAACTTATCTTTATTTGTATTACTATTTTTATCTCGTAATTTTTCTTACAAATAATTTAATAATAAGTAAAAAAAATATTTCACAATTCCAATCATATTAAAAATAATTAGATATATACAATACAATTGTATACGGTGTATTTATTGCCATCAAAATCGACAGCTCAGTCAAATCTTGTAATTATTTATTTTATTTTTGTATTGTTATGTTTTTATTTTGGGTTTTTTATGCCTTAAGAAGAAAAAAAAAAGAAAAAAAAATGATACAGAAATTGGGGTGAGTTTACCATACTGTCGCGAGCTTTTGGCCAAACGACAGTATGAGTGAAGACGTATTAGAAGTAGAGGTAATTAGAAGAAATAAAGTGAGTTGATCGGTGTGTGAGAGTGTTGACGATGAGTGAATGTGAGACGTTAATGTGTCCATGGACAGGAATTTCCGAACAATCCTGCAAGTGTTTAGAATGACATCTTTCTGAAGAAGAATGAAAGTAAGAGGGTGTATTTGAAGTGTTTTCAGGCTGGTGTGTAAGGATTTGGGTATGACTCCTGTAGATGAAATTATGATGGGTACAGTTCTAACAGTGTTTACCCGCCACTGGGTCTTCAGTTCTATAGAGGTCCGTATACTTTGCTATTTTTCAGCGTGGGTGGTATTGAGGTTGTGTGTGTTGGGGACGGCTATATCAATGAGGTAAACAGTTCGGTTCTTTTTGTCATGGAGTGTGATGTCTGGTCTATTGTAATGTATTGTTTATTATTGTTATTATGTTTTAAAACTTCTGTTTATCTCCCATTTCTGGGGTACCTATTCTACTACAATCGCGGGCTTTTGGCCAAACGAGAGTGCAATGGGGACGAAAAAATAAAGAGATAAATATGATCATAATAATGTACGTATTTTATAGTAATTTAAGTTTATTCTTCTATTGACAATGACATAAAAGTAGCAAATGACACTTACATTCAAAAGACACTGGGCGCATCTGGGCCCACATCTTCTCCTCCACACAACCAAACACAGTGCATTAATCTATCAAAGATAGATCTCATTTTTTATATATTTGCAAGAATATACGTCAAGTATGAACGATCTTAAAATTACATAGATAGTTCCAGCATATCGTACCACATTGTGGTGTGCAAATATATTTATATAAATGTAAAATGCAAAATGTTTTTGCTTGTAAAACGTAAATGAAATGAAATGAAATGAAATGTATTTGCCAGAACATAGTGAAAATTATAGGTGATTTAGAAAGCATAGGTATCATATGTTCCACCGACAACGGTGTGCAAATCTTTTCTGCTATTTGTTAGTGTCGTTGAGATACTCTTTTATGGAGTAATAACATTTGTCTAGAAACCACTTGGAAATATTAGTTTTAAATTGACTAGCAGGACCATTTTTAAGGCGACTAGGCAGATTATAATACACTAAAATTGCCATACAGAAGGAACTCTTTTTATACAAGTCTACTCTGGAACTTGGCAAATAGAGACGGTTCTTGTATCTCGTATACCTTGGGAAGACATCAGCGTGTGTTTTTAAATATTGCGGATATTGTCGAATGAAAATACACATCTGCTTAATGTACATACATGGTACGGGCAAAATTTGTGAAGATTTAAAAAGAGGTCTACAGGAGTTCATGTAATGAGCTCTGCACAAAGCACGCACACACCCCACAACAGGAGCTCGTAATTCAGTACGGATGACACATGGTCATAATAGGCCATAAGGGCTACTTCCTTTGAGGTTCTTCGTCTTAGTTTTCTAAGTGCAAAAACAAATCTGTCGATCCTTTATCCTTATGTATGAATCTATTAGTAGATACATACTCTTTACATTACATGTCAGACAAGAATATAACTAAAATCTTTAATTATGGAACTATGGCAGAAATAGCCTTGCCTAAGTCGTGTGGGACAGGAGCTAGAGGCCAAAAAAACGTCTCAATTCTAACTGCTCTGATTCTTTGAGTTTATTTATTTCTAAGCTCACACAACTTACAATTTATATAATTCTAGGTAGGGCGAGATCCATCTATCAAATGCACTAAGTTTGGTTGGAGGCCAAACCGAGTTGAAAAAATTTGAATCTTAGGTTCTATGAGATCGCCCCTTCTTTTACATAAAGTTTGTGGCGATGTCGCGCCACAATGACAATACATATTTTTTGTTACTTTCAATGATCAAACGCCCGAGTTTTGTGGCTTTGGATACCAATTTATTTAGTCTCATAAGTACTCATAACCAGTAACAAGCCAGTAACAGTCAGAGTTACGTAATTAGAGTATTTTAGCGTACTTTATTGGTGTCGTAGATTATAAAGTACAGCTACACGAAAAAGAGGGGAGTTTCTCCCGCGCTTTTGTCGCGTCCACACCAGCTTTTTTCGTTGTCTTGCAAATTGTACTTCAAGTAAGAATGGTGTTTTTTATTCGAAGAACGTCTACAAAATGTGATTAATGTGTGGGACAGTGAAGTAAAGTCAAATAAGACGCTGCAGCCCGATCCGTACTTGGCTGGTTTTTGAAGAGCCATACTGCGTCCGGGACGCCTTCTTCTTTGGTTCGGATGGTGCAGAAGCGTGGAAGATTCTCCCAGATAGCATTGAAATGTGTCACACCAGCATTTTAATGAAGACTTGCAAGAGTTGTTTACATCAGACATGGCTGTATGGGCTCAGTTCCCTTTGCCTTAAAAAAAACAACAAAAAACAAACGAAAAAGAGGACAATACTCTATTTTAGAGTACGGGTGGCAATCCTACCTATCGTTATTGTTATAACCTAGAAATATTTGCCGCTAATAAAATGGGATAAAATACGCTGAACACTCGAAATTATTTTCATTTCATATAAATGTAACGTATTTCTTTGAAATAAATGTCATTTAATTTCAATATAAATAAAAACCAACATGATTGAATAAAATACTTCAATTGGTCAAATAATAATATTCAGTAGCAAATATCCGCCGACAGAAATAAATTATGCGGGTAGTAATAAAAACCTCGTGTTATCCGATATGAATAAAATAAAAATAATGTGGCTAATAAATGGAAATAAGTGGGGGCCAGTAGGCAAGCGAGGGCTTGCGTCTGACATCTATTGTATGAGTACACTGTGTGGCAACATTAAGTATAATTTTTTTAAATTATATAAGGAGAGCAGACGAGCAAACGGAAAGTGATGGAAAGTGGTCACCGTCGCCCATCTTATCTTATCTTAAGATAGAGGGCCGGGATAACCGCAGCGGCACTTCGACCCTTGAGGATCTTTTGTGCCTACCCCATTTTACACACTGGGTCATCTCAGTGTACAGGTTTCCTCACGATGTTTTCCTTCCCGTTAGAGCAGTCGGTAATTGCATGTAAGTCTTCGAAAAATACGAAAAACTCATTGGTATATGGCACTGCACGGTTTGGAACCCGGACCTCCCGCATAGGAGTCCGGTGTCCTAGCCACTGTGCCACCGACGCTCTTATAACACCGTCGCCCATACACATCTCAACTCTTCTTATTTTCAGCCTGTTGTAACATATTGTGGCGCACAAACCCATACAGCCTATATACAGCCAATAAACCCAAAACCCTCTTTTTGTGCTAAGTTGGATAAGATACGAGTGACCATCGTATTTAACATTGAGATAATGTATTATCTCTTAATTTTGGTAAAGCAAAGTTTTACCTTCACCTAGAGTGACGTCTATAAATTCCAATAAAAAAACTATATAATAATATTTTGAAATAATTTATATTCTATAATTGTACTGCTATTAGTAAGTGCAACTTATAAACCGAGCCTCATTGAGATCGGTTAACTTTGAGAAATCATCCCCAAATCAAGTTGAGTTCGTGTATTGCAAGGAGCGCATATCTAAATTTCTCAAGAACCTGAGCCCAGACAGGTTCGAAACTTTTATTTTATAATAGTATTATTGAGGAGTAACCTTGAGGAGCTTAATAGAGTGTCTCGTGTAGGAGGTACCGGTAATTATAGCTCACCCTTCAAATAACTTGCTTGTTTGCGTTGCTGGTTTACGGTATTAATACTCTGATGGTAAGCGGTCTCCGTCGCCTATAGACATATGACTATTATGTTATTAGAGATTTTTCTATGCGCTGCTAATCTTGAGGACTTCTGACGATATTCAGTCCTGTCGAGGGTTAGGCCTGGACTACATGCGCCGGTCCAGCGCCTGTTTGGTTCGCTGCAGCCAATCACGCGGAACGCTTGTAATTGGCTGCGGCGAACCGAACCGGCGGCGTTGGAACCGGCGCATGTAGTCTAAACCTCAGTCTGTTGATGTGCCGTCCTGTCTGTCGATAGTTATAGTCTTTCGACGTAGTGTCATTCGATCTTCTGTCTGGCAGTCCTTAGATGGAGCCCCCGAAATACAGCAATGCTGAACCTAATGCTTGCATTACTGGTTTCGGTTTGAAACACTGGCTAGTCTGAAGCTCTGACGCCTTGATCTCTATTGATTGTCAAGTTCTCAAAGTGATTTTTATATACAAATCGTGGTAAGGTTCCGGTTTTATTCTTATTCTTCGATCTATTTCTATTTTTTTTTAAATATATTTATAACTTTTGTAGCTAGTCACTTGCTCGTGGCCTCAAGTGTACGGGTCGGTCGTCCGTTCTCGACCAATGACAATAAAAAGGCATTTATTCGACATCGTACGCCATTGTTATGGTTTCAACTAAGAAATTGGTTATTTTTTCTAGTTTCATACTTATACTCGTTCTGTTGTTCAATTTCATCTCTATTAACGTCCTCACTGTTGGGGCACATACCTCTCCTTGCACAAGGGGGATACGGGCCATGATCCACCGATCAGGCTCGTGCATCAGCACCAATCATTATGATTTCACATGACTTCGGATTTTTTTCCTCTGACATACCTACAGGTTTTCTCACGAATTTCCTTCACCGTTAGAGCAGCTGATAAATGTACCTAAGTCTTCGAAAAAATCTGAAAATCTGATTGGTACACATACATAACTTCACGCTATATTCCTTGCGGGGTAGGCAGAGAGAATGGAGCGGCACGAATATCTGTCTTGGCATGCTTCTCTTGTTTCCTCTACAGTCATTCGTCATCGTCATTCCTTCATTGGTACACACATATAGGTATATAGGTAAGTATCTGTGTTACATTTGCATGGTTTCAAACCCGGACCTTCAGAATGGGAGTCGGACGTCATAGCCGATACCTACTCCATCTCTGCTCTTCATTATTGTGTGAGTTACTGTCTCGAATTGTGATTATAAAAGCATTCTGGATAATTAGAATGTCCACAAAGAATTAGTAGAATACTTTGGAATATTCTTCTTGTCGTGTAGTTAGCAACTGTTGTTCAGGCCACCCTTAGGCCTCTGACATGTATACAACAATTTGGACAAAACAATAGGATATGCACCGAGAGAAACTGCATTCACACTAAAATTAAAAGAAATGGTGGCGCGGAGCGCATTCTATACGGTTGAAGAGTTCTTCAACATCAGGTAGATCTGGTAGGTACTCGACAACCCACATTGCCTGATTTAAAAATAAATAAAAAATAACACTAGTTTTAATTAAAATTGAAATTTATTTTATTATGGTTAATTAGAAATTCAATTTAAATAATAATGGTTTGTAATGATAAATAACGTGTAATTGAATATTAAAAAAAATACTACTAACTAGAAAATATACTACGAACGGTCACCCATCATGATTCTGATCGCTCCCAAAGTAGCTTAACATGCATCAGAGCTGCAACTTATCCACTTGCCCTAATGATGCCTCGTTTAGAGGCGAAACACATGTCGAATTTGAATACAAGTCCGTGTTTTCTAGCGAAATACTTTTATGATTTCAAAAATTCTTTATTAAATCATAAAGTTACAGTAACACATTAAATTAGATCTTAATCAAATTATGTATAACATACGTTAAGTTGTTTTATAGGCTGCGATCGCCTCTGAATAAAAATATATGTTGGATATGTTTAAACATGAATAACATAACAAAATACATCGCATCACAGGAATTAATTAAATATGTACATTTTGAGTAATGTCCACTTATTGCATTGACAAATTACCTTAATAAAGATGACAATGACAGCGGAATACTGCAAGGTACACATTTAAGTTCCATTCATTTCACACTCCCTCAATCCTTATCACATCCTTTAGGCCATTTTTTTCATTTTTCGGGGGGAAACGCTCATGCTTACCTCTTCGCCGCAAATGCATACCTATTACAGTAATTAATTAAAGAAGATAGCTTTAAATTTACATTATAAATATATATATATATATATATATATATATATATATATATATATATATATATATATATATATATATATATATATATATATATATATATATATATACAGGGTGGACCAAAAGTCCGTTAACATTTGAATAGGTCGCTGCGTCGGCGCGGGCGGGGTATTGGCGCGGGGGGTGTTACTACAAGCGAGAGCTACTAATAGGGATTTAGTACCATGGCGTCATTCAGCGGAGCGCAACGCGCATTTTGCGTACGCGAGTACTATCGAAACAACGATTCTACGACCGAAGCTAAACGGAAATTTTGTAATCATTACAATATACGGAACAGAAATCAAGCAACAACAATTCAAACGATTAAAAAATGGGTACAGAAGTTCGAAACAACAGGTTCAACTTTAAGTCAACCACGATCCGGCCGACCTAGGACATCGCGCGATCCAGTAAACATAGAGCGTGTACGAGCGTCTGTTCGAGAACAACCTGGTCTCTCTACTCGAAAGCGGTCTAGTGCTTTAGATGTGCCCAGAACATCTCTAAATCGCATTCTACACAAAGATTTACATTTACATCCTTACAAAATTCAAATTGTACAGGCTTTAAAGCCAAATGACCCTGCTCAGAGACTGCAGTTTGCTAACGAAGTGCTTGAGAGGTTTACGAGCTTCAATAACATCTTTTTCTCAGACGAGGCACACTTCCACCTAAATGGACATGTCAATCGACAAAATTGCAGATACTGGAGTGACACTAACCCGGACTTGAAGCACTAAAAACCTTTACACTCGCCCAAGGTTACTGTATGGGCCGCATTGTCAGGCAGCGGAATCATTGGTCCATATTTTTATGAAGATCAGAGAAACCGCGCCGTCACCGTTAATACAGAGCGATACATTGTGATGCTACAGAATTTTTTTGCTCCAGCATTACAGGACTTCTCAGGCTTTAATCGAAGCTCTTGGTTCCAACAAGATGGGGCAACATGTCACACCTCCAATGACTCTATAGCAGCACTTCGTGAAATTTTTGGCCAAAAAGTCATATCCAAAAGAGGTGACATTCACTGGCCACCCCGCAGCCCGGATTTAACTCCAATGGACTTTTACCTTTGGGGATATCTCAAAAGTAAAGTTTACATCAGCAACCCAGTGTCTATTGAGGAATTAAAAGAAAATATACGCGAGGAAATGCAGAACATTTCACCAACCACTTGTCGGGCGGTCATGCAAAATTTCCGTTCCCGGTTACAGGTGTGCCAGGATGAACAAGGGTCACATTTGAATGATGTTATTTTTAAAAAGTGAAATCCTAATTTGTCTACTTTATTATTAAATAAACAGTTTTTCACTAAAGTAGCATTTGTATTTTTTATAACCATTTTAAATGTTAACGGACTTTTGGTCCACCCTGTATATATATATATATATATATTACATTCATACCTCTCGCTCGCAGAACCTTTGACATACTGACATAATATTCGACCATCCATCCGCAATCACATCGCATTCAGATCATGCGTCCAAGAGCGCGTTGAGCGCGGTGAGCATGCGGCACACCACCGCGCTGCGCGCGCCCCACCGCGCGGCGCAGCGGGCCCGCGATCAGACGGTGGAGGCGGCTCGGCCGGTGCCGCGTGTAGTTGTCCGGCACGTACAGTCGGCACAGCTGACCGAGTCGATGACCCCGTGTAGAACGTCAAGGGCTGTTAAGACCTGGTCCCTAGCTCTTCTAATCTCCAGTGAGTCCATTCCCAACATCCCTAGCAGAAATCTAGTTGGAACGGATAATATGATGATGTCCGAGGGAAGGAGGGGTTCAGATGGAAATGTACTCACCTATCTTGATTCTGACCGCTCCCAACGTCGCTGACTACACTTGCACTATGAAGAAACGAACGCCTGGAGGGATTTTTTTTACATCCAAGGTTCTACGAGAAATATCTAAATACAGTAGATAACACAGAAGTATCTTGATAAGACATAAATGAGGCTATAATAAAGTGTCCGTCCCGTAGATAATCTGTTGTCAATGAAGGAGGGGGACGGGGGGAGGGGGACGTGCCCGGGGGAATGGACTGGAGACACTTAGGGTGGGGATATGGTGGTCTACTTTTCATTATGAATATTGTGATTTGCAGCAAAATTTGTAAGAAACCTCCACCCCATGGTAGAGATCCCATTACTGTTTATTGGTCGTCTGATGATTACCTCAAGGTTTCTGATTTTACTAAGGCACCATGATCCTAAACATTCAACGTCATATCTCGTTAAGGTAAGTCATATCTCGTTTTCCATAAACCTTGCACACCTACTACCTCTTTCTCGATATCATTTCCTCTGCTCAAAGGTTGCCTGGAAGAGATCGCTCTTAGCGATAAGGCCGCCTAAATTGTACTTCACTATTTCCTTTTATATCTTTTGTTTGTTGTTTTATATTTTTGCAATAAAGTGTATTTTACTTTCCTTCACTTTATGCTTACTCAGTTGCGGTAAAGCGTATTAGCTTCGTATCCATTTTTTTTTTCTAATTTTTTGTTATCTATTATATAAATTTGCACACCACAAACGTGGTAGGATATACTGGAACTACCTATGTAATTTTAAGATCCTTCATAACGTAATATTCTTACAAATAAAAATTCTAATCCGTCCTATACATGGAGAAAAATAGATGGCAGCGGAAGACATTCGCTCAGCTTCTACACCAAAACCACCCCCTTACTGCTCAGCGACCGGTAAAACAAGAGGCCCTATTGTCAAGTCTTCTACCCAGAGATACGCTGCGACAACCTTACATTTACCATCACAACACACAAACCCACCTTTACCACCTAGAAAACTCAAGAAAACCCACTGCAAACTTAAAATTGTCCCCAGATAAGACTCGACAAAGTTGCACGTGCGGCTAAGAATTTAGTTAACCAATAGTTTTTAGTTCGTGGTAGTGTTTCGGAGAGTGGAAAGTTAGGTTTGTAAATGGCATCAGACGCGATGGTTAAGCACTCAATGTACCTTTATCTTAGATTAAAAAAGGGGAGGCTTGCTGAATAGTGTAGGGTAGTTCGTTACAGGTGTTGGGAGCCCTTAAAGGTTTATTCACCTTTGAAGTTTGATGTAAGTAATGGTGCTGGATGTTGATAAATGAGTAAGTAATGAATACTGTTAAATGAAATCGTGTTCTATTCGATTTTGAAAATCCTATGAGGGTAGATATCTCGCTAGAGAAGTTTTCTATAGAAACCGCGCGCGCGCCTGCCAGTTGGCGCATGCGATGTGAGCATCTACCCATAGGTTGTCAAATGTATGAAACTATACGCGCATTTGCCCAACTTAAATTTATCTTATGATAGGGGGCCGGGAATACTCCAGCGGCACTTCGACCCTTGAGGATCTTTTGTGACTACCCCATGTTACACACTGGTCATCATGCAGGTTTCCTCACCGTTTTCCTTCACCGTTAGAGCAGTCGGTAAATGTACGCAAGACTTCGAAAAATACGAAAAACTCATTGGTACATGGTAATGCACGGTTTTAGAAATCGGACCTCCCGCACGGGAGTCCGGTGTCCTAGTCACTGTGCCACCGAACGCTCCGCATTTTCCCAAACGCTTTGGCTCGCTGTTAGTGCCCACATCATCATTCTAGTGGAGAACAAATTTCAAATCAACAAATTACAAAATAGGAGTAGAAAAATACGTTGATAGATTATAATATAAGTATTTTAAAAATCGTATTTATTTATAAAACATGAAGTTGTGAATTCCATCGTCCGTTACATGAAGGAAGTAACACTCACCCCTACTCCTTGAGGAGAGAGACTACTTTTTCTTTCATCCAAGGTCCGCTAGAACCCTATATATAATTTTAAAAATTCCACTTCGATGTCAAGAACGTTGCAGCCTACGGTTGATGGCAGTCGGTAAATGAATACTTATTAGTGTCATACTATTCAAACGAAATGTACTTCAAATGTTTTAAGTGGCCAGTACTTGGCGTATTAGTACCAAGGAAATTATAAGTATTTATAATATGTACTTCGAGTTGGTTTAGTTGCACATCGGACCATAGTTTCACTAGTACCATTGATGGTACTAGCGACACAACATTATTCAGGATCAGTAGTACCAATCCTAAATTAGTGTCCCTGGTACTAAAGATACAAAGTTGTGTCACTAGTACCATCAATGGTACTAGTCAATGGTACTACTGATCTAACGGCAAATTGTACATGCAAGAAATTAAGGTGAAACAAAAACACAAAAACGGGTAAATAAAAATGTTGTCATGAATTGACATTGCTTGGTTTCGATACTTACGAACCCAGACCTCTATCATGGGAGTCCGGCGTTCTAATCACTATGCCACCGACGCTTTCATTAAACTACATTTTTCCTGAAGCCAAAGCAACTAAAACCTAAAATAAAAATACCCCTGCAAAGTCTGTTTAGTAAACTGTTCATTGGATCAAGTCCAGACTCCCTTCAAGAACTTTGCAGAACTAACTTATTTTCCTTTTAAGTTGTTTAGTTCTGCAGAAATAAGGGTATTCATTTAGTTTGTTTTGTTTAGTAAATTAAGGCTCAATTTATTTAGTAATTACTTTACGAAAAGGTTGTCTGGAATAGATCGCTTTTAGCGATAATAACGCCTGTACGCCGCTGACATAGCCTAATGACTTTTGTCGACCGATAGTGCAGCAGCCGTGACATACTCTTCAAGGCACGGAGATGAAGGGGGTCAAATGAAAAGGTGCCGCAACTCCGCAAGCGGTCACCCATCCTGATTCTGGCCGCGCCCAAAGTTGGTTAACTTGCGCGATCACTTTCTGACCGTTCTCGCACATAGGCTAACTAAGAAATTGTATTTTTCTTTTTTTTACGTAAAAACAATAATTAGGTTAAAATTATCATGATTATTTTCCTTATGAACAAAACCCTGCCCTTGAAGGAAAGAACTTTACGTGCCCCAAGATCTTACATTCATTTAGAACAATCAAATACCTTTTCTGAGTACAAATTGGTATGATGTCCATGAACAAGGTAATCACTGAAAACAAGAACATAGAAATGAAACAGATACTAGTAGATTTTTAATTTTTTTTTAATTAAATAAGAAGAGCTGACGAGCAAACGGACCACCTGATGGTAAGTGATCACCGTCGCCCATAGACATCTCACCTCACTGTATTAATATTAGAGGGTTTTTGATGCGCTGCTAACATTGAGGACTAAGATGGAGTGCCTCATGTGCCGGAAATTACGCTGGCTCTCTTACCCTTCAAACCGAAACACAGAAATGCAAGCATCTCTGCTTCACGGCAGAAACAGATAAGAGGGTGGTACCACCCCAGGCGATCCTTCACATTTGGATCTACCACCACTAGATACCACATTATTATGATTTTGATGACTTATTTGTCGCTTCTGTGGTAGGTACTAAGTTTTTTTTGCAATTGAATTTGAAGAATTGAAACCTTAAAGCAGTCGCCATAGACTCCTAATTTAAATTGTAGAATTTTAACAGACTCTAGATGCCAACTAATACAGACAGTCTGTTATAATTTCGTTATTATTTACTACCATGTACAATTCAGTTTTTTTTCTAGATATTTTGTAAACCTTATGTGACATACGGACGGACAGACGGACATGATGAAAACAATACTGATAGTGAAATAGAATATCGATTTCTTTAGGTATGCATTTTCTAAACTTTCATTCCCAAGACTGAGTTTAATTTTAAATTAAAAGATTTATATTATATTTAAATATATGGCATCACCTCCTATGGACAGCGCAAAAAGAAAACGGCCCCCAGTTCCCGGACGCCCCACTATTCCTGGTCACGGTGGCGGCCATGGTAGCGACGATCTGCGTAAGGTGGCTGGCAGCGACTGGATGAGAAGAGCCGAAGATCGGGCTCAATGGCGCACCCTGGGAGAGGCCTATGTCCAGCAGTGGACTAGAATAGGCTGCTGATGATGATGATGATATGGCGTTTGTAGGAAGAGGCCTATACCCAGCAGTGGGCAGAAGCAAAGACATTTTAAAGTTATGGTCGTATCGTTCGTAGAGGTGCTACGCGCGGTCTACGAATTATTAGTGAAAAACAAGGTCAAAAATAAATATGAAGATTGACTCTTCAGTGCATATTATTATGTAGTATCTCTTACTTTTTATGATCTCGAAGCAAACAAAGCGTATAAGCGGACAAAGTACATAAGATGCTTTGTAAAGGAAACAAAGGGGGTTGTAACAACGACAATAAATTTACAGCTCGACTTGTCCTTTGTTATAAACAATGTTTTGTCGATGGTCTGAGACGGGCTGAGGATTAAATTAATAAATTAGGGCTGAAATATGCTATGCAGAGGGTTACAATTACAATTTCAAAAACATAACATTTGAGAATTTAATTTAAAATAAAATAAAATCGAATTGAAAACTTAAAATATTTTAATAATTAATACATTTATTTAACATGTCGTTTTAAAATAATTAATAATATTAATAGGTTTAATAATATTAGTCACTAAAATTAATTAAAAAAGTAATACTAAAATAACACTTGCTGGCTTTGCGTATGGTTAGTGGCCAACCTATTTGTCAGAGTTGTTCAGGCCGCCCGTAGGCCTCTGACATGACTTAACGACTGCTGTAGAACTACAACAACCGAGACCGACTGCTTAACGTGCTCTCCGTGGCACGGAGGAGCTCAGATGAAATATGCCACTAGCGGTCACCCATCCAGGTACCGACCGCGCCAACGTCTCTTAACCTGCACGATCACTTTCAGACCGTGCTCGCAACTAGGCTACGAGCTCCTCATAACATAAATAACACTAAAATACATACTTAAGCTAAAATTACAAAATACCTCAATAGAATAATTATTAATTTACTTACTTACTTACTCCGCTGGCGCAGCGACCCGAAGTGGATCTTGGCCTCCGATACCAAAGAGCGCCATCGCTCTCTCTCCTGCGCAGTCTCGAGCCAGTCAGGCGCCCGGAGCTCCCGCAGATCCTTCTCCACTTCATCGCGCCAGCGGTATCTGGGACGTCCGACCGGACGTCGCCCGTTAGGGCGTCCCACATACGCTCGTTTAACTGCCCGATCCTCCCCCATCCTAGTGATGTGTCCGAGCCATCGGAGTCGAGCCGCTTTCGTCTCTCCTATAATGTTCGGCTCGTTCACCATCTCTTCTATCTCCCTATTCTTTCTCATCCTCCACCCTCCATCTTCCTTCTTGGCTGGTCCCAGAATCTTCCTCAATATCCTCCTCTCGGTCACCAAGAGTCTGTTTTCTTCCTTTAATGTTTAATTAATAATTTATTAATATTTAATTAAATAATTTAAAATTATTTAAAATCGAATTAATTACGACCCGGCTTCTCCTATCACTCACTTTAGCTTCGTACCTACTTGTTCCGTCATTCATTCATTCTTTCTACATGTTCTAACCAACGAATCATTAATTACACGTTGTATAGATAAATATTAATACTACTTGCTAGTGCAAAATTTTTAGAATAGCTTCAGTAGTTTTTGAAAAATCTCAATCATTCATGTTGGCCCAGTATACCATTTCTTGAATTTTTACTTGAGGTTTTTCAGTTGGAACTAGTGTTATTTTCATTAGAAAAAGGTATAACACACTAGCGGCAGTATAATTTCTTTTCGACAAATGTTGTTTCAT
Source organism: Hofmannophila pseudospretella (assembly GCA_947369225.1). NCBI lineage: Eukaryota > Metazoa > Arthropoda > Insecta > Lepidoptera > Oecophoridae > Hofmannophila > Hofmannophila pseudospretella. Next base: position 4,184,909 of record OX376333.1, read on the forward strand.
TCATAAACCTTATTATGTAGTAACTATAGGTCTAATCAAAATACGAGTAACAAATGTACGAATAATTCCGATTAATGCATAATGTACGAATTGAACTGTGTTCCTTCTTGGATACTGCCATTGGATTTAATCCAAAATCGGAAAATAAACATTAATAACTCTAAATTAAAAACTTAAGAATCCTCCGACGATGTACCATTGTGGAGATCCCCTTACTTTTTGCTGGTCATCATCAGATCCTCAAGATTTCAGATGTGATCCACCTAACTATCACCGTTCCAGAGATCCCATCATACTCCAACATCGCAAGATGCTCCAATATCTTAGAACTACTGATCCATTTTACATCTGACATGTCTAAGAATATTCAGCAAGTTAGATCTGCGACGCCTGAAGGTTGGTGGAGGCTCCGCGGTGCTGGCAATCTTAACATTCCTAGTTCCACATCATTTTCATTTATTTTTAGGTCGCCACCTTTAATGTTTTTTCTCTTGTAATATCTCAGGATTCCTTACAACTTTCGTTCGAGAAGACCCCATTCAACTATTATAGTTTTGGCGGGCTGATAGTCTTTCAATTCTTCCAGTTTCATATTGTGAAATTGAAGTTCACTTACTTTTTCCTGGTCATCATCAGATCCTCAAGGTTTCCGATGTCGGAAACGCACCATGAACCCGAACATTTGACCTCAAATTCGAATAATCTAGCTATTACCGTTCCAGAGATCCCATCTGACATCAAAGATACTCCAAGATCTTGGAAACCACTGGTCCAATTTTCATCAGACCTAGCTAAGAACAATCTCGACAAAATACCGGGTCCAAATCGGATCATCCGTTGTTAAGTTATGATGCCACAGACAAACGTGTCAAACTTATAACACGCCCTCCTCGATCGGTCGGGGGTTAATTATACTTTATCAAATTACCTCAAATTAGACCAAATTACCCCTTAAATAAACCCATGTACAACTGAATACGTATAAAAAATATTTTGTAACACAGAATAGTACATTATGATACTCGTGCGGAAAGTGAGATACGAGACGTACTAGATATTCCTTATAACACTCATCGACGACTTCATCCTACTAACCTCAGACGCCGCCGAATGGCTAAGAAACCTGGATATTTGGTTGTGACATATCGCAGTACCTACTGTTATTGTATATTGTGTATAACTCCATCTGCCATATGAATAAAAATAAAAAATAACACTCATCGACATACTAGACTGAGCCAAAATCTAATCTGAACTACAATACGTTTTACACAATGCGAAGTTATGATTATATTCATGATTCTATGAGACTATCAAAACAGGTACCTAGGTACACAATTGTTACAAACACACCGTCCTTACCAAGAATACCCTGTTTCGAGTGAAAAACGAGAAACAACGTAAAAACGGGAAAAAGGAAAAGAAAACAAGGTAAACAACCATTCGTATTTTATGTCGGATTTATTGGGCCACCGAGCCTTTGTACTACGTTAGTGCTGTGTTGCCAGGGCGTAATTTATTTACTTCAATTTTTTTTAAATAAAACATCAGATTAAGCAGATACGAATGTACCAATACATTTAATTATGAATAATTAAAAAGCATAAAAACCAATCGATAGAGAACTCTCTAGAGTGATTTGTTACCGGCACATGAGGCACTCCTTCAAGTCCACAAGATTAGCAGCGCTTCGAAAACACTCTAATACCTTCATAGTGAGGTGAGATGTTTATGGGCAACGGTGACCACGTTTTCCCGTTTGCTCGCCTCTTTTCCTTATAGAATATCTTATCTTATGATAGGGGGTCGACAATAACCCAGCGGCACTTCGCACTTCGACCCTTGAGGATCTTTTGTGCCTACCCCATTTTACACACTAGTCATCTCAGTATGCAGGTTTCCTCACGATGTTTTCCTTCACCGTTAGAGCAGTCGGTAAATGTACGTACGTCTTCGAAAAATACGAAAAACTAATTGGTACATGGCACTGCACGGTTTCGAAATCGGACCTCCGCATGGGAGTCCGGTGCCCTAGCCACTGTGCCACCGACGCTCCTTCTTATAGAATAAAAAATGTACCTACTTAATAGTTTTCACGATAGTTAAAATTTACTGTTGTTTCAATATTGTCCTGGGTCTGGCAACACCGATACGCACACGGGAGGAATTGAAATGAATAAAAGATGAGAGAGTGAGAGGCCACCAGAGAGGTCCAGATATCGGTTCCGTGAACACTGTTTTTGATATTCCTAGTAGTTTGGTGTGGGGAGACAACGTGGAAGATAAGCTGCCGGTGTATAACTAATTGTCCCTACGTAAACAGTAACGTATAGGTCGTATGCAATGCAGTTTCATATCCTTTTTTTTATTTACTTCTAAACTCGCGTTTGACCTCAAACTCACCTGGTGGTAAGTGACGATGAGGTCAAAGATGGAGCACATACAAGCTTAGTAAACCTTACATAGAAGGGTGGTATCTAGCCAGGTGGATCCTGATGGGGTGCTTCCAGCAGTAAGTTTAGTCGACAGTAGGTATATTCTAAATCCGTCCCATACATGGAAAAAAGGAGTTAAGAGTTATGGAGTTATAGAATTATTTATTTTTTGTCAGTTTCGCCCATTTTGATGTTTTCAGGACTTGATTGTTGAGTAATTGCGATCGTGGGTAATAATTCCTTCACTCAGTGCAGGAATGTGGCACTTCCCGCATAGTTTTTAATCGATATTTTTTGAACAGATGTATAAAAGTTAAATTTTTGTTAATAAACAACTGTACTTATTTGTATGATAAACATTAAAATTAAGATATTATATTATTATTTAGAGATAATTTTTTCATTTCCTCTGCCCGAAGGTTGCCTGGAAGAGATCGCTCTTAGCGATAAGGCCGCCTAAATTGTATTTCACTATTTCCTTTTCTATCTCATGTTTTTTTTTTATATTTGTGCAATAAAGTGTATTTTACTTTAACTTTACTTTAAGAAATAAAAGAAATAAACCACCATTATCAGACTTTCTTCATACTTATTATCATAACCATAAATAAACTTAACAGATCGCTAAAATTGAATCCAAAAACAGTTGAATCGCAAAATCCTTTTAAACTTATTAAAATGCGCAGTCGTTTGTGAGGTAGACATGTTTCGAGCAATCCTTTTAAAACTCAATAGGATATCAAAGTTAGAACTCAATGAAAACTTATCCCCAAACTAAGTTTTTAACCCCCGACCGATCGAGGAAGGGTTGTTATTAAACTTTAGTATGATGCGTTTGTCTGTGGCATTAACGTTTGTCTGTGGCATTAACGTTTGTCTGTGGCATTAACGTTTGTCTGTGGCATTAACGTTTGTCTGTGGCATTAACGTTTGTCTGTGGCATTAACGTTTGTCTGTGGCATTAACATTTGTCTGTGGCATTAACGTTTGTCTGTGGCATTAACGTTTGTCTGTGGCATTAACGTTTGTCTGTGGCATTAACGTTTGTCTGTGGCATTAACGTTTGTCTGTGGCATTAACGTTTGTCTGTGACATTAACGTTTGTCTGTGGCATTAACGTTTGTCTGTGGCATTAACGTTTGTCTGTGGCATTAACGTTTGTCTGTGGCATTAACGTTTGTCTGTGGCATTAACGTTTTTTTTATTTACCAAAGAATTTTATCGAAATGGCGTTCTTAGCCATTTTTTATAATAATTGGACCAGTGGTTTCTAAGATCTCGGAGTATCTTTAATGTCAGATGGGGTCGCTCTCTAGAATGGAAATAAGTTAGGTAGTTCGAATTTGAGATCAAGAACAATAGTGCCTTTCCCACAACCTTGAAGACCTGATGATGTCTAGAAAAAAGTAAAGGGATATCACAATGGTAAGTAGAGGGTTTCTAATTTTTTTAATTTAGAGTTGTATTAATTAAACTTTTGGACGAGCCCTTGGTTGTAGAAAAAATTGCCTACGGGGGTACCTTCTTATATTCATGGATGAGCCAGCTCTCCAGTGTCCGGTCTCTTTCGTGACGGTAAATAGATTTTCCCTCAACTCTTCAAACGTATTCAGAATTCCATTTCAGTTCGGACGATTCAGTTTGTTTTGCAAACACTTGTGAACATTGAGGGAATCTTTGCTTGCTTACAATATTTGCTTTGTATTTCGATTACAATACTCATTGAAATTTTAGTCTGGAAAAAGTCCTGAAGATTTCGTAAAAAACGAGTATTTAAAATTAATTATTATGTGACAAGAATCATAAACGCGCTACAAATATTGCTATGATCGAACTATCTTATCTTATGACATAACCCCAGCGGCACTTCGGAGAGTGCGCATCGGAATTGCACGACCTAATTCCAACATCTCCATTCCACCTTCGGACTACCAGGCGCGGGGAGGGGTCCCATCCTTATGTTGTTGATATCCCGTCTGCTCGTACGAAGCGATTTGCTTCTTCGTTCATTCTGCGAACGGCTAAGGAATGGAACAGCCTGCCGGCGTCTGTATTTCCCGAAACCTACAACCTTGGGATCTTCAAGGCCAGAGTGAATAGGCATTTACTGGACCCGCGTGCTCCATCGTCGACCTCATCGTCGCTTACCATCAGGCGAGATCGAGGTCAAATGCGGGTTTAGTAGTCAATAAAAATAAATAAATAAATAAATCGACCCTCAGGGATCTTTTGTGTTCACCCCTTACCTTAGTCTCCTTCCTGTTCCTTAAAGATGCTTTGCATCAAGGACGCTGTATAGCTCACAGGAAGGAGCCTATAGTCCTCTGGTTTCAGGTAGACTACCCCCAGAAAACTCACACGCCCGTAAATGCCCTAACTTGAATTTGTAATAAAATTAACATGCAATTTTTTGCCTAACAGAAAAAATATCATCCAGTTTTTTATGATCTATCGTACTTTTAACATAAGTACATCACTTATGGATACGTACTCGTACAGTCGCCCACAAGGTATAGTATACCATCTGTCAAAAACCTTCGAATAAATCTTAACCTTATGCCTGCGCAATATGGTACATTTCAGATTCTCAAATGTTGACATTTTGGGTAGGTTGACCTGTAGTCGACTGTACATTAGGTAGTCGTACATGATACATTTTATAGTTTTGCTAATAAAACTACTGATCGTAAAACATATGATAGTCATAAAATGTAACGTTTGCAAAACGATATATGAATAACATGTTCTGTTCATAACTACGGAAACGTTTGTTTGTCTGTGGCATCACATATCAAAAACCTTTAGAATAAAAGAATGAATACAAATACAAATACAAATATACTTTATCGCACACCCAGGACAAAAACAAAACATACAACATAAAGAGAGGTACAATACAATGTGCAGAAGGCGGCCGCGGTCGCTTCAGGTGATGGAAAAATCATAAGATACATAATATACGGGTGCAAAAGGCGTATGAAATAGATACTACCCTCAAATAAATAAATAAAAATAATTAAAAAAAAATATATATGCAAACCTTTGCAAGCTGCCAAGCAGTAGTAATAATATTACATAAATACTATAATATATACAGAAATATAATACTTAATATATCATCATCATCATCATCATCAGCAGCCTATTCTAGTCCACTGCTGGACATAGGCCTCTCCCAGGGTGCGCCATTGAGCCCGATCTTCGGCTCTTCTCATCCAGTCGCTGCCAGCCACCTTACGCAGATCGTCGCTTACCATGGCCGCCACAGTGATAGTGGGGCGGCCGGGAACTGGGGGCCGTTTAATAAATACGTACGCCGTTTACTTAATATATAATCAAAAATATTATAAATAAATAAATAACACACATCATATGCTAAAGTGAAACTGCATTACAACAATTAGGCAGTGTATCCACACTGCAGTTCGTAATGTTGACGAAGGAGATTTTTAAATATAGGCAGTGATTTGGCCTGCCTGATAGACGACGGGAGGGAGTTCCACAGCCTAATGAATTATTTATTCACCAGAAATATGGTACATTGGATGACAAATCTTAAATATGAGGTCTCACATATTTCGCCAGCTTTGGCATGCAAAGCATGCCAGCTTCGGTCGGATTTAAATGCGGTTTTTCGTTTCGTTTAAAAGAGTATTTTGTTGAGATTGATCTTAGTAAATTGTTCAAATAAAATTGTGATAAATAAACCTTGAGTTGCTTGTAAATGATTATTTTCAATTAAATCGTCATGTCTGTTCAAAATTATTTTTTGATATCACTTTAATATCCTAAACCTAAACCTGGGAAAATGTAAAAGACACTGTTTTCATGAATGAATATTATTTTTATTCGCAACTGTTGCTTTGCGGTTAAATAGGTAAAAGTGTGGTACTTTCTCAGACTGACCCTTTAGTCTTTACCTACTTGTGTTAAGGAGAAAAACTCGTATAATCAACCAAACAAGATATTTCAAATTCTCAACAACAGAGTTTTCCTTGGGCCAATATTTTTTCACAGAATCCCGACAAAAGTACGAACTACGGCAATAATTGAATAATCGCCAGAGAAACTTCGTCCGGACTCGCTGTTCATTCGTGTTTTGGTCCAATGTGTAAGAGAGAAGATTTTGGATTTTCGGTATAAGAGAAGATTTTGGATTTTCGGTATAAGAGAAGTTTTTGGATTTTCCGTGTAAGAACGGATAAAATTTCCGAAGCATCGGTGGCGTCGTGGTGGGTAGGACGTCGGACTCCTACGAGGGAGGGAATGCTAGGCGAGCACATGAACTACCTGATGGTAAGTAAGTGGTTACCGTCATCATCATCAGCCTATTAATGTCCCCACTGTTGGAGCACAGGCTTCCCCTTGCACAAGGGGGTACGGGCCATGATCCACCGAGCGGATACAGTGCTGATTGGTGGATTTCACACGCCTTCAGAAACTTTAAATTTCCTCAGACATGTTTCCTCAAGATGTTTTCCTTCACCGTTAGAACAGTCGGCAAATGTTGGTACGTAAGACTTCAAAAAAAATCCGAAATTGGGACATAGCATTGCATGGTTTCGAACACGGACCTCCTGCATGGGAGTCCGACGTCCTAGCCACTAGTCTATTACCGTTACCGTCACCAATAGAAATATCACTTCACTATAATTTTATTAGAGGGTTTTCTATGCGCTGCTAACCCTGAGGAATTAGATGGAGTACCCCATGTATTATTTATTCGTGCTCATGTGCCAGTAATTACTCTAGGTATCTTACCCTTCAGACCGAAACACAGAAATGAAAACATTTCAGATAAGAATTTAGGAGCGTCGGTGGCGTCGTGGCTAGGACGTCGGACTCCCATGCGGGAGGTCCGAGTTCGACACCATACAATGTCATGTACCAATGAGTTTTTCGGTTTTTTCCAAAGACTTACGTACATTTACCGACTGCTCTGACGGTGAAGGAAAACATCGTGAGGAAACCTGCACACTAAGATAACCAGTGTGTGAAATGGGGAAGGTAATGGCAAACCACATCATTAAATCTGCCACGAGAGTCGTTCTATGTGATTAATTCCTTAGAATGATCACGACCCTCATCAATGAGGAATACGACTTAGAAGAGAGATAAGAGTGTGATCCTGAACATCAGGATCTACCCTTCAACATTTTGCTTGCTGACAAATCGCTGTATATCATTCCTTAGCCACGAGACAAGCAGTTAAAAACAATCTGTAGCTGTAAGGATTCAGATTTATGCAGCTTTTAATGGAAATTCCGAATGCGATGGAACTAAATGCAGTGAAGTATTTTTCTTCTTGTAAGAAACTCGGTAATTACAGTAACATTCATCAAGTTACTCGTATCACAAGTTTACAGTAACATTCATCAAGTTACTCGTATCACAAGTTTCAGTGTAACAAAACTTTATCTGCAATTTGTTGGTGCTGTAGAGTTACTGACATATTTATTATTATTAATTACCAATCACCAAACCAAATGGCATCTGCAAGTCGATACTAAATTGAATCCTAATTATACCTATTTTGTGTGTTATTCGTCATCTGGTTACCCGCAGCTAAGAAAAACTACAGCTCTTCAATTAGATTATACACTAGTAATTTAATTTATAAGCCTTATGTCTACCGTACACTTATTTACAACAAGTTTATCCTGTATTTCCCTAAGCAAAGTGGATTATATCCTTTTTATAGTGAAATAAATGTCTAAAACCGTAAACCGTAATTAGTCTTCACTTTTAGTATTTTACTTAAAAATAAGTAAAAGTAGGTAAGTGTACAAGATGTTCCTGAGAATATGCATTAGCTTCGCCAAACACTTCTGTAGCTTTTACATAATATATTTGACAATGGAAGTGATCCTCATAAACGCTTCGTTTTCGAGGTACTTGCTATTTTATTTAATTGAGTTATACAATGAGTAAGGGTCTTTATTTATCCCCGTAAGAAAACCTGAAACAAAACAATAACAAACTATTTGCCTTTTTCACTTCACTTCACTGTTTTATTTATGGCAACTACCGACTAACTAATTGTTGTAAATCTGCCAGTGTCTATGTGTTAGAAGAGGAACAGATTTTTTTTCTCGAATTTTGGAGTGTCTAAAACAATGACAAAACAAGGACATCACAAAGCGTTAAAAAAACTACACTACAGCTTAATATTATTAACACGAATAAAATTACATAATATAGAAATAAAAGGAGTTGAAGACACATAAATAAGTAGGGAATCAACGGAAGTAGGAAGAGGGTTAGTTGGAGGAAGAATATCATGTAAAGAGTTTCTATTGTTAGGACAGGAAAAGAATATTTTTTTTTTTATAAATTAGCTACGACAAACAGGCAGACGGACCACCTGATGGTAAGTAGTCACCGTCGCCTAGAGACACGTGCAATATCAGGGGTATTGCTTGTGTGTTGCCGGCCGTGGAGGGAGAGGACTTTTTTAACGTTCTTTTTGAAGCATCCCATGTCATAGCGCTGCGGGAAAACGTCGGGTGGGAGAGAGTTCCACATTTTACAGGTGCGTGGTAGAAACGTTCGTGTAAAACGGGTCGTGGTAGACACCCAAGGTTTTAGAAAGTGCGGGTGAAAATTGAGCCGCCGACGAGTGGTGCGATTCAAGAAAGTAGAAGATGACACCAGGTCAAATAGTTCCGAATATATCGGGATGTCCTTCATCCAGCCCACACTTGCAGAGTGAACTATCCCTTATCCTCAGTTAGAAACACCGGTTGTACATTTGCCTTTATGCACATGTCAGTATTATCTTATGATTGTGAAGTTTATATTAATCAAAATGCGACGTTGCCAGCTCGAATAAAGAGTATGGCATACTAGGTAACTTCCTTTAAGCAAGGCATTTAGCTTGTATAAAACTAAAAATATATAAAAATAAAATTTAAAACATGTGACAATATGGAACATGACTTCTTCGATGTTCTGAGTACAGTGTCGAAGTTAATGCATAACCAAAAGAAAACCTTGTAGAAGTCAAGAATTTAGCTAGGTACCTATATGTACTAACATCTGGACTTTTTAGTGTCATTCTGCGACATTCCCGTAAATAGCTAAAGACATCCCCCATATACACCCTGCGGCGATATGACAAAGTATTACTTTTGGTGTCATGTGAACCATATAATTGCAGACGACACGTTTTCAAGAGGGTTGGGCGCACCCTCATTTTTCAATAGGGGGACAGGGAACCAGAACACGACGGGAAGGGGGTTGATTTCCTTTTCTCGAATTGCTACTTACTGATATAATAAGTCATTACCTATATTTATACATATTCATCTCAATATCTATTCACATTACCTATATTTGAACGCTACATCCACAGAAAACAAAGTTTAGTACCCTAGGTCAATTTCAAAATCTTTGTTTACATTGTGTTGATGTTGAAAATGATCATAATGAAAGTAATAGGTCAGTATGTCATACATAATACATTTAAATAAAAATAAATATCCGAAACACATTACCTAACATCTTTTTAAAATTACACTGGGGAACAGTGATTTTGCGGCACGGTTTAAAACCTTTTTTCGGTGATACCTCCCGTATCACCGAAAAAAATTCTGCCGCAGAAAAAAGTTATTTTTTTGTTCCCCAGTGTTTTTAAAAGAAATATTCAAACGAAAACCAACCGCCGAAGAAAAACCTACTAATATTTTTTGACTCTCGTATATAGGAATTGGCTCTATGAATGAAAGAAGTTTTCCGGCTAGAAGTGATTTTCTCCAAGATTCTACCGTATCAAGCTTCTGTATTTTCTAGGAATTTCACTTACCATCAGGTGAGATAGAGGTCAAATAATTATTTACCCATGCCCCTGGTATTTTGTGCCCATACCCGTTAAATTATGTGAACCCGTGCGAAGCCGGATAGAAGAGGCTATATAGTAAAAAAATTGATTTTACGAAGCTTTGTTAATAAAAACCGGGTATAAAGGGGTGTAAGGAGTGTGATTGTACGGCGGTCCAGAGACAGCTCTTGATGGGCGTATCATGATTATCATCATCAACCTATTAATGTCCCCACTGTTGGGGCACAGGCCTCCCCTTCCACAACGGGCGGGCAATGAGTCACCGAGCGGGCCCAGTGTTGATTGGTGGATTTCACACGCCTTCGGAAACTTTTAATTTCCTCGGACATGCAGGTTTCCTCACGATGTTTTCCTTCACCGTTAGAGCAGTCGGTAAATGGACGTAAGTCTTCGAAAAAAATCTGTAAATCTCATTGGTACATGGCATTGCATAGTTTCAAACCCGGACCTCCCGCTTGGGAAACCGACGTCCTAGCCACGACGCCACCGACGCTCGGAGGGACGTTTTAATTCAGCTACTTTCCGAAACAGCGATCAAACTGTTCAGCTACATATACTCGTATCAGATGCTGTCTCAGGGCAGCTGTGTAGCGATTGAGAACTTGATTTGTTTCCCTATCATGCTGGCAATGGCTGGCATGGTCCTGTAATGGGCTGAATCCTAAAAAAAATAGATTTAAAAAAAGGGGTGAAACAATTTTCAGTTGCCCCCTTCCTATGGTTCAACCTTAGACGTCGGCTCTACCAAAACGTAAAAGCAAGTATAAGTTAATGTCTACGTAATCTCTCCGTAGGAAATGACAGACACAGGTGTGCTGTCGCGAACTGCTAATAGCTTTTAGACAGCCAAGCTTCGTAGGGATGTGCTTTCAGTCAGATATCGATAGTTACTTTACTCAGATATCTATCTACTTTACTTAGATATCTATCTAAGATCTATCTATCTAAGTAAACTTACTATCGATATCTGACTACAAAACTATCTATAGTCTATTCGAGTTAAGAAAATAGTGAGTCATCGCTGTCGTCCGGCCTAGCCACGCCCCCTGACCAATCACGGAGCAGCAAATTAGAAAGCCAAGTTCACATTGACCAGTTCAAGGCAGACCCTCGTACAAAACGGCCGTGTCCTTTGTGCATTACAGTAAATTTTAAAATAACCTCACCTATTCGTAAAAATAAAAGTGGATCGATAATTCATAGCGGAGAAAGACGAGTAAATTACAATGTTTTTAAATTTGTTTGAATTTTTATTCGACTGTGACTAGACCTTTACCCCGCAGCTGCACTGATGACTCACTATTTTCTTAACCCGAATGGACTATAGTTACTTAGTTAGACTATTATTCAGGTAAGTATGTGATATAGTACTGATAAAATCTATCAGATTTCATTGGTGAAGCACTGTAGTCAGTAAAATGTCCTTGAATATATATATTTAGCTACGTTTGACAGTAAGCACCTATATCAGTGGTTTCATGTGACATAAAAAAAGGCTGGCAACGAATTAAAGTAGCGCTTTCTAGAACAAACTCGTATGAATTACATTGGAAAACTTTTACATTCGTAACTTTGATAATTATTTTATGTTGAAGGCTCAGGATTTTACATAACGAGCCTTAGAGCACATTAAGTGTCATAAATTTCATTTGTAGTAGCAAGTTGTTTACTTAATAGACCTTTCTTAATTCTTATCTGAAGTAATTTCAGGAATAATTCATTAAATTTATGTCCCTAAACAGGATCGTAAATATTAGATATGACTTTTATTTCTCTGTGTATAAAATTAATTCTTTTATTACTAACGAACGAATTATAGCCAACAGTGGCTAACATTGCTAAAGCCGCTAAGAAACAAGAGTTAAGAAAATTACTTTTTATAATTTTTTTGTATGTACCCAATTCAATTTTGCTAATTTCTGGGAAACAATCCTTAATTTGTTTGAAAAGGTGATTATTTATTTACTACAACAAGCAAATTAACTTCTTCAGCTGTATCTACATATTTTATTGAACTAATAGATCAGATATGTGGGAATGTAAGGACACGAAATGATGTAATGTCAGTTGCATGAAAGGGAAAAGGGAAGATCTTCCACCAAGCGGGCTGTTGTGCCTGGTGACCAGATGTCTTGGCCCAACTATAGATGTTTGGAACTCGTATATATGCGAAGTCGCAGGAAAATTTCGATAGCGCGTTCTACACCGATATGAGTAGGTAGGTACTAATCGTAGTGGCGCGTCGTGCGTCGCCACAAGGTACATTTGCTACATTCTGCCCTCTAGGTGCCGGCTAGCAGGGTTCTAGGACAGTGTGCAGATGAAGTAATAGAAGAACTAGGTAATATATATTATATTTTTAAGGAACAGAACAACACAGAAAATAGTAAATGTCGAAAATAGGTAGTAGTAGGAGACAAAAATAAAACGGAGAAACGTCCGTTCAGGACAAAATACAGAGAGAAAGTGCAAAATACAAAGAAAACAATGAAATTAATGGAATTTAGAAATGGAATGGGAATATGATTTGAATTTTGAAGATATAGATGCCAACACGAAATGAGGTGAGATAAACGCTAACGATGAGGTTGAAATTGATGGCAACACATTAATTTAATTTATTTATTAGGTAAACACAACAGATTACAACCATAGAAATTACATAAAAATCAATATAAAGTTATGAGCTAGGTCGTAACCCTTAACGTGTAAACACAGCATGGTTAGGAAGTAGAAAATTGGTTGTTGTACAAAATTGAGTTGGGAAAAAATACTATTGAATGTAATGACTTAAAAACCTACACCTATTTGAAAAATAAAAATAATAAAGTAAAGACTATAAAGTAGGTGCATGGATAGCTCACTTGAGGACATCTTCAACCCGTCTTTTAAAAACTAATGTCCTAGGATCGAATAAGTCTAACGATGGCTTATTGTTGCTGTTCGAAGAGATTTCGTTAAACAATCTACATATTCGCACAATAGGGTTATAGAATGATGTGTTGTTCTTAAAAACATTTAATACAAATGTTTTAGGATTGCGAAGTTTAAAGTTTGTGTGTTAAACTATCTGTGACGTGACAATACTTTTATCGATACATTTTCTATCGATACCACCCCAACCCTGAGCCGTTACCGAGTGACATACAGTAATGGCCGACTTGCAGCACCATCTGCTACCATCATACGAGAATTAGCCACCACGTGGTCGTCTTCGCACTAAAATTGGTACATATTACAATCCCACAATACATTTTCCGTTCCATAATTGAATCTCACTGGATTTTCGACCGTATTTCCTACGCCCATACCGATTACATTTAAGTTAAACTAGTGATGGGAAAGCAAGTTTTGTTGGTAATATCATGTCGATATTGTAAGCTAGAGTGTTCACGGGTGTGCTTAAGAGTTATAGTGTGTTCGCGCCTTTATGGCTAAGTATATTGAAGTCTTATACTTAAGTTAGTTGAAACCTCAAGTGAATTACGAGTAAGTATCTTGTTGGATAGAGTTATTACCTGTTCCAACATGTTCTCAGGAACTTTACTTACATAATATTTAGACGTTACCTTGATAAACCAGTACAGTACCTATAATATAGGGTCCTATTTTATTATCGGCAAATATTTCTAGGGTGTCATCTATACCTTATAACAATAAAGATAGGGCAAAAATAATTTTGATTTTCTTATTAAATTTTCGAACACACACAGTCACACACACTGAACACTGAACACACTCTCCAGATCCTTGAAGCTGAAGATCTTTAACAGTAACGACAAAAACGTTCTACTCTATGACTGTGAGACCTGGAAGTACACCATGGAATTGGAAAGTAAGCTGCAAGTGTTTATTAACAAGTGCCTGCGTTACATGTTCAGGACATTTTGGCTGCAAACAATCTGTAACGTTAACCTGTGGGCTATGGCGCGTGAAAAACCATTATCTGAACAGATCCGCCGTAGGAAATGGTTGTGGATAGGGCACACCTTACGTCGCCCAAAAAACATCGCCTACGCCTCCTTGAACTGGCAACCTACAGGAGGATCTCGCAAACGTAGAAGACCCAGGGCTACATGGACACGTAGTCTTCGAAAAGACCTGGATGCGGCTAAAGTATCCTGGGAAACCATAGAGTCTGCGGTATCGGACAGAGCGCAGTGGAAGAATATTGTCTCAGCCATATGCACCACTAGGTGTTCTAGGACCTTCAGAAGAGGATTAAATTTTCGAGAAAAACGACAAAATTGTTTGTTTGAAAATTCTACAAATGAATGAATTATTGCTATTCTAATACTGAAATAAGAAGTATGAATGAAACTCGTTTCATTCATAACCACATGGATGAGTTTATGCCACCAAAGCGCAAAATAATGGGGTTTATTTTTCTATAATGTGGAAAACTTTCATATAAGTAACAGGATTATTTTTTCGTGTAAAGTGGTACAAATGACCAGCACATACCTCCCTCTAAATATTTGCTACAAATAAAAAAGGTACTTCATGCAGACAACATGCAAGCGGACTACGGAACAAATTATCAGTTCATCACTATACTCGCACGAATCTGAAAATTCCCTAATCTATTAGGGAACTATACTATATTTTACTAGGTCTACCTAGTAGAATATAGTGCCAAAGGGCTATCGTTTTAGTGGAATTGGAGAGATAGAATGTAACCAGGCTATGGTTCAGGAGTCAAAGCCAATAATAAGATTATGGCGTGAAAAAACGTGAGCGTGGTACAGTAGCTGCGGGCGGGTCGTTAGCTTTTAGGGGTGCGTGGGTGAAAGGGTAGAAATAATAACATATTTCTACTCTTTCATGAATTGTTCATATACACTTGGGTCTAAAGGTTGCTTAACCCTACCCGCGATTGGAATCCTAGACTTCTCAGGGCCAGAAGTGTTCTGGTATCTAGAATTTCGAGATTAGATTAGAGAGTTTGATAAGACAAAGAGTTAAAAATTTTTACTAGCGAATGGCGATGCTACCCCCGGGGGTACACTTATGTCCACCGTCATTGGTCGTGTTTATTGTTTGACATTTGTTGACGTTTCGTTCATAAACGTCAACAAATGTCAAACAATAAACACGACCAATGACGGTGGACATAAGTGTACCCCCGGGGGTACGGGGAACACTTGACGGGTTAAACAATAGGGATCTGAACCTAGTACAATATTTGAATATTTGAGTATGACACGTCGAAGAGGAAGCAATTTCAAAAAACGTTCAAAATTGTCAGTAAAAAGCTGGTAAATGTGCTCAATCGCCCTCTAAGTGCCGGCAGGGTTCTAGGACTGTGTGCAGATGAAGTAATAGAAGAAACTTGGTAATAGTATATTTATCAGGAACAGAACAACACAATAGTAGAAAATAGGTAGTAGTAGCAGACAATTTTATAAAACGGACATACGTCCGTTCAGGACAAAAATACAGAGAGAATAAGTAAAAACAATGAAATTAATAGAATAATGGAATTTAGAAATGGAATGGGAATATGATTTGAATTTTGAAAATATCGATGAAGAAATGAAGATGCCAACACGATATGAGGTGAGATAAACGCTAACAATGAGGTTGAAATTCATGGCAAGGAGGTTGATATGGACGATGAAGTCGACATCGTTACAAGTGTAAAACCTCGTGGTAAGACCGCGACCGGGGCTTTAGTGATGTTCATTAGAATTGTGCTTAGCTGTCGTAAATGGTAATAAGTTGTTACTGTAGGTACTTTTTACCTTTTGACTTTTTTATCACTAGTGACAAGATACAGAACAAAGTAAAAGACATCTTTATAAAATTTAAACTTCTTCTTCTAAGTCGTATTCCTCATTGCTGAGGGTCGTGATCATTCTAAGAAATTAATCACATAGAACGACTCTCTTGGCAGAATTAATAGGGGTGGTTTGCCATTGCCTTCCCCATTTCGCACACTGGTTATCTCAGTGTGCAGGTTTCCTCACGATGTTTTCCTTCACCGTTAGAGCAGTCGGTAAATGTACGGTAAATCTTTTGAAAAAACAGAAATACTCATTGGTACATGACATTGTATGGTGTCGAACTCGGACCTCCCGCATGGGAGTCCGACGTCCTAGCCACGACGCCACCGACGCTCCTAAACTCTTATCTGTGAAATGTTTTCATTTCTGTGTTTCGGTCTGAAGGGTAAGAGACCTAGAGTAATTACAGGCACATGAGCACGAATGAATAATACATGGGGTACTCCATCTAATTCCTCAGGGTTAGCAGCGCATAGAAAACCCTCTAATAAAATTATAGTGAGGTGATATTTCTATAGGTGACGGTAACGGTTATAGACTAACTGTGACGACCGAATATTTAAACAAATACTGATAAAATAACTACGGAACACTGGTAGAAATTCGCATCCCCAATTCAATTTTTATTGATCAAGAGGATGTTTACTTTCTTCGTGAAATCCAAAGGAAAACATTTTTGCTCCAATAAAGCTGTCATAATGTCAATTTAGGGCTATTTGTTTATTTTTTTCGCAAACGAGGCTTTGAATTGGCTCCGATTTTTTTTAATTTTTTTGATTTTTTATGTATAACTAAACCCGCATTTGACCTCGATCTCGCCTGATGGTAAGCGACGATGAAGTCGACGATGGAGCACGCGAGTCCAGTAAATGCCTATTCACTCTGGCCTTGAAGATCCCAAGGTTGTAGGTTTCGGGAAATACAGACGCCGGCAGGCTGTTCCATTCCTTAGCCGTTCGCATAATGAACGAAGAAGCAAATCGCTTCGTACGAGCAGATGGGATATCAACAACATAAGGATGGAACCCCTCCCCGCGCCTGGTAGTCCGAAGGCGGATTTGGTTTTATTGAACTAATCAATAGAGAATGATTCACATTACACCGGGATTAAAGTTTAAAATCGCAAAGGGGTTAGGACATTATAGTATAGAACTATATAGTATACATAATAGTTATATTTATTTATTTTTAATTTAAAAAATGAACAGCCGGTAACCAAACATTATTATATGGATAAAGGACATCAATACAAACAATAGATTCATTGATAAAATCATGTAAAACATCACTGGAATGAGTAAAGTAAAGTAAAACATCACTGGAATGAGTAAAGTAAAGTAAAACATCACTGGAATGAGTAAAGTAAAGTAAAACATCACTGGAATGAGTAAAGTAAAGTAAAACATCACTGGAATGAGTAAAGTAAAGTAAAATACACTTTATTTTACAAATATAAAACAACAAACAAAAGATATAAAAGGAAATAGTGAAGTACAATTTAGGCGGTCTTATCGCTAAGAGCGATCTCTTCCAGGCTTCGGGCAGAGGAAATGATTTCGAGAAAGAGGTAGTAGGTGTGCAAGGTTTATGGAAAACGAGATATGACTTTGAAAGTTGCATAAATTATTTTAATTTATTTTATATCTCACAATAAGTATGAATGAATGAATGAATGAATACTCTTTATTGCACAAAATTAGTGTGATACAATGCGTACAAAACGATTCATACTCATACTCATACTCATACCATTTATTGCTTTTCATGTGATACAATTGGTCTAATTGGTCTATTGGTCTTGATTAATACAATCTAGGCGGTATATTTCTTACCAGTGATATTTTACGAGATTTTCACAGAAAAGTTTTACCATGAGACGTTTAAGTGTTCGTATTGATATCATTTGATATCCATAAATAGTAATTTAATTGGTACGTAGTATGTCAGCATTTATGTAGGGGATGTAAGGGGGGTCACCAACATCTAGACCTCCAAATGTCAAACTCACCTGCACGTGGTGCATCCTGCCGATTAACGAACGAGTCCCTGGCGACCGACTAGTGGCGGTATAACCACTCAAATTATGGCTGGGTCAAAATACCAGAAGCACGATGACGGGCAGCAGCGTCATCGGGGCAAGCGACCCGGCTACTGCGATCGCCAACCCGCAGGCCTAGCGTGGCGATTATGGCATCACCTCCTATGGACAGCGCAAAAAGAAAACGGCCCCCAGTTCCCGGCCGCCCCACTATTCCTGGTCACTGTGGCGGCCATGGTAAGCGACGATCTGCGTAAGGTGGCTGGCAGCGACTGGATGAGAAGAGCCGAAGATCGGGCTCAATGGCGCGCCCTGGTAGTGGACTAGAATAGGCTGCTGCTGATGATGATGATGTCAGCATTCGCTGACTTTCCCCCCTTTTGCCAAATATACATAGATTTATTGTCTTTTATTTATTTAGATTTAGTATTATTTTAGTGTTATTTATATTGTTATAAGCAGTGATCGGAGTAGGTAGAGCTGTTTTTGGTACTTGTCACATACGGTCATAATATGGATAAGTATGCCCAATAATCCCGGCATTTCCGGGATTGAATAAATATATCATTTAGATTTTTAACGTTATATTTGTTTTGATACACATTTAAGATTGGTGGCGAAATTTTTTTTTTAAGATTCATGGCGCTTGTGTACCTATGGTAGTGTTTTAACTTCTTCGTAAGTTCACAATTTTAAAAAAATCGTAATCCGCCGAGTAAGGGCGAGGTTTATAAAAGTAATTTACAACATTTGCTCGATAACTTAAAACGGGATCCCGAAATCATATCCATATATAACCTTTGAGGACATTGACCCGAAAGAGCTCTACCTACTCCAATCACAGGTTATAAGAGATGTCAATAAGGTTACAAATATATACATAGATATACATAGAGTATCTATGTATATATTTCACATTTCGTCTAGCCGTATGCCTGCGTCTCGGCGCTGCATGCAACGTCCCCCACCTCTGCCGCTGCGGCGCAGCCGTCGACCAGCTCGGGCACCATGGTCTCTCTTGCTGCAGAAGCGCCGGTCGCATTCCCCGCCATGCCGAGCTCAACGACATCATACGCCAAGCACTTTCCTCCGCCGGAGCGCCAGCTGTTCTTGAACCGAGCGGACTGACGCGCGACGATGGCAAGAGGCCCGACGGAATGACCCTCGTACCTTGGAAGATGGGACGGCCTTTGGTGTGGGACGCCACCTGCGTCGAAACCCTTGCTCCGTCTCACCTTCCAGCCACTTCTTATAGAGCCGGCTCTGCGGCCGCTGCTGCAGAAACCCTCAAACGGCGCAAATACACCAATCTGGGTAAAACAAAAAAAATATGTATATTTGAGCCGTTTGGGGTTGAAACATTGGGACCCTGGGGCCCGGGAGCACACCGCGTCTTCAAGGACCTCGCAAAGCGCCTGGTCGACGCGTCAAAAGACCCAAGATCTGGCTCCTATTTGGCCCAGCGGATTAGCTTAGCTATCCAACGGGGCAACGCAGCCAGTCTCTTGGGTACACGCCGGATGTGGGGGACTTAACCCAATTTTTTATCTTTAGTTTTCTTAGCCTTAGTTTAGTTTTAGCTTTAGTATTATATTATATTATATTTTCTGTTTAATTTATAATAGTATATAATGTATAGTATGGTAATCCATGAGTGATATAATAAACAATAATGATTATATAGAGACATAATATACCATCTTAGAGTATCTGCAACGATTATTGTCTTTGCCACTGATATGCTGAATATTTGTAGAAAATGTATTATTTTTTGACAATAAAGTGCTCTCTTTCTTTCTTAATTAAAATCGCAAAGGGGATAGATTAGGTCATTTTAGTATGGTGTCTGGAATACCTAGTTTTTTAGCGGCCGGCAACCAAACCTTTTTAGATCGATAGAGGACACCAATACAAGTAAATACTAAATAAATCTTGTATTTTTTATGAAAATGGTATAACTCTGTGTACAGTCAGACTAGGGGGTGATACCCCCCTTTTACCTATTTCTAGCGCAATGCTTGCATTGCTGAGTTTCGGTTAGATGGGTAAACTCAGCAATGCAAACGTAATTACCGGCAAATGTGGTACTCCAGTCTTCAAGGTAAGCAGAGCATCGAAACCCCTCAAATAACATTATAGTGAGATGAGCCGTGAGATTTCCATGGGCGGCTGATTATAACCACTTAACCGAAACTCAGCAATGCAAGCGTGATTACCGGCAGAGCGTCGGTGGCACAGTGGCTAGGACACCAGACTCAATGCAGAGGTTCTAAACCAGGCAGTGCCATGTACCAATAAGTTTTTCGTATTTTTCGAAGACTCACGTACATTTACCGACTGCTCTAACGGTGAAGGAAAACATCGTGAGTAAAATGGGGTTGGCACAAAAGATCCTCAAGGGTCGAAGTGCTGCTGGGTTATTCCCGGCCCCCTATCATAAGATAAGATATTATATAAGGCGAACAGGCGAACAAACGGGAAAACTGAAGGTAAGTGGTCACCGTTGCCCATAAACATCTCACCTCACTATGAAGGTATTACAGTGTTTTCGAAGCGCTGCTAATCATGAGGACTTGAAGGAGTGCCTCATGTGCCGGCAACAAATCACTCGAGAGAGTGATTATGATAGGGGATCATAAGATAAGATAAGTAATTACCGGCAAATGTCGTACTCCAGTCTTCAAGGTAAGCAGAGCATCGAAACCCCTCCAATAACATTATAGTGAGATGAGCCGTGAGATGTCTATGGGCGGCTGATGGTGATATTTACGAGACCCGTCCTCTATTTACAAAAAAAAAATGGCCTATATAATAAGAAGTTACGGGCACAGATTATTTTGAAATACATTATCAACAATTCAGAGATTCTTTTGTATTGTATTGTAGAGGTTAAGAAGCCCATCAATTTTACTTAGCGTTAAAAGATTCGATAACAAGACAGTCTTTTGTGTCAAAAATTTTGAATACCTCTCCAGAGAATAGCCTTAAAACCATCCATTCTTATACCGCGTTAGGTAATGGATCTGTTTTCTGTTACAATAATACCTACAACTCATCTTTAGGAGCTCGTAGCCTAGTTACGAGCACGGTCCGAAAGTGATCGTGTAGGTTTAGCGACGTTGGCGCGGTCGGTACCTAGATGGGTGACCGCTAATGGCATGTTTCATCTGAGCTCCTCCGTGCCTCGGAAAGCACGTTAAGCAGTCGGTCCCGGTTGTTGTCGTTCGACAGCAGTCGTTAAGCCATGTCAGAGGCCTACGGGCGGCCTGAATAGCTCTGACAAATAGGTTGGCCACTAATCATACGATAAGCAAGCAAGTAACTCACCTTTAGAATTAATATTTTTTATCTTGACAACTGGTATCTTGACATCAGAGCTGTCCACTTGTCATGATGATTCAAGTTCACGTTTTCTAGCGGAATACTGCTTTCATGTAGTTCCCATTCATCACACACCCTCAATCTAACACATCCTTAGGAGGTTGGATTTGTCATCCTTTGTGATTGTAAATCCTACGGGACATAAATATCGTTGGAGAGAGCGAATCCTAGGATGAGTGACGGATCCTTCTTCCTCTAATAATTTTAGTAACTACTAGCTTTTCCTTGCACTTAAATTAATAGTTAAGTATTACTTAAATGAGCGCCGGTGGCATCGTGGCTAGGACGTCCGAGTTCGAAACCAGGCAATGTCATGTACCAATGAGTTTTTCGGTTTTTTCGAAAGACTTACGTACATTTACCGACTGCTCTGACGGTGAAGGAAGACATCACGAGGAAACCTGCACACTGAGATAACTAGTGTGTGAAATGGGGAAGGCAATGGCAAACCACCCCATTAAATCTGCCACGAGAGTCGTTCTATGTGATCCTTAGAACGATCACGACCCTCAGCAATGAGGAATACGAGGAATACTTTCTAAAGCCTTGGGTGTCTACCACGACCCGTTTTACACCAACGTTTCTGCCACGCACCTGTAAAATGTGGAACTCTCTTCCACCCGACGTTTTTCCACAGCGCTACGACATTGGATGCTTCAAACAGAACGTTAAAAAAGTCCTCTCCACGGCCGGCAACACACAAGCCCCCTGGTATTGCACGTGTCTCTAGGCGACGGTGACTACTTACCATCAGGTGGCCCGTCTGCCTGTTTGTCGTAAACAAATAAAAAATAATAAAAAAATACGACTAAGAAAAAAATACTTTTAAAAAAATCATACCATTATGATTTACAGTTCCACACAGTAGCTGTAGCTCGATGTTTCTTCCACGGTACGTTCTAATACATGCTAAATATTAATTCAAGTATTTGAATAAAGGATTCCTATTCCTTTCACTTCACAAAGAATAAGAATATAACACAGAGAACAAATATCTCGTTGCGACAATACAATTTAAGATAGGGAAATCCCCTACAAAATTCTTCAAGCACGAGTTATAAAGATGATCTCTTCAAATGTTAGTCCCTTGGAGAGGATAATATACGTATAGTTAGAATGGAACGATCTATATCCCGTACCATGTGCTTCTGCAAATATATTATCGACTGTATCTCACTTTTGAGACATAAAATAGGGCAAGTTAGCAAGGCAACAAACACATTCATACAACACAACACGCACACACTGTTGCTTTCTTTGTCCGTGCAGTCACTGAGGGGCCAGCTGAAAATCAGCGCTGTGGCTTGCCTCAGCATTATGCTGAGCTGGTGTACCCTTTTTGGCACTGTACCACACCAGATGTTTTACGCTGCATGTATTAATCTTTGTATACTTCTGTTGTTGTTTCTATATTCTGGTGTTTACAGTGCTAAATAAACGTTTTTAATTTCAATTTCAAGTGTTCGAATTTCAAAAATGTGGGTACTAAACTAATAGTTTGTACGGTTAGACTTTAGAATTGTGCTCTGATTATTATTTTAAATTAAACAGGTAAGTATTTAATTTAAAAAGAATCGAGAGCAAAATGCAGATTATACAAAATATAGATGAACTGAGTAAAACAATAAGAATTTAAATAGGATTATGAAAATGAGATTTTTGAAAGGAAGAGGCCAACAAATCATTTTCCTGCTTAATTATCAATTTTCTGTTGAAGATATTTTAAATGTAAAGATAAGTAATAAATAGGTATGTCTATGAAACTTTATCAATGTACCTACTCGTACCTAGCTTTAAATAAAATTTGTAGATTACAAAAATAAGTAAAGAATAACCTGAGTTGCATAAAAATATCTTAGTAAATCAAAGATGCCTTCCTAAACACTTTCTCATTTCTGAAAGCCCTAAATCACAACCCTTACGCATACCCCATAAATCCAGCTCGCACAAGCCCCATCTGTCTTTTCACTTACAACCTTCCTGAAACATGTGGTAGGGGCTACCCCTCAAGCTCAGTCGCTTTCCAGCTGTGAAACGAGATACACGCTTCCACTCCAAAAAGAGCGGGAACCCGCGAACTTTTACTCGAAACTTAAAAAAATAAATCTGTCGAATCGAAAATTTATTGTGAGTTACGTAAAACTTTAAAATGGGTTGAACCAAAATTGGTGCTGTGTTTTAACTTTTTGGATATTGTTTGTGAAACTAACAAAATGGATTTATCTTTTTGGAAATGGTTTTTTCTCTTCTCTGCTTTTAATTGTAAGTATTTAAATGTTTTAGATAATATTTTAGACCACTATTAGACTATTTTGAACATAATTTTCTGCTGAGATCTGCGTGTCAGAAAGGTATAATTATGTTGTCACTAGACCCAATAAAATAAACAATTTATTCATTAAAAAGATAAATTTACATTTTCTTAGTAATTTCTTTTCTATATACGAGTAGTTTTCTTTGAGTTCAAAGCTTTCTTTTCCATTAATATAATGGAAAACAAACTTTCCCGTTTTGAAGACCTTTTATTTTCTTCGGTTTCGATAAAGATAAAATAGCTAAAATTCTTTTTTCTTTATAACATTTTAAGTAAGTAAGTAAGTAATATGTTTATTTCACACACAGCAATAACCGAAACAGTTATAATTATAATAAAATAATCGATTAGTAGTAGTTTCCACCACACGCAAAATAGGCGCTTAAGACGTCGAGTTACGGAAATCAGCCCGTTATTACATTACATTACATAATAAAATAATTATGTAGTCAAAGGTAAACATATTGAAATCAAATTAAAAAAATGCTTTAATGACTCGATTATTTTAAAAATAGGCAAACACACTTAAACTTTTTTTTACGAGCGTTTCCACGCTCATGCTTACCTCTTTGCCGCAAGGGGGGACGAAAAGGTTATTATAGGTGACTTTTACCGGCCAAAAACCCCCCGGTGCTCCTGCGCACCGAGCGCAAGCGTTCCCGCGGCGAAACCGCGGTCACGCTTGCGCATAACTTCCGCGACTTCGCCATGACCCAGCGACGAATGAATCAACGCTAACTTTATATATTTTTTGTACATAGTATAGGTTAATGGGGTTTTATTATTAAAAGTTATATATTTTTTTAAATTCCGTTTTAAAAGATTTCCGTTTCTTCGTAGTTAAGTCCGTAAAGGTAGGTTGTTAAGGAGCGCTTGGTGCACTGGACAATATGTAGTTGACGGTTAATTTTGTTATATAGTACTGGTGCTAATATATAATGGTAATTTACGAATCGAGTATAAAGTAGTGGTTTCTTGCACACTAGGTCAGTTCTCCTTTTAAATTGTAGTTTTTCTTTTACATCGGCTAGATCTATTTTTGAATGATGTCTAGTTATTATATTTAAAACATAGAGTTGTCGTACTGTCAAAACTTTACACTCGCTATATAGTTTGGTTGGCCGCTACATGTTTCTGGAAGGCGGATGATGGATGGTCGAGATTTTTGTTTTAATTCTTAACGGCTGTGGATGGAAATTGAAATGTCCCCATAGCTAGCTATTAATCTAAGTTAATCTTGTACAGATTGTAAGAAAAACTACCTATTTATAATGAATAACAAGTAACTAAGCAAGCACGTTTTAGAAAAATAAATGTTTTACCTCTGCTGTCATGTCTCATGAATCACTAATAAATAATAAAATTATTGGTGAGTGCTCTGCGTAACTTTTTAACTTTGTGCCATCATCCACCTTCTATAACCGCACCAGACGTCGGAGGCTTACATTTCACCCCCATTTCCTAGAGCTCTGGGGGTCTACCACGACCAGATTTACGGGAACTTTTTTGTCGCGTACCTGAAAAATGTGGGACGCCATCCCCCGACGCGTTTCCACTGCGCTACGACATGGGGTGCTTCAAAAAGAATGTAAAGAGAGCCGTATTCTTCTAAGGCCGGCAACTTATAAGCAATTCCTCTGGTATGGTCAGGTATGGTGACCATTTACCATGGTAACCCGTTTGTCTGTTTTCTTAGGTTATTTATACTTGAAAAATATTATATAATCGAAAAAAGAGTATCTAAAAATAACAATAAAGAAATTAAATCAATAAACAATAAAGCTTTTGTCTCTCAAAAAGAAACGGGTTATTACTATCTCACCAAATCTTAGTCTTTGTCTCTTCTATGCCTCGAAAGCTTTAGCCAGCACTTAAAAGCGTTGTCTCAAAAGATTTCTTAGAAAGCTTATCTAGGTTACATCTCAGCCTTCCATTCAGTTTGTGAGAGCGGCCGCGTAGCTCAAAGCCGTGAAAGTTGCAGATTGCATTTTTAAAAGCTTTTTTCAAGTTGAATTTTGTAAGAAGATTTTGGATGCAATCATACAATAAAACAATATAGCCAAGTGCGAATCGGGTCTCGCTTAGGATAGGGGATCCGTACTATAAGGATTATTTGTAAGCTTTGAGTGAAAAAAACTTTTACCGTTTTTGCGAATACAAAAACGACTTGAAATATTTTTTTATTGAAGTGCCGAAGGGGTAGTAGTGGATGATTATTTGTTATTTCATGCAGTTTTGAGACTATCCACACAAATTTAAATTAAAAAATATATATTGTTCATGAAATTAAATGGGTTTTAAAATGGAGGGCAATGGATTTAAAAAAATATGAAACAATAGTTATTGTACTTCTTGTCGGCGGCGCGCGACGCCGCAGTTTCAAAGAGAATGTAGATCGCTCCAAACGGCGCCGCGGATGCTGCGGTGTCACACCGCGGTGTCGCGGCGCCGCTGCGGCAGATAACGCCACCGCCGCGGCACTGCGCCATGTGTAAGTGCTCTTAGTGTTGTTTTCCTAACACTCTGATTGTAACACATACTGTACAATATATAGGGTGTCTCGATAAGAGTGCATTATTTCATTTAAAAATAAAAACACGTATTTTTGAGTGAGTTGTGATATTTTTATTGCATTGTAAAGTAGACGTGTTCCGATTAAGTATGGAATAAAATATCCGGCAAATGCCCCCCGCGGATCTCTCTGGTGACAGGCCATTGCTCTTTTCATGAAATTTTCGATGACTTTTTGACAAAGATGTGTCTGTATCTCACCGATGACGCGTTGGATCTTGTCCTTGAGCTCAGGAATTTAGCTGAATCTTGTACGGGTGAAGGTGGAGGTATTTCCTCAAGATTCGCTGAGTAGTGCTTTGTGAAATTTGAAGTTGGTGAGAACGATGCCGAATTGATTGCCGATTTTCGGGGTTTCGGCGACACTCGTTTCCAGCAGCAATGTTTTCAAGATACCGACTTGTACGTCGACGCAAAGGAGAGTTACTGTCCACAATCGACCCAGTTTCTTCAAATTTTTGACCACTCTTCGAATTGTTGACAATGTGTGTGGTGCCGCGAAGTTTGCGAGCGGTCTCTGCGTAACTTTCCCCATTTTTGTAATGAGTTATCACAATGATAACGCGTTCTTGTTTTGTGTAGCGCTTCATTTTTAATAATCGGAACAATCATAGGTGACAGTTGTCAAAAATGAGAATAACCACTTGCACGAAAAAAAAAAACCACAAAATTTAAATAGTGCACTCTTATTGAGACACCCTTTACATGTCGCTCACAACCGCGTACAACCACGTTATAATAACAGATACATGATTAAATTACGGTGATTATTACCAAGTATTATTAATACAGAATCAATAATTATTAATAGCTATTTGAATTCATTTGGGTATTACTCGTGCCCAATTCCCAATATTGAATAGAGTGCTAATAGGTACGGAATAATTTATGCACTGTAACAATATTTGGATGATTCATATTGAACGCAAATATGGTTCTGCTTTGTAACAGACCAGTGGATGCAAAAATGCTTATAGATAATATAATTCTCTGATTTCTTTCTTTACAGCAAATATATTAATTTTATTATTTATTAATTTAGATAAATGACTAAGCCCCTTTACAGCTGCTACAATCTTTATTTTTTAGCAAACTTTTTATATGTAATTCGGCTGGTCTGTTCGCTCCTGTCCAGTTATGTTTATAGTTAATATGAATTGTGTTTGAATTTTAAATTTATTGTAAAAGCATGACGTGACGTCCCAGTGTCCAGATGGCTTTAATAAATGAGTATGAGTTTGGTATGATTTTTCAGAGCGTCGTAGTGGCTAGGATCCAATGCGGGAGGTCCGGGTTCGAAACCTGCAAGTGTACTATAATATACCAATCAGTTTTTCGGGTTTTTCCAAAGACTTAAGTTCTCATTACGCTTCACTTAATTCAGTCTGACTGAATGAGTCAGTCGACTGATTCAATCAAGTGTAAGTGTTAAGTGTTTCAGTAGTGGTAGATCGTAAAGTGAAGGATCGCCTGGGGTGGTACCACCCTCTTATCTATTTCTGCCGTGAAGCAGAAATGCTTGCATTTCTGTGTTTCGGTTTGAAGGGTCAGAGCCAGCGTAATTTCCGGCACATGAGGCAATCCATCTTAGTCCTCAAGGTTAGCAGCGCATCAAAACCCTCCAATATTAATACAGTGAGGTGAGATGTCTATGGGGGACGGTGACCACTTACCATCAGGTGGGCCCGGTTGCTCGTCTGCTCTCCCTATTTAATAAAAAAAAAGTGTATTCAGTACGGTAATTCTCCGATTTACAACATAATAAACAGACACGTGTCGACTAAAACGTAGACTGAATCGTTGACTGAGTTCAGTCAAAGGGCATTACACCTTCATTTACCGACTGCTCTGACCGTGAAGGAAAATATCGTGAAGAAACCTGCATACTGGGATAACCAGGTGTGAAATAGGGAAGGCAATGCCAAACCACCTAAATTGTACCTCGCGGTTATATGTAGTTACTTAACTATTATATATTTCGTCCTGTTTGCAAAAAAGTGTATTTAAATTTTTTATTCTGTTTATTATATAAGGAGAGCAGACGAGCAAACGGGCCATCTGATGGTAAGTGGTCACCGTCGCCCATAGACATCTCACCTCACTTATTACTCATTATACTTTACTTTATTAAAACTCGTACATATCTTTGTAATAATTGTGACTACCTTCATTCTCGGCTTCAGACATCACGTAACTCGACGACGCAACGTCGTTAAAACTTCGCGAACTTCGTCAATTACGTCCCACCCGTCCCACTCGTCCCACTCGTCACACTCGTCATACTCGTCACATGTCATAAGCGCGGAGTGTGTTCGAAGTTTTATTATATTTGTTAGAGGAGTTCTTGGCGGGGGAATTTACGTCACTGACTTCAGAGTGCGATAATAAAGCTCTGAACAAATGTTTGGAAGCTTTTGTAAAGCTACGCCGCTTTCTTAAACGAAAGTTTTTAGAACTTCGTATAAATTATGTGATGAATAGCGTCTCATATTATATTTGCACACTTATATTAATATACATTATATATCCTCATCATCATCAGCAGCCTACTCTAGTCCACTGCTGGACTGGCCTCTCCCAGGGCGCGCCATTGAGCCCGATCTTCGGCTCTTCTCATCCAGTCGCTGCCAGCCACCTTGCGCAGATCGTCGCTCCATCTAGCAGGGGGGCGTCCCACACTACGTTTGCCCAAACGCGGTCTCCACTCCAGAACTCGTCTACCCCAGCGGTTGTCGGTTCTGCGACAGATGTGACCGGCCCACTGCCACTTCAGCTTGCTAATCTTATGAGCTATGTCGATGACTTTTGTTCTATGCCGGATCTCCTCATTTCTGATTCGATCCAGCAGAGATACTCCGAGCATAGCTCTTTCCATAGCACGCTGAGCGATTATATACCCATTATATATCCATTATATTATATATCCTCACTTGAGGGTTATCTGGAAGGTATCGCTCAAAGCGATAAGGCCGCCTTCTGTACATTGTTTTTTTTCTTTATGATGTCTTGTTTTTGTCCTTGGGTGTGCAATAAAGAATATTTGTATTTTACCTATTCTACCATGTGAAGTAACTTGCGAGTAAGTAACAGCCTGCCTGCGTCTGTATTTCCCGAAACCTACAACCTTGGGATCTTCAAGGCCAGAGTGAATAGGCATTTACTGGACCCGCGTGCTCCATCGTCGACCTCATCGTCGCTTACCATCAGGCGAGATCGAGGTCAAATGCGGGTTAAGTTATACATAAAAAAAAGAAAAGAGAATCATATTTAGGGATACTTCTAAGATCTTGGAGTACTAAAAATGTATAAAATTAAAAATTGTTGACATTAATAATTGTTGATTGAAGTCAAACGTGGGTTTAGTGCGTCCCATCACGGGGTGTGTGACTCGTGGTCCCACCTACATTGTCCCACCATTACTTGTAGTTCCACTAGCCTAAAAATGCAGGTTCGTGGTCCCACTGCATTAAGGCAACAAATTATATAGCTAACTATACAAAAGGCCCATAAATATCTTACAGACTTACGAGTACATAACAAAAACATTAAAAAAACACTGACATACATTCAACTTACTTACTTTACTTCATCATCATTATCAGCAGCCTTTTAATGTCCCCACTATTTGGGTCACAGGCCTCGCCTTGCACAAGGGGGTTATGGGCCATGATCCACCGAGCGGGCCCAGTGCTGATTGGTGGATTTCACACGCATATATTTGTTATTTCCTCAGACATGCAGGTTTCCTCACGATGTGTTCCTTACTTACTTTACTTTTTTATTTATTAAACATACTTACATAAAATATAGATGTTCTTCCAAGGTAAATTATACTCTTTTGCATAAATATTTAAGACCATTTTAGTACGGTATCTATGTAACTGCTTACATAATGTAAGCTGTAAGTGTGCTTATGTAATGTAATTCTTGTTCCAGTTGTCGCCGAGTCCTCGGCGAGAGACATTCAGGAGTTTCCAGGAATTCTAATAATGCAGCTCAGTACGAGGTAAGTTTGTATTCTAGGTAGAAATATTTTGAGTTTTCACTGCTATTTTGTTACGAAATGGGTAACAGACTTCAGTCTGGCATTTCAACAAAATGCCAGACTGAAGTGAAATTAATAGAACATAAAATCCTCACCCTCATTTCACGATTTGTAAAAGCCTATATACATCTATTCCATGATAAAACTGACATCAAGTATGATCTCAGATACAAAACCGAATTAAAACTTAAGCAATGTAGATTGAAAAAATCTACCAAAACCATGTACGCCATAGGGACAAACATTTACAATAAAATTCCTAATGAAATAACAAATACAATACAATACAATACAAATGTACTTTATTGCACACCCGGGACATAAACAAAACATACAACATAAAGAGAGGTACAATACAATGTGCAGAAGGCGGCCTTATCGCTTTAAGCGATATCTTCCAGGCAACCTTCAGGTGATGGAAAAATCATAAGATACATAATATACGGGTGCAAAAGGCGTATGAAATAGATACTACCCTCAAATAAATATATAACAAAAATAATTTAAAAAAAATATGCAAACCTTTGCAAGCTGCCAAGCAGTAGTAATAATGTTACATAAATACTATAATATATACAGAAATATAATACTTAATATATAATCAAAAATATAACAAATAAATAACACACATCATATGCTAAAATGAAACTGCATTAGAACAAATTTAGATAATGTAATTATTTTTGAAAATACATTAAAACTGTGGATGCTAGGCTGTGCATTTTACAACATAAACGAATTCTATAACTATAAAAAATAATGTGATATGAAAACACAAATTTAATAATACATGTAAACACATTGTAAAATAATATTTATACTAAGAACATTTGACATGTAAATTAATTTTAAGAATAAATTATGATTATTATACCATCTGTTAAAAACTTTTGATTAAATCTCAACCTTATACCTACGTTATATGGTACATTTCAGACTCTAAAATTTTGACGTTTTGGTAGGTCGACCTGTGGTACTGTACCATTGTACAGACATTGTACGACTGTACCATTCCTAAAGGTGCGGTAACACGGTCACAGCGGCATTCGGCGCATGTCAGAGTCGCACTAGGTTGTCTCAAAGCTAATGACGGTGAACGACTTCGGGCAACGACCAAGTGTAAACGGAGGTCGGTTACCGTAGGTCGGCCACCGCCGGGCGGTCGCCGAAGCGGTCAACGACTATTATGTAACTGCGCTGTTAACGCCATCTTTATTAAGTAAGAATAGCTATCAAGCAATTAATTTTAGTAGGTTGTAGGGAAAATATCCTTGTCCCTTTTCATCCCACGCACGGGGCATATACGCCTTTTGTCGCTCTGACCTATTAAAACGGTCAAGAAATGCATAGCAATGCAGTCGAAAAGCATCCGCTGACGCGCATTTACCAATATATGGATTTGACGGCCGCAGAAGCTGCAAGAGACCCCGTGCACTGTTCCAAAATCCAAAGTTTTGTTACCCTTGATTCACTCTTTCTTCATTTTAACTTCGAACTAGCCCTTGCTTGATATAGCAGTTCCATAATAATTTTCATTTGTTTAAATATTTTTTTATATACTCGCATCCCGCAGTAACATGCGCCTTAAGGGGGATAGTAAGTACCAGTGAAAAATATAATTATACTTTCGCAGCACACTGCAGCGATTTTAAAACGGAATCTGTCCGAACCTCATAGTTTAGAATACCGAGTACGGTAATTCTCAGGTGCTTAGAGCCTAATTTCCGTCACGTCATATGATTATCAATTTGAATTTGGATACATATAATATGTTTATATTATATTTTAAGGTTATTACTTATAAATTTGACAATTTGTATTATTGAATTTGACAATAAAATTATTATTCTTTAAAAAAAAATTTGAATTTGAAAATCGTGACGAAACAATGCTTGTCGGTCATTTTTAGTAGGCGTAATTTCCGCACAATTTCCGTCACGATTTTCAAATTCTTTATATTAATTTGACGTGACGTAAATTAGGCATACGGCAATTAGGCTCTACCGACCGAGTAATAGATTTCTATGGTTTCAATCATATTCCATTTTAAAAACGCTGTACAGCGTTCTAAAGTCGTCAACGGTAATTTAAATAAATTTTTAATTTTAAAAACCGACCAAGTACAAGTCGGACTCACGCACCGAGGGTTCCGTTTTAAAAAGAAATATTTTTCGTTTTGAATAATTATATATTTATTTTCTCAAATATTGTAAATGTTTAGACTTTGTTTTATTTTTCCCGACATACGAGTACATATAATATAATACCGTCTATCGATACTAATTAGGAGTATTTCAGATTTTTTTCTCGTGAAACTATAAAAATATTAATTATTTAATTTTCAAAAATTATAATATTTTGAAACTCCATTTTAGTTTTCTTGTAAAATATAGGAGATTATCTATGAGTCAGAATTATTTCCGATTATTTAGCTCGCAAACTGCCGAGATAAGGGGTAACGGTCATTTTTCGCAAATTTTTGCCAATAAATTAAAAACTATATCATATAAAATAAAATAAAAAATAGTTTTGTAATGTGCAAATAAATCCCTTTAATTTGACACCCCACTTGCCCAGTTGCTCCACTTATAGATTTCGACCCCCTATTTTGGACCCCACTTTTAATTTAAAAAATCCAAGAATCTTTTACCTATAATAGATGCAGATGCGGATGAATAGTTTTGTGTTTCGATAGCTTCAGTAGTTCTTGAGAAAAACAGCTGTGACTTACAGAAGGACGGACGGGCACCGAAGTCTCACCATAATCCTTTTCTACCATTTTAGTACGAAACCTTAAAAATTGACCTTTTTAGGGATCCGTACCCCGAAGGGGCAAACAGAGCCCTATTGTGCAGACCATATGACTCATACAACCTTCAATATTTTGTTTGCTTACTTTCATCATCATCATCAGCCTATTAATGTCCCCACTGTTGGGGCACAGGCAGTACCCCCCTTGCTTACTTTATCAAGATTAAATTCATAATCAAATTCACTCATTCATAACATAATCTCCAAAATATAACCCCTTTGTTCCACTAAAGTATTTTGCTCTTTATAGTAACACGAACTATTCCTTTGTGCGGGATATTTCGTCTAAAATATGCGGATCACTCGCTTTTGTGCAGCACGACTGTAAACTGAAGTAGCCCAGCCATGTTACACAATAGTTCTAAATACGAGAGTGGGTCATTCCAGTGAACTAGAACTATCCTTATAACAGATTGTGGTAGATCCTGACGTGCAGGATAGGATCGCCTGGGGAGGTATTTATACCATCCTCGGACAGGTTTACACTTGGTCAAGTGCTTAGTCAAGTGGCAAGGACAGTTGTGAGTATGGCGATTGTCACTGTCCTAATAACTGGCCAGGCAATCGCCATACTCACCACTGTCCTTGCCACTTGACTAACGCACTTGACCAAGTATAAACCAGCCCTTATCTGTATCAACCACACAGGATAGGATCGCCTGGGGAGGTATTTATACCACCCTCGGACAGGTTTATACTTGGTCAAGTGCTTAGTCAAGTGGCAAGGACAGTTGTGAGTATGGCGATTGTCACTGTCCTAATAACTGGCCCGCAATCGCCATACTCGCCACTGTCCTTGCCACTTGACTAACGCACTTGACCAAGTATAAACCAGCCCTTATCTGTATCAACCACACAGGATAGGATCGCCTGGGGAGGTATTTATACCACCCTCGGACAGGTTTACACTTGGTCAAGTGCTTAGTCAAGTGGCAAGGACAGTTGTAAGTATGACGATTGTCACTGTCCCAATAACTGGCCAGGCAATCGCCATACTCGCCACTGTCCTTGCCACTTGACTAACGCACTTGACCAAGTATAAACCAGCCCTTATCTGTATCAACCACAAAGCAGATATGCTTGCGCTTATGTGATTGATTGATTTCAAAAATTGTTTATTAAATCATAAAGTTACAGTAACACATTAAATTAGACCTTAATCAAATTATGTATAACATACGTTGTTTTATAGGCAGCGATCGCCTCTAGAAAAACATTTAAAAATATATGTTTGATATGTTTGTTTAAACACGATTAACATAATAAATTACATCGCATCACAGGAATTAATTAAATATGTGCATTTTGAGTAATGCCCACTTATTGCATTGATAAATTACCTAAATAAAGTAGAACGCATGGAAATAGGTTGCGTTTCAGTGGTTCGGTTTGAAAGGTAAGAGAGCCAGCGATTGGTTTACCGGAACATGAGGCAATATCAAGGTTAGCAGCCCATCGAAAACTCTCTAATAATAATACAGTGAGGTGAGATGTCTATGGGCGACGGTGGCCCGTTTGCTCGTCTGCACTATTTATTTAATAAAAAAATCCTTATAATAATAGCTTGAATGTGCGTGCGTATGTCCCTCATTGGCTCCTTTATCGAAGGTCAGAGGATCCCGAGAGATGGTACCAAAATTTTCATAAACAAGGATGTTTGAGCCCATTATTTTTGACCCTGAGAAGATACAGAGGTTACCTTTAAGATCACGGTACCAAATTTTTCAAATGACAGTCCTCGATGAGTACTTCACAGTAGCATAAGGTTTCTTAGGTGAATCTGCTGTCTGACGGTTCCCAGGGGTAAAAAAAAGCCTGTAAAGCTCTACGCCCGGTAGCTATTCCAGCTGGTGAGACTTCTTTGACCTTTGGGTGCAAAAGTCCAGTAAAGTGCAGTGATTTCCCACTGAGATCCAGAAAACTAAACAATAAAAATACATACATAAATAATCCATAATTCCCGAGGAAGTAGAGAGAGAGTAACCAATTTTCGCCGTAAGATTTGGGGACAAACGTGATAGGTGGCGAGCCTATCGCCGTCTACTAGGTGTAGAATAGTATCCACTAAGACCCTTAGTCGCCTCGTACGACACCCACGGGAAGAGTTGGGATGGTACTATTCTACTACACGACACTAAGCTTAGTTGAAGGAAATAATGTTGAAGTTGTTTACCTATTCACAGATCTTCAGTCAACCGAATGTTAACTTGAAGTAAATAATGAGCAAATAATGAAGAATCTATGTTTTCATATAAATGTCTTAGAAACCCCCTAAATTTGATTTTGGGCCCAAATTTTGAATGCCAGATTTTATTTTAGACCTAACCTATGTTTGAGACTAATTTCATTAAAATCGGAGAGTTGCACTTCGCGAGGTTCCCTTGTAAGTCTTAAAAAAGCTTAAAAAAATATGGAAAAGGTAAATAAACAGCCACGACCCGCCTATCATAATAAAAACAATATCTTTACCATGAAATACATGAAAGGGACAGAGAATAACCTAAACAACACAATAAGAGAGAGTGAAAGTGCGAAACACTCTAAACAACCGTCCTGGGGGAATGTAGTGAAGTGGTTACCAGTACTACATGTTCTGGAAGCAATGTCGAATGCATTTCGAATTTTATCTTACACGTGAGAGCTGGGCCGATAGTTTTTCGTTGCCTTTTGTATGGGTTTGAGATAGAATTTAAAGTTTAAGATTTATTTACAGACAAAATATGAATTAAGTCAGTAATCTAAACTTAAATACTAAAGAACAAACACGTCGTCTAGGTTTTTACGACAGCGGCATGATCCCAATGACGTGGGCTTAAATTCAAATATTATGTCTAATACATATAATATAATAAGTAAGTAGATACAAACTGTGCACATTTATATACGTACCAGTTTATATCAATAAAAGATTTTGTTACCAAATATGAACGTTGCAAGAATATTCGAATAATAGATTAGAAAACAATTCTAATTTGAGATTAGAATAAGTCTATTTTCCAGGTTATCCGAAGGATTCGAAAATTCATCACACTACCCATTGTAGTTCGAATATTAGGAAACAATTAGAATTTGAGATTAGAAGAAGTCTGTTTTCCAGGTTATCCGAAAGATTCGAAAATTCATCACACAACCCATTGTAGTAGGTAGTTACATTTTGACTTAAAGTTACAAGTCATTTTGGGACTGAACATTTTGGGAAATGACCTTTTGGGAAATTGATCTTTTGAACCCAAACAAAACTGATAGTAAGGGCAATAGAAAGTAAACTCGTAACAAGGAACCTCGCCGAGTTTTATCGTCACAATAAAACAAGTGACGTGTGTTCTAAGCTCTAGTACACTTTATACCACGTTGCTTTATACACACATGAGTAAACAGCCTTATATTGTTCGTGTCTGTCTGACTTTTGCAACGAAAGTGTAAAATTACTGGGAAGAATTTACAGAAAGTTAATTCTTCGCGAAGCGTATTGAAGCAATTTGTAGGTAAATTTACCAATGAGCTAAATTAACGTGTCATTTTTTCATTCTTACGATAACCGGGACCGACTGCTTAACGTGCTCTTCGAGGCACGGAGGAGCTCAGATGAAATATACCACTATCGGTACCGACCGCGCCCAACGTTGCTTAACCTTCACGATCACTTTCGGACCGTGCTCGCAACTAGGCTACGGGAACAAACGAACAATTATGGTATCTATAATGTATACAGTAAATGAGCATTTTTTTAAGGTATTAGTAATTAGTTCGCCATGTACGATGGCAGATCTGAAAAAGCAGGAAGATACACTTTAACGAATAAAGCAACGAAGTTCTATATGGATTATGATTTCATTCTATGTCTAGATATAAACATAGGCTCATACGACGCTCACGTTTGGACGTTTGTCTGCCCAACCCCTAAATCAACTACCATAATACTTCCATCCCACCCATAATGACTATAATTCTTACACTCATATTAAATTCAACACCACCTCTCACTTACGGGGAATAAACGGCAGCAGCCATATCCTTTCATTTAGGGGTTGAAGGAAATAAGCCCGCCGCCGGATGGAGGAAGAATCCAGAGGATACAGTGTTTGCTTTATTGCGGTTGATTGAATAAGAATAAGTTTATTTGTGCGGTAAGATTACAAAGGATTCATAGTCCATGCACCAGTAGGAACTTAAGAATATGTTATATTAAAGAAATATTAAAATTAGTGAATATTTCTTTAATATAACATATGCTTAAGTTCCTACTAAAGAAAATTAGTGAGCAACTACTTAGTTATAATAAACGCTGCCTCCGAACTAGGAAGTTCCTGTGTCTCGGAGGACAGATCTCTTCTGTGACCAGTGCAAATGAACATGTAACAGAACATGGGAAAATATAAAACTGACCAAATTTGGAAGAAAAAAAAAGAACAATATGTGTATGAGTGGGTGTGAGAAGGTGTGTGTGAGAAAGGGAGGGTGTGTGTGTATGTATGTATTTTTTAATATTATTGTGTTACCGTTTCTCCGTGCCCTCGTAATAAAGAGGGGTTTGTAGTTTGTTCACACTTTCACGTCGATCAAAACTCATGCATGCATACGTTAGTTAGACAAAAATATTCAGTTATATTATGTTAAAATATTATTATTATGTTTTAATGACGAATTGAGAAGGATCTTGAAAGTCGAAGAGCTAAAAAACAGGATGGTTATTCAATGTCTGGTTTTGATAAAACTCTTAAACAGTTAAGTACATTTTTGTCGATACCCAGTAGTTTTAGATATAAGACGGACCTCTGTATCTTACAACAATAAAGACACATGGGCAGAAAGACAATATATGGGTATATAATAAAGACATCACCATCAACATCACTTACACGAAATTGAAATACGGGCACGAATATTGAACTTGTGCCTCTGAAATCGGTGCCCCCAAGTTACAATACAAGACCCTCACAGCCTCTACCCTATTCAATTCAATTCAATCCAATATTTTTATTTTTCAGATAACTAGATCCATTGTGTCAGTGTACTTAAAACCTATGTTAGTAAATATATTCAGCAAAAATTGTTTGAGTTTTTACACTTCGATCAGATGCTGATCAAAAATAACATCATTCGATCAGTACCCGAACCAATCCGAGCGGTCGAGCTCATTCCGTGAGCATACATATCCCGATATAATCTCTTCTCTTCGTCCCGGCGGGACGACGTGCACTTTTTACCTCCACTTTTCAGCACTCTGCCACTAATTTTGATACATAATGAATGAAGCTCTCACCGGCCTCGGCAGAGAGAATCCTAACTAACGATAATTGGTCATGGGATTTCGAGCCATTATTATGATATGCCTTCAGCAACATATTAGATTATGCTATGTAATATGTATAAGATGTGATTGGAGCTGGAATGACTACCCAACTATATAGTCATGCTATTAAGTACAGTCTTTGCAAAGTGCTCAGTTAATTGTTAATCAAAACTTTGATTATTAGATATTAATATCCAGTTAAGAACGTCCTTGGAACATAAAATGATATTACGGCCGATTTTGGCTGGAGACCAGTCTGGTCTACCAATGGATATTAGGAACTCGTATATAGGCGAAGTTAGCTGACCTCAGTGAATGGTATAGATAGTCTCTCAGACACAGAAACCTAAATATATTATCATCAGAAGGAAGCTAAAGCCAGCTACATATAACCACTTGTATTGTCATTCATTTTAATATAAAATTACATAATAGAGATTTGATCTCATAATCGTGTTGTGTAGTAATCCCGCGACCAGCGCTCCATCCAGCACATCAGGCGAGACCTGACAACCAGCGTGTCGCTGAGGTCTCGGCCATTTCATTAGACACATAGGGCAATACATACATATAGGCAAACACATATTAGATATCGTAACGTATATTTTGTTTATATGTTAAGAATTAGAATAAAATAACTGTATTGTACCTTATAACTTTGATGTGTGAATGAATAAATACTATTTTATTTAATTATTATTTTATTAAGTGCTATTGAAAATATCGATAGCGCGTTCTATGTTTGTATGGAAATGTGGACTCCATGTATAAAGATTGTGCTGCACAGCGACACATGCCAACAGCGACATCTGTCGGCGAGTTGAGTGAATTAATCGTAGTGGCGCGTCGTGGGGTCGCCACAAATTTTGATTATTTTGCACTAAAAGTGCGTTTTACTTTTCTGTAACTAGGGCCGATACTGAAATAGAACGGAACGCGACATGGAAATATAAAATATATTTTTTTAATATATAAACCAAAAGTAATTACAGCAAAAACTTACATAATACTGGTTTAAAAAACAGTAATAAATAACCCTAATTTTAATCTTATGACAAAACAATGATTTAGTGCAAACATTTAATTTAAATAAATAACAATGACTGACTGTGTAAAAACTGTGAACTGTGTAATCTATAAAATGAAATTAAGAACTTATAACTTACCAACACTATGACATAGACGCATCAGCATATATGCTGCCTGCTATAAATATATCATAATAATAATAGTTACATCAAATTTACAACATCAACACACACAGATAAGATTTCCAAATATACCGATTTATCAATCGAACTAAAGACTCAATGGAAAGTGCAAACAGTCAAAACTATACCGTTTTGTCATCTACAGGAGTAATCCCAAACACACTTCACACCGGCCTCAAAACACTTGGCATGCCCGCCCTCACATACAGACTCCTACAAAAAGCAGTTATAATAAATACATGCAGAATAGTACGCAAATTCTTGTCAATAGAAGAATAAACTTCAATTACTATAAAATACTTACATTATTATGATCATATTAATTATTTCTTTATTTTTTCGTCCCCATTGCACACTCGTTTGGCCAAAAGTCCGCGATTGTGGTAGAATACCCCAGAAATGAGAGATAAACAATAGTTTTAAAACAAAATAATAATAATACTAACTATGATTAAACATAAAAAATGAAATAGAACTTAAATTCTACCTATAGAACAACAAATAAAATTATAAATAATAAAATACAACTCCGAGTGCATCATAAGATCTAGAACATTAGAAAGAATAGGAACATCTCTCAATACCTCCTGACATTGGCAAATGAATAGTAAACTTTGAACATTGAATTTCTGACAATTTTTTTTTGTAATACCAACCAGTGACTTTTAATAATTTTTACCTGTAGGTACTCACTTACTATTTAAATCTCTGTCACTCTAATACATCACTCGCTATCCTTACTGAACAACTTCGCAACGAGTAAACTTTCCTCTTCCCATTGACTTCTCATCATTAAAAGTTTGAAGAGTTTCCACGCCTGGCTTGCTCTGCAATATTATTGCTCCATTTCATGGAACATTATTTTTATTTGGTCTTTTTGCTTTACGTGGGTACTTACTCCTGTTTTTCTTCATACCAGACCCATTGCAGATAGCTCGAATATTTCTTTTGTATATCGTCGTATCAGAGTAACATCAGACTATTATCAGCTACTACTTCTTCTTCTTCGTGGTGTGTTCTTCTTCATTGTCATACTCCTCATTGATAAGGGTCGTAATCATTCTACGAAATTAACTACACTGAAAGACTTTCTAGATTTAATGGAGTGATTTGCCATTGCCTTCCCCGTTTCCCCCCACACACTGGTTATCTCAGTGTACAGGTTTCCTCACGAAGCTTTCCTTCACTGCAAAAATATCAACTACTACATTGAAATAAAACTCAAAACTAGGTTTTGTTTGTAAATATTCATTTCTATGTGTGAGCATCGGTGGTCTAGTGGCTAGGACGCCGGACTACCGTGCGGGAGGTCCGGGTTCGAAACCACGCATGCCATGTACCAATGAGTTTTTCGTATTTTTCGAAGACTTACGTATATTTACCGACTGCTCCAACGGTGAAGGAAAACATCGTGAGGAAACCTACATGTCTGAGGAAATTAAAAGTTTCCGAAGGCGTGTGAAATCCACCAATCAGCATTGGGCCCGCTCGGTGGATCATGGCCCATACCCCCTTGTGCAAGGGGAGGCCTGTGCCCCAACAGTGGGGACATTAATAGGCTGATGATGATGATTCATTTCTATAAACATAGTAAATCCATAAATTCAGGTCGCCTAGTTAGATCATTGAATTTATGGTGTGTTGTTTTGTTCAACTTCTATTTTTTTTATCCCCCGACCGATCGAGTGAGGGCGTGTTATAAGTTTTAAGTTTGACACGTTTGTCTATCTGTTTGTGTATTTGTCTGTGGCATCATAACTTTACAACGGATGATCCTATTTGGATCCGGTATTTTTTATTTAATAGAGAATTTAGACGAGAGTGTTCTTAGCTAGGTCTGATAAAAATTGGACTAGTGGTTTCCAAGATCTTGGAGTGTCTTTAATGTCAGATGGGTTCTCTGGAACGGATTACCGTTACCGGATTATCTAGCTATTAAGCTAGATGGCTCGAATTTGTGCTCAAATATTTAGGTTCCTGGTGCGTCTCCTACATCTTAAACCTTGAGGATCTGATGTTGGCGAGGAAAAAGTAAGTGAACTTCAATTTCACAATATGAAACTGGATGAATCGGAAGATTATCAGCCCGCCTAAACTATAATAATTAGTTAGATGGGGTAATAATAATTTTGACCGGTAACGGCACGTTTTACCGCCACGATATAACAGGGAAGCGAAATATATGGAACTGTATGAACACGCTTTTATATTTCCGTCGATGGTATAAATTATAAAAGTGTTAAACGGACGTGGACAATAAAAACGTGGACGGTAACGGCACGGTAATCATAAAAGCGCCCATAGGGAAGGTTTAAAGGAAAGGGGGGAAATTTAAATAAGAGGGTTTACAAAGGATTAAAAGTTTGGATGCGTGACACACTCGAACAACAACAAATAATCATAAAAGTCGTCTGGAAGAGATCGCTCTTAGTGATATGATCGCCTAGAATGTATTAATCGCTGTATACAGCTTATAAGCTTTGTTTTGCACAAGTTCCGTGCAACTAAGTAATGAACAAAATGTATTCATTACATTTCATCAATCATTATCAGCCTATTAATGTACCCATTATTGGGGCACAGGCCTCCCCTTTCACAAGGGTGTATGGGCCATGATCAACCGAGCGGGCCCAGTGCTGATTGGTGGATTTCACACGCCTTTGGATATATTTTTTATTTCCTCAGGCATGTAGGTTTCCTCACGATGTTTTCCTTCACCGTTAGATCAGTCGGTAAATGTACATAAGTCTTCGAAAAAATCCGAAAAACTCATTGGTACATTGCTTGGTTTCGAACCCGGGCCTCCCGCATGGGATTCCGGCGCCCTAGCCACTAGACCACCGACGCGATTTCATAAATATGTAGGTATATTATGATCGACAGCCATGCGCGTCAAACTTATACCACCTCTTCCATTTGATCGGGGGCTAATTAACCAAAACCACTGACTCATACAATTTCTTTACACATCGTAACCACTCAGATCAAAGCGCCTGTGTCAAGCCTTTTCCATTCTGTGATTCCTTTACCTATTTTCAGACTTGAAGGTACCACCTCTTCCACTGATTGCTCAAGGGCCGTGTCTTCGGCCCTCGAAAGTCACTTCAAAGGGCCCTTCAATGTTTATTCACGAGAAATAAGCGTTTTCGAGTCAGTGAATATCCGATAAGTTATTTGGGACACTGTCTTTCGCTCTTTGGGGGTCTGCTTTATAAAAAATCTGCGGTTTTTATATTTTACTTAACTTACATGGAAACTTTAGAGAAAAAATGTTTCATTTTAAATGTAGGTAACAAATGCTTTATCTATGTATAACATGAAAACAGTCAGTACATCCACAGAAATCGGATTATAGTAGCGCGAAATGTCAAAATCCTTGCATGTAACCAGCCATACATGTAATTCAATGAAGTCTTAACAGAAAAATTGTCTTAACCGAATTTCTTGTTGTTGTTTCTTTTGTGATTTATGTGTGTAAAAAAGATGCGTAAAGACGTTTCGAATAAATAAATTAAATAAATCTCTCTCAATTAAATGCTTAAATTCTCGTAGACGCGAATGACAGCGATTTTCAGATTAATATAAGATTGAGAAACTTATAACATAATTCTTATAACAAGTTTCTTCATCCGAAATTCGATCTAAACATACATTTTTTTAAACCTGCTATACTGTTAGCTTTTTCCCCTTTAATTAAACTTTTAATGTACATATACAGCAAAAACACCAAACTTTTTAGTTTTAGACTAAGAACAAAATTTAAACTAAAGATTTGGGTTTAGTCCCCCACATCCG
The DNA here is from genome assembly GCA_947369225.1 of Hofmannophila pseudospretella. Taxonomy (NCBI): domain Eukaryota; kingdom Metazoa; phylum Arthropoda; class Insecta; order Lepidoptera; family Oecophoridae; genus Hofmannophila; species Hofmannophila pseudospretella. Next base: position 4,228,429 of record OX376333.1, read on the forward strand.
GCAGTGTACCCAAGAGTGGCTGCGTTGCCCATTGGATAGCTAAGCTGATCCGCTGGGTCAAATAGGAGCCAGCTCTTGGGTCTTTTGACGCGTCGACCAGGCACTTTGCGAGGTCCTTGAAGACGCGGTGCGCTCCCGGGCCCCAGGGTCCCGATGTTTCAACCCCAAACGGCTCAAATATGTATGTTTCACCCAGGTTAGTTACTGTTACTTATGTAGGCGGTTCCAGATATTAGACTCTATTTATAGCCTCTATCATATAGCTTCTAACTTGTGCCATCCATGGTACAAAGAGCCAGAACAGTCTCAGTCTGTCTGTCATTTCATTTGGTCTGATGACAATCGGATATTACGTCCACTCCAATTCAGCCGTGCCTGTTTCCAGTTTTACAGATGAACTAGTAATTTTGGGAAATGGAGAGTCGGCTTTTAGCTAATGGATATTCTTCACCCAAACGATTTTAACCATAAACTCAACCTTGGTCATTTTCAAATCATGTCTGTTATAGAAAAGTGTAATATTAATTAGTGTATATGTAATATCGATTACCTTTGAATATTTTTATCATATTATGTACCTACACTAATAACTAGAGCTAGAAGTTGTCGGGGCACGATCTAAAATTTGTTAGGGATTGAATGCTGTTTTTATCGACTTTTCTAGATATCGATGTTGTAGCACTGCTATTTAATGGGTAGGTACATATCACAATGTCCAAAATCAAAATGTCGTTATTTAAAATGTGTTAGCCCAAAATATTCGTATATAAAATAATAAAAAATGCCGACTATCCAAAATACCAAAAATATTTAAAACCGAACAGTTGAATTACTCAACCCCAAAATTCCGTATTACAAAATACTTATCCCCAAATAATGTTAATTTAAAACATTTCAGTGAGAAAATAAAAAACACTCGGGTACCTAATTGTATTTTTAATGTTAGAAATGTTAGTAACACAAATGCCATGTACGAGTAGTATAGAGGTACTGGTTTATCCACGAATGACTCTTGAACTTGAACCACTAACTGTTATAAGAGTCACGTTGTTGCAATATGGAACATTGTAATTATCGATAAGTACGCATTTATCGATAATGCTATCACTATAAATATGACAATTCTGCCCCGACAACTTCTAGCTCTAGTAATTACCATCTAAATTACCTTTGGTCTTTAAATGATACATGAGTCAGCTGCAATTGTGATAAATTCACAGCAAAAATCGCTGAGAATTCAGACGATAGTACGAGTACTTTTAGCCAAAGTTGAAATTGAAATAGAAATAGTTGGAACGATTTATTTCAGGAAAGGCTTCTTCAGGGAATTTTATACTTGAACAACTCTAGAGTTAACTTTGAAAATAGTCTATTTGTGTAAAAGAGGGAGGTCAGATGGGGAGTGTGTGTTGTCATTTGTACCTAAATGTACTGTAAGTAATGTGATTCTGCTTCGCCAAATCACATTACTTACAGTACATTTAGGTACAAATCAAAATACACACTCCCCACCGCAGCGCCCACGACACAGGATTACCTAGTGTGGGTGATGACCGTAGGCTTGGTATTAGAAAATATGTATCTTTTTTATGTAGTATTCATTTTTTATTGTAGATACTTAGAGATCGCTTTAAGCGATAAGGCCGCCTTTGTACACATCGTGCTATTATTCCTGTAGTTTTTACTTTTCCTTTATTTGTGTACAATAAAGTGTTTGAAATTGAGATTGAAAACGTTTATTTAGCGCTATAAACACCAGAATATAGAACACAATACAGAAGTATACAAAGTTTAATACATGCAGCACAGAACATCTGGTGTGGTACAGTGCCAAAAAGGGTACACCAGCTCAGCATAATGCTTCTATCTATCTATCTATCTACTTACAAGAAACGGCTGCTCGAAATAGCTTTACAATGTTTTTCTTCACCGTCAGAGCATGTCCGCAAATGTACGGAAATTTTCGAAAAATACAGGTACATCAATGCTTCGTCCTGCGTACTAGCCACTCAGCCAAAGACAACGACATTCTTTTTTGTTTTGTAACCCACCTAAATCTTTGTTTAGGTAGGTATAACTTAAGGAAACCTATTTGACCCTTGTGACGATAGGATAGAACAGGAGGGCACCGTAAGTGCCTATTCACTCTGGCCTTGAAGGTCCCTAGGTTGTAAGAAATGTTTCGAGAAACATAATACTCGTATGTCAGTCTGTTCCATTTCCTAAATAGGTACTTACTCTCATTATAAATGATGGAGCAAATGGCTGTGCGGGAACAATGCTATATTATGTTAGTATGTAGGTGGATAGTGTGGTCCAAAATTAGCATATAAATTGGTGGTTTCACTGTATCCTATCTCTAATGGAGGCAATAATGGATTCAGGTCTTTGATTTTGGATCGCTCGTTTTAGATATTAGCATAGATACAATACATAGATAGAAACAGTTTATTTTTTATTGTATAAGGCGAGTAAATCAAACAATAAATATTAATAATCAATAATCACTTATTTGTCAGAATACATAATCTTACAGGTTTTAAAGTAATGCACATGTCACAGTAATCAGTCTATTTAAAAGACATAAACAATATTAATTTCATAACTAATACCACGAACATATCAAGATTAATAGTAGTGTCAGGATTCAGAAATAATAATAGTCAAATATAACAATATCTATTTAATGCGCATCGGAATTGCACGACCTAATTCCAGCATCTCCATTCCGCCTTCGGACTACCAGGCGCGGGGAGGGGTTCCATCCTTATGTTGTTGATATCCCATCTGCTCGTACGAAGCGATTTGCTTCTTCGTTCATTATGCGAACGGCTAAGGAATGGAACAGCCTGCCGGCGTCTGTATTTCCCGAAACCTACAACCTTGGGATCTTCAAGGCCAGAGTGAATAGGCATTTACTGGACCCGCATGCTCCATCGTCGACCTCATCGTCCCTTACCATCAGGCGAGATCCAGGTCAAATGCGGGTTTAGTTATACATAAAAAAAATATTTTATATTAGAGCGTCAGTGGCGTCCGTCGTGGCTAGGACGTCGGACTCCCGTGCGGGAGGTCCGAGTTCGAAACCAGGCAATGCCATGTACCAATGAGTTTTTCGGTTTTTCGAAAGACTTACGTATATTTACCGACTGCACTGACGGTGAAGGAAAACATCGTGAAGAAACCTGCACACTGAGATAACCAGTGTGTGAAATGGGGAAGGCAATGGCAAACCACCCCATTAAAACTGCCACGAATGTCGTTCTATGTGATTAATTCCTTAGAATGATCACGACCCTCAGCAATGAGGAACACGACTTAGAAGAAGACTACAACTCAGTGCGTTGCATTAATTGCAAATGCATTAATTTAATTTATGTAATATTGAACAAGATGTGTCATGTAATAAAAATTACGAAATAAATGAGTATTGAGTAACTGAGTCGATCCTTAAAATATTACGAAGAATTTATCTGTTTTGTAAACTCCACTGAAAATAAAGCTGTTTACAGACAAATAAACTAGAGATGCCACGAATATTCGGCTACTATTCGGTATTCGGCCTATTCGGCCACTTTTTTTGGTATTCGGTATTCAGCCGAATAGTGCGTACTATTCGGCCGAATACCGAATACCAAATCATGAAAAAAAAACACATAGTACTCAAGATTATATGTATTCTATTACCAAATTACAATACTTTAGTAATTAAAATTGATCAATGGTAGGTTGTGATGGATGATATCTCATAATATTCCCATATAGGCGATTTTTTATTAATTGGTGCCATTTTGTAAACCTTTTAACGAACAAACAATTGAATAAGAACTATTCTCTGCACAATATTAATGTTTTATGTATTATTATGATCTGACAAAGCGTGCTGTGACGTGATTTAAACAACTCGCAATTGAAACAAATACCCGCCCGTCGCTCCCGTATGCACCGTAATGAGACAGGTTGCGGCCTGTCTATTACGAGTTTACGCCCTCGGCAACCATGTATTATGTGCCGAATATATCGGCGCTTCGGCCGACAGCGTTGCCGAATATTCGGTATTCGGTATTCGGCCAAATCACTATTCGTGGCAACTCTAAAATAAACATTAAAATTGTTTCAGATCAGTGTCCACTGGCGAGAGCGATGTGGACACGTCACATAACTTTGATGAATGGTGGGCTCATGTTTACAATGGTAAGTTATTTTATTGTAATGAAAACGCATAATAATATATATTTGTTTCTTTAATTATGGCCCCTGCTAGTGTACATACTGCAATTTGGTCAATGACCGTGTTAAAATCTTGAAAATTTTGGCGAACGATTAGGCATCTGTTTTGAAAAAAAAAACCGTTTACCAACGTCGTGATTATGGGAGAGTCGTATGCATCAGGAATGCCTAGTGCCTTGCATTCCAAGTGCAATTGGAGGTTAGGTTGCCGAATTCACACCATCTGTAGTTTTTCACTGTATATAACGTTCACGTATCACGGACGATTTTTAGGTAAAATATTATACACTAGTTTTACGAAACATGACCACTGTAAACCGTTTTTAAACAATAAAATAGGCCGAACACGCCATGACAGCATGAACGCTCAACATAACCTCCGCATCATCATCATCATCATCAGCCTATTAATGTCCCTAGGGGGTACGGGCCAAGATCCACCGAGCGGGCCCAATGCTGATTGGTGGATTTCACACGCCTTTGGAATTTTTTAAATTCCTCTGACATGCTGGTTTCATCACGATGTATTGCTTCACCGTTAGAGCAGTCGGTAAATGTACATAAGTCTTCGAAAAAATCCGAAAAACTCATTGGTACATGGCATGGTTTCGAACCCGGACTTCCGCATGGGAGTCCAGCGTCCTAGCCACTAAGCCACCGACGCTCTTACATAAAACATCACCATTATTATATGTATTGAAAAACAATTGTATACAGCATTATTGTATTTTTTGCTTGAACAGTACAATTTTTGATTCAGATTCAATATATCAAAGGAGTAAAAGGGGCTTACAAATGATCATATCACAACATTTCACGGAAACTACTCTCATGCCAGGAGGTGATGTAAGTATTCATTATAAGCTGTGATCGGAGTAAGTAGAACTCTTTCGGGTCAATGTCCTCAAAGGTTATATTAATATGGATATGATTTCGGGATCCCGTTTTCAGTTATCGAGCAAATGTTGTAAATTACTTTTATAAACCTCGCCCTTAATCGGCGGATTACGATTTTTTAAACATTGTGAACTTACGAAGAAGTTAAAACACTACCATAGGTACACTAGCGGCATGAATCTTAAAAAAAATTATTTCGCTATCAATCTTAAATGTGTATCAAAACAAATATAACGTTAAAAATCTAAATAATATATTTATTCAATCCCGGAAATCCCGGGATTATTGGGCATCCATATTATGACCGTATGTGGCAAGTACCAAAAACAGCTCTACCTACTCCGATAACTGATTATAAGTAATACGAGTATATGATTATTAACACGTTCGCGCTCGGTAACGGCTAATGTTTTAACCTCAACATCAATATACATTTTGGAGATTTGCAAATTTGTTAGGAAACATACACATTTGTATAAAAAAGCAGAGGACCTACACAGTACGCCATTTAACACTCGCTACCAGAAAAGACTTGCTCTGCCAAAATCAAAATTAAATCTACACAGTTCTGGACCGTTCGTTATATCTATAAAAATATATAACAAAATTTCACAAATCATCGACATTGAATTAAAAGTCGCGATATTCAATAAAAGATTAAAGTTATATCTTCTTAACAAATGTTTCTATTCACTGCAGGAGTTTTTTGATGATAAAACCAATACTTAACTATAAAATCAATTATGTATAACTTATAATGACATTTAATTTAATTTATCCCGTTAGCATTTATTACTATTATAATTTATTATAATCACTTATTTTATATTGCGGTGCCCTACTCAGGGTTTCATGTATGATCACATAATATATATATTTTTAAGACCAATTGTAACACATGAAAAGCAATAAATGGTATAAGTATGAGTATGTCGTTAAATTGAGTTTACAAAATTACAGTACGGTCATCGCCGGCAAATCTTTACACCTTTCTTAAAAGCACTACGGTTATAGGTGACGATTTTCTATGAAATTGTTACGTAGGTCCCTCCCACTGCCATTCTGCAAAGAGTGCATTTTGTTTCTACTGGCAAAACTGCGGGATTTTAGGTGTTCCTTTTTGGAGATGACTCACATGCACAGATACTTACACATTGACAGTACGGACATGACATCTATTCTATGTATCGTATTACGGCACCAGCAGTTAGTGATGGTATGCAATAACTTACATTAATTTTATGTAGTACGGCAGTGAAGATAGGTACTGCCAAAATGCGAAAAAGTACCGCGCGCGAACGTGTTAATTACGAATTACTCTCTGATGGAAGTCGGAAGACTTCGGAGCGGGCGCGGGCAGCCGCCGCCGCCGTGTCTACAGGCGCTTCACACTTTGCGTGATCAAAGCCTTTGAAACTAGGCGGAGGAGTTCCGACCTTCATCATTTCTCTGTTTTCTTCTCAAAATCTATATAAACATTATTAACTTGTGAATTCGGTGTATATGCAAGTGAAGGTAAAGTTTAGTGTGACATGTTTATGCAACTATATCTGCAATATTTGTAATTCTTACCTAAACTTTTACACAATAAATCTTGTCCTACTTATCAATAAGTAATCCATAATTAATCACATATTTAAAATTTCTTTGAAATAAAAGATCCGCATCAAAATCGAATCATCTGTCGTTGAGATATGAAGTCGCAGACAGACAGAAAAACAGATGTACCTACATATTTGTTAAACTTATACACCCCTCGTTTTGGTCAGGGATGTAACCACGGGAAGTCATCAAACAACGAATACATTTTTATTGTTCACAAAACAAAAACTTCTCAACATTTTTTAAAAGCTACATATTTTATCACTTTGTGCTCCTACTCGTACATGGCTACCTGCTACTGATTTTAAATTCAACCCAATATCCTTTTTTATTGCTGTCATGATATAGGCCGTTACATAAATCGTAAATGTACGCCATTGTACTGGGGATTGCCCATCAACTTTCAAATTGTCTGTTCGTCTGTACAATGTGTAAATAATTTTGTTTATTTTTTTGACATATCTAGTAATGGTCCCATAGAGCTTTTTTGTTCCTTATTGGACCACGAATCGCTGTGCAACAATAATAAATAGGTAGTGAAAATTAACTCTTTTCTCGGAGACTGTACGTACTTACAAGTGTCAGTCTATACCCTGAGTTAAATGAACCCCCCCCCCCCCCCCTCACCCCCTCCCCGACAGTGATACGCCAGCTAGAGGGAGGGAATCAGATAACTTAGGGAAAAGACTGTACATTTCCTTTTAAAAATGCAGTTACAAATACGAGTAACACCTTCTTTTTGTCGTGTGGTTAGTGGCCAACCTATTGTCAGAGTTATTTAGGCCACCTGTAGGGCTCTGACATGCCTAACTAACTACTATTAAAAAAAGAGAAAATGCGAGCGGTCACCCATCCTGGTTCTAACCGCGCCCAATTACTTTTACTTAACTTGCACGATCTCTTTTAGACCATGCTCGCACTACGCCAAAAATCGTATGCCCGTTTTGGCTTTGCATTCCATCCTGTATTAGTAAGTACCTAAGTAAAGGAGATCGGGCGGTTTACATAATAAGCTTGTACCCACTTTTTTTTCTCGTCTCCAACCAAACATAGTACGTACAAATATGAAGACGGTTTTTGGTCTCTAGCTCCTGGCGTACACAAGTTAGGATATCCGTTCCGTGATGAAAGATGTAGTCCTAAATGAGAGAAATCTGAGAGAAACTGAGAGAAAATACCCACCTGGGTGCCCTTAGGCAGTCGCTTCTATAGAAGTTTTAAAACCTACTCCAGGCTGGAGCGCACTTAGCGCTCGCTCCCAAAACCCCAGTGAAGCTGTAAAGGTCAATAGGACCAACAGCATTAGTCAGTTCGAAAAAAGAAAGAAAAAAAGAAAGAAAGAGAAAATGTTTAGTTGGAGGCGAAGCCCTTGGTCCAAACGCATTCAATCTCCTTTTCCATAGTATAAAAATCACATAAAAATAGGTCACAATCTGTTTCCACCTTACCTTAGTTTACAGAAATCTAGATTCCATTGTGCTTATCTGTAACTTACATTTAATGGACATCTCGTTTCAGCTGAGTCTGCAATGTACAGTGAACGGACCACATCCGTCTAGATTTATCTGGGAACGGGACGGTATTGTTATCTCTTCCAACACGGATTCTAGGTAAGAATGGTGTATTGTAAGCTTCTTATTTCCCACTACATCAGCCTTTGTCGGTTTGGTAGAAGCTTCGATTATCCAGTGCACGTGCACCGAATAGGTAGTTGTTAGGGCGCTTACTAACTCGCTTTTCATCAATGTCTGTTTGCCTGTAATCTGATATCTTTGTGAGGAAAGTAAAGGAATTTTTAGAGTATTTTTATAGAATATCTGGAGATATGAAATGGATACGAGTAATCAAACCCTATTCTATTGTGTGAAGCATACACGTACGCTACAAAATATCCAGAAAGCTTATTTTATCTGCCTAATATTTAGATATAAGCTTGAGAAGTGCAACATCTAACTCTATTTTTTTTGCTGGAACTAACTTGTTATATTTTCGCCCCAAATCCTTTAAATGGCTTACAGAATGTACCATTACAGCAGTTGTGAAGAAGGGTTTCATCAAAACCCTCTTAACTAGAAAAAAATGTTCCAATACTCTCTCTTCAACCGTTATCCACCCTTTGCAGGATGTAACACCATTCTCTACTGTCTTGGGCTTTCCTAATCCAATTTCCTCCAGCAGACTTTCTTATATCATCTGCCCATCCCCCAGGTGGTCGACTCATGCTCCGGGTCCCAGACGCTGTTCTCCATACCATGACTTTCTTACCCCACCGACCGTCACCTCTATGGCAAATATGGCCCCGCACACTTCCCCTTCTTTTGGGATATTATACGGCCTATGGCGATCAGTTATATAGTGAATAGTTGGTGCAATTTCTCTCAATTGGTGAATTTCCCAGTTCGTTTTTTCCAATACAAGCCTTCCTAAAATAAATACTTTAAAACTCTTTTCCGTACCCTATCCTAAATTTAGCAATATCTATAATATAATCTCGCTCGTTACAAAATGAAGGGATCTTACTTTGTAATTTTGTTTCTTGTTTACGGTCTGTATATCTCGGAGGAGATTCGGCTGAGTGAATTTAGAGCCTTTGCCTTCCAGGGACATTATCTGATCGGAAAGTTGGCGGGCTTTGACGAAATCAACTTTGTTTCAAGAAATGAACAGAGTTTCTAAAGATCCCAATAGTTTCGTCCGTTCAGCCATCTCTGTCCCTTTAATAAGATAAAAGATTATTTGGAGGGTTCAGATTATGTTCTGTGTCGTGTCCGGTTTTGATGATATCTAATGTGTCTTTTGTTCTTGTTTATATTGAATTTCTTAGCTGTTGTCTATTGTTCTTACATACAATAGTTTTGTGATCGGGTTTGGTAGATTTTCATCATGATGGAATAGAAATCAAATACCTACTTTAGTTAAGAGAGGGTATCAAAACCTAACGATCTTCTTGATAGATTTTTATATGGCAATGATTGGCCTAGTGCATTGACCTGGATGGACGTTAATTTTCGCTTTCTGTCTAGTTTTACCTCATTATAAAATATAAATTTCAATCTTGTACCCTTGTTGATGGTAGGACCTCTTCAGGCTCCGCCTGGCTAGCCCTACTACCTCTGTCTAAAGTATCGTATCGTAGTCGCCGAATATAATCGTTTCTGGTTTAATGTGTCCAATATTGTCTATAGAATATCGTCCTTTTTAAGCTTGTGTGCTCCATTTTCGGCCTCATCATCACTTACCATCAGGTAAGATTGAGGTCAAACACGTGTTTAGTAAAATTCTACCTAATAAATTTAAAAAAAAAACTAACTTTCATTATTTCCCATAGATACACCATAGGCCAAACCCTGGCTGCCGATGGAGGAGTGGTTACTCAACTCAACATATCACGTTTGAGGGTCGACGACGGTGGTGCGTTCTCATGTGTAGCCCACCATGGGGACAATGTCGTCGCCCACCATGACAGGGTCAATGTTTATGGTAAGGATTTTTACTTTAGAGAAGTCATAATTATGTCCACTTACTGAAGTAGAACTCAGTGGATTTTATTGTCTATTTTATATCGTAGAACGAATAGCAGATCTAGGTAAACCAACCCTAGTTTTTAGGTTGAACTGCTACCTCATGTTTATTATCTATTTATATTGTGATTTTTTAAAATTAAGTATTTATTTATGTAATATCAAATTATAAATCTCTGGCATAAATCAACGACTTTCTGATCTATTTAAAGTCTTATATCTGGTAAACAAATAATTCATTAATTCATTAATACTTATTACACTATTAAATATAAACTATTAAATAGGTAGGTATTTTTTAATCATTACATTTAATAGTATTTTTTGCTTTCCCGCCTCAATTTTGTACAACAATCAATTTTCTACTTCCTAACCATGCTGTGTTTACACGTTAAGCGTTACGACCTAGCTCATAACTTTATATTGATTTTTCTGTAATTTCTCTGGTTGTAATCTGTTGTGTTTACCTAATAAATAAATAAAATTAAATATGTTTCAAATATCTTCAAAACAAAGTTGTTTAGTAGTCATCCCTTATCAGTATATTATAGTCCCCAAGGAAAGTTTCAATCTCTTTTAATCCCCGTAGGTCCGCCGTACATCCGCACTCAACCCCCGTTCAAGGTTCAAAGCGGGCAAAGTGTTAACCTCAGATGTCCTTACTACGGGTATCCTGTCAGGTATTTATATACATACATACATAACTTCACGTTATATCTCTACCCAGACAGAGAGAATGGAGTGCCACGAATCTCTGTCTTGGCATCCCTCTCTTGCTTTCTCTACAGTCTTTCGTTGTTTCTCGCTTACTGGCCGTTGGGGTTGTCTGTTCTGTATATTAATATCTATGAGCACTCTATCAATCTGATATTTAAAGGTTAGTCTTTTTTTTGGTAACGGGGGGGAAATCTTCGAAAGATACCCAGCCTCCTGGGGGAGAGACTGGGTTATGTGAGATTTCTACTCATTAAAACCCCCTCGATGGCCGGCCTCGTGCTTATCGGAGGGCTCCGAAATCTCCAGTGGAACGCACCGGTGCCCTCCTAGCATTTGCCTAGGGCTCCTCCTGGGAGGTGTACCTTCCACCTCCAGGTTCCTCCCGTCACAGCAGCGTGCGGCCATAGCATGTTGCTGCCTTCCCCAGGGTCACCCGCCAATGGACGGCAAAAGGTTAGTCTAGGACGACCCCGGCTTTACATTCCACTGACTTTCACATTACCTGTTTTGTTATTCGTTTATCACTCATTGTTTCCTCATACTCAAAGTAACGGAGCATGCCTTTATTAGGTACTTTACTACATTTATATACTACAAAAATACATAACAAAATCGAAGGACAAATTAACCCAAAAAATATTCATGAAATTGGAACTTTTACAGGGATATCACATGGGAATACAAGGGAAAAGAAATAAGTTCAGATGTACAACACCCAAATAGATACAAAAAATCTATAAGCAACACTGCTTTAAGTATAGAAATATTTGGACGCAAGCCTAAGTTAAGAGCAAAGAGAGATGTGCCAATAGTTACTGATGGAGGATTGTTAGTTATACCAAAAGTTAGTAAAAGTGACAATGGGGCGTTGTACGCATGCGTGGTTAGAAGTCCATCTGGTGAAATGGCAAAGAGATCGTTTGAATTACACGTGGCTGAAGGACCCCAGATAGAAGAAATACTCTTGGGCACAGACTTACAAGAGGGTCAAATTGTACAAATTCATTGTAATCTTAAAAGTGGAGATTCACCAGTTTATTATTCCTGGCTAAAAGATGGGAAAAAGATATCAACACATCTAAAGGTAAGTGTTCTCAAGGAAGAAGATAATTCATTCGTTGTAAATGTACCTAATTCTGTAAAATTAAATGTAAATGATCTCTCTTCTAAGTCGTTTTTCTCATTGCTGAGGGTCGTGATCATTCTAAGGAATTAATCACATAGAACGACTCTCGTGGCAGATTTAATGGGGTGGTTTGCCATTGCCTTCCCCATTTCATACACTGGTTATCTCAGTGTGCAGATTTTCTCACGATGTTTTCCTTCACCGTCAGAGCAGTCGGTAAATGTACGTAAGTCTTTCGAAAAAACCGAAAAACTCATTGGTACATGACATTGCATGGTTTTGAACCCGGACCTCCCACATTGGAGTCCGACGTCCTAGCCACGGCGCCACCGAGGCTCCAATGTAAATGATAGATGAATGAAAAACGGAGCTATATGTTATGTAATAGATGCATATTTGCAAGGCGTCCGAACTAATACTATAAATAAAATTATAATTAAAAACTTAAAAATGCATGTGTTTGGAGCTGACCCCAGTCGAGGTTAGGTGAGGTCAGATGACCCAACCGATCCTTAATCAGACATTGCATAATAATAAAAGATACGATAGGTATTATGGCGACACACGACGCGCGCCACCTACGATTAGTACCTACTTACATCGGTGTAGAACGCGCTATCGAAATTTTCCTGGGACTTCGTATATATACGAGTTCCAAACATCCATAGTCGGACCCCGCCTGGTGGAAGATATTCCCTTTTCCCTTTCATACAATTGACGTTACGTCATCCATGTCCTCACATAGCGCGTTCCTACAGTACATAATATAATTGGTGCGAGCTGTGCGTCAAATTGGGAACATTCTAAATATTTCCAATACAAGAAGCAAGAAAGAATAATATCCGATTATCAAACAAATCCAACGGAAATTAACGAATATCCCAAATACGGGTTATTGTAAATCCTAAATACTTAATAATCTGTTTTGCGAGCATCCAACCGTTATATATAATCCTTTATCTCTGAGATTAACTTGTTATTTCAATATCTTACGCTCCGAAAAGCATTAAGGAAATTCGCTTGAATTTTCAGATTGTGGAACGAAGCTTAGAAGTGTTTAGTGTACTTATCATCAAGAATGTGTCTTTAGAACATTGTGGAACATACACATGTGTAGCTGCGAATCATGTGGCTAAAGTAAATAGGACTGTAAATTTGTATATAAAAGGTACGTCATTTTTAAGCAACATAGTCGAAGAAACTGAATATGTGGTTACATGTTGTAAAGTAACACTTATATATGAAATTTTGTTTGCACAGTTGCCCCTAAGTGGAGCGAAGAACCCCAAAACACGTCTCTTCTACTGGGCAGGAGTGGTTACATATCCTGTAGTGCCAATGGTTATCCTCAACCACAAACACATTGGCTGAAGAAAGATGGTAAGTTTTCTTTCAAATTTCACTAAGCTAAGACAACATAATAATTTTTCTGGAACTGTTTCAATTATAATTAATTACGGATTACACAGTGATGAAAGTCGAAGTTCCTTCGACTAGTTTCGACCTGTTTCGAAGGCCTTGATCACGGAGAGTGCGAAACGCCCGATGTCGATTTGACTGCGTTTCGTCTCGCACTGCTGTCTGCAGCTGTACTGTACTGCTTCAATTGCTTTTATGCAATTAAAGAGACAAAAAATCTCTCTGTCAATCAATTGAGATGAATACTACTCGCATGCCGAGGTCTGCGAGGCCTGAATAGTTCTGAGAATAGTTTGACTACTAACCACAGGATAAGAAGAATATTGTACTACTGGGTATACACCTGTTATTTCATTGTTTTCAGTGGTATCGGAAACCTGGAGACCAGTTCTGGAAATAGCTGGTGGTGGTGTTCTAAGTCTGTCTAATGGATCTCTTATATTTGACTCGGTAGCTTTGTCTGATGCTGGTCTTTACACGTGTCATGTTGAGAATGGTGTCGGGGAAGCATTGAGCAAGACCATTTGGATCTCTGTAAATAGTAAGTTTTAAATCGATGATGTCATAACTTGAGATACTTTAATGAAAATTGATAACTTTAAGAATTATTATGTTTGAGGAAATGATAGACTTGGAATTATTACAGAACCAGTAACATTCGATGTGGTGACGAGAAATATGACAGCAAAACTTGGACAACATGTATCAATAGAATGCCAAGCTAAAGGAGATGATCCTATAAGAATAATGTGGACAAAAAATGGTAAACCTATAAATCCTTTGACGCAAAGGTAAGTTACTGACTGACACTACTAAATGGAAAATTAAAATTACTAGTTAAACCTCTCGAATCAAATAGTCTTATCCACAAATTGAATGCAAATGTTCGGAGCAAAAGAAAGGAATTTTATTGACGCTTGTTTTTAATGTCTTAATTTTCTCAGGGTCAAAATATCAGAAGTGAAATCTGAAGATGGTATGACCAATATACTAGAATTGCTACAGACAGAAACGACTGACGATGCCTTATATCAGTGCAGAGCTGGCAATCCATTTGGAGCTGATATTTATAGTGTTCATCTTACAATATTAGGTAAGTGATGCAAGAAAACTGAAGTACAGGAGTAGACCGGGAATTAGAAATTTAGAATCGTGAGGAAAATTTGGATGAAACTGGAATATACCGGAAAAAAATTCACAAAAGGGAGAAGACAGCATTGAGCAAATAAAGAGTTGCCAATGCTAATGAAGTAGGATTGGCAAACGTAATATAATAGTCCGTAATATTCTCTATCTACTATTACTACGTAGTAGAGGCTAATAATGTTACAATATTTTATAGAACCGCCCTCACCACCATCAGATCTATCTGTGGACTCAATAAAGAGTCGATCAGTAAAGCTGTCCTGGAGAGATATGACTAGATCCTTGGCCCAATATTACAGTCTTCAGGTAACCAACAGTCAAAGGTTATCTTGGAGTAGTGCAAGAACAATTAATGTTACCAGGTAAAATATTATCCTGTCTTATTGTAAATTAAGACTGCTGCAAATGCTTTGATACCGTTTTTAATGTCTTTATTTAGGTTAGATGAAATACGTCATTCATTAGAAATAGAAGATTTGCAACCATCAACGAGCTACACAGCCAGAGTGGCTGGTGGTAACCAAGCTGATTTAAGTCTGTATTCATCTCCTGTAAGATTTACTACTACTGAAGAAGGTAATACCTCTAACTTCTGTGTGATTTGTATAGTAAATTGATTTTCAAAATTTTATGAATTTTATAATAATTTTTTAATCATAATTGTTGTTGTAACAACAACCATGCTCCTCTAAGCATGGTGGTTGTTACAACAACAATTATGCTTCTGTGTGACAAGTATAGTAATTTGTAAAATTATTGTGTGCAATAAAAGTGTTGTAAATCAGTTTAGATAGATAGATATTGATCTATCTACCCGTATCTAAACTGATTTACAGTGTTTTATGAAAGATAATCATAGCTCTTTTCTATCCATCTTCGAATTCGTAAGATTTTTACTTTTGCTACTAAAGTGTTTATTTATCTTAGCGCCCTCATCATCACCTATTGGAGTACAAATAGAGCAGACAGACTCTCCAGGAGAGCTCAGAGTGAGATGGTTACCTCCACCGGCTGATGCCCATAATGGTCTCATCATCGGTTATCGGTTGAGGGCTATTCCACAGTTGACTGGTGTAAAAGGTTTGTTGTTCAGTATCTTTTGTCTTATTCACTGTAAGTTTATTATTTATTTTTATTATAAACCTTTTGATAAACCTTTTTGGCACTCAGGGGATGCCTGAAAATCAGCGCCGCAGTGCTAAAAGCGCTGCGGCAACAGGCTGAGGCAGTCCCCTTGGTCCGGTGCTGCACACCACCTTCATCAAACTTAGTTACTTTTGCTTATTTATTTGTTTTTGTAATATATTTGTTTAATATTATTTTTGTCTTCTGTACCTAGTTGTTTGTATGTTTGTGTCAGAAATAAATAATCTTTCTTTCTATATAATTTGTGTTGAACTCAAAAATATTTGTATATTTTTTGCAGAATCTGAAGAAGCAAGTGATAAAATCATCAAAACAGCATCATTATATTCGAAACAGGAAACTGTTATAAGTGGTCTGCTAAAAGGCGTAAGGTAAATTCTAGATTTTACTCAATTACTGTATAACCGTTATTCACTTCTTTAATGTTCAAGATTTTCACCTAGTCTACTCATACTCATACCATTTATTGCTTTTCATGTGTTACAATTGGTCTTAAAAATGTATATTATCTGGTCATACATGAAACCCTGAGTAGGGCACCGCAATATTAAATAAGAGATTATAATATTTAAAATAGTAATAAACACTAACGAGATAAATTGAATTAAATGTCATTATAAGTTATACATAATTGATTTTATTGATTTTTTTAAACTTATTTTTTATATTATATTTTTTAATTTTTTTTTCTATTATTTTTTAAATTCATCTGTATCATTCAATCTTTCATCTACAATAATTTTTTTATACGAGATTGTTCTTTGGAAGTGTTTGTTCGCAAATATGTAAACAAACCTTTTTATTTCTTCGTTCGGACAAAATGTAGGTAGATTAATATTGTGCCGGATCGCGATATAGTCCTACCTGCTTTTCTCTTTGTTTACCTTTGACGAGTGTCGCTCCACACTGGTCTGCTACCGGCCATCGAGCAACCAGAACTCGTTTGACCGCCAACTTGGCTGTGTGTTTTGTCGTGTGCTTTCCGAAGACAAAGAAATTGCTCTAACATTGACTGTTTCGCTCATATTTATGTGCCGTTGTGTTCAAATTGGTGTCTGCTTAAATCTGTTGTGACACATGAACATTTTGCGAGCTCCCACACTCAGTGCAAGCTGTACTGCATCCTGTGACGTCATCCGCCATCTCATCAGACGCAAGGAGAGGAGTCGACAACAAGATCAAAGGTAGATGGGCTTGTATGGTCATCTGTGCAACTACCATAATCTATTCCGCATTTTGTTCGAAAACCTCCAGATACAGTTCACTATTCGAACTTTCCCCAAAACCCCAGCGACCTATTCGCTATTCGTAACTTTCACATCCAGTGTTCAAGATAGTTTATTTATTTTTACCAGGTATTCAGTGTCAGTGGCCGCTTTCAATAGCGCTGGAACAGGACCATTTTCAATTCCTCTATTTCAAGACACACGAGAAGGAGGTAAGATAGAATAGAATAGAATATACTTTATTGCAGAAAACCTAAGATATTGCGTATGTAATGGTGGAATACAATATAGGCGGAATATAATATAAGATATTATACGCTTCTACCTACTTACTTTCATATCTTTTATACGAGTAGGTAAAGCTAAATATATTATACGCTTGTACCTACTTACTTTCATATATTTTATAAAGCTAAATATAAAAACCCTCGCGATATTGCGGAACATCTAGGTTAATTTAGACCACTTCCCGAAACGTTTACTCCCAAAATGTCTACTTTCCCATAAAGTCCACTTCCCATAAAGTTCACTTTCCTTGTGTCCATTAAATGAAACTATTTTGTTTTCATTACGATCTCCATAACACAGATTATAAAAGTACGAGTCCTAGGGGCACCCGAAAGATAGTTTTATTGCCCCAGTCAGAGTATGCAGATGGGATTCTAGGGATAAGGATAAGTGGAAAATTGTATCCATGTGTATTCCAGTGTCTTTCTCTTTTCGTTATTATGTAACAATGTCGACTTCATCGTCCATATCAACCTCCTTTCCATCAATTTCAACCTCATCGTTAGCGTTTATCTCACCTCATTTCGTGTTGGCATCTTCATTTCTTCATCTATATTTTTAAAATTCAAATCATATTCCCATTCCATGTCTAAATTTCATTATACCATTAATTTCATTGTTTTTACTTATTCTTTCTGTATTTTGTCCTGAACGGACGTTTCTCCGTTTTATTTTTGTCTCCTACTACTACCTATTTTCTACATTTACTATTTTCTGTGTTGTTCTGTTCCTTAAAAATATAATATCTATTACCAAGTTCTTCTATTATTTCATCTGCACATTGTCCTAGAACCCTGCTAGCCGGCATCTAGAGGGCAGATTGTAGCAATTATACAGTTATAATTAAGAACACAATCTAAACGTTTCGGGAACGATAAGAATCCTGTTTCTAAGTTTGAAACAAGAAACCCTTTTCTAACTTTTGCCACAAAGTACACACCTATCTATACATATAACACTGCAATACTTTTTAACCATACTTCAGCCTGCCTTCCCTTCTCTCTTCTACATATAATATTTCGTACAACAGTAAGTTTAGAGTAAAAGTTTCGCTCGTTTTTGTACAGCGAAATTATTGAAGTTAAGAAATTGCGTCCAAGCCATAAAGTAAGTCTTAAAACCCTGAGAAACTTCAGCATTTTCATTACTGGAGAACTTGAGACAATTTTAAAATTTAACAATTTGTACGTAGGTAACAAGTAAATTTAAGCTTCTACTTTCATTGAAACTTTTGTAAAGCTCGTATCGTAAAGCCTTATCGTCTTCATTAGCATTTTCGTTGGAAACTTCCTTATTGTTGTTATAATTACTTCTCACCTTTGTGTATTTTTTTTGTGTGTAAGCTTAATGATAATTAACAGCTAAATTGTCGAAACTTGAAAGCAATTAAAAACTTTTGCGCCTAATTTTAACAACCGTAATAAACAATAAATATTGCTATAATCATTTATATCCGAATTTTATTTGTTTCGGATATTTTAATTGGGCTATTTATATAAATAATTTTATGGTAGATTTTCCAAAATTTGCCACGCCACGTATATTTTGTGGTTAGTTCTCTTTCTTTCATGTTAAGGGTTACGACCTAGCTCATAACTTTATATTGATTTTTCTGTAATTTCTATGGTTGTAATCTGTTGTGTTTACCTAATAAATAAATAAAATTAAATTATAGGAAAGCAGACGAGCTGATGAGCTATGTTACCTGATGGTAAACGGTCACCGTCGTCAGACATTTCATATCACTAAATTATTGCAAGAAGGATTTCGATGCGTTGCTAACCGTGAGGACTTAGGTAAAGTGCTACGTTCTGCCCTCTAGGTGCCGGCTAGCAGGGTTCTAGGACAGTGTGCAGATGAAGTAATAGAAGGACTTGGTAATAGTGGGTATTATATTTTTATGGAACAGAACAACACAGAAAATAGTAAATGTAGAAAATAGATAGTAGTAGGAGACAATTTTATAAAGCGGAGAAACGTCCGTTCAGGACAAAATACAGAGAGAAACAGTGAAGACAATGAAATTAATGGAATAATGGAAGTTAGAAATGAAATGGGAATATGGTTTGAATTTTGAAAATATAGATGAAGAAATGAAGATGCCAACACGAAATGAGGTGAGATAAACGCTAACGATGAGGTTGAAATTGATGGCAAGGAGGTTGATATGGACGATGAAGTCGACATCGTTACAAGAGTGTCTTATTACGCTATTTCTCTTACCCTTCAAACCGAAATACAGCAATGGAAGCTTTGCTGCTTTGTGGCATGCAGAGTTCATCAATTTTTCTTAACTTGATTTCTGTAATTTATTTAAACTTGATTTCTGTGTAGACAATTGTACCTTTATGGAGAGATTTTGTATGATTAGTGTCAACTCATTATTATACTTACGAGTACATCCAGTTTTTCTGCTATAGCTAGACTCATATTTAGTATACGAGTAAATAATGTTTTTGTATTTGCAATTTCGGTTTCAACTTTACTTATAATTAAATTATCATACAGTGTAACAACTCGCGAGAAGTATCATAAATCTTATAAACTTTCGTAACAAGAAAGTTAGGCGTATTCATGTTTTTATTTTATGTTCATTGCAAACTCAGATAAGCTTGTCGGTCTACAAGAATATTCTCGTAAATAAGAACGGATCTTTGATTATTTACTTTTATTAGTGTATGTACTCGTAGCTAGCCCTAATATCTGAGGAACCTATACAATATGTATCACAGGTCATTAGTGCAATTTATTTATTTATTATTGGCAAATTCTTACCTAAATTCTTCGCATAAGTATTTAATCTTTTTTTTAAAGTTTTTAATTATTATTTTTACCCGCTATCACTATCGCTCCCACTAACATCTTGGGATAAGGGGTGAAATGAAAAACAGCGCTGCATATTTGGTACCCGAGTATGTCAGCATTTGCTGACTTTCCCCCCTTTTGCCAAATACATATACACTGAAATATATATAGTGCTTATATATCTATGTTTGTTTTCTATTTGTGCAATAAAGTGTATTTTACTTACTTAATATTATACGTAGCATTATATTTCATCATCATCAGCCTATTAAAGTCCCCACTGGTGGGGGTCATCTGTTGGGGGGTTGTTTTAAGGTGTAAATATGAAAATAAAAACCTGACTTCATTTGACTATAATTCACAAAGGCTAAAACAATAAAATAGCGTCCTCTCCTCTAGAATGATGATGGTGAGGACTGACAGCGTGCCAAAGTGTTTGTTCAAATGTACCTATAGTCCATACATTTGACATTTCAATGCCCGTAATGTATGGGAAAAGCTCATATCGCATGCGCCAACAGGCAGACGATGTTTCCATATAAAACTTCTTAAGCAATCTACATTGGAATTTCAAAATATTTAAGTAAAACATTATTAAAATAAGCTATTTAATTGAATATCTGGTAATCAAGTCAAATTATACATTTCGTAATCGCACCCCAATTACGCAAATGAAGTGGAAACCATCTCGGTTGATTACGCCTCTCCAGTGCCGCAAGAATTTTGTTACTTTGATATTAAAAATTAAACTTCCTCTTAAAAATTTAATTCAACAAGATAATACAAGTTACATTTACTGGAATATCATCATAATCAGCCGTAATAGAAGATAATAGATCTTAAAAAGGAAAGAAATATACAAAATGATGACTTAGACAGAGTTGTTAAAGCTATATTCTCTCCTAGTATTTTCAATTTATTGAAATGATTTTTAATCCGTGTATTTACCGTATTTCTGCAAACTTCTGCTATTTTGTAAGTTACTAAGATTTGATTTTGGGACCAATCAGGAATACTTTTAAAAGGGCACGTATGAGATTAGGAATTGTCGTCACTTTAGGCACGAACTCTGCACGAACTTTGAGGACAGATCAAAGATGAATGTTTCTACGGTTGATGACCAATCCGGCATCAATGAGGTTCTAAGTACTAGTGCCTAGTACACCTCCGGTTTTGAAAGTATATACCAAAAATAATTGAGACCTTTTGTACAAGAGTTTTCATTTCTCGTATTCTCAATTATTCCATTCTTTCATGAATATGAATAGGAAAAAGGAATCTGTTTCCTTCACGCGCCTCCTATCATCTTTATTTATTATCTTAGTATAGATTTAGGTGATACGGAAGATATCTGTCTTTTAATTCCTTTTCGTTTCTTTAGCTCCAGAAGAAGGTCCATCATCAGTGGAGTGTGGAGGAGTGACATCAACAGCATTGCGAGTCAGTTGGCAGCCGATTCCTCCACACAAGCAAGCGGGAGCTCTCATTGGTTACACTGTTTTGTATGCTGCACAAGGTAGGTACTAGATGCGATATCAAAAATATATTTCTTTGTGACCTCTAACGTATAGCTGCTTCTCTACCACCCGATAGTAGTTCACACACAGCACCTACATACCCAGCGACGTCCTAAGCCGAGGTCCGTACCCACCTGGGTGCCCTTAGGCAGTCGCTTCTTATAGTAGTTTTTAAGTCCTCCTCTAGGCTGGAGCGCATTTAGCGCTCGCCCCAAAAACCCCGGTGAAGCTGTAAAGGTCATTAGGACCAACAGCAATTATCAGTACGAAAATCACTATTAAAAGTGCCACGAATCCGGAATATGAATAGGTACACAGTTTTCATCGAAGCTGAAATTCTTATCTCGTCCCCGTTTTATAGGCACCAATCTGGAATATTTTTGGACGAATTTTTTGGGACAAATCCCTGAAAAATCTAAAAAAGTGAATTTCAGTGGCAAGGCTTTTTCATTTTCGTTTCGTTCTTAGTAGGACAGACTTACGAGTACCTAAGGGGCTGTACGTTTATTACGTAAGACGATACAGGGGGAGGGGGTCCAACCAAATCTTATTTTTTGGGGGAGGGAGAGGGTCTAGATATATCTTACATAAGAATATGTGACATATATACAGAATGATTTTCAATAAAACCGGCCAAGTGCGAGTCGGACTCGCGTTCCGAGAGTTCCGTTCTCAAAAGAGTTTTGTTTTTCGCATATAATAATTGTTTTTTTTATTCAGTTTTCCTGTACAACAACTAAAATTTAATCTTACGTAAGATTGCTGGGGGGAGGGGGTTCAACTAAATCTTATTATTTCTTACAAGGGGGAGGGAGGGTGTCAAAAATATGTCAAAACTGTCTTACGTCATAAATGTATACAGCCACTAACCTACTGTAATCTAGATTTTTTTTAATTGTTTCGTTACATCTTTTTTGAGAGCTAAAACTATTTAGCTAAATATTCAGAAAGGTAAACTTAGTCTAAAACTATATTAAAGATAATTGTAATATTTAAAATTGAAGAACAGAATCTGTAATATTATAAAGGTTCTTTAAATCTATACTTTGTTTGTATACAGTAACATCTTGGATGAAAGAAAAAATTGTCCCCGTAAGCCCGCTCATAAGGACGGACGTACGTTCCTTCATGAGTAACATAAAGAAAAGAATACTCATAAATGTAAGATTGTCAGAACATCTGAGACAATAAGATATAAGTTGCAACTTGTACGCGTTAAAACAAGCAAAAGAAAAAGTAGAAACAAGAATAAAGACAAATAATAAGATATAAGAGACAAAGTTTTATTAAAAAGATAGAACTGAAAGCCAGTTAGTGCTTTCTCGCTCGTAGTTACATTTGTATAATCAAAGTTTACAAATAATGTAGATACACCTTTTCTTAGTGCATCAAGGTTTCTTTTAATGAAAAACAGTGCTAATAACTTTTTTAAATAGATTTCAATATTGGATTAATTTTCAAAGTAAATGGACTTCATTAGTTTCGAAGAAGAGTTAAAATGTTAAACGTATAACAGACCCGTAGCCAGGATCAGCAGTCGGGGAAGGTTCAAGGGAGTTGATGAGTTTCAGATAGAAGATAGTCACATGCGCTCACTCATCGCAGCGCATAAGTGTCTGAAAGACTGTGGAAGGTCGCTATGCTGGATTCTGTTTAAGCAATTTTGTCGACCCCCTAAAACCACCCCCTGTCTACGGGCCTGACGTATAATATGGATAATTAATACGAGCACACAGTCAATATTAATTAAACTAAAAAAATAGACATTTTAAAAATAATGAAAAATCAGGAATGCTGTTTTATTATAATCTTAGTAACTGACTGTACGCTTTGGGATCAGGAGTGTAGTGATGTATAAAGGATATTTCTTTTTCATTTGAAACAGGACACTTTTATTTTTTCTCCATACAATTCTGTATAAAAACTGATTTCAGGTGAATATTTACTAATAATTTTCTTTCTCGAAAACTAAACAGAAAATAATACTTTTGTAGTATTTTATAATATGCATCAAGACACGTAACATATTTAAAAAAAAAAATTCACCGGCATTATTTATCTGTGGTGTACTTAGCGTATAAGGTTAGGTATTCTAATTTGTTCAAGTCTGACAACCAGAACAAATGGACGAACTATAGATCGTAGAACTTCAGAACTAGTTGAACCATCCAACAGAATTATCCGATCCTGGCATGCAATTCACTGTTGCACTTCTGTGAACTTCACAGGTCGACAATGGCTGAACGCTACATCCCTAGTCACTGAACTACGTCTCCAAGGCTTGCATAAGTACACAAACTACACAATCAAAGTAGCTGGATTCTCAAACTATGGAACTGGACCATTCTCCTTCCCTATTGTTTGTGGGACGCTACAGGACGGTAAGTTTCAGCTAAACATTACTTTGTTGAAGTAAAGGCTTTGTAAAGTTGGCAACTTTAAGGGGTTGCAGTTACGAAATCTTATTAAGATTGTCGCTTATAATTTTCAATTGTTTCGGAACAATTGTAGCTTGCGGTGTAGTTCGTGTGGAAAATTTAGATGCCAAAGTTAATTTTGGAATTTAATGTAACGATAATTCTTCAGTGAGGGTATTAAAATTAAAACTCCTCTCATGGAGAGCAGTTTTCAAGCACTCAGAGCCCATGCACACTGCTTTTTCGATTCAGACGCAGCCAGTAAACCTTTGCACGCGTTCACAAATTTAGATCCTCGTTTGTATCGATACAAACACGCAGGTAACGCGCGTCTGTAGCGCGTCTCTGCGCGTTTGTATCGATACAACGCGCTGTTTCATCAATCCGCAACCAATCTCATTTGTTTAATTTCAAACAACGCACTTCAAACGCGCGTCTGTATCGCGTTTACGCGCATTTACATCGATACAAACGCACTTTAAATTACGCGCTTCTTGCTCGCGTTTGTATCACGTTTTCACTAACGCGCGTCGTCTGCGTATATCAAATACACGGTGTGCATAGGCCCTTAGATTAGATAACCCTTTATTATTAAAGTAAAGTAAAATACACTGTATTGCACAAATAGAAAACAACAAACAAGAGATAGAAAAGGAAATAGTGAAGTATAATTTACGCCAATTAAAAAGTCTCTATATCACACTAATATCTACTACCTCTTTCTCGATATCATTTCCTCTGCCCGAAGGTTGCCTGGAAGAGATCGCTCTTAGCGATAAGACCTACCGCTAAGAGCGATCTCTTCCAGGCAAAGAGGAAATGATATCGAGAAATCGAGGGTTTAGGTAGTAGGTATTAGTGTGATGTAGCGACTTCTTAATTACTTTTTACAGTGCATTCGATTGTAAATCTTTATTAGTTTTACCAAGTATTTTATATTTGACAGTTCCCGATGCACCAGCAGAAATAAAAGTAGTGGTTCAATCATCAAACACATTGCTAGTCAGCTGGAAGAAACCGACGCAGCCGAATGGAAAATTGTTGTACTATACGGTTTACTGTAAACCGACTGCAAGGTTAGTATCGTTTATTTATAGAACTCGCTATTTTGGGAATGTTTAATATACACTGGAAGACACATCCACCCCTGTACGACACCCTGTCGTAATAGCTTTTTTGTTAAGATTCCTTGACATTCGTGTGTACGTGTCGAGTAAGTTACAGCGACAAAGTACTAAAGGGTATAAGCCTGATGTATTCTCCACTGTACAACGACTGATGTTTCTTGGTATAGCTGTTTGCAGTCAGCCTGGGGTGTACCACCCTTTTCTATTCCAGCGGTTGCTGTATTTCGATTTGAAGTTTAAAAGAGCCAGCGACATATCGACATGTTTTCAAGTTCAACAGCGCATCGAAAACCCTCTGATAATATTACAGTGAGTGAGATGTCTATGAGCGACGGTGACCACTTACCATCATGTGGCACGTTTGTGTCTTTCTTCTTTTCTTTCTTCATCTTTTCTTTTCAGCCTAACGTAACCCATCGTTGGGTATTATAGGTCTCTTCATGTGCACGCCATTCTCCTCGGTCTCTAGTCGTTCGCATCCACATCCTCCCCGCCGTCTTCACAATGTCGTCGGTCCTCCCGACACTTCTGCGCCCCACTCGGGGTCGCCACTCGAGCAGTCTTCGGGGCCACCTATCGTCCTGCATTCTACACACATGCCCTGCCCATTTCCACTTAGACCTGGACAATATACTGGCTATATCCGGCACTCTCGTCTTAATCCGGATCGTTTGTGTCATGCTCTCCTTATTAATGGTTATGAAAATAGTAATAAGAGCAATGCTTAGGCTTCCTTGTGTGTTTAAACTTTTATTGCATAAAACCATTCCCTCATTTTCAACCAGTAACGACGGACCACAAACAGTTCGAGTAGAAGCCCCACCAATCACAGATGCCTACGAAAGGACACAAACCATAGAGCTTAAAGGCCTGGACATCGGACAGCAGTACGATGTGTGGGTGACAGCGAATACTGCGGTCGGAGAAGGACCAGAGACCAGAAGAGTTACTAACAGTCCTTCTAATCGAGGTAAAACTAGATCAGCAAACTATTTAGAAATTGCAAATATCTCTAATGAAGATAATATACTTAATATCTTATTTTATCTTATGATAGGGGGCCGGGAATAACTCAGCGGCACTTCGACCCTTGAGGATCTTTTGTGCCAACCCCATTTTACACACTGGTAATTTCAGTGTGCATGTTTCCTCACGATGTTTTCCTTCACCGTTAGAGCAGTCGGTAAATGTACGTAAGTCTTCGAAAAATACGAAAAACTCATTGGTACATGGCACAGCACGGTTTCGAACCCGGACCTCTCTCATGGGAGTCCGGTGTCCTAGCCACTGTGCCACCGGCACTCTCATATACCTAGTAGGAGACAAAAAAAAACGCTCAATCACCAAAAGGAAACTGAACTTCACTAACATTCCCTGTATTATGGGTCCAGATATGAACATAAAAAGTAGGTATCCTGACTTGGAAAATGAAGACTGCACGAAGAAGCATCAATCACCATAATAAGTAATGCACATCATAAAAGAGATTGGGTTGATCCACCCATCAGAGTGGTGCATTCCATAAAATATTGGATCTACGTTTTCTTGTTGTCGATTCCAATCATCATCAGCATATGCCAAATGTCAGATAACAAAAGTATATCTTTATTTCCAACAGTGGTAGCAGGCGTAGCCTCACTAGGCGGAGAAGTGACAGTAGCAGTAAGAAATTCCCTTCTGCTAGAATGCAAGAGCGTTGGAAGTCCACCACCGAGGACTGTGTGGTACCACAACCAGAATATCATCACCCACCATCCGAGGTTCACGAGGAATAAGGATGACAGTTTGTTGATTAAAAGTAAGTGTCACAGCACCAATAGATAACAGAACATTGTCTATATACATTGATTAGTGATATTTCTCTGTTGCTTTGTCACATCTGCAGTTACTCAGGCTATAATAGCTTGCCTATATGTTATTGTATTCTTTCATAAGAAGAAAGCAAGCAAGATTCTTTCAATACCACAATTACCAAATTATTAAAAGCGATCAAAAATCTATGCATTCTACATTGATTAGTGATATCTCTCTTGCTCTAGCACATCTGCAGTTACTCAGGCTATAATAGCTATATTGATTGATACATTTTTCATTTTAATAGCACTCCTTCTACAGGTCTCAAAAAGTCACAAGATCTCCACATTAACAACAAGTGTCAATAACTTGTTTTCCTGTTTCAATATTAAGTTCTAGTAACTTTACACCACTTACCTATACACCAAGTTCTATATTGTCACGAATACCCCTCCCGGGAGTTTCCAAAACTTGGGTTAGTTTCACAGTTAGAGGTACACAAAGTTATAGCTTTAGCTAGACAGTTCTATTATCACAGTAATTTGTCACTCGTGTAATTTATGCCGTTATTACCATCTCCGAAACAATTTCCCGAAGTGTCATAAATACTTGGATATTGTTTATTGTAGTGATCTATAACAATTCAAGTATATTAGTATCTATTGAACTATACTAACTTATAAAAGTTAAATTCTGGGTTTATACTATTTTCAAATATATTTTTTTCCTACCCACCTTTGTAGAAGAACATCATCTCTGTTTTGTATATTTACTATAATTAATATTTCGGATAAATTAGTAGTGTGCCTTTACATAATTGTTCAACAATAACAATAGCACACGTACAAGTGTTATCCAGGAGAATAGAAAAGATTAAGTTTGTTTTTATGACGAAGAGTTGTCTGGATGTGTTTTTGCCGATACCAGTTGTAGTGGAACGAAGAAAGCTGCATTATCAAATGCATTCCCCGGAAGAAGCTCCGGAGTTCCAAGTAGTGTGTAGTGCAGTGAATTTTGGCGTAGTGGCGTATTGGCAACCGAACCGAACCGTACTCCGCTCTCCAACAGAACTACCTGTTCGTCCCGTTCGCGGTGGAGACAACGGGTTCTTGGGGGGCGGAGGCGAAACAATTCGTGGCAGAGATTGACCGTCGCCTCAGGGAGAGGGGCTGTGACCCTCGCTCCGGGTCGTACCTGGTGCAAAGGTTGGCCGTAGCGATACAGCGCGGTAACGCCGCGAGCGTTATGGGCACCTTTGCACCGGGGACGACAAGGTGCGGGCTATTTGATTGACGATAATTATTTCTTTATTGGAAAATTATTATTATTATATGACATGTAAATTAATTTTATGAATAATTTTAATGTATATTTTCAAATACTATATTAGAAAAATATTTTAACTCTTAATCTTCTTGTTCTTCTTGTTATTGCTCAAAGTTGGAGGGTCGCAAACATTCTACGAAATTAACGACTTCTTACGTAGTTTTCATTATTTGGTTTGCTTTTTGCATTCCACATTTCACAAACGGTTATCTTAGTGTGTCCTGGTGGTGTAGTTTTCCTTTCACCGTTAGAACCTTCGGTAAATGTAATGTCTTCAAAAATTCCGAAGAACTCATTGGTTTGGAATGGAATCCGGAATCCCGCATTGGAGTCCGGCGTCCTAGCCACTACACCACCAACGCTCAATTACGAGTAGTATACATTATATAGACTTGCTTAAATAGAAATATCTTTGAATTAATTAATTATTACACTTTATAGAGTGATTTATTTAGGATTTGGACATACCGTTACTCATTTTACATTTCCTTTCAGGTATAGACCATTCTCTAAGCGGTAACTACACATGCTTAGTTAAGAACCTCTATGGCTCCGATTCTGTGGTATATTCAGTGAGAGTGCTACCGTTACCAGATCCACCTTCATTGAGAGCTACGCCTTACAAAGATTCTATTGTAGTGGAATGGGATGAAATCAGGACTCATACCAATGATTCATTGCTTGGAATCAGTAAGTGATTGGATACTACTGCACATTGTGCCCATTATATCACTCTTATTAAGCCCTCTTATTAATACGTTCACAGTCCCCAAACAAATATATTTCACAACGTCACACGTCCAACTAATATAAGTCTATTGCTATGTGGCCCAACAATGGTCGCTCGGACACCTTGGCTAGCACTTAGGTGTGCACTTAACTCTCTTTCATACTCTCTCTCTTCACTTTAGGTTACAATTTAACATGGAGAGAAGCTGACGGGCCATGGCTAGAAGCCTGGCCAGTGGCAAGAGAATCTCGCTTGCCTGGCATCCAACAACATACGCTGACTGGTATGAAGTGTGGTACCAAGTATTCTGTGAGAGTTACAGCTACTGATAGTGTTGGTACTTCAGCTCCAGCTCACGTCGATGTCACTACCCTCGGTGGAGGTAACTGTAAAATTAAATATTTCTATGGTAATTTTACTGCTGAATAATCTTAATTGAAAATAAATTAAAATAACCTGCCCATCTTTCGAACGAAGTTTATAACTACGTTTAATTCTTCATTAATAAAATCCTTCCTTCATATCCTTTCTATAGAGAATTTAACTTTCTCAAAAGATAACAATTTCCTTTCTTGAATGATAAAAGTTTGTACTAGAAGTGATTTAGTGTTTAAGTCGTAGTTTCGATCCCAAATGAATGCTCTGCCACTTAGGTTCATCCTTTCTTTCTTCTTCGCATACAGTTCATTATATGCTTAGAATATTATATCTCGATGTCTTCTTCAGCGAGCAGCTGCTTCATATTATTGAGAAATGTTATTTACGTTATCTTTTACAGCATCACCTAATAAGTTCAATACTTAGTATACTTCTTTACTGTTCTTCAGCACCAGTCTCTCCACCATCGACGGATTGGTTGTGGAGTAACGCTACGCACATCTACATCCAGCTGAGTGGTTGGGATGATGGGGGTTGTGACGTCACAAAATGGGACGTTGAATATCGCCTACTCGGGAGTAGCACCTGGCATAGGGCTGAGAATAGAGCAGTAAGTTAAAAAAAAATTATAGCAAGAAAGTACTAAAGAGTATATTTTTTCAAAATCTTTCTTTTTATTCTAAGTGTTTTTGAAGATAAAGAAATCGTTCACATTACAGAAAATAAATTGAACTCTGAACAGGTTTCAGGGGGAAAAATTAGTTTAATGAAGGAGAGGGGTGATTTTGAGGTGGGGAAAGGTACATAATGAAGTACTCGGGGAGGCAGGGAGGGGGAGGGTTGAAACCCAACATGGCCATAATGACGAACACACACGTCTCGACTGGGATCTCTTGTGTCCCATAGTCGCATTGGATGAATGAACTGAACCTAAATGTCAGAAAGATAATTGTTCGTGCTTGTAACAATATCATATTTCTTTGTGATTGTTAGTAACTTTATATAAATTGGAAATGTTGCTATCAAAGAAACCAATTATTATATTTATTTCTTTAACGATATAATATAGTAGTTTAATAGTTAGCTTGATTATATTTTATATGAACAGGGGTAACTTTGTCTAAATGCAGAAACATGAGCCCAACAACCTAACCTAACCTGGGTAACTAAGGGCTAAAATTATCTGTATCTCCTAATATATAGGGATTAGGGTAAGAAACTCGAGATATAGAGTGAAGGAAAATATTTTATTAACAAAATTCTGTGTCCCAAAATACTGCCTTGAGGAACACCATAATAATTACCTATGATGTGGGAAGTTTTCTGTGATATCAGTGTTACTCGTGTTTATAAAACCCATTTATTTCTGCCACCAAAAACATTTTGTCATGTTCATTAATTGAAGCACAAATCTAAACCTAACAATCTGTTTATCCATAGCCCTTGGACTTGAACTTAGGCTGGAGCTACATAGAAGGGCATTACCAAGCCCCACCTCTTCGATCGATACCCTCATCGTATGCAGTCGGATCATTGTCCCCAGCAAATTGGTATCAGTTGCGTGTGACTGCTGTAAATGATGCTGGAATTGCTTCTACTGTTTACACTTTTGCTACTAAGTCTTTGGATGGGGGTATGTGTTCCTTTGTCTCCTAGATTTCCTATTACTTTAAGTATATTCTTTTATTCAGTGTTACCAACACTGCGGCAGCATGCTGAGGCAGTAGCCTTTTCCGGTGCTACACCCCACCACCATCAACAAACTATTTACTTTTTGTTTCATCTTCTATTCACCTATCTTCCCTTGCTTGTTTACCTATCTTTCGTTTTGTTGTTTTTGTTTTATTTCTATTTTTGTTTGTTTGTATATTTATTAGTTTGTAACTGTTATGTGTACATACTGGAATAAATCTATTTCTTTCTTTCTTTCTATTGTCTCTCTTAGATTAAAACAAAGTTGTAAAAGATTTCTAGATCTCGAGTAAAGACGTGTTCGAGTCTTGCATTGAAGTCTCCATAAACGTTTTGGAATTGATGCTATAGTTTTCCTATTACAATATGGGTAAAACAAAATCCACAAAACCGTTTATTCCAAGGCAATGAATTCTTAAAATACGTAAAATACCCATAAATGGAACAACGTCGTCTCGATTCTCTTCATCAAAACTTTTGTTATTAGAAAACTGACAAGCTCAGAGCCCCGTCAAAGTTTCCACGATATTTTGACGGTTTAATAGACAATACTTGAGCCAAACTTGAGCCCTCATTTTGGAGGAAATTAGATGAGAAAAGCTGCCATTTTAACGTTTGCCACTTATGGTTCTTGG
Organism: Hofmannophila pseudospretella; assembly: GCA_947369225.1. Classification (NCBI taxonomy): domain Eukaryota; kingdom Metazoa; phylum Arthropoda; class Insecta; order Lepidoptera; family Oecophoridae; genus Hofmannophila; species Hofmannophila pseudospretella. Next base: position 4,260,168 of record OX376333.1, read on the forward strand.
GGCTGATCCATGATATTTATGGAAAAGTGAAAGGATAATTCGTCTGATATATTCATCGTCGTCGTAATTGAGACAGATGGGATAAGGTCACACTCTGTGACGAGAAATATTCTATATTCTAAGACAAGTCCTTGACTGGAACCTTCAAGACTTCAAGGAGGCTTAGAGGACCCAAACCCAAGCAAACTTGTCGCTAAGAGGCTGAGACTTTTCTGCGAATGTCACATGTTCGATGAATGTTTAATCGACTAAACGCTTTACCGACACTTTTTTTTTTGTCCTTGCGATTTAATGTTATTTCGAAATACCACCACCACCAGTTCGACAAACGCTGGACCGATTGAACGACAACTATAATATAGCTTTACTGGAAGGGATCAAAGATATATCAAAATGGAGGAATATTTTGTTTGATCTCTACCTGGATGTACTTATCTTCTTAAATATCCAGTATTGTCTAGCTCAAACCTTAAAACGCTGTCTGAATGAACCGAAATATATCTTGACATCTGCCATAAAATTATGACTCCAATAACGCTAAAGACTCATATGGAGATAGAGGCGTTTTTCATAGATATTGAGACAACTGCTCCATGACATTTTGTTACAATACGCAACGTATTTGCAGGTGAAGTTGGCCCTCCATCAGAGGTGTTTGACCTGAACATGCTGGTCATCATATGCAGCTCCATTCTGCTCGTCGTGTGTCTTCTGGCGTTTGTCTGCATATTGCTCAGGAGACACAGGTTAGGGGACAATTAGAAACTTTAAAAAGTTTAAGTTAACATTACAACTTACTACTGAATTTGAAAACTTTTTATTTATCTTCCGGATAACTCCTGAAATCAAGAGAATCGAACTGTTTGAAATGACTTTTAACCCATTTCTCTTTTTTCAAAACATAAGAGAAACAAAACTTTTAATGTACACTAGACGCATTCGCAAAAATATGTATAGCAGTAGACTGCTAGCGATTTTTTTTTTCGGGAATAGCGCTAATTTCGCTAGAGGTTATGCAATAGAAACAAATCAAGACATTGACGCGGGCGAGCTGCTACAGGAATCGCGCGTATCAACATTTTCATAAGTCACGCCGCTAAAGTGATTGCGAACGAAAAATGATTACCTCCTTTTGATCGATTCACTGTCGTGCCTGTGGTTCTTACAGTAACAAACTGCACAATAAGGCATTTTAGCACAGCCGCTCTGATCAGTGCGCGTCGAAAACTAGGTGCTGAATGAATAAAATCTTGCAGTTTATTGCAAGATTGAAACACAGGTGCCCCGCCCACTTCACTGTTTTATCTTGATTTATTTCTGTGGATTGTGCCTTAAGTCCAATCTTTTTCGCTATTATATAATATGTGTGACCGTGACAAGACATGCTAGCTTTCGACCTTTGATCAGCGGATGATGAGCAAATATCCCTTGTCACTTTATCACCCTTTAGAAAACGATGCCACCCCACCTGTTAAACCCTTGATGCTAAGATAATTTCCTTCCCATTCAGACAAAGCTACTCGTCTCAATACCAGCACTCAATAGCTGAGGAGGTCAAGTCTCGCAACGAGAGCGTGGCGTCGCAATCCGAACACAAGGAGCGGTATGCACACGCGCCCAGGATCTACACGTCGCCTATACATCCCAGGAAGGCCAGTAAGAATGGTAAGTCTGTACTCAGTGGTCGTATAAAAGTATAACCCATTAGAGAGAAAAAAAAAACACTGAAAGAAATTGAAAATTGAAAACGTTTATTTAGCACTGTAAATACCAGAATATAGCAAGTACACAATACAGAAGTATACAAAGATACATGCAGCACAAAACATCCGGTGCGGTACAGTGCCAAAAAGGGTACACCAGCTCAGCATAATGCTGAGGCAAGCCACAGCGCTGGTTTTCAGTCGGCCCCTCAGTGACTTCCGCTCAAAAGTGAGAACGACGAACTCGGTTCTCATTTCACCGTCATCTGCTCAATCGTATCTCTATGAAAATACAATACAATTACATAGGTATACCCATAACCCAGTGCTGGTGGTAAAATACAGTAGAATATAAAAAACTTTAGCAAATAAATGATGATGATTTTGAGATAATTTTCGTAGTCTCAGTATTTGGAAGATCAGTACTCACTAAAAATTCCTTCAGTTGAAAATCGCTAAATGAATTTACGAAACTGGAAAAAAAAGATACAAAAATGATTGGTCCTCAGAAACTTATCCATCCAATATCACATTGTTTATTAAGTAACATCATAAGATATGAAAACCCCCGAATGCTAATTTTCAGCCCGATAGGAACAAATATTAAGCATTGCCATATATACAGCTAAGCACCTGCTCTTTTAAATTCCAAAGCTATAGCAAAAAACCGCATCGAAATTGGTTCAGCCGTTACGGAGCTAGATGGGAACAGACACATGCACACACAAACAAACAAACAACCTCTTAGGTCAAACGAATGTACCTTCTCTGTTCCGTCGTGTGTAAAAATTCCCACCGCAGAATGTTCTCATTCCGAAAAAACCTCGGTGGTTTTTGAAATGTTTTAGTATGTAATCCACTACTGTTTGTTTATTATGGTAATAAATAATAAAAAATAAAAAGTATCACCTGAAGTCTTTTGTCCTGGGTTTCCCTTTCGAGACAATACGAGTTTCCTACTCCACTAAAAACTTTACATTGTACATTACATTCTTTATCACAATTTAATAATGTTAATTTCGCATTCCATAGAGATGTTCGAGATCAGTCCATATGCTGAGTTCGCACTTGGCTTCAGGACCTTCGACCATGTGGAAAACCAGGACTTACCAAGCAGAATCCCGAGCAGGCCAAGATTTGATACTGGTAAGTCTGTTTATTATTTTACTGGCTGGTAGCTCGTGGTCGTTTTGTATGGTCATGGACTCGAGTCTTAATTTTTTACGGATTTGGCTCGAACTAAGAATTCGTTCTGCAAAAGAAGATTGTGCATTTTGTCCCAAGAGTGTAGCATATTGAGTCATATAATGTCATGAAAGCTCTTATAGATTATTTTATTTATTTTTTATTTTTATAAGGGAAATCTACAGCTATTAACAATTATAAAATTACATATGTATTAAACTTAAAAAAGGCCAATTACAGATTTCCTCGTTTATAATTGACTTGTATACCTACAGAACGCGGTTAACTTTAGAATAAAAATATAGAATTAAAATGAATATTTCATACATATATGAAATAATCATGTTGATTCTATATTTTTATTTTTAAAACAAAGATACTCCAAGATATTGGAAACCCCTGATCCTATTTTTATCAGATATGGCTAAGAAGACTCGACAAAATCAACTGTCAAATTAAAAAAATCCACATCAAATCCGATCACCGGTTTTGTTGAGTTAAAAATAGATACCAGACAAATACTCATACAATTTATTGCTTTTCATGTGTAACAATTGGTCTTAAGAATATATATTATATGATCATACATGAAACCCTAAGTAGGGCACCGCAATATAAAATAAGAGATTATAATAAATTATAATAGTAATAAATGCTAATATATTTATAATTATATATTTATTTGTACATCATAATATATTAGTATTTATATGTTTATATATTATGTACAATATACTTAATATTAGTATGCATTTTTTAAAGATTAATGTATATGTATTTTTAATATGTATTATGAATAGCTATTTATATATAATATAATAAGAATTTCTATTTTTTATGCACCTACCCAAACATTTCTGCATAACCCCATGGTTAGCTGGTAGAAAATGCCGCAAGGCATTAAGCTCGCCTAATGTACACCTTTTTATTTTGTGCATTAAAGTATAAATAAATAATAAATAAATGCTAACGGGATAAATTAAATTAAATGTCATTATTATTATGAGGAGCTCGTAGCTTAGTTGCGAGCACGGTCCGAAAGTGATCATGCAGGTTAAGCGACGTTGGCGCGGTCGGTACCTGGATGGGTGACCGCTAGTGGCATATTTCATCTGAGCTCCTCCGTGACTCGGAAAGCACGTTAAGCAGTCGGTCCCGATTGCTGTCGTTCGACAGCAGTCGTTAAGCCATATCAGAGGCCTGAACAACTCTGACAAATAGGTTGGCCACTAACCATACGATAAGCAAGCAAGCAGATTTTAAAGTTAGGTATTGATCTTATCATCAAAAAACAAAAAAAATAAAGTAGTCTCAACCTTATAATACCCCTTTTCCTGTTGCTCAAGGGTTAAAAACAAAACAGTTGACAATTGTCTTGCATTCAGATGCAAGTACTGACCTGATTCACCCCCTGAAACTCAATTTCAGATGTCCTCATATTTCAGGTTCAATATTCGCAACTAGCTTGGTCAAAGCAATTGAAACGGAGCGTGCAATTTCCCAACTGATGCTCAGCTACATTGTCACTAATATGCTTTTCAGTGAGATACTTTGTACTGGAAATGCCTCTTATTTTGCAGTCTCGTAATTTTGTTGAATTGGTACCGGTTTTGTGTACCGGACCTGGGATGAAAGTACGACCCAAATAGATTACTTTCCAGGCGAAATGTGTATAGTTTATGAGTAAGTAATGTGTGTTCTTTACTAGTTCATTGCACTTGCTCTGCTGTCCCGCGTGTCCGACCACCTGCACGCGGGAGGACCTTTTCGAGGCCAACCAGAGGGCTATCGATGTGGCTGCCTTCTGGTCGGGAAACATTTAGTTCGGATCATCAGAAACGAAAGAACAAGAATGCCGCAAGGCATTAAGATCACCTATACACAAAAGTGTAAAAGAATAAATAAATAAAGATGAAGATTAGTTCATTTGAAGGTAGTGCCTATTTCATAGACCATTTGTACCCGTATACTATTTAGCCCTATGATTTATTCATCAACTTGAAGGTTTTCTGGAAGATATCGGTTAAAAACGATAAGGCCGCCTTCTGGTATACATTGTCTTGTAATTTTCTTTATGTTTAATGTTTTTTTCTAATTTTTGTATTACTTTGTCAAATGTCTACTTTCTTGATAATACATATTCAGTATCACTTCCTGTATCTCCCTATTTTGTGGGAGAAGTGATCACGTCTCCTCTGAAATATGAGAGCGGTACGCTCGTAAATTTATAGCTGACATCCAAAGTGGACTGCCAGGAACTTGATTTTGTTTTGCGATAATTGAATTTTGAGACTTCAATTTGAACGTAAAATTTGTCGTTGGTTTGGTAGCACGGTTTTTGTGAAAGATGATTTATGTGGTTTCTGATTGACTAGATGTTTGGATTTTTTCCTAGTCTGAAATAGACATGCGGGTTTCTAGTGATGTCACAACTATAGATAAAGTTCTTAGCAACGGAATTCCGAGGTTGTCGCCTACTGTAGAATGGTCACATTCATTATGGTAAGTGGTCGGCGTTGCTTAGAGTAGAGACATATTATTGTTATTTGCACATCAAAATATTGAATATTTTTGAAGTGAAAACTATTGAAGTGAAAACTTCTTTAAAATCGGTAACCGGGTACCACTCTGAAAAGTTGACGCTGACGCCATACAGTGCCCGTCACGCTGTGCACTGGTTCGTGCCCGTCACGCTGTGCACTGGTTCGTGTCACTCGATGATTCAACTTTAAGTAACAATAGCTCGGAGACCAAGTGAGTGAGGTCAACGAGTGAGGTATCGTAGGACAGAGTAAGGTAATCTGGTACTTACAAAATAATTTGGTCCCCTTCCCCTTCTATGAGAAATGCTTTTAGGATATAACTAAAATATAGAAATTTAATCCGCTATAAGCAGCCATAGCTCTAAGACGAAGCGAGTGAGGTCAATGAGCATATCAAAGGATAGATCAAGATTGTCCGCTACTGGAAAAAAATCTGGTCTGATGATTTCACTTCAAACCTCGAAAGGTTGACTTCCGATTTTTTGACGCATCGGCCGCGATGTACGGATCGACGCCATACATTTTTATAGTGTTTAGTATTGTCGCGTCAGCCGCATCGGCCGCGAACATCGGAAGTCCTTAAATACAGCTCTGAATACAAACTTAATTTGTAACAGCAATGTAAGAATGTGCAGTGCAATGTGTAATTCGGTAAAAATGACACAACCCGAGTGAAACGTCATGTATTCTGTTTCTGTAGTCTAGTCTATAATATATGCCTTTCTATTAAGATAAAAGTTTCAAGTTATTGTGTGGGCCGATCCCGGCAGCATGCAATGCCGGGCCGACCCGCGACGGGAGTGCAGCGCGAGCCCCGAACATCCCGTCTGAATACAAAAATCAGTTTAATATACTGTGTCCCTCGGTGAGGGAACTTCAGATATTAAGCTGAAAAGAACAGATACTACACTTTGATCTCAGCCGAGAAGCGCTAGCTGACATCCCTAATCCCGAGAGGAACTATGAACCAGGGAAAAACTTAACACCGCGAAGTAAACTGTGCAAAGTTATTTTGCGGTTATGAAAGTTTGGTACTATTATTTATTGTGTGGTAAAGTGACGAATTCAACCGCAAATATAAGTTGGTCGAACAGTTGAATCTGTTAACGCCATCTAGCGGCTGATCGAAGGAACTATTAATATTTAATGTGTGTTTTGTATTATTGTTATTTTAGTCATACTTGAAGCTAAATACGCATGATGATTCTGACTGAACACAGCAATTTGTATGAGAAAATAATTCCATTACGACTTTATGCTTATATCTGGCACTCTTTCAATAAATTAGGCCAAGTCCCAGTAGTGCCATGATTTTTCATTAGATTTATTAGGGGCCATCCATAAATACGTCACACGAAATTCATGATTTTTGTAAAACCCATCAACATCAAGGACACAAAAATCATGACTGACATTTTCAATTTCATTATAATTTTTATTTTTCAATAGGTATTATAGACCATGTCAAAATATTACATGATGTCAACATCCTTAATCTAATAAACCGTCCCGAGTCGCACCCGGCGGGCAAGTGCCCCGCCCATCACGCTGGCAGCGTTTTCACGCTGAATAGCCAACGAGATGCACTGCACCAGGTACGACTCGGCGCGGGGGTCACCTGAGCGCTCTCTCAGTCGCCGGCCCAAACCGCGGACAAGAACCTTGGCCTCCGTGCACCATACGCCCGTGGTCTCTACAGCGAGTGGCACGAAAATATAGGCCGTTTCGAGCCCCGCGTAGTTCATTATTGTAATCTTTCATGGGATTTTATAAACTTTCTTTATCAAGAGAATTTTAGATTAGATCGTATTGTTTGTTAATAGAGTTTGAAGGTTTCCCATTTTGTCGGTTCTTACTAATCTCTTAACGAAATCTGTTAAGCTTTGAAATTCAATTAAGTTTTGTTTGCTTGGTTATCGAAAAGATGGAGGATCTTTGTTGAATCTTTATGCTTGTTTCCTGAACTAATCTAAAGCAATTGTTTAAAAGATTAAAGATTATTTTTAGGTTTCCTAACCAAAATGGTCAAAACGAAACCCTTATGGTGAGCCTTCCGTCACGCTTAGTATCGTTTGGGTTCAAAAAGTCAATTTCCCAAAAACTGGTTGCTCAATAACTATGATTTCTACATGCCCGCTAAACTTAAATTGAAGTTCATTCCGTCTCTCTTTCGTTATCGATAAGAAAAGGACAGAAAAAGAAGATGGTGTAATCTTTGGTTTAGAGTAGGGATGTTACGGAGCTTCGACTCCGACTCCGAAAGGTCGGAACTTCCGATTGATTTTACACCTCCGACTCCGACTTCGGCTCCGATAATTTTGAAACGGAGGTTATACCGAAGATTTGTGAGCAAACATATTCAAATATCAATATTTTATTAAATAGTGTAGGAATACATTTATGTATTATTATTTATATATTCCTACACTACTCTCTAAAGGAACATGTTTTATTACCGCAAACGTCATCTTAAAAAAAATGGCCAGTTCAGCTATAAAAATTTAAAAAAACTGTTTAAAATTTGAACTTCTGAACATTTTTAATTGTAGTATTCATTTTACTGTACCTTTCCGTTGTATATTTGCATACAGTGTTTTTTTTTATAAATTTCAAAAACTCAGATATTTACAGTAATCACCAAAGCATATGTGAGCTCAATTATATACATAACACAACTATGTCTATATTACTCAAATATTTTAACATATTCTTATAAATACTGCCAATTTTATCATTAAATAAATCGACTTCCAGGCACTGAGCAACAAAACTATTAATCAACTGAGCGCTCGCCGCGCAGGCGCATACAACGCTGTGTCCGCGTCGCGGCCTGCGCAGCCTGATGTCGTTAAATAAATTTATTTATTTATGTACATCTCTCTTCTACCTCCGACTCCGACTCTGGTTCCGACTCCGATAAATCAAATTTAAAAACCATCGGTTACGACTCCGATTCCGGCAAAACCACCTCCGTAACATTCCTAATTTAGAGCTGCCAAATTAAGACAGCTCCATAGGGTTCGGATACAAAAAAAAGCCGCCTAAACTATTAGCTGTTAATTATTTTGACATCTCTAACATTTAAATTTTGAAATTCAGAGGACGCTATAGAATAGAAAGAATAGAAAACGTTTATTTGCTGTCTGCAGCACACACACAATTCCACTTATACATTATACAATAATATACAAGTGTATACATATACATATATACCATACAATATAATCTTAAACTAAATTAATAATAATGCACGGCGTATGCTGCAGCACCAAATAGGCCTCGGCTCAGCATAATGCCATACTCTAGAGTAGTCTAGAGCATCGCTACTAGTCCATTTCTGTGCTCCGAACCTAAAATTACATCTTCTGTCCTTTTCTTACCGATAACGAAACAGACAGACGGACTGAAATTAAAGTTTAGCGGCCATGCAAGAAACGTGGCCAATGAATCTACTTTATAGCAGGTTTTGCATTGTATTTCAATCTGAATCCCGTTCATTTTATTACTCTTATATATCACAAAATACAAACCGTTTGTCACTACGGTAAAGCAGACAGGGCTTCTGATCATAGAGATAGAGAGATATTATGGAATCGAAGTTGTCATACTCTCAACGCAAGACTAGGCACCCCACCTCCATCATGATGCTGTTGTTATCATAAACTGTCTCTCTATTCTAGGGATGTTACGGAGGTGGTTTTACCGGAACCGGAGTCGAAACCGAAGGTTTTAAATTTTATTTATCAGAGTCGGAACCGGAGTCGGAGGTAGAAGAGAGATGTTCAGAAGAGATATTTTTTAAACCGTTTTTTAATTTTTATAGCTGAACTGGCCAATACTTTTTGTGATGACGTTTGCGGCAATAAAACATGTTCCTTTATGTAGCCCTACACTATTGAAATTAATATTGATAATTGAATATGTTTGCTCACAAATCTTCCGTATAACCTCCGATTCAAAATTATCGGAGCCGAAGTCGGGGTCGGAGGTGTAAAATCAATCTGAAGTTCCGACCTTTCGGAGTCGGAGTCGAAGCTCCGTAACATCCCTACTCTACTCTACCAATCGCATGCATTATTGTATTATGTTTTAGGTATTAGCCAACTTTAACTCGGTAAGAAACCATTCAGTCAAATTCAATATTTTGTAATAATAATATCCTTTGTATCTTAAATATTCAACCTGCATTATAACAGAAATTTACAAAAATTCCAAATAAAAATATTCTTATCTAATTTAATTACTTTGCGAAATATTTTTTTCCTGTAAATAAAAACTTTGTTCTTATGGTTTTTTTATTCACTTATATTTTTATGAGTTTCCAGAAAAATGACAAGGAAATTACTCCACAACCGATAAGAACGTATATCGAATTCGTTGGCAGAATTACCTACCGTTGTTTGGTATTTGCCGTAAATACGAGTTAAATAGGAACAAAAATCGGGTGGGTAGAAGTCGGGGCTACCTACTGAAGGTTTTATTGTTCCCTACTTCAGGTCAGTGTATTTTTTTCCACGATTTTGTCGCCCTAGGCCCGAAATACGTCACCGAATGCCACGCCAAGTACCACATCTCCTGACTTCCTCCATCTATGTCCAGGACAAACGGTCCGGCTGACTCAGGGTGACCACGCAAGCGATCCGTCCGTCCGTCTTCGTTTTATGTCCCGTTTTTTCCTTTCTTTGTCCAATCTTGTATTCTTGGCGTCCTTAGCTAGATTTATTGCAAAATGTTTCCTTACGATCTTGGCACTGTGAATGGGGTAGCGTTTCTAAAAGCCTTTGTCGTTTAAGTCTGTGAAATTGTCTGGATAAAAGTCGGTGTGGCTGAATCTACTTGAAACTTAAAACTCCACGTACTTAGGTACTACTCTTGACCAAAAGTTGACTGACCAAAAGAGCGTCGGTGTCTAATGGCTAGGACGCCGGACTCCCATGCGGGAGGTCCGGGTTCGAAACCATGCAATGCCATGTACCAATGAGTTTTTCGGTTTTTTTTCGAAGAATTACGTACATTTACCGACTGCTCTAACGGTGAAGGAAAACATCGTGAGGAAACCTGAATATCTGAGGAAATTAAAAGTTTCCGAAGGCATGTGAAATCCGCTAATCAGCAATGGGCCCACTCGGTGCATAATGGCCCGTGCCCCCTTGTGTAAGGGGAGGCCTGTGCCCCAACAGTGGGGACATTTATAGGCTGATTAATGTCCCCATTAATTATTATCATTATTATCATTACCATTAATCGACTTATTCATTTCATTTCTGATGATAATAAATAATAAAAATAAAAGGTTTATTCATCAACAAAAAAGGTACAACAATTATTTACATTTGTGGAGGCCCATTTTTAAGTGTGACAACACCTGTGTCAGAGGGCCACGCTCTTCCATAACTCTTTATTTGTGTACCTATTTACTAATATGTAGTTAAATTTATTAAAAGTACGAGAAAAGAGTGTTTGTGTGTGTGTGTATTCCGTAACCCTGCGACGAAGTTTAGTCTTGGGATCGGGAGCAAAAGCTACCATTTACGGGTGTGGTGTGTGGATGTGTGTGTGTGTGTTGGAGAGAGAGAGAGAGAGGGTGTGTGTGTGCAGATGCATGATGACCAAAAGTTATAAATTTGACACGTTTGTCTGTTTGTCCGTAGATACGGACATACCTAGATACCTATCTACCTATGGCTAGTTTGTCTGTGGCATCAAACTTAGAGCTTGTCCAGATGAGGCGTTTTACGCGCGTACCGACACGCGCGTATAGGCTCGCGCGATTGCGAGATACTAGGAGCCCATACAGATCGTCCACATGTACACGCGCGACTGTCCCACTCGCGCGTAAATCGCGTGCAGTCGCCGGACTCTCGGCCGCGCATTACACGCGCGTGTTGACTATTCATCGACGAAGTGGAAAAGAGGGTGAAGATATGGGATATGGAATCTCCAGAGTATTCTATCATTTACAATTGGGTGCACTCTACTCGTATAGTGTCGATTTTCTTTTTGCTTGCGTCGTTTCCATCTTCGGTACGCAAGCCACAACACAACCACTTTGTCGCAATCCATATTGTTAACTGACTGAATCCGTCCCTAGAAACACGTGTATCACTCGCGCGTAAAACACGTCATCTAGACGGCAAAAGAAATAAGAGCGTTGGAGAACGCGGCGAGTTAACTCGCGCGTAAAACGCCTCGTCTGGACAAGCTCTTAATATGCGATGATCCGATTCGGGCGCGGATTATTATATTAAACAGATAATTATGTCGAGAGTCTTCTAAACCATGTCTGATAAAAGTTGGATCAGGGGTTTCCAAGGTCTTGGAGTATCTTTGATGACATATGGGATTCATGGTACGGTAAAAGTTAGGTGGTTGGAGTTTGAGCTCAAAATTTAGGACCATCACAAATATGCTACATTTTCTATGGGAAAATCGCAAGTACTCTCCACTTTGGATAACTTCAAAAATACGACATCAACACAGATAAAGTCATGTGCAAAAGATATGAGTGAATAATTACAAAGAAGAAAGTTAGAAGACGTTATACATTGCGCAATCTTTTGTACGCAAAATCCTTATTCCTTTGCGAGTTATCTTGAATTAAAATTTGCGCGAACACTTTAAGTTGTTAATTATAATTAATTTTCTTTATTCATATTCTTCGCTCGCTTTTCTTAATTGGATTGGTGAAAACTTTAATTAATTACACTTAAGTGCTTACAATAAAATATTACTAAAAGTTAATTCGATTTTTATGATTTGAACTTTTAAACGACTCTTAAGTAAATATGTTTTTGTAACGATAATAAATACAACAACAAAAAATGGCACTGATACGGAAGACACAATTTTTTCCTCGAGTTCCGATTCCACTTTTTTTCTAAAAAAAAGTGAAATCATGTAAGGAACACTATAAAAATTTGGGCATATTAACAGTACCCGCTCTCTACGCGTTTGTCATACTTGTAGACTTCAAAAAGAATTTATACAAATATGAGAGCACAAATGAGAGAATGGAAAGAGAAAACACCAGACGGAAGGATGTGAAAAATGAAATACTACCTAAACTAAATGTGATGGAGCTTTGTGAGGTATCAGTCTAGCGGCTGTTTGACAAGTTTCCCGTTGAATATAGGTCGCTGGTTGAAATCCGGCTCGAAGGACCCCTATGGTTGCGCAGAGGGCGCCTATATCAAAAAGAACAGAAAGCCATGAATTTTCGAAGAGTATAATTTATTGTAAATCCTTAAAAACACTATATAAAGCCGAGGTCACCAAACGATGCCGCCAGGTATAGATGTATAGCGACACCTGTCGGCAAAGTGACCTAAAGTAGGGCATTAGACAGACATGAGCTTCCATACATTTAGGGTCAAATTAAAAGCGCTTCTTTGGGAAAGGAGTTTGTATTATGTAGAAGAATTATAATGTAAGTAGGTACCTGTGATGGAAATATGACTATTTAGCAAATTATTATTTATTGTATTGTTTTGACATTGATTTTATTTTTAAATATTTTTTGTGTAATTTTAAATTCTTTTTTATAACGCTTATAATGTAGTTAAAATTGACACTGAAAGAGTTTAATTATTATTTTTGATTATTATTTTTAATTATCATTTTTTGGCATGTTTATTTTTTGGGTTCAAACACAATTTATGATTGTTTATGAATAAATGATATGATATGATAAATATTTTTTTGTTAGTTGGCAAAAAAAAAGAAGAGTCGCTTGCACTGAGGTCAAGATAGACTATTTTTTAATTCAACACAAAATTATGAGTTTGTAATAAAAAGCCTTAATTAGTTCACGAAAACCTTCTTTTCAAGACCCCGCTGTCCCATTTATCTTGATCGTATTTAATGGAATTAATGAGTTTGGTCTTCCGTCACTAAGGCGATAGTACATAGAAACACAGTAGGTATTCCCTTTCTTCAATTTAAGAAACTGAAAGTGTCGCGGCCGCTGATGCTGTGTGAATTTTTAAACTTCGCTCTGTTAATAGGGATCCGTTTTACGTAATAAATTATTTGTAAATATTGAGCGAAAAAACCTACCTATGCGTTATTTCTTCATTAAAAATAATACTAAATATATTCGTGTGTCTCTAAACAAGGATACACACGATGGGGAACATTTTTTTATCAACCCCATTCTCTTATGGAGTTAGGAGACCCGCACGGGCGCGCCCCCCTAAAATAAGTTTCTATAAAATTTTAAAGTCGCTATTCGGATTTGGATCAAGGGTATTTAAGATATGTTAAATTTTCTATGTCTTACTATGATATCATGATGGCCTATGGTAAAATTAAAGTCTTTCCTTTAATATTATTTTGTATTATTAACTTATAGAACTTTGAACTATTCTTAATTTGGATCTAAGTATAATCGAAATGAATATTTGCCTTATTTTTTGCATATTATTTGAAATCCTACAATGTTAGTGTGTAACAAATTATTGCACCAACTTTTAATTGGATCTCATATAATATTTCACTTTTCTGCACTATACTGCCGGTAACTTATTAATAATTCTTCTATCGCCTAGGTTGCCTGGAATATATCGCTCTGAGCGATAAGGCCGACTTTGTACACTTATTCTATGTTTCCTTTCCTATGTAAATTTCTTGTGTGCAATAATCTATCTACTCGTGGATAATTTAATTTTTAAAGGCATCTGTGGATGTGAGTTGAAATGCCCCCCTATAGAGGTGTAACAAAAATCCCCTATAGTTCCGAAAGGGGGTTGTATCCACAACTGAAGAACTTTCACTATGGGACCAACTCTGAAATAGGGAAGAAATCTTTCCATACAAAAGTTCAATACATATTCTTTTTTAGAACTTCCTTGGTAGTGTGCCTGTAGGTAACCCGATTTGTTATTATATAAATATTATTTCCCTATTCTTGTGAAAAATATTAATTCTGGATCGTAAACATGTTGCCGGAAATCAGTATTATTTCCGGCAACACGTTTTCGATTCAGAATTAATATTTTTCTGCGAGCTTTGTCGTCAGTTACATTAAAGTTCATATTATTGGGCATACTAACTGCAAGATTTTTTCCATACAACTTTGCTGTCGTGATTATTCACAGATAACACGTAGAAAGGCGCTGATTGTTATCTCTTGTTCTGTGGACGTGTTTGTAGTATCGAATTATACCAATTTCCGCGAATAAAATTGTCATTTTATGGGGTTTGCTGGAAGAGATATCTCTTAGAGATAAGTCACGCCCTTTGTGTTTCACATATTTTTGTATAAGTTTGTATTATAATGTTTGTGTACAATAAAGAGTTAATAATAAATTTTCGCATACGCGAGCGAATTCTGTAGAGGGACGCCCGTCTCGTTCTTTTTTTTTGGGAGGTTTTATATAAGTAGATTCCGAGCTAAAAGCACGTGACATAAGGACGGACGGACGATTGACGATGGAATGGCAGCAATAGGTGCTCTGTTTTCCTCGTCGAGGTATGCGTCCCTAAAAAGATTTTTAGCCCATGGTGCACCTAGTGTAGTGGTAGATCCTAATGTGAAGGATCGCCTAGGGTGGTACCATCCTCTTATCAAGAAATGCTTGCATTTCTGTATTTCGGTTGGAAGGGTAAGAGAGCCAGCGTAATTTCCGGCACATAAGGCAATCCATCTTAGTCCTCAAGGTTAGCAGCGCATCGTAAACCCTCTAATAACAATACAGTGATGTGAGCTGTCTATGGGCGACGGTGATCACTTACCATCAGGTGGACCGTTTGCTCGTCTGCTCTTCTTATTTCATAAAAGAAATATGTAATATGGGAAAATATTTATTCCCGTGGTACACTTGGGTGGACTACGCGGGTGGACCGGGCAACAAATCCCTAAAAACAGTTCAATTTAATTCTGCATATGGCGAGGATTTTTATTTTTCTGGTCGGGGTTTGCAATCAACTATACCTGCTGTTCCAATTTATACCGAGATTGTCGGACGGATCTCTATCTAGGGATTACCTTTAATCTGTTAGTGAAAGGGGGACCCAGACTTAATTGATTGATCGTTCTCCCCACCACTGAATCCATTTTGTTTTGTAGATCTAACAAGTTGTTTTGGGGATTTTCAATTTAATTGAAATTAATTATTATCCGAGTTAATAACCGTAATCGACCTAAACAAATGTTGTAAACTTTGTTCTGTTTAAAATATACTCTGTAATAATGGGTCTAGTTTGTTTAACGAAGAGGAAGAGGTTTTGAAATTAAAGTTAGTATGGTTTGTTTCGAAAAAATACAGGTGTTGGTTATCATTCATTCAGCCCCACGTTGGGCGCCACTGCTACAGTCTGTCCTCTAGGTGCCGGCTAGCAGGATTCTAGGACAGTGTGCAGATGAAGTAATAGAAGAACTTGGTAATAGATATTATATTTTAAGGAACAGAACACGAAAACTAGTAAACGTAGAAAATAGGTAGTAGTAGGAGACAAAAATAAACGGAGAATCGTCCGTTCAAGACAAAATACAGAGAGAAAGTGCAAAACACAAAGAAAACAACGAAATTAATGGAATAATGGAATTTAGAAATGGAATGGGAATATGATTTGAATTTTGAAAAAATAAATGAAGATGCCAACACGAAATGAGGTGAGATAAACGCTAACGATGAGGTTGAAATTGATGGCAAGGAGGTTGATATGGACGATGAAGTCGACATCGTTACAAGATTATTGGGAAGTTATTATCATTCTATCAATTCCTTTTAAATTGTGAAATTAGGTACGACCTACTAATAGAAGTTCAGAAATCACAAAAAAAAACATAAATAGTTTTTTTTATGGAAACTCTAAAGAGTAAGAGTTCATTCATTCTAAAGTTTTTTTCCTAATGCCGCGAAACCCTAGAGGCCTAACCTACATAAATAATGTTTTAGTGTCCCTTAAGGGGGGGAGAGCCACCGACACTAATTCAATGGGGAGAGCGACCCGCCCCGCGCTTAAGCGACAAGACTTATGTTTATTTTATTTTTATTTTAAGGTTCCCTGGAAGAGATCGCTCATAGCGACAAGGCCGCCTAAATTGTACTTCACTATTTTCTATCTTTTGTTTGTTGTTTTCTATTTGTGCAATACAGTGTATTTTACTTTTTATTTAAATTTTATGTATATTTTTATTTTATTTATTTAGGACTTAGAAAAAGTAAAGTCAATATAATACGTTACGACTACAGCCAGTGACACATTTAAAAATAATGGTACATGGTTACAAAAAAAAAATGGTACATGGTTACAAAAAAAATGGTACATGGATACAAAAAAATATAAAAATAATGGTACATGGTTACAAAAAAAATTAAAAATTAATGGTACATGGTTACAAAAAAAAATTAAAAAAATGGTGCATGGTTACAAAAAAAATAAAAAATAATGGTGCATGGTTACACTATTTACACCATTTTTAAAAGTTTTTTACATTATTTGTTCAGGGGATATTTTCACCTCTCATAAGGAATTTTACTTTTTCTGACACTGTATTTAGCCAGAACTAGTGATGCAAAAAAACGGTTTTTTAAGCTTAAAGTTCTAAGGCCATTATCGTTTAATATGCTTTTGGAGTTTATGCTACATACCAATCTTAATTTTTAAAACCACTATAGGTATTTTTCTGTTATTTTTCGTCGAAGAAGATACGGTTCTGGCAGAACTTGCAAATTATATTGCAAAAGAAGGTTTTTTTTCAAAAACGTTTCTTTGGTCTTCAGTGAACAAACTTACTCCTATAGCTTGGTGGGCAGGAGTTTGCAAATCGACTGCCTTATCAAAAGTAGCCATCAGAATTCTAACCCTTCCAACTACATCGGCAGCAGTTGAGAGAACATTTAGCACTTATAGTGATATTCATTCTAAAAAACGGAATAGACTGACAAATGACAGGGCTAGCAAAATTGTGTATATTGCTCACAGTTTAAAATTGCAATGTCAAAATCTTTTACCTACTATTGTAGAAGTACAAGAAAAACCAGGAATAGAAAATGTAATCGATTTAGAGGAGACAAGATGAAACAGAAAAGTCCGACACCGACCGCTTATGTTTTCTTAAAACCAGTAACTGTAAGCCCAAATTTCTGGCATAGAAAATCTAGCTACTGGATGGACTACATTATACAACAAAAGCGTTCTTATATATTGTCATAATTTTTTTTTATCTATTATCATTTATCTACTATATAATGATTTTAATTTATTTATACTTATTATTTATTGTACTCCAAATCTTACCCACCATAAAAATTGTCTAAACTGTCCTAAACCAAAAGTTGTCTGGAAGAGATCCCTATGTGCATATTTTATAGTTTATTTTTATTATATGTGTATTTTTGTGTGTGCAAAAAAAGAGACTACAAACAAACAAACGTTTTCAGAGATAATAATTTCAGACTTTATTTCCAGAAACCAGTTTCCAGAACCGGTCAGAATCCGATGACAGCGACAGTACTTCCAAAGCTACAGTTGCCATGCCACGACGTAAGAACCTACCACTTTTACAGTGGTAAATACATCAAGCTATAGTACTCTATGGAACCCTGTCGCAGTAAATTTTTG
Organism: Hofmannophila pseudospretella; assembly: GCA_947369225.1. Classification (NCBI taxonomy): domain Eukaryota; kingdom Metazoa; phylum Arthropoda; class Insecta; order Lepidoptera; family Oecophoridae; genus Hofmannophila; species Hofmannophila pseudospretella. The sequence continues at coordinate 4,278,166 of OX376333.1, forward strand.
TTATGATTCCTTGACATTCGTACCAATTTGTGAAATTAGTTAAAGCGACAAAGTTCTAAAGGGCATAATAGTGATGTATGTCCACTTTAAACTTACTTTATTTTGGCGTATAAGGGCCTGTCATGCTGATTTTGCCTAATCCAATTTTTGAGATTTTTTTTTTTTAGGGGATTGATACCACCCTTTTACCTATTTCTGCCGTAACGCAGCAATGTTTGTTTGAAGGGTAAAGGGCCGTTCACGTATTACGTATACGTAAGCAGAAGTCTACCTATTTTTAACCACTCACGTCCCCTTTGGCAGCGAAAGTAAGCAAAACTCTGACCCCCCCCCCCCCCCCCCCCCTCATGCGCTTACGTGAGCATTGGTATAATTTATACAGAAGTTGTCAAGTCTGTAACTATAATTCATAAACAAGTATCATTGTTATTAACTGCTCATCGCTTTCAAACACCCCCCCCCCCCCCGTCCACGTTGTCATCAAAAATAAGCAAAGTTAAAACCCCCTACCCCCCTGATGTTCACTTAATACTTGAACGGCCCCTAAGAATAAGAGAGTCGTAAGGTCCGTCTGTCTTTAAGGTTAGCAGCGCATTGAATACTCTCTAATAACATACAGTGAAGTGAGATGTCTATGGGTGACGGTAACTATAACATTAGGTAACTCGTTTGCTTGTCGGTCCTCCTTTTAGGTACAATAAAAAAATATATGTAATTGTACTCCATCGCGAATAATGCCTGGGTCTAATAAACATAGTCTCACTAATTACGAGTAGTAGGTACTCGTAACAAAATATCAGTAAATACACCATCGATCGCCAGCTCCCATTCTAATCAGCTTACGGATCAATTAGTGGTCATTAATTTATTACACGCTCTCGGCTAAGCCAGCCGAATGTAACTGGAATTGGCACTGTTCTAATACAATATGTTACATAATCTATTGGACTGTGGTGGTTTGGGCTAGGCTTGTATCCTGTATTGATCGCTTGAATGATACTTGAGCATCAATGAGTTGCAAGAAACATCCTTAAATTAAAACATCCTTAAGTCCTGTGTAATCTCTATCTAGAGCTATACCGTAGAAAGGGATTGCATGTATTTTAATGAAGACTTAACTTTAAAGAAGTTTCGTGCAATTATATAACGTTAAATCAGATTGAAATACTTAGTTTTCAAGAATTCTAGTCTTCTAAGCTTCTTCTTTTCCAGAAGCGGAAATTAAAATCTAGAAAAGTATGAAACACTTAGCCGCGAGCAGGATATCAAACCAGCGACAGCCTTTCCGGGACCTGCTCTATTTCAACTAAGCTATTGCGATCCGATGATTCACGACGAAATTTTACACAGCAATAACATACTTACAAATACCAAGATAATTAATTAACATACTATACTTACTAAGTACATAAAATAAATAGGCAGATATATATGTATACTGAAATTTTCGTCCATAAAAAAATTTAAAAAAAGACTTATGAAAAGCCTTAGTCAAAAATTCCGCCCCGTGTCGACCCCGGCGCAAAGGTCCCCATGACGCTCACGGTATTGCCACGCTGAATCGCCACGGCCAACCTCTGCACCAAGAACGACCCGGAGCGGGGGTCACAGCCCCTCTCTCTCAGGCGACGGCCGACCTCCCTGACAAAATCCTTTGCCTCCGCCCCTCCCAACAACCTGTCGTTTCAACGGCAAATGGGACAAAAACGTAGTTTTGCTCCAGAGCGGCGTACTTCTCCCGTTTTCTTTGAGCCGCTGCTTCGGCTGCTGCCCCGGCTGCCCGCGCAGTCCGTCTGAGGTGACTAGCGGCGAACGTACTGACGCAAGTGGCGTCCCACAGGAGACACCTACCTTGGCGCCAGGGCACCAACGTTAGGCCGTCTGGTCTTTTGCCGTCAGTGCGGCTGAGACCCGGAGGCTCCAGCACGCACGGCACGTCGGCGGACACGGATACTGAAATAGATAATGATAAACATACATAAATAGTAATGCTTGCCTAACGCATGGTTAATGACCAACCTATTGTCAGAGTTATTCAGGCCGCCCGTAGGCATCTGACATGGCTTATAAATTGTAATAAATTATATTTCATACAAATTATTAAAACGAGAGTAAAAATTTTAGCTGTTTTACTTTAGGCCTACCCTCTATGTAGTAATAGTTGAGTCCTCAGCGACACGCTGGTTTTCAGGCCTCAAATAATGTGCTGGGTGGAGCGCTGGTCGCGGGATAAATACACAACACGATGTTATGTGTTCAAAATCTTTCAAAATCGAAATTTCTTTGGTTATTTTTATACCTTTAAATTTAATTAGTGAATTTGTTTCAGGGCATTGCCGTACACCGCATCACAGATAACAACTAACATAAATCGTGTAAAAATAGTAACGTAAAAAATCCATTGTTTTATCTTTTTGTTATTTTATGCATATCAGTAATTTAAATAAATAAAAACATTAAATACGGTAACTGTGCCAAGTTTTTGAAAAAAAATAAAGTGTACCTATAGCTATGTCCAGATGAAGCGTTTTGCGCGCGTACCGACACGCGCGTATCTACACGCGCGTTGGCGAGATACTAGGCGCCTATACATGCCGTCCACATGCACACGCGCGACTGTCCCACTCGCGCATAAATCGCGTGCAGTCGCCGGACCCTCGACTCGCGCAGCACACGCGCGTGTTGCGCGCGAGGCGAGATCCTAGAGCGGCCATGTTTGCGTCCAGTCTAACGCGCGATATTGCCGTGGTAGGACGTATTGAGAAATCAAAAATGGAGCATGATAACTTCGACACGGAACTATTAATCGACGTAGTGGAAAGGAGGGTGGCGATATGGGATATGGAATCTTCACACTATTCTATCATGTACAATTGGGTGCATTCTATATTGTCGATTTTCTCTTTGCTTGCGTAGTTTCCATCTTCGGTACGCAAGCCACAACACAACCGCTTTGTCGCAATCCATATTGTTAACTAATTGAATCCGTCCCTAGAACCTCGTCTATAACTCGCGCGTAAAACGCGTCATCTGGACGGCACAAGAAATAAGAGCGTTGGAGAACGGGCGAGTTGACACGCGCGTAAAACGCCTCATCTGGAGAAGGTCTATGGTGTAAATTATTTAAAAAAAGTACTATTTAATAGTAATGTTATAAACCGTTTTTACCCAAGTTTATCTTTATTAAAAGACTGAACAATTAAAAATAGAAATAAGTTATATAATGCCAAAATGTACGAGTATGTGTCAAAACTTCGTTGTAACTTTCACTGCCAAAGACGTCTCTTATTTACATGATCCTTGTTTTCAATTTCCTCGAATTCTTCATTTTTTCAAAGAATAACTATATATGCCTCGGCGGAAATAGTCATTTTTGGCCTCGTATCTTTTAAAGTAGGCAGTTAAACGAGCGTATGTGGGACGCCCTAACGGACGACGTCCGGTCGGACGTCCCAGATACCGCTGGCGCGATGAAGTGGAGAAGGATCTGCGGGAGATCCGAGCGCCTGACTGGCTCGAGACTGCGCAGGAGAGAGAGCGATGGCGCTCTTTGGTATCGGAGGCCAAGATCCACTTCGGGTCGCTGCGCCAGCGGAGTAAGTAAGTAAGTAAGTATCTTTAAAAGTCCTGGCCTCAGCCACTCTGGTGTTATGTTTCTACTGTTTTCAGTAAAAGATTGTATAAAACCTTTTTCTCAAAGTTTTAACAAACCTTTCGTAACCTGTTAGTTATCTTATCATCTTATGACTGTAATATAATAAATTAATAATAGATTTTTTGTTACCTGCGTAGTATTAATAACAGAATTTTCAAGTAATTCATGTCAAATAACAATAATTAATAAATGTTTGCAGTATGTTTGTGAGTTTTATTGAGTTTTTTTTACAATATCTTCTAATGGAAGTATAATACCTACATACATACCTTCCTGTATTCTAATGTATAATTTAAAAATGAAGTACCTTTCTTTGTTTCCTAATATTTTACTTCTGTTTATTAATATTTCCGTTATTTATATGTTCCGGTAGTGTATCACTAGGGAGTGATCGCTGGCACACATGTGATGCCTGACAACCAGCGCCGCAGTGCTAACTCCGCTGCGGCAACAGGCTGAGGCAGTCCAATTTTTCCGGTGCTGCACACCACCTTCATCAGACTTAATTACTTTTGTTTATTTATTTTTATAACATATTTGTTTAATATTATTTTTATCTTCTGTACCTAATTGTTTGTATGTGTGCGCTATTGGAAATATATTATTTCTTTCTTTTTTTAATTTTCTAAAAATGCGAGCAAGGTCAGAAAGTGATCGTGCAACGTTGAGCACGTTCAGAAATAGGATGGGTGACCACTAGTGGTACATTTTCTACAGATCCCCTCCGTGCATCGGAGAGCATGTTAAACTGTCGATCTCGGCAGTGGCCAGATCAACTCTAATAATAGGTTGGCCACTAATAACACTACATTGAGATGATAAATTCATTAAACTTTTAGTGGTTAACATACACATACATGTCAGATGAAAAATGGATCAGTGGTTCTAAGATCTTGGGATGTCGGAGTATGTTGGGATCTCTGGAAGGGTAACAGTTAGGTGGTTCGAGTTTGAGGTCAAATGTTTATGACCATGGTGACCTTCCCATATCTGGAACCTTGAGGACCTAATGATGACCAGGAAAAAGTAAGGGGATCTCCACAAAGGTACGTCGGCGGTTTCTTTTATTTTAATTTAGAGTTATTATTCGAAAATTCTATTAGAAATTTCCTTCAGTCTGGTTGAATTCAGTCAAGCGTAAATGCTTTCAGTACGGTTAGTCTGCATTTTACAGCCTATATACAGAAGCCTTTAGAGCGTCGGTGGCGTCGTGTCTAGGACGTCGGACTCCTATGGGAGGTCCGAGTTCGAAACCATACAATGTCATGTACCAATGACATTTTCCGTTTTTTCGAAAGACTTACGTACATTTACCGACTGCTCTGACGGTAAAGGAAAACACCACGAGGAAACTTGCACACTGAGATAACCAGTGTGTTAAATGGGGAAGGCAATGGCAAACCACCCTATTAAATCTTCCACGAGAGTCGTCCTAAAGGGTGTCCAGCGGAAAATTTTCTACTTTAAATTGTAACTGCTCGAATACTAGCGGGGTAAGGGTAGTGGGAGGGGTACCGTTCGATGCGCGGGGCGTGCGGATTCGTCAGTCACCATGAGTCACTGGTCGGGGGCACACCGTGTGTTCGCAGTCGAACAATATCTGAAGAGCGACGAATCACTGATTCGTGCGCGTCGCGCTTTTTGCACTCATTTTAATATCCGACGAGTAAGTGATGGGCCAAGTACGCAACTTATCTGGTCGTGGGTGCAGAGGTTTAGACAAGAAGGGACAATGGTCAACAGAATTGCTCCAGGACCATCAACGTCAGCAGCGACGCCAGAACATGTGTCTCAAGTTCGACACGAAATTATGCGGAATCCGCGTAAATCAATAAGGAAGATTGCGGCCTCCACGGGAATTAAAAAATCTACAGTGCACGTTATTTTGAAAAAAAGTCTCCAAAAAGTCTCCACGACAATGACTATCTTTTGCGAGAAACCTACGCAAGAACAATGCTCGAACGTTTCCGAACAGCACGGACTCTTGGAAACATATTGTTTAGTGACGAAGCACATTTTCATGTTGATGGCTACGTCAACAAACAGAACATGCGTTACTGGTGTCCTAACAATCCAAGAGAACGCCACCAAAAACGCTTACATAGCCCAAAAACGACGGTGTGGTGTGCAATTTCTGCCCAAGGAATAATTGGACCTTATTTTTTTAACCAAGGAGAGACGGTTACTGCTGAGGTGTATTGCCGAATGATAGACGAGTTTCTGGTGCCGCAATTGCAATTGTTACCCGGATACAACAACAGAACGCTATTTCAGCAAGACGGCGCCACGCCTCACACGGCTAGAGCCTCTATGGAGAAGTTGAGGGCAATTTTTCTGAGGAAAGTTATCAGTAAGTATGGAGATATTCCTTGGCCACCTCGCTCGCCGGATCTCACACCATGCGACTTTTTTTATGGGGATTCCTCAAGTCGAAGGTTTACAACAATAATCCTCGAACAATTCAGGCCCTACAAGACAACATCCGCCGAGAAATTGCCGCTATTGCACCAACGCTTTGCTCCCGCGTATTTGCAAGTGTACGGGTCCGGCTGCAAGAGTGTCTCACCAGGAACGGGCGTCATTTAGACGATATTGTTTTTAAAAAGTAAAATCCGCATTGTCACACTACATTTTGTTAAAATAATTTTTTTTTAAAACTCTTTACTTGTTTTTTAAATCAATGTTAAACATGTAAATTTCCCGCTGGACACCCTTTATGTGATTAATTCCTTAGAATGATCACGACCCTCAGCCATGAGGAACACGACTTAGAAGAAGAATACAGAAGCCTGCTATCTAAGTCGACTTAATCGTTGACTAATTGGTCGACTAAATACAGTCAGTTACAAAGTTCATACGACAGTACAAGGTATGTTTAACAATATTCAACTCCCCAAATAAATCATCCCAACTAATTTTGCCTCTAAATAATTCCCCACTAATTCGGGGCTGTTTTTCTCGCAACTTCTCAAACTGGGGCCAAATCGTAATTCAAGTCGGGAGGCCGGTCCTCTAAATCACGCTGAGTACCTACCCGTGACCACGATATGGGTAAATAAGGACAGTAATGAATGTAAGATTCGCTCGAGCTCAAAGCAAAAGTAAAAGTAAAATACACTTTATTGCACATATAAAACAACAAACAAGAGATAGAAAAGGAAATACTTGTACTTCACGTACAATTTAGGTGGCCTTATCGCTAAGAGCGATCTCTTCCAGGCAACCAGAGGAAATGATTTCGAGAAAGAGGTAGTATGTGTGCAAGCATTATGGAAAACGTTATATAAGCTAACCGGCACAGACACCTCGAAACACCTGCTCTAACAAATTCGCAGTTCACCTGCTGCACGTGCGGCAGAACTTGCCGCTCTGGCATCGGCTCTCGCAACGGTACTATGAAAGTACTAATGGCGCCCTCTTGACAGGGTTTGAATATTTTACTGGTCAGGGTATAGTACGCTCGATCAGGATTCTATACACTAAACCGCGGTCAAGAGTTGAGTAAAAAAGCTACTTTTGGACAAAATATGAACCAGATATTACCTTCAATTACCACATTTTACTCATTGACTCAACAGAAGAATAATGGGGCATTAGCTGCGTGTGTACCAGTACCAGTTCGTAAACGACGACGGCAGGTTGTGTGTGAATGTGTGAGCGGCAACCGGCCAACGCTAGTAAGTATGTCTTTACTCAAGATTCTCTACCGTTCTTATTTATATTGAGTCCTAACTTTGGTAAATAAATAAAATTGAGTGTAACATTGTAACCGTAAATTTCTGTTTAAACTACAATTTATCTGGGGTCTGATACGAATACCCGATTCTCTTTTTTTTTCGAGTATTGGACGGTAGAGGATGTAGCAAAATACCAATCAGTATTTTTGTTTTATCTTTGAAACAGTATGTATGTATAATATTGGTTTATATAATTTGACGTCAGTTGCAAAAAGCGTACTGAGAGTTTGACCTACTTTAAAATATCCCTTTCCACGTAAAGGGCGCAAGAAACATACTTTAAATTATGCCTACCTTTATTATAGTAACATCTCTTTCTAGCTATATATCGTAAAAAGGGACAAAGTATTATTTTAAAAATTTGTTAAATCTATAATAATACTAAAGCTAAAACTAAACTTAGACTAAAAAAAAACTAAAGATAAAAAATTTGGGTTAAGTCCTTTTAATAAAAAATAAAAATTAAATATATAATAATATTTAGGTAGTAGTATAAGTTTTAGTAGTATTTTTAAGTAGTCCAAACTCCTTCATCAAAGGTTGGCTGGAAGAGATCTCTATGGGATAAGACCGCCTTTGTACATAGTGTAATGTTTTTATTTTCTGTGTATTTTTTGTGTGTGTACAATAAAGAGACTTCAAACAAACAATATTTAATTATATAAATTAATATTAAAGATATTTCTTTCATCTTGCGGTTTTCTAATAATCTTCTTTTCATAGAACATAAAATCCTCACCATCATTTCACTATTTATATTTGATACAGGCAAATTTGTAAAAGCCAATATACATTTATTCCATGATAAAACAGACATCAAGTATGATCTCAGAGAAATTCATTGGGGACAAAGTCACAGGCTGGAACAGCAAGATCTGGGGGCTGAATAGACGTCAAGTGCGCCTACTGGTCGGTGCCTTCACCGGTCACTTTAGCACCAATGCCCACCTACACAAGATGAAGCTGACTGACAGCACATATTGCAGAGCCTGTGGTGAACAACTGGAGACCGTTTCACATCTCCAATGTGAATGTGACGCTTTCGCGGCAAAAAGGATGGGTCTACTAGGCTCTGCCTATCCGGACCCAAGGGAATTCAAATCCCTCCCACTAAGACGCATAGTCTTGCTCATGCACGACATATTCGGTGATGTGGTCAAGGGATAGGTACAAGGGATTGAACACAAAAGATCCCCATGGGTCGAAGTGTCGCTGGGATCCCCGGCCCCCATCCAAAGATAAGATAAGATGATCTCAGAAACAAAACCAAAGTAAAACTTAAACAATGTCGGTTGCAAAAATCAACCAAATCCATGTAGGCCTTAGGCCAAAAATTTACAATAAATTTCCCAATGAAATAAAAAAAATCAGGTAGTGTAATTATTTTTAAAAATACATTATAAATGTGGTTGCTAGACTGTGCATTTTACAACATAAACGAATTCTATAATTATAAAAAATAATGTGAAATGTAAAGACAAAAATAATATTTGACATGTAAACTTATAATAAGAACATTTGACATGATAATTAATTTTATGAATAAATTATGATTATGATAAGTTCGTCTTCTATAAGCCTCGCTGTACAGCGGGGCAACGCCCGCCAGCCTCCTCGGGACACTCCCCGCAGGGAGCGACCTGGGCCAGGTCTTTTACTTGTAAAATAGTTAGGTATTTTGTAATTTTAGCTTAAGTATGTATTTTAGTATTACTTTATTTTGAATAAACCTTCTATGATAAGTTCTGAACAAAATTAGACCTAAGAATAAGTATTATTTTCAAAAACTTTCCTAACCAAGCCAAACTTACAGGTTAGGCATACCTAGCGTCTTCAGAAATTGCCTCTTATCTCCTAAATTGGCTACTAATATTACGCAATCCAACATTACCCTCATTGGGCAATCGGGTATAAACGACTGAGTTTGCAGACAGCCAACTGGCAATTGAGTTTGGTAAAAATCTATTTGCTGTATCATCAGGAAGGGTCGTTTCGATGGTGGAACTTGTCGAGCTCGAATTAGATTACTAGTAGATAGCGAGAAAACCTTTATTTGATAAAACGAAAAAAGTTTATTTCTGCAAAGAATTACTGATATACTCGTATATGTATAAAGATTGGTGAGCATTGGTGGCATTGTGGCTGTGATAGGCTAGGATGTCAGACTCTCATACGAGAAGTCCAGACCAGGTTCGAAACTATGCAATATATTAATATTACATAGTTTCAAACCTGAGTTAGACCTCTAATATACTTGGATTTGAACATACCAAAGAGTGCTTCGGTTTTTTTGAAGCATTACGTACCTACCCACTGTTGTAACCATAGAGTACAGAATTTAATGGCAATTAATAGGAAACTTGCACCAGTATGCAATATCAGTATATAACTTGTTAGTGAATTCGGGAAGACATTGGATAACTATTCAATCTATCAATACAATACAATACAAATATTCTTTATTGCACACAGGACAAAAATACCAAACAGAAGAAAAGATACAAAATACAAATACAATTGGCGGCTTTAAGCTATTTCTTCCAGGCAACCTTTGGGTAATGGAGTTTTTGTAAAATACAACGTAAGCGGGTGCAAGAATGATTTAAATAATAACAATTAATAAAAATACAACAATTATGGGTACTTATCTTATCTTTGGATGGGGGCCGGGGATCCCAGCGACACTTCGACCCATGGGGATCTTTTGTGTTCAACCCCTTGAACCTATCCCTTGACCACATCACCGAATATGTCGTGCATGAGCAAGACTATGCGTCTTAGTAGGAGGGATTTGAATTCCCTTGAGTCCGGATAGGCAGAGCCTAGCAGACCCATCCTTTTTGCCGCGAAAGCGTCACATTCACATAGGAGATGTGAAACGGTCTCCAGTTGTTCACCACAGGCTCTGCAAGATGTGCTGTCAGTTAGCTTCATCTTGTGTAGGTGGGCATTGGTGCTAAAGTGACCGGTGAAGGCACCGACCAGTAGGCGCACTTGACGTCTATTCAGCCCCCAGATCTTGCTGTTCCAGCCTGTGACTTTGTCCCCAATGAATTTCTTAGAGTGTTCTAACCCCTTTAGGGTTAGCCACTCATGTTTGTGCCTATCAGTACTGTACTTCTTTAATACTGTTTTGATAGTACCCGACGAGAGGCCAACAAAAGGTTCTGGACCAATAAGCGATTGCTGTGGTCCCTGTCTGGCCAACTCGTCTGCTGATTCATTTCCTAATACGCCCATGTCATGTCCCGGAACCCAAACCAGGCGAACTTTGTTAGACCTGCCTAAACTGTTGAGAGTTGTAACACAGTTCATAACAAGTCTGGATTCCACCCTGCACGAGGTCAGGGCTTTTATGGCCGCCTGGCTGTCACTGAGAATGTGAATGGTCTTGTTGGTGGTGCCATTCTCCATGCACTCGTGGGCACAGGCAATTATAGCGTATGTTTCCGCTTGAAAAACGGTAGCATACTGCCCCATACTCTGGCTTACACTGCAGCTCGGGCCATAGACTCCAGCTCTCGAGCCCGAGTCCATTTTGGAGTCGTTATGGGTACTTAATAAATAATATATTTTTAAATACATAAATTGGTAGGTATACTTAGATATTTATAACATAAATACATTATTCATATTCATTTATTTCAGCAATGATCGTACATTGTAATAATACATATATATATATATATATATATATATATATATATATATATATATATATATATATATATATATATATATATATATATATATATATATATATATATATATATATATATATATATATATATATATATAAGAACACTTGATAAAATTGTCTGTTAGAAAAAAACCACGTCCAAATCGGAATATTCGTTGTTAAGATATGATGCCACAGACAGACATACAATCAGATGTGCACGTCAAACGTTTCGTTTCGTTTCGTACGAAATGTATCACACTAATTATGTGCAATAAAGTGTATTCATTCTATCAAACTTATAACACCCCTTCCTTTTGGTCGAGGATTAAAAAAAATTAAATTATTCATTCGTTTATTACAGGAATTACAGAAATCCCCTCATTTAGTGAACTAAAGCTAGTATTATTGGAGAGCATGGCATAGTTTCAAATGTGAAGCCGGCAGGATCTGTCGGTAAATTTGAAGAGCTTTGCAATGCAGCGGGGTGAAATTTTAACGTGATTAAAGGCAAACTTTTCGAACCACACAAATGTTTGTAGATAGAATGTTTCTAGCTTCAATGTTTGCTTTGTAACAAAAAAATGGTTTTGCCTTAGCCTTACTACCTATATAAGTGCCGTGGTCATTCTATGTCACTAAATCTTAGAGAAATTAGTTATAATTACTCTAATCACTAAATAGACGACTATCTTGATCACAGCAATGTGATTATGTGTAATTAAATCCTATAGAAAGTTTTTTCTTTATATCATGTATACATATTTTATATATATATATATAAAATATATATATATATATATATATATATATATATATATATATATATATATATATATATATATATATATATATATATATATATATATATATATATATATATATATATATATATATATATATATATATATATATATATATATTATATATATATATATAAAATATGTATACATGATATAAAGAAAAAACTTTCTATAGGATTTAATTACACATAATCACATTGCTGTGATCAAGATAGTCGTCTATTTAGTGATTAGAGTAATTATAACTAATTTCTCTAAGATTTAGTGACATAGAATGACCACGGCACTTATATAGGTAGTAAGGCTAAGGCAAAACCATTTTTTTGTTACAAAGCAAACATTGAAGCTAGAAACATTCTATCTACAAACATTTGTGTGGTTCGAAAAGTTTGCCTTTAATCACGTTAAAATTTCACCCCGCTGCATTGCAAAGCTCTTCAAATTTACCGACAGATCCTGCCGGCTTCACATTTGAAACTATGCCATGCTCTCCAATAATACTAGCTTTAGTTCACTAAATGAGGGGATTTCTGTAATTCCTGTAATAAACGAATGAATAATTTAATTTTTTTTAATCCTCGACCAAAAGGAAGGGGTGTTATAAGTTTGATAGAATGAATACACTTTATTGCACATAATTAGTGTGATACATTTCGTACGAAACGAAACGAAACGTTTGACGTGCACATCTGATTGTATGTCTGTCTGTGGCATCATATCTTAACAACGAATATTCCGATTTGGACGTGGTTTTTTTCTAACAGACAATTTTATCAAGTGTTCTTAACCATGTGTGATTTAAATTGAAACAGTGGTTTCCAAGATATTGGAGTATCTTTGTCGGCAGTAGGAATGGAATAGAATAATATACTTTATTGCACAAAACTTAATAATAAGACATTACGTATATAATGGTGGAATACAATATGGTATATAGTAAACTGTAAACTACAACTGAGTCCTAATTAGTTAATTAATACATATTGGTAATGTATATAAGGATCGCCGCGGCACGGGGGCGCCCTAGTGCGGGGTCCAATAGTAAACTTGAAAACCAAGTGTAAAAATTTTGTGGTAAATTAATTATTTTGTATTGCATTGTAATATAGGCGGTCTTATAGCTAAAAGCGATCTTTCATATAGATAGATAGATAGAAACACTTTATTGCGGACAACCTTTATCAATCGAAATCCTTTATCTTTCTCAATCTCGGGGAACTGTTATAGTTGGGTTCTAGTTTCAGCTCAAATGTTAAGACAATGGTGTCATTTCCACATCTGGAATCTTGAGGATCTGATGATGCCTGGATAAAAATATGAAGAAAAATTTGTTTGCATTTAGATAGGTTATGAAGCTGGAAGTCCAAGGTAAGCAGTGCATTGAAAACTGAGATGGCCATGGGTAACGGTGACCATATACCTACCGTCAGGTGATTCGTTTGCTAGTGTGCGCTTTTAAAAACATAAATAAAAGAAACCCGACTTACCATTGCGGAGATCGCCTTACTTTTTCCTGGTCATAATTATGGAAACCTCAAGCTAGTCGTCGTCGTCGTGGCAGTCCCTCGTTCCGAGGATGACTTCTGCTAATCCTAGGTATATTGTTGTTGTCTCTGGTGCGTCTTGGAGTGGCTCAACAACCCGATCCTGGAGTTGCACTCGCGACCGCATATGCTGCATTTTGTCACCGTTGGCAACCTGTCTCTCAAGGCCGGGTTTGCCTCTTTCTCCTTCCTCTTACGTCTTTTCTCTGCTTCAGCTTCCACCCTCCCCGCCTCTAGAGATTCTGCAGCTTTCTTCGTCAGGTCGCGCCAAGTCTAGAGACATCCTTTTCTAAAACTGTAACATAGAAAGGGAGAGTAGTTTAAAGTATGTTGAACATTCATGACACTTCGTGAAACTGATGATCATGGTCAGATTTGGCGAAACTCTCTAATTGGTATTAGTTTCGCTAACTATCGAGCCGATATCCGAAACCCATAACATAGTTGAGATAAACATACAGAGGATTAACCATTGAACAAACACGAACCGGGTGCAGATGGGCCTCTGCTACAGCCTAATAACGTTATAGTGGCACATATGTGACCCACTGAAAGCTATGTTCGCAGCAAGGAAATACACACAGAAAAATATCTCATTTTAGTAACGAGAAATCAGGACAATTGTTCAAATAGTATCCACAGCGACATATAACGAGTAACTTCCAACAAAATTGCCGTAAAAGACGGTACCAAACCTCATGCCACTGTGTGCGTGTTTTCCCTATCCCTCACCAATTTCGTCCTGGGTGCTCCCATTTTCTCTGCAAAGATATCCTCCCATCGTTTATAAGGTCTTCATCTTTTCCTTTTCCCTTCTTTTGGGTCCATCCTTTACTCGTAATATGTGAACTGAACTGTATTATGACATTTAGTCAGTGTGTTGTAGACGCAGCCCAACCTTGATGGAATCATCGCACCGGGCTTTCGAGGCCCGGCAGAACACAACAACGCCCGACACGCCCAAATGACAGCACAATGGCATGTACGCATTGTATCACACTAATTTTGTGCAATAAAGAGTATTCATTCATTCATTCATTCAATGGCGTCCGAATTCACCATAGACTGCAACCACCCAAACTGGCATATGGCTTCAACAAAACATGTGACGCATTTAACAAATTATTGAAAATATTTGTATGTCAAACGACGGAGCATAGTGATACCAACTCATTTAAACTATATACTTACTTATTATTACCTATGTTCACGAATAAACGATTGATTGACGCGCCCATTTCCATTTCGGGTATCTAACTCTTTTAATAATGTTGGTAATTTTTGTTTTCTTTCTAATATCTTCATTTCTAGAACATATTACATTAATTATTTGCATCATTATTATTCGCTGCTGTTTATTTTATAGCTTGGCAAAGGATGGTGGCAAGTGCCTTAGCTTGGCGATTGGAAACTTGTGCCCGGCCGCAGCTCTGGCATAAATCTTGTCTGTTTGTATTGGGAACTGCAGTAACGAAGCACAATGGACCTAGGTATAGCTAGTGCATCCCCACAGTGTCACAGATTATTTATGGAACCCCTAAATTCGAGACGGGAACAATATTCCAGGAATATTATAAAGTCTGCCGTCGCTTCGGCGTTGATGTGTTTCGGCAGTGTTTATAGTAGAGCCAGTAATTACTAAGCCCGTGTGATCCATCTTCGGCCTCATCGTCACTTACCACCAGGTGAGATTGAGGTCAAACGCGGGATTAGTCGTAATTTACAAAGAAAAAGACTAGGAATTTCAATAAAATCGTAAGGTTGTAGAGCCCAATGAAGGTGGTATAACAATGTGCAGTGAGCTTGGGGTATATTACCAACATTTTACCTTTTCAGCCGCCAAGCAGCAATGCTTGCATTTCTGTGTTACGGTTTGAGTATCTTATGGTAGGGGGCCGGGAATAACCCAGCGGCACTTCGACCCTTGAGGATATTTTGTGCCTACCCCATTTTACACACTGGTCATCTCAGTGTGCAGGTTTCCTCACGATGTTTTCCTTCACCGTTTGATCAGTCGGTAAATGTACGTAAGTCTTCGAAAAATACGAAAAACTCATTGGTACACGGCACTGAACGGTTTAGAACCCGGAGTCCGGTGTCTAAGCCACTTTATCACCGACACTCTTACGGTTGGAGTAAGAGGGGCAGCGTAATTACCGGCACATGAGGCACTCCACCTATAGTCTTTTTCACATAGGCAGCCACATCGAACTTTTATAAAAACCTAAATAAAATACGGAGTCTCACTAATGAAAGTTGGAAGTCTTCCATTAGTATCAACTGAGTCACACAGAGTACAGTCGACAACTAGCTATAGTATACCATCTGTCAAAAACCCTCGATTAAATCTTCTCAACCTTATGACTGCGCAATATGATACATTTCAGATTCTCAAATTTTGATGTTTTTTTTAATTAGGCGGACTAAACTGACGTTGCCTGTGTTGCCAGTTTTTTAAGAAAAAAAAGTGAGTGTGGTGTCTGCCCTCAAACCATGGAGCACTTGCTCTGCTGTCTGACCACCTGCACGCGGGAGGACCTTTTCGAGGCCAACCAGAGGGCTATCGATGTGGCTGCCTTCTGGTCGGGAAAAATTTAGTTCGGATCATCAACTCGAAAGAAGAAGATGAAATAAAAATAGTGTTGTGACCAAAGATCGAGTTGAATCACTGACCATAAGTTCACCAATCAAAGTATATTTCATCAATGATGACCTGTGGCGACTGTACATAGAGGAGGACTTTCGACTTTCAACAGAGAGAATAGGTACGTATTTTATCTAGGTATTCATAAAAGTTCATCGTGCTTTCCTATGTGAAAAAGACAAGTCCTCAAGGTTAGCAACGCATCGAAAACCCTCTAAAACATTATAGTGAGGTTTAGTCTATGACCGATTGTGACCTATCAGGTGACCCGTTTGATCGTATGCTGTCCGTAAACAATAAAAAAAACTCCATATTGAAGAATGGACAAACATTTTCGTAGTGGTAGATCCTAATGTGAAGGATCGCCTGGGGTGGTACCACCCTCTTTATCTATTTCTGCCGTGAATCAGAGATGCTTGCATTTCTGTGTTTCGGTTTGAAGGGTAAGAGAGCCAGCGTAATTTCCGGCACACGAGGCATTCCATCTTAGTCCTCAAGGTTAGCAGCGCATCAAAAACCCTCTAATATTAATACAGTGAGGTGAGATGTCTATGGGCGATGGTGACCACTTAACATCAGGTGGCCCGTTTGCTCGTCTGCTCTCCTTATTTAATAAAATAAAATAAATTGACCAAAATCGTATCAGAAATTTGATTAACAGCATGCCACATCGTGTTACTGAATGTGTTATATGGGCTCGTGGAGGTAACACTAAGTATTAAAAAATAAAGTAATACTAAAATACCACTAAAGTACATACTTAAGCTAAAATTACACTATTAAAAATGATTCTAAAAAAACGTTTATGAGGAAAACTGAGACATGTGATTTTTTTGTTGCCATAAGTTAGAAGTGTTTTTTTACGATTTTTATTATTTTTAATTTAAAATTAAATAGTGTACAAAAGGGCTGTGACCTTTTTATGTATTTATAAATCATCTTCAACATACTACAATTTCAGGAATCAATCTCATAATATTTAAGGAAAGATCACAGTATTTTAAAAGACCCATTATTTTTGCGTCCCCGTGTTATTATACTCCATATTATAGGTTTTTTTATTATATCAGAATATTGGAACCAAAATAACTTTTTTTAAATATTTTGTTATAAATTGCTATTAGAAAACATTGTACACTCGCTGAGTTTCTTAATTATTGATTGTAACTGATTTATTATAATTATTTTTAAATTGTCAATATACGTTTTGTTAAGATAATATAAGAGTAGTTATAAAGGCTGACAGAACCCAGCGTCTCAGTTTAGATTCATTCAGTAAAAATCAATAACTAGGTATATTATTAGGATATATCTTCTTCTTCTTTATCTATCTTTTATTAATCAAATCAAATCAATTTATTTTCGGAACAACAGAGGTTCAATATTTGTTAGTAACAATGTAGATACTTAAGACTATGTTAGTAATTATTTACAAAGAAAAACTTAAAGGCAGACATGTGGGACAGAGAGTTGGTGCGCTCACCGGGACCTACCCGAACCCGGTCAACACACGAACCCAGTGTCTGATTATAGGACAATCATGTTTGCCCGCTATCATCTTCAGAATGCCATTGTATTGCCATTTATAATTTTGGATATATATTTTGGATTTGGACACATATTTTGACAATTTGTATTATTGAATTTGACAATAAATTCTGTTTTTATAACTAGGTTAAAAGTACCTAGTTCTAATTTTTACTACTCTGAACTAAGTAATTTGTACTACTCTGAACTAAGTAATTTGTACTACTCTGAACTAAGTAATTTGTACTACTCTGAACTAAGTAATTTTTACTACTCTGAACTAAGTAATTTTACTACTCTGAACTAAGTAATTTTACTACTCTGAACTAAGTAATTTTTACTACTCTGAGCTAAGTAATTTTTACTACTCTGAACTAAGTAATTTATACTACTCTGAACTAACTAATTTTTACTACTCTGAACTAAGTAATTTTTACTACTCTGAACTAAGTAATTTCTTTAAGTGCCTTAGCCTTGGTTGCCTTCTTTTTGTAAAAACAAGGTGAATGCAACCAAGAAAGCCTTTATACCGACAAAGTTAAAAGTTAATTATTTATCCTTTTCCTCCTTAACGGTGCACAATTACCGCACTCGATATGCTTAATTTAATAAACTTGAGCCTTAATTTTGGTTTAACCTATCTCGCTTTATGTTTTGAGGCTGTACATGGTTTTTGCCGAATACCGTAGATTAAATTCATTTAATAAACACTTAAAAATAGACATAAAATGATGGTTAAATGTGAAAACAGAATAGGGTAGGTTAGTATCAAATATTAAATGCATTTCTTAAAAATTAAGAAATAGTCATAAATTGATGGCCAAATATGAAAACAGAATTAAAATTCGAATCAAAAATCAGAACGGTAGAAAGAGACGGCAATAGCAATTTGTGACATCACACTACATCAGCAAAGCCTTAAAATCTTATTTAATTCCAATTTTGAGATTACCGCCACCGTTAAAATTTTAATTCCGCCACTTTTTCACGATCTTGTCAAAAGAACCTTTAATAAAGAGCCTTAATAATCTCCCTCTGGAGATATGACGACAAAGTGAGGCAAAAATATCTATTCAGCAGCTGAAAAAAATTGCCAGCATTATCGGGCAATCTCAGCGCTTTTTCAATCTCGGATAATATTAAATTAATTTATATAAAGTGCTATGGGACGTGCTCATAAGGACCTACCCTGCCCCCCTCAAATGAAGCAAAAACTCACCCCCGCGGAGGGTGCTATCCAATCTTACAGTTCATCAATTTCTGGTCGAGAAGTAGCCCCTTTATCGGACAATGAAAATGACTTAGCAATGATTACTTTTTTCTTTCCTATCGCCTTAGCTCCAGTTTCCTTTCATCCAATATTAAAATACTATTTAATTACCGAAAAAGCTTGATCTTACCTCTTATTCTTTATCCGTTGCTTGCTTTAGCTTCACTTTTCCCACGTGATGTTTAACAAAACCAGCAATGGATTTCATGCATTTATTTTTAATGTGTTAAAGGTGGGGTTTCACGGTAAAGGCATAAGCGGATTAACTTAATGGCTCTTACAGGCTATTTCTATTGAATGAAGGGAAAACAAATCTTTTCCTCGTACATTAGGGCTGAGAGGAAATGCTCTTAAACGCACGTTTAGATATTGGCCGTGGACTCAATTAATGATCGATGAATTTTTGCTCTTTCGTAGAATCGGAATCGATTTATTCTTAAGCACACTTAAGGTTAAGTAGTGACTTTAATATATGGAGCGTACCCCGATGATAAACCTGCAACCTTGGGATCTTCAAGGCCAGCGTGAATAGGCATTTACTGGACCCGCATGCTCCATCGTCGACCTCATCGTCGCTTACCAACAGGCGGCGAGATCGAGGTCAAATGCGGGTTTAGTAGTAAATAATAAAAAAGGATCTCTCTTTTTGACAGTCAAGCTTGGTAAATCTAAAAAAATCTACTTCATTTAAACTCAAAATTAACCGTCGGCCATAGACATCTCACCTCACTGTATTAATATTAGAGGGTTTTTGATGCGCTGCCTCATGTGCCGGAAATTACGCTGGCTCTCTTACCCTTCAAACCGAAACACAGAAATGCAAGCATGTCTGCTTCACGGCAGAAATAGATAAGAAGGTGGTACCACCCCAAGCGATCCTTCACATTGGGATCTACCACTACAAAATGCCATGCTAGGCGTACTTGTATAAATTAGAAAATTAGGTAACTAGAGGACAAAAGAGTGCTAAAAGAGGACAAGGGAATGACGGTAATGTCGACTGTAATGAAATGGGGAAAAGGGAAGATTGTCTCTGAGAATATTGTCCTAGTCCATCAGTGGAGATAGGCGAAGTCCAATTGAAAATATCGATAGCGCGTTCTATGTTTTATACGGAGATTAGGTCTATGTCTTCGCTTGGGACGTGTTACGCCATCAATCGGCGAGTTGGGTGAACTAATCGCAATGGCGAAACAACAAACTTTACGATTCATAAAACGCTCAGCTTCCGCAAAGATCACTAAATCTTTCGATTATTAATACTAAGCCGATATTGAAATGCTTAGTGTCAGGAAACTGTTTTTAATGCACGTGATAAAGGAATTTGTAGACGATAAAGCCAGGCGAGGAGCTGAACCCCTTACGCCCTCTGCAGAACCAAATTTGCTCAAAGGTTCCGCAAATTCTTAGCACCTCTCGTGAAATTTCTGAAAACTGAAATTAATGAACGTACCTACTCTAAAAAAGAATTTGAAATGTGGATTAAGGATCTGGATTATAATGACACTGAAAATTTAATGGAGACTAAAAAGTAGCCAGACATACACTAACAATAACAGGTGCATTATTGCTTGGTATTCAGTAGGGGGCGGTATTTATCCCATGGATAACTACCTAGTTATCTATGGGATGAATGCTAACCATTATTGAATACCTTCTTTTTGGGAAAGCACTGTGTCCCAAGATACAGGTTCGCCTAGTTTGGGAGTCAGGGTATTGTTGGATTTAATAATTTGTGATGTTTTCAAAAAGAATTTTTTATTTTATTTTTTATACACACACATACACACACTCACACACCTTCACACACACTCTCTCACACTCATCCTCAAACTCTCGCACACACACCCTCTCACAACAGGTATGAACATAGACAACAGAATGGATAACTACTTAAGTTTTTTATAGAAGTGTATCTCCAAGCCATTATATTCTTGCTATCTACTATGCAGCAAGACGGCGGATGAGGCCAGTGCTGGTAGTAGATACCGATATGTCTTAATTATAGATACATTGTAACTACATTGTTTTTAAATGATTGTAATTTGGTTCAATAAATATTTTTGTATTTTTTTAAGCCACCACGCAAGCTGTCAAATATAAGTATTTTGTTTGTTACAAACTTAACAACTCCCAAATCCATTACCACTTGACTAAATTCCGCTACACAACCCTTAACGTAAATAAATAAATCAATTTCTGTACAGAACGTAAATCCAAAACACCATCCAAATATTTTATTGCTATTTTACAAGACGTAAAGTAACAGGGAAGAAGGTTTTCAAAGGGTGTTTCGTACTTAAATTGAAGGGTTCGAGATATAAAAAGACATTGGCCATTTTTGATCCACGACCAAAATCCGAGGTCACTTCAGTAACCTAGCTTAAATGAAAGCTTTCGTCCTGTACTAATTAATATTAATATTAAGGCTTGTATTCGTCTTTGCACCAATTTAGAAAGATTTTCAAAATTAAACTTTCGCGCTTCAAAACAGATAGCTCTGGACAATTCTCAGCGCGCCAACTAGCAGCGCACCCAGCGGAAAAAAACCGCAACTTAAAAAAGATCGAGAGAAGAGCATGGCGCCGTCGGTCGGCCGCTCCGATAAAATTACTCATTAAAAACCTAAAATCTCGTGCCACACGTAAATAAACTTCTCCAAAATCAACTAAAAACAGTCCAGCGCAAATCTGGACAAGATTTACAAAGAAACCAGCTCTTGGAAGACCATCAGAAGGCCCTCAAGGATTCTTGGCGGCGGCTGCGCTGGTGTCTGATCTATCGACCCTATTTCATAACAAGGCTTCAAGTCGTTGCCGTAATTTACAAAAAGTTAGATGTTTTGTAAAACGAAACATTTCAGGAAAATGAAGAAACAAAAATACAATGAAAACAGGATTAATGAAGTAAAGTACAATTAGAAAAATCGCATCATTAAACAATACTAATATTATGTCAAAAAAGGTCATTTACTAAAGCGAATTTCGAATTATTAATACTACTTTGTCGGTTATTCTTTTGGACAATCTTACGGCGATGTCGGTGGTTCCTTTGTCTACTCCCTCGGGGATTATGGATACAAAATATCTTCATATTTTGTGTTGTAGACGTGAGTTTATGTATGTATTCTTTTGGATAGACATAGTCAACCAACCATCTCAATTTAAATGAAAACGTAGCAAATAAGAAACCGTTTATCATTGAATAAATAGTCTCCCATGGAATATGTGATTATAAAAACTATCTCTCGGAATCTCTGCAAATCTATTCAGTCTGAGACGACTGGATAATCGAACGTTCAATAACTTACACGTGTGTCAGTTGACAAACGCTCGAACAATTCAGAAGCCCCAGACGCACGAAAACTGGAAGTTCCGGAATTCTCTCCGTAGTAGACTCTCGGTAGCCTGGATGCGCCTTTGAAGCGATAGGCTTCAAAGCATTAAGGCTCTTACTAAAGGTCATTGGTGTCTCGAGCACACTACAGCTTCACAAAATTCACTTCACTCAATTGAGAAATTGCTCCAATTGCTCACAATTCAAAGTATCCTGGTGTAGTGGTGTCCTAGTGTTAGGCCTACCAAGCATCCTGCCTTTCCTGTATGGTCAAAAATGTCATCTTGGGGTACTAGGGCAATAGGGTAACTTCCAAGTATGAAATATTAAATGAATTTTAATGCTTTTTATGCAATTTCTTTTCATTTCTTAAAAATTAAGAAATACTCGTAGTCATAAATTGATGGTCAAGCGTGAAAACAGAATTAAAATTCGTTGAAAAATAAAATAGCTACAGGCAATCGAAAATCAGAACGGTAGAAAGAAACGGCAATAAGTATTATGACGTCAGTGTTCCCTAGCGCCATACAAGCAGGTCCTAGACACAATAAAGGACTGTTTTGCTAAAAAGGGACAGAGCAGCTCTACAATACTAACTTTAAACATTAATATCTCTGATGTTAGTTGAGATATCTAAAAACTAATTTTAGATCCTTCTTTAGGATGTCCATGTAAGTTGATTGATGCAATAATTTTTTTTATTAATACCGTATTGCACGCACGTCGTGGGTACCAGAATCGATAAAAAAAATACTTACTCCTATAAAGGAGGCAAATAGGCTACTACGGTTTTATTCCTAAATTAATATCCTGGTTGATCCAGAAGGCTTAGTACTCAGTAAATGAGTTCTTAGGAGAGTAAAAATAAATAAAACATTCTTTCGGATCGATCGGTTATCAAAACAAAACAATTTAATAGCAGTGATGCTTAAACTCTTGGATGCCCTAGCTTAGTTATATTAGACTCGATCGAAGCACAGACGCTCGAATACAAACGTCTATTTAACGGAATCCTAAAAACAAAATGTTACACGAGAGAGAGGGAAAATAACGTGAATGAATAAATGGGAGCGTTCGATTTATTGTTGAAGTAGCTTGGGAGTAATGAAACTGAATAATGCATGCCCGTGAATATTGCTGGTGGGCTCTAGGGTTGGCACCTAATGCAAGATGGTAGGTGGTATAGCCCTATAGTCTCGGGATAAGAATAGGGCTACCTACTGTAGCCCCTGCCTGTTGTATATACAAGTCGACTAAAATGGATTACGGGAAGTCAAATACGCTGGTTCCAGCGCAGGTTTGCTGCAGCCAATCACGAGGCACTGACTTCAAGTGGGGGAGGGCGGAACGCTTGTGTTTTTGAGGGCTTTGTCTGTCCATTGAGAGGCGCCAGGGTTGTTTCTTATGTTCCAAATGCGTTCTCCACCAGTGGTATTCTATAGCCACACGCTGCTGTGACGGGAGGTGCTGGAAATAGAAATATACCTTACAGTTCTTACACCTTTTAAGTTGTAAATAAATAAATAAATTAACCTTACAGAAGGAGCTCGAGGCAAAGCAAAAATTTTAGTATAGTATTTTATTGTATAATGAGAGCAGACGAGCAAACAGATGGTAAGTGGCCACTATCGCCATAGACATCTCACCGTTCTATAATGTCTTAAGAGGATTCTCGATACGCTGCTAACCGTTACAACTCACAGAGTTGGAGTGCCTCATGTGCCAGTAATTACGCTGACCCTTCAAACCAAAACACAGCAATGCATTGCAAGCATCCCTGCTGACTCTCAGAGTACCTAATACCACCTTCAGTTCCATCATCGTGAGGAAACCTGCACACTGAGATGACCAGTGTGTAAAATGGGGTAGGCACAAAAGATCCTCAAGGTTCGAAGTGCCGCTGGGGTTATTCCCGGCCCCCTATCATAAGATAAGATAAATATTGTAAATGATATCAGAATTGTCAGTAAAATATGTATATATGTATGTAATATGTATATGTTGTAAAATTAAAAATTCTAACTAAAATTCCCATTTCTTGTGAAATTGATTTCATATTTTAAAACCTTTTTATTTTGTGGCATGACAACCCTGAGCGTAGCGAGCCGTAGGAGATCGCCGTGTGATCACGCAACGATTAGGTTTTCATGAAGCTTTGACGGTATGATGCGCTTTTCGAGGAGATCGATGAATAATAATAGCACTCTTTTGATATTGGCCACGAGGTATCAAAGTCAAAGGCTGCTTGAGATGGATTCCACATTGTATTTTCGTCACATCCTTGTTTATAATCCTGTTCTAGAGAGTCTATTCCTCCATCTTTTCTTTTCTTAGATATTGCAAAAGTTAATAGAATAAAATTGAATCAAGTAATTAACTAAGTATTTCAGTAATGCGAATTCAGTGAATGGACGAGATTATTTTTTAATAGAGATTCTTGGTTGTCTTTAATTGTCTCGCCATAACTTGTACAACGGAAAAGAAAAAGTTAAAGGAATAGTTCATTCCATGAAGGAAGGAACGCCCGCCAGGAGACTCATTTTTTTTTCATCTATGGTTAAATCATTGTTATTATTATAAGATCGATAATATACAAATGTCTTAAGGGTATAGATAATACATAATATACGTAATTCTGATCAAAGGGAACTGATTGGTAAACAATTTAACATTTCCAAGAACTTCCACTTTTATAATTGGACAAGAAAAGAAGTCGCCTTATTTATAAAAATCCTTTAAATCGGTAAAACATCAGACATGAAGTAATCAACCAACACTATTTTTAGAAATATCAGAAGTGGGATTTTCCCAGCACCACCTAATGTTGTACCCAGTTTAAGACATCATTTGAAATTGCTATAAGAGGGTTTTCGATGCACTGTTAAAAATAAGATGGAGTGTCTTATACGCTGAAAATTATGCTGGCTCTCTTATCATTTAATTAAAATACAGCATTGCTGCTTTGCGGCAGTAATAGGTAAAAGAGTGGTACCACCCCAGCCTAACTTCACAGAGTCATATCAACTTTAATAATTCTTATTAGAAATCAGAAATGGGATTTTGCAAGAACCAAATGCCAAAAGTGTGACAGAAATAAAACAGGGGTACTGAAACATGCTGGCATCGAATCAGCATCCTGGAGCCAGGGATGCGTGAAGTTTCCAGAAGCGGTCATAATTAAATCTACGCCAAACGTCCACGGAATGTGATCAAATGAATTTCCTGTGTGTTTCTAACTGAGGTGTTTTTAAGGGATGACTGAATTTGCTAGCTCGATTCAGATTCAGCTGCTATATTCGTACGAGTATGTAGTATCTTTAATTATATTTTTTTATAGGTTTAATACCCCTTCACAGCAGCTGTTCTTCTTTGTGACATCATTACTATGAATCAAAAATAACCTTGGGATCTTCAAGATCAGACGGAATAGGCATTTACTAGACCCACATACATACTCCTTCAGTCAAAATTGAGGTCAAATGTGACTTTAGTAATAAATTTAAAAAAATAAGAATATAGGTATGTAGATTGTTTCGTAATATAATCATCTAACTCCTTGTTATCATCAATCATGTATTAAATTTGGTTTATACACCATATTTTTATATTTTGTGGTTTAGCTGTTTTTATTGTTTACACTTACACCTAAACCTGCGTTTGGTATCAATCTCACCTGGTGGTAAGTGACGATGAGGCCGGAGATGAAACAGCTACGAATACAATGTAAATAAAGCCTTTATTATGCAAAAGAGAGCCATTCGCATAATAATGCGCATACCACAGTGGGAACAATGTAAGGATCACTATAAAGAATTGGGCATATTAACAGTATGCGCTCTCTACATCTTTGTCATTCTTGTAGACTTCAAAAAGAATTTATACAAATATGAGAGAACGGAAAGAGAAAATACCAGATGGAAAAATGTGAAAAATGAAAAACTGCCTCAACTAACTGTGGTAAAGAATTGTGCCAGACTGTTTAACAAGTTGCCCGTTGAATATAGGACGGACATGAGCCTCCATACATTTAGGGTTAAATTAAAAGCGCTTCTTTTGGAAAGGTGTTTGCATTCTGTAGAAGAATTTTAATGTAAAGAGGTGCGTGTGTCGGCAATATGACTATATATCAGACTTATTTTATTGTATTGTATTTGATTTCACAATAATGCTTAGATTGAGATATTTTTTATGACATGCATTTTAATTTTATTTTGTAATTTCTATTAGTATTTTTTAAAATTTAATGACGTATTTTTATTTTGACATGTTATTATTCAAACACAGTTTATGATTGTTTATGAATAAATGATATGACTATAAATTTGTGGGGCTGAACGCGCCCACGAAATAAAAGGCAGGTCTTGAAGATCGAGAGCAAGAATATATTTTGTCAGGACACCACACACACTAGATTGACATCGCGAGTATGTAAAAACCGATAACGGTTGTTTTCTGCACTTGACATGCGCGCAGCACGCATGCGACGACGTTGTGGCGGGAAGCCGCCATATTACCTTCCTTCGAAGACTGGAAGGCGAAGCAGCAGAAGTCAGGGCAGGGGCGCAAAGCGGATGATCTTGCCTGGCTTATAGCGGCGTGATGGAGCACACGGGCTTAGTAAGCACTGGCTCTTCTATTTTTTTTTATTTTTTTTTTTTTTTATTAAATTAGGAGAGCAGACGAGCAAACGGACCACCTGATGTTAAGTGGTCACCGTCGCCCATTGACATCTCACCTCACTGTATTAATATTAGAGGGTTTTTGATGCGCTGCTTACCTTGAGGACTAAGATGGATTGCCTCATGTGCTGAGAAATTACGCTGGCTCTCTTACCCTTCAAACCGAAACACAGGAATGCAAGCATTTCTGCTTCACGGCAGAAATAGATAAGAGGGTGGTACCACCCCAGGCGATCCTTCACATTAGGATCTACCACTACAATATAAACACTGACGAACACATCAATGCTGAAGCTAAGACATTTGACGACATACTTTACCTACATAGAAGGGTGGCCGCCAGCCAGGGGTCCTTCCAGCAGCAAGTTACTCGGATTAATTGTCTCGTACAACACGCTTATCCAATGGCGGTAGGGATACCTCCGTCCCATACACGGAAAGCTTCCGTCAATAGGCAAAACACGGTTTAACCGCTGAGCTACTCGTAAACACAACCTAAAGATAAACCAAAGAAGTCTCGTTTCCCTCTGCATAAAAACCAATTATACTCAAAACTGAGCAGTTCCTATAAGAACATGCCTCAACTATCCTTTACAGAATTGTGGTAAATAGTACCACCACATTGTAAAGAGCTATTTGAACAAACCTTATTCGGCATTCCAGGAATGTTGACTAACATTCAGCCTCTCTGTGTTTCCCATTTGAATTACTACAAGTATCTTTCCTTTTGCTCACAATGCATTACATTACAGCTTTAAGTTCTTGTTTCAGATAACTATCGTTGGCTTTATCTCCTAAGAAATTCCTGCTTAATTTAATTAGTAAGGTTTATTGTTCAAATTCGCATTCACCATTATCTTCGTTCTTAGTTTCCAGGTTCCATGAGTTGGTTTGTTCCTTGACAATACATACGAGTATTTGTGCTTTTGTTCAATATAGTAGTCTTGTTGTTTATTGGTTGAGTCTGTTAATAACGATTCAGTCATTCCAACTTTATCTATAGGTATCTAGCTATCTATAGGTGTCTAGACCAGTCCCCACTTTACACTGTTAAAAAACGAGGATGTGTGCTTGTGACCACACGATAGAAGTGAAAACTTACAACAACAAAAACCCACGCAAATCACGACTTAGATCTCCATAGAGAAATATACAATGAAACGATGCACTTCTTGTTAGACAGTAAACGTGGCTGATGTCAGCTGATGACGACTAGAGCCGAGTATACGCGATTCAGCGTCACCGACCCGAGCGCGCTTGATGTCGAATGGAGCCGAGTATACCCGAATCAGCGTCACTGACCCGAGCGCGCTTGATGTCGAATGGAGCCGAGTATACCCGATTCAGCGTCACCGACTCGAGCGTGACGGTTCAGTTTGGTTCACTGTTCAGAAAGAGCGCAAGGTGCGCCTAAAGAAGTTTTCACTTCAAAAACTTGAATTTTCAGTAAGTACCCACAAGCACCTACTTCACCACAGGTTGAGTTGGTTGATTAGATAAAATACTAAGCCATAGAATTAAAGCACTCTCATAGCCTAGCTGCGAGAATAGTCATAAAGAGATTGTGACTACGAGTATTAATCCACGTTGATAGGCGAGTTCAGAACCAAGATGGGTTACCGCTAATGGCACTTTTCATCTGAGCCCTTCCGTGCGTCGGATATCACGTTTACAGTCTGTCCCAGTTGTTAGACCATGTCAGAGGCCTACGCGGTCAGAACAATTTTGACAATAGGTTGGCCATTGACCATACGATAAACAAACGAACAATTAAAGAAGTGTTACTTACCAGTATTAACATTAATTAATTTTAAGTAACAATTTGCGTAATCACCATCGTCTTTGTTCTTACTTGAGGTTGTAACATTAATTCATAATTCACGGGAAGATTACCTTCTTTGATCTTCAAGCGCTCGTATATTTTAATGAAGTTCAACAAATTTTAATAAACATTTGATATTGTTTACACGCGCAGTACTTATTAGTCGGAAGTACGCTATCTGAAAATAGAGTCTCAAGTCAACTGTCGAAGTATTACTCAAACCGAATCCGAGACCAAAGTTTCGGTTTGTGTTGACTTCGATTGAAAACGGAGTTATTAAAATAGTGTAGGTTATTTCCACAGGCGGCGCCTACTATCGGTGTACAATAATAGATATCGTTATAGT
Source organism: Hofmannophila pseudospretella (assembly GCA_947369225.1). Classification (NCBI taxonomy): domain Eukaryota; kingdom Metazoa; phylum Arthropoda; class Insecta; order Lepidoptera; family Oecophoridae; genus Hofmannophila; species Hofmannophila pseudospretella. The sequence goes on from OX376333.1 coordinate 4,307,208, forward strand.
AGTGGAAGTTAATAGAACATAAAACGACTTAACAACATGGACTTAAAACGTGGACTTAATAGGACATAAAACGCAAAGTGTCGCGTAGATGGAGCCACGAGCACACTGCGTAAACAGAAAAGAAAACGTAACGTCATTTTTGAAGATATCACAAATTTCACATCATTTGGATTTATTTTATTTCATTTCTCAAAGCCATAGTATAATTGTGATGATATCATGGCATCATATGGCCATTTCTAAATAGCAGACATAAAAATCTGTAAAAACAGCGTGGCACGTCTGAAGGAATTTGGTGGAAAGGTACGTATCTACATGTTAATATTTGGCTTTATGTGCTAATTTAAAGTTTATTAAACAAAAATCTTGTAAAATCATCCAATATTTATTTATCAAAGCAATAAATTTAGGTTATGTTATGTTTAGAACAAAATCATCATTTAGTCGTACACGTACGTCGTATTTTTGAATGTTTTTTTAACTGTGTTAGTGGCGCCTCTAGTGGTAAAACATTGCAGGATTATCTCCTATTACACGTCACGTTAAACTCGTTTGTACATGTCATTACATGGTTTTGAATTAGAACCCGGCCATTCCTCATATCTGGTGTCCTAGCCACTAACTGACGACGCTCCAAAATGCTCCAAACCTACATGACGTCTTTAATGTGAATCGCACGCGGCGAAGACGTTGCGCCCACGTCTACGCGGCGAATACATTGCGTACGTTGATAGATCGCTCTGCTGGAAGTACTCTCGCAATTCGCTAGTATAATGAGGCCCTAAATCCGAATTGGAGTCCCTTCAGACTCTAGCAGGTGGTCCGTACTCCGTGAATTTCAATTTCCTTCCGGAAATGACTGAGCCCACCCGTTCCAGCTTACTCCTCATAATTCAGCAACTTCGTTACCATCGTATTATGGTGATTTATCAACAATAAAGGTGTGAGATATGTTTTCGCTAATTTTTCAGATTGAAAAACCTATATTTCTGATCACGAAAAGATTATCAAATCATCGTCAAAACAAGTGATATCTTTTATTTCACTTGTTCCATGTAGTCACACACTTAGTCCTGTACTGTATGACTACTTGGAAAAATATTACCATGGAACAAGTTCTGTGCAGATTCAGAATCTGGTGTTATCCACCCTTTCACTTATTTCTGCCGAAAAGCAATAATGCTTGCATTGCTGAGTTTCGGTTTGAAGTGTAAGAGAGACTTAATTACCGGCACAATGACAGTCATGTCAATATGGAAGACGACTATTTACCATCAGGTGGCCCGTTTGCTCAACTCTCTCCTTATACGATAATATAAAGTTTATGTTTTGATGTACCTAATACGTTTGTAAGACATCGTAATTTTAAGAATCCCAAATCAAATCATTTTTTAATTGTAAGTAAATACCTTAAAATTCATTTGTACAACGTCATTTTTTACTCTACCGCCTCTTCGTAAGGTGCGGTAGCTGAAAGGAAAGAAGCGGCGCAAGAAACTTTCAGCAGCACATCTTTTGAAATAAATATATCTTACAATAATTATGAATACAATCATATACACAACGTGCAGAGCTGGAGCTGAATTTAGGACCAAGCCTCTTTAATATTTAAGTAGTCATTTATTTTATAATTACCCTTTTTACATAAGGTCCGTCTTATACTTGTATACGTCTACATACTTGAGATAGGTAAATATGTCAGAAAAAATCTAAGAGAGTATCCTACGAAGAAATGGGTTGGCAAGAGACTGACAAAAGTGAGGCAGCAGGATCTCGAACTGATTGACAGTAGACTGCTGAAGACCCAGCTGTCCACGCACGTCGCTGGTCCGCGAATTTACAACAAAATACCAGCTCCTATCCGAGATACTAAAACGTACAACAGTTTCGTTATTGAATTTAAAAAATGGTTGATCCAAAAGGCCTATTACTCTGTCAACGAGTTCCTTGACGAACGATGTTTGAAACTGTAGATTTATATTCTGCAATACTTTTTTATTTTATTTTAATTTTTAAACTTGTTGACTTTATACTAACATTAAGTAAGAAATTTTACTATTATTGATCATGACATGCTAACATTTTAATATTTATTTTTTGAAAATGTATGATCATTACTGAAATAAATGAATATGAATATGAATATGGGTCTTAATTTTTTACTCTGTCATATTTATTACAGTATCAGGTATCTTATTATAAAACCGTGCACAGTGACCCATAAATGATGTGTTTACTTTACTAAGTCTAAAGCGTGAGACTGCAAGTTTGTTTTTGTTTCTGGTATTGAAATTATGATTATCGCAGTGTTTCGGAAACAACTGTAAGTTTTTGCGTTTTGCTTCCCGTTTTCAATGAATTGTGTGAAGTTGGTTGAAACTCTATGCTCATCAATATTTTTCAACTAAAAAAACATGATTTTCCATCATAATAATAATATAAGCTTTTACAGGTTTCAGTTTCATCTCGTTACCTGTCAATTTCGAGCTTACTAACAATACCTATACAGTTATGTCACTCCACAAAGAAAACGAGCTTCAAAAGAATACTCATCAATACTTATTTTCTTTAGCTTTTTAACAAACTCTCGACTCTGTCGTAAAGTTATAAAGTTCAAAACGGAGGGATAACAATGATCGTTAAAAGTTTCCGCCTAAAGCTCACTTTAAAGTGGATCTCCTTTGAATAATACTTCATTTTTAGATTAAATTCGTCAACAAGGTTTTCAGGTATCTAATCTATCAGGAGATAAGGAACTGAATAGATTTACGTATAAATGTCACTTGAGGCACTCCATCCAGCCCTCAGGGTTAGTAACGAATCAAAATCTCTAGTAACTTAACTATAAATTTAAGTTAAGTTCCTAGAACACTTTAACTTAAATGCTACTACTACTACTTACTTCTTTACTATGAAAGAATGAATGAATTATAATTTATTTGCACACATATTATTGACACGATAATTAAAAGTAACTATTACTTAGAGTAAGTCCACTTGCATATGTGACAAAAGGGTCCCTGACTCAGCATTGTGCTGTGACGATATGGCTAGACGCTAGCCCCCGCCGCGGCCGCAGCGCTGGTTGTCAGTCAGGGCCGGTGACACGGCGCCACGGTACGTGACGGTGAGACAGCTGTCAGCATTGCACAACTATATAAACATTATCTCAATACAAAATAAAGCCATCTAGGCTTTATAGTAAAGAAGAACATCGATGGCGTCGTAGCTGGGATGCTATGTGCAATGCCATGTACCAATGTGTCTTTCGGATTATAGGAACTACTTAGCTAGTGCAATGCCATGTACCAATGTGTTTCTCGGATTATAGGAACTACTTAGCTAGTGCAATGCCATGTACCAATGAGCTTTTCGATTTTATGCAGCAGCACATTATTTTTTTCTGTCGATGGAATCCCCGATAAACATTTTGATACACCCAAATTTACAGTAATATTTTATTAATTTATTTTCTCGAACACTTTTTCATACAGTCAAACAAAACATAACCTAAAATAATTTGACAGCCCTTGTATATTCCTTTTATATAGTGTAAAGGTGGGTTGGTTGGTTTACACTTGGTCAAGTGTTAGCGATGTGGGTAAGTACAGTGAGTAGGACAGTGGTGTAAACCGGTGGACAGTGGCTTGTGAGCTGCCTTGCCAGTGGACCCAAATAGCTGTAGGTTAGGTATATTATTCTCCCGTCCATGGCGCATCGGCGGGCGTACTAATCGATTACAATAAGTTTTTATGTTTAAGGGAAAATTGTAAAGCTGCGACCGTCGACGGTCTGTCAGTGTTTTTTTAAAAGTTTTTTTAAAGGCAATTTATGACTATTACTGCCAGCGTATCAGTGTTCTTAACAAACCTAGATTGGTTTTTGTTACACTGTGCATGTAATTTTTTTAATATATAATTATGTACATTTTAAATAAATAAAATTAAATAATGAAATAAATTGTTACTAGCTGTAGTGTAAAAAGTCGCTGGCCAGGCACTCGCCACTCGCCATTCTAGTCGTCACTGTCTTTGCAACTTACACTCGCCACTGTCCTTACCCACTTCGTTAAACACTTGACCAAATGTAAACAAGCTATAATATTCAATATTCTAGTTCCGAACAACATCGCTTTGGTAAAATAAGCAGATGGTAGCCACAATAAATCTACTGAAGGCCGAAACATTTATCTAGCCGTATCTCTCTTCGTAGGTTAGATAGTTCTGAATAAATGGACAAGACAACTGCGAGTAAGACTGGTTTTCAGATTAAGATTAATATATTTGTCCAGAATGTAGGTACATAACTACAAGATGGCATTTTCTAAACAAAGAGCCGATACATTCTACTCAACAATGAGCATGCAAATATAAAAAATAAATAATATAATAGTCGGATAAATTATAAAATATAAATGTCATTTAAATCGTAATCATAATATTATTGTGAAACAAAGCCTACAAAAAATATCTATTATTCTTATAAATAATTATTAAAAATGCGTTAACCGAATAGAAACATTTATCCAGTAAGTATTAGTATTAGTTTAGTAAATACTAAACTAATAAATATTAAAAAAAATCTTCTTTTCAGAGGTTGCCTGGAAGAGATAGCTTTAAGCTATAAGACCGCCTTTATACATATCGTGTTTTTTTATTTCTGTAGTTTTTACTTTTTGTGTACAATAAAGTGTTTCTATCTATATAGATATCTATCTTCTTTTAAAAACTCTTAGGGGTAAGTCGACAAACTGGCGTGGTAATTTATTATATATGCGTTTTGCCATTACATAGACATTCCTCTTAAACAACCTACCATTTGTACCATTACCTATATCATTATTATTACCTACCATAAAATTCAGTAACTAAGCACGTTTTTTTCAATGTGTTTGTGAAGACCCCATAAATTTATTATGTATACAGTTTCGGCAGGCTGTTAAGTTTTTCTGGTAATCTTTCATATTCAAATATTATTATGTAATTAACTACGGATTTCTCGCTGAAGAAAATTTTTCATTTTGGGATTTTTTCCTTTATTTGTGCTACCTATATTATGGGACCTCTTTTGATACCAAATATGAAGATTCCAGGTCTACGGGAAGTACCATATACTCTTATAGGTTTTTGATAGGCGAGTCAGTGTGAAAATAAAATTTTCAGACACCGTTTTGAAAAAAAAAACTCAGGTAATTGTTTATTATTGTTCTCTACAACTTTCGACGACTGATAAGTTATTATGTTATTATAACTAACTTGTTACTCACTTATTTTATTTAGTTTAATATAACATATGCTTAAGTTCCTACTGGTGTATGGACTATGAATACTTTCTCATCTTACCGCACAAATAAACTTATTCTATTATATTATATTCTGGTAATCTTCCAAATTCTTCCATTTTCGGATTATATTATTATTATTGCAAAATGAAAGACACAAATACGCCTTTAAAGAATCGGATTCGTCTGGAAAAATCTCCAAATTACGTCCACGTAAAAAACAACAACCATGTCAAAAGGCAGTCTCCATTGTTTTAAAAGCATTCTAAATGCCACTTGACACAAGGTGGTCTTCCCGTACATTACCAAAATTGTCCCAATAAAAAGCTTTATAAAAACATAATGTGGCATTGAAACAAAGGTCACTCCAGACAACAATTAAGTGAGCTTTTCTCGAGGAGAAAAAACCGGTAAAGCTCTGTCGCTCCGCTGAGTACTTTAGCCTCACTTCCGTTGCTGTGAAAGTAATTATTACTGAAATCGACCGCATTGAATCATCACTTTATCACTATCATTATCACTTCATCATGGCTATCATAATTACTTCACACAATGACCCAAAGGGCGTCTGTCTGCATGTGTGTGAAGGATTCTATTCTCGTTTTTATATGCATAGATTAGTAGAAGGTGCTATTAGTCCGATTTTTGTGACGATCTGACATCAGGGAGCTGATTGTAATAAAGACAAACAAGACACGAACGAGTCCCCCAAGTGTTGGCCCCCACAACACAGGGTATCCTAGTGTGGGAGCCAGGGAAATCTGAGAAAATGTAAAAGATATGCCTGCATGAATAATTTTTTATTTTTTTATTTATGTGACTGATTGCACGTTGGCGTGGTTTGTGATCGCACGCCTTGTGCCCTACATGAAACCTTAGGATTCGAATCTCTGTGAGTGTCTTATTTTTGCTGTATCTTTTTTAGAACATGGTAGAATGATTTGGCGTTAACATAAGTATCCCAGCACTACCGAGTCTCTTTAATGGCCGAATTCGGAGTGCCGCTTCCATATTCATGCTTCGTTCGTGGCTGTGCATTACGTAATTGATAGAGCCGTGGCCACAGATGGTAGGGAGATGGCCGTGGATAGTGGTAGGTGGCAGGACTGTGGCCTGCTCTAGTCTCTAAGACTGGATTGATTAGAAGTTTCACGTGCGACCGTTTGAGCTCTTTGTTCAAGATTATAGTTACTTTGTAGCATGGTAGTGTAGGTAAGGTAATAGGAGTGCTATAATATATGGGGGATCCTCCTAGTGCGTCCGTCTTCTGCAGCTTCCACTGAGAACTTAGATGGAGAGTCTCTGGTACCGGTGATTACGCTGACTCTCTTACCCTTCAAACCGGGACTCAGCAATGCTTTGCAACAAGTAGATAAAAGGATGATACCTCCTCAGGCGATTCTCTAGAAAAGATAAGAAAGAAAAAACGTGTATTTAACATTGCATTATGCATACATGATTAAACTTAAAAAGACTTGAAATTTTAAAAAAAGCTACGGTAAAAAGACACCTGCTCAGCATGTGCTGGTCCGACCGATACGGCAGAACCACAGCGCTGGCTTTCAGCTGTCCCAGAGCGAAGGCATCGCGGGCGAAACAGCAGGTCAGGGACTAAACCAAAAATATATTAAAAGTACAAATAAATAAATACCTAAAGATGAAATAGATAACAATTAAAACTGGAGAGAAAAGGGATAGGAATACAGAGTGAGTGTCTGTCCATTATGCGGCTCGTCATTCCGATGGGAAGCGATCTCTCATAGTAATATACTTTTTATTGCACAGAAACATTATGTAATTACACAAGGTAAAATAGCAAGGTACAATTCAGGCATCCTTATCGCTAAAAGCGATCTTTTCCAGACAACTTACCACTAACAAACAAAAAAGTTATTCCCATTTCTATTTCAACATTTTTACAAGTTTTTTACATAAGATGGTGACTCCATTTCCCCGCTGTTGTCTTCCTAACTTCTACCAATTACTTCTTAGCAATTGTTCGTTAAATTCTAAGGCATCATTACCCCCAGTAAGAAAGAAACAAAAAACAATCGCGGCGCGTATTTTGCTATGCTTTTGTTTCCAACGTAGAGGAAGCCAATGAAAGGAGGGCATTCAAAAATATGCCTCCGGCTATATATAGTGATGTTCTAGACCATTAGTTATTTCGGTTTGGTCTTGAGCGACAATTGACGATATATAATATATTCCAATAGCATTTTCGGTCCTACTGAAAATTATAAGTTGTAAACAACATCGACTGAAACAACAAGCCTGTCCATTCATTTTTTCATTAAAAATTCATACGAAATGAATTGAATCGAATAGAATTTTTTCGCAAATGAAGTCCATTGTATGAATTTTGCAGTTGTGCCGACCAAAAAGTGTAACTGATAATGAGGTAAGTACTATTGTAATGTCCTTATAGATTGTAATAAGGTCTTTGTGCAAACAATGTTCAATTTTCATTTTCATTCTTAATGTCCAAGTTTATTGCATAACATCCTAGCTACTTATTACATTTCAAAGTACTTATCTTACGAAATAATTTAGCTTGCATGAAACTGTTTAAAGAGAGTTTCAAATTTATTTTTAAATTAATATTACACCTTGGGTAAATTCGTGGCAGTCGTCCGTGACACAGTGGCTATGACACCGGACTCCCATGCGGGACGTCCGGGTTCGAAACCGTGCAGTGCCATGTACCAATGAGTTTTTCGTATTTTTTTTTCAAAGACTTACGTACATTTACCGACTGCTCTGCTCTGCTGGTGAACCTGCACACTGAGATGACCAGTGTGTAAAATGGGGTGGCACAAAAGATCCTCAAGGGTCGAAGTGGGCTATTCCCGGCCCCCTATCATAAGATAAGATAAAATTATTACTAATAACCTACCTATTTTGTAAGTCTTCCTTCCTTCTGTAATTGTAATATAAATAATTTTAGTTGGAAATAAATATACGTTTACCTACCTCTTATTTTGTACCTTATGTTCTTGCAAGATCAAGGTAAGACCAATTGTAAATAAAATGTACCACGCCTGTATAAAACCGGATTCCATCCCATCGAAAACTTTTTCTATTATTTTCTTGAGTTTTTGGTCCTGGTTGGACGAAATAAGACAATGTCCCATCACTATTAGCAATTATTATTGTAACAATGAAAGTATTGTTCCAGCGTTTAAGTCCATCTAGCCTTCAGGCCAACTGAGATTTGAGACTTTAGACAAAGGTCTAGAGTCTAGACAAGTTAGTCCTCTCCAACAACTGTATATTAAAAATTTAAGAAACCCCCGACGCTTCAGATCCTCAACTTTTCAGATCACCATAGTTATAAACATTTGAGCCCAAATTCGAATCACCTAACTGTTACCGTTCCATAGATCCTATTACAACTCCAACATCCCAAGATACTCCAAGATCTTAGAACCAGTGATACAATTTTTATCAGACATGACTAAGAACATTCAGCATATTGGACCTGCGGCGCCTGAAGGCTTCGTCCTACGCGGAGCTCGGCCTTCGGCCTCTCCATGGCTAACATAAAATTCCCAGCTCCACATCATTTCATTTATTTTTTGGCCGCCATTTTGAAATGTCTCAGGATTCCCTACGACTTCAGTTAGAGAAGACCCCATCTAACTATTATAGTTTCAGCGAGCTGATAATCTGTCAATTTTTCAAGTTTCATATTACGAAATTGAAGTTCACTTACTTTTTCCTGTTCATCATCAGATCCTCAAGATTTCAGATGTCGGTAACGCAACATGAACCTGAACATGTGAGCTCAATGTCGAACCATCTAGCTATTACCGTTCCAGAGATCCCATCTACCATCAAATATACTCCAAGATCTTGGAAACCACTTGTCCAATTTTTGTCAGACATGGCTAAGAACACTCTAGACAAAATTCTCTATTATATTTAAAAAACCGGGTCCAAATTGGATCATCCGTTATCAAGTTATGAGGCCACAGACAAACACACAAACAGACAAATAGACAAACGTGTCAAACTTATAACACGCCCTCCCTCGATCGGTCGGGGGTTCAAGATAAAAAAGGGAGTACTAATTTCGTTGCTACGGTCGAACACTGCTACGGTAGTCATGCTACGGCGTAGACGCGTAGACGATGCCCGCATAAGATTACAAGTTCCCACAAATCACGAAAACCTTTTAATCGAACTCGTAGAAAGTTTTCCTTTCCAATTCATTAATTCCATTTCATTTCTTAATCCCACCGAATGACATAAGAAATCACTTAGTGGCCCAAAAAAATAGCTCGAAAGTTAATAGATTAATGGCAGGGTAGAAACCGACTAATTAACACGAAACCTTTCCTAATGAACCATCGGTTCTCGTTTTCAACTCACGTGAATGGAGTTGGACTAAAAGAAAAATTTAATTACTTCAAATAAGCACTTGCTTCAATATGAGCCAGAAATTGTTCATTTTAACCAAGATCTTAGTCGTATCTATAAAGTAATGTGTTCAATTGAATAAATAAATGGGAACATTTGGGCGGGGTGCGCTAAAAGGCGGCCTTTTTGACTAAGCTTCTCACGTACTGAGTGACAAAGTTTTAGATTCATTGTAAGTTATAATATAATTATATTTTGTGACGAGTCAATATAGTTATTGAATAAAGTTACTTTATATGCTCGAAATCAAGCAAGTTACTTTTTCAGTGAATAGTTACCAAGTCAAAGTCAAAGTGTTTATTTTTGAAAATGGATCTTCACAGATACTGTTTCAAGTCATTACACTACATGTATTTTTCAATTATTAAAATATTAATAACAATAAACAGAACATAAATAAATTCGAAAGATTAGATAAAATTAAAACAATAAAATTACATAATACCAAAAAAAATGTTTGAGCCAACTTTTGGTTACACACACCATGCATTTTTGTAATCCTTAATATTATAATAAGCTTTTTTGAATTTAGTTTCTGCGAGGCACAGAATGTCATCTGGAATTTTATTATGAAACCTGATGCCATTACCTAGAAAAGAATTACCAAGCCAACAATCTTCTTGTCTTATTAGTGGTCAATCTATTGCCAGATATCCTCAGGTCGCCTGTAGGCCTCTGACGTGTCATGAGGACTGTTGTTGGAACTTGGATCCGAGAGTATTAGTTATGAGAAGATGAGAAGATGCGGTAGCGGTTACCATCCTGGGTAGTTGGGTACTGTTCTCAAAACGATAATGATAGAGACAGCGCTATACCAACGCGATAGCATTGTCTCTGTTTAGCACGCCATCTTATGATTTATTTATTTTGAGAACGGCAATAGCTACTCCGGTTTCCGATTTTTGATTTCTAACCATGCTCAAGAGCTCCTCTTAAGAGACAATATTTCCATATGACTTTCTTTACTAATTTCAAATCGAGTTTTTATAGTAACCGTCATCTCGACCAATTTATTAAGAAAGGTCAAAATGAGGGTGGCATGGGAATTGGTCCAGATTTGTTATTTCCCAGTTTGAGAAAATTAGCCGATTTGTTATTTCTGTACACTTGTGTTGGAATTTTGATGAACTTTGAGATTTATATAGAGTTTTCATTTTGTTGTTGTTAGCACTTTGTATATACTTTGTTCTTAACTTTGAAGGTTCCAAACCCGCCCTCCAAAATATAGCCTTTTGTAAAAATAGTTCACTGTAACTACGGATCTTTTCCTTTCTTAAGAGTGGTCACCGTCGACATTTACCTCATTATAATATTATTAGAGGGTATACGATGGAATTCCTCATATGCCGGTAATTACACTGGCTCTTCAAACCAAAACACAGAAATGCAAGCATTGCCACTTTGCGGCAGAAATAGGTAAAAGGGTGGTATCACCACAAGCTGACACTGCACGCACAAAGTCATTCCATTTTCAATCTACATAATAAATATTCAGGTCGATACCAACTGAAAAAGGTAAGATAGTTTTGTTAAACCAAAAAACGACCTCAATCGCTCTGCCATTAATGTAGTGCCTGACCAAGAAGATGGTATGGAAAGGATAATAAAGAAAAATTTCAGTCGCATTCGCGAACAAAAGCCAGCCCAAAAACCATATACATGAAAAACAAATAAAGATACGAATCTAGTGGACAAATAACAAATTAACCCCATGCCTTATCTCCAGAGAGGATCCAAATTAGGACACAAGGGACGCAGTAAACAAAATCAGGCACAGGACGTCGAATTTGTTCGGAACACACGCCTCGTTTCGCTCAAAGATACGCAAATATCCAGTGCGGTCCCATCGCAATCAACCCGTGTGTACCTGGCCTGGGTCACAGAGTATAATGTAGGACAATGTGGCAATCAACAAGCTGAATAACCCCACTGATCCAACTCCACGTGTTACGGACTCTTTGGCTTTGACTGTATTCTACATTACGACTTATGTCGCGACCCGCCTTGTCAATAACTTTGAACGTATTTAAATCTTGAGGCTGCAATTCCCAACACTACCTATAGAAAAAGAAGAAGAATAAGACGATACTAGAAGATCTAAAATAACACCTAAAAGAAGAGACTCAACATATTCAGGCCTATTCATATTAGATGTCCCTGTGAAATTGGTTCTGAGATAAAGAAGTACACTCTGAAATTGTACCAGACCTTCTAAGCAAGACAAATATATACCCCGACCAGGAACTAAGAAACCCTCGCCATATTGTGGATTTACTACTTTTTTCATATGGAAGATAACTCAAATTATAAAACTACCAATGACGCCCTCTTGATATTGTTTTTTTGTTCCAGTTCAGAGTATAACTATAAAAATGGCTATAAGATGAAATAAATGTAATGTTAATGTAATGGCTATAGTATGAAATGGTAAAAGGAAAGATCTTCCTCGATGCGTTTCTGGTGGTCAAATCTGGTTCATCATCGTTGGAATTCATATCAAAATCAAATCAAATCAAAATACTTTATCTAGGCGAAATGTCATCAAAAATATCGATATCGCGTTCTAGTTTTGTATGAATATTAGGCTTCATCTATGCAGAGTCTTCGTTTGGGACAAGTGGCGACACCTGTAAGCAAAGTGAGCCAATTAATTAAAGCACGTTGCAAGTCGCTACGCCAGAAACGAAACTAACCCTGAAACTTTGGAACGGAAAGGTGCACTACCGACTATGAACACAAAATATAAAGATACAGAAGATCTGTGATTTTAGTCCTTTGTTCCCACAAGTTCACTACACTCGATGGTAGCACTAGGACAGCTGTAGTTCCCATTTTGAAAGAAAATGCGTTGTAAAAAATATTTCTGGAAATGTATTTTGTTTTAATAATGCCTACCACTCGATCGCACCACAGCGCGTGCATTTCGTGACTGAATTCATCTCATTCGATTTGAGATTGCTTGTGAGCCCGCGTGTGCGTGATGGGCCTATATCGCGTACCTTTTGTATATGTTATGTTACTTGTTCCAAATTCCTTTGAGGTTTTGAATATTGTTACACTAATGTAATGTTGAAATTGTCATATGCTTGCACGGAAAGTGTGACGGAGTCCCGACTTACAAGATACAGGTTTCGACCTAGTTTGTAAGTCAGAGGTACTATTTTTGCGCCTTGTAATAAGTGAATAAACTTTTTCATTCTCATTTTCATTTTGTGGTTTGAACATCGTCATATCACATCAGGTTCACAATGTCCAATTTATCAAAATATCCACCTTTCTTTTACTTCTATAATCCATGTTCGCTACAAATTGTCTTGTATGTGACCAAGTTTACATTGCACTGTTAGTGCCCAAGTGCAGTTTGGGCTCGTAAAATTAATGGAAACGACCCACTCATGTTAGTAACCGTAGAATTCTATTTCCTTTCTGAAACTAAATTTATAAATTCCAATTCCACAAAGCAAAGGACGCTAAAATTCCCAGCTGTTTAATTCACTTCTTCTCTTTTAACTGAATATTGTAACACGAGTTGAAAGCTATAGCAAGTTATAACGAAGTCATTTTCTCTCTCATTCACAGTTGTTAAAAAATTAATAAAAATAGATCGCCTATCGACTAGCCCGCGAGATTTGGATGGGTTTTTAGTTTATCCACTAACCCGCCAGCCTTCCATGAGCTTTTCGATTATTATTTTCGAAAGTGTACATGTACCGACTGCTCTAACGATGAAGGAAACATCGTGAGGAAAGCACACTGAGATAACCAGTGTGTAAAATGAGCAAATCACCGCATTAAATCTATCAAAAAAGTCGTTCTTACGACCATCATCTATAGCAATATGATTAAGAAGAAGGTAAGTATTGGAAAAAAACGAAAACCCACTCGTACAATGGCGTATCTGAAACTCTTGTATGTGGGTCCTGCTCTACTAAAAGAGGAAAATTCTACGATTCTTTATCCAACAAAATAGACTAGGTATATAAATAAAATTATTCATTGGAAACTTTGGGAAGGAATTGGGGCGGCTCATGTATTATTCGGTGGCGTACCGTTTTGTTTAGAGTTACCCCTGCAATTGGACTCCTTGACAAATCCGATGTGTTTCTTCTTACCTGGATACTGGGATGCCTGAAAAAGGATGCAATAAACATTATTTTTTATTATTGTTAGAGATATGTTATTTTATAAGGTTGAGATGTATATTATCAGTTAGTCTGTATGACTTCATATAATAATATTAAATTATCCGATCCATATCCACTTAACCTATTTGGATGCGGTTGTATTTATCGATAGTGTTCTTACCGTCAGTTGCATTAAATTTACTAAGAATTCTAGCACGAATAAAACACACTCTTACCCTATCTACGTTACAGCTATAGAAAGAGATTTCACTTTACATAAGGTATCCAGAATTTTAAGGAGGCATCTTTAGTCGGCTAATTAGTCGTATGCAATGTCAAATAAAATCTGATACAGTGTTTTCAAGTACCTGGACTGGACAATCTTCGATATCAGATGGAATCTCGGGAACGGTAATTAGTTAGATGGTACGAGATTTGAGCTCAAATATTTAGGTTCATAGTCGCTTACCCACATCTGTAACCTTGGGGAACTGATCATGGAAATGAAAAGGAAGGTATTGTTCAGGCCACCCGAAGGCCTTTGACACGTCCTAACGACGGCAGTTAGCCGGGACCGATAGTTTAACGTACTCTTCGAGTCACGGAGGGGTTCAGACGAAAAATGTGCCTTTAGCAGTCACCCATCCTGGGTCTGACCACATCGAACGTTACTTAACTTGCACTATAATTGTCTGACTATGCTTGCTATATTAAGAGCCTGTCAATAATGTAAGTATTTACTTACTTGCTCTGTTGGCTCAGTACCCTAAGTGGTTCTTGGCGTCCACAACCATCATCATCATCAACAGCCCACTCTAGACCACTGCTGGACATAGGCCTATCCAAGGACACGCCATTGAGCCCGATATTCGGGTCTTCTCATCCAGTCGCTGCCAACCACCTTACGCAGATCGTCGCTCCATCTAGCAGGGACGCCCGTCCCACACTACGTTTGCCCAAACGCGGTCTCCACTCCAGAACTCGTCTCCCCCAGCGGTTGTCGGTTCTGCGAAAGATGTGACCGGCCCACTGCCACTTCAGCTTGCTAATCTAATGAGCTATGTCGATAACTTTTGTTCTATGCCGGATCTCCTCATTTCTGATTCGATGCAGCAGAGATACTCCGAGCATAGCTCTTTCCATAGCACGCTGAGCGACTTTCAGTTCGTGAACCAGTCTCACCGTCAGTAACCACGTCCAGTGACCTCCGCAACCAAAAAACGTAATTTCTCCCTGTCCTGCTCAATCTCCTCTGACTCTTCTGACTTGCAGTTCGCGCAGATCCTCCACCGCGTCTCTCCAGCCGACCGGGCGACGTCAGCTCGGCAGCCATGCCATGTATGCTCTCCACGCTGCCCGATCCTCCGCCATTGTCTGCACGTGTCCCAGTCAGCGGAGCCTTGCAGCCTAAGCTACAATTATGTTGGGCTCCAACACAAAATCTTCTATTTCTTTGTTGTTTCTGTCAATAATGTGATTGACCTAAATAATAAAGAGTATAAAGACCTACTAACATTAATTAACTGTTTTGGATATGGCTACTAAGATCGGATTAGCGAGAGTAGATTAGGATCTAGAGGGTACCGAATACGAACTAAGTTCATTAATTAATTAGATATGAGGATCTCTGCCAGGGTCTATTATGAGTAGATTAACGTGGGTTTATGGAACTAAATCCGATCAGAGTTAGTTAACGTTACCACTGAAATGTAAATGGTAAATAGAGATCGAAGCTGCCTAGTAATCTATACTTGGATATAGACAAGGAAATAAGCGATGGTAAAATACGCTGGTCGACATGACCACCACTGTGTCGAAATTGGAAAACGCGCCAGTTACTGTTAAGCCGGAGATGTGGGGTCAAGACCCACCGGTGGTGTTTTCTTTGTATCGCTTATTTCTTATATTTGTAGGCAAATAGAGCGTCGATGGCGCAGTGGCTAGGACTTCAATACAGGAAGTCCGGGTTGGAAACCATGCAATGTCATGTACCTACCAATGAGTTTTTGGATTTTTTCGAAAGACTTACGTTTACCAACTGCTCCAACGGTGAAGGAAAACATCATGAGGAAAGCTGCACACAACTGAGAACCAAGTGAGGAAGGCAATGGCAAACCACCCCATATATATATTTTTTTCTATTATTAAATAATGAGAGCAGACGAGCAAATGGGTCACCGTCGCTCATAGACATCTCACCTCACTTTATTAATATTAGAGGGATTATGATGCGCTGCTAACCTTGAGGACTAAGATGGAATGCCTCATGTGCCGGAAATTACGCTGGCTCTCTTACCCTTCAAACTGAAACACAGAAATGCAAGAATTTCTGCTTCACAGCAGAAATAGATAAGAGGGTGGTACCACCGCAGGCGATCCTTGTACACCTGTAGTTTGTGGCCGCTTTTGAATTTGTTTAGTTAATTTTAGGAGTGGTGAGATTTAGGTCCGAACAAGAATTTATAAGTAAATCCGGACCAGGATTATATTATATTATACAGGTGTTCTCTGAGACACGGAGACGGACTCAGATGATAAATGTACCTCAAGCGGTTGTTTTCTATTTGTGCAATAAAGTGTATTTTACTTATTTTTACTTTACTATTTTTCTCCTTCATCCAAGATAAATCCGTAATCTAACATACACTCCCACTTAAACACATAAATCGAGATAAAAGGACATCGTATACCCTAACCGATAATCTCACACTTCGTGGGTCATTTTTGTCATCATGTATCATTCTTATAGTGTGTTCTCGACGTTAAAAGGACCACATTTTGATCGATGAGCCACGAATAGCTTTACAAATAAATGTGAAAAATATTACCCGAAAATGGTTCTTATTCCTTTGAGGATAAGAGTTTAAGTAGATGTGAAGATATCCTGTGTTTTGATGTCGTTTGGTAATGGATTGGATGTCATTGTCAGGATTTCGGAAATCTTTGTTGAATACATTTCAGTACATTTTTGTAAAAGCTTAAAAATTAGTGATCTTTTGAAGGCGATTCAGTGATACCCCTTTTCTTTTATATAAACCTAATTAAAATACGAATCAACGAACAAACGGAAACAAACTCAGCAGATATTAATCGGAAGAATTAACTTCTCAGTGAGAATCCATATTTTATTTAGGTTTATATAAAAATTCGATGTGCCTTCCAATTTGTAACTCAACCATGATTGAACTAAAACTTCATTCTTCAACTTCATTCATATCATACTGGGTCACAGATAAAATAATTATAAGAAGGTTTTTTCTACTCTTCTTACCTTAGATTATTCATAGTACTAGATAAAACCGTAGTGTAACGACCAATGAGACAGCGATAATTGTGTATAATGTTGCCACTGAAATCAAAATTCCCTTTTTTAGTGGTAATTTGAAATATCTATTGGGATTTATTAATCATCAATAAGGATAATGATTGATGATGGAAAAGGGCTGAAAATGCACATAAGTCTTTGATCCAATCTGTATGGATTTATTTACTATCATACCCTTTTTAATATATCCCTAACCCATCCCTAACTAAGCTAAGAACTCACTGAATGGTTAGTGTTTCAGAACAAAGAGTACTTACTACTTACGCCAGTATCTAGTCTTTCTATAGTTCATACTCTGTGGTACTACATTAAAATCTCTATAGGTAAACAGATAGTAAACAATAAATACAGATTGATAAATTTTATGATTTTTTACATAGCTTTGCGAGGTGAATTATTTTCATTTTAAATATTTTACAAGAAATTGAAATTGATAAACGTTTATTTAGCACTGTAAACACCAGAATACAGCAAGTACACAACACAAAAGTATACAAGGATATAATACATTGAGCACTAAAGATCCGGTGCGGTACAGTGCCAAAAAGGGTACACCAGCTCAGCATAATGCTGAGCGATGTGAATGTGATGGCGATATGCTCCTAATAGGCCATGGCTGGGTTAAGTGAAGCGGACCTGTATATTCCTACTATATGTACTTTAAGGAGAAAGTGACAAAGAAAGTTGCAGAAAGTTTTTGTAACAAGTGATGGTAACTTAACTAAATTCCTAGCTAACACAATTTACTTACCACACAGAAACTGTACATAAGACAACGCACATATAAGACATATGCACATAGTCCGAGTGCGGTAAATGGTCCATTACCGGTCACAGTAAATCCTCCACGGTCTGATTCCACACTGTATACGAGTATGTACAGTTTGTGGTACTTGCACATTACACAGGGTGCTACAAAATGCATGGATTGTTCTATTGCAAAGCGAGTTAGTTTTAATTTTAAAAAAAGGATTCTCCGTACATTTTGTGTCGTATCGTTCTGCTATTTTTTTTTCTTTTTGAAATTCCAAAAAGCTAATCATTTTCCAACACAAAAACTAACTATTTTTATTTACCTTACGTGTTATATTTATTATTGTTAATTTTGTGTTTTCTTACGTCACAATTAATTATTTTTTTAGGGTACTTACATACAATTGTAAGTAAGTACCCTTCATAATATAGTAAACAAATGTTGCTAATTTGAAAAAAAAATGGTAATGACTAGACATGAACGATTGTCCTTTTATTATTTACAAAATTAATAACCGATGTAGTTTACAGTTACGTTATAGTTACAAAACTATAACTAAACCGTCAACTATACCTAGGAGTCTAACCAGTAACCAGTGACCTAGAAGGAGAAAAACCTACCACAAGCAAGGTTACTCTGGTTATTGCAATGTAAGTCTTATGTCATCTCTATCTAGAAAGCGTAGAAAGGGATAGTGTTGAAACTGCTCGTAATACCAAATAAATTGGAGATATTGTAGAAACACGTTTTAATTCTGCAGCAAAATCAATGGGAAGACATTTCAAGAAACAAAACAAAATATATAAAAAACCTAAACCTGCCTGTCAGTTTCCACATCCCCCCGGCGGATTTTTACCAATTGAAAGCTGGAGGCCTGACCCTCCTGCCACTGCGGGTTACAACTTGCCGCGGTGGAGTTACATTCCGTGCAGATAGCATGTTTTAATGAAGACTTAACTTTAAGAACGTTCCATGTAACGATGGTTAATCTCCTAGTACGACACTATAACCGGTGGCGGGTAGTAAGGAAATTCTAATTCGTCTCTACGTACACGGAAAGATACACCCTGTACACTCTAGAACGTTAGCACTAGTCAGAACTAGTGTGTTCTGACTAATGGTATAATGGAAACCTGACTCCGTGACTGTACCATTGGATTTGGATTTATGGCTAGAAGTCGAAATGGGGTGCGTTTGGATTTTGTAAAAGGAGTTCGAAAAATTGCGAGTTCAACAACGTCATTGCATTTGATCTATGCATGAAGGTAAAAAGCGTCGGTAGCACAGTGCATTGCCATGTACCAATGAGTTTTTCGTATTTTCGAAGATTTACGTACATTTCGAAGAGCGTCGGTGGCCTAGTGGCTATGACGCCGGACTCCCATGCGGGCGGTCCGGGTTCGAAACCATGCAATGCCATGTACCAATGAGTTTTTCAGATTTTTTTCGAAGACTTACGTACATTTACCGACTGCTCTAACAGTGAAGGAAAACATCGTGAGGAAACCTGCATGTCTGAGGAAATTAAATTTTTCGAAGGCATGTGAAATCCACCAATCAGCACTGGGCCCGTTTGGTGGATCATGGCCCGTATCCCCTTGTTCAAAGGGAGGCCTGTGCCCCAACAGTGGGGACATTAATAGGCTGATGATGTACGTACATTTACCGACTACGGTGACTCTAACGGTGAAGGAAAACATCATGAGGAAACCTGCACACTGAGATGACCAGTGTGTAAAATGGGGTAGGCACAAAAGATCCTTAAGGCTCGAAGTGCCGCTGGGTTATTCCCGGCCCCCTATAATAAGATAAATCCATGAAGGTAGGAACGCCCGCACCTATGGAGAACTAATGTTTATCATCTCGCCCTACCGTATGGTTGAAATGTCAACGAAAAGTCATTTGATAATTTCTACGAGGCGGTCTTACCGTAAATGTTCAAGTGGTAACATCAACTGAAAATGGTCATTTACGCAGTAAATTTGTGTAGAAACTATTTTGACTGAATTGTTATATTTCGCATTAAATCTGAATTCCGATACAAAACAATATTAATTATCTATCCATTGGCACAGAATAACTAATAGTACCCATTGGGAAGGGAGACTTCTTTCTTTCATCAATGGATCTATGCATAATCGACTTCTAAAAGATTATTTTTTTCATACATTGTTTGCCTAAAGTCCAACAGTCACAGAAAATTAATGATTTTGTTCCAGTAAATTTTCATGAAATTTCGTACGCCTACAGCCAATGTATCCGGTAATATGACAGGTTGTTATGATGCGAGCTGGTTGTTATGCTGATTTTGAAGACGTTTTAAAACTGTATACAACTCGTTTTCACCTATGAGTGCCGTGATTTTGAATTTTGACTGGTTTATATTTTCTTGGCTTGGCCAACGTCTGTTCTGTTACAATTGTTACATGTTCATTTGCACTGGTCACAGAAGAGATCTGTCCTCCGAGATACAGGAACTTCCTAGTTCGGAGATCAGCGTTAATTGTAAACTAACTTGTTGCTCACTAATCTTATTTAAATGGTTAATACTTGCGGTTGTTGGTACTTGGTGAAACTTGTAGTACATGATTAGACTTAAATAATATACTGTTTCACAGGTTTTTTACTGTATTTTATTAATTACGACCGGTGTCGTTTACACATCTTCACATAAACAAATACCTGAAGATGTGTAAACGAAACCGGTCGTAATTAATAAAATACAGTAAAAACATGAGAAACATATTTAGTTTAATATAACCTATGCTTAAGTTCCTACTGGTGTATGGACTATGAATACTTTGTCAACTTACCGCACAAATAAACTTATTCTTATTTCTATGAAATCAACCATAGAACGATTTTTTGGGCTTTTATGGGATGATTTGCCATTGTCTTCCCCATTTCGAACACAACAAGTTTCATTACGACGTTTTCCTTCACCGTTAGATCAGTCGGAAAATGTACGTAAATCTTGGAAAAACCATAAACTGTAAATGCTGGTAGTGTCACGATTCCGCTTCTTGAAACCAAAGCGCGCTTATATTCCATAATCTTTTAAATCGAGGCAATAAAGTATAACTTAATATAAAATGAGCAATCGAAAATGTGAAATCGTAAAAACGCCGGAATCGCACCATTCGATACATCTGGCGGCGACGCTCGATAATTTACGACTTGAATTTCGGTTTCATGCGGCTTTTCAGGAATTCCGCAAACGGTTTGGTGTTTACGACTTTTTGCGTTATTTTTATTGACATATTTTAGGAATCCTTGTCGTGTAAAGAGGACGGCGGTACCGTTATGGAGATTTTTAAAAAAAATCTCAGTTTAGTAGCTGTGGTACACGATAAGGTGACCATGTCAGCCTCGTTAGGGTCACTAAGAAAAGGGAAGGGAAGCTCAAGTATTATTAGAGTCAGCCCTCACTTTGAGAGCCAACTTAGCAAACAACAGTAAGTGTTTCATATTATCAGATAAGGGCTGACTCAAAATAATATTGAGCCTCCCATTTTGGAGCCTATTGAGGACAAATTTCTTCTGGAGTTATAGATTGGATTAGTATACGTTGCTCTATGGAACTTCATTTATAGAATTCGGATTGATTCTGAGTTGATACAGAGTTGATTCGTTGCTGGCGTAACACCACAGAAATCGAACTAATAGCGCCATCTTGAATTTCAAAATCTTTTCATAATACCTTTAAAGTACTAGTACACAGTACAGCCGACCACAGTCAACCTACCCAAAAAGTCAAAATCTCTGAACCTGAAATGTATCATATTGCGCAGGCATAAGGTTGAGATTTAATCGAAGGGTTTTTGACAGATGGTATACTATAGCTTGTGGTCTACCGTACCTTGTTTAAAGCTTATAGTATACCTATAGCCGCAGCAACGGATCAACAACGCCACAACTCGAGTGTAAAAACCTCATATCCTAAACTCTCAACATACCTACTTATACTTAGTTCCAATACATATATTTTTTTATTCAATTTATATATATATATATATATATATATATATATATATATATATATATATATATATATATATATATATATATATATATATATATATATATATATATATATATAGGGAATAATCACCATTTTACACACTGGTCATCTCAGTGTGCAGGTTTCCTCACTATGTTTTCCTTCACCGTTAGAGCCGTCGGTAAATGTACGTAAGTCTTCGAAAAATACGTAAAACTCATTGGTACATGGCACTGCACAGTTTCGAACCTTGACCTTCCGCATGGAAGTCAGGTGTCCAAGCCACTCTCCCACCGACGCTCTAAGAATTACTAACTAATTCTGTATAGTTAGTAATTCTTAGAGCGTCGGTGGGACAATACTATAGTATTGTCTGACAATACACGTTTATTGATTGATTGAATACAGAACTTCTCTGGATAGAAACAACGTTACGCAAGAACACTTAAACATATTTCCTTTGGCTTCGGATTTAGGATGTAACACATGGGATTACGCGTTAGGATGGGAACGCATATGGCTATTAATCCTTTCATTCCTCGAGTTGGATTAATTCGTCACTCGGCGGGCAATCCATTACCCAGTGACGTCACAAAGATATACAGTCGAAGAGGCTTTCCTGAAAGGCGCACGAGATAATATAAAACTGACGAGGTAGAACGCGGAATACACAAATCTGAGTAACATACTCCACAGGCTGGTATGCGCGGGGGCAGCGATATATGATATGTGCTCCACGACTAATGTTCGCATTTGTCACCTCGACTGACCCACATGCAGTGATGGTATTGCGCAAAATTTCCACTTCCTTTCGTAGATTTGCGATGATTTTCAGTGAATCTTCAAAATTCAATCGCTTCTCGGTCAGACTCGACTTCAAAGACGTGAAGTCTTTTAGAAGTCTGGTGGCATCGACGTGAGTGAACGCATCAGGCGGTAGCTTTCTTAGGTCCTTAGCCATGAACGTCGGCACCTCGTCGGGGGTACAAACGTGAACGTTCGTGTAAAACATCAGGCGTACGCGTGTTTATTTATGCTATTAGCGATCTTAAGTCAAAACAATAACGGGTGATAGTAATACATTCGACATAGTGCTTAATACATTCGACATGCATTCGAACGTGATCGGCGAAGTTACAGAGTAGCTTGGAGGCAGTTTAGTTACAGAGACTCGAGAAACGAGATTTATGTGCCTGTACATAACTATAGAAAACGCGGACTGTCACTTCTAGCACAGCATTTAAGACTATGGTGGTGTATTAGCGCAACACATATGTATATACAAAGTACATCGCAAAGTGATCGAAACTGTAATGTAATGTAATTACTCCGAAACCTAGACTCTCATAGAGTAGGATGCAATAATTATTTCCTTTACTTTGTACCTATTTCTGCAGCAAAGCAGCAATGCTTGCATTACTGTGTTCCGATTCGAAAGGTAAGAGAGCCAGCATAATAGGGGTTTTGACTACATTTTAAGGTTCATCGAAACGTAACGTTAATCGAACGGTTCGTGACTATAGATTTATAATGAGATTACGTTGTTTTAGTAGAATCGGACTCCTGTATAAATGACAACTTCTTTTTAGTCATATTCCTCATTGATAAGAGTTGACATCATTCTGAGGAAATAACCACGATTTTCTTGGCAGATTTAATGGGATGGTTTGCCATTGCCTTCCCCATTTCACACACTGGTTATCTCAGTGTGCAGGTTTTCTCACGATGTTTTCTTTCACCGTTACTACAGTCGGTATAGAAGTAAAGAAAATGTACAGTAAACCACAGGTCAACCTACCCAAAACTTAAAATTTGAGAATATGAAATGTATCATATTGCGCAGGCATAAGGTTGAGATTTATTAGAGGGTTTTTGACAGATGGTATACTATAGCTTTTGATCGACTGTACGTAGTCTTTCAAAAAACGCATTGCATGGTTTCGAACCTGGATCTTCCCGCATGGGAGTCCGGCGTCCTAGCCACGCCACCGACCGACGCTCTAAATACAGATAAATCTGTAAATGGCAACACTGATCGACTAACCCAATGCTTCACCAGACAAATTAAAGGTATCTTTAACCTATAACGTAAAGGCAGATGAAACCTACCCTTAATATCTCCTCGACCAGCCGATCGAGTGATGGATGACACACATCCAGAACTAATCTCGAAGAGTGCTCTCCCGTTAACGATAGTTACATTTATCTATAGGTATAGACGGTTTATCTATCTAGTTTTATCTGGATTTAACCGATTTAAGAAAAGATAGTGGCCAGTGAATCATTATAATTATGTATTTAATGTATTTACTACAAAAAGTAGACTTGAATCAAATGTATTTTGAACTTAATCAATCTTTTAATATCAAACTATGGGAAAAAAACGGAACCACAAAAAACCTGAATGTAACTGTGTAAAAAATGGTTACTGTTATATGTGGGTATCTAGATTATGATTACATGTAGGTAGTTCGGATGCCCAATAAAGTCAGTCTTTGATAACACGTCATCGTGGTATCATTCGGACCCCACACCTGACACCATGTAGTATGCTGGTGTAGGGGTCTAAATGATACCACGATAACGTGTTAACAAAGACTGACTTTATTGGGCATCCGAACTACCTACATGTAATCATAATCTAGATACCCACATATAACAGTAACCATTTTTTATTATGGAAGTCGATTTTTTTTTCTCCGAAGTTCTTCATATTCATGAACACTTTCTCCGCTTCATATTCATGAACACTTTCACCTCTCCCCGTGAGAGATGGCCATCTTGGAAACCAGTGCAGAATAATGGTTCGATTTTGAAATAACACCATTTAAAGGCTTTGAAAGCGATGCCATATAATTTTGGGTGCGATTTCGTTTGGAATCACTAAATGAAACTTAGTTTAGCGGTTTACCTATCCGAATTTCGGATAGGTAAACCCCGTACCCCTCTTGGGTACGGGGCGGGACGACAGAGAGCGAGCGTGGGACGGGCGGGAGGTGGGGCCTACCGCTCGCCCGCCGCTTGCTCGCCCTCTCAATTTTATTTCTCTACAATCCCAAATCCGACTTTAATTGATATGATTACGACAAAAACAGGCATCACGACGCCGACGAAATTCGAAGGGAAGCGTGCCAAATTCGCGACGAAGTCTGTCGTTAAATGTTCATTTCGAAATCTTTGAGAGATTTGTGTCAAATTAATGGGAAACATTTCTTGCACTTTCAATTTTGAACGACTGATCAAAAGGAAGGGGTGATAAAAGTTTGACATACGCCATGTGAGTTTGTCTGATGTGGCATCATAACTCAACAACCTATTATCCTACTTGGACGCTCTTTTTCGCTATTTAACAAAACAGAGTGTTCCATTTTTGCCGTGATATTGTGTTGTGTTCAGTTCTATTCTTAGCCTTGTCTGATAAAGATTTGGTTAAGGGTTTCCAAGATTTTAGAGTATTTTTGATATCAGATGGGATCTCTGGAACGGTAATAGGTGGTTCGAATAAGAGCCAATATGAGCTCAAATGTCTTTTTTCGGGGTCCGTCCCTGGTAATTCGTCCGAGTATGTCATAAGATCGTCTCAGGCACTCGAAAACAGATGGCTCACCTACATATCCTCGTATCTACGCTATCGGGGAGGGGAGGGGGGGTCACAAAGTGCCCAATTCGTCACCTTGAGTTTGCCGACCTTCTGTGACGTTGACAGAACCTTCCATTTCAGTGACGGACGCGAGCAATGCAGCTTTTGGGGTTATGCTGGCAAATAATTTGAAATTGGGAAAAGTATTCTCAAGAAAGGGTCTATAGGCCATTGATTTAAACAACAGACCAGTCCATATATTTTTCACCAAGAAATTCGTTCGAAACGAATCGAATCGAAAATTTGAAACGCTACGAATCCAATGCGTGTTCAAATCAAGCATCAATCAAATGCAGATTTAATTAGGTAATTGGCCATTACCTTCCCCATTTCACACACTGGTTATCTCAGTGTAGGTTTCCTCACGATATTGTCCTTCACCGTTAGACCACTCAGTAAAGTTTTGTACATACTATTTCGGACACAAATGTATATTTGTTAGCGAAAAAAAAATGAAATGAAAAACGAAAGTCTCTCGGAAAAACCAAAAACTTTTTGGTACATAACATTGCATGGTTTCGAACCCGGTCCTACCTTATGGAAGTCCGGATGTAAGTTAAGTTACGCTTTAAGCGTCTGTGGCGTAGTTGCTAGAACTAGAAGAAGGCGTAGTCTCTGAAATTCAGAGAAGCATATGGGAGACCAAAATAACGAGTTACTTTCAGACTCAACTCAAATATCCAACTGATCCAGCTAGGTTATCCTGTCCAATTATTAGAATGTTTTCCGTGAACTCGGCATGTTTACCAGCGCGGCATGAATAAGGCATGAGGCCCGGACCTCAGGGCCACAAACAAGGGCCCTTGTCGGTGTCAATCAAACGCCCCAGTCCGGACATTTTTGCCCCCGTTCGTGCTTGTTTATTGGCTTGATGGTTTTTCAACTTTGTTAGCAAAATGTTTTGATAGATGTGTGTTGTATTTGAATTAGTGGGTTTCGTTTTTTCTTCACCATCTTACCTCACTATTATAGACGCCTCACTATTGAATAATACTCAAGTTTTATTACGATAATATTTTATAGATTTATTGTAACTGAATTGACACTAATAAACAAAAGAATAATTAATTTTCCTATCCACACTGTCCCTGTCTTCTTTTTAATATAGTATTTGTGCTGGACCTCTAAGGAGGCCTGTTATACCACCCCCCTTAAAGCCCCCCTAGCACACTATAATGTTATTATTACCTATCCAGCGATTTCGGCGTGATTACAGGAGATCGATTCCACTAAATACAACGTAACTAAATAGAATCTAAACTGCATCGTTATGACGTGTTTCGTATGCTACTATCTACTTACGATCCCATTTCAGTTAAGTTCCGATTGAGGCAACGATCGATCGAACAGTAACGTATTTGTGCATTCTTATAAATAGAACGTTTTTTACGACAATTAGCGAAAACTGGAGGAGGCCTTCACCCAGACGGGGTCCTTATCTACTTAAATGTTTATAATTATATTTATAGATACTATTGTTTGAATGTTTAAAAATTTGACATATTATAACTTTATTTTAATATTCAGATAAGGACAATAAAAGGTTTTTTATTTATTATTATTATTATAAAACGTTTAGTTTATACTGAATCGCAGTTGAACGGTAACAAAACGCTTCAACTGTCAAATATAACGATCAAACATAAGTTCCTCCCGAGGTACTTTTCCCGATCGATAGTAAATCGAAAGGTGGCAGTGGTAGAGTTATGCGTCAGCAGAATGCGATTTGGTGTCCAAATAGAATTGGAACGAAAACTAAATTGAAATTGGATAGGAATAGAACTTTTAGGGGTATTGGACCCAGGCCAGTAAAATAGAGGTGTAAAATAGGGAGTCTAAGTGCCCGAAAATTCAGTGAAATTCTTTAGCCAATACATACATTTTGAGAAGTTACTAATGCGAAGAGATCCAGAAAATATCAGCCGAGGCTGAAATATTTAGTAAGAACTTAAGGCTTACACTGCAGCGGTTTAAAAACGGAATCAGACCGAACCCATAGGCATGTATTTTTCGGTTTTCTAGATGTGTAAAGTAAAGTAAAATACACTTTATTGCACAAATTTAAAACAACAAACATGAGATAGAAAAGGAGATAGTGAAGTACAATGTAGGCGGCCTTATCGCTAAGAGCGATATCTTCCAGGCAACCTTCGAGCAGAGGAAATAATATCGAGAAAGAGGTAGTAGGTGTGCAAGGATTATGGAAAACGTTATAAGAGAATTTTATTTACAACAATAACATATAATATACTAAGTACATAAAATAAATAGGCAGATATATACTTAAATAGATAATGATAAACATTCATAAAGTAATACGTAGACTACATAAACTAAAATATATAATGAGTACATAACATACAGGACAAGCAGAATAACAACCAGGGTAGATAAAAGGAAAGGAAAGTTTAAAGAGGTAGGAATCAAAGTTCGAGAAAGTGAGCCTTCACTTGTCTTTTAAAGATCTCCAAAGATTTTGCGAGTCTGATAGAAACTGGCAAGGAGTTCCACAGCCGTATAGCGTGAACAGTGAAGGACTGCTGACAAAATTTGGTGGAATGGGAAGGGAGAGCGAGAGTGAGGTGTGTGTTTTCTATCTATCGTTCTAGACTAGATCGGTGGAGAACAAAAGTTTGGAATCAACTTTAAGGCGTAAACTTACTTAACCTTCTAAACTAAACATTAGATTATAGCACTTTAGCACGAGATTAACCCTTCTAACTTTACGCAGTCGGCTAAAAACGTATTTCAGAGTACATAACAAGCCCTTGAGATTAGGAACTTCAAACTAGTTTATTATTTAGTTTTTCTTCGGATAATTGTATTTTTCCGAAGTTTTGCCCTAGACGGGACGTGCCGACAAGTTTATCTTCAATCTATCGAATAAAGACTGTTACACACGGCGGCTATAATATAGAGATGTATATAGCAAGACATATTTCAATACATCTTGCCATAAGATCCTTCAGAGCCCTTACACAGCTCTTTTTTTAAAATCTCAGTTTAGAGGTTTTGGTACACGACAAGGTGACCATGTCAGCCTCGTTAGGGTCACTAAGAAAAGGGAAGGGAAGCTCAAGTATTATTAGAGTCAGCCCTCACTTTGAGAGCCAACTTAGCAAACAACAGTAAGTGTTTCATATTATCAGATAAGGGATGACTCAAAATAATGTAATGTGTATTTTTTACATCTTTGATCTTCGAGCTATACGGAAATATACATGTACATATCGATATACTTTGATATATTACGTTACATGATGATAGATATCTCTATCTGTCCTGCTCTCTCGCTCGGAATGGGGGCTATTGCTACTCTTCTATTCCAATCGTCAGTCGATGTGCGTCAGCTAAGCGTTACACCATAAATTGAAGGAAAGATATATACGAGTATCTCATTACCTGCTGCCTATGTGGTATCAAAAATATACTGTAATGTATATTACAGCCGCCGCCCGTGTGTGACGGTCTTTAGCCTTCGTGCTCACAGTATAGATACAGTACAGTAATATATCACTGAGATATACAGTGTAAAAAGAAACTCAAAAGTCTGCTATACGGGTGTAACTAAAACCCAAAAAAGAAATGACGTAATGTCAGATAATATGAAGAGGGACGAAGGTTCCGAAGATGAAGAAGAAGATGATGTGGAAAATCTTCCACAAGACGGAATGTTGTGTGTGGTGACCAGTTGTCCTGGTTTAGAAATGGATGTTTGTATCTTATATTGGCGAGGTCACATTAATTTGTAGTGGTAGATCCTACTGTGAAGGATCGCCTGGGGTGGTACCACCCTCTTATCTATTTCTGCCATAAAACAGAAATGCTTTCATTTCTGTGTTTCGTTTGAAGGGTAAGAGAGCCAGCGTAATTTCCGGCACATGAGGCAATCCATCTTAGTCACCAAGGTTAGCAGCGCATCTAAAACCCTCTAATAACAATACAGTGAGGTGAAGTGTCTATGGGCGACGGTGACCACTTACCATCAGGTGGCCACCGTTTGCTCGTATGCTCTCTTAATTTAATAAAAAATAACTAAAATGGGTATTTTCAGTATCTTTAACTAAACAAGTTTGTTTGCAAAAATAATTAGAAACCTTACTGTAAGTGAAGGACCCGGCTGCTAAGACACAGCGTAACCTAGTTTAGTAGCCGGGAAGTTCAAATAGGACCTCCGACTTATAAACCAGGTCGAAACCTACATCTTGTAAGTTGAACTCCGTCGTACTTTCCGTGCAAGCATATGACAATTTATAACATTACATTAGTAACTATATACTATACCTAAAAGGAATTTGGAACAAGTTAATCAAAAGGAATTTGGAATATACCTAATAATAGAGAGGTAAGTTAATGTCTAAGAGGGTGTGAGGGTGGGGGTGTGTAGGGTGTATGGCAGTGTGTAATAATGTATAGTGTGTATCTGTAGTGTATGGTGAGTGGGGGTGAGAGTGTGGGACGTTAAGTGTCATAAAACCGATTCAAAATCTGAAAAATCGGTTCGACAGTGCTAAATAAACGTTTTCAATTTCAATGTAAAATCTGAGCAATATACAGTAGTACGAGTGTACGACTCTGTGTACACTCTTTAGCACTGTAAACACCAGAATATAGCAAGTACACAATACAGAAGTATACAAAGATTAATACATGCAGTACAAAACATCCGGTGTGGTACAGTGCCAAAAACGGTACACCAGCTCAGCATAATGCTGAGGCAAGCCACGGCGCTGATTTTCAGCTTTTTTTACATCTCAGTAACTGCCTCAACCGTACCTCAATACACCGTACCTTCAGCAAACCTCTTTACGAGTACAGTAAATCAATAAGCGGAACCCACTTTGGTAGAAGTTAGGGAACTGTTTCGGGCGTCTCAGTGTGAATACTGTGATTGCGAACCTCTGGAGTGCAATGTTTTCTTTAGTTGACTGTCCTAAGGATTCAAGGGCCCTTTGATGCACCAGTTTCTCTGATGCTTTAGAGGAGCCACCAAATAGAGATGGCCGTCAGATCCCTCAAGTTGATAATGTCAAATTTTTGTATATGTATTGTATTTTTATTTATTTTTATTCATTCAAACAGAAGTCAAGTTTTCCACGTTTGCCGCCAGTCAAGTTCGCTTTTAGCACACTGCAGCGATTTTGTAACGGCGAGTTCGCTTCCATTTCAAAATTATTAAATCAAAATATGAGCGTCGGTGGCCTAGTGTCTAGGACACGGGACTCCCATGCGGGAGGTCCGGATTCGAAACCGAGCAGTGCCGTGTACCAATGAGTTTTTCGTATTTTTCGAAGTCTTACGTACATTTACCGACGGCTCTAACGGTGAAGGAAAACATCGCGAGGAAACCAACACACTGAGATAACCAGTGTGTAAAATGGGGTAGGCACAAAAGATCCTCAAGGGTCGAAGTGCCGCCTTATTCCCGGCCCCCTATCATAAGATAAGATAAGATAGCACACTGCAGCGATTTTGAAACGGCGAGTTCGCTTCTGTTTCGAAATTACTGCTGTGTTAAAAGCGTAAGTTTTTTTTTTAATTTTTATTAATCCTTTGAGTGTTTTCTGTACACCCATTCTACACTAATCTATTGTTAAGTAATTATTATGCAAATTACCACGCTTGAAGAAGAGCAGACGAGAAAAAGGGACCACCTGATGGTAAGTGGTCACCGTCGCCCATAGACATCTCACCTCACTGTATCATTATTAGAGGGTTTTCGATGCGCTGCTAACCTTGAGGACTAAGATGGAGTGCCTCATGTGCCGGAAATTACGCTGGCTCTCTTACCCTTCAAACCGAAACACAGAAATGCAAGCATTTCTGCTTTACGGCAGAAATAGATAAGAGGGTGGTACCACCGCAGGCGATCCTTCTTCACCCCCAGTAGAAAGTTAGTCCCTATAGGATAATGATTTTTAGCCTATGATTCATCAGACATGCGATTTATACGATAATCATTAAAAAAAGGGTTTTTTGCTACTTATTTCAATTACTAGAATCCAACGGACACTTTTAAATCCTGAATACAAAATTGAAAAAATGGTGTCATGACATGGCGAATGCGAGCACTCAATTTATTTTAGCGGCACTTCGACCTTCGAGGATCTTTTGTGCCTACCCCATTTCACACATAGCTCATATCAGTGTGCAGATTTCCTCGCGATGTTTTCCTTCACCGTTAGAGCAGTCAATAATTGTACGTAAGTCTTCGAAAAATACGAAAAACTCATTGGTACGTAGCACTGCACGGTTTCGAATATTTTAGGGTTGTCCGTTATTCAAAATTTTCTCGAAAATGTAATGCATTTATTGAAACAAAATTTGCTGGATTTGACACATAGGTATAGGTATCTATTTTTCAATTTTCTATATTTTAAGAGTAAGAAACTTTAAATATTTAATTTAACACAGCACTTTTTCAATTCCTCTCCTACTCAGTGCCTCTTAGCTCTAACCGTAGGTATAAAGAGGTAGATGCACAGTGCATCCTGACTGCTTCAGTTTATTTGCCTTGCCCCTCCAAGGAGGCACTCGACCGGAAAATTGTGCCCCTCCACTAAAGGGGGGACGCTTGCGCCCAGGCTTTATTAAAAAACATTTCCAGCGAAACCTGATTTTGTTTTCATCATTTTTATACTTATTCGTGTTTGTCTTAGCGCAAAGTTTGAATGGAAAAGCTTTTTTGAATACGAATGAGAATTTATTTACGTACGTTTTAGGGTCAATTGAATAGAGGTTTCTTAGAATTCTGATAACATACCTTAAGTTTGGCAAAAATTATTTCTTTAACCACGACGGATTCTTAGAACGTTTCATGTAACTAACTAAATGTAACTAAATGGATCCCCTGGGGTGGTACCACCCTCTTATCTATTTCTGCCGTGAATCAGAGATGCTTGCATTTCTGTGTTTCGGTTTGAAGGGTAAGAGAGCCAGCGTAATTTCCGGCACATGAGGCAATCCGTCTTAGTCCTCAAGGTTAGCAGCGTATCATAAACCCTCTAATATTAATACAGTGAGGTGAGATGTCTATGGGCGACGGTGACCACTTACCATCAGGTGACCCGTTTGCTCATCTGCTCTCCTTATTTAATAAAATAATAAATAAATATGTAAATGTAAGTAAATGTCTGTTGATGACATATTGATGCCTGTATCTATTTTCTTTTTATCACACGTATCTTTTTCATAGATTCTTTCAAATAGAACATAGAACAGAACTGATGAGAACGTGCCATAACCGAAGTAGTTTGGTAATCTGTATTAGAATTAGGGATGTTACGGAGCTTCGACTCCGACTCCGAAAGGTCGGAATTTCCGACTTTCCGAACTTTTTCAGTTGTTTGTTTTGTGAATTGTGTGTCAGACGTGCTACAATGGAATTTGTGGCAAGTTTATTTATAGAATAATGAAGCCAAAAACATGTTTAATACATGGAATTACTTTTATGAAGTTGACGAGAATACGGCAAAGTGCAAAATTTGTGAGAAATCATATTCAAATATAAATATTTTATTATTACCGCAAATATCATCATAAAAAATATTAGCCAGTTCAGCTATAAAAATGAAAAAATGTTTAAAATTTGAACTTCTTCTGAACATCTCTCTTCTACCTCCGCCTTCGACTTCGGTTCCGACTCCGGTTCCGACTCCGATAAATCAAATTTCAAACCTTCGGTTCCGAAACCGGTTCCGGTAAAACCACCTCCGTAACATCCTTAATTAGAATAGAATAGAATAACGTTTATTCCTCCGTGTTTGCAATGAGACTGCCAAAGCGATGCCTAGCTATTATAATTTTCATACCAAAATACTTAACCACACTTTGTTTATTAGGTTGGTACTAAAGCGGCAATAAATTTCGTGTTCAGGTTAATTTTCACAACGGAGGGACGTAATCTAATTCGCATATTTTAGCGTCAGGCGCATTTCTGCTATCATATTCAAGAATGTCTAGGATAGCAGCTTGTTTCACATTATTCGCAATCTCCGAGATGAATTTACGAGCGCTATCACGAGGTTTTTTAATCTAATAGAATTAGTTTCACAAAATTCTTATTCCACCGTCCACGGCCCAGAGTCTTCAACTGCCTTTCATGTACATGGCGAGTAAATACATTAAGTAAGTAATTAATTAAGAAAGTTAAAAAATAGCAATGTTTTTATAACATAATAATACTTACTTAAATCTTTGCCTGGTGCCTTTGGTCTGTATTAGTGATTTCATGGCGTTAAATTATCTGATTTGAAGTAACTTGAGTTATAAGAAAAACGAGTAAAGGCTAGTGTTCTGTAATTTTTTTGGATCTGCAACGCATTCACAAAAAGACGCTCTTTACGAGCTGGTGGTATGGAACTTTAGGTGAAATCTTTGAAGAACATCGTGAGGAAACTTGCATGGCTGAGGAAAAATGTTTCCGAAGGTGTGTTAAATCCACCGCACAGCACTGGGCCCGCTCATCGGATATGGCCCGTACCCCCCTTGTGTTAGGGGAGCCCCGTGCACCAACAGTGGGGACGTTAATAAGCTGATGAGATGAACGAGATTCGATCGAGAACCGATAGTACCACGGGACCACTCCCGGGGAGTTCAAGAAGTAAAATAATCGACTTAAAGCCAGTCCCAGTAATGCATTTATTTAATTAAGAACTCGAAGAAGTTGCCCACAGTTGGGAAGTTGGCAACAGTGACGTAGCGTTGCGGGGACACGCCCGGGCGGCAGATTTCAAGGGGCGGTATTGGGACAGGTGAGCTGCTGAATAGCTGCCCGCTATTCGCTCTACTCCACGTATCATATCGTGAAACATCGCGCTGCACGGCATCGTGAAATTATGCCGTTTACAGACGTTTTGAATTGCACAAATATGGGGTTATTAAATATAATTTATTATTTACATTACGTTAAACTATGCTAAACGTTGGACTCCGCACTAGGCAACAGCCTGTATCGCGGAGGCCGGTTCAATTTTCTTATGTAATAATTACATCAATTTATAATAAGGTATTTAAAGATATTTAATTATTATTATTATTATTTTAATAATTGACAATTCATTATTTTTTATTTATTTTATTATTTATGAAAATAAACAGAAATTAAATGTTTTTTGATGAATAAGTAATTAATTAAGGAATGTTGTACGACGATGAGCGTGAGTGTGCTAGCATGTCCTGGTGTGTGTGTGTGTGTGTGTGTGTGTGTGTGTGTGTGTGTGTGTGTGTGTGTGTGTGTGTGTGTGTGTGTGTGTGGGTTTGGGTTTGGGTGGGTGGGTGAGCGTATAATGTGGTTTTGTGAAAGAGGGAGGATATTCATGGTGAGTGCAGACAAGCGTGCTGTGGAAGTGTGGTGTGTGTTAAAAACACTTTTAATTATTTGGACTTTTTTTCCCCTACTTCACATTAAAACATTCAGGCCTCGCCCCGGGTGGCAAAAATGCGCGCTACGCCACTGGTTGGCAACTAATCTGTAGGGCGGCGAGGTTGCGGTCGTATTTATCATTATTGGAGGTAACAAGTGCCCGATACCACCGGTCATCCGGGTCTAACAGAATGCCAGCGCTGTTTCTGTTATTGAATGAATGAATGAATTATTTATTCGCAAGAAATATGGTACATTGGATGACAAATCTTAAATATTAGATCTCACATATTTCGCCAGCTTTGGCATGCAAATATTTTAGAGTTAACTTCATTAAATTCAAGTAAGTATTGGGAATACAATCATTACATAACACATAAATTAACTTAAAAAATTAGCATACATTTCATGTCACATAGAATAAATTAATAATTATAATGCATGACAATTCATTATCATTAATTTCACATTCTTTGCTTACCCCGCACCACATCTGATCTGTTTGTAATTGTATCTATAAGTGCCATTTTCGACAGAAGGCGGTCAAGCGTATCTCGGTGAACTTTAGCTGGCGCAGAGTTCTTCAGTCAGATATGGAACACTGACTAAGCTGAGCTGAGGATCTTCGACTCCCATAGAAAAAAATTCGTAGCAATTTTTTATTATTAAGTAAATAGAGCATACGAACCAACGGGTCACCTGATGGTAATTGGTCACCGTCGCCCATAGAGATCTTACCTCACTGTATTAATATTAGAGGGTTTTCGATTCGCTGCTAACCACGAGGACTAAGATGGAGTGCCTCATGTGCCGGTAATTACGCTGGTTCTTCAAACCGAAACACAGAAATGCAAGTATTTCTGTTTTACTAACCAACCAACCCAGGGTGGTACTGGCACTAACCCAGGCGATCCTGCAGATCAGGATCCACCACTTGTGCATTTTCAGGGGGCGGCCCTGAAATTGTCTGATATGTATGATCCCCTCCAAAATGACGTTTTTCTTTAATTAATCCTCCCTCCCCATTATAAATGAACCTGCATAAAAATGTGAAGAAGCTTGTTTCTCACTCTTTCCCATAATGCAGGGTACCATGAAATGAAATTACTTTTATTTGCAAGAAATAGGGTACAATTTTAGATAACATAAAATTTAAAAACATGCCGGACACTTTATTCCTCTGAGGCGGGCGGGTTTTTTTCTTCCAGGGACTAATACGGCCGCCCGTTAGGGACGGAATTGAATTGATATTAGCTAATTGAAAATAATTGATTTGAATGATTACCTCGACTAATCTAATGATTGGTAAAAAAGTTGATTCTGGATTAAAATTTGCCTTATTTTTCATGAAATACGCCTAAAGATTCACTTCCTGGGTGACACTGAAATCAACAAAGGATTTTAAGTTTGTTACCGAATTAATTTGATCGGTTGATCGGTACAATAAGTATGGATATTACGGAGCTTCGACTCCGATTCCGAAAGGTCGGAACTTCCGATTGATTTTACACCTCCGACTCCGACTTCGGCTCCGGTAATTTTGAATCGGAGGTTATACTGAAGATTTGTGAGCAAACATATTCAAATATCAATATTTTATTAAATAGTGTATATATTTTATTAATACATTTATGTATTCCTACACTACTCTCTAAAGGAACATGTTTTATTGCCGCAAACGTCATCATAAAAAAATTGGTCAGTTCTGCTATAAAAATTAAAAAACAGTTTAATATTTGAACTTCTTCTGAACATCTCTCTTCTACCTCCGCCTCCGACTCCGGTTCCGACTCCGATAAATCATATTTAAAACCTTTGGTTTCGACTCCGGTTCCTGAAAAACCTCCGTAACATCCCTAGTATGGAGGATAAAATCTACGCGAAAGTCAAAAAGCCATAGAGCAAAACTTGTTCACTTATGGATATTCTGCTCCCTTTCGACTTTATAGGCGTTTTTTGTTACAATCTGTATAATTTGCCGAGGTAATCCTAACTCAACGTTTGGGAGTTACTAGGCCGTCGGAATCCCGCACGGATGGGTTCGATTCCAGACATGCTGTACAGCCTGTATGTATGTACATGTACCCTGACCAGGAATATAAAACCTCTGACAAGGGGGCGCCATTGGTAGTTTTTTAATCTGTGTTATGATTATGAAGTTCGCTATGAAAAAAAAGTACCATATACTCGTAATTCCGTAATATGGCGAGCCAGTCAGGGTTTACTAATGAGTACTTTTTGGTTTTTTCGTAGACTTACGTACAAATAAGTACATCATGCTCCTGACTTTGTCACTATATGTACTTATAAAGGACTGTTTTGCTAGAAAGGGACAGCATCTGTCCAACACTAACTTTAACCATTAATATCTCATGTTAGTTGAGATATCGAAAAACTAATTTCTGATCTAGACACACGGAAGTGTGTCCGCCAAGTTTGGAAAGAAAAAGGACGACGCACTGACTTGTGTTATATATTATATATTTCAGGAACCATTTCGAGCCATTTTCTACCCCCCTATAACTCAAAATCTATTTGACCTACATACCTGAAATTTTATGTGCGTTAAGACCCACTCAATTACTCAGAATCCCAAAGACAAGTGGCAAGTGACTAGTGGCAAGTGGCAAGTGGCAAGTGACTAGTGGCATGTGGCAAGTTTCAAGTGATTAGTGGCAAGTGGCAAGTAGCAAGTGACTAGTGGAAAGTGGCTAGAGGTAAGTGGCAAGTGACTAGTGGCCAGTGACCAGTGACAAGTGGCTAGAGGTAAGTGGCAAGTGACTAGTGGCAAATGGCAAGTACCAAGTCCTTATCAACCCATCTTCTAAATGTTCGAATTCACAAAACATTGTGAACTCAACCATATATTTTTTTCAGCCAACTGGCTTAGCAATTGTGTGCAGTAACGTAACAGTCTACTTTCACCTTTTTATTGATTTCTGGTGAAGAATTTGAATGGTACCATTGTTGTGTTCGGCTTTGTCGTGAAATGTTCGTCAAACTTTTGCACGATCTTGGTGAATATTGGTGATGTCGTCACGGTCTGGTATACCTGGTCCTTGGTAAACTTGAACGTCGGCTATATGTAGTGCACGTACAGCGTAATACGTTGTACGCCGTATGTCTCTCTGCATTTAATGGACAGCGTCAAAGCGGCAATTTTCGTCTAAAAGCTAGGGTTGGTAACGTGATGATGAAGAGTATAACGATACGGATAAAGATCAGGTCGGTATTCTCGTCCTCAAAACGAGGAAATCACAGAAATTGGACTAGTAAAACCCTCTCCTCTTGAATAACGATGTGAGCACTTTTTTTTATTTAAATAAAGGAAAAAAAAAAAAAGGGGAAATAGAAATATCATTTATTTGTAAATATAGGTAATGCAGATGTTACATTGTGTTTCAGTATCACCATATTCTGCCCGAGAGCGTACAAATTCTTGCTCAGGCTTTGGGAAAATGCGCTTACAGTTTCATACATTTGACTTTTCAATCTACATAGGCTCAATTTCAAAATATTTGGATTAAATGATATCATGCGATGACGTGCTGAACAGACAACTTATTCCAGAAATCCCATTAGACATTAGACGCGCTAAGCGCCATATAGGTGACGAATCGCTGGTGGAAGCTAGACTGCAAAGTCTGGAACATCGGCGCAAGGTTGCCTGTCTATCGGTGTTTTATAGGATACATTTCGGAGAGTGCGCATCGGAATTGCACGACCTAATTCCAGCATCTCCATTCCGCCTTCGGACTACCAGGCGCGGGGAGGGGTTCCATCCTTATGTTGTTGATATCCCGTCTGCTCGTACGAAGCGATTTGCTTCTTCGTTCATAATGCGAACGGCTAAGGAATATAACAGCCTGCCGGCGGCGTCTGTATTTCCCGAAACCTACAACCTTGGGATCTTCAAGGCCAGAATGAATAGGCATTTACTGGACCCGCATGCTCCATCGTCGACCTCATCGTCGCTTACCATCTGGCGGGATCGAGGTCAAATGCGGGTTAAATAGTAAATTTTTAAAAAAAAACCCTGCGAAGAGGATTTTTGGACTTTTTTTGTCCAGAAACCCCCTTTGCGTCACCGTTGACTCCGTTGAGTGCCGGAACCAATCCCCTTAACCAATATGTAGCGCTATAACTAACACGATAGCGTTGTCCTTGTTGCGCACGCCATCTCACGATATCATTTTATCATTTGGAGAACAGTGACAGCTAGCTTGATCACTACAAAGTATAAAACAAAAGTCCTGTAAGCCATGGAAAACTAGATATAGAAAGTAAATAGTAGGAGTAAGTAAGTAGTAAAGTAAGTAGTAAAGTAGTAGGATGAAAGTACGAAAAATAAAATAATAAAGAACAAATTAAGTAGTAAGTAGTAAAGTAAAGTAGTAAAGTAAAGCAAAGTAGTAAACAGTAAGTAGTAAAGTAAAATAATAAAGTAGTAAGTAGTAAGATGGAAGTACGAAAAATAAAATAGTATAGAACAAATTAAAACACAATACATTTTTTTATATAAGATTAGTATAATAATGGCGGCATTCTAATTCATATGGATATTGTAAGGAGGATGCGGTTATATTTTTTATATGAGGATGAAAGAGCGCGGTTGTGTGATATTATAAGGATTCTTATATTATGATATTGTAAGTAATCCGTAAAATTTGTAAAAGTTTTTTTGTATTTTGTATTTATTCTCTCTATAAGGATGCGGATATCCCCATCAACTCTACTAAAACTTTTCTCCCATTTTTAGGTGCAAATATTCTCATTTATCAGGATATTTTAATGTGGATGCGGTTATAATTTCACCTAGATATGAGGATGACGGTAAGGATAATTATTCTTCCCGACCCTACTAAAAGCCTCAAATGGATTCGTGTTTGTGAATTTTAAGTACACTGTGAAATCCGACGAGCTTTTAGTGAAAAATATTTTTAAGTGATAGAAAAGCTCACTTTTGATATGATTCTCTTTCTAGGTTATCTAGAATGTAAATTGATAATATTACGAATGCAGATTTTCATGCTCAGTATTTTACTTCATTTTATTTTTTATTTTATTTTATTTGGGTATTTTTACAGCCTTATTTACAAGTTATATAAGTATACATACACAAAAACAAAAGCCATTTATAAGCTTCCACAGTTAATGTAAAATTAATAATAAAACAACTCTTAATCTAGATACCATGTAGGTACTACAGATAGAATAGAATAGACGATAAGATCTTACTCATTTTCTGATATTTTTTACATAATTTTTGTCATATAATTATATATTATATTATATATTAGTTACTGGAAATAACTATTATTATTATTTTATTTTATTTTATTTTCTATTTCTGTTTTCTCTCTATTTAATCATATATATTTTTCTGTTGTACTTACATCTTAACTGGCCTTACTTAATTTAATATAAATATATTGTTTAATGTGTTGGTGCTGTGATGTATCGTAATAAAATAAAATTATTTTTTTTTTAAATTATATGTACCTATATGGTCTATTAATAAAGGATTTTCTATTTCTATTTAGATAGGCAGAGTCAAATTACGGAAAGTAACCGGGATAATAACCGGACACAGTCCACTTAACAGACACCTCTTCAATATAGGCATCACAGACAGCCCCTTGTGCAGAGCTTGCCTGGAGGCGGAGGAGACGGTCGCCCACGTGCTCTTGGAGTGCAGAGAGGTGACCACCTACCGGGCGGGAAGCCTTGGCACCCCAGGATCACTTCCCGAAGTCCTTCAGGACATCAGAGGACTGCTGGACTTCCTGGCGAAGTTGGGGTGGCTCGATTAGTAGTAGTTTCCACCACACGCAAAATAGGCGCTTAAGACGTCAAGTTGCGGAAATCAGCCCGTTATTACATTACATAGGCAGAGGAAAGCTCGTTCGTAAGTAAGGATTTTACGGAATCAGGACGTGTGTGAATAACAGTGTTTCATATTATGAGTATGAGTAATCAGTAGAACATAAATCGGTCACACTTCAGCGTCCCTTTTCATTGAGCACAAGCCGGCGTATCGTAACGTTATCGCACTAACCGTAACGATAAACGAGGCATCGTGCGTGCGACGCACTCACAGGGAATATTCTCGCATCGTTTCCGGGAATTATCGTTCTACGCTCCGTTTGACGGAATAGAAATACTGGAAGAGACATACGAGTA
This sequence comes from Hofmannophila pseudospretella, assembly GCA_947369225.1. Lineage (NCBI taxonomy): Eukaryota > Metazoa > Arthropoda > Insecta > Lepidoptera > Oecophoridae > Hofmannophila > Hofmannophila pseudospretella. The sequence continues at coordinate 4,348,301 of OX376333.1, forward strand.
GAAGTTTTTTTTGTGGTAATTAACGAAATTTCTATTAAATAGCATTTTTCTCTATTGTAAAACTAAATTTTCATCTAAATTACTAGTTTACAGACAAACTATGAGCATCTAAAATTACTATTTTAGCGACTAAATATTGTCAAAATATAACCTCAGCATCGTAATTTCCATTATAGTCTCTGAATTTTCGACCCGAGTTATTGACCATCCCAAGGTTAGTAACCTTTCCCCCCTCACCTCTCACTCCCGGGAAAGCAAATAGGTACAAACAGTTTTTTCTGGGTTGTTATAAAAAAAATATAACCTGACGAAGGCTAGGTCGGCAAATAGGCGTAACGAACCCAACTAACCTAACCTATCCTGAAACGGGGGTATTCAATATCCATAACTGACCGACTTTCACTACGGGGCAAACTCAGAAATCACAAAAAAATCTGCTGTTCTATACAACAGCTCAATAACTACACGACCGAAATGTATGAAACAGCTGATTTTTTTTTTGCTATTTCATATTTGGCCCCATAGTTAAAGTTGTTCAGTTATGGATACTGAACACCCCTTTTTCGGGACTATAGGGGGATTTTTGTTAACCCTGTACAATAAAAAAACGCTTCTAGCACCTCTAACCGTGTGTTCCGCGTGAACGAGCAAGATTTATCGGGTCGCGGTTACCTTATAAATTCAGGCGCACGTATGGCTCTAAGTGGATTAACGGTTGAATGCTGTACTTTTTTTTATTTGAGAGCCTTTTCAGGATATTACTTCTTCAGGAGGCTCCATTTGTAGCAATAGAGAGCGTTAAAATTAATGGGTCCATTATTTCTAGTGGAGTGTTTATTTCTTATATTTTTTCCATGACAATCTCTGCAGTGGTTACCTCGAAAAAGAATGGCAAGCAGGTTTTTTGACAATGTTTTAAATTAAGAAATATCTGAGGAATAAAATCGGTTAAAAGTACTTAGTAAATTATCTTCCTTCTCTAAAACGGTAACAGACTAGCCATTCTGGGAATTAGACGCAACTGACCGGACCGTTTTCAATGCACTAGCAATAAGTGACGTCACTTGTTGCTAGTGTTTTGTCTAATCGAATACTTTGAACCTTTATTGTCGGGATCTACTCCTAATACGGAATGTTTTTATGTAATTATAAGTTATTATAATAATATGTAAATTTTTGCTGTTTTTTTTTAGCTTACTGATAGCTGGATTGAGAGTGCGAGATGAATGTGTCTTCTCTAATTGAAAAAATATTTTTTGGCGTTTGCAATATTGTAATATATAATATATTGATTATTAGCTAATTAATTAATGTAAGTGGTGTATGTTACCGTTTTAATTAATTATAATAATAAATAAATAATTACAATTTTGTTTTCGTCGTGCGACTAATATGGAAAAGTGTATTTTAAATAATAAAAATAATCCCTATTCGTTCATACCCAACTAAAAACCCATACTGCTGAATTAAATGGTCATTTTTATAACGATCTCCATAACACAGATTATAAAACTATATCGATGGTGGGCGCTTGACAGGGTTTTTAGTACCTGGTATAACTACAAATGCAATATCAAAACGTCATTATTGTGTGACGTCATCCGTATTCCGGAACCGGAACCGGAACGTCACTAATCTTATCCGGTTCGTCCGCTCCGTCCATCCGTCCGTGTGGACATAAATGTAAAGGAAGACGGAACTGCCCTCGTAAATCTCGTAGTGGACGCGGAATATTCATGAGGACATGGCATGTACCCACGTAATATACCTACGTATAGTACTTAAAATGTCACCTATAGTACATTAGTATTTATGGTCAGGGTTCCAAGATAACAACCGTGCAGTGCCATGTACCAATGAGTTTTTCGTATTTTTTGACGAATTACGTACATTTACCAACTGCTATAACGGTGAAGGAAAACATCGTGAGGAAACCTGCACTCTGAGATGACCAGTGTATAAAGGCTTCGTCAAACAGCCAGCGTGACGCTGCGCGACGGTAGCGTGGCGTGTTGTTGGCGTGACGCGAGCTTCGCGCGGCAGTCACACTGCAGGAAATCGTCGCGCCGCGCTCCCGTCGCGCTAAGAACACGCTAAGCCTTGCGTCCTGCGGTCTTCGTACCTCACTTTCAATATTATTCAGAATGTCGAGTGATTCGGACGTAGATGAACTACTTCTCCTGTTTGCTGCATCGAAAAAATGTAAAAAAAGAAAATGGGTTCATGAAATAAATTCTGGACGAGAACAGTACGGAGAATACTATCGTTTGTGTAGAGAGCTGGAGTCCCACGAAGATAAATTCTTCACTTATTTTCGAATGTCGAAAAGCAGCTTTGAAGAGCTCTTTGGTGTGTTGCAGCCAAAAATAGAAATGTACGAAAATTTTGTAAAATAATACAACTTCACAATCGCGCCACGCAAAGCAAATCACGCCGCGCTACCGTCGCGCACCGCCCCGCTGTCTGTGTGCCGACTGCCATAGAAACACGTACAATACAACGCGATCGTCGCGTCCCGCCCCGCACTGTCGTCGCGCCCCGCAGCGCTCGCGCACTCCCAGTTTGTGCTAGCGCGGCGTGACGGCTGCGTGGCGCTGCGCGATCATTGCGCGGCGCGATGCTAGCGTGTTAGGTGTGACGACTTACATACAACTCCTTGTTAATTTGCACGCCAACAACACGCCACGCTACCGTCGCGCAGCGTCACGCTGGCTGTTTGACGAAGCCTTAAATGGGGTTGGCACAAAAGATTCTCAAGGGTCGAAGTGCCGCTGGGTTATACCCGGCCCCCTATCATAAGATAAGATAACAAAACTCCTCTTGTGAGCCGAAAAGGGGATGTTTAGAATCTATAAATGAACAACTTTTGTTCTACGCCATTTTGAATTAATAACCGATCGATCAGCTGATCGATTTGTATGGGATACAGCTGCCTTGTAACAGCGCCCGATATAGCTGAACAATTTGATCACTGTTTCAAAAAGGGGCTGATTTAAAATACTTACTTACTCCGCTGGCGCAGCGACCCGAAGTGGATCTTGGCCTCCGATACCAAAGAGGGCCATCGCTCTCTCTCCTGTGCAGTCTCGAGCCAGTCAGGCGCCCGGAGCTCCCGCAGATCCTTCTCCACTTCATCGCGCCAGCGGTATCTGGGACGTCCGACCGGACGTCGTCGTCCGTTAGGGCGTCCCACATACGCTCGATCCTCCCCCATCCTAGTGATGTGTCCGAGCCATCGGAGTCGAGCCGCTTTCGTCTCTCCTATAATGTTCGGCTCGTTCACCATCTCTTCTATCTCCCTATTCTTTCTCATCCTCCACCCTCCATCTTCCTTCTTGGCTGGTCCCAGAATCTTCCTCAATATCCTCCTCTCGGTCACCAAGAGTCTGTTTTCTTCCTTTAAGGTTAGTGTCCAAATCTCGCATCCATACATCAAGATCGGTCTGATGACTGTTTTGTAGATCCGGATCTTGGTATTTCTGCTCAGTAACTTGGACACCAGAGCCTTGTGCAGGGCTGCGGCGCATCTTAAGGCGTTAAAAAAAATAATTAAAATACAATATTTGAATTTTCTAAATAAAATAATTCGTTCGCCCTCTCTCTAGATGGCGCAGTGAGAATTAAAATTGATCTGTCGATGTCAATGTTTTCTTTGGACTATCTTGTTTTGGTTTCTTTTCATAAAGATACATTTTGTTTTGTTTTTTGGCCAACGGGCAAAGGACATCTGGTCACCAGGCACAACACCCCGCCTGGTGGAAGATATTCCCTTTTCCCTTTCATACAACGGACAATACGTCATCCCATGTCATCACATAGCGCGTTCCTACACATTCATACGAATGTCAAGGAATCCTAACAAGATCTTATTGCGACAAGGTTCCATAGTGTATAGCTTGATGTGTCTACCACTGTATAATAAGGGTAGGACTTCATACGCCGGTTCCAGCGCCTGTTCGGTTCGCTGCATCCAATCAAGACGCGCTGAATTCAAGTGGGGGGACGGCGGAATGCTTGTTATTGGCTGCGCTGGAACCAGCGCATGTAGTCAAGGCCTAAAGCTATGTAATTTACCCATCCAACCTTTTCTTTAGTCTCAAAAAGCCGTTAAAATCAGAGCAAAGTATGAGCGCTAAAATTTTATTGTGTTCCAGAGATCAACAATGGTTGGTCGCTTCACAAAATGAGTTTCCAACTTATCTCCGTTCTGCCGACTCGACGGGTAGAGCATCCCTCACACCGGTGCGATTAGCGACGCGGAAATGCAGCGGCAGTTGCAAATCTTTAAAACTAGAAAGGACTTTGAGATATGTTGGCTATTGTTGCTAAAATAACTGTTTTACTAGGTATTAATTGAAAAGTGTTATATTTTTATAAATTCTAGTTTGTTAAAATAGAAGGACCGGCTCGAAGGACCACTAATGTGGGAGAAACTCCCACTTATTTTGGCGATTGGAAATAAAATTCCTTTTATAATTAAATATTTTGGTTTTATTTGCACTTTTTAATGCTCGCCCTATGACAGTCCAAGACATAAGAGAAAGATATATAATTTGTTCTGCGTTCGGTTATGCTTATTAAATTATCTCTCTCTGTTGCGCTTCGAACAAAAGCAACATGCCAGAACATGACTAAGGATTCCATAGATAAGTTTTTTATTTTCACACAAGAAATAAATATTCATTTAACTAAAATCAAAGTTATTGTGGCAAGTTTATATAGTGCAATAAAAACTAGTAACTAAATCCCTCTAGCGTGTTTTACAAGTGTGATCATCGCAACACTTTACCCATCCCCCACCCGATAGTAGTTCACACACAGCACCTACATACCGCCCGCGCCGGCGCGGGCGGCGACCTGCTTCTGGCGCTTACACGCGCTATCGGCGTATTCCAGGCCGCTTCTCCCCGACCCCTCCCTCCCCAGCGACGTCCTAAGCCGAGGTCCGTACCCACCTGGGTGCCCTTAGACAGTCGCGTCTTATAATAGTTTTAATTCCTCCTCTAGGCTGGAGCGCACTTAGCGCTCGCCCCAAAAACCCCGGTGAAGCTGTAAAGGTCAATAGGACCAACAGCAATAAATCAGTACGAAAAAAAAAACTTTACCTATGAACGGTCATACCGAAAGAATTAAGAAAAGAAAAGAAATGTCACAAAAACCAGGTTTTAAATTAACACCACATACTAGTTCGTTTGAGATAAAGCTTGCAACGCCAGAATCAGAATAATGTAATATTAATTCATGGAAAATAATCCTCATCAGCCTATTAATGTCCCCACTGTTGCACAAGGGGGGTACGCGGGTCATGATCTACCAAGCGGGCCTAGTGCTAATAGGTGGATTTCACACGCCTTCGGAAACTTTTAATTTCCTCAGACATGCAGGTTTCGTCACGATGTTTTCCTTCACCGTTAGAGCACTCGTTAAATGTACGTAAAAATCGGAAAAACTCATTGGTACGTGGCATTGCATGATTTCGAACCTGGACCTCCCGCATGCGAGTCCGCCGTCCTAGCCACTAGGCCACCGACGATGACGAAAACAAGTTTTTTTTTAACTAAATTCGCCGCTGCCGGTTTCGACAATACGTCATTTTCAAGCGGACTTTGTGCGGACTAAGTGAAGTTAAAATGAAGCTCTACCAAGTAATACAGAGTCAAGTCTAAGTTTTTTTCATTTCATTTCAGTTTTCATTTTATTAAAGTTATCGCTGCGTTTCTGCTCCGCTTCTATAAATTTAATGCCCAAGTGTGAGGTAGGCTTAAGTTGAGCTAAGTCTGTGACACAAGACTAAGTTGTACGAGTCTGTGCGACTTTATTAGGGGCAATCATCGTGCATACAGTTGTTCTGCGAAGTTGTAATGAAAATGACTTAGTCGCGATCGTCTCGGGTTTAATTATTATTGATATTACTTTATGTTATGCATACCTACTTACCTATTAATGGTCCCGGCATGTCTCTACGAGGCGCTTGGATATTTCCCCGTAGAGGCAGTGGGCTCCAGGCCCCCACGGCCCCAAGGTCTCCACCCCGAACGGCGAACATATGCAATCACCACCCAGGCCCGCATATTTTCGCCGCTTGAGGTTCTCCGCAGAAGCCGCTGCTGACCCGGCCTTCGCCGCCGTGGCTGGAAGGTGGGACGGGGCAAAGGTGTCGACGCACGTAGCGTCCCACCCCAGAGACCGTCCCAGCTTCCAGGGCTTTGATTCAAATTTGATCATCCGTTGTTGAGATGTGATGGCAGAGACAAACAGACATACTTGCGCGTCAAACTTTTAACACCTCCTCCTCTTTTGATCGGGGGTTCATACATAATAGGCATAGATACCTAATCATTTGGGAAACTGGTGTAATTGATACAGTAGACAATTTGACACTATAGTCAATGTTAAATCAATATTATGGGCTTCTACCTACAATTATTCTAATGAATTCTATGTACCTATTTATATTCCCGTTACCTAGAATAAACAAAAATCTACAAAAAGAAAAAAACATGAAGAAAACAATTTCCAGAGCACCTGTTTACAGAAATACGAGTTTTATTTAAAACATGGACAAAAGTAAACATTTAAATAAGGACGGAGCATACAACCGTTGTTCTAGTGTTCTATTATAAAAGGACGGAGCATACAACCGTTGTTCTAGTGTTCTATTATAAAAGGACGGGGCATACAACCGTTGTTCTAGTGTTCTATTATCAAAGGACGGAGCATACAACCGTTGTTCTAGTGTTCTATTATAAAAGGACGGAGCATACAACCGTTGTCCTAGTGTTCTATTATAAAAGGACGGAGCCTACAACCGTTGTTCTAGTGTTCTATTATAAAAGGACGGAGCATAAAACCGTTGTTCTAGTGTTCTATTATAAAAGGACGGAGCATACAACCGTCGTTCTAGTGTTCTATTATAAAAGGACGGAGCATACAACCGTTGTTCTAGTGTTCTATTATAAAAGGACGGAGCATACAACCGTTGTTCTAGTGTTCTATTATAAAAGGACGGAGCATACAACCGTTGTTCTAGTGTTCTATTATAAAAGGACGGAGCATACAACCGTTGATCTAGTGTTCTATTATAAAAGGACGGAGCCCACAACCGTTGTTCTAGTGTTCTATTATAAAAGGACGGAGCATACAACCGTCGTTCTAGTGTTCTATTATAAAAGGAAGGAGCATACAACCGTTGTTCTAGTGTTCTATTATAAAAGGACGGAACATACAACCGTTGTTCTAGTGTTCTATTATAAAAGGACGGAGCATACAACCGTTGTTCTAGTGTTCTATTATAAAAGGACGGAGCCTACAACCGTCGTTCTAGTGTTCTATTATAAAAGGACGGAGCATACAACCGTTGTTCTAGTGTTCTATTATAAAAGGACGGAGCATACAACCGTTGTTCTAGTGTTCTATTATAAAAGGACGGAGCATACAACCGTTGTCCTAGTGTTCTATTATAAAAGGACGGAGCCCACAACCGTTGTTCTAGTGTTCTATTATAAAAGGACGGAGCATACAACCGTTGATCTAGTGTTCTATTATAAAAGGACGGAGCCCACAACCGTTGTTCTAGTGTTCTATTATAAAAGGACGGAGCATACAACCGTCGTTCTAGTGTTCTATTATAAAAGGAAGGAGCATACAACCGTTGTTCTAGTGTTCTATTATAAAAGGACGGAACATACAACCGTTGTTCTAGTGTTCTATTATAAAAGGACGGAGCATACAACCGTTGTTCTAGTGTTCTATTATAAAAGGACGGAGCCTACAACCGTCGTTCTAGTGTTCTATTATAAAAGGACGGAGCATACAACCGTTGTTCTAGTGTTCTATTATAAAAGGACGGAGCATACAACCGTTGTTCTAGTGTTCTATTATAAAAGGACGGAGCATACAACCGTCGTTCTAGTGTTCTATTATAAAAGGACGGAGCATACAACCGTTGTTCTAGTGTTCTATTTTAGTTTAGGCTCAGTGGAGTAAGCCAGACAGACTGTAAATTGGATTGGATAGTGTCTGTAACGGATAGGTAACCTGGTTTTTTTTTTGTAAAACGACTATGTAGTTGGAACGAGGTTATTATATATTTCTCACATAGTTTTTTGATTTATTTTATTTATTAAATCAGTGGTTTATAAAATAGTTAATACTTGCGGTTGTTGGTACTTGGTGAAACTGGTAGTACATGATTAGACTTAAATAATATACTGTTTCACGGGTTTTTATTGTATTTTATTAATCACGACCGGTTTTGTTTACACATCTTCAGGTATTTGTCTTCAGGTTATTCAATCTCCTCTTTTGAATTATTTTATAATCTTTAAAATAATAATATAATAGATATATATTTATAAGAACAAATAATAGGAACATTTTATTTATTTACAACTTATAATTATTTATACACAAACAATTACAGAATCAAGAGCAAAAGAAAAGAAATGTAGAAATAATTAATTTAATAATGTACACACAAAAAATAATTAAATGTAACTATTTTATAACTAATAAAAACATTTTATTACTCCTCTTTTGAAATATTTTATATTATAGTACCATAAGGTATGACACATTTTATTAACATTTTTCGACATTTGTAAGTAAGTAGTTTTGGACCGTATCCCGTTGACGTTAGTTTAATTTTGACATACAATTTAATTTATGTATTTTGGAACGGAACTTGGCATTTTGTTAGAAATTGCAAAAACAAAACGCAAAGTTGTATTTATCTACCTACATGTAGTTAAGAAAATAATTATAAACAAATGCCTGAAGATGTGTAAACGAAACCGGTCGTGATTAATAATATACAATATAACAGTATATTATATCAGTCTAATCATGTTTATAAAATAGGACGTTGTATCATAGAATACATAAGGTCCCTTTTCATTAGTAGCAAATATTTGGAGGTATGTGTACCACTTTACACGAAAAAATAACTTTGTTATTTGTATGAAAATTTTCCATACTAAAGAAAAATAAACCACATTATTTTGCGCTTTGTAGGATTTTCAAACAAACAATTTTGTCGATTTTCTCGAAAAATTAATAAGTATCTTTATTGTTATAATATAACCTATAGATGACACCCTAAACATATTTGCCGCTAATAAAATGGGACCCTATATATTAATACAGTTTTATGGTATACCTATAAAACAGACGAGCAAACGGACTATCTGAAGGTAATTGGTAATTGGTAATAGGTAATATTCATACAAACAAAAACATTCATACAACACAACACGCACGCACTGTTGCTTTCTTCGTCCGTGCAGTCACTGAGGGGCCAGCTGAAAATCAGCGCTGTGGCTTGCCTCAGCATTATGCTGAGCTGGTGTACCCTTTTTGGCACTGTACCACACCAGATGTTCTGTGCTGCATGTATTAAACTTTGTATACTTCTGTATTCTGTATTCTGGTGTTTACAGCGCTAAATAAACGATATCAATTTCAATTGATCACAGATCAGATCACACAGGGTTTTCGGTGCGCTGCTAACCCTTACTTGACGACTAAGATGGAGTCCGTCAACGTACAACCAGACCACTGAAATGCAAAAATTGCATTTAGTGGCAATATTTAAATCTGAACATTGTGATCGAATCCTCCAGACATTTTAGATTCGAATTTAAACTCTAATTTGCAAATTGCAGAATCTTTGAGGAGCAGCCACTCACCCTCGGATTCATCCTCCCCAACGATAACCAAATCCAGAAGGATTTACAATCGCAAAGGATGTCAAATCCGACCTACTGAGGATAAGGATTGAGAGAGTGTGAAATAAATGGGACCTAAATGAAATGCGATAATTATATTTTTTTATAATGAGGATCCTTTGTGATATTTATAGTATACTAAATCGTTACAAAATATAAATTTCTTAAATACTAGTAGGTACTCGTATATCTATACTAAGTCATCTATTTAATTCCATCAAGATCTACAGCTCAGGCAAATAAGCCCCGTGTCCCTCCTAAAAGTCACGGGGCTTATCACCGTGTCCCTCCCAGAAGTCACGAGGCTTATCACCGTGTCCCTCCCAAAAGTCACGGGTCTTATCACCGTCATCATCAGCAGCCTACTCTAGTCCACCGCTGGACATAGGCCTCTCCCAGGGCGCGCCATTGAGCCCGATCTTCGGCTCTTCTCATCCAGTCGCTGCCAGGCACCTTGCGCAGATCGTCGCTCCATCTAGCAGGGCGTCCCACACTACGTTTGCCCAAACGCGGTCTCCACTCCAGAACTCGTCTACCCCAGCGGTCGTCGGTTCTGCGACAGATGTGACCGGCCCACTGCCACTTCAGCTTGCTAATCTTATGAGCTATGTCGATAACTTTTATTCTATGCCGGATCTCCTCATTTCGGATTCGATCCAACAGAGATACTCCGAGCATAGCTCTTTCCATAGCACGCTGAGCGACTTTCAATGTGTGAACCAGTCGCACCGTCAGTGTCCACGTTTCGGCTCCGTAGGTCATTACTGGTAGGACGCACTGGTTATCACCGTATCCCTCCCAAAAGTCCCAGTAATGCTTGCCGCATTGCCCTAAATTGTGGTAGAGATGTGTTGGGCGAGGAAGTGTCCTGGGCTCTCAAACAATTTTTATAATATATTTTTTAAGGATTTCCACAAAGAAACGCCTGATTCCTTCAACTATTAATATTAATAAGACAACTGGCTCCTGTAACGTTGGTCTTGGCTCTACCATGCCTCTTCCATTCCCTAAGGATCTCTAGGAAAATGGAACTCTCGAAAAAATCCAGCGAGAATGCAAGAGAACGCGGTACTTCAATTAAGTTTGCCGTTTGGATAACGTACACCCAGTACAGTCAGCAAGGAATTGCTTTAGTACAATATAAATAACAAATTGACAACAGTAAAGAATTTCATGAGCGTCTGTGGCACAGTGGCTAGGACACCTGACTCTCATGCTCCAGGTCTGGGTTTGAAACCGTGCAGTGCCATGTACCAATAAGTTTTTCGTCGTTTTCGAAGACTTACGTACATTTACCGACTGCTCTAACGGTGTAGGAAAACTGCATGTCTGAGGAAATTAAAAATTTCCGCTCGGTGGATCATGGCCCGTACCCCCTTGTACAAGGGGAGGCCTGTGCCCCAACAGGGGGACATTAATAGGCTGCTGATGATGATGATGAAAGAATCTCATACAAGTAACTCTCAGACTTGAAAAGAGTGCCACCATATTGTTCACCATACCATAGGTTTATACAATACTATACAATACAATCCTTTATTGATAACAATAAGTTATTAGGTATGACTTCGTGCAGATTTTACGTTTTAGAGTACGCATTTCTGCTGTTTTTCTTTGTTTTGTTCCAGTTTAAAAGGTAAGAAGGTGGCCAGCGGAATTACTGACACTTGATGTACTCCACCTAAGTCCTCAAGGTTAGCGGCGCATTGAAAACCCCTCTAATGACATGTGAGCACCCGCGTGCAAAACCGACTATGCCGCCCCCTACCTAGGATAGAGCGAGATTCCTGAAAGATCCAAACAACGTTACTGCTGACTATACCAAAGCGTAAGCTTAAACTTTTTCTTCACAACTGTATTTTAATGTCAAATTGAAAAACAGGAAATCATAAAGAAAAAGAAACTTTTCTATTCAGAGAAAGATGCGACTTTCTTAAATAAAAACGATTTTCATGTTGGTCCTTCGAGCCGGATTAATCTTTAGACACATTTTAACTTATCTATGACATATTTCAAGTTGTAGTGTAGGTAATGAGCGTTATTTATTATATAGTAGATATATTATGTAGTAGTATTATTTGGTAGAACATATTTTTTAGTAAGTTAGAATTTCTTTCGGAAGTTTAATATTTTATTCGGAAGTTCAGTTTCTTTTTCGGAGAATAGTAATTTGAACATGCTCTTGTTTGTTCGCTATGTATGATTTACTTTATCGGTATGAAGGTTGTCTGGAAGAGATCGCTTTTAGCGATAAGACCGCCTGGATTGTATTAATCGTTTTGTACGCATTGTATCACACTAATTTTGTGCAATAAAGAGTATTCATTCATTCATTCATATATTCTGGTTTTTTTTTAAAGAAACGCTAATGTACGCACATTAATGAAGCCTTAATTTTAAGGTTACTTCCTGCAACTGTCCGAAACTAAGGGAAACGAAAATGGAAAAACAGACAAAATAAAAGAAAAAAAAAGGAAATGGATTAACAGACTTAAATCAAATTGCACCTCTAGCATAAATTAAAAAATAATTACCATTTATCACACTTTACTTAATTAAAAGAGTACTAGGAAAGGGGGGTACTCAGTGGGGTTATAAGAGTGGGGGTAGAAATGGGGAGGAAGGGGAGGAACGCAAGTTTCCATGATTTTTGTTTTTCCACTCTCAATCTGTTTAATGGTGGTGGAAGTGAAATGCGGGTAGGTCTTGGGGACTATTTTCAGCTTCGCTCGACTTTGTATCGAGTGGATGATATTTTGTTTATATTCGTACAGTTTACAGAATAAGTTTATTTTGACTTATCATGATAATTAAATTGTAAAGTGACTATGATTTAACTAACAACGCGACATCCCCGGAATGCGGGTTTCTAGTGATGTGACATACGTTGGGTATATTATCAATAAATATATATTCTATGATATATCGCATAGATACATGATAGAAAGGAATTGTCGCGTTATTCGTCGTCTATTCTATATCTGCATTTTACAAGGTTCTATTTGCCGCTCGATTCTGTATAAAATAGAAAAAGTGGCAAAGTTGAGCTTCCATTCTAACGGGTATTTTATCGCATAGTAAGCCTATTTACATTGATCTATTTCATAGATTCTATCAAATAGAACACAGGTTTCCAAACTTATTTCGCCCACCGCCCACTTTGAGAATCAAAAATTTTCAAACGCCCCCCAATTATTTTAAACTTATTACTCGTATCTGTTGCACACCTTAAATATAGCTATTGCAATTTTTAATTTTAAACATGCCATATCCTATTTCAGTGCAATAAAAAGCATACTTAATCTTATTTAAGGGTATTTTTATACAAATTAAAACAAAGTTTTGAATTTAAACTATCTGTAAGATTGTTTATTCTCTGACAAATAAATGATTGACTGATTGATTAAAAACGTATCTAATGTGAAGGATGAATTTGATTCACTTTAACGAGTTTGTTTATATCAGGCTCCGAATTCATACTGAGCATGTTAAAACAACCACTGATAATTCTGTCAATTCATGCACCGCGTTGTTTAAAAAAGCTTGATTGATACAAACACAGCACACGGGCTAAGAAAGCCGTGACAAATAAAACAAAATCAGGGTAAGAATAAGATCGGAATTAATTATGTAGTTGTAGTAGGTATTTAATTTTAGTTTGAAATATCAGGAAAGCATAATTTTTCGCCTTTCTTTTAAATCTACTATATAGAAGAAAGGGCGAAGAAGAAGAAAGGGGCTATATAGAAGAGAGGGTGCCCGGGTCAAAGAAGACATTCTTTGACCCTTTTACCACCCCCCCTGCAGGCCTCCAGCGCCCACAAGGGGGCGTTATCGCCCACTTTGAGAAAGACTGAAATATAACATAGAATAGAAGAAGTGAGAACGTTCCCTAACCTAAGATCCTATAGTGCCTTGTAATTGTAATCTACCGATATCGAATATTCGATACAATTCCAAACCCCATGCTTAGGGCCACATTAATGAAAAATATAACAGAAACGAAATAATTGATTTGGAACAAATTGCATGAAATCGACCACAAAATATTTTTTGTGACTTTCTGGCTACGGTACCCTATTGTATGCAATCCGACACGCTCGTGACCGGTTTTTATTAAAGTGATTATTCAGTAGTACTATCCATTCGTCGTATGGTTAGTGGCCAAAGGCCAACCTATTGTCAGTTTTTTTTTAATATATAATGTACAATAGTGTCATAATTATATACCGCCAAACTGCTTAGCAGTTTGGCGGCGGACATGTTGCTCCCTTATTTATTATAAATAATCATTATAGTTTTATACTTTTTGCGCCTTTTTATACTTACTTACATAATAGATGGTCACATAACCTACATCACTAACCAAAACACCTTGTTACCTACCGTCAAACTACAAACCAACCTTTTTATACGTGCCTCGTAAAGTAACGTTTCAAAGTTTCAGGCAGCCCGTAGGCTACTGACATGACTTTACTAGTATAGTAGATATTACTAATATGTAATCGAACGATATTAATGCATCTCTACCGATTCTGATAATAGCCGCTGCTATTTTTTCCATTTGACAGCACTAAATCGTGCCGAGGTACGCTAAATGTATCGGCTGAAATGGCAGGTCATATAAACTAAAAGATATCCATGCAATACTAATGGCATCTTGAAAAAGTGATCGTGCAAATTTAACAGCGTTAGACATGATCATGATCATGATCGTGTACCTAGTAGTAGATACCTACTTTAATCCTTCCGTCAGTTTCATCTTCATTGCTGGTTTTTTTTTTCTCTATTTTATACAACCTACATTTCCTTCCTGTATTCTAATGTATAATTTAAAAATTAAGTAGGTACCTTCCTTTGTTTCCTAATATTTTACTTCTGTTTATTAATATTTCCGTTATTTATATGTTCCGGTAGTGTATAATTAGGGAGTGATCCCTGGCACACAGGTGATGCCTGATAATCAGCGCCGTCGTGCTAAATCCGCTGCGGCAACAGGCTGAGGCAGTCGCCTTTTTCCGGTGCTGCACACCACCTTCATCAAACTTAATTACTTTTGTTTATTTATTTTTATAATGTATTTGTTTAATATTATTTTTATCTTCTGTAACTAATTGTTTGTATGTGTGCTCTATTGGAAATAAACTCTTTCTTTCTATCTTTTATTTTGATCAAAACTAGTATGGGTGAGCGCTTGTTCAATCTCAAAGTGTCAGTAGCGGCTGCTGTCTCCTGACTTTGACATGGCCTACGGATGACCTGAACATACATACATACATAACTCTCACGTCCAGTCCATAATCCACGAGAGGGTCAGACAGAGAAACCACCTTTATTATAGGTAGTTCACACTTTTCGTCGTAAGATTTTTTTTAATTTTTTTTTATTTACTTCTAAACCCGCATTTGACCTCGATCTCGCCTGATGGTAAGCGACGATGAGGTCGACGATGGTGCATGCGGGTCCATTAAATGCCTATTCACTCTGGCCTTGAAGATCCCAAGGTTGTAGGTTTCGGGAAATACAGACGCCGGCAGGCTGTTCCATTCCTTAGCCGTTCGCATAATGAACGAAGAAGCAAATCGCTTCGTACGAGCAGATGGGATATCAACAACATAAGGATGGAACCCCTCCCCGCGCCTGGTAGTCCGAAGGCGGAATGGAGATGCTGGAATTAGGTCGTGCAATTCCGATACGCACTCTCCGAAATGTATCCTATAAAATACCGACAGACAGGCAACCTTGCGCCGATGTTCCAGACTTTGGTGGACAAACGTGAAGGGTGGCGAGCCAATCGCCGACGCCATCTACTGAACAATGTTGGCACAACTTTACTACTCGACATGAAAAAAAAAAAGAACGCAAATATAATGTCTAACGTTGTATCTAGCTGATGGTACGATCTCGGCTAGAAATAATATTTACGGAATGAAAATATTTTTGACAAAAGTGTTCAGCATATTTGCCTAGCTTTTTACAGATGGCCAGGCTAGTATGGTCTTTATACGGAACCCTAGTTTTATTTAGTCATGCTCTCTGCAGAACTTGGAGTATAAATGTGAATTTAGTAAATTAATATCTAGGTACAAGATTTTAAGGTTTACCTACTACATTTTAAACTGTGCAACGTTTAAAAAGAAATTAAATAAAGTGTGTATACATACATAATCATCATTTTCAGCCTAATAATGTCCCCACTGTTGGGGCACAGGCCTCCCCTTGCAAGGGGTGTACGGGCCCAGCGAGCGAACGGGCCCAGTGCTGATTGGTGGATTTCACATGCCTTAATTTATTAATTTCCTCAGACATGCAAGTTTCCTCGCGATGTTTTCCTTCACCGTTAGAGCAGTCGGTAAATGTACGTAAGTCTTCGAATAAATCGGAAAAAACTCATTGGTACATGACACTGCATGGTTTCGAACCCGGGTATATTTACATAGGATCAATTAATCATATAATAATAATAATAAAATTAATATTATTAAATTAAATAAATATGCAGAAGTTTGTTACCATATTCTCTCAGTAAGAACTTTAAATCATTTTTCGCCCGAAAAACCCTACCTGTCAAATTACAATGAGAGTAGGTATCAAATCAATAAGGGTAAATGTCATGGACCAAGTGATTAATGGTGGCACTATGTATAATGCCCGGGCAGTATGAATAATGACAAGTCGAATTGGGCAATATGTTATAGAAACCTAGTGGATGCGTAACCGACTCGGATATTGTAGGTTATGTTAGGTTGCATTATGACAAACTACCTCTCCTTCGACTTATCTTTGTGCCCCCTTGACTGCTCTATTACACAAAAGTCTGGTATGCCTAGCACCTAAAAAATACAACAAGTTACCTGAAAATCTCAAAATGCTTGACTTGAACAGGTTCCGGTATGAGTTGTTCTCATTTTTAGTGAATTTAACTAACTATTCTTTAAATGAATTTTTGACAGATAAATTGTAATGACATACTTAGAATTAACAATATCTCCTGACACTATTATATATTTTTAAGATTGCATTAAATACTTATGTTGACATTAATTTTACTAAATAAGTACTTGTCAGCGCAAACAACAAGTGACGTCATAGTGCACGTGCAATGCCCACCTGCGCTTGCGACGAAGCAAACACGCAGCAACAGCCGATACCACGTCATGCTGCCCACCACTACCTGGCTTCTATAAAAGCGGGCGCCCGCCCCAATGTGGGACATTCTCTTGCGACTCGTCGACGAGGCAGTCGGACTTGATATTTTATTCGAGAATATGCATTTCCGAATAATTAACCGTAACTGGTTGCTACCAGGGGACTCTCCTGTGGCCGGTTACTATTGAATGTCTAACCGGTGACTAGTGGTTGCTATTGAGACGGTTGACCCGTGGCTGGTTAGTATCGAGTAACTAGGCTGTAACTAATTTGCTGTTAAATAACTCTAAAATAAGTTGATTGAGTCAATATAGTTATTAAATTATATTTCGCTGGTTTTTAAAAAGCAAAAATAGAACCACAGGGTGAGAACAACCCGTAGAATGATAGCGGGCCATCTATGCCCTTACCCTCAGATCTGACATACTTATTATACCTTCGATTCACAACAACATCCTGTCCTACATTTGTGCAAATAAAGATATTCTGTATTCTTGACCAGCCAAAGTTATTATCATATTGCCGCCTTATTTTGGCCATTATTCAAACTGTCTGGACATTATGAATAATGTCGCATAAATAGCTTGTTAGAACTTCTACTGACTTATCCTAAGTACGTTAAAGTGTCATTTCCAGTGATACGAAAACTGTTTACAAAGATGTGGGATGGGATGGAAACCCCATCGATTTAGAGTTAGAGGTCCTAAGTAAATAGGATTAAGTTACATTTCACCAATTTACTCCCTCTGGCACCGAGGGATGGACCTAATCTATTTTGATCTAAATTAAGTTATTTAAGTGCTTTATTAATCTGGATGTAGACAAAAGAGCTAAGTAGACGTTGTCAGTAGTCTTTTTTTTAACAGACTAAATAATGGAGGAGGTTCTCAACTCGACTATTTGTATATTACCAGGAGACCGGTTCTCACGGCGTGATATAAATATCACAGTAGATATCGATTGAGGGGATTTTTTGCTATTCTCTTATTATCACATTCGATATTTATCGAGAGCTAACGATCACAATGATCACATGCAACGAGTGGTCCTTAGCAATCGATATTTTAGGTGATATTTATAGTCGACAAGTAAGTAAATAATATGTTTATTTCACACACAGCAATGACCGAAACAGTTATAATTATAATAAAATAATTATGTAGTCAAAGGTAAACATATTGAAACCATTTCTGATGGTCTGCTACTGTTGTGAAAAGGGCCTCAACTCAGCTTATTGCTGCAGACAATAATGCCTACAGCGCTGGTATTCCGTTGGGCCATGACCGATGGCTGGCCAAAACCTGTCCAAGAGGACAAAGATACGACACAAATAAATTTAATTGAAGATAGGTAGTATGTGAGAGGAAATGTGAATATAAGGGATATTTATCGCGTTTCGATATTATATCCCGTTTTTGAGAATTGGCCTCCAGATCTTTGGTATTTGTGAATTCGAATCATAATACCACGTTTCCTTTAAAAGAAGATTGTCTTACTTTTGTTACAATTATCGAATCTGGCAAACGTAACTCTGTTTATCAATTAACCTATTTACTAAATACGTAAGTATTTTAGGTGTTTGCTAGCTTATCGTACGGTTAGTGGCCAACCTATTTGTCAGAGTTGTTCAGGTCGCCCGTAGTCATCTGACATGGCTTAACGACTGTCGAACGACAACAACCGGGACCGACTGCTTAACGTGCTCTCCGAGGCACTGAGAAGCTCAGATGAAATATGCCACTAGCGGTCACCCATCCAGGTACCGACCGCGCCAACGTCGCTTAACCTGCACGATCACTTTCGGACCGTGCTCGCAACTAGGCTACGAGCTCCTCGTGTATTTTAGGTAAAGACGTAATACGTCTTCTAAATACCAACCGTTACCGTCATCATGTAAATTCAATTTGCCAACAAGCATCATTAGGGGGAAGTTAGCTTAAGCCCCACGACAAATTCCAGGCTTTCCGTGCCAGTTTTAGCCTTGTTTACATTAGACTGAAAATCGATATCGCAATGTTTGTGTACAGGGATGTATTAAGGGAAGGTTTTGCGCCCCAAAGTGTTACGCTTCTATGCAACGCGACCACGCGTTTATCGCGCGAATAAGCGACACGACATCAAACATTTTTAAACACATCGCGCGATTTTCAATTAGGACACTTACAAAATACAAAAAAAATACAAAAATATTTATTGATCCAGAACATTCAAATTACAATCACGTAACAATGTAGTTAGAATGTATCTATAAGTAAATCATATCGGTCTCTACTACCTGCAAATACAAATATTCTTTATTGCACACAGCACAAAAATACAAGACAGAAGAAAAGATACAAAATACAAATACAATTGGCGGCCTTATAGCGGCCTGCACTGACCTTATCGGCCACTTATTCGATATTCATTCGACATCACTATGTTTGATCGCGCGATTCGTACGAACAAAGTTCGCGCGAATCGCGTAATCGCGTTCTATTAGAAGGAACCCCGCATCGGCTAAGTTCCATTTGTTTTTCTTCTTTTTTAATTTTGTTCTCCGAACTTCATGTTATGGCGATCGAATAGCCCATGTAGAGAGAACACTTTTTCTATTTAAATTATGAATAGTATTGAAATATCTTTGCACCTATTGCTCACAATTCTATTATTTCAGTAACTTGCGTTATCAGTTTAATTACTCTCATAATAAGTACTTCTATTGAATTCTCCACGGCTAATTTTTCCTCTTTTTTTACAAAATATTTTGTTCAATAGGTAAGTATAATATAAGTTTTCAATACCTATAGTCTTTCGCCATAAGTCATTAGTGTAATTCTAACGAACTACTCCGTATGATCTGTCTGACAACTTTTCCCCGTGACGTTACGACATGCTTCAAAAGAAACCTAATAAGTTGTATTAAGCCCACCAAGACCGACTACGCATAAGCACTAAATACCCAATGGTATTTATAGCACGTATTTCTAGGCGACAGTTACCTACCATTGACAAGCCTGATGGCCTAGCTTCTGAAGAAAAACCTTATTGCTTACAGTGCTTACCATTTCATTACTTGTAAGTCGATCAGTTGGGGCAGGCCATGGCAAACCGCCCCATTAAATCTGCCACGAGAGTCGTTCTATGTGATTAATTCCTTAGAATGATCACGACCCTCAGCAATGAGGAACACGGCTTAGAAGGAAGGAAGTCGATCAGTACTTGTAATTTGGCTGTTGCAGAGATAATCTACACAAATGGGGTTTCCAGCGATCAAGTAAAGTGTGAGTGTGGTGTCTCCCCTCAAACCATGGAGCACTTGCTCCGCTGTCCCGCGTGTCCGACCACCTGCACGCGGGAGGACCTTTCCGAGGCCAACCAGAGGGCTATCGATGTGGCTGCCTTCTAGTCGGGAAAAATTTAGTTCGGATTATCAACACGAAAGAAGAAGAAGACGATCACCTTCGTCCACATTAGCGCCCCAGTGGAGCCTATTTTCCCGCCGGCCCCATTATCTTAATACATCCCTGTATCACAGCTGAAGTAAGCACTTTGCATAATATTAGCGTTATTAGACATTATTTTTCACGGAAATTTCCCTGCCTTCCTTCTTATTATTCTGGGCAGAGTCGTTCGTCTTAATACGAATTGAAAAGATTAATTATTTTTTAGCTCCAAGATGTTTTGAATTTTCATATTATTATGTCCTCATAGGTTTTTAATGGAACTGACACCCTGTATATTTAAATATACAGAGTGTCAAAGAAACGACAAGCCAATTCAAAGAAGGTTCTTTACATTTTACCATTGAGGAGTTATGTGCGCTACCTTCGATATCTTTGATCAGATCGTTACAAACAACATGTTTCCTTTATAGCAGGGTTTCTTAATGTGGGGTCCATGGACCCCTAGGGGGTCCATTACACGAGTGCAGGGGGTCCAAAATTTATCTTAAACTAAAAGTACAGTAATCCTTCGCCAACAGCGGTTTCATCACCCGCGCGGGGCCACTTTGTTCGTCGCCAGCGTGCTTATTGAAACAAAACATCAACATCATTCTCATTAAAGTTATTAAATGTATTTCAATTTAAAAAAAATTAAAAGGGAACACTTGTGAAAGTGGCTTCTAAAGGGGGTCAGTCGTCATTTTATAATTTTGAAAGTGGTCCGTGACTATTAAAAGTTTAAGAAACACTGCTTTATAGATTCCCGATGACCTAGCTCCATACCAAATTTCAAGTTTCTGAGTCAACTGGAAGCGGTTTAAGGTTTTAATGAGTGAGTCGGTGTTAAAAGTGGTGATATTCAGAGGTCAATATGGAACTATTTGAGCTACTTTTAAATTCAATTAGTTTTTAAGTTATAGGGGGTCAAAATAACTCGAAATGGTTCATGTAATTATAACGAAGCAATATAATGAAGCACTCGTTTCCTATTCCAATGGCGAGGATTGACTGGAGGTCTTGTTTGAGATTGTGTCAAAATGTCAGGTTGATTGTTACGAATATGATATCGTAACAATCAACGTAAATCTTATGTTTGCCGCAAAGTACATTTCCAGTCTATCACAATAGGAACGCCAATGACCGGATTCGATGTCAAACTCACCAATTTTGCCAATAGACATGGTTGCACGCACTAATCTATCCAAAGTACTGTAAAAATCATTGTAAAAATCGTCGCCAATGACATATATGGGGCGGAGAGAATCAAACACCGTGTCAATGGAACAACGTTTATTATAAAACTAACTTACCCTCAATACAATGTATTATTTACTACCTACATATACAACAGTTACGAATTATAATTATAACGTATATATGAAGATTATCCACCCCTCGTTAACTTAAAAAGTAACAATATTCCAAGTTACATCTTAGGTAGTTATATTTCTGCGTCAGAACCTATTGTTTCGTTGCAGAGTTTCTCAAACAATTTGCGACGCCGCCGCGCCGAAGTCCCTCGATAATGTCCCGAAGAGTCCCTTTCGTAATCTATTGCACAGATATTTAATAATAATGGAAAGGCCTTTTTTATAGTGTGTCTCCGACAGGATAGGTAAGTATATTCTGTGGAGGTCTGTGGTCTGTGGTTATAGGCTGAACAAAACCCGTCCGAACCCAAGACTCCTGTCGTAGACGTAGTCGTAGGGCTTACCACACACTATAGATGATACGGAGCTTCGACTCCGACTCCGAAAGGTCGGAACTTCCGATTGATTTTACACCTCCGACTCCGACTTCGGCTCCGATAATTTTGAATCGGAGGTTATACCGAAGATTTGTGAGCAAACATATTCAAATATCAATATTTTATTAAATAGTGTAGGACTACATAAAGTAATAGGTATGTTTTATTTCCGCAAACGTCATAATAAAAAATATTGGCCTGTTTAAAAACGGTTTAAAACATCTCTCTTCTACCTCCGCCTCCGAGTTCCGACTCCGATAAATCAAATTTAAAACTTCGGTTTCGACTCCGATTCCGGTAAAACCACCTCCGTAACATCCCTACCATACACATACCAACATCGACACGACATTTATACAATACACTACACTTTACATCAAAACACAAAACATACACACCCTCATTTATTCTCACACATCCTCAGATTAGATTATATTAATATATTTTGAACACTTACTTATTTTCAATTTTAAAATTTATTGGAACTTATTTAGACAATAAATTATTTTATTTATTTATTTATATTATTTTTAGGCTAACATTAATCCGTTGAGTGTATTTGTCCTGGATCCGTTACAGAATGTTTTGTTAAATTATTGTTATGCTAATTACGACACAGGATAACCCCGTTTGAATTTCTGAAGTTACGATTATTGAGAGGTTTTCCGTTTGGTTCCAAGAGGCTCGCTAGATGGCGCTCTATAAAGGGGCCATTTTTTTTAATGTCAATAAGTTGTTAGCCGGAGCCGTAAAACTGCCAACGTTTAGTGTTGCAGTTTGTTTATCGAAGTTCCACGAGAGCCTTTAGATGTGGGAGCGAGATGGCGTTTTAGCAAATTATGTTTCATACATTTTTATCTACGCATTAATTTCATTTTAGATACAATTTGAACGCGTGACGCGTGAATTGTTATTGACTGACATTGACAGATCGCCCCTACGTGCCAGAGCCATCTATGAGAACAAAATCTAACTCAAAATAAAGAAAAGAAAAAGAAAACCTCCCATTAAAACGCGTGAAAAAAAACGAAACTGACTCAACTGAAGTCGGCAACCTACAAAATAACAAAAAAAAAGAGTCTATATTTATTTCATCATCATCAGCCTATTAATGTTCCCACTGTTGGGGCACAGGCCTCCCCCTGCACAAGGGGGTATGGGCCATGATCCATCGACGGAAAAAATCCGTAAAACTCATTGGTACATGACATGGTTTCGAACCCAGACCTCCCGCATGAGAGACCGGCGTCCTAGCCACTAGGCCACCGACGCTCTTTTTTTTTAAAAAAAAATATTCAGTCTCATTTCCAGCACCAGTTCCTATAACTCCGTGATCCATCCGTTTATTATGATTTAACTCCCGGCCCATTGAATTGGAGGGACAAAACATTTTACTGCGCACAAAATATTTATCGGGAACGATGTTTAGCAGAAAGTACTTCAGTACTTACTTTTTATCTCCTTCCACCAAATCTTTATAAAAATCTCATGATCGACAGAACAGCAATGAAATTACTGGGAATGGGAAAAAAATGCCAAATTGCACCGGCGAGGGTTCCGTTCTCTAGATCCTATGTGACCCGCAATGACTCATAATCTTCAACCATCGCAGAATATTAGAGTTCCCACTTTTGGTCACAGAGTCGTTTTTATAATATAACATAAAAAAATTATAAAATTCATTCTCAAAAACAATAACATTTTGAAATCGTGTTTAGGTACGAATCCTTAAAAATTGCCACTGGCGATTGATTACACTTTTTACGTCATCCTCATATATTTTTTTAGGTTACAAAAAAGAAAGAAGAGGAAATTTCTAGGAACAATGATCATACAAAATTTTCAGAAACAACTATGCTATTCTATTCATATTATTTAATTCAGCAACTTCGGTACATCCCTATAAAACCACAAGTTAGCTAATAATATAAACACAAAATATACACAACACATATTGCATTTTGATAAACGGGATTCACCTAAAATTAATAATAATTATAGTTCCGTCCGTTATTGTATCGTAGCAATTAATAATTGCTTGTAATTTAAAACATTCATTCGTATCTGCACGAATTACACGTAACTGCAGGTCAGATAAAGCGTTGACCCCTTCTATATTGAGCTTATCGCCGGGCAGGGGGATCCTTTTTGCCTGCAGACAGATTGAACATGACGTATGACTAATTCGTGCCGTGTGTTAACTGCCTAATAATAATTGGGGAGGCGGGATCTATTACAAAAATATGCAAATAATCTGAAAAGGGGAGTCGAAGCTCGCGTCATAGACTCGTGACATCTCTATCTAGAACTATGATGGTGTAGACAGTGATCGCATGTAATTAAATAAAGTCAACTAAATTTAAAAAAAAATTAAAAAAATTCTTTATTGAAAACATGACAAATTAGTAAATCGAACTATTGTTCGACTACTGTTGTTACCCTGGCTCTCAAACTAGGCGAACCTGTATGTTGGGAGACAGTGCTTTCCCAAAAAGAAGGTATTCAGTAAAGGTCAGCATTCATCCCATAGATAACTAGGTAGTTATCTATGGGATAAATACCGCCCCCTACTGAATACCAAGCAGTAATAGTCATAAATTACATTTATTATAATATATTTTTTTTAATTATTATTTTATTTTATACCCGAAGACGTGGGAATGTATGTTAGGGGGAATGAAAGGATGCGTGTAAGGGTGTGTTTGGGGGTGGGAGTGTGTGTAAGGGTGTGTATGTTTATGTGTTGAGAGGGTGAGTGTAAAAGTATGTATGTGTGCATGCTGTAGATGAGTGAAGTATTATTGTTGTAGACGTAATAGTTTCTCGGTTTGATTGTAGCTACATTCATTCGGTGGATACGATAATACGAGTATATATACATTAATATACAATATATAGAAAAATAAATATATTTCGTGCAACTGACGGTCGATATAAATAACTGAAAAACGTCTAACTAACATGTGATTTTTCTACTTCTTGTACAAATTCTACTTATGAACAGATAATTTGGAATAGAGTTGTTTTTAGCCAAATAGGTATATTACCTATTCAACTATGAAGGCCTAAATAAAGTCTACAAAGGTTCAAATTTATAGCTAAAAAACTAATATAAAAAAGTCGCAACGGGGTAAAAAATATCAGAGTCGATTTGGTACAGCCCGTTTCTTTATTTATGAAGTGTTAACGACAAAACATAATAGTCAGTAGATTTCACTGTTAAAATTATATTACTTATAGACATTAAAACAGTGACTTTGGACAACCTACTTGTATAAAAAGTAAATCAAATCAAATCAAAATATTTAATTGTAAGCAAGTAGGTACCTTATAATACATTTTTACAACGTCATTTTTTTTACTCTACCACCGCTTCGTAATGTGCTATAGCTGAAAGGAAAGAAGCGGCGCAAGAAACTTTCAGCGGCACATCTTTTGAAATAAATATATCTAACAATAATTATGAATACAATCATATATGTACACAATGTGCAGAGCTGAAGCTGAATTTAGGAGCAAGCCTCTTTATCGGCTTGGTCCTAAATTTCATTTCTTTTCATTTATTTTAAAATTACCCTTTTTACATAAGGTCCGTCTTATATGGATCTTAAATTTTTTTCTCTGTCATATTTATTACAGTATCAGGTATCTTATTATAAAATCGTACAAAGTTACCCATAAATGATGTGTTTACTTTACTAAGTCTAAAGCGTCTAAGCGTGGTCTAACTTTTTTCAATTTACCAATATTTCCAAAAAAGTTATTTATTTTTGGGTATCTAGGTCTTTCCCATGACAATTTGCAAACCAATAAAGTAATATTGATGCAGTTCATAGTAAACATGATATCATTACCGATAACGATTTCAAACCCCCGAAACCAAAATTCATGTTTCTGATTCTCGTAACCTTTTTACTAGATATCAATTTAATTATTGTTTAGTCACTTGCAATACGTATATTTCTGATATCGCGGCACACTAGGGGAATTCCTGCTCCCGTTTACATTCGTATATAAGGAAGATCTGGCTCCAAACAAACCACAGTTCACTTCAGCTTCACCTCCAGTCATTTACAAAACTCTAATACAAACAAACCAAGATGGTTTCTTCAAAAATCTTCGTTTTTGCAGTCTTGCTGGTCGGCGCCCAAAGCAGACAGATCTACTTTGACCATCCAGTACCAATCTACACAAGTCTATACGCAGAAGATAATGGCAACATTCTAGAAGATAACCTCGAAGATGCTATGCTGGATACTTCATACGAGTCCGTCCACCCGAGAGTGACCAGGCAACTTCATGGCACAATTAGTACTAATCCAGATGGTACTGCGAATATAAATGCCAAGCTCCCTTTGGCTGGTAATGACAAGAATGTGCTAAGTGCGATTGCTGGTGGTAGTGGACTCGGTGGAGGATACAAGGCGGCTACTGGTGGATTGCAGCTTGAGAATGTGTAAGTCTTTTGCTTATTTATTATAGCTAGAAACCTTGATACATGCATTATTTTGAGTTATTTTCGGTATATCGATTTCAATCATTTATCTTGTAGTTTTTTTCTATACTCAATCACGTTATGGTATTCTACCGTGTTAAAACCGCTTGGATGTGATACCTCTCTTTTAACTATTCTGTAAATTTTCTATACAATTTTTCGCATTGATTTCATTAGGCAATATGTACCAGCTTCAATACTGTCTGGATCATCTAGGTATATGGTTCATATATAATGGTAAATTACCATCGACAATGGTAAAATCGGTGGCCTAGTGACTAAGACTCCCGTGCGGGCTCCGGTTTCGAAACCATGCAGTACCATGTACCAACGACTTTTTTCCGATTTTTTCGAAGACTTACGTACGTTTACCGCCTGCTCTAACGGTGAAGGAAAACATCGTAAGGAAACCTGCATGTCTGCGGAAGTTAAAAGTTTCCGAAGGCGTGTGAAATTCACCAACCAGCACTGGGCCCGCTCGGTGTATCATGGCCTGTACCCCCTTGTGCAAGGGGAGACCTGTGCCCCAACAGTGGGGACATTAATAGGCTGATGATAATGATGATGAATGGTAAAGTCATGTACATTGTCTGTTAGCCAATCTACCTTCAAAAATAACACATGTTATTTTAGTTCGTGAACAGAATATTTTCCAACATGGTCCACTAAATTCATGACATTCTTTATTTACAATTTTACTAACCTATACCCATATCTTTCCCCCAGCAACGGCCACACACTAAGCCTGACGAAGACGCACATACCGTCGTTCGGAGACCAGCTCACGGCAGCGGCGAACGTCAACCTGCTCAACACTGACAAACACAACATGAATGCCAATGCCTTCGCCACCAGGAACATGCCGAAAATGCCCAACTTTCCCAACTTCAACACTCATGGGGCTGGCGTTGACTATACTTTCAAGTAAGTACCCTTTTTGTTTACCTCTTGGCATATTATTATGCAAACTTCTAGACTCTAGAATCTATATATCTCTTTCGTGTTTGATTCCTTATTGTTACGATGCTCGGTACCCTATCTTTGAATTTAAGTGTTATTAACCCAATGTGTTTCAACTTTATATTTATATCTGGATCACAATGTATACGTTTATTGACAACAAATTAATAAGACATCTTCAGGAGTCTAAAATTTCAATATCTCGGAATGATCTAAAAAAAACAACGTAGAATTTTTA
The DNA here is from genome assembly GCA_947369225.1 of Hofmannophila pseudospretella. Taxonomy (NCBI): domain Eukaryota; kingdom Metazoa; phylum Arthropoda; class Insecta; order Lepidoptera; family Oecophoridae; genus Hofmannophila; species Hofmannophila pseudospretella. Next base: position 4,376,040 of record OX376333.1, read on the forward strand.
ATGTTAAGACTAGAACTCCTCTGATCTGTCTCTTCTTTTTTGCCAACAGCAAGCAAGTGGGTGCCTCCGTCGGAGTGGCGCAGACCCCCTTGTTCCACAAGACGGACCTGTCGGCCATGGGTCACCTGAACCTGTTCAGAGACCGCTCCTCCTCCCTGGACCTCAACGCGGGAGCCACCCGGTCCTTCTCCCCTTACATCCCCAAGAGCAGCTGGCAGCCGGCCTTCGGGCTCACATTCAGCAGGGGCTGGTGATGAAGTTGGAAGATTCTAGTTTTTGAATACAGTTTAGTTGAGTTTAGAAATTTAAAAGAGTTACCAAATTGTTTGAAATAAGTTTAAAATAATATTGTAGGTACCTATTTATTTTAGTGATATCCGCCTAATAAAATTTAATTTCGTATGAAAATATTTGCTATTTTAATGATGCGATGAAGCTGGAAGATCTCAAGTGACATTCAACTGATAAAACTTATAAATAACTGTAATTTGAAAAAAATACTGACTCACCACTGTGGAGATCCCCTTACTTTTTCCAGGTCATCATCAAGTCCGTGAGGTTCCTTATGTGGGAAGGGCTCCATGGTCTCAAACATTTGAGCTTCAAACTCGAACTATCTAGCATGAAAAAAAACCGGGTCCATACCGGATCATCCGTCGTCAAGTTATGAGGCCACACACAAACAGACAGACAAACGTGTCAAACTTATAATATAACAAGCCATGCTTCAATCGATCGGGGGTTAAACATTTATGAGAATTCGTTTTTGGTTCATATTTACAAGTACAGACAACCACAGGTCAACCTACCTAAAACGTTTTTGAGAATCTGAACTATACCATATGGCGCAGGCATAATGTTGAGATTTAATCGAAGGTTTTTGACAAATATAATACTTTAGCTTTTTTTTACTTTACTTTACTTCTCTTTTTTTAACTTTTAACTTTTTTTTGGTCGACTGTACCATCCATTTTTGAATGAAGCGCTGTAACTTTTAGTGGGTTTTTTTACATTTGTATATTCCGTCCTATAGTGATCCAAAGCCTTTGGTTCAATTTAGAAATTAAGAAGAGTAACCAAATTGTTTAACTGCCCGATCCTCCCCCATCCTAGTGATGTGTCCGAGCCATCGGAGTCGAGCCGCTTTCGTCTCTCCTATAATGTTCGGCTCGTTCACCATCTCTTCTATCTCCCTATTCTTTCTCATCCTCTACCCTCCGTCTTCCTTCTTGGCTGATCCCAGAATCTTCCTCAATATCCTCCTCTCGGTCACCAAGAGTCTGTGCGTATGTGGGACGCCCTAATGGACGACGTCCGGTCGGACGTCCCAGATACCGCTGGCGCGATGAAGTGGAGAAGGATCTACGGGAGCTCCGGGCGCCTGACTGGCTCGAGACTGTGCAGGAGAGAGAGCGACGATGGCACTCTTTGGTATCGGAGGACAAGATCCACTTCGGGTCGCTGCGCCAGCGGAGTAAGTAAGTAAGTAAGTAACCAAATTGTTTGTAATAAGTTTAAACTAAGTAATTTTATCTGTTGTATTTATTTTACAGAAAACGGCCTTATAAATTTTAATTTCTTACACCTTTAGTATTTCATTATTTTTATTTGAACAATTACCATGTTCAAGGGATAAACAGCATGTACAATTATTTTAGATAAAAGATAATATTCAAGTAATAAGAAGATCACAGCGTGATAATAATATTTACCTATATGTTTTTTGGAGTTAAAATCGTGAAATACCTATCATTAACCCTACGGTACTGCACTAATCCTTTTTTTTACCTTATACTTACCTAAGTAACTATACTTATTTGGCAAGTGAATTAAAGATGCCTAAAATACATTTTATTTCTATCTTCCCAAAAACTAACTTAACTTTATATTTTACATATCAATATATTTGTGCATAATATTTTGTATTTATGTATATAGGTATAATAAGTAAATTATATTGTATATTTGTATTAGTATACTATGTAAGTATATTGTTATTTTAATATAGTGTTATTTTATTATATAAATTTCACATATTATTAAGTAAGTTTCTTTGTCATTTTTATTGCCACTGCACCGCCATAACATATCTGCATGCCCAAAGGTCAGCTGGCAGAGAATGCCGCAAGGCTTAAGCTCACCTGTACACAAAAGTGTAAAAGAATAAATAAAATAAATAAATAAATCTCACTCCAAAAATAACTCAAATTTCGGTAGCATATTTATTATACTAAAGAAAAAGCTTCTCAATATAAATTTTCTCTTATAGAATTGTATAGAATCTTGTATAGAAAACTTTTACAGAATAGAAATGAAAGACTGAGCAAAGAATCACGACAAATGCCTTGTAAAATATCCTTTTATATTCATAACATAAAGGAAACCTCTACCTTTTTCTTCGGAAAAATCATGACAGCGACCTGTACCTTCCGTGGGCTTTTAAGCGATATGAAGGCCCAGAGTTGTGTAGTCCAAACGCTTAAATCCGCTCTTTTTGGATGGAAAAAGCGAATGGACTTTTAAGAATGGACTTTTTATGTCAACAATTTTGAAATTCCTCAAGACTGCACTGCTCACGTAGTGAATGCTACAGCGCGGCGCCTTAAGTGGACGTCATGTATCACACGTACTAAATTTGGTCAAAGGTTATATCGCTATCTTGGACCGTATTTATACACCAATATAAACAAATTACTGAACATTGTTAATCAAACACGATATACGAGTAGGTACAAACAATCTCTAACCTCCTGGCTTGCAACCTTGGACTATGACAGCACTGAGAAATTGTTGAAATTGTAGAATGAATAAACACACATATACTTGTCATGCAGTCACACACCCACACACTCTCACACACCCTACACGCACCCTCACCCTCACTCTCAACAAACACACACACCCGCAAAACCTCACCTTTACACATCCCCTCACTCACACGCACATATTCACTCCAGCTTACATCTTATTATCTAAATCCCGGGACACAGAGTGTGCTAGTGCGGGATTTAGAGTATCAACCACTTCTTGTATTATTTTATGTTGCAAAATAAATTTATTTGAATTATTTGAAGAATTGTGATAACTAACTGTTGTTAGTTAGTTGACTAACTAAAAGTTGATAACTCGTACTGTTTATTGTGTTCTGTCGCTGAGGTTTTTCTTCAACCAGATCGTAGATTTGACCCGCCACCCTCGTGCGAACCGGCATGTCACTCATACATAGTACAGGCCCTTTTAATAACTAAAAGTTTGAGTAAATTGTTCACCAAAGGCACATCAAGACTCCATTATAGAAGTCTTTTACTGTGATATTACTAATTTCCTTACTAATTTTCAAATTAAAACCGTCCTCGTTCTTCTTTCTGTGTACAATCCAGTATTCAGTATTCTATTATAGAATTATATCTTGTTACTATAAAGTGATGATAAAGTAAGTACAGAATAAAGTGGACTGTAACGTTGCAATATATAATATTTAAAACGCAGCTTTTAATTACAGTCCATTTTATTCAGTATGATTTGTTTTCTTTTGCGTGCATTTATTATAAAAAGACGAGGCAAAGGTACTGTAACGTTGCAATATATTTAAAACACACCTTTTAATTACAGTCCATTTTATTATGTATGAAAATTCAATTACCTTTGCCTCGTTTTTTTAAATATTTCCATGTATTATAACTTCTAAACGCATGCAAAAGAAAACAAATCATACAGAATAAAATGGACTGTAATTAAAAAGTGTGTTTGAATATATTGCAACGTTACAAGTGATAAAGTGGTGACTCGATCCGTATCACAATTTCTACCAATTTTTGAAAATGGAACGAAATGTGTGATCATGCATGACATTCTTTTATATCACAGACCAGAACTACTGTGAACACATCGTTCATATACATTCCTGGGTATTTTACCATCACATAAAGGGAATGGTAATTTCTCTTTAACTAAGTGATACCTACAGAGTCGCCTCTAAGGACGCGCCAGCGCGGCTCCGAGCCCTTCTGTCATCATCACCGCAGTGTGATCTGTTTGCGGATGGGTGGTGGACTGTGTGCAGAGAAATTTTATTGTATTGTGTAAGAAAGAATGTGTGAGTGACTGACAATGAATAACTGTGATTACATTATTTACTTTATTTCATTGTTAATGTATACTGAATTAATTTGTATGTTTGTTGTGTAAGTTGACATGTTTCTTAATTCTATCTGACAAACGTAACGCATTGGAATATTTTCTGTTAAGTTGCATTATTGACTTCTAAAGGAAAAACGTAATCTTTTTTTAATTTATTTATTAGTCAATAATGCAACTTAACAGAAAATATTCCAATGCGTTACGTTTGTCAGATGGAATTAAGAAACATGTCAACAAAATACGTACTATATCTGTAGGTAAAAGTTAAAAGATCTTTGTTAAAATTCTTCTTAATTTTATCTTTATTTATCAATCTCGTTTATCATGCCAGTAACAAATATTATGAAACAAGGAGTACCTATAAAACGTTTAGCAACTTCAAGTTTACTTGTTTCTTTCGTCTTTCGACTTTCTTTCTCAGTAATTCCACCAAAAGAGGTCAGTCTTGGTTGTGTAAACCATATCGGTCTATATAAAAAATCCTCTAAGGCGGCGATAAAAATCGGCAACAAAAGCTCTGGGTAGCTTTAACACTTCGAATTCAGCTCACTCGCGCTTTGGACCTACGAGATTGTGTTATATCCCGGGGGTGACACGAAGTGGTGTATATCCCAGTAATTTAATGAATTCGGGATATTAATGAAAGTTTTCATTAAAATGTATGTAGCGTTTTCTCATGGTATGTAGCGTTTTTTTCTTTTTTAAATTCTAATGAGAAATCTTTAGAAATTATATTTTAGATGAAATTACATAAGATTCTGACAAAAGTCTCTGTTTATTTCATCAGCAACCTATTCTGGTCCATGAGCTCTTCTCATCCAGTCGCTGCCAACCACCTTGCGCAAATCGTCGCTCCATCTAGCAGGGACGCTCGTCCCACACTACGTTTACCCAAACGCGGTCTCCACTCCAGAACTCGTCTACCCCAGCGGTCGTCGGTTCTGCGACAGATGTGACCGGCCCACTGCCACTTCAGCTTGCTAATCTTATGAGCTATGTCGATAACTTTTGTTCTATGCCGGATCTCCTCATTTCGGATTCGATCCAGCAGAGATACTCCGAGCATAGCTCTTTCCATAGCACGCTGAGCGACTTTCAATTTGTGAACCAGTCGCACCGTGAGTGTCCACGTTTCGGCTCCGTAGGTCAGGTTTGTTTATTTATATCAGCGCACCAGAAAACTTTGTAGGTATAGTATCATAATAAAAACTAGTCCATTCTCCTTTCTAAACTGCGCCTTCAGTCACTTAACCTTAAAATGAGGTCAAGGCGGGGTAGTTAAGTTTATCTCCCTCATCAGGCTATTGTTTGTTGTTGTTTGCTATAGCCTATTATCGTCCCAACTGTTAAGTATTAAATAAAATAAATATGATCTGACTTAATATTTTATTACGTAGGTAAGTATCGTTAGATAACGTATATGTAAAATCAAGATACTATTAATTTTTTCCTATAAAAGTTAATTGCCAACTGAACAACACATAAAAAGGTAGGTAATGAAAACCTGCCAGATAATTTTTGATAACTCTACCTACTAAACTATAATTTAATAAAATGAAATAGTGTGGGAGCCAGGGAAATCTGAGAAAATGTAAAAGACGCTGTCACGCATGAATCTATTTTTGTTTATTAAATTACAAAACCAGGAAAGCGTACAAATTCATCAAAAATCCTTTCAGAATTTCTTGACTCTACACAACTTAGAAGATTCCATATCTCGATTATCCAGAAAACTTTAATTCTCGGGTTACCGCCTTCTGGCTTCTCGCTACCATTGTAAGTTGGATGGAGTAGGGAGATGTGAGATAAAGTCGGGGCTATTGAAAACGGGAAAAGGTCCAGAAGGTTGGTTCCCAAACTGGACCATTTATTTCTATCCCGGACGACCCGGGTGACATTTCCCCAAGTGGGAAAGTGGGAAGTTTAAGATTGTTGCAACATAGAGGATAGAAATAAATGAATGCATTAAGTTGAGGCATCGATTTAAACCACAGAATACGTCAGTTCATACACTTTTCACCAAAATAATTCGGTCAAATTCAATCGAATCGAATCAATTCGAATCGCGACTGAAGTCTAATATGGAAATCGACAGTTTGATCGTTTTCCGATCAAAAAGTGTCACAGATTTGAGGATATTACTGGCATGTCCTTTCGCTAGTCCTTACGCTCCTTAAACTTATTGGTTGAAGGGTTTATTTGATTGAATGTAACACATGAAAATGAAATAAAATCTCCAAAAAAATACATAAAAGAGAATACATGTAGCAACATGTATGCATGTGAATACACGGGCTACCCTGGTGAGGTCCTCCCACTCTCGAACAGCTTGCAACGCTTCTACTTCAAACACATCATAATGTAATAAATGTCATTTTCATATTAGACCCCTATTTTAAAAAAAGCTTTTCGAAAGGCCTCATTAAAAAATAAGGGTGAAATCAAATTACAATAGCAAATATTTTCATAAGAAATTAAATTTTATTAGGCGGATATCACTAAAATAAATAGGTACCTACAACATTATTTTAAACTTATTTCAAACAATTTGGTAACTCTTTTTAAATCCCAAACTCAACTAAACGGTAATCAAGAACTAGAAGTCTTATAAATTAGTTCAATCACTTGAATGTCACTTGAGATCTTCCAACTTCATCACCAGCCCCTGCTGAAGGTGAGCCCGAAGGTCGGCTGCCAGCTGTTCTTGGGGATGTAGGGGGAGAAGGACCGGGTGGCTCCCGCGTTGAGGTCCAGGGAGGAGGAGCGGTCTCTGAACAGGTTCAGGTGACCCATGGCCGACAGGTCCGTCTTGTGGAACAAGGGGGTCTGCGCCACTCCGACGGAGGCACCCACTTGCTTGCTGTTGGCGAAATAGGAAAAGTTTTAAAATTAATTAAAGAACAGAGGTGCAAGAAAGATATCAGAATTAGAGGAGTTTTAGTTTTTAACTTAACATTTCAAAATGATGACGTTTAGATATTGCAAATTTGGATTCCTGAAGGTGTTAGTCCTAATAAATATATAAGTTGATTGATAATAAATGTACCTACATTGTGATTCACATTATATAAATAAGTATAAAGTATGGCTGGGACTACACGACGATGACGGTTCCAGCGACGGTTCGGTTCAGGAACCGCTACCGGCCGTGTCTGCATTCAAACTCATACGTTGCGCTCAAGCCCCACCCAACTCGGTTTAGTAACCGCGCTGGCCGGTTCCAAGTGGAACCGTTGTACGTTTTGTCGACAGTGCTTTTTTGTTTGGGTTTATATGAAACACCGGTTCCATGGAACCGACCGATACTGGAACCGTCGTAGGAACCATCGTCGTGTAGTCCGAGTATAAGTTAGAACACTTTGGCTTAACAACACAAGTCTTACAATTGGGATACCGAGCAAGCACGGTCATAATCAGGAAAGAGATTGATTATTATTATTGATTTTGATTGATTATTGATCGGAACCCCCAGAAGTATGCTGCCAAGAGGTAAACAAAAAGGGTACTTACTTGAAAGTATAGTCAACGCCAGCCCCATGAGTGTTGAAGTTGGGAAAGTTGGGCATTTTCGGCGTGTTCCTGGTGGCGAAGGCATTGGCATTAATGTTGTGTTTGTCAGTGTTAAGCAGGTTGACGTTCGCCGCTGCCGTGAGCTGGTCTCCGAACGACGGTATGTGCGTCTTCGTCAGGCTTAGTGTGTGGCCGTTGCTGAGGAAAAGAGGTTATTGAAATTGTAAATAAAGGACGCCAGGGATTCAATCGTCTATTGAATTGGCGAACATACTGTTTGGAAATTGTAAATAAAGGACGCCAGGTATTCAATCGTCTATTGAATTGGCGAACATACTGTTTGGAAATTGTAAATAAAGGACGCCAGGTATTCAATCGTCTATTGAATTGGCGAACATACTGTTTGGAAATTCGAAATATTACACAAGAAAATTTCATTAATATTTTTCAACCGTTTTCTAATTCAGTTATCACAGGATTGTTTAAGGTAGATGATATCCAAGATGGTAAAGATTAATTACTGATTCTTCTTCTTCAATTTAAGAGCTATGCTCTTGTCGGTGTAGTAAACGCCACTGTGTCCTGTCTAGGGCCTTTACTGATTATCGTTGCATAATTGATCCAGTGATGGATTCTTCTAACTAGATTTGTAGCGTATTACGTCATACCGCGTTATCGTTTTACGTAGTAAATTATATATTCTTTGGTCATACATTATCTAGATACTTTCAAAGTACCTAGTCTTGAAAAGGAAGTCACTAATCAGCAATATCGCAACCAAGGGTTTTAACCAAGGGATTTTGTTTTTGTTTTTAAGGGTTTTAGGGGTTTTTTTTGGAAATAGTAAATAGATACGTACGACCCATTCTTTACTGGCGCACAAGCCCTGAGGCCTATGTCAGTATTATGATTTAAGATATGTAATTAATTTTATTTAAATAAAGGGAAAAAAACCATAGTGGAATTGATAGAAGGAAACAAACTAAGACAAATAATTAAAAACGATCTCCCAAAAATAACGAAAATAAAAACAAAGAACACGTAATTAACACAACATACTGATAAAAGAAAAACGTTCAAAAAAACGTTAACAAATATGCAAACACTTACACATTCTCAAGCTGCAATCCACCAGTAGCAGTTTTGTATCCTCCATCGAGTCCACTACCACCAGCAATCGCACTCAGCACATTCTTGTCATTACCAGCCAAAGGGAGCTTGGCATTTATATTCGCAGTACCATCTGGATTAGTACTAATTGTGCCATGAAGTTGCCTGGTCACTCTCGGATGGACGGACTCGTATGAAGTATCCAGCATGGCATCTTCGAGGTTGTCTTCTAGAATGTTGCCGTTATCTTCTGCGTATAGACTTGTGTAGATTGGTACTGGATGGTCAAAGTAGATCTGTCTGCTTTGGGCACCGACCAGCAAGACTGCAAGAACGAAGATCTTTGATGAAACCATCTTGGTTTGTTTGTAATAGAGTTTTGTAAATGACTGGAGGTGAAGCTGAAGTGAACTGTGATTTGTTTGGAGCAAGATCTTCCTTATATATAAAAATTGAGGCGAGAGCAGGACTTCCCCTAACGTGCCGTTGATATCTCAATTGTAAATATACATTTACATAGTATAGAAAATGACTAAGAAATAATTAAATTGATAAGGTTACTTAGTTGCGTAGGAACAGGAAAATATTAAAATAATTTAGGGGGTTTTAATTCCATTTGGTCGATGTCATATATCGAGTAATGCCCGATGTACACGTATTATACACGTTTTATATCTTCAACGGTTGCCTTGAATTCGTTCATCTGTTGTGTGCTTGGATGAAAGAAAAAAATAGTCTCCCTTAGGGGCGGGCGTTCGTTCCTTAATGATTGTGCGTGTTAGGCGTCGTAAAACAACAGTAGATAATAAAGCAACAATACTCGTAGCATAGTATATATAAAGACTTCTAGTGATAATAGTAATCCATGGTAAGTTTAGATTTTAAAGTGGGATACCTACTTGGATTGACGATCTACGTTGTTGAGATTTTAACTTACAAGATTTGTAAAAAGGAAAGATTGGTGATGCTGATAATAACAGATTTTAAAAAATAGTTGCATGAATAAAAACTAAATTAACACCATTCATCACTATCTGAGTTAACTTTGAAGCCAAATCTTTCCTAAACAAACCCAAATGGGCAAACTTTTGTTAGTGAAATTACTGAAAGCTCTCGGTTAGATGACCTTTTAGACAATTAACTGCTGAACACGGGCGGTACGAAATCCATAGACAGAGTTAAGCCATACAAGCTTATCATGGCGTCGATTCTGTGGTGGCCGCCAAACCTAAAGTTAAAACTAAATAAATGTCACCTCACTCAGTCATATGCTAAATCATGTAAGTGTAAGAGTGATGTTTTATTTAGCGAGTTAAACTTGCACCCCAGAATCGGCGCTCATAGACATCTCACATCACTGTAGGGTTTTCGATGCGCTGCTAACCTTGAGGATTGTTGTTGTCCTATGGTACCCCGGAGGTACTGAGGGCCTCCACAAGATCTCTCCACGCCACTCTGTCTTGTGCCACCATCTTGGCTTCACTCCAGCTCAACCCTACTGCCTTCAGTTTACGGTCGACAGTTCGCCTCCACGTGTGTACAGGACGGTCAGGTTTTCTCATCCCGCGTGGCTGCCACTCGAACGCGATCCTTGCGGAATTTGTCTCCCCTCTTCGTAGCGTATGCGGTCCAACACCATGACCAGCAACCTTGAGGATTGCCTCATGTAAAGATAGGTAAGTACGCTGCCTCTCTTACTCTTCAAAGAGAAACACAGCATTGCAGAAATAAGTACCACACCAGGCTGACTCTGCAGTCTGCACATAGTCATACCAGCTTCACCTTCTTCTTAATAAGCGAAGTGATTTTCGTTTTCATAAGGCCATTATTTATAATAAAGACTACTAAAGTAACACTAAAATACCTAAGCTAAAATAAAAATCGCCTCGCTTTCACTCTGACCCACAAACCTAAAAATAAACACCGCAATGAGATTAAAGAATAAAAACTCCGGGATTCGAACCCGTAATGGTGGGAGTTAAAAGCTTAGCCACTTAAACCTGAGCATTAATGGCAAAGCCGTGGATAAATCGGAAAAAACGCCACTTTATGACTCTCTAAAAAGGAAATTGATAAAGTGAAAATGACTTGCAGAGTGCGAGTAATATTTTTATGACAGCCCTATATACAGATATAGGATGTAAAAAACGCCTTGTAAACATCCTTCGGTTTGAAGGATGTTTAGAATCATCGACGAACAACTTATACTTATTCGTTCTACAACTTTTGGTAATTCTTTTTCAGGAATCCGTACCCCGAAGGGGAAAACGGAGCCTTATTGCTTGTAAATGAATGAATGAATAAAAATGTATTTGCACACATATACATAACACGAGAGCGTCGGTGGCCTAGTGGCTAGGACGCCGGACTCCCATGCGGGTGGTTCGGGTTCGAAACCGTGCAGTGCCATGTACCAATGAGTTTTTCGTATTTTTCAAAGACTTACGTGCATTTACCGACTGCTCTTACGGTGAAGGAAAACATCGTGAGGAAACCTGCATTTCTGAGGAAATAAAATTAAAAAAATCCAAAGGCGTGTGAAATCCACCAATCAGCACTGGGCCCGCTCGTTGGATCATGGTCCATAACCCCCCTTGTGCAAGGGGAGGCCTGTGCCCCAACAGTGGGGATATTAATAGGCTGATGATGATGATTGATGACATAACACGATTACATTCCATTACTTAAAAGAGTTACATTTTTTCTTAGAGTAAGTTCACAATTTCACATGCATATGTGGCAAAACGGTCCCTGACTCAGCATTATGCTGTGACGATATGGCTAGACGCTAGCCCCCGCCGCAGCGCTGGTTTTCAGTCAGGGCCCGGTGACACGACGACACGGTACGTGACGGTAAGACAGCTGTCAGCTCCAGCACCATTTTCGTCGGGCAATCTCCTGGCCTTTGACGACATCGAGTCCACAGGTATCATTGCTGATGGTGTTCGGCCAGTAAATACGGAGTATGGATCTAAGGGACTTGTTGATGAAATAAAATTATTACGTAGGTATAATTATAAATTGATATCAATTTGCAATAATACCGAGCATCCGTTTTAATAACCGAATCATATTGAAACTGTAAATATCTAGTATCACTCCACTAGTTATTAGAAAATCAATATGTCTAGCCTACTCCCATCTACACCTTGGTTTAGTTCCGAACCGACTACCAACTTAGGGTCAACTTATACCTCGGTAAGTAATATTTCAAGTTTAGTTTGTCATTTTGCCACCTGGAAGGCGATTCTCACATCGTTCGACATACAAAAGTCGAGCGCTACGAACGTCTTGTCACGCTCACACATAGCGAATGAGATAGGACTAATGTCGAATTCGATATTCCACTGCGAGAATCGCGTTTCAGATGATAAGTGGTCACCATGACTTCTCACCTCACCATGGAGTCATTGGAGGATTTTCGATGCGCGTCTAACCTTGATGACTTAATGGCCGGTGTTTATGCTGGCATTCAAACATTGCTGCTTTGTCACAAAAATAGTTAAAAGTGTGGTTCCACTCCAGACTGACTCTGCACAAAGTCGGTAGGTGGTCGGAAAGCTTTTAAAAGCTACTTAATCTATCGAGCGTCGGTGGCTTAGTGGATAGGACACCGGACTCCCATGCGGTCCGGGTTCGAAACCATGCAGTGCCATGTACAAATGAGTTTTTTGTATTTTTCAAAGTCTTACGTACATTTACCGACTGCTCTAACGGTGAAGGGAAACATCGTGAGGAAACCTGCACACTGAGATGACCAGTGTGTAAAATGGGGTACGCACAAAAGATCCTCAAGGGTCGAAGTGCCGCTGGGGTTATTCCCGTATATATAAAGTTTGTAATACCAATTTGTAAATTAGAAATAAATATAGGTAAGTACTTTACTTAGTGCTAAAATTAAAATTAAAATGATATTATCAGAATGCAGTAAAAAAAAGTAAATAACCAGGGATTCTTTACTTTTAGTTATCCAATTCCATTTCGAATAGCTGAGATACACAAGCAATACCCAGGTATTGCACGTGTCTTTAGGCGACGGTGACCATTTACCATAAGCTGGCCCATTTGCCTATTTATAAAAAAAACGACGCAGCCTGATGAAACTAGACCCTAACGCATATTCATTGTTCACGCCAATTACCCCCGAGTCAGTGAGCCGAGTTCTAGCTGCAGATTTCCATCCGTACCCAAACGGGAACGGAACAGGGGCAGAACCGAACCTGGTACCGAATCAGTGAATACGTCTCATTTAAATCGCTATAGAGATTCAAAAACTAAGTTTTTAACTACTTTTTAGGATTCCGTACCTCAAATTAAAGAAACGGAACACTTATAGGATCACTTTGTTGTCCGTCTGTCTGTCCATCTGTCAAGACCCTTTTTCTCAGGAAAGGGTAGAGGTATCAAGTTAAACTTAATATCAAATACTAAAGTCCACAGTCCCTTGGTGCTGTAAACAATGCATGTTCCTAAATCTATGCAATCAAAAGATACGGCCATATTTGTCATATATAATATTTTGATACTCACAGAATTAAAACCTAAAGGCACAGAATACTAAATCTATAGGGTACTTCCCGTTGACCTAGAAACATGAAATTTGTCACTAAGCAAGATCTCATAACACAAGTAAAGGAAAAAATCCGAAAATCGTTAATTTGTAATTATATCACTCGTAAATCCCTCGCCATGTTGTGGAATAACGTAAATGGAACTATTTTTCAATAACGAACTCCATAACACAGACTGTAAAATGGTACTTTTACAGTCTGTGTTATAAAACCTAATTTTACGTCTACAAACTTATAGCTACATTTGCAAGTGGTATAGACCGATTTAATGTGAAAACAATTTTTCCACCGCAAAGCTAAACTTGTATCTACCTACATAATTTTGTGCGGAACCTTCAGAGCGCGAGTCCTACTCGCTCTTGTCCGGTTTTTTATGGAACTATTTTTTTTGTTTCGAGGAATTAACAAAACAAGGAGGAAGGAAATAGTAACGTACTTACCTATACAACGGAGTTTAAAAATCGTGACGTTTTGATGGTGATCATGATCATCAATCAATTATTCTAGTAAAAAACGTGATGACGAACGGTTAGTTACTATCAGTAACCGGTTGATATCAAAATACCGGTTTTATAGCAGTACTAAGGTATAGTTATTATAACTTTCCAACAGTGACATAGACGCATCAGCATATATGCTGCCTATCTATAAATATATAATAAAAAAGTAAAATACACTTTTTTGCACAAATAGAAAACAACAAACAAGAGATAGAAAAGGAAATAGTGAAGTACAATTTAGACGGCCATATCGCTAAGAGCGATCTCTTCCAAGAAAACTGTGGGCAACATTGCCTGCTTCTGTTTCTTATCGGGGCTAGGTTCAGTGGGCAACATTTGGTACCATTTAGGGTGTCCAGTGGGCAACATGAACTGAAAGTTTACCACTTCCAGCTCCCCAGACAACGCGAGGTGCTGCAGGCACGTGATATCATACGAGGTGTACTATCGTCGAACGTTTACATCACACAACATCACCTGTTAGGAAGTCCAGTGGGCAACACTGCCTGTTGGGGTGTCCAATGTGCAACACTACCGAGGCCTGCCTTCATTGCCTGTTTATGTTTCTTATCGGGGCTGGGCTCTGTGGGCAACATTACCTGTTGGGGTGACCAGTGGGCAGCACGAACTGGAAGTGCACCACTCCTAATTCTCCGGACAGAGCGAGGTGCTGCAGGCACGTGATGTCATACGAGGTGTATGCTCGTCGTACATATACCTCTAATGCTGCGTTGCATACCTGTCAACAGTATATATTTTTTATTTATTAAGCATGTAGTAATGCTGCTTATCTTATCTTATGATAGGGGGCCGGAAATAACCCCAGCGGTACTTCGACCCTTGAGGATCTTTTGTGCCTACCCCATTTTACACACTGGTCATCTCAGTGTGCAGGTTTCCGCACAATGTTTTCCTTCACCGTCAGAGCAGTCGGTAAATGTACGTATGTCTTCTCCGTGCCTCGAAGAGCACGTTAAACAGTGGTCACCGGCACTGCTGTCATTTCACAGCAGTCGTTAGTCGTTGTAACTCTGACAATATGTACCACTAAACCGACAAACAGAGCATTAGAATTCGTAAAGTAACTCAACTTCTTCTTCTAAGTCCTATTCCTCATTGCTCAGGGTGGTGATCATTCTAAGGAATTAATCACATAGAACGATTCTCTAGGCAGAATTAATGGGCTAGTTTTCCATTGCCTTCCCCATTTTACACACTGGTCATTTCAGTGTGACCTGCACACTGAGTTGAACACTTTATTGCCACAAAAAAATACATATTTAGTTCACTGGTTATCTCAGTGTGCAGGTTTCCTCACGATGTTTTCCTTCACCGTCAGAGCAGTCGGTAAACGTACGTAAGTCTTTCGAAAAAACCGAAAACTCATTGGTACATTAACATGACATTGCACGGTTTCGAAATCGGACCTCCCGCATGGGAGTCCGACGTCCTAGCCACGACGCCACCGACGCTCTCAACAACAAAACCCCTCTTATTCTAACGTCGTCGGGTAAGATAACAAGTCAATTTACAAAGCGATTCTTGATAACATGATTGCATCAGTACAAAATTACAGAGTAGCCAATGACAGTGCTTTTCGAGTCGAAGATTAAATGGATCCGGTAGCCGCAGGCGAGGTGGGTAAATGGTCTGTTATTGGGGCTTGTATGGGGTGTTCACAGAAAGGGAATTTAGAAAAAAGATAGTATTTTAAACGTGCATAAAAAGATTTTAACCCAAAAAAATTAAAAGTCAACCTATGTACTAGGGATATTACGGAGCTTCGACTCCGACTCCGAGAGGTCGGAAATTCCGATTGATTTTACACCTCCGACTCCAAATTCGGCTTCGATAATGTTGAATCGGAGGTTATACCGAAGATTTGTGAGCAAACATATTCAAATATCAATATTTAATTAAATAGTGTAGGACTACAAAAAGGAATACGTTTTATTGCCGCAAACGTCATCATAAAAAATATTGGCCAGTTAAGCTAAAAAAATTAAAAAACGGTTTAAAATTTGAACTTTTTCTGAACATCTATCAACCTCTGCCTCCGACTTCGGTTCCGAATCCGCCTCCGACTCCGGTTCCGACTCCCATAAATCAAATTTAAAACCTTCGGTTTCGACTCCGGTTCCGGTAAAACCACCTCCGTAACATCCCTACTATGTACTCGTAATTGCTCACTATATAGAGGAGTTTTATACGGGAAGCGCGTCTGCCAGCTGGCGCATGCGATGTGAGAATCTCCCAATACATTACAACGTCAAATGTATGAAATTATATGCGCATTTTCCTAAACTCTTGGCTCGCTGTTAGTGCTCACAACATCACTCTAGAGGAGAGGGCGCTACTAGTTAGATTTCCGTGGTCAATGGTTTTTAAAGCTTTAATGTTTTGAAAATTACCATTGTGATTAATTTAACAAGTGATTAATAATTTCGAATCTCAGAAAATGTGAGACTGCCGAGAGGTCGAATCATAAAATCAAGTTTCAAAATACGTAAAAACACGTCCTATACATTTTACATGATTACAACGTTGTAAGACATGTAATCTGATATGTCAATCGTCTAAAGGATAATCTAGACTTTTTTCAGCTCTTAACTCTAGGTAACAATTTAAGAATTTCAGGCACAACATCCAGTTTTACGGTCACATATAACTTTAGTTCACTAAGTTTGAGTACAGTTTGGGATCTGGAGCCCAATTCTATAGTCCTCTGGTTTCAGGTAGGCTACCCGCCTACCTGAAACCAGAGGACTATAGGCTCCTTCCTGTAAGCTGTATAGCATCAGGTGTCTCCTTCCTGTTCCATAAAGCATCTTTAAGGAACAGGAAGGAGACTAAGGTTAGGGGTGAGCACAAAAGATCCCTGAGGGTCGAAGTGCCGCTGGGGTTATCTCTGCCATAAGATAAGATAAGATAAGTTCGATCGTTATATTTGACAGTTGAAGCGTTTTGTTACCGTTCAACTGCGATTCAGTATAAACCAAACGTTTTATTAGAATGCACAAAGACGTTACTGTTCGATCGATCGTTGACGCGACCGGAACTTAACTGAAATTGGATCGTTAGTGGCTAGTAGCATACGAAACACGTCATAACGATGCAGTTTAGATTCTACTTAGTTACGTTGTATTTAGTGGAATCGATCTCCTGTATCTAATCGTATCGATGTAAACCAGATATTTGATCAGAGACGTTGTTAAATACAGAAACACAATATACCTACTCAAAACCCCTTGGTTTAGCCGTAACCAGTTAACCACACCATGGAAAGGAAATTTCCAACTTTCTTTCGTTCTTGGATAACTAAGAGCGTCGATGGCGTAGTGGCTAGGACTCCGGACTCCCATGCGGGAGGTCCGGGTTCGATGAAATGCAATGTATCAATGAGATTTAGGGATTTTTTCTAAAGACTTACGTACATTTACCGATACTAACGGTGAAGGAAAACATCGTGTGGAAACCTGCACACTGTGATCACCAGTGTGTAAAATGGAGAAGGCAATTATGTATGTTCATATGAATGTATTCAAGTAATTTGTTTTATATAATTTGTACACGTATGTATGTCTACTTAAATTATAAATATCTTTATGTGAAAGCTCTAGAAGGAAGAAATCTCAATTTTAGAGATTAGCTCTACCTGTGTACGTAAAATTTCTTGTTGTTGTTTTTTCATTTGTGATTTATGTGTGCAAAATAAAATATAAAGTATAAGGCAATGCCAAACCACCCCATTAATTCTGCCAAGAGAATCATTCTATGTGATTAATTCCTTAGAATGATCACCACCCTGAGCAATGAGGAATACGACTTAGAAGAAGAAGTTGTTGAGTTACTTTATGAATTCTTATGCTCTTCTTGTCGGTTAGTGGTACCTATTGTGTCATTGACCCGTAACACCCCCCCCCCCCCCCCCTTAATTAAAGGGGAGGCCTTGGGCCCCAATAGTGGGGACATTAATAGGCTGATGAAATTGCTTTCGGTATAATGAGCTTCGGAGTAGCAAAAGACCTAATATGTCAACGCCGTATAAGGCAAATTATACACTTTGAGAATCTGTCATATTTCTAGCATACTTACTTACTGACTGGGTTTAATAGGCATATGGCTGTCTAGATTCGAGATAGATAGGGTGTGAGTTCTCTATAAGGGTCATTTCGACTGAACTTTCTTTTTTCCTGTAAAGTTTATTTAGCACACACATTATTTTACACACCTTACCAAAGAAGGATCTAGAAATAGAAATATAATTTATTTGTAAATATGGGTAATGCAGATGTTACATTGTGTTTCAGTATCACCATATTCAGCCCGAAAGCGTACACATTTTTGTTCAATTAATAAATCAATCAATCATAAATTATCAATCATAATAAATTAGCAAAATAATAATAGAGGTAACAAAACAAAAACGTCAAAATGTTAACTGATAAGTCTCAATTTAAAAAAATACTTAAGAATTAATATTATTTAATTATACTATAAATGTATAATTAAATAAAAATAATCATAATAATATAATCTCAACTAACATCAGAGATATTAATGTTTAAAGTTAGTATTGGACATATTCTCTGTCCCTTTCTAGCAAAACAGTCCTTTATATGCAGCCAGGACCTGCTTGTGTGGCGCTAGAGAAAGGCTACGTCATAAAATATATTGTCGTTTCTTTCTACCGTTCTGATTTTTAATTGCCTGTAGCTATTTTATTTTTCAACGAATTTTAATTCTGTTTTCACATTTGACCATCAATTTATGACTATTTCTTATTTTTTAAGTAATGCATTTAATATTTGGAAACTACCCTATTGCGCTGGCTCTCTTACCCTTCAAACCGAAACATAGCAATGCAAGCATTGTAGCTTTGCGGCAGAAACGGTGAAACCCCACCAGGCTGACTTGCACAGAATTATACCACCACAATAAAGCTTCTCCTTCTTCTTCAGATTAAAGAGATGGAAGAGCTGCCATTTAAGCCGTTTCACAAGACATACACCATCGTGGCTTTATCCATGAGCTTGGGTCTGTTATATCCTAATCCTGCCAGGGAGAAGTGGCGACGGAATGCTATGAGTACGTAACTATTGGATTCATTATTATCCATCCAAGATCCTTTAATCATGGCACAAGAAGATAAGATTTTCGCGCCGGCCTGCCCCAAATCAGCTCGCTGGGCAATTTAAAGGACGAAAAATGAGCTCCATGCAGTCTAGATCCGACATGATCCGATGATGGATTAGGCTAGAAGGCGGCAGGAAGTACGATGGGAGCGAGCGACACGAGCTCGATATTCGGCGGATTCCTTAAAATTTTAATTTTTTTCGCCTTCTTCTAAGTCGTATATACCTCATTTCTGAGGGTCGTGATCATTCTAAGGAATTAATCACATAGAACGACTCTCGGGGCAGATTTAATGGGATGGTTTGCCATTGCCTTCCTCGTCGCACACTGGTTATCTCAGTGTGCAGGTTTCCTCACGATGTTTTCCTTCAACGTTAGAGCAGTCGGTAAATGTACGTAAATCTTTGAAAAATACGAAAAACTCACTGGTACATGGCACTGCACGGTTTCGAACCCGGACCTCCCGCATGGGAGTCCGGTGTCCTAGCCACTGTGCTCTTCAATCTCCTATTAACATTATAGTGAGGAAAATGCTCTATTATAACATCACAGTGAGGTTAGATGTCTATGGGCAACGGTGACCAGATCAGATCAGATCAGATGGCCCGTTTGCTCGTCATAAATTAACTAGGTAACGTTAGAGTAAATATTTATAATATTTGATTTTTTAGAAGAATTGAACGATCTTTAGCTTTAAAAGTTAGCGTTGTAGTAGGTCGATTAAGCTCTCGGAGTGGTGGAGAGATATTGTTCCAAATTTTGCATGCTTTAACAGCATTTTTGCTCAGCATTGGGACAGTCAGGGCTGAATAAAAACTTCTATTCCAGTATTCGTGTACATATCAGCGGCCCCGGTGTCGTACAACATTTTCTACGACATCTACAAGTCTTGGGGACATCGGGACATTGTCAACATCATCCGTCACGGCACGGTTATCATTCCGTTCCTGCTTGTTCTGACTAAGGTAAAATTGAAATTTGATATTGAACAAGTTTATTTAGCACTGTAAACACCAGAATATAGCAAATACACAATTCAGAAGTATACAATGATTAATGCATTCAGCACAAACATCTGGTGCGGTACAGTGCCAAAAAGGGTACACCAGCTCAGCATAATGCTGAGGCAAGCCACAGCGCTGATCAGTTGGCCCCTCAGTGACTGCACGGACAAAGAAAGCAACAGTGTGTGCGTGTAGTGTTGTATGAATGTGTTAACTCATTGGATTCTCCGTCTTAGGCCTGGACTAGATGCGCCGGTTCGTTTCGCTGCAGGTGGCGAGGCGCTGACTTCAAAAGGGGGAGGGCGGAACGCTTGTGATTGAATGCAGCGAACCGAACTGGCGCTGGAACATGTAGTCCAGGACTTACAGTCGAATCCTCACTTTTGAGGATTTCAATGAATCTATATGATTTTGTTGTGAAAACATATTATAACTCGTGAAGTATGGGAGCCTGTTTTTTTTTTATTAAATAAGGAGAGCAGACGAGCAAACGGGCCACCTGATGGTAAGTGGTCACCATCGCCCATAGACATCTCACCTCACTTTATTAATATTAAAGGGTTTTTGATGCGCTGCTAACCTTGAGGACTAAGATGGATTGCCTCATGTGCCGGACATTACGCTGGCTCTCTTACCCTTCAAACCGGAACACAGAAATGCAAGCATTTCTGTTTCACGGCAGAAATAGATAAGAGGGTGGTACTACCCCAGGCGATCCTTCACTTGAGGATCTACCACTACAATCTACCACTACCGGTTCGGGCATCGATTGTATTACATTTTATTACAAAACAAATCTCAATCAAGGGGCACCAAAAATCATGAAATTAGTGTGACGTTATTTATGGATGACCACTAATTAAATTACAGATGGCGTTAATGTACAAAAACCGTGTTGCAGCGAAAGAAATCATCGACGACATCAACCTAGACCACTCCCTATACAACCGTCTACCAGCCGACTACCAAAACATCATCAAAGAGCACATAAAAATGAATAGATTCAGTGAGAAAGTCTGGGCCATAACAGTGGCACAAACCTGCTATGTATTTCCAGTTATGGCCAGCATCCGAAACATTTACAACCAACTATTAAAACCTGAACCAATGAAATATATGATCCATGACTTAAATATAGCTCATACTGAACCAGAGCTCAGATTCGAGAGTCCGTATTTTGAAATAATGTTTGTTTATATGATGTGGTGTGGCGCGATATTATTCTTTAATTTCCTGGGTTATGATGGGTTCTTTGGAATGGCTATCAACCATGCTTGTTTGAAAATGACGGTGTACTGTAAGGTGTTGGAAGAC
Organism: Hofmannophila pseudospretella; assembly: GCA_947369225.1. Taxonomy (NCBI): domain Eukaryota; kingdom Metazoa; phylum Arthropoda; class Insecta; order Lepidoptera; family Oecophoridae; genus Hofmannophila; species Hofmannophila pseudospretella. Next base: position 4,397,325 of record OX376333.1, read on the forward strand.
GCCATGAAGGAAAGAGATAGTAGACGAGTGTTTGAGCGAATGGTGGAAGTTATCAATGCTCAGAATAGGTTGTTCAAGTAAGTATGTATTATAATGTCGTGTCGTGTCGTGTCGTATCGTATCGTAGTGGCTATCAACCATGCTTGTTTGAAGATGACGGTGTACTGTAAGGTGTTGGAAGACGCCATGAAGGAAAGAGATAGTAGACGAGTGTTTGAGCGAATGGTGGAAGTTATCAATGCTCAGAGTAGGTAGTTCAAGTAAATATGTATTATAGTGTCGTGTCGTGTCGTATCGTATCGTAGTGGCTATCAACCATGCTTGTTTGAAGATGACGATGTACTGTAAGGTGTTGGAAGACGCCATCAAGGAAAGAGATAGTAGACGAGTGTTTGAGCGAATGGTGGAAGTTATCAATACTCAGAATAGGTTGTTCAAGTAAGTATATATTATAGTGTCGTGTCGTGTTGTATCGTGTCGTGTCGTGTCGTATCGTGTCGTGTAAGCGATCAATACTGGTACTTTGAGTGTCGGTGGCCTATTGGCTAGGACACCGGACTCTCATGTGGGAGGTTCGGGTTCGAAATCATGCAGTGCCATGTACCAATGAGTTTTTCGTATTTTTCGAAGACTTACGTACATTTACCGACTGCTCTGACGGTGAAGGAAAACATCGTTAGAAACCCTACACACTGAGATGACCAGTGTATAAAATGGGGTAGGCACAAAGATCTTCAAGGGTCGAAGTGCCGCTGGGGTTATTCCCGGCCCCCTATCATGAGATAAGATAATCTACACATATTTTATTTACAGATTTGTGGAGACCATACAAAGGACATTCAATTTCTGGCTTGGAGCCATATTTATTGTCACCGTCATACATGTGTGCAATTGCATGTATCAAATTATGGAGGTACGAATATACCTATATATCTAGGGATTTAGAAACGTTTTCAGATAATTGTTGACATTTTGTAAATTTAGTAAATTTAATATTAATGACATTGTATAAATTTTAATGACATCTTTATATATTAAGTATTATATTTCTGTATATATTATAGTATTTATGTAATATTATTACTACTGCTTGGCAGCTTGCAAAGGTTTGCATATTTTTTATTTTTTTTATTTTTCTTTAATTATTTTTGTTATTTATTTATTTGAGGGTAGTATCTATTTCATATGCCTTTTGCACCCGCCTTCTGCACATTGTATTGTACCTCTCTTTATGTTGTATGTTTTGTTTTTGTCCCGGGTGTGCAATACAGTATATTTGTAATTGTATCTTTTTTTATTTTCCGTTTTCCTCTTAAAATCTGTATAAACATTATTAATTTGTGAATTCGGTGTATATGCCTGTAAAGGTAAAGTTTGAAGTAAGTAGTGTTAGTTGCTTGCTTGCTTATCGTATGGTTAGTGGCCAACCAATTTGTCAGAGTTGTTCAGGCCGCCCGTAGGCATCTGACATGGCTTAACGACTGCTGTCGAACGACAACAACCGGGACCGACTGCTTAACGTGGTCAAAGAGGCACGGAGGAGCTCAGATGAAATATGCCACTAGCGGTCACCCATCTAGGTACCGACCGCGCCAACGTCGCTTAACCTGCACGATCACTTTCGGACTGTGCTCGCAACTAGGCTACGAGCTACAAGCTACATGCGAGCTAGTTGTTAGTGTTAGTAGTAGCTAGTGTTAGTAAAGTAATTATTACGATAGTGCAAAACATTAGTCAAGTTCATGCAAAATTCCAACGCCTCTAGTTCTGAACATAAATTTTATTCCAGGGGTCTGGACTAGACATGACATACATAATATTCATCATAGGCTCGGTCATACACATCTATCTGCCGTGTCTGTATGCTGGCAAGCTTAAAAGTATGGTAAGTATCCCACTAACTATATTTTTAACTACTATTTTTTCCACTAACCGCGAATAACGTTCTTTAATGTTATAACTCATAACATTTTAGAACGTTTCGTTCGCGGTTAGTGGAAAAATTTTAAAAAAAACCGACTTACTTTATTACTTTCTACCATTGTTGAGATCCCCTTACTTTCTCCTGGCCATCATCAGGTCATCAAGGTTCCAGATGTGCCAACCAAAAAAAATATCCACTGTAAACCGTTTTTAAACAATAAAATAGGACAAACACGCCGTGACAGCTTGAACACAACAACATAACCCCGACACGAAACTCGCGTTCAAGCTGTCATGGCGTGTTTGTCCTATTTTATTGTTTAAAAACGGTTTACAGTGGTTATTTTTTATGGTTGGCACATCTGGAACCTTGAGGACCTGGTGATGGCCAGGAGAAAGTAAGGGGATCTCAACAATGGTAAGTCGGGGGTTATAAGTGATCATGACAGTGGTGAATCTATTATTATTAGATTAATATATTGGTGTGTACAGTCAGAGGAGACAGCGACGGCGGTGTACTGCAGCGGTTGGGAGCGAGTGTACTCGAGGCGCGTGCGACTCATGGTGCTGTTCATGATCGTGCGTGCGCAGGCGCCTTTAGAGATCACCGCATTTAACATGCTTACGTTTGACATGGAGCTGTTTGTTTCTGTGAGTTGAGATGGCTTTTTTTAAGCATCGAGATGGATTTTTGGATGGAGAGCAGACGAGCAAACAAGTCACCTGATGGTAAGTGGTCACCGTCGCTCATAGATATCTCACCTCACTATAATGATATTAGAGGGTTTTCGATTTGATCAAACCAATTTATTTTTTTAAGTCTTATGATTGGGTTTGCAGAAAGCAAGTAACGTAACGTTAACGTTCTGTAACGTTTTCATTATTTCGTAAGAGCTTGAATAATTTTTTTCAGATTCTTCACACATCTTACTCTATGTTTACGCTGCTACGATCTTAGAAGACGAACACAGGAACTAGATTCTTATTTCAACCCAACACAAGAAATAACACAAGAGTATGAATATATTCACGATATTATACGCATAGACATTCATAGAATAAAATATTTGGAAAGAAATTTGTTTCGTTTCCTATCTGTTTCCATATCCATTATCTCTCTCTACAGCCCATTAACGTCCCCACTGTTGGGGTACAGGCCTTCCCATGCACAAGGGGGGTACGGACCATGATCCATCCGAGCGGGCCCAGAGCCGATTGGTAGATATCATTCGCCTTCGGTAACTTTTTTTCCTAGAGCCTCCTACACAAAATGAGACTGGCAGACAATCCCATCTGTAGAGCCTGTGGTGACACCGTTGAGTCAATATGACTCGAACGTGACTCGCTGGCTGGAAAGCGATATGAGTCATCTGGGGGTAGCCTACCCGAGACCAGTGGACTATAGGCTCCTTCCTGTAAGCCGTACAGCGTCCTTGACGCAAAGCATCTTTAAGGAACAGGAGGGAGACTAACGTAAGGGGTGAGCACAAAAGATCCCTGAGGGTCGAAGTGCCGCTGGGGTTATCCCTGGCCCCTGTCATAAGATAAGATAAACTTTTTTCCTAAGACATGCAGATTTCTTCACGATGTTTTCTTTCACCTTTAGAGCAGTCGGTAAATGTCTTCGAAAATCTCATTCGTACTTGACATTGCATGGTTTCGAAACCAGATCTCCCACAGAGGAGCTTGGCGTTTTCTTTTATTATTTCCTCTATAGTGACAGATATCTTATTTGATAGGTTTGTACACAATTTCAAATTTAAATTTACTTAACGCTACCAGCTGCTGTAAAGGGGCATTGTCAATACATATTACCGATGCAACGAATGTCAAATGTATGAAAAAGTATGCCTATGGGCCAAACCCGTGGCTCGCTGTCAGTGCTCACATCATTGTTCTAGCGGAGAGCGCTAGTTGTCCGATTTCTGTGATAAAACCCATTTCTATGTAAAATACGTATACTTCTTAACATTAGCAGTAGGGTTCTTATCTCAGTTCGGGAGTTTCCTTTTTGTTTGAGACTAAGAAATTCTCTGCTAACAACTCAGCCGTTCCATTTCGCGCTTCGGCGACTATTATGGCGCTGAGGAGTTAAGATAATGATACAATGAGAGCTTACAGTATAGAAGTACTTACGAGGTTTTAAAATTTTAAATTGTCGACCCTAAAGATAAGCACCATCCCAACTCTTACCGTGAGTGTCGTACGAGGCGACTAAGGATCTTAGTTGGATACTATTTTAGATACATAGTAACATATAATACTTTATTGTACACAAGAAATTTACATAGGAAAGGAAACATAGAATAAGTGTGTAACGATGTCGACATCGTCCATATCAACCTCCTTGCCGTCAATTTCAACCTCATCGTTAGCGTCTATCTCACCTCATATCGTGTTGGCATCTTCATTTCTGCATTTATATTTTCAAAATCCAAATCATATTCCGATTCAATTTCTAAATTCCATTATTCCATTAATTTCATTGTTTTTAGTTTCTCTCTGTATTTTGTCCTGAACGGACGTTTCTCCGTTTAATAAAATTGTCTTCTACTACTACCTATTTTCTACTATTGTGTTGTTCAGTTCCTGATAAATATAATATCTACTATTACCATTTTTCCTCTATTACTTCATCTGCATACTGTCCTAGAACCCTGCTAGCCGGCACCTAGAGGGCAGATTGTAGCAGTGGCGTGTACAAAGGCGGCCTTATCGCTCAGAGCGATATCTTTTTTACACCTACAAACGGCAATATAGGCTCGCCATACCGTTTGTCCACCAAATCTTACGCCGAAAACTGGGAAATCTATGATTAAAGCTAGTTCCTCTGTCTACTCCCTCGGGGATTATAGACGTGATAATTTATGTATTCTAAGTTATAAGTATATATACAGTTTTAAACGGTTTATAATATACCCTTGCCAGGAATATAAATACCCTGTCAAGAGGGCGCCATCGATACTTAATAATCTTTATGGAGTACGCTATGAAAGAAATTGTTACATTTCTATCTATCTATCAGCCCGTGTCTGTCCACTGCTGGACATAGGTCTCTCCCAGGGCGCGCCACATTACTCAGTCCTTCGCCTTCCTCATCCAACCATCGCCAGCAACCTCCTTCAGGTCGTTGGAAGGGGGACGTCCCACACTGCGCTTTCTTGTACGCGGTCTCCACTGTCTAGAGTGGAGACGAGACCGGTTCTGCGACAGACATGGCCAGCCCATTGCCACTTCAACTTGGTAATCATATGAGCTATGTCGGTAACTCGCGTTTTGTGACGGGTGACTTCATTTCTAACACTAACTTTGTTACATTTAATTCCGCAAAATGACTGCCGCATAACCGCATATTTCTGGTCAAGTATAAGTACTTGTAAGAGCGTCGGTGGCGTCGTGGCTAGGAAGTCAGACTCCCATGCTCCGTGGTCCGACTTCGAAATATGCATGCAATTTTTGTCCCAAAAAGTTTTTCGTTTTTTCAAAACAGATACGTACATTTACAGACTGCTCTGACGGTCAAGGAAAACATGGTGAGGAAACCTGAACGCTGAGATAACCAGTGTATGAAACGGGGAATGAATTCCCCGTTAAAACATTAAATCCGTGTAAACCATTAAATCTGCCACGAGAGTTTTCTATGTGATTAATTCCTTAGAATGATCACGACCCTGAGCAATGAGGAAATACAACTTAGAAACGCTTGTAAGACGCTTGCAGTGAAATTTTTTATCATGACTCATGCATGAGTCATCGAACGGCGTCTCAGAATAGAGCAGGGTTTTTTTAATTTATTTATTACAATAAAGACGTAATGGAATGATTTTCTCATACAATTTGCTCTGTTCAGACAGAATCATCTCGAGTATTTAGCTTCAAGTATGACTAAAATAACAATAATATAAAACACACATTAAATATTAATAGTTCCTTCGATCAGCCGCTAGATGACGTTGACCGTTTCAACTGCTCGACCAACTTATATTTGCGGTTGAATTCGTCACTTTACCACAGAATATTTAATAGTAACACACTTTCATAACCGCAAAATAACTTTGCACAGTTTACTTCGCGGTGTTAAGTTTTTCCCTGGTTCATAGACCCTCTCGGGGTTAGGCTTGTCGGTTATCGCTTCTCGGCCTTTTGGCTAAGATCAAAGTGTAGTATCTGTTCTTTTCAGCTTAATATCTGAAAGTTCCCTCACTGAGGGACCAGTATATTAAACTGATTTTTGTATCCAGACGGGATGTTCGGGGCTCGCTCCACTCCCGTCGCGGGTCGGCCCGGCATTGCAGTGCCGCCGGGATCGGCCCACATAATACCTTGAAACTTTTATCTTAACACCATACTTATGTCACAAGAAAGGCATAATAGTGTATGGACTTCGACTAAAGAAACATAATGCATGAGTCATGCATTTTTCTTTTCACTCGTGTTGTTATTTTTACCGAATTGCACATTGCACTGCACATTCTTTTTTATTATTACAATTACAAATTATATTTTGTGAACTTTGTATTTAGAGCTACAACTTAAGGTAGACTTCCGATGATCGCGGCAGATGCGGCTGACGGCTGACGCATCGGAAGCGGCGCCATATATTTTCATAGTGTTTAGTATTGTCGCGTCAGCCGCATCGGAAGTCAACCTTCAGAGATTTGAAGTGAAATCACCAGACCAGATTTTTTTACCACAATCTTGCTGTATCGTTTGATATGCCACTCGTAGACCTCACTCACTTCGTCTTCGAGCTATGGCTGCTTATAGCGGATTAAATTTCTATATTTTAGTTATATCCTAAAACCATCTCTCATAGAGAGGGGGACGAGGGAAGGGTACCAAATTATTTTTAGATTTATTTATTACAAAATCCACAGCACTTAAATTTAAAAACAAAATAATCCATTAATAAAACATACTGCCAATTCAGATTTCGTATTTTAAAATAATGCTTATAGGGAGAAATAAGTTTTGGTGTGTGTGTCAATTGGAAATGTGTGTGAGCGTGTTTGTGTAGAAGAGAGTGAAAGGGTGTGTACATTTGTAAATGTTTTTTCGAGTCTTCTCTACATGTATCCAGCTACAACGCAACTGTACTAGTACCACCTAAGTATTATTGATTATTGTTACAGTGTATCTCCTGACGGCAGCGGCACCGCCATTGAACAAGTCCAACGATGATAATTCTTTATTATACGACCTGTGTATACCGATAATATAATTTTGTGCATAGTTAGTTCGCGATAAGGGCACGTAGAATAATACAAGACACACATGTTCGACTGTTAGGAACGCAAAAAAAGGCCTCGGAAAGGCTAGTGTCAGATTGGTTTCCGTGCTCCCAGCTCTCGGTGTGTCTCAGTGTTTCCACTTATTTTCATAAACTGCTCCATCTTTGTCTATAACGAGCCCAGAGCGGCTCTTCAGGCCCAGTATTCTATTATCAACTTCACAAATAAATTACCGTCTCACTTCTTACGACAGCTTTTTGGAATGGCATTTTATCCCATGTTTTACTTGTGTATAATAGGTACATCGTATAGAATAGAAGTTGTTGTTGGTAATTGTTTGGAGAGTCAATCATATCGTCAGTGGAAAGGAAAAAATGCTAAAGCGCCAAAATAGAGGTAAAAGTAAAGTGAAAGTAAAATACACTTAATTGAACAAATAGAAGAAAAAAAAAGATAGAAGAAGAAAAGGAAATAATGAAATACAATTTATTGACAATAATGAAAAAAATATATGTTTATTTATCACTGTAAACACCAGAATATAGCAAGTACACAATACAGAAGTATACAAAGATTAATACATGCAGCACAGAACATCTGGTGTGGTACAGTGCCAATAAGGGTACACCAGCTCAGCATAATGCTGAGGCAAGCCACAGCGCTGATTTTCAGCTGCCCCCTCAGTGACTGATTGATTTAGGCGGCCTTGTCGCTGAGAGTGATCTCTTCCAGGCAACCTTCGGACAGAGGAATAGATTTTGAGAAAGAGGTAGTAGAGGTGTGCAATCAATATGATATATAAGAGAATTTATATAATACATTTTTTAAATCTAAATATTTCAAATCTAATTTTCCAAAACCTCCATTTTGGCGATTTAGCATTTGTTCATTTCCACTTACGATATAGTTTTTTATAAGTTATTCAAAGTAAAATTACTTGACCTTAACCTACTTTACTTTAACCGATTTTACCTTACTTAATAAATTTTGAGAGAGTGACTACCCGCTAGCTAGCTTTCTTACCGAGCTTCTTACAAACCGAAACACAGCAATGCATTGCTTTGAAAAGAATTAGGTAAAAGGGTGGTACCACTCCAAACTGACTGTGCACAGACTGGAAAATCACCCAACAGCTAATCCTAACTTCTATTGCCCGCGAATCATTAGGAATCCTATCACACCGCCCCGATATCTAACAGTTTGAGGAGTTAATCGTAGCGGGAAACTTTAGCAATATCCATTAGGTGCCGGTCGGTGGAGTGCGGGTCAGGGAATACTCCGGATAATTCAGTTCTGCTTGGCCCCACACCATAGAATATACCCGTAATTACCTATATTGCTTGCTTGCTTGCTTGCTTATCGTATGGTTAGTGGCCAACTTATTGTTCAGGCCGCCCGTAGACATGGCTTAACAACTGCTGTCGTACGACAACAACCGAGACCGACTGCTTAACGTGCTCTCCGAGGCAGGCGAAGGAGCTCAGATGAAATATGCCACTAGCGGTCACCCATACCTAGTACCGACCGCGCCCAACCTAGCCTAACCTCACGATAACTTTCGGACCGTGCTCGTAACTTGGCTACGAGCTCCTCGTATATTATATACCCCATACATTAATATATTACCTATATTAAGACCCCACTATAGTAAGTAACAAAATATATGGGCCTATTACAACGGAATAACTATATATACTCGTGAGGAAACCTGCACACTGAGATGACCAGTGTGTAAAATGGGGTAGGCACAAAAAATCCTCAAGGGTCGAAGTGCCGCTGGGTTATTCCCGCCCCCAATCATAAGATAAGGGGTTCGAAGGATTCGGAGCTGAAACCACCGTGCATCCTTTGCATACCTTACAGGGGATTTCCACGTCCTTGTTACACTTTGTCCACCAAACTTTAGATTTTAATCTGGATTTCATAGCAACTACTCCTGGATCTTGGTCTTTTACCAGTGCGTCCTACCAGTAATGACCTACGGAGCCGAAACGTGGACACTGACGGTGCGACTGGTTCACAAATTGAAAGTCGCTCAGCGTGCTATGGAAAGTGCTGTGCTCGGAGTATCTCTGCTGGATCGAATCCGAAATGAGGAGATCCGGCATAGAAGTTATCGACATAGCTCATAAGATTAGCAAGCTGAAGTGGCAGTGGGCCGATCACATCTGTCGCAGAACCGACAACTGCTGGGGTAGACGAGTTCTGGAGTGGAGACCGCGTTTGGGCAAACGTAGTGTGGGACGCCCCTCTGCTAGATGGAGCGACGATCTGCGCAAGGTGGCTGGCAGCGACTGGATGAGAAGAGCCGAAGATCGGGCTCAATGGCGCGCCCTGGGAGAAGCCTATGTCCAGCAGTGGACTAGAGTAGGCTGCTGATGATGATGATGACTCCTGGATGGCCCTCGTGCACCGCGTTCAACACTGGTTCTCGCAATTTTTTTGGTACAGCAGATTTTTTCGCCATGTCGGAGTTGACCCCATAGTGAAAGTTGTTCAGTTTTGGATTCCCCTTTCGGATCTTTAGGGTGTTTTTGTTACACCTGAATATTATTTTATGACAATTATTATGCCGTAAGAATAAATGATAAAGGAAGGAACGCGGGCCAGCCACTACTGAAGGAGGAGGTTGCGAGACTTTACTTTCATCCAAGCATAAAACAAATAAACCTATATACCTATATTACATAATACGAGTATGTTCGACATTCCATATCTTATGTAAAATTACAACGTTACCTGCAATAATTACGGCTGTAATACGTTGTCAAGCCGTATTTGTGCTCAGACCGCAGCTGAGGGCTGCCTACGGGAACACCGTTTAATCCCGTCCCGTCAAACCGCACAGGTTTGTTGTAGTAGCCATGCGTCGGTTGGTTTAGAGACATGGGCTTTCCAGTTGCAATAATATTTCGACAAGAAATATTTAGACTAAGTATATCACGTCCTGCTAGAGTAGCCATGGACTAATAATTAAAAATATAAGTCGTTACTTAAAATTACAGCGTCTGTAATACATTGAACTAAATTAACCTACTTCAGCTTCCCTTCCCTTTTCTTAGTGACTCTAACGAGGCTTAATGGTCACCTTGTCGTATACCAAAGTCTCTAAACTGAGATATAAAAAATTTGCCTACCTATAGATCTACCCTACATCATGGTATTTTACCACAAACTACGTGACAGAGACAAAATATAGGACTTTGTCATAATTACAGCTGTAATACGTCGCCTAGATAGGTATACTACTCACACCACTTTTTCATGAATGCCAAATGAAAATCAAACGTCACATTACTTGATTTCAATAAAATATGGTAGTCGCCCATAAAAACTGTCACGGGCTAAGTACAAGTTAAGTACACGGGTAAGTTACAGTTTACTTACCTATTCGACATTCCGTGTCTTACGTGAAAGCTTGCAATAATTACGGCTGTAAAACGTTGTCTAGCTGTATTTGTGCTCAGATCGCAGCTGAGAGCTGTTCGCGAGCACCGTTTAATCTTGTTCCGTCAAACCGCACAGGTTTGTTGTAGTAATCATGCGTCGCCTGGTTTAGAAACAGGCTAAATTACAGTTGTAATATTTTGTCAAAATATATTATGAGTATAAGTCATGCCGTACAACAAGGTACAAGGTATGGATAGCTATAATTGTTCCGGTTGAAACAACATTTGTCCAACTTAGAGTTAGCTAAACTTTGGACGTAACTTCTACACGTGACTTTCTAACATTTAGTAGAGTTATAGCTATGAACTAATAAATATTCAAAATTAATACGTTGAACTAAATTAGGTTAACCTATCTGCAAATTACGGCATTTTACCATTATGCTACGAGACAGACAAAAAGATATGCATTAAAACTAACATTACAATAATTGATTCAAAATCACAGAAAATATTCTTGTCGTACCTTACGAAACTCCATAACCTGCGTAAAAACTTACGCAATAACCTTTAATCTTCCACCAAAAACTCGTCTCACTCCCTCTCCAACATTAACCTTACTCGCCCGGACACACCTGGTCAATTTAACGCTTGCCCACAGCAATAAATCCAACCGTAATTAAATCCACATATCCTGCTGTATCCTAGTCACTCTAGCGACAAGCCCGAATGGAGAGGCACCTTAATTGGCGACCCCAATACGTAGGGGCCACCGGGAATGGAAATTACAACCCTGTCTCAGGGCTGTCCAAATGATATGAATCAGTTTTAAAGAGTCGTTAATCAGGGCTGTGGTTTCTGGTTAATAACCAGAAATTATTGGAAGTTACTCGTCTAGGGTAATATGTCGCTGGCACGATTACTTTCGGACCATGCTCGCAACCATAGGCTACGAGCCACTCATTCAATTAAATGAACAAGAAGGAGGAATATTACATACTGTATTTCGCATTACGTCTTACAATTATTTAAGACTTAGATTACTAAGTAGTACACAACATAACCTAAGTACGAGTAGGTACATAATTTTGAAGTCTCTGCTTGCCTTGCTGTGTTTCAGTTTGAAAGGTAAGAGGGCCAGCGTAATTTCAGGCACATGAGGCACTCCTAGATGGAGCCCTCGAGGTTAGCAGCGCATCGAAAACCCTCTAATAACATTATAGTGAAGTGAGATGTGGTGACAGTGAACACTACCATCTTCCACCACTAGGTTGCCTGGAAGAGATCGCTCTTAGCGATAAGGCCGCCTAAACTGTACTTTACTATTTCCTTTTCTATCTTTTGTTTGTTGTTTTCTATTTGTGCAATAAAGTGTAAGGTTAAAGCTCTCCTTATCAGAAAAAAACCATATTTCTGAACGTCGACAACCCTAGTTGGGACCAATGTAATCGAATAAGACCCTCCTGTTCCGTGTTTTACAATAATAAAGTTGGCGAGTCAATTGCTCGGTATGGATAGCTATTGTTCTGGTTGAAACAACACTTGTCCAACTTAGAGTTAGCTAAACTTTGGACGTAAGTTCTACACGTGACTTTCTAACATTTTGTAAGTAACTAGTATTATTAGCTGGGTGATTGAGTGCGGTAACTGAACATTATTAATACACTTGCTTACCAATACATTTGGGAATTCACAAAAAGGACTTCTTCCTTTTTTTGGTGTATTTTTTACTATAGTATTGAATGTGAAGTGATAAAACCATAGCATTAGTTCTACCTATAATCATGAATAAAGTCATACCTACACACTAAACATTCTGTTAATTCTTATACCGACCAGTACACGCCTGCCGTGTGTTGTACTTTAACACATTCACTGTCCAGTGCCTCAGCACTTGAGGCACTTTATTATGACAATTTGACAGTGGACTGACAACGTGTTAATACTTGAATTAATTTGCACACTTTCCTCGTGTCATTAATGTCAAACTATGGACGTAACTTCTACACGTGACTTTCTAACAGTTTGTAAATAACTAGTATTATTAGCTGGGTGATTGAGTGCGGTAACTGAACATAATTATTACACTTGCTTACCAATAATTTTGGGAATTCACAAAAAAGGACTTCATACTTTTTTTGTATATTTTTTACTATAGTATTGAATGTGAAGTGAATCTGTGTTGAGTCAGCCTGGGTACCATTCTCAGTAAGTCTACCATTTAAAAAATGTATTCTTTTATCTATTTCCGCCGCAAAGCAGAAATTGCTGTGCTGTGTTGCTATTTGAAAGGTAAAAGAGCACATGAGGCACTTCTTGTCTTCAAGGTTATCAGTGCAACGTTCAATCATACTTGCTACGAAAAATCATAAGTACTTGCTTAAAAACATACTTGCTATGGGGAGATAATTTTTTTTCATCCATGCTTGCTATGGTCTTTTTTTTTGGCCGTCTACAATACCGGTGCTTTGTAACCTGTTACGATGGAAGACTTTTATTTTTATAGCAGAGTACCACCTACACTAACAGGTAACATCACTAATATTTGTTCTGTGGTAACAGGTTTGTAATAGGAATTTACAGGACAAATACATTTTCTTCTTGTTTAAGATTATCATCATCAGCCTATTAATATCCCCACTGTTGGGGCACAGGCCTCCCCTTGCACAAGGGGGGTACGGGCCATAATCCACCGAGCGAGCCCAGTGCTGATTGGTGGATTTCACACGCCTTCGGAATCTTTTTAATTTCCTCAGATATGCAGGTTTCCTCACGATGTTTTCCTTTACCGTTAGAGCGGTCGGTAAATGTACGTAAGTCTTCGAATTAATCGGAAAAACTAATTGGTACATGGCATGGTTTCGAACGATGGAGCGACGATCTGCGCAAGGTGGCTGGCAGCGAGACTGGATGAGAAGAGCCGAAGATCGGGCTCAATGGCGCGCCCTGGGAGAGGCCTATGTCCAGCAGTGGACTAGAGTAGGCTGCTGATAATGATGATGGTTTCGAACTCAGACCTCCAACTACTAACTACGTTGGTGGCCACTAGGCCTCCAACTCTTAAAGATCGTTGGGTGCTATTACCGTGAAACCCACCCTAGCTCCAACCCTGCACTTCCGAGAGTATCACATGGTATAAATTGGACTGCTAACTAAATTCCGAGTGACATGCAATCTTAATTACAAGTTCCACCAATTACCAGGTTCCAGCTGAACCGAGCGGCAATTAAATAAGGACTCTGTTTCCATGACAAATATCTCATTTTCACTTGATGACTGTTTTTTTTTATTGTACAAGTAGAGCGGACGAGCAAAAGGGTCATCTGATGGTAAGTGGTCACCATCGCCCATAGATATCTCTCCTCTATATAATGGTTTTAGAGGATTTTCGATGCGCTGTTAATCTTGAGGTCTTAGATGAAGTGCCTCATGGGCAGTAATTACGCTGGCTGGCTCTTTTACACTTCTGCTTTTCGGCAGAAATAGGTAAAAAGGTGCACCTTCAAAGTAAGTACAAGTAAACGGGCTTAACTCATTTTCCAGTTCAATTCTCTTAATTAATTGCAAATATTTCATGTTAATCGCTCCCGCTTCGCTCGTCGCTCCGCCTCCACTAACCGCACTCCCTAACCTGTACAATTTAATTCCGTTCATGTTAATAGGTCTGTATGGCGGCGAAGGCAATTTCATAAGGCATTTTACTTAACTCTTTTAACGTTAGTTTAGGCGCTTTCTATCTAGATTAAAAATGGAATTTCTTAGATATATTTGGTATCGATTCTGCACAGATTCCGTCTAAGTAACTACCGATCTATTCATGCCGCAAAGCAGTAATGCGCTTTGAAAGGTACACTGAAAGAAAAGCTTGTTTACTTCAAACAAGATCTTGTTTCAATACGAGCATATAAAGTCGGCTTGTTAACTTCAACCAAGAAATTGTTCACTTCAACCAAGATCTTAGTCGTATCTATCAAGTAATTAGTTCAAATGAAAAAAAAAAAATATATGCTCTAAATAAAACGAGCTTTCTTTCAATGTTAGAGCGTCAGCGTAATTATAGAAGTGAGCTATCCACGCACCTATTTTATAGTCTTTACTTTATTATTTTTATTTTTCAATATGTATTTTTTTATCATCATTACATTCAATAGTATTGTTTCCCAACTCAATTTTGTACAACTATCAATTTTCTACTTCCTAACCATGCTGAGTTTACACGTTAAGGGTTACGACCTAGCTCATAACTTTCTATTGATTTTTCTGTAATTTCTCTGGTTGTAATCTGTTGTGTTTAACTAATAAATAAATTAAATTAAAATTATAGACACATGAAGCACTCCAGCGTGTCTAGGGCGTCGGTACCCTAGTGGTTAGGACGCTTGACTCCCATGAGGGAGTCGGAATCATGCAATGCCATGTCCCAATGAGTTATTCCGATTTTTTGGAATACTTACGTACATTTACCGACTGCTCTAACGGTGAACCTGCATGTCTAAGGAATTTAAAAGTTTTCGAAGGCGTGTGAAATCCACCAATCAGTACTGGGCCCGCTCGGTGGATCATGGCCCGTACCCCTAACTGTACAAGGGGAAGTCTATGCCCCAACAGTGGGACATTAATAGGCTGATGATGATGATCAAGCGCTCCAACATGTTAACAGCGCATCGAAACCCTCTAGTAACATTGTAGTGAGGTGAGAAAGATGTCTATGATCTGCCATCAAGTGGCCTGTTTGCTTCTAAAAACATACCATAGTAAATACAGAGTAACAAGATCTGTATTGAACTCTTACAGAACTATTCATTATCCATTGCTGTGTTTTGCAGTATTTTGTCACCGTTTATTTTATTTTTATTTTTGATTTTATTATTGGACAATCAACAAGCGTATATTATAGATTTAACAAAGTGAATTAATGATAATAAGGCAAATAACAGACTGCCTCGTAGTTAGTAAAGTGGCGAGTAGACAAGATAATGAAAACTAGGTGCTAAAATAGAAAAGATAAAAATTAAAAAAATGATTAGAAAACAGACATATAGGAACAAGCAATAGTGAGTTCTGAAAAATTGTTTTTGACGGTATGATAAAAATTAAAACAGGTAAGTAATGCTAAAAATAATTTATTAAAGGACTAGAAACATTGGCAAGAAATAGACCTAAATGTTACATTATAAATTAATTAAAATGAAGAAGACAACAGAACAGACGACTTATTTACAATAATATATATTTTAAATACAGTAACAGGTACATACTAATTTGAAATAGGTAGGTGAAGAAAATTAAAAAAATGTCTGATATAAAAGTAATCGTACCAACAGTACAAAACTATAAATGCAGTAGAGTTATTTACATCGAAATAACCGTTTTTTTTAAAAGGCTGACATTAAAATCTATCAGGATGGCATAGAATACTATATAAAATGCAAGACAGTACCAACTACCAACGGTAGTTCACATCAGCTCTGACGCCGTGGTCGTGGTGCATGCCAGAGGTTTTGTCGTAGAAACCCTTGGCAGAGAAGTCGCCGTTCTTTCCAAGAGGCCATCTGCCACCGGCTGCGGCGTTGAACTGTAAGGAAGGGGTGGTAGATAAGCTCAGGAAAAGATTGAAGTTTTGTTTCGCAATTTTCAAAATTGGTTTTTTTTTGTCTTTCCTCGCGATGTTTTCAAGATTTTTCTTAGTCGTGTTCCTTATTGATGATCGTGATAGTTCTATGGAAATAACTACATAGAACGACTTTACTTTGCCATTGCCATCCTCATTTCACACACTGGTTACCTATCTTAGTGTACAATGGACAACACATCAGGCTAGTTCAAATAGCCCATGAAGGTAGGAACCAGCCGCTAGTTCCTACCTTCATGGGTTATATACCCTTTAGTACTTTGTCGCTTTAACTTATTTAAAAAAATATTGCGACAAGGTTCCACAGAGTGAATATAGCTTGATGTGTCTGCCACTGTACACCTCACGATGTTTTTCTTCACCGTTAGAGCAGTCGGTAAATGTACGTAAACCTTTCGAGAAAAAAAACGAAAAAGTCTTTGGTAAATGACATTATATTGTTTCGAGACCGATTTACATGGGAGTCCGGCATCCTAGTCTCTACGCCACCGACTCTCTATCAGAACCAAGATAGTATTAACCAGATACAATAACTATAGAACCGATAGCACGTTTTCTTCTGAGCCCTTCAGTTCTACACCAGTCGTTAGACAATGTCAGAGGCCTACAGGCGGCTTGAACAATACTGAACTGACAATAGGTGACCACTAACCCACACAACTTTATACGGGCTTCCATGCGGAAGGTCCGGGTTCGAAACCACGGAATGCCTTGCACCAATGAGTTTTTGGGATTTTTCAAAGATTTGCGTACATTTACCGACTGCTCTAACAATAAAAGAACACATCGTGAGGAAACCCTGCATGTCTGAGGAAAATGTTTCCGAAAGCGTGTGAGATCCACCACTGGGCCCGCTCGGTGGATCATGGCCCGTACCCCCTTATGCAAGGGAAGGCCTAGCCCAACAGTGGAGACGTTAATAGGCTGATGAGAACCAAAGGACATTAAGAAGTAGACTCACCGAAGAAGGTCCATGGATCTGCCGGCTGACATCCAGAGAGGCAGCAGCGTTAGAGTTCTTCCAGTTGAAGGAACCTCCGAGGTGGCTTGAGTCTCCCATGGACCCTAATACCCTGGTGCCATGGGCTGAAGCGTCTAGTCTTCCGCGGTGGTCGTTGAAGACATTGTGCTCGTAGCCGCCTTTACCCTGGAAGATAATTAGACAAACCGTAAGTTTCATGTGACATTATTAAAGAGATATCATATCACGCATCATCCCTAATTATAGATAAAATAGTCATCGGGTCATACGAAACACGACATTTATACAGATAGGTAGGTCGTGAATAATGAACAGTGATCGGATTAGGTAGTGCAATTTAAGGTTAACGACCTCAAACGTTATATTAGTGTGGACACGCCCGCGGGATTTCGGAAATATTATGTATTATACTTTTTCTCCTAATGGCAACTCCAAAAGTAAAACATCTCATCATCCCTTTTGCGAGAGAGATACAAAGATATACCACAATTAGGACTATATTCGGGATTTATTGCCTATTTCTCACATTCACAATTTCTCAGAACGCTCTTATTAATCGTCGTCTTTGTTATGCCGAAACAATACATTTTCTAAGAAGTTTTGTCAAGTGTAAAGAAAACAACAATATGGCGGCAAATTTAGCCTCGTTAAAATCTCATAAGAATGTTTAATAATATTTTTGAACTATATTACTGTCGAATGTAACCGACCTGGTTACAAAATAACCACTGTAAACCGTTTTTAAAGAATAAAATAGGACACACACGCCATGACAGCATGGTGTTCATGCTGTCATGGCGTAACAACATAACCATCATCACTTATTATCAGTTGAGATTTATCCATTAGATAAATTCATATACTTGTTATGGATACTTTCAATCAGTACTCACAAATAATCCGTTGTCATTCTGCCCGAGGGTGCCGAAAACGCGTCCATTCGGACCGGTCTTGTGGTCGAAAGTGACATCCCGACGGTGTCTTGGCTGGTCATCACCCACGTACCATTGTGGGTAACTGTAAGGTAAAGACGTTATTCAAGTGCAATATGAAGATAAGGGGTAGACAGTTGAGTAAGGTTACAAAAAGCACCAATCTTAAGATGAGACTGAAGATATAATACATAGTAGAATGGCGATTTTTAGAAAAAAGGAGAGTAGTTTGGTTTATTTGTAGATACGAGTATAACAGCGCAGACGAGCAAACGGGCCATCTGATCTGATCTGGTCACCTTTAACCTCACTGTGATGTTATAATAGGAAATGGAAGAGCACAGTGACTAGCACACCGGACTCCCGTGTACCAATGAGTTTTTCGTATTTTTCGAAGACTTACGTACATTTACTGACTGCTCTAACGGTTAAGGAAAACATCGTGAGAAAACCTGCACACTGAGATGACCAGTGTGTAAAATGGGGTAGGCACAAAATATCCTCAAGAGTCGAAGTGCCGCTGGGGTTATTCCCAGCCCCAGCAGATAATAGGGGATTGAGTACTCTCTCATCCTTCAAACTGGTATAAGGGTACAAGTAATAGTAAAGAAAATAGTTAGTTACCTGTCAACAATATCGTAGTAAGGATGCATTTCATACTCCTGCGCAGAAGCGACGACTAAGATGACGGCGAATGCGTAGAGGAACTTCATTTTGACTGAAATTTGTAAAAGAAACCTTGATAAATTCTGAATATACAGAAATGCTGAAAAAAAACGATATAGAGCTAAAACTCCAATCCATATAATTATACGTAAGTAGCAATGTGTTAGAATTGTAAAATGGGGTCCATAAAACTAGGGGGTGGCAAAGTGCCATTATCATAAAAATATGCGACAAGTAAGTAGGTACTTACTTAGTACCTAAGCTAAAAATACTATAGGTAAGTAATGAAAAAAGTAGTTTAGATAAAGATGAATATAAGACTTCCCATAGGACTGTTAGTCCTAACTGAAATAGAATTTAAAAGTATGTAAGTAATATGTTTATTTCACACACAGCAATGACCGAAACAGTTATAATTATAATAAAATAATTATGTAGTCAAAGGTGAACATATTGAAATCATGTCTGATGGTCTGCTGTTGTTGTGACAAGGGGTCTCAACTCAGCATATTATACTTATTATACATACTCAAAAAGTAGATGGGATGTAAGTATTGAAAAATAATTCCGAGTAATTATAAATATCTAATTAAACATGAAATGAAGATTTTGATATTGAATTCTATTTCTAATACTGAGTACTAAACATTTAAAAAAAACATGATTGAACGACTAGTTACGGAAGGTAGGTAATTTAGACACTATAATTACAATTCAACAGCTGTATTTAATTACTATTGCTATGCTAGGAATATCTCTGCTGGATCGAATCAGAAATGAGGACATCCGGCATAGAACAAAAGTGATCGACATAGCTCATAAGATTAACAAGCTGAAGTGGCAGTGGGCCGGTCACATCTGTCGCAGAACCGACGACCGCTGGGGTAGACGAGTTCTGGAGTGGAGACGTAGTGTGGGACGCTAGATGGAGCGACGATCTGCGCAAGGTGGCTGGCAACGACTGGATGAGAAGAGCCGAAGATCGGGCTCAATGGCGCGCCCTGGGAGAGGCCTATGTCCAGCAGTGGACTAGAGTGGGCTGCTGATTATTGAATTGTTATGTACTCACCAAAGTTACAATGATATTCACAACAACCACAAAACTATTTGAAATGCTCAAATCAAAAGCTCAAAACTGAATGATGCGTATCCAACATTCAGTTGACTATTTATACCCATTAAACTAGACTTAGGGGCTTTCCTTGCGATTTCCTGTTAGTCTACGCGTAACTAAACTATGGTTGAAGAAAGTTATTCCCCTTGCTTGACTTACAGTAGGTAGTTAATTTGTGATAAGAGGTTTAATTTTGCACTCTGGTGACGCACAATGTTTATATTAATCCAGTGTAAATATTACATTCATTATGTTGGATTTATTATAAGTGGTTATCAATTTACCTTCTTACGTAATATATCTACGAATAGAATACAAATTAACAAAATAAATAGATAATCGTACTGTAACATTTATTTTAATTTTAAGTTTATTTGCAAAAATAATTGCACTACCTCATATGATGACTGGTTATAAATGACTTGCTTTTTCTACTATTAGGTATATAGTAGGGATGTTACGTAGGTGGTTTTACCGGAACCGGAGTCGAAACCGAAGGTTTTAAATTTGATTTATCGGAGTCGGAACCGGAGTCGGAGGTAGAAGAGAGATGTTCAGAAGTTCAAATTTTAAACCGTTTTTAATTTTTATAGCTGAACTGGTTAATTTTTTTATGATGACGTTTGCGGCAATAAAACGTAGATATTACTTTCTGTAGTCCTACACTATTTAATAAAATATTGATATTTGAATATATTTGCTCACAAATCTTCGGTATAACCTCCGATTCAAAATTATCGGAGCCGAAGTCGGAGTCGGAGGTGTAAAATCAATCGGAAGTTCCGACCTTTCGGAGTCGGACTCGAATCTCCGTAACATCCGTAGTATATTTGCTAAGCGTTTTTTTTAACACGCATTTTTTAGTATTGTATACCACGCCGTTATACTTATGCCGATTAATTCCTTAGAACCCTCCATCCCTCCCTTCCTAGACCCTCATCAATGAGGAGTACGACTTAGAAGATAAGTGGAGAAACGCGCTAAGCGCCTTATAGGTGACGAATCGCTGGTGGAGGCTAGACTGCAGTCTGGAACATCGGCGCAAGGTTGCCTGTCTATCGGTATTTTATAGGATACATTTCGGAGAGTGCGCATCGGAATTGCACGACATAATTCCAGCATCTCCATTCCGCCTTCGGACTACCAGGCGCGGGGAGGGGTTCCATCCTTATGTTGTTGATATCCCATCTGCTCGTACGAAGCGATTTGCTTCTTCGTTCATTATGCGAACGGCTAAGGAATGGAACAGCCTGCCGGCGTCTGTATTTCCCGAAACCTACAACCTTGGGATCTTCAAGGCCGGAGTGAATAGGCATTTACTGGACCCGCATGCTCCATCGTCGACCTCATCGTCGCTTACCATCAGGCGAGATCGAGGTCAAATGCGGGTTTAGTTGTACATTAAAAAAAAAAGTTAAAAGACTACTGTGCAAAAATATTATCAGAGTCGATTTGGTTGTACCCATGGGATATTTTAATTTCCAGTTTAATAATTGGGCTTGTGATGATTTAATTTAGGTTCCGAAGCATTAGGTTAGATTATTAGAAACAACTGAAGTCTTATTCAATCCTTTATTTCCATCTTAACAAAAACCTTTCTAAACTATTTACAATATAGAAACTTGTGTTAGGTTCCATCGAAAAAAAAAAACATATTTGTTTCATTATTAAGTTTTATTTAAAAAACTTACCACAAAACCCTCCGAAAGGATAAGTAGTATTTGGCGGAAATGCATTTTATAACTTCAGGAATTCTATTAGGGTTATTAATGCTAGCTTAAAAATTCTACTTATCCTTTTTACACACAAGGGTACTAATTCCATGCATTTTTCCTTACACCTGGCATAATTTCTTTGCTAAATAATATAAGCAAGCTATGGTGTAAAATAAACCAAAATAATAATACAGAACTGAAAAAAAAACTGCACAAAACATAGACACTGCAAAATAAAACGTAAAATATAGTTATTTCTTTATGTTAACATGATAAAGTCGCATTTAAATATTGATTGCCTTTTAAACTTAATTTTAATTATGTACAAAACTTAAAAAATACTATACTCCAAATAAAATTAGCTTAGAAAAAACATTAAATACTAAAAATCTAAATAAAAATTAAAAACCTGAGGTTTTTTCCAGTAAAGCTGCATTAAAGAATTGACTTGTTATAAAGAAATGCTTAAACATGATGCGCATAGTTTGTGAAATGGTGAAAAAATGCGTACCTAAATAAACTCTTCAAAAAATTCGCTATTTTAATAATAGCGTCCGAACTTCGAGAAAGAAGCCGACAGAAGAATTCAACTGGGTTGGGCAGCATTTCGGAAGTTACGTCACATCTTCTCGTCGCCCATACCTCAATGTCTAAAGACAAGAGTCTTTAACCAGTGCGTCCTACCAGTAATGACCTACGGAGCCGAAACGTAGACACTGACGGTGCGACTGGTTCACAAATTGAAAGTCGCTCAGCGTGCTATCGAAAGAGCTATGCTCGGAGTATCTCTGCTGGATCGAATCAGAAATGAGATCCGGCATAGAACAAAAGTTATCGACATAGCTCATAAGATTAGCAAGCTGAAGTGGCAGTGGGCCGGTCACATCTGTCGCAGAACCGACGACCGCTGGGGGAGACGAGTTCTGGAGTGGCGACCACGTAGTGTGGGACGCTAGATGCTAGATGGAGCGACGATCTACGCAAGGTAGCTGGCAGCGACTGGATGAGAAGAGCCGAAGATCGGGCTCAATGGCGCGCCCTGGGAGAAGCCTATGTCCAGCAGTGGACTAGAGTGGGCTGCTGATGAATAATAGCGTCGATTCCGGGATGGCCGCCAAATTTTAATGAAACTGTCACGCTCACTCATATACTAAATTGTGTACGAGTGAGAGGGACGTTTCGTTTAGCACACTTCCGGAATCGATGCTATTATCCCAGAAGCGAATATTGAAAAAATCGCCTTTTTGAAGGTGTATTTTTCTACTGTTCTTGTGTCTGTTCTGTACTTCTGGGATAATAGCATCGATTCCGGAAGTGTGTTTTCAAAGCGTATTTTTCTTTTTCATTCTTTTATTTATAGACAGAAAAGGATATGGAGTGTATTAAAAATATCTGTATTGACTTCTTTCATGGAGATTTAGTGGTCACCATCGCCGTAAATATACGTTATTAGAGGGTTTTTGATGCGCTGCTAACCCTGAGAACTTGGATAGAGTGCCTTATGTGTCAGTAATTTAGCAGGTTCTCTTACACTTCTAACCGAAAGATTTGCTGTTTTGCGGCAGAAATAGGTAAAGGTACCCACCCAACCTGACACTGCACAGTCAAAAATGGAAAACTTAATAATTGTTTCCTAAATATTTTTATAATTTCGTTAAGTTATTCTAATTTAGTTAAGTTAAAATAACAGTAGTAGTAATAATAGTTCTTGGTCAGGGTTGCCAAGAACTAAAAAACCCTGTCAAGAGGGCGCCATTGGTAGTTTTATAATCTGTGTTATGGAGTTCGCTATGAAAAAATAATTTCATATAATTCCGCAATATAGCGAGGGTTTTTCAGTTCCTGGTTCAAGAGGTCAAGCACAGGTATTTTGTTATCTATAGTAAACTAATAACTTAACCTAGATTTGTACTATTCTTTCTTTTTTAAAATAAACACACATAAACTAAAATATACTAAATATTGACCAGCAAAAACGCTATACAAGTAGAGTCACTCCATGGGGGTTTTGACGACCGCCCTTATACTACACAATAAATAGGGGTTCCTCCCCTATTTCCCCCCCCCCCCCCCTTCTTTTGGAAGTCAACTTAAGTTTGTAAAATCATGATTGATAAAATCAAAAACTAACTGCAATATCAAAAGTTGTTTCGTGCCGTGAAAAGGCATACATCTTCGAGTAGGCGGACTTTCGTTTTTTGCGGAGCGAGGAAAAAATCCGCCAATGGGATTGCTCAATTTTAATTGTCACGTGATATGACGTGATAATGGCGCGATCCTATTGGTGGAAAGGCACCCTTATACTCTGACCAGGGAAACTTATAGTCTGTGTTATGGATTTCGCTTTGAAAAAATAGTTCAATTTCATTTTGTATCCGCGTTTCGCGGAGTTAAACCCCAATATTAAAGTCGTAATTGTCAAGTCGTACCTGGTGTTATGGCGGTGAGTGGATCCAGCGGTGAGGGGTACCCCGGTTGTCTTGTTTCCGCGATACAACAAACACCACACCAGTCACTCTGTCGTATTAGTCTCATAAGGTCACTTCACTTAAGAATTCGTGAAATTAATGTCATCCCCGTTTATTTTAAAGCACACGGTGCAAAGTGCATGGGCATCGCGCGGGAGCTAGTGGCCTACTACTAATGACAGCGAGTCTATTTAATACCCTCCGATCTAAAATATAAAAATTAGTAAACAAAGCCGCAACATACCTCGCCGCCCAAGCAGTCTTCGCTGCTTAATTAATCGGTAACCGAGAGAGCTTCGCGACAGCTCTCTGTAAAATAGAGCCCCCCGCGACGCGTACATCCGCGAACCTATATACCCCATCCGAACCCGCATACAATTTGACAATGCGTCCACGACGCCACCGGAGTGGAGGCAAATTATCCTCCTTTATTAATATTAAATCTCCTTCGCTTGGTGGAGTCGCAGAGTCCGTCCATTTAACACGTTGTTGCAGGGTGTGAAGGTACTCGAGTTGCCAACGATGCCAAAATCTCTGAGTGAGTTGTTGCAGTAATTCAAACCGAGATAACCTATATAACTTCACATCCTGCAACGGATATTCCGGTAAACCGTTCAAAGGTTGTCCGATTAGGAAATGACCCGGGGTCAATACTTCTATATCATTTGGATCCATTGAGAGCGGACATAAAGGCCGAGAGTTTAAAACCGATTCGATTTGACAAAATACAGTATTCAGCTCTTCAAAAGTTAATTTTGTTTCGCCTACAACCCGTTTTAAATGCGTCTTAGCCGATTTCACTGCAGCCTCGAAGAGTCCGCCCCAATGAGGACATGCAGGTGGGTCGAAAAGCCACGTTATACCCCTCTTTGCCATAGCATTGCCGATAGAAGATTGATTTAAAGCCAAAAATTTATAGACATCGCGTAAATAATTGTCCGCCCCCTTATAATTTGTTCCGCAATCGGACCTAATAAGTGACGGCAAGCCCCGACGTGAAACAAACCGTGATAAAGCCGCGATAAATGCTTCGGTTGATAATTCTGAGACCAATTCGAAATGTACTGCCTTACTGGCCAAACAAACAAAAACACACAAATAAGCCTTGGTGATCTTAGGATTCCTCAATTTATGAGTTTTCACGTGAAAGGGTCCCGCAAAATCCGTGCCGACACCTTGAAAAGGCCGAGCGGCGGTTACTCGATCTTTGGGTAGATCCCCCATTTTGGGTTGTTGAGTTAAACCCTTCAACCTATAACATGGCAAACACCGATATATGGCATTCCGTACAGCCCTACGTGCTGATAATACCCAATAATCTCGCTGCAAGATACTAAGCAATGCATTAGGTCCTGCATGCGAGTTTTGAACATGTAGATTTGAAATTAATAAATCTACAAAACGACCCGATTTCGGTAAGAGCAAAGGATGCCGTGCTCTATAATCCAATTCCGAATTTTTCAACCGACCCCCGACACGTAATAGCCCCTCTGAATCTATGAAGGTATTCAGTCGCCCAACAAAACCCGAAACATCCTTCCCCTTACGTAAATCATTCAATTCTTCCCCAAAAGAATCCGATTGTACTACCGATACTAAAAACCGTAAAGCCCCTGTTCTTTCCTCTACTGTCAAATAAGACTCTAGTTTCCGAGAATCCTTATTTCTACAGTTCCAAATAAAACGCCTGAGCCATGCCGTAACCGAAACCAATTTATCCAATGAACTGTAGCGTTCTAATAAAAAATCCGACTTTGGTGGTGCTTCCCTTACGATGGCAAGACACCGAATACCTGGTAATTCCGATGGAACAGTGTTAGAATCCGAAGGCCATCCTGACTCACATTTTGTCAACCATTCTGGTCCCCACCAGAGTGGATGGTCTACCAATTTTGCAGCCATACAACCCCTTGATGCACAATCTGCTGGGTTCATTGTTCCGGGCACATGTCTCCAAGTAATTGGAGCCTCCGAATTCTGTATTTGTGCGACCCGATTCGCCTCGAACACCTGCAGATTGCGAACAGGGGTACGGAGCCAAGCCAGTGCAATAGTGCTATCACACCAACCGAAAATCCCCTCAACATTGATACTACTCCGCAGTGTAGTATAAACGTGATTTATCAATTTCGTAAGAAGGACAGCACCAGATAATTCTAACTTCGGTATGGTGAGTCTGGACCTGGAGGGCGCTACCTTGCTTTTCCCCATAAGTAAGTGAACCGAACATCCCCCTGAAGCGTCTACACAACGCAAATATACGACCGCAGCGTAACCCAGTTCGGAAGCATCCGAAAATCCGTGAAGAGAAAACCGCACCGATCCTTGTGGTATGATACACCGAGGTATAGCAATTCGTTGAATGTGATGTAAGTTCTGAGTGAACTCTTGCCACTCTTTTAGCAGACCTTCATCTAGAGGGTCTTCCCAATCTAAACCCCTTAACCATAACCGTTGAAGTAAACACTTTGCCCAAAATATTGTAGGACAGATCCACCCATTCGGATCGTACATCCTAGCAACAACCGATAATATTTTCCGTTTAGTAACCCCATCATTTAAATCCAAATCCGAACTATAAGTGAACGCATCCTTAACAGGATCGAACTGAACCCCAAGAACCGCAACCAAATGTAAGTTATCCCCATTCTCAAATAAATGTGGCACTTGCTTATAATCATCTGGCAAGTCCATTAACAGATCAGGGCAATTAGAAAGCCATTTTCGAAGTTCATATTTACCCGAAGCCATCAATTGAATAAGCTCTTGTTTAAGCTCCTGAGCTTCTTCTCTCGAGCTACCCCCACTCAATATATCGTCCACGTACACATCATTTTCTATAATACTCGCCGCACGAGGAAATCGTTGACGCTCACACCGAGCCAACTCCAATAATGACCGAATTGCTATGTATGGACTAGACGTGAGACCATACGTGTTCGTACTAAGTTCGTAAGTGAGTAAGGGTTCTGAAGGCGACTCGCGCCACAGTATCATTTGGTACTTCCGATCCGAGGGATGTACCATCGTTTGACGAAACATCATTTTAATATCTGTCACGAAGACAACTTGGTGACGCCGGAAGTTAAGCAATATTTGCGTAATATCACGATGCAACTTTGGACCAGACTGCAAGCACTGATTTAATGAAACCCCTGATGTTGTAACCGAACTCCCATTGTACACTACTCTAATCTTCTCTTTATTAAAAACCGCATGATGAGGAATGTAATTGTGTTCCTCCTGACTATAGTCTGCATTGCTAACAGACATATGGCCCAAATCCTCGTATTCGCGCATAAATTTTATATATTGCTCTCTCAAGGATGGATTCTTAGCCATCCGTCGCTCGAGCGCAATAAAGCGCCTCTCAGCTATAGCACGAGATGCCCCTAAGGTTGGACGTGGATCCAAAAAAGGCAAACGAGTCATAAACCCTCCATCCTCGAGCCGAACGGTATTATTTTGATAAAATGCCTCGCAGTCATCTTGCAATTGGTCTGCGTGTACTACTGGAGGTGGCTCCTCCACTTCCCAAAACCGTTGAACTACATCCGAAAGAGAAACCCCTACAAACTCGAAATCCGAATCTACTGCATCTGACGACTGGTAATCAGTCGATACAGGCCCCAAAACTATAAAACCGAAAATACTTTTATAAACGCAAAGTCCCCCGGATTGCAAAACAATCTTATCCCCATCTACCAAAGAACCGAAAAGATCCGAGCCAATTAAGAGTTCGACTGGCGCCGACCGATAAAACTCAGGGTCTGCTAATTCTATTCCATGAGTAATATCAAGAACCGATTCATCTAAATCACCCGAAGGTTGATTTCCGATAATATTCCGAAGCACAGTAGCCGAAGTTATAAATTTCCGAGTAGATTCATCGACCGGAGCGAATGAAATCCAAACCGAACCTAAACTATCCGTAACTTCCGAACCCCCAATACCCCTGATTCTCTCCGGAGAATATTCAATTTCGAGTCCTAACCTGCTCACTAAACCAGCCGTAATAATAGATCCTTGTGATCCTGTATCTAGTAAGGTTCTAACATGAACATCATCCAAACCCCTATTACCGAAAACCTTCACTACCGCAGTAGGAAGTAAAACCGAACCCGAATGTGAAACCGAATTGATTGAGCAGGTAGGACCCCCCTTATCCTATTGTCTATTGCGATCCGATTGCATGTAAGACGTATCGTGACGTACGTCATTTGAACGAGTAGCCGATTGCAAATTGGCTAACCTATCATAGACATAACCCCGGCGAGACCTATCAGCCGGAGGACTGGCAGGCCGATTCCGCTCACGATCACCATGATGCCGATCATAATTCCGATTAGTAGGCCGATCCTGTCGAGGAGGAGAACGCCGATCTGATCGCTGAGGCGAGTCACGTGGCCTATAGTCCCTAGCTACAGGCGCTGAACTCCTGTCATCGCCGCCCGTGCTTGCCCAAGCGCGAGAAGAGTGAGAATTCGATTTCCGTTGATCGGTGCCCGATTGATTAAAGCATAACAGTGGGTGATGCTTTTGACTACCGCAACTACAACGAGGCACACGATCACAATTTTTATATCCATGTTTTCCCAAGCAGTGGAAGCATAAACGTTCCTCAATAATAAAAGTCTTACGATCATATGGATGCAAAGACTTAAATTGGGTGCAATTAGTCAGTGCATGACCATCACGGCAGTAGGAGCAGGTTGGTGCTGAAGCAGCAACCACAGCTGCATAATGTGGTTTAGGAGATGAACGTCGATTCGATCGACCATGTGGTTGATTTTCCACATTACGTGCTTGAACAGCTGAAGCCATGTCCGTGTTTGCATTTTCCAATAAACGACATTCCACCTCCAAAAAATCTTTAAGATCACTAAAGGTTGGCACACTGTCCGTTTGCCCTCCGTACCTCTGTTCAAAGCGAGTTTTGAGAACCGTAGGTAACTTTGTCAAGCAGATGTGTAATAGTAGGAAAGACCACTCCGATACTGGAAAACCGAGCCGCTCTAATGAGTTCGTGGCCATTATAAGTGGGTTATAAAACTGACTTCTAAGACCGTTCAGTCGCGGTGAGATGACGGGTAATTTTAATATTTGGTCCACGTGAACATCTGCTAAGTGTCTAGTATTCTGGTATCTCTTCATTAGCAGGTCTCGTGCAATCTGATATCCTTCATCCGAAATCGTAATGTGCTGTACGAGGCCGCGCGCCTCACCCGACAAACATGACATCAAATATGCTAATTTCTGTGCACTAGACAAGTCCATACGAGCATTGACAAGACTGTCAAATAAATTGTTAAAACCCACCCATCTGTCAAGATCCCCCGAAAATTTAGGTAGTGGTAACGGAGCTAGTCGAGAAAGTATATGCTCCGTCTCACACCGAACGGTTCCTTCTTTAGCGTCTGAAGAAGGTTCCGAATTAGCCGCATTAACCTCCTTTTGTGCCACCTTGAGCCGGTCATGCGCATCTATTCCTCTCACATATTCCGCGCGTGCAGCAGCTAGTATTTCCCGGTCTGCCACTTTGGTGTCATCGGCAACACTCAAAATTCTTTGGTACGCATTTTCTAACTGTTCAAATTCCGATTCCATAGTAATAAATCGAACAGCCAACCGATTTCTTTGTTCCGGGTGACCTATGAGATCAGCACCATTTACAAGAAGCAATAATTTAGTTTGTAACACCGAGTAAAATTCACGAACCGACATTATTACAATTACTACCGTAATCCAAATAAATATATTTTATGTGAGCGCCCCGAAGTAACGCACACCAAATTATCCGATGACCGTACCAAAATAACGCACTTAAATATGCGAGAGAACCCGGGTTGACGTACACTAAACTAAATAATTGTATTGCTTTGTTCAGAGTTTGCTGGGCCCATTTAGAAATCAAAACAAAGCAATAATCATCCCCGAAATTGTTTAAAAGTTCAACAAATAGCTTATAATTGTATGTTAATGTTTATTAAATGACAA
This sequence comes from Hofmannophila pseudospretella, assembly GCA_947369225.1. Lineage (NCBI taxonomy): Eukaryota > Metazoa > Arthropoda > Insecta > Lepidoptera > Oecophoridae > Hofmannophila > Hofmannophila pseudospretella. Next base: position 4,427,374 of record OX376333.1, read on the forward strand.
TTTATAATTACCGACAATTCACTTCACTACATATGTCGACTCAAATCCGACTAATTTGCAGGAATTTTTATGAGCTGGCAACCCGAAATGAACGAATGGTTTGTTTCACTTGACGTTTACCGCACTTGTCAATTTGACATTTACCGCGTCTGTTATCTATTCTACGACGGATGTGACGACACACAATGGCCGAAGAAACGTTATATGAATAAAATGAGACTACATGCAAATTATAACCTTAAATATTTTCGAATCGCTAATTAACCGATTTATACCCCAATAACGATAATTAACCGACAACAAAGATGAAATAGACGGACTGATAATATTAAAATCCCGAAACAACTAAATAGGTACCTACCGAATTAAAACGATTCCGAAATGAAAACCGAAACGAAAACCGAACCGATATAACCACGCTCTGCTACCATATGTATCCGCGTTTCGCGGAGTTAAACCCCAATATTAAAGTCGTAATTGTCAAGTCGTACCTGGTGTTATGGCGGTGAGTGGATCCAGCGGTGAGGGGTACCCCGGTTGTCTTGTTTCCGCGATACAACAAACACCACACCAGTCACTCTGTCGTATTAGTCTCATAAGGTCACTTCACTTAAGAATTCGTGAAATTAATGTCATCCCCGTTTATTTTAAAGCACACGGTGCAAAGTGCATGGGCATCGCGCGGGAGCTAGTGGCCTACTACTAATGACAGCGAGTCTATTTAATACCCTCCGATCTAAAATATAAAAATTAGTAAACAAAGCCGCAACACATTTCATTCCGCTTAAGCACAGCTAGCAAACAAAGTATCATTCATTCAAAACTCTAATATTCTCATAAAAGTTATACAAAAACAAGACATAATTTTAAATGCAATAAAGTACAAAATATATTTTGTAGGTACAGCGTTAGTTTTAGTTTACAAACCGAATCTATATTTTTTTAAACGTTTAAAGAATCTTATCTTATATTAGTAATTAATCCGTTGAATTGAAAAAAAAAATCATTATCTAAAAATGAACAACATTTTGAATTATTTCGAAAAAAAAAAACATTGTCACCCATACATACAATTTGTATGGAAGGTAAATTATTTTAATGTAATAAAGTAGTGTAAGAGCGTCGGTGGCCTAGTGGCTAGGACGCCGGACTCCATGTCCATGGAGTCCGGCGTCCTAGCCACTAGGCCACCTATGATGGTGGTGCATGCCATGAACCAATGAATTATTCGGATTTTTTCGAAGAATTATGTACATTTACCGACTGCTCTAACGGTGAAGGAAAACATCGTGAGGAAAAGTTTCCGAAGGCGTGTGAAATCCACCGCACAGCACTGGGCCCGCTCGGTGGATCATGGCCCGTACCCCCTTGTGCAAGGGGAGCACTGTGGGAGGCTGATGATGATGATGAAAGTCGTATAAGTTGTTCAGGAATGCAACTAATCATTTTTACACCCTCTATTAGAAAATTTAAAGTTATTTATTTTTAAATTCAAACTAACTGGCTACTTTTCATTTAGCTAAGAAATGTATTTTTACAACAGCAATTTATTCGAATTTGAAAGAACTAGCTAATTTTCTTTTTGGTATTATATAAATAAGGCTGTATTGGTACCGATTCTAGCTTTAAAATATCTGACACGAGAGAGTGACATAGTTTAAATTAGCTTTAGTGGTCTCGACAGAACCCATACTATAGTAATATTTAACTTAGTACTAACTTATTACAAGTTACATTTACCTTACAAGTTATGCTTATATTCTAAAATCACACATTGTTTTATTTACATTATATAACAATGAAATTGGTATTTAGAATCAATATCAAAATTAATAGGTTTCGAATAGTCCACGCTAGGTAAATATCATTAGTTTATGAGAAATCTCAGTCAAAAAGAAAGCCAAAAAATGAAAAAGGTCGCTGCCTCGTGTGGGACGCCATTCGCGTTAGCACATGCGGCGTCGCACATGAGGAGCATCCAACGCGCGGCCGGCTTATTTGGCGTGCTTCAGCTCAGAAGCTGTCTCAGCTGCTGAGCTGAAGCACGCCAAATACGCCCATTTGGAGTCAGCATACGACTTTGTGCCGATAGCCGTTGAGATGGCGGGCACGTAGGGCTCCGAAGCAAGGGATTTCATCCGCGACTTGGGGGACGACTGATGGATAAGGGGTGCGACCCCCGGTCCGGACACTTCCTCGCCCAACACATCACCGATGGGGCAATGCGGCAAGCATTATGGAGACATTTGGGAGGGACACGGTGAGGGGGCTTGTTTGACTGAGCTGTCGATGGCTTTAAATAGACCGTATACAATAAATATTATGTCCATGCCAATGTGAGTGACCGAGATATATTAAATGTCGTTACAAGTTGATATCCCAGGTCCACATATATTTCCGACGGGTTATAACAAGTAATCTCGCTAAAAATTGAGTGATCGAGGTTTTAGAGCAGTCTTCCTCAAGTATTGGTGTGCTTGGTGAGTTAGTTCGATTTGATCTTGGGTCTTGCCACACGCGAAAGTCTCCCATTTGGTGTCACTCTGGAAAATAAAGTTATCAGAAATTAAATAAATACTTCGAATTAGATTTATTCGTTCTATACAACTGGTTTTTTTTTGTTTTTTTGGCACAATTTTTTAATAGTCGTAGTGTTGAAGGTTACAACCGGTCACTGTGTACGATTTTATAATAAGATACCTGACCTTATGTAAAAAGGGTTATTATATAATAAATGACTACTTATATGATAAAGAGGCTTGGTCCTAAATCCAGCTCCAGCTCTGCACATTGTATTCATAATTATTGTAAGATATATTTTTTCAAAAGATGTGCTGCTGAAAGTTTCTTGCGCCGCTTCTTTCCTTTCAGCTACAGCACCTTACGAAGCGGTGGTAGAGCAAAACATGACGTTGTAAAAATGTACTTTAAGGTACTTACTTACAATAAAAAATTGATTTGATCAATCAGTTACAAGCTTAAATAATGGATTGGCTGATTCAGACAAAGGAAAGACAAAGGGGCTAGGCGTAGCGGCCTTATAGGGCTTAAAAGCCTTTTGAAAACTGCAGCGGTTTCGACCTTCTAAAATTTCAGTTCGATTCCGTTTCTGAATAGCTCAGTGTGTTACGGGCGTAATTAGTTATAAATTATACATACTGCATCGGTAGTCTAGTGCCTAGGGCACCGGACTCCCGTGCGGGAGGTCCGGATTCGAAACCGTGCAGTGCCATGTACCAATGAGTTTTTCGTATTTTTCGAAGACTTACGTACATTTACCGACTGCTCTAACGGTGAAGGAAAACATCGCGAGGAAACCTGCACACTGAGATGCCCAGTGTGTAAAATGGGGTAGGCACAAATGATCCTCAAGGGTCGAAGTGCCGCTGGGGTTATTCCCGGCCCCCTATCATAAGATAAAATACTACATTCTTCATAGTAAAGGAATTGTATAGTCGACCCTTTCTCTTTAAATTCAATAGTACGATAGGTCAAATTCCTAAACCAATGATACAAGGAATCCTAATATGGGTTATTGATCGTCGAGTCTTTTAATGACTGCCTCTTGCCACTTTGAGATACTAACCAATATAAAGGTGGTGGGCTCCTCCTCTTTCTGATCAGTATCCTGGTCGAACTTAATGGACCGTACGGCAGATTTCTTCACCAGTATCGGCTCTCCGGACCCACGCCTTATCTAGAAACGGGATTATTTCGTTCGTGCTCTTTTCGGAGTTATAAATAAGCTCTTAGTACATTTCCTCGTGGTACTAAGAGGGAAAGGTATTCCTCATGGTCATACTAATTTCATGCTAGTATGACCACGAGGACAAAATATTCTTCGTGGTCACACTAATTTGTTATACTGTTATGACAATTCTTGGTCATACCAATTTGTTATACTGCTATGACCACGAAGAGAAACTATTCCTCGTGGTCATACCTACTAGTTTTGTCATACTGGTATGAAAAATCATTTTTGGAGCGTCGGTGGCACAGTGGCTAGGGCGCCGGACTCCCATGCGGGAGGTCCGGGTTCGAAACCATGCAATGTCATGTACCAATGAGTTTTTCGGTTTTTTCGAAAGACTTACGTACATTTACTGCTCTGACGGTGAAGGAAAACATCGTGAGGAAACCTGCACACTGAGATAACCAGTGTGTGAAATGGGGAAGGCAATGGCAAACCACCCCAATAAATCTACCACGAGAGTCGTTATGATTAATTCCTTAATGATCACGACCCCCAGCAATGAGGATTTAGAAGAGAAGATGAAAAATCAATGAAAATTCTTGGTCAAACTAGTATGACCACAAGAACAAACTACTACTACCTGGTCATACTATTATGATCACGAGGATAAACTATACTCTACATCGTGGTCATACTAATTTGTTATAATAGTATGACCACGACGATAAATTATTTCTTGTGTTTAAACCTTGGTCATAGGCTAAGTAATAGTGACTTTAAAGAAAGTAACATATTGGTATCCATTCGAGCGTGGTCACTAGTAAATGAAACTATTACGCTCACTCATATACCAGAATTGTGTAGGAGAGAGCGGGACGTTTTGATTAGCCATGATTTAATTTAGTGAGTGACACACCAGAATTAATGTAACAATGACCCTGATCAGGAACTGAAAAACCCTGCCAAGAAGGCGCTTTTGGTAGTACTATAGTCTGATATGGAGTTCGCTATGAAAAACAATAGTACCATTATAATTCCGCAATATGGCGGCGGGAATTTTATTTCCTGGTCAGGGATAAATGAAAGTAAACTAGGCAACAATTTTTAGTTTTAGACGTTTGCAGTTCTAAGGGTCTAGTCTCAGTAGTCCGATGGTTTAGTCCGACGATCGGACTGATGAGACTTTTTAGTCTCAGTAGTCCGATGATACAGATCAATACAGATCATCGGACTACTGAGCCTTTTAGTCCGATGTTAATAACTTTATCGATTAAATTTTTGAAGAATCCACTTGAGATGTGTAAGTAAGCCTCTTTAGACACTTTTATGACCTTTTATTTCTATTTTATGTTCTATTTTCAAAGTTGGTGATACGACACTGTCATTGAAGCCTTCAGTGTGTGTGGACTATCGCTTATTAAATTTGATTTGAATTGAAAACGAGATTGAAAATGACCGATAATGATTTTGAAACATTAATATGCAAGTCATATTGGAAAAAATAATCTTTTTTTTTCTATTTTTTGCATATTTTTTTTGGGAAGTCGAATTGTATAAATATAGGACTAAAAGGCTCAGTAGTGCGATGATCTGTATTGATCTGTATCATCGGACTACTGAGACTAAAAAGTATCATCAGTCCGATCGTCGGACTAAACCATCGGACTACTGAGACTAGGCCATTCTAAGAGCATAGATTCGATCCTCATAGTGTTTAAATGTTGACATGAAGCACGCGTCAGGTAAAACAAAAAAAAATCAACAGAAGACTGGAAAATACATTTATTGAAATAAAAAATGACATTAGATCTCTTTTGGACAGTTGGAGTGGAATACAAACAATATTGACAGTGACACTAAAATACTCAAAAAAAGAAACACATTGTTAATACAAAATGTTGCCATAATACAAAAAAAAATTACTGCTACAGAATAAATTAAAACAATTTTAAAAACATAAATAGTAACAAAAAACAATCGATATAACAAGATAAATACGTTTTTAAAAATAAAAATAAAAAGTAGATTCAACACTGGCCTGTCAATATTGTGGTAGGAACGGAGTTTGGAAAAGTGGCGGGAAATAGGTTCAGGTAATGTCATTTGTTTATTTCAAATAAAGTATCCTTAAGTATAGCTGCCGATTTATATTAAAATTGTTATAATTATAACTTTTAACAACAAAAAAGTGATACAAATAAATAAGTTTAAAAATTGTACAAAATCCACAACCAACGCGACAGTAGAGTTGAAATTTAGTCAAAATATTGATTAAATTAGTCGTAATAAAAATTGTTAATATTTTTTAGGCAAATTACAAAGCAAAATACTAATATTAATAGACTTTCTAAATAAATAAATACAGGGACAGGAAAGGACCTAATAAAGGGATCAGTTAGTATTTTTAATTTTGTCATTTAAGGCAAAGGATATCACTCCATACAGCCAGTTCTTTTTCTTAAAAATGCCATTAAATCCCATGATTATTTATACTTGTTTTTTGTTACTAAACAATACAAGTTTTTTTAACTTACAATCTAAATTTAATACTTGAAAAAATCTTAAAATTCGAGCGTTGTACTAACTAATAATAATAAAACTAAAAAAACAATTTGGTGCGTGGTAAACTTGAGGTATACTTTTTTAATTAAAAAAATAAAATCTAAATTATTTTTTTAACGCTAATATTTTTACCAATATATTAATTCACAACGAATTCATTTGATGAAAACTTCCATCTTTGGTAGCTTACGTCCTACTCTCGTTACACGCTAAAATTAGTTTGGTGCACTTAAAAAAAATATTTATAAAAAAAAAACCTATTCATAAACTTTACCCAATTAATACAGGCGTAACTGGGAAAAGAGACATGGTTTTTACCCGACTTTTAGGGATTATTATTATTTAGGGTAATTTAATCTTTATTTATTTTTAAGTGTATTTTACTTTACTTTACTTTTTTTATTTGAATCTTTATTTTTTGACCGAGTTTTGGGTTTTTCTCGTTTAGGAAAGATGTTATCTTTTTTATAATTAATTATTTCATTATTTGACAAAATAAATTACGTACGCCAAAATCAATCCCACTGTATAGGTAGGGTCTTTCTATGAAAGTTATTTAAACTTATTTTATCACCACAAGGTATAATACAAAGTCCTGCGGCGCGTCCGTCTGTGAAAGCTAATCTCGGAAACGGTAGAGCGGATTATGTTCCCGTTTTTACTGATATAAAGATTAATCCCCGAGGATGGTATTTTTACCCGTGCGAAGCCGAGACGTGTCGCTAGAGATATCTGATAAAAATCAAACCGATCTCAATGATTTTCACTTCTAAATAACATCAAAATGCTTTACACATAAAAATGCATCATATTCATAATTCACAGTCCATTAAGTAAATAAGCGTATTTTCAATCTACGTAATTATTAGTAAACATATAATATTCATTAGGAAACAATCCCTCATCAGTTTGCCCGGAATCTTTATTCTCCATTTGCCACCATTGATTTTCCTTTTCAACGTAATCATTATGTCTACTTGTCATGATTTTATTGGTTAAAATCTCGTCAATTCGCGACGTCGAAGGCTTCTGATTGGTCACTTTATATATATGGTCAGCTAAAGCGTTAGCTAACACCTCTTTCGGAGCTATTAAATTACTGCCATTATCACAAGACACTTCATTACCCGAAGTTATAGTTCTAAGTCTTTCTGCGTTCAACCTAGCGAACGTTCTAGGCGATTCCACGTTAGTAATGTCTTTGAAGACGTTGTTTTGGTAGATAGGTTGGTCGGGTTCGTAGATTTCGTATATGGGAGCGGGATTAGTATGGATTAAGGACCTGTGTTGTACCTTGGTTCTTTCGGTGATGACAGCTTCTATGTCTATTTCGTCGGATTTGGTCGGTTCTGGCGTGTTTTCTGCTGACATTAGGCTGTGAAGACTGGTGGACTCTTCTAGAAGGGAATGCTTGACTATCGAAGGCGGTGAGAACATTACTGAGCTATCGCCGGCTAGGGTTTTGCTCTGTAACAAAGAAAAAGTATTGTAAGTTGATGGAATCAGGCGTTATTTTGCGGGAAATTATTTGGGGAAGCAGTACCCCTCACCCTAGGATTCAACCTTTATTTCTCTATATCTACTATAACCAAATCCAGAGGAGCTCGTAGCCCGTTGCGAGCACGGTACGAACGTTATCGTGCAGGTTAAGTAACGTTGGGCGCAGTCGGTACCGGGATGGGTGACCGCTAGCGACATATTTCATCTGAGCTCCTGCGTGCCTCGGAGAAGTTAAGCAGGCCTACGGGCGGCCTTAACAACTATGACCATAGATTGACCACTAATCATACGATAAGCAAGCAAGCAAATCCAGAAGGATTTACATTTAGCAAAGGATGACAAATCCAACCTCTTAAGGATGTGATAAAAATTGGGAAAGTGTGAAATTAATGGGACCTAAATGAATACTACTATTCATTTAATACTACTATAAATCCCATTGAAAATATCGATAGCGCGTTCTATGTTTGTATGGGAATAAGGACTCCATGCATGCAGGGTGAGCTCCGGACGAACAGCCACATCTCTCGGCAGGAGTGATCTAATCGTAGTGGCGAAAAAGTAACACTTACGGGAGTCTCAACCATGAAAGACATCCGGTACAAGTGCCTGATGGGTTGAATGGGCGTGGGGAGTTCTAGTGGCAGCACCCCAAGTGCTTGCGAGTGCTTTGCGAAGCATTCCAAGTTCTTTGAGCTTTGACTTATATGAGTGTAGGAGGTTAACACTTACGGGAGTCTCAACGATGAAAGACACGTCCGGTACAAGTGCCTGATGGGTTGAATGGGCGTGGGGAGTGCTAGTGGCAGCACCCCAGGTGCTTGCGAGTGCTTTTCTCGCTTTCTTGTGAACTGTTCCCGGTACGTTCTCCTTTCCGTGTTGGGATGACTCTGATACTCGGCGTTTTAGACTGCCTATGCCGGAGTCGTTCACCTGGAAAGATAAATAAACGTTTAGTTTAGTTATTTGATTATCTTCTGTTACTATGGTCGTATATTAGATCGTCGGTGACCTAGTGGCTAGGATGCCGGACTCCCATGCTCCAGGTCCGGGTTCGAAACCATGCTATAGTTAGTACCAATGAATTTTTCGATTTTATCGAAGATAAGACATTTACCGACTGCTCTAACGGTGAAGGAAAACATTGTGAGGAAACCTGCATGTCTGAGGAAGTTAAAACGTCCGAAGGCGTGTGAAATCCACCGCACAGCACTGGGCCCGCACGGTGGATCATGGCCCGTACCCCCTTGTGCAAGGCGAGGTCTGTGCCCCAACAGTGGGGACGTTAATAAGTGGCTCTGTGGTGTACTGGTGGCTTATAAGGTGACTCTTTTCGTTTTAAGAAAGTCAAGAAAGAAAAAAATTATTTCCAAAAGCACATACAAACAATTAGGTACAGAAGATAAAAATAATATTAATGCAATAAAGTGTATTTTACTTACTTTAAACAGATACAAGATAAAAATAAATAAACAAAAGTAATTAAGACTATATTTGATAAGAAGTCTGGGAGCCTGTTCCATGTCTGAACTATTCTGTTACTCAGAAATTATAATACTGATCGTCCTTTTGTGGATCAACAATTTCCTGCAAGAAAATTTCAATAGCGCGTTTCAGAATTCATTCAACATACCTGAACATTTCCCCCTTCCTGATCGGCAGTACAAGACATCAATGAATCATTGAGCTGTACAGTGCTATCAGACTCTTCCCTTTTGATCATTTCTGTTATGTCTTCCACTAAGAGGCCGGGGCTTGAAGGCTCGTACCGAAGACCAGATTTCTTGCCAATTTCCGCCATTGCTAGTTTAAATGGCGTTGGGGTTCTGAAAAAAAAGGTTGCGAGATAAAGTATGAGGGTTAGGTCCGGACCCCGGCCCCGGTCAGATTCGCTGCAACCAATCACATGCGATTGCGACAGTGCTTCGTGGTTAGATACAGCGAAGCGAATCGGGGCTTTTTTTCCTTTACCCAACGGGAATCACGATGTATTAAAATAAAATAGATATTAATTTGGTTTTCGAAGACTTACGTACATTTACCGACTGTTCTATCGGTGAAGGAAAACATCGTGAGGAAACCTGCATGTTTGAGGAAATTAAAAGTTTCCGAAGGCGTGTGAAATCCACCGCACAGCACTGGGCCCGCTCGGTGGATCATGACCCGTATCCCCTTGTACAAGGGGAGGCCTGTGCCCCAACAGTGGGGACATTAATAGGCTGATAAAACTAATTACATATCTTAAAGCATAATACTGACATAAGCCTCAGGGCTTGTGCGCCAGTAAAGAATCGGTCGTACGTACCTATTTACTATTTCCAAATTTTGACAATAAAATATAAATACTTAAATTCATTGGACCCGGACCCGTGAAGTCCGGGCCCAAAGGGTGATGAAATGTAAGCCGAAGATATAATGCCCAGAAGTATCTGTCTTTGGTTTCTGATATCGTTATCAGAAACCAAAGACAGTCAAGACACAGGATAATTTTTTAATTTAATTTTTATTTTTAATTTTTATTTCTGAGAAACCATTCCTGAATTCTTTTTTTTACACTCGTGCAAGCCAAAAAAAAGGTCTCCTTAATTTATACAAAATAATAAAAATAATGGAAACTATTAGTACTACGTAGTCAAGCCTGAAGACAATTCATTAAATATTAATTAAATTTTGAGTAGGTATTAAGGAGGAAAGAACCCCGGGGAACCCGTTCTCCCTTCAAACCTTCCACCTTCCGCCAAAGGTGCTCCTGAGTTTGGACCTTGAGAGCAATCTTCTCCCCAGCCTTGGCCAAATCCCTAGTGGATTCGACTATTTCCCTGCGACACATACATAACTTCACGCTATGTCCTTTGCGGGGTAGGCGGAGAGGACGGAGCGCTACGAATCCCTGTCTTGGCACGCTTCTTTTGCGTCCTCTACAGTCTACAGTCATTCATCGTTTCCCGCATGCTCGCCGTTGGAGTCGCATTTTGCCGCCTTGAAGATCCAAAGAATATTATGGAACTTACTTGGGAGTGTTGTTCTTTAGAAGGCTCGTTCCGGGCGTGTTGTTGGCTGGTGTCGGCGTATGTAGCAATGGACTCGCACCCCATTCCTAAACAAATAACATTAATTATAACCTTATTATAACAAATACCAAGGTCATTTTTAATGTAGGAGGTCACTGCCGCCTTTTTTATTTATGCTCGTATGTCCAATGTAACTACACCCTCGATGTCATACTATTTGTTTGTGGTAATAGGTCAAGTTACCCAGACGATCTATAATAAATGAATCCCACATAATAAATGAATAAATTTTTATTTTATTTTAATTTTATAGTGTCACTAGGTAAAAACCGTTTCAGTTACACTTGGCTCCTAGTAGCGATACATTGTCTTACAGAGCGCCGAACTGTAGGTTATAAATAGTTATATTTGTCATGCTGTCCAATATAACTAGACCCTCGAGGTCATACTAAATGTTTGTGGTAATAGGTCAAGTTACCTTAGCTTAGAAATATAATTCTTACTACAGATCCAAAATAAAATGAGCCCTCAGCTACATAGTGTCACTAGGTAAAAACAGTTCAAGTTACCTTGGCGGCCCCTTGCTGCGCTTGCCTTAGCGGCGTTGAATCGAACGGCAACGCGGCGGGCGAGTTGAGGAACTGCGACGGACTGAATGGAAGGGCCTTTATGGGTGTCACCCCGTCTGTGTCACGGGCCTCCAGGGCTTTCGTTATTGTTTCTGACCAGGGCTGAAATACAAAAAAAAATATTAAAATGTTTCTATTATAAGTAAAATAGCGTTTATCCAGTGGCGGTAGGGATATTCTAAATCCGTCCCATACACGGAAAATATTAATTAATTTATTGACTGATTGATACAATACACAAACTCACGTTGTGATTGACTCCTAAAGCTTGCATCTTCCTCGTCTTTCGCCTCAAGATTGGCGGAGGACTGTTGGATTCTTGAGATTTCTTCTTGGGAGACGTGTATACGGCTGGCACTATGATCTCTTTAGTCGATTGGGGCTGGACAGCGTATGTTACTGAAAAAAATACTACATATAAGAATAATCATCATTAGCCTATTAATGTCCCCACTGTTGGGGCACAGGAATCCCCTTGTACAAGGGGATACGGGACATGATCCACCGCTGGCCCAGTGCTGATTGGTGCATTTCACACGCTTTCGGAAACTTATAATTTCCTTAGACATGCAGGTTTCCTCACGATGTTTTCTTTCACCATTAGAGCAGTCGGTAAATTTACGTAAGTATTCGATAAAATCAGGAAAACTCATTGGTACATGGCATTGCATGGTTTCGAACCAGGACCTGGAGCATGGGAGTCCTGCATCTTAACCACTAGGCCACCGACGCTCGATACGATTGATATAATAATATCATCAATTTTTATTAGACATGGCTAATACCATGACACAAGAAGACGGCTCATTCTTCACCAGGAATATTTGTTCTATCTATCTGTTCACGTCAGTACAAGGTATCGGGGTACCCTTGTGATGACTTGAATGAATGATGATGAATTTGCCTACTCGATATGCCTTTCTTCTTGAGCCATGGCTAATACAATCTCGACAAATATAAATGTTAAATTAAAAACAGCGTCCAATTATAACAGCCAGACACAAAGACAGTATTTATTCACACATTTTCAGATTTGAAGGCTGACATCTTTGGATGAAAGAAAAAATAATCTCCCTCCCCCTTAGTTCCTTCACGGTGTCGTCATACCTCAAAGTTCTGATATGGACGCGGTTTTTATGAATTTTGTTTGATTTGAAGACTGTGCCATCATATTAATGATTGTATCGAGTGTTCTTAGCCATTCTGATAAAAATTGGATTACTAGATTCCAAAATCTTGGAGAATATCTTTGATATGAAATGGGATCTCAGGAACGGTACATAGTTGGGGCTTGAGCTTAAATATTTATGAAAATGATGCCATTCCCACATCTGGAACCTTGAGGACCTGATGATGACCAGAAGAAGGGAATATCTAAAGGCGCAGTTACATATGGTCGTTGTCCTATTCGGCGACCTGCTTCATTTGGTCGTTCGCCAAATGCGATCGGCGACTGGTAATTCACATATAGGTGGTGGCCGCATGCTGTGACCGCCCAGACGGTCGGTCAACGACCAGATATAACCTCGCCTTTATTCGCAGGTTTCTTTAATTTTTAATTTATAGTAATGTTGTTCCATTTACCTGCATTCTGATTGACGTTTTCATTAGATACTGAAGCTTGAGCCAAGTATTTTTGAATCGGGGAGTCTGTAGGCAATGTGTCTATATTCACGAATCTGTAACAAAACATTAATTTTCGTTTAGAAATAGACTCAGTCTGGGGAGCTACAACACTTTTAACTGTTTCTGCCGCAAAGCAGCAATGCTTGTGTTCCGGTTTCAAGGGTAAGAGAGCTGGCTCTATTATTACCGAAGTAGCACATCGAAAGAACCCTCTTGCAAATGCCTATCTATGGGCGACTTTTGCTCCTTAGTTGATCCTATAGTTTCCTTAACTGACATCCCCAACCTACGAATAACAGTGTAAGTGCGTCGATCCAACACACCAACGAGCTTACAGTACCAGACTCTTATATACTTTCGCCGGAAAATCTTAACACCGCGTTTCAGAAACTTACTTCAAAGGCGACTCAACGATCTCAAAGTTGTCCGCTGCGACCAAGCCTCCTCTATCCGGCGAGTTTTGCCTCACTGGCTGTTGCTGTATGTTGCTCGGTTGTTGCTGTAAGTTGCTCGGTTGTTGCTGTAAGTTGCTCGGTTGTTGCTGTAAGTTGCTCGGTTGTTGCTGTAAGTTGCTCAGTTGGTCCTTTAGGAGTTGCCTGAAGTGTAGTACTTGTTTGGACGCCGGTTGGCTTGTTGTCGACGAATTGCTTTGGGTGGACTCGTTGAACGGATCTGTCCAGTTCTGTGGAAGAGAAATTGGAAATATGAAAATTGTATTTTAAATTCTAATGTCAAATTAATTAAATAAAATTGTTATAAACAATTAGTGAGCGTCGGTGGTCTAGTGGCTAGGACTCCCATGCGAGAGGTCCCAGTGCTGATTGGTGGATTTCACACGCCTTCGGAAACTTTTCATTTCCTCAGTCATGCAGGTTTCCTCACGATGTTTTCCTTCACCGTTAGATCAGTCGGTAAATGTACGTAAGTATTCGAAAAATACGAAAAACTCATTAATACATGGAACTGCACGGTTTCGAACCGGGACCTCCCGCATGGGAGTCCGGTGTCCTAGCCACTGTGCCACCGACGCTCTTATTGCTACTATTTAATTTTACAATAATAAAAACTACCACAAAATCAATTTTAATTGTTTTTGTAACAATAAGATAGATCGTCAGAACTTAAAGAGGCAAAAGTCTGCCTAGACAGGCAACTCGCTCAGTCATTTCGCGTCTAATATAGTTTTAAAATTACCTACCTTATTTTGTTAGAACTAGGTGCTACCAACTATAATTAATAATTACAGTGCGTTAAATAATACATTTAGTTTTAAATACAACAACTACGTAACCCAGTTAAATATTTTAAGGACTTTACAGTCGAACATATGTCAAAAACTTTCGAATAAATCTCAACCTTATGCCTTGCGCAATGTGATACATTTCAGAATCTCAAATTTATGAGATTGACCTGTGGTCGACTGTACTTCTAAGAAAACTAAGGTGTTATTTACATAGACCCAATACAGTGAAAACACGAATATACGTTACTGTACAAACTATTACAAGCCTTACAAACCAATATGAATAAGCAACGTAAAACAACCAATGGTGTTTGTAATTACTAATTACTGATTGGTATGGTAAATGGAATGCAGCAAAATAAATGAGAAAGAAAATTAATGAAAAACATTAAAGTGGGATTAGAGGTAAATGATAATATAGATGTACGTAAGTTGTCTCAAAAATAGAAGTTTGAAAATGTCTTCACTTTGTACACGAATCCATATTTTATTTAAAGCCTGCCCAGACTTAATTTCCAGCCGGTTCGGTAGGCTCCGCTGCAATCAACCACATGCCTTCCCCCCACTTCAAATCAGAGCTCTGTCATTGGATACAGTGAACCGAACCGAAATTGAATCGGCCTTGTGAAGTCCAACGCTAAGGCCTGGACTTAAAGGATTCGGTTCCATTATCACGAAGCGCCGACTTCAAATGGGGGAGGGCGGAAAGCATGTGAACGGCTGGAATCGGACGGGTGGGTGTAGTCCGAGGCGTAGTGTGCGCTGGACCTAAGGCTAGGACTATACGACGATTGACTTCAGCGAAACGAATCGGCGCATGTAGGCCAGAACTTAACGTAGGTACGTAGGGGGTGGGGGGTGGTGAGTTCATATCCATAACAACTTTCGCAATGGGGCCAACTGCGAAATCGCGATAAAAAATCAATCTTTCCATACCTACTAAAACTCAATACTTAGGTAAGTAGGTATCTACGTTACATTTGTTTGTTTACATTTTTGATTTCGGATTTCATTTCTTAGTTTAGACAATCTTCTCTCAAATTCTGAGCCAGAATTGGACCATCCCCTCCAATTGTCAATCGCAATTGATTATCTCCGGGGGCCCATAATCCATCCCATACACGAAAAAAAAAAGAAACAAAAAGAAGCAAGCAAACCCACATCGTTAAAGGCGACTCGCACAGGCGCGCTACGGTCTACCATATTAACGGAGTCGTTCGGCCGCGTTACCCGCGTCTTGCGGCGAAGGCTCTCGAAACTGTCCAGGAGTTCCGGCTCGTATTTACGTCGCATTGTTGAGTTCCAGTGGTTTTTTATTGCGTTGTCTGTCCTGTAATGGGAAAAAGATGGTTTTTTGTTAAGGATCCGCGAAACAAAAAAAGGCGCAATATAAAGAAGCGAGAGGTGCTTACAACTTTCTCACTTTTTTGTATTGCGCCATCCTCAAAAAATCAAAATCAAAATATTTTTATTGTAAGTACCTTAATAGTACATTTTTACAAGGTCACTTTTTTTACTCTACCACCTCTCCAATTGTCAATCACAATTGTTCCTCTCCTGTAGATATTAAATATTCATGCAAGGCAATTTTGGCTGTATGCAGTCATGTTACTGTCCTCTTTTAAAAAAAAAGTGTTGCCATTCTGTTTTCTTTCGTAGAAATATTAACTTTGATCTATTGTTCTTTCCTCTGCTCACTTTCATGTTATTTATACCCTGAGCGGAAACTTAGTTTCAGAATATCGTGATGTTATGGCCCGACGACGGTTCCTATTCCGGTTCCAGTATCGGTCGGTTCCATAGAACCAGTGCTTCATATAAACTCAAACAAAAATGCGCTGCCGAAAACACGGAACCACCCACCAGTTCCACTTGGGACCGGCCTGCTCGGTTCCTGAACCGAGCAGGCGGGGCTCGAGCGCAACGCATGAGTTTGAATGCAGTCGACTACACACCCGGTAGCGGTAGTCGCTGAAACCGTCGTCGTGTAGTCCGAGCCTAATACTCTCTAGCTTGCCGGTAATTTACTTATCTAAAAGTGTCGAACGAGGATTTTAAAAAGTATTAAGAAAGTCTATTATTACCTGCAAGTAGCTTAGCAATCTTGGTCCACTGGTTACAAAATTGTTTGTGTGCTTGGTATATGACTATGTCTACGTTATTCTAGATCTAGACCCAAATCTAGGGAGTAAGTGTGTATTACCTGCCAGGCAGAAGCTTTGCTATCTTGGCCCACTGGTTGCCGAGTTGCTTGTGTGCTTGGTATATGACTCGGTCTTCATGCTCCGTCCACGCGGTCTTTTTTATTGAAGGGTTTAAGTGGTTGTGCCATCGTTCTCTGCAAAATGTAATAAGAAAATTGTTTAATTATTTTATAAATATCAGCATTCCCTTGTATTTGAAAGAAATAGATTTTTTATTAAACTGGCGCTAGTTGTTTCTTGTTAAAATTCGCACCGCCCCTAAATGGATAATTGCAATACCAGGGTAAATCTTATCTTATCTTATGATAGGGGGACGGGAATAAACCCAGCGGCACTTCGACCCTTGAGGATCTTTTGTGCCTACCCCATTTTACACACTGGTCATCTCAATGTGCAGGTTTCCTCACGATGTTTTCCTTCACCGTTAGAGCAGTCGGTAATTGTACGTAAGTCTTCGAAAAATACGAAAACTCATTGATACATGACACTGCACGGTTTCGAAGCCGGACCTTCCGCATGGGAATCCGGTGTCCTAGCCACTGTGCCACCGACGCTCTATACCGGGGTAAAAGTAATAATGTGTGTTCCTGACTTGGTTTTTAAGAAAACTAGTGTTGCCATGTATGATATGTTTTATGTACTCTTTGAACAACGAGGAAACCACCTATCGAAGCTGTTTTACCGACGAACAAACGAATGACAAAAGAAAGATAAAGTAAATTTGCGTATTATTTTACTTTTATTATAATTATTATTATTATTTAACACTTTAATGCACTTTTACCTCAGATTTGAGTCTATCGACACTGATAAGAAATAACACAATACCTTTTAGCCGGGCAAATGTAATAGTTCGTCAAGGTACTTGGTTTCGGATTTCGTCAAGTTGAAGTAGTGATTTTGTTATATGTAATTACTTGGAGCAATAGTCTAATATATGCTTAATACATACAATAAATACCAATCCTGAATTGTTAAGGAGTTACCACTTGTGTTATAGTGTAGAAATGTAATTTTCGTGACGGCATTCGCTCTTGACTCTACCTATATTTAAGGTTGAAGATGAAAATATTATATATACATTTTGATTTTAAAAAAATATTTGAATTTTAACTAACCTGCACTGTTTTCCTATCCTGCCCTTGAGGTGCCGCGCTATTAAGGTCCATTTCTTCGGCCCGTATTTAGCGACCAATGACGTCACCTTTTCGTCTTCCTGAAAATAAAGCAGAAAAATATGTTTAGAAATAAAATTTATAACTTTCGTAATGTTACGCCTCGGATAGATCTATGTCCTCTCCCAAGGCGTGAAATTGAGCCCGATCTACGGCTCTTCTCATCCAGTCGCTGCCAGCCTCCTTGCGCAGATCGTGGCTCTATATAGCAGGGGCGTCAAACGCGATCTCCACTCCAGAACAGAAAGATTGACTCAAGTCATTCTAATTAACAAACTTGGATGTTACTACAATTTTATTATGAAATTGAAATTAAAATTATTTAGCACTGTAAACACCAGAATATAGAACACAATACAGAAGTATACAAGATTAATACATGCAGCACAAAACATCCGGTGCGGTACAGAGCCAAAAAGGGTACACCAGCTCAGCATAATGCTGAGGCAAGCCACATCGCTGATTTTCAGCTGGCCCCTCAGTATTAAGATACATGGCAATTGAAAAGATTATATTTATCCATCTCATCAGTCATCACCATTGTTAAAGAATGAAATCGTGATCCCAATTAACACATCACCCTTTAAGAGCCTCCAATAGTCCGATACCGATGGGCAAATGGCAAAAAAGTAAGACAAAAAAGCACAAATAATACCACCCAGTCATCTGATCTGAGGCGTGTGAAAATTCGTTACGAAACAAGGTGAGCCGGTCGCGTGGGCGGAAAAAATACGAATTTGAACTTCAACGGTTTGGATCAGCTGTGTGGTAGGTAATAACAGGTGACATGAGGTTGGCGAATTAATTAATAAGAAATGCAAGAATTTGAAGACGAATTTTGAGGCTTCGGCCCATTAAATGACCATGCGAGCCTCATAGGGAGACACAGAGTCCTTAATCCCTACATTGCTGCCCTGAGACTGAGCCTGGCATAATTCGGTATTTGACAAAAAAAATATATTCCATCAATCAACTTACATGGACATCCTGAAGAAGGATCTAAAATTCGTTTTTCGATATCTCAACTAACATCTGAGATATTAATGATTTACCGGAGAGATGTTCTGTCCCTTTTTAGCAAAACAGTTCTTTATATGTAGCCAGGATCTGCTTGTATGGCGCTATTACACAGTGACGTCATAATGTAATATTGCCGTTTCGTCTGATTTTTTATTGCCTATTTTATTATTCAACGAATTTCAATTCTGTTTTCACATTTGACCATCAAATTATGTCTATTTCTTAATTTTTAAGTAATGCATTTCATATTTGTTACTTGGTAACTACTGAATTATAGTATGACTTTCAGTGGAAATATACAATATTAAACAATTTAATAGCTTGAAAACACAGAGCTGGAGCTGAATTTAGGGCCAAGCCTCTTTATCATTTAAAATAGATAAGATAATGCTTTATTGTGTATCTAAATTCAGGTATATTTTAAAGGTAAATTTGTAGTCATTAAGTCAATATATAATCATTAATTTATTCTATATAACACTCATTGATACATATTGTGACTGGATTCGAACCCGGACATTCTTTAACGTTGTCCGACGTCATAGCAGATAATGTCATAGCCAATAACCACCGACGGACGCTCGAGAAAATATTTGCTTTTAAGACACAAGTCACATGCATATTAATGGCTTAAAAAACTAGTGTCTTTAACATTACAAAAATGTCTGACTACTATCCTGTTTTTTGATTGATAAATTGATATAAATAAAACTAAAGTGCCAGATTGGTCACGGATTAATGGCAATGGAACTTAATAAAGAATTGATAGAACTTGATATTCAGTAAGAAAGTTGATTGGAAACATTTTTTATCATATTCACAATTCCTTCCTTCTAAGTCGTGTTCCTCATTGCTGAGGGTCGTGATCATTCTAAGGAATTAATCACATAGAACGGCTCTATTGCCTTCCCCATTTCACACACTGGTTATCTCAGTCTGCAGGTTTCCACACGATGTTTTCCTTCTTTCTTTCGAAAAAACCGAAAAACTCATTGGTACATGGCATTGCCTGGTTTCGAACTCGGACCTCCCGCATGGGAGTCCGACGTCCTAGCCACGACGCCACCGACGCTCTATTCACAATGAAATCAACCTAAAGTATTGTTAATTGAATAATCCTGATTAAGAGTTTCGATCAAATTCTTCCCTTTACCAAAGCAATTGTATTAATTCGATTTAGTATGGATACACGAGTATGTATTAATAAAGACATTAAAAGTACATAAAGAAAACAAAAAAGTATGATTACTTTTCGTACAAATTATCTTTGAATAGAGTTCAAAACAAAAGTGGGCGGATATTTTGCTTTATGATGATCAGAATTTTGATGGGCAAAGGTTAAATACTAGTTTCCGATTCGTTGAGAAATGTCAAGGTAGTAAAATGTCCAGTTGTCCAAATTGGAAATTGAGATCGCAAATCGTAAAACGTCTTGATTATAAAATTGAGATGTCTTGTTGATAGCGCTTACGAGTTCAGCATGGTTTATATATTGAAAACCATGGTTAAATATCTAATTCAAAAATGGACATTATGGTAATTAATAATATTTTATTAAGCATAGTCAATATAATATAAACATATTACATGATGTCAACATCCTTAGTCTAAGGCTCAATTTACATTGCCTCGGAATGGAATGGAAGCGAATTTTCGCAACGTAATTGTACATAGCATAATGAACTTTATGTCAATTGTGTAACATACAAACTAAATACGCTTTACTGCTAGGGGATTTTTTTAATTTACTAATAAACCGCCCCGAGTCGCACCCGGCGGGAAGGTGTCCATCACGCTGGCGGCGTTTCCACGCTGAATAGCCAGCGAGATGCGCTGCACCAGGTACGACTCGGCGCGGGGGTCACCCCAGCGCTCTCTCAGTCGTATCAACATTTGATTCAAAAAAGAGATCGATTTTTAATATTCTAACATAATTTTTACTCAATTTCAAGTAGGTTTACATCCATTAAATCTAACATTAAAATTAAAAGGAGCCACTAATAAAAAGTTAAGTTATATTTAGTAGGTAACAATTATCTAATCAGTATCAATCAGTACAACCTTGAAAGAAGCAATTACTTAATGATCGGTTAAGCCCGGCCAATCAATGTACGTGTGTTAATTGAGATCCGGAGATCAATCTACACAGATAATATAAAAGTTCTTTGGATCAATCAAACTTGGATCATTCATTTGTCAATTACTTATGATGTAATATTTGATCTGGGAACACTTAACCAACTTTCGCTGTTTGCCTACAAATTGCCTTCAAACAATTAGTGAAGTCTATTCGTTTACTTAGTGATCTTCTTTATGATAAGTAAGTAAGTAATACGTTTATTTCACACACAGCAATGACCGAAACAGTTATAATTATGATAAAATAATTATGTAGTCAAAGGTGAACATATCTAAATCATGTCTGATGGTCTGCTGTTGTTGTGAAAAGGGCCTCAACTCAGCTTATTGCTGCAGACAAAAATGCCTACAGCGCTGGTATTCTGTTGGACCATGACCGATGGCTGGCCAAAACATGTTTTTTTTAAATTTCAATTTAGAGGCTTTGGTACACGATCAGGTGCCCATGTCAGCCTCGTTAGGGTCACTAAGAAAAGGGAAGCTCAAGTATTATTGGAGTCAGCACTCAGTATTTAGAATATATTTCTTCTGAGCATAAAAGCTTTGTTAATTGCTAGTACTGAGTCACCCTGCGAGTGCGCAGTTCCCAGTTGGGAATGGTATATTTTAACCATGTTCAGTTTAGATTTTACATTCATACAACATGTTCATAAAAGATCACACAAACACGTGGTCCACAGTAAAGACAAACGGACAAAAAACCATTGACCGAGTCAAGGTTAGGTTGGGAAGGATACGTCACGGTCTAAATATTGGATTTAAATAAATACTCTCATACATTATTTATTGCTATACGAGTAAGTATCCTTTTTATTACAAAAAAATCCGTTAAGGAAAATCTTTTAATTCAATTTTTGAAGGTGGTATATAAGAACGTATTAAAGTTCACCGTCAGAACAGTCGGTAAATGTACGTACCTAAGTCTTTCGAAAAAACCGAAAAACTCATTGGTACATGGCATTGCCTGGTTTCGAACTCGGACCTCCCCGCGTGGAAGTCAGACGTCCTAGCCACGACGCCACCGAACGGACGAAGACCTTCCACGGCGGCCTTCAGTCAATCATAATTACCTATGATCGGAGTAGGTAGGGCTGTTTTTGGTACTTGCCACATACGGTCATAATATGGATAAGTATGCCCAATAATCCCGGGACTTCCGGGATTGAATAAATATATTATTTAGATTTTTAACGTTATATTTGTTTTGATACACATTTAAGATTGGTGGCGAAATATATTTTTTTAAGATTCATGGCGCTAGTGTACCTATGGTAGTGTTTTAACTTCTTCGTAAGTTCACAATTTTTAAAAAATCGTAATCCGCCGAGTAAGGGCGAGGTTTATAAAAGTAATTTACAACATTTGCTCGATAACTTAAAACGGGATCACGAAATCATATCCATATTAATATAACCTTTGAGGACATTGACCCGAAAGAACCCTACCTACTCCGATCAGTGATAATTACCATAAATGGATAAATAAGATATTCTAGGGTATTTCAATACCTACCTAGTTAACATCAGAAAACTAACATTAATTAATAAGAAAGAAGAACAAGCCAGTTTCTGTGAAAATCACTGATTCAAAAACGTTTATTTTTATCTTACACTAGCTGTTGCCCGCGACTTCGTTCGCGTCATATAGCCTATGTCACCCGGGGATAGTGTAGCTTCCCAACGGTGAAAGAATTTTTCAAATCGGTCCAGTAGTTTCGGAGCCTATTCAATTCAAACAAACAAACAAAAAATCAAACCTTTCCTCTTTATATATTGGTATAGAGGTATAGATATAGACAAAATCTTTCGTTTCCAAAACTTTTTGAATAGGCAGTTTTGGAAGCGAAAACAATTTTTTTTCAATAGATTGGGAATATTAAAAAATTTGTTGTTTCATAAAATAGGTAATTTATAGTTCCGCGCTGTATAATTTTTGTGATAAAAGGGTTTAACATTCATACCACGGCTTAACGCCGCCGTGGCAACAATATATTCATTCATAAAATCTTAGGAACAGTCGTCATTTTGTTATTTGTATGTGTGTTTGGATATTTTAAACATATTCTTGTGGTAATTCCAAGAATGTGGACGAAGATATCCGTTTTTAGTCACAAAAGATATTTGCTTATTATAATTCTTAGAACATCTCCTTAGCTGTGTTCCGTGGGCACCATCTAACATCATACATACTCCAAGCTCTTGGAAACCTCGGATCCAATTTTTATCAGACATATAGCTAAGTAAAGAACACTCAACAATGATCTGTATCAAAATCGGATCATCGTTTATTGAGTTTTGCATATGTTGCCACAGATAAACAAACGTACGCATCAAAACTAATAACACCTCGTTAATTAATAAAGCACCTCAATGAAGAATTTTCAGACATAGAACTTTAGCAGATTATAGAATAAACAGTTCTAATCTTGGATGAAAGAAAAAATAGTCTCCCTAAGGGCGGGCGTTAATAAAAAAAATTCTTCATGCAGACAGTGTCTTTTACATTTTCTCAGATTTCCCTGGCTCCCACACTAGGATACCCTGTATGGTGGGGGCCAGTATCTTCCGATATCTCTATATTATGATGACATAATACATAAGGTGACAATGCTTCATGGTTCTAAAAAAAATATTCATGCTGCAGTATCTTTTACATTTTCTCAGATTTCCCTGGTTCCCACACTAGGATACCCTGTGTTGTGAGGGCCAGTCTCTTCCGATATCTATATTATGAAGACATAATAAGGTGACAATACTTCATAGTTCTAATCAATTTCATCCACATTCGTCATCAATGAGGAAGGCGAAGCTGCATCAATTTGCATAGAAAAGGCCAGCATTCCAACAAACTCGTGAATGGGTATTAATTATGCAATGATTGATGCGTGCACGCGTGCAGTGAAGGTGTTAGTGACCTCTGAGTCATCTGACAGGCAGACTGACTGGCGATTTCATCGATATGTTATAGGTAGATATTTCTAGGTTGTAAATCGATATCGATTTTTTTACCGATTTCAATTAATCTGAAATAACCCGTCATTATAGTGCTTTTATAATAAAACGGCTATAATTCAGACTGTGAACACTTTATTTTGTTCTGTATACTACCACGTTCTCCAACAGACTGCCCTATCGAGAGCATTTTACCGACCAAGCTAGCAAAAAAAACCCACCGTTCTATCGGGCTTCGCCCTCCAGCGTATCACACTTCGTTTCCTTTCGTTCGTCAAATCCGTTGAAGAACTTTTATAAATAAAACTTATCAAACAATTTGTTTAATCAATCAAAATTATCAATAATCATTGACATAATATTAATTTAATATATTATTTGTAAAATGCACGTACTTATTAATGATCTTGTCGCCGTCGAACCGGAGAATGGAAAATTAACTGAAAATCGTTAAAATCCTTCTTAATATATCAATATCTACAAAAATATCATTATTAATTAATTCTAAAATTCTCTGAACCTAACACTCTGTGCCTATTGTTGTTTCTGAATAGAATAATAAATAATTCATGCAGACAGTATATTTTACATTTTCTCAGATTTCCCTGGCTCCCACACTAAGATACCCCGAGTTGTGGGGGCCAATAATATAACAGAATTATTTTTACAAAAACATTAATATGTAACGTGAATGAAAATACTTATTTACTAAGTTAGCATATACTGATATGATTGAGTGCCAATTATGCAACGCTGTTTTTCATTTCAACCCTTATCCCAAGAGGTTTCTGATCAGCAGAAGTCATCCTCGCAACGAGGGACTGTCACGACGACTCTGTGCCCAATAAATAAACAACGGTAACCACTTACCCCTTAGAGAATAGCTACCCTTATCAAATGTTCTACATGTCAGTGAATATGTAAAGAAAATCCTTGACTTGTGATTAGTGGTCATACTATTATCAGTTGTTCAGGCCAGATCTTTGCTCCCTATTGTGTAAAAGCACATAGGATCTCACCTCCTTCGTCCACTGGCCCTTGACTAGTTCAAGGTTGACAACCTTCGTCCAGCACTGCTGGCGTAAAATAAAGTATCCACTAAGATCCTTAATCGCCTCATAGGACACCCACGGGAAGAGTTACAGTGGTGCCTTTCTGTTTTAAAGGCAAGTACTCGTATGATCTTACCTCCTTGGTCCACGGGCCCTTGACTAGCTCAGGGTTGACAACCTTCGTCCAGCGCTGCTGGCACTGCACGTCGGATCTGTCGGTGAACTGGGCGGCTATCAGCTCCCAGTTCTCATTGTACATGTTTACGTAGCTCTTTAGCCTTTTATCCTGGAAATTATAGACAAAATCGTTAAAAGATATTTACGATAACTTTCTGAACATGCTTGCATCTAGGCCAAGACCCCCCTTCGGTTTTATCAGGTGGCTCACTCTAGTCCACTGCTGGACGTAGGCGTGACATTGAGCCCGATCTTCGGCTCTTCTATCCAGTCGCTGCCAGCCACCTTGCGCAGATCGCGCTCAACCATCAGGTGGCCCGTCTGTTCAAAATGATGGTATTTTTTTATACAAGGAGAGCTGACGAACAAACAGGCTTTCTGATGGCAACCCATAGACATCTCACCTCATTGTAATGTAATTAGAGGAGCAATAGATAATCTTGCCCCGTATACTCTCTTTTACTGTCTATAAGTAAAGTGCGCGTAAATCTTTATAGCAGATCTGAATATAAGCACGTGTCGTTTTTCAGTACATGTTTTTAGGTGTTTAATTATTATTTATTTAAAATTCATTACAATTACATACAGCACTGAGCCAATTCGAAATTGTAGTCATAAAGTAAATCAAATGTCAAATTAGAAGTAAATTAGTAGCTAACAAAAAGAAACAATAATAAAATAACAAAACAAATTAAAATTACAAATTGAGAATATATACAAAATTAAATTAATTAAGAGAATTAAATCAAAAAATAGTTAACTAAATAATATCTAAAACGAACACTGCTGGCACAATTCCAAATAGGCTTTATTTAGAAATATGCCAACAGTGTCAGCGAATACGTCAATATCATCGTGCCGAGCGAGCAGGGTACCGAGAAGAGCGAGTAAAATAGTTAAAATAGTTAACGGGGTCTAGAAGAGCGAGGAAGCAGGGTATGTCCTCCTCCATACCTAAAAATATGACTGAGACGCGATTCGTGCCTATATTCAGATCTGCCATAAATATTGACGCGCTCTCTACCTCAGCAATGGAGACGTTAATAAACTGAAGATGATAAAATACAGTACCTCGTCCTTCGTCCACCGTCCCCTGTTGATATTCTTCCGCGACCCAGCGCCTTTGGCTGTAGTCGACACATCTTCGTATGCTGCTGTCGAGTCCTCTGAATACTCGCTACTCTCTGATTCATAGCCGCTGCGTCTGTGGACAAGGATGATGCAACCTTTAGAAACTTGGACGAAGAAAATGTTTAAAACAATCTCCGAATGGCTCAATACAATACAAATATTATTTACAGTATACCCAGAACAAAACCAAACATATAACATAAAGAAAAAAAACAAAATAAAGTGCAGAAAAATGTAAATAAATTAGGTAGGGGTACAAAAAAACTATGAATTGAATAAATTCTAATTCATAAGAATATGAAAACTTGCAAGAAAAAACATTTTTACAAATAATGAAAATGGTTTAAAGTACATAGTTACTGTACTAGTCAAAGAATTGAAAGTGAAAGTAAATTGGGTCGCCAACCCGCTTACCGATGAAAGGGAAAACAAATAGTTAAGATCCGTTATAGGTAGGATGGTCTTAACCGTGCTACATAATAAATATGACAGTACACAAGTTTAAATTACTACGATCATACATAAACCTATATCTTCTATTGGGATTAACATGAATCTTCACAGATGGTAAGTTATCAACGTCGCAGAAATGACACTGATAAGAATATGAACGGAGTTTTCTTGTTCGCATTCGAACTGGCATGGCGTAATTGGCCCTTTTTTAAAAAAAAACTGTTTACATCGATAATTTTTCTGAGAAACTGGTGTATTTTACTTAAAAATCATCCGCGGTAACTGAACGAATTATAGGACAGTGAAATGGGAGTGAAGTCATACAGAGTGTATTACTGTGAATTTTACAAGAAACTTCATTAGGCTCTGAATGTAAAGCACTAGGATTTCAGATCCAAGGACTCTCCCATTAATCCTCAATGTTTGGAGTGTTATTTCTACGTGACATTGGCAAAATTGCAAACTGCAGCCGGCTATCTCTAAAAGGAAGGAAGAATATCAACAGTTTACAAAACGGTAATTTTGGGAATTAACGTTTTGGGAAGCTCATAATACGGAAAGCGAATATTTTGGAAGTGAATATTTTGGGAATAGATATTTTAGGAACTGACATTTATGGAAGTTATCATTTTGGGAAGTTATCATTTTGGGAGCGGACATTGATATTTTTGAGTCGTGAACATTTTGGGAAAATGATGATTTTGGGAAGCGGACATTTTGTGAAGTGCTAATTTTGGGAAAAAGGACATTCTGGACCTAACGTCAGATTGGTATATATATTTTTAAATAATAAGTGCACCGAGCCATGTGGTATATCAAAGATTCAAATATTTAAATGCAAAAATACATGTAAAAAATTTAATTGTTCAGTACTTCATTGGATTATTAAACATTGCCTGCATACAAATGAAAATGTTGAACGAACTAGACATAAACAAGAACATCTTTCCCTGGCTTAATTTCCGAGTATGTTTGCCAAGCCAGGACCTCTGGAATGTTGACAGAAAAAACTCAAAAGGCTCGGGAGGGCGAAGGCCTATAAAATTCCACGGATTAACTTTATTTTATAGGTATGACGGTATACTGTGTTCTTTCCATAGGCCTGTGAGGTGTAGTACTTAGATCCGACCAAATATGTATATTACAATTCATGTGGAAAATAAAGAAAAGTTATACCTTCTTTTTCTAAATCGTGTTCCTCATCGCTGAGAGTCGTGATCATTCTAAGAATTAATCACATAGAACAACTGTCTTGGCAGATTTAATGGGGTGGTTTGCCATTGCCTTCCCCATTTCACACACTGGTTATCTCAGTGTGCCGGTTTCCTCACGATGTTTTCCTTCACCGTCAGAGCAGTCGGTAAATGTACGTGAATCTTTCGATAATACCGAAAAACTCATTGTTACATGACATTGCATGCTTTCGAACCCGGATCTCCCGCATGGGAGTCCGACGTCCTAGCCACGGCGCCACCGTCGCCTATCATTACAGCCACTAAAAGTAA
Organism: Hofmannophila pseudospretella; assembly: GCA_947369225.1. NCBI lineage: Eukaryota > Metazoa > Arthropoda > Insecta > Lepidoptera > Oecophoridae > Hofmannophila > Hofmannophila pseudospretella. The sequence goes on from OX376333.1 coordinate 4,455,446, forward strand.
TGATATCAAAGGGTGTGATATGTTAATTACCTGCTGCCTTTCTAAAGAACATGTCGTAGACTAAGAAGAAACACAAACACGAGTAGTCAACAAACTTAGGACCCAAATGAAAAATAATCTGCACCGAAACCTAGAAGTCTTATGTATGTATGAATTGTTTTAAACGTACATAGTTTCTGTACATTAAAGTGTATTATTTTCTAATAATATAGTATCTTCTTATCTTATGACATAAGGGGGCCGGGAATAACCCAGCGGCACTTCGACCCTTGAGGATATTTTGTGCCTACCCCATTTTACATACTGGTCATCTCAGTGTGCAGGTTTCCTCACGATGTTTTCCTTCACCGTTAGAGCAGTCGGTAAATGTACGTAAGTTTTCGAAAAATACGAAAAACTCATTGGTACAGGCACTACACGGTTTCGAATCCGGACTTCCCGAACGGACGCTCTAATATAGTATGTATAGGTAATAAAATAAGTCAAGAAAAGTTTCCTTTAAAATCATCTGATCTTAAGACTTCGTCTCAACCTCAAACCTCACTCATGTAACTTCCTTGTAAGTCAATGAATGGAAAATAAACTTGTTTCACCTATCAGCTGATGCCCAGAGATCGGCATGCATACATTTACCACTTTTATTTTTTCTGTCTCTTTTTTTCCATTCTTACCTCATCTACCAGACAATTATTAGTTTTTAAAACCGGTGTTGGAGTTATTTCAATAGTAACCTGTTTTCTGAGGTGGTATTTTGGGTTGGACTTTATGAATGTTAAAATGAGGTTTAAAATTGCTTGTAAGCGTGACTGAAACCGACAAAGGTATCTGGGTTCTGGGAAGTATCTTCAATAAATATTGAAGGTTTTTGGCGCCATTGCAAACCATGTGGGCTGCCTTTGTTCATTGGTACAGTTCAGAACAGGGTCGCAACGCAAGAAATCATAAGATTTTAAAAAAGATGGATTTAGGCTAATACATTATATGTAATTTAATATAGAATATAAAGCTTTTCATTTAATGAATCATTTGATTTGGTAATATGCATTAGGTAGGATTACCTGGTTAATCCAATATAATGTCAGCGGATTAAAATTTAGTGTACCTAATACATAGATGGTAAAATGTTTTAGTCCCAGAAAAGCTCTATATAAACATAAAAGAGATATTTGGGAATGGGTAATGTCAAGTTCTTTTTGCTTTGTATAGTAAAAATCTGCAGACAATGTGGTGAGACATAAGACTATAATACTTTTCTATAATATCTAAGTACCCACCTCAATCTAGAATTCAATTCCAACGCCTCGTAGAGACCAGAAGGCTGGCCTCTACTTTGCTCAGCGTATAAGCCTCGCTATACAGCGTGGCAACGCCGCCAGCCTCCTCGGGACACTCCCTGCAGGGAGCGTCTTTTACTTGTAAAATAGTTAGGTATTTTGTAATTTTAGCTTAAGTATGTATTTTAGTGTTATTTTAGTATTTCTTTATTTTGAATAAACCATATAATCAGAATTCAATTAAATAATGAAATCGCCCTGAAGCAATAATGAAGAAACAGTATCTTTAAATTTTGAAGCCCTGAAGAAACAGTATCTTTAAACTTATACACGTGTTTCCTTAATTATTATTTTTCCTTGACTCATACAAGTCATTAATGACCAGTCACGTTCTAGAATAGAACTCGTCCAAGACCAAGATGTATGAGATATTATACTTTAATGCGATAGATATAATCGGAATCCTGTTTGTTCCCGCGGTGCCTCTCGTAAAAATATCTACACGCTCGCTTACGTAACCTTTGGAGTGGTTCTGAGGCCTCGTGAGGCAAAATGTGGCTGGTTTTTTGCTCATCATAAGTTACCTATAATGCTCTTGTAATATTAATTGAATAGCCATATGTAAGAGGACTAGTTTACATTACCAAGTTCTAGCTGAGATGGAATTCTGAAAATGGATTGAGGAAGAGAATACAATTTGTTTGATATGTCTTCAAAGGAAAGGAGATTTAATGGACAGGGAGGAAATTCCATAATAGATGGATATAAAAGAAAATCAGGTCAACAACTCATCACCACAGAATTTCTTCCTCCTTCTTTTCCTTTTTCCTGTTTTTGTCAAAAAAATTAATTTTGCGCCCCGTAACTACTCCCCGAATGCCCGGCAAAGTCAGATGAACGTTCTGAAAAATTCAACCAAAATGCTGATTCACGAATTGATTCATAAGTCTGCATATGGTAACCAGATTTCAAAAGCTGTAAATACAGATACAGTTTTAAATAATTTAAAAAATCAAAACAACTTACTCATATAACATCACGACGACTTATCCAACGACGAAGAATTCCCTAACCAACACTCCATCATTCACTGTTACAACATTCTACCACAACACTTAGCAATCCGAAACGAAGATAAACAACAATATTAAGGTTATTTCTTCTTTTCCCGCCAAAAATTAGTTCGTGAACACATCTTCCTCACTGTCCAAGAGTCAGAATAACACTAAGGAAATTCCTCCACCCTGGCTTGTTCCCACCACTTAAAACACACACCTACAACGTGCGCATAAGCATAATAAGGGTGGAGGGACAAAAAACCATGTGAGAAAAGGATAGCATATCGAAGACGGTTCAAGAGTGACGAAGATGTAAGATCAGGTAATTTACCCTCGGAGTGTGACGCAAGCAACACATGCAAAGGTAGGCAGGTGTAAGCAACTGGTATTAAAAAGGAACAAAGAAAAATCTATTTTTGTAGTCTTTTTATTGGATAGGTCAGCGACTAGGCTGTATAAATACTCATTCTTTTAGATAGTTTATTAACTATAATTCGTATTTAAAAAGTGATTAAAAGCTGTAAGTATTCAAGGAAGACGAAATACCTAGTACAATGACGAAAGAAGCAATATCACAGAATAATAATGAACGTGAAAAAGAAACGCTCATTATCATTCTAATTTTGCACTAACTCGAAGTAAAAAGTTGCCAATCCCTGCAATTCTAACTAAAACGGGACTTTAAATAGGTACCCTTGCAGAAAAAAGAAACAAAAAACAAGGGGGTTTCCAGATGTAAGTATAGCGGATGCCAAAGTAATTCAGAACACCCCTGGGCCATTTTTTGCCACTATCGAGGGATGAACGATTTGCAAATGGTGGAATTCGAGTCAGCTGATGACATCTTTTGCATATTTTAGGCAAATTAAGAGTTTTGTAAATTAGATCACAATCATTAATGATGATTCCACACCAAAGGCAAAAAGTGGACGAAGCCATATTCTAGAAATACAACTACTGCAAATAAATAAAAATCATCCTGGACATCACCAAATCCTATAAAGATAAATTTTTTTTTTTTAAATCACCAAGGCCCTAAACTTAGGTGTTCATCTTGGTTTAGCGGAACTATGCAATTTTGATCAGAAATTACTAAAAAATAATTTCAAACAAACCGTATCGGTTGTTGTTGGAATTGAACACATTTTAAAACAATTTTTCAATTTCAGCTGTACAAAGACTTTTCAGAAAATTATTATCAATATCAAAATATCCTTGAGATTATCATTTAGGAAGTAAGTACTTATATCTAGAAGTTCATGTTTCCGGTCATATGAAGATAAGATTTCTTTTTCTGAAACCAGAGTAGCATATCCGAGTATGATAATCGTAATCCTAGTAGATAACGTTTTTATAATGATAGAATTTTAGCTTAATCAAAGACATTTAGGTTTTTTAAAAGGTGAATATGTTGATGCGATAGAATGTTCTTCGTTTTGAATCATTTGATTTACTTTCCAAAAAGCGTACCCAAAAAGTGTCCAGTTCGCTAGAGATTTAATTCTATTATTTTATTTATATTACCAAAACAATTTCTCAAAAGGTTTATTGGGAGTCCATTTCAATACGAGAGTGGGTCATTCCAGTGAACTAGAACTATCCTTATAACAGATTGTGGTAGATCCTGATGTGCAGGATAGGATCGCCTGGGGACCACCCTCGGACTGGTTTACACTTGGTCAAGTGTTTAGTCAAATGGCAAGGACAGTGGTGAGTATGGTGATTGTCACTGTGCTAATCACAGGCCAGGCAATCGCCATACTGGTCACTGTCCTTGCCAATTGACTAACGCACTTGACTAAGCACTTGACCAAGTGTAAACCAGCCCTTGACTATTTCTACTGAAAAACAGAAATGCTTGCGTTTCTGTGGTTCGGTTTGAAAGGTAAGAGAGCCAGCGATTGGTTTACCTGTACATGAGGCAATCCATCTAAGTTACGAGTATCAAGGTTAGTAGCACATCGAAAACTCTCTAATAATAAAATCAAAGGGTTTTTTATTGTAAGTAAATACCCTATAGTACATTTTTACAATGTCATTCTTTTTTACTCTACCACCGCTTCGTAAGGTGCTGTAGCTGAAAGGAAAGAAGCGGCGCAAGAAACTTTCAGCAGCACATCTTTTGAAATAAATATATCTTATACAATAATTATGAATTCAATCATATATATACACAATGTGCAGAGCTGGAGCTGCAGTTAGGACCAAACCTCTTTACCATGTAAGTAGTCATTTATTTTATAATAACCCTTTTTACATAAGGGTTATTATGGGTCTCAAATTTTTTCTCTGTCATATTTATTATATTCTAAAATGTTAATTTACAAAATGTCAATTTCCCAAACGTTTTACTTTTTAATAAATAGGTTATTTAGCCAGGCGAATTTCGCGAGGATCCTTCCTATCCTATTTATAGCAGGGCATGTAATTCGTTTAACGTAAATACAATGAGTTGTGCCTGTTACGTAATTTCCACCTGTCTACATTTACCCCTAATATTATTCGTAGTCGTATTCAGATTTCACGAGTGATTATTTGAAGAACGGAAATAGAAACTACAGTGCGGAACGTGGTCACATCAGACATCACATCACACACAACACTATCTTGGACATCATCATTGTTTTTAGTATTACGTCATTATATTTATTATAGGTCTTTGGTGTCCAATCCAAATTCTCGAAATGGTCAAAACCCATGCGACTTTTCCTAGTTACGAATCATGCAAAGTGAGAAGTTTTTGGAAACTTCTAAGAATATTCTTAAGACAGACTAAAAAACGGAACCCTAACCTTACAAAAATTAAAAACTACTAATGTCATGCTAAGTCGGAAGTGGTAATTTTGAGAAGCTGAAATTTTGGGAAGTAGTTATTTTCGAAAGTGGACCTTTTGAGAAGTGTATACATTATTAGGAAGTGATACTTAATACACGTCTTAATATCGGGAAGTGATCATTCCGGAAAATAGTCATTTTCACAATTATTATTTTTTGTGATATTCGAACAAAAATCGCAGAATTTTACGCTCTGGTTGTTTTATGCGTAAGTCAGGTCAAACGGCGATTTCCCCTATTTCTTAGGGTCAAAGGAATGTCGCCGGAAACTTCAGGATGTTCTCGGTTAACTCACGCATCGCCCGTGCTTCCTGTCAAACCCCTTATTTACGTACGAGCTGGTTACCACTTAACGAGTTTACGAGTTATGCTTTCTTAGAAATTGTCAGGGGTATTTTGTGAAGTTGTTACATTTGAGACACCCGATAAAATGAAAAGTATCTAGGTAGGGACTTTAAATTTTATTTGAAACCTAATGGTACTATGTTTCGCCTGTTATCTTTTTAAAATGGACAGACATTTTGAAAAAGGAGTCCTAACATTAAATAAACATAACCTGACTAGCCATATTAAAACCCTCGCCATATTATTATTACGGCATTAATTGGTACTATTTTTTTCATAGCTAATTCCATAACATATGTTACATAGGTCATAAAACTACCAGTGGCGCCATCTTGACAGGGTTTTAATAAAAAGGGTATAGATAAAAATTACGAGCTCCGGTGGTCTAGTGGCTAGTACGAAGGACTCCCGTGCGATAGTTCCGGGTTCGAAACCATGCAATGTCATGTACCAATGTGTTTTTCCGATTTTTTCGAAGACTTACGTACATTTACCGACTGCTCTAACGGTGAAGGAAAACATCGTGAGGAAACCTGCATATCTGAGGAAATTAAAAGTTTCCGCTCGGTGGGTCATGGCCCGTACCCCATTGTGCAAGAGGAGGCCTGTGTCCCAACAGTGGTGACATCAATAGGTTGGTGATGATAAAAATTACAATAAAGAGTACAGTGCATGTACGCGTTTCTATATTCGAATATTTATAGGTAGGTATCACTAATTTAATTTATTTAATAGGTAAACACAACAGATTACAACCATAGAAATTACATAAAAATCAATATAAAGTTATGAGCTAGGTCGTAACGCTTAACGTGTAAACACAGCATGGTTAGGAAGTAGAAAATTGATTGTTGTACAAAATTGAGTTGGGAAAAATACTATTGAATGTAATGAATGAGTAATAATGACTAAAAAACCTATACCTATTTGAATAATAAAAATAATAAAGTAAAGACTATAAAGTAGGTGCGTGGATAGCTCACTTGAGGACATCCTCAACCTGTCTTTTAAAAACTAATGGCCTAATCGTCTAATTAATTTGATTACAAAGAGTATGTAACTATGTACCCAAAACAATATTTTTTGGCGAGACCTCCCACGTGAGCTCGTCCCATGAGCTCATAGATTTATTTAATTAAAAACTTATCACAAAGTTACTCAATCAACAATGTTATTTCATATTTCACATTCAACGGATGTACTCGTAGGTCAACCGATAACCGTGCGGCAAGTCGGCAACTTCAATGAATATCATACAAACATTTGTATGTGAAAATTGTATGAATAACAACCGAGTGTAATACAAAATTCAGTGATCTCACGATATTTCTTGGCGCCAATCGTCTAGACGTATCATATACTAGACATATATGTGATTACTGATTATTACCAAGTCATTCATGTATTGTAGGGTTACCATACTTATACATGGATAATTCCAATTGCTTGTTTGCTTGCTTTTCGTATGGTTTGTCAGAGTTGTTCAGGCCGCCCGTAGGCATCTGACATGGCTTAACGACTGCTGTCGAACGACAACAACCGGGAGCGACTGCTTAACGTGCTCTCCGAGGCACGGAGGAGCTCAGATGAAATATGCCACTAGCGGTCACCCCACCGACCGTGCCAACGTCGCTAAATTCAATTTCAGTTTACGAGTATTAGCAAGAAATGTAAACAATAACATGAGAGATTATCTAGTTCTTGGATACAATCTAGATGAAAAGGTTTGATAGCCCGAGTAGGTAAGGCACATCTAGCCCTAAAATATGGGCTAGATATAATTTTCTACAATAGAAAATAATTAAAATTTGATAAATTGACACAGATACAGATAAGAATTGGAGTTTCTTGATCAGAGTATAAGATTTCTAATATTTTACAAGAAAGTAAGTAAGTACTTGCCTGAATAGACAAGCACAAAAAGAAATCGAGATATCACATATCATTATGAAGAAAGAACAAACAATTAGTATTATCTGGTATTATCAGAAGTGATGAACATAATTATAAATTAATTAAAATAAAATAAAGGTATAAACCAAAGTTCAGTTTTTATAGGTCAGGGACTATTTAACACAATCTTTCTTGTGTTCTTATGACCCCTACATTGTTCATAGAAATCCAAAACATGCAATACTAAAACAAAAGATACAGTTTCAGGTATCATGTTATTATTATGGTTATAATTTTTATCAATGGTTTTGTTATGGACATTCTCCGAAGTGGTCATTCAGCTTGTGTTTCATGCAGGCTCACATGCAAGCCTGTTAGAGTCAGGTTTGCAATAAAAATAAGATAAAACATGTCTGGGTCTTGTTACGAACAAGATTCCTATTCATAAAAGTCTCATATCACAGAAATAAACAGGACTAGCAAACCTGTGCACATAACCACCATAACTTAACCCCTGCCTACGTGGTAATGAATAACGATTAGGGCTAAGGAACTTCACAGCTAATAATATACTTATTGAATCCCACCGACTGCTCTGGTGAAGGAAAACATCGTGAGGAAACCGGCACGGCACACTGAGATAGCTAGTAGGGAAAAAGACAATGGCAAACAACCATAAAATCAGCTAAGAACGCCAGTCTGTGGTTTTTCTATAGAAATAATCACGACAATCCGACTCTCATAAATTAAATGAGGTATACGACTAAAAAGAGAGAAAGAGACTAAACCATGGACTACCTCTTTCGCAAGAGTGGCAGGGGAAGTACCGGTCAATTAATATTTAAAATATTTATTTGTTTTGACAATAACTCTTGGATTCATTTTTTTTTCAATATTTTTTATGACATGAATATAGGTTGGCCACTAACCATACGATAGCAAGCAAGCATGACATGAATTTTAATTTATTTTTTTGTAATTTAATATTCTTTTTAATAACGTTTTTATAACTTAGCTAAGGTTGACACTGAAAGGTTTAATTATTATTTTTGACATGTAAATATTCAAACACAATTTATGTGTTTTAGTGTTATTTTAGTATTACTTTATTTTGAATAAACATATTCATTTATGAATATGAAATTTTTTTTAAATCTGGTAAATTCTGGTAAAATGGTTTGAGTAATGAACGATGCATTTGACAGAAATATGATGACACAAAATGTAGGTACTGACTGAGACTGAGGAAACCAACTGAGGGAAAAATTAATAAGTAAAAGTAAAAAAACTAGTAATAAAACTTAGATAACACTCAAAATTTCATTACGTAAGCAAATATTGACAATGAAAACCCTGAACCACCGAAAATGACACTTTAAGAAATTCTATGTAGATTCCTAGTTTGGGGGATGCCGATTAATCCTCCCATGGGGGATTTTGTTAGGGATCTCAGTTGACCCAAGAAAAGTAGGTTTTATTGTAGTAAATGTGTATATAGTAAGTAGTACCTTACCTAACATTTTATAGAAAGTAGGTACAGGCAATATGCTAAACTCCATATATATTCTTATACTTCAAAGTATAATATTTTTACCGGGAAACATGACACCGGAATCCGTGGCACCGAGAAAACTGCAAAAAATACCAGCTTGACTGCTGTGGTCGACTCTTGCGTAACTCTATCCTGATCGTTCAAGTGGAATTAATTGTTTTCATCCTTTAGCCGACCGACATTGTTTAAGAATATGACCATCAACGCAGAACCCTATCTAAAATTTATAAGATTTATTTTGTACAGTGTACCCATAAGTTATTTCGAAAATGTTCACTTCCTTTTAAAATTACCTCTTCCCAAACTTTCCTCCACTTCCCCAAAACTGTCACTTCCCAAAATTACCCCTTCCCAAAATAACCGCTTTTCAAAATGTGTGCACACTTATTTCGTATTTCAATGCTACATATTATCCTACATAATATATGTAGTGTTCTTACAAAAGTTTTCCAGTTTACAAATAAAATACAATATAATACTTTGGAAACTACCTATTACTACGTAAATATATACTGTTTTTTACCCGAATATTTTTTTCATGTGAATTTTTCACGCTCAATACGCTTATGGCAAGAATTTATGAGTAAAAAAGGCCGGTTTTTACCATACACCCTGTTATTTCAAGTGTAAAATAGAAATAAGTAGGTCTTGCCAATTCTAAAAGATCACACAGTGAGAACATTGTGGCCTAAATGAATGATTGTCTATTATTTAATGGCACTGACCGCCATTTTCTATTTAAGGATAGTGAAAGAGATATATGGCTCTTTTATTATTTAATCACCCCTTTACTTGTATAGAATATGGTCCTCAGCTGAACTCTTATTATAGTTGAAATCGTCTCAGGAATTGTTATTCTAATATTATGGGTTTAACTTATACAGATAGGTATAATATAAGTGAATTTCGAATAGTTTTATTTATTTATTTAACACTTTAATGCACAAATATAGTACATGAGGCGAGCTTAATGCCATGCGGCATTTTCTACCAGCTAGAATAGGTTTTCATAGTAACCATACAAACTCGCACATCTGACCTATGACCTATATAAAATATAATGCACAACAAAGCTGAAAACGTGGCTATTTTGTTTGCCAATATTATACCTAATTAAAGTCCAAACATGACTAATTTTTACACAAATATGTCTTATCTGTAAAATGGATATGACGGCACGTAGTTTAATGATTCTGGGGTGCAGAAATATTCTGAGCAACAATTTCTATGAAACTGATCTAACTACTGAGCATATTATTATTATTGTAACAAACACACTGCAAATCTAGTATCCAATGAGCCTGTAAAGAATGATAGATGTAGAAATACCCCCATAATCCTAAAGATAAGCTTACTCAGAAAGGCCTAGAAGATAAAACATAAATATGATAGATAGACACCCTTCTAAGCTATAGGCAAATAGAAGGGGCATCAAAAACAGGTTCACAATACCCCTTAGAGCTTTGAGCATAGACAAATAGATATGCTTGAAAGGACACCCGACGTGGGATCATGGGGCATTAGAATAGATCAAAGGGACAAAGGGACGCGAAATCTAAGGTCCTTGTCTATTCATTATGGTACTTTCTCACGGGGAAGTCATGGTCATGTGCATTTTTTTAATTATATTGCTGACAGCAGCATAAAAAATATCAAGGACATCGATGTATAGCAAGCTGAAATAACAGTAACAGATCTTGATAAGGCGACACCAAATATAAATACGTAGAATGCGAAACATTGAAAATATTTCCATAATTTGTGTTGTGTCTGGTAGAAAGTTTAACTAAAACTTGAAACACTAACGTAGTCTAACGAAATTAAAGAGTGAATAAGGTTAAAGAACCGAATGAACTGTAGATCTTTATAATATAATACATAGTGTTTCAATTGTTTAATTTAATTTTAATAATTTATATATTATTGACATTAGAATATTCATTAACAAATTATTGAAAATATTTGTATGTCAAACGACGGAGCATAGTGATACTTACTCAATTAAAACTAATTAAAACTATTGATTAAAATGACTCAATTAAAATGATTGATTGATTGATGTTATAAAGTAAAACCAGCAATATAAAAATAAAAATAACATTATAATTCAATTCACAGATGGTACAAAGTACAAACGTGGCGTTACCCCGTTTGATATCAAAGCAAATATGTACACAGCATAAAAACTATTTCCTACCAAAAAAACAGGAACTTCCGCGTTATTCCTACTACCGAAAGGTGGCATTTTTGTTTTAATTTTCGACCCAAAGTCAAAAGGGGCCAGAACTAAGCCAGATGCCGAAGAAGATGACACACGGTCGGACACATGTGAAGTTTTTGCTTGTTAACAAACTGGATCGCGCCTCTTTAGTCCGCCAAATCATCACATACAATTACTTGTTTATCTCCAAATTTATATGATAAGAGTTGAAAGCTCGCTTTGTATATGTTGGGTCATAGCCATTTTTTGTCGAAACAAATTGGTTCCACAAATACGGTTTTCACTCAATGAAACCTTTTTGTTTTGATCCGTAAACAAAGTCTGTTTTCTGGAATAAAACCAGTTTTATGGCCAGTATGACCACGGAAGGAGGTCCTGACTTCTGATGAAATAGATACAATAACATCCTCAATTCAGAGCCCAGAGATATCGCATCGCATAACGGTGTACTAAAATGACACCCCAAATTCCAAAACAAAGAAAGTTATATATGCTTTAAGCACCTATTTGTTCATCTATTCCTTTAGTTTCAATTTTTATACACTGTAGAATAATTAATATTTATGACTTTGTATTACATATTTCATTATCTTTCTAGTTACATTTAAGTAGATTGTTTAGTTGGACTCCTATCTTTTTCCTCAGCAATTAATTAAACCAATTGACGGAAAATAACTGGTTCCATTACTGAGACAACAGAAACAATGCAATTAGTTCTGTTATACATGACATTAGGATATAGCGTAGGGTGGAAGACATTACAAAGGGGGCAGCTGCTGCTATACAAAACTGATTACTATCACGGTAGACCCATCCTTGTAGTTCTTGTTTCATATCAACCTTCACATTGTATGTCCAGGCTGCTTCGAATTTGCTTGTCCTAAAATGGACGAGGTCCATAATTTGAAAATTCCTTGACGAATATTATGGAGTCAAAATAAGTAATGATAAAAACCAAATTTGGAATCCTAGATGGTGTACCCTTTTTGGCACTGTACCACACCAGATGTTCTGTGCTGCATGTAATTAAACTTTGTATACTTCTGTAAACTGTATTCTGGTGTTTACAGCGCTAAATAAACGATTTCAATTTCAATTTCAATTTAGATACCATTATTTGTTTTGTGATCTATTTATTTATTAGGTAAAACAACAGATTACAACCATAGAAATTACAGAAAAATCAATATAAAGTTATGAGCTAGGTCGTAACTCTTAACGTGTAAACACAGCATGGTTAGGAAATAGAAAATTGATTGATCTAGGCTAATCCCAGGGTAATCAATTGATAGGGTATCGCAAAAGGTGGCCCAGCGAGCTAGCTAAAAAATTCAAAGCAGATCTTTATTGAATAAAATCGAAAGTTATCGCAATAAAACTTCAATACACCAACAAACGCCAAAAAACCCTTAATATTTCGCTATTGTTAAGGTACAAAGGTCCAAGGGTGGCTCACCTGGTCATTCCCCTTCTAAGATTAATGTCTCATACAGACATTTCTCGACCAGGATTCAAAGACTCTAGCTATGGTATAATTTCCTCCATTACAGAGCCCTTTATTGGTTGCTTCCCCTTGGTTGGGAGCTCTTTATGCTTTCTGTACAATCGCCCCCGCGAAGCACATGGCCTGACATTTCCACCCTATGTTTTTTTCTCTTATTTTTTTTTACTTCCTTCCCTTATCGTCTTACAATTATGAACACGCGCCCCGAAAGGTGTTTAGAGAAAGCGCTAATGATCAATTTATTTATGTTTATTCATACTTGTGCCATTGTGTTTTGTAATTATAGGTTTTACTCCTATAAAGTATAATTTTTAGACGAAAAAAGGTTAAAAAAATCTCAAGTTTCGCTTGGAACTAAATCTTTCAGCTTCCTATTTGCAGGTGATAAATCTTTGGTTCATATCTTATTTTATCAAATCTATGAGCAGGTACAGGAATTCCAGAGAGGTCAAATGACGGACAGAAAGATGAAGTATTCTCTACCAGGAGTTTTCTACCTACATCATTATTAAACAGCAATGTATTTGAACGTTGTTTTGTTTTCTTTAGTCTTCAAAATATTAAGTTTGGACTGAAATTTCATTTTCGAAATCGAATTAGCCTAAGAAATGGCCTAAGACCAGCTCAACTGCAGTACATTTCAGATTTTGTAAAGCACAGCAACATTTTACAAACGAATATAAAATTAGTAAACCAAAACGAAAAGGACAGTTCCACGCAAACTCATAAACATTTTCAAGTTGGTGATTCTGGAGCTATTTTTAAAGAACCATCCAATACAAAACGTGACCATAATAACATAATAGCTAAGGTTTATATGAAACAGATTGGCTCGGGGCCTCTTGCGAGGGAAGAGTGTTATTGTGTGGGGTCATTGTTCTAGCACTTGGATCTAAATTGCTCTGGTTATCGCTATATGGAAGTAGGTGCATGTAGATCGATATTCCAGGCAGAATCCAAGGGGTTTAAATGGTGCCAATGATGATCTGATTTGAATATGCATTAGGACCTTGCGATGAAATACACAAAAATGCCCAGAAGGTCAAGAACTCGTTAGCTAACTCAGTCAAAAATTCGGGAATGAAAGGTAGTATATAGAAAGAAAGAAAAACATTTATTTAACATTGCATTATGCATACATAATTAAACTTAAAAATATTTGAAATTAAAAAAACAATACAACATTAAAAGAACAAATGCTCAGCATGTGCTGTGTATCCTAACGTGACGATATTCCAGAATCGGCTGAAAGACTACAGGGATTGAAATTGAAACAGACCCAAGAAAATAAGATTTGCGTCTTGGGGTTTCGTCAACATCAATACAGTTTATAATCAGCTGACTGCCATTGATGATTTAATTTAAATGTGGTATAGGCATGAAGGTACGAACGCCCGGAGACTACTTTTTCTTTGATCCAAGGGTATAGGTATAGGGACTGTAAAGAACGAAAGACTTGGAAGGGTCAAAGTATCGCTGGAGTAGCGTCTTACTTATAAGAAAATTATTGAGCAATCTTCTAAATGAAAACAGGGATTCAAAACTATATTCTTTGCTTCGCGGTTTCTTTAAGAGGCTACTAAGGTATGATAATAAATAATTAAGTATTTAATTTAATTAAAGTGCAAAACGGGGTTCTTAAGTCACTGATCAACAGTAATGGGAAGTCCTTAAGAAATGCAGTCCGACAGTCCAGTTCTGTACCACAGTCATGACGTAGAAAAAGAAACAGTGAGTCCACGCTTTGATGCTTACAGAATAAACCTATAGTGGGCCGAAGAACCGTAAAACGCACTAGACGAGGTTACTAGAACCCTAAGTTAACTACGGACTTTACCTAAGGTTTTCAATATCCGCTTCCCAAAATGAGTGATTAAATGTCCGCTTCCCAAAATGATCGATTCTCAAAATGACAACATGCTGCTGCCAAAATTATCATTTCCCAAAATCGAATCTTCGCCTGCGATATTTGCGTACTACAGTCACCTGCGCATTCGTTGAACGACTGTGGTAGGAAATAATGCAGTTTTGGACTGTGTCAAGCTGTCTCGCGAATCCAAAGCAGGTGATACACCATCTGGCCTACCGCGTGTCAATGGACGAATTTATAGCACTACCGTTCGCCAAATTATCGGAAGTTTGATTTTAGAACCGTTCTAACGGGTTTTTAGTGTTGGGCTAATTTGTTTTATCGGTTTTTAATAGGTCACTTTTTGTTTTGAGCGAAATTTTATCGCTGTATTGTTATTCCATTCATAATTCTTGTAACAGGCCCAGGTGGTGTGCAGATAGTAGTGGCATTATTTTGAAATTGATAGTGGTTTTGATGTTTTTCTTTGCCAACGTTTATAACACGTAACGTAAACGTACTTTTCGGTAGTAAATGCTTTTTGTGCAACAATCTACCTAAAGAGTTTTTTTGCACTAAGTCTTTTATCAAAGCGGCAGGTATTGAAATAAAATAATAATGGGTTCAGTTATTTTATTACTTGTTGACTTTTATGGTTGACTATTTTTATGGTTTTATTGTTTATTCAAACCAAATCCCATATCTGAAGCCGGATTACTTTACCCATGTAAGTAAATAAAAGCTATAATTAGACAATTCAATTATTAATTAATAAAGAAACGATCAAGAGAGAAATAAAATTACAATGTATCAGCACACAAGCAATCGTGTAATGAATTAATGGTTTCCAATGCACAACTCTTTACCAACAAGTCCAGTTAAAAATGACGAAACCGTACCACCAGACGCAAAAAACGCATTCGGATATCGATTTTTCCTTCGAATCGGGAGCGGAGCCCGTAATAAATAAACTTTATGCTCGTGCCACGACATCTGCTGCCCCCCACGCAAAGCCCTCACAAAGCCACGTTGATTGCCGCGCAGCTGCGTACGCGCAGGGGATGCGCCTAGCCGACCAATAACAAGGCGCCATTTTCCTACATATAAAATACTATAATGATGTGAAACAATTCGAATAACCCAGACTATGGAAGATACCTCGATATTCGAAATTTTGAAGCAGACGATTCGGAAATTGAGATGTGGACATTTTATGAAGTGGAAACTTTGAGAAGCGGATAGACAAGCGGGCATTTTGGAAAATGGACATTGTGGGAAATGGTTATTTTGGGAAGCGGGAATTTTGGGAATCAGACATATTGGGAAGCGGTTATTTAGGGTCCCTAAATATTCGCTTCCCAAAATGGCTTCTTCGCAAATGTCCTCTTCATTTTGTGAAGAGGATATTCTGGGAAATGGATATTTTGGGAAGCGGTTATTTTGGGAAGTGGACAGAAGACAACAAGATCATAAAAGGCTCTCGTATTATTCATTTAATTGACTTTTTTAGCTACTATACTGTTACGTAGTTATTATACTTAGTACAGTGACTAGTCTATCGCATTCATTACCGAAAGACATTGCATTGCAAGACTTCTTATTTTCTTCGAATAACTGTGATCCAGTCTGCTAATCGAAATTTAAAATGACTGCAAGTGTGAACCTCAAGGAATTGCACAAAAAAACCATCAAAGTTTCACAAAGACTCACGCAAAGTGCAAATGACCCATTTAAAGGGCAATGCACCCCTGAAATGATGTCGGGAATCTTAACAATGCATCCCCTTTTGAAAGGGTTATTTTAGAGTTTTAAGAAAGCAGGTTCTGAACAATTAAGCTCATTGTGAATCTCTGTTTCAAGGGGATTTCAAGAGGGATATCAGAAACATTTCATTATTTCTATTATTTGGGTAAAATATCTCAATTTTTATTACTTGACCATTTTTTCAAATAGGTAAGTGCATACTTTCTAAACCTTATAGTTTCGTTGAAAGGGGAATTCTTATAAAAGTAATACTTATAATAATCTTTAGTAATACTTATAAGAAGCGGGCGCGCGTTCTTTCTTTCATGAACATAATGTAACTCTACTTTATGAGTATATACAACCGTCGTCACACCAGCTTGTATCATGTCAATATATATCAATATATATCAATAATGTCAATATAGTCAATATATCATATCAATTATAATTTATAATGGTTAAGTTGGTTAAGTAGTTAGGTAGCTTATTTTATTTTATGGTTAAACTTTAGATTTGGGTTTATTGATATGAAATCGCAATTACAGCTGTGTATGGTATTTTATTCGGTAAAAAAATTAATTCTTACTCACTGTGAATTACGGGACAGATTCCTTATCAAGCTTTTCAAATAAATTGCTCCTTACTCTAAGCAAAGGCACATTGTCATGTAATTCAAAAGAACTGCCCATATTCGCTACCAAATTGCAGAAAGAACTGCTCCACTTCTTCACTGCTCTAAAAAGACACCTTTATCTTTTTGTGATCAAAATCACTCAGTCACCTATATGTTGGGGTCAAAAACATGGGAACAAGTTTTGGAAAACCACGACGTCATTTTGGATGAATCGTTTACAAATTCTGTGATGAGAAAGACATGCACCAATGGTTCTTTGTCCGATAAGGGTCACTTGCAGTTGGTTGGACAGATCAATAAAAATTATCCTTCTAACGTGGAAATTTTTTTTTCATTCTAATTTATAATAATATCTTCCTGAAGTTTCTTAAATTGCAATTATGTGCCCTAACAGGGTTTGTGTGGGTACGGAAACTAGAATGTAACATCGACATGTAACCACATGATAATAAAAATATATAAATAAAAGAGTATTTATTCATTCACACATTATAGTAAAAAGGTGTAGTACTCTAGCGGACAACTCTACTGCTCTGTCTGTGACCGAGTCTTCAGGACGAAGTTTGACTTCGCTAGCCACCGACGAGCGCACGCCAGGAGCTAAGCAGGGGTCGCCGTCGACGGATATGTCGTGGAGAACATCATCATCATAGTAAAAAGGTACAACATTGTTATTTTATTTTAATTCTTAACCTTTTTGTAGCAAATTTTGAAACAATACATACATATATTAACATATATAGCCCTTTTTGAAGCAATACATACATATATTGAGTATAGAGTATTAAAAAATACTATGAATTATTTCATATTTTGACTGTGTGAACTACTATAGGTACTTAGGGAAAATTAAGAAAATGGAATGGACATTTGAAAAAGAAATACAAATTGTTTATTTGTTAGAATACTATATAACAAAAGATCTTATATTTATATATGTAGTAGTAGTATTCAGCCACATTATGGCATGTAAATGTTTCGAACAAAATAAATA
The DNA here is from genome assembly GCA_947369225.1 of Hofmannophila pseudospretella. Classification (NCBI taxonomy): domain Eukaryota; kingdom Metazoa; phylum Arthropoda; class Insecta; order Lepidoptera; family Oecophoridae; genus Hofmannophila; species Hofmannophila pseudospretella. The sequence goes on from OX376333.1 coordinate 4,473,351, forward strand.
TTTAGAGACTTACCATTTTAATTTAGTTTAATTAGAGACTTACCAAATCAAGAATTGGACGCCATGAATTAAACAGATTACTTCGACCTAGTTCTTTTAACAGAACTGGCATAACAGAGAAGTACTGGGGACAATGCAAAACTACACTACACAGTTAAATACGAATTAAAAACGCGTGACCAAACGAAACTGGACCAAATGTGATGTACCCAACCCAGCATACGTGACCCCCAGTTTTTTGAAGCGTGGGAAATGGTTACCTGTACAAGGGGTGTTGCACGTATGTATATGACGTACCCTTACATTAATTATAAGTGCAATAAATTACAATCAGTATTTTGATTCCATTCACGCACGATTTGGTAATTCGATGCAGGAATTATTGTTATATTTTTATGTTAGATGCATAAAAAGAAAAGTTATGGAATTGGATCTGTCGTTTATTGAAATGAATATTAATTAAAATATGGGCTTTATCGATTTGTTAATGGTACCTATTCAATTGGAAATTCGATATGTCTGTTGCAAATGCACATTAAAATAATTTAGCCCTTATCTGATAATATGAAACACTGTTATTTGCTAAGTGGGCTCTCAAAGTGAGGGCTGACTCTAATAATACTTGAGCTTCCCTTCTCTTTTCTTAGTGACCCTAACGAGGCTGACATGGTCACCTTGTCGTGTACCAAAGCCTCTAAACTGAGATTTTTAAAAAATTGAGTTCTAAATAACATGGATTCTATGTTCAGAATAGTCTTTGTCTAAAGTGAAAATACATTTCTTTGGAGTAATTTGATGTCTCTGGCGGGATGCATGATTTAGTAGGGTCTCTAAAGAAAGAAAGAAAAAAGAGAGAGAGAGAAAGAATTTATTTCCAATAGCGCACTCATACAAACAATTAGGAAGGAAGGAAGGATCGGCGTTGGTGGCACAGTGGCTAAGGCACCGAACTCCCATTCTGGAGGTCCGGGTTCGAAACCGTGCAATAAGTTTTTCGTATTTTTCGAAGACTTACGTACATTTACCGACTGCTCTAACGGTGAAGGAAAACATCGTGAGGAAACCTGCACACCGAGATGACCAGTGTGTAAAATGAGGTTGACACAAAAGATCCTCAAGGCTCGAAGTGCTGCTGGGTTATTCCCGGCCCCCTATCATAAGATAAGATAAGAAGAAACGAAGGATCACAATTTATAACAGACTATGCAAGGACCACAGATCTTAAGGTCCTATCCCGTAAGATCGGGGGTTCCATATTGATAACTTTCCTCTTCCCCATAAGCATACATCGTTCCCACGCATTCATGGTCAGTAAGCATAACATTGAAGTGCAATATGGTCATGCCTTGTGCAATATGGTCATGCTTGTTAATGGCTAAACGCTAATTAACACAGAAATTAATGGGAGATGCTGAATTAATTAGGTGTTTACACGGTCTAGTAAGTCTGGTCACTATTTAGATCCCGCTTGAATGTGCGTAAGTACGTACAGTCGAGCACTAGCTACAATATACCATCTGTCAAAAACCTCCGATTAAATCTCAAATAGGGATGATACGGGAGTGGTTTAACCGGAACCGTAGTCGGAACCGAAGGTTTTAAATTTGATTTATCGGAGTCGGAACCGGAGTCGGAGGCGGAGGAGATGTTCATAAGAAGTTCAAATTTTAAACCGTTTTTTAATTTTTATAGCTGAACAAAAATATTGGCCAATATTTTTTATAATGACGTTTGCGGCAATAAAACATATTCCTTTATGTAGTCCTACACTATTTAATAAAGTATTGATACTTGAACATGTTTGCTCACAAATCTTCGGTATAACCTCCGATTCAAAATTATCGGAGCCGAAGTCGGAGTCGGAGGTGTTGATTTTACACCTCCGACTCCGACTTCAGCTAGGAAGTCAGCGATCGGAAGTTCCGACCTTTCAGAGTCGGAGTCGAAGCTCCGTAACATCTCTAATCTCAACCTTATGTCTGCGCAATATGGTATATTTCAGATTCTCAAATTTTGGCGTATTGGGTAGGTGGACCTGTGGTCGACTGTACCTTCAATTGATAAATGTGAGTGAAATACAAGTTAACTATAAGTACTTAGATGTTGATTAAGTATATACAAGACAAGTCCAGAATTAAAATACATTTACAAAACAAATATTACAGAAGGAAGCTACTAAATCCTATATAATCAAATATATGCAGTAGAAAACCGGGTAGGTTTTTTTTTCTTTTGTATAAGTATAGACAAATCTTAAATTAAAATACATTTGGAATACAAATATACAGAAGGAAGATAGTCCAGCGTTTCTGGAACGTGAACGGACCGGCGAATAAGTGGGCGTTTTTTGGTTTATTTTCAACAGCTGTGAATGGAAGTTAAAATGGCCCCGCCATATTGCCGCAAATCAACTCTTAAACAAATATACCAACACCAAGAGAAATTATGGCATCCTAAATTGCCGATGCTTTTAAAACAGGTAGAAAAAATAAAAATCGAATCAAGCATTTTAAACTTTCAAAGGCAAAAGAAAGCCATTACAAGGGTAACATTAAAAACATAAAACTTTAATTTCAAAAGCACACAATAAAAGCAGAACAGCCGTAAAATCGATTTCGAATTCGATCACCATATGCTATACGGATGTGACGTCAACTGATAACTATTCAAATACCCCCATGCATTATAATAACCTACCTATATGTATATGTAGTTAGACTTTACCAAAAAACAGTAAAATTATCTGTAAGTTTAGTAACATAGGGGCCCCTTGAGAACCATGTAATTACAAAGTTGTCTTGGTACCCGCATATAATAGTGATAAAACGAAAGGTGTTTCAAATGGAGTAGGTAAAAATAATGTTAGGGAAGTTTTAATGGCAGTGAATCACGCATAATATGATATGAAATTAGAATTTATAATGGTTTAAGTTACATGGTAACCAAAAAATTATAATTAATACTTCGGAAGGCGTCAAGTCTGAAGAAGAAGAAAAACACTTTATAGCCACAAAAAAATACATATTTAGTTTACTCGATAATACCTATATAATAGGCACCTGGCTCAACTAATGCTTGAGTAAATACACTTGCGTGTAAACACACAGCGCTGGTTTAATAATTTCTAAATTTTAATTTCAACACTTTTTTCAATATATTTTTTTATTGTACAAGGAGAGCAGACGAAGCGATTTGCTTCTTCGTTCATTATGCGAACGGCTAAGGAATGGAACAGCCTGCCGGTGTCTGTATTTCCCGAAACCTACAACCTTGGGATCTTCAAGGCCAGAGTGAATAGGTATTTACTGGACCCGCGTGCTCCATCGTCGACCTCATCGTCGCTTACCAACAGGCTAGATCGAGGTCAAATGCGGGTTTAGTAGTAAATAATTAAAAAAAAAAGCAAATGGGCCATATAATGGTAAGTGGTCACCATCGCCCCTAGACTATAATGTTATTCGAGGTTTTCCGATGCTCTACTAACTTTGAGGACATAGATGCAGAGTGCTTACAAGTCGGTAATTACGCTGGCTCTCTTACACTTCAAACAAAAATACAGCAATGCAAGTATTGCTGGTTTTCAGCAGAAATAGGTAAAAAGGTGGTACCACCCTAGTTTGACTCTACATCTGCACAGATTCTTACCACCTTCGATTCAGCAAGTAGTTACAAGTTGGAAGTTAGAGTAAATACAATATGTCATGTTCTTCTTTAATTCAAATTCATCATGTAACTTTTGCGTCGGTGACACAGTGGCTAGGACACCGGACTCCCATGCGGTAGCTCCGGGTTCGAAACCATGCAGTGCCATGTACCAATGACTTTTTCGTATTTTTCGAATACTTACGTACATTTACCGACTGCTCTAACGGTGAAGGAAAACATCGTAGACACACTGAGATGAACAGTGTGTAAAATGGGGTAGGCACAAAAGATCCTCAAGTCAAGGGTCGAAGTGCCGCTGCCCGGCCCCCTTTCATAAGATAAAGATAAGATGTAACTTTTGGTAAGTAACATTATGGAACTATTGGAATTGAACCTACATTCCAGGTAAGTAGGCTCTTTCTGCGTTCCATTGTGCGGTATCCCAATTTTTATTTGGGAAAAACTCGTAACAAAAGCAGGAATTCTCGGTGGTCCTGCCTCGCGAGTCAACGAAAATTATGCAACTGCATCTCTGGTACAACAAGCGCAGTGTAGCTTGTATGACCTGCGGTTTTGTATTGTGCATATCTTGCTTGATGTTGATCAGTCATGGCAAAGAACTATACATTTTCTGTGATCAGAGTATCCACAGAAGTATATTTAAAAAATTATGCAAGCATCATGATGAAATAAACAAAGCTAGACGGAGGACAGAATCGATTAATGATTTTCCTGTTTCACAATTTGTGTTAAAACTGTAACTGGTACCCCACAGTTTTAACCTAACCTAACCTATAGTGTTTATCAAACATTTATTACGCAAGTACTTACGTTACTTCCCCAATGCTTAGTAACAGTTATAAAATGTATGTAAGGTAGGAAGTTAGGAATCGCAACCGGGATTATTGATAGATTACAACTTCTTTCTACTCCCGTTTCATAATTTGTTCATTAAGAAACCACAATCAATAACATAAAGAGGATCAATCGTCATTCATTATCGTCTGAAAATAGTGGTTTAATGAAATATTAAATAACAGTTTTTGATTGTAATATGTAAATTTTTCTATGTTGTATGGCACTGCATACAAGAACTCTTTCGTATTAAATGCACTACGTCACTGGGAAAGTACTTGGTCCCTTTATAGCCTTTTAAAAAACTCGACACCCGCGCTTACGTAATACGTCAAACATAGTAACGGTTTCCATAGTTACCAATAACATGTTAAGCTGTCAAGGCGCCTGTTGAAGTGTCCTTAATGGTTTGTATTCTATTTGTTTGGTTTCTATTATGAAACTCAGCTACGCTTCGTTTCATAAACAGTTCTCATGTTAAAACGCTATCATTACGTGGCCGTTGCATAAAGTACTATTTTGATCACGAGGGGAAATCTTCCAAAGGGAAACTCGCACATGGCAGAGTGTTTTAGTGTGCAAGTATCCACCTAACCTATATCTGGCCTAATCTGCACCTATTCATTCTTACTTATGTCAAAGTTTTTTAAATCAATCTCTTAGAGACTTTGGTACATGACAAGGTTACCATGTCAGCCTCGTTAGGGGACGAAATGGGAAGCTCAAGTATGATTTATTAGTTACTAGTTAGCCTTCGCTTTAAGAGCTAATTATAAAGAATGGTAAAGAGCTGTAAATGGTATCAGTTGAGAAATGTCATAGTAATAATTAAGAGATATAAAATAAATAAGTATTTGTTATAAAATGACAAGCGGAAAAGCTCCAAAGAATTATTGCCCTGGACGTAGTCCACAGCTGACATTCCTGTCCCCATTTCAAACCCTTGTTACCGGCAATGCCGACATAACCTGACGCGAAAGCAAAAACCTTATTTGAATATTCTCAATGTATAGTATCTTCGCTGCATATAATTTTATACCACCCGGCTTGGCACGCGCCGACGCAGCTTTCGCAGTACAATCTACAACACATGTTAGTAGCTATTGCAAAGCTATTGCCTCTGTAGAAAGGGTACAATGGAGGTGTTATGCGTGGAGGACTGTAACACCATACGCCAACGCCGCGTCACCATCACTATAGCTTCATTCATCCTTTGTGTATGTTTTTGCAAGATACTTGTAATTGTTAACATTGCATTGGCATAAAATCGAAATCATTACGGTTTGATCAGGAGATCGATTGCACTAAATACAACGTAACTAAATATAATCTAGACTGCATCGTTATAACGTGTTTCGTATGCACTAACGATCCAATTTCAGTTAAGTTCCGATCGAGTCAACGATCGATCGAATAATAACGTATTTGTGCGTTCTACTAAAACGTTTAGTTTATACTGAATCGCAGTTGAGTGGTAACAAAACGTTTCAACTGTCAAATATAACGATCGAACATAAGTTCCTCCCGAGGTACTTTTGCCCGATCGATAGTAAATCGAAAGGTGGCAGTGGTAGAGTTATACGTCCGCAGAATGCGATTTGGTGTCCAAATCGAAATCGAATCGAAATTGGATATAAATAGAACTACAAACGTTGTAATTTAGGCGAATTGAGCACCAGGTACACTACTACTGTGCTTCTTATTCGTTATATTGATTCAATCGATTCTAAGTCAGCTGCTTACGTCGGCGTAAATCATCATAAATCCTAGAAAAACTTCTTTTCTTCGTTGGTGTACTCTTTTTGCCCATGTATATTTGAAATTGAACAGATTTACAATGAAATATCGCATAGATACCAGTATTTTCGGCTCAGTTTTTTTCTTAAAACAACAAAGAACCTCTAGATGAACTTTGACACCATTCGTTGCAATTTTATAACAGAATCCTACCCTTGTAACTTACATTTTAGGGAAGCCAAAAGATTGTTAATAAAATATCGATAATCGGGTTACCAGAAATTTCGATTTCGAGATTGTAGACGCGAAATTTTTTCGCAAAGAACCTTGATGAACTTTGACACGAACACAACAAAACCCATGTTACGTATTCAATATCGAAAAAAAAGCGATCGCGAATCTGTCTCATCTACAACAAAGGAAGTAGGTTCACGACTTTTGTAGAGCAGACGGATTTTGAAAAATAATAGGGTTCCCCCAATATCTTGGAGTCCCCCTGCTTACTTTGTGTAAAGTATTACAATATTTCTTCTTGCCCGTCAAACCAGCTGGTCTATTCAATGTTTTACGAACAAAAAAGGGCTTGCGTCTTGAACCACGTGGTCGGAAACCGAACTGGTCTCTTTGTGACATTTCAAATTTAACTTGCTGCATGACAACCAAAAATGGTAACCATGCAAATATAAGAATACTTTGCTGAATAAGCCTTTAGCACAACACAGCTATTTTCAAAATAGCTGCGTTGTGCAATCGGATCGAACCCATAGAAATATATTTTCCGGTTCTCTAGATTTCTTGGTTTTTGATCCAACTCCGTTATAAATCGCTGCATTGTGCTAATAATGCGTAAGTCTATCTAAAAAAATAATCTACGAGTATACGTCGTATGTGTCGTAGTCACATAGCGTAATGGCGTTTTTCAGCAAGTGCGTAGTCATTTCACAAAGCGCTAATAAAGTTAGACGGATACTGTAATGCTCGAGTTTTACAGTATCTGTCTAAGATTTTTAGCCACTTCGTGAGATGCAGATCCCTAGTTAGCACATAGCGTAATTGTATTGATCTGAACCGCACTTCATGATACTAGGTTTTAAATTAGGAATCAATACTAGCGCCCTCTCCTTTACTGCCCCAAAACATTATCTTGATGTGCTTCAAATGTTACAAAATAATACAAACGTTATATTAGAGAATTTGTTAAATGTAGTTAGTTAATATTTGGTATATAATATAACCGGTCGCGGTGAATTTGTTTAAAAATCAAATCAAATCAAATAAATTTTGTAGAACTAAATGCAATAAATCTCATTTAATAATAAGTTTAATGAAGTTCTACGAAGTAGCGACATGAAGCATCGATAATATACATGTACGTATGTATAGCATTTCTAATAAAATAGGGGCAAACTACCCGATGGCGCTAGTTTCATAGAAGAGTGATTGAGATCCACATGAGATTCAATACCATTACGCTATGTGCGAATTAACGATCAGCACTTCACGAAGTGGCTAAATTTTTTAGACAGATAGTGTAGAATTCGACCATTACAGTATCTGTCTAAGATTATTGGCACTTCGTGAAATGCGTACGCACTTCGTAAAACGCGCCATTACGCTACTCGTATCCGTCTTTCTTTGTTTCTTGAATGAATGTTTGTTTGTGCTCTATGCGTTCCTAAATCATTCATCCGATTGCGATGAAACTTTAGTAAGTTGTTGTGCGCAAGGCCGGGAAGGTTTCCTAGCCAAAAAAAGTCAACGCGAGCGAAGCCGCCCGTCGGGGCGTAGCTAGTCAGCACATAAAAACTATGATCCATGATTTTGAATATTTGATCAACCATGCCGGTCATACAGAATAGCATCTCCCCAACCCTTCCCGGGGTGTCGTACGAGTTTTTTTTATAGGGGTCTATATTCTACACCTAACCTAGAAACAGCGATAGGGTCTCTAGTCGCCACGTATCGTGTTTGTCCACCAAATCTTTCGGCGAAAAGTGGGTACGAGGGGGTAGACAGAAGAACCACCTTCACCATAGGGTGAAGGTGGTTCCTCTGTCTACCTCCTCGTGCTATGATACTAGCCATGGCCAATTTATCAGGGCTGACCTTCATGACTGCTACCTTCATGCATAAGACACAACTATTTCCATTATTCATGTCTTTACAATGATTAGCTAGTATCGTGGCGTAATAATGAAATAAAATTCCATTTCAGAAATGTCAACCCAGTCCTCATAAAAAGAAAACTATAAAACATCTTCATGTTATTATAGACTATGGTGCAATACACTCTATCTCTTTCACGCAGGTAAGTTTACGTGGAGGAGTGAAAAGGTGCATAGAAGCAGTTGTATCGTGTGAAAGTTTTGTCCTGCACTTACCCCAATTACATACGGTATTCATAGAGGCGGCATTAGATATGGATGTGTTGTCATCCTTGTCGTTTTTATCGATATCGATAAAACGATAAAAGGATCTCGGACATTGTGGTGTCCAAGCTTCAATACTTCGCTGGAAAAATTGTGACTTTTAAAAGTGCCAAAGCATAATTGTGAGATGGTGTGGTCTGAAGTTATCAAATTTATTAGACGACTGTAAGAAAATTTAATTAATGTTAATATTATACCAATATCATATTTGAAGAGCTTTTAAATACATTATTATAATTATTAAGTATGTAGGTACATTATCATGCACCAGTGTTGTATATGTATCTTATCTTATCTTATGATAGGGGGCCGGGAATAACCCAGCGGAACTTCGACCCTTGAGGATCTTTTGTGTCTACCCCATTTTACACACTGGTTATCTCAGTGTGCAGGTTTCCTCGCGGTTTACCTTTACCGTTAGAGCAGTCGGTAAATGTACGTAAGTCTTCGAAAAATACGAAATACTCATTCGTACATGGCACTGCACGGTTTCGAACCCAGACCTGAGTCCGGTGTCCTAGCCACTAGGCCACCGACTCTCATGTTGTATATGTATAATGGTATTGTCAATTTTGAAGCAAAATGTATACAATTTTAATATTTATTTATATTATGTTGCTGGATGTTTCTAGTGCCTTTCCTTTACTTGCTATATTTCGTTCTAAAGCTGTGGTATTTCACTAAAAATTTGTGTTTTAAAAGTTGTATTATGGATACTTTTACAATACTTTTTGATACTTACAATAATGTACTTTTGTCGAAACAAAATGGCAAAAGATTGTATCGATACGCGCTTACATTAAATTTTAGGCCTCGAATAAGATTTTATCGATACACAGTGCCCATCACTGGCTCGCACCTTGCCTGCCATCTGCCGAGCGCACGTGAAGCAATTAAGGTACTTCGGGGGTGCCACCCTCGGTCCAATGGTCGTTTACCTCGAAGAGAGGGTGGTCAGCACAGCACAGTTGCCATTGTAATGGCTTCAAGTTTCTCACACGGTCAGGTCAGACAATGATGGCTAAAAAAGATGATGATCAGTTTTGCAAATTGATTTGTTTAGTTTCGTCACCGAAAGAATAATAGTAAATTGTTAAAGCAGCCGTAGCAATCCTTGTCTATATTTTTAAATCAAAATGAAGGTACTTCGAGGGTGCCACCCTCGTCGGTCCAATGGTCGTTTAGCTCCAAGAGGATGTCAATATACAGCACTGATGCCATTGTCCTCGCTTCAAAGTTTCTCACAAGGTCAGACAATGATGGCTAAAAAATTGATGATCATTTTTGCAAATTGATTTATCGATGACCTGTTTGGTTCTTTGGTTTCGTGCAATTTGTGGAAGTAACTTTTTAAATATTCAATTTTTTTACCAAATTTAATTAATTGTCTAGGATATTGTTGGACAAAACAGTTTATTTTTTTTTGCTAATTGATTCAATGCATTATGAATCCTAGCAATCCTTGTCTAATTTTTTTTAACCAAAATGTAGGTAGTTTTGTCAAAAAATAATCGACTTTTTTATCCAATAATAGATCATTATTGGTTAAAAAAGTCGATTATTTTTTGCAAATAGATTCAATGAATTACTTAATACACTTTTTGGACCAGCATTGCATAGCCCGTCTGCCAAAAAGAGTTTCAGGTTCGATTCTGTCAAAAGCTTACTTAAAATTATGGCATACTCTGTTGGCATAATCTAAAATCGTCTGGTATAAACATAAGACATACTTTTTTACGTAAATTCAAAATCTATTGGTCTAAAAGCCTATGTTAGTTACTCGTAATTATGATAATGGAAACCTTGTCACAATACAGCGATTGCTTATTGTAATACATTATTATATTATTAACATCTATTCCGTAAAGTGTTGGTCAAATAAAAACTATTCATCTAGTTTAGAAGCTAGAAAATATGCTACAACTGGCGAAGGCAATGGACTTTAGTTAGACAGCTGCACAGTTATTAACCTAAGCATACGGCATTTATAAGGAAAATGTGTGCAAGTATGTAACTGCACATAGACTGCTAATGATGATAAAGAAATAAAATTAAACTTGAAATGGAATATAATGAATCCAGGGAACATTCTTAAGACGCAGATGAACAACTTAGCTGGGACTGAAATTTATTTTGAGGAGAAAGGGGAACAGGTCTGAACAGGTCTGATCTGAGTTTTCGAGAGAGGATTCAATCGAGACTATAGTGGAGGTTTGAGGGGCGAGGATTTGCTCCAAACGCTTGACTTCTTGACGTGCTGTTTGTCAGAGTCGTTCAGACCGCCTGTAGGCCTACTGACAGCAGCCGGAATGGAACCAAAGCCGAAAATATAACATGGCACGGAGTTCTTATGAAAATGTCCTCACGGTGGATTAGGTGGAGCACCTTGTGCAAGCGGAGGCCTGTGCCTTATTGTAGGCTGATCAGTTAGATGAGATTTATAAAGTCAAATGAATCATTAAATGGACCGTAGCATCTTAATTCATATACTACCTATAAAACGAGCTTATTTATAAATGTTTCTAAGACAAAGTTGAGATATTAGATTCATCCTGTCCATTATGGGGTCCAATTTGGTATGTAACCTACTTAGTTGAAAAAAATAAAATTGCCCTAAATATTTTTTAATCTCATCTCCTCATTTATCTTTGCCCAAGGGCACGCGGCGCGGCGTATTTGAAAGGATCTTGAATTAACCTCATGAGTCTTATGCTTATGACTCAAATGAGCAATTCAATTCATGAATTCATGGCATAACTAGTTATTCACGTCTCATCCGCCCACGTTTTAAAGCTACGACCAAGGGTTGCCACCTATAAGTTTATAGGTTTATTTAATTCCGTTAACAGAGTCAAATTGACAGAGTGCTCGTAGATTTCAATATACAGCGCACACGACCCCAACGGCGAGCATGCGTGAAACAACGAATGACTTAAAGAAAGCAAGAGAAGCGTGCCAAGATAGAGATTCGTGGCGCTCCGTTCTCTCTGCCTGCCCTCAAGGGATATAGCGTGAAGGTATGTATGTAATTTAGTTAATTATGTACAATTAAAGCTTGAACATATCCTGTCTGAAGCAGCTTGAACTACGCAGACATTGGGTTGGCCACTGGTAAACCTACTCCAACCATAAGTAAGGTTTGTAAAGTTGTAACCAGAAGTTTTAGGATGGGAGGGCAAGACTGTGCTGTCTGGGACATGGTTTTGCGAGTGTCAATTTCCTTTTGAGAAAAATAATTTGTCGTTTGGCGTTTGTTTTTATTGTTCGATATATAATCTGTGAAAGCTACAATTACTAGAAACTTTTTACGATTATTTGGTATAAAAAAGATTATTTTACACTTTACGATTATTTAAATTTTTTCGACTTTTCACCAAATTTTAAAGACAATAGGACAGTATTGTTTATCCGTTTATCCACTATTTTATTTAGTAAGAATGTCCTCTTGCCAATTTGCGATAAATTATTCCTACCTGTTTATGCCGTTATCTGATATCATACTAAACCTAAGATCAGATCATCCAATCTAGCTGAGCTATAATATTGGAAAGAATTAAAAAAGGCCACACCAGTACACCACACTACGGTGTAGCAAAAAATCTAGGGAAGTGGCCTTTCGCCCCCAATGGAAGTACGATCCTATTCCTGCCACAACATTTATTTAAACTAAATGACAACCCTGAAACCTACAAGCAGAGTGGTCCCGTAGGTATTTACGCGTGAGGCCTTGAAACCGAGTTCCAAGGCCGCGGAGACCACGCAGGATAATCCGGACAAGTTGAAGGTCGCGGCAGGGCGGCGTATTCTAATTCGGCAATTGTATAGAGCTGGTCGGAATTTTAAGGTGGGGCGGTCAGGAGCTTAGTGATCATCAGCATAATTATGTAGGTATATCCTGACTGCCTCGCTGTTTGTTAAGGTGTTAATGGGCTGTAAGTTATATTCTGTTGTCTGTGGGTCAGTGTATAGGTCCTATACATACAGGCATACCGCAGGTGCATATGGGGAATCACTTATACATGGCAACTGATGATTTAGGGAAGTCATATTAGGGGTCGCAACGGATTTAAGATTCTATTCTATAGGAGTCGAAGATTTAGGGGGTAATGTGTCCCCCCCTGTGCAACCCTGAAACTGGGATTCAGAAAACTAGTTGATTATAATTTTAAGATATGTTCAGAATCTTGCTGATTGTTTAATCATCTACTTTCTTGAAAGGATGGTTTGGTTAAGTGTTAAGGGTCAAAGACCTGTATTTCTATTTTGTGGAAAAGACATGACCTCCCCCAGGCTCACATACGAAGAAGTTCTTGCCACCACGAAAGAGTTCATATAAACTTTTTGTTTAATTTCAATGCAGAAGAGAAAAAATTGTCATTTTTTTAGTATTTCAGACACGAAGATTTTTTTGCCGGGCTTTTGAATCGACTGCTTTGGCTCTTTTCATTTGGTCCTGCAAATTGTTTTAAATGGTGCTCAAAGAACGTTCACATGATGTGATTAATGTGTGAGACAGTGAAACTAACAAAAGTTAGGGTTTTTCAGGCCTCATGTTAGATAGGAAACAGTTATTGTACAAACCTAACAAGTAGTTTTTTTATAGAACGTCCTAGATGCATACATCAATTTAGATATGTTTATAAAAAAGATTAGTAGATATTTTTATAAAAAAACCTCAAGTGGGTAGGTAAGTATATAAAAAACAGCTCATTAGATTCCAAGTTGTGGATATATGTATAGACTAACATTAAAAACTCTAAATTAAAAATTTAAGAAACCCCCGACATACCATGGTGATAATCCACTCACTTTTTCATGGTTTATCATCAGGTATTAAAAGTTCTAGATGTGGGAAGCCCTAAAACAAGTCGGATGATTGCAACAGACAAACCGACAAAGATACACGCCAAACTTTTATCGCCCCTTCCTTTTGGTCTGGTGTTAAAACACATTCCTTCATTCATTCGGGGGTCATTCCTATTCCTACAGTCCATAATAAGTTTGGAATAAGTAATCGGGTGCTAGAATGATGATTAAGTAAGTAAGTAATACGTTTATTTTACACACAGCAATGACCGAAACAGTTATAATTATAATAAAATAATTATGTAGTCAAAGGTAAACATATTGAAATCATGTCTGCTGTTATTGTGAAAAGGGCCTCAACTCAGCTTATTGCTGCAGACAAGAATGCCTTCAGCGCTGGTATCACATGACACCATGACATTGTTATGAAAAGAATAAAACAGCATGCCAGCCTCAAATTATGGAAGGTAAACAAGAAATAACACTCACTTTTTACGCTGGCCGGTGTACGAGCTATTGCCATCAGCTGGGAGGATGAAGGATTCTCCAAAAATCCGATATTGCAAGTCGTCCTCTTCATTACTTGGAAATTGCATCGCTATCAAACTTAACGAACGCGTTGACGAAATAAACCACCCTTATCAGTATCATTTGACCTTAGAATCATTGTAACTTAGCATTTCACTCAAGCAAATATACTTCGGCAAACATTTGACGTGACCTCAAAAACTCGAGAAAAAAAACCCGCCAAAAAATAATAGACAATAGTTTACTTTTTTATTTTTATTTTTAAATTAGTTTAATGAACGCGCACGCAGCGACCGCAAGGAATCTCGGCTGTACGCGCGCGGAGCCGGACTGACTTGAATACAGCCGGGCCGGCCGAGTACCTACCGAATACCGAACGAGTTCGTGAGCGCGGGAAATGTGGTCCCTCCCCATCTCGCTCGCCTCGGGCTGTTCTATAATCGCCACAAAAATTTTAGGGCCAGCAGCCCATCTCTTTTCATGCGTGTTGCGTTCCCAGCCCAATAAATACCCTAAATGAAATAAAACGATGTACAATAAATACGTAGATTAATTCATTTATGTACTTAATTATACATATGTAGTTGATAATTGATAAACAAAATATTTTTGACTAGAAGTCAAAACGAGATGAACGGAAATAGGTAGGTAGGTAAGGTACTGTTAAAATATTCTATGAAGTTAAATTTCAAATATCAGTATATTCGAAATGAAAATTTAAATACAAATTCTACGATTCAAAAATTGGTACCTACCACTTCGGATTCGAATTTCAGCCCAAAACGGATATTGAAACTTGAAACGAAAATACCGGAAGTTAGGAAAAGTAACGGAAGATAGTTAGTTGCCGGTTGTGGTGTATCTCAAAAATAGAGATGTGATTACCTATCACATTTCTAAACCGGTGGGAATTTACATAAATTCCAAGGAGCTATTGGAATGAAAACCATTATAGCACGAGCGGCGGCAAAGGGTCTCCTCGTGACATCAGCCCGTCCGGGCGCCTTGTTTGCGAACATAACATACCTACCTACACAAACACACACACACCGGATAAACCACTTCCAGGTTATAGATAACATATTTTTAAATTTTAATTAGGTATTAATGCGTAAAGCTATAATTATTTTTTTTCTACTCCCATTTGATAATTTGTTCAATATGAAACCACAATCAGCAACACAAAAAATCCTTAAAAAAAGCACATCAATCAACAAAACGATAAATGGATGTTTTATATATTTTTTTAAATTTAACTCTGGGTTAACTCACGAATTGACTATGGTTTTCATACAAACATGACATCGGGTTAGAGTTAACCCGAGGGAAAACTGTTCGTGCAAGACGGTCCTTGTCGGTCATTTCTAAGACACTGGGAACAAAACGGTACTCACTCCTCCTTGACGATGACATAATCCTCCTCGGCCTCTGTGGAGAGTTTCGCCTGTAAAATCTTCAGCCTTTCTTTCTGGTACTGTAGGTACGATTTGGTGCCTTCATCTTCCATGCTGCAACAAATGCATCAATCATTATCATCATCTTATCCTAGGACAAGGTATGAGCCTCATCTAGTTAATGCTATGCTATGTTATATCGGTATTGTGCAAAATGTCTCATTTTCTAACTATGTGACATCACCATCGTCAACCCACTGACAAGGGCGATACTCGCAGCATTCAACAACGGGCCAGGCCTCCTCTTGCATATGGGGGTTACTGGCCATGGTCCAAGGTACGGGCCAAGTGCTGATTCGTGAATTTCACATGCGTTCGGAAACTATTTTTTGCTCAGACATAGAGGTTTCCTCACGATGATTTCCTTTCATCGCAGAACAATCTACTTATTCACCTTTTTCATAATAAATAATCGTGTCTAAATAACTGATAAACTGACTAACACTCTTCAGTGAGAAAATAAAATCTAATATGTGATGATTTGATCAGGTTTAGATTTCTAGACCAGGAAATAGGTATTTAAACGTGGGCATGGCGGGGGTCGTATAACAAATGGTGTCCCCGATCATCCCGATCATCGAGGTGTGTAGTTCCTATCGTGATCGCTTCCTTGATCATACTGGGAACCAGAGCCTAGATACTAGATTAAGTCTGTGGATTATAGCCGCTTTCCACTCGCGTCTGATGCATACGCCACTTTGTATGGAATCTGTTGCCAAATAGGATCTTCGTAATGTAGCAGAATTTAAAAGAACCAATCCCTATAGGTAATTAGTATCCACCTACATCTGGTGTTTCCTCCAACAAATTCCAAATTATGTCAATAGGGTATTTGACACTTTTTTGAAAAATATGTTAAAATGTTTAAATCATAGCCATTCTTTACTAGTTTTTTATTTCCTCAAAATAAAGTCGCTAAATAGTTTTAAACAGCATTTTAATTTTAATCGTTTATAATTTCCGCGAAAACGATGGTCGCCATGATAGTTTTGCTATGACGTCACTTTGAATTAAATAAACAAACAAAACTGATCGCCCTAAATTCTTTGTGTTGTTTAATGGGTAGTGACATCACACTTGACAGCGTCATGGTGGATAGCGTTTCAGGTCACGTGATGCGATTAAAAAAATTATTTATTTCTGTTTCCCATTACTTGACCTATCATATTTACTTACTCTCATAATGTATTGTTTATGATGGCAAGTAGCCTATATCTTATCATATCTTATGATAGGGGTCCGGGAGTAACCCAGCGGCACTTCGACCCTTGAGGATCTTTTGTACCTACCCCATTTTACACACTGGTCATCTCAGTGTGCAGGTTTCCTCATGATGTTTTCCTTCAGTCGGTAAGTGTACGTAAGTCTTCGGAAACTACGAAAAACTCATTGGTACATGGCACTGCAAGGATTTCGAACCCGGACCTCCTGCATGGGAGTTCGGTGCTCTAGCCACTGTGCCACCGACGCTCTAAGTAGCCTATAACAAAGCTATGGTTTGAAACCTCACTAAAGACGATCTATTAGCGAGAGCACGATCTATTGGGAGTACTCGGCAGTCATTAAAAGATTCTACGATCAATGGCCCATATTGGGATTTCTTTTATTATAGGTTTAGGAATTGAACCTATCGTACTCTTGTAACATGGGTTCAGGAATCGAACCTATCGTACTATTGAATTTAAAGAGAAAAGGTGTTTATGATAGTAAATAACCTATTACGAAAGCACAAATATAGAACTAATTGCTTGTGACAATCTTGTTCCCGTAGCACATGGTATCCCGCTGAGTGTAGGTAGATACACCATGGCGAGCACTAAGGCCTGGACTACATGTGTCCAGTTCCAGCCCCGGTTTGATTCGATGCAACAAATCACACATGCGTTCCTCCCTCTCTCCCACTTGAAGTTAGCGCTTCGTGGCTGGATGCAGCGAACTGAACCTGGGCTGGAACCGAACGCATGTAGCCCAGGCCTAAACGTCGCGAACCAGTTAAAAACTGACTAAAATCACAATTGCCGCCTCTCCACTCTTGTAAAAGTAGGAATAGCGCTCGTCTAGAATATGATGAGTTTGATTTAAACTAAATTAGTTTCTATCGAAAATGTGGAGTAGGTATAGTGGTCATAAACTTAAAAGAAAACATGAATCAGCACGTGACCTAAATTCTATGCTGAATGAAACAACCAAACAATCGCGACTAGCCAAGCGAAACTCAACTTTAATAACATAGCACTGCATAATTCATGGCCAAGTGAAACAAGAAATGATGTTTGTTGTACACGAACATCTTATCAAATATAAGTTAAATATAACAATCCCAAATATTCAGATTTATCAAAGAAAACAAGTTAAAATATAGTCGTGCATTACGATAACATTGCGTAATCATAATCATGGACGACATTGAATCTCAGTTGCAAGAATGAATGAACGTCTCATTGAAATTCGAAGCGTATTTACTTCAGAATCGTTGGTATTTTGGAACACCCTCAGGTAACCCTATTCGTAACAATTATTTTTTTAAATTCTCTCAAAATAAGAATCCGTTAAATATTTGAAGATCGAATTCGAAGGGAAAACGTTGCTAACGGTAGTCGCAATATAAAACAGACAGGAATACTCATAAACATGACTTTTTCCTTTCATTTGGCATCTAAATTCACTTAAAAACCATGATAGGAAACTTAATTACGATAGAAATATCGAGTTTAACATCGAAATAAAAAGGTAAATAACGTATTTATTTTGTGGTTACTATTCGTAATGACGACATTATCGATCGAACACATACCTTGCACGTTCATCATTCGCCATTTGACCCAGTTTTATAGGTATTTCTGTAAAACTAAATGCTTAAAATAATTCTTTAAACTACAAATAAACTGTGTAACATAATAAATAAGTTAAAATTGCACAATAAATTAGAAAAATCAGGTAATAACTTTTCAAGTCATAACCACAAATTCGTTAGTATTCGTTACACTCAAAACTAAATATTTTCTATCTCTATCGTTGCCTCATTTAATCCAACGAGTAAGACGGAGAAAGAGTATAACCGAAAATAGAATTTTATCTGTAGTCAAACGCCATCTTGGTGATTTTAGAAGGAAGTAGAACTACGTTGTCTATGGAGAAGAATGTTGCCCATTTAAGAAACAATTCACCCTCTGGGTATAGCGGTGGAGACACACGGACGTTTTTTCAACGCGATGGCCAGTATGAAGCAAAATGAAAACATAGGTTGCTGACAGCTCTTATGTCAGGCACCAGGCCAGGCGTTACGCCAAAACACCGCATTGAGGTAACGTCCGTGTATACGAGTCCTTATCCTTACGGGATTACGTTTTTTAACATTTCCATGTTTTGGACATTAAGGCGAACTTGCTTTAACAGTGATTAATCCTTGATTAATTCACGAATATCTATACTTTTCATACAAAATTGACCTCGGGTTAATGTTTACCGGAAAGAATCTTAAAACGGTAGACGCGAAAGGCGCGAGACGGTCTGTTATATTACAACCCTTTACAATGCGTGCGCACGACGCTAGCGAAACCGAGTCATTATCGACGTACACACATCGCTGATTATCGGGATCATCAGCAATGGATATGTTCAATGACTTACAAGACTATTTGGCCCAAAACCTGACAAAATATTCGGGAGGAAAACCACCGGGACTATTTTAACCCTTAATAAGTCCATGGGTAATTATTTAACACCATACCCTGTCCTATAAATTCACATTTTATTTTTAAATGGTTATCTTTGCCTTAGAATTGTTTGAACGCCTCTAATATCGATATATTTCTATTTCACTTATGGCAACACTTATTCATATTATGTCACTTGTCAACGATAATCAAACGTCAAAGCGAATTGTATGATTCCGCCATACATTTGGAGCAAAGTTTCGCAGTATTTAATTCTTCACACTCTGGAAAAATCTTGTCAATACTAATTTGTTATTATATTCTAATCTAGAACATTTCATCGATGTTCTGGTTTATAAAAAGCTATATCTTGCGTATCATTTTTCTAATCAAACTTGGTTTGAAATTATTTACGTTTGTTAATTTAATTAGTAAACTAGGGTAAACAGTATAATGATTGGCACCTAATGCGGACTATTGTCTATTTCTTTAAATTTTTAATTGAAATAACCTTGTGTTTAAAATTCCTTCGCTTTTAGTGGGTTTTAGGATAGTAACAGATTACTGAAATGATACTACGGATAGGAATTTATCTGTATTTATTACTATAAAATTAAATGAAACTTTTTTTAACCTAAATATACAGTCATTGGCATTAAGGTATAATCATTAGCATTATAATTTTGTATAATTATTGGCACTCTCAATGGCACTATAATTATTAGCATGGCACTAGAAATATTCAATTACCTTACCTAGATGTTCTTAATTTACAATTTAGGCTTAGCTTTAGGTCATACCTACCAATCAGTCATCTTCTAGAATTTTGGTTAAATCCTCGTCTGTTAACGGCTTCGAGAGTTTTTTCTTCTTTCTTGTCTGGTTACTGTTCTCTTGTTGATCTTCTGTTCTGTGGATATCCTTGTAATTTTCCTCCTTTCCTATTGTGTTATCTTTTTGAATCTTCTTTGTCATAGTTGTAGGTTTATCGTTAAAATTAGCTGGTTTGATTAATATATTCTGAATAATCTTCGGTTTTTCCTTTGTCGTCTTTTTATTCTGTGATTGCGATTCTATTTTTATAGATTTCTTTTTCAAGTTTTCAGTCTGTTTACGTTCTTTGTTTAAACGCTTTTCTTCTGCTTTTTCTAGTCTTTGTTTCTTTTTTTCTTCTTTTAGTTGAATTACTTCGAGTTTTTTATTCTGTTTTTTTTTAATTCTTCATTCTCCCATTCTCTGCTAGTTAGAACAAAGGAGCGATGTTCTTGATTCTTTCCGATTTTTTTAATGGGAGTTTTAGGAAACACCAAAAAATTACCCAGTGTCTTTTTTGCAGGACTTTCCTGTGCAACTGTTACTGGTATTTTATTTAAACGTACCCATTTTCCATCAGTATAAATTATATCTTGTCGACTTGTCGTCGCAAGAGAATGCGCGTATTCGATAGATTGGGGGGAAGATGTGGTTCTTTGTTCAGGTTGTAGACTAAATTCAGTAAAAATTTCGTAATTTTCGGCTGGTTCCGGGACACCAGAGTCTTGTAGTATCAATTGATGATGATTCATACATTCATTCTCTATTTGTTCAGATACAATAATGATAGTTCTATCAGTCTTTTCATTTTCTTCAGTCTTATTATTTCTGGCCTCGTTATTATAAAATATATGTGATCCACTGCGGATATTGTAGCTCTCGCTCTTTTTAATCATATCATATTTTTCTTCCTCTTTTATCGTTTCAGGTTCTCTTCCTTCTGCCAGTTCAAGGTTCTCTATTTGTGTTGCCATTTCAGGTAGTTTTCTCTTCTTTGTCATTTCAGGCGCTTTTCTTTCTTCTGTCGGTTCAGGTGCTTTTCTCTCTTCTATAATTTCAGGTGCTTTTCTTTTTTCTATCGTTTCAGGTTCTTCTCTCGCTTCTGTCATTTCAGGTTTTTCTCTTTCTTCTGTCGTTTCAGGTGTTTTTCTCTCTTATATCGTTTCAGGTTTTTCTCTCGCTTCTGTCATTTCAGGTTTTTCTCTTTCTTCTGTCATTTCAGGTTCTGCTCTTTCTTTTGTAATTTCAGATTCTTCTCTTTCTTTTGTCACTGCAAGGTTTTCTTCATGTTTTGTTGAGAAATATTTAAATATTTCGTACAAAATCTTAGCTTCTTTAGATGGCCCAATTAGTTGGTTCCTCATTCTCCTCTCAAAATTCTGCTGGCTGCAAAATTCGGGTAGCATTGGGATATAAGGCTATTAAAATTATGCCTAGGTTTTGGCATAGTTGTGATAACTCCAGGGTTGTGTGACTTTTGTGACCATCCACAAATAAAAACACCGGAAATTCTACATTGTCCTTAACCAATGCAGGATGAAGGACATTCTTTACATATTGAAAAAACGTCGCTGCTTGCATCCAGCCATTATCGGAGAGTCCTATTCCCCATTCTGAAGGCACGGAACGTTGAATTTCCATTCGCATTTTCTTTAATGGGAAAATTGTCATTGGTGGCGTCACTTTTCCGTCAGCCGAAAAAGTGAACATCACTGTCACACAGGATTTAGCCTGAGCGTGATCCACTTCATAGACATTCCTGTCACCTTTTGGTGCGATCACTTTGGTATTCTTGGGGCATAACATGAAGTTGGTCTCGTCCCCATTTAATATTCTAGAGGGTTCGTTAAAAATATGGAATAAGTTATTTTCCTTCAAGTAATCTTCAATTTGTTTGAACCAATTTCTTAACTGTCTCTCGGATACCTTCGAACTTGCCGAGGTCACAGCCTCTGAAGTCCTTTCAGTTATTATAGGATGTCTCTTCATGAAGAGTTTATACCAGCCTTCACCGGGAGTATTATCAATGAATTGATTTTCTCTAGGATTTTTGTCCAAAAAATCTTTGACGCTTTTTACTAGGTCTTCACGGCGACGAGGGAAGCCTTTTCTGGAGCTTGTTATGATCCAGTTAACAAGCGCATCTTCTTCTTCTTGTGTTAGAACTGTAGAAGGACCAGGCCTATTCTTTATGAACTTAGTGCTTAACCGAAACTGGAGAGTAGCTCTTGGAACTTTGTACTTAACGGCTGCTGTTTTCTTAGGCATTCCATCTCGAACTGCTTGGACAGCGTTTTCCAAATCTTTTTCGCTGTATCCTTTCAGATACTTTTTCCCTAATGGTACTTTTGGCATCGTTATCCAGCATGTAGGTCTGAAATACAAAGATAATACCACGCACATAATTATTGGCACACATAAAAAGTACAATGATTAACACTAATTACCTGGAGTACAATCATTGGCACATTCAAAAAAGTACAGAGATTAGCACTGCCAATATTTAAATACGTTAAACATTCGAGCTAAAATTGATTGCAATAGAGTCTAATCTTACTTATCAACATATGCCGCTAAGATTAAACCGCTATTTAAAAAGTAATCTAGACATATAGTGATTGGCAGATGGGCCAATGACTGTGCTGTCATATAAGTTTTAATGCAATGATTGGCACAACAAAAAACTGTTGAAACAAAAGTATTTGTTGGGAATAATTACAGATTCATGATGAGAATACATTTAGTTATGCACCAAAACAAAATAATTATTCAAAACCTTACCTAGAAGCGTAGATTTTCACCCCAGATAACACTCTCCACCAAACTTTTTTAAGAAAAACTTGCCGCAAAGTTGCACTGTTGAAAGAAACCAACGAAAAGAAAAAGTGGTGTCATTTTGACGTTAGGTTAAGTATTGCCAAGCATATGTTTATAAATTCGCCGTTAAATGCTAAAGTTGCCATCCCAAACATAAACTTGCTTTAGAAAATATCTTGAATAAAAGGCCAAAGTGCCAATCACCGGGGGGGTGCCAAGAATAGTACTGGTTACCCTACAAGTGGGAAACTATTCATTTATTCTTTTCATATATTTTTTCATTTTTATTTACCTCTGTCCGTATGAGTATTATTGTTTTTCATGAAATAATAAATTAGATCGGTCTGTCATAAATGTATACCTGCTTTTGACGTATCTGCGTCTTACTCCGCAGATAGCCCGATATTTGGAGCGAAATCAATCAGATGAGAAATAATTATCCACCAATACGTTTCCCATAAATCCTAAACGGGTATAGTGAAATAATTTCCCACCATAAAATAATTTAATTCATTCGGAAGTCAATTAGATATGTTTTTATCCATAAACTAACTTTCAGGTCCTAGGTCTTATTAAAGGTTAACAGAGTTATTCAGATAATCGTGTAAGGCTATTTAAATGGCGGGGTGGGCAAAGAGGGCAATAGAAAATATAGACTCTATAGTCTAACCGTAATATAATACCTCTGTGGTGAAAACATGGACTGCAATTAAAAATAACAAAATGATCTTGCGCAGTTGATTGATCTTACTCCAATCTGTGGTTTGATCGCATAGTTGAAATGGCTAATTTGGCGTTGAATCTGGCACCAGTAAATACCTATAAATCCAGTACTTAAATGAAACTCACTCAATCACTCATATTTTATAGTAAAAGTAAGGGTAACGTTACGTTTAGCGGTGATGATAATTTATTGAATCAGAATTATACCAATATTTTATATTTCGGACCATAGACAATATATAATATTTTTCCTTAAAATATGGGTAATATTATTAACTTGGCAACATATTTATGAACTGTCAGAGCAATTCATTTTAGCGCGAATTCCTGTTTGTTTTGGTTGTGAAATTTTCATTATTTTATAGGTACCTATATCTTCAATACAACATGAAATTTCGTGGTATAATGATTGATGCTGGGCCTATGCGAGAGTTTACAAGTAATTTACAAATGTTTCTTTTACTGCCATTATATTTTAGTACCTACTACTTATGTGTGAAAAACTTTGTAGATGTGTAAAATGTTTTCCAGACATCGTAACTGCAATATCGAAATTATCGAAGGAGTGCGTACTAAGGCTAGTTGACGACCAGTTAAACTTCATAGTAAGTGATGATAACAGTGGCCCTGCCCCTCCGATATTGTGGTGTGAAATCCCTCAAGCTATGTTCTTCTCAGAGTACCAAATGGTTGGTTTGGATGACGAACATAAAGATATTTACTTGGGATTTAGTTCAGGTAAGCATACCATGATGATTGCAACTTGATTAGAGCTATTCTGAACTAGTTCCGATATCATATTCTGCAATACGGGTATCAGATTCTGCACTTATACTGTTAGCTCGGTTACCTAGTGTTCTGATATGCCTATATTCTTAGGAATAGTTCTAAATCAGGTAATAATTATCCGACAAAGGCTACTCAATGCCTGACTTGCCTTATTGATGACATCGAATCCACAGGTTTTCGTTGCTGATGGTGTTTGGCCAGTAAATTAATAAGTAAAAAAGAGTGTCGGTGGCACAATGGCTAGGGCACCGGACCCCCGTGCGGGAGGTCCGGGTTCGAAACCGTGCAGAGCCATGTACCAATGAGTTTTTCGTTTTTTTCGAGGACTTACATTTACCGACTGCTATAATGGTGAAAGAAAACATCGTGAGGAAACCTGCACGCTGAGATGACCAGTGTGTAAATTGGGGTACACATAAAAGATCCTCTCAAGTCGAGTCGAGTCCACTGGGTTATTCCCGGCCCCCTATCATAAGATAAGATAAATTAATAAGAAATTGAAATATCGCCAGTTCCAAAAACAAATTTTACTTAGTAATACTTACCTGACAGAGCGAAAAGTGTTTGGAAACCATAAGATCTATCCATGATTGATTTGATGTTCATTCTAAAAAATGTTTGTTCTTACAGCGAACTTAGCAAGGTCACTAGTGACCCTAAAGTCAGCTAAATCATTGAAAATGAAGTTGACCAAGAAACAATGCCCATGCCTAACCTTAGAAATTGAAATAGTAAGTAATTCACATATTCTATATTAATTATTAATACCCAAGTAGTGCTACACAGATTGATTTTTAACAGTCCATACATTTTTCATCAAAAAAATAGTTCAAAATTAATCAAATTTATTGAAAAATTTAATGGCTATTAAACATTAAATGTGTGAATTTTGAGTTGTGCTCTGAGGTACTTTTGTCACGTTCTGTTTTAGGTGGTTAAATATATAAAAGATTTGCCTACACATTCAATTACATAGGCATTTACAGTATCTATGATGTTCCATCTTCATTGTTGCTTACCATCAGACAATTCAATGTCTAACATGAGTTATGAAGAAAACTAATAAAAAAAAAATTACATCTTTCAGCCTTCATCAATGTCACAACAGACAAGACACGTGACCCATGACATTCCTGTGGTTGTCATACCAAGGAAGGCATGGTCTGACTTCCAAGAACCAAGGGTGCCACAACCTGATGTAAGTGAAGATAAGATTGAAGGTGGTATGACTCAGCCGAGTCAGTTCGGTACCACCCTTTTACCTATTTCTGCCACAAAGCAGTAGTGCTTGCAATGCTGTGTATTGATTTTAAGAGTAAGAGAGGCAATATAATTACCGGCACTCCAACTGAGTCCTCTAGGTTAGCAGCGAATCAAAAGGTCCGAGTTCGAAACCATGCAATGCCATGTACCAATGAGTCTAGGTTTTTTCAAAGACTTACGTACATTAACTGACTGCTCTAACAGTGAAGAAAACATAGTGAGGAAACCTGCACTCTGAGATAACCAGTGTGTGAAATGGGAAAGGCACTGGGAGCACGGGTTTTAAACCAAAAGATCTCCAGGTAGAAGTGCCACCGAGGTTATCCCGGTCCCTTATCATAAGGAGCAGATGGAGCACTTGCTCTGCTGTCCCGCGTGTCCGACCACCTGCACGCGGGAGGACCTTTTCGAGGCCAACCAGAGGGCTATCGATGTGGCTGCCTTCTGGTCGGGAAAAATTTAGTTCGGATCATCAACACGAAAGAAGAAGATCATAAGATAACTTATTGTTTGATTTCTATGCTTGTCAAAATCACTAATTCTTCCCTAACAGAGCTATGACTATTAAACTTAGTGTAATTTACTAAAACAATCCCACAGATATCAATAGAACTACCAACACTGAAGCAATTACGGACCACAATAGACAGAATGCGAACAATGGCTTCAGAGGTGGTCATCAGAGCATCCGCAGAAGGAAGGCTGACTTTACAGATTAAGACTGACATGGCTAAAGTGTCCACGAGGTTTAAAGATTTGAGAGTGGAGGCTTTTGGAGGTAATCTAAGTCTTTTTCTCTATTACTTATCAATTTTATGGTATTACACACTGTAACAATCAAAGATTTTGAAATTCACCCTATGTAGATTGTTCGCTAGAGAAGCTTTATATGGAAACCGTGTCTGCCAGTTGCCACATGCAATGTGAGTATTTCCCATACATTAGTCAGGCATTGAAATGACAAATGTATGAAACTACAAAGTGCATTGGCCCAAACACTTGTGCTCGCTGTTAGTGCTCAGATCATCATTTGAGAGGAGAGTGCTCATCTAGTCCGATTTCTGTGGTAATAAACGGACCAAACCCATAGTTAATTTTTCGGTTTTCTAAATCTATGGGTTGTCAGATTTTGTTTTAAAATCGCTGCAGTGTGAAAGGCGTAACTATTCCGCAAACCACAGACTATTGTTTCTCAGGATACATTAGCCGCTTCCAAGTCTTTTTGAAGACCACATATCCACGTGGCCCTGAGTCTTCCACGTTTGCGAGATCCTCCTGTAGGTTGCCAGTTCAAGGAGCCGCAGGCGATGCTTTTGCGTTAAATTTAGGTTTAGAGTTGTCAAATTAATCGACGGCCAACAATTTTAGACAGCATGTGTTTGTATCTGATCTATCTATGGAGCTGTCTTACTCTAACAGCTCCAAACCTAAATTTTCTTACCGATAACGAAAGAGACAAACGGACGAAATTTTAAATTTAGCGGCTTTGAATTTTTTGATGCTAATGTACCAATATTTGTATACTAAAAAGTTTCTCTTTTTTATAATTCCAGGGCCAATTGAACACTCAGACTCCGAAACTGAAACCCAAGTGAACGAGGACATGTCTAGAGTTTGCTATTGCCGAGTGGATGCTAAGAAACTGTCCATGTTTTTAAGTGCCGACCAAGTGACCCATAACCGGACGATTTGCAGCATAGTGCATAAGAGATTAGTGATTCTGTGCCTTTATACCGAGGAGAACGTTAAACTGCAGTGTTTCATTACTGGGATCGTGTTTTAGAGGTGACCAAGTGTTGTAATGGAGAATTAACTTTAAGAGGTATTGCATCTAGCGCCAACAATCTAAAAAAATTATATCTATTTATTTAGGCATTTTAAAAAGTGTCTTGGTATTAAATAAAGTTCCACGAATGAAGATTTAAAAAAATAAATAGTATTGTATTCTCATATTATAATGTATAACTTCATACATAATGTAAATTTTTAATTAATTAATTATTTACTGTAATAAGAATCCTTTCGACGCAGAACGCCAAACACGCAAAACGCCAAAAACGAAATAATTGGCGTTCTGCGTAATTAAAACTTTACTTACGCAGAATGCCAAAAACGCAGAACGCCAAAAACGCAAAACGCCAAAATCGAAATATTTGGCGTTCACATGGACCGTGTAGGGCATAGACATTTGGAAGAGGGAGAGACCGACATCCGCACGTCTATAGTTAATACTTAAATCTAGATACATACATATTCTGACACACCTCTTTCGCCTCATCCACAGCCATTCGTCGTCTTATACATGCTCGCCGTTGGGAAGCTTGCGGTCTGGTTGGTACGAATGTCATAATGTACTGATCACACAATGCACTAATCCCAGAAAGTACCGGAAGATGAAATGTAGGCAGGCCCCCACCAGGTAGACCGACGATGGAGGCTTTTGCTTTTGGCTTTTTTGGATGGCTTTTGGCATTATGCGTATTTGGCATTTCGCGTATATTACTTTTGGCATTATGCGTATTTGGCATTTCGCGTATTTGGCATTTTGCGAATTTGGCTTTTTGCGTACAAATTTTCGTTTTTGGCGTTTTGCGTTTTTGGCGTTCTGCGTCGAAAGGATAAGAATAGTTTATTTGTGCGGTAAGATTACAATGGAGTAGGAACTTAAGCATATGTTACATAGGTAACAGGTATGTATTGTAATAGGTATGTATTTGCCGTTGTAATTAATAATAATAAATAAATATTGAAACAAATGTACTACTTTTTGAGTTTCGCTTTTTGTTTCTTATTGTTTCAACATGAGAATACAATATTTTTTTAAATTTCTTCATTTGTGGAACTTTAATACCAAACACTTTTTTTAAATGCCTTAATTTATATATTTTTTTTGATTGGCGCTAGTGTGCGCAATTCCTCGTCTTAAGGACACTTTCTGCAACTCAATGACAATCAGAAAAAAACGTTCGGACACCTGACTTCAAGATGTTAACTTTTCTAAAAAAATTAAGGATACAATACATGAAAGGTGTCGATTCCGATATATAAGATATAAGGGCAGTTTAGCCTAGGTTTCAGGTCAATAAATAATGAAATGTAATAGTTATCGATCCCATAAAAAATAGAGCCATGCAATAATAGATCATTTTTGTTTGATTGATAAAATGCAAGATGTTGACCATCTGCTGTCAACCCGTTGGTTACCATCAAAGATTCTAATTTATGACACTAGAACTACTAATTGTCATTATGGTTGTTGTTTGTTTTTTTAAGGCAAAGGGAACTGAGCCCATACAGCCATGTCTGATGTAAACAACTCTTGCAAGTCTTTATTAAATTGCTGGTGTGACACATTTCAATGCTATCTGGGAGAATCTTCCACGCTTCTGCACCATCCGAACCAAAGAAGAAGGCGTCCCGGACGCAGTATGGCTCTTCAAAATCCAGCCAAGTACGGATCGGGCTGCAGCGTCTTATTTGACTTTACTTCACTGTCCCACACATTAATCACATTTTGCAGACGTTCTTCGAATAAAAAACACCATTCTTACTTGAAAAGCACTACTGTAAAACAATTTGCAAAACAATGAAAAAAAGCTGGTGTGGACGCGACAAAAGCGCGGGAGAAACTCCTGTCATTATGGTAATTAATAACAAATTTGACATTTTGGTTTTATTTATTTTATTTTATTCTTTTTTGCAGGATATCTACAGCGATATTTTTTTACATAGATGTTCTTTAAACATTTGTATGCCAATCCAAGATTCCACTCATTAAATTTTATTAAAATAACAGCATAAGGACAGAAAGGAGAATAATAGGATAATATATAATATAATACATATAAGTATTTACTAATAAAGAGAAATTTACAGAAAAATATATATGTGGTATCTTGGTAAGCCTATGTATATATTTAGAATAGAAATATATTTATTGCCAATATACATAACAATTTAAAATTATAGTACAAATAATTATAATATGATATATAATGAATATGTAATGTATATTTGGCAAAAGGGGGGAAAGTCAGCAAATGCTGACATACTCGGGTACCAAATATGCAGCGCTGTTTTTCATTTCCCCCCTAATCCCAAGATGTTAGTGGGAGCGATAGTGATCGTGGGTTAAAAATAATAATAATTAAAATTAAAAACTAAACATCAAATAGAAGGTAAGAATTTGCCAAAAAGAAAAAAATAAATAAATTGCACTAATGACCTGTGATACATATTGTGTGTGTGTGTGTGTTGTGGATGTCAGGGAGGGTGTGTCATTTATAAAACCTACAATGTACCTACACGCAATTTATGGCAAAAACTTTTGCATGGGGTTTTATAGGACTGTCCTTTCTGTATAGACTTTTCTGGCACCATTATCTGGTTTTACCAGACAAGGCTAAAACCATAGTTTTTAAAATCATTTCATAGTACATGTAAAGACAACCAAAAGAAAGAAATATTTAGTTACAAAATTGACTTTCATTTTATTCAACAACGGGATTTCCTAATTAATACTCATATGATTCAGGATTATCTTCAATTATAAGTCAATTGGAAGGATCTCTCGTTATCTCGTCTCAGGGTATCGTGGGTGGCTTTCAGTTGGTCCAGTTTAGTTGATATTTGGGCTATGGAGTTGTCCACCCACTGCATCGAGGACATATGGGCGTTGAGAATGCGGCCGATTTGGACAATCTGTAAAAATAAATGATAGAAATTCAATAAAGAATAGAATCCACCAACAACAAAGGATGTATGACTATGTGCAGTCAGTCTGGGGTGGTACCACTCTTTTACCTATTTCTGCCGCAAAGAAGCAATGCTTGCATTTCTGTGTTTCGGTTTGAAGGGTAAGAGAGCCAGCGTAATTACCGACACATGAGGTTCTCCATCTTAAGTCCTCAAGGTTAGCAGCGCTTCGAAACACCCTCTAATAGTGTAGGAACGATCCATGTGAGGACATGGATGACGTAACGTCAGTTGTATGAAAGGGAAAGGGAAGATCTTCCACCAGGCGGGGTGTTGTGCCTGGTGACCAGATGTGCTGGTGTAACCATGGATGTTTGGAAGTACATAGTATATATACGAAGTCCTAGGAACATTTCGATAGCGCGTTCTACGCCGATGTGAGTAGATACTGTATCGTAGTGGCGCGCGTCGTGCGTCGCCACAATAGCATTATAGTTAGGAGAGATGTCTATGGGCGATGGTGGCCATTTACCATCAGGTTTTTTTTTACTTACACCTAAACCCGCGTTTGACCTCAGTCTCATCTGGTAAGTGATGATGAGGCCGAAGATGGAGCACACGAGTTTAGTAAGTACTGGCTCTTCTATAAACACTGCCGGAACACATCAACGCCGAAGCGAAGACATTTGACGACAGACTTTACATAGAAGGGTGGTATCTACCAGGCGGACCCTGAAAGTTACCACCAGCAAGTTACCGTATTAGTCGTCTCGTACGGCACGCTTAACCAGTGGCGGTAAGGATATTCTAAATCCGTCCCATACACGGTAGCTCATTTGCTCTTCTGTTCTTATTTAAAAAAGAAAGATTACCTCACCTTCTTATCTTATGATGGGGGGCCGGGAATAACCCAGCGGCACTTCGACCCTTGAGGATCTTTTGTGTCTACCCCATTTTACACACTGGTCATATCAGTGTGCAGGTTTCCTCACGATGTTTTCCTTCACCGTTAGAGCAGTCGGTAAATGGACGTAAGTATTCAGAAAATACGAAAAACACATTGGTACATGGCACTGCACGGTTTCGAACCCGGACCTCCCGCATGGGTCTCCGGTGTCCTAGCCACTGTGCCACCGACGCTCTTTTAATCTCATCGTCACAAAAACAAAAAATATTTACCGGATCATTGCTATCTTGACTCCTGTTCGTCTCGTTCAAATGTTCTATGACTTCCTTCAGATCTTCAGACATCTGCCTCAACTGTGTGTCTAGATTCTCTGCCAGCGAATACCTGGAATTAATACAATGGGTAAGATTTTAGTGTCTTAAACTCTGTGCATAGTCAGTCAGCCTGGAGATCGATTCCACTAAATACAACGTAACTAAATAGAATCTAAGCTGCATCGTTATGACGTTTCGTATGCTACTATCCACTAACGATCCAATTTCAATACAAATATTCTTTATTGCACACAGGATAAAAATACAGAACAGGGCCGGCACGACACGGCTGAGTTTTATTCAAGTAAAAGTTTTGTTCCTCACATGTGTTCCCTCTCTGGATCTCGCATCCTATCACCAGCGTTCTCTAGCAGTTGTTTTTCCAAAGGCACTAATAGATCTTCTAACTCCTTCTGCTGTGCCAACACGAAGTCCAGTTCATGCTCTAGGCTTTGCTGTTCGTTCTTGACTGTTTGTACTGCGTCGTTGAGTTCAACGATCTGTGGAGATAACATTAGAATTTATTTTAGGTGCAAAAACAGTCTAAACGTTATGACGTAAGCTTTCTTTTACAGAGTTTTTAGAAAGGACTTCGGGTCTTGAGACTTCGGTTTTTGATAGCGATACCCAATGTACAGTCGACCACTTGCTATAGTATACCATCTGCCAAAATTCTACAATTCAAATTTGAAGTTTATGGCGAACGCATTAAAGTTCATTTCAGATTGCAGAAATTTAACAGATGGTATACATTAGCTAGATGCCGACTGTACTAAGAATGTAGTAGACAGAGACAAACCGATTTTACCCGATACCGAATCCCCTTCAGTGGTGTAAGTTAAACAATGTTGTAGGAATAGATCCAGAAAGATTTTGGGGGACCATCGGTTACGGTCAAGGGCGAATCGAGCCTCGCGACCTATAGGTTTTGGGGGGACAATAACCCCCCCTGAATTCGTCACTGCCACATTGGATGTGGTCAAAATCAGTGCGGGTGACCATTTGTGGCACATTTTTACACGAGTCTCCGCACCTCGGTATACGTTTAACCGCCGGTCCCGGCTGTCGTTAGACAGCAGTTATAAGGCCATGAGAAGGCCTACGGGCGGCCCGAACAAATCTAATAATAGGTTGCCTAGCAACCAGACAAGAACAATCGGGAGGTTATAGATTTTTAGCTTTCTGTATTTCTCCGTATAAATTGTATAATGATGTTTGTCAAAATATGCCGTTCATGCACCCCGGTCAGTGTAAAAGTTCTCCGGAGAAAAATTATCTTGTGAGTTCGTGGACTCCGGTTAGTATAAATTTTAAACTGACAAGTAGGTATACATATTCTCGAGCTAAAAAATTAAAAATATCCGCCGGGCTGTAATTGGTTGAAGCCGGATTTGTTTCTAAAATCGATAGCAAAAGAGAAAGGCAAAGGACTTGGTCCATACAGCCTGTCATATTTATAAATAAAAAGCGAAAATAATTAAATTTGATTCTTACGTCTCTTTAACGTCCATTAAAAAAGATAATTTGTAAATTTCTATAGTTTTGTACCATTTAAAGGCAATGGAACATTTGACCAAACGAATGTCAAACTGCTGTCATACGAGTTTGACATTCCACGGAGAATTTTTATCTGATTGCAAGAATGCACCCATGTATGTTTTGGAACTGGTTTACTAACCCCGTGTGCTCCATCTTCGGCCTCATCGTCACTTAGGCTAAGACTTCATGGGTCCGGTTCCAGCCCCCGTTCGATTCGCTGCAACTAATCACATGCGCCTCGCCCTCCCCATATTTAAAACAGCACTTTGAGAATGGATAAACCGGACCCGTGAAATCCTAGCCTTACCGTCAAGAAAAAGTCTTACCTTCTCCCCATTAGCTATAAGCAACCGGTCCCAAGCATTGATCTGTGTAGCCTGGTTGATAAAGGTTTTCTCTTGATCTTCTAACTCCAGAGTGAATTTATTGATGTTTTCCTCTAGCTGGGCGAAGTTTATGGAGGTGAACGGTGGTGGTGGCCCGGCGGCTGTACTGTGGAATGTTAAGTTTGGTTATTTTATTTTATGAGGGTGGAATAGAATATACCTATTGTACAAAACTTAATAATAAGACATTGCTTATGTATAGCCGGTCTTATCGCTAAAAGCGATCTCTTCCAGACAACCTTTCAGTAGCTAAGGTAGCTTACAGTCTCATAGATAGATAGAAACACTTTATTGTACCCAAATACAGGAAAAGTAAAAACAACAGGAATAGTAGCACGATATGTACAAAGACGGCCTTATCGCTTAAAACTATCTCTTCCAGGCAACCTCTGAAGTTAATTGGACATTAAAGAGATTAGCGACAGTGTAGTGTGAAGATATGAAATAGGTTACTATTACTTAATACACAGTAAAGTTAGTAAAATAAAAGTAATATGATATATATAAATAATTATGTAGGTTTACTAAGATAGTTAAATGCATAGATATACATAATATAAATAAATATATAATAAATAAACACATAATAGACGGGTAACCTCATTTACAAGTTACATATGCATATATAAAAGCAAAAACCATATATAAGCTTCCATAGTTAATGTTAAATTGGATCAAGTTATGCAGAAATGATCCATCCCACAACTCTTGACAGAAACAAATGAGTCTTTATACACTGACAAGACTTTAAAAAATCCTTGCCATATTGCGGAATTAAATGGTATTATTTTTTTCATAGCCAACTCCGTAACACAGATTATAAAAAGTCTGGTCACCACAAAAATAAGATGTAATTTTGGGTTAATTTAGTTTGTGGGTTGGATCATTTCTGTATAACTTGGTCCAATTAATAAAGCAA
This sequence comes from Hofmannophila pseudospretella, assembly GCA_947369225.1. Lineage (NCBI taxonomy): Eukaryota > Metazoa > Arthropoda > Insecta > Lepidoptera > Oecophoridae > Hofmannophila > Hofmannophila pseudospretella. The sequence goes on from OX376333.1 coordinate 4,507,626, forward strand.
CTCTTATTCTAGACTTAAGCCTAGGCTGGTTCACTCCGCACTTTAGAAGAGGCTAGCTCAGTATATTTACGCTAGGTACTTACAATTTTAGGTGACACAGAGGAACCACCTTCATCTAAGGTAGTTCCCACTTTTCGCCGTAAGATTTGGTGGACAAACGTGATAGGTGGCGAGCCTAACGCCGTGTACTAGGTGTAGGATAGTATACACCAAATCCCTAAGTCACCTCGTACGACACCCCCGGGAAGAGTTGGGGTGGTGCTATTCTTTATAGACACGGCACGGTAAAAATAAATACTTTTAGAAACACTTACGTAGTAACAGTGGTGAGCGCAGCCATAGTGGTGGTAGCAGTGGGTTTGCCAAGCGCTACGATACCAGATGGCGCGGTGGACGCTGCTGTAAAATAATGTTACATTACATAATTATTATCTTGGTTATCTTACATTTGTTCTACTACATCTCTTAGGCCCACTTGCACGAAGGTTAACCCAAGAGTTAGTGCCTATTTACCTAACCCGGGTTAAACACAAAAACGTCTTGAAAAAATTGAAAATGTTCATTTAGCACTGTAAACACCAGAATATAGCAAGTACACAACAATTTTGTATAATTACTATAGACAATTCGCGAGTTAAATCTGGGTTATCTAACCCGGGTTAAGAACATTTAACCCGCACTTTCGCGCAAGCGGTCCTTACAAGAGTAATATTTCCCCAAAACTGTTTTTGGGGATATTTTTAATTGCGAAAAGTTGTAGAACTGTTTCATCTGACTTTGCATGGCAGCTTTTTATTTATTAGAATCAGATATTCTGGTCAAGTTTAAACGCAAAAATAAGTAAAATCGAATTTCAAGAAATAATTTTATTTTGTTTTGTTAATAAAAAAATAAAAAAAAATATTAAAAATATTCTATACCGGTGGTGGACCAAGTCAATTTAGGAAATATTGTATTTGATTTTTGGATTTCATTAACAATTTTCAATGTCATACATAAGATGATATTTTTTTAACTAATAATTTTGCTATTTTTTTTATTATTCTGCAATTTAAATACAAAAATCCGAAACAATTAAATTAATTTCTCATGTCATTTTTAAAGTTGACATTAAATTCAAAATTAGAATATGTCTTATTCATTTTTCGACTATACTTTTTAAATAAAAAGTTCCGTAAAGTAATACTAACCAGCACTAGAAATGACCGTAGAAGTGGCAGGCTTAGCAAACGGCAGCCCACCGGCAGCCGTGCTTATTCCAAAACCAAGCCCACTCGACGTAGTAGTTCCAAAACCCAGCCCAGAACTCAATCCAGTAGTAGTCTGAGGTGTAGAAGTAGGAAAATTAAGTCCGGTTGAAGTAGCAGCGGTGGATGGTGGAGCAAAACTGATCCCCGTCGACGTTTGACCGGCTGTGGTTGTACCAAAACCAAGCCCAGTGCTAACACCCGTAGTCGCTGGTGTACCAAAACTATGCCCAGTCGATGTGGCAGCTACAGAGGCTGGAGGCCCAAAATTAATCGCAGCTGGTTTTTTCAAGTCTAAACTTCCTCCTGAGAAATTAAGAGCCGTGGACGCTGGTGTTGCCAAACCGAGCCCAGTTTGAGTGGTCGGTGTTCCAAAACTAAGCGCAGTTGATGTCGCTGGAATATTGAGGCCAGTTTGTGCTTGGGTTGTTCCAAAACCCAGCCCGGTTGGTGTTCCGAATGCAGGGGTAGGTTGACTGAAGCTGAGACTGGTTGTTGCTGGTGTTAAATTAAGGCCAGTTTGAGTGGCCGGGGTTGAAGTGGGTTGTTGGGCTCCTAGTTGGAAATTTGGCATTGTTGGTGATGCAAAAGTTGGGGCCGGGGCTGAAAATAGGAAATAAAAAAGTATATATCAGAGAGATTTGTAATTTTTTAGACATAAAGGTTTAGTTTTAATCCAACTAAATATGCAAATTATTACCTTTAAATTCCAGAATACATGTACTTTTTATTCACTGCTATTGTGTCAATTTTACTAATGTATAAGTAAAGCTGGTTCAATTTGTACAAATGCCCATAATATTATTAAAGTAAATATACTTATTGCTACCCAGAGTTGGAACCTTTGTCTAACAAAGCGTACAGTAAACTTGAAATTGAGAGGCTCATAGCCTAGCTGCAAGCGTGGTTATAAATGATCGTGGAAGAGCTACTTTGGGCGAGTAGCTCGTGACGGACCCACGGCTCAACTACGATGCTCAACTGGTTGTGTCGTGGGTAATTTTTATTCCCTTCGGCACAACTAATTGATACAACGGGAAAACAAATGTACCTACGGCACAACTGACAAAAAAGTTGAATCTTGGGTAACTCGGAATTAGCTACGGCACAATTGAGCATCATCTGACGGATGTGTACTAAATCATAGAATGTGTACTAAACAAAGAGGTTTGGTACTTAAAATTATGAAGTGGTAATTGTGCTGTGGGGAATCGAAGTTCCCTACAGCTCAATCAGTTGGATTTCATACTATCAGTAATTGAGCCGTGGGGAATTGGTTGAGTCGTTGGTACCTCAGTTGTGCCGAAGGGAATAAAAATTACCCACGACACAACCAGTTGAGCATCGTAGTTGAGCCGTGGGTCCGTCACGGAGTAGCTAATGGAATATTTCATCTGAGCTCCTCCATGCTTCGAAGAGCACGTTAATCAAACTTGAAATTAGGATGAATATTTTTGTATTTGCCTCCACTCCGATAGTGTACCATGGGGCTAAGACAGGTCATTTAATTAACCCCGATGGAGGGAGAGCGTGTTAAAAGTTTGACACTTTTGTCTATGGCATCATAACTTGACAACGGATGATCCGATTTGGATCTGGTTTTTTAAAATGTAATAGACAATTTTGTCGAGTGTTCTTAGCCATATCTGATAAAAATAGGATCAGTGGTTCCCAAGATCATGGAGTATCTTTGATGTCAGATGGGATCTCTGGAATGGTAATAGCTAGATGGTTCGAGTTTGAGCTCAAATGTTTAGGACAATGGAGCCCTTCCCACACCTGGAACCTCAAGGACTTGATGATGACCAGGAAAAAGTAAGGAGATCTCCACAATGGGAAGTCGGTTTAAAATAATAATAATTAGAGTTATAAGTACCTGAAGTAGTAGTAGTGGCCCCGAATCCAGCCGGGCTCGTGCCAGTTCCTCCGAAACCGAAGGCTGGTTTGAATGTGCTCTGTCCGAAGCCCGGAGTCACGGTGGACCCCAAGTTAGTTGTGGTCGTTGTGGACCCCAATGCAAAGCCAGATTGGGTCGTTTGAGGTGCTGATGACGTTGTTGCCTGGGAAAGTGAATTTTATACAGGATGTAACAAGAACCATACTATAGAGTCGAGTGGTAAATCTGGTAATTCACATAAACCATACTATAGAGTGGAGTGGTAAATCTGGTAATTCACATAAACCATACTATAGAGTCGAGTGGTAAATCTGGTAATTCACATAAACCATACTATAGAGTGGAGTGGTAAATCTGGTAATTCACATAAACCATACTATAGAGTCGAGTGGTAAATCTGGTAATTCACATAAACCATACTATAGAGTGGAGTGGTAAATCTGGTAATTCACATATAGAAAGAAAGAAAGATTATTTATTACCGACACAAACATACAAACAACTAGGTACAGAAGACAAAAATAATATTAAACAAATATATTACAAAAACAAATAAATAAGCAAAAGTAACTAAGTTCGATGAAGGTGGCGTGCAGCACCGGAAAAAGGGGACTGCCTCAGCCTGTTGCCGCAGCGCTTTTAGCACTGCGGCGCTGATTTTCAGACATCCCCTGAGTGCCAAGGATCACTCCCTAATAATACAGTACCGGAACATATAAATATAGGCGGTGGCCGCAAGCTGTGACCACGACGGTCGACGACCAGGTGTGACCGCGCCTTAGGATAGATTAAAACTTACAGTGACAGATGGTTGTGCCGCTGAGAAGCCAGAAGGAGGCGTGGAGAAGAACCGAGTAGACGCCGTGGTCGCCGCTGGTTGCCCGAAGAAACTGGTGCCAACCGGTGGCCCAAATGTTGGAGCGGCTGATGTTGCTGGAAAATAATACAATATATAAATAGTACAGTTGTATAGTAATGCTTGCATTTCTGTGTTTCGGTTTGAAATGGTAAGAGAGCCAGCGTAATTACCGGCAAATGAGGCGATCCATCTTAGCCCTCAAGGTTAGCAGCGCATCGATAACCCTCTAATAATAATACAGTGAGGTGATATGTCTATGGGCGACGGTGAACACTTACCATCAGGTGGCCAGTTTGCTCTCCTTATTTAAAAAGGGGATCCAAATACAGACATATCAACTAACAGCAGATATATTATATTAATGATTTACCGGAGAGATGTTCTGTCCCTGTTTAGCAAAACAGTTCTTTATATGTAGCCAGGATCTGTTTGTATGGCGCTATTACACAGTGACGTCATAATGTAATATTGCCGTTTCGTCTGATTTTTTATTGCCAGTAGCTCTTTTAGTTTTCAACAAATTTCAATTCTGTTTTCACATTTGACCATCAATTTATGATTATTTGTTAATTTTTAAGAAATGCATTTAATATTTTTTACTTGGAATTACCGAATTACCTTAGACATAGTGAGACAGAGCCTGGCATAATTACATTAGGCATACGTACCATGGAGAGCGTCGGTGGTCTAGTGGCTAGGACGCCGGACTCCCATGCGGATTTTTTCGGAGACTTACGTACATTTATCGACTGCTCTAACGGTGAAGGAAAACATCGTGAGGAAACCTGCATGTCTGAGGAAATTAAAAGTTTCCGAAGGCGTGTGAAATCCACCAATTAGCACTGGGCCTGCTCGGTGGATCATGGCCCGTACCCCCTTGTGCAAGGGGAGGCCTGTGCCCCAACAGTGGGGACATTAATAGGCTGATAATGATAAGTACCATGGATCCATGTTGTTTATTTATTTATTTAACACAAAAATAGTACAAGAGGCGAGTTGTTCTGATGAATAAAGTAATTTATTTGTTTTTTATTTACATTTTGGACAAGTGTCAGTTTAATAGTAAAAACTACTAAGCTTACTTTACTGTGCCTAGAGTTTTTTTTTTAAATATGACCTTGAGTCCAATTTGTAGTCAGAAAAAAGTAGGCTATTTTCAAAACTTTTTGGTCAAAGTTTGTTCACATTGATGAGTAGAACTTCTGGTAGAAATTCGGCGAATGTTTTAAACATCCTGCATGTGGATCAAATTCAAGAAACTGTATTATCCAAGTATTCCTTCTGATTTTTTTTGAGAAATCAATGTTTGATTAATAATTATTTTGCAGGTGTCGTGTTGTGCCGGCCCTAAAGAATAGCACCACCCCAACTCTTCCTGTGGGTGTCGTACGAGGCGACTAAGGGTCTTGGTGGATACTATTCTACACCTAGTAGACGGCGATAGGCTCGCCATCTATCACGTTTGTCCACCAAATCTAACGGCGAAAAGTGGGAACTACTTATGATGAAGGTGGCTGGACGTGAGAGATATGCTAATTATTTTTACCCTGAGTAGTAGGCGTTCCGAATCCCGGTGGCTGCTGCTGTATGGTTCCAGCAAATGACATGTTTTGTGGAGCATTCTGAAAAAAGAAACGTTTTTCCCAGTAATTTCAATATTTTTTTATTGTGTAAGCCTTAATAAGGAGATAGGTAGATTCATTTGCTGTTACAACACAATACAAAAAACACTTCCACACTAACATACAATAGGAGAGCAAACGAGCATACGAACTATTTGTTGATAAGTAAAGGTAAGTGGTAACCGATACCAATCTTAAACATCTCACCTCACTATAATGTGTTATAGGGTTTTCGATGTACTGCTAACCTTGAGGACTTGGATGGAGTGCCTCATGTGCCGGTAATTAAAGAAAGAAAGAAATAATTTATTTTTAATACACACATACAAACAATTAGGTACAGAAGATAAAGATAAAAATTAATAAAACATAAGTAATTAAGTTTGATGAAGGTGGTGTGCAGCACTGGAAAAAGGGGACTGCCTCAGCCTGTTGCCGCAGCGGATTTAGCACTGCGGCACTAATGTTCAGGCATCACCTGTGAGCCAGGGATCACTCTGGCAATTACGCTGGCTCTCTTACCCTTCAAACCGAAACAGCAATTCAAGCTTTGATGTTTTGCGGCAAAAATATGTAAAAGGATGGTACCACCCCAGGCTGAGTGTGCAGTCATATTAATGAGTTAAACTTTCATCATCATCAATCTATTAACATCCCCACTGTTGGGGCACAGAACTCCACTTGCACAAGAGGGTACGGGCCATGATCACCGAGCGGGCCCAGTGCTGATTGGTGGTTTCACACGTCTTTGGAAACTTTTAATTTCCTCAGATATGCAGGTTTCCTCACGATGTTTTCCTTCACCGTTTATAGCAGTCGGTGAATGCACGTAAGTCTTCGAATAAATCCGAAAAGTCATTGGTACATCACATTGCATTAAACCGTTAGGGCCGCTTGCGTGAAAGTGCGGTCAAATGTTCTTAATCCGGGTTAGATAACCCTAGGTTAACTCGCGAATTATCTAAGGTTTACAAAAAAATCAGGGTTTTAGTGCAAGACATTTTTGTGATTTAACCCGGGTTAGGCACTAAATCTTGGGTTTATGTATATCTAAATTGGATCTTCGCGCAAGTGGGCCTAATTAAAATAACAAATAATAACGCTAACCTGAGTAACCGGCTGGCCAAACCCTGGACTACCAACAGTCTGATTGGGCGGAGACGAGAACCCCGCAAAGCTTAAAGGTTTGCTTGCCCCAAACGCTGAGCCACCAGTTGTTGTAGATGGAGGGGCAACTGAAAATGAACCAAATTAAATATTAAATATTGTGCCGCGTCGTGCCGGCCATAAAAAATAGCACCACCCCAACTCTTCCCGCGGGTATCGTACGAGGAGACTAAAGATCATTGTGGATACTATTCTGCACCTAGTTGACGGCGATAGGCTCGCCACCTATCACGTTTGTCCACCAAATCTTACGGCGAAAAGTGGGAACTACCTATGATGAAGGTGGTTCCTCTGTCCACCCCCTCGTGGATTATGAACGTGAGAGTTATACTACAGTTACAAAGTCCTAGTTTATAAGTACTATTATTATCTCAATAAACTTTTATATATTTATTTAAATTTACACACTGGCTATCTTAGTGTTAGAGTAGTCGGTAAATGTAAGTAAGTCTTTCGAAATACCGAAAAACTTATTGGTACATAACAGTATGGATGATGAGATCCATGATGGATCTCATCATGGACTTGATTTTTGGTTTCAGAAAATAATAGATTATATTTACCCCTTTTCCTTAAACTGAACTTATTTGGCATTTTTTCTACACTAAACACAAATAATTTAACAAAATAATATTAATAATAAAATAGCAATAAATAGAAACATAATAAATTAACACATTCACACACGACATTCACAAAATTAATGATACTGAGTGAGGGTATGTTACACTATCTTTATCTCTGTGATATTATAAATACCCTCCTAAACTTTATCTACTACCCACTTTTATTGTTAAAAAAAACTACACAAATATATTATAGGTAACACACAAATGTTTCCGTATTATTTTATTTACGACTAAACTTGCGTATTATGGATAATCTTATCTGATGGTGACAATGAGGCCAGAAATGGACCACACTGGTTTAGTAAGTACTCCACATGGTATAAAAATATATAATGATTTTTGTAGTTTGTGGCATTCTGAATCAAATTGTATGCATGGGTGTTTCCAAATACAATTCAAACCTTCTCTAGAATCATGATGTGAGCACTTACAGCGCGGTCAGTGAGCCAGTGTTTGAGCAAATACATATGTAGTTGCATACATTTGACATTTCAATGCCCAACTAATAAAAAAAGAAAGATTATTTATTTCCGTTACACACATACAAACAGTTAGGTACAGAAGACAAAAATAATATTAAACAAATATATTACAAAAATAAATAAGCAAAAGTAATTAAGTTTGATGAAGGTGGTGTGCAGCACCGGAAAAAGGGAGATACAGGAAGACACTCACATCGCATGCGCCAACTGGCAGACACATTTTCTATATAAAACTTCTATAGCAGGCAATCTACATAGCGTGAATTTCATAATCTTTGCAGAACAAGGTATACAGGGTGTAACATTAAGAACGGTCAGTATGGGAAAGTCTGAAACTATAAGACATACGAACATCTGTTCTTAGGAACCATGTCATCAATTTTAGTAACAAGATAAACTGTATTCATACATTTAAAAAAAAACCTGTACTCAGCCTGGGAATCGAACCCGGTTGTTTTGAAAAAAAAATCCAACACTATTTCTATTTGGATATCGACTGTGTAGGTCTTAAGGAATAAATGTTAGTATGAAACGTGATGTTTAAAATTAATAAAACGCATTGTTTCCATATCTTTTAATTTACTTTAGACTAGACTATTAATTACTATCTTTTAATTTATTTTAGACTAGACTATTTCTTGTGGGGTTACGTTAAGGATGAAGTGTACAAAACAAGCTACGACACAATTGAAGACCTAAAAGCAGCCATAGAGACAATTTTAACGCAAATTCACCACCTGAAGATACAACATTCAATAGTAAGATCGTTACCTAAACGAGTTGAATGTTGTATTTTACAAAATGGTAGTCATTTCGAACACCTACTAAAATAAATTAAAAGATATGGAAACAATGCGTTTTATTAATTTTATACATCACGTTTCATACTAACATTTATTCCTTAACACCTACACAGTCGATATCTAAACAGAAAGTGTTGGTTTTTTTTTCAAAACAACCGGGTTCGATTCCCAGGCTGAGTACAGGTTTTTAAAAAAATGTATGAATACAGGTTTTCTTGTTACTAAAATTGATGACATGGTTCCTAAGAACAGATGTTCGTATGTCTTATAGTTTCAGACTTTCCCATACTGACCGTTCTTAATGTTACACCCTGTATATATAAAGAATAAAACGAGTTTATTTATTTATTTATCTTTCACGTCCATAATCCCCGAGGGGGGTAGACAGAGGAACCACCATCATAGATAGGTAGTTGCCACTTTTCGCCGTAAGATTTGGTGGACAATCGTGATAGGTGGCGAACCTATCACCGTCTACTAGGTGTAGAATAGTATCCACTAGTCAGACCCTCAGTCGCTTCGTACGACACCCACGGGAAGAGTTGGGGTAGTGCTATTAGTTATGGCCGACACAATACAGCACAGTTATTTTTAGGCGAGGTTTTTAAGTTATTGTAATTCACCGAGCTACTAAAAGCTTTTGATCAGATATGTGGTATTTATGGTTAATACTCACACAGAGAAGTAGTGGCTGCAGTGGTCTTAGAAGTAGCACCTGCAAATGAGAAACCCCCAAATGCCGGAGGTCCTGCATTAGTTGCCTGCGGGCTTGTGAAATTGAATGCAGCAGGCTTTGTTTCTGGAACAAACAAATTATTATTTTTATAAAGATAATAGACAGGCAGAATAATGCTGGAGTGTCTATATCACAGTGTTGGAAAAGTCTTTTGTCATAGTTCTGGGTTCACTTTCACTAATAGTCCACACATAACTTAATTAAATAGCAGAGTGTTCGTTTTAAGAAAGTAAAGACAATTTTTGAAAGAGTTCACAGAGGTATATAGGATACACAGAGGATACAACATGCTCAGGAAACCTGTCAACTCTGGTACTCGTAAAATGGTAAGTGATGTTAGTGCTCGTGTTGGTGCGATTGATTTTGCTAAGAAAACATAATTACATAAAATCAACAGTTGTAATTGTGATTTATAGTTATAGGATGCCTTGTGCCTACTGTAATTTGTGCAACTTTGATAATAAAAAAATCTGTAATAAAACCGTTGTATCGATTCTGGCAAGCATGCCTAAATGAAACTCCTATGTTCACTTACTCTTATATTCAAAAGAGTAAATGGTGAATTGGAGATGATGATGTTTCATATAGCTGTGATTAAATTGAGCAAGTGACTCTTCAGAATTAGTACCAATTATGATATTTACCTGTAACTGATCCTCCAAATAAAGGTTTGGAATCACCCCCGCCAAATGGGAACCCTGGAAAAAAACATGTAAATATGAACACATGTTCACGACAGGAAAATACTGTCAAATTATATTCTTTTACAGTCTGTATTTATTCTTGGCCAACCTATTGTCAGTTGTTCAGGTCGCCTGTAGGCTTCTGACATGGCCTAAAGATAGCTGTCGATCGACAGCAGCCGGGACCGACAGTTTAGCGTGCCATTTGAGGCATGGAGAAATTCAGATAGATGAAAATGTGCCACTAGAGGTCATCAATCATGGTTGTGACGTTACTTAATTACTACGGTCATTCTCGCATATAGGTTAAGAGTCCCTAAAACGCTCAAAGTATAGGTGTTACATGTTTACATGTCAATATTTTTGTTAGTTTCCATAGGTTATGTTGCAAATCGTGTTGCGATTTTGAACAAATTACGCCAGAAAACTTTTAGGTACTAGTGCAAATAGCTTTGAAAATGTATATAAATGGGAATAATAATGTAAAACAATGTAAATACCTCCAGTGGAAGGAGTTGTCGTGCCAAACGTACTGCCAGCAGTAGTGGTTGTAGATCCAAAGCTGAAACTCATGGTTCTGAGTTCGAACACTAAATATCTTATAAATATTACACAGTAATATACCTATAATAATTCCCTAAAATTTACACGTAATTGTTTAAAATATTCAACAAACTGCGCTTCGTCAAAAAATGTCAACATTAAAAAAAAACTTTGCCGCACCGTTATTTAAATCCTTGCCAGGACAGCGATTCTCGTAGTGGTATGTCGAATTCGACATTAGTCCTATCTCATTCGCTCACATAACATGTGTGAGCGTGACAAGACGTTCGTAGCGCTCGACTTTTAAATGTCGAACACTGCGAGAATCGCCTTCCAGTTAGTTACTTTCAAATTTCAGTTTTACGGCTCTGGGTTACAGCTCTTTTGAGCCCACGTTTACATAGATTACATCTCACAGAAGACCCTAAGTGCACTGTTTACAACGAAGACGAGGATTTAGAGCTCGTCATTTTCAACTGCCGGCATTATTCACCAGTTGTTTGACTTGCTTGAGAGGTTGAGAGTAAACAATAAATAACTTTATTAATATTCAACGCAGTTTTAAAATAAAATGAATTTTAATAGAATTATATTTCCTCAGGAAAATCCTGAAGCAAAATATGTGATGAACGTCTTGTTATAATTTCATTTTTAATATTTTGCAGTTTCATGATATTTTCGTATTGCAACCCTAGAGCATAGCAGCCAACCTATAGGACTTTACTCATTTTCGATTGGTTGGTTTGTCGTATGTCCGAAATACCAATATAATAAAAAACCGCGACATTTTTACGCGCGAAATTCAATAGTGTAGATACCCTAAATTAAAAGCGCTTATTACACTTGACTGATGCGCGAAAGTGCGTTTAAAGGTAAAACTCGATAAATGCCTTGCAGCTAATTATAAAATAATTAGCATAAACATAATTTTTTGGTCTTAAATTATTAATTTTTAAACAAATGATTTGTTCATTCGTATACTCGTACAGCTGCATAAAATCGTTGTCTTACAATCTGCATTGAAAACAGTCTATTTCTTTTAATATCTTTGAAGTAAAGTCATAAAATGTACTTACTGAGTTTTAGTTCTCAATGTTAATGGAAACAAATTGTGGAAATCGTGACTCATCCATCACATCAATTTTCTAAGAAAAATGCAAACACATTTAGGTAAGTACCTACTTAATTATTTTGATATTTTGTTACTATTTGATTCAAACTACACTGGGACGCAAAACAACTGGTCGTTACAAAAATCTAATGGTATTCGACCTAGAAAGACCCGAATTGATCTCCCTGATGCGCATGCGCTAGGAAATCGAGAGTGGTGTGATCTGACAGGGTATACGATGTAGTTATCCAGAAAATTCAGACTTTTTACAAATTCAAGATGGCGGCCAAAATGTTAAGGACAAATTCTCCCATACAAAATCCTATATTGCGATTTTGTTATTTTTGCGTCCTAGTGTATTTTTGGTACACTTTTTGCTTCATCATTATCATCAGTAGCCTACTCTAGTCCACTGATATAGGCCTCTCCCAGGGCGCGCGCAATTGAGCCCGATCTTCGGCTCTTCTCACCCAGTCGCTGCCAGCCACCTTGCGCAGATCGTCGCTCCATTTATGGATTATTTTATGTATATTGTTTGAAATATGATTGATACTATATTTTTTTCAATAACTGCGCAGTTACCCTGGTCGGCTGACTACGTCGAAACGTCTAGAGATTGACTCGTTGAAATCGACAATAGGGTATTTGACAAGTATCAAATATTAAATACATTTCATAAAAATAAGTAAATAGACATAAATTGATGGTCAAATGTGAAAACAGAATTAAAATCCGTTGAAAAATAAAATAACTACAGGCAATCAAAAATCAGACGGTAGAAAGAGGCGGCTATAGATAATTGTAACGTCACTGTTATGTATCGCCATACAAGCAGGTCCTTGGCTACATAATAAGGACTGTTTTGCTAGAAAGGGACAGAGCATCCCCCCACTACTAACTTTAACCATTAATATAGCTGATGTTAGTTAATGTATCGATTAACAGATTTCAGATCCATCTTCCGGATGTTCATGTAAGGTGATTGAGACAATAAAAAAAAACCAGTCAAATACCCTATTATTGTAAAAAATCTCCAATCGATTTCTTGTAATCGTGACGATGAAAAATAAAAGGCGACTTCGGATATCGGAGTCTTAGTGGATACTATTCTACCCTGTAGACGGCATTAGGCTCCCCACCTATCACGTTTGTCCACCAAATATTACGCCGTAAAGTGGGAACTACCTATGATGAAGATGGTTCCTCTGTCTACCCCCTCGGGCATTATGGACGTGAGAGTTATGCTTATGGAGTGTAAATTAATTAATCGGAATAGTTAATCTATTTTTAAAAGAATCGAGTCGGTAATGATTCGAGCATCGAATAGACATCCCTATATGTATATATACGTCAAACAAACTTCTAAGGGATCATCCCAAATGAACAAGGTATAATGAAGGAACTTTTGTAATTTAGGTAATTGTAAGGTAGATTAACTTATTTAAGATTAATAGACCTAATTGACCTTACTGTATATTAAGTAATAGTAACCTTTTTCATATCTTTACACTACACTGTCGCTAATCTCTTTAATGTCTAATTAACTTCAGAGGTTGCCTGGAAGAGATCGCTTTAAGCGATAAGGCCGCCTTTGTACATATCGTGCTTATCGTTTGTTTGTTTGTAGTATCTTTGTTGTACACACAAAAAAAATTCACAGAAAATAAAAACATTAAAATATGTACGAAGGCGGGCTTATCCCATAGGGATCTCTTCCAGTCAACCTTTGATTAAGGAGAGTTTAGACTACTTTTATGGCTTATTATTCCTGTAGTTTTTACTTTTCCTTATTTTGTGTACAATAAAGTGTTTATATCTATCTATCTACCTATACATATAAATCTATATACATCTTCAAATGTGTTTTCTTTCTTTCTTCATGTCTTTAGTTGACTAATTCAAAGTCTAGCCAGCATATATTCGTAGATACGTATCCGTTAAATCTGCTAACACCGAATTCTAGGCAAATCTAGGCTTGGCGCGCCGCCAGAGACGGCTCGCAAATCATTCCTCTTGTGCTGTTACACCGCGCTTATACATAACGACGTGTAAAATGTGTCATATTTGTGTGTAGTGTTATGTATGGCAGAATATATAGTTGTAAAGTTGATACACAACAATGTTCAATGAGAGGTGTTTTTGAGTTCGATTTTGTTCTCATAGGTGGCTCTGGCACGTATGGGTGATCTGTCACTGTCAGTCAATAACAATTCACGCGTCACGCGTTCAAATTGTATCTAACATGAAATAAATGCGTAGATAAAAAGGGATAAAAACATAATTTGCTATAGTGCGATCTCGCTCCCACATCTAAAGACTCTCGTAGAACTTCGATAACAAACTGCAACACTAAAAGTTGGCAGTTTTACAGCTCTGGCTACCAGCCTTTTTGGCATTAAAAAAATTCCCTCCATAGAGCGCCATCTGGGCTCTTGGAACCAATCGGAAACCTCTCATTGCTAATTAACGAATAGTACACACACCTTAGAGACGGAAAATTGCCTGCACTTGGGTACAAGAACCTCCCTAAACCAGGCATGGAACCTGAAAATCTAGCATAGAATAATTCCCGTGGTTCTCCTGTAGTACCACTGGTAGTACCTACCACATGTAAGGTTGGCTTGCGCAAGTCGAATTGAAAATAAACCCGAGAGTTAGTGCCTAACCCGGGTTAACACAAACGGGTTAGCTAAAAACGTGCACTAACGGAAACCCTGAAACATTGTCTATGAAAACCAGAGACAATCCGCGAGTTAAAACAGGGGGTAACTAACCCGGGTAAAGAACATAACCCGCACTATCGCGCAAGCGCCCTAAGTCGCGATTATTTCAACGTTTCCTCTTGGTAATATTAATTTTTCTTCATTAGTCGTATACTTTTCACTTTTCACGGATAAGATTTGCAGCCATTCAGTGATGAGTGATTTGCCTTCCCCATTTCATACATTGGCCACTTCAGTGCGCAGGTTTCCTCACGATATTTTCCTTCATCGTTAGATCAGTCGGTAATATACGCAAGTCTTCTAAAAAAACCGTAAAACTCATTGGTGCGCCTACTTTTATCGCGTGATTTCGAATCCGGACCTCCCACATAGGTGTGCGGCATCCTATAGCTATAATAAGGTACGCCACCATAGCTCTAAGCATGATTACCTAATCTTGAAAAAATGAAAATAGGTCGTAAAAAGATGCCGATCTATCGTTTGAATGAAGAGCAGCTGAAAATCATAAAAACGATAATATAAATAATATACCTAAGTATTAATTATTAATAGTCACCTATCTATTAATTTTTATACTCTGATTTCTGTGACAATATCAATTTCAAAAAAATATTCTGTTATTATAGGATGGGAATACGAAGAATAAAACACAAGTTCAATACAAACGTTACACATTAATTCATGTAATAACAAAGTCACGTGTTAACTAATTATAAAGTAAAATAAATAATATCATAAAGTAAATAACAAATGCCATTTCACATTATGTAAAACAGTAACATTCATTTTCCGTTTAATATATAGGTACCTACATAACATACAAGCCAAAGCTTAGCATGACTTTATTTCAAATCAGTATAATAGAAAAATAATAGAGACCTCATGAGCTTTCATAAAAGAACCGAAATCGATTTCCAATTATCGATTCAACTTTAAAAAGATTACAAAAGATGCGTATGGTGGTGGAAGAAATAACGATTATCTTTTAGGATTGGTTTGGTGTGTGCCGTGACGTATTGATGTGAATATAAATATCACGGTTGTAAGATGTAAGTATTCATTATTTTTTCCGCTACTGTACTTCCATTTTAGGTACTTTTTTTTGGGCGTTTTCACATTAGACGATAACAATATCGTCGATTGTCGAATCTCACACATTTAGTACGCTTTCACACTGTCGTCCACGACACCATACCATAGTTATTCTGTGACCACACCGTGACCGTGTTGTTATCGTCTAATGGGAAAACGGAAAACGCCCATTCAAGTAATGTCCTTGGAATTTATTTTGTTGGACAATCGGTAACCGAGATAGTGCTAAAAACGGTCTAGGGTGAGTTAAGCCTCCGCTCTATAGAGATCTTACAATTTGAGGGAGGGGGAGGGGCATGACCTGCCTAGCCCCCCTTGATCAGCCACTATTCAAATGTAGGTAAAGGTAACGTCTACAAGAATATTTAGACAACATTATATCGAGGCCTAGGCACAAAGGGTACGGGATTCGCGTCTGGTGACAGCAAAAGCCTGACGTTAACATTAGCTCGCCTCCATCGGTTCCACATGACATAATGATCCTTCCACAGTAAATATACGGTGACTGAGTATCCGCACAGTACTATTGCCATAAAGAAATCCATTGCTGTTTCGGTTATGCGATGTGAAATGCCTGGAAAGAAAACTGCAACACTGTAGAGGCAGGAGTAAAGTTTACAGTAACAGTACAGTTTATTTAACTAACGGTTGAGGTAGTGTAAAATGAATAAATAATCTTAGGGTGAGTGGAGGGTCCTTCTTTCCGCAATAATTTTCTGATTCCATCAACTATTAGACTATGCCTCTTTCTCTAAATGTCCATTCTTAAGATGTCCGCATCCCAAAAATACAGCGTCGGTGGCCTAGCGGCTAGGACGTCGGACTCCCATGAGGGAGGTCCGGGTTCGAAACCATGCAATGCCATGTACCAATGAGTTTTTCGGATTTTTTTCGAAGATTTACGTACATTTACCGACTGCTCTAACGGTGAAGGAAAACATCGTGACTGCATGCCTGAGGAAATTTCCGAAGTTTCCGAAAGTCTCCGAAGGCGTGTGAAATCCACCAATCACCACTGGGCCCGCTCGGTGGATCATGACCCATACCTCCTTGTGCAAGGGGAGGCCTATGTCTCAATAGTGGGGACATTAATAGGCTGATGATGATGATCCCAAAATTACTAAGTAGACAGTTTCCATAGGTAATTATATGCCGCCTTTACCAATACGGGAAGCGATCATTTTGCGAAGCGGTCATTTTGCGAAGCGGTCATTTTGAGAAATTGACATTGTGAACTTGTATTTAGTTTACCACCGCGCGGTTAAGTCTGCATATTACGTAGTTAAATAAAAATAGTAAATATTGCTAAAATTAAAATTCATCTAAATTCCTGTATATTCATTCCTATAAATTAAACTATATTCAATGTTTTTCTTCTGTAATTATAATATAAATAATTGTAAGTTGTAAATATGTAAATAAATATTCCTTTGTAACTAAATTCAAATAAATAAATAAATCATATCAGAGAGATAAAAATAAATAAACAGAAGGTTGGGAATTTCGTTAAATGTGTTAAAATGCAATTTTGCTATTGCATCGAATAAAATGTACCTATGTCGGTTTATTTTCTTAGCTTTTAAAAATGAATGAACAAATTGCAAACATTACGAAGCAAAACTGCCTTAAGTAAAGCGCTTAAAAAATTAAATAAAAACAAAATTAAAACACACCTTCTTCCTTTCTAGCTCCGGCATCTAGCTTACCAAATTTGTTGCCCTCTATGACGAAATACTGTGTGCCGACGATGCAGACGGCCAACAGACCGGCAGTCACGGTGGACAGGAGCCAGAATATCAGACAGTCCGACTGTGGAGAGATATTAATATTTAGCATAATCTACTATACGAGTAAATTCAATTAGTTGTTACATTTAGGTCTTCATGTAAAACCTAGTTATCGATTTTTAACAGCGAAATATTGATAATTGTTAAAAATTAGAATTAAACATCTGGCAACACCGTTTGCCGCTTTTTGTTATGTCACTACCATAGAGGTACTTTGTTCGGTCTATAGAAAACCAATAAAAATACATTGCATCGATATTGGTCGAGTTGTTATTTCAGTGCAATTATCTACTCAAAAACTATACAGTGCATTACAATAATAATTAGTTTTAACAAAGTTAATTTAAATTTTTTGCAATCGATCTTTTTGTAGCGATTTATATTTATATACAATAGTAACTTTATTGAACAAAAATCGCCGTAAAAAGATCGATACCTGTCTTTAAAAAGATCACATCTTTCAGAACGAAGTATTTAATAAAAAATCGTAGTAAAAAGATCGATAGGTCCATAACACAGATTATAAAATTACCAGTGGCACCCTCATGACAGGGTTTTTATTTTCTTGGTCAGGGTAGGTTGGTCTTGGGTACACCCAAGTCCAACAATAAAACTGTTTAAAATGAGATAAAAATTAAATTGTTCCAAGTAAAAAAAAATCATTAAAATTTCCAAAAATAGACAGCCATTTGCGAAGCTATTTCGCGAACATCCGGAAAAATGCAACAAAATTAATTGTAAATAATTTGACGCCAAGAATGTAGTCCTTAGGTTTTAAATTAACGTTTTTTATCTTGTTACCGAGTTAGTAAAGTAGTTAATTAATTTAACGTCTACTATACCGAGCTCTGTTTAATGTAACTGACAGCAACGATGCCATGTTTCCTTAACTTTGTTCCAGGAGTTTCCATCTTATTATTAGTGTTGTTTTAAATTTTATTTTGCGTATTTTTTGTAGTCTATGAGTAAATTAAATACTTGTATTTATTTATGTTTCAGGTTAAGGTCTAACGTTTATCATTAGATAAAGCATACCCTCTCTCATATCTCCAAAATTATATTATATGTATATAGGGTCCTATTTTATTAGCGGCAAATATTTCTAGGGTGTCATTTTTAGGTTATATTATAACAATACGGATATGACCAAAAATTTTTTTTTACTTATCTATTTTTCGAAACCGACCAAATTGTTTGTTTGAAAATTCTACAAATGAATGAATTATTGTTATTCTAATACTGAAATAAGCCACCAAGGCACAAAATAATGGGGTTTATTTTTCTTTAGTATGGAAAATTTTCATACAAGTAATAGGGTTACTTTTTCGTGTAAAGTGGTACAAATGACCAGCACAAATCCAAATATGTACTACTAATACAAAAGAACCTTATATTCTTTACCACGACGCTTCCTTTCAGTCCCCTTTTTCCGGTGCTGCACACCACCTTCATCAAACTTAATTACTATTGTTTATTTATTTTTATCTTATATTTGTTTAATATGATTTTTATCTTCTGTACCTAATTGTTTGTATGTGGGCGCTTTTGGGAATAAATTCTTTCTTTCTTTCTTTTTTGCAACGAAGTATGTGTCCTAATTCGTGCCTACAAATGGTAGGCAGTCACCGTTAAATCAGCGAGCGTTTGTTGATAAAATTTATTTCTTTTATATTAATGGATGCCCTCAAGTAAGCTACCATCTTATCTTATCATAACCACGGACCTGCTTTATAATTTTTACTTTGTTATTTTTATTTTTCAATAGGTATTATTGTTATTTTTTGTCACCACATTCACTAGTATTTTTTCCTTTCTCAACTCATTTTTGTACAACAACCTATTTTCTACTTCCTAACCATGCTGTGTTTACACGTTAAGGGTTACGGCCTAGCTCATAACTTTATATTGATTTTTCTGTACTTTCTCTGGTTGTAATCTGTTGTGTTTATCTAATAAATAAATTAAAACAAAATTAAATGGAATATAAACTGTGTAGCCAAGTTTGTTACAGTCGGTCATTTACTTGTAAAAGTTACCATCTATTCCAGAATAGGAAGCGAATAGAAAAAGTAAGAAAACGAATGTTCGTTCTAATAACTAGGAAATCACCTACACAAGTCTAACGGATCAAACAAAAGTACCTAAAGAACATGAAAGTCGATGAAAGCTAATGAAATTCAGTGGTGAAAATCAATACGACATTGGGATTCATGTCACCAAAAGAAATTATCGCTATTCAACCTTCCTTTTTCCTACACCCACTAGGGATATAAATAAAAACCTGCGACCGCAGTAATACCATCTAGCTAGTCATTTGAAATTCAACACATCACAAAGGTCAAAGCCAGACTTCTGAAACGCTTTATCGCTGCCTTCAGAGACAGTCAAAGGGAAATTTGTCAAAACTGGTAGCTCTAATAGAGCTGGAGCTGTAACCGAATTCTTACCCGCAGGATGAAATAATTATTCAACGTGGAATCTACCAAAGAAACAAAAACATCTTCTTCATCATTCGCAAGAATGAAAAATATGGGATCATATTGTTTTTGTTGCCAATAGATTGACCCACTACTAGGCCTTCCTTCCTCCTTTCCATTTTTCATATGCCACGGCGTTCTTATACCACCCCTGTTGGAAGTGGTTTTATTTTATTTTTATGTTGACATTTTTGAAGTTAATTATTATTGATTATTAATATATTACAATTTAGCATTGTTTATATTTTTAAAATAAATTAAGTAATTCAATTTAATTAATTAATGAATAATGTGATGTGACGTGTAATAAAGATTATGAAAATAAATGAGTATTGAGTGGTTTAAGTCGTCTTTCCATGTTCGACACCGCTGTCCCTCTTATGACACCCAGTTATATTAGTGTTCGGGCATTATAATTTACCTATAAGTGGGTATACTACAATATCCGCGACATGCGGGCGTGCGAGTGGCGGGAGACTCTCGGTCGGCTGCCATCTTGCCTCGACCACACGAAATTTACGCCGGACTATTAAAAATTTGGTTTATGTGGTTTTTCTCAATATTTTTGGACAAATTACTTCAATTTTTGTGCTATTATATGTGAACTAAGTTTGTGTAATAAATTGGCTAGCCAAAACTTTGTGATAAGTGAGAAAACTGATGTGCACTGTTGGACACCACGTGGCCTGGTTCCTTTGCTTGAGACGCAGCTCAAATCCAGTCAAGGTGAGTGGTATACTCCTTATGGATCTATTGCAATGCCTGGAAACGCCTAACAAAAGAACGAGACCAGCACCATCCACTGTCTATCGAAGTCTATTAAACAATTAGTATTTCATCCAGATCATCTCACATATTCTTCCTTCTCTCATCCCATTTTGGACCTACGTCCAGTTGTCATTTATGTATGGAACCACCAGCAACTAACGCAAAACCGTCTAGTGAACACCAAGTCCTTAATTGGCTCTCCTAAAAGGTAATATTTTCAAATACGTCTCCCGGTATAGTGGCTCTAGGCTACGTAACCCAAATTCTCCACCTCCAGCTGAGCTGACAATGTTAAATCACTGCCATGTTTCATCATACTTTAGCTACTTAATAAAACTGAAGCGGAGCGCTGGATGTTTGTTTGTAAGGAAACTGTGGAAACAGTTTCTCGAAGTACTTAGTTAGAAAGTAAGAAGTAAAATGTTTACAGGTGTGGGTTGTGTACTAACACACATTTGTAAAAGTAGTTGTTAGTGTAGTACCTATGTTTACTTCCGTCAAGAAAACCCCCATTAGCTGAATGTTTAAAACTTTTCACGTTTGCTTGTTTTTCACCTCATATCCAGGACTATTCAGTTATTTCAGCGCTTATTACATTTGACTAAATTCAGTCAACGTTTTAGTGTACGATTTAACCGACGATTTAAACAAGCTTCTGTTCATATGATGTACCTAAATCACAGATTAACAGTACTGAAAGTTACCGTACAAAATACATTAATTACCTCGGTATTTATAAGTATGTTATTGCTGTGTAAATAAAATTATCTTATATAACGTTTTCCATAATGATTGCACACCTACTACCTCT
This sequence comes from Hofmannophila pseudospretella, assembly GCA_947369225.1. NCBI lineage: Eukaryota > Metazoa > Arthropoda > Insecta > Lepidoptera > Oecophoridae > Hofmannophila > Hofmannophila pseudospretella. The sequence goes on from OX376333.1 coordinate 4,529,063, forward strand.
TTCTCGAAACCATTTCTCTTAGCGATAAGACCGCCTAAATTGGACTTCACTATTTCCTTTTCTATCTTTTGTTTATTGTTTTCTATTTGTGCAATAAAGTGTACTTTACTTTACTTTACTTACATATTTAGTTCACTCGATAATACTTTAATTACAATAGGCATCTGGCTCAGCTAATGCTGAATGCTATTACTATAACCTTGACTGAATCAGTCGACCAACTCATTCAGTCAAGTGTAGCCCTTTATTCATATTTCACCTTCTTTGTTCATATTCATATCCGAAGAGTAAACTTTGTGTGTGTTTTCTTAAGGAAAGTAAGTTCCTTGTATCCACTGTACAGTTCTGCTTCTTCTAACAGTGTTCACACACGAAATCCTCAATTAAAAAGCCCCATGGTTTTCTTCATTATGTGTCAATAACTTGATCAAATTATGGATACATATTTGTTTGTGTTGTTGTTTACTGTACTTTTGTTGTAATTTACTGACATTATTACAATTTTCTTTCAATTTAATATAACTTAACAATTTTAATTTAAATCAATGTATTTAATTTGTAATTTGTATTGGATTAGAAGACATTACTTATAATTTATTGTATCTGTAATGCTAATGGAAATAAAAATTTACATTTTTCATTTTTAAAGTTACGGCAAAATATAACAGTTTTCAGCAAGCGACGTCGTGACAAAACGAGCGTAAAGTGGAAGACACGTCAATCTATACTCCGTGGAACCCTGTTGCAAAAAGTGTTTGTTTTGATTCCTTGACTTTTGTATGTGTCAAATAAGTTATAGCGACAAGGTACTCCAGGGTATAGCCAGGGTATTCCACTGTACACGTAATTCAATAAGTGACGCGTTAGGGGACAGAAATCCAATATTCGTGTCTTGTCAAGTCAACGCACCAAGTAAACGTCGGTCCGCGGTCCGCGGTCTGGAGACGGTGGCGGCGCGTCTTGCGGTCACCGCGGTCGATGAAATATCGTGAAACTCTGGAATTTTGGATGAGCAGAAGCTCTATCACAGAAATAAATCAAGATAGAACGGTGAAGTGGGCGGGGTACCCTTGTCTCAATCATGCAATATACTGCAAGACTTTATTCATTCAGCGCCTAGTTTTCGACGCGGACCGATCAAAGCGGCTGTGCTAAAATGCCTTATTGTGCGGTTTGTAACTGAATCGATCAAAAGGAGGTATTTCGTTCGTAATCACGTCACTTTGGGGGCATGGTTTATGAAAAGGTTGACACGCGCGATTCCTATAGCAGCTCGCTCGCGTCACCGTTCTATCGTTTACCGTTCTTCGTTTCTGTGGGCTCTATTCAGTATCTTGTGAAAGACAGCGTTACTAGTTCCATATCACACTTTTTTATTCGCAATATTTGAAAATGGAACGAAGAAATTATTGAGAGAATTACTCCTCTTTATCACTAGTGACATGAACAGAATAGGGCCACTGGTTTCAGGTACTTGTGATGTTTATTGTGGAATCAAAAAAATTAACTTTGGAAAGAATACCATGATCCAGAATTATGTTGATTTGAAATTATGTTGTATGTTTTGTTTTAGTCCTGGGTGTGCAATACAGTATATTTGTATTTGTATTCATATTAGCTTGTACCGATTTTGTTTATTTTGTTTCACCTCCAACCAAACATGGTACATTTGATAGATATCACCTAGATCTACGTCTTTCATTAAGCTGTAACGATGTCGACTTCATCGTCCATATCAACCTCCTTGCCATCAATTTCAACCTCATCGTTAGCGTTTATCTCACCTCATTTCGTGTTGGCATCTCCATTTCTTCATCTATATTTTCAAAATTCAAATCAAATCCCATTCCATTTCTAAATTCCATTAATTTCATTGTTTTTACTTATTCTCTCTGTAATTTTGTCCTGAACGGACGTACGTCCGTTTTATAAAATTGTCTCCTACTACTACCTATTTTCTACTATTGTGTTGTTCTACTCCTAATAAATATAATACCTACTATTACCAAGTTCTTCTATTACTTCATCTGCACACTGTCCTAGAACCCTGCTAGCCGACACATAGAGAGCAGATTGTAGCAATGTGACGAAAATTCTAAGTAGTCTGGGTCAGGAGCTAGTCTTAGAGACCAAAAACGCATTTTTGGTCTCTAGCTTCTTTAATATGCCCGTGTAGCTCAGTTTACTCGCGGGAACGGGAGACATGACATAATAGACTTTCCGAGACATGTTCGACGAGGTCGATGCGAAATTCGTTACGACGTCGGAATATCCTTCAAAATGTTGAACGGGGAGAAAAAATACAGGCGTCGAAAAGAATTTATCTATAAGTTCGGTTCGATTAATCGTTTCATTTTTATGGCACTGTCATCTGAGGTGTTTTACACGGTAACTTCACCTGTTTTACGAGGTTTATCGTTTCTTTCCAATAGGAGATAATCCTGCAATGTTTTACCACTAGAGGCGCCACTAGCAGTTAAAAAAAAACATTCAAAAATACGACGTGCGTGTACGACTTGAAGAGGATTTTTTTCTAAAATTAACAACCTAAATTTATTGCCTTCAATGACAATAATTTGATAAATAAAAAATGATTATTTTGATTAATAGATTGAATAGGACTTTAAATAAGCACACCAAATTCCTTCAGACTCGCGCCACGCTGTTTTAACAGATTTTTTAGTTTTGCTATTTTGAAATGGCCATATGATGCCCTGATATCATCACAATTTGCTATATTACGGGCCGCCGCGTGGTATGGAGGAGGACATGCCCCGCTTCCTCGCTCTTCTACACCCTGTTAACACCTAAAAACATGTACTGAAATGCGACTTGTGCCTAAATTCAGACACGCCATAAAGATTGACGCGCTCTCTACTAGTCAATTTATCCATCGAAAGTAATACAATAAGAATGTTCACACGCCAACCTCAGTAAAAACGTACCATACAAATATGCGTAGTATTCATAGTTGGTTTCGTAGGCCCCTAAATCCAGCGCCTGACACAAAAACACGGCAATAAACAAGCAGTTAGGACGCGAATGGCCTTTTAAAAGCCAGTGGCGCGGCCACGGCCAAAAAATGGCCCAAAAAGGGAACCGCTACAAAAATGTGAAGACGGATCGCTGGACGGTCGAACGGTCGCAAATGGCACATGCGAAAAAAGCGGTCAAGCGCGATTTACTTTGCACGTTTACGGTGCCGTAGTTTACATAAAATATGAGCGTGTTTAGGCTTTCAGGGAAAAATATTGGCGACGCGATGCGGACTTGTGAAATCGTGTCAAGTGCCGTGGCGTCGTGTCACCGGGCCCTGACTGACAACCAGCGCTGCGGCGGTGCCTAGCATCTAGCCATATCATCACAGCATAATGCTGAGTCAGGGACCCTTTTGCCACATATGTATGTGAACTTACTCTAAGTCAAAAAAAGTAACTCTTTTTAGTCATCATCATCAGCAGCCTACTCTAGTCCACTGCTCGACATAGGCCTTTCCCAGGGCGCGCCATTTAGCCCGATCTTCGGCTCTTCTAATCCAGTCGCTGCCAGCCACCTTGCGTAGATCGTCGCTCCATCTAGCAGGGGGGCGTCCCACACTACGTTCGCCCAAACGCGGTTTCCACTCCAGAACTCGTCTACTCCAGCTGACAGATGTGACTGGCCCACTGTCACTTCAGCTTGCTAATCTTATGAATTATGTCGATAACTTTTGTTCTATGCCGGATCTCCTCATTTCGGATTCGATCCAGCAGAGATACTCCGAGAATAGCGCTTTCCATAGCACGCTGAGCGACTTTTAAGTAGTGAGATGTAACTATCATGTTATGTATATGTGTGCAAATAAAGTATAATTCTTTCTTTCAAGTATAAAGATATCATGTCAAGTTTACTCGCGAGCTACGTGTTCAGCCTTATTGTCACGTAGAGTCCTTTAAGTCTTTTTCGCCGCCTGTGTTTGATAAAATACGTATGGCAACAAATAAAACAGATAAATTGAAAAGTCATTTGACAATGTCTTTTTTATTATTATTTATAAATAGGCTACCACAAAAAGGCAGACGGGCCACCTGATGGTAAGTTGTCACCGTCGCCTAGAGACACATATAATAACCATGTGTCTCGTGTTGCTGGCCGTGGAGGGAGATGACTTTTAAACGTTATTTTTGAAGCATCCTATGTCGTAGCGCTGCGGGAAATCGTCGGTTGGAAGAGAGTTCCACATTTTACAGGTGCGTGGCAGAAACGCTCGTGTAAAACGGGTCGTGGTAGACAGCCATGGCTCCAAAAAGTGCGGGTGAAAATTGAGCCGCCGATGTCTATTAAATAGGCTGAATATTATAGTATGACTTTAGTGTTGCTTAATATTGCTTATTTTGTCGATTTTTATTTTCCTTTACTAATGGAGTGCTATAACTCGTTTGATAGACTCTTACGACGATGGCAAACAGGAAAATGTATAATCAATGGTGTTCTAGTCTATTAAAATACGGGCCCCTAAAAATAGTTTGGCGCGTAAAACGTATTCGAGCCGAAATGGCGATGGTCCCACCTGCAAATTGCCCTCTGTTCAGCAGATTGCCGACTCGGAAAGGATGGAAACCTGCTTTTAATGCACTGGTACTTTAAAGCTCGGACTACACGACGACGGTTCGGTTCAGGTACCGCTACCGGCCGTGTAGTCGACTCCATTCAAACTCATGCGTTGCGCTCAAGCCCCGCCCACTCGGGTCAGGAACCGAGCAGGCCGGTTCCAACTGGAACCGTTGTACGTGTAGTCGACAGCGTATTGTTGTTTGAGTTTATATGAAGCACCGGTTCCATGGAACCGACTGATACTGGAACCGGCCTAGGAACCGTCGTCGTGTAGTCCGGGCCTTACGCGTAGTTTAGATAGCGAATGCGTAATTGAAACGACAATGGCTCAAAGGATAGGGCATGAGACTGCGGTGCAAGCTTTTCCGGATCGAATCCTCCTTTGGACGTATGTAAGCTGTTCGTATCCACCTGGGTGCCCTTTGGTATAAGTAGCTTTTTTAGTATTGAGTCCTCTTAAGGGCTGGAGCGCCTTAAATGATGAGCGTCGGTGGCGTCGTGGCTAGGACGTCGGACTCCCACGCGGGAGGTCCGAATACGAAACCATGCAATGTCATATACCAATGAGTTTTTCGGTTTTTTCGAGAGACTTACGTACGTTTACCGACTGCTCTGAAGGTGAAGGAAAACATCGTGAGAAAACCTGCACACTGAGATAACCAGTGTGTGAAATGGGGAAGGCAATGGCAAACCATCCCATTAAATCTTCCACGAGAGTCGTTCTATGTGATTAATTCCTTAGAATGATCACGACCCTATACGGCTTAGAAGAAAGGCTGGAGCGCACTTAGCACTCGCCTCGAAAGTCAATGTAGCCTGAGGTCGAAAAATTCTTGGAAAATCCGTTCAATTAGCCTCCAAAACGAAACAGGTTGGTGGACGATCAGACTCACCTGCAAATGGCTCCTGTTCCTCGGATTTCCAAACCACAGTCGAAGAGCTTGCAGGACCGTATAGCGCGGTGTGCGTATAGCTGGGTAACTGTAAATAATTAAGCAGGTATATGAGTAGTAGTCAGTCAGTAGGCCAAAGAGCTCATTAGGCTATAGTTGTGAGCATGGCCGAAAAGTGATTGTACAGTTTCAGCCTGGAAAACAAAAAACTTTTTCCAGTCGTGTCATCAGGTCCTTAAGATTCCAGATGTGGAAAGGTCACCATGGTCTTAAACAGTTGAGCTCAAACTCGAACCACCTAACTGTTACCGTTCCAGAGATCCCATCATACTCCGTTATCCCAAGATACTCCAAGATCTTAGAATTACTGATCCAATTTTCATCTAGCATTGCTAAGAATACTGAAGGCGGGGGACGCTCCGGGTTTCGCCCTACACGTAGTTCGGCCTTCGGCCTCGCCGTGCTATGCCATGACTGTCTTAAAATCCCTCTCTCTACAAATTTTTTTTTTGGTCGCCATCTTTAATTTTTTTCTCTTTAAAGGTCTCAGGATACCCTACAACTTTTGTTCGAGAAGACCCCATCTAACTATTATGGTTTCGACGGGCTGATAATCTTCAAATTCTTCAATGTTCATACTGTGAAATTGAAGTTCGCTTACTTTTCCTGGTCATCACCAGATCCGTAAGGTTTCAGACGTCGGAACGCACCATGAACCTGAATATTTGAGCACAAATTTCGTTTTTTTTTTCGAAAGATGTTAAGACGTACAAGTACATTTACCGTCTCTAAAGGCGAAGGAAAATATCATGAGGAAATCTGCACACTAAGATAACTTTAAAGGAAGGCAAAGGCAAAACATCGCATTAAATCTGCAAAGAAAGTCGTTCTATGAAGTTATTTCCATAGAATGGTCACGACCCTCATAAATGAGGAGAACGACTAAGGAAAAGTGGGTCACTTCATAAAATACATAACATCGAAACATTCCGTTCCGGACTAAGGTTCCGTATGAAAATAATTAAAATACAATTAACAAACGAGTATAATTAACAAATAGGTACGAGTAAGTACTTCAGTTTCAACACATTTATATTCTCGTAGCTCGTAGCACTGCACGTATTGTAGCGCAATTTGTTCTACGAATCAATAGCGCTACGGATTCTCGGAAGAAAATTAATTTACTTCTATGAATTTATGAAACTTTTCGCATGATTTCAACCCCTTTATTTTACTCGCAGTGGTGAAGCGTGGATTTCAGCCGCCCGGGGTCAGGATAGACTTTGCTGCCTCCACCCCATTATTTTGGCAATTTGAAAAGTCTATGTTTTTCTTCTTAAACACTTCGTCACCATTCTTATTCTCATTTCACGATTACGATATGCTACGCAGCGCGATTTAAAAATAATAATAATTGTTTATTTATATATTTCATAACAACACTAACAGATAGCTGTTAGTGTTGTTATGAAATATATATATATATATATATATATATGTGTGTGTGTGTGTGTGTGTGTGTGTGTGTGTGTGTGTGTGTGTGTGTGTGTGTGTGCGCGCGCGCGTGTGTGTATGTGTGTGTGTGTGTGTGTGTGTTATTATTGTAATAAAATTATCTTATATAACGTTTACCATAAACCTTGTACACCTACCACCTCTTTCTCGATATCATTTCCTCTGCCCGAAGGTTGCCTGGAAGAGATCGCTCTTAGCGATAAGGCCGCCTATATTGTATTTCACTATTTCCTTTTCTATCTCATGTTTGTAATTTTATATTTGTGCAATAAAGTGTATTTTACTTTACTTTTACTATTTCCAAACGTGTGTTACATGTCAAGTTCGATTATACACAACATTAATACTATAACAACATTGTATTTACAGTAATCTGGATTTTTTTTATTGTAATTTGTGACTATTATTGATTGGTATTCAGTAGGGGGCGGTATTTATCCCATGGATAACTACCTAATTGTCTATGGGATGAATGCTGACCTTTACAGAATACCTTCTTTTTGGGAAAGCACTGTCTTCCAAGATACAGGTTCGCCTAGTTTGGGAGTCAGGGTATTGTTCGTTTTACTAATTTGTGATGATTATTTAATTTATTTTATTTAATTATTTAAAAAAAATATATTTATTTGCACTTGACATAATCTCCCTATTATGATATGCAGCGCGATTTTCCAAAATTCACCACCTGTAGTCGGCATAATTTCACGATACGATATACCGTGTAAAGCGGTAAAATTTTTAAAATTCCACCATATCAACACCTGTCTTAATACCGCCTCTTGAAATCTACCACCCCAGCCCCACTCGCTTCGCCACTGTTTACCCGATTTATTCCAAAATTAGAATTAAAGGGAACGGAAAATTATCCAGTCCAACTAAAATCAATCGAGCGACTGCATCACAAACTAGCGGGTAACTTTGAGTCTACCCAACCGAAAGTTTGTCGGTAACTGGTTGAGTTTATCGGTGGCCGGTCTGTTTATTTGTACTGGAGCCCAATTGACGTTCTTTTACAATTAATTAGTGATTACCTTCATCTAACCAACTTTAAATACAAATCCAAAGATTTTGAAATTCACTCAATTGTGGTCAGTTCAATATCTGATTTCCGCCTATTTTCTAGTACCGCAAAATCCTCAGCGAATTTCAAGGAATTAGGGCTGAAATTTTGAATACTGGGATTATATTATTATTCATCATCATTATCATCAGCCTATTAATGTCCCCACTGTTGGGCCACAGGCATCCCCTTGCACAAGGGTATGGGTCATGATCCACCGAGCGGGTCCAGTGCTTATTGTATGTAGTAGTATGACACGCCTTTGGATTTTTTTATTTTCTCATACATGCAGATTTCCTCACGATGTTTTCCTTCACCGTTAGAGCAGTCGGTAAATGTATATAAGTCTTCGAAAAAATCCGAAAAACTCGTTGGTACATGGCATGGTTTCGAACCCGGACGTCCCACTTCCTAAAACACCTAAGTACATAAGTATATAATGGCATGTTTGATTGACTATCCACTGGAGCTCGTAGCCTATTTGCGAGCACGGTCCGAATGTGATCGTGCAGGTTAAGTAACGTTGAGCGCGTTCGGTACCAGAATGGGTGACCTCTAGTGCCTCTGCACGGAGGAGCACAGATGAACAGATGAGCACGTGCTCTCAGAGGAGAGCACGTTAAGCAGTCGGTCCCGGTTGTTGTCGTTCACTATAGGTTGGCCACTAACCATACGATAAGTGAAGAGTAAATCCGCTATTTTTCCACCAATTGAAGTTACAAGTTAATTTGTAAAATTGGCTTCGTTATCCACAAATCTGGAAAGCGAGGGCCGATTTAACCGTTCCAGTGGATACAATGAAATCGGCAAAGTTTTCCACAATGAAATATTGTCCGGAAATCCCGCGATTCCGGGAACTTTTTGCCAATACCACCACAGCACTAGTTTTCATTGAAATCTGTACTCGAAGTAACCGATAAATTAATTTCTACTAAACTTCTATGAAACAGTTTTTAATTAATACTTTTGGTGAAATGTTGCATTTTTGTCAAATATCTCAATTTCCAACTTTGTCGAGGACAAGCTATGTAATACAAAGAATAAATCCTGCCTAAAGCTATGTACAAAATCTCCCGAATGGCTAAAATATCTGGATTTGAGAAGCAAACTCTACGCGTAGCAGGTTTAGGAAGTTGTTTGACAGCTAAATATCAGTCTCCAAGCTTAAATTAGGACAGTTGCTCAGATAACAATTACCACTCTATTAAGAACCCTACTGTAGGGGCACAGATCTTCCAGGCGGAGGAACGAGAGGTAGGTATCATCATGGCACAAGAAAACGGCTCATTCTTCGCCAGGCAAAACGACTACGGATTGCACGATGTTCATGTCACCACACAAGTGTACGTCATCATACGAGTGTTACGTTTGATGACGTTCCCTTGTGCGGTGACGTGAACATCGTGCAATCCGTAGTCGTTTTGTCTGTCTTATTGTGCCATAGGTACCATCATCCACCGAGCAGCCCCAGTAGTAATCTGTAAACTTCACATGCCTTTGAAAATTAAAATAAGGCTACCTGAATCCGCAAAGCTCGCAATGGTTCCTGCCGACCTGATTCAGCCATCTCTCCAGGCAGGTAAGATGCACATTCGCCAGAGAGCCCTTACAGTTGCATGGTGATATCAACCTATGTAAGAAAATAAAACATATTCAAAATTAGACATTCATACTTAATGATGTTGATACGATGGGATTGGCTGTTCCAGGTAACATTGAAGTGATGGTGCGGAGAAAGACCTGTGGGAGCTTTAAGTCAGCAACTGGTGGATTATGCAGAACAGGGAGAAGTGGCGTCTCTTGGTGGCGGATGTCAAGATTCACTTCGGGTTAGTGAGCCACCTGATTATGTTATTTTAGTATTAGTTAACATCTCCTTTTTCGGACACATGCAAAGGGAATCCCAATTTTGAGTTTTAAAGGTTGATTCTTGAAGGCAAGATCGCAGGAAAGAGAGGTCCTCCAGGACGTCCTAGGAGCTAATGGCTTAAAGAGTGGACCAGACTGAGCTACTGTGATCTGAAAGACGCAGCATGGGATCGTAAGCGATTTTGCCTCAAGACCTCGAAACTTCATTTTGAAGATGGCACCCTACGAAATTACTAATACAGTTTCAGAGATGTATCGTCAAATTGATTTACAGATGATTTCATAGTGCAATATATGTCGAGGAAAGAAAGGATAATTGCTACAAGTAAGTAGGTAATTGAATCAGTAGTTAAGAGAAGTGTTATTTGATGATTAATAACTGTTATTAATAGTAGAAGCACGCCAGTTTTGAACAGAAACTCTAATGTTATGTCCAAACTTTCTAACCTCTCCCGACCTCGCGTCATACAGATCCTGCAAACGTTCGAACCAATACTTGACAGTGAATCCCTTTGGGCCACACCCAAATCCGACCGCTCCGACAGACTTCCCGAAGTCTTCTTCTTATTACCATCAGTCACTTTAGACAGCTTCGGCTCTACAATCGGTTGCGTCACTATCACTTCATTCGTTTTCACAACGACTGCTGCTGTTTCGGTCTGGGAATTTGCCACGCAACTGGAATTAGGAATTTCTTGAACACGCTCATGGTCAGTCGGTATTACTTTCTGTACAGATACTTCAGGCACGGCATTGTTCACTGTTTCCTTGTTAAATTTGAAACAACTTGCCATAAACCGTTTGAGATCAACTAAAGTAGTAGAGTCAACCTTATCAGCGTTGTCGTCTTTATCCAAAATTGGAATTTTGAGTTCTTTTAAGTTGAGGTTTTTTATGTTAGCATTTGTGGTTCCGAAACTCAGTGACGTTAGTTTTAATGCATTGGCTACATCTTTGTTTGTGATTATGTGTCTTAGATTGTGTTCTGATTTAGATAAGCCTGCTTTGTGAACATTCAGTTTAGGGCTTTGTACGGTTCCAGGTAGATTTATTGACCCCGAAGGCCCTGCATCATCGTGTATTAGAAGTTTAGGTTTGTGTACTTTTTCTAGTTCTTCGTATTCTTTCTTTCCGTCATTGCTGGTGGATTCTTTTCCATCTGCTGCGTTGTCCTGGTCATCCATCAATGATTGTGTACCATTTGTATTTTTGTTTTTAAAGGAAAATGTTTAACTTTGTTTGTTAGACGTGTGATTGTTGCAGTTTTTGACAAAAACAGTTTGACAATTGTGACAATTCAGGGATTTTTGTTTTTTTATTTATGTGTTTTATTTGAATAAGATTTTAATCCAATAAGGCTTCTTTTTCTTCTAACATAGCCGAGATCTTTATACTATATGTATCTGCCCTACGTATATAAATGTTATTTGGAAGGGTGATAAGCTCTCATAGTTTACATTATTTTGCATACATTGTTTTAAATAAGTACTAAGTTATATTCATTATCACTACATAGTATAAAACAAAGTCTGTATGTGATGGCTAATCTCTGAATCTGAAACAGTTAAACGGATTTTGTTACGGTTTTCATTTATTTATAGGCCAATCTTACTAGTACAAGTGTAGGCACATTATAGTGTATTCTAGGTAGCTAATTAAGTTGTTACAATTAAACAGTCAAAATTCAAAGTTTAAAGCGTTTATTCAATGTAACAGAATACGTTACGTTTTACAAAAATGTCTTAAGCTTAGATATATTATTTAAATTATTCTATTGATTCATTATAAAAATGATGTAAATAGGTAGGAACCTAAAATAAATCATGAATATCGTCATTATGTAAGGGTCGAACATTATTTTCGTCACACTGATGTATTCGTTTATATTGTAAAATGCATTATTTTCAAAAAATCTTTTTATAATACGTTTAAAGTAAGAGGAAGGGAGTTCCGTTAGTTCTAAGGGTAGTTTTTTTAAATAGCCTATACACTGGCCCACTGCTGGGCAAAGGCCTTCCCTCCTCCTTTCCATTTTTCCCTATCCTCGGCGTCCTTTTACCGTTTATTATACAAAGATATTTTTATAGAGATCCCTTGCTGACTAGTTTTTCCTAATTTCGTTTTGTCTACTTCAAACAATCAAGCAACTAACTAACAGAACCAAAGCAGGTTAGTTGATAAACTTTGGCGTATTCCAGTCGAGTTAATTCGGAATTAAGCTAGTCATCTGCAACAAACACGGCTTTTATCGGCGTTGCGGCCACGCCGGGCGACCCACTCCGTCTGCGGTCAGCCTAATTCGGACTCTACTCTGAATTTAGATTTTAAAGGCACGTAGAGGACTTTGTATGTACAATTACCTGTATTTCTGGTCTGGCAAGTTTCACTGAAAAGGGTATACAAGATATGAAGATATTGAAGAGTAAGAGAACCAGCGTAATGGGAGGTTTTATTTTATTTTTTTGAGTTCGTTTTTGTTCTCGGCCTCTCTGTCTCTGTCAATCAATAATAATTCACGCGTCACGCGTGCAAATTGTATCTAAAATGAAATAAATGCTTAGATAAAAAGGGATAAAACAATTTTCTATAGCGCGATCTCGCTCACTCATCTAAAGGCTCTCGTGGAACTTCGTTATACAAACTGTAACACTAAACGTTGGCAGTTTTACGGCTCTGGCTACCAGCCTTTTTGACAAAAAAAACTGCTACCTCCATAGAGCGCCATCTAGCGAGCCTCTTGTAACCAATCGTTAGCAGCGCATTGAAAACCTTTTAAAAATAATACAGTGTGGTGACCACTTACCATTCCATCAGGTGGCCCGTTTGCTTGTCTGTTCTTCTAATTTAATAAAATAACAATACTTTGAAGCGACAATGGCTCAAAGGCTAATAGGATACGAGATCGCCGGATCAAATCTGCCTCTGAACCATTGTGGTGGACCACTCATAGTAGGACTTTTTAGCCTGTATGTTTAAAAAAAGATAATGTTACCGCGATAATGCGCGGAAGTCGTTGATTATACTTGCCTCCAATGTTGGATCCTCTTGTGCAAGTTAAGGAACGTTACGGTTGGGCGCGGTCGGAACCAGGATGGGTGACCACTAGTGGCACATAATTCATCTGAACTAAGTCGGACAGCGTGTTAAACTGTCGGTCCCGGCTGCTGTCGTTAAGTCATGTCAGAGGCATACAGGTGACCTGAACAACTCCTACAATTGGTGGCAAATAACCTCACGACAAGAAGAAGAAAAATAACATGCTGTGTTAAAAAAGAGCAAAAACATGAAATCGCACTGGAATAACTTTGATGTTTATTTTTTCTCTAATTTGTTAAATATTTCGTTGAATTCACTCATGCTGAAATTAATAAATAATTGCAACCTCTTAATTATTTCCTTCCAGAGCCATAATTTTGAGAGTTACCAGCCTCTGTTTTGGAAAAACGCAATATTTTCGAAAAGTTGTAATTAGGGTCGACCAAACCACAGTACATGATAACAAACAGTAACTCATATTTTGTAGCGCACTCGAGGCTCGAATTTAAACACTGATTTTAAATACTGATATCTTTAATCAAATAGAAGGTGATCACTACGTCTGTGTCGCTTTACCATGATTTTTGAAGTGAAAACTTCTTTAGACTGTTACTGGCTGTGCCAACTTTGTTTTATGTTCTGTTCTTTTTATAACTTCATTGTCTGTCTTTCATATTTTGCTTTATCTTTTTTCTCATTCCTTATGTCACAGTCCTCTTGTAAGCATCTACCAATCTATCATTTATAATATCACTATTTCCACCAAGTTCACCAGTCTTTTAATTTTTTTATTTTTTTTTATTTACTTCTAAACCCGCATTTGACCTCGATCTCGCCTGATGGTAAGCGACGATGAGGTCGAAGATGGAGCATGCGGGTCCAGTAAATGCCTATTCACTCTGGCCTTGAAGATCCCAAGGTTGTAGGTTTCGGGAAATACAGACGCAGGCAGGCTGTTCCATTCCTTAGCCGTTCGCATAATGAATGAAGAAGCAAATCGCTTCGTACTAGCAGATGGTATAACAACAACATAAGGATGGAACCCCCCCCCCCCCCCCCCCCCCCGCCTGGTAGTCCGAAGGCGGAATGGAGATGCTGGAATTAATCAGTTCATTCTCTCCCACGTCTATCACCTTGCGCTCTTTCTGAACAGTGAACCAAACTAAACCGTCACGCTCGGGTCGGTGACGCTGAATTGCGTATACTCGGCTCCATTCGACATCAAGCGCGCTCGGGTCGGTGACGCTGAATCGCGTATACTTGGCTCTAGTCGTCATCAGCTGTCATCAGCCACGTTTACTGTCTAACAAGGAGTGCATCGTTTCAAGAATTACGTTTTTATTATTATACAAGTCATGCTTTACGTGTTTTTTTTGTAAGTTTTTACTTCTATCGTTCACACTCCATTTTTAAAGTATATCCTCGTCGCCAATAAAATAAATTGTAATTACGAATTAAGCTTTTTATTAATCTATGACAGATAACAAAGTGACGTCACCAACTAAGCATAAACACAATGACCTATAAGAAGTTTTTTTTTTCAAGTGCTTACCTATTTAAATTAAAAACTACATGTAAAACTGAGCCAATCTTACCACTAAACCGTTTTATTATATACCATTAAATCGTTTGACCTTAATCTCGCCCACCTGATGGTAAACCTATGCATATAATATGCAAGAGTGCACTCTGGTCTTAAGATCATAAAGTTGAAGGTTTCGGGGAACACAGACGCAGGTAGGCTGTTTTCTATTGCTTGTTTATAGTTATGTAGAGCGACCCATCTTCTAAGTCGTATTCCTCATTGCTGAGGGTCGTGATCATTCTAAGGAATTAATCACATAGAACGACTCTCGTGGCAGATTTAATGGGGTGGCTTGCCATTGCCTTCCTCATTTCACACATGGGTTATCTTAGTGTGCAGGTTTCCTCACGATGTTTTTCTTCACCGTCAGAGTGTAGCGTATGCAATATGCTAATCTATTTATATATATAATTATAGTTTAATCCCTGTATTAAAATAGTCTGTCGTCTCGAGGCAAACACTGCGCGGGCCGCGGGGGGCACGGCATTGGCCGTTGAACCAGCGTGGAGTAAAGACGTGGTTGTGTGCTGTGAGCCGATATATATACATATTAGGTGTTAAATATATTATATATATTTATTTCAAACATAGAGCACTACATTTGGCGACGAGGTGAACTGTGAGTGATTTATTTTCTCGTATAAGTATTTACAATGTTTTGCAAAAAATTAAAACAAAGAAAGGGTAGATACACAATACATTTTATCACAAATAATTAGTGAATGACGAATTTAATCATTACACATAATTATATCATTGAAATGTTAAGGATAACTGCATGCATTTTCGGTAAGGTTCGCCGCGAATCGTGGTGCCGCGCCGGTGCGGGCGCGCAGCGCGGTTCGCCCGCCAGGATGGCGCCACGGTGGGCGCCAGCCAGGCTATGTGCGCTAGCGCACGTAAATAAACATACTGCTGCTTGATTTGTCATGTGAAGTTATACCTATTATATGGAAGGATGCCTTTTTGGCTATTCGAACAAGTACATGATATGTCTATTATTATAATATAAATATTTTTAATAACATGCAATAAACATTCCTATTTTTAAAATTCATTGATAACAGGCACATAAATCGATAACAAATATAAATAATGGTAAAAATAATAATGAAATTACTAATAAATTAATATAGGTACATACATTTAAAATAAAATGTACAGTCATTACCTACTACTCCCGATCCTGAATCGACCCCCGTCCATAGGTACCCATTACACTGGCAGCATTACCACGTTGGATAACCAGTGAGATCCTTTGGACGATGTACGATCCAGAGCGGAAGTCACCGCCCCTCTCTCTCTCTCTTAACCGCCGACCCAGGTCTCTGACAAACGCCCCTGCCTCGCAACCCCACGTACCCGACGTCTCAACGGCGACCGGCACGAAATCATACGTGGGCTCCAAGTTGGCGTACTTGTCGTGCTTTGATCGGGCCGCCGTCTCGGCTGCTGATCCGGCTGCTTGCGTGGTACCTCGAATATGCGAACTCGCATAGGTACACACGCAAGTTGCGTCCCACAAAAGGCATCGGCCTCTCTGCCATGGGACCAGGGTAAGTCCGTCCGGCCGCTTGCCATCTGTGCGACACAGGCCCGGCGGCTCTAATACGCTTGGTATATTGGCCGTGACCAATGCTCGCCGAATAATATCATTTATGGCGTGATGCCTCGATAGTCTGCCTGCGGAACGCAAGCAACTGAGACCATAAAGCCTATCTGCCCTTACCATGCTGCCACAAACACACCTATGAGGTTATAACAATATATAAATAGGTATATATGTAATATTACAATAAATAAACTTAACTACCATTAAGATGCGATTTTTAAATAATAATTAATTAAATTGCGATCTTTTCAAATTAAATCAGCAGATTGATCTGTCTACGATGTGCAGACAATCTGGGCATTAAATTGCGATCTTTTCAAATTAAATCAGCAGATTGATCTGTCTACGATGTGCAGACAATCTGGGCATTAAATTGCGATCTTTTTAAATTAAATCAGCAGATTGATCTGTCTACGATGTGCAGACAATCTGGGCATTAAATTGGGATCTTTTCAAATTAAATCAGCAGATTGATTTGTCTACGATGTGCAGACAATCTGGGCATTAAATTGCGATCTTTTCAAATTAAATCTGCAGATTGATCTGTCTACGATGTGCAGACAATCTGGGCATTAAATTGCGATCTTTTCAAATTAAATCAGCAGATTGATCTGTCTACGATGTGCAGACAATCTTGGCATTAAATTGCGTTCTCTTCAACAGATTGATCTGTCTACGATATGCAGACAATCTGGGCATTAAATTGCGATCTCTTCAAATTAAAACAGCAGATTGATCTGTCTACGATGTGCAGACAATCTGGGCATTAAATTGCGATATTTTCAAATTAAAACAGCAGATTGATCTGTCTACGATGTGCAGACAATCTGGGCATTAAATTGCGTTCTCTTCAACAGATTGATCTGTCTACGATGTGCAGACAATCTGGGCATTAAATTGCGATCTCTTCAAATTAAAACAGCAGATTGATCTGTCTACGATGTGCAGACAATCTGGGCATTAAATTGCGATATTTTCAAATTAAAACAGCAGATTGATCTGTCTACGATGTGCAGACAATCTTAGCATTAAATTGCGATCTTTTCAAATTAAATCAGTAGATTGATATGTCTACGATGGGCAGACAATCTGGGCATTAAATTGCGAACTTAGTGCTAAGTATTTAATTACGAGCTTATTAGATTAATTTTAAGCACTAAAAAGGATTAAGACTATCCAAAAACACTATCAGGGAGATGCATGGAAAAGAGGCCTTTACATATATTTAGAAGCAGCAGGTATCGACACTGAAGCGAAGAAAAGAGCATGTTTATTGCATTTCGGTGGACCTGATTTACAAGAAGTTTTTTTTATAACATCCCAGGAGCCAATGTAGATTTAATTGACAGCAACAAAATGTAAGAACATGTATTAATATGTTAATACACTCCGGTTACGACCACAGATTAATTACGGGCAAAACATGGGAGAGAATGAAGAACAATCTTCAAATTACGAACCAAAATCGGAATCCCAGAAAAAAAAATTCGTGGGTATGGTAGTAGGTACGAGTAGGTTCATTCCAAGCTGATTTACAATTAGCAGGTAAAACAGAGAATACGACGTTCTACGTTATTGAAGACGGTACTCGCGATTTGTGCTCAAGTTTAATGTGGACGTAAATCGGATTGAGACAAAAGAATTTCCCAAATTTAAGATGTGTTAGTAGAGATCCCTATCGATAATACGATGAAACCGGTATCTCAACCATTGCGGAGAATTCCTATTCCCTTGGAGGAAATAGTGGAAGAAAAAAAAAAGAGAAGAACTACCTATTCGAAAAAGAATATTATTGAAGAAGTGAAAGGTCCGTCGAACTGGGTATCACCAACAGAACCTATGAAGGAACTGCTCCGGCAAAAGCTTGGGAGATACTCTGATATAAAAGAGAACTGGGGTGGGGTTCAACAAACCGCCTTTAATACCTTAAAGGCTGCACTTGTTCATAACCAAATTTGGGATATTTGAACCCTCAGGACAAAACTGTGGTAGAAGATGCGAGCCCGATCGGATTGGGTGCAGTTTTGATCCAAATTGATAACAGAGGGCCAAGAATAATCGCGTTTGGAAATAATACACTCAGTAAAGTGCGAACGTTGGTATTTCCAGACAGAAAAGAACCATTGGCATTAGTATGGGCTGTGGAATATTTCAACACGTTCCTCTATGGCAAAGAATTTGAGTTAGTAACCGATCATAAACCCTTCGAACAATATTCGGTCCAAAATCGAAACCATGCGCACGTATTGAGAGATGGGTTTTAAGACTACAGTCCTACAAATTACAATTAGGGTTACGACCTAGCTCATAACTTTATATTGATTTTTCTGTAATTTCTATGGTTGTAATCTGTTGTGTTTACCTAATAAATAAATTTAATTTAATTAAATTTAAAGCAAAATACAGTCCGGGAAAAACATACATAGCCGACCCACTATCAAGGCTTTGTAAGTTAGCAACTTAGCAACAAAGCCCGCTGCTTATTATGAGAGGTATGTTCAAAATATTATTGAACAAATCACGCCGGTGGCTCTTTCACTACAGGAGATTATGGAACATTCACGACAAGATCCGGAGATACAGAAAGTTAAAATGGGCTATACAATGGCAATTGGGTCGACACAATTAAGACATACAAAAATAGTTATCCCAACAAAATTGCGAGAACCAGTGTTGAACGCGGCACACGAGGGCCATCCAGGTGGTGGCTATGAAATCCAGTTTAAGAACTTAAGTTTGGTGGTCAAAGTGTGACAAGGACGTGGAAAACACCTGTAATGTATGCAAAGGATGCACGTTGCTTTCAGCTGCGAATCCTCCAAACCCCTTAAAACTACGAGAACTACCGGCGGAACCTTGGATCGGCATAACAATTGACTTGATGGGTCCATTACCAAGTAGTGATTACATTCTGGTAGCGGTCGATTATTATACCAGATATAGGAAGTGAACATATGTCGCACAATAACGAGCACAGAAATTATAGGACAGTGAAAAGATATTTTCAGTCGCCTGGGAAACCCAGTGTCCATAGCAACAGACAATGGGAAGCAAATTAAAAGTGAGGCTTTTAAAACTTTCTGTGCAGAGAGGAATATCAGGATATATAACACCATACCCTACGGATCCCAACTAAACGAGGAAGTAGCACGATAAAACAGGGACAAATTTCCAATGATCCAGGATATATACCAGAAGACTCGGAAATGAGAGATAAAGATAAAGAACAAAAGGAAAGAGAGAAGGAATATGCGGACAAGAAAAGACGTGTTACAGATTGCGAGATAGAAGTGGAAGAAAGGTTTACGTAAAGAATATGAACAAGAATAACAAATTAAGCTTAAATTATGAACCGACTACGCACATCGTAGAATCAAATGAGATTGGTGACGCTTCGAAATGACGAGCCCGGCCAGCAGATTAGACGAAATGTGGTACACCTGAAGAAAGTGGTAGGAGAATGGCGAGTATTCGAGAAGGAAGATGAGAAGATAGAAGACACCGAGACTAACAATGAAAATTAAATAAAGATGACTATAGAGTTGGTAAATGTGAGAATGAATAGAGTTGAATCGAGACTTCACGTGTTGTGTTTATTCACGAATAACTAAAATCAAAACAACAAGGGAGGGATGTAGCGTATGCAATATGCTAATCTATTTATATATATAATTATAGTTTAATCCCTGTATTAAAATAGTCTGTCGTCTCGAGGCAAACACTGCGCGGGCCGCGGGGGGCACGGCATTGGCCGTTGAACCAGCGTGGAGTAAAGACGTGGTTGTGTGCTGTGAGCCGATATATATACATATTAGGTGTTAAATATATTATATATATTTATTTCAAACATAGAGCACTACACAGAGCAGTCGGTAAATGTATACATAAGTCTTTAGAAAAAACCGAAAAACTCAATAGTACATGGCATTGCCTGGTTTCGTTTCGAACTCGTACCTCCCGGATGGGAGTCCCACGTCCTAGCCACGACGCCACCGACGCTCTTTTAAGAGCGACCCATGCTTAGCACAAATATTAAATGGTTAATACTTGCGGTTGTTGGTACTTGGTGAAACTTGTAGTACATGATTAGACTTAAATAATATACTGTTTTACGGGTTTTTACTGTATTTTATTAATTACGACCGGTTTCGTTTACACATGTTCAGGTATTAAATAAATACTTGAAGATGTGTAAACGAAACCGGTCGTATATTTAAGTCTAATCATGTACAAAAATTCAAGTTACGGAGTACTTTGTCCAAATCGTATTTTCAATCTTAGAATTACGTCTATTGTCCAAATCGTGAAAAGCCAAATTTTGAAACACCCATCTCTGGAAAGTAAACTAGTATTGATACACTTAGAGTTAGAGCTGCTATACTGCGTTCATTTTGTACTGTGCCTTAACTTTTGCCCGCATAAAGCGAAATATTTTAATTAGTCGGACCGAACTCATGCGTTGTGCCTTACTTAGTCTACGGTTTGACATAGTCATCCAAGAGTGAGGGATGTAGTTAGATATTTTTTTTAATAATATTTTTAGTAACGTTAGGTTTTGTATAAGAGTTTCAAAATACACTAGTTTGGGCGATCACGACTTCTTCTTTTGTCTGCGTTGAGTCTATGATGAATGAAGGACGGCACTTCTTTTCTTCTTTTTAGTTTTTCTTCATTTTTATTACTGAGTCTTCTTTCTTCAGAAGTCGCTTAGTTCGGTTGGCCATGGGTTGCAATAAAGTATCTTGCTCTGGTAGATACCCCTGATGTGGAGATAGTTAGCGGACTAGTGATTAAAAAGACATAGTTACGGTGGGTTTATTCGGGTGTTAAACCACTACAAACCGCGTGTACGATATTACATTTAATTTTATCACACGTATATCACTAACTCAGCACGCAGCGTATACAGGGTGTAACATTAAGAACGGTCAGTATGGGAAAGTCTGAAACTATAAGACATACGAAGATCTGTTCTTAGGAACCATGTCATCAATTTTAGTAACAAGAAAAACTGTATTCATACATTTTTTTTAAAACCTGTACTCAGTCTGGGATTCGAACCCGGTTGTTTTGGAAAAAAAATCCAACACTATTTCTGTTTAGATATCGACTGTGTAGGTGTTAAGGAATACATGTTAGTATGAAACGTGATGTTTAAAATTAATAAAACGCATTGTTTCCATATCTTTTAATTTATTTTAGTAGGTGTTCGAAATGACTACCATTTTGTAAAATACAACATTCAACTCGTTTAGGTAACGATCTTACTATTGAATTTTGTATCTTCAGGTGGTGAATTTGCGTTAAAATTGTCTATATGGCTGCTTTTAGGTCTTCAATTGTGTCGTAGCTTGTTTTGTACACTTCATCCTTAACGTAATCGATATCTAAATATAAATAGTGTTGGATTTTTTTTCAAAACAACCGGGTTCGATTCCCAGGCTGAGTACAGGTTTTTTTTAAATGTATGAATACAGTTTTTCTTGTTACTAAAATTGATGACATGGTTCCTAAGAACAGATGTTCGTATGTCTTATAGTTTCAGACTTTCCCATACTGACCGTTCTTAATGTTACACCCTGTATACAACCCTAATTAAGACGTAATTTGATATTTTACGACTTAGACATATCGAGATGTATCGTCTAGGAACTTGAAATTGGCTAGAATATTGGTCATAATTATCTTCTATTTTAACAACAAATACTCGTAAGTAGCTACTAAGTGCTGGACTAGACGCGTCCGGTTCCGGCGCCGGTTCGATTCGCTGCAGTCAATCACAAGCGTTCCGCCCTCCTCCCACTTGAAGTCAGCGCCTCGTGCTTGGCTGCAGCGAACCGAACCGGCGCTGTAACCGGCGCATGTAGTCCCAGCATACAACTAGATACATTTGGCGACGTCCTCGTAGATAACCAAGTTTTATAACTGGTTATCTACAAGAAAAAATATTTCCTTATAGTTTATACTAGTTTGTAAAACAAGGAAAAGTTTTTTGCGCATTTACAAGTTATCTTATACTTCCCTATAGACAGAGCGAGGCCCAACTCACACTTGGCCAGTTTTTGTAACCTAGAGTAATCAATAGTTCTGTTACCCGAGAATCGATTCCGGGCCTCCCGTAGAAATCTATTTTTCGGTTTTCTAGACATCTATGGTTTCAGTCCGCCTCCCTTTCAAGATAAGAATAAGAATAGTTTATTTGTGCGGTAAGATGATAAAGTATTCATAGTCCATACACCAGTACGAACTTAAGTATAAGTTATATTAAACTAAATAAAATTAGTGAAAAAAATCGCCTATAATTTTGGAGATTTCCGAAGCGTGGTTCCCTACAGCATACCACATTCCACATTACACCTCGCTGCGTTTTTGACGGCGCGGCGTGAGCACTAATTTGTAATTACTGCTCGGGTCAAGAGTCGCTGAGCTTGCAGAGCCCTTTTATTTAATCTGTGGCCCGTAGTCCCTACACACCCTACACGTTTTCACGCTTTTTACCCTCTGGTACCGAAAAGACGTGTGTTTAATAAGTTTGACGCGTAGTCCAGCGGTTAGCGGTGTCGACCTTGCTTTTAAGAAGTGTTGCCACGGTGGCACCACTTGCACTCGGCCGCCATTTTAAATAATATTTCACTTTTTTAGTTTTTTTCGAAATTGGACGAAAATGGTTATTGATACAATAAAACCGTCTATGGCGGATATGATCCTTTATAAATTCTCTACAAAATGGTCATATATTTAGTGTAGCGTAGGTAACCGATGGATATTAAATTATAGGTATTTGATGGATATTAAATAATCATCTGCTAGTATTATTATTATTGGATTGGCAGGCAGATTTTTTTTGGATTACTAAACCCGTATTTGACCTCGATCTCGCCTGCTGGTAAGCGACGATGAGGTCGACGATGGAGCATGCGAGTCCAGTAAATGCCTATTGCCTATTGCCCAGTATTGCCTATGCCTTCAGATTGGTAATGGTTAGTCTGTTTCTTCATAATTAATTTATTTATTGGTTAAACTATGATGAAATGTTACAAGATGTTTGGTGTTTTATATAGTAACATACATAGTTTAGACCATGTCGGTATGAATATACATCATATAAGTCAAGTTTCGTAAGTGGCTGTCTGATCTATTCTTAAATTACTTTATAGTTTCAGCATTCACAACTTTCTCAGGTAGGCCAATCCATACACTGAAAGAAAGTGAGATATAGAAGGTCCTGGGAACCGGGAACGGGAGCGCAATAAAAGGCCTGGCTACTGGAGACACGTCTATTGGAAGACTGGCATGAACTAATTTAATAACTACCTACAAACTAATACTATAATAATAAAATAATAAATTACCCCATTCATTACAGAAAGCTTGTTTGATTTAAAGCATATAAAGTATTTTTTATTCATTTGAACAAATTACTTGATAGATACGACTAAGATCTTGGTTGAAGTGAACAATTTCTTGGTTGCAGTTAACAAGACGACTTTATATGCTCGTATTGAAAAAAGTTCTTGTTTGAAGTAAACAAGCTTTTCTTTCAGTGTATGAGGGTTACTCGGTTGAATCGGAGATGAAGTTTTTTTGTACGTTTTATTAGATATTCTATATTTATGACCGGTTTCGATAACACATCTTCAGGTTTTGTTTATAAATATGATGAGTGTTAACGAAACCGGTCATTAAAACAACATCTGTTAAATTAATAGTTAGATGGGGATTTGAAATGGCCCGCAATAGCAATCGTATTCATAATAACTTGAAACAATAAGGCTGGCTTGCGCTGAAGTCGGAAGATAACCCGAGAGTTAGTGCCTAACCCGGGTTAAATCACAAAAACGTCTTGCACCAACGTTAACACTGACTTTTTTACATTAAACCATAAACAATTCGCGAATTAAACAAGGGTTATCTATAACCTGCACTTTCGCGCAAGTGGCCCTAAGAATAGAAGTATCGTCGATATAACTGATTCAACAAAACATTCATAGACAAAATATTCGGAACGCAATTGGAATATCAATGCCACTAACATTGCTATTCAGAAAGAAAAGCGAACCAATAAAATTTTACGCTCTCCTTACTGCGTAGGCCGTACTATTACTTCTCACTTCTAGCTACCTCTGTGGATATCTTTCACTCTACCTCTATGGATATCTTTCTTTAGTTTGATTTTTGAATCATCCAAAACTACGATTTATACGCTTCAGATATTGATAATTATGTTGGCCCTCTTAGGCTCAATTTACATTGCCGCGGAATGCAATGGAAGCGACTTTTCGCAACGTAATTGTACATAGCATAAGGAACTTTATGTCAATTGTGTAACATACAAACTAAATACGCTTTACCGCTAGGGGAATTCTCGAGAATGCGCGAGGATTCCCCGGAAGACGTGCGGCCTCTTTTTTGGCTCGTATTTAGTTTGTATGTTACACAATTGACATAAAGTTCATTATGCTATGTACAATTACGTTGCAAAAATTCGCTTCCATTCAGTCAGAGTTGACCAGTGTGAGAATGGTGAAGGCAATGACAAACCACCCCGTTAAATTTTCACAGGAAATCGTTCTATTACATAGGTATTATGTTCTTACATGGTTATTTCAATAGAATAATTGCAACCCTCATCGGTTAGGTGACGAATGCGTCTATAATAAGACTCGATTACGCGAAAATTGAATTTTTAATAAAAAAAATATGACATCGTGTTAACTCTAAGTTAGTTAAGAGAGTTAAAGGTTTGTGCAAGATGGCCTAAGAAGGAATACACACAACCGAAAAATAATAATAAACAAAACTGCAGTGCTTGAGTGTAAATTAAAACGTAGCGAGTGAGACACATGAATGGATTCCTGATATCCCGCACACAGGGAAACCTAGTTGGGAGTCAGATAGCCAGACATTGAATAAGGGTGAGTGAGCGCATATATTTTGAGCCCTGAGTGAGGTTACATCTTGAAATAACTACTCGTATCTCTTACCTGTACCTACTTATGTAAGTTTAAATAAAAAAAATAGAAATATAAATTGTAAAATTGACTAAATAAATGTCATTTGAAACAACCACAGAAATCGAACTAGTAGCGCCGCTCTAGAATGTTCATGTGAGCAATATGACAGCGGGCCAAGAATTTGGACTAGGGATGTTACCGAGGTGGTTTTACCGGAACCGGAGTCGAAACCGAAAGTTATACATTTGATTTATCGGAGTCGGAACCGGATTCGGAACTGGAGTCGGAGGCGGAGGTAGAAGAGAGATGTTCAGAAGAAGTTTATATTTTAAACCGTTTTTTAAATTTTTATAGCTGAACTGGCCTATATTTTTTATGATGACGTTTGCGGCAGTAAAACATATGCCTTTACTTCTACACTATTTAATAAAATATTGATATTTGAATATGTTTGCTCACATATCTTCGGTATAGCCTCCGATTCAAAATTATTAGAGCCGAAGTCGGAGTAGGAGGTGTCAAATCAATCGGAAGTTCCGACCTTTCGGAGTCGGAGTCGAAGCTCCGTAACATCCCTAGTTTGGACATTTGTCCAAGCTTCGACATTGCGCAAATAATTTTGACAAGAGTCATTTGACAATAAGTATAGGGTGATGCTCACAGCGCATGCGTCAACTGGCAGCCGCGGTTTCCATATAGAACTTCTCTAGTGAGCTATTAACTTTTATTTACATATTTACATCTTAAAATTGTTTATATTATAATTACAGAAGGAAAACATATTATACAAGAGAAAATGTACAAAAATAAAATTATTTGTTACTAATAAAATGTTAAATTAGGCCCGTGTGGTAGAGTACCAAGGATGCTAGCGGCGTTGCCCCGCTGGAGCGCTATGCTGATCCTTTGGGCGAGATAGCCGCCAGCTCTTGGGTCCCTCGTCGCATCAAATAGATGCATGGACAGCTCTCGGAACAGTGACCGAGCTCCAGGGCCCCAAGGACCAAGGGTCTCTACACCAAATGCTACAAAGTTGTATTGGTTACCGATATCCCTGTATTTGTGGGCCTCTTATCTTATCTTATGATAGGGGGTCGGGAAATAACCCCAGCGGCACTTCGACCCTTGAGGATTTTTGTGCCTACCCCATTTTACACACTGGTTAAATGTCCTTCACCGTTAGAGCAGTCGGTAAATGTACGTAAGTCTTCGAAAAATACGAAAAACTGCATGGTTTCGAACTTGGACCTCCCGCATGGGAGGCTGGTGTGCTAGCTACTGTGCCACCGACGCTCTATTTAAGGCCCTTCGCTTTAGCCGCCGCACCGGCCTTCCTGCACCTACTCCAGGAGTATGTGAGCTATCTAGTTCTCAAAATCTTTGGAAGGAACCTCTTTGTCCTTTTGCCTCGGCTGGTCTATCTTAGAATATCTATTATTTGGAGTATCAAAGTTATGCCCATAAGGGTCTCCTTATAAAACCCGTAAATTGTGGCAAGGGTTCCCAAGAATATTTCATATTTCATACCAACAGGTTTTTTTGTTGAAATTCAAATAAGCACGTCATAAAAAAAGACGACCGGAATAAAGTATGGACCGGATAATGTAGTGTTTGAATTTGTATGGTAATTTATACACCTGCCTGGGTTTATGGGTTCGGTATGGGGTTTTGGGGTCATCATTATTTGGTTTTCTTGCTTCTTTCTTCAGAACTGTAGAGTAAGAAATACTTTTTTTTAATCCTGACCTAAACGAAAGGTGTTTTAATCCGATTTGGACGAGAGTTTGTTTAATAGAGAATGCGCCTAAACTTATTCCGTTTAGGCGCTAGAGCTTCGTTAGACAGACGGACGGAGTAGCGACAGCAATAGGGTTCCATTTTTCCGTTCAAGGTATGAATCCCTAAAAATGAATTGTATCATTTATCTAACTGAAATTAGCAGGCTCAAATTTATTTTCAGTGTATGTCGCTGCCAATATAGATACATCCTAGCTAAGGTAACCCCATATGTGGTGAATTGGATTCTTTTTCAGAAATGGAGCATCATTTCAAAAATGGACGTTGAAGTTGTAATATAACCCGTTTCACGAATAGAATAACTAACGAGTATGGCTTCATTTTAGTAGAGAAAAAAAAATATTTTTCTGGTAAAATGACAAATGCTGTAAAAATTATTTTAGGCCTAAAAATATTTTGTATTTTTTTAAGTTTATTGTTCATAATAGTTTCATGTAATACTTTTTTTTTTTTTTTTTTTTTATGTATAACTAAACCCGCATTTGACCTCGATCTCGCCTGATGGTAAGCGACGATGAGGTCGACGATGGAGCACGCGGGTCCAGTAAATGCCTATTCACTCTGGCCTTGAAGATCCCAAGGTTGTAGGATTCGGGAAATACAGACGTCGGCAGGCTGTTCCATTCCTTAGCCGTTCGCATAATGAATGAAGAAGCAAATCGCTTCGTACGAGCAGATGGGATATCAACAACATAAGGATGGAACCCCTCCCCGCGCCTGGTAGTCCGAAGGCGGAATGGAGATGCTGGAATTAGGTCGTGCAATTCCGATGCGCACTCTCCGAAATGTATCCTATAAAATACCGATAGACAGGCAACCTTGCGCCGATGTTCCAGACTTTGCAGTCTAGCTTCCACCAGCGATTCGTCACCTATAAGGCGCTTAGCGCGTTTCTCCACCGAGTCAAGGGCAGCCAGTTGGTATTTAGCTGAGCCGTCCCACAGGTGGCAGCAGTACTCCATGCACGACCGGACTTGAGCTTGGTAAAGGTTTAAAAGCTGTCCCGGCGTGAAGTACCGCCTAACCTTACTCAGGATGCCCAATTTTTTGGCTGCCGTCTTAGCTTTTGACTCAATGGAGCGCCCAAAGTTGAGATTGGAAGTCAGATCCAACCCCAAAAGGCTGAGGTGGTCAGTAATCGGTACGGATACATCCCGGAAAGTCGGAGTCAGGTGGAAGGGACTCCGTTTAGCGGTGAATAGACACGCCTGCGTTTTAGTGGCGTTAAACTTGACCAAATTGGCATCGCCCCAATCGGCCACGGCCTTTAAGGTCAAGTCGATACGCTCAACCATGGCCTCTCTTTGAGTCTGGATCTCACCAGCACCAGCGCGCGCAACAGGAAGATATCTCTCCGTAACCGTGCTGTCGTCTGCGTACCCAAAAATACCCGATATGAGCAGATCATTTATGTGCAGCAGGAATAGGGTTGCAGAGAGGACAGATCCTTGAGGAACTCCGGCGTTGATAGCCAGTTGGTCAGAAGAGCAGCCATCTAGGACCACTCGTATTGACCGTTCACTCAAGAAATCCGCGATCCATATGCGCAAACTGGTTGGGATTCCATATGAAGGAAGCTTGCTTAGTAGGCTACCGTGCCAGACCCTGTCAAATGCCTTAGAAATATCTAGTGAAACGGCAAGAGCTTCACCAGTTTTCTCAATGGCTTCGCCCCAGAAGTGAGTGGCACGAACCAGAAGGTCCCCAGTAGACCGGTTTTGGCGAAAACCATACTGTCGGTCACTGAGGAGATCGTTACCTTCTAGGTGTGCCAGGAGCTTGGTGTTCAATACACGTTCCATAATCTTGCAGAGAATGGAAGTGATAGCAATGGGTCTATAATTGGCGGGGTCAGCACGGCTACCTTTTTTGGGCACAGGCTGCACGTTAGCAAGCTTCCAGGACTTTGGAACTTGACCAGTCTTTAGGGAGAGGCGAAACAGGCGCGTCAAGACAGGAGACAACTCAGGTGCACAGTTCCTCAAGACAATGGCTGGTATCCCGTCAGGACCACTGGCTTTATTCACGTCTAGAGTGCGGAGCGTTTTAAGTACCTCCTTTAGGTAAATGCAGACCTGTGGCATTACAGAGTCGCAGTGGGGTAAAGTGGGTGGAGTTTTGCTTCCAGCATCTAGACAAGAATTACTAGCAAATAGAGAGGCAAACAAGTTTGCCTTCTCTTTCGCGGTGTGAGCCAGCGATCCATCGGGTTTGACCAGAGGTGGCAGCGAAGGGCGACAGAAGTTAGCTTCGACTGATTTGGCGAGGGACCAGAAAGCTTTGCTACCCGCAGGGTATGAAGCAAGCTTGTTTCCGATCCGGCCAACATGTTCGTAGCGAGCCCGACGCTGAGCCTTCTTGCAGGACTTGGCGGCTTTGTTGAAGGCTCTCTTTTTATCTAGGACATCCGGAGCTTTGCGCGTCCGAGCATCAGCCCAGGCTACAAATGCTGACTGCTTCAGTGTTTCAGCACGAACGCAGTCCGCACTGTACCAAGGGCGTGCTGCGCCACCAAGAGGCACGTCAGAGAAGGGAATGAAATATTCCATGGCCTGACATACCACGTCGGTTATGGCCGAGGCGCAGCTCGACGGATCCTCAGTAGAGAAGCAGATTTGTCGCCATGGATAAGATGCAAAGAAGTGCCGCATCTCATCCCAATCTGCTGACTTGTATCGCCACACTCGCCTGGTGCCTCTAGGGCTTAAATCAGGCGGAGAGTAGCTAGATACAGATTTCACCAGACAGTGGTCAGAGGTTCCCAATGGGGCAGAAATCGACACAGAGTACCTGTCCGGATCAGTTGTCAGCAGAAGGTCCAAGCAATTGGGCGTGTGACCATCAACATCCGGTATGCGCGTGGGGCCATCGACCAGCTGTGTGAGGTTTAGCGACAACGCGAGTTTGTACGCTTCCCTGCCAGCATGGTCGGTCTTCTGGTATGGGAACAACCACTCCTGGTGGTGAGCATTAAAGTCCCCCAGAAGAACCAATTGCGCAGATGGATACCGTTGTTGGGCCACTTCCGCCGCAAGGCTAAGGTGTTCAATTAACTTAGTTGTCTCCTGGTCACCGCTGTGCGAACGGTAGACACAAGCATAGAGCATTTGCTCCAGCCCAGTGTCCACCAGCATCCATATTACAGAAAATTTGGGATCTTCAAGATTCCGGAGACGCCGACAGCAGATGTCATCGCGAGCATACACGCAGATCCCAGCGCGGGGCTTAAAATTGTACTCCAGGTTATACCCTGGGTAGAGTAAGTATGACGCGTCTGACGGACATCCGATCTGCGTCTCCGTTAGGAATAGCAAGTGTGGATTTTCAGTTTCGAGGTGGTGGTGAACTGGATCAATATTGGAGTGCAGACCTCGGATATTTGAGAGGTGCACTTTAAGTTGGAGGACGTGCTTCCGCTGTGCACACTTACTATTCTTTTTGGACTTTATCATAATTCATATTGGAGTGAATAGGCGAGAGAACGGTAGTTGGGCGAGGGGCTGCACAGCTCACCCAGCGACGCATGCGGGGTCGCCACACTTATGGTAGCCTCATCTGGAGACTGCGGGGACGCCCGAACCCCCCACGGAAATGCCCACCGAGTCCTCCAATCCGGTCGCCAACCGGCACGGTGGAGCATCCCGGGATTTTTCGCGAGGCGGCGGGGCAGCCTTTCATAGGTGGCTGGCCTACTACTTGGGCCCCCTACAACCTGCGGTCGGCCAGCGGAGAACCGTGCTTCGGATCCCGCTACCCTCCACGATGAGGCGCCCGGCGCGGCAACACATCGCAGCATCGAAACCGGTGCGCATGTGCAGTATAGCTGCCCAGACCCGTTCTCTTGGTGGCTACTCCGGACATCATGCCGAAACACGACTGGGTCGCTTGGCGGCATGTCTTTGTCCGGAGGGTGGTGACAAGCCGCGGTCAGCCTGGACCTACCACCAGTAGGCTGCTCGTTTATGGCTCCCAGGGTTTATGTGTGGGGCCTTGTGGTGGAAACTACGGATGCGAGCAGCGAAACCGTATTCCCACACATCCCTTAGTCGACTTTTACGACACCCACGGGAAGATATGGGGTAGTCCTATTCTGAACCGGGAACTACACGGTCCAAAATACACAAAGAACACTAATCCTTTTCGGATTTATATCCGTGGTTAGTTATATTGTAATTTAAACCGTTTTGATGAATACTGTTAAGATGCAAATTTTGAATAAATTGTAAATTAACAATCATTATTAACTATCTGGTATCTATTTAGATCTGTACTGTTATATTTAAGATCATCGCCATTAGCCTATAATATTAAACCCTGCGGGTCAGGCCTAGAAAACTTTTGTGTTAAAAAAATAATTGTGGCTGTCTTATATCTGTCTTCAAGAAGCAATATTTTACTTGCTCTACCAACTATAATAACAAGCTTTACACTTCTGTATTTATGGCTAGATTCAAGAAGTATTTTCGGCTTGAAGTCACCAATAACCAGTCACTATAAAACACTACGATTAGGGTGTTTCATGTGTTGTAAACGGGATTGGCCGGGTGTGATTAGTGGTGTAATGGTATACAACAAATTGTTGTCCATCACAATTGCGTCCACCGGCTTTTATTTCTTATTTACTCCGCTGCCGCAGCGACCCGAAGTGGATCTTGGCCTCCGATACCAAAGAGCGTCATCGCTCTCTCTCCTGCGCAGTCTGGAGCCAATCAGGCGCCCGGAGCTCTTAATCTTCCCTTCCCTTTTCTTAGTGACCCTAACGAGGCTGACATGGTCACCTTGTCGTGTACCAAAGCCTCCACATTGAGATTTAAAAAAAAGTGTTTTCTTACCACTCGTGAAACGAGTGACATTGGTAGGTAGCAAGTTGGTAGGTATGATGTAATGGTAGGTAGCAAGTTGGACTACGGCCAAGCTAACAAGCGCGTCTCACCGCCTGGCCGGCCGGAGCCATGCTGCGGACAATTGTCTTCCGCTCGTAATTGGCTCTGATGGTCGCTGCTTATTGCTGCTTTCAAGAAGAAAATACTTTTGAATCTATTTCGTTTTAAATATAGCACTTTGATCGATCACACATAAATAGGTGAGACATAGATACATCATCAGCAGTCCACTCTAGTCCACTGCTGGACATAGGCCTCTCCCAGGGCGCGCTATTGAGCCCGATCTTCGGCTCTTCTCATCCAGTCGCTGCCAGCCACCTTGCGCAGATCGTCGCTCTATCTAGCAGGGCGTCCCACACTACGTTTGCCCAAACGCGGTCTCCACTCCAGAACTCGTCTACCCCAGCGGTTGTCGGTTCTGCGACAGATGTGACCGGCCCACTGCCACTTCAGCTTGCTGATCTTATGAGCTATGTCGATAACTTTTGTTCTATGCCGGATTTCCTCATTTCGGATTAGATCCAGCAGAGATACTCCGAGCATAGCTCTTTCCATAGCACGCTGAGTAACTTTCCGCAGCATAGATACATGCATTTACATGATTACATGAAAAATGTACTCCACGTGGATACCCTGACCAGGAATATAAAAACTATGACAAGAGGCAGTGGGCCGGTCACATCTGTCGCAGAACCGACGACCGCTGGGTAGACGAGCTCTGGAGTGGAGACCGCGTTTGGGCAAACGTAGTGTGGGACGGGCGTCCCTGCTATATGGAGCGACGATCTGCGCAAGGTGGCTGGCAGCGACTGGATGAGAAGAGCCGAAGATCGGGCTCAATGGCGCGCCCTGGGAAGAGCCCTATGTCCAGCAGTGGACTAGAGTAGGCTGCTTATGATGATGATGTCAAGAGGTGCCATTGGTAGTTTCTAATCTGTGTTATGGAATTCGCTATAAAAATAGTACAGTCGACCACTAGCTATAGTATATCATCCGGCAAAATTCTACATTTCAAATTTGAAGTCTATTATGAATGCATTACGGTTCATTGCAGAAATTTGACAGATGGTATACATTAGCTAGAGGCAGATTGTACTTTTTAATTCCGTAATATGGCGTGGGTTTATATATTTTCGTAGAGTTCAAGAACAAACTTCTGGTTTTGATGGTCTCTGCTTGATGCTGATTTCAAGAAGAAAATACTCCTCGAATCTGAATCTAAATGTGGACAATTTCAGCTCTTCAATAATCGATGGTATCGTTATGCTAGATGGGCGTGCCAAAAATCGTACCCTAAATCTTTCATTATTATAATTTCCATCATCTAACGTTTGAATTGAACGAGATTGCTTGAAGTAATAAGGCCGACACGTGCGTGACCCGTTTGCATCCTTATACATACAATAAAAAAAAGGTTCATAACACATCGATTTACCCAAACATCGATTCAAAATCGGATCGGCACTTATCCTTTTATGCAAAGCTGCTATATCTCGTATGGATATTAATACAGAGGCAGACGCTTAACATTGTGGATGTTCTTACATAAATATTTATTAGGGTCCTTCAACACGAGTAGTGGCCGGTCGGTCCATCGTTGGTACGGTGGCTAGGAGTTTCAGTAATCTGATAGGACATGTTCCAGATGAGCGTCAGTGGTATCGTGGCTAGGACGCGGACTTCCGTGCTCGAGGTCCGGGTTCGAAACTATGCAATGTTATGTATATCTTTCCGGAAATGTATGAAACCTATGAATTATACACAATTCCTAGAAAATTGAAAAAAATTATTCGTTTACAAAATATAAATTAACATTTCACATTAAACTATAACTTCCACACTAGGCGTTGCCTGTGTCGTGGAGATTACATACACACACTGACCACTTTACAATGTTATGTGTCACAAAGTATACAATGCCGAGTGTCAGAAAATGTATACAATGCCGAACCAATTTAGGAAATGTGTCATTTTTTTGTGAAAGATTCTTTAATTCATATATTTCCCAGGAAATATATGAATTTCCTAGGCATTGTATGCAATACTTAAATGGTACTAGGAAATATATAAAATTTATATTATAGTAGATGTTATAGTATTATAGTAGTATATACCAATGAGATTTTCGGTTTTATCAAAAAACTTACTACGTACATTTACCGACTGGTCTGATGGTGAAGGAAAACATCGTGAGGAAA
Organism: Hofmannophila pseudospretella; assembly: GCA_947369225.1. Lineage (NCBI taxonomy): Eukaryota > Metazoa > Arthropoda > Insecta > Lepidoptera > Oecophoridae > Hofmannophila > Hofmannophila pseudospretella. The sequence goes on from OX376333.1 coordinate 4,563,058, forward strand.
CCTGTACACTGAAATAACCAGTGTGTGAAATGGGGAAGGCAATGGCAAATCACCCAATTAAATCTGCCACGAGAGTCGTTCTGTGATTAATTCCATAGAATGATCACGACCCTCAGCAATGAGGAATACGACTTAGAACTTGACGGAATAGTCATTTCAAATTTCATTTAGGGGGTTAGTCACTTTGAAGGGAAACCAGTTACCAAGCTGGTCTGAGTTGGTAATTTATTCAGGTGTTCCCCTGATGGCTGTCAATACGCATGTCCCAGGGGTTATTTTTTGCCGCACAATGTCAAAATGATTCAGCAACCATAGCTCTCACTCTCAATAACAATTCGTCCCACACTGAGGGAGCGACGGCAGCGTTAGATGGAGTAGTAATAAAAGATACTCTATCTCATCAGCCTATTAACATCCTCACTTTGGGGAAGAAGTCTCCCCTTGCAAGGGTGTACGTGGCATGATTCATCGAGCTTGATGGATTTCGCACGCCTTCGGAATTTATTTTCTCAGACATGCAGGTTTCTTCACGATGTTTTTTCTTCACCGTTAGATTACTCTCGATTTTTTCGAAGACTTACGTAGTCTTTGAATAAAATCGAAAAATCAGATCGGTACACGACATTGCATGATTTCTAACCTGTGGGGAGGCCCACATGGGAGTCTGGCGCTCTAACTACAATACGCCACCTATGCTCATAAATAACTAATGCGTAATATTCTCTATAGATATACATCCTGTCCTGAAAAATTAACTTGGACTTTTCTAATGGCACATTTAATACACTGGTCATAAAGATTACTTTTGTTTGTTTATCTTTGTTTAAACATTACTATCACATGCACATGTATCAAATAAATACATTGTATTGTACTTACTAAAAAAAATATACTTTAGATGATTTAAGTTAGGAACGAGATATTCATTTTATTTAGATTTCAATAGTCTTTATTAGGTAGGTTTATTCAAAACACAGCGGGGCAACGCCGCCGCCAGGCTCCTCGGGACACTCCCTGCAGGGAGCGACCTGGGCCAGGTCTTTTACTTGTAAAATGGTTAGGTATTTTGTAATTTTAGCTTAAGTATGTATTGTAATGTTATTTTAGTATGTATTACCTTACTTTATTTAGTGATTTAGATTTTGAGATTTGGGCACGGGTTGGCAAAAACCATGGTCACTCTACAAGGGGTCTATATTCACGAGGGGCACATAAAACGGAATTGCCGCTGCCTATAATGCCTCTAGTTTTCAGATCACATAGGCACCTTTAACGAGATGATTTTCTTTATTAAGTAAGTTTTCGAAAGAGCTTCTTTGATCTTTACATACTTAGTATAGGTTTAAATTTAATCGTATTTCAACCTCCTACGAACCCTTTCTATGAAACGAAACGAAATAATTTATTTAAGATAATTACAACAAAAAAGTTTCCGAAGGCGTGTGATGTGAAATCCACCAATCAGCACTGGGCCTAGGCTTAGGCTTAAAGATATTTATTCACACTAAAGACATATTGCCACTTACATGTGAAAAAGACTTAAAAAGATGCATGTTCGCTACACTATTCACTAACACTATATATTATATATAGTTAGTAGAACGCAACGCACTAAAATTGTGGTACCAAAGCTGGTAGTACAGTATTATGATGATGACGGGAGCAAACCACCTTTCAAAAAAACAAACTGCGCTAATTTTTGCTCGATCGATCATGGCCCGTACCCCTTGTGCAAGAAAAGACGTATCCCCAATAGTGGGACGTTAATAGACTGACGAGAGTACTAAAATTAAACACCTTATAATGAACACCCTGTATATTGAACATTCTGTATATTGTATATCACTGATGAGTTTAGTAATCAGACGTTATCCACAAAGACTGGATCATGGAAACGCGGTCAGGGCAGAAATGCTTATAAAATATGGCACATCCTGAGAATATTATCCCGGACATAAAACCTCATCTATCACACACCATACTTCTCCTTTTCCTTGAAATAGGCCACTGACATTTTGTATTCAGCAGTTGAAAGTACTAAACCGCTTAGTAGAGATGTTCCTCAGGTCGTAATTTTATTGAAATTGAAACCGAAACCAAATTATTTTATTTTCTTATCGAGATTAACTGATTTGAAGAAGGGTTGTTGAAAACTGTGTCAGGGAGGTTAAAAGCCGTTGATAACGACGACGGTTAAGTTGATTGTAAATTGATAATAAATAGGTAATAATAATAATAATAAGGAGAAGAAAAACACTTTTTGCCACAAAAAAATATACATATTTAGTTCACTCCATAATACTATTGGCAATAGGCACCTGGCTCAGCTAATGCTTGAGTGAATACACTAATACAATAATTGATTTTAGTTGTGCTTCGAAAATGCTGTCTTTAACACCAATCAATATCTGGGTTGAAGCCCTGGTGCCTGAGCTATTTAAAGAAAACTGTGTTTGTTTTGTAAGTAAGCATGCATTCTGTTGAAAACATTACCCTCCATTTGGCATCACCGTAGTCGGGTAAAAAAATATTGAAACCGAAACCGGTGTCTCACCAGCCAGCAGTTGTGCTGCAAGGACTCAAGGTCAGATTTACAATAGGTAAATCTGACCTTGAGTCCTTGCAGCACAACTGCTGGCTGGTGAGACACCGGTTTCGGTTTCAATATTTTTTTAGCGAGAGACTGACGATCTCTGCTTTCATCATCATCAGCAGCCTACTCTAGTCCACTGCTGGACATAGGCCTCTCCCAGGGCGCGCTATTGAGCCCGATCATCGGCTCTTCTCATCTAGTAGCTGCTAGCCACCTTGCGCAGATCGTCGCTCCATCTGGTAGAGCGGCGTCCCACACTACGTTTCCCCAAACGCGGTCTCAACTCCAGAACTCGTCTACCCCAGCGGTTGTCGGTTCTGCGACAGATGTGACCGGCCCACTGCCACTTCAGCTTGCTAATCTTATCTCTGCTTTAAAAGAATACAATTCTGACTTATACGTATTTGCTTTCAAGCGAAAAGGAACTGAAGAAACCGAAACCGAATTATCATGACTCTAAAGCCTAGGTATCCTAGGAGGCCATAAAGAATGCCAGCGAGCCGTTCGTGTATTGACCGCGCCGTGCGACTTACGAGCAGACTGCGAGCCAAGAATATGAGATTATACCCATAAGACCACTTGTAATATTCGTAGAGCTCTATACTTCAAACTATGTACAGTGGACAAACACATCAGACTATATACTCTTTAGTACTTTATCGCTGTAACTTTTTTGACATATTCATACGAATGTCAAGGAATCATAATAAAAACTTATAGAGAGATAGAGTTCCACAGAGTAGAACTTGACTGTAAAGACTTATTTTAAAGAGTAGAAATTAAATAACTCTAATTTAAAAATTTACGAAACCGCCGACATGTTATTTATTGTGGAGATCCCCTTATCGTGGCAAGGTCGCGGACTCCCATGCGGGTAAAGTATAGTCGTTTTAGTAAGTACAATACAATATTTTTATTTGATACATGTGCATGTGATAGTAATGTTTAAACAAAGATAAACAAACAATTATTATAGTATTATCATATCTGTTCCATTAGAAAAGTTCACGTTAATTTTACAGGACAGGATGTACCTACCTATCTATAGAGAATATACGTAATTGCATTAGTTATTTAAGAGCGTCGGTGGCGTATAGCGGTTAGGACGCCAGACTCCCGTGCGGGGAGGTCCGGGTTCGAAAACATGCAATGTCATGAACCAATGAGTTTTTAGATTTTATTGAAACACTTACTACGTACATTTCCTAGTTAACTTTTCGTAGTTATCACCAAGTCCTCAAGGTTCCTGATAAAGGAACATTTGACCTCAAACTCAAACCACAGTTTCAGAGATCCCGTCTGTCATCAAGGAAACTCCAAGATCTTGGAAACTACTGGTCCAGTTTTTATCAGACGTGGCTAAGAACACTCTCGATAATATTATTAGTTAGAATTTAAAATTGGAGACACCTTTCAGAACAAGTGACCGATGTAATAGGGAACTGGAAAATACATAAAATAATCCTTGCTTTTGGTTAAGTATACAGGTTGGAAAGTTTCGGCGGGGCACCCAGGGCAGCTACCAGATCCGTTGGAGCTACGAGAAAATGGTCTTACGAGACCTTCCCTAACTTTTGGAGCTATTTAAAACTGCATTCACAGATTTTTAAAAAAAGGTACTAAATGTAAGGGAATAGTTTTTTACTATTTCCGAGATTTCTAGTACTCGAACCTCGGTTGACCACATAGTTTTTTGTTCCTGACACGAAATAGAATCGATAGGCATAATTTTTTTTAAAATTTCCTTTTTCTCGCTTAGTGTACTTTTATCGAAAATATGAAAGGTCTCCTAAGGCCATTTTCTGGTAGCTCCAACCAACGGATCTGGTAGCTGCCTTGGGTGGCCCTGCCGAAACTTTCCAACCTGTATACAATTACCTATAACTTAATCTGCTTTTGCCACAAACAATAGCTTTCGCAATATGCATAGCCGTGGCAACATTTAAGGACCTGGCCTGTTTGTTATAAAATACTCGTATGTAAGTATAGTTTCTTTGAATCTACATTAAATATCTAGCTTACCTACTAAAGTCCTTCTACTTTGTCCACTCCGGATATCAGCCTTCCGTATCCGATCTCTGAAGCTCGCTCACAGATTACTGAACAAAAACCGGCCAAGTGCGAATCGGGCCTCGCCATATCTATAAGAAATACTTTCAACATATTGTTGGGTAAACGCTGTTTAAAAAGACATAAGTGAATTAAATGTATTTTAGAAAGCTTTTAAATGACAGTTTCAAAATGCCGAGTATTTTTTATTAACAAAACCGTAATATGGATATTGTGAATTTAAAATCAAATTACAGCACTTTTAAACAGCAAACTACAAATTAATCGTTACATAAGTAGCTTTATTACGATTGCTTTATATAATAGCTATGTAAACGTTTACACAGCTAATTAAAATAGCCTTCATATAATAGCAATTTAAAAATGCTGATTAAACGTTTACACAGCAAAAAAGTCCTAGACGTGGGTAAGCGGGTTGCGACGCTAAAGTGGCGATGGGCGGGACACTTGGTTAGACGTGGTGATGGCCGGTGGACCAGAGCCCTCACTGAGGTGGCCAAGGTCGGGGAAAAGAGGAGTAGGTCGTCCAGCAGCTAGATGGGCGGATGACATCACCAAAGTCGCATCGAAGACCTGGATGCGACTAGCACAGGAACGTATGGGTGGCACAAAAGAGAGTAGGCTTATACCCTGCAGTGGTACGACATGGGCTGATGATGATGATGAGACATAAAGCTAATTAGCTATAAAATGTGCCTGTATCCAACTATATATTGCATAATTCGCGACAACATAACTTTTAGATGACTATGATATTTAAGGAAAATCATAAATGGCGTTTGTGCTACCTGGACAATTTGTAAGTATTGAGCAAAAAAATCTTTTGCCTTTTACTACTACTACTACTACAGATGTATCAAGTAGGTGTAACTATTATACAGCTATATAAGTATCAAGGTTTAGTATTTGTTGTTCAAATAGAGGATATGGCTAATAATCTAGCCAATTATCAAGTTCCTAGATAATACCGTTCATGAGATAGGCCTGACAACAAAAGTGGTCTATAATGACCTCTTTTGCATTGTTTATCTAAGATATTTTTTTTGAAATGACCAGAATCCCAAAAATTGGTACTAATTTTTTTAATAGCGTACTACATAACACAGATTATAAAACGACCAATGGCGCCCCCTTGACAGGGTTTCTTAGGCCTTGGTCAGGGTATACTTGATAAGTTCTAAACAACGATACTCCACAACTTTCAGGTACAAAAATCTATTTAGGGTTCCGTTTTCCTTTTAAGGACGGATTTCTAAAAATGGACACCGAATGTAAATCGGAGCAGTCAAATTCTGTCGTCACCATAAATCAAGTGACATAAATATTAATGATGGTCCTGTCTCGAATGACACGTCATTAACATATTATATTCCTGTCATGTAGGACGACCCACGTGACTTCTGTGCAAAAATACTCACCCTGTTTGTAGGGTGATGTTGTATATATACCCTGACAAGGGGGCGCCATTGGTAGTTTTATATAATTTGTGTTATTTTTTATTTTTTTATTTATTTATTTAGGTAAGACAAAACAGCACATTGAAATTGAAAACGTTTATTTAGCACTGTAAATACCAGAATACAGCAAGTACAAAATACATAAGTATACAAGGATATAATACATTTAGCACAAAAGATTCGGTGCGGTACAGTTGCCAAAAAGGGTACACCAGCTCAGCATAATGCTGAGGCAAGCCACAGCGCTGATTTTCAGCTGGCCCCTCAGTGACTCACATATATTATACATTTCAAAATAATCTTAATAAAATGGAACTTTAACTGATATAGGTGCCAGTTAAAGGTATACACACCATTCACTAAAACATCGGGTAACATCTACTTTGTGTTGTAACTTTGTAAGTCAAAGTTACAACACAGGTCTAGTACCTTATGTTATTCTTAAGTAGGTATCGTACATCACAAACATAATAATTAAGCATTAAAATAACAACTAAAAACGTTTACTTTTAAAACATAAAACATAAAAAAAGAATTCAGAAAAAAAGGTACCGTTAAAAACTACGTATTCCATGTACGTGTTATGGAGTTCACTATGAAGAAAATGCTTGCCTTTTAATACCACAATATGGTGAGGGTTTTTTATATCCATAGTCAGGGTATAACACGATTTTTGTGTAACTAATCCATGGAACGTGAACTAAGTTCAATATTTGAATATTTGAGTATCTATGACTAGTCAAAGGAGCTCGTAGCCTAGTTGCGAGCACGGTCCGAAAGTGATCGTGCAGGTTAAGCGACGTTGGCACGGTCGGTACCTGGATGGGTGACCGCTAGTGGCATGTTTTATCTGAGCTTCCTGTGCCTCGGAGAGCACGTTAAGAAGTCAGTTCCGGTTGTTGTCATTCGACAGCAGCCTAAGCTCGTTAAGCCATGTCAGATGCCTACGGGCGACCTGAACAACTCTGACAAATAGGTTGGCCACTAACCATACGATAAGCTAGCAAGTCAAAGACGAAGTATTAATTTCAAGAAACGAATTCTTTTTTTCTCATAAAATTGAGTAGGTACCTGGCGAGAAAATTGCATTCAAAGTCGTCAATGAATTAATCACTTTGAGGTGTGGAAACACGAGGTCGCTGAGACTCTGATGCTTTAACCACATATACCATGACGCAGTACTTGGATTGTCGCAGTTGTTAGTTGGTTAACTTTATATAAGGACTGGCTGAAAATCAGTGCTGTGTGTTTTATCTTATCTTATCTCTCTGTTGCTTTCTTCGTCCGTGCAGTCACTGAGGGGCCAGCTGAAAATCAGCGCTGTGGCTTGCCTCAGCATTATGCTGAGCTGGTGTACCCTTTTTGGCACTGTACCACACCAGATGTTCTGTGCTGCATGTATTAAACTTTGTATACTTCTGTATTCTGTATTCTGGTGTTTACAGCGCTAAATAAACGATTTCAATTTCAATTTTCAATTTTAAGATAGGGGGCCGGGAATAACCCCAGCGGCACTTCGACCCTTGAGGATCTTTTGTGCCTACCCCATTTTATACACTGGTCATCTCAGTGTGTGTTCCTCACGATGTTTTCCTTCACCGTTAGAGCAGTCGGTAAATGTACGGAAGTCTTCGAAAAATACGAAAAACTAATTGGTACATGGCACTGCATGGTGCCTCCCACATGGGAGTCCGGTGTCCTAGCCACTGTGCCACCTCGCTGTGTGTTTACACGCAAGTGTATTCACTCAAGCATTAGCTGAGCCAGGTGCCTATTGTTTACACGCAAGTGTATTCACTCAAGCATTAGCTGAGCCAGGTGCCTATTGCCAATAGTATTCACTCAAGCATTAGCTGAGCCAGGTGCCTATTGCCAATAGTATTATTGAACTAAATATGTATTATTTGTGTGGCAGTGTTTTTCTTTTTTCTTCTTCTTCTTTAATGACGTCACATAAGCGTCGTCGTTGGGAAAACTGATAAATTATAATATTACAAAATGATATTACAAGATCAAAAGATATTAAGTAATTTTATTTCACGGCTACATGACCTAACATATCGATTTCAGAACACACGTCCTTTGGGGAGTATTGCGGTAACATTGCAAAATCGGTTAGTTTAGTACGTTACTTGTTAGGTAAAAATACCGAAAAACATATCGCGTCTTTCGTGTCGTATGGTTAGTTGCCAACATTATGTCAGGGTTGTTCAGGCCGCCCGTAGGCCAGCCCTGTAGTCTCGGGCGTTGAATACAAGCTAAGGTAACTCCTGCCTGTCGTAAGGGGCGACAAAAAGAAGTCATCAGGGTCGTCCAGTCGTCCACCTACGAAGGTCGGTCAAAGACCCTACTTTGACCGCCTATCGTAAGTGGGCGACGCTGGGAAGGGCCACACGCTGCTGCTATGGGAGGTGTCGGGACCCAGGAAGGGCCCAAGGCAAAGTGCTATAGGCACCGGTGCGTTCATCTGCAGATCCCAGAGTTATTAATAAATATATATTCATTCTTTATGACCATGCTCAGAGTTCCGGGTTCGAAACCATGCAGTGCCATGTACCAATGAGTTTTTCGTATTTTTCGAAGATTTACGTACATTTACCGACTGCTCTAACGGTGAAGGAAAACATCACACTGAGATGACCAGTGTGTAAAATGGGGTAGGCACAAAAGATCCTCAAGGTCGAAGTGCGGCTGGGTTATTCCCGGCCCCCTATCATAAGATAAGATAAGATGGCCATGCTCAAACCTAGGCTCCTGAATTTAGCGTGAAATATTCATATTTTGCAGAGTGACAGCGACATCAGAGAACATAAAATTTCCAGACACGCACACATCAAGCGGGTGTAATCGCGGCCCTGGCGGGGCCCGAGCGGAAAGCGGGCCCATTTCCCGGGATCAGAGCCCAACTCTTCCTCTACGGGATTTGTGTGAGTAATGGTTTTGGAATGTAATGTTAAAAAGCGAGAGGTTATAAGAGTTTTATACGTCATTTTGTGTCAAGCGAAAAGGTAACATTACCTATATAGAAGTTATTTGGTCTCAGGGTTATACATATACAAATACGTTTATTTAACCTGAACATACTAAAAATAGATACAGTAAGTAAAATAAGTAATATAACAATATAAATTAAACACTTAAAATTTTTAAATTTAAACATTCGAAAACCAAAAACTAGATAAATAAAATTAAATAAAGAAGATATTATGGTATAATACAAGTAGGTATCTATTTACAACTATCAGCTCCTGACACCTACACTAGCCAACGGCTGTCTATTGGGTCAACTACGTGGTTCGCTGTCATTGCTCACGTCATTGTTCTAGAGGATAGGATATCTGTGGTGGCGCCCTGTCGCGGCGACGACGAGCCATAATTGAAAAATAAAATCAACCGAAATCAGGTGTAAGTCTCATCTGCCTCCCCTTATATCCCGGATAGCCAGTACTGTATGTAGGTTATCCCAAGAACTTATTCCAAGGAAATTTTCTAGCACCTTATCTTCATGAGATATACTCTTCTCAGAGTCGAATACTCTCCCATGAAGGTCGCTGGTCATTCTATGGAAAAAAATAATTCCGAGGCAAAAATGAGGTGGTTTGCATTGCCTTCCTCATTTCACACAATGCTAATCTGAGGTGCAGGTTTCCTCACGATGTTTTCCTTCACCGTTAGAGCAATCGGTAAAGGAAAAATCTTCGTACAATTCCATAGAACTCATTGGTACATGGTATAGCATGGTTTGAACCCGGACCTCCCGCACGGGGAGCGTCCTAGTCACTACGCCACTAATAAATAAAACCTCTATGAGTCAGGAAAAACAACCCACCAATAAACATTGGGCCTGCATGGTGGATTATGTATGACCCGTACCATCTTTGTGCAAGATGAGGCCTGTGTCCCAGAAGTGGGGACGTTAATAGACTGATTATGATTTTGGAATTAATAACGTAAGTAAGTACTTAAAGTTCATTCGCTCAAATCGTCTCGATCTTTGAAAATGTCGCCTGCGTTCGCGCCGTTATTAGTCAAACGATGACTATGGTTGTAATGTTGATAAATCAAGGATAGGTTTATTAATAGTCCATTCGCTTAAATAGTCACGCTCTTTGAAAAGCGCGCGGGCGGCTTTTCAAAGAGTAGGTAAGAGGATTTGAGCGAATGGAAAGAAACAAAGATAGAAAGAAAGATTATTTATTTCCGATACATACAAACAATTAGGTACAGAAGACAAAAATAATATTAAACAAATATATTGCAAAAATAAATAAGCAAAGTAATTAAGTTTGATGAAGGTGTTGTGCAGCACCGGAAAAAGGGGACTGCCTCAGCCTGTTGCCGCAGCGGATTTAGCACTGCGGCGCTGATTGTCAGGCATCCCCTGTGTGCCAGGGATCACTCCCTAGTGATACACTACCGGAACATATAAATAAATAACGGAAATATTAATAAACAACATACACATTGGATTTACACCTGAAGTGGTAATCGATTTAGCCCTAAACATTTCCGTTTTTGACCTTTTACCGCATCCCCAAAACTTTAGTAAACAAAATCCAATCCATCTACAACCGATCCGCATCCGTATCGGAACTAATTCCTTATTCTATCCGCACACGAGCCGGATCCGGCAACTTCGGCGAGTGTTCAGGACATGCCAAGTTTAGTTATTCGACTTTGTGTTCCGTGATACGTTACCCATTCTACTCGTCAATTATATTACCTATATTAGAACTAGAGCGAAAACTTATTGGGCGTTTTCACAATAGACTATAACGACACCGACACGATACCGACACGACACCGATGTGTATGGTGTCGTGGACCACATACTCACTCGTAGTGTGGAAGCGTCTAGTAAATATGTGAAATTTGACAACCGAGGATATGGTTGTCATCATCATGATCAGCATAATGTCCCCACTGTTGGGGCACAGGCCTCCCATTGCACAAGGGTGTATGGACCATGATCCACCGAGCGGGCCCAGTGCTGATTGGTGGATTTCACACGCCTTTGGATTATTTTTTTATTTCCTCAGACATGCAGGTAGAAAGGAAGGTTGTCTGGAAGAAATAGCTTAAAGCTATAAGGCCGCCAAATGTATTTGTATTTTGTATCTTTTCTATTTGCAGGTTTCCTCACGATGTTTTCCTTTACTGTAAATATACATGTCTTTAAAAAATCAGAAAAACTAATTGGTACATGGCATGGTTTCGAACCCGGACCTGGAGCATGGGAGACCGGCATCCTAGCCACTAAGCCACCGACGCTCTCGTTGTCGTTATCGTGTAATGTGAAAACGGCCATCATCTTTCTGTCTGTTTGTCAACTCATCAGATCCAAAACAGGTGCATTGATATCCGAGTTCCATACAAATTATTTTACACATTCATGTCGTACTTGTAGAATATTTTACTGGAGTATTGTTACTCTTCACTCGTGCTGTTTCACTGTTGCCAATATAAATCTTTAATATGATTAATTTTCAACTTTCAATATGAGAAGGATCTGCGTGAGCTCCGGGCGCCTGACTGGCTCCAGAATGCGCAGGAGAGAGAGCGATGGCGCTCTTTGGTATCGGAGGACAAGATCCACTTCGGGCCGCTCCGCCAGCGGAGGAAGTCGTCGTCGCCTGGAAGAGATCGCTTTAAGCGTTCAGGCCGCCTTTGTACATATCCTGCTATTATTACTGTAGTTTTTACTTTTCCTGTATTTGTGTACAATAAAGTGTCCCAGTCTGACATACTCCTGCAACTTTAAATGTTATTTCCTAAACATTTTACTTTCGAATTTCAAAGAATTTTTTTTGCGAATTTCCAAAAGTCGTAGTATAAAAGTTATTCAGTCTTTTCGGGACATACTTACTTATATTTTTATACACCCTGTATGAATATTAAAGCTATAATTTAAAAATACATACTTTTCACTAACAAAATATCAAGTTTATTTCCGATAGAAGCTAAGCTGCTATAACTTTTCCTGCCACTACAAATCGCTTGCAATATCCTGAACCTATCCTTGGTCACGTATTATGTTGGATACTGGACATAACCCATTACACGAGCGAGATAACGAACAAATTGAAATATAAAAACTCACTGTTGTTACAGAGATCCCATTAAAGAAAGAAAGAATTTATTTCGAATAGCGCACACATACAAATAATTAGGTACAGAAGATAAAAATAATATTAAACAAATATATTATAAAAATAAATAAACAAAAGTACCTAATTAAGTTTAATAAAGGTGGTGTGCAGCACCGGAAAAAGGGGACTGCCTCAGCCTGTCGCCGCAGCGCTTTAGTTTACATTACTCCAAGATCTTGGAAACTACTGATCTAATATAAAAAAACTCTAAAATCCTCTAACATTTATAAAATCCATGGTTTACGACTACAGACATTGTGGGATCCATGGCCTGAAACATTTCAGTTTAAACTCGTATCACATAAACAACTGTTACCATTCCAGAGATCCCATTAGACATCAACTCCAAGATCTTGGAAAATACTGATCTAATTTTAAAAACGAAAAAAATCCATGGTTTACGACTACCATTCTGGGCTCCATGGCAGGAAACATGAGCTTAAACTCGAATCACATAATCAACTGTTACCATTCCAGAGATCCCATTAGACATCAACTCCAAGATCTTGGAAACCTGTGATTCAATTTTAATCAGATATGGATATAAGAACACTGAACAAATTTCTCTGTTGAATAAAAATATCCGCGTGCAAATCGGATCATCGGTTGTTGAGTTTTGATGCCACAGACGAATAGACATAAAGGGATACAAGTCAAGCTTATAATCTTCCTTTTGCCAGGGGATTAATGAGTTCCTCTAGACTTAGACTTAGCCCAGTTAGCCTAGGCAATTAGGCTTTCTAGCGAGGGGGGGTAGGGAGCAACATAGCCAACATTTAGTTCTGAGCAAACTAATTGATAGTCCTACAAGACGTAATTTAGTATTCAATTACAAACGGAGGCCAGAATCAATTATCTGCCTACATTAATCACTATACTATAATCGATTATTTGGAACGGAATCGATGGCTATTTTGTGGTCGAAAATTATGTTAAGAAAGAAAGAAAAAGAAAGAAAGAAAAAGAAAGAAAAGAAATAAAAACACTTTATTGCCATAAAAAATACTTATTCAGCGGATTTGATCTCGATTATTGAAATAATATGAGTTCGTTTTATCTTCCATTAGCCGCAAGACACACCAAAGATATGTCGGGTGTATAGGTGGCGCGTACGGGCCACACAACCATCGAATTTTGAACCATATGCCAACGCAAATAAAGTTCACATTTGTTTATCTGCTAAAAGCACGACAGCGCCCCTGCCGCGTCGCTTCTAAATGTATAAAATATGCAAAAAAAACACTTGGATTTTTTACTACATTGTTCATGGTATGTATGTGATAGCGAGAATATAAAGAAATCATTTTGGAACTTCACAGAAATAGACCTAGAAATCCATACCGTAGACACTTTACTAAATTGTTCATTTACCTAATTGCTTGCAACACTTTTACGGACGGAGTGAAACTCCCGGTAAATTATTTTCTTCACACCGTTTTCATGTCTTCCTTTTGCAATCGTCTAAGACGAGTATTGACTCGCCTTCGGTATCGATTTGAGCTTTCCAGCTCTATTAGGGCTCCGTAAAATTATAGGGAAATCCACGAAATGATATTGGATATAAATCACAGACAGAACGAGACAGTTGAGTTTAAAAAAAAAGTAGTTCAACTCGTAATTTTTTGTCACACCAATGTTCCTTTTGTCACTTTTATTAAAAAAGAAACAAATTCAACTTACTCCTACGGCGTTTTTCATTATTTTGACTAATATACAGAATGAATAGATGCGATTGATAAATAAGTAGAAGAACCTTTATAACTGCTCACTTCGAAATGTTATTTCTTTTTTTTTTCTTCTTTTTTTTTTCTCAATTTTTTAAACAAATACTTAATTTATTTCTTAATTTGAATTTATCAAATTTCTATCTCGGCTTACTTAGGTATTTTTAGGAGTGGATCATTTAGGAAGTTGACGTTGTGAACCTAAACGCTTTTAAGGGCCTCTGTAAGCCAAGATGCCAGCCTGTGGTCTGCGAGCCAGGTCAGAAAATAAGATCATGTAAGTTACGTGATAGGTGTCCGATAGTGGTGCATTATTGTTAGGTATTTAGATGAGGGTATCTACGTATACCCGTGGTTGAGGGTAGGTGTATAATAAATCAGTGCGAAACAGACTATCGAAGCTTTGACTCACTGTTCCCGGTTCTTCCTTAGTAATCCTGTACAAATCCATCAATTTTCTCCTGTTTTGAAGCCGGCAGCTGACATCCGACAGCAGTCGAAGGCCATATCAAACGCACTACAAGAAGATACACTGTTGTCTTCCGCAATTTGTCAGTAAATACGGAACCATCAGCTTAAAATCGAGTTCACGTTTCCACAGTTTGTTTTCCAGTCATTTTCCGTGATGCCATGCAAACTTTCCTGTCTTACCATGAATGCCTTATTGATTTATTTTTCTTCAGTTTTTTTATCGAACAAACTTTCAGTCTTCCATGGTACCTTGTGTTCGACAGTCTTTGGCTGTATCTATTACGTTTTAACAGGAAAAACGTTTTGAAAGTTTTCAATGATTACGCGGTTTCACTTTACGGTGAGTTTATGGTTTTTTACGTACTTAATTTACGTTTTAGATTGTATTTACATACATACATACATTATCTATATAGCTACGCAAAATACACGTGCTGTATTCGCGGTTTCTATCTTCTACGAGGATTATGATGGGCCTACAAAATAAAGTGGAAATCATTGTTACGTTGATCGTGCTACGGGCCTACGAGGTAAAGTGGAAACCACTGCTATGCTGATCGGGCTACAAGTCTACGAGATACAGTGAAAACCAGTGCCACGCGGATCGAGCTACGGAATCTACGGACCTGCGATATAAAGTGGAATGTAAACCACTGCTACGCTGAATGTACCGTGCTAGGGGCCTACGAGATAAGTGGATTTTACCACTTACTCTGATCGGGCTATGGGCCTACGAGGCAAAGTGAAAACCACTGCTACGCTTATTGGGTTACAAGAGTACGAGATCAAATGGTAACCACTGCTACGCTGATCGAGCTACGGGCCTACGAGGTAAAGTGGAAACCACTGCTATGCTGAATGCTGATCGGGTTACGAGTATACGAAATTAAATGGAAACCACTGCTACGCTGACCAGGCTACAGGCTTAGATAAACGCTGCTGAATGCTGGTTTATGCATTGTTTTTGGCATATTTTTTTCAGCACAATCTAGAACTCATACACTAATTTTATTTACACTAACATTATTCAAATACATTTCATTTCTATTACTTTTGTATCAGTACATATGTATAGTTGACAGTCTCAACCTATCCATGATGGAATGATCACCGTTGATCATGGTTACTGTAATTATAGAAAATTCAGAACAAAGAAACGATGTAACAAACAGTGGAATAAAGCCAGGTGTAACGCCCTGCCTGACTGAGTAAATAAAGGCCCCTTGCCTCTCGACTTAACTGCCTTATTTACTTTGCCGATAGGAACTTTAGTTAGGTTAGTTTGTAGGTAATTACATAGTATAAGCCTATATTTGTCCACTTCTGAACCAAAGCTGAATATTATTTAAAGATAGATCCTGATCTGCAGGATCGCTTGGGTTGGTATCTCTCTTATCTTTCTGCCGCAAAGCTGTAATGCTTGATCTTCTGTGTTTCTGTTAAAGGGTAAGAGAGCTAGCGTAATTACTGGCACATGAGGCAATCCATCTTAGTCCTCAAGGTTAGCAGCGCATCAAAAACCCTCTAATATTAATACAGTGAGGTGAGATGTCTATGGGCGACGGTGACCACTTACCATCAGGTGGCCACCGTTTGCTGGTCTGCTCTCCTTATTTAATAAACAAAACATATCACCACTGATTTTAGGCGATCGTATCGATCAGTCATCAAGAAAAATGCACAAGGTTGTTCAAGTGGTGAAGTCGTTTTCCTCATTGACGAGGGTCGTGATCATTCTATGGAAATAACCACATAGAACGATTCTCTTGGCAGATTTAATGGGCTGGTATGCCATTGCATTCATCATTTTTCATACTGGTTAACTCAGTGTGTAGGTTTTGTCACGATGTTTCCTTCATCGTTAGAGCAGTCGGTAAAAGTATGCCAGTCTTCGAAAAAAAAACCGAAAAACTTGTTGTATGGTTTCGAATCCAGACCACCCGCACGGAAGTCTTAGCCACTACTCGTGCGTCACCGCCGCTCGACAATTGTTCATAATCTAATCTTATTAAAAGTATGAGTTCATATGTATACTTACTATATATAGGGTCTTTTTTTATTAGCAGCAAATATTTCTAGGGAGGTCATCTATTTAGATAATAAAAATAATGAGAGGGTAAAAAAAATCTTTTACTTATTAAATTTTAGAGATAAAGGACAAAATTGTTTGTTTGAAAATTCTACAAATGAATGAATTATTGCAATAGCAATACTAATACTGAAATAAGAAGTAAGAATGGAACTCGTTTCATTCATAACGACATATATGAGTTTATGCCACCAAGGCGCAAAATAATGGGGTTTATTTTTCTTTAGTATGGAAAATTTTCATACAAGTAACAGGGTTATTTTTTCGTGTAAAGTGGTACAAATGACCAGCACATACCCCTCTCCAAATATACCTTTTATTTTACCCTTTAAAGAAAATTGTGCGTTTTATCTGACACCCGATATAAGTATTTGATCCTAACTGATTGATATCTAGCCCAACTCAAAGCGCTGGACCTAGAAGGTTGAAAAGTCAAGGGATAATACGGGATTTTACCTTTTCTGACAATTTTATCCAGGTGGCCTTAACGCCTTTGGAATTGGAGTCAAAACTTTTTTACCTTTATTGATTTTTATTTTGTCAAAAATAAATAGACATAATTTGTCATTTTATTGTATTAATCAGAGTGACACGAGTCAATTATTATTTAGTATTTTTTGGATTGAAATAATGATGTATTTAATTTTATTTTCGACGATTTTTGTATGCTGAAATAAGCTACATAGGGAGTTATTATAAAGAAAGCACAAAAATATATTTTCATGACAGTCCTAAGATTAACTATTTACATTTATAAAGCGCTTAGTATAAGGTAACAAACTTGATTTACTTACTAAGATTTTTCAGTAATCCAGTAATCTGCGATTTACTTCTCCCTAGAGGTGTTCTAAAAGGATTTAGAGTAACTCTTCTCAAGATCGGCACCATTAATTATTTTTCTCTATTTCTTGTCGTCTGGTTAGTGGCCAAATATTTAGTTTAACGTGCTCTCCGAGGCACGGAGGGGCTCAGAGAAAAAGTGTCACTAGCGGTCCTCCAACCAGCTTCATAATTGCAGGCTCATCATCACTTTTTGACCACGTTCGCAACTAGCCTACGAGTAGCTTAATGTCGGTGTTGATGTTTTCTTTGAATGGCTTATTTCTGATATTAGTAACATTTTCTTTATAATTTGTAGTATGTTCCGAGTATAAATATAAAACTATATTATTTGGTTTAAAAAATCTAAATACTATTTACTGCGCTGGCGCAACGGCTCGACTTAATCTTGAACTCCGATACCAAAAAGCGCCATCGCTCTCTCTCCTGCGCAGTCTCGAGCCAGTTGTCCCGTTGTGCGTTCGGTGCTCCCACAGTACCCTCGCAAATTCATAATTCTAAAGATTTCTAAATTATTTTTTTGTTGACGGGGGATATCTTCACAAAATAGCCGGTATCCCGGGGGAAAGACTAGGTTATGTGGGATTTGTACCCACTAAAACCCCCTCGATGGCCGACCTAATGCATGTCGGAGGTCTCTGGGATCTCCAGTGAAATGCACTCTAGCACTTTGCCATGGGCCCATCCTGGGAGGTATATATTCCGCCTCCAGGTTCCTCCCGTCACAGCAGCGTGCGGCCATAGCACACTGCTGTCTCCCCCGCAGATCGCCAGCCAAAGGACGGCCAAAGCCCCCACTTTGCCCGCCCACCACCCTGATAGCCCCTTTTACGACAAACAGGGGTTACCGTAGCTCTATTCTTCGCCCAAAACTACAGGGCTGAGCGATTTCTACCTAATATCATGTGTTTTCTAAATAGGTAAACAATGGCGAAGACAGCAGAAGCGGAGGTCGAGAAGATTCAGATGCTAGAGGAGCGGATAAAGGCGCCTTCCATCTGGGGGCGGGTGCCGTGCGGGATCAGGTTCGAAGACCTGCAGGAGAAGCGGTACGAGGACGCTGTTAGGCTGATCAAGAAACACTACATTACTGAAGAAGTGAGTAGCAAACTTCTTTTAATAAATGGCCTCTGCAGTTTGCAGAAGAAAAACACGAACGTCGAGGTTTCATGGGAGAGACGCAAGGATCTGGATGCCATAGTGCTAATGGAGGTTCTTGTAGAATTCATACAATATATGTGTTATTGCACTCCCATTTCTCTGTCCTATAAATCGTTCAGTCATACGTCCTACGATGATATGATACGGCTGGCACATTCGATAGTAACCTGAACGTCGTTGTAAATGTGTACATAACGCGGGAATACAAATTATGCTAACTTACTATCAACATACCAAAACTCCATCACCCAAAGGTTGCCTGGAAGAAATAGCTTAAAGCTATAAGGCCGCCAATTGTATTTGTATTTTTTTCTTCTTCTGTCCTATATTTTTGTTCTGTTTGCAATAAAGAATATTTGTATCAAATTGCAATAAAAGTAATTACAAACTATTCAACGTAGATACATAACATTACATTACGCAATATTCTTAGATTATTCGGTTTCCGTATCAATTTGACAGCTGCCAGCCGTATCATAGTGGGACGTATGACGTATAGTTTTACAAAAAAATATTGCTGCAAGCAGTTTTTAAGTGTGAGAAGTGAGCAGGTACAACTTTCTTTTAATTCAAGGGTTTCATTTCACCTCAATCTCACTTGAATATAAAGTGACGATGGGGACAAAATGGTTATGGGGACGACAAATTGGACACTCTTTGTTCGAAGGTGCTTTGAAGAGCTGTCATATTTATGACAGACATTCATCATCATCATCATCAGCCCATGTCGTCCCACTGCAGGGTATAAGCTTCCTCTCTTTTGTGCCACCCTCTACGATCCTGTGCTAGTCGCATCCAGGTGCTCGATTGAAATTTTGGTGATGCCATGTTGGACATGCAATAAAAAATTATTTTTTATTGCAATAGACAGAAGCAAGTTTTAGGTATTTTTACGGTCACGTTATAAATATGATGTTTATTTAATAAAAATAGTATCTGTTATCAGGCCTCGTTTTGTATGAAGGCTGCTCGATTTCCTTTCAATTAAGGTTCGCTAAAAATTACATATTTTTTCGTAAACACCTCACCGTCAATGTCTGGCTATTTAAGTAATTAATACGTTATTTTTATACGTATTTTTCAATATTGAAACGTTATGGGTCTAATGATAATAAAATCAACAATCGTCTTTAAATACTTACACTATAAAAGACCTAAAGAAGCGGGGGACCTAAACTTAAAACGTGTAAATAGTATAGTACGGCTAAATTAAGAATGTCGTGTCACCTGTCAAATATTTAGCACGTTGAATGATTTTAAAATTAGTCGCTAAAGTTTGCGATTACTGCTTTGTTTACGTTTTTTCTAATGCTAAAAAAACGAAGTATAGATAGTTTGTATTTTCGGTCAGTTAGGTATTTATTAATGGTCGTAGAAAAACTATTGTATGCACCTGAATGTAATTAGCGTAATGGAGGGTCTAGTGGTCTAGTGGCTAGGACGCCGGACTCCCATGCGGGAGGTCCGGGTTCGAAACCATGCAATGCCATGTACCAATGAGTTTTTCCGATTTTTTCAAAGACTTACGTACATTTACCGACTGCTCTAACGGTTAAAGAAAACATCTTGAGGAAACCAGCATGTCTGAGGAAATTAAAAGATTCCGAAGGTGTGAAAAATCCACCAAAAAGCACTGGGCTCGCTCGGTGGATCAAGGCCCGTACCCCCCCTTGTGCAAGGGGTGACCTGCGCCCCAACAGTGGGGATATTAATAGGCTGATGATGATGAATGTAATTAGCCATTGAAATATCTGTGCTATCTTTTGTGATACTCACTATACTCTATTTTCAAACTTACATTTTAATAAGCATAGAGTTCTATTCTATATTAATAACAAGTATGCAAATTCTCATGGATTTAATAAAAAGAAAGAAAAATCTTTGAAGGAGAGTAATTGAGTCTAGCCAAGCCACAGTTTAAGAAAGATAATAATAAAATCTACCACTGAGCCAAGTCGAGTCCAAGTGCTTAATTAAGAAACTGACAGAAAAAAAGATGAATGGCCGCTCTAAAATGTTAATTTACTTAATTAAGATACTTTGTGTACGGGAAAAAGTGACCGAGAACAATCGAGCTGAGTGAAATTCCAGTTGAGTCGTGGTTCCACTTCTAGCGGAGATTCTCGTGCCTATAAATAAATAATAAAATAAATAAATAAATCATTCATTTCCATTTTTGTTCCACTACATACAATGTTTGTAACATGGCAGGCAATATCGCAAAAACTGTTTCGTCAAGTTTAGGTCGACATATCTATGTAGTATTAATAAATTAAATGTAAATTGAAATTAAAAACGTTTATTTAGCGCTGTAAACACCAGAATATACAACACAATACAGAAATATACAACGATTTATACAAGCAGCACAAAACATCCGGTGCGGTACAATGCCAAAAAGGGTACACCATCTCAGCATAATGCTGAGGCAAGCCACAGCGCTGATCTCCAGCTGGCCCCTCAGTGACTGCACGGACGAAGAAAGCAACTGTGTGTGCGTGTCGTGATGTATGAATGTGTTTATCTGTATGAATGAGGATATTAGTGTGTGTGTGAGGTACTGAGTGTGTGGGATGGTGATGTGATGTATGGCATGGTACGGATGTATTTACATGGTATTATGTGTGTGGATGGTAGTTCACAGTAGAGGCATAAGATTACCGAGCACATCCAGATTGTGAAGGACAGTAGTTACAGGGCACTTAAAGAATGTACGGAGCAGTGTCCGATTTTTGTAGATCAATTGTATAGATAGGTAGGTATTATGTAGGTACTTAGTTGACACAAAATAATCTGAATTTATTTTGGTGTCTGAAACGCAAGCAGCTTGATCGACACGTCTCCCACATTTGAAAAAATTGCTTTATTTTTCGGATATGAACATCCCCGTTCACGATTTTATGCTCCGCCCGAACTGGTGTCCCCACCTTTACCTAAAATACTTGAGAGATTTTCGAGAATTTTTATAATAAACCTTTCTAAAGTTTATTATTAAGAGAATAACCGTAGCTCTTCAGTTTCTGTTATTTTTCAAAATGTTTAATCAAATTAAATTCCTGGAAATTGTAAGATATCTGTAAAAGCTTTTATAATCTCATTTTCAGCGCGTTTTAGAGATCGCAAAGTTCGTTCACTGTGTTTTTCCGAAATTGTAGAAATTCCTAGAAAAAATACCTGATCAATTTCGTCGGTACCTGATATTTCTTAAGGTCTTACCACACTTGCGATTTGTGATCGTGTTTCCCTATAAACAGACTGGGCGATTTGCGAGGGGGTTTCCCCGATTTGTACAGTTGACGGATCGCCTCATTGGAAACAAAAATCACCAGTGTGACCATGCTACTTTCTGACCAAGCCCGCATCTACAGTAAAATGTAGGGTTCTGGTTTACAGTGTTTGAGATCTATGTTTGAGATTTATTCAAAATCTACTGAGCCGATTCTAAACATTCTTTCACTAACACGTAGTATCAATTTTCGTATAGATATGTAGCAGTAAAAAATAAGTCCAGTAGAATTTTAGAAATAATGGTATAAGTAAGTACCTTTAGTTTGTATGACTGTACCTGGGTTGAACTCCTCAACTTTTGGGAACTATTTTTAAAATTAAAATTCAAGTTCATTTATTTCAATAACAATATATAATACATATTGTGTACATTAATATATTTTATATTTATATTGTTAATATAATGTAATGTATAATTATGATTAGTCAATTTATGTTAATTTATCATTCAATTCTATTTACACATACATAATTTACGTCTAAACCCGCGTTTGACCTCAATCTCACCTGGTGGTAAGTGACGATGAGGTCGAAGATGGAGCACACGGGCTTAATAAGTACTGGCTCTTCTATAAACACTGCCGAACCACATCAACGCCGAAGCGAATTAAGTATAGGTATTCAATCTCCTGTCGCCAAAACTCACCTGTTGCCTCTAGAAAGGGCTCAACGTGGGGTTCTAAAAGTTCTCACTAAAAAACCCTTCCGTTATCCTACAGACGAGTTATATAAAAATACAGACAGTTAGACAACTCTTTATAAACAATTTACTGTTAAAATTTCATTCGTTGATTCCTTTCATATGCATAGACTCTGATAGACAACAAAGATATAAGAAATGGTTAGTTCCAAACAAACACACTACTTTTGGTCAAAGATTTTTCGATTTTCTGTCACCCCGATTGTATAATGTCCTGGAAAAGAGATTCAGCACTTGTAATCTCTCCAAATACAAATGTAGAAATATAATAAAAACCTGCCTCCTTGGTTTGAACTATGAAGAAACAGAAAAATTGCTGGCCATAACCAAATAAAATAAATTAGCATATCTAACCTACATAATAAATACACACGCACACTCACTTACACACAACACACACATTTTAATAAAACCACACTCTCATACACCCCAACATATCCTCCCATACTATCATAATATTATAGATTAAGCACTAAAGAACTTTACCGACAGCAGCACACACAAAAATGCAATTTAATAAACCGATATGGTGGACCGGAAGCAAATGATCCCTACAGCACAGGGCAACCTATTGTAGGTATCAAATGCAAATATTTCGCCCAGCCTAAAAAACACTAGACATTAACTTTTGAAAAGGAATAAACTCTGTTCGGATTTAGATTAAGATATTTTACATAAATTTCATTAGTATTTTTATTTGTAAGTTAGTTTAAGGCTTTTGTCATATTTTTGAAATAAACTTAAACTTATAAAACTTAAACTTTAAAACTTATAATCTTTTGAGAATCTTTCCAAAGTTATTAACGACTGTTTTGTTGTTTTGTTGTAGGTCACATTCAGATCGTTGAAGATATCGGAGGACAAAGAAGGTACAGACGAGTTCGTCCACAACGTGAGGATATGGATGAAGGATAAAATGTCCATCGCGGTGGTGAAGGAAAGCACGGACAAGCTGGTCGGTTGCCTCATCATGAGGATTCAGGAAAAACGTTAGTATTTATACTATCAGACTTGTTTGTTTGTGTTTGTAGTCTCTTTAATGTACACAAAAAAAATACACAGAAAATAAAAAGGCGGGCTTATCCCATAGGGATCTCAGATTTAATCTACTTTCGCGGTTTTAGGTACGGTCGCGAACTATAATTTAGGAGTCACTTTTACACATTGAATAACCTTGTCATAGTCAATACAAGAATAACGCTAGTAAAGGGTCTTTCAAATAGAGCGGGTCGATGTTAATAATTTGTGGCGGCTATTTTGTTTTGGCGACATCTGTAAAATCTATTGTTTCTTATTCAGTCACTGATGCCAAATCACCATGGCAAGTTACACGGTTCAGCAGCATGTGCAAATGATAAAACTTTATTATCAAAATGAGTGTTCGTTAGTGCAAACGTTGCGCGCATTGCGCCCATTTTACGACAGACGCGGTGGCCCTTCAAAGTCTACTCTCCAACGATTGGTGACCAAATTTGAGACGACCGGTTCGGTAAACAACCAACCAACACCTTTACGTCAAAGGAACGCCAGATCAGATCAAATATTTCGTTAATATCTCACACACATCTTGTTTTATTCAATTTTAATATCGACCCGTCCTTGTTGAAAGACCCTTTATTAGATCTCTTTTGATTGCCGTCTACGTTTTATTGTGACAAAGTCGTTCTCAGTGTGTTACAGTGGGTCCCAAATTAAGTTTCGTGACTGTACGATGGATTGTGCATTGACGATGAAAAGGGAAAAAACTTCCTCCAGGCTAGGTGGTAGGTCTGGGGATAGCAATCCGACAGTGTGTGGTCGGAACTTATATTATGTCGTAGATACATACCGTAGTGGCGCGTTTCACGATGTGCGTAGGCATTTTACGAAGTGCTAAAAGACATATATTGTAATCGTCGAATTCTACACTACTTATTAATCGTGAAATGTAGCAATGAATTGCAGTCCCACGCTTTAGTCACTGTGTACGATTTTATAATAAGATACCTGATACTGTAATAAATATGTTAGAGAAAAAATTTAAGACCCATGTAAGACGGACCTTATGTAAAAAGGGTTATTATAAAATAAACGACTAATTAAACGATAAAGAGGCTTGGTCCTAAATTCAGCTCCAGTTCTGCACATTGTGTACATATATGATTGTATTCATAATTATTGTAAGATATATTTATTTCAAAAGATGTGCTGCTGAAAGTTTCTTGCGCCGCTTCTTTCCTTTCAGCTATAGCACCTTACGAAGCGGCGGTAGAGTAAAAAATAATGACGTTGTAAAAATGTACTATAAAGTACTTACAATAAAAACATGTTGATTTGATTTTGATGCATCAGATCTCTAGTTAGCAATAACGCAATGATGTTGAATTATACTATGTGGTTACCTCAGAACCGTAATATGGCGGACCTATTAATCGACGACTGGAAAAACAGTATGCCAATGATAAAAGCAATTCAAATCGACCTTTTTCTACCTAAATTACTCCATCAAAAGGTTGCCTGGAAGAGATCGCTCTTAGCGATAAGACCGCCTCGCTTGTATGAATAGTTTCGTACGCACTGCATCACACTATTTTTGTACAATAAAGTATATTCATTCATTCAAATCATTCATTGTATTAATCGTTTTGTACGCATTGTATCACACTATTTTTGTACAATAAAGTGTATTCATTCATTCATTCAAATCATTCATTGTATTAATCGTTTTGTACGCATTGTATCACACTATTTTTGTACAATAAAGTGTATTCATTCATTCAAATCATTCATTGTATTAATCGTATTGTACGCATTGTATCACACTATTTTTGTACAATAAAGTGTATTCATTCTTTCAAATCGATAACCGTAAAATTTCAAAACGCGAACGCACAAAAAAACCCTATTCCGTAACCATTCGAAATTCACTATTTGGAATCTATTTGCGTTTCTATCGTTTCGAATAAAACTCAGTGCCTCCGTGTATCGCGCCGTAACATTAGGGGGATTCCTTCAATGCTCCGAGCCTAAATTTTTACTGCACACCGTAAAAAGAATTCCGGATTCAGCTTTAGGATTTCGCGTGGGGTCTAAGTTAGTGGAAGATAACGGACAATTAATATGATAATTTTTATGGTACCCTATCCGTCAGTTGCACGAAACGTCCTTCATTAAAATACATGTACTTTAATTACTTTTGTACAATCCGTACCAAGCATACCTAGTTCATAAGTTTTGTTTACATTATCGACAGTTATTGTAGGTAGTTTTAACTTCCGTTTTTTGTTTCGTTCTGTCAAATATTAATGTCCAGTGAGGGTAATTTTTATCGTTGATTGGCACTCGCTGACACAGTCTCGGAAACACAGCCCTTGAGACAGCATCGTTTTGCGCGCGTGTCACCGAATCTCTTTATCGCGTGTGATCTATCACCTCCATGGACTCCTCGCAGTGCCGATACAGTGGTGGTGCTTCGTTGACTCTAAAAACTGCCAGAGTTTTGGACATTGTCGGCGCCGACGGGTGATCTCGAGCTGAGACGCTGGTTAGTTGGTTTTTCATTGGTATTTATTGCCTGCCCTGGACATTCTCTCATTCCCCTAAACTTAAAATAAACTTATTTCGCCCTCGAAAGATCCCTGGAATCGCTGAGGATCGCACAGTTGCCTACTGTCGATTTTTATTTTCCTTAACAAAATGGGTTACCAAAACTTATTTGACCTTTTACGTCGTAGCTATGACACGAGCATGACACTTAAAGGAAGGTAAGGCTATGTTAATACATTAAGGACGTTTCTTGCAACTCCCTGTATAGGAATATTAAGTGGGAAACTGTCATCATCAAAGTATTATTGTCAAAGATAATGAAATAATCAAAACAACGTAACATAAAAAGCAGTTTTTAATAATTGCTAAGCTTCATAGCTTCAAACTTTGAAGCTACAGTATTTTTCCTGCCATGCGGATTTTACTTCGCGTGCAGATCTGATCCGCATGCACGTCCTTTTCGAACGTATGATATGAACTTGCGACTTGCGTGCCACGGAAGGGCAAGTTCACAAGTTCAAATCCTGCTCGTGGAAAAATTTTCAACAACAACTTGTAACTTGGTAATTATTAACAGTTTCTTTTTTCATGAATAGTTTTCTGAAATTCTATATTTTGTAATTTAATTAATGAATTAATGTCGGCCGTCGCCTGAGAGAGAGAGGCTGTGACCAGTCGTTCCGGGTCGTTCTTGGTGCAGAGGTTGGCCGTGGCGATTCAGCGTGGCAATACCGCGAGCGTCATGGGGACCTTTGCGCCGGGGTCGACACGGGGCGGAATTTTGACTAAAGCTTTTCATGTCTTGTTTTTTTAAATATATTTTTTATTAACGAAACCTAGAGATTTGACATGTGCTTACGTAATTTAATTAAATTACTTTTGTAATAATTTATTTGAATAAAAAATATATAAAAAATAATGAATATCAACAATTCAATATGTGCAATGCTTTTGAAGGGTATCAAAGATTATGAAGTCATTCACAGTGAACTCTATAAAATTTTATAATCTTGTCCCCGAAGAAATCAAAATGTTAACTGAAGGAAAATTTAAAACGACGTTTAAACTTATCAAAACATCGTATTATTATAGTGTTCAACAATATTTTAACGTTAAAAATGCTTAGCGTGGTCATGACGTAATCTGAGAATTAGTATATTATTGTTTTGTTTACAATTTCATTATGATTTGTTATTTTGTTTATTATTTTAATTGTTATTTTAAATGAATATTATTGACTAACAAAAGTGTACAATTTGTACCAACTTGAAATAAACGAATTGAATTGAATTGGTAAGAGAGCTGGTGTAATCATTATCATATGAGGCACTCCATCAAGGTCCTCGGTAACAGTAGTGAGGTGATATATCTGTGCGGATGTGCGACGATGACCTACTTACCAGGGCCACAATTCGCCTAAATTACAACGTTTGTAGCTCTATTTCTATCCAATTTCAATTTAGTTTTCGTTCCAATTCTATTTGGACACCAAATCGCATTCTGCTGACGCATAACTCTACCACTGCCACCTTTAAAACCACCGGGAAAAAGTACCTCGGAGGAACTTATGTTCGATCGTTATATTTGACAGTTGAAGCGTTTTGTTACCGTTCAATTGCGATTCAGTATAAACTAGAAGTTTTATTAGAATGCACAAATACGTTACTGTTCGATCGATAGTTAACTCGATCGGAACTGAACTGAAATTGGATCGTTAGTGCATACGAAACACGTCATAACGACGCAGTTTAGATTCTATTTAGTTAAGTTGTATTTAGTGGAATCGATCGGACAGTTAGCTCGTCTGCTCTTCTTATTCAATAAAAAAAAGTCTTCATCCCTATTCCGTATTATCGCTTGTCACTTGTACCAAATTCTTTGTACGTAAATTGGATTCCAAGTAGTCGATGGGGATAGGTCTGTATTTAGGGAACGTTGACGGTATCGAACGAATAAGGTCTGATTCGAGCGTAAGGTGAGCGTGCGTCACGGTTTTAACATCCGTAGTAGTGTTGCAAGAAAATAGATGGATCAGTAAGTGGTAAGAATAAGAATAGTTTATTTGTGCGGTAAGATTACAATGGAGTAGGTATTTAAGCATATGTTACATTAAACTAAATAAAATTAGTGAGGAACCAGTTATCCTACAATAGGCGCTGACCTCCGAACTAGGAAGTTCCTGTATCTCGGAGGACAGATCTCTTCTTTGACCAGTGCAAATGAACATGTAACAGAACAATATAATATAATAGTGCAAAATTTGGAAGAAAGAAAAATATGAACAATAATGAAGGTTAATATAAGGGGTTGTGTCTGTGTGTGTGTGTGTGTGTGTGTGTGTGTGTGTGTGTGTGTGTGTGTGTGTTTGTGTGTGTGTGTGTGTGTGTGCGCGCTGTGTGTGCGCTGTGTGTGTGTAATAGTATTAAATTAGTAGTATTAAATTAGTATTAGTAGTATTAAATTAATAGTATTATATTTATTTATTATTAGTATTAGTATTGGTTTTAGATTTTCTTGGCTTGGCCAACGTCTGTTCTGTTACATGTTCTTTTCCACTGGTCACAGAAGAGATCTGTCCTCCGAGATACAGGAACTTCTTAGTTCGGAGGTCAGTGTTTATTGTTACCTTTTGCTCACTAATTTTATTTAGTTTAATATAACCTATGCTTAAGTCCCTACTGGTGTATGGACTATGGATACTTTGTCATCTTACTGCACGAATAAACTTATTCTTATTGGTTCATTGGTTCTTCATTCACTTCATCTAGAAACTGTACCGTATTTCTTGCGAATAAATGACTTTTCATTTTACATTTCATTTCGATAATGTCGATTCTACTGCAAGTGTGGGTGTTGTGAGCGTCGGTGGCACAGTGGCTAGGACACCGGACTCCCATGCGGGAGGTTCGGGTTCGAAACCATGCAGTGCCATGTACCAATGAGTTTTTCGTATTTTTCAAAGACTTACGTACATTTACCGACTGCTCTAACGGTGAAGGAAAACATCACCAGGAAACCTGCACACTGAGATGACCAGTGTGTAAAATGGGGTAGGTACAAAAGATCCTCAAGGGTCGAAGTTTCGCTGGTTATTCCCGGCCCCCTATCATAAGATACGATAAAGTGTGGGTATTTTCAAGTGAAACCTATCGATAGTTTTACAACGCTAATCCATAGCCTGAGGGCAAACGGAGCTTTATTGAACTCTGTCAGTCCGTCCGTCACAGGCCTCTAGCTTGTAAACAAAGTAAGAGATGCTTGTTTCAAACGTAAGGCTAAATCGAAGTAAGCGACAGTCAAAATTTTCAATTTTATATTCCATTTTTTTACTATAGGTAATTGTCTAAAAACTATCGTTTGTGTACATACGAATTTAGTTTCTAATAATGTACTTAAATAACAAAATACGAAAAATACTTATTGTATACCGGTGTAATAAATACTATATTTTGTTTTGCGGTTACTTTACCAAAGTACGGATCCCTAATGGACGAGATGCGACTAGCACTTGGCCAGTTTTCACAATAAGTTGCGAAGAGATCTCTTTGAGGCTCGTTACCGAGAGGGATTAGGGACTTTTCACAAAATACAAAGCTTAGTTTAAAAGAAAAATACATTCGATTCATGCGTTTTATTTATGTACCTACGTGAAATAGAGCTTATCTCTTTGCTAGAATTTTGTATTCAGTACTTACATAAAGGTCTTTAGGAATAAATTATAGGAGCTTTTATAAAGTGTGAAGTTTAGGTTCAAATAAGATATACAGAATGTTATAGATAACATTAGGTCAAATATTACACTCTCTTCTTCTAAGTCGTTTTACTCATTGCTGAGGGTCGTGATCATTCTGAGGAATAATCACATAGAACGACACTCGTGGCAGATTTAATGGGGTGGTTTGCCATTGCCTTCCCCATTTTACACACTTATTATGCAGGTTTCCTCACGATGTTTCCTTAACCCTCAGAGCAGTCATTGGTACATGGCAATGCCTGGTTTCTAACTCGGACCTCCCGCATGGGAGTCCGACGTCCTAGCCACGACGCCACCGATGCTCAATTACTTATTATTACACCCACCGAATGGCAATTTAAAAAATATATTTGATCGATGTTATTGTGGAAAGCTTGTTGTATTGTTATGACCATGAGTGGAACTTTGAGTATAATGATTTCGGTTACAGTCTGTATCTGAATACATAATCGACAGAAACGAAGTTCCGAAATATTTTTTTTCAATCAGTTTAGAGGCTTTGGTACACGACAAGGTGACCATGTCAGCCTCGTCAGAGTCAGAAAAGAAAAGGGAAGGGAAGCGCAAGTATTATTAGAGTCAGCCCTCACTTTGAGAGCCAACTTAGCAAACAACAGTAAGTGTTTCATATTATCAGATAAGGGTTGACTCAAAATAACATTGAGTCTCCCATTTTGGAGCCTATTGAGGACAAATTTCTTTCTCTCAGTTTTCCCCAGGTCACACTCCATTAGGAGGTGAGTGAGGTCTTCTATTTTGTTGCATCCAAGTTCCGATGTTTAATTCCGTTAAATATTCCTTTTTTTTATTAAATCCTTATTTAATAAAAAAAGACTAGAGCCGGCGAACAAACGGGCCACCTGATGGTAAGTAGTCAACGTCCACCCATATAGAGACATCTCACCTCACTGAATTACTATTAGAGGGTTTCCGATGTGCTACTAACCTTGAGGACTTAGAGTGCCTCATGGTAATTAAGCTGGCTCTCTTATCCCTCAAACCGAAACACAGAAATGCAATGCGACAACTGCTTTGCGGCAGAAATAGATTAGAGGGTGGTACCAACCCGGGCAATCCTGCACATCAGGATCTACCACCTGTAAATATTCGGTTATATACGAGTACACTTTGAAACCGGCTG
Source organism: Hofmannophila pseudospretella (assembly GCA_947369225.1). Taxonomy (NCBI): domain Eukaryota; kingdom Metazoa; phylum Arthropoda; class Insecta; order Lepidoptera; family Oecophoridae; genus Hofmannophila; species Hofmannophila pseudospretella. The sequence goes on from OX376333.1 coordinate 4,594,020, forward strand.
ATTTTAAAAACAAAATTAACGACAAGAACATACATAAGGTATTGAAAAATACATTCTTAAAACTCACTAATCATGATACTTAGTAGTGTTCGGATATTGGCTTGCAAACTTATAAAACTCACTAATCATGATACTTAGTAGTGTTTGGATATTGGCTTGCAAACTTATAAAACTCACTAATCATGATACTTAGTAGTGTTTGGATATTGGCTTGCAAACTTATAAAATTCACTAATCATGATACTTAGTAGTGTTTGGATATTGGCTTGCAAACTTATAAAACTCACTAATCATGATACTTAGTAGTGTTCGGATATTGGCTTGCAAACTTATAAAACTCACTAATCATGATACTTAGTAGTGTTTGGATATTGGCTTGCAAACTTATAAAACTCACTAATCATGATACTTGTAGTGTTCGGATATTGGCTTGCAAACTTATAAAACTCACTAATCATGATACTTAGTAGTGTTTGGATATTGGCTTGCAAACTTATAAAACTCACTAATCATGATACTTAGTAGTGTTTGGATATTGGATTGCAAACTTATAAAACTCACTAATCATGATACTTAGTAGTGTTTGGATATTGGCTTGCAAACTTATAAAACTCACTAATCATGATACTTAGTAGTGTTTGGATATTGGCTTGCAAACTTATAAAACTCACTAATCATGATACTTGTAGTGTTTGGATATTGGCTTGCAAACTTATAAAACTCACTAATCATGATACTTAGTAGTGTTTGGATATTGGCTTGCAAACTTATAAAACTCACTAATCATGATACTTAGTAGTGTTTGGATATTGGCTTGCAAACTTATAAAAAGGACCAACAAAAGCTGTTTGAATAGCGAGTCAACCGGTTTCTTGTGTGATCCGCTGATAGGCGTGCAAACTTCACTTCTATCGCCGTCGCGTCATTTACTTTACATTAGGACAAAGAAAAAAAATCGTACATAGTCCCATGAACAATAACTTGACGCATCCATAGGAAGTCAGCTCGCTAGCATATGCGAGCCTTACGCACACAGTCACACCATAGAAATACGTTTCACCCGCCATTACGTTTCCGACCTCGCCCGTGTCATGTTTGTTGACATTTTAAAAAAATACTACATTATGCCGTCATGTGTAGTTAAAATCATGTCGAAACCATAGTGGTATCATAAAGAGTCAGGGGATCACCTATCATAAGTAAGCGAGTAATTTATTCACCTTATTTCTTGATTTTTATTTAAAATATTGAGATCTGAAATTTTGACTCAATCAGCCAGTGTTGCCAATAATTAAACATGAAAATTCCCCGAAAGTGTGGGAGATTGATAGTCTTATTTTATATATATTTATTTTCAAATATTTTAAAATTCTTCTACAATACTAATTTACTATATAAATAACAATATTTTTGGATTCAATATTTTTTATTTATCTTTTTAAACCTGGACAAGAAGGAAGGACCTTCCTTTAATTTTAATAAAACCCTAGTTCCGAGAGTGGTGACAAATGTCTAAAAGTTTATTCTAATTTTATTTCAATAAATTGGGTAAAGTTTCTTTACATATGGCAATCCTCTATACACTCTCACATACTTATACTGCCGCCATCAACTGCCGCTTCAACAATGTATACTGACATTCCCTCCGTATTTTTTTTTACCTTCATGATTACGAGTATATGTTCTGAATGATACAAGATGTTGAGAGACGAGCTCTGTAATGCTGTAGGTAGTTTAAATATAATTTAGCCGTATACGAGGAATACCAGCATCAAGACAAACTGTTTAAGGCTTAATTAGGATTATTTTTTCTATGTATATTTGTAAGGTGTAAAATTGTAATAAATAAACTATAATTTGTTTTAGTTGATAATTTAACCAGTTTCTAAGTGTTTATTTCTTAACTCTGACGTAGGAAATCGATTAGTCGTTTCAGTAGCTGTTCGTGCTTTAATTGGACTACTTTATACTAATGCCAGTTTTGGAGCGTACAATCTAATGTAAGCGGAGTACGTGGGTGAGAGATGAGCGAATGGTAAGTTGGGAATCAAGGTGGTGAAAGTGGTTTTATTTCTGATGGTAAGTGGATACCGTCGCATAAACATCTCACCTCACCTTAAAATAATATTATTAGAGTGTTTTCGATGAGCTGCTAATTTTGAGGACGTCGGTGGAGTGCCTTATGAGCCCGTAATTATGCTGGGCTCTCTTACCCTTCAATTCGGAACACAGCAATGGAAGTATTGCTGCTTTGTGACAAAAATGGGGCAATATCACCACAAGATAGAAAATAGTTCAGAACTTACGCAATCAGCAAGGAGATTAGATTTCAAATATGATAATAACATATATTTTTTATTTACTACACTTAGGGACAATAAACAGAAGTACAATATGTATTAAAAAAAGGAAACAAATAATACGTTGTGTCTTAGGGCATTTTTCCTGATATGCGGATATTTGATCTTCGCCGATGTATGCCGTTTATTCCAAAATAAGCTTTTATGTACTGCATCCGCGACGCAAATTTTGTATGTATAAGGGAATTTTTCGTGTCGTGCACATTTTGTCCCGCTTGGGGCTTCTTCGTCTAATATGTAATTTGGTCCGCATGAGGATGTTTAACAAATGATATAATTATAACATAATTATTTCTTAATTTTCAGTGGGATTCTCCAGAACCTTTAGTCGTGTAAAGATCCAATACAATCCGCTCTACGCTACTATAATGAAGTTCTACAATAAGATAGAGGAACCAGTCAATCTGTTTGAAAGCCTCGGAGTAAAACGGTACCTGAAGATATACATACTGGCTTTGAAGGCGAGGTATAGGCATCGAGGTCGGTTGTAGATTTGAGTGATTTTTTTCTATAAATGTCTACAGCTACAGCTAAGAAGTCTCATATTTCCCATCATCTTTCAGGTCTAGGAAGAGAAATGATAAAAGCATCTATGGGTCTCGCTGCCAGTGGATTCGTACCAGCTATTGCTGGTATCTTCACGACGGGCAGGGCTCAGCAAATGATCGAGGAAGTGGGATTCCAGAAGTATAACGAGATATACTATATTAGATATTTGATTGATGAGAAGGTGAGCGTGTTTCAGTTAGTAAAGAGAAACAGGATTTCTAGTAAAATTTGTGTGTCCCTCAAGGTTCAATTCTCGGCCCATTGCTTCAAATAGTTGAAGGGCAATCTTGTAGCATTTGCAGAGAGAAGGGTAGCTACTACTACATCCTATGTGTTAGAAAATTTCGTTATGTACGAAAATGGTGTTAACTTTGTATGTAATAAATAGGAAGGACCAAATACCGTTAGTGTAGTAATTAGGGCACATTTTTTGACTGTTCTAACGCTGAAGGAAAATATTGAGAGAAATCCATTTAGCACTGAATCTGCACGATTGAGTCGTGGCCCGTAAACCCTCATGCAAGGTGAGGCCTGTGTTCCAACCAACTGAGATGCACAAAACCAATACTATAATTCTGCAACACTTGAATTTCAGATAGTCTTCTGGGACACTGGCGTGGGTAACTACGGGGCAGCGATCATGGCATACCGGATACCCAACATCGAGGAGCCTCAGGAGTTGCACCATCAGGCATCGTCCAGGTTCCACCTGCAGGTCGCTCCTGAGGAAACTGAAGAAGAACAGCAAAAGTAGCAGCTTATGTGGTTTTGTTAAAGATGTTTACGTTTTACCCATCTGTTTTATTTATCACTTAATTAACTGGGGAGGAAGTCTCTGCGTGATATTATATAATTTGTGGCGATTTTGTAAATTCTGAGCAGGTACGTGGTCACTGGAGGAATTAATTTGTCGGCTGGTTAGCAGCGCGAGTGCTGTAACTTCTATTCAATGGTAACTTGTGTTGAATGTTCTAGTATATTTTTATAACTTCATACATAATGTTAATTTTTGATTAATTACTTGAATAGGTATTTGCCGTTGTAATTAATAATAATAAATAAATAAATAAAAAACTTGGTAAGTACATACAGATCTTCTATTTGCCATTTTATTACTTTCCCAATTGGTTGATCAAATGGGCCATTTTAGAATTCAAGAAGTACACCAAAGGCCTAGTCAAATACCCCAAGTTGAGAAGCACGGTAATGTTACTCGTATCTATTGACTAATGATGGATTCTTGAACGATTTATCATTATCATGTAAGACCTTACATTCACTTTCTTATCTGGATGATTTAGACGAGGTTATTTCAGGTTTATCAGTGGTGACAATTATACTTTTACCTTAGTGTAATCCAATCGTCTACTAATGCATTGCCCATAAACACTAGATCGAAAACACGCCGATTTTTATTTCAAAACAAAACCTCGTAAAGCCAACTTTGGACAATTTATGGTACAGACACCTTTTATGTGTTGATGGTTTACAAAGACCCCTTTACGAGACAAGTGGCCGAGTTGCATAGAGCTGCGATTGTCTTATGGGATTCAGTATCCATGGTCACTTTATTACCAATGCCCACCTACACAAGATGAAGCTGACTGACAGCACATCTTGCAGAGCCTGTGGTGAACAACTGGAAACCGGTTCATATCTCCTATGTGAGTGTGACGCTTTTGCGGGAAAAAGAATGGGTCTACTAGCTTCTGTCTATCCAGACCCAAGGGAATTCAAATCCCTCCCACTAAGACGCATACACGCTTGCTCATGCATGACATATTCGGCGAAGTGGTCAAGGGATATGTACAAGGGGTTGAACACAAAAGATCCCAATGGGTCGTAGTGTCCAAAGATAAGATAAGATCCATGGTTTTGGAATTTTATATTGGGGTCATATTGTTTGATTGGGCAGGTTTTGCCGAAATACCTTTTATTCTTTGGCAGGCCTTAAATTCTTTGGCAGAAAACCTGGAAACAAAATACGCCTCTGTGTAAATTCGGATTTATTCTGGATCTAGTCTTACGCCATCTCTTACCTGTTGTTGTCTTGTTGACTGATTCAGTACTTTGAAAAACGAATAAAGGGAGGAGAGGTAAACTATCAAATGGTTCGCCCCCTATGTCTACATGTCATGTATCTTATCTTATGATAATAAGCCGGGAATAACCCCAGCGGCACTTCGACCCTTGAGGATCTTTTGTGCCTACCCCATTTTACACACTGGTCATCTCAGTGTGCAGGTTTCCTCGCGATATTTTCCTTCACCGTTAGAGCAGTCGGTAAATGTACGTAAGTCTTCGAGAAATACGAAAAACATTTGTACATGGCACTGCACGGTTTCGAACCCGGATCTCCCGCACGGGAGTCCAGTATCCTAACCACTGTGGCACTGACGCTCTTACATGTCATGTAAGACACAGTCTAGGACTGTTATTCAGATGGACTGCTGATCTCGGCATTCTAATAATGATATCCAGAAGCAAACGTAAGTAAACGACCTCTTCGGTTGAATGTCCCATATTTCTTTCCCATCACATGTTAGCCACTTTTTGTCATCAATAATGGGTATCCCTTTTTCCCTTCGCCCAAAACAACTTGCATTCCCTGAAAGAATTTTACGACACGCCCATAAAACGGTAATCGCTGGACATCCCGGCAAATTGACGCAATTTGAGATCCGCCATTTTCTATCTTTGGCAGTTAAAACGCTACAGGTGGTGCCGCCGTTTCGGGAGTTTGCACGAAATTAAATTTTAATTTTTGCGTCTCATTTTGCATTTCAACGTGTGTACTATGGCGAAGTTTTAGCGATTTTATAGATGCCGAAATTTTTTTAACATCGAAGACATTTGATGAATTGATGACGGACGCAATACAGAATAAAATAAGACCCTATTGATCCGAAAGGGGGTATTCAGTATCCATAACTGACCAACTTTAACTATGGGGCCAACTCTGAAATCGCGAAAAAAATCAGCTGTTTTATACAAAAGCTCATGTTCGCAAATATGTAAACAAACCTTTTTATTTCTTCTTTCTGACAAAATGTAGGTAGATTAATTCTGTGCCGGATCGCGATATAGTCCTACCTATAACAGAGTTGTTCAGCCACCCATACAGGTACCGACCGCGCCAACGTCGCTTAACCTGCACGATCACTTTCGGACCGTGCTCGCAACTAGGCTACGAGCTCCTCAATGATATATGTATATATTTGGGTTTAAGCGACTCCCAAAAAGCCACAATGGCGACAGATCTCAACAAAGACGTTTCAGCCAACTTTGGTGACTGGAAAATGGATATGGCCAGGCCCAAAAAGCTTGTTGCCTTTGAAGGATACTGTAGAATTTTGAGATTTTGACAGAACAGATGATATACTTTGGCTAGAGGCCGATAGTAATTCCCCCGATTGACTAGCACGAGTGATATAATCAGTTGAGTTACTGATTGTGGTTTCGTATTGGATAAATAACCAATATGGTATAGAATAATAATTTTGAAAACTATTAAGTTATGTTTACTTGGACCTATGATCATGATTAGAGCTAGAAGTTGTCGGGGCAGAATTGTCATATTTATAGTAATAGCATTATCGATAAATGCATAATTTTGGGGTTGAGTAATTCAACTGTTCGGTTTAAAATATTTCTGGTATTTTGAATAGTCGGCATTTTTTATTATTTTAAATACGAATATTTTGGGTTAAGATATTTTAAATTACGACTTTTTGATTTTGGACATTATGTACCTATCCATTAAATAGCAGTGCTACAACATCGATATCTAGAAAAGTTGATAAAAATAGCATTCAATCACTAACAAATTTTAGATCGTGCCCCGACAACTTCTAGCTCTTGATCATGATTAGAGCTAGAAGTTGTCGGGGCAGAATTGTCATATTTATAGTAACAGCATTATCGATAAATGCATAATTTTGGGGTTGAGTAATTCAACTGTTCGGTTTTAAATATTTTTGGTATTTTGAATAGTCGGCATTTTTTATTATTTTAAATACGAATATTTTGGGCTAAGACATTTTAAATTACGACTTTTTGATTTTAGACATTGTGATATTATGTACCTACCCATTAAATAGCAGTGCTACAACATCGATATCTAGAAAAGTCGATAAAATAGCATTCAATCACTAACAAATTTTAGATCGTGCCCCGAACTTCTAATCTAATCATGCGGCGCGGAGTCCCAGACCGTCGAGCACATCACGCGCGAGTGCCCCCTGCGAACATACGCCGGTGACCCTGACGACTTCATCCTACTAACCTCAGACGCCGCCGAATGGCTAAGAAACCTGGATATTTGGTTGTGACATATCGCAGTACCTACTGTTATTGTATATTGTGTATAATTCCAACTGCCATACGAATAAATAATAATAAATAAATAAATCTAATCATGATACCTCTTAATGAAAAGTAAATGTATTTTTGTTCTTTAGTCACTAACTAAGAATATTGTGGACCCCTTTTTTGGCAAGTTCGCCTGCCAATTTAATGAGATCGAGATGCTTATCTAGTTACTTTTAAATAAGTTATTTTTGAAGTAACTTAGCCGGACTTCATTAAAACTTGGTAGACAAAGAAGGGTTGAGTTGAGAGGAAATTTTTAAAATGTTATCGACAAAATTGAAAGACCAGAGCAATGTTACTTATGAACGGAATAATGAAAGGGAAATATATACAAAAAGTGTCAAATTACCCAAAACTAGTAAACATATTCAATTGCTCATACAAAAACTCGTAGTCGCATTTCAGAATTTAGAATAGGGATAAATATATAGGCTCGAAGTCAGGAGAAACCTTGCGTTAGCTACCTACATATTTAAGGTGTTCCGGGGTAAAATTGATAATCGGCAGGTTTTGGTATTCTTGAGACGGTGCGTTCCGGACGCGAGGCTGCGGCGAGGACCCAGAAACCAATTGTTCAAGGTCCTGACCGCTAGAACAAACCTTCTTAAATTAGCTCCAATCACGAGAGCTCTTCGTATACTAAACGAGGTATCACAAAGGATTGATCTGGTCCATTGCTCATTGACAGAATTCACAGAAGTAACACTGACTTATAAGCATGTAATTATTTTATGTAAAATGATTAATTTATAGATGGAATAGTATTGTTTTACATAATTGAATTGGGAATTCCCGTAATAATTATGTAAATTGTAAAAAAAAATCGAGTAAAAATGTAGGTGTAAAAATGGCACCCATGGCAGTGCAGAGATGTTTGTGGGTTTCAATTGGTGCGAAAAGTGAATGCCATCGTAGAATGACCAACCACGTGGCACTCGTAGCCAATCAGCGCGAAAACATCGTGAGGAGGGGAAAGACTAACCGTCACACCAAACTGTCACACCAGTGTGGCAGTTAGGAATTCTATTTCTTAACTGTCACACCAACAAAAGATCGAGAAAATGAAAAATATAAAAAAATACAAAAGACCGGAAAAACAAAAGACGACCGGAAAAACAGAAGACGATAAGTAATCAGTTGGTTTTATAAAGAAGATGAATTAGTTTATTAGAAGCGTTATTATTTTCTAGTCGCTCACACATTAATTAGGATGTTAGGTTGGGGTGCTTCCTCGTGGTCCCCCTAGTTTGTCCCACCGGTGGTGTTGTCGTCAAATAAAGTTCTAGTAGAGCTGTTAAGCTAAGTGATTGTGCACTTTGTGAGAAAAACATGAACTCTCTATCATAGTATTGTATAAGTAAGTAAGTAATGGGATGTAAGGGGGGTCACCAACATCTAGACCTCCAAATGTCAAACTCACCTGCACGTGGTGCATCCTGCCGATTAACGAACGAGTCCCTGGCGACCGACTAGTGGCGGTATAACCACTCAAATTATGGCTGGGTTAAAATACCAGAAGCACGATGACGGGCAGCAGCGTCATCGGGGCAAGCGACCCGGCTACTGCGATCGCCAACCCGCAGGCCTAGCGTGGCGATTATGGCATCACCTCCTATGGACAGCGCAAAAAGAAAACGGCCCCAGTTCCCGGCCACCCCACTATTCCTGGTCACGGTGGCGGCCATGGTAGCGACGATCTGCGTAAGGTGGCTGGCAGCGACTGGATGAGAAGAGCCGAAGATCGGGCTCAATGGCGCACCCTGGGAGAGGCCTATGTCCAGCAGTGGAATAGAATAGGCTGCTGATGAAGTAAGTAATACGTATATGTATCAATTTCAATTCAATTCAATATCTTTATTTATCGGATAACTTGATCCATTGTGTTAGTGTACTTAAAAACTATGTTAGTAGAATACATTTCGGCAAAAATCGAGTTTTTACACTTCGATCAGATGCTGATCAAAGATAACATCATCCGATCAGCATACGAACGAAGCCACGATCACATTAAGGATGCTGTTGGAGCTGCTCCGAAGCCTGCAAAGCAGAGGCGCAGTTCTCTTGCGCATAGTGGCGTGAAAACCATCGGTATGTGCGTGCGCAAACATGCCGGAGGCACTACAGAAACGAGGCAACCCCATCAACATTCTGAAGCCATTATTATACTGTATACGCAGGGCATCGTTCGATTTTTTGGTGTAATTGCTCCACAAGCTGCTCTACAGGAAGTCTGGCAGTAGGCTTTAAAAAACGTGATTTTAACTTGATCACTACAACGGGCTATCATTATATTAAGATGTGGAGGGAAGTCAGATTTGACCTCCGAGGTCGTTTAGAGGTATAATCCTATATTGTCATAGATGTACCATCTCTGTATATTGTGACCTTTTCATCAGGATTTATGTTTGAAAATGTTTAATTTATGGATCAAATAGAGCTGAGATGCACCTAAGGTGACCAGCTCTTTAATTAGAAGACAGAGATCTGAAAAAAATATGTTTCTGGAAGCAAGGTCAATAGGACGTCAATAAACTCTAGTGTAGTTGTGTTTATTTATTATGAAAATCTAATACAATTGATAAACATTGATAAACATCTTTGATGTCAGATGGGATCTTTGGAACGGTAATAGTTAGATGGCTCGAGTTTGAGCTCAAATGTTTTGGACCATGGATCACATCTGGAATCTCAAGGACCTGATGATGACCAGGAAAAAGTGAGGGGATCTCCACAATGGTAAGTCGGGGTTACCATAGAACGATCACGACCCTCATCAATGAGGAACACGACTAAGATGTAAGTAGATACCTGTGACGGAAATATGACTATTTAGCACATTATAATTTATTGTTTTGTTTTGACATTGTTTTTTTATTTCTTAATATTTTTTGACATGTTTTGTATTTTTATTTTTGTAATTTTAATTTCTTTTTCATAACGCTTATAATGTAGTTAACATTGACACTGAAAGATAATAATTATCATTTTTGGCATGTTTATTTTTTTGTATTCAAACACAATTTATGATTGTTTATGAATAAATGATATATTATATGTCAGCGCAAACAACAAGCGACGTCATAGTGCACGTGCAATGCCCACCTGCGCTTGCCACGAAGCAAACACGCAGAAACAGCCGATGCCACGTCATGCCGCCCGCCACTACCTTGCCTCTATAAAAGCGGGCGCCCGGCCCAATGTGGGATCATTCTCTTGCGACTCGTCGACGAGGCAGTCGTACTTGATATTTTATTCGAGAATATTGCATTTCCGAATAATTAACCGTAACTGGTTGCTATCAGGGGACTCTCGTATGGCCGGTTACTATTGAATGTCTAACCGGTGACTAGTGGTTGCTATTGAGACGGTTGACCCTTGACTTGTTAGTGACGAGTAACTAGGCAGTAACTAATTTGCTGTTAAATAACTCTAAAATAAGTTGATTGAGTCAATATACTTATTAAATTATATTCCGCTGGTTTTTTAAAAAGCAAAAATAGAACTACAGGGTGAGGACAATCCGGAGAATGATAGCGGGCCATCTATGCCCTTACCCTCAGATCTGACAGATATGATAAGAAGTGGAAATGAGGAGGACGTTTGTCGTTTTTTCTTGTTTCTCTGACAAAGCAACCAGAAGCTTAACCTTCATGATTGCAACGCAACCGTATAATACATACCTGAGCACGTTTAGGACAATCTACAAACTAAATATTAATTAAACCATCGCAAAGGAAATCCCAGACTTGCAAACTCCCAAAGACAAATTACTGTTTGCAAAGTAAATACCGAGTACGAAGTACCTTCTGAATTATAGGGCGTCAATCAAAATGATCTCACGGTGGAGAGAGATGGATATAGGTGTTTCAGGAGGGAGACACGGACGGTTGGAAAGTTTAATGAAAAACAATCCATTTCAATATTATTAATTAGCCCGGATGAGGGTTTCAGCAGGAAATTGTGACGAGGAATCTGGATGTGGTACTTATTTTTTGAGCGAACGAACTTCTCTTGCGGGATTTCTATCCTGGATAAGATTTTCTGTTGAATATTGTGCAGCCGAAAAGCGGGATTCTCTCATATCCAGCATACCTGGTCATCATCAGATCTTTAAGCTTTAAATTTGGGATGTTACGGAGGTGGTTTTACCAGAACCGGAGTCGGAACCGAAGGTTTTAAATTTGATTTATCGGAGTCGGAACCGGAGGCGGAGGAGGTGTTCAGAAGAAGTTCTAATTTTAAACCGTTTTTTAATTTTTATAGCTGAACTAAAATATTGGCCAATATTTTTTATGATGACGTTTGCGGCAATAAAACATTCCTTTATGTAGTCTTACACTATTTAATAAAATATAGATATTTGAATATGTTTGCTCACAAATCTTCGGTATAACCTCCGATTCAAAATTATCGGAGCCAAAGTCGGAGTCGGAGGTGTTGTCGGAGGTATTGATTTTACACCTCCGACTCCGACTTCGGCTCGGAAGTTCGGGATCGGAAGTTCCCACCTTTCGGAGTCGGAGTCGAAGCTATTTTTACATCCCTAGTTTAAATATAGACATGATAAAATTCTTAACAATTATTGATCTAAAACTTGTGACTCTTCGTATACGAGTCTAATTGAACACTTTTTAACTAACATTCTTCCTTTTAGTGTCAGAAATTTAAAAATTTGACTCTAGGACAAAGGCAAGTCAGTAAAGGCTGAATTTTACAGGGTTTATGTTGGTGTACAAAGAAAACAGACCTGTTTTATTGTATGAGCAATGAAAACGTGCTGCTGTCTGTCACTATGCCCGCCGTAATGTAGTTGTGTTGAGGAGCTAATACAAGTTGTTTTAAATCAATCAATCAATCAATCATTTATTTGTCAGAATTCACAATATTACAGGTCTTATAGTAATGCACATGTCACAGTATTCAGTATTTTAGAAGATTAATAATCGCCGTTTTCTCTGCTCTGAAGCCCATAACTTCCATCAGTTTATAACCCCATGTCCATGACTTTTTCAATATGGCTTCATGACGGAAATGAATTTCCCACTTTATGCAAATTAATCGAGTTTCGTTTTGCTTCTAAACGTCTGCCATTATTAGCTAAATTATTCAATTGGACCGCAGTCTCAGGGCTGGATATATTTTGCAATTTAGATCTTTAAGCCACCTTGATATACTTCTTCATTGAATCAGTGACACTAATTAAAACAGGGTGTAGTAAAATACGCCCCATCGGCTTTAAGGGGTGAAAGTAATGTACCCATTAATATAGGGTGTAAGGCTGGTGTAATGGTTAGTCTGTCCCCTCCCCATATCAAAATACCAGTAGTGATTTTTAAAAAGTTTATTTTCAAATAGAAAAAAAAAGTTAACATACACGATATACATACTTATACTTAACTTTTAAAATAACCTTGGAACTAACTAACCAAACTTATTAGGTAACTAATATCTAACCTTATTAGGTAGATCTTAAACTTGTCGTGTACCAAAGCATCTATACTGAGATTTTAAAGAATATACCTATAAAAAAAGTTACAATAAATCTATTTTACATGTCCCACATAAGCCAACACCATTCCCACAGATAACTGTGAAAATGGTGATCACTATTACCATTGCATTTAAAAAATACCTAGCGTCGACATAGCTCATAAGATTAGCAAGCTGAAGTGGCAGTGGGCCGGTCACATCTGGGGTAGACGAGTTCTGGAGTGGAGACCGCGTTTGGGCAAACATAGTGTGGGACGAGCGTCGATGGAGAGACGATCTGCGCAAGGTGGCTAGCAGCGACTGGATGAGAAGAGCCGAAGATCGGGCTCAATGGCGCGCCCTGGGAGAAGCCTATGTCCAGCAGTGGACTAGAGTAGGCTGCTGCTGCTGATGATGATGATGTATGTACCTACTGTACATTTTACAATCTTTGAATACCCAAGAATTGCATTGCTAGGGTTATGGAACATTACAACCTTGGTATCTATTTAGGGTGTTTTTCCTCTCACGCGGATTTCCACAAAACAATATTGTCATAAAAGATTTTACTTTTGAGCAGGGTATGCTTATGCGGGACACGTAACTTGTATGTAAACCTATAAGTATTTGGACGGCACGCATGCGGAGCATTTCCGCATGCGGGTTAATACGTACGACAGGAAAAACGCCCTTAGTCGATACCCAAAATAGTACCTATTACAATTTAACCCGATCCTCTAGCCCTGATTAATATCTGCTCATTTAGAGCGGTGTGCATTGGGCTATGCACATTGATAGCGAACCTTGCTGTGCTAATATTAAACACTGCACTGCAGCTTACATGGATATTATCACCATGGTAATATTGGTATATGAGTTGCTTAATACTATAGTGAGACATTAATAAATTAAGTGGCTGAAAAATAATAGGTACATAACATACCTAATACATAAACTTTCACGGTCATAATCCCCGAGGGGGTAAACTGAGGAACCACCTTCAATCATAGTTCCTTTCGCCGAGAGATTTGGTGGACCAACGTGATAAGTGGCGAGTCTACGGCCGTCTACTATAGATGTAAAACATAACCCAGCCTTTGGTGTCGCGCAGTCGGGTATCCACTAAGATCCTTAGTCGCCTCGTACGATACCCCACGGGCAGAATTGGGGTGGTGCTGTTCTTTAGGGCCGGCACCACATCATTAACTGTAGAGATAGATGGGCCGCTATCTCTTGACTGGACTAAGAGTTCGGCACGGTGATTGCCTACCTCCTAGCCAGGTACTTTTTCTTGGGGTCGTCTTCAATCAGAACGCTGACTCAACTTATAAACCAATCTGGAAAACCAATCAACGAAATGCTGGAACAACCTGCCCCCATCTGTGAGGGATTCCAAAACTAAGGGTACCTTTAAAAAAAAACTTAATCTTTATCTGTTTGAGATAAAAAAAGTCAAAGAAATAGACAAAGCAAATACAAGTTTCGCTGCATCGAACAGTAGTACCTATCCTTCCTTCAGTTTCATCTTCATTGCTTGCTTTATTTTTATTTATTCTCTATTTTATACAATAATACCTACATACATACCTTCCTGTATTATAATGTATAATTTAAAAATTAAGTACCTTCCTTCGTTTCCTAATATTTTACTTCTGTTTATTAATATTTCCGTTATTTATTTATATGTTCCGGTAGTGTATCATTAGGGAGTGATCCCTGGCACACAGGGGATGCCTGAAAATTAGCGCCGCAATCTAAAAGTGCTACGGCAACAGGCTGAGGCAGTCGCCTTTTTCCGGTGCTGCACACCACCTTCATCAAACTTAATTACTTTTGCTTATTTATTTTTGTAATATATTTGTTTAATATTATTTTTGTCTTCTGTACCTAATTGTTTGTATGTGTGCGTGTAAATCTTTTTTTCTTTCTTTCTATCTTTCTTTCTTTCAATCTTTATTGCAATTATGTACTATATATACAGAACGGCCGGAGGAACGACTGAAGCTAATATGCGGGCGCAGCCGGGTGGCATTTAAGATAGCTGACTAGGGCATTCTTGTGGAACACAGTTTGACATCGGGAATAGGCGTGAGCCGCGATAGCTTAGTTGGTTAGAGGCAAGGTTAGAGCACTGCTACGGAACCGTAAGGTCGCAGGTCAAATCCTGCCTGCGGAGGGTTGGTCCATCTAGTTCTAATATTAGTTCTACGATAGAACAAAATGGACAAAAAATATCTGGACAGGTCTTCTGTTCAGTATGACAATTATGTCATAGTGAACAGTAGAACTGTCTGAACAAATAAATGTCTGTCTATTTGTTCCACTATAAATTTATAAGGAGTATAAATATCAAACATGTCATGGATATGATATCAAACATGTCATGGATATGAGGTTATATCAGCCCGGGGTTATATGAAGCCCATAACTTCCATCAGTTTGATGGAAGTTATGGGCTTCAGAGCAGAGAAAACGGCGTTGTTGTGAATGTTCTAAAACTACTTTTATTAGCTTCTCAACACAACTACATTACGGCGGGCATAGTGACAGACAGCAGCACGTTTTCATTGCGCATACAATAAAACAGGTCTGTTTTCTTTGTACACAAACATAAACCCTGTAAAATTCAGCCTTTACTGACTTGCCTTTGTCCTAGAGTCAATTTTTTAAATTCCTGACTATAAAAGGAAGAATGTTAGTTATAAAGTGTTCATTGGACTCATATACATAGAGTCACAAGTTTCAGATCAAGAATTGTTCAGAATTTTATCATGATGTCTATATTTAAACCTAAGATCTGATGATATGTATGTAATAGTATGTATGTATGTATAGATAACGCCCCTTATCAAAAAAAAAGCAATTGACATTTTGTTCTATCGAAGAACTATAATAAGTATATCTAGATGGACTAACGAAAAAGCCCTTGCGAAAGTTTTCAAGCATATTTTTATAATTAATTCAAGACGCCGTGCATGGCTAAATGCATAATAAAGACTAGAACTCCTTCGTGAGTAATGCCTAATTAATTACACATGAATGTGAAATTAGAGAGACAATTAATTCCCAAGTTCAATCACGTGTACAATTGAACTGTTGGGCCCAAAAACTTTCCACTAGTTCAAATTGAACTAGGACTAGGAGAGAACGAAGGAATTGAACTACTGGGAACAGACGTCGGTTTCCTTCTTGGAATACAAATAGGTACCAACTGCTCCTATGTTAGAAACCATGCATTAGTGAGGAAACCTGTCTATAGAAATATAGAATGAGAGAAGGACTTTACCAGCTGTGGTCACCGCCCAAAGGCAGATTCGATTCGATTCGTAATCCGACGCTTGCGCAGCAACAGTCTCGTGTCCTCCAGCCTTTGAGCCATTATCACTTAATTTCGACACGGCTCACGGCCCGCACTTATTTGTTACATTCCGTATTAGAGTCACAGATAGGGTTGCCACCTTTTTTAAGTGACATATAGTAGTGTGTGTAGTAGCCGGTGGACGAGAGCCCTCACTGAATGTCGGGGAAAAGAGGAGTAGGTCGTCCAGGACGTCGCATCGAAGACCTGGATGCGACTAGCACTGGATCGTATAGGGTGGCATCAAAGAGAGGAGGCTTATACCCTGCAGTTGGACGACATGGGCTGATGATGATGATAGTAGTTTGAGCTCAAATACCCCTAAAAATATAGTAGTTTGTAGAAAATTACTTTTTATAGTTTCATGCCACTTTTATGCAATTTTTTTCGGCGCTGTCCAACGTCTCATTCCCTCTTTGTTTTGGATTAGGTTAGAAATAAAGGTCGTGAGCGAGTGAAACGAGCTTGAAATTCCGGTGCAGATCCGTCACAGATGCTGGATTAAGCTAGTAGGGAAGCGAGCGAAGCGAGCGAAGCGAGCTCGAAATTTCAGCGCGGATTCAGCACAGATGATAGCCGTAGAAGGATAGGGCAGCAGCGAGCGAAACGAGCTCGAAATTTCAGAGCAGTTCCGACCTCCATAGCCTGGCCTCACTTGGATCCGCCACCGTCCCAAAATATAGTAGTTTTGTCTACTTATATTTTTTTTCATAAATTTTGATTGGGATGACCTCAATATAGTAGGACACTATATTATATAGTAGGGGTGGCAACCCTAGTCACAGAATACACACAGAAGGTCCGCTCAATGCAACCGCACGAAATCGGCTCACGCACACACGGGCTCAGCGTACAGGCGATCTCAGGGCAAGTCAAAGGAACTCGGGTGAGAAATACTCGCGCTGTGGCGCGAACGAGTAGGTATATTTTTTTAGTTCTTTTAATAAACGAAATACATTGCCAGAAATATTTTTCATAAGGTTGTTTCTTTTAAACTGGAAATTATAACTGCCTAGGGCGAGTCGAGGGCTACGGTCGAGTGACGTAATCAAAATCAGCGAACGCCCTGAGCGGATCTTCTCTGTGTATTATGTGTTAGAGTGTAATAATGACTATTTTCATACCACACGCTAACAACTCCACAAAATATCGATTTGCCATCTATTCTCACAGCTAATTGTCTAGTGGTTCGTGTAATGGACCACAAAATAGTCGTTAAATTCCACTGGGTGACTATCTCGATCGCCAGCCCACTGATGCTCAGTGAACTGTGGTAATTGTGTGACTAGGTTACGTCAAATAGCACTGCGGTTCAGTTTAGAGGTCGATAGAGGCTTTGTAGAACTGTTATCGATACCGCGTTCTATAGATATAGAGCATCGGTAGCGTTGTGACGTACGTCGTGACGTTGTGAGTAGTCATTTCCTACCCACATTTCGATAATATCAACTCCCAACTACCCTCTCTTCCTGTGTTCCGACGAGCGCGCGGCCGTAGCTGGAGTCGGTCCGGGACCGCGTTGAGAGGTGCACCGAAATTGTAATATAAAAATAGATTCGCAAAAGGACTGTGTGAATCCTGGATACCGAGGATTACTAGCTGGGATTACGATATCAGAGGAAAAGGATCCATCTCTGCGCCAATCGATACCGGCCAACACCGAAAAATAGTCGTGACCACTCCTTTTACACTCTTAAACTCTGTCCCCTACTTATTGTCACAGCGTAATGGCAAGGACGTCGGACTCCCATGCTGGAGTACCAGGATCGAAACCATGCAATGTCCATGTTCTTGCAAATGAGTTTTTCGGTTTTTATCTAAAGACTTACGTTTTAACGACTGCTCTAACGGTGAAGAAAAACATCGTAAGGAAACGTGTACACTGACATAACCAATGTGTGAAATGGGAAGGCAATGGCAAATCATACCATTTCATCAGATCAACTATCAAATCTGCCAAGTAGGGTTGCCACATCGGAAAACGGTAATATTTGAGCAAAATTTCAAAATGTCGGGATTTTGGAGTTGTTGTCTGGAGAAATAAAATAATATGAATAAAAATTTTGCTTTTTATTCCTAAATACTAAACATGATTGACAATGATTAACAATATTGAGATCAATGAACTTAATTTTTACGTTGCCACATGTATATTGAATTTTATTTACGGAATTTACCAATTTGGATCCTTTAGGAGCGTTAAGAAAAGACTTAAAATTCAAACAATTTTCCTCAAAGTTAAGTCTAATTACTAGCTCAGCTTTAATTAAATCAAAGGTCATGCGATTCCTCTTTGTATTGGTACTTATAAAGACATTTCTGGTGGGAGATTTTGTATTTTGTCGGGAGTCTGGACATCATATGAAATGTCGGGAGAATCCAGGCGAATCCCGACCATCTGGCAACCCTACTGCCAAGAGAGTCGTTATATCTGGTTATTTCCACAGAATGATCACGACCCTCATGAATGAGGAATACGGATAAGAAGAACCGCGTTCTGTATTTGTTTAGAAAGGTTCTGCATACGAGTACACCTACTGAACCTGGGGTGGTACCACCCTTCTATCTATTTCTGCCGTGAAGCAGAAATGCTTGCATTTCTGTGTTTCGGTTTGAAGGGTAAGAGAGCCAGCGTAATTTCCGGCACATGAGGCATTCCATCTTAGTCCTCAAGGTTAGCAGCTCATCAAAACCCTCTAATATTAATACAGTGAGGTGAGATGTCTATGGGCGACGGTGACCACTTACCATCAGGTGGTCCGTTTGCTCGTCTGGTCTCCTTATTCAATAAAAAAAAATGCAGAGCAAGCAGTGAAATCTACTGCGTTTATTTCGAGGTATTACTCTGTGCTGAGTCAGCCTGGAGTCAACCTTTTACCTATTTCTCCAACAAAGCAGCAATGCAGCATTGCAGTGTTTCGGTTTGAAGGGTAAGAGAGTCAGTGTAGATAGATAGATAGAAACACTTTATTCTACACAAATACAGGAAAAGTAAAAACTACAGGAATAATAGCACGATATGTACAAAGGCGGCCTTATCGCTTAAAGCGATCTCTTCCAGGCAACCTCTCAAGTGAATTGGACATGAAAGAGATTAGCGACAGTGTAGTGTGAAGATATGAAAAAGGTTACTATTACTTAATACACAATAAATTTAGTAAAATAAAAGTAATATGATATGCATAAATCATTATGTTGGTATACTGAAATAATAGTATAGTTACCGGCATGAGGCACTCTGTCTAACTCGTCAAGGTTAACAGCGTATCGAAAACCCTCCAAATAACATTATAGAGAGGGGAGACTAGACATCTTCGACATTATTAGACAAGGCGAGTATTACTGCTTTGCGACACAAATAGGTAATAGGGGACACCACCCCAGGCTGACTCATACCACCTTCAAAGTAAAAGGGTGGTACCACAGTTAGCAACAAAGAGAAAAATAGGCGCATTTATTTAACCCTTAGGCAGAGTTCAGTAGAGCTCGCCTATACGCTACGGGTAAAGTTTCTTGTTTACACAAACTGGCACTGTTTTGTACCGGAATAAACCAATCTAATATGAACCGCCTATGATCACTTTTGTACCGGAAGATTTTATAGAAAAAATTGGCACAGTAATATTGCTTTAGGTATTACGATTTGAATATATCTGTATTGAGAAAAATTATATCAAAATCCATAAAATCATATTAATTCCTGTAAATACTGGGGGGCGAACGACGCACTGGGGTTAATTGGGGTCAGAGCTAATTTAATTATTTAGTTATATAGGTATCATTACTAGGGTGTTTCAAGTTTATTTTATTTATTTAGGTAAGCCAACAGCATATATATTATATATTGCAAATAATCTTAATAAAATGGTATAGGTGCAAATTAAACGCATACACTATTCACTAAAACATCGGGTAACATCTACTTACTGACAAAGTTACAACAAGTCTAGTACCATTGTAAAATAGTGGATTAGGTTCCTGGATTGTCACTACTTTTGTTACATACCTACAGTTTTATAGACTGGGCTTGCTTCCTACAAAATAGTTAGTCAATATTGATACAAGTGGGCATCAGGATCGGCGACCTGCCAGCGAAGTAAAACATTATTTGCTCGCCAGTTGAATGGCCGATTCTTTTCTGATTTGTTTAGGATCCTGTACAACATTCCGGGAAACTTTAGTAGGAAAACATCGTGAAGAGTCCTAGCAAAAAAAGCAATTCTACTTCTATGTGGGTAGAATCAGGCGTTACTTTGCAAAAATCATTATTATAGAGTTTTGAAAACACAACGCTAGGTTTTAATTAGGAATATTTTGAAAGTCACAGAAACCGTGCAACGATGTGCAACCGTGTACCAATGAGTTTTTCGAAGTCTTACGTACATTTACCGACTGCTCTAACGGTGAAGGAAAACATCGTGAGGAAACCCGCAGGTCTGAGGAAATTAATAAAAAAGTTTAAGTAAGTAAGTAAAATATACTTTATTGCACAAATAGAAAACAACAGATAACAACAAATAGAGAACAAACAGATCACAAAGCACTATGTATATTTGGCAAAAGGGGAGAAAGTCAGCAAATGCTGACATACTACGGCAGTCTGTACCAACATCTAAAGGGAATTACCTAAAGGAAGTATCGAACCGATTATTCAAGATTGTAAATTCTACTAACTATTCATAGTCTAATCCACTTAGAGGATATGTAGTCAAGTCCAGTTAGGGGTAATTCATCTTTGACCAGTGAATTATCGTCTCATTCATATTCAAAACTGATAAACTCACCAGAGACATGGACTAATGAATATTTTATCTAATTCATGAAGGGAAATGTAATTTATGATGCTTTTCGTACTCTACGACGGAAAAGTTTAAGGTGGTATTATTTTATAAAGATTCTTGGATGGTTGTAATGGATCATCTTTATTGTAATCGGGACAAATAAAATACTGAACGGCCCCTCAAACAGATCAATATTTATTCTAGTTGTTTTCATATTATATTGCGGATTTGATATTATTGCTCATATGAGCAATATAAGTTTAATTTTGCTGTTACTTTGAACCAATAAACAGCAAATGCCGTACGATTACGATAAAAAACAGCAAAATTAAAGAGAATTATTAATTATTCGGAATGATAATGGACAGACACTCTGTATTCCTATCCCTTTTCTCTCCAGTTTTAATTGTTATCTTTTTCATCTTTAGGTATTTATTTATTTGTACTTTTAATATATTTTTGGTTTCGTCCCTGACTGCCGTTTCGCCCGCGTTGCCTTCGCCCTGGCACAGCTGAAAACCACGCAACGCTGTGCTTCTGCCGTACCGGTCGGACCGCAGCACATGCCGAGCATGTGTCCTTTTAACGTTTTTTTTATTTCAAATATTTTTAAGTTTAATTATGTTTGCATAATGCAATGTTAAATAAATGTGTTTTTCTTTCTTTTTCTTTCTTTCTAAAGCTTTTGCTTGTTTTATAATACACATTCCTGGATTACGATCTATCATTTCATACCTCGAATGCTCTTTTATTTATAAGATGCCACCACGTAGAGACGTATTTACGTCAAAATACCACCTATTCCTGGTATCCTCGTAGGTAACTTATGTGTTACTGTTCCAAGTGCATTTCAGCTATAAAATATGCAATAATACCAGTTCCACTCTAAGATTTAGCCAAGGCAGTGATGTACAAAGCCTTATACTCGTTTCGCTGATACTACAGGCGTTGCAAGGGAGAATTTTCAGGACAAATTCAACCTTATTTTATGTGAACAGGAATTTGCATTCTTTTTACCCACGACGGAACGGAGAAGGTATATGCGTTTGACCTAAGAGGATGTTTGTTTGTTTGTGTGTGCATGTGTCTGTTCCCATCTATCTCCGAAACGGTTGAACCAATTTCGATGCGGTTTCTTGCTATAGCTTTGGAATTCTATAGCAGGTTCTTAGCTGGATTTTATTGTGCTAATCCACCAGGGGGCGCTGCTGTAGATATGGCAATATAATAAAATAAATAAATATTTGTTCCTATCGGGCTGAAAATTGGCTTTCGGGGGTTTTCAAAGCTTCTGATTTCGAATTTGGCATTAATTTTTGTGCCAATCCTTATTCTATAAAGAGAGCAGACGAGTAAACGGGACATCATGCGATGTAGTCACCATCGCCCATAGACATATTTTCACCACACTATAATGTTTAATTAGAGGGTTTATGATGCACTGCTGAACTTGAGGACATTATATGGCATGCATCGTGTGTCGGTAATTACGCTGGCTCTCTTACCGATCAAACTGAAACACAGCACTGCATTGCATTGCTACTTTGCGGCAGAAATAGGTAAAAGGGTTACACCACATGCAGGCTTGTCATATGCAGGTTTTGGCCAACCTGTATTCAGAGTTGTTCAGGCCACCCATAAGTCTCTGATATACATAAAACCACAGCAGCTGGATCCGACAGTTTAGCATACTTTCCGAGACACGGAGGTGTTCAGAAGAAAATGTGCCATCTTCAGTCATCCATCCTGGTTAAGACCGTGCCTAACGTTGCTTAACTTACACGATCACATAGCGTTATTAATAGTCTCGAATGAATGAAGAAGTAGTCTCCTCCCAAAAATTATTGACTGTAGAGGAAGCAAGAGAAGCGTGCCAAGAGAGATTCGTGGCGCACCTTTCTCTGCCTACCCCGAAAGGGACATAGCGTGAAGGTAAATATGTATATTTCTTTGACCAAAATTTAAAGATATGGGTGACACAAGACGATAAATATTAGCTCTCCATAGGGGCGGGCAAGGCGTTCTTTCCTTCATGATAATAGCCAACTAAATAATCTATCAGCTGTGTCGAACTCGGCACGTAAAGGTTATTTATTACTCGTGGGAACACAGTTATTACGCCGTAAATTATGTTTATATCACGTTACGCCATAAACGGCTATTAGCGATTTTGCCCAATTTTTTTACGGTAAAGTGGTTTGGTTGACATTTTACGTAAAAGTACGTATAATTACTATGATAATGACTGTTGAACTTAAACTGAGATAAAAAGAATTTAACTAACAGTAATATTTTCTGCGATATACAGAAGTAGTTCAAGTTCAATTATTTCAATAACAATATACCTATATATTATGTTTGAAAGTACATTAACATAATATAAATATAAAATATAAGTACTTGTCTAAAATATAAGTAACCTAAGTACTTGTCGTTTAAAAAGGAATTAAGTCGTTTAATAAGGAAGATATCTTCTGTTATGGTGTCAGTTTTCAGCAGAACGTTTTTGGATAATCGTTCCCTTTTTCCGACAAACATAAATAAACATTAATGCGTCGGTGGCCTAGTGGTTAGGACTCCCATGCGGGAGGTCCGGGTTCGAAACCATGCAATGCCATGTACCAATGAGTTTTTCAGATTTTTTTAAAACTTACGTACATTTACCGACTGCTCTAATGGTGAAGGAAAACACCGTGAGGAAACCTGCACACTGAGTAGACTTTCCTCAGACATGTAGGTTACGTATGTCTGAGGAAATTAAAAAGTTTTCGAAGGCGTGTGAAATCCACCAATCAACACTGGGCCCGCTCGGTGGATCATGGCCCGTATCCCCTTGTTCAAGAGGGCCTGTGCCCCATCAGTGGGGACATTAATAGGCTGTTGATGATTGTTTAATAATGTAGGTACTCTACTCATGATGTAAGGAACGCGTCTGTCCGTTATCACATTTTTTTACAATTTTCCCGTTATTTACATGAAACCTCAATAAAAAAAATACCACCGAAACCACCACGATTTCTACGAATTACTCCCCAGCGGCAAAGAATACTAACTATTATAACCAGCGGTCTGATAAAGAGTAGCAACGCCGAATTTACTGTTATTACGTCCGGAACGAGGTGTTAGCCCCATTCGAAATATTAATAAAACGCTATAACCGGTATAACCCCTATAATGCTAGAAGTGAACTATTCATTGTAATACTACACGCCATATCGTAATGCTCCTTGCTGTGAAATGGGATACGGTATCTCGTTTAGATTGGAAAATTCGTGACGCTAATGTATTCGTAGACACGCACTTTTCACGAAGTGCGTAGGCTTTACACGAAGTGCTAAAAAGTTAGACAGATACTGTAATAGTCGAATTTTACACTATCACATATTAATCTTTTTATATTTCTTGTCATTTTTTGTTTCTGTTTACGTTAGTTGGCTTGATAGAGTAATTTGTTTAAATTGTGAGTATTTTTTATAACAGCACCGTTTTTTTCTTCTAAAATCTTTGAATAAATTTTTAAATCATTCTAAAAATACGAAAGGTGTCCGCTTCAGTAGATTTCTAGCTAAAATGTATAAATCAAAAAACAAATTAAGATTGTGGTTAAGATTTCTCACGTAGCTTTAACAGATTTGACTGGTTACTGCCGTATTTAAACTATCCACCCTGTAAAAATCGTCGCTAGGCATGGTAACCGTGAATAATAGTAATAGTACATTAATGCAGAGGCCATGAAATTAGCCATTATTGGCTTTCTTGGCCAGAATTTTTCTAAAAAAATAAGTTTCCAAATTCTTCTTCCAAGTCGAAATTACTAGGCGTCCATAAAAGGAAAGAAGTGGCGTTGTACAGTAGGAGCTGGAGCTGCTCGCGCTGGTGGTCGTGTACGTGTCGAGGCAGCGCGGGGTGGGGGGCGGTGACGCGCGACCGAAAAAATTGAATTTTAAAAAGTAAAAAACAAAAGACGAGAGGATTCCTGACTTTAGCCCGGTAAGGTTATATTAAAATCCATTACTGTCGGCAATTTAAAAAAAAAGTATTTGGCTTCGAAACAGGAAGTATGTACTTCCCTGGCTCAAAATTCGAATGTATTGAGGATATTTCCGAGCATCGTTGAGAAAATTCTTTTCAGATTCAGATATGGGAACCCTTCCAGTATCTCGCATCACAGCAGCGTGCGGCCTCATCAAGCTGCTGCCTTTCCCGAGTGCCACCTTCGGTCTTTGACTCTGACCCCTGCGACCTTGAAAAGCCATTTTTTGTCGCTCAATTCTTCGCCCGAGTCTACTGAGCTAGATCACGAGGTCTTAAAACAAGATACCTAGTTACTCAATAAACCAACCACTTCATACCAAAAAGCTGCATTAGTGGAGCTTTTATTTCCTATGTTTTTAGTTGGTTTGTTTGTTCAACTTCACTTCTCTGCCAAAAAAAAGCACCAAGAAAATTCAAAGCTTCCTTTTATTTTCTGCTTGTAAAAGAGCAGTATATTTTTGTTGTAACAGGTGAAACCTTGTTGATGTAATGAAAAGCTCCTAAGCTTTTTAATTATTTTTATAGGCCCTTTTTATTTAGATGGGCTCGAAGCATGATCCGAAAGTGATCGATCAAAACGATCACCCATCCTGGATGGGTGATCGTTTTTGCCACATTTCATCTAAGCCCCCCCGCACCTCGGAGCACGTTAAACAGTCGGTCATGGTTGTTGTCGCTCGATAACAGTCGGCTTACAAGGAGATTTTGGTGCGCCCTGTATATGATAGATAGATAGATTTTTTAATTATATTTTTTGACTACTAAACCCGCATTTGACCACGATCTCGCCTGATGGTAAGCGACGATGAGGTCGACGATGGAGCATGCGGGTCCAGTAAATGCCTATTCACTCTGGCCTTGAAGATCCCAAGGTTGTAGGTTACGGGAAATACAGACGCCGGCAGGCTGTTCCATTCCTTAACCGTTAGCATAATGAACGAAGAAGCAAATCGCTTCGTACGAGCATATGGGATATCAACAACATAAGGATGGAACCCCTCCCCGCGCCTGGTAGTCCGAAGGCGGAATGGAGATACGAGTATGTGACTTCAGTAATGTGCAAAAACTTAGTAGTTCTACAGATTAACTATTCTGAACCAGTCTTCGATAACTAAATATTTACTTACTGAATAAACAACGTACGTACAGGTAAATTCCTTACGCACACCTCTACGAATCTGATCTCTGATCTATTGGACGGTTTAGATCAGAGACTAGCAATACTGCCCTGATAAGAGAGAAGGCCGCTAAGTGCAAAAAGTTGTTTTCGAGAAAATGGCAAAAAACGCGGCAAACGGTTTTTTTAGTGTTTTTTAGAATCTATGTAAATTACCACTGTTCTGTGGAATGTAGTTCGTAGAAGACTTCTTACGCTACCAGATTGAGCGAAACTGGTAGTTAAATACTAGTATTAGTAATAAAAAAATATCTTTTTCTGTTTTAGCTTAGCATATTCATAGTTTTGATTTTACTATCTGAGATTAAAGGGCCGCTAATATACCTTAACGGCTTTATAGTGTAGTCTCGGTTTCGACTATCCTAGCAAATTTATTTTCGTTTGAAGTTAAATGACAATCATACGCTTAAAAGCCGCTAGCTCACTTAACCACTTTTTAATATCCTATGAAGTACTAGGGTCATACTCTAATACTATGCTATATCGCCGTTAAGTACTTAGCCGCCCTTTAGTTTAGTTTTTACCTAAGTTGAAACGAAACTATTAATCTAAACTTACGTAAAAGGCGGTTATATTAACATTTATGCTAGTTAGTCGCTTTTTTAATTAGTATTATGTTGTAAAATATTTTACTTATTTGTCATAAAAGCAGTTTTCAGCATACCTTAAGTCAATTACAAAATAAGGTTTTAATAGGGAATTAATAAAAGTTTTACAAAAATTACAGTAAAATGTTTATTCATGCAAAATCACTTCGTAGGTATATTTTAATCACAACCTTTCTTTTATTAGAACGTACAATTTGAATGAATTATAATTCTTCTTCTTCTTTCCTGTAGGAAATACGATACAGATTTAAATAACAAAATGCTAACAAAGTGCTTAAAGCTCCTTATAATTACTTTCTCTACAACATCTTCAATATCGAGATCAACATTTCACACGTTATTAAAACGTGTCTATTAAAATATCAAAAATATTTCTTAATACAAAAACCTAAAAATAATTATTAGAACACTTCTTTGTCTCCATACGCTTTCCTCTCAAATCTTCTTTCACCCCATCATCGCGTAAGGTGTTATACAAAACTTTGTCGTTGCTTTTTTTGTAGCCTAAAGTTGTTAAAATATTTTTTTGCATACTGCGGTATTTTCTTTTTCCTTTGTTTTTAAATTAAATGTGCGCCTAGGATGTCTTTTTGGTGAAACCGTAATTTTGCGCTTTGGTGTTGCAACACAAGAGTTTTCTTGAATAAATATTCCACGTTCTTTCCAATTCAAAAATTTACAATTTCCAATAATTATCATTGATTGCCTTCCTTTCTTCTTCATTAAACTTTTCCATACATTTTTTATACATTTATTTGTACAGCCCTCTTTCACAAAAAAAATCTCCCTGTATTTTGTTTTTTCTCCAGTTGCCTATGCAATACACTCGTGTCATATTTTTTTTTTTTCGTAACGTTCCTGATTTAGTGTATAAAGTCTCATCTCTCTCTTCTTTTCCGTCTACCTCTTCCTCTTCCACAGCTTCCTCTTCTTATTCTTCTCCGTTTACCTCTTCCTCCGCCTCCTCACTTTCTTTTTCTTCTTCTTCTACGTCTACTTCTTCCTCTTCCTCCTCTTTTTTTTCTCCATCTGTCTCTTTCACTTGCTCAGCCTTCTCTTTTTTTCATCAGCTTCAGTTCTCTCTTCCTCTGGTACGTCTAAGTCCATAGATTCTTGCATTTCAGAGGCATCGCCTGCAACTTCTTCGTCCGTTAATTCTTCTTCTATAATCACTACAACTACTATTTCTTCATCAGATTTATGTGTCTTATTTTCTAATTCTAAACGTTTGTTTTCAGATTATTTTACAATTAGTTTTCTATTTAAGGCTTTATTAACTGCATCTTTACTTTACAAAAGTAGCGATTTTACCTGTCCGCTTTTAATTTCTTTATCAATTGATCCTTGTTTCACAGATTTATTTTCCGTCTCCCCTTTAGATGAGGTTAATTTGACTTGCCTTTCGTCTTCTTCCGAGTCGGAACCATTGATATTTTATATATTCATCGGTGGCACGTAATCTTCATCTTTCACCGTGTCGACAGAGTCGAAGTCTTCATCAGAATTCATAGATGGGCTAATTTCTTCATAGCAAGTCAAATCTAGATTTTGTTGATCTTCAGGGGACTTGTGTTTTGGTGAAATGGTACTTGTGACAGCGGTATTAAAAGTAAATAATATGTCGTTGGTGTTTCAAAGGACCTTATCTATGGAATTTAAATCACTTATTTGCCATTCGTTATTTTTTTTTAAATACTGGTAAGTTCAATGAGTAACGTCGTGACCAAAGAGAATTTTCATATTGTGAATCAGGAAACTTCATTTGTGACATATATTGTGACAATAAGTTCTTGCTATCACCATAATTTCTACTCGTTGCAATTGTTTTTAATGTTATATCGACGCCATATGATTAATTTATGGTCTCATGTTGTGAATCAAATATTTTACTCGAGTTACACATATTTACTAACTTTCTAACAGCGGTTTAGTCGTGAAAAGGTAACAAACAGACCGACAAACAGACAGAGTTACTTTCGCATTTCGACGGCGAAGTATCAGGACCTCCTAACTTACATTTTTATGCATTTGCGATTTCCACATTATAGACATTAGTTCCTATCTTACTAGGATTATTGTACTAGGAATTCTCGGTCTCCATTTCCATTTCGCGGATTTCTCGACTAAGAAACCATAGTATGATCAGAACTAATGCCGTTTTATGTGGAAAACGCAAATTCATAAAAATGTAAGTTAGGAGATCCTGATACTTCGCCGTCGATTTATAATATTAGTTAGGATTAGGATATAAGTGTAGATTTTTTTGTTTCAATTTTACAATCTTACCTATATAAAAAATATTATTTAGTGGTATTAAAATACAATGAACATATATAATTTACTTTTTATCAATAAATAGGTAACATATAAGTTCTTTAGAGCCAAGTACAGAAATACCTAGCAAATTTCCAGTATATCTTTTTAAAATGTATAGTATGCAATTAAACAACTTGAAATATAACCGAGTAAAAGAAATACTTACATAACTATAACAGCTTACCTTTCGAAAAAACACTTTTGGCGCGTAAACAACCGCGCGGCGAGCGCACGCGGCCTCCTCGTGAACCCGACTGTAAGTCGACTATCGAGCGATTTTAACTTTATCGATGAACATATAGCCGCTTTTTAAAGTATTATTGTGCTTTTGCCGCCATATACATAAAATTCAAAATAAATATTTAAACCTTATCATACGCTAAAAAGCCGTAACTTCCAATTTGCTTAGCACGGACTTTAAAAAAATATGGAATTACTACGCTAGAAAGCAGTTAAAAGATTTAGCGGCCTTCTAGCATATGACAATATGTTTGCCGCTTTTTGCTGTAGTTTTATTAAGATTTCTATTAGAACGTCTACTACATAATAACACCGTTACACTCCTCTAGCCGCCTTTTAGAAGATCAAACGTATTTAGCGGCGTTCGTCTGTAGTTTGCAACAAAAATCACGTAAGCGAAATTACCATTATAGTCACTAAACGTTTTTATAGTTTAGTAGAGAAAAAAAGTTGCTTTTTAGCTTAGTACAATCCCAAAATATTGTATTTAACGGCTAAAATGCTTAACATATCTCTGAAACCATTTGGGATAAAAATATAATTCCAAGATGGGTCGATGCGGAATCATTTGCTTATTTCGCAGGTATCAATAACTCAAAAACGACCAAATGTCACTTAGCGGCCTTTTCTCTTATCAGGGCAGAATAAACAGCCGTCGCTCCGGTTGGTAATAGTACTTTCGAGGTTGAAGGTGTGGAGTATTTGTTTATACTTTCACCTTTATTCGTGCGTTGGACATCTCAGAGATAGATTTCATGTTAGTCGTGTGGCGACGCACGACGCGCCACTACGAATAAGTACCTACTCACATCGGTGTAGAACGCGCTATTGAATTTTTTCTGGGATTTCGTATATATACGAGTTCCAAACATCCATAGTTGGACCAGGACATCTGGTCACCAGAAGCAACACCCCGCCTGGTGGAAGATCGTCCCTTTTCCTCTTCATACAACTGACATTACATCATCCATGTCCTCTCATAGCGCGTTCCTACAGTCGTATTTCTCATTGATTAGATTTGTAATAATTCTTTGCAAATAATAACATAGAACGACTCTCTTGGCAGATTTCATGGGGTGGTTGGCCGTTGCCGTCCCAATTTTACACACTGGTTATCTAAGTATGCAGGTTTCCTCGCGATGTTTTCCTAAAACGTTAGAACAGTCAGTCAGTAAGTTTTTCAAAAAAAAACTGAAAAACTCATTTTACGTGACATATTTAGAAATTCATAAATTGTTCAT
This sequence comes from Hofmannophila pseudospretella, assembly GCA_947369225.1. Lineage (NCBI taxonomy): Eukaryota > Metazoa > Arthropoda > Insecta > Lepidoptera > Oecophoridae > Hofmannophila > Hofmannophila pseudospretella. The sequence continues at coordinate 4,624,525 of OX376333.1, forward strand.
GCATATGAATAAAAAGATTTCGCATAGCACTACGATAATTAGAACGACACGTAAAGATATAAAAAAATCTGTGTATGAAAATGTTGTTATTCCAGCACCAATAAATACTGAGTATGTGCGTTGATACCGTACCTCGCCTGCTGAAATATATTCAATACTGTTTCCATGTCGGTGCCGGCGGGCGGCACTTTTTACCTTCTTGTTCTGAAGGAGTTGCTGAGCAAATATTTGACGAATCTCTCTATTCACCTGAAAGATATAGCACCCATGAACTTTGAGCTTTATTACATTGGTTTAACGTATAGCGTAAAGCTTTAATAGTTATGTAAATATTATTGTTTTTATAAGATTATTTCGTTAGTTTCGTTTCGGGGCCACGGTAAAACGCTTATTAAACGCGTTAACGGTTTCACTAAAAGGGGGGTTTACTATCGACCCATGAGTCATGTCATGTTACCCATGTAGTTATGTATGATCGCGATTTACTAAAAAACTATATATTTACTATTGTTATCTTCATATCATATCATACCAAAATTTATTGGTAAAAAATGTTTTCAAGTCAACAGTTTAAATAGGTACAATAATAAATTAATATTCTTCTTCTTCAATTTAAGAGCTATGCTCTTGTCGGTGTAGTAAACGCCACTGTGTCCTGTCTAGGGCCCTTTCCTTGACCTCCTTATACGACGCAACGCCAGCCTTCTCTTTGATTTGATCGAAGTAGCTTATCCTCGGTCTTCCTCTTCCCCGCTTGCCTTCAACTTTTCCTTCTATAAGGTTTCTTATGTATTCGTCGTGTCGTATAAGGTGGCCCACCATATTTCCCCTTCTATTTTCAATAGCCTTCAAGATGTTTCTCTTTTCTTTTACTCTCGTCAGTACCTCTTCATTTGTCACTCTCTCTGTCCAGCTTATCCTTTCCATCCTCCTCCAACAGTAGTAAATTAATATTAAATATTAAAAAAAAATACATTTTCTTGCTAAACAAGAACTTTAAAAAAATTCAATAATTAATTAACAATTAATAAGTACTTAATATAGATAATGTACAAAATGAATAATGATATACAATATGTCATATTTTTTATTGAAATTAAAGCAGAGTACGTGGCCAGAGGATATTAATAATTTATATTAGTTTTTTGTGACTGCTTCAATATAAAACAAAACCATGAGAGTAATACATCAATGTGACAACATATTAAATGAAGATAAAAAATAGCCAGTGGTCATTATAGCCAGTGCTTAATATGCAACATTTTTGTCATTTAAAAGTTCGTTAAATGAGTAGTAAGCTTTTCCTATAAGTCATTTTTAAGCTTATTCTGGAACGTGTTGGTGGAGGTTGCACTCATCACATCCTCTGGCAAGGGTTTCCTGGGAAGGTGTTAGTGTATTAAAGACGGTTTATTTTCATATAGTATTTTAAAAGTTTTTTAGGAAACATTTATGGGAAATATGTATGTATAATATGTATTTATTGTTTGCTCAACCATCTCGCTGTTTTCTAGGATCCCCTAATTCGTAAAGTGTAATAAAATACCTCTATAGTCCCGAAAGGGGGGTGTTCAGTATCCATAAATGAATAACTTTCACTGGGCCAACTCTGAAATTGCGGAAAAAAATTATCAGCTGTTCCATACAAAAGTTCAAAGTTCAACCGAAATGTATGAAGCAGCTGATTTTTTTTTCGCGTTTTCAGAATTGGCTCCATAGTGAAAGTTGTTCAGTTATGGATACTGAATACCCCCCTTTCGGGACCATAGGGGTATTTTGTTACACCCCATATATGTCCAATTATTGTTAATAATAACACTTACAAGAATATCTCATCATATCTCTATCTAGAGCTATGGCGTGAAAGGGGATAGATATCATGTAGGTATTTTTTCTTTTTTTTGGTTCCCGAAAGGTGATCATGTCAGCCTCGTTACGGTCACTAAGAGAAGGGAAGGGAAGCTCAAGTATTATTAGAGTAGGTATTTTAATAAAGACTTAACTGACGGTAAAGTTTCCTGGTATAGTCCAAGAGCTGAAACAACAAACGTGCAGTTGATAAGTGCGGAGCTATAAATCACTATAAGCATCTACTATAACCGCTCTACAGCATTTTGTTCCACGCGAGGTGTTCCCGTCGACGTAGAGTTATCCATGAGAGAATCTTTGTGTAGATACATATGGACGTCTTGTTTTGCAAGCAATTTTAATGTTCTTATAATTGACCTGACGGATCTTATCTTATGATAGGGGGCCGGGAATAACCAAGCGGCACTTCGACCCTTGAAGATCTTTTGTGCCTCTACCCCATTTTACATATTGGTCATCTCAGTGTGTGTGTTCCTCACGATGTTTTCCTTCACCGTTGGAGCTGTCGGTAAATGTTTGAAACATGTATTTTAAAAATACGAAAAACTCATTGGACTGCACGGTTTCGAACCCGGATTAATGTTAATGTATCTGTTACAGGAAAGCGTAAGTTACTATGATTACGGATCAGATGGTCTTCGAAGCAAAATGCACTTTGTATTAGGTGGTCCGCTAGGCATAATGTACGTTGAACCAAAATGGCCCAAAATAATGAAAAAATATAAATAAAGATAAATTTTATTTTATTTATTTATTCTTTAATGCACAAAGATAGTACATAGGCGAGCTTAATGCCATGCGGCATTTTTTCCAGGTAACCTTCGGGTCTTTCAGAGATATTAAGGTAGGTGCTTAAAAATATTACCATTATAATAGATTACAAAAAGTATTTTTGTAATGTAAATGAAATTGTAGTAAAGTATTTTTATTTTAATACATCGGCAAAACCACAATTACAGGTAACTTAATTAACAAAGTAGGAACTTATGTAGTAACAGAGAGCCTATTGAAGATTTTTACATATAAAACTCATACATACATACATATTATATGTACTTACGAGTAAGAAAGAACCCTCGATTTTAGGTGGAGTTAGGGCCGATTATCTTAATTTTGATGTTTTAAAATTTCGGCACAGAAGTGACGCCAAAGAATCATGTGATACTTTTTCCTGCAATAAAGATGATTTGCCATTGCTATTTTTAACATTTTATGGTACAGAGTGTACTTCATGCTATTGATTCTATAATCTACCACCAGAAAAAAAATAGTACCTGTAGGGTTACCTGTTTCTGCCGCAAATCACACAAACAGTGCTTGCATTTCAGTTTGAAGTGGAACCAGCAGCGTAATTACCGGCACTTGAACTCCATCTTATTCCTCAAGGTTAGTAGAGCAATAACATTATAGATTCTGGCGCTGTGGACTCCCCCCATAGCATGAGCTGAACACGCTCCCTGTTGCCACAAATTAATTTATGTAAGGGCAAGAAATGTACCTGTAATATGTATTTGTGTGTAATAAATAGTTTTGTATTGTATTGTATTGTATAGTGAGGTGACATGTCTATGGGCGACAGTGACAACTTACCATCAGGTGGCCCGTTTGCTTTTCGTCATTCGTCAGCCACCTCGCTGCACGCACCAGCAGTGTGCCCCTATACCTGTGGAACTTTTGCTGATTTTTCAACAGCATCCCAGGCATCCCCTGGTATTACCGCCGCATCCCGATCTAAGTCGGCTACTGAACTTGCAGATTTTATTTTCTCTGTGATCTTTGAAAAATGTAGGAGAAATTTTATGTTAGATGGAAATTTTATTTCTATTCTGATATGTAGGATTAAGTTCTAACTAAAGAAGGGCTGAAGAAACAATCAGCAGCAAATCTTTTGAAATGAATGTACGAGAGTAGTGTAGAGTTTTCCGCGTTGTGAAGTTTTAAGTGAATTAAATTCTAAGCGATATAGCAGATTATTCAAATCAATTCTTTCTTTTGAATATGGCTGACTATGTAAGAACTCGCTATTCGAGGACATGGATGACGTAACGTCAGTTGTATGAAAGGGAAAAGGGAAGATCTTCCACCAGGCGGGGTGTTGTGTCTGGTGACCATATGTCCTGGTCCAACTATGGATGTTTGGAACTCGTATATCGAAAATTTTGATAGCGCGTTCTACACCGATGTGAGTAGGTACTAATCGTTGTGGCGCGCCTCGTGCGTCGCCACAGCTTTTTGCGATTGTCCAAAAATCACTTTTCTTCGCAAATATTTTTATTTTTATTTATAAGGGAAATCTACAGCTATTAATTTAAAGAAGGCCAATTACAGACTTCCTCGTTTATATATGACTTGTATACCTATAGAACGCGGTTAACTTATTTCATACACATTTACCACGAGTTTTTTTATATATATAATTTATTGATCGACACTAAATCGCTTTGAAAGAGATCAGTAAGCATTTTCCTACACCCGATATTTGAAATCAATATCGAAGGCGAATGAAAACAAAGGAAGGAAAGTGAAAATGGGTTTTTTGTCCGCGTCGCCGGATATTGCGAGAGATGCAAGACATTGTTCCGGTAGGGAAGGGCGGAAACGAAGCTTTAGTCAAATGAGCTTTTAGATGATAGTAGTAATGGATTTATCTGTCAAAATATTGACGAGATTTTGTCAAATTGGTTTTTCGATTATAATAGATTACTATCGAGGAGCTCGTAGCCTAGTTGCGAGCACGGTCCGAAAGTGATCGTGCAGGTTAAGCGACGTTAGCGCGGTCGGTATCTGGATGGGTGACCGCTAGTGGCATATATCATCTGAGCTCCTCCGTGCCTCGGAAAGCACGTTAAGCAGTCGGTCCCGGTTGTTGTCGTTCGACAGCAGTCGTGAAACCATGTCAGATGCCTAAGAAGTTGTTGGCCATGTATGATGGTCTGCTGTTGTTGAGGCCCTTTTCACAACAACAGCAGACCATCATACATGATTTAGATATGTTTACCTTTGACTACATAATTATTTTATTATAATTATAACTGTTTCGGTCATTGCTGTGTGTGAAATAAACGTATTACTTACTTACTTACTTACTTAAGGGCGGCCTGAATAACTCTGACAAATAGGTTGACCACTAACCATACGATAAGCAAGCACTATTTAAGACTTCATGTTATTTACATTGTTGACAGTGTCAATTTATGTAATTAATCATAATTATAAGATTTAATAACTGAAAAAAAATTATTATTTTATACGCCTTCTAAAGAGGCTGAATACTGTGACATGAGCTTAACTTTAAGAAGGTTGTGTATTCAGACCAAGGAAGTTGCAATACTACTTTAGTAAGTATGCAAGTTTCTTGATTCAGAAAAATTAATGAATGATTGATTGAAAATATTGAAGAAATTGAGATTGTCAATATTGAAGATTTTGATGATGGTGGTGATTTAACTGTCAAAATGTTGAGCTGATTTTGTCAAATAAGTGCTCTTATATTTTAATACACAGAGCAGACGACCCCAACGGCGAGCGTTGAAACCACGAATGGCTGTAGAGGAAGCAAGAGAAGCGTGCCAAGACAGAGATTCGTGAAGCTCCGTTCTCTCTGCCTACACCGCAAGGGACATAGCGTGAAGGTATGTAATTATGTATGTATGTATGTCAGTCAGTTCCCCCAGACAACGTCAGTTCCTCTGTTCTCTACGATACCCAGCATTAACATAGCCATTATTTATTCAAAGGCAACTGAAATCGGAGCGCAGTTTCAACCCTGAATACTTTTTAAAGGCAGCCGGCCATTGGGGTTGTTTTTCACAGGGTTCCGACGGTGCGGCCGCGCGACGGACGCGCCAGAACATTCGGGGATGATCGATGGCATGGCACGCCTTGCGTGGTAAGGGGTGGGCTTTGTTGATGAGTGGCGAAGTAGTGAAAGCGGAAATTGAACGGTGAGAGTTTTTTGTATGGTAAATAACGACAGTGACAAGTGATAAATGCGAAGACAAGTGACAAGTGGCAAGTGATATGTGGTAAATGGCAAGTCACAAATGACACGTGACACGTGACAATGGAATCTTGTCACTTTTTACAAATAACCGGCGGCAAAAATGGTCAAAAGCGGACGGGGAGGGGGGGGGGGGGGGGGTGTATGCTTCTTTTTACGGATCCGTACCCCGAAGGGTAAAACGCTGCTTTCGCTCCGTCGTCCGTCCTGTCCGTCTATCCGTCTGTCAGGACGGTCAACCGCCTAAACGGAATAAGATTCGGTCTTCATTACATTGTCCTACCATTACTCGTAGTCCCACTAGCCTGAAAATGTAGCTTAGTGGGCTATTGTATTATTGTTTATGGTCAAATTAGTGGGACCAAGAGCAACTGCATTACAGCTGACTGTACCACCAGACAGTGGGACCACGAGTCCATTATATCGAGATACTGTCCCACTAGTGGGTCAAATTAGTGGGAACACGAGTCTATTATAATGTATTTCATTGACCGAAATCCGAACATCAACTTCAGAATTTTGTAAAATCTGGGTCCCATAATATATAATTACGCTGACCTTTTAAAGACGTTCTATCTTACATTTCAAAATGAAACGCAGCAATGCATACCTACATTGCTTGCTGCTTTACGGCAGAAACAGTCCATCTCTCGCTAATCGCCCGCACCATAACTTCTTCCCATACGTGTTTAGCAACGGGCTATGAATAAAGCATCTGTTTCGGGCGATACCAGCGAACGGTATGACAAAGGGGACCGGAATCCTGGGTTTGAATTTATTGGCATCTATTTGTGGGTTAATGTTTGGACGATTAGTATTACGGTTAACTATGAATTATTATGACGCTGCTAAGTGATTTAGTCGTATGTCAGATTCGATACAAAAGCCGACGTAAGCAATATTTTAACAGGACTAACTGATGACAAGACGTTCGTAGCGTTCGACTTTTGTATGTCGAGCTCATATTGCATGTGTGAGCGTGACAAGACGTTCGTAGCGCTCGACTTTTGTATGTCGAGCTCACATTGCATGTGTGAGCGTGACAAGACGTTCGTAGCGCTCGACTTTTGTATGTCGAACGCTGCGAGAATCGCATTCCAGTCTTGTAATATTTCATTCTTGCTCTACGAGTTATAAGATCAGTGCAATAGGATGTATTCAATTCAGAATAAATTTACCATTTACCCTTACCACTCCACATATCACAATCAGCTACTGAATTCACGACACAACAATCAAGATGGACTATAATTTCCTTCAAAACAACTAAAGGTTTACGACTATAAAAAAAACAATTTTAAATAATAGAGCTAGAAATGAAATTGGATTAAATTGGTTGTGTAGTTAAGTCATTTATCAGTTTTATCACACTTTTTTCTATCTATATTTTTTATTAGTAATTTTAGTTTTTAATACCAATAAATTACATCACATCCTGTGAAGGATCGCTTGGGGTGGTACCACCCTCTTATCTATTTCTGCCGTGAAGCAGAAATACTTACATTTCTGTGTTTCGGTTTGAAGGGTAAGAGAGCCAGCGTAATTTTCGACACATGAGGCATCCATTTTAGTCCTCAAGGTTAGCAGCGCATCAAAAATCCTCTAATATTAATACAGTGAGGTAAGATGTCTATGGGCGACGGTGACCACTTAACATACAAAAAGTACGTACACAATACAAAATTATACAAGGATATAAAACATTCAGCACAAAACATCCGGTGCGGTACAGTACCAAAAAGGGTACACCAGCTCAGCATAATGCTGAGGCAAGCCACAGCGCTGATTTTCAGGTGGTCCGTTTGCTCGTCTGCTCTCCTTATTCAATAAAAAATATATTTTTTATATAGTTTTCATATACCACTTCTAGAACCACAACCTCTGTGCTTAAACCGAGATCATGTTATGTTACTCGCTTTTCACGTACAAATCCAGTGGACATATTCAATTTCACGCATAACCAACCCCCAGCCGTAGTCGGTACAGACTGCCGGTTTCTTCCATAAACGGGTTGATTTGATGTTTCGGGTACAGTGGACAACACATCACACTTTCCTTTAGTAGTTTATCGCTTCAATTTATTCGACACATACATACAAATGTCAAGGAATCATAACAAAAACTTGCGGCGACAGGGTTCCACTGAGTATAGCTTGATGTATGTTTATTGACCGAATTTATGATTTTTTTTAAAATCTCTGTTTAGACGCTTTGGTACACGACAAGGTGACCGTGTCAGCCTCGTTAGGGTCACTAAGAAAAGGGAAGGGAAGTTCAAGTATTATTAGAGTCAGCCCTCACTTTGAGAGCTAACTTAGCAAACAACAGTAAGTGTTTCATTTTATCAGATAAGGGCTGACTCAAAATAATATTGAGCCTCCCATTGTGGAGCCTATTGAGGACAAATTTCTTCCTCTCAATGTTCACCAGGTCACACTCCATTAGGAGGTGAGTGAGGTCTTCTATTTTGTTGCAGTTGATACAAAACGGTGATGCAACTCTTCCCACCAAATACAAAAACTTATTTAACGGTGTGAATTTATGATGTTATGTCTTGATAAGGAGTGGTTTGAATGTGGATGAGTGTTTGACGTTACAACTTTGTCAACATCACCACCGATTTTCTTCAACTGTTAGGTACAGGCCTCTTCTTTCATGCGCCATATTAATAAGTCCTGTGATGCTAGTTTCGGTCGGTTAGAGCGTCGATGGCGTCGTGGCTAGGACGTCGGACTCCCATACGGGAAAGGTCCGAGTTCGAAACCAAGCATTGCCATGTACCAATGAGGTTTTCGGTTTTTTTGAAAGACTTGAAAGACTATATTTACCAACTGCTCTGACGGTGAAGGAAACATCGTGAAACCTGCATACTGGGATAACTAGTGTGTAAAATGGGGAAGGCAAAGGCAGACCACCCCATTAAATCTGCCACGAGAGTCGTTCTATGTGATTAATTCCTTAGAATGATCACGACCCTCGGCAATGAGAAATACGACTTAGAAGAGAGATCTCGTCCATTCTCCCTACCGTTCCTCAGATGTCGTCCGATCACCGGGCTGGTGGTCAACCTATTGATCTTTACCATGTTCTCGGCTCGGTTTAGGATATGGCTACATTTATTTTGTGAAACGAATTAAAAAACTATTTCAAATTATTTATTTAGTTTTTATTACAAAGCTTTGCACTGTTCCCTATGATGATCACAAAAAACAGAGAGCGATGCCTTGTTTGTATGTGCCAGAACGAGAGGGAAGATTTGACGTGTGCGTTTAGTTTAACCATAACATTTATAGTCTATGCTGCGTTTCGCACACCACCAGATGTCCTACACTGAATGAAAGCTTGTTTGATTTAGAACATATGAAGTAATTTTTATTCATTTGAACAAATTACTTGAAAGATACGAGTAAGATCTTGGTTGAAGTGAACAATTTCATGGTTGAAGTTAACAAGACGACTTTATATGATCGTATTGAAACAAGTTCTTATTTGAAGTAAACAAGCTTTTCTTTCAGTGTATCCATCTCCACAATTTGTTTTCGACATCACCCACGGTCGGATTTCTGAATCTCAAACTCTGTCTATAAGTAAGATGCTACAGAATCCTGACTAGTAGCGTCCTAGGGTGAATTTCAAAATCTTTGTGATATGCCTTTGTTTTCTAATAAAAATAACAATAAGATATCCAGGACGAAATTGATACAAGAAAAACTGTTTACTTTGGGCATGCAGCAACCTAAGAATATGTAAAGATGGATGATGGAAGAATAAATAAAAGAATGAAAGAATGTATTTCCAATAACGCATGCATATAAACAATTCGTACAAAAGATAAAAATTATATTAATCAAATATATTATAAAAATAAATAAACAAAAGTAATTAAGTTTGATGTAGGTGGTGTGCAGCACCGGAAAAAGGGGACTGCCTCAGCCTGTAAATGACTCATATTCGTATCAAAATGCAGAGCAGAGGACAGAGTTTACAAGTCATAATATATAATTGCGGTGCAAAAAGTGAACGTTATCGAACTATCAATAGTTTCACAAACCGCTATTACAACCGATTTCTGGACATAAGCTTCCAGAGGTCACTTTCCATCGCCTCTATAAACAACCCTTAAACTTAATTATCATGGATTTACCCAAAGCCGTCTTTGTATGTTTTTAAATAAAATATGACCGTTTCTGCATAAAGTATGCGAGCCGTCTAACTTGAGATATAATTCCGTGGGATTTGTAAATTCATTACCCTGGATAAAAGTTGCCAGTAAATTAAAACGGAGATAAAATGGAGATAAAACTTTGAAGACAGCTATAAAAGTTAGACGATCAGGTCTGGGGCAATAGACACCAGCAGATGATGGCAAATCCCACATTGCATCTCGTACCGCCGCGGTGGGCGGTGACGCGTTGTAATTAGTAGTACTGGTTTGTAATTGAAATTGAAATTGAAAAACGTTTATTTAGCACTGTAAACACCAGCACGTACACAATACAAAAGTATACAAGGATATAATACATGCAGCACAAAAGATCCGGTGCGGTACAGTGCCAAAAAGGGTACACCAGCTCAGCATAATGCTGAGGCAAGCCTGATTTTCAGCTGGCCCCTCAGTGACTGCACGGACGAAAAAAGCAACAGTGTGTGCGTGTTGTGTTGTATGAATGTGTTTGTTTGTATGAATGAGGATATTAGTGTGTATGTGAGTTACTGAGTGTGTGGGAGGGTGATGGCATGGTGCGTGTGTATTGTATGTAATCTGTTGTGACCTAACACACTGCAACCTGCCTCCCTGCGTGGTCGGGCGTCGCGGTGCTCGCTCAGTGTATTACGAGTAGGTCACAACGGATTACAAATAATCCAGTATTATTAGTTCGACCGCTTCACCACCGCCCACCGCGGCGGCGCGCGGTGCAATGTGAGATTCGCCTTACGATTTTTCCATCACCGTTAGGTTACCACCTTCTTGCGTGTACTCGGCACATTTCTAGCCGTTTCTCTCCGACTATTCGTTCTTTCCACTATTTCTGTGATTCTTTTGGTGATGTTCTAAACCGAGATCCATGTCAATGGTCGTACTGAGGCCTCGATCTCACCACCTTAAATCATTTTTAGCTGAGATCTGTATTTCGCATTGGTGAAACTGTAAGTTCTTTTTGACAGAGGCTAACCCACGCACTCTTTCCGAAAAAAAAAAAGAACATTAGAGTAGCCACCCAGCCTTCAATTAATTTCAGTATATACAATTAGTTTCAGTATTCAAGGTAATTTCATTTCTATACGCCCGCCATCCGTTCGTAAGGATTATCATCTACAATTTACAGAAAAATAATAGTTTAGACGTTATTGTGAGGAATCCCGTTTCAAATCTCCTCGTTTCTGTGATCTTTCTATCAGAATTTTTATAATGCTTTAGTTATACGGATCGAGTTTTTCACTTTGCAACAATAAAAAATATTCACTGCATCAATCGATGGGTCATGAAACGAATTAACTGTCTGACAATAAATATTTTATATTCTGTTTCAGAGTTTAAAACAAGCTCGTAGCCTAGTTGCGAGCACGGTCCGAAAGTGATCGTGCAGGTTAAGCGACGTTGGCGCGGTCGGTACCAGGATGGGTGACCGCTAGTGGCATATTTCATCTGAGCTCCTCCGTGCCTCGGAGAGCACGTTAAGCAGAAGGTCCCGGTTGTTGTCGTTCCACAGCAGTCGTTAAGCCATGTCAGATGCCTAAGGGCGGCCTGAAGAACTCTGACAAATAGGTTGGCCACTAAACATACGATAAGCAAGCAAGCAAGAGTTTAGAATATCCGGATTGAATTTTTTTTTCTGAAGTTGCATGAAATAAAGCCTTTTCTATACGGTCGGTTAAGATCATTCTATACAGAGTGTAAAAAAACCCTATAGACCCGAAAAGTATTCATAATTGAACGCCCCCCCTCCCCCTCCCCTTTCCGAAATATAGAGGGATTTTTTAATTACAGCCACTATAATATTAAACGGTCGCTCAAGATCGGTATTTTGCTAACAGAGCCCAATTTGGTAAAAAAAATCAAGGAAAATTCTGTTAAAAATTAGTTCTAAAAAAACGGTGAATGGCTGTGTCCACACCCTATATTAAGATTAACGGGAACTATTTTTCACATTGCATGTTAAGCGACGTGACGAATAAATTAACAACATCGTTAATTAACGACAATTACCATAACAAAGATGTTAATCTCTGATCTTGATTATATTTTCATTAGGTAAGTATCGAAATAACTAAACTTGTTCGGGCGTTATAATTTACCTATTAGTGGGTATACAACCTACAACCTTGGGAGCATATAAGCATTTACTGGACCCGCATGCTCCATCATCGACCTCATCGTCGCTTACCATCAGGCGAGATCGAGGTCAAATGCGGGTTTAGTAGTAAATAAAATAAAATTAAAAAAATACTACAATATCTGCGACGTATGGGCGTGCGAGAAGAGTGAGAAGAAGAAGAAGAGTGACTGAGTGGTGGGAGAAGAGTCTCCCACCACTCGCACGCCCGTCCGCAGCCCGTGGCAGCCTACCAAGAGCGGTCTCCCTCTGCGTCTCCCTCTGCCTCTTGCCTCGACCACACAAAATCTACGGCGGACAATCAAAAAATCGGTGTATGTGGTTTTTCTCAATATTTCTGGACAATTTCCTTTGATTTATGTGTTATTGTATGTGAACTATGTTTGTGTAATAACTTAACTAGCCAAAACTTTGTGATTAGTGAGAAAACTGATGTGCACTGTTGGACACCACGTGGCCACGTGGCAAATTTTTTCCGCGACCTAGATTTGAACCTGCGATCTTGGTTTGCCTTGTACGCCCAACAATTGTGTTGGACTGGTCATTTTGGAACTAGTTATTTTGGGAATGCTGCACTCAAACGATATTTCGATATTTTCTTTACACTCGTCCCATTCAAGAGTGTTTTCTTACATTACTCAGTCAAACCAACCCGATCTGGACCCATTTACATTATCAATACATCAACGTCTGACCCCGGCAGACGGTCTAATTGTGCCCAAAATGTAGGTCAGGGGGGGATTCCCCCATTTTTCTCACCCATAACCCATTTGCACGTACCGTTCTGCAGCTGTGTCGGCGTCTTGGAGGAAATAAGCCTGTCCGTCCCGGTTAGAGCAATTATCATACGTTTTTATACAAGGAAACATATTCAAGAAATATCAGTGTAAACTTAAAACGAAGTACAACTGTAAGTATTTGATTATTACAATGAAGAATTAGAAAAGAGTTAGTGCCAATACATTTGTAATAAGATAAGAGATGTTCCTGCTGCTGAGAAGAAAACTTCTGTGTTTTATTTAGTAACAAACAAACCATGTGATGTCACTTTAACAAAACGTTTGTACATTTCTTACAAAGGACTTTACACGTATACGGATCACCTGACGATAAGCGGTCACCGTCGCTTAGACACCTGTACAACACTACGGATATTGTGCGCTGCGGGCCTTGAAGGACTATTTTCATGTTTGTCTTGAAGCGTGCCACATCGTAGTGCTGCGGAAAAACTTTTTTATTCACGTGACAAGAAGAAAATGAGACTGTACACACTGTTGCTTTCTTCGTCCGTGCAGTCACTGAGGAGCCAGCTTAAAATCAGCGCTGTGGCTTGCCTCAGCATCATGCTGGTGTATCCTTTTTGGCACTGTACCGCACCGGATGTTTTGTGCTGCATGTATTGTATCTTTGTATATTTCTGTATTGTGTACTTGCTATATTCCGGTGTTTACAGTCCTAAATAAACGTTTTCAATTTCAATTTTACCGACCACGGTACGGTAGCGTTAATGTTAACATTTTAGGAACCATCCTAAAATGTTAAATGTTGTCTTATCTTATGATATAAGCCGGGAATAACCTCAGCGGCACTTCGATCCTTGAGGATATTCTATGCCTACCCCATTTTACACACTGGTCATCTCAGTGTGCAGGTTTCCTCACGAAGTTTTCCTTCACCGTTAGAGCAGTCGGTAAATGTACGTAAGTCTTCGAAAAATACGAAAAACTCATTGGTACATGGCACTGTATGGTTTCGAACCCGGACCACTCCGCATGGGAGTCCGGTGTTCTAGCCACTGTGCCACCGACTCTCTATGTTGCTCTCGCTCGTGATCGAGGTCAAATACGGATCTAGTAGGAAAACTATAAAAATATGTTAAATGTTACTTACTTACTTCATGCTGTCTCGATTCACGGCGGCGACGGGAAGTATTTACCTTCATGCATTTACACATGCGTTCTCCAGCTGTGTCGACACGGTCGGATTACACGGGTTTTCTGGCAGAATTAAGATACGAATTCTACCTATATCTCAACGTAAAAATGCCCATATTGATTTCTTGCTGGAGAAGTTGCTTTTGCCAATTTTCGATTTTCTCTTATTTGTGGTGGCCAATCTATTCTAAAAATGTAGGTAGAGCCAGCATCTTGCTGATATACCATTTATTAAACTGCAGTCTGAAATGAAACTTGTAGAATTTTGACAGATCTTTGGAGATCTTTAAAAGGCAAGTGAAGGCTCACTTTCTCGAACGTTGATTCCTACCTCTTTAAACTTTCCTTTCCTTTTATCTACCCTGGTTGTTATTCTGCTTTTCCTGTATGTTACATACTCATTATATATTTTAGTTTACGTAGTATATGTATTATTTTATGTATGTTTATCATTATCTATTTAAGTATATATCTGCCTATTTATTTTATGTACTTAGTATATTATATGTTATTGTTGTAAATAAAATTCTCTAATGTAACGTTTTCCATAATGCTTGCACACCTACTACCTCTTTCTCGAAATCATTTCCTCTGCCCGTAGGTTGCTTGGAAGAGATCGCTCTTAGCGTTAAGGCCGCCTAAATTGGTCTTGGCAGTTTCCTTTTCTATCTCTTGTTTGTTGTTTTCTATTTGTGCAATAAAGTGTATTTTGCTTTTACTTTTACAGATGGTATTCTTTACCTGAGGCTGACTGTACCAGCCTTTCAGTATAATCTATGTCAGAAATCACAAAACAGCGGTTCTTAAAATATGGAGAAAACCACAGAACTCGGTCTAGTGGCGCCCTCTCTTATAGAATGACGATGTGAGCACTGACAGCGAGCTAAAGGGTTTGTGCAAATGCACTTATATTTCCATACATTTGACATTTCAATGCCCGACTAATGTATGGAAAATGCTCAAATCGCAATCGCCAACTGGCATACGCGGTTTCCACATAAAACTTATCTAGCGATAGCGAGCAATCTACTCGCGTACTAAACTACGTACGAAACTCACCCTATGTACTAAAGTACATAGGGTGAGTTTCAATTGTGCCGTGTCGTACCGGCTATAAAGAATATCACCACCACAACTCTGCCCGTGGGTGTCGTTCGAGGCGACTAAGGGTCTTAGTGGATACTATTCTACACCTAGTAGACGGCGGTAGGCTCGCTACCTATCACGTTTGTCCACCAAATCTTACGGTGAAAAGTATCTATGATGAAGGTGGTTCCTCTGTCTACCCCTCGGGGATTATGGACGTGAGAGTTATGTATGTAAGAACGAAAGATGAAAATAATATAAAAAATAATAAGTAAAAAGCGTATTTTACTTTACTTTACTTAAAACATTAAGTGTCACTTAATGTCAATAACTCTAAATTAAAAATTTAAATAACCCCTGACGCACCATTGTGGAGTGGAGACGCCTTACTTTTTCCTGGTCATCATCAGATCGTCAAGGTTTCAGATGTCGGAACCGCACCATGAACCTGAATATTTCAGCTCAAATTCGAACCATCTAACTATTACCGTTCCAGCGATCCGACATCAAAGATACTCTAAGATCTTGGAAAACACTTGTCCAATTTTTATCAGACCTAACTAAGAACACTCTCGACAACATTCTCTATTTAATTAAAAAACCGGGTCCAAATCGGACCATCCGTTCTCAAGTTATGATGCCACAGACAAACAGACCGACAGACGAACGTGTCAAACTTAAAACACGCCCTCTCTCGATACCTACGTATTATGTTTGTGAATTTCAAAATCTTTGGAGAAAACCTTACTACAATCTACCCTCTAGGTGCCGGCTAGCAGAGTTCTAGGACAGTGTGCAGATGAAGTAATAGAAGAACTTGGTAATAGATATTATATTTTAAGGAACAGAACAACACAGAAAATAGTAAATGTAGAAAATAGGTAGTAGTAGGAGACAAAAATAAAACGGAGAAACGTCCGTCCGTTCAGGATAAAATACAGAAAGAAAGTGCAAAATACAAAGAAAACAATGAAATTAATGGAATAATGGAATATTAGAATGGGAATCTGATTTGATTTTTGAAAATATAGATGAAGAAATGAAGATGCCGACACGAAATGAGGTGAGATAAACGCTAACGATGAGATTGAAATTGATGGCAAGGAGGTTGATATGGACGATGAAGTCGACATCGTTACAACACTCTGATTGGTGATTGAAAAATAAACTTAATTTTCCTATCCAAAAAAACTCATCCATCCACCGCAGATTAGAGCTAAGATTGGAGATAAAAAAACGTACGTGTCCCGAATACAGTTACACGAGATAGGAAATTGAATAACAAATCCTTGCGAAGGGATAAGTGCGCACTTCCTGCGCTTTTGATTTATCTTCAGCCTCTTTAGGGGAAGCTGATACTTTGTTCGTGAACACATGGCT
Organism: Hofmannophila pseudospretella; assembly: GCA_947369225.1. Classification (NCBI taxonomy): domain Eukaryota; kingdom Metazoa; phylum Arthropoda; class Insecta; order Lepidoptera; family Oecophoridae; genus Hofmannophila; species Hofmannophila pseudospretella. The sequence goes on from OX376333.1 coordinate 4,641,129, forward strand.
TGATTTGAAATCTCCATTATAGGCGTACTAAGGGCGTCGGTGGAAAAATTCAAAACTTCGAAGTGCCATAATAATAATATTCTTTAATGGTATTTACAACAACTATTCAATCTATAATTACTAATATGAATTTGTGTTCCGGTAGTGTATCATTAGGGAGTGATCCCTGGCACACAGGTGATGCTGAAATCAGCGCCGCAGTGCTAAATCCGCTGCGGCACCAAACTGAGGCAGTCCTCTTCTTCCGGTGCTGCACACCACCTTCATCAAACTTAATTACTTTTATTTATTTATTTTTATAATATATTTGTATTTTGTGTAAAATGGGGTGGGCACAAAAGATCCTCAAGGGTCGAAGTACCGCTGGGATTATTCCCGTCCCCCCATCATAAGATAAGATAGGCGTACTTTAAGGGGGCAAGTGATCCTTGATATACCCTAACTCCCCCTAACCCCCTGCCTTTTACTTTCGGTTTTCGGATTGCTGTGCTTCGGTTTAAAGAGATTTAGCACACTGCAGAAATTTTGAAATGGAGTCGAACCTAGGACATAGAAATCCAATTTTGGATTTTTAGATTTTTATGGTATCGGTGCACTTCCGTTTCAAAATCGCTGCAGTAGATAGGTCTTTAGGTAGGTATGCTAAAGGCGTAAGAGAGCCATAAACAATTATGACGATTTTGATATTTGTTATTTGATGTAAGTTCCATTTTGCGCAAATAAAATGATTTTTTTATTATATAAGGAGCAGACGAGCAACCGGGCCACCTCATGGTAAGTGGTCACCGTCACCCCTAGACGTCTCACTTCACTATAATGTTATTAGAGAGTTTTCGATGCACTACTAACCTTGAGGAGTTAGATGGAGTGCGAAGTGCCTCATGTGCCGGTAATTACGCTGCCTCTCTTACCCTTCGAACCGAAACAGCAATACAAGCAGTATCCTGCACACCAGGGTCTATCATCTACAAATGTTATGTACCGTCACCCCTAGACATCTCACCTCACTATAATGTTATTAGAGAGTTTTCGATGCGCTGTGAACCTTGAGATGGAGTGCGGAGTGCCTCATGTGCCGGTAACTAAGCTGCCTCTCTTACCCTTCGAACCGAAACAAAATCTTCCATCTACAAATCTTATTTATTTATGTTTGTCGAGCTTTCTTTAAACTCGCCTTTGAATAAAGCCTCGCTTATTGGTCACTTTAAAGTCACCCCTACCTTTCACTGGCCTAGGTAAAACACGACTTTTATATCACCAAACTTGAACAACAACTGTTCGATCGGCTGTCTTAAAAAAGTCATAAAAACCTTCCAAAATAGTATAAAAGTTCTAGTGCCACGTAAAACGCGCCGTGTACACAACGACCTCATATAAATGGAGCGAAAAAGTAAAGGATAAGAATAAAAAGATTTAGCATAGCACTACGATAATTAGAAAGAGACGTAAAAAGAATCCTTACCCCCCAAGGCCAGCAGTATACATACGATACACTTGACGGTGTCTTTAGGCGATCACGGTTACAACCTTACCATCAGGTGAAAGGTTTGTTTCAATCTGTTTATATAGGGTCCTATTTTATTAGCGGCAAATATTTCTAGGGTATAGCAATAATCTATAGGTTATAGCAACAAAAATAGGGCAAAAAAAATTTTTTACTCATAAAATTTTTGAGAAAAGCGACAAAATTGTTTGTTTGAAAATTCTACAAATGAATGAATTATTGCTATTCTAATACTGAAATAAGAAGTATGAACGACATGTATGAGTTTATGCCACCAAAGCGCAAAATAATGTGGTTTATTTTTTTAGTTTGGAAAAATTTCATACAAGTAAGATGGTTATTTCTTCGTGTAAAGTACAAATGACCAGCACATATCCCCCTCCAAATATTTGCTACAAATAAAAAAGGACTTAGTATCGGTGGGGCCGTTTATGGTTTGTATCTTCTGGCTGTCGGAAAGTTACGTCTCCTTACATATTAGCTCACTGGTCGCATAAAACGCGCCGTGTACACTATAAAGTACTCTTTATAAACAAAGTTGGGTACAAGTTGCGGGTCTCGCTATTTAGGTGTACTTTAGAGAGGTCCGGGAATTGTAGGAGTACTCTCCTACAATTCCCGGACCGAGTCAAGAGCGGAAGCAATTCGCTCAGTGGGACGTGCCATATAAATGCACGTGGTGTGACAAGGAATTGAAATTCACAAATCCACCAATCACAAATTACTACTACTAGTAGGTACTTTGCCGCTTTAAGTTACTTGACACGTTCTTGACAAGGAATCATAACAAAAAATGAATTAATATCTGAACTGGATGCGACTTTTTTTTTTCGATACGGACTACACCGTTGGCATCCACTCCGACGGCCTGGCTTTTGGGGCAAGTGCTGAAGACGCTCAGACAGAAAGGGGAGCTATAAGGGCGCCCATAGGGCACGGACCTCTGCTTAGACCACTGCTTACAGAACGCAGAGTCGGAGAGAATCGGCCAGAAACGCGCCGATAGCGAGTAATTTTTTTTCCGACTGACTTTTGTGGGGGCTCGCGCTCAAGCCCGGAAGAGAACTTAAATACTATAAGAAGACCCGCTAGAAGGATTATCAGGGGATCTCCGCCCGCACCGGCGAGGAATAAAACTACTAAATTAAAACAACGTAAAATTAGTTTTAAATATTTGACTTTATTATATAATTTATTGATATTATAGATAGATAGAAACACTTATGATGAATGTAATCCATTTCCTGTTCTTATTGTTGATTTAGCTGATAATTCATTAGTTTATTATTATTATTATTATGTTTAATTTCGAACACAATTTATATTGTTAACGAATAAATAAATAGAAATTGAAATTGACGGTATGTCGGTGAGGTGGTACGTCTGGCGCGGTCCGGTTAGCTGGCGATAGCCACCGTAATCGGGTACTTATTGCGATTCCAGGATTCCACAGAGTACATATAGCTGAACTTGTCTTCCACTGTAGGTACACGCCCGTGCGCGTGTGAAGCCGGTTCGGTTCGCTGTACCCAATCACATGCGTAGATTTTTATGCGCCACCCACTCCACATCTGAAATTATTGAATTAGATGCACGAGCCTTAGAGCTCTCGCGTGACCTTCTCCAGCTATAGCTGGGATAGCAGACCGGACGTCTGTCAAGACTGTAGTACTTACTCGTACCTATATTTTAGTACTTACTCGTATACAAAATAGGAGCTTGTAGCTTAGTTGACGAGCATGGTCTGAAACTGATCGTGCAGGTTAAGCGACGTTTGGCGCGGTTTGAACCAGGATGGGTGACCGTTTGTGGCACATTTTCATCTGAGCCCCTCCGGCGTCGGAGAGCACGTTGAGTTGGCGGTCCCGGTTGCTGTAATTCGACAGCAGTTGTTATGCCACGTTAGAGGCCCTCATCACAATATAGATAAATCGGAAGAGACTGGCCCTCACGTCACAGGGTATCCTAGTGTGGGAGCCAGGGAAATCTGAGAAAATGTAAAAGACACTGTCTGCATGAATATATTTTTATTTTATTTATTTTTATTATTTATTAATAGGTAAAATATTTTTATCTCATCTTATGTTAATAATCGCTACATCCTATATTTTACACCAAAGGCTAATAAGGTTCGAGTGCGACCCAAGATCGGATAGCAACGGAAATTGAAAGCTGGGTACCGCTCAAAGTTAACCCCAGGGCCGAGGCTCGGCCATTCTTCGAGCGTTTCAACCGCTGCCATTACCGCCCTCGTATTGTTGTTGTTCACATTAAAAAGGACATAAAATTATATCTACGAGTTTTCATGGTAACGTCCTAGTGTCGCCAAACAGTATATTTTCGGTATCGGACTTCAGATTTTAGCGATCTACAAAAATCTGAAGTCCGATTCCGAAAATATACTGTGTGCTCGGTGGCGACAACTTTTGGCGATAGAACGCATCACGAGCTTGAAGTTTCACCTTAAACATGAAAACTCTCCGCGAGGACAGTTGTCTAGACAAGTTATAGTATACCATCTGTCAAAAACCTTCGATTAAATCTCAACCTTATGCCTGCGCTATATGGTATAATTCAGTCTCTCAAATTTTGACGTTTTGGGTAGGTTGACCTGTGGTCAACTGTACTATAAACAACAACAATAAATAACGAAAGAAATAATTTATTTCCAATATTTTTTATTTTTATTTTTAATACACATACAAATACAAACAATTAGGTACAGAAGACAAAAATAATATTAAACAAATATATTATAAAAATAAATAAACAAAAGTAATTAAGTTTGATGAAGGTGGTGTGCAGCACTGGAAAAAGGGGGCTGTCTCAGCAGTCTGCAGCGGATTAAGCACTGCGGCGCTGATTGTGTGACATCCCCTGTATGCCAGGGATCTCTCCAATACGGGGAGCGGTAATGACAGCGGTTAAAACGCTCGAAAAATGGCCCGGCTAGGCCTCCTAAGGGCATGCCTCCTTCCCTCCACCTCTGAAACCTCAGGTTAGAAGTCTAGATGGCATCTGTGAATTATTTTGTAAGTTTGTGGCTTTACAGTTTAAGTCTTTTTTTAAATAAAATAATTGGTAATATTTTACACATACCAATATTAGGATAAATTGGTCCACCACAATGGTCCAGAGGTGGATTTGAACCGGCAACTCTTGCGTCGCATCTCTCACCCTAGCCTTTGAGCCATTTGTTGCTTCGCTTACATGTTAATGTATCCTAAAAAAAATATTTCCATATCATTTTTTTTTATGTTTACGGAAAACAGATGACCAAACCTATGGTAAACGGTTAACGTCAGACATCTCACCTCACTAGAATGTTTTTGAAGCGTTACTACCCCGTATTGAACATAGCATTGCAAGTATAATCTGTACCCGTAACGGGTGGGGGGTGGGGGGGGACCCCCCTTTGCCCCCCGGTTACAGCCCTGGGTTCATGGGTGCTATGTATTCTGACCTACTCATACACGAGTTGGTCTGTTGGGAAAAATGATATAATTTTATGGCCTTCCGATCAACTTGACAGTTGGACCTGGGGATCTTAGGTTGGACCCGGCGCACGCAACATAAAAGCGTGGACCCCGAAATTCTATTCTGAGTTGGACCCTGCATGCTCCGACGTATAGATCACTGTCTAAAACAACGGTCTATTCAAAAAGTTGCCGAAACTTATGAAAATTTCGAAAGGATGCCATTTCCCTGATTGGCAAAGTTTAAGGGAAGCTTGGTCAGATTTAATAAACAATGTGAAAGAAGTTTTAATTGAAAGATAGTGATCGGTTGATCACTGCTTTATGGAAAGAATATAAAAAGTTTTAACCGTTTATCAGGATGCAATAAATACACTTTAAACATTAAACATTTGTTCTTTTCTTGTCATCATCATCATTATCAGCTTATTAATATCCCCACTAATGGGGCACAGGCCTCTCCTTGTACAAGGGGGTACGGGCCATTATCCACCGAGCGGGCCCAGTGCTGTGCGGTAGATTTAAATTTTCTCAGACATGGTTTGGTTTGGTTTCCTCACGACTACTTTACTTTACTTACTTTTTACTTTTCTTGTATTTGTGTATAATAAAGTGTTTCCATTTATCTATCTAAATACTGAAGAATAATGATATGGAATGATTTGGTTGATAAAACGCCTATGCCTAATAAAACGCCTATGCCTAATAAAACGCCTATGCCTAATAAAGGCATTTTAGCCAGTAGAAATTCCGACTCTCGGATATATAGATGTACGAGTATATGGACAGGTTAGAGCGTCGGTGGCACAGTGGCTAGGACGCCGGACTCCCATGCGGGAGGTCCGGGTTCGAAACCGTGCAGTGCCATGTACCAATGAGTATTTCGTATTTTTGAAGACGTACGTACTTTTACCGACTGCTCTAACGGTGAAGGAAAACATCGTGTGGAAACCTACACACTGAGATGATCAGTGTGAAATGGGGTAGGCACAAAAGATGCTCAAGGATCAAAGTGTTGCTGGGTTATTCCCGGCCCCCATCATAAGATAAGATATGGACAGGTTGGGGAGTCCTTCACCCAGCAGTGGGATAGCTCTCAAATGCATCGTGAAAAATAAGGAGCTCGTAGCCTATATAGTTGCGAACATGGTTAAAGCAAAGAATATATAATCTCAAAGTGATTGTGTTGGTTAAGCAACGTTGGGCGCGGTCAGTATCAGGATGGGTGACCGCTAGTGACATAATATTTCATCTGAGCTCCTCCGTCCTCGCAGAGCACACTAAGCAGTCGATCGACACCAGTGGTTAATTCATGTCAGAGGTCTACAGGCGGCCTAATAAACTCTGATAAATAGGTTGAACCATACGGTACACGATTGTGAAAAATATTTCATAAATACCCAAAAAAGTACAAAAATAATTTATTTACCACACAAAATATTACACTTGTTTTTAAGTTTACTGTTGGACCCCGCACTAGGGCGACACTGTGTCGCGGCGATCCTTAAATACATTACCAATATGTATTAATTAACTAATTAGGACTCAGTTGTATTTCACAATTTACTATTTATTTCATGATGCTTTAATTTTTTTATTTGGAACATTGACGCTGCATATTTGGTGTTTTAACCTTGTAATTACTATGGTCCAGATATTTTGTTAATACAAAAACTAAAAATACATATCCCTCAAGAAATATATATATTATAATGGGGAGTGCTCTTCAGAACTCTATGACTTGGTGCCGTCGTCTACTTTCTTGAATCGCACCACTCGTCGGCGGTTCAATTTTCACCCGCACTTTCTGAAGTCTTGTGTGTCTACTACGACCCATTTTACACGAGCGTTTCTGCCACGTACCTGTAAAAGGGGATGCTTCAAAAAGAACGTTAAAAAAGTCCTCTCCCTCCACGGCCAGCAACACGAGACACATGGGTATTGCACGTGTCTCTAGGCGACGGTGACTACTTACCATCAGGTGGCCTGTCTGTCTGTTTGTTGTAGCCAATTTATAAAGGTCTATTTTATCAAAAGAACGTGAGCAAGCTAATGTTATAATTTCAAGAGAATATCCTCGGAGTCGTAGGGTTCTCGGAAATATTAAAGGCGGCGCTAGATGCAATCCCATGAGATCTTGAAATGGGAGAGCTAGCCCGCTAAATTCTTTGTTCTTCGACCGTGGAAACTGGAAATCATTTTTTGAAATATTGGCGTCTCTACGTTAGAAGTTATTCGTACCTAAGTGATATCCACGTAATATCTTAGTAAATTTGGAAGCCAGAAAGGGTATAGATTATATATAAGTATATGAAAAAACAAAAGGATATAAAAAATGTAATAATTCAATGTTTTGAAAACGTTTTTCGTTAACTGAATTAAGCCGTTCCCGGGGGTAAAGGCTTACATTTAACGGGTTAAACACAGATTATGTTCTCTAAGAAAACTCGGAAAATTGTTAACAGAAATATAATTTTGATCGTTTTTAAACAAAATTAAATTTTAAAAAAATAAAAAATTAAAATTTTTCACCATTTTTTGAACTCAGGTTGAAAATTATTCAGTAAATTAAAAAAAATATATTTTATTGTTTACAATTACAAATATTGTTTATTGCACACAGGACAAAAGTACAGGACAGAAGGAAAGATACAAAATACAAATACAATTGGCGGCCTTATATCTTTAAGCTATTTCTTCCAGGCAACCTTTGGGTGATGGAGTTTTTGTAAAATACAATGTACGCGGGTGCAAGAACGATTTAAATAATACCAAGTAATAAAAAATAATAAAAAATACAACAATTATAGGTACTTAATAAAGTAAATGTTTCAGTAAGTATATTGAGTTCGCTGCAAACAGGTATATTTTAATCATTTACATTTTACATTATCATATAAGCAAAATGGTTAAAGTGGTAAATAATGTAATATAAATATTTATAGATTATTATCATATCGAAATGAGACACAAAACGAATTACTATTTTAAATAGTATGTCAATTGATTTCCAACTTCTTTGTCGAGTGGGAGCGCGGCGCGGGCCGCGGGATCCGCCATGTTGTATTTGGACGATGAGTCTGGGTGAGCTGTTGATAATTTGATAATTTTCAATTAATGTATATTTTCACGAGCTATGTTAATTGTTTCAATATAATCAGTCTTCTGAAGTTCAGTGTATAATTTCGGAGTCCTCGGGATCTGAGAGCTGTTCGATATCAATACACGTCGGTAGCGGCGGCGTGTGCACAATCCCACTTCGGATTGAAATCGAACCGCTCTCACGTTTTTGCTTATAATCATTACAGGAATTCCCAATTAAATAATGTAGTCACATTTTAAAATATTTTATCTTACAAGAAATATTACAAGAAAAGATTTTCTCTCTCCCTATTCAATTTGCAACCCAATCAATATCCTCAAAATTCTAAGTATCTTTACACTCGCAGGGGAACCAAGCTTGGGGCAGCACGATCTGTCAAAGTAATGCGCACGGGCCGCAGTTTGGCACCCCAGTTTGGCACCCTTGTATAATGTATTGTGGCTTTGGGAGTGCATGATGGATCGTGTGCAGTGCCTTAGTTAGGACCTGGTAATAGGGGCGGGAATACCTAGGCATGGGTGAGAAGCCTTTTTCTTTCGAGTATGTTTTTTAAATAGCAAAAGTTTAAAAAAATGCCTTAATTAAGGAGGAATTATTTTTTTCGGGAGTGGCGCCAGTTTTTCTAGAAAGTAGGCCTAATTTGATGATTTATACCAGTGATGGCAATAGGGTTTATTTGCACTAAAATGACGAAAGTACATACATACCTTCACGCTATGTCCCTTGCGGGGTAGGAGAACATACCTTTACTATAAAGTTTAGGTGCTCAAAAATAAAACTTCTGTTACTTTTTCCGAAAAATCTTGTAATGTCAAATTGTAATTCTGGTAATATTGGTATTAATAATTTTTTTCGTAATAACACTCGTATGAGGCAAATGGCAATCTATTTTTCGAAAATTATCTATGAACCTATCCCGGTCTCTACTATGTACACTTCGCTTGATTTGAGGGCGCAATATCGTAATCTTGCCCAGGGCGCCAAGGGCCCTAGATCCGACACTGATCGAGTGCCGATCCTAGATGCATTTTGTCAATATGTACCTGAAATTTGGGTGTTTTGGTTGGAATTTTGGAGAGAAATATACCGGAAGACTTTTTAGTCTTCAGTATTTCACAATTTTTTATTATATTGCATGAGATAATCATATTCATGGTAAGATATGGTGGGTGTTCTTTCATACGTACATAAAAGACACCAGTGGCTATACTATGCAACTTATAAGATGGCCGCGTATAATGTGCCCTATGCACTATTTATCTTTCCTTGGAAAGACAGTCATAATATTCCTCCCAGAATGGAAAGGTAGTCAAAATATAAACCTAACGAAAACGACAAAATGCAGCAGAGGTAATTGCATGCATTCAGTGCACCAAATGCACTGCTATACTTAATTATGGCTCTGTTTACGAGCTCCGTGAATGCACCCGAATCTCGCGCTATAGTTGAGCGGGAGCCAACTGAACAAAAAGATAGATGATAGCAGGCCCGCGTACAAAACTCGACTTTGCCGCCCCCACCCATATGCTCTCTTGGAGCGAGATTCCCGTTCGCACCCCCTTCCCCTTTAAAATGAAAAAAACTAAAAATTCCAATACGCACCTTGCACCCATTTATAACCGAATTTGTGATGTTTTCGCAAACGGATGATGGATTAGATTAGAGGGTTAGGACGGGAGCGACCGAAGCGAGCTCGAAATTACAGCGCGGAACTGACGCAGATGATGGGTTAGTTTAGAAAGCTAGGCCAGTAGCGAGCGAAGCGAGCTCGCAGCGCGGAACTGACGCGGATGATGGGTAGCTCAGAGGGCTAGGGCGAGAACGAATGAAGCGAGCTCGAAACTTCACCGTGCATCTAACACAAATGATGGGTTAGGATATGTTAGAAGACTAGACGGAATTGCCGAGGTCCACGTAAACCGGAACTCGCTGTGTCTCGTTCCTTTCTCTTTGTAGAATCAGATGGAGATCAAAACGCATCCTGCAAAGGCCGAGCTTTGTGTAGAGTGAATCCAGAAGCGTCAAGCTGCTGCATCACAAAAATCTCTTCCCCCGAGTATTTTTCAAACACGACTAAGTAGAAAGCCATGAACTCCCGAGCCATGCCTCGCAGCAATCGAGTGCACGTGATCGCTGCACGCTTTGCGAGATTGCGTCGCGAGCTTTCAGAAGCTCCAAGTGCTTCCTGAAGCTGGAGTAATTTGTACTTTGCTTTTTTTCGAGTATTTTGGGTTTCACTCAAGTAATCGCTTGGTAGATTTTTAAGGTTTTTTTTGCTCCCAAAATACACTTATCTTGTTTTTTACATAAAATGTACATAATTATATTAAAAATTTACATAAGCAGTGTAACAAAAACCAATCTAGGTTTGTTCAGTACACTGACAGACCGCCAACGGTCGCAGCTTTACAATTGTCCCGTAAACATAATAACTTATTGTAACCAATTAACTCGCCGATGCGCCACGGACGGGATAATAATATACCTAACCTACAGCTACGTCTACATTTTTGATTGGTATCAATACGCGGCATTCAATCTTTACGGCAGCTGTAGGCTAGCACGCTCCCATCCCGGCAAAATAGGTTTACCATGTACATGGTAACTGTATAGTTAACACACAAATAGCAACATCCAATGAAGTCAAGTTCTACGTGTACAGAAATTATTTCTTGTAAACATAACACTTTGAAAGATTGCAAGTGTTTTGTAGAGTACTCCCACTTTCCAATGGGACAGGAAAGCTAAAGCCTTGACAATTCAGTATGACTTTGACCTTTGCCTTCTCGCTGTACACACCCCCCGAGACACCCCGAGGAAGACCGTGAACGAGTGTGTACATGGTGGCTCTCGTCTCGCCTCGCGTTTCCTCGCCTCGCCTCGGCGCCTCGTCGGCATTTTGCGGCGTGTCAAAGGGCCTCGCCACAGTTTAACAATAAATACAGTAGGCCGACTAATGTACTAGCGCAGGGCAACGCTGGAGTGTGATGCGGGGAGCGGGCGGCGGTATTAACTTTCTATAACGACGAAATACTCTGAGTCAGAGGGTCATCTCCCGCGGTATGTACGTGCCGGTATCTATATTCTTGTATGGAATATGTATGGTATCTATAATCTTGTACGGTCAAATTGACCGTCAATAATTCGGGTCGAAAATTCAAAGGCTATAATATAGATAACCATGCTGAGGTTATATTAAATCATTCTTGTTGTGACAATATTTAGTCGTTGAAATAGTATTTTAGATGCTCATTTGGTCGGTAAATTAGTAATTCAAAGGGTAACTTAGTTTTACAATAGACAAAAATGCTGTCTAATAGAAGTTAGGTAGTTTGGTAATTGTACCACCCTTCGAAAAATCTAAGGAGACGAAATACTGTAGGTACTCTTTATGCAGTAGTTACAGCACAAAGTGGGTTTTCTGGAAGAAATCTCTTTTAGAGATAAGTTCACGGTCTAGTGTTGTACAACAAAGTGTAAATAAATAAATAATAAAGACAAAGAGCAGCAAACACGTCCATCTTGGCGAGCGTCTACACTTCAAATGCTATTTACTTTTTCGGCAAAATAAAAAATACACAAAACGCACATCTCAAAAGCTCCTTTGTTGTTAATTTATTATTACCATCAAGGGTCAAAAGATAGCACATAGAGACATTCACAAACAACACCTATCCTTAAAAAATGCCTGCACTTTGACAACTACCTAAACCCAAATTTTGATTATGTAATATGATATTACTTATTATCTTGATTAATTTGGTATACCTATTCTTTGTTTGTAGTCTCTTTATTGTACTAATATAAAATACACAGAAAAAAAAAATATGTACAAAGGCGGGTTTATCCTATAGGGATCCCTTCCAGCCTATGGTGGGTAAAAGTATGGAGTACAATAAATCAGTATAAATAAATTACAATAATTATATAGTAGGTAAATAAAATACATACTCAACAATTATAATGATATATACAATAATATTCGCTCAGCGTATAAGCCTCGCCATACAGCTGGGCAACGCCGCCAGACTCCTCGGGACACTCCCTGCAGGGAGCGACCTGGGCCAGGACTCTGACTTGTTGGAGATCCCGGAGCCCTCCGATAAGTGGAGATCCCGGAGCCCTCCGATAAGCACGAGGCCGGCCATCGAGGGGGTTTTAGTGAGTAGAAATCTCACATAACCCAGTCTCTCCCCCAGGAGTCTGGGTATCTTTCGAAGATTTCCCCCCCGTTACCAAAAAAAAATGTTTAGCTTACTTAAGCTAAAATTTTTTTTTACATACATACTTATGTATTTTAATGTTATTTTAGTATTACCTTATTTTGAATAAACCTTTTAAGTCATAATATTCGTGTACAAACTGTGTATGCCTTTGAAGGTAGAATTTAGCGATAAGTAGGGAATTGTTCTAAGAACTACAATGTATACCTGAATTCATACAATAAATTTCTATGATTATTATGATTATGAATTACTCGTCCCTAAAAACCAAAACCGCCTTCGTCTCGCGTCTTTTAAGCGGCAAAAAACAGACCATTTTAAGGCGTGGACGTTTAAACGGGACCCCCACATAAATCCATTGTCCAGAGTCGGCGCAGTTAACATAATATACGGCCGTAGTGCACGGGCTAATGCCGATTTAAGCAGCCCGTATTACTGGAGAAATTCTTGTAGAACTTGTGATAGAAGATAGAGCCTTTACTGAAAGAGGCTAGGGCTTATTTCCCGAGACGGTTTTACACACGGTTGACAGCCGGCATTTTTTTAAATAGCCTATAAGACTGTCCCACTACTGGGCAAAGGCCTCCCCTCCTCCTTTCCATGTTTCCCTATCCTCCACGTCCTTATACCATCCTTTTTGGAAGTGGTCGATATCATCCTTCCACCTACGCCTGGGCCTGCCTCGGCGCCGCTGTTCGTCCGTCTGCCCGCTTTTTTTGTTTACGAGGGGGAAATCTTCGAAAGATACCCATCCTCCTGGGGGAGAGACTGGGTTATGTGAGATTTTTATTCACTAAAACCCCCTCGATGGCCGGCCTCGTGCATAAGTTTAAGAGACGTTTTTGCGCCGGGGCTACACCCGGTTACAAGCCGGCCGAGGTCCGGTCCTCAGTTATGTAAGGAAACACTAGGAGGTCTGTTCACAATGCCAATTCCATACATAACTGAGGACCGGATGTTGGCCCGGCTTGTAACCGGGTGTACCCCCGGCGCAAAACCGTCTCTTTTTCAAATAAGCGAAACTTGCAAGCTCGTATTCAGGAAAAGAAACCGAGGAGATGGAACTGAGAGAAACTTTCTATGTAACGTGTATGCATACACGTCACATAGATTGGCCTGCATCCCCCCCAGCAAACCTACCGCAGGTCATGAGAGCAGCACAACTTCGCTTGCGAAGGCCGGCAAGAAGAAGAAGGAAGAAGAATTTGGGGTACGTTCCGAAACCAATTTCTCTTTGTCGGGTAATAATTGCCGAGTAAAGTGTTTTTTAGAACCGGTATTTATTACCTAACAAAGGGCACTCAGTACCCGAAACGGTTTTGGAACCGGAATATTTTCAACTGTCAGGCAATTATTTTTTCCGGTAATTATTACTAGTTTGTTACTGTGTCAATTTAATTTCTAGTGTCTGTCTAGATCAACCTCGAATTTTTCTTTTCTTATATACCTACATCTGCCGTGTAAATCCAATACACTGTATGTTAAGATACAGTGTTTTGATTTAACAGCGCTAATTTGATTTCTAGTTATCTGTTTAGTACCTTGGTATTGTAACTTTCGAGCTTTGTGATTCTGATACAGAGATATGATACAAGAGACTAAAATGAATATTTACGCGATTATTTCAAAATAGATGTTTCCAAGATACAGTGTATTGGATTTTCTCGGCAGACCTATACCTACATCTCTTCTAAAATGTTTGCTGGCCATGTCTTGTAAAACTCTACATCAGTGTACAGGATAACTTTTCCGCGATATTATTAATAGACGACTACCTTAATGGTGGGGATGTGAGTTTCTCTGTGATTTAAGCCAAATCTATAAGAGGCATATAAATTTAAGGCAGTAAATGTGAAATATGTGACCTATGGTAGGAAAGTTCATCTTCAGCCTATTAATATCCCCATTGTTGGGGTGCAGGCCTCCCCTTGACCAAAGGGGTACGGGCCATGATCCACCGAGAGCGGACCCAGTGCTGATTGGTGGATTTCATTTCCTCAGACATGCAGGTTTTCTCACGGTGTTATCCTTCACCGTTAGAGGAGTCGGTAAATGTACGTAAGTCTTCGAAAAAATCCGAAAAACTATTGGTACGTGGCATGGTTTCGAACCCGGACCTCCCGCATGGGAGTCCGGCGTCCTAGCCACTAGGCCACTGACGCTCTTATGTAATTATTATATTGCGGGTAGTTGATACTATTATACACCTAGTAGACAGCGGTAGGCTCACCATCTATCACGTTTGTCTACCGAATCGTACAACGAACACCGGGTACTACCTGTGATTAAAGGTGGTTCCTCTGTCTACCCCCTCGGGGATTATGGACGTGAGAGTTTACGTTATGTTAATTTTCTTAACGATTAGGGTCAAGACTCCGAGTTAATTTTTCCTTATATTTTCTTAATTATAAAATAACGTGCGTGCAGCGTGCTATGGAAAGAGCTATGCTCGGAGTATCTCTGCTGGATCGAATCCGAAATGAGGAGATCCGGCATAGAACAAAAGTTAACGACATAGCTCATAAGATTAGCAAGCTGAAGTGGCGGTGGGCCGGTCACATCTGTCGCAGAACCGACAACCGCTGGGGTAGACGAGTTCTGGAGTGGAGACCGCGTTTGGGCAAACGTAGTGTGGGGACGCCCCCTGCTAGATGAAGCGACGATCTGCGCAAGTTGGCTGGCAGCGACTGGATGAGAAGAGCCGAATATCGGGCTCAATGGCGCGCCCTGGGAGAGGCCTATGTCCAGCAGTGGACTAGAGTAGGCTGCTGATGATGATGATAAAATAACATTAAACAAAGTGTAGATTGGACTTCCATATAGCCAATCAAAGGGAAATATATATATGCAGAAGTGGAAAGGGACCGCACATATCACGATACCCTTTACTTTTATATATTCGTAAAGGAAATTACGAGCGGCCGCTGAAATATTTTTATGATGATCTGGGTGCACAGCAGAGGAACACGCCAAGTACGGATAGGCCAAGTACAAATAACGGAGAAAAAGTACCAAGAATTTTTCATTGAAGGTTTAGTCAAAACTAATATCATAGAAACGTAAAGATAAGAAATAAAATGAATGATGTGTAGTATTAGAAAATTAATTAAGTATCAGAAACTCTTACGACATTTAAAGTAAAACCAGCGAGACGAGATAAAGAATGTAAACAAACTTTCAGGGGTTCGTAACATTCGGAACTACTTGGAAATATATTTTCTACGCCATAGTACATATAATGTCATTTCTGTTGATCAAAGCATTGTTTCACTGTCGTTTTATATACTTATATTTCTAATGTTTAGTTTTTGGAAATTTGGCAATTCCTTGTCTTCACTGGCGGCTTGGAGCACTTTTTTGTTGTTGGTAGTTATAGCCTCAACAGCAAATCAGGGGTAAATTAAAAGATCTTAATGTGAAATTAAATTATCTCGTTTCAAAATGTGGTAGAGTTCAAATTGCAATCAAAGATTGTAACGTTCATCTGTAAGGAGTTGCAACCAAAGAGATTACCTATAACGTTTAAGCTCTGAGGAGACACCAGTTTCACATTATGATAAAGTTTTAACATGAATTCACAAAATGTTCGGCCCAAATGTTGACAATTCATGTAGACCACTTTGCCGTACTATGAATCACTCAGCGACAGACACTTTTGTCGTTATTGCATGCGAGAGAAAAGGACAGAGATACTAATCGCTCACAATCGTAACGAAACTCGTTACAGGCTTGTTTACGATTTTTATCTAGTCTCGTTGGTTCGACATTAGGTAGTTTTTAACTGTGTTTTTCATTTTACAGCTCTGATATCAAATCAATTTAATGTAATTCGACTTTTGTTGGAGGCCTAAAGTAATCTCATAACTGGAAATATTTCTTTCGAGGTGGGAGGGGAGGGAGGCAATAGCTCATGTAGGAGGGAATAAAGGGAGAGAATAAACTACCCGCCATAGTTTCAACCCAGGTCCTACTAACTAGTCGCGGAAGTTATGCGCAAGCGTTCCCGCGGCTTCGCCGTCAGGCGGTGCGCAGGAACACCGGGGGGTTTTTGGCCGGTAAAAGGCCGACATAACCTCATCGTCTCCCTCTTGCGGCGAAGAGGTATGCATGAGCGTTTCCCCGCGTAAAAAAAAGTCCTACTAACTATAATTTTACTTTTAAGTTTATTTTAGTAGTACCTAGTATTTTGCCTGTAGTTAAAAATACACAGTAACCTGTAATAGGTTAGGCAGACTTGGCAAGGTTTACGCTCTGATATCGATATAGGTTACCCAGTTTTACGCGTAGGCACACGCCGTAAATATAAATTTATAGGGGTAGGTAGCTGAGGATAAAAAGTTTTTCGCTTCCCGCCAAGTTAATAAAACTTATGCATCTTCGAGATCAGAGTTATATTCGATCTTTATCCGGATTGGGGATTGTTTATCGGCTTGGGGCCGATGATTAGTTTGATGGTGAAGAAAAGTTTGTGAGGAAACCTGCATGGTTGAAAAATACAGATTAACAGATTACAAAGGATCTTGGCTTATATTAAACCAGTGTACTTTGAGTGTACAGTACAGCGTTATAGCTCGGGAGCTGTAACATGTGAATTTACAACAAAATGCAGTGGGATGGACTGATTTATTACCTTCTTGCATAGTAGCGGAAAGTGCTAGCGTGTTTATTATGCTAGTCTGGATGTAGTCTGTAAACAAGAATCGAGTTGCACTTAGAATCTTTAAAAATAATTAAGAAAAAGGTAAAAAAATCGAAAAATTGAAAAAAAAAAGAAAAATGTACAATTGAAAAAATATACAATAAAAAAGAAACAAAAGCTAAAATTAAAAAATGGTTACTTACACTAACCTATGACCAAACCGATAAATATCCTCCCTCTTTCACAAAACCACATTATACACTCACCCACACGCACACTAACACTAGGACATCCTAGCAACCTCACGCTCATCGTCGTACAACACTCCTTAATTAATTACTTATTCTATCCAAACATTTTATTTCTATTTATTTTAATAAATGTACAATATAAATAAAAATAATAATTTAATATCTCATAAATACCTTTTATAAATTGATGTAAATTATTAGATAAGAACATTGGCCTCCGTGATACAGGCTGTTGCCTAGTGCGGCGTCCAACGTTTAGCATAGTTTATTTAATATATGTCATCCATTTTTTTCCAACATTTTTTTAATTTATTTAAGTATTTAATGGTTAATAAAGGGAACCAATTCAGGAGTCTAAATGAATGTCAAAGAATTCTACAAACTATAGGTAAGGACATTGGAATCATGAAGGAACCAACGCCAATAAAGTCTCCATTTTTCTCCATCCATGATTAGAATGTACAAAAATTATCCGGGCTATTTATTCCAATGTGTAAAATTATAAATTTAATTTTTTCATTTAGATATGATTTATACATTTCCAAAAAACTGCTTAACATAGTTGTTTATTTAGTTATGATTAGTGATTACAGCATCACCAACAGGATAGATAGATAGATATTTTTTTAACTAAATAAAGTCGTTCCAAACGAAACTTTAGAAAAACTAAATCGCGTCTGAAATCCAATGCGTGAATTTTGACAGTTGTGCCGACCAAAGAGTAATATAAATTCGAGTCGATTTATGATAAAATTGGCAGTATTTATAAGAATATGTTAAAATATTTGAATAATATAGACATATAGTTGTGTTATGTATATAATTGAGCTCACATATGCTTTGGTGATATGAAACTGTAAATATGTGTTTGTGAAATTTATAATAAATAAATAAAGGGTGGGGGAAGGGGGTATATTCTTTGGGTATGAAATTTATAAAATAAAATAAATAATTAAAGGAGGGGGGGTTATTCTTTGGTGGGATTTTTTGCCACTAAAACACAGTCGATAGCCGACCACATGCATGTCGAAGGGATCAGGAATTTCCTGTGGAACGCACCGGTGCCCACCTAGCACTTTGCTTCGAGCACCTCCTGTCCCAATTCCTCCCAGCACAGCAGCGTGAGGCCATGGCACGCTCCTGCCTTCCCCAGGGTCGCCAGCCAATGGACGGTAAAAGCCCCTACTTTAGCCGCCCGCGACCCTGACGACTAAAAGAGGTTTAGTCGTACGACAGGCAGGGACTACTGGAGCTCTATTTTTCTCCCTAGATTACAGGACGGATAGCTTCATATCCTGTAGAGCGATTCAAGATTGAATTATTCACCGAAAGAATTAATTTGCCACGGCATGAGGTCAAAATTCCACGCTTTCAACATTAAATCCGCGAACAATAGAACTTTTTTAATAAAACCCCTCAAACGACAGGTGGTGACTTCAACAGATTTATTATTGAATTTTCAAATACGCCACAGAAAGTATTCAATGTAGCGTATATTAATCCGACATAAATTAATATAAGTTAGCAACTCTGGGCCAAGTTTGCGGTGAAATTGTAAAATAGGTTAACGGAAAAAGTTGTTGAATATAATCACTTTTGAAGTACTCCTGAATTCCTGATATCATAATATAGCATATGCACTTTGATGTTCAGGTGAACAGATTTCAGTCGATTAACAGTCCCATGTTTGAATATTTGTTATAAAAAAATATATATAAAAAACTTACTTACTTACTTACTTACTCCGCTGGCGCAGCGACCCGAAGTGGATCTTGGCCTCCGATACCAAAGAGCGCCATCGCTCTCTCTCCTGCGCAGTCTCGAGCCAGTCAGGCGCCCGGAGCTCCCGCAGATCCTTCTCCACTTCGTCGCGCCAGCGGTATCTGGGACGTCCGACCGGACGTCGTCCGTTAGGGCGTCCCACATACGCTCGTTTAACTGCCCGATCCTCCCCCATCCTAGTGATGTGTCCGAGCCATCGGAGTCGAGCCGCTTTCGTCTCTCCTATAATGTTCGGCTCGTTCACCATCTCTTCTATCTCCCTATTCTTTCTCATCCTCCACCCTCCATCTTCCTTCTTGGCTGGTCCCAGAATCTTTCTCAATATCCTCCTCTCGGTCACCAAGAGTCTGTTTTCTTCCTTCAAGATTAGTGTCCAAATCTCGCATCCATACATCAAGATCGGTCTGATGACAGTTTTGTAGATCCGGATCTTGGTATTTCTGCTCAGTAACTTGGACACCAGAGCCTTGTGCAGGGCTGCGGAGCATCTTAAGGCGTTTTGAGTTCGGATATTGATTTCCTCTTCTCTTGTGTTGGTATCGGTTACTGTACATCCAAGGTATTTAAAAAAAACTACTTAGGTTATTTCAGAAATATCGAAACTATAATATAAGAGTCAATAGTCAAGTATTTTTTTATTTTTTTTGTTACTAAATGAGTTTTGTAATCACTGTCTTTATATTACAGGTAATAGAGAAAGCTTTGGCGACATAAAAGAAAAAATATATCTTAATAAGTTTAAATCCAATCAGTCAGAAAACATTGCTTATTCGGAAAAATTACCTCATAAAAAAATAATTAACATTTCATTTGTTTCACCCAGAGCTCTTTTGTTTCTAAAACAAAAGGAACGGGTACCATTGCCGAAGTACCCTCATATACGGAACAGTAAAAACAAATGATAACGAATATTATTAAAGCGTATTGTGGTGCCTGTACTATAATGCGTTGCCTGTGTATACCTGTGTTTAGAAATTTCGTGTCGAATTCTGAAATTATTATTAAGGTTGGCTTCTGTTGATCGCGGCCGACTGCTGACGACATACCTTGGTTCCGATGTCAGCGACTAGTCGCGCGCGGCTGTCAGTCAGGCCCTGTCACTGCAGTACATTTGACAGTTCACGAATGAGCGAGACGCACATGAGGAAACGAGAGGAATATACTCGAGTGCGACAGGTCTCGACACAATCGCGCGCGTCAGCCGCATCGGCCGCGATGATCGGAAGCGGCGCCATACATTTTCAAAGTGTTTAATATTGTCGGCCGCGCGCGTCAGCCGCATCGGCCGCGATCAACGGAAGTCTAACTTTAGGTGCTTAGGCTTAAAAGTTACTTACAGTTATAGAATGTAGGTATAGAACGTATTTTAAGTCATTGAAATTTTTGACTTTATCGATGGCTAGCTATCTTTGTTAGGACTAACCAACACATTCCTATTTAACAATATTAATATAATAATATTTAGGTACGAGTATATATTATATTATAAATTGTGGTATACCTGGAACCAGTAATTATTCACCTGTATTTATTCAAATAAAAATGTTATGCATCAGGATATAACAAAATATCTTTATTGACCATTTGAAGAATGACTCTAAACTATACCAACGTTTGGAATAGGCACATTTATTTAGGTATTTTACCTGCATGTAGGGTAAAATTTTATGTTTTTTTAACCTGTATCTTGCGTATATAAAATACACGCAGTTTCTAACACAAGCGTTATTAATAATGTATGTAACTATAAAATACAGTATATTGCGGAACATACAACCCTAAAATGAGATTAGTGTGGCACAACCCTAAGTTTAAGCTGTAAATAAGCACCCGAGATCCTGTAATATGGCTACCTCTGCTTCTGACCCAACAATGACTCTCAGGAAAGTTTAATTCCTGTCTGCCCCTGATCGCGAGCGACTGATGCGTGATTTGCGATTATATAAGAGCAGCATCGGGCTCTCTCGGTCTCGGTTTAGAGACCAGTAAACACCGATTTCCTGTAAACCCTGTAATGTGGGCTACCTCTGCTTCTGACCCAACAATGACTCTCCTCCTCGCGTCGTAATCCTCAATGCTGAGGGTCGTGACCACCTTTAGATATCACCTTCTAGCAGATGATTTTCCTCCATTTATTTCTGTCTTCGGCGGTATGGAGAGCACCGTGAACTGTAGAGTCAATGGTGGTGCGGATTTGGACGGGCCAGCGCGTTGGACTACGCCCTCGAGGCTTCAAGGAACAATGACTCTCAGGAAAGTTTAATTCCTGGCTGCCCCTGATCGCAAGTAACTGATGTGTGACTTGCGATTGTACTGGTGAAGAGCAGCATCGGGCTCTCTTGGTTCTGGTTTTGAGACCATCCTACGAAGATCTTGTGGGGGTAGACAGAGGAATTCCTTCAATCACAGGTAGTACCCACTTTTCGCCGTAAGATTTGGTAGACAAACGTGATAAGAGGCGAGCCTACCGCCGTCTACTAGGTGTAGAGATCCTCTAAGATCTTTAGTCCCCTCGTACAACACCCACGGGAAGAGTTGGGATGGTGCTATTATTCTTTAGGACTGGCACCACACATCACTTAGTTTGATCCTGCGTTTGCCCATCTCTAGAATTCACACGAATGGAATTACTTTTGTAGGTTTCGGGAATGATCTGGAAAGACGAGTCATGTAGGTGCGCGTAAACAGCCATTATCTATAATTACTTTACCATTAGTTGCTTAGAATCTCCTGAATTTAGTGTGAATTATCCGCAAGATACATTCATCTCAGAATTAAATAATTGTTATATATACTCGAG
This sequence comes from Hofmannophila pseudospretella, assembly GCA_947369225.1. Taxonomy (NCBI): domain Eukaryota; kingdom Metazoa; phylum Arthropoda; class Insecta; order Lepidoptera; family Oecophoridae; genus Hofmannophila; species Hofmannophila pseudospretella. The sequence goes on from OX376333.1 coordinate 4,662,907, forward strand.
CTTTACTTATGTTATGTATTAAAAGTATATAAACCAATAAATATTTCATATTTCACTCTTCTGCACGATACTGCCGGTAACCTATTAATTATTCTTCTATCGCCTAGGTTGCCTAGAATAGATCGCTCCGATCGATAAGGCCGCCTTTGTACATTTATTCTATGTTTCCTTTCCTATGTAAATTTCTTGTGTGCAAGAAAGTATTAATCTATCTATTTACTCGTAGATAATTTAATTTTTAAAGGCAGCTGTGGATGTGAGTTGAAATGTAGGGGGTGTAACGAAAACTCCCTGTAATCCCGAAATAGGGGTGTTCAGTATCCATAACTGAACAACTTTCACTATATATGGCGCCAACTCTGGCATCGCAATAAAATAATTGTTGTAATGTAAGTACTCGTAAGTACCATACAAAAGTTCAATACATACACGACACGACTGAAATGTATGAAACGGCTGCGGTTGGCCCCACAGTGAAAGTGGTTCAGTTATGGCTACTGAACACCCCTTTTTCGGGACTACAGGGGGTTTTCGTTTCGAAGGGGACATTTCAACTCACATCCACAGCTGCTTTTAAAAATTAAATTATCCACGAGTAGATGTAATATTTTTTTAATTCTGAGATTAATGTATCTATAATTTATGAGATTTACTATGACTTTGATCTTGTGAAAGTAAAAATATAAAGCAAAAATATTATAGACTGCCGATGAAATATTCAAGACCTAAATATTTAGGAACGTTTTTTCATTTAAATATAATTCCCTAGAATTCAGATTTCCTCTCCTGCTTAAATTAAATATTGCTTATAGAGACTTGAACCCAAATTGTTAGCCAATCCAAAATAATTAGGTACTGTATTTACTTACTGTAATAAAATTTAAAATATGTGAGGGTATTTCTTCGATAAATATTTTTTACTCCGTTTTAACTGGTAACGAACGTGCCTATCGTTCCGAGTTACGCATACACACAGTAAAACATACGTTTTACGGCACACGACACGGTATTTTAACGTGAAACAATAAAATGACATGACGATTGTCAATAAAACGCGCCGAAATAACCGGGTTTATCCAAATTTATCCGGTATGAACGGGCTAATTGTACGATTTCATTTTGATATTTCGTGTGATTTAATTTTTCCAACAAAATATATTTAAATACCGTATTGAATGAAGTTTAATACGATCAATACCATCTGATTAGTATACGAGTATACCTACAGTTACTATAATAAAGAGCGCCCGGTGGCCTAGTGGCTAGGACATCTGACTCGGACTGACAGAACCGTAGTCAGAAAACAAAGCCCCCGATTTTTAAGGGTCCATACCACGAAGGGGAAAACGTCCGTCCGTCCGTCACGCGCTTCTAACTCGTAAACAGGACACGATACAGACTTCAAATAATTGTCAATTTTAAATATTGTTACCAGATCCATATTTTTGAACGGTATTAAGGTGGCTAGGACACCGGATCTCCCAATCTCTCATGCAGGTCCGGTTTCGAAACCGTGCAGTGTCATTTACCAATGAGTTTATCGTATTTTTCGAAGACTTACGTACATTTACCGACTGCTCTTTTGGTGCAGGAAAACATCGTGAGGAAACATGCACACTGAAATGACCAGTGTGTAAAATGGGGTAGGCACAAAAGATCCTCCAAAAGAAAAGGGTCGAAGTGCCGCTAGGGCCCCCTATTCCCGGCCCCCAATCATAAAATAAGAAAAGATACTATAATAAAGGACATTGGGCGCTTTTGGATCCATTTTGCTTTCAACCAAACATATAGGCAATTTGATAGATCTCACATAGGATTCATTTCATTACAAACATACTAAACCCGTAGAGTACATAGGGATCAAACATTCTTAGCCAAGATATTAAACAATACCGTCGAGTCATCTTATCTTCTTAGTAAGATTTCATTTAATTGTCCAGGAGATCGATTCCACTAAATATAACGTAACTAAATAGAATCTAAACTGCATCGCTATGACGTGTTTCGTATGCTACTATCCACTAACGATCCAATTTCATCGAGTCAACGATCCATCGAACAGTAACGTATTTGTGCATTCTACTAAAACGTTTAGTTTATACTGAATCGCAGTTGAACGGTAACAAAACGCTTCAACTGTCCAATATAACGATCGAACATAAGTTCCTCCCGAGGTACTTTTGCCCGATAGACAGAAAATCGAAAGGTGGCAGTGGTGGAGTTATGCGTCAGCAGAATGCGATTTGGTGTCCAAATAGAATTGTAACGACAAACGTTGTACTTTAGGCTAATTAGGCCGCTGGTAGAAGTCTTCGTGTTAATAAACTGTTTGCAGTTCCATATTGCAGGCGTAATTATGCTATAAACCGCTTTCTCGTTTGAGCATGTGATAACTATAACAAAAAAATCAGTAAACGTTGACATATTTTACATTCAAAAGCGTTAAACTGTGCGCCTTTAATGTTTATATTAACACGTAAATAAAAATACAATTTTAAATAGTAGCCGCGCCGCATGTCTACATTTGTTATACGTAGATATAATCGTATGCATAGGGCATAATTTCCTTGCACAGTGATTTCTTGTCTCCCTCATTCCTACCTATTTCCAACTAGCGATCCTTTTATTAAACTCACCTCGTGATGTAAGCAGACCAAAGTTTTGTGTGCTCTTGTGTGTCTATCCTGAAGACTTCAGCAGCAGAGATGGAAAGAGGGTGGACACCCAGCTGGAGCAGCCTGAAAACCCAGTTAACCTGTCGAAAGACGGTGAGTCCCTTTGTTCCTCTCCTTTTGTATCGCTGTGCAATCTAGTTTGGGGATTAAATGTTTACTTTAAATACCGTTAGACACAGATAGTCGAACCCGAACCAGCGCATTCAATAGTATATAGAGTGATATCACATTATTAGTTATTTTTTAGTACTTTCAGTGAAAACTTCACTGGATTTTCTGTTATCTATATTGTCTATTTATTTATTTAAGAGCGTCGGTGGCGTCGTGGCTAGGACGTCGGACTCCCGTGCGGGAGGTCCGAGTTCGAAACCAGGAAATGCCGTGTACCAATGAGTTTGTCGATTTTTACGAAAGACTACATTTACCGACTACTTTGACGGTGAAGGAAAACATCGTGAGGAAACCTGCATACTGCGACCAGACCATAACCAGTGTATGAAATGGGGAAGGCAATGGTAAACCACCCCATTAAATCTGCCACGAGAGTCGTTCTATGTGATTAATTCCTTACAATAATCACGACCCTCAGCAATGAGGAAAAACGACTTAGAAGAGATATTGTCTATTATTATGTTTGTTTTCCTTAAAAAAAATATTAAAAAAAACGTGTGGAATAGGAGCTAGAGACTAAAATACCTTCTTCGTGTTAATCTGCTTTGATTCCGTTTATTTCTGTTCCACCAGCAGCGCCGACATACAGAGTATCTAGACTAAAACCTTCCCAGGAATGTGAAGATCACACAATGTGGAAGAATCATAGAAATCCTTATTTACCGTAGTTTTTAAGTAAATTGCAAACATACGGCATATATATACATACACGGGTTAAACAGGGAACCTCTCTATTTTTCACTTATTAATACTACCTATCTTCAATTAAATTTATTTGTGTCGTATCTTTGTCCTCTTGGACAGGTTTTGGCCAGACATCGGTCATGGTTCAACAGAATACCAGCGCTGTAGGCATTTTTGTCAGCAGCAATATGCTGAGTTGAGGCACTTTTCACAACAACAGCAGACCATCATACATGATTTCAATATGGTTACCTTTGACTACATAATTATTTTATTATAATTATAACTGTTTCGGTCATTGTTGTGTGTGAAATAAACATATTACCCAAGAATAAAACCCCAAGAAGACCCCAAGAATTAGTTTTTTTATGAGTTACAGTTACACTATTTCACGCACACAAACTGACACACCCTCGCTGACATCCACAACACACACACACACACACATACACACACGAACAAACACACACACACACACACACACACACCCACGCGCGCTCATTCAAACACAAACACACACACAATATGTATCACAGTTCATTAGTGCAATTTATTTATTTCTTTTTGGCAAATTCTTACCTAAATTCTTCACATAAGTATTTAATCTATTTGATGTTTAGTTTTTAATTTTAATTTAAAAAAAATACCCACTATCACTATCGCTCCCACTAACATCTTGGGATAATGGGGGAAATGAAAAACAGCGCTGCATATTTCGTACCCGAGTGTGTTAGCATTTGCTGACTTTCCCCCCTTTTGCCAAATATACATTATATATAGTGCTTTGTACTTTAATTTTAAATTTATATGAGTATTTGGCAATAAATGTATTTCTATTTCTATTACTTACTTATTTACTTACTTACTTTACTTTACTTACTCTATTTTGAAAGTCGATAAAGAACAATTTTCATTGGGGTTCAGATGACCCTTTAGATAAGGGGCTAGGACTTCTTAGAGACTCCCCTGAATCCACGGCTGTATTTTTATGTAAACACATCGGTTGTTCACATGAAGTATCATCAAGGCAATTTCTATTTGTCTGTTTGATCGAGACAAATAGAAAATTCCGGCTTTCGACCTCTGGCCTTTTCCGCTTCATAATCTACTTAATTAAAACGAAAGACATTATTGACGAGGCTACAAGACTTTCGTGACCACACCCTGAATCACACCAGGCGATCGATCGTGGTTTCTGCAAGCATATGCATACTGCATTTGGAAGGTTCGTAACAACTTATAAACTACTAGCGGCCCGTCCCGGCTTCGCACGGGCATTAAACATTACATTTAGATTTGTTAATTTTAACACATAAATGGGTCTAGTTCTGAAAAGAACTTTTTAAATGGGTTTAGTTACTAAACGAATTATTATCAAGCGTATTTTTAATGAATTCCGCGCACATCCATCACGTATGGAGCCGACCGCGCGAGTGAGCCGCGCGGCAAGTTTATTTCGTGATCTTAACTCCCCTCCCGTACCCCTGCCCGAGTGACGCCCTACAACGCATAAGTAGCCGAATGGAGTTTATTTTTTCAAAGTTTTAAACTCGTGATATCTTTTGAATGGAATGTCAGAATCGAATAATTCAAAAATTAATATAAAGGTATTGAAGCAGTCTTAAATAATAAATCATTTATTTTGATAAGGTACAAATAAAGAGCTTTTTGTAGCGGTGGTATTTTAATTTCTTTTTTTTTTTATAAAAAAAACGCTTATTGTGACATGACTATAATAGTTAGAGACACGCTGCCGCTGATTTTTTTGTTGATAATGGTGTGTTCTAAAAAAATGTTATATATCATTTTGTTCTATCATCAATAGTTTTCGCAGCGTACGCGATGTAAGGAAGTTTTTTGATATTTTTTTACACTTTATCGTAATTTAAGTAAGGATCCCCATTTTTTTGAAAATGAAATATAGCCTATGTCACTCAGGAAAAATGTAGCTTTCCAACAGTGAAAGAATTATTCAAATCTGTTCAGTAGTTTCGGAGCCTATTCAATTCAAACAAACAAACAAAAAATCAAACCTTTCCTCTTTATAATATTGGTATAGATTAGAAATGTATCAAGTTTCAGTTTTTGTTGTTCTAAAAGAGGATATGGCTAATAAATGTACTAGCCAATTTTCATGTTCTTAGATCTTATCTATCTTATGATAGGGTGCCGGGAATAACCCAGCGGCACTTCGACCCTTGAGGATATTTTGTGCCTACCCCATTTTATACACTGGTAATCTCAATATGCAGGTATCCTCACGTTGTTTTCCTTCACCGTTAGAGCAGTCGGTAAAAGCATTTTTGCATTTTTTTATTTTTTATAATTGTTATTTATTTATTTGAGGGTAGTATCTATTTCATACGCCTTTTGCACCCGTATATTATGTATCTTATGATTTTTCCATCACCTGAAGCGATAAGGCCGCCTTCTGCATATTATATTGTAGGTACCTACCTCTCTTTATGTTGTATGTTTTGTTTTTGTCCCGGGTGTGCAATAAAGTATAGTTGTATTTGTAAAAGTACGTAAGTCTCCTAAAAATACGAAAAACTCATTAGTACATGGCACTGCACGGTTTCGAACCTCCCGCATGTGAGTCCGGTTTCCAAGCCACTGTGCCACCGACGCTCTTAATACCGTTCAAAATATGGACCTGGTAACAATAATGGTCTAAAATTGCCAAATTTTTGAAGTCTGTATCATGTCTGTCGGGGGCTTTGTTTTCTGACTACGGCTCTGACCTGACAGGATATTATTCCTGTTTGTCCAAAGCATCCCTTTCCGTCGCTGGCCTCTTTTGTCTATTTCCACTTCATATACTTTAGGCGTTTTATTCGATTCATTTGTACGACGATATTTCTTTGATCGTGTAAACTTGTTTCATGGGACCCGAAATAGAGGTTCTTTGAGAATGCCTGATTTTACAGGTAGAAAATAACATTCTATTTGAATACAATGTATCTTTGTTTGATATTGCATTTTGAAATGTTTGATTATTCGGGTCGGTGGCCTGGTATTTAATGTTACTTTGGGCTATCCTCGTGTTCCAACTGGGTTTTATATTTTTAACTTGACAGTAGGTAATTCTTGGTACAGAGCACGAGGAACGACCCATTACTTTCATAAATTCAGATCAGATCCAAAGAAATCCATAAAATCGTTGTACATTTTTCATACTATTTAAAATCACTTACTAAACCCGTAAAAATGAAATATGGCCCTGATACGGTACGCATCATATAAACGCGGCAGAAAAAAAATTTAAAACGAGGCAGTCACAATCCGAATGTCCTGGCAGGAACTCGAGGAGGCCGGCCAAGATCGCAATAAGTGGACAGCAATTGTTCGAGCCCTATACCCGAGCAGGGGGTGACAGGAAGGGAAGAAGAAGGAACTATTTCCAACAAATTGCCATACAATTATATTTGCATAACCGAGTCCCCACATAGTACAGCCTAGAGCGCAAGTTTCTCACATAAATTGCATCCGCCATTATACTCCCAAAAAGCACACCAAAGAACCGGTAAAGTGCTGTAACTAGATAAGCAGTACAGTCTGCTAACGACTCTGAAGTTTCGCTTAGTTTGCTGCGGAAAGATTGGTTCTACTTGGTAACCTTTATTATCTATCTATCTTTCTACTTGGTACTACTTTAGTATCTATGTATCTATCTTTAGAGCGTCGGTGGCCTAGTGGCTAGGACACCGGACTCCCATGCGGGGTGGTCCGGGTTCGAAACCGTGCAGTGCCATGTACCAATGAGGTTTTCGTATTTTTCTAAGACTTACGTTCATTTACCGACTGCTCTGACGGTGAAGGAAAACATAGTGAGGAAACCTGCACACTGAGATGACCAGTGTGTAAAATGGGATAGGCACAAAAAATCCTCGAGGGTCGAATTGCCACTGGAGTTATCCCCCCCCCCCCCCCCCCCCACACACACACACACATACACACAATAGGATAAGATAAGATATATCTATCTTTCTACTTGGTAACCCTTGGTACTATCAACCCACAACTTTTATTGAACACCAAGGAAATAATTTACCTTAGTGCTTAAAATGGCTGATCATAAAACAGTCACGTTGTAGCTGCATGCACTTTCTGTATTCACATATTCTTTTCGGAAAAAACAACTTTTATTTCAGTGCACTAAGTTGACAAATTGTGTTAAGTTTAGTCTCGAAGTAATCAACGCAACGAAGACTGAATACTGAAAAGAGTAAGATTAAAACCACAGATATTAGATAATTACAAAATTGTCGATTTAAACAAAACACTACTAGTCTTACTTGATGCTTTTTAAATGTTCAATCAATTGAAACCAGTAGACTGATATTTAGGTAAAAATACAAGAAAATCAGCTTATCTCAAGTGAAAATCAATCTACTTTGTAAAGTATAACGAAAAGCAATAAAGCATTTGAATTGAAATTGAGCGAAGGCGTTTTTTAGTATCGAAGGCTAAAGGTGCAGAGGCCGTCTAGCGCTCTGCGGTTTGCGTTCCCTATCTGATTGGCGCAAGTCAGTAGGCTTTATAGAACGAGTCAATAAGAGTGTGAATCACAGACCGCGGAACGCTTTACAGCCTCCTCTCGGAACTGGTCCTTTATAGATACACTTGGGATCGCTGTGCCATTGATATGAAAAACCGGCTACCAACAAAGGGCTCTCACCATATCTATAGGGATCCGTACCATAAGAGCTATTGTAAATATTGAGCGAAAAAACTTTTTAATCTTTTTGCTCACAATTTACATTCTATTACAGATATACTTATATCAAGTTTTAGTATTGGCTTTCAAGGATATGACAAATATACTGTCCAGCTTTTACATTGTTCAAATCTTTTTAAGAATATATATATCTTTCTTATATATGTCTTTTTAAGGGTAATATTCCAGTATCCGCGAGCCCCAAGCGGAGCTCACACATTTGAAATGATCGTCGGAAAAGAGGCGAGTCGGCTAGTTGCCGAACTTTCATAATGAACTCGCGCTGTTTCGGCGTGCTGCTGATAAATCACGGCACGTACCCACTTGGACAGTGTGGAATAAACCTGATTGATGTCTTACTTTCTTTTATGAGGTTTTAGTACTAAAGTTAATGTGTAATGAAGTGGTAATTAGTTTCTGAACTAGGCTTAGATCTTAACGTGTCTTAACAACTTCGCTGAGTTGAATAGTTGGAGGAAAGATCTTTGAACCCCGGTGAATTTCTGTAGTACAAGGTCGATTTAAAAAAAATTATGTTTTGACCGTGTATTAAAAGTGACCTGGTGAAAATTGAGAGGAAGAAATTTGTCCTCAATAGGCTCCAAAATGGGAGGCTCAATATTATTTTAAGTCAGCCCTTATCTGATAATATGAAACACTTACTGTTGTTTGCTAAGTTGGCTCACAAAGTGAGGGCTGACTCTAATAACACTTGAGCTTCCCTTCCCTATTCTTAGTGACCCTAACGAGGCTGACATGGTCACCTTGTCGTGTACCTTGCCTCTAAACTGAGACTTTTAAAAAAAGTAATATGATTGATATTAATAACGTTCTAAACCAGAGATTCGTGCCGCTCTATTATCTCTGCCTACCACGCAAAGTATGAAGTTGTGTATAAAATATAAAAATGATTCTTCTAGGGTTTTAAGGTATGCATGTGGACATGTTTATTTTGACATGATTATTTTTATTGCAATTAGCATTAATTACTTTTTTCAGATTAATTAATTTAGTTCTTTAAAATGCAAGTGAAGACTCACTTTCTCGAACTTTGATTCCTACCTCTTTAAACTTCCCTTTTCTTTTATCTACCCTGGTTGTTAATCTGCTTTTCCTGTATGTTATGTACTCATTATATATTTTAGTGTATGTAGTCTACGTATTACTTTATGAATGTTTATCATTATCTATTTAAGTATATATCTGCCTATTTATTTTATGTACTTAGTATATTATTTGTTATTGTTGTAAATAAAATTCTCTTATAGGTATAACGTTTTCCACATTGATTGCACACCTACTACCTCTTTCTCGAAATCATTTCCTCTGCCCGAAGGTTGCCTGGAAGAGATCGCTCTTAGCGATAAGGACGCCAAAATTGTACTTCACTATTTCCTTTTCTATCTCTTGTTTGTTGTTTTCTATTTGTGCAATAAAGTGTATTTTCTTTTACTTTACTTTTAATTAATGAATAAATTTTTTAAACTATAATCAACTTCATTTATTATAATAATCAAAGTCATTTAGTTAATATTGAACAAGGTGTAACATGTAATGAAAATTACGAAATAAATGAGTATTGAGTATTGGAAAATACTTCATTTTCCTTTTAAAAAAAAAAGAAACATTGGTAATATTTTACACATTACCAATCATTAAGAGTTGGAGTGAAATATAAAAATACCTGTGATCCACCATAATGGTCCAAAGGTGGATTGGATCCGGGGCGATGCTCGCGAGTCTCGTGTCCTAGACTTTGCGCCATAGTCGTTTCTAAAATTTCAAAAATATGATGTCAACTCGGACGAAACTAGTAAACTAGTTGTAAATAGTTTTGCAAGATCTCGTTGCAAAAGGATGTTCAGCGATGCGATGCTTGCGAGTCAGTCTCGTGTCCTAGCCTTTGCGCCATAGTCGCTTCTAAAATTTCAAAAATATGATGTCAACCCGGACGAAACTAGTTAACTAGTTGTAGATAGTTTTGCAAGATCTCGTTGCAAAAGGATGTTAAGCGATGCGATGCTTGCGAGTCAGTCTCTTGTCCTAGCCTTTGCGCCATTGTCGCTTCTAAAATTTCAGAAATATGATGTCAACCCGGACGAAACTAGTTAACTAGTTGTAAATAGTTTTGCAAGATCTCGTTGCAAAAGGATGTTCAGCGATGCGATGCTTGCGAGTCAGTCTCGTGTCCTAGACTTTGCGCCATAGTCGTTTCTAACATTTCAAAAATATGTCAACACAGACGAAACTAGTAAACTAGTTGTAAATAGTTTTGCAAGATCTCGTTGCAAAAGGATGTTCAGGCAGCAATAATGACTCCCCCTATTTACTTACCCTCGTTAGTTGACTGTGACATGTATTATATTTGTACAATTTCACAGACCAAACAATAAAGACGGTACCCTTCAATAATATCACCGTATAAGCGCTCAAGTAAGGGAAGTATTCCAGCAATAATTGGACAAAAGTAATGAGTTCTCATTTATTTACAGAAAGAGATGGTATCATACTAAACAATGGGTTAGAAAGAGACGATGGTGAAAAATTAAACCCGAACTTCAGATAATAATATTGCGGAGTTTTCAGTCGTGAGTTGCGCAGTAATTATAAGTGTTACTTAACAGTATGTGCTCGTCAAAAGTTTTATGCTTTTGCGCATTTAAAAAGTTATTTCGGTTTTGCGTTGTATTTGTGGAGCAGTTGGTATTACGCACGATTGCTGAGCACAAGGACAGGGTTCGATCCATGTATGCGTAAGTTTTTGGACTTTTCACTTTCTTTCTTTTTTGCCCGTGTGCTCCATCTTCTCCTCATCGCCACTTATTATCAGATGAGGTTGATGCCAAACACAGGTTATGAAATGCATGACTAAGCGAAAATATTTGAAATTTTGACTTCTCTTCTCTTCTAAGTCGTTTTCCTCATTGCTGAGGGTCGTAGTCATTCTAAGGAATTAATCACATAGAACGACTTTGGAATGTGGAAATGTGGAATTTAATGGGGTGGTTTGCCATTGCCTACCCCATTTCTCACACTGGTTATCTCAGTGTGCAGGTTTCCTCACGATGTTTTCCTTTTTAGCTTACTCACTACAAAATTAAACTTTAAACTCTATACGTAAGTAATTATAATACAAATTTCAAATACTAGTGAGTAGTATTTGGTATCAGAGTCAAATGTGATCTTATCGGTGTGTGACTCGTTGTCCCACCTACATTGTCCCACCATTACTCGTAGTCCCACTAGCCTGATAATGTAGGTTCGTGGTCCCACTGCTTAGTGGGACTACCAGTAATAGTTGTAGATTACGGGTCGTGGTCCCACTCTATTTTTATTTCCAATTCAATTAATGGTGATACATGGAGAGGCGGGGAGTACTTTTACTGCAATTAGTATGACTTTATTGAAAAATAAGAAACTTAATTATATAATTTATAATTATTTATACTTCATCAGTAAACCACCGGTTAATTATGTTGGCTTTTCTATTTCCCAATTAATGTTGAGATCCTAAAATATTGTGATATTTTTTATGGCCAAATTAGTAGGACCAGGAACAACTGCATTATACGGCTGACTGACGATCCCACCAAACAGTGGTACCACGAACCCATTATATCGATATACTGTACCACTAGTTGGTCAAATTAGTGTGGTCACGAGTCGTAACCTATCTTATCACCTAATTTTTTCAGTTTATGGATGTCCTAAGATTTCTGTTCTGTGTAAAAACAACTCATTGCTTCTTAATTATGCAGTGATCACAAACCGATTTCAAAACGACCTTTTTAAATAATATACATCCCAAGAAGAAGTATTAGCCTATTAACCGTCCAAAATTAAGACTAAAAGAACCATTTGAATATTTATGGTGTAGCCGTACCACTCTAATTTGCAAGATATTAATCCTGGGCGAGATTAAAGAAACCATTAAATTGGTATTACGTTTTGCACTTTATACGTCATTTAAAATCTTTTTAAGAAAGAAAGTTCTTTGAGACGCTGAAAGCGAAGTGACTTAGTAACTTGCTGTACAGAAAATAAGAATTACGAACTTTTGTATTTTTCAAAAGTTGTAGTGAATCCTTTTAAAGTTGCATCGTTTGACATCAGAGCTGTGATAGCTTAGTTAAGTTACTTTTACGATTACAAATTGTCTATGTCCCCAGCTCATAAGCGGCTGTGTCGCAGCCGGTACATCTCCGAACCTGATCTTACATTCAAGTCCCCCGTGCTCTATGCTGTAGTCGGGTTCGTATAACGTGCCACCTACGAATGCGGCGGCTATACGGAACATCGCCTGTGAGTACTGCAGCCGCCTATGGAATTGCTCGTCCAGACCGCCCGTAGACCTCTGACTATGTCTAAATAGGCCCTAATGACTGCTGTCGAATGACATAAGCCACACTGAGAGACTGAAATGAAAATGTGCTTAGAAGCCACCCATTCTGGTTATAACTACATCCTACGTTTCTTAACTTGCATGATTACTTTCTGAGCATACTATGAGCTCCTAGGGAATTATTATCGTGATTTTTTTGTAAATCATCATCGTCATCAGCCTATTAATGTCCCCACTGTTGGGGCATAGGTCTCCCCTTGCACAAGGGGGTACGGGCCATGGTCCACCGAGCGGGTCCAGTGATGATTGGTGGATTTCACACGACTTTGGAAACTTTTAATCTCCTCAGACATGCAGGTTTCCTCACGATGTTTTCCTTCACCGTTAGAGCTGTCGGTATATGTACGTAAATCTTCGAAAAAAATCCGAATAACTCATTGGTACATGGCATTGCACGGTTTCTAACCAAGTCCTAGTCACTAGACCACCGACGCTCTGTGACTTAACTCTAAGGGTTAAGTCACTGAAATTAGCTAGTAGCGCCCTCTCCTTAGGGTGAATTTTAAAATATTCCTAATTAAAACCTAGCCTTCATGTCCTGCATGGGAGTCCGACGTCCTAACTTGAATTAGAAGGCAGGCAGCTAATGCTGGTTAGCCTGTTTCTTTAAGTTTCGTATGGCTGTACAATCTATTCTAAAATTAGTTTACAGTTTCAGCATTCACAACAACTCCACTGACTATACAGGGTGTAACATTAAGTACGGTCAGTATGGGAAAGTCTGAAACTATAAGACATACGAAGATCTGTTCTTAAGAACCATGTCATCAATTTTAGTAACAAGAAACACTGTATTCATACATTTTTTAAAAACCTGTACTCAGCCCGGGAATCGAACCCGGTTGTTTTGAAAAAAAAATCCAACACTATTTCTATTTAGATATCGATTACGTTAAGGATGAAGTGTACAAAACAAGCTACGACACAATTGAAGACCTAGAGACCAGCAGCCATAGTTTCTTAAGTTCATCTGTTTTATTAAATAATGTAGTGGTTTTGATCCAGCGATTTGTTGTGCTATTGCCAGGGACATGCCATTACATTATTATTAATCGAGAGTGTTGCAACCAAAGTAATTATGCTGCATCATTAAAAAAAAATTATTTTTACAAACCAACTGTGTTTTTTTTTTCCACGGGTATTTTTTTTCATATCCATACGCCACTGCGTCCTAAAAGATCTATTGTAGCTTTCTCTTGTTAGTTACAACTCATCCCCAAGGCCAAAGTCTTTAAGAACTGTATATTATGCTCTTTGGAGATTGAGTTTTAAAATCCTCTGGAGTCATTATATGACCCCCTAAGGAACGGCTCCTGCTGTGAATTAAAGCTTCGCACTCACAGAGGATATGTATGGGCGTTTCATCCTCCTCACAGCAGAATCTGCAGGTGGTTGTGTCAGTGAGACCCATTCCACTAAGGTTTAAACAAACCTTAGTAGAATGGGTCTCACTGACACAAAACAGGCTAAACAGCCTGCAGTGACGGGTTAAAGGCTCTTATGAGCATCATTAACTCCTTCCGGTTTAACTTCTTTACTTCTGATGAGAACTTCTGCGAGGAACCTGCCACGAGTGCCTTAGTAAACCAAATAAAAATAAATAAAATAAATACCAACTTGTAAAATTCCAAATCTACAAAATTGAATATTGTTTACATTTTTATTAACTTTTGTCCTGGGAATTACCGTTATTAATAAATTCAACATCTACCCAGAATTAAAAATAAAAATTGTTGCCACTTTTACAAATTCAAATTCAATTAAATACATTTTCCAAGCTAGTAACCCCGTTAAAAGGGGACCTCCTAATGAAATTCTTTTATTACGGCGTGGAAAAATGCTCAATGGGAATTCCAGTAATAATTTATGAGATTTGACTTTGACTTACAAACGAAATAAATTGATTATTAACAATGAATTTTTGAGCTTTAGTAAATGTAAAAGTGTGGTTAGGACTTTCGTAGCAACTTTTGCTACGGCGTAGAGCTTGCGGTTTTGATTAGTAGCCCGTAGATAGAGCTACGCTCCTCTTAACCTGTACAGAGATATACACAATTTAACACTGAAATAGCTGCCCTAATATATGTTTGTATGTAAATGGATGCTAATACAAATATTTAATACTTACCTAAGATATTTGTAATGTTTGTTTGTTTTGTGAAATGAACAATCTTATAGTATTCCTATTTTGTTCTTTATTTGAACCAATAATATTATATAAAGCTTCTTTGATTTGAACAAGTTATCTAACATAAAATCCCTTTGGCGGTTTAGGCTGTTTATTGATGGTAAACGGGTGAACTAAACGATCGTCATTATTTCGACCTAGACATTTCCTAATTGGCCCAAATGTCTGCCTTGACCGTTTCATAAACGAACTAGGTTATTTGTTAACGTGCACATTAATTTATCTGTCGGCAACATTTCTTTGGAAGTCGAAAAGTTCTAATTAACAAAAATAATATTGTTATAGCAAAATGTTACACAAAAGACTCTATTATTCTATTCACATCTCGTATGTTTAAAGTCATTATTTTTGCATAGAATAGCACCATTTTACGGTTATTTGCAAAAGCTTTTTACACCTTCGAGCTTCCGATGCGCTGTAAAATATCTAGACTGAAGTTGGGTAGAGTTTAAGACAACTTTAACTCACTCGGGACTCTGTTCAGTAGTTGACTAGTGATGTGTCGTTTACAAATATCGATAAGTATTTAATATCGATAATTTGTAAAGTAGGTAGGCACCTATTCGGTTTTATAAACGATCACTACGCTGCTATGCAAATTAGTTTGAAACTGTGGTAAGAGCTTTATTTTGTTTATTTTTCAAAATAGTTACAAAACATGCAAATGTTATAAGTCGAATAATAGGGTAGTTTCCAAGTAGCAAATAATAAATGTATTTCTTAAAAATTAAGAAAATGTCATAAATTGATAGTCAAATGTGAAAATAGAATAAAAATTCGTTGAAAAATGAAATAGATACAGGCAATTAAAAAATCAGACGGTAGAAAGAAACGGCCATAAGAATTATGACGTCACTGTTCACTAGCGCCATACAAGCAGGTCCTGGTTACATATAAAGGACTGTTTTGCTATAAAGGGACAAAGCCTCTCTAGAGTACTAACTTAAACCATTAATATCAATGATGTTAGTTGAGATATCGAAAAACTAATTTAAGATCCTTCTTCTGGATGTCCACGTAACTTGATTGATGCAATATTTTTTTTGGTTAATACCCTATTATTACTAATTTTGTATAATATGCGTTCTTATTATTGAACGAATATTATACAAAATTAGTAATATTAACTAAACTATTAGCTAAATTTTACCATTCGTCAAATTCCAACGATTGAATCTCCACCATTTGTTAGTTTCACAAACGACGTATTGGGTAGGTTGACCTGCGGTTGACTGTACAACATTATTGTGATACATCGACGACCACAAACAACTTCTTAAAAAAATTATTACCAATTTTTCACACTTTTCTGGATTTGAATTAACGACCACCGTTGCCGTAACACCAATAGTGAATTTCATCGACACTTTTGAAAAACAAAAAAATGAAAAAACAAATGATATATCCACCTTAAACAATAAATACTAATTAATATGTGTATGAGTTAAAATAAAGTAAAGTAAAATACATTTTATTGTACAAATAGAAAACAACAAACAAAACAGAAATAGAAATACTGAAGTATAATTTAGGCGGTATAATGCTAACGAAATCACACAAATTAAACAAAAATAATTAAAACTAACATAACAGAAAAATAAATACAGATGACAACAGGTGTACCCTCAGTCTGTGCTGACACCTGAGTGTCAGCGCTGAATTTCAGCGTACACCCCGTGTTCTGGCTACGATGTTAATCCAGAGCGCCAATAAGCTTTCAGAATAGCGTTTATATGTATTATAATGCTATCTGGTGAGCGCGCGTGTGTGTGCAGGTGTGATTAGTGAGTGAGTGAGTTATGTGTGCATGCGAGTGATGTGCGTATGTATGTGAGGATGTGTGTGTACTGTAGACATTGTGTATGCTTCAATATGTTTGGCGTAATAGGATTATCGACAATCTTTTCTATCGACACTCGACACAACACTAGTGAACTGCAAACAGAAAACAGAAAAAGATAACAGAAAATAGTGGCAGAGACATCTTAATGGAATTCGTGTTCGAGCCCCAAACTCCCTGGTCCCTATCTACTACCATTTTATTGTTTTCTGCTACGGATTTTACTACTGTCGCCTCTTCTAAACTTGTGTGTCTATGGAGTCCCACTGTATTGGACCTAACATTTAAACCAAGAGTAATATCCGAATTGTCTTTGCGTTTCATAAAAAAATGACCGCCGGTTGTTAATCCGAGTGTTAACGGTGGCGCAAGTCAGCATTATGTGTTTATTAAGAATAAACTAGATTAGTTTTTACACAAACTCTAATCAGCACCTCTATCAAAATACTCGATGAAAAAAATTGCGATCAAAAACAATCTATTTACCTATCGCACAGTACATTGTATGTCATCTTTAACACATTCACAGTCCAGTGCAAGAAGAGAAGAAGAAGAAGAAGAGAAGAAGAGTAGTGAAGTGAGTAATAGTAGTGTGTTGAAGAGTATGCATTCATTCATTCCAGTGCCTCCACGCTGGGGCACCCAAGTGCCTATCCAAAGAGTTCATGCCTCCTTTGTTCGGTCACATAACAATAGATTTAAATTAGACGAACTTGTGAAGTTGTCAAACAATTTTGTATAGGGACTGTGAACGTGTTAACTTTGGAAGAAACAATTCAGACACACGACTGTATATTATTTCGTTAAAATAATATAGCTCTTAAAGCGATAGCTGACTCTAATAATACTTGAGCTTCCCATTCCTTATCTTAGTGACTCTAACGAGGCTGACATAGTTACCTTGTTGTGTACCAAAGCTTCTAAAAATGGATAAAAAAAGATATCCCTAATGATTTCTTAAATATATGCAAGTTTAAATACAAATTGCGTTAAGGCAGATTGTGTTTTATCTTATCTTATGATAGGGGGCCGGGAATAACCCAGCGGCACTTCGACCCTTGAGGATCTTTTGTGCCTACCCCATAATACACACTGGTCATCTCAGTGTGCATGTTTCCTCACGATGTTTTCCTTCACCGTTAGAGCAGTCGGTAAATGTACGTCAGTCTTCGAAAAATACAAAAAACTCACTGTTACATGACACTGAAAATGAAAACACCTTTATTTGCCTTCAATACAATAATAATACAATAAAATTAAAGCATGAAAGCAAGATCAAAGCATGGTCCATGTCTCAGCATAATACACCAGCTGTATTCTAGCATGGCCCGGTTTCACTGCACGTTTCGTATCCGGACATCCCGCACGGGAGTCCGATGTCCTAACCCACTGTACCACCGACGCTGTAGAGAATGTGTTTTACAACATACTCTATGTGATTAAGAAGTAATAATTTAGTATTACCAATGAATACTTACAATACTTAACCAATCAATACCAACTACTGTATTATTTAAAAAAAAATGAATTTCGTAAAATCAAAAAAACTAATTAGTTCATGACATTGCGTTGTTTTGTTCTAGTTACTTCACCACCGACGCTCTTGTTTAATTACAATAAATTACATTAATATATCCATCCTGTCAAATCAAATCAAATCAAATCAAATAACTTATTGGTAAAGATAGGTGACAAAGATCTTAGGTTAGGTCGTGATGTTCGCAACCTTTTGCCTTGATAAGACGTACAAATATTCCTAATACATTTATATAATAATTATGTTACACAAATAACAGTTATTAATTCACAGTAGAATCTAAACAATCAATCCAAGCTAATTACATAATTATTATAAATAAAATTATTACACCTATAGGTGCTCTAAATCATCTTAAGATCAGTACCAAAACGTGTTTGAAAACTAAGCACCAACCAACCATTCTTATTTGAAATGGGTGTTCGATCTTTTCTCGCACCCCATGTATACAAAAAATATTGTAGGGATCGACCGGTTGGTGATACAGGAATGCATAATAAGCGGAACGTTGTAGCCTGGCTGTCGATGAAGGACTATGCTGAAACGGAAGAGCTATTAGATGTATTACGTTAAGTGGTATTTTATCGTGGCTATTGTTAACCTCTCACATCACACACACACACACATCACCTCACACAACTTCATACACGCTCTCCCTTGTACACCCACAGTATCATATCCCGCTGGCTATCTTAGTGTGGACTGGCATGCTGCAAGACAGCCGTTGGCTAGTGCACGTGCCAGGATTTGTTTTTATAAATAGATACCTACCTACTTGTTTCAATTTATATTCTATTGTATTGTATTTTAATATTATGTATTATATAAGCTTTTGAATAAAATAATAATAATTTGAATTTGAATTTACAAACAAATTTTCAACTCATTTATTCTCAACCTCGAATTCTCTTTTCTTGTCTAATCCCCTCCACTTTCCCGTATCTTTACTATAAACCAAACGTGTTTATTTTACGCCATCGTAAAGAAGGTAAAACAAAACTTGCATATTCATGAAGGGCCATTGAGTTAGTATCTGTGGAGAGATAACTTGCTTGCTTGCTTATCGTATGGTCAGTGGCCAACCTATTTGACAGAGTTGTTCAGGCCGCCCGTAGGCATCTGACGACAACAACCGGGACCGACTGCTTAACGTGCTTTCCGAGGCACGGAGGAGCTCAGATGAAATATTCCACTAGCGGTCGATAACTCGACCGCGCCAACGTCGCTTAACCTGCACGATCACTTTCGTACAGTGCTCTCATATCTCCTCTAAGAAATATGAGAGATAACTGAAGCAAAAACATTAGTGCAAAGGGATTGAGTTACAAAGTCGCTATACATACGAATACGTGTTAGTACGAAAAGTGAATGTCCTCGTAAATTGACCAACCATAGTTACTACTCGTGCGTGGCCAAACACTGGCAGCGAAATCTTGTTTTTTCGTTAGTTTTGTTAAGTGTAACCTTAATAATCATGGCACGAGATGGCTCATACTTCATAGTGGCCATGCACAAGATGGCTCCTTCATAGTTTACTTCCTGCGCTGTTCGTACCTGTTACAACATGAGGACCTCACAAACTTCTTGACCGAATGTCCCACTAGTGGGACCCGCCTTGCTGCTGGGCTGCGCGGGTTTAAGTGAATTAACTTGGGTGAAATGAAGAATGACAAAAAATTACAAATGTTTTCGCCATAATATTGTAATATTAAAAGTCAAAAATCTTACTAGAATTAGAAAGTATCAATAAACTTATATCAGTGGGGCTTTTTGGCTTGTGGGCCCAGAATACTATTACGACGTTACTTTTCCATGATTATTTAATTTCGTTGTGAAGGGCCAACGAAAGTCTCATTTGCAAAATTAATCCTTAAGCCTTAAGGAATCCTTATTGTTGGAACAGCTGATTTGCTCCATCGCTTACTAGAGCTTTTAAGGAAGAAAGCTTTATTAAATTTGCTCTTGGACTTTTTAATTTGTTAGAATGAACTTTAAGAATTATGAATAAACAAATAACTTTCAGTAGAGCTTACGGATCTGGAGTCGAGTAACTAGTTACTTTTTATACCACAAAGGAGTAGGTACTAATGAAACCATAACTCCTTTCCTATGGTCAAATATTTGACCACTGCCTGTATTTTGAACCCATCTTGATTTTCGCCAATTTGAAACATTGTGTATTAAAAAATATTAATGAAAACAGAGACATTGATAAATTCCATCACAATTAATTCTTGTCGTATCACAAAACGGGCAAGCCAAGCAAAGTAAACTAATATACAGTCACGGTCAGAAAATGTTTACCACCCTTAGATCTATATTTCCATGCACAAGTCAGTCTCATAAGGTCGCTGTCTAAAATTGTGACTAGGCATTGATAATCGTAACTCTAATTTGAAAATCGAACGTTCAAAGACGTGACGACGTTCATAATTGTAAAAAACGTTAATAATCTTTTTGATGTCAGAAATTAAAAAGCAACAAAAATAACAAATTACGAAAGTAAACAAATTTCTTGCATAATCATTTAATTTATAAATAAACCATGCGCATTTTTAAAACGTTGTAAGTGCATTGATTTTATGTAGACCTTATTGCGCGCGATATGAAAAAAGAATAAAATTGAAAACTGGGAAACACTTTCAGGCCGCCCCTATACTTTTATACCTAATATTTTATTAAATAAATTATAAAACAATCAAAGAAAACAGAAACACCGTTAATTCCCTTGCCTTTGACTTTTGCATCCCCTAAATGACCGTATTCATCCCCTATATCTTCCTACAGTCATTCCCCCTCCCTGTACTTTGCACCCATTTTGGTTCTCACCAATTTGCGTCTAACCCGCCTGAGACCATTGTCCTACGCTCAACTGCATAGAAGTGTTATAGGGATGCGAATGGTGTCGATGTCGATAAAAAAAAACCGAAGCACGATTCCGATCGTGCCTTACACAGGGAACCCCGTATGTATTTACGTACCGTGGCGTCGTGTCACCGGGCCCTGACTGAAAACCAGCGCTGCGGCGGTGGCTAGCGTCTAGCTATATCGTCACAGCATAATGCTGAGTCAGGGACCTTTTTGCCACATATGCAAGTTCACAATTGTAAACTTACTCTAGAAATTGTAAAAAAGTAACTCTTTTAAGTAATGAAATGTAATCGTGTAATTTTATCGTGTTATGTATATGTGTGCAAATATATTTTAATTCATTTATTCATTTACAGTTACTTACTTACTCCGCTGGCGCAGCGACCCGAAGTGGATCTTGGCCATCGCTCTCTCTCCTGCACAGTCTCGAGTCAGTCAGGCGCCTGGAGCAGTTTGTATTTACAGTTAGCCGATTGCAATTTTTTCGACATCCGCGCGGTACCGCCCGTTCTGAATAGGAAGACAGGGTTCCCTGTAAAAATCTTTTATTGAGAATAATCCCCCGTTTGACTGACTGTGGGTGTATGACTGACTTTCCTATACTCCGACGGAACACACCAACGAAGAATTCTAATAAATGAGGGTAGCTAATCGGGTGGATTTTTGTCCTATCAACAAAAAATTCTTTGGTTTAGTCGCATTGTAAAAATGCAGAGAATCAAGACAAGAATAATTTTAATAATCGGAGATTGATTTTTCTACTGGATTCAGATTGCATCATGTTCTAATAGCGTTACCTGGATCCATCATGAATCTGGATCCGGAAAACGAACGCAGCAGAACTATCTTAGTGGTTTCAGGTAGAACTAGAAATGATCGGTTTATACGGTTTTAGACATTTATTTCACTAAAAAAGGATATAATCCACTTTGCTTAGAGAAATACAGGATAAACTTATTGTTATTAACAGTGTACGGTAGACATAAGGCTTATAAATTAAATTACTAGTGTATCATCATCAGCAGCCTATTCTAGTCCACTGCTGGACATAGGCCTCTCCCAGGGCGCGCCATTGAGCCCGATCTTCGGCTCTTCTCATCCAGTCGCTGCCAGCCACCTTGCGCAGATCGTCGCTCCATCTAGCAGGGGGGCGTCCCACACTACGTTTGCCCAAACGCGGTCTCCACTCCAGAACTCGTCTACCCCAGCGGTTGTCGGTTCTGCGACAGGCGTGACCGGCCCACTGCCACTTCAGCTTGCTAATCTTATGAGCTATGTCGATAACTTTTGTTCTATGCCGGATCTCCTCATTTCGGATTCGATCCAGCAGAGATACTCCGAGCATAGCTCTTTCCATAGCACGCTGAGCGACTTTCAATTTGTGAACCAGTCGCACCGTCAGTGTCCACGTTTCGGCTCCGTAGGTCATTACTGGTAGGACGCACTGGTTAAAGACTCTTGTCTTTAGACATTGAGGTATGGGCGACGAGAAGATGTGACGTAACTTCCGAAATGCTGCCCAACCCAGCTGAATTCTTCTGTCGGCTTCTTTCTCGAAGTTGTTTCTACCTAATTGCACAGTCTGCCCGAGGTAGACGTATTGTTGCACAACTTCGAGGGCCGTACCGTCAACGATAATCGGTCCCGGAACGACATGGTCATTGAACATGACCTTAGTCTTGTCCGAGTTCATCCCGAGACCGACACGTCGTGAAGCAGCATTGAGATTGTCCAGCATTTCTTGAAGGTCCTGCAGCGACTCCGCCATTACGACTATATAGTGTATAATATAATCTAATTGAAGAGCTGTAATTTTTCTTAGCTGCGGGTAGGGTAACTAGAAGACGAATAACACAAAATGAAAGCTCTATTTTGTATTTTTAGGTTGTTGTCAGTATATCTTAACATATCGATATATCGATACTTACTCGTATCATTACTCTATCCACCCCTATCGCGTGACTGCAGACACCTTAATGGCGCGGCACTTCGCTCATTTTCCACTGTGGCCGCTATATCTTCATGTCAAGAGCTTTCCCATTGTAGTTTTATTTTAATTTTATTGTCTACAATTCGTACGAGTCCAAAATTTAACCCTGTTTGTTTTTGTGTCCATTGCTTTTGTAGATTTATTTTTATTTCACTGTCCATGTGGACATCGCAAGTAGCGCTGTGTTTTGGCATCGAAGAAACTTTAGGTTTAAAAATCCTGGTAATTAAATTCTTAGTAATATTTTGGTAACTTGGGCCATATAAGGTGGTGTGGTTCCATGCAGGGTCAGTCTGGGGTGATACCACCCTTTTACCAATTTCAACCCGCGCAGCAGCAATGCTTTCATTACTGTGTTTCGGTTTGAAGGGTAAGAGAGCGAGCGTAATTACCGGAACATGAGGCACTTCAATTTTTGTAAGTGCTCAAGATTGACAGCGCATTGAAAACTCCTTGAAATATCCTAGAAACCTCTGGTCCAATTTTTATCCTAGGCCTCCATGAGTGCCATGAGGGTGCAGTACAATGACGCGTACCGCATCCTCGTGAAGTACCCGCGCTATTGCAGTGCGTCGGGCATGTTTGCCGATGCGCGAGTGCCCGATGTTTTGCTGTTGTGAGGGCTCGCATAGCGTCCTTCTGGGACAGAATGCGAAACTCTCACAACAGCATCCTCAGAGCCATAAGCGAGGACTTAACATGTCCGATATTTAACACGTTCGCGCGCGGTACTTTTTCTCATTTTGGCAGTACCAATATGCACTGCCGTACTGCATAAAATTAATGTAAGTAAGTTATTGCATACCATCACTTACTGCTGGTGCCGTAATACGATACATAGAATAGCTGTCATGTCCGTACTGTCAATGTATAAGTACCTGTGTATGTGTGAGTCATGTCCAAAAAGAGAAACACTTAAAAATCCCGCAGTTTTGCCAGTAGAAATTGCACTCTTTGCAAAATGACAGTGGGAGGGGCCTATGTACAAATTTCATAGAAAATCGTCACCTATAACCGTAGTGCTTTTAAGAAAGGTGTAAAGATTTACCGGCGATTACCGTACTGTAATTTTTTAAACTCAATTTAACGGCATTAGCCGTTACCGTGCGCGAACGTGTTAAGTAATGGTTGTCCGTGCACCAGCGCGCGAACCGGTGATGACATTTATTGTGCAGTTTTATTTTTTAGTTTTATTGTGCTTCATATTTTATTGTAAACATTGTTTATTTATTTCATTATTTTTATTTATTATTGTTTGATGGGTTTTTTGCCTAATAAAGGAATTATATTATTATTATTTATCAGACCTAGCTAAGATCACTCTCGAAAACAATCTCTATTAAAAATAAAAAACAGACTATCATCTAATCAGACTATCCGTTGTTAAGTTATGATGCCACAAACAAACAGACATACAGACAAACAGATCGCAGATAAACGTGTTAAACTTATAACACGTCCTTCCTCGACGGTCGGGGGTTTTAAAAAAACTATCTGCAGGCAATTACGTGTATACCCCTTTTTGCCCTAGTCAGTTCATCTACTCGATTTCTAGACAGGTAGGCATTCAGTAAAACTGATACAATTTACCTGCAACCGTCTCTGTATATTTCGAAGTGGAAACAGAAGGTAGAGCTAAGTGAATTGTTTTTGTTTTGCTTCGCTAAATATACTCAAGTTTAGCCAACGTTTCGCTAAGTTTTAGCGAAATCCTAACAGGAAGTACATGTAGTATCAGGTGCTCTATTATACAGGATTTATGTGTTTAGAGGGTTTCAGGAGTGCTGTTTCTGGCGTGCAAGGGTACATTGTTACATAGAGACGCTTTCATATACAGAGTGGAAACAATAAGTGATCTCACTCTATAATTCCTAAACTATACAAGATATTGTAAAACTTTTTACTGATGTTGAGACTACGTCACTAGCTTAATAATAACTATCTTAAAAAACAGGATATGTCCCACTCCAATACATATACTATTGCATGGCACTCATCGAGATATTTTTATAAGTTAGGTACTTAAGAAGATTTCATGCTCTGTTAATTACGAGATAAGTATTGTACTCGTATCTTTATCAATAATTTTACAGATAGTAAATACACGTGTTTCCACTCTACTCTGCTACTTTACAACATAGTAGAACAAACTGAATTGGCTGTTTGAATTTTGTACCTTTGTCTTAAACTTAATAAACAAAAACAAAAGTAGAATGCCGCCAAAATGGCATTTTGTAATGTAATAAACAATTAAAATTAATAAATAAAGAAATAAATTTTAAATTAAAATTGTCAATTGAAGTAATTTTCCAAATCGTCTCTCTTTAGTTCCATAGTAAATGTATGGGAGTAAGAAAAATAAAAATTTTGGACATATCCTGTTTTTTTTAAAGATAGTTATTATATCAATTTATTAAGCTAGTCACGTAGTTTTAACATTAGTAAAATATTTACAATATCTTGTATAGTTAAGGAATTATAGAGTGAGATCACTTATCGTTTCAACCCTGTAGATACCGAATACTTATATCGAAAGAGTAAAGGTGCGGTCACACCTGGTCGTTGACCGACCGCCCAGACGGTCACAGCATGCGGCCATGGCCCAATATGTGAATTACCAGTAGTCGACTGCATTCGGCGAACGTCAAAGTGTAACTATGTTGTCATGGGGTGAATGACGTTGGACGACTTCGGTCAACGACCAAGTGTAACAACGGAGGTCGGTGACCGTAGGTCGTCCACCGTACATTTGAACTTCCCGGCTACAAAACTACGAGTAGCTTACACTGTATGTTGGTTTAATTTGCGGCAGCTAGGTGAATTATGTACACAAAATTCCATATCGACATGCCTGCCTGAAATGTGTACCAAAAAAATTACGAATATAATTTGTTTCCATTAAAAAATTCAATCAGGATTTTTATAAACGTGACATATTCCGGTGCAGAAAATTTTAAAATTCATTATTCGAAAAATTAATCTGCATTAGCGAGAAAGTATTCAGAATAAAGTTTCCACAAGGATGTTGGCGGGAAATTAGAGCTGGTACTTGGACTACCTGAGCAAGTCTCATTTAAATTTCATATCGGAGTTGCATCCGCCTTTATTCCCAACAAACTTCCGTGGCGCTAGGGTTGCCAGAAGAAATAAAACGATCTTAACTTTAAAAATTTAAATTTCATCGTTTTCGTGGGGGGCGCCAAATTTAAAGATAATCGCTACACGAAACGTCCCGTTCACTCGTTTACAATTTTGTATATGAGTGAAAGTGACAGTTTCATTTTGGTTTAGCTTTAGATTTGGCGACGGCCAACCCGGAATCGAAGCCAGTGGTAAAACCTTACCTGTGATTCTCCGTAAAATTTCACAATACTTAATTATACCTTTCATACATACCTTTCATTTTTTTTCTTTTTATTATACATTAATTTTTTATTATAAATGGGCTAAGACAAACAAGCAGACGACCACCATCCACCACGGTCACAGTAAGTGGTCACCATCACCTAGAGACACGTGCTACACCAGAGGCTTTCTTGTGTACTGCCTGCCTTGAAGGGTTAGGGGAAGGACTAACAAAAGGATAAGATACAGGAACTTTTCTGAATCCTTTTACGAATATTTGGTGCAGCAAAATACTGACTGTATATTTACGGCAGAAAGCTTTCGTCAGCCCTAGGAGCTTTGCATTAGGAAAGCACGAAGTGACTTTCTTTCTACGAATGTTTTTGCATAGTAATTGGTTTAGTAATGCTTTAAGATGGTTTGTTTATACCTAAATATGTTTTACGGCGTTAGTGGTATTACCTTTCTTAAGGCGCAGTTACATATAGTCGTTGACCGCTTCGGCGACCGGCCTGCGGCGGACGACCTACGGTCACCGACCTCCGTTGTTTACACTTGGTCGTTGGCCGAAGTCGTCCAACGTCATTCGCTCGATGACAACCTAGTGACAGTTGTTGACGTTCGTCGAATGCGGTCGACGAGTGGTAATTCACATTTAGGCGATGGTCGCATGCGACCAGGTGTAACCGCTCCTTGAGTTGTCAACAGGTTGTCTGGAGAAAAGAATAGAAGAAGAAAGGAACATATTATCGCCAAATATCTTCCTTTGCTTCGGGAAAAGGGAAGATCTTCCTCCAGGCTAGGTGGTAGGCCTGGGGATAGCTATCCGACAGTGTGTGGTCGGAACTTATATTATGTCGTAGATACATACCGTAGTGGCGCGTTTCACGATGTGCGTAGGCATTTTACGAAGTGCTAAAAGACATATATTGTAATCGTCGAATTCTACACTACTTATTAATCGTGAAATGTAGCAATGAATTGCAGTCCCACGCTTTAGTCACTGTGTACGATTTTATAATAAGATACCTGATACTGTAATAAATATGTCAGAGAAAAAAATTAAGACCCATATAAGATGGATCTTATGTAAAAAGGGTTATTATAAAATAAATGACTACTTAAATGATAAAGAGGCTTGGTCCTAAATCCAGCTCCAGCTCTGCACATTGTGTACATATATTATTGTATTTATTATTATTGTAAGATATATTTATTTCAAAAGATGTGCTGATGAAAGTTTCCTGCGCCGCTTCTTTCCTTTCAGCTACCGCACCTTACGAAGCGGTGGTGTTACGGAGCGCGACAGCCCCACGTTACTGTACATACCTAGGTTAAAATAGATGTAATATTAACATAGCTTAAGTATTGTTGTTACTAACATAGAGTAACGGTATTTTAATAGTAAGTCTCGCCGCTCATGGACTTCAGGTAGCCGGGGGTCCGGGAATAAAACTAGTGTAAGAGCGCCCAGCCAGCCAGTTGTCTGAGAGCGGCCGATGTTGTAGTATATTGAAAGTGAAATGAAATTACCATTGTGTGAACTGTACTGTGTGTGTGTTGATTAAAGTGTACGGTAAAGTGTTTCCATATTTTATTGTAGCATCATACACCCTGCGTCTGACGTCTTTTTTAGGTGGTAGAGTAAAAAAAAAAACGTTGTAAAAATGTACTATAAGATAAAACAACAATAAAAACATTTTTATTTGATTTGGCCTCGTAATATTTTGTCGTCACTTACCATCTAGTGAGATTAAGGTCAAAATTATGTAAGAAAGTACTTAGTAAAGGAAAAATGCAAATAAGAAAGCGGTATGACTCTGTGTAGTGTCAGCCTGAGGTAGTACCACCCTTACCTATTTCTGCTGAAAATCAGAAATGCTTGTCTTTCTTAGAGCCACCGTAATTACCGGCACATGAGGCACACCATCAAATTCTTCAAGGTTGGCAGCGCATCCAAAACCCTCTAATAACATTATAGTGGGGTGAAATTTGCGGTCGCCGTTCGTGGTTCTGACGCGCCTAACTTTGCGATATAGACTACGAGTCTAGGTTGATGATGATGAATATGAACTTAACTTTTACTTCTACTAATATGTAATATACAGGGTAGATTCGGGAGTAGTCGTATTCGGGAGGGATGTCAGGAACACGATGGAAAGTGGTTCGAAGCACTGGCGGCCAGGAGAGCAATCAAAGACCGAGAGATCACTCATCTACTCGGCGCACCACTCGCTTGCCGCGCGTGCGGGCGTGTGTGCCGCTCCCGAATAGGGTTATTTAGCCACGAAAAGCGATACCTTCGCGACGCTGCTTAAATCGTCTGCAATAGACGTATCAGGCCTATGATGACAGGGTAGAAATTTGAGATGGGGCAGTAAAGGCTACCTGAACCCTTGTAGCTACAGAAAAACTTTCTTAAAAATCCTTCCCTAACTTTTGCAGTTATTATAACTGCATTAGACAGAAGCTGAAAAATTGTGATTATGATTATTAGGGGAAGGATTTGGTTTATTTAGAATCTAAGACTTGGTTTTTGGTTGAAAAGGTCGGATAGGTTTACTACAAGATCGAATGACAGTTGGGCGACACACGTTTGGTCGAATACCACTGATCGAAACACGATATACCGATGGATTACAACATCGAATGACAATTGGACGAAAGTTCATTGCTATGATCATTTAGTTGATAATAAAAATGTAGAATTCACGTTTCTGTATATTGAAGGTATTTATGAAAGTAAATATAATAGGGGGACATAATAAAAGTCATACCTAGAACTCGGCTGTCAGGCAACTAGATACTTAGCTTATAAAACACCAAATATAAACTAAGTTGTCTAAGCTAAGCACAAAGTTCTTATCATTTGCGAACACAATAACAGTAATAGGTGCACAAAGCTGCGTTCAAGTATAACAAGTAATCCATTAGGCATGAGCTTTAAGCTTGTGTGTTTTGCGAAGTTGAGTCGAAGCGAAGAGTTTCGAGCAATTTGGCGTACAGATGTGTCGTACCAGTTTAGTGATGGCACAGACATCTGCATGATTGTGGAGCATCCGCATTATTTCTGAGGTCCGTATCTGCATCCGCATTCAACTATAGCTTGCGTTGGGGATACGTAATATTGTTATTAATTAGGTACCATAATCGTCCGTTTAAGAACTTTCAAAATCGTTTATGTTGTGCCTGTGCAGCGTGAAATACTTTTCTATTATTATTATATTCAATATCTTTGGTACTGAGCAGAAATACTAAGATCCGGATCTACAAAACTGTCATCAAACCGATCTTGATGTATGGATGCGAGATTTGGACATTAATCTTAAAGGAAGAAAACAGACTCTTGGTGACCGACAGGAGGATATTGAGGAACATTCTGGGATCAGTCAAGAAGGAAGACGGAGGGCGGAGGATGAGAAAGAATAGGGAGATGGAAGAGATGGTGAACGAGCCGAACATCATAGGAGAAACGAAAGCAGCTCGACTCCGATGGCTCGGACACATCACTAGGATGGGGGAGGATCGGGCAGTTAAACGAGCGTATGTGGGACGCCCTAACGGATGACGTCCGGCCGGACGTCCCAGATACCGCTGGCGCGATGAAGTGGAGAAAGATCTGCGTGAGCTCCGGGCGCCTGACTGGCTCGAGACTGTGCAGGAGAGAGAGCGATGGCGCTCTTTGGTATCGGAGGCCAAGATCCACTTCTGGTCGCTGCGCCAGCGTAGTAAGTAAGTAAGTAATATCATTGGCGAAGAGATTCCCCCAGAGTGGACCCCACTAAAACAATTGCGGGGCGGAGTCGTGGCTGACCATGGCGGAAATGCCATGACGATCTGGAGGAATTTTCGTAGTAACTGGCCAGAATATTATGACACATGGATAGTTTGCAGGAAGGGCTTTATCCAGCACTGTGACAGTGTGAGCTAATTTAATACACACACATAAACACTAATTTAAAAAAAAGTACGATTTTGAAACGGAATAAGATCGATCCCATAGAAATCTATTTTTCGGTTTTCTAGATTTCTATGGGCTTTAATGACGAGAGCAATGACAGCGAGCCACGGAGTTTGCCCACCCATAGGTCACTTACTTTCGTACATTTGACATTTCAGTGCCCGACTAATGTATGGAAAAATGCTCAAATCGCATGCGCGAACTGGCAGACGCGGTTTCCTTATAAAACTTCTCTACAGCGAGCAATCTACATAGGCGTGAATAATAAAATATTTGGTGTGAATATTAACTGCCATATCCGCATCCGCATAATCAGCATACGGCTGCCTCAAATAACAATGCCATTATCCGTCCTGAGTCAGAACTTGTGTTCTTATGAAAAAGGGATTGAGGATAAGAAGCCAATTATAGCAACTTTGACAATGTTTTGACGAGCATTTGTTGAAATATTTCTTGAGTGAATGCCGGGTTTGTACCTATTTTTCTTGTTTTCAATTAAGACTAGGCTCAGACTTCAAGACTACGGTTCCTACTCCGGTTCCAGCAGTCTGATTCCATCGGAGCGTTATATAAATTAGCCTCGGATTACACGAGGCCGGTTCCATTCTGGGACGGTATGCTGCATCCAATCATATAGGACTGATTTCAGGTGCGCAGAGGCCGACAAAGAAGATAAAATTAACAGATTAAACAAGAAAATGAAAGGCAAATTGTAAGCGATGTAAAAAGTAAGTCTTTTCGTATTAATTAGTGGACATTTTGTAAATTTAATATTATTGACATTTTGTAAATTTAATATTATTGACATTGTATAAATTTTAATGACATTTCTTTCTCTTTCCTTCTCTTTTTCTTTTATGTTTTCTTCTCAAAATTTGTAGAAACATTATTAACTTGTGAATTCGGTATATATGCCTGTAAAGGTAAAGTTTGTAATTCTTACCTAAACTTTTACACAATAAATCTTATCTTATCTAGCTATAGCCTATTTTTTGAGAAGACGGGATATTTTCTATGGAATTGCAATATTATGGGTTAACTCGTAAGTTAACCCATACTAATAAAGCGATAACGCATTAACTCGTATTGGTAAAGGGTCAGCCATAATTAACGGAAAGGTCGCATTACATATTTCATATTTGATTACCTAGCTAGATAAATGTCGGTGAAATATATTCTGGCTGTCTGATTACCTAGATAAACAGTTACAGCCGACTACAAGCTATAGTATACCATCTGTCAAAAACCTTCGTTTAAATGTCAACCTTATGCCTGCGCAATATGATATATTCCAGATTCTCAAATTTTGATCTTTTGGGTAAGTTGACCTGTGGTTGACTGTACTAGTATTTACAATTTCCTTGAGATAAACTAATAATGATTCTATGTCAAGATTGTTCTAATGAGGCCCGTGTTGAAATATGAGGCCATGATCCGCCGAGCGGGTCCAGTGCTGTTTGGTGTATT
This sequence comes from Hofmannophila pseudospretella, assembly GCA_947369225.1. NCBI lineage: Eukaryota > Metazoa > Arthropoda > Insecta > Lepidoptera > Oecophoridae > Hofmannophila > Hofmannophila pseudospretella. Next base: position 4,694,758 of record OX376333.1, read on the forward strand.
TCACACGCCTTCGGAAACTTTTAATTTCCTCAGACATGCAGATTTTCTCACGATGTTTTCCTTCACCGTTAGAGCAGTCGGTCAGTCTTTAAAAAACCACCGCTCACCATCTTGGTCAATCTGGTTCATGCCGGTGTCATTTTTATGGGCTTCTTTCTTTCTTAAACGTATCCTCTTCTTCTTTATTAAAGTGGTTTTGGTCGGTCGGAAACGGGATTTAATCTGTTAATTTTAGCCTTCTTTTCTTTCGATCTAGTAGAGCATATTTTTTTTCCTTGTCGTCAGACCGATCTTTACGATGGTATAACTATTACTTTGCTAACTCTTAAACTTTCGTTACACGAAGTTCTCGAAAAAAAAATATTTTTCGTTACGTTACTTTTCTTGGACCTTCAACCTAACGTAAGGCATTCATTTGAATTCATGCCAAAAATCCGAAAAACTCACTGGTACTTGGCATTGCATGGTTTAACCCGGATCTCCCGCAATCTACATCTTCTTCTTCTAAGTCGTATTCCTCATTGCTGAGGGTCGTGATCATTCTAAGGGCTTAACCACATAGAACGACTCTCGTGGCAGATTTAATGGGGTGGTTTGCCATTGCCTTCCCCATTTCACACACTACTTATCTCAGTGTGCAGGTTTCCTCACGATGTTTTCCTCCGCCGTCAGAGCAGTCTTTCGAAAAAACCGAAAAAGTATAATAGTATGGTTTCGAACTCGGACCTGGGAGTGCGGCTTACTAGCCACGACGCCACCGACGCTCCAAATCTACATAGGTACACATAAATAACCTCTCTTACCTTCACACCCGCATAACATTCGCTCAACAAAGTACTAGGGTCTCATATCTCAAGAAGGTCAAGGCCCTTACCATCTTGATTAAATACTGAACTTCGCCAAGACTTTACAGAAGTTTGTGCGTAGGATAACGAGCTTCTGCTTTCCAAGTCGTTATGTGAAATGCTGAGTGATCTTGAGTTCTGGGGATGATATCCTGTTGTGAATGAGTCATTATACAACAGTACAAGAGCGTTGGTGGCCTAGTGGCTAGGACACCGGACTCCCATGCGGGAGGTCCGGGTTCGAAACCGTGCAGTGCCATGTACCAATGAGATTTTCGTATTTTTCGAAGACTTACGTACATTTACCAACTGCTCTGACGGTGAATCTTCGTGAGAAAACCTGCACACTGAGATGACCAGTGTGTATAATGGGGTTGGCACAAAAGATCCTTAAAGGGTCGAAGTGCCGCTGGGTTATTCCCGGCCCCCTATCATAAGATAAGATAAGATAACGGTGAAGGAAAACATCGTAAGGAAACCTACATGTCTGAGGAAATTAAAAAAAAAATCCAAAGGCGTGTGAAATCCACCAATCAGCACTGGGCCCGCTCGGTGGATCATGGCCCATACTTTCTTGTGCAAGGGGAGGCCTGTTCCCCAACAGTAGGGACATTAATAGGCTGATGATGACAACAGTATAGCATCCCCATTATGACATAACTTATGATTATAGTAAATATATAAATGTTTTTTATTACATATGAGAAGAGCAGACGAGCAAATGGGCCACCTGATGTTATAGTATATGTGATCATGGTCGCCCACAGATCGATATCTATAACCAAAATAATAGTGCGGTGCGATCACCGCACTATTATTTTGGTTATTAGAGGGGTTTCGATGCGCTGTTTACCTTCAGGACGTACATGGAGTGCCCCGTATGCCGGTAATTACGCTGGCTCTCATGCAACCGAAACACAGCAATGCCAGCAAAGAAATAGGTAAAGGTGCTGGCTGACCCTGCACAGAGTTAGAAAAGTATATTATACTCGTACGAGTAGCTACTAAAAGAGCCTTTTTCGACTTTTCATAACAAGTTCGCCTTTACTGATCCCCTCTTTGTTCAGGCTAATTTTGTTAGCATAGTTTGAGTTGAAAGGCAATCGATGACTATATCGTCAGTGGAAAGGAAAAAAAGCTAAAGTGGCAAAATTGAGGTTTGGGAAATAATGTTTGTATCTCAATACTTTAAATCTCATTTTATATAGATACTGATAGATCCATTATCAATAGAAGTAGAATCAGCTGGATACTATTGCAAAACCGGTTACTGTAAACAATTCGTAAAATTTTCAACCTTCAAATGTTTTGGGCTTTGTGGTAATCTAATTCAAAATGTATTTTGGGAAAACCTGTATCAATTTACATTGCAGAATGTAAAAATCATTCATATTTCAATTAAATGCAGATCTATCTATATGTCGTCGGCAAATTACATAATTCGTCCTTTCACAAAGTAACGGCATCGTCAGTTAACAAACGCTCGCTGTTTTGTAAAATGCCAAAGGCAAATTAGAAAATACCTCGGCATATGCAAGCAGTTTTCTGGGTCGTTATAAAAAAATAACCTAACGAAAGCTAGGGCGGCAATAAGGCGCAGCGAGCTGCGGTCGCTACGCCCCTATTTGCCGCCCTAGCCTTCAACCTAACCCATCCGTGTCAGTTTCGCTCCGACATGTAAGTTAGCTTGATTTATAATTCCCCGTTTTTAAAACAAACAAAACAGCGAGCGTTTGTAAACTGACGACGCCATTCGTAAAATGATACAACGAGTTATACAATTTGCCAACAACATATTGATTACAACTTACGAAAACAATGCCTTAAGTACAAGTGACTTAGAGTAGGATACGAGCCATACGAGTTCTGATTAGAAAGGTGCTAACAGTCTGAATGTCGTCGCATGGTATTAATAAGTAGGTCATATCAGAGGCCTATGGGCGTCCTGAATAATTCTGACAATAGCTTGGACACTAACCGCACCACAAGAAGAAGAATAAGTACGTAAGTATTGGACCCTGAAAACAAAGCAGCTAGTTTCGGGCTTAGCTTTAGCTGCACAGATACTAAAGCTTTATAAATTTCAGCGGTCATTTGCCATCAATTAGGCTCATGCAGACGCTAGTTTTCGACCAGAAGTTTAAAGGGACAGTTAACGAGAGAGTTGGTCCAAGTCGGTTCGTGCGATGCGACACCGAATATAAATCACTGGACGTGGAACCGACAGTGGACAAAAGAGAGTTATAGACGCTGGAAGATCCTTATCCTATCTCATTTTTAAGGAAAGTCAACAAGAGACAGAGTGTTGGTCTCCAAGTCGATTCGTGCGATGCGACACCGAACATAAACCACTGGACGTGGAACCGACAGTGGACATCAGGGAGATAAAGGTACTGGAAGATTCTAATCTTATTTCTCTCCTTCCCATTTTGTCAATTTTTTAGAAAGGGCTATGTCTGTGGCGGCTTCGCGCCACAATGACGGCACATGGCACGATGTCGCTCACAGACTCTCTACGCCAACGCACCGAATGACTGTTCCCGCTACTCGCTAAATACGTTAATACTCTACGTGGCCACATCATCTGGATCAAGAGAGCTCATTCTCAACCTTACTACCCTGACTTCTGTCTTCCATTCTCCGAGGGGGGGGGGGGGGGGGGGGGGGGGGGGGGGGGTGATGTGGCGGCTTCGCGCCACAATGACGGCGCATGCGCGCTGTGCAGTCTGCGCGCGCTGCTGACGTCTCAAAACAATCGCCACCGTTTTTCTCATACTCGCGCTGTCACTCCTCTTCCTTTCATCATCGCAATATCTATATAATATATTTCATCATTGCATCAACATGCTGACTTTCATTCCGTGGGGCACACGGCCCAATAATTGGTGATCCTCGACATTGAACACGCAACAACCTTTTGAAGCAAGCATCATCCATATGTCCATAGCCTTTTTCATAACATTATGACATAAGATTACTTACTTTTGATTAATTTTATTATTACGATTAATTTATTTTCAATGCTATTGTGTTATTTGCTACACATGTTGGGTAAAATTGTGTTGGGTCATATTATTATCTATTTACTATAAGATCTTAATGTACACACAGTTTATGGCAAAATAAATGAAATGAAATCTCATACGGAAGTTAAAGGAGAGTAGTGGTCTCCAACTCGGTTCGTGCGATGCGACACTGAACATAAATCACTGGACGTGGAACCGACAGTGGATAGCAGGGAGATAAAGACTCTGGAAGATCCTATATTCGATGTCAATACATTCAGATGTAACACATCTAGCAACATGTTACATCTATAACCAACTTTAACAAGCGCACACAATTAGGGGAGCGCACGAGTGCCTCCGTGTGCACCATTGTATTTTGTTTTATCTCGTTAGATGTCAAGACGCTCAGATTTACAGCTTTGCGAAAGAAAAATGATAAATGTATTTTTGTACACTTCAAATTGTCTTCTTTCGGTATTGTACCCATATGGGATGGGATTGGAAGAAGTTATGAATGCAACTTTTAAAATTTTGTTGCTCTGTTATTATTACCTAGTTACTCTGCAACAATTTTCTGGTACTATATTTTGACATGCAGTGTATGGATGTTCAAGAAGTTGGTCGTTCTGGGAATTAGACGTAACGGACCGACTAGACTAGACGTTCAAACACAGGCAACTTTAATAAACGTTTTCTTTCTTTTAATTTATTTATTATGGCAAGAGTGTATTTAAAATCATAATTATACACAGTATACACAAACTTATGACTAAAATAAAGCTCATCAACCGAACACATCGTCCAAATCCCAAGCATGCGGGATGGTCCCAAGATGCTTATAAAAAAGCATGCTTGTGAGCATGCTTAAAACTAGTATGCTCTCCAACTGTACACATTTGCTTGAGATAAGCATGCTTGTTTAACCCCTTTCCACCCACACTACAGGTAGCGTGCTCGAAAATCAAACGGCTTGCGATTTAGTAGCATATTCAAAATTAGCATGATTATTACTAGCAGGTGCTATACACATGCTTGTTCGTAGCATTTGCTCGAAACTAGCACGAAAGTATGCTAGTATCGAGCATGTGTGTCGGTACCTTTACCTCGCTAAATCGCAAGGCTGAGTCTCGGTGCGAGGTACGTGCCAGCCCTGGAGGCGAGAACCAGCCGGGTGGACAGATCCTGCTCTCACTTATTAGTGTCAGCAGGCCACGGATCCATAGTCTTAACTGCAAGCGCCGCAAAATGCTAATGGCAAAGAAGACCTGAATATTTGCAGCGCTTGAGCGTTTGTGCGAGCTTGGCAGCCGCAGCGGCCCTGAGGGCAGTACTCTGGATATGGGACGCGGCCAATGTGTCTACACACGTTGCGTCCCATGCCAGAGACCGTCCAAGGCTCCATGGCACAAGAGTGGTGCCGTCCGGCCTCTTGCCGTCATCCCTCGACATTCTGCTCTACATTATATGTTTTCTTTCTTTCTACTTTACTTTATAGTAAATGAACCCACTTTAGGCACTAAGAGTAGTAGATATTTTAAAGACATCGTAGTTAATAACAATTGTAAAGTCACGATTCCTTAGAGACATGTTAAATGGAGTTACCAGTTAGTTCTTGCTACCACTTGAAACTTCCCCTTGTACTGTTGAAATAGCTCCTTGGATTAGTAGATAGCACTGGGCGTGTCCTTTGGTTAACCCTAACACACTAGTGTTAGGTTACATACAATCATAAATTGCCAAATCAGAATATGGACAACCAACCACACGACATGAAGAGATATAAGACTATTTTAAAAAAAATTAATGAGTGGAATCTGATTTGGCATACAAATATATAAAGAACATTTACTATGTACAATTTATTAAGCTGTATGATTTCCTGCAAAACAGATAAAGTAAAATAAAAATGTCGATTAATTAATTAACAGGGTATTTATTCGCTGAAAAATAAAATACGAGTAGCAATAGCTATTTTAATCAGAAGGTAGAAAAAACGGCAATAGCAATTTGTGACGTCAATCTGCATGTAACGCCGAACAAATTAAAGTAAGTATTAAGGATCGTTTTGTTAAAAAGGGGCGGAGCATCTACCCACTACTTTTAACCATTTGTATATACCTTTCGTGTTAGTTAAGAAATCCAAAAACGAATTCTGAAAGTCTGAAGATGGTTCTGAATCTATCTTCAGAATATCCATACAAGTTGATTGATGCAATAAAAAGAATTAGTCATTAATCACCCGACTCGATTGTAAGTATGTTAGCGACCCATAGTCCTTTGGGAGAAGTACCACCCTCATAATGATTCCTGCTGTAATAATGCCAATGCTTTCATAGCTGTGTTCCGTTTTGAGAGGAAAGAGAGCCAGCGTATTTACTGGCACATGAGACACTCCACCGTCCTCAGTGTTATCTTATCTTATCTTATGATGGGAGCCGGGAGTAACCCAGCTGCACTTTGACCCTTGAGGATCTTTTGTGCCAACCCCATTTTACACACTAGTCATCTCAGTGTGCAGGTTTCATGTTTTCCTTCACCGTTAGAGCAGTCGGTAAATGTACGTAAGTCTTCGAAAAATACGAAAAACTCATTGGTACATGGCACTGCACGGTTTCGAACGCGGACCTAAGCATGGGAGTCCGGTGTCATTCTCAGTGTTAGTAGCGTATTTTTTTTAACTGCGGTACGAGGTCTTTTAGGTATTTAGATGATGGTATGTACGTATACCCGTGGTTGAGGGTAGGTGTACTTAATAATAAATCAGTGCGAAACAGACTACCGAAGCTTTGACTCGCTGTTCCCGGTTCTTCCCTAGTAATGCTGTACAAATCCATCATTACGGACGATTATTTACCTACGCATAGGGTACAGTTGTGGAAAATGTTTCCTTCAATGAGTGGCGGTGTTTGGTCAAGTTTTGATCACATGCATCAAGATTGGTCGAGGTCTATGGACCACGAAGTGACCATTTACCATCAGATGGCATGTCTATCTGCTCATCTGTTTTCTTTCAACATAAAATTTTACGTGCACTTTTTACTCCAGTAAATCTTCAAATAAAAAAAGACTTTTTAAACCATTTTAATTGTACGTACTAATCATTAAAACACTAACTTCAACACTTAAAGCTAGCAATTGGGACAAACTCAGATTATTTATAGCACTTTGATGAAGTTTAAACTCCATGACGTTGTAAAATTTGTGCTATTTCCACTCCACGTTGACACTTCGACTGTTGCTCTTTTCAATCCGAAGTTCCCGATTTTGGTACAAATGGGAGGGGTGTGGTAGGTCTACACTGTCTGGTGGTGATTTGAGAGTGAGGACAGGGAGTCTTGGTACAGATTGTTTGCGTCTCAGCGGTTTATGAAGGCAGATAATGGGGGTGTAGGAACGGCAGATGGGTCTTGATAGAGGCCATAAACTGAGCGGGCAGCGATTTCAATACGGAATTGGGCCGAAGCCATAGAAATCTCTCTCATACTAACGGGGCACAGTTTCTCTGGGCATTTTTCGGTTGTCTGGATTTCTATGTTTCGTTCTGCTTTAGTTTCAAAATCGCTGCAGTGTGCTAAAGGCATTATTTGGCAAGGATTTTTTTAATTCATTTATAACAGTTTACCAAATGGTACAAATTACGTATTTGAAAGTAAAATAAATAGGTACTTACATTCATTTTTTATTTAAATAGTCGTATACAAAAAAATATTTACAATAATAACTTGTAATATTTTTTTTAATATATAATATAATATGAGGTAAAGGGGGTTTCCAGGTATCAAATATTAAATGAATTTCTTAAAAATTAAGAAATAGTCATAAATTGATGATCAAATGTGAAAACATATTAAAATTCGTTGAAAAAAAGCTACAGGCAATCAAAAATCAGAATGGTAGAAAGAAACGGCAATAAGTTTTATGACGTAACTGTTCTCTAGCGCCATACATGCAGGTCCTGGCTGCAAATAAATGACTGTTTTGCTAGAAAGGGACAGAACATATCTCCAATACTAACTTTAACCATTAAAATCTCTGATGTTAGTTGAGATATCAAAAAACTAATTTTAGATCCTTCTTTAGTATGTCTATATAAGTTAATTGATGCAATAAAAAAATAGGTTAATACCGTATAGTTGGGTATATAGGTAAGTACATAACTCTAAATGTACTTATAACATAACTCTAAATTTAAAATTTAAAAAACCCTTTTACCATTGTGCAGATCATTTTACTTTTTTTTTAACTATCATCAGGTCCTTGAGGTTCCAGATATGGGATGGACTGTTTTGGACGACCAAAACATTTGAGCTCAAACTCGAACCATCTATGGTTATTACTGTTCCAGAGGTCCCATCTGACTTCAAAGATACTCCATCATGGAAACCACGGATCCAATTTTTATTAGACATGGCTAAGAACACTCTCAAAAAATTCTCTATTAAATTAAAAAAAATCGGGTCCAAATCGGATCATCCGTTGTCAAGTTATGAGGCAACAGGCAGACAAACGTGTCAAACTTTTAACACGCCCTCCCTCGATCGTAAGGAGGCTTCGAGCAATGAGTAGTTTTTATCCGCTCCCCGCTAGACTTCAGCGTTTCAAAATGGAACTTCTAGTGGCCCCAACCGCAGCCGTAGATGAGTCAGCTCGAGATACTATTCCGTTGGTCTTTGTTTCAAACTTTCTTGTTTTACTTTACTCTGCCTGCTTGCAGAATGGCTGAGGGATTTGAAATGATATCCACATACCTACCTACATCTGATGTTATCTTACTTGTGCAATAGAGCTAATTATTATTTACAAAAAACATTAAATGCAGGAATACACAATATAAAAATAAAAACAAAAAACATTACTTATAAAAGGAAGAAAAAGTCGTTTAGGTTTCCTGAGAGAGGCATAGTAAGCAGCGTACCTGTTTTTCTTCGCTGGATTGCAACATCATAATAACAGGTGTATTATTTGTTTTGTAAAAGTCAAAATCAAATTAATAATTTTATTGATAAGTATCTATAATTTTATATCATACTTTACTTACGAAAACACTGATAGGTATCTAGGTTTCCATAAGGTTTCGGTAAAGGCGGCTATTATTTAAATTCCACTTTTAAAGTCAATTTGTACTTATCTATATATTGCATAAAATATAACCAAAGTACGTAATAATAATATATATGTAGATATAGTATATTATTCATTTTTATTAAAGTAACTTAAAAAGCACCTACATAATTTATGGACACGTTATATTCCAATATTCTTTTATCATATCAGCCGCTTTTTCCCCGATCATAATAGTTGGTGCATTAGTGTTGCCGTGGGTAATCAGGGGCATAATCGAAGCATCAACCACTCTCAAATGTTTTATACCGTACACTCTTAGTGTAGGATCAACCACTGCATCTTTATCTGAACTAGGTCCCATTTTGCAAGTCCCTACCGGATGGAATATCGTTGAAGTATAACTAGTAAATAAACAAGCAAAATAATCGTAAGTTCCCCATTCATAATTGGAACATGCTTCCACTGGTGTTCTCACGAACTTCACTCCATTGTCCCTAAATGCGTTAGTATCTTCTAATTTTACCAGAATATTTAAGGCCGCTACTAAAGTATCCAAGTCTCGTTTGACAGTAAAAAATCGTGGATATATTAATGGTGGCCCAAATGTAGGATCAGTTTTATTCAGAGTTAAGTATCCTCTACTCCGTGGATGTATAAGTAATGCCTGCACATTTATACTGTCATAGTAGGGAAATGGAATTAAATAGGTCGCTAAATAAGTTGTAGGATCTGCATAGAATTCTCTAAGGTAATATCCATCAAAATGTACTTGTACATCTGGCACCGTTTCATTGGCATCTGCATATTCGGTTCTTATAAATGCGACGATGTCTACAGGCCCAGCTTGGGCTAGTTGTCCGACATCATATTGTGTACGATAAAATCTCTTAACTTCATCCAGCAATTTCTCACCACTTATAAGAGTTGACGTAGCATTGGTTAGTTCCATTAACATAGCCGCAGTAGTAACATGATCTTGTAGATTATGACCAACTTTTGAATTCTTCAAAACAGGTATATTGAGTGCTTTTAGATCATCCTCTGGTCCGATACCAGACAACATAAGTATTCTAGGAGAATTAAATGAGCCTGCACTAATAATAACTTCCTTTTTAGCATACGCTTCATGAAACTTACCATTATGGAAGTATTCTACGCCATGTGCTATCTTATTACCTGGTTCTATTAAAATTTTAGTAACTAGTGAATTACTTCTTATTACTAAATTGCGACGGCTCTTTCTTATTGGTCTTATAAATGCTCTATTGGTCGACATTCTTCTTTGGTTTTTTGAAAAATTTTCAGCGATATTTGTCCCAATTTGTTGTTCGCCATTTGCGTCCGTTATAGGTAGTCCAGTTTCATTAAAAGCATTTAAAAGTATGACCTTATTTTTATCAACGTAGTCAAATCTTTCAACGGTTAATGGACCACCTACACTATGGTATTTAGGATTTGCTGCTTCAATACCATTATTGTTTTCTGATTTTTTGAAATATGGTAGCACCTGTAAAATACACAATTCCTTTTATAAAGTGTTCACTGGTTTAAGAAGTGACAAAAACTAATATTACTTGTCATACTTCATTGTAGCTCCAACCAGGGTTTCCTAGATTTGCCCAGCCATCATAATCATTTTTATTTCCTCTCATATATGTTAAATAGTTAATTGCACTTGATCCTCCCATCACTTTGCCTCTGTAACATAATTAACATTCGTATAAAAGAATAGATAATAAAAAATTGGGTCCAAACCAGACCCTTAAATAAAAATTGGACGATGAAACGTAAAACATAGATAATTATAAATTCGTACGTGAACAAAGCGCATGATTGATCTTTTTGTGCTCTGCAACTCAATTCTTCTGGCTGAGACTTGTAATTCCAGCCAATACTGGAACCTCCTAGAGTTGAAGCTAGAGCTGGTACGCTGGTTATATCTGGTTCTTCCGGGCCGGCTTCTAGCAGCAATACCTGTTCAAAAACATAAATGCAGTTAAAAAAAATAACGTTGGAGTATCTAATGAGAATAAGCGTTGAAGAAGACGTTCTTGTCTTACACTGTAAATGGGTGTCATCAACTCTTACCCAATAAATTTAGTTCCGTAGGGTCTGTGGTCTTAGTTTTTTTTTAAGTAGGAACTATAATGGTTTTCCAAACACGCGAATTGATATTTTCATTGTTAGTTCTGTTGTTTTGCTCACTAGTGTTAAAGCTTTTAATTACGTACGTTTTTATACATAATATTCGTTAAAAAGTTTATTAGATATATACAGATGGTTACCAACATATACTCGTAGAGGCAGAATAACGTCTTAATTAGACACACAATTTAAAAAGACACTGTTTCATCTACAAATATCAGAAATAAGCTATACAAAGAAAACACCATCGGTGGGACTTGAACTCATACCCTCCGGTTGAATCGTAGCCGGCGCGTGATCCAATTTCTTTAGGTTGGTGGTCAGTCAAGTCAACCGGGGATGTTTAGTCATCAGCTTTAATCGACTTACCTTCCATTTTCCGATTTCGGTCAAACGATTAGTAACAACACATCCTGCTGATCCAGCTCCAACGACGATAAAATCAAATTCCTCCTTCTCGTTTCCTGTATTGCCATCTTTATTATCCACAGAAGATGAGGTATCATGAAAGCCATCAGAATCCGCTGCAAAGTGAAAATAATCTTTAATAACACTATATTCAGTTGTAGTTTCTACTTCATTAGCTTTATAACTTTTTACATCTTCGTGGTTATTGTCAATACTATAGTTAGGTACGGGATTCTTACCACGGTTTGGGGTTCTAAGTGTAAACGGTGCTAAGAATCCCGTGTCTAACTATAGAATTCATTAGCTTTATTATGGAGTTCCATAGTAATAAGTTCTTTATACTTACTCCAACTAGCTCTTTCTCCGTATTGAACGTCATAAGGGTAAGGATTATAAGAGCTGTAAGTTTTATTGTCAACGGAGTATCCGAACAATTCTGTTATTATTGCTAGAAACACGAGTCCAGAATGCGAGCATATTGTTAAGTTGGTTTTTGCTTCAGCGCAGAGCGACCTGATATCTGGTGGTGACCACTCATTAGCCATTTGATCACAATTTTCGTGCTATAGAATTTTAATAAGATTAGTTTAGTTTATTGTCGTCTTCTACAGTACAAACTACAGATATAAATGGAATTTATAATATTTATTGAATTTATAGAAAAATTTTAATCTATTATATCAGGTGGAAAGAACGTTTTATGGTATTTACCGGAATGTCAAGTTTTTTTGTACTAGGTACACATATATATATATAATAGTTAATCATCACTACATAGTATAAAAGTTTCTCAGAACTAATTCTGTCTGTGTGTAAAGGATAAACGCGAAAACAGCTGAACGGATTTTGTTACGGTTTTCACTGAAATTTACATAGATTCCCGTGGATGGTCTTTTTTGCCCCTGCATCATGATTTGATACCAGGGACCTGAGCAATGACCCTTTTCCTGGGGTATGCAGAGGTTTTCCTATATGGTTTTGATTTTAGTGGAGAGATAAACAAAAGACTAGATGTGTCATAGGTGTCAGAAAAGTAATAGCTAATTTCGATCAGAATGACTGAATACATCTTGACCTGGTTTGTGAGTACTCGCCTCGCGTTCTGAGACCATTAGGATTCGATTCTGTGCTAGTTTCTTATTTTTATTCTTGTTTTGGAAAAAAAATATTTTATTTGAAAACGTATAATAACTTACCTATATCTGGACACACGGGAGTGTGTCCGCCAAGTTCAGGCAAAATAGGGCGATTACAAGTACAGAAGGAAGACGAACAAAATAGATAAGAGAAAATGTACAAATAGAAACTTATATGTTACTTAAAAATGTCTTAAATTAGACCCGTGTGTGTGGTCGGGTACCAAGGATGCTGGCGGCATTACCCGCTGGATTGCTATGTTAATCCTTTGGGCGAGATAGCTGAAAGCCCCTGGGTCCCTCGTCGCATCAAATAGGCGCTTGGACAGCTCTCGGAACTGTGACCATGCTCCAGGGCCCCAAGGACCAAGGGTTTCGACACCAAATGCAACAAAGGTATACTGGTTGCCGACATCCCTGTATTTATCTCAGCCTTTTCAGCCGTCGCACCGGCCTTACTGCACGTACATTTTTAACACGAAAAGTACAAAAAGAGAAGATGGGAGGCGTTATGCCCTTTCCAAAAATTACATTCACGATGGTTGTGGCTCGGTATTCTGTGAGGGGGGCGGAATTGGGGTTTCAATATAATCTATCTAAACTTCGTGAAAACCGGAACAAAATCCGTTCAGCCGTTTTCGCGTTTATCCTTCACACACAGACAGAATTTGATCTGAGAAACTACGTTTTTTTTATACGATAGAGTCCATCTAGGTCAGAAGGTCGGTTGCTGGCAGCAGACATACCTGATCTGCTCTGCAGTCCCATTCGCCCGTCCACCTGCACACACGATGTTTTATTGAATCCAATCATTGATTTCATCGTATCATTTACTACACAAGAAGAAGCAAGTTTGGATTCCTTTGAGTTGAGGTTATAGGATTTTGAGAGGTTTACCACCTGCACGCGCGATGGTTGATTTGAATTTCTGGCAGAGTTCTGCTCGACTCTTAATACGAGTATATCATTGACGATTCCCCTGTGAGTTTCTTATATAGCTGGAAATATGAAGTAATTTTGGAAGGTTGTATTGGTTGTAAGAGCAGAGGTTAAGATTGACATCTGCGGATAACGTGACCATTTGCCTTGCGCTGATGTGAGAGTCGAGTTTAACTTTGGGGTTTGTGTGTAGGAAATGGGTCTGCGGCTTCCGAAGCCGAGAGTTAATGCTAAAGGATTAAAATTTAGAATCTGGGGCTTTTAGTTCCGGATTCGGTCTGGACATTAATTTGGGTGTACGTAGTAGAGTTTAAGGAGGAGCGGGATATGTAAACGCAGATCATATGATATTGAGGGGTTTACCATCATCCACGGGAAACATTACATTCGGGAAGCTTTCAGTTTCAGAGGAGGGTATCAATCCTTTAGCCACCTACGGGAACCTCAAGAAACCCAAGAGGAAGGGATAGATTCTCAAGGATTGCTTATCCTTGGGAATCAATCCGTCCTTATATAAACCCGTGCGAAGCCGGACCGGGCTGCTAGTGTACTTATATAATGGAATTTTAACACAAAACAATTTACGTAATGTTTATCTTTCCAAAGTATTTAATTGATATGTAAATTCAACAGGCACCTTGATAGAAAATATACAAATATACGTATATTTGTATATTTTCTATCAACACGTGTAACCGCATTGACGTTTTTCTTTATACAATAGAAACTTAAGAAAACATTTCAAGAACAATCTTTGTTGTTTAAAGAATTGTCCAGGGATGTCTTTCTAAACGTTATTTATTTGTGTTATATTTTTGATTATATAATAAGTATTAACACACTCCACCGAATTCTATAGTCGCTCTTTCACAGTCCAAGCAGTTAGGCTGTGGAACTCCCTCCCATCATCTATCAGGCAGGCCAAATCACTGCCAAACTATTTATCATATATATTTATCATCTTTCTAAACTATATATCATAATTCATACCTTTAGAAAAATTTCAAAAACTGACACTACAATTAAAGTTTAACGTAAGCAAAACAATTAAATGTTGCCTTCATTGAAAAATGAGCGCAATTGTATGCATTTTAACCAACTGCTCAAGACAAAGGATTGATCACAATGACATCCTTTGTCTTTGAAATGTTAATTTAACTGGAAGTTTATCAAGATTGTAGGTTTATTTACAAATTTACAACTTAAACTTATTTATATTATAATTACAGAAGGAAAGAAAATGTACACAAATAAAAATTAAAAGTAAAATGTATAAAATGTCTTAAATTAAGCCCGTGTGGTAGGGTACCAAGGATGCTGGCGGCGCGGCTTTGCCCCGCTGGATCGCTATGCTGATCCTTTGGGCGAGATAACCGCCAGCCCTTGGGTCCCTCGTCGCATCAAATAGGCGCTCGGACAGCTCTCGGAACAGTGACCGAGCTCCAGGCCCCCAAAGACCAAGGGTCTCTACATCAACTGCAACAAAGTTGTTTTGGTTGCCGATATCCCTGTATTTGTGGGCCTTAAGGCCCTCAGCCGCTTCAGCCGCCCCACCGGCCTTCATACACGTACTCTGGAGATGGTAGGTTAAATAATTTGTCGTCATGCTAACTATAATATAATATATATCGAAAAGACAATTATTAAGTTTATACAGCTGAGCATTGGAACCGTAATGAACATAGATAAACTATCTTTTATATTGCCATAGCATTCAAAGGTTGCTTGATTGAAACAGAGTATTTTAAATTATGTACCTAGCCAACCTAGCACAACTTTTAAAGGTGGTCACTATGCAAAGTTAGCCTGGGATGGGGTTACCATTTCACCTTTTCTGCCGCAAAGCAGCAATGCTACCATTGCTGTGTTTTGGTTAGAAGAATGCGAGAGCTGGCAGAATTACCGGCACATGGGGCACTCCAAGTCCTCAAGTGAGGGCTGACTTTAACAATACTTGAGCTTCCCTTCCCTTTTCTTAGTGACCCTAACGAGGCTGACATGGTCACATTTCGTGTACCAAAGGCTCTAAAAGACATTATGAGATGTCTATGGGCGATGATCATTTACCATTAGCTGGTCTGTGTGGTCTTCTCTCCTCCAATAAAAGACACATTAAGGTACGAGTATACTAATGCAATTTAACATTATGGTTATACGGCATAGATTGTTACGGTTTGGTTATGAGTATGTAGAATCTAAAAATAACTTGGCTGATATTTTCACTAAGAGCTTGTCATTAGATCAGTTTGCTAATTTGCGTTTGAAACATAATATTTGCTAAGGTAAAATGACTCTTACTTCTTATGTTATTAGTCGTGCAGCGATATACCTAAAATAGGTACTTTAATTGGTACATAGAGACTGGCTAGAGATGTGTTAAATATTCATGTCATTTAACAGCATAGTTCATATGTGTTTAAGTTTTATGTCTGGTACTTACTATGTACTTTGTAATGTGTAGTTAATTTTTATATTTTTTATTTAACAAGTCATTGGCAACACAGGCCATCAGCCTAAATATTAAGCGATTTATAACAGTTTTTAGTTTTTCAGCATCAATATTTTTTGGTGTAGACATTTTAACAGTCATATGAAGGAAATTTCGACCGGTCTAGTCTCTGGCGAATTCTCATGGCCCGCCAAAAGTCTATGTGTAGTTAAGTTAGATACCGTTCAGGTACTAAGTTTATATAAAGTTTTAGCTATTTTATAGTTTAATATTATGTATTATGCATTTTACATACTAGGTATACTTAACTAAATTTGAAAAAGGGTAAAAATCGCAAGTTCCCATGTGTTGTTAAGTTAAATACCGTTCAGATACTAAGTTAATATTATTATGCATTTATCATACTAGGTATACTTATGACACCGTTGAGTCAATGGAACACTTGCTGTGCGAATGTGACTCGTTGGCTGGAAAGCGTATGAGTCTTCTGGGGGTGGCCTACCCGAAACCAGAGGACTGTAAGCTGTATAGCGCCCTTGATGCAAAGCATCTTTAAGGAACAGGAAGGAGACTAAGGTAAGGGGTGAGCACAAAAGATCCCTGAGGGTCGAAGTGCCGCTGGGGTTATCCCTGGCCCCCTGTCATAAGATAAGATAATATAAGGTATACTTAAATGAATTAGAAAAAGGGTAAAAATCGCAAGTTCCCATGTGTTGTTAAGTTAGATACCGTTTAGATACTAAGTTTATATAAAGTGTAAGGTTAGGTTAGTTTTAGCTATTTTATAGTTTAATTTTATGTATTTTGCATTTATCATACTAGGTATACTTAAATCAATTAGTATAAGGGTGAAAAATCGCAAATTCAAATCCTGTTTGCGGAAAATTTCTCGCCCTTTTTCTAAAGTTTTTTTTTTAAATCTCAGTTTAGACGCTTTGGTACACAAGGTGGTAAACCTAAAAATTGAGGATGGGTGTTAACTGTTGCTGCATGTATCTGAACGTAGCTGGCGCTGACGTCGCCGTGGTTGTTATTGGAACTAATGTTCTTAATTATTATATAATATGTTCCTATCAAAAATGTAGTCGGCGGTGCTTGCCATAAATAAAAGATTTCTTCAGTAACTCTGCGTTTATTTGGACTAAGAATACCCAAATATTTATCATTAATTAGTATTATTTTTATCAATTTAAATTGTTGATTACGTTTTACATTAAGTTAAATTAATAAACTAAGTTAAAAAGTCTTATTTTCATATTTTGGATTTTTTGTAGATGCGTTATGGATTTAGGTAATAGGAATTCTGAAAGAACAGAAAAGACGGTGATTCAACAATTTAATACCGACTAAAATACAAAATAACTTGAGAACCTCTTTTTTATATGTAACACTTATTCTGCAGCTGTTTAATATGCAATTCATTTTAACACAATTACATGTTTTGACATAATTTGACAAAGATAATTTACGAACACATGCCATTTAATACTTATTATGCAAACAGCGAAAAGAACACGGCATTGTTATTTTACACTAAAACGTGTTTATATTGAATATTAATTGGAAATATTATCATGTTTCCATGTGACTCTACATACAAATAAAGTAAAATACCTTTATTCAGTGTGATGAAGAAACCAGTCCTCTTTAATCATATCAGAGGCTTTTTCACCAATCATTATAGTTGGAGCATTTGTATTACCTCTAATTATAAGTGGCATTATAGAAGAATCGACAACTCTTAATTTCTTGATACCATACACCTTTAACCTGGGATCTACCACTGCATCTCTATCCCATATTGGACCCATTTTACATGTACCAACGGGATGGTATATAGTTGATGTATACTGCGTCAGTAGACAAGAGAAATATTCGTATGTACCCCAAGGATATCCTATGCAAGCCTGGACTGGCACTTTAACATAACTTGCACCAGATCTTTTGAATGCTTCGGTCTCTTCTAAGCTAACGGCAAAACTCATACCTGCTATTAGTGTGTCGAGATCTTTTTTGACTGTGAAAAATCTTGGATATATCAATGGTGGTCCAAAGACTGGATCAGTTTGATTAAGCAATATGTAACCTCTGCTTTTAGGTACCAGCAATAACGGTCTGGCGGCGATTCCGTCGTAGAATGATAAAGGAAAAATATTTGTTGCTGCATAAGTAGTAGGATCAGAATAAAACTCTCTAACATTTCTGCCGTCAAAATGAAATTGGATGTCTGGTACGTCACTGAAAGGAGATTCAGTGTTTATGAATGCAATACCGTTTAGAGTAGATGTTGTTGCTAAAGGACCATGTTTCTTTGGATGTTGTGAATAATATTCGTATACTTCACTCAGTAACTGTTCACCACTTATCATTGTTGATGTTCTGTTTGTCAATGAGAATATGAGAGCATCGGTTGTAACGTGATCTTGAAGATTATATCCGACTTTTAGATCAGCATAGACAGGTATATTTAGATTTGCTAAATGCTGTTTTGGTCCTACACCAGACAACATTAGTATCTTAGCCGAATTTATCGAACCACTACTTAAAATAACTTCTTTTTTAGCAAATGCAGCATAATAACCACCTTTTATGGTATATTCAACGCCAATAGCAGTTTTTGTGATGGGATCTATTATAATTTTTGTTACGAAAGCTTCACTAATTATTTTCAAATTTGGTCTTTTATGGCGAATTGGTCTAATATAAGCGGTATTGACGGACCACCTGCGTCCATCTTTAGATGTAGATTGGCCTATATCAGTTCCTATTTGATTTTCAGCATTGAAATCAGTTATAGGTAGACCCTTTTCTTTGAAAGCTTGTACTAGCATCATTGTGTTGATGTCTACGTAAGAAAATCGTTCGACGTTGAGGGGTCCGCCGATGGAGTGGTAGAATTTGTCGCGAGCTTCGACGTCTCGGTTGTTTTCAGCCTTCTTGAAGTAGGGAAGTACCTGAAAATTGACAGTTTTATAAATTAGCTTAAGTAAGTCATCATTATGCACAAATAGAAAATATAATATAATATAACACTAAAATAATACTAAAACAAAACTAAGGCTAAGAAAGATAAAGATAAAAAATTTGGGTTAAGTCCCCCACATAAGTCATCATTGCCAATTGAAGTGGTGTTGGAAGTCCTTGTAATAAGAGTGCTGATGGAATTTCAGATTGCAGTAATTAGCTGTGTTGATACTCTTTTTATAACAACAGCGGGCTTTATACAAGTAGTTAATTTTTGCAATGTTATTATATTTTTTGGCATTTTAACAGTTTTCAGTCCATACTTTATGAATGTGTGAAATAAATGTATTACTTACGTTTAGGTACTCATGAGAAACTTGTATAGTGTTATTTTTTTTAATTATATGATTATGAATTAATTACTTCTTGGTAACGTCAAATATTTAGTACTACTACACTACTACAGCACTACTACATATAAAGGGAGTAACAGAAACCCTATATAGTGCCGAAAGTATCAGTATCCATAACTGGACAACTTTCACTATGGGACCAACTGTGAAATCGTGAAAAAAAATAGCTGTTGAGTAAAATTAAATTAAAAATTAAAAAATAATAAAAAAAAAAAATTAATTAAAATTAAAAAAAAAAATTTAATTTAAATTAAAATTATTAATTAATTATTGTTTAATTAAATTTGCTCATTTCGGTTGAGTTTTGTATGGAACAGTAGCATTTTTTTTCGCGATTTCTGGGTTGCCTGGATGGCGCCCCATAGTGAAAGGTGTACAGTTATGGATACCCCGTATATTGAATACTAAATGAAGTTTAGTATTCCAGAATCTGGTAGTATAGGGACCCCATATTGCACGAGGCTCTGTAAACTAATTTAGGATTGTACAGCTCAGAACGTCTACTAAGCAAATAGAGAAAAGAAAGAGTATTCATTCATTCATTCAAATAGACTAAATATAATGTCTAAATACTTTAATTTAAGACTCAGACCTGTTCAATATCAATAATACCCTGCAATAATTACTTTAACAAATCATAGCCACCTATTCATAATTATACGTAGTAAATGTTAGTTATTGGATTATATTCCTAATTTGATACATTATCATCTAAATCTGTAATATAATATTTTATTTAAATATGTTGAGCTAGCCTATACATTTTTTATAAACTGTATTAATGTATTACGAGTATTAATGATAAAATGTGTCTTGTTGGGTTGCTACTTGAATATATGATATAAAATAAATACTGAACTAGGTACATACTTTAATATTTATATACTTAGTAAAACTTCGTCTAAGTCGTATTCCTCAATGCTGAGGTCGTGATCATTCACACAGATTCTCTTTTGGCTGATTAAAATGGGATGGTTTGCCATCCCAATTTCACACACTGGTTACTTCCTAGCGATGTTTCCTTGCGTCCATCAGAGCAGTCGGTAAATGTACAAAAAACGAAAAACTAATGTGACTACTCCTATATAACTATGTATGGTTTCGAACCCGGACCTCTCGGACTCCGACGTCCTAGCCACGACGACGCGGCGCCGCCTACCCTCTTATTGATATAATTCTTATTTGCAGTAATACTTACGTCACGATAACTCCACCCGTGGTTGCCAAGTTCAGCCCATTCGTCGTAGTCTCTTCTATTGCCCCTCATGTACACCATGTAGTTTATGACGCTAGATCCACCCATGGACCTGCCCCTGGAGAATTAGATATTTCACCATTAATGCCTATTCTTTCGTAGGTTTACGGTGATAACTACTCTGCCAATTGCATGAAATATCTTCAATGATAATCTTGATATGATTAGATTCCTTTTAAGCGAGGCAGCTTCAGTAAGCAATGTTAAAACATTAACTTTCAGGATATTTATTGCAACTGGTAAGAAGTTGCTCAAAAATATATCAAATTCAGTGTTAGAAAATGCTATGAGGAGGATGTAAAATTATATTTTTGAACAAGTTCATCATAATAGTATTTCTTATATTGCAAATTGTAACTACGGATGGGCAGTGATAATTAACAATAGGGATGTTACGGAGCTTCGACTCCGACTCCGAAATTTCGGAACTTCGGATTGATTTTACACCTCCGACTCCATTAATTTTGAATCGGAGGTTATACCGATGATTTGTGAGCAAACATGTTCAAATATCAATATTTATTTAAATAGTGTAGAACTACATAAAGGAACATGTATTATTGCCGCAAACGTCATCATAAAAAACATTGGCCAGTTCAGCTATCAAATTAAAAAAAAAACGATTTAAAACATCTTTCTTTTGAACATTTCTTTTCTACCTCCGCCTCCGACTCCGGTTCCGAGTCCGGTTCCGACTCCGATAAATCAAACTTAAAACCTTCGGTTTCGACCCCGGTTCCGGTAAAACCACCTCCGTAACATCCCTAGTTAACAATAATGTATATAGCGCTACAATAATATGAAACATTTCCAACGCGGAGAAAATTATCTAAATTATTTATTTGGGGACTGAGTATATTATATTAACAAGGAAAGGGTATGGTTAACAAATAAACAATATTTTGCGTCGCGCACAAAATATCAGGAAGATTAGTTGAATAGTAATTGTTAATGTAATTCATAATGATGATAATGATTGTGTATGAAATTATGTATTATTTTCTGTGTAAAAGATTTCGATTTATGAAGTGCAATCAGTGGGCTGGGAAAGTACAGTAAATGATGGAGACAGTGTGTAAAATTGACGACATGATGTGCTACTTTTGTACCTACTAAAATCGTATGAATTTGTGTTTTACTGCGACAGAATTATAGTTTTATAATTCGGTCGCAGTAAAGTAGTGTATATAGTAATAGTGCCATGGTTGATGCTTGTGCTTTAGTACGAGTAAGTGAAATGTGCTTAATAATGTCGGGACACTCACCAAAATGTCGTATTGTTACGTATTTTGTTGTGATATTGCTTTCTGAATCCGTGTAAATAATTAGTGTAGGGATGTAAAAGAAAAATTATAATATCATAGTCAATACAGTCATTCGAACATTCTTTAATAAACTTAATTAGAAATATTGTTAATCGATAATAGGAACATAAAACCAGTGCTTTTGTACAAATTTGCTAACTAATTAATAGTCCGATATAGAATAATTCCAATCTTCTTTTATCATATCAGCAACCTTCTCTCCAATCATAATGACTGGAGCATTAGTATTGCCACGCACAATATTTGGCATTATTGAAGCATCAGCAACCCTTAAATTATTAACACCGTACACTCGTAACCTTGGATCCACTACTGCATCTCTGTCCCAGAACGGTCCCATCTTACACGTCCCAGTAGGATGGTATATAGTCGTTGTATACCTTGTAAATAAACAGAAGAAATAATCAGACGTTCCCCACACGTAATTTGAACATGCACCCACTGGGCGTTTTACAAATTTTACTCCATTTGTCTTAAAAGCTTCTGTTTCTTCCAATTGTATCACAAATTTCATTGCGGCTACTAAAGTATCAATATCATGTTTGACAGTGAAGAATCTTGGATATATTAATGGCGGACCGAATACGGGGTCAGTTTTATTCAAAGTTAAATAGCCTTTACTTCTTGGTAACAAGAGTATTGGTCGTACGTTTAAGCTATCATAAAAAACTAAAGGAAGTATTCTAGTTGCTAAATAGGTAGTTGGATCCGAATAAAACTCCTTAAGATTGCGTCCATCGAAATGAAACTGTATATCTGGTACTGTTTCGTCTTTATCCGCATACTCTGTTCTCATGAACGCACTGATTTGTAAAGGTCCAGTAGTAGCCAATGGTCCATCTCTGTACTGTGAATAGTAAAACATTTTGACTTGATCCAGAAGTTGTTTATCATTTATAAGAGTTGAAGTAGCATTAGTCAGCGCCATTATCATAGCATCTGTAGTAACATGATCTTGAAGATTGTACCCAACGTTTAAATTTTGTAACACTGGAATATTGAATGCTTTTAACTCATTCTCTGGTCCTAAACCGGACAGCATAAGTAATTTTGGTGAATTTAGAGCACCTGCACTTATTATAACTTCTTTTGTCGCATATACTTCATACAATACGCCATTTTGAATATATTTAACGCCATAAGCTGTCTTTTTAAGAGGTTCTATTAATATTTTGGTAACTTGAGCATTATTTCTAACTGTAAAATTAGGTCGTTTGAACCTTACAGGTCTAATAAAAGCGCTATTAGCCGACATTCTTTTTCCATCTTGTGACGTCGTTTGAGTGATCATTGTTCCTATTTGTTGTTCACCATTTAAATCAGTAAGAGGCAATCCGGTTTCTTGAAATGCATTAACAAGCATCACAACATTTTTGTCTATGTAAGGTAACCTCTCTACCGGTAAAGGTCCACCAACTCCGTGATATATTTCATTTTTTGCTTCTATATCACGATTGTTTTCAGATTTTTTGAAATACGGTAGTACCTGAAAAGTGGAATTGTGTCTTTTAAAATGTTTTATGCTTTTAGATATTTTACGATTCAAAATGTAATAATTACTTCTCTGTAGCTCCATCCATAGTTGCCCAATTCTGCCCAATCATTATAGTCTCGTTTATTTCCTCTCATGTATACAATATAGTTGATTGTACTGGATCCACCCATTACTCTGCCGCTGTAATTTTTTGAACAATCTCCTTTATTCATATTATTAATTAAAATACGAAGTATTAAGCTTTCAGTTCATTTATAGCAACAGCAAAATCCTATTTGTTATCCCAGGGCTGTTTTATTAGGCCTTTTGCTACCATAAAAGTGATATTTAGGTAAAATTGTATTTTATGTATAATAGGAAATTACAGGATTCTATTCTAATAAGATTACTTGTTTCATTTGGATACCAGGAAATTTTACTCACGTACCGGAGATCAACGAAAGGATATATTTTGAGTTCAACCAAAATTAGATCTTCAGCCCTATGTAAATTGAATATTAAGGTAAATTGACAAGCAAATACATGCTTTACTTTTTTGATATTTTTGGCAACAAATTGTATGATCCAAAAGTAGTAAACAAGACAGTCACGTTACGTAAATGTACGTAAAGTTTGCACAGAATGTGAGAAAAAAGCTTACGGTCAAATTTTCTGAAAAAAAAAAACAATGTCGTGTTTGATGGTATGTTGGTTGACCAAAACCTGTAGAAAAAACATACTTTTAGAACCCCATTTCTGAGATATACGTCCAGGTTTATGTGAAAATTCGACTGTCATACAAAATTTATGGAAAAAAATAATCTCCTAATTCAAACCAAAAAAAATTGATTTGTGAGCAATTGGTGCAATTTCTCAATTGGTAAAGTTCTCTGTTCGTTCACATTCGCTGTTCGTACAATTTCCGATATGTTCTAGAACTTGCAAAAATATGTAAATTGTTCATTGGATTGACTAAAAAAATCGCAGTAGTTTTTAATTATTCAAGATCTAAAAATTGCAAATAACTTGTAATATAAGACACGACTGTGTAAAATCTCTTGAATAGAGACCGAGTCGTAACGTTGCACCAACTTAATTTCCTAGAAACGAAACCCGGAAACATTTGCCTATGGCCCAGCGTTCATTAAAAGAATGGAGCCGCGGCGACTTTCTTTGATAACAAATGAAACTAAACCTTAAAGTTAAAATACGGGCTAGTCTGGGATTCCGCGCTTTACGCCGCTTGCCGCCGCCCTAGTTGCTTGATATGGCCATTGGAACCGTAGTTTAAAGAGTTTAAGGTTTAGTTTACCTTGTTATCGAGTAAGATCGCTACGCCCCCACTCCGATAGTTTGTGCTGGGCTAATATGTCCGGTTGGTCAAGTCATCATCATCAGCCCATGTCGTCCCGCTGCACTGTGCCACCCAATACGATCCTGTGCTAGTCGCATCCAGGTCTTCCATGCGAGTTTGGTGATGTCATCCGCACATCTAGCTGCTGGACGATCTACTCCTCTTTTCCCCGACCTTGGCCACCACTCAGTGAGGGCTCTGGTCCACCGGCCATCACCACGTCTAACCAAGTGTCCCGCTCATCGCCACTTTAGCGTCGCAACCCGCTTTACCACGTCTAGGACTTTTGTTCGTTGTCGGATGGCTGTGTTGCTTGGTCAAGTAGATAAACCAAAGCAGAAAGTAGTCTTACCTGAACCACGAGCATCTCTGATCTCTTTGGGCTCGACAAGACAGCTCCTCCGGTTGCGTCCTGTAGTTCCAGTCTATGGAAGACGACCCAAGGGTCGGAGCGAAGGATGGCACGCTGGCGATGTCAGGCTCTTCTGAACCCGCTTCCAAGAGTAGAATCTGTGGTCAAGAGAAAAATATATCCTAAAATATAAATAATATATTCTAAATTTCAAACTTAGTAGACGGCGATAGGCTCGCCACAAATCACGTTTGTTCACCAAATATTACGGCATAAACTATGATGAGTTCCTCTGTCTACCCCCTCGGGGATTATGGACGTGATAATTATGTATCTTATTCTGATTAGGAGCTAGACCTGCGTGACAGACGAATGAACTGACGAACAACGGAGTGACAACACTAGGGTTCCGTTTTTCCCTACGGGGTACGGATCCATAAAAAATAGTTGGGTAATAGAGATTAGTACAGCAAAAGTGGATTTTTTATACCTCCCAAAATACCGTTTCAGTTTATGAAATCCGAGGCTTCCGGCACTCAGGAATAATTCGTTTTAATAAAAAACAATCTCATCTCAACCGCTGAAAAGTTTGATTGGATCCAAACTATCAAATTTAAATTAATTGGACGCCGCCGCTCTCGCCTTGTAGCGATAAATTAAAGTTGTTTATGTTTCCATTTTATTTTAAACTGAATTTTGTGTTTACTATGATTTCATAGCGAATAATTTGGTCCTAACTTCGTTCGCGTTGCATACTAACTTAGCCCACACATTAGACCCATTTTTAAGTAGAATTTTCATAACGTGTAGGCCTACTACATGTCAATCTGGACTGGACTTATTTAAATATTTCCGTGTAAACTCTATCCAAATCCGTTCAGTAGTTTTTACGTGATGTGCGTTCAAACAAACAAACGAACGAACAAAAACCTTTTACGATTTTAATAAATGTATATGTCTTGGACCACGTGATTAATGGTGGCACTATTTATAATGCCCGGGCAGTATTAATAATGACAAGTCGAATTGAGCAATATGTCACGGAAACCTAGTGGAGTAGGTTATGTTAGGTTGCATCATAATGCAAGTGGTTGTCATAACAACCACTTCTTATCTTATCTTATGATAGGGGGCCGGGAATAATCCCAGCGGCACTTCGACCCTTGAGGATATTTTGTGTCTACCCCATTTACACACTGGTCATCTCAGTGTGCAGGTTTCCTCACGATGTTTAACTTCGCCGTTAGAGGAAGTCGGTCAATGTAACAGCCACGCTACGCGGCGGGGCTCCTTCGACTTATCTTTGTGCCCCCTTAACGACACTTTGTCCAGCCATAGTTATTATCATATTGCCGCCTCATTTTGGGCATTATTCAAACTGTCTGAACATTATGAATAATGTCCTTTTAATCACTTGGTCAATAATATATCAAAATGTAACAAAATTAGTAGTGGTTATTATACAAGGTGTTTTAGAAATCATTACTTACTCAAATTTTATTCGTCGCGAAATATCCAAGTCGTAAAATTTTCCGATCTGAACATGTCGCTACTTCGACATTCTCGATTTGACAACTGAACATTTTACGATTTTGTCATTTTCTTTGGAATCGAAGAGATCCAAGGAAAAAAGGAAGGAATCCAAGACAAGTTGTTTTTTCTGTATCCAGATGCGACAATAAATCCTATAATTAATTTTATTTATTAACATTGAAACAACTTTGCCTTGACCTTCAACAATTTTGATCTTCCAGGATGAATAATTAATTTTGGTATTATAAAGACGGGGTGAAATTGAAT
The DNA here is from genome assembly GCA_947369225.1 of Hofmannophila pseudospretella. NCBI lineage: Eukaryota > Metazoa > Arthropoda > Insecta > Lepidoptera > Oecophoridae > Hofmannophila > Hofmannophila pseudospretella. The sequence goes on from OX376333.1 coordinate 4,721,689, forward strand.
TTTATGCATATTTTAATATGATTTAAATGCTTAATTAACTTAATTATTATTCTAACTAAATATAGGGATGCTAAACAGGGAAAACCAAATCGTTTTTAACAATTTGTCATGAAAATTAGTAATCTGTAGAATGACTAATACCTTAAACCTCACATATTCATAATATATGTGAGTCAATAAGTATACACGGATATCGCTATGGTAAAAATAGATCACATATAATTTCGCAACGTGTTGTATTCTATATTGCTTACATTTTAATTTTTTTTTAAAAGGTTTTATTGTTTTTATTATCCAAATAATCAGATTTTCATTGTCCTTTGATTGACAATTTTGAATAAAAAAAATATTTCTTTTTTTTTTAGCATTTCGATTTTTTTGAAAAAAATGCACTTGAATTAGAGAGTTTCGAATATGGATTAAGGCCCTCTACCTCCCAGCTTTCGCTTGACACAATTTCCTGAGACACCCTGTATATGTCTCAAAAAGGGATTTACAATATTCTCTGGATTATATTAAATTAAATTTCAATATTTTGTTCCTTTGCCTGGTGGATCAGGGGCCCGATTGTAGAATACAGTGACTTGACGTTTTTCGTATGCGACTAGTAACGAACCGTTGGATTACGTTACGTTTCGGTTAAGTTACCGACATATCGATCCGCTCATATTGTGTTAGCATGGTGTTAGCAGAATACGTTTTATAGTTAATGTTGGATCTATTTGAAAACCTAATCGATATTTACGTAGTGTCACTGGCGTAATGGTTAGGACGCCGGACAACCATGCGTGAGGTACGGGTTCGATACCATGCAATGTCATACGATAATGAGTTTTTCGGCTTTTTAGTACATTTACCGACTGCTGTAACCGCGAAGGAAAATATCGTGAGGAACTGCATGTCTTAGGAAATAAAAGCTTTTCTAAAGGCATGTAAAATCCACCAATAATCACTAGGTCCGTACAGTGGATACAGCGCCTCTCTGTACTGTATATAGTTGCCTTTGAAATACGTGACCCATACAGCCTTTCTACAAGGGGAGGCCTGTGTACCAATAGTGGATAAGTAAGTAGGCTGATGATGATGAATCACTATTTGATTGGAAAAAACGACAAACACTGTTTTTCAAAGTTTGTCGTTATTTTTCAAGGATTTTGAAATTCATCCTATTTAGATCCCTCGCTAGAGAAATGTTATAAGAAAACCGCGAGCGGGTGCCAGATTTAAGCATTTTCCTATACATTAGTCGGGCTCTGAAATGTCAAATGTATGAAAATATAGGACCTATGGCTTCGCTGTCAGTGCTCAAGTCATTGTTCTAGAGAATATGGCGCTAGTAGTCCTATTTCTGTGTTATTTTCCAATTAAATATCGATTACTTTTTTGTATCGATTCAACTTTAGCAACAATTTAATTCTGCTAACACCACGCTAACACAATACGAGCACATATTGGTTGGGCCGAATTGAACGGTTCTTGACCAGTGGCAAACGAAAAACGTCACTATTGAGATTACGTTGTATTTGATCGAATAGAATCGGGCCCCTGGCCTTGAAGCCCTACAACTGAAGTTCACAAAGATTTGTTCGCTTTTACTTTTTTTCTGTCACACTAATCACCGGTGACCGTCAGACCGTTGACCGATCGTGGCGTCGGTTTTGTAACCCAAATATCAAGTCAAGGTTAACTTCCTTCGGTTTCCATTATAATATAACATAGGTTTATTTCAACTTAAACGGAACTGAGTTTTTTATAGAACGTAAGTACTGGTTATTTTAGAATGTCGTCATTTTGAGAAGTGGATATTTTATTTAGGAGATTGTACAGTTCGTAAAATAACTGGCTTAAAGAATTTTAATATAGTTGATATCTATAAAAAAATGAACTTTCACACATTTTTGTACAGTAAGTACATGAACTACATATATAACAGAAATCTCCCTCTCTCACACACACACACCCATTCAACACACACACTTACAACTTACTTATACTCGTACTCATACCATTTATTGCTTTTCATGTGTTACAATTGATCTTAAAAATGTATATTATATGATCATACATGAAACCCTGAGTAGGGCACCGCAATATAAAATAAGAGATCATAATATTTTTTAATAGTAATAAATGCTAACGGGATAAAATGAATTAAATGTCATTATAAGTTATACATAATTGATTTTATAGTTAAGTATTGGTTTTATCATCAAAAAACTCCTGCAGTGAATAAAAACATTTGTTAAGAAGATACATCTTTAATCTTTTATTGAATATCGAGTCTTTTAATTCGATGTCGATAAATTTTGAAATTTTGTTATATATTTTTATTGACATAACGAACGGTCCAGAACTGTGTAGATTTAATTTTGATTTTGGCAGAGCAAGTTTTCCTGGTAGCGAGTGTAACTTACATACTTACACACATACCCTTTTCTTTGTTCTCCCCACTCCCTATTCCACTTTCCCACCGCCATATTTTTACTAATTATTATTATTATTTTGTATAAATTAAGGAGATCTATTTTTTGGCTTGCACGCGTGTAAAAAAAACAACAATTCAGTCATTATATAGCTGTAAGGTTTCTCAGAAAAAAAAAATATTTTAAAAAGATTTGTGAAATATATTTCCTTTTAACACGACCATTATTTTTCTACTAAAATTACTCTACCAAAAGGTTGTCTGGAAGAGACCGCTTTTAGCAATAAGACCGCCTAGGTTGTATTAATCGTTTCGTACGCATGGTATCATACTAATTTTGTGCAATAAAGTGTATTCATTCATTACGAACTTATAATCACTTTGTGTTACTGATTCTGGTTTCGTATTGAAAAAACTACTTTTAGTTGGAAAATCTTCAAGTCCATAGTGAATAAGCATTTAATGAACGCGCATGCTCCATCGTCGACCTCTTCATCGCTTACCATCAGGCAAGATAGAGGTCAAATGTGGGTTTAGTTATTAATTTAAAAAAACATAGATTACAGATTCTTAGTTCCTACATATCTTCTTCTAAGTAGCATTCCTCATTGCTGAGGGTCGTGATCATTCTAAGGAATTAATCACATAGAACCCCGTGGTAGATTTAATGGGGTGGTTTGCCATTGCCTTCCCCATTTCACACACTAGTTATCTAAGTGATGTTTTCCTTCACCGTCAGAGCAGTCGGTAAATGTACGTAAGTCTTTTGAAAAAACCGAAAAGTTTATGGCATGGCTTATTACATGGCATTGCCTGGTTTCGAACTCGGACCTCCCGCATGGGAGTCCGACGTCCTAGCCACGACGCCACCGACACTCAAAATCCTACCTACCACCCAAAACCTAACTATCTGTTCGAAAAAAAAAAACATCCTTTTAATAAAATAGCGTAACATTAACGGTTGTAATTATAAGTACTTATTATAGAATTTCTAAACTACTAACGTTGTTCCACGCTGCACTGCATGCTAGAAATGCGAATTACGTGAAGAAATCGTGTCAGAGGATTGTCCTTGAGGTCTAGACTAGACAAAAAGTTGCTGATCTTTTGTAATCTGCGGTCAAGTAAGGTATTTTCATAACAAATAAGTAGGTACTTATAAATACAATAAGTTTCAATGTATAGCGTCGATGGCCTAGTGGCTAGGACGCCGGACTCCCATGCAGGAGGTCCGGGTTCGAAACCATGCCATGTACCAATGAGTTTTTAGGAATTTATCGAAGACTTACGTACATTTACCGACTGCTCTAACGGTGAAACAAAACATCGTGAGGAAACCTGCATGTCTGAGGAAGTGAAAAAATTCCGAAGGCGTGTGAAATCCGCCAATCAGCACTGGGCTCGCTCTCGGTGGATCATGGTCCGTACCCCCTTTTGCAAGGGGAGGCCTGTGCCCCAACAGTGGGGACTTTAATAGGCTGATGATGATGATGAATAAGTTTCAAAAGAATTACAAGTACAGTCAAGAACCTTACACCCACCCCACTTTGACACATTGAACCACCTTGTCATAGACAAAACTAGATTATCGCTAGATAATACTAAAAAAAAACGTAAAAGAAGAGATCTAATGATCTCTTTTGATTGCCGTCTACGTTGTATTGTGCCAAAGTCGTCAATGTGTAAAATGTAATGTAATGTATGTGTGTGTGTAATGTGTGTGTGTGTGTGTGTGTGTGTGTGTTTACCTTTGACTACATAATTATTTTATTATAATTATAACTGTTTCGGTCTTTGCTGTGTGTGAAATAAACGTATTACTTACTTAAAAGTGGTTCTCGTGACTATACGAGTACATGACTGTTCTGTATCATTTTGTAAATATTAACTATAGATATGTAAAAATCCTGGAAAAATAATTAAAACCTAAATAAATAATTATTAATAAAACTTAATTCTTTTATCGATTTTTCATGATAATGAAAATAATATGTAAGTATTGTATATCGTTGGCGTAGACCTCTAATAGGTACTGCTTTAATATGCGAACACAAAATTAGAATAGGAAGGATCGGAACTTGTCGAAGTAAGTTGAAGTTTAAGTAAGTCGAAGTCGAAGTAAGTAGCAGTAAGTCGAAGTAGAAGTGAGTCGCAGTAAGTCGAAGTAAGTAGTAGTACTACTACTGCTACTATATTACTACTGCCTGGCAGCTTGCAAAGGTTTGCATATTCTTTTAAAAATTATTTTTGTTATTTATTTATTTTAGGGTAGTATCTATTTCATACGCCTTTTGCACCCGTATATTATATATTTTATGATTTTTCCATCACCTGAAGGTTGCCTGGAAGATATCGCTTTAAGCGATAAGGCAGCCTTCTGCACATTGTATTGTACCTCTCTTTATGTTGTATGTTTTGTTTATGTCCCGGGTGTGCAATAAACTATATTTGTATTTGTAGTAACTTAATAAGTCGAAAGTAGTAAGTAAGATGAAATACATTGGAACATGAAAGTTCGCAACCGGAACGAATACTATAAGTTTTGCTCGCGAAAGAAAGTATGATAAAGAGTACATGATCCCAAATACTCTCTAACCAAACTTCACGTAACGAATGCTCCCGGTGAGTACCGCCCTTTAGAAAAGAACTTTGTACTCGTATTCTGATTTATTTCAGGTAGTAATAACGTCATCAATTCAAACTATGTAAGAACTTTTATAAAAACTTTTTATTTATTTTTAATCTCAGTTTATAGACTTTAGTACACGACCATGTCAGCCTCGTCAGGGTCACTAAGAAAAGGGAAGGGAAGCTCAAGTATTATTAGAGTCAGCCCTCACTTTGAGAGCCAACTTAGCAAACAACAGTAAGTGTTTCATATTATCAGATAAGGGCCGACTCAAAATAATGTTGAGCCTACCATATTGGAGCATATTGAGGCCAAATTTCTTCCTCTCAATCTTAACCCGGTCACACTCCATTAGGAGGTGAGTGAGGTCTTCTATTGTGTTGCAGTTGGTACAAAACGGTGATGCAGCTCTTCGCGCCAAATGCAAAGACTTATTTAACGGAATGTGACCCGAGCGTAATCTAAAAGCCAAGACAAGTAGCTCCCTACCAAGGCTGACACAGTCACACCATGGAGCCAGGATGGCATGTAATTAAGTGTATTGTACCAAAACCCCTTCACATTAGCCAATTCCTCGTATTGGTCTCTCCAGCGAGACATACAATAAATATATTAAAAATTAAAATCGCAATTTATCTTTAAAAATAAAAAAAGACTTATGAAAAGCCTTAGTCAAAAATTCCGCCCCTTGTCGACCCCATGACACTCGCGGCATTGCCACGCTGAATCGCCACGGTCAACCTCTGCACCAAGAATTAGCTTTAATATTATAAATATACCTAAATATATAAATGTAAATATTAATATATTTATCTTTCCTTTGCTCATTTGTAGTTATTTACAGAACAGCAATTAGTATGCAATTTCACATGTACCTATGCAACATAGCATTATGAAAGTCATTCACCTGACAACAGTATGACACGCGTGATTATTAGGTCACAGTCTATCTACGCGTGGTCTTTTTTTTTACTCATGAAACACAACTTACTTTATAAATATTAAACAATAATTTATTAATAGGAGATAATCCTGCAATGTTTTACTACTAGAGGCGCCATTAACACGGTTGAAAAAACATTAAAAAATACGACGTACGTACACGTACGTAACATAACCTAAATTTATTGCTTTCAATGACAATAATTTGATAAATAAATAATGATTATTTTGATTAATATTGGATGATTTTACAAGATTTTTGTTTAATAAACGTGATAGGGGGCGAGCCTATCGCCGTCTACTAGGTGTAGAATAGTATCCATAAAATCCCTTAGTCTTTATGGCCGGCACGACACGGCACAATTTAGAATAATATACAGACTTCAAAATTTTAAATACGTATATTAATATAAATCCGTATAGTGACTTTAAAATTGTTTAAGGGGTTACAAGTAAACGGAGTAGATAAAAAACTATATTTTTATTCCCCTTGTTTAGAGCTCAGTCAGTAGAAAGAGACGGCAATAGATAATTGTGACGTCACTGTTATGTAGCGCCGTACAAGCAGGTCCTTGGCTGCATAATAAGGACTGTTTTGCTAAAGAAGGACAGCATCCCCCCCACTACAAACTTTAACCATGAATATAGCTGATGTTAGTTGAGATATCGATAAACGGATTTCAGATCCTCAGAACAGATTTCAGTTGATTGATGCAATAAAAAAGTTTTAGTCAAATACCCTATTGCCATTAAAAAATATCCCACATTTAACCACAGAGCTTAGTATGCGGGTAGTCTTCCCTTAATATCTTCTTCTAAATACGTCCCCGAGTTTAACCACAGAGCTACCCGCAGTATATAAATTAAGATACAAACTAGTCGCAAGAAACACTGTCGGCGCGGAGTGGGGCGCGATTGTAAAACTTTTTCGCTTTGGGACTGAGTCTCATTGTTTTAGTTTTATAGTGGTACAGAGTTATGAGAACTGGAAGGAAACGTTAGTTAGTTTCGGTTTGAAAACATTAAGCGGCCTATTGTTTTGAGGGTAAAAATATGCTGTCAAGTTTTAATGGTGCTGTAAAAGAGAAACATGAGAAACAAAGCGAATGGTAGAGTAAAAAACAGTACAAAAGAATAAAATGTATACGCTGTAAAAATGTAGTATAAGGTAAGGGGGTGTAGAGGATTACTTGTTTATGAATTATAATGCTCACGTAAGGGGGGGGAGCAGTGCTTACTTTGCGGACGGGGGGGGGTTTGTTGAAAATAGCTTAGAATTCTGCTTACGTAATACTTGAACGGCCCCTTACTTACAATAAAAACATATTGATTTGATTTGAATTTTGTTGTAAACCTTGCTCCATTCAATGCACTTGATTACGAGGCCTTTGAAAATTTCCCTAAGATGTAGGTAAACATATGCCAAGTTCAGGAGATTTTTTTTAAATTTTTTTTATTATACAATTATATACATTAAACTATACTATACTAAACGTTGGACTCCGCACTAGGCAACAGCCTGTATCGCGGAGGCCGGTTCAATTTTCCTTATCTAATAATTACATCAATTTATAATAAGATATATTTATTTATAAGATATTTAATTATCATTTTATATTTATATTATTATTTATTTATATTATACATTTATTAAAATAAACAGAAATAAAGAGGAGAAAGTAATTAATTATGGAGTGTTGTACGACGATGAGCGTGAGTGTGCTAGGGTGTCCTAGGATGAGTGTGTGCACAAAACTCCACGTTCATTGAATCGGTGCAGGGTCTGATACAATTAGTATCAAGTTAATTGAAAAGGTCTCCTGAGTAGACTGAGACTAGAGACCCACTTCATAACTATAGACAGATAGATAGATTAATACTTTATTCCATACAAGAAATTTACATAGGAAAGGAATCATAGAATAAGTGTACAAAGGCGGCCTTATCGCTCCGAGCGATCTCTTCCAAGAACCCTAGGCTACCTACCTTATCTATGGATCTATAGATCGAAAAGTAGCAATCTCCACTATAATTATGAAGTGAGTTACAGCCGTTATATCTAATAATAATAATACAAGAATCACTCATTGTAAACTACTACTGGGTACTTTCGGTCAGGGGCACTTCGCGGGGTTATTTGAGTGAAATTAGATTATATAATTTTATATGATTTTTAATTGTATTTTTTATTGACATTTAATTTATTTAAAGAAAAAGAAAGAAAAAAACACTTTGATGCCACAAAAATAATACATATTTAGTTCACTCCATAATACTATTGGCAATAGGCACCTGGCTCAGCTGATGCTTGAGTGAATACACTTGCGTGTAAACACACAGCGCTGATTTTTGACTTATAATTATAATTTATTGTAATGTACATTACAATATAATATTACCTATACAGGCTGTAACATTAAGAACGGTCAGTATGGGAAAGTCTGAAACTATAAGACATACGAAGATCTGTTCTTAGGAACCATGTCATCAATTTTAGTAACAAGAAAAACTGTATTCATACATTTTTTTTAAAAACTGTACTCAGCCTGGGAATCGAACCCGGTTGTTTTGAAAAAAAAATCCAACACTATTTATATTTAGATATTAAGGATGAAGTGTACAAAACAAGCTACGACACAATTGAAGACCTAAAAGCAGCCATAGAGACAATTTTAACGCAAATTCACCACCTGAAGATACAACATTCAATAGTAAGATCGTTACCTAAACGAGTTGAATGTTGTATTTTACAAAATGGTAGTCATTTCGAACACCTACTAAAATAAATTAAAAGATATGGAAACAATGCGTTTTATTAATTTTAAACATCACGTTTCATACTAACATTTATTCCTTAAGACCTACACAATCGATATCTAAATAGAAATAGTGTTGGATTTTTTTTCAAAACAACCGGGTTCGATTCCCAGGCTCAGTATAGGTTTTTTTTTAAAATGTATGAATACAGTGTTTCTTGTTACTAAAATTGATGACATGGTTCCTAAGAACAGATCTTCGTATGTCTTATAGTGTCAGACTTTCCCATACTGACCGTTCTTAATGTTACACCCTGTATATTGTAATGTACTTTTTTGTAATTTGGACATATTGATATAAAATCTTCAACCTTAATATAATTAATATTGTAAAATAAAAGCTTCTTCCAGCATTTGTAAATCCACAACAACCTCCAATTCCGAAGTTTTTGTAAGGACATACTAATTTAAAGACTATCCCAGTAAACGATATCTCGAGTGAGAATAATAGGTTTTTTCTTTGTCTAGCGGTTATTGTCCTATTGCTTTATTAGGCTTGGCTGCAAGTCTATTGGCTTGTTTGAGGATATTTTGTTATCGGAGTTTGTTTTGAAACTCCTCTTAGAGAACAGTGCTAATAATACGAATTACATAAGTACATACATTTTCCTTAAACCATCCTTGAAGAAAAAAAAAACAAAAGAAAAAACCAAGCCAATGGCTGCTCAGGTTTTTTATAATGACACCTTGTATTATCGCTCGATAGCATAATGAAGGTCATAAGTCATTCCTCAGGCCTTAAACCAGTTTTCACTGAGATGAGACGTTGCAGGGAAGTTTACGCAGATTTAAACGGAGTTATGCATTTATCGGTTTTAAGGGTAAGAGAGAGTCTACCAGCTCATGAGACACGGTTAGCAGCGAATCGAAATCCTTTTAAAAACATTTTAATGAAGTGAGATATATGCCACGCCATGGGCCCACAAGTTTATAACAGGATTCCCGGGGATATTAAAAAAGCTCCGAGCGAGTGGACTTTTAAAAAGAATTTAAAGTAATGACTTATCGAGTAATCCTATTATTCTTTCAATGGATTTTTAGAAATTAAATGTGACAATGATTAATATAATTTAATTGACACAATATTATAATTTACATTTTAATTAATTGGAGTGTGGCAGAGATTGGCCGTCGCCTCAGGGAGAGGGGTTGTGACCCTCGCTCCGGGTCGTACCTGGTGCAAAGGTTGGCCGTAGCGATCCAGCGCGGTAACGCCGCGAGCGTTATGGGCACCTTTGCACCAGGGACGACAAGGGGCGGGTTATTTGATTGACGATAATTATTTCATTATAGGAAAATTATTATTATTATGTTAAGTTGACATTATTTGTAATTTTATTTTAATTGGAGTAATACATAATGTTATGTACTTATTATTAATGGTTATTATGACTTTGTTAAATAATGAATTATTGTTCTGTAGTTCCTCCGGGAGTCAGTGTATTTGTTTTTTGTCTGCGTGTACACCTTAGTGTATGCTGCATTTTATATTAGTATATAATACCTGAGTGTACTTTGACGTGTAATAAACATTATCAATAAAATATGTCTATGTCTATGGGTAACTCTAAACAATAAAATAAAGGTAATCACTGACTCCCATCCTTTGGCAATTTAACAAATCAAGCTGAACCGAAAAAGAGAGAAGAAAATTACGCTGACTAGTATAAACCTGCAATACGGGCCCAAAATCATGGTAAATAAATAAAACATGAAATTCCTAGATTGGAAGGGGTGTTATAAGTTTCAGGCGCATGTTTTGATGCTTCTATCGAGAAAGATAAACTTAAATGACTACTATTACGCGATTATTGCTTGGTATTCGGATAGATAACTACCTAGTTATCTATGGGAGAATGCTGACCTTTATTTAATACCTTCTTTTTGGGAAAGCACTGTCTCCCAAGCTACAGGTCCGCCTAGTTTGTGAGTATTGTTTGATTTACAAACATTGTGATGTTTTTAATAAAGATTTTTTTCATTGGTACAAGATGGAGCAATGAATAACCGATGATCGCAGTAGAAAGTGAATACAGTTTGTCTGTCAGGTGGCATCTAATTCAACAACCGCTAAACCGATTTGGACTTATTTTATTATAGGTACCTACAGAGAATGTTATCGAAAGTGTTCTTAGCCATGTTAAAAAGTGGATCAGGGTATTCCATCTTGAAGTATATGTTTGATGTAAGATGAGATCTCTAGAACCACCCTGGAACTGTAACAGTCAGGTGATTCCCCTTTGACCATAGTGCCCTTCTCACATCTGGAACCTTGAGGACTCGAAGATGACCAGGAAAAAGTAAGAGGATCTCTGCAATTTAAGTCGGGGGTTTCTTAATCTTTTGATTTTGGGTTATTTCTTGGTGAATTTGATTATTCGCTACTTTTATATTATCCTTTAAAAGAAATGGCACATTTTAGATAACAGAAGGTTTGGAGTAATTAATCGACAATTAACTTTTCTATCTCAGCTTAAGAAGTAAGGATTAATGGCGGTCTTATCAGATTTGTTGCTATAGGGGTCTGTCTGTAATCTTTATTGCGTGGAACTAAAATGGCAGTATTATTTGGTTCGTTCATTAAGGCCGTCTTGCACCAACGGTTTTATCTCGGGTTAACTCTAACCCGATGTCAATTTTGTATGAAAACCATAGACAATTCGCGAGTTAACCCCAGGGTAAACTTTTCGTGCAAGCTGGCCTTAGAAACGTAAGTATTTACAGACGATTACTTCATCAATAATAAAGAGAGATTCTTCACACTTGGCACATTTGTTTTTGTTTGAAAATGAAATGAAATGAAAAACGTGTTTACGCTACAGTTTTAAGAAAAATTAAAAATAAAATTTTAATTCATTTGGTGCATAAATAATTTGTAATTAAGTGCCATGAAAATTAAATGTGGTAAGTCTTAATATTTAATTTCTTCAACAAGCAAAACAATAAGTAAAACTTGACATATTTAAAGATTACATTGGATAGAAATCCGATCCATCCAAATAAGAAAATAGGTGACGAATCGCTGGTTGAAGCTAGACTGCAAAGTCTGGAACATCGGCGCAAGGTTGCCTGTCTATCGGTATTTTATAGGATACATTTCGGAGAGTGCGCATCGGAATTGCACGACCTAATTCCAGCATCTCCATTCCGCCTTCGGACTACCAGGCGCGGGGAGGGGTTCCATCCTTATGTTGTTGATATCCCATCTGCTCATACGAAGCGATTTGCTTCTTCGTTCATTATGCGAACGGCTAAGGAATGGAACTGCCTGCCGGCGTCTGTATTTCCCGAAACCTACAACCTTGGGATCTTCAAGGCCAGAATGAATAGGCATTTACTGGACCCGCATGCTCCATCGTCGACCTCATCGTCGCTTACCATCAGGCGAGATCGAGGTCAAATGCGGGTTTAGAAGTACATAAAAAAAACAAAGGTAGTTTCCAGTGTAATAATTACCAGAAGTTGTTAGAACAAAAATGATTGATTCGCTGCATTTTGCAATAGTTCTTCATCCGGACAAAGGTATCATGTTGTGTAATATTGTAAGAAATAATTTCAAAGCACAATAAACATAGATACAGTCTTCCCACGGAACGATAATGAATAGCTTATACAGTTCTCTCACACGCGGAGATAAAAACGCATTGAAGCATGATTTTTCACACGGAATTCCTAGATTTTTACCTTTAAGCGAGTTTGAAAGTAACGAATTGTTAGTAGGACCCAAACTAACTTAACAATTTACGTATTGATTTAATAATCTTGAAAGAAATTTGAGAATAGACGGGCCATTTGATGGTGCTCCTGTTCTCAGATTTTGTCATTCTCGAAATCCCCACCGAGAAATACCCTCAGGTGGGGTTTTCGGGAATAGCAAAAAAAATACCCGTTATCAAGTTCAAGTTCCAGTGCATTTATTTAAATAACAATATACATATTGTGTATGATAGTATATTAATTATATAAATATACAATATAAAAATATAAGCACTAAAAAGAAACCAGCAATACAACCTAAAAAATTTGAAAAATAATAATCATGTGTGCAAAATAGCAAAAAAAAATTTTTTTTTAAGATACCAAATGTGTTTGTTTAATGTATCCCCACTGAAGTGCTAGTGGGCATTTCGGGTGGTGGGGATTTCGGGAATACTCCGTCACCCATAGAAATCTCACTTCACTAAAATATCGCAAGAGGGTTTTAGATGCACTGCTAACCCTGAGGATTTAGGTAGATTATCTCATTTACCCTTCAAACAGGAACACAACAAGCATTGATTATTTATGACAGAAATTAAAAGGGATCCCATCAAAAACATTTCTATAAAAAAGTCTCGTGTTGGCCTGTTTTGCCACACAAAGGTTTCTTATTGATATTTCGTTTATTGACACAAGTGTACTAGTTTAATAATAATAGCAGTATTTACATTCTATGGTACGATGTATTTATAATCTAACTATGCTACAAGCTGTTCCACGTGCAAGAATTTATATTCGTTCCGATCTTTTCGTTTATCCCGTTACACCCTGTTGGGATATAATTCTCGAATCATAATCATTTTCATCATGAACATTTCAGTGTCGACTTCAGTTAAAATAATATGCCCATAAAATGTATTCTATTTTGAAAAAGCTATACGGATATTATTAATTCTAATAGCTTATTAACAAAATGTTAAGTATCGTATGCAAACCGCGTATTTTATACGCGCAGACGACGCGCGTTTACGGCGCTGCAGAACTCAGAAAAAAAGATTGTTTGCTTTTGTATCGAAGGAAACGCGATACAAAGGCGCGGAAGAAGCGCGTTTAAGGTGCGTTTGTATCGACGAAAACGCCCGTAAACGCGATACAGACGCGGGTTTGTACTGCGTTTTTTGAAATTAAACAAATGAGATTGGTTGCGCGATGAAACGTGGATCTAAATTTGTGAATGTGTGCAAAGGTTTATTGGCTGCGTCTGAATCTTGTTTGAAGCGCGTATAAAAATCGCGTGCATAGGCTCTTAATGTGTTTACTGAGTGTAAAAAAAATATATTTAAGAAAACACCAAAAAAAGCTTAATTACCTTCCATTTCTTGACTTCAGACAAACGATTAGCGATCACACATCCAGCAGATCCAGCTCCAACAATGATGAAATCAAAAATCTCCCTTGTGTGTCTCTTTCTTCTACTCTTCCCTTTCTTATCACTCTTAGCAACTTTTACCGAAACTTTTTCAGAATCTGCCGTATCGACGTCGAAATAACCTTTCGGAGTTTCATAATTGAAATCGAAAACAGGTCGGTTGGATTCTACTTTTGAATACGGATTCTTGTATTCGAAATCAAATTTGAAATCTGGTTTGGTATAAAACGAGGATTGGGAGTAACCAAAACTTCCTGTTGGTCCATAGTGTATTCCTGATTGTTGGTTCAGTGCCGTCGGTAACACCGGTCCTAAACCAGGAGTAGCAGTTTCAATTTCCGCTGTAGTCTTGAACGGGGTTGGTCCTAAAGTGATTTGAGTTGGTCCTAGTATACTGGTTTCAATGGGTGGCGATGTTAGAGTTCCGAATTCACTTTCACTGGTAAACCCTGGTTCAAACGGAGTGTCATAAGGACTCCTGATGGATTGTTTATCTGAAGATCTACCGAACAATTGGGTAACTAAAGCTAAGAACATGTATCCTGTTTGGGAGCACGCAGTTAAAGGCGCAATTTGGTCTTGACATATCGGGGCTATGTTCGGCGGAGTCCACACGTTTGCCATTTTCGTCACACTTATTTCTGTCACAATTCACTATGTTACTCGCGTGACATTATTGTTTTTTTTATTGGTTTATGCCGAGGTCTTGCTGTAACGAACGCTAAGCAACTAATGGTAGAACGCTGGGCCGATTCTGAAAGTAAGTGGGGTGCTGTGTTAACGTCCTTTTCAATTCACTTGTTCGTACCTTGGTGTGGTTGTGAATGGAGGTATTGATAATTGTTTAAAAAATTAGGTTACCACGTTTTTGTTGTAGGTGCTATAGTGGTTCGATGTTGCTTGCGGTGTTTGCAGTCCTTTTAATTATGGCTGTTAGTTAAAAGTGGTGTTAGTTAATAGGGTATAAGTGGGGTATACTGGAATAGATCTATCTTGGAGATAACTCACGTTGTGCTTCATATATTTTTGTCTTAGTTTGTAACATATTCTGTGTTTAAGAGCGTCGGTGGCACAGTGCCTAGGACACCGGACTCCCTTGCGGGAGGTCCTGGTTCGAAACCGTGCAGTGCCATGTACCAATGAGTTTTTCGCATTTTTCGAAGACTTAACGTACATTTACCGACTGCTCTAACGGTGAAGGAAAACATTGTGAGGAAATCGGCACACTGAGATGACCAGTGTGTAAAATGGGGTAGACACAAAAAATCCACAAGGGTCGAAGTACCGCTGGGGTTATTCCCAGCCCCCTATCATAAGATAGGAACATATTCTGTGTGTGTACAATAACGAGTTAATAATTAAAATACCCGCAGATATAAAGATTCGCATCGTATCGAAACCCTCTTAACATTATAGTTAAGTCTATGGGCGACGGTGATAACTTACCTTCAGGTGACCCATTTGCTCAATTGCTCTTTTTATACAATAATAAAAAGGTACAATTATTTCGTGTAAAATAAAGTAACTTTTTCCTTTAAATAGTCTATGAGCCTTTGTTATAGTATGGGTTTTAAATGAATGTCCAATAATTACTTTTATTTATTTTACGACTAAACCTGCGTTTGACCTCAATTTTACCTGATATATGACCGTATCTGGAGCACACGGCCTTAGTAAGTACTGGCTCTATAGATAAACATTGCCGAAACACATCAACACCGAAGCGTAGATATTTGATGACAGACATTTAGACCCGGATTACACTACGACGGTTTAGGCCGGTTCCAGGATCGGTCAGTTCCATGGAACCGGTGCTTCATATAAACTCAAACAAAAATGCGCTGTCGACTACACGTACAACGGTTCCTCTTGGAACCGGCCTGCTCGGTTCAAGCGCAACGCATGAGTTTGAATGCAGCCGACTACACGGCCGGTAGCGGTGCCTGAACCGAACCGTCACTGGAACCGTCGTCTTGTAGTCCGAGCCTTATGTCTTCTGAGGTCCCTTCTAAGGGTGGTTGTTAGCCAGGCGGACCCTGAAGGGGTCCTACCACCAACAAGGTTGGTTATTGTAATCCGTCCCATACAAGGAAATAATTGTGTTGAATTAAATGGAGGTACGTACGCTTACTAATTTATAACAGTTTGTTTACATTGCTTACATTATCTTTGTGTGTAATAGTTACCGGCGCCCGGTTCAGTGGTTAAGTTAATTACGACAGCTGTATAACTGATGTTGTTAACTTTATATATTAGTTAAGTATTTAGTGAAGTATATTAGTTGTTGCTGAGTAGTTTTCTACTTTCGAAATTCTTATTTTATTTTCACTAATATGAAATTATATAATTCATTATAGAGTCTGCGGCATCGGACAGAGCACGGTGGAAGAATATTGTCTCAGTCCTATGCACCAATACGGCCAAGGACTTGAAGAAAAATATAAAGATTCTTAAAATATATTCTTTTAAGATTTTTAATAGGTTTAGCGGAGGTCAGGAAAACTTGGAAGGAAACAACAGAGTGGTAATGAACGTTGCAGAAATATGGAGGAAGTGGACCCAGCTGGAGATATCTATAAAAGCAAGCCATCATCTTTTGTTTTCATGTCACCTAAAGAATTATAGGCCTGTCGATACTGTAGTTAGACGTGGGGCTCTCACCACGGTTTTGGGTTGTTTTGAACTCCCTATATTCCAGCACAGTTGCCTGCGCCATGATCGAATCTAACTATAATTTTGACAAGAAAGAAATATATATTTTTTATTTGACATTGTATGGAACATAGTAAAAGATACAAGTAACTTAGTATAAGGTAACAAGTTACGAAACATTGCCATAAAGGAACACGCCCGGCAGGTGCTGCGGCCCGGCCGGTACGGCGGAACATCTCAGCACTGGTCTTCAGCTGTGCCTCGGTGATGTCATCGCGGGAGCAACAGCAGGTTAGGGACTACACCATTGAATCAAGTCAGTAAACGTCCCGTGGCTAACTTGGAAAACGCTTAATCGCTTGCGAACCCAGCGCGGCTGTTGCAGAGATAATCTACACAAATAGGATTTTTCCAGCGATCAAGTAAAGTGTGAGTGTAGTGTCTCCCCTCAAACCATGGAGCACTTGTTCTGCTGTCCCGCGTGTGCGACCACCTGCAACGCGGGAGGATCTTTCCGAAGCCAACCAGAAGACTATCGATGTGACTGCCTTCTGGTTAGAAAATATTTAGTTCGGATCATCAACTCGAAAGAAGAAGAAGTTAGTAAAGACAATAACCACGAAAGCTTAAAAAGTTGAACGGCCCGTAAGGCTCAATTTACATTGCCGCGGAATGGATTGGAAGCGAATTTTCGCAACGTAATTGTACATAGCATAATGAACTTTATGTCAATTGTGTAACATACAAACTAAATATAGTCAATATAATATAAACATATTACATGAATGTCAACATCCTTAATCTAATAAACCGCCCCGAGTCGCACCCGGCGGTGGGAAGGTGCCCATCACGCTGGCAGCGTTTCCACGCTGAATAGCCAGCGTGATGCGCTGCACCAGGTACGACGCGGCGCGGGGGGTCACCTGAATGCGCGAGGATTCCCCGGAAGACGCGCGACCTCTTTTTTGTCTCGTATTTAGTTTGTATGTTACACAATTGACATAAAGTTCATTATGCTATGTACAATTACGTTGCGAAAATTTGCTTCCATTCCATTCCGCGGCAATGTAAATTGAGCCTTAGGGTAGTAAAAAGTGTGCAATTCCACAAATTCAACCTTTAATTTAAAGGCACTCACACGACTTAGAAGCGGAAGTAAAGCGGCCCTAGATCTAGGTGCCGTGAATAGTAAAATACAATTCCTAAATGCCACCATTGAAAGTTGATTATAATCCAAGGCCTTACTTATCACGTCATTGTATTATTGTATACAAGGTGTAACAAAAACCTCCTAAAAATCGAAAGGACCATGGATGAAAGAAAATGTAGGCGTTCGTTCCTTCTTCGCAAGGACGTGTTTATTATCAATAACTGAACATTTCATAAGGTGATTTTTAATTGGATAAAATTCGACATTTCATAGAAATAGATCAGCTCCTGCTAATCGATGCGAAATTTAAAGAGAATCCATTCTTTTTCACGAAAATCAAAAAGTCATACATCCCTCTTTCGGCTCTATAGGAGACACACTCTGTATATAGTCCAGCGGTTAGTGACCTTATTTCAGACTGACCTTACAGATTGGCGTTCTGGGTTGCAATTTAGTATTATAGTTGTACACACCCATAGCTTACTTTTAAGAACTGTTGCCACGGTGGCACCACATGTACTCAGCCGCCATCTTGAAAAATATGTCACTTTTTCATTTTTGGACTAATTTAAATTTTATTTTTTTAACAAGGCATTGGCAACACAAGCCATCAGCCTAAACATTAAGCGATTTAAAACAGTTTTTAGTTTTTCAGCATCAAAATGTTGTGGTGTAGACACATTTTAACACTCCTAGGAGTTATGACGGAATTTTCAACCGGTCTAGTCTCTGGCGAATTCTCATGGCTCGGCGCAGAATCACAAAGTGAAACTACCTACGCAACGAACCACTAACGAGAAGTTTATTTTAAGAGTTCAACACATTATCACTGTTACTGATGTTTGCTAGACAAAACTACACCGATTTTAACTATCAAAATCACCAGAAAACAATTTTTGAGCAATTAATGAACACAGTAGAACCTTCTCCAGCGACTTTCCCGCCAAAACCCCCTTTTTGGAGTAATAGGATAGGAGTGAAGTTAGGTATAAAATAGAGAACTCTGTTTTGAAGTTGTTCCTTATTTA
Organism: Hofmannophila pseudospretella; assembly: GCA_947369225.1. NCBI lineage: Eukaryota > Metazoa > Arthropoda > Insecta > Lepidoptera > Oecophoridae > Hofmannophila > Hofmannophila pseudospretella. The sequence goes on from OX376333.1 coordinate 4,740,456, forward strand.
TTGTTCAGATAACGCGCCCATAACATGTGCACCTGGGAAATCAGATCAATATAATAATTATACTTTCAAACTACTGTAAGTACGTATTACTTAACGCTCTGTAATAATGAAAATGGTGTAATATTTCGTTCAAATCACAATGAATACAAAAGTAAATGCACCACTGAAATCGACATTTATGATAATTAAAACAATATAGGTACGTACGTACCCGCTTAAAATTAAAACATTAAAACGAATCTCGTTGCAGAATTCGTAATAACATTTGTAGGTAATGAATGAACAAGTTAGGGCTGTCAAATCAAGTAATATTCAGATTATATCATAACAGGACCGCGTCACTTAGCCCAGAGCTACTCGTAGGTATAATAGAAATTGGAGAATGGTCCGGTGTAGCATAATTTAAGGTTGGGTAAAAACACAGCTATTTAAGGCCAATAATTTTTTTGTATGTATAATTTTAGAGCATTCTGTGAATTTACTTTACGCCCTCCGAAACTTCATTCATCAAGACATATGTACAATCAGGGTCAGTGATGGTGACATCATGCCATCACCTTCCCACACACTCAGTACCTCACATACACACTAATATCCTCATTCTTAAAAACAAACACATTCATACAACACAACACGCACACACTGTTGCTTTTTTCGTCCGTGCAGTCACTGAGGGCCAGCTGAAAATCAGCGCTGTGGCTTGCCTCAGCATTGTGCTGAGCTGGTGTGCCCTTTTTGGCACTGTACCGCACCGGATGTTTTGTGCTGCATGTATACTTCTTTGTATATCTTTGTATACTTCTGTATTGTGTTCTATATCCTGGTGGTACAGTGCTAAATAAACGTTTTCAATTTCAATTTTCATTTCGCATGCTCCACTAGGTGCTCGTATTTACTGTTGTGTAATTACAAAAGTTTGGTTTTTGTTTATCGTATAATTGAATATTTAATGTTAATTAATTTGTATCCTATTTCGATGTTTTTTCTCTGACAATTAATTCCGTGTTGCGCGTGAATAAGTTGATAACTCGACTTCCATAAAACGAAATAATTTAGCGCTCTATGGCGAAAAAATGTCTAACTCGTAAAGCTCAGAACTTTTTTTGAAGTTAGCATATTTAGGTCATAGATAAAGCACTCAATAGCGCCAAATTAATTCGTTTTATACATGCAGTTATCAACTAATTCACGCGCACCACGGAACTATACTAGTTGGCAACCCTGCGGCGGATACTCGTAAACATTAAATAACATTGTGTTAAACAACATAATTCAACATTCAGTTCAGTTTGTTGACGGTAAATATTTTAAATTCGGAACCGGGCAAAGGGTTTCCGCACTTATTACATGTATTCTCGCATCAAATGTAGTGATTCATATCATAACATAGTGGCGTCGATTCCAGGATGGCCGCTAAATCTTAAGTTATTAAACTAAATGAAACTGTCATGTCAACTCATTATGCAAAATGTGAGAGTGACATTTCGAGAATTTCAGAATCGGTGTCAAAATATGCTCTTTTGCATAGCTATAAAATATGTAAGTGGCCAAAGTTGCCATCGAAGAGGAATCTAGCTCGTCTAAGACTGTATTTTATGGAGAGCAGACGAGTAAAACGGGGCACCTGATGGAAAGTGGTCACCGTTGCCCTAGATATCTTATCTCACCATTGAGTTTTTGATGAACTACTAACCTTGAGGACTTAGATGAAGTGCCTCATGTGCCGGTAATTGCGATGGCTCTCTTACCCTTCAAACCGAAACAGCAATGCAAGCATTGCTGCTTTACGGCAGTAATAGATATAAAAGGGTGGTACCACCCCAGGCTGATTGCATCTTCTTACGACAGTATCTACATGTTTATTTGATGATTTATTCATAATACAAAGTACAGCAAAACATGAAATCATTGGATGTAAAAAATTCATGCACCTCTTATATTTCACAACTCCTGAACTTCTGAACGTGACCATAAAATACAAAGTAGGATTTAAAGCGGGCCATATAAATCTTGAACAGCTGATATTGGAAATATTGAATTTCAGATCATAAAGTCGACTTCGCTTCGTGTAAACTTGGAAGAAATGTAATCGTCTTGTTATATCATCGTTCTTGTGGATAGCTGTGAATGTTTCATTTGAATAACAACATTGATAGCCTTTGGGGTTCTTTAGAGAAGAATGGGAATGTCAGGGAAACCCAAGTGTAACCATCGTGTAACACATTGAACGATATATTTTTTATTTTATTTTCATTTACACCTAAATCCGTTTTTGACCTCAATCTCACCTGGTGGTAAGTGACAATGAGGCCGAAGATGGAGCACACGGGTTTAGTAAGTACTGGCTCTTCTATAAACACTGCCGGAACACATCAACGTCGAAGCGAAGACATTTGATGACAGAGTTTACATTGAAGGGTGGTCGCTAGACAGGCGGACCCTGAAAGGGTCTTGTACGACAAGCTTATCCAGTAGTGGTAGGGATTTTCTATCAAGTGAAAGCTCTGACAAAGTTCTTAAAATTTTTATATGACGCAAACTTGTAAAAGAAAGTTGGACAGAAATATACAAGCAAGAAACATTTCCTATTACCAAAAGTTTTTTCTACGAATAGTAACCGTTCAGTTTGTTTTTTGATTATTTTATATTTTATTACATCACTTACTAATAATGCCAAACGCATGTTACATGTTATGTCAATTTTTTATCAGTTTTTAGAAGCTTTGATACAGTCGACAACAAGCAAAAGTATACCATCAGTCAAAAACCTTCGATTAAATCTCAAACTTATGCTTGCGCAATATGATACATTTCATATCTCAAATTTTAACGTTTTGGGTAGGTTAACCTGTGGTCGACTGTACAAGACAAGGTGAATATGTCAGCCTCGTTAGGGTCACTAGAAGAAATAATGGGAAACTCAAAAATATGTCATATTGTAACATGTGAAGCGACCAAAATTGTAATAATGGTTCGCCTTATTTAGTTCACGTTCATTCATAAACGACGGTTTTTTTTTTTCATTTTTTTTTTGCCCCGACTTTCCGTTGTGAATATGCTATATTCCATGCTTTTCCTGGTCATCGTCAGGTCTTCCGGTTCCAAATGTGGGAATGGCACAATGACACCATGATCCCAAACCATACCCAAAAGTGTAGGCACGATCAGAATCGTGCTTTGGAGTTTTTTAATAGCATCTGAAATATCTAGACATATTTTATCATCTATTTCTACAGCTATTCATATAACCGTCTCAGGTAAAAGAATAGATAACTCGCCGGACAAAATTGCATACAAAAGTGGCTCGGAACGAGACACCAACGAGCCACTTTACCGAAAACTATGCCGGTTCCATAGGGAACCATGCCGCATTACGTACTATGGATACCTGTTATAGCATTCCCCAAAATCGGCACCATTAAAAGTCATTAAGCTTTAGCTTTCCATTGAATTGTTAATAATTTGTTCAATAGAAAAGTTATGAATTGTAAATTGACATGAAAAAGATTTTTTTTTATTTACGCTTAAACCTGCGTTTGACCTCAATCTCACCTGGTGGTAAGTGACGATGATGCTGAAGATGGAGTATAAGGGTTTAGTATTTTGTAAAGATCAGTTTCTGAAATAAGTTTGAAGTCATTTTAGAGAACATTTAACAAACGAGATTATTCATTCCACTATCCGCCTAGGATAGTTTAAGATGGTCTAGGTGCGAGTATGGTCAGAAAGTTATCGTGCAAGTTATGCAGTGTGAACGCGGTCAGAACCAGGATTACGGTCACAGTCGTTAAGCCAAGTCAGAGGCCAACAACGGCTTGTTCCCGTATCACAGAGCAGTTGCGATTCCGACTTTTTTACTACCTTTACACCAGTTAGAATCGTAAAGAATAAACTGTTATTCCCTGCCAAATGTCGATCTCTGTTATTACTTATTAATTTCAATATTGCCATCTCGCTCATTAAGATGACATGTCCGTTTTTTGGAAGGGCGCGAAATTAAGAGCCAATAGCAAGCAATCGCGGGCTGTAAATTACCAATCGCGTCCCATTGCTAGCTGAATCTATAAGAAAAATAAATTAAAAAGGATTCGAATAAAAATCTTCTCGATAGAACATTTAGTACGGGCTCCGAGGTACCGTCGTGAAACCACTTTGTATTGTCACTGTTCTGCAGTCAGCTCTTATGAAATGTAGTTTAAATTTTGTATTTATTTCCGGACAATGCTTTACCTTCACCATAATGGTATACCTCCTTTACCTTAAGTAATATTAGTAGTGTTTAAACTCCGTTAATTTTACTTTAACTTAAATTTTGGTCTAAAATAAGATAAACCATAACGATTGCTTGCTTAAAACTCAACCCGACCGAAACTGGCACCACTCCCGAAAAAGAATTCTCCCATATCAAGATAATTATCAAAAAAGCGGACAGTAGAATTCTTCCACTTCCACATAAATACCTCAATGTCATCATCAACATCATCCGCCCATGTCGTTTCACTGTAGGGAAGCCTCCTCTCTTTTGTGAGACCCTTTACGATCCTGTGCTAGTCGCATCCAGGTCTTCGATGCGACGTTGGTAACGTCATCCGCCCATCTAGCTGCTGGACGACCTACTCCTCTTTTCCCAGACCTTGGCCACCACTCGGTGAGGGCTCTGGTCTACCAGCCATCACCACGTCTAACCAAGTGTCCCGCTCATCGCCACTTTAGCGTCGCAACCAGCTTTCCCACGTCTAGGACTTTAGTTCGTTGTCGGATCGCTGTGTTGCAAGTCAACCTCAATGTATGTATGGTTATTTAAAGTTATTCTGCAACTGTAGTGTATCTAAGATAGTCCGGTCTCAAAAACTTATTCTATATTTTTTTCCTACCCACACTGAAATGCAAAAACTTAAATTACATGTCAGCCGACAATGCGGCGTGTGAAAGATGCACATTGTTTCACTGGTGAGCGCATGCCAGCCAAATGTTCAGAGTTTTTGTTTTAAATTTTAAACGTATGACACACTGGGCGGGATAAAAATTGTGTTGAAATAAAAATTGTACACGAGTTCATGGTAGTTTTTGTGAATTTTATGGTTAGTTATTTTCGAAAATCTAAAATATACTAATATAATAATAATATACTAATAAAATAACATATAAATATAATTTTTGCGTTCCGTTTTGTTAGTCTGTTAGTTAGTTCTATAGATTGTTTGTTCGATTGATCTAACAATAGGAGAGTTTTTCCCGCGCTTTTGTCGCGTCCACACCAGCTTTTTTTCGTCGTCTTGCAAATTGTTTTACAGTAGCGCTTTTCAAGTAAGAATGGTGTTTTTATTAGAAGAAATATTTTTTTAAGTCAAATTAGACGCTGCAGCCCGATCCGTACTTGGCTGGTTTTTGAAGAGTCATACTGCGCCCCGGACGCCTTCTTCTTTGGTTCTGATGATGCAGAAGCGTGGAAGATTCTCCTGGATAGCATTGAAATGTGTCACACCAGCATTTTAATGAAGAATTGAAGAGTTTTTTACATCAGACATGGCTGTATGGATTCAGTTCCCTTCGCCTTAATAAAAAAAACAACTGATCTAACAATAGGTATGGAAAAAATCCCTTCTGTCAGATTGTTTAACTTAGTTAAACAGAACAGAAAACGGTGATTGAATTAGAACTCGACATTTCATGCAAATTTCTGATTTTGTTTGTATTTTCTTTTCATGGGTTCTTTCAGTGTCTTCTCTTACACCATGTAAGTACCTATTTACTGTATAAATTAGATTAAGTTTAGTTGTAGATTTTTTATTGAAACTAAGCCGCAAAACAAACACAGGCGGTGTGATTACGTGTTTTCAAAAGACATTTAGTAAACTAAGAAAAAGAAAAATAAGTAAATTAAAAAAAATATGTTAAAGAAGTGCATCGTTAGAGAAGTTAAAGCGAAATACATTTTTTGCGGGCCTAGGTGGTGATTGCATATTTGCGTCGTTCGGGGTGGAGACCTTAGGGCCGTGGGGGCCTGGAGCCCACTGCCTCTACGGGGAAATAGCCAAGCGCCTCGTAGAGACATCCCGGGACCAGAAGGCTGGCCTCTACTTCGCTCAGCGTATAAGCCTCGCTATACAGCGGGGCAACGCTGCCAGCCTCCTCGGGACACTCCCTGCAGGGAGCGACCTAGGTCAGGTATTTTATTTGTAAAATAGTCAGGTATTTTGTAATTTTAGCTTAAGCATTTATTTTAGTGTTATTTTAGTTTTTAAAATGAATTTATCGCAATTGATATTGTAGACAGTATGATATAACTTGTAGGTGGGTATTTTAATTTTATGGATACCTACCTATCTTAGTACTATATTGTTTATTATATATTAAAAGCAAAGTAAAATACTCTTTATTCCATAAAAAACATACTTTAAAATTTGTGTACCCACATAAAAATTGGTAGGTACAATATTGGCGGTCTTTCGCTAAAAGATGTCTTCCAGACAACAATACAATACAAATATTCTTTATTGCACACAGGACAAAAATACAGGGCAGAAGAAAAGATACAAAATACAAATACAATTGGCGTCCTTATAGCTTTAAGCTATTTCTTACAGGCAACCTTTGGGATGTGGAGTTTTTGTTTTTTGACAACCATGTATATTGTATGTTCTTAATTGTACATTGTTTTGTTGTATATTGTTTTGAAAATAAACTAAAGAGAACAGTCTTAAAATATCTATATCAAGTTTTTCTTCTTCGTTAGTGGCTAACCTATTGTCTCTATCAAGTGTACATACTTGAAAAAAAACCAAAAAAAATTTTTGTTTCGATAATAAAACATTTCATAAAAGGGACACGGTGAGAGGGGGCTTGTTTGACTGAACTGTCGATTAAGATGGTTATACGAAACCCTAATTCCAGACTCCGACGTATTTTTTATGACTCAAGGGCAATATATTCAGAGAGCTCGAAGGGCTCTTTCCGAGCGTTTAGGCAAGGGTTGAAATACACACAGCACACACAAACACACCACCTTACACACCTTCACACCATCTTACACACCTTCACATACACAAATACCCACATATTGTAATTCTATTTCTATTTCTTCTACATATTTAGTGCTATTTAATTAACATTAATTTTGAGTTATTGTGTAATTGGCGTTATAACTTTTTAAGACAAGTACTTGTATAATTGTTTTGCTGTACAATAACCTGTAATAAAATAAAATAAATAAATAAATAAATACTTATTTACTGACACTGAAATATTCTGAAAATTTATTTATTATTATTTTATAAGTTATTAATTATTATTCATAAAAGTATTCCATTTATGTAGCGATATTTAAAATCGCATTGTAAAGGATATAGACACATTTTTTATTTATAATATACTATGATCGGAGTAGGTAGGGCTGTTTTTGGTACTTGCCACATACGGTCATAATATGGATAAGTTTGCCCAATAATCCCGGAATTTCCGGGATTGAATACATATATTATTTAGATTTTTAACGTTATATTTGTTTTGATACACATTTAAGATTGGTGGCGAAATATATTTTTTTTAACATTCATGGCGCTAGTGTACCTATGGTAGTGTTTTAACTTCTTCGTAAGTTCACAATTTTTAAAAAATCGTAATCCGCCGAGTAAGGGCGAGGTTTATAAAAGTAATTTACAACATTTGCTCGATAACTTAAAACGGGATCCCGAAATCATATCCATATTAATATAACCTTTTGAGGACATTGACCCGAAAGAGCCCTACCTACTCCGATAAGTGAAATATAGGTACTGAAAGAACGAATACGACGAAAACGCGCTAAAGACAAACCATACCCCATATATAAACATATCCCATCACAGTAACGTTCAGGCTATAACGTGGTCATAACAGTTTGAGCGCTTCGGGTTCGAGGCCCATAAAACAGGTGGAATCCTCGTTGTGGCAACACCGATATTGTTATTACATCTCAAATGTAGCGAAAAAATAAAACTATGTGTGTTGCGGTTCGCGCTTGACACAACTATTTGCTCTCTCTCTCTCTGAGTCGTGAAACAAACGCGAAGTGAAGTTTGCGCTTACGAGTATACAATTTGTTTTGTGGTTACTTTACCACTGCTTAAAACTGAAGTTGTGTTTGCTTGTAGAGTGGAAACGTAACTTTGAGTGGCGAATTTAACTTGTGCCATTTATAGTACTTTAAATTTAAAGTCAATGTTTAGGTTACTAGAAATGAATTGTGATATATAACATATCTAAATATTTCCTAATGTTGGGGGAGACGACATATAAAGGTGTGGAGAAATTCAAATACCTTGGATGTACAGTAACCGACACCAACACAAGATAAGAGGAAATCAATTTCCGAACTCAAAACGCCTTGAGATACGCCGCAGGCCTGTATAAGGCTCTGGTGTCCAAGTTACTGAGCAGAAATACCAAGATCCGGATCTACAAAACTGTCATCAGACCGATCTTGATGTATGGATGCGAGATTTGGACATTAACCTTAAAGGAAGAAAACAGACTCTTGGTAACCGAGAGGAGGTTATTGGGGAAGATTCTGGGAACAGTCAAGAAGGAAGACGGAGGGTGGAGGATGAGAAAGAATAGGGAGATGGAAGAAAAGGTGAACGAGCCGAACATCATAGGAGAAACGAAAGCAGCTCGACTCCGATGGCTAGGATGGGGAGGATCGGGCAGTTAAGCGAGCGTATGTGGGATGCCCTAACGGACGACGTCCGGTCGGACGTCCCAGATACAGCTGGCGCGATGAAGTGGAGAAGGATCTGCGTGAGCTCCGGGCGCCTGACTGGCTCCAGACTGTGCACGAGAGAGAGCGATGGCGCTCTTTGGTATCGGAGGCCACTTCGGGTCGCTGCGCCAGCGGAGTAAGTAAGTAAGTAACATATTTCCACAATGCGTCTTGTTGTCTGGGGTCACCACTTTAGAGGTATGGAGGTTGAGCCTCTTGACTGGTCTAAGAGTTCGGTACGTGTCTATACCTATGTCCTAGCCAGGGCATGTCTTCGAGGAGTCATCTTCAATGAGACACTGGACTTGTTAACCGATACTTATATTTCCAAACAGTATACCACACATGGCGGTGGTAGAGACACGACTAGCATGACGCGGGCGCATCCGCGTGACGTTTAAAACTGCTGACATAATAATTCACATTGTAGAACACAGTGTGCACTGTGACTGTACACAGTGTCGCTACATTAATAAATTGCAACTTCTGAAAGAGGCTTTACTTTCCGTCTTTATGCAAAAGTATTGTTAACCGACGTGAATGGAAACTACCACGTTGACAAAGAAGTCCGCTGTGAAGCTTAGAGTGACACAAAGAGCGATGGAAAGGGCGATGCTCGGTGTAACACTGCTAGACCACAAACGGAACGAGTGGATCAGACAAAGGACGAAGCTTGGAGACGTGGTAGACATCATCGAAAGTCGGAAATGGAGATGGGCGGGACACATTGCACGGATGGATAGGGACCGGTGGACCAGAAGAACGCTGGAGTGGAGACCACGGCACAACACGCGGGGCAAGGTCGCCCACCTATGAGATGGGTGGACGACATTCGGGGAATAGCGGGCCACAACTGGATGCGCACCGCCTGCGACCGTCGGAAGTGGAAGAAGTTGGAGGAGGGCTATCTCCGAAGGCGGACCACACAATGGCTGAGATAGATAAATAGATAGATTGTTAACCCACGACAAAAAAGGAGAGGTTCTCAATTCGACGCGTATGTATGTATGTATGTGGATTTGTCCCAAAACTTCTCGGTAACTAGAGGGCCGATTTTGATGAACGGTATTGCGTTAGGCTTGTTATTGTTTGAATTGGAGAATATGACAAGTTAAAATATTATTACTTATTTTTACTTCAAACCAATGGTAGGTCCTTCTATCTATCGTCAGAGACAAAGATCCAAAATAATCCAACCGTAAGTCTAAACACAAATTTATACCTACTAGTTACCGTTTTGCGAAGCAGTTTTGTTCAGACCTTTTTGGTTCAACCATTTTGCTGTGATACAATCTAACTAACAACCTTCACATGAGAGCGAATTATTGTAACTCACTTTTAAGTATAATTCGCTGCAAAATTGTTATAGAAATTGCGATCACGATTAAAGTGAAATATAAACGTTATAAAGTTTGGGGGCAATTATAATTTCTACTAAATCCAGTGTGAAGAAACAATTTTATGCAGTGTAAGTTGTATGGTCAATGTTGATAAATATTGTGTATGGACTATGAATACTTTGTCATCTTAACGCATAAATAAACTTATTCTCATTGGACGCGAGTATGTTATGAATGTACTAAACTAAATTAACAAAATTAGTTCCATCAGTACATTAACAAGTTTTACAGAAATAAAAATATCAAATATTTTGTATAGGGAGACGAATTATAAATTAATCACACACACACACACACACACACACACCAACACACACACACACACACACACACACACACACACACACACAACCTTTATTATTGTTATTTTTTGTTTTTCTTTTAAATTTTGTCAGTTTTATATTTTCCCATGTTCTGTTACATGTTCTTTTCCACTGGTCACAGAAGAGATCTGTCCTCCGAGATACAGGAACTTCCTAGTTCGGAGGTTATTATAAACTAACTTGTTACTCACTAGTTTTATATAGTTTAATATAACCTATGCTTAAGTTCCTACTGGTGTATGGACTAGAAATCCATTGTAATCTTATCGCACAAATAAACTTATTCTAATCAAAAATGCAACATAGAAACAGAAAATAACAGAAAATATTCCAATGCGTTACATTTGTCAGATGGTAATACACAATAGAATTAAGAAACATGCCAACTTAAACAACAAACATACAAATTAATTCAGTATACATTAACAATGAAATAAAGCAAATAATGTAATCACAGTTATTCATTCTCGGTTTCTCACACATTCATTCTCTCACAATGCAATAAAATTTCTCTGCACACACTCCACCACCCATCCGCAAACAGATCACACTGCGGTGATGATGACAGAAGGGCTCGGAGCCGCGCTGGCGCGTCCATTAGATGAATTATTGATCTCTTGACGATGGCTCAAAGGCGAGGCAGGAGCGGCCAGGATACGAGACTGCTACGCAAGCATAGCCGGATCGAATCCACCTCTGGAATTTCGTGTGCTGGACCACTCCTAGCACCTTTCATTTTAACATAGTTGGAGTGGTTAATTAAGAATTATTATTATTATTAAATACGACTTCTTTGTTGAGTCTGAGAGTTTGAGAGTTTTGTTGACAAACAAAAAAATGAAATATGTCCTTACCTATGTTTTCAATGGGAAATAAAATTCACTAGTAGAAAGCAACAATTACAGTTGTTATATTAAACTATAAAGTTGAGTGCAACAGGAACGTTTTAAATTTCATATCAGTCTATTTTCCAGTATAACAATATAATACTTTATGGAATAATCAAATTATGTATATAAACATGTATTTATATTTTTTTCCAGCAGTTAATAAAGCTTTTTATTTTTGTTTAATTAAATAATTGAGAATATAATGAGAGTTCTCCAAAATAACAAAATGAAACATAATTTCACATAATTTTATACAACTTCAATATACAGGGTGTCCCGTAAATAGTAACTAAGCCGTCAGGTGGGGATCGGCCTATCTATGGACTACAAGAATACAAAAAAAAGTTTTAGTGAAAGTCGTTTGGTTTTCGAGTTATTCGTTTTTTTTTGTTTTTTAATATTTTGGGCACCTAGTTCACAAAATTGAGTGCCATTCCTGTGAATGTCGGAATTTTCGGATTCTGTTTATTCCATAATAATCTAGGATGATTGCGTAAGCGATCCCATGTCGAAATTATTGAGTAATAATCGTAGTTTTGTCACAACTTACAGTTTTTAATACAATAAGTCTCCACTCTACCGCTCATCAGCAACTTTAGACCCCTGTGGTGTAAAAAAAATGTATGGGGCTAGAACTGCCCATTGTTTTAAAAACTTGCCTACTATTTGCAGTTTTCAATTTGGTATTAACATTTCAATTCTGCCCATTAAAAAAAAAGTTATTGCTATTTTAATACAAAAGGGTGCAATTTCTCAATTTAGAATTTTACTGGAAAATTGTTTAAAATTTATTTAATGGTGATCAAACAAATAAAAAATAGGGGAATAAAATAATAACTACGAAATAAATCGATAGTACCTTTAATTGACTGAAAAATAATTGTTACAACAGCTGTTCAAAATGACCCCCTTGTGCTGCAATGCACGCCCTGCACCTTCGGATAAAAGAGCGTCTCAGTCGTCGCACATGTCTCGCCTCACTTATTTGCTGAGCTGCCACTCGAATCCGCTGGCGCAGTTCTTGTGTAGTGTTGATTTGGTGCTTGTACACAATTTCTTTTATGCAGCCCCAATAAAAAAAATCTAACGGATTTAAATCCGGAGATCGAGGCGGCCAAAGAATTGGCCCCATGCGCCCAATCCATCTTCCGGGGAAGCTACTGTTTAGGTGGGCACGCACATTCACGGCATAGTGAGCCGGGCAGCCGTCGTTTTGCAGCCACATGTTTTGTCGCAGCTCTAGTGTTACATCTTCTAATAGAAGTGGAAGGTCATTTTTTAAGAATTTTAGATACCTTTTTCCGTTTAAAGTTTCAGGCAACTCAAAGGGCCCAATCACTTGGCCGTTAAGTATCCCGGTCCAGAGGTTTATTTTAAATCTAACTTGAGATCTGTCTTCTCTTATTGAGTGTGGATTTACGTAATTCCAGCAATGCAAATTATGCAAATTAAGAAATCCGTCTTTTTGACACGAGGACTCGTCGCTCCACAGTATTTGATCCAAAAAAAAGTGGGTTGTCCCTTATCATTTGCAACATCCTTCGACAAAATACTACTCTTTGCGCATAGTCTCTTGGCTGCAATGTTTGTACACGTTGAACGTGGTATGGGTAAAGTTCATACCGGTGAAGAATTCGATGAATCGATGTTCTTGAAACACCGGTGCGCCTCGCAATTTCCCGCACTGACAAATTCCAGTCTTCCTCGACTTCATCTAGAACTTCTTCCTCTTCAACAGTACGAGGTCGGCCTTCTCTTCTCCCACCGACGCCGGTGCCTGTACCAGGTATTCTCCCTTCTGAGATTGAAGTATGTAGACTAATGAATATCGATAGCTCGGATGGCGTGCTTGCGGATATCTTTCGGCATACACTCTAGCAGCGGCATTTGCGTTGCAGTGGCACTCGCCATAAATTAAGTGCATGTTTGCATATTCAAGTGACGTATACACGCCACGTTCACGATGGGCCGTTGCCATATTATCACAGCACAAATAGTCCAGGGGAATGCCAAGTCGTCGTAGATAATCTCAGAAAGAAACAGTCCAAATCACTAAGCAAAACAAGTCAAGAGTTCGTAGCACAAATCAAGCAACGTTAGATAAAATTAGGAGCAGAGATGCGTCGCATGTGAAATCGGAAATCGCACTACGGAGGTACTGATAACGTTATCCTTTGGCGAAATGGAAATAGAAAGTCATTATCTATCTCCTTTCCACATTCGAAACCAATATGCGCTAGTTCTATTGTCTTGGCTCACATCAGGCGATTTTTATGATCTTGTCGCTGTTGTTGTTGCAGGTTCCAAGAAACCGACCTAAAGCAGGTAGATTTAGTGCTTCGGCATTATTTTTTAGTGTTGTTTATTAGTTTTAACTTCCATTTTGAACAATTTTCTTGTTTATACTAGAAAATTCTAAATTGAGAAATTGCACCCTTTTGTATAAAAATAGCAATAACTTTTTTTTTATGGGCCGAATTGTAATGTTAATACCAAATTGAAAACTGCAAATAGTAGGCAAGTTTTTAAAACAATGGGCAGTTCTAGCCCCATACATTTTTTTTACACCACAGGGGTCTAAAGTTGCTGATGAGCGGTAGAGTGGAGACTTAATGTATTAAAAACTGTAAGTTGTGACAAAACTACGATTATTACTCAATAATTTCGACATGGGATCGCTTACGCAATCATCCTAGATTATTATAGAATAAACAGAATCCGAAAATTCCGACATTCACAGGAATGGCACTCAATTTTGTGAACTAGGTGCCAAAAATATTAAAAAACAAAAAAAAACGAATAACTCGAAAACCAAACGACTTTCACTAAAACTTTTTTTTGTATTCTTGTAGTCCATAGATAGGCCGATCCCCACCTGACGGCTTAGTTACTATTTACGGGACACCCTGTATAAATATCGGGATCTCAACCCGATATTTCGACGTAGTTGGATGTTCTAAATATAGCATTGTCAAAAGTAACGCCGTTATTTTGTTTTCTCAAACAAAATAACGGCGTTACTTTTGACAATGCTATATTTAGAACATCCAACTACGTCGAAATATCGGGTTAAGATCCCGATATTTCGACCATAAACCGTAGTAAGAGTTCCGCATCTAACTAACAACAAAATATGGACACACATACTATGTCGACACCATTTCGCTCGATCAACGCAATTCAAACGAATCCTGTCTTGGGAGCAGTACAGGCTAGTGTTAATCTAGATCTAGATACAAACATGAATATTCAGAACCATACAGCTGCAGACGATCTGTATGATCAGGGATTTAGTTTGAAGATGTACTTGATGAAGTTGATACGGTATAGTAAACGTTATGAATGTTGGAGAAGTTATATAATATTGAATATGAGGAACAGATCAAGGTTAAAAAGTAGTACATAATTACATAGTAGACATCCAAACAGATTGAGAAGAAGTAAGGCCTTTTGAATTGAAATCATTATCGAGGTATTGGCAGTGGCACAGAATAAATAATAGTACTATGGTACATAATAATAAAATGCAGAGGCAACAGACGTGGATGTAAAAACGCTTGTACTCAATTGTATGCATTGAGCTATAAAAAAGAGAAGGAAGAATATACAGAGGAAATTCCACACATTGCTTTCATACACAAAGTACACCGTACACCATATAACGGTGGACTAGACAAAAACCTCTGTATGAAGAATAGATGGACAATATATTCCTATAGTCATTTCAGTCAACAATTAAAATGAAAATTTTAAAATAATAAAAAATAATGTATTTTTAGATAACAGGGATTTGCATTTTTTTTAAAGCTTCATAATTTAGAAACTATAGACATTGTCATTTTAGTTTCTATGGAGATATAGTTTATAATTTGGACTTCTAAAGCATATTTCTTTTTCGTTTGAAACAGGACACTTTAATTTTTTTCTCCATACAATTTTGTCTGAAAACTGATTTCAGGTGAATTTTCACCAATTTAGAAAGTTTTTCAAAATTAAACTTTCGCGCTTCAAAACAGATAGCTCTGGACAATTCTCAGCCCGCCAACTAGCAGCGCACCCAGCGGAAAAAAACCGCAACTTAAAAAAGATCGAGAGAAGAGCATGGCGCCGCGTGCGCCGTCGTCGGTCCGCCGCTCCGACAAAATTATTAATTAAAAACCCAAAATCTCGTGCCACACGTAAATAAACTTCTCCAAAATCAACAAAAGACACTCCAGCGCCGATCTGGACAAGATTCACAAAGAAACCTGTTCTTGGAAGACCATCAGAGGGCCCTCAAGGATTCTTGGCTGCGGCTGCGCTGGTGAGTCAATAAGTTCACTGGTGTCTGATCTATCGACTCTATTTCAAAACATGCATCAAAACCCGTAACATATATATTTTTTTATTTTTTTACCGGCATTTTTTTCCATATTTGCTCTGCGGTGTACTTTAAGAATACTGATGTCTTCTGTTTGTAAGATAAATAAATAAGGAAAGTGTAGATGGGTTTTTGGAAACCGTCTCCATAAGATATGAAGCTCTATGTGTAGGACATGAATTCACATTATGGTGCCCCATTGTTGACCCAATGTAACGTGATATGTGGTCCGATACAGTACAGTACAGACGGTTGAAGGTCTATTGAATAATTGAACGTAATTTATGGAATCCAAACACTATCCATGTTTGGATTCCATAAATTAAGTAAGTTAAATTAAGAAACTTTTCATTTCCTCAGACATGCAGGTTTCCTTACGAAGTTTTCCTTCACCGTTAGAGCAGTCGGTAAATGTACGTAAGTCTTCGAAAAAAATCCGAAATACTCATTGGTACATGGCATTGCATGGTTTTCGAACCCGGAGCTCCCGCATGGGAGTCCGACGTCGAGTCTAGTCCACCAACGCTCCTTTCCTCACGATGTTTCCCTTCACCGTTAGATTTATTTTATTTATTTTTATTATTTACACATTTGTATAGGTACCTTAGTGTTTCGTGCACAGGAACCACTCAGACATACCATAAACCGAAACAGCAGTATTAGGTAACCACACCTGTGGTCGATAGTACATCTAAAACCACATACGAATATTATCAAGTTAATACCGGTTAAGGATCCGCAAACGCCCGGTAAATACTAAGGGGGCTCGTAAAAATGATATACTGTCTCACATTACGCGGCTACAGAGCATATGTGACCGGTACTGCATTGCGTATTGTTTTTGTGTTAACATTTGCTGAGCATATGTTGAGCAGTTTTTGTGCTGTATTCTATATGAAGGCTGTAGTGTAGCTTGGTGAATTATTTCGCTTTTATTTTAGATGATCTGGTAAATTACAACGTTTATATGGTTAATACTTGCGGTTGTTGGTACTTGGTGAAACTTCTAGTACATGATTAGATTCAAATAATATACTGTTTCACAGGTTTTTACTATTTCAAAAGGCGGCAGCGGCAGCGGCGCATTACGCGTCAGCATAATGCGATTTGGTGTCCAAATAGAATTGGAACGAAAACTAAATTGAACTTGGATAGAAATAGAACTATAAACGTTGTACATGATTAGATTCAAATAATATACTGTTTCACAGGTTTTTACTACTTCAAAAGGCGGCAGCGGCAGCGGCGCATTACGCGTCAGCATAATGCGATTTAGTGTCCAAATAGAATTGGAACGAAAACTAAATTGAACTTGGATAGAAATAGAACTATAAACGTTGTACATGATTAGATTCAAATAATATACTGTTTAACAGGTTTTTACTGTATTTTATTAATTACGACCGGTTACGTTTACACCTGAAGATAAATTAGATAGATAATAAATAAATAGAAGATGTGTAAACGAAACCGGTCGTAATTAATAAAATAATCATGTACAACGTTTATAGTTCTATTTCTATCCAAGTTCAATTTAGTTTTCGTTCCAATTCTATTTGGACACCAAATCGCATTATGCTGACGCGTAACTCTATCACTGTCGCCTTTTAATTTACTATCATTTTTAATTAACTTAATTTCCAAAGATGAAGTGATTTAAATGAAGTTCCAATACCCTTTCATCTTCCAGTTTATTGAGAATTAATCCGGACTAAGATCAATCAAAATTTTCTATACCGATAATCTATGTCTCCGTCGATATAATTCCATAGATTAATTCAAGACGTGATAATCCTTAAATCTGTATTAAATTATCAGTTACTCGAAATTCAATTCAAATGTTGAATTATATTAAGATCTTGGATTATCATGATTATTTAGTAAGAGTGAAAATTAAATAAAAAGGTTTTGTATTAAAATAATAATAATACGAGTATGTATCATTTGAAGAGCGTCGGTGGCCTAGTGGACTCCGGACTCCCATGCGGGAGGTCCGGGTTCGAAACCGTGCAGTGCCATGTACTAATGAGTTTTTCGTATTTTTCGAAGACTTACGTACATTTTACCGACTGCTCTAACGGTGAAGGAAAAAGTGAGGAAACCTACACACTGAGATAACCAGTGTGTAAAATGGGGTAGCCACAAAAGATCCTCAAGGGTCGAAGTGCCGCTGGGTTGTTCCCGGCCCCCTACCATAAGATAAGATAATACAGTTATCACTTTTGGTATTTCGGTATCTATCTAATATGCAGAAACGGGACTCGCCCTCTCCTCTAGAATGATGATGTGAGCACTAACAGTATGCCAAAGGGTTTGTGCAAATGCACTTATAGTTCCATACGTTTGACATTTCAATACTCGATTAATGTAGGGGATAAGTTCACATCGCGTGCGCCAACTGGCGGCAGACACGGTTTCCATATATAATTTCTCTAGCGAGCAATATACACAGAGTGAATTTCAAAATCTTTGCTAATATGCCTTAGGTCAAACGTGGGGACCATTTTCCGGCGACGCTGACTTCTAATCTAACCTTCCGGGCCAATCAGAGTGTTAAGCCGGAGACCGGACGTCCGGTCAGGCATCTGACGTCGGATCCGACATGTCTGAATGAATATTCAGGGCGAAACACGTCTACTCACCCGACTTATATACGTATACACCTATAATACAGGGCGTCATATGGGGAAGGAGTAATAGAGTTGTTTAGATGTGAAAATCCAGTGTGGCAAATTTACAATTAAAAAGCAAGAGTGTGGCGAATTTACAACAACCTGTACCTACCTGTGGCGAGTTTACACATATTTTTTTTGTTTGGCGAATTTACAATAACCCTTTGAGATTGTGTACCCAAACCAGAATCTAAAAAACCCTGTCAAGACAGCGCCATTGGTAGTTTTATAAATATAAATAAAATAAAATAAAATAAAAACAGCCTTTAATTCCTAGTCATACACAATCATTCATAAATTAAAATAAAATTAACATGTCATTATATTATTATAGGTATGTCAATATTTTATTATTTGTTTTAGTAGTTGCCGTCTCTGGCATAGGCCTCCCCCAATTTCCTCCAGTGTTCCCTGTCCCTCACCATTCTCGTCCAGTGTGCCCCATTTTCTTTGCATAGATATCGTCGTTTTGTCGATAGTTTTATAATCTGTGTTTAATAATCAGGAGTTCACTATGGGAAAAAATAGTAGGTGCCATTTGATTCCGCAATACGTCGAGGGTTTTTTAGTTCCTGAGACTTTCACTACGAGAGATTCCCATTTATGGTTTGGGTTGGGTTAAATGAAAATAAAAATGTGACAAAAAAAAGGCTCTTTATCGAAATCTTCTTTTAGATGAAGATTGAAGATGGCTAATAATTTGAATTCTATTGCAGAGGCAATAGCTATCTATATAATAGCAATTGTTATTTCGTTAACTATACAAGGTTAAGTAAAACCTCCTATAGAGCCGAAAGGTGGGTGTTCAGTATCCATCAAAGATCAGCTGTTTCATACATACGAATGTATAATATGTTTCATACGAAATAGCTGTTTTTTCTTACGCGATTTTAAGTGAAAGCTGTTCAGTTATGGACACTTTCGGCTCTATAGGGGTTGTTTGTTATGTTACAATACAATACAAATATTCTTTATTGCACACAGAACAATAATACAGGACAGCAGAAAAGATACAAAATACAAATACAATTGGCGGCCTTATAGCTTTAAGCTATTTCTTCCAGGCAACCTTTGGGTGATGGAGTTTTTGTAAAATACAATATAGCGGGTGCAAGAATGAATTAAATAATACCAAGTAATAAAAATACAACAAATATATATGAATAATAATGTTTAAAATACATAAATAGGTAGACATACTTAGATATTTATAATATAAATACATATAACAAAGATATTGAATTCTAATATCTATGTACCAATATATAAGTTTATTTAATTACCACATTATAAAAAATCTTAAACTATCTACAAAAGTCAACTTAAATATTATAAATAATAAAATAAATACAATAATAAAACAAAATAAATAATAAATATCTAATTTAATTTAATGTATCTTAACTTGTAGTGTGTGTGTGTGTGTGTGTGTGTGTGTGTGTGTGTGTGTGTGTGTGTGTGTGTGTGTGTGTGTGTGTGTGTGTATGTGTGTGTGTATGTGTGTGTGTGTGTGTGTGTGTGTGTGTGTGTGTGTGTGTGTATTAGAAGACCATTTGTGCTTCTGGAAATAAATATTTTCAATTTCAATAATACATATAATATATATAATAATATGTATATACGATATAAGGAAAAAACTAACAGATAAACACAATACATTATATATGATTTAATTACACATAACATGTTATGTTTTGTATTATGCTTTTCTCAAATTTTTAATTAACTAGGTAAGTTGGTTTCGAGCCTGGAACGTCCCACTTCCCAGCTTCACATTTCAGTGCATCTTGAAAAATATAATTCCAATCACGGCTCATACATAAATGACTACCTCTTTTCACAATCTACTGCCCTACATTCTGAAATAGAATGACGTTTTACAATGAAAATGCACTACTAACATTAGCATTTTCATCTCCCATTTCCGTACAAATGGACGTAGCGCAGCTCTTCCCGGTTTCCTGATTAATCGCAATTTTTCATATGTGCTCTGGAACAATGAGGAGCACCAATGCAAACTTGTTATTTCCATGAACAATACCATGCATTGGAGTAATGGATGCAGAACCGGACTGTGCGCTGTGGTGTAAGTGGTGAAAGATAGCGATTTCTCTACCAAAATATGAATCAATACAAAACACCTATACGAATTCTCAGCATCTGAAGCGATAACGGCTCAAAGGTTAGGCTAGGGCCCCAGACTGGTGGCGCAAGCGTCGCAGGATTAAGTTCACCTTTGAAATTTTGAGAATTAATAAATGAATACTCTTTGTGGTGGACCGTCGTAGGACAGAACAGCATAGTTGGAGTGGGTAATGAAGAATATTGGTAAAGTGAAATATTAAGTACCAATGTATAAAAAAAAGAAAAAGAAAGTACATAATGGCCATCGCATATTATACCAACTCAACGCGAACCCGACACGAACTCAACTCAGAGCAAAGCATTGAAATGTGAGCATAATATCGTAATACATACAGTTGGTTTTCAAAATTTAAAAGTAGAAGGTGAAGCAGTCGTCGATGAGTTGTCAACGCGTGGGCCACTAGTCGACAACTTCTTCACTTGAATTTTGAAAACCTACTGTATGGAATACGATATAAAGCTCACATTTCAATGCTTTGCTCTGAGTTGAGTTCGTGTCGAGTCGCAGCAATGTGCGTAAATTGTGAAAGATGCGATGTATCTGTCAAATATTAGAAGAGTTTTTTTATCAGTTAGGAAAAAAATACATGTACGGGTATGGTTAGCGCAGTTCAGATGACATTGCTTTAAATATTTATAACCTACACATAGTGAAAAAAAAGATTCCTAATGGCGATGGAGGCTGGCCTTTTCTCACTTTGTTGTGCGCAGAATCACACGGGATAATATCTCGGTGAAAATAGGATGATCTTCCTTCAGGCTACGTGCGCCTGGGGACAGCTGTCCGACTGCGTGTCGTCGAAACATGTATATATGCGAAGTCCGGAAAAAATATCGTTTGCGTGTTCTAGTTTTATATGGCGATATCGAATTTGTATACAGATGCCGTTCAACGCCATCTGTTGACGAGTAAAGTGAAGTATACGTGGCGCGTCGCTTGATTGAGACGTCTTTCTTCTTTGTTGGTTTCTGATGCGTAACTTATAACTTAAGACAGACACGATCCATATGGCCGGTAGCACCTGCATCCAGCTTTGAGATGTAATTGAACAGGCAGGTCGTTACTTAACAACCCCCGCTCATTTGTGGATATGTCGTAGCCACATAGCGTAATTGCGTATTTCTGCTAGTGCGTAGTCATTTCACGAAGCGTTGATAAAATTAGACAGATACTTTAATATTTGGGGTAAAACACTAATTTCACAAAGTGCGTTGGTATTTCACGAAGTGATAATAATCTTAGACAGATACTGTAATGATCGAGTTCTACAGTATCTGTCTAAAATATTTAGCCACTTCGTGAAATGCAGATCCCTAGTTAGCACATAGAGTAATTATATTGATCTGTACCGCACTTCATGATGCCAGGTTTTAAATTTTGAATCTATCCTAGCGCCATCTTTTTTATTGCCCCTACACCTCATCTTGATCTAGATTTGCTTTAAGTGTTAAGACACGTTATACAAACGTTATATTAGAGAATATTAGTTAATATTTAGTACATAACCGGTTGCGAGGATTTATTTGAAAATAAAAACAAATAAAATAAATTTTGTAGAACCGAGTGCTATAAATCTAACTTAATATTAAGTTTATTGGAGTTATAGCAAGTAGCGACACGAAACATCGATAATATAAATGTACGTATCTATAGAACTTCTAATAAAACCAGGGCAACTACCAGATGGCGCTAATTTCATAGAAGAGTGACTAAGGTCCATATGAGATTCAATACTATTACGCTATGTGCGAATTAACGATCTGCACTTCACGAAGTGCTAATAATCTTAGACAGATACTGTAGTACTCGACCACTACAGTATCTGTGTAAGATTATTAGCACTTCGTAAAACGCTTACGCGCTTCGTGAAATGCGCAATTACGCTATTTGTCTACGACAGATCTATTCAATGAATTTTAATGTGTTTAAATGTTCACTACACTTGAGTTTAGCGCTCATTACAGTAGACTGAATTCAGTCGACTAATTAGTCCACGGTTTAGTCGTCTAATTGGACAGGTTTCTGTTTACAGTGTGTAAATGGCAGACTAACTGTACTGAATGCATTAACATTTGACTGAATTCGGTGAAACTGGTAATAATCGCCTGTAAATATGTACCTGCTGAAATAGATTCTTGATTAGTAAAGAATAAGAATAAGTTTGTAATACTTTTTACTTTTTTTACTTTTAATTAGTAAATAATACCTTTTAACCATGGTTTGTTTTAACCATGGTTTGTAATGTTTGTTTACAATGGTTACGAGTATCCCTGGTAAAACTCGAAAATTCTGAACTATACAAATAGAATGAATGAATTAAAAATTATTTGCACACATATACATAACACGATAAAATTACACGATTACATTTCATTAGGTACTTAAAAGAGTGACTTTTTTACAATAGTGAGGTGGACTTGAAAAATCATAAGAATTTGACTAGTACTTCTAGAAAAACATCTATCTACTTTTAACCCTTTAGCAGCATATAAAAAGTTAAGCTCACATGGGATTCATGGGGATTTTTGAGACCATTAAGAATGATCTCGTTGAGTTAAACAAAAACAAAAATAACATAAAATAAAACTTTATTGAACTAATGTTTGCAATTTCATCTTATAATAACCCAATCCCCACACTAGGATTCCCTGTGTTGTGGGGGTTTCATCGTTGAGTTCAACTGTATGCAAAAAATCGGATTCGGAAACGGAGAGTTTCCGCAGACAAAGTCTATTCCATCTCAATCTAATTATCGATTTGTACTTATTTAGGTACTCTAGGCAGCTGAACAGAATAACGAACAAAACGAAAACAGGTTAGTGTAAATGAAACTTTAGTAAATAAAACAGTTTATCTTAAAACTAAATTAATTTACATAAGTAGTTAGTTACCATTTTGACGTGGGTGAAGTGTCCTCTCCACAGACGCTGCATCTCCTGGGACGCAATTAAGGAAAACGCGGGCTTGCCCAGTACCCGCGCCACCCTCTCGGCTTCACCGACTTGATCCGCAGGAACGACGAGTCGATACGTGCGGACCAGGATCGGTTGCAGGCTATTGCAACTTTCTGGTTGAGGCTCAGGACTCCAAACCCCGTTTCCCTTAGTCGCCTTTTACGACACCCACGGGGAGATGGGGTGGCCTATTCGAAAACCGGGAACCACACGGAAAACCATTCTAAAGCGCTGAACAACATCTGACAAAGTTCACATATGAAACAATTTCAAAATTATAACAAACTCGACAAAGGAATTGAAATTGGAATTGAATTCCGTACTGAATTCAAATTAACTTTCTCGGAATCACATTGAAACCCTGCACGTGATGTTTGGAAGAAAATAGTTTTAAAATACTTTGTAAGTTTTATCGAAAAACTGCCACATAGAGTATAATGTAACGGTACACGTAAAAGTGAAAACATACAATTAGATTTTGCGCTTCTAACCGTTGTGTTTGTAGAACGAAACGATAATCAGAAACAGAAAGAAGAGTTGTTGGAAATTGCAGTCTCATAACATTCGTATATTATTTATTGACAAAAGGCAAAAGACACACGACATAGGCAGAGAGAGCGGAGCTCCACGAATCTCTATCTTCACGCTTCTCTTGCTTCCTCTACAGTCATTCGTCGTTACACGCATGCTCGCCGTTGGGGTCGTCTGCTCTGTACAATTTAAACCATTCTGCCTTTTATAATAATCATGTGTTTTAATCTACACCACGATAGTTACAGAAGGCTATTGCAAATAGAATGACGAGCCGCATAATGGACAGATACTCACTCTGTATTCCTATCCCATTTCTCTCCAGTTTTAATTGTTATCTATTTCATCTTTAAGAATTTATTTATTTATTTGTACTTTTAATATATTTTTAGTTTCCTGCTGTTTCGCCCGTGATGCCTTCGGCCTGGCACAGCTGAAAACCAGCGCTGTGGTTCTGCCGTACCGGTCGGACCGCAGCACATGCTGAGCATGTGTCCTTTTAATGTTGTGTTTTTTTTTAATTTTAAATATTTTTAAGTTTATTTATGTATGGATAATGCAGTGTTAAATAAATGTTTTTCTTTCAAAGGTGTATTTACATCGTCTTTAAATTGGCTAACGGTTGCAGTACCGTACAGGAAATCAAGTCGTATAATCTCTAAGTGAATACCTTGAACTGTGACTCTATTTTCCTTAGTTACAATGCAATATTACACGTTTATGTCGGCGAGAATGGAATGAGATTGGATGTCGGCGAGAATCGCTTAGGATTTGCTTTGAATGCAGTTGCAGCTATTATTGTCTTGTATCCGTTGAATTTAAACTATTCTAGCTGTTAACTTGCGACTTACCAACGTTCACGAGCTTGAAAGTGAATAGACGTGGCACATTTTGATTAGAAACTACGTTAATTAATAGTATTATGTTATGGTCCAATGTAAATAAACATTTCATTTTATTTTTTTTCATTTTCAAAGGTTTCTAAATTCACCCTTTGTAGATTATTCGCTATAGAAGTTTTATTATGGAAACCGCGTCTGTCTGTTATGGCACATGCATGCGATGTGAGCATTTTCTCTTATATTAGTCGGGCATTGAAAGGTCAAATGTATGGAACTATAGTGCATATATGCATAAACAAGGCCAGAGTGAATAGGAATTTACTGGACCCGCATGCACCATCGTCGACCTCATCGTCGCTTACCATCAGGCGAGATCGAGGTCAAATGCGGGTTTAGAAGTAAATAAAAATAAAAATAAACCTTTGGCTCGCTGTCAGTGCTCACGTCATCATTCTAGAGGAGAGAGCGTTACTAGTCCGATTACTGCGGTAAAAAACCTTTGGGAAACCAAGGCTTCCCAAAGAAATTGGACTAATAGAAGAAGAAAATAAGTTTTAACAGATTCGATGCATAGTACCAGAAACGCAAATGATCAAAGGGATCCTACGCTAAATGCCAAAAACACAAATTTGACCATAACTCGTATTTTTGACCATTTGCGTATTTTAATGTTTCTGTACGCCAATGATCAAATCAGTCCATATATATTTATATCTATTACAATTGGCCATTGTTTAATTATTTGAATGGTTTTCGCAGGAGGGTATACATCGTAAAACTTCTTTTGTACAGTTGTGTATTACGGTTTTGGTAAATCGCGTATTTGGTATTCTGCGTGTTTGGTGTTTGGGGTTATGCGCTTGTGGTTTTGGTTATATGCGTGTTTGGCGATCTGCGTATTACGGTTTTGGAAAATCGCGTATTTGGTGTTCTGCGTGTTTGGTGTTTGGAGTTATGCGCTTGTGGTTTTGGTTATATGCGTGTTTGGCGATCTGCGTATTACGGTTTAGGTAAATCACGTATTTGGTGTTCTGCGTGTTTGGCATTATGCGTTTTTAGCAATTAGCGTCGAATCCGTTTTAACAAAACAAACCATCTAGGTATTTAACATAGACTGAAACGGCAATCAAATCTCAAAAATTGTAATTAAAATTTCCAAATATAAACGTACGTTAAATTCTAGTAGCAATTTGATTTCCAAGGCAAAATTCCGGGAAGAACGCCTGAGATATGATGTTGGTGAACTTTGTATATGACCCACGCTATACCTATAAATAGATGAACCAACAAATAATCGTATCTCCGTAGCGTAAGTATATGTAAGTATAGGTGTGGTATAGATACCTGTAACGAAAAGGATGTTCAAAGTGACAAAGAAACATGACATCATTAATTATATGCAATCACTTCTAAGTCCTTTTCCTCATTGCTGAGGGTTGTGATCATTCTAAGAAATTAATCACATAGAACGATTCTCGTGGCAGATTTAATGGGGTGGTTTGCCATTGCCTTCCCCATTTCACACGCTGGTTATCTCAGTTCGCAGGTTTCCTCACGATGTTTTCCTTCATCGTCAGAGCAGTCGGTAAATGTACGGAAATTTTTCGAATAAATCGAAAAACTCATTAGTACCTACATGACATTGCATGGTTTCGAACCCGGAAATCCCGCATGGGAGTCCGAGTACCTTTAAATGCCACATCTAAGTGATTTCGGTGATCTTAGTCTACTAATACTTGGTTTCCGATTGAACAATGTTATTTAGTACTCGCTGCTCCATAGTGACTATATACCGGCAGTGCACAACATAAAATTAAATCTTCCTGTTTATTTTATTAGTTAACTGTTGCATGAAGGTTTCCTTAAGTCTCGTGTCACCTCAATCCAGAGCTATGGCGTAGAAAGAAATTAACTTTAAGAACGTTTCGTGCAATTAACAGTTTGATTATTACTCCTAAGGCGCACGTGGCGCAGACAGGGTACGGACGCGACGTTCAAATTTTTATGCTGTCTTGAACTGTAAGCAAATGCATATAATTAAAGTTCACTATTGATTAGCGTACAACTTTAGAAGTGACACGAAAGGGGCGCTCTAATTCTTTTGGCTGATAAATATAATAAATAACCAAAAGTAAATTAGGATTAGTAAGGATCGACCGGTTGGTGATACTGGAATATATAATAAGCGGAACGTTGTCGTAGTAGCGGACTATGCTGAAACGGAAGCACTAATAGATGTATTACGTTAAGTGGTAATTTATCATGGTAAACAATGTTTACCTCTCACAACACACACACACACACACACACACACACACGAACACACACACACACACAGTATCATATCCCGCTGGCTATCCTTGGAAGGACTGGCATGCTGCAAGACAACAGTTGGCTAGTGTGGTACCAGGAGTTTATTTTTGTAAATAGATATCCCTACCTACTTGTTTTACATATTGTATTGTAGTATTATATAAGCTTTTGAATCAAAAATTTTAATTTTAATTATTTTTTTATACAGTTCAAAATTTGATGGTTCACATCCGTGCCAGACGTCTCTTTGGTATGGCCTATGGCCTATGGCTTATTATATTCTCCTGAGAACTATTTCTGGACATTCGTTTTAAATTCGTTTTCTATTTAAATAAATAAATGTAAATCGTGCGTATGAAAATATTTTGAAACAAAAATAAACGACTTTAATTATCTTATGTAAATTAGATATAGGTACTGAGCTACCGAGTAGCTTTATTGTTAAACTAATAATACTAATTCCGTGTTCCGGCAATGTGAACGTGATATAATTTTAAAAGGTTTATGGTTCATTGAACTCGTAGTTTGTTGGGTTGTCACGTAGCTATAGTTAAACACAAAGATATTGAAATTCACCATATCTTTCAACAAGGACGGGTCGATGTTAAAATTGAATAAAACAAGATGTGTGTGAGATATTAACGAAATATTTTTTTTATTTCAAAGGCCCTTTTATGCCATTATGAATGGAATATAGATACTACCCTCAAATAAATAAATAACAAAAATAAAGAATGCAAACCTTTGCAAGTTGCAATGCAGTAGTAATAATATTACGTAAATACAGAACTATAATACTTATAAGATTCATGTACTTATTGAGTTTTCCCTGACGGTAGACGTTCACACCAAGAATTATAAGCACTCCTGATTCGCTGGCCTTGAAAGGTAGACTGGCACACCGTAAAAATGTGCAAAAAATCTAGATCAAGGTGACAGAATATTTAATTACATAATGTTAAAAAAAGTTATCCGAAGGCCAGTCATTCGTGTCACGATGGCGTTACAACTGAGTGCCCATTCACTCCGGAACACAAGGCGAATGGGCACTCAGTTTTTTTAAAATTGTATAAGGAGAGCAGACGAGGAAACGGACCACCTGATGGCAACTGGTCACCTTTGCCCAAAGACATCTCACCTCACTATAATGATAGATAGGTTTTTCGATTCACTGCTAACCTTGAGTACCCAGATGGAATGCTTGATATTATGAATATATAAAAATGAAGTTTCTTTGTTTCTTTGCTTGTGCTCTATGCGTTTGATTGCGATGAAACTTTGGTAAGTTGTTGTGCGCACGACCGGGAAGGTTTCTGAGTCAAAGAAAACAAAATGAACGAAGCCGCCGCCGTGGCGCAGTTAGTTATGAATAAAATCTGAATATGCCTCATGTGCCGTAATACCTTAGGTGTCTTATACCCTTTAAACAGAAACACGGGAACGTGAAGGTGATATGAAATAGGGTGTTTTCTACTGGTGCATGACTCTAAAAGCAACAGTGAAGTATGCAGTTACTTAAATGGAAATGACTTTAATAGTGAACGCGGTGCTCTGAAAAAAATATGTAGGGTAGCTCAAAAATATGTAGAGTAGTTTAAAAAATATGTAGAGTAGCTCAAAAATATATAGAGTAGGTCAAAAACATGTAGAGTAGCTCAAAAATATGTAGAGTAGCTCAAAAATATGTAGAGTAGCTCAAAAATATGTAGAGTAGCTCAAAAATATGTAGGGTAGCTCAGAAATATGTAGAATACGTCGCTCTACCATACAACAGATGGCGCTGAACGACCTCTCGTCCAAATTCGATATCGCCATACAAAGCTAAAACACGCTGACGATATTTTCTCCGGATTTCGCTTGCTGCGCTCGCTATGCCTATTTGCCGCCATAGCCTTCGTTAGGTTATTTTTTTACAACGACCCAGAAAAAACTGGTTGTATATGCTTGCTTGGAATCACTACTCAGGACCGATGAATCGTCCATTCACTATTTTACTAGACTATTCGGCTATTTCTCTGCGACATATACAATACATGTTCCTATCACACACCGTTGGACAGCTGTCCCCAGGCCTATACTTGACCTGTTTTCCATCGAGAAGTTGCTAGTCAGGCAGGTTCTGTGAGGGATCCACTATTTACCAATTTCTTTCCGGAAAATCCGTGAATGTTAAAATCATCATTAGTTAAAATGTTGTGTATCAGCTTTTTCAATCAAAATACACAGCAAAAACTCGTACATATTTTCCATCGCCTCGTTAACTCTTTAATTATTCACAATCACGTGTCACAACCTACGCTTCTATCCAAAAGATTACAGTTAATTAGCTAGCATTTACTCGACGGCCTATAATCCCTCTGTTACGGCATTACTCTGTGCGCGTAGTCGGGGAGTCGTCGGAGCATGAAATCGGAAGTGCAATAATTAAATCGATTCGCTCTTCATAGTGCACGCCGATTGCGGTAAGTGTATGCGAGCGAGTTACAAGCTGAAGCGAGAGCGGGGGCTGAAATACAAAATACAAAATTATTTATTGAACCAAACAAAATTCAAATTACAATCAAGTAACAATGTAGTTACAATGTATCTATAAGTAAGACATATCGGTCTCCACTACCCGCACTGGCCTCATCCGCCGTCTTGCTGCATAGGAGATAGCGGGAATATAATGGCTTGGGGATACACTTCTATAAAACGCAAGTATTTATACATTCTATTGTTGTTCATACCTGTTGTGAGAGTGTGTGTGTGCGAGGGTTTGAGGATGAGTGTGTGCATGTGTGTGAGAGAGTGTGTATGTGTGTGAGTGTGTATTTGTGTGTGTTTAAATCAATCAATCAATCAAAATAAAACGCAAAAAAATATATTATAACGCATCTTTCACTTTCGCAGATTTGCTGGAAGAAATCTCTTTTAGTGATAAGTTCACCCTTTGTACAATGTCTCATATTAATTGTTTTTATTATGTCTATTGTTGTACAATAAAGTGTAAATAAATCAATCAATCATTTATTTGTCAGAATACTCAATCTTACAGTAATCTTTGCACATGTCACAGTATTCAGCCTATTTAAACGGCATACGAAAATATTAATGTAGAGAGAGAGAGAGCATAGGGCATATATAGAGCAACCTTGCAATCTTGCAACAAGGTAGGTGTTTTGTTAATTTTTTTTTACTTTTATTTTTAAATTTTGTTTATGAGATAAAGGCCGATACATTGAAACGTGTAACCCATTAATTGAAGTCGCTACCGCTATTACTTTTCACTCCAGCCATAGTGTAACCGTTTTCTCGGTAGTGCGGAGTGCGCACCGTTTATCTACAGTTACGCAATTTGTGCAAGTCGCTAGTGTGCAGTCTCCATTACACCCCAGATTGCAATTTAATGCATAATTTATAATAAACAAAGTTGTAGCGCGGTAATGGAGAAAAGAGCGTCGGTGGCGTCGTCATGAACTCGTAAAGTAAAATACACTTTATAAATTAAAAAAATGTGAAATGCTTATCAAATTTTTTTTTTTAAATTACACTTTATTGCATAAAGTAGACAAAACAAAAAATAGGCAAATATGTAGAAACAACGATGTACAGAGTCAGTATACAGCGTCGGTGGCACAGTGGCAGTGCACACCACAATGTGGTAGGATATACTGGAACTACCTATGTAATTTTAAGATCCTTCATAACGTATGTTCTTGCAAATAAACATTCATTTCATTTCACCTCAAGAGCGTCGGTGGAACAGCGGCTAGGGCACCGGACTCCCATGCGGAAGACCCGGGTTCGAAACCGTGCAGTGCCATGTACCAATGAGTTTTACGCATGTTTCGAAAACTTACGTACATTTACCGGCTGCTCTAACGGTGAAGGAAAACATCATGAGGAAACCTGCACACTAAGATGACAAGTGTGTAAAATGGGGTAGGCACAAACGATCCTCAAGGGTCGAAGTGCCGCTGGGGTTATTCTCGACCGATTATCATAAGATAAGATAAGATAGGCGACCTTATTGCTAAGAGTGATCGCTTTCAGGACAACGTCTGGCTGAGGAAATGATTATGAGAAAGAGGTGGATGTGCAATCATGGAATAAAAAAGTGGTCAATAAATAATTTGTATCATCTATTTGCAAATGCTTATACCGATAACTTCCTTATCTTATTTAGTTTTAACTTGATTCTCTTTGCTTTGTCCAAAAACTAGGGCGATTGTTCCTCACAATGTTTAGAGCAGCTGATTTCTAGCACTTTATAGAAGCATAAGATGCTGAACACCACACACGTTTAATAACCTTATAGAATTAATTTTTTTAGAATTAATTATAGAGAAACGTGTTCCAGCTTGCCTCAGCTTTACGCTGAGCTGGTGTACCCTTTTTGGCACTGTACTGCACCGGATCTTTTACGCTGCATGTATTAATCTTTGTATACTTCTGTATTGTGTTTTGTATTCTGGTGTTTACAGTGCTAAATAAACGATTTCAAATTCCACTATTTTCGTAGTTAAGGTCGAACAGCAAGTCGCTATTTTTTACCTTTTAAAGTCACATATTGAAGTTTGGATACAACCACTAAACTAGGTTCTGTTGCAAACAGCGATAAAAGTACAAGAACTCTTCCACCAAACTAGCGCACTTAGTAAGGAACCCAGCCAGTCAGCGTAAAAATTCTCCAATCGATTTCAATTTTCCACTGCAGTAAATACAAAGCAAACGCGAATGGCTGCCAGGAAGTGGGAAACGCTCCTTTGCTTCCTCACTTCCCGTCAACACGAATGAAAAGCAGTGACTTTCACATTTTCTTTGTACAGTCGTAAATATTTTACTAAGAAGGTGGGTAGGAAGTTGTAAAATGTTTCTTTCAAAAGAAAGATGTCGACATTTTTGTTTAACATAGGTATCACAGACAGCCCCCTGTACAGAGCTTGCATGGAGGCAGAGGAGACGGTGGCCCACGTGCTTTTGGAGTGCAGTGAGGTGACCACCTACCGGGCCGGAAGCCTTGGTACCCCAGGATCACTTCCCGAAGTCCTACAGGACAGTAAAGACTGCTGGACTTTCTGGCGAAGTTGGGGTGGTAGTTGTTTCCACCATACGTAAAATAGGCGCTGAAGACGTCGAGTTACGGAAACCAGCCCGTTATTACATTACATTACAAAGATGTCGACACACATAAGCACAGGTTTAAGGGATCCATACTCCGAGGACCATCCCAACGGCGAGCATGCGTGAAACGATGTATTACTAGAGGAGTAGAGGAAGCAAGAGAGGCATGATACTGGTCGAGTTTCGGAAAATAATTGTATGTGACATGAACGGAGATGAGCCGATACGACAGACTAACAGACAGAACGACATTGTTGCTCTCTATAGCTATAAGTTGGAAAGGGTCAAGTTGAAAACCAGCGTCGCTAGATATATAGGTATCTGTACATCTAGCGACACTCAGCTGAACTTGGCCCTTTTAATAGATCATATGCTTACTACATTAAGCCGTATCATTTTAAAAATATATTCGCATGGTTGTAGTATTTTAAGCCAGAAATGGTCTATTAATAAAGGATTTCTATTTCATGCCAAGACAGAGATTCGTAGCGCTCCATTATCTCTGTCTATCCAGGAATCCCTTGCTGGGTATTAAATGAGAGAATGGAGCGCCACAAATCGTATAGCGGGAAGTTATGTATGTATGTATACTCCGAAGGGGTAAACGGAACCCTATTGCTGTAGCTACTCAGTCCATCCCTCACGCGGATGTAACCGCGTCTAAGCGGAATAAGGATTTTTTTTTAATCGCACCTAACTTACAAATGGGGAATATATGGGGAAGGCAATGGCAAACCACCCCGTTAAATCTGCCACGAGAGTCGGCCTATGTGATTAATTCCTTAGAATGATCACGACCCTCAGCAATGAGGAAAACGACTTAGAAGAGAGAACTTACAAATAGATTTATAAGTTAGATACATCGAGGTTCGACTCACACTTAGCCGGTATTTTCTAAATTGTTATTGACCTAGTCAGAATCTGAAATCCAAAGAATCCCTCAAGCTTGACACAGTAAATCGAAGTTCCAAGGAAATAGAGTCTCTGAAACGCACTAACTTTAAAACGATAGAGATTTCCGCTTTCAGAACTCTGAAGGTAGTTCAAAACAATGAAAACTTAAGTTACGATACTTTGCCATCGTTCAGAAGTGAATTCCTCAGCTGAGTGGATTCGCAATTGTATTTCGTTGCAAATCCGATGTGGGATTCCGATGGAAGTTTAGAAGGTTCTTGATAGATTGAAACACTTTATTGTACACAAATACAGGAAAAGTTAAAACTACAGGAATATTAAGCACGATATGTACAAAGGCGGCCTTATCGCTTAAAGCGATCTCTTCCAGGCAAACTCTCAAGTTAATTGGACATTAAAGAGATTAGCGACAGTGTAGTGTGAGATTTAGAGCGTCGGTGGCGTCGTCGTGGCTAGGACGTCGGACTCCCATGCGGGTGGTCCGAGTTCGAAACCAGGAGCTTTTAAGCTTCTTCGTAGGACTTACGTACATTTACCGATTGCTCTGACGGTGAAGGAAAACATCGTGAAGAAACCTGCACACTGAGATAACCAGTGTGTGAAATGGGAAAGGCAATGGCATACCACCTCATTAAATCTGCCACGAGAGTCGTTCTATGTGATTAATTCCTTAGAATGATCACGACCCTCAGCCATGAGGAATACGACTTAGAAGAATATGCCCTTTCATACAACCCTTCCTGACAATCTACAATTGTATTTTTTCCATTTGAAGTATCTCCCTTGTACTTATTATGCGTTAGAACGAAGGTTATATTCATATTTCAAAATTTCTCAAGTTTTTGAGATCTTTTGAAAGTTGTCAGTCAGGATATCCAGAGAAATAGGTTCTATGGACACTGGCTGAAGATGCACCAGACTGCGAAAGAAAAAGTAAAAAGTAAGTAAGTAAGTAATACGTTTATTTCACACACAGCGATGACCGAAACAGTTATAATTATAATAAAATAATTATGTAGTCAAAGGTAAACATATCTAAATCATGTCTGATGGTCTGCTGTTGTTGTGAAAAGGGCCTCAACTCAGCTTATTGCTGCAGACAAGAATGCCTCCAGCGCTGGTATTCTGTTGGACCGTGACCGATGGCTGGACACAAAATCACTTCACAGAAAATAACTTCTATTATGTTTAATGTTAATGTATTTTATTTTATTGTTTTGTTTTAAAACATTCCCTTTTCTACTTCTAATTTAATTTTCTATTTTCTGTTCTATTTCCATTTCATTTCTTTGTTTTATTCCACTTTTGCTTGTTTTTTTACAAAACTTGTAGGTACTATGGGTGTATAACCTGAGAATAAAGACATTTTATTATTAATTATTATAATATAATGCTAGAAAGAAAGAAAGAACAAACCTGAGCATCACATATCCTGGCAAAAAGTATCATCTGTTTCATCTAGTACTTTACGTAAAGTCACTCAATAAATAAAACATTTGTAACTTAAAACATAAAATTTAATAAACACCACTTACATCGCCATAACTTCCAGTTAAGTTACCTCATAATTTCACTGGAATTACTCGACAATGTCATACCCATATACTCAACTCCTGAGCAAATTCGATAGCGAAGTTCCTGCTGCGATACACCCCTCCCCCATCTTAAATATGTCGAACCCCTCCCCCCCAACCCCGATCTCATTCACACACCGATTTGTCCTCGCTTCGACTTCCAAACTCCTTTAAGTTTGTACAGTAGACTCATCAGTACAGTATTGACTGTAAGAACCTACCATTTCTCGTGTATTGTCGCACCGCGCTTGTGAAGTGCTTTGTTGTTTAATTTAAAGTGGTGTAGGGTTTCTTGAGGGGTGCAGGCAATAGAACAGTGGTAGTTCTTGAAGACTTTTAATGCGTATTGCATTTAAAATTAAAATAATTATAGTGAGCCGTGTAAAGCGTTATCGATCACGGCCATGTTCGAATTGAAGTTTTTTTTCATTTTTCGTTCGCAAATTGTGTATAAGATGGTGCTACACGAGTCCTCAACAGTGGTATATTTAGAGATTTGATTAAATCACAACTTCTTCTATATTACTTTGAAAGTAAGCCCTACCTTTTCAGCTGGCCCCTCAGTGACTGCACGGACGAAGAAAGCAACAGTGTGTGCGTATTGTGATGTATGAATGTGTTTGTTTGTATGAATGAGGATATTAGTGTGTGGTGCAGATAGATATAGATAGATCTCTGAAACCTTTTTCCTATTATATTGTATAAGAATAAGTTTATTTGTGCGGTAAGATGACACAGTATTCATAGTCCATACACTAGTAGAAACTTAAGCATAGGTTATATTAAACTAAATAAAATTAGTGAGCAACAAGTAGTGATTATACTTTGCATTATTTATACTATGTTCCAGTAAGGGTGAAGGCGTAAATTTAATTTTAATATTGCCGGAATTCCAATGGACTTACACAAAGAGCAGTTGGAAATTTTGCTTGTTTGTGTAATAGAGTTAAGAATAGTTTTGGGAGTAAATGTCAGCCGAAGTAAATTTTTTATATTTTTTTATTGACTACTAAACCCGCATTTGACCTCGATCTCGCCTGATGGTAAGCGACGATGAGGTCGACGATGGAGCATGCGGGTCCAGTAAATGTCTATTCACTCTGGCCTTGGCCTTTTCAAGGAGGATAGCTCTATCGCATATTATTTAAAAATGGAACGAAAAATGTAAGTCGAGATTTGAAGGTGGAACTCTGTGCAGAGCCAGCATACTAGGATGGTATTATACCACTATTTTACTTATTTCCGCCGCAAAGCAGCAACACAATGCATTCCGTGTTTCGGTTTGAAGGGCAACCGATCAAGCGTATTTACCAGCACATGAGGTCCTAAAAGACAGCAGAGCATCGAAAACCCTCTAATAACATTATAGTAAGATGAGATGTCTAATGGCGACGGTGAACACTTACCATCAGGTGAAAAAAAGAGTCACCTTTTTATGGTAAGTTACAATGCTTGCATCAGCAAAGTTCAGCTGTTTTTTTTATATACTCGACCAAAACCTTACGTTTGACCCCAATTCATTCTTCGGTATACGACGATGAGGTCGAAAGTGGAGCACGTGGATTTAGTAAATGCCTATTCGCCTTGAGAATCCCAAGGTTGTAAACATACGTTTCAGGAAATACTGATGCCAGGATTGTACAGCCCATAGAAACAATAGTGTAGCATTAACTTCACATGTGCCAGTAGTTAAGAGTTTTACGTTTCGGACCAAATTTTGTACCCTAAGGTTCAATTTACATTGCGGCGGAATGGAATGGAAACGAATTTTCGCAACGTAATTGTACTTACCAAGATCCGGATCTGCAAAACTGTCATCAGACCGATCTTGATGTATGGATGCGAGATTAGGACACTAACCTTAAAGGAAGAAACAGACTATTGGTGACCGAGAGGAGGATATTGAGGAAGATTCTGGGACCAGCCAAGAAGGAAGATGGCGGGTGGAGGATGAGAAAGAATAGGTAGATGGAAGAGATGGTGAACAAGCCGAACATCATAGGAGAAACGAAAGCGGCTTGACTCCGATGGCTCGGACACATCACTAGGATGGGGGAGGATCGGGCAGTTAAACGAGCGTATGTGGGACGCCCTAACGGACGACGTCCGGTCGGACGTCCCAGATACCGCTGGCGCGATGAAGTGGAGAAGGATTTGCGGGAGCTCCAGGCGTCTGACTGGCTCGAGACTGCGCAGGAGAGAGAGCGATGGCGCTCTTTGGTATCGGAGGCCAAGATCCACTTCGGGTCGCTGCGCCAGCGGAGTAAGTAAGTAATTGTACATAGCATAATGAACTTTATGTCAATTGTGTAACATACAAACTAAATACGATCCAACAAAGAGGCCGCGCGTTTTCCGGAAAATCCTCGCGCATTCTCGAGAATTCCCCTAGCTATAGTTCTTTTTTGACTCGTATTTAATTTGTATGTTACACATTTGACATAAAGTTCATTATGCTATGTACAATTACGTTGCGAAACTTCGCTTCCATTCCATTCCGCGGCAATGTAAATTGAGCCTAACAACTAACTGTAACCCTTTAACAGAGGTCTAGCTGGGGCCGTAAAGGAAAGTCGCACCCGGGCATCAGTATCAGGGGCGGCAAAATGATTCAGATTCAGTAAATTTGCTCTCTTTTTATAGCCTCATATCGTTTTTCTCGGATTCACCCTCCCCAACGATAACGTTTGTAAATTCATCTGGATTTGGATATCGTTGAGGAGGGAGAATCCGAGGGTGAGTGGCGGGTCCTTCTTCCCCCAATAATTTTAATAATTACATTTATAACTTCACGCTATATCCCTAGCGGAGTAGGCAGAGAGAATGGAGCGCCACGAATATCTGTTTTGGCATGCCTCTCTTGCTTCCCTTACAATCATTCGCTGTTTCACTCATGCTCGCCGTTGGGGTCGTCAGCTCTGTATATTGAAATCTTTAATTTTTCCAATCTTTTATTTTAATAATTACTAATAGATTTCCGCAAAGTAACGCCTGATTCCGTCAACTAACATCTTCATAAATACTTTAATAAAAATAAAATCACCGTTTTGTACCAACTGCAACAAAATAGAAGACCTCACTCACCTCCTAATGGAGTGTGACCTGGTGAAAATTGAGAGGAAGAAATATTGTCCTCAATAGGCTCCAAAATGGGAGGCTGAATATTATTTTGAGTCAACCCTTCATCATCATCATCATCATCAGCAGCCTATTCTAGTCCACTGCTGGACATAGGCCTCTCCCAGGGCGCGCCATTGAGCCCGATCTTCGGCTCTTCTCATCCAGTCGCTGCCAGCCACCTTGCGCAGATCGTCGCTCCATCTAGCAGGGGGGCGTCCCACACTACGTTTGCCCAAACGCGGTCTCCACTCCAGAACTCGTCTACCCCAGCGGTTGTCGGTTCTGCGACAGACGTGACCGGCCCACTGCCACTTCAGCTTGCTAATCTTATGAGCTATGTCGATAACTTTTGTTCTATGCCGGATCTCCTCATTTCGGATTCGGTCCAGCAGAGATACTCCGAGCATAGCTCTTTCCATAGCACGCTGAGCGACCTTCAATTTGTGAACCAGTCGCACCGTCAGTGTCCACGTTTCGGCTCCGTAGGTCATTACTGGTAGGACGCACTGGTTAAAGACTCTTGTCTTTAGACATTGAGGTATGGGCGACGAGAAGATGTGACGTAACTTCCGAAATGCTGCCCAACCCAGCTGAATTCTTCTGTCGGCTTCTTTCTCGAAGTTGTTTCTACCTAATTGCACAGTCTGCCCGAGGTAGACGTATTGTTGCACAACTTCGAGGGCCGTATCGTCGACGATAATCGGTCCCGGAACGACATGGTCATTGAACATGACCTTAGTCTTGTCCAAGTTCATCCCGAGACCGACACGTCGTGAAGCAGCATTGAGATTGTCCAGCATTTCTTGAAGGTCCTGCAGCGACTCCGCCATTACGACTATATCATCGGCAAAACGTAGGTGTGAGATGTACTCGCCGTTTATATTGATGCCGTGTCCTTTCCAGTCCAGGGTCTTAAAGACATCCTCCAATGCGTTCGTGAACAGTTTCGGAGATATGACATCTCCCTGTCTTACTCCTCTGCGCAATTGGATGGGTCCTGTTTGCTGGTTCTGTACTCGGACAGACATCGTCGCGGCGTCATACAGACATCTCAACACTTCGATGTATCGCCAGTCGACTTGGCAACGCTGCAAGGACTCTAGAACAGCCCAGGTTTCGACGGAGTCAAAGGCTTTCTCATAGTCCACAAATGCAAGACACAGGGGCTGATTATATTCTTCAGTTTTCTGTATAATCTGCCGCACAGTGTGGATGTGGTCTATGGTGCCAAAGCCTCCCCGAAATCCGGCCTGTTCCGGAGGT
The DNA here is from genome assembly GCA_947369225.1 of Hofmannophila pseudospretella. Lineage (NCBI taxonomy): Eukaryota > Metazoa > Arthropoda > Insecta > Lepidoptera > Oecophoridae > Hofmannophila > Hofmannophila pseudospretella. The sequence continues at coordinate 4,779,605 of OX376333.1, forward strand.
TGGAAGTCGTCTAATCTCCGCGCAAGACGATTCGTGATGACTCTCGAAAACAGCTTATATACATGGCTCAGGAGCGAGATGGGTCTGTAGTTTTTGAGCAGAGTTTTGTCTCCTTTTTTGAAGAACAAAACTACAATGCTCCTGTTCCACGCCTCCGGAGTTCTCCCAGAGTGTAGGACGGAGTTGAAGAGCTTCCGAAGTTCCCTCAGTACAGGGATTCCTCCTGCCTTAAGGAGCTCAGAAGAGACACCGTCCTCACCAGGGGCTTTTCCTTTCTTAAGCTGTTTGAGAGCCAGCCCGAGCTCGTCTAGGCTAAAATCTGGCAGTTCATCGGTATAGTGTCGGGTTAACGTGGCTCTAGGATCTTCGATTGTCGGTTCAGGCCGCGGAGCATGAGCAGCGTACAGTCGGCCATAAAAGTCTTCGATCTCGGCGAGTATCTCTGGCTTGGAGGTGACGGTCCTGCCACTAGAAGTTTTGAGCTTCGTCAGGTGGCTCCTCCCTAGTTGCTGAACGAACACTTTTGACCCCCTATTCTGCTCTATCGCCTCTTTTATGAGTCGTGTATTGAAGCTTCGGAGGTCGCGTCGTATCAGCTTCCTTATTTTCTTATTGAGTGCCCGTTGTTCTGACGATGTAGCTTGTGTGTTTTCGCGTCTTTCCCTCATAAGTGCCAGAGTCCCGTCCGAGAGCTTCGACTTCGTGCCTGTGCGCTGCAACCGACAAAACCTTACCCCTTCATCCCTAATAGTCCTCACCACGTTTTGGAGATTCTCGTCAATATTATTTGTGGTTTCCAAGGCATCGAATCGGTTTTTAAGTTCTAACTGAAACCGGTCGGAGCCTGCCACGGCCTGGTGCAGAGTAGGTCGGAGCGTGGGCTTCATTAGACGGCGTCTCTCCAGCTGAAAGTCAATATTCAGAGTGCCTCGGACCAGTCGGTGATCACTACCGGTTTTGAACCTGTTGATCACTGAGACATCTCTGAATATGTGCTTCTTATCCGTCATAATGAAGTCGATCTCATTTTTCGTCACAGTATCGGGGCTTTGCCAAGTCCACTTCCTATGGGGTCCCTTCTTAAAGAAAGAATTCATTAAGAAAAGGCCCTCCATCTCCAGGAAGTTAACAAGCATTTGCCCCCTGTGGTTTCTGCCGCCAAAGCCGTATGGCCCAACCCTCGATTCGCTGCAAGTCCGTACTCCCACTTTCGCGTTGAAGTCCCCCATGACAACATTGAAGTGTGCCTTACTGGTGTTGTTTAGGGCTTTGGCTATGTCTTCATACATAGCCTCCACTTCATCATCCGAGTGTGTCGAGGTCGGTGCGTAAACTTGTACAACCTTGAGAGAATATCTCTCGGTTAACTTAAGGACAAGATACGCTACCCTTGTCGACACACTGGAGACCTCAACAACATTGTCTATGAGGGACCTATTGACGAGAAACCCGACACCCCCCTGGGAAAGTTGGTCTCCCTCTCGGAAGTAGAGTAGATGGCCCGATTCAAGGGTTAGTGTGTCCTCCCCCTCTCTTCGGACCTCACATAACCCTAGAACGTGCCATCGTATCTTCTCCAACTCTACTTCGAGCTGCGCAATGTGCTCGTCCAGCCGTAGACTTCGTCCGTTATACGTCGCCAATGCCAGTTTGTTTTGGTAGCCTACCGTAGCCCGGGGATTCTTCGCACCCCCTACCCCACCGTTACCATGGCCGCTACCGTGACCAGGAATAGTGGGGCGGCCGGGAACTGGGGGCCGTTTTCTTTTTGCGCTATTCATGAAGGAGGAAATGCCATAATCGCCACGCTAGGCCTGCGGGTTGGCGATCGCAGTAGCTGGGTCGCTTGCCCCGATGACGCTGCTGCCCGTCATCGTGCTTATGGTATTTTAACCCAGCCAGAGTTTGAGTGGTTATACCGCCACTAGTCGGTCGCCAGGGACTCGTTCGTTAATCGGCAGGATGCACCACGTGCAGGTGAGTTTGACATTTGGAGGTCTAGATGTTGGTGACCCCCCTTACATCCCCTATCTGATAATATGAAACACTTACTGTTGTTTGCTAAGTTGGCTCTCAAAGTGAGGGCTGACTCTAATAATACTTGAGCTTCCCTTCCCTGTTCTTAGTGACGAGGCTGACATGGTCACCTTGTCGTATACCAAAGCCTCTAAACTGAGATTTTAAGCAAAACTGCCTTTAATTCCTACCACTCATACACATTTCACTAAATTATTATAGGTATGTCAATAATTTTTTTTCAGTAGTTAGCATCTCTGGCAAAGGCCTCCCCCCAATTTCCCCCAGTGTCCCCTGTCCCTCACCATTCTCGTCCAGTGCTCCCATTTTCTTTGCAAAGGTATCGTCCCATCGTTTATAGGGTCTTCCACTTCCCTTACATACCTTATGATGCCCTTATTAATCGAAGACATGGCTGTAACTGGAAAGTTATGATCTTGGGATCTTCAAGGCCAGAGTGAATAGGTATTTACTGGACCCGCATGCTCCATCGTCGACATCATCGTCGCTTACCATCAGGCGAGATCGAGGTCAAATGCGGGTTTAGTTATACATAAAAATAATAAAAAAGTTGGTCAAACCCAAGGTTAATTCTTTAAAAAAAAAGTTTCTTTAGAGGGTCATCTAGTAAACCTACAAACATCTCTGCCTTTCGATTCCCAATAGCAAGTCCGCAATGCGACGAAGCCGAAACGTAAACCGTTAACGCGTGCGGCCGCCGTGATTGTTAAATATTTTATCACCCCCGGGATCGCCGTGTCGCGTCAAACTGGGGTATTAACTCCCGTTTTTACGCACCCGGCCGGTAAACTTGGGATTTGTCCAACAAGTTACTACAAAGGATTGAAATTGTCTCGGTGCGGAACTACGGAACGCAGTAAAGTATTGGGCTGTGACACGACTTGGGATGGCAGTAGGGTTGCCACCTCTACTATTATGGAGGTAGGTTGATGTAGGTTATTTGTGTAGATGGAAGGATACGCGGAAGCAGATGATTTTACAATTATTTAATGAAATTAACTTAAGTAACAGAAAGCAATCTAAATTTATGCCAACTAGATAGCTACAACGAAATTGTATAAAATATTGTAATAATAAGCAAGAGGTATGCATGTGTTTCGAGTCGCGAGAAACAGCTGACTGTAGCGGGGTGATGCGCATCGATGTGCGCGCGCGCCGCATCCGCCGCCCGCTGCACGGTTACGAAGAAAAACGAAGTGGTTTTCCGCGTTTCCTGACTACCAATCCGTCATATTCAGTTTGACGTATGATGACGGACGTGTGTGTTCGGATGATTGTAACTCCACACCATTATAATATAATATCCTATTATAATGAGGCCAGTATATTTTTAAAACTGATAATTTAACGGCTGGACTACGGCGCAAGCATCGGCTTCCACCTTTGGACCATTGTGGTGTACCACAGACATATTTAGACTAGTTGGAGTGGTTAAAAAAGAATGTTGTAAAATTTGCAGTGCTTGAGCTCAAACTCCTATCTTTTTGACACCCAAAAAACAGTGGCAACCCTAGATGGTGGTTGTTTTTGTACTTTTGTTATTATGGGTCTGTGGGATATTGACATTATTTCAGTGTGAAAAGAAAGCATTGGCTTTCTCCACTGGGCGAATGTATAAGTAAAGTAAAAGTAAAATACACTTTATTACACAAATAGAAAACAAAAAACAAAAGATAGAAAAGGAAATAGTGAAGTACAATTTAGGCGGCCTTGCGATTTCTTCCAGGCAAACTTCGGGCAGAAGAAATAATTTCGAGAAAGATGTAGTAGATGTGCAAGCATTATGGAAAACGTTATATAATAGAATTTATACAATAGGTTGCACCATCTTATTCTTATAGTTGTGGTCGCATCCTTGCCGGTGAGGGTTGATCTCAGAACGACTTCCTGGGAAATTTCATAGGGTGATTTGCCTTCTTCATTTCATTCAGTAGTCATTTTATCTAATCTATAAAATAAATATAAAAAAAAAACATTTATTTAACATTGCATTATGCATACATAATTAAACTTAAAAATATTTGAAATTAAAAAAACAACAACGGTAAAAGGACTCATGCTCAGCATGAGCTGCGGTCCGACCGGTACGGCACACAGTGGGAACCCTCCTAACAAGAGCATATCGAAAATGGTTATGGTGAAACTCGTAATTTTAAGGACCTGTCGATGGTTTTACCTAATAGAATAGACCAGCTTATCGGCAGAAAGGCTTTTATATTTTTCAATTTAGTTGAAATTACCTAAAATTATTTTCAAACATAACACTTCGATAATTTCATGTTTTTCAAACTATGCATGGTGACAGTTAGACGTCAATTTCTGCTCATGTTGCTATAGACACTATAGCAAGATTATATATTTTTGGAAAGCTCAAGATCTCTAATTTATAATGCTGCAATTAATATTTGACTTTCATTTAGAAATAAAATGTTAAAAATTTATTCGTGAGAGAAGTCATTTTAAACATTTTATTATTTTCACTTGGAGTTTTCTCTGTTGCCGAAGGCTGCCGAAGTTGAGAAAATTGTTGCTGAAGGTTCGGAAACTATTCAATATTGAGAAGAAAAAATAAAAACTTGCGCATATTTGCGCCATTTTAATTTAGAGCAAAAAATATTAGACAAGTAAAATTCTCAATATTTGGGAATTAATAAATATTAGTTCTTATTCTATAAACTGTTGAGTAATAATGATGAATAAGTATTTTATTTGACAAATGACTTTAGGTTACGTGCCAAATAATTATTTTTTTTTGAAATGTCAAATTAAAAATTAAAAAAAATTTTTTTTTTAAAAAACCCTATGTTAAAAAATTATCTTGCGGCCATCTTTTAACCATTAAAATGATAAAAATATCTGTATTATATATCTATATTGGTTAACAGATAGATAACAATGATGGTTGCATTTATTGCTTCGAATATCAATTAATTTAATTATAAGTTTATAAGATATAATTAAATTAAAATTAATTTATAAGTTTTGCGCTAGACACTAATCTTGGAGTACTCTAAAAAGACCAGCAAACCATTACAGTGATCGGATCCTTTGATTCGTCATACAACTTTTACATACATAACAAAAACGAAATTACTGTGCAACATGAGTGAATTTGTTTGCAGTAGACGTGACTTGTGTACTTTAATTATTAACGAGAAAACTACTTCTGAAATTGAACAGTATTTAATGGTCAATTTTAATTTATCGGCATCAGAAATTAGTACTGTAGTAAACAGTATTCAAAAAAGTTTGGCCACGCCATGTAGACAACTCTGTGCGTTTAGCACAGAGTAAGGGCTAGAGATGTGAACGAAAACTCTTTCTAATACAGACTCTACGTTACATGCTTGGATCAGATGTATGGAGAATTGGAGATGCTACTACACATTTCATACAATTTATCTTCTCAAAAGTGGTCAGCGTCAACACCTGAGAACAAAAGAAGTAAAGAAGAAAAGAAAAGGCTTGTGCAAAGACGTTTTCGTGAAGAACTTGGCTTGCATATAGACAAACCAAGACAAGGTACTGGTAATAGCAATGACGTCAAGAAGATTCTTTTAAAACTATCAATGCTCTGCAGAGATAACGGGTGTTGACGAAGAATTAATAAGAAGACCATACATAACTCTTCAAACTATGTCATCAGGACTTCCGATTAATCCCGTAATATTCATGGCGCACAAATTATAGAATACTATGTAGTTTTGCCAATTGGTCAACTTTCTGAAGACGCCCAAGAAACAAGGAATAAATATTACAAGAGTTTTCGGTTGCATCATGCCAGAACGTGTTCCCGGTCAGCTACAAATGAAGACGTCTTCCACGCTTTGCTATATACATCTGATCCATACATATCGAGCCTCTACAGACGAAGTTTAATAATATAAGATTTATTAGACGAAGCTAAAGAACTTCTAGATATAACTGTTCTCGAGTAGAGAAAATAATTATTATAAGTCTTAAAAATATACAACGTGGTTCTTTTTATGTTTAAAAGTATAGTTTTAGTCATAAAAATATTATTTTAATAGTGTAATCAGTATTCCTATTTTTTAATTAATTTTATGGCAATAAAAATGAAGATTTTCATGTTTGATATTTTTAAATTAAATAATTAGTTGTGTTATAACCATGAATTTTTATTCAATTGATAGCCTATGTATTCTAGTATGTGTGTGTAAAATTTCAAAATAATATGTCAAGAAATAAAGAAGTTATAGATTTATGATATGGAACGCACCGTTTGGGCCCACTGTGCGGCAGACCCGCAGCGCTGGTTTTCAGCTGTGCCAGGGCGAAGGCATCGCGAGCGAAACAGCAGGTCAGGGACGATAACAGAAATATATTAAAAGTACAAATAAATAAATAAATACCTAAAGATGAAATAGATAACAATTAAAACTAGAGAGAAAAGGGAATTAATACGAGAGATATTTTTTTTTTAATTAATATTTTTAAGTTGACATTTTTAAAATGCAATAGCTGCGTAATCAGAATATGTATTCAAAAGATTTAAGTTAAAAACTTCCAACATACTATTTCGAAGCAATCAAACAAAATTGAAACATCGAACCGAACATTACCGATTTTCCCCAAAATGTGATTACCATATCGATAAAATTGTATTCAGTGATCATAGAAACTAAAAGATTGGCTTATGACAACTATTTGCGTGTCATCTTAATTATGGTCATATTACAGTTTTTTTTTTTAATTATTGGCCTTTGGTATTGTGTTTTAATGCACAATAATTCCGCCAATTCACGTTATTCGTTCACACATCGTGAAAGTGACCGGTTATGACTTGGTTTATCGAAATTTAGAATAATGCACATTTTGTCAAGATCGTCCGGAAACTCCCCCTTATAGTTTGTTACAGTAAGAGTAAGTGATCATTTAAATAATAAATCGCTACAATTTTGATAGTAGAGGCTCTTCTCAAACCGAACCTTGCAGAAGCTTCAAAACTGAAGCTTGTCTTCATGTTACTAGACCATCTTGGATACTGAGTACCTTATCTTGTCTTATGATAGGGGGCCGGGAATAACCCAGCGGCATTTCGACCCTTAAGCATCTTTTGTGCCTACCCCATTTTACACACTAGTCATCTCAGTGTGCAGGTTTCCTCACGATGTTTTCCTACACTTAGAGCAGTCGGTAAATGTACGTAAGTCTTCGAAAAATACGAAAAACTCGTTTGTACATGGGACTGCACGGCTTCGAACCCGGACCTAACCGCATGGGAGTGAGGTCCCTAGCCACTGTTCCACCGACGCTCCTTACTGAGTACCTACTCGTGGTTTGCCGTAAATTCTCACATAAACCAACAGCTACGGCGACAAAAAACAATTTCTTTTGTTGGTTAGTTGCGTGTTGAAAGTGTGTCGACAGCTGGACTCTCTTAAATCACGCTAAGCATCAATTTTGTCCGCCATTGTTTGAAATGCACGCAACGTCCTTAAAGGATAATAATATGCACAAAAATCACGCACAAAAGCACACTCCAACTACAAAGTCATGATTGTACCTTTGTTTTGTTTTATCGGCGGTGATACCTGAAGTGCTAAATTGGGCTTCAACTTGGGCGAACCATAGATCGACGTCGTCGGTCCAAAACGGTGGTAGCCTCACTGCCACTTCGTTGACCGACTCTGCTTCGTCGTTAATCTTTTGCTCGACAATTATTTTGTCCTTGAGTCGTCGGGGTCACCAATGTGGGGCTGAACGCGGCCACAAATAAAAGTCAGGTCTTGGAGATGAGGAGCAAGATGTATTTCACTGGACACCACACGAGCTTGACATCGCGAGTATATGAAAAGCGATGGTGATTGTTTTCTGCAATTGGCAGGCGCGCAGTGCACGTGCGCCGACGTTGTGGCGGGAAGCCGCCATATACCTATGTAAAAGTGTAAAAATACCCTTACGTTTGTTACAATCAATCTGAACTAAATAAAACATGTCAGGATCTTACACTTAAATCTATAATACAGTTTCAGCTTTACTCAACTTATTCTAAATTAACACTCCTATTCGCACCCTGTGGGAACATCTTGTTGCAGTTGTGTGTAATCGTGAATAAATTATTAAAATTGGCTCTTGATATGTAAGTCTTTTTTTAAACTAGCTACTTTCATGGTTTAGTTATGCAGTCCTTTGTGCATATTAGGTTCAGGTTATTGGCACTATGCCACCTTGCAAGAGAATCTAGCCCACTAGATACCGTTATAGAGCCCCTATATAGATTTATAGCCCCCCCTATTCTTCTTCTTCTCCTAAGTCGTATTCCTCATTGCTGAGGGTCGTGATCATTCTAAGGAATTAATCACATAGAACGACTCTCGTGGCAGATTTAATGGGGTGGTTTGCCATTGCCTTCCCTATTTCACACACTGGTTATCTCAGTGTGCAGGTTTACTCACGATGTTTTCCTTCACCGTCAGAGCAGTCGGTAAATGTACGCAAGTCCTTCCATAAAACCGAAAAACTTATTAGTACATGACTTTGCATGGTTTCGAACTTGGACCCGCATGGGAGCCACGACACCACCGACGCTCAATAGCCCCCTATATAGAGAGTCATATCACAGCCCCCTATATAACCTTAATTGTTTTATGCACTTGGAGTATCACACTCTATCCTACTATGTACGTACGAGTAATTCAATTCAATTAAATATTTTTATTTTTCGGATAACTTGATCCATGGTGTTAGTGTACTCAAAAACTATGTTAGTAAATATGTATATTCAGAAAAAATTACGAGTTTTTACACTTCGACCAGATGCTTCAGGATGCTGTTGGAGCTGCTCCGAAGCCTGCAAAGCAGAGACGCAGTTCTTTTGCGCATAATGGCGTGAAAACCATCGGTATGTGCGTGCGCAAACATGCCGGAGGCACTGTAATACTATAGAGTAACTGACATATCTCATTTTTTCTGTGACATGCAGTAATTACCATACCTATCGATAAAATTTATTGAACACCAGACGTATGACAATGAGACGAATTAACGAATTCCAGTTACGGTTTACCATGTGGGTGACTGTACTGACAAATTGCCCCTGTATGGTCAGCAAAAAAGTTTCATAATTTAACAAGAGCGCCGGTCGCTTCTCCCGCCACGCCGCCTTAAACGACATTCTGCACCGCTCTCTTGCCACCGTCAACGTACTGGCCATCCTGGAGCCGAACGGTATCATGTGTGATGACGGCAAGAGACCGGACGGAATGTTGTTAATACCCTGAAAATGGGACGTGCCCTTGTGTGGGTCCCATCTCCACAGTACGTGAAGGAAGGCCGGTGGGGCGGCTGAAGCGGCTGAGGGCCTTAAGGCCCACAAATACAGGGACATCGGTAACCAATACAACTTTGTTGCATTTGGTGTAGAGACCCTTGGTCCTTGGGGCTCTGGAGCTCGGTCACTGTTCCGAGAGCTGTCCAAGCGTCTATTTGATGCGACGAGGGACCCAAGGGCTGGCGGCTATCTCGCCCAAAGGATCAGTATAGCGATCCAGCGGGGCAACGCCGCCAGCATCCTCGGTAACCTACCACACGGGCCTAATCTAAGACATTTTATAAGTTACATTTTTAATATATTTTGTGTACATTATTAAATTAATTATTTCTACATTTCTTTTCTATTGCTCTTACTTCTGTAATTGTTTGTGTATAAATAATTTTAAGTTGTAAATAAATAAAAGGCTTAAAAAATATTTTTTTTAAAAAAAAATTATTACTACCACCTTCAGTAATTAAGCCTACATCTACACTAATATTTAAAGAGGTAAAGTTTGTTTTTGTCTGGGGATTACCGTGGACAATTTTTTAAATTTTTATTTAACATTTTTTTTTTTTATTTAAAAAGTTTAATGTGACATTGCGCGCCAAATTTAGCAATAAACGCTAAACGAAAGGTTCTATACCTAGTATACGAGTGAGTAAGACAGTTTTATTTAGGTTTAGCTTTAGAAAGCTAAAGGGTAGCAAAAGGGAATCGACACCATTGACTTCTGAGCTCGAGTCGATCTTCCAGGTTTCATTATTATTAGGAACTGTATTAAATTATTCAAGCAACATTATTATTAAAGACTCGATCTTCCAGGTTTCATTATTATTAGGAACTGTATTAAAATATTCAAGCAACATTATTATTAAAGACTCGATCTTCCAGGTTTCATTATTATTAGGAACTGTATTAAATTATTCAAGCAACATTATTATTAAAGACTCGATCTTCCAGGTTTCATTATTATTAGGAACTGTATTAAAATATTCAAGCAACATTATTATTAAAGACTCGATCTTCCAGGTTTCATTATGATTAGGAACTGTATTAAAATATTCAAGCAACATTATTATTAAAGACTCGGTCTTCCAGGTTTCATTATTATTAGGAACTCTATTAAAATATTCAAGCAACATTATTATTAAAGACTCGATCTTCCAGGTTTTATTATTTATTCAGGGTCATGCGCTCGATCAACCTTATCATTACGGCGACAAGAGAATGGGTTCCCAGCCCACTACATCGAAGATGGACCATATTATGTACCAATAACTTGACGACAATATGGATAAATATTTATGTTTGTGTTGTTGTTAATTTACTGACATTAATAATAATGTCAAATTATAAAATGTAGAATTATTTATTATGTAGATTTATAAAATTCTCATTCAATTTAATTTAACTTAACAATTTTAATTTAATTTAATACAATACAATACAAATATTCTTAGAATATTTATTATTATTATTTATATTTATTTATTCTTATTTTTTATTTTTATTTTTAATGTATTTAATTTGTATTGTATTAGAAGTCATTACCGATAATTAATTGTATCTAAATTATAATGCTTCTGGAAACTAAAATATTTCATTTCATTCATTCATTATTGTTAGGAACTATAATCCTTTAAGCAACATTCTTATTATTAATTGTTGTTTTTTTGTTGACTGTACGCACGTACATTCGGTTGCGTAAATAATTGATGTGCCATTGACTTTGCGAAACGCCCATTGTGTAATATATCGAGTGCTTTCCTAATTAAGCCCCTATTCCATTCCATTTTATGCAGAGTTACCGTGCTTAGTAATTTTTGTAATGTTATTGGGCTTAGCGAGTTTCGTTGCCCACTGTACTATAGGAAGAAAGGAGTAAAAATAAAATCCACTTTATTGCATAAATAGAAAACAACAAACAAAAGATAGAAAAGGATATAGTGAAGTACAATTTAGGCGGCCTTATCGCTAAGAGCGATCTCTTCCAGGCAACCTTCGGGAACCTTTCAAAGGATTTTTTTTAAAATTGTAAGTCAGTAGATACCCTTAGTGACCCTAACGAGGCTGACATGGTCACCTTGTCGTGTACTAAAGCCTCTAAACTGAGATTTTTTTAAAAACCGTATCGAATAGGCAAGTTCGAAAAGATGAATCCGATGTAGACTCCTGTAGTTTGTTTCTTGCACACCTACCACCTCTTTCTCGAAATAATTTCCTCTGCCCGAAGGTTGCCTGGAAGAGATCGCTCTTAGCGATAAGGTCGCCTAAATTGTACTTCACTATTAGTATCACTCGTTAGGGTCACTAAGAAAAGGGAAGGGAAGCTCAAGTATTCTCTTTCATTTTGTAACTATTTGCTAAATTACCTTTTTAAATAGCTTTGTAATAGTTTGGTTTCGTAACTGGCATTTATAGATTTTTAATTGTTTGATTTATATTTTTAATATGAAATATGCTGTGAAACTGACAAATAAATAAAATATAAAAAAAAAAGTATTATAAGTTCATGTTAACTTAACCGCGTTCTGTAGGTATACAAGTCATATATAAACGAGGAAATCTGTAATTGGCCTTCTTTAAGTTTAATACATATGTAATTTTATAATTGTTAATGCTGTAGATTTCCCTTATAAATAAAATAATAATCATCATCATCATCAGCAGCAGCCTATTCTAGTCCACTGCTGGACATAGGCCTCTCCCAGGGCGCGCCATTGAGCCCGATCTTCGGCTCTTCTCATCCAGTCGCTGCCAGCCACCTTACGCAGATCATCGCTCCATCTAGCAGGGGGGCGTCCCACACTACGTTTGCCCAAACGCGGTCTCCACTCCAGAACTCGTCTACCCCAGCGGTTGTCGGTTCTGCGACAGATGTGACCAGCCCACTGCCACTTCAGCTTGCTAATCGTATGAGCTATGTCGATAACTTTTGTTCTATGCCGGATCTCCTCATTTCTGATTCGATCCAACAGAGATACTCCGAGCATAGCTCTTTCCATAGCACAATAAAATAATAAAATAAAAATAAAATAAGATACAGTTTTTAAAAAGCAGTATATTTTCACTTTCATTAAAATCAACGAAGGCTTGTATGTTCGCCGTGTGTGCGTGTTTCAATTTCATTTGAAAGTGGTGTTTTAAATCGTTCAATTGGAATAATTGTAATTGAACTCACGACCTGTGAACGCCGAGAGAGCAATTTCTGGGCTATCAAAATGGCACACGCAGTGCGACTCGAATTGAACTGAAGGTGACTTCAAGTGAAGCTGCGTGTAGTAGAGAAACATACCAACAGGGTTTGAATAAAGAGTACTAGAAATAATCTCGAAAAGAGAAAATGTATCTTAAATTCCAATAATTCTTCGAGAATTTCAGTTTTAAAAAGATTTCATCGCTGCTCGCATTTCTCTTATTCGTTTTCTACATTTATATACGAGTACACGTAAATACTTAAGCACTGCGCCTGCTCCGGTGGATCACGGCCTGCGCCCCAACAGTGGGGCCATTAATAAGCTGATGATGATGATGATATACTTGAGATTATGTATCTACATCATCTCAAGTATATCATCATTATCATCAACGTAAGAACATCTTTCTTACCCACATTTTTTCACGATGTTCAAGACAACAATCAATAGTTGTCAGTTGTAAACCGAAAAATAACTTACTATAATACCTACTTACTTGTATAATATTTTCTTGAAGCTCATCTTGAGTTACATAATCCCCAAAGCACCAAATTAAGGTTGTAGAGACTAACCAGTCGAGTGACCATCCATATTGCGCGTCCTTCGTTTATTTTAACATAGTTTCTAAACGGTATATTAAATTGGTTAGATTGTCGAATTTACACAATATATTGATTAATCATTATAATTATTCGGGGAAGAAGGACCCGCAACTCGACCTCTGATCCGCCCTTCCCAACGATGACCAAATCCAGAAAGATGTACAATCGAAAAGATACCAAATCCGACCTCCTAAGGACATCCTTAGGAGGTCGGATTTGGCATCTTTTCGATTGTATATCTTTCTGGATTGGACAAGAATAAGGATAAGGATTGTATTAGAGGACAAATCCGAGGGTGAGTAGCGTGTTCTTCTTCCCCAAATATTTATAATAATTAATAATGGATTTCCGCAAAGTAACGCCTGATTCCATCAACAATATATTGTTTTTCACTCCCACTTCCTTGTCCTATAAGTACGAGTATAACGTTTACTCAACATGGACAATTTTCAAGGTTAATTAAGCATTCCCGAAATCTCGAAATTGGTTAACTGGTTATTGTTCAAAACCGGCGCCAAAACGTTCGAGTGATTTCAGTCATTGCCAAAATTGCAAACTGTGGTGGCAGATGTGATCAACCCACAGCTACTTCAGTTTGCTGATCTACTGATCTACACACACGTTATTCCTTACTAGTTAGTAATAGTAGTAGTTACTAGTTAGTAAGGAATAACGTGTGTGTGTGTGTGTAGATCAAAAGATAATAATAATAAATATAGTTATAGAAATTCTATACCTATTGTATGGTATAAGTATAGAATTTCTATAGTTAATGAAAATGAAAAAGTGTATTTACTTATTACAGGGCACACAAAAAAAGGACCTCCGACTTACAAACTAGGTCGAAAACCTGTATCTTGTAAGGCGGGATTCCGTCGCACTTTCTGTGCAAGCAAATTACAAATTATATTCTTTACCTAAAAAGAATTTGGAAAATTTAATCATAAAGGAATTTAGTAAAGATAATGGTAAGAGTGAGTATGGGTATAGAAATTCTTTACTTATACCTATTGTAATTGATTATTAATATTATTATTCATTTCCATTTTCTGACGGTGTACAAGACTGTACCTATCTATTTATGTTTTATTTTAAGTATTTGACCGAAACTATACTAAAACTTTTGATTTTATATTATTGTTAGAGTATATTTAATACTGCTGTTAATGACGTACCTTGTAACTGTTAGTAGTTAGTTACTTTAAGATAGATAACTAAATACAATCTACTTAACATATTACTTTACATAATCTACTTCTCATAAAATTCTGTTATTTAACGTTTTCCATAAACCTTGCACACCTACTACCTCTTTCTCGATATCATTTCCTCTGCCCGAAGGTTGCCTGGAAGAGATCGCTCTTAGCGATAAGGCCGCCTAAATTGTACTTCACTATTTCCTTTTCTATCTCATGTTTGTTGTTTTATATTTGTGCAATAAAGTGTATTTTATATTTGTGCAATAAAGTGTATTTTACTTTACTTTTACTTTACTTTAACCTACTGTATCTGCTATACTGAGCCTATACGATTAGCACATGAAATCCCCTCACGCTTTAATCACTCGAAGGTGTTTAAGTCCTGCGGGAGGTAAATGTTTACCCTGATTTACGGGGTTCGGTGACATATCGTGATTTCTCAGCGTTTTGTGTTAGACTTAGAAATGTTTCAAGGCTTGGAACGCTGGTAATGAATGATGATGGTATTATTGACTATCAAAATTATACAAATTCTAATTTTTAAGAAAAAGCCTTATTGTGCGAGAAATAATAATAATAAAATCTTTATTTTCATTACAATTTTGTCTCCAAAGTGGTGATTGGTGTCTCCTTTTAGGCAAGTAATGCCTGTGCCTGGAGGCACCGCTCTTCCATAACAATATTGGCTATACATATTTTATATTTATAAACATACTTTTGAAATATTTTAAGTTTTTCTTTAACAATATATAAAAAATAAAAAATGGTTGTGAGCGTGTGGGTGTATAAGCGTTGTTGGATTCTGTTTCCGCATTTAGACACTTAAGTAGGTAGTCCTTAATGCGTGTATTTTATAATATAAAATACCTACACGCATAGCCTACCTACCTCACAAACAGTTACAGTTATGTTTGTGATCCCTAATAATAGGGATTACAAACATAACTGTAACTGTTTGTGAGTTACTATACAGTAACTAATACAAGTAGAAGGTAAATACATAACCAACTACATAATCCACATTGTACAAAAAAAATCCAATTTACGACTTGCCAACAGACGGTGATAAAGTAAGTTCGATATATTTAATTACGTTTATAAATCAAATAGAGAGTTATGGTATATGGAAACAACGTTGAGAATAAACTTACGAAATCTATTTGCGGACAGTGCAAAGATATCAACATTTTCAAAATAAGAGTTATATGAATCTACAAGCCGCCGGAGCGGAGCGGAGCGCGCAAATAGCGTAATAGGTAGGTATGTTGGGTTAAGCCATGTCAGAAGCCTACGGGCGGCCTGAACAACTCTGACAAATAGGTTGGCCACTAACCATACGATAAGCAAGCAAGCAAGTTAACTCAACAGGGTTAACTCAATTTCCAGCCAACCCAGCTCTTACCAGAAGCTCAGAAGTCTCTTAGGATATTCTAGTCTTCACGGAGTGCCCTTGGTTCGCCAAGAAGTTGTGCCCGTTGACCTGTCACTGCTGAGCAGTGTAATACTGCATGAGCGGCCGTTTCCTCAGCCTCTATGCAACCACGGCATAAAGGACTGTCGGTGATCTCCTAATCATCAGCAGCCTACTCCAGTCCACTGCTGAACATAGGCCTCTCCCAGGGCGCGCCATTGAGCCCGATCTTCGGCTCTTCTCATCCAGTCTCAGATTTCCTAATAATGTAGTGGTATTTCGGTGGGTAATGGATAATTATGGTTCCTACAAATATGGTTATGCGCGAATCTCGAAATTTTAATGACGTAAATTCGTGACGTTATCAAAGTTACCCGCGTACCAAAATCCTTGTAACGAATAATTTAAACTGAACCATTTACTGTCAATCAATTTAATTTAAAACCAATTCGCAGATAAAACGGATCCATTGCGTATTCATCAGTTGTATTGTATGTGACATTATGGCGGTAAATGATGTGGGAATGATGTTAAATTATTTCGTTTCCCACATGTGTAACTTTCCCATTATTGTAGGTTTTAATTGTTATATGGTTTAATGAGTTATATATACAAAGTTACATTAGGGTACAGTAGTTTGTTAAGTAAGAGTGTAAGTAATGGATACAGATTTTTTAATGGATAAGTAACTAGTATGCCATCACCCTCCCACACACTTAGTATCTCACATACACACTAACGTCCTCTTTCATACAAACAAACGCACGCACTGTTGCTTTCTTCGTCCGTGCAGTCACTGAGGGGCCAGCTGAAAACCAGCGCTGTGGCTTGCCTCAGCATTATGCTGAGCTGGTGTACCCTTTCTGGCACTGTACCGTACCGGATGTTTTGTGCTGAATGTATTAATCTTTGTATACATCTGTATTGTGTACTTGCTATATTCTGGTGTTTACAGTGTTAAATAAACGTTTTCAATTTCAATTTCAATTTTTAAATAAAATAAAATTGCCTATATTTAGGATGCCGGACTCCCATGCTCCCATGGTCCGGGTTCGAAACCATGCAATGCCATGTGCCAATGAGTTTTACCGATTTTTTCGAAGTCTTACATGCATTTACTGACTGCTCTAACGGCGACGGAAAACATCGTGAGGAAACTTGCATATCTGAGGAAATTAAAAGTTTTCGAAAGCGTGAGAAATCCACCAATCAGCACTGGGCCCGTTCGGTGGATCATGGCCCGTACCCCCTTGTACAACGGGAGACCTGTGCCCCAACAGTGGGGACATTATTAGGCTGATGATGAAAATGAAATTCTATTATTATGTCTTAAAAGATCTTAGATACATGAGAGTTATCTTTATGAATCAAGCGAGCTGACGACTAAACGAGCCATCTGAATAGACATCAACATTTTTGTCACTATAGCGTTTTCAAAACGGTGGCAACCTTCAACATCATAGGTTCAATGCCTCATGTGCTGGTAATTCCGCCAGTTCTCATACCCTTTAAACCGGAACACAGCATGCAAGCCAATGACTAAAGAACATGCAAGAATGCAGACGAAATAGGTAAAACCACCAGTAAACTGAAATTGAAGTAAATTCCTTCCAAATTCAAGACACGAAGTGGCATTCACCTCTCCAGACGGTTGCATTGGTACGTACGAGTACGAGTATGTCGAAGTCGAATGAATTAGAGGGTAGCTCGGCAAAATAAATGGTTTTCAGAAATTGACTGCAATTCAGGAACTGCAGTGAAACTACTGAATTTTTAATACTGTTTGTCCGGGTCGATAGCGGGTAGTTTTGGATACGGGAAAGTATCGTTGGTGTCCGAAGGATTGACTTACTACTAGACTAGAAAGTTAGTCTTACTTCAGTTTCATACTTATTTACTAGAAGTTGTAGTAATGTTTTCTTCGTAATACAGAGTGTTCTAAATAGCTGTATTGAACAGTTTCCAGGAGACTGAGCCTGTATCAAAATCCTAACTTGTGCTTCAACTTTTAGGAATTTGAAGAAAAAAAATCATTTGTGTTTTTTTTACGGGGAGTACCAATAGTAAGTATAATGTGTTAGTAAATATTTTACTGGTGATAGTTTGCTGGAAGGTGGGAGGGTAAGGGGAGGAAGGGCAGTAGCAATCCCTTGCTCCCAATTCATGACATGAGCTAAATTTTGTGGTAAAGGTTAAATAGATTATGGAGTTATGAAACCATCAAATTTTATTATTTCTTACATTATTCACGTTACGTAACAATCATAAAAAAAATCGTGTATTAAAATCTAGCTTAAATTCAATAAAATTAATTTCATGAATTATCGTTGTGTACCATAATGCTGGTTCTGGACGGCGATTCTCGTAGTGGAATGTCGAATTCGACATTAATCCTATCTCATTCGCTCATATTACATGTGTGAGCGTCACAAGACGTTCTAGCACTCGACTTTTGTATGTCGAACATCTCGCATTCCTGATCCGGAGTTTGTTCCGCGAATGCTGAGTTTAAAATACTCAGCATTCGCAAAAAAAAATGTTTTGTTATTTTTGAGTTAGGCTCATTGAACAAAGCAACTCCACTCAAACGGTTAAACCAATTGTGACCATGCGCTTTGAGCTCCTCCTCTTTTTAGGTTAAAGACCCCCTCCTGTATCCAGCTCTAACCTAAGGGTTGTTTAGACTTAAGCTACCACCATCCCTCAAAGTCCCTGAAATCCAGGAATCATCCAATTAGTATGTAGTTTAACATTGCTTTTATTGAGTACCCTTTACCCTAACCTTCCCCGATTTTTTTTTCGCTATGATCCAGGTTACACAGATTAATAATTAAAACAGGAGGAGCATAAGGCTAATATCTAGTCGTACAGTCTAGCCTGGCTACATTCGGTTCAACCACCGATCGATTCTTCGTTGAAAGTGCCTTATTAGACACAAACTGCCTGCAGCACATACAATGTTACAATTCTCAACTGTTGGCTACATTTTATGGGAAAACAATATTCATGGTAATGTAGTGTAGAGAAACGATGAACCCGATGTAAGTAGGTACTTTGGGAAATCAATGTAGATGCATATCGGTAGACGATGGACGTGGAGAGACAAAAGAGAATGGGGAAGTCGACTTTAAAAATATAAAAGGTGGAACTATTAAAGAAAATGTAGGATTTTAAAAGTAGCTAGAGAAATGTGGATGAAAGCAGTGTGAGGCAAGCAAAAATGGAACAAATGAGGAAATCCAGAGCCCTTCGCTCTTGATTCGTTGATTGACAATCATCATCAGCAGCCTACTCTAGTCCACTGCTGGACATAGGCCACTCCCAGGGCGCGCCATCGAGCCCGATCTTTGGTTCTTCTCATCCAATCGCTGCCAGCCATCTTGCGCAGATCGTCGCTCGATCTAGCAGGTGGGCGTCCCACACTACGTTTGCCCAAACGCGGTCTCCACTCCAGAACTCGTCTACCCTATGATTGACAATGATGCTGTAAATGATCCTAGATACATAATTATAAAATTTTGAAGTAACATTATACAAAATAGTGAGGTGAAATGTCTATTGGCCATCGACACGCCACGTCCCATCATTTCTCATTCATCTAGTCACAGTGCTGGCCTGCTGCCCATAAAAGAACGTGGGAATAGTAGACAAAGCGAAAGATTTATCTAAAGAGCTAGAGACTAAATACTTACGTAAGCACGTTGACTTGAATCCCACGTAACTTAGTTCATCAAGTGTGTAGTATCCTCGGGAGTCTAATTCGTTTTACATAATAAACCGATTGGCAGCTCGTCGCCTGTTGAGTGAGATTGAGAGGTGGATTGGGGACTATTGCTCATTTTAGTTGCGAATTTGACAGCTCTGCTGTACTGGGATATTTTGGGAAAACTGTGATCAAAATAAAAATTCACATTTATACTTACAAGTTAACACCCAGTAGAAGTCATCATTCAATATCAAATTGTAACGACATAGAAATCCTAAGTTTCTAACTTAAACTATTAACACTTGTCATTGACAAAATTTGAAAGTGTGTGTACATTAGCAGAGGCCAGTTATTTAAGAAAAAGACAAAGAGAAAGGAAAGACAGAAATATTGTGTCTTAGAAATAAAAATGCTTGCATTGCTTTATTGCGGTGGTAAGGCTGGAACTACACGACGGCGGTTCCAGCGACGGTTCGGCTCAAGAACCGCCACCGGCCGTGCTATTCAAACACATGCGTTGCGCTCAAGCCCCGCCCTCTCGGTTCAGGAACCGAGCAGGCTGGTTCCAAGTGGTACGTGTAGTCGACAGTGCATTTTTGTTTGACTTTATATGAAGCACCGGTTCCATGGAACCGACCGATACTGGAACCGTCGTAAGAACCGTCGCCGTGTAATCCGAGCCAAATTACCGGCACATGAGGCACGCCATCTTAGTAAAACCCTCTAAAAAAGTGAGATGTCTATGGGCGACGTTGATCACTTACCATCATGTGGCCCATTTGCTCGTCTGCTTTCCTTATACAATAAAAAAAATAATTTAACAGATGAAAAGCCTGTAATTAAATTAAAAAATAAAATATAATAAATTTGGCTTAATAAGTTTGGCTATTCAGAACTCTTTAAGACCTGCTGCTAATTGTTTCTTGCGTCGCTTCTTTTCTTTCAGCTGTAGCACCTTACGAAGCCGTGGTAGAGTAAAATGACTATGTAAAAGGTAAGCTCTTCTTCTAAGTCGTATTCCTCATTGCTGAGGGTCGTGATCATTCTAAGGAATTAATCGCATAGTACGACACTCGTGGTAGATTTAATGGGGTGGTTTGCCATTGCCTTCCCCATTTCACACACTGGTTATCTCCGTGTGCAGGTTTCCTCACGATGTTTTCCTTCACAGAACAGTCGGTAAATGTACGTAAGTCTTTCGAAAAAACCGAAAACTCATTGGTACATGGCATTGCCTGGTTTCGAACTCGGGACCTCCCGCATGGGAATCCGACGTCCTAGCCACGACGCCACTGACGCCCGTAAAAGGTACTTACGTACAACGATTTGATTTGACCAGGATTCGAACCCGACCGACACGCACCACCTTTACAGGTGTACAGCCAACCAAGTCAAGATTATACCAACACTATCAATCCTTATAGTAGCGGTTGGTCCCACACTAACGTAGATAAATCATCTCCAACCAATTTTCGTCTAACCTGCCAACGATGCTCTGTTACGTCACGCGTGTTGCCATCACAGATCATAGTAACAAGGAGATAATATGGTTACTACAATAGTAAAGTAAAGTAAAAGTAAAATACACCTTATTGCACTATAGTATCCTATTATAATGAGGCCAGTATATTTTTAAAACTGATAATTTAACGGCTGGACTACGGCGCAAGCATCGCCTTCCACCTTTGGACCATTGTGGTGTACTACAGACATATTAGCCTAGTTGGAGTGGTTAAAAAAGAATGTTTTAAAATTTGCAGTGCTTGAGTTCCAACCACAGCCACTTATAAAAAAGTGGCAACCCTAGATAGTGGTTGGTTTTGTATTTTTGTGATTATGGGTCTGTGGGATATTGACATTATTTCAGTGTGAAAAGAAAGCATTGGCTTTCTCCATTGGGCGAATGTATAAGTAAAGTAAAAGTAAAAGTAAAATACACTTTATTACACAATTACAAAACAACAAACATGCAATAAAAAAAAACAACATACAGGAAATAGTGAAGTACAATTTAGGCGGCCTTATCACTGATTGCGACCTTCCAGGCAACCTTCGGGCACAGGAAATGATTTCGAGAAAGAGGTCGCTTCATAGTTGTTCAGGCCCGTGTGCCACTGACATGGCCTAACGACTGCTGTCGAACGACAACAACCGGGACCGACTGCTTAACGTGCTCTTCGAGGCACGGAGGAGCTCAGGTGAAATATGTCACTAACAGTCACCGATCCTGGTACCGACCGCGCCCAACGTTGCTTAACCTGCACGATCACTTTCGGACCGTGCTCGCAACTAGGCTAACTAGCTCCTCAATGTTATTTCTAGTGTCTACTGTTTCGGCCACTGATAACAATGGATAGACCAAACTACTTCTACTTCGGTTATTTAAGAAATAATCGGTTATTTATTTAATAAGAAAAAATAGTTTTGTCACTGTTTTCACGTTACAAGTAGACAAAAGACTGTTTAAACATTAAATATAACAACACATTTTTCTCAGTGTAAAACAACTAGCAGTTTCTTTTGGTCTGCTCACTGGAATTTCTCAGTTAGTGGTTTTCTTCTTCCATACGAATCTTCCTTCCAATATGGATGAAGTTTGCTTTATAAAGATTGAGGGGTTTGAAAAGGACTTAATGTTCGTTAATATAATATGTCATGCATGAGAGTGTTAACTCTAATGGCGAAACGATGATTTTATAAAAGGGTGATCGCTAGCCAGGCGAATCCTGAAACCGCCCTACCATCAAGGTTACATGGTTGCTTTTATACAGTGACAAAAAAGTGCTATTAGTATGATAGAGTAGTCTGGTGACGCTGTTGTCAATTCTAAGGCGCGGACTACACGACGACGGTTCCAGCGACGGTTCGGTTCAGGTACCGGTACCGGCCGTGTAGTCGACTGCATTCAAACTCATGCGTTGCGCTCAAGCCCCGCCCACTCGGTTCAGGAACCGAGCAGGCCGGTTCCAAGTGGAACCGTTGTACGTGTAGTCGACAGCACATTTTTGTTTGAGTTTATATGAAGCACCGGTTTCATGGAATCGACCGATACTGGAACGAACCGTCGTCGTGTAGTCCGGGCTTAAATGAACAGGTGGCAGGACAAGGCAAGTTAAAATATGTTTACGCCCCATATATAAATAAAAAGAAAATAGTACATGTAGAAAATAGGTAGTAGTAGGAGACAAAATAAAACGGAGAAACGGCCATTCAACACAAAATACAGAGAGAAAAGTGCAAAATACAAAGATAACAATGAAATTAATGGAATTTAGAAATGGAATGGGAATCTGATTTGAATTTTGAAAATGTAGATGAAGAAATGAAGATGCCAACACGAAATGAGGTGAGATAAACGCTAACGATGAGGTTGAAATTGATGGCAAGGAGGTTGATATGGACGATGAAGTCGACATCGTTACAACTTATTATTATTATTATTATTCCACCACTTCTTGCAGTTTCCATGGTCCTATACACCAACCTTTATCCATCGTGGCAATCTGTCGCGTCTGCCTGTCGTGAACAGATGTCGCGTCTATCGACAATTTCTAATTATTGCTAATGAAAGTGTCTTGAAAATGGTACCCTATAACCTCTGCAAGCATTAAGCAAGTAACCAATGGAGTACCGATAGGGAAGAGCGCGGCTATGTCAATGAAAAAACGAGACAATGCTATACAATTAAGTACATGAAAGAAAAAGGCGGCGACAAAGACATCAACGAGCTCGCTTTAACTTTCTTCGTAATTTATGTTTATTTGACAATTTTTATTTTACCAAATTATTATGACAAATGCACTTACCTGTGAAAAGAAATATTATTCTTGGAAAGATTAGAAGACGTGCTATTCTTTCTACATCATTTTACTGCACACATCGGCTTTTTACCAGTTTTTAAACTAGTCTGTTAAACGTCTATAGTGCCGCGAAAATTATAAGAAATATACTGCTAATGTTCGGCGCAAGTCGCCTGCATTGGTAATCAAGTGGTTCTTAGTCTTTGTATGCAAGGTTGTAGGTGTGACAAAAAGGTGCTGTTAGGTAAATAGAGTAGTCTGGCGACGCTGCTGTCGATTCTAAATTAACAGGTAGCATGGCAAGACAAGCTAAAATTCTATGCTGTTGTCAGAGTCCGCGTGGCATCCTTCTGGGACAGGTTGCGTGCCTCTGACAACAGCATACTCCAAGCAGTAAGTGACGACTGGGACGGTTCGATTTTCAAGCATTGGCTGTCTATACACCGGAGCGCCAACCGAAAGTAGGGTACCTTAGTTTTTGTAGCACAGAACCTATAATGATTGTTTTATTTTTATATGTATTGCTATTTTTATTTTTTTATCTAGTAATTATTTACCACCTACTACCTCTTTCTCGAAATCATTTCCTCTTCCCGAAGGTTAAAGTGTTAAAAAAAAAGTAAAAAAAAGTAAAGTAAGTAGTTTAATAAGTAATGTTATAAAGTGTTTCTACCTATCTATCTATCTAAGGTTGCCTGGAAGAGATCGCTCATAGCGATAAGGCTGCCTAACTTGTACTTCACTATTTCCTTTTCTATCTTTTGTTTGGTGTTTTCTATTTGTGCAATAAAGTGTATTTTACTTTATTTTATTTTTGTATTGTAATGTTTTTATATTGGGGTTTTTATGCCTTTTAATAAAGAATTATTATTATATATTATTATTTTTGTTCTGTTCTATCCAGGCCCTAAGGGGCCCGGTCCTTTGAAAAGCCTGCGTGGGGACATGGGTCCAACACGTAGAGGCCTTGTTAGAGTAATTACTATACAATTATGTGATGAAGTGCACCTTTCGAGGCCTGTCTTTGAATACATCCATAAAAGAATGCACTCAAAGACAGTCCCCGCTAGCTGCATGAAATATTACAGTAATCTACAGACAGGTAATTTTAGTGGGTTATTGAAATTGAAAACGTTTATTTAGCACTGTAAACACCAGAATATAGAACACAATACAGAAGTATACAAGAATAATACATGCAGCACAAAACATCCGGTGCGGTAAAGTGCCAAAAAGGGTACACCAGCTCAGCATAATGCTGAAGCAAGCCACAGCGCTGATTGTAGCGGGTTGTAGGGTAAGTGGATTGGGTATTCTGGTTTATTGAGGGAGACAACGGACACCTGCCTCGATCATATCACTGTCTCGCAAAGTGATAACAAAATTGGCAGGTGGTGACTTGCCGCTTACTTTGCTACAGTCTTGTCTCTAGGTGCCGGATAGCAGGGTTCTAGGACAGTGTGCAGATGAAGTAATAGAAGAACTTGGTAATAGATATTATATTTTTAAGGAACAGAACAACACAGAAAATAGTATATGTAGAAAATAGGTAGTAGTAGGAAACAAAATAAAACGGAGAAACGTCCAGTCAACACACAATTCAGAGAGAAAAGTGCAAAATACAAAGAAAACAATGAAATTAATGGAATAATGGAATTTAGAAATGGAATGGGTATATGATTTGAATTTTGAAAATATAGATGAAGAAATGAAGATGCCAACACGAAATGAGGTGAGATAAACGCTAACGATGAGGTTGAAATTGATGGCAAGGAGGTCGATATGGACGATGAAGTCGACATCGTTACAACTTATTATTAACATATTATTAATCCACCACTTCTTACAGCTTCCATGGTCCAAGACACCAACCTTTATCCATCGTGGCAATCTGTCGCGTCTGCCTGTCGTGAACAGATGTCGCGTCTATCGACAATTTCTAATTATTGCTAATGAAAGTGTCTTGAAAACGGTGCCCTATAACCTCTGCAAGGTCGTAGGTTCAAACCCCTTGAAGGGTTTTAACCTATGAAAGTAAATATTTATTGCGCATAGAATTCGGGTTACATGCCGTACTAAGTTGTTTGTACTTTGTACAGATAAACATTCGTTTCACCGAATCCTACCTTTTCAAACATACTCGTATCGTATACACATTTTATCACAATTAAATTAATTAATCATCAGCAGCCTTCTCTAGTCCACTGCTGGACATATGCCTCTCCCAGGGCGCGCCATTGAGCCCGATCTTCGGCTCTTCTCATCCAGTCGCTGCCAGCCACCTTGCGCAGATCGTCGCTCCATCTAGCAGGGACGCTCGTCCCACACTACGTTTGCCCAAACGCGGTCTCCACTCCAGAACTCGTCTACCCCAGCGGTTGTCGGTTCTGCGACAGATGTGACCGGCCCACTGCCACTTCAGCTTGCTAATCTTATGAGCTATGTCGATAACTTTTGTTCTATGCCGGATCTCCTCATTTCTGATTCGATCCAGCAGAGATACTCCGAGCATAGCTCTTTCCATAGCACGCTGAGGAACCTTCAATTTGTGAATGTGTTCACAAATTAATTACTGATTAGACTTAATTAATATACTGTTTCACGGTATTTTATTGTATTTTATTAATTACGACCGGTTCGTTTACACATCTTCAGTTATTTTCTTGATGTGTAACAAAACCGTATAACAGTATATTATTTGAGTAGTATACTGTTAATCAGGTACTACAAGTTTCACCAAGTATTGAGGAGCTCGTAGCCTAGTTGCGAGCACGGTCCGAAAGTGATCGTGCAGGTTAAGCGACGTTGGCGCGGTCGGTACCTGGATGGGTGTCCGCTAGTGGCATATTTCATCTGAGCTGATGCTGTCGCTCGACAGCAGTCGTTAAGCCATGTCAGATGCCTACGGGCGGCCTGAACAACTCTGACAAATAGGTTGGCCACTAACCATACGATAAGCAAGCAACCAAGTAGAAACCATTTAAATTAATTAAGTAACATTCATTATTCAGTAATGGGTCAATTATCACATCATCTTTATTTTTGCAAGTAACTTTACCAAGTTTTGTAATTTATCAGTTCTCGAGACAAAATCATTATGATTACGATCTCTGCGGTTGTAATATCAAGGAATGTTAAGGAAGCAAATCTGTAAACTTCGCTAATAATTATACTTGGCAAAATTTCCTTCCCAAGGTCGACTCATAATGCTTTGAACCGAAAAGACCAAAACTTTACAGCTAAAAAGGAAAATCATGTCTTCATAATTAGAAGTTTCTTTCACAGTCGAAGGTAACCGTTGAGGGGTTAAAAATGGATGACTAAACACTGCCTTCGGGGTTATCCAAGACACAACAAAAACGCGACTATACTGAAACAAGAAAAAAAATAAGTTTATTTGGGCGGTAAGATGACAAAGTATACATACGAATAGTCCATACACCAGTAGGAACTTAAGCATATGTTATATTAAACTAAATAAAATTAGTGAGCAACAAGTTAGTTTACAATAAACGCTGACTTCCGAACTAGGAAGTTCCTGTATCTCGGAGGACAGATTTATTTATTTTATTTTATTTTATAAATTTCTAAAACTCACATATTTACAGTTTCATATCACCAAAGCATATGTGAGCTCAATTATATACATAGCACAACTATATGTCTATATTATTCAAATATATTAACATATTCATAAATACTGCCAATTTTATCTGATCTCTTCTGTGACCAGTGAAAATGAACATGTAACAGAACAGACGTTGGCCAAGCCAAGAAAATATAAAACAAACAAAATTTGAAAGAAAGACATAAAAGAACAATAATAAAGGTTAATTATAAGGGGTGGTGGGAATGCAGTTTTTAGTGATCAAGAGTTGAGGATTTGACTCGTTTCTCATGATTATGAATGAATAAACAGAGTTTCATTCCCACAATATAAGTGTATACTAAAAGAGCTTTTTATTATGATCAAGAGGCTTTTAAAGCCGTAAAAGACTTCAAAACAACTCTTAGTACATTAACTTTACCGATAAAACTGGGTCGTTATATTTTTTTCATTATTTTTCTTGCATTTTAATATAATATTGTTTAACATCTTGATAAATTAGAGATGATAAGGTTTTTGACAAGTTTTTGAAGAAGATTAATTGACGTCTGGATACCAAACATTAAGGGAATAACACATTAGAGGGACAAGACATTCAGAGAATAACTCGTCGAGTTTTTTTTAAATATCAAGTAAAATAATATATAGACGCTAGTGTGGGCGACAGATCCCCTTAAACGGCATATAAAATCGCGTCTCGGATAATCTAGCAAAATATATATCTTATATTAACACGGGTTAGAGAGAAATAAGCATAATTTATTAACTTACCCTTAAAAGCTTCTAGAAATCTTGCCGGGATCAACGGAACATCAACGAGTGACGTGTAACCATATAACATCCCCATATTGACATTAATTGTATTCATGAATAAGGTTACCACTTCTGCTTTCATTTTATTGGTTAAATAAGATTATTCTGGATTCATCACTTTGGTTGGAAAATGAGAGAATTTCTGCAAAATCTGTACTCCGAATGGGAAAAATAGACCCTATTTCTGCCGTCCCGCAATGATTCCATCTGTCTGTTACACGCCTCTTAAGGGACAAGATACAAACTTGGAAATTTTACATACCTCCATATCATGTATTCCTTTGACATGAACAATATTAGGTTTCTAGAAAATTGGTTAGAATATGGTTATAATAATAGTTACAGCTAAGTAAATAAACTTTAAATATGAATAGGTTTAGATGTAAAGGTCTAATTCACGTTTTTTTTTGTGATTTGCGTCTTCATCAAAGTTCATTTAAATACTACCTGTTACACATGTACATCATCAAATGTGTACGATTTTATAATAAGATACCTGATGTAAATATGACAGAGAAAAAATTAAGACCCGTATAAGACGGGCCTTATGTAAAAAGGGTTATTATAAAATAAATGACTACTTAAATGATAAAGAGGCCTGGTCCTAATTTCAGCTCCAGCTCTGCACATTGTGTACATATATGATTGTATTCATAATTATTGTTAGATATATTTATTTCAAAAGATGTGCTGCTGAAAGTTTCTTGCGTCGCTTCTTTCCTTTCAGCTATATCACCTTACGAAGCGGTGGTAGAGTAAAAAAATGACATTGTAAAAATGTACTATAAGGTACTTACTTACAATAAAAACATTTTGATTTGATTTGATTGACTATTCGTTTTCAATTCTCTCGGTCTGCTGACCAACTATCTAGATATCACATCAGCACCCTCCACAAATTCGAAGGTAATTTCATTCCTCACAAAACTGCCTTCTTCAATTACTCCTTTTGTGTTCACGCGGTTAGGTTGTGGAACGCACTACCCGCCAGTATTTGTGAGTCAAACAATTCCCATTTTCAAAAAGCAAGTAAAAGAACACTACTTTTCTCAATTTTGATTCCTGTTATGTCATCCATCTTAGTTTGATTAATATTTGTTTATACCTATATATTATATGTATGTCTTCTTCTTCAATTTAAGAGCTATGCTCTTGTCGGTGTAGTAAACGCCACTGTGTCCTGTCTAGGGCCCTTTCCTTGACCTCCTTATACGACGCAACGCCAGCCTTCTCTTTGATTTGATCGAAGTAGCTTATCCTCGGTCTTCCTCTTCCCCGCTTGCCTTCAACTTTTCCTTCTATAAGGTTTCTTATGTATTCGTCGTGTCGTATAAGGTGGCCCACCATATTTCCCCTTCTATTTTCAATAGCCTTTAAGATGTTTCTCTTTTCTTTTACTCTCGTTAGTACCTCTTCATTTGTCACTCTCTCTGTCCAGCTTATCCTTTCCATCCTCCTCCAACACCACATCTCAAACGCCTCTAAATATTGTCTATCTCTCTGAGTCATGGTCCAAGTTTCGCATCCGTAAAGGGCTATGCTCCACACAAAAGATTTGACAAATTTCTTTTTCACAGATTTGGATATTTTAGATCGGAATATGTGTTTTTTGTTGTTAAATGCTTGTTTGGCTATTGAAATTCTGGTTCTAATATCGGGCGTGCATCGCGAATCCGTTGTGATAATACTTCCTAAATATTTAAAACTTTTCACCTCTTCGACTATTTTATTATCCAGTTTAATAGGTCTATTTTTGGAGTCTATTGTTTTTGTCGTTGTGAGGGTCTTGGTTTTCTTAACGTTGATATTTAGTTGTAATTCTTTAAATACGGTGTCCATACTATTTAGTAGTTTTTCTAGGTCCTTACTATTTTCGGCAATTGCGGCAATGTCGTCAGCAAATCGTACAAATTTTATTTTCTTTCCATTTACTTTAACTCCTTCTTGTGTTGTTTCATAAATTTTCTTTATAGCGGATTCGATGAAAATATTAAAAATTAAGGGAGAAAGTGAGCAACCTTGTCTAACACCCTGTCTGATTTTAGCATTTCTTCTCTCATCTCCTATCTCAACTATTGTTTCTTGATCTTTGTATAATTCGTATATTATTCTCCTATCCCTAAAATCTAGCCCGTTTTCTTTCAAAGTCTTGAACATCATCCTCCAATTTATTTTGTCGAATGCCTTTTCAAGGTCTACAAATGCTATATGTGTATTGAGACCAAGATCCAATCTTCTGTCTATTATTAAACGCATAGCTAAGATAGCTTCTCTTGTGCCTTTCTCTTTTCTAAATCCATACTGGTCTTCCCCTAAATTCTGTTCTATTTTGGATCTTATTCTATTTTGTATTATTTTTAAAATAATTTTGGATGCTTGAGATATTAGACTGAGTGTTCTATGTTCTTGACATTGTAAAGTGTTAGGTTTCTTTGGCAAGGTTACCGTTTTAGTAATTTTGAAATCTGTTGGTACTACTCCTGTATTATAGATATCTTTTGTTAGGTGGAAGATCTCATCTAGTAGTAAGTCATTGTTGCAGTATTTTATTAATTCTATGAATATACCATCATGCCCAGCAGCTTTACCATTTCTAATCGAGTTTAGAGCTGCATCAAATTCTTCTCTAGTGATTTCTGGACCAAGGTCGTCAGGGCTAACTTCCAATTCCTGCTCAAGATAGTGTGACATGTCATTTGGATCTTCACCCTTATACAAATCTTCCAGGTATCTTTTCCATCTTTCTGCTATGTGTTTATTATCTATGAGTATTTGTCCGTCTTCATTTAAAATACTTGTAGACTTTGATTTCCGTTGTGAATTTAAATTCCTAATTAAATTATATGCTATATCAGTTTTTCCTTTTTTCATGTAGTAATTAATTTTTTCACAATCATTTTCCAGATCCTTCTCTTTGCTCTCCCTACATTTTAGTGTAATTCTGTTTGTTAGCCTTTTGTACTCTTTTATGCTATTATCATCTGTTTTGTTTCTGTACTTTCTTCTTTCTGTCATTAGATCTATTATTTCTGAATTTAACCATTTTTTCCTAGGAATAACTTTTTGTTTTACTAAACTCTCATCTGCACTTGTTCTTATTATATTCTTAATATTGCACCATTTTTCGTCTATATCTATATTATATCTATCATCAATATTATTATCGTCTTTATATGCTTTAAGCTTATCACCTAATTTATTAGAATATTGCACTTTTATATCACTATTATTATCCTTAGCACTATGAGATCTTAATATGTTGAGATCAATGTCTTTGGTTTTCTTTTTCTTATTTATTTTCTTTACTTTAGTTTCAGTTTTACATAAAACTAGGTTGTGATCGGTATTTAGATCTGCGCCTGGATATGTTTTGCAGTTCGAAACATTGTTTCTATGAACTTCTTTAATAATGATGTAATCAAGCTGATATCTGTTTAAGTCTCCTGGCATTTTCCATGTGTATCTTCTGCGTTTTGGATGTTTAAAAAGTGTGTTCAATATGATAAGTTTGTTTTCTTTGCAAAACTGAATAAGTCTTTCTCCTCTAATATTCCTGTTTCCTAACCCAAATTTACCCACAACATTTTCTTCTTCACCCTCCCCTACTACTGCATTAAAATCCCCCATTACTATTAATCTATCTTTTTCCCCCACTAAGTCTATTAATGTGTCTAGTTGCTCATAGATCTCTTCTATTTCTTCATCTGGGTGACTTCCGGTCGGCATATAGACTTGGATTATAAAGGTATCAACAGGCTGTGATTTTATCTTGATGGCTGTTATTCTGTCACTGTGATGTATAGTATTTTCAACTTGATTACCCCACTTTCTGTTTAAAATTATTCCTGTACCGTTTGTACCCCTCTTTTCCCCTGTAAATATAATCCTGTAATCATCACTCCAATAATCTCCACTTCCTTCCCATCGTACCTCACTCAGTCCCAATATGTCTATGTCCAGTCTTATCATTTCTTGTTTAAGCTCTTCTAGCTTTCCAGGCACCAACATGGTGCGAACATTCCACGTTCCTACTTTACAAGGATTTCGCAGGATGACGACCTGGGCAGCCTTGCCTCTACCCCTGCCGGACTCGGACCGCCACGGTATGTTATGTCGTGTAAACCCGTTGTCAAGAACGTTATTTACTTTTTCTGACATTTTCATTTTACTACTTTTTTGGGAAATAGTGCAGTGGTTTCCCCTTGCCTTCCGCACCGCAGTACACTGACCGTCGACACTGTTGCAGCTGCGCTCAGTATAATCTATTTCAGAGCCGTACCAGAGCCCACCTCTTCCGCCTCTGTATAGTACTGACAGGTACTGCTGCCCTCTGTCAGGTTCCTAGTTTAAGTCATAGTGACCTGCCTCCTCCGCCTGTGCCGCCGTACCGATGGCTGCCATCTCCGCTGTCACAGCCGTTGAGGACTTCACCCGTAACCCTGGGCACGGGTTCCGCGTTATACCCCGCGGTACTGGGTCCCCATCCGAACTCCGCCACCTACACACCCCGGCCTACTGAGGTGTGAGGTGCCCACCCCCGCGACTGGGACGCGCCGAACAGGAATTACCCCAGTGGAAGGCAAGAGAAGGTGACTCTGTCTTCCCTGGGGCCGGGTTAATGGCTCGTATGTACCGAGACCATACATACATATTGTACATACTATACATACATATTGTACATATGTATAATATGTATGTATAGTATGTATTGTATTTTTAGAGATATTTATTATTTATTTTATAGTTATTGCATATCTGTACTTATATGTACCAAAATAAATAAAACAATTTTTTTTTACTTTCCTTCCAAATCATAACTAGGTGGTAGCTTGCCAACCCTATTCCTATGTAAATCGGTGCCCAAACATAATTTCAGAATGTCGTCATTCACGTAATTTCCTAACTCGAACCGAGGGCGACTCGTTAAAGGGGCTGATGCGAATAAAATTACTGTTGATTCAACGATTGATGCATTACGCCTAATGATGCCTTCTATACATTAGGCATACAGGAAAATAGATGAGTTTAGGAAAATAAAGTATGCATCAATACATGTAACATATTTTTTTTTCTTTTTAAATTACCGGCATTTTGTTTCCATACTTGCTCTGCGGTGTAATTTACAATAATCGTGGTTGCACTTTTGTTTCAATTCTTTCTATCTGTTTCAGTTCTGGAGTGGAGACCGCGTTTGGGTAAACGTAGAGTGTGTCACCCCGCTGCTAGATTTAGCGACGATCTGCGCAAGAGGCGGCTGGCAACGACTGGATGAGAAGAGCCGAAGATCGGGCTCAATGGCGAGCCCTGGGAGAGGTCTATGTCCAGTACCACTACTGGTACTCTAGTCCACACTAGAGTGGGCTGCTGTTGATGACTAAAAAAATGGATCTCCTTTTGAAGCCCCTGACATCTGAGATCGGAGCTATTTGAAAAAATCTATGTACTTATCAGATTGTTCCATGTAGGGACGGATTTAGAATAAGCGTGTCGTACAGTCGGTCATATAATTGGTTAACCACTCTAAAGTCGAATGTCATTTGCACGCCAAAGAACAATAAGGACTATTTTCGCTTGAAACTCTTTGAAGATTCCTACCAAGTATTTTCAGTGCACTGAAGATTTAGCCAAAACTGGAAACTACTTTCTTGGCATACAAGGCGACTAATCCCAGTAACTTGCTGGTGGTAGGACCCCTTCAGGGTCCGCCTTCCGCATGGCTAGCGACCATCTTTCTATGTCTAAGTCTGACGTCAAATGTCTTCGCTTCGGCAGTGTTTATAGAAGAGCCAGTACTTACTAAGCTCGTGTGCTCCATCCTCGGCCTCATCGTCACTTACCACCAGGCGAGCTTGAGGTCTACCGCGGGTTTAAGTGTAAAAAAAATGCCATGCCATGTACCAATGAGTTTTTCGGATTTATTCGAAGACTTATGTACATTTACCGACTGCTATAACGGTGAAGGAAAACATCGTGAGGAAACCTGCACACTGAGATGATCAGTGAGGAAACCTGCATATCGGAGGAAATAAAAAAAAACCAAAGGCGTGTGAAATCCACCGATCAGCACTGGGCCCGCTTGTACAATGGGATGCCTGTGCCACAACAGTGGGGACAGTAATAGGCTGCTGATGATGATAAAAATAAAATCAGATTATTATTTATTACTATTATTATAATACTACGTGTATGACATCAGAAACCAATGTCTTTTTCCATACTTGAAAATAGGTATTTATTTACTTTATTACGCAAAAGTAAAGACTAGAAAATAAGGGTAAAACATAATGTCATTTTACAAAACTACTTCGCTAAGTCGCAAATCGCCACTGCTTTCTTTATCGCTCAGGCACTCTCCGGTGGGAATTTACTTATGAAAGAACGGATTACTGAATAGGAAACGAGAGAACACTGCAGGGGTTGCCAGGAGGAAGAATTTACCCAGTTTTCTCAGTATTATTCGCCACATTTTGTTTTAATGCGGCGGAAAGCAGAGGAGCAGACGACAACTGATGGTAAGTGGTCACCGTCTCCTATAAAGATTGTCTGGAAGAGATGAAAAATAACCAAGAATAAAAAATTGTCCTAAGCATATTTTGATTAATCACAAACAGATTTTTTCGACGGAAAGTGGGTGTAGGTACGTACGCGCTATGATGGGGACATGGATGACGTAACGTCAGTTGTATGAAAGGGAAAAGGGAAGATCTTCCACCAGTCGGGGTGTTGTGCCTGGTGACCAGATGTGCTGGTCCAACTGTGGATGTTTGGAACTCGTATATATACGAAGTCCTAGGAAAATTTCGATAGCGTGTTCTACGCCGATGTGAGTAGGTATTGTATCGTAGTAGCGCGCGTCGTGCGTCGCCACAAGGGAACTACCTATGTTGAAGGTGGTGTCGGGGATTATAGACGTGACAGTTATGTTATGTTATGTCATTTTTTAAATGTATTTTTAATGTAAATTTGATTTATATTTTGACGTTATTTCACAGGGTTTTGATAAATAAGGATTTATGAGTCACACAGTCAATCAGTTCAGACCACGTACTTTTACTTGCGTTGATTACCCATACTCCCCTTATTATAAACTATTATATGTACTTATTCGTAATTACCTTCTTACTTAATAGTAGTTTATGCAACGGCCACGTAACGATAGCGATTTTAACATGAGAACTGTTTATGAAACGAAGCGAAGCTGAGTTCATATAGAACGTTCGAGTGTAAAATCGCCATAACGTGCGTTGCATACAAAACTTTTTCTACGACCATGAAATTATAAATGTAGTTGGCCTGTAAAATGTAGTGCATTTTTTTATTTTTTTTATTGACTACTAAACCCGCACTTGACCTTAATCTCGCCTGATGGCAAGCGACGATGATTTAATACGATAGAGTTTTTTGCATGCAGTGTCATACAACAAAGAAAAATACTAATACATATTACAATACAATCGAAAACTGTTATTTAATTATTATTTTTTTTATTTTTTTTATGTATAACTAAACCCGCATTTGACCTCGATCTCGCCTGATGGTAAGCGACGATGAGGTCGACGATGGAGCATGCGGGTCCAGTAAATGCCTATTCACTCTGGCCTTGAAGATCCCAAGATTGTAGTTTTCGGGAAATACAGACGCCGGCAGGCTGTTCCATTCCTTAGCCGTTCGCATAATGAACGAAGAAGCAAATACAAATATACTATAAATATACAAAATTTACTGTATATTAAGTAATAATAACCATTTTCATATCCTCACACTACACTGTCGCTAATCTCTTTAATGTCCAATTAATTTCAGAGGTTGCCTGGAAGAGATCGCTTTAAGCGATAAGGCCGCCTTTGTACATATCGTGTTATTATTCCTGTAATTTTTACTTTTCCTGTTTTTGTGTACAATAAAGTGTTTCTATCTATCTATCTATCAAATCGCTTCGTACGAGCAGAATAAAACACTAACACTTCGTATTTCAATAAAACACTAATTTCACACGTCCATGACGAATGAACCTCTTTGTGTCATTAATTGTGGTTTCTTAATGAATAATTTACGGAATGGGAGTAGAAAAACATAATTTACTCGCGTGTCTGAGAAGTTTTATAAGTTCTGGCAAAGATGGAGTAGAAAATAAAAATGAGAATTTGATGAGGCAAGATTACGAGTATTGTTTACATTTGATATTGTTTACGCTTCGACTTTTTGAAGAAGATGAAATACATGTTCGTGTATTGTTGTTTAATTCTTTGATGTAATTTGAACAAGATCGATGGAATTCTTATTAAACAAAGTAGTATTATACCGAATTTTGGATTAATACATAATGACACAAAGAGGCTTGTTTGTAACTCTTAAAGTAAAGAAGCAATAATCTTCAATTTTAGATGTTTTTTTAGAATTCTCAAATGTGTCTCATTTTCAGATACAAATGTCGACGATTTTATTCGATTCGCACCAATAATAGATCGATTTTAGACAGCTAACAGATCCTGTAAAAAAAATTCAACATTTTCAGCGATAACCGGCAACTTGAAGCAAATACCTGGCAACACTAAAGTTTCAAGAACAGCACGAAACAAGGTAGAGTTTCAATTATTTAAATTGAGGCTTAAAACTTCAAAGAACCGCCGCCGGGTGTAGGTACCATTGAGCGGAGTCGTCCACAATTAGTGGGCTTCGTTGGAATGCTAAACTGTTTGTGCAGCTGATGGACCGTACAAGTTTGGAGGTTCTAACCTTATCTTATCTTATGATAGGGGGCCGGGAATAACCCAGCGGCATTTCGACCCTTGAGAACCATTTGTGCCTACCCCATTTTACACACTGGTCAACTCAGTGTGTAGGTTTCCTCGCGATGCGAAAAACTCATTGGTACATGGCACTGCATGGTTTCGAGCCCGGACCTCCCGCATGGGAATCTCTCTCTTGAGGTTCAAACCTAGTGCCTCCCTCTCTTTGAAATGTAGCATTAGACCGCGTCGTCGCTTTATAACTCGCTAAAAACCTTCATTTGGCAACTTTATTGGAACAATAAAGGCTATTAAGTAAATTTTAAATTTCCAAAGATTTTGAAATTCATCTCTACTAGTCTTATTTCTGTGCATATAGGAGTACTACCAAAATTTCAATTGCTTATAAATCTTGCTCTACTGAATGCATCAGCGGCAACACGAAGCTACCACATTTTCAATATCCAATCTATTTTGTCCATTTGAAGTTCTTATACTTCAACTTCTTCGTTTTAAGGGATAGATTTTTTTTTAATATAGCCCGTTGGTCCTTAATTATCCCCGTTTTCGCCGTAAAGCGGCTTGAGGCTTCGCCCTTATTAATAGAACGGGTTTACGCGATTCGCGCGAACTTTGTACAATCGCGCGATCAAACATACTTATGTAGAATAAGTGTTCTAATTGACAGTCGCGCGAAGTGTTTGAAAATGTTTGATGTCGCATCGCTTATTCGCGCGATAATTGTGTGGTCTGACCCCAGAAGGGTTAGAAATTACGCTTACTCTTACCATACAAAATGAAAAATGAGGTTCTCCATCTGAAGAGTTTCTTTAAAAAGAGTAGTATATTTTAAAATGTTAGTTCCATGATTTTATAATAAATCCATTTTGTCTT
The DNA here is from genome assembly GCA_947369225.1 of Hofmannophila pseudospretella. Classification (NCBI taxonomy): domain Eukaryota; kingdom Metazoa; phylum Arthropoda; class Insecta; order Lepidoptera; family Oecophoridae; genus Hofmannophila; species Hofmannophila pseudospretella. Next base: position 4,816,879 of record OX376333.1, read on the forward strand.
TCTTTATCAAGTTAAGAATATCGTTTAAAGCTCGTTTTAAGTTTCAGAAAGCTTTCAGTTTATGAAGCGCAAGATAATCCGGGGTTTTTAAAGAGTTTTGATTTCGTACTTAAAATCTTTATCTTATCTTTATTTATAAACATTATGATGTGGAATTTTAGTGCATTATACATTCATAATGTAAGTTAAGTACCTACATTTATAATGTATAAAGAAAAGGACAGTTTTATTGGGGTTGTTTGCCATGCCTTCCCCATTTCTCAAACTAGTTATTTTTCACACTGCGGTGTGCAGATTTCTTTACGATGTTTCCTTCACCATTAGAGCAGTCGATATATTTACGTTTATGTAAAAATACTTACCCTTTATTACATTTTTTTAAGTTAATGGTATGGTTGTGCAAATGAAGTAAATGAATGTGAATAAGTCTTTCGAAAAAATAATTAGTACAATGGAATCGAATCCAGGTCTACGGCATGGAAGTTCCGTTCAATATAATACACCACCGCAGTCTTTAAAATGAGTTATGCCATATTTTTGTAAACGAAAATAAAAATAGTGTGTAAGCAACACTAAAGTCTTTACTAGACATTGACAGATGTCGTTTTTTTTCTTCTACATCTTTTTGTTGCCATACGTAGATTTTACTACACATAGGCGACGAGATCGATTTGATAGACTCTATCTATGGTGTAGGTATAACCTCACTTTATTACCACCCACCAACAATAAGGCGCGGTATTATGGGAACAACGAAGTTTTTATGTTTTCGAAGTAGAACAACCTAGTGGGGTCATTCAGGGGCCTGTTTTGGACAAACACGTTGTAATGGGGAAAGTTTCCCCACTAAAATATTGGTGCTTATATCGGTGCGTTAGGCGAACAGTCGGTAATAGGGAAACGTGAGTTTTGGAAAGGTTTTTTTGCGTATAACTTGATTGTTATTAAGGAAGCTAATTTTTCTTTTGCTTGTTGACTTTAGGGGTTTGATATGTCGGTTAATAAAAACTACTATTTTAAATAGTTAATACTTGGCTGTTGGTACTTGTTGAAACTTGTAGTACATGATTAGACTTAAATAATTCCAGCCAATAAGGTGTTTGTTGCTATGCTTGCATATCACATGCATGTTTTATAAGTTTCGGTGTTCATGTATTTATCTGAAATATTTTTTCTCTCTCTTTCATATACTCTTTTATATATGTATATAAATATATGTGTATTTTATATGTATTAGTGTCTGTGTATATGTAAGTATTCGTATTTATTTACTTAAAATTGTTATGTAGTAGCATACGTGTAGGTATATTTTTATATATTATATGAGTAGGTATTTTATAGTATAGTAAATAATAATTAGTAAATCTCTTCTATTTAATTTATATGCACCTGCCTTGCAATATCTGTATGACTCAATGGTTAGCTGGTAGAAAATGCCGCATGGCATTAAGCTCGCCTCATGTACTACTTTTGTGCATTAAAGTGTTAAATATATAAATAATATACTGTTTCACGGGTTTTGATTGTATTTTTTTAATTACGACCGTTTTCTGAAGATGTGTAAATACCTGAATGTAAAGGCGCATTTCAGAAAGTGCGTAGTCATTTCACGAAGCGCTAATAAAGTCCGACAGATACTGTATTCGTAGAATTTTACACTATCTGTCTAAGATTTTTAGCCACTTCGTGAGATGCAGATCCCTAGTTAGCACATAGCGTAATTGTATTGATCTGAACAGCACTTTATGATGCCATGTTTTAAATTTTGAATCTATAGTAGCGTCATCTCTTTTATAGCCCCAAAACATTATATTAATTTGCTTTAAGTGTCGTTATAAAAACGTTATATGTGAGAATATTGTTAAATATAGTTAATATTTTGGATAAATAATCCGTCGCGGCGAATTTATTTAAAAATAAAATAAAATAAATTTTGTATAACTAAGTGCTAATGTTTAATGAAGTTCTACCAAGGAGCGACAGGAAACATCGATATTATACATGTACGTATGTGAAACATTTCTAATGAAACGGGCAAACAAACCAGATTCAATACCACTACGCTATGTGCAAATTAACGATTAACACTTCACGAAGTGGCTAAAAATTTTAGACAGATAGTGTAGAACCCGAACATTACAGTATCTGTCTAACATTATTAGCACTTCGTCAAATGCTTACGCACTTCGTGAAATGCGCCATTACGCTATGAGTCTACGACATATATTTCAGTACTACCTACTTTTATTATATCCTGTAAAGCACTATACATTACTTTGCCTAACTACATCAGTAATTCTGTCGAACTATGTCTACGCTATAGCGCTGTTACGTCATTACGGAGGCCTCACATCACATCATCCAATTTCGCCGAGGGACACATCGTAAACAAACATCTGTTACGCGAACATCCGTGCCCTGAGAACATGAAAGTACTTACACAACGGATTTGGATACAAACAAGCTATGAAAGTTTAGAAATTATAGCTTCCGTTTTACTTACTTACTTACTATATATAAGATGATGATACTATAAATATACTTTCGATTTCATTTCCTCTGCCCGAAGGTTGCCTGGAAGATCGTTCTTAGCGATAAGGCCGCCTAAATTTTACTTCACTGTTTCCTTTTCTATCTCATGTTTGTTGTTTTATATTTGAGCAATATAGTGTATTTTACTTTACTTTACTTTACTCCGCTGGCGCAGCGACCCGAAGTGGATCTTGGCCTCCGATTTACTAGCAGATTTTATTTGAGTTTAGTTTAACAAATACGAAGAAAAAGCCAGGATCGACCTAGAGCAGTTTGGCAGAGTGCTCATAGATTTTAACTTATCTAAACAGAACACCGACCCCAACGGCGAGCATGCGTAAAGCATGACTGCAGGTGGAGAAAGTAGAAGAGGCGTGTCAAGATAGAGATTCGTGGCGCTCCATTTTCTCTACCTATCCTGCAAGCTGCTTTGCTGCAGACACAGGTAAAAGTATGTTACCATGTATGTGGGGTCACGCCACCTTTAAATTTATAGCAGTTCTTGTTCCCTTCAATATCACTGTATTGGATGTCAAACCAAACTTTTCCAGGATAAAATTTTTCTTCTTGTACTTCCTTCTTGACTTCCTGGGCTTTATTGAGGTGGTTTACCATTGTTTTCGTAGTTTGTTGTTATAGGTTAACCAGAAAAGGGAATCGTCGGTATATGTGTACTTTATACAGTGTGGGTAAGCATAATTGAACAAATAGATGACGACTGCAATTGATATTCAATCTCAGATATGATCTGTACAAGGAAGTTGCATTACTACTAGTAAACTTACTAGTAGTAATATAACTTCCTTGGATTTTTATAATCACTACACACACCACTACAGTCTGTCAATAAATAATAGAAATTAATAATGGCAACATTTACTGAAATAGCATGGAAATTGAAATGTTATTGTGATTTGACATCAATGTGTGGAAAGTTTCCATTATTTAATTTCTACTCTTTTTGACGCAGTGTACAGTGGACAACACATCAGGCTATAGGTACCCTTTAGTACGTTGTCGCTTTAAGATATTTGACACACATATGAATGTCAAGGCATCATAACAAAAACTTATTGCGACAAGGTTCCATCGAGTATAGCTTTACACCCAAAGAGATTACTCCCGTATCTGATTTACGTATCTCAGTATGCCGGTATCCTCATGATGTTTTCCTTCGCCATTAGAGCAGCCAGTACGTAAGTCTTCGAAGAAACCGAAAGACATGGCTTGACATAACATAGTTTGGAATCTGGTCTTCCCTTCGGTGTTCTAGCCTCTACTTACGTTACCAATGCTCCCAATAACACTGCATCAGATGTCAAACAAACCTTTCCATGAAATAACGTGAGCATCAAAACGAAACGACACCGACCACAAAGGGAATAACCGAGCTGTCGCGTGTCAGGGCACCGAAGTAAGCCGGTGTGAATATCTCGTTTACAGGGCTGCAGGTTTTCCGTTCACGATTCTCTGTTATCTACCTCAACCCTGGCATAGAATATTGAATAAACAGTAATTCTATTGACTGTCCTATTCGACCACATCTGGACATACCTACTAAAACCTTTACCAACGCTCGAAGTGGAATGAAATAGTTTTCTTTCTTTCTTTCAGTCTTCCGCTTTTCTCAGATATCTATCTGTGATGTCTTTCTTCGGTTGAGCTTGAGACTTATGTAAATTTCATAATTTATTCATGAGTTACATATAAATATATTAATATACTCTATTTAATATACTATTAAAACTTAATAGATGGCTACTCTCATTAGATTACGACAAAACTGAGGCTCTAATCATATAACATAAGATTTTACACACTAAACTCATTACGTTCTTCAGATTGTTAACACTTAACTTCGCACACTCACACACCCACTCACCCTACACTACAGATGCACACAACCTAACACACCCCCACCCATACTCACTCTCTCCATACCATTATCTTTACTAAATTCCTTTATGATAAAATTTTCCAGATTCCTTTTAGGTTAAGAATATAATTTGTAATTTGCTTGCACAGAAAGTGCGACGGAATCCCGACTTACAAGATACAGGTTTTCGACCTAGTTTGTAAGTCGGAGGTCCTTTTTTTTGTGCCCTGTAATAAGTAAATAAACTTTTTCATTTTTCATTTATACAATTACGAGTATTTAGTCCTAACATGGTCAACCTTGTCGGTATGGCAGGTTTGTGAGAGTAGAACTACTCTCATATATATTCATTCATTCATATATAATATATCATACGGGTTGGTTGCTTCCCTGTTGCACCGTGTACATAGCAGTCCCAGCAGCATCCTGTTGACGTTTGCCGAATTCCTAACTCCCCGATCCTGAGGCACTGGATATACCTGCATGTCAATGCGAAGTACTCGTCCAGTGCTTTGGGGTCAGTACCATGGCCTTATTCTTTGGGTTTTTTTTACTAACATAGCTTTAAGTAATATAATCTACTAACTTTATTTCTGTGGACACTGTCAGATTTAAAAATATAATAATTTTCTGATAATAATTTCGAAATGTTTGTCTTCAACTGAGTAGCTTTTTGGGGCTTATGGGGAAGAAATTGGGGCTGAGTAGCTTATGGGGAAGGCAATGGAAAACCACCCCAATAAAACTGCCACGAGAGTCGTTCTATGTGATTAATTCCTTAGAATGATAACGACCCTCAGCCATGAGGAACACACGACTTAGAAGAAGAAGAGTAGCTTTTCGTTTCAAATTTTCAGAGAGGTGGTTACAGATTTTTACTGCCAGGAAATAAGTATTCAGCTGAACGAAGTACTTACTTTCTACTTAGCAGTGAGCAGAGAATTAGCTAATCAATGTTACTATTCACTTACCTGATTATTCAGTTTGGCAGATTATGTTTGAAGTTAGCGTACTGTAAACAAGTTTGCTGTGACTTTTACGTTGCCAGGTAGCTCGGTTTTTCCGAATCGAGAACCTAGCTAGGTCGACTTTTTTTTTCATTTTGTTTGCGTTTGACTGTTATGGGAGTTTTGATATTTGAAGTTTCCATTTTCAGCGTTAGAACGCTAGGCAGGAAACGAAAACACAATATTTCATTTCATTACAATATACCTACTTCTTTCTATTCGATCAATGAATACGGTGATTATATTCAGTCGAGAATGGTTTCTCTACTCCTAGACAGATGTAGAGGTAGATATTAGATATACAGGCAGGAGGCCTGTGCCTCAACAGTGGGGACATTAATATAGGATGATGATGGTATGTATGGGCTGCTGATGAATGATGTACTAGGGATATTACGGAGATGGTTTTACCGGAATCGGAGACGAAACCCAAGGTTTTAAATTTGATTTATCGGAGTCGGAACCGGAGTCGGAGGCGGAGGTAGAAGAGAGATGTTCAGACGAAGTTCAAATTTTAAACCGTTTTAATTTTTATAGTTGAACTGGCCTTTTTTTATGATGACGTTTGCGGCAATAAAACATGTTCCTTTACAGAGTAGTGTACGAATACATAAATAATAATATATAAATGTATTCCTACGCTATTTAATAAAATATTGATATTTGAATATGTTTGCTCATAAATCTTCGGTATAACCTCCGATTCAAAATTATCGGAGCCGAAGTCGGAGTCGGTGGTGTAAAATCAATCGGAAGTTCCGACCTTTCGGAGTCGGAACTTCCGATTGATTTTACTGTACTAAGTTAGCAGCGTATCCAAAAAAATCCTCTAATTACATTGTTAGTGACGTGAGATATCTAAGAGCGACGGTGACCATTTACCAACTGATGGCTCATTTGTTTGTCTACTCTTCAGATACAATAAAACAAAACAAGTAAAGGATGTTTCTTAATTGTGTAGATTTTAAAGTGTAGAATAAATATTCTTCACACCCTACCTACAAGTTCTAAACATGCATGTTAGTTAGGACAGTTTATTTATCTCCAAATTAAATACCTCGCCTGGTGGAAGATCTTTCCTGCTTCTTATTCTCCTTATCTAACTTTCCATGAGTTGCAAGAGTAGGCCTTAATGTTAAGGTTTCCTTAAGTCACGTCATTTCTGTTTAGAGCTATGGCGTAGAAAGGTATAAAATATATTTTTAAAAAGACTGACGGTTAATACTTCCTCATTTCCATAACTAACATAGTACTCGTATACCTTTTAGGTAGAGCGTCGGTGGCACAGTGGCTAGGACACCGGAATCCCATGCTGGAAGTCCGGGTTCGAAACCATGCAGTTCCATATACAAATGAGTTTCTCGTATTTTTCGAAGACTAACGTACATTTACTAACGGTGAAGGAAAACATCGTGAGGAAACCTGCACACTGAGATGACCAGTGTGTAAAATGGGGTAGGCACAAAAGATCCTCAAGGGTCGAAGTGCCACTGGGACCATTCCCGGCCCACAAATTACAAGATAAGATGAGATACCTTTCAGGTTACTTTAGTAACTCATCTTTCCTTTAAAGTCCACGTATAATCTTTCCTGACCTCTGCCCTCAAGCTAAAAGGCTGATTACGTTTAGGCTAAAAGGCTGGTTATGTCATTAGCTGTAGGCTAACAACATACATAGTCATGGAGGATAACGCAGCATACGTTTCCTAATGCAATGTGTCATCTGAAAGCAATTTGCTTCGCCGGGTGCGGTCCTTCTTTCATTACCAACTACTGTAGGCGGTTTGCTGAGAATTGGCACATGAAGTCGAAAGCTTAATATAGAATTCGACTATAGGCTTAAACTGTTTGAATCCGAAACATTATAGAATAAAATCATCTACTTTCCATGTACAGTCAACCACAAGCTTTAGTATACCATCTGTCAAAAACCTTTGATTAAATCTCTACCTGCGCTTGCGCAATATGATACATTTCAGATTCTCAAAATTTGACGTTTTGGGTAGGTTGACCTGTGGTCGACTGAACCTTAAATTCGAATTTTGAATATCGGGGTATTCAAAAGATTCGTATCCGGGGCTTTGAATCCTATAATAATATGACTAATATGAATTCAAATGGTTTAATTATTTATTACGAAGTACAAATTACTAGTTTAATAATTATCTCTCTTTTAGAGATAAGTACACCCTTTGTACAATGAAATAATGAAAAAAAAAAATAGAAAAAATTTATTCGTTTACCACATTAATTAACATTTCACATTAAACTATAACCTCCACACTAGGCGTTGCCTGTGTCGTGGAGATTACATAGGTACACACATTGACCACTTTACAATGTTATGTGTCAATCTAATATTCAAATTCCAGAATTACAATTTAAAATTAAAGTTAAAGCTTATGATGTTTATTTTATATATTTTAATGTCTCATTCTGTTTGTTTTTATTAAGTCTATTATTGTACTATTGTACAATAAGCGTAAATAAATAAAAAAATACATGAATGCTAAAATGATCACAAGCTGATTATAAAAGAGTCGAAATCGACCGATTTTTGTCGAAATCCGGTTTATGTCGAATAAGCTACTCCGACACACCATTTCGACAGGATTGTAGTCTGAAATGGTCTATTGGAAAATAGGGTATGGATAGAAAAATTGTGATATTTGGTATTGATAGAAAAAAATTAAATTGACTCATAAAGTAAAAATAACGAACCATGTTAGGTAAGTATTAACACTGAAATGATGTTCAGAGTTCTTTCTAAACACGTGTTCTATATTTTTTTCCATCATCGCTTCCTATCGTATGTAATTGTGGTCATACACGAGATTAGTCGAGAATAAAATAAAACTCAACTTTACTTACTTTTCAACTTTTCTGTCACACACACGACATTCCACTACAGCAAGCCAATTTACAGCGGCTCTACTATAAAGCCTCTACTGTGTACTTACTAAAACTTTATAGAATTTCCTTAGGAATTTAAAGGCTATCCTTTCAGATATAGGGTCAAATCTTTTACGTCTCGCTCTGGTAGATACGTCTTTATGCTTGTGGGAAAGAGAGGGCTAGTTTGAAAAGGGTCTGCTATGGTTTTAAAGTGAATTATTTTAAAGTGAGGCTTCCGTATTGGAAGATAAACATTTGTATAGAAATGCGGTCGTACCATTGTGTTTTCAGTGTGGAAACTGTGTATATTGGGTTCATATGGAGCGTGTATGTCCTTGTTCATTTTGTTCTATCTTATCCCTTATAAAAAGTTGAAAAAAATAATTAAAAAGTTTATTTACTTACTTACTTTACTTTACTTTTATTTACAGGGCACACAAAAAAAAGGACCTCCGACTTACAAACTAGGTCGAAAACCTGTATCTTGTAAGTCGGGATTCCGTCGCACTTTCTGTGCAAGCAAATTACAAATTATATTCTTAACCTAAAAGGAATTTGGAAAATTTAATCATATAGGAATTTAGTAAAGATAATGGTAAGAGTGAGTATGGGTGGGGGTGTGTTAGGTTGTGTGGGAGTGTGTAATGATGTAAGTGTGCATATGTAGTGTAGGGTGAGTGGGTGTGTGAGGGTGGGAAGTTAAGTGTTAATAATCTGAAGAACGTAATGAGTTTAGTGTGTAAAATTTTATGTTATATGATTAGAGCCTCAGTTTTGTCGTAATCTAAAGAGAGTAGCCATCTATTAAGTTTTACTTGACAATTATTTTTATTTAGTGGATAGATATCAAGGTGTTCGTTTATTTTATTGTACAACCTGGCACTTAATGATTGTAGATGCTGGAATGCGAACGCCGTTCTGTTTTTTAATTGGGGACACGGTCGATTTTTACGTCGTTTGTTACCAGCGATGGGGATTAGGGGAAGCGAGACGTGTTTGCGCATTACAGCTCGCAAGACAAAAAGTTTCCATACTGTAAGGAACTTGCAGTCGGTATACAGTAGTGTGGTGGGATATCTGTATCTATCTGTATCTGTCGTTATGATCTGTATGCTAATTTGACGTATTCGAGGTTTAAATAATAATAATAATAACCATGTCCCCACAGAAGCCTTTTAAAGGACCGAGCCCCTAGGGCACGTGGACCCTGAAAAGAGTAACAACATAATAATAAAAAAATTTTTGAAAAATTTAGTCCATAATGGTTGTTCAGCATGATTTGTTTCGAGCGCCTGACCTCTAAACTAGGTGGAACCTGTGCCCTCTATATAGCAGCTTCATTATCAACCAGCGTGAGTGACGTGTACATGTGTCTGGGGTTGTATTTGAGGATATGTGGTGTGTGTGAGTGTGAGTGTGGGGAGAGAGGGTGTGTTATGGTGAGGGTGTGCACACACCCTCACCATAACACACCCACACACATGCGTGCTGAATAGTGGGAAAAATAAGATTTAGTCATAATTTTAAGCAGTATATTTTGATACTTACCAACTCACTCACTGTAGGGTACTTCCAGTTGACCTAAAATCATGAAAATTGGTACATAGCAAGGTCTTAGAGCACAAGTACCTAAAGGAAAAAGTGGCGACCTCGAACCGGAAGCCGAAAGCCTGGTAGACCTGGAGAGAATTAGGGGAGGCCTATTGCCTATTGCCATGTTTGCTATCTTTGCCATCTTTAACAAAAAAAGCACTTTTAACTTAGTTAATTTTTAGGATAAAATTAACGCGTAGCACCTTTTTTTCTCATTAACCCCCTTGATGTAGTAGTATCAGGGTTGGATATACGCTGCGCGCTGAGTTAGCGATATACCTATGATAAAATTAAATGTAATACCGCACACGCGGTTTGTATTGGTTTAACACCCGAATAAACCACATAAAAATACAAATACAAACATATTTATTGAACCACACAACATTCAAATTACAATCAAGTGACAATGTAGTCACAATGTATCTATAAGTAAGACATATCGGTATCTACTACCAGCACTGACCTCATCAGCCGTCTAGCTGCATAGTAGATAGCAACAATGTAATGACTTGGGGATACACTTCTATAAAACGGAAGTATTTATACATTCTATTGTTGTTCATACCTGTTGTGAGAGGGTGTGTGTACGAGGGTTTGAGGATGAGTGTATGCGTGTGTGAGTGTGTGTGTGTGTGTATGTATGCACCTGTTATTGTTATAGTAACCGACCGACCGTAACTATGTCTTTTTAATCACTACTCTGCTACCTATCTCCACATCTGGGATATCTACCAGAGCAAGATACTTCACATTATTGTCTAGGGACTCAAAATTTATTTTAGTGAGCATTATATTTGATTCAGATCTCTACTAGCACTGCCAGTTAGAACACCTAGATATTTTAAATACTTAGTCAAGGTATTCGCCTCTGGATTTGTCCAGGCCGGGCAACTGGAGGCGCGCGCTGCATAGATTGCAAAAGGAACATACATCATAGATACAATTTAGATAGCAAACTAAACTGAACCTAATATGTTAGAACACTTAAGTTAAAGGAATAAAAGCTCTTGGTGCTCTGAGACCTGTTATGAACAGACGCAGTAGTCTTAGTCAATAGACCAAACTAACCATCTATTCCACGCTGGTCAGACCATACATCACATACGCAGCCCCTGTATGGAGTAGTACTTGTGAAACTAATTACAAAATACTACAAGTAGTACAAAATAAGGTCTTAATAATTTCATATAATACACCAATTTATATTAATCTCGTAAACTTGCATCGTAAAATTAAATTTATTTTATTTATTTATTTACACTTCAATGCACAAAAAAAGATGTACACGAGGCGAGCTTAATGCCTTGCGGCATTTTCTACCAGCTAACCATGGGGTTATGCAGAAATATTAAAGTACGTTGTCAGACCGCTCTACCCCGGCTAGACAAATAGAGCCATCTGATCGGTAAAAACAAAATGAAATGAAATGTAAAACTTAAGAAAACATATAAAGTAAAATATTAAAATATATGTCAATTTATTAAATTTATTGGTTCGGAAACATCTCGCTCTCTCAAAATTAAAATTAAATACAAACTTGTAACACCATGTAAAATGTACACCATTGAAAAAGTAACACAGTGGGAAAAAAACGTGTGGGTAAAAGTAACAAAGGAAAATGTTACTCAACGGAAATTGTTAAAAGGTAAAAAACCTCTCAATCTAACCGATGAATCTTAGAAATATGTTGTAACGATGTCGACTTCGTCGTCCATATCAACCTCCTTGTCATCAACTTCAACCTCATCGTTAGCGTGTATCTCACCTCATTTCGTGTTGGCATCTTCATTTCTTCATTTAAATTCAAAATCATGTTCCCATTCCATTTCTATATTTCATTAATTTCATTGTTTTATTTGTATTTTCACTTTTTCTCTGTATTTTCTCTCGAACGGACGTCTCCCGTTCACTTTTATTTCCTACTACTACCTATTTTCTGTGTTACTGTTTCTGTGTTCTTTTTCCTTAAAATATATTATTTATCACCAAATTCTTCTATTACTTCATCTGCGAACTGTCCTAGAACCCTGCTAGCCGGCATCTAGAGGACAGACTGTAGCAGTGGCGCCCAACGTGGGGCGGTTGATATAGACGATGAAGTCGACATCGTAACCTTTTTGAAAAGTTTCATAACACATACAATACATTCATAATACATTTATCTTAAAAATTAAGCAATTATTTTAAAAACTATGAGCTATTCACACTCTTCTGAAATGTGAAACAAATTACATTAAAGTATTTTGAAACTTTTCTTAAAATCGCATTTTAGAGGCTTTGGTACACGACAAGGTGAACATATCAGCCTCGTCAGGGTCACTAAAAAAAGGGAAGGGAAGTTCAAGTATTATTAGAGACAGCCCTCACTTTGAGAGGCTACTTAGCAAACAACAGTAAGTGTTTCATATTATCAGATAAGGGCTGACTCAAAATAATATTGAGCCTCCCATTGTGGAGCCTATTGAGGCCAAATTTCTTCCTCTCAATCTTCACCAGGTCACTCTCCATCAGGAGGTGAGTGAGGTCTTCTATTTTGTTGCAGTTGGTATATTGTATATTGTATATTTATTAATTTTTCAACCATTAGGAACATATTAGAGCACTGCGGTTGCGTCAACATAATATTATACGTATTACACAAGCGTTAAATTGAAATTTTTGCTTGTTTTGATTATATGGTACTTGTAGTTGTAGTTATTTAACCTAATAGAATTTTCAACAGACAACCAAGTTTCACTTATCAGTATTTTGAAACATGAAATTTATTTTAATTGAACTTCTAATAATATAACTCTTAAAACTTAAACAAAATCTTCTCAATAAGGAACACGCATATTCTAAAAACTTCACAAAATCTCCTCCAATAAAACAATAATATGGAAACTAAAAACTTGAAAATGAAACTTCTAAAAACTTCCGGTGCCTTCAAACATATGGAACACCCGCCGCTACCCTGGAAAAGGGAAAAACGACTTCTCAAACCAAGTAAGTAATAAGGCAATAAAAATAAATAGAATACCTGTTTTCTTATATAGTTATATAAAAAACCGAATTATTATAAAAAACCGAGGCAAAGGTATTTGAATTTTCACACAGAATAAAATGGACTGTTTTTAAAAGGTGCGTTTTGAACGTTACAAGGTGCATATAAAATTGAGAGTTGTTATTTAAATTTCTTAAGTTACGCTACTATATTTAAAAAAATACTAAATCGTTTTATCTACACCGTATCGAACTACATAAAAACTCATTAGTTTCTTAAAAAACAGAGCTAGCCACGTAACAGAGGAGTCGCATGTTCAATTTTGAACTATTTTCTGATTTATTTTAATAAAATTATATATTTATTACTATTAGTCATGGTGGTACAGGTCTTGTAACAATTTTAATTTTAATATCGGCTAGGTACCATGAAATGAAGTCAGTGATAAGAATTACTATAAAATATGGTCTTGCGCTATGGGCCAAGCAGAAACCACCATAAAGATGAAGACCTTATTCGTGTTGCGTAAGTTTCTAGTTAGTAGCGTAAAAGTAGTAGCGACAATCAATCAGTACAAGAAGAAATTATATAAAATTGAGCGTGAAATAAACGACGTGTAACTAAAATACTTTGGAACTGGAACTTAATATAAGGAACAACATAGTTGTTTACTTTATCTTTTGCAAGAAATCATATATCCGAAAGTATTTTATAAGTTGCTAAGTTTATATAAGTATTTTACGTTCACTTAAAAGTAAATTCGTTAAGAACTAAATTTGGTCGTCCCAGTCTTACCGTTGTGGAGATTCACTTATTTATCCTGCGAAAACTGGTTCCATTAATTACGTGAGACGATTTTGGCGATTTTTTGCCAAAATCAAATGGAACCAAACCGTGCTATGTGTAGCAGTTTCCGGTTTATGACCACTTTTAGGATGTATGTGATATCACATTTATTTACTTTTAGCTACCTAAAATTTGATTTACTGGGCTGTGATCGATATCTTTAGAAAGAACAGAAGCAGCTGATCCCGAAACCGTGCAGTATGATCGATTCTGCTTGGTGGTATTCATTTTATAACCACTTTAATGTGGAGCATTTGCATCGGGAGCGAGAAGGGGGAAGGTTTATATATAATTATTTATTAGTTAACTTGACATTATTTGTAATGCTTAGTACATTAAATAAATATACCCTTTAATGTTATATGGGATATCACATTTATTTACTTTTAGCTACTTAATTTATATTTTACAACGCTGGAATTGGTGTCGCTATAAAGAGAGGATTCAGCTGAACTGGAAACCATACTGTATGATCAAAACAAGAAATAGGGTCGCAAGTGGTTAAAAGGGCCGTCAATTTTGAAGAAAATGTTATCACAAAATCTCGTATCTGTTCTTAGAATTTGTTAAAACTACATAGTATGTAAACGGACATCGTGTTATATGTACAATTTAAATTAGGTACAAGTTTCATATTAAATGAAACTATTTATGATTTTATTTCGTACACTAAAGAAACTAAGATCATAATTACGCCATGTCAAAATCTAAAAATGTTTGTTCTGAGGAGTAGAACAAAATGAGAAACGAGAGTTATTTAGTGGTGCGAGGGACGCTAAAACATGCTTAATTTTTTTGGTTATAAGAATGTTGGAGGAAATTCAGCTTCAGGGTCTTCGTTTAAAATTCACAAGGTCAGATAATCGGAAATATATTTTTACAAACAACTTCACATAGTAGCTGGAGCATTAGCACCGATAGCGCCTGCCCCCCAGGTTCCTGTTGTTGCGAGTTAAGCCGACAACGTAGACGATAACGTTGAAACTGGGGAGTTTGTTCAGGTTGTTAAAAAGCGTTCCCGAAGCTCATTGCATAGAGTGGTGCGCGGCAGCGCGACTAGTGGTGCCACACAGCTGGAAGCTTCGGAACGCTGGCATTACCTGCACCTATACTACCTCAAAATTGGCACCACTGAGGAACAGGTAAGTTCTCACTTGAATTCGATTAGTGGATGTGATGCATGCGGTGTTGAAGTTCTTAAGTCACGCGGTCCATATGCTTCCTTTAAACTGCGTGTGCCATCCAAACAAACTGACGTTATTATGGCACCTGGGAACTGGCCTAAAGATGTTTGTATAAAGAACTGGCGACAGAATTTTCGTCGGAGAAGCAAGAATGAGCAAACATCATCGTAAACGTTTTAAGAAAATGCGCATATACTACCAGAACGTCAGGGGCTTGCGGAGTAAAACTGCAGTTTTCGGTAAAAATATCAGTGACTGTCCGTGTGATGTCATAGCTCTGACTGAGACGTTCCTTACTAGTTCAGTGGCCGATGCAGAACTGTATCCGCCCGGGTACGTGGAGTTGCGCAAGGATCGCGCGGGCGACGTCGGGTGGGGCGGTGTCCTTTTAGCTGTTAAGGACCGGTATTTGATTTGCATGGATACCGATATTGATGGCTTAACTGACGATAAGGAAGTAATATTTGCAATTTTACCCTGGAAAAATATTAAACTATTTATTTGTGTTGTATATCTCCCATCTAACTATAAGGATAATCAATATACAGAGGTCCTGCTGTGTATTGAAAATGTGATTTGCAAATACTCCATACTTGATGTGGTTGTAATAGGTGATTTTAATTTAAATTCCTGTAATTCAAATGTTGTAGATCAGTTCAATTGTTTTGCTGAATTTTGCAAGTTGCGACAACTAAATAACATTCCGAATTTATACGGAGGCATTTTGGACCTTGTATTGACTGGCATTAACTCTGATAGAATTTAGATAACCGATGACGTCGAGGCCCTGGTGCCGCTGGATGCTTACCATCCACCTCTGGAAGTAACGGTTTCTTTGCTCCGAGATGCGACCACATGGTACAGATCTCCAAAGTGCTAGCAAGAACCTTGGATTCGGAGTTAAAATCGCACTTCTATTGTATAACGCTTTCGTTCGGAGTAAACTGGAGTACAACTGTATTATGTGGGATCCATATGAGAATAAATATATTTTAATGCTCGAAAGAATCCAACGTAAATTCGCTAGGTATCTGTTCAAAGGACTATACGGTTATTATCCCTTCCTCTACCCATCGCTGTTCGTTTCGGGCATGGTCGGACTAGACACTTTAGAACTGAGACGAAAGATGCTCCTGATGTTCCACTACTGCCTGCTATTGCGAAACAGGGTGGACAACCCATCTGCACTGGCGCGCCTCCCGCTGGACGTGCCCCAGCAGTAGCGCACCCACTGCTGGGGCACTTCCAGCGTCGACGCCGCGGCCTGTTCGCGCTGCCCGCCGGCGCGCGCACGCGTCAACCGCGTGCTACACCGACCGCGACGGCCCGAGCTGTCCTGCTACTTAATAGGTTTCTAACCACGGTCCAGAATGCCGAAGAATTTTCAGACCCCATGGAGCAGTATATGCAAAAAAAAATATTGTTTCTAAATACGGGTGTTAATCTTTAAGATAAGTAAGTTTTTAAGTTTATTTTGTATCGGTAGGTAATTGTAAACTGTTATATATAGTTACTGAATGTCTGGTGCTTTGGATCATTCTGTAAACCACACATCATTAATGTAATAAAGAAATAAATAGTGCCGGCTTTGGAACGACTGAAGATCGCGGGCGATTTCAATTTTCTTCAGTGGTATTTTTTTATTTTCAGTATCAATCGTAGCTCTAACCGCATTCGGGTTTGCGGAGCAGCCACCGTTCAGTCCATCGAAAGTCATATATCGTAGGGCTGCTAATCTGCAAGATGACACGACTTTACCATCAGGCCGACGAAAATTATGTGTAATAAGTGACCATTGCAACGGCAAGAAAAAGAAGACAGTTGGAATAAAGCGATGTTATCCATCGATAATATTGTAATATGTATTGAGTACGATACTATCGATAGTATTTTTAATTTTTGCTTCACTACAATTAAAATTGTCTTCATTTAATTAGTTGGTTTCATTGGTTAAGCTCTCCCTATCGTGCCCCTCATCACAGAGTACTATACATAATTATGAGTATATGTTGCTATTTTATTAAATGTTAATATTGTAGGTTACAAACTTTTCACCAAAAAATAACCATTGAACGCTTAAGTACTAAAACACACAAAAAATCGACATTGCTGTACCCACATTAACGCTGTCTTCTTAAGTAAGGAATTTATTTCTTGAGTAAATAAAGCGTAGAAGATTGTCAATCTACAATTGTACAGCGAAGTGAACATACCAACTTTGTTGTTTTTCTCGAATAAATGGTTTTTAGATTATTTTTATTATTTTACTCTCCAAGTAAATGCCCTTGAAATATTTTAATCGAATTTAAAATATTACATGATGTCAACATCTTTAGTCTAATAAACTGCCCCGAGTCGCAGTCGGCGGGAAGGTGCCCATCACGCTGGCAGCGTTTCCACGCTGAATAACCAACGAGATGCGCTGCACCAGGTACGACTCGGCGCGGGGTTCACCCCAGCGCTCTCTCAGTCGTCGGCACAAACCGCGGACAAAACCTTCGCCTCCGTGCACCACACACCCGTTGTCTCTGCAGCCAGTGGCAAGAAAATATAGGCCGTTAAGATCCCTGCGTATTTGTCATGTTTTTGTCTTGCCACCCACTCGGCAGCCGACCGTGCTGTCCGGACGGTGCGGCCTAGATGGGAAATCGCGAACGTGCCGACGCATGTGGCGTCCCATAGCAGGGATCTGTCTTTCTCCTAAGGCACTAACGTTAAACCAGGTCTCTTGTCATCAGTACGGCTCAATCCAGGAAGCTCCAGCACGCAGGGTATATTGGTCGAAACGATCTCGTTAAGTGCGTGGTGGCGCGGGAACTGGCCCGCACACTTGACACAACTGAGTCTGTGGGGGACACTGGCGTCCATTGTGGCTCCGCAGTTGCTTTGATATGGCTCGCAAATGTTGCACCCGAGTCTGAGCCCGACAGCCACGTTTAATGTGTCGTTATCAAGGTGGGTGCCGAGATGGGGTGACGGTAGCGCCTACAGCTACGCGCCCGCTTCGGGTCTAGCAACAGCCATGATGCGAGCTCGATCCACGCCGGATGCCGCACATACCATTTCCTCGAGGGTGCCCCTTGAGAAATCATCATCCCAGGCTCTCTGCATATTGCGTTGTTCTCGTGGTGCTTGTGCAGGGTACAAGAACGATTATACCGCCAAAGCCTCGTCCCGGAATGAAATGTCGAAGCTGTCACCTTGAAAAGCGAATAATTTCAGCAACTAGCTTCGACACTCCATGAGACGAGGCAAGGAATGCCGACAACCCAGTGTCCTGCACACGCCTCGCCCCCAAACCCCCGTAGCGTACTGGCAAGGCAGCCTGACGCCATTGGTAGTTGTCCAGTTCACATTGAGGACGGTCTCCAGCGTGTTCTTCACCGTTTTATCAAGTAATGAGACGTCCTGTTTCTAATTTAAAAGTACACTAACACAATGTACAATATTCCATCCGATCGATTTGGAAGTATGTAAATGTTTTGAAATTTATGTAGGTTTTTTTCGTAAGCAAAATATTGTAAAACTTAAGTTGTACAGATGTGGATATTGAAACATCCCCCTTTCGATCACATAGACATTTTTGTTGCACTCATAGGATTATAGACTAAATAAAGAAGAGATATCAAGGGGGCGTGGTTCGTTACAAATCAATGTAAAAAATTCACACCTGTTCCCGTTAATATTATTATAACCGGTCTAAATAATGGTGTTTGGAAGATTGTAACGAGCTTGTGCTTCATTATAATAGATCCAAATTTTTGATTTCAAATTTACTCAAAATAATAACGAATATATTGTACCAATAACGAAATAGTCATCCTTTATTATAATATACGTAACGACACACGCCACACGCCACAACGACACCAAACATGATCTAGTAGGTCCATTATTGTTTTTAGGGATGAAGTATCTAGGGAGCCAATATTTATCTTGGTGAGCATTATATTTTGATCCCGTTCGTCCGTACTAGTACTGCCAGTTAGAACACCTAGATATTTTGAATAGTCAAGGTATTCGCATATAGACTTTATACCGAGAGGTTAGTTCATGGGTCTAATTGGAAACACCGCATGAGATCAGTCAATTAATGTCACTTGTACAATTCATTCGGCTGTGAAAACATTTTGTCCGTCAAACTGTACGCTTTGGAACGAGATTCAATCGATTTGACGCGAAAATCAGTACAAGAAGAAATTATATAAAATTGAGCGTGAAATAAACGACGCGTAACTAAAATTCTTTTGATCTGGTAATGTAAGGAACAACATAGTTGTTTTCTTTATCTTTTTAAATAAATCAATTTTCCAGTTTGATTTTAAAAAGAAGAATTTTAATTAGGACAATATTTACTGAAATCGTTTGAAGCTACGATGGCTCAAATACTAGGACGCGAAACTGCGACGCAAACGACGATGTTGATTACAATTATTTTTTTATATCGTTGCCTTTTGACATCTATGTATATTTGTGACTGTATTGTTAGTATATCGCTATTTGTCTCGACGCAAAAGCTGCCGCCGTGTGCTAAGGCTCTAAACAACAGAGCAAACCACGTAATAGAGGGGTCACAGGTTCAATTTTGAACTATTTTCTGATTTATTTTAATAAAATTATATATTTATTACTATTAGTCATGGTGGTACAGGTCTTGTAACAATTTAAATTTTAATATCGGCTAGGTACCATGAAATGATGTCAGTGATAAGAATTACTATAAAATATGGTCTTGCGCTATGGGCCAAGCAGAAACCACCATAAAGATGAAGACCTTATTCGTGTTGTGTAAGTTTCTAGTTTATATTCGAAAGTATTTTATAAGTTACTAAGTATGTCCACTTAAAAGTAAATTCGTTAAGAACTAAATTTGGTCGTCCCAGTCTTACCGTTGTGGAGATTCACTTATTTTCCTGGTCATCATAAAGTATTCAAGGCTCTGGATTTTGTGTCGCTGGAAAGAGGGATATAGTTAATCACGATACCATGCTGTATGACCAAATCTGCAGGGCTGTTGCCATTTTATGACCACTTATTTGTTGTATGGGATACCACATCTTGCTACGTAAACTTTTGTTTACCGGGCTGGTGGTATTGGTGACGCAAGAGGGGCTTCAGATTAGAAACCGTGCTATGTAATCAAATGTGCTGAGCAGTTTCCAGTTTATGACCATTTTTAGGATGTATGTGATTTCACATTTATTTACTTTTAGCTACCTAAATTTTGTTTTACTGGACTGTGATTGACATCTTGAGAAAGAACAGAAACAGCTGATCCCGAAACCGTGCAGTATGATCGATTCCGCTTGGTGGTATTCATTTTATAACCACTTTAATGTTATATGGGATATCACATTTATTTACTTTTGGCTACTTATATTACCACTAAATATTACCATGCTGGAATTGGTGTCGCTAAAAAGAGAGAATTCAGCTGAACTGGAGACCGTACTGTATGATCAAAACAAGAAATTATTGAAAACAATGTTATAACAAAGTCTCAAATCTGTTCTTAAAATTTGTTAAAATTACATAGTATGTATATAATAAAGTAGGTACAAGTTTCATATTAAATGAAACTATTTATGACTTTATTTCGTATACTAAAGAAACTAAGATCATGATTGCGAATGTCAAAATCTAAAAATGTTTGTTTTGAGGAGTAGAACAAAATGAGAAACGAGAGTTATTTAGTGGTGCGAGGGACGCTATAACATACTTATTTTTTTGGTTATAAGAATGTCTGTGGTAATTCAGCTTCAGGGTCCTCGATTAAAATTCACTAGGTCAGATAATTGAAAATATATTTTTACAAACAACTTCACATAGTGCCGGCTTTGGAACGATTGAAGATCGCGGGTAATTTCAATTTTCTTCATTGGTATTTTTTTATTTTCAGTATCATTCGTAGCTCTAATCGCATTCGGGTTGGCGGAGCAGCCACCGTTCAGTCCATCGAAAGTCATATATCGTAGGGCTGCTAATCTGCAAGACGACATGACTTTACCACCAGGCCGACGACAATTATGTATAATGAATAAGAATTGCAAAGTCAACAAATTAAAGTGATATTATTGATAGTATTGAGTACGATACTATCGATAGTATTTTTAATTTTTGCTTCACTACAATTAAAATTGTCTTCATTTAATTAGTTGGTTTCATTGGTTAAGCTCTCCCTATCGTGCCCCTCATCACAGAGTACTATACATAATTATGAGTATATGGTGCTATTTTATTAAATGTAAATATTGTAGATTATAACGTTCAAACTTATAACGTTTCACCAAAAAATAACCATTGAACGCTTAAGTACTAAAACACACAAAAAATCGACTTTGCTGTACCCACATTAACGCTGTCTTCTTAAGTAAGGAATTTTTTTCTTGAGTAAATAAAGCGTAGAAGATTGTCAATCTACAATTGTACCTACAACGAAGTGAACGTAACAACTTTGTTGTTTTTCTCGAATAAATGGTTTTTAGATTATTTTTATTATTTTACTCTCCAAGTAAATGCCCTTGAAATATTTTAATCGAATTTAAAATATTACATGATGTCAACATCTTTAGTCTAATAAACCGCCCCGAGTCGCAGTCGGCGGGAAGGTGCCCATCACGCTGGCAGCGTTTCCACGCTGAATAGCCAACGAGATGCGCTGCACCAGGTATGACTCGGCGCGAGGTTCACCCCAGCGCTCTCTCAGTCGTCGGCACAAACTGCGGACAAAACCTTCGCCTCCGTGCACCACACGCCCGTTGTCTCTACAGTCAGTGGCAAGAAAATATAGGCCGTTTAGATCCCTGCGTATTAGTCATGTTTTTGTCTTGCCGCCCACTCGGCAGCCGACCGTGCCGTCCGGACGGTGCGGCCTAGATGGGAAGTCGCGAACGTGCTGACTCACGTGGCGTCCCATAGCAGGGATCTGCCTTTCTCCCAAGGCACTAACGTTAAACCAGGTCTCTTGCCATCAGTACGGCTCAATCCAGGAAGCTCCAACACGCAGGGTATATTGGTCGAAACGATCTCGTTAAGTGGGTGGTGGCGCGGGAACTGGCCCGCACACTTAACACAACTGCGTCTGTGGGGGACACTGGCGTCCATTGTGGCTCCGCAGTTGCTTTGATATGGCTCGCAAATGTTGCACCCGAGTCTGAGCCCGACAACCACGTTAATGTGTCGTTATCAAGGTGGGGGCCGAGATTGGGTGACGGTAGCGCCTACAGCCACGCGCTCGCTTGGGGTCTAGAAACAGCCATGATGCGAGCTCGATCCACGCCGGATGCCGCACATACCATTTCCTCGACGGTGCCCCTTGAGAAATCATCATCCAAGCCTCTCTGCATATTCCGTTGTTCTGGTGGTGCTTCTTGTACCCTGCACAAGCAGGGTACAAGAACGACCATACCGCTAAAGCCTCGTCCCGGAATGAAATGTCGAAGCTGTCACCTTGAAAAGCGAATAATTTCAGCAACTAGCTTCGACACTCCATGAGACGAGGCAAGGAATGCCGACAACCCAGTATCCTGCACACGCCTCGCCCCCAAACCCCCGTAGCAAACTGGCAAGGCAGCCTGACGCCATTGGTTGTCCAGTTCACATTGAGGACGGTCTCCAGCGTGTTCTTCACCGTTTTATCAAGTAATGAGACGTCCTGTTTCTAATTTAAAAGTACACTAACACAATGTACAATATTCCATCCGATCGATTTGGAAGTATGTACATGTTTTGAAATTTATGTAGGTTTTTTTCGTAAGCAAAATATTGTAAAACTTAAGTTGTACAGATGTGGATATTGAAACATCCCCCTTTCGATCACATAGACATTTTTGTTACACTCATAGGATTATAGACTAAATAAAGAAGAGATATCAAGGGGGCGTGGTCCGTTACAAATCAGTGTAAAAAATACACACCTGTTCCCGTTAATATTATTATAACCGATCTAAATTATGGTGTTTGGAAGATTGTAACGAGCTTGTGCTTCATTATAATAGATCCAAATTTTTGTTTTCAAATTTACTCAAAATAATAACGAATATATTGTACCAATAATGAAATAGTCATCCTTTATTATAATATACGTAACGACACACGCCACACGCCACAACGACACCAAACATGATCTAGTAGGTCCATTATTGTTTTTAGGGATGAAGTGTCTAGGGAGCCAATATTTATCTTGGTGAGCATTATATTTTGATCCCGTTCGTCCGTACTAGTACTGCCAGTTAGAACACCTAGATATTTTGAATAGTCAAGGTATTCGCATATAGACTTTATACCGAGAGGTTAGTTCATGAGTCTAATTGGACACACCGCATGAGATCAGTCAATTAATGTCACTTGTACAATTCATGCGACTGTGAAAACATTTTGTCCGTCAAACTGTACGTTTTGGAACGAGATTCAATCGATTTGACGCGAAAATCAGTACAAGAAGAAATTATATAAAATTGAGCGTGAAATAAACGACGCGTAACTAAAATTCTTTTGATCTGGTAATGTAAGTAACAACAAAGTTGTTTTCTTTATCTTTTTAAATAAATCAATTTTCCAGTTTGATTTTAAAAAGAAGAATTTTAATTGGGACAATATTTACTGAAATCGTTTGAAGCTACGATGGCTCAAATACTAGGACGCGAACCTGCGACGCAAACGCCGATGTTGATTACAATTATTTTTTTATATCGTTGCCTTTTGACATCTATGTATATTTGTGACAGTATTGTTAGTATATCGCTATCTGTCTCGACGCAAAAGCTGCCGCCGTGTGCTAAGGCTCTAAACAACAGAGCAAACCACGTAATAGAGGGGTCACAGGTTCAATTTTGAACTATTTTCTGATTTATTTTAATAAAATTATATATTTATTACTATTAGTCATGGTGGTACAGGTCTTGTAACAATTTAAATTTTAATATCGGCTAGGTACCATGAAATGATGTCAGTGATAAGAATTACTATAAAATATGGTCTTGCGCTATGGGCCAAGCAGAAACCACCATAAAGATGAAGACCTTATTCGTGTTGCGTAAGTTTCTAGTTCATATTCGAAAGTATTTTATAAGTTGCTAAGTATGTCCACTTAAAAGTAAATTCGTTAAGAACTAAATTTGGTCGTCACAGTCTTACCGTTGTGGAGATTCACTTATTTTCCTGGTCATCATAAAGTATTCAAGGCTCTGGATTTTGTGTCGCTGGAAAGAGGGATGTAGTTAATCACGATACCATGCTGTATGACCAAATCTGCAGGGCTGTTGCCATTTTATGACCACTTATTTGTTGTATGGGATACCACATCTTGCTACGTAAACTTTTGTTTACCGGGCTGGTGGTATTAGTGACGCAAGAGGGGCTTCAGCTTAGAAACCGTGCTATGTAATCAAATGTGCTGAGCAGTTTCCAGTTTATGACCATTTTTAGGATGTATGTGATATCACATTTATTTACTTTTAGCTACCTAAATTTTGTTTTACTGGACTGTGATTGACATCTTGAGAAAGAACAGAAACAGCTGATCCCGAAACCGTGCAGTATGATCGATTCCGCTTGGTGGTATTCATTTTATAACCACTTTAATGTTATATGGGATATCACATTTATTTACTTTTGGCTACCTATATAACCACTAAATATTACCATGCTGGAATTGGTGTCGCTAAAAAGAGAGGATTCAGCTGAACTGGAGACCGTACTGTATGATCAAAACAAGAAATTATTGAAAACAATGTTATAACAAAGTCTCAAATCTGTTCTTAAAATTTGTTAAAATTACATAGTAGGTATATAATAAAGTAGGTACAAATTTCATATTAAATGAAACTGTTTATGACTTTATTTCGTATACTAAAGAAACTAAGATCATGATTACGCATGTCAAAATCTAAAAATGTTTGTTCTGAGGAGTAGAACAAAATGAGAAACGAGAGTTATTTAGTGGTGCGAGGGACGCTATAACATACTTATTTTTTTTGGTTATATGAATGTCTGTGGTAATTCAGCTTCAGGGTCCTCGTTTAAAATTCACTAGGTCAGATAATTGAAAATATATTTTTACAAACAACTTCACATAGTGCCGGCTTTGGAACGATTGAAGATCGCGGGCAATTTCAATTTTGTTCATTGGTATTTTTTTTATTTTCAGTATCAATCGTAGCTCTAATCGCATTCGGGTTGGCGGAGGAGCGACCGTTCAGTCCATCGGAAGTCATGTATCGTAGGGCTGCTAATCTGCAAGACGACACGACTTTACCACCAGGCCGACGACAATTATGTATAATGAATAAGAATTGCAAAGTCAACAAATTAAAGTGATATTATTGATTGTATTGAGTACGATACTATCGATAGTATTTTTAATTTTTGTTTCACTACAATTAAAATTGTCTTCATTTAATTAGTTGGTTTCATTGGTTAAGCTCTCCCTATCGTGCCCCTCATCACAGAGTACTATACATAATTATGAGTATATGTTGCTATTTTATTAAATGTAAATATTGTAGGTTACAAACTTATAACGTTTCACCAAAATATAACCATTGAACGCTTAAGTACTAAAACACACAAAAAATCGACATTGCTGTACCCACATTAACGCTGTCTTCTTAAGTAAGGAATTTATTTCTTGAGTAAATAAAGCGTAGAAGATTGTCAATCTACAATTGTACAGCGAAGTGAACGTACCAACTTTGTTTTTTTCTCGAATAAATGGTTTTTAGATTATTTTTATTATTTTACTCTCCAAGTAAATGCCCTTGAAATATTTTAATCGAATTTAAAATATTACATGATGTCAACATCTTTAGTCTAATAAACCGCCCCGAGTCGCAGTCGGCGGGACGGTGCCCATCACGCTGGCAGCGTTTCCACGCTGAATAGCCAACGAGATGCGCTGCACCAGGTATGACTCGGCGCGAGGTTCACCCCAGCGCTCTCTCAGTCGTCGGCACAAACCGCGGACAAAACCTTCGCCTCCGTGCACCACACGCCCGTTGTCTCTACAGCCAGTGGCAAGAAAATATAGGCCGTTAAGATCCCTGCGTATTTGTCATGTTTTTGTCTTGCCGCCCACTCGGCAGCCGACCGTGCTGTCCGGACGGTGCGGCCGAGATGGGAAGTCGCGAACGTGCTGACTCACGTGGCGTCCCATAGCAGGGATCTGCCTTTCTCCCAAGGCACTAACGTTAAACCAGGTCTCTTGCCATCCGTACGGCTCAATCCAGGAAGCTCCAGCACGCAGGGAATATTGGTCGAAACGATCTCGTTAAGTGCGTGGTGGCGCGGGAACTGGCGTCCATTGTGGCTCCGCAGTTGCTTTGATATGGCTCGCAAATGTTGCACCCGAGTCTGAGCCCGACAGCCACGTTTAATGTGTCGTTATCAAGGTGGGGGCCGAGATGGGGAGACGGTAGCGCCTACAGCCACACGCCCGCTTCGGGTCTAGAAACAGCCATGATGCGAGCCCCTTGAGAAATCATCATCCCAGCCTCTCTGCATATTCCGTTGTTCTCGTGGTGCTAGTGCAGGGTACAAGAACGACCATCCCGCCAAAGCCTCGTCCCGGAATGAAATGTCGACACTCCATGAGACGAGGCAAGGAATGCCGACAACCCAGTGTCCTGCACACGCCTCGCCCCCAACCCCTGTAGCGAACTGGCAAGGCAGCCCGACGCCATTGGTAGTTGTCCAGTTCACATTGAGGACGGTCTCCAGCGTGTTCTTCACCGTTTTATCAAGTAATGAGACGTCCTGTTTCTAATTTAAAAGTACACTAACACAATGTACAATATTCCATCCGATCGATTTGGAAGTATGTACATGTTTTTAAATTTACGTAGGTTTTTTCGTAAGCAAAATATTGTAAAACTTAAGTTGTACAGATGTGGATATTGAAACATCCCCCTTTCGATCACATAGACAGTTTTGTTACACTCATAGGATTATAGACTAAATAAAGAAGAGATATCAAGGGGGCGTGGTTCGTTACAAATCAATGTAAAAAATTAACACCTGTTCCCGTTAATATTATTATAACCGGTCTAAATGATGGTGTTCGGAAGATTGTAACGAGTTTGTGCTTCATAATAATAGATCCAAATTTTTGTTTTCAAATTTACTCAAAATAATAACGAATATATTGTACCAATAATGAAATAGTCACCTTTATTATAATATACATTACGACACACGCCACACGCCACAACGACACCAAACATGATCTAGTAGGTCCATTATTGTTTTTAGGGATGAAGTGTCTAGGGAGCCAATATTTATCTTGGTGAGCATTATATTTTGATCCCGTTCTTTACTAGTACTGCCAGTTAGAACACCTAGATATTTTGAATAGTTAAGGTATTCGCATATAGACTTTATACCGAGTACCGAGAGGTTAGTTCATGGGTCTAATTGGAAACACCGCATGAGATCAGTCAATTAATGTCACTTGTACAATTCATGCGACTGTGGAAACATTTTCTCCGTCAAACTGTACGTTTTGAAACGAGATTCAATCGATTTGACGCGAAAATCAGTACAAGAAGAAATTATATAAAATTGAGCGTGAAATAAACGACGCGTAACTAAAATTCTTTTGATCTGGTAATGTAAGGAACAACATAGTTGTTTTCTTTATCTTTTTAAATAAATCAATTTTCCAGTTTGATTTTAAAAAGAAGAATTTTAATTGGTACAATATTTACTGAAATCGTTTGAAGCTACGATGGCTCAAATACTAGGACGCGAAACTGCGACGCAAACGACGATGTTGATTACAATTTTTTTTTTATATCATTGCCTTTTGACATCTATGTATATTTGTGACTGTATTGTTAGTATATCGCTATCTGTCTCGACGCAAAAGCTGCCGCCGTGTGCTAAGGCTCTAAACAACACAGCAAACCACGTAATAGAGGGGTCACGGGTTCAATTTTGATCTATTTTCTGATTTATTTTAATAAAATTATATATTTATTTCTATTAGTCATGGTGGTACAGGTCTTGTAACAATTTAAATTTTAATATCGGCTAGGTACCATGAAATGATGTCAGTGATAAGAATTACTATAAAATATGGTCTTGCGCTATGGGCCAAGCAGAAACCACCATAAAGATGAAGACCTTATTCGTGTTGCGTAAGTTTCTAGTTCATATTCTAAAGTATTTTATAAGTTGCTAAGTATGTCCACTTAAAAGTAAATTCGTTAAGAACTAAATTTGGTCGTCCCAGTCTTACCGTTGTGGAGATTCACTTATTTTCCTGGTCATCATAAAGTATTCAAGGCTCTGGATTTTGTGTCGCTGGAAAGAGGGATGTAGTTAATCACGATACCATGCTGTATGACCAAATCTGCAGGGCTGTTGCCATTTTATGACCACTTATTTGTTGTATGGGATACCACATCTTGCTACGTAAACTTTTGTTTACCGGGCTGGTGGTATTGGTGACGCAAGAGGGGCTTCAGATTAGAAACCGTGCTATGTAATCAAATGTGCTGAGCAGTTTCCAGTTTATGACCATTTTTAGGATGTATGTGATATCACATTTATTTACTTTTAGCTACCTAAATTTTGTTTTACTGGACTGTGATTGACATCTTAGAAAGAACAGAAACAGCTGATCCCGAAACCGTACAGTATGATCGATTCTGCTTGGTGGTATTCATTTTATAACCACTTTAATGTTATATGGGATATCACATTTATTTACTTTTGGCAACTTATATAACCACTAAATATTGCCATGCTGGAATTGGTGTCGCTAAAAAGAGAGGATTCAGCTGTACTGGAAACCGTACTGTATGATAAAAACAAGAAATTATTGAAAACAATGTTATAACAAAGTCTCAAATCTGTTCTTAAAATTTGTTAAAATTACATAGTAGGTACATATATAATAAAGTAGGTACAAATTTCATATTAAATGAAACTGTTTATGACTTTATTTCGTACACTAAAGAAACTAAGATCATAATTACGCCATGTCAAAATCTAAAAATGTTTGTTCTGAGGAGTAGAACAGATTGAGAAACGAGAGTTATTTAGTGGTGCGAGGGACGCTATAACATACTTAAATTTATTGGTTATAAGAATGTTTGTGGTAATTCAGCATCAGGGTCTTCGTTTAAAATTCACTAGGTCCGATAATTGAAAATATATTTTTACAAACAACTGCACATAGTGCCGGCTTTGGAACGACTGAACATCGCGGGCAATTTCAATTTTCTTCAATGGTATTTTTTTTATTTTCAGTATCATTCGTAGCTGTAATCGCATTCGGGCTGGCGGAGCAGCCACCGTTCAGTCCATCGAAAGTCATGTATCGTAGGGCTGCTAATCTGCAAGACGACACGACTTTACCACCAGGCCGACGACAATTATGTATAATAAATAAGAATTGCAAAGTCGACAAATTAAATTAATTAAAGTGATATTATTGATAGTATTGAGTACGATACTATCGATAGTATTTTTAATTTTTGTTTCACTACAATTAAAATTGTCTTCATTTAATTAGTTGGTTTCATTGGTTAAGCTCTCCCTATCGTGCCCCTCATCACAGAGTACTATACATAATTATGAGTATATGTTGCTATTTTATTAAATGTAAATATTGTAGGTTACAAACTTATAACGTTTCACCAAAAAATAACCATTGAACGCTTAAGTACTAAAACACACAAAAAATCGACATTGCTGTACCCACATTAACGCCGTCTTCTTAAGTAAGGAATTTATTTCTTAAGTAAATAAAGCGTAGAAGATTGTCAATCTACAATTGTACAGCGAAGTTAACGTAACAACTTTATTGTTTTTCTCGAATTAATGGATTTTAGATTATCTTTATTATTTTACTCTCCAAGTAAATGCCCTTGAAATATTTTAATCGAATTTAAAAGTTCAGTAACAAAATGTTTTTAGATGTATCTTTACGTAAGCAAAATGTCGTAAAACTTAATTTGTACAGATGTTGATATTGGGACATTCCCTTTTCGATCACATAGAGATTTTTGTTACACTCATAGGATTACAGACTAAATAAGGAAAAGATGGTAAGTAGGCGTAGTTCGTGACAATTCAATATATTATATAATATCATATATACCATTTATCAACCATAATATCAACATTTGCGCTTATACCCTGCAGTGGGACGACATGGGCTGATAATGATGATGACTCCTGTTTTTGGGGAGAAACCGAGTGGTTCATTCTTAGCACAAGCATGTTAGCCTAGTTAGAATGGTTTTAAAAAATATGGGTAATGAGTAATTTGTATACGTATATTACCAATTAAAATAAGTAATTGCGATTTGACATCAAGGTATGGAAAGTTGCTAATTATTGTTTTGTCGTTCCCTTGTGCAAGGGGAGGCCTGTGCCCCAACAGTTGGGACATTAATAGGCTGATGATGATGATGATGATACTTTTTCAGACTAAGGAGCGTCTATGTCAAACTTGAAACAATGAAACATAAAACATAAACAAACATTGCTAATTTCTTCAACTATACATTTTCACATATACTTGTACTGCATGATGAAAAGCTTAACGCTTATGTAATACCGCTCCGATCTGATAAGCTTACGTTACAGTGACGTTAAATAAAGAACTCATAATGTAGTATAGATTCAGGGTGAGCTCATTAACGTGCGTGTGCGAACACCCTTATTCAATCTGCATTTAACACGTCAATCGCGCGCGACACCCCTGATTAAAATCTACGGCATTAGTGATGTGCACTATTAATTTTAGTTTTGGTCTTAAAAATTATGAATGAAAAGTAACTAGTTATACTCACGAATTGGTTTTCGCAATCAAAAGAAGTATTCCTGGCTCTCAACGAGAAAACAATATAATGAAATGAAACTTCCAGAAATGTATTCGAATGGTATTCCAAAATGAACGCGATATGTCATGAATAAAAGAAATAGTATTAAAAGGTCAATTCATAGAAGGTGCGCAAAAAGAGACTAAAGGCAGCCAATTGACTTTTCTTAAAGACTAATTTTTGACTCAATCTAGTGGAGTTTCGTTTTATATTACCGAAAAGCATAACTATATCATCATACGTATCTCTGAGTTTACTTCGTAGAATCTATTGGTAGTTATTTAAAAACAAACTAAACTAAGCCCAACTGTCACATTATGAGACACTGTGTGCAGCTGGCAATCGGATAGATCTCTGTGCTGGTTGGCTCCTGTACAGTGCCTAATCTACTCATACCTACCTCAAAATACTATTATATCTACTAACATAGTTTTTAAGATAAAATTGTTACTAACATTTTTGGACTTTTTTGTCTGTTAAATAAATGAATTTAAAAATTTAATTTAATTGGCTAAGAATCAGTCCAGGAGGCCAATTCTCACGTAGTGATATAAATATCACAGTAGATAAATATCGATAAAAATTGGCGGATATCGTAGGACGGGACTTTTTGCCTTCGATATTATCGAGTCCTAGCGATCGACATGCAAGAGGTGGTCCTTAGCAGTTGATATTTTAGGTGATATTTATAGACGACGTGTGAAACGGGATATTTATTGAGTTTCGATATTATATCCCGTTTTTGAGAATTAGCCTCCTGGGCCCTAGTCTGGTTTCGGTGTGGATGTAGTCGAATATTTGCCCATCACTTATGTAACTGCGTACATGCGAGCTAATCAGTGTTACGAGATTTGATATAATTATCATAGGATTATTCCTTCCAACATAATTGTGTTCAACACAAATGCTGGCAGGATGTCAAAAATATTATTTTATTATTAAAAACAATGTAATTAATCATTAAATCACCTATTAAGTTGAATTAATTTTAAAATCAAACAAGATTAATGATGTATTACGTATTGTTAGACCTTATTTAAATTTGAGAAATTTTAAATTATTTGTTTCATATGTCTATAATAATTATAAATCTTCGGTCGTTATCCAATGTAGCACGTTTTATAAGTGTGTCTCATCATAACGATGTTTATTTTAAACCTCTAAGAACGTTTTATTTATTAGGTGCTTTATTATTGTAGAGTTGGTCTATTTTTGAGTTCATTTGTACTTTGTTGTTTCAATTTTTAGCACCTCTCGTGTTAAGGAAATTTCTGAAAAGTGATTTTAATGAACGTACCTACTCTAAAAAAGGATTTGAAATGTGGATTAAGGATCTGGATTATAATGACACTGAAAATTTAATGGAGACTAAAAAGTAGCCAGACATACTAACAATAACAGGTGCATACACACACACACACATACATTCACTAACAAAAAGAGTATTATTTTTAAAACTTCCCGAATAATTTGATAATGATCCTGTAGTAGAGTAGAGTGGGAACCGGGGATGGGGGCATCAGAAGTCTGACTTAACAGCTATATCAAAATTATTCGGATTATTCGGTAACATTTTAAACACTGGTGACTCGATACTAGAACTATTTTTTGCATACAGCATATGATCTTTAAAGCAATTGTCAATAAATCATATTTTATTCAAACATTATTATGAATAAATGAAAATATATTATGTACTAGACCAGACGTTCTACGTAAATCACTTAAAATTAAAATAGTATTTCTGCTGAAAATATTACCTACTATATTTTCATTGATTCATAATAATGTTTGAATAAAATATGATATAATATGCCCATTATATATAGTTAGTTTTTTCCTTTGGCAAAGTTTTTGGCGGGGTAAACAAAAAAAATACTTGTAAAGCTAGAAGATTAATATGCCCATTTATATATATAATAAATGGGCATATTAATCTTCTAGCTTTACGAGTGATTTTTTGTTTACTCCGGCAAAAACTTGCCAGGGGAAAAAAACTAACTAAGTTTAGACTATTTATTACAAAACTCGGAAATCATTTGTGTTGAAAAGGGGTTTCTATTGTTAATCTTACCTAACCTTCGTCACCTATGTCACTGGGTGAAACGAATATACCTACCTATTTCAATATTTACAGCATTAAACAAATAATTGAGCATTATTACTTGGAAGATAACATTATTTAAGGCGATATCTTCTTCCTATTTGTGTTCTTTAATAATGAGGATCCTGATCAATCCTATGGAATTAACTACAAAGGTAAAAAGTCTTGGCAGATTTGATGGGGTGGTTTGCTTGCTTTCCCAATTTCACATCACTGCTTATCTCAGTGTGCAGATTTCCTCCAGAGGAAACCTGCATGTCTGCGGAAATTAAAAGTTTACTATGGCGTGTGAAGTCCACCAATGAACACTGAGCCCGCTCGGTGGATTATGGCCAGTACCCCCTTGTGCAAGAGGCCTGTGCCCCAACAGTGGGGGTATTAATAAGCTGATTATGATGATATTGATGATCAAAAAACTTACCAATTTTTGAGGTGATAGGCCAATGGTTTTTAACTTTTAATCATTTCATTTTTCGACCTAATGATGCATCGATAAGACAAACATTCCATCCCGATTCCGAGTGGAGACATTAATAGGCTGATGATGATAATGATGATGAAGATTTTTATTGACGACCACGATAGATGATTTAATCCTGTTTTGGCTTTAAATCCAAACCTCATAAGGCCCGATATTCACGCACCCAATAGGTCACTCCCATCCCCTTACACCCTCATGTTACGTAACAAACAAAACCAGGTGGAGATAAATCGAATGCCGCCAAACTAACAGCAACTAGCCGGGATTGTGGTTGCGCCCACTAACGAACAATGTGGTAAGCGCGATAAATCTCAAACCTCAGATCACATTCGGGATTTTGTACAGCGGGTTAGATCCAGAGATTTTGAAATACACCCTCTATGTAGATTGCTCGCTCAAGAAGTTTTTTTATGGAAAAAAATATATTAAAGCTTTATATTTTTGGTCTCAAGTACCGCTCTAACGAGCAGTCGGTAAACGTACGTAAGTCTTTGAAAAAATCAGAAAAACTCATTGGTACATGTCATTAAAAAAAGAAATTAAAAAAATCAACAGAAAAACTCTATACGATACGTTTTTAAATTAAAATACTTGACTCTGTGTCACTCTTACTACTATTATTACACGAAGAGTGTTAATTCTTAGTACGGACATTATTTCGAATCAGAAAAATCCAGTAGGTACAATATCCTGTTAATAATTCGTTCAAAAGAAATTCCAACTCGTCGACATATTGTACTCTGACTAAAGGAGGTTTCCTATAAAACACAAAACAAACATCCCAAAACCTAAGGATACACCCACTAATCCCGCAAAAAGTACAGTCGCTCACGAAATCCACTAAAACCTTATCATGTACACAATACTATTTCAATTTCCTTTTCGAAACGTCGCCGAAGTTTCGGGGGCCCGTCCCCAGCGCATTGGGTACAATAAAACCCTTTGATACAGCTACAATAGGTCGGTGACAGGGAATTATCAAACGACCCCCGAAAATGTTACAAAAGATTCGGCGAGGGCCTTTTCTTCGCTAACTCCAACGTAGAAATAAGGAGATAGTGAGTGAAAAGGTTGACGGTTGAACTAGACCCTTCTTGGGAATTCCCCACAGAAATAGGACTACTAGCGCCCTCTCCTCTAGAACAATGAAGTGAGAAGTGACAGCGAACCATGGAATTGACCCATAGGTGATATGTTTTTATTCATTTGACATTTCAGTGCCCGACTAATGTATGGGAAAGTGCCCAAATCGCATGCGCAAACTGGTTTCCTTATAAAATTTCTCTACCGGGAAATCTACAGAGTGGTGAATTTCAAAATCTTTGGAATTCCCGAATGTCAGTCTCAGAATGTTAGAGTTGACATTTGTTCTGCAACAAATAGTTCATTAGATCGTCATTAGGTTCAATAGAAAGATTAGATTTTCGAATTTTCGGGACATTGCTCGTGCTACACCTGGGTTCTCCACCTGGGTGAAGCATTTCAGAACCATAAAGTCTACTTTTAGAATAAGCACTTTGAATAATTCTAACTTTTGCCAGAGGGTATCCGGAGCCTGGGGTTTCAATCTCCCAATATCCCAGAAATGTCCTATTCTAGAAGTATTTACATTATTATTTTATATTTTGGGATTTTGACTAAGACACAAAGCTAAATAACTCACATAACTGATACATTAGGTACCATAAAATACCCCTAAATAAAAGTATGTATGTTAAATTAAACGCAAACTTAACGTTGTAATGTTTAAACCAAAATTGTATTTATTCGTGTAATCGAAACAACTCAATATTTCCAGCGACAATATGAAATCTATAAGGTTAGACACGACACATTTACCGTATGTTAAATCCCTACAGTATATGTAGGTACGTACAATCACGCTCGAAAGTATTACCAACAAAATGAAATACAAGGTAAATGCAGAGAGAATATTGCAAGGTAATCCTTAGGTTGCGTGCTCAACTTGTAATGGAAAAACTAAGGCAACTCTGATTCCGTTCGGCTACATTTGCGGTCTCATTTTCTTTCTTGTCGATATCAGGGTATATTTCTTTTGTTTACGACTGTACTGTGTTAGTTAGGGTCTGAGTAAATAGGTTTGTTTCCGACGTTGTTTTTAGGGTTCATTCAATAAATACGGATTAGCAAGCTGAAATACAAGACACCAGCAAGCTGGTCACATTTTCTGCAGAACCAATAACTGTTGTAGATATAAGACTGACAACGTAGTGGTGCCTCCCTGTTGAAATGATTTGTCCAAGAAGACTGACAATGACTGCATGTAAAGAGCCGAAGTTCAGACGAGTTCAGACGAATTTAGTTTCGTTTCTGGAGTCTATATCCAGTATTAGATTGGCACATGCTGATAAAGATGTAAGTATTTGGTCAGAAGAATAAAATAATAATTCAATTTCAATAAAATCGTTTGCGTTTTCAAACCGTGTTGAAATAAGTTCCGGTGTTATTTTTCACATTAGTTCCGGAACTCGCGTGACCTGATCCCAGCTCGTACTTGACCAATTTTTTTATGTACCAATTCCCTTGATTGTATTTTTTTATAAGTCACTTACACTTTATTCGGTACACAACAGCGCTGTTAAGGTTTTATACCCCATAACAGGGAAAGTACAAAACATAAGATTTTGTTGGAAATATTCCAACGGCTTATCTGGTAACACTGAATGAACTATGATATGAATTCAAGGATGTCGGATGTACTCAATAATAATTATACAGCCTCTGCGAATCACTAAGTAATTATTAGGTACCCATTAGTTAACCACAGATCAAGCTAAGTCTAAACGAAACTTTT
The DNA here is from genome assembly GCA_947369225.1 of Hofmannophila pseudospretella. Lineage (NCBI taxonomy): Eukaryota > Metazoa > Arthropoda > Insecta > Lepidoptera > Oecophoridae > Hofmannophila > Hofmannophila pseudospretella. Next base: position 4,853,028 of record OX376333.1, read on the forward strand.
ATCACGGAATCTATGCATAATTGGCAAAAGGGGGGAAAATCAGCAAATGCTGACATAATCAGGTACCAATTATGCAGCGCTGTTTATACGTTTCAAGGTTTTATTGAAGTGGCAGGATTGGGCAGGATGACATCTCGTTGGAAAAAGAAAGATCCTGGAGTACATAGGCAAGGTGGTAGGCCGGGGAATGGCAGTCCGACGGTGTGTGGTCGGAACCTTTATATATGTGAAGATCGGGAGAAATATCGTCAGCGTGTTCTAACTTTGTATTGGCGATATCGAATTTGTATGCATAGGTAATTCAGCGCCATCTGTTCACGAGTAGAGCGAAGTAGTCGTGACATGATCGCTTGGTTGAGATGTTAGTTTAAGTGATTTCTTGTTGTGTAACTGTCACTACATATCAGAAGTTGAGTATACTTGCAGATGATGTACTTTCATATACATTATAATCTTCACGCTATGTCCCTTGCAGGGTAGGCATAGCGAATGGAGCGCCATGAATCTCAATCTCAGCACATCTCTTTTGCTTTCTCCATAGTCATTCGTCTCTTCAAGCATGCTTGCCTTGGAGTCGTCTGATTTGTACATTTAAATGTATAAGCACTCAGTCAGTGTGAAGTCCGTCTGGTCAATCCCACCCTACTCTTCCTATTTGATGGCCCAATACTAGGATATTTTAAGATAAACTAAATAAAAACAGTTAATTTATCGGTTCCTTTTAAATACCTATTTTATACTAAGTAGATTAGATCCCATTCCTTCCTAAATCGAATCCCAAATGTTACTGTATTTTCAACGTTCATCTTCAATCATTCCAATACATCTTATTTTATATAGATGCTTCTAAATACCTATATCTAAGGGTAGGCAGTTTGTATATAGATGACTGAGTAGATTACTTTTTTCACTCCCTCCCTTTCGCTATTCTATTGAACGGCTCGTTAGGGGTGGCTATAGGGTTACCAATAAAATAGGTAAGTACTTAGAATGAATAAAATGTATTTGAACGATAACTTATTATGTGTTATCATCGTTTTTCACAATTGGCGAAAATGGCGGCCTCTCATTACTATAATCTTTTGATTACTTTTTACCATTATCTTTTAATTTACACAAAAATAATAATGGAAATAAAATTTACGAAAAACAAACGACTTAGGTTAAAGTCCAAGGTTAGAAGTTACTCGTACACTTGTTGTAGCAAATCAATGCACGAGAATGAAAACTATAAAGATACAAAGTAAATCAAACAAACGAAAAAAACTCGCCTTGCTCAGCATTGGAGATAAAAACGTGAAATAAAAATTAAAGATAAGATAAGATAAGATTTATTGTGTAAAAGTTTAGGTAATAATTACAAATATTGCAGATATAGTTGCATAAACATGTCACACTAAACTCCACCTTTACAAGAACCGAAGAGACAACCCTACGCAGGCAATACCGTTGGAAAAATGAAGAAAGGACCGGCCCCGGCAAGAAGTTAATTCGGCTAAGTACCTTCTCGATAAGGTCAGATATATCCCGGTGTTAACATACATGTTTATGTATGAGGACAATGTTAGGACTATTTATTGCAGGGGCCTAATGCAGGGTTAACAGGGGGTGATAAGCTTGGTTTGTTGATTTGGATTGCGGTTTGTCAGAGTGAATTAAATTTTCGTGACAACAATGTCAAATATCTTCGTGTTTGGACAATGATTTGATTACCAACTCCAGATAGGATTCTCCTTGTCAACAATGACGGTTTTCATTACATTCATTACGTTTTGTTGTTTTATAATCTCCTTGTAAAATATATGCCGGTTGCTGTTATCCCACGATCGAAAGATATTCGTAGAATAACATCTGTTGGGTTGTTAGGCAGTGTTTTTACATCATCAAACAGCGCTATTTCTGTACGGGGTAAATCGATTTTGGCAACCATTTGTCCGTTATTTATTACTCTTATCAAACCTAGATATATATTTTTATTTTAAAATTTTGAATTGGTTACTCTAACTTCAGGGTCTTGTTAATTTTCTTTTGATTTCCAAGCGTATATCTCCTAAATCGCATCCGCAATCGTTTTGACTGTAGATTTCCAACCTCCCACATACGGTTCAGAATTCATAGCTGAAAAATGCTCCGTTGGCTGTGCGGAATTTCATATCCTGTACGGAAGTTAAATCTGATTGTGTATGTGTGGGAGCTTTTAAAGCGTTTTCGGATAAAACTGTGGGGATTTTGGCTGAAGTTTGAATGTTTGGATAGACTCTCGTAGTGATCCTATCCTACCTGGATAGGATCACTAAATAAACGGATACACTTTGTAAGTTAAATGATGCAATAAAAAACAATTTAGTTAAAAGTAAGTACCCTATTGCCTATAGTAATATTTCCCAGTTTTTCATAAAATAATGGTACGGTTGCGAACGGCTAAGGAATGGATTAGCCTGCCGGCGTCTGTATTTCCCGAAACCTATAACCTTGGGATCTTTAAGGCCAGAGTGAATAGGCATTTACTGGACCCGCATGCTCCATCGTTGACCTCATCGTCGCTTACCATCAGGCGAGATCGAGGTCAAATGCGGGTTTAGTAGTAAAAAAAAGTGAGGTTAGACTAAAGGCAAAAAACTTATTCCATGAAACGCCACTTATTTCATTAGGATTCGATGAAAGCCCAATGAAATAAAGAGGTATTGACGTAGAATTTCTCTTTGTCTGATACTTGTCTACCTACAGCTTTATCTTTCTTGTATTTTGAAATAAGTCATGAACTGTCCTTGGTGGTGATGTAATCAGATTAGAGAGCCATTTCCACTTTTTAAGGTCAGCACTGCCTTAGCGACATCCCTGGTCTTGGGTAGTGACGATTACTACTTACCATCCAGATTCTGCGAGTGTGTTACGTCTCGGATTCGATTTCGACTTAAACTCATAAACACATAATGTGGTATTGCTAATGCGTCTAAGGATACAATATGGTCATTTTTTCTAAATTCAAGTCGGCTCTTATACAGTTTAGTAGTACAAAATGTCCTCTAAGTATGGACCGTCGAATGAAAGATGGTCTCCAGGACGAAGACTTTTTTTTTAAACTGACTAATGCTGTTGGTCATATTGATCTTTATAGCTTCACCGGGGTTTTAGGGGCGAGCGCTAACTGCGCTCCAGGCTGGAGGAAGTGCGCTCCAGCCTGAAGGAGTGGGGTGCAGCCTGGAAGTAGAAAGAAGTCATTTATTGAAAATATGCTTTACCCTATCAGTAATTCGACACAACAGAATCATAACGCGTTGTAATATGGGACTAGCTCCATCTATCGGCAGATAGGGTCAACAGCTCTTGTTTTTAACATCAGTCGTACGATGGTTAGAGACGGTGTGATCGAAGATGCTGTACGCGGGATAACAAAAGACTGGCTGTTTTATACACTTCGTAACGCATCAATACCGAAGAAGCAAAGATATTTGGCGATAGGCTTTATCTAGAATAGGTACTAAAATTTTTAAGCACCTATATTTAGTAATTGATTATGATTTTGATACCAGATGAGTTCTTCTAACACTTTGCATTTCCCGGTCCGTGTCGTCCCGGCCATAGATAATAATAGCACCACACCACCCCAACTCTTCCCGTGTGTGTCGTACGAGGCGAGTAAGGGATTTTGTGGATACTATTCTAGTAGACGGCGGTAAGCTCGCCACCTATCACGTTTGTCCATCAAATCTTACGACGAAAAGTGGGAACTACCTACGATGAAGGTGGTTCCCCTGTCTACCACCTCGGGGATTATGGATGTGAGGGTTATGCTTATGCTATTTCTCTGGCTATTTTTTACCCAATAACAATGGCTGACTTAAGTAATAGTGTTTATAAAGAGAAAGAAATCACGGCTTTATCGGGTTCGTTCCACCTGTAAACGGCACTTAAGTCGGATCCCGATCCGATTGCAGGACATTTGTTTCACTAATGGCCGTTCTTGCTAACCTTAGGATAACTTGATCTATTCGGACGAGTTTTTTGTTTTATTTCCCTTTTGTCGAAGTAATCTATTGAATTGACTGTTTAGTTCATTCATACAAACAAACACATTCATACATCACACCCTTTTTGGCACTGTACCACACCAGATGTTCTGTGCTGCATGTATTAAACTTTGTATACTTCTGTATTCTGGTGTTTACAGCGCTAAATAAATTATTTCAATTTCAATTAGCTGCGATAATATCTTTTGTTAGTTAGAATAAGAATAAGTTTATTTGTGCGGTAAGATGACAAAGTATTCATAGTCCATACACCAGTAGGAACTTAAGCATATGTTATATTAAACTAAATAAAATTAGTGAGCAACAAGTTAGTTTACAATAAACGCTGCCTCCGAACTAGGAAGTTCCTGTAAGTTCCTGTAAGTCCCCACGTTGGGCGCCACTGCTACAGTCTGTCCTCTATTGCCGGCTAGCAGGGTTCTAGGACAGTGCGCAGATGAAGTAATAGAAGAATTTGTTTATAAATAATATATTTTAAGGAAAAGAACACAAATAGTAACACAGAAAATAGGTAGTAGGAAATAAGAGTGAACGGGAGACGTCCGTTCGAGACAAAATATAGAGAAAAAGTTAAAATACAAATAAAACAATGAAATTAATGGAATAATGAAATTTAGAAATGGAATGGGAACATGATTTTGAATTTAAATGAAGAAATGAAGATGCCAATACGAAATGATATGAGATAAACGCTAACGATGAGGTTGAATTTTAAGCAAGGAGGTTGATATGGACGATGAAGTCGACATCGTTACAAGTTAAGTAAGTTCTTTGATTTCAGATATAACACCTTATGAAGCGGTGGTATAGTTATAAAAAAAGTGAATTTGTAAAAAAGGTTTTTATTAGCAATGAAACATTTTGACTCTGTTAAAAGAACATTGTTAATGTTTTACACATTAACAATATTGTACATTATCCACTCCGACTAGGCTAAGATTATTGCTCTAGGCAATGTCCACCACAAATAGTTCAAAGGTGGTTTCGATCCGCCCACGCTTGCGCCGCAATCTCGTGCACTAGTTTTGAGCTATTGTCGCTTAATTACCAGAGGTTAGTACCAGAGTTACAATCTTCTAAAAATCAAAATTCCATTTTTTTTAATAATCTTTTGCAGCCGTCTGTCTAATTTGATAATTTGTTACAAAATACTTCTCTATCCTATAATTGTTCAGATCTAATCACCAGGTGTGAAAGTAAGAACAATGAACTTCGTAAAGCTCCCGGTTTATAGGATCTGACTCCCGGACTATATATTGTACTTTACTAGCATCTTATCTTATGATAGATAGCCGGGAATAACCCTAGCGGCACTTCGACCCTTGAGAATCTTTTGTGCCTACCCCATTCTACACACTGGTTATCTCAGTATGTAGGTTTCCTCACGATGTTTTCCTTCACCGTTAGAGCAGTCGGTAAATGTAAATGTAAAGTCTTCGAAAAATACGAAAAAGGTACATATGGCACACGGTTTCGAACCCGGACCTCCCGCATGGGAGTCCGGTGTTACCGACGCTCTATTTTACTAGCATAATATTTTTTTTATATAAATTAGCTACGACAGGCAGACGGGCCACCTGATGGTAAGTAGTCACCGTCGCCTAGAGACACGTGCTATACCAGGGGCATTGCTTGTGTGTTGCCGGCCGTGGAGGGAAGAGAGGACTTTTTTAACGTTCTTTAATGCTCATAGGAAGCGGGACAGGCCCTGAGTAAGACGGGATATATTATCTATGATCTTTTACTTTATGTAATAATTTTATTCACGAGGATAAAAATAATAAACCATCGCGTATGTGAATGCGAAGTCGCTCCACCGTATAAAGCCGATAAAGCTTCCTCAGTAACGAAACGATCTATATATCAACAACATAGAATTCTCTAACACTTCTGCCTCCAGTGGACCGCCATTGTGTCTGATCGAATAATAGCACTGTATTAGTTGGAGAAATGTCACGTGAAATATGTTTGTACCTTACTGTTCGCTGCACCGATACTGGGTGGAGCAATCGTGAAGCGATTGACTTCTGATATCCTCAGGTAGGCTTTTCTTCAGTTAGACTTCGTTTTTTTTAAATCTCAGTTTAGAAGCTTTGGTACACGACAAGGTGACCATGTCAGCCTCGTTAGGGTCACTAAGAAAAGGGAAGGGAAGCTCAAGTATTATTAGAGTCAGCCCTCACTTTGAGAACCAACTTAGCAAACAACAGTAAGTGTTTCATATTATCAGATAAGGGCTGATTCAAAATAATATTGAGCCTCCCATTTCGGAGCCTATTGAGGCAAAATTTCTTCCTCTCAATTTTCACCAGGTCACACTCCATTACGAGGTGAGGACTTCGTTTTTGTTTTGTCATATTGATGGGTGACTGCTGAAGGAAACATACATTAGTGGCTCATTCGAACCCGTTAAAACTTAATTTCGTAATCCAGTTAAGATCAGGTTATGGAGGCGAAGCCGATAGCAGGTGAGTAACCGTGGGGGTTCCGACCCAAGGTTTCGACATCTTCCAGCGAAGATTGATCCAGGTATAGTGTGTCATCAGAGCCAGAAGGAAGGTAGGATGGAGATGGTTCCCTCACCACACTATGGACATCGTTTTGTACAGTGTTGAGAGAAGGCGGAGAAATCTGAAACAAAAGTAAGTAAATATAATTATATGTTCAACATTATACAACATGGCGCACGACTCGGTCCACTTCCACTTGGGTTAGCAGAGCATCGAAAATCCGCTAGTAATAGTGCTATGAGGTGAGATGAACATGAGCAACGTCGATTATCTAAAGAAAAAATTATAGCTCCTTTTCCCGTGGGTATATTGAAAATCCCTGAATATACTTTCCAGCAGAACGTGACGTGCAACATATTGTATGTACAAAATTTGAAGATAACAGTAGTTATAACTACGGAGATATAGCCACATCAATTTATAAATTAAAATCAAATTTCAAAAAATCCCATCCTATTTCTTGTCTATATCATAATATGAGATCTCTGTGCAGCCTTCTAGGTCCCACGGTTTGCACTGGGCTGCGATTAGTGAGTCAGTCAGGAACAAACCTGGCAGGATTTGAACGGCATATCTCCGTATGCCGTTGAAATCCTGCCTTAATGCTGGTCTCCTTCGTATTACGGACCTCTGTGCAAAATTCCAGGTCCAGCGTATTGAGCTGTGCGTTGATATGTCATTCAGTCAGTCAGGACTTCTCTTTTTAAAGATATTGGATAACCATCCAATCCTGCGGACAGTAATGGATTAAATGGGGGTGCAAGTTATACTAAGTAACAATCTTGAAGAAGCGCTCTTGTACTTCTTGAGTGAGGAAACCGAGGTCAGAAGTATACAATAAAAATTGAAAATGAGGTCAAAGATTATGCTTGAGGGAATATACTATGGCTAACCACTGCACCGTTAAAGCATCCAGTGCTTCCTTGGGAGCTCGACGGGATTGGAGGTTAATAACCTAGAAAACCCTCTACATCTCCTCTAAATACACAGTGAACAGACATAACTGACGCTAGTTTCGGAGTCACCCTGGGGTGGGATAGACCCCGGGGTGGAGGAGCGATGTCCAGTCCGGTGACGAGTCGCACAGAGTAGCGCGGAATACATTTGTAGGAATATTGATAGGGCGTTCCTCCCCTTCCCTTTTGGGGAAGCCATTAAATAGATAGCCACATAAAAATACACTATCACTGTACGTCTATATTCACTCATACACACACTCATACACCCTTTCTTGCCACATTTTCACAATTCTAACATGTTTCTGAAACAATGATTCTAAATTAGAAATCTTCTCTTGCTTTCATGTATTGTGGCTTCGTGTGAAGTTCGAGAGCCCCGCGTTAGTCTACAAGGTTTCTAGCGCCTTTTCTTTGACGAATGAACGTGACTTAGGGTTAATTCAGGATTTGGGTGAAACATTATATTTTAATCTGAGTTTATTTAATAAATTAGTTACTGCAAACAACAACTCTGTTTATCTCTCAAAGGATCGGTTTCTGCATTATCACAACTTAGGGTTCCCTAGACGATCATTTGGCCAATTCGACAATATTTTTATGTATGTTTTTATTTTTACCAGCTTCCTTTGATATTTCTCATGCGGGTGGGTGTCAAGGTGGTATCATTACACCACCAGTCTCAGATCTTCAACTGGTAGCTAGATACGTTATCATAGAGGACTGCAATTAATTGTTTCGTCTTCAAATATTAATTAAAGTTGAGATTTGGCTTATACCCTGGGACGCAAAAATATTTTGTAACCGACCCAGGGTTACAAAAATCGCAATATAGGATTTTGTATGGGAAAATTTGTCTTTAACGAAACGGTCGCCCCTCTGGCCATCATCTTGAATTTTTTAAAGTCAGAATTTTCTGGCAAACTACATCGTATACTCTGTAAGATTACATTTACGATCGATGTAGTTTGCCAGAAAATTCCGACTTTTAAAAAATTCAAGATGGTGGCCAGAGGGTCGACCGTTTCGTGACAAATTCACTCTCGATTTCCTAGCGCATGCACATCAGGGAGATCAATTCGGGTCTTTCTAGGTCGAAAACTTCAAAAGCTTACGATTTTTGTAACTAACCCGTTATTTTTGCGTTCCAGTGTATTACAGATTTTCATACTCGTTACCCAAAAGTATATACTATTCAAACTCTTTCGTTTCTTCAATTATAATACTGTATGCATTATAATTATTTATGTGTGAATATTACTATGTTATACCTACATTCTAATTATCTTTTTCCGGTGGTGGTGCAACTTATAAGTAATTTAAAATTAAAAGATAATATACAAGTGCAGTGTTTGAGTGGAAATAAAAATGTATCGAGCGAGACACGTTCCTCTATGGATGTATTCCTGATATCCCACACACAGGGGAACCTGGTTGGAAGTCAGATAGCCAGACACTGAATAAGGGTGAGTGATTGCATCTTTTGAGCCTGAGTCAGGTTACATCTTCATATACCTATCTCTTCCCTGTACCTACTTTTGTAAGTGTAAATACATTAAATTAAATTGAATCAATCAATCAATCATTTATTCGTGAACATAGGTAATAATAAGTAAGTGTACAGTTTATTTAAACTACGGAGCATAGTGATACCAACTCAAATGAGTTGGTATCAGGTCGTTTGACATACAAATATTAGAATTAGACGATTATAGGTTCTCAGTAATGGTCATTTTCATTTCTCTAAAATATAATATCTAAGATTATTTAATTTGCTAAAATGTAACTGGAAGATTGACGATTCATATTTTCTAACTGACAAAAGTGTCAAGCCTCCCTCGTCAAAATATCTAATCTAGTGGTTGAAGAAACATTTTCACTCCAATATTTTCTTAGAATTATGGCAATAATTTCCATTTCAGCCCGTATCTTGTGGCTCACACCGCTCTGCATTAGAAATTCTGTTCAGGTACTCGCTCGATACAGTAAATTGAGTTGCACACTCAAAACCAGCCCTATAGAGCGTCGGGGTGAAAAATAAAATATTATTGGCTCCATTGAGGGTAGGCTTACAAATTATACATGGATCCCATAAGTGGGGATCAATTGATATAAGCGTCGGTGTAATACTAAATAACTGGAAATATTTTGGGAGTGGCAAAGTGGACGATTGAAAGGTTTAGACGCATGACTGCAATAAATCTAAAAATATTTGGGAATTGCGAATTGGAAGTAAGTTTTTACCATCATGGAGAAGAAACAGTTCAAGCAAAAAAATTAAGAAAAAGGGTAGATTATGATGACCATGTTGATGAATTATGTATAATATGGTTTTGATGGACAGCAATTGTAACGTTGCACGTTAATTTTACGAATGACCTATAAGTAAGATAATCTCTCGATATGCTGATCGAATTCGTGACATTCGTTTGTTTGTTTGTTTGTTTGTAGACAAACAAACAAACAACAAGAATAAATACACAGAAAATAAAAACATTACAAAGTCGGGCTTATCCCATAGGGATTAATATTATTATTAAGGGACATTAATATTATTTCAGTATCAATGCGAATTTATGAGTTCTTAAGACTAATGTTAGTAATTTATTATAATAATAGTAAGTTTTACTTAATTTTAATTCTAGACGAAATGTTAGTTTTTATAGGTTATTCGTAAAATTAACGTGCAACGTTACACAATATAACAATAGAAGACGATTACCTTTTCTGATGGAGAAAAACTCGCTCAACTTCATGGCCACTTAATTATTTTAAAATCACCATGACTGTTTGCTTTATTTTGTACGTAATATTAGACTGAAGTCACACCGCATACTCGTAAAGATCTATTGATAGATTTTCAGTTTCCTAAGAAGTCTAGCCGAATCAAAATTTCAATTTCCGACAAAAAATTGTTACAAATTTTTTATTCGAAACTTCGTAATAGTGGCCGAATAGTCCAGGATCCTAAACATTTAAATTTTATGTGCTCATCCTACTAGAGATAGGAACGTAACTTTGGTTACAGCTTCGGCCACAAATTTATTCGAGGGGGCCATAATTTTAGTAAAGTAATAATAAAGTACAGTATATATTTATCGTTTGACGGTGTAGTAATGAAATACAGTATTGTCAGGTAAAAATCGATGAAGTGATTATTACATTGTATCAGACAGAATAGATGTGAACATTGTTTGCTGTGTGATTACACGCAAGTGTCTTCACACAAGTATTAGCTGAGCCAGATGCTTATTGCCAAATGTGTAATTGTAGTATTTTGTCTAAACTAAATATGAACATATTTTTGGGGGCATAAAGTGTTTTTCTTTCTTTCTTTAAATACTACATTAAACAAAACCAAAAAAAACCAGATCGAACCTGTAAAACAAACCGGATCGTACCGACCTATTTTCAAATTCTAATGCATTACATTTCTCCTTATAATATAAAGACTGACAAAGATATAATAGTCATGTCAAATATGGCTTTATTTTTGGCCACAAAAATCCTTTCATCCAGTCTCTGTTCTCATACAAAATAGCGTAGGATCGGTTCACATTACGGATCCTAGGCACCGCCAGCATCTGAGTAAAAAAGAGTTGCATGCCCTGGGCTACCGGCTACCGCACGAATGCCTAGTATAGTGGAAATACCCAACTAGCATGATGGAAATACCTAACTTGTCTATCTTTTTTTTTACATTTTTCTCAGATTTACCTGGTCCCTGGTATCCAGATGTAATTTTTTTTAGCACGATGTGTTTTCTGTACTAGTTCACAAGGGTATGGTTGCCCGCCGAGAGCTATTGTCTACTAGAAACAATCTGGCCCTTACTAGGTACTAAACCTAAGTATAGTAAAGTAAAAGTAAAATACACTTTATTGCACAATTAGAAAACAACAAACAAAAGATAGGAAAGGAAATAGTGAATTACAATTAGACGGCCTTATCGCTAAGAGTGATCTCTTCCAGGCAACCTTCGGGCAGAGGAAATGATTTCGAGAAAGAGGTAGTAGGTGTGCAAGCATTAAGTATTGTTAGACAAAGACAAATATTTTACATGCCAAGATCTATTGGCTTCGGTTTAGGCCACAAAAAGCCCTTCTGTCCTGTCTCTAGTTCCCATACAAAATAGCGCTGGATCGGTTCACATTACAGATTCTAGGCACTGCGAGCGTCCGAGTAAAATTGAGTTGCATGCCCCGGGCTACCGGCTACCGGACGAATGCCTAGTATAGTGGAAATACCCAACTAGCATGATGGAAATACCTAACCTGGCTATCCAGTTGGGAAAAATATTAGTACGATGCGTTTTATGTAGGATTCACAATACGATGGTATGATTGCCCACCGAGAGCTAGATTTTAATCTATTTTTTTAGGCTTCGGCCCATTATAGAATCAACACAATTACTCAATCGCTACACTCCATCAACCAAAGGTTGCCTGGAAGAAATAGCTTAAAGCTATAAAGCCGCCGATTTTATTAGTATTTTGTATCTATTCTTCTGTCCTGTATTTTTGTTCTGTGTGCAATAAATAATATTTGTATTTGTATCGCCGAAAAGTTCGATCTCTGTCTCGGAAAATGGCTGACATAAAACTGTAATTATCTGGACATTACGCCCCTCCTCATCAGCCAACAAGCGCTGTTTCTGGGACGTGGTACGATCACACTCCATCAACAAGTGATAGGCAAAAGAAATAAGTTAATTTGTGCATTAAAATGACATATAGTGAGTACTTAAGCATAAGTTATACACTAGTAAGTACTTGTGTATAATACACTTAATAACATGTCAGCCTGGGCTCCATGGTGTGACAGTGTCAGCCTCGGTAGGGAGCTACTTGTCTTGGCTTTTAGGTTACGCTCGGGTCACATTCCGTTAAATAAGTTTTTGCATTTGTTGGGAAGAGCTGCATCACCGCGTTGTACCAACTGCAACAAAATAGAAGACCTCACTCACCTCCTAATGGAGTGTGACCTGGGGAAAATTGAGAGGAAGAAATTTGGCCTCAATAGGCTCCACAATGAGAGGCTCAATATTATTTTGAGTCAGCCCTTATCTGATAATATGAAACATTTACTGTTGTTTGCTAAGTTGGCTCTCAAAGTGAGGGCTGACTCTCATAATACTTGAGCTTCCCTTCCCTTTTCTTAGTGACCCTGACGAGGCTGACATGGTCACCTTGTCGTGTACCAAAGCCTCTAAACAGACATTTTTAAAAAAGTTTTATGTGCATTAAAATGATATATTATAGTACTTAAGGATAAGTTTTACACAAGTAAGTACTTAAGCATAACTTATTCTTCTTCTAAGTCGTATTCCTCACTGTTGAGGGTCGTGATCCATCTAATGAATTAATCACATAGAACGACTCTCGTGGCAGATTTAATGGGGTGGTTTGCCATTGCCATCCCCATTTCTCACACTGGTTATCTCAGTGTGCAGGTTTCCTCGCGATGTTTTCCTTCACCATCAGAGCAGTCGGTAAATGTACGTAAGTCTTTCTAAAAAAACCGAAAACTAGGTATTATACACAAGTATCTGATTACATAATTATTATCTGATTATTGAGCTCCTTAGCAAAATTTCATTGACGGTTCCTAATCAAAATTTACGGAGTAACTTGTTACTTCGCGTCCCCAAGTGTCACACTAATTACAGAAAGAATACCTACCTAGTAAGAGCATGTGCAGCATTTAACCAGCTAAGCAAGTACCCTACTATCTCTTCAACAGTAGTCCTGATTCCGTAAAATCCTTACTCACTAACGAATTTTCCTCTGCCTATCTGTAAATGTACATGGTTGCTATATTAAGAGTTTTATTATTATTTTTTCTTTAACTGTGGAAGCTTATAAATGGCTATTGTTTTTATATATGTATATGTAACTTGTAAATAAGGCTGTATGCTACCCAAATAAAATAAAATAAATAATTATGCTACAAAGCGGAGTCGGTTCTGCCAACTAGATGATATACGCTCTTACTATACTAAACCTAAGTATTGAACTTCTTTCATATATATATTATTGTACAGCATTCTGGATTTGAGAGAATACTTGCTGTAACTTATCACAGCACTTTACAGGTTGTTTTATAGGATTTATTAAGTTTGTTTGTTAGTATGTACCTATTGATACAGGTATTAATCTGCATCGTATCAATGATGTCTTTAGGGTTCCGTAAAAAGAAACTTATATACCATGGGGTAGTACTTAGATTGTCGCAGTTGTTAGTTTGTTAACTTTATATAAAGACTGGCTGAAAATCAGCGCCGTGTGTTTACACGCAAGTGTATTCACTCATTAGCTGAGCCAGGTGCCTATTGCCAATTGTATTATCGAGTGAACGTAATATGTATTTTTTTATTTTTTTGTGGCAGAAAGTGTTTTTTCTTTCTTTATATGTTCCGTGTCCGTCCGTCCGTCTGTGTTGTATGAAGCTGTGTGTGTACTGAAGCTATTGACTTGAAATTTGGCACAGTTATAGAACTTACTTGCCCACAACTATTCTAGGTAAAATAAACTAGTAAATAATTTTATTTTTTATTGAAAATGGGGTATAAATAAAATGGTATTTTTGCAAAACGAAATATATTTCTTTTGAAAACGGAACGCTCGGTGCGCGAGTCCGACTCGTACTTGGCCGGTTTCTTATTTAGTTATTCTCTAGAGGAGTGGGACCACGGGGAAATGAATAACCATACGACAAAAAGAAGTAAATACCTATCTATTACCACTCTCAGTAAATCCAAAGATAAATATAAACTGACACTTTGAAAACTGCAATGCACAGAATTTATAGTCTTCCGAGACCATACATCATGCTTAGGCGTGAATACATAGTACGCTGCCGCCGCTAAGAAGATTCTAGGTCTTATTCCTAGACTAAACATTTGACTTGGCAAGTTTACATAACCTGTTCCCATTGGCTTGTTTAGTGTACTACTTTAGCAGGTATTTGTATTATTATTACACTAGAAGTTACAAAACGTTTCACAAATAAAATTATTAATATGCGGTTGTGCAAAAAGGAGATCTTTTCAGGTTGTTTATAGGAGATAGATAGATAGAAACACTTTATTGTGCACAAATGCAGGAAAAGTAAAAACTACAGAAATAATAGCACGATATGTACAAAGGCGGCCTTATCGCTTAAAGCGATCTCTTCCAGGCAACCTCCAGGTTAATATACAGTAAATATAGTAAAATAAAAGTAATATGATATACATAAATAAATATGTAGATATACTAAACTAGTTAAATGCATAGATATACATAATATAAATAAATAAACACATATATAGGTAAATATACATAATAATGAAAATAAAATGCACAACTACAACGACAAATAATGATGAGTGAGACCGTTTCCTTTGCTGTCCCATAATTGAACCACACAAGCTTAATTCACAAATTGGCAGAAATCATAACGGGAATCAATTTCTTAAATCCATTAGTTCCGCGGTGCTGGAAAATTGCTAAGAAACTTCTTTCAACCCATTGACCATCGGCAAGCCAATTGAATCCGTATACGAATATAGGTTGTGAAAAGTCAAAGAAACTAAATCGAATGAACTTTTGAAATGTATGTTGGGATATTTTTCTACTTTGCAGAACTCTTGTGCAATGTCCATGTGAGCTGCATACATTGTTGCATATGTATCAATGGTGACTTTGAAATCACATTATCGATTCGATAACATTGTTATATTGCTGACTGTCGAAGGTTTTAAATAATATCGATATTTTTAGTCAATAGGCCACTGATAGTCAAGAAGAATAATACCTGATGTTGAGAGCTGATGATGATGATTCTAACAATGAAAAACAATAAATATAACGTTCAATAAAAATAAGCGATATCTTCCAGGCAACCTCTGAAGTTAATTGGACGTTAAAGAGATTAGGAAATATAATTTTGATCTGTTCGTTTCGGGTTCTTTTTAGGAAATTATTATTGTATTTTGTTTATGGTATGCGTAAGTCAAAAATAGGGCGTCCCACATACGCTCGTTTAACTGGCCGATCCTCCCCCATCCTAGTGATGTGTCCGAGCCATCGGAGTCGAGCCACTTTCGTCTCCCCTATGATGTTCGGCTCGTTCACCATCTCTTCCATCTCCCTCGTCCGGTCGGACGTCCCAAATACCGCTGGCGCGATGAAGTGGAGAAAGATCTGCGTGAGCTCCGGGCGCCTGACTGGCTCCAGACTGTGCAGGAGAGAGAGCGATGGCGCTCTTTGGTATCGGAGGCCAAGATCCACTTCGGATCGCTGCGCCAGCGGAGTAAGTTAGTAAGTAAGTCAAAAATAAAAGTCTTTCCTTCCTTTTAAATACTAAACAATACTGAAGTACTGAATAAACTGTTAATTTTGTAGAATAACATTTGTTCGGTTATTTTATTTATAACATTAAAAACTAAACAGACAAAGCGATTTAATAAGTAAATATAATAACTAAGAGCAAAGAAAATTTACTAAATGAAGATAATAATTAAAATAAAATTAGGTGGGTATTTAATTTAAATACTTACTTCAACATCATCATCAGCTCTTCTCATCTCACAGCAGGGTGTAAGTCTCCTCTCTCTCTTGCGCTCCCCTTCTGTGCAAGCCGTATCCAGTTTTTACCTTCGATCTGGCCGCTGAAAGTCCAATTCCCATTTTCCCTGATCTAGGCCACATTCAGTACGTTCTCTACTCCACCAAATTATTACTTAGATCGCACCAATACTTACTTAGTTCGATCTAAATATCCAATCATTGAAATTACTTGCCTATTTCAAATTAATCCTACACCAATCACAATCACAAATTAACTGCCGACGCAGCCTCTCCTAAATGTCCCATGCAAAACCCATTCATACAATTTCTATTAAATTATATCACCCTAGACTTCTATTCATAAATAGATACAATATTATATATAATTAAAGGTAACTTCAAAGCAGAAATCACCTTTATATTTAAGGTTTTAAGTGTTAGTCTCAAATTTTAGGGGCGGAAGAAAGTCACGAACCTCCCCTGAGTAACCCAATCATGAGAAATTAGGGACTTATGACAAGGGTCTGGTACGATGGCAACGTCTTGCAATAACTTGTTTAGTACCAGTTTGTTGCCGTATCTTAATCCGCTGAAGTTATCAGAATTTTGGGGGTGATTTTAGATTTACCTACATATACATTAGGCGAAATTCTGAAGTCGCCCGCCTAAACTTGCTTTGATTTAGAAAATTACTAATTTTAAATGACAATCTGTCTGTCTGAATGTCTGATCTGTTTAAAAGACAACGTCTGATCAGACGATCACGTCGTGAGAAAATGCCTTTCTATCGCTATGACCAAAAGGGGCAGAGGAAGGCCTCTGAATACATGGTTAACGACTGTCCAGGGGGACATAAGAAACCTAGGCCTTGTGGAGGGTGATGCATGCGACCGAAGCAAGTGGCGCCTCAATATAAAGAAAGCCGACCCAACGACAAAGAAGAAGACTAATTTTAAGTGTCACTTTTTAGGTTTGGGATTCTGAAGACAGTCTGACAAGCAGCCCTCTAAATTTAACTTGACCGCCACCTGACAGTATTAAAATTGAGTTCCAGCTCTGCACATTGTGTATATGATTGTATTCTTAATTATTAAAAGTAAAGTAAAAAGTAAAATACACTTTATTGCAAATATAAAACAACAAACATGAGATAGAAGAGGAAATAGTGAAATACAATTTAGGCGACCTAAGAAATAAGAAGAATACTAAGGTATTCTCTAATGCCTTATTATAAGAATACCTAGGAGTATTTACTTTAAAAGATGTGTTTCTTGCGCCGCTTTTTTTCTTTCAGCTACAGCACCTTACGAAGCGGTGGTAGAATAAAAAATGACGCTGTAAAGATGTACATAAGGTACCCACAATAAAAAAAAATAGATTTGGAATAAAAACCGATTATTTGGCAATACAGAAAATGAGTTAAACGTCAGGTTAATAATTTAGATTTCAGTTATTTTAGCTTAATTAGAATAATGTGCTTTCATACCAAACGCAAATTAGGTCGTTTTAGTGCAGTCAGTTTCAGAATCGCACCTGTATTAATTTTAATAATCTGTCTAATTATATCAAAAAGTATTTTATCGAATTCTAGAGTTGACTGTACGTACTCGTACATGCCATCGTAAGCGCGTTTCCATGCACTTTATTGCACAAAAATACATGAGGCGAGCTTTTAATGCCTGGCGGCATTTTCTACAAAGTAAACATTGGGAGTAATGGTAAAGTTTTTCGACATGCAGGTTGAAGCTTCAACTTATTTGTTTGTAAATGTGGTAAATGGTGTAAATATGGTAAAATAATTTCATTGGCGACTATAGGTATACCTAATACCTCAGTCTGTTTGTGAGTGAGAAGAAAAAGCCATGGATCGTCCTAGACTGACCTTTAAAGATTGACAGAGAGGGCTAGGACGCCGGACACCCATGCGGGAGGTCCGGGTTCGAAACCATGCAATGCCATTTACCAATGAGTTTTTCGGATTTTTTCGAAGCCTTACGTACATTTACCGACTGCTCTAACGGTGAAGGAAACCTGCATGTCTGAGGAAATTAAAAGTTTCCGAGCGTGTGAAATCCACCAATCGGCACTGGGCCCGCTCGGTGGATCATGGTGCAAGGCCTGTGTCCCAACAGTGGGTCATTAATATAGACTGATGATGATGATGATATAAATTAATTAGAAAAAAAATATTTATTTAATCGTATGGCATTACAATTTTTACAGAAGATTGCTACAACAATTACTACTACAATGGTAATAATTATAAATCGATATCCAAGTTCCTCAGCCCCTCAGCGGCGTCGTCGTCGCTAAATTTTAATATATAGAGCAGACGACCCAAAC
The DNA here is from genome assembly GCA_947369225.1 of Hofmannophila pseudospretella. Lineage (NCBI taxonomy): Eukaryota > Metazoa > Arthropoda > Insecta > Lepidoptera > Oecophoridae > Hofmannophila > Hofmannophila pseudospretella. The sequence continues at coordinate 4,871,420 of OX376333.1, forward strand.
GGCGAGCATGTGAGACAAATGACTGTAGAGAAAGCAAGAGAAGCGTGTCAAGACAGTTATTAATGTCGCTCTTTTCTCTCTGCCTACCCCGTAATTATGTTTGTTTATAATAACACAGTTTCAGTGCGTGTAACATTTAGTAGTTTAACAACGGTGTCAGAGTTCGTCAAAGTTACATTTAAAACAACGCAACTGAAACTTTTAACGAAGTCAAATAAAACAGTTTCGGTAACTAATTTGACGTTTAGTTTCCATGTTTCAAAGTTCGAAATGTTGCTAACGACGTCAGTATATACAGGCTGTATCAAAAAAAAACCATATACACCGTGTTTTAGAGGATATGCATTAACTTGGCCAAACACTTCTGTAGCTTTTACATAATATATTTGACAATGGAAGTGATCCTCATAAACGCTTCGGTTTCGAGTTACTTACTATTTTATTTTACTAAATTTAATTGAGTTATACAATGAGTAAGGGTCTTAATTTATGTCCGTAAGAAAACCTGGAAAAAATAAAAAATATTAAAATTTAAAATGTGATAAATAGTGACAATATAGCAAATGAGTAGTCATCGGTGTTCTGAGTACGGTGTCGAAGTTAATGCATAAACAAAAAAACACGGTGTATAGCCGAAAGGGAGGGTGTTCAGTTCAGTATCCATAAATGAACAATTGCCTATAATTACTATTAATTTGAATGTACGGAAATTAGGCACACAGAAATTATACTCTCCGCACCGAACCACTCTAATTACCGAATACATACACGACCGAAATGTATGAAACAGCGGATTTTTTTTTCGCGATTTCAGAGTTGCCCACATAGTGCAAGTTGCTCAATTACTGGATACTGAACAGCCCCCTTTCGAGTCAACGGGGTTTTATTGTCAGCCTGTATAGTAACCTTGTGCTAACGATGAACAAACTTTATTCAGTTTGAATCCAATACTTCCCACGAAATTGTTTTACTTATACCTGATGGTTTTCAGAGAGAATAATAAGTGTAACTTTATTTTGCCTCACACATTCATTACAAATAAACTTAAAGGACTCAGGTTTTTCCTGAGGTGTTTTCTGAGAAATTTCTCATCACGTTACGCTAATTTTCTGTTTCTCGTAAATGATATTTACAGAGATTAAAGTCAAGGGTAAAGAATAGATCAAATATCTGTGCCAATGTTATTTACTTTATTCGCGAGGAACAGTAAATGAGCGTAACGGTATGGAAAAAATTTCACGAAACAGCCACATAAACACATATACTCATACATAATGTTTGTTGCTGTGGAGGCAGGAATGGACTCGGCAAACCTAGGCCGCGATGCAGATTTTCAGGTGGGGCCAAACACTGTTCTTACGCGAAATATACTTAGTTGCTAATTTACCATACTGATTCACAATAGGTTATCATATAAAAGTTATGTAGGCCAAAGAAATTTTATATTATCTATATGGTATACAGACTGAAAAGTTTCGGCTGGGCACCCAGGGCAGCTACCAGATCCGTTGTAGCTACGAGAAAATGGTCTTACGAGACCTTCTCTAACTTTTGGAGCTATTTAAAACTGCATTCACAGATTTTTGAAAAAGGTACAGTCAGCGAAAAAAAGGCATTTTTCACAAATTTTTGATGGCAATCGATTCTATTTCGTGACAGAAACAAAAGACTGTATGGGGTCAACCGAGGTTCGATTATATATTAAGCAATATATTTCTGTATATATTATAGTATTTACGTAATATTATTACAACTTAATTGCAGCTTGCAAAGGTTTGCATTATTTATTATTGTTATTTATTTATTTGAGGGTAGTATCTTTTTCATACGCCAATTGCACCCGTACATTATGTATCATATGATTTTTCCATCACCTGAAGGTTGTATGAAATATATCGCGTAAAACGATAAGACCGCCTTCTGCACATTGATTGTACATCTCTTTATGTTGGATGTTTTGTTTTTGTCCCGGGTGTGCAATAAAGTATATTAGTATTTGTATTTTTTATTGCATGGTTTCGCACACGAACCTCGTGGGAGTCCAGCGTCGTAGCTACTACGCCGCTAATGCTTATTGTAAAGTAGAGATCATAAATAGGTTGTTATAAAACATGAAATCTGTGTTTCTAAAAACTAAACACTACAACATTACCAGCAAAATTTTGCGCTGAGCTCGGTCTAACTTGACAGCGGTCTAGTAGGCAAATGGAGAAGGTTTTGTTCCACGGAGTCCGACGTCTGTGATCCCCCAAGGCACGATTTATCTCAATAATTGGGCCTCGCCGTCAACTGTACGGAAGCGATTTATTTGGGAAATAAGGAACTAGCTAGCTCGATGCTCTACTACGAGTAGTTAGGAGGATTTTGTTTCGAGAAATCAGTTTAAATGTGGAGATGGATGGCGCTTGGTTTGGTTTGAATTTTAGAATTTGAATTTTAAATGTGAAATAAAAGTTTAAAAAAACTACCCTTTTATGTACTTCTTCCGCAAAGCAACAATTCTCGCATTGCTCTGTTTCAGTTTTAAGGATAAGAGTGAGAGCCAGTGTAGTTACCGGCACATAAGGCACTCCATCCTCAAGGGTAGCAGCGCATCAAAACCTTCAATAACAGCCATCAGGTGGCACGTTTGCTCGTCTGCTTTTCTAATACAATAAAAAATCAAGTTCCAAAATTTAGTTTTGGTAGGCATATTCCCGAGGAGGCCGGGTATCTTTCGAAGATTTCTCCTCCATCGAAAGATAGAAAATAATCTATAAATGCCCAAATATTCGATATACGCTAAAGTTGTGGAACTTTCCATAACCTGTATTATTTTAAACAATCAGAAATAAAATAAAAATAACAAAAAATTCCTTGCAGACTTCTTCATAAAGAAATGCCTTTAGCAGATTGATAAAGGTATGTGAATCTAACTCAGGAACGAACAGACGGTTCTTAATGACATCCCTCAAGTAATCTGAGAAGGGCCGAATAGCTTTCCTTTCAACAAACGCGTTTCTTAAATATTTGGTCGGAATGAAGAGTGGACAGCGAAACATAAGGGTTTTGGTGAAACAAACGAAACTTATACGTGGAATACCCGTGCCGCATTGTTTCAATGTGTTTGTATCTTTATTTATTTTTATTTTATTGGAAAACCAACAGCACACAGTAAAATATAAGTCAAGCTAAACAATTAGGCTCAATTTACATTGCCGCGGAATGGAATGGAAGCTAATTTTCGCAACGTAATTGTACATAGCATAATGAACTTTATGTCAAGTGTGTAACATACAAACTAAATACGAGCCAAAAAAAGACGTCGCACGTCTTCCGGGGAATCCTCGCGCATTCTCGAGAATTCCCCTACCTACTTTTCTTTTTGGCTCGTATTTAGTTTGTATGTTACGCAATTAACATAAAGTTCATTATGCTATGTACAATTACGTTGCGAAAATTAGCTTCCATTCAATTCCGCGGCAATGTAAATTGAGCCTTAAAGGCCAATTACAGGTCATCACTAATAGATTAGGTAATATTAAATAATTTAATTACTAACGAGTACTTTTCGTTTTAGGACCTCAAGTTTTTGAATATTGTTACGGTTACTTGTGTCGTAATATTAATGTATTTTTAATATGAATACCTAATGTAAAGATATGCTTTTGACTGCATAGGTATTTTATACAAAATTGTACGCCTAATACAGGTATTAGATTGTGTTTGTAATTTAAGATTTTTTTTACTTTCTATCAAACAATAAAAAGTGGCAGTAGGTATGTCATATCTGTCGCAGAACCAACATCCGTTGGGATAAATGATCGACACGTTTCGGAGTGGAGACCGCCATTATATATATTGGAGGTAAGCTGGATAGAGAGACGTTCTGCAAAGGTAGCTGGCAGCGACTAGATGAGAAGAGCCGAAGACTGGAGTTATTGTCGCACCCTAGGAAAGCTTTATGGGCATAAACCTTATGGGCATAAACCTTATGGGCATAAACCTTATGGGCATAAACCTTATGGGCATAAACCTTTCCTTTTTCTTCTTTTTCTTTACAGTGGATTACAGTAGACTGCTAACGAAGAAACCTAACAAAATTATTCAGCCTTCATTGTTTGAACAAACCTTCCAAATGTTTAAAAGCAAAACATTCTTATTTGAAACAAAGTGAAGCTAAAGGCGAAACCGCTTATCGTTTGCGTCGTTCCTGAAATCTTCGTTTTACTTTTCCTTTTACTAAATTTTTATCTCAAGGATTCCGGATTACTTCGTTGCCGATTTAAAACGTAATTACGAAGGCTTATTTCCAAGAGTTAATTATCAATTTTTTTGCCTCCAACTTTTTTGTTGCAATATTTCATGGCACTGAGAGTTTTTGACGTAAATTGGAGAATCTACTTGCTTTTTGGCTTTGCCTTTCATTGGAATTGAGGGTACTGTACCTACTAGGCGTTGAATGAATGACTTAACTACTACGGAGTATTACCTTTCTTTCTCAAAATAGATATTTTATAATAATTTTGCTATTTATAACTCTACAGTGAAACATTGTAGAAAAAGAATTATACTCTTTCCAATTTTTAAACAAATTCCATAAATTCGTTCCAGCTGACGGTATAATAGAAAAATACTTTGAAAGATTGCATTTCTCAAAAATGCAATCACAAGGGGGACAAAGGGATTTCGTCTCGATACATTCCAACGAGCATTGCAACAAAATGCGGGTATATCGCGATTTTTGAATGGAACCCTGAAATTGCGTTCCGCGCGATCCAACAGGGATATTATACGGGCCGAATGATTTATTTTTCTGCTGGGAAACTTTATGGCAATTCTCTTATATTGTGCTTCTAGTCCGAAGGTTGGATTTGAAAATTTAAATTCTTTTGTTTGTTGCAAATGTTACGCGTGCCTTTTTGCTGTTTTATTCCATCGCAACAAATTATAAACACACATTTATTATATGCGTGTGATCGAAAGACATTCACAATCGTCTCTGGGACAGAGTGACAAAAATGTAAAAACAAAGTCATTAGAACAAAAGTTGTTCTGTTAATACAGAAGGGGTGCTCTTTCGCCTTTATACGGGATTTTTGTTATACCTAGAATTATCTGTCACCAAGTAGCTCGATTAGGTTCGGTTAGGTTGTTACCCTTTACAGCAGCTAGTAGCGTTAAGTAAATTTAAATTTGAAATTGTGTACAAACCTATTATAACACAATGTACATTCATGCAGTAGCCATATTTTTATTTTGACAATGCCCTTTTACAGCAGCTGATATAAGTAATAATTTAAATGTTATAATATAACGGATAATAATTGTTCCTTGACGTATCAAAGCGTAAGTTTGTTATCAAAAGATAAATTAAAAAAAACTAAACTAAAAACTTAGGGAGAAAAATAAAATGCCTGAGATTCATACGTAGGTTTAGACATACATATATAAACTCACGTCTACAACACAAAATATGTACATAAATATTTTGTGTCCACAATCCCCGCGGGGATAGACAGAGGAACCACCGACAGGTAGTTCCCACTTTTCTCCGTAAGATTTGTTGGACAAAGGTGATATGTGGCGAGCCTATCGCCGTCTACTAGGTGTAGAATAGTATCTACAAAATCCCTTAGTCGCCTCGTACGACACCCACGGGAAGAGTTGGGGTGGTGCTATTCTTTATGGCCGGCACGACACGGCAATGGCTTAGATATGACTATAATTTTATCTATACATTATTATACGTCTCCAGGTTTTGGTAATGTTCGAAGTTTTGGTCATATTTGATATTGTTTGAACATTTTAGTCATTATGGATGGACATTTTGTTCATTATGGACGTTTTGGTCATTTTGGACAATCTAATGCAGAAATGTAGTACATTAAAAAAACACGATTACCACGTTACGGGTCAAAATTTTCAATAATACAACATTCCATAACTTATCTGGTACCTCTAATGTATACCATCTGTCAAATTGCTGCAATCTGAAATGAACCATAATACTTTCGTCATAGACTTCAAATTTGACTTCTAGAATTTTGACAGATGGTATACTTTAGCTAGTAGTCGACTGTACTGACCTAAAATGGTGCGATTAATTCAAAATTTATGAATAGCAACATGGAAATCTATTTAAAAATTTAAACTTTAAAAGCTACTTTAAGGCATAGAAAACAGGTTCAAGTTTTTCTACAAAGTTGCTTACGTCACTGTATAAAGACTTTTACCTACGTCACTTCATAGTTCACTTGAATCTTAGAGCCGGTAAGTACAGGAAACAACTCAGTCTGCTCTAATAGCCTGGAATGAACGTGTAAAGCGGGAATATCTTGATTTGTAAAAGGTATTGTCTTGGATGCTAGTCTAGACTCTAAATGCAAGTCTCTTGGTAAACTGGCACTGCTTTATAGATCTTTTGTTAAATAATACACCGTGTTTTTGGTTATGCATTAACTTTGTCAAACACTTCTCTAGATTTTAGTTAACATATTCGCCAAAGGAAGTGATCCTTAAAAACGCTTCATTTTAGAGTTATTTGGTATTTTATTTTAATAAATTTTATTGATTTATACAATGTCTAAGGGTCTTTATTTATGCTAAAGTAAGAAAACACACCCAAGAAGACACTGCACACAACTAGTGCGGAACACGGCCAAAACACTCCCAAAACATCATCTCCTATTCAACCGGGTAGTCATCCCGTGGAACGGCCTACCTGACCAAGTTGTGAATGCTGAAACTATAAACCAGGTTAAAAACAGATTAGACAGCCACTTAAGAAATGTGAAGAAACAGGCTAACCAGCATTAGCTGCCTGTCTGCTAATCCAATAATAATAATAATAATAAACCTGAAACAAAACTAACTATTTACTTCTCGTTTGCATGTGCAAACGATGTCATGTGACATGAATAACAAATTATGTCATGATTGTCAAGTTCAAATTAATCAAAATGCGACGTTGCCAGCTCGGATACTGGGTAACTTAACGGATGAAAATAAAAATTAAAAAATAATTTATAATATTGAATATGACTACATCGGTGTTCTATAACGTATGAGTATGTCATGTGACATGAATAACAAATTATGTCATGATTGTCAAGTTCAAATTATTCAAAATGCGACGTTGCCAGCTCGGATAAAGTATAGGGCATACTATCAATCAATCAATCAATGTTTATTTGCAAGAATACGTAATATATAACATGGTCTTACAAAGGGGTTTGAAACAGTATTCAACCTGCAAGCAGGCGTGCAAATATTTAACAGAATAATGTTATACCTATATCATTCCTTAAACTAAAAATTTATATAATTCTAATGTGCATGCAATTTGTCTAAATATTCACTAATACAGGGTGGACCAAAAGTCCGTTAACATTTGAATAGGTCGCTGCGTCGGCGCGGGCGGGGTATTGGCGCGGGGGGTGTTACTACAAGCGAGAGCTACTAATAGGGATTTAGTACCATGGCGTCATTCAGCGGAGCGCAACGCGCATTTTGCGTACGCGAGTACTATCGAAACAACGATTCTACGACCGAAGCTAAACGGAAATTTTGTAATCATTACAATATACGGAACAGAAATCAAGCACCAACAATTCAAACGATTAAAAAATGGGTACAGAAGTTCGAAACAACAGGTTCAACTTTAAGTCAACCACGATCCGGCCGACCTAGGACATCGCGCGATCCAGTAAACATAGAGCGTGTACGAGCGTCTGTTCGAGAACAACCTGGTCTCTCTACTCGAAAGCGGTCTAGTGCTTTAGATGTGCCCAGAACATCTCTAAATCGCATTCTACACAAAGATTTACATTTACATCCTTACAAAATTCAAATTGTACAGGCTTTAAAGCCAAACGACCCTGCTCAGAGACTGCAGTTTGCTAACGAAGTACTTGAGAGGTTTACGAGCTTCAATAACATCTTTTTCTCAGACGAGGCACACTTCCACCTAAATGGACATGTCAATCGACAAAATTGCAGATACTGGAGTGACACTAACCCGGACTTGAAGCACCAAAAACCTTTACACTCGCCCAAGGTTACTGTATGGGCCGCAATGTCAGCCAGCGGAATCATTGGTCCATATTTTTATGAAGATCAGAGAAACCGCGCCGTCACCGTTAATACAGAGCGATACATTGTGATGCTACAGAATTTTTTTGCTCCAGCATTACAGGACTTCTCAGGCTTTAATCGAAGCTCTTGGTTCCAACAAGATGGGGCAACATGTCACACCTCCAATGACTCTATAGCAGCACTTCGTGAAATTTTTGGCCAAAAAGTCATATCCAAAAGAGGTGACATTCACTGGCCACCCCGCAGCCCGGATTTAACTCCAATAGACTTTTACCTTTGGGGATATCTCAAAAGTAAAGTTTACATCAGCAACACAGTGTCTATTGAGGAATTAAAAGAAAATATACGCGAGGAAATGCAGAACATTTCACCAACCACTTGTCGGGCGGTCATGCAAAATTTCCGTTCCCGGTTACAGGTGTGCCAGGATGAACAAGGGTCACATTTGAATGATGTTATTTTTAAAAAGTGAAATCCTAATTTGTCTACTTTATTATTAAATAAACAGTTTTTCACTAAAGTAGCATTTGTATTTTTTATAACCATTTTAAATGTTAACGGACTTTTGGTCCACCCTGTATTATAAAAACAGTTCTCTAAAAGCCACTTTGTTAAATTAGACTTAAATTGTGACCCATGTTGTAACTTGATTTTATCTGGCAGGTTGTTATACAGCAGCACACACATGTTATAAACATTTACTTTATAAATATATTTCTTACTAGGTTACTTAATGTATGGGAAAAAAAATCAATATAGAATATATTGATATAGGATCGAAATTAATGCATAACCAAAAAACACGGTGTATAGATCTACATTACAAAAGGTCTTACTTTAAAAGTGCTTCTAATCAAAAGTTGGACTTACTGTTTGCGATAAAGACCTCTGCGTCCCAACGAAATATAGGTCTCACGATGTAAACTTAAGGTCACAAGTGCTGTCCAATCGATTGGAACTATCGATATCTCAACAGATATCGATAGTTTCATCGATTACTGTGACATTTTGTGGACATGTCGATAGTAGACTTCACATAGTCTCACGTATTTTCAGATCCATGGAGCAGTATTTGCAAAAAAAATACAATGTTTTTTAATTCGGGTGTTAATCTTTTAGTTAAGTTTAAACCTTTGATGTTTTTTTATTTTTTTATTTCCTTCTAAACCCGCATTTGACCTCGATCTCGCCTGATGGTAAGCGACGATGAGGTCGACGATGAAGCATGCGGGTCCAGTAAATGCCTATTCACTCTGGCCTTGAAGATCCCAAGGTTGTAGGTTTCGGGAAATACAGACGCCGGCAGGCTGTTCCATTCCTTAGCCGTTCGCATAATGAACGAAGAAGCAAATCGCTTCGTACCAGCAGATGGGATATCAACAACATAAGGATGGAACCCCTCCCCGCGCCTGGTAGTCCGAAGGCGGAATGGAGATGCTGGAATTAGGTCGTGCAATTCCGATGTTTACTTTGTACCTGTGATTGTAAACTACACATATCGTTACTGAATCCCTGGTGTTTGGAACAATCTGTGAACCACACATAATTATTGTTATAAAGAATTAGAAGATCGAAGCAGCGATAAAATCTACTTAGTAAAATGTTTAAAGACAAGCATACCTTACAGATATTTTGTCTTAAAATAATTCCCGGGAGGGGGGGGGGGGGGGGGGGGGGGTTTACTCTACTCTAATTAGATATTCGATCTTTATGATATTATTTAAATTCAATAGCCATATTGTGAAAGAAAGAAAAGTAAGTATTAAAAAACTTAGTAAAAATATAGACGTGGATTACCATCTATTTTGGTCAATCGAAACGATAATATTTGTGTGTCCGGTGAATCACGGTCTAACTCGACTTATATTGAAAATTAGTTTCTTATTGAAATTAATACAGTTCTCTTTTCTCTGTCGAACGATGTAAGAGAATCTAACTTATCTTTACAAACAACGAAGATAAGATAGAAGAGACCGCCTAGAATGTATTAATCGTTTTGTACGCATTGTATCACACTAATTTTGTGCAATAAAGAGTTGTGCATTGAGTTGATTTTGTGCATTCATTCATTCTTCATTCGAAGATAGCAATTTGGTAAAATCGTTTAATTTGAAACAAATCAAAAACAAACAATTTAATTTTTACTTTTTTGCTCATCTCTGAAAAAATCACCTTTATTCACCGGACCCACAGATATTACACAATATTTTAGTTCTTAGTGTAAATATAGTCCTTAATGTTTATAACACAATAAGATAATAATTACATGCCATCCTGGGCTCCATGGTTTGACTGTGTCAGCCTCGGTAGGGAGCTACTTTTCTTGGCTTTTAGATTACGTTCGGGTCACATTCCGTTAAATAAGTTTTTGCATTTGGTGGGAGGAGCTGCATCACCGTTTTGTACCAACTGTAACAAAATAGAAGACCTCACTCACCTCCTAATGGTGTGTACCTGAAAATTGAGAGGAAGAAATTTAGCCTCAATAGGCTCCAAAATGCGAGGCTCAATATTATTTTAAGTCAACCCTTATCTGATAATATGAAACACTTACTGTTTGCTAAGTTGGCTCTCAAAGTGAGGGCTGACTCTAATAATACTTGAGCTTCCCTTCCCTTTTCTTAGAGACCCTAACGAGGCTGACATGGTCACCTTGTCGTGTACCAAAGCCTCTAAACTGAGATTTAAAAAAAAAAGTAATAATATTTTAAAATTATCGATAAACGATAAATCTGATTTTAGGCACCACTGCGCTTGTTCCGCACTATTAGACGTCAGTTCGGGTGAAATTTGCCATAGCCTCTCGAAATTACTTTCTCGATATGCTGATTTTTGAAGGTGACACTAGGGATGATTTATCTAGACGTCTAGACGAATGCCCTTGAATCAAATCTTAATGTTTGAAGATTTGGAATAGAACTCTTGGTAGACCTTTTTTGTTAATGACACTATTGTTGTAAGATGATTGTAATATCTTATTCTTTAAACTTTTTATTTTACTTTAAGGTTAGAGCGAGGAAATAAAGTCCGCAATTTCTATATATGACTGGAATATATTCTGTATCTTATCACTATTGATAAAAACGGATGACTTAGTCCATATCACGTTTTTTTTAAGTCTCAGTTTAGAAGACTTGGTACACGACAAGGTGACCATGTCAGCCTCGTTAGGGTCACTAAGAAAAGGGAAGGGAAGTTCAATTATTAGAGTCAGCCCTCGCGTTTTCTTATCACCAATTTTTGAAAATGGAACGAAAGAAGTGTAACATTCTTTTATATCACGAATGGAGCCACTTCACAGAAATCGGACTTAGCGCCCTCTCTTCTAGAATGATGATGTGAGCACTGACAGCGAGTCAAAGGGTTTGTGCAAATGCACTTATATTTTTTGACATTTCAATGCCCAAATACTCACATTGCATGCGGCAACCGGCAGACGCGGTTTCTAAAGAAAACTTTTCTAACGACAATCTACATATTATAGGATGAATTTTAAAATCTTTTGTATGATCGTAAAATTATTTTATATCACGAATAGAGCCACTTAGGTACATACAATCGTCCACAAGCAAGTATACCATCTGTCAAAAACCTTCCATTAAAATTTCAGATTCTCAAATTTTAACGTTTTGGGTAGGTTGACCTGTGGTCGGCTGTACTGTAGCCACGCCTAAGTTGGGTAACTTAGGCAATAAAACATAGAGGAAATAAATAATCAAACCTGCCAATAAAAGGCACTATGATATCAATCACATTCGTCAATCTTTTGTCTTTGTTACAGTTCCCTTTTCATGCCATACACACGGGCAATAAAAAAAGAAGAATTCCGTTTTATTCGACGCAATAAATTTTATTAATAGCCTGTATGTACCGCTAAAACGGTTCGATGGTAAATCTATTGACGTTCAAATACTAGCTCGGTTTTTAGGACATACAATATTTCAAAACCATGGGGATATTAAATAATGGTTTTTCGTAGATTTTGTTTTTCAATTGGTTGAATTGGAGCGTAAAATAACTGTAATATCTAGTCCACAGAAAACGGACTAAAGTAGCGTCCTCTCCGTGAGTTTCAAAATCTTTGATATATGAGTGTATTTGAGTATTTTTCAAAATAATTTGTTTAATTTCTTTCTGCTTTTTGGATTTATTTACGTAGAAGAGAAGTTGACATAGCAGTCCAGTCGTAAAGTGTCCAATTATTCTGTTACATGTTCATTTCCACTGGTCACAGAAGAGAGCTGTCCTCCGAGATAGAGGAACTTCCTAGTTCGGAGGTCAGCGTTTATTGCAAACTAACTTGTTGCTCACTAATTTTATTTACTCTAATATAACATATGCTTAAGTTTCTACTGGTGTATGGACTATGAATACTTTGTCATCTTACCGCACAAATAAACTTATTCTTTTTCTTATTGTATATCAAATTCGTAATAAAACAAACAAAGTTTTATAACCTATGATCGGAGTAGGTAGGGCTGTTTTTGGTACTTGCCACATACGGTCATAATATGGATAAGTATGCCCAATAATCCCGGGATTTCCGGGATTGAATAAATATATTATTTAGATTTTTAACGTTATATTTGTTTTGATACACATTTAAGATTGGTGGCGAAATATTTTTTTTTAAGATTCATGGCGCTAGTGTACTTATGGTAGTGTTTTCACTTCTTCGTAAGTTCACAATTTTAAAAAAATCGTAATCCGCCGAGTAAGGGCGAGGTTTAAAAAAGTAATTTACAACATTTGCTCGATTACTTAAAAGGGATCCCGAAATCATATCCATATTAATATAACTTTTGAGGACATTGACCCGAAAGAGCTCTACCTACTCCGATCAGTGTTTATAACTATAGCATTCTTAAAAATTCTTCACGCTATGTCCCCTTGCGGGGTAGACAAAAAAAATCTTAAAAATTCTATATTTTTTTTTCAATTTAGCTGGAAATCCCGGAAAGGGCAATAAATCCCGCATAACATACGTAATTGCCTTATCATTCATACGATAATCTTTGCTACCACACGGTCCAGGCCGTGAAGGCCCCATTTTTCATCCCCTGCAGCGCCCACGGGACCGTTTTAGTTTCAATAAGGGGGTCAGATAAGAGCTAAGGGTTGTGGAAAAAGTATGTTATGGCTAGTTATTCGCTGCGAATTCACTCGCCTTTATCACAAAATAGTTAAGTACCTAACAGAAATGAAACAACTTCTAGTGTTCTGGCGCGTAATTTCATGCGTGCTGTCATTTACGTACACGTCGTCACTTCGGAACTTCCTTAGCGGTCCTTATCAATCTTTTGAAACTCAATGAAACAGGAACGGGAAAAAAGTCTTGTGGGATAAGGATTATTACTTTGAATGTAGTTTGGTCTCCGTAACCAAAATACAGGTATGTGATTGACGTCGCACATTTCGTGTAAAGTATATGAGTATTTAACTTTTGTAGTGGTAGATCCTAATGTGAAGGATCGCCTGGGGTGGTACCACCCTCTTATCTATTACTGCCGTGAAGCAGCAATGCTTGCATTTCTGTGTTTCGGTTTGAAGGGTAAGAGATCTAGCGTAATTTCCGGCACATGAGGTAATCCATCTTAGTCCTCAAGATTAGTAGTGCATCAAAAACCCTCTAATATTAATACAGTGAGGTGAGATGTCTATGGGCGACGGTGACCACTTACCATCAGGTGGCCCGTTTGCTCGTCTGCTCTCCTTAATTAACAAAAAAAAAGTATTCGCATTTCGTCAAAGAAACTTTTCGTCAGAGTAGTGTTTCGTCAAAGTGGTGATTTGTACATACATCTTAACCTCCAAACCAAAAAATCATATACAAATACAATGTACGTAGTATACAAATGTACTTATTTTTATTAATCACACACACACACACACACACACACACACACACACACACACACACACACACACAATATAATACAAACTTATGTAGTAGTAGTAGTAATATTAGTATGTGAAGCACAAAGGGCGTGACTTATCTCTAAGAGAGATCTCTTCCAGCAACCCCATAAAGAACTTACTTGCTACTACTTACTTTACTTTTCTTTTTTACTTACTTTTAGAATGACTAGTAATTTTATTATAAGAAAATTATTATTATTGTTTGTAAAAAGAATATTAAGAAAATTACCTACACATTAATAAATAATTTGAATTTAACGATTTAGTCCATATGATATTAAGTCTTCTTTTCCATTGTAAATAAACTGTTTTTGAATAAACCTTATAAATTTAGAATTTTCATTGTATTATAATGTAATTAGAATAATTCAAGACCATCTAAAAATTTTATATTATAGTGAGCACGAAATTAAATTGTTTGAATAAAAAAACTGCTAAGAGATCGGGACGGTCGGATACGTTTAATTTTTTTTAATTTTTTTTTATTGTTTATTTACGTTTTTTTTCATACTATCTGTGCAGGGTCCTTTCTATATAGTCCATTACAATCCAATACATTTCCCACATTATGTGGAATTCACAATAAGTCTCAACTTTTCTCATAACCCATCAATTCCAGACCCCATAAAAGACTTCACACGATTCAATTTCCAATCTCGATTAGAAACTAAAACCAATCTACTTCAAATTATTACAAACGTAAATCGATCCGCTTAATATTCTAAACCCGTCCCGAACTCAACTGAAACACATAAATGCAATAACTTGGATTAGATTCGCACCCTACATATAACTTAGGGTGGGTACTAATAAATTTATATGCCATGCTCTGGATCGCAGCAGCCATAACGGAGAATTTATGTAGTTCCAGAGTAAAGATCGGAATCGAGGTGAATCGAGTGGATTCGATGGGGCACTCTCGTTTTAGACATTGAGATTTTATCATTAAATGATATGCAAGAATTAAGGAATAAAGTAACGCAGAGAATAGAAGAACTAGTGGCAACAAAGTAGAGGCGAGAGATAAATTATAATTGCTATATATAAAGTAACACGTTAACTGATAAAATACTACGTGACTTGACAAAACGGAAATGGAAGTTCTGCAATGTTAACTTTCTGATAATAATGAGACAAAACAAATACAAATAAACTTTATTGCCAACAACACATAAATCTAACTAAATTAATTAATTAACGTATATATTCATCTTTAGTTGTCTACCGGATCCGGCACCAGTTTATCAGATCCGATCACCGGATCCGGTAAATTAAAAAATGCATGACACCGATTTTTTTGAAAAATACTGGCGGTTTTACATGAGTAGTACTTAAATGCGTGCGTGGTGCGTGCAATGCTTGTGATATCAGTTAATTAAGGTTGATTTTGTTAGATTTAATTTAATGAACAGTGGAAATTTAAAATTCTGTAATTAGTCCTTTACAGCATTTGAAATTTCCACTACCGATAACATTACAAGATGTTATTGATGTAATTTGCCGTAAAATCTAGTAAGACTGAATTTAACCACCCGTCTTTAATATAAAAATTACATTTTAACTAGTTACTTTTTTATTGTTGATTCGTAATTGTTGATTAATTATTGTATTACAGTGTTTGCACTGTAAAAAAGTTGATTTCATAAGATATTTTTTTAACTTTTACACTCACTTGAGCATCATCTTTTATACAAATAAATACAAAAACAAAAATATTTATTAACCCAAACAATATTCAAATTATAATCACTTAACAACAGTGTAGTTACAATGTATAAGTAAATATCCCAAGGTCAACAATCAATACACAATACATCAATCAATAAACAATCCATAAATCAATAAACAATCTATCAATCCATAAACGAACAATGGATTGGATGAAGGAATAATGAAAATTCTCCAAGAGAAACATGAGGTGACATACATTTTAGTTTGTATCCTGAAGTGGGGTAGCTTTAGGAGAGAGCAATATTTTGAAGGGATACAAAGAGCCTGAAAACGAACAATGAAGAAAGAAACAATTCGTACTACTTTATGAAACAATAATAGACAAAACTGAAAAAAATGCACCGGCTGAAATAGTTTCAGATAAAGATTAAAACTTTAAAAACTAGCAAAGACAGTGACAACTATCTAATCCAATCTAATCGCGTTCTTTATTGGCCATAACAATCAAAGTATGTGTTACGCTCCCATACGCTACTCTGTACAGCTCATAAAGACGTTTCACATCAAAATGGAAATCGAACTAAGCGGCAATAACCTCAATTGTTAATGGAGTCTATGACCTGATCAGCAGATAATGAAATTTGAATTGGAAACTACAGTTTTGGGGTATAATTTGCGATCATATTATGTGGCGGCTCTATTAATTTTCCAGGGTAATGAACTGCGTTTTGGGGTGCGATGATTAGATGAATATTCATTAAGGCTTATGAGTCGTCAGCATTATTGTCTGTTGTATGAGATAAAGATATTAAGATAATAATAACTTGTAAAAAGGTCTGACGTTCACGATAGAAATTTGCGCAACACAGATCGGCTGGGTCTCGTAAAGTCCAGAACAGCGCTCAAACACAAAAGTGTAGTTTGCATTGCTCTTAAGATTTACAATAAATTGCCAAAAAAGTATTGTAGAATTAAGCCAGCCTGAATGTATAAATTGCTCTTAGAAAAATGTTATTATAAATTGAGTGACTTCCTTAGTGAGCTGTGACATCATCAAAATTTAATTATAGTTGTCATTTTTATTATAATTAATTATAAATCTATCTTTATTGTTAATACTTATGTAATTTTTTTAAATTGAGACATATCGGTGGGGATTTTGATGTTTTTGTTTTGTTACCTCTATTATTATCTTGCTAATTTATTACGATTGAATATTAATGATTGATTGATTTATTAATTGAACATGATTTGTACGCTTTCGGGCAGAATATGGTGATACTGAAACACAATGTAACATCTGCATTACCCATGTTTACAAATAAATGATATTTCTATTTCTATTTAAAAAAAAGTAAGGAATCAAGATATTTTAAGAGGTTGTAACTTTATAGGTTTATGAAGCACACGGGCTTAGAACTTGTTGGAACCGAAATCACACATCAAATTATACATTGTGTCCCAAAAACCAATGTCAACCAGGCAAGAGCTGATGGAGATGGGGCTCATGCCTAACCATAATAACTCAACATGACCTCAGTAAGCCTCGTGGTTTTCGAGCTATTGGCATTATCCATAATTCGAGGAATTTCTGGAAGTAATCGTTTCAGATGCTACAGTTATACTCGTAAATGTAGTTATTTTGTGGTGATGTTTATTTCTTGAATATCACAAGGACCTATAGCACAGACGATAATATTTGAATCTCGTGTTCCACTGCCACTCATGACTCCACGCTCATCAGCTCGCATTCAAGCAATGTGGAGGATATCTATAATTTTGTTTTATTCCTATTTTCATATTTTAGCTATTTTCAACATCATGATCAAAAAACAGTGGTCTAGTGGCTAGGACGCCGGACACCCATGCGGGAGATCCGGGTTTGAAACCATGCAATGCCATGTACCAGTGAGTTTTTCGATTTGTTTCGAAGACTTACGTGCATTTACCGACTGCTCTAACGGTGAAGGAAAACATCGTGAGGAAACCTGCATGTCTGAGGAAATTAAAAGTTTCCGAAGGCGTGTGAAATACACCAATCAGCTTTGCGCCCGCTCGGTGGATCATGGCCCGTACCGGGAAGGCTTGTGCCCCAACAGCGGGAACATTAATAAACTGATGATGTTGATGATCAAAAAACTATGTAACTTACCATATTCTGAAGTATCTTCTGGAATATCTTTGATGTCAGATGGGTTATCTGAAATGGTAAAAGCTAGATGGTTCCAATTTCGGCTCATTTTCGGCTTTAGGACCATGGTGCCTTTCCCACATCAGGAACCTTGAAAACCTGATGGTGACCAGGAAAAGGTAAGGAGATCTTCACAGTGGCGAGTCAGGGGTTTCTAAAATTATTAATTTAGAGTTATTTATTAAAATGTTTTCTCGTCATAACACCTACGATAATTAATCATTATCTCAAAGCAATCCTTGTCACCAGGGCATCAAATTAAATGTTGTATAATTAAACGTGTTTACGTCAAAATGTCAAGGAACGCTTCCAATTTCAAAGAAAATGTTTGTTTTGATTATTTTGTTGACAAATCTGCTTCGGTGTGCATAACGAATTAAGGAGCGTGTTTTGTTTCAAATTACATATTAATGAAAGATTACACGTGTATGACACCAGTTACATAACCTTTTTAATTGCTCCAGGTGTCGTTTTAAATTAGTTTATTTAGTTGTTTTAACACAATGGCATTTATAAAACAATAAAACCTACTTAAGAAAGGGCTCTCAGTGTAACGATGTCGACTTCATCGTCCATCCTGAACCTTGCCATCAACTTCAACCTCATCGTTAGCGTTTATCTCACCTCATTTCGTATTGGCATCTTCATTTCTTCATTTAAATTCAAAATCATGTTCCCATTCCATTTCTAAATTTCATGATTCCATTAATTTCATTATTTTATATGTACTTTCACTTTTTCTCTATATTTTGTCTCGAACGGACGTCTCCCGTTCACTTTTATTTCCTACTACCTATTTTCGGTGTTACTATGAGTTCTTTTCCTTAAAATATATTACTTAACAACCAATTCTTCTATTACTTCATCTGCGCACTGTCCTAGAACCCTGCTAGCCGGCAATAGAGGACAGACTGTAGCATCAGAAGCGAAACTGGCGCTAAATTCGAAGAAAAACTTTATCCTAAATTAATTTTATTGAAAAAGTGGACAGTAGAATTGTCCCACTCGTGTAATACATTTTTTTAATAATATTTTAGTATCGTCATAATCATTTAAATAATAATTCTTATAGAACTTCACTCTACTTCTTAATATTTCACTATGAGAATAGGTACTAAAACATTATAAAAAAAAATTTCATTCGTGGTATAATAATTCTAACTGTTCACTTTTTTAATAAATGCATAGACACATTCATAGACCAGTGCCTCCAGGTTGGGGACCCAACGTGTCTATCCAAGACGTCCATGCCTCCTTTGTTGGGTCACATAACAATAGATTTAAATTAGTTGGACGAGTGAAGTTGTCAAACAATTTTGTATGGGGACAGTGAACGTGTTAAGCTAGAAGAATAATTGGTTTTTTTTTCGGGAGGAGATGCTAGTTTCACCACAATGTAAATGTGTCGATGGTAAAGCAACTGTGTAAAACTCAGTCTTTTACTTATCTCTGAAAATAACACCCTTTTTTATTCAACTTTAAAAGGCTGAATAGTTTTACCTTTTGCGCGGCAATCCAGACAGAAAACTAGACAATGTATAGCACAGAAATATCTCAACTTAAGTTACAGTAAAATCGACTTAATGCTAAGACCTTAAGGCTGTTTGCCATAGCAAAGTTAACTTTGTAGTGACGTATTCAGAGGACCTCAGTACCTTTATGGGAGGAGTGTCCTTTCATCCCAGTCTTTTTACCCTGGAGGTGCAATTATAGTTAGCGTGCCTTGGAGCGGTTATATTTTAGGGTTCCGCAGGCGGGGACATGAAAATTGATAAGGTTATTTGAAGATTTGCTTCAAAAGCGCTCTTTCTCTTTGAGTGGCGACCGAAGTTTAAAATGATAATGGGTCGCTAGAAATACTGTCAAAGTAGTCTTAAATACTTTGTGTTTTATTTATAAGTATTTGAAACAGGAAGTATAACTATTTTTCTACAGTAGATTTATTTCTAAATAATATAACATATATACTAACTTAAACTAACATATAAAACTATAAATTAGAAAAAGTTGTTGAAAGAAGTGGATAAGCCGCGATAACACAGTCAGTTACAGTACTGCCACGGAACGACAAGGTCGCAGGTTGAAATCCTACTCGCGGAAAAATTTACAACCATTTTTCTATTTTATTTCAGTAAGCTCAGCATAGCTATATGCTTAATAAATAAAAAATAGTCAGTAGTAGTTGTTCAGGTCGCCCGTAGGCCTCTGCTCTGACATGTCCTAACGATTGCTGTCGAATGACCGATTGTTTTATGAGCTCTCCGAGGCACGGTGATGTTAGATGAAAATGTGCCTCTACCATTCACCCGTCATGGTTCTGACCGCGGCCAACTAGCATACTTTTGTGTGATCACTTTCTGACCAACCCGCAAATAGGCTGAGAGATCCTAAATGAATATGAGTATTAATTGATAGGTAGGTGGATTCCGGGAGATTTGAACCCCTCTTTACTCTAACAGGCATCCTCAGTTGAATTACGAAATTCAGCTAAATTCTCTATCCTTTTCTGACATAAATATCTGTCTGCCAAGAAACATCCCGATCAAAATGTGGACGGCGAACAAGGAAACACGTTCTGACTTCGTTTAAAAAATCATATCACAACGCCTTACCTTACACGAAAATTGAATCTACTAGACAGCATTACGACGCGTGCCTTAACACTAAAATATTCATACGGAATCCTTTTGTTTCACATCACGGTTCACTCTTGGCAATATTTAAGAGATTTTTCACCTTTTGTACTGCGTTGTAAAGGCTCCGTTTTGCAGCTTTTTTGTTGACAAACACAGCGTTTTTATTTATGAGTAGGTACTCTGCAGTCGAATGTACAATACTTATTAGTTATTACATTCATATTTTAAGTGTTTGCCTTCTTTGAAATGAGCTAATTTATGTTTTCTAAATTAAATTCGGGGAAAATTTCATGACAAATTATCTGTCTCGAAGTAAATTATAATAGAAATATTTTTTTTAGATGTTTCTATTGAAACTTGAATAAAGTAATGTTATTATTCATAATTTACATTATATAACAGTAAACTAGAATTTTTAATTCAGATTACAATAATTTACATAATACAATCGAATTACAAGTCAAACATTTAAAAGTCAAATTAAACAAAGCTGGAGCCTCCGGGTCTCAGCCGCACTGACGGCAAAAGACCACACGGCCTAACGTTGGTGCCCTGGCGCCAAGGTAGGTGTCTCCTGTGGGACGTGTCACTTGCGTTCGCCGCTAGTCACCTCAGACGGACTGCGCGGGTAGCCGGGGCAGCAGCCGAAGCAGCGGCGCAAAGAAAACGGGAGAAGTACGCCGCTCTGGAGCAAAACTACGTTTTTGTCCCATTTGCGGTTGAAACGACAGGTTGTTGGGGGGCGGAGGCAAAGGATTTTGTCAGGAAGGTCGGCCGTCGCTTGAGAGAGAGAGGCTGTGACACCCCCCCCCCCCCCCCCCCCCCCGCTCCGGGTCGTTCTTGGTGCAGAGGTTGGCCGTGGCGATTCAGCGTGGCAATGCCGCGAGCGTCATAGGGACCTTTGCGCCAGGGTCGACACGGGGCAGAATTTTTGACTAAGGCTTTTCGTAAGTCTTTTTTTTATTTTAATTTATTGTATTTTTGTATTAATAAAATTAAACAAAGAAATAAATTCACAACTGAAATTATTTATTGGCATCCCGCACATACCTACAAAAATAGTAGTTATGGAAAATCGGATACCAAATCTTTTTTCGACATTCAAAATCTTTAAAAAAGAATGTTGCACTATTTAAAAAAAATTTGTGATTTGTTGGTTGTGGCTGTGAAACCTGGAAATACACCATGGAAATGGAAAGCGAGCTGCAAGTGTTTATTAACAAGTGCTTGTGTTACATGTTCAGGATATTTTGGCCGCAAACAATCTCTAACGTTAACACGTGGGCTATGGCGCGTGAAAAACCATTAACTGAACAGATCCGCCGTAGGAAATGGTTGTGGACACCCTACGTCGCTTAAAAAGCATCCCCTACGCCTCCTTGAACTGGCAACCTACAGGAGGATGTCGCAAACGTGGAAGACCCAGGGCTACATGGAAACGTAGTCTTCAAAAAGACCTATATCCTGCGAAACCATAGAGTCTGCGGCATCGGACAGAGCGCGGTGGAAGAATATTGTCTCAGCCCTATGCACCACTAGGTGCTCTAGGACCTGAAGAAGAAGAAGATGATGATTTGTTGATAAAATCAACCATGCACCCGTATTGAAAACCAATATCATCATTTAAATACTAAAATAGCTTAAATGTTTATCATTATGTAAATAATACAATCTAGATTTCAATTTGTACGTTATTATGAGTTACCTACTAGCTAGAATCCGATTAGATCTAAATGAGAAACGATTAATTTTGTTAAATTAATTGAGTCTGATTATTTTATTAATTGAACACCTGCGACATGATTTTAAATTTAATTAATAAAGTCTGTGTTTATATCAAAATAAAGTTACATAAAATATTTCGTGAGTTTATTTTAAATTATACAGTTGTTTATTAACTACGGGCGTTTTTTTTAACCTTGTTCATACTGAAAAAATAACTTGTTGGATTATAAAGTAACTGAATTCAGTTGAACACTGTTGATAGATACGACAAAGATCTTGGTTGAATTGAACAATTTCTTGGTCGAATTGAACAAGCCGAATTTATATGCTCATATAGTGTAATACTTTACTTTTAAATTAAACAGTAAATATAATATAATATAACACTAAAATAATACTAAAGCTAAAACTAAACTAAGGCTAAGAAAACTAAAGATAAAAAATTTGGGTTAAGTCCCCCACATCCGGCAGTGTACCCAAGAGACTGGCTGCGTTGCCCCGTTGGATAGCTAAGCTAATCCGCTGGGCCAAATAGGAGCCAGATCTTGGGTCTTTTGACGCGTCGACTAGGGGCTTTGCGAGGTCCTTGAAGACGCGGTGCGCTCCCAGGCCCCAGGGTCCCAATGTTTCAACCCCAAACGGCTCATATATGTATGTTTCATCCAGATTGGTATATTTGCGCCGTTTGAGGGTTTCTGCAGCAGTGGCCGCAGAGCCGGCTCTATAAGAAGTAGCTGGAAGGTGAGACGGAGCAAGGGTGTCGACGCAGGTGACGTCCCACACCAAAGGCCGTCCCATCTTCCAAGGTACGAGGATCATTCCGTCGGGCCTCTTGCCATCGTCGCGCGTCAGTCCGCTCGGTTCAAGAACAGCTGGCGCTCCGGCGGAGGAAAGTGCTCGGCGTATGATGTCGTTGAGCTCGGCATGGCGGGGAATGCGACCGGCACTTCTGCAGCAAGAGAGAATATATAATGCTCATATTGAAGTGAATTATGTTAAATAATGGGGAAGGCAATGGCAAACCACCCCATTAAATCTGCCACGAGAGTCGTTCTATGTGATTAATTCCTTAGAATGATCACGACCCTCAGCCATGAGGAACACGACTTAGAGATTGAAACAAGTGCTTGTTTGAAGTAAAAAAATTTTTTTTCCAGTAAGCACTTATCAAGCTGAAAAACTTTCCCGAAGAAATATAGGTCGTATTAATTAATCGTAGGTGTCCGATTTTTGTAATTTTTTAATATTTGTTAATTCAAATTCAAATTCATTTATTTAACAGACAAAAAAGTCCAAAAATGTTAGTAACAATTTTAACTTAAAAACTATGTTAGTAGATATAATAGTATTTTGAAGTAGGTATGAGTAGATTAGGCACTGTACAGGAGCCAACCAGCACAGAGATCTATCCGATTGCCAGCTGCACACAGTGTCTCATAATGTGACAGTTGGGCTTAGTTTAGTTTGTTTTTAAATAACTACCAATAGATTCTACGAAGTAAACCCAGAGATACGTAATATTGACCCCCTCATTCATATGAGCATCAGAAATTGGGGGTCTTTGCAAAAGGAGATGATGCCATATGGCATCGCTAGTCTTCTACCGTAGTATTGTTTGTATTATGTTGTATATATATTATGTTTATAGTATGCATATTTTTTGTTCAAAATATCCACTACGTACGTCTTTGTAAGAGTTATAAGAATCGCTTATGAGTTACTATACTAACCTAAAGGTTGGTTAGGTTAGTCGTATTTTATTCATATTTTTTTAAGTATTTACTGGGTTTTTTTTAACAAAGTATGGGAACTAAACTTTCGAATTAGTTAATGCTTGCTTGTTTACTTACTTATCGTATGGTTAGTGGCCAACCTATTTGTCAGAGTTGTTCAGGCCGCCCGTAGGCCTCTGACATGGCTTAACGACTGCTGTCGAACGACAGCAACCGGGACCAACTGCTTAACGTGCTTTCCGAGGCACGGAGGAGCTCAGATGAAATATGCCACTAGCGGTCACCCATCTAGGTACCGACCGCGCCAACGTCGCTTAACCTGCATGATCACTTTCGGACCGTGTTCGCAACTAGGCTACGAGCCCCTCATTTTTTTTTCTTGAAAATCGTTTCATAATTAACTAATTATTATGAAACAATTTTCAAGAAAAAAAACCACCATTATGCATACAAATGCTTAATTATTTCAATTATACGAAAAGTCTAAAAGATACTAAACTTTAGCAGGACTCTGCGTTACATATTTAAAAAAAACATTCTTATCAGTAATTATGATTTTTTGGTAAGTATCCATGAGATCAATCATCTTTCATCACAAAATCGGTAATAAATCCGTCTTATATTATAAGCTACTAATCATCTCTAGCCGTAGCACATTGTTGACAGAAAGGAACCCCTATTTGCGTTCGCGCACGTCTACTTCCTTGCGCAGGCGACGGATGACAGTGATGGCGCGCAGAGGGCAGAGGAGTTCAATAGCTCCAGCTACTGAGAAGTTCGACAGCGAATGACTACGCAACATAAAACTGTACACAAAACAAAATGAGCAGGGCCAAATTTACTCTACCACATCCTCTGCGCAAGGTGACTGGCAGCGACTGGATGAGAAGAGCCGAAGATCGGGTTCAATGGCGCGCCCTGGGAGAGGCCTATGTCCAGCAGTGGATTAGAGTAGGCTGCTGATGATGATGATGATGACATCCTCGTCGGGTTAACGAAAGCCGTCGTCGTTAGTATACCAGACTATAAACTAATAACTTTTTTAATGTAAACAAAGAAAGATACCGCGACACCATTTAGTTTCATTGTAGATACGAATACAATCGCAAACAAACTTGGGTTCACTTTGCAGGGTTCAGTCTCAAGTAATTGCACCCGTAGGCAAAAAGCTTCGGAAGCTTAACTTGTGGTAACTTACTGCTTGTAAAGATCGCTTGCTTTGTAACTCGACTGAGATTTATAAATGTCTATTTTACAGGAGCTCTATGGAATGTAGGTGTACAATGTAACAAAGCACACCTTATGAGCAGAAAGAAAGGTATTCAGTATCGGTAACTGAACGTTTGTTTTACCTAAGATTTTTTATTGTGTCTATAAGAATAAATTCTTAGGAAAAACATATTTGTGTTAAAGAAATCGAAATGTTTGTGTTAAAGTCTTAATTTTTGGTTCGTTACCGCTCCATTATTTAGTTTTAAGCGTAAGAGTACGTATATCTAAACAAAACATTAAAATTTATATTCGATGATATTTTTGATTTTAATCTCTAACTAATCCCAGTTGGAATGGTGCTAACAATGGGTAAGGCAGTGGCAAACAACCCAATTAAAATCTACTAAGAGTCGTTCTATGTGGTTATTTCCATGGAATGATCACGGCCGTCATAAATAAGGAATACGACTTAGAAGAAAAAAGAAGATAAGATTCTCAGTTTTGTTAACAGTACCTACTCGATTTTGGTTTCATGCAGACAGTTTCGCTGTTGGCCTTAGTTTCGGCCATTTTTAGCGACAATCGAAACTCGATTTTGTGGCCGAAACTGTGGTCGTACCGAAACCGAACCTTCGGTTGGACATTACTTAGGTGGGTATCGAAGGCTTTGCTAGTATTTTCTAGCCAATTACAAAAATATTTATTTAGCCTAAACACATCAAATACAACATTCAAATCAGGTAGGTGGGTAGAATGTATCGATACCTATAAGTAGAAATATTGGTCTCTATATTACCTGCACTGGCCTTATAGCCACCTTGCAGCACCATAGTAGATAGCAATTGAATTATGGCCATCAGGTGGAATACACTTTTAATAGAAAAGTAGGTATTTATCCATGTATTATTAATTCATTTACTTATAACCATTATCTATTCTGTTTAAATTTCACACATCGGTCGTTTCAATGTGAAAGTTTCCTTAAAATGTTTTCTTTCAGTATTGAGAACGATCAGTAGAGCATAAGCTTTTTGTTGTTGTTTGAAGCTTTTATACGCGTATTACGCTTACAATAATTTGTAGAGTAAAGAAAGTTTTCGTTCAGTAAAGTCGAAAAACGGGGTTGTTTACTGGCTGTGCCAACTTTGTTTTATGTTATGTCTTCATTACAGATACATTAAATTATCAATAATGTCTTCTAATACAATACTTACTTACTTACTCCGCTGGCGCAGCGACCCGAAGTGGATCTTTGCCTCCGATACCAAAGAGCGCCCTTCTTCTAATACAATACAAATTAAATACATTAAATTAAATTAGAATTGTTATGTTAAATTAAATTGAATGAAAATTATAATAATGTCATTAAATTACAACAAAGGTACAGTAAAACAACAACACAATCAAATTTTTATAACTTCATTGTCTGTCTGTCGTATTTTTATAACTTCATTGTCTGTCTGTCGTATTTTTATAACTTCATTGTCTGTCTGTCGTATTTTTATAACTTCATTGTCTGTCTGTCGTATTTTTATAACTTCATTGTCTGTCTGTCGTATTTTTGCTTTTGTCTTTTTCTCATTCTTTTTGTCATAATCCTCTTGTAAGCATCTACCACATCTATCATTAAAAATATCACTATTTCCACTAAATCTAAATCAGTTCATTCTCTCCTTCGTCTATATTTGGTCCTTCTTGCCGTTTCAAAAAAAACCGTTTTTTTTTAATTTTTTTTTTAATGGTACTTACAAGAGGACAAGCTAAAAGTAGTGCCCTACCAGTCGCAGAGATCCCGGAAATGCCTGTACTGCCGCAGTTCAGTGTTTTTATCTTATCTTATCTTATGACAGGGGGCCAGGGATAACCCCAGCGGCACTTCGACCCTCAGGGATCTTTAGTGCTCACCCCTTACCTTAGTTTCCTTCCTGTTCCTTAAAGATGCTTTGCATCAAGGACGCTGTACAGCTTACAGGAAGGGGCCTATAGTTCTCTGGTTTCGGGTAGGCTACCCCCAGAAGACTCATACGCCCTCTAGCCAGCGAGTCACATTCGCCCAGCAAGTGTTCCATTGACTCAACGGTGTCACCACAGGCTCTACAGGTGGGATTATCTGCCAGTCTCATCTTGTGTAGGAGGCTCTTAGTGCCAAAATGGCATGTAAACGCTCCTACAATGAGACGGGTGAGCTCCTGTTATAGTTGTAAATTTTTCTGCACACAGCCGTGCCACCATTTCCAATTAACCTCTTAGTGTTTTAGGTTGGTCGTTTTTGATCACTCCACCATATGCAGGTCCCTGGCTAGCCATTAAGGCTAACTGAATGGCTGTTTTGATGGTACTCACTGAGAGTCCAACAAAAGGCCAGGCCCCGTATAAACGGTTTTTGAGCCCTTTTTAGCCAACTCATCAGCACACTCATTTCCCTACACCCCTACATAACCTGGTACCCTGACTAACCGCACCTTGTTGTGTCGACACAAATTGTACTTACAAGAGGACAAGCTAAAAGTAGTCGCGGTGATCCCGGAAGTGCCTGTAGTGCCGCAGTTCAGTGTTAGTGACCCTAATGTTCCGCCTGGAAAATCGCAAGTGAACGCTCCATTTTGATATGGCGGTACCTAGAATAGCGATCGACATGGAAATCCTTTTTTTACACCTCCCAGCATGAAAGGTGTGCAAAAATGTGTGAAAATCCCTTGAAAAGCCTTTTTCGGGCCCACTCTGTAGATAATTTGATCTATTGTGATGGACGACCGTACTAAAATATAGTTTGGTAGGAATTTCAGACGAATTTCTATTGATTTTGGGCTAGAGTTATGGCAATTTAATTTTGATTAGGAATCTCATGGCATAAATTTTGAAGCCGAATCCTGATAATCCGTGCTCGCAGTAAGTATGCAATCGAATCTATTTCATTTGATTTTCATTTTATTTATTCGTCTTTTGGTATTTATAGCACACTTAAACATGTCAGTATACAGTAGGTACTTAAAATTAATACAGATTTATTACTTATTGTTTATAGTGTAGGTATACAAACTAATATCTGGCTCATAGCACAATGCACCAGAGACACCACAGTCAGTATAAAACTAATCCCATAAGTACCTATCTAATAACGTGCCGTGCGTGGTCGAGCCGCCGGGTCTTAGTCGCACAGACGGCAAAAGACCGGACGGCTTGACGTTAGTGCCATGGCGAGAGGGAAAGTGTCTGCTGTGGGACGCCACGTGCGTTAGTACGTTTGCGGCCAACCATGTCAGACGCACGACACGAACGGCCGGGGCAGCAGCCGAGTTTGCAGCGGGCAAAAAGCGGGATAAGTACTCCGCTCTCCAACAGAACTACCTGTTCGTCCCGTTCGCGGTGGAGACAACGGGTTGTTGGGGGGCGGAGGCGAAACAATTCGTGGCAGAGATTGGCCGTCGCCTCAGGGAGAAGGGCTGTGACCCTCGCTCCGGGTCGTACCTGGTGCAAAGGTTGGCCGTAGCGATACAGCGCGGTAACGCCGCGAGCGTTATGGGCACCTTTGCACCGGGGACGACAAGGGGCGGGCTATTTGATTGACATAATTTTTTTATTGGAAAATTATTATTATTATTTATTATATGACATGTAAATTACTTTTTATAAAAATCTAATAATAAACATAATAATACTTAAACAGTAATAGATGCTGTAAAAGGGCATTGTCAAATGTCAAATCTAAGATGAATATGTCAGAAAACCAAGGAAAGTCTGTTTATATCTTCTTCTTTATTATATTCCTCATTGAGAGAAATAACCACATAGAATAACTTTTTAGGCAGATTTAATACGTTGGTTTACCATTGCCTTCCCCATTTCATACACTGATAATCTCAGTATGCCGATTCCCTCACGATGTCTTCCTTCACCGTTAGAAGAGTCGATTAGTATAATTCTTGGTAGGTAGTAAGTCCGGGGGTGTTGATGGATGGAACTTATACAGCTGATTGATGTTTTATTATGATTAATCATTTTTTCAACCATGTACGAGATAATTATGCGAAATCTGGAGAAAATATCGTTAGCGCGTTCTAGCTTTGTATGGAGATTAGGCGTCCTGTATGCAGAATCTTCTTTCGGGATGAATACGAGTAGTTTAAGAGTAATAGATTAAACGCTCTGAACTTGAACCTCAGTTGCTCAAGCCTACATGTAGAACTGTTAGTTACGAACGTTAAATGCAGCGTCGTTAAAGTTTATAACCGTTTACCCTCGGAACTTAAGTGTCTTCCTTATAATAAATTTCTTAAAAAATTGAGGACATTATTAATAGAAAAATGTCCTTATAATCTAAATTAAATTATTTCAACAAAACTTAAAAATGACTTAATTTATAGCTATTTTGGCACACTTATTTACTTAAACTAACTTACTACATTACGTTATGACAATAAGTATTTGATATAAAATCATTGTCTAATGCCCTACTTTAGGTCAATTTGCCGCCAGGTGTCGCTATACATCTATACCTGGCGGCATCGTTTTGTGACCTAGGTTTTGTATAGTGTTTTTAATATTTCTAATAAATTGTACTCTTCGAAAGTTCATGGCTTTCTGTTCTTTTTAATATAGGCGCAGCTGCGCAACCAATCATTAATTTTGTAGTTTATTTTGAATTTTTATTTTAATTGTTATGCATTAATTTACTACATTAAGATAATGATTATGAATTGTTTTAAAGATATGAATATGAATCGTATTATAAAATTTTACTGTAGTATTTTGGCTACACATCATCTTCATCATCAGCCTATTAATGCCCCACTGTTGGGGCATGGGCCTCCCCCTTGCACAAGGGGGTACGGGCCATGTTCCACCGAGCGGGCGCAGTGCTGATTGGTGGATTTCACACGCCTTCGGAAACTTTTAATTTCCTCAGACATGCAGGTTTCCTCACGATGTTTTCCTTCACCGTTAGAGCAGTCGGTAAATGTACGTAAGTCTTCGAAAAAATCCGAAAAACTCATTGATACGTGGCATTGCATGGTTTCGAACCCGGTCCTCCCGCATGGGAGTCCGGCGTCCTAGCCACTAGACCAACGACGCTCACCAAAACGGGTAAAATTGTATTGACACTTTAAATGATAAAATTTAACCATCATGTTCTTGTAATACAACATACAATGTATGACAATTTAAAAATAGCGACATCTGTCGGCAACTACAGCGAACTATATCTTGCAATCGCTGCGCCCGCAGTGCGCACCTGCCACGCCGCGCCGTTAACGCTCCCACAGCTGGTATAGTATAGTATAGTAATATAGTACGAGTTTTATAAGGGCTATCATACTACTCAACTCAATGTATAATAAAAGAAATACTGATCAAAAAAGCTTATTAAGGATTACAAGAATGACAAAAAAGCATGGTGTGTGTAAAGTTGTGTTGTAATTCTCCCTTCAGGATGGTAACGTAATGAAATACAGCCTTCTCATATGATTTCTATTATATATCCCTTTTTCCTTGCACACAACTTCTCTGCACCACGCCTCTGTCCCGAGTGACATTCGTTTTCTTTGTTTCTCTAGATCCCGCCAAGTCCGTTCTTTCTTTTTTATTTTTGGCCTTGCTTCTCGATATTTTGGCCATTAGAGTTGTTATTAAACATAAATATTGAAATTCATACGCAATTTAAATCAAACCTAACAGTTGGCTCAAACATATATTTTTTTGTATTATATAATTTTATTGTTTTAATGTTATTTAGTCTTTCGAATTTATTTATGTTCTATTTATTGTTATTAATATTTTTTATTTCAATAATTGTAAAAATACATGTCATGTAATGACTTGAAAGAGTATCTGTGAAGATCCATTTTCAAAAATAAACACTTTGCCTTTGTCTTTCACAACCAAATGCTTATGGAAACTGAGGCTGATATTTTTGCTAAATAATACACGTGAAATTCATAAATTCTCTTCTATATTTAAATGCAAGATTGTTATCAAGTTACATTTATATTAAGTTTCTAGCATGTAAGTACTTTGGCTTGTCTCTAACATGTAAAATTAATAAAAAAATCATTTTTTTCAAAAATAAATTAATTTCAAGTTTTTCGCATTTTCCGACTGCTCTAACGGTGAAGGAAAACATCGTGAGGAAACCGGCATGGCTGAGGAAATTAAAAGTTTCCGAAGGCGTGTGAAATCCTCCAATCAGCACTGGGCCCGCTTAGTGGATCATGGCCCGTACCCCTTGTGCAAGGGGAGGCCTGTGCCTCAACAGTGGGGACATTAATAGGCTGATGATGATGAAGTTGATCTGATTATCAATAATTATATTAATATAATTTCTTTTTTTATAGTGGGATATGGCCTTGTACAAATCCATATTTATTAAAAATTCAAGTTTTTATTATATTTCTAGGAGTAAATTAAACTTTCTTTCCACAACATTTTTGCATCTTTGTGACTAGTTACAAAGATTTTTTCCTAGGAAAACCCTTGTCATAATAACACTGTTTAGCATCGTTTTGGCGTACGACAAGGTTGTATCAGTTTTTGATTTCCATTCATTGATTACATCTTATTCTGGTCTGATTTGTGTCGATAGTTTGACGAGAGGTGTCCTAATATTTCGATGAATATTTACACTATCTAGTATCAAGTCATGTTCATATTAAAACTGACAGAATAGATCTTCACAATGGATTTTAATGAATGGACTATTATTCATTGTAGAGTATTAAATTTATACATTCAGGAGCCGAAAGCTAACTCGTATGTAAGCAGGTATTCGTAGGTAAGTAAAACATAATGTTACCACAACATGGTAAGAAATAGAAATAGAAAATCCTTTATTAATAGACCATATAGGGGGTTACGACCTAGCTCATAACTTTATATTGATTTTTCTGTAATTTCTATGGTTGTAATCTGTTGTGTGTGTTTACCTAATAAATAAATAAAATTAAATATATGTACATATGACAAAAAATATGTACGAAATATCACAAAATGAGTAAGATTCTAACATGACCAAATTTTCCATTCTAACAAGTGATAACATATGATATGATCTATTAAAAGGGTCAAGTTCAGCTGAGTGTCGCTAGATGTATAGATACCTATATATAGGTAGATATATCTACCGACGCTGGTTTTCAACTTGACCCTTTCCAACTTATAGCTATAGAGAGCAACAATGTCGTTCAGTTCGTCTGTCGTATTGACTCATCTCCTTCTCATCTCCAATTACACACACAATTATTTTCCGATACTCGACCAGTAAAATTTTTAGGAAAAAAAAAATTATTTATTAAAAAATTTGGGATTCAATCATAAACAAACACAAACAGTGAGTTAGGACTGAAGGGACCTCAAAATCCTGTCGCCATTGATGAAATGATTTCTAAAATTACTGTACTGTGACTGTAAAATTATTGATTTATACTTTTTCTTAAAAGTATGCAAGTTGACTATGATCCGTTTTCCCGCTCTAGCAAGAGCTCACATAACATTGTTTCATATTATAACTCGCTGAGATGTCCAATTTCAGGTGTTATCCTCGCAATCACATGTGCTGCAAAAGATTTTGTATAGTTTTATTTTCTTAGGAATATAGTCATATAAAAAAAAGAATAGATAATGGATTCTAAACTGTCTGTAGATACAAGATTTGTGTCGTAGACTTATTTCGCATGTCTTTAACATGTAGAACTAAAATAATAACAAACCAACTTATTTATTTTGCAACTTAAATTAATACAAGAGTGGTTGATGCTCTAAATCCCGCACTAGGACACCCTGTGTCGCGGGATTTAGGCTCTTCTATTTAGGAACAATTTTGAGTTATGATGGCAAAATAAATAAATAAACGTATACAATTTTAAATTAACATTAGATACTAAGACGTAATCATGGAGTGAAAGTGTGTGTGGCGGGCCACCTGATGGTAAGTAGTCACCGTCGCCTACCAGGGGTATTGCACGTGTGTTGCCGGCCGTGTAGGGAGAGGACTTTTAATTACCCACATTTCGAATAATCAAGTTACCCACATATACTACATTTAAGTATCTATATACAGAATTTATACAGTGTACAATAAACAACAGCATTTAAAATTGGGACTGCTATGGGACGCCACGTGCGTCAGCACGTTCGCGGCTTCCCATCTAGCCCGCACCGTCCGGACAGCACGGCCGGCTGCCGACAAAAACATGTCAATACGCGGGGCTCGAAACGGCTTATATTTTCGTGCCACTGGCTGTAGAGACCACGGGCGTGGGGACCATGGTGCACGGAAGCCAAGGTTTTTGTCCGCGGTTTGTGCCGACGACTAAGAGAGCGCTCAGGTGACCCCGCGCCGAGTCGTACCTGGTGCAGCGCATCTCGCTGGCTATTCAGCGTGGAGACGCTGCCAGCGTGATGGACACCTTCCCGCCGGGTGCCACTCGGGGCGGTTTATTAGACTAAAGATGTTGACATCATGTAATATTTTGACATGGAATAAATAAATAAATCTTTTAAAATTGTAAGTTAGAATTTATTCCCCTAACTTCATAAGCAAATCGTCTAACAAGTCCCAACAGTTTTGCCAAACCCAATGCTAACCAAACAAGCTCTTACAAATTAAGCCTCAATAGGGCCTTTCATGCCGATTCCCTTAAGGGCTATTGACGAGAGTGCACAAAAACGTTTTGTATGGCAAATAAAAAAGGTAACAAAACGCCAAAAGGCAACCTTCGCCCTATTTCCGTAGTAATGAAGTATTCATCACTCCCTGGTAGCGAATACTGTGGTTGGTGCAAGTTATACGATGGCGTTTGAAATATCTTTCTTCTTAGTCGTGTTCATCATTGATGGGGGTCGTGATCATTGTATGGAAATAACCACATAGAACGATTATCTTGGTAGGGAGGTTTTTTTTCCATTCTGTATCTTATTTTTTGCATTTTTTTAAGCAAGTTTCCTTTGTTATTGTTTTTTTCTTGTATATTCCCTCCGTGATTTATTTCTCAACATGCTTACCAGTAAAAACAGTAATTGAGCGGTTTTGTTACAATATACGATAATTAATTAAAAGTAAAACGTTAAAATTGATATCATTATACAATTTACATTATCAATTAAAAATTGTACTGCACAAATAATACAATAATTACCCAACTTGTCTAATTTCAATTATATACAATTATATAAAATATTCATTCGTTGAAACTCGAAGCTAACTGAAAGTACTAACTAAATTGTTATTAAACTTTAGTTTGCTATCTGATTCCAGGTCACCGTCCAGAGTCACTGTCCGTCCAACCGTCCTCTTCCGCTGCCCCCTCCGCCAGCAGACAACATTGTGTTCGTCGTCAAAGTAGGGAGGTTTGCCATTGCCTTCCCCATTTCACACACTGATTATCTTAGTATACAGGTTTCCTCACGATGTTTTGTGTAAGAGGTATTGAGGAAGAAAACATAACCATAGAAAGATCCGTACAGTTCTTGACTAAAAATATATTAAGACATTCCTGATTGAAGTACCTAAGTCATAAAAGTAATAATTATGTATCATAGAGTAAACAGACTTCGTATTACTATCACACCGGTCGCACCAGGAGGTTGCTATTCGTCTGGGAAAATCAGTATCGTAAAGTAAACGAATTAAGATGTATGTATTAACTCTTTATCGTACGCACAAATAATATATAACAAACTGAGACAAAAATATGTGAAGCACAAAGGGCGTGACTTATCTCTAAGAGAGATCTCTTCCAGCAAACCCCATTAAGTGAAAATTTGATACGAAAAGCAGGCGAAGCACAAATCCATTAAAGAAAAGATCAAGAAGAAGGAAGACAAAACCATTTCTTGACAATTTCCAAAGCCTGTGACTTGTACCGCATATTCATCAAGCATTTCGAGTCGTTAATGAAACGCTATTCCCTGCTTTTGATGGAAACTAATTATAACGTCAGCTTATTTGGAGTCTCAATTGCTACTAATTGATACCTTGGTAACTATAGAACGTGACATGTAGACAACTTTAGATGGATACATGATGAATGTAGCAATTAACATGACTGTTTTGCTATTTGATGACAAACATGACATATTGATGATACAATTAGGGAACGTAGTAATTGGAACTTTTTGGGTGTGTCGAAGGTTGATTCATATAATTTTTTAGAAATATCATCAGCAGGCTTTCTTGTTTACTGAATGGCCTATCTGTTATTATTCTCCTCCTCGTGCCAGTCTCTTGTTTCGAGGATGACTTCTGCTGATCTTCCTAGTGTTGTCTCTGGTGCGTGTTGGAATAGCATCAACCCGATCGCGGGATTGCATTCGCGACAATGCGGTAACGCTGCATATGCATGCAGCATTTTGTCTCTGTTGGCAGTCTATATCTCTCAAGGTCCGGTTTGCCTCCTCTTCTTATTATTAAGAAGTGTCAAGGTTTTTTGATTTGAAACAATCATCAGTCTTTCTAGTCTACAAGTATCTTGGGATAACGGGTGAAATGAAAAACAGCGCTGCATTAATAAGTGGTACCCGATTATGTCAGCATTTGCTGATTTTCCCCCATTTTGCCAAATATGCATAGATTGCGTGATAAGTAAGTAAGATAGGTGGCGAATCTAGCATGCAACATGAGTCTAACATGTAATAGTTAAATAGTGGATAAGTATTTGCATTTACGTTAATTATAATGTTTTTTTGTAAAACAAATATATACTCGTAAATATTTGGCAATAAATGTAATTCTAGTCTATTCTATTCAAGACATTGCATGGCTTATACACAACTTTGGATTACCTATACCAAGATCTGTGGCTGTTCGAATTCAGTCTCTGTCAGCTACGAGCGGAAATCATCTATTGGTAGAAAGTCCAAAGATAGATCGCGTCAAACTTCTAGATTGCTTTGAGTATGCACGAGCTTTGCATCCCGCCTCCTGCCCTCCGCGACAGCTACATTTTAGAACAATGAACGGAACGAATTCAGAGCAATCTACAAGTTGGACTCTATGTACTAAGATTGCTCGCAAAAAGACTTTGAAAACCACTTGGCACAGGCATATGTTTAGCCAGTAATATTAAAGACGCAAAGCTTTTCGCAAAGAAGCATTAAAGTAAATTATAAACAAGAAACAGTTGCTTGCTTGCTTATCGTATGGTTAGTGGCCACCCATGGTTAGTGGTTATTTGTCAGAGTTGTTCAGGCCGCCCATAGGCCTCTGACATGGCTTAACGACTGCTGTCGAACGACAACAACCGGGACCGACTGTTTAACGTGCTCTTCGAGGCACGGAGGAGCTCAGATGAAATATGCCACATGCGGTCACCCATCCTGGTACCGACCGCGCCAACGTTGCTTAACCTTGCACGATCACTTTCGGGTGTAAGACGTTACTTATAAATTCTGAAAACTCATCAACTATGATAAAAGAGTTTTCGGAATATGCGACTGTCTATCGCACGTTTCATTGATATAATTTAGTAAAACTTTTGAACTTAATAAGACTGTCTTGTTTTGGCAGAATTCGTATCTTTGAAATTGTCATAAACTGAAGAGAAAGAAAGAAAACACGGAATCTGAATTTATTCCATGCTACTTTATTATTTAGAATACCTTTTATATGATCAGTCACGGGTCTAGAATTTTTTTTCACGGATCTGGCTGAAATAAGCACCAGTGTTTGACCCTAAGGAGTAGGTAGCTCTGCAAAATTTCATGAATTTCTGATGAGTTTAAAGGGAGTAGAAATATTAAAATCACATAGACAGACGATCTCATTATGTATTGATATTTCAGAAACTAGACCTTTTTTTAATATTTCCTATAGCGGCAAGTTGAACAGTACGATTTTCCTCTCTATATACTAAGTTTTGTCAATTGGACGAAATGGCGTTTTGTGAAATCTTTCTCCCTCAGGGTCTTCAAGATATTTCTGTTCAACTGAAAATTCAGCGTCAGCAGCGAACACGTCGATTTACATTGCGTAAGGGTTAGGATTTATCTCAGGTCATATCATGACCATTACATTTAGTGTAATTCATCTAATGTGAAGGATCGCCTGGGGTGGTACCACCATCTTACCTATTTCTGTCGCAAAGCAGCAATGTTTGCATCTCTGTGTTTCGGTTTGAAGGGTAGGAGAGCTAACGTAATTTCCGGCACATGAGGCAATCCATCTTAGTCCTAAAGGCTATATTAATACAGTGACGTGAGATGTCTATGGGCGACGGTGACCACTTAACATCAGATGGCCCGTTTGCTGGTCTGCTCTCCTTATTTAGAAAATAAATTAAAATAAAAAATGACATGACATGTGCCAGTTTTAGTATCGTGTGTTTTTCGTAAACTAATATCTGAATTGCAAAGAAATACGTTTCAATGTAACCTGTATCATTATTATCTTGATGTATAAAGACCTGAGTATAAAGGTTATAAAACTGTAAATCTAACAGGAGTAGTCTGTTTCGAAAAAATCTTGATCAAAAGCCTAAAGTTAGACTTAAGTTGATCGCGGCCGATGCGGCCGACAGATCGGCCGCGATGATCGGAAGCGGCGCCTTACATTTTCATATTATACTTACTTACTTACTCCGCTGGCGCAGCGACCCGAAGTGGATCTTGGCCTCCGATACCAAAGAGCGCCATCGCTCTCTCTCCTGCACAGTCTGGAGTCAGCCAGGCGCCCGGAGCTCACGCAGATCTTTCTCCACTTCATCGCGCTATACATTTTCATAGTGTTTAGTATTGTCGCGTCAGCCGCAGCGGCCGCGATCATCGGAAGTCAACCTTAAGGGTTTCCACCAGAGCTGTATGAGGAAGCGAGACGGTGAACGAGGAAAAAATCCACCAATAGGATCGCCTCATTATCACGTGACGATTAAAATGGAGCGCTCCTATATTGGCGGATTTTTCCTCATTCTCCGACTTAACTTGCTAACCTCGCACAACTTTAGTAGAAAGGCAGTTTAATGGAGCATAGTCCTTATCTTGCACCAAGAAGTAATGGTCCACCAAACGGACCAAGCCTAGTTGATGTAATTGACTGAGTTGGAGACCTTTTTGATAGCACATTGCAACATAGTATTTTGTATTCCTACACTTACCTATTTTGTAATGTACCTCTATCAATCAATCAATCATTTATTTGTGAACATAGGTAACAAAAAGTAGATATTAGTATCAGTTTAAATGAGTAAGTATCACTATGCTCCGTCGTTTGACATACAAATATTTCCAATAATTTGTTAATAAATATTCAAATGTCTATAATATATAAATTATTTAAATTATATTAAACAAGTAGATAAATT
This sequence comes from Hofmannophila pseudospretella, assembly GCA_947369225.1. Taxonomy (NCBI): domain Eukaryota; kingdom Metazoa; phylum Arthropoda; class Insecta; order Lepidoptera; family Oecophoridae; genus Hofmannophila; species Hofmannophila pseudospretella. Next base: position 4,909,872 of record OX376333.1, read on the forward strand.
ATTCACTAAATACATACACATAGACTGGACATAAGGTTAATAAAAAAGGGGTAATCACTGAATATCTTTGTCACTTAAAAAATAATTTACAGAATAATATGTCTGGTCAACTAATCGTTTGCTTTGCTCGCGCTCTGTGTTGTTAAGTGTTGATCAAAAACATATTTTGTATTCTATTCTATTCTATGTATTAGAAACACCTTTGTTGGAAACTTGAACCACTAGTAGTAGTAGTGGTTGGTGGTAGTAGTAGTGTAGTGGTGGACCATAACCAAATACCCCAAGCCACTATATTGTAAAGAAATGGGAATAAGATAATGACAAAATTTTCATGATCAATGTAACTTATCTTCTAGGCCTTCAAAAGCCTCAATCGCTACCCTGTTCTTCCCATGAATGGATTAGACCATTATTATTCACTAATACCTTTATCGATGTACCCAACAGCTTTCCCACCCTGAAAGCTTTCACATATTGTAAAGGAGTTAGGCCGATAGGGGAAACGGATTAATTAATTAACTGGTCGAGTTGCCTTACCCGGGGGTGTCGTTCCAACTTCCTAGATGTCAATAAGGTGACTTCATATAATCGTATGGTATCGGTATGGTGTTGCGTAATCGGATATAGACGTGGAAACTATTGTAAGAAGGGTAATATCACCTAGGACGTCATTTGATTGCATGCTCATCCAAACTCATACAGCTATGATGAATAATAATTGGTAGTTACAAAAAAAATTTCGTGGCTCATAGAATAACATTTCTTCTTTTATTTTATTTTTATTTTATTTATGCTTTTACACTTTTGTGTACAGGTGAGTTTAATGCCTTGTGGCATTCTCTGCCAGCTGACCTTTGGGCATGCATATATGTTATGACGGTGCAGTGGCAATAAAAATCACAAAGAATCTTAATCATATGTGAATTTTATATATTAAAATAACACTGCATTAAAATAACAATATATTTACATAGTATACTAATATACTATAGTTTCTTGTGAATTATAAAAAAATCTATCTATGACTCAATCGATGAAAAAATCTATCTGTTTGAATAATAAGAAAATCTTTCAAGTAGGACATTCGAAGATATTTACTGGTTTTGTATAGTCGAACAAACTATAATCATTCTTCAACATTATTTAAGTGCATTTAAACGTATTCACTTCTAAATCCCATTTTACATACCAACGCAATATCAAAGGGCCAATCAATTTCTATGCATCTCAAAAACTACAAGTTGCACTTGAATCAAAGAAAAAATTTTAGAAAATGAAAGGTATTTTTACTGAAATCGATTTGGAGTTCTCAATGGTGACGAAAGAGAGCTTAAAACCTATTTTCTGAATAGAAAGAGACTTTCCTTACGGCCTCATAAACATGTTACTCGAAATAGTCTGAAGCCGAAAAAGGCAAATTCAATCAGGCTAAAATCTATTGGTACCTTATTTGCCTTTTATGTTGCAGAGGGCGTAACTAGATCCGACTCTGTGCAGAGTACAACGTCCTCTTTGGGGGCCACTGTTATCGATATTTCATTGAAAGTGTCTCAAGAAAATTGGTGATCCAAAACCAATTCTATCTTTTAGTGTGCAACATAATGGACATTGAATTCGAGATGATTCCATTATTGGAAATATTAAAGGTTGGTCAGACCAATCTGCTTCAAATGAAGTATCAATAAGAAATCCAAATTTCTTACAATAATTCCCTCGTTATCATCATTATCTTGGGCCGGTGTGGATGTGGCCTAACTTTCTTAACTTCCTTTCTCTAGGTTACCTAATCGAAGAAAGTTAGCTCGAATAGCTGTAGACTAGATTCACACCTTCCCATTACCCCATCTTCTATCTAGCTATTATTATATGTATCTTCCTCTCCCGTCCATTTCCTGTGTATCATCGATATTATGAATTCATATACTTACCTATGATGAATACAAAATTGGCATTAGTTACACGTACTTTTTCTACAATCAGCCCAGGGTCTGCTCGGTGGATTATGGCCCGTACCAAGGAACTGCAAGGGAAGCCCTTCTACAACTTGATTCGAATTAACAAAGGTTCAATGCGTTGGAAGATCAGAAGGAAATTATAGCATTGAGATGTAGATACAGGTACGAAAAATTACCGCATAAGCTTACTTAGAAGATAATCTGATCAGTTTTTGACGTCGTAATAGTTGTATTAGTAGAACAGGGATGATAGAACAAAATGGAGTAGATCGAAACGCAAAGAACCAAAATGATACAAGACATCTATTCCTATAACGAAGCTTGACGTTCCAAGTTGATTGTAGCAAATGATTCTGCGGCGGAAACAAAAGCCCGAATATCCCAGGCTATGCCTTAACTTTAAAGTTAGTACACTCGTATCCACGGAGCTCGGAACAGTGCCAAACATTAATCTTGTCAAGTCTCCAAAGTAGTTGAATGAGTATTGATTGCCGAATCTCACCTCGAATTGACTTGTAGCCGGCTTTTACGTGAGAATTATTAAGGGATTGAATTTCAGCTTTATTAAAAGGGATATTAGATTTTGCTGAATTAAATTTTGTACCTAAATAGTAAGATTTCGTTCAATCTACGCTATAAAACGGAGGAAATCAGGAATAAAATAGTACGGATAGAACATTACTGAATGGTTTAGAAAGTAGGACATTCTACTATGAAATATTGGCTATTTCTAAGAACAATTATGTTATAGAATTTCAGCTTTATTACTCGTAATAGCAGATTTTAGATTGTGCTAAATGATAAAGCTAGGATGTTCTACTATGAAACATTGACGATTTCTAAGAATTATTAAGGGACAGAATTTCAGCTCCTGAATTAGGCTTTGTAGGTACCTAAAGATGGTAATTTTTCGTTCAATCTTTGTTATGAATCGATTCCGGCAGAATTCGTATCTCAGAAATTGTTGTAAAATGAAGATAAAGAAAGAAACATTCATAAAAATAATATTCCCCATAATTTTCATCTAAATAATCCGATCATCTCTCATTTTTATCTCTCATTTTTAAATTATATTATGTGAGTTATCCAAAGTATAAATGTCGTCTTAAATAAGCATAGCATAAATCTCACGTCCATAATCCCCGAGACGGTAAACAGAGGAACCACCTTCATCATAGGTAGTTCATACTTTTCGTCGTAAGATTTGGTGGACAAACGTGATAGGTGGGGAGCCTACCGCCATCTAGTAGGTGTGGTATAGTATCCACAAAGGCCCTTATATGCCTCGTACGACATCTACGGGAATGGTTGGGGTGGTGCTATTCTTTATGACTGGCTCGATACGGCGCCCTTGACGCACGTCTTAAATTAGTTTATCATGAAATACCTTATATATCTTGTTACAGAGTTCAATTACCTACTCAGTAAAGACTCTCATAAGCTTGATACTTTGCAATAGCTTTTATTTCTATTATAAATTTGAATATGTTAGCAGCACATTGAAAACCCATAGTAATGTGAGATGTTTATAGGCGATGGTGACCACTCACCATCAGGTGGCTGATTTGCTCGTCTGCTCTTCTTCTGCTGCTGCTTCTTCTGTAATAAACAAAAACTGTCAGTAAGTAAGTTTACTCAGTAACCTTTAGTGCTGATTTTCAACATTTAACAGTAGTTTCTAGTAGCTTAAGTAAATAACTATAACCAGCTATTACCTAGAGTTTCCTGTTCTACCAGCTTAAGTAAACAGCTTGTAGTATTCGCCTTGTACCTACTTACGTATCTGTTAACTTAACGAATAATTAGCTTTTAATAGTACCTATATGCATGCTGCTTTCTCTAGAATAGCTTTATTTTTTGCATCGTTCCCGTGGTTCGTTTGCGTTGTGTGTTAGAGGATTTCTTGGCAAATAAACTTAAGTGACGGTTTTGTCCTGATATCGTCTGTAATTTCTGAAAAATGCCCTCCGTCCACTTAGCTCCCCTAGCACGGATCCCCTGGGGGATTCTGTGTTTGTTTTATCTATAATATATTTAATAGAACGATACCATTTCTATTTTATTCTAATTCCACCGCTATAAGGATAATCTTTGCTTTGAACTTTCATATTTGTTTCTCTTTTAAAAGCATTAAGGCCATCACATATTATACAAACTCGACGAGAACCCGGCTGCACCAACTCAACTCAGAGCAAAGCATTGATATGTGAGCTTTATATCGTATTACATACAGTAGGTTTTCATAAATTCAAGTGAAATAGTCATCGATGAGTGGCTCACGCGTTGACAACACATCGACTACAAGTCCACTTGAATTTTGAAAATCTACTGTATGTAATACGATATAAAGCTAACATTTCAATGCTTTGCTCTGAGTTGAGTTGGTGCCGGGTTCGCGTAGAGTCGGTATAATATGCGATGGCCTTTAATCAATAGGAAGTAGCAGTAAAAGCAACTGATAAAACAAAAGGAGCGGTAAAGTACACTCGATAATAAAATTGTTATTCCGACGTAGTCAATGAAATGTAAATGATCCTAATGATCAAAGAAAACAAGACTACAGAAGAAAAAGTTAACAAAACCAAACATTTCCCAGCAGAAAGCATTCAGGGAGTAAAACAATAAGAAAACGAGGTAAATGAATTTCTAGAATTTTCAGCGCGATTGTTAAAGGCTACCACGGTAAGTACTATACGAGTAAGTATGTAGTGAACTCTCAGGGTAAATTACCCTTTTTTTCATTGTAACCGCAAAACACTGGTAAGTAGTTACTGCTTTACAATATCGCTGGAGTGCTTTTAAAAAAGATCAGTCTTTATATATCATCATCATCATCATCATCATCAGCAGCCTATTCTAGTCCACTGCTGGACATAGGCCTCTCCCAGGGTGCGCCATTGAGCCCGATCTTCGGCTCTTCTCATCCAGTGGCTGCCAGCCACCTTACGCAGATCGTCGCTACCATGGCCGCCACCGTGACCAGGAATAGTGGGGCGGCCGGGAACTGGGGGCCGTTTTCTTTTTGCGCTGTCCATAGGAGGTGATGCCATAATCTCCACGCTAGGCCTGCGGGTTGGAGATCGCAGTAGCCGGGTCGCTTGCCCCGATGACGCTGCTGCCCGTCATCGTGCTTCTGGTATTTTGACCCAGCCATAATTTGAGTAGTTATACCGCCACTAGTCGGTCGCCAGGGACTCGTTCGTTAATCGGCAGGATGCACCACGTGCAGGTGAGTTTGACATTTGGAGGTCTAGATGTTGGTGACCCCCCTTACATCCCTTACATCCATCTTTATATATATAAAGTGCAAAATATATTTTGTAATTTGGAAAATTTAAAGTTTATTAAACAAAAATCTTGTAAAATCCTCCAATATTATTTAAAATTGTTATTTTATTATTGGAAAATTATATTATAATATAATAATACTAAAGCTAAAACTAAACTTAGACTAAGAAGAAAGAAACTAAAGATAAATAATTTGGGTTAAGTCCCCCACATCCGGCAGTGTAGCCAAGAGGCTGGCTGCGTTGCCCCGTTGGATAACTAAGCTAATCCGCTGGGCCAAACAGGAGCCAGCTCTTGGATCTTTTGACGCGTCGACCAGGCGCTTTGCGAGGTCCTTGAAGACGCGGTGCGCTCCCGGGACTCAGGGTCCCAATGTTTCAACCCTAAACGGCTCAAGTATGTATGTTTCACCCAGATTAGTATATTTGCGCCATTTGAGGGTTTCTGCAGCAGCGGCCGACTTTATAAGAGGTGGCTGGAAGGTGAGACGGGAATACTTGATACATTTTGTTGTACTGTTCAGTCTTTTAACGTAGCATAAAGTAACTAGTGATGTAAAAGTAATTATTGATGATTTAATTTGAAAACAATGATCTCATCGACTGATTTTCTATATTATTATTGATAAGTAAGTCACAAAAGTGAAAGTAATTCATTCGCAATAAAAATGTTTTAATTTACTTTTTCCAATTAGACTTACAAATAAAAGCGGAGAAGGGAACAACAATAATTCAGACGAAAATATTATACAATGTAACATTTTGAGCCAAAAACACTTTTACACGAATAAATATTTATTTTTTCCGACAAAACACTTTACACGAAAATATTTAAAATAGGAAACAAAATAATTGTTGCATTAATCAGTAACAACTTATCAGTGTTTCAACAAGGAAGTCCACATCGTTAATTTTGTCGACGCCGCACCGCCCGCTTCCGTCGTTCCGTCGTCTAAGGGGTCGTTTCCTTAAGGGGGCTACACACAACCTGATACGCACGATAACTTCTTACCATGAAACACAAAGTAGTAGGGGGTGTTCGTTCCTTCATGCTTGTTACTATTTATTTTAAAATGCAGCGACATATCTTTTCACTAGAGACAAGTATTTTATAACGATTAGCTTAAAATTCTATAATGATTAGTTTTAAAGTACTCTTTTCAATTATAGTTCATTATAATTTTCAAATTGATTTTTTACAACTGTAAGAGTATTACAGAATTTAGTTCAGAACGGCAGTCGCATTTGAATAAGAACGGTAATCACAGTCACCAAAATATCATCTAGATATATCACTTAAACCGATGTTCGTTTGTGAATCTGATTGTATGTATCCTTAAGATCGTGATTTACAGTTTCTTACGTTTCAGCTTACGCCTAAGTAAGGTTCGGGGTTGAATTACATACCAATAGGAGTTACATTCACTGATTTATTTACTGATAACGGGTAAACTACATTTGCCGATAAGCGTTTGCAATATCAAAAGAAGTTAATATACGTGCCCCCTTATCAAAGAAAGTAGTCCTACCAAAAACATAAATGTGAAAAAAGTGACAAGTTCGTTGCAAGGAACCAGTAAGCACGTCGGCTTCGCCGTTAAAAGAATAAAGATCTAACTAGATGCCAAGTTCAATTATTAACGTTCCTTCAAACTTACCTACTGAAATATATAGGTAACAGTGTTAAAACATAAAAATTATCGCTTGCTTAATACTAAATCCCTAACTTAGCAAGTTTTCACATAAAACTCACGGAGTCTTCACTTTTCTTAAATGTCTTGAGTGAAAACTTGCCAAGTTAGGGGTTTAGTTCTAACCAAGCGATAATTTTTATGTTTGAACAATGTTACCTATATATTTGTGTAGGTAAGTGTGAAGGAACGTTAATAATTGAACTTGGTATCCAGTTAGATCTCCATTCTTTTAACGGCGAAGCCGACAGACTTACTGCTTCCTTGCACCGAACTTAGCACCTCTTTTCACATTTATGTTTTTGGTGAGATGTCAATACTTTTTATAAAGTTATATTTATTGTTTTTCATTGTTCGAAGCATCATCATCAGCTCTCAACATCAGGTATTATTCTTCTTGACCATCAGTGGCCAACTGACTAGAAAGTATCGATATTATTTAAAACCTTCGACAGTCAGCAATATAACAATGTTATCGAATCGATAATGTGATTTCAAAGTCACCATTGATACATATGCAACACTGTATGCAGCTCACATGGACATTGCACAAAAGTTCTGCAAAAGTAGAAAAATATCCCAGCATACATTTCAAAAGTTCATTCGATTTAGTTTCTTTGACTTTTCACAACCTATATTCGTATACGGATTCAATTGGCTTGCCGATGGTCAATGGGTTGAAAGAAGTTTCTTAGCAATTTTCCAGCACCGCGGAACTAATGGATTTAAGAAATTGATTCCCGTTATGATTTCTGCCAATTTGTGAATTAAGCTTGTGTGGTTCAATTATGGGACAGCAAAGGAAACGGTCTCACTCATCATTATTTGTCGTTGTAGTTGTGCATTTTATTTTCATTATTATGTATATTTACCTATTTATTGTTTACTATCTATTATATATTATGTTCATTTATTTATATTATGTATATCTATGCATTTAACTAGTTTAGTATATCTACATATTTATTTATGTATATCATATTACTTTTATTTTACTATATTTACTGTATATTAACTTCAGAGGTTGCCTGGAAGAGATCGCTTTAAGCGATAAGGCCTTATGCATATTTTATTTTATTTGGGTAGCTTACAGCCTTATTTACAAATTACATATACATATATAAAAACAAAAGCCATTTATAAGCTTCAAGCTTTATATATCGTGCTGTTATTCCTGTAGTTTTTACTTTTCCTGATTTTGTGTACAATAAAGCCCGTTAAAGTGTTTCTATCTATCTATCAAAGGAATTTAGGTGTAAAATGCTTATAGGTAATAAGGAAACTTGTTTATATTACTTAAATGGATGCTTAAAAAAATAGTGTATTATTGCTATAGAGGTAGAGGTAAATAAAAAATGTGGCTCAATTCGGGCCTCGACTAGGTTTCTCTCTTTAAATGGAAAAATCTTGTTTCCTGAACCCATAGGTATGTTTTTCGTGAAAAATCTCTTTCGAATCTATTCACCAAATAAAAGATTTTGAAATGGTACCTTGAAAACTTCTATGGATTTCTCTGCTATTCACCAGTGAATTTCTTTATGAATGGCAATTCACTGATAGAGTGTCGGTGGTCTAGTGGCTAGGACGCCGGGCTCCCATGCGGGAGGTCCGGGTTCGAAACCATGCAAATGCCATGTACCAATGAGTTTTTCGGATTTTTTCGAAGACTTACGTACTTTTACCGACTGCTCTGACGGTGAAGGAAAACATCGTGAGGAAACCTGCATGTCTGAGGAAATTAAAAGTATCCGAAGGAATGTGAAATCCACCAATCAGCACTGGGCCCGCTCGGTGGATCATGGCCCATACCACCTTGTGCAAGGGGAGGTCTGTGCCCCAACAGTGGGGACATTAATAGGCTGCTGATGATGATTCACTGATTGATTAAAAATACTTCTACTTATGTCCTAATTTTGATTTAGCTACATTATTATAAATTTGTCTACTGCCTTATCATGTTGCGTCGTCGAGGAGGCATAATTACATAATTTTTCTCGAGCAGTTGTAGCTCGGGGCGAAAACTCAACAAAGAATTCCTGTGTTTACTGCACAGTCGATTATTAGATTATATATCTAAATTCGAATAAGATTTACAACAATCTGCTCCGTGAATTTACTGGAATTCTATATTTAAAAACTGTTTATAGAATAAAGAATGGATATTAAATGTAGCCCTGAGCCATTAAAAGACCGCCACAAATCCTTGGAGTAGCTAAAGGCTACTAAGGTAAGTTATCCCCCAATAAGATTTATTGCTATTGCAATGGATGACATAATCGACTGTAACTTTAGAATTAAATACCACTAAGGAATTGTAACTTATTTTATTATGCACAAATAGAAAATATAATATAATATAACTCTAAAATAATACTAACGCTAAAACTAAACTAAGGCCAAGAAAGCTAAGAAAGCTAAAGATAAAAAAATTGGGTTAAGTCCCCCACATCCGGCAATACCACTAAGGTAATGCAGCGATTTTTAATTGATATCGAACCAAAACAGAAAACTATATTTCTAACACAGAAATAAATCAAGATTGATTTATTTATGTAATTTCTAAGGATTCGATCTGATTCCGTTTTAAATTCGCTACTACGTGTTAAAAGGCGTAAGATATCACGTAATTCGGTAACTTTTGAAATAAGTAACGAAGTTAGTAGTAGCTGAAGCTCCATGAACAGATAAGAGGGTGATACCAACCCAGGCGATCCTTCACATCAGGATCTACCACCTGTAAAATATAATAATAACTATTCTGGGCAGGTTAGCGACCTTATAACCTTTTAAGCCTGAACAAATTGCTTCAAGTTCGTTGCCTTACTGTTGTTGCTAAGTAAAGTTTTAGTATAGAATGTTTCAGCCTTCTTCGTATAATTTGTTGAATTGAGTTTTCATCATCGATTTATTCAAATCAAATCAAATCTTTTAATTGCAAATAAGTGACATAAAGTATATTTTTACATAGTCATTTCTTTACTCTACCACCGCTTCGTACTCGTGATCACATAGCTGAAAGAAAAGAAGCGGCGCAAGAAACAATCAGCAGCACATCTTATGAAATAAATATGCAATACAATGTTCATGAATCTAATACATTATCTCAATAAATTAAATCATTTATAATTAATTTAGCTCCTTTTTGTACATTTCTTTTTTTTCCTATTCTTCCTTTTATAATTGTAATGCGACCTACTTTTATCTCAATATATAGATACAATAAAATTAACTTTAATAGTATTAGTACAAAGTGCAGAGCTGGAGATGAATTTAGGACCAAGTCTCATTATAAGTCACCAGGTGTAACCAAATACCTGAAATGACCTCTTGCTGGCTATCGTTGACTGAACGATAACACGCAGCAGTGCCAAACTACATTCATGCCCATACTGTTCTAGGCTTAGAGCTGACTGCAAGTGGCTTAGAGGTATCCGCTCGTACGCCAGATTGCGTTGATGCAGACTGGCTCGTATACCGATCATACTAATGATAGTCTTACAGATGTTCTCCACAAGGCAAGCAGCAACAGCTCTTGAAATGAAATGAATTTTTGACATGGAATCTATTTCATGTATCCATACACTTACTTTGTACTCGGCGGAAACTTGTGTCAAGTCACATGAAAATGTGTACTTACAGCATACCACTAGCTCCTAAAATATTTAACCTATCAAAATAGAAATTATACCAATAGATAGGGTATAGCGACCCCGTTCTAACGATACCTAACAAGAACTGAAACTTTGTTTCCCCGCTTCGCTACAGCTTGCCGAAGTGGGTCCCTTTTTTGGCCCAAAAAATTTACCGACTTATATTAAATTCTTTATAACTTTGGAACTATTATACCTATAGATATCGAAACAATTGAAACTGCTTTGTGATGTGCTTGAACTACGCTACTTAAATAAAACCAGGTCTCACTTCGCATCTGGTTTCAATAATTGAAAATAATTGACAAGTTTCACCAGCTGTGACGACATGCCTCGCATAACATGCCGTGATCGAGGTTTCCTATCTTCGAAAAACATTGGTTGATAATTAATTAATACTACAAGTCTTTTTAATAAGGAAAAATTCGATCGTCCGTTTATGTCTCGAAAACGCTACAAAGCTAATGCCACCTGATGGTATCTGTTGGTAAGTGGTCGCCCATAGACATCTCACCTCACTGTATTATTATTATAGAGAGTTTTCGATGCGCTGCTTAGTAGGTGGAGCTCCTCATGTGCTTAATCACGCTGGTTGTTCAAATCTAAACACAGAAATGCAAGCATTGCTGTGCTATGCGGTAGGCAAAGGAAACAGGGTGGTACCACCCCAGGCGATCCTGCACATCTGAATCTATCACCTTCAAAATATATACTATAAGTATTACTGTGCGCGTTTCGGTCACTGACCTCTTAGCTGTGGTACCCAGGGATTGTTGGCACTTTACTTGCGTCCTTTTACTTTGCGATTCTTTAGAAGTAAAATATACTTCAAGTAAAATATCCATAAAGTTACCGCAGAGAACCTAACCTTTACAGCTCGATTTATAAAGGTCTTATTGAAAAGGTAAAGTAAAAAATCATCGCACGTCGCCTCTGACGAGTGCTTGGTCGCTATTCGTTCGGCATCCAGTGCATAATAATCGGCGGTATGCGATTATATGAATTCTGCGGTATGTGCTCGATTCTATTTGATTCCCAGTCGTGTCTGAGACCTTTTTTCGGACGTGACTCGAATACGGGAATCGGAAACGGGCGAATTAACGATTATTTTACAGAGACCGGTTAATGTTTAGGAAACATCGTTAGGGTGGGAGTGCGGAATCGGAATCTTGAATCGATTTTGGGTTAGATATTGTTTAAACATAAAAATGTTGCATTACAGTCCTTTTAAAATTACATCATATATTTTCAATTTTGGTTGTAATTATCAGAAAGTCACCTGTCGGATCATTTCACTATTTCGTAGATTTGGCTGGCAGAAATCTCTGTTTAACCCCCGTTTTCTGTTTGTGTGTTTTTCTGTGGCATCATAACTTAACAACGGATGAACAGATTTGGACCCGGTTTTTTAAATTTAATACGAGTAGAGAATTTTGTCGAGTGTTCTTAGCTAGGTCTGATTAAAATTGGATCAGTGGTTTCCAAGATCTTGGAGTATCTTTGATATCAGATGGTATCTCTGGAATGGTAATAGCTAGATGGTTCGAATTTGAGCTCAAATATTCAGGTTCATGGTGCGTTTCTGACATCTGAAACCTTGAGGATCTGATGATGACCAGGAAAAAGTAACTGGACTTCAATTTCGTAATATGAAACTTGAATAAATGGAGGATTATCAGCCGAAACTATAATAGTTAGATTCATGGGATCTTTTCAAACTAAAGTCGTAGGAAGTCTTGAAACATTTCAAGAGAAAACATTTTTTTCAAGATGTCGGCCTAAAAATAAATTAAAATGATGTGGAGCTAGGAATTTTATGTTAGCCATGGCGAGGCTGAAACCCGGAGCGTCCCCCTGCCTTCAAGCGCCGGTCTAATATGCTGAATGTACTTAGCCATGTCAGATGAAAATTGGATCAGTGGTTCTAAGATCTTGGAGTATCTTGGGATGTTGGAGTATGATGGGATCTATGGAACGGTAACAGTTAGGTAGTTCGAGTTTGAGCTCAAATGTTTATAACTATGGTGACCTTCCCACATCTGAAACCTTGAGGATCTGTTGAAAACCAGGAAAAAGTAAGGGGATCTACACAATGGTACGTCGAGGGTATCTTAGAGTTATTAGAAATAGGTATGGTATACCTTATCTACCTTACCTACCTTATGTACTTACGTATTTTACTTGTAAGTACATTTTTTTTATTGTAAAACAAATGTTTTATTATATATCCTGTAATAATGTATAAAGTGTTAATTGGTTTTCTCTGTGCTGAGTCCATTTGTAGATTTCAGCTGATATTTACCATAATATGGTAAAAATCCATTGTCCAATATAATTCCAATAACAAGTTATGATCCAACCTGTATTTACAATACAGTATTGCCGAAAAAAGGTGCAGAAAGGGCAGGCAATACGAGTAGTGAACCGAACTGTCACGTGCACACGACACGACAAACTGACAAAAGCTTTATTGAAAGCTTGTGCCACTTCGTAATCGATTGTACTCGCAGTGTCGAAGAAGAAAAAAGTCCAGAACTATATTCTATTATACGATCATTTCAAACATGTGTATTAGAATGATAACTAGGGTTCAAATTAGAATCCAAATGTACATACTTATGTACATTTTAGATTTCCAATATAATAAAACCAAATTGAAAATTTTTAAAAAAACGATTAGACTCAAACAATATACTGTTTCACAGGTTTTTACTGTATTTTATTAATTACGACCGGTTTCGTTTACACATCTTCAGGTATGTTAGGTTTGATTTAAATTGCGTATGAATTTCAATATTTATGTTTAATAACAACTCTAATGGCCAAAATATAGAGAAGCAAGGCCAAAAAGAAAAAAGAAAACGGACTTGGCGGGATCTAGAGAAACAAAGAAAACGAATGTCACTCGGGACAGAGGCGTGGTGCAGAGAAGTTGTGTGCAAAAAAAAGGGAAATATAATAGAAATCATATGAGAAGGCTGTATTTCATTACGTTACCATCCTGAAGGGAGAATTACAACAGGTATTTGTTTATAATGTTTAAACGATTTTATTGAAGATGTGTAAACGAAACCGGTCGTAATAAATAAAAATCAGTAAAAACCTGTGGAATAGTATATTATTTGAGTCTAATCATGTACTACAAGTTTCACCAAGTACCAACAACCGCAAGTATTAACCATTTAAAAAAAAACGACATACCGGTGGAGATCCCCTTACTTTTTCCTCGTCATCATCAGATCCTTGAGGTTTCAGATGTGGGAAGGGCTCCATGCTCCAAAACATTTGAGCTCAAACTCGAACCATCTAGCTATTACCGTTCCAGAGATCCCATCTGACATCAAAGATACTCCAAGATCTTGGAAACCACTGATTTATTTTTTATCAGACATAGTTAAGAACACTCTCGGACAAAATTCTCTATTACATGAAAAAACCAAGTCCAAATTTGATCATCCGTTGTAAAGTTGTGACGCCACAGACAAAGGTGTCAAACTTATAATAACACGTCCTTCATCGATCGGTCGGGGATCAAAAACGTAAAATAATTATCCGGAAATAGGTAGGTACTTGTATATTCTACGACTCGATTGTATATATACAATCGAATCGTCGAATATACAAGTACCTACCTATTTCCGGATAGAATATACAAGTACCTACCTATTTCCGGATATTTTTTTTTTTACATGTATGTCATTTCTTTGTCTTGTAAAGCTTCTTTTATCGTATAATGGTTTTTTTAAACAAGGTTTAAATGTATTTAATTATAAGTTTCTAATTTCAGGGTTTAGTTTATTTAATAGTCGAATAGAATTACATACATGATATTACATATTTAGAAAACTTTGGATATTCGAATCAGAAATTCGAATTTTTTTTGGATTCGAATCCTAAAGAACGAGGGTTCAACCCTCGTTCTTAAAAGCATTAACACGCCCTTCATCGATCGGTCGGGGTCAAAAATGTAAAATAATTATCCGGAAATAGGTAGGTACTTGTATATTCGACGATTCGATTGTATATATACAAGTACCTGAAATTATATTTATATTTGTTGACTATGCATACAGCAGTACATTTTATTATTTTTCTTTGTAAATGTTGACCTTTTAATGTAATTATTCAATGCTTTGACCTTGACATTCCGTTTAATTAATTTAATTTTAATATGACATGACAACGCCTCCATACAGCAGCTTTATTATTAATTAGGTGTATTAATTGCTTGAAATGTTGACATTTGCTAATAATAATCGTCTTTGACGCATATTTTAATGTTTTGACAATGCCTCTATACAGCAGCTAATTACTATATAGATACTATATACAAAAGAGCCGAAAAACTCCTTTCCATCCTAAACTGTTCAAGGTATTCCTGCAAAGAAAAGGTTAAAAATTGGCTATTGACACTTGATTATTTTAATACTGTAAAAATATTGTTACCAATTAGTTGAGTCCTATTGGACGCACACTGACCCCTACACCTACCAACATACACCCCCTCACACACACACCACACATCACATACACACACCACACATCACACACACGCCATCTCACGCACACACCCCTCACACACACCACATACACGCATTCTTAACTGTTTAATTTAGCATTGCCTTATGTTTTTTCATAATTTATTTATCGGAAGAGACTGGCCCCCACAACACAGGGTATCCTAGTGTGGGAGCCAGGGAAATCTGAGAAAATGTAAAAGATACTGGCTGCATTAATAAATTTTTATTTTATTTTATTTTACTGTATATTTTTTTATTAATATTTTATCTGACAATGCCCATTTACAGCTTTGTTTAACAGTGCTAGCTAAGCCAATTCAATTTAAGGCTTTTTGTGTAATTCGTTTCATATTGTGTAACCACAGTGCTCTAAATGTTCCAAATGGTTAAAAATTAATAATTACACAAATATACAAATAATCCAAAGAAAGAAAAATTAAACCTGGATTTGAATTCCTCAATTCGACGTTTCCAATCTGAAACCCTGATTTAAATCTCATTCAGTTCTATATTCACTCTTTATCTAGTTGAATTGAGGACTCGTAGGCTAGTTGCGAGCACGGTCTGAAAGTGATCGTGCAGGTTAAGCGACGTTGGCGCGGTCGGTACCTGGATAGGTGACCGCTAGTGGCATATTTCATCTGAGCTCCTCCGTGCCTCGGAGAATACGTTAAGCAGTCGGTCCCGGTTGTTGTCGTTCGACAGCAGTCGTTAAGCCATGTCAGATGCCTACGGGCGGCCTGAACAACTCTGACAAATAGGTTGGCCACTAACCATACGAAAAGCAAGCAAGCTAGTTGAATGACTATTTCAATGTAATACAGACCCTGAATTACAACAAGCTAAAGAGCACTGAAATTCAGCCCGACGACGGCCATTAGCTGGACTGTATAGCGATTTAACTTCGAGCTGCACGGAATGAAACCTAAACTGCTGTAATTGACCAGGACATTCCTTAGGGTTGCCAGATGATGAATTTGCAAGTGTAATAATGTGCATTGCATGTGCATCTCTATTTTATATAATAATACCTACATTCATACATTCCTGTATTCTAATGTATAATTTAAAATTTAAGACCTTCCTTCGTTTCCTAATATTTTATTTCTGTTTATTAATATTTCCGTTATTTATATGTTCCGGTAGTGTATTATTAGGGAGCGATCTCTGGCACACAGGTGATGGCTCACAACCAGCGCCGCAGTGCTAAATCCGCTACGACAAGAGGCTGAGGCAGTCCCCTTTTTCCGGTGCTGCACACCACCTTCATCAGACTTAATTACTTTTGCTTATTTATTTATTTTTGTAATATATTTGTTTAATATTATTTTTGTCTTCTGTACTTAGTTGTTTTAATATATGTACATATGTATCGGAAATAAATAATCTTATTTTCTTTCTTTCATTGATCTCTTGCAGAGCGGCTCAGTATTAATTGAACAACTAAAAAACGTTTCCAAATTCTTAATTATTTTTTGTATCATTGCATTGTAAATTTTTATTTTATTTTAATCAAAACCACCGGGTTGTCCACCTGGGTGCAGCACGATGAATTTTATTTCCTCTTGCATTCATGATTTATTCTGTTTATTTAAGGCTGATATTACATCCAGTCAAAATATTCACAAAATTTAAATAAGTTACATTAAAGATTAATCTACGTCAAAAATAACAAATTACAATTATTTGTCAAATAACCCGTCCCTTGTCGTTCCCGGTGCAAAGGTGCCAAGAACGCTCGCGGCATTGCCCCGCTCGCGCTGTAACGCTATGGCCAGTGTTTACACTTGAGAATTTACAAAAGATATTTTTTTAAACCAGTTATCGATTACTAAGTCGCCCTGTAAGGGAACAATTCTTTATGTAATCCAGCAAAGATTGTTACCAAATTAATAAAATAGTAGTGTTTCGATTTTGTTAAAAATAACCCTCTTTTAATTTGGAATGCTTCATCTTAGATCTCATTATCACTTACATTCAACGCATAAAGCACTTTCCTGACTAAAATCGAACACGGAATATCATACAAGATTTATGTGTCCGATTTCTGTATGTAAAGAAACGCCTTCTTCAATCAGAACAAATATTCAGTTAATCCCATGATATTTTAACTGTTTGCCCTAGGAATATCGATTTAAACCTCAGGAATGCAATTCCATACATATTTCAACAATATTCGTTGAAATTGAAATTGAAAACGTTTATTTAACACTGTAAACACCAGAATATAGAACACAATACAGAAGTATACAAAGATTAATACATGCAGCACAAAACATCCGGTGTGGTACAGTGCCAGAAAGGGTACACCAGCTCAGCATAATGCTGAGGCAAGCCACAGCGCTGATTTTCAGCTGGCCCCTCAGTGACTGCACGGGCGAAGAAAGCAACAGTGTGTGCGTGTTGTGTTGTATGAGTGTGTTTGTTTGTATGAATGAGGATATTAGTGTGTATGTGAGGTACTGAGTGTGTGGGAGGGTGATGGCATGGTGCTGGTGTAATTACATGGTATTACGGTAATCGAATCGAATAGAAAAAAAATCAAATCGCGACTGAAGTCCAAAGTGGAAATTTTGACGGTTTTGCAATCAAAAAGTATCACAAAGTGAGTAAGTATTGGTCGTTTTCCGTTGTCAGATTACATATTTTGAAAGCGTCTTAGTACTAAATGTATTTCGGGCTATTCCACTAGTCCCTATCGACAACGTTATAGTTGTCGTTATTATCTAATGTGAAAACGCCCATTGTATCCTTTCTCCTTTTGTTAGTAATTATACCCTGACCATAAACTAAAAAACCCTGCCATATTGCGAAATTAAATGGTACTAATTTTTTCATAGCGAACTCCATAACTCATTATAAAACTACCAATGGCGCTCTATTGACAGGGTTTTTTAGATCCTGGTCAGGGTATAGATGTATTTGTCTAGAAAGAACCACCCCTACTCGTATCTCTGAAACATAACTCGCCCAAAGCTACCCTTAACAGTTAATTTAACGAGTCAAGTTCAACTTGTGTAACTTTCTAAGTTAGACTGAAATAACAGCGACTTTGTTAAGTTACCTGATATGGCTGTTCTTCATTTTCTAGAAAGCGTGATAAAAAACTTGGAAATGAATGTTTTTGTTCCCTTTTATGAATATTTCTTGTTGTTTTGGTCAGTTATTACTACGTGTTATAGCCTGGTTTTTAAAGTAAGAGAAGTTGTCAGGCGCAACATGCCCGCGGCTGCTCGGTATGTGGGTGAGCTCGATGGTTACACATATGGTATTGAGTAGGCACGGTGATCCCCTATTATGTTTTTAGAAAATCAACCAATGGAATTGGTTTAAACAAGAAGTCGAGCGCCACACAGTTTATACTAACTGTGAAAGGTATAATAAAATTAAGAAATCACCGCTCCCATGGTCCTCACTGAATTAAATAAAAAGCATGGTTTGACTTCTATTAAAATTGCTTTAATTTATGATCTTACGATTAACTACTTACAGTTGTATGAAAATATGATTTACACGAGATAAACAGAACGACAAGGTCCATCATATCATGTTGGCCGGAAACACCACAGGAACATAACACAGGATTATAGTTTACATAGACAGGACTGCAGGGGTATCCCTCCTGGTTGGCCAGGGACATCTTTCCGTCAGCCTTAAAGCTTCAGTCCATCACATTGAAAAACATTGAAATCCCAAAAAAACCCCAATCATATGTCCCGTCTGAAACAAATCAATTGCACTGCTTTACCCTCTGACTGCACCTACTTAGAGACACATGGTGCATGTCCTTGAAACATTACCTTCGATGACCATGTGGTTTCCAAACAGAATAATTGGCAGAAAGAAGTTCTTGGGGAAAACTTAATGGAAACACGATTTAGATTTTGGGGAAGGCAATGGCAAACCACCCCATTAAACCTGGCACGAGAGTAGTTCTATTATTCCTTAGAGTGATCAAGACCCTCATCAATGAGGAAAACGACTTAGAAGAAGAATTTAGCAATTCAATATGGAATCTAAACGCGAATACTGAATAAAATTACTACGAAAAGTGAAAATTCTACATGACATTATACTGACCTGTTACGGGCTGGAAATTTAATACTTCATGGCTATAAGTTACAGAAAACGAAGGGCTAGCCTTCTAAGAGTGCTTTTCCTCATTTTGGAAAAGGTGATGCTCTCCGTCCGAAGATTCGAATGAAAAGAACTATAGACAATATCGATTTTTTTTTCGATGGCAGCTGTGTTTTTTACCATTCATAACGAGCTACCAACGTTTTCTCAATCAATCATGGAAGTATTATGAAATAAAGGCCCTACGTCACTTAGCAAAATCATTCACGTGCTTTCTCCGTTCCACGTAAAACGACTTCGGATGAAAATGTTTATATTTGACCAGAGCCTAGTGGCTTGTGCCATGAAAATAATTAAAAATCTAAATGTCAACGAGAACGCAAACTAACCGACAGATAACCTAGACATTCTCAACTTTAAGATGAAAACTATGTAAAACAGTGCAATAAAGTGGTATTTGAATGTAACGACAGCTTTCGGGAATCTGTAGAAAGCATACCGTTACAGTGTATAGGGTGTTAAAATCGAACTGAAGGTGGTACTATGGGGAACGAGTGTCAACTTGGAGTGGTACCCTTTTACTTTTTCTGCTGCAAGGCAGCAATGCTTACGTTGCTGTGTTTTAGTTTAAAGGGTAAGAGAGCCAACGTTATTACGGCACATAAAGCACTCCATCCCAGTCCTTGGCTTGAGGTTAGCTTAGCAGTGCATCGAAACCCTCTAATAACATGATAGTAAAGTGAGATATAAACGTCGGTGACTACTTACCATCATGTGGACTGTTTGCTCGTCTGCTCTCCTAATACAATAAAAAAAGCTTGTCCAAAATGGAGACATAGCGAAGACAGAAGGCAACAAAAGGCGACAAATATGAAACAGATGGAGACAGGAGTGTTATAAATATGAATTTGGGCCGGTAAAAAAATACGAGTCGGTTATTTTTTAATGCTTTGCAATGTATCTTAAAATGAATCAATTCGGAACCGGATACTTGGGGTGCTTTCCTTATATAATACCTTAGTGTATTTTGACGTGTAATGAACATTATAAATAAAAATATATCTATGTAGTTGTTGAATCCTTGCAAATTGATTGATGAGTGAATGAAAAGGTTACCACTAATATTCTGAACGCGGCTATCTTCGGATGAATCGACGTGACGTGAGCTGTCACCGTGCCCATACATCCTTGCTCTGCGGTCGTGCCACAGGACGAACGTTTCGTCTAAAAGTCCTTTGTATGACCGTGTCACTTCATACGGAAAGACTTACTATCCAGTAACTCTGTGTGTGTCAAATATCCTGCGAACTTTGCCCGAATCGAAATCCAAAAGTGCAGTGCATTTGCTGTGTATCGCCGTGCCGGCACCCGCCTTTACCACAGGAGCTCCAGACAATCCATCCGAGTTGACCGTGGGTCTCAAGGTTAGTGGTGTTCATTACTCGTCAGTTGGGGCAAGGGTTTGACATACCTTTTATCTACTCATCACAATACTATACAGTCCACTATATTTTGAAAACCAGCACTAAAGTTGCTGCGACGTTCGCACAGTAGTAAATGTTGCAGTTAAAAACTAAACTTATTTTCGCTGATGAAGAAAAGGGAGTTATTATTATTTTATTACTAAATCCGCGATTTAGCTCAATCAATTAGTCGCCCCTCGTACGTCACTCTTAACCAATAACAGTAGGAAAATTTTAAACCGGACAGAGAAAAGTGGAGTTGTTATAAAAGCCTTTCCAAATTTAACTCCAGTAACAAATCGAATGTCAAACTAATAACACCCGGACGGCGCGAAGTGTTCCGGGTAATCCATCCGGATCGGGCGTACACGGGTAAAACTTAGCGGGTCAACACAACATCGTTACCCGAACCTTTATAACTGTTATGTACGACCGTAAACTCTCACCGGACCCTTTTAGGAAGGTTGACTCTCGATTGGTGGTTGTTGATTTCCGTAAAATAATAGTTATTTGTAACATTTTCACGTCTTATATACACGCCTTAATGATGGTGTTTTTTTATATTGGGGGCCGCGATTTACCACAATCTCACCTGATGGTATATAGAGGATGGATTATACGGACATCGTAAATACTATTCATTCTCGCCTTGAAGATCCCAAAGTTTCGGAATACACAGACGCCGCGCCGGCAGGTTGATCTATTCCTTTTCGTATTGTGAAAGATGAAGCAAATAGCTAGAACCCCACCCCGCCTCTAGTCGTCCGAAATTTGGAGCGGGGGATGTGCTGATTGAAATGACTGATGAATAGCCGAAATAACTTCTAAAATTGAACGAATAAAAAACTAACTCTTAAACAGAATGCTTCTGGAATTTGTTTAACAAACCGCGCAGCACGGTAGCCAATAATGCTCCATTGCTGCAATTTACAATTTTATTTTCCAAGAATTTAATGTTTCACAAACGAGTCTATATCCGAAGTGAAATCGTACTCTACCTTTGACCCATCAAATTACTCACGTTTTACCTCGAGAGTTGCTTCTCTGTATTAATTAAGATAATATGGATAATCACGGAGGCCGTAATTGAAATTACAAATTAACTGAAACAATTTACTGTGGCAGTTTGTTTTGCATACTCGTAATTGTTTCGTTTGACTTCGGACCTACGTTCTGAAAAGGGTCATTTGTACGCTTTCTACATTTTTCACGGAGGTTTTTCCAATTTAAATATCAACATCGGTATTTACATTATCGTCTGACAAAGATTGACTCTGTTTTCTGTACGTGTAACACGTAGTAAACATGTCAAAAGTCCTTTATTATGAGTGCGAATTATCGTATAACGTAATACAATCTAGAATTACCCTTGTTTACTCTCTTGTTTCTTTAAGAAACAATATTAATCTTATGTAATAATCGGTGTACCTCAAGGCTCAATTATGGACCAATTACTCTTTCCAAATTGAATTAACTTTTAGTTGTCCTTAAGGGTAAATAAAACACAATACTTAGCATAATACAGGATTGTTAAGTCTCAAATAGCTCTACTCTAACTAATACCGACCGATCACTGGTTATTACTGATACGAAGAGTTAGCTGCAGTAATTTTCATATCCATTAGTTGTCACAGCTTAAGTTGAAGCCCCAATTGATTTGAAATTTCAAAGCGCCGTCTAGATGCAGCGACGAAATTGCTCAGTAATTTACATTCCGCTTTATGCTCCTCGAAATCGCTTTAGCTGAATTAGTCTATGCTTATTAGTCTATAGTTAATTGCATGTAGTATTACTTTGTACGTAAATTGAAGAAATAAATAAATTTAAGGGAAGTAACTCAGCCTATATAATAAAACCAGAAGAACGCTGGAGTGGAGACCACTGCAAAATACGCGGGGACAAGGTCGCCCACCTATGAGATGGGTGGACGACATTCGGGGAATAGCGGGCCACAACTGGATGCGCACCGCCTGCGACCGTCGGAAGTGGAGGAAGTTGGAGGAGGCCTATGTGTGTTGGAGGAGGCCACGAGTGGCTGAGATAGATATAATAAATATTAATAAATAAGTGAAAAGAAATAAAGAGAAATATTAGTAGAACTTATCAGCCGAACCCCAGTCCAAATCCCCAGCAAGCGGCATACTCCTCAGGACGCTGGCCGCGTTATCTCGCTGAATCGCGAGGCTGAGGTTTCCGGAGGCGAGGACCAACGAACAAATCCTGCTCTAACTTTCTAGTATCAGCAGACCACGGACCCTGTATCTCGTATCAACTGTAAGCGCCGCAAAATGGAATCGCGTTTGTGCGAGCTTGGTGGCCGCACTGGCCCTAAGGGCGGTACTCTGGATATGGGACGCGGCCAGTGTCTCTACACACGTAGCGTCCCACACACGAGACCGTCCAAGGCTCCGTGGCACAAGGGTGGTGATGTTCAGCCTTCTGCCGTCGCTCCACGACATTCCGCATGGCTCCAGCGATGCGGACGCGAGAGCCCGACGGACGAGGTCATTCAGGGCCCCGTGCCGATAGGCGCCGCCTGACACGAGAGTCCGTGGCGATCCAGCTGGTTCACGTCTCGGCCGCACGGGCAGCGATGAGTGTAAAGTAGATCAGGTCTTATTGCATGCTGTTTAAAAATTTAAAATTAGGAAACTATTTTTTGCGATATTTTCATATCTTAGACCTTTTGCTCTTTTGAACTTTTGTTCTACAATTTATTTTATCGAGTTTGACATTCATTCTCAAGTTTTTGTTTTCATAAATTGATTTTTTTTCTATGGTTTTGTTAAAATGCTGTTTTTGAGGTTTCGAAAAGTACGCAAAATTGCGTCAAAATATCTAAGTAACGAAAATAATGTAATCAGATTCGAAACAGCGACAACATCTGAGGTTCGAGAAATTGGATTCCTCCATTATTCCTCCTGTAGCTAAGACTGGGGCTTCGTTGACAAGAGGTGCGATTTGAAAGACATTGGGTGACAAAGGTAATCGACCATTTCGATCTTCCATTGGAAATTCTGAATCGAGTATACATATGAGTTTTGCTTTCGGAGCTTCTCTTTCTCTTCTTCAATCTTTATTTTATTTATTATTTATTTTACTTTATTTACCTTTGGAAAAGGTTCTTAGTTAAAACATCCATTAAAATATACCCTGTTCCTTTGTAAGTCATATCTTTAGCTAAACCTCTATGTCTTAAGCCTAAGGCCTAATCAAGTTCTATATTCTTAAGCTTAAATGCAATATGTCTTAAGCTACAACCCGCCAGCTAATTACTTGACTTTCCTCCGTGTCTTTCCAGTGATATCTAGGACGAAGGCGACGTTTGTTCTGTAGCCCCAAGTTCTCTTCTCGCAGCGCGATTCTTTCTCATTCTTATAACGTACCCGAGCCAGCGAAAATTTGCTAAGCATTAGTTTGATTGTTGGTAATGAGTTCTGACTCAGACACTAGGTTTTCGGTATTCTGGGGTAGCTTTCAGGCACACAACTTAAACATCATACTCTAGTCCACTGCTGGACATAGGCCTCTCCCAGGACGCGACATTGATCCACAATTTAATATAATTTTTAAGCGAAATACTGGTACCTACTATTATCATGATTACAGTGAGAACAGCCTTTATATCCGAATGTTACTTAAGCGGAAGCAATCATACGGCCACGACAGGCGAAAAATTACATTTTGCGACCACGGCTGAAGCAATTGTCATAAAATTACTTCTTCCGTTTCGTTCGGAAATAAAAAACGTATAATCTAATTTCTTTTTTGTGGATATTGTATCGTAGGTCGGGGCATAAGTTAAAATAGCCATCCCAATTTATATGTATACCCTGATCAGGAAAACAAAAACCCTTGCGATATTGCAGAATTAAAAGGAATTGAATTATTTATTTATTTACACTTTATTGTACAACAATAGACTTAATAAAAACAATTAAAATGAGACATTGTACAATATATGTATTGAGAAATGAGGAGATCCGGCATAGAACAAAAGTTATCGACATAGCTCATAAGATTAGCAAGCTGAAGTGGCAGTGGGCCGGTCACATCTGTCGCAGAACCGACAACCGCTGGGGTAGACGAGTTCTGGAGTGGAGACCGCGTTTGGGCAAACGTAGTGTGGGATGCCACCCTGCTAGATGGAGCGACGATCTGCGCAAGGTGGCTGGCAGCGACTGGATGAGAAGAGCCGAAGATCGGGCTCAATGGCGCGCCCTGGGAGAGGCCTATGTCCAGCAGTGGACTAGAGTAGGCTGATGATGATGATGATGATGATTGTACAAAGGGTGAACTTATCTCGAAAAAAGAGGTTTCTTCCAGCAAACCCACATACACATTTTTCATAGCGAACTCCATAACACAGATTATAAAACTACCAACAATGGCACCCTTTTGTCAGGGTTTTAACATTCCTGGTCAAGGTATAAAATTGAATTGTTTCAATTGATTCATGTATAATATATTGAAATGTCGTTTGCCATCTACAGCAGAGTCAAAAATTATTTTTGAAAATCTGTTATTAAATTATGTACTTCTAAAGCCCTATTTCCTATACCAGAAGAACTAAGAATGGTGATCCTTTTTCAAGCTTTCAAATGTTGCGAATCCGTGACCTATATTACTATCAATACACCCAGATTGCTCGAAATAAATCATCCAACTGGCTTTGTCCTTAATAAGGAAAAATTGACTAAATGCTCACATTTCCTTTTGCTCTTCAAGTTCTTTGTTTTGGTATTTATACAAAAGATCCTTATATCATTATTTGCTGTCTTATAAAGCTAACTTTTTGTTGATTAAATATTATGCTTTGTTGACGTACAGTTAGGTAAATACCTAATCTAATTATGTTCATGAAAGAACGAACGCGCGAGAGAGACTAGTTTTTCTTTCATCCAAATTTACTGTTATTAAGAAACTCGTAATGCTTCAGGCTGAAAAGCTTCGTAAACGTCCCCTTAAATCTGCCACAGAATCCAATTAAAAAGCACAATCAGAGAATACAGAGATAAGTAAAACAGAGATTTTCTTTATGAACACGGTAGATTACGTACCTATATATCGTCATTGTAATATTTCTCGAAATACTTTTTCATTTCGCCTTAAGAGGAGCAAAAGGGAAAATAATAAGCTGAGAAATAATCCCGTGGAAAAACATGTGTTGTTTCAAACCTCTGTTACCTCCTGAATTGACGCCTATCACACCGAAAGTTACAGACACGTTTTCGATGGGCTGGTGAGCCAGAGTAGAGGACTTTGGTGGTGCAGAGCCTCATGTGCCGGTAATTATGCTGGCTCTCTTACCCTGAACCTGAACACAGTGTAGTCACAGTTTTGCTATTTGCCTAACGCATATTATCAGGGTGATTAGGGGTTGGTATTACAATATCCGTGTCCTGTAGTAAATTGAGAAAGGAATGTACATTAAGTTAATTACATGTGCACTGAGAGAAATTTGTCACGACGCCAAATCTTTACGTAATGCAGGTGCCGTTTTGTCTATAATACGTATGGTACAACATGCATTTTGTTGGTAAATACAGAGTAATGTTGTAATGTATCAACACGTAATTAAGTTACAACATGCTCCATAATGATCTTCCTGTTATGTACGTACCCGTTTGCCGCCTACTTAAGCAAGACACTACATCTATACAGGCATAGCCCGATACATGACCGGAAGTAGGCCGTTGATATGACGTCACGTACAATACATTAAATAATGCAGTCGCACTTTTCTACGTGTACTACAACATTATAAAGACTGCACATACTTATTGCAATTGTAAAGAGCTCGCATACGTAATGAATGGATCTCGACACATGAAAGCATGACTCTTAGAATAATGTTACATCGTCCTTACTACGTACGCAACTCAATTAGGAGTGGTGCCGCATACTGATAAATATCCCGTTACAATCATAATGATACCACTTTTAGGAAAGCGTCCACTTACCCGCAAAAATGCGGATGACGTCATCCGCAGCGCCCGCAAGATACTGCTATCCTTTTCTTAGCCGCTGGCGCTGCGGCTGACGTCATAGGTGCCGCAATTGTATGAGATTCCATACAAAGTAAAAATTCCGTTGCTCCATGAAAAACGAGGTTTGGTACGTAATACAGTTGACGCATACTTATTGTAGCCGGGTACATGATACGAGACACCACTCTTACTTTACGTACTTCGCGACTATCGCGACATTATAAGTAGCTCGCATACTGATGCCTGTAACCGGAGCATGACTAATGTTAGATCGTCCCGACTACTGATTGAACTTCATTAAGAATGAGGTTTGGTGCGTAGTACAGTTGACGCATACTTATTGTAAGTACCCGGGTACATGATACGAGACACCACTCTTAGATTACGTACTTCGCGACATTATAAGTAGCTCGCATACTGATGCCTATAACTGGAGCATGACTAATGTTAGATCGTCCCGACTACTGATGGAACTTCATTAAGAACGAGGTTTGGTACGTAGTACAGTTGACGCATACTTATTGTAAGTACCCGGGTACATGATACGAGACACCACTCTTACTTTACGTACTTCGCGACATTATAAGTAGCTCGCATACTGATGCCTGTAACCGGAGCATGACTAATGTTAGATCGTCCCGACTACTGATGAAACTTCATTAAGAACGAGGTTTGGTACGTAGTACAGTTGACGCATACTTATTGTAAGTACCCGGGTACATGATACGAGACACCACTCTTAGTTTACGTACTTCGCGACATTATAAGTAGCTCGCATACTGATGCCTGTAACCGGAGCATGACTAATGTTAGATCGTCCCGACTACTGATTGAACTTCATTAAGAATGAGGTTTGGTGCGTAGTACAGTTGACGCATACTTATTGTAAGTACCCGGGTACATGATACGAGACACCACTCTTACTTTACGTACTTCGCGACATTATAAGTAGCTCGCATACTGATGCCTGTAACCGGAGCATGACTAATGTTAGATCGTCCCGACTACTGATGGAACTTCATTAAGAACGAGGTTTGGTACGTAGTACAGTTGACGCATACTTATTGTAAGTACCTGGGTACATGATACGAGACACCACTCTTAGTTTACGTACTTCGCGACATTATAAGTAGCTCGCATACTGATGCCTGTAACCGGAGCATGACTAATGTTAGATCGTCCCGACTACTGATGGAACTTCATTAAGAATGAGGTTTAATACGTAGTACAGTTGACCCATCCTTATTGTAAGTACCACGTCCACGAAACTGTCCACGCGATTGAGTCGAAGTTCTTCAAGATCCACCATAAAAACAGAACACAGAAACTCTTAAGTTAAATCCTCAAACTCATGAGCGATCGGCGCGAAATGAGATTGCAGTCTTCAGTGGACGAAACAGAATATGAGCGGCTCAATAGACAGATCTCCAAAGCAATAAGACGCGATATATTACGTAGATTTAATACCTCACGCATTAAAGAGGCGATCGAGCGAAATAAAGGCTCCGAAGTGTTCGCACGAGATCTGTCTATGGGGCAGAGCCAGCTGATGAAACTAAAGACCGACACAGCGGCAATATCTTTCTAGCAAACCGGAGATTTTGAGAGAGCTTGAGATATTCTATGGACAATACACTTCTTCACGGCAACCTCTTACCAACACGGCTCAAGACCCTAGAGCCAAGCTAACCCGACATCATACCAATGATGTCCCGGACATCAGTCTGTATGAGATTCGTATGGTTTTCAAACAACATAGTCCGAGAGCGGAAGGTATAATTACCTACGTCATCTGGTACCTCTTCCGCACTGTTATAGGTAGTTGACCGCACTTTAGATATGTAAGAAAAAATAGCCAGCTGGGGTTCCATTGGTACGTTTTGGAGATATATCCACCCGCCATCTGCACTCTGACACTCTCCCCTATGAACATCCACCCCCTCGAAGTTAGTCGAAGTATTTCGAATTAAGCTGAATTTACTGTTACTGACCAGAATTCAATATTATTTTCAAGCTTGTCTGCCGCGGGTATTGGACCAACGCAGGGATGGCAGACATTCACATTCGTAGTTAGCGATGCGTAAGCTATTAAATAGCATTGGTTTCATCTCGGTACCCGATGACGTAGGTTGACATGGTTTTTGGGCCATATTTAATGTTGTCTGGCGGGCATTTTGGATCAAGGGGCGGGTGGCAGACTAATGTTTCTTGTACCTACTACTAATGAAGGGGAAACTGCTGATACTAATTTGATTTCGGTACCAGATGACGTAGTTTATGCCTAAAAATACGACCTATATATTTTGGCATATCTCAGAAACGGACCAATGGAACCCCGGCAGACCCTATTTTCCTTACATAACTAAAGTGCGGTCAACTGCCTATAATAGTGCGAAAGAGGTACCAGATGACGTAGGCGTTTCTTACATGCCAGCTCTCTTATTATAAGAACGCCGTCATGTCAATCCGATTACAGGACCAAAGTACGAAACCAATCCAATTTCAAAAAGGTGTAAGACAGGGAGACGTGATTTCTCCGAAACTGTTTACCACCGCATTGGAAGACGTTTTCAAACGTATGTCCTGGAAAGGATTCGGCATCAACATCAATGGCGAGTACATCACTCACCTTCGGTTTGCCGCCGACATTGTGATCATGGCGGAATTCATGAAAGACCTTGGCATGATGCTCAGAGACCTGAACAGTGCCTCCCAACAGGTGGCTCTTAAAATTAACATGGACAAGACGAAAATCATGTCGCACTCGCACCCGTAATGGTTATCGTTAGGGGCACTGGTCTTGAAGTTGTTGACCACTACGTGTACCTAGGACAGATTGCAGAGCTAGGTAGTGCAGAGCTAGGTAGGTCCAACTTCAAGAAAGAGGTCAACCGACGAATCCAACTCGGCTGGGCAGCGTTCGGGAAACTACTTCTACTTACTAGGTATTATAGAATCGGTCAATTAAAGAGGTATGAGCTGGACCATAACACCTCCATGGTCAAGATCCGTACAATTTATTTTGCTTTATGTGCCTGGAGATGACGGTTCATATCTATTTAAGTATAAAAGTTGTACCTAATCCATATTCGGCGGAATAACGATTTTCCGAGTAATCATGTCATCGTAATACTCATCCCTCTGTGTATTAGGTATGTGATCACTTCACATACATCATCATCATCATTATCAGCCTATTTATCCCCATTAAAGAGGGCACAAGCCTTCCCTTCACAAGGGGGTACAGGCCATGAACCATCGAGCGGGTCCAGGACTTTTAAATACTAGGTACTCATAATTATTATTTTGAAATGAAGACTTTTTTAAATCAGACCCAAAGGGCAAGAATCCAGAGCTGTAAAATAAACAAACCAATGTTCTCTTTCTTTAAAATGTATGCTTCACATTATAATTAGCAAAAAACATTATATAAAGACTCTACAACGGAACGTAATGAGCGCCGTACATTAAAAAGATTTGCATACATTATTCCTGTACCACATACATTAGATACTGTAGGTACTTACTGCTCTCTTGTAGTCTTGTTCTGTGTGGCAAAACTGGCATAAACCTGTCACCTATCCATAGGTGTGCTCAATCAATAGAATAAAAGATATCAAAATGTATGTAGGTACGTCGGCCAAGTTTTTCTCCAGTCTACATATTTTAACCAAGCATAATATGCAGATGATAAGTTTATCATTTAACTATGTTCCGTCTGCAATTCACATATTAGTCGATTTTCGATAAACAAGGTTAAAAAAAATTGCGAATACCAAAGTTTTCTGGCGAAAATTGTTCACATTCATGGGTACTGTTACCTCTTGAAGGGATTGGTGCATTTAAACTTACCTCTGTATACCTAGGAACTAAAATAGTAAAATGTCTGTTTGCCTGGAGTCGCGACTGTATCATTTTGTCCATGGTTCCCAGTTATTGGGATTGGGTCGCCTCATCTCTTCCCTTAGATAGACGTCGTAAAAGGTGACTAAGGGCTGTTTGAGACTGTATGAGAAATACGTTAGTTTTCAATTTAGCCGCCTCGGTCGTTCCTCTTTCCTCAAACCTAATCCAGCAAGCGCTCGATTCCAAACAAAGAAGACTGGGCGCTTTTGTACCCAGGGCTTCGCCCGCAACCGAACAGTACAATTGGTAGATTAGGATCCAGGAGTAGGTACCTACATCTTTTAAATCACCTATGGGACGAATTTCCTAAGTAGTCTTCATAATATTTAAGATGTCATGAAAAATAGTAGATTCAAGCTTGGGAAA
Source organism: Hofmannophila pseudospretella (assembly GCA_947369225.1). Taxonomy (NCBI): domain Eukaryota; kingdom Metazoa; phylum Arthropoda; class Insecta; order Lepidoptera; family Oecophoridae; genus Hofmannophila; species Hofmannophila pseudospretella. The sequence goes on from OX376333.1 coordinate 4,940,777, forward strand.
TCGCCCAATCTCCTTTAGTTGGAATAAATTTAATAGAACTTGGCACCAAAATGCTATTAATTTATTTTGTCAAACGATTTACTAATTTAAATATGTATTTAAATAATTGAAACATAAATATTTTAATTCTTACTAATTAAAATCCCACTAATATATAATTTATAGATGTGAAAGTTTTGTAATATAATGTTGCCTTTTTCATAGTACCTGGTGACGAGAAAAATAAGTAATGAAAGTACTTATTTTGACGAATTTGTGTCGGTTTTTAGCTTACCTACCTATTTATTTAATTATTTCCATCATACCTAAGCATTTGTCAGCTTGCCTCTCCGACTCGCGGCCAAAGTGCGGCGCCGTCCGAGCGCTCGGTAGGTAAATAACGCGCGCAAGTACATGAAGTGATGAGCACTGGCTCTGGCGTAATTTCTTAAGTTATGTTATGGGTCAACAGTGAATGTGTTAGTTTTGGTGACCATTTACTGTTTTTGACAACATAAAGGCGTTTTAAGCAGAAGCTCACAGATAAAAGACAAACGGGTGTGAAGCGGACGGCGAGGGGAGGTACGTGTGCGGTTCATTGCAATGCATTTGCCTGTGACGTCAGTCGAGCGCCGCCGACCAGTCAAGGTTACTGTGCAAGTGTTGTTTAATTTAAAGGATTTGGTAAGTGATTTTGTTAGAGTTTTATTAGCGACAAGTGATTATATTATTGTATAATAACCTCAGTGATTTTATTAAAGTGACAAGTGATTCCAAGTATAGCGTAATGACTTCTTTTGAGTGTTTGTGACAGAAAATTATGTTTTCAAATTATTTTTACCATTCTAGGACCGATGGCTGACGACGATGAAACTCCAACTTGTTCTCAAAACAAGCCGTCTATGACTTATATAAAAAGGGGTGGTGGCACAATCCTCTTACATGCTGGTCATCAGTATTCAAGGAAAGAAAAATATAAAAATGGGACAGAGATATGGGAGTGCATCAACAGGAAGAAAGCGAAATGCGGAGGCAAGATTACTTTGAAAGTAAGTGAAACAACAATATTAACCGCCTAAAACATTTTTCTAGTATGGAGACCCCCTTTAATTTTTAACTTTATTTTTTATCTTAGCTATTTGTTGTTAAATTATGGTTCACAATGGTCAAGTAATAATTCAATCAATTAATAACATATATTTTTATTGTTTTAGGGCACAGATATTGTAGGAGAAAAACATCACAAATGCACGCCGGATTTCGCAAAAAATATGATAGACGAGCCGTTGAATGAATGCAAAACTAAATTGTCTTCACCGGAATTTCCATCAATACAACCAACATTTGACGCTACAATAGCATCATGCAAAGACGCAGGTCTGGAACTTATAAAAGCAATTCCAAGTTACAAAAATGTTAAAAATACATTGTACAGGCATAGAAATGCTTCCATCGGGATGAAGAAAATTATGTTTAGTAATTTAGCTCTCTCACCTTCAAACCGAAACACAGAAATGCAAGCATTTCTGCTTCACGGCAGTAATAGGTAAGAGGGTGATTGATACCAACCCAGGCGATCCTGCACATCAGGATCTACCACCTGTCAAAAACCGTGAGTTTATATATGTGAGAGTATCTGTGTGTATGATGTAAGTATGTGTGTTACGTTAGCCATAAGGTAGATATAATCTTGGGATCAGTAGGTCTGATTTCCAGCTACCCTTACCTTATCTTATTTGTGTAAATGTAACTGCTTACTAAATAGACCTCTTTAATAAGACTTTTCAGATTGCAAATCAATCAAAATAATTTGTTTGCATAAAATACATGTCAAGTTCTTAAATAATAACCCCATTGTCTGCAGTCTAAAACACTTGACGTTGCATTTTTCAGCTCATTGTTATCAGTGATTTGGATAACACTTTCACTGTAAAAGAACCATCTACAAAGGAGACATTTATAAGGGAGACACATACAAAGGAGACTTCTACACCCATTGAAAGCACTAGTTCTCAAGTAGAAATTGCAAATGTTGAAAGCCGCAGGAGTTCGAAAGTAAGAAATTCTCTTTGATTCCATTGGCTAATAATGATATGATACCATCATCCTGTTCGACCCCGCGACTGTGCCATTTATCGTTGTTCACATAATAATGCAAGTTATCTCACATTGTTTTCCTTCACCGTCACAGGGTAAATAGTAAATGAACGCAAGACTTCGATAAGAATTATTTTGTGTTCGAGATTAAAACAAATTAATTTAACATGTATTAATTAAATAATAATTTGTAACCAAAATGAAGAAATACATAAAATTTTTAAGAAGTCGAATGTCGTTATAATAAAAATAAAATAACAATTTTATTTCTTTTGTTACAGGTGTTAGATATTTTACAAGTAAGAGGACTTTTATTATAAAATAACTTTAATTTGTACTTAAATTCTACAATTTTATTAGTAAAAAACTCGCACTCCGAAAGGATAAGTAGTATTTTTTAAGCTAGCATTAATATCTGTAGTTGAATTCCTTAAGTTATACAACGCATTTCCGCCAAACGGCCACGTTGCGTCGTGTAACTTCAGGAATTGAAGTAGGGATATTAATGCTAGCTTAAAAAATACTACTTCCTTTCGGAGGGCTTCCGGGCAAGATTTTTAAATAAATCTTAATAATGATATAATTATGATTTTTTCGATTGGTGGCACTAGTAGTGTGCAGAAAACCCAGTCTTAAAACTGATTGATTTGTTTATATGGAATAAAGCAGGTAGGTAACGGCTTTGTAACAACATGTCTGAATATTCCAAAATTTGACAGTCTGTATTTACTAAATTTTTTTAATTTTCTTATGACTTAATTATTTTTAGTTTATGTTTAGCACATAGCAATATTATTGTAAATTGTATCCATTTAATCATATTATGTGGTTAGTCTGTTTATTGTCGAGACTTGATGTGGTGTCCAACTTTAAGTACCTAGGTATTAGTTGTTAGGCCGTCGTCGTCTAAACTCTTAAAAGTTATTTTCTGTGTAATTATTAAAAGCGTTGTTGTATTGTATAGTTATGTATTTCGTGTTAATTACGGGTTGTTCGGTGTTGGTATTGGTCATGTTGTGTTTTATTCATGTTCTGATTTAGTCATGTTCAATTCTGGTTAAATCATGTTGTGCTTTAGTCATGTTCTGCGTTAGTCATGTTACGGTTTAGTCATATTCTGATTTGGTCATGTTCAGTTCTGGTTAAGTAATGTTCTGGTTTAGTCATGTCTGGCACATATCATAACACGTCCGTAAACCCTGTGGGGGTAGACAGAGGAACCACCTTCATTCATAGGTTATCACATTCCATTATTAGAGGGTTTTTGATGTGCACTTACCTGAGATTGAAGATGGTTCCTCTGTCTACCCCAATTGGATTATGTATGTGTAATGTTATGTGCCAAAAACATATTCACAAAAAATAAACCAGACATGACTAAACTAGAACATGACTAAATCAGAACAAGACCAAAGCAGATTATGACCAAAACCGAACATGACTAAAGCAGAACATGACTAAATAAGAACATGACCAATACCGAACAACCCGTTCATTTCAGGTTAAGTCATGTTCTATACAGCAGATCTCGTTACTATGAATGTCAACAATTATCATGATCAGTATAGGGCTCTTGACAAAATTGTATCGTCTTTACAATACCGTAGAGCTCGATGCTCGATACTTGTAAAATATGCACATGATATAAGAAAAAATGTATCTCTAAGTTTATTAATTGATTGACAATGTTTGTGATGTTAAGGGTGTATTAACAAACAGATGACAGCTAATTTATGTAAAATTTTCTGTGAATCGAGTTATTATTATTAAGTTATTTTTCGATTCACAGAAAATTTGACATAAATTAGCTGTCATCTGTCAAGTTTGAAGTAGGAATTTGTTTTGTTTATACTTAGCACTTAGCACAGGCACTTAGCATATATTGTAAATGTTAACCATTCTGATTGTATTTGGTTATGTTTGATAGTTCATTCTGGTCGATTGACAGTCTGTCAGAGAGCGAGATGCTCCCACGGTACGCGTACTGATCGCGGCATCTCGCTCTCTTACAGATTGCGTGTTGGACGCGTTCATGTTAGCACAGCTGCCGACACTAATCGAACGTTTAGTCTTTCTGTCTGCTTATTTCAATAATCCTCACTGGTGGATTTCTGAATTCGATTAGTCACAATAGACTTCAAAGATAACCATTGTTTTACTTCATTACGAGAAATGGTAGTATTGTTAATTTTGGTAAAACAAGTTTAGAAATAAATTTTAAGGTAATTTTGTCGTAGTCGCTATATCATAATCTTATTAACGGATGTGGTAATAAACTATTGCAGTCTGTATCTAATTCACTGCCTTTTATTTACAGATGGTCCTTTTACACAATATAATAGGGATGAGAAAAGGACGTATATAAGCGGGTAGAACATTAGTGCAGCATAATTATGGTAAGGACGTGCGAACCGCATAACCATAGTTGCAGCCTGTGCGTACAACAGGTATGTGTGTTAATGCGTACGCAAGGTGCAGAATGCGTGTAGTTAAAATGTTACGTGCGTAATTGTATATATAATATATGTATTATACTTACAGCATGGACGTTGCTACGCTGTGGGCGATTATGTTCCCCTGCGCATACAACGACAATCAGCCGTGCTACCTGTCACTGCCTGCCATAAGGAGAAACAGGTGCGGAAGATAAAGAAACCTCTTTCGCGCTTGCTTGGTTGGCAGTGAGGTGCCGCAAGGCATGAAGTCACAGTATGCGCAGGGAATATATTCTCCCACGGTGAAGCAACACCTTACTGTACGTATGCTACATTTTTATGTACGCATGTGACATTTTTACTATAAGTAGGCTGCACCATTGTGTACATAAGTAACACCATTACTGTACGTAGGCTGCACCATGGTATATGTAGGTGATGTCCTTACTGTAAGTACGTTGCACCATTGTGTACGTAGAATGTACCATGATGTACGTAGTCGATATCCTTACAGTACGTAGGTATTACCCGTATTGTACGTAGGTAACACCGTTAGTGTACGTAGGTAACATCCTTACTGTACGTAGGTAATATCCTTACTATACGTAGGTAACATCCTTACTTTACGTAGTTAACATCCTTACTATACGCAGGAAACATCCTTACTTTACGTAGTTAACATCCTTACTATACGTAGGTAACATCCTTACTTTACGTAGTTAACATCCTTACTATACGCAGGAAACATCCTTACATTACGTAGGTAACATCTTTACTATACGTAGGTAAGAACCTTATGGTAATTAGGCTGTGACATTATGTACGTAGGTGAGATCATTACCGTTCATAGATTTAATCATTACGTACGTAGGTAACAACACCATGGTAAGTAGGCTGTACCATTTTGTACGTAGAAGGTATCGTTACTGTAAATAGCCTGAAGCATAATCTACCTATGTAACAACCTTATATAATTAGGCTGTAACATTATATACATAGATGACATCTTTACTGTACGTAGGTTGAAGCATGATATATATAGGTAACAGCATCACGGTAACTAGACTGAACCATTATCTACATAGACTTAAGCATGACCTACGTAGGTAACAACCTTACTGTAAATAGGCCATACCGTTATGTGTGTAGGTGACAACGTTACTACATAGACGAGAGCATTACGTACAACATTACGGTAAGTAGGAAGGGTCTAGGTACGTACTCTGCAGCATTACTTACGTAATTATCAACCTAAGCACGGTTGTTGTCTACGTACATAATGTCTGTGCCTGCGCACAATAAGGATGTTACCTACGTACTGTCATGTTATTAGATACTTATGGCATGACAGTACGCCATTGAATGAACGAATGAATGGATAATTTGTATGGGGAGTCGTAATGTTTGGGGTTCCTTACATGCAAAGTCATGAAGCGTAATGTTGTTTCATCTTTATGTACTCCTGGTACGTTTTTAACAAGAAAAATGGATGTGGAGTCTAGAATTACGTATGTCCGAACATGACTTTTCTCTCAGTGTGTGTGTAAAATAAATCAAAGTGTAAAAAATACAATGTCAAAAAAAAAAACTCAATTACTTATTTACTTACTTACACATAATTGTAACGTTGAGGTTAGCGTTCCGCTATTTAAGTATAAAATCTAAAATTTCCAATCAAATCCAAATGTTTTTATTTTCAGTAAGTATGTACATTATAGTACATTTGTACAATGTAATTTTTTTTTTTGCTCTACTACCGTTTCATAAGGTGCTAATAGCTGAAAGGAAAGAATCGGCGCAAGAAAGTTTCAGCAGCACATCTTTTGAAATAAATATATCTTACAATAATTATGAATACAATCATATATGTACACACAGCTGGAGCTGAATTTAGGACCAAGCCTCAATCATTTTAGTAGTCATTTATTTTATAATAACCCTTTTTACATAAGATCCGTCTTATAAAAATAAAACAGGGATTTACTAAATATTACTATAATTAAGTAATATACTTATTTACTATGGTAAATAATATAACCATGAAACTATGTATAGAGTTAATTAATTACACGTGTATTAATGCCAAAATGTCGGACGACACTGTATGAAAAAACTGCTTCATTATGTCTGTAAGGATTTATAACCACATTCCAGCAGATATCAGACAGTTGCCCTCGAAAGGTCTAAATACAAACCTTAAAGCATGGCTAATTGAAAAATGTTTTTATTCAATAAAGGAATTTTTGATAGTAATCATTAAATTCGACATTAACTTATTGCTAGTTGGAGGACTTAATTAAATGTCAAGGAATCATACCAAAAACTTATTGCGAGAGGGTTCCACAGAGTATAGCTTGATGTGCATTGCACTGTACACTAACTTCTTCTTCTATCGAATAAATGGCTTCACGAGTTGAGCATCTAGAAGAATTAACTGATCTAGTTGTATACACGACCTCGCTGTGTACACTAACTGACCTGGCAGTGTACACTAACTAACCTGGCAGTGTATACGAACTGACTAGGGTGTGTAGCTGTACATTAATTGACGTGACAGTGTATACACACTGTCTGGCTGTTTACACTAACTGATCTGACCGTGTACACTAATATGGCTGTGTATACTAACTAACGTGGATATGGAGGCGGCGACGTGGGCGGCGCTCTCTGCAGCTAGCGCAGCTTCATGTGGCAGTTTTTATTCTATTATTGCGATTTTACCTTTTATTATTTTTCATGTCGTATAAATTTTTTGCATGCCAAAATAATCTTATATGTACCGTGTTTCGTGCCAATAAAATAAATTTAATTTCATTAATTGGGGGCTAGATATTTTTTTAAATGTTATTTTTTAATTAACCTTTTTCCGTTTCCTTTCTGTTTGTCAAACCTACCTACATCTATCTTCTGTCAGTCGCTATCGGTGTGAGGGAGGGAATTGTATCAATTTCTTCATGCGCAATGTTATCCTTGTTATTATGATATGTAGGATTTTCCTCCACATTTATTTTCTCAGTACATAACATATACCTACGTAATACTTCGAAATAATAACAGTTCTTGCTTATATAAGCTCATAAACATAATCTTGATAGTAACGAAAGTTTCAATCCGAAATAAACCTTGGACTACACGTGTTCGGCCCTTCTCATACTTGAAATCAACGCTTTGTGATTGGATACTGATAATTAAAGAGAGAAAGAAAGAATTTATTTCCAGAACGCACACATACATAACATTTACATATAATAAAAATGATCATAATTGAAATTATGATCAAGCAACACGAAAGACAAGAAAAAAATAGTTTGATTATGATGGTGTGCAGCACCGAAAAATGGCCTCCCTCAGCATGTTGACGCAGCGCTAATTTTCAGGCAGCACCTACACTGAAAAAAAAACTTTGTCAGATTAATCAAAATGTTGTTTACTTTAACAAACTATCAACTACAGATTAAAAAACTATTTAAATTTTAGCTAAGTTTCTTATTGAAAACAACAAAAGTTTAATAAAAGTTTGATAAAATGAACTAATCGACTCATTAACTCGTACTACCCCATATTACTCGATATAGTATCTATCAATAAGTTATGAGATAGATAGATAAAACACTTTATTGTGAACAAAATTAGGAAAAGTAAAAACTACAGGAATAATAGCACGATATGTACAAAAGCGGCCTTATCGCTTAAAGCGATCTCTTCCAGGAAAACTCTGAAGTTAAAAGTTTAGGCAATAAACGTTAACTCGTTAATAAACGTTACTATGTGCTTTATGAAAATAAATATTTTAACATTGTTAAGAGTGTAATCAAATTGGCTTTATTATGAATAACCAACTATGGTTCTATAAATCAAACATAATCTTGGTAAAATCAATAAAAAAACAATCAAGCAAGATTTGCACTTTGTTGGTTAGGATTTTTTAGTGTGTGTGGAAGACACATCAAACCTTACTCCGTGGAACCACGTCGTAATAAGGTTTTGTCATACTCATACCATTTATTGCTTTTCATGTATAACAATTGGTCTTAAAAATATATATTATATGTTCATACATGAAACCCAGAGTAGGGCACCGCAATATAAAATAAGAGATTATAATAAATTATAATAGTAATAAATGCTAACGGGATACATTAAATGTCATTATAAGTTATAACATAATTGATTTTATAGTTAAGTATTGGTTTTATATTTTTTTGACATTCGTTTGAATGTCTCAATTAATTTAAAGCGACAAACGGCATAGCACTATGCACTATGCGATTCAAGAGCGTCGGTGGCCTGGTGGCTACGACGCCGGACTCCCATGCGGGATATCCGACTTCGAAACCATGCAATGTTGAATGCCATGTACCAATGAGTTTTACGGATTTTTTCGAAGACTGACGTACATTTACCGACTGCTCTAACGGTAAAGGAAAACCTGCATATCTGAGGAAATGAAAAAAGTTTCCGAAGGTATGTGAAATCCACCAATCAGGACTGGGCCCACTCGGTGGATCATGGCCCGTAGCGTTGTGCAAGGGGAGGACTGTGCCCCAACAGTGGGGACATTAATAGGCTGCGAATAATGATGATGATTCAAAATCATGCAGCATATTTAGTATTCCAATGCTTGGAACAGAAACTCGCCCGACACTGGAGTCTTAGACACCATTCAGATGTATACCTAAATATCTAATTTTAGAAATGATAATTTGTTTTGAACGTTACATATTCTCAAAATAACATAATAGTTAATAATTTGACCTCATTTTTCAACCAATAAAGAGAGTCCTTAAAAAAGTATCATTAAACATCGGTCCTCTGAACGGTATGGGTCTTATCTGTACAAAATATACATTTAAAATGTATCAAGACGTCATCGGTCTGGTCCCTTTTTCTAATGACCGCCATTACGGAATCTAAAGCCTAGTTTACATGTTTGCATAAGGGTGCATGTTAACATTTAGAACATCATTTATGGGTCACTGTGTACGATTGTATAATAAGATACCTGATACTGTAATAAATAGAAACGAGAACAAATTTAAGACCCATATAAGACGGACCTTAAGTAAAAAGGGTTATTATCAAATAAATGACTGCTTAAATGATAAAGAGGCTTGGTCCTTATTTCAGCTCCAGCTCTGCACATTGTGTATATGATTGTATTCATAATTATTGTAAGATATATTTAATTCAAAAGATGTGCTGCTGAAAGTTTCTTGCGCCGCTATAGCACCTTACGAAGCGGTGGTAGAGTAAAAAAAGAATGACGTTGAAAAAATGTACTATAAGGTACTTACTTACAATAAAAAAACATTTTGATTTGATTTGATTTGCTGTTCGTTTGTGGAATAGTCTGCCTGAGGACATCAGGGGGGCCCCCAACAAGTTCCAGTTCAAAACCCTGGTCCGAGAACATCTACGACAAGGTCCAAATCAATAAGATATTGTTGTGCTAGTTCACTGTTAAATACAATTTAATAGAGTTTACGTATTTATCTGTTCAACTATCGAGTATATATATTTATAATTATATATTTATTTGTACATCATAATATATTAGTATTTATTTGTTTATATATTATGTACAATATACTTAATATTAGTATGCATTTTTTAAAGATTAATGTATATGTATTTTTAATATGTATTATGAATAGCTATTTATATATAATATAATAAGAATTTCTATTTTTTATGCGCCTACCCAAACATTTCTGCATAACCCCATGGTTAGCTGGTAGAAAATGCCGCAAGGCATTAAGCTCGCCTAATGTACACCTTTTTATTTTGTGCATTAAAGTATAAATAAATAAATTTGAACCCATTGAATAGGATTAACTTAGGTAACACACGTACCATACTACCTGTACCTGACCCCCTCTCCATTAATTTGATCATTGTTTACTCAGAAACCACTAGTTTGATTATTATAAAAATTAAAATATATCCGTGAAAACTCCACCCAAATCCGTTCAGTAGTTTTTACGAGTGTGCATTGAATAAACAATAGAACAGCAATAATAAGATATACATATATATCTGCCTATTTATTTTATGTACTTAGTAAGTATAGTATGGTAATTAATTACCTTGGTATTTATGTTGTTGTTGTAAATACAATTCTCTTATAAAGGGTCTTTCAACAAGGACGGGTCGATGTTAAAATTGAATAAAACAAGATGTGTGTGAGATATTAACGAAATATTTTTTTTATTTGAAAGGCCCTTTTATGCCATTATGAATGGAATATAGCATCGTTCAAATGTCCGCCACGGCTTCGAATGGTGGCACGAATCTGAGAGGTCCAATTTTCAAAGACTCTGCTGCATAGATCCGGCTGAATCTGAGCGATGGCCTGTGTTATGTTGGCCTGGTTATAACGATAAGGCCGCCTAAATTGTACTTCACTATTTTCTTTTCTATCTTTTGTTTGTTACTTTACAAGTTTATTTGAATAAACAGACAAAAGTGTACCTCTACGATTTTATTTATACTCGTATTTTATGTATTGATTACATTCTATTCTTCAATATAATCCTACCCTTACTTGTTAAAGACAAGTTAATGAGTGCCAAACAGATTTATTGCCGAAAGAAAAAACTCATTATACAGTCCGAAAGCGTTGAAATTCAGACTACAAATGTAAAACAAGACACTTGGCCGCCTAATATAACTTTGAAATCACGTTTTGTGTACTCACTCTGAAGTTTCGGGGCCGGCGCGGCGGGTTTATAATATAAGTATGTTACAACTTAACTATTTTACAACCGTCATTTAAATGACGAACGTCACCTCTTCTCGTCGCCCATACCTCAATGTCTAAAGACAAGAGTCTTTAACCAGTGCGTCCTACGAACGAAACATTGACAGTGACGGTGCGACTGGTTCACAAATTGAAAGTCGCTCAGCGTGCTATGGAAAGAGCTATGCTCGGAGTATCGCTGCTGGATCGAATCAGAAATGAGGAGATCCGGCATAGAACAAAAGTTATCGACATAGCTCATAAGATTAGCAAGCTGAAGTGGCAGTGGGCCGGTCACATCTGTCGCAGAACCGACAACCGCTGGGGTAGACGAGTTCTGGAGTGGAGACCGCGTTTGGGCAAACGTAGTGTGGGACGCCCTCCTGCTAGACTGCAAAGTCTGGAACATCGGCGCAAGGTTGCCTGTCTATCGGTATTTTATAGGATACATTTCGGAGAGTGCGCATCGGAATTGCACGACCTAATTCCAGCATCTCCATTCCGCCTTCGGACTACCAGGCGCGGGGAGGGGTTCCATCCTTATGTTGTTGATATCCCATCTGTTCGTACGAAGCGATTTGCTTCTTCGTTCATTATGCGAACGGCTAAGGAATGGAACAGCCTGCCGGCGTCTGTATTTCCCGAAAACTACAACCTTGGGATCTTCAAGGCCAGAGTGAATAGGCATTTACTGGACCCGCATGCTCCATCGTCGACCTCATCGTCGCTTACCATCAGGCAAGATCGAGGTCAAATGCGGGTTTAGTTATACATAAAAAAAAAAAAAAAAAAAAGATGAAGCGACGATCTTCGCAAGGTGGCTGGCAGCGACTGGATGAGAAGAGCCGAAGATCGGGCTCAACGGCGCGCCCTGGGAGAGGCCTATGTCCAGCAGTAGACTAGAGTGGGCTGCTGATTATTTAAATGAAAGAAAATAAACCCTAAAATATCAAGCCAAAAGATTCTTTGTTTTTGTCTTTCATATAAATATTAATCTTTGATCTGTGGTTTTAGTTATGTTTAAAAAAAAAAACAAAGGCAAAAAAAAACTAAGGCAAATTTTGGCTTATAAATAAGTCATATTAAATCCATAAATATAATACAAAGTATTTTTTATTTACTCATTGGGTAAAAGTTGAATAAAATTTTCCACAAATAAAAGTATTATTTACTTATTAATGATATTAGGCTGGTACAGTTGGCCTCTAGGTAATGTATACAATCTATCAAATTTCTGAAATCTGAAATGAACCTTAATGCATTCACCATAGACTTCAAATTTGATTGTAGAATTTTGACAGATGGTATACTTTAGCTGGTTTTAAGTTAATGAAACGAATATAAGTACAAGGCGCTCGAAAAATTCATGCGGTAATGTTTGTTATTCAAAAAAATAATTAGTGAAAAACACCATCCCTGAAACAAACAAGATAAAATACGAGGATCCAATGAGAGGAGAGATTTGGAGGTCTCTCTCATCGTGACGCGGGGATTTTCATTTTGCGAAAACATTTCCCGTTCAAAGGGTAACCATGGTAACCTGACATTAGAGAGGTTCCTTAAGATTCCTACGATTAAATTAAAGCACCTATGTGTACCGTAATGTTAGAATTTAATACGGAATTCTATTGTTATTGAAATGGAAAAATATATTTACAAAACGAAAATTTAATTGAAGTGTTGAGTGACAATTTCCATACACTCTGTATTCAAACAATTTCATATGGTTAATTATTGTATAATTACTAAGGTACTTACTTAGGGACCGTTCAAGTGTAAAACAGTAAGCATCAAAGTTAAAACCCCCTACCCCCCTACCTTTTCACTTTGTTTTACCTCCATGCTTACGTCTTAGTATCTAACGTTAATTTAAAATTGTATACGTTTATTTAAATTTTATTTTTTCCTTCATAAATCAAAATTGTCCCTAAATGGAAGAGCCTAAATCCCGCGACACAGGGTATCCTAGTGCGGGATTTAGAGCATCAACCACTCTTGTATTAATGTAAGTTGCAAAATAAATTTATTTATTTATCTTTATTTGTTTATTTTTGATGACAACGGGGTGGGAGGGTTTGAATGGTGATTACGTCAGCACAAAAAGCGATCAGCAGTTAATAACAATGACACCTGTTTATGAATTATAATTATAGACTTGATATATTCTGTATAAATTATACCAATGCTCACGGAAGCGTATGGGAAGGGGGCAAATAGTTAGAATTCGTCGGCCTAAAGATGTGCTTCTTATTGTTTCTGTTGAAATTATTCTATAAAGTAGTTTTTACTCCCACAAATACATATCGCTTTTTGCCTTCTCATTTATATGAGCCTTGTCAGACTTGGTACGAAAATTAAAAAAAAAAATTTTGGAAATTCTAATTTATCTTTTTCAATATACTTTTCCAATCAAATTTTCCTATACTGTATTGGCGGTTATTATCATGTAGTGTGTGTGTTTTACATTCGCCTACTAAAACTTAAAATAAAATGTCCTGTAATATGGTGAAACCATGGTCACCCGAGAATAGTCTGCTGATGTGTGGGCAGCCTTTATTATTTCCGTCGGAGAGGTCAGTCATAAATCATCGTACGATAAAAGCACAGTCGATACACGGAACGTAGTATGTGCTTATCCCTTATTGGCTATAGGAGGCAACCGCGTTAAATATAGTGTTTTCCTTTCACGGCAAATTGAGTTATTTAACAATTTCTAGTTTTTGTTACAATACTTCAAGTTGTTGTTACAATACTTCAAGTTTTTGTTACAATACTTCAAGTTTTTGTTACAATACTTCAAGTTGTTGTTACAATACTTCAAGTTGTTGTTACAATACTTCGAGTTTTTGTTACAATACTTCAAGTGTTTGTTACTTCTGACAGACTTGCAGATTGGCTGCGTATATTTGTAACCTGCGTATAGTATAGATTTATGGTATCCATTTATTTGTATTTCGCTAAACGTTTTGTCTAGATTTAAGAGTCATCATCATCAGCCTATTAAAGTCCCCACTGTTGGGGCACAGGACTCCCCTTGCACAAAGGGGTACGGGCCATGATCCACCGATCGGCCCAATGCTGATTGGTGGATTTAATATACCTTCGGAAACTTTTCATTTCCTCAGACATGCAGGTTTCCTCACGATGTTTTCCTTCACCGTTAGAGCAGTCAGTAAATGTACGTAAGTCGTCGAAAAAATCCGAAAAACTCATTGGTACATGGCATTCAGCATTGCACGGTTTCGAACCCGGAATTCCGCATGGGAGCCCGGCGTCCAAGCCACCAGGCCACAGACGCTCAAGATTTAAGAGTATGAATGTAATATCAACTGCATGTCCTAAATAAATAGTAATAAAAAAATACCAGAATTATCGATATCGAATCGATATCCCTAGAAATTGACTTTACCATCCACAAAAAAAATACTATTCTATATAGTTTTCCTAAAAGTGTTCTTTAATGGACACCAAATAATAAAAACTCTTAATAACATTCATTGTCGCTTTGATATGGAAGATTATTTTCAGAAGGTAAGTAAATAAACCGTAGAAAATTGACGGTGTACAGTGTACAGTAATAAATATTAGTTTTATGTAAGTAATCGTTTTGTTGTAAAGATAAGTACAGTCTGTTCTCTGAATTATCTACCTAGCTGATATATCGTTTCAAAGGGGAACAGATAATTCAGGACACAGACTGTACTACCATTGAAATATTTGAATTTAATTTAAAAGTACCTTATATAGGATAACCTTAAACAGCCTCAATAGAACCGAATGGGGGGAGTTCAGTATCTGATTTTTTTGCGATTTCAGAGTTGGCCCCATAGTGAAAGTTGTTCGATTATGGATACTGGATACCCCCCTTTCGGCTCAATAGGGGTTTTTGTTAGAACCTGTTTGTATCTTTTCTTTTACTGAATTATGACTCTCTGGAACCCAGGTTGATTGTAATAGGACATCCTGTATAAGAATAACCCTACGGTGCACAAAGGGCCAAGTCACGCAATTTTGCCCACCATGTGTTGCGGATAAAAATTGCAATATCAGACATAATGCACCTCTAACCCTTGTTGTAGTATAGGGTTGTCCAAAGGAGGACACAAAAACAATATAAAAAGACTAGAGAAAAGCGCACTTGCAACGACGACGTGGGTTGAAAGGCGATTCTCCGACGGCTTATTAGCGGTGCCTCTGGAGAGGATTAGGAGCGGCTCAGGGCGGTGTCATGTCCGGAGTCTGGTGCTTGGTTGCACGTGCTACCGTTACTTCACCTGGGCACTCTTTTAGACAGCGACTCACTGCATGTGGCTGTGGCTCTCCGCTTGGGCTGCAATGTTTGTGAACCCCACAAATGCATTTTCGGTACCATGGTGGAAGCCAACGGCCATCACGAGTTGCAGCCGATGCTCAGGAAGGTTTCCGCGTCACCATGAACTTAATGACATCATCCGGAGAGCCCTCGTGTCCGCCTACATCCCTTGTGTGCTCGAGCCTCCAGGCCTTAGCCGTACCGACGGCAAAAGGTCTGACGGTCTGACCCTGGTTCCCTGGCGGAATTGAAATTGAAATTGAAAACGTTTATTTAGCGCTGTAAACACCGCTGGAAAGCGGTATAATGAATATAAAACAGCTATACTTCTACCACGCGGTATTGTAATTCGTAAGATACTGACCAAAGTCACACACATCAATATCACTTACTCAAGTAAAACATATATCTAAACGCAGCACGAGACGTGCTAGTTATTTAGTTCTGCCAAAGACGAGAACGAACTATGTCAAACGAATGCTTACATACGAGGGTGCGCGCTGTTATAATAATCTACCTTCACTGATTAAAAACACAAATTTGTTAAATGAATTTAAGCGAAAATTAGCGCAGTTTGTTTTTTTGAAAGGTGGTTTGCTCCCGTCATCTTAATACTGTACTACTAGCTTTTGTACCACAATTTTTGTGCGTTGCGTTCTACTAACTAACTATATATATAGTGTTAGTGAATAGTGTAAGAAGCGAACATACATCTTTTTAAGTCTTTTTCACATGTAAGTGGCAATATGTCTGTAATGTGAATAAATATCTTTAAACCTAAACCTAAAGTGTCTGTTGTGGGACGCAACTTGCGTCAGCACTTTTGCCGCCAGTCATCTAGGACGCACGACGCGGTTTTTTTATACGGAAAATAATAATTATACTTCATGTAAAGATATTTTTTTAATTTATAAAGTAAATAGGCTAGCGTTTTAATTCTTCTTTCTCTTTACTTATAAGATAATGGTTGAAATAGTCCCGCCATAGCTTGGATTTGCTATGGATTTCAACTCGACAACAAAATAAATCTTGATTTTATCCAGCTGACAACTGAACATGCATTACATGTCACAGCCCTAGCTGTAGGGCTCGCTTATGTGAGCTCGTAAATCTTCAAGGGTCACCAGGGAAACGTTCCCGTAAGTTTATAGTGTTGTGCTCTTATATCATTCATGTTTACCATGATGCAGTAGTGATGTACCGGTAAAGCAGTTACCACTATCAATTAAATTGATGTTTGTTTGTTCGGTTACAGATCTTTGATTACTATTGTCGGATATCTTGATAAGAAACGAATGTGGAACTATATCGAAATTGTAATTGAAATTGAAATCGTTTATTTAGCGCCGTAAACACCAGAATACAAAGTATACAAAGTTTAATATATGCAGCACAGAACATTTGGTGTGGTACAGTGCCAAAAAGGGTACACCAGCTCAGCATAATGCTGAGGCAAGCCACAGCGCTGATTTTCAGCTGGCCCCTCAGTGACTGCACGGACGGCAGGGTGCGGGTGTATTTACATAGTATTATGTGTGTGGATGGTAGTTCACAGTAGAGGCATAATATTACCGAGCACTTCCAGATTGTGAAGGACAGTAGTTACAGGGCACCTAAAGAATGTACGGAGCAGTGTCCGATTTTTGTAGATCAATTGTATAGATTTTAAGTTTTCTCCTGAAGGTGTCAAGAGTCTGCGCGTCTCTAATAGGAGGTGGCAAGGTTTTCCAAATCTTAAATGCCGCATACTTGAAACTACCCCTAAAAGCAGCTGTGCTGTGACATGGTGGGAGCATTAAGTAAGTAGATGCACTAGATTCATTTCTTTTTATTTAAGCCTAAAGGTGCGGTTACACCTGGTCGATGACCGACCGTCTGGTCACAGCGTGCGACCACCTATAATGTGAATTACCAGTTGTTATCGAGCGAATGATGTTGGACGACTTCGGCCAACGACGAAGTGTGAAAAACGGAGGTCGGAGACCGTAGGTCGTTCACCGCAGGTCGGTCGCCGACCTTAAACCCACTTAAAATAGCAATGAGACAGAAAAGCAAGCGGGTTAATTCAATTCAATTCAATAATTTTATTTATCCGATTACTTGATCTATGTGTTAGTAGTTGTACTTAAAAACTATGTTAGTAGTATACAAAAAACTATTTTTTGCACTTCGATCAGAGGCTGATTAAAGATAACATCATTCGATCAGCACCCGAGCGAAGTGTTTAAGGATAGGGGAATCATATTTTTCCGCTATCATATTCAGGATGCTGTTGGAGCTGCTCCGAAGCCTGCAAAGCAGAGGCGCAGTTCTCTTGCGCATAATGGCGTGAAAACCATCGGTATGAGCGTGCGCAAACATGCCGGAGGCACTACAGAAACGAGGCAACCCCATCAACATCCTGAAGCCATTATTATACTGTATACGCAGGGCATTGAGTGATTTAAAAGACGACATGCTTAAACCTGCCGGAACAAACCGACGTCGAACAAAGGTTATCTAACCGCAGTCTGTTAACCAAAATAAATACCGACGCGATTGCCCCGATACAGTACTTATAAAAAAGCGCCTTAGTGATTACTTATATGGGTGTAAAACCCGAAAGGAGGGTGTTTGAGTAATCTAGTAGTCTTCCTAACTGAACAACTTTCGTTTTAGGACTCATCGTCGCTTACCATCAGGCGAGATCGGGGTTAAATGCGGGTTAGTGGTCAAATATTTTTTTTTAAAAACTTGTTAATTTTCGTAAAAAAGAAATCGTTTCTCCATATATTACGAGTAATGTAATTGTACCGATCAGTTCATAGATTTTTCCTATTTATAAAAATGATTTTTTTTTAAATCTTTTAATTTTCGTAAAAAAGAAATCGTTTTTCCATACATTACGAGTAATGTAAGTACCGATCAATTCATAGATTTTTCCATTTCATAAAACTTTTTTTTTCAATTATTAAAAAGTAGAACAGACGGTTTTTCTGCTATAAACCCCTCCCCCCCACCCCCCACCCCCACCCCTACCCCCATGAAGGGGGTATTCGTTACTTACTTACTTACTCCGCTGGCGCAGCGACCCGAAGTGGATCTTGGCCTCCGATACCAAAGAGCGCCATCGCTCTCTCTCCTGCGCAGTCTCGAGCCAGTCAGGCGCCCGGAGCTCCCGCAGATTACATTTGTATTCGTTACACCTCGTATATAGAGAGACAAACTATGGTGTTTGCTACCCTATGGTGATCCATCCCTGAGGATTCGCACCTTCAGAATGATTCCTCGCTTTCTTCGTCCTTTACGATACGCTTACTCATAGTAGAAATAATCTTTTGAAAAGTTTTAGAACCGGCGCACTGTATGAAAATCATACTATTTCTAAAGTTTGAACTGAAAGATATATCAAATCGTAACTTTTGCAACATAAAATCATACTACCAACATGAATTTCATGACTTAACACAACCATAACTTTAAACATACGACTCTACAAATAAAACATAACTTGTTCTATACCGTTACTTGTTACTTGCATATATAAAATGTTTTTTTTTTTGTTAAAGTTCAGTTTTCACGTTTATCGATAACTTAATTTCTAAGAGAGAACATCACTAAAGATATTAGGACCTTCATAAAGTGTAATAACGTTGTTCTAACAAGTTCTTGAAACCCCGTCGTAAGATCTATTTTATTTACTATCACCTTGTTCGTGTTGAATTTTAGGCTCGATTTATATTCTGCGGCTGCGCCGCCCGCCGCGCCGCTACCGATTTATATGGATGGAGTGCACGTGCACTAAGCTCTCTCTCTATATAGAAATTGAAGAAGAAGAAAAAGTAAAACACTTATTTGCCACAAAAAATAAAATATTACATATTTAGTTCACTCCATAATACTATTGGCAATAGGCACCTGACTCAGCTAATGCATGAGTGAATACACTTGCGTGTAAACACACAGCGCTGATTTTCAGCCGTTTCTTATACAAAATTAACCAACTAACAACTGAGACAATCTAGGTACAGCTTTATGGTATGACAATTATTGACAGAGGCGGGCGAGCGGCACAGCCGCCGAATGTAAATCGAGCCTTATTATCTGTTGCTTTACTTCAGTATTGAGCTCAGCTGTAAATAAATTTACGCCTAAGTTATAATGTCTAAGTTGTTATGTTCTGGTGTTTACAGCGCTAAATAAACGTTTTCAATTTCATTTTAATTAAACATACTGAAAATGTTATTACCTATCTTTCTTCCATTCTAATGCTTATTTTTCTCGCTTTTTAACCCCAGACCAAAAGAAAAGGGTGCTATGTCTGTTTGTCTGGTTTTTTGTGGCGTCATAATTTCAACAACGGATGATCCGATTTGGGCGCGGATCAGAGAGTTTTGATGTCTGACAAGAATTGGATAGGGGTTTCCAAGATCTTAAGAGAGATGTCAAATGGAATCTCTGGAACGGGACGCTCATAGTACCTAATCCATCATCTTCACCTGTGTAGGATCTGCACCTTTAAAGCTTTCGGACTTTCAAGCTCGTTTTGCTCGCTCACGTCCTATACTTCTAAATCTAATCCATCATCGTTGTTCGAACTGAGCCGAAATTTCGAGCTCCCTTCACTCGCTTCTGTTCTAGCCTTCTATCGAACTTATCCTTCATTAATTGGGAAATATTACGTAATCGAAGCTTCATTCGATAGTAGACATTCTTTTATTATCAATGAATTGCTACCCGCAAAGGTTTACGAAGATGGAATGTTAGTTAGACACATAGTTAAAAAAGAAAAAAGATAATTTATTAGCCAATAGATCCTTTAAAAAGTATATGTAGCGTAAGTTAAAGCACGAACACTGTTACCCAAACAACATAATCATGATCTCTTTCATAAACAATGTGAAAGATAAGTTGCTTTGCTCGCTTTCAGGCCGCCCGTAGGCATCTGACATGGCTTAACGACAACAACCGGGACCGACTGCTTAACGTGGTCTCCGAGGCACGGAGGAGCTCAGATGAAATATGCCACTAGCGGTCACCCATCCAGTTACCGACCGCGTCAACGTCGCTTAACCTGCACGATCACTTTCGGACCGTGCTCGCAACTAGGCTACGTACTCCTCAGGACCAGTCAGCTGTAACAATACGTTCAAAATATCAAATGTATGAAACAACAATATGTTGCAGAACCCCTGTGGGACTCTAGAAACTGTGGGACGCTGGAAATGCACGATTCTTACGGGACTATTATCTACATGATAATAAATCATGTAAGAATATACGAGTAGCATTGAAAATACGAGTATGTTTATGAAATATTCGTGCTCATGATGTTTTATAGATACACGTACACGTATCACTAATATCAGTACACTACACTAAATGGCGCACTAAAAACCCGGTGGGTATTTACTGGTTATTACCAGTTTTATCGAGTAAATACATACCCATTTCGGTGGGCAGAAAATATTGGCTTTGCAAAAACGTTTTCTATGAGTGTTAAATATAGTTTGATATGAAAATATCTTATAAGTCGTGAAGTATGGCAGTATGGGTGCATGTTCGGAAAAAGTGGGTCACACTTTTTGTTGGTTTTTCAAACTTCTTTAATTTTAAAACTATGTAAAAACAAATTATATCGTTGAAATCATCGATAAACAAAGCTTATTTTGGCGTAAAATGTATTAAGCTAAAATAGTCAGAAGAGATGAGGAAGACGGTCAAAGTTAACCATTAATTTATCGTTGAAATTTAAACAGATGTTTCTGGACAGTTCGTACAATCATATGTGTCGTAGACACATAGGGAAATTTTGGTTCGCAGTAGGCCAGACGGTACCAATTATGTGGAACCTATATCTCTCACTGATCCTCGTTTGCTCTGAGACAGTGAAGACTTGGAGATCCTTTATCTCTGTTTTGAAGTAAATATTGGTGAATGAGTAAATGCATGTATATCGTATCGGCAAAAGATATAATTTAAAATAATCAGAGAGATGAGAAAGGAGGAGGTTAGCCATTTTTGAAAGATTTTTTTTACACATAAAGTTTGGCGGCACAGCAGCGTCCCTGAAACGTAATATTATTATGACTAGCATCTACACCAAAATCGGATATGGGACCGGAGATCGTATGATCTGATATGATATCCGGATATCCGTCCGACATCCGGTTTACCGGTCCAACATCCGCTCCGATATTCGTTCAAAAAAGATTTTTTCAATTCCGTTCAATAGTTTTCTAGAAATCAATATCTAATAATGACTGAGAAGCCCTGCAAACGAATTTTGGTGTATTTTTGTCAATGATGCACATTTAGTTTCGGAATTACTAAATTAACATTCATAGAAAACTATTTTAGGAAGCAAATTTTCTACCCGCCGAAACGGGTATATTCTGTATTCACCCAGGGGTAGGTTTTTACCCCGGTAAATGCTCATCTCTACCCACAATATATTGTACTGTACTGTCACATACATTTAGCATACCAACGTAAATTTAAACATATAATTTCACAGCAAAAATCAATTTTTACTCTAAACACAGTGTGGGCATGCCGTAGTAACGCACACCTACCAGCATCGCTTGTGCGATTCATATAATTACGAGTACCTACCTAACCAGTTTAACGTTGAGTATGTTAATATCTTTAATGCAATAAACATAATGACTGTTAATTTACCGATAGTGAAGCACTTTTGGCAGGGTACTGTTGCATAACTTTAAGATAAGAGTTAAGCTTACACTTATCTGTAAAATTATAAAGAAAGATATGGTCTGCCTTTAAACTGCTAAGTAGTTTGGTGGCAATTTAGATGTGAGATTTGATATATAATGATCCTTTTCTATACCAATATTATAAAGAGGAAAGGTTTGATTTTTTGTTTGTTTGTTTGAATTGAATAGGCTCCGAAACTACTGAACAGATTTGAATAATTCTTTCACTGTTGGAAAGCTACATTTTTCCTGAGTGACATAGGCTATATTTCATTTTCAAAAAAAATGGGGATCCTTACTTAAATTACGATAAAGTGTAAAAAAATATCAAAAAACTTCCTTACATCGCGTACGCTGCGAAAACTATTGATGATAGAACAAAATGATATATAACATTTTTTTAGAACACACCATTATCAACAAAAAAATCAGCGGCAGCGTGTCTCTAACTATTATAGTCATGTCACAATAAGCGTTTTTTTATAAAAAAAAAAAAGAAATTATAATACCACCGCTACAAAAAGCTCTTTATTTGTACCTTATCAAAATAAATGATTTATTATTTAAGACTGCTTCAATACCTTTATATTACTTTTTGAATTATTCGATTCTGACATTCCATTCAAAAGATATCACGAGTTTAAAACTTTGAAAAAATAAACTCCATTCGGCTACTTATGCGTTGTAGGGCGTCACTCGGTTTTTTTTTTAATTTACTCTTTTTTAGGAGCTCGACGCAAAAAGGAGTGAATATGTGATTAATATGAATGTGTTAAAATTAACAAATCTAAATGTAATGTTTAATGCCCGTGCGAAGCCGGGACGGGCCGCTAGTTTTTAATAAATAAATTAGGCTCTAACGGAACCCTTCTCTACATCGTTCACACTTACAGTCTGTTGCTGAGCGTGATGCAAATATACAAGCTATCATCGCTCGTGACACTATTAAATTTTACTAACTACTTGCCGACATTACCTTTATATAAATAACGTTACAATTTACTTACATTGTACACCAACCACTGAAGGAAAACTGCAGAGATGGCTCTGTACCTGTTGTTGGTAGCAGTTTCTATTTTAATATATTTAAGTTACCAGAAACTAAACAGGATCTACAGTTATTGGGAAAGAAAAGGCATCAAAGGACCGAAACCTCAGCTATTTCTAGGAAATTTCGGAACAGTATTGACCAGGAAGGATTCACCGACTTCTCTTGTCTGTAAATTATATACGCAGTATCCAGATGAGAGGTTCGTTGGTTTCTACCAAGGCTTGACTCCTGCATTGCTCATAAGGGACCCTGAATTAATTACGATGGTGCTTAAAACAAATTTTACGTCGTTCATGAACCGTGGAATAGAAATAACGAAAGAACCATTTTGCGAGAACTTGTTCTTGCTAAAGGGAGACCAATGGCGTTCCTTACGGCGTTTAATTTCGCCGCAATTTACTACTAAAAAGTTTAAACAAATGATGCTGCGTTTCAACATGTGTGCTTCACAGTATGTTGATTATTTGAACAAACTGGTCGACAACCCTATTCCGCAGGAAATCAGAAAGCTTAACAAAACATACGGTATGAAATGCGCGACATCCATTTTTTGTGGAATTGATGTGGACACCTTCACCGGAGATTGCAATAATAAATACGTTGAGATCGCTGATTTATTAATTGATCCTAACCATGTAGCATTAGCTGCTTTGCTAAATAATATAGTTCCAGAATCCGCGGGTAAATTAGGAATAAAAGTTTTACCAAAGAAAGCAAGTGAGTTTTTCTCCAATCTCTTGTATCAGCTTATGAAGGGGAGGAGTGCCAATGTGGATTCGTCTTTTAGAGACCTTTTAATTGCAATAAGAAATCAAGAAGTTCTTACTAAAAAAACTAATATTGGTGAGATTGCTGAGGTAGAGATAACAGATGCAGTGTTGCAATCGAGTTTGATTCTTCTGTTCTTTACTACGTATTCCACAGCCATAGGAACGATGTCCTTTTTACTCCATGAATTGGCTATAAACCCTGACGTGCAAGAACGTTGTTATGAAGAGGTTTTGGAAACCATGGCACGACATGGCGGTGAACTGCCTTATGAGGCATTGAGTGAGATGCAGTATTTATCCTTAACCCTTGATGAGACACTTCGTAAGTATTCTGCTGGGGTTTTAACACGAGAGTCTACCACAGAATATACGTTTCCGGGTACAAGCCTTACTATACACAAAGGCACGAAGATAATCATCGCCATGCAATCTATACAAAACGATCCTAAATACTTTGACGATCCTGAAAGGTTTCAACCTGAACGTTTTGTATCAAAATGCCTCGGAGACAACTGCGGCAATACTTACCTGCCATTCGGCGATGGACCCAGACAGTGTATAGGTGAGAACTGAGAGGTTTTTTGTAATTTACAACTAAATCCGTGTACTGTGATAGGGCGTTAATGTTAAACGGGTGTATTAAACACTAGTTCCTCTATAGAGTGATCGAAGAGATTATAAATGAGCCCAACATAATTTGAGAAACCAAAGCAGCCCGACTTCGATGGCTCAGTTACATTGGTAGGATGGAGAAGGATCATGTAATAATCGTATGTGGGGCTCCTGAAAGGACGACGTCCCAGAACTGCGCCGATGAAGTGGAGAAGGGCCTTCGAGAGCATCACGAGCCTGAATAACGCAAGGCGGTGCAGAACAGAGAGCGATGGCATTCAGAGGCCAAGATACCTAATTATAGTTTCGGCTTGTTGTGCCAGCAGAGTAAGTAAGTAAGGCTCTTCTATAAATAGTGCCGGAACACATCAACGAACGCCCAAAACCTTAGGCGCACCAAGTTACTGATCACATTCGAAACATTTACCCAGTGGCGGTAGAAAAAATGTAATAAGTCCCTGTTCTGCCTTATAACGGCCTTTTGTGCCTCTTTTGTTCCCTCCAAATCATTAGCTCAGTTAAATGATTTTAGTTGAACTGCAGTAGGTGAAAAGGTGCCCAATATTCGTGGCCTCCTGTACATAATAACTATGATAATAGTATGTTCCTTTGTTGAACCTGGCCGGTGGATCAGGATCTAGGCCACCATTTAGTAAGGGCTCTACTCTACCTGCCATCACCTCGCATTAGATCCTGATCTAATGAATACTTATGAATTGATATTCATTATTATATTTATTTATTTTATTTTATTTATTGATATAGGTAGTTTATTTATTTTATTATTGATATTTTTATGTATACTTATGAATTGATTTGTATGATTGTCATTACAGTTGATATGTTTCTTTATTCTATTATATGTATTTCAATCTGACGAAATGTAACGCATTGGATTATTGACTGTTATGTTGCATTTTGACTAATAAACAAATAAAATTAATGAAAAGGAGAGTTGGTCGTCCAGCGGCCATGTTCAACAAATGAACATACTATTATCATAGGTATCATTTATGCATTCCCACCACCCCGTAAATTATGTCTGTTTTATATTTTCCCATGTTCTGTTACATGTTCATTTCCACTGGTCACAGAAGAGATCTGTCCTCCGAGATACAGGAACTTCCTAGTTCGGAGGTCAGCGTTTATTGTAAACTAACTTGTTGCTCACTAATTTTATTTAGTTTAATATAACATATGCTTACGTTCCTTTGGTGTATGGACTATGAATACTTTGTAATCTTACCGCACAAATAAACTTATTTGTGCCACGAATATCAGGCAAACCTTTCACCTACTGCAGTTCAGCTAAACTCATTTAACTAGGCGGATTGTAGGAGATTGCACAAAAGGCCATTATCAGCGCCAGTGTTAAATTTAATACCTATGCCTTTTTACAGGAATGCGCTTCGCTCGCATACAGATTTTGGTGGGGCTGGCGTATATACTGCAACACTTTCGTTTAGAGACCTGTGAGAAGACAGTCCCCCGCGTGCGCTATGACCCTCGGCCGTATTTAGACGTCGTCAGCATTGATGGACTATGGGTCAACATTGCACGTAGACAATAGTACCTACTTTGTTTAACAAAGTGCTTTTATGACCACTTTTATGAGTTGAGGCCCTTTTCACAACAACAGCAGACCATCATACATGATTTAGATATATTTACCTTTGACTACATAATTATTTTATTATAATTATAACTGTTTCGGTCATTGCTGTGTGTGAAATAAACGTATTACTTACTTACTTACTTACTTTTTTTTACATTGTCCCACCGAGTTTTAAGGTTGTGATGCACGAGATTGAGGCACGTGGTCTTCGCGCAAACGATACCTACATTGATAAGTACATTTGACGACGAGAGAAAATAAAATAAGAAAATTAGAAAATAAATTCACTTTCCTGCAAAATAACAGAAGGTGATGCATAAAATGTAATATAAATAAAACTAGACACCATGATGATGTATGATTCAATGAGAACATGTACCAGAGTTAGACGGCACTAAAATTTTAAAAAAAGAATAGAAAGACTTTCACCTGACAACAATATTTTGCACCTGAAAAAACGTCAAATGGCTCTCATTATAACATAGTCTCTGTCCTGGTGGGGCTGGTGGCTAAATCCTGGTAGCTCAATTTCCCTAATTATCAGTTAGGTAAGTAGTTGGTGTGGTGGTGGTTTTATTCGTAATTTTGTAATCGCTGAGTAAGACCTGTAATTTAATTCGCTGGTGTAATAAAATGGTTTTAAAGGAACTGGTGGTTTCTCTGGGTTTTTTGATGTACTGTACGTATAAATATTTTCGTCTCATGTAATTATTATAGAAATTATTTATTTACAGAGTTTTATGTAACATCACACCAGTCTATGTTTGTTAAGTAGGTACATTGAAACACCGTACCTATACCGGTATTGTAGATAGAAAAAAAACGGACAAGTGCGAGCAGACTCGCGCCCTGAGGTTTCCGTACAAACTTAATTATGTTAGTAGATAGTTTACTACCTACCTACATATGATAAAATATTTTAATATTAAAATAAATCTCATTGCGGAAAACTTTTTGACGTTTAACTTTAAAGGAGGGGGTTGAGGTGAGGGATGCTAGTGGCTATTCTGTGCGAGATTATAGACAAAGGGTGGGGGCGGGGGGGGGGGGGGGGGGGGGAAGTCGCGACTATATGAAAATGAGTGCCAGAAACGGCTTCAGCTACCCAGCAGCCAAAAACCATTAAAAACATTATTTAGGTATATTAACGATGAGCTAAATGGACCAAATTCCTGTCAGACGTGTAGAATTATCTACACGCACGTTATTTTTCAATCGTGATAATGAAAAGAAAAGAATAACGCTGAATAAATCATAAGTTAATAATCGTAAGTTATGTATTTAGCTTCACAAAAAGTATTGATATCACACCAAAAACGTAAATGTGAAAAAGGTGCCAAATTCGGTGCAAGGAACCAATACGCCTCTCCCAGCCCGCTGCTCGCAGCCAATCTTACAGCGAAAACTTGATTATTTTAAACTTTAATTACTTTTATTCAAATAAAATCTCATCTTCATCCAAGTTATTGATGCATCTATTACTTGATTGCGTTCCATATCAATTACTGTCTTGTTTTTATATATATAAACTCACGTCTACAACACAAAATATATAGATATTTTGTGTCCGTAATCCTCGAGAGGGGGAGACAGAGGAACCACTGTCTCACTTTTCGCCGTAAGATTTGGTGGACAAACGTGATAGGTGGCGAACCTATCGCCGTCTACTAGGTGTGGTGTAGAATAGTATCCACCGAGTCCTTCTTCCTCAATCTTAGTCGCCTCGTACGACGCCCACGGGAAGAGTTGGGGTGGTGCTGTTCTTTATGTCCGGCACGACACGTCGCTAACTTTCCAATTTTAATCCAAGTTATTTTTCATCTGCATTCCTGTTTACTTTACATAATATTTGCTTTTAAGTTTTAGTTTAATTATTTTTCGTCTTCATTCAAGTTAATGATGTATTAATTACTGGATTATTTTAAAATTTAATTACTATTAAGTCGAGGAGCTCGTAGTCTAGTTGCGAGCACGGTCCGAAAGTGATCGTGCAGGTTAAGCGACGTTGACGCGGTTGGTACCTGGATGGGTGACCGCTAGTGGCATATTTCACCTGAGCTCCTCCGTGCCTCGGAAAGCACGTTAAGCAGTTGGTCTCGGTTGTTGTTGTTCGACAGCAGTCGTTAAGGCATGTCAGATTAAGTCCATTGCAAGTTATTTTTCATGCTTCAATTACCTGATTACTTTAAACTTTGGTTCTATTCAAGGGATTATATTACAATTTAAAGTAACTATAAAAGTTCATCGATCATTCATTATTCTAGTTAATTTTCTAGCATGTTCGTAATAAATTATCCCACAAACAGCCTAGAACCCCTGAAAGCAGGGATCCATAAATCGCGAATTGTTTTACAAAGTCCTCACTGTGTTTCTTTCATTTCGGACTTATTCCCAGTTTCTTTACTCGCTTTAATTTAAAAAGTTGGATTGATGCCCTCGGGTGATCACTCCCGTTTTTTATGTGACAATGTTTATGGAGTACAAATTACCCGTCGTTCCTAGCTCTTGATGGGTTTTTCTTTTTAGGCCATTTGGCTCGTTTCCGACTCAGTAGTTATAGATACTAAATGGTCACAACAGAGGCACCCAATGACCAATATTATGGCGCTAGTCGCTCTACAATATTGGTCATTGCCATGTATATAGCTTAGTCGATTTAAAGCTACCAAGAAATCTTGACATCTCATTTACTGATGAATGGTGATATTATGATTTCGTGCACACATAATCAGTCTAGGTTGGTATTCATTTATTTATTCATTTAACACTAACAGCAAACTAAACTTGCGTTACATGTCATATTAGAGTAAACATATCAACAATACAATTATAATAATATTGCACATTATTACATTATATTATCATTGATTATATTTTAACTAAAATCGATTTAAATTGGTACTGAGCTGGGAGGAGCGGTCATTTCGAAAAAATGTGCGGCCGGGAGAGGTGTCAGGCGTTTATCTTTTTTTGTCGCAAAGTTTTTTTGCTTGCCAAACAACATGCCGCGCAGAATAGCATGCAAAATAGCATTCCGCATTGAATGCCGCATTGCATGCCGCATTGCATGCAGCATTGCATGCCGCATTACATGCCGCATTGCATGCCCCATTGCATGCCCCATTGCAGGCCGCATTGCATGCCGCATTGCATTCCGCATTATATGCCGCATTGCCTGCCACATTGCATGCCGCATTACATGCCGCATTGCCTGCCACATTGCATGCAGAATAGCAATAGCCACATTGAACCGGAACGGATTTTCTAGCCTTCAAATTAGACATAAAAAGTTGCTAATCATGTCAACAAAAAACTAACTTCAGTGATTTTCGAAAGTCCTACGGGACAAAGAGTAAATTAATTTCTATTTGCGTAACTATAGGTAACTATCGGAGACTTTACCTTTGACGTATGTACACCAAAAATTCCTAAGGAATGAGTGAACGAGATGAACGTGATATTTTCGCAAAAATTAATTCCACGCGACCAAAGTCGCGGTTGAGTGCTAGTTATCTATAAATGATTCCTATTTTATTATCAGGTTTATCTATAGAAATTATCATATAAGTAAGTACCTAAGTCTTTAAAATACGTACAATTAATCTAACATAACTTGACTATGAGTATAATGTTGTTATTTTTCGTCATATTATTATAACATAAACAATAGAGAAAATCTGACAAAAACAAAAATATTGCGTATCCAAAGCTATACAAACAAACAGGAAAGGCTCTTTGAAGTAGCTCAGATTAATAAACAGTCAGTTATTCAAGTTATACGGGAACACAATCCGGGGAGGATGTCTTGAGGATGTGGTATATACGGGCTTAGAGGTCGCTGGGTAAATTAATAATTAATTTTCAAAGTTTTGGTTAGATTTGGAGTTCTCACGAATGCTACTTTCAAAATTGGAATTCGCCCTAAGTTTTGGAGAGATGAAGAATTTTTCACGAATGCGACTTTCAAAATTGGAATTCACCCTGGTCACAATTTTCTGATTTTTTGTGAGATTTGGAATGTCTCAGGAATTATACTTTTAAAGTTGGAATGAATCCAGGTCATTCTTACGATTAATAATTTTCAGAGTTATGTTGGGATTTGAAATTTCGAATGCTACTTTCAAAATTGGAATTCATCCTGAGTTTTGAAGAAGAGTAGAATTTTTCACGAATACGACTTTCAAAATTGGAATTCAACCTGGTCACAATTTTCTAACTTTTTTGAAATTTTGAAAACTTGAAATTTCTCAAGAATGCCACTTTCAAAATTGGAATTCACTATGGTCACAATTAATTAATAAATTAATTAATTATTAATTTTCAGAGTTTTGGTGAGATTTTAAACTCAAGAATGCAACTTTCAAATTTGGAACTCACGTCATACGATTAATAATTTTCAGAGTTTTGGTGACATTTGGAATTTCCGTCTGAATGCTCGCAACACATCTTAGCTCTGTGTCAAAAAATATTATTCGTTAGGGAAGAGAGAATTGTTCATAAATGACACAATGATTAGGTTCCACGTATTGTTGAGAGAAAAGCTTGCGATTCTTCCTAATAACGCTTTACTTATAATAGAAAAACGAGTAAGGAGAATATGAATGCGGGCTTAGATGAAGGAAAGCATTTCCTTATTCCTTTTAGGATGCTCATAATAAACTCGGGGCGGAGGAGTGTTATTTTACTTATTGAGATTAAGTACTTAAAGTTTTATCTACACGTGTCCGTTTGCTTTTTTTGGATGCTCAAATGTGTTCAACTATTTCTTATTCATACTAACACCCGTCTAATTTAACTTATTATATAAGCAATAGGTAACATAAAAACAATTAAAAAAATGTATATAAATTAACATGTATAAAGAAGTATTGCGCCGACATCTGAACTAGTTAAGCATGTCTAACGATGTTATTACACCTGCACGATCGACATAGATCGGTGATATTGATCAACATGGATTATAGACCGTTCAACGTCGATCGATTGGTTGTATCTAAACTGATCTGCCGATAAAGATAAATTTATTTGTTGAAAGTAGGTAATAAAAAGGTCTTAAAATTATAGTCCTGCTACTTTCTACCATTATTGGCATACAAATTTAAAGAAAATTACCTTAATTCTACATTATTTACAAAAATTCATTTAAATTATAGACACATTTGTCAGACAAAAAGGCTTTTAATCTTTTTTTAAATGATATTAAATTTAATTGCCTTATAGATTTTGGAAATCTAATATATCGATTGAGCGTCGATCGTGTAATTGTCAATTGATCGTTGAAAATATTAACAACAACTAGTAGAAGGTTGATCAATTGTCGTTCGACGTTTTTTGCAAGGCACAATCATTGATCATCCTGAGCTATTACACCTACGCGGCCACCACCACGTTCATTAAGGCATCATTGCGACAACGATCGTGCAGGTGTAATAACACCCTAACAGATACCAGAAATAGTACAGTAGCGTTGTAGCTGGATACATGTAGTAAAGACTCGAACAAACACATATAAATGTACACACCCCTTTCACCCTTTCCCTCTCTTCTACACAAACACGCTCACACACATTTCCAATAAACACATCCATATACACACACACCAAAACTTATTTCTCCCTATAACCGTTGTTTTAAAATAGGAAATCTTTAATTGGAAGTATGTTTTATTAATGGACTTTTTTGTTTTTAAATTTAAGTAATAAATAATAAATAATAAGTAATAAATAAATTTTTAAAAAAACTAAATATCTCTTACATCGAAGGTATAATAAACAGAAATTTTGAATCCATAATCAAATGGTTGACCAATGACCTTCAATACAATGTAGGTATTAAATGAAGCTGCCCCAGGTCCTCAGGAACGTTAAGATTAGGATAAGAATAGATACGTATTTTATTATATAGGGTCCTATTAATCCGGGATTTGACTCCCTTCGTCGCCAAAATGTAGTATATTTGGGACGGAAAAGTGAGGACAATCAAAAGACAATGCTTTGTCTTATAAGTATATTAACTGATTGGCGAAAACTCGCCTACCCTCTCATACAATCATAAAAGGTAGTGTGCAACTACCTACACAAACACTATAATTTTATTAGCGGCAAATATTTCTAGGGAGTCATCTATAGGTTATCAGTAGTTATCACTTATCACAATAGAGTAATAATTTTTTTTTTAATTAAGTTTTCGAGAAAAACGACAAATTTATTTGTTTGAAAATTCCACATATGAATGAATTATTGCTATTATAATACTGAAATAAGAAGTATAATACTGAAATAAGAAGAAACTAACGGCATGGATGAGTTTATGCCACCAAGGCGCAAAATAATGGGGTTTATTTTTCTTTAGTATGGAAAATTTTCATACAAGTAACAGGGTTATTTTTTCGTGTAAAGTGGTACAAATGACCGGCACATATCCCCCTCCAAATATTTGCTACTAAGAAAAGGAGCTACTATACTACTGCTACCTTATATAAGGAGAGCAGACACGGGCCACCTGATGGTAAGATGCCGGCCACCGTCGCCCATAGACATCACACCTCACTTAATGTTAATTCCGGGTTTTCGATACGTTTCTAACCTTGAGGACTAAGATGGAGTGCCTCATGTGTCAGTAATTACGCTGGCTCTCTGACCCTTCAAACCGAAACACAGCACTGCTTTATCACGTTAGTTTATTCTTTCTAATTTCTTTTTCCTTTAACTTTGTAATTGGCAAATGCAGTATCTAAAATAGTAAATATGTACGTACGACCGTACGACCGATTCTTTACGCCATTAAACAATCGGTCGTATGGTCGTTCGTATTATTTTTATTTAAATAAACAAAAATAAAGAAGAAAAAAACACAATGACGGCCTTTCTTTCCTATTATGTGTGGCGACGCACGACGCGCCATTACGATTAGTACCTATTTACATCGGTGTAGAACGCGCTATCGAAATTTTCCTGGGACTTCGTATATATACGAGTTCCAAACATCCATAGTTGGACCAGGACATCTGATCACCAGGCACAACACCCCGCCTGGTGGAAGATCTTCCCTTTTCCCTTTCATACAACTGACGTTACGTCATCCATGTCATCACATAGCGCATTCCTATATTACGTTTTAAGAAATGGAATTAGTTTTAATTAAATAAATAAAAAAAACATAAAGAAAAAAAAAAATTCAACGACAACCTTTCTTTCCTGCAGTAAGTATAAAATGCAAAATCTTAGATTTAAAATTCAAACTGACCTAAATAGGACTGGGAGTTCAGAATTTCAAAGGAGCCATTCTGCAACCCTTCAAGATAACAAAGACTTGCAATTGCGGCTCTAGCTAGTGAAATATCAAGATGAATCTTGGAGTGGTCTTCACTGCGACAGCTAAAAGGGGTAGTCTTGTCGTGACGTCACGAAAAGAATTAGCCTGTCAGTTTTATCGGATCTAAGATTAATTAGGAATCCAATGGGAGCTGAGGTTGAAAGAAAAATCTCGTAACAGTAACGAGAAATCAGAACAATGGTTCATACCTAGTAGTATAGTGGTAGTATCTATTACAATAATTTATAGCTTTATTACAAAAAAAACTCGTAATAGTAACGAGAAATATTGTAATGGATACATTGTCCCCCGCTGTACAAGATGTATTACTAGGTTTTTTTGTTATGCATACATATACAGATATATAGCTTCACGCTTACGGGGTAGACAGAGAGAACAGAGCGCCACGAATCTCTGTCTTGGCACGCTTTTACTCGTAAACATGTGTACGTCTATTCAGGTGCTAATTTTTGAACCAATCTGCGAGAGGGCCCTGTATACCATTTTGCTCTAATTTTTTAAATAGTGTCTTATAATTTAGCATATCAAATGGTTTGCTGAAGTCAATGAAAATAACAAGCACATGCTTTTTCATTCATGTGCTCGTTGATTTCACGCATGCTCGCCGCTCGCCGGTCGTTTGCTCTGTATATTAAAATCTAAGAGCACTCTGTCAATCTGATCTGTAAAGGTCAGTCTAGGACGACCCCGGCTTTTCCATCCAATTGTTTCTTCAATGTCCAGACAATTGTTCTCGATAAGAACTATTACGAGATTTTTCTTCCCGTGGCGTTACGGTGAATTATTGGGAGATTAATAAGGGTTGAAATTACGCTGCCACCATAGATTATGAGTTATGAGTATGGACAGGCGACAAAAGAATAAAAATCTTAGTTATTATTATATTAATTAATGTTTCCAACTATTACTATTATAATTATATATTCTAAGATAATAGCTCGCTCCATATCGAGGGCTGTTCTGAAAGTTATTAGCTACTTCGTTAATATTATTCAAATATCCCTATGTTTATAACCGTTTGCAGGCTTATTTCAATGTAAATCTCTATGGTAAAAATCACTGGCCAGTTTCGATTAGTTTTTTTTAATGAATTTTTGGCGGCAAGATGTCATCAATAAATTGATTGCAACAATGGACGTGTCCCGTGAAGCATTTCGTGCAATGATTTTCTATGACTTCAAACGAGGGTTAACGTTTAAGGAATCTCATGAAAATTTACAAACTGCTTTTGGTGAGTCTTCTCCTTCGTTAGCCACCGTCACTTACTGGTATCGCGAATTTAAACGTGGCCGGAAAGGCCTAGAAGATGATCCTAGACCAGGAAGACCGCCGACTGCTGTTACTCATGAAAACGTCATCATGGTGGAGTGGTTATTAAAGGAACATCGGAACATTACACATCGAGAGATTCAAGCTGAGCTAAATATCGGATCACAGGCAGTTTCGAATATTCTGCATGAACATCTTCGTGTCCGGAAGGTTGCCTCGCGATGGATACCTCATTCTCTCACAGAAGAGCAAAAATTCCGACATGTCGATTGGTGTAAATTTATGCTCGAAAAATTCGATGGAGGGAGTTCACAACAAGTATCATACATCTTAACTAGTGACGAATCTTGGATCTACAGCTACGATCCTTTACCAAGCAGCAATCCACATAATGGGAGGACGAGTTACCTACCAAAGTTGTTCGCGGCCGAAGTGTAAACAAAAAAATTATTGCCGTATTTTTCCGGCGTAGCGGTCCAGTTGCCATTATTCCACTAGAGGATCGTAAAACGGTTACTAGTGAGTGGTACTGCGAAGTTTGTTTGCCCAAAGCCTTAGAGGAGCTGAATGACAACCGTCCAAGGAGCGGCGCCCGTGGCATTCTTTTTCATCAAGACAATGCTACTGCTCACATGTCTGCTAGAACCTTGGACTTTTTGGCAACCACGGGACTTCAAATGTTACCCCATCCACCCATCGTTCTACAGTCCAGATCTGGCCCCGTGTGATTTTTTTTTATTTCCCACGGTAAAAAAATGCTCCGTGGGCGAAGATTTAGGACTTCGGACCAGGCCGTCGATGAATTTAGGCGACTGTTTTTCGACCTTCCGCAAGAATCTTTTTTTAAATGTTTTGAAAGCTGGTTCAGTCGAATGAACAAATGTATAGAGGCAGGAGGGGAGTATTTTGAAAAACTGTAAATACATTTTTACGATAAACTTATAACTTTTGATTCTACTAAAAATTTTCGGAACAGCCCTCGTATTAATGAAAGATTTTAAGTTTTTTAAAGTATTTTTTTCTATTGTAAGTCGAGCTTACAAACATTTACTTTAGAAAGTAAATAGAGCTAGAGCTTATCGTTAATTAAAGAAACATGTCGGCTTTTCCCTCGCACTGGGTATTTCATGGTTTTTATGTAGATTTTAGTTTAACAAGTTTTTCAATTACGTTTCTTACGAAGGTACTAGTTAATTAAAATGTTTTTCTTGCTTCAAGCACTTTATAAGTAACTACATCAAAAGTTTGGAAATAAGTTTTTTTTTAAACTTATATGTCGACAAAGCTTTTTACAAATTTTAGTTTTGTGTCCTGTTTCTGAGTTATTTATTTATTTATTCTTTTACACTTTTGTGTACAGGTGAGCTTAATGGCTTGCGGCGTTCCCTGCCAGCTGATCTTTGGGCATGCAGATAAGTTATGGTAGTGCAGTGGCATTAAAAATCATATTAAAATAACAATATACTTACATAATATACTAATATACAATACTAGTACAAATATACAATATAATTTACTTATATACATAAATACAATATAATTAAATACATACGAAATAATAATAAAATATTATGCACAAATATATTGACATGTAAAATATAAAGTTTTAGGGATTATGAGGAACTCAAAAGGTGGCTACGAACTTGATTTTTAAACACAAAGCGATTCGGGACTTTCCTTATTCCATTCTTCAATTTGATATATTAGAATAGAAGAGGTCAGTACCTACCCTAACTGATTAACTGGTATCCTCATTCTCCAACTTTCTGGCCAATTCTTTAATCGCCAAATTCTCTATACAGTACCGTTCTTTATTCTCTTTTAATTAACCTAGTAGCTACCCGTATTAAGAATTTGAAGCGTCGAATGATAGAGATTCTGGGAAGCTCAAAGCAGGTGGTGCTTGTATGCAGGGCGTAATAAAACCCGTCGTACATATAGTTCTGAAAGGGGGGTGTTCAGTATCCATAATTGAACAACTTTTACTATATGGGACCAACCCTGAAATCGCTTATTGAGCTGTCGTATGGAACAGGCGATTTCCTTTCCGCGATTTCAGAGTTATATAGTCAGAGTAATGTAAGTACCAGCTGCCACCATTTGACCTCCAGCTACACTAGCGCCGCAGCGGGAGAAATTGGCGTATGTTTTCTGTAATTGCTTCTAAATATTTTCCTTGCGTTGAATCAGTATTAATTGGGTCTAAAAGTTCTCCACTCGCATTTTCTATTCACTGTGAAACACATTCAATTCACTGCCACAAAATAGATAATGTATCAGAAGAGAAACTCAGTACTAGCACAGATTCGTGAGACAGGCTGTACTGTAAGGCAACTAAGGCACTCACACAAACATACGCCGTATCGCGCGCCGTGTGATGGTTAAAGACATGATTCGGACTTCGATTGCATACTGCGGCTGCAAACCGCACTTTAGTACAAAGACAGGCTACAGTGGCGCTGTGTTTGAAACTAAAACTATGAAATCATAGAAACCTGCAGTTTATAGTCAGCATTCTGCAGATGCACTCGTAATGGGCTAGACTGAGGACTTGTTGACATTGAAGTTCCCGCCCGTGTAATAAATAGCGCACATTTTGCGAGTGTGTGTGTGTGTGAGTGCTTCGCACTAGAACGCTACTGCTAAGTACTAACTTGGCTCTATCTTCACGTTCTTCCGAATGAGGAGTGGAGCAACTGTTCCGGGACGGGTGCCCCCTGTTAACAGTATCAAGCGCTGTCCGTGACGATGAGCAGGTCTTTGTGAGTGGATGGTGTAAATATCTTTATATAACGCCGCCAATACGCGGTCAAGCCTGGCGGTTGAAGCCCCATGTGAGGAGCACTAGCAAGCGCCTGCAAACGGGCGGCGGCTACTGATGTTTCTCTTCTGGTGCTTATCTATTTTTTGTCACTGCTTTGTATACGGAGGGGGTGGGAAAAGGGGAGGGGTATGTCAATGACATGTTGATTGAACACAGACACGCTCTTTCCGGGCCAGTGGGCATCAAAACCCGGTTATTTTGGTGGGAAAATTGTGATTTTCAACGGTAAATCTAGGCCCAGAGATCACTGATATACGTGGGAAAAAACGTCAATTTCACACCCCGTATAATAAATTCCTTAATGTGTGTAGGTCATTAGTTAATATGGAAGTGGACAATATATCAGGGTTATACCAAATGTTATACCCTTAGTACTTTGTCGCTTTAACATAATTGATTTGACCCTATGTTTCCCTATGAAGCTGGCATGCTCCTATAATTTGCCGAAGCGTCATAACCCAAAATAAACAGATTTAAAAAATACCTATGTGCCTTATTCATACAAAGAAGAGCGTCGGTGGCCTAGTTGCTAGGACACCGGACTCCCATGCGGGAGGTCCGGGTTCGAAACCACGCAGTGCCAATGAGTTTTTCGTATTTTTATAAGACTTACGTTCATTTACCGACTGCTCTGACAGTGAAGGACAACGTGAGGAAACGTGCACACTGAGATGACCAGTGTGTAAATGGGGTAGGCACAAAAGATCCTCAAGGGTCTAAGTGCCGCTGGGGTTATTAAAAACGTAGTATAAAGGTAACTAAAGATTAGTTTACCAATAATTAAATACCCGTATTCATAAAAATGAATGCTTTTTCAAATACGGTATTAACCTAATTTCTTTATTGCATCAAAACTTACATGGACATACTAAAGCAGGATCTAAAATTAGTTTTTCGATATCTCAACTAACATCAGATATATTAATGGTTAAAGTTAGTATTGGACAGATGCTCTGTACCTTTCTAGCAAAACAGTCCTTTGTATGCAGCCAGGACCTGCTTGTATGGCGCTAGAGAACAGTTACGTCATAAAACTTATTGTCGTTTCTTTCTACCGTTCGTTCGTTTTGATTGTCTGCAGTTATTTTATTTTTCAATGAATTTTAATTCTGTTTTCACATTTCACCATCAATATTTGATTATTTCTTAATTTTTAAGAAATGCATTTAAAATTTGATACTTGGAAACTACCCTATTGTAACTCGACAACAGTGACTACAAAACTATTGGTAACTATTTACTTGAATTTTGTAATTTTACCTTATGTATTTTAGTATTACATTATTTTATTAAATAACATGTTAAAGGTGACATAACGTAATGAAAAAATGAAAATGAAAATAGTACATTATGATATAAGTGCGGTAAGTTGAAAATTACAGCCGAGGCGATATTGCTAGCCCGAGCCGTAGGCGAGGGCTATAAGGAAGCAGAGGCTGTAATTTTCAAAGCGCACGTATGTCATACGACGTTTTATAACATATTTACGAGGAAATAAATAAAACTTTGACTTTCTTAAACGAATAAATCTTTAATTACTTGTTAAAGCAGTTATAGAAATTTGAACAATTTTTAAAAGTGATTGTTACGTTGCCAGTTGCTTTTTAGCATTGAATAGTAGCACCACAATGAGCTTGACTTATATTTTTGAGAAAGTTCCATGAAATATGCTAAAAACACATTTTCTGAAAATGAATTTGCATCTTTGCTTGTTTTCCATATGATGAAATTTTGATACGCTTGTAAGTATCTATCGGTCGATTTTTCAGGCAAGAGGCTTAGAGTAGCCTTTTTCGCTGCGTTTAAGACTTGTGGCGGTGTCAAATTAATAAATTCATCACTACTTGACGACATTTTCAAATAAAAACAATACAGCGAAAAGAAAAAGCGCGCGGAATAATTTTACTTGTCCACAAATTAGCGATGCGCGCGCATCAACTTTTTTTAGGTAAAGGTACAAAAACAGCCAGTATTACTAATAAAGTAAATTAATATTTTTGTGTTTTTGTTACAGATAAATGGTTGTAATTTATTGTCAAAATTAATTAAATTAAAGAATTAAATCTTTATTTATTATATTTTATCTCCCAAAGTTAATTTTATTCATAAAATATTGACCACTTTTTTAACATAAAAACTCTTTGCTAAGATTTTAAAAAGTATCGTTCATTTTTAGACGGAGCATCTTAAAAAACCGTACATGTTACTTTATTTAAAAAAACTCGTGCGTTTCACATTACTATAACGCACAAGTGCGTAATGAGATACATTACGATATTGAAATTGGTGTAATTACAGCCACTTTACGAGCAAATATGTTATAATAGTACATTATGATATAAGTGCGGTAAGTTGAAAATTACAGCCGAGGCGATATTGCTAGCCCGAGCCGTAGGCGAGGGCTATAAGGAAGCAGAGGCTGTAATTTTCAAAGCGCACGTATGTCATACGACGTTTTATAACATATTTACGAGGAAATAAATAAAACTTTGACTTTCTTAAACGAATAAATCTTTAATTACTTGTTAAAGCAGTTATAGAAATTTGAACAATTTTTAAAAGTGATTGTTACGTTGCCAGTTGCTTTTTAGCATTGAATAGTAGCACCACAATGAGCTTGACTTATATTTTTGAGAAAGTTCCATGAAATATGCTAAAAACACATTTTCTGAAAATGAATTTGCATCTTTGCTTGTTTTCCATATGATGAAATTTTGATACGCTTGTAAGTATCTATCGGTCGATTTTTCAGGCAAGAGGCTTAGAGTAGCCTTTTTCGCTGCGTTTAAGACTTGTGGCGGTGTCAAATTAATAAATTCATCACTACTTGACGACATTTTCAAATAAAAACAATACAGCGAAAAGAAAAAGCGCGCGGAATAATTTTACTTGTCCACAAATTAGCGATGCGCGCGCATCAACTTTTTTTAGGTAAAGGTACAAAAACAGCCAGTATTACTAATAAAGTAAATTAATATTTTTGTGTTTTTGTTACAGATAAATGGTTGTAATTTATTGTCAAAATTAATTAAATTAAAGAATTAAATCTTTATTTATTATATTTTATCTCCCAAAGTTAATTTTATTCATAAAATATTGACCACTTTTTTAACATAAAAACTCTTTGCTAAGATTTTAAAAAGTATCGTTCATTTTTAGACGGAGCATCTTAAAAAACCGTACATGTTACTTTATTTAAAAAAACTCGTGCGTTTCACATTACTATAACGCACAAGTGCGTAATGAGATACATTACGATATTGAAATTGGTGTAATTACAGCCACTTTACGAGCAAATATGTTATAAAGTGTATTTACTTATTACAGGGCACACAAAAAAAGCCCTTGCTCGGGATTGGACAGATTCGGGATTGGACAGATTCGGTATTGGGCAGATTCTTGATTCGACAGATTCTTGATTCGACAGATTAGTGGATTGGGCAGATTCTTGGATTCAAAAAAAGGACCTCCGACTTACAAACTAGGTCGAAAACCTGTATCTTGTAAGTCGGGATTCCGTCGCACTTTCTGTGCAAGCAAATTACAAATTATATTCTTAAAGGAATTTAGTAAGATAATGGTAAGAGTGAGTATGGGTGGGTGTGTGTGTGTGTAATCAAAGACACATGTACATGTAGTAACCCACATTCGCCAAATTCAAACGAATTTTGGTTTATAATTTCAAGAAACTCTCTAAAATGGACGTACAATTTGCAGAATCAGAAACATATGCAATCAAAACACCAAACACACGAACACAAGAGCCCTTTGTTATAATGTCGATGAATATTAATCCTTCACTTTCGGCACTTGTGACAGCTGTATACAGGTTGGAGAAAGAACCAATTCAGTTTTGAAACGGTTAAGACCACCTGCTGCTGCACCGTCGAGTGGAAATGGAATTCAAGTGGCTTACTTAAATCGTTTTGGAAGGGTAATGTTTGGAATTTAAGTAGTTTATGACGAAAGTGTAATATTAGGTAAGTGATCGGTTTGAAAGTAGTCTTTGTTGAACTTGTCACTCCAATAAATTACATTAAATATCATAAAACCACAAGTTAATAGAACAAACATTAGTTATGTTGGAGAGGAGCTATATACAAAAAAAACCTTAAGGTTCTTAATGTTCACTTTTCAAAATTCCCACGAAAGGGAAAGGAATAACAGAATACAGGAATACAGTTTGGAAAAACAGACATTCTAAACCTAAAAGACCAAAAACTGTCTTCATGCAACCAATAACACAGAAAAATAAATTACTCTTTTGTCTTTGCTTTCCACAATCCTTTTCGAAATCGTAACTGTCATCCATTTTACATTGAAAAAACTGGTTATATCCGGTTAAAAATGGAAAAGTGTTCGTATTACACGGCACGAGGAATGCATTGGATGCTTTAATAAAGTTTTTGAAATATGTTCCGCCCGGAGCGGAGGTGGAGCGGTTTTCGATTAGTGAGATTTTATGGATCCCATTCTGGGCCGGGAGCTTTTTGCACGGGAATCTACTCGTATATATCGACGGTTATAATACGACATTTGAAATTATAACCGTCGTTGTGATGATATAGGCATCAATCTTAGTGATTTCACTACATACTGTACCTGTAAAGGATGTAACAAAACCCCCTATAGATCCGAAGGAGGGTGTTCAGTATCCATAACTGAATAACTTTCGAATTAATGGGACAAAAAATCACACTAGTTCCATCATGGAACAATTCAATGAAACTACTAAGCGAACACTCGCACCTCCCAGTTGCAATTTATTTCAGCTTGCCACACCGACTGTACGATTGCGGTTCCGTTCGCAAAATAGAAACATTGGTTTCGAAATTCGATAGCAATCGTGGACAGGAAGGGTTCCAGACGTATCCGGTGCTCCCTTCTCTGCACCGGGTGTACTCTGGCGATATCGGGGCACTGGGTATACCCGTGCAATATCGGAGAGAACTTCGAACTAATCATGCCAATTGATAGTGGTGATTTTCAACTGAGGATTGAAAATTTCAACTGTCGGACGTCGGTTTCGAATTTTGGTACTGCAGCCTTTAGGTATTGAAGAAAGGATGCAGGATTATAGGAGTATGTGCTCAAAGAACCGACAAAGAAAATGTAAAATTAGTAGAAAATACTTTTAAATCAGGGAAAATAGAAACGACAATCGCTCAAAGGGTAGACTAGACTACAGCACAAGCGTCGCCGGATCGAATGCACGTCTGGACCATTGTTTGGACCACTCCTAGTACAGACATTTTAGCATAACATCATC
This sequence comes from Hofmannophila pseudospretella, assembly GCA_947369225.1. NCBI lineage: Eukaryota > Metazoa > Arthropoda > Insecta > Lepidoptera > Oecophoridae > Hofmannophila > Hofmannophila pseudospretella. Next base: position 4,983,779 of record OX376333.1, read on the forward strand.
GGGTGCCATCTTCAAACTGAAGTTTGGAGGTCAGTAGGCAAAATCGCTTGCGATCCCATGCTGCGTCTTTCAGATCACGGTAGCTCAGTCCGGTCCACTCCTTGATCATCCAGACATTTGCGCCGATTGCCATTTTAGCATAATATGTAAAAAAAATAAGCAAGTCGGGGGACTTGCCACTGTGGAGATCTTCTTACTTTTCCTGGTCATCATAAAAATCGGGTCCAAATCGGATCATCGGTTGAGTTATGATGCCACAGACAAACAGACAAACACGTCAAACTTATAAAACCTCTTCCTCGATCGGTCGGGGGTTAAGAATAGTCAAATGTAACCAAAGAATAGAGCCAGAAATCCAATGTGTTCCCAATCTAGACACACGGTCCGCAGGTGTGTCCGCCAAGTTCGGAAAGAAAAAGGGCAACGACTAACTCACGTGTGTGAGAAACAGATACAGAAACCATTTCGAGCCATTTTCGACCCCCTATAACTCAAAATCTATTTGCCCTTCATACTTAAAATTTTGTATGTCTGTTAAGACCCATCCAATTTACCTGAATCCCCCAAATTTTATAAATGTAGTTCAAATAGTTCCCGAGATATTAACCTCTGAAAATGGTAATTGTTAACACTCCTCATTCATCTTCATCAAAACATTTCTCACTTCCAATTGGCTTAGAAGCTTGAAATTTGGCATATAGTTCGGTCATTGGGCATATATAAAGGAAAAAATCAGAAAACAGCCATTCTGTGACCCTGTGGAACCCTGACGCAATAAGTTTCTGTTATGATTCCTTGACATTCGTATAAATCTGTCAAATGCGTTAAAACATCAAAGTACCAAAGGGTATGATGTGTCTTCCACTGTACTAGTATTGGTTGGACCACCTCTAAAATAATTTACGGATTTAGTTTTAAGCAAGCAATAATTTTTATTTTTAAACAACTTTATATATTTCTACTACCTATGATGAAGGTGGTTCCTCTGTCTATCCCCTCGGGGATTATGGACGTGATAGTTATGCTATACTATATATTTCTGTAAGTAAGTTTGAAGTAACGTTAATTGAACTTGGCCTCCAGTTAGATCTCCATTCTTTTACGGCGAAGCCGACAGGCCTATTGGTTCCATGCTCCGAACTTGGCACCTTTTTTCACATTTACGTTTTCTGTGGGATCGCAATCACAAGTGCGGACAAGTAATAAAAGAACTCTACAATGAGTTCCGCTTGATTGCAGGATCAGCTGAATTCAGCCATTCAGCAGTATTGTTGGAACGAAATTTTTGAACATTGACGCTTTTAAACGTGTAGTCGTGACGTAACGTACAAAGTATTTGTTCCGGAGAAAGGTAGAATGGATAATTTTATTGCAATTTTGTTCTAAGGAGGTAATAAAACAGTCTTTTCCTTCTTGTTATAGCGGCTAACTTATTTTCAGAGTTAATCAGGCAGCCCTTAAGCCACTGAGACGTCAGCAACCGGGACAGATAGCTTAACGTGGTCTCCAAGGCATGGAAGGGCTCAGATGAAAATGTGTCACTAGCGGTCACCCATATTGGTTCTGATCGCCCTTGCATAATCACACTGAACATCGGACCATTCTCGCAACTAGGCTGTCAACAGTTAGTCATCATCTTTATAATTAGCCCTTCTCTTACCACTGCAAGGTATAAGCCTCCTCTCTCTTGTGCCACCCTTCTCGGGCCTGTGCAAGTCGCATCCAGGTTTTACCTGCCCGCTGGATCCCCAGTAATACAGTAAAATGGTTACTTTTACATGAATCGTCATCTCCAAACGATGATCCAGGGCAGGATTGGAGAATCGGGAGCACCAATTGGAATGAGGTGCAAACAGTTGGAGTCCAGTAGTGTAAGTGCTCACTTCTGGTCTGAAGGGGTGGTTTTCCATCGTTAAGAGAGGCGATGATGAAAAAACTGCCATCATCTCAAGCCGCACTAAAATGAATTCTTTTTACTTATATAATGTTATGTATGTCTATAAGGTAAATATCCATGGACCTTTTGTATAGTTAGGTCCAACAGAATACCAGCGCTGTAGGCATTTTTGTCTGCAGCAATAAGCTGAGTTGAGGCCCTTTTCACAATAACAGCAGACCATCAGACATTATTTCAATATGTTTACCTTTGACTACATAATTATTATATTATAATTATAACTGTTTCGGTCATTGCTGTGTGTGAAATAAACATATTACTTACTTACTTACTAGTTAGCTATATAATTTGTTGCCTGAAAATAAAGAATTTATTATTATTTAATCAAGATTTCAAGAAATCAAGATTTTATTTTTAAACACTGCATAGGTAGTAAGTACTCAACATTAGGCTGGAGGTTTTAACTTTGGAGTCAATGATCCGAAATTTTTTATCCAACCAAAAGGTAGCCACCAATGTAATAGCCATAGTTAAGTGATTGAACAGTTTGCCATAAGGTTCATTTCTGGCATCCCAGGGCTAATCAACAGAGCTTCCATGACTGAACATAGCTGTATTAGAAACAAACCAAAAGCTTACCAATTAAACAGCATAGAAATTAAGTATTCTATTTAAATACGAATGATGCATGGAAAGATAGGGTATAAGAAAATATGACGACTAATTTATGAGAAAGAAGAAAATACGAATGCTTAAATGAAAGGTTGTTCTGAGAACAACGTTCGTTACATTTATTTTATTACGAAAAAACCTGTCCCCTTTCGCAAAGCTCGTAAGCCTCTGATACTTTTACTGAGACACTTGTTTAGGTAGAGATTCTTGATTCATGTTTTTGTACAGTTGTCAGAAAAATGGAAAATAAAAGTAAATAAAATATGCTGATGTATGATACAAGATACACACTTACATAAAGTATAGTTACTTACCTATAGTTGTCATCATAATTCTTCAGCAATCTACTCTAGGTCACTGCTGGACATAGGCCTCTCCCAGGGCGTGTTATTGAATTCGGGCTTCGGCTATTCTCATTCAGTCGCTGCCAGCCACCTTGCGCAGATATTCATTCCATCAGAGGGATGTCCTATACTTACCTACAGTTTAAGTTTATTTGGTCCTCTTTCTCAAAAAGTCCACATTCCCATAAAGTCTACATTCCCAAAAAGTCGACATTCCCATGAAGTCCACATTCCCATAAAGTCCACTTTTTTGCGTCCATCTTTGGATATCAGAATTTTTAACTGTAACTAGGTACTTATGAGTTGCTTTTGGTAAGTGGACCAAATGAACATAAAGTCTCCTATACTATGCTTGCTTAATCTCCACGGTCTACGCCCAACGGTTGTCGGTTCTGCATTAGAATGTCGTCGTATATCTACAAATCTGTATTTTGGCGACTTAGTTGTACAATAAGAGGATCCAACATGAAGAAACACCAGACCACGCGATGTAAACACCAGAATACAGAAGAAAACAAAGTTTAATACATGCAGCACAGAACATCTGGTGTGGTACAGTGCCAAAAAGGGTACACCAGCTCAGCATAATGCTGAGGCAAGCCACAGCGCTGATTTTCAGCTGGCCCCTCAGTGACTGCACGGACGAAGAAAGCAACAGTGTGTGCGTGTTGTGATGTATGAATGTGTTTGTTTGTATGAATGAGGATATTAGTGTGTATGTGAGGTACTGAGTGTGTGGGAGGGTGATGGTATGGTAGTTCAAAGTAGAGGCATAAGATTACCGAGCACTTCCAGATTGTGAAAGACAGTAGTTACAGGGCACCTAAATAATGTAACGGAGCAGTGTCCGATAGAAAGGGACTAAGGGGAGCAGGGATACTCCTTTTTTTCATCCATTTGATCTAGAATTAAAGGTAGAAAAGTTACTTGCTAATCGGATCTCAATGCTTAGTACCTACCTACCCAAAATATAATTGCGGGCAGTTTCAGAATAAACTTTGCTGGGTCGATTGGACTGACATCCAGTATCATCTCTGAATCCATAATGATTGAGTGTTTTGTATTAGATTATTGGACATTCCCCAAAATTGTTACATTGTTAAGTGGTTAGATGTGTTACCCAAAATTGTTATTTCCTAATAGTGAATTTCCCAGTTGATATTCAGTTTCCATAATAGGTCGAAATTCGGAGCCACAATCGCCTTTATCTCCAAATTCATTTATCTCTCTTATGCAGCGGACTGTATATAAAAACGGGGATCGTAAATCAAACTTGAGCCACGCATGTCCACATTTAACATCAAAACGTATTGTGTTTCTATCGCCTCCGCGGTTGATTTATTATATACCTGGCTGCTGCTTTTTGTTCGCCACCATCCCTTTGAAAAGTCGCAAAGTTGCTGCGTGATAAACGATTTGCTCATTTATTTAGCGTGCTTCATTATTGAATAGCGCGTTTTAAAAAAGAGGATTATTGATGTAAGCCTTGAAATTGGTTTCACTGACTCCGAATATTATATTAGTAATATTTTTGTTCGTCTTATATTAGTTATTTATTCAGAATTAATAGATTATTTCTACATTTCTTTTCTATTGCTCTTGCTTCTGTAATTGTTTGTGTATAAATAATTTAAAGTTGTAAGCATTATGGGGAGTTTTGGGAGGGACACGGTGAGAGGGGGCTTGTTTGACTGAACTGTCGATTAGATGGTTATACTTGTTTATTGACTATTTAAAATAATATATTATAATTTGACATGTAATTTAATTAATTAATTCGAATATGATTGATTACAGTTGTAAATAATTAAAATGTTCACTTAAAAAAAAATAGATTATATAAATATTTGTACATGAGATAAAGATTTTGAAATTCACCCCTATGAAGATTGCAATATTTTATTGTAATTAATTATTAGACAAAGCAAAGTAACATAACTAAATACACATTTATCAAAAAAGCTTCACATCTTTTACTTGCATATATTTTTCCATATGATGAAGTTGTCATAGGTTTTCAAGTATTTTTCTCGCGATTTCTTAGGTAACAGATTATATATTATATTTTTTGCATCAGTTTTAATAGATTCCAGTTTTCGCTAATGGAACAACACATTTTTTCGAAATTATATAAGGTTCCTTTTTATTAGTAGCAAATATTTGGAGGGGGTATGTGCTGGTCATTTGTACCACTTTACAAGAAAAAATAACCTTGTTACTTTTACGAAAATCTTCCATATTAAAGAAAAATAAACCCCATTATTTTGCGCCTTGGTGGCATAAACTCATCCATATCATTATTAATGAAACGAGTTTCATTCATACTTCTTATTTCAGTATTAGAATAGCAATAATTCAGTCATTTGTAGAATTTTCAAACAAACAATTTTGTCGTTTTTCTCGAAAATGTAGGTAATAAGTTAAAAATATATTTTTTGTCCTATCGTTATTGTTATAACCTATACATGACACTCTAGAAATATTTGCCGTTAATAAAATAGGACCCTATATATTAACAGTAATATCACCTCGACCAGAAGATGTGATTCACGCGCGTTTCACATTTGTTTTTTAAATACCGCGCCAGCCGGCCAGTAACATTTTTCATAAAATACTTTCTTCTATCTCTTTGGTCGCGGTGTACAGAGTGTACACTAGGAACAATATTCATGTTCCAAATTCAAATAACTTTTCTTCCGTTTGAAAGTCGCTTACAGAAAGACCTATTTTGTTCCCACTTTTTGAAGGACCAATGAGCGCTTTTGGAACTGATGGAATAAAAAATATGTTCTGGTTTTTCTTCCAAAATTTATTTCTACCAATTAGAACTCGCGACTAGCCTTTCTGGGGCCTGGTCTATATTCCTGCGAGCTGTCGCGGTCCGATGACACGGCGAAATTTTTCACTGCAAGCGTCAATACATCCCGAATAGGCAACTGATTGTCGCGGGTTCGAATCCCATTCGCCGAAATTCTTTTACACTTTTCTAGATTTGAATTCCGCTTTGATGGATTCAAAATGTAGGTAACTATACTTCATGTAGTGACATCAGTAAACAACACCAAAATTATGCTCAACAAATCCTTGAAAGGCCTTTGAGAGATATCCCTTGAAGCTATAATTAAAGGATGAACCATAGATAGTACCAGGGGACCGAAAGTTTATCAACGTGTAGGTAGGTATTTAGTTTGAAAACATGGGCCTCGTGTATTTTGATCACAAACTTCGTCCCTCAAGGGACTATTCTGTAAAAGTTTAAAAATTCCGTGTACGAGGAAGTCACGGTATATTGTGGCTATTTGTGGATTTAATTTTAATAGCATCATTGTTTTTGCGATTCAATATTTATGAATAACAAAACAACTTTTTTATAATTATTAATACTTGTGGTTGTTGGTACTTGGTGAAACTTGTAGTACATGATCAGACTTAAATAATATACTGTTTCACAGGTTTTTATTGTATTTTATTAATCACGACCGGTTTCTAAATAATAGGCAACCAATACATTTACATATTGCATACTACGCTCAAAAAGCATAAATCCTTGATCACTGACCCTATTATATTGACAAAACGTAGGAAACATATGGTGGCCCAAACAACTGCAGTAAGGACCACTTTTGCTAGTCGTCAGTTTTCAAAACAATCGGCACATCTATACAATATCATCAATAAAGAATTGGACAATAATTTAATAAAATACTACGACTGTAAAAAACGTCTGATTGGCTAAAAACGCTAAACTATGAGGAGATCGAGAATCTCCTTAAATACTCTAGTATTTCTCCCCTTTTTGTCTTAAATGAAACGTGGTTTACACCGATCCCAAGATATTTTTAACGCAGTTTTTCATTTAACATCTCTCACTCATTTTGGCATGGAACACCATACATCTGTCTTGCACACACACATACACCCTCACACACACACCCCCTCTCTCTCTCATTCACACGTTATTATTATTATTATAACATAGTAAATAGGTACACAAATAAACAGGTATGGTAGAGCGTGGCCCTCTGACACAGGTGTTGTCACACTTAAAAGAGGGCCTCCACAATTGTAAAATTATTTGTACCTTTTTGTTTCTGAATAAATCTTTTTATTTTTTTAATACAACTTGCATTTGGTGTTGACACCCTTGGTCCTTGGATATTCTGGTGTTAACAGTGCTGAATAAATGGTTTACAATTTTCTATTTTTATATTTAATATTACTACAGCATGGTCACTGTTCCGAGAGCTGTCCAAGCGCCTATTTGATGCAATATATTATATTATATTGTGTTAGTCCTCCTTCTATAATGGTAAAATAAATAAAATATAGAAAAAAAAATGTTTTACGTGAATTCGATGTAGCAATATTTCGCCTAATCTGGTTGTAAGAACCAATAATATTTTAACACATTCACAGTCCAGTGCCTTCACGCTGGGGACCTCATGGGCCTGTCCAAGGAGTCCATGCATCCTATGTTGAGTCACATAACAATAGATTTAAATTAAATAGACGTGTCCAAGAATTTTGTATGGGGTCTGTGAACGTGTTAAATGTGCTGCTAATTGTTTCTTGAGCCGCTTCTTTGATTTCAGATTTCACCTTACGAAGTGGTGGTAAGTACTTATATTAAAAAATAACGTTGCAAAAATGTTCTATAATTTCTATTTACCATAACAAAAGTTTGACTTTGAACAGGAAATCAAAAAATACAAAAAAATACAAAAATATTTATTACAATCATTTGACAACAATCATTTGACAACAATCATTTGACAACAATGTAGTTACAATGTATCGGACCCACATTTAGAACCGGGCACCCTATGTTTACTAATGATCAGTTTTGAAATTAAAAAGACATTAACGGCACAAAACGATACTAAAGCCCTGACGAAGTTAATGAAAAACGGCAATATCAATTTGTACCCTGCATTTATCACATCGACCCTGGCGAGGCTATGTCCCTAAATTGAACTGGTCATGAAAAATACGACAAAATTAGAGCCGATTTTTGATCGAGGTTCCGGGTTTTGGTCTCATTCAGCCTAAGATTTTTTCTAGGTATATACCGAAGCAGAAATAACTTTTTTTTTATTTATTGACTACTAAACCCGTATTTGACCTCGATCTCGCCTGATGGTAAGCGACGACGAGGTCGACGATGGAGCATGCGGGTCCAGTAAATGCCTATTCACTCTGGCCTTGAAGATCCCAAGGTTGTAGGTTTCGGGAAATACAGACAGGCCGGCAGGCTGTTCCATTCCTTAGCCGTTCGCTAAATGCACGAAGAAGCAAATCGCTTCGTACGAACAGATGGAATATTAACAATATAAGGATGGAACCATTACATTAGGATAAATAATGCATGGAAAAACAGCACAAGTAGATGAAGAAATATGGAGAAAAGTACAAGAGCTGCAAGAGCTACATATTTGCGGCGGGCTGTCAGAATTTTTGACAGGCTGCCAGGGTAGTGAAGTATTGATATTGAATCTAGAAATATTTTTAAAGTGGTAACAGTGAGAGAATATCTGACAATTACTCACAATAACTGGACAGATTTAAGCATACAAGAGGATAGAAGCGTAGACAAAGAGGAAGAGAAAATACCAGATCCAGAATAAAATGCACGGAGAAACTCTGCTTGTATGCTCTTTAGCGGTATAATGGGACTTAAGAGAATCAGAGAAAGAGGTAAAAAATGGAGCCCGAAACCAAATCGAAGGTTAGGACTCTATTTAAAGACATTAAGCCGTCAATAGCTATTTGTTCGGAGCATAAAAGTGTCGTCAGTAGTCAGTCAAATTTTATGTCTTGTGATGTCGACATCTAGGTTTATGTCCAGAGCTTGACCTTCACAGAACTGTTCAATTTAATGTGGTTGGAAACTTCAGGGTTTTATACAGGATATTATTCTAAATTAGCTAAATGTAGCTAATGATTTTATATTGTAAGTGTTGTTAAATGCAAAAATCATTAGGATATTTGACAAGTGTAGAAGATAAAATGCATTTCACAAATATTAAGAAATACACGAAAACTGATGGTGAAAACAGAATTTAAATTCGATGAAAAATAAAACATACGGCTAATCAGAAATCAGAAGGTAGAAAGAAACGGCAATTCTAATGTAAAACTGTAAAAGTACTGTAGCGCCATACAAGCTGCCTGTTTTGCTAAAAAGGGACGGAGTATCTATCTCCCCAGCATTAGCTGAGCCAGGTGCCTATTGCCAATTGTATTATGGAGTTACTAAATAAAGCGTTTTTTCTTACTTTTCTTTCTATATTTCTTTAAGTACCCACTAGCTTTAACCATTTTATTTATTAATTAGTAAAAAATGCAACATAACAGAAAATATTCCGACGCGTTACATTTGTCAGATGGAAATACACAATAGAATTAAGAAACATGTCAACTTAAACTACAAACATACAAATTAATTCAGTACATAATTCGGTCCGAAGTGATCGTGCAGGTTAAGCGATGTAGGCGCGGTCGTGCCTCGGAAAGCACGTTAAGCAGTCGGTCCCGGTTGTTGTCGTTCGACAGCATTCGTTCAGTCAGATGCCTACGGGCGGTCTGAACAACTCTGACAAATAGGTTGGCCACTAACCATACGATAAGCAAGCAATTCAGTAACAATGCATTAACAATGAAATAAAGCAAATAATGTAATCACAGTTATTCATTGTCGGTCACTCACACATTCTTTCTCACACAATACAATAAAGACGATAACAATTCATATCTCTGGTGTTAGTTGAGATGAAGGAAAGAGACCACTGGGCGGCCAAAGGAAGCGCTACAAAGACACCCTTAAGCACTATCTGAAAAAGTGTAACATCAACTTCAACTCATGGGAGGATAGTGCCTTGAACAAGTCAAAATGGCGCGACCTGACGAAGAAAGCTGCAAACTCTTTCGAGACAGAGAGGGTGGAAGCCGAAGCAGAGAAAAGGCGTAAGAGGAAGTAGAAAGAGGTAAACCCGACCTTGAGAGACAGGCTGCCAACGGTGACAAAATGCAGCATATGCGGTCGCGAGTGCAACTCCAGGATCGGGTTGTTGAGCCACTCCAGGACGCACCAGAGACAACATCAATTTACAACGGATTAGCACAAGTCATCCTCGCAACGAGGGACAGCCACGACGACGTTAGTTGAGATACTCATAGAAAAACGAATTTCAGGTCCATTTTCAGAATATCCATTTAAGTTGATTGATGTGTTTGACTATGTTTCATGTAAAAAATAATTGACTATAGTAATATCAAGATTTCCATTTATGAAGTTTTATAAGTTTTTCAAAAATAATAATTAAATATTCATACAAATCGTTCGACTCAAAGTCACTTGCACACCTACTACCTCTTTCTCGATATCATTTCCTCTGCCCGAAGGTTGCCTGGAAGAGATCGCTCTTAGCGATAAGGCTGCCTAAATTGTATTTCACTATTTCCTTTTCTATCTCATGTTTGTTATTTTATATTTGTGCAATAAAGTGCATTTTACTTTACTTTTACTTTACTTATTTTGTATGAGGAGAGTAGCTCATTTTTCACGAATTCTAGTTTCTCATTCTCAAAGTACCAAAGGGTATAATACCCTTGATGACGATGACGTCAATGCTATAAAAATCAGGAAAATTTGCCTTCAGTCTGCTGAAAAAGTCTACTTCTATTGACAACTCTTCAATTCCATAAAATACATCCCAATCCCTTATAAGTTTGGCGATAAATTGAATCAGTTAGTTGAGGTGTTAAGCAGAACAGAATCAGGGACCCAGACGGTTTTCATTAATAGAAGGTACCTTTACAGAGATGACACACGGTTACAGCATTCAACGAGTAACGAACGAAGTGAAGGTGGTATGACTGTGCAGACAGAGCCATGGGTGGTATCGTCCTTTTACCTATCTCTGCCGCAAATATCAATGCTTTGCAGATGCATAGTTTAATTCAAACCATTACAGATCGCGGCTTTATTGAACAATGGCCTTGAATCGCAGTGACGAATATTTGGTCTCAATCGAAGTGAAAGAAAACACATTTATTCAACATTTCATTATTCATGATTATTGATTAGATTTAAAATGACTTAACATTAAAAACAACACAATGACACATGCTCAGCATGTGCTGCGCTCTGACCGGTACGGCAGAACCACAGCGCTGGTTTTCAGCTGTGCCAGGGCGATGGGATCACGGGCGAAACAGCAGGTCAGGGACCAAACCAAAAATATATTAAAAGTACAAATAAATAAATAAATATCTAAAGATGAAATAGATAACAATTAAATATGGAGTGCGACGCGAGGGGCCGTGCGTAACCATAGCATGTCTACAATGGACGACTGCCATTTTTGTTCAACTTATGTGCCGCGGATTGTACTCTGTGTGTGAATTAATGATCTGCACTTCACTAAATGCCTAAAAATCTTAGACCAATTACTCGTATAGTGTAAAATTCGACTTAATAGTATTTGTCAAATTATTTTAACACTAGCAGGAGCTCGTAGCCTAGTTGCGAGCACGGTCCGAAAGTGATCGTGCAGGTTTAAGCATCGTTGGCGCGGTCGGTACCAGGATGGGAGACCGCTAGTGGCATATTTCATCTTTCTGAGCTCCTCCGTGCCTCGGAAAGCACGTTAAGCAGTCGGTCCCGGTTGTTGTCGTTCGACAGCAGTCTTTAAGCCATGTCAGAGGCCTACGGGTGGCCTGAACAACTCTGACAAATAGATTGGCCACTAACCATACGATAAGCTAGCAGGCAACTTTGCGAAATGTGCCATATATGGCATAAGCCTTAGAAAAGGACACCATATCGCCTATAAACCGAATAACGAGTACCTACCTGTTTGGTATCTCCCCTATTTTCGGTTAAATTTTATGTTTGTGGCAACCCCGCTACTTAACTTAGATTTAAAAAAATACAACTGTCAGCTGTGAGCTCGCATTATAAATTTCGTATTTCTATTAACTTAACCTAGAAATCCACACCCCTTGATCCCTATTTTCACTCCTAACCAGTCCTACCCCTGAATCGATTCGTTTCCCTCCCAAATTCCACGAAAAGTTATATTTTTATGTGTTAGTGGAACCTAGCATACCCCTAAGTTATTACAACCCCCTGCAAATTGAAGGGAAAACTGTCCCCTAACAACATCAAAAAGGGAAGAACCAACATTCGCAAGGTTTGCTCTGAACCCACCCCCCAATCGCGGCCTATCCCAGGCGGTGCACCCTCTATGCTCCAGGGTGGACACAATTACGGAACACTACCTAAATGAATAAATGTAGTGTAAAAATAAATGAATTTTATTTTAATACTTTCAAAAGCCCGTGTGTCCCATAATCGGGATCGCGATACGAAGTTTACGGATAATGACCAGTTTTCGCTTTCAATGCGAACAATAATCGAACTGGTATTAAATAAAGCTATTAAAAGTTTCGGCAGGGACGCCCTCGGTTCTGAGCACGCAGTTATTTTTAAACGGAATCTATTTTAGTTCGGATTTGATGATAATATATTTATAAAGTTTCCGGGAGTTAAGAACGTGGGCGTACAAGATTTCCTGCTAGGGGGGTACTACATATTTATACAACATTTTTCTTCAATTATCAGGCCATGTTAGGTGCAATGTGCCGTGTCGTGCCGGCCATAAAGAATTACACCACCCCAACTCTTCCCGTGGGTCGTACGAGGCGACTAAGGATCTAGTTGATACTATTCTACACCTAGTAGACGGCGCGGCGATAGGCTCGCCACTTATCACGTTTGTCCACCAAATTTTACGGCGAAAAGTGTGAACAGCCTATGATGAAGGCGGTTCCTCTGTCTACCCCCTCGGGGATCATGGACGTGAGAGTTATGTTATGATGTTAGATACGACTATAATGGACAAGATCCGCAAAGATCAGACACCGGACTATAATACAACTCGTGGGAAAGCGGGTTGAAACGGTAAAGTGACGTTGGGCAGGACACTTGGTTAGACGTTGATGGCCGGTGGATCAGAGCCCTCACTGAGTGGTAGCGAAGGTCGGGGAATAGATGAGTAGGTCATCCAGCTGCAACTTGCATCGAAGATCTGGATGCGACTTGCACTGTACCGGAAAGGGACAAAATAAAGGAGGCTTATACCATGGCCACTGACGGTTTATTTACAAAAACTAGCAGTTGCAGATTAGGAGTTGCCAGAGGACAAGTTTTTATTGTGGAAAAGTTGCCTACGGTACTTTTGCACTGGAATTCTAGATCTCCAGTTAAGTTTCTTACTAAGTTTTGAATAAATGACCAAGAAAATAAAGTTGCTAAAGTTACTCTTAGGTTAGCAACTGAGTATTTTCCAAAGATCTTGAAACTCACCCCATATATTTAGTTTGCTCGCTGGAGAAGTTTTATATATGGAAACCATGTTTGCCTGTTGGCGCATGATGTTGGCATTGAAATGTCATGTATGAAATATAAGTGCATTTGCGCAAATCATTTGGCTCTCCGTCAGTGCTCACGTCATCGTTCTAGAGGAGAGGGTGCAACTAGTCCGTTTTCTGTGGTATTTTCTAAGGTTGTTTATTACATTTCAAAAGGTTCGTAACCGAATCCTTATATTGGTTGCGTAGCGATTACCGAAGTAAAGTCATTTTAATCAATTAAGTGGGAATGACCTTGAATATTGAAATATCTTTTGGTAGTATTGAACTCTTGTTATCTATTTTAATTTTAAATCTTCGCTACGACATTTTATTAACCCTGATCAAAAATTCCTTTTGGATGTTATAAGTTTCATAAATGTCTGTTTTTCTGTGACATCATACATAACTCAACAACTGATGATAAGAGGGTTATGTTGTTACATTCATGCTGTCATGGCGTGTTCGTTCTCTTTTATTGTTTATAGCGGCCCGTCCCGGCTTCGCACGGGCATTAAACATTACATTTAGATTTGTTAATTTTAACACATTCATAATAATAATAATAATATAACACACATATTCACTCCTTTTTGCGTCGAGCTCCTAAAAAAGAGTAAATTAAAAAAAAACCGAGTGACGCCCTACAACGCATAAGTAGCCGAATGGAGTTTATTTTTTCAAAGTTTTAAACTCGTGATATCTTTTGAATGGAATGTCAGAATCGAATAATTCAAAAAGTAATATAAAGGTATTGAAGCAGTCTTAAATAATAAATCATTTATTTTGATAAGGTACAAATAAAGAGCTTTTTGTAGCGGTGGTATTTTAATTTCTTTTTTTTTAATAAAAAAAACGCTTATTGTGACATGACTATAATAGTTAGAGAGACGCTGCCGCTGATTTTTTTGTTGATAATGGTGTGTTCTAAAAAAATGTTATATATCATTTTGTTCTATCATCAATAGTTTTCGCAGCGTACGCGATGTAAGGAAGTTTTTTGATATTTTTTACACTTTATCGTAATTTAAGTAAGGATCCCCATTTTTTTTGAAAATGAAATATAGCCTATGTCACTCAGGAAAAATGTAGCTTTCCAACAGTGAAAGAATTATTCAAATCTGTTCAGTAGTTTCGGAGCCTATTCAATTCAAACAAACAAACAAAAAATCAAACCTTTCCTCTTTATAATATTGGTATAGAAAAAACGAGTTTACAGTGGTAATTTTTTCGTAAAACTAGTGTATTTTACCTAAAAATCGTCCATATTAAGTGAACGTTATATAAGACAGTGAAATGGGAGTGAAATCCTACAGATGTGTCGATCCGGCAACCAACCTAACCTAACCTCCAATTGCACTTGGAATGCAAGACACTAGGCATTCCTGCACACGACTCTCCCTTAATCTCGAAGTTGGTAAACTATTTTTTTTTCCTAAATAGACGCCAAAACGTTCGAGTTATTTTCAAGATTAACATCATCAATTGAAGAGTGTCAATCACTAGCAGGGGTCAATCATTAAAGAATGAAAAAAACTGATGATAATCCCTGAGAAAATCAGCTGTTACAGACTGACAGGTGGATGGAAGGACACCGAAGTCACACTATAAGGGTTTACCGTTTAGTTACGAAACCCTAAAAGTACTACTTATTCTGTCAGAGTGCAAAACGTAATGTGTAGCAAAGGAAAGATGATTTTTTTTCGACAGGCGACTGGCGACCCTAATTTACGTCTTAAAATTCATTGAAAGAAATAAAGAAAGAAAAACACTAATGCGACAAAAAAAACATATTTACTTCACTCTATAATACAATTGACAATAGGCACCTGGCTCAGCTTTTGCTTGAGTGAATGCACTTGCGTGTAAACACACAGCGCAGTGCAGCGCAGCGCAGCTATATAGTCCTCCTCGTCGAAACCGACGACGGCGACCCCCTTCAGTTCCTAGCATGCGCTCGAATGTGGCTGGCGAATCCGAACTTGCTCTTGAAGACCCGGTCACAGCGATCGCAGTAGAGTTGTCCGGCACTGTTGTATGTGTAGTGGTAGGAAGGCTTTGGGCGGGTTTTCCTTGCATGGCGTTTGGTATCAAGAATAGCTAGACGGGCCTCTTCGAACTGGGCTACACTTTAAGCAGCGCAGCGCATTGATAGTCAGACGACAGACCTTGGGTTCAACAGAATACCAGCGCTGCAGGCCTCCCTTGCCATTTCACCTCAATAGCTGGCTCCTCTAGTGTATAACACATGGTACCTATCACATCTTTCATATCATTCTTTAACCCTTTTTATACCTATGTTGTGTGTGAAATAAATAATTTACTTATTACTTTAACTGTACATTTTCGCTCCAAAGAGCAACTTATCAGATCCCTCTTAACCGTCTAACCGCCACTGTTTTTTCCTGAGCAACCGTATTTCAAGAAACCGCTTGCAGTACATTAAATCCTTTTTTCAAACCTCTCTATTTCATGCTCGTTACTTTCTACCAGGGATGTTGCGGATATTCGCATACGTATTCGCAATCGCGGAACTTCCGCATTAATTTTAGCATCCGCATTCGCATCCGCATCTACAATAATCAAGGAGCTTTTGCGGATGCGGATGTTGTGCAAGTTGCGACGAGAAATTGTGGACGTGACACGTGATATGCGCTTGTGTTTGGAACATTAGCTGATTATCAATAGGATTCTTAATTTGGGTCACTCGCCGCACTCGCAAGTCGCAAGTGACAAGAGTTAACAACTTTTTAAATTTTAATTTTCCTACTAAAAAAAATATTATAAAATAAAGATTTTCGAACGGCTAAGGAATGGAACAGCCTGCCGGCGTCTGTATTTCCCGAAACCTACAACTTTGGGATCTTCAAGGCCAGAGTGAATAGGAATTTACTGGACCCGCATGCTCCATCGTCCACCTCATCGTCGCTTACCATCAGGCGAGATCGAGGTCAAATACGGGTTTAGTAGTCAATAAAAATAAATAAAATGAAAATAATAATAAAAAAGATTACAAAATACTATTTAATTATATCTCTTAAAAAAACTTGACATCTGTATCCGCATCCGCATCCGCTGATGTGAATGTGTGCCTTAAAATATTCGCATCCACTTCCGCATCCACGCATGTCAAAAATCCTGCATCCGCAACATGCCTGCTTTCTACATCGTTTTTCTCTATCGTACTTACGATATGCCAGTTGGTCCCGTTTAAAACCTATCAGCTTTTGAAATATAGGTACAGTTGAACATCAATGAAATTGACATGGAATAAATAAATATATTAATATAATCTAAAAATCAGAAAATCAACTTCGCGAAACTTTTTACGGAATTACTTTTCTATTAAAATGTTACGGGATGGGCCATAGCCATGTGGCCATAACCACCTATTAAATTGAAATTGAGGTTATATGTTGTTTGTGTAGTAATGAAAATACATTCATCATTTAAAATTCATGAATTAAATTGAGGTTTACTTGGTTTGGTAATGAAGAAAAGTTGTTGAGCAAACCAGCGTGCTAAGTGTTTAGAATCGTGGAAACCTGCTAGTCTGTGGGTTATCTTGTCTCTTATTTTATGATCGGGGCCGGGAATAACTCAGCGGCACTTCGACCCTTGAGGCTCTTTTGTGCCAACCCCATTTTACACACTGGTCATCTCAGTGCGCAGGTTTCCTCACAATGTTTTCCTTCAGTGTTAGAGCAGTCGGTAAATGTACATACGTACGTCTTTGAAAAATACGAAAAACTCATTGGTACATGGCACTGCACGGTTTAGAACCCGGACCTCCCGCATGGCAGTCCGGTATCCTAGTCACTAGGCCACCGACGCTCTTAGTCTGTGGGTTGGTCAAGATTAATTATTTACTTGTTTAATTATACAATTTTTATGATTTTTTTCCATAGCATTGTCGCGATGAGGAATACGACTTAAGAAATTGTACAATTTACATATTTTGTTCTTTTTTCAGTTATATTGTGCGTTCATCAGAATTTTCTATGAAAGATTTTTTTTATCTAGATTTGAACTACTTGGCTACCTTTACTTAATCTAGGCCATTTTTCAGTTCCACCTGCTATCACATCGTGTGCCCATTTTTCTATTGAACGTAGGTGATTCTGTCCAGAAGATTGATATAGGTATCAATAAGGACAAGGACCGCTCCATGGACCCTTATACCTATTATTATTATTGGATTAGCAGGCAGGCAGCTAATGCTGGTTAGCCTGTTTCTTCACATTTCGTAAGTGGCTGTCTAATCTGTTCTTAAACTGGTTTATAGTTTCAGCATTCACAACTTGGTCAGGTAGGCCGTTCCACGGGATGACTACCCGGTTGAAAAGGAGATGATGTTTGGGAGTGTTCTGGCCGTGTTCCGCACTAGTTGTGTGCAGTGTCTTCTTGAGTGCTCCTTCAAGTTCAATATAAAGAAATTCTTCATTTCATCTGTGTTATAGTGATTGTTTAAAATTTTGTAAGTCTCTATAAGGTCGCCTCTATATTGCACAAATCAAATACAAAAATAAGGGCGTTTTCAGAGTCGTGCCGATTTCGTCACGCACGCGGGTTTGCCCCGCATGCGTGAAAACTCACAATGTCTTTGCAAGGTCTCCACGCATCCCGCGTGCAGGTATTACTGAAACAATGTGATGTGTAGAGCACGCATGCGGAGCGGACTCGCATGCGTGACGAAATACGCATGACTCTAAAAACGCTCTTAATCAAAGATTTTTTAACATTGTATTTGAAAAGTACACAAGATTACACGGGCGACTGTACACAGGAAGTGTTGGAGCTGTCGCTTTCCCCTTTGCGAATGTAAACTGGTTTTTGTGGAATTTACAGATGAAAAATGGAATATTCTTAGCCTTTTTGTTGACTGCGTCCTCGTATTTTGGACGGTTGAGTTTTTTCTACTAGGCACTTTTTACTACTAGTTATTTAGGCCTAGAGATGAATTGCTGTCTATGATAAATTTTCCTAATTATACTAATCCATAGACAGAAGCTCACAAACTATAATATCGTTGAAGTAAATTACAATTTTGGCGTCCTTACAGTTAAAAGCGATTTCATAAAGCGTACCCATCAAGGTAGAGGTTAATACATGATTACATGGTAGAGAGAAAAGGACATAACATTATTATAGAAACAGGAATAAAGAAGTGAATACAATATTGAAATAGATGTGCAGTGCTCTTATTACAGCGCATGAAACTGTAGGAAGAGATATCATGATTCATGAGAAATAAAAAAAAAGGTATTAACTTAACTTAATTTTTTTTATTAATTATCTACAGAAACCAGACGGACCACCAGACAAAAGGATGTGAAAAATGAAATACTACCTAAACTAAATGTGGTGAAGCATTGTGCGAGATATCAGTGTGTGCGGCTGTTTGACAAGTTGCCCGTCGAATATAGGACAGACATGAGCCTCCATACATTTAGGGTCAAATTAAAAGCGCTTCTTTTAGAAAGGAGTCTGTATTCAGTTGAAGAATTATAATGTCAGTAGGCACCTATGATGGAAATATGACTAATTAGCAAATTATAATTTATTGGGTTGTATTTATTTTTGACATTGATTTTTTATTACTTAACAATTTTTTTGTGACAATGATTTTAATTTTTTTTTTTTTTTTTTGTAATTTTAATTTTATTTTTATTTTAACGCTTATGCTGTAGCTAATATTGACACTAAAAGAGTTTAATTATTGTTTTTGATTATTTTTGTAATTATTAATTTTTTGGCATGTTTTTTTTTGTATTCAAACACAATTTATAATTGTTTATGAATAAATGATATGATATGATATGATGACATTCACAAAACCAGACCTGATGTTAAGTGGTCACCGTCGCCCATAGACATCTCACCTCACTGTATTAATATTAGAGGGTTTTGGATGCGCTGTTAACCTTGAGGACTAAGATGGATTGCCTCATGTGCCGGAAATTACGCTGGCTCTCTTACCCTTCAAACCGAAACACAGAAATGCAAGCATTTCTGCTTCACGGCAGAAATAGATGAGAGGGTGGTACCACCCCAGGCGATCCTTCACTTTAGGATCTACCACTACTAAAAAATAAAAAGGTATTTTATTGCAACTACCTGTGAAAGTTTTAAGGTGAAGCATCACGGTGTAATTTCATGCACATTCATGTTTAAACCATGAAAATATATGGCTCTTTAATGATACAAAAATATCGCTTATAATTTCTTATTGTCACCAAACACTAAATACCAGATATTCGGGAAGAACTATATACGTTGATGAAATAAGGGGTACTCCTAAAACAATGGCTTCGTTTACTCAGTTGGCTGAGTTTGACACACAGTTGACTCAGTTGGCTGAGCCAATTGGCTAAGAGTTCTCAGCAGATAAAACAATGTGGGCAATGTGGTGTGGCATTCCGGAAATCAACGCTGCTGGTCAAATAAATGACGGCCCTTTAGTTGGCACCCTGTCTTTACAGTATAGTAAATTGTCTAACTAGTGTGGAAAGGGTCATATATCAACGAGTGTAATTCGCAACGTAGATAATAATTCCCGCGTCGGAGAGTCGTTCAGAGCGTCGGTGGCGTCGTGGCTAGGCCTTCGGACTCCCGTACGGGAGGTCCGAGTTTGAAACCAGACAATGCCATGTACCAATGAGTTTTTCGGTTTTTTCGAAAGACTTACGTACATTTAGCGACTGCTCTGACGGTGAAGAAAAAACATCGTGAGGAAACCTGCACACTGAGATAACCAGTGTGTGAAATGGGGAAGGCAATGGCAAACCACCCCTGAATCTGCCACGAGAGTCGTTCTATGTGATTAATTCCTTAGAATGATCACGACCCTCAGCAATGAATAACACGACTTAGAAGAATAATAATTCCCGCAAGCTCGGGAAACTTAGGTACGCCCCGAAA
Source organism: Hofmannophila pseudospretella (assembly GCA_947369225.1). Taxonomy (NCBI): domain Eukaryota; kingdom Metazoa; phylum Arthropoda; class Insecta; order Lepidoptera; family Oecophoridae; genus Hofmannophila; species Hofmannophila pseudospretella. The sequence continues at coordinate 5,004,026 of OX376333.1, forward strand.
ATTAGGCCCATTTTAGCACGTATGTAATTTGATTTGTAATTAAATTGAAAATTGAAAAAAAATATCGTTTACCTCATATTAATTAGTATTTCACATTACTAGACGTTGCCTGTGTCGTGGAGATTACATAGGTACCCACATTGACCACTTTACAAGCTATGTGTCAATCTAATATTCAGATTCCAGAATTACAATTTAAAATTAAAAATTATGTTAAAGCTTATGATATTTATTTTATACTATTAAACATGCAACATTAAAGGAAACAAGAAGTATGGGATGATATGACTATCATAAATTTATAAAATATATTAACATATACATTTATATATCTAGGTATAGATACGTATATAAAATGACGGCTCTTTATTTGGCATGCAGACTTTACAGTATAGTAAATTGTCTAACTAGTGTGGAAAGGGTCATATTGTCTCAACGAGTGTATTTCGCAACAGTATTATTTGATCGTAGTTAATAATTCCCGCAAGCTCGGGAAACTTTGGCACGCCCCGAAAATTAGGTCCATTTTTGAGCACAGATTTGTGATTGGAACATGGAACATGAACATGGTTCCCTCCTTATGTTGTTGATATCCCATCTGTTCGTTCGAATCGATATGCTTCTTCGTTCATTATGCGAACGGATAAGGAATGGAACAGCCTGCCGGCGTCTGTTTTTCTCGAAACCTACAACCTTGGGATCTTCAAGGCCAGAGTGAATAGGCATTTACTGGACCCGCATGCTCCATCGTCTACCTCATCGTCGCTTACTATCAGGCGAGATCGAGGTCAAATGCGGGTTTAGTAGTCAATAAAAAAAAACATAAAGGTTTTTAATTACGAAAACTTACTAATAATATTATTATGGGATTTTTTTTATGGATAATTTTATAACTCAATCACGACGTAGGTACCTTACGGCTCAACGGATTTAAATTAAGGGTACAGTTATATTCGTAGTCTACTATATTATCCCATAGGGTAAATTCATCTCAGAAAAACGCCAGTCAAACATTGATCGATTATTATTCCTGTCTGATCCCTACAATTCCATGAACTGAGTTAATACTAAATTAAAATTGTTTGCAATAAAACCTGTCACGGAGCAAATTGGGGACAAAATTTCATAATAACGACACACAAAGTTAAAGGGTTAAGCTATGTTAATTGGAGTAGATTTCTACACGATACACGACGGTTTATTAATTTAAATTATTAATTTTGATCCTAATTCCTGTTATTTTAGATAATTGTTTTCTACTAACTTTCTTTAATCTTAAGGTTGTCATTTGCCAAAATGTTAGACGACGAACGTCTTTTGATGAATGTTAATTAACTCTTCTCGCAATTGGAATCCTAGACTTCTAAGGGCCTAAAGTGTTCTGATTGTCTAGAAATTCGAAATTAGATTAGAGAAAATAGGCCAAAATAGTAAAAAAAATACAAAAAATTATACTAGCGAATGGCGATGTTCATAGCATAGTCTATAATTTCGAGATTAGATTAGAGAGTTTGATAGGCCAAAATAGAAAAAAAAATACAAAAAATTATACTAGCGAATGGCGATGTTCATAGCATAGTCTATAATTTCGAGATTAGATTAGAGAGTTTGATAGGCCAAAATAGTAAAAAATACAAAAAATTATACTAGCGAATGGCGATGTTCATAGCATAGTCTATAATTTAGAGATCAGATTAGAGAGTTTGATAGGCCAAAATAGTAAAAAATACAAAAAATTATACTAGCGAATGGCGATGTTCATAGCATAGTCTATAATTTAGAGATCAGATTAGAGAGTTTGATAGGCCAAAATAGAAAAAAAAATAGAAAAAAATATACTAGCGAATGGCGATGTTCATAGCATAGTCTATAATTTAGAGATCAGATTAGAGAGTTTGATAGGCCAAAATAGTAAAAAATACAAAAAATTATACTAGCGAATGGCGACGTTCATAACATAGTCTATAATTTAGAGATCAGATTAGAGAGTTTGATAGGCCAAAATAGTAAAAAATACAAAAAATTATACTAGCGAATGGCGACGTTCATAGCATAGTTTATAATTTCGAGATTAGATTAGAGAGTTTGATAGGCCAAAATAGAAAAAAAAATACAAAAAATTATACTAGCGAATGGCGATGTTCATAGCATAGTCTATAATTTAGAGATCAGATTAGAGAGTTTGATAGGCCAAAATAGAAAAAAAAATAGAAAAAAATATACTAGCGAATGGCGATGTTCATAGCATAGTCTATAATTTAGAGATTGGATTAGAGAGTTTGATACGCCAAAATAGTACAAAAAATACAAAAAATTATACTAGCGAATGGCGATGTTCATAGCATAGTCTATAATTTCGAGATTAGATTAGAGAGTTTGATAGGCCAAAATAGTAAAAAATACAAAAAATTATACTAGCGAATGGCGATGTTCATAGCATAGTCTATAATTTAGAGATTAGATTAGAGAGTTTGATAGGCCAAAATAGAAAAAAAAATAGAAAAAATTATACTAGCGAATGGCGATGCTATGAACGAAACGTCAACAAATGTCAAAAAATAAACACGACCAAAGACGGCGGACATTTCGCGCGAATGAAAACAGTGTACCCACGGGATTACGGAAAACACTTGACGGGTTAAATAATCTTTTGTGAACAAGTTATAACGAGTAATCCGTTTTCAAATTATGTATGTAATAAACAAGAAAAAACTTTATTAATTATTTTATTGTTTGAAACGAATTGTTTTAATAAAAGCAACTTATGTACTTAGGTTTTTTGTTTGAATGTTTGTAAACTGATGTAGCTAGTCAAATAAATCGTCTTGTCAAATATTTTTCTATCTCTCTTTAATGTATTAATATAATAACGGACCCTTTAATTATTGCCATCTCGTTCAATAAAATGACATCCGTACTTAGATACCTATCCGAAGATAGAAAAGGCGCGAAAATATTGGCCAATAGCAAGTAATCGCGGACTGTCAATTATCGATCGCAAAGTAAAGTCAAATTAAATACTTTTTATTTAAATTGATTAGGTATATTGTTTATTATTGCTCAGTTTCCCACACTTTCTGTTACATATTGTTTAAACCATTTCTCTTTTACTTTCTTAATCTTGTTATCTTTATTTATTTTACAACCGGCCTGTTTCTGTAAAGTGATCTTTTTCAGTGAGTAATTAATTCTTTTAAGTACTATTTATACTGTTTTTTTACAAGTGCAAGTTTATTATAAGCATATTTTTATTTATATATTATAAGTCTGTTGTAGTTATGTATTTGTCTGTAAATTTCCCTAAGAGAAAATAAATAAAAATAAGTAAAATAAATTAATAGCCCACTGTCCCACTGCTCAGTCCCACACCCCAGTGTCCCACTGCTGGGCAAAGGCCTCCCCTCCTCCTTTCCATTTCTCACTATCCTAGGCGTCCTTATACCATCCCTTTTGGAAGTGGTCGATATCGTCCTTCCACCTACGCCTGGGTCTGCCTCGGCGCCGCTGTCCGTTTTGTGGCATCCAGTGCACGGCGATCTTTGCCCACCTTTCCGGATGCATGCGACATACGTGGCCTGCCCAGTCCCACTTCTTCACTTCCACTTTGGTGATTGGATCAGCAATGCGTGTTTTGGAGCGCAGGGCAAATTATAGAAAATGGAAAATCATTACGAAATATATAGTAAGGACTTATGGTCACGTGACTGTTTTGCGCCGGGGCTAGACACGGTTTTGAACCGGCGTAAAACCGTCTCGTGAATACAAGTCCTAATAAATTGTTCCTACCAAAGTTAAAGATGATTAAAAGACAACGTACAGCGCGATCGGTAAATATAAATCATCATCGGGTGCCATCTTCAAATAGAAATTCGGAGGTCAGTATGCGGTTGCATGGAAGAGATCGCTTTAAGCGATGAGGCCGCCTTTGTACATATCGTGCTACTATTCCTGTAGTTTTTACTTTTCCTGTATTTGTGTAGAATAGTGTTTCTATCTATCTATCTATCAGTATGTAAAATGGCTTGCGATCCCATGCTGCGTCTTTCAGATCACGGTAGCTCAGTCCGGTCCACTCCACTACATAAATAGAGATGCAGTTGTATAAATTATGATCATAACGATCGTGATCAAGGAGCTGGTTCAACTCACGGTTTGTCTGAGCATGACAAGCCTTCCCTAATCTCATTGGTTTCAATAGAACTTTGCTGACACCAAGCTTTGTGTAACAAAAACCTTGAAACTTGGCGAAGTGCCACTTGCAGGGAACTTTGAAAACAATGTGTTCCCGTACTAAGCAAACTTCCTTTTGGCGGCGCAAGGAGATATTCCCCTGTACTGACCTCAAGAGCCGCAGCGAAAATTTTGCGATCACGTTTCATCTCGGCGGTTCTTTTTTAGCGACATCACCTGAATTGGGAAATTCAGCACTTCCACCCTACTCGATATTTTTTATGTGTTCATCGAATCCGTTCATCATCTTCTTATTATTAACTCTTTATTGTATACACACAGAATATGTTACAAACTTAGACAAAAATATGCGAAGCACAAAGGGCGTGACTTATCTCTAAGAGAGATCTCTTCCAGCAAACCCCATATAGTGACAATTTGATATAAATAAATATACCTACTTAATAATACAAAATAAAGAATGCGTACTACGTATACGTACTGCTTCTGAGGGTTGGTTACAAATGTCGGGCAGTAATTACTATAAAGCTACTTAGGGTATCACTGTATATCTCATTGTTCCGATCCTTTATTTGCGGGACGGACTCCGTGCACCTGATTGAGCACTTTTCTTTTTAATTTTTACTTATAACCAATCTGGATGGATTCTGTCCAGAAAAATGATGGATCCGACCAGTGCACAAACACCCTTACGCTCGGCTATTATTGCGTTTGTACAAACAAGAAGATAAGCAGGAATGCCATTCTCGCAGCGTTCGACATACAACAGAGCGCTACGAATGTCTTGTCACGCTCACACATGTAATGTGAGTGAATGAGATAGGACTAATGTCGATTTCGACATTCCACTACGAGAATCGCCGTCCAGGTCAATTATTACATCCATAGCATTCGACATTTCATACTCATACTCATACCATTTATTGCTTTTCATGTGTAACAATTGGTCTTAAAAATATATATTATATGTTCATACACGAAACCCTGAGTAGGGCACCGCAATATAAAATAAGAGATTATAATAAATTATAATAGTAATAAATGCTAACGGGATAAATTAAATTAAATGTCATTATAAGTTATAATTGATTTTATAGTTAGGTATTGTTTTTTATCATCAAAAAACTCCTGCAGTGAATAGAAACACATTTGTTTGTCAAGTGTGCAAAAATCGCTTCAAAACCGCATCTTTAACCACGTCGACGTGGGGAAAATCAAAGATGGCGGCCGGAAGTCAGCAAGAGCGGGAGCGGTAGCCGCGCGAACGCAAACATGGCCGCTGCTATGGTTTCCGGTGACACTTTGCCCACTGGGGTTGGGTATTGATGGATCGGTCTTGGGGTAATAAGCTTTTGTATACTCGAGTACTTACTCACTCGAGAAATTGTTGAATCTGGAGGCATAGAGGTACCTACTTTTATGGATTAAATTTTAAAATATTTTGGATTATTTTACTTACACGGTAAATGAAAATTCGAAGAAAGTTATAATGTCAAAGAAATAAGAAAAAATCAGTGAAAATACAGATCTCCAATAGGACATAAAACGCAATGCGATGCGTTGATGGAGCCATAAGAACACTACGTAAACAGAAAAGCAAAACGAAACGTTATTTTTGAACATATCATAGGTTAATTTAATATAATTTCTCAAAGCTATAGTAAAAAACAGTTTATTAACGTCGTTAAAACGGCGCGTATTCCGCGTCTGCATAACATGGGACTAAGGTAACTATGGAAACCGTAGACATACTCGTATTTGTCGACATCACACAGGCGCGGGTGGGCGCGGGTATAGAGTTTTTAATTTTTTATGGCTATAGTACCGAGTAGTTGGCCAGTGAAATGATGCTGTGCCATAAAACTTTACATATGCCAATCGAAAACTGCTAGTAGAACAATACTTTTTGTCGTGTAAGTACATTATGTAGGAAGTAACGTCCGCTAATTTGGCAGAGCTGGTTACACAGCCGCAAAACATGGACCCTCGGGGCTTATACCGCAGATAACAGTGTTTTGTGTTCTACAAGTAAGTAAGTGCTTATATTTAAAGCTTTCCGGCTTTCTAAGTTACCTGTTTTACTAAGTAATGTGGTTCAGTTGCTTATAGGTTGAAACATTGCAACGCAGTTTTTTTTAATATAAAGAGAGAGCATTAGTAATTCCTGAATTTCATTGGCCTGAAAATCAGCGCCGCAGTGCTAAATCCGCTGCGGCAACAGGCTGAGGCAGTTCCCTTTTCCCGGTGCTGCACACCACCTTCATCTAACTTAATTACTTTTGTTTATTTATTTTTATAATATATTTGTTTAATATTATTTTTATCTTCTGTACCTATTGTTTGTATGTGTGTATTGGAATTAAATTCTTTCTTTCTTTCTTTAGTAATTTTTTTGTGACTTCGTCAATAATTTAGTCTTGTTTTTCGATTTTAATTTTCTTTTCTCGTATTCTTATAAGATAAAATACTTCGTTGATATATTATCTTAAGTGTCTATAACCAGAAGTTGGGACTAGCTTTAGGGCGATAAGTACCTACTTCCCGCCTTTGCCCACACACACTGTAATGTGAGGTTAGATGTTTATGGGCAACAGTTTTCAAATGCTATCAGGTCCGTCTTGTTTATAAAAAAATCTTAAAATTACAGTTATAACCGAACTAGGAATATAAAAACCCTCGCCATATTGCGTAATTATATAGTAAGAACATTTTTTTTCATTGCGAACTCCATAACACAGATTATAAAAATACCAAAGGCGCCATCTTGGCAGGGTTTTTAAATTCCCGGTCAGGGTGTAAGTAAGAATTAGGCATCCTCTGTAAATGAGGTTAATATCACAATATTAATTACACTGTCCTAAATACTATATAAGTAGAGTGACCGCCAATCTTTATGGAGTATCTGAATATAAACACGAGTCGCATACCAGCACATGTTTTTGGGTGTTAACGGGGTGTAGAAGAGCGACAGAGCGGGGCATGTCCTCCCCTATACCGCGCGGCGGTCCGTACTTATCCCTCGCTCTTCTACACCCCGTTAAAACCTAAAACATGTACAGTCCACCACATTTCAACCTACCCAAAACGTCAAAATTTGAGAATCTGAAATGTGTCATATTGCACAGACAGAAGGTCAAGATTTAATCGAGGGTTTTTGATAGATGGTATACTATAGCTTGTGGTCGACTGTACTGAAATACGACTCGTGTCTATATTCACATACGCCATAAAGTTTGGCGGGCACTCTACCTACCTACGCTTAAAACGAACAGAGACAAGACCTATCTGCTTATCGCATCTAATAAATAGGCATAATCAGTTGGGAATTTGTACTCAGAGGGAGGGGTCTGAAGTTTGCGATAAATTCGGACCAAGTTGAGGTGTTAAACGGATTACACTTTGGACGAAATTCGGGTCCTTTCATTAATCGAAACCGGGAATTACGAAGGGTTCTGATACGGCTTTTTGTTATTTGCTTATATCCAAATGTATCATTTTCTGCACACCTGCTCATAAACATAATCTTTTCGTGGAGGCGTAGCCGCTGGAAAATTGCTCATAGGACATTATGCTTTTACTCGTTTTACATATAATTAAAGTGATTCGGATAATTTAACGCCACTACAAATCATTAACGCGGTCCAGAGTACCACGCCAAGATGTATCTTCGTCACAAAAAAAGTTGAAAATATTTATAACTTTCTCAATTACTTACTTACTTTATTATGTAAGTATTTATTCGTTAGGTGTGATGAAAAACGTGCGGAATGTCACCGTTATTGCAATATTTGCAATGGTTCACTTTTCGAACTAGTATCACAATATATACGTCGCATTCCGATTATATAATCCGCCGTTTTACATAATGGCTAGCCATTTTGTAAACGGCGCCGTTTCGAATTACGGCTAAACGACGTTCAACCGTTTTACATAAGGGCTGAACCTCCACACGCCCGATTGTATACGTTTTGCGTTTTTCAATCCGGCGGATCAACGTTTAGCCTTTTTGCCTAATGGCGTGAAATGAGACGGTGGATTGTAAATTTTAGCCCTGATTTTTACCGATCGTGGCTCTGCTTAATCATAAACAACAAAGATGGTGTCGAGTGCAGAAAATATTTTGTTAAAATTATCATTTATACGAGTTCATATCAGCACGAATTACCGGAAATCACGCATTTCACTAGGAAACACCGGGTATCACTAGGAAATACTGAGAAACACCGGAAATCATTGGCTAATTATACAATCCGGCTGCAATATAGCCATTTTAAATTCCGGATAAATGTGGGCAGACATATTATAGAACGTAACGCACTGTGCTGAGGTTCAGTCCTTATGTAAAACGGCTGAACATCGTTTAGCCGTAATACATAACGGCGCCGTTATGTAAAACGGCTAGCTATTATGTTAAACCTCGGATTATATAATCGGACTGAGACATATGTACTATTCTATTTGTTTGCAGTTCCACCGTTGAGGACTTCATTTTACGTTAGGCAGTCCTGTAGAGGTACCGTTGGGAACATGTAGTTCCTCCAAGCGGTGAAGGCGGATGAAGGCTGCAGCAGAGTGGGAGCCCCAGTCGTCTTGGTCCCCCATGCCACTGGAACCGGTTTCTACTTCTGCGAAGAGTGTATGGCTAGCGTCTGCGCAGCCCTACCTACACAATAAACTCCATACGTGCAAGAGTCAGCTAATCTGAGACACTTCTCTATCAAGTCCTTCGGCGACGACGACGACGATTTTATTTGTTTATCTAACAGAAGCACTTACCTATATTATTGAAAGTTGAAAGGTTCAGATTCATTTATGTTCATACTTAAACAATTTTATTGCATTTTAATACAATATATTCATAAAAATCAAAATTCTCAGGTTTTTTAAAATTATTTAGTTACCATCTTTGTACAATATTTTAACATAATAAAAGAATCTAAACGGTTTAGTTTTAAAAGCTTACCAAATGAAACCATACTCGATGTGGGCGATCTATATTTATTGAGTAACATGCGTTTCACCTATAATATCCAATATCTAACTTTATTACCTTAAATAAGTACATGTTTTAATATTAATCACAAACTGAAATTCAAATGGAATTGGTGCCAATATTTGGCAAACCATTAGTAAATAGAAATTATTACCAGTAAAACCACACCACCACAGACCGGTTAAATATGCTTTGATAAAATTCACTGTGTATGATATTTAATTACATTCATATATGCTATAGAATCCACTTAAAATTAGTTACCCATTATAGAGAATGACTGTGCAGAGTCAGCCTGGGGAGGTACTACACTTTTACGTATTTCTGCCGCAAAGCAGCAATGCTGTGTTCCAGTTTGAATGGTGTAACGGTACGCTTTGCGGCAGGTTCCCGAAAGCTGTCTTTACATACAAATACCACATAATTGCACTGTTTTACATAGTTTTCATCTTAAAGTTGAGAATGTCTAGGTTATCTGTCGGTTTCTTTACGTTCTCGTTGACATTTAGATTTATAATTATTTTCATGGCACAAGCCACTAGGCTCTGGCCAAATATAAACATTTTCATCCGAAGTCGTTTTACGTGGAACGGAGAAAGCACGTGAATGATTTTGCTAAGTGACGTAGGGCCTTTATTTCATAATACTTCCACGATTGATTGACAAAACGTTGTTAGCATATTATGAATGGTAAAAAACACAGCTGATATCAAAAATAAAAAAAACAATATTGTCTATGGCATCGCCATTACCAAAATGTGAAGGAATTTGCCTCCAAAATGAAGAAATGCACTCTTCGAAGTGTAGCCCTTCATTTTCTGTAACTTACAGCCATGAAGTATTAAATTTCCAGCCCGTAACAGGTCAGTATAAAGTCATGTAGATTTTTCACTTTTCGTAGTAATTTTATTCAGTTTTCGCGTTTAGATTCCATATTGAATTGCTCTAATCTAATCTAAATCGTGTTTCCATAAAGTTTTCTCCAAGTTCTGCCAATTTTTCTTTGTTCGGAAACCACATGGTCATCGAAGGTCATGTCTCAAGGACACGCACCATGTATCTCTAAGTAGGTGCAGTCAGAGGGTAAAGCAGTGCAATTGATTTGTTTCAGACGGGACATATGATTGGGGGGTATTTGTGATTTCAATGTTTTTCAATGTGATGGACTGAAGCTTTAAGGCTGACGGAAAGATGTGCCTGGCCAACCAGGGAGGATACCTGCAGTCCTGTCTACGTAAACCATAATCCTGTGTTATGTTCCTGTGGTGTTTCCGGCCAACATAATATGATGGACCTTGTCGTTCTGTTTATCTCGTGTAAATCATATTTTCGTACAACTGTAAGTAAATAGTTAACTGTAAGGTCGTAAATTAAAGCAAATTTAATAAAAGTCAAACCATACTTTTTATTTAATTCAGTGAGGACCTTGGAAGCAGTGATTTCTTATTTTTATTATACCTTTCACAGTTAGTATAGACTGTGTGGCGCTCGACTTCTTGTTTAAACCAATTCGATTGGTTGATTTTCTAAAAACATAACAGGAGATCACCGTGCCTACTCGAAACCATATATGAAATCAGCGAGCTCACCCACATACCGAGCAGCCGAGGGCATATTGAGCCTGACACTTCTCTTACTTAAAAAACTAGGCTATAAGGATAGGAGAGACAGCGTAATTGCCGGCGTGTGAGGCACTCCCCTTATTTCCTCAAGGTTAGCGGCGCATCAGAAATCCTTTATAATACTATCCTCATTAAAAATTAAAAGAGCACAAAAGATCCCTGAGGGTCGAAGTGCCGCTGGGGTTGTCCCCTGTCATAACATAAGATAAGATCCTCATTAAATCAACGACGAGACTTCTGAGATTCTGGGCGAAGCTGGGTTAGCTGGAAATCTAGGAATCACAACATACTCGTATCTGCCCACATAAAGGACAATAGAAAGAAAGAAAGAAACCACATTTATTTAACATTGCATTATGCATACATGATTAAACTTAAAAAGACTTGAAATTTTAAAAAAACAACAACACAACGTTAAAAGGACACATGCTCAGCATGTGCTGCGGTCCGGTACGGCAGAACCACAGCGCTGGTTTTCAGCTGTGCCAGGGCGAAGGCATAATACGTATCTAAATTATTTATTTTTATTTATTTATTTTAAATACGGTATCAGGAGCCCAACAACATGTCATGGGCGACGGTGACCATTTACCATCAAGTGACGCGTTTTCTACCTTTACCCAATAAATTCATACTATTATTGTGCATTGGGGTAAAATCTAATGTAAGATCAACTAAATCAAATTACTGCCGAATTTGGCGATATAAATAGCACTGGTAACACAGCTCGCGATCCGAGCGAGAAAATGACGTCGCGAGCTGTTGCCAGCACTATTAAACCGCCAGATTTTACCCCACATCCGAAATTACCCTAAAGCACTACACCATCTAAACATTTTCTAACTCGATGACGGGCGAGTGTTAGTCGACACTGGCCCTGGGGTGCGCTGTTTGATCCTAGGATAGCTCTTTCTTTCATTTCTTTTTATTTACTTCGGAATTGTCAACGAAACTAGATACCGGACTGAAATAGATCCTTTGTTTTGCGACTTTATTTTAGAACGGCCACTTTGTCGTGATCGGTTTACAGTTCTGATTAAATTCCAATTTGAATCTTGTTTTTATTTTCTCAAAGATGCTCTGAAATGTGCTCAATATGAGAGCCCGGCATAATAATGACTTGCAACTTACCACTCGTTCAAACACCTTGGTCGGCCATAACTCTCTCAATAACAGAGTCGTGAGATTATGGAACAAGCTACCGCAAGAAGTCGTGGATGCATCTTCAGTCAACGGTTTCAAAAATAGACTAGATAGGTTTTTAAACAGTGCATAAGTAGTGGTGTACTTAATTGACTATGAACTCAATGACTAAGTGCTATGAATAAGAGAATGAACAATACACCAGCTTAGATATGAGCGCATCAGCTTAATGCTGCCTGCTCATTGATCAATAATAATAATATATTGAAAAATAGAGGCCGTTTGGCTGCTTCTAGCTGGCTCTGAAGTCTTAGGCTCAATTTACATTGCCGCGGAATGGAAAGGAAGCGAATTTTGTAACGTAATTGTACATAGCATAATGAACTTTCCTTGTCGTAGACGTGGGAAAGCGGGTTGCGACGCTAAAGTGGTGATGGGCGGGACACTTGGTTAGACGTGGTGATGGCCGGTGGACCAGAACCCTCACTGAGTGGTGGCCAAGGTCGGGGAAAAAAGGAGTTGGTCGTCCAGCAGCTAGATGGACGGATGACATCGCCAAAGTCGCATCGAAGACCTGGATGCGACTAGCACAAGATCGTATAGGGTGGCACAAAAGAGAGGAAGCTTATACCCTGCAGTGGGACGACATGGGCTGATGATGATGATGATAATGAACTTTATGTCAATTGTGTAACATACAAACTAAATGATCCAAAAAAGAGTCACGCGTCTTCCGGGGAATCCTCGGGCATTCTCGAGAATTCCCCTAGCTACTTTTCTTTTTTGGCTCGTATTTAGTTTGTATGTTACACAATTGACATAAAGTTCATTATGCTATGGACAATTACGTTGCGAAAATTCGCTTCCATTCCATTCCGCGGAAATGTAAATTGAGCCTTACTGTACTGTAGTACTGAGAGTCTACAATATTTATATATAAGTAAATATTAAAATGTTCGACGAGAAGAGGATAAATATTTGGCGACAGACTTCTTAGAAGTGTGATCGTTAGCCAGATGGAACCATAGGCCATCGACCCGAGCATGTTGTGTAACATAATCTAATATATAAAAACTAAGTAACATCTATTCCTATTGTCACAAACTTGCTTTAGTTATTTTAGGCCCTAGTAAGACTGAACCAACTTTTAGAATAGGGCTATCAAAACTTTCGTAACATCAGTTTATCGAACAAAGTTTGCTTTGCTGTCATCACTGTTATCACCACTCATATTCGAATGTCAATAAGGTATATTTTTGAACAGTTTTTGTGTCGTAAGAGAACCTAAAGTTTGTTAAGTTTTAGTTTAGGAAGTTTCATGTAAAATGTTCTCGATTTTCAGAATATTGAAGGCAAATTCGATTATTTCAGAACTAAACGACTCTACAAGAGCGTGTAAGCCAGTTTAAAATATATTGAAGTTCCTTTTGGAGACTCTTATGAAATTAATGAAGTAATGGAAATAATAAGGTAAGTATAATAAGGAATACATAACAAAGTATAAATTCACAAGTTTTCCTGATCCTCTAGCACTTAATGATTGCTTTTGTCGCTGCAACAGCTTCCATACATCTCTGTCCACTGTCTTTTCCTTACACTCCAGCGCAATACCGCTCAACTCCTTCAACTGCTCCATATATCCTATCCTGGGTCTACCCCTCTATCTCTACCCTTCGATTTTCCTCTCTATTATTGGTTTAATTAACACGTTATGTCTGATAATGTATACTACTTCTCTTTTTCCTTCGTCATTTCCTGATAATAAAAGTTTTATAGTCATTCCTATCGACAGATCCTTCTACACCATCATAATCATCATCAGCCCATGTCGTTCCACTGCAGGGTATAAGCCTCCTTTCTTTTGTGCCACCCTATACGATCCTGTGCAGTCGCATCTAGGTCTTCGATACGACTTTGGTGATGTCATCCGCCCATCTATCTGCTCGACCTACCCCTCTTTTCCACGACCTTCTACATAAGTCTACATCGTAAGGTTAACAGATGGCGCTGAATGGCCTCTGTATAGGGGCACTTCACTGCGCGCCGCCGTCGCGTGCACACGTCGCCTGCTCCGAGCTCCGCGCTGCGTCCCTGCCGCGCGCCCCTCGCCGCCCGCCGCCCCCGCGCCCACGCCTCGCCTCGCCGGCTTGCCGTCGAAGCATCGTGTTTCATACGCGGTCAATATACATTAAAGTCCCACGTGCCGTTTTCACGGCGCAAGGGGCTAGTTTCGCTAGTTTCAAAAGAGTGTGACGTCTTGAAAATCCACTCTTGTGGTTGACTAGTGGATACCTACGGTGCCAACGAAGCTAGTCAGGGCGTAGACCCAGGACGCCCGCGGTTCCCCTTCAGGGAAACGCAGTACCTGGTTGGGCCTGGAACCACCGGCATTTGGAGTGACCCCATAGTCGACACCAGGCATCTCCCTCCCGCCCCCGCCCTATCCCGCCTCCCATTCTCTTCGTGTTGTTTGGGCGTCAAGGACTACGGTTCGAGGCTACCCTCTGCACTTAGAGCTGCTAGGGACGCTAGGTACTCACCCTTCGCACAATAAGATCGGCGAAGGACACACAGTAGGGAACACGGAACAGGCACACGCGCCCCCCCGTCTATACCCGACGGGGAGGGTTGTACAAGACACACCCGGGAACTCCCACCCGGCGTAAAAAATGGAGCCCTCCGCCGAGGCCCTCCGCGACCTAGCCGCGTACATTTCGCGGACAAACCCCGCTCTTCTCGAGCAATTCGTGCGCGAAAACCCGATTCACGCATCCGCCGCGTCATCGCAGCCCAACGGCGTCCCGGCCCTCTGCCCGCCGCCCCCCGCCTACCTACCCCCCGCGGGCCCGTCGCCCCAGGTAGTACCGCTTCCGCCCAACAGCGCCCCGGAGAGACGCTACGCGCCCCGCGACCCGCGTGACCCCCGCCAACGCCCGCGCTCTCTATCTACCAACACGCGCGCGCCTTCCCGATCGCCGTTTCAGCGCGACGTAACGAGCCCTCAGCCGAGCCCCGCGAAATCCACGGACGCCATGGAGATCCCGGAATCCTCTTCCTCCTCTGAGGACGAGGTCGTAGGCTTAGGCCTGCCATCTCGTAAACAGAAGAGGAAGAAGAGGACGGCCGCGACGGAACCGGAGCAAGCTCCGCAAAAAGTAAAAAAGACTGAGGAGGCCGACCTCCCTTCGCCAAACACCGCGACCGCCGCCGGTGTGTCCACGCCGCTCCCCGAGGAGCAACAACACATTAAAGCGCCTCCTCCGATAATAATTCAGGACAAAACAGCCTGGACGGACATCACTCGCGCGCTATCCGGAAAACAGATCGCTTTCACAAAAGCGACCAACATCGCGAACGGTATTCGCGTCCACGTCCCGACCGTTCAGGACCACCGCAACCTGTCCGCGTTACTCCGAGGTAGGAAAATCTCCTACCACACCTACGCCCTCGAGGAAGAACGCGTCCTCCGCGTAGTCATTAGGGGTCTCCCAAAACAACTCCCGGAAGAGTTGATCTCGGAAGACCTCAAAGCCCAGGGCTTTCCGGTGCAGGCTGTACACCGAATGTACAGTACGCGCAACAGGGCTCCCTTCGACCTAGTATTGGTCATTTTAGATCGCACTACCGAAGGTAAGAAGATTTTCCAACTGGAAAATCTCTGCCACCTTTCTGGCCTTAGGGTCGAAGCTCCCCGTAAAAAGGGCACCCCAGGCCAATGTCACAATTGCCAAATATATGGCCACTCGCAGAAAAACTGCTTCGCCAAGTCTCGCTGCGTCAAGTGCGTAGGCGACCACGGCACTCCCGACTGCTCTAGGAAGCTGTCGAAGGACCAGTATGCTTCTGCCGCACCCCCCAGCTGCGTCCTGTGCGGGGAGGTGGGTCACACCGCGAACTATCGCGGTTGCCCCAAGGCCCCGCGCAGGAACGGTCGGGCGCTGCGCCAGAGCCATGCTCGCACCTCAGCTCCCGTGTCGCGTAACACACCCGGGCCAAAACTCACTATGAGTCCTCCGACCCCCGTTTCGCAGACCAGGCTCGCGCCGGCGCGTCCAAACGCCTGGTCCCGTCCGCTGACTCACTCTCAGCCCTCCCCCGCTCCGCTCCCGGCCTGGGGATCATCCGCGGCTCCTACACCAAAGCCGCCCGCGTCTAAATCATTTCCGCCGAAAAAGGCCCCGGCTCCGGCCCCCACGGTACCGTCAAACAACGCCGCGTCAAATATTGCTATGATATTAGATATCATAGACGCGATCGACATTGACGAACTGAGCCTCCTGGCACAGAAAGTCAACAGCGCTAAAAATACCGCTCATAATTTGCTCGCGTTAACCGAGCATACATCATTAATCAAGGCAATTAAGGCCTTCAGCGCCCCCTCCCCGTAAAAACGTAAATGGATTATACAACAAATCGTATAAAACCCCGCGCGCTCTCCCTCACGTACTTTAACGCTGACGGACTAAAGAGACAACGAGACCAGGTTCATGACTACTTAAAGACCCACCAGACCGACATAATGTTAGTGCAAGAGACCTTCTTGAAACCTAGTATGGGCAATCCTAAGATTGCAAATTATAAGATCATCCGTAATGATAGGGTCCACTCCGCGAAAGGCGGGACCCTGATTTACTACAGAAAGTCTCTTCACTGCATCGCACTTGACACCCCTCCCCTCGCTAACATTGAGGCTTCAGTCTGCCGCCTTGCCATGACAGGCCATCAGCCTATTACCATCGCTTCAGTATACCTCCCCTGCGGTAAGGAATTACTCAGGAGGGATATACAAGCACTACTCGACTTAGGCGACTCAGTCATAGTGGCTGGTGACCTCAACTGCAAACATGAGCGATGGAACTCCATCATTTCAAACCCTAACGGCAACAGACTAGACGCATTAGCTGACACGCTCAACTTTGACGTACTAGCTCCCATGTCCCCGACCCACTTTCCCTACACCGTCAACCATCGACCCGACATACTCGACGTGGCTCTCTTCAGGAACGTCTCCTTACGGTTTCGTTCTATAGAGACGCTACATGAGCTTGACTCCGACCACAGACCAGTACAACTCCTTTTAGGTCCGCCTGACTCCTCCGAGCCGGTCACCAGGACAGCAATGAACTGGAAAAAGCTCGAGGAGTCTCTCCAAAATCCTAGTTCCCCCCTACTGGACCAGATTCCTGACATTCTCACCTCCAAAGACGACACAGTGCTGGCGGTCAATGCCCTCACCAGTCACCTCGGTAACGTCATTAGTGACGCCTCCAGGCGGGTTCCAGCGTCGAATGATCGACGCTGGGAGCTGCCTGAGGATATGAGGGAGCTGTTGACGGCAAAGAACGCCGCCACTCGAGCTTACGACAATTACCCGACTGATGACAACAGGAGACGGCTACGCGCTTTACAGAGGGACGTAAAGGATCGCATGGCCGAGCTCCGCAACCGTAGGTGGGACGATCTGCTTTCGGAGATCTCGCCATCCCACCAGGCCTACTGGCGCTTGGCGAGAGCTCTTAAATCAGAAACTGTCTCAGAGATGCCCCCACTAAACCGACCGAACCAAACTCCCGCGTTTGACGACATCGAAAAGGCCGAATGCCTCGCCGACAGCCTGGAAAGCCAGTGCTCCCCTTCCCGCGAACCCGTCGATCCAACCCACCTCGATATGGTGGACCGCGAAGTCGAATCCAGGGCACAGGTGCCCCCGTCCGATCCCCCGCTTGATCCGATTACGGCTCAGGAGGTTCATACCGCTATCAAAGGTCTTAAACAGAAAAAAGCCCCCGGCTCAGACGGAATTACCAACAGGGTTCTCAAATTGCTCCCTGCTCCCCTGATTTGCCTATTGGCATCTATTTTCAACACCGCAATGGCCAACTGCTCCTTTCCAGACGCCTGGAAGGAAGCAGTTGTCATAGGTATTCCCAAACCAGGTAAACCGCGCTCCGAACCCACCAGTTATTGCCCCATCAGTCTCCTCAAGACAATGGGGAAAGTCTACGAACGACTTCTCAATAATCGCCTCCATGGCATTGCCAAGTCCAAAGGTTTAATCCCTGACGTCCAGTTTGGCTTCAGACCCGGACACTCGTGCGTCCAGCAGGTGCACCGCATCACGGAACACATACTGGAGGGACTCAATTATTCGCGTAAGCCGATCCCCACAGGGGCGCTATTCTTCGACGTGGCGAAAGCGTTCGACAAAGTCTGGCACAACGGTTTGATATATAAGTTATACCAAATCGGGGTGCCGGATCGTCTCGTACTCATACTACGGGACTTCCTCAGGAATCGAACCTTTCGCTACCGCGTCGAGGGATCGCTCTCCTCCCCTCGCCAAATCAGAGCCGGAGTCCCCCAGGGCTCCGTCCTCTCGCCACTCCTCTTCTCGCTGTATACCAGCGACATCCCTCGCCATCCAAAGGTAGAACTCGCGCTATTTGCGGACGACACCGCTCTCTACACCTCTGATAGGAACAGGGCTCGTATCACCCGGATTCTCCAATCCGCCGCCACCGCCCTAGGCGAATGGTTTCGGAAGTGGAGAATCGAGGTGAACCCTGACAAAAGCGCCGCCATTCTCTTCGCTAGGGGTCGTGCCCCAGATACGACCACCCATGTTCGGAATAACATAGGGCAACTCTCACTTTTCGGCAGACCTATCCCTTGGGAGAACAAGGTCAAATATCTAGGAGTCACCCTTGATAGAGGTATGACCTTCGAGCCACACGTAAAACGCGTCCGCGACCGCGCAGCATTCATTCTCGGCCGGTTACACCCGATGCTAGGCAAGGGGAGTAAAATGTCACTTAGAAATAAGTTGACAATTTACAAAACTTGCATCCGTCCAATCCTCACGTACGCAAGCGTGACATTCGCGCACTCTTGCCACATTCGCCGCCTTCAGGTTATCCAAAATAGGTTCATGCGTAGAGCAACCGGTGCTCCATGGTACCTACGTAACGTAGACCTCCATCACGATTTGGAACTCCCCACGATCGCTCAATACATGAAGTTAGCGTCTCGACGCTTCTTCGAGCAAGCTCCCCACCACCCAAACCCTCTAGTAGCAAGCGCCGCCGCTTATTCGACTAACGGTTTACCGACATCCCGTCGACGACGTCGGCCTAGACACGTCCTAGACGACCCCGACGACGCCATCACGATCTCCATCGCGGAAGCCACTCCGCCACCCGATAGTAGTTCACACACAGCACCTTCATACCGCCCGCGCCGGCGCGGGCGGCGACCCGCTTCTGGCGCTGTCACGCGCTATCGGCGTATTCCAGGCCGCTTCTCCCCGACCCCTCCGTCCCCAGCGACGTCCTAAGCCGAGGTCCGTACCCACCTGGGTGCCCTTAGGCAGTCGCTTCTTATAGTAGTTTTTAAGTCCTCCTCTAGGCTGGAGCGCATTTAGCGCTCGCCCCAAAAAACCCGGTGAAGCTGTAAAGGTCATAAAAAAAAAAAAAAAAAAAAAAAAGGCCTCTGAATACAAATCGATATCGACTTACAAAGCTAGAACACGCTGAAGATATTTTCTCCGGACTTCGCATATATACAAGTTCCAACCACACACTGTCGGACAGCTGTCCTCAGGCTTACCACCTGGCCTGGAGGATCTTTCTATCTATCAGCCCGTGTCTGTCCACTGCTGGACATAGGCCTCTCCCAGGGCGCGCCACATTACTCGGTCCTCCACCTTTCTCATCCAACCATCGCCAGCAACCTTCTTCAGGTCGTCGGTCCACCGGGCCGGGACCGCGTCCCACACTGCGCTTTCCTGTACGTCTCCACTCCAGAACTTGTCTACCCCAACGGTTGTCGGTTCTGCGACGGACAGGGCTAGCCCATTGTCACTTAAACTTGCTAATCATATGAGCTACGTCGGTAACTCGCGTTTTATGGCGGATGACTTCATTTCTAACTCTAGCCATCAAAGAGATACTGAGCATAGCCCTCTCCATAGCTCGTTGAGCGACTTTGAACTTTCGGACCAGCCCTGCCGTGAGTGTCCTCGTTTGAGCGCCATATACCATAACAGGTAGGACGCACTGATTGTATACCTTCGTCTTAAGACTATGTGATAACGGATGAAAAGATATGACGCAATTTCCCAAAAGCTGCCCATCCCTGGAGGTTGTTTTTCTCTTTTCCACCGAGATGTCATTGTACTTCATCATTCATGCTCCCCAAAACTTCATCATTCATGCTCCCCAAAACGCGAAATTATGTTGTGTGTTCTCCGATGTCAAAACTCAAAATCGTCATTATTTTATGCCAGCCGTGACATTCCATTACGTAGTATTAAAATATAACAGGTGCATTCACGAAATCGGCGTTTTACGATCCGATGTAATGTGCGTCGTCAATTCTACTTTATGGCGTCATCGCATCGTCTCGCATCGGGTGCAAGGGTGGGTAGCGGAGCGATTCCACCTCGGGATGCGGATCTAATGTAAGCGATTCTTAGTCAAAGTCATGGTATTTATTGCAACTAAGTATATGATCGTCGTGAAGATGCCTTAGTCCAGCAATGGGACAGTACAGGCAGGCTAAAATACAGATTTTAAATTTGCAACGTTGCCATATTCACGGGGGTAACTATACTGCTGATGCTGAGTACAAATCAATAATAATATGAAGACAAGAAATTTTGTTAATTTTATTTCTTTTTTTTTATAAACAATCCCACGCGCACATTCCTAATAATTATCGTAGTACGCGCACATCACAATCCTGGCGGCAAGATCAAAGCGCCGCGCCGTCGCGCCACACGCGACTCACCCTTTCGCCATAATTTAGGCGCCAGGCCGCCAGTCGCGCGCGCATTCCCGGTAGTGATGTACGCCGTTAACTTTTCCGCCAATTCGTCGCCGCGTGCGGCGCCCGCGTTCTCGTAAAAATGACGGACGTTTATTCCAATGTGTAATTGTGAAATGGTGCGTTTGTATGCAATTAGTGGTGACGCTGTAGAAATGTTTGTGTATGTTTGACAAGTGATGCGTGCCGCTACGCAAAGGCTGAGAGACCATGCTCAAGTTTGAGGCAGCGCAGGACTTTCAGTGGAGAGAGTAATTACTCCGTACCACGTAAACAATCATGTGAGTACATGTAAATAAACTATAAATAAGCTTTCAATTAATGTAAATAAGGTGATTTCAGACTATAACTACGCCATAAATTCCTTATTTCTTATGGTAGTAATATAATTCTCAATTTTTTGGTAGTCTGTAAGGAAACAAGATCATTACAACGAAAACTTGTCTCTAATTACTAAAGAAATTGTCGGTTCTAAGCCCGTAGGGCTGGGACTACATGGGTCCGTTCCAGCGCCGGTTCGGCTCGCTACAGCCAATCACAAGCGTTCCGCCCTCCCCCCACTTGAAGCCAGCGCCTTCACCATTAGCGTAGTCAGAAAACGCCTCTACTGGAACCCAAACTTTACCTAATATCTTTGTGGTGGCTTTTTCAAGCCATGAAAATTATTATGCGAATACTCAATTAGGCATGAAATTATTAGACGTCCATTGGCATTTGTGAATAACATAAACTACACTAATCTGGAGTCGAACCTCCAACCATTATTATTATTATTAAGTTTTAAAACTATTGTATATCTCCCATTTCTGGGGTATTCTACCACAATCGCGGGCTTTTGGCCAAACGACAGTGGGGAGGAAAAAATAAAGAGATAAATATGGTCATAATATTATATGTAAGTATTTTATAGTAATTTAAGTTTATTCTTCTATTGACAAGAATTTGCGTACTATTCTGCATGTATTTATTATAACTATTATTATTTATTAGTCAATAATGCAACATGACATAAAAATATTCCAATGCGTTACATTTGTCAGATGGAATTAAGAAACATGTCAAATTAAAGCACAAACATACAAATCATTCAGTATACATTAACAATGAAATAAAGCAAATAATGTAATCACGGTTATTCATTCTCGGCCACTCACACATTGATTATCTCACAATACAATAAAATCTCCAATAAATCTACAATAATACCATACACTGTGCATTTCATATATCTCATCTAGAACCAAGCTTGCCAGGTGTTCGCTTTTTTACCGAACTGTTCGGTATTTCAACTCCGTGTTCGGTGTTCGGTATGACAAAAATACTGAAGTATGAATGGTTCGGTGTTTTTGAAGCCTTGCATATCACTAATTTAATTATTGATTCTCAAAATATTATTTAAAAAAATTGGCGGTTACTTGCAGCAATGCCTATGTAGAAAGAGTTTTCAGCCACATTAATCATTTATGGTCTAACGCTCGAAACAGATTCAGTGCCGATATAGTGAAAGCAGAATTATGCGTTCGTCGTAATTTGAAGTTTGCAACATGCAATAACTTTTACGAAAAAATTAGATGTAACAAAAGTTTACTGAAAGCTGTTACAAGCAATAATAAATATAATTTTTAATGTTGTTTCAGTGTTCACCCTGAGCAAATTCCATCGCCAGGTAATGTTCGGTAATTTTATCAATTTGGTCTGGCAAGCCTGTCTAGAACCTACATTTTTCATTATGGAAGGAGGCTGCCTTTCCACCAAAGCTGTGCGAGGTGGCGACAGCTCTGATTCTATTGATTCTGTTTCTCCAGCAATCAAACAAAACTTTTCGTCTCATAATGTTTATTCACTCGACTTAGAATATATTTGCGAGATATATCAATGCCCTCTGGAGCGTCGGTGGCGCCGTGGCTAGGACGTCGGACTCCCATGCGGGAGGTCCGGGTTCGAAACCATGCAATGTCATGTACCAATGAGTTTTTCGGTTTTATCGAAAGATTTACGTACATTTACCGACTGCTCTGACGGTGAAGAAAACGTGAGGAAACCTGCATACTTAGATAACCAGTGTGTGAAATGGGGAAGGCAATGGCAAACAACCCCATTAAATATGCCAAGGTAGTCGTTCTATGTGATTAATCCTGAGAATGGTCACGACCCTCAGCAATTACATTGCCGCGGAATGGAATGGAAGCGAATTTTCGCAACGTAATTGTACATAGCATAATGAACTTTATGTCAATTGTGTAACATACAAACTAAATACGAGCCAAAAAAGAAAAGTAGCTAGGGCAATTCTCGAGAATGCGCGAGGATTCCCCGGAAGACGCGCGACCCTTTTTTGGCTCGTATTTAGTTTGTATGTTACACAATTGACATAAAGTTCATTATGCTATGTACAATTACGTTGCGAAAATTCGCTTCCATTTCATTCCGCGGCAATGTAAATTGAGCCTTACAAGAAGATCAATGCCTTATGTTTAGTTGGAAAGAACCCGCCAGAAGTAAGATGCAAGATGTGGCGGGAGAAATACCCACCCAAAGGTTTCATACCCCCAAAAGAAGACCTACCACCGGGTTTCAAACTCCCGTGACCAACCTGGAAAACGCTTAATCGCCTGCGAACCCAGGTTGGCTGTTGCGGAGATAATCTTCACAACTGGGGGTTTTCCAGCGATCAAGTAAAGTGTGAGTGTGGTGTCTCCCCTCAAACCATGGAGCACTTGTTCTGCTGTCCCGCGTGTCCGACCACCTGCACGCGGGAGGACCGTTTCGAGGCCAACCAGAGGGCTATCGATGTGGCTGCCTTCTGGTCGGGAAAAATTTAATTCGGATCATCAACACGAAAGAAGAAGTTGGAAGTTGGTGGCGAAAAGAAAAAGAACTAGGTCTTAGGTTCTATGAGACACGCCCAATATCTAATATCAAAATAGTTTTGTGGCGTCGTTAGCCTAAAATAATCTTATCTAGTAACAAACTCGCTGACCTTTCAAACTGGGTACCTTCTAAATGTGCAGCCAACCGCAGTGGCCTAAGTTGATTATAAAGTTTATTTTAGTTTACTGTTATAGTGATCAGTGATCACTGACCAAAAATAAATGGTTGCTTATAATCAATATTTAAACTAGGGATGTTACGGAGGTGGTTTTACCGGAACCGGAGTCGGAGACGGAGATGTTCAGAAGAAGTTCAAATTTTAAACCGTTTTTTTAATTTTTATAGCTGAACTAAAATATTGGCCAGTATTTATTATGATGACGTTTGCGGCAATAAAACATATTCCTTTATGTAGTCCTACACTATTTAATTCATCATTTTAATTATAGATATTAATAGGTACATAATAAAAAAAAATAGAAACTAAACCTAAACTAAACTAATTAATCTAACCTAATCTGACTAATAAAATATTATTACGTAATTTTATTTAAAAACTAGAAAGATATTTAGATTATAATTATTAATCGAAATGAAATACATTGGATACAAAGCGTGTAAAGAAACGTAGTTTTTCATCGGCGTCATCTATCGGTGTTAAATGTTATCAAATTAAAATGAGCATAGTTAAATTACAAAATACCTAACTATTTTATAAGTAAAAGACCTGGCCCAGGTCGCTCCCTGCAGGGAGTGTCCCGAGGAGGCTGGCGGCGTTGCCCCGCTGTATAGCGAGGCTTATACGCTGAGCAAAGTAGAGGCCAGCCTTTTGGTCCCGGGATTCAATATTGATATTTTTATATGTTTGCTCACAAATCTTCGGTATAATTCCGATTCAAAGTTATCGGAGCCGAAGTCGGAGTCCGAGGTGTTGACTTTACACCTCCGACTCCGACTTCGGCTCGGAAGTCCAGGATCGGAAGTTCCGACCTTTCGGAGTCGGAATCGAAGCTCCGTAACATCCCTAATTGAACTGAATTGAACCTTTGTTTGGGTCATGAATCGATTCACGTTGTTTTTTAAATTAAATATGGAGAGCAGACCAGCAAACGGACCACCTGCTGGTAAGTGGTCACCGTCGCCCATAGACATCTCACCTCACTGTATTAATATTAGAGGGTTTGTGATGCGCTGATAACCTTGAGGACTAAGATGGATTGCCTTATGTGCCGGGAATTACGCTGGCATTTTGTTAAGCATCAATCTTTTGAACGGAATTCCGAAATAAGACATCGTACACATACATACATACACACCTAGGGCGATCAATTAATTTTTAGTCAAATAGAAAATAAAAGAAATATTACAAATGTTTATTTGCAAGTATTCCCCTGCGGCATCAATGCGCTTTTAAAACGTGAAAACTGTTCTTGCGGAAGGTCGAAAAAAATCCGCCTAAATTGGTCTACTGCTTCGTCCGCAGTCGTGACATACGGTTTAAAGACTTCTGAAGGTGGATTACGATATCAAGACAGATCAGAAGCGGCCGACGAAGCGTGAAGTTCTGACGGTATTTATGTCGGTTTTTGACCCCTTAGGTTTTTTGCTCTTCGTGACGGTCAATGGTCGCATTCTTCTACAGGATATCTGGAGGAGTCAAATCGGTTGGGACGACGAGATCGTAACTTCCTTTTGAACGATGGAGGTCATGGCTTCATACACATCACAAAGGTGTACCGTGGCAAGGATGGACAGGTCAGACTGGCTGACGTGCAGACGGGACTGACCGGACTGTACCGACGACCAGTGACCAAGCTTTGTAGGCTGGACGTCCGCTCTCCGACAGTTTAGAGTATTGGCTTCCAATACTGGAGGTGGGGATGTTGTGGCGTCCAGCCTCCTTTGCATAGACTTTGACTGGCTGACGAGGACTTTGACATTTAGACGAGACAATAGATTTGACAGTTGCGAGTAAAGACGAAACAACATTTACTTCTCTAAAAAAGGATACAATCCACATAGCTTAGGGAAATACAAGATAAACATATTGTAATTAATGTGTACGGTAGACGTGATTTTAAGGTTATTACTTATACATTTCTAGTATATAATACTCTGTTATTAAGGATAATGAGGAGTACGTAGCCTAGTTGCGAGCACGGTCCGAAAGTAATCATGCAGGTTAAACGACGATGGCGCGGTCGGTACGTGGATGGGTGACCGCTAGTAGCATATTTCATCTGAGCTCCTCCGTGCCTCGGATAGCACGTTAAGCAGTCGGTCCCGGTTGTTGTCGTTCGGCAGCAGTCGTTAAGCCATGTCAGATACCTACGGGTGGCCATAAGCAAGCATTAAAGTTAATCTAATTGAAGATCTGTAATTTTTCTGAGCTAACATCCGTCATACATAACGTCCTTCGCTGTTGGAGCAACGCTAGACTTTTACCGACGTAAAACTTATAAAAAAGTAAGTCTTATAAAAACGAAAAACTCACTCAAAAATATACCGACTACTTTTTTTTAGATTAGTATAAACTTGATAGACAGACAAAGATTTTGCTCTTGACATCAGAGCTGTCCACTTGTCCTCGTATCCCGATTATGCCTCGTTTAGAGGCGAAACTATTTTAGTATTCAAGTTTATTTTATTTTATTTAGGTAAGCCAACAGCAAATATATTATTATATACATTTCAAAATAATCTTAATGAAATAGTACTGTAACTGATATAGGTGCCAGTTAAAGGCATACACAACATTCACTAAAACATCGGATAATACTTACTTATAAAGTTACAACACAAGTCTAGTACCTTATGTTATTCTTAAGTAGGTATCGTACAATACAAACATTATAATTAAGCATTAAAAAACAACTAAAAACAATTACATTTTTTTTTAAATCTCAGTTTTGAGACTTTGGTACACACGACAAGGTGACCATGTCAGCCTCGTTAGGGTCACTAAGAAAAAAAATATTTTAATTACATTTTTAAAACTTAAAAAAAAATTCAGAAGAAAAAGGTAACGGTAAAAACTACGTATTTTTATAGATAGATAGATAGAAACACTTTATTGTACACAAAATCAGGAAAAGTAAAAACTAATAATTATAATTATTTATAATTTATTTTTTAATTTTGTTTCTGTGTCGAAAAAGACGCATATAAACCAAATTCACAAATTAATTAATTTGTGAATTTGGTTTATATGCCTGTAAAGGTAAAGTTTAGTGTGACATGTTTATGCAACTATATCTGCAATATTTGTAATTCTTACCTAAACTTTTACACAATAAATCTTATCTTATCTATTGTTTTCCATACAGATCCTAGATAGCGGAGAGTTAACTCCGATATTTGTTCTGTTAAACAAGTTTGCATTTTCTAGCGGAATACTGACATTCATTTAGGTCCCATTCATTTCACAGTATTTCAACCCTTGTCACATCTTTAGGAGGTCTGATCGGTCATCCTTTGCGATTGTATACTTCTGGGTTTGCTTATCTTCGGGGAGGGCGTATCCGAGGGTGAGTAGCCTTTCTTCGCCCAATAATTTGTATAATTAGTCAAACTGTACCTGTCCAAGTAAAGTAAAGTAATTAATAGAAGTCAGACGCTAATTCATTTAGGACTCACTCCATATAACTTGGTGCAAAGTTGCCAGCTTTCTCCAACTTATAACAATAACTAATTATATTTGTTTGATTCATAAGTCAAAACTTAACTTATTAACTCTTCGTTCTGAAACGATGTTTATTTTGATATGATATTCGTAGTCGCTACCACCTTCTTTTTCGGCTAGGACTTCACGGGTTCGGTTCGCTGTATGCAACCAATCACATGCTCTCGGCCCTTACCTCACTTCAAATCAGCAGTTTTTCCAGTTATCCCCACCAGTGGGGGTAAGTGGGAAAAAAATGCTCTTTTCTACCGGTAAGGACAAGTGCACATTTCAATTCCACTTTTCGTTCCTGTAATCTCTGTTGCAGCGAACCGAACCGTGACTGGAACCGCACTCGTGTAGACGGAGGCTAACGGACTATAATATTTCCCACTTAGTTGCAAGATGGGTATATAGCCCGTGTGTGTGAGGGTGAAATAATGGCTACTGTAGCCAGCCCAGCTCCTACCAGAAGCCTATTCGCCTGGGTGGGTTGCTTATGGCTTCCCGGAGCGACCTCGAACTGGTGAACTGAGACCTGGAGTTCGTTATTACGGTGCATGCTATATAGGAGCATATGCGCCGGCGCCTCGTTATTCCATGCATGCATACCCTTACATAGGATTTGTCCGTATACACCGTAGTTCCTATCTACTATGGATTTTTAACCAATAATTTAATCGTAGTATGGTAACTCCGTGCAAAAATAAACCTGGGTAGACCCTTTAACTATTTCTGCTGTTTTCAAGTTTAAAGGGCAGTGAGTTTGAGTGCTAGTTACTGGTACATGAGGAACTCCACCGAAGTCCTCAATGTTGGCAGTGAATCGAAACTCCTCCAGTAACATTAAGTGAAGTAAGATGTCTATAGGCGATGGTGACAACTTACCATCAGGTAACGGGCGTTTGCTCGTCAAAAATTTTTTTATGTAAAGAAAACACTTTATTACCCAGAAACATCATTAGGTAAAGCAAGGTACAATTCCGACAACCTTATAGCTGAGAGTGATCTCTTCCAAGCAACCTTCGGGCAGAGGAAAGTGAATCAATGTACCGTAGTACAATGACCCGGATTTATTGTAAGCTGTAGAAAACCACTATAATATGGTCGAATCTGATTATTATAATGCCATCCAGTGGTTTCCATTGTTGGAGTAAAATTATTGGTTTCGTTTGAAAACAAATTACTGTTTATTTTTTTATTTATTTAACACTTTAATGCACAAAAATAGTACATGAGGCGAGCTTAATGCCATGCGGCATTTTCTACCAGCTAAGCACTACAGCTACTGTTGTATAAATATAATTGTTTCATTTTAGTCCATGTAATTGTGATCACATTGTCTTGTGTCCGTTGGTTCGTCTGTCATATTTAGAAATAAAAATAAACTCACTTACTGGTTTTCTTCCAAGAGCTTGTTTGTGTGCGATCCAAGGAATTTCTAAATACTATTGTGGCGACGCACGACGCGCCACTACGATTAGTACCTACTCAATCGGTGTAGAACGCGCTATCGAAATTTTCCTGGGACTTCGCATATATACGAGTTCCAAACTTCTATAGTTGGACCAGGACATATGTCCCACCAGACGGGGTGACCATATGGTCACCAGGCACAACACCCCACCTGGTGGAAGATCCCTTTTCTCTTTCCTACAACTGACATTACGTCATTTCATGCAACCTCACATAGCGCGTTCCTACACTATAATGTAGTATAGTATACTTATAGTACCCAGTATAATACAAACTTCATGGTGCGACCAGACCTTTGTGGTCGCTAACTTTACGTAGAGATATGCATTAAACACAGGCATTAAAAGACTTCAAAAATACGTACTTTTCTGTGTGCCATAAATGTTGCCCTTTTCCATAGACATTCCTATGGCAGGAAGGAATGATGAAAGGAAGGATTTTTGGCCTACATACCAGATTAGCAAATACGCTACCTACCATATAAATCCTCGCCTGTAATACAGTTTGACTAAGCTTTATTTATACTTATATACGTCATACTTATAGTTGTTAAGTCTGCTTCTATACACCTATTAAAAGTCTATGTCTGTTCCACGAATTAATTAACACCCCTATTAGTAAAATTCCCTAATCACACCTAAAACCACTAACCGTAAAGTCAAATTAGAACCCAAAAACCACATCACCACAACGTTTCTAATCAATGTGTCAAGAGTGAGTCGCTCCAGGCCTGTAACATCATTGATGCTCAATTAATTAGTAGCAACCCAAAAACAGTGGATTTATTTGAAGGGCTAAGGTTTTGACGGAAGGGAGGCATGTTCAAACAGAATATATTAGGGGGTAGAGTTCACGTAAGGGTTAAATACA
This sequence comes from Hofmannophila pseudospretella, assembly GCA_947369225.1. Taxonomy (NCBI): domain Eukaryota; kingdom Metazoa; phylum Arthropoda; class Insecta; order Lepidoptera; family Oecophoridae; genus Hofmannophila; species Hofmannophila pseudospretella. Next base: position 5,033,676 of record OX376333.1, read on the forward strand.
GATTTAGTATCGGCAAATGTGGTCTCGATTTTTTTAGAGAAATTTGATACAGTATTGCTGCTGCTCAGACATTGCTGCTCTGATGTTTACTAAAATAACTTTTATTCTTGAATATAGGAAGATATTTTGAAATAAAATCTTTATTTACCTAATACAAAATCAAAATTACAAATAATGTCAATTAATTAATAACTAAATAATTATAAATAAACCTCCCCGCGATCTAAATCTAAAGCGATCCGTTACCTCGCTGAATCGCTATGGGCAACCTTCGCACCAGGAATGACCCGGAGCGAGGGCCACAACCCCTCTCCCTAAGGCGACGGCCAATCTCACCCACAAATGATTTTGCTTCTGCACTCCAGCAGCCTGTAGTCTCCACAGCAAAAGGTACAAACATGTAATTGTGCTGGAGTGCGGAATGTTTTTCATTTTTTCTAGCAGCGGTCAATTCAGCGGCCGCTGCGGCCGACCGCGTCGTTCACGGCAGGTGGCTGGCAGCGAAGGTGCTTACACACGTGGCATCCCAGAGTAAACACCTCCCACGCTGCCAAGGCACCAGGGTCAGGCCGTCTGGCCTCTTGCCATCCGTGCGGCTGAGACCCTGCGGCTCGAGCACGCATGGAACATTGGCGGATGCTAAGGCTCTCCGGATGATGTCGTTGAGAGCGTGGTGACGCGTAAATCTCCCTGAACACCGACAACAACTCAGTGCGTGATGGCCATTGGCTTCCACCATGGAACCACAAATGCATGGATGAGGTTCGCAAACATTGCAGCCCAGCCGGAGTGCCACGGCCACACGCAATGAGTTGTCATCAAGGAGAGTGCCCATGTGGGGTGATGGCAGCGCGTGCAACCACGCTCCGGATTATGACCGCGACACCGCCCTCAACCTGGCCAGATCAGCACCCGAGGCTCCACTAATGAGCCGAAACAATATAGCCTCAGCCCCCACGTCATCCCACGCGCGCTGCGTAGATGTAGCCTCCGGTACACCCACTCCCGGGTTAGCGGCCGACCAGGCTGGCGATTGAAGGATCAAGGATTTTGAAATTGATTGTTTTTTGATATATTTATAAATATAAATATTATTATAAATAATAGTATTTGAACCATTCAAAATAATTTTTTTATAAAACATAAAGGAATCATAAAAAAATATTATAAATAAAAACTTTATCATTATAATAAATTAAATCTTTGAAAATAATCATATGAAGTTTCCAAAAAATAGTGTATTTAAAATATTTTTAAAGAGTCATAAATAGATAGATAGATTAATATTTTATTGCACACAAGATAATAATTACATATGAAAGGAAACGTAGAATAATAATATTTTATAAAATAAAAATTAAATCACACCAAGATGCAGATTATAAAAGAATATGATGGATGTCATTTTTTTAAATGAATATTTATTTGGAAGATTCAAACTTGGGTTTAGTCGTAAATTAAAAATAAATAAATATAGATACTATATACGAGTAAGTACTTATATAAAGTAATCATATACGTAAGTAGTAAGTACTCATATAAAGAAAAATTTAAAAAGTGGGTAGTTTCGGTCTCGGTAAAAATATTTTCTTTTTGCTAGAACTCTATCTTCCTCTCGTATCGTTTCTCTACAAATTCCTCTACCATTTTCTGCAATTACCGTGCTTTTTCCTTCGCCTGTTTGATTTTATTAATACTTATCTACTGATAATGATATAGGGGTAATTAAACCAAAGGAAATTAAGGGCATCTTTACCGGGTATTTATTATATGCTCTGTAAATGGACTAGGACTATAAGAGCGTCGGTGGCCTAGTGGCTAGGACGCCGGACTCCCATGCGGAGGTCCGGGTTCGAAACCATGCAATGCCAAATACCAATGAGTTTTTCGGTTTTTTTTGAAAACTTACGTACATTTACCGACTGATCTAACGCTGAAGGAAAATATAGTGCGGAAACCTGCATGTCTGAGGAAATTAAAAGTTTCTGAAGGCGTGTGAAATCAACCGCACAGCACTAGGCTCGCTCGGTGAATCATGGCCCCGTACCCCATTGTGCAGGGAAGGCCTGTGCCCCAATACGGGGACTTTAATAGGCTGATGATGATGATGAAATGGAGTCATTTCTGATTTAATCCATATAAGTTTAACAAAATTCTAGTTGCCAACCTGGAGATCGATTCCACTAAAACAATGTAACTAAATAGAATCTAAACTGCATCGTTATGACGTGTTTCGTATCCTACTATCCACTAACGATCCAATTTCTGTTAAGTTCCGATCGAGTCAACGATCTATCGAACAGTAACGTATTTGTTTATTCTTATAAAACGTTTAGTTTATACTGATTCGCAGTTAAACGGTAACAAAACGCTATAACGATCGAACATGTTCCTCCCGAGGTACTTTTGCCCGATCGACAGTAAATCGAAAGGTGGCAGTTGTAGAGTTATGCGTCAGCAGAATGCGATTTGGTGTCCAAATGGAATTGGAACGAAAAGTAAATTGAAATTGGATAGAAATAGAACTACAAACGTTGTAATTTCGGTGAATTGGGCCCCTGGGCAACGTAACATTGCTGTATATTATTTATATTCTTGTATTTCTTTTATAACTTTATCTTTTATGATTCTAAATTTAAGGGTGGCATTGATCATGTCTTACCATGTTTCGTTTTTAAATTATTTGTATTTGTGTATACCATAATCCCCAATGGGTAGATGGAGAAACCACCTTTAATCACAGGTAGTTCCCACTTTTCGCCGTAAGATTTTTCCTGACATACATAAAAAACTTCCAGTATAAGATCGCAAATATGTGACAAACGCTTACAAGCGTGTCAAAACCTCATAAAAGCAACCCCAAAACTAAACCCCGTTGTCCAGTCACGTGCCGTGACAATACGCAGTACGCACTGCATTCGAAAACATTCCTTTATTAGGTGTGGGTTGTAAGTAACGAAAGATCAGGAGCTAGACTTGTGGTTAGTGCTTTGAAAAATGACGAATAATTTTGGTCGGATCATCATCATCATCATCATCAGTAGCCTACTCTAGTCCACTGCTGGACAGAGGTCTCTACCAGAGCGCGCCATTGAGGCCGATCTTCGGCTCTTCTCATCCAGTCATTGCCAGCCAGTTACAGTTGTTTGGTCGGATATATGTATGAAAATTGAAACTGAAAAAGTTTATTAGGCACTGTAAACACATAAAAAAATTAGAAAAATAATAATCATATTATACCTATGTGAAAAATAGCTAAAATTATTTAAATTCACTATAAGTTAATGTTTATACAAAATACAAATATACTTTATAGCACACCCGGGACAAAAACAAAACATACAACATAAAGAGAGGTACAATACAATGTGCAGAAGGCGGCCGCGGTCGCTTTAAGCGATATCTTACAGGCAACCTTCACGTGATGGAAAAATCATAAGATACATAATATATGGGTGCAAAAGGCGTATGAAATGGATACTACCTTCAAAAAAATAATTAAAAATATAAAAAAATTCAAATATTAAGGAACTACCAAAATCAAGAATGTCAAATTATGTTAATTTATCATTCAATTCTATTAACACATACATAATTAGTCATTCCAATTCTTATCATTAATATACTCATTCACTGAATAGTAACATTTTTTCAGCAAAAAACACCTTAATTTTGTTTTAAACTCATTACACCCGGTTATAGACTTTAAACTCATAGACAACTGATTAAATAATTTGACCGCCTGATACTGTGCGCAATGTTGCACACTATATTCATACGGGATTACCTCTGGGATTACCTAAGGACGTGAGAGTTTAGGTATTACAAAAAAGTGAACACCCAGTTTTAAAATGTATGTTTGAAAAGTGGGTATTAACACTAAAAACAATAAAAATAGAAACCGACTTTACTGAAGTTGTCTTTTGTGTTATTTGGTTAGTCGCGAACTTAAGTATTATTTTAAGGTTCTTCTTCTTTCGTGTTGATTATCCGAATTAAATTTTTCCCGACCAGAAGGCAGCCACATCGATAGCCCTCTGGTTGGCCTCGAAAAGGTCCTCCCGCGTGCAGGTGGTCGGACACGCGGGACAGCAGAGCAAGTGCTCCATGGTTTGAGGGGAGACACCACACTCACACTTTACTTGATCGCTGGAAAACCCCCAGTTGCGAAGATTATCTCCGCAACAGCCAACCTGGGTTCGGTAGGTCTTCTTTTGGCGGTATGAAACCTTTGGGTGGGTATTTCTCCCGCCACAGCTTGCATCTTACTTCTGGCGGGTTCTTTCCAGGATCGATGGGAGAAACACTTCGCAGAAACCCGTTACGGCTTTTGAGACGAGATGGTTTGGCAGTGTGACTATGAAGTGGATGCCTGGTGTCGGTTTCCTGTTTAGTTTTCTCGACAGCGCAAACCACTTTTCTACGTAAGCTGGGTGGTGCAATACCTACTTTTAAGGTAAAAAGCACATATTCTGCCTACAGCTCCACAGCTACAAATAAGTAAGCAGGGATTGTAGATTATAGATAGGTATTACGTAAGAATAACGTGTAGTTAACACGCTACCTGTGGCTGCTGAAATTGAAAACGAAGAGTGGAGCTAGTAAGAATTGGATAAGGCATTTACAATAATCATTTTCTTTCTTCTACGAGTAGATAATACAGTAAGTAAGTAAGTAAGTAATATGTTTATTTCATACACAGCAATGACCGAAACAGTTATAATTATATGAAATAATTATGTTGTCAAAGGGTAAGGTATAATATATAACATTTTTCACAGTGTACTTACCACCCTGGTAAGTACACTGTGAAAAATGTTTCGATACTTGTCAGAAAAGTTTTTGTAACTTAATATCAGTGATTACAAAACTATTTGGTAAGATGTAACCGAAACTTCATTCCTTTGTAGAAAACCACTTTGTAGTGACTTGACAAAGTTTTGTTAAACGATGTTTGGTTGTCACTTTTTTTTTAATCAGCGTAAACAAACATTAATTATAAGATGTAAATGTATCACCGGATTTCAAAAATGTCTTTTTCTTCTCGCTCGTATTCCTCATTGAAGGAATTAACCACATTAGTATGCATTAGTATGTAGTAGTATAAAATACATTAGTATGCCATTATCTTCCCCATTTCACACAGTAATTTTCTCAGTATGTAGGTTTCCTTCACAGTTAGAACAATCGGTAAATATATGTAAATCTTTGGCTAAAAGGCTGAACAACTTTTTGGTTTAGGCTTTTGCCTGTTTTCGAACCCCGACCGACATTTTTTTTGAGTAAATGGTACAATATCATAAAATGAGACATCAAAATTACTTATCCCCACATCAATTCTTTCATACATCCTCACCACTCACCATAGTCTAACCCAGGAGAGAATGGAAATGCGTAGATTATTTACAAATAGCACTATTCCGTGATACCAGGCCGGTCATACCCGGGCATACCCAGGTTCTATTCAACTGGATACCTATATCCTGATATTGTACGTGCCAAATTAGCATCCATGACGTGCATTCAAAATGGGTTATTGGGGGATCATGTTATAGGTGGGGATTCACCTACTGTTTTGATTCAATTTACACTCACTCTACCGATCGGTGTAGGTTCTAAAAGACCTAATATTATGCTTCCATGATCCTTTGGGTAGGAAAAATTTAATAAGTGAATCTCTTGTTAGCAGAAAATACGATAAGGGGTTGCTATTGAAAGAAATCATTGGTAAATTATGTATTTTTTTTGTATTGTACCTAACCTAACACACCCCCACCCTCACACGCACTTAAACATTATCTTTCCTATTATTAGGTATATTCTAAATTCCTTTTGATTAACTTGTTCCAAATACAGTTTAGGTATAGTATATAGTTACTAATGTAATGTTATACATTGTCATACGCTTGCACGGAAAGTACGACGGACTCCCGACTTCCAAGATACAGGTTTCGACCTGGTTTGTAAGTTGGAGGTCATATTATTGTGCCTTGTAATAAGTGAATAAACTTTTCATATATTTTATTCAAGAATTGAACTTTTCTCAAAAATATTCGCAATTAAAAGTCTACAACTCCATCGCACAATAGGATATGACAGTCCATACATTTTCAACAACAAAATTGTTCGAAACAAATCGAATCGCATGAAAAAATTGAATCTCAACTGAAGTTTAACGCGTAATTTGACAATTTACTAATTATCTGTTACCGGTGCTACTTTTTACTGTCTGTTGTAGTTCCATCTGACATCGAAGTTCTTGGAAACCCCCGATCCAATAATTATATCAATAACTATATAATTTATCAGACATAGCAAAATACACTCGACATAATTATCTGTTAAAAAAATCCGTGTCTAAATCGGATCATCGATAAGATTGTTGACATAAATACCTAGTCACAGACGCCAGACAAAGATACTCGTCAAACTTATAACACCTCTTCCTTTTGGTAGGGGGTAATAAATATACTATTAAAGAAAGAAAAAAAAAGAAAGAATTTATTTCCAATAGCGCACACATACAAACAATGAGGTATAGAAGATAAAAATAATATTAAACAAATATATTATAAAAATAAATAAACAAAAGTAATTAAGTTAGATGAAGGTGGTGTGCTGCCTCAGCCTGTTGCCGCAGCGGATTTAGCACTGCAGCGCTGATTGTCAGGCATCACATGTGTGCCAGGGATCACTCCCCTAATGATACACTACCGGAACATATAAATAACGGAAATATTAATAAACAGAAGTAAAATATTAGGAAACGAAGGAAGGTACTTAATTTTTAAATTATACATTAGAATAAAAGAAGGTATGTATGTAGGTATTATTGTATAAAATACTATACTATACCTACATTGTAAGATGTAAAGTGAGCCTCTTATAAATATAAAACAATAGCTGTCGAAGATTGGGGGACTGGTTATATCCGAGATCAAGCCGATTGATACTTCTAGTACGGTTTGACGCACAAGAGGTTCGTTCATTCATTTATTCAGAATTACTACTGTAAAGCAAAAACTAACTTTTTATGCGAGCGCTCTCATCGACATATAAATATATAAATAAAATCTTTATTAAAAAAATTGGTACACAATGGTTGTACAGCGAGGTTTGTTTCGAGCGCCTGACCTCTAAACTAGGTGGAACCTGTGCCTTAGGGGCCGGTGATCCTCTATACAGAGTGTAACATTGAGATGGGTCAGTATGGGGAACTCTGAAACTATAAGAGATAGAGAAATATGTTCTAAGGAACCATGTCGTCGACTTTAGAGTTAAGAAAAACTGCATTCATAGATTTACAAAAAAACTTATATACGACTCGGGAATCAAACCAGGTCATTTTCAGAAAAATAATAATATGAACTGATATAATAGATAACAACACTTCCGGAATAGCATAAAATAATTAAATTTAGCATTTTTTTAGTTGTAGACACAAGGCTCCATAGCAACATTTATTCCTTACAATCTACGCTATCAATTTTCGTTATAAAATCATATAGGTTTTTTATATATTTATATATAGTTTTTTTTTTCTGAAAACGACCGGGTTTGTTTCCCGAGTCGTGTATGAGTTTTTTGTAAATCAATGAATGCAGTTTTTCTTAACTCTAAAATTGACGACATGGTTCCTTAGAACATATTTCTCTATCTCATATAGTTTCAGAGTTCCCCATACTGACCCATCTCAATGGTACACTCTGTATAGCGGCTTCATTATCAACCAGCGTGAGTGACGTGTACATGTGCCTGGTAAACATATTACATATCACTGAAATTGTATATGTACTTACCTACATGTAAATGTCAAAAACACTAAAAAATATATAGCGGTAGCGATTAGTATATAAAGTAAAAACCTTATCAAGCATTGCAGTTTTTCTAAGGTCAATATAAAAGCCAACCATTGGTCTCAATCCTGTCTTTATTTTAGGTGAAGAGAAGTACCTCAGTACCTCACATACACACTAATATCCTCATACATAAAAACAAACACATTCATACAACACAACACGCACACACTGTTGCTTTCTTCGTCCGTGCAGTCACTGAGGGGCCAGCTGAAAATCAGCGCTGTGGCTTGCCTCAGCATTATGCTGAGCTGGTGTACCCTTTTTGGCACTGTACCGCACCGGATCTTTTGTGCTGAATGTATAGTATCCCTGTATACTTTTGTATTGTGTACTTGCTGTATTCTGGTGTTTACAGTGCTTTATAAACGTTTTTCAATTTCAGTTGTAAAAAGCAGCGGATTTTTGGTTGTTCTTGTTGTCCTTATGGTACCCCGGAGGTACTGAGGGCCTTCACCAGATCTCTCCACGCCGCCGCTGTTTTATGGCACCTTCTTTGCTTCGCTCCAGCTCCATATTTTTTTTGGTAAAAATCATTAATTAATTTTTAAAACGGCAGAGCGACAGGAGGGATTATATTTTCCCCTTTCGGGGCATGGATCCCTAAAACATATAATAATATTTGAGCTCAATTTCGTACGACCTAGCTACTCGTATTATAGATCCAGAGCTGACATCAAAGATACTTCAAAATCTTGGAAACCACAGGTCCAGTTTTTATGAAAATTATCTGTTCAATAAATAAAACCGTGACCAAATCGAATCATCGGTTGTGGCGTTATAATGTCACCGACAAAGGGACAAACGCGTAAAAGTTATAACATCCCTTCCTCTGTCGATCCAGAGATATAATATCATAACAAATCGCTGGAGTCTATATTTTAAGTCGCCGACTTGTCTGCCTGTTGCCAAGAGTTTGTTCGAGAGCTTTTTGTGTTCAAAACCACTTCAGGTTTGGCACCGAATTCGATCAACCTGATTACACTTACTCACTTAAACTTACGAGTACACTTCTAAGTTGCGGTTTTTCGAAACTTTCACTAGATTAATTTACATTTCTGTCCGAACAACTTTATGACGTGAATGTATCTAGATGATTCTTATTCGTTCAGAAATCGTAATGCAATGTTTTTATGACGATTAAAATCCGTTCACGCATAGGCACGTTTATGATTCTTTAGTCGCTATATTACAAAAAAATATTTTATTGATCGCAAACTATTTTGGATAAATAAAAGAGAAATACTTCCTTACATGAAAATTTTCTTTTCTTTACCACGGAAAAAATTCCATCTGTAGCATCACCACCTTCAAAATCGACCGCTAGCCCTCTTCGCCGTGATCATAAACGTCTTGCCCGGGTCGCCCTAATACAACGCGACCACGCGATTATCGCGCGAATAAGCGATGTGACATCAAACATTTTCAAACACATCGCGCGACTGTCAATTAGGGCACTCATTCGACATCAGTATGTTTGATCACGCGTTCGTACGAACAAAGTTCGCGCGAATTAGCGATGATCGCGTAATCGCGTTCTATTTGGACGAACCCTCATCCGCCCCACACCGAAAAATAATAAGCTCGTATAGACACCACTTCAATATGGGGCTTGAAGGGGAAGGCTAATTTCAGAAATAACTAAATGGATTTTGTTCCGGTTTTCACTGGCGTACATATTTCCGGGTATGGTTTCTTAACCTTGCAAAACCGAGGTCGACCGGTCGCTAGTATAAGATATAACGAACTGTTTACTTTATGTCAGTGTACCCATATACATTATGATAGTAACCTTAGGGAGTTATTATACATGCGCGATCCTGTTCCCATCGATGCCTTAATTAGCATAGGTGTAATAGCTCAGGATGATCAATGATTGCGGCTTGTAAAACACGTCGAACGACAATTGATCAACCTTGTGCTACATGTTGCAATCAATGAACTACAATCAACAACAGCCGAATATTTTCATCGATCAATCGGCAATCGCGCGATTGACGTCGGATCAATGCTCAATCGATGGCAGGTCGGTTTGGTTTAATAAGAATAAGAATAAATTTATTTGTGCGGTAAGATTACGTACTGGTGTATGGACTATGCATAGTCCATACACCAGTATGAACTTAAGCATATGTTATATTAAACTACATAAAATTAGTGAGCAACAACTTAGTTATAATAAACGCTGACCTCCGAACTAGGAAGTCCCTGTATCTCGGAGGACAGATGTCTTTTGTGACCAGTGCAACTGAACATGTAACAGAACATGGGAAAATATAAAACTGTCAAAATTTGAAAGAAAAAAAAGAACAATAATAAAGGTTAATATAAGGGGTGGTGGGAATGCATTGTATTGTTAACAAACAATAATCATAATAATAATAGCAAACAATGATCGACGTTGAATGGTCTATAATCAATGTTGATCAACACCACCGATCTATGTCGATCGTGCAGGTCTAATAACACCCTTACCTAACCCTATTACCTCATATACGAGAAACATATACAGGATATGGATCTACTTCCAAAACATAATGCCTGTGGTGAGGTAATTAGATTTCCCTACATTACCATGGAAATTACGGAGCTTCTATTTACCTACTAAATACGTTACTTCTTAGTTCATTCGATGTCCTCGGAGAGAAATGGCTCTTTACCTAATTTACTTAGGTAAATAATTCAGTTAGTTCATAAATTCTCGATTCGGAATTGAATTTAAGAATCCCAGCAAAAAAGCAAGAAAACAGGTTTTTCAAGAAGAGAAATTCATAAGTTTATATTAAATCAATTCACGTGTGCTAGTTAAAATGTACACTGAAATGAACATGAATACGTAAAAGCACTTTTTCTACAGCACATTGGATTTATAATCTGTACCCTGTCACAACGGTATTTAAAAATCGCGGAACACGATCTCTTTTTCAGTTCTTCGGGCATGCGCCCTGAAACCTTTCGCGGAACGTTTTTCCCTGGCTATACCAGTCACTAGTACAGACGCAAGGCTAGGTGATCGGTTACTCCCACACGCAACCACTCCATCAGTACGGCGCAGAATCGTCCAAAATCACGGACACAAGCATCCAAAATCACCCACACTACCCCGATTTCATAAATGTGTATGCCGTTTATAAGTAAACCCGGTACACACACACAGGGAAAATTTCAACCCCGGCGATGCTGTATACGTTAGTATCCCATTGGATGCCGTGACGAATGGACGTGTTTCCCGTCGAGTTGAGTGACGTAATACGACAAGTGAAACGAAATGTGAACTCGGAATAATTGCTGTCTTTACGAGTGATGACGATTTTGCCGGACATAACGTAGAAAGTTGTGAACTGTGTTAAAAAACTAAGAATTTTAATTAGTTTTTAATTAAAAGTGAAGTGTTTATAGTGAATTTAACAGTTGCGATACTGTTTTAATTAAAAGTGTTAGTTAAATTTATAATTATAAGGAAGATATTTGAGCTGGACTGGAAGCAACTTTCAAAAGGATTAATATCAGGTAAGGGTTGAAACTTTTGCCTCGCAGCGTTAATTATCCTTAATAACGATAATTGTTGTGCTAAAGGAAACAAAAGGGTTAATGAAGTTATATTGAAGCTTGAATATAAAGATGAACCTGAGAATAAACACCCTTATAACACGGATAATAATAACAAGGGATAAAGTTATGTAGTTCATTGGTTACTTATTAATTATTGCAATATGGAAGCTCGAAAAGTTTTTTTCTGTAAAACGTTCAACGTTCTTCAACGTCACGCATAGGTACATCACGTAAAGGATTATTAACATAACATAAAGGATTACTATAAATAAAACATAGTCAAAATTTTACGACTTCCAGTCATAAATAATGTGATGAAAATTTCCCAATTCCCAATTCTCTGAAAGGTCTCTTAATTTGTTCCTACGAGTCGGATTTTTTCTCGGGAAATTATGTTGAGGAAAGCAGTGAATGGAATTCCGGTTAAAATTGTCAGTATACCTACCCTTAGGTACGTTGTCGCTTTAATTTATTTGATACATTCATACGAATATCAAGACATCATAACAAAAACGTATTGTGGTAGGATTCCACAGTGTAAGACATGTCGAGTTAATTGAAGATGTACCTAATGTTGAATTAAAATATTTCAAATTAAGCGATCAATGATAATTTTAATAAGGAAATAGGGGATAAATACCTCTAGCACACAGCAGTGATTTTGAATCGGACCAAACCCATAGAAATCTAGAAAACCGAAAAATAGATTAATAGATTTAGAAATCTATGTGTTCGGTTCGATTCCAATTGCACTTTAGGCTAGGGTTAGTCCAAGTGGAATGCGCGAAATAGACTTTTTCTTCTTAACCTTCTGGTATGGGCCGCAACTTAGAGTACAGTTGGCACACTACACCGGGTGTGTAGCGGAGCAAGTATAAGATGAGAATGAAAAGATGGACAGTGCACACGTTAAGTAGGAGTAGAAGAGCAGAGACTCTCAGGGCGTGGTGAAATAATACAATCAATGGGCTTCAAGATCGGATTTTAATAACAACCATACCACAATATTAAAGTAAGTCATAACCAACGAAAAGGAATAGGAAGGAAAGGAAGCTGTAACAAAAGGTAAAGATGTATCTAAAGAGTCGCGTGAAAACAATGGTATTGATGAGGATGGTAGATGATGCACATTTACCCCGGAATCGGGCTTTTGATATAGCAGAACAGTTCCAACAGGTATTAACGAAGGAAGGGCCATGTAGAAGGGGGTTTGATGTTTACAGAGTGACGGCGACAATGTGACTGACTTATCGGTAAAAAAATAAACGATGAATATGACGGTGAACGAGAATTAGAATTTGGAATAATGATCGTGGTGGAAAAGAGGTGGAATGTAGGCGGGTGGACATCGTTACACAGTGGTTCCTTCATATCCCCGTTTGTGTGTTCCGGCAGGGTTTAAAGAAAAGCCATTGCAGTACTAAGTTCGTGTGCTCCATCTTCGGCCTCATCGTCACTTACCACCAGGTGAGATTGAGGTCAAACGCGGGTTTAGTCGTAAAAAAAGAGCCGCTATAGCTACTTCCACTTACGCCACATTATTGATTGTCAATCATTGTGCCTCCAACTAGTTAGTGATTGCCAACCTATCGTCAAATAATAGGTCTTACCTTTTCTTTGTAATGAGGCGAAGAATATTTGGTGCTATTATTGGATGATTTATCTGACCCAAACGTCATTGGCTATCTTCATTGGTGCAATCTTGGATGAAAGAAAAAATAGTGTCCCTCCCCTGTAGGCGGACATTCGTTCATTCATGGATGCAAATTTAATTTAACTACGAGGTGTGTGATGATAAGATAAGATAGGACTTCTTAATTAAAATGACAAATCTTTTGTGAGTATGAATTAAAGTGAGAAAGACAATTGACAAAATGGACAATCCTGTATAATAACAATTTTACAAAATAACGTCACCCCTAACACGAGGGGAGCGTTCTCTTCACCCAAGATAATAATAGACACAGAGCTCACCTGATTAAAGAAATTATGTTCTTCAATGTTCAAATACCGCTGTTACTCTGTCTAACGAATTCAAAAGAGAAATAAATGAGCACGAATTGTTCAAAGAAGCTTCTGAGTAAATACTTGCTTTTATCTTAGGTACGGAACCCATAATTGTAATGAAATTTAGTCCCCTCCACATCCAATAGCTTAAAAAAATAATTTATTCATACAAACAGCCCGCTCATCCGACAAATGAGGATTGGGAAATGTGTAAAATTAAATTTCCCCGAAGCTGGGAGAATTAACAAGGATATTTGTATTGTTGTAAAAACATATAAAAATGGTGTCGCAGAGTATTAAATGTGGGATTCTGAAAGTGAAATCAGGGTAGGGGATTTAGCTAAATACGGGACAATGGATTTATTGTCTGTAATTTAATTTCTTCATAGACCTAAACCAAACGTTGAAACTCCAACTTAGGTACTATATTCCTAGTAAACATCATTTTCTCAAGGCACCAGATATCAAAATGATGCCATCATCCTAACTTTGGAGCACAATCTGAAACATGATTACAGAGATCCCATCTTTCTTACCGTCAGTCGCTCGAAACGTCCTTAAAATATGCTGTCGCTTTCTACGCCATAACTCTAGATAGAGATGACATATGACATTGTCTTCAAAATAAGACAGTTGATTTCGAACACCACTGAATCAATTTTAATCAGACATGGATTCTCAACAAAACACTTCAAAAAACCATATCAAAATCGAATCATCAATTGTTGATGAAATACGAAACCACAAACATTCTTAGCTTACAATACCTACTGTTCCTTTGGTGTTCAAGGTGACAAAGAGAACGCGACTCAAAGAAAAATAATTATTTTATCACTAAATAGGTCCTCTCGCCTGAGAATAACCACTCAGCCTCAAGTAGACCCTTATTCTCTCCTTTCAAAATATTTTTCTAAGGGTAGGGGCATAATTATAAGGGATGTCACCTTTATTGATGTATCCTATAATAACACTCGAAATTTTCGTACTAAATACCGGGTGCTATAATGGTTGGTACCTTTATAAGCAGGAAATTGTAATACGGATTGTCCAGGTTGTTTCGTTTTTAGCATGCTGTCTTCTGAGCAAGAGGTTATGGTTTTTTTTATTTTTGTGGAAAGAAGATCAGCAGGACTACCTGATGGTAAGTGGTCACCATCGCCCATAGACATCTCACCTCACTAAAATATTGTAAGAGGGTTTTCGATGCGCTGCTTGCTAATCTTGAGGACGTAAAAGGAGTGCCCCATGTGCCGGTAATTTTGCCTATTCTATGGTGTATTCATTCCGGAGAAACTGCCTTATCCTACAATGGCTACACCAATTTTACAACGCTTTTCTTCTTTTCTATTTCTGTTTACTGATGGGTATAGACGCCACTCTATAGGGTCCTGATGTGCGTCGGTGGCACAGTGGCTTGGATACCGGACTCCCGTGCGGGAGGTCCGGGTTGGAAACCATGCAGAGCCATGTACCAATGAGATTTTCGAATATTTCAAAGACTTACGTACATTTACCGACTGCTCTACCGGTGAAGGAAAACATCGTGAGGAAACCTGCACACTGAGATGACCAGTGTGTAAAATAGGGTAGGCACAAAATATCCTCAAGGTACGAAGTGCCGCTGGGGTTATTCCCGGCCCCCTATCATAAGATAAGATAAGATAAGATAGGGTCCTGATCTAGCCTTATCCATCGATTTCTTCCATTATGGTAAAACCATCCGATCAACGTTAAGTCGTTGCTTTTGTCCATCGGCCGTCATTTCACTTTACCAATTACCAAGTCTCTCCGTCTATCTCCATTTGAATCAGAATTCCGTTATTCACTTGCTACAATCTGCCCTATAGGTGTCGGCTAGCAGGGTTCTAGGACAGTGTGCAGATGAAGTAATAGAAGAAACTTGGTAATAGTAGATATTATATTCACCAGGAACAGAACAACACAATAGTAGAAAATAGGTAGTAGTAGGAGACAATTTTATAAAACGGACATACGTCCGTTCAGGACTATACAGAGAGAATAAGTAAAACCAATGAAATTAATGAAATAATGGAATTTAGAAATGGAATGGGAATATGATTTGAATTTTGAAAATAAAGTTGATGAAATGAAAATGCCAACACGAAATGAGGTCAAATAAACGCTAACAATGAGGTTGAAATTGATGGCAAGGAGGTTGATATGGACGATGGAGTCGACATCGTTACATACTTGCCAAAATCCTTCCACCATTGTACCACATTTGTTACATGCGATAAAATTAAATAAACAATTTACCAGAGCAATGCAGAGATATCTCGTTGGAAATCCCTTACTAAGTTTCGTGTTTTGACGCTCCTTCCTTACATTACAATTCCCTTTTCAGAAACTTGTGTACGTTCAGACATTAGTATTCTTACTGCGATTCCACACGAATGAAATTTGCAATCCCAGCCTCCTGAGATTGGCGAACACGAATGTTGGCAACTTAGAGCTGTTTGTGAATGTAACATGCCCGAAACAATCCCAGGATTGGGTACGTACGTACACATTCTCTTTCTTTTATGAAAAACGTGGGTAAAGTTTCGTCCAATATTAATGGCCTTATTGGTAAATAACCTATATAATTGGAATTATGGTTACTCCAAATTGAACTAGAAGTGGTTTAAATTATTGAATAAAGTCAACGGTCTTGAGATGGAACCGACCCGGACGACGTGTGCGTCGTAACCTCGACCTCTAGCCATTGTGACTCAACTTGGGAAAAAAGTATTATTACGAAAAGTGCTTACTAATTGCAACCAACCCATTGAGGTTTTGTCGCTTATAAGTTCCTACATAATACATTATCTTTACGATTGTCCCTCGCGGGGTACGTAGATAATAGAGAACCACGAATATCTATCTTGGCACATCTCTTTCGCATCGTCTGTTGTCATTCGTATGGTGGTAGATCCTGATGTGAAGGATCGCCTGGGTGGGTACCACCCTCTTATCTATTTCTGCCGTAAAGCAGAAATGCAGAAATTGGATTGCCTCATGTGCAAGGGAGCCAGCGTAATTCCCGACACATGAGGCAATCCATCTTAGTCCTCAAGGTATTAAAAATAATAATACAGTGAGGTGAGTTGTCTATGGACGACAGTGACCACTTACCATCAGGTGGTCCGTTTACTTGTCTGCTCTCCTAATTTAATAAAATAAAATCGCCGTTCCTATCATGTTCGTGCTCGATTTTGGCGTCGTGTTCTCAGTATATTAAAATCTATGAACTCTATGTCAATATCTTCGGTATGGCATTGCTGTGTTCCGGCAATATTTAGAATAGGTTTATTAAGCCGTATGCTTTATCTTCGGTTTCATCGTCACTATCATGTGAGATTGAGTTGACCTCAAATATAGACGTAATCTTTAACAATTAACAAAGAAAGCTCTGATCTATAAGTCTCAGACAAGCGACCCAGCTCTATTTCGATCTCCAATCCCAAGATTAAATAGAATAATAAATAATGCCTTGTATTATATTACATAATCAGGGAATATTGCTTCTGTAGACGCTTTGAATTTATGAGGGCACGAAAGTTCCGATATTTCAAGACTTGTAGCAAGAAAGTGTCGACACGGCTATTTCTTTTTCATGACGTACTTTTCTAAGTTGGTTGCCTTTTTGCTGTCGGATACTTCAGCTAAACGTACAGCTATGCTGTGCTTGAGCTAAACGTACAGCTATGTTGTGCTTCAGCTCTATTCCATTACGTAAAAAATGGATCTCTGTTTTCACATTTACCTAAACTTATCTCTTAGTAAATTGAAATAAATTGCAATTGTAATACTTCTAAGTAACTCTTAACAGAAATTCTTCAAATTTTGTAGAACGAATCCTTAGGATTATTAAAGGTTAATTCGTATTTTAGGCAGACCGGAAAATAATCCCGTGATAATCTCGTAAGAATCCCGTGTATTTTATATCCCAGTATTATTGTATTTATCACAACAACCCTATAAAACCCTCTGTGTATACAAATTTCCTGTAAAGTAGATCTAGATCCGTCAAACTGTCCACTAATCTCTAACTTCAGCGGTCCCTTGGGCCCATATCCATCTGTCTTAATTTAGGTCTAACTTCTGGTGAGTCCTAACTTCCTTAGGCTTTCTGAGGTCGAAATTTCTAGCGCTACACGACATAACTTAAGGCGTTCTATGATAATGCTAGATTATATGTCTTTATTAATTCCCCTTGAATGTTGTTAGAATTCATAGATATTGAAAAATTTATTGAGATATTACTTGAAAATATCGTGTTATGAGGTAATATGAAATCTTTTGCACGGGGACTAAGTAGCACCAATTTACTGATTAGGAATCATCTCAATAATATTTCGTTTTCTCTGGAATATTTTATTTGAAATTATTAGGTAGGTCTACTAATAATCGAATTAAAATACGTAGAAATTCACCGTCTATTTCAAGAAAATTGTCTTTGTCGTACCCCTGATAAAAGGTAAAGGTAAACATTATTCACAAGAAATCTGCCATGTAACGAGAAAATCTATTTAAAAATTCATATCATGTCTTCAAAACATGTCCAATGATCTTGGTATTAATATAGTCCAAGGGTTCTGAGAACAAGAAATCGATCTATCTGGGCCTCATTTCTAGGAAAATTAATGTTCTAAACCTTTGTCATCTAGATATAATGTCTATAGTTATCTATCTTTTCTTACTGTCTACTAAAAATATCAGATTGATCTGAGAGTAACAATATTTCAGTAAAATGGAAGCTCGTAGCCTAGTTGCGACCACGGTCCGAAAGTGATCGTGCAGGTTAAGCGACGTTGGCGCGGTCGGTACCTGGATGGGTGACCGCTAGTGGCATATTTCATCTGAGCTCCTCCGTGCCTCGGAGAACACGTTAAGCAGTCGGTCCAGGTTGTTGTCGTTCGACAGCAGTCGTTAAGCCATGTCAGAGGTCTACGGGCGGCCTAAACAACTCTGACAAATAGATTGGCCACTAACCATAAGTTAAGCAAGCAAGTAAAATTAAACGACTCTTAGCCAAGTTGCGTGATCAGACCGATGGGTGACAGCTAGTGCCACATTTTTATCTCTGAGGAGGAAGAATCTCAGGATAATAATTAGAATGTATAAAATAATTAATTTAGCGACACTCTAGGTAGGTATAGGAAGACATGTCGTATGGAAAATCGTGAAAAAAAATTAAAACTAAAATTAGGGTAGTTTCCAAGTATCAAATATTAAATGCATTTCTTTAAAATGAAGAAATAGTCATAAATTGATGGTGAAATGTGAAAGAAGAATTAAAATTCGTTGAAAAATAAAATAACTACAGACAATCAAAAATCAGAACGGTAGAAAGAAACGGCAATAAGTTTTATGACGTAACTGGAGATCGATTCCACTAAATAGAATCTAAACTGCATCGGTATGACGTGTTTCGTATGCTACTATCCACTAACGATCCAATTTCAGTTAAGTTCCGATCGAGTCAACGATCGAACGAACAGTAACGTATTTGTACATTCTATTTAAACGTTTAGTTTATACTGAATCGCAGTTGAACGGTAACAAAACGCTTCAACTGTCAAATATAACGATCGAACACAAGTTCCTCCCAAGGTACTTTTGCCCGAACGATAGTAAATCGAAAGGTGGCAGTGGTAGAGTTATGCGTCAGCAGAATGCGATTTGGTGTCCAAATGGAATTGGAACGAAAACTAAATTGAAATTGGATAGAAATAGAACTACAAACTTGTAATTTAGGCGAATCCAATACTAATTTTAACCATTAATATCTCTGATGTTAGTTAAGATATCGATAAACTTATTTTATATCCTTCTTTAGTATGTCCATGTAAGTTGGTTGATGCATAAAAAATAGGTTATTACCATATTGCAACCGAAGCGAACCGAAGTCGGTTTCCTACAAAATGACGCAATCGAGCCGATTTCACTAGGGTCGATTTTTTTTTATATTAGATTTTCCAAAAATAAAATCGGAAGTTTCTGCATACAATTCATTTTTGTATGATAACCACTGATATGTTCACCTTAAAATGTACAATTACAACATTTTTAGTACATACTTATTATCCAAGTTAGTTTTGTTAGTTGTTTCGCGATGTTACTATGTTTGCTTTAGTACCCTATTACTTTTTCACGGGGTATGGAACAACGTTTATGTGGCAGTAAAACCTGATATTTTACCTTTAAAGTTTAGTAGTGAAAAGATGATATTTTACCTTTAAACTTTAGTAGTGAAAATATGCTTTTTTATAAAAAAAAACGAAAATCGTCGGTGGCTTAGTCGCTAGGACACCGGACTCCCATGCAGGTCCGGGTTCGAACCCATACAATGTCATGTAACGACGAGATATCGGTTTTAACGAAAGACTTATTTATATTTACCGACTGCTCTATCGGTGCAGGAAAACATTGTGAGGAAACCTGCACACTGAGATAATTAGTGTGTGAAATGGGGAAGGCAACTAACAAGTAATTAACTAAGAATTTGTCAACTGTCACTGTGTCCTTGTGTTCGCATTTATAATAGCACTATTGCCACATAGTTCCT
This sequence comes from Hofmannophila pseudospretella, assembly GCA_947369225.1. Classification (NCBI taxonomy): domain Eukaryota; kingdom Metazoa; phylum Arthropoda; class Insecta; order Lepidoptera; family Oecophoridae; genus Hofmannophila; species Hofmannophila pseudospretella. Next base: position 5,053,662 of record OX376333.1, read on the forward strand.
CACTCTTCTTCTAAGTCGTATTCCTCATTGCTGAGGGTCGTGATCATTCTAAGAAATTAATCACATAGAACGACGCTCGTGGCCGATTTAATGGGGTTTTCCATTGCATTCCCTATTTCATACTCTGGTTATCTCAGTGTGCAGGTTTCCTTACGATGTTTTCCTTCACCGTCAGAGCAGTCGGTAAATGTACGTAAGTTCTTCGAAAAAAAAACGAAAAACTCATTGGTACATGACATTACATTGTTTCGAACTCGGACCTTCAAATCAAATATTCCTATGCGCTCGTAAAAAATAAAAGTAAAATAAATTCAGTCAAACTGAATTCAGTAAAGTGTAATAAACCCATATATCTGTACCTACTGAACTAAAACCATATCCAACCAAATCAACACAATATTATATTCTTCGTATGTGCTCGTAAAAAATAAATGAAATCTCTGTCTTTGGGCGATGTAATATCTCTGCCTCGCAAGAATCACAAACCATTCAGTTTTCTGATGAAACTTTCACTTTATTGCGCCATGAAATCATAATAGCCTATTATTGTTACATTTAGACTATTGTACTCAGCGAAGAGAAAAATCATAGATTTTCGTGAATTTTCTTCAGCTGCATAATCATCGCGATTCGATCTGGACAAATCTACACTTCGATCACGATCCTGTTACAAGAAAAATTTTAAACATCTGCCTTTCAATAGAGATTCATCGTTAATAATTGATCGCAATTCGCAAAGTTTAGTCATTGGTTGCGCAGAGGGCGCCTATATCAAAAAGAACAGAAAGCCATGAACTTTCGAAGAGTACAATTTATTAAAAATATTAAAAACACTATACAAAACCCAGGTCACAAAACGATGCCACCAGGTATAGATGTATAGCGACACCTGTCGGCAAATTGACCTAAAGTAGGGCATTAGACAGTCATCTTTATTAAATCTTAAATATAATTATGCAAGTTTAATTACAATTGCATTAGAACAAAATTGTGTAATGTAAGTATTTAATTGAGTCAATATGGTATTTGACTACATTTTTTTTATTGCCTCATTCAATTTACATGGACATCCTGAAGATGGATCTGAAATCCGTTTATCGATATCTCAACTAACATCAGCTATATTTAATGGTTAAAGTTAGTAGTGGCGGGTTGCTCTATCCCTTTCAAGCAAAACAGTCCTTCTTATGTAGCCAAGGACCCGCTTGTATGGCGCTACATAACAGTGACGTCACAATTATCTATTACCGTCTCTTTCTACCGTCTGATTTTTGATTGCCTGTAGCTATTTTATTTTTCAACGGATTTTAATTCTGTTTTTACATTTGACCATCAAGTTATGTCTGTTTTCTTATTTTTATGAAAAAGAAAGAAAGAAAGAATTTATTTTCAATACCCACATACAAACAATTAGGTACAGAAGATAAAAATAATATTAAACAAATATATTGTAAAAATAAATGAGCAAAAGTAATTAAGTTTGATGAAGGTGGTGTGCAGCACCGGAAAAAAGGGGACTGCCTCAGCCTGTTGCCGTAGCGCTTTTAGCACTGCGGCGCTGATTTTCAGGCATCACATATGTGCCAGGGATCACTCCCTAATGAAACACTACCGGAACATATAAATAACGGAAATATTAATAAACAGAAGTAAAATATTAGGAAACGAAGGCATGTACTTAATTTCTAAATTATACATTAGAATACAGGAAGGTATGTATGTAGGTATTATTGTATAAAATAGAGAAAAAATATAAAAAAAGCAAGTAATGAAGATGAAACTGAAGGAAGGATAGGTACTACTGTTCGATGTAGCGAAAATAAAATGTATTTAATATTAGCTACTTGTAAAATACCCTATTCGCAAAGGGTCGCGACCTTGCTATTGGCCGTATTTTCGCACCCTTTCCAATTTCACTGGATTTGTCATCTCATTGAATGAAATGACAATATTGAAACTCATACATTAAAGAGAGATAGAGCTACATTTGACAGGAGCTTTATAAGACTACATTGATGATGATCTGATGTTAAAAATACCGGTCATTACACAGTCGCCTTTGTACATATCGTGCTTGCTTATCGTATGGTTTAGTAGCCAACCTATTTGTCAGAGTTGTTCAGGCCGCCCGTAGGCATCTGACATGGCTTAACGACTGCTGTCGAACGACAACAACCGGGACCGACTGCTTAACGTGCTCTCCGAGGCACGGAGGAAGCTCAGATGAAATATGCCACTAGCGGTCACCCATCCAGGTACCGACCGCGCCAACATCGCTTAACCTGCACGATCACTTCGGACCGTGCTCGCAACTAGGCTACGAGCTCCTCGAGCATCATCATCATCAGCAGCAGCCTATTCTAGTCCACTGCTGGACATAGGCCTCTCCCAGGGCGCGCCATTGAGCCCGATCTTCGGCTCTTCTCATCCAGTCGCTGCCAGCCACCTTACGCAGATCGTCGCTCCATCTAGCAGGGGGGCGTCCTACACTACGTTTGCCCAAACGCGGTCTCCACTCCAGAACTCGTCTACCCCAGCGGTTATCGGTTCTGCGACAGATGTGACCGGCCCACTGCCACTTCAGCTTGCTAATCTTATGAGCTATGTCGATAACTTTTGTTCTATGCCGGATCTCCTCATTTCGGATTCGATCCAGCAGAGATACTCCGAGCATAGCTCTTTCCATAGCACGCTGAGCGACTTTCAATTTGTGAACTAGTCGCACCGTCAGTGTCCACGTTTCGGCTCCGTAGGTCATTACTGGTAGGACGCACTGGTTAAAGACTCTTGTCTCTAGACATTGAGGTATGGGCGACGAGAAGATGTGACGTAACTTCCGAAATGCTGCCCAACCCAGCTGAATTCTTCTGTCGGCTTCTTTCTCGAAGTTGTTTCTACCTAATTGCACAGCCTGCCCGAGGTAGACGTATTGTTGCACAACTTCGAGGGCCGTACCATCGACGATAGTCGGTCCCGGAACCCGGTCCTCGAGCATATCGTGCTAATATTCCTGTAGTTTTTACTTTTCCCGTATTTGTGTACAATAAAGTGTTTCTATCTATATATCTATCGATGACATTTAGCACTAATATCTTTACATACACTATAATAACGTATAAGCTATCGGAGAGATTCTTTTCAGAACAGATTTAGTCGTTAATATTTACGAGAAAGCTGCCACTATACACATAAAATGTAAAGACGTTGTAGGACATGAATGTAAACATAAAAAAAGAATTGAGACATAAAATGCACCACAAACCTGCACAGACAGAGATAAGAGGGCAATGTACCCATGTCTAGACCAGAGAGAGACCTAACATTAGTGTGTTTGTAACTATATTTCATTTCATTTATTTTGCCATAAATTGCGTGTAGATACATTGTAGGTCTTATAATATATACATAGGTTTCAACACAATTTTAACCATGTAGCAAACAAAAATATAATGAATATAAAATTAAATTAAGTACCCAAATCAAATAAATCACAATAATCTTTATTTATAAAACCAAAAGGTCAAATCGTATTTTTAATTACCATAATGTCAATAATGTCGATACACAACAAGATTTTATTAACTTTTGTTTTTTTAACACGAGGTTTAATAATCCGCGGAATGGTGGAGAAGGGAGGGGAAATTTGAAAAAGGAGTTAAGGGAGAAAAAAAATAATGCCGATGAAGAAGTGAAGGAGGCGATTTCGACTCATTTTGAGGGAAAAGAGTAATCGTATTTTTTTGATGGTATAGAATAGTTATTATCGAGATCTAAAAATATATTGAGTTTAAAGGAATTTATAATTTAAAAAAAAATGAATAAATAATAATAATGAATTG